>OU612097.1:15159195-20159195 GCA_914767995.1 Thecocarcelia acutangulata
AATCCTCAAATCCGACAACCCTACCAGTAAGACTAGACTTTTTTTTTTAACAGAAGTTCATTACTTTGCCTGTGATGTCAAGTTAAAAATGCATCAAACTCGCAATCTTTTGGAATTTTTGTTTTTAAATTCATTTACACTTGAGACAAAGGGGAAAAAGTACATTGGAAACAAAGTTGTTAAATTTGCTTATGATGTTGCTTAAATATACAATTAAGCAACGGGTGAATCATTGTGAGCCTTCAAGTGATTTTTTTGAAATAAATGAAGATAAGACACAAGTGGATACAGGAATATTTCTAATTGCTTTAAATTATATTTCTCAGGTAAATAATAAATAAATTTTAATATACAAGGTGTCCCAGAACTGAACGTCCAGCCGAAATGGGGTGAAAGGATTGATGGTAACCATCATGAGAAACTTCAGAACAAACAAGTAAAAGTGTAGTATATTCGGCTGGCCCCAATCTAAAATGCCCTTCACGATAGTCAGATACATACATACGTATATAGTATATATTACAAATCTGAACTAAATATGCTTGTATATTGAACGATATCGGGGAAAATTTTTTTTTGCTTTATAATCACCATTCCAAAAATGTAAACTTTCATGGAAAAATCAGTTTAGGCTATATCTCGGTTATATATGGACCGATGTCATAATTTTTCGTTTTCTGTATTTTATTAACCTTCTTTTATAACGAGAACCGCTTTTAAGCAAAAAAGAAATATTTCATGGAAAAGCCGGTTTATGCTATATCTGGGCTATACACATAAGCAGCGATATTGGAAATTTTATTTTTCTGTATTTTAGTAATCTCGTTTTAAAAACAAAACTGGTTTTAAGCTAAACAAAAATTTTTTTTTTTTGAAAAATGTTGGTTCTTGATCCTATTTATCTAAAAAATTTTTCCTGAAGAAGTCTTCAAAAGGAAGATGAAATATTAAAAATACATTAAACATTAAAAAAAAAAACAAAAAGGACCTTCAGCTGATAGAATTTATTGCAAATATTCAATTTTTTTTAATGGTAAAATCGGTTTAGTCTACGCCTCGGGAGTATTTGGACCTTATATTACCAAAACTTATTTTAAGCAAAAAAAAAAAAAAAAAAATCTGAAAAATTCGGTTTAGGCTAGATATATTTTGGGTATATCTTAATTTTCTATCTTTTAGTAACCTCCTTTCATAACCAAAACTGCTTTTAAGCAAAAAAAAAAAAAAAATTTTGTTTTCAATGAAAAATCGGCTTAGGCTTTATCTCGGGTATATATGGACCGATATCGGAAATTTTAATTTTCTGTATTTTAGTAACCTCCTGTTAAAACCAGAACTGCTTTTAAATAAAAAAAAAATCTTTTAAAAATCGGTTTATGCTATATCTTGGGTATATATGGACCGATATCGGAATTTTTCATTTTCTGTACTCTAGTAACCTGCTTTTATTAGCAGAAATGATTTTAAGATAAAAAACATTTTAAGTTTGCTTACGCGACATTTACCTCGGATATATATGGACCGATATCGGGGAAAAAATAATTTTGCCTTGTAATCGCCATGCTTTTACATGCAATTGTGTAGTTTGAAGCAAAACAAAAATTTTTTTTTCAAAAAATTTCATACAAATTGGCAAAACAGTGGCATTTTTCGGAATTTTGGATACATCTCAGCTACTATATGTGAACCGATTTTACTTAATTTCAATAGCAGAATGGTGAAAGAAAAAAGTTTCGAAGTCATTCCTGTAGCTTTCCTTTTGGATGTTGCTTTAAAAACGTTTTTAAAAGAATTTAATATTGTCCACATTTTACGCAGCAATCGCATTGTATGCATATCTCATCCCAGAGTATAAGTAAAGACGAGTAAATTTCCGAAATATCCTTATTATCGTTAATTTCTTCTTTTCATAAAATATTCTCCACAATTTAAACCAATAATTAAATTTCATTTCATTAAATTTTCTTCCTCTATTTGTATTTTTTCTTGACATCCATTTACAACGAAACCAAAATAATAATAAAAATTTGTTTGTGCTTGATAGCTTGCACTAGACACAAACAAGCATGTGACAGCAAGCATGCCAGAAAATCAAAATTTTTTGATTTTCCATCAAGCATCGTCGGTGTCACAAATACTAACAAAATTTCACACATACTATAGCCACGCTTGTTAAGCAATTTGACCGTGTCTACTCCCCTAATGCTTTTCTAAGAAACGGTATTTCGACGACCTATTATTTCCTATTAATTCTGATTCAAAATATATATAATTTATAGGGTTGCAAATGAAAATTGTAGAAATTGCAAACGGAATCACAAACTTATACACTTTACATATTTGTGAAGGGTATAAAAATCTACCCCATGCAGTTTCGAAGTTATGGGAATTAAAAAAAAACTTAGAAATTTTGTCAAACTCTAAGCATTTTTACGTCATTCTTTATTATTTTTGTTCATTTACAGCCAGTTCGCCGATGTCGAAAGGATAACTTCATTCGTATTCTAGGCGAAAGAAAATTGATTTGGGTTTTTTCTTACTTTATTCTATGCGAACGATGTGTCAAAATTCAATTAAAATACATAAGTTCATACGAGCGAACGATAAAGATATAGACAAACCCAAATTGATTCGAATGTGAGTGACCAGCTTTCTTTCGCATACATTTTCATTCGATATCGTCGAACAGGGTGTTAAACTTTAAAAATTTCTAGAACTATAGTCAAGAATAATGACACAATTGCCTCAAGTCTTCTAGAATTAAGACTATTTATGAATTTAAAATTTTCAAAATTTGTTGACTTTGAAAGGCTCATCCTTTTAAAAAAATGTACTTAGGTCCTTGGTAAGTGTCATTAAAAGTTTACACATGTAATCAGGATTGTAACAATACTTGTTAGTTTCATACTAAAATAAGTAAAAAAAAGAAAAACATCAAGTAACCCATTTTACTCAGGTAAGATAAGCTTCCTCTCCCTCTCCTGCACAGGTTGAGTAAACCCAAAATAGATTTTAAGGCACCAGCCCAAACATGAGAGCTGTATTCTATTTTCGGTCGGATATACTTACATAGGTGGCATATATATTAAGAAGATCGGAGGGAGTGAAGTACTTCTTACACTGTTTCAGAAAATCAAGACACTTGAGTGCTTCTTTTGAGGCATGAAAATGAACTCACACTGAATTATCATTACTAGAGCAACCAGAGCATCCACAATATCTTACCATCCGTGCGTATAGATGAAGCAGCATTCACGACCATACGTTTTTGTGTTAATGGACACCACTGGGTCTTACAAGCGTGGAAGTCAACCCTGTTCTTATGACCCCATTCGGAGATTAAGATAAGATCATTATTCGGTTAGTCATTCATAATCTATCTCTTGGCACCGACTGGGTCTACAGCTGAATGAGTACGAATGGCAAATGCTGCTGCAAAGGCTTGGACAGGGTTTGAAGTTAGTACAGGAGGTCATTAAAAAAATTAAAAATAGACTAGAAGAAAGAACGGAGCCTTAATCTACCCCTGAATTAATCTTGAACTCATTTGGTGAGACCCCATTTATAACAGCTCGTATAGTGCGGTGTTTGTCACGAAAGTCCAAAAAATTTTTGAGCTGGTCTAATGCTTTTTGAGAGATATGAAAGAGAGAATTTAGGTCTGCTGGACTCAATTCCTTAATAAATTAGATCTTAAACTGAGATATTGTGACTTCACCAAGCTATTTTATACGAGAAGCTAGCACGAAATCAATCAAGCACGGCCTTTGCCAGCACTTTTTACTACAATCCCAAAAAATGTCCATTCCACGACTGGGATAACGTCTGATAGGTCGTGCAATATGTATATAATAATGCACCTTTATAATCTAAATTTAATGGCTTGCGCTCGATAGATTAGTAATATTCAACAAATATTGATCAAAGGGCAAGTAAAATGTTTTCCACGGAGCCACACAGTTGTGGTATTAATATGAAGTCAAACACGTGTGCTGTGTAAAAAAAGTAATTAAAAAAGGTCTAAAGTATCACCCTTTGTTTTCAAAAACGTAAACACAGTGCTCGTTGAGAGATGTGTTTGTTTATTTTCGAAAAAGTGTCTGTGTCAAAGCATATTGGTTATGAAACATGTCTAATACACTATTCTGTTGGTCAAACAAAAGTGTTAGTAACCTTTTTAGTTGGAAAAATTGAAGAGAGCTTTGACAAGCCAAAAAGAAAATATCTATGTATGAGGATGGTCCAACCATAATGTCCGATGTTATGTGTGAGTTACACCTTAACGACAAGTTTTTAGCCAAACTTAAAACGACGCTTCTTTGTTTCTGAATTTGACAAATTCAACTATCCGATCCTCGGGTTGGTTCTAAACCAGTGATATGTAGCTCTGCTGAGATACATATCACACCCAGGCAGCACAACGGCACAGAACTGCATGAAAGTGGGCTGGTTTTACAGTAGCCTGTTAAGCCTGTTAAACCTAATCTAACCTAGAGGTATGCTATCGAAGTCGTGACAAGTATATGGCCGATATTTTATTTCACACATAAGTATTAAAAAAATTCTTTGGAAACTTTTTGTGTTATATAAAATTAACATCGTGCGTTTTGGTTGGACTGACCTTTATACACATTTTGCTGGAATTTTTGTCTTGTTTATGAAATTTTTACACTTCTTTGTCTCCTGCTGTTGAAGCTGGTCTTTGTTATGCCACACACAGACACACACACGCACATGCACATGTGTTTGAATAAGTGACTTCGACGCATATCACTTCAAACACAGGTAGACGACTTTGGTTTCCTAATGCAGCTTCTGTTGGCTTTTTCAAAAGTCCAGTGTGGTTATTTTTGGTCTTAAAAACAATGTTGCCTGTTTTTTTGTGTTGACACTTTTGTTATCATAATAAATTGACAGTTACGTATAGTAGACTCTAGTTTGTTAATAAATTGTTTTTTTTTCTTTTTAGATTTTTTGTTTGCTAAGTTTTAATGTGTAATTTGTTTTCTTTAATAAAGCTCTAATACAGCAATTTGCAAAATTTAAATGAACGGAGAAAAACAGAAAATGGAGTTTCAAATGAATTGTTTTAATTGAGGGAAATAATGTATTGACTAATTAATTATCTAGCGAACACAAGAATGCTAGAAAGTTTGAAGTGAGTGAATAATTCAGCTGCAAATGAATTAATTTTGTCCAAGCGGGCTCAAGTATTTTTTTTTCTTTTTTGCTTCAAACTACATTTATAATAATGACCAAGATTTTCATATTGCAAGAATACTTGAAAGTGTAAGTATGAGACTCTTGGGAGGGTGGGGTACAGGGTACCATCTACTATTGACACAAATGGTTAACATGTGAGGAATTATGTCTGTAAAGCAGTCTTGTGCCATTCATGAATGAATTAATTCAACTGAATGATTCTCTCAAGTAAAATAATGAAATATCTCTTTTCGTATTTCGTCATCTTTCATTAAGTGCCCGTAAACATTCAAAATCAATTATTAATATTATTTTATACTTATTAATTTGAATCAATTTTAAAAAAGAACATTAAGTAATTTTTTTATATATTGCGTTTAAACAAATTGTAATGTCGTAGTTGCTTTATAATTCGTTATGTTGCCACATTACATACGAACATAATTGAAACGTTTTTTTTATTAATTCTGAAATGATTGGTAAGCAGAAAGATGAAAGAATAGAATGAATTGGCTTAGCTTAGCTTAGCCTTTCTGAAAGAGAATGAAAGATTCACACAAATGAAAAATTTTGCCCAACACTACTGTAAAGCTGAATTGCTAAATTCTCATTTTTTTTGGATAGGATAAAACATCAAATAGTTCAGTTACCTAAAGATACCGGTTGAAAACCTTAAGGACTTTTCATAATTGTTTTAATCTACCTATTGAAAGCCTTAAGTTCTTCCCAGTTTTGTTTTCATCTACATTATACTCGTATATACCTCTTATGCGGAAGCTGAGAATATAACTACTTCACTGTCAGTGGGGAAGAGTTGTTTATCTTATGATATTTATATCGGGTGGTTAAATTTCAAGGGCCGATGTTGAATGTGAACCACACCTAAACGCCAAGTTTTCTTTCCAAATTTTATTTGACATTTCTCTATTTCAGACTTACTCAATTTGAACCATGGAGAGATACACAATCCAACAACGTGTTAAGTTATCCAGACTTATTATGAAAATTTTCGAAGAAAATCATCTTCAGTGATGAGCCACATTTTCACCACAGTGGATTCGTCAATAAACAGAATTGCCGCATTTGGGCGAATGAGAATCCAAGAGGGACTGTCGAAAAACCAATGCACCCACAAAGAGTGACTGTTTGTTTCGGTTTATGTGCTGGCGGCATCATCGGGCTGTATTTTTTCCAAAATGAGGCCGGTCAGGCAGTTACTGTGAATGGTGTTCGCTATCGTGAGATAATAACGAACTTTTTATGGCCCGAATTGGAAGATATGGATGTAGACGATATGTGGTTTC
This sequence comes from Thecocarcelia acutangulata, assembly GCA_914767995.1. Classification (NCBI taxonomy): domain Eukaryota; kingdom Metazoa; phylum Arthropoda; class Insecta; order Diptera; family Tachinidae; genus Thecocarcelia; species Thecocarcelia acutangulata. The sequence goes on from OU612097.1 coordinate 15,165,702, forward strand.
AGCAGAACGGTGCCACTTGCCACACAGCTAACGAAACAATTGCTCTTTTGCGCAACAAATTCAATGGCCGTGTTATCGCACGTAATGGCGATGTCAATTGGCCGCCAAGATCATGTGATTTGACACCGTTGGACTTTTTTCTTTGGGGTTATTTGAAAGAAAAGGTGTACGTCGATAAGCCAGCAACAATTCAACAGCCAAAGGATGAGATAATTCGGCACATTAACGGCATAGAACCTCCATTATGCCTCATCGGAAATTTGGACCATCGGATGGAGGTGTGCCGCCGTGATCGCGGCGCCCATTTGACCGATATTTTGTTTCATACATAATTGAGTAATACCAATATATCATAATAAAATAAAATTACAATAATTTCCTAAATAGTTTGTGTTTTATTCAAAATCAACATCGGCCCTTGAAATTTAACCACCCATTATATGGTACGAGTTTCCTTATACCAATTCTTGCAAGAATTTTTAATAGTATCGTTGGCTCGTCAGTTTACTCTAATCTTTTAAAAATACATAAGGCTATCCATACACCCAGTCCGTTTACAAACTCTTTCAAAGAATAAGGCATATTGAAAATTGGTCAGATGGCCATTTCATCTGTCCGGTGTCCAAATTTGTATAAATTTTCAGCCCATTGGCAAACTCTTGCAAAAGAAAAGATCTGTTCGTAAATGACGGGTTTTTTAGAAATTATTTTTTAAACGGTTTTAATTTATTTTTTAAACGGTAATTTTGCACTCCTTTTCTCCTTTTTGTGACTGAAATTTTACACTAAAAACTATCCTATAATGATTTTCAGACCTCAAAAAAACCTGCAAACAGAGTTTCAGTTAAATTGCTTCAATGGTTTAGGCACGAAGAGCTAAAAATGTGTTCATACGCTGTTCTCAAAAATTAATTTTTTTGGCGGACATTATTTCATCAGTTCGAAGTCCAAAAGATTTTATTATTTTTAGGCTACTGACATATACTGACCCTTTTGAAAGAAGAAACAGTATTGGAAATCAGTTCATAAATGGCAGAGTTGTCAAGAATTAATCTTTTGGATGGACATTTCGTCAGTCCGAAGTCCAACATTTTTTTATTTTTAGGCAGCTGAAATAAGAAATTGTATTCTAAACCGGTTCATATATAGCGTAGGACAGTTTGTTTGTCCGATGTCCAAAAAATTTTTTATTGACAGTTCTTTAGAAACCACTTCAAAAGAAAAGATCTGTTCATAAGTAGCGGAAAAATTAAAAAAAAAAATTGTTTTTGAACGGTTATTTCGCACATTTTTGACCCCTTTGTGGCTCAAATTTCAGAATAAAAACTATCCTATAATGAGTCTCGGGGTTCAAGGTATCTGCGTGCCGAATTTCATAAAAATCGGTGTAGCGATTTAGACTTGAAAGGGTAACAGACAGACAGAGTCACTTTCAGGTATATAATATTAGTAATATATAATATATAATATATAATATATAATATATAATATATAATATATAATATATAATATATAATATATAATATATAATATATAATATATAATATATAATATATAATATAAAATAATTACAATAATTATGAACGTTTTCTACGTTTCCCAGCTGTCTATATGTCGACATTTCATAGGACCTACCCTAATCATCAGTAGACTTTGGAAATTTTTGAAAGATATTCTCAATCAGTCATGCATAAAAGGTTCAAAGAAAGATGATTAGGATGGCCCCTATAAAATGTCAACATATAGCCAGCTGGGAAATATAGAAAACAAGCGGTTTATAATTTTTTATTTGGTGTCAATGTTAAAATCTAATATAGTAAATAAAACTCTATTGTTTATAACATATAACATATAATATATATAGTATATTATATATAATATATAGTATATAGTATATAATATATAATATATAATATATAATATATAATATATAATATATAATATATAATATATAATATATAATATATAATATATAATATATAATATATAATATATAATATATAATATATAATATATAATATATAACATATAATATACAATATATATTATACAATATATAATACATAGTATTTAATATATAATGTATAATGTAAAATATTTAATATGTAATGAATAAATTAGCTGGCAGTATTTTTGTAGGTTTAAGTTTAGGCCCTTCGATTCAATTAAAAAAATTATCATTTCAAATAAATAAAATTTGCCTTTTGCAAGTAAAATTACTCATCTACAATTCATACAATCAACTAGTCTTTTGATATTCAAATCAAAAAACTAAACCCTATTTTCTTTTTATATTTTTTTTTTGTAGAAACTCCACAACCATCTCAGCACTGCCCACGTAAAAATGGCTACTTCGGCCATGAGAAGCCGGGCATTTGTGACAAATTCTACTACTGTGTCGATGGTCAATTCAATATGATTACTTGTCCTGTTGGTCTGGTATTCAATCCCAAAACAGGCATTTGCACTTGGCCCGATGAGGTGGGTGTTAGCGGTTGCAAGTCCGAAGATATTTTCGAATTCGAATGTCCAAAAGTTAATGAAACTGCAGCAGCCACACATCCCCGTTATGCCGATCCCGATGACTGTCAATATTTCTATGTCTGCGTTAATGGTGAAATACCCAGAAGAAATGGTTGCAAGTTGGGTCAGGTATTCGATGACGAAAAGAAGCTCTGTGAATGGTCTCGCCTGGTGCCAGAGTGGTAGTTTTTTTTTACTTCTTTTGTTTATTTAAATATACATTAATTTTTTATTTTTATTTTTTTTAATTTTTAGTGCCGATTGGTACAAAGATCGTTTAACAGCTGCTGAATTGGAAGAATTGGAAAATCCTAAACCTAAAGAGAAGAAACCTCAACGTGTACGTGGTCCTTCCAAACGCAAAACCATTCGCATTGTAGCAGAAGAAGAAGAAGAGGAGTAATTTTATGCTTCTAAGGAAATTAAGAAAAGCTGATTTTCTTTCAAGACTGCAGCTTTAAAATTTTCAAATTCGTAGCTTTAGGTTTTTGAGCAAAAAACAAATTATATGGATATAAAAAAATAAAAGTGTTGATTTTTAAAAAATTTAAAAGAAACTTAAGAAAACATGTTTTTTTTTCTTAAAGAGGCAGGTTTCAGAACAGGCATGTCAGAAACGCATAATCTGATATTGCAACACGTTCTGACATGAGCTAAATTAGCTTTTCAATATTTTAAAAATTGCAGCTTTACTGGCGATACGATTTTCATTACGTGCTCGTCAATCAATTGGCTTATCACAAGTGCACTTGGTCGTGCTCTATAAACAGGCTGTTGGTGTTAATTGAGACTTGATATTTTTCGTTTTACAGGAAAAACAAATATGATTTTTAGAATATTTAAAATTGTAAAGTATTATTTTAATTACAACATTAATTTTTTATTTATTTTTTGAGATAATGCATCTTGCTTATCGTTTTTAAGAAAAATTAATTATACGAACTTATTTCATAATAGTTTTAATATAAACAAAGCTTGCTCCCATCTATCACCCTACTACAAGTGATATTAAATAGGTAGCTTCAATTTATACAACAAAGTGATGCATACTCTTAGGAGCAGCATATAAACTTTAAGAAAAAACAAGATTTTATTGATTTTTTAGTTATGAAACTTTCTATAGCGAAAAATGTTACACGCTGGGAATGAACAATTAAATAGTAAATTAAAATATATTAAATTTTGCCAACATTTTAAACTCTTTAGAAGGATACAATTTTTACCGTATTCCGTTTTCTAATTCCTTACAAATAATCTTCGTACCCACCACTTTTCCCGTCACCATTACTGTCACCGTTTTTCATTCATCAGTTATACAGTAATATAATTTAGTTCTTTTCCCATGTAACTTCTTGGAAATTCGGTTGTATTTACTCGTATACATTCTTTACAACATTTTCCTTATATACGAGTAATTCCATAAATAATTCCTGGGAATTCCTTTTTTCCGCTTCTCTAACGAAATTAAAATTTAGCTGAAAAATTAGGAATACAAAGTCGTGGAAAAACAACCAAAAATATCAAAATATTTGTCATCTCCATCATTATGTATTATCATCATCCCCATTATCATCATTATCACAATTTACATGCTACTCGACTTTAATGGCTTTATTATAATCATCCTAAAAACATGATGCGAAAATGAAAAAAGGGAAAACTCATTAATATGGCTCATAATAAAATCTTCTGCTACAATTTTTTATTATTATAAAAAATGCATAAATCTGAGTTTATAGCTACATGCATACTCGTACATACACGAACACCCCACAAACAGTATAAAGACTGTAAATTTTTAAATGGATAACGATTCGTACATGCAGAAGAAGCCATAAAGTTTAAATTGTTAGAGGGATACTTTTAAAATGCATTCATTTAATGTGTTTTTCTAACAGAATATTTTCGCAACAACTGCAGCAGCATTGGCAAAATTACAGCTTTAATATTCTTTCCCTGCACAAAACCCCTTGACATATGCAACAAAAATATGCGTGTTTTTTTTGTTGTTGTGCTGATCTCAATACACTTATTTTTCGTAGAAACAGAATAATAACAATATTAAATAAAAAAAGAGATAAGATGAGTGGCGACGAAGAAATATGCAACTTTTATGATTGTGTATAAAAAACAAATTTCCTGTGGCTTCTGATATTAAAATAATAACAATTTTTTTTGCTCTTTTCTTTAATTTTTAATCAAGGTGAATAAAGTTTCAAGTTTTCAAGTTCATGTAATATAATCAACTTTATGGCTTGTCAACATAAACAAAATTGTTAAGAAAATCAAGGACAATTTTTCTGCTAAAAAAAACCAACTTAAATAACGCCAGAAAAACAAACAGTGAACACATAAAATCCACTCTGCAGTTTTGTGAAATGAATGAAAACAGTTTTTAATGATTTAATGAGTGGTATAACAAGAATAAATAAACAATTGTACTCAATTAAGTGTGCATACTTTCAGGAGCAGCATTAAAACTTTTCTTATGCCAAAAATCTGGAAAATAAACAACATATTTCTAGAATGAAATGCATATTTTGATGGGGGGCATTAAAAATGTTTTACTTTTATAAACAAGTCTTAAAAATAAGAACTTTCTAAACAACGTGTTTATGGAAAAAGTAAAGTACTTCTGGGTTATGTAAAAGTATATTTTTGAAAAGACTTGTGGCGTTTCTTTTTCTACCAAAAATGTTACAATTATTGTGCCCTTTGCCCGTTTTTATTTATTTTTTTTAAATAAATAAAAACGTGTTCTTTGCTAAATATGCAGCATGAAGTAGGGCAATATATGAAGCATATTTTGCCCTATGCTTCCAGCACAGGGTGAGCTACACTGGCGGTTCGGAAACTTCTTAGCTTATCAATGAAAGAGAATAGTAAGTTTTTTCCAAAAATATTTTTGTTTTTCAATATAATCTCCTGAAAGTTCAATGCACTTAGTCCAACGCTTTTCTAGTAATTCTATCCCTTGATTAAAACTGTTTTCCTCAAGGTCTTCAAAATAGTGGTTTACAGCTGCAATTGCATCTTCATTTGAGATAAAACGCTTGCCAGGAAAGTTTTTTAGATTTGGGAACAGGTAAAAGTCACTGGGAGCTAAATCAGGAGAATAAGGTGGGTGGTCGAGCAACTCGTACTTTAATTCGCTGATTTTAGCCATTGTTAAAACACTCTTGTGCGCTCGTGTGTTGTCTTGATAAAAAATAATTTTTTTGTTGTCAACCAGGACGTGTTTCTCGAATTTGTACATTTAATTGATCCAAAAGGTTGCAATAGTACTCTGAATTTATTGTTTTACCCTTTTGCAGATAGTCAACCAATAAATACCTTTAAAGTCCCAAAAAACCGTTGCCATAACCTTACCAGCCGCTTGAATTGTTTTTGCCTTCTTTGGGGCACTTCCTCCAGCTGCAGTCCAGTATTTAGATTGTTGTTTTTATGTCTCTGGAGTATAGTGGTGGATCCATGTCTCATCAACAGTTATGAAACGACGCTTAAAATCCATTTTATTTCACTTAAAACGATCCAAACAAGCTTGATAAATGTTCATTCTTATGCGTTTTTGGTCGACTGTTAACAAATGCGGCACCCATCTCTCAGAAAGCTTTTTCATCTATAGTTCTGCATGCAAAATTAAATGGACTCGATCATTTGAGATGCCCATGATATTAGCTATTTCACGCACTTTTATTCGTCGCTCATTTAATATTATATCATGCACTTTGGCTACAATTTCTATTGTTGTTGCTGTTTTTGGACGTCCACCATGTGGTTCATCTTCAATGCTTGTACGAACGACCACGTTTAAATTCAGCAACCCTAGTTTTTTACTGTTGCATATGAAGGAGCACTTTCACCTAACACATTCACCATATCATTATGAATTTCTTGTCCCGATAAACCTTTTTTTATGTAAATATTTAATGACACTACGCATTTCTAAATTTTCCATCGTAAAAAAAAAAACGCGGATGCATCTTTTGTGAACACCTGTTTCTATATGAAGGAGTTACCAGATCGAAACAAAATTTAACATGTGTTCATAGATGAACACATGTTAAGAGATAAAGGGTTCCAAAACATTTAATTTTTTTCTGTTTATACCGCACTCTTTGTGCTAGGCTAAGAAGTTTCCGAACCGCCCTCGTATTGCCCTTTTTTACCAACCTGCATGCTGATTTATACTGACTTATATATATGTTTTATATACATAAAAATAATTATTCTAGTTTTCATAACTTATTGACAGTTATTTAAAAAAGAAACATATAAGAGAAAAAAGGCCGTAAAATTATTAATATGTATGTGTTTTAAATTAATAAATCCAACGTTTTTTTTTTCTATACAGCAAGTTTTGGTATAAAAGCACTTCAAAACTGAAACGCTAATTAATCTTTATTGTTTTATACAATATTTTGTGTTCTTTTGTAAACATAAAATATGTTTTAAGTGTCAGGTTAGCATTTAAAAATGTTGCCTAATCACATGTAACATTGTTTTAAAAATATTTTGTTCTCACAAATTTATTATTATTTAAGCTTTAGTATACATATATTCACTTTAAAATTGCAAAGTAAAAGGCAGTTATAAAACCCTTTCATAATTATGGTCATGTACTACATGGACTAAAAAGTCCCTGCCCTAACACACAGATGGCGCTAGTTTTATTGCAGTCATTCTTTTATTCCAGTTAATACCAACCTTCAGAAGACTCATGTTAAAGTTTCATTATAGTCTATTCATTAGTTTGTGAGTTATTGTGCTAAAAGTGACGCTACTTTTGTTATTTTCAAAACATTGGATCAAAAAAAAAAATCGGAAAAGTACCGTTCAAGCGCTCCATCAGAAACAACAATAATTTCAAACTTGGTCGTAGAGACGCCGTTGATGAAGAACGCAGTGGACCAGAACACCAGAAAACATAAAAAAATCCACAAAATCGTTTTGGTTTATCGAAAAATGAAGTTGCGCGAATTAGCTGACTGACATCGTAAAGATATCAAAAGAACATGTTGGCTTTATATTGCATGAGCATTTGACTATGAGAAAGCGCTGTTTAAAGTGGGCGTCGCGTTTGCTCACTGTTGACCAAAAACGAGAACGGGTTGATGATGCTGAGCAGTGTTTGGCCATGTTTAAATGTAACAAGCCGGATTTTTTGCATCGATATGTGACAATGGATGAAACATGGATGCATCACTTCACTCCGGAATCTGAATGATCGTCATCTGAATGTAACTGGTAACTGGTGGAAGGGACAACAATTGGCTGGAAAGGCCTCGATATTTTGGGATTTGGTGTAATATTCATCGACTATCTTGCGGAAGGAAATACCGTTAACAATGCATATTATATAGCGCTGTTGGAGCGTTTGAAGGCCCTGAGTTTTTGTAAATAAAAACAACTTAAAAAAATATTTTGTGATTAATGTCATTTTCTTTTCAAAGTTTATTTTAAGTAAATTGCATCATTTCACTTTCATCTATAAATTAAAATTGTTAATTTTAAGCGATATGCGTTTACCAGCACATCTATTTGGCGGTTTCAAATCGTAAAATCGTCGTTGTTGCTTTATACGTTCTTGGAACAACCATTTGGCGTTTTTAAATCGAAAACTCTAATATTAAGCGATTTGCATAAATAAAATTGTAAATTAATTTAGCCAAAAAGAAATAAAATTAAAATAAAATTTTGTATTATTATTATATTCTATCCTCAAAACCACAAATATAATACAGTATTCATTCTGCCGCTGGGAATATTTATTACATATTTATTGCCTTTATGGTTTAAAGTGTGTAAAGTGGCTCTTAAAATCATTAAATTAATATTTAGTTTATTTTTAAAATTTCTACAGCTTTTAAATGCATTTCCTCGTTATCTATAAAACAATTTATACACACAATTTGGGAGTGTGTTTTCTTTTTTCTTCAATCCCATTATCCAATAAATGCTTTTAAAACTAGACTATCGTCCACATGTATTTTTATTTTCATGTATATTTATTTTCTGAATATGTTTAAGCTTATTTATTTATTTGAATTTTTTTTTATAAATTTGTACACTGAAAAGAATTCCTTCATTAATGTAATGAATGTTGACATTAATCTAATGAAAATTTTTATTATTTTTCTGCCAATGATGGCCTTCATTGGACTAATGAATCTTGTTTCATTATAAATTATGTAATGAATATATTCGTTAGATTAATGATAACTTCATTAAGTTAATGAAGCATAAATCATAATATTTATGAATAGTTTACATTAAAACAATGAAAATATTCATTAAGTTAACGACTCGATTTCATTAGTTTTATGAATTTGGTACTTTAACATTGAGTAAAGCTTTAATTCCTTTAATGAATCTTCTTCATCATTCAAACGTAATTTTTTCATTAGGCCAATGAATGTGCTACATTATTTTTATAAAATATTTTCACTAGTGTAATGAATACATTTGTTGAACCAATGAAAATGTTCACTAATTTGGTGAAAAATGTTCTTCATTCTAACGAAATAAAATCATTAGTTTAAGGAAGAGTTGCATTATTCTAATGATGTTTTTTCATTAGAATTATGCTACTGAAGAGAAACTAAACATTTTTTTTATATTATGCATAAAATAATTTTTTATTGTTTTAATACACTATTGAAATTTTATTTTATTAAACAATTTTTTACACAGTAATTAATGTATAAAATAATTTACTTTATCATTTAGTTAGTAGTTGTAATATATTTATCTCACTTTTATTAAATCTCTAACATTTTGCACCCAGTCTTCAAAAATTTTTTATTACAAATCCAATGAAATTTTCTATTGAAATTATGAAACCTAATGAATATTTTCATTAATGCTATGAATCTTCATTGATGGAACGAAATTTTTCATTCCGTTAATGAAAATTGTCTAATGAATTGGGTTCATTAGAAATATGAAGCGAATATTTTTCAGTGTATAACTCAAAAATTTTATCCTGCGTTGCTTAAAGAAGTTTTAAGCATAAATAAAATATCTTCAAAAGTTTTCAAAGTTATTGATGAGAAAAGAAACACAAAACAGTTCAGTTAAGAAATTGGTTGAATCAGTTATTAAATTGTTTGATTACGTACCTATAAAGAAATTCATGGACTCATTTGAGATTATTTCCTTCCAATCAAAAAATATATATGCAGCTCTTTTTGTTGTGATTCCTAGCTGTCTACATAATGACATTTCATAGGAGCTATCCTAACCGTCAAACATTTAACTCTGTATGGCGTTAATTTAACTAAACAAATGAGAATTAAAAAAAAAAAAGGAATGTTCTAATAATAATTTTCAAACAAATTTTTTTTTCTTCTTATGCATAGAAAAATAGTTGACTGTGCCTATATCCTTATTTTTCAATAAATCGTAAGGCTATGGAAGAGCCCATATGTTAGCTAATTGTTATGCTTTTATATCTGCAAAGAACCTTAAAAAAATTTGGTAAATCTAATCGATACTTTTCAACAGCTTGACTATCAATCCTTCAAAAATTAACTTTAATAAATGTTTAGTTTTTAAATATTAAATTGTTAATCAAGTTCTTGGGTTTAGAAAAATAAGCATTTTTAAATCATTCCATTTGTACAGTGGCAATAAAAAAAATTGATATTTTAATTATTTTTCATGAAGTCTTTATTTAGCAAAATAGGATTATTACAGTGATTTGCAGCAACTCCATTATTCAAGCTGCCATTTCAATTAAGCAGTTGCTTCAGCATTTTCGTCTCCAAGCGCGCAGTGTCGTTACAAGTTAATGAATATGGAAAAAGCTTGAAAGCAAACACAATTTTCTTTACTTTTGCTCTGCAGTATTTATTTTCAATTACTGCCAATATGCTAAAGTACTGTTAGAGCATATTTTTTTGAAAATTCTTTTTTTGGATATTAACACATATATACATATGTATATTATTTAATGACAGTGGCGAACAAAACTGAATATCAATTCTCAGATACTAATACAAATTTTACACACTGTAGTTTTCTGCTTAAGCTTTTATGCGTTCTAACTCTTCTATTCGGAAAGAAAGTTTTTGACTACTTTACATTACTTTCAGTCACGAAAAGTTTAGAGCTTGGTGGCGGCAAAGGCAAATAAAGAGTGTAAGAAAGGCACTGTTTTTTCCCCTTAGCACTACCAACCTTAAGACATTTTTTTTAAGAAAAACCAAAATTGCGCTAGAAAATCTGACTAGAGGAAATATGATGGATCATTATAGCAAAGGACTGCAAGGAAGGAGGTCTGAAATGCAAAACTTGAGCTGTCAGTTTGAAAACAAAGCTGTAATTCTAATATAATTCGATAATATATGTGCAGTTTGAAATATGGTTGCAACAACTTTAGCGTACTACAATGTATTATTAATTTAACCGTAGTTTTTCGTCCATAATACGAGGGCGGATTGACATTGAAGCTACCTAAGTAGGAAAAAAACATTTATTTAAAACCATTTATTTCTCAGCATGGACTCCTTTTAGCTCATTACACTTAGTAAGACGATATTCCTACTTTTTTATACCATTTGAATAATACGATTCGGGGGCTCCCAAAGTCCTCAAAATACGCGTTAGTTTCGGTAATCATTTCTTCGTTTGATACTATATTGTGAAGTACACAGATTTTGTGAGCTATCTGGTGGTTAAATTTCAAGGGCCGATGTTGAATGTGAACCACACCTAAACAGAAAGTTTTTTTTCCGAATTTTATTTGACATTTCTCTATTTCAGACTTACTCAATTTGAACCATGGAGAGATACACAATCCAACAACGTGTTAAAGTTATCCAGACTTATTATGAAAATGATGATCAATTTTCGAAGAAAATCATCTTCAGTGATGAGGCACATTTTCACCTTAGTGGATTCGTCAATAAACAGAATTGCCGCATTTGGGCGAATGAGAATCCAAGAGTGACTGTCGAGAAACCATTGCACCCACAAAGAGTGACTGTTTGGTGCGGTTTATGTGCTGGCGGCATCATCGGGCCTTATTTTTTCCAAAATGAGGCCGGTCAGGCAGTTACTGTGAATGGTGTTCGCTATCGTGAGATGATAACGAACTTTTTATGGCTCGAATTGGAAGATATGGATGTAGACGATATGTGGTTTCAGCAGGACGGTGCCACTTGCCACACAGCTAACGAAACAATTGCTCTTTTGCGCAACAAATTCAATGGCCGTGTTATCTCACGTAATGGCGATGTCAATTGGCCGCCAAGATCATGTGGTTTGACACCGTTGGACTTTTTTCTTTGGGGTTATTTGAAAGAAAAGGTGTACGTCGATAAGCCAGCAACAATTCAACAGCTAAAGGATGAGATAATTCGGCACATTAACGGCATAGAACCTCCATTATGCCTCAGGGTCATCGAAAATTTGGACCATCGGATGGAGGTGTGCCGCCGTGGTCGCGGCGCCCATTTGACCGATATTTTGTTTCGCACATAATTGAGTAATACCAATATATCATAATAAAATAAAATTACAATAATTTCCTAAATAGTTTGTGTTTTATTCAAAATCAACATCGGCCCTTGAAATTTAACCACCCTTTATTATTTATTTTGCTCGCCAATGTTTGTTGTGGGAATATTTTCAATATACATATGTCATTGGAAATCTCAATCAGGCACTGACACCAAGTCTCGTGTTCAAGTGCACACTCTCATTCAAAACAAACACCATACACACTCATACATGTTTACAGCCAAACAAACAAGCTCTTTAGCAATTTAGTAATTTAGTTTATATTTTTCTGTTGATTTTGCATAATTTAACGTATGAATCACATTCATTACGTTAAATGCGCTTGCACTGCTCCTCCCCCTCGAACCCCCTCTCTTAACAAATAACACAATTTCAATCAATGCAAAATATGTGACAGAACATCCTTGCGATATATAATGCAAGTATGTGTGTATGTGTGTGTGTGTGCATAAACTATTTGTTCAGACAATCTTGTCTGCTTGTTTACAACTTTGAAATTGAATATGTACGAATATTTTAATTTGCTGTCAGTTTGGCTGAAAATAAAGGTGGCATTTAAGTAGAATTTTGCATGAGTGGGTTAGAAATAATGTCTACGAATCCTTTAACAAATAGATTTAATAGAAAATTAAATATTTTGCAGTTGGTTGGTGTACTATAAGATTATAATTAAACACAAAAAAATTTGTGTAACTCAATGGCTTCAAAGATGCTGTTTGTTATTAATTATATTTCAATCACCCAAATTCTGCTTGTCGACGGCAATACAAGACGACGACGATTTTTAAATTTTGAGGTTAATCGCCATTCCTGTTGTCAATATTGCCATGTGTCGATAACTGCCGACACATACATATTTGGTATTCTACAAGAGAAAATGGCGGCAATATTGTCTTTAATTGCCGGTTACTTTGTCGCCACAGTTTTTAGCGTCGAGTTCAAACAAAAACATCAAAAAAAAAAATGAACACAAAATAGTACCAACTCAAAGGGTTTAAGTATCTGAGCGAAGAAAATTTAGACTACTTTGCTTAAACCTTTCCTCGTAGATTGCCAAATAGAATTATGAAGATGTTGAATCTACCAGAAAAGGTGACTCGTGGGATGGAAGAACTATAATAGGGGATGGATGGAAGAAATAAAAGGAGACGTTAAATTGTTGGCTTCAGGAGTTTATTTCATTAATTTGATGAACATTGTTACCTGAGGATAGCTGGTCACACTGAGGATGGGAGAGCCAATTGAATGTTAATCAATCACAGGTTAGAAAAGCAATAATAATTAAAGTTCCATGTAATGGCGACCTTCAACCATAATTTTCGGCCTTGGGAAAAATTTGGGGCTGGAAGATTTCCAAATTTCCCATCATCAGTGTGGTCAACTTTACATTTTCTTTAGGGTGCTACATCTTAGGTAAGTATAAAAATAGCTAATAAATAAGGTGAGTATAATTCCATGGTAAGTATGAACACTTAAGGCAAATATAAAAATTCATGCCGAATATAATTCAAAGATATAACATTTCCTTGTTTTTAACTGAAAATTCAAATTATGGTTAAAAGAAACGCAACTAATTTAGATTGTCCAAATTACTTTGGACAAGAAAATTATAATTAAAAAAATTGGAATAAAATGTAAAAAATTTAAATTACGAATCCCGCCCGGTTTCAAAAATTAATAGCGGAGCTGGAAAAGAGCCCATCAATGGACAGAATTAAAAATGCAGTGCTACTGCCTAAACTGTCTTCTTTCCACTATTAACCCTGAAGGAAGTATGGGGTTAAGTGTATTCATGTCAACATTTATGGCGTCTTTCTGGTGACACTGTCAATAAATTTTTTTCCTTGTCTTTTGTTTTTGACAGATAGAGAATATTTTTTGTTAATAATTTCATTTGTTTTTAAAATTTATCTGTGATATAAAAACGGAAAGGTAAGTAAAAAGTGCTAAACTAAATAAATAGTTTATAATTATAAGCAATCACTATTAGTGTTACTATCGACATTTTCTACACGTGGTAGCAGCGTCTACAGGGAATCAATACAGTTTTACTATGGGCATTTCCCACAGTGCGGTAATATCGTCAATAGTAAGTCAGTACAATCCTACTATTGACATTTTCTCCATATGCCCCCACAAGTCAGTATTGTGTTCAATGTCAATATTAGTTAGCATTAGTAAGGGTGCAATTTGTCAGTCGTACTGGTGACATCGTCAATAGGTAATCACTATAGTTTTACTATTGACATTTCCTGCAGGGAAGTTTGTTTTGTTTTCTTGGTCACTGGAGTCTAAATATGGCTGGAGAAACATTTTGTATTTAAAAACTTCCTCATTTTTCTTTTTCTACAAACTTTCTTATTTTGCGCAAAATTTGGTTCTAAATCAAAATGTAAACAAAACAAAGCAATTGACACACACATTAGAGATGTGTGTTGGGTTTTATTAACATAATCGATAAACCGGCAACATCAATACAAAACTGTTAGGGAATGCCAGATAAATAATGATGTCGTCTTAAACTGATGTTGCCATAATATTGCCCGTTCCCGTTAAAAAAAATGCACAAAATTCAATAAAATATCTTTTAACTTTGCAAATATTTTGTACGTTTGCTCTACTAATATAATATTATTTAGGGCCAGTTTCACGATTTCAAACACTAACGTCTGCGTCACGGTGAAATTATTAGGTGGCAGCATTTGAATTGTTATACTAGATACATAATATTTTTTTTGGGTAAAAATTACACCATACTGTCAAAAACATGTTTACAAAACAGAGGAAAATGAAGAAAAAAAGTGTATATAAAGAAAATTAATTGTGTATTATTATTTTCATAAATTGTTTTTAACGCATTTTAAGCAATTAATTATTTTTGTGGCGTTTGAAGTCGATAAGCAGTAGAATTTTTACATAGTAAAGACAGCAACGCATTTTAAGGAATTAAAATATTTTTGAAATCGGTGGCTTAGTGGTTAAAGCAGCAGATCATGATACGTCATGACCCGAGTTCAAATCCCAGTGGGTGCTGATGAGTAGTGTAGCGACTACGAAACAGCTAGTTGTCCCCCAGCTAAAGATTTCAGTATTATTTTTCTTGTCTTCTTCAATCAATAATTATTGATCACAGCAAATTTGTATTGTAAAAAATCCTTCTTAAGAAAAAAACTTAAGAAAGGAAAAACTTGAACTAAAAACCTGATGTACATATGTACAAACCAAACAATTTTTAATTTAAAAAATTATAAAAGTTCAACAAAAATTTAACAAATTAAAATATTTTTGAAATCTTTTTTATTGTTTCTTTTGCACCAAGGCGCATTTATACAGGTGCATGCAAGCGGAAAGGCGAATTCAGTACTATGTATTTTATTGTAACACATATCGTGAATGTCAAAATCCAAATTCGCCTAAGATTGTTCAGCTGGGAAAAAATTTTATATAAACGTTAAATATAAACTCTTATAATTGTTTGTAATTAAAATCACAGATTATATTAGTTTTTCACTTTTAAATTCTCACAATTTTCTTAAAATTGCACTAAATCATACAAAAAAATCTCCAGATTAAAATGGCGCCAAGAAGTTTGTAAACAACAGAAAAAAATTTTGATAGTCTCATTGGAAAAAATGCGAGAAGCAAAAAATAATCACTTGTGCTGTTAAGTTCACCTAGTAATTAATTCGCCTTGTTTTGCACCTTTCCAAACTGCTTAAAATATTTTTATTTTTTCACGTCACTTTGTATAGGGTGTTTTTTTAAGCCCGATAGAACTTGAAATTGTAAAAAATAACACAAAAAATTAAATTGTAATCAAAATTTTTTTTTATTCGAAAGATCAATACGTGACATTAACATTTGAAAATGATTTCGGGCATATGGGCACCGCGGCTGTTCTTGACGAAGCGCATTCTGGACGTCCAATTTTGGGCCACTTTTTCGAGCACTGCTGGCCGTATGTCACGAACAACACGAACAATGCTGGCCTCCAAGGCGTCAATTGTTGCTGGTTTATCAGCATAAACCAGTGACTTCACGTAGCCCCACAGGAAATAATCGAGAGGTGTCAAATCGCACGACCTTGGAGGCCAATTGACAGGTCCATTTCTCGAAATCAACTTATCGCCAAATTTTGATTTCAGTAAGTCGATGGTTGCGTTCGCCGTATGGCACGTAGCGCCATCCTGTTGAAACCACATCTCCTCCGGATCAATGTCATCCATATTTTCAAACAAAAAATCATTGATCATGGTGCGGTAACGATCTCCATTGACCGTAACGCGAGCTCCGGCCTCATTTTTGAAGAAATAAGGTCCGATGATGCCACTAGCATGAAAACCGCACCAAACAGTGCATTTTTCTGGATGTAATGGAGTCTGTAGGGTCTCTTGTGGATTGGTCTCACTCCATATGCGGCAATTTTGCTTATTAACAAACCCGTTAAGCCAAAAATGCGCCTCATCGCTGAACACAATTTTTCGTCTATAAGTTGCGCGAATCGACGACTGATTTTCAAAGTAAATTTGGATAATTTCGTAGCGTTGTTCAAGCGTGAGTCTATTCATGATGATTTGTCAGAGTATACAGAAACAAATAAAAAAAATGTTTCATCAAAATTTAATTTTTTGTGTTACTTTTTACAATTTAAAGTTCTATCTAGCTGAAAAAAACACCCTATATAAGCATAAACAGCTTTTGACACTACCGGTCGTTTTAAATAAAAAAAATTGTCACCTATGTTAGTGATGTCACCTGGTTAATGCACCTTGGTCTGCATACATTTGTAACGGCCAGGAAAAATATTGATAGCCCAAAAATAAAAATTTTTCATATGAATTAATACATTCTTTTCTAAATTTTCTTATGGAGGCTTTCAGCTTAAAAGCAGATGGGAAATAGAAGTTTTCGCTACTCAACAAGCTTGCGTACATTAAGGTTCGAAATCGCGAAACATATATATATATATATATATATATATATATATATATATATATATATATATATATATATATATATATATATATATATATATATATATATATATATATATATATATATATATATATATATATATATATATATATATATATATATATATATATATATATATATATATATATATATATATATATATATATATATATATATATATATATATATATATATATATATATATATATATATATATATATATATATATATATATATATATATATATATATATATATATATGTATATATATATTAAAAAAAAGAAATATGTGTACAGATGTATGTACGAGTATATTGCATTTAAATGTCTTTCAATAAATATTTACATTATTTCTTTTTTTTCCCTGCTTCTGCTTTTGTAAACCAGCCACAGTTAACAGAATAATATGGTTAATTATTTAAAATACGTTTAAAAAATGTTAAAATAATTAAAACTTAATTGTTTTACATGACATTTAATTAACATAACAAACATGACAATTTGTTGCTTTTATTGTTTATTATTTTATAATTGTTTTTATAATAGCAACAATTATTTTTAATAAATATTTAATAATTGTATCAAATAAAACAATAAAAATAAATGTTTGAAATTTAATAGCAACAAACCAGTAGAAACAGAAAACAAAAATAGGAAAACCAGCGAGAAAGCGCGCAGAAAGAGAAAAAACAAGTTAGAGTGTAGTATAGTCGGCTGGGCCGAATCTAAAATACCCTTCACAATAGTCACGTAAATATATACTATATATTACAAATTTCAACTAAATATGCTGGGTATGTATGGACCGATACCGGAAATTTCCATTTTCTGTAGTTTAGTTACTACTTTTATACTTAGAAATGCTTTTAAACAAAAAAATTTTTTTTCATGGAAAAACAGGTTTAGACTATATCTCGGATTTATATGGATCGATATCGGAAATTTTCAATTTCTGTAATTTAGTAACCTCCTTTTATTACCAAAACTATTTGTAAGCAAAAAAAAAATTGTTTCATGAAAAAATCGGTTTAGACTATATCTCGGGTATATATGGACCGATATCGGAAATGTTCAATTTTCTTACTTTAGTAACCTTCTTTTATTGCCAAAACTGCTTTTAAGGAAAAACAATTTTTAAATGAAAAAATTGGTTTAGACTGTATCTCTGGTATATATGGACCGATATCGGAAATGTTCAATTTCCTTACTTTAGTAACCTCCGTTAATTACCGAAACTGCTTTTAAGCAAAAAAATAAGTAAATAAAATGGTTTAATATAAAAATCGGTATAGAATATATCTCGGCTATATATAGAGCGATATAGGAAAGTTTAATTTTCTGTATTTAAGTAACCTCCTTTTATTACCAGAACTGCTTTAAAAAAAATTACGTTCGCTTATCCGACATTTTCATTAAAAAATCGGTATAGACTATATCTCGGGTATATATGGACCGATATCGGAAATGTTCAATTTCTTACTTTAGTAACCTTCTTTTATTGCCAAAACTGCTTTTAAGGAAAAACAATTTTTAAATGAAAAAATTGGTTTAGACTATATCTCGGGTATATATGGACCGATGTCGGAAATGTTCAATTGCCTTACTTTAGTAACCTCCTTTTATTACCGAAACTGCTTTTAAGCAAAAAAATAAGTAAATAAAATGGTTTAATATAAAAATAGGTATAGACTATATCTCGGGTATATATAGAGCGATATAGGAAAGTTTAATTTTCTGTATTTAAGTAACCTCCTTTTATTACCAGAACTGCTTTAAAAAAAATTACGTTCGCTTATCCGACATTTTCATTAAAAAAATCGGTATAGACTATATCTCGGGTATATATGGACCGATATCGGAAATTTTCAATTTCCTTACTTTAGTAACCTCCTTTTATTACCAAAACTGCTTTTAAGGAAAAAAATTTTTCAATGAAAAAATCGGTTTAGACTATATCTTGGATAAATATGGACCGATATCGGAAATTCTCAATTTCCTTACTTTAGTAACCTCCGTTTATTACCGAAACTGCTTTTAAGCAAAAAAATAAATAAATAAAATGGTTTAATATAAAAGTCGGTATAGACTATATCTCGGGTATATATAGAGCGATATAGGAAAGTTTAATTTTCTGTATTTAAGTAACCTCCTTTTATTACCAGAACTGCTTTAAAAAAAAATACGTTCGCTTATCCGACATTTTCATTAAAAAATCGGTATAGACTATATATCGGGTATATATGGGCCGATATCGGAAATGTTCATTTTCTGTGTGTTGGTAATCTTAAACAAAAAAGTTACTTAAGTTCGCATATGTGACATTTTCATTACAAAATCGATTTAGGCTATATCTTGGATATACATACGAAGTCTGATCAAAAAATTTTGTGATTTTATAAATTTTCTCTGTTATGTTGGTACACATCTGTATATGTTGGCAATATCAGCCATTTTGGATTGTCAGTTTGTTTTTGACAGATAAAAAGGCTCGACGTCTTTTGGGGTCCACTTCAATGTTTTACTATTCGAAAAAATGGATCAAAGAAACTGTATTAAGTTTTTTGTAAAAAATAAAGTGTGGATTGTGGCGTTTATGGACAGAACATAAGTTCATTTGTGGTATAACCGTTTTAAAGAAGGCCGAGAAGATGTCAATGGCGACTTGTCCTAGTCGCCCGAGTACGTCCACAACCAATGAAAACATTGAAAAATGATTTTGGCTAATCGTCGAGTCACTAACAGAGAGATTACTGATGGTGTTGGCATATCGTTCGGCTTATGCCTAGCAATTTTTACGGATGTTTTAGGCAGGCAGGCCTGCGAAGATTGTTCCAAAATTGCTCAATTTTGATCAGAACCAACATCGCAAAGACATCGCTCAAGAGCTGTTGAACATCGTCAACGACGATCCAGATTTCTTCAAAAAGTTCATAACTGGTAACGAAACACGGCCTAGTCATCCCAGTGAAAGCGTCCAAAAGAGCTAAGATCGAAAAAAAGCACAGCCAAATGCACGAAAAGCAGTTCGGTCACTGTTTTTTTCGACTGCAATGGCACGGTGCACCATAAGTTCTTGCCACAATGTCCTACAGTCACTAAGGAATACTACCTTGAAGTTATGCGCCGTTTGCGCGCAGCAATTCGTCAGAAAAGCACAGAATTGTGGAAAAAACAATCATGGATTTTGCACCATGATAACGCACCAGCTCACACATCGATTCTTGTGTGTGAGTTTTTGGCAAAAAAAAACCCCCTTATCATGCCTCAAGCAACATATTCACCGGATTTGACCCCCATTGACTTTTCCCTTTTCCCAAAACTGAAGACATCGATGAAAGGAAAGCGTTTTGCTACGATTGAAGAGATAAAAGAAAAATCGAAACAGGAGCTGTTGGCGGTACCAAAAAGCGCGTTTTATAAGTGTTTCGAGGATTGGAAGAAACGCTGGCATAAGTGTATTATACCTGAGGGGGGGTTACTTTAAAGAGGAAAAGATAGTTATTGATGAATAAATAAATATTTTTTGAAAAAATTTTAAATATACGGTTATTTTTTAATTAGACCTCGTAATGGGCTGATATCCGTGAATGTTTTATTTTTTTTTTTTTGCCTTGTAATCGGCATGCGTAATAATATTATTAAATTTTAAACAAAAAACAAATCAATTTAAAAAAAATTTTCATACAAAATTGCAAAAAAAAAAATTGTTTTTTTTGGAGTTTTGAATATATTTCAGCTATATAAAGCACCGATTTTACTGAACTTCAATAGTAAACCCATAAATTGATAGAGTAATAGAATGAGGTAAGAAAAAAGTTTCCAAGTCTCATAGTTTTCTCAAAAATGGTATTTCAGCGTCCAAAAGACGGACTTTTCTAAATTCTGATTCAGAATATGTCGTATACATTTTAGGGTTGCAAATGAAAATTGTAGAAATTACAAACGGATTCACAAACTTATATAAGTATACCCTTTATATTTTTGTGAAGGGTATAAAAAATGAATAAATATTATTAATATTTTATTACACAAACAAACATAAAACAGTTTGCAGTAGACTGGAAGACGTTTGCGTTTCCGCTCTTTCCTTTTCTGCTGCATTCACAATCACTTTAATTTATTATTTTCTTTGCCAAACAACATTTAAATAAATTAACGTCAATCATAAGTCTCAGTGGATGTAAATAAATTTGGTTTTCCTTATTGCTGTTTGTTATGCATAAAAATCGAAGGACAAAAAACAAATAAAAAAAAATAAAAATATGAAAATAATTTTTCTGGTTAAGACCAGAAGGAAACATTTAAAGCGTCTTTTTTCTTAATGTTACTGCTATGTAAATAGTTTTATTCAAAATTTATGGGATTTTCTTGTAAAATATGCTTTCAATTTGCAAAGCTTATGGCTATTGCAGTAATTCAATGCGACTGAATAAATGTTTTATTTCATTATTAGAAGTTTTGATTGATACGGCAGATTGGTTTGAATTCAAACCAAAATTTGTTTAATTCAACAAATTATAATGGTTGGTTAAATTTTAATATATTGAGTTTCAATGAAAACACAAATTGTTTATGAATTACTGTCATTTCTTTTTATTATGATAATATTGGTAGGGTTCAATTATGTACGAAACAAATTATCGGCCAAATGGCCGCCGTGACTTCGACGGCTCACCTCCATCCGATGGTCAAATTTTAGATGACACTGAGGCATAATTGAAGTTCTATGCCACTAATGTGCTGAATTATCTCACCCTTTAGCTCTCACCTTTTAGAATTGGTGCTTGCTTATCTATCTGCAACTTTTCTTTCAAATAACCCCAAAGAAAGAAGTCCAACGGTGTCAAATCCCATAATCTTGGTGGCCAATTGATATGTGAATTTGTTGCGCAAAGAGCCGTTGTTTCATTAGCTATGCACGTAGAAGAAAAATATGTTTGATATGACAATATTGTAAGGGCAATATATTATTGTTGAATTTTACGATTGAACACAATCACATAATCAAAATTTCAAAACTAAATTTTTGTACAAAACCTAGTAAAGCCAAAAACCAAATTATACCATATAACCATATAATTGGTAAAAGTCATAATTTATGTTTAATGACTAATGCTGTTATTGTTTAAAATGAAATTTAGCTATCATGCCCCACTATAATATATTAGCATTCCCGGCCATATTTTTGAAAAATTTTAAATTCTGTGCTCACGTTCAATCGTACTGGTATTGAATGTCACAATATTATATGCTTACGTAGTGAATGCACATATGTTACGTTTTTGCCTCTAAAAACGGTTTTGTGGATTCTTCAATTAAATGAAATAATGACACATACACTTGTTCGTTAGGGAGTACTAAATACTTCACAGCTTTATTTACACTTGATACCACTGTGTACCAAAACACTAGATTTGCTTACTTTGACTTATGCCTGTCTTGCACTAAGCTTAAAAATAAACTGACTCCTTGCCGACAACCTGCCTACTATTTATACCTCATTATCATCTTCTACAATCATCACGATCTTTCTAGTCATTTATAATTCAACTCAAATGTGCAAATATAATTCTTACGCATATACACATTCATACACATGCTTGCTAACAAATAGCAAGTCACAACAGCAAACAATAATAAAACGACTACTAAGAATACAAGACAAAAAGAAACAACATCATTTGTTGTTGATTTACTTGGAATTATACGTACTTTAAATCATGTATGTTTGTTTGTTTGTGTATTATGTTTTTAGCTTTATCTTGTTTGTATGAATGTGTTGTACATTCATAACAAGCAGATCAACTGTTGCACTCTGGGTTATATGTGACAAAAATTCTTAACACATAGAAATACACACATAAATTCCACAATTAAAACAATACGTTTTGTAGTTTATTACATATATTTTTCCACTTAATATGATAAGATAAAGAATAAAATTTATAAATTTTTCGCAAAATCTTGATGTTCTAGAAATATTGATGCACATATTTCTCCTCTGACCCATAAATCTGTTAAAATACATATAAAATTCAAAGACATTAAAAAAATGAAATAAAAATATGTAGGAATATATTTTACAACTATAGTTAGTTCAATGGAAGTGTGTTGTAAATATATACATATATTACAAAAAAAAAAAACAGTATTTTATTGTACATTACAAAACCTATTATTGTTTTCAAATTATTTTTTTTAACATTATTAACAAATGATAGAAATGTAACAATAGAAATCTGCAGCCTTCAATACTGATATACTCGTTTATACAATATTCTAAGAGCAACATACTATTGTTGAATTATATGGCTGTACTTGATAATACTACATAGTACAAATCCCAGTGGGTGCGCATGAGTAGTGTAGCGACTACAAAACAGTTAGTTGTCCCCCAGCTAAAGATTTGATTATTATTTTTCTTGTCTTCTTCAATCAAAAATTATTGATCACAGCATATTTGTATTGTAAAAAGTCCTTCTTAAGAAAGGAAAGACTTGAACTAAAACCCGATGTACACATGTACAAAGCAAAAATTTAATTTAAAATTATAAAGTTCAACAAAAATTCAGTAAATTAATACTAGATAGTTACATTTAAAACGGCTTTAATAGGACACACCATTGTACTGTAAAAAAAAAATATTATAAGCAACCATACAATATTTTTGTTTAACATTGTAATAATAATAAGTAACCATAGTATTGATTTAACATTGTTATAATAATAAGTAACCACAGTATTATTAAAGTTTACTACTAATTGTCATACTCAACTATATTGTTGTACTACCCATGTAGCCATGTTAGTTTCATGAAATAATGACACTAATTCACAAATCGCTTTATTGTAATAGAACCATAGTTTTGTTATAAGTACCACAAATGCATACATATGACAATTAATTAGATAAGCTGTCTTATAATATATTTTAATATTGTGTTTAATATAAACTGCATCGCCTCTTTGATATTGATATATCCATCTGCTGCCATAAAACAAAAATATTTATTAAGAGTTCCGTCTACGATTGTAATTTTATCAGTCATATGTAACCATATTAATATGGTTACACGTATAGTTACATATGTTTTTATCTTCATATTAAACTGACTTACCATTATATATTCGCGAATATTCAATATGTATTTTTTCACCAGTTTCTCTATAGAGAACATTGCTATATTAAAAGCTGTAATATACTGCTAGTGGCAACAATACGGAATATGACAGAGTAAATACTAATGTTGTCATAACAATATTCCAAACTGCTATAAAAAGCTCGTTATCAACTCACAATAGCGAGCACCATTCACAGTAACTGCCTGACCGGCCTAATTTTGGAAAAAAAATTGGCCCGATGATGCCGCCAGCACATAAACCGCACCAAACAGTCACTCTTTGTGGGTGCATTGGTTTTTCGACAGTCACTTTTGGATTTTCATTCGCCCAAATGCGGCAATTCTGTTTATTGACGAATCCACTGAGGTGAAAATGTGCCTCATCACTGAAAATGATTTTCTTCGAAAATTGGTCATCCACTGTTGTCATTTCTTGCCACCATTCTGACCATTGACGACGCTTGGAATGGTCAACAGGCTTTCGTTCCTGGGTCAATTGCACCCTGTAAGCGTGTAAGTGCAAGTCTTTATACATAATGTTCCTCAACGACGAGCGTGAGAGATGCAGTTGTTTGTTGGGCACGACAACGAGTTGAGCTGGACGGCTTTTCAGTCACACAAAAAATATTATTGTTGGGAGCAGCAACAATATTTTCGACAGAACGAGCTGTACGAGCATACACTGGTGTTTTCCTACGTTTTCTCTTTCAAATATTAGTGTTTAGTCACTGCACGAAATACACTTGTTTCCATTTTTTAAGAAACCCAAAGTTGCTTGCTTCAAACGACTACAACAAATAAACTAATCGATAAATTTCAAAAAAGCAATTATTTTATTTGTGGTGCCATCTAGCGCTAGGTAGCTTTAATATCAATCCGCCCTCGTACCACACAGCCAATGACATAATGCATATTTTGTGCGAGAAATTCAATGACCGTGTTATCTTACGTCATGGTGATGCTAATTGATTTCCACGATCATGTAATTTAACACCGTTGGACTTCTATTCTTTGGGGATATTTAAAACAAATCCATCTCGATCATCAGGTAACGTGGAAGTCTCACATTGCAGCGAAAGGCTCTCGGTTGAAATTAAAAGCTGTGTAATCTCAGTGCTTTATCGGCAGAAATTCAATATTGAAGTTGGATTGCAAGCTTCTGTTGTAGAACGAAATCCTTAAGCCGAGCGTATGGTGATATTTTGTTTTACTCAATTGTCATAGATTCTTTTTTCGTTATTAAGTTACTAAGCATTGAGATAATTCTCTAAACACTTCTTGCTGTATTTACTGTTAACATCGTACATTTCAAATTAAAATACTTGAAATACTTCATAGGCCTTACAATTAGTGCCCATGTTCTGTAACTTGCACTACAAGAAAATTGTCGACTTTTCATGAGTTGATACAAATGGCTGTTTTTCTTACGGGTGTAATTTTTTAATGTGCTGGCATGTAAGAAAGTTAAAATTTTTTCATATATGTATGAAATATAGAATATTTTATCTGCCCAATTTTCAAAAATTTCTTCAGTATCTATAATAAGTTTTATAATAACAAATCATTGTATTAACTTTTCAATGCACTTTGTAGGCTTTCAAATGGAATTTGAATCCCTTCCTTTGTTCTACTTTTAGCCTCACAATATTTTGCACACAATTATGCATATATGTACATATGTACTCGTACATAAAAGCATACAGCATAAGCTGCTGGTCAATTTATTTAACACGATTTATGTGTTTATTTGTTAGCAATATTGTCTTACTGGAATGAATGGAAGAGAATTTATAGACAAAACTTGTTGTTGACTAGACAACGAAATTTAGTACACACAAATAACTACTCGTACATATGTACTTATATTTATTAAACATACAAATATATAAAATTTGTCGTTTATAAATATTTTGTTTGTTTGTATCTATACAGAAACGATATCAGAATACTATAACATGAGCACAATGACAAGTAATTTTATTTATTTACATACAAAACTCATTCAAAACAATTCACAATAAAAGCCAATATTCACATAACATCTTGACAAACTTACTCAGATGCAAACGAAGTCAATAGAAAAGTATTACTGGCATAAAAGCATGAAACGAGGGATCTGCATGAAGTGTTTTAAAGAAAAAATTTTTCTTATCTACCCGTTTTTATGGTCGTTTGTGACCTATGAATCGACAGGGTAAATATTTTTGACGGCATTTTCAGTACAGAAAAGAAGGATCTGCATGAAGTGTTTTGAAGAAAAACTAAGTTTCTTCTCTACCCTAGTTTGCGGGCGTTTTTACTCTGGCTTTACAAATTTTGACATATGACACCACAGGGTAGATACACTTTGGCGGTGTTTTTAGTACAAGAACGAAGGATGTGCACTAAGTGCTTTGAAGGAAAACAAATTTCCTTATCTACCCATTTTTAAGGGCGTTTTTACCCTGGCTATAGAAATTGTAACATATGAGACGACAAGGTAGATACACTTTGGCGGTGTTTTTAGTACAAGAACGAAGGATATGCACTAAGTGCTTTGAAGGAAAACAAATTTTCTTATCTACGCCTTTTTAAGGAAGTTTTTACCCTGGCTTTAGAGACTGTGACATATGAGACCACAGGGTAGATACACTTTGACGGTATTTTTAGTACAGAAAGGAAGGGTATGCATGATATGCTTTGAAAAAAATTTTCTTAAATTTTCTTATATACCCCTTTTTATGGGCAGTCTTAGAAATTGTGACATATGAGTCGACAGGATATATACACTTTGACGGCGTTTTTAGTACAGAGACGAAGGGTCTGGATAAAGTACTTTGAAGAAAAAAAAAAATCTTAAATTTTCTTGTCTACTCTTTTTTATGAATGTTTTTACCCTGGCTTTAGAAATTGTGACTTATGAGACGACAGGGTAGACACATTTTGGCGGCTTTTTTAGTAATAAGCTTCTTATTTACTTTAAACATGAACATATGAGCTTCTTAAATACAAAATTTTTTGAGAACTGAAATATATACAAAAATCTGAGGACAGTGGAAAATTATACATATTTTTTTTTTTTTGTTCGTACAATTTTCCAAAACAAGATATTTAATAAAAGTTTACCACTAAATAGGAAAACCTATGTTATGACCCATTTAAATTTGAGCAATTTACCTTAAAAAATATAATTTTAAATTAGTCTATTAACTGTGGTGTTCACGGATATAATTTTGGGCAAAAATTATTGAGAATTATTTACCATGACGATGATAATAAATTGTTGTCGAAATATTGAAAGCAAATACTGTTGGATTTTTTATAAAAAATAAAACGATCTTTAGCTGCGAAAATAAGAAATATTTGTATGAATTTTATTTTTTATTTTTATGTTTTGTTCCATTTCGCCATTGCTAAAAATTTTCTCATTTTACTCTCTTCATCCCCCGGAACAGATTTTGCTTTGCTATACGCTTAACTTGGGCGCTATGCTTTCTGGGGTATAGAAGAATAAGAGTTCCCGTTTGTTGTAGCAAACAAAACTCTAGGAAACCACATGACTTGTGCTGGGTTAGACTTCCGAAATCTCATTTGCTTTGCAAGCCATCCCAGCGCTGATAATGGTTGAGGTGTCTATCTTAGCTGAAATGTTCTGGCTGTAGCTTAAACTTCAGGAAGGGGAATTAGTTTCCCTGAAAACTTTAGTACACGCCGGTTTTCGGTAACCACCGAGTAAGGAATCTGTGGTAATGGTCTGAAATATTGTTTATAAGAGGGATTAGAAGACCGGAGGTCTTTAGCAAGAGGTATTATTATATATAAAATTGAAGCCTTATATCAGTCCACATGTCTTTAAGTTCTTTAAGTCGAGATTTCGTCAATTTTTCATTCTTTGTTTTTCTTATGGCATGTTAAGCAATTTAAATTATAATTATTATTACTATTTTTTTAATATAAAATTAATTAAAAAATCTGTTGAAGCAGTAACTTGTTTTTTTGGTTTTTCAAAAATTTTTTGCCACTTTTCTATTCTATGTAAATATTTTACCAGACCAAATTCAAGTTGTTTAGTTTTCTTACAAACCTCGTTTTCCAGAGACTACGAGTACTTTCCCATATTAATATCTTGTCGTATATGTGATTTGTTTATTATTACACTACATACATACTAAAGACCTGCATCAGCAGCATACAATGCCTTTCACTAAAACAAATATGTATGTCTTAAGAAAATGCTGAAATAAAAACTCAGTTTTTGTTTTTCAAAGCAACACAAAATTTGATGATTATGACCTTCGTGTTTTTTTCAAACATTATACAGGACTGGACAACATTAAGCACACTATTGTAAGTTATAATTGTGAATGGTATTTCACGTCAATCATATTTGACATTTGTATACTATACAGCTATAGAATACAAACAGACAAATAGAGCGCTATACTTCGCAAGTGCTTGGAATAATTGTGTTGGAGGATACTAAGTCGAAAATCACCATGAGTGACGAGGTTTATATTTATTTAAACGGTAACGTCAATATACCAAATCCGTGTGTGATGCATGAACAATCATTACATTCATACAAGGCTACTGCGTCAACAGCGTACCACACAGGTGTGGTACGCTTTTAGCGCGAGAGGAGTGATTGAATCATATATTTTTGAGGATGCCATCGGCATTACAGTTGCTGTTAATGGCGAACGCTACAGGCCATGTTAAATGACCTTTTACTGCCGGGATTGAATGAGCGGGGCTTGCCGATAATGTGATTCCAATAACACGCTGATATTGGTTGTATAATCTCCCGTTTTGGCGATTTGCCCTTACCAGTAAGATAGCCTGTTTTAATCATTGCAGACTTCTTTCTTTGAGGCTACTTGAAGTGGTGGGTATATGCCAACAAGCTTCAGACAATCGCAGCGCTTAAGGAGAATATTCGACAATAATGCGAACAGTTATCAACAGAAATATTGCTTAAAATTAAGAAAAACGCTATAAAAAGAGGACAAATATATGTCAACACTAGTGACAGCCACTCATCTGACATAATAACTTCCAATCAACAGAAAAAGTTGTACAAATCAAAATAAGGATTTTCAACACTGTAAACATTATTTTTACACGTCTCTACTTTTCTTTAGATTATTGGGATATAAAGTTAAATGTTTCAGAAGTGTCCAAGTCTAGTGATGAGAAAAGCAGCTCCTATGAAATATCGACATATAAACAACTAGGAAACATAAACAAAAAGATGTTTATAATGTTTTTACTTGCATCATTTTTCTTTATTTAGGAAAAAGGTAATTAAAATACGAAATTAGATGATTGCTTTTGCTCTACCCTATATGTACATAAATATTGAAGTCTTGCGGCCACCAAATATGAGTTTTTCTTGGTTGCCAAAAATATTGATTTTTATGGGTGCGCCTTAAAGTATGCTCGGGATTAAAAGTATTTATTTTACTTTTCTTATTATACTGCTATTTGTTATTGTTATTGGCATAACCTCTAATATATTTCAAAGCAAACGCAAACAAAAACGATATGAAGTATAATGTTTTCCCTTGGGTATTTCGTATTTAGTTTTAATATGCTTGCGTATAGCTTTAGTATATAGACGCGTGTCTGTGTGTGTGTGTGTATGTGTGTACGAAAGTTTGTTCCCAAATAAGCATGTGCATGTTTAAGCTAAACTCACTGGCATACAATCATGCTGTAACGAAGGAATGATTGTTTGAATAAATGAACGAATGAGTGAATAAATGTATTGCAATTCAATAATATTAGTGATTTGTTTTCTTTTTTTTCTATATTTTGTCTGTACCGTTTTATCAATAAGTTTTCTTTATGTATTTTTTTTACATTTCTTTTATTCGGATTGTATACAAAATCCATTCATCTTTGATTTTCTTTTTTTTTTGTATATAAATTTTTTATACAAGTTTTGCTTACAGCGCATAAATCGAATTTGGTATTGAGTTTGCAATACTATACAGCTACTTTGCGCTGAAAATAGTTTCCTTTTTAAGAACAAAAACTCTCAAGTTGCTCCTTGAAATATGCAACATTGTTTGGACGAGTTTATACTCTTAAAAAGTATGCTTTTTTTTTTATTTGAAAGTTTTACTTTTTTTTCATTTTGCCGATTTTTGCTTTGATTTCTCTTCTTGTGTTTTGGAATTTTTAAAATCAGTGTTGATAAATTGTTGGTGTTGTTATTGGCTGTATTGGCATTATTTGAAAGACATGTTAACAGCTCATTGCACAATTTCTTCCCTGGGATAAGAAAAGTTGAGGAAAAGGTTTATAATATGTATTTTAGAAAGATATGAAACAATGTTTTATTTGAAAAACACTTAAAAAGTATAGAAAAATTTTATTAAATGATAATTTTCATATAGTTATGTCTAGAAAATACTGAAGCATTATAAGTATATATTATATAAACATATTTGAATATAAAATTTATTATAAAAAAACTACGAGTCCTTTGAAGTTGTTAATAATTTTATTAAAAATCGAATTAAGAATCTAACATAACAAATTATATCTTATAGATAAGTGTGCCAGTAATAAGAGCAAACGTATTAATGATAATATAGATACTAGAGTGGCCATATAGTAATTTTTTTTTGAAAAGTTAAATTTTTCACGCTGAAAAATATGAGTTTGGGGATAAAAATAATTATGCATACAATTGAGTGTTTCACTCACCATCTTAGCTTCTAACATTGATACCAATAAAAAATTATAAATAGCTTGTTTTCTATGTTTCCCAGCTATCTATATGTCGACGTTTCATAGGAGCTACCCTAATCATCAGTAGACTTTGGAAATTTTTGAAAGATATTCTCAAATATAAAGTAAAAAAAAAATAGTAATTAAGTTGAATGTTTGAGAATAACTTTCTAAAATTTCCAAAGTCTACTGATGCTTAGGGTAGCTCCTATGAAATATCGACATATAGATAGTTGGGAAACATAGAATACAAGCTATTTAAAATTTTTTATAATTATGCACATTTAAAATTTCTTTTTGAGTACTTCCGTGTTGAGCCCAAAGTTTTATTATATTACCCATTCATCACTATGTGGCGCCGATTTTTTCTTGTTTTTCCCTGTGAATTTTGCTTTTATCACTAATTCACCTTCCCAAATTTTCAGTTATTTTCAACATAACAAAAACATTATATTTTCCTTTTTCTTAAACATACAATTTGTACATGCATAAATGTGTACATATTTTTTCCAGCATTATAATGCCAATTCTTTCAATATGTTTATAGTCTGATTTATTTTTAACTATATTTTTTTTTTAATTGTTAAAAAGGTAGCAAATAAGTTACCTTTGCCATCTATTTCAAAATATTTTACGAAATCTTTGAGGCATTCCTGCTGACTTTTTGTAAAATTCGAGACTTCGCTTTTTAGAATTAGAAAGGTTGCCTCTATTTGTTCGGGAGTTACTAAAGGAAGACTTAGTATTTTTCGGTACCACTCACCGCAGTCTTTATTTCTTTTAATTAATTGTGGCATACCCTTAGATTTTTGTTATTTGCGTCTTAAAGCCTGACAGTAGTGAAACCAACATCCCTTCAATACTGCGTGAGGAAAAACATTTTCAAGAGCACTTTTTAAAGCTATTTCATAATCAGTATAAAATGCTGAGGCCTCAAATTTAAAAAAATTATTGTTGATGAAATGAAAAAGGTGTTCATATACATATCTTTGCCGTTTCGACATTAAGACATACATAATTATATGAATGGAAAGGTCTGTTTACAAGAACAAAATTATGTTAAAAATCTCAAAATCGTTTAACAATTGAATAGCTTACATGTTCCATATAGAAATAGTGGATAACTAGGAGCTGACTGAAACCGCAAGCGGGTACACTTGCAAATGTTCCATCCAATAAGTAGCGGCGACCAGCTGGTTTTTATTTATTATTTGTATAATTGTAGGCAAAATGAAAACAGAATAGCAAAAATCTTTCTTGTTCTTCATGGTTCTTTTGGCATTCTATCCCGTCGTATGCGATAAAGCTGTCTCCTCATTTTTGGAAAAGATACAGTGGGGCAAATGTCTTTATTCCGCATGCATTCTTCGTCAAAAATGTCCCTAACTCCCTTTCTTTTGAATGCCGACTTACCTCTGCAACCTTTTTTAATATCATTTATAACTTTAAATTTGTTTATAAGTTCTTCTGGGGCAGAATGATTGTGATTGTAATCCAAACTTAATTGCTCACATATTCCATTTTTCCTAAGAGCAATAGTTACATTGCAGTTATTAAAATAGCACGTCTATCTCGCGTATTCCGCATACTGATGTTTTTGGCGAAATATCTGCTTTAGATCCGTGAGCACTAAAAGTTTTGAATTTTTTCGAAAGCCACTCACGAATTCATATTTATATGATTTATTTTCCATATTAGGTTTTAAGTTTTGCTTCCACTTGAAGATCACTTGCATACTAACATTAAATTCCACCGAAATTTTAAAACTGTAATGGTATTAAAAGATTCCTTAATTACTTTGATATATAAATTAAAAATTTTTTGGACATTATGACATACCATTAAGTGTCATAATGTCCATGGACTTTACGACACTTTTTTTGTGGACGTTATGTCGCTTTATTAAGTGTCATAACATCCATGGACAATATGACACTTAAAGGTGCGTCATTATGTCCATGGACATTATGACGCTGGACATTATGTCACGCCACCCATATATAACAAACATGTGTACCAACATAACTGAAAAAAGTTGAAAATCGAACTCATGAAATTTTATAATAACGGTTATTTCTTGATTAAAAGATGAAATAACCGTTAATAACAATAATTGTTTGTATATTTTTGGACTCAGCATTGTCCTTTGCTACTTAAGAAGCGATAAGCATCACGTAAGATATATAATAACAAAAATAATAGTGTTTTCTGTTAAATTTAGTTCCAAATATTGCAGACATTTTGTAAAAAAAAAATCAGCACAAATACTTATACAACCCACAACAAAAACCATTTTTATTTTAGCTCGTCCTTTTACATATTTAAATTAGAAAAACTTTTATCCTTCGAGCTTACTATTTGCGGTTTCTCGTTCGACTCATGTTTAATTCACACCTTCCATAACTCCGATTTCGTATTTTGCCTTTTGTAATTTTAAAATATATATTTGTTTAATTTTCAAACGACCTTTTTTAATTGGAAACATTCCGAAAGATTTCTTTCTTTTTGGTTTTGTTTTGCAAAACGAAAGGAAAAAGCAGAAGGTCATTAACAGGTTAATTATAAAAGTCTGTCATTAAATTAAAAATTAGAAAAATAGTTGTTACATTATAAAATTCCATTAAACGTTTTGATTGAAAGATTTTCTCCTTTTTATTGTGAAGCTTTGGGACTCTTTTATGTGTTTAACAAGGACGATTAATTGCTTGAATTTATTGCACAAAAAGGATTTCTTTTTTGTTCTGCTTGTTAGTGGATTTTTGATATTTAAATAATTTTTCAAGAAAAAAAAAATTAACACAAAATTAAAATGTTTTGTAGAGTTATTTGAAATATCCAGGAAAATTGTTTTATTTTTTGTAAAGTGGGAGACGAAAACTAATTTTCTTTCGTTTTTTTGAAAACTAAAATCTTATTGGTTTAATTGGTGCAAAGTTAACCTCATGGACATAAATCTAAGTGAATGCAAATCGATGATTTTAATACGATATTCTCCTCTTTCAACTAAATATTTCATTAATGATACAGAACTTACAACTGTTGACATTAGTTTAGATCTGGGAGTTTACTTCTATAAAAAAACTTACAGCCAGTTCGTGAATATCGATTCGAATCAATTTGGGTTAATCTATATCACTATCATTCCTTAGCATGTACTATCAGCATCAAAAGTGAGTCAACATCAATGATAGTTTTATATTTCGTTCTATTACATTGCTAGTATTAGCACTAGAATAATCTTAGTGACTATAATTAAGAGACTATCTAATGCTCACTTAACCAGTTTCAAAAAATATTCAAAAAATAAGACCAACAATTTTTATAATACCTTTTAACTAAAACTGTCAAAAATTACGCATCAAAAGTGAGTAAACAGTTTCCTCATCATTTAATTTTTTCGCTAAGACCGGTAGATGTACAGCAATTTTTATGATGATTTTTATTGAAAAAAACAAAAAATAATTGTTTTAGTTAATTGATAATCAATATACGTTGTCGAAGTGCCTGTAAAGTTTTATAAAATCCGTGAATAAAGATGAAAACGGATTTTTCAATAGAAACAAGAAAAGCTATAGTAGAGCTAAGAGAAAAAGGTAAATAATTTCGAAAAATTAGTAAAATTTTATAAAGACACTACACCTCTTAAAAAGCATTGTGAAAAAATTATAAAGCTTTAAGAAAATAGACGATTTTAAGCGAAGAGAACGTCCAAACCTGTTAACTGAAGGAGAAGAAAGAAGGTTTGCTGCCATAGTTACAAAAAAACTACATTCAAATTGCCAAGGATATCACTACAGACTCTGATAAAGCAGTTAGTGATAGCACAATATGACGTACTTTGCATAAATGTGAATTTAATGACAGGTGTTCCAGAAATAAGACTGCAAATACATTACGTCAATGTAATATATTACTGACCCTTTGTTGTAAAGTATAAAAAAAGATATCATATTTAATTTCAGCTATTTTTCCTATTATAACGTTATAAATAATGACTTATTAATTTTTGTTATTGTAAGTAAAATCGATATGTATAATATAACTTCATTGTATTAAAAAACAAGACATATCACTGGTGTTGACTCACTTTTGCTTCTCATAGTATTTCAATTGAATTTTAACACATCGTTCGCATAGAATAAAGTTAGAAAAAACCCAAATCAATTTTCTTTCGCCTAGAATGCGAATGAACTTATTTATACTTTTAACAAAGCAAATAGTATATTATACTTTATTAAACGCTGGGTGAAGGAACTTAAAGATCCTTTCATCAGCAAAAATCTGTTTACTATACTGGTGAGACCCAGTCTTGAATACTGTTCAGTAGTTTGGGATAAAGCGAGTCTTACGAAATTCAAATTGACAATTTCGACTTTATGAATTTATGTGACTCTAGATCAGTGTTTCCAGGAGATTTTTTGTGAAATCCCTACCATAGCGCATAAAAATCGTTATTTTTCCCTACAATCAAAAAAATATTTCCCTACATTTTTCCCTACGCAATTTTTCATTTAAATTTTGCGCAAATTATTATTTTATTACGATTTTTATGTTTACTGTAAATTCAAGCAGGTAGAACTTTTTACTAAAAGGTATATGACTTAAACGATTCATGTGTTTAAAAATGTATGTATGTGTTTAGCTATATAAATAAATTCTTTTAAGTGACTTGGTCTATATTCTAACTCAAGCTGTTAGATGCGTTTTGTGATGGAGTAAGTAAGAATATCACAACGCTAACATAAATGAAACTTTGCAGGAGTTTGAAAAAAAAAAAAACACCAGAAACTAGTTTAATCAATGAGCGACTTTTATTGTATAATTACGTGTAAAAGCCCATTGTTTATTCCATTAAAACTTCGCGACGAGGTGTATTTATAAGAAATTCGTTAAAATCATTAACAATCTAAGTATGGGAAAAATGCGAGTTAGGGCCTTTCTACTGAGACCAACGATAT
Source organism: Thecocarcelia acutangulata (assembly GCA_914767995.1). Taxonomy (NCBI): domain Eukaryota; kingdom Metazoa; phylum Arthropoda; class Insecta; order Diptera; family Tachinidae; genus Thecocarcelia; species Thecocarcelia acutangulata. Next base: position 15,201,520 of record OU612097.1, read on the forward strand.
ATTGTGATATCCAATCATTTAATATGCTTAGTTAGGAGATCTTTGTGGCTAAAGTTTTTTAAGGAGGTTAGGAGCTGTACATCTAAAAAAATGCAATTAATTAAAAAGCTTGGAAATGAGATCCCAGAATGCATATGGAATTAAAAACCTTCGCGGTCCCATCAGTCTTAATACGAGTACGATTTTAATAACTTTGGCGTAATTGGGAAATACTTATTGCTAAATCATTTAACATTGTATATAAATTGGATGAAAATACATCAATATTTAATTTGGGACGAGTTTTCCTCATATATATAAAATTATAATAGTATAATAATATCAACCATGTTATAAAAATAAATAATAATGTTGGCAGAGTCGGAAAAATTATAATAGTGCAATAATAAATAACCATTCGTGATAATATAAAAATTCCCTGCAATAAGCCTAATCATACAAAATCTGTCTTTTTTCCTCTACATGTGGAAATAAACAAATAAATCTGTACAAAAAGGGAAAAACCCCTACGCTTGGCCACACTGCTCTAGATACTTCACAAGATGGTAGTTAACCATACTTTCTATTACTTTCGAAAGCGCAGAGAAAATTGCATTTGAGCGATAATTTTCAGGGTTATTTGCCTCACCATTTGTGGAAATTGGCTTTACATTAGCATATTAAAATAACATGATAATGTAATGGAATACAACTCTAATGTTTGGGCCGGTGCCTCAAAGTCTGTTTTGGGGGTACTCGACCGAGTGCAGGAGAGGGCAAAGAAGCTTATCGCTGACAAGCTTCTATTATTCTAACTCTATTGACACACTGGAGCATCGACGCAGTGTAGGCTCTGTTACTCTGTTCTATCGTTACTACAATGGATTTGCTCCGACAAGATTAGAGATCTTGTTCCCGAAACTCGCACATGTATACGTAACACACGTAGCTCATCGACTTGTGGTCAATTCCCGGGGAATCTTACTACGCATTACAGAGAGAATTCAGTTTTCAGCCGTATGGTTCGCCTGTGAAATAAGTTGCCTGCAAACGTGTTTTCCGTCTGTTTTGACGTTGGTAAGCTCAAGTCAATTGTTCACAGACACTACTCCCTCTTTTCCCCTCCTCATAACCTATTTTCCTAGTTCCGGTACAATGCACCGCACATGTAGGGGTCCTCCTCTGAGTACTAGTCCAAGATAAAAAAGTCCAGACTAAACATAAATCAGTTAACAGCTGACATAAAGGGCTACTCTAGTTAAATAAGTGCTGTCAACTTAAAGTTTTTACCTCTTTATGAGAACTTAATTATTTTTTTAATGTAATAGAAATTACATCGTAGGCCAGAGAAGTAGTATAAAATCTTGTGAAGTCAACTAATTGCAAGAATTGCTGTTGTTAAAATTTATGTTGATGTGATGACTTTTTGGACGAAAGAGAACGGAGAACATAATTTATTATGTCAACAAAGGTTTATCAAACGTATTGTCGTATTATTTGTTGGCATTCTTGTGCAAATAGCTTCAAGTTTTTTATTTAACAATTTAGCCAACATCCAAAAACCCATTTTCTTGTTTTTTTTTCACAAATTTGTGCAAATCAATAAATATGTACATACTCGAATGTACAAATAGACAAAACTTTTTTTTTTTTGGTTTCTTAGGACTGTGATGGCACGTGACACGAATAAAAGATAATTTGTTTATGCCTAAAAGGCATTTGTGACTTTATTAGCATGAATTTATATAACAAGAATTAACATTGACAAATCATTATAACATTAAATCTATCTGAAAGTATTTAATAACAAAAGAAAGAAAGTCAGCAAGCTCAGTTAAATAAACAGACGAAATGCCCAGCATCCTTAAGTGTTGGTGCTATTTCTTGGTTCTTCGCTTGGCTTTAGTTTGGTAACACGTCTTTTCATTCTTATACACGTAGAAGAAAAATTATAGTTCATATGAAAATATTTTAAGGGCAAAATGCTATTGTTGAATAATATGGTTGAACACAATCACATAATATGGTTTCAACTTGAAATTTATTTATACAATTAAGTACAGCCAAGAACCAACAGTTTATTATTTAACCATATATTTGGTAAAAGTTTTATTAATTGTATCGTGACTAAAAACGTTATTGTAAACATTCAAATTCAACTGTTATGTCCAAAAATATAATATTATCACTGCTACTCATATTATTGGAAAAATGTAAATTCTATTACCACATTCAATGGAACTAAGGGCAGTTCGGAAACTTCTTAGCCTAGCACAAAAAGCGCGCTATAAACAGAAAAAAGTTAAGTTTTGGAAACTTCCATCTCTGGACACATCTCTGCTATGAACACATGTTAAATTTTGTTTCGATCTGGTCACTCCTTCATATAGAAACAGGTGTTCACAAAAGACGCATCCGCGATTTTTTTACAATGAAAAAATTAGAAATGCGTGGTGTCATTAAATATTTGCATAAAAAAGGTTTATCGGGACAAGTAATTCATAATGATATGGTGAATGTGTTAGGTGAAAGTGCTCCTTCATAGTGGACGTCCAAAAATAGCAACAACAACAGAAATTGTAGCCAAAGTACATGATATGGTATAAAATGATCGACGAATAAAAGTGCGTGAAATAGCTAATATCATGGGCATCTCAAATGATCGAGTCCATTTAATTTTGCATGAAGAACTACAGATGGAAAAGCTTTCTGCAAGATGGGTGCCGCAGTCGACCAAAAACGCATAAGAATGAACATTTCTCAAGCTTGTTTGGATCGTTGTAAGCGAAATAAAATGGATTTTAAGCAACGTTACATAACTGCTGATGAGACATGAATCCACCACTATACTCCAGAGACAAAGAACAATCCAAATAATGGACTGAAGCTGGAGGAAGTGCCCCAAAGAAGGCAAAAACAATTCAATCGGCTGGTAAGGTTATGGCAACGTTTTTTTTTTTTTGGGACTTCAAAGGCATTTTATTGATTGACTTTCTGCAAAAGGGTAAAACATTAAATTCACAGTACTATTGCAACCTTTTGGATCAATTAAATGTACAAATTCGTGAAAACCGTCCTGGCTTATAACACAAAAAAATAATTTTTCATTAGGACATCGCACCAGCGCACAAGAGTGTTTTTAACAATGGCTACAATCAACGAATTAAAGTACGAGTAATTTGACCACCCACCTATTCCCCTGATTTAGCTCCCAGTGACTTTTGCCTGTTCTCAAATCTAAAAAACTTTCCTTGCTGGCAAACGTTTTACCTCAAATGAAGATGCAATTACAGTTGTAAACCACTACTTTGAAGACCTTGAGGAAAACTATTTTAATCAACGGATAGAATTGGTAGAGAACTTTGAACTAAGTGTATTGACGTTTCAAGAGATTATATTGAAAAATAGAAATATTTTTGAAAAAAACTAACTCTTCTCTTTCATTGATAGGCTAAGAAGTTTCCGAACCGCCCTCGTTGTGTTAAAGGTCACAATGTCACATGATTACATAATAAATACACGTACATACAAACTTCTATAAATAAAAACACATTTTTCTAATTCGTTCAATATAAATATATTTCCCAAACAATATTGATATGTCTGTAAAAAATATATAGAATTTAAAACCTTTTTGCTTTAAAGCTTTATTTGTATGATGCTGCCATTTCCACCAAAAAGTAAATATTTATAATTTTTTAAATATTTTTACTATTATTAAAAATGAAAAAAAAAACAATAATAAATTAACAAACTAAATTAAAACTATGTATAATTATAAGCAAATGTCAACGTGTGTAAAGCCAACAATAGTTATACTGTAAACAAACATGTGTTGTAGATAAACGCTTTAACCATACGTATGATTTTAATTAACAGACAATTATAAGCTGAGGCAAGTGATGATAAGAACAAAAGGATGGCTACAAACACATGGCTTGCAATTGGCTGAGCAGAAGACTGAGCTCTTCATCCTTAGCAGACGTCATATTCCAATGGAAATTGATACACAGTTTGTTGACTTGATCCTGACAACGAGGAAATTCATGAATTATCTCGAAATAAGGCTTGACTCATAGCTAACGTTTTCTGAACAGGTTCAGTATGCTGTTAACAAGTCTACTGGTATAACAGGACGATTAAGCCGGCTGATGGCGAACATAGAAGGCCCGCTTCCAGAAAAACGCAAACTTTTAATGGAGGCATGCAATAGCATCCTTCTCTATGGAAGCGAAATCTGGGGGAGAAAGTTGGGATACAAAGCAGAGCAAAACCATTGTTAGCAGTGCAAAGGAAAGCTGCTTTAAGGATTACATCTGCATACCGCACGGTATCAGCAGGCATGGTTACAGTAATAGCAGTTATGATCGCAATAGATCTACAGATCCTAGCACGAAGGAAGGCATGGATATCAAGACAAACTGCCGAAGCAGACATTGGAAGTATGCAGCAAATACGACAGGAAATGTTACACAGTTCGCAGTCTGACGCTAGGGGCAGATGGACAGAGCGCCTTATTCCCAATATCGAGAAATGGTTGAACAGACGGCATGGCAATGCGAACTATTTATTACCTGTCAGGTCACGGCTATTATCGGAGCTACTTATACAAAATGGGCAAATGTAATACACCCGTTTGTTTATACGAAGAAGAAGAAGTCCTGGACGACACCGAACAGTATTTCTTTCGGCGGAAGCTCGTAGAGAACTGAAGATAGTAGCTGGCTCAATAACAGTAGAGAATATCGTGGACATCATGATAGGGAGCGAGGGCAACTTTTTAGCGGTATCGCGATTCTGCGAAAAAGTTTTGCGAAAAAGTTTTGCCAAATCTGGAGGCCAGAGAACAAAATCATAATCAGGATCCCAGACAAAGAATAACGTAAAGAGAATGACTAATTAAGCCATTAGGAATCCACTCCGAAGCAATGGTAAGGCGTTCCCGGGGTGAAAATTTTTATCCCAGGAAGAAGAGGGGTTTTTTTAGTTGTTAACAGTCCGATAGATAGCGGAGGGTACAGACCTTCTGGTCAGTGCGCAAAGCATTTCTCCCCCTCGCCGGAAAAAGAGAAACAATTCAACACTATCATGTGGCTCTTAGAATATTGTCATGTCAACCATGTATTTTTTTCAACGTGTAGGTATACGAGTATCATAATGTTGGTCAAACCCAAAACTGCTTTCGCAGCGGCATTCTACTTATGATCAAAATACTGTAATTTGATACAGTTCAGCTATGTGTGCTTGAACTAAACCAGTGTAAGTTCATCTTCGATTACAATTTCAAATAAAAATACAACTACTTATCTCTTGCTGCTAAAGTAACTTTCAACACAACAACAAAGTTTAGTATTATTTTTACATTTTTAAACAATAATCAACTAAAGCTTTTCAGACAAGTTCATCATCCATGCGACACTGCAACAATACCCAAACCGTATGTCGTGCCCGAGAACTCATAATGAAATTGTAACACAAAACCACTTAAGATCTTTATGACAAGCAGGACAACTTGTTAATACATATTAGATTGTTGCCAAGCAAGATTTAATAGGAAGATGTTAAGCCTCAACCTCAGGTAACAGGTAAAAGTAATAACACAATTATAACAGACATTAAGGCCAAAATATGGGGATGTGGCTGATGGGAAATGATAAACGATGAACCATGTTGCTGTCGGCGATTGCGGCAAATAGTCGAGCTTGAACCAAATAACATTTACACTTGTCCGGGTTAACAAATTAAAAAATATATGTATGTGTATATAGATATATTTATTGTACATACAATATGTTTATGTGGGAAGTTTTCATTCAGTTTTCAATGCATGTGTGCCGAGAGTTTAACATCAGTCATTCAACCTTTTCTAGCAGCAAAGTAGCAACAGCTCAAAAACTACATTGAGAATGCAAGCAGACATGGAAACAGACTTAACAACATGCTTTCTTATTGCGATTATCCCTTTATGTATGTAAGTGTATAGATATAAACACATTCAAGTAATTCACTTGAGCATGCAGTGTCATGTCTACAGAATACCTCAAGACATATTAAAGTCGATATGCTACACAGCATAACACCATCAGTACAGTGTGACGAAATATTAAATACTTAAATTTATTCCAGGCCAACAGTGTGCAACAAAACAAAAAAAAATAGTGTAAAAAGAGTTTATTTTTATAACGATTAACTCTTTTTTCTAAAATAAACTAGCGCACGTTTTAAGTTTTAAGAAGAGAATATAAACCAATCAACGAATGTCGGAGTACAGACAGCTAGGAAATAAAAAAAATAATAATAATAATAATCTGTATATAGTTTCTGCCCCCGGGGAACAGGTTTTGCCTTGGCGTATTCCTAACTTGGGGGCTCTGTTTTTCGGTGAAAAGAGGGGAAGGGGTCCCTCGTTTGATGCGACAAACAAAACTCTAGGAAGCCACATGACTTATGTTGTGTTGGCTTCCGAAACCCTTACCAAGGGTATAAATTGGCAGAACGAGGATCAGCATGGCCCCCGGGTAGTTCTGCTTGCGGTTCGACCCGGGCTGATCATGGTTGAGGTGCCTACCTTGGCTGAATGGCTGTGGTTGAAACCTAAAACGCAAAAAACTGAATATAATCTAAATCTAATCTAACAAATAATAATAAGCCAGCTGTAGCATAAAATTAAAGTTATTGAATATGTTTTCCACTTTCAAAGAAAATAACTAAAATCTGTAACCTGTTCCAGGAAATACTCAATGCAAAACATAATAAATTTACAGCCAGTTCGCCGATGTCGAAAGGATAAGTTCATTCGCACTCTACACGCAAAGAAAAGGTAATTTGGAATATTGTTATGACAATATTAGTATATTCTCTGTCACAGTTTGTATTGTTCCAGCTAGAAGTGTATTTTAGTTTTTAATAAAGTTTAATCAATTATAATTATATGAGTGTTATATTATTCATATTTCTATTGTTGTCTTTCTATTTCATATTTCATATTTCTATTGTTGTCTTTCTATAATTTTAAAATGTGGTTGTATTAGAGTTGAGTTCATGAGCTCTTTTGAGAGAGTGCTCTTTTTACTGAAATATGTCTTTCTCTTAGTTCAATAGTTCAGTGCTCCGTAAATAATATTTTCAATGAACGGCTCTGTTCAGGTTTCATGATAAAGAAAAGCAAAACAAAATTGCTGTAAACAAATGAAAAGTACAATTGTTATAAGGATTAATAAAAGGTGAGATTAGAAATGTTCAGGTGTGATGAAAAATAATTTTTTTAAAAAGAAAAAAAAAACGATATATTTGTGATGATGTCTCGAAGTTTTTATATTCAATTATGGTGGCATATCATATCATTTATTTTTATAATACAAAAAACCAAAGTAAAATTGTGTTGTCTAATATTCTGAATAGTTGTATATAACATAACGTCAACTTCTGGCAACACTGTTTGACTACTTACGTATACATATCTACCAGAAAGAAAGAAACATAAACGAAAAAGACAACTTGAAGACAAAAGAAAGAAACATGAACTACGGAACTAAAAGAGCTCGCAGAAATGATCGGCTCACTTAGCTCCCTGAAGTGAATAGTTCAGTGACACTAGTTCGTTCGCGAACTACCCAACTCTATATTGTATACAATAATATCGTTTAAAAAAATGTCTTTTGTATTGTACAATAATAGATTATTGATTTATTGCATACGTATGGTTAATACATTTATCTCCAACACATCTTGGAGTTGGCTGGTTGTTGGTTTTATACACCTTGACAGTTCTTATAATTATACATAGTTTTAGTTGAATTTGTTGGTGTGTTTGTGTTTTTTTATTCAATTTTAATAGTATTAAATATATAATAATAAAAATAGCAACATCATAAAAATAAAAATTTTAGTGCAAAAAGGTTTGTATAAAGATTTATATAAAAAAATGGGTGTAAGTATGTGTTTTATTTAATGTATTTGAATTCTGTTTCTTTTTGCAGATCCATAAGAGTATATGGGCCAGATCAACGATATATTATAACCCCAAAATAGACCTTGGGGCACCGGCCCAAACATCGGAGTTGTATTCCATTTTCATTCGGATATAGGTGGTATAAATAGTAAGGAGGTCGGATGAAGTGAAGTACATCTTACACCGTTGCAAAAACCCGAGGCACTTGAATGCTTCTTTAGAGACATGAAATATGTATTCAGTCCAGCGAACATCACACTGTGTCTTCATTCCAAGAACTTCTAGAGCATCCGGTTCTGCAATGTTTATATCATCCACGAGTACAAATGAAGCAGCATTTGCGGTCGTTTGTCTGTGTGTTAATAAACAACACTGAGTCTTACGAGCGTTAACGGCAACCCTGTTTTCACAACCCCATTCGGAGATTATTAGAAGATCACTGTTCAGTGAGTTATTCATATTTTGCTTCTTCGCAACGGAAGAGTGCGAATGACACTAAATAAGATTCAATATCAATAGTTGTTAAGCGTATCGTTTTGTTGTTTATTGTAACTTGCCTGCAGTTCAAGATGTGTTTAAACTTTCAGCAGTTCTTTTAGCTTTTAACAAGGTGTCTGGTGATATAAAGAGAATATCTTAAAAGTATTTTAAGGCTTAAAAGTAATTTAACAAGTAAATATGAAAATATTTACAAATCTTCTTGGGTGTTGTTAGGGGAAAACATAGAAGAAATATGAATAGAAGTGATAATAAAACATATTAAAAACAAAAGTAAAAAGCAAAAAATGTGTTATCCTTAAACATCTCCAATAAAAAAAATACAAACAAAAAACAGATAAAAGGAGAACTTAATAATTTTGAAGAGAACTAGCATTTTTAGTACTGATTAAAACCACATGATATGTGTTCTATGCATATACATATGAATATTATTTTTTTCTAAAGATGATTATAGCTTAAGCTTCTTATCACATTAAAAATTCTGACCATTAACAAACAGCATATTCACTAGTGTTGTAGTTTTTAAAAACAACTTAAAGTTTAAGGTCTTTCAGTTGGTTTTATACGTTACATGTATAAAATGTTGGCCTATAACTGCTAACAGAATAATGTAAAGAAAAATCAAACAATTCATTAAGTAGCTTCAAATATAATATGAAACAAAATACACGCCTTAAATGTGAAACGTATTACGCACATGTACTTAAGTGTAGCATAGTTCTAGGCACTTGGCTAAAAATAACAACATATATTAAGATTCTTTTTAAATGAATACCATCAGACTTCCTTTAAATATGCATGAACTTTATTTGTTCTTTTTCGAAAACAGCAACTTTGTTTGTTTTTTCTCTGCTATTGATTTATTTTACTATGATCATAATTAATGCATATGATTTATCTAAAGGGCTCTTCCGCTTTAAAGGAAAATAAAAACTTTTTGTTACTCCCAAAATTCATGTGCAGCTTTGACTGCTGAACGTTTCGGCATCAACACAAAGAGGAATAAAAATGGTAAACAGTCTCAGTTTAGAAATAAATATAAACGAAATGTTCAAAGACGACAAAAAAGTGCAGAAACCTGTCTTCAGGTCTGGAAAGACATAAAATTATGCTGGTGTTCGGCTGCAGTGAAAGCAAAATCGTTCATCTTTCAAAATCTGTAAGCTCGGGACATTTTTCGTTTTGATTTCAGAAATGATTTATTTTTATATGTGGGTAAGGATTAAACAAATTTTGTTAAATTTTTTATTATAATAATATTGTTATTTTTTAATTTTTTCTTTCATACTCGTCTAACAAAAATTTATATTATAACAGATATTTTTGAGTCAATATTAAAAATTTCAGTAAAAGAAACTACAAAAGAAAATAACCTGAAAAATTCTCTTATACACTTCTTTTCACCTCAAAGTCAAGTTTTTTGGACAACGTAATTTGACATTTTTCTGTTTCAGTGTTTGACAAATTCAATCATGAAGAGATGCATAATTGAGCAGCGCTCGTCATGATTTCTTTTGCACATAATTGTAATAGGTCCTTTATATAAAATAAATGCAAAATTTCTATACGAGTATATTACAGCTTAAGAAGCGAACATTGTAACCCAATCTCAGCCATATAAATAAAATAGACAATAATTGAATTCTTTGCAACATTGAGAGATTTAATGAAAAATCAATTAGTCCAAACAGTTGGTTGAACTGCATACACACTCTCTTGAAAGGGTCAGCATTAACATAATTACCTCTGGAAAATTCCACAAATAACGGAAAGAAATACCGGGATGAGCATTGTGGCTTCAATTGTTGCACCAGTTAAATATCTCTCCGTAAATTCTTCCATAAAATAGATGGAAAAATATCCAATTCCAGTACACGTTGGCGAATTCTGATTTGATTCGGTCCTTCCTCAACGATATACAGCGGCAATGACTTTTTTTGTACGCACTGTACGACGTCTCTGTGGATGTGTTTTATCATTTGCAGTAAACGTGTTGCGAAAACGTACCACTTAAAAATTCTAATGAGCGATTGTGTTGACCACAAAATGGACGTAGTGCGTGATACATATTATGAAAAATTTGTAAGCGTTGTTCAGGCGCCGGTCTATTTATATTGAAATGTCAACCTAAACTAAACATAACAGCTGACAAAATGGCCGCCAGTTAAAAGAATGTTGCCAACTTAATGGTAATATCTCTATGGAAAGCAGCCTTTGGTTTACAAATCGTAGCAACCAATCGTTGCTATAATTTGTTATGATTTGATTATTTGTTTAAAAACTGTTATGGAAAATAAAACGAAGAAAGAAAAAATTAAATGCTGTTGTAGACGAGTATATTTAAAAGATATTTTAGACCCTTTTTTCCTTTTAATTCTGATTATTTTCTTTTAAATATGTATTTAAATGGAATATGGATTTATATGTTTGTATGTATTTTTCAAAGGGTTTAAAGATTACACGTAGAAGAAAAAATTTTTTGATATGACAATATTCTAAGGGCAAAATACTATTGTTGAATTATATGCTTTCAATCTGAAATTTATTTACAAAATTAAGTACAGCCAAGAACCAAAATTCACATATATAACCATATAGAGGGAAAGTTATAGTAATTATATTATACCTAACACTGCTATTGTAAAAAACGAAAGTTTTACTGTCATGCCCAGCCATATAATAGAATCACTCCCAACCATATCATTGAAAAATTGGAAATTCTAATGTTACGATCAATCGTAGTGTTGATGGTCACAATATTCTATGATAACATAAGTGCACACACGTAGAAAAAAATATATGGTTGAGACAACAATATTCTGAGGCCAACATACTATTGTGGCACTACGAGGGCGGTTCGGAAAAACTTCTTAGCCTACCAATGAAAGAGAATAGTTATTTTTTCAAAAATATTTTTATTTTTCAATATAATCTCCTGCAACTTCAATACACTTAGTCCAACGCTTTTCTAGCAATTCTATCCCTTGATTAAAATAGTTTTCCTCAAGGTCTTCAAAGTAGTGGCTTACAACTGTAATTGCATCTTCATTTGAGGTAAAACGTTTGCCAGCAAGGAATTTTTTTAGATTTGGGAACAGGTAAAAGTCACTGGGAGCTAAATCAGGAGAATAAGGTGGGTGGTCAAGTAACTTGTACTTTAATTCGTTGATTTTAGCCATTGTTAAAACATTCTTGTGCGCTGGTGAGTTATCTTGATGAAAAGTTATTTTTTTGTGTTATAAGCCAGGACGTTTTTCTCGAATTTGTACATTTATCTGAATTTATTGTTTCACCCTTTTGAAGACAGTCAATCAATAAAATACCTTTGAAGTCCCAAAAAACCGTTGCCATAACCTTACCAGCTGATTGAATTGTTTTTGCCTTCTTTGGGGCACTTCCTCCAGCTTCAGTCTATCGTTTGGATTGCTCTTTTGTCTCTGGAGTATAGTGGTGGATCCATGTTTCTTCAACAGTTATGAAACGATGCTTAAAGTCCATTCTATTTATTTATTTATTTATTTATTTACAAATTTATTATAATTTAAATTACAATAAACTATAGAAAGTAAAGCACTAGCAACTGGGGCTATCGGCCATTTTATTTCGCTTAAAACGATCCAAACCAGCTTGAGAAATGTTAATTCTTATGCGTTTTTGGTCGACTGCGGCACCCATCTTGCAGAAAGCTTTTTCATCTGTAGTTCTTCATGCAAAATTAAATGGGCTCGATCATTTGAGATGCCCAGGATATTAGCTATTTCACGCCCTTTTATTCGTCGATCATTTAATACCATATCCTGCACTTTGGCTACAATTTCTGTTGTTGTTGCTGTTTTTGGACTTCCACCATGTGGTTCATCTTCAATGGGTGTGCGGCCACGTTTAAATTCAGCAACCCAATTTTTTACTGTTGCATATGAAGGCGCACTTTAACCTAAGACATTCATTATGAATTTCTTGTCCCGATAAACCTTTTTTATGTAAATATTTAATGATACCACGCATTTCTAATTTTTCATTGTAAAAAAATCGCGGATGAGTCTTTTGTGAACACCTGTTTCTATATGAAGGAGTTACCAGATCGAAACAAAATTTAACATGTGTTCATGGCAGAGATGGAAGTTTCCAAAACACTTAACTCTTTTCTGTTTATACCGCGCTTTTTGTGCTAGGCTAAGAAGTTTCCGAGCCGCCCACGTATTCTCGAATATCCATCTGTAAAAGTGTGTGAGCAATGAAAACGAAAATATTGTCGTTCCATATAATGCTTAATAAAAACTTTATTTTTCATCCGTTATTTAATTACGCTTAAAATGTTGGTAATTAAATAAACTCTTTGATAAAAGAATAAAATTTTTCAGATCTTTACTACAAGGCAGAAAAAAAAACGAAATAAAAATGAAAAGTTTTGAAACAATCGTAAAAAATAGGCCAATTTTGAACTTTGAGGTGCCATAAATCAGCAATTTCTTGCCAGATAGAAATTCGCATTAAAAATTATATCGACGAAAAAGGCGTTCAATTACCTTTCCAACGATATGCCATTTACACAAGGGTTTCAGTGGTACCTTACAGCGAAAAAACACAAAATTACCGTTATCTAAAAAACGGTACTTAGGAACAAAAAAAAAAATTACAGCGTTTTTCGTGTTCAGGAGGTCGGAATTAACTTATCTAGGCATGTGGCGCGTTCTTGGTATTTTTCAAAATTTAAAATTTGTATACAAATTCAAATTTACAATAATTTTATTGGAGTGAATATTTTACATATATTACATATAAACGATTTTTGTCAGAAAAAGAAACGATGTTTAAATATAGAATTTTACCACCAAATTTTTTTCTCAGTTAAAGGCAAAATCACAAAATTGATCGAAGCCGAAAGTAATGAAATACTATGAAACCATAAAGTTTGCCGATACGAAATAATTGCTTAAATTGGAAATTTTCAGCAAAATAAAATTGATGTCACGAGAAAGAAAAAAGGCTGCAAATAAAATGAATGCTGGTCATGACGGTTGAACACATTTTCCATCTTTGGAGCGCAGCAAAACTGCAACAAAATTTACAGAAATATGAACGTACGAGTATACGAGTATGTAAATTAAACTCATAAATTAATACGCAAGTATGCGTAAGTTTCACTGGCTTTAGTCATTGTTTGTATAATAAACTAAGAGTGTCCAAAAGTATATGAGGAAGTAAAATTGTTAACGAATAGTAAAATATTTAGTGGAAATTTCATGCTAAATGCAAAAAGATACAATACATTAGGAGTTTTATATTTTAATTAGAAAATAATGTTAAAAGTTGTGCATTTTATATAATTGAATTATAGTGTATAAAAATGTAAGTATATAAAAATGTATTATGGTAAACAAGTAAAAAAATTAAGCTGTTATTTAAGAAAATGTCGGTGTAAATACAAGGAATAAATATATATTTTTGTATATTCATTAAAGTAACTCATTTATTTTTTTTATTGTTTACGAGGGCGGTTCGGAAACTTCTTAGCCTAGCACAAAAAGCGCGGTATAAACAGAAAAAGTTAAGTTTTGTAAACATTCATCTCTGCCATGAACACAGGTTAAATTTTGATCTGGTAACTCCTTCATATAGAAACAGGTGTTCACAAAAGATGCATCCGCGTTTTTTTTTACGATGGAAAAATTGGAAATGCGTGGTGTCATTAAATATTTACATAAAAAAGGTTTATCGGGACAAGAAATTCATAATGGGACAAGAAATTCATAATGATATATGATGTGTTAGGTGAAAGTGCTCCTTCATATGCAACAGTAAAAAATTGGGTTGCTGAATTTAAACGTGGTCGTACAAGCATTGAAGATGAACAACGTAGTGGACGTCCAAAACCAGCAACAACAACAGAAATTGTAGCCAAAGTGCTATCATGGTATTAAATGATCGACGAATAAAAGTGCGTGAAATAGCTAATATCATGGGCATCTCAAATGATCGAGTCCATTTAATTTTGCATGAAGAACTACAGATGAAAAAGCTTTCTGCAAGATGGGTGCCGCATTTGTTAACAGTCGACCCAAAACGCATAAGAATGAACATTTCTTAAGCTTGCTTGGATCGTTTTTAACGAAATAAAATGGATTTTAAGCGTCGTTTCATAACTGTTGATGAGACATGGATTCACCACTATACTCCAGAGACATAAAAACAACAATCCAAATACTGGACTGAAGCTGGAGGAAGTGCCCCAAAGAAGGCAAAAATAATTCAATCGGCTGGTAAGGATATGGCAGCAGTTTTTGGGACTTCAAAGGTTTTTTTTTGATTGACTATCTTCAAAAGGGTAAAACAATAAATTCAGATAAATGTACAAATTCGAGAAAAACGTCCTGGCTTACACAAAAAAAAAAAATAACTTTTCATCAAGATAACGCACCAGCGCACAAGAGTGTTTTAATAATAGCTAAAATCAACGAATTAAAGTACGAGCTTGATCTTATTCTCCTGATTTAGCTCCCAGTGACTTTTGCCTGTTCTCAAATCTAAAAAAATTCGTTGGTGGCAAACGTTTTACCTCAAATGAAAATGCAATTACAGTTGTAAACCACTACTTTGAAGACCTTGAGGAAAACTATTTTAATCAAGGGATAGAATTGCTAGAAAAGCGTTGAACTAAATGTATTGAAGTTTCAGGAGATTATATTGAAAAATAAAAATATTTTTGAAAAAAACTAACTATTCTCTTTCATTGATAAGCTAAGAAGTTTCCGAACCACCCTCGTAGGTAAAGTAAACTTAATTTTAGCATATTATTTTTCTATGATTAATTACTTTTTAGAAGATTTTTTAAAAGTAATTGTTAAAATCTGCTTTAATTTGGTTATTGAAATTAAAAGAAACCTGCAGCCTGTAGTTAGGCTATAGTATAAAGAGTTTTTGTTAAAGCTCTCTAAAGTAGGCTTTACTTTAAAGAATTTTTGTTAGAGCTCTCTAAAGTATGCCATATTATTTAATTTTTATTTATTCGTGTTGTAAGAAAGTGATGTTAAAAGTTGTGTATTTTAGATAATTGAATGGAGTAAAAGAATGTATTCCTTGTTTTGGAAGTAATAAAATTAAACTGTTTTTTAAGAAAATGTTGGTGTAAATACAAGGAATATATATTTTTTTATATATTCATTAAAATAATTCATTTACTTCTTATTCCTTTAGAAAAATTAAACATAGTAACGTTCAATCGTGGCTAAAGCCAAGAAATATTTTTACTTTTAATTATAGCAATAATTGCTACGATCAATTACTCTTGAGTTCGAATCCTAGTGGGTGCTGATGGGCAGTGTAGCGACTGCGAAACAGCTAGTTGTCCCCCAGCTTAAGTGTATTCAATTATTTTTTCCTGTCTTCCTGGATCAAGAGTTATTGACCGCGGCAATTATTATTATAATTAAAAATAAAAATATTTCTTGGCTTTAGCCAGAATTGAACTTGAACCAGACGAATGATACCCTCCCATCATATAATATTAGAAATATTAAAATAATTTCGCATATAATTTTTCTAGAATATATTTCTTTTTATAAGATTTTTTAAAAGTAATTTTTAAAACCTGCTTTAATTTAGTTATTGCAGTCAAAAGAAATCTGCAGCCTATAATTAGGCTATAGTGTAAAGAGTTTTTGTTAAAGCTCTCTAAAGTAGGCTTTACTTTAAAGAGTTTTTGTTAGAGCTCTCTAAAGTATGCCTTATTATTTAAATTGATTTATTCGTCTTGTAAGTATTTCACTTAAACAAATTCATGTTATATTGCTGCATGATTGCGCGAGATGCTAATCAATAACTGTTTTCTTTCCCCACAAATGTTAGTTGTAACTTATTTCTTTACTTTACAGGCAACACTAACTACCCTTAAATAAACATCAACATTTTTCTATGTGAGTAATAAATTTCACTACCCGGCATAGTTTACAAACATTAATTTAATTTTATACTTGCCCGCCAACGACTTTGCTTTGTTTAGCTTTATCTCTCGAGGTTTGCTTCCCTTATAATTTTATGTTAAATGATTTTAATGATTTATTTATCAGCCATGTATCTTGCAACTTTTCTGTATTAAACATTTCTCTTGTTCAGTGATTTTTTTTTTCACTTGTATGCATAAATCTCTTTACTTAAATACTTTTCAGCACTAAAGTATGCTTTGGAAAAACAACAGATCTGAAAATGAGCGAACAAACAATACAAAACGTTAGCAAACAGTTTTTGTTGCTGGTAGTTCTAATGAACAGCCTAAGCTCGTTAGCTGTTTTGACAAAGTAGCTTTCGCAGCTACAAAGCAAACGGCTATAATTTCTTTAGCGTATTCATAGCATTTGCTGCCAAATAAATATATTATACGAAAACAGCGCTTTGCCTAAAAGGATGTTAAGTAATAAAACGGAAACATTGAAACGAACTGTGACTACTTTAATTTTGCTCGTATCTAATGTTGCTACCACAAAGTTTATCACAAGTACATATTAAGCGTGGTTGTGGGGAAAGAAAATAAAACTTAGTTGCTTTATATGGAAATATTCCTAAATATATAAAACATTATTAATCCTAAGTCTTAAAGCTCAAATTTTACAATATTTTCCTTGTAGACAAATTTAATGATTTAGTTTTGCGAAAAAATTTTTATGCAACAAATTTAATAAACATATTCTTTGATCTTATATTCATTTAAATATCAACATTTTTCATCTTCTGATGTTCAGACAATTGTTTTCTAAAGAGTGATTTTTTTGCTATTATCTTTTTGGCAACACTAGTTTTGACAGCTCACGCACGTTTTGTATCTTGTGTCACTGTCAAACATCTTCAGTTTGGTCTATAATTTAATCATGAATCGTCTTACAAACGAACAACGCTTGCAAATTATTGAATTTTATTACCAAAATGGGTGATCTGTTAAGAAAGTTCATCGCGCGCTTCTTCCATTTTATGGTCAGTTTAATCGACCTACTGAGGCTTCTATTCGGGCTATTGTAAAAAAATTTCGCACCAAATTTACATTGTTGGACATTAAACCACCAACACGCTTACGTAGAGTGCGAACTGAAGAAAATATCGCAGCCGTATCGGCCAGTGTTGGTGATGACCGTGAATTATCGATTCGGCGCCGTTCGCAGCAATTGGGCCTCTGTTACTCCACTACGTGGAAAATTTTGCGGAAGGATTTGGGTGTGAAGCCTTATAAGATACAGCTGGTGCAAGAATTGAAGCCAAACGACCTACCACAACGCCAAATTTTTGGTGAATGGGCTCTTGAAAAGTTAGATGAAGATCCACTTTTTTATCGAAGAATTGTGTTCAGCGACGAGGCTCATTTCTGGTTGAATGGATACGTGAACAAGCAAAACTGCCGTATTTGGAGTGAAGAGCAGCGAGAAGCATTGCAAGAGCTACCAATGCATCCACAAAAAACAACCGTTTGGTGCGGATTATGGGCTGGCGGCATCATTGGGCCGTATTTCTTCAAAGATGATGCGAATCACAACGTTACTGTGAATGGTGAGCGCTACCATGCGATGATAACAAACTTTTTTTTGCCCAAAATGGAAGAGCTTGACTTGCATGACATGTGGTTTCAACAAGACGGTGCCACATGCCACACAGCACGCGAAACAATGGACCAATTGAGAGGCGAGTTCGGTGAACAGTTTATTTCACGCTTGGGACCAGTCAATTGGCCGCCCAGATCGTGCGATTTAACGCCTCTAGACTATTTTTTGTGGGGCTATGTTAAGGCTAATGTCTATAGCGACAAGCCCGCTCCGATTGACGCACTGGAAGCCAACATTGCCAACATTATTCGTGAGATACCGGCCGAAATGTTGGAAAAAATATGCCAAAATTGGACTAAGCGGATGGACCATTTGAGGCGCAGCCGCGGCCAACATTTGCATGAAATAATCTTCAAACATTAAATTATATCGACCCAACTATCGATCCAAATAAATATTTCATGCATTTTTCTGAATTTTATGTGTTTTTTTTTTTTTTTAATTTCGGATAGTTCTTATAAAATCACCCATTATATAAAAGAAGATTTAGCAATTCAATATTTCGCCAACATTTGGTTGGCATCTTAAGGAAACTAAACTTGTTATAAAACCATAACAAAAACAAGTGTTGACAAAAACTTTTTGAGTTATTAAAAAAGTAAGAAAAAAATGTTTATAACGATCTGAAATTAACAATATATGTATAACAATATTTATAAATTCTGCAACCACCATACGAGGTCTAATCAAAAAATAATCGTTATTTTAAATTTTTTCAAAAAGTATTTATTTATTTATCAATAACTATCTTGTAAGTTCTTTGCTGTTTCTTTCCAATGTAGGTGTTGTTCCAGTGTAGGTGGGAATCGTTCATGGTATATTCCCAATCCCACATATTTTGAATATTCCTATTTTCAAATTCACTTACAAATCAATAAACTCATTCAGCTGGAAAACTTTTATCCTCCTTAATGTGCCTTTTAGGAAACTGCTCATCATTTATTGTAAGAAACCTTTCCACAAAATTTCTAGCTGTGTTTATGGTTATATTTCTGCTATGCCAAGAAAAATTTTAAACTATCCTCCCTGAAGCGGTTGGGCTTTGATACCAATCAGTCAATCGTCAAATAATCCCTCCTAATTGCCAATGTATCGAAATATGGTAATCATAAATCAAATTCTTTCTATAGTAATCGTAATGCTTTGATTAAAACTGTTCAAAGTTGTCAATTGTTAAGTCCGGAATAATACAAAATGAATCATCCATATATTTTGTATTCATTCGTGGTTTAATATCTAATGTTTCTATAGTATTTTCCAGTAGCCCGTCCATTACGATATCAGCACAAATTAGAGATTCCATACAAAGTTCGTTTATTTGTGAATTCTTCTACACAAAATTTTAATATAGGCAAAAATTGACTTTTCTCTATTCCTGATATGTTCAGTTATTTCTTTCCACTTATTTTCTGTGTTCTACTCATTGTAAATCAATCGGTTAAACTACATCAAATGAAATTAAGCGTTCATCATTATCTATACATTGATCTTTTATTTTATCCTTAAATTTCAATGAATTTTTAACATTATGTTTTAAATCACCAGCAATTTTTTGTAAAATGTTCAATTTACTTCTTTAAAGCATACATTAAGGGGAGAAGGTTTGAAAATATAATTGGAAAAATAGTCTCAAGAACTGAGCAGGTAAATTTCATATAAGAAAAAATAATTAAGAAAAATACAATAGAGTTATTTTTTAAGCATACTGCGCCTGCTGTAATTTAAATGTCCAGCATATGAAGAAACTATAAAAGTAAATACAATAAACTCCAAGCTGAAAATTGTCTTTGACTATACTGCTTTGAAGTATTTAAGCTTTAAAGGAGTTTTGAATTTAATGTTGGTTTTAAATTCATATAAATTTTAAATATCTGTCAATCCACCTTTCGATATAAAATAATACAAAGTTTTTTTTTATTAAAAACACTGTAACTACTTTAAAGCCGGAATGTTCAGAGAAATTCTCATTTATTCTGTGTCAAAAACATCAAATGTTTTTCTTTATTTTCAATAGAAATTGAATTTTTTTTAAACATATACATACATACATATTATAAATTCTCCTCGAAATGTTTTTTTATAAATGTCCATTCGTTTTAACATAATGTCTCTTGAATTTAAATAATATGATAGCATTTGTTAAAAATTCAGCCTAAAAATATGCAAAGTCATTTAACAAATAACAAGCTACAGTTATGTGATAAAAAATAGTCCAACCATAATGCAAGATGCAACTTGACATTAGGTTTTTTTTTATTTCTTTGTTGCAGTGTTTGATAAAATCAACCTTGAAGAGATACAGAATTGAGCAGCGCGTTAAGTTTGTTGAAGCTTTTTTGAAAAATGGGCCTTCAAATTAAAACGCATTTCGTGTAATTCGTGATTTTCTTGGTCAGCCAAATCGAACAAATATATTCACAATCAAATTTTAGTAAGCCTGGTATGTAGAAAATATAAAAACCCCAGAAAATATTGCTATAATGGGAGATAGCGTAGCAGAAGAGCCGTAAAATTCGCCTCAACATCGTACGAGATTACAACGAGCTTCTTATGGCCAGAAATTGAGGATACAGACAAGGACAATTAGCAAATTCAATAGTTTGGTGCCAGCCGTACAGCCAAGAATAAACTATCAGCCCAGTTATGAATATTCTCCTGGAACTTATTTCTCACGGAATTTATTTCTCTCGGGATTTATTTTTCACCTAAAGTACTTTTTACAATTCAAATCAAAAAGAAAAGCACAATTTTTGTTAGCTTGATCGTAGGAATTAAAGATTTTAACTCCCTTTAGTGTTTTCAGTAAATAGAACGAAGAAAAAAAATAACAAATATCATCATGTTTCTTTTTTGTCCATAGTTGGAGGGGAAAAGTGAATAAACTCCCACGGAATTTTCATTTATAATTGAGCTGTATGTCTCTAATGCGCGAGTAACTCACACCAAAAAACATTGCTGTTATTAGCGATAGTGTGGCAGAAGAGCCGTCAAATTCGCCTCATCATCGTACGAGATGATAACGAACTTCTTGAACATGAGGATACAGACAAGGACAATTTGTGATTCCAATAGTTTGGTGCCAGTTGCGGTACAGTTGCCGTACAACCAACGAACAAACTATGAGTCTTTTGTGCGGGACATTCACACCAAAAAACATTGCTGTTGTTAGCGATAGAGTGGCAGAGAAGCTGTCAACTTCATTTATTCATCGCACGAGGTGATAACTAAATTCTTGTGGTCGGATATTGAGGATACAGACAAGGACAATTTGTGATTTAAATAGTTTCTTGCCAGTTGCGGTACAGCCAGCGAAGAAACAATGTCTATCTTGCGTGAGAAATTCAATGGCCGTGTTATCTCACGATCGCGAAATTTGCAAAAATTCAAGAAAAGAGTTTACGTTAATAAGACAGTTGTGAAATTGATCTACAGCAGCTCCTGCCATGATGATGTAATCAGATGATGGCTTGCTAGGCTCACGCAGGTCGCAAGTTTTCGCTATAAATTTGTAGCAAGTTTTCGCTATAAATTTGTAGCTATAAAGCCTTGTAGATAAACCCCTTGTTTTATAATTCAAGCCTTCTAATACCTCCTGTATGCAATTTTCCAACAGCCAATAGAAGACAAGACTCAATGAGTTGGTAGGCCGAAGCCCATTAGGAGCATGAGCTCTTAAGCAATTCACCCGTCTAACCATAACTTCTGGTTTCTTACAGCACGAGTATGTGTTGCAAGATAATAGCACCTAGGATAGGTTGTTAGCTCCCAAAAACCGGCATGCACCATAGTTATTAGGGAAACTAATTCCCCTTTCTGCGATTTTAGACTTAAGCCACAGACAGAATGTCTCAGCCAAGGTAGGCACCTCAACTATATCAGCACCGAGAGATCTGCTAGGCAGATTTTAACCCTTGGTACAGGTTTCCGAAGTCCAACACAGTCCCAGAGTTTTGTTAGCTTCTGTACTCATGGATGCAATAAATATTGAGGAATCGGATGCTCTTGATGTCCTTGGAATGAAAATACAGTGTGATGTTCGCTGGAATAAACACATTTTTTATGTCTTTAAAGAAGCATTCAAGTGACTCGGCTTTTTGAAACAGTGTAAAATGTACTTCACTCCATCCGATCTGCTTACTATTTATACCACCTAGGCAAAGCGCTGTTTTCAAAGTCTATTTTGCGGTTTCTCGAACGTGTACAGGAGAGAGCGAAGAAGCTTATCGGTGACAGTAAGCCATCCAACGCTATTGACTCAATGGAGCATCGACGCAGTGTACGTTGCGTTACTCTGTTCTATTGTTGGATTTTGCTCTGACGAGATTAGGGACATGTTCCCGAAACACGTACATTTCTACGTACCACGGGTACATCGTCCAGGCCTCATCCATTTGTGATCGATTGCCCGGGAAATCGTACAACGCATTACAGAGAGAATTCGGTTTTCAGCCGTACGCTTCGTCTGTGGAATAAGTTGTCTACAGACGTGTTCCCCGTCTATTATAACATTAAAAAGTTCAAGTCAAATGTTCACAAACACTACTCCCTCTTTCCCCCTTCTCACAACCTATTTTCCTAGTTCTGGTACAATGCACTGCATACTTAGGGGTTATCCCCTGAGTACTTGTCCAAGATAAAAAAAAACGAGAGACTCCTTCCCCTCTTTGCCCTAGAAAATAGAGTATCGTGTTTTGGTATACGCAAAGGTCCCGGAGGCCAAGAAATGTATAAGAGATAATTCGGGTAATTAGCGACACTAAACCCCAGAGTCGTTTAAAATATTGACGATTGCATAAAGTTATGCCACCGAAGCTGTAGCGAGCTGATAATTCTTCCACATTTCCTTATATATAATTGTCATAGGTCCTTCTATCATAACAAAAATGTTAAGATAATTTTCTGAAAAAATTTAGCGTTTTCGATTTGAAAACGCCAAACAGCTGTTCTGATAAACATATAAAGCAAGAGGCATGGTTTTGCGATTTTAAACCGCCAAATAGGAGTTCCGGTAAACGAATATCGCTTAAAATTGCCGACTTTAACTCGCATCTGTATATTGAAGGGAACTAATTGAATTTGTTTAAACTAAACTTGCAAAAGAAAATAAAATGATTCCCAATTATAATTTCATATATTTTCTTTTAATTTCAATAAAAATTTAGGAGAATTTCACAAAAATTCATTCACAAATATTAATCCAGCATTTACACATGCAAGTGCAAGTGTAAATGAAAAAAGTTTCTCTATTTGTTGTCAATTTGTTTTTCTTTTATATATCTACTACGTACATGTGTAAAATACATGATGTATTTTTTCGTTTTGGAAAACGCGCGTTCCTTAGCACACCTAAAAGTTAATAAAGCGCTTTTCAGAACACTTTGCGGTTTTAGATCGCGTGTTTCTCCGAACATGGCAGAACATTTTGTTTAGTTAACAATTAAGATTATGCGTTTTGGTTGGACCACCACTTAGTTGAAGAATAAAAGTTTTCGTTTATATATCAGTTAAAATATGTATTTGCTTTGTAGGTAACACTTGAGTGACATTAACGTAAAGAACAAAACTCTGATCGCTTTTGTCTGTTCTAAAAACAGGCTTTTTTACAAACTAAATGGGCCACACAAGTTACTTATTTGCCCGGCAGTACAAATAGAATAAACTGCAATGAAAAATACATCTTTTATCGTTTATATTTGTTTTTGATTTGTGTTTTTTTTTTAATTCATTATAAATGATTGCAACTTTTTATTTCTTTCCAACATTTAAGCTATTCCTAGTAAAACACCATCAAACAATAATCAATCCACTCAACAACTTAATCGTACGTTTGCTTCTATTCCTACTTTCACCGTCTCAAAGCAAACTACTTGTACATCCTGCATTATTTTCCCTTTTAAATTTACAAACGTACATGCATTATACCTCTAGGCTGCTGTGTACCAAGAACAAGAACAATAACATGTCGTTTTCAGACAAGTCATTCTATAAGACATCTTGTTTAACTCTTCACATTTGCCTTTTTGTACGACAACTTGTTGTATTTGTAGTCTTCTTCAGTAATTCTTTTTGTTATTTGCTACTTTGCCAAAGACTTTGTGTCATTAAAAAATAAATGAAAATAAGATATAAACCACATGGTTCAAATACACTACGTTTCTTGAAGGCAGTAATTCGAAAGAAATTTTCAATTAATTCAATATGGCAATGTTTAATGATTATTTTTTTAAATGTACAGTTGTGTCAAAATATACTTTTGCCACAAAAAATAAAATAATGTTACGTTTTTGCCTCTAAAAATGGTTTTGCGGATTCTTCACCCACACATTCATAATTCTAGAATCAAATGTACAAATGTATTGCTTGCGCATATACACATTTATACACAGGCTTGCGATCAATCAAGGCGAATTAATTATTAGGTGGATGCATCGGCGAATTCAGTTAACATGGCGGCACTTCCTCTGTCAAGTTTTGTTTACTTTTTTCAGCGCCATTTAAATTTTTGTACATGTTCGTTATCAACTACTTTTGACAGCATAAGTGTGAATTCGCCTTTTTACACAAACAAAATACCTGTTATTTTTTTATTGCTGTAGCGAAGCGGCTGCCTTGTTTTTTGTATCATGGCGATCAATAAGCAACAACAATTAATAATAAAACGAATATTCTTGGATACAACAAAAACAACAACAACATTTGTAGTTGATTTACTTGGAATTTTACGTACTTTAAATCATGTATGTTTGTTTGTTTGTGTATTATGTTCTTAGTTGAATCTTGTTTGTATGAATGTGTGAATGTACATTTATACTAAGCAGACCAATAGCTGTACACTGGGTTATAAGTGACAAAAATTCTTAACAACAATAATAAAAAATGTTTTTAAAACGTAATTATTTCACATGAAATTTGATCAAAAGATATTTTAATAAAGGTGTTCTCTTAGAATAAGTTTGTTTTAAATACATATTTTTTTTATCATATTTCACCTTGAAAATTACCATCCAATGGCAATTTGATCTGCGTTTACGAAAATACTGGAAAACATGGTTAACTACCATCTTGTGGTTCTCACAAGAAAAACGTTCTGTATGTAAATATATAGGCACATCTACCCCTGAGAGTATAGCTCGCTGATCAGTGATCTAGAGTCACACAATTTACTTTTACAGATTTCATAGGGGTCGCTCTTCTAGCAATCTTTTGGCATATTTCTCGCAGAGACGGTACCACTCAAACCATCATTTCGATGAAAGTAAAGTGGTAGTGGCTCTAGATATTTCCAAGGTGTTCGTAAGTGTGTGGCATGATGCATTAGTACTAAAACTAACTGATTTTGTTGTCGATGATGATTTATCTCGGTTTACCCGAGATATATATAGCCTAAAACGATTATTTTATGAAAATGTCGCATAAGCGAACTTAAATAGTTTTTTTTTTTTTTTGTTAAAAGCAGTTCTGGTAATAAAAGAATGCAAAATTAAAATTTCCGATATCGGTCCATATATACCCGAGATATAGCCTAAACCGATATGTTAATCAAAATGTCTTGTCAGCGAACTTAAACAACTTTTTTCACTTAAAATCCGTTCTGGTAATAAAAAAAGGTCATTTAAATATAGAAAATGAAAATTTCTGCCGTCGGTCCATATATACCCGCGATATAGCATAGACCGATATTTCCATGAAAATGTCGCATAAGCAAAATTAAAAAATTTTTATACCTTTCACAAAAATGTAAAGGGTATATATAAGTTTGCGATTCCGTTTATAATTTCTACAGTTTTTTTTCGACCCTACAAAGTATATATATTCTGATTCAGAATTAATGGAAAAGTCGATTAAGCGAAATCCGTCTGTTCGTCTGTCGGTCGTTGAAATACCGTTTCTGAGAAAACCATTAGACATAGAAACTTTTTTTTTCACCATTCTATTACTCCATATTGCCATGTGTTTGCTATTGAAATTCAGTAATATCGGCTGAGATATATTCAAAATTCCGAAAAAAGCCATGAATTTTTGCAATTTTGTATGGAAATTTTTGAAAAAAAAAGTTGTTTGTTTTGCTTCAAACTTCACACACTCATTAAGCATGGTGACTGAAAGGCAAAAAAAAAAAATATCATATATCGGTCCATATATACCCGAGATATAGCCCAAATCGGGGTTTTCATGAAAATATCGCATAAACGATTTGGAACAACTTTTTTTGCTCAAAAGCAGTTCTGGTAATGAAACAAGGTTATATAAATATGGCAAATGAAAATTTGCGATATCGGTCTATATATACCAGAGATATAGCCTACATCTGGTTTTTCATGAAAATGTCACGTAAGCGAACTTAAAGAACTTTTTTGTCCTCTAAAGCAGTCTTTATAATATAAATATGACAATTGAAAATTTCTGATATCGGTCCATATATAGCCGAGATATAGCCTGAACCGATTTTTCCATTAACATTTTGTTTTTTTTTTTTTTTTTTTTTTTTTTTTTGCTGAAAAGCAATTTTCGTTATAAAAGAAGGTTACAAAAATACAGTAAATAGAAAATTCCGATATCGGTTGATATAGAACTGGGCATACTTAGTTCAAAAATTTAAATATACTATACATATACGAGACTTTCGTGAA
Source organism: Thecocarcelia acutangulata (assembly GCA_914767995.1). Taxonomy (NCBI): domain Eukaryota; kingdom Metazoa; phylum Arthropoda; class Insecta; order Diptera; family Tachinidae; genus Thecocarcelia; species Thecocarcelia acutangulata. The sequence goes on from OU612097.1 coordinate 15,228,165, forward strand.
GGGTATTTTAGATTCGGCCCAGCCGAATATACCACACTCTTACTTGTTTTGCTTAAAAGTAGTTCTGGTTTTAAAGGGAGGTTATTAAAATACAGAAAATGAAAATTACCCATATCGGTCCATATACATATACCCGAGATATAGTCTAAATCTACTTTATCTTAAAAATTTTTTTTTTTTGCTTAAAAGCAGCTCTGATTATAAAATATAAATGGAGGTTACTAAAATACAGAAAATCAAAATTTCCAATATCGGTCTATATATACCCGAGATATAGGTTAAATTTTCATGATATATGTATATTTGCGTGGCTAATGTGAAGAGTATTTTAAATTCGCCCCAGCCAAATATAGTACAGTCTTACCTGTTTTGTTTCTATTCTGATACTGGTCATTTACTGCAATGTCGCTTACCTAAAAAAAGGAAAAAAAAATTGTGTTTCTTACAAGTTTATGTCTTAAAGTTTTCTTTTACGGTTTAAAGTTAAAGCAAGTTATTTATTTATATATTTATATAGAGATGCTTGGCAAAAGAAAGCGTTGCAGTTTACTTCCTTGTAAACATTTGTTGAGTTGTAACAATATTGCAGCAAACGGTTAAGGTATAAACAACATTTTACCCCTCTTGATTTTTACAATTTGTCACCTCGCTTATATCTTACATTGCGTGCAGTACTCATCAAGTCGAAATTTACACTTGTTTAACAATACAACACGCGTTTTCTTGTTATTCGCTTTTATGTTTTACTTTCGTTAAATAGTTGAGTGTTGAAACGTTTTTATGACTTCGTAATAAAATATTTATTTTGTTCATGATTTTTGATTGAAAGTGTGTAATCACTAGTACTTTATTTCCAACATGTGATTGCATTTGTCACAAAGGAGTAAAATTTTATGGTTTTAATCATAAGAAGAGATTTGTCTGTCATATGAAATAAGTCCCACGCATTTGATGGAACCTTAAACTTATAGCTGATAAATAAATCTACATAATCAATCAATAAGTAAACGAATGTATTTTTATTATTGAAAAGGGCACTTAAGTGTTGTATTTTGTCCTTAAGACTCATATTAATATATATGCAGCTTGAGAATATTGAACATCTTCAATTATTAATGCACTTAAGAATTATGTTAAGCGTACATCAATCAGCCTTAAAGTATGCTTTACAATATTTGTTATCGAAATTAATTCTCTTAACATAATTTCGTTTTAATTGAATCTTGCTTTCTTTTAATAATTATCATTCTTTTGTAAAGTTCAAACTCATTTATCTAAAAGAACTTTTCCACAATAAAGTTTCAAATTGACAAAAGAAAAAGAGTTTGTTTTAAAATGAATCGCAATGTCTGATAAATGTCAATTTTTTCTTTGACAATTCTCACGATGTACGAGTATATGTATTCGGGCCTTATTTGCGCTATTGTTTTGCAGATACTTTTCATTTCGATTTCAATTTCTTGCTTCTGGTTTGTTTTTATCTTACAAACTCTTTAGCAACTTATTGCCAACGCTATTTGAAGAGTCCTTTTGATCGCAGTTTAGCAACCAGCAATCAACCAGCCAGTCAGTCAACCAACGAACCAACAAATAAACACTTGCACATCCACACGCACACGCATATAAACAAACCAATCAACACCCACACATTTAGAATGAAGTCCACAATTGATGCAGTTTTTTGAGAAGCCAGTCTCACTGGTGGGACATTTTATGCCGCTTGCGTTGCATTTGACAACTTTTTAATTTGGTTTAGTCTCAAGTACGAACATTTGGCGTGAATACGTTTGTAATGTTTTGTGAGTCTTACTGTAATTTTGTTAGTAAAAATTTTTTCTTTATTTTTATATTTCCACTTCCGCACTCGACGTTTGTTTGTTTTTTTTACATTTTTCTGTACAAGACTCTATTTGCTTAGCAGCAGCAGTAGCAGCAACAGCAAGCAAAACAACCCAGCAAACAAAACAATATATTTATTTAAGACTGTTTTTAATAAAAAGAATAAGGAGACTTTAAAAGCGCTATTGAGAAAAGATGTAGTCCCAGTTTACACAGTGCAATTTTGGTCGTCTTATTTTCGTTACATTTATTTTCTTTTTATTTACCAATTTGTTGTAACTAGAATTGTAACTAGAATTGTAACTAGAATTGTAACAAGTCACCACTAAGACTTGTGTTTTATAAATTAAAGTATAAGTAGACTAGTGTTGCTTAAATGCTAAAACATAAGGTAGCGGATGTACGCAAATACTTTTATGTAAACTCAGGTTTTTATATAAAAAGTTATTTTATTTTTCGACATGGTCTCTTTTGAATTATATGCCTTCCAAAAAATATGGTATGTCGAGGTCATCAAAATAGACATTTGAGATGATTTCGTCGTTGAAGTCAAATCTCTATCCGGCGAGCCAGTTCTTCCAGCTTGAGAGCAAGAAATAATGTCTCTGGAGAATAGGGACAATGAGGCAGCAATTTGTAGCCCAAAAATCGAGAAGAAATTTTTTCTTGGCCAATGTTTTTCTAACTATTTCTCATTGAAACGACTCAATAAGTTGATATAATATTCACCATTGAGTGTTTTCCTCTTTTGAAGGTAGTTAATGTGAACTATACCACGTGCTTTCACAAAAATGGTTTGTTTGATTAACTAAGACACCTGTGCTTTCGTTGTCGCCGATTCATCCCGTGAAACCCACTATTTTGATTACTGATTAGCCTCCAGTGTGTTGTAGTGGTGTCACGTTTCGCTCACGATTACGGAACGTCAGAAAACTTGCCCATATTGTGGTTGAATTACGTCAAACATTCCTGTTATATTGTCACAGGCAGGCAGACCGCTAGATTCCTCAGTATATCCAAAGTTCTCCAGCTCACTTGGATCCTTATTAGATCCCTTTGGCACGCGGTTGTGATTGTGGTCGATTATGAGCAATCATAGCACCCGTCTTACGGAACCTTTCTCATACCCAAGTGATTATACAAAATTTAATCCATTAATTTTAAATCTGTGATAAGATAAACAAATACTGTGAATAAATAGGCGTCCAGAATGTTCAGCATCTTCTGTGCTTGTAGGACCAGTAAACCATTTTTTACCCTGAAAACGGATGGTGCAGAGGCAGCATAGTATATCAAGCATAGGCTTGGCTTGAGCGATGATTTCTTTTCGCAAAAAGTAATGCTTAATGAGCGTACGAAATTCATCTTTTAAATTTTTTTCTCAAAACATGCGGTAGTATGCAATTAATGGAACGTGCTGGAAAAGAATAGGCTGCACAGGCTGGTATATGCCAAAAAAAAGTGGTTCACAGAGTCCACATGCCTTATAAGTCCAAGAGAACAGCGGAACTATTAAAACTTCCCAGATCTCTCCTAAGAATGAGGGTAGCAGTCATCACTGGACATTGCCTGTTTGGGAACCATGCCAGGAGACTAAGCCTACCCTATAACGATTTCTGTAGAAGCTGTCAAGATTAGGAGGAGGAGGAGACGATCCTGCATCTACTCGGTATATGCCCGGCATTGGAGCATCATCAGATGCTTAGGCGAGCGGAGCTTCAATAGCCTATCATGTCTGGCCTCGGTCAAACTGACTGCGATAGCTTCTTTCATAAGAAGTAGTGGATGGCTAGTATATCAGCAAGTAGTGCCACATTAAGCAGTATTCCACCTTTCCTTTCCTTCTTCCTCACTCCTTCTATATCCCTATAACTTTTATTTTTCTTCTATCATATCCTAATTTTTTCAGGCAATCACAAAGGCAACGACCTTTAGGACCCCAGTGAATTGGAGTACCCAGGTACTTTTTGGAGAATCCAGCGGCCTGCCTAACCTAACCTAACAAAAAACCTGTGGCCGCATATCACCCCTAAGAAAGCAAAGAATCTTTTAAAGCTACCCAAATCTCAATTGAGAATTACAGTGGCAGTCATCACTGGACATTGCACATTTGGGAACTATACCAGGAGACTGGGCTTACCCTACAACGACTTCTGTAGAAGTTACCAAGATGAGGACGAGGAGGAGACGATGCTGCAGCTCCTCGGGAAATACCCGTCATTGGAGCATCACCGCCTAAGGTATCTAGGCGAGTGGAGATTCAATAGCCTATCATGTCTGGCTTCGGTCAACCTGACCGCGCTATACTCATTCATAAGAAGTAGCGGGTGGCCAGTACAATAGAAGATTTTTCCACCTTTTTCTTCTCCTTCTATTTTCTCCTCTCCTAACTTTATACATATAGTACTATATTCCTTTTCACATTTATCTCTACACCTATCCTTTATACAGGTAAACACAAAGGGACTAAATTTAGGATCCAAGTGAGCTGGAGAACCACACGGGAGTCCAGCATCCTGCCTACCTAACCTAACCTGCAATCGACGGCTGTCAAACACAAACTAAATGACGCAGCTTGTTGAAATTTACACAGATTGTGAAATTGATTTACATCAGCGCCTGCTTTGTGGGCCTAATCTGATGATGGACCAACGCCACAGTATGCACTATTCACGATTCATCAGCGCCCCGTGCGGCTTGAAAGGCTTATACAGGTTGCAACTTTTTGCCATAAGTTTGTAATCATGTAAACAAATCCCTTGCCTAAAAGGTTGGGCCTTCCAATTCCTCCTGTACGTAATTTCTCTGAAGACAAGCCTTAATGAGTTGGTAGGCCGAAGCCCATTAAGGGCATCAGCCGTTAACCAACTCACCCGTCTAACTATCTCTCTTAGTTTCTTACATTATAGGTATATTTTTCAAGACAACAGCACCTCAAGTGTTATTAGATCTGGAAAACCGGCATGCACCATAGTTATCAAGGAAACTAGTATCCCTTCAGCGATCTCAACTATGATGAGCGCTGAGATGGCCTGCAAGCATAACTTCCCGGGGGCTTTGCTGATCCCCGTTCTGCCAATTTTAACTCTTGCTTAGGGTTTCGGAAGTACAACACAGTATAAGTCAAGCGGCTTCCTAGAGTTTTATTTGCTACGAGGGACACCTTCCCGTCTATGCCCCAGAAAGCAGAGCGCCCTGGTTTGGTGTACGTTTAAGCAAAACGTGCTCCCTGGAGATTTCACCTGTGTGCAGAGCTGTGATTTCAATTTACAGGCGGCAAATTCAAAAAAGTCGCGGACTTATTAATCCGTTTTCGTATATGAAAAAATTATATGTCAAAACATAACTGCAGCTAACTTCACATTAAAAAAAACTAACAGCACGAGTATACAAGTGTGCCCTTTTCAATTTCTCTCTATAGCTTTTCACTAACAAAGTAAAAAATCCTTAAGAAAAAAAAAACTTAAGAAAGGGAAAACTTGAACTAAAACCTGATGTACATATGTACAAACCAAACAATTTGTAATTGGGGCACACTTACCAAAACTGCTTTCTTATAAATTTATTTAAAATCTACTTTTTTAAATCTTTTTTCTAAAACACATTTTTTTAAACTGTCTTTTTCGCCAGGTTAGTTTCGCTTGATCAACCAACAGATTGAATTGAAACAGAATAGTGTATGTGCTTATATTTTGCAATTTAATTGAAACTCTTAAGCTGAAATTCAGGGACAAAAATTTGTATAAAACATCTTGAAAGAAAACTTTTAACAATTAATTGGAATTTGCGTTGAGAATTTTAAATGACACTTGTTCTTTCTCTCTCTCTCTCTTTTCAATATTTTTGCAATAAAAATAATTGTCTTAAGACTTTGTTCTATCAGCAATAAATGATACGAAATAAACTTAATAAATATTAAATGCTCCGCAATCAATTATTCGATTGCCACAAGTCCTCACTCAACGCAAGCCAACGTTGTTCGAACGTTGTTTGCAACGTCTGTAGCAAAAACTTGTGGAACACAATTGTCTAATACTCTACTGAGAATGTTTGCATATGTGTAAGCGTGTTGCTCTTGATCAACGTTTAATAGTATTTTCGTAACTTTGTATCCTTGAAAAGTAGTTTTATTACTACAAATCTAAGTGTACGAGTATGTGTATAGGGAAGTGAATGTGTGTATGTAGAAGATATGGAATTGTTGTTAATGCGTTTACCTTTCAATGCCACTCAATAATGTTTTCTCACAAAATAGTCGATTCAGTAATAAGACCTTTAGGAATGTGAGTGTGTGGAAATTTCTGCTTTTCTTTTTTTCTCGGTAACTCGTTACTTAATCTACAATCAATCATTGTTAACAAATGTAAGTGATTTATGTGGAATAATGTATTAATTTTTTTTTTTTTTTATAATGGGTGATTTTATAAGAACTATCGGAAATTTAAAAAAAAACACATAAAATTCAGAAAAATGCATGAAATATTTATTTGGATCGATAGTTGGGTCGATATAATTTAATGTTTGAAGATTATTTCATGCAAATGTTGGCCGCGGCTGCGCCTCAAATGGTCCATCCGCTTAGTCCAATTTTGGCATACTCTTTCCAACATTTCGGCCGGTATCTCACGAATAATGTTGGCAATGTTGGCTTCCAGTGCGTCAATCGAAGCGGGCTTGTCGCTATAGACATTAGCCTTAACATAGCCCCACAAAAAATAGTCTAGAGGCGTTAAATCGCACGATCTGGGCGGCCAATTGACTGGTCCCAAGCGTGAAATAAACTGTTCACCGAACTCGCCTCTCAATTGGTCCATTGTTTCGCGTGCTGTGTGGCATGTGGCACCGTCTTGTTGAAACCACATGTCATGCAAGTCAAGCTCTTCCATTTTGGGCAAAAAAAGTTTGTTATCATCGCACGGTAGCGCTCACCATTCACAGTAACGTTGTGACTCGCATCATCTTTGAAGAAATACGGCCCAATGATGCTGTTGTTTTTTGTGGATGCATTGGTAGCTCTTGCAATGCTTCTGGATGCTCTTCACTCCAAATACGGCAGTTTTGCTTGTTCACGTATCCATTCAACCAGAAATGAGCCTCGTCGCTGAACACAATTCTTCGATAAAAAAGTGGATCTTCATCTAACTTTTCAAGAGCCCATTCACCAAAAATTTGGCGTTGTGGTAGGTCGTTTGGCTTCAGTTCTTGCACCAGCTGTATCTTATAAGGCTTCACACCCAAATCCTTCCGCAAAATTTTCCACGTAGTGGAGTAACAGAGGCCCAATTGCTGCGAACGGCGCCGAATCGATAATTCACGGTCATCACCAACACTGGCCGATACGGCTGCGATATTTTCTTCAGTTCGCACTCTACGTAAGCGTGTTGGTGGTTTAATGTCCAACAATGTAAATTTGGTGCGAAATTTTTTTACAATAGCCCGAATAGAAGCCTCAGTAGGTCGATTAAACTGACCATAAAATGGAAGAAGCGCGCGATGAACTTTCTTAACAGAGCACGCATTTTGGTAATAAAATTCTATAAGTTGCAAGCTTTGTTCGTTTGTAAGACGATTCATGATTAAATTATAGACCAAACTGAAGATGTTTGACAGTGACACAAGATACAAAACGTGCGTGAGCTGTCAAAACTAGTGTTGCCAAAAAGATAATAGCAAAAAAATCACTCGTTATAATATATACAAACACTTTGTACTGAAGCGAATGCTAACAAGTAGAACATTTAAGAGTTTTATTTGAGTTTTTTTGAATTTGATAAATTTACTTAGTGATTTGTTTTAGGATTAAAGATTGTTTTATTTATAATATTTTAATTGTAATTAGCTTGTAAAAACTTTAATACAATTTTGATTTCAATAAAAATATATTGCAAATAAACACACTGGTAAAAACGAAATTTTAATAGATTTCTATTAATAAAGTTACTATACTCCTACGTAATTTCCGGAAGAAGTCTTCTAAAGGAAGACGAAATATTAAAAAATACAAAAGGACCTTGAAAAGAAAAAATTTATTGCAAATATTTTTTATTATTATTATTATTTTTTTTTTTTTTTTAACTTATATATTTGCTTTTAAATATATTATACATACATATAATTTTTTCTTGTTTGGACGTGTGCGGAACGGTAGCAAAGTTCTATGGTGAAAAATAATCTGTCTGTGGTAAAAAAAATTTCATGTTTTAAATGTGTGAAAAAATATTACAGCCCGTCTACATTCGACATGAAACACTGTTAAGACATACTGTTAAAATATACCTTTGATGGTCCAATTGTTACATGGTGGAGTACCCGTATGTCTTGATTTTTCATTATTTTAACTCCGTCAACAAAAGCACATCATCACTTTTTATGCCCTTGTTTATAGTTTGTGGAAAAAAATGTGTTTTTATTGCAAAATTTATAATCTAAAATAAGAATTTGAACTTTTTTTTTGCCAATTTCTCTTAATTTGAAACTATTTTTACTTTTTCCATATTAATACGTCATTTTCTGTTAAGACAGAGCTTTTAAAACAGACGTCTTAACAGCCGTGTCAAGACGGCAAGAAAACATTAACATTTGCAGTCTACAACTGACAGTAACAGTATTTTGCTGTTCCTGTTAGAGTTCTCGTGTCAGGTGTGGACAGCACTTTATATTTGACAACATAAAGTTTTGACAAAACAAAAAAATATTTTAACAAAACTAAATAAAAATGAACAAATTAGAAAATAGTTATAATACAGCAATTTTTCAATTTAGTATTATTTGATTTTTACACTTTTAATTGTAAAATTTTCAATTATAAGGTGTGTTCCACGAGAATAACGAACTAGTTCGAAGAAGTCCAAAAGCGTTCCATGTAGCAATTTTTGTGTAATTTTGAGAGAAAATGAGAGAGTAATATTTTTTATTTCCTGTACAAATTAGCCCGAACTTTTTTTTTGGGACTAGAATTTAATAACCAGCTGTTTTATGTTTACATACATATGAAACTGAAAATGTAATCAGAAAATTTGCAAATTGGAAAAAAGTTTTTGTTTAAAAATTAGTTAAAAGCAAAATGGAAATTTGCCTTGTGAAGTTGTAAGGAGAACATGCAATAGTTATATGGCTTTTCATTTAACAAATATGTACTATAAAAATCTACTGAAAATTTTACATTGCTTTTAATTTTACAGCTGTTGCCAATAATGCAAATCTTTTATTATGCATTTTAAGCGTATAAAATCACTAAAATATACCGTAATCTAAAAAGTAAGCAGCACTGGTATTGCAACATGTACAATTGTGGTTTTTTGCGTTCCAGCAGTTTTGGGTAAAATTTGCAATTTTAGAGAGTAATTTGCTTTTTACTCTTATTAGTACGAACTAGTCCGAGATCTCGTGGAACACACCTATAATTTATTTCAATCAAATTCCTACATTTCAAATATTTCTATTCTATTGTCAAAATTTATATTAGCCACTTTTACATCGAGAGTAGTTTTCTACCGTTTCACACACGTCCTTATATCTGTTAATTTATTATTATTATTTACATATTAATCAATTTGCTAATAAGCATTCTATACTATAATATGAGGCTCTTTTAGTCTTGTGTGTAGAATTTTAATAATAAAATAAAATAAATAAAATAATTCATAACACTAAGCTGAGCAACAACTAGCTGTTTCGCAGTACTTTGCACCTTAATTATGTCTCAGAGATATTGAATATATCGCTCCTTTATTGCAACATAGTCATAACTAAAAAAAATCTTGTTTCAAGAAACACACATTTCAAATTAAATATTTCTTATTTTTGCAGCTAAAGATCGTTTTTTATTTTTTATAAAAAATTCACCAGTATTTATTTTCAATATTTCGATAACAATTTGTTATCATTGTCAGGAAAATTAATGTTGTTAAAAAATTTTTCAATTTGCAAAATTATTGTCAAAAAATGCCCATATACAAAAAATCTGTACACCAAGAAAAATTATTAATTCATACACAAAGAAAAATTCTTGAAAATATTATCAAATTGAAAAATTTTAAATAGAAAACTTAAAAAATATCTGTTTAATTTACTGACAGAAAAATTTTTGGTTATTAAAAAAAAATCAAAAGAGAAAATAATATTAACAACAATAATAAAAAACATAAAAAATAAAATAAAAACCAAAATAATCTAATTCTGCAACCAGCACATGTTCTGCAACATGTTGCTTCTCAACTACTTGTTGCAAAACAAATGTTGTTTACAGAATAACATGGAAATATTATTAACATAATTTAAAAAATTTATCCTAAACAAGAAAATTGTAGTAAAGTTTACGTAGGAACTACAAAAAACAAATTAAAAACTAGAATTGCAGGACATAAGTCCGATCAAAGATATAGGGATATTAATTCACAAAAAACAGTTTTATCTTCTCATTGTTCAAAGTTTAATCACTCTCCAAATTTTGAAAATGTTTCAATTTTAAGAACAGCAAATAATTATAAAAAGCGTTACATGCTAGAAATGTTAGAGATTATAAACACACCAACAACACAGAGAATTAACTTCAAGGTAGACACAGAAAAATAAGCACAGAATTATAGATATTTAGGTAATAAGAATTTTTAGATTTGAATTGTTTAAGAATGAATGTTAGGATAAATTTTTTAAATTATGTTAATAATATTTCCATGTTATTCTATAAACAACATTTGTTTTGCAACAAGTAGTTGAAAAGCAACATGTTGCAGAACATGTGCTGGTTGCAGAATTAGATTATTTTGGTTTTTATTTTCAGCCAGTTTACCAATTTCGAAAGCCAGTCACTCACATTCGAATCAATTTGGGTTTGTCTATCTCACTACTATTCGTTCGCATATTCTTATGTATTTTGATTGAGTTTTGACACATCGTTTGCATAGAAAAAAGTTAGACGAAGCCAAATCAATTTTCTTTCGCTTAAGCCTAGTATTGAGATTGAATGTGCGAAAAATTTTCAGCAACATTACTTATTTCGTACGGAAAATTTGAGATGTACTCAGTGTTGTCTATTTTTTCTCTTATTAATGTTTCTTTTTTAATTTTAAGTATATATGTTCGTACTTCATGCGAAAAAAGCTTTGCTTATGTTATTTCGCAGCTGAAAAAACAAATATTCCCAGAAACAATTTGAAACGAAAACATGTTGCAGATACATATTGTGTGTTTTTCGCTTTAAAAACTCAGTACTACATTTCTAAAATTATTTCGCAGATATTTCATACTAAACACTTTTGTATGCAATTTGAGAGAATTTCGCACGAAATAATGAACTCAATATTAGCCTTTAGATTGCGAACGCAAGCAGGCTGTCGGGGTTATTGGTAAACTGGCTGTTTATTTTTTATGTTTGTTATTATTGTTATTAATATTATTTTCTCTTTTGATTTTTTTTTTTTTTTTTTTTTTTTGAATAACCAAAAATTTTTCTGTCAGTAAATTAAACAGATATTTTTTAAGTTTTCAATTTAAAATTTTTCAATTTGATAATATTGTTAAGAATTTTTTCTTTGTGTATGAATTAATAATTTTTCTTGGTGTATAGATTTTTTGTATATAGGAATTTTTTGACAATAATTTTTCAAATTGAAAAATTTTTTAACAACATTAATTTTCCTGACGATGATAACAAATTGTTATCGAAATATTGAAAATAAATACTGTTGAATTTTTTATAAAAATAAAAAATGATCTTTAGCTGCAAAAATAAGAAATATTTACTTAAACAAGATCAAATAATTAAATATCAAACACATTTCAAATTTTTATTTTCCATACAAGTCTTAGAAATTTTTTTTTTATAGAAAATATCTCCTAAAAGAAAGAGTTAAAAAGTAATTTGAACAAATTATTGACACAATATAAAAGGTAGTACTGTTAACAATTCTGCATTGTTAACTCGAAAAGTCCATTTTTTGATATCATATTTATGTTGCAATAAAGGAGCAATATAGGCCATTGGATGGATATAGGTATGCCACCGAAGCCAAGGCAAGCTTTTGGCCGATATTTTGTTTTAGAACTTTTTATTCTTTGTTTCTATCTATAAAAACGTTACAGTTAACATCCTGAGTTTTAGTTGGATCGTGCTTTATAAAAGTAGTGGTTACACTTAGTTTGCCAAATATTTGCTCAATCTTACCGATCACACCTCTACTATGAAGAATAGTTCCTTGCTCTAGTTATATTGTTATGCATCTCTAAATGAAAAGACACGATAGATATGACCATCAAAACTTTTGAACGAACGCGTGTTTAATTTTAACTACTTTGCCACGCTTTTAAACCAACATTAATATTTAAAAATAAATAAAAAAATTCGATTCCTTCAATGTGAAAATGTGCTTCAAACCTAAAGATACAAAATGTTAGATTACACTTCTTTGTTATTTATACATTTGTATCATATTAATTTGACAATCTTGTTATTAATTCTGTTTGTGTTTGGATTCAAGGCGTGAGTGCGGTTTGTTTTTATTATTTCTAATTTCGACTGTTATCAGCCAAAATGACAACAAAAACAAGCCTAATAATAACTGTTAGCTACACCTATTGAGCAAATTTATCAAACAAATTTATGTATGTACACTACCCGCCATTTGAATAAGGTATCACATTTTGTGAACTTTAATTAAGCTAAAGTTCAGAAAAAAATAAAATATATTTATTTATTGATCTTAATAAAATATTAATTTTCCTGACGATGATAACAAATTGTTATCGAAATATTGAAAATAAATACCGTTGAATTTTTTATAAAAAAAAAATAAAAAGGATCTTTAGCTGCAAAAATCAGAAAAAACATAAGTTTTTGCACAACCAAATTTCAAGATGGCGGCTTTAGGTTCCTGAAGAAATAAAAAATATACATACATACTTTGTTATAATAACATTATACATTTATTTAAAGACATGTATTTCTGTGGTACTTCTTTTCCCCCGGGGAACAGGTTTTGCGTTGGCGTATTCCTAACTTAGGCGCTCTGTTTTTCGGGAAAAAGAGGGGAAGGGGTCCCACGTTTGGTGCGGCAAACAAAACTCTAGGAAGACACATGACTTATGTTGTGTTGGCTTCCGAAACCCTTACCAAGGGTATAAAGTGGCAGAACGGGGATCAGCATGGCCCCCGGGAAGTTCTGCTTGCGGTTCGACCCGGGCTGATCATGGTTGAGGTGCCTACCTTGGCTGAAACGTTCTGGCTGTGGTTGAAATCTAAAACGCAGGAAGGCAGTGTTAGTATCCTTGATAATTGTTTGGTGATGGCTTTTTTCGAGGACTAACAATCTCCCGAGGATCTGTTGCCTATACAACAGATACGTGTACTGTAAGGAACCAGTGGTGATGGTTGACGGGTGAGTTGGTTTAAGGGCTGATGCTCTTAGTGGGTTTCGGCCTACCAACTCATTAAGCCTTGTCCTCCATTGATTGCTGGGAAATTGCATACATGACGGATTAGAAAGCCCGAACTCCTCAACAAGAAGTTGTTCATATGACCGCAATCATATGACAAGAATTGCTACCTGTGTGAGCCTAGCAAGCCACACGGGGGCGGTGTTGAATCGTGAAAAATTCACTCCGTGGAATTGGTCCACCATCAGGTTAGGCCATCAAGGCAGGTACTGATGTAAATCATTTTCACAGTTGTGGTACTTCTTCATGTGTCACTTGAATAAGGAATTCTTTTAATATTATCAGTAATGCTATGTTTTGAACTTCGTTTAATATAAACAGCTAGAGAATTTTAAGCTGGGTAGTTTTTTAAAAGTTCCTAATCAAAATGGGACGAGGTAGGAATTAATAACTCTGAAAAAGAAAAATATCTGATTATGAAGTCTCAGGGTCAGAGTCCAATGGCTTTGTTAATAAGCAGAATTGTAGGTTGTGGGGTTCTGAAAATCCAAAAGCCAATTACACCCCATTACGTGTACAATATGGTGTGGGATCACATCTGAAAATATAATTGGGCGTTACTTCTTCGAGAATAAAGATGGAAGTGCTGTAAACGTAAATGGAAAATGGGATCGGTTTGTGATAGAAAATTTTTTACGTCCTGTTCTTGAAAACAGACCTGGTATGTGGTTTCAGCAGCACTTTTAAGTCAAATTTTTGGAGAGCAAATAATTTCCAGAAATTCGAAAATTATTTGGCCAGTGCGATCGCGAAATTTGACAGCTCACGATTATTTTCTTTGGGGTTATTTGAAGGAGTATGTGAACAAGCTAGAGACAATCCTTGAACTTAAGGCAAACGTTGGTGCCGAAATTCGAACGCTACAGTCCCAAATTTCGAAAGATGTTATGGAAAATGCTCTAAAACGAGGACATCAGTGCGAAACTTAAAACGGATGTCCTATAAAGGACTTTATATTTCATACTTAGTGTAAAAAAATGTCCATTTTGAATATTATATAATCTGGAAAAAAAATTAATAAACGAAAAAGTCATTAAACTTTTAAACGCTATGGTAACTCTTAGCCCATCCTATACAAATGAAAGTCAAATCGCATTTTTGAAATTATTTTTAAGAATGGTGGCAGCACTCGCTACTAACTGAATGCTAAAAGATAACTTAAGAATAACTTTTATTTTTATAACCTAAAATTTAAAAATAAATGACAGTTTGCTTAGTTTTAAAATATGCCTTAAGCTGAAGGTTCATACCACGAGTTACATGCGCTAGTTCAAACTTTCTACGCGTTCTACACTTTTCTAAACTCAAGTTACATGAAACGCTTTTCATGCGATAGGTTTTTTGTTGCGTTTGAAGTATTTTTTATATAAAAACATTTTTTTTTTGACACAAACATAAAATAACAATCCACGGCACAAATTTTCTTGTCGACAACTTTGAAAAAATAAGACAAATAGTGATTTTCTTGGCGATAACTTTGAAAAAATAAGACAAATAGTGATCTGCGGCTATCAAAAATAACTTACAATTTTTATTACGCGTTATGACGCGTACACAAGTAGAAAGTAAACGTACTTTTTGCGTTTTACGCTTTTATGCGTCCTATGCTTTATGATATGTAACTTGTCCCATTAAATTGCATTGATTCTACTTTTTTGACAGATGTTTAGAACGCGTTAACGCATGTAACGCGTGGTATAAATACATAATTTTAAATACATAATTTTAGTATAACAAAATATATGCATTTTTTTGTTTCCTCAGAAAACTAAAGCCAACACTTGAAATTTCGTTCTCCAAAGGATTATTCCATTTCCTGAACTTTAGTTTAGTAGATATACTTAATTAAATTTAAAAAATGTACTTCCTTATTCAAGTGGCAGCCAGTGTATGCGTGTACGTTGGACTTGTGTTGTGTTAACTGAAAATGTTCGGGCATTAAAATACTCATACGAGCACTTCATTAAATAATTGCACACTTTACTTTAAGTATGAGTAGATAATATATTACAATTAACTTTAAAAACACAAAAAAAGCTATTTTAAAATTTTAACAGTTACTTTTTTAAAGGTCACTTTTAGTTATTTATTGCATTCATTTGGGTTTTGGTTTTTCTTTTCTTGTTTTTTGTATTGAAGTTGAGAATACGAGTAAATATGTTGGTAAAGATAAATGCTAGGCACATTTGACGTAAATACTTAAAAATTTGATATATTTAAATGTGGAGATGCTGTTGATATTTGCTTATGGTCGTATACATAAAAATTATTTTATATTTATTAAAGGTTTATTTAATAAACTTTTCATAGAAATATGTCAAATAAGCCTGTTGGAAACAAAAAAAAATAATGTTCCAAATATGGTCAACAATCTTTACTCCAGATCAGAACTGTCCAAGCCCTATGCGTTTGGTGCTCATTTGTTTTTTTTTTTAAAGTACTTAGATATAGGCTGTGCGCTTTAATATACACATGTGTGTGTACACTCACAAGTGTAAAGCAACAATACTTTCACATGCTTTGTTAGTAAACATTGACGACAGCGAATATCAGTGTAAATTTTGTTTTTGTATAATGAATGATACCATTTTGCTTATTACAACAAAAAATATTAAATAAAATTAGTTTTTTCTTAAATGTATTGGTGTTTGCTCTTTCATATAGAATTTTTGGGCACCCCTGCTCTACATCATTTATCACCACGCAATACAGTCAGAGGTAGGCGCGGTTATACATTTGAATCAAGGATGGACATTTAGTCAAACAATTGTTTGTAAGCAACGCCTTCTTTTTCTTATGCCCTTTAGTTCAGTCGTTCACCAGACGTTGGCGAATGCACGTGTCAGCTAGAAGCTTAGAGCTTTTTTTCAACTTGCAGTAGCAAAACCAATCTCAAAGTCATCTTTCAGGTTGCTATTTCCAAAATCTTCAAAATGGTTGTAAATCGTTTAATTTGGCAGCCGCGATTTCAGTTAATGTTAAATAAAAGGTGACGCATATACACAACAAAAGAATTTGTCGAGAGTATTGTTATTACAAATTGATTGGTGCCTATGTCACATATGTATAATTAAAAAAAAGTTTAAAACGAAAATAGAAAATACTCAAAATCTAGCTCTTACTGAGTGCGAGCAACAATAACACCTTCTTTTGTGGCCGTTTCTTTTACTGACAAAAAAATACACAGGATACAAAATTGATTGGATTCATGTTTGATGTATCAAGATTTCGCAAGCAAACGATAAGTGTAAATAGCACCGCATCAATTTTTAAGACTGTTTAAAATACTCGGATGTGAAAATGATTGAGTAAACAACTGGTGTATTTATGGTTGCGGTGCACCGGTGCAGATCTCTGGTATAAATCATTGATCACCACGCAACACCGTCAATGGTAGGAGCGCTTGTACGACTACATTTACACACCGAGTATACTCTTTGTGGAGACCCCTGGTATAAATTGCTTATATTCATTAAATGATTTGCTTATTCATTTGTTAAATTTTTGTTGAACTTTTATAATTTTTAAATTAGTTCAAGTTTTTTCCTTCCTTCCTTTCATGATCTGCTGCTTTAACCACTCAGCCACCGATCATTTAATTATTCTCTATCTATATTCATCTCATATTGAATCACATATGCATTTTTGTTAATTGCCCGCATTGCTTGTACAGCGTATGCTGTCTTAGAACTAGCTTAGTCATTTTATTATTATATATATTTATTTGCTTATTCATTTTACAACAATAAATCATCAATTATCATTTTACTAAATCAATTTTGTTCAGTGTATTCATCAGCCAGTGTAGGGATTAACTCATTATATAACAAAAACATTTTAAAATACTATCATGATGAAAGAGTTTTTAAAACAAATCTTCTGTCTTGATTGCCATAAAGAATAAATGCTGGACTTCATATTTTCTCTCAAAGAATACTTTTTTTATCTATTGGCAAATCTAATAAGCTTAAAATTAAACAACAACAATTTCGGTGAAATAATATCATATTTAAAAATCCTGTTTAGGAGATTAAATAAAATTTAATTGTTTACAAATATTTTTTATACACAAGAATTTGTTTAATTTGCAGTTATTGAATTCTATAAGTTCGGGCTTTTAATAAAATTTTGATTAGTCATTATTCTATTCGACAGGAATTGAATAAAGTTTTAATTGTGTTAATTAATATTATACAATTAGTACAGTGGTGTGATTGAGATTTTAACGCCATATTCTTAATGAGAGATTTTTTTTATTGAAAAAGTAAAAGAGAAAAAAAGAAATTGTACAATATTTGTCCTCTTTATGAGTTTCATAAGAATAAATTTCGAGGGAGTTTTTTTTTAGTCTTTAATAAAACTATATTTTCAAATATATAAGGTAACAATGAAGGCAAAATACGATGGCTGATCAAAAATTAAGCGTTATTTTAAATTTTTACAAAAAGTATAATCAGATATAATACACCTATGTTACCGTTTTTTCCAATCCTCGAACCCCTTCTGAAATGCGTTTTTTGGTATCGCCATCAGCTCCTGTTTCGATGTTTCTTTTATCTCCTCAATTGTAGCAAAACGCTTTCCCTGCATCGTTGTCTTCAGTTTTAGGAAAAGGAAACAGTCAGCGGGGGCCAAGTCCGGTGAATACGGTGGTTGAGCCATAATAAAGGTTTTGTTCTTGACCAAAAACTCACAAGCATCGATGTGTGAGGTAGTGCGTTATCATGGTGCAAAATCCATGATTGTTTTCTGTGCGTTTCTGACAAAGTGCTTCCGCAAACGGCGCATTGACCGTACGACATTGTGGCAAGAATTCATGATACTCCACGCTCTTGGAGTTGAAGAAAATAGTACAAAATTTAAATGGAGTTTCAAGTAAACTAATAAAAATATTTGTGCTGTTGTAACATAATTATCCTTCAAACAATAATTCCTAACTTTATAAAATAAATAGTTAAGGGCCAAATAAACTACACAAACTGCTTGACACATACATATGTCAAAATTTTACGTTTGTACAAACATTTAGCGTTGTTAAAGGGGGTGTTTGCTTGTTTGTATAAATGTTTGCACGATTTTTGTGCAGACATCTTGAATGTTTGTACTGTCTAGCGCAAAGTTTTGTCATATCAAAAAAAAAATTTTTTTTTTGTTGCAGAATGGTGGAAGAAGAAGCACACAAAATGAAGCAAGAACAAGTTTTCTTGCTAAATTTTTTAGAGTTGTATGAAAGTTGACCTTTGTTGTAGAAATAAAAAAAAATTATAAAAAAAAAAAAAAAAAAAAAAAAACAAAGATTATATCATCATTATATCTCAAGAATAGAGACTTAAACATATTACAAATAATTTATGTATTGTAAACTCTAAATGGCGAACACATTGTAGCAACATAATCGCCGTGTACTCTCATTGAAAAGAAAAAAAGTGATTAATTTGTGTTTGCATTTGTATCGTTTATGTGCAAATGAAAAGCGCTTGTTTGCCAAACGGTTTGCCTAGTTTATTTGTTCTTTTAAATATAACCAGTTCATTTTACTTAATATATGAACAGTTTAATCTTTGACGAAAATTAAAAAAAGACAGGTATAAATTTTTGTTTCTAGAGTCGAATTATTTTTTTTTTTTTTTTGTCCACATTTTGAAAACTTCGATATGATGTAAAGTTTCAATTCTTTAATATTTTTCCCATCACAGAGCAGAAGGTATATCCGATTATATTTTCAATTTTGGACTACCGAAATTAAGTGTAGTAAACAAAAAATCTTAAGTTGCTCTTTTTAGGTTTTAAGATATTTTTTTTAGAGAGAATAACTTTTTCCATGAAAGGTTGATATAAACAGAACTCTTTTGTAAAGTAACGGAATTTCGTAGAGATTTCTTGACTGAAGTTGGACTCGAACTCACAACTAATTAGTTAATATCGTGCATATGTATATAACTAAAAAAGATCACTGATTAATAATTTACATAAAAACTTTAAGTTGGCCACACTGAAGAATACTTTTATATAAATGAATTTATGCGTTTTCAAAATATTTCGGTAGTTGACCACACGACTAGAATTGCCGGTTGCAGCATTTGCTGTCGCGAAGTAGTGAAATCTTCTGTGGTCTATGTGTTTAATACTTTAATTTGATTGGACTACAACGACCAAAACAGCATGGACAACAACCTGCAGCAGTGTTGCCTTGCCGTTTTCAAAAGAATTTTTTTCATAGGAATGCATGTACTCTATTTATGACAGGGCTGTAGCCTGAGCCTGCTGCCTCGAATGTATTTAATGCAATAATCTATACCGTGCCCATGAGCAGTAGTTTGTATTAAATTGGATTATTTAACAGTTTTTATAATTTCAACTGCTTTCGTTTTGCATTTTTTGCCCACTGTTACTGACATATAACTTAACTTCGAAATCGCTTTTCGACAAATTATGATATTTGAAAATAATCTAGAATTATTCTTTGGCTTATACATATGTACATATAACACATAAATGTGTATTTTAGTGATAGTTGTTATTGTTGTTACTTATTATGGTGGCAACAAAAAAAAAATCAAATGAACGTCAAACTTCACAAATGTCATAATGGCGCTTGATTTCAATCCATCAAAAGCTTGTTGTATACTTTTTAAAATTGTATAATTTTTTTATTGCCAGAGAAATTCTCTTTAAATTCAATTATTTGAAACCGTATTAATCAATAAAAATTTATTGTTAAATTAACTCAAGATTAAATATTTTCAATGTGTTAATATCTTTGTTGCTAGAGAACAATAACAAACAAATTTTAATGAATTGCTGGTTGTTAAATAATTCATTGTTGCTTTTGTAAATTAAAAGCTTTTGCCTGGAGATTATGAGGCACATAAAGTGATTTAAAGCCATTTTTTTTTGTAAACAGTAAAATATTATTTTGCACATAAATACCAACATATGAGTACATACAAATTTATTTAAATTACCATTATTTGTAATTTCAGATAACGAGAGATGTATTGTACACTCTGGAGGGTAAAATTTCTTGTTGGTTTTTCGCATTATTTGAAAATAAATTAATTAAAATTATTTAAAGCAGTTTCTAGGGATTCCTTAAATATTTTAAACGATATAAAGAAAACTTCTTCAAAAACCAATTGTTTGATATTTTTTGAAAACACTATTAATTGAAACTTTTACAGCTTGTTCGCCGATATCCAATAAAACTGTTTGCGAAAGAATACTAGTCACTCACATTCGAATCAATTTGGGTTAGTATATGTCACTTTTATTCGTTCGTATGTACTTATGTATTTTAACTGAATTTTGACACATCGTTCATATAGAATAAAGTTAGACAAACCCAAATAAACTTTCTCTCGCCTAGAATGCGAATTCTTTCGACATCGGTGAACTGGCTGTTAATTTGAAGAGTACAAGTCGTATATTTGATTAGGTCAAAGACTCCATTGAATAAAACAAACGATTTTCTCAGCAAATTAAGAAATGTTACCACTGACTTATATTACGCTTTAAAATATCTTATATAATTCATAAATCAACTTAAGAGCGCTTTCACTTAGTTGCGCAATTCTCTTGCCCAAGTATTGTGGTTATAGATGTGAGAGTAGGAGCAATTAGAAGGGGAATGAATTGCTGATATTTAAGTACAGACTTGCTTGCACTGAGCAATTCGTTTTGTTCGCACATCCTTGTTTTTTTATGCTTTAATTATTTTCTTTTGTTTATTTTTCGGGCCGATCAAAATATTGAGCGAATTTAAGTAAAACAAAATGAAAGTTGCGCAACTAAATTGCTGTATATGAACACAAAAGCACAAAAGTATATATACACCAAAGCAAAACCTGCTCCCCGGGGGGCACCGACAACAAACAGAAGTGAATGGTGATTTCACAAAGAAAATCATCTTCTGTGACGAGGCGCATAGTCACCTCAATGGATTCGTTAAGAAACACCATTGCCGCATTTGGGTAAACAAGAATTCACGAGTGATTTCCGATAAACCGATAGGAGTGACCGATAAGGAGTGACAGTTTTGCGCGGTTTAAGGGCAGGCTGTTTGATCAAGCCGCATTGCTTCAAAAATGTATTCGGCCAAACACGGACGACCGTGAAGGGTGTCCGCTATCGCCAATGATAATTGACTTCTTGTATCCAGAAATTGGAGATATCAACCTTGACAACATATAGTTCGAACAGGATAATACCACTTGCCACACAGTCCACGTAACTTTTTTCTTTGGAGATATTAAAAAAAATGTATTTCTAATATTATCAGGTTTGTTCTGCAAATCACTTTTTGTGAAAGTGATTTAAAATCACAAAAAAGGTGTTCTGCACACAAAATATATTTGATTTTTGTGATTTTAAATCGGTTAGCTAACTTGCAATCAATTTGAAATCACATCCCAATTTTTGCACGTACTTTATTATGAATTTTATAATTTATTACATTAATAAATAACTTAATGTGTTTTCTATTGATTATTTAAGTAAAATCATTTATTTTATGCGAAATAATTCACTAAATTAAGAAAAAACTAGATACGCTTATTTGGTTGCAAGATTTGTTGTATTATTATGTGATTTGGTTTATTGGATTATTTTATTTTAACTTCTATATTCGTTAGAAGAAATTAACCTTATGTTGCAAATAATACCGCGAATAAAAAAATTCAACCTGAAAATAAGAATATCAATAAATTGAAGCAAAAAACAGCTGTTTTTTGTGTTTCAGAAGAGTAGAAATCACATGGAAATTAACAAAAAAAATGTGATTTGCAGAACAGGCACAAATCACATTTGTGCTTTTGAAACGGCATGTGTTTTGAAATCATGTGATTTTTAGAACAGGCCTGTTTATCATGGTATTCGTCTGGCTCAACCTCTAACCTGACTTTCACCTCGAACTACTTTTAATTATAACAATTTTCGCGATCAATAACTCTCTGATCAAAGAAGACAGGAAAAAATTAAGAGTATAACAATTGAATACACTAAGCTAAGGGATAACTAGCAGTCGCTACACTGCTCATCCAGCTTAGTATATTAAATTATTTTTCCTGTCTTCTTTGATCAAGAGTTATTGATCGCGACAATTATGGTTACAATTAAAAATAATTCTTGGCGAAAGCCAGGTTTGAACTTGAGCCAGACAAATATCATCATACGAGTATAATATTAGAAATATTCAATAAATTCAACTATTTATCATTAAAAAGTGTACGTTAATAAGCCGCGAACAGTTCAACAACTAAAGAATGAGGTAATTTGAATCGTTAACAATATTTAACCCCAATAATCATATGCTTCAGAGTCATTGCATCTCTCAAAACAAAAATCCGTTACGGCATGTGAATGTGAACTATTACCTGACTCAAATGCTGTCAGGCCATGGCTACTACCGGAGCTACTTATACAAAATGGTTAAATGTAACACACCCTTTTGTTTATACGAAGATGAAGAAGTCCTAGACGACGCAGAACACACTTTCTTTAAGTGTATTCGATGGTCGGAAACTCGTAGAGAGCTGGAGATGGTAACTGGCTCAATAACAGTGGAGAATATCGTGGACATCATGATAGGGAGCGAGGCCAACTTTTTAGCGGTATCGCGATTCTGTGAAAAAGTTCTGCGGACGAAAAAGCCAAATCTAGATGCCGCAGAGCAAGATTATAATCAGGATCCCAGACAAAGGATAGTGTAGAGAGAAGGGCTGATTAAGCCATTGGGAACCCACCCCGAAGCAATGCTAAGGCGGTCCCGGGGTGGAAATTTTTATCCCAGGGAGAAGAGGGGGTTTTTTAGTCGGTAGGTTGCACTGTGGTGACCAGTCCGGCACAAAGCGGAGGGTACGGGCCCTCTGGTCAGTGCGTAACGCATTTTTCCCCCTCGCCGAAAAACAAAATCAGAACTGGCATATATTAAATTAGCTCCCCAGCCAATGTTTATTCTATGTAGATAAGTAAAATAAAACAGTCCAACATAGTAACAAGACATCAGAGCAGTAGTCAGTCAACGAACCCCTGAGCAAAATATTTCAAGAGTTTCAAGTGAAACACATTATTGGAATGAGAGAAAATACGTAAAGAAAATGGTAATTGATTCCACCAGCGAGCAATTTTTTCTTTAAATGATTTCTCAAAAAATGACGATGTTATTCTCGATATAATAAGTTGCGGGTTTCGAGTTGAGTGCCCATTCTTGGTATAATAAGTTGCGGGCCTAAAACCAAATGATCTGTACAATGATATTGGTGTAGAAGTTTTCATTGTCTTATAAAAAAAATACTAGGTTTCGACACTCGACAAATTCGTGAAAATAGCAATTTTCGGACATAAGATGAAATTTGCTCTCTGCGACGAACACTGTAGACAAAGCGAACCACAGTTTTGACCAAACGATTAACTCTTCTCAGATGTGTCATACAGCAGCCTAACATTATTTCAAACCCATATAGAATATGCGATATTAACAATAACCATGCTAACCGCTTCCTTATGTGGAGAGGCAGATAAATATGCGGTGAATAAATTTTCCGCAAGTTCCCCAAAACTTTTCCACACCGGCTATCAATATGATTTGTAAAAGAGAGTCTCGAGTCGAGAATGATACCTAGACAGCTAAAACAATCAATAAATGGATACGGCTGTCATCTAACATCACAACAGGTTCATAAATAAAACGATTTGAAGGCCCAAACGTGATAGTCTTACTTTTAGAGAGGTTTATTGAGATGTTTATCTAGAATAGGTTGTAAGTAAGTATTTATATTATCTACCATAGTAACACTTGAAGAAATAGGACTCTTAAAAGTAGGAAAACATCATCAATTATAGTTCAATTTTACACTCTTTTTTTTACTTCTTTGGGGCAAATATTTAACTTGAAAGTGAATAAATTGGTATTTAAAGTTAAACTTGCGGCCAAGAAATTTACGGACAGACACCCACAAAACAATTAAACATTATTCCGAAAATCGTGCTAAAAATTTATATTTTATTTCAACTGAAAATGTTTTTTTTAAACAAAACACGTCGGTTGATTCTTCAAGAAACAAATATCTGCAAATAATGTAAAAAAAAAAAAAACTTTTAGAGACTCAAAACAAATCAGATTGATTCCAATTTAAATGTGCATGCAAAATAATGCGTTCAAAATGTTAAAACTTTTTGTGTTTTTGTGTTTTTTTTTTTTTGCTTTGTGATGAATGGCATGTAAATAATTGAACTTGAAATTTGCTTTTTACAAGTGCAAAAGACACTTCACTTCGTAAATGAATAAAAGCAAAAATTATGCGTGAATATGCTGAAAAAAAAAAGTTGACAGGATTTTTTTTTATTGGAACAGTATTTGATGGAATATTAATTTTCGATTATTTAAAAAATTAAAACATAAATCAAATCCTGACATTTTACTGTTTCCTGCTAAAAATAAAAAAAACTAAAATATTATTTAAAGTGAATTGTAACTTTGGTCTCTTGATACAACTTTACATAAAGAAGACTTTTATTTTTACACAAAAAGAATAAAGAAGTAAAAATAAAATAAGTTTGAAGTGAGATGAACTCATTTTGTCACTGAAGGTTTCAAGTTACCTTTATTAATATACTGATTTGCTCAAAAGTCAGTGGCAGTGTTGCCTATCAAACTTTTTTTTGACAATGATGCCATTGTCAGCTGCATTAATTTTATACATCTGACAATTAAAACTGATCTTACAATATCAGCCAATTATCTGGCAATGCCGACGAAGAGTGTTCTCACGATCAAGGCGACTTTATACAGGTGAATGCAAGCGGAAAGGCGAATTCAGTGCTATGTATTTTGTTATTGTAAAACATATCGTGAATGTCATAATCTAAATTCGCCTAAGGTTGCTCAGCAGAGAAAAAATTTTATATAAACGTTAAATATAAGCTTTTATAATTGTTTGTAATTAAAATCACAGATTATATTAGTTTTTCGCTTTTAAATTCACACAAATTTCTTGAAATTGCACTAAATCATGCAAAAAAACCTTCAGATTAAAATGGCGCGAAAAAGTTTGTAAACAAAAGAAACAAAATTTGACAGTCTCATTGGAAAAAACGAGAGAAGCAAAAAATAATCACCTGTGCTGTTAAGTTCACCTGGAAATGAATTCGCCTTGCTCACGATTGTCAGATGCCTGACAACATTGTCGTCTTACAATTGATTGACACTGGTTTTTCTGACAACGTTGTAAGTTAAAAATTGCCAGTTCACACGATTGTAATACATTTTCAGACAATTTTACTGGCAATATTGTAAGATCTGACAACCGTGTGTACGTAGCTTAATAGTTTGAAATGATATGTGCTATCTTTGTTGTGCACTTTCAAATCAATATTCAGGTTTTCTTGTTGTAAAAATATTCCTTTTAAAAATTAGACAGTTTTGCCCATTCGCCTTTTTACAAGGACAAAACTTTATTATTTTGAGAAAGTAAAATGTTATTACAAATAAATATTTTTACATTTAACACCAAAAATAAAAAAAAAAAAGCTAGACACACAAACTATAGAATGTTTTCTATAGAGGTATAAAATTTTAATTTGCCAATTGCAATTCCTGTTGAAAAAATTTTAAATAAATTTGAGTTTTATTTGTTATAACTCCTAGCCCTAAATATTGATACCAATCAAAAAATTAAAACTGCTTTTTTATGTTTCTCAGCTGTCTATATGTCGACATTTCATAGGGGCTACCCTAATCATCAGTAGACTTTGGAAATTTTTGAAATATATTCTCAAATATTCAACTTTAAAAATGCTTTAATATTATTATTGGGAATTTAAAAAGAAAAATGTTTTAAAAACACTACATTTTAAACGTACGTTCTGATCATAGAACACAGACGAGCAACTCGTCTAGAAAATTTATATGAAAGTTGCTCAATTTTTTGATAATGCCAGAAGATAATCGTTCAAGTACCGAAAATTTCATGTTTATTTACAAAAGTCATCTTTGGTTTATTTTATATTTCAAAGTTCCATACCTCTATAAAAAACATAATTTTGTAAATTCAATATTTTGCTTTGAAACGACAGTATATACGAGTATGTAAGAAAGCGTAAACAGAAATCTCCTCACCAAATTTAAACTTGACTTGTTATAAATTTTAATGCCCCAACAAAAAAAAAAAAAAAAACGAATGTTGTTGTGAGTGGGTGTCGATTTTTTTACATTTTATTGCTCATTTTTGTTCACTGTCTTTTATTTCTTGCTTAGAGTACTAGCACTTTTTGCATAAGCTTCTTAGGCTTTATTTTTCCTCTTCTCCTTTTGCTTTATTTTTTTATTTTTATATTTCTGCTTCTAGTGTGAGTGAACACTTTTGTCAGCATAGAAGAAAAAACGCATATAAAACTGTTAAACAATCACGCTGACAGCATCACAACACGTTTGACAGTTGTCATCGCAACAATAGCGCATATTAAAACAGCAGTTGGCTGTCAGTTAAAAATCGGGATATCCGAGTACATATAGTAGAAATCAACTATTAAAATCTGAGTTTAAAAGTGCATTCGACTTGGCAAAAGAAAAATGACAAACAGAGTAAGTTTAGCTCAGTTTTAAAAGGATTTTGGGCCAACGATTTTCAAATGAATATAATAAAAACAGAAAAATTTGAAAACTGAAATTATCAACTTATAAAGAATTAAACAAATATTTTAATAAAATAAAAAAATATTATAAAAGGGAATTAAAAAAATAACCACAAAACGGATAAAATGAACCGCTGAAGTAAATTGATATTACAAATTTTAAAGTAAACAGAAAAAAACGTTTCCGTTTAACAAAGAAATTTTGTTTATTCAGCTAATAATTTATATTATTCAGCTAAATTCAAAAATGAATTTAGAATTGCTATTTCAAGAGAAATTTGTTGTGATATTAATTACACTGTCCAACAAAGAAAAGGAACGTTGTTTGGTTGTCTTCAATATAAAAGTATGTGAACCTTTTTGATCTGGATGCGCTTAATCAAATTTATTGTTAGTTTTTCTCCATTATGTGGGGCCTGGTTAATTTCACCCCAAAAATTAGTCAGCTAATCTAAAGTATTTCGCCATAACACGAGAACAGTTTCACCGAATTCTATAAGAATGGTGTGCTACGAAATTTTATAATAAATTAATTAAATACATGTATGTTTTCGCTCTTTTTAACTGTTTGGCCTGCGACAGCAGTTTTTGCCTTCGTATACACCGAACTAGGGCACTCTGCTTCCTAGGGTATAGAGGGGTAGGAGTTCTCCGCTTGTTGTAGCAAATAAAACTCTAGAAAGCCACATAACTTATGTTGTGTGGGATTCCGAAACTCTCACCAAAGGTTAATTGGCAGAACAGAGATCAGCAAGGCCCCCGGGAGGTTTTGCTTGCAAACCATCTCAGCGCTGATCATAGTTGAAGTGCCTAATTTGGTTGAAACGTTCTTGCTGTGGCTTAAAACTAAAGCACAGGAAAGAGAACTTGTTTCCCTGATAACTATTGTGCAATCCCGGTTTTCGGGGGCTAATAACCACCCGAGGTGCTATTGTCTAGCAACAGGTACCTGTAATGTAAGGAGCCAGAAGTGGTGATTAGACGGGTGAGTTGATTAAGGGCTGATGTTCTTATATGCTGTTCACACATACACTTTTAATTAAAATGTTGCAATTAACGCCTTAATTGATTTTAATTACCCATACAAAATTTTAATTAACTTAATTGGCAATTAACAGTTAATTGTTCTAATCTTTAGTAAAATTAAATATACAACCCTGCAGTAACCGTATTTAGTTTGCACAATAACACTTTGTTTAAATTTGATAACTCAAATGTAAACAAAAGATGGCATTTCAACAAGAAGAAACAACGCAGCTTTAATAGGTAGTGACAGAATTACAATAAATATAACACCAACAAACATCAACATGTATTTTGTTGGTAACATTTACGAACAGTTGTCAAAATTTTGCTTGAAACAACAAAGACGTCTATGTGTTTTTGACAAATTTAAGCAAAGGAAACGAAAGACAGCTGTGCTCATACCACTACCGTATTAAAATTGCCTTGAGAAGAAATATTCACAATCAAAATGTAAACAACTTTTCTGTCAGCGTTTGACAAAAGTTAATTGCATTAGCAATATTAAATATGTATGAACACTTAAAAAAATTTGTTATTAACGGATAATTGAATTAATTGAAAAGTGTATGTATGAACACCATATTAATGAGCTTCGGCCTAACAACTCATGAAGCGTTGTCTTCCGTTGACTGTTAGAAAAACCTACGAGGGTTTGTTGTCTTGCAACAGATACCTGTAATATAAGTAATAAGTAGTAATGGTTAGACGGGTGAGTTGTTTAAGGGCAGATACACTCAATGGGCTTCGGCCTACCAATTTATTCGTCCTGGTCTTCCATTGATTTCTGGAAAATTGCATACAGAAAGGATTAAAAGGTCCAGACTCTTCAGCAAGGGGTTTGTTCATATGATTACAAACTTATGGCAAAAAGTTGGGACCAGTGTGAGCCGAATAACTCACCATCAGATAACACAGGTGCCTTAAATCAATTTCCACAATCTCTTACCGTTTTCTAGATACTCAGAAACTAATGGCGAAAAAGAATTTTAAATGTTAATTTTTTCAATTTTCTTATGTTTTCAAAAGGCAATAAAAGAATGAAAATGGATGAAAGATATTTTGTAAAAAATTTGATGCCTGTGAACAAACTCATACGTATCAAACATTTATTATGCCACTCACAAAATAAGCACCATTTTTGAAGTTAGGGGACCATAGTGCATCAAAAATATAGTCTTAACCAAAATGTTTTTTACTTGTTTTATAGGGATATAACATTTTTATGAAAAAAGTTTTAAAATTATAACATTCTTCAGTCGTAAAGCAGCTCTGAGCTGGGAAACAGTTCTCGCGTCATCGTAATTATTTCTTAAGTGCGGCCAGGCTTGTCGTTGTTGTTTGGTCTTTAAGAGTTTTGCTTCTCACTGTCATTGGTTAACTGTCTACCTCAACTAACTGTATTAGTTTGCAGTTTTTTTGAAGTGTTTCCACGCGGAAACTTCTTATGCTAAGGCATAGGTCGGTACAGTTAGTCACAGCGCCTACGGTCTACGTTACTCCGCCCATGCTGTGCATTCTATAATTTGCAAATTTATTTGCAACTGCATAGTTACAAATACAAATATTACATTCTTAATTAATATTATGGAAAGAGCTATCTAATTCTTAATTTCTTAATAATTTTACAGTTCCTTACCTTCGTTGGCTTATTGGCCCTTTCTGGCACTGGCATGGCTGGCGTTTCAACATATGCTTATAATCCCTTTGTGAAAACTTATGCTGCGACTACTAATTCGTTAGCGGGTGTACCTGCTCCCATTCTATCTGCTGGTTCAGCTGTAAAACCAGAGGAAGTTGATGCTCATCCCCAATACCAATTTGCTTATAATGTTCATGATTCCTCAACTGGTGACATCAAAAATCAAGTTGAAACACGTGATGGTGGCAATGTTGCGGGAGCTTATAGTGTAGTTGATGCTGATGGTTACAAGCGCACAGTTAGTTATACCGCTGATGATGTTAATGGTTTTAATGCCGTTGTTCAACGTGATCCAATTGTTGCCGCTGCTGCTGTAGTGCACTCAGCTCCTTTAGCTCAGACTTCAACAATTGTTCAAGCTGCCCCTGTAGTTAAACCTTACGCTGCTGCCTCTTTACTACAAGCTGCTCCGGTTTTCAGGACTTTTGCTGCACCTTTAATTCAAGCTACCCCAGTTTCAAGAGCCTTTGCTGCTAGACCCGTTGTTCATGCCGCTCCTGTAGTCAAAACGTACACGTCTGCTCCAGTTGTTCACACTTCTGCTGTAGCTCGCGCTGCACCTGTTGTCAGAACTTTTGCTTCTGCTCCTTTAGTTCAGCCTGCTTCAGTCTTCAGATCATATGCTGCCGCCCCACTTGTTCAGTCAGCTCCTTTAGTTAGCACTTCTTATTTGGCGTCCGTTCCTGCCCAACAGCCATATAATTTGGCTTCGCAACAACAAATTTCTTACTTTAGTGGCACTTCGGCTGTTTCTCCTCAAGAGCAAATTGGAGTACATGAGCAGCCGCAAGAAACTGAAACTCAAGCTCAACAAACAGCTCCAGAATTTTCAGCGTCTCAACAACCAGAAAATGAACCCACTGCTATTGAGTATCCTGAGCAACAGCAGGTACCAGAACAACAGTTTGTACAGGATCAAAAACAACAAGAAGAAGACCAACAACAAAATCAACAAGAACAAGATAAACAACAACAGCAAGATCAGCTTCAACTAGAGTTCGAACAACAGCAGCAAGTAATCCATGAACAACAAAAACTATTTACCGAACAACAACAACAATTCGCTGCCCAACAACAGCAAGTGATTCTTCAGCAACAGCAATTGGTTGAACAACAGCAACAATACTTCCAACAACAGCAGCAACAATTTGCTCCTTATCCCCAACAACAAGTTCCACAAAATCAATTGACCCATCCCGAACAACACAATAACAATGACTCTGAAATTGTGGAAGCCCGTTCTGCTCTTCCGGAAAAACAACAGGATGGGCGTTTACCTCATTACACAACTGTAGCCCCAGCACCAGTTATCGAAGACCAGAAGCAGTCTGATGATAAAACTGCAAAAAAGTCTGCCTAAGTTCCTTGTTTGCTGCGATCTTTTCGCACACCAACGTCTGATTTCGTATGATTGCCGTTTTTTTGTTTAGTTAATTTTAGGTATTTAAAATCATAAATCACTCCTGCCTTTGCATCAATCACTACCTGTCAATGCGATATAAAAGTATAAAAATAATTGATTTGAAAAATCTCAGTTTTTTTTCTATAATAGTGCATAAGGTGAGTTTGAGTCCAAGGGAAAAAAAATAATGCGAACTCAAAGCTTTTGAACATGGTTCGTTGATTAACAAAAGTTTTGTAAAAATAGAAAATTCTAATAAAGGTTATAAGAATTCTGGCGAGATGGTGAAACTACGAGCATAATATAGTATAAGTAAACGAGATAAAATTAGGGTTGTGTTTTCAGCTTTTGAACCTCATTCCACAAAAACAATTGGTGTTTAGTTAACGCTAATCAGTCAGGCTATAAAAACAGCTGCTTTAAAACGTACACAAACTAATGAGAGTAATTAGTAGCAGTTCGGACAAGATGTATTAACATCTACATGGTGGCAGCGCTACGGCATGTGACAATTTTTTGCTACTGGCAATATGGTAAGCTATTTACGTCAAATGTATTGTTTACAATTTTGAAAATGAATTTGGTGTTTTATTCTGAATTAAACATATAAAAACTATTTTGTGAACATAAAATAATTCAAATAAAAATAACTTATAATTATGAAAAGGTACATTCATAGTTTATAATTGTGAAAAAAGTTACAATTATTTTTGGCAAACATAGCTTATCAAATGCCGGTTTTTGTTGTATTGTTGTAATTTTGCTCTAGTGCTGTCACCGTGTAGACATTAATGCACCACCTTGAGTTCGGACTAATGAGAGTGAAAAGCAAAGTACTCTCTAAATTTGTAAATTTTACCCAAAACTACTGGAACACAAAAAACCACAATTGAACATCTTGCAATGCTAGTGCTGCTTACTTTTTATATTAAAGTGTGTTTTAGTGATTTTAGACGCTTAAAACGCATTACATCATGTAAACAAAAGATTTGCATTATTGGCAACAGTTACAGCTGTTGCCAATAATGCAAATCTAATTAAAAGCATTGTAAAATTTTCAATAGATTTTATTAGTACTCGTACATAATTATAAAATAAAAAGTCAAATAACTATTGCATGTTGTATTTACAACTTCTCAACGTTATTTCTAGTTTGGGACCTTTCTATTTTGCTTTTAACTAGTTTTTAAACAAAATCTTTTTTCCAATCTGCAAATTATTTGATTACATTTTCAGTTTCATAAACGTATATGTAAACATAAAACAGGTGATTATTCAATTCTACTCCGAACTTACACAAATTGTTACGTGGAACGCTTTTGGACTACTTTGGACTGGTTCGGTCTGTTTCGTTATTCACGTGGAACACACCTAGTGTTAAAAAGTGTTACAGAATCGCGAAAACGCCAATGTACTGTGTTTTTTTGTTGTTATTATAGGTCACGGTCCAATTTTTCAAACGAATGTTGCTTGAAGTTTATCTCATCCACGATTAGGACTAATTAATCTAAAAACTATATTTCATTGGTGGAATGCTAATGTCGGGTTCACTCAAAAGTTGGATCATGATTTTATTTATTTTCATTCTAATAATGAAAAATTATGTATACTCAAATTCTAAATATTTTTATATAAGAAGAGATCAATACAACAATTGAATTGACTAAATAAATTAAAAAAAATTAATAAAATAAAATAAAACAAAATAAAATAATATAATATAATATAATATAATATAATATAATATAATATAATATAATATAATATAATATAATATAATATAATATAATATAATATAATATAATATAATATAATATAATATAATATAATATAATATAATATAATATAATATAATATAATATAATATAATATAATATAATATAATATAATATAATATAATATAATATAATATAATATAATATAATATAATATAATATAATATAATATAATATAATATAATATAATATAATATAATATAATATAATATAATATAATATAATATAATATAATATAATATAATATAATATAATATAATATAATATAATATAATATAATATAAAATAAATTAATAATATATTCTAAAATAGTATAGAAGTATGAGTTATTTTGACATTATTGGAACCTAAATAAAACTCTCGACACTGAAATATATTAAGAGCAGTTAAGCTTTAAACACATAGACGACAGCAGACAACAAGCAGCAATCTGTCAAAAATAAAATACATGTGTTTAAATACACACGATTATTTTAACGACATCACAGCAGCACGACTTCACAACAGCATTTGCTGCTGCTGCCAACTTAGATTAATTTCCATTTTCGTAAGCAGCAAAATATAAATGCAGTGCTGCCACTAGATTTATAAATTGGCAAGAATAATAACTAAAATTAGTTTGAAATATTTAATAGAAATAAACATCATATAAATAAAATAAACAAATAAATTGATGAGTTTTTACAACTTCACGTGATATTATTACGTTTTTAATCAGTAATTTTAATTTTATTCATGTAAAATATATATGTGGCACCTCTGAATTTTGTATTGTTTAAATACACATAGAGCTGCTGCTGTCTTGAAAATAATTATGTTGCTGACGAGACGGCAGCATTTGAAGCTAACTTCATTTGTAGCCGTGAAGTTGTGAAGTCTGCTGTCGTCTAAGTGTTTAGAGCTTTACAGTAAGAGCAAAAGCTAAATAAGAATACAATTTTTGCTTTATAAATGTGAGGTTGTTATATAATACAGGTTGACAACATAATGCAAATGAAATTTTTTTTTCTGAGTTCTGTTTTCTTGCTCAATAAAAAAAACTCTTTGGAAAAGCAAAAGGATTGAAAAAACCAACACAAAATTTTAACCCACCCCTGTTTTAAGAATGGGAATTTCTTTTTTATTAGTAAAGTAATGAATAAATTTAAAAATTTTCTTTGGAATTGAAAAATGTACAGTTGTATGCACATGTACACATGTAAGTATGTATATTTTGAATAAAATATCAAAATTTATCAAGTAATTAAAAATATAATAGAGTTTAAAGAGGACTTTGAAGTACCTACATACATATACATATGCATGTATACAATACATATAAAAAAATTAAAATACTTAATAAGTATGCAAATGAATTTAAATAGTAATTGTTTCAACCATATTAAAATATAATTAGAATAAAACTTCAAGATTTTTCTCTTTACTTAAGATATAGAAATACCAATTTAAGAAACACTACATAAGTTAATTAATGGAATCAGATAAGCATGCCAATGTTAGCCCATTTAAAACAAGAAAAATTGAAGAAAAAATTATAGAACTTAAAAGAGATAAAATTTTTTATATTGTTATGTTATAACATGTGTGTTATGTTAAAACGATTGCAAATAAAATAATGGCACTGTCCCTTGTTTGTCACACAATACTTAATACTTTACTACTTTATTTAATACCACTATGTATTAACACACTAGACCTGCTTACTTTTCTGACTTATGACTGTCTTGTACAACGTTTAAAATTATGTGGTTTTAATGGCACACGAATGAGTAGTACGCCAAGAAAATTTTTATGAAATACACTCAAAATTTACGAGTATATACTCAGTATTTTGAGTGTATTTCATATACATTTTCTAGACGTATCACTCACTCGTGTCCCATAAACATCACATAAAATCCGGCCTCTGCCGAACACCTTTCTGCTGTTCAGCCTTTTTTATTACTTTCTACATTGTTTGCGAGGCTTCTAGTTAACGATAATTCCAGGCTCAAATGTACAAATATAATTGCTACCCCTTTACCAACACATGCTTGCGAAACAATACGAATGCAACAACGACAATAAAATCATTAGTGGTTGATTTACTTGGAATTTTGCGTTCTTTAGATCAGGTATTATTGTTTGTTTGTGTGTTATGTTTTTAGCTTTATGCTGTATATGTGCGCACATTTCTAACAAGCAGATCGTTGGCTATCACGTTGGGTTAGAAAGGACACAAATTTGTAACAATATTTATGTTTTAACTCGTCTGACTCCATTAAAAAAAAATATATGTAAAGAATGGTCCAATCAAAAGCCGCTATCTTAATTGTAAAAAATGCTATACATATTTGTTTTTTATTATGATTAAAGAATCTAGGACAATTTTATATTAGCCAAATGCTCGTTACGGCTTTGTTGACATACATCTATCCGATGGTCCATATTTTCAATGACTCTGAAACATAATTGAGTTTCAATGACGTTAATATGCCAAATTATCTCATCTTGACTTGATCTTGGCTAATTGACGTATACTTTTTCTTTAAAATACACCCAAAGAAAGAAGTCCAACTGTGTCAGGACATACCAGCGTGGTGGCCAATAAATTTTACGAAATTTTTTCCAAGTTCAGCAACAACACTTGAAACCCCTCTTATAAATATCTTCGTGTTGTTTCCTTGATATCATGCTTTTGAAGAAATTTACAATAATTAACTATTTTATGTTTGCAGATTAATTTATATCAGATTAATTTATATCAATTTTGAAGAAATTTACAATAATTAACTATTTTATGTTTGCAGATTAATTTATATCAATTAACTCCGTGTTATTGTATCATAAAAGCTCAAGTCGAGATTAAGCCCAAAAATGCTTTTAGGAGAAATTTCAAAGTAAGAACAAATAAATTCAAATTAAAACAACATTTTGCCAATTATAGGAAAAAAAAATATTTTGGCAAACAAATATTTTATACTTATTCAATAATCGACTTAAGCTCTTATGATAAAATGCCTCAGAACTATATACGAGTACATACGAGTATAAATATACTTACAGATTGTAAATGAAAATTATAAGAATTTTCGTTTGATTTTCTAGCATCATATATATTTCGTTAAAATAGTATTAAGCTCTAACGAAGTATTATTAAATCTTTTACATATGTAACATATTTCTGTCTTCTTAGAGTATATTCATTTATTATTTAAAATATATTTAATTTCTTGCTGCCGGCATATTTTTAAAACAGAAAGATTTCAATTGTTAAAGCAGAAAGGAGGCGTATTAACATATTAAATTGATCAATTTGTTGGTAACAGTTGGATTAATTGAATTGTATATACTTATAAAGGGTGTCCCATAATTAACGAAAAGTTTTACTTAAATATTGGACGAGTGATTGTGGGCTTTTAGAGATAAATATGTGATCTATGTAGAAATCTAATGTTGTAAAATCACATATTCTATGGTGCCGATTCTGATCATCGAAACGAGAGAGCGCATGCCCTAGAAATGGTTCATGCACTAATTGGATTGCTTCACGGGCTGTATGGCATGTGGCACCGAGGTGTTAAATGTGGTGAACGTGGGGGCCAATTGAAATCGCTTCTGCGCGAAATAATGCTTTCGCCAAAGAAGTCCCATAATAGAGTCCTTGTGTCCCTTAAAAAAATAAAATAAAAAATACAGATAAGCTAAAAAAGTTATTGAAGATTCAAACCATAAAGGTAGTTCTGCACTACTTTCTACTTTCCTTCACACTTTTAAAATTTTTCGATTGGTTTCAATATTAAAAGCTAATATAGTGAAAACTATAGTGAATTGTTTAAATTTTTGTTCTCTGCTTTTTGATACTTTCATAACGGTTGTTCATTTGTTTGAACGTGTGCAAAAGAAAACAGTTTTTTTACGATATTAACTAATCAGTTGTGAGCTCGAGTCCAACTTCAGTCAAGAAGAAGGATTATTTATTGAATTTTTGATGAACTTTTTATAATTTTTTAAATTAAATTTTTAGTTTACAATTAATTATAGGTATGAGTAAATTCTAAGCGCATTATTGAAACTAAAAATCATATTCAGCATCTACACTAGTTGCTATTTTTTTTTTAACTAATTACTTTATAAAATTTCTCTGAAACAGCCTGTTGAAAAGCATCCTTTTTATATTTCTCTTTCTCTCGCTCTCTAAAATTTATGTTCCACAATTCATTTCATTTATTTAGTATTCTCCTTAATCAACAAAATACTGAATTCTCTTCATTTTGCTGTTTAACTCTTTTATCATTTTTTTCCTGAAAACAATTGATAAGAAGGTATTTCCAACTAAATTTTCTGTTAATGAGTTTTACTTTTGTTTTTTTTTTGTTCTATTATTTTAGGTTTATGTGCTTATATGTGAGTAAGCATGTGTTAGTTTGTTATTAAGCTGACAACAATCGTACAAAACTGGTACATACCGTCGCTAATGACAAGGTCATTGCAAAATATGTACTTATGTATCGTATTTGTTTTTTTTTTTTTTTTTTTTGCAAAATATATTTACACATCTAGGAATATTTTAAAGGTTAAGGAAGACACAAATAGAAGTGTAGGCATGTTTGCTTAGAAGACTTTAACACATATTTTGTATAGGTATTTTTTAACTGTTGAGTTTTATTCACTGTATTAGCTTCTAATATTGATGTCAATCAAAAAATGATAACAGCTTGTTTTCTATGTTTCCCAGCTGTCTACATGTCGACATTTCATAGGAAATACCTTAATCATCAGTAGACTTTGACATTTTTTTAAAAGATTTTCGACATACATAAGTATTTATGTCTAAATGCTGGGAAGCATAGAAAACAAGCTGTTTATAATTTTTTGATTGGTAGTTCTGAACATTAACATGATATTAGTTGAAATAAAATATTCCATTCGACTTTTAACGTTCGGCAGATTCCATGGTGCAATTATTAGGTGGCAGCATAAGAGTTGCTGTACTACATACATACATATTTTGTTTGTGTAAAAATTCCGAACGCTGTCAAAAACATGTTTACAACACAGAAGAAAATGAAGAAAGAAACGTTTATATAAAAAAAACGAACAAAGAAAATTAATATATTTTTTTTAATATATTGTTTTCAACACATTTTAAGCAATTAAAATATTTTTGAAAACTTTTTTATTGTGTTCTTGCCCTTTTTCAAACTGTTTAATAGTGAAAGGCCAATGTAAGCGGCTTGCGGCAACGAGCGGCAACCACCTGTTCTATTTGCCGCTTGAGTTTATTTGTTGTAGGCAAATAAACGCGGCCAATTGAAGAAAAATTTGTGCTTCGAAGATTAAACAAAAAAACATTTTGATTTTTTTAAAGCCAAAATAAATAAACAAATTCAATTGTTGTAATTTCAAAACCGAAAATTAATTTCTGTCTTCTATTTTTTTCCTCTACATTTTGGTTTGACAAATTGAAGCGGCAAAACAAAAAGTTAAACTCAATTCAACATTGCCGCTCGGCCGCCTTTAACGGCATTGCCAAATTAAATTAAATTCAATATGTTGAAATTTATGTACGAATATTTTTATAAAAAATATAATTTTTTGTAAATGGGTCACATTGCTGCCGCCCGCTGCTTACATTGGCCTTTCACTATAAAATATTTTTATTTTTTCACCCACAATTTTTGACACCCACAATTTTATGAAACAAAAAATTATCACCTGCGCTAGTGATGCCACCTGGTTAATTGCACCATGCAGATTATATTTAAAATACTTACAATAATAATAGTTGTACAATAATTTAACTATATACGTAGGCACATGTGTACAAATGTATTATAAAAAACAAGTAAAAATGTAGTATATTCAGCTGGGCCGAATCTAAATAGTGACGATAGTCATGTAAATAATAGTATATATTAAAAATTTGGAGTAAATATGCTCGGATATATATAGACCGATATCAGAAATTTTCATTTTCTGTATTTATATAATTTTCTTTTATTGCCAGAACTGCTTTTAAGCAAAAACAAATTGTTGAAGTTCGCTTGCAAGACATTTTTTTTAAAAAATCGGTTTAGGCTATATCTCGGGTGTATATGGACCGACATTGGGGAATTTTTTTTTTGCGTTTTAATCATTTAATTTTTTTTTTAATTTTCATACAAAATTATCCTGATTCACTATCTAACACGATGGTACGTCCGATTCATTCACAGGAAGATGTTCTACAAGGCTGGCCGACTTAACAAAATCGACAAAATCGCTTCAAAATGGCGTTGTAGACCACACTATAATACAAGTATGATTGCAATAATTTATATACACAATAAAATAATAGAAAACTTTTATTACCATTATAATTTTACATTATTTACATTTTTTTCTAAAGGCACCAACAATATTCTCATATTTTTCCACAATATATGCCACACTGATCGCACAGAAACAATAATGTTTTAAACAAGGCGAATTCGCCTTGGTTTTAAGCATTTTCATACAATTTTCCAAATCGCACGATTTGTCAAAAACTCTGTCACAATTGAATGATCAGCTGTTTTTTGTTTACATACTACAACACTATTTTGAAGCGATTTCGTAAAATCGGCCAGACTTTTAAACCATATTCCTGTGAATGAATCGTACGATCGTGTAGGATAATGTGTCAGGGCCTTAACACAGCATATAAAGTATTGAAATTGATTTAGTTAAAACTGAACAGTATCCAACGTATATACCTTCGACCCTGTTTAGTCTAACAAAAATTATTCCAACACCTGTCACATTGGTCGTGATGGTCGCATGCGCCAATAGATTGTACAGTCATACGATTGGGATCTGCAGTCTTTGAAAATTGGTCCATTGCAGCAATCGTGTGACCATGCCTTTAGAATAGAAAGTTCCTCACCAATTCCATACTCTTTATTCATGTATGATGCATAAACAATATAAATTGTAAGAAATAAAGGCTAGAGAAAATAAAAGAATAGTCGAACAAAATTTTTTGTATAAGCAAGTTCAAGAGAATATAGTGAAAAAGGTGGGCAAATAAAATCACCCTGTCTGATATTACTGTAAAAAGTAAAATTTATGCATATCATGCAAAAAATGAGGTTTATAATTATATAGAGCATACATTTAGGCTGTGATTAAGAGTAATATTAGAGATCATTCACAATAAAAGAATACAACATTGCCATGCCCGCCTTTTTTTTATCGATCTTCTACACTTTCCTTTTATTCTATTTCAAGCAACAATAAAACAAGCCAATTTAAAAGAAAGATAAAGGCAACAACAAATCAAGGAGAATTCAAAAATCTCAAACGGTATTTTGCACAAGATCGCGCTGCACGCACATATTTAAAAGCGAGAAGGAGCTCCAATTTTTCTTTAATTCCTGTAATAGGTTAATTAAAACTAAACTGTTTATTAAAATAAAAAAGGCAAAACTGTTCAGTGTTTTAAGTATACTATTATTTGTTAATTAAAAAAAATGTAAGTGATTTTTAGTTAGAGGAAAAGTTGAATTTTTAAGTCCTGTGTATGTATGAACGTAATGATTATAAGCATTGCAATGCATTCATTGCTTCGGTTGTGTTCGCTTGCCACGTTTTTTCCTTGCAGTCCTTTTTAATTTGAATTCTATTCCTTTAACATAAAATAAGGTTATGTTCACGAATTTATACCGTCTTCTTTTTAGAAAAGTACTTGTATAAATACCATAAGTGAAATGGAATCTACTAGGCAAAGTTCTTACAAGAGCAACTCTATAAATACAGCTGTAAGTAATATATTATGTGAAAGTGCCAAGACGGCCTTGAAAAGTGCGCTACCGAATTTAAAAATTAAATAAAACAACAATCTTTATTTTGAAAGGAATCCCGCATGCGCCGCCATGAGATTACAGTGGAGTTGCGTAAATCGAAAAAAGAGGATCAACTTTTTAAGAGGCGCAACATTGATGAACAGGAGAATGTGGTAGATGAAAAGAATGAACTGCCTAATGAATTGACAATAGATGAAATACTGACAGAAATGATGAGCAGTGTGTCGGAAAGACAGTTGAACGGCATGCAGCAAGCCCGTAGAATGTTGTCCCGTGAACGCAACCCTCCTATAGATCTTATGATTGCTTATGGTATCGTACCAATTTGCGTACAATTTTTGCAGTGTGCCGAAAAGTATGTTAATTGCACTTACAATAGCTGAAAACTTGTTTTTAAAATATTGTTCTTTTACTCAGCCCCCTATTACAGTTTGAAGCTGCCTGGGCTATAACTAACATTGCTTCTGGCACATCGGAACAAACACGTTGTGTCATCGAAAACAATGCTGTGTCTCATTTTATTCCTCTACTACAATCGAAAAGCGTCAATTTGGCTGAACAAGCTGTCTGGGCATTGGGTAATATTGCCGGCGATGGAGCTGCTGCTCGCGATATTGTCATACAACAAAAAGTTATTGATGGCATATTGCCTTTGTGTAATGAAAATACATCTCCGTCGTTTTTGCGCAACATTGTTTGGTTAATGTCGAATTTATGCCGTAATAAAAATCCTTCACCGCCGTTTGAAGAAATCAAACGTTTGTTGCCAGCTTTGTCACAGTTTTTGTGTGGCAAGGATGATCAGATTTTGGCTGATGCCTGTTGGGCTTTGTCTTATGTTACCGATGACGATAATCAGAAGATTCAGGCTGTCGTTGATACTGACGCAGTGCCACGTTTAGTAGCGTTGTTAAGCACTAATGAACCATCCATTATAGTGCCTGCGCTGCGAAGTGTTGGAAACATTGTCACCGGAACAGATCAACAGGTTTGTTTAAAATATACTATCTCTATTGAAATCGGATGAGTATTTTAAGCACCGTTGTCAACTCGGTGCGTTTCGCACCGTTTTTGGTGCTTTCTAAAATTGTTTGTGCGGTTTGCGCTTTTCTTTACCTTTACATTTCGGTGGCACCAAATCATATTCAACACAACTTTTGGTTTTAATGTAAGAAAAGTGTCTACAATTTTTACATCTTATTCTGTAAAGCACAATGTGGATACGAAGTAATAAGGTGGAAAACGTATCACATCATATATACACAAAGTCATACAATCTTGCTGTTGTATCTTATACACTTGCTCGAAAGACAAAT
Organism: Thecocarcelia acutangulata; assembly: GCA_914767995.1. NCBI lineage: Eukaryota > Metazoa > Arthropoda > Insecta > Diptera > Tachinidae > Thecocarcelia > Thecocarcelia acutangulata. The sequence goes on from OU612097.1 coordinate 15,270,089, forward strand.
AAACATTTATACAATTTGCTGTTTTTGCAGAATGTTTGCCATTAAATGATCAAGTTTGTCAAATATTACGAAAAAAGCAAACACTGAATAGTGCAGTTCGTATTCATAAAGGCCCGTGAATTCGTTACTGCTTTAGTAATTAATAAATTGCCAAATTATTAACTAAATTCTAAACCGGATTTGATGACTCGCAGTGCGATTCTATAACTTTTAATAATTCGGTAATCGCATATTTTTTGACATATTTCATCCCTTGCAGTAACGATTTTAAGCTCCTGCAATATACTGTTGGCGACGGTACATTTTGTGCAGTTGGTAACGTTTTTTTTGTAAAAATTTTTAAATATTCCATTTTCCAAAGGAAAAAAAAAAACAAGACCTTGAGCTGAACAAATTTACTGCAAACATTGATTAATGTAAAGGCCGAAGCCACAAGGATCAAGGTAAATCGTTATAATTAATGTAAACATACCATTGCCTTAATAAAAGTAATAGAATCACATTTGAGGTCAATTTTGACAAACACGATGTTTAGCTATTGGACGAAATTGATCAGCCGGTGCTATTAAACCCGGTTGAATGTCTAATAGCCTTTTAAAAGGTTGTTTCGTTAACATGTTCTTAATATAAAAATATTATCCTTTTTATAATACAAAATGGATCTGTAAACATGAAAAGAAAAATATTACAATTATTCTTACATAAACAGTTTTTTGTCTCCTGAAATTTTAGTATTTTGAGTTGTGGCCTTTATGTATTTAGGGTGCGATATGTATTTTGATATAAATTACTTTTTTTCTGCTACCGGTTTGTTTGTGTTTGGCATATTAATATATTCAATATTCTGTATTCTCATAAATATTACATTATTTGTAAAAATTTCAAAACCGACTGGAAAAAATTACTTCTTTAGTGGATTTATCTTCTGTTTTAAATAATATGATGAGGGTGTAAAATGTGTTCTCAACTTATCCTTATTAGTTTTGCCTTAATAATTTGACAAACTGTTTTTTTTTATATACAGAGAATCCAAACATGTAAACTCTCCCTCCACAGCATTACTTTGCACCCTTTCTTTTTATATATTTCCCCTAATTCTTCTGTTACATTCCAAGTCTTGTAATCTCTTAATCAATTTTAAAGAAATATTCTAAATTCAATGTTCATTCTTTAATAAAAGTACATCATAAATTTGATTTAAAACTTTTCTTTTTTTTTTTTTTTGTCGAAACAGAATTTATTCTTATCTGAATATTTAAAAAACTTCTTAAAAAATTGTTTCAAGTCAAGAACAAAAATTTTTTTTTTTAATTTAAAGTTTTGTTAAGAATTTATATAAATATATATATATATATACTACCTACATAAGTTATCCATATGAACTCAAAAAAAGAAACAAGGGATTATGGAGATTTTTCAATGAAAACAAAACTTTTCTGTTGACTGTGGAAAAGGAAACTTAATACTATGCATATGGTTATATTATTTAAAATATTTTAATTATTTTTATAAAAATATACAGCTTTTGTTTACACATTTTTAAATTTTGAAATGTACTCTGCTTATGAAAACGTCACTTTCATATTACTTATCATATTTAATTTGTTTTTATTTGTTACGAACTATTTTAGCTCTGAGAAATGTTCGTAACCTGTAACATTTTCACACTTTACGTTACTACTACGTTCCATTTACATTACATTACAGTCGGCTAAATGAGCCTTTATTAATTACATTTAATTTATACAAAAAAAAAAAAAAGAAGAAAAAATCTCTTCGGCCGCCACCGCAAAAGAGAACAAACACATAAGTTAGCAATTAATAATATTTCTCATAGATTAAAAAAAATTTGATCAAGAGTTTTTGATCGTGGCAATTATTGTTGAGCCAGACGAATGATACCAACCCATCATATAATATTAGCGGTTCTCACTCTTCTAGTAAAGTACTATTGTAGAGCTTGTACATATTGTAGATTAAGTAAATCTTGGTAAATTTAAAACTTGACAACAACAAAATTCATAGATTTTTAATTTACTACATTAACAATCTTTACAATAGGTGTGTTTCTTTACTTTCCGGGCAAGTTTCGTGCAAAAGAGAGCATGCATAAGTTTCTCTCAAATACAGACAAAGCTTACCCAAACTACGGGAACGCAAAAAGCCAAACTTCTAGCCCAAAAAGAAACATGCTGTGCTTTGATGTGGCAAAAAAAAAAAAAAATTTGCCATTTAGTTTTACGAAAAAATACTGTGATATTTTACACTTTTTAGCTTTTAAGGTCTTTTGGACATTCCTTTTTTTATTTAATACTTATATAAAAACAATGAAATTATTTGTATACGAGTTGATTCAAATGAACTTTGTTTCTTTATTATTGTTTATTTTTCGAACAGCTGATTGTTTAATTACTTGCCCAAACTAGCCCAAAGAAAAAGTACGGTCTGTTTCGTGCAAGAAGAGGAAGAGGTAGTATACCTCTCAAAAGCACTCTCATTTGCAAAATTTTAAAGTACGGGAACGTTTTTCGTGTAAATTGCTATCCCGTGGGATCCCAAAGTAGAGTAAAAAAATACACCTAATACCAAAAACCGTAGTAGATTTAATAAACGTAGTAAGCTCATTTATTTACAATGTACATAAACATTGTTTAAAATGGAAAACATCAAAAAATTAAATAAAAAATAAAAACAAAATGTGAAAAAAGTTCTAATAAAAGATGGGATTACGTTTTTTTTTTAAGTTTTATCTCTTTTCGCGAAACTTCCAACTGAAAAATTCTTGACAAATGTCAGTTTTTTCGGTGTTTTACAAAACCAAAAAAAGTCGCTCACACTTAAAAGTTTACAATAGTATTATATTTAAAAGCATTTTAAATTTGATACAAAGAGTGAAAACCGCTATTACAAATATTAAAATAATTTCGACTATTTATCAGTAATAAATGTACTAATATTAAATAAAAAAGTATGTGCAAAAGACCTTAAATACTTTGAAAGAGTAAAAAATCATTCTATTTTTTCTCAAAACTGAATGACGATTTTCGTTCCCGTACTTTTTTAAATTTTATCTCTTTTTGAGAAAAACTTATGCTTGCTCTCATTTGCACGAAACTTACCCAGAAAGTAAAGAAACACATCTAATATGTACAAGCTCTACAATAGCACTTTAAAGCGAAGCGTGAGAACCGCTATTGTAAACTCAATTTTCAAGCAATTATAACAACTTTTATTCTCAAGCACAACATACACTACATATGTATGTACATACACATATTACACATATTAAATTTAACTGTATTTTTGCTTAACATCCTTTTTTGCTATCTTGTATTGTTGTAACAACCATTTCTTTGCAACATTTAGCTATTTAATGTCAAAAGAGTCAGACACGAAACATTTTAAGGTTTTTTCCCCCTAAAATTGAGATTTCTTTTTTGACACAAGTTTCTGGCATCACTGGACACAATATCGATTGCCAAATAGATCCACCCTATTGTATATGTTTCATTCTATATGAATAAGAACTGCTATCTTTTCTTGTCGTCATGATATAAAGATCGAAACTGAAGAGATTTAGTTTTTATGTAAAACATACTAACTTATACAAATGCGCTTTTCATCACTTAATTACATTTATTAGGAGGCAGCAGTATATGTTTATGCATAAAGAAAGGAAAAAGTTTTTAACAGCTTACTTCTTCTGTTTTTACTTCTTATGTTTTGTTCTAATTTTAACTCTTACTTCACTGAAAATATTTACATATTTCTTCATTTATTATAGTTTCGTGCACTGACTTTAGAAACAAAAGAACAAAAAATACCAACAGCAAGCAGTTTGAGGCCTGACACTTTAATGCATTAACACTTACTGGCTTTTCTATGTTTCACGGGGACAGGAGCCGGCAAAAGCACATCTTTGTAACTGATAGTTGTTGTTAAGGGGGAGTTGGTTGCATATTCAGAAAATGTTTTATTTAACATTATTTTCATAAGCACTCTACACTCAACAATCGAAGACTTTATTATCTTTTAATTTTTGAACTCGAACTATGTACACAACTTGTACAAATTATCAATTAATTCTACGAGGGTGGATTGATATTGCAGCCAACTAATTAGGAAAAACAAATTTTTTTTTAAATTCTTTTACATCCAACTTTTTTATACGATCTAAATAATACGATTTCGGGAGCCCCTCAAAATGCGAGTTAGTATCGGCAATCACTTTTGAGACGAATTTTTTTCCTGCAAGCTTTTTTAAGGTGGATGATCAACCAATTCGAAGTGTATTTCACGTAAATTTAGCATCGTATCTAATTCTGAGTGAACCAGTCAGTGCATTGTCGTGAAGAAAGAGCACTTTTTTCTTCTTTAAATTTGGTCGTTTTTTTTCCTGATTGTATCAATCAATTGATCCAATAATGCACGGTATTACTTTCTTGTGATTGTGGATACTTTTTCAAAATAATCGGTGAGCAATATTCCGTGTGCATTCCAAAATACCGTGGCCATAACCTTGCCAGCCGATTTCACTGTCTTCGCCTCCTTCGGAGCACTTCCACCAGCTTCCTTCCACCCATTGTTCTCCAGGGCACTTTACAATAATTTTATTTTCTAATCGGTCGCTTTCCGAAAACCATGCTTTATAAGATACTTTATTATATTTGTTTATATGTACCAAAAATTACACCTAAAACCTATAATAACAAGTCCAACGACCTGATAAACCAAACATACTCGTATTGTCCTTGATGATGTCTCGTGAAAAAAAAGCAAAAAACAAATTTACATTGCAAATTAATGGTGGCTTCCTTCTGTTTTTTTTTTTTTTTTACAAACGAATGTAAGTGGCAAACGAAAAACATTAATGCCAAAGCAATAACAATAGTAAAAGGAAAAATAAGGAGCTCTTTAAACAGGCTCAGTCGTACATTTTTCCATATTTAAACAAAACACACTTCTTCAGATTTTGAAGTGAAATGTTTCTTGAACAAAGAACAAAAAGAAAACTAAAACCAAGTGTCAAGCTCTCATATAAAAGACGGAGGCGAATATCAGCGTAATGCTTTTTTATATGCTAAATTTTAATTTTCTATTTATAAAAATAAAATAAGAAAAACTCGAAAGCTGCATGAATATTTACGCAAAGCAGATAAAAAGAAATGCAAAACGACTTTAATAGGGATTAGTTTATACGCTTGTCTGTTCATATAAATATTTTATTTGCAAGACAAAAGAATGGTGTTTTGTGAAATAACACCAAATGCTTTTAAATAAAAATATGTACATATGTGGCTTAATCATAAAAAGGAAATTTATTATATAAAAAATATCCTGAAATGTTATCATTTTTTTATGTTTCAATTAAGTAGTATTTCGTTAATTTTAAGGTCCTTTTTGCTTATTTATTTTAATATGTATGCCAATATTTCGCTTTCCTTCGGATAGCTTCTTCAGGGCAATAATATTTGTTGTTTAAAAATTTTTGAAAAAATTGTTTCAAAAATTTTTAAACAATAAATATTATTGCCCTGAAGAAGCTATCCGAAGGAAAGCGAAATATTGGCATACATATTAAAATAAATAAGCAAAAAGGACCTTAAAATTAACGAAATACTACTTAATTAAGAAATAGAGGTCGAATAAAAACCAAAATACTAAATTTTTTATGTTTCATTCAACTTTAGGTAAAAAAAAAAAGATATTAAAGATATCAGGTAGAAAAATTTCTTTTCAATACAAAATTTACATATTAAGGCGCAATAGAATTAAAGAAAGAAAGGAATTTATGGCACGTTTATGGATAGCAACCAAGTACTAAAATGATAATGCAGTCGCTTGAATGATAATGCAGGTAACAAATAACTACCCTACAATAAGTACCACAACGCAGGATGTTTCTAGTAAATAAAAGTTGTGTTCATTTAACCTGGATTGACCCATTGTTTCCGAACAAAATTTTTGTCAGGACAAAAATTTTTTTACTGAGGGTTTTCTGTAGCACGATTCAGCCATTGCAAAAAAACTTTCCGGAAAATCGGAGGTGCCATATGTAAACAAAATCTATTAGTTTTACAAGGTGGCAGTATTGCTTGTTATTATTTTGGTAAATTTTCTGGCGTATTTTACATATTCTCAATTGTTAGTAAATATTGCGTGATAATAATGGAAAAAAGAAAACTGCTTTTGCTTATGGTCATTGAAATACATAAAGCATTATTATTGGCTAAGTACATATCGCTCCTTTATTGCAACATAGTCATATCGTAAAAAAGCTCGTTTCAAGAAAAACGCATTTAAAATTTTTAGTTTTTTGAGAAATTATCTCCTAAAGGAAACAGTTTAAAAGCAATTTGAATAAATTTTTGGCACAATATAAATTATAGTACTGTTAATAATTCTGCATTGTTAACTCGAGAAGCTCATTTTTTTTTGAGATATGACTATGTTCCAATAAAGGAGCGATATATGTATACATAAAAACATAAAAAAAGAGTTGCAGTGAAAAGTCTTTTAAAATAAAGAAAAGCAATGGGTTAGTATATAGTACATACACTCTCTTCCTGGCTTTTTCATTTCTTCAATAAGTTTTTGGGCAATCATTTATTTCCATTTTAAAATTATGACTTATTTTTTAATAACTATTAAAACTATGCACATATATCGAATGGCAGACACGATTGAAATTTCATCAGAATAAAATTACTATAAAGATCTTTAGCTGAAAAATTTAGAAAAAAATAATATATAAACAAGATCAAATAATATGAGTATTTAATTACTATGTAAATTTTTTTTTCGACGGGGCAACTCAATACAATTTTGTATGAAAAAATGTATCCTATTGCCATCTCATTTCAATTTTGTCCGGACAAAATATAAAATTTAACCAATTCAGGTTGGGAGTTGTTCGTAAAAAATAATTTCTCTCTCTCAAGAATAGAGACGTCAAACTACATATAAAAAAAAATTTGTCAAGAGAGCGTACAAAATTGAGAGACAGAAAAAATCTCGCAAGTTTGTACAAGTAAAATTTTTTACTTGCAGTAATTATTCAAACAGCTGTTTTGCGTTTGTGTTTTCAAAGCAATCACCCCTATTGCGAATAAGATGGGAAATATTTGTTCCCACAAAATTTTCAATTCCCAGGAAGAGGAAATTGCTAACGCGCATTTCATGGGAACTCTTGTACGTGTTATCAGTACTTAAAGGAAACAGTTTAAAAGTAATTTGAATAAATTTTTGGCACAATATAAATGGTAGTACTGTTAACAATTCAGCGTTGTTAACTCGAAGAGCTAATTTTTTGAGATATGACGTATGTTGCAATAAAGAAGCGATATACGATTGATGCTTTGTTTAGATTTCAACAATCATCATCAAATTAGTTGCTATTTACACTGCATAACTTCTCATAAATACTTTGTTTTTTGCTGCTAATAATACAAGTGTATAACTAACTTTGTGTGTATGTATGTGTGGCCATCACTGACTGAAACCCATCAAAATGCATAGTCATTTATTGTACACCTTTGCCCTCGGAAAATAAGAGCTGAAATACGTACATACGTACGTATTATCTTCATTCTGAGTGGTGATGACAATTTAATTTTGCTGGCAGTCAGAACGGAATCTACAATTTCAAACACGTCTTCTTGCTTTCGCTGTCATTCAAAAAGGAGAAAGCGAATGGAACATACGGGTTTTACGCATTGACACTTCGTTTTGTAGAAATTCACAAATGCTAATGAAATTTTTCTTACCGTTTGCAAACTAGAAAAAAAGTTAAAAAGACAGACATCTTTGTCACTTCAATTTATTAGAATTACTTGGCATTTTTTTCGGGTTGTTTGTGCTAGCAATACGAGTATATATACTCCTCTCGCCAAGTTTCTCCTTAAACACATTTTAGTTTTTTGTTTCTTTTACTGTTTTTAATTTTATTAAATAGCACAAATGGATTTTTGGTTTTTTATTTTTTCCCAACATTTTCATTTTTTTTCCTTATCTATTTGATTTTATTACTTGTGATTACCTTGCTGACTTCTTTCTTTTTTCACTTTTTTCCCCCTCTTTTTAATTTGTCTTCAAGACTGATTCTGTTATTGCTGCTGGTGGTTTGGCTAAGTTGGGCGTTTTATTGCAACATCAAAAGTGCAATATTGTCAAAGAAGCTGCCTGGACTGTAAGCAATATAACAGCCGGCAATCAAAAACAAATACAAGCTGTTATTGATGCGGGTAAGTAAACTATTTTTTCTTTTTAACTTTTCATTGAGGTTGTTTTATTAGCCGGTGAGTAGCCGGTTTGGGATATTTTGCAGTATAATCATAAGTTTATTATTTGCTATTGCCTGTTATTTAAATTAAAAAAAAAGTATATTTTCTTGTTGGATTTTAAATAGATTTTATTTATTGACTTATAATTAGGATTTATATATTTCTCTCAAAGTAAAAAAAAGTGGCCCAACTACGAGAGCGGATTGATACTGAAACTAATTAAGTAGGAAAAAACATTTTTTTTTTTTTCAAAAATAATTTATTTCTCAACATAGTCTCCTTTTAGCTCAATGCACTTATACACAATTTTCACGACGATTTTTAAAGACATGTTTGTTTTTTATTTTATTTTAAACCTGCTACTAAAATCAAGCCTTTTTTTCAATTGTAGTTGCAAAATAATATCGTTTATCTCTTTTTATCCTTTGGTTAGTATCGATGTAGTCATCTTGCCAAACGAAGGTAAATGAAAAATAACAATATTACAAATAATAACAAAAAGGAATTAGGGAAAAAACACGAAAAACAGAGTTCGTGTCTTCTTGTTTACCCCTCCTTCATTTCTATCAATTTTGCCCTCAAATATGAAAGACATGACTTAAAGACGTTTGAAAAAATCATCGTGAAAATTGGGTGTTAGTAAGACGATATTCCAACTTTTTTATATTATCTGAATAATACAAATTTTGGGAATCCCTCAAAATATGCATTGGTTTCGGAATCACTTCCTCGTTTGAGATGAATCTTTTTCTTGCGAGCAGTTTTGGAAATATTAAAAAGTCACTAGGAGCTAAATCTGGACGTAATATTAGCATCGTATTTAATGTTGTCTGAACCGGTGTGTAGTCTTGAAGAAAGATCACTTTTTCATCTTTGTGGTAATTTTTTCTTGAATGCATCAATCAGTTGATCCAATAATGCATGATATTACTATCCTGTGATTGTGAACCCTTTTACAAGATAATCGGTGGGCAATATTCCGTGTGCACCCCAAAATACAGTGGCCATAACATTACCAGCTGATTACATTGTCTTCGCTTTCTTCGGCGCATTTCCACTCATTGTTTGTATTTGTTTTGAGGTGTGTAGTGGTGGAACCACGTTTCATCAAAAGTTATTAATCGACGACAAAAATCATTTGCTACTTTTAGGAAACATGTGGTCTTAAATCTATTACATTTTGTTTATATTACGATCCGATACGCATCGTTTGTCATAATCATCATGTATCGTAATGTTTTTCGATACCGTATGCTATGATTAGTTCCGAGGATTATGCTTTATCATGTCCAAACACCGCTGTAAAGTGTTCTGTCGAACTTGTTTTTGTTCGACACTGAGCAAACGCGGCTCCCATCGTGGATAATTCGTACGAATTCCAGAAACGTTTTGTTTTGAAAGCAAGCAAAAGTAAAATTCGTTTTATGTAGAGGCTTATCAAGATTCTTGAAATCTTCGAGAATTTATAATAGCTTAAAAGAAATTCCAATATATTCTCTTTAATCTATTGGAAAAATTCCTGAAGTTTTCGAAAACGGTAATCAGCAGGAGTAGTCAGTTAATCCTTTGAAATTAGTAAAAGTGACAAAAATGTATTTAAATTTAATTTTATTGTGTTTTCTATATTTCTGTTTCAGGTATTTTCGAGCAAATTCGTCAGGTTTTAGAAAGCGGAGATTTCAAATCGCAAAAAGAGGCTGCTTGGGCGGTTACCAACACCACTACATCGGGTACACCCGAACAGATTGTTGACCTCATTGAAAAATATGGAATACTAAAACCTTTCTGCGATTTAATGAGTGCCAAGGATCCTCGTACTGTTAAGGTTGTATTGGCAGGACTATCGAATCTTTTTGCTTTGGCCAGCCGTTTAGGTGCTGCCGAAAATCTGTGTCTTACCGTTGAAGAAATAGGTGGCCTAGATAAGTTGGAACAGTTGCAGGAGCATGAAAATGAAGAAATATATAGAAAAGCTTACGCAATTGTTGATGCTTACTTTAGTCCCGCTGATGGCACTGAGGCTGAATTGGCGCCTAAAGAAAGCAATGGAGCACTTGAGTTTAACGCTACTAATTCCAAAGCACCTGATGGAGGTTTTAAGTTTTAATTTTTCAACACTATTTCCAACACACACACTCACAAGGTTACATTTATTATTATTGTCATCGCCAGCAAATCTCTCTGCAGCCGTTTGTAGTGCGCCTCTTTGGGGGATTATATTTAAGAAAACTTAATTTACACTTCGTTTACAAAATTTCAAATGTCCTTTACCACTTAAGTTAAACTAATAGCATGCCTTACATTTTTTCATATATTTGTTTATTATTTTTTTTTTTCATATTTTTTCATTAGTTTGTATGCCTCATTTTTATAATTGTATCAAAATTCAGGGAAATTAATTTCGTTAGTTTAAAAAGTGCACATCATTGAAGATTAAGAATTGTAATCATTATCGCCCCTCCTTGTAAACTCTTAGAATTTCGTAAGAGCATTAAAAATCCATTCTATTTTTAATAAATATCAATCCATTTTTTAAAAAGCAATTATTTTTGTATCAAAGTTTTAAAAACGTCTGCAAAAGAAGGTTTACTGCCTGGCGCACTATTTCACTCGACATCGCTCGCCCGTATTTATACCTTTGCAACAAAATAAAATTTTAAAATGTTTTTTTTTTTTTTTTTATATAACGGAAAATTACTACTGGCATTAACAGGAATTGGATGGCAAAGAGCTATTGAAGCTGCAAATGCTGTAAACAAAAAGCAACAACGTTTCTTTCAAGATATCAACTTTTGTTGTCAATAAAGCTGTGGAAATAATTCAAAATGCATATTAATTACATAACAAAAAGAAAAAAAAAAACAAAGAGGATCTATAGGCTCTACAAGTTATCAATTTTTGTTTTCAATAAAGCTGCGGAAGTAATTAAAAATACATATGACAGCAATAAAAACAATCTGGGTCTATAACAGAGATCTGCAGCGGTGCACCGCAACCATAAGTACACTGTTTGTTTACCCAATCATTTGCACATCCGAGTATTTTAAACACTCTTAAAAATTGACGCGGTGGGATTTATACCTGTCGTTCATTTGCGAAATCTTGATACAAAAAAATGTCATCAAATCAATTTCGCATCTTGTGTATTTTTTTAAGAGTAAAAGAAACGACCAATAAAAAGAGTGTTGTTGTTACTAGCACTTAGTTTTCTTAAATACATACATGACGACGTCACAAAATCAACTTGTAAAGACGACACTCGACAAATTGTTTTGTTGTGTATAACAACTGAAATCGCGGCTGCTAGATTTAATAATTTACAACCATGTTAACGATTTTGAAAGTATCATACTGAATGATGATTTTAATACTGTTTTTGCTGAAAATACGAGGGCTGATCAAAATATAACTGTCATTTTGAATCTTGTCCACTTTAAAGTAATCCCCCTCTGATATTATACACTTATGCCAGCGTTTTTTTTTAATCCTCAAAACACTTCTGAAACACGCTTTTTGGTAGCGCCAACGGCTCCTGTTTCGATTTTTCTATTATCTTTTTAATCGTAGCAAAACGCTTTCCTTTCATCGGTGTCTTCAGTTTTGGGAAGAGGAAAAAGTCAGCGGTGGCCGAGTTCGGTGAATACGGTGTTTGAGGCAAGATAACGGTTTTGTTTTTGGCCAAAAATTCATGCACAAGCATCGATGTGTGAGCTGGTGCATTATCATGGTGCTTTTCTGACGAATTGCTTCGCACAAACGGCGCATAACTTCAAGGTAGTATTCCTTATTGACCATACGACATTGTGGCGAGAATTCATGATGCACCGCGCCATTGCAGTCGAAGAAAACAGTAAGCAAAACCTTAACATTTGCCCGAACTTAACATGCTTTTTTCGGTGTTGGCTCTTCTGGTCGCTTCCATTGCGACGATTGGGCTTTGGTTTTAATGTCAGCCATTTCACCCATGATTCGTCATCAGTTATGATCTTTTTGAAGAAATCTAGATCGTCGTTGACGATGTTCAACAGCTCCTGAGCTCTCGGCCTTCCTTAAACCGATTATACCACAATTGAACTTGTGTTCTGCTCATGGTAGGCTCGCCAAACGCCACAGTCGACATTTCAAATGTCCTTGCGCATTTAATTAAATTTTTTACACAAAACTTAATACAGTTTCTTTGATCCATTTTTTCGAATATGTAGTAAAAACTCGAAGAGCACACCAAAACACGACTAACCTTTTTATCTGCAAAAATGAACTGACAATCCAAAATGGCTGATATTGCCAACAGATTACCGACATAACAGAAAAAAATGCGAAAATCGAACATACATAACTCACGAAATTTGTAAATACCAGTTATCTTTCGTATACCAACAAAGAAAATTCAAGCTTCGTGCAGATAAAAAAAAGTCGCTTTTATGAAAAAAAAATCTGATTTCCTTAAAGATTACTTGGGGATGCTATAGTTATGACCAATACTGTATTACTGCTGTTAAGAAAACCAGTCTTTTTTTTTTGAAGATTAATTATTTGTTTCATTCGTGGAATCATCCTATGATAAAGCGTATAAATTGTTTATACATATAGTTACATATAAATCAAAGATAAATTGTTTATGCACAATGTTTTTGTGCAAGCCTTGAGCGTGATCTATATAGTATCGTATCAGTGAATGGGAATTTTTAAATAATTATTTTTCAGTTGTAAAAAAAATTATTATTGGAATGTTACAAACAATTTTTTAATTTGAGCGAGCAACTGCTAAATTAAATTGTTACACTAAACCACTTAAATTAATTTTATTTTGAATTGAATTCGTCATGAGCATCATGCCTCGCCTATTGTTTTTAATTTGTATTATGAATACTGTTTTGTTTAGAAGAATTTCAAACATCTGTATTTAAATCTCCCTACAGTTTACAACTACTGGTACTCGTATATAGGTACATACATACTTTTTGTTGTTGTTTTGTTTTATGTTTCGATATGAAAAGCAATATGTATGTGTATATGGATGTTTTAATGCCACTTCTCATATTAAGAGTACATTGTCCAAATGCTAGTGTAATCTGAAATAAATGGTTGGGGGTATAGTGTGTGTGAATGAGTGAACGTCATGTTGCTTGTTTTAATAAATCAAACAGAAACATTTTTCTGTTGCACAATATATTCATACATATATTCAGCGCTTGGATCCAATACGTCTGTTCCTCATGGCTAACGAAAAAATTGGAACTTAAGGCCGGGGCACATAGAATCTGTCGTACGTTATATGTTGCCTTTTACAAGTGACAACTAAGCTGAAACACATGTAGTCTTATGATCTTTGTCACATTCCATACTTCTCCGTCAACGCAAATATTAAGAGGGATAGTCAGGATCAAACTGCTTTTTAATTACCCACCGCATTTAAGCCTTTTTCGTTTATACACCCCTTATATTCAATCCCGGTTTTTTTCTCACTTATTTTCATACAAAAATACACGGTTAATTAACTTTCTTTTAAGTACCCATTTTGGGTAATTACCCAAAATATTGTATCCCAAATCCAAAAATTCCCTAAAAATCCCGTCACTGCCTACCTATTCCCTCAACTCTGTCGAAAAATTTGTCACTTGTTAAACATAAAGCGTAAATTTATGTGAATTCAGCCAATTTACTTTTTAACTTTCTGATACGCTTTTATTATATACGTACATGCATGTACTCCTGTTATTTTTTTCTATATCAGCCCAATTATGAATAAAAATTCCATAGGATTTTTATCACTTTTCCCTTCCCTCCAATTATGAACAAAAATTAAATATGAGGTTTTTTTATTTTTCTTCTCTCTATTCGTTAAAAACATTAAAGGGAGATCAAATCTTCAATTCTTACGGACAAAAATTGTGTTTTTTCTTTAATTTTAATTGAAAAAAATGCTTTATGTGGTAAATAAATTCCGTGAGGAATAAATTCCGAGAGAAATAAATTCCGTGAGAATATTCATAATTGGGCTGTATATGTATGCAAGGCGAATTCATAACAGTTGAAATTGACAGCGCAGCTGATAATTATATTTTAATTTTAATCTGTTTCAGATGTCAATGGCATAATTAAAACAGAATTGGAAAAAAATAAAATTTATAAGAATTTTTTAAATTATGTATTCAATTTTGAGCGCCAGATATCATTTAGCATCCTCCGCAGTCTGGCTGGACATGTTCACCTTTTCAAGCTCTATGATCTGAGACTTGTAAGTTTCACGAAATAATTAAAAGTTGCACAATATAATTAAGTTTTTCTTTTATAGTAATTTTTTTTTAATAGCAATTTGAAAAAAAAAAAAATTTCAAAACAATTTTTTAAATTATGTATTGCATCTTGAGCGCCAACTATAATTCTGAATCCTCCCAAATCTTGCTGGCCATTTTCACCTTTCCAAGCTCTACGATCTGTGACTTTAATTTTCACGAAATAACTAAAAGTTTCACCAAAGAGGTAAATGTTTGTCTTTTATTGTAAATTTTTATTTTTTTTTTGTAAATATATATTTTTTTTTAATTCCATTTTGTGTTTATATTTTTCCCTTGACATTTGAAAAAGATTTATTTTTTATAGTGTTGTATATATTGCTCTTGCATTTACCTGGTATGAATTCGCCTTGTATGTATGTATAATTTTTGTGATAATGATTTTGTTTTTGTTTGTTTTTATTGAATAAAATATCTTATTTTGAAAACTTCTTTTGAGTTAATTTTTATTTTGACGTATGTACCGACTTTGATTTAATTTAAGTCCATTTGGATAAATTACCTCTATGAGGTAATTAAACGTCTCCGCTTTAATGCCTTATTCCCTCAATTACCCAAAAATTACAACAACTTGAGTGAATTAATTAAGCGGGGTTTACGGTATCATACAAGTCTTAAGATTTTAATTGGATTTTGTGGGACAAAAATCAAATGATATTTGTTGCGACTGTCAAAAAATCTTATGTACCATTACAATTTGTTTTCACACCTAAAGTAAAAGAAGAAATATGATTTGAAAATAAACAGCCAATTTGCTTATCGTCTGGTTTAAAAATTTTTATTATTTGCTTTTGTAAAAAATGCAACCCTGATCCAATGAAAAATCTTGTTGTTTAAACAAAATTCTAAAAATGGTGAAGTGTTATGGGATGTCAAATCTCTTACCGTATTATTTCTCATTTTCATAACGCTCTACATGCTATCACACTTGCAAGTATTATTTGAATTTTTGACAAGTCTTAATACAAAGTGGGATAGTCTGAAGTGCCCTTTAACGAGTATGGTAATTGTATGTGTGATGGAAAATCAAAAGTGATCTAGACACGGTCAAAATGCTTGCTGTCAACTTTGTGTACTTTTGCTTGATGCTGTAAAATTTCATGCTTAATAAACATTGCACGAAACTTACCCAGAAAGTAAAGAAACGCACCTATTATCGCAGTTGTGGACACTATGTAAGAAATCATTTATGTATTTCATTTACTTTTTTTTTGCATAGTACCATTTCAATTTAATTTTATGTAGCTAATTATTTATGAAAATGATGGACCGTAAAAGACCATGCTCATCCACGCATATCCGACAAGTGATCAGGAAATTATTGGCTGCAGCGTGTATTGCATAATTTATTGTTTCAATAGACCGTTTCAATTTAACCTTGGTTTCTTTTTCTGGACATAACTCGATAAAAAGGCATGGTGCAATCAGATTAGCTGACCTTAACAGCACGGTGTAGCACGGAAATGACATTGAAAACAAAGTCTTAAAGATACAGGAGGTCTAACGCCATATGGCAGTATTTCAGCTTGACCATTCGATCTGTCATGGTAAATACGTTTCTCACGTGGTTAGCGTACAGCATCCCCTTTTCGGAATCACTACTGGCCCTGTCCCCAGTTGGAGTACGCAAAGGTGGCCTAGCTCTAACGAGTCTCTTTAACCTTCTAGCTGCTTTCCACAAAGAAAAAACGGATTAAGGTCTACCATCGAGGTATATAACTAGTGGGAATCACCGGTCAATACAACCGACCGCATTCTTTTTTTTTACCACTTTGGAATCAATAAAACCGTGAAAACCCACATATATATGTGGGGCTTTAGTCATATTTGACCATACTGATTTTGTTTTGCTTGTAGTAAAGGCAAACAAAAATAAAAAATTTGTTCATTAAAATAGCTATCAGCTGTTTTCTTGCCTATAAATTTGAACGCAGAGTTGGATAGCAAATTCATATCAAATTCGCATTAAGTTTTAAAAGTATGAATGTATTAGTAAAAAAGCGCTTAAGTATACATATATATTACAGTATATATTTGCAGGGTGTTTAAAATTCGACTACTATCGAATGTTTCAAGAAATAATATTTTTTCATCCAAGTGTTCCAAATTACTAAGGCATTTTAAAGTGGAATTGTACACTAGGAAATGATCGGTAGCAGCACACACATTCTTCTAAAAAAAAAAGAGAACACCAATAAAAACAGCATATGGCGTCATCACGCAAAATTCTTTATGCCGGTAAAATTATCAAGATAGGTAGAATTTTTTTTTTTTGTAACGATAGAGATGTTGAGCGATAAGAGCATTCTATAGAGAGATAGATTTCTAAAGAGCAAGTGGGAAAAAATTAATAAAATCAAACTGCAATAAAAATAGATAAAAACAATAACAACAATAATGCGAATTTATGTTTTTACAAAAGCAACAAATGTGCTGTAAAGTGCGCTACAAAGTGATAAGGTTATTCATAAGCCGCATATATATTGCATATACCTTTCAGGTCACAAATTTTTTTGTTTACGTAGGTGTGTACAGACAGGGTTGTCAGATTTTTTACAACCCCCAGCTTCAAACTGGTCATCAAAATTCGCCAAAATATTTTTTGTATGATCTTTGAAAATAAAGAAAACTTTAAAAATGTGTAGCAACAGATCTTATTTACATTCATATAATTTATTATTCTTATTAATGCATCAAGAAGTTTATTTTGCACTTTATTTCGCGAGCGCGTTTTGTTATTATTCATTATGGAAAATATTATTTCTACGCAAGCGTTGCTAGTTGGAATAACCACCATATTGAATACAGCCAAAGATAAATCTTTAGGACGAAACGTAATCGCTGTGTCTTTGTAGTTATGTTAGGCCAACAATCAAATAAATTCGTAAGTATTTTATTTTTTCATTGAAATATTCTCCTATATAGATAGCACAATTTCCTTATGGAATCTCATATTCACCTGCTGAAACATTTGTGCTGATAAAGAGTTTTATAACGAATCATCAGGAACCACGGAATCACGAACCATCATGAATCACGGATTAGCGGATTACCGCATTTTATTATTGGAAATTCTTTAAAAACTATATATAGCTTCATTTTTCAGGTAAGCGGCACAACTTCCTCATGAAAAGTTTTTTCATACATATGTATGTACATATATGACAATTTTCTTTTAAATAATTTAATTCTTCTGATGTTAAATTATTCCTGTATTCTTTCAAATTTAGCTAAGGAAAAAAAGCTTTAAAATTTTTGAGGAAAAAACTTGTGTAGTAGAAAATAGTCGACCATGCATGCTTTCTACATCCGTATAATCACACTGAAATTTGAGATTTAATTGATTCATTTTGATAGCTGTCGGACTTATGAATATCAAAAATAGACGATATTTCCCGATCATTTGAGCATTCAATATGATAATAAAACATTGGATAAAATAGGAATGCCAGATTTAGAATACAAAGTATCGGCTATGTGCTGAGAAACGCAAAATTTTTAAATCACTTGTTAGGACAAAATCGCAAATCGCATTTTTCTGTGTACTAAAGATCGTGCGATTTGTTTGAGCAAAAATATGTGTGAAGTTTGGCAGCACTTGCTTTTTGTACGAGAAAAAACTGGTTGTGCCATCTGAAGTCGCCAGTAAATAAATGCAACACAACAATCATATAAAAAACGTGTATTTTTTAATCGCAAATTTTTTTATTAAAATATATGAAAATTCTAAATTTTTTTCACGAAAATACATAAAAACAAGTCAAATTTTATTTAGACGCTTCCAGTTCCATGGTGTCATAATAAATTTTCATATTATAAGCTATTTCACTTAGAGT
The DNA here is from genome assembly GCA_914767995.1 of Thecocarcelia acutangulata. Taxonomy (NCBI): domain Eukaryota; kingdom Metazoa; phylum Arthropoda; class Insecta; order Diptera; family Tachinidae; genus Thecocarcelia; species Thecocarcelia acutangulata. The sequence continues at coordinate 15,288,503 of OU612097.1, forward strand.
TCACTTCATCATTTGTTTGCGAGTTGAAATAGCTAAAATTTATGTGATTGCGACTTTCAGCACACCAATTTTGTGACTTCAAATCGTACTCACATTTTTTTTCTGCGAAATGTGAGTTTCAGCACGTGGCTGTATGTAAAAATAGCCAACTACTTCGCCATATGATTTCTAAATCGCAAAAAAAAAATCGTCAGTCGCTAAGCCAAAAATTTTGTCGCAATAGTATATAAAATTTCGCCACATTTGACGAAAAATCGCCATATCTGACAAGCCTGATGAAATTGTGTATTTTTACACTCTTTAAATTCGTGTTTTTAATACTCAGTATGTCAACGTATAACTGCCATTACTATTGAGTACAACTTCCTATGCGAAGGTATAGGTCGGTACAGTTAGACACAGCGCCGCAAAAGAAATACTGTTAATACTATCGTGGGCATAAGGTCTACGTTACTCCGCCCCTGCTGTGCATCCTATAGTTTGCAAATTTATTTGCAACTGTATAGTTACAAATACAATACTATTGAGTACAGTGCATCGTGACAACTGGTGCAAACAAATAAAAAATGACCGGTCCCTTGCAATTACGAATTGTCGGGGGTCCACTGTATTACCAAGTAAACGTGCCTTTAATAATTTTTGGTGTCCCTTTGACCTTATCACTTGCGCGCGTTTGTTATATGGGGCATACAATATCAAATATGTGCATATGTACTTATGTAGTATTGTGTAAATGTTGTGCATACATACATATGTACATTTGTTGATATTCTTTCAACAAAAATATTAAGCAAAAAAAATAAAATAAATGAGGGAGAATATATTTCTGTTTTTATTTTTCTTCTTTTAGTTTACATTTTGAATTCGCAAAGTTTAAATCGTTTAAATCACTTAACAGAATTAGTTTAATACGTTATTTCCAAAATAGTAAAAAACAAAAGAACGAGGTACAAAAAGTTCTTAAATATTTCTGGTATTGAATTTATTAGAAAATTTCAAAAAAATTCATTAAGAACGTTTTTGTTTTTTATAAAAGTGTTTGTGTCGTGAAATATTTAAAAATACTCGAATTTAGTAACACCCACTTCTTCATTTGGTGTTATTTTTCTAATAATTATTTTATTTTTGTTTTGTTTGACTAAATGTGTACATACGAGTGCATATGTATATGTATGTATGCAGCAAGTGCTTGAGTATTTTGGTTGAATTTAAAAATTTCTAATTAATTCCAATTACACATGATTTATCCGCTGCTTTTTGGGCTGATGGATTTTGCGAGTTTTTAAATTGAATATTAACAGAGGCATCTATAATAGCACAAGTCCATCTCTGCAATAGGAAATGATATAATTTTCAAATGATTTATAATTATTTGAAAAATATTATTTAAACCAAAAAATTTTATAAACATATACATATGTACGTATGTACTTATATGTGCATATGTTAGTAATAAGTACATAGAATATAAACAAATCAAAATTCCTAAATATTTTGGCACCAGTTTTTATATAGAAAGAAGCTGAAGTGCATTACATATTAAAGAAAATAATTTGAATTTAAGCAAATTACAGGGTGAACTAAAATTCAGAATGAAAACATTAATAGCTTTTCCGTTTATGCATATACATATATACATATATTCATAGCATGTTCACACGAAGTCTTATATTCGAGCTCACATTCGTGGTTCGCGGCCCAATCCTGATTGAACCAACATGATTCTCCATACAAAATTTTGGGAGCGAACCAACTTAGTTCATTTTAAATTTTGTTGCGAACCATGCAAAAACTACCATCATCTCCAAATTTGATAATAAATTATCGCTAGTTTATCTGAACTAGCTCTCAAAAAAATGTAAGCAAAAACAAGTAAGAGTGTGGTATATTCGGCTGGGCCGAATCTAAAATACCCTTCACGATGGTCACGTATATGTATAGTATATTTAAAAATTTGAACTAAATATACTCGGTTATGTATGAACCGATATCGGAATTTTCTATTTTCTGTATTTTAGTAACTTTCTTTTATAACAAGAATTGCTTTTCAGCAAAAAAAAAAAAAAAAAAAAAAAAAAAACTTGTTTGGAAAAATCGGTTCAGGCTATATCTTGGGTATATATGGACCGATATCGGAAATTTTCATTTTCCATATTTACATATATAACCTTATTTTATTACCAGAATTGTTTTTAAGTAAAAAAAAAGTTGTTTAAGTTCGCTTACGCGACATTTTCAGGAAAAACCCGGTAAAGCCTATATCTCGGGTATATATGGATCGATATCGGAAATTTTAATTTTCCATATTTATATAACCTTATTTCATTACCAAAACTGCTTTTGAGCAAATAAAGTTGTTTCAGTACGCTCACACGACATTTTCATGAAAACCCCGATTTGGACTATATCTCGGGTATATATGGACCGATATTTTTTTGCCCTTTAGTCACCATGCTTAATGAGTGTGTGAAGTTTGAAGCAAAACAAACAATTTTTTTTTGAATTTCCATACAAAATTGCAAAAAACAAATGGCTTTTTTCGGAATTTTGGATATATCTCAGCTATATGTGAATCGATATTACTGAATTTCAATAGCAAACCCATGAATCGATGGGGTAAAAGAATGGTGAAAGAAAAAAGTTTCTAAGTCTAATGGTTTTCTCAAAAACAGTATTTCAACGACCGATCGACAGACGCACATCGGTTAAACGACTTTTCTATCAATTCTGATGTAGAAAAATCGGTTTAGGCTATATCTCGGCTATGTATGGACCGATATTGGAATTTTCCATTTTCTGTACTGAACTGCTTTTAAGTAAAAAAAAATGTTCATGGAAAAATCGGTTTATCCTATATCTCAGGTGTGACTATCGTGAAGGGTATTTTAGATTTGGCCCAGACAAATATACTGGCTTGGGTATCATGGTAATCATAGACACTTTTCACTCTGCAGGATAATACTCGAGACATAAGATAGCGTTAAAATTAAAAATAAGTATTCTTCTAGCCAGACGAGGTAACGGTACAAGCATTTTGCCAGTAATTTTATCGATACCTGGAGCTTTTTTGAAACTTATTTTATTTATAACGTTTTCGACATCTTGAAAAATAAGTCTCAAAGACACAGGCGGTCTAAAATCATATGGCGGAAACTCTGCTGCATCATCCGCTGTAACATTTGTAATAAAAATGGGTTTCAAATGATTGACATACACCATCCCCTTATCAGGATCGGTTCGTTTCCAATCCCCAGTTGAAGTACGCAATGGTGGCTTACCTTTGACGGGTCTTCTCAAATCTTTTGTTGCTTTCCATAGAGAATAGTCAGACTAAGAAGTACCATCAAAACTTTCCATATTCTCTGTACAAAGAGTACTCAAATATTTCTTAAATTTTAGCCAATTAACTCTAGTGACGCTCAACGCCAAATCGCCCAAAGCTGGGTTTAGCGTTATAGTCGCCAGCCGCTAAAATCGAGGCCCAAATTATTTGAACAAATTTTAATATTGACTTTCTGTTCTTGAACATCGGGGTGGTGAATAAATCGGTGAAATAACTATTTTTCCATGAAAATGTTCAATGCATATATTTGTTGCTTGGGGTGGATATCAAAATTGCAGAGCCTCCACAAGATCTGTCACGGCAATCTTTAGCGTCATATAGTGTGTTTTTTTTTTTAAATAACTTGTTAGTGTCAAGTGAGTTTCAGCAATCATCATTATATCGATTTGTGTGGGTGGATGCCGTTTGCGTTCCAGAAACATATTTTAAAATAAATCATTCGTTTAAAATTGCCTACTATAATATAAACAATGATACTTTGATGAAACAAAATGTACATATTTACGTCAAAGTGATTTCGAAAATACCATAATGGAAACATTACGGTATTTTTTCTTCAAAACAAGTGTTTTTCTCTGCAATGGAAACACAACAGTAGAGTAAAACTATATTTTTTTTAAACTGCTGCTTACCTGTTTTTTTAACTTTTTAATCATTTTGTAACTACTTTTAGTTTGCTGAAAATATTTTTGATTTTACAATGGACTGCTCAAACAACAACAGCTTCGAAACGAATTTCGCTTTGGAGCTTTTCGCAAACCTGATTCAAACAAATGCTCAAGCCGCTGGTGAAGATGGTAATATCTGCCTTTCTCCTTTCCTCTTGGAGGCTCTTTTGTCTCTCGTCTATTTGGGTTCAGATGGCAAAACAGCTGAAGAACTGAAAGCAAAACTGCAACTTGAGCGCTTTCCCAACAATGGCAAAATGGCCAATTATTTTGCTGGCAATTTGGCCGTCGCCACACAAGAATCAATGGACACCCAGCTGGAAATATTTTCACGAATATTTATTCATGAAAATTATGAAGTCGATGCGCAATTTAAGAAAATTGCCGAAAATTACTTTTTAACTTTGACCGAACGACTGAAATTTGGTGATAAAAATACCATAAAAAGCTCCATTGAAAAAGTTTTGAAACGAAACACCAATTTCTATTTAGATCAAAATGCCAAAAATTTATTGGTTTTAGCGGCAAATTTTAAAAACAAATGGTTTTTGCCTTTCAGCGCTTATCGCTCTGGCTTGTATGACTTTTATGTTAGTGCGAAGTGCGCTAAGTCTGTGCCCATGATGTTAGACAACGAGATGATGGTAAAGTTTGTGGAACTCAAGGAATTGGATGCTCGAGCTGTGGAACTGCCCTACGAACATGATGATGAATTGGCCATGTTATTGATTTTGCCCAACAAAAGAGATGGCTTACAGGAATTGGAATTGAAATTGAAGAATGTCAATTTAAGCTCCCTGGCCGAACAAATGCAAATGGAGAGTGTGCAGCTCTTGCTGCCAAAATTTAAAATTGATTTTGAATGCCAGTTAAAGGAAGTTTTGGAAAAGGTCAGTATTATTTGATCTTATTTATTGTCTCGTTTATAAGTACGACTTATGGCCTTGCTACACTATCATACACGATCATGCGATCCACTAAATAAAGCATGTGTGCTGAATAAGTACTAAAAATGCAACCGTGCAACAGGGCTTATGACAAATGAATGAAATTTATGAAACTTATAAACCGGCAGCATCAATACAAAACTGTAGTCCGCTTTTAGGGTTTGGATATTGAAGAACGGACATTTTTCTTATTCTGCTTTGAACTTGCCTAACCTTTTAGTGCTGCGAAATTAATAGACACAAAATTTTTTTTTTATCTTCTATGTTGATTGCTGTGGAAATTTTTATTATGCAAAAGCACTTACAATAAAAGATTTTAAAAAACATAACCAAACAACGGTTAGTTTTTTATGCTTCCGGGTAAGTGCGGGGGCGATTTTGGGAGGCTCACGAAACCGATTTTGGGAATTCCCAAAAAAGTCTATAAACTATAAACGGTCATTTGCTTTAGTGCAAAAATTGAAGTTGCCGTATTGCTTCTGAGGAAATAGGGAGATTTTGCTATTTCCTGAACCCGGCTTTGGAAATTCCAAAAAAAAAACTCGAAACCGCTTCACTAATCGAATCGGAAATTGTTTTTCATATTCGGTGCGCGTTTTGGCGCTAAAATTGAAGTTGCCATATTGCTTTTGGGGAAGAGGGAGATTTTGGCGATTGTGGAAGACGATTTTGAGAATTAAAAAAAAAAATCGGAACGCGTCATATGGATAATTATTTGGTTATATGGATAATTTAAGAAGAAGCTTAAACAACAGTGAATTAAAAATTTTAAATTTGATATCGAAGCGTGTTTTTTAGTTCTTAAAACTATATTTATTAAATTAAGTTGATATTTTTAGCTTTTAAGACGTTTTTTTAGAGAGAACTTTTTTCACGAAAGGTTGAGATAACCAGAACTATTTTTGTAAAGTAAAGGAGCTAAAAACTCTGAGGTGGCCACACTTTAGTACACTTTTATGTAAATGAATTTATGATGCTGTCGTATTCAAAATAGTTCAGTAGAGAACAAGTCAGCTTTAAATAGGTAGTGGCAGAATTACAATAAATACAACACCAAAAAACATCAACGTGTATTTAGTTGGTAGAATTTACGAAGAGTTGTCAATATTTTGTTTGAATAAGCAAGGAAGTCTATATGTTTTTGACAAATTTACGCAAAGGGAACGAAAGACAGCTGTGCTTTAACCACTACCGTAATGCACCTGTCTTGGTAGTGAACTTCACGACTATAATTGACGGTTGCGGCAGTTGCTGACATGAACTTGAGTAGCCTGCCGAGACCTACATATGTGTTTAATGCTTAAAATTTTTATTTTTGCAGCTAAAGATCTTTATTTGTTTTTTTTTTATAAAAGATTAACAGTGTTCATTTACATTTTTAATTTGAAATTTTTCTTTTGGCAGATGGGTTTCACCTTAATGTTTAACGAGGAGTCCAACTTTCAAAATCTTTTAGCCTCAAACGCCACCAGCCCAGTTTTACCTTTCAGCGAAATGTTTCACAAGTGCTGCATAGAAGTCAATGAGTCCGGTTCAGAACCCGCCAAAGTTGAAGGTTTTATTGCAAATAATTTATCCAACACAAAATTTCTATTTAAACAAGTTTTTATTACATACAGCTACCAAACCCATTGTCATCAGCAACGCCATTGACACGCGGCAGAAATTTTTCCGCGCTGATCATCCATTTTTCTTTGCCGTACGCAACCGAGAAGCCACGTTTTTTATGGGTCATGTGAAAACATTTTAATTTATTTTGTAGTGTTCGGTAGTAAGATTCTGTAACTTTTATAACGAAATGCAACTGTTTTACAAATTATTGAAAACACAACCCAGCAAGCATAAGTTGTTTGTTAGACGATTGTGTTTAATATACAATGCCCAAAGGAAGCTTCTGTTGATTATCTGACGAGTAACAATAACATCTACTTTTTATTGTGCTGTGCACAGTCGAGCAACTCGCTTAGAAAATTTGTATGAAAGTTACTAAATTTTTTGAGTGATTTCCATATAAAATTTTTTAGACCAGTGCCCGTCTGTGTTCTATGAACAGCACATATTTCTTTTTTTTTAGCATTTCAGATGCGTTTGTCATTCAATGAACCTATTGCTGTTTCCTGTATAAATTGTACAAGCATGGTTGCGATATTTGACGATTTATCATCATTTTGTATCTACTGGTTGCAAAATTTAGGAGTATGTTGTACAACTTTATTTTGATTTGCTATTACTTTATATATATAATTGTTGCATCTGCGGTCATCTTTAATGTACAAAATTTTTTAAGAAATGAAATTGTGAATTAAAGTTGCACAGTTTGTGCGCAAAACACACAACTCGGCAAGCCAACGTATTGCAGCGACGGTCGCACAGTCTATGCCATAGGTTGGAAATATGTGGAAAACATTACGATTATCGGATCGTTAAAAGTTATGGGATCGTATTACAGTTTTAAAATTTGTGTTTTTATATCTTTTTTATTTTATGTTTTTTGTTTTTAGTTTGTTTAAAAACTTACCGTTAATTTTAGCAATTAAATTTTAAGTATTGCAAATAAAACTGCATTTAAAGTGTTTTTTTATAACAAAGATTTTTGAAAATTGTTTATTTTATTTTAATATTTCTTTTTTTAAAATATTCCAAAAATGTTTTAAAGTTTAAAGAGTTTTAATTTAATTTTTTTTATGTTTTTTTTTTTTAATAATTTTAATTGTACAAGTTGATTTTATTTTAAATTGTTGTATTTGAAAACGTTTTAAGTTTTGCTTAGAAATAATATTTTATAATTTTATTTTTATATTTAATTTAATCTACATAAATTCATGTTTTAGTATTAGTTTTATTATTAATAATTAATATTTACATACACATGTTGTTAAATTTTCTAACTATAACTTAAAAATCATGTGGTTTGATAACACAGAAATTTTTTATGTGTAAAAAGTTTTGGGGGTTTTGCTATAAAAAATAAATATAATAATATCCATAAAATAAAAATCTGCAAAAAAGTTTATAATATCCAAAAATATCTTAATTATTATTAAATCTTAATTATTATTAAAAAAAAAAAATCTTAATTATTATTAAAAAAAGTTTGTTAAATCTCTTTTAAAGTTTAGGGAGTTTTACAATAGCAATTGACTTTACTTTAAAGTTTGATTGCTGTCTTTCATTTGTTTACTTTAACCCTAGAATACTAACGCGCTTTTAAATACTACGTTAATACTAACGCCACGTCAAAATGCTTGATGTAATATATGATTTAGTTTATTTAATTGATGTAGTTAATTTGCTTTGATTACTTGCTTTTTAATTAGCCATAAAAAATAAATTAAAGTTCATATTACCCAACAAAAATCAAAATTCATGTTATAAAATAAGTAATATAATCAACATATGTTACTTAAGTCGCTAAAGTGCCCTACAGACGATCAAAAAAACACGTCAATCAATGCATATGTGTGAGTGTCGTGTTTTTGTCGTTTAAAAGGAGACTTACAAATAAAATCGTCAATCAATATTTATAATTTGACTTTGCTGCGTTCGTTTCTAAACATGTTATCATCGGATGGTGAATTATTGTTATCTTGTGCATTTTTGTTAAGAAAAAAAAAAAAAAAAACACATGAAAAGAAGAAAAAACTATGTAATACATGAAAAGTAGTAATAAATGCTTATATACATGCATGTTCTGAGAAACGCAAATCGCTTAAATTTAGCGTTTTCGATTTCAAAACGCCAAAATAGGAGTTCTGAGACACGTATAACGCCAGAAATATGGTTTTGCGATTTGAAATCGCCAAATAGGTGTTCTGGAAAACGCTTATCGCTTGAAATTGGCGACTTCAACTCGCATGTATATATTGAAGTGAACTGATTGAATTTGCTAAAACTGAACTTGCAAAAGGCAATAAAATTATTCACACAGGGCTGTTCTGCAAATCACTTCTTGTGAAAGTGATTTGAAATCACAAAAAAGGTGTTCTGCACACAAAATATTTTTGATTTTTGTGATTTTAAATCGGTTAGCTAACTTGCAATCAATTTGAAATCACATCCCAATTTTTGCACGCACTTTATGATGAATTTTATAATATATTACATTAATACATAACTTAATGTGTTTTCTATTGATTATTTAAGTAAAATCATTTATTTTATACGAAATAATTCATTAAATTAAGAAAAAACTAGATACGCTCATTTTGTTGCAAAATTTGTTGTATTATTTTGTGATTTGCTTTATTGGTTTATTTTATTTTACCTTTTATATTTATTAGAAGGAATTAACCTTATTTTGCAAATAATTCCGCGAATAAAAAAATTCAACCTGAAAATAAAAATATCAGTAAATTGGACCAAAAAACAAAATTTTTTGTGGTTTAGAAGAGAGTAAATCACAAAAAGTCGTGATTTGCAGAACAGGCACAAATCACATTTGTGCTTTTGAAACGGCATGTGCTTTGAAATCACGTGATTTTTAGAACAGGCCTGACAATTAAAATTTAATATGTTTTCTTTTTCTTTCAATAAAAACTTTAAAGAATTTTACACATTTTCGTTCAGAAAACTAAATTGAAAAATTTTTCTATCTATTGTCAAATATTTTTTCGTTTTATATTACTACCACATACATATATACGTATGTAAAACACATGTTGTATTTTTTCGGAAAAAAACTCCTAAACGCCAGTAAAACGCGCGTTCTTCAGAACACCTAAAAATCAATTAAGCGTTTTTCAAAACGCATTGCGGTTTCAGAACGCGCGTTCTCGGAACATGGCTGATAGTATATATGCATACACATAAACAAAATAAAATTCAATAATCATAATAAATATAGATGTAGTTTTTTATTTTACTTATCGTTGTCCCTTTCGATAACAAAACTGGCATTTTCTATCGTCAATCACAACTGCAGACTATCAAAATAATTACACATCATCGAGGTCATCAAATCAAAAGATTTGATGATCTCGACAAATCATATTTTTCGAAAGGATTAAAAAACATTAAAAATCAAAAGCAACTATGTTGAAAAATAAATTAACTTTTTATACCAATAAAAAATTATAAATAGCTTGTTTCCTATGTTTTCCAGCTATCTATATGTCAACATTTCATAGGAACTACCCTAATCATCAGTAGACTTTGGAAATTTTTGAAAGATATTCTCAAACGTTCAACTTTATATCCCAACAATCTAAATAAATTGTTGAGAATTTAAAAAGAAAAATGTTCTAATAATATCTGTCAAAACACATAAGTCTACTGATGATTAGGGTAGTTCCTGTGAAATGTCAACATATAGATAGCTGGGAAACATAGAAAACAAGCTATTTATAATTTTTTATTGGTATAAATGTTAGAAGCTAGAATAGCGAATAAAAAACTCAACTGATTAACTTTTTATTAAAAAAAAAAACTGTCACAGGCTTCTCTAAAAAGAAAAAAATAGTTTACAAAGTTTTATGGCTAAAAAATTAATACTAGTATGAAAAATAAAAATTAACTTTTCTGCAGAGTTTTTACAAAAAAAAAAAAAAAAAGTGTTTGAACGCAATTGCTTTTCGTTAAAATTTTTGTTTGAAATATTCATCCTAATTATCAAAATATTTACAAGTTTCAGATTTTTTTTTTTTTTTAGCTGCCTTAAGAAAATATCTGTTTACGACTAAAACATATATAAAATTCTAAAACGTATTTTGAACAAGAAAAGAATTTAATTTATCATTATTTATTTATGTTACAGTTTTAAGATGATCATGTATTTTTGATATTCAACATTGAGCCATCAATAGTTCTTATACAAATTCATTTATGTTTAAGCAAAGTTTGTAGAAGAATAATTCTTAAACGATCATATTTTTTTTTTATATTATAAGAATGTGTATTTATTACGTAATTTAACTCTTGTTGGTTAAGTTTTATTTACAGTTAACAACCTTTTAATTCCTATAACTTTAACTCCTAACTAACCCTGTCACCTGTTGCTGGATTCACAAAAACTTTTCCGGCATTTTCCGAATTACAATTCATCTTTTTGAAAAATTACCTCTGCAGTAGCCAAGTCCTTTGAACTTATTGCTGTTGTTGTTGTTGCTAAAGACCTGGGAGGCGGAGGTACTTGATCATCTTCGGTACCATTTAATAAATAGTTTAGGTCGTGAGTTATACGATCTAACATGCCGGCAGGATCTTCATTCGAGTCCTGGCTGTTACTGTCTTTATCGTTATGTTGTTCTAGATTTTGAGTCGAATTAGCTGTTTGTGTTAATATGGGCGTGGGATGCTGATGTTGTTGTACACTTGTTGAGGAGGTAGTTGTGGGATTGGCTCCCGCCAATGCCACCATTGTCGGCAGTAATGGATCAAATGTGTGATTTATTGTGGGTTCCATTATTGTCACTCGTTTTTGTGTTTTCGGCGTCTGGGTTGTCACCGAAGTGGTTGTTATTATGGTCGTTGGTATCGTATAATTTATTGTTCCTGCAGCGGCAGCTGATTCGGTTAGACTGCTAATTGATACTATGGCACCAGCTGGTATCAGTTGTGTAGTTGATGGTGGTGCTGAGTTTTTCATGTAAGCATCTGTTGTTGCATTTGTGTAGTGCAAACCGCTAGTGGGGTGATATGACGACATGGAAGAGCATAAGCTGGCGGGATTTATAGAGGACCGTACACCAATGAGAGTGTCTATAAAATGCAAGAAAAAATATAATAAAAGAATTATATAATCGTTTCTGCAACCATAAGACATTTCTGATAATGATTTTATATCAAATAACAAATTTATTTGACATGATAAACAAGGCAACACATCTGCCAGCGCACAACTGTATTATACAGGTACGTGTTTGGCCAACCATACACGGAAAGAAACAGCTCATACTAAATTTAAGTATTTTCTTCTTGTTTTTAATACTTGTGCTACTAAAAAATTAGGAATAACACATAAGTGTATTTAAAATAAGCTGAAATCGGTATTCATCAGATAATCCTATGTCTTAAAATAAGTATCAAATTCTCGACACAAGTACAAAATTCTTAAACCAAGCAAAAAAGTCAAAGCAAAGTTACAAACACATACATATGAATGAATTGCTGAGAAACAGAAATAAAAGCTTTTCTGAGAAAAAAAAAACTGTTTCTGTGGTTGAGATATATTATTATAATATTTTTCTTTTTGGATTCTCATTAATTTATTTAAAATAATGGAATATATAGTTAAATGTTTGAAAATATTTTTCAAAATTTTCCACATTTACTAATGATTAGGGTATATAGGCAGCTAGAAAGCGCACAACACAACCTATATTTATTTTTTGATTGGTATAAATATTAGTAGCATATGCAGGGATGAAACGATGCCACTAGGGTATCGATACTTATACTCGAATCAATCGTAAAATATCGACGTGCTTTTAATTGGTTGAAAGCACGAAAAACAGCTATTTTTACATTTTTGTTTTGTTTATTTATAGTTTTATATTCTTAACTACAATAAAAAGTGAATATTAAGTAAAAAAAAATAAACCAGCTGACTGCTAAAGAGAAAATGTAAATCACTACTATTGGTAAACAAAGCAAAACAATTTCTCAAAAAACAAGCAGTGTCCATAATTTTATTAATATTTATATCTCGGTGTGAAAAAAACTTAATTTTATTACAAAAATCAACAAACAACACATTATTTTAAATACATAAAAATAGTTTTATTAAAAAGCACAGAGAAAATAATCAAGTGATATCAAAAAGCCAACCATTTGGCTAACCGGTTTAAAATCACGTGATTTGAATATTTTATGTGTGCAGAACACCTTTTGCGTGATTTGAAATCACTTTGACAAAAAGTGATTTGCAGAACAGCCCTGATTATTGAAAATTTTTTAATGACACAACTGCATACGAGTACTTTGGGCTTGATTAGCATTTTTTTTTTTTTATCAACAAGACGGTGTCACTTCGCATATAGCCAGCAATACTATGGAATTACTGCGAGTAGTATACCTTCCCGGCGGACACCCATTATTTAGTGTACTTGAATCAAATACGTACTTTTAACACCGCTTTGAATTGATTTCAATACGGATGGATTGAATTTTATTTTCAGTGTAGAGCTTTTGCCCCAACAATAGCACGAAGAGTAGGCATTTCATACAAAAGCACTGAATTAAATATTTAACAAAAAGCCCAAAGCGGCTGTTTGCTCTGACAAAAATTTATGTTTAACAATAACTTAAAATTACAGCCAACATCAGAGTAAGGGCAAAATGGTGATTCTCCTATAAGTAGTAATAGACAAAAAATAGCAAATAAAAAAGAAAACGGGAATACTACAGACAACATTTGAAGTTTTTATTTTGTACAAGACATAACAAATAAAAACAAATTTTGGTAAAACATTTGACAACACCAGCCAGCAAGCAGTCTGCTCCCATGTTGATATTCTATTCAAATTATATTGTTTGTTATTTGTTTTACAAAAAACCGAACTGTTTGGGAAGCTGCTCTTAACAACCCGTTGGACTGACTGTCAATGCTGAGCAGGGGGGGAAAGATGAAATAAACACAGCAGAGTGTGTTTGAGAAGTCCTTTCCACTAAAACCATAAACATAAGCACCTCAGTTGTACGATTTCCAGCTTAGTCGACCAAACAAGTACTTAGTAGTTACAAAGTAGCCAAAAGGAAATGGTTGAAATAAGTACGAGAAAATGAAAGAAATGAGAATACAGAAACCTATAATATATACAGAATAATTTATAATGTTGGAACATGTTCATTCAGTTTAGGTTTTAAAGCATAAAAAACAGAAACAAAATCTTATTCGAGGTTTTCGAGGGAATTGTATAATAATAAAACAGGTGCAAAAGCGACTAAATTTAAATTTCGTTTTGACTGTATCGTATACGATATATCTTACAGACAGTTTTCAATAGAAATATATTAAATATACAATTTTTATTTATTTACTTATTCACTTCAACTACAGAATTTATAACTTACAGATTACTAAACAACTTTAATTATAATATTTAAATAACATAAATTTAAATATATTAAAGGTAACATTAAAATTTAACAAAGGGGTTATAAGCTATTACACTGAGAAGAAAATAAATAAAATAAAAAAAGCCGGTCAACGAGAACGTTTTAAATATAACGCCATAAATGAACAATAATGTATGAAAAAAAAGAAGTTTGTAATGGGAGATTTTATAAGAACTATCGGAAATTAAAAAAAAAAAACACACATAAAATTCAGAAAAATGCATGAAATATTTATTTGGATCGATAGTTGGGTCGATATAATTTAATGTTTGAAGATTATTTCATGCAAATGTTGGCCGCGGCTGCGCCTCAAATGGTCCATCCGCTTAGTCCAATTTTGGCATACCGTCTTGTTGAAACCACATGTCATGCAAGTCAAGCTCTTCCATTTTGGGCAAAAAAAAGTTTGTTATCATCACACGGTAGCGCTCACCATTCACAGTAACGTTGTGATTCGCATCATCTTTGAAGAAATACGGCCCAATGATGCCGCCAGCCCATAATCCGCACCAAACGGTTGTTTTTTGTGGATGCATTGGTAGCTCTTGCAATGCTTCTGGCTGCTCTTCACTCCAAATACGGCAGTTTTGCTTGTTCACGTATCCATTCAACCAGAAATGAGCCTCGTCGCTGAACACAAGAGCCCATTCACCAAAAATTTGGCGTTGTGGTAGGTCGTTTGGCTTCAATTCTTGCACCAGCTGTATCTTATAAGGCTTCACACCCAAATCAGAGGCCCAATTGCTGCGAACGGCGCCGAATCGATAATTCACGGTCATCACCAACACTGGCCGATACGGCTGCGATATTTTCTTCAGTTCGCACTCTACGTAAGCGTGTTGGTGGTTTAATGTCCAACAATGTAAATTTGGTGCGAAATTTTTTTACAATAGCCCGAATAGAAGCCTCAGTAGGTCGATTAAACTGACCATAAAATGGAAGAAGCGCGCGATGAACTTTCTTAACAGAGCACGCATTTTGGTAATAAAATTCAATAATTTGCAAGCGTTGTTCGTTTGTAAGACGATTCATGATTAAATTATAGACCTAACTGAAGATGTTTGACAGTGACACAAGATACAAAACGTGCGTGAGCTGTCAAAACTAGTGTTGCCAAAAAGATAATAGCAAAAAAATCACTCGTTATTAGCATTTCCATATTTACAAACGTTTGTTGATAACAAATTAATTGTATGCTTATTTTACAGATCTGCGGCCCAATAATTTACCAAAGATACTCTACTTTCACAAAAATATAGATGAGAGCGATAATATAATGTGGTTGTCGTGCTAATATCACATAATACGGTTCTTGAATCTACTTAGTTTAGCCAAGAAAATTTTGTTATTTAATAGTGTAACTAAACGTGACAATAGTAGTTTAGACTTTCACAATAACATAGATGAGAGCGATAATATAATGTGGTTCTCGTGCTATTATTAAATTTTTTACCAAACATATGGTTACGTCACATAATATGGTTCTTGAATCGACTTAGTTTAGTCAAGAACGTTTCAGACTGAAATCATTTTATTTGCTTGCCTTCAACCATATAATTCAACAATAGTATGTTGCCCTTAGAATATTGTTATCTCAACTATATAATTTTTTCTACGTGAAGGCTTTGTGTTTTAGTGGGCAATACTCCTAGCCACCCAGTTTATGTTGATGAGTTGTCACAAAACGTGAAATTTGTTTTTTTTCCCACCTAATACAACACCAATTATTCAGCCGATGTACCAGGAAGTAATATCGACTTTCAAAAGCTATTACCTTCGGCGAACATTTAAACTTCTTTTAAGTGAGACTGATGAGCAAGATAAGCCTAGCATGTTAGATTTTTGGAACAAATTAAGCATTATGAGGTTAAACCATCGTGCATGAATGGTGTTTGGCGCAAAATATGGCCTGAATGTGTTCACCAAAGCACTGCGGAAGCTGTTCGTCATGAAATTTCCAATTTAGCTAGAGAGGCTAATTTTGAAGGTATGGCGGAGACGGACATAAATAAATTGCTAATTTCGCACAGCCAAGAATTCTCTCACGAAGAACTATTGCAAGTGGAAATGCATATTGCTAATTAAGAAGATGACAGAAAATCTCCAAAGAACAAAAATTTAACCTCCAAACAAATTTCGAATCCTATGTGTTTCACTGACGAAGCTATGAAGATTTTTTAAAAAACTATCCTGACAGCGGAAGGAGTTTAAAAGTGTCCCAGGCAGTAGCTACGAATATTAATTTCTACAAGGAAATTTATCTTACGTTGAATAAAAAATGCTGTTCAACAAACACTGGACCAATTTTTTGTGAAAGAATGCCGGCCTACGACAACAGCCACTATGGACTCATCAGACATTATTTATTGATTAATTTTAACATTCATAAATTAAATGAATATGTAGTTTATTTTGTTGGATTGGATACGTTTTTTGTATATTATTATTATTTTTTTTTAAATGTTACTTTAGAAATGTTATGCCGTTTTCTTTTCTGAAAAAGTTTTGCATTTATGCTGCACTTTTTTTCTTAAAACTCAAGTTTTAAAATTTAAGTTTTATTGAGATGAAAAGACGATGTCGCAATAACTATAAATATCTCAAAAAAGTTGAGAAAGCTGTATACTTCTGTATTTTTTTTTTGGCAAAACAATATTGAAAATGTTACACTTTTCCTAGAAAAGAAAACGCCATTAATTATATTTTTAAAAGGTAGTATTTTCCCAAGCCTGGAACCTATCTCCGATCATTAAAGGGTTTGCTATAGAAAATTTATTTTCATTTACCCTTGTTTCAATTTGCGTCGTGTTTGTTTTTATTTGAACGTAACCCCGACGCAAAGCGAGGAATGGGTATTTACAGCGAACTATAAAAAAATTTATACGAACTATAAAAAGAAATTTTATATTCAAAACAATAAAATTTTTGTGGTGCCTATGGGACCCGAAAATTTGTATAAAATGTACTCAATATTTTGAGTGTATTTCACACAAATTTTCTAGACGTCTCACTCATTCGTGTCCCATAAACATCATATTAATTTTATAAAATAACTTATATGCGGTTAAATATAAAGAAGTTGATTTTACTTTACTTTACTTGACGAAAATTTTTAAAAGAGATGGGAGAGAAGAGCTTTTTTAATGATAGTTTGATATGAACAGAACTCGTTCTGTAAAGCAATGGAGTTTTGTAAAGCTAAAAACTCTAAAATGGCCACACTGAAGTATAATTTTATGTTAAGGAATTTATCGGCCATGTCACAGAACTCACTTCCGTTCGGAAGTGGAATTGAGTCGGTTTTATAATTCTTCAAAAAACTAAAATTTATAATTTTTTCGGAATGAAATGAATTCTTGCAATCAGAAGTGATTTCATTCCGGAGAGTCTTTTAGTTTTTAATTTTTTTAAGTGGTAAAAAAGAATACAAATCCGTTTCCGAACGGAATTAAGCTCTGTGACATGGCTGTACATTGCTGCCATTCTCAAAATCAGCTGCATGACTACAATTGCATTTGTAGCATTTGCTGTCGGGAAGTTGTGAAGTCTGTTGTTGTCTTTGTGTTTGATACTTAAAATAGAAACTTGTTTAACTTGAATAAATTTTTTGAAATTTTTTCTGCTCGAATAAATTTTATTTCGATTTATAAAACTTACCCGGTGCTACACCTTGTAAAATGTCTAAAGTCTCAACACCAACAAATTCATGTGTAAATGGCATCTGCTGTTGCTGCTGTTGATGGTGATGGGCTGTTGTAAAATGAGTCCTTCGATTCAAACTACCAGTCATATTTAGGGAGGTTGGTGGTGCAGCTTGAATCCCCATTCCTGCACCATATGCATCGTAATACCCCACAGAGCTGCCAGCAACAACTTGAGGAATGCCAGCCAGTTGATGTTGTAGTGGTTGCTGTGGCATATTATTACTTGCAGCTACTCCCACACTACTTACAACACCGCCCAATATGTTGCAACATCTTGCGGCTGGTGAATTTATTGATCCTGTTGCTGCAGCTGCATGCAAATTTTTAAATTGATGTTGTTGTTGCTGCTGTTGCATGCAAGCCAAATGAGCTGTTGTTTTACGTTCTAGCGTAGAACTATTGTTAGCCGTGGGTGCACCCAAAAACGTTTCAATACTTGCCACGTGATCTTGCTGTGTTGCCATTAGGGGCAGCATTTGACAACGTGGTGCCGTTGAGATGATGGTTAAACCAGGCATTTGACATGTTGCGGCTGACATTTCTAAAAGTTGATGGGCGGGCGGCGACGGTGGCGTTTTATGCATGAGTGGTGGTGCGGCAGCACAGCTTTCCGCTTCTTTTTCATGATTGGTATAAACTAAAATCAAAAAAACGTAAAATACACAGATTAAAAAATTCAAATAAAGAAATTGATATTAAAGCGAAAACTGTTGCGTGTACAACTTACAATTTATTGGTGCATTTATGGACCCTGTACAATAATTATCATCTAAACTGGTTTTACTGGAACTTAATTTTTTCTTAATGTCGCCACATTTTGAAGAAAAATTCGTTGCTGAACCGCTTGCAGAACGTAAAGGAGATTCCGGTTTCAAAATAAAACAAAAGAAGATGGTAAAACCCTGCAAAGAGTAAAAAAGTGGGCGATTTTTTCTTATACAATTTAAATATACTTTCTATAGATTTTTTTTTTTTGAATTTTGATGTAAACAAAACTCTATCTGAAAACCGCCGGTTATAATATACTAATGCAAAAATGCATGTTAATCGTAATGTGGATGATGTTGTCAACTCGTTGCTTTTCGCACCAATTTTGGTTTTTTTCATACATATATATTTTTTTTGTGCAAAAAATTCATTAGCCGCTGCTCTGGGCGCTATTTTAAATTTAAGTTTCTTGACTTTCGATGGCACCACATCAAATTCAACACAACTCTTTGTACTAGTATAAGAGATAACTTTTTGTACTAGGTATCAATAAGACATCCAATATTATTTTATACGTGTGAAAAATTTCCAAATGTCATTTTACACAAGTAGAATCAGCAGTAATCATATAAGCATTAAACACATTGAAGGCTGCAGGCAACCGACTTCAATATGTTATGCTAGGAACACAGCTGCGACGAACGACAAATATTTGGTCGCGAATATTCGTCGCCAAAAATAAAACACATTGGTGTATATGAAAATGCACACAATCATGGTGTTGGTCGAAATTCGTCATACTCAGCGAAAGTTGAAATAGATTAATTTTTAATTGTTTCGTCAGCGAACGACGAACAAAACAGTATCAGGTGACCAGGTTTCATACATAAAAAAATTATTTTTTTATGACGTTATACTTTTTATAATTTATATTAATCCATGTAGTAAAATATGTATGAAGATGTTTTCAAAATATAAAGCACCTGAGATAATTTGTCCAAAAATCCTTCTTTTGGATGGCGTTTTTATAGGGTTACTTTTAATATGGCCACCTTAGTATTTATACTAATTTTTTTTCTTTGCACGGAATGTAAACAATGTTCATTGATATTGTGCTTCACACGACGAATTATACAACGAATATTTGCAGGCGAATTTGTCGCGATGGGCGAAGTTCGTGGTTCGTCGCAGTTGTATTCCGAGCATTATATATAAAATACAACCACAGCAAGACGACACGACTGCAGGTTGCTGTCCATGCGGTTTTTTGCCGCAATCGAATTATTAATTTTTATGCTTGTTGACTACCGAATAAAAAAAAAGTGTGACCAGTTTGTAAAAAAAAAAAAATATAAAACAATTTTGCTCTTAGAAATATTGTATTTTGTAATATACCATAAAAAACAAAAGTTGTTCTAAATACAGGAATAAATGTATGTAATTGTTCTATTGTTAAATACTAACAGCCAGTTCGCCGATGTCGAAAGGATAAGTTCATTCGCATTCAGGGCGAAAGAAAAGTGAATTGGGTTTTTTCTAACTTATTCTATGCGAACGATGTGTCAAAATTCAATTGAAACACATAAGTTCATACGAACGAACGATAGTGATATAGACAAACCCAAATTGATTCGATTGTGAGTGGCCAGCTTTCTTTCACATACATTTTCATTCGATATCGTCGAACAGGCTGTAAGACCTCTTTTAAATTCATGTTTCCATATAACAAACAAGTGACTTATCTGAAATATTTGTTCAGAAATCACTCAAACATTTTGTGCTTTTCATATAAAATTTTCTAACAAGTCGCTTGCTTTTTCAATTTAGTAAAGTATTTGCTAAAAATAGTTTCTTATTTATTAGACGTACTCGTATAACCTAATTCATAAATAATTATACTCGGTTTTAAGCCCTTAATAGCTTAAAAGAGCTTTATTAAGCCTATTGTGAAAAGTAATTTCTTACGAAGCCTGTTAAGCACTCCTTAAAGTGACTTATTGTGATTTTGTCTTCTTATAATTAAAAACAAATGTGTAGAGTTGAAGATCAGAATTGAAATAAACGAAAATAAATTTGCTAAAGGAAAATCCACTTATTTAAGGATTTTGAGTAATAAAACATATTTGTTAACCAAATTAGGTGTGCTAAAGAAGAACTTTAATCAATATTTTTAGAATATGCACAAAAACTATAAAGCGTTATGTTTCTAATAAATAAATTGTTATGTCATGTTTTCAGACCACAGACGGGTGATTCGTTTAGATAGTTTCTATCAAAAGCTCTTAAAAATATATAATTTTTTTATACAAATTATCTAGGCGAGTCGCTCGTCTGCAGAACGCATTAAATTCATTTTATACTTAAGTCCAAACAAAAACGATATATGTAAATTTTATATATTGCATTTACATATTTCGTTTTTGTTTGGACTTAAGTATAAAATGAATTTATATGACGAGTGATTCGCCTAGATAATTTGTATAAAAAAAATTATATATTTTTAAGAGCTTTTGATAGAAATTATCTAAACGAGTCACCCGTCTGTGTTCTGGAAACAGCACATAACAATTTATTTATTAGAAATATAACGCTTTATAGTTTTTGTTGCCTTTTGTGAATATTCTAAAAATATTGATTAAAATTACTCTCTCCTTATTATTATTATTTTCTTAATTTTGTGTTCTTTAATAAATCGTCTGTATAGGTGTATGTATGTGTATGAATACGTATATGTATATGTGTTCTTTTGCTATCATTATAAACGTGTGTCCTTGTGAAATTGTATTGTTGTTCAATTAGTCTAATTTGCATGTATACAATCAATGTATGAATAAATGTCAATGTATGAGTACTCGTATGTATGTTTATGGCTTTATTAGTTTCATGTTTAATACATATGTATATGTATTGTATTGTATTGTTCCTATACATACTTGTGTATCTATATAAACATTTGTAGAGAAAACAACAAGTTTGGCTATAAAACATAAAAGTGTATATAGTTGGAATTAATAACGGTAAAA
The DNA here is from genome assembly GCA_914767995.1 of Thecocarcelia acutangulata. Classification (NCBI taxonomy): domain Eukaryota; kingdom Metazoa; phylum Arthropoda; class Insecta; order Diptera; family Tachinidae; genus Thecocarcelia; species Thecocarcelia acutangulata. Next base: position 15,309,950 of record OU612097.1, read on the forward strand.
GTAGTATGATTGTGTGTGTGTGAGTGTGTTTGTGAGCACGTTTTGCTTAGATAAGAAAACAGAGCTACTCATACTTGACAAACAAAAAGCACAATCATAAATATTTGTTGTAACAACTTTTAGGAGTATGTACATACCTACACACATAAATACAAAGTTTATACTACAAATTTATGGACATACCGTTAGTCTCAGGTAGAAAGGCCCTAACTCACATTTTACCGAATTTTAGTTTTAATTTTTACATTTCACACAAACACATCTTATTACAAAGATTCAATGGAATAGTTTCATAAGTAGGGGATTCAAAATAGACGACTGCTTCAAATGCCAGAAAAATATCTTACAAGACATAGTAATATTTTCAACTGCTATCCAGAAAATGAATAGCACTTGAAAATATTACACATTTCAAAACAAACACTTCAGTGACCAACGTATTATAAACACATTATAGAATACTCTCTTATAATAGTTTAGAGCAAACAGCGCAACTCATAAGTAGAACCAGCTGAAATAGAATTAAATGGAAGTACGAGTAGAACTAGAACTTCTGAAGTAGTATTTATTTTGACTACCACTTAAGGGCACATCAGACTATCACACTTTGTATTACGACTTGTCAAAAATGCAAACTTCACCATTTTTAGAATTTTGTTTAAGCAATAAGATTTTTCATCGGATCAGGGTTGCATTTTTTACTAAAGCAAATACTAAAAGTATTAATGCCAGACGTTAAGCAAATTGGCTGTTTATTTTCAAATCATATTTCTTCTTTTACTTTAGGTGTGATGGTGTGAAAACAAAATGTAATGGTACATTAGATTTTTTGCCAGTCGCCACAAATATCATTAGATTTTTGTCTCCCAAAATCCAATCAAAATCTTAAGACTTGTATGATAGTCTGAAGTACTCTTTGCCGCTACAGTCAGCTATTGCAAAACAGTGGAAGCAAAGTTGTACACCTAATAATTTACAAGCAATTCTACAAAATGAGTTACATGCTGACACCTTTCATTATAGTTTTATTCGCTATAAATTTGTGGAGTATACTTTTATTTTACACTAGTAAAATACATCCAAATATATTAGCCCTATTCACAATATTGTGCAAATGCTCTTGCATCATTACATTTGCAAAATAATGAAGAATATTCATTTCACTTTAGACCAGGGTAGGAGTAATTCTCGAATTAAATTCGTTCGCGAACGAATTAAATTTTTCATATTTCAAAGAATTATTCTTTTTAGTTCGCGAATTTTATCCATAAAATTCGTGATCGAATTTAAAAAGCGAAGAAGAGAATTTAAAAATAAAATTCGGGAGAGAATTGTTTAATTCATGAGAGAATTAAATAATTAAATTCGAGAATTATTCTTTTATTTAAGAAACTTCATCGCAATAAGTCTGTTTGCTTTTCAATAAAATATAAATTTTCGATGAAATAAAAATCATAGTTCATATAAATTAAAAATCATCAATTTAGAAAATATTGTCATATCACATTTTCATCAAAAATGTGTTACAATTATCATTTTGGCAACCTTCATAACAAAAACAACTCTCATCACGCTCAGTTAAATATTTTAAATAAATTTTATTTTTTTTTTCTTGTTTGTAAAGTTGTGCTGACGAATTTTATTTTTAAATTCGCGAACTTTATTTTTCAATTCACGAGCACAATTTTATTTTAAATTCGGGAATTTTTTCCCGATTTAATCTATTTTTATTTATTTTTTTCGTTCGCGAAAACAATGAAAAAATTCGCGAATTTAAAATTAAATTCTTTTCGCGAATTTTATTTTTAAATTCGGGAATACTAATTTAAAAACGAGCGAATTAAATAAAATAATTCGCGAGCACAATTTTTTCCTACTCTGCTTTACACTAATAGCCAAAATATGCAATCTCAAATGCCCAAGATTGTGAATACGACTATTATATTTGCAAGTGAGTCGGGCTAATGTGTTTTCCATCTCTTGTTAAGTTGCAATTGTTCGTTAATGTTAATTGGGACCTTTCTACATGAGACCAACGATACAATCATGCATAAATGTGTACGTAGATATTGAAAGTTATCAAAAGAAGTTATAGAACATTTAAAATGCACACACACATACACACAAATCAGTACTGTTGACAGTTAAATGCATGTTTGCAGTGCACAAAAATATGATTCTACTTTCTTAAAGGCTAATTGGCTACTCGTACATTAATGTTGAACTCATATTTCATACAAGAAAGACTTAAACTTTTGGAAGAAGAATAATGATGTCAAGCCAGTAGGTAAACTAACAAACGAACTGATAAACTAACAAACGAACGATTTGAGCCAGAGGGTCGTGAAAAGCCACCGCTCTTGATCTCCTTGGTACTTTCAAAAAGTTACAAAACAATAAGGCAAAGATCTACGAAGCTATCTAAGTAGTAAAAAACATTTTTATTTTTCAAAAACTATTATTTTAAAACTATTCGCCCTTATCGTAAACAGCCATTCTCATGAAAAAATTTCCCATTTCCCAAAATTGCAATCGTTAATACTTTTCCCCTAGAAATCAATTCACATTTTCTATGTGTAATTCAGTTTGGAATAATAACACTAAAAAAGCATATACGGACAAAATTCACCTAATCGTGAACATTTATTTCTCTCGTAGGTATTCAGCTCTTGAATAACAAGTGGAATTTTTGTTCATGCGAAACTTTAATTTCCCTCGAAGTGAAAAATGCTATCGTAAACCTCACGTGAAATTGCTGAAACAATTATTGGAAATAAAATAAGCTATCAGTATTCATTGAATATATTCACTTAATAATAAACTTTGTGGGATTTTTAAAAACAAGATATTTAAAATCGGAACGATAATGTTATTGCAAGAGGAGTTTGGGGTTACACTGTAAGTGTGTTTATTATTAATTAACAGTTCTACGTTTTTAATAATTATGCATTTCTTTGATTTTTCTACTTTGATTCTTCTACTGTTTGTATATTTTACTTTAAATTTTCTGCCGTCCTCATTAGAATCATTTGGTATTCCGCCAATAGTGAAGGTGTTTTTTTTGGAGTTCTTTGCTGAAGGCGGATATCGAAGTGTGAAAGCAGGAGACGCCGAAGTAGGAATGGCACAGTCCACTTTCTGTGAGATTCTCTCATAAATACTAGATTGTTGTTGTTGGAATATTATTGTCCAACACTTCTAGAATATATGTAAATAAATGCTGCTCTACAATGTTGAATAAATCTACAACAAAAAAGTTCTTTACAAACACAATTTGTTTATAGAATAAGTAACTTACGACGTATCAGGTAACTCGTAAATGTCTACGAGCATTTTGGTGTTGTCGTGATTCTTCCTCTTGTAGTTAAATTATTGCTCCGATTCTAAACTTTTTATTTTAATTTCAATTAAACAAATTTTCACACTTTTTCTTCACTGCACTAAAAGTTTGATATTTTTATTAATTACTTTTCTTACATATTTTACATTCACTAGATACTGATAGCTTGTAAAAGAGTTCCCATACATTTCACGATAGCAATTTTCCCTTCCTGGGCAATGAAAATTTTATGGGAATAAATTTTTCCCATATTATTCACGATAGTAGTGATTATTTCTCAACATAGTCAGTCTCCTTTTAGCTCAATATACTTAGTAAGACGATATTCCCAATTTTTCATACCATCCGAATAATACGATTTTGGAAACCCCTTAAAAATACGCGTTAGAAGATTTACTTCTTCATTTGAGATAAATCTTTTTCCTGCGAGCCATTTTTTCAAGTTTCGAAACAGAAAAAAGTCACTAGGAGCTAAAAAAAATTTTAAAATCCTATCGAATGTTGTGGAAACCGGTGAGTTGTCTTCAAGAAAGAGCACTTTTTTCTTCTTTAAATGTGGTGGTTTTTCTTGATTGAATCAATCAATTGATTCAATAATGCACGATAGCAATACTTTCCTGTGATTGTGGATACTTTTTCTTTCTTTCATACTTTCCTTTGATTGTGGATCTTTTTTTTAGATATAAGCTGGCTGATCCATCAATTTGAAGTGTTTTTCACGTACTTTTAGCATCGTATCTAACTCTGTGTAGTCGGTGCGTTGTGGATTCTTTTTCAAGATAATCGATTTGGTGTGCATTCCAAAATACAGTGGCCATAAACTTGTCAATCGATTTCACTGTCTTCGCCTTCTTCGGAATACTTCTACCAGCTTCCACCTATTGTTTCGATTGATTTTTTGTTTCAGGTGGTGGACCCAAGTTTCATCAGCAGTTATTAATCGATGTCAAAAATCAAGAGCATTACTCTTTATCATGCCCAAACACAGCAGTGAAGTGATCGTTTTTGTTCGACGCTGAGCAAACGCGGCACCCATCTTACCGATAGCTTTCTCATATGCAAATGTTCATGCAAAATGTTGAACACACTTATCATATGATATATTTACCATTGCAACAAACTCACGTAAGCTTGACTCAGCACTAACGATATCGAGGATTTTTTTGATATTTTCTTCAGCAACCACTCCTTTTGGCCTTGATGTTGATGGTATTATAGCAGTGCTTGTTCGGTCACGTTTAAATTCAGCAATCCAATATTTTACCATGTAATCTGACGGATCAGACTCAATATAATAATTATCGTGCTATTCTTTTGTCTCTTTCGCCGTTTTCCGTTTCAAATAACACTGCACGAAATTCACTTTTTTAATTTTCCTAGAAACACAAAAGTTACTTACTTCAAATGACAACAACACATAAACTAATCGATGAATTTGGCTGAAATTTTTACAGCTGACTTTGCACAGAAAAAAAGTTATGTTTGTGCTGCCACCTAGTGCTAGGTAGCTTCATTATCAATCCACCCTAGTATCGAAATGATTGAATTTAATGCCCGGATTTAATTACTCTTAGTTGGATTTAGAGGTCCATAAAATACTCTCCGCAGTTTAGGAGCCCACAGTTTATGGGTCTTCTTGCCAACTAGTTTAGCTTAGCTTCCGAATAAAATATTAAGCATGTTGACATATTTTAAGTTTTGGCTTTTTTCTATCGTTTGAATAATATTTTTAGTGTTTTCAGTTACTTATGTAAATCAAAAACATAGTGGCAAATGTTTTGCACTTGCTTGTGTAAACACTGAGTAAACATAATTATGTACATATGTATTACAAATATGTTTTGCTTGCAATTAAGTAATTGTCAAAAACACATCAGACCATAAAAGTAAATGGAACATACGAGTATAATATCTTTGGCCCCTTCTATCACAATCTTCCATTCGTCCATTATCCATCGTCCATCGTATAGTGTGTGTAATTGCATGATAAACTTTTCTTAAATTGTGCATAACTTTAAAGCTCTATTGTTTCAGTGTTTTATTAATGGAAAATGTTTAACGAATTTGTGCATGTCATCTCTCATTTAATGTTACACAAGAGTATTGTTTTTTAATATAGAATATATATATTTTTTTATTTTAATTTAATGTTCGTTAAAAAAACAGTTGACATTTTTTAATAGCTTTTACACGTAATCATAGGCTTTATGGAATTAAAAAAAGAAACACATTTTTTCAGTCAATAAACAATAAATGTTAATGACATTATATTTCATTATAAAAGTTCAACAAGAAATATAAAAAAATGTAGAAGAAAAAAACGCATTAAAATTTGTGTATGTGTGTGTGTTAAAAAATTTAAATGAAAAGTAAACAATATTTAACTTAATGTTAATTATTTGCATAGTGCGTTCAGGTTTATAACGCCGCTTAAACTTCATAAAAAAATTTTTAAAGCATCAAATCAGTGTTTTTTATAGAGATATAAAGTCTCAAGATGGCAACACTTTTTTAATGGCGGCGATTTTGTCAGCTGTTAAGTAATTTATATTTTATTAAGGCCTATTTAGTCAGCCGTAAAGGCCCATTTAGCCGACCGTAAATTTAGAAATGTAAATGTAGTAGAAACAGCTGATCGTTTTTGTTATACGAGAAACCACGAAAAGGCTTATCTGACTGTAATGAAATGTAACCGTAATGTTTCAACCTGTAGGAAATAGAATTTCATTACCTAGTTACGGGACTGATATATTATTGTGAATAACAGAATGGCACTACATTTAGATTTATGTTACATTTACGTTACATTTACCATTTCTACGGTCAGGTAAATGGGCCTTTAGTTTGGTTACGCATCACATTGTACAAATTTACTGCCCGTCTACATTAGACATGAAAAGCTGATAAAACATACCTTTGACGGTCCGATTAGTACATGGTATTTTATTTTAACTTCGCCAACAAAAGCACATCATTAGCTTTTATGTTCTTTTTTTATAGTTAGTGGAAAAGAAAACATATTTTTATTGCAAAATTTGCAACCTAGAATCAAAAATTGTACTTTTTTTTGCAATTTCTTTTAATTTGAAACTATTTTTACTTTTTTCATAATAAAATGTAATTTTCTGTTAAGACAGAGCTTTTAAAACAGACGTCTTAACAGCCGTGTCAAGACGGCAAGTAAACAGTAACATTTGCAGTCTATACCTGACAGTAGCAGTATTTTGCTATTCCTCTTAATGTTCTCATGTCAGGTGTGGCCAGTACTTTATTTTGAAGATCCAGTCGTAAAGCAGCGCTGGGCTAGAAAACAGCTCACGCATCATCGTATTTATTTCTTAAGTGCGGTCAGGCTTGTTTTTGTTGTTCAGTCTTTGAGAGTTTTGCGTCTCACTCTCACAGTTAACTGTTTGCCTCAGCTAACTATATTAGTTTACAGTTTTTTTGAGGTATTTTGCTGCTAACCACGCAAAGGCATAGATCGGTACAGTTAGTCACAGCGCCACAACAAATTAATGTTAAAACGATCGTGGGCATAATATCTTCTTTACTCCGCCCATGCTGTGCATCTTATACTTTGAAAATTTATTTGCAACTGTAGACCTAGTTAATAAATAAATAAATAAACTTTTTGATGATCGTAAGTCTGTATCGCGCACTACACCCATTTTACTTTTGTTCGAGTGTACCGCACTAAGCAAAACCTGCCGGGCTTGGAGGGGTAATAATCCTCAAGTGTATGTTGTGACACCGTTACATCCAGCAAAATTGATCGTTTGGTGTACTCTATGAGCTGGTGGAGTCATTGGTATGCACTTCTTTAAAAACGCTGCTGGTTAAAACGTTACAGTCAATGATGACAGCTATGGAACCATTATTACCGACTTTCTCGTTCTTTAATTGATGTTAGAGCTGAATGTTCTTTTTAGGTCAGCTGTTTCACTGAAATACATATGTCTTTCTTTTAGTGCAATAGTTCAGTGCTCTGTAAATGCAATGAACGGCTGTACTTCAGCTTTCATGAACAAGTAAGAGTGTAGTATATTCGGCTGGGCTGATTCTAAAATACCCTTCACGATAGCCACGTAAATATATAGTATATATTACAAATTTGAACTAAATATGATCGGATATATATGGACCGATATCAGGAAAAAAATATTTTTGCCTTGTAAATCACCATTCCAAAAAAGAAATCTTTCACGAACATTTTCATGGAAACTTTTGTTTAAACTATATCTCGGTTATATATAAACCGATATCGGAATTTTCTATTTTCTGTATTTTAGTAACCTTCTTTTATAATGAGAATTACTTTTCAGCAAAAAAAAAAAAAAATAAATAAATAAATAAAAAATATGAATGGAAAATTCGGTTTAGGCTATATCTCGGGTATATATGGACCGATATCAAAAATTTTCATTTTCCATATTTATATAACCTTCTTTTATTACCAGAACTGCTTTAAAACAAAAAAAGTTGTTTAACTTCGATTACTCGACATTTTCATGAAAAAACCCGATTTGGACTATATCTCAGGTATTTATGAACCGATATCTGATTTTTGTTTTGCCTTTTAGTCACCATGCTTAATAATTGTGTGAAGTTTGAGGCAAAACAAACAATTTTTTTTTCAAAAATTTTCATACGAAATTGCAAAAAAATGGCTTTTTTCGGAATTTTGGATATATCTCAGATATATGTGAACCGATATTACTGAATTTCAATAGAAAACCTATGATGGGGTAAAAGAATGGTGAAAGAAAAAGCTTTCGAAGTCGAATGGTTTTCTCAAAAACGGTATTTCAGCAGCGGACAGACGGACATCACTTAATCGACTTTTCTATTAATTCTGAATCAGAATATATATACTTTATAGGGTCGCAAATAAAAATTGTAGAAATTACAAACGGAATCACAAACTTATATATACCCTTTACATTTTTGTGAAGGATATAAAAAGGGCACCCCGCACCAACTAAAGAAGGTGCGAAACGCACTGAGTTGACAACGCTAATGATTGGTTACTTTAGGACTAGTTTTATGCCAGTTCTTTTGTATTAATAGCCTTCCAGTATTATGACTTAAGAGATTTGTGGTAGACAAGTATTTCATTTTTTTTCCAAAGAGAGAAATCAAATAATTTTAAATAAAAACTTAAATTTCACTTTCAAAAACCACATTGCAGCTATAAAACTGCAACACACTTTAAAGGTTTCGCGTCTGTATGTTTGAATGTTCCAGAGGTTTTGCGATTATACAAGTGTGTAGTTGTAGAAACAAAACGTATGTGTAAGTGTGTGTGTACGCAATTGCTTGATTGTGTTTAAATAAATGAGCGCTATATTTTACATAATGATGACGTCTATAATTTTAATTATAAAGTAATTAAAAGTTTGCATAAAGTAAATATATAACAAATATAGAAATACATATGTATGTATGCTTTTTCAGTTGAGTGTTTGTATTCATGTATCATCTAGAAAATATTGTGACACATTAAAATAATGATGTTGAGAGAGTGTCATTAAACTTGTACGAGGTTGAAATAGCAAAAGTTAAAAAAAGAATTGTATGCACATATGTGTTTATATATCTATCCACATTCATTAAAATATGCAATACAAACCCGAAAAGGATAAACTGGAAAGACAGCAAAAACCTGTGTTTTTTTTTAACAATACGACTGTTGCGTCAACAAAATAATGTTCGCATGTTCATGAGAATTTTGTAAAGTTTCACCTTTTTAATCTCTAAAGCAGACATACATATAAAAATACTCGTATATCCTTTGTGTTGCAAAATAATTAATGACACGGTTATTTTTCACTTTTACTTACTTAATTTACACTTCATAAATATCTGGCTGGCAAGCTTTTAATTAAAAGCACTCTTAGATTTTGTTTTTCAGCTGACTTTGTGTTTGTGTGTTTGTTGCGTGTACACATATCTTTATTTTATTTTTTAAAGGTCAGCTTTCTGCCTATCTCAGCATTTCAGTCAGCGATGCCATAATGATGATTTTACCTTAATTTTTAAGGTTTTTTAGATTTGAAGATTTTTCTCTCAAAATTAAGATTTTTAGATTAGTATTTTAGTAAATAATACAGGGTGGCTTATGTAAACTTATTTTCTGTGTAACTAATTTAATTCTAACATTTTAAATGCTGCAATAGAGTTTGTTTTAGTCTTTCATGTTATTATTGTTAAAGTTAAACCTCCACGAACACTGCTCCCTCTTTTCTCCTCATCATAGCCTATTTGCCTAGTTCCACGAAAACGCGCTGCATAAGTAGGGGTCATCCCCTGAGTACTGGTCGAAGATAAAAAAAAACTGACCTATTCCATTTTTGTTGTGTTTTATAGATTGATCTTTAAATTTAACAAAAATGGAGAATTGGGACAATGAAACACGAATTTGGAATCCGTTTTTTCCGTCCAAAGAGAATAAAGTCACATGTTTGGCGGCTACCCAAGCCAGGGAAGGATCCCACTTAAGTAGAATCATACAGACCAATAAGTCTACTGCCAACATTTTCAAAACTGTTCGAAAAATTGCGAAGTTGATTCCAATATTGAATGGAGTGGGATGTATTCCTAATCATCAGTTTGGCTTTTGGACTAAACATAACACCATAGAACAAACGCACATACTAGTCAACGTCATAAGACAGACTTTCGACGACAAAAAGTATTTTGAAGGCCACTCTCGGTTGAGAATACAAAATAAAACATTTTTATCTAGAATTGGCTGCACTTAATTAATTTTGTGTATTTAGTATTAAGATTTGAATACTTATTGTTAGTTCACTTTGTGAATATTCAATAAATAAATGAATGCAAAAAAAAAAAATGTTTGGCGGCACTCCTCCTTTGTTCCCTTGGGAAACTCCTGCTTCGATTATATGTTAGGGGCTTATAAAATAATTTTCCCTGATAACAAATTTCCGGCCGCATAAGTAGCTTTCCAGAAGCTTCTGACTGTTTTCAGGCAAGTTTAACTTTATTTTGTGCATCAAACCGTCATGCCACACTTTATCAAGAGCTTGTGAAACGTCAATAAATAGAGCTATTTTTTATGCTCAAAAGTCTTTCTTATGACGTTCACTAGTCTGTGCATTAGTTTTATTGCGCTGTATTTAGCCCGAAAGCCGAATTGTTGATCCTACATCATTCAATATTGGAGTCAACTTCGTCATTAACAATTTTTCGAACAGTTTTGAAATTGTTGGCAGTAGACTTATTGCTCTATACGACTCTACTTTAGTGGGATCCTTCCCTGGCTTGGGTATGATAGTAATCATAGACAACGATAATACTCGAGGCACAAAATAGCGTTAAAAATAAAAATAAGAATTCTTCTAGCAACACGAGGTAACTGTATAAGAATTTTGCCAGTAATTTTATCAAAACCTGGAAAGCTAAGTCTCAAACGCTCAGGCGGTCTAACAACATATGGCGGTAATAATATATGAATTTATTTTTTTGTATTATGAACAAATTTGATATGAAAGAAAAGTTTGAATACGCATAAAACAGAAAGAAAACAATAAATAAATCCATACACCCGAGCGCATTATCAATCGTTGCTATTTATTAACGACTAACTATAAGAGCGCAAGATTGAGTTTACGTAGTGTTTAGACAGGAAAGTAATTTCATGAAAGTTGCAATACACTGACACTTTTCCACTAAAGCACTCGCAGATTTCAGATTTCATCAAAAATTTCATGAAAGACATTTTTTGAAGTTTTCAGAAAGTAAAATGACAAATTGCTAAACACTGTTGCCACATACAAAGAATTATACCAAGCTGCAGTATTGTAGTAAAATAATAATTATAAAATTAACTTTTTTTGTATGTTATGAAAAAAATTATAGTACGTACTTTTAATGCATATAAAGAAAACAATTAAAGTCTTTTTATAAAGATAATCGCAAAAAAACTTTATTATAATGATAAGTTTTTTCAACTGTTGTCCCATAAATCTGTATATGTAATAAGTTTGGCAACTCTAATTAGTAAGCAAACAAAATAAGAATGGAGAGAAGTAGAGTCAAATTTTGTGACTCTTTGCTTCAGCGACATTTTTAAAATGAACTTTCACTTTCCCGTGTAGACGAATAAGAAATTTTCATGAAAGTCGTCTATTTCACTGAATTTTTTATTTATAATACCTATACAAAAAATTTATGAAAGTACTTTCCTGTGTAATGGCAGCGTTATTTACCACTTAAATGCAATGGGTGGGCAACACTGCCACAGAGATAAAGCACTTTTAATTTCTTTTTTTTCAGCCCAGAGTTTTTGCTGAACATACCTAAACCTTATTTGATATCCTCAGCCGCATCCTTTCTTACTCTAGAAAACTCCTGTATATCTGAGCCCCAATAGCTTTACACGTACAAATTTTTTTAGTTCATGAATTGTTTTTCTCTGAAATCAAGAAGTTCCATCCTCAATGAATATATTATTACTAATGCAAATTGTCATAAATTTTGTGGAAAAAATCAACGCCAGAAATTGTCGTTTATGTATTTAAGTTTTAAACTTTTCACAACTTTATGAACAAATTTAAAACAAATATCATTTGAAATAAATTTTTTCTCAAACCTTACTTGCTTTTTGTTTCAAAACTTTTTAATTTTAACCGAAAAATTGCTAAAAGTTTTGTGAACTTATTCCTTTAAACAGTTTTTTGCACTTTAGCACTAAAACTTTTTTTTTCGTTGTGTTGCTCTTTTAAATGCAATCATATTTTGTACATTACTTTAAAAATTCCTTTTTTTAACAAAAAGAAAAAAATATGTTGCCACATTGTATTTAAAATTGCAGACTCTCTTTATACCTAGACGAGTAAGTGAAAAATAAAATCCAAAATGTATGTAAAACTCATGTAGTAACATATTGCACGTAGAAGAAAAACTGCAGGAAAATATTATAAATAGCTGAAAAAGAATTTTAAACAACGCATTTTAAGGCACTGTAAGGTAAATTTCGATATAACAATGATTCCACTTAAACACACACAACAGTCGGTCAACGTCAGCTTAAAATCTCAGTTGGCCATGTGTTTGAGACAACTGAAATGACGGGTTGGAAATTATGGTTTTGGATTTAGTTGCAAGGAGATTGGGAGAGTTAGTAACAAGATAGAAGATTTATTCCTGCTGACGAGAATGCGTGCAAAGAAATTTCTTTTAGGCTTCTGAGGTGTTTGTAGGGTCTTAAGTATTAAGCACATAGACCACATATTACTTCACGACTTCACTGCAGCAAATACCGCAACACGCAATTGTGGTCCTGTAGTCAACTACTGAATTATTTTTAATACGGCACCAATGTAAATTCATTTGTATAAAAATATACTTCAGTGTGGCCACCTTAGATTTTCAGCTTTAAAAAATTCCGCTGCTTTACAGAATGAGCTCTGGTTATATCGGAATTTCATAAAAAAAGTTCTTCTCTCTAAGAAACGCCTTAAAAGTGCAATTTAACCTAAAAAAACTTTTGTTTGCTACGCTTAATTGAAGGTAGGTAAGCCTTCAATATGAAAATACATATAATTGAATGTACTTTCTGATCCATAGTGAGAACAGTATTAAAGAATTGAAATTTTATGACTATATATCGAATTTTTGACAATGTGATCGATAAATAATTCGACTCGAGAAACAAAAATTTATAGTCGTTCGTTTTTAGAATTTGTCGTCAAAAATATTCAACTAAAACTATTCTTAGGTGAAGTAAAATCAACTGGCATTTACCTAACCGCATACTAGATATTTTATAAAACTAACATATCTTGTTTTGGGTATAGTTATGTATACACATATTTAACAATAGAACAAAAAACAAATTATTAATTTATTTAAATTTCAATGTATTTTTATGTTATATGATAAAATAAAAACTTCCAAGAGATAAATTACTTTTTAATCTTTTTACACACTGGTCACACTGTTTTATTTTGTAGTTAACAAAAATGAAAGTGGCTCGGTGGCTAAGGCAGCAGTTCATGCTACGTCATGACCCCAGTTCAAATCCTAATGGGTGCTGATAAGTAGTGTAGCGATTACGAAACAGCTAGTTTTCCTGCAGCTAAAGATTTGATTATTTTTCTTCTCTTCTTCAATAAAAAATTATTGATCACAATAAGTTTGTGTTGTAAAAAATCTTTCTTAAGAAAACTTAAGAAAGAAAAGACTTGAATTTCGATTTCAAGTTTTTTGTTGTCCTTTTCAATTAAGACTTATTATTGATCGCTGCAAATTTGTATTGTAAAAAATACTTCTTAAGAAAAACTTAGAACTTGAATTAAAGCCCAATGTAAAAATGTACAAAACCAAAAAAGGAAATTAATTTAATTCAACTGTGGCAAAAGTTCAACATGGACAACCACCTGCAGTCGTCTTGTTTTGCTCTTGGCAAAAGAAACGTTCGCCTTTAAATTCATGTATTTTATAATTGCGGTATTCGGTTGTTTGCTGGCTTCAATGTTGTTTGCTGGCAAATCGTCCACATATCGCCGTAGACTATGTCGTCTAGGACAATATTGTCAACTGGGATATGAGTAACAACACAAACAAATATGAACGAATATTTAACAGGATACATCAAGTTCATTGACATTGGTTTCTTTTTGATTCTTTTTCTTTCTGAAAAAACTTTTTTATAAAATTTTTAGTTAAAATTGTTTTTCAAGCAAAAAATAATCTTCAAAGTCGTTTACATGCCCAAAAGTACATAAGTACGAGTACATACATACGCTTATACTTATATGTATTTATATAAATGAAAACATTAAAATTGTTTTTAGTATGCTAAAAAAATTTAAGAATTTAAAATAAAAAAAAAAAATAAAAGAAATAACTCACCATAAATATACACGATATGCCAAAGGGATAACACCACCAAGTTGTTTCCATGACCATGGAATTGCTATAAACAATGAATAATGCATCCGTACATAATTTGATTAGTAACAGGCAACCCGTTCTGTACAATAAACCGATTCTGTAATGAATGAAACAAAAACAAAACAAAATCATATTTTAGCTGAAAGAGGTAAAATTTCAAACAATGGCTGAAGTTGTGAATGATTTGAACATTTGGTTTTGAAATCATTAAAATAATAATTACGGAATCAGAATTTTTAATAAAATAGGGAGAATATTATACAACAATATGTTGGGAAATAATGTTTATGAATCTCATAAAAATACTCGCACACGTAGAAGCTGTTTTTAATTTTAAATTAAAAACAGCTGGTGATTTCAATGTTCACAACTCTTCCTGGCTCCGTCATTCGAGTTGTACAACTCCAGAAGGCCAATATGTCGAGTTATTTGCTGCGCACAACCACCTAGCGCAACTAGTGAATGAGCCAACGCATATTCCATGTGTTGAAGGGCACCATTCAAACACACTTGACCTATTCCTGACTTCACACCCTGAAAAGTATGAAGTCAAAGTTAGTGCACCTCTCGGCAATTCGGATCATTGCACCATTTCTGCCTCCTTTTCGATCTCCGAACTTCGCAACGTTTCGAAACCAGCTACGAAACGTTCAATATTTATTTACGAAAAGGCGCGTTGGGCTGAGCTCAACCAATTTTATGAGCATTTTAATTGGAAACTTTGCTTTCTAGATAACGACATAAATGCTACAGCAAAAATGGTCGAGAATATTATATTGCTAGGGATGAAATCATTCATCCCCTCCAAGCAGATTTCGATTAAACCAAAAGCAAAATCTTGGTTTAATCAGACGTGCAAAAACGCAGTCAGATCCAGAGAGGAAGCATTCAGTAACTGGCGTTTAAACAAAACCCCAGACACTGATTTGCTACGCAAAAAGGCAAGATTTTCGTGTGCCAAGGTACTTAGGCGCGAAAAGTTTCTTCACGAACAGCGCCTTCGAGCCAAGGTCCTTGCAGCTCCCCGGGGCAGTAAAACCTTTTGGTCTTTCGTTAAGAGAGTAAAGAACAGTGCTAGTTCATCAATCCCAACTCTCTTAAAGAATGACCAAGCATTCACCGACCCGGTTGACAAAGCTAACCTGTTGGCTGAAATTTTTGCAAGCAATTCCTGCTTGCCGGAAAGCAGTCAACCACTTCCCGAGCTCGAAAGAGTATCTGTAACTATGCCAAAGATATTCTTCCGGGCGCGAGCAGTTAAAAGGGTTTTGGCAGACCTCGACATAAACAAGACTCCTGGACCGGATGGCATTCCAGCACTGGTCTTGAAGCAGTGCTCTTCTACGCTTGCGCGTCCGTTAGCACACCTCTTCAGCAAACTTTACCATGTTGGTGAGTTTCCATCGTGCTGGAAGGTTGCTAATGTAACGCCAATCCCCAAAAAGGGTGAAACTAATAACCCCGAAAATTACCGCCCAATTGCAATTTGCTCTGCGCTTTCCAAAGTGATGGAAAGTATGGTCAACTATCACCTTATGAAATATCTAGAGTCACATAAATTACTTTGTGACCGTCAATATGGATTTCGCAAGGGTCGTTCTACTGGCGATCTTATGGCATATCTGTCAGAGAAATGGTGCCACTCAATCCATCATTTTGGCGAAAGTAAGGTGGTGTCTCTGGATATTTCCAAAGCGTTTGACAGAGTGTGGCATGGTGCGCTACTGGCAAAACTTACTGCTTTTGGTGTCGGTGATGACTTCTCTCGATTTATATCGAGCTTTCTCAGAGACCGCACTATACGAGTTGTTATAGATGGGGTCTCATCAAACGAGTTCAAGATTAATTCAGGGGTACCGCAAGGCTCCGTTCTTTCTCCTACTCTATTTCTTATTTTCCTCAACGACCTTCTCTATCAAACTTCCAACCCTATCCATTCTTTCGCGGATGACAGCAGCATTTGTCACTCGTACTCTTTTAGTTATAGGCCCAGCCTATCAGAGATCGCTGCCAAGAGGCAAAATATGGACGATTCACTGAATAGTGATCTTCTATTAATCTCCGAATGGGGTCGTAAAAACAGGGTCACCTTTAACGCTCGTAAGACCCAATGTTGCCTATTAACACAAAAACAAACGATCGCAAGTGCTGCTTCATCTGTACTCATGGATGGTATAAATATTGAGGAATCGGATGCTCTTGATGTTCTTGGTATGAAGATACAGTGTGATGTTCGCTGGACTGAACACATTTTTCATATCTCTAAAGAAGCATTCAAGTGCCTAGGTTTTTTGAAACGGTGTAAGATGTACTTCTCGCCATCCGATCTCCTTACTATTTATACCACCTACATCCGACCGAAAATGGAATACAACTCTCATGTTTGGGCCGGTGCCTCAAAGTCTATTTTGAGGTTACTCGACCGTGTGCAGGAGAGGGCGAAGAAGCTTATCGGTGACAGTAGGGTATCCAACTCTATTGACTCACTGGAGCATCGACGCAGTGTGGGGTGCGTTACTCTGTTCTATCGTTACTATAATGGCTTTTGCTCTGACGAGATTAGGGATCTTGTTCCCGAAACGCGCACATTTTTACGTACCACGCGTTCATCGTCCAGAGCTCATCCATTTGTGGTTGATTGCCCGGGGAATCGTACTACGCATTACAGAGAGAATTCGTTTTTCAGCCGTACGCTTCGTTTGTGGAACAAGTTGCCTGCAGACGTGTTTCCTGCCTGTTATAACGTTGGAAAGTTCAAGACAAATGTGCACAAGCACTACTCCCTCTTTCCCCCTCCTCACAACCTATTTTCCTAGTTCTGGTACAATGCACTGCATATGTAGGGGTCATCCCCTGAGTACTGGTCCTATTAAAAAAAAAAAAAAAAAAAAAAAAAAAAAAAAAAAAAAAAAAAAATTCAAATTTATGTTTTATAGAATAAAAATATATATAAAGCTTAGTCCAACCATAATGCACAATGCTAATTTTTTGGGGCTTCTAGTCCCCCCTGTATGTAGTTCCAAAGACAGTCTGTGGGTGACAAAGTTTCATGATTTGGTAGGCCAAAGCTCTTAAGCGTATCAGGCTTTAGCTAACTTACACATCTATTCATCAATTCTTATGCCTTACATTACAGGTATCTGTTGCCTGGCAACAGCACCTCGGGGGTTATAATTAGCTCCCCGAAAACCGGCAGGCACCACAAATATCATGAAAGAATAATAATCCCTCCCTGCAATTTTAGGTTTAAACCAAAGCCTGAATGCTTCAGCTAAGATACAAGCACCTTTAGCACCAGCATCAGGATGATCTACAAAAGAGAACCCCGTGGGGGTTTTGCTGGATTG
The DNA here is from genome assembly GCA_914767995.1 of Thecocarcelia acutangulata. NCBI lineage: Eukaryota > Metazoa > Arthropoda > Insecta > Diptera > Tachinidae > Thecocarcelia > Thecocarcelia acutangulata. The sequence continues at coordinate 15,327,557 of OU612097.1, forward strand.
CTGTTCAAATTAAGGGCTTGGGAAGTCCAATAAAACCTAAGTCATGTAGCTTGCTAGAGTTTTATTTGCTACAACAAACGAGAAGCTCCCAGCCATTTGTGCCCCAAAAAGTAGAGTGGCTTCGTTAGGGGTACACCAAAGCAAAACAGGCTTCCCGGGCGTAATGTTGAACCGACAGAATGTGTCATTGATTTACATTAGCACCTACCTGGAAAGCCTTATCTGACGACGGACCAACTCTACAAGGTGTTATTCAAGATTTACGAACACCACTGTATTGCTTGCAAGGCCCACATAGAGGGGAAGGGGTCCATCGTTGGTTGTAGCAAATAAAAGTCTAGGAAACCGCATGGCTTATGTTGTGTTGGCATCTATGGTATTCAATTATTTTTTCTGTTCTTCTTTGGTCTTATTGTTTCACAGCAATTATTGTTATAATTGAAAATAATCCTTCATCTTGACTGAAGTTGGACTCGAACTCACAACTAGTTAGTTAGTATCGTACATATGTATATAATAACTAAAAGTTCTCTGATTAATGATTTACATAAAAATATTGGTTGTTTTGCTTCAAACTTCACGCTATTGTTAAACATGGCAATTAAAAGGTCAAAAAGTTTTTTCCCGATATCAGTCCATATATACCCGTGATATTTTTATATACCCGAATTTTAATGAAAATGTCGCATAAGCGAACTTAAACAACTTTTTTTCTTTTTTGCTTAAAAGTAGTTCTGGTTTAAAAAGAGATTACTAAAATACAGAAAATTAAAATTTCCGATATCCATCCAGATACATATACCCAAGATATAGGATAAACCGATTTTTTTTATGAACATTTTTTTTTGCTGAAAAGCAATTCTCGTCATAAATGAAGGTTAATAAAATACAGAAAATGCCTAAACAAATTTTTCCATGAAGGATTTCCTTTTTGGAATGGTGATTACAAGGCAAAACTAACTTTTCCCCGATACTGGTTCATATATATCTGAGCATATTTAGTTCAAATTTGTCATATATACTAGACATATACGTGACTATCGAGAAGGCTATTGAAGATTCGGCCCAGCTGAATATACTACACTCTTAGTTGTTTTCCGTTATGTTGGTACAAATGTCTGTTGTATATGTTAGCAATATCAGACATTTCGGGTGGTAAGTTTGTTTTTGACAAATAAAAAGGTTAGTCGTGTTTTGGTGTGCTCTTCGATTTTTTACTAAATTTACAAAATTTTGAGCAAAAAAATGGAATACAACTCTCATGTTTGGGCCGGTGCCTCAAAGTCTATTTTGGGGTTACTCGACCGTGTGCAGGAGAGGGCGAAGAAGCTCATTGGTGACAGTAGGGTATCCAACTCTATTGACTCACTGGAGCATCGACGCAGTGTGGGATGCGTTACTCTGTTCTATCGTTTCTACAATGGACTTTGCTCTGACGAGATTAGGGATCTTGTTCCCGAAACTCGCACATTTTTACGTAGCATGCGTTCATCCTCCAGAGCTCACCTATTTGTGGTCGATTGCCCGGAGAATCGTACTACGCATTACAGAGAGAATTCGTTTTTCAGCCGTACTCTTCGTCTGTGGAATAAGTTGCCTGCAGAGGTGTTTCCTATCTGTTATAATGTTGGAAAGTTCAAGTCAACTGTTTACAAACACTACTCCCTTTTTCCCCCTCCCCACAACCTACTTTCCTAGTTCTGGTACAATGCACTGCATATGTAGGGGTCATCCCCTGAGTACTGGTCCAATATAAAAAAAAAACAATGTCGAATGAACATCGCTCAGGAGCTGTTAAACATCGTCAACGACGATCCAGATTTCCGCTAAAAGGTCATAACTGGACTAATCATGGGTGCAAGGCTATGACATTGAAACCGAAGCCCAATTATCCCAATGGAAGCGTCCAGAAGAGCCAATACCGAAAAAAGCACGTCAAGTTCGGTCAAATGTGAAGGTTTCGCCCACTGTTTTCTTCCACTGCAATGGCGTGGTGCAGCATGAATTCTTCTCACAAGGTTGTACGGGCAATAAGAAATACTACCTTTGAAGTTAAGCGCCGTTTGCTCGAAGTAATTCATCAGAAACGCACAGAATTGTGAAAAAAATCATGGATTTTGCACCGTGATAACGCACCAACTCACACATTGATTCTTGTGTGTGAGTTTTTGGCCAAAAACAAAATCCTTGTCATGCCTCAAGCAACGTTTTCACCGGATTTGGCCCCCGATGATTTTTTTGCCAAAACTGAAGACAGCAATGAAAGGAAAGCATTTCGCTACGATTGAAAAGATAAAAGAAACATCGTAACAGGAGCTGTTGGCGATACCAAAATGCGCGTTTCAGAAGTGTTACGAAGATTGGGGGAAAAACGCTGGCTTAAGTGTATTGTATCTGAGGGGGATAACTTTAAAGGGGATGATGAAAAATAAATACTTTTTGCAAAAACTGAAAATATCGGTTAATTTTTAATCAGCCCCCGTATTCATTTCTTTTAAATTTTTCATTCGAAACTTTGAGTAAAGTAACTCATTTCGGACACTATCTTTAGTCGTAGATTAACACGTTTGTCCAAATCGACTGGAACAAATTAATTTCTGTCGTCCTTTGGTGTTATTTTAATTTCCACTCGCCCACAATTGAAATAAAAAACAAAAACAAAAAAAGACCAAAGAATTAAAGAAACCAAATTGGTACAACCTCCAGCTCGAATACTGTTTCTCTGTTAATATTTTAGGTTGGCTGGATGGCTGGATGGCCGGATGGTTGGCTGTTGGCCGCAATAACAAAAGTACCCACCTTTGCTTCATGACCACATTAAATTTATCCAAAGCTGCGTTGTTATTGCTATTGTACGTTTGCTGGTAATGATGCTGATGGTAAGGGTGCTGTTGCTGCTGCTGTTGTTGTTGTATAGTATTGCTATTTGTTGTTGGCATTGCATTCGTAATTGCGGGCGATGCAGCAGACATTGTGCTTGGCGATGTTGTTGCTGTTGTTGGCTTATTTGTACAACGATTTTTATGCCAAAGCCATAAAAGTTTTTTGATTAAAATTGCAAATAGGGCAAAAAACAATAAAATAAACAAAATATCAACAAACAAAAATAAAATAAAATTCAAAGCTGGTTTGGCGGGCGATTGGTAACCGTCAGCGTCCGCATAGTTGGCAGCAGTTGAAGTCATTGTGCTCCTGCCGTAAACATCTTCAGTATTGAGAAATGAAATTGCTGTTACTGGGGAAATTACTGTTTGCAGCGAGCTTGACCAAATTGTAGATGTTGAGTCAATTGTATTGCTGTTACTGCTGCCGCCAATACTGCCACTATTGCTTGAGGTTGTTGTTGTCGATGTTGCCGTTGCCGTTGCAGGATGAGCTTTACCATTATCAATGATTGCTGTAGTATTAAATTCTAAAACACTATCGCCATTACTTAGCAAAGGTGGTTCAGTGGTGAACGGTGTTAAATGAGTGCGTATTAAATGCTCATTTAAAGGGAAAAAACTATTGGTTGCCATGTCCATAGAAAATGCTGTCGTATCCATTAAGCTGGTGCCACCATTTGGTGTGGCAATTGTTGCGGCCGAGGAGAGGGGATGGCTCATAATTTCTAGCCACCAGTTTTGTGGCCATTTACCATTAATTGTACAAATTAAAGGCGAAGTAATCGCGAATAGCAACGGCAATAACCAACTGATGCCAATTGCTCCGCGTACACCAGATGTTGAATTATGTGCTGTTGCAAATCTTGAGGGGGGCTTTAGTGCCGCCGTCGATTGTCTTAGTGTCTGTTCTCCTGTAGCAGTAGTAGTGCCTGAAGATGCTGTCGAAATACTTGTTTGCAGTATTGCAGCATTCTCTAACTCCTGTTCTGGTCTTTTTGTCACCATTATGCCTTCATTTCCTTTTTCCCCTGGCACTGCAATGTTAATATTTGTGTTGGTACCAGCTGCTGAAACACTGGAAGTTGTTTCAATTGTGGGCTTGTTTGTAACATGCAATAATTTCTTCGGCACTAATTCAGAGTGTATTACTAATGCAATTGCAATTAGTGTAGATATACCCAGTAGTAAAAGCGATGCCAATGAAGAACTAATTATGGGCTGCCAGTTCTAAAAGAAAAGTGAAAAAAAACAAAAGCAATTGAAACAAGAGAAATGTATAATAATAGAAAAATACATTTGAACAAAATTTTAATTAAAAGCTTTTTTTTTTTTAATATATATTTGTTTTGTATTCTGCAACTATTAATAAACTTAATTTAAGCGTTCTTCTAATGGGCGTAAAGGAGTTTGTAACACTTAACAACAATTAATTTCAAAATAACTTTAAACAACAAGCATCTGCCTAAAGAAATATCGAAAGGGGAAAGTAGAATTTGTTGTTGTTTTCCAAAGATACTTTGTTTTTCGTAGACCAATCCATAACTGCACACTGGTAGAAGTTTGTTTCATTAGTAAACTTACTGGCATTTCTCCCTAAAGAGCAGCAACAGAGAATGGGATTATTTTCTTTATGAATATTTTACAGACGTTATAAAGCCAGAGTTGTTTATACTCGAATACTTTTCCTCACAATTCTTATCACTATACCAGGTGTCTGGTGGCAAATTCATACTTTTAAATACGATAATTTTGCGTTGCGGGCGCAAATCGATTGTGCGGATATGTCAGTCATGATGTCGCAGTGGTCGAGTGAGCATCACACATTCGCTGTGGAAATATTTTATAAGAATAATCATTCTTACTCAATCGTTCGTCGACAATTTTTTCAAAGTTCAGTATTCGGTATTTAATCCGTTCATGGGTGCAGAGATTTCGCACAACTGCTTCGCCTTTTAATGCCCTACGGCCAGGGACCAGTCGATCTTCCCGTACTCCTGAAAACATTCAACTCGTTTTATTTAATTAAAAAAAAGAATAAAATTAAAATCGTTCAAGATCTGAAAGAAAGTGACTTTTATTTACGCAAAAAGTTTTGTGAAACGTTGTTTGAGAGTTTTTGCACTGTAAACCCCATTTTTGATGCGAGTAGGCTCATTTTTAATACGCTTATAATAGTTTCACTTGTATGTTTGATTGTAAGTTTGCAACACTCTAAATCCAAGCCAACTGCATATACAGTGTTGCTGCTTTAGTGCAAAAATTTGAGTTGCCATATTGCTTTCGGGGAAGTGTGGAGATTTTGGGGATTCACGAAGTCGATTTTGGGAATTCCCAACAAAATTCGAAATCACTTTGCTAAGCAGTTTGGAACCGGTTTTCAATATTCGGTGCGAGTTTCTGCATCTAAATTATAAACAGTCATTCGCGTTAGCGCGAAAATTCAAGTTGCCGTATTGCTTCTGAGCAATGAAGTAGGAGATTTTGAACATTTCCTGAAACCGACTTCTTGAATTCCCAAAGCAGCTTCCCTAAGCAAATCGGAACCGGTTTTCATATTCAGTGCGCTATATTTGGTTTCAACAGGACGGTGCCACTTGCCACAGCTAATGAAACAAATACAATTGTCGTATTATCTCACATGGTGGCGATGCCAATTGACCGGCAAGAGTATGTGATTTGACACCGTCAGACTTCTTTCTTTGGGGTTATTTGAAAGGAAAGGTGTACGTTGATAAGCCAGCTACAGTTTAAAAGCTAAAGGGTGAGATAATACGGCACATTAACGGCAAAGAACCTCAATTATGCCTCAGCGTCATCGAAAATTTGAACAATGGAGGTGTGCCGCCGAGGTCGCGGTGTTTATTTCGCCGATATTTTGTACCATGCACAATTGAACCTTACCAATTTTATCACAATAAAAAGAAATGGCTACAATTCATAATTTGGTAAAAAGAATTCTGTTATCCTGCATCGATAATTTTCACCGTTTGCATTCGGTATCTGACCTCGAGAATTTTCGAAAAAAAAAAATGGTTCAATTATCTCATGCGTGGATAAGGCACATCAAACAGTTACCCTCGAACAATGCAATGGTATTTGATGTTTCAATCGAAGGTGCTTGTTGACGTGGCCGTACACGGCGAACACGCAATGCTCACTCGACCCCTGCGACATCGTGACGCATAATCGATAATCCAAACGACGGCATCCTCCGTCCTTACCGTTTACAGCTTTTTGAAATAATCGTAGTTAAAAATATAAATTTGCCACCAGGCACCCTTTATATTATGGGTGAATTAGTGATATGTAGAAAATCTAAGGAACGAGATTTGAATACGTTAGAACCTCTTATTTTATGAGCCAAAAAGTAAAGACGACAAGATGGGGGTAAATGGCTTCTCATTGCGGTCAAAGGTGGCGAAAAAGGGCAGAAAATCCACAAAATACTTCGTAACTATCTCTAAGTTAGTCTTAGGAGGGTAAAATGTAAAACCGAGCCCACGAATATATCTGTCCTTACATTTCTTGTGAGCATGTGTAGACGCTAATTGCCCTGCTGAAGGGGGTTCCCATACATAATATTAGTTTTTAATATTTTAGGGCCAGCAGCCTTAACTAGGCCCTTAAAGCTGTCGAATGTACGACTGTCTTACGATATTATTGTAAACCCAGCATCAGGGTGGTCCCTAGAGTGGTTAACCTACCATAAAAAAAATATATATTAATTATGTCGGCACCCCCTAGGATTAAAGATAATGTAAAAACAATTCCGAAAATAATTTTTTATTTGTTGCCACCCCTGGAAAGACCGCCCTTTTAGTATTTTGTTAACTGTGTCACTATTTTTTTAGTATGATCATAACATTTGGTATGCCGTTGTTCGTGGTTCTGTTCTACATTCTTAAACAGTTTATTATTACTACGTCAAGTTTTAGTCATGACTCGGTTCGTACCAACCCTAGTGTTAAATATTTTTGAAGGAAAATAAAGCCCTATTATTTTTATATAGAACTTTTGCATTAAAAGTATTCACTTTTATTCATAAACCAAAAAGTTATGGGAGTTTTAAGAAAATTCTCAAAGTATTTGAGGATATGGTAACACTTTTTGCAAAAAATCCACTTTGTCATATTTGACATTTTGAATTAAGTAACCCTGCAGAAATTATTGGAGTACATGATCCGTTTTATATAAAAAGGAGTAGTTACAAAATAGTCCGATGTAATGCAAACATGGACCATGATAACTAAAAAAAAAGATATTTTGCAATACTTGCAACACACTATTAAAAAAATACAACTATGGTAATACTGTTACGCCATGTTTTGTTTAGTGTGTTTTCTGACAAGCCGAATGACTTTTTTTATTATTAATAAATAAATATCTAGCACAGGATTTACTAATTTAATCTTTAACCATGGATATGTTAAGGTCACGATGAATATTTTTTTATTATTCACAAACTATGGAGCCCTAGTTAATGTTCTTAATATTTTTGACTGGAATCTTGGAAGAATTACAAGGTTTGGGTTACTAGTAAGTCCGTAAGTCCAGGTATATTCTATGAATTCAATTGTTATGTTTGCAATTATTTATTTATATTTTTATGTTGTTTTTGTTTATAATAGTCTTTTAACAAATGAAGAAAAAATTTATACGAAAAATTTTGTGATTATATTTGATTTGATTTTTTTGTTGTTGCACCCCAAAAGTGCTCTAAAAAATTTTACAAAATTATATTTTTCAAAGTAGTCTCTTGTGTTCCATGGAGTATACACATCAGAGTAATTTAAAAATGGTTTCCAAACTAGTTTTCTGTGGTAATCCATGGAGTAGTGGCATGAAATAATTTCTAGACTAACCCTCTATTAATAATTTGTGGAGTAGTTACTTAAACTAGTTTGTGGATTAGTCTGATGTAATTTTTTTTTGGATTACATGATCCTCGCCTAGGACATTGTAATGTAAAATGGAGCATGTTTTGCCCACATATTTGGATTACTTTTGGACTAGTCCTGGTTCTTTGTGGAGTACTCTTTGCACGCATGTAAGGAGTAGTCTCGATTTCTGTAGGGAAATGCTTCGAAATTTTATAGTAGTTGAATAGCGTTAAAAATTATGTAGTTAAAGTAATACGTTTTCATTATACGAGCAATATTGCTTTCTGGTTTCAGTGATAACTTGAAATAAAAATGCTTTCTGTACCTCGTTACGGCACAATACGAATATATTGTATTATTCTATTAATTTTGCCTCTCTTTCAGCAGCGTTATTAACAGCGTGTCATTTATGCAATATTCCTATCGTCTACTGGTAGTTGTCAAATTCTTCCAGGATTTCCAAAAATCGTGCACTAATTCATCCTTAACGTGTATGGCACTGTCTTATAGAACCCTAGTGTTATATGACACCTTCATAATTATAAACGTTGCTTTATAATTATATTGCTTCCTTTATTACTTAAATTACATATTCGTATTTGGTTTAAATTGTATTTTTTAATTTTATATATGTCTTTATGAATATCTGCTTATGAATGTTTGTTGTGTCTTCTATTTCTTTCTTTGTTTGTAATTTTTTGTTTGGCTGATTTCATGGCTTTACACTCCCCTAAACAAGTATTTGTGTTTTTTCTCCTGTTTAATAAATATTAATTTAAATTTTTGCTGTATACTTATGTGTATACATATGTATGTGTATGTATCCAACCCATATGTGTTAGTAATTTATGTGAAATCAACGTTGCGCGATGAGTTTTTGTTTGGAATTTTTTTTGTGTGTGCCTAAATGATTTCCTTCCTCTTCGTTTGTCGGCAATATGATTGTTCTGTGGATGTTGCTAGTTTCCTTTTAAACATAAGAAAATTTATCAAACAGATTCAAGACACGAAATATTTAAAGAAAATTTCATAAGTATATATATACATACATACATACAGGCATGTTCTAAGAAACGCAAATCTCTTAAATTTAGCGTTTTCGATTTTAAAACGCCAAATAGGTGTTCTGAGGAATTGTATAACGCAAGAAGTATGGTTTTGCGATTTGAAATCGCCAAATAGTTGTTCTAGAAAATGCATATCGCTTAAAATTGGCGACTTCAACTCGCATGTGTATATTGAAGTGAACTGATTGAATTTGCTAAAACTGAATTTGCAAAAGGCAATAAATTCAATAAATTATTCACAATTAAAATTAGTATGTCTTCTCAATAAAAAGTTTAAAGAATTTTACACATTTTCAATTAAAAAAACTAAATTAAAAGTTTTGTCTATTTGTTGTCAATTTTTTTTTATCTATATAACTACCACATACATATATACGTATGTATATATGTAAAACGCACGTTCCGTAGAATACCTAGAAATCAATTAAGCATTTTTCAGAACGCTTTGCGGTTTCAGAACGCGCGTTTCTCGGAACATGGCTGATTCAAACATATTGTTACGTTTTGGCCTCTGAAAACGCTTTTGCGGATCTTTCAATTGTGAATGAAATAATGACACTCACACTTGTTCGTTATACAGTACTTAAGTAATTCACAACTTTATTTACACTTGATACCACTTTGTACCAAAACAATAAACTTTCTACTTTTGGACTTATGACTGTCTTGCACAAAGCTTAAAAATAAACTGGCTTGTTGCCATTATCAGGGCGAATTTATACAGGTGAATGCAAGCGGGTAGACGAATTCATTACTATGTATTTTGTTATTGTAAAACGTATCGTGAATGTCAAAATCTAAATTCGCCTAAGATTGTTCAGCTGGGAAAAAATTTTGTATAAACGTTAAATATAAACTTTTATAACTGTTTGTAATTAAAATCACAGATTATATTACTTTTTCACTTTTAAATTCACACAAATTTCTTGAAATTGCACTAAATCATACAAAAAAATCTTCAGATTAAAATGGCGCGAAAATGTTTGTAAACAAAAGAAAAATAATTTGACATTGGAAAAAACGCGAGAAGCAAAAAATAATCACCTGAGCTGTCAAGTTCACCTAGTAATGAATTAGCCTTGCTTCATTATCATCTTCTACAATCGCCACGATCTTTCTAGTCATTCATAATTCTAGACGAGCGATGGACATTTTTAGTCAAGCAATTGTTTATAAGCAAAGGCATTTTTTTTTCTTATGCTCATTAGTTTAGTCGTTCAACAGACATTGGCGGATGCACATGTTAGGTAGATGTTTAGAGCTTTTTTCCCATTACAGTAGATAACATAAATGGCAGTGCAAAATTTTTTTATGATAAGCAATACGTTTGTATATGTTCAATGTCTTTTTTGTCATCAAACATTTAAAATGTATAGAGAAATGTTATTAAGCGGCATTATAATTTCTGCCATTCTAATAGGACTATATATAATAACATATCGCTCCTTTATTGCAACATAGTCATATCTCAAAAAAGCTCGTTTCGACAAAAACGCTTTTAAAGTTTTCAGTTTCCATACAAGTCTTAGCAAAATTTTTTAGAAAATATGTCCTAAAGGAAACAGTTTACGAGCAATTTGAATAAAGTTTTGGCACAATATAAATGATAGTACTGTTAATAATTCTGCATTGTTAACTCGAAAAGCTAATTTTTTGAGATATGATTATGTTGCAAAAAAGGAGCGATATGTACTTATGTGAAAAAAATTTTCAGACTTAAAATTCATTTGCACTAAACAACATAATAAAATTAATTCTACGTCTTTGAAACTTATATTGCTATTATGAAACTATCATTACAGCACTAACGTAGGCGATTTAATTCTTCATATGCAAATCTTTGTGTTAGTTTTGTTTGCCACAGTACTTTAAATTACTCTGAAATTATGTCATTAACTCAAGCGCGTAGAAATTGGTCCACCACTGTTCTAGACTCATATGTACAGATATCATTCTTACGAATATGCACATACACACGAGAGCAATAAGCAAGTGACAACAACAAACAATAATAAAACGAATATTCTTGGATACAAGAAAAACAACAACATCATTTGTAGTTGATTTACTTGGAATTTTGCGTACTTTAAATCATGTATGTTTGTTTGTTTGTGTATTATGTTTTTAACTTAGCTTATGTGAATGTGTTGTACATTTATGACAGCTGCACACTGGGTTAGATGTGATTAAAATTCTTAACAATAGAGTGCATGATAGGGCATTACATGATCACTTATAATTCACTATAGAAGGGAAATTTAACTTCTGACGAAAAAATATTTTAACAAATTTTTCTAATTTATATATGATACCATCATTTGTCTGGCTCAAGTTCAATCCTGGCTGCAGCCAAGAAATATTTTTAATTTTAATTATAACAATAATTGCTGCTATCAATAACTCTGGATCAAAGAAGACAGGAAAAAATAATTGAATACACTAAAGCTAGGGAGCAAATAAAAATTTTATATATAATAAATGAATTAAATTAGATCAATATGTAGCAAACATTAACGTAAGAATAATTAAAGAGCTCGGAGGCTGAGTTTGTTAAAAAGTTAAAAATACATTATGTTCACATGATCCCGAGTTCGAATCCCAGTAGGTGCTGATGAGTAGTGTACCGACTACGAAACAGCTAGTTGTCCCCCAGCTAATGGTATTCAATTATTTTTCTATTCTTCTTTGGTCTTATTGTTTCACAGCAATTATTGTTATAATTAAAAATAACCTTTCTTCTTGACTGAAGGCGGACTCGAACTCACAACTGATTAGTTAATATCGTACATATGTATGTATATAACTAAAAAAGTTCACTGATTAATAATTTAAATAAATTAGGTACAATTTTTAAAATTTGATTTAAGTTATTATGATAAAACACCACAGATATAACTTATTTGTCAAAAATTAAGTAACTTCTGTTGGGAAAGAATTAAAAGAGATTTTCAACTTCTCAGGCCTCCCCAGCTTAAGATTAGGCTAAAAGGAGGCTTATTTCAACTAAAAAATCTGCTTGAATTCCAGAAAGGTCCCTTTAAACATATTTGAAAAGTTGTGATGGTACTCCTCAATCAATTTCCATGTCGAATTCTTTCTACTAATGTGATGTTTATGCGACACAAACCAGTGATACGTCTAGAAATTTTGTATGAAATATATTCAATATTTTAAGTGTTTTTTCATAAAAATGTTAAAGACTTATCACTCATTCCTGTTCCCTAAAATCCACATAAATTTAGGTAAAACAACTTTCGTATAATAAACAATGTTTTCTTTTCCAAATATCTTTCAACCTGAATTGCGTTTTTCATTTCTTTACATGATTATTTTTACTTTATAATGTACTCGTATACAGAAAATTTCGTTGTCAATATTTGTTTTCAATTTCTTAAAACTTTACATTCGATTTACTTTATTTTTGCTTTTGGCTTGTTTATTATTATTTATACTTCGGGAAAGGAAACAATGAAACTGAACTCGCAGAACGATATTTCATTACTTTTGCCAGATGTGATATCTCAGCAAAATTTTTGTAATAGACTGCATACTTTATTTATTTTACAAAAGCAAAGTAACAACAAAAGCTTACGGTGTTCTGAATAAACAAGAAGTATAAGGAATACATTTGGATAATTGTGTATTTAAAGGATTCCCTCTGAAGATTTAAATACACACATTAAACAAAAGTGGACTACAGGCATACAATATTTTATACCATCAGCCCATTCATAACCGTTCTTTAATCCGGCCTCTGTCGCAAATATATTCGATACAAATACCTACTAATACCAATAAACAAATATTTATTTGGTGTTTGGGGGTTTTGGGGGTTGTGAGTAAATTTATTTGTGTGCGGCAGGCAGGCAGGATGTTTACATGTTTGGAATGTTGAAGAAAATATTAACAACCCCAAGCCAATTAGCCTTAAACAGCTCACGCACATACATACATACACACATACACATATTAACCTTGAAACATATTGACGAGGCAAACATTGTGAAGAGGAGCGCAATTATGATGACATTTTATTAACACATTTACCGAAAATCTTTTAGGATTAAATAAATACAAAGAGAAGAATCTGTCTGCACATTTATGCTTTAACAAATATGGCCGGCTGAAATGGAATGGGCCATAATTGTTTTATAATTGAAAAAAAAGACATATGTTTTAAATAAAAAGAGAGAATTCTTTATACCTAGTTGTTGGTTTATTATTATTTTTATTTAATAGCAACGAGCAACCCGATTGTTGCTCAAGTCAGTAGAAATTATAATTAATGTGGGCAATTAACAAAATGCATATGTGATTCAATATGAGATGAATATAGATAGAAAATAATTAAATGCTCGGTGGCTTAGTGGTTAAAGCAGTAGATCATGATACGTCATGTCCCGAGTTCAAATCCCAGTGGGTGCTGATGAGTAGTGTAGCGACTACGAAACAGCTAGTTGTCCCCCAGCTAAAGATTTGATTATTATTTTTCTTGTCTTCTTCAATCAAAATTATTGATCACAGCAGATTTATATTGTAAAAAATCTTTCTTAAGAAAAAAACTTAAGAAAGAAAAAACCTGAACTATAATAACCCGTTGTACAAATGTACAAACCAAAAAACTTACAATTTTGTTTACGCCACCGTGTATTAGCACACTACACTTGCTTATTTTTTTGAGTTATGACTGTCTTGCACAATGTTTAAAATTACACTGTGTCTCTACTGAACATCTGTCTGCTTTTTATACTTCTTTATTACCTTCTACAATCATCATAAACTTTCTAGTTATTGATAATTCCTGACTCAAATGTACAAATATAATTCTTGTGCACATGCGCACATATACATGCTTGCGAAACATTAAGAGCGCAGTAACAACAATCAATTAGAACACGCTAATAAGATCGCCACAAGCATTGGTGGTTTGATTTACTTGGAATTTTGCGTTCTTTAAAACATATGTGTGTCTGTTTGTGTATTATGTTTTTTGCTTTATGTTGTTTGTGTGGCTGTGCATGTAAATTTATAACAAGCAGATTAGCGGCCGCACAATGTGTTAGATATAAGGCAAAATCGTACCAATATTTTCCAATTAGTGAACAAAGTTGTACGTGAATAACTTTGCGCCACTTTGTATTATGGCATTTTCGCTGACGATATGTTGCTTAATATTCGTTTCTATGTATTTCTTTTTTACCCGTTGCTTCGCAACAAATTTGTGTCCATTCTTTTTTTATATATTTTTTATTTGTTAGTGCTGTTGTTGTGACATTTACATATCCACTAGCATAAGGTTGAATGAATATATATGTTTAGGTCAAAGGTATTGACTCTTTTTTTAATCAATTACCAAACAAAAAACTTGAATTGAAATTAATTGGAATTAAGCAAACAAAATTGTTTTAATCAGAGCGAAATAAAATAAATTCTGATCACCAGAGAAATTATTGAATTAAGAGACGCATCAGCAGATTTGTATTTGGAAAAGCAAAAAATGAAAAGAAAATTATTTTACGGGGACAAAACCGTTTAAGAAATTAACAAAACTTCTACGTTTACTGAAACATATACGACTGTCAGCAATTTGAAAATTTACTTTTATATTTCATTTTGCGAGCTTGAGCTTTTAAACATACCATTATCAGTAATTTAGAGGTTTATAGTTATGTTAACATTTGATATTTTTATGCCCTTCACAAAAAATGTTAAGGGTGTATATACTCGTATAAGTTTGTGATTCCCGTTGTAATTTCTACAATTTTCATTTGCCATTAATTTAAAATTAATATAAAAGTCGATTAAACGATCTCCGTCTACATTTTTCTTTTTAAATTCCCAGTAATTTAATTAGATTGTTGGGATATAAAGTTAAAGGTTTAAGAATATCTTTTAAAAATCGTCAAAAGCTGACCTTAAATCGGGAAAGTGCTATTTTCAGCACCCATGTTGTGATGTAACTAACGAATTAGCGCTTGTGATTGTTTCAGTCTGTTTTAATAACTCGTAACACTACTACGCCCAGCTGGTGTCACTATTGAGAGGAGGATGTCGGAATCTTAAATATTCGGGTTAGCCGTCGACGTCGCTTGAGATTATCATCATGAATCTTATTTGTTAGTTAAATTTTATACGGTTGTAGGTCCAAGTTAGTTTGATTACACGCAAAGAAAAATCTTTTTGATATATGGTTGCGATAACATTAATATATATTCTTTAACATTGGGTATTATCAGTTTAATCATATTATCAGTTTAATTATTGTTTGTTCTTCTATAAATATGTTACTGTTTGCATTTCTTTAATTCTGTTTTTACCATCTATAAATTTCAACATATGGTTGTATACAACAATGGCAATTGTGAAACAATTTTGAAAAGAACATTAGCTTTTATCACACCCAATACTAAACTATTTGCTTTTCTAATGTGTATGATACGATAATTCATATGCAACAAAAGTAAGTTTACAAAGTAAATTTACTATTGCCGCCTTTAACAATATTTTCCTTCTACTCGCTGACATATAGTTTTCTTTCAGTTCGATTTTTTCCTTAGATATAAAAATATGTTGCTTGTGATTTTGATTTTAAAAATATTTAAATAAATTTATCCAGCATTATTTAAAACATAGCAAAAACGTGAAATTGCGGAAAATATAAATCTTGAGTATTCACAAATTTATAGAAGTGCTTTTAATATTAAGATGTAAACATATGTATGGTATATCCAACAATACATGCAACCATATTACTATGGTTATGTATGACTTTTGAAATTGTAACTGCAGACGCAATTTTTAATAAAGATTTCGGGTTTCTTTCAGGATATTTCAACATTAAATCAGAAATTTGTGCATTAACTCCATAGGGATGCATTCCAATTATTTGTTTTTCCTAATTTATATGAGGGCGGTTCGGAAACTTCTTAGCCTATCAATGAAAGAGAATAGTTAGTTTTTCAAAAATATTTTTATTTTCCAATATAATCTCCTGAAACTTCAATACACTTAGTCCAACGCTTTTCTAGCAATTTTATCCCTTGATTAAAATAGTTTTCCTCAAGGTCTTCAAAATAGTGGTTTACAACTCTAATTGCATCTTCATTTGAGGTAAAACGCTTGCCAGCAAGGAATTTTTTTAGATTTGTTAACAGGTGAAAGTCACTGGGAGCTAAACCAGGAGAATAAGGTGGGTGGTCAAGCAACTCGTACTTTAATTCGTTGATTTTAGCCATTGTTAAAACACTCTTGTGCGCTGGTGCGTTGTCTTGATGAAAAATTATTTTTTTGTCTTGTAAGCAAGGACGTCTTTCTCGAATTTGTACATTTAATTGATCCAAAAGGTTGTAATAGTACTCTGAATTAATTGTTTTACCCTTTTGCAGATAGTCAATTAATTTTTTACTGTTGCATATGAAGGAGCACTTTCACCTAACACATTTACCATATCATTATGAATTTCTTGTCCCGATAAACATTTTGTATGTAAATATTTCTAATTTTTTCATTTTAGCAAAATCGCGGATGCGTCTTTTGTGAACACCTGTTTCTATATGAAGGAGTTACAAGATCGAAACAAAATTTAACATGTGTTCATAACAGAGATGGAAGTTTCTTAAACGCTTAATTCTTTTTTGTTTATATCGCGCTTTTTTTTGCTAGGCTAAGAAGTTTCCGAACCGCCCACGTATTATACATATATTATAAGCTGCCTTTTAGTGTAATTAATTATTACATGTACATATATATTTGTACTAATTGTAATCAAAATATTGTTTCACTAAAGCCATCTCTGGTATTAGTATGATTACTTCATGAGTGTAATAATGTTATATATGATAAAAACCATGAATAGTCAGTATAATAATATGGTTGAGTATAACAATTACTTTAATTAACACTATGGTTACTTATTATTATAGCAATGTTCAACTAAAATATAGCATAGTTGCTTACAGTATTTTTTACAACACTATGGCGAACGTCAATGGCGTTTTAGATATTGCATAACAATATAATATTATCAGATAAAACCATATAATTCAACAATAGTACGTTGCCCTTAGAATATTCAGCCATGTTCCGAGAACACGCCATGTTCTGAAACCACTCTGCGTTTTGAAAAACGCTTAATTGATGTTTAGGTGTTCTGAGGAACGCGCGTTTTACTGGCGTTTAGGAGTTTTTTCCGAAAAAATACAACATGTGTTTTACATACATATACATATATGTATCTGGTAGTAATATAAAACGAAAAAAAAAAAAATTGACAACAAATAGAAAAATTTTTCAATTTAGTTTTCTTAATGAAAATGTGTAAAATTCTTTAAACCTTTTATTGAAATAAAAAGAAACCATATTAAATTTTAATAGTGAATAATTTAATTGCCTTTTGCAAGTTCGGTTTTAGCAAATTCAATCAGTTCACTTCAATATACACATGCGAGTTGAAGTCGCCAATTTTAAGCGATATGCGTTTTCCAGAACACCATATTTCTTGCGTTATACGTTTCTCAGAACACCTATTTGGCGTTTTCAAATCGAAAACGCTAAGTTTAAGCGGTTTGCGTTTCTCAGAACATGCATGATAGTTGTATCAACCATATATTTTTTTCTACGTGTAAGTTCTGATCTGTGAAATGTCTTAAGTTTGTGAGCGAAACCTTGACTTACAAAGGCACAACTGCTGTTTTATTGTTTACTTAATCGTGAATACAAAGTTGGTCCCCCACCGCGCCCTAACTGACTTTAAACGGCGGATTTAATAACTTTTGTCGCGTTCTTGTTATACAAATAACGTTGTGTAAAAGTTTTGCAAGGAATAGCAACTAGCAATTTAAGATGAAACAATTTTTCCGCATTTTAATTTTAAATATAAAATGCTCTTTAGAAAATTAATGGCATACATTAATTTTCCATAGAAAACCTATTATTAACTTGTAATTTCTTAAAGAACAAATTTACATTTTAATCAACAAATTTTCTTCCAATAAATTAGTTTAAAGGATCCTTTATTAATATCCTTTATTCTGTTATGAGTTTCAGTTCGCATGTTTCCTTTTTATTATTATTAAATATAAGTCTCTCAAACATTTTTAAGGTCTTAAGTATTCTTGTAAAGTTTTCTATTTTCTTTTTTTAACTAAATGTTCACATTTACTCATACGTAAATAATTTCATCACATAACAGCAATTTTTCCTACTTCACTGTCTTCAGTATTTCAGAAGTCTGACTTTTTATTTTCTTTCATAATAATATTTCCGTTTTTTGTAATCTTATTTTTTGTTGTCATTCATTCAAATACTTTTGTTTCACAAAGTATTATTACAGTACAAAAAACAAGATTTTGGAGACAAAAGATTTTTTTTTAAGAAATAACAACAAGTAGATAACTTTTTTGCGTTCACTTTTGTATAGTTGGGGTTTTTAAATTTTAAAAAGATAAAACTTTTTAATTTGTTTTTGTTGATTTCTATTTTTGCAACTTTCGTTAAAACAAAATAAAAACCATTTTAGAGATATTTACTTCATGTGATATTTCTTAAGATTAAAAAAAGAATTAAAAACTAAAAAATAATACAAGTTTTATCCTAAGACATAATAAAAAAAAAAACAGAATTTAATTATTAGGTGCACGCAAAGAAAAGACAGTTTGAAATATGGTTACAGAAACACTAGTATATACGCCACAACATTGTGTATTATTGCTAAAAACAGCTGATTCTCGTTTTAATTAGAAGTACATGCATATTTATTATGTAAACATTTAATATTATGACCTTCAACATTAGTACGGTTGATCGTGACAATAGATTTTACAATTTTTCAATAATATAGGTAGAAGTGATGTATAAAAATGTTAGTTATGGCACAATTTTTATAAATTTTATGGTATATATGGCTACACTTAGTTGTGTAAATAAATTTCAGATTGAAATCATGTTATGTGGTTGTGTTCAAACGTATAATTCAACAATAGTATTTTGCCCTTAAAATATTTTCATAACAACCATATTTTTTCTTCTACGTGTGTGGTTTTTAAATTAAAATAATATAAAAAATTTTGTTAATCTACATACATAACAAGAAAAAGAAGGCTGAAAGCTAAAACCAAGAAAAATAATCTTTAAAAAAATCAAAAGGTACGACAGAATATTAAGTTGTTGAAATTTGTACGAGTATGTACGTTGTAATCAACAACACTATGACGAAGTTAAACATAATGTTGGCCGACCATATTATGGTTGTGCCCAATCATACTACTGTTTCAACCATAATAATTTTCATGACCAACCATACTATTGTTGTGGACAACCATACAATGTTACATTTAACCATATTAATATGTTTACATATATGAATTTTAATTATGCAAGTTAAACATACTGTTGGCCAACCATAGTATGGTTGTACCCAATCATACTACTGTTTCAACCATAATAATTTTCATGACCAATCATACTATTGTTGTGGACAATCATACAATGTTACATATAACCATATTAATATGGTTTACACATATGAATTTTAATTATGCAAGTTAAACATAATGTTGGCCGACCATATTATGGTTGTACCCAATCATACTACTGTTTCAACCATAATAATTTTCATGACCAATCATACTATTGTTGTGGACAACCATACAATGTTACATCTAACCACATTAATATGTTTACACATATTAATTTTAAATATGAAATTTTGGATCAAAAGCTTGATAAATACTTTTTATTTCAGTTAATATTTGTAAAACCCATTGTGACCGAAATCATTTGCAATTATGGCACCCGACTAATTTTGGATGAATATTTTTAATTGTTTTATTGCATAAAAATGTATTACACTTAATATTTTCACTTTGAACAAAAAATAGTACCAACTCAAAGGGTTTAAGTATCTGAGGGAAGAAAAGTTGGACTACTTTGTTTAAGCCTTTACTTGTAGATTGAATAGAATTGGAGAGATGTTGAATCTACCAGAAAAGGTGATTATAATTCTCGTGGGATGGAAGAATTATAATAGGGGATGAGAGTAAGAAATAAAAGGTGACGTAAAATTTTTGACTTCAGGATTTTATTTTATTTTTTTATTATAATTCAATTATTTATTGTATCTTCTAAAAGAACTAACAATAAGTATGCAAATCTTAAAACTAAAAATTCATTAATTAATATAGAAAAAAAATTAATTAACGTTGGAAAATTTTATTTTATTTACGTGTATTTTGTTGGTAAATCACCTTTCCAACGCTCTGATGGTTGCAAGGGTGTCCATCCTTCTCAGGTGAGTGTGGCCACCAAAGTTAAGGATGCTACGTGCGAGAGGATTCGGGTGAGACTCCAGTCTGTTAATGTACCTTATCGCGTGTTTTGAAAATTTCATTAATTTGATGAACGAAGCTACCTGAGGATAGCTGGTCACACTGAGGATGGGAGAGCCAATTAAATGTTAATTGATCACAGGTTAAAAAGCAATAATAAAAAAATTCCATGTAATAGCGACCTTCTACCATGATATTCGGCCGTGGGAAAAAGTTTGGGGTCTGGAAAATTTCCAAATCGCCCATTATCAGTGTGTTTTTTTTTTTTAACTGAAAATTCAAATTATGGTTAAAAGAACCAGAACTAATTTAGATTGTCCAAATTACTTTGGACACATTTTAATAATATGGAATTAAATGAAATAGTATTGTTTAGCCAAAAACGTCATGTTTTTTAATTCAATATTGTGAGTTATGACATTTTGTATTTTCTTTAATATAAATTTTCTTCTTATACTATTATAATTTTGTGTCAAATATGAAGAATATTATTTTTTGCAAACAAATTAAAAAATTCATTTTTTAATACTCGTATAATTTTTTCAACACTTAAATAACTTCTTCAGCTCATTAGCAGTTCTTCTTTTTTTTTTGTAAAAATTTTTCATTTTTCATTTATTTAATTTCACTTTTCTTTGTTTTTCAGGGTTGCTGATATAATTCTTTACAAAATTTTCCATAATAATTTATTTAGGACATAAAAAAAAGTTATTTTTTAATTTGAATCTTAAATAGACAAAGAAAGTATGACAATGGCTTTTATGGTTTATATTTTAAATCACTCGCAAATGTAGCAAAGAGATAAGAACTAAATTCTGAAAATGCTAAATTGAGCTGAAGGAAAAAAGTTTGCCAAACAAAGGCGGCAAATTGTTCGAATAAAAAAAAAATGAAAAATTTAATTTAAAAAGTACATATTTCAGGAAAGACGATGAGAGAAAATGAGGAAATTCTAATAATTACATCAACTGCCATTCTCCAAAAAAAAAATCAGCTTATAGCTAATTTACATCAGACTGAAATCTGCTAGATTTGAATAAAAATTCTCAACACAATCATTAGCGTTGACACTTCGGTGTTCTGACATCTTGCAAGTTTTCTTTTTCTTAAAATTCATTTTTGCTTGACTGCACAGATTACATAACAACGAATTCATTTTGTTAAATTATAGTCTCTTTTTCCGCAAAATCACTCTTGCATAACAGAGAACTTGCAAAAATGTACTAGAATTCGTCAAAATCTTGTCAAAAAGCAGACTTAATTTTTTATGGGAATCTTATGAAAATCACTAGATTTGGTTCGAAATTCCTTTTTTTTTTACTTGGACCAGTACTCAGAAGATGACCCCTACCACTGCAGTGCATTGTACTGGAACTAGGAATATAGATTATGAGGATAAAAAAGGCAAATGCTATTCGGGCCGCTATTCTGAGGCGAAAGGAAAGGCAAATTAGAAAAGAAATCCTTGTACCTTGTAATTTACAATATAAGTTTATTATTTCTCCACTTAACTTCGGCACCTGAAGCACTGGTTATATTCTTTAAACAAGTAATTCCTTCCCGTCTTTGGATGTATTTCTACTGCCTCAGGAATACGGAATGTGAGTTTGTAAGCTTATATGTGACAGAAAACACGTCCGCAGGCAACTTGTTCCACAGACGAACTGTACGGCTAAAGAACAAATTCTCTCTGTAATGCGTTGTTTTTGCTCACCGGTGAGCAGATTGTTCCTTGGCGTATTCCTAACCTGGGCACTCTGTTTTTTGGGTATAGAGAGGAAGGGGTCCCTTATTTGTTGCAGCAAATAAAACTCTAGGAAGCCGCATGA
This sequence comes from Thecocarcelia acutangulata, assembly GCA_914767995.1. NCBI lineage: Eukaryota > Metazoa > Arthropoda > Insecta > Diptera > Tachinidae > Thecocarcelia > Thecocarcelia acutangulata. Next base: position 15,349,542 of record OU612097.1, read on the forward strand.
CTTATGTTGTGTTGGCTTCCGAAACCCTTACCAAGGGTATAAATTGGCAGAACGGGGATCAGCATGGCCCCCGGGTGGTTCTGCTTGTAGTTCAACTGGCTGATCACGGTTGGGGTGCCTACCTTGGCTGAAACTTTCTGGTTATGGTTGAAACCTAAAACGCAGGAAGAGGGTGTTAGTATGCTTGATAATTGCTTGGCATGGCTTTTTTCGGCGACTAACAAACTCCCGAGCGTCTGTTGCCTTTACAACAGATACCTGTACTGTAAGGAACCAGTGGTGATGGTTGAAGGATGAGTTGTTTTAAGGGCTGATGCTCTTAGTGGGCTTCGACCTACCAACTCATTAAGCCTTGTCTTCCATTGATTGCTAGGAAATTGCATACAGAAGGGATTAGAAGGCCCGAACTCCTTAACAAGATGCTCCTCATATGGCTGCAAACATATGGAAAAATTGCTACCTATGTGAGCTTAGTCATCCACATGGGGGCGCTAGTGTATCGTGGATAATTCACTCTGTGAACTGGTGCATCATCAGATAAGGCCGCAAGGCAGGTGCTGATGTTAATATTTTTCACAACTTTAATGCGTTGTGCGATTCACTGGACAATCGACAGCAAATGGATGAGTTCTGACGATGTATATGTACTACTTAAAAATATGTGGGTTTCGGAAACAAGATCCCTAATCTCATCAGAGTGAAATCAATTGTATTATCGATAACACTGAGACACGCATTCCACATTGCAAGGACGTTCCAGTGAGTCAATGGAGTTGAATACCCTAGTGTCACCGATAAGCTTCTTTGCTCTCTCTTGGTCGCTCGGTCGAGTAAGCCCAAAATATACTTTGAAGCACATCAGAGTTGAATTCCATTTTCGGTCGAATATAGTTGTTATAAATAATAAGGAGATCGGGTGGAGTGAAGTATGTCTTGCACCGTTACAAAAATCCCAAACACTTTAATGCTACTTTAGAGACATGCAAAATGTGTTCAGTCCAGCGAACATCACACTGAATTTTCATTCAAAAGACATGAAGAGTATCTGATACCTCAACATTTGTACCACCCATAAGTATAGATGAGGCAGCAGTCACGGTCATTCATTTGTGGGTTTTACGAGCAGATTATTACTCAATGAAACATTCATATTTGGCTTCTTGGCATGGCACCGATTTCGGGTAGACTAGGGCCTATAGCTGAATGAGTACGAATGACAAACGCAGCTGTCATCTGGCAAATAGTGGTTAGGGTTCGAAGAAGGTCATTAAGAACAAGTAAGAGTGTAATATATTCGACTGGGCCGAATCTAAAATGACCTTAACGACAGTCACATCAAAATATAGTATACGAGATCTGATCAAAACAAAACCATTATTTTCATGTAATTTTTGTTTAGTACTGCTAAAGGAATATGTAACTATAAAGCTGTGTTTTTTCTTCATTTTTCTATAATATAAATAGAACGAACATTATTTTTATTTTATTTTAATAATTAATAATAATTTGATTCAAAACTCATTTTCGGCAACACTGTTTTAAAATTTGTTATTTTGCTAGCAGTAAAGTGGCCCATACACGTTTCAATTTAATTGTGTTTCAAATTAATTGATTATTGCCCACACACTTCATAAACTGAATTGAAAGATTTTCATTCACTATTGAATTCAATGAAATTAAAGACAATTTTAAGAATATATAACGTTCTCTTTGCAAAAACACTACAAATATAAATTTTGAGACCTGAACAAGAGACTCGAACACACACAGTACAATCGAATTGAAAGATCTGCTAGTCAACTTGAAAAAATCAAAACATTTTAATTTTTTTTCAACCAACTTGGTGGCAGTTGGCAAACTAATCAACTGACAAAGCCATACACGCTTTGATTTGGACAACAACCGACTCAGTTATCAACTGAGTTGAAGCGTGTATGGGCCGCTTAAGTATCGAAAATTTGCTTACAACTGAATTTGATACTTAAGTAAGAAAAATGTGTGTGTGTGTGTGTATTGGTAAAAAAGTTTGAATGTATTGACTTTTTTGAACTTTTACTTGCATAGTAAAGTTGGGTAAAGTCGATAGCCAGCTTGCTTCAATGTGTTTAATGCATCGAGTTCTTAACTCTCTGCCTGAAAAAAAATATTCTTTTATAATTGCAATATTTTAAGCTTTAAGCTTTAATTTCTTAAGCCTCCATGAAACTGTTTCCTTAATGTTTCAAATATATTTTTAAATATATATGTATTTTTTTTTAATTTTTGCAGCAAATCTTTTATTTGCCTCATAAATTTTGTATAATTGTTTTTGAATCCTTTCTTCTTTTCAAGGATATCGAAAAAAAAATTGCAGTTTAAAAACGAATTATAAATGCCAGTTACTTAAAATATTCGTATTGCTGAAGTGAATAAAATATGAACCAAACAACTATTGTTGTTATACACCACTGCTCGCATTTTATTATAGAAAACAAAAACCATAAAAATGTTAAGTAAAACTTTAAAAAAATATATTTAAAAACTTACCACAGGCAACATTTTTAAAAATCCCAGTAAAAATACCACCATTATGCTGGAGGTTGAGACGCAAAATTGCATTTTTAAAAATGTTATGGCGCACTGACGATTATACCAAATGGGCAGAAGGATTATAAATGCCGAGCACGATTGCAATAAACAACAAACACAACTGATGATGACGAAAATTGGCCGGGGCGGTGTGGCGAGATGATGAGACTAAAAAAGATAGACAAAGGAACCGCAATTAAATAAACAATAGTTACAGCGAAAGTAACAAAACAATGGCTGTTATTTTAACAAATTTGGATTTATTGTCAAATTTAATAATAAACAAGTCTTAGTTTTATTTTATATTAATGTGGAAAGAAAGTTGTTGTCAAAACAAGAGTTTAATGCAAAAGATTTGCTGTAAAAGTTTATGTCTTTGTTTGTTTTAGTTTTGAAAGGTAATCAAAACATTAATTGGAGTAATAAAAGCCAATGAAACTTTTAGAAGATACAATAAGAGCAAATAAAACAAGTCTAAAAATAAAAACACTTTCGTAATAAAAACTTTTCACTATTCCTTTGTGCTTTAAGTAGATTTAGTTGTGAAATAAGTTTTCTTTATAAGGTGACCATAAACCTAAATGAAATTATATAACACATGGGCTGAAAAGTCCCGGGCCTAGCAAAGAAAACACATTTTTTTTATTCAAAATTAGCTTTATTCATCAACGTAATCTCCATCAAGAGCAACGCAATCATTTCAGCGCCACTACCACTTTTGTAGAATAATATATCTTTTGCCTCACAATAGACCTTACTTTCAGCGATAACCTCTTCATTCGTGCGAAATTTCTTACCAGGGAGTATTTTTTTCCGGTCTGCGAACAGCCAGTAGTCACTGGGAGACAAATCTAGCGAATACGGTTGATGAGGCAGCAATTCGAAGTTCTATTCATGTAGTTTTCTCATTGTTTTGATTGATTTGTGACACGGTGCGTTGTCTTGATGAAACCATATTTTTTTCTTTGCCATATGCGGTCGTTCCTTTGCAATTTCGGCCTTCAAACGCTCCAACAACGCTGCATAATATTCACTGTTAATGCTATTTCCTTTCTCAAGATAGTTGATGAATATTACATCACGCACATCTTAAAATACCAAGGCCATAACCCTTCCAGCCTATTGTTGTGCTTTCGGACGCTTTGGACAAGGCTCACCAGTTGCTGTCCACTAAGATGACGATCGTTTTGATTTCGGATTGAAATGATGGATCCATGTTTCATCCAGTGTCACATAGCCGGTTTGTTACGTTTAAACATGGCCAAAAACTGCTCAGAATCATCAACACGTTCTCGTTTTTGGTCAACAGTGAGCAAATGCGCCACCCATTTTGAGCAGAGCTTTCTCATAGTCAAATAAAGCCGACACGCAATATAAAGCCAACACGTTCTTTTGCTACCTTTAGGCTATGTACACATGGTTGTCAGATAAAGCCAACACGTTCTTTTGCTACCTTTAGGCTATGTACACATGGTTGTCAGATGTTACAATATTATAAGATCTGGCAACATACTGACAATGTAGTGACAATGAAAAATTGTCCCGCAGAAGTAAATTGTGTGTTGAGACGATCGTAAGAAAATCTTACAATTTCATTGTCAGACTATGGTCTGACAAATAATTCATCTGACAACAAAAATTGTCAGTTCGCACGGTTGTCAGATTGTTAGATGAAAAAAATGGCCAGACATGTTGTAAGGCATTGCCACTTATGTATATCAACAACTATCTATTTGGGAGTGTTGTCCATCAAACTTTTTTCTGACAATGATGCCATTGTCAGGTACATTAATTTTATACATCTGACAAAACTCAGCTTACAATACCAGCCAATTATCTGGCAATGCCAACGAAGAGTGTTCTCACGATTGTCAAATGCCTGACAACATTGTAAAATGTTTTGACAGAACATAAGAACATAATTTTAAATATCAAAGTAGTTACTGCCTGCATTACTTAGAATTAGTTAAGTCATGACTTGCTTAAAATATGTTTTATAAGTATGCATAAGTTTCCAATGAAAATTTATGAAAAAATTTGAGTAATACTTGGATTTGCTAAAACTTGAGATAAGATGATGGCAACGGTTTCAAAAATATATAAAAAAAATGAAAAACGCAATAAATCAAAAAATGCTTTAATAAATATTGCTGTTCTGGCAATTTTATTACTCGTGTTGTTTGTACCCGGTGTAAACGTGATGTTAACATTACATATACTGAGTACTCTCACTACACTAATGAGCCGATGATCGGGGTATAAGAAGTTTTTAATTTAATGAAAAAAATAAAAAAATAAATAAAAAATAATAATAACAAAAATAACAACAAAAAAAATAAAATAAATAAAATAAAATAAAATAAAATAAAATAAAATAAAATAAAATAAAATAAAATAAAATAAAATAAAATAAAATAAAATAAAATAAAATAAAATAAAATAAAATAAAATAAAATAAAATAAAATAAAATAAAATAAAATAAAATAAAATAAAATAAAATAAAATAAAATAAAATAAAATAAAATAAAATAAAATAAAATAAAATAAAATAAAATAAAATAAAATAAAATAAAATAAAATAAAATAAAATAAAATAAAATAAAATAAAATAAAATAAAATAAAATAAAATAAAATAAAATAAAATAAAATAAAATAAAATAAAATAAAATAAAATAAAATAAAATAAAATAAAATAAAATAAAATAAAATAAAATAAAATAAAATAAAATAAAATAAAATAAAATAAAATAAAATAAAATAAAATAAAATAAAATAAAATAAAATAAAATAAAATAAAATAAAATAAAATAAAATAAAATAAAATAAAATAAAATAAAATAAAATAAAATAAAATAAAATAAAATAAAATAAAATAAAATAAAATAAAATAAAATAAAATAAAATAAAATAAAATAAAATAAAATAAAATAAAATAAAATAAAATAAAATAAAATAAAATAAAATAAAATAAAATAAAATAAAATAAAATAAAATAAAATAAAATAAAATAAAATAAAATAAAATAAAATAAAATAAAATAAAATAAAATAAAATAAAATAAAATAAAATAAAATAAAATAAAATAAAATAAAATAAAATAAAATAAAATAAAATAAAATAAAATAAAATAAAATAAAATAAAATAAAATAAAATAAAATAAAATAAAATAAAATAAAATAAAATAAAATAAAATAAAATAAAATAAAATAAAATAAAATAAAATAAAATAAAATAAAATAAAATAAAATAAAATAAAATAAAATAAAATAAAATAAAATAAAATAAAATAAAATAAAATAAAATAAAATAAAATAAAATAAAATAAAATAAAATAAAATAAAATAAAATAAAATAAAATAAAATAAAATAAAATAAAATAAAATAAAATAAAATAAAATAAAATAAAATAAAATAAAATAAAATAAAATAAAATAAAATAAAATAAAATAAAATAAAATAAAATAAAATAAAATAAAATAAAATAAAATAAAATAAAATAAAATAAAATAAAATAAAATAAAATAAAATAAAATAAAATAAAATAAAATAAAATAAAATAAAATAAAATAAAATGAAATAAAATAAAATAAAATAAAATAAAATAAAATAAAGTAAAATAAAATAAAATAAAATAAAATAAAATAAAATAAAATAAAATAAAATAAAATAAAATAAAATAAAATAAAATAAAATAAAATAAAATAAAATAAAATAAAATAAAATAAAATAAAATAAAATAAAATAAAATAAAATAAAATAAAATAAAATAAAATAAAATAAAATAAAATAAAATAAAATAAAATAAAATAAAATAAAATTATCTTAAGATAATTTTATTTATTTAATTAGACAATATGATAGCAGAAATAGATCAGATGTTAGTTTAGAAACAAAAATTTATAAATCGTTAGCTTATGTACCTGGAATGTCTGAAAGGTTACAGAATTCTAGTATATTTGATAAAAGAAGATATAAAATGGCACACAAGATTTATAAAACAGTTGGAGGATTATTTAGTAAAACAAAAGATAGATTTAGTAAGCTAGATAAGTCGAATTTAGTGTACAAAATACCTTGTAGCGGTAATGATAGTGAACAATGTGACAAGGTATATATAGGAACAACGAAGAATAACTAGATTAGCAGGACATAAGACAGATCAGAAATATAGAAATATTAATTCGTCTCAGAAGACTGCTTCGTCTATTAAATTTAAATTAGAATATTAAGAATTCTAAATTAGCATATTAAGAAATCTATTATTACGTTAATAACATTATGTTAAAAATGTTTTTTGCGTATTTTAATTTTTTGTGACACTTTATGTAGAATGTACATATTTATGTATGTTAATATTATTTTCATTATCTTCAAATAATTCATAAACAAAAATCAAAAAAATTTTCCTGAAGAAGTCTTCCGAAGGAAGACGAAATATTGAATTATATAAACAATTTTTTAAAAAATTTTTATAAAAAAGACCTCAAGCTTGACGATCTTAATTTAATTTAAGAAAAAGGTCAAAAAATAGGATAAAATAAAATTATCTTATTTAAATTTTTGCAGCTTAAGATCTTTTGTTGTTTTTTTATAAAAAAGTAACGTATTTTTTATTTCTATTTCGACATTTCGCTAACAGTTTGTTAGCATCGTCAGGAAAATTAAAATTTTAATATTAGCGAAATATCGAAAAAGAAGTAAAAAATACGTTACTTTTTTTATAAAAAACAACAAAAGATCTTAAGCTGCAAAAATTTAAATAATTTAACATGAAAGATCAAATAATATTAGGATAGAATTGAAATAATATATAACATGCTAATGTTAACTATTCGCCAGTTGTTATAATGGCTCCAGAAATTCTTGTATTGTAATAAAAAAAATATCTTTTGAAAATCATTATCAAAATTATTATCAAATCTTAGCGGAAATATGATTTTGCGAAAGTGGAGATATACACTTTTTATATTAAGCCAACAATATACTCTACTCCAGAGTGCCAGTGCTTCAGTTGTAAAAAACATTTGCAATTTTTGTCATAATTAAAGGCATTTGAGCAAAAACAAAAAAAAAAAAAAAAAAAATACACATAAATGCTTTCTAGCACTGCTTTCGAAGTTTTACACAACAAATTAATTCCCACTTCAGAAAAAAAAGCTCTCATAGTGCTTCCCTTCAGCTAAACTGTGTGTTTTCTCCCTGCTGCCATATTTTAAGTTAAATGTGACGTTTAAAATGTTTAAATAGGAAAATGTTTGCAGTTCATTTTATTTGTGTTTTTTATTTTATTTTTGTTTTGCCAAAAACTACTACCATTTTATTATGCCAACACCGTTTTTATGTTTTTCTATTTCATTTGTTTTTTGCTCGCTCGCAAACTCGCTGCTCCTGTGTTTGTAATTTTGTACTGGCTGTAATTCATGGCAGCGGAAATGTATGTATGTGTGTGCGTATGTACATACCCTGTCGGATAATCAGTAGCTGACTACAAAAAATAGCCAAGTTTTAATTAATTTTTATGTACCAATTTTAAGCTATTATGTATACAATGCAAAAATGTACTTATATCCAATGTCGCAACCTAGTGGGCGCTATAGAATTGCTTTTAATATTAATACTACTGCGTGATATTGAAGTCTTTTTATATAGATACATATAAATTTTTCCAGAATTGGAAGTTTTTTAAAATAAAACTTTTAAAATAAAAGTTTTTTAAAATAAAACATGTCAAAAAATAAAGATATTAATATTGTTGTAATTTTAATTAAAAGTGCAAGAATAAAGGCCTCATTAGTGTTTACTTTCCGTTGCCGTTCTGTGATATTTTAATAATGGGTGATTTTATAAGAACTATCGGAAATTAAAAAAAAAACAAAAACACATAAAATTCAGAAAAATGCATGAAATATTTATTTGGATCGATAGTTGGGTCGATATAATTTAATGTTTGAAGATTATTTCATGCAAATGTTGGCCGCGGCTGCGCCTCAAATGGTCCATCCGCTTAGTCCAATTTTGGCATACTCTTTCCAACATTTCGGCCGGTATCTCACGAATAATGTTGGCAATGTTGGCTTCCAGTGCGTCAAGCGAAGCAGGCTTGTCGCTATAGACATTAGCCTTAACATAGCCCCACAAAAAATAGTCTAGAGGCGTTAAATCGCACGATCTGGGCGGCCAATTGACTGGTCCCAAGCGTGAAATAAACTGTTCACCGAACTCGCCTCTCAATTGGTCCATTGTTTCGCGTGCTGTGTGGCATGTTGCACCGTCTTGTTGAAACCACATGTCATGCAAGTCAAGCTCTTCCATTTTGGGCAAAAAAAAGTTTGTTATCATCGCACGGTAGCGCTCACCATTCACAGTAACGTTGTGATTCGCATCATCTTTGAAGAAATACGGCCCAATGATGCCACCAGCCCATAATCCGCACCAAACGGTTGTTTTTTGTGGATGCATTGGTAGCTCTTGCAATGCTTCTGGCTGCTCTTCACTCCAAATACGGCAGTTTTGCTTGTTCACGTATCCATTCAACCAGAAATGAGCCTCGTCGCTGAACACAATTCTTCGATAAAAAAGTGGATCTTCATATAACTTTTCAAGAGCCCATTCACCAAAAATTTGGCGTTGTGGTAGGTCGTTTGGCTTCAATTCTTGCACCAGCTGTATCTTATAAGGCTTCACACCCAAATCCTTCCGCAAAATTGCTGCGAACGGCGCCGAATCGATAATTCACGGTCATCACCAACACTGGCCGATACGGCTGCGATATTTTCTTCAGTTCGCACTCTACGTAAGCGTGTTGGTGGTTTAATGTCCAACAATGTAAATTTGGTGCGAAATTTTTTTACAATATCCCGAATAGAAGCCTCAGTAGGTCGATTAAACTGACCATAAAATGGAAGAAGCGCGCGATGAACTTTCTTAACAGAGCACGCATTTTGGTAATAAAATTCAATAATTTGCAAGCGTTGTTCGTTTGTAAGACGATTCATGATTAAATTATAGACCAAACTGAAGATGTTTGACAGCGACACAAGATACAAAACGTGCGTGAGCTGTCAAAACTAGTGTTGCCAAAAAGATAATAGCAAAAAAATCACTCGTTATTATCAGTAGAGCACGAATATAAGCAAAACATTGGAATGAATAATAAAATATGTACATAAATATTACCTTGTGGGAAAAAACAAAAAAGAAACAAATTAATAATTTAGAAATGGTGATCAACTAGGCCACTTCTTTCTCTGCAGAGTTTATGGCACTTCTTATTCAACATATAACTTTTTCCTCGCTAAAATAATAGTATTTTAATCATCCATAGTTGCTTAACTGATAAAAATGTATTAAATTTTAAAAATCTTTAATTGAAACAAAACAGCTGAGTCAGAACGGAAAAGAACGTACAAACTAAAAACGCCTCATTAGTTTTTACTTTCTGTTGCCGTTCTGTGACGTTCAGTTCTGTAGGAAATATTTTACAATTACTTTTTCCAGGAAAATATTCTGCTTTTTTTTACAGTAGGGCATAAATAAAAGAAAAACATTGGAATGAAGAATAAAATATGTGCATAAATATTATCTTGCATGAAAATAAAAAAAAAAAAGTTACAAATTAATAATTTAGAAATGGTGATCACTTCTTTCTCACAAAATGCAGAGTTTATGACACTTGTTATACAAAGTATAATTTTTTCCTCGCTAACATAATATTCTTTTGATCATCCATAGTTGCTCTATTGATAAAAATGTATTAACTTTGTAAAAAATTTTTTTAGCTTTTGACGAAAAAAAAATTATATACCTTTGAATAAAAAATAAATGTTTCCATACCTGAAGAAAGTACAACATACACATATCTGGACGTCACTTAACGTTGAATTCTATTTTCAACAGATTAGTCCGCAACAGAACAGAACGAAAAAGTAACAACAAAACACAAACATATAGTTTATATACAGCCATGTCACAGCGGTTAATTCCGTTCGAAAACGGAATGGAATTCTTTTTTTATTTCTACAAAAAACGAAAAACTAAAAAACGTTTCGGAATGAAATCATTCTAATTGCAAGAATGAAACTCGTATTATCTTATAAAATTGATTTCAGTACGAAAAAGTTTTAAATTTTCGTTTTTTGAAGAAATAAAAAACCGATTCAATTCCATTTCCGAACGGAAGTGAATTCTGTGATATGGCCGATTAACAGAAACAAAACAGCTGATCCAGAACGGAAAAGACGTACAAACTAATGCTGCCTTAAAAGTCGTTAGCAAAAGACATTTAAGAAGCCTTTTTAAAAAAGAATGCAATGTGTACGCCAACAAACAAACATTTGACGCAATATTATTGATATAAATTATTTCCGAAATTTTCAAGTTTTTTGCAATATGCAAGGTAATATTTTTTGTTTGGCGTAATATATAATATAAAAATTAAGTTTTTAATGAATTATTTTTGAAAAATTACAAATAAAGACGTTAAAAATGTTGACTAATATATTTTATTACAAATTTATTATAAAAAATATTACAATTGAATGATTGTTAGGTGTCAGCTTGTTACAAAAAATTGTTTTTCACCTATAGTGTAGACAATTAACTTTTCGTTGATTTAAAATTGACTAACTTATGGTTGACTTAAAAAGACCTTGGACCAAATCACCGCATACGATATCGAGCAAAATTATCGAAATTTTTCATTTTGGTATCATGGCATACGATATCGAATAAATTGTATTGCAATAATATAAAAAAGTTAAAGGATTTATTATTTGTATTCCTACTTTTAGGAAACGTATGGTCTTCAATCTATTACATTTTGTTTAATTTACGATCCAATATGCATCGTTTGCCATAATTTAGATGTATCGTAATGTTATTCGATACGATAGCTAATTCGATATCGTATGCGGTGATTAGACCCCTTATTTTTTGCCAACGGTAGAGTAGTGAAAATATTGCTAGCTTCAAAACGTTAACTGAAAGTTAACTTTTTGAAGCAAGTTAACTGTAAGTTAGTTGAAAAGTAGTGTAAAATCGGACAATTGACTACTTCCTAGGACATCACAATGTTAAAATAGTCAGTTGCTTCCATTGAAAAGTAATCCAAGTGTCACTCAGCACTAGTTGAGCAATAGTTAACTTAGAGTTAGTTTAAGATTAACTCAGTTTCCGACGGGGTACTCATACATACGTGTATGCATTACATACACATACTTCTGTTTATTTACTCTACGCTTTTTTTTTTTTTTTGCCAATTGTTATTTTTCTTTTTTTTTCCCAACATGGAAAAAATTATGCATTAAAGTGATTTTTTCCTTTTCCAGATAAAACTTAAATCGTTGAAAATTATACCAGTATTCGTGTGAATGTTGGCCAAAATACTCGTAACTTTAAGTTAAAGTATAAACTTGTTTATTTGCCCCTTTTTTACTGCTTTGGAGTTTAAGTTCGTAACCTTGTCTTGGTACGAGTACATATAAGTATATATCTGTGAAACAGTGAAAATTGTTGCTTGAAGCAAAAAAAAAAAGAAAAAAAAAAAATAAGAAGTAATATTTTGTATTAAAAAACCCATTTGACTTGCGGAATTTAAATAAATTATTTCGTTTTTTACATGAATAGCATATGTTAAAAATGGGGTAAATTATTTTAAATTTTCATGGATGTAAAAAAAAAAACGAAAATTTCCAGAAATTATAAAACAATTGTAGCAATTTTAGCTTGTTCCACATAAAAACAATTTTTGCTTTTTTTTGTTATTTTCCAAACATATCAATTTTATACCGATGTAGTCCTCCTTACTAATATTATAAACTTCTTGTTTTTATTTTTACTAGTCTGTGTGTTTGTTCTATGGTGTTGTGTTTAGACCGAAAGCCGAATTGATGATAAGGAATACATCCTATATCGTTCAATATTATAGTTAACTTCGCCCTCAATAATTATTCGAACAGTTTTGAAATTGTTCGTTGGTAGTAGACTTATTGGTCTATGTGATTCTACTTCAGTAGGATCCTTTTCTGGCTTGGGTATCATAGTAATTATACACACTTTCCACTATACAGGCTACTACTCAAGGCGTAACATAGCGTAAATATATGAGAATTCTTCTAGCTACACGTGGTAACTGTTGAAGCATTTTGGCAGCAGTTCGATCAATATCTGAAGCTTTCCTAGTGATTGTGCTACTGATACCGTGTTCTACGTCTTGAAATTTGATTCTCAAAGACACACGCGGTCTAACAGTATTTGGTGGTTATTCAGCTGCATCATTTGCTGTATCACTAGTAATAAAAAAACGTTTCTAAAATAATTAACATACAGCATCCCTTTTGCCAGAATCGGTTCTTGCTGGAGACCAGTTGGAGTTCGCAAAGGTGTCTGTCTTTTTGCTGCTTTGCTGCTGTGATTTTGATGAAATACGATATGCAGATAGGGCTTGTTCGTAAATGCATCACTGCGCTGCATCTGATGTGCATCTGTGATTAGTTTGCGATGCTGATGCAAAACAGCTGATTTTGAGGCGCATCAGATGCAGCGCAGTAAACGGTTGTGAACGATTTGTTTACAATTACCAATGCGGGAATATTAAAAATGGACAAATTATTAATAAATTTATTTGTTAACTTGGATGAATATCAAAATGATTTGAAATTATACAATCAGCATTAATTTTTTCTAACACCTTTCCCCAGAGAACATATATTTTCTTCTTGCGAGCGGAAAATTCTTCCTCCATGTCCAAAAGTTTTCTTATCAATAACTTTGAAAATGTTACATCACTTTCTATTCTAAATAAAATTAAAAACACAACAAATAACAAATTAAAGAAAATAATAAAATATTCATTCCTTGCTCTTCCACTGCATCAGCCATTTTTATGATGCTTGTTTGATGTTTTTCTGCGCATCATCTGCTTAACAGTTGCATGCTAGACATTTGCAGTGTTGCAAACTTTTGCTTTTTAGAACGTACTGCGCATCAGATGCAGTGCAGTGATGAATTTGCGAACCAGCCCATACTCATTATGTGACAGTTTTATTCTGAAATTTAAACCACAAAGGGGTCAAAAGTGGGCAAAATGACCGTGGACAAATTTTTTTTCTTTTGATATTTCCCCAATTTATATACCGGTCTTTTCTTTTGGGAGGGTTTCTAAAGAATCTGCCAATAAAAACTTTTTTGGACTTCGGACAGACAAACTCTCCGCCCGAAAAGTACACTTTTGAGAAACTGGCAAATGGCGGCATTTGTGAACCAGTTTCTATGCCATTAATTCTTTTTAAGAGGGTGTGTCCAACCAACAGCTTAAAAGTAAAAACAATTTTTGAACTTCGGATTGACAAAATGTGCGTCCGGAAAATTAATATTAATAACAATATTTGTTAACAACTCTTAAATCGCTTATCATTCTGTTATATAAGCTTTATATACACTCACTGAGAGAAAAATATTGCTGCAAAACTCTTCGTAAATTTTACCAACAAAATACATGTTGATGTTTTTTGGTGTTGTATTTATTATAATTCTGCCACTACCTGCATAAAGCTGCCTTGCTTGAAAGGTGCAAGAAACTAAGAAATATTCGTATGGCTTCAGAATATTGTTGAATTATTTTTTATAATTTAAAATGAAAGTATATTAAAGAAAGGAAGACTTGTTTACGTCATGGACCAGGGAAGATATTTTTTGCAGATGTTTATATCAAGTATATCGTAGGTCTCATGCAGGAATGCCCTAACAAACTTACTCGCAATTTTATAGGAGAAGCAACATTTAGAATTAATTTTTTTCTTCAATTGCTTGTAAAAGCGATATATATGAAATTATATAATTAAGTTTTTGTGACGCTATATATTTACGTGAATCGTAAGAGAATCCCTAAAAAAGTTCAGTTCAGGGAAAATGCGAGTTAGAGCCTTTCTACATGAGACTAACGATATATTCATAGGAAGTATATAATCATATTAATTTGCTTCTTATAAGCTAAAATTAAAGTATTTTAAAGTAATAGAGACTTGCTGACATTACGGACCAGGGGAGATATTTTTCACAGCTGTTTGTATCAAGAAATTAGCATATATTCATGTCATAACGAGGTTTAAGAAATTGCAAAATCATTTCTTTTAAGTTAATATTAACGAAAATATGTAATGTAGATTTGCTTACATCAACGACCAGGGGAGATATTTTATTAAAGTTTTGTTGGTTTGAGAATTAAGTTATACAAGAAAAAATTATATTAGTTCGTTTTCATATATAACCAACAAAACAAACTATTATGTATTATGCTTAGCACATAAAATTGTTATTCGTAAATTTGCCTTGAAGCCATTCAAGTACATATATAAAAGTAATAGTGACTTGCTTACGTTACGGACCAGGGTAGATATTTTTTTCCAGATGTTTATATCAATTATACATTCATAGGTAGTATATATTCATATTAATTTGCTTCTTATAAGCTAAAATTAAAGTATTTTAAAGTAATATGATGACTTGCTTACATTACGGACCAGGGTAGATATTTTTCACAGCTGTTTATATCAAGAAATTAGCATATATTCATATTATAATGAGATTTAAGAAATTCCAAAATCATTTCTTGTAAGTTAAAATTAACGAAAATATGCAATGGATATTTGCTTACGCCAAAGACCAAGGGAGATAATTTATTAAAGATTTGTTGGTTTGAAAATTATGTTATGCAAGAGAAAATTAAATTAGCTCGTTTTAAATAAAATTCTATAAAATTATTATTCGAAAATTTGCATTCAAGTATATTAAAGTAATAGAGACTTGCTTACGTTAGGGACCAGGGGAGATATTTTATATCAAGAAAATAGCATATATTTATATTATAAGGATTTTTAAGAAATTTCAAATTCATTTATTATAAGTTAAAATTAACGAAAATACGTAATGCAGATTTGCTTACGTCAAAGACCAGGGGAGATATTTTAGTAAAGTTTTGTTGGCTTGAAAATTTAAATTATGCAAGAGAAAATTAAGTTAATTCCTTTTAATATACACAATCTAATCAACAAAAAATTATATTATGCCTATCACATAAAATTGTTATTCGTAAATTTGCATTGAAGCCATTCAAGCAACAACTTAACATTTCACAAATGTAGGTGTTAATACATATTTATAATATTTCCTTGTTGCCACACAAATCTTAATAAAGTTTACTGCAACCAGCAGGATTTAATGATACTTAGCATAACAATAAAATAAAAATAACAAACTGTTGTTAAGTGAAACAGCAGCGGAAGAAAAGATGGAAGAACTCTGCTATTTATAAATTAAAGCAAAAATATTTACACAAATCGACCATTCGAGACCAACCAACTGACTGCTGGAATAAAAGTAAACTTAAATAAGATTTTTTGCCAGCCACCAGACCAGCCAGCAGCAATAGCAGGTGATGCCAGCCAATGCTTTTGATTAAGACCAAATTTCGTATACTACTATTTAGAAATTCAAATTTCATTTGGAATTAAATAACACAAATAAGTTAAATCTACCAGGAGTGTTAAGAGTGTGGTGCTAATGTGTTTTTATTGGAGACTCGTGTGTGTTTGTAGTGACATGAGTACGAGTACTTACATGGTTGTTTCGTTTGGTTAGCATTACCACATAAGTACCAGATACTGGACAAATACAACGTGTAATATTCTCCATTAAATTTTTGGTTATACACAAATCAGAACGCCAACTAGATTCAAAGGATGCCTTGTAGTCATGACTAAAACAGAAATGAATTATAAAGTAATATTTAGTTTTTTGAATTTCAATAATGTTTCAGGCTTTTCACCAAAAAGTTTCGGAACATTTTTCTTACCCACACACAGCAATCCAGTCACTATCTTTGGCGGCATTTTCGTGTTGGAAAATAATCTCTACGTGACCATGTTCGAAAGGTAAATCCAGCGGTTCTCGTATGTTGTCATTAGAGCGATTTGATTGAAACAGCCACGTTTGTATAATGCGTGATGCCAAAATGTAATCCGAGTCTTTGGCATCGCTAAAATGTAAATGTGAAATGAAGGAATAATTTAGAAGAAAATATTAATGAAGTTCCACACATACTTATTAATGCAGAATAATGCAAACAATACATTTTTTAGGAGAAAAAAATAACAAAAAAAAAAAAAAAAAATCAACTCTGGCTGAAAAAAATTTTCAGACATGTACGAGTGCGGATTGATGTTGAAGGTACCTAGCGCTAGATGGCAGCACAAACACAAAACATTTTTTTTAATTGTGATCTCTCAAACGTCAATTATTAGATTTGCAATCAAATTCATCGATTAGTTTATTTGTTGCAGTCGTTTGAACTAAGCTAGTTTTGCGTTTCTACCTTTCCTTTCCATCCCCACCCATCCATCTCCACCACTCACACTATGTCCCTCTAACTTCTATTCTTCACATCACTATCCCACCGTTCAAGCAATCACAAAGGGAACGACTTCAGGACTCAAGTGAGCTTTAGAATCTAGGCTATTTCGAGGTATCCAGCGGCCTGCTAACCTAAATTAATCTTGCGTTTCTTGAAAAATGGAAAAAAGTGAATTTCGTGCAGTGATTAAACACTATTATTCGAAAGAGAAAACGGCGGAAGAGACAAAAGAAAAGTTCAATAAACATTACGGTGGGTCTGCTCGGCCAGATTACATGATCAGATTATTGGATTGCTGAATTTAAACGTGGGCGAACAAGCACTGCAATCAATACCATCAGCAAAAACGCAGTCAGATCCAGAGAGGAAGCATTCAGTAACTGCTACGCAAAACGTCAAGATCTTCGTGTGCTAAGGTACTTAGGCGTGAAAAGTTTCTTCACGAACAGCGCCTTCGTGCCAAGGTTCTTAGAGCTCCCCGGGGCAGTAAGACCTTCTCGACTTTCGTTAAGAGAGTAAGGGACGGTGATAGTTCATCAATTCGAACTCTCTTAAAGAATTCACCGAACCGGTTCACAAGGCTAACTTGCTGGCTGAAATTTTTGCAAGCGATTCTTACTGGCCAAAAAGCAATTAATCACTTCCGGAACCCGAAATAGTATCTGCACCTATGCCAAAGATATTTTGCTGGCTCGAGCAGTTAAAAGGGTTTTGGAGTAGCTAAAAGGATTTTGTACTTCACTCCATCCCATCTTCTTACTATTTATACCACCTATATCCGACCGAAATTGGAATACAACCCTCATGTTTGGGCTGGTGCCCCAAAGTCTATTTTGGGGTTACTCGACCGCGAGCAGGAGAGGGCTAAGAAGCTTATCGGTGTCAATAGGGTATCCAACTCTACTTACTGGCTAGCATCGACGCAGTGTAGAGTGCGTTACTCTGTCCAATCGTAGATTTTGCCCTGACGAGATTAGAGATCTTGTTCCCGAATCTCGCATATTTGTACGTAACATGCGTTCATCTTACAGAGTTCATCCATTTGTGGTCGATTGCCCGGGGAATCGTATAACGCATTACAGAGAACACTCGCTTAGCAGCCGTACGCTTCGTCTATGGAATAAGTTGCATACAGACATGTTTCCTGTATATTATAACGTTGGAAAGTTCAAGTCAACTGTTCACAAATACTACTCCCTCTTTCCCCCTCCTCACAGCCCATTATCCTAGTCCTGGTACAATGCACTGCCTATGTAGGGGCCATTCCCTGAGTACTGGTCCAAGATAAAAAAAATAATAAAAATAAATAAATAAATGAGTGTGTAATCGAGAAGGAAGGACTTTCTTCTGCCAAATCACACATTTCAAAAGTCCTGCTTCTTTCTGGCAGCGGGTTGTTATCAATGTACGCGTGCATCTACCTAAACAACAAAAAACTGAAAACATCGTACACAAATAAACACACTTGATCTAGAGAATGCCAAATTCCATGTAAATCAACCACAAATAATTTTATTGCTGTTGTTGCGTTCTTATTGTTTCACAAGCATGTGAGTGTATATATGACCGGCAATTATATCTGTACATTTGAATCCGAAATTATCAAAAACTTAAAATTTCATGCTGATAGTGGAAGATAATAAAGAATTGTAAATAGCAGACAGATGTTTGGCCGAGGCAGAGTTTAATTTTAGACGTTGTGCAGGACAGTCCTAAGTCAGAAAAGTATGTAAGTCTAGTAAGTATTAAGCACAAATAAAGTTGTGAAGTATTTTAGTACTACGTAACGAAGAAGTGTTAATATCGTTATTTCATTTGGAATTGAAGAATCCGCAAAAGCCTTTTAAATTTAATAAAAAATTTAACAATATATATTAAGCATATGCACGGTTGCACGCAAAGAACAGACTTTTTTAAAATTTTATCTACTTGTGGATCTTTTCGAGTTTTCCAATGTACGTTTGTGGGTCGATTTGGAAGAACTAAAATTGGTCGATATTGTGCCGTCGATTTTTCGACAGCTTTTGGCAAGAGAATAAAAGTTCCCAGATACTGAATTTTTTGAAGCCGTTTTCGAGAAGACTTACTATATACCATAATGTTGGAAACTAGTGCGATTAAAAGCCGTAAAAAATGGAGACTTTCAAGACCGGGACCAAATCCCAGTATAGCTTCTATCAGTATTATCGAAAAAGGGTAGAAAGCCATGATGAAATGAATATTTACTTGATTAACCCTTGATACGGATTTTCATCAAAGAAGGAAAGAAAGTATCACAGATCGGTATTAACATGGAAAATCCGGATTCGGGACAATTTAGATTATTTTCGTCCTTAAAAACTTCTATATACGGGTACTACTTTTTATTAAAATCTTTAGCGCCATTTTCAAGAACGAATAACAGTTTTACAAATCAGTGCAAATCGGGCTAAAATCGATTTTCCCCGGACGACGAATTCTTGATCGATTTTTTAACCTACAAAATCATCCAATTTTAACCGTGTTTGCGATTTTTGTTAACTCATTTTACTCAGTTCAGATGTCTTTTAGTCGCACAAGCAACACAACGGGACCAAAAGGACCCTAGTGGGCTGGTTTCATGAAACTGGCGGTCTGTACAACCTAGTCCCAGAAGCGCTTGGTAGGTTCTTAGTTTTACAGCAAAATGATGAGAGAGATGGATAGTGGATATGACGCCGCGAAAAACAACTTTTTTTGAGAATATCATTACTATAATTTTTTCTGTACTTACCTTCCCCTGCTGTAGTAAGTTTTAGGTAAAAAGCTTTTTAGATTTTTATAGGAGATAACCGAAGCAAATATTGTATTGTTGGTCATGATGTTCAGCAAACGGCTGGATAGGCCAATGTCCATGTAAAGCTGGTCAGAGAAGAGATCATCACTAGAAAGAAGAAACAAAATATTTATGTGTATTTGATGTAATTAGTTCGATTTATTATTCTTATCAAAATCTTCGTGCAAGGAAAAGGAAATGCAACAAACTTTTATTTGCTCTTGTATTTAGTTTGCCTTCGGGAAACTTTTTAATATTATTTAAAAATGTTTGCTTTTAATTAATTAAATATTTAGTATAATATCAAGAATTTAAAATTTTTGGTATTTTCTTTAAGCTAAATTGAGCTTTAAAGTTTATATAACATAAAATATATTTTTTATATTTTTTTTTAGTTCCGCTGATTTACTTTATCAAACTGCTTTAAGCATTTCAATTACCAGAAAGTTTCTTTTTTAGACTGTAAAGAGAAGCGATTTTTTTTTTCGATAAGCAAAAAGTTGCTGTTCTTTTTCTTTCGTTGGAATCAATAGTTTTCTTACTAAAGACACTAAAAAAATATTTTTTACTGGCCACTTAAATTTTTTGTTTAGTTCTGTGCAGCAGGTAAAAGTTTTTTTTGGATAAAAAATAATCAAAATATTTTGCTGTTTTTTTTTGCTTTTTACTATTTTTTTAGCAGTTTATTTTACCGTTTCAAAACATGTTTCCTTTTTTTTAGATTTTTTTTTGTCAGACTTTACAAACATTGAGAAAAATCAGTTTGGCTCATCTTTGGAATTAACGAGACGTTCATGTCTTTGTTGGAACATTTTTAAAACAAAATATTCGACAGAAACTTACAAAAAAAGATATTAAAATTTAGTTTACTTCTCTAGTGGCTAAAGCAAACTAAAAAGAGAAAAAGACTGTCATTGAATAGTTTTTTTATTAAAAGCAAATGTTTTATATTACGTACAGGTTGTTCGGTTTTTTATAAAGAAATATGTTTAAATTTATTCAACCAACTAATTTTATTTACTATTTTGAAAATAGTTTTTAGTTTATTGTAAAAAATATTATAACTGTTAGAGCAACCTAAATTAGGGCCTCAAGCGTAATTTATCTGTCAAAAATCCTCATGTACATACACAATGTATGAGACCCACCCAAATAGGGCGCTGTCAACGCTTTGCAATTGGAAAATCCAATTTTGACAGGTCGTAACAAAGAAAGCCCCTGAAATATGACATTGCCCCGTAATTATCAATAGTTATCTGAGAAGAATAACTCTCCACCTTGTGATTTTAGGTTTACTAATTTATTATCGACACCGACATGATCTGAAAACGAAACCTACTAGAGCCTTAGCTGGTCCCCGTTTTGTCAATTTGGTAAGGGTCTTGGTACTCCAACACAACCTAACTCATGCGGTTTCGTAGAATTTTATTTGTTACAACAAATGAAAAACTCCTATCCCTCTAAGCTACAGAAAGCAAAGTTTCCTGGTTTGGTGTACACCTAGGCAAAATCTGCTCCTATTGGAGCACAGCATAAGGACAACTAAGAAATACAAAAAACAGCTGTATTTATTTGTTCATATTAATTAATTTTTGCATTTTGTTTTATTAAAATTTGCTTTTCGCCAGAAGAAAAATGAGAAAGTTTCCTTGAAAAAATTTGTGTAAAATTATAAATGACAAATTAGCTTTCAGCCAATAAAAAGAAATGTAAAATATCGATGAAACGAAAGCAAACAAAAGGAGTATATTTAGTTAACTTTCACTCCTCCTCCTTTTTGGCTCCTGTGATACTACAATTTCGCTCTACTTTTTCATGCAGATTGGCTTCCAATACAAATTTACTATTTAAACTGTTGCCATATATTTTTTCAATTATATTTACTTATCATTTTGTTCCTTGCAAAACCAAAGTCTTGTCTTCAAAATTTTTATATATTTTTTCTTCTTCATTAATCACAGCGAAATTGATATTATTATTTACGTTCCCGTACCTGCTTCGCTTTTCAGAAAAACAAGAACTGTACACAACTTTGGTTATTATGTTTAAATTTTCGTTAACAAAGTTTACTTTTAATTAATTAACAAAAAATTTCAAGTTTTTGTTTCAACACTTTTGCAAATTTCTGTTGACGTTATATCTATTAAATGAAATGTATATGCAAGTGGTGGCAAATGACGCTTTTAAAAATAAAATTACAAGAGAAAAAAAAGGGAAGAAAAAATTGGAAAACCAGAACAAAGTTGTTTGTTACATACCCATAGATGCGTAAATTAAAGGGTAAAGTTTTAATGGACGTCATATAGATGCGCAATGAATTAAGACGATCCAATGACAATGAATCTTCGTCTACCGTCAAAACACTATGGCCACCCTCATTAGCACCTATGACAACCGCGGAAGATGAAGAGGAAGAAGAAGAAGGGGACGCATCACCAGCCAATCCCCCCCTATTAGTGGCAGCATGTAAGATGTCGGTTCTTAGCAAAGTTTGTTGCAGATTTTCGTTGGCAACAGACACTGAGGAAGAAGATGCAACTGTTGCTGTTGAAGAAGCAGATGTTACGCCATTAAGTTGTGTATTTGAGTTAGGTCGTTCATCAACACTAGCCTGGGTTAGTGTAGTTATACGTGATGATGCCAGCGATGAAGAGGAGGAAGCCGAAGACGACGATGACGATGATGATGATGATGCTTGAGCTTGTGTTATACTTCCTGTTGATGTTGATGTTGCTAATTGTGAGGCAGCAATCGTTTCACGGTTCAATGCTGCTGATTGTGTTAAAAGTTGCAACTTTTTAATTTGCTAAAAATAATAAGAATTAAATTGTATTTTTTCTTTAGTATTTATTAAAACAAGAATTTTGATTATTGTTTTGATTAGATTTTGAAGTTTGTTTGTTTTTTCATTTGCCTGCTTAAGGCACCCACAGACGATATGTGTTTACGTCTGTTTTTTAATATGTATTTCCTCATGTATTTTTTCATGTCTGTCAAAATTTTCATTTGTACAGATGCTTATTAAAATTTGCTCACAAACGTACATGTACATTTACGTCTGACATTGTCTATGCTTTTTATTATTACAAAAAATAATTATTTAAAACATATTAAAATATTAATGCATTAAAATTTCCTCGAGCCAACTACTTATACCGCCCAAAACGGCTGCTGAATTGTTCGCAAGGCATAGAGTTCTAATTTCAGATGTTTAAACATAACAAAATAGAACACGCTCTATTAGAAATTTTGTCAAACGACTTTGCTCATGTTTTTTACAGATGCAATGTTTTTGAGGTAACAGACGATATGTAGGCATTTTACATTGTGAAAAATGACATCTACATTGTTAAAAACATATCGTGTGTTATCTACTTTAGCAACCTTATACGAGTACTACGTTTATACGTAGCCTATTCACAAATAAAAACTATTTGCAAATAACTAACTCCATGTTTATGCGCCGTTTTATATATGGAAAAGCTTAATGTTTTTTGTAATTCAATTAAAGCAAAGAAAATTATAAATGAAACATTTTGAATATTTGCTTCTGAACGCAGTTTTTACTATCAGCCATGTTCCGAGAAACGCGCATTTTGAAACCACAAAGCGTTCTGAAAAACACTTAATTGATTTTTAGGCGTTCTAAGGAATGCGCGTTTCACTGGCGTTGCGGAGTGTTTTCCGAAAAAATATAACATGTATTCTATATACGAATACATGTTAACTACCAGATGCAACGAAAAAAAAAAAAATTTGACAACAAATAGCCAAATTTTTCAGTTTAGTTTTTTTAATTGAAAATGTGTAAAATTCTTTCAACGTTTTATTGAAATAAAAATAAAGCATAGTTTTGATTGTGAATAATATTATTGCCTTTTGCAAGTTCAGTTTTAGCAAATTCAATCACTTCACTTCAATATACACATGCGAGTTGAAGTCGCCAATTTTAAGCGATATGCGTTTTCCAGAACACCTATTTGGCGATTTCAAATCGCAAATCCATATTTCTTGCGTTATACGTTTCTGAGAACAGCTATTGGGCGTTTTGAAATCGAAAACGCTAAATTTATCTTTGAAATTATGATTATATCACAATTTATTTCTTTACTTTTTATTTCTTATTTGCAAATAGGTTTTAATCAGTAATTATTTTCAAGAGTTAGCTAATTGCAAATAAAAATTTTATTTACTGCTTATACGTCAATTTATGCTATTTACAATATTTTTATTCGCAAATAACCTGCACGTATAAACGTAGTATTGAATAAGAATATAATTTTTTGTTACAGAACTATGCCCAGTTTTTGGCTGCATATTTAAATACAAAATTAGTTAATTTTCATTTAAATTTAAATTGCATTTAAATGCAAGTTCAGTTTATGAGTCAAATAATAGGTCTTATTTAAATGTAATGAAAGTGTGGCAGCTTTTCTTAAATTCCAAATATTATGAAAAGTGTTCCATAGGGAACAGCTGTTTGTTAGTTAAAATTCTTATAGAAACATATTAAATTTTCACATGTATGTTCACACTTATATATGACCAAATAGGATTTTGGCCTGAAAAATTATATTGGGAACAAAACCCAATAAGAGGAATTGTGACTAAAAGTAGGTTTAAAGATGGGCAGAAGGTTTATTAAAATTTCAGCATTTGACACAGAGTTAATATCAGTATATTAAATAAATATTGGTTTTTGAATAATACTCTAGAGAATTTTGCATAATAACAATAAGTAAACGTTTAGTAAGTTTTTTTGAATAAAGCTATGTACACACGGTTGTCAGATGTTCCCCCTCCTCACAACCTATTTTCCTAGTTCTGGTACAATGCAATGCATAGGTAGGGGTCATCCCCTGAGTACTGGTCCAAGTTAAAAAAAAAATATATACTGTAAGATCTGGGAACATGCTGACAATGTAGTGACAATGAAAAATTATCACGCAGAAGTAAATTGTGTGTTCAGACGATGATCGTAAGAAAATCTTACAATTTCATTGTCAGACTATGGTCTGACAAATAATTCATCTGACAACAAAAATTGTCAGTTCACACTGTTGTCAGATTGGTAGGTGAAAAAAATTGCCAGACATGTTGTAAGACATTGCCACTTATGTATATCAACAACCATCTGTTTGGCAGTGTTGCCCATCAAACTTTTTTATGGTAATGATGACAATTAAAACTGAGCTTACAATAAAAGCCAATTATCTGGCAATGCCGATGAAGAGTGTACTCATGATTTTCAGATGCCTGACAATATTGTCGTCTTACAATTGATTGACGTTGGTTTTTCTGACAACGTTGTAAGCTACAAATTGGCAGTTTACACGATTGTAATACATGTTCAGACAATTTTACTGGCAATATTGTAAGATCTGACAATCGTGTGTACGTAGCTTAAGGCTGATAGTCTTTAGCTAGTAAGCTCAAAGCACACGTGTTTCTGATACATAAATTAACCATACGTACTTTGAAAAAACATTCTATTATTGCACATTACAAAAACTATTGTTGTATTCAAATTATTTTTTTAAACATTATTATTTTATTCAACAATATTTGAATATGATAGAAATGTGGAAACTTCAATACTGGTATATTAATAGAGGATTAAACTATATTAAAAACAATAATATACTGCTAGTGGCAACAATGCAAATTATGACGGGGTAAATATTAATGTTGCGACAACAATGTTGCAAACTGCATTTTCTTTGCGTGTATATTTAATAATTTTTTTATTTTTATTCAATAATAATTTTTAGAAATTGGCTACAATGCCAATAATGTGCCTGCTTTTTGCAGCTGTCAAATGTTAATTGAATTACGTAAATTTTGTATGTATAAATAAGCAAACCAATGTTGTCAATTGTCAGAAATTCTTTGCGTGTATAACTGCAACAAGTCGATGTTTTTATTATATAATAATTTTTAGAAATTGGCTGGAATGGCAATAATGTGCCTGCTTTTTCCAGCTGTCAAATGTTAATTGAGTTACGTAAATTTTGTATGTATAAATAAGCAAACCAATATTGCCAATTGACAAAAAATTGACTCAGTTAATAGGACATGTCTGAACAGCATGTATTATAGTTCGGCTAACAAAGTGAATTATTAGTTGATTTTATTTGTATTCGACTAGCAATTTGCTGACATGGTATGTATGTTTGTATTTTAAAAAAGCAGATTTTAAAATCGTATTATAAACTTGTTTAAGTAAATAAAACTTTCCAAATCACAAGAATGTGCGATACGGTCCTGTTTTTAAATTTTCCCTGTCATCAAAATTTACTTTGTTTGAAATATTAATTTCATTCACCTTACTATTGACCAAACACGTGTGATTAATGTGGCTCAAACAAATAAATCATTATTATGTTTGTCGTGAAGCTATTGACTTTGATCATACCGTTTTATTGTTTACGTCTCGTGGAGAAAACAAAGCAATAATTCATTATTTTCTAGATATTTATTTAGTTAATATTGAAAACAAATACAATGAAATATTTCCTATGTTTGCTTAAGGCCACAAGGTCAAACAACGACAGTAAGTAATTCTACTCAAGTTACTAAAAGAAATAAAAAATGTATTAGACTTAAAAAGAAAAAGAATAAGTTATTTATGGCCTCTGCTTTTTTTATTTTCGCTTTCGCTTCAGGTTTTTATTTTGCTGTCCAACATAAACGATTCCCAAATTATTATAGCTACCATTGAGGGAGTGCACATGTGCAGGCTTGTATAGGGTGATCGCCGGGAAGGTATACTAATTTGTTTTGCCATCATTTTGGTAAACATTAGCCTTGGCAGTTGATATTTGGCAGTCATGAAGTAGACAAGTGGCAAATTTATTATGGAAAAATATTCAATAAAGAAATGTGTTTTACTTGTTAAAACATTTTATCAAAATCAATCATTGATTTTCATGAAAATATCATAATAAGTGAAATGGCACATTTTCATTAGAATGGATAAGTGAATAAACAGAATAGTCGGCTCTGGGCAATGGAAAACCCTCAAGTTATTCATCAGTCACCACCGCGTCCATCAAAATTGGCTGGAGTGCAGTTTTGCCAGGAGCAATCTTTGAACTTATCTTCTTTGAAAATAAAAACGGCGTACCGGCAATTGTGAGTGGGCAGCGATATCGTGGTATCGCCACAACTGTATGCTTTGGGCTTGATTAACATTGTTAATTCATTCTTTTAATTTGTGTAAGCAATTTTTATTTTTTGTTTCTGTAAAAAATTTTTTAGTTCTTAATAGTTTCACCTACTTATTAATTTATTACAAAACAACAATTTGTTTATTGAATTAATTGCTTAGCTAATCTCTATTATTTTTTACTTCCTAGTTCATTGTCTTTATAATTTTTGTCTAGCACTTTTTATGTTGTAAATTAAGCTATTTTTATTTTGCCCATTTTATTAATTTCTTATTTTATAATTTGTATAAAAACTTGAACAAAATAAAAGTTAAAATCAGTGTTCAATAAGAAACAAAAACCAATTGTTTTATTTGAATACTCAATACCTCCAGGTTAAAGTGCTTGTGTGGTAAATTTTAAAACTAAATAGTTTCTTCAGGTTACGAGTGCCTGTAAGAAAACCTTCATCCATTTCATTAACAAACATTTTGGTATCAACAAGACGGTGCCACATCGTATACAGCCAGGATTACAATGGAATTATTGCGAGTAGTAAACCTCTGCGGCAGACACCTTGTATTACGACTATATTCTTAACCTAAGACAATTTTCAATGACAATTTATTGACGGAATATTTTGCAGTGGTGTTGATATTTAATTGATATTGTGTAAAATTATTCGCAAAAAGTAAAAAAAAAACTTAAGATTTTTATTGTTATTGAAATTTGGTTTGATTGGATTTAAGTTCTCATATTTTCTTATTGAAAAATTATGAAAGGAACTTATATTAAATTTGCTGTGATCAATCTGAAGAACGCTACTAAAACAATAAAAGACAATACAAAATGTGTTTTCATAAAATTCAGGTAAGAAAGGCAGTGAAGATTATAGTATTTTCTATGTAAATAAATAAACAAATCCAATCCAACTCAAATCGGACAGTTCGGAGAAAAAATTTTGTTGATTTGCTTTATGTCCCTATTGAATAGCACATTTCAGCAAACTTTCAGATTTTTTCGGCTTATCATTTCAGAGATATCGCGCTTTGAAAAAGCCGAATTATGAGAAAACCGTGCCCGAATAAATACTCATAACTTTTTCAATATTAGTCCAAACAGAATAATTTTTTTTGCATTGTTTCTATTTTACTGTCTACTATTTAATAAAAAATCCAAAAAAAAAAATGTGCACACTGGTCTCGGATGCGATTTTCGGGATTTACTATTTTAAATCAATTTTTCTCACTGTTTGTGCTCTTCGATTTTCTTAAATTTTTTTTGTATTTAACTTTGATTTTTTCCACATCTTTTAAGGCCCGTTTGGTAGTGGGATTCGAATAACTACTATTTTTCCTGATTATTTAAAATTGTATTAAAAATAATTTTTGCGTTAAGCCACTGTACAGAAATTTTCTAGGACTTTGTATGATATATTTTAAGTACTAGACCTTTTTTGGCAATCGATTACAAGGCAAACAAAATGTTTCCCCGATATCGGTCCATATATATCCGACCATATTTTGTTCAAATTTTTAATATATACTATATAATTACGTGCCAGTCGTAAAGGGTACTTAAGATTCGGACAAGCCGAATATACTACACTCTTACTTGTTTTATAATAAATTGGAGGGTTCTTTGTAAAATAAACATTAAATTTAATAGGATTAAAAGTAAAGAAAAATATTGTATATGCACACCAGTTAAACATGAGTAACAAGCTATTTAAGGTGTTTTAACACAACAGCAAACGTCAAATTTTAAAAATTGAAAAGAGTGTGTCTAATTTGATTTATTTTGGGTTGTTGTTAAATATAATTTTTCATTGCTTTGCTTTGGTGTTATCCTGACACAAGTTGATAGGATAAAATGCCATGGATATTTAATCTTTTTCAAAAGGTATTACGTAATACAAACTTTTATTTATAAGCTCATACATATTTATCTATACAAAATAAATTTTTTTTAAAGTAATTTTTCAAAACAGATTTTTGTTAAACGAAAATTTTTTTAAACTATTTAAACACCTTTTATAACACTTTTTTATAACGCGTATGCTGCTGAGAAGGTATACTAATCATAGTAACTCCATTGTTAACCTGGCTGCATGGGATGTGGCTCCGTCTTGTTGATACCAAAATGCTAATCAAGCCCAGAGTATGCAGTTGTGGCATTAGCAAGTGTTCAATCATATCGCGCCCCATTCACAGTTACTGTTACGCTGTTTCAATTTCAAAGAGGTAAGGCTATATTTGCTCCTAACCAAATTGCACACCAAACTGTCACTTTTAATGGATGCAAAGGTGACTGGTGAATAATTTGAATAAGCTTTACCATTGTGCAGACCCACTATTCTGTTTATTCATTTATCCAGTCAAATGAAAATATGCCTCGTCCCTCATTATGATGGTTAATTTTGACAAAAAGTTTTAACGACTAAAACTCGTTGCTTTATCGAATATTCTTCAATAATAAATTTTCCACATGTCTACTTCCCGTCTGCCAAATATGAACTGCCAAGACTAATGTATACTAAATGGCGGCAAAAGAAAAATCGGCGGACACCCGTTACTTTTGCTTAAAGGCATTTTATAATAGGTGCTTGTTAAAGTGTATTATATTGTTACGTTTTTGCCTTTAAAACGCTTTTGCGGATTCTTCAATTGCAAATATAATAATGACTCATACACTTGTTCGTTATATAGTACTTAAATAATTCACAACTTTATTAACACGTGATACCACTGTTTACCAAAACACTAGACTTGCTTACACCGCTTTCACACACAAAAAGTTTACTTTGCAAAGTCTTTAGTTTGGTGGTGGCAAGGGAAAGGAGAGCGGTTTCTTACACTTTTTACTTTCCCTTGTCACCACCAAACTCAAGACTTTGCAAAGTAAACTTTCCGTGTGTGGAAGCCGTGTTACTTTGAAACTGACTTGTTGCCGCCGTCCTGCCAGCTATTTATACTTCATTATCATCTTCTAAAATCATCACGATCATTCTAGTTATTCATAATTCTAGACTCAAATGTATAAATTTAATTCTTAGGCACATACACATTCATACACATGCTTGCGAATAGTCACAACAACAAACAATAATAAAACGAATACAAAGAATACAAGAAAAACAACAACATCATTTGTAGTAGATTTACTTGGAATTTTACGTACTTTAAATCATGTATGCTTGTTTTTAAATTCATCTTGCTTGTGTGAATGTGTTGTATATTTATAGTAAGCAGATTAACAGCTGCACACTGGGTTAGATGTGACAAAAATTCTTCACAATATCTATATATTTATAAATGAATTACCAAATGTATGTAATCGCGTAACTTGAAAACGGCTGGAAAGAAATTATTAATTTTGTTTGTAAGGTTTTTAAATTTTCAGTAGATGGTTTGTTAGAAAAAAAATTACAAAATTGCCACGCCCATATAAAATAGGTATTATAAGATTTTCTGATTTAGTCCAGATTGCTTAAAAGCAAAAAGGTGTTCCAAGAATAAATACTTATTCGCCCTTAAACTTTCTTATTATTGTATATGCTTTAATAGCGTTTTTCATTAGCAGTTCAGCAACCAATTTTGCATAATGTTGGCTGATTCAGGCTACGTAACATCACAAATACCGATCCAAACTTATGCTGTAGGTCATGAAATGACAATTGCGATAAATAAAATGAGTCTAGGGACTATATCGAATAGTTAACAACATCACTGGGGTCTGTAATCGAATCGATTAAACGAAAGCAATTCGCCCTTAATTAAGTATTGGGTTTTTAAGTTCATTTCATCGACGTTCATAGTTTTTGCTACTAAAAAAGCTTTTTCGCCCAACCAAACGTAATTACTGTAATCTTGGACAGTATTGGGGAATACTTTTGTTATTAATTTTTCCATATAAAAAATTTCGGCATTTCTGAGTAGAGTAGTTTTCTTTCTAAGGAATGACTTGTACATATTCTAAAAAATTGTTAGACTTGCAAATGGTCGTTCTGCCCCCTGGATTGCGTTTTCTTCCGAGAAATGAACTCGTTGTCCATGATCTAAGTGTACAGGCAAATGAAAACTTAATCCCTTCGAATCAGTTCTTGTCTTTGTTATTAACAAAATAAAAGCTGAACTAACGATGGCAAGTAGATGCTGTAAACATCATCTGTCTGTGAGTTAATTCAATATGTTTGCTGGGTTTTCGTACTCGTATGCTCCTCAAAGGCTTCATAAATTATGTGTCTTTTCTTTAAGATGTATGACTCGTTCGAGTTTAGAAGTTGTTGCAAATTACACATCTACAGTCAAACAATGTTTTTGTTATGTTACGAGTACGTTACAGCTGGGAGAAGGCTGGGCTGGCTGGTGTGAGTCCGTATTTCTTTCTGATTTTATTTCTTACTTTTGCATATGAAATTTATGGCTCTTAAAGCTTTTTGTTCAGATATATATCATGCCTTATATATTTTTTTTTGCTGTCTCTTGCAAACCTTTTCAGTTTTAATACAAAAGCATTTAGAAAAACATTAGTAATAAAGATTTTTTTTATTAAGTGTTTTGAAAATCTTTTGTCGGAAACTCGTGTTGCAACATTTAAAAGCCTCAAGATTACTGAGAAGAACGGTATGGACAGGAGGACTGTTCGAAGGTTGGCAGCGGAAAGAGACTAAATAAACGTAGTGATGTCGTAGTAAATCATGACGCAAATGGAGTATGAAATATGTATTATAAAAATAATGCTATTGAATAACATATTTTACATTAAGTACTTAATAATAATTTTAGAATGTAGCAAAAAAAATAAAACCAATTTTACAACTTAAAAGACGTTTTGTTATAATTTCTTAAATGCAGTGGAATTTGTTCAGATTTATTGTTATTATGTGTTCCGAGGGAAGTTGTTTAAGGATATTTCTTTTTTTTTTTTTTTTAATTGAAGATGAACAATTAAGTACAATCAAAATGGTTACAAAATTAAATTACACAGAAAAAATTATATTAAAAATAAAATCAAAAAAATTTTTCTCCAAAAAAATATTTTGTATAAATATATACCTATATGTATATATCACAGTGGGGTATGGAAGAAGCGACAGAAGGTCAGGCTTCGATAATAGGAAGGATAATGGAACTCTCGGAAAGTATTGATTACTGTTAAGCAACTCTACCGCTCGATAAGAAATTTGATGCCACAAGGACATGCTTGAGAACTTTATAGGTGGATTCAAGTCGGCCCTGGGAGTTGGTGATGGCAGCCTTAACCCCCAGTATCAGAGGAGAATCTGGTTTAGGCTATGTAATGAGTGTGGCGTAGTGCACGTTGAAATTACAGCTATAATGAGATCACCCAACTGGTTGAGATATAAGATGTTTATACGAATCTGTACTAAAATGCACAATGCGGGTGTCTATATGATGTCCAGTTTAATTCGTGAATGTCGGATATCTCTTAATGAGATAGCGAGACATTCAAAACTGGAGATTTTCTGGATACTGGGGTACAATCGGGAACCTGGAAATGTTGTAGCGGATGAACGGGGGAAATACGGGGTTCGTTCGCAGCAAGTAGATGTTGGGAGTCTCGCCTAAAAGCTGTAAGAACCAAGTGCAGCATCAACTTGTTGGGATTGCATAGAACAGGTGGTTTGGTTCCCTGCCGAGTAGCGAGACTAACATAGGCTGTGTATGATCGTAGGAGGGCTACAGTCCTGAAGGGCTTTCCGTGGCGAAGTTTTCGAACTTTGGTGCCAGTTCTGAGAGCTAAAAGGTTAAATCTTCCCTTTTAAAATTTCTGTACAAGTTATAGGCATAAGGACAAGGACAAGAGTATTAAACACTTCCTCTATCGGTGCCCGATTCTTTGTTCTATGAGAGCGTGTCTGGACAGACCGATGCAGTACGGGGTAGCAGATATATCGGAAAGCGGAATGAAATGTCTAAATTCTTTTATCCAGCTGTCGGGCTAGTATGGATGTGAACCATCGAGGGATGTGTAAGTTCAATTGGCAGCACACCTCCCTCAGACAACACAGCGGGATCAAGAAAACACTCAAGTGAAACTGGCAGGCTGTACAACCTACCCCACATATTTATTAAAAAAATAACTTTTTTGTTGTTTAACAAAATAGTTGTTTTCGATCAATAATTATTATTATATATACTGAGCTTTGTTTGAGTCTACGAATTCCATTATACGAGTAGGTCCGTATTCAAGGAATTTATTAGCTAATTCAGCAAATTTCGTTATTGAAAATGAAAAAAAGCAATGAAGGAGTAGCGAACGACATGACAGATAGACAGCGAGAGGGATGGACCCGAACATTAATAAAAGGGTGAACAGAATGAGATATAACATGTAACACAAATGATTTCCTAGAATACCACCAAGAAATGGAAAGGTAGACACATCGGTCTATGTCTATGCAGATAACTGCGTGAATGATGCAGAATGCCAGTTTTTGGCGTGTGACAGATGATGACCAGAAAAGAAATAATTTCGAACAGAATATTGGCGACATATCTTTGGAAAACATGGTGAAAGTAATAATGGAAAAGGTGATAACTGCGTGAATGATCTAGAACACATATGCTTCAGTTGTGATAGATGGAGATAGGAAGGACATAATGTGGAGAAGTATGTTGGCGGAATATCTCCGTAAAACATTGTGAAAGTAATGACGGAACATAGATTCAGGTAGCGACATATGAATATCGAGTATATGTTACAGTACAACTGGTATAACAATGCAACTGAGTGTAAAGAAGCAGTAAGCGAAAGAAGAAAAGCGTAAGCGGTACCGGGTTGGAGACAATGTCAAAGGAGAGAGTTTTATTGGGGCATCTAAGTTGCGTTAGGCATTTTCTCCTCCCCAGCCGAATATATATATCTATATATATATATATATATATATATATATATATATATATATATATATATATATATATATATATATATATATATATATATATATATATATATATATATATATATATATATATATATATATATATATATATATATATATATATATATATATATATATATATATATATATATATATATATATATATATATATATATATATTTAAATAGCTTGCTTTCTATGTTTCCCAGCTATCTATATGTCGACATTTCATAGGAGCTACCCTAATCATCATCAAACATTCAACTTTATTAGAGCATTTTTCTTTTTAAGTTCTCAACAATTTATTTAGATTGTTGGGATATAAAGTTGAATGATTGAGAATATCTTTCAAAAATTTCCAAGGTCTACTGATGATTAGGGTAGCTCCTATGAAATGTCGACATACAAATAGCTAGGTAACATAGAAAGCAAGCTATTTATAATTTTGTATTTGTAATATATAGCTAAAGAATACTTTAAAAGAGTAATTAGTTGGAAAAAAATCTACTCAAATTCATTTTTGTCCCACTTAAGGCTGATTAAGAAGCGATTCGCCTATTTAGCTGCTGTTCTTGATAAACTGTGCATCAAATTAGCACCAAAGTTTTTTTAAGACATTTTTAAAAGTTAAGTTTTTGTTTCGAGCGTAAAAAATGTCTATTTCTTGCTTAATAAAAACAATTTTCCTCCCCCTTGGCCACAATTTCTGCCAAGGAACAGTTTTGTTTTTTTTCCTCACTTTTGTTTTAAAATTTTGCCATTTTAGTTTTTTTTCCATTTGCTTTTACTGCCATAATGTTATTAAACTTTAAATATTGTAAAAGAACAAGAAAGTTCAAGTCAATGCACTTTATACGCAGCAGCAAAAAAGAAAAAAAAAACCCACAAACGAACAAACAAATTTTATCATTATCCTTTTAATACTAGTGTTTGTGTGCGTTAATGTAAAACTTTAAAAGGAAATGAATTCTGCGAGAATGGAAAAATGTATAAAACTTAGCAAACATTGATATTCCATGATTGACTGAACAGGGAAGTTGGCAACAGTTTTGATGGCACAGAAGGCAAACTTCTTTTGTAAGTAGAAATCAAATGAAGAAAAACAAAAAAATTGTACTAAGACATAAATGAAGTCATAAAACTGGAGCTAAAGATATTGGCAATTGCTTGAAAGAAAAAAGTTGACTCACTTGGCAATAAATATGTTAGAAAACATATGTGAAACATTTTGGCTTGAAAGCCATGCTCGTAATAAAAAAAGAAGAATATGCTTATTAATTATTAAAAATTATAATATTAAAAACTATAGGAATATATTGCACTAAGCGACAATTGGGCTGCGCACAATGGATGCATTACAGGTCACTTGCTAACATTTGGCAGCTTAGTGCGATAAACAGCATACAAATTTTATGTCGCAGTACGTCATATCGCCCACTGTGGCCTAGCGAGCATTATCTCATCAACAGTTTTATGTTTTTTATTCAATTTTGTTTACTGCATATAAAATAAAATTTTATATCATGTTTCTTAAGAACGGGGCACATACAATCCCTTATATGTTATTTGTTGCCACGTTGCCACACTAAGTTTAAATACATGTAGTCTTATGAGCTTTCTTACATTCCGTACTTTTCCGTCAACGCAAAGTATTAAAGTTGCACCATTTTTTGACGTACATTTAGAACTTTGATAACTATCAGTTTATTTATTTATTTAGTAACTATACAGTTGCAAAGTAAATTGGCAAAGTATAGGATGCACAGCATGGGCGGGGTGACAAAGACCATAATGCCCAAGATGGTATTAAAAGTACTTTTGTAGCGTCGCTAGGACTAACTATAATGACCTATGCCTTCACCAAGGAAGTTTCCACCTGGTTAACAATGAATAACCTCTAAAAAAACTGTAAACCAATACAGTTAGTTGAGGCAAACCGTCGTTCGGTCAAAGACCGAACAACAAACCCAAGTCTGACCGCACTTAAATAATAATTTCGATGACGCGAGGGCTGTTTATATTTTTTGTATATTTTGATTTATTTTTCCATTCAAAAATGAAATAAATTCAAAATAAATTATGTTTTCTGTACTGTGAAAAATGAATCAAAAGATTTTAATCAAATTAATTGATTTTATATCCGTTAACAAAGTAGTAAATTGAAAATTATCTTACTCAAAATTATAAATTATCTAACATCCACAAGCTTAAAAAAGTTTTTAATAAACTAAAGATAACAAATTATAAATAGCTTGTTTTCAATGTTTCACAGCTGTCTATGTCAATATTTCATAGGAGCTATTCATCAGTAGACTTTGGAAATTTTTGAAAGATATTCTGAAACATTTAGCTTTATATCCCAATAATTTAAATAAATTATTGAGAATTTAAAAAGAAAAATGCAAATCAAAGTTTCTAACCATCATCACTAATTATAATTAGCTACAATTAATTATAACTAATACAATTGGCTACCGAATCTGATGAACAAGGTGAACGCTATCATCAAGTTGCTATTCCATTTGAAATGAGGTAATACTGATTTTTTATTTTTTCAAACTCATTTTAATAAAACAAAAACTTACAGGTATAGAGGCAAAAAGTCGCCGAGTGCAATAATTGCGGAAATTTCCTGGTGGAGTTAGCTTGTGTGGCAAGACAAGAATGATCTTGATGATAAAGAATTTTCAGGAGAGGCAGAAGGGCCAACAGTGGAGTCACACATTGACATTATGTGTGGTTCAGAAACTGATGATAGTGATGAATGCGATGCCACTAGTCCTGAACAACCACCATCGAAAAAGTCTAGGCAATATTTATTGAAATAAATAAAAACAAATAAATAAAAAATTATAAAAAAAAACATCAAATTTAAAATGTCATAAAAAAACTGAATTTCTCACCCCCCAGACAATAATCCCAAAAATGTTCCATAGTGTTATTTGCTTATGAGCACGAGAGCCACTTAAGTGATATGGAAGTGAAATTCGTGTATGGTATACCCCGCTCAAAATGGATATTGGTATTTTTATACCCTTGAGAGTCTGAACACAATGCTACGATAATTTATAGCGGTGCGGTTTTTCATACGAATTTGAAGTAAAAAACTGTGGTGGGGAGCGGCATAAAATTTAAAATTTATTTTATTTTCATTGCGGACTTTCTCATTCTCTCAATTTTTGACACCCTTTCTCTCTTCTATGTTGCCATATCTTATAAATAATTGACGGTTTTCACAACATTATTGTAAACAAAAAACATGATTTTGAAGTTTATTATATTTTTTTTTTCATGAAATATAATAGTTTAAAAAATATATTAACGGAAGAAGAAAAAAATTAAAAAAGAAGTTGGAAGTATGACTGTGTTTATAATTTGCAGTCGGGAAGTTACAAAAACTTTCAGTATAAGAAGATTTTTGTTTTGTAGTCGATTAGTGTAGCGACTACGAAAAAGCTAGTTGTCCCCCAGCTAAAGATTTGATTATTATTTTTCTTACCTTCTTCAATCAAAAATTATTGATCACAGCATCCTTCTTAAGATAAAACTTAAGAAAGGAAAAACTAGAACTAAAATCCGATGAACATATGTATGTACAAACCAAAAATTTTATTTAAAAATATTTTAAATTTTTTGATAACGTTCGTTTTGGTTTTTCTGTTTAATTAAATCAAACGTCCACAATCACTGCGCTCTCTTTTGTTCTCCTCATAATAAATTTTCCTAGTTCCAGTACAATGCACTAAATATTGCTCCTTTATTGCAACATTGTCATATCTCAAAAAATGAGCTTTTCTAGTTAACAATGCAGAATTCTTAACAATACTACCTTTTATTATTTGTTCAGTTACTTTTAAACTGTAAACTTTAAGAGATATTTTCTAAAAAAATTTTCTAATACTTGTATGGAAGCTAAGAATTTGAAATGCGTTTTTCTCGAAACCAACTATTTTTAGTTATAACTAAGTTGCAATAAAGAAGCGATATGTAGGGGTCATCCCCTGAGTACCCTGGTCCAAGATAAAAGCAATTAATAATGATTGTGCTAAATTTAATATGTTCTATAATTAAATTGTATTAAAAATCTAAAGCGATAGAAAGAACAAGATGTTAAGAGAATTTAAATTGTTTTCATTTTAAATTAGTAATTCTAAAAAAATATATCTAAAATTAAAATGTACATACGTATGTACTCGTACAGTACTTGTATGTTAACACAATATGTAAGAACAGAAGCACTGAAGTATACACGCGTGTGTATTTATCAGCATGCCCCAATAAAAAATCGAGTAGGTTGCTGCTTTGCTGGTTCTATTTTCCAAAAAGTAAATATGCTTTCGACAAAAAAGTTGTAATAAAGTAATAAAAATAAATCACATTAAAAATGCCGCAGAAAAAAAGTTACAAAAACAGAGAATAGCTTTGAAGAAATAATAAATACATTAATATATACAATACATGTAGATACTTCTTAAGGAATGCTGCAATAAATGGGCAAAAATTCACTGGCGAAGAAGGGAACTGAATTAATGTACACGAAGCAATTTACTTCAGCAATATATTTTTTTATAAATTACGAAAATATTTAAAATAAATGGGAAACAGAATAAACCCAGTAAATTGCTTTAAATTTCAAAGAGCTATGTTAACATGGTAACTATTTTCATGCAGAAATAATAATTGATTGAAATTTTTTTTAAATATTAGATTAGGGATAACAAAATAAAGGTAAACAAAGTATTTTTCATAAGCACTCAAAGTTTTATAATTATTGTTATTAATAGGAAACCGTAAACAATTGAGTTAATCGAAATAAACTTATATTTATTTAAATTTGATTTGGTGGTAAAATAAGATAGAAACAAGTAAGAGTGTAGTTTATTCGGCTGGACCGACTCTAAGATACCCTTCACAATAGTTACGTTTATATGGGGCAACCCAAGTCAAATCGGACAGTCCGAAGAAAAAACTTTTTTGAATAGCTTTATTTTTTTACTGTATTGATGTTTCTTTTGAACAGTAAATTTTATCAAATTTTCAGATTTTTTTGGCTTATGGTATCAATGACATTGGGTTAAAAACAAAAACCGGGTTATAAGAAAACGAGTAAATACTCATAACTTTTCCAATATTAGTTCAAAAAGTATAATATTTTTTACATTGTTTTTTTTTATCTACTATCTAATAAAACATATAAAAAATTGTGCACAACATTTAGGGCCGTATCCAAAAAAAATTCTTACTTGAGTTTTAACGTATACGTTAGTTACCAAACACATTAGCACTACCATACATTTGTTAATAATTTTTATGCAAAACAGTACGTTAACTTTTAAATCTATAGGGTGTTTTTTTTAAGCCCGATAGAACTTGAAATTGTAAAAAATAACACAAAAAATTAAATTGTAATCAAAATTTTTTTTTATTCGAAAGATCAATACGTGACATTAACATTTGAAAATGATTTCGGGCATATGGGCACCGCGGCTGTTCTTGACGAAGCGCATTCTGGACGTCCAATTTTGGGCCACTTTTTCGAGCACTGCTGGCCGTATGTCACGAACAACACGAACAATGCTGGCCTCCAAGGCGTCAACTGTTGCTGGTTTATCAGCATAAACCAGTGACTTCACGTAGCCCCACAGGAAATAATCGAGAGGTGTCAAATCGCACGACCTTGGAGGCCAATTGACAGGTCCATTTCTCGAAATCAACTTATCGCCAAATTTTGATTTCAGTAAGTGGATGGTTGCGTTCGCCGTATGGCGCGTAGCGCCATCCTGTTGAAACCACATCTCCTCCGGATCAATGTCATCCATATTTTCAAACAAAAAATCATTGATCATGGTGCGGTAACGATCTCCATTGACCGTAACGCGAGCTCCGGCCTCATTTTTGAAGAAATAAGGTCCGATGATGCCACCAGCATGAAAACCGCACCAAACAGTGCATTTTTCTGGATGTAATGGAGTCTGTAGGGTCTCTTGTGGATTGGTCTCACTCCATATGCGGCAATTTTGCTTATTAACAAACCCGTTAAGCCAAAAATGCGCCTCATCGCTGAACACAATTTTGCGATAAAACAACGGGAAATCGACGACTGATTTTCAAAGTAAATTTGGATAATTTCGTAGCGTTGTTCAAGCGTGAGTCTATTCATGATGATTTGTCAGAGTATACTGAAACAAATAAAAAAAATGTTTCATCAAAATTTAATTTTTTGTGTTACTTTTTACAATTTAAAGTTCTATCTAGCTTAAAAAAACACCCTATAGTAAGGAACTTAATTGTTTTGTTGTGGCAACGCCGTTATGTTCAGTTGTAGTTTTTTGAATAGTGATGAATAAAAACTAATATTCGAAAACCGAATAACAAATTTAACAAATTAAAAATTATTATTATTACATAAAATAACATATTTTTGTCAAACAGTTCTTGGATTTACCTTTTTAATAAATAATTAATATATAACATCTACTATATTAATTAAATTGAGAAAAAGTAATAGGGGTACTTATCTAGAAAAATTGTTATTATTCGAATATCGATTTTCCTTGTATTCGTTTGATTGAAAGTGCATCACTAACATAATTGTTATTTATATTTTTCTTTCAAAATTAATATTTTTAGTTTATATAAAATGTAATGTTTCAGTTAATTTATATAATAAAAATAATAATATCTTTTGTTTTAAAATTTTCCCAATATTGTTGTTTTCAAGAAAAATAATAATCGGCAAGTCAAATGTCATTTTAACTTTCAATTAAAGTGTACTCAATTCAACTTTAAGCGAATGGTAAGCTAACAATTATTTTTGCATACAACGTTAGGAAATTTGTCTTAACAATTGCTTACCAAGCTTTGTTAAGTTTTTTTGCATACGGCCGTTAATACTTTAAGTAGATTTAAGATTTTAAATAAAATTTTCTCACTGTTTTTGCTCCTTGATTTTCTTGAGATTTTTTTTGTATTA
Organism: Thecocarcelia acutangulata; assembly: GCA_914767995.1. Classification (NCBI taxonomy): domain Eukaryota; kingdom Metazoa; phylum Arthropoda; class Insecta; order Diptera; family Tachinidae; genus Thecocarcelia; species Thecocarcelia acutangulata. Next base: position 15,390,342 of record OU612097.1, read on the forward strand.
AACTTTGAATTTTTCCACAACTTTTAAGATCCATTTGACAGTGGGATTCGAATAATTACTATTTTTCCTAATTTCTTAAAATTTGTTAAAAATAATTTTCATGTCAAACTACTGTGCAATAATTATCTAGTACTACGCAGGATACATTTTATATACTATTTACATATATTTCATTATTTGCATCTAACGGCTCTAGCCATTATCAAAACACAGAAAAAATTATGGTAAAAAAAAATAAAAGAAATAAAAAAAAAATGAATATCAAAAAAATAACCTTGAATATCGTATTTTGTTGTTGTTTAAAAAATAGTTCTTTACCATCAATAATTATTTTTACTAAGCTTTTGTTTGAATCCACGTATTCCTTTACGGGTCCGCATTCAAACAATTTATTAATTGATTCAGCGAATTTCGTTATTGAACACGAAAAAAAAATTTTTTTCTGTGAAAATAACGGCTTACAAATTTTTTTTTGTAAGGTTTGTTGGATTGTAAGAAAAAAATTTACAAAATTGCCACGCCCATACAAAATAAATATTGATTTGTTTTTATTTTAAATACGGAAACAGTAAGATTTTCCAATTTAGTCCAGATTGCTTAAAAGCCAAATTAAATCATCGGTCAAAAAGGAAGCGAAATCGATAAGTGGGCATGGTGTTTGCCATACCAAATACATATAGATTTTTGTAATGTTAGAGAACAGTTAAAGCTACAAACTATCAAATAAAAAATGGATGAGGTCGGAAAAGTGGTGATATATTCATGATACCTCCCATGAATATAAATTATGGATTTTTTGCCTATTTTGAGAATGGTTGAATCTAAAACTGCTAAATTTAGTAGGAATGACATAATGGTCGATACAAGTTATCAGACAAAAAGTGGTCATGTATAAAAGGTTGAATGCTCAAGCATCTAATCTATATATTAGCGTCGAAAACCCACAAGCCCGTATCATCAAACCGATGAATACGTTTGTTTTCACAGATTCTGATTCATTACATCTACTTTTAGAAATTACAGTTTTATTATAAAATTAATATAGAGTACTACAATTCCGTTAACTCTGTTAAATACGTTTTCTAGTATGTTACGAATAAAATCGTCATGTTAATTGCGGCAACTGATAGAAACTACGACATTTCGCAATATCAGTTTCGACAATATATTAGCGAACAATAGAGCTGATAATATATCTCGCACTACTATAATCCATTTGTCTGTACAATGAGTTCATTTAATGGAAGCAAAAGCAAAGCAGAGGGATGAAGCCAGAAAACCCAGCATCTCCAACTCTAACAAGTGATTTTAGAATATGTATAATATGAATTTTAATGACGAAGCCAGTGGAAACCTGTTCCTGGTGATGTGGATGTTTACTCATCTGATGCACTTGGTCTACTCAGTCCTTCTGTACATTGATGAATACTTTTACATGTAGTTGCTCTTTACCAATATTGATAGTACCACTTCTTTTCAAAATCTTCATTTCAAGCGTCATTGGAGCAAAAGACTTACAGCTTGAGGTTGGTTCAGTAGTTGCGATATTACATAACCGGAATCAGCCAACACTATACAATGGTACTACATTGGTTGTTAAAACGTTGATGGCAAATGCCAAAAAAGTAAAGATAATAAAAGGAAAGTTTAAGGAGTAATAAATGCTTATTTCTAGAATACCTATGGTACTATTTGATTTAAAAGTGTATGGGTTAGAATCAGTGTGTTTTCACCACGGCCAGTTGATAGAAAAACTAAAAATATTATTTACTATCAAGCTTTGGAATGAGATATTTTCTATCTTTCTTTTAAATCAATTATTGTAATAAATTTGCACTAATAATCCAATGTAGAAGAATCTTTTAAGCCATAAATAGAGAAAAAAAAATGTCTTTGTACTGAAATATTTGTGTTATTATATAATTGTAAGCAATGTAACGTCATTATGAGCAAATACCTTCCGAGCGATGCTAGGGTGGTCAGCTAGTTTGTTATATTCACAAAAATTATGATTACTACTCTGTCAAAATATCACCATAGACATCTTTTCAGCAACTGCAAATAGTTACCATGCATAATACAAATTTTCTAAAACTAAAGTTCAGTTACTATCGATAATCGAGCTATTAGACAACTTTATGAATATTTATTGGTTTTTTGATACAAATAATTAAATAGTATTATTAAACTATTTCATAAGACCAACCATTGTTTGAACTTATATTAGTAGCTTACTGCTGACCGTAAACTCCACCAAAATGCTAAATAGTTTAAAATAATACTTTTAATTAAAGCCTTAATAAAATATAAATTTGGATTTACCGACAAACTGTAGCAGTTTTATTAATATTCAAATTTGTTTTGTTGTTTGTTTATTAATATTAAAATTTGTTTAAAACAAACCAACAGGAATAGTCGTGATACACCAAATTTAATATGAAAATTATTCACTAATGACCGAAAATTCATAGCAACTAAGTTGTAAGTAGATTTTAGAATAATTTAGCTTATTAAAAAATATATGTTTACTAAAAATTAAGTAGCACTTAAAATATATTGCATACTTAAAAACAAAATCCTTAATATATATATTTTTTTTAATTGAAAACATGATTTTTTAGAACTGTTTGCAAATGTGATTTCATATTAATAATAATAATTGAATAATCTCTGCTTAGATTCTCATTCTCCCATAGACGTATGAGTAATATTAAACAATCAATGATAATAACAGAGAGAGTGAGAATATTTGTTATACGCTTAGTGAAATACAACAAAAACGCTCTTGTCAACGAAAATATTTTTTCATCATTTTAAATATTCTATCATATAAATATCGTATATGAGGGTATTTTTTTTTAATTTTAATTTTAATGAAAAAATATTAAAAAATAACAGGAAGGAAAATATAAAATGTTTGTGTACAATAAAAGTATCTGCCTACCTGTTGACTGTTCAGTGATTGGGTATTTTGCATGACTTTATCTAAAATATGCAAAATTATCTCTGCCGCCATTTCACGTTCCAGTTGAGTGCCTTTCAACTGTAAATAATTATCGAGCTGTTAAAAATAAAATAAACAAATACACAATTTTTTTTTTTATAAATGTTTATTATCATTGTGAAAAAAAATTTGTGATATACCTTAAAGAGTAGACACAAATTTAAATAAAACACAAAACAAACTTACCTCATGTAACATATCGATTAAAAAACCAGCTTCTCCAGGTAAAAAGTGCTTGTATCTCTTCAGTGTATAATCCAAACAGGATTTCATTAACATTGAAGTGGTGGCCTGTTGAAATCCCAGTACTAAAGCACGAAATTTATTGTAAATCATTAACAATTGGTCCCGTATGCAATTACTGAAATCCGGTGGCAGCCAGGTGCAATTGCCCTCATCTCTTTTCTCGCAAGAACGACTCGAAAACCCTTCAAAGCCTTTAGGGCAGTCAGAAATTACTGCCGCACCCCCGGGAGCACTAGTGGGCCAGTGTACACCGTAAGCTGTCTCAGCATGGCAAACATGTACAGTATTGCGCTCAATGACAGTGATGTAAACACTTTTCGAAACTGGTTTAACGGTGTTCGATACCACACATGAATATTCTGCCGATTTTTGTATATTGTTTATTTTTAGTATGCTACCGTCTGGATACAAATCTTCCCACATTACAGTTTTCGGATCTGACTGAAAGAGATTGCCATTGCGAGTCCAACTGTAGCCCAACTGGGCATACCTTTTAATATCATCATTGCCTGGCGATAAACAACGTACCCTTAAGGAGTCACCTCTGTGCAGTGTTACACTAGCAGGATCGACTCTCAAGCGGGGAGGAGATTTAATGTGTACATGCAAAGAACGGCACTGCTCAACTCCCCAATCCGTTACCTGAAATAAAAAAGTAGTTGTATGCAAATCATTAATAAGTGAACTTTTAGTGTAAAAAGTACTTTACTTAAAAAGTGTTAGTTTTGGAAGAACCTAGTAAAAGTACGAGCAAATTTTTACGATGATTTAAAGCCATATCTAAAAGACATGTCTTTTCTTTTGTACTGAAAAATTTTTTATATTAAAAAACAGTCATGTTTTCTGTTCTTCAAGTTTTTTTCTGTAATTTCTTTTTGACTCGTTTGTTATTTTTCTAAATTGTTTTATTTTCATTCGACTGGCAAGGTAACCATATCGATACTATCAAAAGGGTAAAAAGAGACAAACGATTATTTTTAACGACAACAATTGGGAAATCGACATAACTTAAAAATCATCGTAAAGATGTAACATGATTTTGGTAGGAGGTTTAAAAGAGTATTATGAAAAAATTCATGTCTTTAAATCACCGTATAAATCAGTCCTATGAAATGTAATAGATTTATATTTGTTACGTTTCGTCAACAGTTTTTTCCGGAGTAGAAACGGCATTAGTATTCAGCACAAGCTTTCAAAATATCTGAGATTTTTTATTAAAAAGTTTTGTAGATTAGTTGTTTATTTTTACTATTTATTCCTATGACATATGACAGTGTGGCGAAATAAACTTGTTTTTTAATTTTTAACTTGTTCTACAAGTATAAAACAAATTGTATTCAATTCTTCTCTTTTAATATTTTCTTATAATTTTTTCATTACATTAATTTTTTCCCCTCTGGTTAATTGTTAATTTTTTTTAATTTGTTAAAATAAATATTTTTATATAAACTTTTAATTAATAGAAATTTTGATAAAAACGTATTTTATTAACTTCTCACTACAACATCAACAATATACATATGTACACACTTCACGCCTGTAGGTTTCTTTAGTCAGCAATATTTTTCCGTTTAGTTTGTTTTGCTTGACATAATTATTACGAATATAAAAAGTCTTTCCTGGACAATTTATTTTATTTATTTATTTATTATTTTTTTCTGCTTTCTAAACTCTTCAGCAAACTTGTTTGTTGTATTGTGTAATTTTGCTGCAATTTCCTGTTGCAAGCATCCATCCGTGCAGGTCTAAACGGAAACAAATTAGCTTTTGTTTAGCTAGTGATATTTCCGATATCAAATTTTTATTATTTCAAATTATTTTTTCAACAAATCAGTTTTTTTATAAGTATTTCCTTCTAATTTTTCGTTTATTAAAGATTAAAAGGAAAAAAATAAATAACAACTTCAATCTAGGACTGACACTTGTTTCAACTATGGAAACCATGATGTGAAGTAATGAGAAAAGTACCCAAAAAATCTAATTTTTACGAGTGCATCAATTTAAAGTTAAATTAACTAATTAAGTGCTCGTTATGCGAACGTTGATGTTAGAAAAACTTACCGTACGGCCGTTTGTTATAGATCTTTAAAAAACGTAACACATGTCAACAAAAAGTAAACAAAACATTGCACAGCATAGTTGTGTCCGCCATAATGCGTTATTTCGTTGATTGCACGAAATCGAAACGAGCATATATATAAACAAGAAACGAGCTTTTGACTGATTCAGCAAATTTCGTTATTAAACATGTTCTCTCATTGTGCGGTTCACAGAACACAGACGAGCACTTGTCTAAAATATTTTATATGGAAATCACTCAAAAAATTGAGTAACTTTCATACAAATTTTTTTAGAGGAGTTGCTCGTCTGTGTTCTATGAACAGCACGTAACTGAAAAATAAATTGAAAATGCCAGCAGTATTCATATTTTTGCATTTTGGATTAAAAATGGAATCCAGAAATGAGTTTATAGAAGTTTATTTCCGGAATACAAATTGCGTTTGGCTAGTGTTTTAAGAACATTCTTTAAATTACGTTTATTGTTAGCAAAAATCGTATGAAAAATCGTCTAGTTTTGGTGCTAATATAAAGAAAACATATTTAATTGATATATATGTACGTCATTTAATTCTTTAGTTAAGGTGTAGCTTAGTTCAAAATCATCAGTTTAATTTTGTTCACTCTTGTGATTTGAACTCGCCAAGCTAGATTAGCTATTGTGATTTACAGAACAGCTGTCTTGCGAGTTCAAACCACAATCGAAAATTTCATGTTAGTCGAGCGCAGTTGTATTGTATTAGGCTTAAATTGTATACATCTGGTAAAATATTGCCAAAAAGGATATAACAAGCATTTTTGAAATCAGTTTGTCCCATAGCAAAAAAATAATTTACACTTTTATGCTACGAACACAACTACGGCGATCGACGGGATTCTTAAAACTAAGTGTTAGTATTATTTGTTGTTATAAATTAACGTAACTTTCCAATTTAGATATATGTAAGAAACTGTGATAGTGTTAGTTTTACAAAATTAAAATAGAAATATATGTAGAAATGTAAAATACACTACAACCGATCGTTTAATCACCGTTCGACCTAGTGTACACATATTTTATATTATCCTTGTTTTCCAATAATCCTTTTTTACATTGACTTCTTTTTATGTAGCAGCATATCGTTTAAGATTCGAAGAGTTCCCAAGAGACAACAAGTCATTTTAGCAATTTAAATTTATAATTTTGTTGCGTATCGTGATGACCTTTTGAAGAGATTTACTTTTTCAATACCTGAGGGATTTATTGGTTCACCGCACATATGAGTATATAGTGCTTAAAACGTATACTGTTTTTCTGCTTTGACTATGGGGACTAGTTAAAATAATTCTAAAAAAAACCTGAATCTGCGTAAAATATTTTATTATATTTTCAATTAACGAACAACTGCTACTGAACTTTAAATTACTAATTTTTATATTTTAAATAAAAACCAGCTTTAGGTGAACAGGAATCAAAATTGTTCGCTTTAAAAGGCATTCCACGGAAAGTTCTTTACACTTTTGCCGCCAAGTATCTACTATTTCAATGCCGTACGAGTAGTACTTATATACCACAATTTTTCCCCCAACTTAATTTTCTTCATGTACAGTAGTTGATAAATTTATTCCGATTGCTTTATGTCTTGGAATAATATACGACAGAAAATGTTAACAAAGCGTAACAGCAATAACAAGAAGTACAATCCCAAAAAAATCTATCGGATCAATAAAATAAAAAACAACAAAAACAAAATCAAGTACTTGTATCGCCTGTAATGGTATTATGTATGTATGAATTGGTTAAGTATTTGAAAGTATAAAGGACTTTTTGTTATAGTAAAAGTGAAAAATTTTTTTGCCTTGTTTTCCTTTTGTCAGCACAATAGCAAGATATTGGATACTTGCTATATAAACACCAACAATAAAAGCAAATATCATTGACCAATTTTATGAAATGTGTTGTATAATAAAAGTCTTTGTAGGAAAAAAAATCCGATAACTTAAAGCCGACAGCTGATGTCTAAATATTTGATGCAGATACCGAACATATAGGACTTAAAGTAAAAAATAAATTTTCTTCTTACATGTGCATGGGATAATTCATCGTGAGATTTGATTTATTATGTAAAATAAAACACATATGTGCTGTTTATAGGACACAGACGAGCACTCGTTTAAAAAAATGTATATAGAAATCACTCAAAAAATTGAGTAACTTGCATAAAAATTTTCTAGACGAGTTACTCGCCTGAATTCTATAAACAGCACGATATTTTTTTATTTTATTTTCCGTGACCGTGTTTTCTTTTTATGTTCATTATTAATTTCTTTTGAATGTTCTTGTGCTTTGCAGCGTGGGAGGTGCTGGCCTAATTTTGTTGGTCAGAATAGTGTCGAAGTTATATATGCTGGGCACTAATCAGTTTTAACTAATTTAATTTTAAGGCTTTACATGGTATGATGACGTTTGTGTTGGTCTTTCCGTATTTATTTATACAAAATTTGCATCAGTACCAGCCAGGGTTGTCAGATTTTTTTCCACCTCCAGCGCCAAACTGGCTATCCAAATTTGCCAAAAAATACCTTAAAGTTATGTGCCGTTTGCGCAAAGCAGTTTGTTAGAAACGCGCAGAATTTTGCAAAAACAACCATGGATTTTGCATCACACATCGATGCTTGTGCGTAAGATTTTGGCCTAAAACAAAACCGTTATCATGACTCAACCGCCGTATTCATCGGATTTAACCCCCACTGACTTTTTCCTCTTCCCAAAACTGAAGACACCGATGAAAGGAAAGCGTTTTATTACTGTTCAAAATCTTAAACAGGAAAAAATTAGTAAATAAATTATTAATAGAATACTACATACATATATGTAAGCGAATACATTCGAATACTACTTATATTCATTCGAATGATAATATATTTGAAACTTTTGTTTTCTTTCTTTTTCGTTATATTTGAATGTGAATGTATTTGTTATTATCTTATTCATTCAGCTTGTGTATTCATATATTTGTTTTTATTAAATACAATGTAAGTCACTTCATATTCAAATCGTGACTTGTACAAAGCTTTATCTTTTCAAAAAGCAAATGGATACGAGTATATTCAAATGGCTTTTAGGCGTAATCGTGCAGAAGTTTATAACATAAGTCTTTGCAAGATGACTTTACAGATGATACTGAACAAAAATAAAAAAAGTAGTTTGATATAAGCTATGATTGATGTGTCAAAAAAGTCAAGTGAAAAACCTCATGATGAGTCACCCGGTACAAATGATTTTTGAGATATTAAACAGGATAAGATGTTAAAGTTGTTGTAAACATTTCTTTTATTTCACATAATTAAAAAGAATATTAAATTGCGTTCCCAGCCAGTTTAATCTTCTTATTTTATTTATATACATACATATGTACATAAATAAAATATATATATATATATATAAATATATATAACAACATATATATATTTTTTGTGAAATGATTACTTAAGTCCTTTTGCTCTGCAGCCTTTAATCGTTTCTTAAGTTAATATTTGTTTTAATACTATTATAATTACATCAAGTTAAAGTCATAAGAAATCAAGGCAGAAATTGGCAATAACCACTTCGTACATACATTTATACAGTGTGGCGCAGAACTACCTTTATAGTCAGAATGAAATGGCATAATTACGACACTGTTCGGTTACAATTCTTGAACAAGCTGAAACTTATCCGGGAACAAGTACAATGTGGCCGAAACCCTCTAAACGGACCTCAGTGTATCCCTAGTTGTGCCAAACGTATTCTTGTTGATGATCCTGGACTATCCTGTATACTAGATGTAGCATGTTAGTGCGATATTATATTTCGTGTGGACCCTAAGTGGTCTTCTCTTAAATGGAAGGTGTCTTAATGTACCATGTTGTCGAAAATTTGCAACCATATGGTTAATTTAAGTGCTGAAGTTCAAATTCCAGTACTTATAGTAAAAAAACGACGGTAAGCACATTGCGTCAAAAGACTTGACCTTTGATTTTAAAAATAAAATTCAACAACTTTTGATCGCTGTTCCAAGTGAAATTCCCTAATTTTTCTTCACAAAATTCTGAAGTAAAAATAAACAAATAAGAGTGTAGTAATTCGGCTGGACCAAATCTAAAATACCCTTCACAATAGTTACGTAAATATGTGCTATATATTACAAATTTGAACTAAATATCCTCGGATATATATTGACCGATATCGGAGGGAACAATTTCTTGCCAAAAAGGTAATCTTTTAGAAAATTTACATGGAAAAATCTTGTTGATATGAAGCGTATATATGAAGCGATATCGGAAATGATCATTTTCTGTATATTAGTAACCTTCTTTTACTACAAGAACTGTCTTTAAGCAAATAAAAAAAAAAAAAATTATGGTTTAATCGGCGATATCGGAAATTTTCATTTTCTCTATTTGGTAATCTTCTTATATTAGCAGAACTACTTTTAGGCAAAAAAAGTTATTTAAGTTCGCTTTCACCACATTTTCATGAAAAAACCTGTTTAGGCTATATCTCGGGTATATTCTGTAAGCTGCTTTTATAATCACAGCAGCTTTTAAGGAAAAAAAAATTGGTTCAGATATATGGGCCGATATCAAATATTTTCATTTTTTCTATTTGGTAACCTCATTCTATTTTTTTTTTTTTTTTTATTGGACCAGTACTCCGGTGACGACCCCTACATATGCAGTGCATTGTACCAGAACTAGGAAAATAGGTTGTGAGGAGGGGGAAAGAGGGAGTAGTGTTTGTGAACATTTGACTTGAACCTTCCAACGTTATAACAGACAGGAAACACGTCTGCAGGCAACTTATTCCACAGACGAAGCGTAAGGCTGACAAATGAATTCTCTCTGTAATGCGTAGTACTCTGCTCTGGACGATGAACGCGTGCTACGTAAAAATGTCCTAGTTTCGGTAACAAGATCCCAAATCTCGTCAGAGCAAAATCCATTGTAGTATCGATAGAACAGAGTAACGCATCCCACATTGCGTCGATGCTCCAGTGAGTTAATAGAGTTGGATACCCTACTGTCACCGATGAGCTTCTTCGCCCTCTCCTGCACTCGGTCGAGTAACCCCAAAATAGGCTTTGAGGCACCGGACCAAACATGAGAGTTGTATTTCATTTTCGGTCGGATGTAGGTGGTGTAAATAGTAAGGAGATCGGATGGAGTGAAGTACATCCTTCTATTACCAGAACTGCTTTTTAGCAAAAGAAGTTGTTCAAGTTCGCTTACGCGACATTTTCGTTAAAAAATCGGTTTAGGCTATGTCTCGGACTAAATGGACATTTCCATTTTCTTTATTTTAGTAACCTCCTTTTATAATCAGGGCTGCTTTTAAGCAAAAAAAAAAAAATAAAAAAAAATTTCATATATATATATATATATATATATATATATATATATATATATATATATATATATATATATATATATATATATATATATATATATATATATATATATATATATATATATATATATATATATATATATATATATATATATATATATATATATATATATATATATATATATATTTCGATTTTCTATGAAATTTTTTTTTATTTTTTTTTTTTGCTTAAAAGCAGCCGGAAGTGAAAATTGTAGGTTTTACAAACGGAATCACAAAGTTACATATACCCTTTACATTTAAGCCCAAACTAAAAAGTTATTAAACATTGAAATCATAAAGGCGGTTATGCACCACCCCGTACATATTTATATATAAATAATATAGAAAAATCTCATGACTTAAACAAAGCCTGAGTACATTTTTAAAATTTGCTTTACGATTATTTGGCTTCAGCGTAAGCAAAGTTGTGGTCGCGTAGTCATATGAATGAATTCAAACCTATGACTATGGCTTTGTATGCATATGGAATTAAAGTATGAAATTTACAGACTATAAAACGTCTTTAAACGTTTTTTTTTTTTTATTTAATAAAAGTAAATTTATCACGAAATTATTGTCAGCACAACAATAAATGCTTAATATAATTTTCGTTGTTCTTTCCTTCAGTACTCTACTCCCCTGGTTTTTGCCCACGCTTACTGAAATTATAAAGTATCTCCGCAATTTCGTTATGGCTGCAGCTAAAAAATGATGTAAAACCAAAAAAAAAAAGTATTTTTACTAGTGACAATGATTGTTAAAAATTGTTGTTTTTTCTTCGTTTTTTTTTCTTTCTTTTAAACAAAAAGGAACCGAAAACTGTGAAAAATGTAATTGAGTTGACGTAGTAAATAAAAAAAACAAGCATGAACATGAATATGCTTCCAAGAGGATGCGGATGTGTTTGTAATAAAATAATAAAAAAAAACAGATAGTTATATGAAAATATGTACATATGTATGTAAATGTATATAACTTAAATACAACAGGGTGACTTTTATTGCCTTCTTATTATTCTACTTTAGGAGTTTGATTTCCTAGAAAAGTTTTTTAAAAGATTTGTTTATATACTCGTACGAGTATTTATTTTTTAAAGTTTTTGTGACTTTGTTTACAAGTATTTATTTTTTTTTTTTTTTTTTGGTGCATCCTAAAATCGAAGATCAGTAGTGTGATTTTATTGCAGTGTACTTATTATAATGAAATACACTTTGCTGTTTGCAACAATTGTAATTTAATAATTTTGTATTTTACTTCTACGAAATATAAAACCTGTACAAAATTTAAAGTAGACCACACAAATGTAACAAAACTCTGACTTAAAAGCATATAGAAGTATAAGAAACAAGTGAATAAAAAAAAAATAAGTGGAGGTTTGAAAATCTCAAACACAAAAGGAGATTAACGAACTGCAAGTCACCCAAAACTGGACCTTCCGAATGCCATGCCTCAGACGTAGTCGTGGTCAACATTTAAATGATGATGAAACATATTGTTATTATATGGTCTTGATACCTTACACCGACGAAAAATCAGATAATTGTCATTACATGTGCACAGCAAGCTACCGGTCTATGGCCCACCAAGCAGTTACACTAATATTTTTTACTTGCTAGTCTTCTTTGAGTATTATTTTCGTAGATAGTATACGAGGGCGGCTTGAAATTGAAGCTACCTAGCGGTAGATGGCAGCACAAGCACACATTTTTTTAAATTGTGATCTGTCAGCCGTTAAAATTTCACTTAAATTCATCGATTAGTGTACGAGTATTTGTTGTAGTAGTTTGAAGTAGGAAAATTTTGTTTTGCTTGAAGAAAGGGAAAAAGTGAATTAAACACTATAATTTGAAAGGAATATCGCCGAAAGGGACAAACGAATAGCTCGATAATTATTACGGTGAGTCTACTCCGTCAGGTTACATGGTAAAATATTGGATTGCTGAATTTAAACGCGACGAACAAGCACTGCAACAGTGCCATCAGCAGGTAGGCCGACGGAGGTGGTAACTGAAGAAAATATCAAGAAAATCCTCAATATCGAATGATCGCTGAGTCAAGTTACGTGAGATTGTTGAAATGGTAAACATATCATATGAACGTGAATGCAACATTTTGCATGAACATTTGCATATGAAAAAAGTTATGGGCAAGATGGGTGCCGCGTTTGCACGGTGTATAACAAAAATGTGTTCGACAGACCACTTTACGGCGGTGTTTGGACATGATGAAGCGTAATCCTGTAGAGTTTTGCCATCGATTAATAACTGTTGATGAAATGTGGGTCCCCCACTATACACCTGAAACCAAAAATCAATCGAAATAATGGGTGGAAGCTGGTGAAAGTGCTGCGAAGACAGTGAAATCGGCTGGCAAGGTTATGACAACGGTATTTTGTGACGCTTACGGTATATTGCTGATCGATTATCTTGAAGAGGGATCCACAATCAAAGGAAAGTGTTATCGTAATTTATTGAATCAATTGATTGATGCAATCAAGAAAAAACGAACACAGTTAAAGAATAATCGACGCCAAAAATCAACAATTTAAAAAAAGAAAACATTTTTTTTGTGTTTGTGGTGCCATCGAGCGCTAGGCAGCTTCAATATCAATCCGCCCTCGCAAGAAAACTTATTCATAAAAAAAGACAGTTTACAGAGTCGCACAATGGCCAAAGCATGCAACAAAATAAGTTGACATATAAAAAAAATTTTGTTATTGTAAAAACTTATAGAACTGCACTACAGAAGTCTCTTTAATCACCCTTTAGAATAAATTGTGAAATTGCGGTGAAGTCAGCGTATGTTGACTGTGAACACAATTTGTTGTTAATTATTTGTATTAAGTTTTAATGTCACGTTTTTCTTTCTCTTATTTTGTCTCCTTTTTCAGCTGTCTTCTGCCATGTCCGTTGGTTGGCAAACCATTTTAACAACGTTGTGAAGTCATAAATTAAATCATTTAATTGTCGTAGCAAAAGTCTCATAAAATGTGTTTCTACTTTCTAGTGTGACGCTTCGCTCATTGCTTGAAAGAGATTTAATGCATTTCTTCTTTATTGCCAATTTAAAAGAAAATCATAAAACAAAGTTCTTTAATTGTACTTTGCTCGAGAGGAAATAATTGAGTTAAAATGCAACTTAAATACTGTTGCATTATAATGGAACGTAATTAATAATTTTCGAAGAATTGAAATGTAAATAAAAAACTGCTGGCTGTGCAAGAAATATTTTCGCGAAGTTTCTTTTTACTTTTAGGAAGTAAAATTGATTGCCATGTTGTATAAACTCTGTGACAAAAAGAAAAATTATTGCTAAAGCGCTTAAAAATATAATAAAGCTCAAAGGTGCGTTACCGGGAGACTGGCAAAAATATAATTTTAAGTACTTATTAACTATTTGAAGTCACACGTGTATGAATGTGTACAACTAAACACAAAGCACACTCATACACAATATAATCATAACAATCTAGTTGGAAAAAGAGTCGACGACATTGTATTCGACGATATATTCTCTAGGGTTTACCATTAAATGTACTTGAATTCAAATTTATTTACTGTTTTAAACAATCCCATTCCCAATATGTCTAATGGCGTTTTCCTTTTTTAAAAACTGTGGTTTAATAAATATAGTTAAAAAAAATAACTTAATAACTTAAATCACTCTTCTTAAATTATTCCTATAACCAGACAATTATCCGTATAACGAGTTCCGAGTTTTTTAGAATTCCCAAAATCAGCTTATGGAATCGCCAAAATCCCCCACGTCCCCGGAAACAATATGGCAACTGAAAATTTTGCGCTAAATCGAACTACCTTAATAGTTTGGATACACGTTTCACGGCCAAAATGTGCACCGAATATGAAAAACCGATTTCGATTCCGTTTAGCGAAGAGGTTCCGAGTTTTTTTTTTTTTGGAATTTCCAAAGTCGACTTTAGGAAACATCAAAATCCATCCACTTCCTCAGAAGCAATATGGCAACTCCAATTTTCGCAATAAAGCGAGTGGCCGTTAAGAGTTCAGATACAGGTTCCACAGCTAGAACGCGCACCGAATATGAAAAACCGGTTCCGAACTGGTTAGCGAAGCGGGTTCGTGTTTGTTGGGAATTTTCAATGTGGGGTGGAAGAAATGTCAAAACGAAATTAGGAATTGTAGCCATTTCTTTTTATTATGATAATATTGATATAGTTCAATTATGTATGAAACAAAATATCGGCCAAATGAACGCAGCGATCTAGGCTGCACACCACCATCCGATTATATAAATTTTCGAAGACGCTGAGGCATAATTGAGCAGATAATTATCCGTATAACGAGTTCCGAGTTTTTTTAGAATTCCCAAAATCGGCTTTAGGAATCGCCAAAATTCCCCACGTTCCCGGAAACAATATGGCAACTGAAATTTTTGCGCTAAATCGATTAATAGTAGCGCATTGAATATGAAAAACTGCTTCATATTAGGTGGACGAAGCGGTTTCGATTTTTTTTTGCGAATTCCCAAAGTTGGCTTTAGGACGCATCAAAATCCCTCCACTTACTCAGAAGTAATAAGGCAACATAAATTTTCGCACCAAGGCGAGTGACCGTTAAGAGCTCAGACACACGTTCCATGGCAAGAACGCGCACCGAACATGAAAAACCGGTTCCGAACCGGTTAGCGAAGGGGTTTCGTGTGAATTTTCAAAACGGGGTTGAAGAAGTGTTAAAAGGAATTGTTATGAATTTTCAAAATGGGTTTGAAGAAGTGTTAAAAGGAAATTAGGAGTTGTAGCCATTTCTTTTTATTATGATAATATTGCTATGGTTCAATTATGTATGAAACAAAATATCGGCCAAATGAACGCAGCGACCTCGGGGGCACACTTCCATCCGATTGTTCAAATTTTCGACGACGCTGATGCATAGGTAAGGTTCTATGGCATTAATGTGCCGAATTATCTTATTCTTTAGCTCTTGTTGTTGAATTGTTGCTAGCTTATCGACGTACACCTTTCCTTTCAAATAACAGTGTCAACTTACATGATCTTGGCAGCCAATTGACATCGCCACCATGTGAGATAACACGGCCGTTGAATTTGTCGCGCAAAAGAGTCATTGTTTCGATAGCTGTGTGTTAAGTGGCACCGTACTGTTGAAACTACATATCTTCCACATCCATATCTTCCAGTTCGGTCTATAAAAAGTTCGTTATCATCTCACGATAGCGAACACCATTCACAATAACTGACTGACCGGCCTCATTTTGGAAAATTACAGCCCGATGATACCGCCAGTCCATAAACCGCACCCAAAAGTCTCTCTTTGTGGGTGCATTGGATTATCATTCGCCCAAGTGCGCCAATTCTGCCTATTGGCGAATCCACTGAGATGAAAATATGCAGCATCACTGAAGATAGTTTTCGTCGAAAATTTAACATCCAATATTGCCATTACTTGAATAAACGTGGCTCGATTGCGTATCTTTCCATAATTCAAATTGAGTTAGATTGAAATTGAGAAAAATTAACTTGACATTTAGGTGTGGTTCACATTTAAGATCGGCCCTTAAAATTTAACTACCCGATATGTTCTTTAATATGTGGCTTGTACCAAATATGTACATACATATATTATTTCCTTAATTTTTTTTTTCAAAAATTAATAATTAAACAAAAAAATAATAATAAATTTTGTATTTATTTTTGTCACAAACCTCACATTATGGGTACCAAGGTAGCTTTATATAGGTAGTGGTAGAATTACAATAAATACAACACCAACAAACATCAACATGTATTTTGTTGATGTTGTATTTATTGTAATTCTGCCACTACCTATTAAAGCTGCCTTGATGGGTACAAAATTATATTTACATATGTGCGTATATGCATACATATATGATATATAAAATTCATTTACAAATTTAAAACCTTTAAAAGTGTCATTTTCTTTATTTGATTACCAAATCATTTTTAAAAATTATTTATACAAATGTCAGTATGCAAGTTAAATATTTATTTTCTAAATACATCTCTTTATAAACACTAATACTAAACATCTACAATATTATATGCATTGCAAATCTTGTAGTTTATTTTGATGCTAAATTAAAAAAATGAAAATGTAGTTTTTACTTTGGAGTAATTGTTGTCATGGTGCAATCTCATAAGAGCTTAAGGTAGAAGAACAAAGTGACAATTGGCTGCCGAATAACTTTATATTCGTATTATATTTCAACTAGCACGTATTTGACTACAGGTTCTAAATAATTTTTGGCAAAAAATTATTAAGAGTTTTGTTTGAATAATTAATTGAATTCCAATAAATATTCGAATATTCGGATATTTATTCGAATATTTTTTTTTTCGTTTCAATAGAGATTTTCTACGGGCTAATTATGGTCAAACCTTGTTTCAAATTATAAATAAATTAAAAACCATTTTTGTTTTGTTTAATGAAATACATGAAAACGCGTTTCCCCATAATTTATTAATTTTTAATTGGAACAATTAATCCATCTACTATTCGAATGCTTATTTTCCTAACCCATAGCATGAATGTTATTTTGATAATAATACAAATTTTCATTGAAGTTTGAATATTTGTTTTCATATTCCGACTATTTTTCGAATGTTTATCAAATTTTCTTAAATTTATGTTCTTTCTTCTCGTTATAATTAAGAAATACAATTTTGTCTTTGACGTAAAAAAATTAACAGCAAACTATTTTAAAGTTTTTTTTTTTTTATGTAAAATTACGATTTTCTTTTTGGGACTTAAGATTTTTCGGCTATAATTTCTGGCACCACTGGTTTTCATAGTGTAATCATGAGTTTAACGTAGAAGCGGAAATTGACAATTGGCTCCCAAATAACTTTATGTTCAAACTATTTTTCTAATACTACAACCATTTGAGTATTAGTTCTAATCAACTTTCGCCAAAAAATTACAGCAGGTTTTATTCGAAAATTTAATAGAATTTATATTCGAATATTTATGCGAATATTTATTACCTTATTGAAAGTAAAATAAAATGTTTTTCTTTATAATTTATAAATTTTTAATCGAATATTTATTCCATTAGCTATTCGAATACTTATTAACCAATCCATGTCATCAATGTTATTTCCATATGAATTCAAATAAATAACTTTTTCAATATATGAACATTTATATGACCTCGGGTATTTATTTGAGTTAACATTTAAGAAAAAAAATTTCACTTTGGAGTTAAATGTTTGCAGTCATATTCCGATTATTTTTCGAATAATAATCCCATTGTTTTAAATTCATGATTCTTCTTCTTTTTATGTTAGAATAATCATCCTTTTGTAATAATTAAGGAACATCATTCTTGTGTTTGACGTTAAAAAAACATCAATACAACAACATTTTAAGATTTTGTTTTATAAAATTAAGATTTTATTTTCGAATTTTTTAAAGAAAATTTTAAAGTCTCAATAATTTATTTAGATTGTCGGGATATAAAGTTAAACGTTGAAGAATATCTTTCAAAAAAATCCAAAGTCTACTGATGATTAGTACATATGTATATATGTAGCTTCTATGAAATGTCGACATATAAACAGCTGGGAAACATAGAAAATAAGCTGTTTATAATTTTTTGATTGGTATCAATTTTAAAAGCTAATATGGCGAATAAAACTCAATTGTTTATAATAGATATTTCTATCATAATAAAAAAAAAATTAAGAAAATTCTCTGAATTTTTTTTATTTTTATTTCAAATGAACACTCTCCATTTTGATTGGACCACCTTTTCCAAGAGTCTTTTACAAGTCAAGTGTCAGAAAGAAAATAAATCATATATCTGGTTTTCACTTAATGTCTGCAATTGATTCGTAACTCCTTTTGTAAATGTGATCTGAAAAACGAATAATTTTCAAATCAACACTTTCCATTTTGATTGGACCACTTTTTATAAGAGTCAAGTGAAAGTGAAAGACAATATTTCATATATCTGGTTTCCCTATAATGTCTGCAATTGACTCGTGACACCTTTTGTATATGTGATCTAAAAAGCGAATTATTTTGTGCAGATGTCTAATAATCACTGTTTTATTCTCCTTCAATCTAATTCCAGCATGTCCATGACCATACGAGTATTGGTTTTACTCTCTTTTTTTTTTTAATCCATAAAAAAGTAATTTTCCTGCATATGAACATTCATACACATACATACGTACATATGTATATGTATGTGTGTGTGTTTTGTTTTTAATTTAATCCTGCTTGCATCAAAAACTGTCAATATATTTAAGTTTATTTTCTAGTTGGTTAGAAATACGTTTAGTTTTCGAGCTTTTAATGATAATTTTTTATTTGTATTTCATTTTATTTCTATTTTTCTAATTTTCTCGAAAATTGAGATTTTATTTGCTTATACGAATAAGTGTATGCATGTATGAGTATGTGTGGTTGGGGATGTGTGTGTGTGCTTTGCATCATTTGTTTTTTGGTTCATTGATCTTTTTAGGTTGATTGGTTTGTAAGTCAATAAGATAGAATGTTTTTTATGTAATTTTTTGTTTTTTTTTTTTTTGCTTTTGACAAACGTCTGGTTCGATAAATATTTTGCTGCGACAAGCAGACCTTAATATAAATTTACTTCGACATACATTCCTAGTTGTACATGTGTTAGTAACTTGGTACGAGCGTTCATACATATGTATGTTAAAAATTTTATAGGATTATATTCAAAATAATGTTGTTTATAATATTGATGACGTTTTGCAACAGTATTTACTATTTCTTCTTTATATAAAGAGAGAACGCAAAAGCCATTTGCTCTCCTTACATTTGTAATAGGAATTAAGAGGTCATTTCTGACATAATTAACGACAACATTTTCATTGAGAAAAATCCAAAAGTTGATTGAACGTCAAATATTCTCTTCGAAAAAATATGAACTCAAAAGGGGTTTTTCACATTCCAGGGCAAGAGGATAATAAAAAGTGTATATGCCGACATTTCAATAAAAAGTTGTTGAAAAACATATAAAAAGAAAGAAAATTTATAGTTTTTATGAAAACTAGAACTAGAGAAATATTTTTTTTTAAATTCTCACAACTGTTTTTAATAGTAGAATATAGAGTTAAGGCCTCATTAGTTTTTACTTTCTGTTGCCGTTCTGTGACGTTCTATTCTGTAGTAAACATTTTACAATTACTTTTTCCGTGAAAAACATTGGAATGAATAATAAAATATGTACATAAAAATTATATTGTGTGCAAAAAAAAAAAAAAAAAACACAAAACGAAATAAACTAATAATTTAGATATAGTGACCAACCAGCCCACTTCTTTTACACAATCTGCAGAGTTTATGACACTTCATATACAAAATAAAATTTTTTTCCCGCTGAAATAATATTCTTTTGACCATCCATTGTAGCTTAATTGATAAAAATGTAACTATTAACTTTTATAAATATTTAATTAAAACAAATTTTTTTAGGTTTTGATAAAAAAAAATATTTGCCTTTGAATAAAAAATTAGCTTTTCCATACCAGACAGAAGTAAGGCATACACATATGTGGCTGTCACTTAACGTTGAACTATATTTTCAACAGATTAGTCCGCAACAGAACAGAACGAAAAAGTAAAAACTAACCATGCACATATAGTTTCAATTGAACAGAAACAAAACAGCTGATTGAGAACAGAAAAGAATATACAAACTAATTTTTTTTTTATATATTGGATCAGTACTGAGGGGATGACCCCTACATATGCAGTGCATTGTACCAGAACTAGGAAAATAGGTTGTGAGGAGGGGGAAAGAAGGAGTAGTGTTTGTGAATATTTGACTTGAACCTTCCAACATTACTAAATAAATTTTTCCTGAAGAAGTTTTCCGAAGGAAGACGAAATATCGAATATAATTAAAACATTTTTATACAAAAAACAAAACTGACCTCAAGCTTAAAAAACATTTCAATTTAATTTTTTTGCAACTTATAAAGTTTAGCATAAGAAACAATCCCCTGCTGATCCAGTCTTATCGTAGCTATACACCCAGCCTGAGCCAATTTTTGTAAGTATATTAAATTTGAGTTGGCAGCACTGTTTTATTAGCATGGCTATCATATCGTGAATAATTCACCCGGTGGAATTGTAGTCCATTATCAAATTACGTCAACCAGGTAGGTGCTGATATAAAGCAATTTCTTCGATCAAGAGTTATTGTTATAAAAAAATATATATATCTTGGCTGAAAGTGAAATCGAACTCATATCTTGACAAATAACCTCATGCAACTTTTTGCAAAAACGAACAAATTTTATTCTATTTACGATTGCTATTTCTTCAATGAAATAATATTCATAACCCGAATGTAGCTTTACGTTGTACGAAAGACAACAACAAAATCGTAACATTTATGTAAACCTTTTCATATTTACGAAAGTTTTTCTATCAGGTGTTCATATTTAAATGAAAAGGATACTTGAGACCAAAATTGTCCTGGGGATGAAAAAATAAACTTTATAAATTTTACAAAACTTAGTTCTATATTTTGTAATAAAACTATTAACTAAATTCAATTGCATATAATAATATTTTCTTTACATATTACAGAAAATTTATTACCAAAACTGGTACCTAAATTTTAACACATCTTCATCTCAACCAAGTTTATGCAAATGTATGGATTTTGTAGAATGGTAATTAAAACCTCTTTCAAATTTGCAAAAGCTTTGAAGCTAAACAAAGCTTTTATACTATAAATGCTGTTATTGAGTATTGTTAGCAGGTAAAGAATAAAACTCAAAAGTAAATAATGTATGCGAGTTATTGAGCTATAATGGTTTGCTTTTAAATTTCCCCAGTTCTGAGTCCGAACATTTTTACACTCTACAATTCTTAGCAAACATGCACGGGCTTAACACAAACTGGTTTGTTGTAAATCTTTTACGGGTAGGGCTGTCCTGCAAATCACATTTTGTGAAAGTGATTTAAAATCTCAAAAAGGTGTTCTGCGCACAAAGTGTTTATGATTTTTGTGATTTTAAACCGGTAAGTTAACTTGCAATCAGATTGAAATCACATCCTAATTTATGCACGTACTTTATTATGAATTTCATAATAAATAAATTACTGTGGTTTCTATTAATTATTTCAGAATTTCAATTGATTATTAAAATTATATATTTTATACGAAATAAATCACTTAATTACACTTAGGAAAAAACTAGATACTAGATTTTATTGCAAGATCTGTTGTATTATTTTGTGATTAGATTTATTGGTTTATTTTACTTTATCTTTTATTTACAAATAATACCCCGAATAAAAATAATCAACCTGAAAATAAGAATATCAGTAAACTGATATTCTTAGAAGCAGAAACAGCTGTTCTTTGTGTTTCAGAAGAGTATAAATCCCAGCGAAAAGCACAAAAAATTATGGTTTGCAGAACAGGCATAAACCACATTTGTGCTTTTGAAACGGCATGTGCTTTGAAATCACATGAGTTTTAGAACACACCTGAAATTTGTGGTTTTTAGAACAGGCAAAAACCACATTTGTGCTTTTGAAATGGCAAATGCTTTGAAATCACATGGGTTTTAGAACAGGCCTGTTAAATTGCCCATCAAAATTTGACACGTCATTGTCTGTCTCTTTTCGTTTAATATATTGTCTCCTCAATTGTTTGTTTGTGTGCCACTCACTATTGTTTTTTGTTCAATCGGAGCATTACTTTTGAATTGTATACAACACTTTTACAAATTGCTTACTTGTGTTTGTGTGGGTATTATTTCAAGTATATGTATATTAAAATGTGTCTTTAAGTTTGAATGTAACATGATGTTGCATTTTGCATTTATTCTTATTCAAATGTATGTCAGTTTCACATTTTTATTTAAATATTTTCTTTTTTTTTTAATTTCTTTCATATCCTTTCAAATGCATTCAAGTTTGCTGCAATATTATGATGCCGATAAATTGAGAAGAAAGAAAATAAAATACAAAAAGGAAAACCCAGTCACAGGTTTTTCAGTTTAATTGTGACATTAACAAACATGTTTAAAGAAATTCAGCTTACATTTATCTGGAAAAAAATAATTTTTATTTTATATTCTGTTACATTTTTTCTCAAAATATACAAGAAATATATTCACAAGTCACACGCACACACACACACACACACACACTTGAAATTAAAATGAAATTTGTAATAAATTTCTTAGCATAAAAATCATAAATTTTTATATCCAAAACACTGTTTGGCAAAATATTTATTTCTCCAGCAAAGGGGAATATCGGCAAACGCCATGTTGTTACCTTCCCATTTAAGGCAGATTATGTATTCCGAAATTCCATTTAAGAAAATGTTTATGTATTTTGTAGAAAGAGTGCTACGTGTTACTTGCGAAATCTTTTTAGCAATGTTTTGTTCATATATTAAACATTTTAATACATTAAGGATAAAAGGATTTGAATTGTTCTAGAGAAATTTATTTTATGGAATAATATTTTTGTGCGTGAAAGCCAAAACCCTGCCAAAGCTTTACAGTCAAACTTAAAAACAGTTTATTGCTTCTAGTAATAAAGGTGACCGAACGTACGCATAACATTACCAGTAAATAAAACAAAAAGTTTCAGAGAATTATGTTAATATATTTTATTATGATAGAAGGATATTTGATAATAATGTGTGAAACAAAATATCGGACCAGAGCTCGCCACAGCTTTGTTGGCATTAGTAGAATATTTGTGCCGCTTCTGGATCACGATTTTTCATACAAAACGCGGGCATCATTTAGCGGAGTGTAGAGGAAAAAGTAGCTGTCTCTGCTAATCTTTACTTAATATTTTGTGTAGTAAACATGTGCCCAATTGCAATTTGCTTTGCGCTTTCCAAAGTAATGGAAAGTATGGTTAATTACCATCTTATGGGATATCTAGAGTCGCAAAAATTACTCTTTGATCGTCAATATGGATTTCGTAATGGTCGCTCTACTGGCGATCTTTTGGCATATCTTTCGGAGAAATGGTTCTACTCAATCCATCATTTCGGTGAAAGCAAGGTGGTGGCTCTTGATATTTCCAAAGCGTTTGACAGAGTGTGGCATGCTGCACTACTGGCAAAACTTACTGCTTTTGGTGTCGGTAACGATTTCTCTCGGTTTATATCGAGCTTTCTCAGAGACTGCACTATACGAGTTGTTACAGATGGGGTCTCATCAAACGAGTTCGAGATTAATTCAGGGGTACCGCAAGGCTCCATTCTTTCTCATACTATATTTCTTATTTTCCTCAACGACCTTCTCTATCAAACTTCCAACCATATCCACTCTTTCGCAGATGACAGCAACATTTGTCACTCGTACTCTTTTGGTCATAGGTCCAGCCTATCAGAGATCACTGCCAAGAGGCTAAGTATGAACGATTTCTTGAATAGTGATCTTCTATTAATCTCCGAATGGGGTCGTAAAAACAGGGTTACCTTTAACGCTCGTAAGACCCAATGCTGCTTCATCTGTACTCATGGATGGTATAAATATTGAGGAATCGGATGCTGTTGATGTTCTTGGAATGAAGATACAGTGTGATGTTCTCTGGAATGAAAATATTTTCCATGTCTCGAAAGAAACATTCAAGTGCCTCGGGTTTTTGAAACGGTGTAAAATGTACTTCACTCCATCCGACCTCCTTACTATTTATACCACCTATATCCGACCGAAAATGAAATACAACTCTTATGTTTGGGCCGGTGCCTCAAAGTCTATTTTGGGGTTGCTCGACCGTGTCCAGGAGAGGGCGAAGAAGCTCATCGGTGACAGTGGGGTATCCAACTCTATTGACTCACTGGAGCATCGACACAGTGTGGGGTGCGTTACTCTGTTCTATCGTTACTACAATGGATTTTGTTCTGACGAGATTAGGGATCTTGTTCCCGAAACTCGCACATTTTTACGTAACACGCGTTCATCGTCTAGAGCTCATCCATTTGTGGTTGATTGCGCGGGGAATCGCACTACGCATTACAGAGAGAATTCGTTTTTCAGCCGCACGCTTCGCCAGTGGAATAAGTTGCCTGCAGACGTGTTTCCTGTCTGTTATAACGTTGAAAGGTTCAAGTCAAATGTTCACAAACACTACTCCCGCTTTACCCCTCCTCACAACCTATTTTCCTAGTTCTGGTACAATGCACTGCATATGTAGGGGTCATCCCCTGAGTACTGGTCGAATATGAAAAAAAATGTGCTAGAGTGTAACAACTGTGAAAAAGGTTTATATCAGCACCTGCCTTTACGGTCTAATCTGATGATGGACCAATTCCACGAGTGCATTATTCACGATTCACCAGCGCCACCATGTGGCTTGCTAGGCTCACACAGGTAGCAATTTTTGCCATATGTTTGCGGTCATATGAGCAACTTCTTGTTGAGGATTTCGGGACTTCTAATCCTTCCTGTATGCAAATTCCCAGCAATCAATGGCAGACAAGACTTAATGAGGTGGTAGGCCGAAGCCCACTAGCCCTTAACCCAACTCATCCTTCAACCATCACCACTGGTTCCTTACAGTACAGGTATCTGTTGTATAGACAACATATCCTAGGGAGGTTGTTAGTCCCCAAAAAAAGTCACCCCACACAATTATCAAGGACACTAACACTCCCTTTCTGCATTTTAAGTTTCAACCACAGCCAGAACATTTCAGCCAAGGTAAATACCTCAACCATGATCAGCCCGGGTTGATCCGCAAGCAGAACTACCCGAGGGCCATTCTGATCACCGTTCTGGCAATTTATACCCTTGGTAAGAGTTTCGGAAGCCAACACAACATAAGTCATGTGGCTTCCTAGAGTTTTGTTTGCCGCAACAAACGAGAGACCCCTTCCCCTCTTTTCCCCGAAAAACAGAGCGCCTAAGTTAGGAATACGCCAAGGCAAAACCTGTTCCCCGGGGGGCTAGAATATGTAACAGAAAGTTTCACGAAAACAGTTTAAACATGGTACTATGCATTAATTTTTATTCAAATAAAAATATTTAAATAAAAATATTATATTGCTTTAATTAACTTAATCTCGCGATATATTATGCCCTGCACTTAATATTATTGTTCAATGTTGTCTACTTATGAGAATTAAACGAGAAAGCAAATTTAATAAATTACACAACATAAGCTTAAATAAAATTATATGAAATTTCCAAGTTCGAAATTGTCCTCATAAATTTTCCTAAATGATTGGTATTAAGAAATTCACTTGTGTCTAGCCTGATATTTTCAACATGACTTCATGCGAAAACAATTCAACCAAATTTGTGGCAAAACGCAAAAATATAAAAACGTGTGAAAAAGTTAATGAATAGATGTCTAACTTTTGCTGTCTCTCTTTCGTTTACTCTGTCAATAAAAATGTTGACTGATGTAAAACATTTTGCTGTAGTACTTTTTAATACCGTTGATGTTGTTGTTGATGACAATAAATTATCTTTTGTGCATTTCTACTTTAATTTTATGCTAAATTGCAAATAATACAAATTCATGCTAAAAATTATAGAGAAAATGAAAGCTAATTTTGTAAGAACAGCATGACTAGAAACTAAAGTGTTTAAGAAGTTAAAAGTTTAAATTAAAAGAGATACTAAAGAAAAGTATTTAAAGCAAATGGAAAACTAAAAGAGGTGTTTTTTTTTAGAGATTCATAGCTTTGAATTCTTGGTACTGCTTTAAAGGTCATGATTGATTTTTATTCAGTTTGGCACCAGAGCAATATTTGCAAATTGTTGAAATTTTTTTTTATCATTTAATCAAAAAAATATAAGCAACATGTTTTCTATATTTTCCAGCTGCTTATGTGTCGACATTTCATAGGAGCTAGCCTAATCATCACTAGACTTTGGAGTTTTTTTGAAAGATATTCTCAAACATTGAACTTTATATCCCAAAAATCTAAATAACTTATTGAGAATTTAACAGAAAAGTGTTTTAATAATACCTGTATAAATGAAAAAGCTTGTTTTTTGTGTTTTGATCGGTATTATTAATGATAGGAACACAACTGCGACGAACGACGAATTTTTGGTCGCGTATATTCGTCGGCAAAAATAAAACACATTGGTGTATATGAAAATGCACACAATCGTGGTGTTGGTCGAAATTCGTCATACTCAACGAAAGTTGAAATAGATTTATTTCAAATTGTTTCGTCAGCGAACGACGAACAAAGCAGTATCAGGTGGCCAAGTTTCTTACATAAAAAAGTATTTTTCACCGCATAATAATTTTTATAAATTATTTTAACCCATGGAGTAAAAAATGTATGAAGATGTTCTCAAAATATAAAGTACCTCAGATAATTTGTTCAAAAATCCCTTCTTCGGATGGGATTTATATAGGTTTACTTTTATATATGGTCACCTTAGTATTTATACTCATTTTTTTCTTTGCATGGAATGTAAACAATGTTCGTTGATATTGTGCTTCACACGACGACTTTATACAACGAATATTTGCCGGCGAGTTCGTCACGATGGGCGAAGTTCGTCGTTCGTCGCAGTTGTGTTCCTAGCATAAAGCATTTTTCTTTTAAACTCTCAATAATTTATTCATATTGTTGGGATATAAAGTTGAATGTTTCCAAAGTCTAGTGATGATTAGAGTAGTTTCTATGAAATGTCGACATATAGTCAGCTAAGAGACATAGAAAACAAGCTGATTATAATTTTATGAACCCGCGGCCCATGCTGATCCTCTTTCTGCCAATCTAAACCCTTGGTAAGGGTTTCGGAAGCCAACACAACTTAAGTAAGTTATGCAGCTTCCTAGAGTTTTATTTGCTACAAGAAACGAGGAACTACTGTTTCTATTTACCAGAATAACAAAATGCCCTGGTTAGAAATACGCCAAGGAAAATCTATTCCCTGGGGGGAAAAGCTGTAGAACATTTAGAAACAGACCAAACACTTCATAGTCTTGCAACACATATATGCCAGTGCCTGACAGTCCTAGAATTCTGTTTCATACCAAAAGCCAAAACAAAACATCAGACTGAAGCAAATAAACGATGACTCATAGCAAAACATAGCGAGTGCACTGAAACATTTTCATTGACACTTTGGTACTTGAGCATACTTTGTATACAGCACTTGTGCACTAATACAAAGACAAAAAACATGAACAACAACAACAAAAAATTTTATAAACAAAACTTTACTTAAAACATTACTTCAGTGTTTGAATGTTTGAGAATATCTTTCCAAAAATTCCAAAGTCTTGTGATGATTAGGGTAGTTCCTATGAAATGTCGACATATGGACATATAAAACAAGCTGATTATAATTTTATGAACCCGGGGGCCATGCTGACCTCCTTCAATTTTGTTCTACTACAATCTTGTTCTACTTCACTTGGTTCTACTTGTGTCTGTTTCTGTTTATTCTAAACGATTGTAAGATAGTATTCGTGTATGTGTTTAGAACAATTTGACATTGAAGTGTTTTGTTTTGAAATGTGAAGGAAAAGGATAGATAGTACTTAACAATATTAAGATGTCTTGTAAGATATTTTGCTTGCGCTTGAGCAGCCCTCTATTGTACACCTATTACTTTGCAGTTTTTGTGAATTACTTTTTTGATTTTGTTCAAATAATACAAAATCAAATGTTATTTTATAAAAAATAGTGTGTTTAATTATTTTATTTAAAAAAACGGTGAACTGGGTTTTTTTTAACAGAAAACCGAGTTTTACTTTATTGGCTTTATTCGAGTTAAGCGAAACCCGGTTTTAGAAAAAAGGCGAAAAATCTATCACCCTACTCGTATTACTCAGTAAAACAAAGTTAAAGGGAAAACGTTTACCTTGCAGGTATAAATCCCCTCATCCAGACGATTTGCTTTTGATATGCCCAGTATTGCGGTAAACACATCCTTCGTCTCTGGTGGCAAAACGGTATTCCAAATTTCTCTATCAAAGAAAAAGGATAATAAATGAAATTAGATATTTCTTGTTATGTTATTTATATTAGTTATATAAAAGAAACAAGATTATATGTTTCTTTTTCATTAAAGATGGAAGTAGCTAACAATTTGCATCACATCAAATTTTCCATAAATTATGCTATTACATAAATATGTATTATAAATACATTCGTTATGTTTTCTATGAACCAGAAGGAAAAGAGTATAAGTAGTTAGTTTTTTAGCTCTTTAATAAGTTCTAACACAAAACAAATTCACCAATATATGCATTTATTCAAGCAGACTTCCATTTCGAAATTATTAGAACAAATCTTTTGCACTTGAACTTTATGGAGTGGGAATCATAACTATTTTTTAGAGGTTCATTAATTTTCACACAGTTGCTCAAAGTTGCTTGGGCGATTAGTATTATAACATAAATAAAAAATGATAAAATAGAAAACTGAACTGCGATGAGTGTTACCCAACGAACATTTTCGTATACTATAGAAGTTAAATACATTGTCTCCATCAGCCGAACCAGAAACCGCAAAGCGTTTCGAAAAACGTTTAATTCACTTTTAGGTGTTTTAAGGAATGGGCGTTTTACTGGCGTATTGGAGTTGTTTCCAAAAAAATACAACATCGGCTTTTGATATGAACATATGTATGTGATAGTTGTTGATACAACGCAATCAAATTGACAACAAATAGAAGATATTTTTAAATTTGGTATTTTTAATTGAAAATGTGTAAAATTTTATATATAAGTTTGTGATTACGTTTGTATTTTGTACAATTTTCATTTGTGACCTTACAACGTATATATATTCTGAATCCATTCGTCTGTTCGTCAGTCGGCCGTTAAATTACCATCTGTTAGAAAACCATCACCATTTAATTATTTTTTCTTTCACCATTCTATTACTTCATCAATTCATGGGTTTGCTACTGAAGGTTTTTCCGAAAAAACCTCTTTTTGGACAAGTTTGTATGAACAATTTAAAAAAAAAAAATTGTTTTTCTGCTTCAAACATAATAATAATATTATCGGTCCATTTACGCGAGATAAAGCCTAAACCAATTTTTTAATGAAAATGTCACATAAGCGAACTTACACGACTCTTTTTTTTTCGCTTAAAAGCAGTTCTAGTAATAAAATTCATGTTTATTTATTATAAAATGCAAAATTAATTTTAAATGTTTAGAAAAGATTTGACGAAAATGTTTGTAACTATGTCCGTCCAACTTCACACTTTTCAACTTAGTTCGTCGCAACTTTAAAAAAATTCACAACGTTTTCTTCGGCTTATTTTCAACGACTAACTTTATTTTACGTTCTGTCTTCTGTCCATAAGTATTGTATAACTTAGTAGGTACTGTTCTGTCCTTTATTCTACCCTTTCATCTTACATTTAAATATAGAAAATAAATATTTTCGATATGGATTCATATACGAGTACACCCGAGATATAGCCTCAAACGATTTTTTAATGAAAATGTTATGTAAGCGAACTTAAACAAATCTTTTTTCTTAAAAGCAGTTCTGGTATTAAAAAGGGGTTACTTAAATACAGAAAATGATAACTTCAACTATCGGTCCATATATACCCGAGATATATAGACTTTTTTTTTTCTTTAAATCAGTTTCAGTAATATAAGTGGGTTACAAAATACACAAAATGAAAATTTCCTATATCGGTCCAGATACACCCGTGATATAGCCTAAGCCAGTTTTTCCAAGAAAAATTTTGTTTTTGCATAAAAGCACTTCTAGTTGAAAAGGGAGTTACCAAACACAGAAAATGAAAATTTCCGATATCGGTCTATATATTTACACCCAAGATATAGCTTAAACCAATCTTTCAATTAAAAAATTTTTTGTTTTGCTTAAAAGCAGTTATGCTTATAAATGGAAGTTATTAAAATACATGAAATGAAAATTTCCGATAATGTTCCATATATACCCGAGTTATAGGCTAAACCGGTTTTTCCATGAATTTATTTATTTTTTCTTTTTTTTGCTTAAAATCAGTTCTTGGTATAAAAGAAGGTTGCTTAAATACAGAAAATGCAAATTTACGATATCGTTCCATTTATACCCGAGATATAGCCAAATCCGATTTGTGTATGAAATAAATTTTTTTTTGCTTAAAAGCAGTTCCGGTAGGTAGGAGGTTGCCAAATACAGGAAATGACAATTTTCGATATCGGTGCCTAAAAAACCGAGATATACCCTAAACCGATTTTTCCATGAAAATTTCCATGAAGGACTACATTTTTGGTATGGCGATTACAATGCAAAAATAATTTTTCTCCAATATCGATCCATATATATCTGAGCATTCATAGTTCAAATTTGTAATATGTATATTTATATATGTATATTTATATATGATTATATATATATATATATATATATATATATATATATATATATATATATATATATATATATATATATATATATATATATATATATATATATATATATATATATATATATATATATATATATATATATATATATATATATATATATATATATATATATATATATATATATGAAAGGGCAGTTCAGATTCGGCCCTGCCGAGTATACTACGCTCTTACTGGTTTTAACTTTTTTTTATAAAATATAGATTTTTGGTTTTAGTACATTTGTGCAACAGGTTTTAGTTTAAGTTTTTCTTTTCTTAAGTTTTTCTTAAGAATTTATTACAATACAAATTTACTATGATCAATAATTTTTGATTGAAGAGGACTAAAAAAATAATAATTATAAATATAATAATCAAACTTTCAGCACCCATTTTCGGATTGGAACTTGGGTCATGACGTATCATGAGCCTTAATCACTCAGTCACCGAGCCACTGAATTATTCTGTGAATAATTTTGATATCAATAAAAAAAATTATAAACAACTTATGTTCTGCGTTTTCTAGCTGTCTATATGTTGACATTTCGTAGGAGCTACCCTGCCAAGTCTACCATCAGTAGACTTAGAAAACTTTGCAAGACATTCTCAAACATTGAACTTTATTCTAAATTAATTATTGAGAATTAGAAAAAAAATGTTTTAATAATACTTGTCTAAACACAAAAAACAAGCTTTTCCTCTCGTACACATCTCTATTTTTCTCTACACCTTTCTAACAAATGAACCACCGTTGTTTACTACGATTCTTTTTAAGTATCAAAAAGTAGAGACGCGTGTTTTCAGCACTTCCGGTCTTATGACAATGTAAAAAATTGTATCGATTCGTGGATCGCTTCAAAAGATAACAAATTTTTTCAGCGGGTGATCCTTATACTGCCCGAAAGATAGGAGAAAGTAGTGGCCAGCGATCGACAATACTTTGAATTATGAATGTACGAGTATAACCAGGTATTTACAACAAAGCCTTGAATTTCGAAAAAAAAAAAAACGGTGGAAGCAAAGTTGTACATAAGTGTACCTTCAGAGAAATGTTATCGTAACATAAGTTCCTCCTTTTATATTAATTAGCAATGTTATCTGGAAGCTCGTGGTTTTGTGTGTTGGGTAGGCTCAGTTTTTGTTTTCATTTGAAATAGTATGCATTCTAGTAAACAACTGACCTATTGCTATTGGCTTGTATGAAAAAGAACAATAAATTAAACCGCATATACAAACTATCCAACCTCTTTGCTGTATGCATATTAAAAGAACATTTTGTCTGCCAGCTTATGAGGAAATTAGCTCAAGGGGAAGTGGTATGTAAGTAATGTTGCTAATATCAGACAGATAAGTATGCACATATGTATGTACATTGCACAGAGAGAACACATTAAACGAACTATACTTTCTACATAATGTGAAAACAATAATAATTTATTCTTGTTTTTTTTTCGTCTTTTTTAATGTGCAAGTGGCTGTGAAACAAGGGAAATTTTTCAAGAATTTCATAATCCTACAGATTTGCGCTTTATATAGTAGTTTCCGTTTAATTTCTAATTCTTCAAATAACTAGACAATAGCAGCCATATTTTTCTCACAGTGTTGCAATTTGCGCTAGCTTAGTTAACATGGTCGTTAATGGGTTGTGTGAAGTCAATTAGCGGTTTTGAAGCTTCAGCTGAATATAGTTTTCAATTTCCCTTCCTCTATCGTCTCTCATGCATATCGTTGTAGCATTTTCCGTTCAATCTCTTTTTCTTCCACTTTTCCATAACGCTAAAAATCCCGCATAATGTGTGTTGTAAAAGATAATTAATATTTTTGTTATTTTAAGTTGTTGGCATGCTGCGCTGTTCATCATTATTTCAAGGGTTGAGTAATAAAAACAAAACAGCAGAGAATTAAGAAAATAACCAACAAACCAGCGAGACCACCATTTCATTATCTGCATTGTTGGGAAGAATAAAAGACTGGATAATTTTTTGCCATTGAAAACTTTTTTGTAGAGAATGTATTAAAAATTTGAAAACGATAAAAAGGAAAATCAACAATAATATTTTCAATAGTTAATGAATGTTTATTAATAGAAGATAAGTTTTCTTTTCGTTGTTGCTGAAAAAATAAAAGTACTCGGCGGTCCAACCAAAGCGCATGATGTAAATTGCAAATGAAGTGAAAAGTTTTCAGAGACTTTTCTTAAAAAAAAGATGTAGGAAAATAATATGTGATATTAATATGTGCTAAAAAAAAATTGGCGTAATGCTAGCCATGCACTGTGGGCGAAATGGTCGATTTAGCGTTCTTTAATTCAATTTTCAAAGCGTTAAACTGCTCCAAAACTATGTATTTATCGATTACTAATACTGCACTGAACTTAAATATCGATTACATTTTGATTGTCATGATCTAGTTGAACAGCTGTGAAACATAACATAAGTTTCAGCCAGTACACCACTAAGCTCTATCACGTGTTTTCTTTGCATTGCAAAATATTCTCTAAAGTTGCGTTTGTCTCAATTAAGTGGAAGAAAATTGGTTTTATTTATAGTTAGAGGTATGTATTAACTAAAGTGAAGTGTTGTAGAAAATATGTGGTACAAGCTGACTATATGACTAACTGCTTGAAAAAAAGCAAAAAAAAAAAAATATTTCTGTGGATCGGAACTTATGATATTCTTGTCTATTCGCGCTAGAATATTTTTTTAAAATTACTATGTTGTCCTGTGATTGTAAAATGTGCAAATTTATCTGCAGCCACCTGCAACTTTATATGATATTGCATTTTTTAAGAACAATGCCGGTGCTCAGACGAGAAGTTTGTTTACTATGGTGCAACGAGCCCATGCCTACTAAAACAAGTTTCTGCCGTTGAAAGTCATGTATTTAATAATATAATTAATATTAACACATATAAAAGTAATAATTGTAATTTAATAAGCAAAAAAATTATAAATTTTGTAGCGAAATTGGTTGAGAAATGGAAATTGAACCTTAGAAGTATCCACAAATTTGAAGAAAACAATAAGGAGTGGTTAGATGGACGACTTTTATTAGTTGATCTGCTGACAAGTCGTGGAAGACTCCATAAGATGTTCGACGAATGTTCCAATAAAACGAAATTAAGTAAAGTCTCCCAAATTGTTAAGGAAATACCTCACAGTGGGCTCAACGTGCAGTTTATACAAAGCAAAAAAGAAGGATGTCGATAATGATATTTTACAGCTTTTGTCACAACATGGCGTACCACCTCTCAGCTTAAATTCAGCTAGTAGTTCTGCATCGGAATAAAAATGTTAATAATATTGTTATTTTTTTTGGCATTATAATTAAATTTTTGTTACGAAAGTAACTGAAGCATATGAAGGCGTAATAAGGGCAAAACAATTATTTCATTAGAAAAAAATTTTAAAAAAATTAATATATATATTTTTTTAATGTTTTTAATATTGAAGTTTAATATATTTTTAGACCAAAGGAATGTGAAACATTAAATGTATTAACTTTATTCTGTTTTCCTGAATGGAACAAACAATGTTTAAAATATGAAAAAAAGTTGCAACTTTCACAAAAAAAAGATAAATATATAAAAAAAAATAGTTTTTTGTTTAACATTGTAGCTTAATTTATTTGCAACTAAAAAAAATATATAAGAAAAACCAAAAAAAAAAATCCCTAAACGCTATTAATTAAACGCCGCTAGATAAGCCTTTTCGCCCACTGTGCCACGGCTGGGTTGGAATGTTTTTCAACTTGGACGAAGACTAAGTGGATGACTGCTCGATAATATACATTGTACTGGAACTAGGAAAATAGATTATGAGTAGGATGACGGAGGGAGTAGTGTTTGTGGACATTTGACTTGAACCTCTCAGTAACAACATGGAAAGACCAAAACGAATATAATAATTAGTGTTTTGTCCTTCATCCTGTGCACACGTCTTTTGCTACTGCTGTCTGTATTTTCTATATATGTATGTTGTTTATTAAATATGCTTATTACTATTCAAATTGCTCTGGCATAGGTAGCAAGTGTACACGTGTTTTATTTTTTTCTCTTTTTTTTACCGTTGTCCGCATTTTCAATATACTTATGTATGTTCATTATTAATTTCGCATGAAACCAAATTGCAGCGGAATAGGTAGGTTAGGTTTGACAGGCTGCCAGCTATTGTAAAGTTTCCAGTCTGGTCCCGTTGTGTTGCCTGGATGTGATAGGTATCTCGGTAGATCTACATATCACTGGTTTAGTACCAACTTGAAAATCAGATAAAGGATTTCCATCCACTTACATCGCATTTCGATACCTCCGTCAAATCAAGCAGCATCGGTTTGCCTAGGTAAAATGCCCTTATATAAGAAAGAGCTGGACACTGACAGAGGAAGTGCTCAACGCTCCCTTCTTCCTCCTCGTCTCTGCAACTTCTACAGAAGACATTAAATTGAAAATTTAGCCTTTTCGCATGCGTCCCTATGTGGCAATGTTCCGTCAGGACCGCCAACCTCCATTGGTCCAAGCCCCGGAATAGATAGCAAGTGTTTCTTTATTTTCACCGTTGTCCGTGTTTTCTGCATATGTTCATTATTAATTTCTTTCGGCTTTATAATATAATAAAAAACCTTGTGCTAACTAACTAGCTGCTATCTTTCCCTTATGGGAATTTACACACAAAACACTTAGCAGCTAGATATTTAGCATAAGGATTTTGATTATACATAAGGCCGTTTGAATTTGCATTACCTTGTAGAGTGGAAGGTGTTGGACTAAATTTTGCTAATCTGAGCAATGTGGATGGTATATACACTGGTCACTGATCGGTTTTACCTAACTTAATTCCAACATTTTAAATGCTGCAATAGAGTTTCTCTTAGTATTTCGTGTTGTTATTGTTAAAGTGAAACCTCCACAAATACTACTCCCTCTTTCATAATCTATTTTCCTAGTTCCAATATAATGCACTGCATATGTAGGGGTCATCCCCTGAGTACTGATCCAAGATATATAAAAAATCACAGCATTTCAAATGTTGGAGTGAAATTCGTTAAAATTGATCAGTGCCCAGTGTATATGCCTTCCACTCTGCTCATACTAACAAAAATTGACAAAACATCTCCTACACTACAGGGTAAGGAATTAAATAGCAAGAATATTCAAAAGAAATTAACATTTTTATCTATAAAAATGCTTTTGCGGATTCTTTAAGTATTGGCACAGACACTTGTACGTTCCACAGCACTAAAATACTATTTTATTTTCACTTAATACTACTGTGTATTAATTTACTAGACTTACTTACTTTTCTGCCTTATAACTCTCTTGCGAAACGTTTAAAACTGAACTCTAGCTTTGCTAAACATCTGCTTGTTATTTATACTTTTATATTACCGCTCATGAAGCATCTAGTTAATGCCAATTGCGAACTCAAATGTATCAATATAAAATTGCTACCCGCACACATGCTTGCGAAACAATAAGAACGAAACAACAACAACAAAATCATTTATTCAAACAATCATTTCTTAATAATTTATTAGGAATTTTGCGTTTTTTAGATCATGTTTGAATACTATGTTTTTAGCTTTATGTGAAATATTGTTATGAATTTGTATCACTTCTAACCCACTGTGCGAGCCATTCCTTTGCTTATTATTAATGTCCGCACAGACGAAGTCTGATAAAAAAACAACCGTTATTTAACATTTTTTCAAAAATTATTTAGTTATTCAGCAATAACTATCTTGTGCCCTTCAAACTAATCCTCCTCACATATAATACACCTGGCATAAGTATTTTGTTCTAATCCTCGAAACACCTATGAAACGCGCTTTTTGTATTGCCCACAGCTCCTGTTTCGATATTTCTTTTATCTCCGCATTCGTGGCAAAACGCTTTCCTTTCATCGGTGTCTTCAGTTTTGGGAAATGATGATGAATTTTTGAAATGAGATAATCAGACTAAAAAGGGCGCCACAGTGAACAATATACTAAAAGGGCGGTTTGTGTAGATGTGAGGAAAAATAAAAAAAAATATTTTTAAAAATTATAAATAGCTTGTTTTCTATGTTTCCCAGCTATCTATATGTCGACATTTCATAGGAGCTACCCTAACCATCAGTAGACTTTGGAAATTTTTGAAAGATATTCTCAAACATTCAACTTTATATCCCAACAATATAAATAAATTGCTGAGAATTTAAAAGAAAAATGCTCTAATAATACCTGTCAAAACACAAAAAACAAGCTTTTTCATTTATACACGTCTCTATCATTTCTTTACACCTTTCAAACAAATGAACAACCGTTGGTTGCTACGATTTGCTTTTTGAAAGTATCGAAAAGCAGAGAACAAAAATTCAAACAATTAAGTTTTTGGGAAACATAGAAAACAAGCTATTTATAATTTTTATTGGTATAAATGGTAGAAGCTAAAAATAGCGAATAAAAAAACTTAATTGTTTGAATTTTTGTTCTCTGCTTTTCGATACTTTCAAAAAGCAAATCGTAGCAACCAACGGTTGTTCATTTGTTTGAAAGGTGTAAAGAAATGATAGAGACGTGTATAAATGAAAAAGCTTGTTTTTTGTGTTTTGACAGGTATTATTAGAGCATTTTTCTTTTAAATTCTCAGCAATTTATTTATATTGTTGGGATATAAAGTTGAATGTTTGAGAATATCTTTCAAAAATTTCCAAAGTCTACTGATGATTAGGGTAGCTCCTATGAAATGTCGACATATAGATAGCTGGGAAACATAGAAAACAAGCTATTTATAATTTTTATTGGTATAAATGGTAGAAGCTAAAAATAGCGAATAAAAAAACTTAATTGTTTTAAAAAATATTTTTGTAATAATTTTTATATTATCTGTAATCCCTGTAGTTGACTGAGGCACATGTTTTTTGTATGGATGTGGAACCACTCTATTTTGTATCTCTCCATGTTTGAATTTGTCAAACACTGGAACAGAGAAATGTCAAATTAAGTTGGGAAAACAACTTAACGTTAAAAAGTAGTTGTAACGTTAAAAGTAGTTCGTGCACTATGGTTGTACCTCCCTTTGGACTACAAATAAGCATTTAATTATAAAAGAAAAACAGAAATAATTGAAATATAAATGAAAAAAGGAGGAAAACAATTACATTTAAACACATAAATATTTTGTTGAAAGATATTTGAAAAACTTACATTAAAGTAACTTTTCTAAAAAAAAAAATATAAAATTTGCCAGAAATTTTTTAATGTCTGTGGCAGAGGTTCAATTCGTGTGGCTAATAGCCGGCTTTGAGCCGCCGCCGGTCTTATTTTACTTTGGCTAGCCGCCGCCGTTATAGCGGCTGAAATCGGTAACCACAGACTCTGTGGTTACTTTACTTAAAGTTTTGCTTTATTATTTTCCCAGCATATTTATTTGAAAAGGGTTTCGTTTACTTTGCTAAAATTCACTCTTTTTTACTTCGGGCTGAAAATTTATCTCCTTTCTAATTTATGTGTTCTTTTATGTTATTTGATTTCCTGTCACAAGCTTTTTGTATTTTATAATTTATAAATACTTTGTTTTGGAAAAAGTTTGCCTAAGGCCAACGAAATATTGAATTAAATTTGGGGGTTTTTACAAGAATATCAATGACCTTGAATTTGCTGATAATTACCGAAACAAAAGTGCTGAAAATTTATTTAGGAAAACAATTGTTAAAGTCTGTGTAAGTCACAAAAACAAAAACTTGCTTGTTTGCCGGCTATTATGAACAAAACCGATTTTAGTCACCATTATTTCCTGCACGCTTTTACGCACACAACATATTTTCGTTAGAGGATTTTCAGCACGTTGTAATGATTTTCGTCCTTTGGATGACGGCGGTGGTTCATTTGTACAACGACGATTGCAATCGTCTTGTCCGTGCTGTCTGTAACTTTATTGCAAACATAAAATACTATTGTTTTGTTATAGCGAGACAAGAATCATTTAATTAACATTTCGACAAAATTGTGCATGGAAGATTTTGTGGTTAATGGACATGCAACGAAGTAGGTTTCAGCTATATTGTTCATGGCCACAACAATTGCTGCTGCCTATTGTTGTTGTTCAATGAGAAACAATTGAAAGAGTGAACGCGTAAACAAAAAGCAAGTCCCGAAACAATGTCTGCCATTAGCTCTTAAAATCCCATAAACCTATTTGCCATATTCCTTGAAATAAACAAACGGAGCTGCTGATGGTTGCAGAGACACAAACACAAGCATGAATATGTTCTCGTATGTAGGCTGTTGTAAGTATGTTAACCCAAAAACTGTGAACTTAAATCTACTGAAATGTGTTCACCCTTCTTTGCACCCACTATGAACAGATCAACAATAGCAATATACTCGTACCCTTTTAATGAGGGCGGATTGGAAACCGGTTTCATAAATGCAAAAATTGAGTTTCAAGTAATTCCTATGAAAGAAAAAAAAAACTCCCCATGTAGAGAAAAACGTGGAAACAAACCGAATGTATTAAAAATAACGGAGAAAAAACATGGCATATTTACAGGCGTAAGTAAGACAGCGGTACTTACAGCGTAAGTAATTATTAAGCCCGCCATTTTTTTGCAAACACATCTTAAAAAAAAAACACAGCTTAGAAAATCACTCACATCTAGAAAACTACAGTGTAATTTCGCTATAGCGAATCTAAGGGCGATCTAAAAACACTCAGTTATAACCATTGATTCATTATTCATAACTTTCAGCGAAGTCTTGCTACAAACGAAATTTGAAGAAATATCATAAAAAATATCATTATAATCACAGCTTTTATTCTATTGTATTACTAGAGGGTTTCGCCAAATTAACGCAGTATTTATATTACATAGAAAATACAATTTTTTGTGTTTCCATTGTTATTTTTTATTGAATCACAAAGTACATACCAGGGCTGATCAAAAAATAATCGTTATTTTAAATTTTAATCAAGAACTATCGTGTCCCCTTCAAAGTAACTCCCTCAGATATAATACACTTATGCCACCGTCTTATCCAATCCTAGAAACACTTCTGGAACGTGCTTTTAAGGTATCGCCAACAACTATTGTTTCGATTTTTCTTTTATCTCCTCAATTGTAAAAAAATGCTTTCCTTTCATCGGTGTCTTCAGTTTTGGGAAGAGGAAAAAGTCAGCGGGGGCCCAGTCCGGCGAATACAGTGGCTGAGGCATGATAACGGTTTTGGCCAAAAGCTCACGCACAAGCATTGATGTGTGAGGTGGAGCGTTATCATGGTGCAAAATCCATGATTTTTTTCCACAATTCTGTGCGTTTCTGACGATAACTTTTTAAGAAAATCGAAGAGTACAAACAGTGAAAAAGTTTATTTCAAATATTAAATCCCGAAAACCGCATCCAAGTCCACTGTGCAAAACTTTTTCTGTTTTTTATTAGATACTCGTAGTAGACAGAAAAAGAAAAACAATTGCAAAAAAATTAATTTTTTCTGTATATATATATATATATATATATATATATATATATATATATATATATATATATATATATATATATATATATATATATATATATATATATATATATATATATATATATATATATATATATATATATATATATATATATATATATATATATATATATATATATATATATATATATATATATATATATATATATATATATATATATATATACCCTTTACATTTTTGTGAAGGCTATAAAAATCGTTATATCTGCGAAAGTTTTTCGATCAGTGTAGAATACCGACTAAGCTAATTATGACATGAGGAAAATTTGAATTTGACAGAAATAATCCTTAAATTAGTTATTTTAAAATGCAGGCGAACATCAAAGTTCGCTATATAGAAACACTACTCCCTCTTTCCCCCTCCACACACCCTCCCAGTTCTGGTACAATGCACTGCATATCTAGGGGTTATCCCCTGAGTATTGGTGCGGGATAAAAAAAAAAAGGTGTTGCAACAGACGATAAGTTTTTTAGTTTCGACCGTCTGCAAAGCTCAGAAGCTGATTGTGCTCGAAATATGTTTTACAAATTAACTTAATGCAATATTTTAGAAATAAATTTGCTTATTAGACACGCTATAAAATAAACATGGGTACCTAGTTTCGCATATTTGTGGTGAAATCAAGCCACGACTCTACGTTTCTGAGTAGGCGTTTTTATGAAGTTTGTTGTAACATTAAGTTAAACATTTACTTTGATTAAAACAACTTTAGCTTCGATTAAGAGTTTGTGTTCAGCTTGCAATTGTACGCTTTAATGAGAACATTTTAAGGCAAAAATTCTATTCAATCTTCACATTTTTCCATTCAACAGTCATTTGAGAGTTGCTGTAATGACAAGGATGTTGTGCCAAACTCTGGCAAACACACTGATTCAACAATACATGTAAATTCATGTGTGTATGTGTGTGAGTGCTCCTATACGGATGTGGCAAGAGTCCATTAGTGGTTAATAGTCGCATAATACTTATTGTTTTTAATGTTTCCTAATTGCAGAGAGTGCTGCAAGAGTGTGTGTTTGGCAGACTTTAGCATTTGTGTACGAATGTGTACACATACATATTCGACTGGGCAAACTTCCAATTGTTGCTGTGTTAGTGACAAGGCCAGGTAAATGTTATCTTTCTTAGTGTTTTGCCGCTGTTTTTAATGGTCATTTACAAACAATTAATGCAATTTAAAAAAGGTTATTTGAATTCGCAGCGTAAATGCCAACTTTAAACAGAACATTTAGCAGCAACCAAAATAAAACAAGATTGCAAAACAAATTTCCCAATAAGTTTGTAAAGAGGATTATTTTCATAGCAGTTTTTAAAGTTTTATGCAAATAAATTGTTTTAGATAGATTTCTTTTTTAAATAGCCATAGTAAAAAAATTAATATAATAAAATAAAAAATTAAGATATTTTTAAGCACAGTGGCCACACACCAAATTTAATGTGTTTGATTTGAGCTAACAGCAACACATCTATTTTGGGGTTACTCGATCGCGTACAGGAGAGGGCGAAGAAGCTCATCGGTGACAGTAGGGTATCTAACTCTATTGACTCGACGCAGTATGGGGTGCGTTACTCTGTTCTGTCGTTACTGCAATGGATTTTGCTCTGACGAGATTAGGGATTTTGTTCCCGAAACTCGCACATTTATACATAGCACACGTCCATCGTCCAGACCTCATACATTTGTGGTTAATTGCTTAGGGAATCGTACTACGCATTACAGAGAGAATTCGTTTTTCAGCCGTACACTTCGCCTGTGGAATAAGTTGCCTGCAGACGTGTTTCCTGTCTGGAAAGTGCAAGTCAAATGTTCACAAACACTACTCCCTCTTTCGCCCTCCTCATAACCTATTTTCTTAGTTCCGGTAGAAAGCACTCATACGTAGGTGTCATCTCCTGAGTACTGGTCCAAGATAAAAAATAAAAAAAATTTTCCCTCAAACTTATTTTAAAATTGTTTCAAAAGGGAAAGAAATTGCGATTTTTTTCGGAATATGTTTTATTATTATTTTTGTTTGTTTATGAAAATACTTTTTTGTTTAGCTAATACACGTCTGTATGGAATTCATGAATTTTTGTATTGGTCAACTTCAGTCATATAATTTCAGAAATGATAGTGATTTTTTACTTCAACAAGCGCACACTAATGCGATACAGAGAACACTATTTCATAAGGGATTGAAACTATATAACATTATGCCAAATGCTAAATTATTCAGAACGAAAGTTGTTAATTTTATTAAAAACAATTTGGTCCAGAAATCATAATTTTACATAATCTAAAATTTTTTTTGTATTTTTCAAAGTAATTCATAATACTACTTATGTTAATATCTAAAAAAAAAAAAAAAAAAAAATCATTATAAAAACTGAGTGTTTTTCATATAAATTTTCTAGGCACGTCGCTCGAGCCTGCTTTATCGGCACCATATAAATAGGTTTATAAAAAGTATAGTATTTTTATATTAGAAACACATTAAAAATAATTAGGTTTTTATGAATATTAATTTATTGAACTTTTTTATAATTTTTTAAAATTAGTTTTTGTTTTGTGTACATTTGAACATCGCTTAAAACTAAACAATTATTTTTGCTTGAAGAAGACCAAACAAATAATACCAATGTTTTCAGCTGGGGAACAACTAGCTGTTTCGTAGTCGCTACACTACTCATCAGCACTCATTTTCTTATTGAACTCGGGTAATGACATATCATGAACGACCGCCTTAGCCATCGAGTCAGTGAATTAGTCTCTGTTTCATTCATTCATCTCGTATTGAATCACGTATGCATTTTATTAATTAACTGCATAGTTTGTACAGCGTTTGATATCTCTAAACAAGTGGTATTTACTTTTTTAGTTTTTAACATGCAGTTAGGAATTTTTATCACACCTAAGCCAGTGTACAGCTGTTAATCTGCTTATTATAAATGATCACACAAACAAGTTAAAACTAAAAACATATTACACAAACAAACAAACAAACCTGATCTAAACTAGTAAAATTCTAAGTAATAGGCCATTTACACCTGAGCCAAATTTATTACTTTCTGGATTTCGAAGCAAATCTAGTTGATTTTGATGAGATTTTCTATACAAAATGAAATCTAGATTGCGACTAGATTTTGACGAAATCTGGAAGATTTTTGTAAGTACTTTATTACACAACTGTGATTTTGTTCAAAATATTACTTTAAAATACTACGCTGCAATAAAAAAACTATACTTTTATATGATGAATTTATTGTAATAACTATAACCTTACCAGAGACACCCGGTATGTACTTGTATGACAATAAAGTATTCTTGGATGTAATATTTGATTACTGTTAAGAAAAAAATTTAGTGTTTGGATTCAAACTTTTGTTTGATTCCACGAATTCATTTACAGATCCGTATTCAAGCAAATTTATTAATTGATTTAGCGAATTTTGTTATTGAACATGCAAATAATTTTTTCTGTTCTAATTGTTAAAATTTAAATCCTTGAAAAGTTGATTTTTATAGACACACCCCAACAAATGCTGTTCAGACATAATGTAGTATTTATTGCTGCCAACGCTTAAAAGCAAATCATTTTTTTTTATGTTTTTAGCATTTAAACACGTTTTGCGAAAATTAGAAATATATTTTGTTTTGTCTGCTTTCTGTCTGATTGTGATTTTCATGCTGAAAAGGAGGACGTGCAATTGAACCAAATTGACTGAAAGTCTTATACAAAATGAGTTTTTTTTCTTATTTTAAATAATAACAGCGCAATTCATTAAAAAAATATTTTATTGAGTGCTAAATGTCTATTTGATAAGTTTTAGACAGAAATTTGTCAAATAAACGTTTAATAGACATAAATATTTCTTTTCTTATAAAAAAAAAGCAATCATGACATAAAGAAAAATGCTCCTTTTAGTAAAAATTAGTTTTTGATAATAAAATAGGTAAAATTAAAAATTTAATACAATTTGGAGTATAAAAATCAATTAAAGGATAATTTACCATCAAGATAAGTAAAAAAAATTTTATACCTAAAGCTAGAAAAATTCCTGAAGCTGAATATACTCGTACTCGTATAAAAACAAACTCCGGAGAT
Source organism: Thecocarcelia acutangulata (assembly GCA_914767995.1). Taxonomy (NCBI): domain Eukaryota; kingdom Metazoa; phylum Arthropoda; class Insecta; order Diptera; family Tachinidae; genus Thecocarcelia; species Thecocarcelia acutangulata. Next base: position 15,434,993 of record OU612097.1, read on the forward strand.
CGTAAAATAAATGTCTGACTCATACCTAAACTACATAATCGAATAATCGAATTTTTAAGACGTACTGCTAAAAATTTATCGCTAAAAAGAAAAATATTTTAATTCTTAAAAAAAATTTCGATTAATTTTTCTACACAAAATTTATGTAAGAATATAAAAAGGGTGTAAAAAATGTATAGTTATTTATAAAATGAGAACGGCTGGGCCGATTTCTCTAAAATTTTTAGTCAGTTGTTCGTTTTTTCGGGGAGAAGGTTTCGGAAAATCCCTCCAGAAAAGTCGGAAAAGTGCAAAAATCAAAAATTGGTCCACTAGTTTTCTATAAAAAAATATTAAACTTTCAATTGGTTCGTCTTCACGTTTCTTTAAAATAAAACTATCGAAAAAAACATATTGTAGAGGGTGCCCGCTGAGAAGGTTTTTTTAAGCTAGATAGAACTTTAAATTGTAAAAAGTAACACAAAAAATTAAATTTTGATGAAACATTTTTTTTATTTGTTTCAGTATACTCTGACAAATCATCATGAATAGACTCACGCTTGAACAACGCTACGAAATTATCCAAATTTACTTTGAAAATCAGTCGTCGATTCGCGCAACTTATAGACGACTTCGTCATTTGTATGGCGTACATAATCGTCCATCTGAACAAGCCATTCGTCGAACTGTGGATAGATTTCGTACCACATACTCTCTAGAGGATGCAATAACACCAGCACGTCGAAGGAATGTGCGTACTGAAGAGAATATCGCCGCTGTAAACGAAAGTGTGGAAGAAGATCCAAATTTATCGATTCGTCGTCGGTCGCATGAATTGGGGCTCTGTCCGTCCACTACGTGGAAAATTTTGCGCAAAGATCTCGGCCTACACCCGTATAAGATCCAGCTGGTGCAGGAATTGAAGCCACGAGACCATTGTATGCGTCGTTCTTTCGCCGATTGGGCTCTAGAGCAGTTGGCAACTGACCCGTTGTTTTATCGCAAAATTGTGTTCAGCGATGAGGCGCATTTTTGGCTTAACGGGTTTGTTAATAAGCAAAATTGCCGCATATGGAGTGAGACCAATCCACAAGAGACCCTACAGACTCCATTACATCCAGAAAAATGCACTGTTTGGTGCGGTTTTCATGCTGGTGGCATCATCGGACCTTATTTCTTCAAAAATGAGGCCGGAGCTCGCGTTACGGTCAATGGAGATCGTTACCGCACCATGATCAATGATTTTTTGTTTGAAAATATGGATGACATTGATCCGGAGGAGATGTGGTTTCAACAGGATGGCGCTACGTGCCATACGGCGAACGCAACCATCGACTTACTGAAATCAAAATTTGGCGATAAGTTGATTTCGAGAAATGGACCTGTCAATTGGCCTCCAAGGTCGTGCGATTTGACACCTCTCGATTATTTCCTATGGGGCTACGTGAAGTCACTGGTTTATGCTGATAAACCAGCAACAATTGACGCCTTGGAGGCCAGCATTGTTCGTGTTGTTCGTGACATACGGCCAGCAGTGCTCGAAAAAGTGGCCCAAAATTGGACGTCCAGAATGCGCTTCGTCAAGAACAGCCGCGGTGCCCATATGCCCGAAATCATTTTCAAATGTTAATGTCACGTATTGATCTTTCGAATAAAAAAAAATTTTGATTACAATTTAATTTTTTGTGTTATTTTTTACAATTTCAAGTTCTATCGGGCTTAAAAAAACACCCTTTACTTTATTTTGCCGCCAATTTGAGAAACATTAGTCTAGACAGTTCACGTTTGGCACTCGTGACGTAGACACGTGGCAACTAACAATAAACAGGTTGTTATTTTTATGAGACACTTTAAAAAAACTTACGAATGAATGCAAGTATTGTAGCTGGGGTTTCAGAAATTTGTATGATTTGATTGTAATAAGGCATGTCTTTGATGCAGTGGTATCCAAACAATCACAGTCATAATAACGTAGTTCTTTTTGTAGTAAAAGCCAAACAGGAATGTGTATTTCTGAAAAGCTACGCATTGGGCTCTTACTTTAGTCAAGATTAAAGAGCAACTGATTTCATGGTATTTTTTCAATGGCAAAAAAAAAAAAACATCAAACGAATGTATGCCTACGTGGTTCACATCACGTGTGAAGATGTATTTTACTATATGTAATATGGCAAGTGTTGTCTAGTGACTTCACGTACCCCCAAAGAAACTAGTCTACTGGCGATAAATTGTATGCTCTTGGAGGTCAAATCTCTATTCCGAAAATTAAAAATATGCTTTTACCAAAAAGTTTTCTTCAAAAAATCAGTTGTGGCACGCGTTAAGAGGCATGTTGCACCGCCTTGCTGAAACCACAGGCTAGGTTGTTCACAATTAGGTTGTTCAATAGATGGACGAAAATCTATTGTTTTTAAAGAAGTACCGACCAATAATTCCCGCAGCCCATAAAGTACAACAAACAGTCAGTTTTTGTCGATTGAACGGTGTCCCAAAATGTACTTGAGAATTGTCATGACACCAACCCAAATACAGCAGTTTTGATTTTTCATTTATTCATCCAAATAAAATTGAGCTTCATCGTTAAAAAAAAACTCAGTTATCCAAATCGGGATCAAAAGCAATCATATGTTGGGAGTAAAATTTGCACAATTTGTTAGCGCAGATCAAGCGTCAGTCTACTCCGATTCAAAATAAACATAATGCGCAATGATGTCAACTTTTGTTTTTAAAGTACTGTACGACTTTAAAAAAATTACCGTTTTTGGAACCAAATTACCGCACCAAAAGTATATAGCTGAACTGCTCGTCATACCGCCCTTTTTAAAGAAAAAAGGCCGGGTATTTAAAAATTTACTAAAGGAACTAATTGAAGGAATTCACACAATTAATAACTAAATTATATATGTATTGTACAATATATTTTAATTTAGTTCTGGTTTCTTCGGTAGAAAGTCCCATTTGCAATAATTTACTAGATTTGTCAAAATTTTCTGTTTTCAGTGTGAGACAGATTTTTCAGAATTATCAGAAACAGTGAAAAAGAAGATTGTAAACTTTTTTCTTGTTGCAAAAAATGGTCTTTATGTCGCTAAGTTTGGTTTCTATGTGGACCTTTTATTACTGTCTTTGCTTGTTGAAGGTTCTTCACTCTTTGCACTTGATTTTAATGTTGTTTCTTTCTAAATATATTATATATTGGGTTTATTTCAAAGACCGCTAAAATGTTGAATTTATACACAATATGGCCCTATTTTTTTTTCTCAAATATTATTGTTTAAATTTGTTTGCAGCTGAGTATTTTTGCATATTTCTTTTTGATCAAGGTCCTTTTAATGCAAATGCAGAAAACTGAAGCAAACTGAATGTACATTTTGTTGTTGCGTGAAATAAACGAAGTATTTTTGTTCGCATTTGCATTGTTTGCTCAGTTTGCATGACTCATCATGAAAACCCTTATTATATTAGCGACTGATTTTACTTATCACACAACTATAGATGTGTTCTGTGCTCTTGCAAGATGTAATTTTTAACTCTTCATGGCTGGGGTGACCACTCCAATTAACGATTCCTACGAAGGTGCACTGAGATTGTTGCTATTTACTCATACTATGATTTCAGAACTACTGTACTAAAAATCAAACATAATGTATAAAACTTTTTTGAAGATTACCATAAAAATAATAAAATTACCATACTGCCGATTAAAAGTCGAAATTACTGTACAATACAGTAATTACCATGGAGTTAACATCACTAATGAAGTACAAAACAGCTGACAAAATGGCCGCCAATTAATATACTGCTACAGTTGGTGTTTAGCTTCTTGAATTAATTTTCCCTTTTAAGTTCTGGACACAAAATTTATGTTAAAGTTGTCTTCACTTTACAGTTAACATCACTGATAACGCACAAAACAGCTGACAAAATGGATGGCAGTTGAAAAAGTGCTGCTATTTCAAAGTTGCATGCCTCCATAAAACGCTTCATAATAATATACTGGTATAATTGGTTTTTAGCTTCTTGAATTAATGTTCCTTTTTAAATTCCGAGCACAAAATTTATATTGAAGTTGTGTTCACTTTACAGTTAACAACACTGATAACGTACAAACAGCTGACAAAATTGCTGGCAGTTAAAAAAGTGCTGCCATTACAAAGTTGTATGCCTCCATAAAGCTCTTCATAATAATATACTGGTGTAATTGGTTTTTAGCTTCTTGGATTAATGTTCTCTTTTAAATTCTGGACACAAAATTTATGTTAAAGTTGTGTTCACTTTACAGTTAACATCACTGATTACGCACAAAACAGTTGACAAAATGGCTGCCAGTTAAAAAAGTGCTGCCATTTCAAAGTTTTATGCCTCCACAAAACCCTTCATAATAATATACTTATATAATTGGTTTTTAGCTTCTTGAATTAATTTTCCTTCAAAAGTCCTGGTACAAAATTTATAGTGAAGTTGTGTTCACTTTTCATACAAATAAAATAATATAAAATTTTCGTACTTCAAAAATAAAACACCGTTTTTTCATCATTTAGCATCACTGTCAGTCATCACAATCTAACATCATCCAATTTATTCAATAAATTTGTTTTCTTTTTTGCGAAATGCCTTCTGTTCTTATCTAATTGCAAACAAATTTACTAAAATTTAAATTTAACACATTTTTGTCAACAAAATGAGAATAATTTTATTTAAACGCTCTGTAATATTTGTATTCTTAAATTATTAATGTGTTCAAAACTTTCTTAAATAACTATAACTAATATGTAGAATGTTTTATAATTTTTAATATTTTCTTAAAATTAGAATATCTGAAATTTTTAGTTTTTTGTAACCAGAACGTTCTGAGTAAATTCACTACGAAATTGCGCAAAAGTATTTTGCTTAAAGTGCAAGTGCTTGCTTTGATAAAGCTGATGTTTGCGTTAAGTGGTTTTAATTAATTAAACATTTTTTTTAGGAGAGATTCATGCACTTTCGCTTAAACAGTGAGTTTCTTATTTATCTTCTGGTGAGGGCTCTCCTTGATTTGACTCTTCCAGAGCTTTGGTTTCTTCCTTGTTTTCCATAGCCCCAAAATAGCTTTCTGTATTAACAATTTCAATTTCTCTCTCCACATCATCCAATTCCGGAGGAGCTGGTACTATAATGCTAATAATGCCATCTTTGGACAGGGTGGCCTTGGCCAAAGTGGCATCATAATTTCTTGGCAGTTTGTATTTACGCACAAATGATCTGGATATACATAAGGCGGGCATTTTACTAGCCCTGTCGTCTTTGTGCTGACCTTCTAAAATTAAAGTGTCGGTATTTTTCACTTTCAACTTCAATTCATCGGCTTTGAAATGATGCACATCAACAGCAATACGGTAAGTGCCTTTTCCACAGCTGTCGTCTTCCTTGCCTGTCTCTATATAAACTGTATCTGTAAGACAGGATCTGTGACACCAATCCGGCATGTTACGGCAACAATCAAAATCATGATGATCCCAATCAAAGTCAATCAGAGATGACCAAAATCTCCTGCGCAAAGGACATTTGTAACGATAGAAATGCGTATTCCAAGGCTTGTGCCAATGATGGTCGTAGTGCCAGTCCCAATCCCAATGCATCTTCAAATACCTTTCGCCCAGCGTTTGCCACTTATCTTAAAACTATTAGTTTTATGACTCGTTCGTTTTGCCAACGTCGACGTTTGACAAACGTAATTATTTTTGGTAAAACAACCAAAAAAATTGTTGTCTCCGCACGCGGCTTTAGCCTAAATCGTACTAATAACTTTTCCTCTTTTTATGTTATTAGGAAACGACTTGAACAAATAATTTCTTGAGCTATAGGCGAAATGGGAAATTGCGCGACAGCAACAATGGCAGCCTTGACAACCAAAGTTGTTGGCAAAAGTGGTAAAGGAAGCCATAAAACTTTTATGGAAATTGTTTGTTATTAGCATAAATTCCGTCTTATTCTATACTCAATAAACTAAAAATAAATTTTAAGGCTGCCAGAAATTTGAATCCAATATCCCGCTTCAGGGAATTTCTATAAAAACTTAAGTAATAATTCGCTATTGTAATTTTATTTTTTAACTTTTTCGTGTCCACTTTTTAATCTTATACTTATATCAAATCATCAAAATCCTCAAAAACATTTGTCAACAGTAACAGTTTTTTTTTTCTTGTTAAAGCTTTTTCGATAACAACTATTTGATATTCTAAGCTCCGTGGCCACATTTCAAACTAGTTATTTGATAAAATTTATGTATGTATTAGCAAAACGTAGTTTGACTTAGCCCAGCAACATATCAACTTCTCTTTGTCAAACTTCATTCAAAAATTGTTTAGAAAAGGAGAGAATCTGTAATTTTGCGGCCGGAAAACGTTTCATTATTTGCCAAATTATTTATTGTTTGTGGAACAACATTTTTTCTAGCTTGCGTAAGTATGTAGGAAATTCACGGTGTAAGAAGTAATTCACTCCATTCGAACTCCTTACTATTTATGCCGATCGAAATACTTAGGCCGATGCCTCAAAGTCTATTTTGGGGTTACTCGAGCTTGTGCAGGACAGGGCGAAGTAGCTTATCGGTGGCAGTAGGGTATCCAACTCTATTGTGTGGGGTGCGGTACTCTGTTCTATCATTACTACAATGGATGAGGCCTATGTCACAACCTTGAATAACATGGAGTCTAACTCGATTACTAATGAGTTCAGGGCAAGATTCTATAGAAAAGGAGATAAAACTCCCCCCTCCCCCTGCGGAATACACCTATATATTAGATGTTATGACCCTTTCTGTAACTCAAACTTGGTATATACTAAAATATTAAACAGTTTTTAACTCTAATGATTGTAGTTTAATAAAATCCAATAAATATTAATGAACTATTTGAAATAGATTAGAAAGTTTTAAGAAGATCTGCCTTGATTCTAAAAGCTGATTTTGTAATAAACGAAACCCGTTGAAATTTTAATATGTGCTATCTCCTATACTGAAAAAAATAATTAGTTCACCAACCTTTATGATTCTCAGTAGTTACTCGTAAAGACCAAATCATTACCTAATAGTGTATTTGATATGGGCGCAACTGCATAAACATGTTGAAAAAAAAATCCCGATACTGGTGTACAACAATTACAAAAACGCCCAACATCAACTCAGCAGCAGCAGATAGGTAACCATTGCCATTTTTATTCGTGTTCAATGCTTTAATTTGATTTTACTTAAGAGACTTAGAACAGAATGAAAATTATTCTCTTTGTCCTAAACTCGAAGAGAATGTCATCAGATTATTATATTACCATAGCCGTACTGCCGTTTAAAGATGACGTAACCAACATTTTATCTGTAGATTGTGGGTATATAGACAATTTTCCAAAAAAAGAAAAATCTGTTTACTATCATATTTTTCAGTTTATTAAATTTTTCTTTCTTTCTATATTTCGTAATTTGTTATTATGTAATTATTAGTAGAAGAATTATTTCACGATTATTTAAAATCGGAACCGAAACCGGTTAACTCATTAGATGATGTTTGTTAATAATACATAATGTAATATTCATGATGAACTTGTAAAATAACGTTTCGTGTTTTCGAATGGGCTGATAAGCTAGAGGGTGAAAAAGAAAAGGGATCTTCGGCTTTAGTTAATGGCGCTGTCAAGATCAAGGTGGGTGGGTTAAGAAGCGCATTTTCCCTTAAGACCTCGGGAAATCTGAAACCATTGTAGTAGTCAGTACCATTTGTATTGCCTTTTTTTAAATAGCGTTAACGGGGATTTATTTGTTTTTTCGCTATTCTGGTCCATTTTAAAGTAAATTTTCTTGTGAACTCGGGAGTCTATATAAAATTATATGTACAATTGGAGTCAAGTGAGAGAAGGTCACGAACCTCCCCATCCGACTGATTGCTAGTGATATAAGGCTCCCACAGACCTTTTTTCTCTCTCTTCTTGTTACAAGGGGCAAAGTAGCCAATATGGCAACTCTAAAATAAGGCATTATATATATACCTAAAGAATAAGTTAGAGTAAGAAGAAACTGTTGTAAGAAGCACATGGCAATTTAATAAAAAAAGATCTAAATAAAATTATAAGATCAAATTACAAAAACCTGCTATTTTATTTATTCAACTAATTATCTTGAAACACTTCTTAGCAGTTAACATCAATTAACATCACGGTAGTTTTTTTCAGTTTGTGAAACCATTACATACCGTACACTACAATTTGTACTGTTGTTTGACTGAAACATATCTAGCTTGCAGTTTTCTCCAGCAGTTGTTATTAATTTGGAACAAACTCAGCCGGACAAAATATACTGATCTTTAAATCTGGCAACGCTAAGCAAAAATATTTTTCTCATGCTTAAGACCGACCACATGATTTAGAAAGCTCTTTTCGTTTAAAGTTTGATCAATAATTTTACAAATACTAACAAGTACCAAATAATACGTATTTAACCTTTTTAACTTTAATCTGCACTACTTACACACACACATATGTATATACTTGAAACATCCTTGTGACTGTACATGTGTATGAGTTTGTATGAGGTTGTATGATTGATACACCAACCGATTCAAATTTATTTATATATGTAGATATGCCAACAATTTTCCAGCAGTGGGACGTTCGCATGTATGTACGAGTATGTGTATGTGTGTGAAACTTGTTTGAATATTATAAATTGTATTGCATTTCATGATACTGTTGCTCTAGTTTGAGCAAAATATACAAAACAAACTCCTTTGGAAAGATAGAAAAAGAAGTCAACTGACAGAACTCTATTTTTAATTTTTTTCTTTCTACGTTTTGTTTTATTTATAATGGTGTTTCTGTGTTTAAGTTTAAGTATTGTATTACATGTTACGGAAGTTGAAAAGCGTTACAAATAACAGCAAGAAGAACGACAAAAACAAAACTAAAGAGAAAAAAAAAAAAACTAATGAAATTCGTGACCTTATGCCACTGTCGTTGCTGGTTGTCAACACAGTGTCAGTGTGTTCAGTGCACAGAAATTAACAAAAACAACAAGTCATGATACAAATATGGAAAATAATAATTTTTCTCTTTATTAAAAAAAAATATGTATCGTTTTTAATGCATTTCTATGAAATTTATTGTTCAGCACATGAAGACAACAGAAAAAAATATGTTCTGAATGACACTGTACATGAAAGCTTAACACCAGTAGAGCATTAAATATTAAATCTAGTATGAAAAAAAAATTACATGTATGAATTATAAATAAAATAAAAGTATACAATTGAAAATGCATGAAACATACATACATACGAAAACGAGTACATATGTATGTGTATATCTGCAGAAATGCATGGGAATGCGTACTCGTGTGTGGATGTTGTGAAGGTGTTTCAAAAATTTTACGTTTGATGAAAGATTAATGGATTTGTGCAGTGGCAGCACTAAAATTTAACAAAAATTACTAAAATGCTTATAAGCTTTCATCTTTCCAGAGCGCTACGACTGCAAATTGCTTGACTAAGTTGAATTTAGATTAAAAAGAAAAAATAAATATCAAAGAATTTTGATTAAGAGCAGAGCAATTAAATGTTTGCAATTTTTTTATTTTTATTTTGGATCAGAACTAAGAAAATAGGTTATGAGTAGGGGCAAAGAGGGAGTAGTGTTTGTGAACAGTTGACTTGAACCTTCCAACGTTATAACAGGCAGGAAACACGTTTGCAGGCAACTCATTCCACAGGTGAAGTGTACGGCTGAAAAACGAATTCTCTCTATAATGCGTTGTACGATTCCCTGGGAAATCGACCACAAATGGGACGCGTGCTGCGTAGAAATTTGCGGGTTTCGGGAACAATATCGCTAATCTCGTCAGAGCAAAATCCATTGTAGTAACGATAGAACAGAGTAACGCACCCTACACTGCGTCGGTGCTCCAGCGCGGCAATAGAATTCGATAACCTACTGTCACCGATAAGCCGAATAGACTTTGAGGCACCGGCCCAAACATGAGAGTTGTATTCCATTTTCGGTCGGATGTAGGTGGAATAAATAGTAAGGAGGTCGGATGGAGTGTAGTACATCTTACACCTTAAAACCGAGGCACCCAACCAACATCAGTTTTATAATAATTGGAAAACGATTGGCTGAATTAAATCACGTCAGCCGGATTAGCCCTGGTCTTTAGTTGATGAGATAAAACGATTTGTGTACATAGGCAAAGAAAAAGCAGTTTGTAATATTTTTGTAGCAGCAACCATATTGTTAATTTCGTAAAATAGGGATGGATGAATCCTTGGAAATTGGAATACAAGAAAGATCAGAGCCAAATAAAAAGCAGAAAACTTTAAATATTTATTTGCTAATATTTATAAGTTTTCTTCGAATGGCAATAAATCCAATAAGCAATGGAATAAAGAAAAAAATAAAACACGAAGAATTAGTATTTTAATAGAACAATGGATTTATTGCAAAATAGATTACCTTTCACGCTGACAATATTGAGACAAGTGAAAGTGTGGCATATTAAGACCACCTTTGACTATTGACATTTAAAGTTAGGAATTGTGTACAAGCTAGACATCATTATTTTGCCACTTTCAGTTTGAGCATATATAGGTTTTGAAGTTTGTTGGGTGCACATCACTGTTGTTCATGCCAGAGAGCAAAAGAGTTCTTTTGGCATTAACATATATGTAATTAGTCTAAACACGTACAAGATCTACATTGTTATATTATGTAATTTTATCTGATAATACCATATTATCATTATTAAATGGCTTTGTAACAAAAATTAAAAGTAACTATGCTATATTTTGGTTCAATATTTGAATAGTATTATGCAAACGTGCCACAGGTATTTGAGAGCATTCGATGAGCCTCAACCGCAGATTTCTTCATATTTTTGAAGTTACCATGTTAATGTTGTACCCAACCATACTATTATACTAACAAACCATATTTTTGTACATTTGTAAATCGGGGTTTTACTTTAAGATTTTCCATATATATATGTGTATATATATATATATATATATATATATATATATATATATATATATATATATATATATATATATATATATATATATATATATATATATATATATATATATATATATATATATATATATATATATATATATATATATATATATATATATATATATATATATATATATATATATATATATATATATATATTTTTTTTTTTTTTTTTTTTGGCTTAAAATTATAAAAAAAAACGATGTTATTAAAATAGAGATGATGAAAATTTTCAATATCGGTCCATATATACCAGAGTTATAGGATAAACCGATTATTTCATGAACATTTTTTTGCTGAAAAGCAATTCTAGTTATAAAAAAAGAAGGTTACTAAAATACAGAAAATTCCGGTATCGGTTCATATATAACCGAGATATAGCTTAAACAATCTCTTCCATAAAAATTTCCATGAAAGATTTCTTTTTTGGAATATATCCGAGCATATTTAGTTCAAATTTGTAGTATATATTATATATATATATACGTGACTATCGTGAAGGGTATTTTAGATTTGACCCAGCCGAATATACCACACTCTTACTTGTTATAACTGAGAATTAACTTTAAAGAGGACACTGATAACTAAGCACAGATTTATAAACATTTCGTTAGCACAAACATTGAGTTATACACTACGAGTATGTAGGAGACAATTGTTAGGATATTCTAACGTTTTTACCTTTAAAAACGCTAATCGCAAATGAAGTGATTACACTGACACTTGTTTGTTACACAGTACTTAAATACTTGATAACTTCATTTACACTTAATCCCACTGTATATTAACATACTAGACTTGTTTACTTTTCTGACCTATGACTGTCTTTCACCACGTTTAAATTTAAACTCTATTCTGAACATCTGGCTGCTATTTATAATTCTTTATTGTTTTCTACTCGTACCAGGAAATTTCTGGTGGTTTGCTAATGATCATTCCATATTTAAACGTATAATTGTTACGTACTTGCACACACACCTGTTTGTGAAACAATAAGAACACAACAACAACTATAATATGATTTTTTTATGGTTGATTTACTTGGAAATTTTTGTTCTTTAGATCGTTTAGATCAAACATGCCCAGGCCTATGCGCTTGATACTCAATTGTTTTTGTAAATGCGCTTAGCTATGGGGCTGAGCTCTTTAATACACAAATACTGCGCTCAGCATTAGCAATGAAAAATACACAAACAACTTCCTCTTTTATATTATTTTTCGTTCTTCACCGCACACACACAAAAGCAAACCAACAACACTTTCGCATGCTTTTTTGTTTGTTTTTGTAAGTTATGCTTTTGTTTTTGTAAGTTTTGCTTTTTACAACATTTAAGGAAAAACTACTTTTATTTAATATTTTATGAAATAAAAGTAGTTTTTCCTTACATGTATTGGTGTTTACTCTTCCATATAGAACTTTTGGGCATCACTGGTTTAGATTGTTTGTTTATTGGTTTATGTTGTTTGTGTGAATGTGCATGCACACTTATAACAAGCAGATCAACGGCTCGTACAGTGGATTAGAAGCATAAAAATTAGTAACATTTTTAATTATGTTAAATTTTGTTATGTTAAATTTTTTCTTATTATTTTCTAAGCAACAATGCATGTTATGCAGTGTTAATTTGTCTGCTTAAAGAGCCGCAGGATCAAAAAAAAGTGTCCAGAGACCAACCGAGAGCACGCCAAAAAGCCAAGTGACCCGTAAAAAAAAGGAAATACCGAACCGATCATTTTTTAGTACAGCGAATATAAAGAAACATATGGCAAACTACAGATTCGAACATAACTCAGGGGTGAAAACTGTAGCGCCTTTCTGAATGATTAACCGCAAACGTTAATTTTGTTAAAAGAACTTTGAACACAGGTTGTAATCGTTAGCAGAGCATGAGTTGAATACATAATAAGTTTATTTTATTAAATTATATTTTTTGTAATTTCTTATTATTGTTACATATTTTTTCATTGAATTCGGAATTGTTTGTAAATCAGAATTTATTGATAATATTTGTTTTCACATAGTAATATACAACATTTTTAATATTCCTGACGATGCGAACAAAATTTTTTTTAATTTATTTATTCTATCATCATTGTAAGTAAAATATTTCTTAATATATATGTGTATATGTAGTTACATTAATTTTGAGAATTTACTTATAGTATTGCAACAAATGAATTAATTATCTTAGAATTTTGACTAGCATTTGTATTCGAAATTAGTTTCAAGGTAAAAAGATAAAAAAAACTTCTTAAAGTTTTAAGATTTTTAAAAGTCAACCATTTCGTTTAGCTTTTTTACAAAAGTTGAAGGAAAAAGCGGCCGCTTTTAAAAAATTCTTATTGTTTCGTAAGTTGAAACCCTGTTACTGGCTTCAAATCTTAATTTTAACTTTTTAATTACGTCGTCTAGCATTTCCACTTTGGAGTACTTATGCTATAACACAGTGCGGTATCTTCTAGGGAGATTAAAAATAGCTTTTAGATTTTTTGGTTTGTACATTTGTACAACGGGTTATAGTTCAGGTTTTTTCCTTCTTAAGTTTTTTTCTTAAGAAAGATTTTTTACAATACAAATCTGCTGTGATCAATAATTTTGATTGAAGAAGACAAGAAAAATAATAATCAAATCTTTAGCTGGGGGATAACTAGCTGTTTCGTAGTCGCTACACTACTCATCAGCACCCACTATAACCTGTGAACTAAGTGAACTATAACCCGTTGTACAAATGTACAAACCAAAAATTTGATTTAAAAAATTATAAAAGTTCATCAAAAAATTCAATAAATTTATAAAAAAAAATAATATTAAATCTGAAGCTATTAAAATTAAATTTAATAACTTGAAAATCTTACATCATCATTCAAGTTTGTACTTAAGCTCATAAACGGCAACTCCTTGTAAACGAAAATTGTGCTAATAGCGTATTTGTGTATATCACTCCTTTATTGCAACACAGTCATAACTAGTTTCGAGAAAAACACATTTCAAATTTTTAGTTCTAGATTGTTAACTCAAAAAGCTCATTTCTTGAGATATGACTATATTGCAATAAAGGAGTGACATGTAAACGAGTATGTTCATGAATACTGATGCAAGAACAATCCAGTCAACCATACAACCAGCCAACCATTCCAGCAACCAACCAACCATTCTTTACACGTGTTTAAAAAGCTGACCGACCAAACTAAATGCAACTCTGCTCTCCTTTCTGTTTTATTTCATTTCAAAATACTTTTGCAGCTGCAATAATGCAGAAATGTTAAAAATTTTTCTCTGACGCGAAAGAAAAACCTAAACAAGCGGAAATAAGTGAATTTTTTATAGCTGATTAAGTAATAAAATTGTACTGAAACAGATTGAAGTTTTTTTTAAATTTAAATCAATTAAAATTCAATATTTTATATTCAAGAAATTGTTTAAAACATATAAATTAATTAATCGATTTTCGGGGATGGAGTTTTTATCTCTCATTTAGAATCCTGCGACTATTTAAACTTTGTTGTAGACAATGCTACACTTTTAAAGAAATTGCCGTGTGCTTAGAGTACATTTATAATGTAAATCAGCCAAGCTCATATATCGTCATCTAAAATGGAAAAGGGCCTATCATCCCATATTAATTTTTTACAGGGGATACAAAAAACTTAATAATCTGAAAAGTGAAGTGGCTACACATATGAATTTTTCAAAATCATCAAAATAAAGCGATTAGTTTATTTTGCGCATAGTGCTAATATTTTTTGGAAGTGAGTTTTTTCAAGTCATGACTAGCATTTGACGTGGTAGGGAAAATTGTTAAAGATAGAAATGTGATCCTTGAAAAAATTATATAAAGGGTAAATCCATTGAATAGCAAATAAATTCTATTCAGAAACGGAACTGAAACCAATTTCAGGTTCTGAAAAAACCGAAAAAATAGCTTTTCAGAATCAATTTCAAGAATTAAACTAACAATGCATCTCACTGAAATGATTTCATTCGGAAAATATTGTTTTGCTATTTCAATTGTTAACAAATCATATTTTTCTTTAATTAAATCAAGCCTTTAGTAAAACTCAAGTTCGCTTAAAATTTATTACAGTTATTACAGTTAAAATGTCCATCGCTGACATAAGACGAAGTTGTTTGTGCATTTTTCATTGCTAGTAGTGAGCGCAGTATTTGTGTATTACAGAGCACAGCCCTATAGCTTAGCGCATTTACAAAAACAATTGAGTATCAAGCCAATAGGGTTGGGCACACTTGCTCTAAGCTTTATTCAAAAGAAGGCTTTGTTAAAAAATAAAACACGATATTCCACCAAATGCCTATTTTACAAACACTTGTCTGTTTGCTTGAAATTTGTGTACTTTCTACCACAATCTGTTATCTACACCAGGTAATTTTATATTAAATTTGAGTTGGTTTTTTTTTCCACTGAACTAGAATTATTAATTTATAACAATTTGTTTGTATTGTTTTGGAATATCAGAAATGCAGAAGTGACTTATTTCATGTTGCAAATGTTTTACAACCTGCCGAGAGAATAATTTCAATTCTGTTCCATTCATTCATTTGATTTGTCTACAAACCGCATTTTTGCGCGATTTCCAAAATACAAAACGCGCAACAGAATTCGTTGCACAATCACTGCGATAGTAATGTGGTAACAAGTTGTTTTTTTTTCTCTTTGAAATTTGCTTTTATTTCATTTGATGAAATAAACCAAAAATAAACAAATAAGCGATGTTGTAAAATCAACGACAATAACAATTTATTGCAAAAGTACGAAAAGAGTGAATTGTGGTTTGATTATTGTTTGATTCCATTATGCCACGTACTTTCACATACTCGTACATATGTTTGTGTGTACATGCAACTGATGTTGTAAGCTGGGCATATAATTCTGTTGTGATTGCTCGATGTTGGTTAAGTATTGAAGTACTCCTCGTATGGTTATAAAACAGAACTAAAACAGGCTCATAATTATTATTTTTGTTTTCAGAATTCACATCTCCAAATCATTCCATTGTTGCGTAAAACTATTTAATTAGTTCTTGTTGCATGAAATTTTGCATTGCAATGGAATTGTTTTATTTTATTTTTGTTTTTTTGCAAGTAGTTATTACATATCAAATATAATCTTGCAATTACTAGTTGAGCTCATCACAATTGTCAGTTTTAGCCCAAAGTAAAGCCTGATGGAATTAAATTTAATTAAAAGTTTTTGCAGCAGAAAAACATTCGTTATACACATAGACAGCGGCAAATTTTTAGGGTCCCAGCGTAGTCAGCTTTTTAGGTACTTTGATTGGTAAAATCAAAGTAATTGGGTTTTTTTATCTTGGACCAGTACTCAGGGGATGACCCCTACATATGCAGTGCATTGTATCAGAACTAGGAAAATAGGTTCTGAGGAGGAGGAAAGAGGGAGTAGTATTTGTTAAACATTTGACTTGCACCTTCCAACGTTATAACAGACAGGAAACACGTCTGCAGGCAACTTATTCCACTGGCGAAGCGTACGGCTGAAAAACGAATTCTCTCTGTAATGCTTAGTACGATTCCCCGTTGATTTGAAAATATGAGGGCTTAATATAAAAATCTAATAGTCTATTTCCACCAAAGCGAAAGATGCTCTTTCGAGATTTCAAAATGCAATCGTGTACATTTTTCTTGTGCTTGGGCAGCCGTCTAGTAAACACCTTCCGAGCGAAATCGGGGTGGTCAGCTAGTAAAATGTAAAATAAGCTCAACTTGGTAATAATAAGGAAAGTCGTTGTGCTGCGTTGGTATCAATATTTTTGTATTCCTGTACACCTGTGTATTTAGCTCCTCACATATGATGATAGTTGGCAGCCTGCTACACCCAATGTGTGCTATGCATGAGACTACATACAAAACTTGCCATAAAAATCTCAAGCAGCAGTTAATTTTTTTACTCTTAGAAAAAAAAAAACTATTCATATTATTTTATTGCTCTTACATACCTTGTTGCTTTGGAAGCATTGACAACAACTCCATCCTTGTACCAGTGAAATTGCATACGTGCCGAGCCTTGTGCCGTACAAGACAGAATAAATTCACTGTTCTCACGTATTATTTGCTTTTGATTCACACTGAGATCCTTAAAATAAAAGAAATTGAAAATCTTTTTTTAGTTTAAAAGATTATAAAGATTTTTAAAATAAATAGTTTCTCAAGCAGGTAACTTTCTAAAAATAGTATTTATTTTTTAAAAATAATTTTTTAAGCAATTGAGTTTTATTTACTATATTAGCTTCTAACATTGATACCAATAAAAAATTATAAATAGCTTGTTTTCTATGTTTCGCAGCTATCTATATGTCGATATTTCATAGGAGCTATCCTAATCATCAGTAGACTTTAGAAATTTGTGAATGATGTTCTCAAATATTCAACTTAATGTCCCAACAATCTAAATAAATTATTGCGAATTTAAAAAAGAAATGCTTTAATAATACCCAATCCTGTTGAAAGCACGTGTTTGAAGTGTGCGATAGAGGAGCTCGCGGGTTTGGCAAAAAAAAAAAATCCGTAATCACACGTCTACCATTTTCACCGTTGACATTCATTCGTCAGCTGTCCTCGAGACTTTTCGAAAAAAAAATGGTCAAACTATCTCTCGCGGCTATGAAACACACCAAACAGTTACCCTGGGGCAATGCAGTGGTTTTTGATTTTTCAATCAAGGCTTGCAGATTCTTTGGAACCAGTAATGGCCATTTTGCTTGTTGACGTGGCCATGTAGGTGAAAATAAGCTTTTTCGTTTCACAAAAATTTTTGTGTAAATCAAGATCAGTTTATTTCAGTTCTTGAACGAGTTCAATATTAAAAGGATGGAATTAAAATAGAATTTAAAATTTCATGAATAGTCGCTCTTGAAACACCCAGTCAGGCTGCTCTTTTCCGATTCCACCACCGTTTTCGGCCGTTCTGTTCGGCTTTTTCGGCCGCTTTTAAATTCAGCAATCCAATATTTTACCATGTAATCCAACAGAGGAGACTTACCGTAATGTTTATCGAGCTTTTCTTTGGTCTCTTGCACCGTTTTCCCTTTCAAATAATACTTTTTAATATTTTTTTCCCATTTTTCAAGAAACGCAAAAATTGTTTACTTCAAACGACTGCAAGAAATAAACTAAACGATTTGGGTGAAATTTTAACAGCTGACAATTGTCAGATCGTAATAGTGAAAAAAAATGTTTTTGTGTTTGTGCTGCCATATAGCGCTATGTAGCTTCAATATCAATCCACCCGTTGGACTTCTTTCTTAGGAATTATTTGAAGGAAAATTTATTCGACTGGGCAGTATATTAGGACGCGAAAGAACAACACGAAGTTCATTGGCAACTAATGTGAGCAAAATTTGGTCCGAGTGACTGCCTTGAGTAATGCCAAAAAATATATTTGAATAACTTTTGAGAAGACGACGGCAACACAACGGGATCTGACTGGACCCAAGTGGGCTGGCTTTACAATAGCTGGTAGCCTGTCAAACCTAACTTTTGAGACGACACTCATATTTGACTCATTAAGGCTTTCTGTCGAATAAGAATTTAACCTTTTTAATTCAAAGTTTTTGAAGTCCCTAAGCAGTAATTTTGTAATAAGGATATGCTTTTTATTTAAAAGTTAATTTTATGCTGGATAAAACTTTTAAAGTCTTGTTTGTTTTAAACAAAGTATTTCAAAAACTTATACATATTTTGGTTGTTGGAAAATATACTTGTCGATATGGTTTTCTTAAGATATGCACTCATTTAAAGTCTTACCATTAAATGCAGCGGCGGATTTTCATCAAACAAATGATAGTTCGACACCAGCGTAATATTTCCGATTTTTCCTCTCTCAACCATTCTAGTGATGGCCTCCCGAATACGATTTGAGTCGCCCTTGACACCGAAGAAATGAAATGTGATATCCAAGCGATCGGTGGTATTTGAGATCAGTTCTAAGTCACTTATTTTCGTAATGTTGAAGTTGCGCAGAACACGCATGAGCTGAAAAAGAAAAAAGTCATGTAAAACGTTTGAATTGAGTTATTTGTAGTAAGACAATAAAAAAATTAGATATTGAAAACTTTTAATTACCGATTTAAGAACGAGAATTAATTAAAGAAGTTTCTAAAGACGATTTTAGCAAAGCTGAATCTAAGGTGAGATTAAAAAGCTTAATCGGAATAAGTTGAATTGAAGGTGATAATAAGTTTATAAGGAACAGAAGTTGTTCTTTATTGGCTTATTATATAGAGTGGTCCAACCATAATATACCATGTTCATTGTATGTCGCATCAAGTCTTCTGCTCAACAAATTCAAACATATAAAGGAACAATATTAAGCGTTAAGACTCTGGCATTCTTTTACAAGCGCATTTAAATCAAAGTGCATATCGTAAATTTCATATTTTTGGTCAGCATAATCGACCAAATATGTCCATAGTAGGTAAAATTGTGCGCAAATTTCAGCAAACTGTATCTAATGATGTTTTATGAGGATTCTCGCCTCGTTCGGTAAGCCCCTGAAAACTGGGTCTTTAGAAAATGTGAAACCCCTGTGCATTCTCGCTCACATCTTCGGAAAACAAGCTGTTGCTTGCGTTAGTTAGGTAGAAATTACGTCAACCTCACCTGGGAATCATGCCCAACAAATCAAAAATCAATCTCATGAATAACACTATTGCGAATTGCTTACAAGGACCAATTGACTCAAGTAAATAGTGAGTTGATAAAAAAAACTCATCTTCCCGCGACGAGGCACACTTTCACCTCAGAAGGTTAATAAGCATTTGGTAAAATGAAATCTGCAGTTGGTTATTGCAAAGCTGTTTATGGGATGGCGTCGTTATCGGGCCGTACTTCTTGAAAAGTGAAGTCTACTAAGCAGTTACCGTAAATGGTGTTGGCCATTGACAAGAATAGGGGATATGGACCTGGACGATATGTGGTTCCAATAGTAACCATACAGTAAACTGAACCATAGCTATATTGCGCGAAAGATTCAATGGCCATATTATCTCACGTCGTGGTGATGTTGCCACTATCCTGCCATTTAAAACCGTTCGATTTCTTTCTTTGGGGATACTGAAAGGAAAGTGTAATTCAATAATCCAAAAACAGTTCAAGAGCTAAAAGATAAGTATATCCCACAGTCATTAAAAATATGAACCATCGGATAGAGATAAATATCGCGTAAGCGAACTTAAACAACCTTTTTTTTAGTTAAAAGCAGTTCTGATTATATAAGGAGGTTACCAAGTACGGAAAATGAAAAATTCCGACATCATTCCATAAATACCCGAGACGTAGTCTATACCGATTTTTCCATGAAAATTCCCATGAAAGATTGCCATTTTGGCATGAAAATTTCCATAAAAGATTACCTTTTTGGCATGGCGATTACAAGGTAAAAATACTTTTTCCCCGATATCGGTTTAGCTCCTATGAAATATTAACATATAGACAGCTAGGAATCATAAAACACCAGCCGTATATACTTTTAGTTGGTTGTACACATATTAGTGACTAGCACTATGTAAAAATAAACTCAGTTTATTCAAATTTTTATTAATGAGTTTCCTTCATGTGATTTCATGTTGTATAATATAGGGTGCAGCATATGTCTCTTAACATTTGACATCATCATTAAAAAAAACAAATAGCCACATGTTTATAAAACTCTTGGTTTATTGCAAAAGTAAATGAAGTAGGGCTTTGTTTTTCGAAATTGCATGATATGATCCTTGTTTACTTTGACTATGAGCACATTTAGACCGGATGCAATCCGTGACCGCTCTACAAGTATCGGTTGATATGTTTTGCATTTCTTCCCGTATATTTTCCTTTAGTTCGGTAACGATCGTCGGGTTCTTACTGAAAACTTTCTCCCAATGGAAAAAGTCTCTCGGTGACGAATCATGGCTACGGGGTGGCACAGATAATGTTACCTTTCTTCAATATGATTTTAAGGCCAAAAATTTTACGAACTGCAGACAACTTCATTTTGATGTATGCTATGAAAATTTTGTAAAATTTAATTTAAAGATGATCGTGACATACTTAAAACCGCAGACCGCTAAAGAGTAGAGAGGTTGGTTTGTTCACGAGCTGATGCTCGGTTATGGTTGCGATAACATTTATGTACGCAAAATGCACGCTGTACTCGGCTAAAGGATGCCATCGCACTAAAAACCTAAATGCCGGTCGCACTTACACTACGATCTGTTGAAATGTTAAGAGACTTATGATCTGTTATAAGCAGAGAGTAAGCAACATTATGTAAAAGTGATGCGAATTTATACTGAACAAAAATTTTTATTGAATCAGCACAACTATTTATTGAAAAAATTTTTTTTTCATATGAAAATTTTATTGATTTTATTTTTACTACAATTTTTTTCCGTGTACAAAACTTAATTATCAGGTACTTCACACACAACTTTATTTAAATATTTAATAAATCATTAATAGTTTAAAATAAAAAACCAGTGTTAAGAATATTATGTTATATATTACTTTTCCTATTAGCTTTTATATAAGATTAAAAGCAGGTTTTTTTTTTTCAATTTAAATGGATTTCTCTCAAATTACTTTCTTATCAATATTTGAAATTATACTTGACATTTATTTAATTTACAATTTTCAACTCTCGGTTTGATTTCGTTATTGATGTCATAAATGGAAATATTCATATTTTGTTATTTTCAAGATGTTTTCGTAGAGAAAAATTCTTGTTTCATTTGCTGCATAAGCAAACAAAATTATTATTAATTTTTGCAGTTTCATGAGAGTTCAACAAATATGTTTGTGCATTTGTCACAAAACAGGATTGTGTCTTAATCTTAAATCCTATTTTATATGTTATTGGTTATACACAAATTTATTATGCATAAATAGTTGGCAAATAAGAAATATTGACGAAACATTATATAATACCATTAATGATATTCCAAGGCATTATTGTGCACGTGCAAATTTATTATATTTCAAATTTGTTCACATTAGAAATGTGAGTGTGTTTATTTGTAGATTTAAGTTAAAGGACACAGACACATAGAACATTAATTATAAGGAAACTCAAAACTTTGTTTGAGGCTTTTCTTCTTCAATTAATGAAGTAATTGTAGAACTATTTTATGTCTTAAAATAATTTTAGTTATTTTAAAATTAGAAGAACGACTCACTAAGGAAATATTCATTAACGTCGAAACAACTGTTCTAAAAACGTTTATGATGAAAACATTTCGACTTTTGGCTGTAATTTAAAAAAATGAAAAACTTTGATTCTTCTTGTGGATTATTTTTGTTTGGTCTGTTAATTTTTTTACATCAAGTCGAGAATATGATGTCATGTAAATGGCCGCCATCACAGTTGATAGTCATTTGAGGCCTTTTCATAGCATTTTCCATCCTATTGGCCAAAATTTCCGGCGATAGGTCCTCACATACTTGACCGATATTGTCTTTAAGAGCTGCAAGAGTCTGAGGCTTGTTGACATAAACCCGCGACTTCAAAAAGCCCCACAAAAAGAAGTCTGCAGCGGTCAAATCAGGCGATCTTGCTGGCCAGTGCAAATCGCCAAAACGGGAGATTAGACGCCAGGGAAATGCATCCTTCAGCATATAGGTTGTGGCACGTGTAGTGTGTGCCGTAGCACCTTCCTGTTGAAACTACATGTTTTCCAATCCCAATTCATCAAATTGCGGCAAAAAGAACAGCAACCGCTTGGCCCGCGACGTTTTCGAAGAAAAAAGGTCCGATGACTCCTCGAGCCAAAATAGCACACCAGAGACCTTGAGTTTTATTTCGACAGTAATGGGTTAATAGATACACAATTTGAATACAATTTATTTTAGTGTTGCCGCTTAAGGGCACTTCAGACTATCACACTTTGTATTAAGACTTGTCAAAAAATCAAATAATACGTGCAAGTGTGATAGTGTGAATGTAAAGCGTTATGAAAATGAGAAATAATACGATAAAAGATTTGACATCCCATAACACTTCACCATTTTTAGAAATTTGTTTAAACAGTAAGATTTTTCATTGGATCAGGGTTGCATTTTTTGCACAAGCAAATAATAAAAATATTAAAACCAGACGTTAAGTAAATTGGCTGTTTATTTTCAAGTCATATTCCTTCTTTTACTTTAGGTGTGATAGTGTGAAAACAAAATGTAATGGTATGATAGATTTTTTGACAGTCGCAACAAAGACATTTGTTGAGATTTTTGTCCCACAAAATCCAATTAAAATCTTAAGACTTGTATGACAGTCTGAAACGCCCTTAAGCATTTACTCATAACTATAAAAAATTAGAACAAATTAAAAAATTTCTGATAATTTTTGAGCAATTAAATTTTTTCCATAATTTCAACAGCATCATAATATTTTGCTTCATATTTTTATTCAAAATTGTTAAGGCAATATATTTATCAATTGAAAATTCTTCATTGTTGTTAATAACATTTACGTTTTCGTAGCTCATTATCTTAATCTGACACAAATTGTTCCGAAGACTTTAAAAGTTTTGTTATTAGACATAAATACATATTGGCACATGTAAATTTAAAATGTTCTATAGTGAAAACATGTGCATGATTTAATTTTATTCAATTAAAAAGAATCTGCGGTTCTTTGAAAAAAAAATCTAACCAAAAATAAATTTCTACACGTCCAAAGCATGTCCAAAATGTATTTATAATGAAAATAAAATTAATTATTAGTCTTATTCTCGTTTATTTATAAAATTTTTAATAAGTTCCTAATTCCAATATTTTTCTATTATTGTTTCCTTGATTGGTCCAAATAATCACGGACAATTTCTTCTTTAGCAAAAAACAGTTTTCAATCATTTAAGTTTGCTAAAGATTTTTTATATATTATTAAAAAATAAAAAAAAATTGTAACTTTTCGAGTTTTGCGTAATATCGAGTTCTTGACTGTGGAAAGTTAATTTACGTTTCCGCAATACTGATTTGTTCAGTAGAATATAACGCCGTGTCTTCACGTGCCACAGACTTGACCATGACAGAAACATAACGTCGGCAGAGCGAATGTAAAAATAAGTTCATGTTCTTGATGTGGCGTATACATATGTTCGGATTTACCTTATCAAAGTGTTCAGTTCGGTGCCATTTTGTGTTTTTTTGTATGTGATGGCGGACATCGATGCTCAGCCATATGCTCGGGCATCGATGTCAGAGTATGAGCGAAACATGAACATGAGCGGTCCACATTAGCCATTTGCGATGTTCGCCATGATGCTCATACCGTGTTTATGGCTAATGCAGACCGCCAGTAAGGCAAATTCAGTATGTTTTTGATGAATGGGTATGGGGAATGTTGGAAAGGGCGAACTGCATGTTGTTTTTTGTGTTGTTGTATTGTTGTCCTAATAAGACCACCTGGTACTTAACTCCCCTTGATTAAAAATGTAATCGAGATTTGAATATTTAAATTTTATTTCTTATTTAATTTTTATTTTTGCAGCAAAACACTTTTTGTAGACTTCATGGAATGCATTCAAACACATAATTAAATAATACAATATTTGATAAGCTTTCTCGTTGCCCTCCAACAAAACACTCTTTGTAGACTTCATGGAATGAACGATTTTTTTTTTCACCGAATTTGACGATTTTAAACCAGGGTTATCTGGCATCTATGATTACAGCAAATAATGCAAAACTACAGCCAAAGTAAAATATTAGCTCTATTCACAATCTTGTGCATTTGTGATTGCAAATTTATGCAATTGCAAATATATGCTATCAATTGTGAACCACCTGTGTTTGATAAGTTTGCACTGCTTTTTGCAAAGCACGAAATTCACAGCTGATTGAGAATTAGAGTAGAAAATAATTTACAAAAAATTTAGTAAAAAATAAATATGCCGAAAAAAAGCTTTAAAGAGTGAACTTTTTAATAGAAAAAGCGTAAGATAGATATGGACATCAATTGGTGTTATTTGAATGCGGGATGAGCGACAGCAACTAAGCAGCGATTATGAATTGGCTTGGATCGCACATTGTCAGCTGTTGACTTGGAGTTATCTTCTGCATAAGCAGAGCATATAAAAACTATAGGTTTTATGTACTGCACTACATATAAGAATAGCAAGTGTATTGCTATGTATTTTGTTAGTATAGAGCAAAAAAAATATGCTAAACCTTTTTGCAAATGCAATGATGCAATACTAAAGGGTGTTTTTTTAAGCTAGATAGAACTTTAAATTGTAAAAAGTAACACAAAAAATTAAATTTTGATGAAACATTTTTTTTATTTGTTTCAGTATACTCTGACAAATCATCATGAATAGACTCACGCTTGAACAACGCTACGAAATTATCCAAATTTACTTTGAAAATCAGACCCGTTGTTTTATCGCAAAATTGTGTTCAGCGATGAGGCGCATTTTTGGCTTAACGGGTTTGTTAATAAGCAAAATTGCCGCATATGGAGTGAGACCAATCCACAAGAGACCCTACAGACTCCATTACATCCAGAAAAATGCACTGTTTGGTGCGGTTTTCATGCTGGTGGCATCATCGGACCTTATTTCTTCAAAAATGAGGCCGGAGCTCGCGTTACGGTCAATGGAGATC
The DNA here is from genome assembly GCA_914767995.1 of Thecocarcelia acutangulata. NCBI lineage: Eukaryota > Metazoa > Arthropoda > Insecta > Diptera > Tachinidae > Thecocarcelia > Thecocarcelia acutangulata. Next base: position 15,460,614 of record OU612097.1, read on the forward strand.
GTTACCGCACCATGATCAATGATTTTTTGTTTGAAAATATGGATGACATTGATCCGGAGGAGATGTGGTTTCAACAGGATGGCGCTACGTGCCATACGGCGAACGCAACCATCGACTTACTGAAATCAAAATTTGGCGATAAGTTGATTTCGAGAAATGGACCTGTCAATTGGCCTCCAAGGTCGTGCGATTTGACACTTCTCGATTATTTCCTGTGGGGCTACGTGAAGTCACTGGTTTATGCTGATAAACCAGCAACAATTGACGCCTTGGAGGCCAGCATTGTTCGTGTTGTTCGTGACATACGGCCAGCAGTGCTCGAAAAAGTGGCCCAAAATTGGACGTCCAGAATGCGCTTCGTCAAGAACAGCCGCGGTGCCCATATGCCCGAAATCATTTTCAAATGTTAATGTCACGTATTGATCTTTCGAATAAAAAAAATTTTTGATTACAATTTAATTTTTTGTGTTATTTTTTACAATTTCAAGTTCTATCGGGCTTAAAAAAACACCCTATATTTGCACGAGACTGTGAATAGAGCTATTGTGTCGTTTTTCATATTCAAGTAATTGATATAAAAACACAATCAATGTTACTTAATGATAAATTTGCAAAATTTCTCAACTCGCAGTCTGCGAAGTCAATTATTTATAAAAATATGTAAAGAACAAATCCTGTTTCTTTTAAATTTATTACAACTTCAATTGAAGTTTAGCAGTAAAAGTTTTTTAATCGCTTCTAAAAGACAGACAGTTTTGTTAAAATTGTCTCTAAAAATTTCTTAACAAAATTCTCATTTATAAATTTTGAGTCTCCTCCCACAACTTCTGCCAGTTAAAAGTTGTTTTCTTTACGGTTTCTTTTTGTCGTATTCTCTTTTTAAGTTTTAGAAGTGACTAATTACTGTTGTAAATGATACAAGTAATGCCATTAAAACTTATGGACACTGCTAAGACAAAGCCAAAATTTATGGCTGATGAGATTGAAGAATATACTCGTATAAAGAGCATAGAAATATTAAATGACAAACAAAAAGAAAAAAAAACAATGTTTTTCTTTAAAGTTGCATTCAAGACAAGAAAAGTTCAAAAAGAAGATAAAATTAAACAGACATTTCCATTTAAAGCATTTCATTATAGTTAAAGGACTTGCAAGTGGCAAAAGAGTATTTGCTTTGAATTGGAAATATGTGACAGAAATTATACTTAAACATTCAGTTCAGTGCCGCTATAATAATAACAATTGAATTTTAAAGAATTCGATTTTAACAAAATGCAAAATGAAACAAAAATTGAGAAATTATCTCATATAAATAGCCTATGATCCAGGTTATACGGAGGAGTGCGCATGGTGACGTGTAACTCGTGTTATACAATCAAAATGTCGCCAATCATCAATATCCTGATATTTTTGAAAATATCATCATTTTAGTTTCGAATATCGTCAAAAAATCAGACTTATAAAACTAATAATTTTTAGCGTATTTTAAATTTTTATATAAAAATGAGCAATGTTCTGACAAACGCAAATCGCTTAAATTTTCAAACCGAAAATGCCAAATGGCTGTTTTGACAAACGCATAATGCAGGAATTACGGTTTTGCGTTTTGAAATCGCCAAATATGTGGTAAACGCATATCGCTTAAAATTGTTGACTTCAACTCATATGTGCTAATTGAAGTACGCTGATTGAATTTGCTAAAACTGAACTTGCAAAAGGAAACAAGATCATTCTCAATCAAAATTTAATATGTTTTCGGTTTATTTCAATAAAAATTTTAAAGAATATTTGCAATAAATTTCTTCTATGCAAGGTCCCTTTTTTTTAATTTATAATGTATTTTTCAATATTTCGTCTTCCTTTGGAAGACTTCTTCAGGCAAATTTGTTTTTTTAAAAAAATCTTCCAAAGGAAGACGAAATATTGAAAAATACAGGGGTGCCCAAGAGTTCTATATGGAAAAGCCCACACCAAAAAATATATAAGAAAAAACGAATTTAAGTTAATAAGCAAGGCATACGAAAGTGTTGTTGCTTTGCACTTGTGTGTGTACACACACATACATATGTATGTGTATATTAAAGGGCACAGCCTATAGCTGAATGCTTTTACAAAAACACCGCATGGGGATTGGCCACTTTTGGTCTAGTGTGTTAATATGCAGTGGTATTAAGTCTAAATGAAGTTGTGAAGTCTTAAAGTACTGTGTAAAATACAAAGGGAACAACTTTAGGGCCCAAGTGAGCTGGAAAAGCTAGTTCTAGGGCAACATACTATTGTGGAATTATATAGTTGTATCTGATAAAACTATATTGTTAACTTAAAACGCCATTGATATGGCTATCTATAGTACTGTAGAAAAACTTGTATAAATAACTATTCTATATTTTGGCTCAATATTATTATAACAGTAAGCAACTATTGTATTAATTGATGTTACCATATTAGTGTCATACGTATTATATTAATTATTAGGTGATTATTTTTTGCTTCTCGCATTTTTTCCAATGAGACTGTCAAATTTTTTTTCTTTTGTTTACAAACTTTTTCGCGCCATTTTGATTTGAAGATTTTTTGTATGAATTAGTGCAATTTCAAGAAATTTGTGTGAATTTAAAAGTGAAAAATTAATATAATCTGTGATTTTAATTAAAAACAAATATAAAAGTTTATATTTAAAGTTTATATAAAATTTTTTCCCAGCTGAATAATCTTAGGCGAATTTAGATTTTGACATTCACGATATATTTTAGAATAACAAAATACATAGTCCTGAATTCGCCTTTCCGCTTGCATTCACCTTTATAAATTCGCCTTGGTTCGTTGATATTGTGCTTCACACGACAAATTTATACAACGAATATTTGCCGGCGAATTCGTCACGATGGGCGAAGTTCGTCGTTCGTCGCAGTTGTGTTCCGAGCATTACTGTCAAAGTATTCTGCCAAAATTCCATATTCACACTGATGATTTTTGAACATATAATTATGCAATTTTGTCAAAATTTAATGTTTAATTTTAACAAATTTTCAATAAATTTTTCATTTTTCCATTTGGGTGGGGAGATGTAATTCTTATCTCGACTTGTTGTCTCTTAGCTGACTTTTTGTATCTGCTTGTAAAATCTTGTTCTATTAATAATGCGACTTAAGCTGCAACCCACTACTCAATTGAACACTTTTTATTTTCCACACAAAAACTCAATTTCGTTGCTAAAAAACAAAACTATAAAAATTGATACAAAGTTTTCATACAAATGAAATTGACGCAAATATATTAAAACAATACAAAAATGAAAACAATTTCGAACAATTACAATTTCAAAATCCAAGAATGAGTTTATGAAAAGTATAACTATTCCATTATTCTTTTTCTTAAACATAAAAATGCATTGACGTCAGACATCTAGAAAATGGGTGAAATCTGTCTAACTGTCTAATTGCTCTTAATATATTTCTTTAAACAATTTTTGAAACAAATTTGTTGATAATTTATTTCTTTTGTTAGCGTTTTTTTATTCTAGTTTTCTGAGCAGGTCTTTGTTAGTCATGGTGTATTGTTTAGCACATTTTAATTAGCAAAAGTTCATTGTTAAAAAAAAGGTTCAGGTAGAAGATGAACAACAAGAGCATGACAGCAAGAAAGATCAACTGTTTAGTACCTTCGTGTGTTTGTATGTGTATTGGCGTGCATGTACTGACTTGCAGTCTTTGTCTCAATTTTGTTGCAAGTATTTGTTTTTTTTTTCTTCTTTAGTACAACACAATGTAATTAGCAGATTTAAATTGGGAAAACAAAATAAATTAGCAAAACCTTACATAGTTATAATCTTAAATATAATAAAAAAAAAAGTTGCATTTATTTTCACAGCTCTGATTTGATTTCAAAAATCTAGAGCATTTAGTTTGAATTGTATAGTTAACAAAACAAAAAGCGGGTGATAGTAAAACGTTAGTTTAATACTCGTATCAGAAATTCAGCCTCCTTAGTGGAAGGTAGTGGAAGTGAGTTTAAACATTGAATATTTTTATTTTACCTAAATTTGGCATAAACTTTCTGTAAGCATGTTTTCACCATGATTGAAAGTCGTGTGTAAAAGGCATGCGTTTTTTCTTGTACGGAAAAGTTGTCTAAAAGAAATCAAAAACATTTTGGTTTTTGTACATTTGTATATCGGATTTTTTTTTTGTTATCAAAAAGGGAATGACTCCAAGTGAACTGCAAAACTTAGGCTATTTCGGGGGTATACTGCGGCCTGCCTACCTAACCTAACATCGGGGTTTTTGTTCAAGTTTTTCCTCAAGTTTTGTTAATAAGGATTTGTTACAACACAAATTTTCTGTGATAAATAATTTTTTTATGAAGAAGACAAGAAAAATGATCAAACCTTTTCTAGCTGGGGGACCACTAGCTATTTAGTAGCCGCTACAGTAATCAGCAGCACCCATTTTCGGATTTGAACTCGGGTCATGACGCGCCATGAATGGGTGCCTTAACCACTCAACCACCGAGCCATTGAATTATTCTCTGTCTATATTCATTTCATATTGAAATACGTAGGCATTTTGTTAATTGCCCGTGTTGTTCCCCCGAAGGAACAGGTTTTGCCTTGTCCTACCTAACATCGGGGTTTTTTTTCAAGTTTTTCGTTCCTTAATTTTTCTTAATAAGGATTTTTTACAATACACATTTGCTGTGATAAATAAGTTTTGATTGAAGAAGACTAGAAAAATGATCAAACCTTTTCTAGCTGGGGGATCACTAGCTGTTTAGTAGCCGCTGCAGTAATCATCAGCACCCATTTTCGGATTTGAACTTGGGTCATGACGCCCCATGAATTGCTGCCTTAACTACTCAACTACCGATCCATTGAATTATTCTTCGTCTATATTCATTTCATATTGAAATACGTAGGCATTTTGTTAATTGCCCGTGTTGCTCCCCCCCGGGAACAGGTTTTGCCTTGGCGTATTCCTAACCGGGACACTCCGTTTTTCGGGGAAAGAGTGGAAGGGGTCCCTCGTTTGTTGTAGTAAATAAAACTCTAGGAAGCCGCAGGACTTATGTTGTGTTGGCTTCCCAAACCCTTACCAAAGGGTTAAATTGGCAGAACGGGGATCAGCTTGGCCCTCGGGTGGTTCTGCTTGCAGTTCAACCCGGGCTGATCATGGTTAGGGTGCCTTCCTTGGCTGAAACGTTCTGGCTGAGAGTTGAAACCTAAAACGCAGGTATCTTTGATAATTGTTTGGTGTGTGGATTTTTTCGGGGACTAATAATCTGCCGGGGGTCTGTTGCCTTTACAACAGATACCTGCACTGTAAGGAACCAGTGGTGATGGTTGGAGGATGAGTTGTTTTAAGGGCTGATGTTCTTAGTGGCCTACCAACACATTAAGCCTTGTCTTTCATTGATTCCTGGAAAATTACATACAGGAGGGATTAGAAGGCCCAAACACCTCAACAAGAAGTTGCTCATATGGCTGCAAACATATGGCAAAAATTGCTACCTATGTGAGCCTAGTCAGTCACACGGGGACGCTGGTGAATAATTCACTCGTGGAACTGGTCCGCCATGATTTTAGGCTGCAAAGGTAGGTGCTGATGTAAATCTTTTTCACTACTACCCGGGTTGTTTTGTATAGTGTCTGCTGCCTCTGAGCAAGCAGTATTTTTTGTTTTTAAAAAAATTTTTTATTTTTTTTAATTATTAATATACATACATGGCAGCGGAATGTCCGGTCAAGAGCAGAAAACGCGGCAATCGTCTTAATCTTGTGCAAAAGGCCCAATGGAAAGACCTGGAGAATAAATCCTAGGAATTCCTGCTGGCTATTCGAAACGATTGCTAGGCCCATTCTAACGAATGGAGCGCTCTTGTGGTGGAAGTCGTTGGAGACAACCACCTACTGAACAATCGTAGAAGAGACAATGCGTACTGCTGCTTTGACTGATGAATGCTGTGTCATCTGCAAAAGTTGAAGAGAAGGTAGAATTTCTGCCCATAAGCCAAATTACTTGCGCTGCTTTTAACTGCAACTGAGTGGCTTTTGCATCAATGTGAGTTTTCGACGTTAGCCTACGGAATACCATGGATCGATTGAGTAATATAATCGTGAAACAAAGAAGTTTCTACGTCAAATGGTGTTCTCAGAAACGGTATTTCAACGGCGGACAGACGGACTTCGCTTAATCGAATTTTCAATGCTGATGCAGAATATGTATACTTTTCGGGGTCGGAAATGAAGATTGTGCAAACTACAAACGGCATCACAAACTTATATAACTATACCCTTAATAATTTTGTGAAGGGTATAATAACAGGGCATTAAATTACCATATAAATAAGCTCTTATTGTGTATTGTCTCCAATTTAATATTTCATTTGTCTTGTGCTTTCGTTTTAACATAAATTAACTTTAGAAAATATTTTTCATTAAAGTTGGCTTGACAACAGATTTTTGTTCTTAATACCCTCTAAGCTGTTGCAGGAAACAAACTAACAAAACAAAAACTCATTCAAGCCTACACAACATAAATGTTACCAAAACTATTCTCCAACATTTGCAACCACATGTGTCAGCCGCAGTAGCATTATTATCATACCAAGTCCATGCAAAAGTTTACACAAATAAAATAAGAAAACAAAAATTTGAAACGAAAAAATGAAAACAAAAGTTATATGATAAATTTATATCATTTGCAGAAACATTAACACATTATTTACCCCTCTACTAAAAACGCAAAAAATTCATATTAGAAATAAATTCAAAACTTGTATACTTTTACACAACAACGAAAAAAAAACCCCCTGAAACTGAGTGAAAGTGAAACTATGCCAACATTTTTTTGGCTTAATTAAACAAAAAAAAAAAAAAGATTAAATGAATTTACTTCTACTATTAGAAAGAAAATTCTTAAAAAACTTGAAAAGCTTATTTAATACAACTTTTAAGCAAAATGTCTTTAAAAAAACAAGGCCAACTTTAAAACAGATAAGCCAAATAAATCAGTTAAGATGATATTCAAGACGCAAATTGTTTTGTCTGGCAGTGCCAAATTAGAATGTTTCTAAACGTTGCTTACAAAAAACTTCAATAGGATTTAGCGCTAAAGTATAGAGAACGTTAAGAGGTCATAAAATATTGTATACAAGAATGTATGAGCCAAAATGTCAAAAGATAGACAGACAGAGAGAAGACACAAATTATGGAATATGGAGGAATTAGTTTGGCAGTAAAACACGCGCAAAAAAATTTTTTCACCAAATAAGAGGATTACTTAGGAAATCAGACACAGAGAATATGTCAGTTTAATTGCTAATCTCTCTGCGTATCTGATATCCTATTTTAAATATCGATTAGAAAATCCTCGATTTTGTTTTCTTCTATGTTATTGTAATATCTTTGTCGTTATGCCACTGTGGGCGAAATGGTCGATTTAGCGTTGTTTAATTCAATTTGCAAAGCGTTAAACTGCTCCAAAACTGTGTATTTATCGATTAAGGGCACTTCAGACTATCACACTTTGCATAAAGACTTGTCAAAAATTCAAATAATACGAGCAAGTGTGATAGTGTGAATGTAAAGCGTTATGATAATGAGAAATAATACGATAAGAGATTTGACATCCCATAACACTTCACCATTTTTAGAAATTTGTTTAAACTATAAAATTTTTCATTGGATCAGGGTTGCATTTTTTACAAAAGCAAATCATAAAAATATTAAAACCAAACGTTAAGCAAATTAGCTGTTTATTTTCAAATCATATTTCTTCTTTTACTTTAGGTGAGATGGTGTGAAAACAAAATGTTATAGTACGTAAGATTTTTTGACAGTCGCAACAAATATCATTAGATTTTTGTCCCACAAAATACAATCAAAATCTTAAGACTAGTATGATAGTCTGAAACGCCCTTTACTAATACACCACTGAACTTAAATATTAATTACATGTTGATTGTCATGATCTAGTTTAACAGCTGGGAGCTGTGAAACATAACATATGTTTCACCCGGTACATCACTAAGCTTTAAAGCTATGTACACACGGTTGTCAGATGTTACAATATTGTAAGATCTGGCAACATGCTGACAATGTACTGACAATGAAAAAATGTCCCGCAGAAGTAAATTGTGTATTCAGACGATCGTAAGAAAATCTTACAATTTCATTGTTAGACTATGGTCTGACAAATAATTCATCTAAAAAAAAAATTCTCAGTTCACACAGTTGTCAGGTTGTAAGGCATTGCCACTTATGTATATCAACAACGATCTGTTTGGCAGTTTTGCTTATCAAACTTTTTTCAGACAATGATGCCATTGTCAGGTGCATTAATTTTATATATCTGACAATTAAAACTGAGCTTACAATACCAGCCAATTATCTGGCAATGCCGACGAAGAGTTTTCTCACGATTGTCAGATGCCTGACAACATTGTCGTCTTACAATTGATTGACAATGGTTTTTCTGACAACGTTGTAAGTTAAAAATTGGCAGTTCACACAATTGTAATACATTTTCAGATAATTTTACTGGCAATATTGTAAGATCTGACAACCGTGTGTACGTAGCTTAACACATGTTTTCTTTGCATTGCAAAATATTCTCTAAAGTTGCGTTTGTCTCAAATAAGTGGAAGAAAATTCGTTTTATTTATAGTTAGAGGTATGTATTAACTAAAGTGAAGTGTTGTAGAAAATATGTGGTACAAGTTAACTATACGACTAACTGCTTGAAAAAAAGCCAAAAAAAAAGATTTCTGTGGATCGGTACTTATGATATTCTTGTGTATTCACGCTAGAATATTTTTTTTAAAGTACTATGTTGTCCTGTGATTGTAAAATCTGCAAATTTATCTGCAGCCACCTGCAACTTTATATGATATTGCATTTTTTAAGAACAATGCCGGTGCTCAGACGAAGAGTTTATTTACTATGTCGCAACGAGTCCTTGCCTACAAAAAAATTTTCTGCCGTTGAAAGTCACATATTTAATAATATAATGAATATTAGCACGTATAAAAGTAATAAAATTAATTTAATAAGCAAAAAAATTTAGAAATGTTGTAGCGAAATTTGAAGAAAACAACAAGGAGTGGTTGGATGGACGACTTTTATTAGTTGATCTGCTGACTAGTCGTGGTTAAGACCCGACAAAATGTTCGAAGAATATTCTAATAAATCGAAATTAAGTAAAGTCTCCCAAATTGTTAGGGAAATACCTCACAGTGAGCTCGTAGTAGCTACAATGTGCGGTTTATACAAAGCAAAAAAGAAGGATGTCGATAATGATATTTTACAGCTTTTGTCACAACATAGTGTACCATCTTCCACCTTACATTCATTTAGTAGTTCTGAATCGGAATAAAAAAATTGTTAATAATATTGTTATTTTTTAGCATTATAATTAAATTTTTGTTACGAAAGCAAATAAAGCATATGAAGACGAAATAAGGACAAAACAATTATTTCAACAGAAAAAAATGTAAAAAAATAATAAAATTTTTGTTAAAAATGTTTTTAATATTTAATGGCGTTTTGTTTTCTAGAAAAAGTGTAACATTTTAAAAAAAATACAGAAGTATACAGTTTTCTCAACTTTTTTTCAGATATTTATAGTTAATGCGACATCTTCTTTTCATCTCAATAAAACTTAAAATTTAAAACTTGAGTTTTAAGAAAAAAAAGTGCAGCATAAAGGCAAAACTTTTTCAGAAAAGAAAACGGCATAAGTCTAATATATTTTTAGACCAAAGGAATGTGAAACATTAAATGTAATAACTTTATTCTCTTTTCCTGAATGAAACAAACAATATTTAAAATATGAAAAAAACTTGCAACCTTCACAAAAAAAAAAAAAAATGATAAATATATTAACTTGATCTTAATTATTTGACCTTTTTTTATAAATTAAATTGAAATGTTTTTTAAGCTTGAGGTCAGTTTTGTTTTTTATATAAAAATGTTTTAATTATATTCGATATTTCGTCTTCCTTCGGAAGACTTCTTCAGGAAAAAAAAAAAAAAAAAAAAAAAAAAAAAAATTTCCTGAAGAAGTCTTCCGAAGGAAGACGAAATATCGAATATAATTAAAACATTTTTATATAAAAAACAAAACTGACCTCAAGCTTAAAAAACATTTCAATTTAATTTATAAATATATTAAAAAAATATATTTTTTTTTGTTTAACATTGTAGCTTAATCTATTTGTAACTAAAAAAAATATATAAGAGAAACAAAAAAAAAAAAAAAAAAAATCCGCTAGATGAACCTTTTCGCCCACTGTGAATCCGTTCAAGGACTCGACCTGTAGGCATGGTTATACGATAACCCAGCGATAAAGTTTCTGATATTTAAACTAAACTAAAATACATTGAACTTTAAAATTTTCCCATTATTACAAATACGCGATTAAATTTCAAGGGCTGACTGTAACCCACACCTAAATGTCAAGTTTTCTTTCTGCGATTTTTAACATAACTCAGTTACCAGGTACTGAAATGGTAATGCAGTCATTTAAATGATAATACAGGTACCAACTAACTAATCCACTAAAAATAAAGGACAGTGCAACCATAACACACGTATTTAATTGTAAATAAAACCAAACCTTTTCAGAGAATTATCTTTCTTAGTTAAAGCGAGCCTTTACAACGGTGCAAGGGTAATAAGAAAAGCAGCATATGTCCGAAGACAGAAATTGAAAAAGAAACCACCACTTAATACGCTAAGAAAAGAAATGCGCTTAAAAACTCTTCTTCAAGGCACTTCTTACCTGCAGGCCGTCCACTTGCCAAACTGCCACGAATATGCTGATGCTCATGCTTTTATACTCTACGATGAGCACACATACACGCACTAATACCTACGCGCAACCATATGCGCGGCTGTGTTTAGCAAACATTGTCTCATGGTTGATATTTATTCATTGTGTGGTGGTGCCATCTACACTGACCGTTAATTTTAAATAAAATTTTCAAACTTAGAAATAATTTAACCTACATTACATGTAACTTATTATACTAAATTAATTATTAATTCAAAAGTAAATATAACAACGCTTCCTGCGTTAATAATAATTGGAATACTTAAATGAGTCACTAACTAAATAGAAATATATGGAAAAAACGGGAACACTACTTCACGTGTGTTGCTCCAAAACGAGGCCACCGACTTTGAGCGTTACAATGTGGAAAACTATAAAAACGTTTTAGAAATGGCTCTTCTCAATTCCAATACTTTGGAATTGAGGCAGTCTAGAGTGGCATTACCAATACGGCAATGCCCCAACTCATTGAGCCAGATCCGCAAAATTCTGGATTCAAAGCCAAAAAGTTGATGTCCTTGTGTGGCCACCGTACTCGCCCGACAGAATCGAAAACGTATGTGAAGCAATACAGCTTGATGACGAGCAGCGTATGTATGTATTTCGATGCGCTGAACAAATTGCAAAGACAATGTCTTTGCATCACTGTAGGTCTCGAAACTTATTTATATATCTATGTTTGTGTCCTTTTGTATGTCTAAGTCAACATCCCGTCAATACTACTGTCCATGTCTATGTTTACAAACATACTTATATTTGCTTTCATGTTCATGTCCAAAATTTAAGTTGTCATCTATTTCACGTAGAATATTATTGGAAAATAACCTGAAGGGTGTTTGCGATTCGCAAACACTGAGCTTGTTAGAATTGTTGTATAAACAATTCCCAAGAAAACTTTCATAACTTAAATGCGAAACTAAGTTTTGCTAAAGAAGTTTGTTTTGCATTTTCGTGCCACCAGGCTAATCTCAATCGTTTTTTTTTTTCTCTCTCTCTCCCTTGTCATTTCAATGTGTTTGAGAAGAAAACAAACCTCCAACTCAACTCATAAACACTTGAAACAAAAAATAAAAGTAAAAAACAGAAAAAACGATTTTGACCGACTAAATAGTTTTTAAAGCAGTAAAGTACATAAAAGCAACATTATTTTATGAACTCATTTCAAGTTTTGCTGCTGCAGTCGTGTTACGTTTAAAGGATTTTCTATTTGCATTTGTGTTGTGTTCCTGCAAATATTAAAACATTTGCATTTTAAGGATATTCCCTTTTTGTTTCTTTGTTTTTGAAAAGTTTTCTCTGCAAGTAGGTTTGAAAAAGAGTGTTAAGTTTTTGGTTTTGAAACGTTTATAAATATTTGTGTTGAAAAATATGCATGTTCACTTTGTTGCAAATTCTAAACAGCTTTTGGGGCGAAAAAAAAAACACACTTTAAACTCTCTGGCTGCAACTTTTTTTTTTAAGTTTAGGAAAAAACAAAAAGAAAACTTAGTAGAAAGAAAGTAAAATAGCTGCTTAAAAATATTTCATGTCTGTTTTCTTTAACTATTTTCGAAGAAAAATTTTATATAAAGTTTAATTAAATAGAAAACTAAGAAAATGATTTAAGCGATGAAACAGAGCTTAGCTGCTTCATCGCTAAGCTCTCAAACACTATTCCCTCTTTTCCCCTCCTTACAACCTATTTTCCTAGTTCTGGTACAGTGCGCTGCATATGTAGGGCTCATCCCCTGGGTACTGGTCCAAGATAAAAAATATGGGTTTTGAGAATGAGTTTTGCAAATAAATATTTTTCATTAGAATATTTCATACTGTTGCAGCGAATGAAATATACAGGTACTAAGAAATAACTCCTAAAGAAAAAAACTCAAAACAAAAAAAAAAAGATTGGAATAACTCCGAACAAAAAATTCAAAAATCTCATACAAATTGGGAGTTGTTTCCTTACGAAATAAATCCCACGTTTTGGGAGGTTATTTCATAATTTTTCATTGGGAGTTACTTGATTATGAAATGAAGTAACCCCTAACTGAATTCTGTTGCGACTTATTTAATTTATTTTGATAATTGGGAGTTATTTCAGTTTTATTTGGAGTTATTTCATTTGACTAAAAAAGGTTTCGCTTACAAACTTTTTCTGTAAAAGATGTTCTCCTCTATGGTATTTCAAACACCGGCTTCGCTTACACAATATGTTCCTTCTTCAACCTTCAGGTATGGTATAGAAGTTATTTCATTTTAATTAAATAAAAAGCTATTATTAGGAGTCACCTAATGGAAGCTATTTAATTAGGACTTATTTCATTATTCTGGCTACAGAGAAAACTTTTAGTGGGTTATGTATATTGTCTCACTAAACAAATAACAATTGTAAATGGAATGAAATTTATTCGCCTATGAAAGAGTATGTGGCAGAAATTGAAGTTGTGACCTCGAGACTGTTGGTCAAGCACTCTACCAAATCATCCATCAAGTATATAATGAAAGTCTTACATTTATACAGCATAATGATATACGCCCCTTATTAAAAAAAAAAAACGTTTCGTAGCTGTTACGAACGTCTAACACTAATAAAGTGAAATATTTTTATTACATTTAGTATACTGTTTATAGCTTTAACGAAATTCTAGCACTTTCAAGCACAAGTTTTTCGTAACACGAATGAAATTTTTTTCATAACATTAATGAAGTTGTAAAAAATATAAAAGTGGTGCTGCGCAAATTTTTTAGCCCATTATTAAAGCTTTTCATGGCATAACGCAAGAATGGTGAACAAAACAGTTTTATTCCCATAACGAAGCGTTTTTTTTTTCTTTCAGTGTACATTACTTTTACTATAAGTATTCTCTGCTTAAGGTTGCGATCCTTTTTTATTCCACTGAAAACATCTTGTCTTTTAGAAAACCCAACAAACTGCAAAATTTTCTAGGTTTTTGTGTTTTACACATTTTCAGCTGAAAGCATATTTAAAATAAATGAAAACAAAATGTTTTAAAAATGATAATAATTGTTTTCAGTTGTTTTCAGGTGTTGATAGTAAAGGAGCAAATGTTTAACATTAAATAATGTTCTGGTGGGTTTTTTGTTATATCCTTTTACTAAGATTTTCTTTTTCGCTTAGTTTATAGAAACAGAAAAAAAATTTCTTCGCTGCTAAAAGGTTACACAGTGCTCTTCATTTTACAAGAGTTAAGAGTTTTTATGTTGCAAAGATTTCAAAGTAAGGGCACAAGAAAGCTTTTCAGATGTTGCTTTGATTGTGCGTAAGCACAGCTGTGGTTAGGTTTCCAGTATCTCATTAACTGTGTCTTACAAAACCTCTTCAAAAGCCGCTTTGGACGTCAACAATTACATATTTTAACTAATTACAGTAAAAGTAACATTCTAATGATGTTGGGCTTATTTTCATTCCTTTTTTTCTCTTGTGCTTTAATTTTAGAACACGGTTGAAAGCGATAACTATGAGAAATGGTCGCACCCTCTAAATAAGTAGAAATAACTTTAGTCAGTAAATCACATTTTGTATAGAAAAATGAGTGTGTCGTATTTTTTTCTTGTTCTCTGGTCACAAATATAAATTGTTGCAATGAATTCTGGTAGCTCTGAGCTATCTCAGCCCCAAAGGGGGAAAACCTGTCGTTACAATGGAAAAAAATTTTGCTTCATCAAGACAACGCACCGTATCACAAGTCAATCAAAACAATGGCAAAACTACATGAATAGAACTTCGAATTGCTCCCACATCAACCGTATTTGCCAGATTTGGCTCCCAGTGACTACTGGCTGCACGTAGACCTGAAAAAAAATTTCGCACACATGAAGAGGTTATCACTGAAAGTGGAGTCTATTTTGAGGCAAAAGATAAATCGTTCTACAAAAGTGGTATTGAATTATTAGAGTGGCGCTGGAATGATAGCGTTGCTCCTGATGGAGATTATGTTGATGAATAAAGCTAATTTTGAATCAAAACAACTGTGTGTGTGTGCCCATGATTATTTCGATTTTTTCGAGTTTACCACACCATTTACCATTTACTGCTACAGCCGTGTATTGCGAAACGGTGGAAGCAGAGTTGTACTACTAAATCTTTGCTTATAAGTTTTTGTCTATTCACTGCCATCATGTATATAACTCGTATATCTTTATTACTAATTGTATACTCGTATTAGTTTTTGTCTTTTACTATGTTATTGTGTGGTCATATGTTTACTTTAGCATATAAAAAAAATATGTTTATGCACACATACAAGTCTATATTCATTCTCATATCTATCATATATCGGTGCCCACGTCATTTATGTTTCTGTTTCAATATATTATGTCACATATTCGAATGCATGTGTTTTCATCCTAACATTCTTATGTCAATGCCTGTCTCCACACCCATATCATCATATTTTAGCTTCTTTCTTTGTTTCATTGTTTATATAATAATTTAATATTATTATCTGATAAGCTGCAAACAGTTCTCTTAATGTCCCTGTAAATGCAACAAATATATATATATTTTTTTCCGTTTTGCTTTTTGTTAATATAAAACCTCATATTATTAAACAAATACCAACATTCTATTAAAATTGCAAATAACAATAAATTATGAAAAATAAATATTTATGTATAAAATAGTACAAACAAAAACAGATAAAAACATTTTATGGCATCGATTTACATTTTTATAATCCCCAAATGGCAAATCTATTATTTAACAAACTGACGACAAAATTATTTAATCCCATTTAATTTCCTATTAATACACAAACAAATATCTTTTTAATACGCTTTTTTTTATAACATTAAATTTAATAACTATTAAACAAATCCAATTAATTTCAACAATATTTCAATTTTTGTACGTTAATTTATGGCATAAAATAATATATCTATGCACATGTTGCATACATATATGCTAGTAAAGGGTGTCCCAAAATGTACGCAATGTTTGAACTTGTCACGATTTGTACACTAAAGTCTTGGCGAACTCTAAAGCAAGGCTCCATTCTTTTTCCTACCCTATTTTTAATTTTCCTTAACGACATTCTCTATCAAACTGCCAACCCCATCCACTCTTTCGCGAATGACAGCAACATTTGTCACTCATATTCTTTTAGCTATAGGCCCAGCCTATCAGAGATCGCTGCCAAGAGGCTAAATATGAATGATTCACTGAATGGTGATCTTCTATTAATCTCCGAATGGGGCCGTAAAAACAGGTTCGCCTTTAATGCTCGTAAGACCCAGTGTTGCTTATTGACGCACAAACAAACGATCGCAAATGCTGCTTCATCTGTACTCATGGATGGTATAAATATTGAAGAATCGGATGCTCTTGATATTCTTGGAATGAAAATACATTGTGATGTTCGCTGGACTGATCACATTTTTCATGTCTCTAAAGAAGCATTCAAATGCCACGGCTTTTGAAACGGTGTAAGATGTACTTCACTCCATCCGATCTCCTTACTATTTATACCACCTACATCCGACCAAAAATGGAATACAACTCTCATGTTTGGGCCGGTGCCGCAAAGTGTATTTTGGGGTTACTCAACCGTGTGCAGGAGAGGGCGAAGACAGTCATCGGTGAGAGAAGGGTATCCAACTCTATTGACTCACTGGAGCATCGACGCAGTGTGGGATGCGTTCCTCTGTTCTATCGATACTACAATGGATTTTGCTCTGACAAGATTAGGGATCTTGTTCCCGATACTCGCACATTTTTACATAGCACGCGTTCATCGTCCAGAGCTCACCCATTTGTGGTCGATTGCCCCGAGAATCGTACTACGCATTACAGAGAGAATTCGTTTTTCAACCGTACGCTTCGTCTATGGAACAAGTTTCCTGCAGACGTGTTTCCTGTCTGTTATAACGTTGGAAGGTTCAAGTCAAATGTTCACAAACACTACTCCCTCTTTCCCCCTCTTCACAACCTATTTTCCTAGTTCTGGACCAATGCACTGCATATGTAGGGGTCATCCCCTGAGTACTGGTCCAATATAAAAAAAAACCAATAATTTGACAGTCAGCTGCCAGTTTAGGTTTGGTAAAAATGAAGATTTACAAAATATATCGTGTCCTGAAAATTGAACAATATACAGGGTGTCCGCCGGCAAGGTATATTACTCGCAGTAACTCCATTACTGATACCACATGTTAATATCGCCCAAAAGATGGAGTATCTCTTTAATTAGTGTATTGTGCTAAAAGGAGACTATGCTGAGAAACAAATAGTTTTTGAAAAAAAGTGTTTTTATGCTACTTAGCTAGCTTCAATATCCCTCCGCCTTCGTAAAAGAAGAGATACAACACTGCAGGAAGGAAATTCAGTCCTATTCATGCAAAATGCTCACGAACAATTTTGACAAACGAGTACTTGCAAAGCCATACGAGTATATGACATTTGTTCATTGTGTTATACCAGAAATAATTGTTTGCTCTGTATTTTATCATTCAGTGAAAATAAGAAATTAATGTTTTATGAAATATTTGCATAAAAATCACTCATAAAATTAAATACTTTCTTTATAACATTTTTTAATAAGTCGCTTGATGTCGAAATATCGCATAAATACTGTGTTTTCAGTACAATTCAAACTTTGCGTTAATTTTGGTATACCCTTTAATGTTTTCGTATTGTTGGTTTTATTATTTAATTAACATTTTATTTTGTAGCTTTTCAATTTGTCACAGCATAGCTCCAGGCGCTGTGTTGTGTTCTTTCGTAACGTGTACAAAAAACTCGCTGCTGTAACGGATTCGAGAGCGGCAGAAGGCACCAGTGCCAGCATCACTGACAATGCCGGGTGTGGTCTTTTTAATTGTTGTGCCAACAGCTAATTTTGAACGTGAGCTCATTTATGGTATGTTAACATGAAAGAAATTAAACGAAATGACACGTAACTTGAGTGCCAGCATCAATGACAAAATTAATCTTTTTTGTCTGTTCAAATCGCAACCTAAAAGAAGAATGTCGAAATGTGGCATTTGCCACTTTTAAGGTGGGATATGTGTAATAGTTAATTAATAATAAATGGAGGATTTAACTCCCTTGTGCAAGATTAATGGGAATAAGGTATGAACGGGAGAAACAACTTTTGGGAAAAATGATTTTTACGCATATTTTTTTATTATTGAAAAAAGGACTCATTGTTTCTGTTGTAGCACGTTATCTTTTTAAAGCAACCCTTTCTTTTTGGCAAGAAATCTTTTTAAAAGAAACTTTAATAATAGCAGGTTTCCATAAACCTGATTTGGGCCAAATCATTTCATTTGCCCAAATTAAGTAATTTGCGACATGAGACTACATACATTTTTCGCATAATTAAATTATTTATATTTTAAAGTTTTGTTTATATAATTAGCATCCTTTGAACTTGAACGCATCAGTCCTTAAGTAACTGACCCACCTAACCATCACACATGGTTCCTTACCTTGCAGGTAACTGTTGCGATACAACAGCACTTTGGGTGGTATTAGCCCCCGAAAACCGGCATGCACTATAGTTACTCGTATCATGGAAGACCAATAACAGCTCCTTGTAAATTTAATGCACGGCCAGAATGTTTCAGTCAATCATGATCAGCGCCAGGATGTTCTGTAAGCAGAACATTCCGGGGCCTATCCCCGTTCTGTCAATTCACCCTTGGTGAAGGTTTCGGCAGACCATCGCCACATAAGTCATGTAGCTTAATAGCATTTTATTTGCTAAAAAAACGAGGAATTCCAGCCCCGAAAAGCAGTGCCGTAGTTAGGTTAACGGAGGTAGTTGTGAAAAAAATTTATATCAGCACCTGCCTTTACAGCCTTATCTGATAATAGACCAGAGTGAATTATTCCCGATTCATTAGCAACCCCACGTGGCTTTCTAGGCTCACACAGATAGCAGTTTTTGCCATATGTTTGTAGCCATATGAGCAACTTCTTGTTGAGGAGTTCGAGCCTTCTAATCCCTCTTGTAAGCAATTTCCCAGCAATCAATGAAATTTGGTAGGCTGAAGCCCCTAAGAGTATCAGCCCTTAAACCAACTCACCCGTCAACCATCACCACTGGTTCTTTACAGTACAGGTATCTGTTGTAAAGGCAACAGACCCTCGGGAGTTTGTTAGTCCCCGAAAAAAGCCACGCAAGCAATTATCAAGGATACTAATACCCCCTTCTTGCGTTTTAGGTTTCAGCCGCAGCCAGAACGTTTCAGCCAAGGTAGGCACCTCAAACGGGCTCAACTGCAAGCAGAATCACGCGGGGACCATGCTGATCTCTGTTCTGCCAATTTAAACCCGTGTTAAGGGTTTCGCAAGCCAACACAATATAAGTCATGCGGCTTCCTAGAGTTTAGGTTGCTACAACAAACGAGGGACTCCTTTACTCGAAAAACAAACAAACGAGGGACTTCTTTACTCGAAAAACAGAGTGTTTTGGTTAGGAATATGCCAAGGTAAAACCTGCGATATAAAGTGGAATGTTTGAAAATATCTTTTAAAAATTTTCCAAAGTCTACTGATGACTCCTATGAAATGTCGACATATAGATAGCTGTTAAGCATAGAAAACAAACTATTTATTATTTTTTAAGAAAAAAAATCATTAGATCTTATTTTGCCTGAAAAATCTTTATTCTGGCAACGCTGATTCCGATATTTTTTTGTAATATGATTGATTATACAGGGTGTTCCCGAAATCAACGTCAAGCCGAAACGGGATGATAGAATGGATTGTAACGATCATGAGAAATATCATTAAAAAAATACTCGTATAAGAAAAGCCTAGAAATTTGGTCAAACTGTAACCATATTTTGGTTATTATGGTTAATTCTTATTATACATATCTGTTTATTTTAACTTTGGAACTGTAACCCTAAATAACATTTCTATAAAAATAGTCAAAAATAACAACACTATTGTCCCCAGTGTTCTAGAATGAAGACTATTTTTTAAACTATGAATTTAAAATGCTTAAAATTTGTCGACTTTGAAAGCCTTATTGGTCCTCCTTTAAAAGAATGTGCTAAAGTGTCTTGGCAAGAGCCATTAAAAATTCGCGTATTTAATCTGGATTGTAAAATGTTACAATACCAGTACTTAGTATTTATTTATCAAATTATTTCTATTATCAAATTATTCATCAGATACTTAACTACTGCCGGCTTGACGTTGAGCTTTGGTTAACGACTTTTAGATTTCAATGTGTAAATTGTATTTACTTGACAATTTATGCAATAATAAACTTTATTTAACTAAAAGCTCGTAAAAATTAAAATATCTTTTGTTGCAGATTTTTATAGTGCGCCAACAGAACAGCTCAAGTCATAAAATTGTGAGTAATTTTAGGTGTGGTTTTAATAGCACATTAAATTTAGAAAGTATTTTCCAGATTTATTTACAATTTTGTGTGCAGCAAATCTTTTGTAATAAATGTGACCTTGAAGAGAACAACGAAAGATATTTATTATGGTTGTGTTCTTTCAAAGCACACAAAAATCTGTTTTACTTAAGCAAATAACCTTAATATTAAGAATTATTATGAGCTTGCATCAGCAAAGCCTTAATAAGGCCCTTTAGCAAAAACACTCATTAATCAAATTTTTATGCGATATTGTTTTCCAGTGAAAGACATTCAAAATATGCTGTCACATAAACAAGTGCGGCAAAAAAAAGAAAAATTATAAATATAAATACATTTCAAATCAGAAATAACCTTGTATGCTCCAACCAGTGATGCCAGAAACTTTTGTGGGGAAAATCTTAATTTTTCCCAAAAAAGTCTTAATTTCAAATAAAATATCTTAAAATGTCTTTTACACCAAACTAGTTTAATAATACAAGAAGACAATAACAAATATGCAATTCAATCAAATTTATTTCCAAAATTAAATGTATATGTACATATCGTTGGTCTCGTGTAGAAAGGCCCTAACATACATTATTGTAATTTTGCAGGAGAAAGAAAATTCGCAATGGAAACTGTATAAATAGGTTTTGTCTAATAGTAACTTTTTTTCTCAATTACTTGTCAGAGCGATATGTGTGACATTATATAATAAAAAAATTTAATATTACGGTTATTTTTTTATTAGACCTCGTATACGACACCAATGCAAAGTCAACAGTTGCTATGGATGATTTAATATTGCCAGCGTTTGTCACGTAGATTCACTATGCGGAAGTCATGCATTTGAATAAGTTAATATTCATTGAATGTTTGGAAATAACTCTGATTATTTACTAAAACAAAAAATCTCAAAAATCTTAATTTTAAAAGAAAAATCTTCAAGCCTTATTTTGCTAAATGCTGCAATAGGGTTTGTTTTATTCTTTCGTGTTGTTATTGTGAAAGTAAAACCTCCACGAACACTACTTCCTCTTTCCTATCTCATCATAAGCTATTTTCCTAGTTCCAGTACAATGCACTGCATATGTGGGAGTGATCCCCTGTGTACTGGTCCAAGATAAAAAAAAAATCTGCAAAATTAAACTATAATCTTAATTCTGGCATCTCTGGCTCAAATATTAATAAACACACCCATAGTTGCCATATTTGACGATTTATCGTCATTTAAATGATTTTGGGTGCTGAAAATAACACTTTGACAATTTGACGATTTAAGTTCGGTTTTTGACGATTTTTTTTCAGATCACAATTTTACTGTCATATCTTTCAAGCAACTGAAAGGAAAGACATATTTATAGCACGTAAATATATGTATGTTTGCAATACATCAATAATATGTGATAGTTATTTCAAAGTACACATATATTTTATATGTTAGAGATGAATATAAAATATCATATGTGATTAGCGCTTAAAAAAACCATAAGTCAAAAATTGTACAAATTTGTATGTAAAAGCGTGTGTGTGCTCATATTTTAAAGAGACTAAATTTGAAGATGAATATAAAACTTTAACTTCTATAAATCCTTACAATATTATAAAAGAAGGAAGTGTCTTTTCTAACATAATGAAAGAATTTTCTTATTTCATCGTAGAACTCTAAAGACGAGAAATTTAATACGAGTTAAAGTAACTAAGTATATTTATCTTGGAAATTTTACGTTATAAATATGAAAACGTTAGATTTTTGGAATAATGTATCCTTTTATGACTAAGTTTATAGCAAAAATATTAGTCTCACATTCTCCAAATGTGTAAGTTTACATCCAGGTACGTGGAACTTAACAAAAATATAGTGAAAAATTAACTGAAGAGACCATTTTCGGAAAGAAATGTTGTATATTAAAGAACATCTAAAACTTTGATTGTTATGACTTACAAGGTGGTATTCCCGATTTAACAGAAGGGTTTTTTCAATAATAGTTTCTTTTATTAAATGAAATCTTATTTTAAAATTTAAGTCACAAAAATTTATGAACGATATACTTATGAAATTAACTTTATGTTTGTAGGAGTATATATTTGTTGTTATAGTTTTAAATGGTGTAGTTTTTTATTAAAGTCAACCAGGACTTGTTTTTCTATACTTTACGCCGTTGAAATGCATATTTTGTTGAAAAATAATTAATTTTACTAGCTGACGATTTTTTGACGATTTGCAATAATCATATTGACGATTTTGGCGATTTTTTTCGTCGAATTTGACGATTTTAAACCAGATTTATCTGGCATCTATGAACACACCTTTATCTCCTCACTCGCACACGCTCGCATACGAGTACACACACACACAAATGCTCACACTCACAAAATAAGCTTCTGTCATACATCACAATCTTATCTCCAACAACTGCGGCATACCGAAAGCTGTTTGGTTTCTAAAGAAAACGGATTGGTTTTCTTGCTGGTATTTATTAGGGCACTTGACACAAAAACACGCCCGTGTGAAATATTAAACAAAAGTGTAAAAAAGTTAAGTAAATATTGTCAAACGATGACTCTTAACAGTTATTGATGGATGTCTCAAGCAGGCGAGAACAAGTTTCATAAAATATCATGATTTTAAACTTTCTTTGACTGTGAAATTATTTTATTTACTGGTGTTTGGCATCAGCTTGTATTTTTTGCTAAAAATTTTCTTTAAGAAAACTATGACATAATCATGTTTTCTCTGCTTTTAGTTTATGTGCATACACTTATGTACATACACATGAATATACGAGAATTTATTGGTATTTGCTGTGATTTTCCCTTTCTAAGAATTCTTTACAAATGATGATGGATAGATAACATGTTTTTTTTGGGAAAATCGAAACAATGATTCGGGTAAATTTTAACAGCTTAAGCTTTTAGACAATATGTTATAATAGATGATTCTCATTGACAGCAACAGCAGGAAAATTCTGAGAAAAATGTCTTTAGCGCTTGATAAACCAGAAAGATGAGATTTTGAAATATGATTCAATAGATGGAAAAACTTTCTAGATTTGAATTGTATTTTCTTTGAATTTTGAAAGAGTAATGACACATAAATTTCGTTTATTATTTTGAGATAAAAAAAATTTCAATTTATTGTGCTTGAGGGTTCAGTGAAGAAACGATTTACTTACGAGCAAAATAGTTTACAAATTTTTACAGATAAAAAATTATTTTTTATACAGAAAAAAATATATATTTTGATGTTAAGGTTATATTGCTTTCAAGTTCTAGCAAATTTTTGCTTAGTGAAAAAAGAAATAGATTTTCTAATACTACAACGTTAGTTTTGGTTAGTTAGAGCAGTATTGAAGGTGTATACACTGGGCAGTGATCACTTTTAAGTAGTTTGATTCCAACTATTTAAATGTTGTGTAGTTAACATTTTTTCTGGGTTTTCTGTGCTGTTATTGATAGGTGCAAGTCAAAAGTGCACCCACACTACTCCTCCATTTTTTCCTACTCATAATATATTTTCCCAGTTCCAGTACAATGCACTGCATGTGTAGGAGCTATTATCTGAGTATTGGTCTAAGATAAAAAAAAATCTAAATTGTTGCTTGACTTTCGTCCGTATTGTGTTTGGCGAATAAAATATGAAATATACCACAGATATAGACTAAACCGATTTGCCCAGTATATATACCATGAAAATGTAGCGCAAGCGAACTTAAACAATTCTTTTTTTGCTTATACAGAAAATGAAAACTTCCGATATCGGTCCATATATACCCGAGATATAGCCTTAGCCGATTTTTAATGAAAATGCCACCTAAACGAACTTAATTTTTTTTGCTTAAAGCGGTTCTGGTTGTAAAATGAGGTTGGTAAAATACAGAAATTGAAAATTTCCGATATCGGTTCATATATGTATACCCCAGATATAGCCTAAACCGATTTTGACATGAAAATGTCGCGTAAGCGAACTTAAACAACGTTTTTTGCTTAAAACCAGTTCTGGTAATACAAAGAGATTACAGAAAATGAAAATTTCCGATATCGGTCCATACATACCCGAGATATAGTTTGAACCGATTTTTCTATGGAAAATTTTTTTTTTGGTTAAAAGCAGTTGTGGTTATAAAATACGGTTACTAAAATACACAAATTGAAAATTTCCGATACCGGTATATATAGACCCGATATATACACAGGATTAACCGAATTTTCCATGAAAATTTTTTTTGCTGAAAAGCAATTCTCGTTATAAAAGAATGTTATTAAAATACAGAAAATGGAATATTCCGATATCGGTTCATATATAACCGAGATATAGCCTAAACAATTTTTTCCATGAAAGATTTCGTGTTTGGAATGGTGATTACAAGGCAAAAATGTTTTTCCCTCGATATTGGTCCATATATATTAGAGCATATTTAGCTCAAATTTGTTATATATACTATACATATACGTGACTTTCGTGAAGGGTATTTTATATTCGGCCCAGCTGAATATACTAGACCCTTGTTTTTATTTACCATGTGATTCCTAAACTTTTTGTGTCTCTATGTCTAAGCGAAAATACGAAAAGAACAAAGACATGCATGTTCTGAGAAACGCAAATCGCTTAAATTTAGCGTTTTCGATTTGAGAACGTCAAATAGAAAACGCAAGAAATATGGTTTTGCGATTTTAAATCGCCAAATAGGTGTTCTCGAAAACGCTTATCGCTTAAAATTGACGACTTCAACTCACATGTATATATTGAAGTGAACTGATTGAATTTGCTAAAACTGAACTTACAAAAGGCACTAAAATTGTTCACAATTAAAATTTAATATGTTTTCTTTTTATTTCAACAAAAAGTTGGAAGAGTTTTACACATTTTCAATTAGAAAAACTAACAGGCATATTCTGAGAAACGAAAATCGCTTAAATTTAGCGTTTTCGATTTGAGAACGCCAAATAGGTGTTCTGAGAAACGTATAACGCAAGAAATATGGTTTTGCGATTCGAAATCGCAAATAGGTGTTCTAGAAAACGCTTATCGCTTAAAGTTGGCGACTTCAACTCGCATGTATATATTGAAGTGAACTGATTAAATTTGCTAAAACTGAACTTGTAAAAGGCAATAAAATTGTTCACTATTAAAATTTAATATGTTTTCTTTTTATTTCAATAAAAAGTTCAAAGAATTTTAACATTTCATTAAGAAAACTAAATTGAAAAATTTTTCTATTTGTTGTCAATTTTTTCTTCCGTTTTATATTACTACCACATACATACATATATACGTATGTAAAACACATGTTGTATTTTTTCGGAAAAAACTCCAAACGCCAGTAAAACCCGCGTTCCTCAGAACACCTAAAAATCAATTAAGCGTTTTTCAAAACGCATTGTGGTTTCAGAACGCACGTTCTCGGAACATGGCTGATAGTTAGATTTAACGAGCTGTTCTCGAGTCTTGCGCTAAGCAAAGTATATATTTACTGAAAAAAAATCATATTATGTGTAATAGGACTGAGGAGTGATTGCTGAAGCCTTTCTCTCAAAAGCTTTATATATTAAAAAAATGTGTAGTAAAAATAATCTACCATATCTTCCAGCTCCATTGTGCATTTAATACTCATTAGGCAGCTTTGCTCATTTACTGATGTAATTAAAGTTTCTTCTTAAGGCTGTTGCTTCTTTTACTTATAAAGTTTTTTCCAACAGATTAATTTAAATCAAAGTTGAGAAACATGTCATTCAGTTGTTCGTTCGTAAAAGTATTGATTTCTATTGCGTACAACAATATAATAGAAATGGCAAAGAGCAAATCAAATAAAAGTATAACTTGATTAATTAGTTTGTTAAATATTGTATTCCGAAAGACAAAATGATGTGTTAAGCTAACACGTCAATAAACTTGTTTAATGCTAGCGCTATTTCACCGCACAAAGTTCAGGGTGGATTAACACAAACACCAACAGCCTCAGCGCACACAATTAAGCAAATCTTTGTCGATATTCAACTACTCGTATGTATGTACGTAAATCAAAATTTTCAGTTAAATGATTGTGGCCAAGAAATTAGTCCACAAATAAAGCGAATTTAAGAGCATTAGTCACGCTCGAAAGTCATTGCCCACACAAGTACACACGTTACTGCCACTAGATTTTATAAAAAATTTTTTGAAAAAAAAGAGAAAAAAATAACATTAAACCAATATTGTATTGTTTGTTTGTTTTTTTTTTTTGCATGTATGTTTTTCAACAAATGACCTTAAACGTGCACAAGGCAATAAACAAGATGTGCTGCCCACTTTTGCCACAGCTGCAGCACCAATTCCTGCAATTCCAGCCAGTGGAGTGGGCAATAATAATCTAAACATTAATCTTCCGGAAAATAACAATGCTATTCTAAGACTGGAAGTGGAACTACGTGACAAGCATGCACCTAAATATCGGCGAGCAGCGGGTGTAGGTGTGCCGGCTGGTGCTGGACGAGGTGGACGGGGAGGCTTAAAAGCAGCTGCACACCAGCAACCTGCTGGTGCAGGAATTAATGCCATGGTCGACTTAAAGGGTAACGCCATAGTGCCTTTAGAAAAGGTATGTATGTATGAGTGAGAATAGCGTTTCTAAGCCACACACTCACAAACTCATATTGCCCTGCAGAAAATAAATTTAAAAAAAAAAAAAATGTCATTTAAGTAAGGCGACATATTTTTATGAACACGCTCTCGGAACGTGACTTGATATTGACTTTTCTAAAAACAAAAAGTAATATTAAGTAATTTGGGGTCGTTTCATTTGGCTTAAAAATAAATCAATTCCAAAAATATTTCTTCCACTGGAAACATCATTAAAAATATTTTTAACTTATTTTCCTAAAACTAGTTCTTAAAACACTCAATTTAATTTCAATTTTGCTTTATTTTTCATTTTTAATGTCTTTCGATAATTCAGGTTCTTGAAGAGCTGTTAGTCAAACTGGAAATCGAACACGTTACCTGGACAACAAGTAAGAAAGGCTACTTTCATCATGTGGTGTTTCCTTTGCAATCAGGTGAACCATGCGAAACGACTTTGCACTGTTTGACAGAATTGGGCATTGGCACTAAATTGAATTCAAGTGTTAGGTAAGTTTGATTTTAATTCTCTTTCCTTTTCGGTCACACAAAAATCGTCAGTAATCAATTGTTTTTTTTTCTTTTCGTTTTCGAAATTTTGTGCAAAAATTTTCCATTGCTTCGCAAACTTTATCAGGTTAAAGGACACAAGTTCAAGTCATTCATTTTGTTGCGTTTCCTTTTTCTTCATTTTAGCAAAAGAAAAACTATATATAAAATCTTCTTAGTTTTAATAGGGCTGTCTCTTGAGTGGTCATTGTTATCGTTTTCTTAAAATGTGAAAAGTGTTAAAGGACTTGTTTAATGTTTTGTTAGTGTTGCTGACATAAAGGTTGCAGTTTGCTTTAAAAAGAAAATGTTACATGAAAACAAAATATTAAATGAAACTTGCCGGAATGATAAGACCGGGTTTCAATTTTACCAAAAAAAAAAAAAAAAAAAACGAATGAAAAGCAGAGAAAAATGACAAAATGTTTTAGAGTTCTTAACAGATACTTCAGTATCTGTTGGAAATATGCAATAAAGCAGCGATAAATGTGACATGAAACGAACATTAAAAGAAGACATAAATAAATTTCCTTCTGCTCTTTAAAGAGCTGGAGAAAAACTAAAACTTTAGCAAAACAAGAAATACAATACCCAAAAGCAACATTACCACAAAGAAGCAATTACAAAAATATATATTTTTCAAAAAGAAATTCTTTTTAAATGGTTTAAAGGTTGTTTAGTTGAAGGAAATTTAGTAGAAGATTTTTTTATTATCACTGTTTCCAAAAGGTAGTAAAAAAAGGTTTTTTTTTCAATAAGTATTCTATACTTCAAAAATTTTTGGCAACAACTTTGATATACCCTTCACAAAAATGCAAAGGATATATATCCTTTGTGATATATATCCTTCTGATTCCGTTTGAAATTTTTACAATTTTCATTTCCGACTCTATAAAGTATATACATATATTCTGAACTACGATGACGAATTCTCCGCCGTTGAAATATTATTTCTCAGAAAACCATTAGACTTCGCAACTTTTTTCTTACACCATTCTACTACCCAATCGATTAATGGGTTTGCTATACAAATTCAGTAAAATCAGTTCGCCTATAGCTGATATATATTAAAAATTCCGAAAGCCATTTCTTAGGGCAACTTTGTAAGAAAAATTGTTTTGAAAAAAAAAATTCTTTCTTCTGCTTCAAACCTAATAATATATAGCATGGCGATTACAAGGCAAAAGAAAACAAGTTCCCCTTTATCGTTCCAAAATATACGAGATATAGTCTAAACCGATTTTTTTATAAAAAAAAACTGTTTACTTAAATACAGAAAATTAAACAATTATAAACATCTTGTTTTCTACGTTTCCCAGCTGCCTATATATTGACATTTAATAGGAGCTACTCTAATCATCAGCAGATTTTGGAATTTTTTGTAATATATTCTTAAACAGTTCTGGTAATAAAAGGAGGCTATTTAAATATAGAAAATGAATGAAAATTATAAACAGCTTGCTTTCTATGTTTTCCAGTTGTATCATAAGAAATGTTGACATTTCATAGGAGCACCCTTATCATCAACAGACTTTGGAATTTTTTGAAATATATTCTCCAACATTCAACTTTATATCCCAACAATCGGAATAAATTATTGAGAATTTAAAAGAAAAATGTTTTAATAATACCTGTCAAACCACAAAAGACAAGCTTTTTTATCAAATCACAAATCGCAGCAAGCAACGGTTGTTCAAATGTCGACATTTCATAGGAGCTACCATAATCATCAGTAGACTTTGGATTTTTTTGAAAGATTGTTGGGATATAAAGTTGAATGTTTGCTTTACATCCCAATAATCGAAATAAATTATTGAAAATTTAAAAGAAAAATGTTTTAATAATACTTAAAAAAAACACAAAGGACAAGCTTTTTCATTTATACACGTCTCTACCTTTCTTTACACCTTTCAAACAAAAGAACATGGTTGCTCTGATTTGTGAGTTGATGAAAAAGCTTGTGTTTTGTGGTTTGACAGGTATTATTAAAACATTTTTCTTTTAAATTCTCAATAATTTATTTAAATTGTTGGGATATAAAGCTGAATGTTTAAGAATATCTTTAGAAAAATTCCAAAGTCTGATGTTGTTGATTTGAGTAGCTCCGACGAAATGTCGACATATAGACAGCTGGGAAACATAGGAAACAAGCTGTTTATAATTTTTTGATTGGTATCAATGTTGGAGGCTGATATAGTGAGTATGACTCAATTGTTTTTATTGAAAATGAAAACGTCCAATATTGGTCAATATACGAATATTGCTATAGCCTAAACCAATTTTTTAATGAAAATGGCGCGTAAGTGAACTTAAACAACTTGTTTTGCAGTTTTGGTAATAAAAGGTGGTTACTAAGACAAAGAAAATGAAAATTTCCCATATCGGTCTGTATATGCCCGAAATAAAGCCTAAACCCATTTTTCCATGAAACTAATTTTCTTCGGCTTAAAAGCAGTTCTGATAATAAAATGAGGTTATTAAGATATAGAAAATAAAAATTTGCGTTATCGGTTTATATATACTCGAGATATAGCCTAAAACGATTTTTCCATGAAAAAATTTTTCTTTTTTTGCCTAAAAGAAGTTTTGGTATTAAAAGGTGGTTACTAAGATATACAAAATGAACATTCCGATATCGGTCCGTATATACCCGAGATATAGTCAAAACCGATTTTTTAATGAAAATGTTGCGTAAGTGTACTGAAACAATTTTGTTTGCTTAAAAAACAATTTTTATAATAAAAGGAGGTTACTAGGCCACAGAAAATGAAAATTTCCGATATCGGTTTAAATATTCCCTAGATATATCCTAAGCCGATTTTTCCAAAAAAAATTTCGCTTTTTCCAAAACTCAAAAAATTTTGTTGCTTAAAAGCAGTTCTTTCTGGTCATAAAAGGAGGTTACTAAAATACAGAAAATTAAAATTTCCGATATCGGTCCACATATGCCTGAGATATAGCCTAAACCGAATTTTTTTTTTTTTTTGCTTAAATGCAGTTCTGGTGCTGGTTGGTCCAATATACCCGATATATAGCCTAAATCAAAAATAATGTTTTTTTTTTGCTTAAAAGCAGTTCTGGTGCTGATTTTGTAGTGTGCGTGATGCAAAAAAGAAAAAAAGAAAATGTTGACCATTTTGCGGTTTGTTGCTGGACTACCGGCTGTGCTGGCATGATGGCGGGTGCTCCGGCTTTGGCTCGCCGATCGGGAGTGGTTCTTGCCGTCCAATCCAGCTCAATGAAACTACAAAATAAAATATACCAGCCTTTTCTTTCACAATTTCCAAACAAAATTCTACCTAAAACATTACAAAAAAGTGAGTGTATAAAAGAATAACATAAACAAAATAAAAAACTCCTGCTATATAGAATGAAAAGTGCTGATATCGGTCCACGCATATCCGATATATAAATAAACCGATTTACCATCGGCAAGGAGATTACAAGGCAAAAAATTTTTCCCCGAAATCGGTCCATATACATATTTAGTTCGAATTTGTAATATATCGGAACAGAAATTCATAAATGATATGGTGAATGTGTTAAGTGAAATTGCTCCTTATTATGCAACAGTAAAAAATTGGAATGCTGAATTTAAACGTGGTCGTACAGGCATTGAAGATGAACCACGTAGTGGACGTCCAAAAACAGCAACAACAACAGAAATTGTAGCCAAAGTGCAGGATATGGTATTAAATGATCGACGAATAAAAGTCCGTGAAATAGCTAGTATCATGGGCATCTCAAATGATCGAGTCCATTTAATTTTGCATGAAGAACTACAGATGAAAAAGCTTTCTGCAAGATGGGTGCCGCATTTGTTGACAGTCGACCAAAAACGCATAAGAATGAACGTTTCTCAAGCTTGTTTGGATCGTTTTAAGCGAAATAAAATGGATTTTAAGCGTCGTTTCATAACTCTATACTCCAGAGACAAAAGAACAATCCAAACAATGGACTGAAGCTATAGGAAGTGCCCCAAAGAAGGCAAAAACAATTCAATCGGCTGGTAAGGTTATGGCAACGGTGTTTTGGGACTTCAAAGGTATTTTATTGATTGTCTATCTGCACAAGGGTAAAGCTATAAATTTAGAGTACTATTGCAACCTTTTGTATCAATTAAATGTATAAATTCGAGAAAAATGTCCTGGCTTACAACACAAAAAAAAATAATTTTTCATCAAAACAACGCACTAGCGCACAAGAGTGTTTTAACAATGGCTAAAATCAACGAATTAAAGTACGAGTTGTTTGACCTCCCACCTTATTCTCCTGTTTTAGCTCCCAGTAACGTTTTTACCTGTTCCCAAATCTAAAAAAAATTCCTTGCTGGCAAGCGTTTTACCTCAAATGAAGATGCAATTACAGTTGTAAACCACTATTTTTAAGACCTTGAGAAAAACTATTTTAATCAAGGGATAGAATTGCTAAAAAGGCATTGGACTAACTGTATTGAAGTTTCAGGAGATTATATTGAAAAATAAAAATATTTTTGAAAAAACTAACTATTCTCTTTCATTGATAGGCTAAGAAGTTTCCGAACCGCCCTCGTATAGTTACGTGACTATTTTGAAGGGTATTTCGGATTCGGCCCAGCCAAATGTACTACACTGTTATTTGTTTAATATGGTTTTTTGCATTATTTTTATATGTCCTTTTTGATAAGAAGTTGCTTTAAAAGGCTGTTTTTAAGCGGCAACGTAATCAGTCTCAGAAATTGTTTTAAACTTGTTGTGATTAATTTAATTAAACTTACTTTCATAATTGATTTTTTTTGTAATGTTCTAAATTGTTACTCGTTATAACTTTAAATTGTTCTTCATGTTTTAGTATTTTTATAGTGGTTTTTAATTTTCTTTTCAGCGTTTTGCCCTGCAGTGTTAGTTACGATGCCTTAACCATTGCAGAGGATTACAGGTAAGAAAATACAAACAGACAAACAAAAAAACAAGCCACATATTAACCTCATGCCAGAGTTGTTAACAGATTTCATTTTAAAATAAAATCCAACATTCTACTCGTATTACTCTTACTCTGTTTTGAAGCGAAACCCATAAAAAGCAAAAACACAAAAGCTTCTTCAGAGAAAAGATGTTAAATGAATGCAACCACAACACAATCAAAAGACAAATAAACAAATAGAAACAACATATTAAAATTGTTTATAAACCAATAAAAGCAGAATACGAGTACAATGCAAATAGGATTTTTAGAAGATTTTTTTTTTTTCACTCAAATACAATTGTTGCAAAATACTCGTAAGCTATTAACATACTCGTATAAAATCATTGAGTAGAAAAGCAAAAATGAACAAAGAGCCAGCGTTAAAGAGGTTGTGTTCAAAGGGCGTGGCATTTGCCTTGGAATTGCAGAAATCCAATTCTATATCGTGTTATGCTTTCAAATAATTTTTTTTTTCGGTTTTCGAACAATAGATTTAAATAATCTACAAAAAAAAAAAAAAAAAAAAGAGCACAGACGACAGGAAGAGCAGACAAAATTTCTTGAAACTTGAAAAACAACTAGAACATTGAGTCGCTTATTCAAAACATTATAAAGGTCCTTGCAGAAATCGATCTGTTTTTTGTTTTGTTTTTTGTTTTTAATAAAATAAAAGATATTATTATTTTTTTGTCTTCGTAACAGCCTTTTTTTTTTGGGCTATTGTTGAGTTTGTTCAAAATTACATTTGATTCAATGCTTTGTTCTTGTCGAATCAACAATGTGTCGACTAGATAGATGGGTTGGCGGATGTAACAAAAAAAAAAGTAAAAAGGACAAAGTGAGCTGCAATTCTGGCAGTTTCAGTGTGGAAAGATGTTACAAAAGAGCATTTGCATGACAATAGCTGAAAGTGAAAGAAACACTGAAAACAAAACTACTCAATTTTAGAAAAATATCCACCAAACAGAAAAGAAAGCAAAAATAAGATTATCGTCCATAAATATTTCCTTTTTCTGCGCGCACTAAATAAATTGAGTTTCTTTTACGTTCTTAATGACGGTTTTACTCTTTATAATCAAGAGCTTATAAAAAACTTTGAATATTGGCTGCTTTTAGAGGTTCACATTTTTGAGTTGGCAGCACTGTTTTATTAGACAGCCCATTTAACAGTTGAGAGTTGCGTGTTTGTGTAGTTTTGTTTTAAATTTCATACACCAGAACACAAACAAGTAAAACTAATTTTTTTTTACCAACATAAGTTTTCTGTTATTTCAAATATTAGTCTCTGATGTAGCCAGCTTTTGGTTGAATATATATCTCTCATTTATTGCAACATAGTCATATCTCAAAAAACGAGCTTTTCGAGTTAACAATGCAGAATTGTTAACAGTCTTACCTTTTATATTGTGCCAAAAATTTATTCAAATTTCGTTTAAACCGTTTTCTTTAGAATATATTTTCTAAAAAAATTTTCTAAGACTTGTATGGAAACTAAAAATTTGAAATTTGTTTTTCTCGAAACAAGCTTTTTTGCTTTATGACTTTGTAGCAATAAAGGAGCGATATGTAAATAAATAAGCAGAAAAGTCGCATTTAGTGTAGTGTGCTTTATGCACCAGCACAATCAGTGGTCTATGTGTCTTTAAAAACTACAATGATCACGATGTTTCTGTCTATGATGAACAATAATTAGTTGTCATTAATCTTACCGGCATATGGGGCTGTTGCGTTTACAACATACACCTCTACTGTGAGGAACCAGTAGTGATGGTTGACGGCTGAGTTGGTTTAAGAGCTGATGCTCTTAGTGGGTTTCGGCCTACCAACTCATTAAGCGTTGTTTTACATTGATTGCTGGAAAATTGCATACACGAGGGAATAGAAGGCCCAAACTGCTCAACAAGAAGAAGCTCATATGGCTACAAATACAGGGCAAAAATTGCTACCTGTGTGAGCCTAGTCAGCGTGTGGCTTATGGGGGGCGCTGGTGAATCATGAATAATTCACTCGTGGAACTGGTCCACCATCAGATTACCGTGTCACTTGCTGCACAGTTTGCAGTACAACACAATTACTACTCAATGAAACTATTGATGAGCAAATTTTTCAATTTTGCTACATTAAGAAACTCAAATAACTTTTTGTAAAGTTTATAAGTAACATTAATTTTAAGTAATTCATTTGAAAAATAATAAATTTTTATTTAAGTAATTGATTAAGTTTGGAAAATAATTGAATTCAAATGGCCTCCACCCTCGGTGACACTAGTGCGATATCTTATCAAAAAGTTATTAATTACTGTTCGAATGGATTGCTTTAAATCATTCAAATTTATTGGGTTTTTTTTTGTAAACTTCTTGTTTGCAACAACTTCACAAACAAAAAAATAAAATAAAAAATAAAAATCGGGTACAGTGAAGTCAGGACACCTGGGAGGCCAATGGAATGTGGATTTTCTTGAAATCAGTTTATTGGGAAATTTTTGCCTCAATTCTGTCATAACAAGCGAGGCTATGTAACAAGTTGCCCCATCTTGTTGAAACCAAACAGTGTTGAAGGGGATTCTCTTTCAGCGCAATTCTGGAAAGAAAAACTTTTTGAACATCTTTAAATTGACCGTAACAGTAAGACCGTTTTCTTGGAAAAAGTAAGGCCCGACAATGAACCTTGAAGAAACTGCACACAGCCCTGCGATATGAAGTGGATGTAATTGCATCTAATGGAGTATCTGTGGGTTAGAATTACTCCATATTACCGTTTGAATCAAGCTGTGCCTCGTCAGACATAAAAATCCAGTTCAAGACGTTTTAATCCTCTGACACCATTTGAATGAACTTCTCAAAAAATACCAAGCGAATCTGGAGGTCTCTAGGGTTCAGTTTGTTTGTTAGTCGAATCTTATATGGAAATAAGTTTAAGTCTTGGGGCAAAATGGTCTTTAGTGACTGTCTGCTGACTCCCATTTGAGCAGATAAGTTCCTTGTCGAAACTCTAGGATTGGATTGTATGGCAGCAGCTACAGCAGTGATAGTTTCCTGCGTCCGAATTGAGGGATTTCGATGATAACGCCTTCTGGCGATTGTTCCATGCTCGGCAGTCTCTCTGGAAAATTTCTGTTTCTTTTATTTAAATACCTAAATTATTTAAGTCCTTATTATGCAAATTTTTAATATGTGTTTTCTTTCTGCTTTTAAGTGATTCTATGGATGGCGAAGAGTTGTCGAAATGGAATAATTTTGTGGAGTCCATCAAGTCGAAACTAACGGTAAAGCAAGTTGTTGATGGTGTGCGAAACGGCGGTTCATTGTCCTTTGATTACCTGCTGCTAATTGTGACTGCTGAGTAAGTTGTCTTTTAATGTCTTCATTCAGAGATAATAAAAATAATAATCGTTATATTACTCTCTCCCTCTTTTCCTATTCCCCGCTAAATTTTCTATGTTTTTTTTTTTTGTGGGAGAAAACAAGCCAACCACAAACCGTCATGTTTAAGTATTAAAATATATTTACACCAAACCTTTTACAATCGCAAAATACCACTTGCCAGTCTGATGTTAAGACATGTTTATAACAGTCATGGTGGTATTTGTGTTGTAAATATATAAATAAATGCTCTCAATTGGTTATGTATGAGTATGCCAGTGTATAGCTGTGTGTGTGTGAGTGTGTGTGTGTTTGTGTATGGGTTTATGTTTTACCGGTTGCTTAGATGTAGTTGTTGCTGTTTTCATGAGTGCGGTTTATAGACAGATGATTTTCATGTTGATCGTATTAAATGTTGCATTTTTAATTGTTTTTATGGTAAAGTTGGCTGACTGCTTTACGTTTTGCGGTTGTTGTGCTGTTCTGGAATCTTTTTTCCATTTCTGTGTCTGTATCTGCATTTAAGTGTTTCGAGTATAGCTTTTCTACTTGTTAAATTTTTAATTAATTTCTGTTGTTTATTTGTGTGCTTGTGTTTGTTTTCAGCTCTTTGGCTGCATTGGGTTTAGTGGAGAATAATGCACCAAATATAACTGCTGCCATGTTGGTCTCTCCGCTAATGGGTCCCGTTATGTCGATAACATTTGGCACAATTATATCTGACAGAGAATTGGTGGTGAGTATTAAGTGCTGCTACTTAAAAGTTTCTAAATTTCTTATTTCCTTAATATCTTTTAAACAAATAGAAACAAAATCAAAAAGTATAAAAATTAAGTATTCAACGTTTGCAAAAGTTCAAGCAGATTCATTATATAAATATTGTAGAAAAATAAACATAAAAATCAAAGAGATTTTGAAAACAAAAATTTTTTTCATGCAGATTTTTATACCCTTCACAAAAATGTACAGGGTATATAATTATAAGTTTGTGATTCCGTTTGTAATTTCTACAGTTTTTATTTGCGACCCTATTAAGTATATATTGCTCCTTTTTTGCAATATAGTCATATCTCAAAAGATGAGCTTTTCAAGTTAACAATGCAATACTACCTTTTATATTAAGCCAAAATTTGATTTAAATTACCTTTAAACTGTTTCCTTTAGGAGATATTTTCTAAAAAATTTTCTAAGACTTGTATGGAAACAAAAAATTTGAAATGTGTTTTTCTGGAAACAAGCTTTTTTGCGTTATGACTATGTTGCAATAAAGGAGCGATATGAACTAGTATACAATTTTCATGTCTATATGAAATGTTGAATTTCGCATGATGGTTTGTATGTTTATTGAACATTTGTTTCAAAATGTCAAATAAATTAAAATAAATATTTTTTTTAATTTTGTTGATTTGTTTTCATATTTTATAATTGTGATGCACAAGAATTGAAAGTTTCTTTCATATATCTTAATTATATGTATATATACATATGTATGAAATAATATAGTGAATAATATTCAATTGTTTCTCACGCAATTTGCTGCTACTAAAACACTGGAGTACATTACATATGAAGTTTAAGGTCCTATATTTTATCCATTCTATACGGGAAGAGTTCCTTTCTTTTATCGTGGATAATTTTCTGTTGGGTAAAACTTTTTTTTTCTTTAAATTATAGTCTTTCGGTACAGGCACGGCAGTTGCACTATTTATACAATTTCCGAACATTAAGAGCTAATGGCAGATGCCGCAGTAAGCCCAAATCATTAACTAAACTGTCGGAAATTTTGAATAGGGGTCATTTATTACAAAAAACCAAACATTTAATCTTTCCTGCTATAACTTGTAGGTACTCGTACATACGTATTGACCATTGGAAAAAACTAAGTCTAAGTTTTCTTTATCCTAATTTTTTGACCTTTTTCTTAAATTAAGATGAAATGATCTTCAAGCTTGAGGTCTTTTTTATAAAATTTTTTTTAAAAAATGTGTTTATTTTTTTTTTTTTTTTTTTTAATTTTATAAAAAAGACCTCAAGCTTGAAGATCATTTCATCTTAAACTAAGTCTAAGTTATAAGCTTTCAGGTTTTCGTTTTAACTAGTACCTTAACAGTAAGAATTTAAGCTCTAACAGGGAATGTTCTTAAAATCGCCATCTATTATATATTTTCCTTTTCCAATAAGCTTATGAATATCAGACAAAAGCTCTTGCTTATTAAGCAGAAACTAAAACTCCTCCCAGATCCTATATCAGAGTTGGTCTAGATGTAATGAGCTGTAAATTGACAAATCTATTTGCAAACACTACAATTCGGACAACACTTTTCCTACCTATATGATATATAACATTTCAATTTATATTCTAACAAATCTACCGTATGCAGAAAAGCTTGTGTTTACCTTTCAACAAACAACATATCAGTTAACAAACGTAGAAAGTTTGTTAAAAAATAAAAATATGGTGTCTACACGATATGCTAAAATTGTGAACATACATTTGTTGAAATCAGTAACAAATGTTAATCAAATGAATTTCAACATATGCATGTTGAAAAAATTTGCTGTTGACCTCAAGCTCATTAAACAACAATTATATTTAAAAAAGCTCGAAAAACTAGGATCAAGACACGTGTTAGTTTTTGTTTCAATAATTTTGTTCAGATTTGAAAAATAATCTTTTGTTTTGAATAGTTTTTTCCCTGAAGGGTTTACTATATTTTTTAGTTAATATTGTCGACAAAATTTGGTTCAGTGTATGGATTGAAGTTTTCTCAGGCACATCACAACAGAATATCGTTAAACTTCGCCTGTGCTTTAACACAGTAGGGATGTGAAAATATAAAATGGTTGGTTCTGAAAACTTTTAGCAAACATAAAGTTACATGGCACAATTTTGGTTCTTGGATGTACTTATCTTAGCAAAGAACATTGCAGACTAAATCCATTTTATTTGTGTGTCTTTGATCATGTTAATTTTAGATTCAGGGTTTTCTTAACCATATAGTTAGTCTTTTCTACCTGCAACTTTAAAGTTTGTTAAATTCTCTATATACATCCATTTTTTCTTTTTCCTTTTTTAATGTCTCTTAAATAAAAAATTATATACAAATACAAATATTTGTTAGTTATTGAATATTTTTATTGGAACCAATTTGTACGCTTTAAGTCATTACAATAAAAAAAAAAAAGTTTGAAAAACATGTGCATCAGTAAATATTCATTTGTTTGACTCTTTATTATAACGAAATATTTCAAACAGATCATCTGGCATTTTCACACAATAAATATTTAAAAATGTTCAAATGTTTTGGCAAAAAAGCGGGCATTTTTCGTTGACGGTGCTTAAAAATGAAAACATATTTTTCAATATAAATTATTATTATCTACTTTTTTTTATTTTTTGATGTTGTTTAAAAAACCATATTTATGATTTTACCGAAAAAAGGTCATGTGAGCTTTTTTTTAGGTTTTGCACTTAAAATTAACTTTTACGTGAAGCAAAAGTTAAAAACAGTTTTAATAAAAAAAAAAAAAAAAAATTTATAAATTTTTAAAATTTTTATTTAAATAAATGAATAACATTTGCGGCTGTTTATGCTTTTAAATAGAATTCTTTAGCATCGTTTCGCTTGTTGTCTCTGAAGTGCAATGGAACAAATACATGTTACTGAGGCTTTAACCCAGATTTCAGTTTTTGCTGTTGTCTCGTCTTTTAAATTATGTCATATTCAGCTTGCATTTGCAAATAATATTTTCTGTTTTATATTTATGCAGTAAACTTTTCACTTGCCACCGAAATACAAAAACCGGAGACATGTCAAATGATTTTTTTTTTTAGGATTTGTTAAAAAGTTTAGAATGCTGAATGTTTTTAAGGTTTGTTGTTGAAAAATATTTTTTACTTAAATATGCCTACAACTTATTACAAACTTTTTGTAAAACTTTCTAAAATTATATATACTAAGATTGAAAACAAAACAAACAAAAAATTTGTGTTGTGTAAAAAAAAGATCTGCCACAATTCTGGTTTTTGCAGAGCAGCCTCTGTAACGAAAGACTTTTTACCTGCACAGCAATTCGTCTCTTTCGTTATCTTCACTGTTGACTTTTTTTCTTCTTTTTTGTTTTAAACACATAAAATTTTTAAAATAAATGCCAGTCTGAAGTGTTCTTGCAAAATAATTTCACTACAAGTTTTGCTTTCTTTTTAAACAACTTCTTGTTCCTGTTACTTGTTTTCCTTCTTCCTCTCGCAAGGATGCTGTTAGCAGGATAGTATTTCAATTAAATTTTAATTGAAATTCATAAAAGGAATACTACACACTTCTCTATATGAAAAGCGAAAATGCGGCCACAGGTACCGGGGGAAGGAGTGAAGCAGGCAAACATATGTACACAAAATGTAATAAATAGTGATTTTAGATTTATGCAACAACCACTTGAAGTTGCTAAGTTTTATAAAATTGATAACTGAAGATGGAGATAGAAAAAAAAACTAGACCTGCTTGTACTAAAAGCGTAGTTTACGCAAATATGAGTACTAAACTTCACATATGTACGTGTGTAAAAAAAAAACAAAGTGAATAAACGTTAAAGTATGTCAGCAGACATTCGAGTATGTATCTCTTCAACTAAAGAGCAAGAGAAAAGCATAATAAAACGCACACACACACTTAATTATAGTTAAATGAGAAACTAAATTTGTTAAACATGCTTTTAATAGTGAAGCTGATGATTCTGCTGTTGAAAAGTTCATTAAGCAATAAAGCAGATTTAGTTGATGTTTTTTATAAGCAATTTTTAAGGATATCATAAGTTTTTCAAGTTTGGAAATTTTACTTTTTCATTTTCAGTTATAAAAAATTCTACAGTTAAATGACTTTGTTGAGGGCGGTTCGGAAACTTCTAAGCTTATTAATGAAAGAGAATAGTTAATTTTTCAAAAATAATTTTATTTTTCAATATAATCTCAAGGTCTTCAAAATAGTGGTTTACAACTGTAATTGCATCTTCATTTGAGGTAAAACGCTT
This sequence comes from Thecocarcelia acutangulata, assembly GCA_914767995.1. Classification (NCBI taxonomy): domain Eukaryota; kingdom Metazoa; phylum Arthropoda; class Insecta; order Diptera; family Tachinidae; genus Thecocarcelia; species Thecocarcelia acutangulata. Next base: position 15,501,245 of record OU612097.1, read on the forward strand.
GCCAGCAAGGAATTTTTTTTAGATTTGGGAACAGGTAAAAACGTTACTGGGAGCTAAAACAGGAGAATAAGGTGGGAGGTCAAACAACTCGTACTTTAATTCGTTGATTTTAGCCATTGTTAAAACACTCTTGTGCGCTAGTGCGTTGTTTTGATGAAAAATTATTTTTTTTTGTGTTGTAAGCCAGGACATTTTTCTCGAATTTATACATTTAATTTATCCAAAAGGTACTAGTACTCTGAGTTTATTGTTTTACCCTTTTGCAGATAGTCAATCAATAAAATTCCTTTGAAGGGGTCAGTCCATTGTTTGGATTGTTCTTTTGTCTCTGGAGTACAGTGGTGGATCCACATCTCATCAAAAGTTATGAAGCGACGCTTAAAATCCATTTCATTTCGCTTAAAATGATCCAAACAAGCTTGGAGAAATGTTCATTCTTATACGTTTTTGGTCGACTGTTAACCCATCTTGCAGAAAGCTTTTTCATCTGTAGTTCTGCATGCAAAATTAAATGGACTCGATCATTTGAGTTGCTCATGATATTAGCTATTTCACGCACTTTTATTCGTCGTCGATCATTTAATACCATATCATGCACTTTGGCAACAACTTCCACTACGTTGTTCATCTTCAATGCTTGTACGACCACGTTTGAATTCAGCAACCCAATTTTTTACTGTTGCATATGAAGGAGCACTTTCACCTAACACATTCACCATATCATTGTGAATTTCTTGTCCCAATAAACCTTTTTTATGTAAATATTTAATGACACCACGCATTTTTCCATTGTAAAAAATCGCGGATGCACCTTTTGTGAACACCTGTTTCTATATGAAGGAGTTACCAGATCGAAACAAAATTTAACATGTGTTCATAGCAGAGATGAAAGTTTCCAAAACATATAACTTTTTCCGTTTATACCGCGCTTGCTAGTGCTACGCTAAGAAGTTTCCGAACCGCCCTCGTACACATGCAAAGTAAATTTTCAAAGTATAGGAAGCACATTATGGGCGTGGTGACGGAGTCCACAAAAAAAAAAAAAAAAAAAAAAAAAAAAAAAAAAAAAAAAAAAAAAAAAAAAAAAAAAAAAAAAAAAAAAACAAGCCTGAAATAATTACGATGACGCGAGAGCTGTTCATCAGTCCAGAGCTGCTTAACGACTGAGCATAAAACTACAAACATAATACACATGACCTAAAAAACGCAAACGTTCAAGTAAATCAGCTATATATTCTTCAATTGTTGTTGTTGCGTTCTTGCGTTTCTCTCTTATTGTTTGTTGTGTTTCTTTAACACTTTCGAACAAATGAGCATTCATTATTTGATATGAAAAGAAAAGTAGAGAGGTGAGAAAGGTGAAAAATAAAAAGCTTGTTTTTTTGTATTTTGACCAGGTGCCATGACCCTACCCAAAAAGCGCTATGAACTGTTATACTATACACATTCACAATAAAAACAACATTAACAAACAAAGTTTGAAAATTAAGGCAAAATAGCAGATACAAAAATTTTAAAATGTAAATTAATTTCAAAAAATAATCTTAAAATTTTAATTTTCATTTTAATTTCAGATGTTGATCCATATAGAAAAGTCTATAAAATACAAGTTATGAAGTATTAAAACGTGATCAATCTAAAGTTTTTAGTTTTCAAATCATGTTTATCTTCTAGTCATAAAACTGTTTCTATATAATATTTCAAATTCTTATAAATATTTTGATTTACATCAGATGGAATATTATAATATTTTATAATATTATTTATTACGCTCTTATTTTGTATGAATTTACTATATTATGTTTACCGATAAACATAAAAATAATTGTAAATTTTTTCAATTTCGTTTTCAAAATCAATAAACTCTCCAAAATATTTAAGGATGCCCTTCTTGATATTGCTAGCCCCTGTACTGCAACAAAACAATTTTTTTAGCGGATTTTTAAAAAATACCGCTGAGGACAAAAAAATGCGGCTTTAAGGCTACTGAAAAGCGCATAAGGCGCTAAATTGGCAATCGTGGTTTTGTCGGGTATGGTTAAAGCATTTTTCTTTTTAAATTCTCAATAGTTTATTTAGATTATTGGGATATGAAGCTGAATGTCTGACGATATCTTTTAAAAGTGTCCAAGTCTACTGATGATTAGGGTAACTCTAATGAAATGTTGTTATGTAGACAGCTGGGAAACATAAAAAACAAGCTGTTTATAATTTTTTGAAATTCAGTTGTTGGTATTTTCTACAATGTTTTTTAATATGTCTTTATAGCGCATTGGCTTCATAACTCTGGCAACGGGCATGTTCATTTCGCTCGTTTTTGGTTTCATATTTGGTTTGATTTTGGGCACCACAGAAATGCCTTGGGGCAGCGGAGACTGGCCCACAGAGGAAATGAGGGGCAGGTAAGCAACAAGAGAAAAATAACATTTGAAAAGCATTTTTATCTGGGGGTTTCCCCTGAATTTTCATTAGGCAATTGTTTTTATATTAATTCAAATTTTATACATGTTTACATTTTTTCACATACATACATATTTAATCGGAAAACATAATTTTTCATTACCATATTATTTTTGAAGTTATTTTTTGTTCGAATTGTACATCTAAACCTACTATGACCTACATTGAGTTGTGTAAATATTCTCTAATTCAAATAATATATTTCTGTTATAAAACATTATTGACAGAAGTTCATGCACAAAGTAAATTTGAACAAATGGTTTTTTTTCTGCAACAAAAATGTAATTAAAAAAATTTATGATTTAAATAATTCTGTATAAATATAATAATTTTGAGAGCAGCAAAGAGTTTATGAAATGGAAAATGCTTAAAATTTAATTATTAATGAACGCAACTCTTTCTATTAAACAGCTGAGCACAACAACAAAGTACTTTGACATGAATAGAGTGCAAGAAGCAAACAAATTTATGGATTTCCTTTTAAATATGAAAAAATATATATATGCAACCAATTCTGTTTTAGTCAGCAAAAGTTGTAGTCTTTGAGTTAAAACTTTATCATATATAATTATTTACAATCATGTTGCGATAGTATTAATCCGCTGATAAAAATTAATTAATAATTTTGAAAAATCTGTGAACAGCTAAATAGCTGTTTAACAAGTTTTCAAATTAACTATTATAATGATTAAGTGAAAATATACTTATACAGATAAAATACATAAAAAAAAATTCAAACTAAACCATCAACCGCACAACGATGTAAAACAATTAATTTAAACTACATGTACTCGCATAAGCCAAATATTTGGCCATTGAAATTGTTTTATGTTGTTTTAGATAAGCACACATCCGATAGTAAATTAAAGTGGTAAAAAATAAAAAAAGGTTGGAATTTTTACAATAAAATAATATCGTCCTTTAAGATAAAGAAATAAGTTTTTTTTTAGTGGAAGTAGATATAATTCTTTACTGTTGTAGACGACAACGATTAGGTATCTTACCTTCGGGTTAGGTATCTTACCTTTGGAAGAAACGGGTTTCAAATCCGAAGCTATGGCCATCCTAGAAGCTGTAAAACTTGTTAGAGAGTCAAATAGCAAACACATTATATCTACATACAGTCGTTCCGTTTTTGACGCATTGTATAGTCAAAAGAACAAAAACTTCACTATAATCCAGATTCAACAGCGTTTAGAAGAAATTATGAATAAAGTGAAACTCCTGTGGATTCCAATCCATATCGGCAATAAACATAACGAAGTCGCTGATCACAAAGCGAAGTTAGCTCATTTACATCTCAGCACGCAATTTACACCAGCATCCATGAGCAACTTAGAGCTTGCAATTCTAAACCAATGGCGGAGTTACAATTATATATACCAATGTTAAATCTAAAAACAAACCCAATTTAACTTCCAATTTCAACTGGCTTGAGCATTGATGCTTCACCAGATTGCGACTCTCACATACAAGGTTAACCTACCAATTTCTTATATCTTATATCCCGTCTGCTCTGTCTGCAACAGTACAATTTTAACAATACTCCACCTACTATCAAGGTGTCAGTCTATTAAAAACCTGCGTTTAAGTATTTGCAAAACAAATAATATAATTGAATTCTTATCTGATAAATCTGCTGCGAATGTAAGCAAAATATATAAATTCCTGCAAGCTATTAAATTAAACAATGCCATTTATATAAAATATTTTCAAAATTATTTTAAATATTACATAATAACTTAATAACTAACCAAATATTTTTTATATAAATTCAAAGCGATAGCCCCAGTTGCTAGTGCTTTATTAAGAGCAGTGATAGGAAACATAGTTACCAGCTAATTTTATATATATTTTTATTATTTTGGGATAATCACCAGAAGATTCTTTAAATAATAGTTAAAAGTCTAACAAAAAAAAACACAGTTAATTGCAAATGGAATTATTTCGTTTTGTATTACGTTAGAAAAAATTATGTGTAAAGATAAATATTGCTTGAATGCTGTGTGCGGCTTCTATGTCATACCTTTGTCCGATTGTCGATATTTTTAAAGACTCTGAGATAAAATTGAGGTTGAATACCATTAATGTGTCGAATTAACTCATCCTTTACTTCCATAATTGTTCTTGGCTTATTTCCTCTAAATTACTTTTTTTTATTAATATTGCCAAATAAAGAATGCCAACGGTGTCAAGACACATGACTATGGCATCCAATTACTATAACATCACATTAGATAGCACCGCCGTTAAATTTCTAGTTCCGTCGACTGTGGGACAGGTGGAATATATCCTTAATTTCTGACCACCCAACGTCCGCAGGCAGTTCACGCAATGACGAGACAAGGTGCGCGGATCTTCTGCTGTACTATAGCATAACAACATAAATTTTTTCCGACGATTGAACTGTTCGAGCATGTACAGGTGTTTTCGCATTTTCTACAAACGCGGTTTGCTCCAATTGCGCACAACTCTCTACGTTATGAATATATTTGCTTAAGTATGCGGACCAAAATATTAAAATAAGAAATTACGAACTGTACGAAATATGTACTTCTTGATTTGAGTGCCCATTTTTGTAAAATCATTCAACAATTGTGTACCTCTCCACGCTTAATTTTTGTCAAACACTGAAACAAAGAAATCTCAATTTAAGGTGAGCAAAAAAAGTTGGCGTTAATGTGTGACAATCGATTAATACCGTGCACTATTATTTGCCTACTTTTTATATTAAACGCATTCAGCTAACAAACATCCTGTTCTAGCTGAGTACAATTCCTTAACTGTTGCGTATGTTTATTTTGGGCAGTGAATAAGTATGATATGCATATCACGCATACGCCTGTGCAGTTGTGTGAAATTTTCTGAAGCATTTGAAAGAGAGCCGCATGAGAGTTCAGACATGCACTTCATATAGAGTGCTCAAAATTAAAAAGATTTTGTATTGGTGAGAATATCAGACTAAATTAAAGATACAGTAAAACGAAAAAGTAAACGAAAGGACTTTTATAAAATTGTAATCGTAAAAAAATTATTTCAGTTTAAAAAGTGTGTTTTATAATTCAGTTTATAATTATGTTGGCACTTAGTACAAAAAAATTTTGCCTTATATATTACACCTAAAACATTTTATATAGTTCTTTTTACTTTCTTTTTTTATATTTATATAGAAAAATATAGGAAATTATATTTAAATTGCGCATTTCAAGTATTCAAAATTGTTTTATAGACCTGCTTGAACAATTACTCAAGTTATATGTAACTTGAGTAAAATGCAGTCATAATTTTGATCTATATTAAATAAATATACCTATGTACATAAGTATGTTACATAAGTATGTTACATAAGTATGGATATGTAGTTTATGTACATATATATAAATAATATTTTTTAATAAGACTCATTCATTACAGTTTGAAAAATTAGCGTTATAACAATTTATTATATAGTATATAACAGGCTCCCAATGTTTTATAGCACAAAAAACATAATTATCAAATGAATTATACATCATGAAAAATTTTCGTAACGGTACCACCGTTCAAAGCATCCTCTATGCATGTGCTCTCAATTAAAAGAGCATAACAAATTCGTGGGCGTATGCAATACACATTTGCTGTATAAAATGATCTTCATTGATATAGAGACAATATTCGATTTACCGAACATTAGTTCTGAAAAATACATATTTATATGTATTTTAAGTGTCCAAATTTATAAAAATATGAAAATTATTTCTTTTAATAACGGTTTGCTGATATATAATAGAAACATATAGCCATTGTAGTTAGTCTGATCGGTCGAGTTGTGATTCCCAAAATGCTTAAAAAAAGAATAATTTTAAATATTTGCAAAATTGAAAATATTTACGTTACTTACTGTCTAATTTGTTTTCCATTTAATATAATTTTTGTTGACATTTTGCTCACTAAAGACAGCGACAAAGTTACCTCAAAAATGACTCGCAAGAGCATGGAATACAATTTCATACTTAATGTTGAATAATTTAATTGAATTTTTGTAAGAAATATGTATCTCAATATTTTCATTTATTGCGGGAATCTCAATATACTCGTATGTGCTCTACACACTTTATGTAGAACAAAAATTGTCAGAAAAATTTACATCTTTTAATTAAATAACATTTTTTATGAGTTTTAATGTACTTTTAAATTGTTTTGGTTTTTTTCTGTATTTTTTCAGTTAAAGACAAAATGCTTTAAGGGCTTCCAATTCAATTTTGTTCACTGACAAAAAGTAAATTCTTTAACATGACAAAAAAATTTGTATTGTCTGATATTTTGAAGAGTAACAGACGGAAATAAAAAAAAAAAACATTTCAGTGCAAACTTTTTTCAAACTTGATCTTATTCAAAGCTTATAAATGTGTTACACAATTTTGTATTTTGAATATTAAAATTGAATTTGTTTTAGGGGCTAAATGAGAAACTCAAAACATAAGGAAAAGGCATGTTTTCAAGTTTTTTTCTGCCAATCTCACTTTTGCACACATATGTATGTTGTTTTGTCTTAATGGTTTATGTTCATTCGTTTGACAAGATAATTACTTCGTCATAGCTTAAGAGATAGAATGAAAATAAATATTTTTAGCAACAATTAAGAAAAGATATAATAAGTTATTATTATTTGAAAATAAAATTATTTTGATATAAGTTCCAGAATGGCGCAAAATTAATCACTTTGACGACAAATGGAATAGCATTCGCAAAAGGCATTTAACGTTAATCACATTTAACACTTATGAACTAGACAGCTGGCTGCAGTATAGAAATAGATAAAGAATAGAGCGCTATGCTCCGCAAGAGCATGGAATAATCATGTACGTCGATTTTGTGTCGCAAACCATGATGATCGGAGAGGCACTTTTTCATTTAAACGCCTATATTAATAAACAAAATCTTTATTATGGCGCATCTGAGTGTGCTGCGTGAAAAACTTTTAAATCCACAAAAGGCCACTGTATGGTACGGGGTTCATGCGGGAGGTTTGATTTGAGCGTATTTTTTGAGGAACTTATCGCTAATACAAATACTCTTGCTGAGGCCATAAGACAAGCGATTTCTTACCACAGAATTGAATGAGTGAGGTTTGGTAAATATGTGGTTTTAACAAGATGGCGCAACCGCATACACGGTAGTAACTACAAGAGATATTATGAAGTAATCATTTCTTGGTCGTGTAAACGCCTTACGCATGAGACCTCATATATATTATGAAATAGTTCCATCAGAATGGTTTCATTAAGTTTCATAGTTTCATTAAAAAAAATTGTTGAATTTATGACTACAACAAAATTTAATTGATTTTTAATATTAATGGGCATTTATTAATCTTAAGCTACAGTTTAAAAAATGTCAAGTTTTTTTATTAAAATGTAAGTTTTATGAGTTTCATAATTCCAATGAAATAGAATTCATTAGATCAATGGCAAATAAATTTCTGGCTACCGAACTTGGGTATGCATGTACATATGTGTATGTACTCAAATCAGCATAATAATAGTTTAAAAATGTAAATACCAGTGTATTAAAGTCATTTGAATTAATAAAATCTGGTTTATTTGATGAATACTTGTTCAACATTTTCTTTTATCATAATTAGGTACAATTTCACAAAAGCAAGGAATAGTATTGTTTGTGTAATGAAATAAAGTATTAATGAATAAATGAAATAATTCCATTGATCTTATTACGTACATTTGTGAACATATTTTTTTAATGTGTGTTATGATATTATTTCATTAAACAAATGTAACTATTTCATTGATTTAATGTAAATTTTTCAGGTGCTCAATGAATAATAAAATTAGATAAATGAAATAACTTCACTGACCTTATGAAGGAGTTTCATATTTTTAATGAATATATTACATTAGTACAGAGAAGTTATTTCATTAAATAAATGTTACTTTTACATTAATTTAATGTACAGTTTTCATGTGCTTTATGAAATTGATTCTCTGATCTAGAGAAATTATTTCACATGATTTGTCTTTCACACATTTAATGAAAATAAGTCATGTTTCTTGTTAAAATGTTTCATTACTTTTATGAAGGTTTTCCTTAAAATAATCTAATGAAATTTGTTTGATTATTTCTATAAAAAGTTTCAATGGTTGAAAAATAATGAAAAAATTCATAAAAGTAATATCAGAATTCAGAGAATTTCTGAACAAAATTTTTTCAGTGTGGTTAAAATTTTTAAACGAAATAATTGTGGTTTCAAAAACATAGTGAATCGCACAACAGATGTTTGTCCTCAAAATAAAGAAATATTTTTTATTACTGACGCCATTACTACCTTAATACAACTACAATATTAAAATAATGTTGTATACATTAATAATATTAAAAATATTAAGTTATTTCGCTGAAAACTTTTATTTTAAAAACTAGCAACATGTCTTTTGGTTAGACAGATTTAAATCGTTTTAAAAACAATTAGTTTTTTTTAACAAGAATTTAATTAATTTTATTTTTATTAAAATACAATTTTTCTGTGTCATATATTATTTAATAATAATTTAATATTTTTGCTCATTTAAGGCAAGACTTAAAACTTTACTGCCTTAATAAAAGATATCAAATTATTCCTTAAACATGTCAAGTGCGTGAAAAACTATGAAAGCTGTTTTATTTCTTTTTATTTGTTTATCGTATTTTTTTGCTTTTATTCTCCAACATAAATAACAGCACTCGGCTTAATAAGAATGTCTCCAGAGTGATTTGTTTGACAATTTAATATTCTAGTTCTTAATGAAAAAAAAAAAAAATAGTTGTATAGTGTAATTTAAATTTTAAAATTAACCTCTTTCTTAAGCCCAGCAGTGCAACTCACCCCTGCTGTTATGAACTGCGAAATTTCAAGTGTTGGCTGCTTAAAATTTCCAAAGCGAAAAGCCAGCAAAACAACAGTAAAACATTAAAGTCCTTTGTAGTCTGTTTGGCTCACAAAAAAAAAAAAAAAAAAAAAAAAAAAAAATGAAAAAAAAAAATAAAAAAAAAAAATTACAAAGAAGTGAGAGAAAAAAAAAGTTTTATGCGTTTTATGTCTGCCAGTTGAGTGCGTTGTGTTTGCTAACGGCAGTCTTTTTGTTTCTCTTTTCAAGAGCAGTGCGTTCATTTTAATAAATTTTTTATGAAAAGAATAAAACACTTGCAGCAATGTCTTTTTTTTTTGTTGGTGTTGTTGTTGTTGTGCTGTTTGCACTGAATTGCAGTATTTATGATGGAGTTTTTTTTTTGTTTTTGTGTGATAATATTGGTTGGTGCAGGATGATGACATGTGATGCACAAACAAAAAAAGAAATTTTTTTTTTGGTCACTTACTGGCTTAAGGAAAAACTTATTTACTCTACAAACTGGAACTTTTTCACAAGTAAATGTGGCAAATGTTAAAGATTTAGACATTAGGTTCATTCTACTTTTGAGTGCATCTTTAGTTTATGGTGGCTTACAAATACTGGGGCATGCAAGGAACATATTTAAAACCAACTAAAATCTGAATCCTGCCGCATAATAATGAGCCTACAAAACAATGAAAACCCTTTTAGCAAACTCTTCGAAAGTATTCAATAAGGAAATAAGGTTTTTAGGGATCTGAAGCCGTTACAAAAAACCGATAACCAATTTAAAAAAAAAATTCAAGAAAATCTGAGAATTGATAAAAATCTATTTTTTTTTTTAATTTGAAGTGATACAGATAGTCTGCCTGCAAAAATTCAGCTTGATTGGATCACGCAAAAAGGGTTAAAAGCTTATCCAAAATCTTTTACACAGGCAGATAGACGGACACTAAGAGCTTTATAATTTAAATAAAGAAACAAATTTTTGACGTGTACATGATTATCGCCGATACACGTGTATTTTTATTTTGTCTCCCCTTTCCGAAAAAGAATATTTGGTTCATGGAACAGAACAAAAGTGCGTTTTTGTAACGCGGTGTAATTTGTAAATGAAGTCTTTTTAAATGTCTTATTTTACGTCTGGCTCAAGCTCAATCGCGGCTAAAGCCGAGAATATTTTTATTTTTTAATTATAACAATGATTGCCGCGATCAATAACTCTTGATCAAAGAAGACAGAAAAAATACCGTTACCAACCCATCATAGTGTTTCGTCTTCCGTCCTGTGCACACGTCTTTTGTTACTACTGTCCGTATTTTCTATATTCGTTATTAATTTCGTATTAAACTAATTTGCACCGGAATAGGTAGCAAACTGTGTAGAAGTGTTTTTTTTTTGTCTCTTTTTACCGTTGTCCGTATATTCTATCAGCCCAATTATGAATATTCTCACGGAATTTATTTCTCTCGGAATTTATTCCCCACGGAATTTATTTCTCACATAAAATACTTTTTTCAATTCATATTAAAGAAAAAAAAATCAAAATTTTTGTCCGTGAGAATTGAAGAGTTGAATGGAGAAAAGAAAAAATAAAAAACCTCATACTTAACTTCTGTTCATAATTGGAGGAAAGGGAAAAGTTATAAAATTCCTACGGAATTTTTATTTATAATTGGGCTGTATATATGAGTCTATTCTGGTACAAATTACGCCGGAATAGGTAGCAACATGTGAACACGTTTTTTCTCTCTCTTTTTTACCGTTTTGCATATTTTTTTTATATGTTCATTATTAATTTCTTTTGAATGTACTTCATTATCTAGTAGTGTGGAAGATGTTGGGCTAAATTTTGTCAGTCTGAGCAATGCCGAAGGTATATACAGTGGGCACTGATCAGTTTAAACTAATTTAATTCTAACATTTTATATGCTGCAATAGGAGTTGTTTTGGTTTTTCGTGTTGTTATTGTTCCACAAACACTACTCCCTCTTTCCTCCTCCGCATAACCTATTTTCCTAGTTCCAGTACAACGCACTGCATATGTAGGGGTCATCCCCTGAGTATTGGCCCAAGATAAAAAAAAATAAAAAAATCATATAATATTAGAAATGTCTTATATTACTGTTGAATATGAACCAAGAAATGGTTTTACGTTGGTAACGTTCCAAAAACCAATGAATGGAGTGAATCAGGTGGAGATTCCACTGGTGGCCATATCACTTTGCGATTAGCACATTGCATGTCAGAGGTTTCAGCTGGAAATTGAAAATGCTTATATTACAATGTGGACATCTCACCATCGTTCTGTCGACTGTCTCGATGTACTAAGACCCGTAATGGGGCAAGGGCACGCACAATAAATTAACAATGGTCGCACTACCAGTGGCCAATGAGGGCCACATTCCATCCAAATGATAATAACAAGTTCTTCCAGCAGCATCAAAAATAAAGATTTCTTTATATGGTTAAGCTGCATTTAAACGTAATGCTTTTATAAAGCTCCTAATGTAATAATGCAATTCTTCCTTAAGTCGACTTCAGCTACTCTGCCATATGACCATTTAGGCAACTCCGGTTAAATATTTTTTGAATTTTCAAAAGTCTATGAATTTTTTGTTAAATTTCATTTAGTGCAGTAGTTTGTCTTATTTGGTTCTGTTCTCTTTTTTAATATTTTGTGTTTTTAATTCTACTGTTTTAGTATCTTTGTTTGCTTCACTGAGTTTTTGTCGTCTCTTGACCCCTTTTGAGGTCTTTATAAAATTCTGCCACTATTATTGTGGTGCTGACACTTGCAACATGCTGTGGCTTTGGGTTGCTGTTATTGTTTTGAAGAAAATTCCTTTTCAATTGTGCATTATTTATGCTGTCCAACGCAAAATGTCATCAACAAATACTATCGATAAAATTGTTTCCATTGAGTTTAATAATTTTCAATTACGATGGGTATTAAATTGCACTTAAACTTTACGTCTTTACGAATACACAACAATTTTTTCTAAATGCTTTAAAAATAACATAATAAAGTTGCTTTTCTTTTCCAATTTAGGTAAGATTAAGAAAAAGTTTATGTAAACATATGAAAGAGAAATAATTAAACCAATAAAAATTATAAATAGCTTGTTTTTTATGTTTCCCAGCTATCTATATGTCGACATTTCATAGGAACTACCCTAATCATCAGTAGACTTTGGAAATTTTTGAAAGATATTCTCAAACATTCAACTTTATATCCCAGCAATATAAATAAATTGCTGAGAATTTAAAAGAAAAATGCTCTAATAATATCTGTCAAAACACAAAAAACAAGCCTTTTCATTTATTCACCTCTCTAACATTTCTTTACACCTTTCAAACAAATGAACAACCGTTGGTTGCTACGATTTGCTTTTTGAAAGTATCGAAAAGCAGAGAACAAAAATTCAAACAATTAAGTTTTTTATTCGCTATTTTTAGCTTCTACCAAATGGTATAAATGGTAGAAGCTAAAAATAGCGAATAAAAAACTTAATTGTGAGAAATAATTAAATTAAAAAGCTAAAATTTATTGTGAGCTGGACATAGCTTGAGTTTAATTACAGTTTTCACTGGAAAAATATTTTCTTCTGCAGAAATCTAAATGAATAGTTGAAAGCAAAACATCAATGCCCCCCGCTGTCCTTTGATGCGCTCAACAGCGAGATATTAGGTGTACAACTTTGCTTCTGCCTGCCGTTTGGAATAGATGGCTGCAGTAGTAAGTGGTAGTCAAAATAAATAGATCGTAGATGTCACACAATAAGCCTACAGAGCAAACTAAATTAGGGCATCAAGCGTAGGTTAGGTGGGCAGGCCGCTGGACTCCGCAGTATGTCTCAAGCTCTCCAGCTCTCCAGCGTTGTCAAATCGGTGCGTTTCGCACCGTTTTTGCTGCTTTTTAAAATTATTTGTGCGAAAAATTCTTTAGTCGGTGCGGAGAGCGCTTTTTTACATTTTCGGTGCGTTTTTTAAATTTCGGTGGCACAAAACCAAATTCAACTCAACTTTTTTTTTTTTATTTATTTTTTATTGGACCAGTACTAAAGGGATGACCCCTACATATGCAGTGCATTGTACCAGAACTAGGAAAATAGGTTGTGAGGAGGTGGAAAGAGGGAGTAGTGCTTAAGGACATTTGACTTGAACTTTCCAACGTTATAACAGGCAGGAAACACGTCTGCAGGCAACTTGTTCCACAGACGAAGCATACGGCTGAAAAACGAATTCTCTCTGTAATGCGTAGTACGATTCACCGGGCAATCAACCACAAATGGATGAGCTCTGGACGATGAGTGTTTTTAATATAAAAATGTTGTACTACTTAACACACAAAGTATGTTTTTATGTTATGAATAAGTCTAGCACAGTCAGGTTGACTAAGGCCAAGTGTGATGCACTATTGAAGCTCCGCTCTCCTAGATACCTTTAAACGGTGGTGCTTCAATGCCGGGCTTGTTTCCAGGAGATCGTCTACTGCTCGTCGTCGTCTTGACAACTTCTGCAGAAGTTTTTGTATGGTAAACCATAAAACGGGCGCTGTCCACCGATGACATACTGTAACTCTCAAGGGAGATCTAGGTATTTTTAAGAGCTCCTTTGTTCTCTTAAAGTGGACAAGTGGCCACACATTCTTTGATATAAGGCATGTGGTCTCTGTGAACCGTTTTTCTTGGGCATATTCTAGTACGCTGATAAGGGTTGTCCGCAGAAGAGTTCGATATCCCTATCCTCTAGGGATGTCCTTCTTTTTTGTCTAATTCGTCCGCGATGTAGTTGCCGTTATTGGATCTCTGTCCACGTACACATTTTAGGTTTAGGTTAGAATGTCTAGCAATATTGCTGTCCGGCATTCCTCGACTAGACTGAAATTATTGTGTATTCCAATCAGGGAGTTGATAGTGGCCTTGCCGTTCGTGATTTCAAAATAAAAATTTATTTGGAAATTACTCAAAAAATTGAGTAACATTCATATAAATTTTTTAAACGAGTGCTCGTCTGTGTTCTATAAACAGCACATAAATCAAATAAAAAAATTTCAAATTTAATTAAATCTCAAATTAATCTTAACACTTTATATCAGGAAGCTTCGTTTTATAATTAATATATTTCTATAGTTCTTTCTTTATTTATATTTTGTCATATGATTTCCAGATTAAGTAGGCTTGAAAATTTGCATAAATGTGAAATTTTTGAGTTTCTGAACTTTAATTATATTACCAGTTATAACAAATTTGTAGATTTAAATTAACTTTATAAAGTTTTTTTTATGGGCTGTTGATAATAAAGTTTAGACGCTTAGTTATAAATGAAATAATTTGAATACTCAAAATAAGTTTAATTAACTTTAAATTTATTCCCCAATTATTATAATGATTTCAAATAAAAAACAAACAAAACGCAAACAACTAAAACAACAAAGTATTTAAAATACGTACAACTTCAACAAATGGTTTATAAATTGTAATTAAGCCTATTATTATAAAACAATAAAACAAATATTTAGTAGTCAAATTCAAAATAACTTCCAACAATTAATTTAATTTAATTACCCGCATTATAAATTGTCACACCCACAAAAAAAAATGAAACAGAAGCAAAAACAGAAACAAATAACTACTAATACTTTCAAGAACGACTCATTTCCTTTACCGCTCAACTTCACTTCCCCTCATCATGATTTCCTCTTCCTTTCAATCAGCATTAACCTTTTCAACAAGAAAAGCCTTCAAATTAGAAGAAATATATTTATATAAAAATAAAAAATAAAATAGCGTTATGTTATTGTTTATTGAATCAAATTTTCCTCCAGTCTGTTACAACAATACAAAGTATTAAGAGATTTTTGCTTAGACCAAAGTAATGCAGGCTTTTCTAACTGCTGCAGATTCTTCTTTAAAAAAAAAACATTCATTTTGTTTCAGCAGAAACATTTCGGCAAATTACAAGCAAATTTATTCTTTATAGTGTCTGCAAAAATAAAATTTATAGCAAAAGAAAAAATTTAATTATTTTCTTAAATGAAAAGGAAAGCTGAATAATAAAACAAAGTATTTTGGACAGCAAATAAAGAATGCTAATAAAGCCCAGTTCACACTATTATACTGTGTATTAATACTTGTCAAAAATTCAAATAATACGTGCAAGTCTAAAAGTCTGAATGCAATCTGTCATACCTACGAAAAATAATACTATAAAAATTTGACATCTCATAAGACTTTGTTGTTTTTCGAAACTTTACAAAACGATAACACTTTTCATTGGATCAGGGTTGTGTTTTTTAGCAAACCAGCTGTTTAAAAATTGGGTAGTCGGCTATTTTGTAGCCGATGGGGTGCCGTCACTGATAGTATTTTTTGCCGTTATAAAAAAGCTCGAAATTTGGAATTTAGTTGTCGTTTATAAATGCATTTTGTTCATGCGTAAAATATTTTTGTGCCATTGAAATTGGATTTGTTTTACATAGTTATTATTTTAACTGTTGAAGATTTGCAAGCGCCGACACGTCTATTGCCAACGGCGAATAGCACACCTGCCGCCGTGTTAAGATGTGCCGTGTGACACATCTATTTGCTACACAAAGTTGAAAAGTTTTACATATATAAAATACCTAAAATTTCCGAAATGATCGAAGATATTGTTATTAAAGGCCCGATCAGACTATTATACAAGTATATTCGATTTTGTGAGATAAAAGTCTAAACACATTTCTTGCGACTGTCTAAAAGTCTAACGTAAATTAGATTTTGCATTCACACCATCACACTTGATACAAACCAACAAATTTGAGTAGAAAAGAACACAGCTGTTCATATATTTTTATTTATTCAGCAGAGAGATGTGCCAACATAAAACACGGGTTGAATTTTTCGCGATTCACTACCGCCCCCGTGTGGCTTGCTAGGCTCACACAGGTAGCAATTCTTGTCATATGATTGCGGTCATATGAACAACTTCTTGTTGAGGAGTTCGAGCTTTCTAATCCCTCATGCATGCAATTTCCCAGCAATCAATGGAAGACAAGTCTTCATGAGTTGGTAGGCCGAAGCCCATTAAGAGCATCAGCCCTTAAACCAACTCACCCGCCAACCATCACCACTGGTTCCTTACAGTACACGTATCTGTTGTATAGGGAACAGATCCTCGGGAGATTGTTAGTCCTCGAAAAAAGCCATCACCAAACAATTATCAAGGATACTAACACTCCCTTCCTGCGTTTTAGGTTTCAACCACAGCCAGAACGTTTCAGCCAAGGTAGGCACCTCAACCATGATCAGCCTGGGTCGAACCGCAAGCAGAACTTCCCGGGGTCCATGCTGATCCCCGTTCTGCCAATTTATACCCTTGGTAAGGGTTTTGCGGAAGCAAACACAACATAAGTCATTTGGCTTCCTAGAGTTTTGTTTGCCGCACCAAACGAGGGACCCCTTCCCCTCTTTTCCCCGAAAAACAGAGCGCCTAAGTTAGGAATACGCCAAGGCAAAACCTGTTCCCCGGGGGGACGAATATACGACAGCTAAATCCCAAATTTCGAGCTTTCTTATAACGACAAGAAATACTATCGGTGACGGCACGCCATCGGCTAGTAAATCTTTATACAGCCGGTTTGCTAAAAGACACAATCCTGATCCAATGAAAAGTATTATCGTTTTGAAAAGTTTCAAAAAACAAAAAAGTCGTATGGGCTGTCAAATTTTTATCGTATTATTTTTCGTATGTATGACGGATCACATTCAGACTATCAGACTTGTACGTATAATTTGAATTTTTAACAAGTATTAATACGTAGTATAATAGTTTGAAGTGGGCTTAAGTTATGTTATTATTTTTCTTCTTTTAATTTAAACAAATGCTGCCACAACTCCTAAAAACATATTTTTCTTGATTTTTGGCTTATCATTTTATAAATCTGTAAGTTTTATAATTGTTTTCTTTTCAAATGTTGATTACTGCAATTTTACACGATCAAATAATCACAATTTCTTGTTTTGTAAAAAAACGAACAGCTGTTTTCTTTTCTACTCAAAGTTGTTGGTTTATTTGAAGTGTGACGGTGTGAGTGCAAATTCTAATTTACGTTAGACTTTTTGGCAGTCGCAAGAAATACATTTACGGCCGTATTCACAAAAAATATTTTATGTTTATTAAACACTTATTTGACAAATATCCCATAGAAATTTGTCAAATAACAGTTTAATAAACATACAATATTTTTTATGAATAAGGCCTTTAGACTTTTATCTTACAAAATCGAATAAAAGTATTTATACTTGTGTAATAGTTTGATCAGGCCTATAGAAATACGTTTTCAAATGCTTAGGATAGACCACCTGCCACTTAAGACACTAAAACAAAACTTAAATATATGAAAACCAACATTTTATAATTTTATAGCATACAAAATACTTTTAAATTTTATATATGTAACTAAATAGGAAAATTGTTTACAAAAAAAGTTATCGAACGGTTATTATTCGATCGATTTTTTCCAGATTTTTTGTTTTACTAAAAACGAGATTTTTGAAATATCTGTCGAATATCAATTGAACTGGAGTTTTTAATACGAGGGCAGCACAAACACAACTTTTTTTTTAGTTGCGTTCTGTCAAACGTTAGCTGTTAAAATTTCACTCAAATTCATCGATTAATTTATTTGTTCCTGTCGTTTCAAATACTCGTAAGCAACTTTTGTGTTTCTTAAAAAGTGGAAAAAAGTTGATTTTGTACAGTGATTAAACACTATTATTTTTATTTTTTTCAATTTTATTTTTTTATTTATTGTATCTACATAAAAAATGTAATGACAATAAGTATTCAAGTCTTAATACTAAAAAACACTATTATTTGAAAGGGAAAACAAAAGAAAAGTTCAGTAAACATTACGGTGAGTCAATTACATGGTAAACTATTAGATTGCTGAATTTAATCGCAGCCAAAGAAGCACTGTAACAATACCATCAACAGGAAAGCCAAAAGAGGCTTTTACTAAAGAAAATAACAAGAAAATCCTTGTTATTGTTATGAATTATCGCCGACTCAAGTTACATGAGATTGTTGAAATTGTTACGTGTTTGCCTCTAAAAACGCTTTTGCGGATTCTTTAATTGTTTATAAAATAATGGCACTCAAACTTGTTCGTTATACAGTACTTAAATAAACACTAGTACTTAATAAAACACTAGATTTGCTTACTTTCTTACTTATGACTGCACAAAGTTTAAAAATAAACTGTCTGATTGCTGCCGACCCGCCTGCTATTTCTACGACATGTATTTTCTAGCCGTTCATAATGTACAAATGTATTTCTTTCGCACATACACACTCATACACTTGCGAACAATAAGCAAGTCACAACAACAAACAATAATAAAACAAATACGAATAATACAAAAATAAAAACAACAACATCATTTGGTAAGAAATATATTTTTTATAGTTGCTGGGTTGGAGCTCTGTAAAGAAAAGTGCAGGCTCTCAAACATTTTCTTTCGAAAATTCTCAACTTTTTCATATACGGTGGTGAAATGTTGAACCATATCTGACACCCATATGATAAGATCGGCCATATAAAGGACCGATATAACATAATTTTCACTTCAGATTTAATATATTTGGCAAAAAAAAACTTTTTATTTAAAAAAAGTATTTTCTTGCTTTTATTATTTGCAAATTAACGTGGTTGTTAAAATATAAAAATCTATCTAAGTTTATGCCTAAATATTTCACTATTGGTTTATTTGTGTTTTGTTATGCTATCTTGATCCTAATTTTTTGTACTTTTTTTGTAAATTAAATCAATATTATGTTTTGTTAAACTTTATAAACTTTAATTTAGTTTTATTTTTTGTTTTTCCACATTGGATTTTAGTTTGGAAAGTCATTTAACTTTAATTTTAGAATCAATAATTTAAACTATTTCATAGTGCTAAAATAAACCGTTTAGAGCTAAAATAAACCAAAACTTAGCTGCATACTTTTAGGCTTTCATTAGCTAATGTTAACTTAACATTTAAAATTAATAAAGGATTAATAAAATCCTTTAAGCTATATGCTTATATTTCATTACATCTTAAACATCTGCTGTCACCCTTTTATTACGTAAACAGCATCTTAAAATAATTAAAAAGAAAATAATTAAAATTTGCCAAACAGCCAGAAACGTCGCACAGCCAAGCATAAAATTAACGACAATTACAGGCCCTTTTAATAAAATGCCATGCTGAAATGCAAATTATCTTTCTAATAGAGTTTGCTTTCAGAAACTGAACTTTGTTAAGACATAATTTTATTCAAAGGCCTTTAAAGCAATAAAACTGTAAAACCCCGCTGCCTTACAGTCATTCACAGTCATTTCTACGCCCATCTTAGGTAATTGTTCTGCACCTTAAAGGCCTGCTAAGTATTGGAAATGATACTTTAAAAAAACATCACGTTGTTTTACACAAAGAAAAACTGTGAACATTTAACCACAGAGCTTGGCAGTATAAAGACATCATTTTGAAAACAAAAGTCAGGTATGGAAAATGCGCTACTATGTCAAGCAGTTGAAAATATTATTATTTACTTTATATCACTCAAAATAGCTTCTTTGTTATCTTTCCCAGCTTCCTATATATGTATATGTCAACAGCTGGTACTGATGACTAGAATAGTTTATATGAAATGTCGGCAAACATTTTTTCGGTTGCTATGTCAACAGCAAATATTTTGACAGTATCTACCCCGCTAAATCTTGATTGTGAAATATATTGTTTTACAAAAGTTCATGGCGGCAGCAGAACTTTAAGACTATACGAGTATGAGTGTAGTAGACGAGTAACTTGCATTCATTTTTCCATATTACTTATAAAATCGAACAATTTTAATTAACATGTTTACATAAAATTAATTCTCTTTCCTTATGAACGATATTAACTAAATAGTTCTGAGTTTGAGTCCAACTTCAGTCAAGAAGAAGGATTATTTTCAATTATAACAATGATTGCTGTGACCAAAGGAGAACAGAAAAAATAACTGAATACCATATACCTGGGGGACAACTAGTTGTTGCGTAGTCGCTCGCTCATCAGCACCCACTGGGATTCGAACTCGGGATCATGTGAACATTTTTTTTTCCTTGGACCAGTAGTCAGGGGACAACCCCTACATATGCAGTGCATTGTATCAGAACTAGGAAAATAGGTTGTGAGGAGGGAGAAAGAGAGAGTAGTGTTTGTGAACATTTGACTTGAACTTTCCAACATTATAACAGAGAGGCGAAGCGTACGGCTGAAAAACGAATTCTACCTGTAATGGGTTGTAGGATTCTCCGGGCAATCAACCACAAATGGATGAGCTCTTTACGACGAACGCGTGTTTCGTATAAATGTGCGAGTTTCGGAAACAAGATCCCTAATCTCATCAGAGCAAAATCCATTGTAGTATCAATAGAAGAGAGTAACGCACCCCACACTGCGTCGATGCTGCAGTGAGTCTGTAGAGTTCGATACCCTACTGTCACCGATAAGCTTCTTCGCCCTCCCCTGCACATGGTCGAGTAACCCCAAAATAGACTTTGGCGGACCGGCAAAAACATGAGCATTGTATTCCATTTTCAGTCGGCTGTAGGTGGTATAAATAGTAAGGAGGTTGCATGGAGTGAAGTACATCTTACACCGTTTCAAAAAACTGAGGCACTTGAATGCTTCTTTAGAGACATGAAAAATTTGTTCAGTCCAGCGAACATCATATTGTATTTTCATTCCGAGAACAACAAGAGCATCCGATTCTTCAATATTTACACCATCCATGAGTACAGCACTTGCGGTCGTTTGTTTGTGTGTTAATAAACAACACTGGGTCTTAAGAGCGTTAAAGGCGACCCTGATTTTACGACCCCTTTCGTAGATTAATAGAAGATCACTATTCAGTGAATCATTTATATTTAGCCTCTTGGCAGCGATCTCTGATAGGCTGGGTCTATAACTAAAAGAGTACGAGTGGCTAATGCTGCTGTCATCCGCGAAAGAGTGGATAGGGTTGGAAGTTTGATATAGAAGGTCGTTAAGGAAAATGAGAAATATGGTAGGAGAAAGAACGAAGGCTTGTTGTATCCCTGAATTCCCCCCGGGGAACAGGTTTTGCCTTGGTGCTCCTAACTTAGGCGCTCTATTTTTCGGGGAAAAGAGGGGAAGGGGTCCCTCGTTTGGTGCGGCAAACAAAACTCTAGGAAGCCAAATGACTTATGTTGTGTTGGCTTCCGAAACCCTTACCAAGGGTATAAATTGGCAGAACGGGGATCAGCATGGCCCCCGGGAAGTTCTGCTTGCGGTTCGACCCGGGCCGATCATGGTTGAGGTGCCTACCTTGGCTGAAACGTTCTGGCTGTGGTTGAAACCTAAAACGCAGGAAGAGAGTGTTAGTATCCTTGATAGTTGTTTGGTGATGGCTTTTTTCGAGGGCTAACAATCTCCCGAGGATCTGTTGCCTGTACAACAGATACGTGTACTGTAAGGAACCAGTGGTGATGATTGACGGGTGAGTTGGTTTAAGGGCTGATGCTCTTAATGGGCTTCGGCCTACCAACTCATTAGGCCTTGTCCTCCATTGATTGCTGGGAAATTGCATACATGAGGGATTAGAAAGCCCAAATTCCTCAACAAGAAGTTGTTCATATGACCGCAATCATATGACAAGAATTGCTACCTGTGTGAGCCTAGCATGCCACACGGGGGCGGTGGTGAATCGTGAAAAATTCACTCCGTGGAATTGGTCCACCATCAGGTTAGGCCGTCAAGGCAGATACTGATGTAAATCATTTTCACAGTTGTATCCCTGAATTGCTCTTGAGCTCGTTTGATGAGACCCCATCTATAACAATTCGTATAGTGCGGTATCTGGAACAGCTCGATATAAACCGAGAAAAGTCGTCATCGACACCAAAAACAGTAAGTTTTGCCGGTAGTGCACCATGCCACACTCTGCCCAACGCTTTGGAAATATCCAGAGCCAGTACCTTACTTTCACCGAAATTATGGATTGAGTGGCACCATTTCTCCAAAAAATATGCCAAGAGATCGCCAGTAGAACGCCCCTTACGGATTTCATATTGACGATCACAAAATAGTTTATGTGATTCTAGTTGATGTATTTTGAATACGGCCGCTTAACCAACTCGCCCGCCGAGCTTTTTTATTATTCTTACGTTAATCTTTTTTGTTTTTGCAATCATTAAAGCTGCGAACTAACTCGTGGAGATAGTATACATATAATATAACATTTTTCCAATTTAACTACAAGAATATATTTTCATTCAAAATTCCATTTTCCGTACCTGCTCGTGACTGTATTTTAATGAACAAAACAAAAACTTGCTTGGTTTTCTAAGAAGAATAAAATAAAAATGAAAAAGACTAAAAATGCCGTGTGGTAGAAGTTGATAACAAAACAATGACACTTAAAAAAGATTAAAAGTGTAAAAAAGTGGCAAAAGTGACAGCAAGACAGAAACAAAAACTAAAAAAATCCAGAAAATATACAAAGAGGAAAGGTGTTTAAAAGAATAGCAAACACTTTTTTAATACTAAAAACGTGAAAAGGTTAAACAAACTCATGTCCAGCACTCGCACATCTCATACATTTGTGACATGACAAAAAGTAAAATAGACCTGTTTGGAAATTTAACAACAAAGAATAATTTCATTATGCTTGTAAGTTTTACGACAGTAATATGGTGTTAAGTGAACCAGCGACAAATGGTTAAACCTGCTTAAACGAAAACCACCTTGTCATATCCTTTATACCTTCCGAATCTTTTTTTTTAAATTTATCATTACACACACCTGCCTTTCACCTCAACTCAACTCAACTCAGGCATGTTACAATAAATGTGACATCTTATTTTCTCCACCCTTAAGCATCAAACAAAAACAGCACGTCTCACTGTATTTTCTAATAAATGATGGCTTAATTTGAAAATATTTTCAAATTTACACAGATTTGGGCACAACCTGCCTGCCCCTCCACTTGTCAAACGAAAAAAAAAGGTAAACCATAAATGAAATCAAATTCTCCTGAAAAGGTTGTTCATTTCCGTGAAACGAAATTTCGTTGGTGTAGCTGAGAAAAAACAACATGCCTGTTATTTATATTCATTTTTGTTTTTGTGGTAGGGAGATCTGATTTACGTCATTTTATTTTATTATTTTTTTTTTTTTGATTTGTTGTTATATAATATAATCATATTGTTGCTTTTTTCTGTAACAAGTTCTAAATTTATATTAATAAAATAAATTTATTTATTTGCAAATTTCTTGGCTTTTTGTTTCTCGTTTACAGAGGCAATGCACGTTCGTTGTGGATGGGAGTTTTGTGGGCGCTAACCTCTGGCACTGGTGTAGCGGTGGCTTTGCTGCAGGGCTCTGCCGGACCTTTAATCGGTGTTGCCATATCGGCTTCACTGCTGCCGCCCGTAGTCAATTGTGTAAGTATTTATAGCAAATAGGGAGGGCTTGGCTTGTAGCCAATAATGATTAAGAGACAAATATGAAATAGACATCTGCAACAAGTGCAAAACTGAATTGCAAGAGTTCTTTTTTTAGCGTTTTTAATTTATTGAATCTTCAAAATGAATTAACAATAAGTATTCAAATCTTAATACTAACAGCCAGTGCGCCGATGTCATTCGCACTCTAGGCGAAAAAAATAATTGACTTGGGTATTTTCTAACTTTATTCTATGCGAACGATGGGTCAAAATTCAATCAAAATACAAGAGTACATGCGTACGAATAAAAGTGTTGTAGACAAATCCAAATTAATTTGAATGTGAGTGACTAGCTTTCTTTCGCATACATTTTCATTCGATAACGTCGAACAGGCGGTAAATATAAAAATAAGTCCGGCCAATGCTAGACAAAAAGTTTTATTATGCGGGAGCTATATCGGTAAAATCACCTATTGAGCAATCTGACGGTATCCCCTTTTCTTAGCCGAAAAATTACTACATTTTTTTAGTTAATATTAACCGCAATGAGCATCATTCAGTAATATAAACTGACAGTCAAATTTGCGAATAAAATTGATAGAAGTGATTTTAGTAGGACGTAAGTTCCTCGAATCGTGAGAACAGTACTCTGGACAATTTGGAGATGCTGTTGTGGTATTCCATGATGTTTTACCAAACTATACTGAGTAAAAAGGACATATCAGTTTAACATGAAACGTATGTGATCTGTCGAAAACCCTATTGAAAATCAAACCTCACGATGAGTCACCCGATGCAAAAATGAAGGATAAATTATTTTGGCTAAAATGACACAATTTATTATTTGGTATGTGTTTTAATATCGCAAATAAATTACCCCTAAAATACCAACAGAAAATCCAAAGGAATTCAAAAAGGCTAAAACCAAATTTTCTTTCCATTTCCATTTTCATTTCATATTTGGATTTTAAAGCCTGCGAAGCAAATAAAATGTTTGCTTGTTTTTCACTGAAAAATCGTGTTTATTTTAGCCAAAGAATTAATTATGAAATTACATATGTACCCAGTGGTAAAAAAGGATGAGAGCCATATTGTGCATTTGAGTTAGTCAAAGCAGTTAAAAACCATATTATTGAAAATGTTATCAAACGTTCCAAAAAGGATTTTGGGACCTATCAAAACGTGCCATGTTAGTTGTAAGTAAAACAAAAACTTTTTAAAAATTATCTTAAAAGTTTTTCGTTATGATAAAAGGAGCTATAGTAATTATATGTGAAACTAAATTTCGGCCAAATGCTCGCCATGGCTTCCGATTTTTTCATTCATTTACTTATTGAATCTTCACAAAGTGAACTAACATTAAGTATTGAAATCTTAATACTAAATACACAAAATTAATTAAGTCCAGCTAATGCTAGGCAAAAATGTTTTATTTTGCACGGTCAATATCGGTAAAACCACCTATTTAACGTTCTGATCGTGGCAAGGGTATCCCTCCTGCTCAACCGAGAGCGGCCTTCAAAATTAAGAATATTGCGTGCAAAAGGATTTGGGTGAATTTCCAGTTTAGTGAAGTAGCTTGTCGCGTACTTTGAATACTCTTCTTTTACAAGAGGAACACACAGATCCTTATGAATTCGTGAGTTTTTAACGCACCATGGAGCTGCAGTAATCGTGCGAAGAATTTGGTATTGTAGAATAGTAGAGTAGAAAAGTAGAGTTCTTCTAGTTGTTGGCGTAATAAAATAAGTATAATAATAACAATAGAA
This sequence comes from Thecocarcelia acutangulata, assembly GCA_914767995.1. Lineage (NCBI taxonomy): Eukaryota > Metazoa > Arthropoda > Insecta > Diptera > Tachinidae > Thecocarcelia > Thecocarcelia acutangulata. The sequence continues at coordinate 15,526,818 of OU612097.1, forward strand.
ATATAAAATGTTTCCCAAAATTCATGCCAGATTTGCATCAAATATACTCATGGAAAATACATCATAACTGCGAAGTATTAGAACACTAATCAAATAGCAAGTGTCTTAAAACTGCAGGAAATGGAACCAGTATATAACTGGTTTTATAATAGTACACTAAGTAAAAGTCGTTAGTCTCACGTAGAAAGGCCCTAACTTGCATTTTCCCAGAATTGAACTCTTTTAGGGACTCTACTACGTTTCACACAAGCAGTAACTTTTTTGCAATTGTCCAAAAAAGTTACTTTTATATGAAAAGTTACTTTTAGATGAACCATTACGATTTTTCCTTCTCCTACTTTCCTTCTCCTAGAAATGAATTCATATTTTCTACGTGTAATTCAGTTTGGAATAATAACACTAAAAAAGTTCACATTTGGCCAAAATTTTCCTAATCGTAAACATTTATTTCCCTCTTATTAATAAACACAACAAATAAATTAATTAATTTATTAAAAAAAAACGCATTTAAACTTTGTTCTTTCTTTATGTCATATTAAAATATCTCTAAGAGCTAAATTATTTTGAGTATTTTTTTTTACACACTGGTCACACTGTTTTTGTTTTGTAGCCAACTATAATAGAAATTAGTTTAATTCTGAAGCATTAGACACATTGAAGCCATCAGATAACCGACCTTAATATATCAATTATAATATATATGTATTTAAAAGCACAATAAAAACAGTGTGACCAGTCTGTAAAACAATTTGGTTCTTGAAAATATTTTATTTCCAAATATATTATTACACAAAATTAAACAGCATAATTTAAATGCTGGTTCAAACAAATTAATAAATTTATTTGTTCTATTGTTAAATATATGTACACATACTTGTAATCAAAGCAAGAAATCTTAATTTTATAAGTTTTATTTGCTTATTTCAGAGGAAAAGCTTTACAAGTTGGGTATTTATTTATGTTTTTAGAATCAAATTATTTTTGGTCCACGTTTTGAAAAATTCGATTTACTCTCGTAAAATTTTAATTCTTTAATTCTGGTCTTGTTTTAGTACATTAGAAAATATATGCCATAATATTTTCAACTTTGAAGCTCAACCTAATCTGAATTAAGCAAAACAAGCAAAAACCTTATTAAGTTAAGTTGCTTTTTTATCTCTTTAAGATCTTTTTCTTAGAGAGAAATAGCTGTATTTTTTCATGAAAGTTGATATAAATAGAGCTCGTTATGTAAAGCAACGGAAATTTGTAATGCTAAAAACTCTAAGGTGGCCACACTGAACTAATTTTTTATGTAAATGAAGTTATGTTGTCGCGTGGAATTACTTTCCACACTTTAAGTAGTAGGTTACATGACTACAACTGCCGATTGCAGCATCTGCTGACGTGAAGTGGTGAAGTCTGCTGTGATCTGTGTTTTGTGCTTAATGCGGCAAAAAAATCAGCATGGACAACAACCTACACTGATGTTTTCTGGCTTTTATCAAAATAAACCTTCGCATTTAATAGTTGACATATAGAAGTTACTTGTCAGCTGGCTTCAATATGTTTAATGCTTTACAAATAAAGTAAATTTTTTTGAGTCAAGTAATTTTATTTATTACATTGTTATGAACATCTTAATATTTACCTAACGAAACATCGTCCTTGGAACTCTCTTCTATACTCTAAAAAACTCTTTTAACAGTTAACTGATATCCTTCCTACCGCATTGACTTCTTCCCTTAATAAAAAAAATATGAGTTCTTTACAATTTAACTATTTTTTATATATTTTTTTACTACTAATCCTTTTCATTTTATTGTTTACATGCTCCAAATTTTAAAATACTTTGTGTTTTTGCTGATGACTTGAATAAAAATAACAAAATAAATTCTGTTTTATGTGTTTTGCATTAAAAAAAAAGATTGGCTTAAATTTGTCTACAAGTCAGATAAGCAAACTAATAACCAAAACGATATATAGTGAAAACTTCACGCAATAAATCTGTCACAGCACATTTAGTTTTTGATATAAAGCATTATTTGGAGCCTCTGTACAAAAAAAAAAAGAATAAAAAACAAATAAATGATTAAGTGTTGCAAGTTTAACGTACAAAAATGCAGTTAAAAAGTATAAAGTGTTTTACGACCAAAAAAGAAAAACAAAATGAGTTTTACACACGCAGTCATTCAAGTCATTTAAAAGTAATTAAGGACAGTTTCCAACGTATTGTGTTTATGTTAACCCTAGAACATAAATTTAGTTTAGGTATACCTTAAATAAATATGATAAATATGAGTATGTATGCGAGCTTTTAATAAATATATTTCCAGCTAGTTGGAAAGTTAAAAAAAAAACTTTTTAAAAACATCCTTTCCCTAAAATGGTTTTAAAGTGGACTGTAATAGTTTCAAATTGAAGAATAAAATGCTCAGCATAAAAGCTCCTTAATCCAGGAATGGATGCAGCATTGTCAGAATGCAGATTTTACCTAAATTTTGATGATTTTTTAGACAAAATAAGAATCGAAAATATTTCTATTAAAATTAAGATTTTTGCCAATTATGTGCTGTTCACAGAAAACCAACGAGCACTCGGCTTAAAAATTTTATATGGAAATCACTCAAAAAATTGAGTAACATTCATATAAATTTTCTAGACGAGTCTAGAAAACTGACGTACTGTTCTATGAACAGCACGTTAGTATTTTAATAAATGTGTGAGCTTTTAGTTGAAGGAAGCCAAGAGCAAAATTTCTCCAAGTCACAATTTTTTTCCACTGACTGTTTGCGAAAGTTTTTCTATCAGGATACGCGAAAAGCAATTGGATTCTTCAATTCATTGCTGCTATAAGAGCAGCGGTGAAAGGAGTTAAACTGTTTAAAACTTTAAAAATTAAATTTCTTCCATCTAGTGCCGATTATTATTCGAATAATATATTCGTACTACAGAGTAAATATATATTTTATTATTTGCTCAACAGTAGTTATGGTGAATATTCGAATGATCATCCATATTAATATTTAAATATATTGTTACATTTTAGCCTCTAACAACGCTTTTGCGGGTTCTTCAATTGCAAATTAAATAATCACATACTTTACTGTTCGTTATACAGTACTTAAATAACTCACAACTTTATTTACACTTGATACCACTGTGTACCAAAATGCTTAAAAATAAACTGACTGATTGCCGTCGACCTGCCTGCTATTTATACATCTTTATCAGTTTGTAAAATTAACAGGAAATGTCTTGCTATTAATCATTCTAGAATCAATTGTACAAATGTATTTCTTACACATATACACATTCATACACATGCTTGCGAACAGTAAGCAAGTTGCAACAACAAACAATAGTAAAACGAATACCAAGAATACAAGAAAAACAACAACATAATTTGTAGTTGATTTACTTGGAATTATACGTACTTTAAATCATGTAATAATACAAAAAAAAATCTTTTTCAAACGTCAAGGGAAAAATACAAACACAAAAAGGAATTAAAAAAAAAATATAATAAAAAATATTTACAAGAAAAGATAAACTTTTAATTATTTCGAGAAAATTTTAACTAATCTTGGATCATAAAGCTCGGAAAGGTGAAAAAGGCCAGCCGGATTGCGAAGGATTCTGAATGATAGTTGCAATACAAAACTAAAAAATTGTTTCAAACAATTTTTTTTTCAAATTTGTTTGAAAAAAATTTACAACAAAAGAAAAACTTAATTATTTCGTGAAAGTTTTAATTATTTTGTGAAACTTAAAGTCTCAGATGATAGAGCTTGAAAAGGTGAAAATGGCCAGCCAGATTGGGTAGAATTCTGGATGACACCTGGCGCTCAAGATACAATAATAATTTAAAAAATTGTTAAAAAATATTTTTTTTCAATTTTGTTTTAATTATTCCATTGACAGCTGAAAAAGATTAAAATTAAAAAAAGTTATCAGCTGCGCTGTCAATTTCACCTGTTATGAATTCGCCTTGCTTAAACTAGTTAGTTATGAATTCGCCTTGAGCATATCAGTAGGTGCACACTGTGACAAAAATTCTTAATAATATTTTGTAAAGTAAACTCGAATAATTTTAGTCGAATAAGTCTTCGACTAACATATTTGAATTAAAATTTTAACAATTAATAGATTTTTAAAACAAATTCAATAAGTTCAAATAGAGTTTCCAATAACAGTTAGACGAATGTACAGTTGATATTCTTTCAGTATAATGTCATAATCTAGTATATGTCATAAAATTTGCTTTGTCGCAATTTCCATTGTGCAAGTCTTAGTACATTTTTAAATTTAATCAGTTCAGCCAATAACACTTGCATAATGGAAATTGCGACCTTATCAAAAATAAATACTTTCTTTAAATTCCTTACCAAATGGTTGACAACAAGAAAAAAATGCAATGAGTTTTTTCTTGTGTAACACTGTGAAAGTACAAATGATGTAATGCGTACAACTAACTTGAGATTTAAATTTGTTGCCACTTGTGTAGTAAAGCAGTGGTAACCCTAATAACACTATCCAACAGCTGTTCGTTTAGAGCAAGTGTGCCCAGCTGTATGCGTTTGATACTCAATTGTTTTTGTAAATGAGCGTAGCTATAGGGCTGTGCTCTTTAGTACACAAATATTGCGCTCAGCATTAGCAATGAGAAATACACAAACAACTTCGTCTTTTATATTTTTTTTGTTCTTCACCGCACACACACAAAAGAAAATCAACAACACTTTCGCATATTTTGCTGGTAAACATTGGCGACAGCGATTATCAGTGTGATTTTTTTTTTTTTTTTTTTTTTTTTTTTTTTGTAAATGTTTTGCTTTTCATAACAAAAAATATTACATAAAAATATTTTTTTCTTAAATGTATTGGTGTTTACTCTTCCATATAGAACTTGTGGGCACCACTGGTTTAGAGTTAGACGAGAGAACAATGTGTCTTCATTATTGAACGTATCTTTATTTATAATATTTCGTTCGAAATTATACTACGCAGCACAATTTCACCTTTATGATTTTATTTTTGGGTTTGGGAAAACTCCCATTTGACGGTCCAAAAACAACTGAATTTTATGTTTGCCTTTAGTGATGAAAACAATAAGTGCTTCTTGATTGTTAATTATTTATAATAAAACTTCAAAAGTTAACAAAATTATCATTATCGACATCTGCTTTAGAAAAGTATAAAAAATGTAGACAGAATTACTTAAATGTACTAGTAAACCACTTTCTACTCAATAGTACTAATGGCAGTACTAGATTTTCAATGACATGCACATGTTAAATGTAAATAGTGTGGTATGGTGACTAGTACTGGTGACTTCGCCAATAGTAAGTCACTACAGTTTCACTACTGGCATTTCCAGTAGAGTACGTTTACCACCAATTTTGGAAATAAATTCGATTTAATTAAGTTTTTTTTAATCTTTGCTAAATGTTCTTCATTATTTTATGATAATTAATAAACTTTAATTTTGCATTTAATATTGAAATAAAAAAGATAAAAAAAAACATTTTAAGTTTTGTTTTTTTTTTTTGTTTTTTATTAAGATTTTCTTTTTGAAAAATTAAGATTTTTCGACAAAAATTACTGGCACCAATGGATGAATGTTAGCTTTTCAATTCAAACTATGTCAGTGAAATGTCGTGTTCTAATTCTTGTAAATATTTTTAAACATCCAAAAATATTTATAAAGAAACCAATTTTAAAACAAATGGCGTCCAATGCCTCTTTATAATGGCAAAAATATTTAATATTCCAGTCATAGCCTGTCACATATCTACACATTTGCCCAGATATAAAATGGCGCATTTAATACATATATTGTAAATCGGGTGATTCCTCGAGAGGTCTGATTAAGATTTTTATTGTATGAAAATGGTATCATGTAAATGTTTGCTACTATTTATTGTTAGTTCATAATTTGAAGATTCAATAAATAAATAAATGAAGAAAAAATATATATTTTCATGTGATAGTTTGCCTTGCGATAAGTTACTTTGTTGCCCACGTTTGCAATAACAATACAACAAGAAATATTTTTAAAAATTTATAATTCATAGTTTTAGCAAAATCTATTGGAGGTAAATCGAAGAATATTTGAATAAGTTTTGTTCACATATGAAAAATAATCTTTTGATTTGACTATCTTTTCGTGAAAAATTACGAAATTTGTTTAGTTAATAATAACCGGAATGAGCATCGTTCAGTAATAGAAACTGACAGTCAAATTTGGGAATAATATTGATAGAAGTGATTTTAGTAGGACGTAAGTTCCTCGAATCGTGAGAACAGTACTCTGGACAATTTGGAGATGCTGTTGTGGCATGCCATGATGTTTTACCAAACTATACTGAGCAAAAAGGACATATCAGTTTAACATGAAACGTATGTGATCTGTCGAAAACCCTATTGAAAGTCAAACCTCACAATGAGTCACCCGATGCAAAAATGAAGGATAAATTATTTTGGCTAAAATGACACAATTTATTATTTGGTATGTGTTTTAATATCGCAAATAAATTACCCCTAAAATACCAACAGAAAATTCAAAGGAATTGCAAAAAGGCTAAAACCAAACTTTCTTTCCCTTTTCATTTCATATTTGGATTTTAAAGCCTGCGAAGCAAATAAAATATTTGCTTGTTTTTCACTGAAAAATCGTGTTTATTTTAGCCAAAGAATTAATTATTAAATTACATATGAACCCAGTGGTAAAAAAAGGATGAGAGTCATATTGTGCATTTGAGTTCGTCAAAGCAGTTAAAAACCATATTATTGAAAATGTTATCAAACGTTCTAAAAAGGATTTTGGGACCTATCCAAACGTGCCTTGTTAGTTGTAAGTAAAACAAAAACTTTTTAAAAATTATCTTAAAGTTTTTCGTTATAATAAAAGGAGCTATAGCAATTATGTATGAAACTAAATCCGGGTGTAATGCCCGCCATGGCTACGCTAATATGCCTTTTTATGATTGTCAACATTTTCAATTATTTTTGGACATAATTGACGTTCAACAATGTTAATATGACGAATTATGTCAGTCTTTAGCATCTCAAATGTTTTTTTTTTTTTTTCAAATTATATGGTCGTGGCGGCTAATTAACAGCCACATTTATTTATTTATTTCAGCCAAATGTTTAATAACAGCTGTGAAATCAGTATAACAAGAAAATCAATTAGAATTAATATAACAAAAAATACATTAGAAAATTGCAAACAGTTATAAATATTATCACTATAGTTTAAATACAAAAGAAGTCTTCTCTTAGTGACATGAATGTTGTCAGATAAGTCGATGAGATCATAAAATCAAAATTTTATGAAGTTTGATCGATGAAATTGAAGATACTGCTGTCTGTTAGGCATATTGATGCTTATTCTATCGCGAAGATGAATTGAATCTTTATCCTCTTGTAATAATTTTAAAAAGAATAATATGTTTGATTTGAATAATATGTTTGATGTAAGTAATAAGAGGTAGTGGGCTGCGGTATGATGGTAAATTTACTGCTGGGTTCCACCGAAGATGATTAAAATGCTGTTCATACATACACTTTTTAACTAATTCAATTATCAGTTAATTAAAAAATTTTTGAAGTGTTCATACATACTTAACATTGCTAATGCAATTAACGTTTGACAACAGCTGATAGAAAAGTTGTTTACATTTTGATTGTGAATCGCGATATTTTGTTTGAACTCAATTCAACATCTACAAGGTGGCAGCACTAGAGCAAAATCACAACATTACAACAAAAACAGACGTGTGGTAAGCTATGCTTGTAAAAAGACCGACTAAAAAAAGCTGTGAACAACCTCAAAAAACAGACAGCAGTGAAAATTAAATGGAAGAAGTGAAAATTAAAGTGGAAGAAGTGAAAATTAAATGGAAAACTTTGAGAATGCAGTAGATGCAAGACTAAGAAAATGTAAGCTATAGAAAACGAAAGTTGCTCAAGTAAAATTTCAGAGTCTGAATATAAAAGCAAGGTTGAAAGACAATTTGAAAAGAATTGCGCAACTAAGCTTGCCTCGTGAAAATTGGGACTAATGAAAATAAGGAATAAAAGGGGGCCAACATGACTCCGCTGAGGAACACCAGAAATATCATCCATGTATTCTGATTTTGAGTTATTGATGTGGGATAATACGTCCATTGAATTTCCCAAGCAAAAGAACCATTTTTTCATTGGCTGTACAGTAAGTGGCTCCATTACGAGTACTTGCAATCGCATATCTTCCAGGTTCATATGCTAAACTTTTGACCACACGAAGTCCGTTATCATCTCGGCAAAGCAACCTCCATTCACGTCAGGATTAACACCATGCATTATGGTAGGGCCATCCTTTATAGATTTCGACTATGAGAGCTCCATACGCAAGGGTCAATTTAAATTTTTGTTCTTTTTTTTCAAGAAAAGTAAAAAAAAATTATTATCATACAAAGTAAAAAACCATTATTATATTTCGATTTAGCTTTTTCTGGTTTAAAAGTTAATTCATTTTTATTCTTTTTATTTGTTAAATAACTAATATACATTTTTACGCAGAAGCTAAAGTGATCAAACTTATTACAATAATATGCTGAGTGATGTTTCATTAAGGTAGGATGTGTCATATACCCTGACGACCCCGACAAATGGGGTAAATTATTCATGATTCAGCTCTCCCGTGTGGCGAGTAAGTCTGCAACAAGTCGAAAATTCTGTGATATGCTTGCAGCCATATAAACAAACCACTTGCTGAACAGCTCTTGCTTCTAATACTTTATGCAATTTCCCAGGCAGTCAATGAAAGACAAAGTTTAATGGATTGGTAGGCCAAAGACCATTAAGAGCATCAGCCCTTAAACAGCTTACCCGCCTGACAATCACCCCTGGTTCGTTATATTACAGGTATCTGTGGCAAGACAGAAGCACCTCGGGGGGTTGTTAGCCCCGAAAATCAGCATTAGTCCATAGTTATTAGGGAAACTAATTACCCTTCCTTTGATTTCAGTTTTTATCTACGTTGCAAGTGAGGTAGCACCTCAACCATGATCAGCACGGAGATGATCTTCTAGCAGAGCCTCCCGGGATTAGTAAGCAAATTGCTCAGTGGAAAACCATGAAAGTTGTCGAAAGTTTTCACTGTTTTACCGCTAGGTGTATCTGAAAACATGAGTAGGCACCTCGACTATGATCAGCGCGGAGATGATCTTTTAGCAGAACCTCCCGGGGTTACTAACCAAACTGCACAGTGGAAAAACATGAAAATTGTCGAAAGCTTTCCCTGTTTTACCACTGGGTGCATCTGATAACATGGGTAGGCACCTCAACCATGATCAGCGCGGAGATAATCTTCTAGCAGAACATACCGGGATTACTAAACAAATTACTCAGTGGAAAAACATGAAAGTAGTCGAAAGCTTTCTCCGTTTTACCACTGGGTGTATCTGATACTATGAGTATGTATGGATGGCTCAGTGTTTTATCCTAAGCGAATGCGGCCTTTTGCTGTTATTATTATTACTTTTCTTTCATTTTGGTTTGTGGTAATGTTTTCTCTTGTTTGTTTTCATATTTAAAAACTTTCCCAATTTTTCTCAAGTTCATAAAAATTAAGGCATTTGAATATAAGTATTTATTTATTTTGGTTTTCTTTCTGTTTCTTTTTCCATTTCTGCCACAACTTTTCAAATTAATTTTTAACATGTGTGATAATAAATTATTTATGGTTTTTAGGCAACACAATTCTTGCTTACAATTACATAAATAAAAAAAGACTTTTAATTCGTAAATTATTAAAATTTTTGTAATAACAAGAAATATTTGGCGTGCTTTATTTACTACACTGAAAATAACTTTTTTCATGTTCAATAACGAAATTCGCTGAATCAATTAATAAATTGATTGAATGCGCCCCCATAACGTCATTTTTGGATTTAAACAAAAGTTTAGTTAACATAGTTGTTATTGATCGAAAGCAACTGCTTTGTAAACAAAAAAATATTATATCTAAACTTCTTTTTTATACCCTTCACAAAAATTTAAAGGGTATATATAAAATTGTGTTTCCGTTTGTAATTTCTACAATTTTTATTTGCCACCCTACAAAGTATATATTCTGAATCAGAATGAATGGAAAAGTTGATTAAGCTATGTCCGTTTCTTTTACCCCATCGATTCATGGGTTTTAAATTCAATAATATCGGTTCACATATAGCTTAGATATATCCAAAATTCCGAAAAAAAACAATTTTTCTTACAATTTTTATGAAAATTTAAAAAAAAAAAGTTGTTTGTTTTGCTTCAAACTCCACACAATTATTAAGCATGGTGACTAAAAGGCAAAAAATTCCAGATATCGGTCCTTATATACCCGAGATATAGCCTGAACCGGGGTTTTCATGAAAATGTCGCGCAATCAAACTTAAACAACTTTTTTTTTTTACTTAAAAGCAGTTCCGGTAATATTTGGTGGTTACGAGTACTAATATACAGAACAGGAAAATTTCCGATATTGGTCCATATATATACCCGAGATATAGCCGAAACCGATTTTTTAATGAAAATGTCGCGTAAGCGAACTTAATTTTTTTTCTGCTTAAGAGCAGTTGTCGTTATAAAAAGAGATTAATAATTATTAATTATCTTATAATAATAATTAATAATTATTAATTATCTTATTAATTATCTTATAAGATATCTTATAAGATACAGAAAATGAAAATTTCTGATATGGCTCCATATATACCCGATATATATATATCCTCAACATATTTTTACATGATTTTTTTTTTGTAAAGACAGTTCTGTTTATAAAAGGAAGTTAGTAAAATACAGAAAATGAAAATATCTGATATCGGTCCATACGAGTATACTCGTATACGCGAGGTATAGCCTAAACCGATTTTTCCATCAACATTTTTTTTTATTTTTTTTTTTTTTTTTTTTTTGCTGGAAAGCAATTCTCATAATAAAAGAAGGTTACTAAAATACAGAAAATAGCAAGTTCCGATATAGCTTAAACAGACTTTTCCATGAAAATGTCCATGAAGGATTTCGTTTTTGGAATGAAGATTACAAGGCAAAAATATTTTTTCCCCGATATCGGTCCATATATATCCGAGCATATTCAGTTCAAATTTGTAATATATACTATACATATACGTGACTATCGTGAAGGGTATTTTAGATTCGGGTCAGCCGAATATACCACACTCTTACTTGTTTATACTCTGATTTTATTTTTTAAAAATAGCAATAAAAAAAACTCATAATAATAAACCCTAAAAAATGACAATGATTTTCCAAGAAAAATAAAAAAATATACATAAATACAATAAAAACATTAATATGTGTAGCAAAATAGTACACAACTTGAAGAAAGAATAGCATGAAAAACAATAAAATTTCAAGCTTTAAAATTGTTATTGAAAAGCAAATACAAATAGAATAATGACCTGAAACGTAATCTTGCAACAATCATCGGAAGAAAAGAGTTTTTATTACAATTTTATATTTCATTGATATTTTGCAATATATTTATACATATATTTTTCCTAAGGAATTGTTCTTTTTAATTTCCTGTTATCGATTTCATTTTGCCTGACTCAACCAATCGTACATAAGTACAATATTATATTTCATATAATTTCTTTATTATTCCATTTACTTTTTTATTCTCTTAACAGGGTCTTTTTTGGGCTTTGGCTTGTATCTGGCTAATTTATCCTGGCACTCGCATACCGCATTTGAAGGGAGAATTGTTTAATGAAACATCAGCATATCCTTTTCTATACACAGACTATTTGCCAACAGAATTTTTGATCAACGGCATTGTGTCGTGTCTGTTGACGGTGGTGAATGTGATTTGCATTTTTAGTACCGCCATAATAGTGCTGAAAATTAAGGAAGTTTCGGCGCCATACACAGCCAGTCCCGACTTAAAACGGTAAGTTTGTTAACGAAAATAAATAATGACAACAAAACAGAGAACAAAAAGAAACCAAATCCAACAACTGAGTTCTTCCTTTGAGTTGTTTACGATACTCATTACAGAGAATTAGCGACGACGGGCAACAGGATAGAAAAAAAAGTTGAACTAAAATATTGATTATTCTTGCCATTAAATATTCCAATTTCATTATTTATGTCTGGATACTGGCCCTACATAAAACATATAATCATAAAATTGTTAAATCAATGTTCGTCAAACATTTCATTAGTTGGAGTGATAAATTTGTTTAAAATGCTTTGGTAAGCAGATGTTGTTAGAATATTTTAAAAAGTAATGAATGGAATAAATGATGTAATTGCGTCACGTTTTAGAAAGAAAATTGCTTAATTAATGGCAGAAAAGGCCGCTTAGATTCGAAGGATATACGAGGGTGGATTGATATTGAAGCTGCCTAAGTAGGTTTTTAAAACCATTTATTTCCTTTTAGCTGAATACACTTAGTAATATAATATTCCAAAATTTTTTTCGAATAATACAATTTTGGGAACCCCTCCAAATACGCGTTAGTTTCCCTAATCAATTCTTCGCTTGATATGAATATTTTTCTTGCGAGCCATTTTTTCAAGTTTGAAAACAGGAAAAAGTCACTATGATCTGAATCTGGACTATAAGGTAGATGATCAACCAATTCCAAGTGTATTTCAAGTAGTTTTAGCATCGTATCTAATGCTGTATGAACCGGTGCGGAGCGCTTTTTTCTTCTTTAGAAGTGGTCGTTTTATCTTGATTGCATCAATCAATTGATCCAATAATGTACGCTGTGCATCTTTTTGCAGGAGAATCGAAGAGCAATATTCCATGTGCCTCCCAAAATACAGTGGTCATAACCTTGCCAGTCGATTTTACTTTCTTCGCCTTCTTCGGTGTACTTCTGCCAGCTTCCATCCATTGTTTTGATTGATTTTTGATGTCAGGTATGTAGTGGTATGCTGAAATATCGCCTATAAATAAAGCGGCCAGATGGTTGACGTATCACAAGATATTCGGAAGGGATATCATGATAGTAACGGACAGCAAGGCCTCCATCAACTCCCTGATTGGTATATACACTAATTCTAGTCTAGTCCAGGAATGCCGGACATATTTAAATAAGGTGGCGAGACATTTTAACCTAACCCTAAAATAAGTACGTGGATATGGGTCCAACAATGGCAACAACATCGCTGACGCATTAGCCAAAAAAGGGACAGCCCTAGAGGATAGAGATATAGACCCCTTTTGTGTCTTTTTGGGAACCTCTTAGTGTAGCTTTACATTCGCTGCTTCTTATGAAAGACGCTAGCCCGGTCGGTTTGGCCGAAGCCAGACAAAATAGGCTAATGAAGCTCCGCTCGTTTAAGTATCTTAGACGATGATGCTCCAATACCGGGCATGTGCCGAGGAGATGAAGCATCGTCTCCTCCTCCTCCTCGCCTTGGCAACTTCTACAGAAGTCGTTATGTGGTAGGCCCAGTCTCCTGGCATGGTTCTCAAACGGGCAATGCCCAGTGATGACTGCTGCAGTCACTCTTAGTTGAGATCTGAGCAGTTTTAATAGCTCCCACGTTCTCTTAGAGCTAATATGCGGCCACAGGTTACTTGATATAAGGCATGTGGGCTCTGGGAGATACTTTTCTTAGGCACGTTCCAGCATGTGGACTTTTATTCTTTTCCAACACGCTGATAATCAAATTATCATATACAAATACCCCACGTAATTTGACTCGGCGATCATTCATAACGATATCGATATTCTTGATATTTTCATCAGTAAATACCTCTTTTGGCCTTCCTGTTGATGATATTGCTGCAGTGCTTGTTCAGCCGCTTTCAAAGTTCAGCAAATCAATATTTTACCATGTAGTAGTGTTTCGTCTTCCGTCTTTTGTTACTACTGTCCTTATTCTCTATATTCGTTATTAATTTCGTACCAAACTAATTTGCACCGGAATAGGTAGCAAACTGTGTACACGTGTTTTTTTTTTCTCTTTTTACTGTTGGCCGCATATTCTATCAGCCCAATTATGAATATTCTCACGGAATTTATTTCTCTCGGAATTTATTCCCCACGGAATTTATTTCTCACATAAAATACTTTTTTCAATTCATATTAAAGAAAAAACTCACAATTTTTGTCCGTGAGAATTGAAGAGTTGATCTCCTTTTCGTGTTTTCAACGAATGGAGAAAAGAAAAAATAAAAAACCTCATACTTAACTTCTGTTCATAATTGGAGGAAAGGGAAAAGTTATAAAATTCCTACGGAATTTTTATTTATAATTGGGCTGTATATATGAGCCTATTCTGGTGCAAATTACGCCGGAATAGGTAGCAACATGTGAAGACGTTTTTTCTCTCTTTTTTTACCTAAACTAAAATTTCCCATTTACTGTTTTTCAAATAGCTTTTTACTGGATTTGCAACATGTACCCGAGCGTTGTCATGATTGAAAATTATGACCTTGTGTCTGGTTCAAAGTCATCTTTGAACCATCATCAATGATTAGGCACATTAATTCGTCAATAAGCCGAATTGCCGCATTTGGGCGAATGATAATTCAAGAATGATTGCCAAAAAACCAATGCACTTACAAAGGGTGACTGATTGGTGCGGTTTATGGGCTATCGTCATCATCGGGACGTATTTTTTTCCAACATGAGGCCGGTCAGATAGTTACTGCGAGATGATAAAGAACTTTTCATGGCCAGAATTGGAAGATATATATGTGGATGATAGGTGGTTTTAACAGGACGGCGCCACTTGCCACACAGCTAACGAAACAATGGCTCTTTTGTGCGATAAATCCCATGGCCATGCTATCTCACGTGGTGGCGAAGTCAATTGGACCCCTAGATCATGTGATTTGACACCGTCGTACTTCTTTCTTTGAGGTTATTTTAAAGGAAAGGACTACGTCGAAAAGCCAGTAACAATTCAAGAACTAAAGGATGAGATATTACGGCACATTAATGGCCTACAACCTCAATTACACCTCAGCGTCATCGAAAATTTGGACAATCGGCTGGAGGTGAGCCGCCGAGGTCTCGGCGTTCATTTGGCTGATATTTTTTTCCATACATTTTTCAACTATACCATATATTAAAAAGAAATGGCTACAATTTCTAAGTTCCTTTTGACATTTACTCAAACTTATTTTAAAAATTCCCAAACCACGCGGAACCCTTTCGCTAACCGGTTTTTCATATTCGGTGCGCGTTCTTGCCCTGGATCGTGTAACTTAACTCTTAATAAGTATCTATATCCAGAGAGATATATTTTTATGAGACCGTAATGCAAAAAGTATTTGTATTTTTTTCGTTATATTTTGTATTTGAAATACGCAGCTTGAAAGTATTTTGTATATTGTATTTGAAATATATAAGGTGTATATTTACCCAGCCCTGGGGCCAAATTCCGCAAGGATGAATTTTGAAATGTTCACCAATTTTAGTGCTCACTTTTGATATTTGAGGCCGCAATGGTGAAAACAAATAATTTTGACACTTAAAGTGTACACCTAATAATAATTTTTTCACTCAAAAATCTTCGGTGAATTTTGTAAAATATTTTGATGTTGAAAAAAATAAACAAAAGGATTATGTATGTATATTAAAATTATCTACTAAACAACTTGTTTGACACAGTTAATTTGACAAACCAGCATATCATTCAGCCTGAGGAAACACATTCAGCGGAATAAAATTTATTGTTGCTTAAGGAATCGCTTTTTAAATGAAATGTTCACAAATGTGCCTGTCAGTGAATTTTATTTTGAGTGTTCACTGGTAAAAAATTCATAGTTGCGAAATCTGGCCCCTGGTCGTACGTAGGTGATTTAAAATCACCGTGATTTCAAAAGAGGGTTGATAATGACAAAGCATATGTAATATGCCATTAGTTGTCTAAATCGACATTATTCACATGTACAACTTCAACGTACGACATTGCAAAGAAACTATTCTTTAATCACTGAAATAGGACGAAATGCATGTCTTGACGTCTTTACTTGATTTGAGGTTTTTTCGGTCTCTAGTTTTTCGAAAACCAGTCAATCTGCCCTCGCATAAACAATGACATTTTTAACGCAAGAAAAAAAAACGTTATGAAAACAAGATAAATGATGTTTATGCTCGTTCAGCCTTAAAGTATGCAAAGAAAATTATTGTTTATGCCAATTTAAAAGCAGCTAGGAAATTAAATATTTTACTAACTATTAGATTAATTTGAAATTAATCGGAAACAATTCAAACTTTATAATGTTGCCTCTTCAGGAAAATAAATGAGATAATAATTTCCTAAACACATCTAATAAAATCCGGTTCTAAATCAACTGTCACTGCCTCTATTTCGAATAAATACATATAAAACAAAAACGAATTTTCAAATTTTGTTTTTGTTTAAAATGTTTTTATGCGAATGAAAATATTTATTCAAAATAGTGGAAATAGCAGTAACTTTAAGTCATACAAATTTAAAAGCAGAAAAAAAAATTACGTGAAAATATTGCTCATTAAACGGAATAACATTTTAGTCGCAAGATTGATTATGAAAAATCATATAATAAAAGTTCTGGTGTCTTCCACTTGCTTTAAACTAAAAACTGCCTTTAAGCCCTAAAGTAGGCTATTCATTTTTTTAATAAACTAAAAAAAAAGATGTGATTTCTTTAGAGAAAAAGAAAACTTTTGCTGCTTCCGTTATTAACAGAGCATTCAAAATAAGTTTGAAATTTTTGTTCTGTAATAAATTATTCACTTGAGTTAGTTTTTGTAAATGCCAAGAAGTATTTGAACGGTTTAAGTTAAATTTAATTGCTTTCAAGAGTGTTAACTTTCATGTTTAAATCATATACGAAACAAAAAAGTAACCACTCGTTAAATGTTGTTTCTTAATACTTTTCTTGCCTTAATAAACAAAATCTCCTTGACCTTATTTAACTTAAAGAAGCAGAAGATGTACAAGAAGAGAAGGAAGAAAAGTATTTTAATGGAAAAAAGTTGAATTCTTAGCAAGAAAAGTAAACTTTGATTTTCATAATAAATTAAGAACAACAACAACTAACAAGGTAGGTAACAACAACAAATTGACATCATTAATTCAAGGTCTGGCAAAAGAATAAAAAAAATTACAAGAAATGTGAAGATGAAAGAGAGAGGTAGAATAAGTTCTTCTAAATACAAGAGACCACCACATAAACAAATACAAAAACAATTTTTAAATTAAATGTCAAACAGCCGCTACAAATAAACCAGCGAGTACACTACTCTAGATAGAGGCACGCACTTTCTCCTACACACCCACTTACAATTTTAGCTCTCATGCTTCTTGACAGCTGATGATGAGGGTCACGAAATACTGCTGGCTCTTAACGACAACAAAGATATTAATATGTACAACAGCGTTACTGCTGTTTAAAAGAAAAGAAAAAAAAACAAAACAAAAAAAAAAGAGAAATTGATGTCCTTGCTATTCCGACAACAAATGAAAGTGTTGTGAATCCTTTTTTGTCATTGTGTTGAAAATGACAAAGGAAATAAATTTATGAGTCACAAAAAAAAAACACTAAACGACAAAATCAATTTCTCACACATGTCAATACATTTCTTTGTCTTCTTCGCTTTAAGCGGCATTAACATAATTTTCATCTCATATGTCTTGTGCTTTTCAGAGAAGTCAACAAACATGATAAAATATTTCATTACTGCCTGTTAAAATTAAATTTTCTAAAGGACAGAAGCTGTGACTTTTTAGAAAATTGCCAGTAATGCTGTTATTTATATTGAATGACCAACGATAAATAATTTGTGTGCTTTATACATATGTACATACATCATATGATGAACATTATTATAACTTGCTACTCCATTCAAAGATTCAATTAACCCTTGGGCGACGAATGGAATACATACTCGTATATCCCATTTGACTTTTTCGCCATTACAGTTTTTTTTAATTATTATAGTCAAATCGTGCTTCGTCAAAATTTAAAAAAATAATCAAAAGGATTATGTATGTATATTAAAATTATCTTTTCAACAACTTGTTAATTTGACAAATCAACATATCATTAAACCTCAAGAAACACATTCAGCGCAATAAAATTCATTGTTTTTACGGAATCGCTTTTTAATGAAAAGTGAACACTGTGTCTGTCAGTGAATTTTATTTTGAGTATTCACTAGTAAAACAAATTCACAGTTGCGGAATCTCAGCCATGGACCGAAAAGAAAAAATGTTTGAAAAATCGGTTTAGGCTTTATCTCGAGTATATATGGACCGATATCGGCATTTTTCATTTTCTGTATTTAAGTAACCTCCTTTTATAAGCAAAACTGTTTTTAATAAAAAAAAATTCCTTCATGGAGATAACGGTTTAGGCTATATCTCGGGTATATATGGATCGATATCAGAAATTTTCTATATCTGGTAACCTCCTTATATTACTGGAACTGCTTTTAAGCAAAAAAAGCTGTTAGCCCGAGGTACTTGAATGCTTCTTTAGTGACATGAAATAAGTGTTCTGTCCCGCGAACGTGACACTGTATCTGCATTCCAAAAACATCAAGAGCATCCGATTCTTAAATATTTATACCATCCATTAGTACAGACAGAGCAGCATTTTCAGTCGTTTGCTTGTGTGTTGATAAGCAACATTGGGTGTTACGAGCATTCAAGGCGACCCGGTTTTACGACACCATTCGGAGATTAATAGAATATCACTAATATGAATCATTCTTATTTAGCCTCTTGACAGCGATCTCTGATAGGCTAGGCCTTTAACTAAAAGAGTACGAGTGGCAAATGCTGCTGTCATCCTCGAAAGAGTGTATATGATTGGAAGTTTGATAAATAAGGTCGTTGAGGAAAATGAGAAATATTTGTTTGGGTAGCAGAAAGAACGGAATCTTGCGGCACCCCTGAGTTAATCTTGAACTCATTTGATGAGACCTCATCTATAACAACTCGTATAGTGCGGTCTTTGAGAAAGCTCGATATAAATCGTGAAAAGTCATCATCTACACCTTTGCAAATATCGAGCGCCTCCACTTTACTTTCACCAAAATGATGGATTTAGTGCCACCATTTTTGAAAGATATGCCATAAGATCGTCAGTAGAATGACCCTTGCGAAATCCATATTGACAGTCACAAAGTAATATATGTACGCAATTCTAGATACCTCACAAGGTGATAGTTAATGGAATATTACTTTGGAAAGCGCGGAGTTAATTGCAATTGGGCGGTAATTTTCAGGGTTATTTGTCTCACCTTTTTGGGGATTGGAATTACATTAGCAACCTTCCAGCACGATGGGAACCCACCAACATGGTAAACTACTCTGAGGAGGTGTGCTAACGCACGCGCAAGCATAGAGGAACACTGCTTCAAGAACAGTGCTGGAAAAATATCTTTGGCATAGTTGCAGTTACTCTTTCGAGCTCAGGAAGTGGTTGACTGCTGTCCGGCATCCGGCAAGCAGGCATTGCTTGCAAACATTTAAGCCAACAGGTTAACTTTGTCTACCTGTTTGGGATGCACACGGAATATTGCTCATCGATTATCGTGAAAAATGATCCACAATCACAGGAATGTATTATCGTGTGTTATTGGATCAATTGAAGGATGCCATCAAGAAAAAATGGTCACGCTTAAAGAAGAAAAAATTGTTCTTTCTTCAAGACAACACGCCGGTTCACACACCATTACAATACGATACTAAAATTACGTAAAATACGAGTTGCTAAGTGTATTGAGCTAAAAGTTATGTTGATAAATAAATTGTTTTTGGAATAAAATGCTTTTTTCCTACTTAGGTAGATTCAATATCAAGCTGCCCTCGTATGCTTAGAAAAATTGAATGTTAAGCCAAAGTTTATCACTAACAATGTTGATGATTTGTTTTATATAAGAGAATTAAAATTTTTATACATTCTGGTTTAAGATGTAATTGGAAATATGGTTTCATATGTTAACTGTTGCTGTAAAAAGGAAATTTATGTTCGTAAAAATTAAAAGCAATATTTGAAACAATTTTCTTTTTATAAAAAATTAATGGGAAAAGAGTTTAAAATTGCTATATTTCTTGGCCTGTTGAAGTTAATAATTGCAAGAAAATCTAAAAGCTTAGTTATAGAAAAAAATATTGTTATGTATTATTACCCAAATCTTATGCCGTAAATAAAGATACGACGACATTAAACAAATATTTGACAAAGAAAATGTAGCCGCTACTATTTTAGCAAGTAGAAAATGAATAACCATAATGTGCATTGATTGGCTTAAGCTTATGTCAAAATTAAACGAAATACCTGTCAATTTCACATGTAAATTTAAAACAACTTTTAGTTGGCCATAATGTACTTATATGAACTTAATGATTTTAAGCCCATTTCTTCGTACTTCGAACCAATTCTGTCTTTTCTGAGCAGATTATATAAAAAATTACTCAAAATAACAGCAAATTATTTGTGTTAACGCAATTCCCAAAATCGCCATAATGAAATGCGTGTAATCTGGCAGCACCATTTAAACACCGTAAAAAATAACTAGAGTTACGTAATAAAAGCTTGATTGTCAAAAAACGTTCTACCGCCCTCGCCATTTTGTAAAGACTTAAACACGAGGCGGTTCAGAACTTCTTAAATATAACCAAAAGAACTTAATTTCCAGACATTTCCCTACCAAAAAGTATAGTATTGTTTTCTTGAATTTTCTATATATTATTAATATGTATAATTATTATTTTTTATTTGTTTACAAGGAGTTTTAATAAAAATACACTGCGTAATAAATCAAGTCTTTTATTACGCTTTGTACTTTGTTCAAAATCCCCAGGGAAATTGCTGGCTCGGCCTATAGCCCTCTCGACAATTTGTATGCAATAATTTCCAAAAAAAATTTTGTAGTAATTTCTTTAATTAAAAATTGAATGAAATCTAAAACACATTGCTCTTAAATTTAAATACAAATGTGGTTGTTCCAAATTTTCTTAATTTTAATAATTTTTGTAAACATACACACAAACTGCTGATAACAAATGATTCCGTACAGAAAGTACGTTCAGTTTCGTACTTTGCTTAAGCAACTGACATTAGACGAAACTTAACGAAAAGTTTTATTAAGTTCATTATAGTTGTACACATTTGATTATATCGCTCCTTTATTGCAACATAGGCATAACTAAAAAAAATTGTTTCGAGAAAAACGCATTTAAATTTTTAGTTTCTACACAAGTCTTAGAAAATATCTCCTAAAGAAAACAGTTTAAAAATAATAAATTTTTGGCACAATATAAAAGGTCGTACTGTGAACAATTCTGCATGGTTAACTCGAAAAGCTAATTTTTTGAGACATGACTATGTTGCAATAAAGGAGCGATATATAATCGCACAGTTTCTTAAGCTGGATGAATTCAGTTAATGGACATTATAGTTAGGCCTTTATACAGCATTAGCATTATTAAATAAACAGGAGGAAACACAATTTATATTTGCTTAATATGACCGTACCTTAAGTCACCTTACTCCCAGTGGGCCATCAAAAAAAGATTACAATTTTAACCTTTCTTACTATTAAAAGGACTTAAATTTTTTCCTTACTTTTAAAGAAAGTCGGAAATTAAAAAGAAATCTTTTGATACAAATTTTACTTAAAACCATATAAAGAACATGACATCCCCCACCCAACATATAAATCTAAAAAAATTTAAGCAAAACCAAGGGAAGAGAAAAAAACCATTACAATTTTGTGTGGGAATTGATCTGCTATACTTATAAACGTATATACATACATATATATTTTTATTTTTCATGGTCAAATCGTTGCCACCTTTAATTACCAACAATGGTTAGTTTTTGGGAAACGGATATACGTACAGTACGCAAAACCAATCGCTCGACCATAAGGCGTGGCAAAGGAGGTGCTGGAGCTGGATCTGGAGGTCTGGGTACATTCAGAGATAGACTTTTGAGGTGAGTAAAATTATAAGTAAACTAACAGCCAGTTCGCCGATGACGAAAGCAAAAGATCTTTCGCATTCTAGGCGAAAGAAAATTTATTTGGATTTCTTCTAACTTTATTCTATGCGAACGATGTGTCAAAATTCAATTAAATACATTTGGGAACGAATAATAGTGACATAGACAAACCCAAGTTGTTCGAATGTAAAAGAATAGCTTTCTTTCGCATCATTCGATATCGGCGAACAGGCTGTAAAAGTTAAGTTAAGCAAACGATCATTCAACTTTTTTCCATAACCAGTTTTCGAACCGTTACAAGTTGGCAAAAACCGGGTTTTTGTTACAAATTAAAGAGAAAACCGGTTAATTGGTTATTTAAGTAAATAATTAAAACCAAATTTGTTACCAAAATGATATCTGATATAAAATAACTAGTGTGAACAGGTTTATTTTATAGGGAAAATAATTTTAGTTACAAAAAAAATTTAAAAAACGCGCTGCAATAGAGAACTCAAAACTAAGAAATAGTTTTAAAAATAAGTCTAAATCTACAGTAAACGATATATAATTTTATGGAAAAAACTTCGGGTGCTAGACATATAAAATATATATGACAAAGCGTCCCACGCTTTTACAAAATAAAAATAGTATTTTTCATTCAGCATTTTTTTATTTAATTTTTTTTTTTTAACTTGAGTCAATTCAAAATTTTACAAATTTCACTTTTTACAAGAAATCTTGCCTACCCACTATAAAAATCTTTAATTAAGATAGTGTTATCTTTATATACGATATTTTATAAAATTTAACAATAACATTTAATTATATTTGCTATCAACCAAAATCAGCTGTGACGTTTACAGCCTATTATCAGGGACCCAAAATACCTGCTTACCTTCGTCAAAATTATATTGCAGAAGCATACAACCATTACTGTCGAAAGAATTTACGATTATTGGATCATTAAAAGTTACAGAATCACACTACAAGCCTTCAAATTCAATCAATGGCAATTCTAACAAACACAGTGTACATTTCACATGTGTTTCCGTAAACGGTTTCTTTAAAAAAATTTATTAAACTACACGAAAATTTGCCAGAATTATAATATATACAAGATGAAGTTTACCATAATTAATATTTAATGCAAACGTTTTTGAAAAACTTTATAATTTATTTAATAATTTGGTCATATCTCATTTACCAAAACCGTAACAAAATCAGAGACTGCATTCATTGCAATATTTGACAAACTTGGCTGGATCGATTAATAGCAAAACACTCCCTAAAAGCAGCAGATTTTATAAAACGAAATGTTTCTTTTTCTTTCGACAGTGTCTATAATATACAACAGCAATATTATTTTACTTTTGTATATAAAACGGTACGTTTTTTTGAATGAAACGTAAAAATTTTGGACGCTTTTAAATTAATTTTTTTTTCCTACATTAGAACAAAAAGTTGAGTTGAATTTGATTTTGTGCCACCGAAATTTAAAAAAAACGCATCGAAAATGTAAAAAAAGCGCACCCCGCACCAACTCAAGAATTTTTCGCACAAATAATTTTAAAAACGGTGCGAACTGCACCGAGTTGACAACGCTGGTAGCTAGCTGTGTACACGAGTTTATTATTGTTTTTTCTCTCTTTTTTACCGTTGTCCGGATTTTCTGTACATGTGTGTTTATTATTAATTTCGTATGACCTCAAATGCACCAGAATAGGTAGCAATATGTGTACACGTGTTTATTTATTTTTTGTCTTTTCATCGTTTGGATGTTCAATATTAATTTATTTTCAATACATTTCATTACCTTGTAGTGTGGAAGGTGTTGGACTAAATTTTATTATGCTGAGCAGTGTCGAAGGTATATACACTGGGTACTGATCAGTTTTAACGAATTTAAAGTGAAACCTCCACGAATACTACTCCCTTTTTCCTCCTCATAACTTATTTTTCTAGTTCCAGTACAATGCGTTGCATATGTACGGGCTACCCCCTGAGTACTGGTCACAGATAAAAAAAAGTACAGAAACGAGGCACTGGTTCAATCTCGAATATTTAATAATATGTCTCATTTTCAACTCATTTTAAAAGGGCCGTTACTTACTTTATTTTAAAAATAGGAGTTAAAAATAAAAAGGGTCTATCTTAGATAACTTGATTAAAATAAACAATGTAAAAGATTTTATTTATATCATTAATCAGTGAACTCTTTTAGTTATATACATAAGTACGATATTAACTAATCAGTTGTGAGTTCGAGTCCAACTTCAGCCAAGAAGAAGGATTATTTTTTTTTAATTATAACAATAATTGCTGTGAAACAATAAGACCAAAGAAGAACAGGAAAATAATTGAATACCATTAGCTGGGGGACAACTAGCTGTTTCGTAAAATAGATCAAAATAATTCTTCCTCTTGACTGAAGTTAGACTCGAACTCACAACTGATTAATAAAAGACTTTATTTTAAATGCAATGAGTTGCCTCTTTTTATTTAAAAATTCCTTAAAACTTTTTCGTATCTAAAATTATACAGAATTTATAAAGTTTTTTCCTTCTCCTGTAAAGCAATGAAAAATCCAGTTACGCCCTTTTATATTAAGCTTTCCATTTGCAAATTTGTTCTTGATAATTTCTTATAAAACCTTTAAGCTAAAAATTTGTATGTATAAATATTCCAGTGGCTACCAGGGCTTGGATGAACATCGCAGCCCTGAAATGGATACGGTTTTGGAGCAGGCACTGAAGGAAGCCGAAGAGGATGTGACCTTCAAGAAGGTCAAACGTATGAGTTATTCCAGCAACGCAGCGGGCGAGGTAAGAATTCTATTTTTGCTGCTTTAAATGTTGTAGTTAAAATTTTATTTCATTCTACTATTTCCCCCTTTCAACTTGTTTCTAAAGATATTCAAATTGAGTTAATTTCTTTATTGAATGCTATTCCTTTTGCTCCTGGTTCCGTAGAGAATTTTAACTATCATGGAAGTTGTTATTGCCGGTTTGTCTGACTTTTAATTGATACTGAATACTGACTTTTTTCTCTCTTTTTTTTCTTTCTTGTTGACTTTTGTTTCAAGTTAAAATTGATGATTATTCCATTTCGCAGTGCCTTTGTTTACAGTTTTTTTTCTTGCGCAATTTCATCCGGGCTGTGTGGTCGACCAGAACATGTGTAACGTGGTCCGTGTTTTAGTACAGACTGTCTGTTCTACTGCCACTTTGGACAGTTACCGACATTTATGTGACAATTTGTTTTTTTTTTATAGTTGTTGCAAGTGAGTTTACTTCTCTTCTTTTCAATTTTTTGTTCACTTCATTTGTAACAATTTTGTTTGGTTTATTGATGAAATCAGCATGCGGTTATACAAGATAGATACGTTTATCTTTTTCTTATATTAAATCTGGGTGCATGTGTGTGTGTACGAGTTAAAGGATGATAAATTTGAAGAGTGTTAACGGTGGGACTGGCAATTTGAAGGCGATAAATCATTCACAATTTAAATAAAGAACACAAAATTAAGGAAAATAAAATAAGCTTTAGGGAATAATGGAGAAAATAATTCGCCGTATAAAAAATTTCAAACAGTTACATATTCAATTTCAATGAAGATATTAAGAGCGGTTTAATCAAATTGTAAATAAAACAAAAAGTGTAATTGTTCGAGCTTAAGGTCTTTTTTGCAATTTTTAGTTTTTTTTTTTTGGTTTTTAGTTATCTGGCAATATTTCGCTTTCCTTTGGATAGCTTCTTCAGGCCAAATATTATTTGGCCTGAAGATGTTTTCATCTTCATCATTTGTTGATGTTTTCATCATTTGTTGACATTCTAGGGCGACCAGGACGATCATCGTCATTGACATCTTCTCGGCCCTCCTTAAACCGGTTATACTACAATTTCGGCAGGTGGATGTCGTACCCCTTCAACAGAAACTGCTTGGCCAGCCTCTTTTTCAAAAAAGTGTGGACCAATTATGCCTCCAGCTCAAAAAACACAGCAGCGAGTGACACATTTTTGAAGCATTTGTGTCTCGACAGTCACGTGTAGGTTGTTAGAAGCCCAAAAGCGGAAATTTTGTCAATTAAAAAAGGCGTCAAAGGTAAAAAAGTGTTTAATCACGTAAGATGATCCAGTTGTTTATTTTCAATATGCCGTACAACACACGTTTGTTCTAGCGTTAAATCCTTCGTAGATAAAACGATTTTTGGCATTCAGCTTACGATTTTGATGTTGTTTTTGGGCCAACGTAAATTTTATGAATATTGTTTCATTTAAAAAATAACAATCGTAAATAGGATGCAATTTTTCTTTTGTGAAAAAAAGAGTCTGTTGTAGAAATCGAACCAGCAACCTCAAGACTCAAGCAATCGAGCACTCTAACAGGTCAGCCATCGCAAGTTTTACATTTACAATATATAATGAAATATGCTCATTATATTAAATAAATTATTTCGTAGCTGTTACGAAAGTCTTACATTAATACTATGAAACATTTTTATTGTATTTACTACACTGCTTGGTAGCAGTAACGAAATTCTTACCTTTTCACGCAAAAGTTTTTCTCATCACGAATAAAAGAATTTTCGTAACATTAGTGAAGTTGTAAATAGCTTGTTTTCTATGTTTGCCAGCTATCTACGAGTATATGTAGACATTTCATAGGAGCTACCCTAATCATCAGTAGACTTTGGAAATTTTTGAAAGATATTCTCAAACATTCAACTTTATATCCAAACGATCTAAATAAATTGCTGAGAAGTTAAAAAGAAAATGATTGTTATCAACGAAATCAAACTTTTCATGGTATTAACGAAAGATTCTTGTACGAAACGGTTTCATTCTCATAACAAAGCGTTATTCTTTCACTGTGTAACGCTTCATTTTTGCTAACCCTTAACTAACAATTTACCAACACTTTACTGAACAAATGGCAACAAAATCAAATCTGGTGTTAAACTTCGAACACCCTTTGTACAATATTAAAAATGTGTACTTCCTCAGTTGAATGCTAAGGGAAACTAACTTACTCATTACACAGCTGGTGACGATAAATATCATTATAAAAGCTGAAAAAGATGGTAATGATCTTCCTTCGTGGGAATTTGTTTTTTTTTTCTAACTTATATAACAGACATTTGTTGGTACACATAACAGAAAAAAATGCGAAAATCGAACGTAACTCACAAAATTTCAAAATAACGGTTATTTTTTTATCAGACCTCGTATTCTTCTATTTTAATAAGAATTATTAAGTTAATTCTCTGAATACTGCTTGTTTTATTTGCAATTAGTATCTTGTACGATTTTTTTTTAACAAACACAAAAGCTGCCAATATTAATTTGTTAAATTTTTGTTGAACTTTTATAATTTTTTAAATTAAAAATTGATTGGTCATCAGGTTTTTAGTTCAAGTTTTTCCTTTCTTCAGTTTATTTTTTTTTTTTTTTTTTTTTTTTTTTTTTTTAAGAAGGATTTTTTACAATACAAATTTGCTGTGATCAATCTATATTCATCTCATATTGAATCACATATGCATTTTTGTTAATATATATTCATCTCATATGGAATCACACTGCGAAGTTTCTTGCTTGTCTGCAGTAACATCCAGAGTCTGTGGCAGGAATCGAACCTGCGACCTTGAGACTATTGCTCGAGTACTCTACCAAATCAGCCATCGAGTCACCCTCATCATGCGTTTTGGTTGGACCACGTTTTATTTAATTTGTATAGCTTTTCAAAGCACCCTTTATTTAATTAAACCAACCAAAATATCTACAAAAGTAATTGTAAATTATTTAATAAGGCACCCATCTCAAAACTCTTTTTTAGGTAATTTTTTTTGTACATACTGAAACTTTCAACACGTCCTACTTTACTTCACAGTCAAACTAGAAAATCCTGTAAAATCTTTTTCAAAATTTGCTTTAAATACCCACCCGTTTTCATTATTCTTTTTCGTACAGCATTTTGAGACTTTTGCGACAATTAATTGTACAAGTCTAGTAAAAGAGTGAAAATTCACAATCCGCCAAACAATCAAACGGTCTAATGGTCACTATAAATACAAAACCCAAAACAAATCTAAGCTGCACAACAGCCCAAAAAATGACCAAAAATAGATTTATGCACTTAAAGCATTTAGTTTTTTGCTTTTTTTTCGCTCTCTAGCAGAGATTTTGAAGCCCCTGATAAAACCACACCAGTAACTCAAAGAAAAAAAAAAAAGGAAAAATCACTGGAAACAGTGAAAAACAAAAAGTTTAGGGACAATTGACTTTGGTTTTTGTGTAGTTGTCGCTGTAAACAAAAAAGTCAAAGAGCTAAAAATTTTGTTCCGCAACAGAAAGGCAGCAGGCGGAAGAACAAGAAAAAAAAAAAAAAAATATATATATATATATATATATATATATATATATATATATATATATATATATATATATATATATATATATATATATATATATATATATATATATATATATATATATATATATATATATATATATATATATATACAATTGCCGCACATTTTTCCCATGTTATCAAAGATTTATTTGCGGCTACAATAAACGAAATAACAAAAAAAAATCTTAAAAAAGGGAAAAATTTACAGAGAAAATTAATGCTGAAAGGAAGCAAAACATACAAACGTAAAGAAAAGAGGGGGGGGGGGGGGGGGGGGGGGGGGGAAGAGGAATAGGAAAAAAATTGCTGCCTACTTTTTTGTGAAACCATTCAGAGGTATAGTCTTTGAACCTTTTCACCATTTTTTTTTTCTTCTTCTTAACAATAAACGAATTTTTCTGTTTATGAGAAAGGCAAATAAAGGACTGCT
Source organism: Thecocarcelia acutangulata (assembly GCA_914767995.1). Lineage (NCBI taxonomy): Eukaryota > Metazoa > Arthropoda > Insecta > Diptera > Tachinidae > Thecocarcelia > Thecocarcelia acutangulata. The sequence continues at coordinate 15,555,591 of OU612097.1, forward strand.
CTTAATTTAAGCAAATTGCCAAACAAAAAAGAATGACTGGTAACGTCAATACAAGTTGAAAATGCAACAACAATTTATCAAGTCAAGGGTCAACAGTTTCAAACAGAGTTAAAATAGAAGTTAAAAGCACGACTAAAACGTTTTAAAGGCAATGTCAAAGTTAATAGTTTTTTCATCTCTATTGTTTATTTTTGCAATCATTCTAAAGGTTGTTTAAGCCTTCGAAAGGAAATTCATTAAGCGAAAATTAAACCAACAATAAAATTGAGATCGTTTTTAGGTTAAGATTAAATCCAGTTGCCTGAAGAGGTTTAAGTAGCAAATAACAGCGAAACTAATTTAGAAGTAGGAGCTGCAAAACGTCGATAGTATCGTTAGTTTTATTTTTAGCTAACTATCGATTGTTTTTGTTCGATAGTGATACTATCGACAATTTTTAAACGTATATACGAAGCCGGTTACATGTAGCCGGCATAAGAGTTTCTGGCCATTTATTCAGGCAGGTTCTTAGCCGCCTTTAAATTTTTATAGTTGTAGCGTAATTTACAAATCACATTATATATCAAAGTAAAGTGTATTATATCATTTATTACTTTTATCTCAAATAAAAAAAAGAGTTTTTTTTTTTTCTTATATAAAGAATGTTAATTAAATATGCCAACTTATATCTGGCGGCTGCGGCTAAATGTCGGCTGCAACTTAAAAAACTTTGTTCTCTTTGCATACAGGTGGCGCTGCAGCTCAAAGTGTTTAGCAAGTATTTAAAAAATATACTATATAATAATAAATATATAATAATAAAAATAATACGTAAAGATTTTATATATATGTATGTACCTATATAAATATGTATGTGTCTATGTTTACTAACTAACTAACTAATCGAGTTATAGATTCATAGCCAAAAGTAGCGCTTAACGATGGTATCGATAGTTTTTCTTGAAACTATCGAAAATATCGATGGAGACGACTATCGATAGCTTTGCAGCTCTATTTAGAAGTAACTTAATGAACATTTTTTAAGGTGATCATTTTCACTGCAAATGCTGGAGCAATAGATTTTTATCAGTATTCCCGTTAGTTAAAAGCAAAATTTTAAGTTGGCTATTTTTCTCTCAACGTTTCCAATGCTCATGCCCTAGAGTTTCTTTTTACAGTTATTTTTTTTTTTTCAAATCAAAAATTTATAAACAGCTTCCTTTTTGTTTCCTAGCTGTCTATATGTCGGCATTTCATAGGAGCTACTCTAATCATCGGTAGACTTGGAAATTTTTGAATGATTTTGTCAAACAATAATCTAAATAATAATCTAAATAAATATTGAGAATTTAAAAAGCAAAATCCTTTAATCATACCCATCAAAATACAAAAAACAATCTTATTATTTTTCACCTTTCCAATCTCTCTACTTTTCTTTACACCTTGAAAAATAAAAAGCTTGTTTTTTGTATTTTGATGGGTATGGCTGAAAGATTTTTCTTTTTTAAATTCTCAACAATTTATTTAGATTATTGGGATATAAAGTTGAATGTTTGGCAATATCTTACAACAGTTTACAAGTCTACTGATGATTAGAGTAGGTCCTATGAAATGTCGACATATAGAAAAACACACAGCTAGAAAACAAATAGCAAGCTGTTTATAATTTTTTTTATTTGTATCAATTTTAGGTATAATAAGCTCAGTAGTTATTTTTCTTCCATTGATGTGCTTTACTTCTTTTTAAAAATGGTACGAAGGAGTTAAAGGTTATATGAAATTTGCTGTAAGAATGTTCTCATTTTCTTTGGATCTTAACAGCACAACCTAAATTGGAGCAAAAATCTATATGCTTAAACAAAATGTATGATATCAACCCAAATAGCGCAGCGTTAATGTTTTGCAATTAAAAATTCATTTTCTGACGACATGTAGGAGAGTGAACTTTAGTCTCTCTCCCTTAATCTATCACTCTCCATGGGGACCCTGCGGAGGAACAGGTTTTTCCTTATCATATTCCAAACTAGGGCATTCTGTTTTTCGGTTAAAAAGGGGAAGGAGTCCCTCATTAATTGTAGCAAATAAAACTCTAGGAAGCCGCATGACCTATGTTGTGTTGGCTTCCGAAACCCCTACCAAGGGTATATGCAGAACCGGGATCAGTGTTGTCCCCAGGTAATAACAAAGGAAACGATCTTCGAACCTCAAAGGGTGTGTTGTATTGGATTTCCGAAACACTCACCAAGTGTAAATTCGCAGAATGGGCATCAGCAAGGTTCCCGGGAGGTTCTGCTTGCAGACCATTTCGGTGCTCATCATGGCTGAGATTCCCACTTTGGTTTCAGTGTTCTGTAGACCATTTCGGTGCTCATCATGGCTGAGATGCCTACCTTGGTTTCAGTGTTATGGCTGTGGTATAAATTTACAATCCAAAAACTATTTTCTATAGAAAACTTAAAAAGGTCATAACTATCTAAAATCTAAGTTTAAACCCTTTTTTTTTTTTTTTTTTCTTATATTAATTGTTTGACAATATCTGCCTGGCTCACGATGTCGCTTTGTTAACGTTCGCTAATGTTTTATGTAAAAATAAGTGACTTATAGACAACTATTATTCAACTAACGGATATATCGGACAATTCAATAGATATAAGATCAGGGAAAAGTAAACCTTATAAAAGGCATCTGAATAGGTTTTTTGACCTTAAAAATTATGACAAACGTTTACGAAACGACATCGTGAGCCAGTATGTTTGCTGGGAAGCTCTCTCACCAATATATATTAGTTTTTCACATAGCTGTTCTATGTGAACTCCATGTTAACTTGTGTTTACACCATTTCCATTGAAATATTACGTTTTCACATATTTCTTTACAATAATATGTGTATTTTTTCTAATTCCCAGCTGACTCAACGGCTGGCTAAATTAGCTGGCCTCAACAAGACCAGTGATTCACCAAAAGGCTTTGGCAGCCGCATTGGCAGTCGCATGAATTCGATGCGAGGCTCCCGCAAAGTTGATTTGAAGGCTCTCGACAAACTTGTCAGCAATCTGCTCGAACAGCAAACCTCTCCCTTGAAAGCGAACACAAATGCTTACAACTCTTCAGCTTCCACCAAGCGCAAATCATCTATGAAATTGAGCCGTTGGCGGCCAACATCCCGTTCAGCTCATAGTTTTAATGTAACCGAAGGTTCTACTAATTATGGCGCAGAATTGGGCAGTAGTGGCGCGAACAGTAATATGCCCACGATAATGGAAAGTTCGATAGCGGTAAATAATCAATCGCTGGCAAAAAATATCAACGAAACTCAAGCAGTGCCACGCTCACAACGTTCATCGTGGTCAAGTTCATTGGAACGTACGCCAGGAGCAGTGCGCAATGTTTTGCGAAATATCAACGCAGGCGCAGTGGGTGGCAGTGAGGAAAATCTTAATTTAACACAGAATTTAATACCATAAAAGTGCATGTGCCAAATGTAAAACGCACTCATTTTACATAAGTCAGATACAATAAATGTTTGTAAGCATATACATATAAGTGTGTGTATTTTATAGAAACTTCAAATAAAAAACTTAACTACGTAATTTGTGAAGAAAAAAAAAATGGCTAAAATCTTTTTACCAATGCGAACTCATTTCTATTAAACGTCTGGATGACTACGCTCAAAAAGCATTTGAGTGCATTCATTTTTGTTTCGGGTAAGTTTCATACCACACACGATTTAATAACGAGACATTTCATAATCAAACCGTGTGTGGTATATTTTGTACTAATAAGAACAAATTAATAAATACACAAGCCGATAGAGTAAAGATAATCAGCCTTTTAAAAAAAAAAATTACTTTTGGTTTCATGTACATATTTGCTACCAAATGAGTAAAGCTTAACAAACTGTTATTAAAAATTTGTATTCAGAAAACACATATTAACTGATAATAAATTTAAGCAATTTTGAACTGGTAGCAGTATACATAAAAGTGCCTCTTAAGTTCCAAAAAATTGTAGCTTATGTCCTAACGATTTAAAAAGTATGTATTATATTAATCGGTAACCGAATTTTCGAATACTTTTTGGTTGTAAAATAATAAAAAAAAACATTTGCGTACAATAAACATTTCTTTGTTTTTATCTTTTAGTGAAAAATGTTAATGAATAAAGCTAAAAAATTTATTAAAAAACCAAGTTGAGTAGATTTTTGAAGGCGAATGAGATGTACTTTTTTCATTACGAATAAAAGGAACTCGAATAACTTTACTATTACTGTTTTATACATCACTTCTGTGTGTGCAACTTTTTGTCATTCAAAATACAAATTTATTAAAATTGAAATATGAATGAAAGAAGTACATACATACGAACAACCATTCATATGTATTTGAACACATTTTTTCAATTTCTTTTTCAGTTTTAAATAAAGTTTTTATTTCAAAAATTTTTTTTCATAAATATGTATGTACATATGAACATATTCTACACATGCATGTTCACACTTATATCGGGTGGTTAAATTTCAAGGGCCGATGTTGTATGTAAACCACACCTAAACGCCAAGTTTTTATCCGAATTTTATTTGACATTTCTCTGTTTCAGACTCAATTTGAACCATGGAGAGATACACAATCATACAACGTGCTAAAGTTATCCAGACTTATTATGAAAATTATGATAAATTTTCGAAGAAAATCATCTTCAGTGATGAGGCACATTTTCACCTCAGTGGATTCGTCAATAAACAGAATTGCCGCATTTGGGCGAATGAGAATCCAAGAAAGACTGTCGAGAAACCAATGCTCTCACAAAGAGTGACTGTTTGGTGCGGTTTATGTGCTGGCGGCATCATCGGGCCGTATTTTTTCCGAAATGAGGCCGGTCAGGCAGTTACTGTGAATGGTGTTCGCTATCGTGAGATGATAACGAACTTTTTATGGCCCGAATTGGAAGATATGGATGTAGACGATATGTGGTTTCAGCAGGACGGTGCCACTTGCCACACAGCTAACGAAACAATTGCTCTTTTGCGTAACAAATTCACTGGCCGTATTATCTCACGTAATGGCGATGACAATTGGCCGCCAAGATCATGTGATTTGACACCGTTGGACTTTTTTCTTTGGGGTTATTTGAAAGAAAAGGTGTACGTCGATAAGCCAGCAACAATTCAACAGCTAAAGGATGAGATAATTCGGCACATTAACGGCATAGAATATCCATTATGCCTCAGGGTCATGGAAAATTTGGACCATCGGATGGAGGTGTGCCGCCGTAGTCGCGGCGCTCATTTGGCCGATATTTTGTTTCATACATAATTGAATAATACCAATATATCATAATAAAATAAAATTACAATAATTTCCTAAATAGTTTGTGCTTTATTCAAAATCAACATCGGCCCTTGATATTTAACCACCCTTTATATGACCAAATAGGATTTTGTACTGAAAAATTATATTGGGGACAAAAACCAATAAGAGGAACTATGACTAAAAGTAGTTTTAAAGATGGGCAGAAGGTTTATTAAAATTTCAGCATTTGACACTGAGTTGATATTAAACAAAAATTGGTTTTTGAATAATACTTTAGGGAATTTTGCTTAATAACGATAAGTAAACGTTTAGTAAGTTTTTTTGAATAAGGCTGAATAACTCTAAAGTTGAGGTCTTCAAAAATACCCCATATATGAATAAAGCTTTGGTAGCCAGAATTACTTGTGCTACCTCAGATATATGTAGTTGTGACCAACAATTACATGACATCACTTTTAAACAAGAGGAATTTATGTTATAAATCTATTAACCGATGATATAAATTTTAAGTCCACTTCCAACTTTATGTAATTTATTTTACATAACAAATCAAATCCCACTGTGAATCACCCGATATTATAATATTATACTTTTGAAACATTTACAAAATTGTATCGTTGAGATAAGATTTAAAATACTCACATGCTTCTCCAGAAATGTTGGCAATTGTTCTGGAGCTCTCTTTTCTCCCTCGATATTACGATAGTAGGCAGTTAAATTGGCACCCAAACGTATTGTCACTTCAAAGCGAGTTTTACCAGTTCGAGCTGTATTTTTAAAACGGAAAAACAATATTTTGTTACTAAACCTATCTTATTTTATATAGATGATAAATTGTGATGACCCAATCATGGATAGAAACTGAAATTCAGTAAGCAGTCACACATAGAAAGGCAAAAGAACAATCACTTCTGTTGCTTTCGGCACCATCAATTTATGAACTGTATTATCAGTTAACAAAACTGCATTATCATTTTCAGTATCTGGCATTGCAATGTTAGTTCAGTTGCTATCCATAATCGAGCTGTGATGCATATTATTACCTGAAGTGCGACTGCTTTTAAGCAACGACAAACCACCTTCTTTGCTATTATCAAAATCGCATTCACGCTGGCAGTCTAAAGCTGATGAATTTGATGTACAGCCTGAAATGAAAATTATATTTCTTAAAATTTTAATCCTATCTCAATTTTTAGATTATGGTAAGTAGCTAAATAAATTTAAAGCGGGTTATACTCGGCCAAAATGCTTGCTATCAACCTCGAGTACGTGTGTTTGCTACAGCAGCAGTTTAACGTTTGATAGCTCATCAAACATTCATTTTAATTCTGATTATACGGTGTTCACTTTCGTGAAAGATTTTCGCTATTGCGTGATGATAACAAACCTCTGGTGAAAATTAATTGGAAATATGGACCTAGATGATATATGGTTCCAACAGGATAATGCCTCACACTTCTAACAAAACAATGGTTTTTTGGCGCGAGAAATTCGATGGTTTTTTTATCTCACGCTGTGGCGATAACGATCATAATTCGAAGATTTTTTTTTATTTTGGACCAATACTCAGGAGATGCATGTGTGCTGGAACTAGGAAACCAGGTTGCGAGAAGGGGGAACGAGGGAGTAGCATTTGTAGATATTGGACTTTAACTTTCCTACGTTTTACCTGACAGGAAACATACAGACAACTTGTTCCACAAACGAAGCGCACGGCTGTCCAATATTAGGCTAGAAATTCCACTATATGAGTGTTGCAGTATGCGTATAATTTTAGATGTCAGTCCAATATTGGCAAGCTTATAAAACAAGGAGCTACTAGGGATCGAATAAAATGCGCAAGTGAAGTCAACAAAGCAAGCATAGGTGTTATTACCATTTAACTTGTTTAAGTGAATAACATTAGAGGTGACAGTAGGGTCACCGATAAGCTTCTTCGCCCTCTTTTGCACACGATCGAGTAACCCCAAAATAGACTTTGAGGCACCGGCTCAAATATGAGAGTGGTATTCCATTTTCAGTCGGATATAGGTGGTATTAATAGTAAGGAGATCAGATGGTGTGATGCACCTGTATGCTTCTTTAGACATGAAAAATGTGTTCAGTCCAGCCAAAGTCACACTGCATCTTTATTCTAAGACCATCAAGAGCATACGATTCCTAAATATTTATGCCACCCATGAGTACAGATGAAGCAGCATTAGCGGTCTTTTGTTTGTGTATTAATAAGGAGCACTGGGTCGTATGCGCGTTAAAGACGACTCTGTTTTTGCGACACTATTCGGAGATTAATAGAAGATCACTATTCAGTGAGTCATTCATAGTTTGCCTTTTGATAACGATCTCGAACAGGCTGTGCCTATAACTAAAGGAGGACGAATGGTAAATGATGATGTCATCTGCGTAAGAGTGGATAGGGTTTGAAGTTTGATATAGAAGGTCGTTGAGGAAAATAATCAATAGGGTAGGAGAAAGAATGGAGCCTTGCGGTACCTCTTGAACTTACCATTTAGAACCCGTTCAATTGGACGCCAATTATAACAACTCGTATAGCGATGTCCCCGAGAAAGCTCGATATAAACCGAGAATCCAGAGCCATCACTTTACTTCTGCCGAAATGATGGATTGGGTGGCACTATTTCTCGTAGAGATATACCAAAAGATCACAAAAATTCGTATTGGCGATCACAAAGTAATTTATACGACTCTAGGTACCCCACAAGATGATAGTTAATAATACGTTCCATTACTTTGGAAAGTGCAGAGCTAATTGCAATTGGGCGGTAATTTTCAGGATTATTTGTCTCACCCTTTTTGGGAATTGACGTTACATTAGCAACCTTCCAGCATGATCGAAACACACCAACATGGTAAAGTATGCTGAAGAGGTGTGCTGATGGACGCGCAAGCCATCCGGTCCAGGAGTCTTGTAGTGTACTACAACAACAATAACTCAAAACAATAACAAATACGTTGCCCACACACTGTATGAAAATATTGTAACATTAGTATGTGCAGTCAGCATGTGTGACTGAGCCAAATTTAAGGCATTTCAATGCAATTGATTATGAGTCAATATCATATGAAATTGAGTGCATTGAAATGCATTGATTGTTGGTTGGTTGTTGAATACCAACTTCATGGCATCGAATGAAGAAGGAAATGTAAAATAGATAAGCTAGAATAACTTAGAAAGCTAGAGTAAGAAAGAACGCTTTTCATAAGTAGTATATAAAACTAGAATTTTGTTCAATAAAATTAGACTTTTGATTGTAAACGTAACTCGGCAACATCTACCTTTGTTTTCTTCTTAAGTTTCACTCTTTTGGCATTCTTTTGAAAGCCTAGGTTTTAGCTGTGCTCAACAGCAGTATTAAATATAAATGAGCATTATTTTTTTTCTTAATACAACTCCGGCACCACAATCCTGTGCCGCCACAGTCTTATTCATGTCGAGGTCGGCCAAAACCCTTCTAACTGCTCGAGCTCGGAAAAGTATCTTTGGCATTGTTAGAGATACTCTTTCGAATTCGGGAAGTGGTTGACTAATTTCCAGCAAGTAGGAATAGGCTACAAAAATTTCAACCAGCAGTTAGCCTTGCCAACCGGGTGGGTGAATGCTTGGTCATTATTTAAGAGAGTTGACATTTATGTAGTAGCACTGTTTTTTACCCTCTTAACAAAAGACCAAAAGGTCCTACTGCCCCGGGGAGCTGGAAGGACCTTGGCACGAAGTGAAGAAACTTTTAACATCTTGGCACACGAAGACATTGCCTTTTTCATCAGTGAATTTTTATTTAAACGCAAATTTCTGAATGCTTGCTCTCTGATCAAACCAAGATTTTGCTCTTAGTTTAATCGAAATCTGCTTGGAGGGGATGAATGCTTTCATCCCTGGCAATATCATATTCTCGACCATTTTCGCTGAAACATTTATGTCATTATCTAGAAAACAAAGCTTCCAATTAAAATGCTCAAAAAATTGGTTGAGCTCAGCCCAACAAACATGGGGTTGGAAATTTGATATAAAAGGCCATTGAGGAAAATAAGAAATAGGGTACGAAAAAGAACTGAGCCTTGCCGTATACCTGAATTTATTTAGAACTCGTTTAGTGAGACGACATCTATAACAACTCGTATGGTGCTCGATATAAACCGAGAGAAGTCATCTTCGACACCAAAAGCAGTAAGTTCTTTAAAAGCAGAAAGTGTACGACAATAAGCCAAAAACAACTCAACAGCTAAAGAATGAGATTATACGGCGCATTTATAGCATTGAACTTCAATTATGTCTCAGAGTCATTAAAAATATGGAGCGTCAGTTAGCCGTATGCCAACGAAGCCGTGGCAAGTATTTAGCTGATGTTTTATTTGATAGATTCTTTCATCACAATTTTGTTTTTAATAACATCGTGCATATTGGTTGGACCACCCTTCATTGTTATGTTCTTCTGAATAACGGAGTTACTTTTTATTCTTCCTGTTGATTTTGCTTTTCTAGCCCAGTTTGTAATATTTTAATTTATTGTGTGCGAATGAAATTGCAAATCGCCATTTTGTAAACTTTGTAAAGAAAATTTTGGGTTTATTTTTTAACAGCTCTATTTGTCGTCAACATCATCAACTTTATTATGTTCTCATTTTGGCATTTTCCTTAAAAACATTTATAATTTTTTCCCCTCTTTTTTGTCTATGTCCTTATTTTCATTTAAATCTTAGTCATGCATATAAAGAGCTGAAAACTGCAAGTGGAAGAATAAAGAAACTGCAGATACATACATTTAATCCTCTTGAGAAACAAACATTTCGTACCAGGTGGGGATGTGACCGAAAACTGCAAAAGAAAATCGGGCTCTACGAAAATGTTTATTTTGTGCCAGAGAAGTTAAACGATTTTTGAAAATTTTCAATATGATTGGTTTTTAGTGAAAGAAGTTTAGCCGTTTTGAGAAAAAAAAGTGGTTGCATCAAGCACCTAATCCTGATATGTGTCCTTTAAACTCACCTAGAAAATATTAATGTTTTTTTAGCTCTTTTTACGTTTCTTTTAGCCACATGCAAAATTCATGTTAGTTGCATGGCTGCAAAGAGGTTTTTTGATGGTATATTGCTTTGACACTGCAACATGTTGCGAGTGTTAAATAGAGTATGTTTGACACAAGAGTTCCAGTTTGTTTGTCAGACTGTCAGTCGTTGCTATTTCATCCTTTTCTCTTTTGCAGTCTCTAAAGCATCCGAAAACCATGTAAATTTGTTAAGTGCCAACACTTGACAAAGAAAAATTAAATTGCCAGAAAAGCTGTGGTAAATTGACGTGTTACTTGTGTGCTTTTTATTCTTCACAATTCTTTTCTATTCCTAAGACGGGAACCCTTTTTTATTATTATGCATTTTTATGCATTTAAAACTTAATAATATTCTAGGAAAAGTGTTCTTTATATAAAAAAATAAGTTTATTTAAATCGATAAGAATTTAAGCTGAATATAATTAATAAATTATTATTAAATTTAACCAGAACACATTAAACAGCAAAATTGTTCATTTTCAATTATAAAAATCAAATATTAGAGAGTCAATTAACATGGATAAATGAATTAAAAGCGAGCATTTATAAGCAAGTGTAATTATTTTAAGTGTTTATTATAATTCAGCATAAAACAAGTAAGAGTGTACTTTATTCGGCTGGACCGAATCCAAAATGCCCTTCACGACAGTCATGTATATATAGTAAGAGTTACAAATTTGAACTAAATATGCTCGGAAATACATATATGGACCGATATCGGAGAAAACGTTTTTTTTTCGCATTGTCATCGCCATTCCGAGGCTATATCTCGGGTATACATATATGGACCGATATCGGAAATGTTTATTTTCTGTATTTTAGTAACCTATTTTTATAACTAGACCTGATTTTAAGCACAGAAAAATTTATTTCGTGGAAAATCAATTTAGAATATATCTCGGGTATATATGGACCAAAATCGGAAATTTGCATTTTCTGTATTTAGTAACCTCCTTATATTACCAAAGCTGCTTTTAAGAAAAACCTTTGTTTAATTTCACTTACGCGACATTTTCATGAAAAAATCGGTTTAGGCTATATCTCGGGTATAAGGACCGATTTCCGAATTCTTCATTTTCTAAACTTTAGTATCATCCTTTTATAACCAGAACTGCTTTAAAGCCAAAAATAATAATTTTTTTTTGTTCTTATGAAAATCGGCTTAGGCTATATCTCGGCTATATATATATATGGAGCGATGTCGAAAATTTTAATTTTCTGTATTTAGTTTCCTCTTTATATTACCAAAACTGCTTTTAATTTCTACAATTTTCATTTCCGACCCAGTAAAATATAGATATTCAGAATTAGCATTGATAGAAAATTCGATTAAACGATGTCCGTCTGTCGGCCGTTGAAATACGGTTTCTGAGAAAACCGTTGGACTTAGATTTTGCTTCACCATTCTTTTACCCCATTGATTCATGGGCTTGCTATAGAAACTCAATGAAATTGGTTAGCTGAGATATATCCGAAATTAAGAAAAAAAATTTTTTTTGCAATTTTGTATGAAAATTTTCGAAAAAAAGGTGTATGTCCTGCTTTAAACTTGATGGGATTCTATAGCATTGTTCCCGATATTGATCGACATATAACCGAGATATAGTGAAAACCGATTTTTCATGAAAAAAAATTTTTTTAGCTTAAATAAGTTCTGATTATAAAGGGAGGTTACTAAAATACAGAAAGTAAAAATTTCCGACATCGGTCCATATATACCCGAGATATAGCCTAAACCGATTTTTCATAAAATGTTACGTAAGCGAACTTAAACAAAAACTTTTTTACTTAAAAGCTGTTCTGGTAATAAAAGGAGGTTACTACAATGCAGAAAATGAAAATTTCCGATATCGGTCCATTAATACCCGAGATATAGTCTAAACCGATTTATTCATGAAAATTTTTTTTAGTTTAAAACAAGTTTTGATTATAAAAGGAGGTTAGTAAAACACAGAAAGTAAAAATTTCCGACATGGGTCCACATTCACCCCAGATATATCCTAAACCGATTTTTCCATGAAAGAGATTACCTTTTTGGCAAGGCAAAAATTATATAAATATATATATATATATATATATATATATATATATATATATATATATATATATATATATATATATATATATATATATATATATATATATATATATATATATATATATATATATATATATATATATATATATATATATATATATATATATATATATATATATATATATATATATATATATATATGTATATATATATATTTAATTTATAATTGGCATCATTTGAAAGTTTATGAACATATCTCTTCAAACATACTATATCTCCTGGAAAAAGGAAACTCGGTAAATATCATTAGTTAAAAAAAAATGTTTGTATCAAAGTGTTACATACATACATATGTATAAATTAAAATTCAACAAAAATTTTATTTAATAATAAACATCGGCTTCGGTACCAAAGTGTTTTTTTTTTCATTGCCTGCCTTCGGCCGGGTGCAGAGAATCTCTCTTTTGTGGTATAACAAACACCTACTTCGCTAACAAAAGTTTTTTTTTGCATGGAGAGATTCTATCTTGTATGGCATAAGAGATCTAGTAACAAGCTTTCAGATGATACCAATATTGACAATATAAATTTAAAAATATGGTAGAAAATCGAATGCATATATGGAAACTTCTTCTGTCCATCACTCGGAAACTAATGGTGCTTTCTTTTCTGATAAAAAATGCTGCCCTTTAAATGTTTACCATTTTTTCCGATTATCATCACCCCTAAAAAGTTGTACATGTGTTATTTACACAATAGAACAAAAATTGCCAAGTGCCATTTAATAATAATGTACACTTAGCGTTTCAAATATATCATGACTACTTTTAACCTACCAACGTTTTAATCACTATTTTTATCTTATAAAAGCTATCATCAGCTGCACCGTTTACTCATCTACAATAACAAAAGAATTTCATATTTGCATAAGCACGTACGAAGCAAAGATGTAAAAAAGGGCAGTATCTCCACCGTACTCGAAGTACAGTGTAGGACGTGCTACATGTTTTGCCAGTTTTAAGTGCAACATGTTTTGAAACGAACATAATACCCCTTAAGGCATACACGATCGTGCGGTCTACTAAATAAAGTGCTGAAAAAGTGCTAAAAATTCAACCGTGCGGCAGAGTTTTTGACAAATCGTGCGATTTGAAAAATTTTAATAAACTTTTCAAAACATTATGGTTTCTGGGCGATCAGTGTGGCATATATTGTGAAAAATATGAGAATATTGTTGGTGCCTCGAGAAGAACATTTAAGTAATGTAAAATTATTATATTAATAAAAGTTTTTAATTATTTTATTGCGTATATAATTGCAATTATACTTGTAGTTGCGATTTTTTCAAGTCGGCCAGACTTTTGAAACAGTTTCCCCTGAATGAATCGTACGATCGTGTAGGATAGTGAATCAGGGCCTTTAATAGTGTATCAAATTTTTTAGAAAAGATCGTGTTGAACGACTAAGGTAGCATAGGTGTAACATTTTTATCAGAAAAGAAAACACCATAAGCGTTTCCGTCCATATTGTCATTTCACATTTTCTTATTATTTTTAAATATTCAATCACCCTATGTACCTTTTATTTGATTTGGAGCTGCGTTGGTAAACTAGATTAAAGCCAAGCAATGTGGTAGGCAGTGCTCGCCGCCGCTGGGTCATATTCATCTTCCAGATGTAAAATGTACTCATGCATGGGTTAAACTACGTCATCTAATGGGAAATCATGTGCACGGCGTAATCTGTATTTCTATCATTCTTGTCAGTGAAAGCATATTTCAGCAGCTTTTTATTTGCACAACATGATCTTTTAATCATTTAATGCTTAAAGTTATTATAATTTTTATGAATACAAAATGAGCTGCTCTTCAGTTGTACATGACGTTGAAGTTGTTGTAAATTTTGTTTGCGTTTAAAGGGCTGTTTAAAACTTTGTTCACTTAACGCGCTGTATACAGTTTTTCTTTTTATCTGTCATTATTAAATGAATTTATTTACATCAACAATTTTAAAAAGCTTAATTATTACCCGTAATTAAATTTTCGCTCAAGCTGAAAATTATGTCTCCGCAAGTGGGGAGAATATAAGTACAGTTGAATGTGATATGCGGAAAAAAGGCACTTTGGTTAAATGTTTTTGTTTGCAAACTTTTAAAAAACAATTAATATTAATGATTGGCAACTCACCCATTGTCAGTTCGCTGATGTCGGGAATTTCACATTTTGTGCCTTTGAAACCAGTTGAACAGTGGCAGGTGATGGCAGCATCTCCAATGTGTCTGAACGAACGAACGAACGCACGTCCAGTTCAGCCAAAACAGCAGCGTGTGTATAAAAAATTGAAAATAAAAAAAAAAAACAAAAGAAATAAATTTAATTGATGGCTTGTTTTTAATATTTGTTTTATTCGATAATTAAAATAACTGACATAATTCTCATGGCTGTGGCATAAGTTTCAAGTCATCGTCATGTGAAGAAAATTAATAAATTTCGTATACAATTAACAAAAGTAAAGCGAAATTAAATTGATTGTTAAAACTTTTGCGATGATGTTTAAAAACAATAGTAGTCATTATTTGGTAACGAGGGCCAAGTGGGTGTTTTTGGAACTTCATCGATATTAACTAAAATAAAATGTGATATCAGTAATTATGTTTAGAGAAAAAGGAGCAAACGATATTGGGCAGTAACTATAGTCAAACACTAAAGTAGATTCTTTTTAAAAACAACTTAACAGTCATGTTATAAGAAACGCAAATCGCTTAAATTTAGCGTTTTCGATTTGAAAGCGCCAAATAGGTGTTCTGACAAACGCATATGGCTTAAAATAAGCGACTTCAACTCGCATTTGTATATATGGAAGTAAACTGACGGTATTTGCCATGGTCTGAAAAACGCAAATCGCTTACATTTAGCGTTATCGATTTGAACACCGACAAACGTATAACTGTTAAACGCATATCGCTTAAAATTAGCGACTTCAACTAGCATGTGTATATTGAAGTGAACTGACGGTATTTGCCATGTTCTGAGAAACGGAAATCGCTTATGTCAGCAGTTCGGACAAACATATAACTCAAGAAGTATAGTTTTGCAATTTGAAATCGCCATATGCGTGTTCTGTTAAGCGCATATCGCTTAAAATTAGCGACTTCAACTCGCATGTGTATATTGAAGTGAACTGATTGAATTTGCTAAAACTGAACTTGCAAAAGGAAATCAAATTATTCCCAATTAAAATTGAATAGAAATTAACTTATTCCCAATTAAAATTTAAAATATTTTCCTCTGGCTAATTAGATCAATTTTAGAATAAGGCAGCATTGTTTGAGACCCGACCTACAACATCCACAATAATTGTGTCGAGTCTGTTCAAAAAAAAATTTCTTATTTTCTGAAACGTTTATAGGGTTTACTTGCTAGTACCAACATATTCAACAAGACTAAGTGAAATTAATTTACCGTCTTAGCTGAAAGACTATGCTTAATGTATTTTTTAAGGTCAATCTTTTAAATGGTAACATTCTATCTGAGCTTTTATTGAGCAACGTAACTTTTACTGTTCCTCAATGTCCGTTATGATATTTAAATCCACTCTTTGTTAGGACGTGCAGAAGTAATTATGCTATATTGGATCCAATTTGGAAATTATGTTGCTGTTTTAACGAAATGTATTACTTTATTGATTTTTCTCTTAACATTAATACCATTAATTGCAAAAAAGACATATCTCAAAAAGTTATCTTTTCGAGCTACCAATGCAGAATTTTTAACAGTACCACCTTTTATATTATGCCAAAAACTTTTTCAAATTACTTTTAAACTATTTCCTTTAGGGGATATTTTCTCGAAAAAATTGCCTAAGAACTGTACGGAAACTAATTATTTACACTATAAACCTTTTAAATTTTGTTGTGAAATAATAATGAATAAAATTATTTGAAAAACTAAACGATTTTCTTATCTCCTCATAGACTTATGCCACTTTCAAAAACAACATATTGCAAGATATAAAAATAGTAGCGTAATAAGTCCATATATTTGCAGACATAAATGCTTTACTGAATTAGATTTTTATGTAGAAAGAAATAGTTAAAATGAAGATATATCCATGCGTTGAACATTAAGATCTTTCTGGCGCTTTCTTACCAACATCACTTTCAGATCAAATTGATGGATTGTCGTATTCTTCACAAGTATATCAATTTATTGTAACAAGTAATATTAGTTATGTTACGTTTACGGCCGTATGCAAAAAAACTTAACAACGCTTGGTAAGCAATTGTTAAGAAAACTTACCTAATGTTTTATGCAAAAACAATTGTTAGCTTACCTTGCCCTTAAAGTTGAGTTGGGTACACTTTAACTTTACGTTAAAATGGCAGTTGACTTGCCGATTGTTATTTTGATAAAAATTGAAATTTTGCGAAAATTAAAGAATAATATAAAGAAATAAAAACATTACATTCTCAAATTATTAATTTTGAAAGAATAATATAAATTACAATTATGCTAGTGATGCACTTTTAATCAAACGAGTACAATGAAAAACTTTATTCGAATAATAAAAATATTTCTAGTAAGTAATCCTATTAATTTTTCTCAATTTCAGTAATATACTACATATTATATATTCAGTATTTATTAAAAAGGTAAATTCAGGAAATGTTTGCCAAAAATGTGTTATTTTATGTAATAATAAAAATTTTTTATTTTTTAAATTTATTTTTCGATTTTCGAATATTAGTTTTCATACATCACTATTCAAGAAATTACAACTGAACATAACGGCATTGCCAGAATAAAACAACTAAATTCCTTACTACATTTAATAGTTAACGTACTGTTTTTGCATAGACTTTTTTAACAAATGCATGGTAGTGTTAATGTGTTTGGTAACTAACGTATGCGTTAAAACTCAAGTAAGATTTTTTTTTGGATACGGCCCTTAATGTTCTAGTTTAATAGCAAATATAGTCTCAGTTTACACTCATCAGGTTTTATTGATCAATTCTGCTTCAATTTGCTTTTGAACTTGCATTTATGTTCACACGCAAAGGCTTTGTGTCATCAAGTTTAAGTTTTTTTACCTTCAAGTATCCATATTTTTGGCATTTTATTTTAAACTTGACGGTACCGTCTGCATCCTTTTCTATTCTCTTTTCCCCGTTCTCCCACAAACTCAAGACTTGACAAGTCAAACTTGATGTGTGTAAACTGGCACATATTTAAATAATACTATTTGCATAAGAACCAAGTTCCGTAGAATAACTATACAAAACTTCCCATCATTTCATCAGAACAATGATACCTTTATTTTGTTAACAATGTTGTTTTTAATATATTAGCACTAGATAAGCGATCAGCGTGCAATAATCAATAATAATTGCAATTAGGCAGTTGTTTTAATTATATACTTATGTATTAGAAATGGACTTATTCCACTTTCAAAAGAAATCTGTTTGCGATACCGTTGTACAGCAAAACTGTTTTTGTTCATTTTATTTAAAAAAAGAACTGTATTGAAACTGCTACAAAATAACTGTTAACTTAAAAAAAAAAAATCTGGAATTTGTAATCACTTTTTATTGAAACGAAAAAATCCCTTCATCGCCCGTTAACATTTCGAGTCTGTGTTGCAAGTACGTCTTTTTATTTAACATTATCATTAGTGATAAGAAATGTTTATGTAATTTAATGTAATATTAAAGGTAATTTGCCCACCTCATTTTGACAACAGTAATAAACTGAATGGGAGGATTTTTCAAACTGGCAAAATGTTTGTGGGAACAACAAAAATGGAAAAGCCTCTTTTACGAGTAACATCGTGCAAAATTGTTGGGTGTAAAGTAATTTTATTTACTATTCACACCAATCAAATAAAACATATTCATTTACTTGGTCCCTGGGGTATGTGAAACAAAAGGAAGAACAAAATAATGGCCTGTCGTGTATAAAGGGTGTTTTTATAAGAGCTTAAAATCCTCAGTGAACAATATGGCACAACTGATATGTGACCTATTCTACACTGATTTTTTTTTTTTTTTTTTTTTGGTTTGATACAATTTCAACAGCCTCCAGTTTCAGTTGAATAGGGGACAACTTTCAACACGATACATCTGACAATTGACCTATTCTATACTGATTTGGTTTTCTAGTTTGATACGATTCTAATAGCCTTCATTTTCAGTTGAAGAAAGGACAACTTCCAACACGTTGCATCTGATAATATTAGTTAAACATCGTTTACCACTGGTTGGCATTTTTTTAAAGTATTTCGAGCTAATTATTATTATTATTTTTCTATTACCGGAACGAGTGAATTTTTTATTGTTACTTTTTAAAATTATTAAAATCGAATTTTGGAAACTTGTATTATTTATTCATATTAACGCCGCTTTATACAGGTAGTGGCAGAATTACAACACCAACAAACATCAACATGTATTTTGTTGGTAGAATTTACGAATAGTTGTCAAAATTTTGTTTGAAAAAGCCAGGAAGTCAATGTGATTTTGACAAGTTTACGCAAAGGAAACGAAAAACAGCTGCGCTTATACCACTACCATATTAAAGCTGCCTTGATTTCAATTATTAAAGCTGCCTTGATTTCAATTTGTTTCATATTAAGAAACAAATTGAATGAATTTAATAGTCCAAAGTCAGAATTGAATAACTATTGTGATATTTTGGTTAGTTAACGATTTTGTGACACAACTCAACGATTTTTTGACGAAAAAGCGAACGTTTCCTGAACTTGAAACTGAAGTTTTTGTACTTTTCTGGTTCACATTCGTATTTGTATTGTAAAAAATTCTTCTTAAGAAGAATTTAAGAAAGTAAAAACTTGAACTAAAACCCGGTGAACAAACGTACAAAAACCAAAAATCTATTTTATAACGGCCTTATTTATAAAAAATTTTTCATGTTTATTAAGCTCTTATTACACAAATTTTCTATAGAAATCAGTGCAATAAGAGCTTAATAAACATGAAAAAAAAAATTTATAAATAAGGCAGTAAGTATTTCGATTTGAAGTTGAGTGAAGTTCCCTAGTTTACACTCAATTTGTACCTAAATCCCCTTAGGTTATTCCCAACTTTTAGTCCCTCGCCCTGTTTATTCCCAAACCGATAATATGTTAACTTAACCTATCGATTCATCAGGTAATTAAACAACATTAGTGTGTGCTTTTGGATTATAATTCCTTTAAGCCAGTTGAAAAGAAGCTATACCATGCAAATTTTTCTTTATCAAATGGCAATTAACACATATGTTACTATATATGAATTTGTGTGTTTTATTTCAATGAAACATTCAAAGCTTTCGAAAAATCTCCCTTTACTTTCTTCATAGAAGCGAATAACTTGTGAGCATAAGCTTTGTGATGGCAGCAGTCTAGAATATTGTATTTTCTATCTATTTGTTGCTCGTTTCACCGTTCCTTATTTAAGTTCATTTAATTGCACACCATTAAAGTTTATAAAAATTCTAAGACATTAGAAATTACAAGGACAAAATCTCATTTTCTTAATATAATTATATCTGAGCCTACAAATAAACCAATTTCTTTTAAGACATAAAAAACCCGAAATTATTTGTGTCACACGAATAGACAGGCCGCATATTTCAAGTTTGTACTTTGTTTAAAAAAGGACGGATAGTCAAGTTGTACAAGTACTGAAATCAAATCAATGGCATATAGTCGATTTGATATATTATTAATATAGACTAAACATAGTGGGTTGCTTTATAACTGAATAGGCGCAACGCCTAAAATCATGCTTTGCATTATTTAACTGCGTTTTAGCAGTGTAAACAGTGTAACAAAAGTAGAAATGGGCAAAATCTCACCACAGGATTAACGTAGATTAACGTAGAATTATGGGAATGTACCAATATGAACGAACTACAGCTGATATTCTACAAGGTGTAGCGAAATTAATCATCCAATTTCGTTTTTGAATAACTTTATTACCACAAAAATAAAATAAAAATTATTGGAGAATTATTTTGGAAATTTTAATTTTTCAGCCAAGTAGCTGCCGTCAGGGCAGCCGCCCGTTTTATTGCCTTTTGCATACTTTCCGCAATATTTGCGGTGATAACTCTTCACATTGCTATCGAATATTCTACTTAAGGGCTGCGTTTATCTGGGATTTGTTGGAATAAAGGCTCAACCACGTTTGTAAAGTATTTAACGCAAGAAACATATTTGTCGCCATTTAAACAGTAATGTTAAAAGCCTGAAAAAATCTTAAAAACCCGTGGATGCCATTTGTCAGATCTGTGATTCCATAAATATAAAACCATAAAACTTTAAATCCTGTCTTAATTTTGGAACACCCCCAAATAGTCTGTTGCTGTATTAACAGAAAATTAAAAATCATTCCGTTGTATAGGCAAAGGCTTACAAGGCGAATTGATTTCAACTACGTGAAACTGGAATTGCAATAAGTACAACAATACAAAAACAACATGCTGTTTTATTGTAGCTTAAGCGATTCAGCTGTCAAAAAGTTATATATAGAGTGTACACATACACACGCACTTTATTTGCAAGTATGTGAGCAAACCGAAAAAAAAACAATTGATGTTCGATGTTCTACAAGTCGACAAAAAAGTAGAACATACATCTAGCAAAAAATGAATTCGCCTTCAATGCACAGTGGTTGATATACCGAATCTGGCGGCATTTAATTCGCAAAATTATAAAAACAAAGTCTGATGCTTAGTTTCGACTATGAAATCCGTAATGTAATAAATTTTCATTTATTTCAGAGATATACAAATACACTGAAAATAGTATTTCTATAATTTAACACAAATATTTATAATTTGCAGCCTATAACAAAATTTGATAAATTCCACCACTCTTTTCTTAAAGTTGCTGATACCTGGGGCCAAATTCCGCAACGATGAATTTTGAAATGTTCACCAATTTCAGTGTTCACTTTTGATTTTTGAGCCCGCAATGGTGAGATTGAATAATTTTGACATTTAAAGAGTACACTTAATAATAATTTTTTCACTCAAAAATCTTCGGTGAATTTTAGTTTTTTGTAAAATATTTTGAACTTGAAAAAAATAAACAAAAGGATTACGTATGTAAATTAAAATTATCTATTCAACAACTTGTGTGACACAGTTAATTTGAAAAATCAGCATATCATTCATCCTGAAGAAACACATTCTGCGCAATAAAATTCATTGATTTTTACGGAATCGCTTTTTAATAAAAAGTGAACATTGTATCTGTCAGTGAATTTTATTTTGAATGTTCACTGGTAAAAAAAAATTCATAGTTGCGGAATCTGGCCCCTGGCCAAAAAATTAGAAATATTTCTGTTAAATTACAGACATATTATTTTGAGTGTAGTGAATATAATTAATACAAATTTCTTACAGATAATAATGGGAATAATTCAAAAAAATTTTTGTGTACTTTAAACCTTTATTAATTCAAATTTTTCATACAAAATATTTTTAATATGGATATCAAACACACTTTAATTAATTATTTATTATATTTTTTTTTTTTTTTTGTTGAATAAGCACAAATATATTTGAAAAAAAATTATTTATTTGCTTTACAGCCAATTTATTAATTCAAAACCCAAAAAACTGTTTCTTTGTGATTGCTTTCCTGCTATCTATATGTCGACATTTCATAGGCGCTACCCTAACCATCAGTAGACATGAAAACTTTTGATGATTTGTCCCCATTACTGTGCGATTGGTCTATTATATTATTAAATACGTGGGCCTCCACAGCTGAAAATTTTTTTGTAGGGACGTTTTCATTGTGCCAACCATAAAAAGTGTGCGTTTGGAAACATTTATTATGCCTAAGATAATAATTAACCAATAAACGGGCAAGAACGGGCAGATCGTTTTTTACGTTTCACAACAACAAATAACCAAATTAATAAACAAAATCATATTTGGACCGAATTCGATCGAATCCCAAAAGATGCATCCCACCAAACTATAGTATATAACACTTCAAATCTGCTATCAGCAATGTTAACTTACTTCTACAACGTATTTCTATTAAACTAGATAATCACAGATCACAAACATATTTTTTTTTAGTTTATACATTCTTAAATAAAAACCTTAGTTTATAAAATTATTAATCAAATAATTTAATATTGCCAAAAAACACGCACTGAGTAATTTGGCGCCAAATTCTTTCAATGCACTTGCTGCAACTTATGTTATATTTGACAGCTAACAGCTGTGCGAATATTGAAAGCAAAACAAATGTGAAAACGTAAATTTGCTCAGTGGAATATCGGTTATCGATACAATGTAAAACATTTATCGATATTAAAGTTTTAAAATTTGACTTAAATGCCATCAGATCAATGATTTCGACCACTGTGCAATGTTTACTTCGCGTCAACACTTACACAACTCTTATCTAAAAATCGTCACTGTTTATGGTCCTTCAGACCTGTTTGATTGTAAAATTTGTATACATTGAACTATAGTTTAGGTTCGAAACTTACTTGCATGTGCCGCCATTTTGGCAAATGTTCGTATGGGGATCTTGACATAAGGGTCCACGCCCACAATCCACGCCACTAAAACCAGGAAAACACGAACAATAGTATGAGCTGAAAATAAAAACAAAACAAAAAAAATATTTATTGTTGTCAAATGAAAAATATCTTGAATCTTTCACATTTAACTTCAAATTTGATGGTATATTTGTTTGTTGCAGGATATCTCTATAAAGTCATTGGGAATAGTTTGTAAATATTTCGTTATAAAAATCAAATCCTGTTAATTTTCATCCAATTTAAAATATTTTTATCTTCTGATTTTCAAATATTTGGGCGCTAAGAGAACCAAAACTCTGTATAAGTGTGTAAAGCCGTAATGACAATTACTTTTTTTCAACTTTTTTTAGTCTAAGACTGAAAGAATGAAATGGTCAATAATAGAAAGATTCAACTATATAAGTTACAGCAAAATAACTTATGTAGACTTAAATACGACATTTGTAAACAAAACAATAATAATATGGAATTTTGCTAAAGAAATAATTTTTTTCGTCTATTTTGTTGAAACAAATTAGTGAAAAATTGAGTGGCGTGACATAATGTCCAGTGTCATAATGTCCACGGACATAATGACGCACCTTTAAGTGTCATATTGTGCATGGACGTTATGACACTTAACAAAGCGACATAATGTCCATGGATAATACTTGAAAGTGTCGTATACTTGAAAGTGCCGTTTTATCCATGGACATTATGTCGCTTTGTTAAGTGTCATAACGTCCATGCACAATATGACACTTAAAGGTGCGTCATTATGTCCATGGACAATATGAAACTGGACATTATGTCACGCCACTCAATTTTTCACTAATTTGTTTCAACAAAATAGGCGAAAAAAATTATTTGGACTTTATTACACTTTAAAATGTGTCTGAATGTCGAATGTCTTTGAATTGAAAAAAACATTTTTTTTTATTTTAAATTACAGAAATGCATAGTTATATATGTATGTAGATATATTTATTGATATATATTTATGTTATCTTTTACAATTTGTAAAAGTGAATTATTTTGTTTACAGTTTTTTTTTCTAAATTTTGAAAGCAGTCGGAGCAAATTTTGAAGTGCTTGCAAGGTATCAATAAAACATTTCTTGGCTCCATAGCACCTATTACACATTTTAAACCTCAGTCATCTGGCTGAATTGAATCTCGCCTTCTTCATCTTCTGAGTCAGCCTCCTTTTCTTCGCAATTCTCCTTGGAGAGTGCATCACTATCTACAATTCGATTGTTCTTATTTATAGTAAAAGTAAAGAAGTCAGACCAGGAGATGTCTCCCTTATCTAGCTGTTGAGTTAGTTGATAAATGTTTTTATCTTTATCCTTCTGTGGCTTGCTTTTGCTTGGAAGAATGGACAAAGCTCCAGCTGCAGTTTCACTTAAAGAAAAGAAGAATTGAAAACCTTCAGTTCGAATTGCATCAAGAAATTTAAAAAATTGGCCATGCTTTTCAATATTTCTAGAAAGTTTTGAATTAAAGCTTTCCAGTGCACTAATATAAATAATAATAAAATGGGTTCATGGTGGACAGAAAACTTGTGGGGTGTTATCTGTGAATTTACAAAACCAAATACGTTAATCCGTTAAAAGTTTATTGAAATTTAAAATTTTAAGAATTGGTATTAAATGCTGAAAAAAATATGTACACACATTTGTACATGCATGTACAAATTGTATGTTTAAGAAAAAGTTGTGAAAAAAGAAAAAATAATGTTTTTGTTATGTTGAAAATAACTGAAAATTTGGGAAGATGAATTAGTGATAAAAGCAAAATTCAAAGTGAAAAAGAAGAAAAAATCGGCGCCGATGGTTGCAAGGGTATCCATTCTTCTCAGCCGTGTGTGGCTGCCAAAGTTAAGAATTCGGGTGAAACTCAAGTCTCTTCATGTATCTAGTAGCGCCCCCCAGGGAACAGGTTTTGCCTTGGCGTATTCCTAACCTGGGCGCTCTGTTTTTCGAGGAAAAGAGCGGAAGGGGTCCCTCGTTTGGTGCGGCAAACAAGACTCTAGGAAGCCACATGACTTATGTTGTGTTGGCTTCCGAAACCCTTACCAAAGGTAAAAATTGGCAGAACGGGGATCAACATGGCCCCCGGGCAGTTCTGCTTGCGGTTCGACCCGGGCTGATCATGGTTGAGGTGCCTACCTTGGCTGAAATGTTCTGGCTGTGGTTGAAACCTAAAACGCAGGAAGGGAGTGTTAGTATCCTTGATAATTGTTTGGTGTGTTGCTTTTTTCGGGGGCTAACAATCTCCCGAGGATCTGTTGCCTATACAACAGATACCTGTATTGTAAGGAACCAGTGGTGATGGTTGACGGGTGAGTTGGTTTAAGGGCTGATGCTCTTAGTGGGCTTCGGCCTACCAACTCATTAAGCCTTGTCTTCCATTGATTGCTGGGAAATTACATACAGGAGGGATTAGAAGGCCCGAACTCCTCAACTAGAAGTTGCTCATATGACCGCAATCATATGGCAAGAATTGCTACCTGTGTGAGCTTACTAAGCCACACGGGTGCGCTGGTGAATCGTGAATAATTCACTCCGTAGAATTGGTCCATCATCAGATTAGGCCGCAAGGCGGGTGCTGATGTAAATCTTTTCACAACTGTAGTGCATTTGAAAATTCGTCTTTTACTAAAGTTACACCTAGATCTTTGTGAATTCGTGAGATTTTTACATACCATGCAGCTGCAGTATGAACTTTCTCAATGTTGGATGCAAAGGCGGTACTCCACAATTGAATTCCATAGCTCCATATTGGCTTTAGGATTGCATTTTACAACAAGGTTGAATTTCTGCCCATGATCCAATTTAGTTGCACGACTTTTAATTTCATCTGAGTGATAAATGCATTGAAAATAAAAAGGACGATTCTTCTAGCTACTCGAAGTAACTCTACAAGCATTTTGTTAGTAATTTTATCAATACCAAGAGCTTTTTTGGGGCTTAAGTTATTAATACCACTCGCGACATCTAGATAACGAATTCGAAAAGATACGGGAGGTCTACTGGCATATGGCGGTATTTCAGCTTCATCGTTTGATCTGTTAACGGTAAAAACGTTTCTAAAGTGTTTAGCTTACAACATCCACTTTTCGGATTCACTTCTGTGGCCTAGTCCCCTGCTAGAGTACGCAAGGTTGGCCTAGCTCTAACGGGTCTTTTTAATCCACTTGCTACTTTTCACAAAGAGTAATCAAATTGAGAGCTACCATCAAGGCTTTCCAACTAGGTTGTGAAGGAAGCCAATCTTTAGACTTCAAGCAAATTTTTTAGTTGACTTATACATTCTCGAAGTCTAAGTTTAAGCTGAGGAGAGCTGCGAAATTGTCATTCTCTTCTAATTCATCTTTTTTCTGAGACAATGTGTTCGATGTCAGAAGAAGTTCTACTATTCATATTTGTAAAATTTGTAGTGGTAGCATGACTTTTATAACTCTTTCGGAAAAATCGTTAATTGACTCATCAATATCCTCTGGAGTTCTCAAAGATATATTTTCCGTACAATGAGTACTTAAATATTTATTATATTTTAGCCAATTCACTCTAGACTGGCATATACTTATGTCGTTAAATGGCGATGATTTTTATATACATACTCTAGCATATGTTAAACTAATCTCTAGTAATCTCTAGTTTTATTATTCTTAAATATAACACATATTCTGCGGTTTTCGCGTTTGCGTGATGCGTCATTATAATATACATGAAAAAATCGTTTGGTTGGAAAAAATCTCTACATTCAGGCATTAAACTTAAAAGTTAACACCATTGTAGCATTTTTAGCACCAAACATCACTTTTAAGCAACCACTTTCTGGATTTTTTTTTTGCACTTCCCACTTTTTGTCGATAATGTGTTGAAAAATCTTGACGTTTTTAGATTTTTTTCAATATAACCGACCTTAATAATAATTTCAATTGTAATATAACTATACGAGTACTCTTATTCAAAATTTTAAAAAGTCAGCAAAAAGTAAGTATCATTACGGCTTAAGCGGGTTTTTTGGCATTTTTTTAAGACTCAAACCAATCGTGCTCACAAAAATCTATTATTAAAAAGAAACTTAAAATTAGAAAGTATATTTGCTTTTTTGTATGTATGGCAAAATTATGCATTAACCTCATTTTAAAAGCAAACAAATTCCATAATGTGAACAATGTTTTTAGACAGAGTTATGTTTGAAATTACTGGCATACAATGTTGTCATATTTTTGAAGCATCAACTTTTATTTTATTACTCTTTTTTAGTTTCTATATCTAAAAACTTTATTCATTGACTTGTGTTATTATATTTTTGTTTCTTTTGTGCATTTATATATAAAACATGTCTTTTCTTTTCGGTTTTCTATTTAATTTTTGACAAAAGGCCAAAGTGGCTTTTGACTGAAGCTTGTGACAGTCACAGCAGCAGTAATTTTAGATAAAAAATGTTGAACAAAGCAGATTAGCAACATATAAACATTACTTTTAACTTCTAAAGATAAAAAGACCAGCAACGAAATATGAATTTAAAAAGCAACTACAGAGAAAAGTTATATGGGAAAAAATTGGCAGAAAGTTATTTGAGTAGAATGAAAGAAAAAACTGAATTTATATTTCTTGCAAACTCGTTATTTAAAACTGATCAAAGATTTAAATTGAGAAAAGGAACTTTGCAAAAACAATTTGATATTTTAAACTCAGTTATATTTTTAATATGATATTGCGCATATATTGGCAAAACTATTAACCATATATGGCCCTAAAGGGATCAGTTTAATCAAATTAATAAATAAATATTATTTCTTTATTCGAGCCTAATTAAGGTCTTTTCAGATTTAGGAGTTCTTGTTCTATTTTTGTTTATTATTATGTGACAACATTTTGCTTTCCTTCGGATAGATTCTTCAGGCCAAATAATATTTATTTACGGTATGTTTTATAATCCAAAGAAGCATATTCATTCCCATTCTAAGCGAAAAAAAAAATAATTACAGTTTCTTACTTCTGTGCGACCAGAGATCTGCAAAGTGTGCTTGTTTTGATGATTCGAATACGCTCGCCTAAAAACAAGTTGCGGTGTATGACACTTGCAAGAATTTGGGTTTCTAATACACGAGCATTTAACAAACACAATAAAATTTTACCAAGTTGTCTCTTAATCAGTGTTGCCAATTTAGCGCCTTTCGCGCTAGATTTAGCGCTTTTCATTTTTTCACCTCAGCGCTTTTTTAAAAAATACCGTAAAGCAGCGCTTTTTTTAAACACTTTATTCATTTCTTAAGAAATCTGTGCTAAATTTTGACGTTGATATTGACTCCACATTGAATGATATTGTTATCTACACAGCAAAAATTATGATAAAAATAAAATCAACAAAATTTTTGTCTGAAAAAATAATTTGTATGCATATACATAAATATCAAAAAATAACTTTGGATATCGTATTTTGTTGTTGTTTTCGATCAATAATTGTTTTTACTAAACTTTTGTTTGAATCCACGAATTCCTTTACAGGTCCGCATTCAAACAATTTATTAATTGATTCAAGGAATTTCGTTATTGAACACGAAAAAATTTTTTCTGTGTAGTATTTTTATATCTATAAAAGTCTGCCATAAAATCGATGTCAAAATTTCTGAAAAGAAATTAATTAAAAAACTTTAGTTGCTGTTACAAAGGCCCTGGTTAAAAAAAAAGGAATAACAAGGCGCATCCATATGTTTATTAAAAAACTTATTGATTTTGAAAACAAAATAGAAGAATTTTATGATGGTTTTTGTTGCTGCTTCCGTGAAAATAGAAATAAAGCTGGATCATTTGGATTAAGCCACGAAAATAATTTTAAAAATGTATTTAATGAAAAAATAATACTATCGACCTTAGTCATTATCTTATAAAGTTTTCCTTTTTCTTTTCTTTTCAAACCAAAAATAAAAATCGAATGTTACTTGTAACTTGTACAAAATAATGGAATGGAATGAAATACGCTTGCTGTAAAAATAAAAGTATTCCATCTGATGTAAGTCAATATGTTAATAGTTAAAATACTTACACTGAAAAGAATTCCTTCATTAATATAATGAATATTGACATTAATCTAACGAAAATTTTTATTATTTTTCGGCCTTCATTGGACTAATGAATCTTGTTTCATTAAAAATTATGTAATGAATATATTCGTTAGATTAATGATAACTTCATTAAGTTAATGAAGCATGAATCATAATACTTATGAATAGTTTACATTAAAACAATGAAAATATTCATTAATTTCATTAGTTTTATGAATTTGGTACATTAACATTAAGTAACACTTTCATTTCTTTAATGAATCTTCTTCATCATTCAAACGTATTTTTTTCATTAGGCCAATGAATGTGTTACATTATTTTTACGAAATATTTTCACTAGTGTAATCAATACGTTTGTTGAACCAATGAAAATGTTCACTGGTTTGGTGAAAAATTTTCCTCATTCTAATGAAATAAAATCATTAGTTTAAGGAAGAGTTGTAGCGATTAATAGGTTTGTAGCGATTAATAGGTTTGAAACTCGGTTCACATATAGCTGAGATAAAACCAAAATTCCGAAAAAAAGCCATTCTTTTTTGCAATTTTGTATTATAATTAAAAACAAAATATTTTTTTGCTTCACACATCACACATTTATTAAGCATGGCGATTATAAGCCCAGTCATAGCGCCCAACAGTTGAACATCGCACAAATATTCGATACGAATTTTAAACCAAGATTTTAATTTATATGCTTAGAATTTAGATTCAACTGACTTCAGAACTAAAGCCTAATGATCATCCCAAGCATCGTCAATACGCACAACGGTTGAACAAACAGAATGTTATCATTAATTTACATAAGCACCTGCCTTGACGGCACTCGTTTAACCATCACACCACTTTCATTTAAATAATTTGATACAAAAACCGACAAAATAAAATGGTCATTTACGCATTTTTTCTATCTATCGCTTTGTTATAACCTTGTTTCCATGCGGGCACTTGTTTGTTAAAGATGGCAAGTTAAACACGCACAGCAATTAATTTCTATACCCTTCACCAAAATGTCAGGGGTATATATAAGTTTGTGATTCCGTTAGTAATATCCACAATTTTCATTTCAACTCTATAATAAAGTATACATATTCTGAATCAGCATTGATAGAAAATTCGATGTTCGTCTGTCCGTGTGTTCGCCGTTTCTGAGAAAAACAATAGACTTAGAAACTTCTTTTATTATATTACTCAATCGTCTCAATCATGGGGGTGCTATTAAATTATTAAATTCAGTAAAATCCACAATTCCGAAAAAACTTCATGCACAATTATTGAGCACGGCAATGAAAAGCCAAAAGAAACTTGTTTCCCTGTATCGGCCCATATATACCCGAGATATAGCGTAAACCGATTTTTTAATGAAAATGTTGTGTAAGCGGACTTAAACAACTTTGTTTGGTTAAAAGCAGTTCTGGTAATAAGAGAAGATTATTTAAGTATAGAAAATGGAAATTTTCGATATCGGTCTATATATACAAGAGATATAATCTAAATTGATTTTCCAATGAACTTTTTTTGCTTAAAAAGTTTTGAGAATGAAAAGAAGTTACTAAAATACGGAAAATGAAAATTTTCGATATCGGTCCATATATACTGGTCTAAGCCGATTTTTCCATAATAAATTTTTTTTTTCTAAAAAGTAATTCCGGTTATAAAGGGAGGTTACTTAAAGACAGAAAATGAAAACTTCGGATAGCGGCCTATATACTCGTATATCCGAGATATAGCCAAAACGGATTTTTCTATGAAATAATTTTTATACAATTTTTTTTTTGGGTCAAAAGCAGTTTTGGTAATAAAAGAAGGTTACTAAAATACAGAAAATAAAAATTTCCGATATCGGTCTACATATACCTGAGATATAGTCAAAACCCGATATATCCGTGAAACAATTTTTATACCTTTCTTTTGCCTAAAAACAGTTCTGGTAATAAAGACAGAAAATGCAAATTTCTGATATCGGTCCATCTACTTGTATACCCGATATTGTTTAAGCCGATTATTTCATGAACAATTTTTTTTTTCTTAAAAGCAGGTGTGGTTATAAAAGCAGGTTATTAAAATATAGAAAAAGAAAGTTTCCGATATCGGTCCATACATGTTTATATCCGAGATATAGTCTCAGCCGATTCTGTTATGCAAATGTCGCGTAAACGAACTTAATTTTTTTTTTTTTTTGCTTAAAAGCATTTCTGCTTATAAAAGGAGGTTATTTATATACAGAAAATGAAAATTTCCCATATCGGTCCATGAAAAAATTTTGTTTGTTTACAATAGTTTTGATAATAAAAGCAAATTACTAAAATAGGAGAAATGAAAATTTTGTATATCTGTCCATATAAACATATATATAGATATAGTGTAAACCGAGATTTCCATGAAAAAAAATTTTTTTTAAGAGCAGTTCTGGGTATAAAAGGAGTTTATTAAAATACAGAAAATTAAAGTTATCGGTGTCGGTTCATATGTACTCTTAGATATAGCCTTAACCGATTTTTTAAGGAAAATGGCCCGTAAGCGAACTTGGACAAATTTTTTTTTGCTTTAAAGCTGTTCTGGTAATAAAAGGAGGTTACTAAAGTACAGAAAATGAAAATTTCCGATATTAGTCTATATACTCGTATACATGAGATATAGCCTGAACAGATTTTTTCATGAAAATGTTGAGTAAGCGAACTTAAAAATTTTGTTTTGCTTAAAATCAATTCTGGTAATAAAAGGAGGTTACTAAAATACAAAAAATGAGAATTTTCGATATCGGTCCATACATACCCGAGATATAGCCTAAACCGGTATTTAGTAGAAAAACAAGTTTTCTACTCAAAAGCGGTTTTTATTATAAAAGGAGGTTACTGAAATACAAAAAATGAAAATTTTTGTCATCGCTCCATATATACCCGATATATAGCCGAACCGATTTATCCATGAAAAATCGTTTTTTGCTTAAAATCAGTTCTGGTTATAAAAAGAGGTTACTGAAATGCAGAAAATGAAAATTTCCTAAATCGGTCCATATACATATATCATATGTATATGTCAAGTATGTAATGTATACTATATATTTACATGACTATTGTGAAGGGTATTATAGATTCGGCCCAGCCAAATATACTACACTGTTACTCCTCTTCACTTCTAGGTGTTTTTACTATTATTTTATTTTTTGTTGTTGTTTATTTTGTTAATTACACAAAACAATTAAAACTCAGATGTGAAGCAGGTGAGAGCCGCACAACACCATCTGTTAAGTGGAATATTTTACTGAATAGCACTGAATAAGGAAAGCAATCGTAATGGTTTGCTGCAGATAAAAGCACGAAAAAGATTTTATTTAAACGAGAAAAAAAATGTCCGGCTTGTTAAAAAACAAATCCTTAAATACTGAAATGTTGTATGCCTTACGAGCTTTCCAAGCACACACAGGTACCAGCATGTTTCTACATTTTACAATCAGATATCTACTTCTTTTAAAGTGTAATGTAAATTCAAAAATAAAATTTTATATACATGATTTTGGTCTTTGAAAATAAAAAAGGAAATTTTTAAAACTTTACTCTTTAAATAATTACATCATAAAAACAACGTTTTAAAAAGTGCTTTTTAAAAAACTACATTTTAAGAAAGTACTTTGAAAAGATATACATTTTACTTGAACCTTTTCTTTTGGTTTCACCATCATTTACAATAAAAATTATTCCTGTGTTATGAAAATATTTCAGATGTTTATTAAAGCCGATAGTAGCTAATAAGTTTACCATATTCTAAATAAAATTTCATTATTTTATTAAACCAAACAAATTTCAAATAAAATTCTTTAGCGCCATAAAATTTCATAAAATATTTTCTGTTTTACTGAGCGTAAAACGAAATTTTAATTTAATTAAAAGTCATCTGCCTAAAGGAACTTCTAAGCTTTTAACTGAAAGAAAATAATTTGTGTTGAAGTTTCTGGACTGGTTGTTGTTAAAATGGTCTTGCATATTCTTGATAACAATTTTAAAATTTAAAGTCTAGTAAAACCATAGAACAAGGTGGCGCAAAATTACGAGTATATATTCAATTTGGTTTGTGATTTGCATAAGTGAAAGAAACTGGTTTTATTAGAGCATTTTTCTTTTTAAATTATCAATAATTTATTTAGATTGTAAGGAATAAAGTTGAATGTTTGAGAATATCTTTCAAAAATTACCAAAGTCTACTGATGATAAGGGTAACTCCTATGAAATGTTGACATATAGACAGCTGGGAAACAAGCTGTTTATAATTATTTTTTTACCAAATTTTTAAAAACACATAAAACGCCAGAAAATTCAAATTCTTTTTTTTTTAACTTGGACCAGTACTCAGGGGATAACCCCTACATATGCAGTGCATTGTACCAGAACTAGGAAAATAGGTTGTGAGGAGGGCGAAAGAGGGAGTGGTTTTTGTGAACATTTGACTTGAACTTTCCAACGTTATAACAGACAGGAAACACGTCTGCAGGCAACTTGATCCACAGACGAAGCGTACGGCTGAAAAACGAATTCTCTCTGTAATGCGTAGTACGATTCCCGGGGCAATCAACCACAAATGGATGAGCTCTGAACGATGAACGCGTGCTACGCAAAAATGTGCGCGTTTCGGGAACAAGATCCCTAATCTCGTCAGAGCAAAATCCATTGTAGTAACGATAGAACAGAGTAACGCACCCCACACTGCGTCGATGCTCCAGTGAGTCAACAGAGTTGGATACCCCACTGTCACCGATGAGCTTCTTCGCCCTCTCCTGCACATGGTCGAGTAACCCCAAAATAGACTTTGAGGCACCGGCCCAATCATAAGAGTTGTATTTCATTTTCGGTCGGATGTAGGTGGTATAAATAGTAAGGAGATCGGATGGAGTGAAGTTCATCTTACACCGTTTCAAAAAACCGAGGTACTTGAATGCTTCCTTAAAGACATGAAAAATGTGTTCAATCCAGCGAACATCACACTGTATCTTCATTCCAAGAGCATCAAGAGCATCCGATTCCTCAATATTTATACCATCCATATGTACAGATGAAGCAACATCTGCGGTTGTTTGTTTGTGTGTTAATAAGCAACATTGGGTCTTACGAGCGTTAAAGGCGACCCTGTTTATACGACCCCACTCGGAGATTAATAGAAGATCACTATTCAGTGAATCATTCATATTTAGCCTCTTAGCAGCGACCTCTGATAGGCTGGGCCTATAACTAAAAGATTACGTGTGACAAATGCTGATGTCATCCGCGAAAAAGTGGATAGAATTAAAAGTTTGATAGAGAAGCTCGTTGAGAAAAATAAGAAATAGGGTAGGAGAAAGAACGGAGCCTTGCCCTGAATTAATCTTGAAATCGTTTGATGACACCCCATCTATAACAACTCGTATAGGTCGGTCTCTGAGAAAACTCGATATAAACCGAGAGAAGTCATCACCGACACATCACCGAAAGCAGTAAGTTTTGCCAGTAGTGCCCCATGCCACAAAACGCCAGAAAATGCCAATAGTGCCCCATGCCACACTCTGTCAAACGCTTTGGAAATACCCACAGCCACCACTCTACTTTCACCAAAATGATGGATTGAGTAACACCATTTCTCTGAGAGATATGCCATACGATCGCCAGTAGAACGAGCCATACGAAATCTATATTGACGATCACAAAGTAGTTTATGTGACTCTAGATACATAATTTAGTATTAGGTACTGTTGCCGAGTACCTAACACTAAATCCACTCCCTTCCCCACCGGTAATACACTACCAAACTAAATGTTTCCCTTCCAAATGTTTTCGTGTCTAAATCAAAAATGAATTTTTGTTATGTTGTGTTGGGCTTGTAACAGTCAAAAGTATTACATTTAGAATATTTGATGATGAAGATTATTTTAAAAATTTTACGACCTTATCAAGATTTTTATGCAATTAATATAAATACCAAAAATATTTTCCAAGAATTTGTATTAATTCAAACTATATTAGATGTTTGCAGATGTTTCTTTTACGAGTATATGAAGAAATGCGTACTCTGCTTTTTTCCCATTTCTACTTTGCACTAGGTCATAAGAGATATAGGCTACTACAAGCTCTTGTGTTAAGTGAATGTGACTTAATATCACTTCCAATGAAGGAGTTTGTCCGTTTTCTTGACATACTTAACCCGTAATGGGGCAAGGGGATGCATAATAGGTCAATACAGGTCGTAGGGCAAGTAATCGATGAGGGCCACATCTTATTCAATAATAATAATAGTTTTTTTATGAACTTAGGCAATGAAAATTCTGCCACAAGCAGAGTCTTCGTGCCAAAGTTCTTACTTCTCCCCGGAGCATTAAGAGCTTATGGTCATTCATTAAAAGAATAAGGAATAATATTTCTCCAAAAATTTCAACTCTTTTAAGCTGAAATTATTACAAGTTATTCTTCTTTGCCGGAGAGCAGTCCAACATTTCCCGAATTTGAAAATTTATTTTTTTCAGTCCGAGGGTTTTAGCTAATTTCTGTATAATTTAGTCTGCTAGACCGGATAGCATTCCAACCGTGGTTTCGAAGTAGTGTTCTTTTACGTCTGCGTGCCCATTAGCTCGGATTTTTAGTGTATGGTACCATATCGGTAAGTTCTCACGTTGTGGGAAGATTGCTAATATAACACCAATCTTCGAAAAGGATGCCTCACATAATCCTGAAGTTGCAGTTTGCTCTGTGCTGCCCTGCCCTGCCGATGAGGGCCACATCTCATCCAATAATAATAGTAATAATTCCTGCACAAATCTCAAATACAATTAATATAAAATGAAAGCTAAGCTGCGATGATTAAATTTGGCACACTCTATATTACAAAAATGGGTAATGGGATGAAGAAGTTTTATGAAAATGAATTTTTGATTCTTTTAAAGTAAAAATTGTCTGGCTTAAGAAGAATTCTTAAAATATTATATTATTACTTGATGAAAAGTTATTAAAAATCTTCAAGTGAATAAAAGTAATAAACGTAACAGTAAAGTGGTTCTCCTCGATGAAAATGTAAAAAATATGTGCAAAATATGAGGTGATGAAGCACTAAAGAGTGGGAATGGCATTTGAAAGCCAAGCAAGTAAAAACGTCAATAAACTTAGATACTTAGATACACACAAAAAACTGGCGCTTACGCCACAACAAAAGATTTGAAACTTAATTAAACTTTTCCTAGAAAAAAGAGAAAAGCACTCAGTAAAAACGCATAGAATAATTTTGGAAATGAAAAACAATTCACTCAAGCACAAAGTAATAAATTTCCAAAGTTGAAGCCTATAAATAAAAAACCGTTAAGTTGTAGTTTCTTTTGTGTTCTTTCAGTTCAACACATGCTGTCTGCTTGCCTGCTTGCTGGCCTGCCTGCCTGCCTGCCTGGCTGAAACACTGCCCACATCCTTTCCAACCAATTGCCTTTTTATATCCATTGTAAACGATCCTGAGTGGCAAATCTTGTGCTGCTCACTGCCAAACATCAAGGATGATTTAAGTTCATTTGAAATAATCGAGGCCTAAAATTTTTACATGACATCTTTATGTGTTTTTAAGGAGAATTGCATGAAAGGGCTTGTTCTGCAATTGGGTTAAGGATTAAAGTATATTCGTTTAAATTTAAGGTAGTTTTCATATGTTTGGCTGTAAAGCATTTTATAAAAGGAAAAGTATACAAAAACGTTTTTTTAATGGAGTACAAGTTAAGTAGAAATGGTGCTGTGAAACAAATTACGCAGGATTCTTACAAAGTTCTAAAACAATTTGGTTTTCTATTCTCCGAAGCTTTGAAACTTGTATTTCTTCTATATGACAGTTCAAAAAAATTTAAAGGACAACATCAGACAGTGCTTCGAAAAGGTATTAGGTTCGGCTCTAACAGACCAACCTTGATTAACGCTTAAAGCGCATCATAACTTAGCGCTTAGTATTTACGTTGAAGTGAGTAACAATAATAAATACGCAAACGTTGTGCCATGACCAATAATATTCACTTATCCACTTCACTTGACAAAAATCGCTACGCAGACATCATAAATGAAGATATAGTCGCTCAATTGACCTGTGATTGCTAAACGGCGTTTTAGACTATCATACAAGCCATAAAATGATTGTTTTTTCCACAATTCTGTGCGTTTCTGACGAATTGCTTCGCACAAACGGCGCATAACTTCAAGGTAGCATTCCCTATTGACTGCACGGCCTTGTGCCAAGAATTCACGATGCACCACGTCATTGCAGTCAAAGAAAACAGTAAGCAAAACCTGCACATTTGACCGAACTTGACGTGCTTTTTTCCGGCTTGGCTCTTCTGGCCGCTTCCATTGGGATGATTGGGCTTTGGTTTCAATCTCATAGCCATACAACCATGATTCATCACCAGCTACGACTTTTTTGAGGAAATCTGGATCGTTGTTGACGATGATCAACAGCTTCTGAGCGATGTTCAAGCGACGTAGTTTTTGCTCAAAATTGAGTAATTTTTGAACAATCTTAGCTGTCGCACGTTTCGTGCTTAAAACATCCGTAAAAATTGCTTGGCATGAGCCGAACGATATGCCAACACCATCAGCAAACTCTCTAATAGTGATTCGACGATTATCCAACATCATCTTTTTCACTGCTTCAATGTTTTCACCAGGACGAGCATCGTCATTGGCATCTTCTCGACCTTTCTTAAACCGGTTATACTGCAATTGAACTTGTGTTCTGCTCATAGTATACTCACCAAATGTCAAAGTCAATATTTAAATGGCCTTGCGCATTTAATTTAATTTTTTTTACACAAAACTTGATACATTTTCTTTGATCCATTTTCTCGAATAGTGAAAAACCCACACGACTAAACTTTTTATCTGTCAAAAACAAACTGACAATCCGAAATGGCTAATATTGCCAACATATATTGTCTGTGCACCAGCATAACAGAAAAAATGCGAAAATCGAACATACGTAACTCACGGAATTTGAAAATAACGGTTATTTAATCAGACTATGTACACACGCAAAGAAAAGTTAGTTTAAAATATGGTTACACCAACATTAGTATATGCACCATAACATTGAGTATTATTGTTAATAACAGTCTATTATCGATTTAATTATAGTTTGCTTCCCCCTAAATATGTTTTCGTTTCAATTTCCGTAAATCTATTGTTACCGTCTCTCAATTTCAGAATATGGTTGCAAGCAATGTTAGTATTGTGCGTAATTTGGTTTTAAATTGCAATAGGTTTTATTGCAGCCAATACTAAAATATTTGTTTTTATCATGTCTATGATACACTTACTCACATATAACATATTTAAGTTCACAGAAAGAATATACTTTTGTCAACATTAGTTTTGTGATTTTGTTATAAAAAGGATATGTGTTTTGTTTTCAATTAAAAAAAATTTTGTGTTGATCTGAAAACCAAAGCAAAATAAGCTAAAAATTAGAACTGTGCAAAAATGCATATAAAGCGCATGCAGAAGTCAAAAAGTACGTTAAAATGTTAATATTTGTATGTATGTTGTAATCAACAATGCTATGATGAAGTCAACCATATTGTCGGACATATTATGGTTGTGCTCTAAAATACTATTGTTACAACGAAAAGAATTTGACAGCCTAACCATACTATTGTTGGTAATAACCACACTATGTTGCATCCAACCATATTACTATGGTTATATATGATTTTTAAATATACAATTGTTGTCAAAATACTTAACAAATTTATTTTTATTTTAGCTAGTAGATACTAAAACCAGTTGAAGTCAAATTCATTTGCAATTGTGAAACCTGATTATATTTTGCGAATTATTCTTAATTATTTGAAAGCTAAAAAATATATTATAAGCATTTATAGTTTTATTTTATATTATTATACATATGTATATTATATGACATAGTTAGTTGGAAATAAACAAAATAGTATGGTTTATCCAGGAATGTCGTTTATTTAATTAATATGGTAAAAGGGGACAAAAATATGATTCTATATCAATAAAGCTATTTATGACATTAGTATGGTTGCTTAATGAAATTAATATGGTTATATAATATAATGGTTAGCATAATAACATAGTGGAGTATGATATTGTTATGGTAACTTTTACTAGGACTGTGGTTGTTCACAATTATATATTGTGGTTATTTATAAAAAAAAAATTTTAAGCTATAGCGAAGCATGTCAATGGCGTTTCAAATATAACAATATAAAATTATCAGTACCAACCATTTAATTTAACAATAGAATGTTGCCCTTAGAAGATTGTCAAGTCAACCATATATTTTTTTCTGCGTGCATATTTTCTTTATTGAACTGCATTTTTCTTCTGCCAAATCAATCATATTCCGAAGCTTATTCATCACCCCTTTTAATTAAAGTTTAATTATTAAAGTCTATTATAGTTTTGTAAACTCAAATTCGAAATTTATTATTTCCATATAATCTTTAATCGTTATTATTTTTTTCTTTATTCACATTTTATTTTTAATATATGAGTTGATGGCTTGATTAGATATATTTCTCAATTATTTCCATTTTAGCCATAAAAATTTAATCACACTTCAATTCATTTATTCTGCTTAATAAAACTATTTGTATTTAATTGTATTTAAATGTCCGTAGTTTTTATTTTACTACAGGAAAAATATATTGAATGATTGTCTTCATTTAAATACAATTGGCATAAAAAATGATTCAGCTAACAAATGAATAGATAAAGTGAAAAATCGATGCAATTTTGCATTTGAGATAAATAAAAAAGAGAACAAGACTTTTTTTTAACTATTGCAAATAGTTTAAAGGATTTAAAAACAATTTTAAATTCAAAGTAGAAGTGTAAAATATTGAGTAGCTGTTTTGACGATATCGAACATTAAAGTTCGCAAGAATTTTGAGTGGCAAAAACACATATTTCCGATCCACTTTTGAGCTGAAAGGCAACATAGTATAAGAAAATGGAGCAAAGAATGTATCCACTCATAAGAAAAATTTTAGTTTCGAACTACAAATGTGTTTCTTGGCCGCTTTAAATGTTTGCGAACGTTAACGTTCGTCATAGTGAAACAGGCATTGAAAAATTCAAAATTATTTTAAGTATTTATGATTGTACTTCAATACAAAACTTTGTGTCAGTTTCAACATTAGAACATTAATTTTGCACAAAATTTTAGGAATTTTTGTTTGTTATAGTGTCCTTAAAATTTAATAATATTTTATATCTATAGATTCTATAAATTTAAAATTAAATAATAATAAAAATTCTAACTACAAATAATATTCTATAGTAATTGAAAATTTCAAACTCCAATTAAATTTGAAAATCGCAAATTAAAAATTATGTGATTTCACGAGATTGCTAAGGACTTCTTGTGGTCAGAAATTGAGAGTATAAACCTGAGCGATATTTGGTCCAAACATAATGATACCACTGGATACAGAGCCAATGAAGTAATGGCTCTTTACCATAAGATATTCAATGCCCGTAGTGACTCACGTCATGGCGATGTTAGTTGGTGATTTTAGTTGGTATTAGCGATCGTATTGCATTTATTTCTTTACTGGCGATCTCCATTAGCCATGATCTTGCTACGAGTATCATGTCGAATATCGCCAATGACTAATGTGCACCTCTTATGTTCATGTTTCGTTGATGGTCTGACATCGATGCTCGCCATGAAGTTGGTCATCACTCAAATGTCATTTTCTGTTTTTACAGTTTTATCTGTAAACAAAAATATTCAAAACGTATTCGAACAGAACACTTCGATAAAATAATAATCATAGTTGAACAGTACTGCCGTATTCACCACACACAAGAACATAAACTTATTACCTTTGCTCTACCGACACTATGTTCATGTCATGCACAAAATGAATGCGAAAGAAAGCTAGTCACTCACATTCGAATCAATTTGGATTTGTCTATCTATGCTTATGTATTTCAGTTTTAAAGCAACTCTAGCCTGGTTAACAGCTCTTGCGTCATCTTAAGTGCGGTCATGCTTGTGGTTGTTGTTCGGTCTTCGAGAGTTTTGCATCTCACTCGCACTGATTAACGGTTTGCCTAAACTAACTGTATTACTTTACAGTTTTTTTTAGAGAATATTCATTGTTAACCACATGGAAACTTCCTATATGAAGGCATAGGTCGTTATAATTAGTCATAGCGACGCTACAAAAGTACTGTTAATACCATCTTGGGCATTATTATATTTGACACCCCGCCCATGCTGTGCATCCTATACTTTGCAACTGTATAGTTACTAAATAAATAATTCTTATGTATTTGCATTGAGTTTTGACAGATCGTTCGCATAAAAAAAGTTAGACAAACACAAATCGATTTTTTTTTCGCTTAGATTGCGAACTCACCCAGCAGTCCACAAGTTATTACAATTTACAAAGCATCCGATTGTAAGCGATTGTGTCAACAGAAAAAATCAAAATAAACATGTTAAGCACAACAAACAACTAGCATTCGATTCAGATTAGTCTTTTTTTTCTACTCATATTGCTAAATTAATTGTACATAAGAAGCAAAGAAGAAAACAAAGGCTAATAATATAGTTTTGAACTCATCCAATCTTCGCTTACAATGTATACAGTGTTGGATGCATCTTACGGCCTAGGCCATCGCTGTGTAAATGTAAGTAGGAATTGTATACAGACTTCGGATGGGTCGCACTTACATTGTCAATGCTCTCAGATCGAAGATGTATGTGACAAAAAGTTCACTGGGCAAGCACGCCGTCGAGATTGGTAAACTAGTTGTTAAACTGCATTTAGGTATATTGATATGGCAATACTGTCGATTAACGGTAGCTGTTGTTAAATTTATTTCTTAAATAAAAATGGACACAAACTCAATACAAGTAAGTTACTTCAATTGGTTTATTTTGCTAAAAAAAAAAAAAAATATTAAATTCACAACGTATTTTTTCCATTAAAGGTAGCAAAGGAAAAGAAGCAAAGTGTGTGGACCGACGAAGACGCAAAAGTTCTGCTGGAACTGTGGGCGGAGCGTGCTGACGATTTGCCACGATCGAAGAGAAATGGCCATGTCTTGAACTGTCTCATAAAGTTTTTGAAAAGCCCTCCTGCTGACGCGAAAGTTTTCTTTAAATCTGTTGTCGTTCATCGCAGGTACGTCGCTCTCCCAACAAATGCTGTTGCGGTCCTTTAAAAAGCGTCATTCTTGTACATGAGTTATGTACAATGAGAAGATAATATTAAACTTACAAATTTCCACAATTGCCTATCTTTCATTTTCCATTGTTCTAATGCAATATTTAGTTGCATCAACATGTTCAGATTACTGATTGCTATTTCATGTAAAATATTTCTATTATGAAGCAATTTCACTAAAAGTAACTTGAGCTTGCTGTCATATATATATATATATATATATATATATATATATATATATATATATATATATATATATATATATATATATATATATATATATATATATATTAATTTTTCACCAACAGCATAGCTACTAATATTATTTTCTTTTTTCTATCCATTACATGGCGACTTCCAATTAAGAGTCTAAGCACAATGTTTGCGGTGTGGTGCGATCACCCGTTGCGGGAGAGAAAATTAAACATAATACAACGTAAGACGGCGATGGCAATACTTCTCATTATTAGTTTACATTTGTATTAATTTATTTGTGCATACATTTATGTAAAGTTTACTGTTTGAGTTAAGTATTTTTTAATGGCAGTAAATGAAGAATAAAAGCTGTTAAAAAAATTTTAATTTGGTAGAAGCCACTTCGGTTTTATGTGTGGAATTATAAACCACGAAACAAAAAATTATAAACCATCAAACCATGCTTACAGCAAATTGAAAGCCACAATGAGGAGCATCTTCATCTAGCAACAAGAATGAGTATTTCTAAATACAAGGTGCTCGTTTCTCTACTTACACCGAAGCTGAAAAAACATTAATTTATAAAACCACTTAGCCCCGATTATTACTTACCTTACTGCATAATGTTAAGTCAGCAATGTGTTTAGAAATATGATTAAGTAGTTGTGAGTTCGAATCCAACTTCAGTCAAGAAGAAGGATTATTTTTAATTATAACAATAATTTTTAATTAATTAATAATTCACTTATTAATGATTTACATACAAATAAGTCTCATAGTTAGGAGAATTATTAGTAAATAATAAATTAAAAACTGGTTGTTCAGTAACAGAAAATCCTGTATGAACAACTGGGGTTATAACATTTCCAGATATGTGATCAATATGTCGCAAACATTAACCTAAGAATTATTAAAAGAGCTTGGTGGCTCAGTTGGTTAAGCGGCCGTATTAAAAATACATCATGTTCACATGATCCCGAGTTTGAATCCCAGCGGATGCTGATGAGTAGTAGTGCAGCGACTACGAAACAGCTAGTTGTCCCCCAGCTAATGGTATTCAATTATTTTTCTGTTCTTCTTTGGTCTTATTGTTTTACAGCAATTATTG
Organism: Thecocarcelia acutangulata; assembly: GCA_914767995.1. Classification (NCBI taxonomy): domain Eukaryota; kingdom Metazoa; phylum Arthropoda; class Insecta; order Diptera; family Tachinidae; genus Thecocarcelia; species Thecocarcelia acutangulata. Next base: position 15,599,101 of record OU612097.1, read on the forward strand.
TTATAATTAAAAATAATCCTTTTTCTTGACTGAAGTTGGACTCGAGCTCACAACTACTTAGTTAATATTGTATATATCTATATAATTAAAAGTTCATGTAGTTGGACTCGAACTCACAACTACTTAGTTAATATCGTATATATCTATATAATTAAAAGTTCACTAGTTAATGATTTACATACCAATTTTTTATAATTTTTCGTTAAGCAACCTTGCTCACTTGCAGAATACAAGTTTTGGCTTGAGCGTATACAATTTAAGTATCCACGATAAGGAAAATTATTTATGAAATATGCGAAGAAATATGGAATGAATTGCATGAAATCTATAAGGCTAGTTCAAATATAACCAATTGGTCCCAAACATGAATTTCTTTTTATAAAAAATCTGGTCTTCATCATTTTCTGGGGGCCATAGATGGCAAACACATCAATATTACAAATCTTTTTAACCTGAAAATTTTGTTATTTCCCGACTGCAAATAATAAAGACAGTCATACTTCCTAATTTCTTCGACAATTTTTTCATTATTGGCAAGTTTTTCTTCTGCCGTTAATATATTCTTTAAACTTTTACATATGATGACAAAAACTTATAAACTTCTAAATCATTTTTTTTTTTTGTTTTATTGTCGTGAAAATCGTCAATTGTTCAAAAATTATGGCAACATTGGAAAAATATTGTATTAAATTAAATAAATAAATAAAAGAAAGAAAACCTAAAATATATAGAATAAAAAAGTTTGCAATGAAAATAAAATAAATTTTAATTTTATGCCGCACTGCGATTTTTTACTACAAAATCGTTTGAAAACCCGCACCGCAATAAATTATCACTACATTGCGTTCAGACTCTAAGAAACAAACAATTTAATTTATTTACCTTTCAAAAAACACTTCTTTACAAGCAAACAGCTGTTTATTAAATGTAGTTACTGTCGTCTGTCAGGGTAAAATTTTAATGCACATTAGTGAGATTTTAATGCGCATTAACGCTGTCGTCTGTTTACGGTATAATAGAAATTATTAAAATAATTATCTAACAACTTTTTGTTTTATTTACAATTGTCATCGTGTGTTTTTATTTCACCACCCTTCATTTCTTCTTTTTCTCCAAAAACTTTCCTTTCCAAAATGTTTGCTGCATAAAACTTTAATAATGTCTCATCACTTTTGCTTTTTGATTTTTAAATCATTTTATGGGAATTTAATTAAGCAGCTTAAAGTAATATCTGGTCAAATGAAAAAAAAAAAAAAACGGAAAGATGATCTAATAAATTTAAATTACCTTTGCTGGAAGTCATAAATTTGGCTTGTGAAAACTTTTTAACAAAAAGAAAAACAAGAACAAAAACGTGTTAAATATTTTGACTTAAATTACAGCAACTTAAGAATTCTTCTGCACTAAGACAAACTTTTAACTGCAATAAATTATCAAAAAAGAACACAAAAAAAGCAATTAGCTTTTATACTAAAATAGTAAATCTACAAGGAAAATATATATTTAAATTTGAAGCTGAAATAATTTTGCTTTCCTTACCTAAAAGTATGCTTCGGTTTTAGAAATATTATGTTCATAGCTGACATTGCCAGAGAGACAGCAGCAATTCTTAATTGAAATGCAATCCTGTTTTGATTTGTTGTTTTTTAGACTTTTCCATGAAACCTGTATGCACAATAAAACTATACAAAAGAATAAATTTCCATGACAAATAAAGTGAAATTTTCTATAAAGGGAGAATAGGTACAGAACCCTTTAACGTATCATGGAAACTGCAAAACGAAATAATAAATAAAACTAAACTCGTGGTATAAAGACTACGTTTCTGCTGTATTGTGATGCAAAAATTTAATAACTTTTGCAGCAAATTTATAAGCGATGTAAATAGAGAGTTTTTGATGTTTGTTTTTTACATAAGCTAGACACGTAAACAAAATTGTTCTAACCAACAGATGTATTGAAGTTCTTTGTAGATTTTTATGTAAAGTAAATTCCCCAAACTTTTGATTGTGTGCTGTTTTAGTTTTCAGGAAGTTGTTCCACGTGCCAGAGATTTTAGACAAGGGAATTAAAAATGTTTTCAACATAAATTAAAGCAAATAGACTGTGCCGGAGGATTTAAAAATAGCATTAAAAAACGTGGATAATTTAGTGAACATCGTGGTAAACTATGAAAATGAAAATAAATCTCTAAAACTGACATGGTGGTTTCATTAACAAGCAGAATAGAATAGCGGCATTTTGGCCAAATGTAAATCTTCGAGTGATTGCTCAAAAGTCGATGAGGCCAAAGGATAACTGTTTGGTGTGATTTATGGACTCTTCATAAGAGATTTCAATAATTTACTTATTTCTCTGCCATGGATATTGACATAAATGCTGACAGAGACAAAAATATTGACATTTATATAACAACAATGAATTATATCGTTAGTCTCACGTAGAAAGGCCCAACTCGCATTTTCCCTGAATTGAGCTCTTTTAGGGATTCTACTACATTTCACACATGTACACAGCGTCACAAAGATTTATTTATATAACTTCATACATATCGCTCTTACAAGCAATTGAGCAAAAAAAGTTTCTTTTAGATGTACCCATTTATACAGTTTCCATTACGAGTTTTCCTTCTCCTGTAAAACTGCAATTATTTTTGTTAGGGCCTTTCTACATTAGACCAACGATATGTAGATATTGACAAATACATATATCGGTCTATATATAGCCGAGATATAGCCTAAACCGCGTAAGAGAACTAAAAAATCTTTTTTTGCTTAAAAGCAGTTCTAGTAATATAAGGAGGTTACCAAATAGGGAAATTGCAAATTTGCGATATCGTTCCATATATACCCGAGATATAGTATAAACCGATTTTTTCATGAAAATGTCGCGTAAGCGAACTAAGACAACTTTTCTGTGCTTATAAGCAGTTCTGATAATATAGTGAGGTTATTAAATAAAGAAAATGGAAATTTGAGATATCGGTCCACTTATACCCGAGATATAGCTTAAACCGATTTTTTCATGAAAATGTCGCTTAAGCGAACTAAAACATCTTTTTTTGCATAAAAGTAGTTCTAGTAATTTTAGGGGGCTACCCAATAGGGAAATTGCAAATTTGCGATATCGTTCCATTATACCCGAGATATAGTCTAAGCCCGACATATAACCGATATTTTCATGAAAAAAATTTTTTTTTTGCTTGAAAGCAGTTCTGGTAATAAAAGAATAGGGAAAATTAAAATTTCCGATATCGGTCCATACATACCCAAGATATAGTCTAAAACGATTTTTCCATAAAAAAAGATTTTGTTTGCTTAAATTTAGTTTTGATTATAAAAGGAGGTTACTAAAATACAGAAAATGAAAGCTTCCGATATCGTTCTACATATATCCGATATATAGCCTAAAGCGATTTTTCTATGAAAGTTTCTATGGAAGATTAGCTTTTTGGCATGGCGATTACAAAGCAAACAATTTTTATTCCCCAAAATTGGTCCATATATATCCGAGCATATTTAGTTCAAATTTGTAATATATTACTATATATTTACGTGACTTTAGTTAAGGGTATTTTAGACTCGACCCAGCAGAGTATACTACACTTGGATCATTGTAATTAACGAAGCCAATCTATAATAACGTTGAAAAGTTCAAGTCAAAACACTACTCCCTCTTTCCCCCTCCTTATTACCTATTTTCCTAGTTGTATGTAGGGGTTATCTGCTGAGCACTGAGTCCAAGATAAAAAGAATAATTTAACAACGAAAACACTTTCCTATACAAACCTTTTTTTTACCAAATATTTCACAGCTTATCCACTGTGACATAGTAAAGTTTAACATAAAGATGCCAACAAGTAGTAATAACTTACCTGAAATCTGCTTTCGCATAACAATGACCCAGAAATCGGCATTGCAATGTATTGCATTGATACTCCTTCACTGGCTCTACTTCGTACGTCATATTGAAACCATAAACATCCAGCAAACGATCTAAAGCACGCAAATGTGTACCATCAAGCGATGACATACGGAAACGAATCTCCAGATATTGTGAGTTGAATTGCACCCAGGCAACTTGTGTGACATCGTCTTCGGTGAGTGCGAAGACCCGATGTGCTGGCACCTTGTAATCATCCGAATAGTACATGTATTCGGTAAACTTCAAACCGCCCAACACATACAACTGGGTCAAGTACACAACAATCGATATATTGTGACCAGCATGTGGCATCAGTTCGGAGGCATCAACAATCCACACACATTCAATGGGAGTGGTGAATTTATGTGGAAAATTGGGTGTCTGTATGACACCATGACGGTCTCTTAGCACGCCACCACATTTATGAGCCGTTGAAGATGATAGATGTGTTTGATGTTGTTGATTTGGAAATGCAAAAGCATTCAATGCTGTTCTGCCTGGACCATTTGAGGAGAATTTAAAAAATGTGTTGGAAAAGGGTGGCGGCGGTGGTGGTGGCGGCAACGGCACAGACGGTAAACTTATCTGGTGATTGAGGGCAATTAATTCATTGAAAGGAGTCATAGTTGATATATGTTGACGTTTCAAGCGTTTCATTAATTTATTATTGACTGTTTTCACATTTTCCGTCATTTTCGTTTTCTTTTCCACTGCTTGCGATTTGTATACATCAGAGTTTGCCAGCATCTGTGGTAAATCCAATTTGAATGTAGCATTTTTGATTTTGTTTAATTTTCTCTCTTCATTAGGATTCGGTGTTTTGATTTGCTTTAAAACTTGTTGGCCTTTTTCATTGTTTTCAATATGAATGAAAATCGATTTTGTGGCATAATTTTCTACTGCTAGTGTTTGCTTAAGCGTTAATAGAAGCAGCATGAGTAGCAGCTCGAAAGTCGCAAATGTCGTCATCGACATGGACTTTTTGTATTATCACTCTTTGCTTTAGTAGACATGCACTTGTTGGTTTAATTAACCGATTCAATGACAGGCTGTATGTTGTTTGGTTTGTGTTTACTTGAACTCAAGACCCTGCTTGCTTACAACATTGTTGTTTTGTGCACGCCGCAGGGTGACAGAAACTGGAAAGATAATACAAAAAGAGGCAGTTATTGTGAAAAAATACACATCAATATAGTAGGTACAGCAAGGGTTAAAAAATATTAAAATTGGTTTTTTTCATGAGTTTTTAAGTCTTTACTTTTTTTGTGAAAACAATTAAAAGAACGTTGCGAAAAATATATAGAAAATATGGGTGGAAGTAGAAGACAAGTTAATGTGTTGTTTAATAATATTATACACGCATAGAAAAGGCAGTTTGAAATATGGTTACAACAACATTAGTATACATGATATAACATTGTGTGTTACAGTAAAAAAGATTTTATTTTCAAGATATGGTTGCATACAATAATAGCATTTATGAAAATTTTGTTTAAAACTAAACATTTTTTTTTTTATTATAAGTATGATACCCTAACTCGCCTACAACATAACTAAGCTTACAAAATAAACTTACTATTAGCATCATTAATCATATTTTCGTTCTCATCGCCAACATTTAATATTCTTTCAGTTTTATTTTTTCTTTGAAATTAAAAAAATGTGTTGTGTCATTTTATTTAAAGAAAAATATCTCTCCAAATGTACATATGTTGACGTAAATAAATGAGATGAAAATTGTACAAAAAAAAAACCATTTTAAGTGATAGTGTAAGTCGAAAGGTTAGTTTATAAAGATGTAAAAATATGCATGCGTCTGGTAACCAACAATACTATGATGTAGCCAACCATGCTTCCGGCTAACCATAGTATGGTGATACCCAACCATACTATAGTCATATTCAATACAATACTAGTTGTCTGTTGTGCTTAACATCCCAGCAGTGCACAAGTTATTACAATTTGCAAAGCATCCGATTGTAAGCGATTGTGTCAACAGAAAAAAATCAAAATAAACATCCCAGCAGTCCACAAGTTATTACAATTTGCAAAGCATCCAATTGTAAGCGATTGTGTCAACAGAAAAAATCAAAATAAACACATCCAACACAACAAACAACTAGCATCCGATTCAGATTACTATTTTTCTACTCATTTTGTTAAATTAACTGTACATAAGAAGCAAAGAAGAAAACAAATGCTAATAATATAGTTTTGAACTCATCCACTCTTCGCTTACAATGTATACAGTGTTGGATGCATCTTACGGCCTAGGCCATCGCTGTGTAAATGTAAGTAGGAATTGTATACAGACTTCGGATGGGTCGCACTTTCATTGTCAATGCTCTCAGATCGAAAATGTATGTGACAAAAAGTTCACTGGGATGTTAAGCTCAACAAACAGCTAGCATCCGATTCAGATTAGTATTTTTCTACTCATATGGTTAAATTAAATGTACATAAGAAGCAAAGAAGAAAACAAATGCTAATAATATAGTTTTGAACTTATCCAATCTTTGCTTACAATGTATACAGTGTTGGATGCATCTTACGGCCTAGGCCATCGCTGTGTTAATGTAAGTAGGAATTGTATACAGACTTCGGATGGGTCGCGCTTACATTATCAATGATCTTAGATCGAAGACGTATGTGACAAAAAGTTCACTGGGATGTTTATTTTGATATTTTTTTTTTTTTTTTGTTGACACAATCGCTTACAATCGGATCCTATGCAAATTGTAATAACTTGTGGACTGCTGGGAAGATGAAATAAGAGATGAATATAATTTGTTCTGCTACAGATTGCTAAATCGGCCCACCTTAATGCATGTATATGGTTGCCATAGTTTTATAATTTTTAATTTATTTTTATCACTTAACGAAACATGAAATTAGTAAAACACAAGCGTAGGAAGTAGTCGTACTTGGCAATATCAAAAATTAACTGCTTATTACAGGGTATATGAATCTTGTAATCGATATATGTACGTGCATAAACAAGTTGCTTAAAAACTTGGCTAAAGAGTATGTAAAACGTGATTTAATTTAACAATGTTAATGAATGTTTAGATGCATAAGTTTTGTTTTTCATGACAACATATTTTTGCTTGTATGTTAACAAGCACTGACATACATCATTGACGCAACTCATACAGAGCAGGTATAATTTTCTTGATTTAATGAAAAAATATTCATACCCTTACAAAGACAGGAAAATATTTTACAATTACATGCACGTATGTACTCGTATGTGAAAATTTTAATACAAAATCATATATTTCATGTAAGTAAGATAAGTATGCCAGGATAAAGAGGAAAGAAAGATATACAAAAAGTTGTTGAAGCGGAAGTAACGCCGGTGTAAGATTGAATGAAAGATGTTAAGCTCAAAGAAATTTTTGTGATTGCAAAAGAACATACCTTTCTTATTCACATCAGTTTTACATGCGTAATATAAAAGTTTAAGGACGTTATTATTCTTTAGCCTTCCAATGCCTGAACTTGGTTGCTGTATGAAAATACTATATCATGGTTGGAGGAAAAATCTCAGGAAAACACACTTCCTTCTGTAGTTAGTTTGCAAATAAAAACAGCGAAAATAAGAATCTTTTCTTTACCTTTCTACAAAGGTTTTTCTATGCATATGCATACATATAAATACGTATTTTACATATCTACAACTTGTATAGGGTATTTTTATAAAGGTATCGAACTTTGAAATGGAATAAAATGAAAATAAATTTTTGAAGTTGCCATGAAATTTACTTCATTCCAAAGATAAGGTTCTGTTGTAGCAATTTTAATATGTCCTTAAGAATATCACCATCATGACTGGCTCGGATAATCTAGAGGTGCAATTTTCTATCACTTTATGTAATACCTATTTGTGGCGGTACTTCGACTATAACGTGGCGAATGTTGTACTCCAAGTGGTCATTCGTGCCAGGCTTATCGTCGTAGACTAGCGACATCACATAACCCCTTAGAAAGTAAGCCAGCGGCCTTAAGTTGCATGATTGGAGACCAATTCACGAATTCGAAACGTGAAAATATGAGGTTAAACGTTTCCTTCAATGTGTGAAATGTTGTGCCATCTTGTTAAAAGCACAGGTCCTATACATCAAGAGTACATAATTGGTGAACAAAAACGGTATTATAACGGTGGCTCTATAGCGGTCACCATTCAACCCATAGCAAATAGTCTAGTGACGTTTAATCGCATGGAGGCTAATTCACCTGGCTTCGTCATTCGAGTGTTACAACTCCATAAGACCAATATGTCGAGATACCCAGTGCGCACATATTCCGTGCGTTGCATGATATCATTTAAACACCCTTCACCTATTTCTGATTTCTAGAAGTATAAAGTCAGAGTTAGTGCAACTTTTCTGCCTCTTCTTTGTTCTCAGAACTTCGTAATATTTCTGAAGCAGCTACACTTTATCGGGCACAGTGGAGTGCCCGGTAATATTGTAGCGGACGAACTGGAAAAGACCGGTGTCCAGCTACAACAAATGGATATTGATGGGATTGTTGGAATCCCGCTTAGGAGCTGTAATAAACAAGTACAGCGCCAACTTTTTGAGACCGCCCGAGAGAGATGGTCTAGTGAGATCACCTGTCGAATATTAGACCCAGATATGACAACAGGAGGACTATTATCTTTAGGAATCTGCCTCGACGGCATTCTGCTGTGGTGGTCCTGACGGGTCATTGCGACATAGGGTCGCAGGCGAGGAGGTTAAATCTTCCATTTAATAACTTCTGTAGAAGAAAAGCAGAGACGAAGAGAAAGTAGAGAGTGTTAGCACTTCCTTTTTTGGTGTCCAGCTTTTTCCTACGTAAGGGCTTTGTATCTAGGCAGACCGATGCATCACGATTTAGAGGAGGTATCGGAATGTGATGTAAATGGATAGGACTACTTTATCCAATTCTCGAGTTAGTTCTAAAGCAGTGATATGTAGATCTGCCGAGATACATATCACACTCAGGTATCACAACGGTACCAATATTGGACCCAAATGGGATGGCTTTTCAATGGCTGGCAGCCTGTTAAACCTAACCTAACGTACTCTTCATAGCTTTATATGTCTTTTTAGGAAAAGGCTCTTTAATATGAGTTTACCAAAATTTACCAACATTTTAATCGGAAATTATGCATTTTTAAGAATAACATAAATGACCCGGCAAAAATGGTTGAAAATATCATATTGCTCGGGATAAAAACATTAATCTGCTAAAAGCAACCTTCGGTTAAATCTAGAACATAGTATTGGGAATACCAATAACCCCTTCAAGTGATTGAAGGTTTAAACCACAACTAAAACGTATCAACAAAGATGAAGGCACCTTGGCCATTATTAGCACCTGGATGGCCTACCTCGGCATAAATAAGTCTCCTAGAACGGATGACATCCCATTACTGATCTTGAAACAGTGTTCTTTCACACTTCACTAGCACCTACTTTCAACATATTGTATCTTGCTGGTGAGTTCACACTGTGTTGAAAAATATGATTAGCTACCATCTTATGGGGTATCTGATATGTAGAAGAAGTCACCACTTGTAATGGCCCACCAGATACATCATTTTGGTGAAAGCAAAGTGGCAGCTCTGGATATTTCCAACGGATTTGAAAGAGTGTGGGATGTTGCGTTACTGTAGAAGCTTACCGTGTTTGATGACGGTGATGTTTTTTCTTGGTTTATATCGAACTTTCTGAAAAACAGCAGTATAAGAGTTGAAATAGAGGAAGTCTCATCAAATGAGTAAAAGAAGGCAAAGCTCTGTTCTTTCTCTTACCCTATTTCTTATTTTTCTTAATGATCTACAGGGTAGAACTCAATGTTAAGCCAAAAAGGGGTGAAAGTATTGATTGTAACATTACATCATAAGAAAAATCAGAAAAAAATCTATCCCAAGCAGTTAGAAAATTCTGAGCATATATAAAAAACCAGGAAATCTGGTTAAACTGTAACCATTTTTGGGTTATTATGGTTAATATTCATTATTTACGTATATCAAAACTTCCATAAACTATGCTCTTCCGCCAACATTTTCACTTAACATTTTCTTCTTATTTCTCAATTTTCTACCCCCTATAAAATTTTTTTCAATTCGGAGTTCTGTGCGTAAACTGGACTTGTTCCTTAAAATGTTTTAATACTTTTCTATAAAAAATTCTTGATCCTATTTGCTTTGACCTTTATTTAATTCAATATTTGCAAATAGTTTGTTCAGCTCAAGGTCCTTTTTGTGTTTTTCTTTAATGTTTAATGTATTTTTCAATATTTCGTTTCGTTTGGAAGACAGCTTCAGGAAAATCTGTTTTTTTGTATGTAAATTCAATTCAAATTTTATATTAAATTTACACACAAAAAAACAAATTTTCCTGCAGCCTGACCGCGTTTTTCCCCCTTCATGTCTTTAAAAATTTCTTAAGTTTAACTCTAGCCGCATTTTTCTATCAGCATAGAAATATACGATTCTTTAAGTACATACTTACATACATATGTAAGTACATAATTTTGTATAGGTGCTATCATACAAATTTTTTTCTTATTTGATTTTTGACTATGTCGTATGCCACTGTATTTACAATTTACTTTTTGATTAGAGAAATATTCTGTTAAGAAATTTGATTGTTTTGTATTCTTCTTATGTAAGTTATTTCTTGAAGTATTTCATTATTACTCTATCTATCTTCAGCCGTTTGGGTTTGCTTTCAACTACAATTTGTTTTTATGTTGAAAGTATAAGTTTTGTGTTTATCTTACACCAATTTATACTAGTATTTGTTGTCATTTAACTGTTTTCGTTCTCACACTCACGCCAATCCAGTCTCCCACTAACAATTTGTATGCACATACGCACGGTGGCCAATTTAGCGCCTTTCGCGCTAGATTTAGCGCTTTTCAATACCTAGAAATCCGGTTTTTTTAGGCGCAGCGCATTTTTAAAAAAATTTACGCTACACTAGCGCTCTTTTATACTTACTTTCTGACAATTTTAACAAGTTCATAGTAAGTTCCGGTGGTTTACAAAGTCATTGTCTCCGTGTTAAATTAATGTTATTTTCTGAGATATGTATACAAAAGTTTGTTGTGAAAACAATTTGAAAAGTACTGAAAAATATAATACGTTTATAGGCAGCCTACTCCCAAATAAAAACTATTTGCAAATAACTAACTCACTGTTTATGCGTCAATTTGTCCAGGAAAAGGTTTGATTTTTTTAGTATGGCATATGTTCAAAATGTAAATAATTGGTAGCACTGTTAATGCAAACAGCATTTAAATTACTAAAAATATTAAAGAAAAATCATACAATTAAATATTTTTTGTAGTTCATTTAAAGCAAATAATAATAAAAATGAATAATTTTGAATATTTGTTGCTGTACGTAATTTTTATAATATTTCAAGGGTGCCACGTCGACGAAATCATTTAAATTGTGAAGTAACGTGGCAACTTTTTATAACTTACTTGCAAATAAGTTTTTAATCAGTAATTGTTTCCGTGAGTTAACAATTCGCAAATAAAAATTTAACTTACTGTTTATGCGGCAATTTTTGCTATTCACAATATTTTTATTCACAAATAACCTGGACGTATAAATGTAGTAATAGTTAATTCAAATAAATTAAGCCGCATTCAGAGCTACCCTCTTTAATACAATATTTTGTGAAACAATGTTAAAATTAATATTTGTTGAAAAGTTGTTCGATTTTTAAAACGAAATTTAGTATCGTTTTTCTATTTAGGGGAAAAAAGTAATAAAACTCATTTGTTTTAAAATTATAAAAAAAAAGTTTTAAAAATTCATTTAATGAAAAAGAAAATCGTCGAGCTTTGTCCTTAATTTATTAATTTTTTCTTATTGAAATATGGAAGTGAACAGATTATTTATTGTAATGGAACTCTTTAAACCTAAAAAAAAATTTAGTTTATTGTTATTTATATTATATGCTATCACTATTTATATCAATAACAAAGTAAACGCACTTTAAGTGCTGTCCACACCTGACAGCACTTAAAATGTGAGAACACTAACAGGAGCAGAAAAATTCTGTTACGGTTAGGTATAGACAGCAAATGTTACTGTTTTCTTGCTGTCTTGACGCGGCTGTTGGAAAAGCTCCGTCTTATTAGAAAATGACATTTTAATGCGAAAAAAGTAAAAATATATACATATTTTTTTCAATAAACTATAAAAAAGGCGTAAAAAGTGATGATGGGCTTTTGTTGACAGAGTTAAAATAATGAAAAATCAAGACATACGTATACTCTTTCATGTAACAATCGGACACCGTCGTATATGTTTTAAAAGTATGTCTTAACAGCTTTTCATGTCTAATGTAGACGGGAGTTATGTTTCTGATTCCTAGCCGCCGACATATAGACATTTCATAGGTGCTTTCCTAATCGTAAATAGAGAATATTTATTTTCTGTTACAATTAAAGCTGCTTATTACTTGGTTAGAGGGTTGCTTGGTTACATCAGCATAAAAATTTGTTACATTAAAATCTTTAAACTTGTCGGTGTAACCTTTCGCAAAGATAAAAAACTCAGCAGCAGCTCGCGAACTATTTAGCTAGAAAAGAATTTTTTTGTGTTCTCGAAAATTCTACTGAATTGTTTTTACAAAATTTTAAAATAACGTACTTGTATTTGTAAAACAATATGTATAATACGGCGGTTTTTTTTTTTGCACTTTTTGGATAAGATCACGGCGCTTTTGGGTTGCAAATAATTGACAACACTACACATACACCATCACACCTGTTGGGGTTTGTTATCAATTTCATACTCAAACAAATAAATCGAAACTCTTAACAGCTACAACAAATACGACTACATGATGATACATTAACCACACATTTTAAGTAGAAACGGTAATTATACAAATAAAAAAGAAAACAAAAAAAAAAAAGAAACAACAGCAGTAACATTCACAGAAAACAAATAAAGAATAAAACACAACAATTGTATTTGTTTTGCTTTTCATTTCTGTTTTCTTTTTTTTTTTATTTACACTTTTTAACGAAATGAAAAGCTTCTTCTGTTTATTTAATGAGTTTTAGCTGAATACAGTGTGACCAGGTTTTGAAATAATGTCTATTATATTTTTTTCAATTCTATATTTTTTGTTTCTTATTATTTTACGATATATAAAGATATTTTGTATCTTCATATGGCTTAAAATCAAAATAAATTTTTATAATGATTTTAGTTTACTCTACTTTGTTACAGTATATTGTCTGGAGGCAAAATTATATTTCTATACACGATTATTTCCAAAATTAATAGCTGAACAGTGCGGTCGGAGGGTAGCGCCATTGGAATTATCGATTGTGCGGATTAGTCAGCCGGGATGTCGCAGTGGTCGAGTAAGCATTGCGCGTTCGCCCTAGAGACATTTTTGTTAAAGTGTTTTCATACTGTAAATCCCATTTTTTGCAAAGACGAGGGTCATTTTCATTTAAGCCGCTACGTCAACAAAGCAGAACTGCCGTTACTGGTTTACATATGTGTTGAAAATTTGGAAATCGGCCATTTTCAAATTTCGAACGAAATTTTCACTTTTAAAATTTTATGATTTGCGGACATGGTTTTTACTCAATATTATTGTGTTTTTAAATTAATTTACATATTTGTTTTTTGATGTTCAGCCGATTTCTTGCTTTATGTGCATAAATATGTGTATTTTCATGTCCGTTTTTTCACCTTTTCATTAAGTCGAGCTCAAAACTTTTATTTATTTACATTAATTTCTTTTTTACTGAAAACTTTTCTTCAACTTTTATCATATGTTTGTCTGAACTAGTTTTTCAGTTTATAAAACATTTACGCGGTTTGGACAAAATAATTTCAAATTCCCAAATTAAATAATTTATAACATGATTTCTCATACATTTTTCATATGACTAAATTATCTCAAATGACGTTGTTTGTTCCACATTAAGTCGAGATTTGTCTGTGCAACTCTGCGCAACCGTTACTGTTACAAATGTTACCTTGAGCCATCCATTATTGATGAGTTACAAGCCGAAAAAGCAACAATTGTAGATGAAATTGAAAAATAGATAAAGTATTTGTTGTCAAGGTTAGTTTCCATTTTTATAGGATTTTTTCTACATTAAATATTTATTGAATAAAATTTTGGTTTTTTCTATTACTATTATTTTCGTAATTGAATTAAGGCAAAAATTATTAAAAAGGAAAAATTTTTAAAATTTGCTTCTGTACGTAGTTTTTACCATATACGCAACCTATTCACAAATAAAAACTATTTGCAAGTAAATAACTCACTGCCAATTTGTATATGGAAAAGCTTAATTTTTTTAGTATGGCATATGTTCAAAATATAAATAATTGGTAGCATTGTTAGTTTAAAAGGCATTTTGATTGCTGAAATTATAACAGAAAATTCAAAAAATTAAAACCTTTTCGTAATTGAATTAAGGCAAAAATTATTAAAAAGGAAAAATTTTTAAAATTTGCTTCTGTACGTAGTTTTTACCATATTTCATGTGTGTCACATCGATGAAATCTTTGATATTGTAAAATAAGGTGGCAACTTTGTATGTCTTATTTGCAAATAACTGTTTAATCAGTAATTGTTTTCGTGAGTTAGCTAATCGCAAATAAAAATTTTATTTACTGTTTATAAGGCAATTTTTGTTAATTACAATATTTTTATTCGCAAATAACCTGCACGTATAAACGTAGTATATGATAATATATAATCGAACAATACAAACGTCAAATTGATTTCAAGGATTCGAAGAAAAAACTACTTAGAACATAATGGAAACACTTTGAAATGGTTTACTCAAATCAACTTAATTTGCTTATAATGGAAACGTACAATTAATTAGCATATTATATATATATTAATACTTATAACATATTATACATTTTTATTAAGTTGAAAATGCCAAATTGGCCACTCTAGTTAGAAGTTAATCAAAAACAAAACAAAATATATAAAAATTCTTGGTTAATTTAATTGCTGCGGTTGTTGTTGGTAATTTTGTTATTATTTATAATTGTTGGCGACAAAAATACTTTTCTTTCAAGTCATTTACTCAGCCAAGTCAGAGACAGTGGAGCAAGAAATAAATGTTAATAGAAAGATTTTTTTTTTTTTTGTTATTAAAATATTAGCAAGGAAGTTTAATTTTTACCATTAGTTCATATAAATAAAGCCAGCTTCAACCATAATGCTCTATCTTAATTGTAAGTTCTACCATAACGTCAAGTTATTTCCTCAACTTAATTTGACATTTTTTGTTTCAGTGTACGACAAATATACAATTTGTACACAATTGAGCTGCCCGTTTAAATTGTAGAAGTGTTTATTATTATTTTTACTGTGGTTCTAGAAATGTTATTTAGGATTACGGTTTAAATAAACAATGATTATAAAAATAAGTAAAAGTGTAGTATATTCGGCTGGGCCGAATATAAAATACCTTCCATGATAATCACGTATATTCAAATGTGAACTAAATATTCTAGAATATATATAAACCGATATCGGGGAAAAAATATCTTTGCTTTGTAATCACCTGTCCAGAAAAGTAAGCTCTAATGGAAAAATCGGTTCGCTTCGGTTTCATTTTCTGTATTTTAGTAACCTCCTTGTATTATCAGAAAAGCTTTAAGCAAAAAAAGTTGTTTAAGTTCGCTTACGCGACATATTCATGAAAAATCGGTTTTGGCTTTATCTCGGGTATATATGAACTGATATCGGAAATCTTTATTTTCTGTATCTTAGTATCCTTCTTTTATTACAAGTACCGATTTTAAGCAAAAAAAAAATGCTTAAGTTTGTTTACGCGACATTTTCATGGAAAAATGGGTTTATTTATTTATTTATTTACAAGTTTCTTAAGCCGTGAGAGCCAATAAACTATGACAATATTCAATATGGCACTTAGCGTCTACATACATAACTCATTGTTTAGGCTATATCTCGGATATATGTACATGCCTTGTAATCGTCATGCTTAATAATTGCGTGAAGTTTGAAGCAAAACAAACCATATTTAAAAAAAAAAAATTGCATACAAAATTCCACAAAATAATGGTTTTTTTTTTTTTAAATTTTGGATATATCTCAGCTAAATGTGAACCGATTTTACTGAACTTCAATAGCAAACCCATGAATCGATGGGGTAATAGAATTGAAAGACAAAAGTTTCTAAGTCCAATGGTTTTCTCAGAAACGTTATTTCAACGACCGACAGACGACATCGTTTAATCGACTTTTCTAATAATTCTGATTCAGAATATACATACATAATATAAGGTCCCAAATAAAAATTGTAGACATTACAAAAGGATTCACATTTTTGCGAAGGGTATAATTAATCACAATAAGTGAACAATTTTTACAGTTTGACCAAATTTTAAGGTTTTTTCTTAAATGCTTACAATTTTCAAACCGCATGGGATAAATTTTTTTCCTGATTTTTCTCATGATACTTACAATCAATCGTGTCTCCATGTTTCGGCTTAGCGTTGAGTTCTGAGACTCCCTGTATAACTTAAATTTTCTTGTGTAATTATCAAAATCCTGGCTAAACAGTGGCGTAACGAAGCAATTACGGTATTCAAAGGGTTGTCATAAGTCTTAAAATATTAGTATAAAAATATATGAATACTGTGAGCATTCTGACATAAACTATTTTATAGATATTTGAGTCAACTGAAATGTTTACGGTTTAGTTAGTGCGCTTTTACATTTAGACATAGGATGGGCAGACAGGCGAAATTTGATGGTGCTGTAACGAAAATGGTCGGTGGGGCAGAGTGTGTAGTACGCGACTCTCTGTACTAGACGTTTGTGGACATTTTTTCTTTCTCTTTTTAACTTTTCGCATTTTTTAAGCTGTTGCTCGACATCATTATTCTCATATCAACGTCAACTTCATATAAACGCACTAGCTGGGCTTAAAAAACAACAACAACAAAAAAAGAAAGAAAAGAGAAAGGAAAAGTTTAATTTCTTAAATGGAAAAGGTTTACCTACCGTTTAGACAGGAAAGTAATTTCATGAAAGTTGCAATACACTTTTTTACTAACACACTCACATTTTGCTTACCTTCTACTCAACTTTCATCAAAAATTTCATGAAACAGATTTTTTGACGTTTTCTGAAAGTAAAATGACAAATTCTAAGCACTGTTGCCATATACAAAGAATTATACAAAGTTGTAGTATTGTAGTAAAATAATAATTATAAAATTAACTTCTTTTGTATATTAAACACATACAGAAAATAATTGAAGTATTTTTTTTTTAAATAATATCGTAGAAAAATTTATAATGATAAGTTTTTTCAACTATTGCCTTATAAATTTGTATATAATAAGCTCGGCAACTCTGATTAGTAAGCAAACAAAATAAGAGTGACAGAGAAGCAGAGGCAAATTTTGCAACTCTTTGCCTCGGCGAAATTTTTAAAATGAACTTTCACTTTACTGTGTAGACGAACAAGAAATTTTCATGAAAAATCATCGAAATTTTTATTTGTAATACGTATACAGAAATTTCATAAAAGTACTTTCCTGTGTAATGGCAGCGCCAAGATGCATTAACGTATACACGTTGGCAGCACTAGAGCAAAATTACAACAATACAACAAAATAAGGCATGTGGTAAGCTATGTTTATCAAAAATATTTGGAACTATTTTCACAATTATAAACTATGAATGTACCTTTTCATAATTATAAATTATATTTATTTGAATTATTTATATGTTCACAAAATAATTTGTATATGTTTAATTCAGAATAAAACACAAAATTCACTTTCAAAAATGTAAACAATTTATTTGACGTAAATAGCTTACTATATTGCCAGTAGCAAAAAATTATCACATGCCGTAGTGCTGCCACCGTGTATACGTTAATGCACCTTGGGCAGCATTAGGCAAAACCAGAGAAATGAAAAAGTGTCTGCCCATCGTCTGTCTAAATGTAAAAGCAAACTTATGGCAAACTACGTTTAAAAAGTTTTATTACGAGTACTTTCTGTCTCTTTTATTCGAAGCATAATATAATATATTTTGGCGTTATGCGTGATATGACACCGTTTGAGTACCTCAAGTTATTTTAAAAAAATAAATTTTTGCCTACTTAAAACCCACTGTGTGGCGGTTAAGTATTTGTCACTATACCCCACATCCAGCCCACCCACAGCTACACATAGCATGTACATATGCATATAAGAGTACATACATATGTACATAGATGTCGGTTAATATCTTTGTGCCTGTACACGCTTGATTAAGTACTTCTTCAAACGCTATAATTGTATTGGTATACCAATATAATTTAATATTTTTATTTATTATTTCCACTACTCGTAAATTGCCAATTTAAATTGAATGCGTTAAATTAGTTCAGTTATCAGCTTCCACGATAGCAGGTGTTTTTTAACTCGTCTATTTTCACTCTGTTTGGCAATCTTCATTTTTATTATTTTATGACACGAAACAAAAAAAAAAAGAAAAACGGAAAGATATTACTGGCAAAATGAAATGAAAATAATAAGTGATTGCAACAGTAATAATTAACAAATATATAAATATTAATGTATATTAAAATTGCAAGGTTTACCTTAATGATATTGTAAAGTATTAAAATGTGTGTTCTACAGAAAATGATTACAGCACAAGGTGTGCAATTTGAAAAATTCAAAGAGGAAAAATGTAATAAATGAAATAAATATCCTTAAAAGCAAATGGTGGCAATGCCACTTTGTGGTTGTGTCGCTCAATTTAAATACCAGTTTAAATATTCGTGCAGTGTGACCGGAAAACGGAAATTTTAAAATATGAAAAGAGTGTGCGAGTGATGGAGAGTGTTTGTAAAAAAGTATCGCAAATGCAGTTTAAGTATTCCCATGAAATTGAAACAAAAGTATTAAATTTTGATGCTGTGGCAGTTTTCTTGATTTTATAAATTGTACAAATCAATTTCTTTTATTTTCTACAACTAATTGATAACAAATAAGTGTACTGGTATTATTATATTCTGTTCAAGAAAAGGTAATTAATTTTTATCGCCCTAAAAAATGTTCTTTCCTTGTAAGTTTCGTTTTATAGATAAAAACGTTAAACACAATTAAAAAAAAAACTTTATTTATTTATTTAGTTGTTGTACTGGTTTTGCACTTGACTTTTTTTTCTTTGTTTCTTGCTTGCATTTTGCCTTTTAACAAACAAATACACACCTGAAAAAGTTTTCTTTCCATTTCTTTAAATGTCTCACACGGCGGAATTTATCTTCAAGCCATTAACTTTTAATTAGATATCAATATGAGTAAGATAATATAAATGCAGGGCGACACTTGATTATACCAACAAACCAGGGAGAAAAATAAATATATGTACTTCTTCCATAAAAGTTCATTAGCCCGGTTCACAGTCCTGTGCAAATGGCCTTACACATTGCATTAGCAAAATTTTCTAAGCGGATGGGGAAGTCTCTAGGCTGCAGTTTGTTTGTTAATTGAATCTTATGTGGAAATAAATATAAATTTTGGTACAAAATTGTCCACAGTAACTGTCTGTTGACACCTATTTGTGCAGATAAGCTCCTTGTCGAAACTCTAGGATTGGATTATACGGCAGCAGATAGAGCAGTAATAGTTTCTTGCGGCAGAACTGGGGGATCTCGATGATAAGGTCTTCTTGTGGTTGTGCCACGATCTGAAAAATTCTTCCCCAGTGTCATTGTAGTCCATCTGTTAGGAGGAGTCCCCCCGGGGAACAGGTTTTGCTTTGGTGTATTCCTAACCAGGGCACTCTGTTTTTCGGGAAAAGAGGGAAGGGGTGCCTCGTTTGTTGTAGCTAATAAAATTCTAGGAAGCCACATAACTTATGTTGTGTTGGCTTCCGAAACCCTTACCAAGGGTTTAAATTGGCAGAACGGGGATCAGCTCTATTATCTTTAGACAGATACCTATACTGTAAGGAACTATATTGAAAGCTGTTGTTGTATACAAACTGGTTTCCTAAACATTATTATTGTATTCAACCATATTTTGAAATGATAGAAATATAACATTAGAAATATAGAATTTTCAATGTTACTATATTTAGAGTCAACTAAACTATATTAAAAACAATAATACACTGTTACCGGCAATAATTCAAATTATGACAGAATAAATACTAGCGGTGCCACAATAATATTCGAGATTGCATTTTCTCTGCGTGGAGACACTTTGTTGACAATGTGGCCCAAATAGTAGACAAAAGTGCTGACTTGTAGACATTTGGCCTTTCGTTTGTTTTCTTCAGTGTGGCAACCATATTATGTTGTATTGAGAAAGCTAGGAAAGTATTAACACCAAAATTATTTGGTGTCAACCAAATAACTTTGGATTTTAGTTTGGTTTGTCAACCAAACTAAAATCCAGCTATAAACCTTTAAAATTAAATAAAAAAATATGTTCAATTTTATTTAGACGTTTATACTATTTTCTAAAACCATTAAAAAAGACGAAAAACTACCAATAAACGTTAAACTTCAAAAATAATAAACTATTCGCAATTCTAGTTTAATCAATCATGAAAAAATATATTATTTCAGTGTTATCATAGAAAAGCCAAATTACTTAACCGAGACACTTCCAAACAAATTGTTGTTGAAAAGTAACTAAATAGTGCATAAAAGGCAAATATTTTTTTCGTCAATTTGTAAGCAAATAATCAGGTATGCGCCAAGATAAGCTTTAAAGTTCTATTTCGATTCATTCATTCGGCGCGTCATTGGAAAACATGTAGTAGTAATAGTAGTAGTGGCAAGTAACCCAGTTGGCCATGTCTTAAAGACGTCTTAAACAATGGTTACAAATCAATAAAAAATCGTGGGAGACATGACAACACCTCAAGCAAATTGTAAACGAAATTTACAAACAAATGGCCACAAAATCACGCAAGGCCACATACACAAGCAATAGTTTTCCTCGCCACATCGTCGACGACTATATGCACTACATTTTCCTCTACCATGTCTTCAATATAAGTGATAATATCTACACTATCTCGTCAACAATTGTGTAGGTGACGGCTTACACCACAGTGTCGTCGACGATGGCATAGGTGACATAACCGCTGACGATTGTTCCGACGATATTTTCACTAAACTGTCGTCAATGATAGTAAGTGATTTAATGAAAATTAATACTTAATTTTTTTCAGCTTCCAATGTCTTTTACAAAATTTACTGTATTTTAAATCATCAGAAAATATTTGTAAAATTATTAATAGTGTCATAATGCAATTTGTATTTGAATTATAACAAATTGTCAGTGAAATATTTAAATAATATAAAAATGTTGAAAAAATTAATTAGAAAAAAAAAAATCAATATTTTAAATTTGTTTTTTTTTTTACCTTTGTACATCGGGTTTTTAGTTCAAGTTTTTCCTTTCTTAAGTTATTCTTAAGAAGGATTTTTTACAACACAAATTTGCTGTGATCAATCATTTTTGATTGACAATAAAATAACCAATATTTTTGATATCGATCATATTTTTCAAATTAATTTGTAAGCATGTACCTATAATTAATTGGAAAAAATTTATGTTAAATTTATTAAGCAATTCATTTTTGTTTCAATATATGTATTTTTTTAAATATACATATGTGTATACATAAGAACATAGCTACAAAACATATTATTTATTTTACACATAAAATGTACAGAAAAAACTGACGATATGTCTCGTACTGCTGTATTCAACTGAAACAAAATGTACAAAAACTAAAATTTTATACATTTTTGCTGTGTTTTTGGAGTTCCACTAATTTATTTGCAGAAATATTTTAATTGAAAGATTTGAAGGCTAGATTGAGGACATTATTGTCCTTCGTGTCGCTCATTTAAACACAAATATAAATTCTTGCTCAGCTTTTTTTTTGGAGTACCGTTGCTTATTGGAAATGCCTACATGAACAATTTGTAGACATTGGCGCTCATCTGTCCGCTACAGATGAGCGACTAAATTGAAGACATTGTCGCTCATATGGTCCTCTTTTCATTACAACACCTAAACTAAAGAAGACAAATCGTACACATATCTTCGAAGGCAATATCGTCTAGGATGATTTTGCCAACTGGGATTCTATGCATATACAAATACATAAATAAGTGAGCAGAAGCTTAGAAAATGAAAATGTTTAATTTTAAGGAAGTGAAACTATAATTCCATGTTATCAACCTTGATTCTGCTTCCCCTTTTAAGATTAACAAACCGACTGAGAAATGTACAATAAGCAACAACACCTAACCAGATTTATCATCTAAACAAAACACCAAAAGGCTGCAGTAGATTAATTCATCGCTTATCTGTTTGTTTATTTATTTATGTGCTGAAAATCACAGACATTTGTATACATCAGGGGTGCCCGAAAATTCTTATGGAAGAGGAAAAACTAATTTTATTTAATATTTTTTATTGTAAAAACAAAACATGTTTACAAAAACAAAATTTACACTGATATTCGTTGTCGTCAATGTTTACCAGCAAGGCACGCGAAAGTATTGTTGCTTTGCTTTTGTGTGTGTGCAGTGAAGTACGACTAAAATATATATAAGTCTTACATTATAAGACAAAGTTGTTTCTGTATTTTTCATTGCTAGTGCTAAGAGCAGTATTTGTGTATTAAAGAGCACATCCCTATAGCTGAGCACTTTTACAAAAAGAAATGATGTTTTGAAAGTGTTAGGTAACTAAAGCATGCGTTAAAATTCAAATAAGAATTTTTTTTGCATACGGCAAAAGGCAGAATTACTTTGTACGTTCTTTTCCGTTCTGACTCAGCTGTTTTGTTTCTGTTCAATATAAACTATATGTGCATGGTTTGTTTTTACTTTTTCTAATCTGTTGAAAATAGAATTCAACATTATGTGACAGCCAGATATGTGTATGTTTTAATTATTTTCAGGTATGGAAACATTAATTTTTTATTCAAATGCATAACATTTTTTAGTCAAAAGCTAAAAAAAAAATTGATTTCATTAAAGATTTTTAAAAGCTAAAACATGTTTATCAATTAAGCAACTATGGATGATCAAATGATAATTATTTTAGCGAGGAAAAAATTACATTTTGTTTAAGAAAAGTCATAAACTCTGTAGATTGTAAAAAATAGGTAGCACGCTGTGTACTCGAGTTTCTTTTTTCACCGTTTTCCGTATTTTCTTTACATGTTAATTTTAAACTTCTTCTGAATGTACTTCATTAACTTGCAGTGTGAGAGGTGTTGGACTAAATTTTTTTAGTCTGAGCAATGTCGAAGGTATATACACTGGGCACTGATCAATCCAAGATTTTAAATGCTATAATAGAGTTGTTATTGTTCAAGTTAAACTTCCCATCACACTGCTCCCTCTTTCATCCTACTTAACCTATTTTCCTAGTTCCAGTACAATGCACTGCATATGTAGGGGTCATCTCCTGAGTACTGGTGCAAGATAAAAAAAAAAATAAAAAAATGAGCATCAATCGCATAGGGCTTGGGCACATCTGGTATACATAATTGCTATAAATAAATAAAACATTATTTGTTTAGTTTTCGGTTTGGAAATAATACTTTTAAATCAATTGTTTTAATTAAATTTCATTGTTTTACTAAAATCATTGTTTATCTTTTTTTTGCAGTTTCATCAATGAATTTGTTAACAATGGAGCTTTTTTTGAAGTTAAAAAAAAATCCAAATGATCTCTTACATATACATATGTATTTGATAACATAAGTTGCTTTTAATATGAGTAAAAAAAACTAAAAATAATAGCCATCTGATGATTTGTTTTAAAAAATATTGTAATAACAAAAAATATTAATTTTAATTAAAAATTCCGACGCTATTCCAATATGGCCTGCTTTCCGAAATTTAAATTTGCCACCCGCCAAAAGGACAGTTTTACTCCGGAAAAGGACGAAAATAGAGATACAATTTTAAATACTAGCGAAAACACTGTGGTAAGTTGTTCTTTTAAAATTTTACATTTGAGTTTTGTTATAAAGTGTGGTTAAATTTTAGGGCCCATATTGATTTTGAATAAAACAAATTATTTCGGAATTATTGTCATTTCCTTTTATTATGATAATATTGGTATAGTTCAATTGTGTATGGAACAAAATATTGACCAAATGGCCGCCACGAGCTTTGCGAATCACCTCCATTCGATGGTCTTTTTTTTTGGTCAACCCGTTTGCGCAGTTAGTGGTGACATTCGTTTTTATTTATATAACTATACAGTTTTCAAGAAATTTGCGAAGTATAGGATGCATAGCATGAGCAGAGTAACGAAGACTTTATGCTCACGACGGTATTTACAGTAGCGCTGGGACTAACAATAACCAATTATGCCTTTACAAATGAATTTGGCAAAGCTATTGAAAAATCGTTTGCACAATATCCAAAAATTTTGGTCCTTTTAAGTCTACCCACCCTACTGGGTATACATACAAATTAGTTTTTCGGAGAAAAATTTTATTGCTTTTGACTATAATTTGTGGTGTATACATATGTAAAATATTTATTTTATCATATGAGTGTAATCGAATTACAGTTTGTTCTTAGAATTTGGGTTATAAACTATTGCCTAATTTACAACAATTAGTTTTGAGAAATCAATTGTTCTGTGTAAAGTTAATTAATATCAAAAGAATTTTTCTAACTAATTTCTTTGCTTATGTTGTTATTGTTTTTTGTGGGTGAATTTGTCCATTTAATAATTTTAATGCTAAAATAAGTTAAGAACAACAGTTTGCAGGACATCATGTCGCCAAGCACTTAATTATAAATGATGTCGGATTATAAACGATACACTAGAATGAAATAGGAAATGGTTGTTAATAAAATATATCTATATACAACTAAGATTAGAAGATTTTTAGAGTATTTTGTTTAATGCCCAACTCCTAAAAGAATATTCCGCTGTTAATCTGACGAGTAACATAAAATTTTCTAAAACGGTCGTCCTTCAATCTTGAAATGTTTATTAAACGATGATTAACCATACGACTGTTTTTTATATCATATTTAAGCTTTGAACACATTGAAGCCAGCAGACTACCGACTTCACTATGTCAAATATAAAATACAAGCATTTATATGCGAACGTTTATTTTGACAACAGCAAAACAACACAACTGCAGGTTGTAGTCCATGCTGAAAGTTTACCAGAATGTAAAGAACTTGTAAAACAATTTAGCTCTCGAAAATATTTTTTTTTTTTAATACACAATAAATCAACAAGATTTAAATGCTGTCTTAAATAAATTTATAAATTTATTTAATCTATTGTTAAATATACTTAAAACAAGACATCTTAATTTAATAAAATAATATATACCAGGTTTTATTTCATTTAGGAATGGTTTCAACAGACGAAAAATTTTAGAAGAGACGGGTATAAACTTTTGTGTCTCGAGTCGAATTATATTTGGTCCAGATTTCGAAAAATTTGATACATTGTCGTAAAGTTTCAATTCTTTAATACTGTTCTCGCTATAAATCAAAAGATATATGCCATTTTCAACTTTAAAGATCAAGCTAACCTGAATTAAGCGAAGCACAAAAAAGTACCTTTTTAAGTTATGTTGCCCTTTTTATCTTTTTAGGATCTTTTTATAGAGAGAATAACTTTTCCATGAAAAGTTGATATAAGTCGAATTCGTTCTGTAAAGTATCCGAATTTTGTACAGCTAAAAACTAAGGTGGCCACACTGAATTATACTTTTAATTTAATGAATTTGTTGCTGCCGTGTGCTAAATAATTAAGTAGTAGTCTACAGGACTACAACTGTCGGTTGCAGCATTTGGTGTCGTGAAGACATCAAGTATGCTGTAGTACAGTGGTGTCCAAAGTCTAAGGTCAGAGAGAGCGATTTGAATTGCCGAACTTTTTAGCTTTTTTATCCATACACAAAAACTTTTTTCGGCAATTCTTGAGCTTTCTCTAAGCTAAGCGCTTTTACAAAAACAATTGAGCATTAAGCGCATAGGCCTGGGCACACTTGCTGTAGTCTATCGGCCTTATTCATAAAAAATATTGTATGTTTATTAAACTGTTATTCGACAAACAGAGACAAGCACCGTAACATAGATTATTCTTCGTTTTTCAACAATATTTGAAGTTAAGAATTTAAAACGTATATGATGAATTTGATGGGGAATTAGCGTGAATTATCTATCATATAAAACGATTTGGAAAACTTCATCGGAAGAGCGTTTTGCGGTTTCACGTATGAATGATACAAGGATACAGTAGCTGAGTGTCTCACAAGTCTCAAGCGCTTTCCTATGTGTCTTGTGAAAATTACTTGCGGGACCGCACCAAATTATGAACTCAGTAGCAGTCTTAATCACAAAGGGAACGACCTACAGGACCTAAGTGAGCTGGAGTTTCCGGGTACTTGCTGGAAATCCAGCGGCCTGCTTACCTATCAGTCTTAATAAGCAAATATTGAAAATTATTCTAGTTATATAAATGACGTCTACCGTACTCGTAAACTCAAAAGCATTGCTTTCCTGTTACCTACTTTTTCATGTAACATTATCCAAACAAATTTGCCAATATTCCTTTTATTACACTGTTTTTAAATTAGTAAAATTTGTATAAATTAGGTGCAAAATGTTTTCAAAATAAATAATTGTATTAAATTTTTGCAAGCTTATATTACATTTTATTTATAAATACTACTTAAACGGCTTAAACAAATAACTAATAATCTTGCTGGCTTCATAAAACCGCAATTATTTTAAATTTATTTATATACATGTACATATTTCTGAAACCATGACAAACAAATATGTTTTCGAAAAAGTAAAAAAAAACTGTAGACAGTCATATTTGCTTTATTAAACACATGAAACCGTCAATGGCTTTATACGCCATTGGTTGTTATTTATTACATTCAATGAATATATAATAAATAATAATTTTTTTTCCTTAAATAAGTAAATGTAGCATAAAATAATTTATTTTGTTTATGATCTCCCATTAACGGGCACTTTTTCAGTTTTCAAACAAATTCTTTGGAATTTAAAAATGGTTTTTAATTTTATACCACTTCCACTTTCATACGGAAAGTTTACTTTACAAAGTTTTCAGTTTGGTGATGACAGAAGACCCGCTATCCTTTCCCTTGCTAAGAGTTCTTTCACATTAGACAATTTAGTTGCGCAAGTTTACTTTTTGGTTTTATTTATTTCCTTTTAAATTTTCTTTTATGTCCACACACAGCAATTTAGTTGCGCAACTTTGATTATGTTTTACTTAAATGTTCTTAATATTTTGGATGGGCCAAAAAATAAACAAAAGAACATAGCAAAAACAAAATGTTCGTACAAAACGAATTGCTGAGTGCAAGCAAGTCTGCACTCAAATATCAGCAATTCTTCCTCCCTTCCAGCTGCTCTTACCTCTCACATCTCCAACCACAAGACTTGGGCAAGAGAATTGCGCAACTAAGTTGCCGAATGTGAAAGCGCTCTAACTCAACTCAAGATTTTCCAAAATAAATTTCTGTGTGTGACAGCAATGTTACCAATTCTGAAATTAAAATTTTCCATTCTTTTTCTTTCCCCTAAACTACTCGTACTCTGTGCAGAACTGTAAAACATGTTGAGCAACAAGCGCGAGTACAGAAAGTTTTGAACACCAAATGAAAAATTTAGCTTTTAGAAACATTTTGCAAATTTGTCTGACAATATTGTCAGATCTGACAACCGTCTGAACAAAGCTTTACGTCTAGTTAAAGTTTGTGTATTTCAATTTTAAAATATATTAAAAATTAAAATATTTTATGAATTTTGTATATTCACACATTTTGTACAAAAATTAATCACTTATGGTATATATTTAATGCATAAAAACAAATTATTTTCCATTTAAAAGGGGGTTTTTAAAAGAAAATTTGCAAAACTAAATTGTAATGGCATCTTATTGTACACAAACATATACGCAATCGTTTTTTTGACAGCTCTTCTTATAAGATCGTTGCCATTTCTCATAAGAACGCTCTCATAAAAATTATTATAAGACCGCGATAACACTGATTTTAAGTCTACACGTAACAGAATTCTCTCTGCGATTGAATTTGACGTTCTCATCTCAGATATTATCGCAGGTGTGGACACTAAGTAACCTAACAATCGCATAACATATTTTTCATCTTTAGAGGGAATAACGCTTTCACATATTAAAAAAAAAAAAGTTTTAAATGCTAAAACAAACACAATTATAAGCAAAGCATGTAAATTTTCTTAGTCACTGTACGAATTTATCAATAGTATCAAATAATATAATAAACGACAGCAAAAACCTGATAAAATATTTCACAAAAAAATATAAAATTAACAAAAAAAAAGTTTTAGGGTCAGTCATAATAAAACAAGAAAAACTAGTTTTTTAAACTATTTAATTGTCAATTCAGTTCCATTTTTTTCTTCTGCTTCACATACATTATTAATTTATTAATTTTATAATAAAATGAATTATTGCGGTGGGAATAAAGTAACAGCTCGATTTAAATATATTTTTTTTTTGCACCACAAGCAACAACAATGACAGCAGCATAAAAACCTTCAAACAAATCAAGCGAAAATAAATGTAATTAAAGTTCAGTTGTATCATTGTATCGCATAAATAAATTTATATTTATGAATATACATACTCGTATATTATATGTTTGCATGTGTGCGTGAAAAGAATTACTTTTTAAAACCCTTAAAATCATTCTATTACATAAATAATCTATAAAATATTTTATCATGTAGACAGGGCTCATTTTTAAATAATTGTTTGATTAGTTTGATAAAATTTTTGGCGGCAATACAAAAGCGATATATGTACGAGTATGTATGAACGTGATCAATTTGTTTAATAAATTTAGTTTAAAAAACCACTAAAGAAGGTAAAAACTTTATTTATTTTCTTAATTAAACTTTAAAGAAAATTATTTGTTATTAATTTATATTAATGAGAATCAAATATACGCAAATGGTTTGTTGTAAGTATTCTATCAGGCATGTTCCGACACTCGCAAGTTTTCAAAGTCGTTACACTGAACCAAAAATTTAAGTAAATAATGCTAAATGGGGTGTAAATTTGAAGAAATGTAGATTATTATACAACTTACAAAATCTTTATTCAAATCTACGGATATTTTTCGTACAAAAAAAAAATAGTAAATAGTTATAAAGAAGGCATTTTTTCAACATAACTATTACCTCCTCGTTATATATATAACATAATTTTTGTTAAATTGACTAACAGATTAGTCAAATTAGCTAATTTCTATAGTTAAATTTTATTAACAAGGAAGAATTCTTATTCATGTTTATTAAAAATTTGGTTGATTTGAATAATTTTTTATTTAAATTTTATTCGTATTGAAGAATATTCACTCAATTTAACTACACTCTTATTCGTTTTCTAAGCCCCAGTAGGAATACTTACTTTTACGGTTCATAAAAAATTTACACAAACATTTTAGCAATAACTGTAATTTAAAATTTATTATAAAATAGTTTATACATATTATTACATATGTATATTTACACATGTGCATCCATTAATGACAAAACTTATATATTAGAATCTAAATAAATGAAACTTGTATTCTAAAAACATTTTTGCATTGTATATATGAATGTATTAAAAACAAATTTTTTATAATTATGTATAAATATTTTGAGTAATTGAGTAATTCACGACATATTATAGAAGTTGTACGCAAATACGAGTATAAAATATTTTTTATAAATTAGACCGCAAATATTTTGTGGCCTTTATATCGGTTAATTATAAATTTATACATAATAGTAAAATCAAATGAAGAGAATATGCCATTCTTTGTTAATATATTAGCAAATTGCGAGATTTTAATTAGAGGAAATAAATTGTAAGGCAATAATTCGCATGATATTAAAACTAAAGTCGGAAGAATTACTTATTGAATTAACAAATGAAAAATAACGTGTCTTCACAAAAGAGTCAATATGTTTAAGTCATAGAAAACCTAATTTATTTAAATTTTGGCAAAAACTGTAACAAAAAATATTATTATAAAATTTTTAAAAAGCATTATAAATCTTTAATATTTAATTATTTGATCTTGTTTTGGTAAATATTTCTTATTTTTGCAGCAAAAGATCGTTTTATGTTATGTAAAAAATTTAACAGTATTTATTTTCAATATTTCGATAACAATTTGTTATCATCGTCAGGAAAATTAATATGTTATTGTTATTGAAAATAAATACTGTTAAATTTTTTACATAACATAAAACGATCTTTTGCTGCAAAAATAAGAAATATTTAAGCATTATAAATTTTATAACCAATTATATAGAAAATATATTGAACTTACTTTGAGTTGTATTCTCCCAGCCCTTCATTGTTTGAAGTAAAATTTTTGCTGGAATTGTCTTTGATACGATCTTCAAACACCAAAATAATTTTGGATCAGAAAGTTTCAAAGGCACGTAAACACTCTGCTTTCGGAAATCTATATATACCTGCAAATAGTGCAAAACATATAAATCTATTCGATATTTAGTATTGCAAGTTAAAGTATATTGTCATAACGAAAACTTTATTGGAAGCTTTCGTACAATAAGAGTTGGGAATGTCTTATTGATTTTGTTATTAAATAACATACCAATTTGAGAACAACTGGATTTTTGTACTGTAAATTTCTTTGAGGAATATTATTTAATTTTACTAAAAAGAAGTATCCGAATTTAAGGAAATTTCTTCAATTCAATATCACTACATACCTTTAATTGTCACCAAGATTGAAGTCGTTTGATTTCATTAAAAAAAATTTAAAAACTGTTTTCGAAAATTTCACAAACGTTACCAACAAAATCTTTTGAATAATAATATTCTAAAAACTTACGACAGAAAATTTTTTTTCAAATCTACAATGTTTTATTACATGGCTATTCAGTTTAAACTTTTATTTCTTTACAGTAAAATAAATTGTGTTCTTACTTACCATTTACGAAATTTCTTCAATTCTACATCCTTATTAGTTAAGTTTAAAAACACATTTTCACGAAAAGTCTTCATATATAATATAATTTTCATAAAAAAAAAATATTCTTTCTTTAAGGGCACTTCAGACTATCACACTTTGTATTAAGACTTGTCAAAAAATCAAATAATACGTGCAAGTGTGATAGTGTGAATGTAAAACGTTATGAAAATGAGAAATAATACGGTAAAAGATTTGACATCCCATAACACTTCACCATTTTTAGAAATTTGTTTAAACAATAAAATTTTTCATTTGATCAGTGTTGCATTTTTTGCAAAAGCAAATAATAAAAATATTAAAACCAGACGTTAAGTAAATTGGCTGTTTATTTTCAAATCATATTTCTTCTTTTACTTTAGGTGTGATGGTGTGAAAACAAACTGTAATGGTACGTTAGATTTTTTGACAGTCGCAAAAAATATCTTTAGATTTTTGTCCCACAAAATCCAATCAAAATCTTAAGACTTGTATGATAGTCTGAAACGCCCTTTACTGGCATTTTAACGAATTTGTATTCAATACAACACCTTTTACTACTTTAATGATATTGTTCTTCATTTGGATGATTTTTATTGACAAAATTTAGTCAAATAAACGAATGTTTTATTCAAACTAACACTGTTTATACATGTTAATTTAAATATTTGTTTGTGTTGTTTGCCTTACGATGCGATGCGTTACTACTGTTTTAACTGAAATTTTCCTGATTCAACTGAATTTTACCTACGTTTTTAATAAATATTTTTTCAAATATACCGATTATAATAGTTTGGGTTTCAACAAAATCCATTGTCGTTGAATAGAAAAAATATTGTTTATTTGAAAAAATTTTGTTCAGATTTGAAAAATAATCTTTTGATTTGAATACTTTTTTTCGTGAAGGGTTTACTAAATGTTTTAGTTAATATTACCAACGAAATTTGGTTCAGTGTAGGCGACT
This sequence comes from Thecocarcelia acutangulata, assembly GCA_914767995.1. Taxonomy (NCBI): domain Eukaryota; kingdom Metazoa; phylum Arthropoda; class Insecta; order Diptera; family Tachinidae; genus Thecocarcelia; species Thecocarcelia acutangulata. The sequence continues at coordinate 15,631,050 of OU612097.1, forward strand.
TGAAAATGCCATATTTATTTTTAGGTGTTCTGTGACTCACGCGTTTTGCCATAATGAATGCTGAAAACACATGTTTTACCAAAGCAAATTTTTTTAAAAATAAACTAAAAATGCCAGCAACATTCATTTTATGCATTTTGGGTTATATATGTAATCAAAAATTGAATGTAAAAAAGTTTATTTCCAAAAATACATAATAAGTTTGGCTCGCGTCTTAAGAAAATTTTTTAAATTGTATGTATTTAGCAAATATTATATTAAGACTCGTCTAGTTTTTATTCTAGTACAAAGAAAACAAATTTATTTTATATTATATGTTTAAGGTAGAGTTTAGTGTTAATGCATCAGATTACTTTGGCATACTCTTTTGATTTGAACTCGCCAAGAGTCTGGGAATTGGGATTTACAGAACACCTTTCTTGCGAGTTCAAGTCCCAATCGCAAATGTCATGCGAGATGCGAGTGTCAGAACATGCCCGTATTATATAGAAACTCGAATCAATGAACGTTGTAGTGCTATTATTTTTATTGAATAATATTATCTTGATCCTAATTATTTGACCTTTTTTTTAATTAAATTGAAATGTTCTTTAAGCTTGAGGTCAGTTTTGTTTTTTATATAAAAAATGTTTTAATTCGATTCGATATTATGTCTTCCTTTGGCAGACTTCCTCAGGAAAAAAATTTTTAGTTTTGTTTACAAAATCAAAAATATTTGAAAACATATTGAAAAGAATTTTAACATACATAAAAAAATACAACATACATTGTAACAAAAAGGTAAAGTACATAAAAAGATTATTAACATAATGTTTTATACATAATTATAGATATCTTTATTAGCTAATTTATTACGCTATTCTTATTAATTAAATGCCTATAGTTCTGAGCTAAACTTTCTGTATCTTTTCTAAAATTAATTCTATTAGCTATTGGTACATCAATAATCTGCAGCATCTCCAACATATACCGTTTTCTATAACTATTTTCTATATCTTCTATAATAAAAAACTATCTTCTATAATATAGAAACTTTATTAAAATCGGGATTCCGATTTAAATCACGACAATGTATCGACATAGCCGTCTTCTGTGATGAACTAATATTTCTATATAAAAAATATAAAATTGGGACTAAGCAAAGAAATGTATAACCTCAAAACTAAGCAATATTAGGAAAAAATAATAATATGAGTGTTCTGACATCTCTCTGACTTTATATTATTCAAACTCCAGTTTTTTTATCTCTATAGTTTTTGTAACAACAACTTTGTAAAGAATTGCAACTCTGGTCTCTCTGATGTTGAAACTTTCGAATGCGACTTAAAATTGTGAGAAATTGTTAATTTAACATCCAAATGTAATCTTAAGTCTTACTGGATTACTCTTCACTTAAGCCCAGTTCAGACTATTATACTTTGTATAATACTTGTCAAAAATTTAAATAATACGTGCAAGTCTGATAGTCTGAATGTAATCCGTCAGACTTACGAAAAATAATACGATAAAAATTTGACATCCCATACGACTTTTTTGACTTTTTTGATACTTTTCAAAACGATAAGACTTTACATTGGATAAGGGTTGTGTCTTTTAGCAAACCAGCTAATTAAAAATTGAGTAGTCGGCTATTTCGTATGCGATGGGGTGCCGTCACTGATAGTATTTTTTGTCGTTATAAAAAAGCTCGAAATTTGGAATTTAGCTGTCATTTGTAAATGTATTTTGCTCGTGCTATATTTAGAACATAAAATATGTTTGTGCTATTGAATTTGGATGTGTTATACATAATTATTATTTTAACTGTTGAAGAATTTCACGCGCCGACCCGTCTATCGCCTATGACAAAAAGCGCACCTGCCGCCGTGAAAAGTTTTATGATGGCACATCTATGTTGGTTTATATCAAGTGTGATGGTGTGAATGCAAAATCTAATTTACGTTAGACTTTTCGACAGTCGCAAGAAATGTGTTTAGACTTTTATCTCACAAAATCGAATGAAAGTATTTATACTTGTATAATAGTCTGATTGGGCCTTTAAGAATATCTGTTTATTTATACACATATGTATCTATTTATTTATACACATTTATATACATACATATATCTGCGTTTTTTATTTGCATATAGTTTTTTAACGCAGTACTTTTTTTTAGAAACACTTGAATGCGATTCACGCACTGTTTGACACAATTGCTGAGATAACACCCGCCCGCATAAAAGGCTGACAAAAAGCAGTAAGTGTTTTGCTATCATGGTGGGTTGCTTTAAAAGAACTGTAGCGCTTTTAGTTTGTTGTAAATGAAAAAATAATAAAAGAATTAATTAAATGGTTAAGATTGCGGATTTTACACTATACTTGAAAAGTTTCAATTAAAAAAAAAAACGTTTGAGGTTATAAAACCCTAGAGCTTTGATTATATCAGACTTAGATCGAGGTGGGTAACTCTCTATTGTGATGCGAAAGTAAGTCTGATGCGAAAAGTAAATGCGATAAAAGTATAATTTGCTACTCTGTGCCGTTTGCGCAAACTTTTTCACGAAATAGTTTGAGAATGAAGCAACACTGGTACCACAAAATAAACAATAGCGAAGCATGATAAAATAAAATGTGCGAAAGGGAAAAATTAAATGCGAAAGGAAAATACGAAACCACAATATATCCTATATACCAATTCTTCGATTACGTACTATTTTTTTTTTTTTTGCATCGCAATAAAGGAAAGTTACCAAAATGTGTTATTTATTGCCTACAAAATACACGCTAAGAAAAGGCAGTTTGAAATACGGTTGGAACACGTTTTAACACTCAACAATACTATGACATAGTCAACCAGTCCACCAGGTTTTGTTTTATAATGATCAACCATATAATGTTACATCCAAACAGCTTAATATGTTTACATATGGCGAAACATTTTGTTTGCTTTAAAGCAATTCTGGTAATTAAACGAGTTTCTATAAATATATAAATATTGCTCTGCCTTATTTACCGACGTCTCACAAGCTTTTGATAAAGTGTGGCACGATGGCTTAATGCCTTAAATAAAGTTTAACTTACCTGCAAACATACATAACCTTTTGGAAAGCTATTTATATTGTCGCCAACTTATAATAAAAGAAGGCGATTTCAGCCCCGCCCAGCCTATTGAAGCTGGAGTTCCCCAAGGCAGCATATTAGGGCCTATCTTATATTTGATCAACGCATCTGACATGCCGACAAGCACCCACATTCACACTTCAACATTCGCAGATGATACAGCATTCCTTAGCATACATAGTAACCACCAGCAAGCATCAATAAATTTACAGGAACATATCGACAAACTAGAGAAATGGCTCAAGCTTTGGAAAATCAAGGTTAATGAACAAAAGTGTGCCCATGTTACATTCGCACTGCGTCTAGGAACATGCACACCCATTACTATTAATAATAAAGTAATACCTCAAATAATAAATTTTTGTCCAGCACTGGCAGGACTTTAATTACAATTTTTTTTAGTATTAAGATTTGAATACTTATTGTCATTATATTTTTTATGTAGATTCAATAAATAAAATAATAAAGTTAAAAAAAAAAATATAAATATGGAAAATGAAAATTTCCTCTGGCGATCCATATATACCCGAGATATAGCCTAAACCGATTTTTCCATTAACATTTTTTTTTTTGCTGAAAAGCAAAAGAAGGTTACTAAAATGCAGAAAATAGAAAAATCCGATATCGGTTCATATAGAACTTAAACAAAGTTTTCCTTGAAAATGTCCATGAAAGATTTCTTTTTTGGAATGGTGATTACAGGGCAAAAATATTTTTTCCCCGATATTGGTCCATATATATCCGTGCATATTCAGTTCAAATTTGTAATATATACTATACATATACGTGACTATCGTGAAGGGTATTTTAGATTCGGCCCAGCTGAATATACCACCCTCTTACTTGTTTTTTTATATACAATTATAATATTGTCATATCAACCACATATTTTTTTACGTGTACATCAAATGAAATATATTGTAATATCAGCTAAGGCATATTTTTGCGTTTTTCTAGAAATTTTACAAGCATATGTAAATATATCTTTTATGCCTTCTTTAATACAAACAAACAAATGTAACAATTGTTTTCAAAAGGCTCCATCACGGGATTTATCTTACCTGTCACAAAGAAACGAACCCCTGGTAACAGGTATAGGTTTCTATACATTTTAAAAAGTTATCTTATACGCAGTCAATAATACAAACAAATTCTAATGAGATATTTCACTTTATTCACTGTTTACTCTTAAGATGGAAACAGACTACACCATTAAATCCTTCGAAAGGAAGTAGGAAGAGGAATAAATTGTGTATTCAAATAAAAGGATATGTGCACACAATAATGTTTGAGGAATACTTTTATTGTTTCACTTTTATTTTTATGTTTTTTCAATTTTAAAGTTGAACTTTAAAATTAGAAGGGATTTTTTGCGAAGATAATTGCTGTTCGTCAATTTATTTATCCTTGTCAAGTAACGTTTCCTGTAAGCCAAATATTTAAGATTGATATGGGTTTTACGTTAAGCCCTCCCATCCATATTAGGATTTCACTGTCTTTGTAACTTTTGATTGATTCTGAAAAAGGGGTGTTAGGATTATTACACAGAAAGAAAGAGTTCAGCTTTAAAAAAAGCGGTTATTTTGTTTTGTGTGATGTTTTTAATGCAGAAATAAAGGGTGGTACAAATATCATGCATTTTATTTTATTGTAACTGAAACAAAAAAAATTCAGAGAATTATATTAATATTTCTTATTATGATGAAGGATTTATGTTAATTATATGGGGAACAATTAGGTCAAATACTCGCCGCGGTTTCGGTGGCACACCTCTAACCGATCGTCAACATTTTCAATGACACTATTGAGGTTTAATGCTGTTAAAGTACCAAATTATCTCATTCTTTAGCTCTTAAATTGTTCTTAGCTTCCTAATGTACTTTTTTTTCTTTTAAATGTCGGTGTCAAATAATATACTCATGGCGGTCAATTAACATCGTAAGATAACATGGCCATTGAATTTCTCGCCTAGAAGCTCCTTTGTTATATTGATGATGCCTCGATGGCTGATTTGGTAGAGTACTCGACCAACAGTCTCGAGGTCGCAGGTTCGATTCCTGCCACAGACCCTGGGTGTTACTGCAGACAAGCAAAAAAAGCTTCGCAGTTTTTGTGTTTGTTTATCAAATCAAAATATCAAATCGATTGTGTGTTAAGTGATAACATATATCGGTAACATATGTTGTTCAGGTCCATATTCACACTTTTTGCTGAAAAATAGTCTGTTATTATCTTATGATAGAGTGCACCATTCACGGTAACTGCTTGAAGTTTACTTCGCAAAGCTTTAAGTTTGATGGTGACAAGGCAAAAATATTTCCATACTAATTATTTCGTTCCATATTCCGAGCACATTCAGATTCGGCGCAGCCGAATATATCACACTCTTACTTGTTCATTATTAATTTTTCCTAAAGCAAACTAGCTTCACAAATTGGTTCATTTTATTACGAGTACTTTAATATTTTTGCGCCTTGCGTAGGCATAACTTTGTAATTCTCTATCAGTTGACATTGACTAACTCACTCACATTAAAAAAAGGAAAAATTGTAATAACATTATCGAAATGTCTATTGCTTGCAATTTGTCTTTATTTAACAACCGCAAACAAATTTGATTGAGTTTTTGTCAATAAATTTATTTGACTGAAAAGCAACGTGTCTACGGAGCTGTAAAAGTGTTTCAAGTATTTGTACGTGTTTGAGCAGCAAATGAAAATTTTTCACACAAGTGTCTTTATAAAAGTTTATTTTTTCTCTTTTGGCGTTATCTCGTTAACATTTAAATTCTGTTTGACTTGTGGTGTCAAATATTTTTTGTCTATATGTCTTAATGTAATCATTTTTGGCTTTTCAAAGGCAATCTTTAATTTTTCCCAACAATCTTTGATCCGCTTAAATATTCAACTTAAAATTTTATGACAAATGTTTTATTTCTATTTCGTTTATATGTATCTGATATCAATCAATATACCAACAGCAGCCTCTAAATAAGAATTTTGCTTGCTAGCATTTAACCACGTCTTTGTCTGTGGAAAACAGGTGTTTTGAAGCCAAACCAAAATTAGAAAATATATTTGATTATTAAGTCATGACGTCGTAGTATGTGTTTTGTGTTGTTAAGTTTATGTTATTTCAAATTTGAATTAGTACTATTTACCTTCAGAGCTGCCAGATAAATCTGGTTTAAAATCGTCAAATTTAACGGAAAAAAATCATCAATATCGTCAATATGATCATCGAAAATCGTCAGATAGTAAAGTAATTTGTTTTTGCATAAAATATATATTTCAATAGGTTAAAATATAGCAAAACAATATTGATATAGGTAAACTTCATCTTACATATTACAATTTTGGCAAATTTTCGTTATAATTTCAATAAATTCTTTTAAAGATACCGATTACGATAACACAAATGAAATGTACACTGTGTTTGATAGAATTGCTATTGATTGAATTTGAAGGCTTGTAGTGCGATTCTGTAACTTTTAATGATCCGATAATCATAAATTATTACGACAGTATTGGCTGTATGCAATATAATTTTGACGACGGTAAGTAGTTGTATTTTCATTTCCCTGATAATAGGCAGTAAAAAAGTAACAGCTAATTTCGGTCGACAGCAAATATAATTAAATTTGATAAAATATCGTTACAATTATTGTAAAGATAACCTTATCTTAATAAAACTAACAGAGTTGTACTGGAGGCCAAGTTTGACAAACACGAATTCTAGCTGTTGAACGAATTTGATGGCATGCCACCAGGCAGTGATATCAAACTCAGGTTGATTGTATAAGTAAGTCGTTCAAAAGCCTATTTCATTATCGTGTTTTTAATATAAAAATGTAATTTTATAACACAAAATAGGTTTTTAAAATGAAAGGGAAAAATTCAAAATAACGCGCTTTTTTCCCTATTTTGGCGCGTTTTGAAATATCAAAGTTGGCAACGTTGTTCCTTCCCTATATACTAGCATCTAAAATTGATTTTTTTTTTGAAAAACTGCGAAGTTTCTTGCTCTGTAGTAACACCCAGAGTCTGAGGCAGGAAACGTACCTGCTACCTCGAGACTGTTGATCGAGTACTCTATATATCGACATTTCATAGGAGCAGCCCTAATCGTCAGTAGACCTGAAAACTTTTGAAGGATATTGTCAAACATTTTATACTCCAATAATATACATAAATAACTGAGAATTTAAAAAAGAAAAATTCTTTAACCACACAAAAAAAAACAAGCTTTTCATTTTTCACTCGGTGGTTTCAATTTTTGTTCTTGCTTTTCGATACATTCAAACAACAAATCGTTGCAAAAAACGGTTGTTCATTTCTTCCAAAGTTGTGAAAAAAAGTAGAGAGGTGAGAAAGGTGAAAAATAAAAAAGCCTGTTTTTTGTATTTTGAGGGGTTTTACTAAAAGTAGAAAAGTAGAGAGGTGAGAAAGGTGAATAATAAAAAGCTTGTTTGACGGGTGTTACCAAGGTGCATTAACCAGTTGGCATCACTAGCGCAGGTGACAATTTTTTATTTAAAACGACCGGTAGTGTCAAAAGTTGTTTATGTTTACACAAAGTGAAGTGAAAAAATAATAATATTTTAATCGTGCAACAAAAGAAATAAAAAGTGAAAAAGTGCAAAAATAAAACAATAAAGTTTTTTTCAAAAAGATTTTAATTGCGTAAAAACTGTTTGTGTTTATACAAAGTGAAGTGAAAAAATAATATTTTAAACACTTTGAAAAAGTGCAAAAGAAACAATGAAAAAGATTTCAAAAATATTTCTAAGTCTACTGTAGGGATGAAACGATGCCACTAGGGTATCGATACTTATACTCGATACGGTATCGGTCACAAAGTATCGATACCTACTCGGTATCGAAGAAAAAGCATCGATACATACTTGTATCGGTCGATTTTTTCATATGATAGCGGCAGGGAAGAACCATAAATCAAAATTTTTGTTATAGACTTTATCTTTTGATTTACTAGCTGAAATTGAAGTGTCGTAATTAGGATCCCTGAAGCGAAGAATTTTACAACGCTGCAGTTCTCTCATAACAATTCTTCTGCTTCATTCACCCAATGGTATGACTTGACTTGTAATTGTGTTTCAGATTCAACGGAGGAAGATAAACTTTGAAAATTCGATGTAAAACAATTTATCATTGGTACCTATAATCTTGACATAATTCTGGCCTGAAGATTCTTTAGTGACAAATTCGAATGGCTTCTGTAACTGGACTATTTGTTTTAGTATTTCAAGATCCTGTTCGCCATCTTATTGCCGTTTTTTATGAAATACAAACATAAGCGTACACCCAATTTTGATGGTCCCATTTGCATACAATCCTCCGTGCATGGATTTATTTAATAACAAATAAAATTGTGATAAAAATGGTGTCAAACACAGTTTTTTTACTTGCCAATAAGAAAAATCCTACTTGGTACTCGTTAGTAAAGAATCGATACCAAAAGTACTTGGTATCGAAAGAAAAGTATCAAGTATTTACTTGTATTTACTCGTATCGTTTTATTCCTAGTATACTGATGATTAAGGCACCTCCTGTGAAATGTAAAAAACAAGCTGCTTATAATATAAAAAGCTATAAAACTAAGGCAATCACATTTGGATACATCGCAATCATCGCTTCCTTACTGATCTAGACATATTCTTGTGAGGGGTGCGCATTTCTTTTGTGTTTAAGTATAATACTTGACTCAAAACTTTCCTTTTCAAACCATATCGATATGGTAAGTGGTAAACTTTTCGGTATTCTACGTAGAATATACTCTACGAACCTTTCACTTTCCCTTCTCATCAGATCACAATTTTCATGGGCATTGCTAATGTCGCACATAAATTATGGTCTTGAAGTTTTTTCAGGTACATCATCCAAGTATCTGCATAAAATTAACCGTCTCATTAACATTATTGTTTTCTTTTAACGATTTCTTGGTTGTAGTTTTACTAAATTTCTAATGATTCGTAATTTGGTCCTGTTTCACAAGATTATGAAAACTTCCACACCCTTAGCATTGTATAGGTCATTTACATTCCTGCGCTCTTCTAGGAATCCTCAGCTACTTATACCGAGAATTTCTTGCTCTTTCTTTAATGATTCTTTTGTGGTTAGGATAGCTAGATGGTGGAATATATTACGTTTTTCCCTGCGCATATTCTCTCATTCTAATAACGTGTTTCGCTTGAAACTTTTATTGTTTTCATCTCTGCTTTGAAATACTTTGCTTTTCGCCTTCATATTCTCTCTTTGGTTATCCCACTGATTTGGACGTATTCATTCCGCGTTAATTTTTCTTTCTTAGTTTTTTAGCTAGGGAGCTGGTATTCTTCATTTAGCTTTTTTATTTTTATTAATTATATAATATATTAATTGTTTTTTATTTTTGTTTTAAACATTTTTGTATACTCAGGCTATGCTGCTGTGATGTAATATAAATATATTTGTATTGCATATTTTTTTAAATAAATGAAATGGAAAACAAATTGTTTATAATTTTTTTGATTTTCATTACTCAAAAAAAAAAATTTTATATATTTATTTTTATCTAGTAAACAAGTTGTTCAAAAACGAGTTTGAATGATTAATTTTGCGTCACCTGGTATATACACATATATTTAGAGATGTATTCTATTAGAACTTTTTTCTTTTTATTGAACCTTTGTTCAATTTAAACAAGTGTTTTCCTTTTATTTGTTCAATATCTGTTGCTGTATTTATAAACAATTTTCTGTTTTAATGATGTCAATATTTCCGAATAAGTTGTTTTTGTTATTTTAAAATAAGAAATTTTCTATCCACAGGCAAACAAATACTTAGAAAATAACAAAGAAGAAAATAAACTGAAATAAATGTTTCTCTTCTTTTGCTTTTAGCAAATTGGTCGTTATATTCGCCGCGATGAATCTGCCTTTTACACTCCCAAGGCCAGCGAAGTAAGTTTTCAAAATTTATCTTATCTTGAATACTTAAATATTGCTATGTTTTTTAATATTAATATTCCTTATTTGTGACATAACCGAATCTAAACATTTTCATCTGTTTACTACTACACTAACAACTTTGTTTTAATGCTTCTAACCAACAACAATGCAAACAAATATTAGCGCCTGAAACCTGCTAGTCAGAGGCAAAGTATATTAACAAGCCATCTTAATAATAACAGCAACAGCAGCATTAGTCTTAATAACAATAAAACATCGTCAGCAACATTAACAATAATAGCTACAGCAGCAGCGCCAACACCTTCTCCCACCATTCTGGACAATGGTGTAAAACATGACAGCAAAAAATTCATCACCAAAAAGCCACGTTCTCTAAACAATGGCCAATTAAATACGAATGGCTTGATAAATGGCACGCCACCCTCTAATGCCAAACTACATCAGCAACAAACGCAAAGACAGTGTAAATTGAAACCGGTTAAAGAACGCAGACCCACAGCTCTGCCGCTTGAACAGCCGGTCGTTGAGGAAAATGTAGCGGCAAAACAACCGGCTATCTTTTTTATTGGCACTCAGAATGAAGATGAAGACGAAACTGATGCTCACGTTGCCGATGAACCTTCTCTAGAAGAGTCTGACAGTCAAAATTTGCCAACTGACTTTGACTACCACTCAGTAGATAGTAATGTTAACTCGCCTAATATTTCATTAAGCTCAAGTTTTGATATTTTAAATGCTAAATTACGCAACAGCAAGTTGCCCAGCAACACAAGCAATAAATTGAGTAAATTTACACGCACACCTACTTGTAACTCAACTCTATCGCAACCCGATGTGATATTTGAAAAAGAGCCTATAATAATACCCATACCACCACCTCTGCCACCCCAACCCTTAGTAGTGGTGCACTCACCCTCCGTTCTGTCTCTAAGGGGACTAAAAAGTAAACGTGGTTCAAGTGACACCATAAAATCACAACAAACTCAACAGCAATGTGCTGCCGTACCATCCACACCCACTATAGAAGAATATCCAAGCAGAAAAAGTTTGACGGAAACGGAAGTGCATAAAGCATCATCATCAACGACAACAGCAACAACAACATCAACATCACTAACAGCATCAACGCACAACGGAAGTGCTAAAGTAAGAATTTTTCTCATTGCAACATGCAAGCAAAACAAGAATTTTATCACTAACATACCCATACACACACACATACACACACAAACGCATTCATGTACTTCATACACTTTAACTTTTGATTTCCTCTCATGCCTCTCAACAGGGAATTCTTAACGCTCATGTTCTTTTGCAACGCATGAATACTGAATAAAGGGAGCAAATTATAAAAAAAGAAAAAAATAGCAATAGTAAACAAATAGACAAACATGCTGTCTGCTGCAACCTTTACCTTTAAACTCGCTTAAGATGCGACTGATGTTAAAGTCCCTATTCTTCTGGAAATCTCCAGCATGATGTTTCTTAAAGCAAGAAACAAATAGTGTGAAAATTGTCGTAAATTAAAAGAACAAATTTTCAAGCATTAATATTAAATAATGTGATTACATTTTCCTGAGAATATTTTTCAAAAACAGTTATTTTCATTAGAAAAGGTTAGACAATATAATAAAGGCCTCATTAGTTTTTATTTTCAGTTGCCGTTCTGTGACGTTCTTTTCTGTAGTATTTGACAATTACTTTTTCTGTGAAAAAGTTCAGCTGTTTTTTTACAGTAAAGCACAATCAAAAGAAAAACATTGGAACTAAGAATGAAGAATTTTCGTAAAAATTATTTTACTTGAAAAAAAAAAAAACAAAAGAAACAATTTAATTACTTAAAATGAGGACAAAACAGCCAACTTTTTTCTCACGATCTGCAGAATTTACGAAATTTCTTATACAAAATATTTTTCGCTAAAATTATATTCTGTTGATTCTGATTACAGTTGTATTGTATTTGTAACTACATAGATGCAAATCAATTTGCAAAGTATAGGATGCACAGCATGGGTGGAGTAAAGTAGACCTTATGCCCAATAACAATAATTTTTTTGCTGTGCTGTCTGTACCAAGCTATGCCTTCGCATAGGAAGTGGCCGCGTGGTTAACACGGAACTACCCAGCGAAAACTTCTATTGGAAAGTAATGTGTTAAAATGTTAATAAACATACTCTTCACTACTTCTATTTTTTTTTAACTTGGACCAGTACTCAGGGGATGACCCCTACATATGCAGTGCATTGTACCAGAACTAGGAAAATAGGTTGTGAGGAGGGCGAAAGAGGGAGTAGTGTTTGTGAACATTTGACTTGAATTTTACAAGGTTATAGCAGACAGGAAACACGTCTGCAGGCAACTTGTTCCACAGACGAAGCGTACGGCCAAAAAACGAATTTTCTCTGTAATGCGTAGTACGATTCCCGGGATAATCGACCACAAATGGATGAGCTCTGGACGATGAGCGCGTGCTACGTAAAAATGTGCGCGTTTCGGGAACAAGATCCCTGATCTCGTCAGAGCAAAATCCATTGTAGTAACGATAGAACAGAGTAACGCACCCCACACTGCGTCGCTGCTCCAGTGAGTCAACAGAGTTGGATACCCTACTGTCACCGATGAGCTTCTTCGCCCTCTCCTGCACACGGTCGATTAACCCCAAAATACACTTTGAGGCACCGGCCCAAACATGAGAGTTGTATTTCATTTTCGGTCGGATGTAGGTGGTATAAATAGTAAGGAGATCGGATGGAGTGAAGTTCATCTTACACCGTTTCAAAAAACCGAGGTACTTGAATGCTTCCTTAAAGACATGAAAAATGTGTTCAATCCAGCGAACATCACACTGTATCTTCATTCCAAGAGCATCAAGAGCATCCGATTCCTCAATATTTATACCATCCATATGTACGGATGAAGCAGCATCCGCAGTCATTTGTTTGTGTGTTAATAAGCAACATTGGGTCTTACGAGCGTTAAAGGCGACCCTATTTTTACGACCCCACTCGGAGATAAATAGAAGATCACTATTCAGTGATCTGTTTTAAGTCATTATCATATACACCGGATATTCATAATCTCTAAGTCGTAAAGACAGCGAAACACACGACACGAATAGTCAAATTACCAAAACATCAAAATCTATAAAGCAAATATTGATTTACTACATTTTTTATTTTGTAAACATTTTTAAACCCGTTTCTATCAACTTATTTTAAGTTTCAGCAAATCCAAGTATTTTTCAAATTCTTTTATTCCATTTTCATTGCAAATATTGTACATGTATATTTGCCACGAACAACTACTTATATACACACATATACCAGAGATATTAACCAAGTCATTACCTAACTAATTCTGAGTAATGCAGGCGGTAAATACTATGATATTGAAAAGTATGTTCTTAGCTAAGTGCAACACATTACCAAGTTTTCGTTGGTATTTTCAAGCTTTCTTGTTAAATGTAATTAAAATCGCTTAAATAGATTTCATCACTTATATAACGTGCTGCTGATATCTTGACGTTGCAATCCGCGCCCAGTATTCTGATTCTTCGTATTATTTACAAACTTTTTTCAGCTAATCTGACTTTCAAAAGCTGCCGTAAACACAGTTTTAATTATGTAAATGTTAAACATATTTTGGTTTTCTTCCTCATTTGCTAACAAATACCAGTTTCACTGTTAAACCAGCAACGCTAGAACTTGCAAATGTTTGTTTAACCCTTGATACACCCTAAATAACCCTTCTTAGTTAACACTTAATCACCTTTTTATACCTTGCCTGTGTGTTGCTTGTGCATTTTGCTGTGTGTTTCTGTTTCACTTGAAATGGTTTATTAATTAAAAACTGTTTTGGCTTTTAACTTGCACTTGATGTTCATGATTTTGTGTTCAGTGTTTTATTGTTTCTTTCTTCTTGTTCTTGTTTACCTACTAATAAATCCTTAATTCTAGTTTTACCCAGAAAGGAAAAAATAAACTGGGTGTTCTTTTCACCGTTCTTTATCTGCTGCTTTAATTTTAAAAATGGAAAAATTTCAAAGAAGCTTTATGTTTCTTCTTAAAGTTACTATTTGTATATTATTTTGTCTTTTTTTCCCCCGTTTCTGCTCTGCTACATTTACAGTCTGGCAAATTTACTTTGCAAGAAGTGCTTAAACATCAAATTGATGATTTAACATCACAGACAGATGCAGATGCAGACTCCTCAGCAGCTTGTGCAACGTCAACAGGAGCAACAACAACAAAATCGGCGGCAAATGATTTGACTGCAAGAGATTCTGGAGTGCAAATTGAGGTAAATTCAGGAGCAAATAAACAAGGAGAAAATATAAGAGAACAAAAGCTAAACATCAAAGTCATTTCAAATCGATTGTCGGGTGTTATGCAAAAATATTTGATCAATTCAGAAGCTTGTATTAACGTTGTAAACGTAGTCTAATTATTTAATTATACAGTATAGTAGTTTTGTGGTTGGTAATTTACATATAAAAGAATGATGACTGAATTTTATATGTTGCTTTAGAGAACGAGTTCTATATATAAAAATCTTTCATGAAAAAAGTTATTTCCTCTAAAAAATTTTGAAAAATATATAAAAAGACCATTTTTACTTAAAAGAAGTTTTTGTTTTGTTGTCAAAGTTGAACATATAATTGGATATATCTTCTGATCTCTAATGAGAAGAGTGTTAAAGAATTATAATAACTTTGCGGCAGTACATTCATTTTTCAAAATGTGGTCTAAAAATGGTGGCATGTCATAACGTCCAGTGACATAAAGTCCATGGACGTTATGACATACTTGAAAGTGTCATAAGGTCCATGGACGTTAAGACACTTTTGAAAGTGACATAATGTCCATCACGGAGGTGTCGTAAAGTCCGTGGACACTATGGCACTTTGCGGAGTGTCATAACGTCCAAAACTTAAGTAATCACAAAAAGTTTTTAGAAGTTGCAAATTTTGATTTTAATACCTTTATCATAACTATATACGAGTATATGAACGCATAGGTACACAAAGAGAAAAAAGACGTTCTTTAATTTTTGTCAACGAACGATAATGCATATCTCGTTAAATTGTGGATATACCGTTGTCAAACTGTGAACATACCGCCGTCAAATTGCGAATAGATGGCACAAAAATACCGCTATAAAATTGAGAATGTCTTGTTGTCAAGATGAGATCGTTTTGGTTAATTAAGAACAAATGTAGTCAAAACGACAACATCTTTTGTCACCTGATATGATTTGTTGATAATTACGTTTTCCGTGTTTTCGAAGTGCTGTTATTTCAAAATAAATATATATTGTCATATATAATAATATAAAGGACAAGCAGATTGATTTATCTGATAAGCAATCAAATGAAAGAAAATTGTTTTATGTATTGATAATAATATTAAAAACCTCAGATACTAAAAAAAGTATGTAAGTATGTCCAATGTCCAATTACTGATCAAGTTTTTGGATTTGATAATCTTTATTACTTTTCATTGGTTGATCACTCATAAAGGAAGTATCAAGGAAAAATCGGACCTTACGACATTTTTATGGACACCAATGGACACTATGACTTTTTCAAAAGTGTCTTAACGTCCATGGACCTTATGACACTTTTAAGTGTGTAAGGAATATTATGACACTGGACCTTGTGACATGCCACCCCAAAAATAACTCGAGAAACGTATATCTGTACACATCTCTTTTAAATTTCTCGACAAAGATGTACAATTAAAAGTAGTCTTAAGTGCATAGTAGTTATTTTATATATATATATATATATATATATATATATATATATATATATATATATATATATATATATATATATATATATATATATATATATATATATATATATATATATATATATATATATATATATATATATATATATATATATATATATATATATATATATATATATATATATATATATATATATATATATATATATATATATATATATATATATATATATTATATATATATTTATATATATATATATATATATATATATATATATATATATATATATATATATATATATATATATATATATATATATTTCCATGCGATAATTTGTTTCCTACATTTTTACACACTGGTCACACTGTTCTTTATTATGCAGTGAACAAAAATAGAAATTAGCTTAATTCTGCTGCCGCAAAACAGTCATCATGGATAACAACCTGCAGTCGTATCGTTGTGTTGTTGTCATAATTTGACATATTAAAACCACTTGTCTGCTGGGATTAATGCGTTTATTACTTTCGGCTAGTGCTGGTCTAATTCGTTATATCTGTTTTTTATTTACGTTTTAGTGTTAATATTTAGTTTTTTTTTTTTTTTTTTGCTGTACTGTTGGATTAAGACTTTAGTCCAAACGCTTGAAAATTTTGTTTTCAGAAAGCTTATTTATTGGTGCAAGGCATACAAACTTTGAGAGCTACTTTACAAAGCCTGGCTTTGAAAGAGACATGAAGCACTCATCAAACGATATCAATCCGTATAGTTTACTAGAAGTTGGAAGTTCCAACACACCACATACACATTTTTCGTTCACTTTTTTGCTTTTTTGTAAAATTCATATATTTCATTTAGGAATCAACACCCTCTCCCAAAGAAAGCGATAGCAGTGATGAGCCACCCAAGTCACACCGTGTCGAAGGAGGTCTGATATTTACCCGCGCAAATTTGCCCTACAAAAAAGATGTGCATATAGAATACATCGAAAAAGATGAAAAGTAAGTTTTAAGAGAAGAATGGTTTTGAGTATAAAAATTTGAAAAAATCTCTGTTTCTTTCCCACAGATCACGTAATCTCATACGCACCGCCATTGAGAAAAACGATTTTCTCAACAATTATATGGATAAGGAACGGAAAGAAATGGTAATCAATGCCATGGAACTGGTACACTTCAAGCAAAACAGTTTTATCATCAACGAAAATGATGAAGGCTCGGAAATTTATGTCTCCGAGGAGGGCGACTTCGATGTTTTGAAGCAGGGCAAGTTGATTGGCTGTTTCGGACCATGCACCGTATTTGGCGAATTGGCCATTTTGTATAATGCCAAAAGATTTGCCTCAATTAGGGCCGCCACCAATGCCAGTGTTTGGAAAATTGATCGCGACAAGTTTCGTAAGATTATGGTTATTTCGGGTTCGAAAGAGAGAGAAGAGAATTTGAATTTCTTAAGATCGGCACCTTTCCTAAAAGATCTGGCTGAGGATGTTTTAGGTAAAGTGGTGGACTTGCTGCAAAGGGTAAGATGCAAGAAATTGTCTATGAAGTTGTTTGTTAAATTAAATTGTTGTTTAAGAAATTTTTTGAGACTAATACTTGTATCGTACGAGAGGGAGACATAGGCAATGAGTTCTTTATTATAAGAGGAGGTACGGTAACCATTAAGAAAAAAGCGGAGAATAATGAGGAAAAGGTGGTGGACCGCAGAAAAAGAGGTGACTATTTTGGTGAGCAGGCTTTGCTCAATGCTGACTGCAGACAGGCCAGTGTATATGCCGATGCCCCCGGTACCGAAGTTTTAAAATTGGACAGAGAGTAAGTTTAATAAGCACCTTAAAATAATTCTCTTAGTTTAAGAAAATTTATTTTTAGAGCTTTTATAAGCTATTTGGGCACCATACCCCAACTGCGGGAACTACCTTCGAATAAAACTGAAGCCGAAAGCAGAGACAGTAATCGCAAATCTGAATTCGATAATGAGTATGCGCATGTGCAACTACCAGATCTTAAAAAAATTGCCACTTTGGGCTCGGGAGCTTTTGGCAAAGTCGATTTAGTGTCTTACAATGACAAAACTTTTGCATTGAAGATAATAAAGAAAATAGATATTGTTAAACAGGATCAAATTGAGCATGTGTACAGTGAGAAGCATGTGATGATGAAATGCCGCAGTTCACCCTTTGTAATCGAGTAAGCTTTCAAAGCTTTCATGTACAAATTTTATTTTAATTACACTTTTTCTCAACAGATTATTTAAAACTTTTCGTAATGATAAATTCGTGTACTTTCTTATGGAGGCCTGTATGGGCGGTGATGTATGGACTGTGATGTCTCAGCGTAGATTTTTTGATGAGAAGACAGCGCGTTTTATAGCCGGGTGTGTGGTAGAAGCTTTCGATTTCTTGCACTCACATAATATAATTTATAGAGATTTGAAGCCGGAAAATTTAATGTTGACCACTGATGGCTATTGCAAGCTGGTAAGCAAAACTTTAGATATTTGACAAAAATTTTAACGATTGTTTTTTAGTTTTAAGACTTTTCAAATTCGTATCTTGATACTAGCTTTACGACCTTTTTTAAATATAATTGTTGTTTAATGAGCTTAAGGTCACCTGACTTTTCATTAAAAATTATCATGAAAATGATTAAGTCGGTTACAGATTATTTCTACCAAATCTTTAGGTAGTAAATAATAGGTTTAAGAAAAAAAACATTATAAACTAAAATTCCAAAAGCTTTTGAACGAATAAGATCATGGTTTGCTTTTAAAGCTACTTAGAATAGTATTTTGTGGTTTTATGTTTGAAAAACATTATTGCAATATAATTCTTTACAATTCGCATTACCTTTTAAGGACAGAAGGTGTAATTGGTTTGCATCAACATCACCTGCCTAGATGACCTTACTTGACAGTTGACCAATTCTACTGAGTGAACCATTCATGGTTAACTTTTAGGGCCATTATTACAACCTAACGATAAAGTTATTGATAGTCAATCTTACTGTTAGTTAACGTGAACGATGAAGTCACCATTAAATTTTTCCCATTTCTACTGCTGAAGTTACAATATTTTGAGCAGAAAATATAACAACTTCAAATGCTTAAAGTTAACTTTGAAATTTACCATGAGGATAAACCTGCTGCTAAGTTATCAGTAAGTTTACAAGTTAATGTTAACTTGTAATAGCCATAAAAAAATTATCTGTATGATAAAATCTTAATGTTAACTATTCGTCAGTTGCAATAATGGCCCTTAAGGCTCACACAGATCACTACAGTTTGTTATACGTTTGTAGTCATATGCACAAACTACGATTTCTTAGCCCTCTTACGAGTATATGAAACTGACGAGAAAGTCAATAGAATACTAGGCTTCATAAGTTGGTGGTCTGAAGCACATATGGAGCATCAGCCCCTAGCAATTCACTCGTCTTTCTATCACTTCTGGTTCCTTATATTGCAGGAATCTGCTGCAAGACTACAACGCGCCGGGGAACACAATTAGCTGCCCAAAAACCGTCATGCACCATAATTATTAGGGAAGACTAAGCCCTCTTACGAGTATATGAAACTGACGAGAAAGTCAATAGAATACTAGGCTTCATAAGTTGGTGGTCTGAAGCACATATGGAGCATCAGCCCCTAGCAATTCACTCGTCTTTCTATCACTTCTGGTTCCTTATATTGCAGGAATCTGCTGCAAGACTACAACGCGCCGGGGAACACAATTAGCTGCCCAAAAACCGTCATGCACCATAATTATTAGGGAAGACTAATAATATATCCTTGCTATTTTACGCTTAAGCCACAAACAGAATGTGTCAACGAAAATGCGGGCACTTCAACCACGATCAGAACCAAGATGAACTGTAAAATGAACCCTCCTAAACAGGGATCCTGCTGATCCCTGTTCTCCCAATTAAGCCTTCGTAAGGTCATGCCTACTTTCTGGAGTTTTATTTGCTACCTCAAGTGAGGGACCCATCGAGGCAAAACCTCCTCTCCAGGAGGAGAAAAAAGTGCAGCATAAAGGCAAAACTTTTTCAGAAAAGAAAACGGCATAAGCCGACTGTCGCAAAACCATTAGCATGGACAACAACCTACAGTAGTGACATAAACGTTAGTATTTAAATGTATGTATTTTATATTTGATATATTTGGTTATTTGCTGGCTTCAGTGTGTTTAATGTTTAAATCGGGTTTTAATTATATGGCCACCATTTACAGTGGTGGCCATATAATTAAAACATTCTTGATTAAACATATTGAAGCCAGCAAATAACCAAATATGTCAAATATAAAATACATACATTTAAATACGAACGTAAATATAGGTTGTTGTCCATGCTAATAGTTTAGCGGCAGTCAGCTTAAACTAACTTAAATCTTGATAGTAAATTAATTTACAGTTTTGATGGTATATCTGAGATTGTGCTGTTGGTTAACTAAATGCCGTACATAGCGTTTTACATCTGATCACCAATCGCTAAACTTGGATTCGTCACTCCATAAAATATTTTTTCAAAAATCTCAATGGATTCTTCATGTTTCAATGTAATGACAAAAACCAATCTGGATTTAAAAAATGTTTTTTGCAGTCGAAAGTTTTTACTGTGCGATGCAGTCACGTCAGCCAGTTTTATTAAGCCGCCATCGAAGAGTTCTAGATGATATATGATGACTCTAATTCAACTTTTAACTGTTTAGAACTTTTAAATCGGTCAGCTTTGGAGGCCTTCACGACTACTTTATCGTCTAGCTATGTTTGTACCAGGTTTGGAGTCTCTAATAACACTATTTGAGCTCTCAAGGTTATCAAAACTGTTCATTGCATTATAAATTTTCCCTCTAGAACAAACGCGTCTTCACGAAGCGTCTGAAATTAATGATTACCTTCCTTTCTTCTTCTTTCTTTCTTGGTCTTTTTCCTATGACTGGTTACTAAAAATGAAATTACTGAATATAACGGCATTACCAGAATAAAACAATTAAATTCCTTAATACATTTGCTCAATGCTTACACACGCCAGTGCAAGCACAAAAACCCAACACATTACCGTTTTTTACAAATACATTAACACACCTACAAGTAGTAGCTTCACTGCTAATGGTGTTTTCTCTTCTGATAAAAATGTTACACCTATGCTACATATAGTGGTTCAACACGTTCTTTTCTAAAAAATTTGATACACTATTAAAGCGTATCATGTTATTTTCAAAACATGTTGCACTTAAAACTGGCAAAACATGTAGCATGTTCTACACTGTACTCCGAGTAAGGTAAGGAGATACTGCCCTTTTTTACATATTTGTTTCGTACGTGTTTATGCAAATATGAAATTCTTTTGTTATTGTAGATGAGTAAACGGTGCTGCTGATGATAGCTTTTATAAAATAAAAATAGTGATTGAAACGTTGGTATGTTAAAAGCAGTCATGATATATTTGAAACGCTAAGTGTACATTATTATTAAATGGCACTTTGTTCGCATTTTTTGTTCTCTTGTGCTAATAACTCATGTACAACTTTTTAAGGGTGATGGTAATCGGAAAAAAATGATAAACATTTAAAGGGCAGCATTTTTTTTTTCAGAAAAGAAAACACCATAAGTGATTTTGGTTGGCAGTGATTTTTTCTCTTACATACAAGCAGAAACAAACAGTGTTGCCCATAGATATTTAATTTTAACTTTAATGAGTATTTTTCAAGGAAAAAATTTTAAAATATTAATATTTTTAGTTATACGCCGAAAACATAATATAAAAACACAAAAATGAATAAACATCTATAACTTATATTATTTGGAATACAAATTTATTATTTATATTGTGAAAAATTTATGTACATACTCGTAATATAATTCCCCTGTAATATTGCTATGCTAAAACTTTGGCAGCACAGACATTAAAAACGCATGTAGTACACAGGCGTACAACGTTTGTCTTCGACGACATTTTGAAAATAAACTTGCACTTGCGTGTGTAAATAAATAATCGTGCAAATTGCAAGTGCTTTTATTATTTTTTCGATGTATTGGTTGTTAATATGTACATGCAACTTGCAACAAGTTACTTGTACGTGTAAACTCAGTGTTTTTGCATAAACTTTTTAACAAATGTATGCTAGTGCTAATGGGTTTGGTAGCTAACGTATGCGTTAAAACTCAAATAAGAATTGTTTTTGGATATGGCCCTTGATTATATAAAACACCGAAAGAATGAGATATCACATTTATGTTTTAATTACATGTCCACCACTGTAATTAAATTTAGAAGAAAAGTAGAATATATATCATAAGGTTGGAGCTTTTCTTTAAAAATTTGTTTATTATGCAAAGTTATTTCCAATTACGTTAAAGAAAAGCTTTTTTCTATTTGATGTAGGAACAGCTCTTACTATTATTTATAAATTTTTACGCAATTTACAGAAATTTAGAACTGTTTAAGCATTTTGTCAATATCTGCTTTTTTTAATTTTACTTTTCTCAAGGTCGATTTTGGCTTTGCCAAGCACATACCCTGTAATCAAAAAACTCATACGTTCGCCGGCACACCAGAATATGTGGCGCCTGAAATTATTTTAGATAGAGGTCATGACCGGTCGGTGGACTATTGGGCCTTGGGCATATTGGTATTTGAATTGTTGGTGGGTAAAACTCCTTTCAGGGGACAAAATCAAATAAAAATTTATCAACAAATTTTGGGCGGCATCGATGTCGTGCAAATGCCCTCGAAAATACCCAAATCGGCCCAGACTTTAATAAAAGCTTTATGCAAACAATTGCCAGCAGAGAGGTTGGGTTATCAGAGAAAAGGAATATTGGATATTAAAAAACATAGGTAAGTTATTCTTATATCATATACATATTTATGTATACTAAAAATGGTACCTTTTTCAAGTTGGTTTGACAGTTTGGACTGGCAAAAATTGCGCCATAAACAGCTTTCCTCGCCTATTAAAAGACCCATTACTAGTAACACGGACTTGCAATATTTTGGTCCTTCTGGCGTAGAAAACGATAACGATCCCCCTTCAGAGACCAGCGGTTGGGATATTGATTTTTAGGCTAAAAGTATTCTACATATAAACATATTTTGTAAGTTAAATAATATGTTATTCATTTAAAAATTTTAAGTCTTTTCAAATTAAGCTTCAATTCCAAAGAGTTTTATTTTAATTAAGTTATTATTGTTGCTAGTATTAAACTCCGAATGAACATGAATTTTGTATTATTTGATTAATTTTCTACTAAATTAGAAATGACAGTTTATGGTTAATTTAGTTTTAAGAATGCAAATTCAATAAAATTATTTTTAAACCGAAAACCGCTGGCAGAATTAAACTTTTTATGGGATGATTCATCATGAGGGTGGGTTTATAATGTAAAACGAAACATGGAAAATAAAAGAAAAAATTATTTATTAAAATTTAAAATTAAATAAGCCAAAACTTTTCTTAATAAGTCCAACAATACATAAGTCTGCGACTGAACTTATCGTCGTTTATATCGTACTATATGGCTGATAGCAAATAATATCATATTAACGTTGGCCACGACTTTGTCTGAGGATGTCCAGTTGCGAAATTGATTTACAATTGATACACCTGCCAAATAGCTGAGTGAATTGGTGGACGAGCTTCACGGGGTGAATTAGTCACGCTTCAATAGCGCCCCCGTGTGGCTTGCTAGGCTCGAGGTGAATCTCGTCCATAGCGCCCAAAAGCACAACAATCTGGCCGGAAAGGTTACGGCCTCGGTATTTTGGGATATGCGTGGTGTAATATTCATCGACCATCTGGAGAAAGAAAATACCATTAAATAGCGTTGTTGGAGCGTTTGAAGGCCGAAATTGCATAGAGATGACCGCATATGGCAAAGAAAAAAGTTTTATTTCATCAAGACTATGCACCGTGTAACCAGTCAACCAAAGCAATGGCAAAACCACATCCACTGTATTCGCCAGATTTTGCTCCCAGCGGCTGTTCGCAGACCTGAAAAAATGCTCTCCGGTAAGAAATTTCGCACGAATGAAGAGATTATCGCTAAAATTGAGGCATAATTTTAGGCAAAAGATAACTCGTTCTACAAAATTGATATTGAAATGTTAGAATGGCGCTATAATGATTGCGTTGCTCTTGATGGACATGATGTGGATGAATAAAGCTAAAAAAAAACTGTGTTTTCTTTGTTAGGCCCAGAACTTTTCAGCCCAGTTAAATGCTTACGTTCACTTCATGTACTTGTAGTTCTTTGGAAATAAAATTGCCATTATATTGTATTTACGAGTATGTTGTAGTTTTTTCCTTTTTTTCTATTTGTTTTGTTATAATTGTTTACAATATAAAAAATATAAACAACAATATTTTTCAAAACATGTTTGTGCACGCAACAGATTGCTACATTTCTGTTAAAATAGAAAGTTTACGTGGGCGTAGACTAAAAATAAAATAAAACTAAACAAGTAATAGAAATATATTGTAAAAATGTATAAAGATAAATTGTGTAATTGCTTAACATTTATATATACTCGTATATTATTTGAAAGGAATATTATATATTTTGGAAATATTTATTTTGAAGCCGTGACAACGTAATTTCTACGAACTTTCCACAAACCAAATATGAAGCTTTAAATTATCTCTAACACGAGTTTCTAAGCCTTTTGCCAAAACGGGCTGGCTTTAAAATGAACACCCTTGTGAACAATCTCCCGAATTTTCTTCTACCCACTGTCTTCTCCGTATTTACAAATATTCTATTTTCTCCTCCACCTTAAATAATTTGTATGACTAACAAAGCAAGAGCTTAACGCTGTCCTTTGAGTCATTGTCCTGCTGTAAAAGGTTCCCATAAACATCTGCCGGCAATTATCGTAAGATTTTCGAAAAGCATCAACCCAAGTGAGGGGGACTATATATTATAATATTAATGGTTATTGTATGAGGTAGGTAAATCAGCAAGTCTTTTAAAGAGTTTTCGTATAAGAACAGGCATTTTTATTTTTTTTTTTAAGAATAAATAACATTAAATAAAATAAAATAAAATAAAATAAAATAAAATAAAATAAAATAAAATAAAATAAAATAAAATAAAATAAAATAAAATAAAATAAAATAAAATAAAATAAAATAAAATAAAATAAAATAAAATAAAATAAAATAAAATAAAATAAAATAAAATAAAATAAAATAAAATAAAATAAAATAAAATAAAATAAAATAAAATAAAATAAAATAAAATAAAATAAAATAAAATAAAATAAAATAAAATAAAATAAAATAAAATAAAATAAAATAAAATAAAATAAAATAAAATAAAATAAAATAAAATAAAATAATATAAGTAAGAGTGTAGTATATAGTTTATATATTCATATAAATATATAGTGTATACTACAAATTTGAACTAAATATGCTCGGATATATATCGATCGATATAGGAAATTTTAAATTTCTGTATTTTAGTAACCTACTTTTAATACCACAACTGTTTTTTTTTTTATCTTGAACCAATACTCATGATCGCTTACGCGATATTTTCATGAAAAAATCGGTTTTGCGCTATATTTTGGGTATATATGTACCGATATCGGAAATTTTCATTTTGTGTATTTTGGTAACCTCGCTGTATTACCAGAACTGCTTTAGGGAGAAAAATTGTTTAAGTTCACTTACGCAACATTTTCATGAAAAAATCGATTTAGACTATATATCGGGTATATATGTATCGATATCGGAATTTTTTATTTTCTATATTTTAGTAATCGTCTTTTAAAAATTTTTTCATGAAAAATTCGGTTTAGACTATATTTCGGGTATATGTATAAAAAAATATGTTTAACACGACGTTTTCCTGAAAAAATCGGTTCAGACTATATCTCGGGTATATATGGACCGATATCGCAAGTTTTCATTTTCTATATTTTAGTAACCGTGTTTTATAACCAGAACTGTTTTCAAAAAAGAAAAAAAATGTTCATGGAAAAATCGGTTCAGACTATATCTCGGATATATATGAACCGATATCGGAAGTTTTCATTTTCTGTATTTAGTAACGTCCTTATATTATCAGAACTGATTTTAAGCAAAAAAGTAGTTTAACTTCGCTTACGCTGCATTTTCATGAAAAACCCGGCTTAGGCTATATCTCGGGTATATATGGACCGATATCGGAAATTTTCATATTCCATAATTAGATATTCTTATTTTATTATCAGACTTGCTTTTAAGCAAAAAAAAAAGTTGTTGAAGTTCGCTTATGCGACATTTTCATTAAAAAGCCGGTTTGTGCTATCGGGTGTATATGGACCGAAATCGGGGATTTTTTTTTTTTTTTTGCCTTTTAATCGCCAGGTTTAATAATTGTATGAAGTTTGAAGCAAAACAAACAAGTTTTTTCAAACAATTTTCATACAAAATTGCCAAAGCAAAAATGGCTTTTTCTGGAATTTTGGTTACATCTCAGCTATATGTCAACCGATTTTACTGAATTTCAATAGCAAACCCGTAAATCGGTGGAGTAATAGAATGGTGAAAAAAAGTTTCTAAGTCTAATGGTTTTCTCAGAAACGGTATTTCAGCGGCCGACAGACGGAGAGATGGACAGATATAGGGTCGGAAATGAAAATTATAGAAATTACAAACGCAATCACAAACTTATATATACGAGTAGCCTTTACGTTTTTGTGAAGGGTATAAAAAGCAAACTTTTTAAGCCAAACCTACAAGTAGGTTAAATTTTAAGGGCCAAAGTTAACCGAATTTTCAATGAAACAACTTTTTTTTACTTAAAAGCAATCCAGGTAATAAAAGGAGGTTACTGAAATACAGAAAATGAAAATTTCCGATAACGGTCCTTATGTACCCCAGAAATGGGCTAAATCGATTCTTTTATGAAACGACTTTTTTTTTTTTTTTTTTTGCTTAGAAGCGGTTCTGGTTATAAAATAAGGTAACGAAGATACAGAAAAAGAAAATTTCCGATATCGGTCGATATATACCCGAGATATAGCCTAAACGGAATTTTCAATGAAATAACTTTTTTTTGCTGAAAAGCAATTCTGATAATGGAAGAAGATTACTAAAATACAGCAAATGAAAATTTCAGTTATCGATCCATATATACCATAGATATAACTTAACCGACTTTTCCATGAAACAAGTTTTCTTTTTTTTCTTAAAAGCAATTCTGGTAATAGAAATAGGTTACTTAAATGCATAAAATGCAAATTTGCAATATCTGGCTATGTATACCCTAGATATTAAACTATATTTAGGGTATACATAGCCATGAGTTTTCATGAAAATTTCCTTTTTAGCATGACGGTTACAAGGCAAAAACATTTTTTCTGCGATAAAGGTCCATATACATTTATCCCAACATATTTAGTTCACATTTGTAATATATACAACTTATATATTTACGTGACTATCGTGAAGGGTATTTTAGATTCGACCCCGCTGAATACACTACTTACTTTTACTTTTGTTGTTGTTGTTGTTGGTTTAGTGGGTTGAGCCTGGCATTGATTTTATGTTCGTTGACGATTCTTAGTTTAGTTTGTCAAAAATTTGCGAATAAATTGTGAAAAACACATTCTTTTACAAAAACCTTTTTGAGACGGAATTTTTTTGAGCAAAAATATCTTTTAACTACTGGCTTGGAAAACATATCCTTAATTATATTCAGCCGACCAGTCAAGCGTTTTCATCATTTTGTTGCTATACCAACTTCATCTTAATAAGGGCTTTTCTTAAGAAAATATTCCTCTCTAGAACTGATTCTTGGTAAACTTTTATTTATATTTATTTGCCCTTGAAGTCTGAGTTCAATCGATAAAATTGTATTTAATAAAGAATAGAAAAAAGTTATTTTTACAAAAGATACTTTTATAAGATACTTGTTTTGAGCTAAAGACCTGTGATCCCATTGCCTCTTATTATTATTATTATTATTATTATTATTAGCTTATAATTTTAATTATAAGTCCAACAAGTAAATAAATACATAAATAGATATTTTTATGCTATTAAGGGCCTTTTCAACTGTCTAGAATTAAATTACCATTAATAAATTATTAGCAATTTTTAACTTACGGTCACTGCATTTCACCATCTTTAACTTACTTGAGAGTAAAAGAATGGCAAAAAGTGTGGCAATAATACTTGTATTTGTTTACGATAGACTATTATTGTAAACAAATACAAAGAATCTTATACCAAATAAATTATCCGTGTGCAAAAATTAATACAAAGAGATGTCTCAAGAGCTGTTGGTGATACAAAAAGGCGCGTTTCAAAAGTGTTTCAAGGTTTGGAAAAAACTTTGGCATAAGTGTGTTATATCTGTGGGGGTTTACTTTGAAGGGGACAAGATAGTCATTGATGAATAAATAAATACTACATTTCTGTCTTATAACAACAATAAACGACACTTGCCAAATTTTAAATTTCTGTGTTTCTTTTGGGTTGTTGTTATTTGTGTTCAAAAATAACTTTACTACTTTTTACTGAATTAAAATCTTTAATCGTAGAATTTGTTTGCTTATCTCCCCTAATACCCGTTACCAGGAGATTTAATCACTATTTGTTTGTGTCCATTTGTTGTTTTATTTAGCTGTCATTTTCAATTAACATTTTCTTTTATTTTTTATTTAGTTATCATTGCCTCGGCTGACTCCTAACTCCGCAGCTAACACTAGCATAAACCCACTTTCACCACCATATTTTTTTAATTTTTATAAATTTTATCTTTTGTTTTGCAGTTTGGAATAGTTGCCATTGGATTTTATGCTGGATGTAGGATTCATATCTAACAACTATGTAACTATGGGCAACTTATCTGGTTGTTTTTGTTTGTTTTCAACTCCAACTATCCCAAAATATTTTACAAATAATCAATAAAAAAAGATAAAACGTGATTGATATATGAAACAAAAGACAAATAAGTGAATATATTGTTGCAAAATTAATAAAGAAAATATATGTGAAAAATAGAAATAAAAATATTATTTAGCGTTGCTAATATTTATGATGATGGGTTGGTATCATTCGTCTGGCTCACGTTCAATCCGGACTAAAGCCAAGAAATATTTTTATTCATAATTATAACAATAATTGCCACGATCAATAACACTTGATCAAAGAAGACAGGAAAATATAGTTGAATACACTAAAGTTGGGGGACAACTAGCTATTTCGCAGTCGCTACACTGCTCATCAGCACCCACTAGGATTCGAACTCAGTACCATATAAACATGATGTATAAATATAGTGTTTGATCACTGCAGAAAGAAAAATTACTGTTTTTCATTTTTCAAGAAACACAAAAGTTGCTTAGTTTAAACGACTACAACAATTGAACTAATCGATGAATTTGGGTGACGTTTGACAGATCGCAATTAAAAAAAATTTGTGTTTGTGCTGCCATCTAGCACAAGGTAGCTTCAATATCAATCGGCCCTAATATAATGCATTTTTAACTAAAATTAGATGTAAAATAATTTTGTTTCTAAGATTATAAATTTTGTTCATTGGATGAACAATTGAAATACAGAATTTTATTCTTATATCACTTCTTACTAATTTCAACAATTTTTACCACGTCCTTGCCTTAATTCTGAACAAAGGTGTTAATTGGTTGAAGTCAGAATTATAAATGTGGCTATTAAAGAATTCATGCTGCTTATCAGCGTTGTCAACTTAGTAATTTCAAAACGCACCAAAATGGGAAAAAGAATCGCGTTATTTCATCATAAACGCACCGAATTTTGAATTTTTTCCTTTCATTTTTAAAAAGCTATTTTATATTTTAAGAAGTACAATATGTGTACCTTAAAACCACAAAAATGAAACAGCCTTTTAAGAGACTATTATACAATCAAACTAAGTAGGTCCGATAGCACCGCCTGAAGGCATTCCGTGTTCGCCTGAAGGCATTCGTGTTTGTCAAACTTGACCTCTAGGACGACTCCGTTAGTTTTATTATAATAATGTTACCTTTATAATAATTACAACGATATTTTATCCAATTTTTTATTAAGCCATATCATTTAATTATATTTGCTGTCGACCGAAATCAGCTGTTACTTCTACTGCCTATTATCAGGGGCCCAAAATACCTACTTATCGTCATCAATTATATATCCCAGGAGTATAGAACCATTACTGTCGAAAGAATTTACGTTTATTGGATCACTAAAAGTTGCAGAATCATACTATAAGCCTTCAATTCGATTAATAGCAATTCTATCGAATACAATGCATATTTCATTTGTGTTTTCGTAAGCGATGTCTGTAACAGAATTTATTGAAATATATGAAAATTTTACAGAATTATAACAAATAAGAGATTAAAATTACCGTAATCAATATTTAATGCAAAGTTTCGGAAAAACTTTTTAATTTATGTAAGAACTTGATAATTTCTCAATCACCAAAACCGTAACGAATTTACAAGCCATCATAAATACGAACTTCTCTTTTCAGAAACTGCATTTATTGCAATATTTGACAAACTGGCTTGATCGTTTAATAGCAAAACACCCTCTAAAGCAGCAAAACGAAATGTTTCGTTTTATTTCAAGAGTGTATACAATATACAACAGCAAGATTGTCTTACTTTGTGCATATATTCGTAACATTGTACAATTTCCACGCAAAATTAGAACACTTGATAAAAATTTTTTTCTTACATTAAAACGAAAAGTTGAGTTGAATTTGATTTTGTGCCACTGAAATTTAAAAAACGTACAAAAAATTAAAAAAAAGCGCACCCCGCTCCGACTAAAGAATTTTTCGCACAAATGATTTTAAAAAGCACCAAAAACGGTGCGAAGCGCACCGAGTTGACAACGCTGCTGCTTATATACTAATTTAAAACATAGTTGTACACAAAAGTAGTATGAGAAAAGTTTAAGAAAACATATGAAATATGACAATAATGCAATATAAATCCATTAATTCAAAAATTAAATGTCAATTCCGTACGGAAACCGAATTGAATTCTTTTTTTACTTCTTTAAAAAAAGAAAAACTAAAAAACTTTTCGGAATGAAATCATTTCTAATTGCAAGAATGAAACTAGTATTATCTTATAGAAAAAAAAGTTTTAAATTTTTGTTTTTTAAAGAATTAAAAAACCGATTCAATTTCAATTCCAAACGGAAGTGAATTCTGTGACATGTCCGAATAAGTGAGTTGCTTCTGATGTAATTCTTAAAATAAAAATGAGCAAATTTGTGTGCATTTCAATTGAACTGATTTGAGTTGTAATTCTCAACACAAAAACTGAGTAAGTTGCGAATAAGTTGTCTGAATTCCAACCTAAACAGGTTGAGTTGTAAGCCATAATAGAGGCATTAATGTAAATTTTAATTCTCCCGACCAGCGAATAATAAGCTGAGTTCTAGAATATGATTTAGAAAAGATGAAGGACAGAACTTGTTCTCTTTAATCTATTACAAAAATGTCGTAGGCATTTTTAAAATGCACTAATTACTATAAAGGTCATTACGAGTATATATCTAAAGGCTATACACGCCAAGATTTTGTTAGAAAAAATTTGTTTACCATAAAATATCGCTATTTTCCCTTATTTCCCATTATTTCTAAAAATAAATATTTTCCTTCAAAACTTGCGTTTTTAGTAGTATTCGTTCTGCTATTTTCTTTTTGCTAGTAATTTACTGAAATTTGTAATGTTTTATTTCTGTGATGTGAAGGTGAAAAATTCTTTAAAAAAAACTGTTGATATTAGCGTCTGGTTTTCTGAGAAGAAGGGCAAAAAAAGGTTTTAAAGTTCAAGAAAAATATAAGTATCGAACGCACAGCAAATATCAATCTTCTTTTGATTTTCTTGCTTCTTATTACTGCAAATTGTTTCCAATCTTTCAATTTTGAAGAATTTCAGAGCAGAGCGAATACAACGTCTGTTGCAGTTCTGACGAACAATGAAGCCAACAACGATGAAAAGAAAATATTTTGCTTGCAACTCATTGAAATTTTCCGTCATTGGAAAACGGAATGATTGCAGAAAATCAAACGATTTTTATTGTTGGCAGGAAATTAGAAAGTAAAAGGAACGAAAATGACAGCAAACAATTTTTTAATTTGCGTTAGAGGATATATTGTAAGAATTTTTTTTAATAAAAGCAAAATTAAATAAATAACAGATAAAAGAAATTTTGTTACCAATTGTTATTGAATTGAGCTGCCTGTTGAAAAAATTTTGTATAAGTAAATATTTTTCAACATTGCATAATAAAATTTTCAAATATTGTCATTTAAAACCAGTTTGTGAGGTCTTTAATTTTACTAAAGAATTCACTACTAGAAATTTTAATAGTAAAAAACAAAACTTGGCGATTTTGTCGGGTTTACCAGGCAAAACAAAAAAAAAAACAAAATTAGTACATTTAGAACAACGCTCTTTTAGCAAGCTCTTTTACCTAAGAGGTTTTGATTCGAGTCGAATTGGTGTTGGAAAGATATCCATTCAAAATAAAATATACAATGAAAACGAAATTGTTACGATCTTTTAACACTACTCTATAATTATAAGACTCTACAAGTCATAAAGCAGCTCTGGACTGAAGAACAGCTCTCACATATTCGTAATTATTTCTTAAGTGCGGTTGGTGACATTTTTTACCAAACCAGGGCGTTCTACTTTTTGGGGCATAGAGGGGAAGGAGTCCTTGGTTTGTTGTAGCATATAAGACTCTAAGAAGCCGCATGACTTATGTTGTGTTGGACTTCCGAAATCCGTATCAAGTGTTAAAGTTAGCAGAGCGGGAATCATCAAGGCTCCCCGGATAGATCCCTCGCGGCTGATCATGGTTGAGGTGCCAAGATTGGCAGGAACGATCTGGCTGTGGCTTAAACCTAAAATCGCAGTAAGTGAAAATAGTTTTCCGGATAATTATGGTGCAGGCTGGTTTTCGTGGACTAACAAACTCTCGAGGTGCTGTTGCCTTGCAACAGATACCTGTACTGTATGGAATCAGTGGTGGTGGTTAGACGAGTGAGTTGGTTTAAAGGCTGATACTGCTAGTGGGATTCAGCCAACCAACTCAATAAGCCTTGTCTCCCATTGTCTGTTGGGAAATTAGGAGGGGTTTAGTAGGCCCGAGCT
Organism: Thecocarcelia acutangulata; assembly: GCA_914767995.1. NCBI lineage: Eukaryota > Metazoa > Arthropoda > Insecta > Diptera > Tachinidae > Thecocarcelia > Thecocarcelia acutangulata. The sequence continues at coordinate 15,664,008 of OU612097.1, forward strand.
CTTAAGCAAGGGGTTTGTCTATATGGCTACAAACTTACAGCAAAAAGTTGAGACCTGTGTGAGCCTAGCAAGCCTCATTAAGTGCGCTGATGAACCGTGAATATTTCACCCCGTGGATTTGGTCCTTCATCAGATTAGGTGGTAAAGGCAGGTGCTGATGTAAACCAGTTTTAAAACTGTTCAATTGTCCCTTCCAGTTTATCTTATTTCACAGCTGTTCAACCGTCCCTTTCAGTTTACCTTACTTTCTGATTGCCTTCATGGCCTGTAGAAGTTTTGTGTTGACGTTGTTTTTTATGGGGGGCTAGCAGGTCTTCGAACCGTTTGGATTTTAAAACTGTAGTAGCCCTTTTTAGGGCTTCGACAGTCTGGCCAGAGGCTATTATTTTTTGATGCCATGAGAGCCACGGGAACTTTGTTCCCGCCCGGCTGGAATGGTGGCTTTCTACCAAAATGCAGGATCAGTTTTCAACATAGGTGCGGAGTTGCATTGCAATCTGGTGCCGTAACCCGGAGATCGGCAGGAGTGTTAGGTAGGCTCCGCTCGATACTATGGAGGAGAGCATGCGGCATTCAGCAGGAAATCAAAATGACGACCTACTATATCATACAGATTTGTTGATGTCGCTATAAGCATAGAACAAAAAGTTGCGTCCTTGTTAATAGCTTAGGGCTGCTGGTGAATAGTTTAACCATCAGACAAACATGTCAGTGTAGTTTCTGACGCTAATTAAATACACATCTTGGTCACTTGTCTCTGGTTTATCGACGTAGACAAGTAAATTTATATATTCACAAGAATATATTTCAGTGGGGTCACAAGATTCTGGTAACCAATTATTGAATAATTACGTGAAATTGTATTTTTATTATAATTTTATTTGAGTAAACCAATTGCAACGCTGTACTGAATGTGACATAGCTCCCTTCCATAGGAATCACATATCATTCAGATCATCATAATCGTGTTTCTTATCTGATCATTAATTTTTTTTCCATACATATATTTATTGAATCTTCAAAGTATGAACTAACAATAAGTATTCAAATCTTAATACTAAATATAAAAAGTTATTTAAGTCCAGCCAATGCTAGACAAAAATGTTTTATTTTGCACGAAGAATATCGGTAAAATCACCTATTTGACGTTCTGATAGTGGCAAGGGTATATATTCTCCTTAACCAAGTGTGGCCGCCAAATTTAAGTATGTTGCGCGCAAGAGGATTTGCGTGAAGTCCCAGCTTCTTGACCTATTACCTAACGGAATACACAGGTCTGAGTGAATTGTTAGGTTTTTGCGTGCCATAGAGCTGCAGTAATCGTTCGAAGAATTTGATTTTGTTGCCTTTGAATTTTTTCAATGTTACATCATTATTGTGTTTGAAAACATATGAACCAGTGGTGCCAACTCAAAGTTGTAAATCTAAAAATATATCCAATACTACGCTATAATGAAAAAATCCCTTTAGCAAGATTAATTCATATGTGCTATTAGACTTGTTGCAAAAGAATATTATATGAAAATAAAATCTTGCGAAGATGTCAGAAATCGTTAGTGTTGTGATTTTAATGATGATTTTAATTTAAATCTACCAGATTTTAGTACGAGGTCTGATCATAAACTAACCGTCAACCGATAAGGTACATTAACAGACTTGAGTCTCACCTCAAGTCTGCGAATCCTCCCGCATGTAGCATCCTTAACTTTGGCGGCCACACTCGACTGAGAGGGATGGACACCCTTGCAACCATCAGAGAATTGGAAAAGTAATTTTCCAATACAATACACGCAAGAAGCAACTTTTCGTCTAGCATTGGCTGGTCCTAAGTAAATACAATTTGCCAATATTAATTAATTTTTTCTATATTAATTAATTAATCTTTAGTGCTAAGACTCGCACATTTATTGTTAGATCTTCTAGAAGATACAATAAATAATTGTTAAAAATTGTGAAAAAAAAAATTTTAAATTTTTCAAAAAGTATTTATTTATTCATGAATAACTATACTGGTCCCTTCAAAGTAATCCCTTTCAGATAAAATACACTTATGCCAGAACTTTTTTTCGATCCTCGAAGCACTTCTGAAACGCTCTTTTTAGTATAGCTAACAGCTCCTGTTTCAATTTATCTTTTATCTCCTCAATCCTGGCAAAATGCTTTCTTTCCATCGGTGTCTTCAATTTTTGGAAGACGGAAAAGCCAGCGGGGGCCAAATCCGGTGAAGACGGTGGTTGAAGCATGATAACTGTTTCGTTTTTGGCCAAAAACTCATGCACAAGCATCGATGTGTGAGCTGTTGCGTTATCATGGTGCAAAATGAGTGATTGACTGTTCCGCAATTCTCTCCATTTTTGACGAATTGGTTCGTACAAACACCGCATATCTTCAAGGTGGTATTCCTTATTGACCGTACGACCTTGCAGCAAGAATTCATGATGCAAGAATTCGTGATTTTTTCGGTCTTGGCTCTTGTGAGCGCTTCTATTGGGATGATTGAGCTATGGTTTTAATGTCATAAGCATACACCCGTGATTCGTCACCAGTTATAATCTTTTTGAGGAAATCTGGGCCGTCATTCACGATAACCAACAGCTCCTGAGCGATGTCCATGCGACGTAGTTTTTGCTCAAAATTTTGCAATTTTGGAACAATCTTCGTTGCTGCAGGTTTCGTGCGTAAAACATCCGTAAAAATTTTTTGGCATGAGCCGAATGATATGCCAACATCATTAGCAACCTCTTTCATAGTGATTCGATGATAATCTAAAATCATTTTCTTCACTGCTTGAATGTTTTCAAGGGTTGTTGACGTCGTCATTGACATTTTCTCGGCCTTCCTTAAACCGATTATACCACAATTGAACTTGTGTTCTGCTCACAGTAGACTCGCCAAACGCCAAGGTCAACATTTTAAATGTCCTTGCGCATTTAATTCCATTTTTTACACAAAACTTAATACATTTCCTCTGATCCATTGGAATTAAGCACTAAATTCTGTTTCAAAAATGTAAACAATACATTTGACGTAAATAGCTTAGTATATTGCCAGCAGCAAAAAACTGGCATATGCCGTATTGCTGCCACCGTGTATACGTTAATGCACCTTGGTATCAACATAACAGGAGAAAGTTCGAAAATCGAACATACGTAAGTCACGAAATTTGAAAATAATGGTTATTTTTTTGATTAGACCTCGTACATACACACACAATTTAATTACATATACTCGTAACATGCTTTTAAAATGGAATTTTTTCAATAAGTTCAAAACACACAAACAAACGACCGCAGATGCTGCTTCATCCGTACACATGGATGGTATAAATATTGAGGAATCGGATGCTCTTGATGTTCTTGGTATGAAGATACAGTGTGATGTTCGCTGGACTGAACACATTTTTCATATCTCTAAAGAAGCATTCAAGTGCCTAGGTTTTTTGAAACGGTGTAAAATGTACTTCTCGCCATCCGATCTCCTTACTATTTATACCACCTACATCCGACCGAAAATGGAATACAACTCTCATGTTTGGGCCGGTGCCTCAAAGTCTATTTTGGGGTTACTCGACCGTGTGCAGGAGAGGGCGAAGAAGCTCATCGGTGACAGTAGGGTATCCAACTCTATTGACTCACTGGAGCATCGACGCAGTGTGGGGTGCGTTACTCTGTTCTATCGTTACTACAATGGATTTTGCTCTGACGAGATTAGGGATCTTGTTCCCGAAACGCGCACGTTTTTACGTAGTACGCGCTCATCGTCCAGAGCTCATCCATTTGTGGTTGATTGTCCGGGGAATCGTACTACGCATTACAGAGAGAATTCGTTTTTTGGCCGTACGCTTCGTCTGTGGAACATGTTGCCTGCAGACGTGTTTCCTGTCGATTATAACGTTGGAAGGTTCAAGTCAAATGTTCACAAACACTACTCCCTCTTTCCTCCTCCTCACAACCTATTTTCCTAGTTCTGGTACAATGCACTGCATTTGTAGGGGTCATCCCCTGAGTACTGGTCCAAGATAAAAAAAAAAAAAAAAAAAAAAAGTATTGTTTTCAGTTTTGCCAATTTAACTTAATCTTTACAAAGAATTCAAGCTTAGATGAGGAAAAAAGTTATTCAAGAAATGAGATTTGTTTTGTATTGCTGATTGGTCTGAATTTACATTGTATTAAGATAGAAAAACGAATCGTAATAAAATTTCATGTTCAACATTTTCATTTTACGTTGTTACGTAATGCCTTTGATTGAGGCTTTTGCATGCTCTACAGTGAAGCAGGCAGGCTCAAAGGCTACTAATCATGCCGAAAAGCCAAACCAGTATCAAATAAACTTAAGTAAACCACAAAATTTGTTAACCTAATTGTAAGTTGAAAGACAAGTTTTGCTTTCTTTTTTTTTTAACAAAATTTGCATTTAAACACACAAAATGGACAAAATTTTATTCCAATCAAATGTCAGAATGTGAGTGGAACTATCAAGTTTTTGTGTAAATTTCCGATTACAGTAACAAAACATAGTATACAACAAGGGATTTGCTTTTAACAATAAAAATGAAATTGTGAAATTATGCAGGGGCTTCTTTTGTTTGCTGACATCTTCTCTACTTATATTGCAAAGACAGCTGCTTTGCATACGTGATGGAGGCAGGCAAAAAAGCTTATAAATTAATATGAAACAAAAAAAAAATGAACAGTTTTATTAGCATTAAAAATTGCTACTTAAAAATACCAGGATTTTTGGTTTAACATATTCATTCATTAATGAGGAAAATAGAGAGATAAATTCAAACTCGTACACCAGTATTTAGTGGGCAAAAAAGTTATACAACGTAATAATGTAAATTTTTTTGCTTGACAAATGCATTGATTACAATAACAAAATTAGCTGATGCATTACTCTAAGTATTGTCCATCATTAGCCACCACTTTTTCCCATCTGTCTGGCTGTCATATGGATGATGCGCCAAATAAACTGCTCCGAGTTTGAGGTAAAGAAAAAATCAACCCAATTTCTGATACCCTTATTTTTCTTGTTTTGCTTGCATTGTACCAGATCTAGGAAAATTGGTTGTAGGGGGAAGAAAGAGGGAGTAGTGTTCGTGAACATTTGACTTGCACTTTCCAACGTTATAACAGAGAGGAAACACGTCTGTAGGCAACTTATTCCACAGGCAAACCGTGAACTAAAACTACCTATTCACTGTTAAAATACTTTTGAAGAAAATTTTTTTATGTAACAATTTTCTAACAGCAAAAATTTTTTACAGAAAATATTTTGATAAAAAATTTTCTTACCAAAAATGTTTTTCGATAAAATATTTGTAGATAAAAAAATATTTTTGAAGAAAATTTTTCGATAACAAAATTTTCTATAACATAAATTGAACAATAAATATTCCCACAAGAAAATTTTTTATTACTAAATTTTCTAGCGAAAACATATTTTAGTAAAGAATTATAAATAGCTTATTTTCCATGTTTCCCAGCTATCTATATGTCGACATTTCATAGGAACTACCCTAATCATCAGTAGACTTTGGAAATTTTTGAAAGATATTCTCAAACCTTCAACTTTATATCCCAACAATCCAAATAAATTGCTGAGAATTTAAAAAGAAAAATGCTCTAATAATATCCGTGAAAACACAAAAAACAAGCTTTTCTATTTATAAACGTCTCTAACATTTCTTTACACCTTTCAAACAAATGAACAACCGTTGGTTGCTACGATTTGCTTTTTGAAAGTATCGAAAAGTACCGAACAAAAATTCAAACAATTAAGTTTTTTTATTCGCTATTTAAGCTTCTAAGAAATGTTAGAGCCGTTTATAAATAGAAAAGCTTGTTTTTTTTTGTGTTTTGACGGATATTATCAGTCATTACATATCCTAGATATAGCCTAAACCGGGTGTTTAGGGCAAATGTCGCATAAGCGAACCTCAACAACTTTTTCTTGCTTAAAAGTAGGTCTGGTAATAAACTAAGGTTATTTGAATATGGAAAATGAAAAATTCCGATATCGGTCCATATATACCCGAGATATAGTCTAAAACGATTTTTTCATGTAAATGTAGCACAAGCGAATTTAAACAACTTTTTTTGCATAAAGGCAGTTGTGGCAATAAAAGTATTAATACAGAAATTGAAAATTTCAGATATCGGTCCATGTCGAGACATAGTCTCAACCGATTTTTACATAAAACAATTCTTTTTTTTTTGTTAAAAGTAGTTCTGGTAATAAAAGAAGGTTATATAAATACAAAAATGAAAATTTCCTACATCGGTCTATATATTCCCGAGATATAGCCTAAACCGAATTTTACATGAAAATGTCACATAAGCGAGCTTCAACAACTTTTTTTTGCTTAAAAAAAATTCTGGCAATAAAATAAAGTTTTATAAATATGGAAAATGAAAATTTGTGATATCAGTCCATATATGTATGTATGTCTGCCGATATATATAAACCGATTTTTTCATGAAAAAAATTTTTGTTTTCCTTAAAAGCAGTTCTGATAATAAAAGAAGGACGGACGTGGCAATAGTATGATGGCAATGATAATATAATATATTTGTCACGCTAATATTATTAAAACTTTTACCAAATGTATGTTTGCATGATCTAATATGGTTCTTGGATGTACTTAGTTTAGCCCCCGGGGAACAGGTTTTGCCTTGGCGTATTCCTAACTTAGGCGCTCTGTTTTTTCGGGGAAAAGAGGGGAAGGGGTCCCTCGTTTGGTGCGTCAAACTAAACTCTAGGAAGCCACGTGATTTATGTTGTGTTGGCTTCCGAAACCCTTACCAAGGGTATAAATTGACAGAACGGGGATCAACATGGCCCCCTGGAAGTTCTGCTTGCGGTTCGACGCGGGCTGATCATGTTTGAGGTGCCTACCTTGGCTGTAACGTTCTGGCTGTGGTTGAAACCTAAATCGCAGGAAGAGAGTGTTAGTATCCTTGATAATTGTTTGGTGATGGCTTTTTTCGAGGGCTAACAATCTCCCGAGGATCTGTTGCCTATACAACAGATACGTGTACTGTAAGGAACCAGTGGTGACGGTTTGACGGGTGAGTTGGTTTAAGGGCTGCTCTTAGTGGGCTTCGGCCTACCAACTCATTAAGCCTTGTGTTCCGTTGATTGCTGGGAAACTGCATACATGTGGGAACTCCTCAACAAGAAGTTGTTCATATGACCGCAATGCTATGACAAGAATTGCTACCTGTGTCAGTCACACGGGGGCGGTGGTGAATCGTGAAAAATTCACTCCGTGGAATTGGTCCACCATCAGGTTAGGCCGTCAAGGCAGGTACTGATGTAAATCATTTTCACAGTTGTACTTAGCTTAGCAAAGAACATATCCAACTAAAACCATGTTAAATGGTAGTCTTCAGCCATACAATTCAACAATAGTATGTTGCTCTTGTTATCTCAACCAAGTAACTTTTTCTACGTGTATGTACCATATGCAGTTTGTTTTGACAATATAATTTTAATCCATCCCAACATACATCCATACATACGAGTACATGCAGGATTATTTGTATTCATATGATTCATATATTCTATGAATAACCATATAAAGGAAGTTTGTGGCAAAACTTTAATGGCATTGAAGAATTATGACTAAGTATAAGCAAGTTTTTTTGTTTATTTTTAAATTCATGTCTGTCTATGCCATAAAAGCAGTCATTTCATTTTAAGATGTTGCTTTTATTTTATTAATACGCCCACACACGTTGTATGCCTCTTAAATAAATTTCACATTATATGTACATAAGTATATCTCTAGAGCATTTCGGAACGTTAAATAACAATCGTTGGCTTCAGTTATAAACTAGGGCAGCTTTATTTTCTTTTTTACAAGAATTAAGCCCCAATTCCATTTTTTATGCTGCAAAAAATCGAGAAAAATAATCGCATATGTGTTAAAACATTTGTATCGAAATACAGACAAATACTATTACATATGTATGTGTGTGTGTGTGTGTGTGTGTGTATATATATGCTGTTAACAATCACATTGTTATACTTTCAAAATGTACGAGTATAGTTTGCTTTCTATTCTATTCTGCTCTTTTTGTTGCTATTTTTATGGCAAGTTTTTACATCGGTTGATGCCCCAAATGAATTGACTGCATGCTTCACTTACGGATAATATTTATCTGTTAGATTGCCTTTGAAAAGTAGAACAAAGTCAAAGTAAAAAGACATGTGTTGGACTTGGGAAATGAAGGTTATTGCCAAACAAAATGGAGAAAAAAATTACAGCAGAAATAAACGATTGCATAATTTTACAGAATGAAAAAAGCTCAAAGTGTTTTTATATAACCCACTCTCTATAAATATAACCCACTCTCTATAATTGTAAGGAAACTTTCAAGAACGGAGGAGAGGTCATAAATTTTATTTCACCTTCAAGGACATTACTTTCCATTGGAAATAATACAATAAATTGCTAAAGTAAACGGATTCTCTAACATGATGGACAATATGAAAATACGTACTCATATATAGGTACGAGTATACAACTTTGCTTCTGCCGTTTTTTTTCCGAAATTCAAGGCTTTATTGCAAAAAACTGGTTATGCATTGATTATACACAATAGTGTCCATCGCTGGTCACGATTTGCTCCCATCTTTCGGCCAGAGTAAGCATCCGGCGTTGAAAAACTAGTCATCTTATGAAGCGACTTACGAATCGATCCAATTTTTTACTTTTTCATAAGACCGGAAGTGCTGGTCAGCCATGCCGTATGCCATTGATCGAGACAAGCCATAGTACGAGGGAGCAACATCTGGAGAATATGGTGTGTGGGGCAGGATTTCAATGTTTTCAAGTATGTCGGGGCCACTAAAGCAATTTGGGTACGAGTATTGTCATGCTGCAAAATCACTTTATCATGTGTCTTGTTGTATTGTGGCCGTTTGCCTTTCAATACTCAGCTTTGTCTTCGTCGGTTTTAACAACTTATAATACACTACGTTAAGCTGCTCCCATCAAATACTTTCGCATTGCGCACTGCAAAACCACTTTGTCATATCTCCCGTTATATTGCGGCCATTTGTCTTTCAATACTCGGCTCAAACGCATTAAATGCATTCGATAATGATTGCCTGTGATTGTCTCGGACGGTTTTAACAACTTATAATACACTACGCCTAGCTGGTCCTACCAAATACTTTCGCACCATACAGTCAAGCATTGCCATGCTACAAAATCACTTCATCATATCTTTCGTTGTATTGCGGCCATTTCTCTTTCAATTCTCGGCTCAAAAGTATTATTGCACTAGATAACAATCGCCTGTGATTGTTTCAGTCGGTTTTAACAACTCTTAATACACTACGCCAGGCTGGTCCCACCAAATACTGAGCATGGCTAGAATATCATGGCCGGAATATCTTGTTGATTTTCGTAATGAAATTATTTTTCGCCCCCACTCACAATGAGATGCAGCTATCCTTTCCATCTTTACCTTGCGAGCAGTTGTTCACTGGCAATCAAACGCCGTTCAACATCTTTCTGCTTCAACTCATACGGCACCCAATTTCCTTGTTTCTGAATCATTTACATGACTTTTAGGTGTTCTAAAATGGCTTGTTGCGTCACTCCCAAGGCTCCTGCCAATCCTTGTTTTTTAGGTAATGCCAACAATTCTGCATCTTCGAAAACCGTCTCTCTTCCACGGCCATGCTGGTCTTCGATGTCAAAACCACTATTCTTGAAGCGGTGATTTGACTTCGGCCTTACCATAGATATTTTAGAGCATTTGACGAGTCCCAGCCGTAGATTTCTTCATATTAAAGCCGAAAATGAAAAACTTCCGCAAATGACGAAAATTTGGTCCATAGCTGACATATTTAATTGAGAATAATTTTACAGCGCAGACACAATCCCAACAATATTTCAACGGCGTTATGTTTACAAATACCTATGTTTATTGTATGACATCTACGATCTATGTACTTCGACTATGACTTACTGCCAGCTATTGCAAAACGACGGAAGCAAAGTTGTACACCTAATAGCTGATTTTCTAGTGACCTGTACATACATACACAGAAAAAAAAACACCTCCTACTAAATTGAGGTATTCCAAACTTGCGTTTAATACGAGTTGTACTCAAAAATTTAAGAACGAACAACACAAAAGTGTAGGCGGACATGGCCCAGTTATGATAATAGGGGGACTACTATCCATAGGCGTCTGTCCCGACAAGTGTTGCGTGCTACTGTGGCGGTGCTTACAGCATATTGCTACATAGGGACGCATGCGAGATTTATTGAGATTCTTAGAAGTTTTAGGAACGAGGTGGAGAGGGCTGAGCCCTTCCTCTGTCGACGTCCAGCTCTTTAGTATATCTAGGCAGATTGGACTTTTTCATCCGATGCACTGGTGGGTTCTAAACTAGACTAGTGGTATGTAGATAATCTGATATACATATCATAATCAGGCAACACAATGGGACCAAACTGGACCCAATGGTTAGTACCCTGTTAAACCTAACCTTACACACAAATTTGTATTGTATTAAAAAAAAATCTCCTTCTTAGAAAAACTGAAAAAAGTAAAAATTTAACGAAAATCCGAGATACAAATATACAAAAGCCAAAAATCTAATTACACTTTTTATTTAATATTTCTAATATTGCATGATGGTATTTTTCTGGTTGAAGCTCAAGTTCAAATGCGGCTTTCGCCAAAAACTATTTTTACTTTTTATATATTATTTAAGAAGGCAGGAAAACGTAGTATTCAATTATTATTTTTATTAAAACATATTAAAGTGAGGGACAACTAGGTGTTTCGTAGTCGCTACACTACTCATCAGCACCCACTAGTATTCAAACTCGGTATCATGTAAACATGATGTATTTGAATAGGGCCGCTTAACCAACCCAGCACCGAGCTCGTATGTATTTTATCGTCTATATTTGTCGCATATTGATGACATATGCAATTTTGTTTTTATTTCATTTTCTAAATATAAATCTGCTACCAGACACCCTGTAGTTTTGCAAGGCTTGGGTTTAATTTAAGTTAAGAGCGTCTGAATTTTCTTTTCAATGTAATCAATTTCCAAAACTCTTGTCTATTATATTAATTATTTTAAGTTAAAACAGTTTATTTTGTTTAGATACAAACAAAAAAATATTAAATGCAATAATTTACTAGTCGTTTTATGCCACCAAATACCATTAACAAAATAATGCGCAAAATATCGAAAAAGTAAACAATATTAATAAAGGACCGTCATGAAAATATTTACTAATAATTAAAGGCATTTGTGTTTTTTTTTTTTTTTTTTTGTCAATAGAAAGCGAATAATAGTCATTAAAATAATATTTTATTACATTGTTTTCATTATCTACGTACATACATTAAATTATGCTGTTTTTGACGTGGCGTCCTTTCTAATATTTTTCGCAAAGTCTTTTTCATTTGCATGGATTTGGAAAAGCTCCACAATTTATCATTTCATTTAATTGAAAAGCAATTATGTAGCACATAGAATTTGTTTTTATAAAAAAAAGCTTTGTTATTAATTTATTAGATAAATATTTTAATACATATTAAAATTATATTTACTCGTACAACTTACCAATATTTATAAAATAATGAAAATCTGTAAAAAAAAAATAAAAAATAACAATTAATATAAATATATCATAGCGAAAATATAATAGCTCAATTCACAATTTTAGGGCTATGCTACTGCTTAATCGCAGTAAGTGAAGTATTTATGATAATGAGAATTAATATAAAAATATCATAGTGAAAATAAAAGGTGTCCGCCGGAAAGGTATACTACTCGCAGTAATTCCAGTGTAACCCTGGCTGTATGCGTTATGCCACCGTCTTGTTGATAACTCATGTTAATCAAGCCCAAATCATGCAGTTGTGGTATTTTCAATCATATCACGATACGAGGCCGGTTCGGAAACTTCTTAGCCTATTAATAAAAGAGAATAGTTACTTTTTCAAAAATATTTTTATTTTTCAATAAAATCTCCTGAAACTTCAATACACTTAGTCCAACGCTTTTTTAGCAATTCTATCCCTTGATTAAAATAGTTTTCCTCAAGGTCTTCAAAATAGTGGTTTACAACTCTAATTGCATCTTCATTTGAGGTAAAACGCTTGACAGCAAGGAATTTTTTAAGATTTGGGAACAGGTAAAAGACACTGGGAGCTAGATCAGGAGAATAAGGAACTAAATCAGAAGAATAAGCAAGTCATACTTTAATTCGTTGATTTTAGCCATTGTTAAAACACTCTTGTGCGCTGGTGTGTTGTCTTGATGAAAAATTTATTTTTTTGTGTTGTAAGCCAGGACGTTTTTCTCGAATTTGTACATTTAATTGATTTAAAAGGTTGCAATATTATTGTTTTACCCTTTAAAATCCCTTTGAAATCCCAAAAAACCGTTGCCATAACCTTACCAGCCGATTGAATTGTTTTTGCCTTCTTTGGGGCACTTCCTTCAGCTTCAGTCCATTGTTTGGATTGCTTTTTTTTTTGTCTCTGGAGTATAGTGGTGGATCCATGTCTCATCAACAGCTATGAAACGACGATTAAAATCCATTTTATTTCGCTTAAAACGATCCAAAAAAGCTTGAGAAATTTTCATTTTTATGCGTTTTTGCTCGACTGTTAACACATGCGGCACTCATTTTACAGAAAGCTTTTTCATCTGTAGTTCTTCATGCAAAATTAAATGGACTCGATCATTTGAGATGCCCATGATATAGCTATTTCATGCACTTTTTATACCATATCATGCACTTTGGCTACAATTTCTGTTGTTGTTGCTGTTTTTGGACGTCCACTACGTGGTTCATCTTCAATGCTTGTACGACCACGTTTAACTTCAGCAACCCAAGTTTTTACTGTTGCATGTGAAGGAGCATTTTCACCTAACACATTCACCATATCATTTATGAATTTCTTGTCCCCATAAACTTTTTTTATGTAAATATTTAATGACAGCGCATTTCTAATTTTTCCATTGTAAAAAAATCGGGGATGCATCTTTTGTGAACAGCTGTTTCTATATGAAGGAGTCACCAGATCGAAACAAAATTTAACATGTGTTCATAGATGGAGATGGAAGTTTCCAAAACACTTAACTTTTTTCTGTTTATACCGCGCTTTTTGTGCCCATTCACAGTTACCCTTACGCCGTTTTATTTATTTATTTTTTTAATCTTGGACCAGTACACAATACAGTGCATTGTGCTAGAGCTAGGAAAATAAGTTATAACGATGAGAAAAGAGGGAGTAGTGTTTGTCGACGTTTAACAATAACAACACGAAACACCAAAACAAACTCTATTACAGCATTTAAAATGTTGGAATTAAATTGGTTAAAACTCATCAGTGCCCAATGTACTCGCATATACCTTCGACACTGCTCAGACTAACAAAACTTGGTCCAACACCTTCCACACTGCAAGGTAATAAAGTACATTCAAAAAAATTTATATTGAAAATATAAACGATGATAAAACACAAAAACAAGTAAACACGTGTACATATATTGCTACCTATTGAGCATATTAATGTCGAGTATTATAATTTCGTCAAACCAATTAAGTATATCTGCAAATACGTTACCAAACGATGCAATTATACAATATCAAACGGCCCGATAAATTATATAAATAAAAAAAAAAATATATATATATATATATATATATATATATATATATATATATATATATATATATATATATATATATATATATATATATATATATATATATATATATATATATATATATATATATATATATATATATATATATATATATATATATATATATATATATATATATATATATATATATATATATATATATATAAGTATATGTTTTGTTAGTGTTAAGATTTGAATACTTAGAGTTAGTTACCTTTCTGAAGGCTGCTTAAAAGCATTGTCCATTAGCAGCACGTTTATTTTAATGAAATTAATGTATATACAACAAGGGGTACAATCGCACCAGCAACAACGTAAACTTCCTTTTTCGATACATGAATAAATGATAAAGGTCAATCCGTGCAAGTTTGTGGCTTGAATTTATCAAGTCAATGTCTCTCTCACAGACTGCTTTACGTTGCATATTCTCAGGTAGGAAAAACTAAAGACTTATTTGCTTATGTTTCATATAGACAAACTAAAAAACTTTCAAAAATTTCAAAAGTCTACTGATGATTAGGGTAGTTCCTATGAAATGTCGACATATAGATAGCTGGGAAACATAGAAAACAAGCTATTTATAATTTTCTACTGGTAATAAAAAAAATTTTAAACTATATAAGCACTTTTTTTTCATTGTAATTATGGAGTAGCAAGGCACACAGGGCTAACCTAGTTGTGTATAAAATTAATATATGTAGCTAATTGTTTAATTTAAAAGAGAACGAATTTAAGCTCTCTCATATTAAAAAAAAAAAATAACAGCGCGACTAAAGCCTATAAATTATTGAAATAAAAGCACTTTCTGTCATTTAAAAGTGATTTATATTCTTGTATTAAAAAAGAAATTCAACATTTTTTTAACCATAATTATTTTTTGTTATTATATATGTTTGTTAATTGATATGTTGTAAAGAAAAAAAAAATGCCTTTTATGTTTTCTGCACATGAAATAATAAATTTTTCTAACAATCTGTGTTGAAAATTATGAGTAGGATGCCTCCACACTATAAATTTCTAATAAGACGATCACAAACACGAAACGAGTGTTGAATTAACAAACTGAAAATGCGTTCAAGTATATGAAATTAATATGAAGCAGATAAAAATAAAACGTTGTCATGATAAAAAAAACGAGGATCCATAACGCATCACAAAACATAACACTTAAATTATTTTAAACATCAAGCATAAAATTGGAAAATTTTCTTCACTAATCTTTGATATTTTTATACCTTTTCTTTTTGTTGCTATTGTTATATTTGTCTTTTAATGATTGATAGGTATCGTTTTTTTTTTTTTGTCATCAAACAATTTTAATAACATTTTTAATGTTTCATTTGTGTAAAATTTGGTTTAAGAAATGTTTTGATCATAAATTATGTATTTCTTAGGGCACGTTTCCATGGTAATGCAAGATATTTATATTTTGTGGGAGCAAATTATTACGAAATTCTCTCCCTACTCAAAAAAGAGTAGGCAAAATTATGTTGTAAGTATTTTTACGTTTACACTTGTGGCATAAATATAATCAGAGTATTATTATAAAAATCCAATTGATGGTAACAATTCTACAACACTTACAAAAACATCATGAAATATTCTTGAACTATAAGTATTGGGATTTCTAAACGTTGTAGCGCCTTCAATAAATACCTGGAGTGCTGCCAATGCAAATATAAAAACACACATCTGATTTGATGAGAATACGGAGTTTTCTGAAATGGTTTAAATACTGAAGATTTACCGACTGCCGTTTATCTCCATCGGACTTTCTGGTTGGACGCCACAATGGTTTGAATGGAACCATACACCGAAAAACACAAAAGTACCGTTATCTGAAAAACGATACTTAGAAAAAACAATTACAGCGTTTTTCGTGTTCAGGAGGTCCCAATTAACTTATCTAGGCATGTTGCATTCTTGGTATTTTTCCAAATTAAACATTTGTAAAGCTGCGTTATTCAACTATACCAATATTATCATAATAAAATGAAATTACAATAATTCCTAAATAATTAGGTTTTTATTCAAAATCCACGTCGGCCCTTTAAAAGCCAATTTCACGATAATGAAGCTGTTTGTTCGTTCGCACAATTACATTTAAAACAATAACAAAATTTTGAATGTTGTTTTATTAAAACCTCCGTGTTCACATGATCAGTCCATGATAAGTCGCTATTGAATATTATAATGAGTTTCTTGGCAGATTTCTCATTATTCACTAGAATATCTTATGACCATACAGGCGGCAATCTTGTCTTACATACATTTTAAATTTTCTTAAATTTACTCTATTTGACCTATTTGAAAACCGATTTTAGAAAAAAGTCGACTAATCGTTCACCCTAGCTAGTATCATTACTTGGTAAAGTTGGCTTAGTGTATAGAACTTACTTTTAAGTATAAAAGCATAGTAAAAAAACCAGAAAAGTATTAGGGGAAGTTAAAACAATATAGACTTATGTTTGTATATTGAATGTTGTCCTTAACTGCCCGTCTACACTAGACATGAAAAGCTGTTAAGACATACTGTTAAAACATACCTTTGACGGTCTCACTGTTACATGCTAGAGTACACGTATGTCTTGATTTTTCATTATTTTAACTCCCTCAACAAATGCACATCATCAGATTTTATAGTTTATGGAAAAATAATTTTATTTTTTATTGCAAAATTTGCAATCTAAAATACGAATTGGAAAATTTTATTATATGCTGTCTCTTAATTCAATATGTATTACAATAAAGCTATTTATGACACTAATATGGTTATACATTTGTGACATTAATATGGTTATACGAGTACATGAGAAAAGTAGGAATGTTTAATATAATAATATGATTGAGTATGGCAATTTTTCTATAATTTTAATTAATGCTATGGCTACTTTTCAATTTTAAATTTAAATATATTATGGTTACTTATTATATGACTTTTTACAATACTATGGTGTGTCATCTCAATAGCGTTTTAAATATAACAATATAGTAATATCAGGTACAACCATATACTTCAACAATAGTATGTTGCCCTTAGAATATTGCTGTATCAACCATATATTTTTTTATACGTGTATGTGTATCTGTATATCATATTCGGAGTTTCCCTAGCCTATCTTCATTTATTTTATGTGAGCATACCGATAAAAATAATTTAATGAAATTGCACATGTAATCTTTTATATTTACTTGAATTTACGACTCTTATGATTACAAAGCAATTTGTTATAAATGAAAATTTCCCATTACAAACAAGTACGTTCTCTCTTTTTCTCTATCTCTTTCACTTTTCACACTCCTCTCTTTATCATTCGACCGCTTTTAAATGTATTCACAGCGTGTGGTGAAAGTCTGCAAAAGAATTTCTCAATATGCGAGTATTTATGTATAAAGATTTTTATCATAAATGTTTTAAGTAAAATGGAAATCAGTGGCCAATCTTATTTTCTAAATGTTAAAAAGTTAAAAGGCACAAATTTCTGGCCTTTCTTCATTAAATAAACATTAGGGTGGATCAATTTACGATAGTGTTTGGCCTAAGTATACAGAAGTTCGGCAACGATATTATCTAAATATAAATTTTTTGCTCTTTTCTCAGCCTTTAATCGACTGAATTTTATTTTTTAGTTATTATTATTTTGAAAAACCACTAAATTATTTTCGATGAAATTGAATTATTTATTAAAGAATATAAGTGTTAGTACTCCCCCTGGGAACAGGTTTTGCGATGGAGTATTCTTAACCAGAGCACTCTGTTTTTCGGGTAAAAAGGAGAAGGGGTCCCTCATTTGTTGTAGCAACTAAAACTCTAGCCACATGCCTTATGTTGTGTTGGCTTTCGAAATCCTTATCAAGTGTTTAAATTGGATCAGCTTGCAGTTCAACCCGGGGTGATCATGGTTAAGGTGCCTACTGTGGCTGAAACGTTCTGGCTGTGGTGGAAACCTAAAACGCAGGAAGGGGGTGTTAGTATCCTTGATAATTGTTTATTGTGTGGATTATTTCGTGGACTAATAACCTACCGAGGGTCTGTTGCCTTTACAATAGATATCTGCACTGAAAGGAACCAGTGGTGATGGTTGAAGGATGAGTTGGTTTAAGGGCTGATTCTGCTAGTGAGCCTCGGCCTACCAACTCATTAAGCCTTGGCCTCCATTGATTGCTGTAAAATTGCATACAGGGGGGATTAGAAGGCCCGAACTCCTCAACAAGAAGTTGCTCATATGGCAAAAATTGCTACCTGTGTGAGCCTAGTCATCCACACGGGGACGCTGGGGAATCGTGGTTAATTCACTCCGTGGAACTGGTTCATCATCAGATAAGGCCGTAAGGCAGGTGCTGATGTAAATATTTTCACAACTGTTTGCTATTATTTGCCGATAGAAAAAAACTGTGTGAAAAAACATTAAAAATAAAAATTGAGAAAAAGTAAAAAAATTGAGTTTTGGGCACCCCAGAAAATAGTTTTTTTTATGTCGTAGTCAATTTTTTTTTCCTCACGCCAAAAGCAATCGAAAAATCTACGGTACAATATCGAAAAATTGTTATTCTTCTAAATCGACCGACCCTAATAAACGTATTTATGAAATTTTCAAGACACCCTGTTTTTCTTTGTTCCATTGTGGTTGTATTTTTAAGGACATTTTCTTCTCGTTACGGCTGTCATTTAACCTTTTGTTTAAATGCCAACAACAAGATGCTGATAGTAAATGAAAAATAAGCTATTTATGTGGAAACTATAAAGGAACAATAAAATACTTATTAAAATAAGGAAAGCAAATCCAAGAAGGTTATATGTGTTAAATAAAATGGAACGACTTGGATTTAATTATATATTGTTTTTCATATGTTGGCATTTATGGCAATTTTATATGTATGTTGTCGAAACAGTCAAATGCGTATTGAGTAATGAAAACTGGGTCATATGTAGCTAATCAGAAAAAGTTTTGTGATTAAACACACTAAAAAGAAAAATTGACTCTAACCGTACTTCCATCGATCCCAAGGGGTGGCAGAAGTCTTCATTTTCCTAAATGAGATGCGCTTGATTCAAGTACGGATTATTCAGGCTCTAAACACTTAATTTCAAACATACTGGATTCCGAATCTGTACTTGAAATAAGTCAAAAAAGGAATTCATTTGAGAAAAATTAAAATTCCAGAATCAATCGTAAAAACTAAACATCTCATAAACATCACTGATGTTAATTTTGAATAAAAATGTGAATTTACATGGTTGCAAGGTTCAACGGACTTAAAAGCTGCATCAGGGATCAAAATAGGTTGATGAAACAGACAGATTATGAAAAACACGTCTCATTTGTTATACTTTCCTGTCAAAGTCAGACGCATGTAACAATTATTTTGCGATTTTTTTTTTTTTAATTTTTCAATAATTAGACGTTCATAACAAATTAAAAGTTTAACTTACGAGGTCTGATCAAAAAAATAACCGTTATTTTCAAATTTCGTGAGTTAGTCGTGGTTTGGTGTGCTCTTCGATTTTTTACTTTTCGAAAAAATGGATCAAAGAAACTGTATTAAGTTTTGTGTAAAAAATGATATTAAATGCGCAAGGACATTTCAAATGTTGACTGTTTTGCGAGTCTACCATGGACAGAACACAAGTTCAATTGTGGTAGAAGGAAGGCCGAAAAAATTTCTATGACGATGCTCGTCCTGGTCGCCCGAGCACGTCAACAACAGCTGTAAACAGTGAAGCAGTGAAGAAAATAATTTTGGATAATCATCGATGTTCACATATTATTCGGCTCATGCCAAGCAATTTTTAAGGATGTTTTACGCATGAAACGTGCTGCAGGGAAAATTGTTCCAAAATTGCTAAATTTTTAGCAAAATCAAAGTCCCATGGACATTGCTGAGGAGCTGTTAAACATCGCAAACGGCGATTCAGATTTCCTCAAAAAGGTTATAACTGATGACGAATCATGGGTGTATGGCTATGACATTGAAACCAAAGCCCAACCAATGGAAGGTTCGAAAAGATCCGAGACCGAAAAAAGCATGTTTTCTTCAACTGCAATGGCGTGGTGCACCATGAATTCTTGCCACAAGGTTGTACGATCAATAAGGAATACTACCTTGAAGTTATGCGCCGTTTGCGCGAAGCAATTCGTCAGAAATGCACAGAATTGTGGGAAAAACAGTCATGGATTTTGCACCATGGTAACGCATCACCTAACACATCGATGCTTGTGCGTGATTATTTGGCCAAAAACAAAACCATTATCATGCAAAGGCATGATAATGCCTTTTTCGCTTATTTTTTACAAGCTTCTTCAGGGGTATGTGTTTATTTGGGATAATTTTTGTTGGTTAACTTAATAAAAACTGGACTTTACAAACGTGTAAGTTGTATACTTTGCACATCTAATTATATAAAACAAAATATATAAAAAAGCAACACAAACATTTTTCGTCAAATCTAACCCTCATATCACAGAACTTTTAATAAAAATAAAATAGTTTTATTATATTTTATTCGTTTTTGTACTGACCATAATTACCCCGTGGAAAACCCACTGTTTTTAAATCTAAAGCATTTAAGTTTCGTTAAATTTTCAACAAAAAAAAAAATAAAAATAAAACATAAATAGAACATAAAGTTAAATAACATTTATTTACGAAAACAACAGCTGGACCTTATGCTGTCAAAAACTTTCGGTTTCACTCTTATAGAGCAGACAAAAAAAAATCACATAATTTTACATTCATTGTTCTTTCTATAGACATATTTAATATGTATATATATGTAAATGTTCTTCTTCAGAAAACAATAAAAACAAAACTTTAAAAAATGCAAGAATTAAAGGTGTTGTATATCCCTTCTCTGCTAAAAGTTAAAGAACCTAAAGAAAAGAAAGAACCTTTTTTAGCTATTCCACATAAATTTCGTTTATTGACTTTAAAAATCATATGCTTTTCCTGCTAGCTTTTGCTGAATGATATTTTTCTTTAAGTATAAATTTATTGAAATAAAAATTTATTATTTATTAAATTCTGTTTAAATTTTCAACGGCACATGGCGACCTTCATCATATTGTTTTTCCTTTTTCCTGTCTTTAATAAATTTATTTTTTATTTGTTTTTAAACTTATTTTTGAAACAAGTAATGTTTTAAATATTGTCTATAAAAACTATTCTAAACTATTGGACAACATAAGGTTTTGGCTGGAAGGCAAAGTATAATAATAAATTAAAAGATATAAATATTTTTAAAAGATAACTAAAAACAAAGATAACTCAAGAATGCCTAGAAGCAAATGAACTGTAAGTGTTTTCTTTGGGACAGAACTCTGATAAGATGAATGATGAAATAAGGGATGGCAGGTTCTACTGGTTATACTCGTAAGCACAATGCGACAGTTTTTCTTTTTTTTATAAAACTCTGATAAGACAAGTGGTGAAAGACAATATGGCAGGCTTTGTTTATTATACACTGAAAGAAATATGCTTCATATATTTAACGAAACTGTTTCAGTAAATTTTTTTCATTAATCCAATGCAAACTTTTCATTTGAAACATGCATGAAATTTCATATATATTATAAAACAGTTCCATTAGAATTCTTTCATTAAGTTTCATAGTTTCATTAAAAAAAAAAATGATTGGATTTATGACTGCAATAAAATTTAATTTTTTTAACTCTTTGAATTTTGGTAAGATATATTAATGAGCATTTATTAATCTTAAGCTACAGTTTAGGAAAATGTCAAGTTTTTTTTTATCAAAAAGCTAGTTTTTTGAGATTCATATTTAATGTAAATTTTATGATTTCATGTAAATTTTTCAGGTGCTCAATGAATAATAAAATTAGATAAGTGAAATAACTTCATTGACCTAATGAAAGAGATTCATATTTTTAATGAAGTTATTTCATACATCTATGAATATATTACATTAAATAAATGTTACCTTTTCATTAATTTAATATACAGTTTTTATGCGCTTTATGAAATTGATTCTTTGATCTAGAGAAATTATTTCACTAATCATATGATTTCTGTTTCATACTTCTAATGAAAATAAGTCATGTTATTTTATTAAAATGTTTCATTACTTTTATAAAGCTTTTCATTAAAATAATCTAATGAAATTTGTTTCATTATTTCTATGAAAAGTTACAATAGTTGAAAAATAATAAAACAATTCATAAAAGTAATGTCAAAGTTCAGAGAATTTCTGAACAAAAATTTTTCAGTGTAGGTGCAATACCGCTCCGTTTTTAATGTAAAGTCAACACAACTGTATATGTAAATTTATAAATCATGTTACTCTGCTAGCAACGTGCAGCTATTAAAGAAATTCTTTGCTACAATACTTGCCGAATTATTAAGGTAATTTTATTCCGATTTTAGCGATATCTTTTGAATGAAAAGAAGACAAACGTACTATGTCAATTGCGACCTCCAAACAATCTAAATTACGCGAAGATTTTGCGATTTTTATCTTTATTTCTACGAATTTTTATCACTTATAGCCCACTGTGCAGTTGTTGTTCTGCTTGTTATAACATAAAGCTAAACATACTGTAATAAACGGTGCTGGTGGCACCGTTGGAATAATCGATTGTGCAGATTTGTCACTCATGATGTCGCAGGGGTCGAGTGAGCATCGCATGTTCGCTGTGGAGACATTTTTTAAAAGTAATGATTCTTACGTCCAATTATGAGGACGTAAGAATCATTACTTTTAAAAAATGTCGATCGTCGATACTTTTGTTCAAAGTTCGATATTCGGAGAATTCGTAATGGACCGCATGTAAATTTAATTCATTCATGGGTGCAGGGACTTCGCGCAACTGCTTCGGTTATTATTGGCCCGCGGTCAGGGCCCAGTTGATCTTCAAGGACTACCGAAGGCATTGAAGTGGTTGAGAGCTGTTTACGTGAAAATCTGCGACCTTTAATACGGAACAGAGCAGCCTAACTGGGACTTTCAAAAGCGATTATTCATGAAATTTTAAAAAAGGATCTAAAGGTCTATCCGTTTAATATTCAAATCGCAAAAATTTTTGTGAAACGATGTTGGAGAGTTTTCGCACTGTAAATCCCATTTTGTTGAAGCAAAGAGGCTCGTTTTCACTTAAACGGCAAAATGCTGTTACTCATCTCTAAGAGTCCGCAACCTTCGATTGAAACATCAAAAACCATTGCATTGCCCCTGAATGAGAAGATAAAGAAATGGACGGAGTCCATCGTTGAACAACATTGGAATGACACAGCTGGTCTTGAACAATCCAAGAAATTTCTAAACTTTGATAAAAAGAGGGCCGAACGTGCTTTAAAACTGGACAGGAAAAGTCTCAGAACATTGACAGGTGAACTTACAGGTCATTATAACTGCTACAAGCACCTGCACAGGATGGGCATTTCCAACACAGATATTTACAGATTTTGCGGTGATGAAGAGGAGTCTATGGAACACTTAATCACCCACTGTGGAGCACTGGCACATAGAAGATATAGGCTACTACAAGCTTATATGGTAAGATATTTTTGATTGCAAAATTGCTTTTTTTTCTTAATTCCTTTCTAAAATTTTTTCGCACCACATAAAATTCAAAATATAATATTTTGCCACTTTTTCATTTAATTTTCAAAATTCACAACGAAAACCAAATAATAATAAAAATTAGTTCGCGCTTGATAGCTTACACTAAACACAATCAATCAAATTTTTATTTTCCATCAAGCATCGTCAGTGTCACACATACTAACTAATTTTCACGCACACTACTCGTATTACCGTGCTTGTTAAGCATTTTGATCGTGTCTATCTCCCTTTACAGCTACATTTAAGACATTTTCAGAGAATTTTTGATGTTAATATTGTTTTTTGTTAATAAAAATAATTTTTGAAAAAGAACTCATTTTTGAGATATATTATTTTTTTCTTGATTTAAAATCTACAAATTAAGCAATATCTTTGTTTTAAAGTAGCATAGTTAAATATTGAATTTAAATAGAAGCAAGTAGCAAATTTAGTAGTATTCAAACTTTGTTGCAAAAAACACACAATTCTAATAAATTTATCATCGCTGACATACATACTCGTACACATACATATACACAAAATGTCACATGCGAAGCTTTAGTGAAAAAAGCTTATCGCAATTGTTTTCTGGCCATTAAAAATACAATTCCTGAACGCATACGAGTCCACATGCTTGATTTCACATGCCATAACATATACAATTGCATTAACACGCAGTCATAAAAGAATGATGACATGTGTGCGTAAGTGTTTTCTAGTTTTTGGTTTTTTTGTGTGTGTGTGTGTGTGTGTGTGAATTTGTAGGTGTATGAAGGTTTTTAGTGCCATTAAATAATATTTTTCTTGGCAAACATTTGCTTTAACTATTGTTGCATGCAGTTGCATGTTAATAATACCTGACATTGTAGTTGTTTTATGATTTGCTATTGTTCTGGCATATGTTACTCTCTATCTCTCTCTCTCTCTTTGTCTTTTTCTGTCATTGTTTTTATTTCAACCTTTTCATTGTTTTATCGTTTCACAAACATTAAAATATTTGTTAGTTTTTATACCCTTCACAAAAATGTTAAGGGTATATATAAGTCTGTGATTCCGTTTGTAATTTCTACAGTTTTAATTTGCGACCCTGTAAAGTATACATATTCTGAATCAGAATGAATGGAAAAGTCGATTAAGCGATGTCCGTCTGACCATCTGTCGGTCTTTGATATACAGTTTCTGAGAAAACCATTAGACTAAGAAACCTTTTTTCTTCACCATTCTATTACCCCGTCCATTCGTGGGTTTGATATTGAATTTCAGTAAAATCGGTTCACATATAGTTGAGATATTTCTAAAATTCCGGGAAAGGTAATAATTTTGTGCAATTTTGTATGAAAATTCTTTAAAAAAAAAAAATTTTTGGTTTTGCTTCAAACTTCACACAATTATAAATCACGGCGATTACAAGGGGAAAAAAATGTTTTGCCGATATGAGTCCAGATATCTCCGAGATATAGTCTAAACCAATTTTTTTATGAAAATGTTGCGTAAGCGACCTTAAATAACAATTTTTGTTTAAAAGTAGTAATAGAAAATGAAAATTTCCGATATCGGTCTGTATATCCCAGAGATATAGCATAAACTGATTTTCCATGAAAATGTTGCGTAAGTGAACTTAAACCACTTTTTTACTTACTGGTGATATAAGAATGTTAATGAATGAATAGAGAAAATTAAAATTTCCGATTTTTCGTGACAAAATTTTTTTTTTTTTTTTTTTTGCTTAAAAGCAGTTCTGGGTATAAAAGGAAGTTACTGAAATACAGAAAAATTCTAAAAATGAAATTTCCGATATCGGTGCATATATACGCGAGATATAGCCTAAACCGGGTTTTCCATGAAAAGACATTTTTTTGGCTTAAAAGCAGTTCTGATTATAAAAGGATATTACTAATAACAGAAAATGAAAATTTTCGATATCGGTCCATATGTACTCGAGATATAGCCGAACCGATTTTTTCATGAAAATGTCGCGTAAGCGAATTTAAACAATTTTTTTACTGGTAATATAAGGATGTTATAAAATAGACAACATAAAATTTCCGAAATGGGTTCATATATACTCGAGATATACATACATATGTAGCTTAAACCAATTTTTCCACGAAAAAATTCCGATATCGGTCCATATATACCTAAGATATTGCCTAAACCGATTTTTCCATAAAAAAATATATATATTTTTGCTTAAAAGCAGTACTGGTTATAAAAGAGGTTACTAAAAAACAGAAACTGGCAATTTCTAATTTCGGTCCATATATACCCGAGATATAGAATAAAATGAATTTTTCATGAAAATAACGCCTAGGCGAACTTAAATCATTTTTTTTTTTTTTTTTTGCTTAAAATCAGCTCTGGTAGTGTAGGGAGGTTGCCAAATACAGAAAATTAAAATTTCCGATATCGTTTGATACATACCCAAGATATAGTCTAAACCGATTTTTCCATGAAAAATTTTTTTTTGCTTAAAATCAGTTCTGATTGTAAAACGAGGTTACTAAAATTCAGAAAATAAAAATTTCCGATATCGGTCCCTATGTACCCGAGATATAGCTTAAACCGATTTTTCCATGAAAAACATTTTTTTGCTTAAAAGCAGATCTGATTATAAAACGAGGTTACTAAAATACAGAAAATGAAAAATTCCAATATCGGTGCATATACGAGTGTACCCGACATATAGCCGAAACCGCTTTTATCATATAAAATGTCGGCTAAACCGATTTTTGCATGAAAAAATTTTTTTTTTACTTAAAAGCAATTGCGATTGTAAAAGGCGGTTACTGAAATACAGAAAATTTAATTTTGCAATATAGGTCCATGTATACCCGAGATATAGCCAAACATTTTTTCAGTGAAAATTTCTATGAAAGATTATCTTTTTGGCATGGCGATTACAAGGCAAAAATATTTTTTTCGGAGCATCCTTAGCGTTTTTAGTTCCGATTATATATATTACATTATATATGTAATATATATTATTATAATATATATTACATATATACGTGGCTATAGTTAAGGGTATTTTAGATTCGGTCCAGCCGAATATACTTTACTCTTACTTGTTAATGTTGAGTTTATAGTGTTGTCTATAGTGGCACAAGTTTTCATTCATACATATGTAAATATACATATGGATGTGTACACAAACTTCTATTCATTCGCAATGTTTGCTTATTGTCCTTGTTAATGTTTGATTGTACGACAGTGACATTTAATACTCGTAGAAGTGTTTTTGTGTTGTATTTTATTGACTAATACTTGTCAAATTTTGTTTCGATTGGTCATTAAACATGATTTATTCTTTTTGACTTGCAAATGCACTTTTAAACATTTCATTTCATTTCTATTCTTATTTTAAATGTGCTCTAAATTTGTTCAATAGAAATGCAGAAATTTTTATATTATATTTTAAAATGTTAAAATTCGAAAACGATAATTGAAATTTGATGCAAAATTGAATGATAACTGGGGGCAGGTTTGAGTTTTAAATAGCATTTAATAAAGAAATTTGCTAAAACTGAAACATATTTTTCACGAGATAGAAAGCGAATGTTATTAAACGTTAATGCTCTTAAATTTTGTGTATTTTTTTTTTATTAAATTATTATTGATATTAAAGCATCGCTAACAAACAAAATATCTTAAATTTCCTTCATATTAATTTGTTAAATTTCAGTTGAAATTTTATAATTTTTTAAATTAAAAATTGTTTGGTTTGTACATATGTACATCAGGTTTTAGTTCAAGTTTTTCCTTTCTTAAGTTTTTTTCTTGAGAAGGATTTTTTACAATACAAATTTGCTGTGATCAATAATTATTGATTGAAGAAGACAAGAAAAATAATAATCAAATTTCCTTCTTCTGCTCGGTTACAATTAAAACTTTTATTTAATAAACACAAGCAAAAAGGCTAGAAAACATGCTCCAATATCGAATTAAAAATTTTGAAATAATTTTAAAGATAATATTAAACTAATAATTAGCGAAAAATTATATTATTATTACAAAACTAAAGCCTAGGGCGCTCGATATACGAAATATATTGCAAAAAAGAACCATATCTTGTTCACAATATAATTAGTATTTTTCGTTCACAATTGTTTTAAGATTATTTTTTGCATTATAATATAAAATCGAAGAGAGATATTTATTTTTATAATTATATTTAATCCTTAAGCCTAGTATTGAGATTGAATGTGCGAAAAATTGTTAGCAACATTATTTATTTCGTACGAAAAAAATGAGATGTATTCAGTGCTGTCTATTTTTTTTTTCTTAAGGCCAATATTGAGTTTCGTGCGAAACTCTTTCAAATTGCATACAAAAATGTTTCGTATGAAATGTTTGCGAAATAAGTTTAGAAATGTTGTACTGAGTTTTTAAAACGAAAAACGCACAATATGTATCTGCTTTATGTTTTCATTTCAAATTGTTTCTGGAAATATTTGTTTTTTCAGCTGCGAAATAACATAAGTAAAGCTTTTTTCGCACGAAGTATAGGGTGTTTTTTTAAGCCCGATAGAACTTGAAATTGTAAAAAATAACACAAAAAATTAAATTGTAATCAAAATTATTTTTATTCGAAAGATCAATACGTGACATTAACATTTGAAAATGATTTCGGGCATATGGGCACCGCGGCTGTTCTTGACGAAGCGCATTCTGGACGTCCAATTTTGGGCCACTTTTTCGAGCACTGCTGGCCGTATGTCATGAACAACACGAACAATGCTGGCCTCCAAGGCGTCAATTGTTGCTGGTTTATCAGCATAAACCAGTGACTTCACGTAGCCCTACAGGAAATAATCGAGAGGTGTCAAATCGCACGACCTTGGAGGCCAATTGACAGGTCCATTTCTCGAAATCAACTTATCGCCAAATTTTGATTTCAGTAAGTCGATGGTTGCGTTCGCCGTATGGCACGTAGCGCCATCCTGTTGAAACCACATCTCCTCCGGATCAATGTCATCCATATTTTCAAACAAAAAGTCATTGATCATGGTGCGGTAACGATCTCCATTGACCGTAACGCGAGCTCCGGCCTCATTTTTGAAGAAATAAGGTCCGATGATGCCACCAGCATGAAAACCGCACCAAACAGTGCATTTTTCTGGATGTAATGGAGTCTGTAGGGTCTCTTGTGGATTGGTCTCACTCCATATGCGGCAATTTTGCTTATTAACAAACCCGTTAAGCCAAAAATGCGCCTCATCGCTGAACACAATTTTTCGTCTATAAGTTGCGCGAATCGACGACTGATTTTCAAAGTAAATTTGGATAATTTCGTAGCGTTGTTCAAGCGTGAGTCTATTCATGATGATTTGTCAGAGTATACTGAAACAAATAAAAAAAATGTTTCATCAAAATTTAATTTTTTGTGTTACTTTTTACAATTTAAAGTTCTATCTAGCTTAAAAAAACACCCTATACAAACATGTATACTTACAATTAAAAAAAAACATAACATAAGATGCGTATGGGTAGCAATCTTTTTGCCCCCTTATGAATCATACGACAGGGGTTGCAAAAGGTATAAATATAAAAACTTGCAAACAAACAAGTGAACTAAATTAATAATATACTTCTGAATAATAAATCAAGTATAATTTTGTTTAATTAAACGACATTTTTTGCACTATATACTGACTTTCGTGAAATTCTCAATAATTCTGTGAAAGTTAATGAGCAAATTTGACTTACAAAGTCGATGTAACACCAATTGAACTTCTGCAGTTTTATTTTTTTTAACCTTTGAAACGTTTAATTGAAATTACATACTTTGGAAAAAAGTTTTCCTGCAACTTGAGTAAAAGTTCTTACTCAACAAAGCCCTTTCAGCACATTGGACAATAAAAAAGTTTAACCAGAAAGTGAAATAAAGTTTCAAATTTGCCATTTCCCATCCCTGATGTGTGTTTTATTGTTGTAAGCAGTTTTCGCCGTCAGTTAATACGAGTATGTATATTTTCCATTATTAGACGCCACAATCTTTATAACAATTATAACCCAAAAATTAGAAATATAAGAGAAAATGTTATTCTTGAACATGTTTCTTTTGACAATAATAAAAATGTGCTTGTCGGTTCTTTTTTATGAGGGAATAAAAGCCAATTATTGTAAATGTTGCTTGTTTCGTTACTGTAGCCGCTCAGAATAGCAAAAAACTGACACAAAATATTTTATTAAGGAGCTGCATACAACTATTCGAAAATATTAATCGTGTATATATGGTGTATGTGCATACATACGTACATAAAAAAAGGATATATTTTGCAACATAAAAAATGCGGCTAGGGAGCAGGTGTTGCTAGGCGTAGACCAAACTAGGCACTCTGTTTTATGGGGCATAGAGAAAAACGAGTCACATATGCTTGCGAAATAATAAGAACGCAACTACAGTAATAAAATCATTACTTCGAATTTAGTTGTATAATATGTTTTTAGCTTTATGTTGTATGTATGTGCGCATTTACAATAAGCAGATGAATGGCTTGCACAGTGGCGCGGAAGGGATAGAAATTCATAACAACCTTGAATTCATATTTTTCTGTTGGTAAGTGTTTCTAAGAAGGTCTGATATCTAAACGAATTTTTGGAAAATTTGATTTATAATTATATTCATTTAAGATATTCAACGATATATAAAAGAATAGTTTAGTTTAAGGTGGAAACATATTAAATCAATATCAAATATCTAGAGAAACAAAATGATAGCCATAATGTTGATGATATTGCTTCTTTTTATTTTATTTCAAATTATCATACAAAATTTAATTTTTTTTTTGTTTATCCAGCTAAGTTTAACACACACGAGAATAATTTTTAAGACCAAAATTTTTGACTACTTTCATCAAGCGCACATGTAGATTAGAGCGACTTAAATTATATGGAAGCGAAATTCGTGCAAGGTGTACCCACCTCAAAATGAACATAAGTATTTTTTATGATGACATTTCAAATATTTCGGCTCTAGTTTTGACCTCTCGAGAGCTGGAATATTTTGAAAAACGGTCTATTTGAGAATCTGTTTTCTTACCAACATATACGATATGGGTATCATGAGAAGTAATTTTTAAGGTGCATCCTACTGTATATACAATTTGTTCAAGGACGATCATCCATGTCATTTTTTAAGGATATTTTGTAAAAAAGAACGATTTTTGAATTGTTTGTTCAGGGTAGTAATAAAATTGCCAAATTACTTTATTTTAATCATTAGTTGATTTAAGTAAATACGGGTTTTATCTTTTTTTTTTTTTAAATCGTGCCAGTTCGCGTTTTGGCAAAAATGCAATGGGGTGGTGGCCCTTCGTTTTAAAAATGGCAATATGGGTATTAAATTTTTTCCTTTGCCAAGTACAAGACCTGTGTATGTAAATAATTTAGATTTTTGTACAGCAGCTGTATTTTAGACGGTAATCTGGAATATATGTATATAAATGCAATTTTTTTGTAACTCTAATATGATAGCGGCTTTAGTTTCTAGATCTCGTATGGATCAATATATAACTAAAGAAAGAAAAAAAAAATAGAAACGATCCACCACTTTTTCGCCGAATTTATACGTATTAATTTACGAAAAATATGCCTCCAAAAAGTCGTGGGTCATTTGCTTTTTTTTTTTTTTTCTTAAGTCCTATTTTCATCTATATGTGATTTAAAAACTACATATTTGACGTGCCTTAAAACTCCTTTCTTTTTATACTCATATCTTATATCTTGGTAATGAATCAGATTCTCAAATTGAGAAAACATGCAGAAATAGAGACTTTTTCAAAATGGTTCAGCTCACGAGAGGTCAAAGCTGTAATCTTGAAAATGTCCAAGGTTCAGTTTTAAGAGGGTATATCGAGCACTTTTTTCTCTGAGTCTCTCTAATGTACATGTACACAGCTGAGCTTGTGTTGGTGTCTTTTGTACTCACTTGAGGATTGACGTATAATTGTGTTTGAATGCAGGCTTGTAAGCGATTGATAAATTATTCTAACAACATTCCTATTACCGATTTTGCCAAGAAGCTGTCACTTTGTGCCACAACAAATATTTTTTAGTGTTAAGAAGCCTCAAAGGAATTACCTTATTTTGAAAAATTTCTATTTTTATTTATCAATTGGAACCTTTTGCATAAAATAATACGACGTCAAAACTAAATCTAAATTAAAATAACATTAATGAATGTTAAATTGCTTATTCAGTGTGTAGACATACATATAAGTACAAATTTAGAATGTATTTTAGCTCCAACCAACTACCTAAAAATGTGGAGCTATTAGAGAAACTTTCAATTATTTCTACACACATGAAATCTTCAGAAAATGTACCTTTCTTATGCAGGCGGTTGCTTTTTCAATGAAAAAAAAATAGAATATTTTCTTCTGCATCTTGGGAATTTGGTTTAATTCACTTGAGCATCAAAGAAAACTTATTGTTCCGGTAATTTCAAATGACAGACAATTGATTCGTAAAGTTTCTGTGGCTTTTTTTGAAGTTTATTTTTATTCCTTTTGAAGTTTTACGTGTTTTTTTTTTTTTATTTATGCACATTTAAGTACATACGTACATACGTATGTAAGCATATACATATGTATATAATTTTTTTGTGCTTAGTTTAAAAAGGTTTGAAAACAAGCATGAAATAAGAAAAGCTGAAAGGAATTAAATTGATTAAAAGGCATACCATTAAGAAGAATAACGTTAAAAAAAAGATTTAAGCAAATTTAAGGCGATGAAAATTATTTCACAAGTTGAAAAATTTTTTATCACGTTTACCGCACAACCTTTTCATAGCAAAAAAAAAAATGGGATAAAACTTCCAAGTATTTCTTCAGGTGTTAGAAAGATAAATACCACAAATATTTACGTTGTTATCTTAGCAGTGACAGAAGAAAGAGAATAAATGAACTAAAAGCGCACAAAGGCAATGAAATATTTTATAAATGAATATCAAGTGCTTGTTTTACAATACAAGGAAAAATATTTATAACAATAGATTAAGAAAAATTTATAATTTCTTCTCACCTGAGACCATTATTATTTTGTTTCTTAAAAAAGAAAACCACATCAATGGATAAATTTTTGATATCTGGTATTGAATTATATATATTATTTTGCATTTTTATTTTCTACATTGGACAAATACTCAGAAGATGATCCTAGGAAAATAGGTTGTTAGGAGGAAGAGGAGGAAAGAGTGAGTAGTATTTGCAGGCGTTTGACAACGATATATGTGACAGTGAAAAATATTTACTTCAGCACCTTTCTTTACGGCCTTATCTGATGATAGACCAATTCCACGGAGTGAATTAATCACGATTCACCAGCGCCTCCGTGTGGCTACCAGGTGCACACAGGTAGCAATTCTTGTCATATATTTGTAGCCCTATGGGCACGCCCTTCTTCAGGAGTTCGGGCCTTCTAATCCCTCCTGTATGCAATTTCCCAGCAATCATTAGAAGACAAAGCTTCATGAGTTGGTACTCCGAAGCCCATTAAAAGCATAAGCCCTTAAACCAACTCATCCATCACCACTGGTTCCTTACAGTACAGGTATCTGTTGTAAAGGCAACAGCCACTCGGAAGGATGTCAGCCCCCGAAAAAAGCCTGTGCAGCAGGGCCTGTGTGTCAGGGATACTAACATCGCCTTCCCGCGTGTTAGGTTTAAAACACAGCCAGAAAGGCCCAGCCAAAGTAGGCACCTCAACCATGATCAACCCGGTCTGAACTGCAAGGAGAACTACCCGAGCGCAATGCTGAGCCAATTTTACCCTTGGTAAAGGTTTTGGAAGCCAACACAACAAAAGTCATGCAGCTTCCTAGAGTTTTATTTGCTACAACAATCGAAGGACCCCTTTCCCTCTTTACCCGAAAAACAGAATGCCCTGTTTTGAAATATGCCAAAGCAAAACCTGTTCCTCGGGGAGAAGGCGCTATATGTGACAGAACCAGAAGATATTTAACGTGGGTACTTGCCCTAATGGCCCAACCCCACGGTTCAGCCGGACGTCCCCATGCATGACAAATTATCACGATTTGTCATGCATGGGTACCATTTTCGATCTCATGCTGAATGGCGCATGTTCTCCCCCATGGTGTAGGGTGGAGCCTTCCTAAAACTCCTTTCGATCGGCAGACTAACGGCATCTGGTTGCAGTGCAACTCCACACCGAGTCCGAAAACTCTCCCCGCATTTTGGTATTGAACCATAACCACCACGATGCCCCCGAAGAGCCTCTCCATAGCCGGTTGAGAACAATGTTCTCGGGGCTCCTGGCTTCTGTGGTACCAAAAATAATAGCGTCTGGTGGTCAGACTATAGCATCCCTAAAAAGGGCTGCTACAGTTTTAAACCTCAAACGGTTCGAAGCGATATATGTGACAGAAAACACGTCTGCAGACAACTTCCAATCGTATGGCTGAACAATGAATTCTCTCTGTAAAGTGTTGTGCACTACGCCAAACAATCGACCACAAGTGAATAAGAACTGAACGGTGAACGTGTATTGCGTAAAAATGTCTAGATTTTGAGAACTGTATCATTAAAAAACTTCATTGTATTAGTGATAAAACAGAGAAACGCAGCCCACACTGCGTCTATGCATCAGTGAGTCAATAGAGTTGGTTATTCTACTTCAACCAAAAAGTTACTTTGCTTTCTCTTATGTATGCAGTATACATAAAACGCTTAAACAAAGTATTTCAAAATATATAAATAAATTTCTTTAAATTTTTATCTTATTATTAATAGCCAGAGATATATGAAAACATAAATTATGTTAAACAATATATTTTAAAGTAGCCCAGAATATAAATATAATTAAAATAAAACACATTTCTGGTTTAAACTGTCAAGAATAATATCACGGAATGCGCAAATACTCGTACTCGTACACTGAGGCCTGTTGGCGTATTTTTCTCCACAAACAAATCAAATTAATCTGTATGATTTGTATAATTCATACAACATAAATCAAGAATTAAATTCAACTGCAAGATGGACGTGATTTTTTGTTTTGTATGCAAAAATTTACGCATTTTCAGTAAATGCAACCCTGTGGGTGGTAAACAACTGATTGTGAAAAGAATTGGCTGGATATGCACACTGACGGTCTCATATAGAAGGATCCTAACTAATATAATTGCAACTTTATAGAAGAAGGAAATAAAATATGATTTAGCAACATGAACGAAACGAAAGCAAAATTAATAATTAGGTAATTGTCAACCATTTTCAGTACTAATATTAAAACTAGATGCCTCTTCAACCGTCATATGTGATTCAATATGAGATGAATATAGACAGAGAAGAATGCAATGTCTCGGTGGCTGAGTGGTTACGGTGACCGTTCATGATGCGTTATGACCCGATTTCAAATTCGAAAATGGGTGCTGATGAGTAGTGTAGTGACTACAAAACAGCTAGTTGTACCCCAGCTAAAGGTTTGATTACTATTTTTCTAGTCTTCTTCAATCAAAAATAGTTGATCACAGCAAATTTCTGTTGTAAAAAAATCCTTCTTAAGAAAACTTAAGAAAAGAAAAACTAAAACAAAAATCCAAATACGGACAGCGTTAACAAAAGACTTATGCACATGATGAGAGACAAAACACTGCTCCCTCTTTCCTTCTCATCATAAGCTATTTTCCTAGTTCCAGTACAATGCCCTGCATATGTAGGGGCCATCCCCTGAGTACTGATCCCAGATAAAAAAAAATTCTACTTAGTGAGAAAGTTTAGTATAATTAGAGCGAAATGTCAATAACATCAGTTGTTTTTATTAAAAATAAAACTCCAAAAAATATTTATCTCGATTCATATTATTTCACTTTCAATTTATGTTTTTGAATGGTTTGTATTTTCTTAAATTTTCTTTGTATTTTTCGCTGTGAGGTTTCCCCCTTATCAATTGGTATTACATTTCCCCACATCACGTTTTTTATTTTCTTACATTTATGTAAATTACTTCTTTTTCTTTTAAATTTTGAATTCTTTCACTCCCAACGATTACAGAAGGTTCACTTTTCACATGACCCAAAAATTTAATTAACTATTCTTTTTTTTTTTTTTTTGTTTTTGTAACTAAAAATAAATAAAAAACCTTTTTAGTGGTCTGAGTGGCTTTTAAAACTTTTTAAGTGTTGTCCTTAAGCTTCAAAACTTTTTTGCCTTTTCTTTAGCACCATTTATGTATGTTGTTTGTTTGTTTTTTTCCTTCTTTTTAGAAACGCATGTTTAACTGTTGGAAAACTCATATGTTTTGTTGCGATATTTTGTGGTTATTACTCGTGTTTTCTTGGGGCTACGGGGAAAAAGATTACCTTGATAGCTGTGATGACAGGCGGGCGATCCTGTTTAAAAGTAATATGTTTCTCCTTTTTTTTTTTGGCTGGAGTGCAAATAAAGGTCAACAAATACATTTTCTAAAGGTTTAAAAACTTTTATGTATTAGCTTTTCTTGTTAAATTTGTTTGTACCAACTGGCTGGTATGGGAAAATTTACATCTGGCTGCTGGTTTTATACTTAAGATTATAAATATGTTTGTATACAAAAATATTTATAGTTTCTTTGCTAGCTTGTTTTGAAGATGGTTAAATTTTCGTTAACTTACAACTAACGTCTAAACAAACTCCAAATGGCTTCTTCTCTATAAAAATTTAACTAGCTCTTAGCTAACTAAAAACTGATAGTTAGACTAGTCCGGATCGCACTAAAGTAGAATGTTATAAACTAATAAGTCTACTGCTATTTGGAAAAATTGTTAATGGCGCAGTTGATTCCAATATTAAATGATGTAGGACGTGTCCCTAATCATCTATTAGGCTTTTGGGCTAAACAGAACAAACACATACACTCGTAGATGTAAAAAGAAGGCTTATGAGGAATAAACGTATTGTTTAGCTAAATTCATTGCCGTTTTCCAAGCTTTTGATAAAGTGTGGCATAACGGATTAATGCACAAAATAAAGTTGAACTTACCTGCAAACACCCACAAGCTTCTGGAAAGCTAGTGTAATAAATAAGGGAGGATCGTCATGTAATAAGTATGGGTTGCCTAAGTTCCTATAGCCCTCATTTATTTTATACAGCTGGAAGGGTAACAGCTTTTTAAAAGGCGTTCAAAAGAACTGCCAAAAGGTTTGGTGAGATTATCACTTCAAACAAAATAAGACACAAATGCCAAGTTTTGAATATTCATAATAATCTCATTTATTAACAATTTGTTCTGTCTTATATACTACTTATGAAAATTTTTGTTCGCCTTGCATATTGCATGACTGCATGGTTACACTACACTAGTTATACGGGCGGAAATTTGTTACCAGAAAAGGTTTTATAACCCCAACTCAGCCAACCAAGGCAGATGTTCCCCAACGTGACTTTCTGGGGCCTTAGTATTTTTCAAAGCTTTCCAAGTCTACTGACGATTAGGATACCTCCTATGAAATTCCCTTTAAGATACAGCTATGAAACATAAGCATTAAACACATTCGAGACAGCATGCTACACGAACACACGACTATAAATGCCGCTGGCTACAAATGTAGCCTGTAGCCAGCTACATAATTATATTGAAGGCGGCAGCTACATAATAAACAGCTGATATTGTTTTCTTTATCTCCTTTAAAATATTCAAAAGCTTTTTGTGCATATAAAATGGCTGTGGGAAAATTTAGAAAATTCTATAGTAGCTATTGCTATTTCTATTTCCCCCCGGGGAACAGGTTTCGCCTTGGCGTATTCCTAACTTAGGCGCTCTGTTTTTCAGGGAAAAGAGGGGAAGGGGTCCCTCGTTTGGTGCGGCAAACAAAACTCTAGGAAGCCCCATGACTTATGTTGTGTTGGCTTCCGAAACCCTTACCAAGGGTATAAATTGGCAGAACGGGAATCAGCATGGCCCCCGGGAAGTTCTGCTTGCTGTTCGACCCGGGCTGATCATGGTTGAGGTGCCTACCTTGGCTGAAACGTTCTGGCTGTGGTTGAAACCTAAAACGCAGGAAGGGAGTGTTAGTATCCTTGATAATTATTTGGTGATGGCTTTTTTCGAGGGCTAACAATCTCCCGAGGATCTGTTGCCTATACAACAGATACGTGTACTGTAAGGAACCGGTGGTGATGATTGACGGGTGAGTTGGTTTAAGGGCTGATGCTCTTAGTGGGCTTCGGCCAACCAACTCATTAAGCCTTGTCCTCCATTGATTGCTGGGAAATTGCATACATGAGGGATTAGAAAGCCCGAACTCCTCAACAAGAAGTTGCTCATATGACCGCAATCATATGACAAGAATTGCTACCTGTGTGAGCCTAGCAAGCCACACGGGGGCGGTGGTGAAGCGTGAAAAATTCACTCCGTGGAATTGGTCCACCATCAGGTTAGGCCGTCAAAGCAGTTCACAGTTTCACAGTAGCTATTGCTAAAATAGTGCAAGCTACTTAGTATTCGATGTAAAAACTTAAATATTTGCAAATCACAATCAAAATCCACAATGAAAACTAAAACTTCTGAAATATAAACAGCTGCTTTTTGCATTTGAGTGGTGCCACTTTTAATTTTTGTAGCTGTTTCTAAAGCTATCACCAAGTTGAAGAGTAAGAAAAAACCAAGAAAATGCAATGAACTATTTGAAAACTAAACTAATTTAAATTTAACTCCATCATTTATAAACCTACATATATACGGAAGTATTTTTTGGCAAGAACGATTATTAAACATTTTCCATTTGGAATAATACACTTTCGTACATAAAAGAGGTTTTAAGTTTGGGTGTATCCAAAAATTATTGCTGTTTTAATAATAATAACAAAAAGATAAATCAGTTTTTATAAGCGGAAAACTATCATGCTGATTTTTGCAGACATGAAAATTTGTTTTTATGTATTTTAGTTATTTAGCAATTAAATTTAAAGTTATGTGTTTATATCTAAAAGGTCCATGTTTTAAAAACTCCTCAAAGCTCAGGGAAAAAGCATTTGACTTGCTATTTTAACGTCCCAGTAAATAGGAAAATCCAGAATGATCCAAACTGAACTATTAGCGTTTCGTAGTTAGAATTATTTAAATACACTTCACATGTTGTATTAAGACTTATCAAAAATTCAAATAAACCGTGCAAGTGCGAACTTTAAGCGATATAAAGTGACAAATAATATGGCAAGAGATTTGATATCATAACACTTTGAGAAATTTATTTAAACACTAAGTTTTTTTCTTTCTTAAGTTTTTTTCTTAAGAAGGATTTTTTACAATACAAATCTGCTGTGATCAATAATTTTGATTGACGAAGACAAGAAAAATAATAATCAAGTCTTTAGCTGGGGGACAACTAGCTGTTTCGTAGTCGCTACACTACTCATCAGCACCCACTGGGATTTGAACTCGGGACATGACGTATCATGATCTACTGCTTTAACCACTAAGCCACCGAGCATTTAATTATTTTCTATCTATATTCATCTCATATTGAATCACATATGCATTTTGTTAATTGCCCACATTGTTTGTACAGCGTTTGCTGTCTCAGAACTAGCGGTATTTATTTTATTTATTAACATACATATTTTTGTATTTTAATATTCTCCGTACCCAGAGATGTAAGACTAAGACCCAGAGAAGAGACTAAGATTTTTTATTGGTACAGGATTGCATTTTTCACAAAAGCAATTAATAATACTCGTAATATAGTTATCATTTACAATTCTCATCTGAATTATAGTGTTACACTAAAAATGGTTGCTATTATATGCAAACATATATATTGTATTGCTTTATATGAAAATCAATGCCAAAACAAATAAATAAATGTTAACTTCATCTTGCTTTTTAATTCAAAAACAAAAATTAATGATCAAAAAAGTTTTCATCAATTGTATTTGCGTATGGAAGAAAATAGGAAAACAAGCTTTTTTTATTGTTTCGTTTATTTAAACATCAGTAATATGCATTACCTTTTATTTGACTTTGCTTGATACATTGACATAACTAAGATAGCTTTTGTAGTCGACAAAAATAGAAATAAATCTAAATTGGTGACAGCTACAACGGTGGCCATGTAGTCGTGTAGCTGTGCTGTCGTCAATATATTTATTCTCATAAGAACGCGTGCATTTTAATTTTGAGGTTTTGTAGTCGGTGGCTGTTGTCTCGAATGTGTTTAATGCTATACTCGTAAAAGCAAGCTTTTTGTATTTTTTGATTAACATTAGCTAATAATGTACAAAAGAAACTCAATTGTTTAAAATGTATTATGTTGTTTTTTGGAAAATAATTTTTATTGTTGGTCACAGTTTCATGAAATATACAAATTAATGTTTCTTTAAACAGATACTTACTATACCACACAAGTTCAATTAAATTTCATTTATTGTGTCTGGTGTAATAATTTTCATTTGTATGTTTAAGTTAATTGCATTCATAATTAGTAACATTGGTTTTCAATTGCAACTATTATCTTGACTTAATGAATGAATTTCATTCACACAATTTTGCCAGCAACATCAGCACAAAATAAACTGTAATTTATTTCTTAATTATGTCTTCGTCCATTGAATTAAGTTGATTCAATTAAATTTGCTTACATATGATGTTTTAATAGAACGAAAATAAATCTATTAATACTTAATATATTTGTACAATATATTTTGTATCTGTAAGCGTATTTATATCAGCAAATCCATATTCATTTAGATATGAAAACAAGACAGGCAAAATGTTCAAATAAATCCTTAAATCTTTTAAGTTAAAGCAGGTGTTGCAAATGGAGATACATAACCGTAGTTTAATATTTGTAATACATATGAGTGTACTTTAAAGGTTCTGCAGAATGTTTATTATTATTAAATGTCATTTTGCTTAATTCGACCGCAATCACACAATTCACAGAGGGGAAAAAATCGATAAATCATTTTATTAGTTAACACAGAAAGTCTTAATTTAACAGAAATTGTGAACATGTTGTATCTTTTATAATAGCTTTAAAACTGCTTTAAATTACTCTTTACACATTTTTCACCATAGAACTTTTAATGTGCTCTTTTTGCCTTTTACTCGTAATAGTTGCCATAAAAAAAAAGTTTTGTAATTTAATTATTTATCTTGTAGAGAAGATAAAATTATTAAATACTACAGCATGTAAAGGGCATTTGGTACAATTTTATAAGTTTATTATGTTGTAAATGTTGGCCCCGAACTGATGTTCTCTTTTTTTCTGTTTTTTGCTTTGTTTTACTAAAATTACATATTAAGTATTTACTGTGAAAGATGGAAACCCATTAAAAAGTTAACAAATTTTACAAAGGCCATAAAATGTTTAAGAAATGGGTGGTTATGCATTTAATGGTTAAGAAAACATGAAATTTAAGTACTTAATTCGTTTAAACGATGCAGTCAAATTACTGAAAGTCATATAAGGAATCGATTAAAAGATGTTGAAAAGATTTTATATGACATGAAGTGAACATGTTAAACACACATATTGTATTTTCATTTAGATTTTTTGCATATGCTGGTTTTTGTAAAGACCAAATACTTTTTTGGTGATTACTTTAACAACAACTCGTTAAAATTTCTACTAGAACAACTTCAGTAGTGTGATTCTCTAACTTTCAATGATCCGATAATCGCAACTTTTGTCATCAAATTTCATCGCTTGCACTAACGATTGAGTGATTCTGTAACTTAATTCTAACGATGGTAAACAGCTGCAGTTTTCTGCTGATTCAAATAAACATCAGGTGGCATCTCTACCAGAAAAAAGCGAAAACCACAAAGAAGAAAAAAAAAACAACAAAACTTTCCCATAACAATATGGTACACATATTGATTTTTACATGTTGTGATTTTTGTTTTTAAGTGACAATAAATATTATTTAATCTGTAATAAGGTAAGTAAAATAAAATATAAGTTCATACGTTTCATTTATTCGTTTATAGGAGAATCTTTATCGCTGGTTTAATATATTTAGAAAAAAATAGTCGTTTATATATAAAGTAAGTTTTCCTAGCTTTTGAAATTTGTATGTTCGTTAAAGTACAGGAATTTGTCCAAGTTGATTCTTAAATACTTCACCGTTTTTTTTTTTTTTTATTATGGATGTTTACGTTGTTGTTACGAGATCTAATGCAGAATGATTTCCAATTATGTCTAAGAACATTTTTCTTTTTAGATTCTTACGAATTTATTTAAAAAAAATATATTAGAATATCTAGTTAAATGTTTGAAAATATTTTTCAAAACTTACAACGCTACTGATGATTATTGTACCTTCTATTTAATGTCCTTATAGAGGCAACTGTGAAAATGATTTACATCAGTACCTGCCTTGACGGCCTAACCTGATGATAGATCAATTCCACAAAGTGAATTTTTCACGATTCACCACCACCCCCGTGTGGCTTGCTAGGCTCACACAGGTAGCAATTCTTGTCATATGATTGCGGTCATATGAACAACTTCTTGTTGAGGAGTTCGGGCCTTCTATTCCCTCATGTATGCAATTTCCCAGCAATCAATGGAGGACAAGGCTTATGAGTTGGTAGGCCGAAGCATCAGCCCTTAAACCAACTCACCCGTCAATCATCACCACTGGTTCCTTACAGTACACGTATCTGTTGTATAGGCAACAGATCCTCGGGAGATTGTTAGCCCTCGAAAAAAGCCATCACCAAACAATTATCAAGGATACTAACACTCCCTTCCTGCGTTTTAGGTTTCAACCACAGCCAGAACGTTTCAGCCAAGGTAGGCACCTCAACCATGATCAGCCCGGGTCGAACCGCAAGCAGAACTTCATGGGGGCCATGCTGATCCCCGTTCTGCCAATTTATACCCTTGGTAAGGGTTTCGGAAGCCAACACAACATAAGTCATGTGGCTTCCTAGAGTTTTGTTTGCCGCACCAAACGTGGGACCCCTTCCCCACTTTTGCCCGAAAAACAGAGCGCCTAAGTTAGGAATACGCCAAGGCAAAACCTGTTCGGCGGGGGGACTTTATGCAAGAAAGTCATAAGTTAGAATAGTAAGCGAGTCTAGTATATTAATACATAGTGGCGGTAAGTGGAACTAAAGTTATAAATATATTTAACTGCTGTGTAACAAGTGTTTGTGCCATTATTTCACGTACAATTAAGGAATCTGCGAAAACATAGCAACATATCATATACTGAAAGAATTAATCAAAGATATTTGACAGTAGTTATTAAACGTGTTTATTAAATTTCTGCTTTAGCAAATTTCTTTTTTAGCAAAATAGCTTTACTAAAGATCAAATCATTACAAAATTAAAACGACTCTTTACAACTCGTAAGTAACTTAAAGCAAAATAATGAATTTTTCCTTTTTTTAACTTAAAAAATATTTCCATGAAAATTAAAATCTTATAGCTATTCGTTTCAGCTTTTGTTTAGAAAAAAAATTTATCTATTTTACTATTCAATGTTTATTTATTTAAAAACTTTTAAACTACTATTTGCAAACAAAAGTTGATGAAAACAACATCAACGAACAAATAAAAACCATTTGAAATAAAAGACACAACATCATCATTACAACATGTTGCCGGTCATCACAGGCACAAATGCCGGCCCCTTAAAACATAAAGAAATTAAAAATGAACGATATAAAACGAAAGCGAAAAGGAAAATTGAAAAGAAAGCAATACCCCAAGGACTCTGCCGGCCATTTGGATTAATGAAGCTTTTGACGAGACAAAAATCAAGCCATCAGAAAAAGCATTGAAAAATGATGGCATCCTGTCAATTGGCTTGTTGAGACACTGGGAGCAAAGAGATGATGAGAGAGGCTGCTTCCCTTTAACTTTTTTTTTCTGCTAAATTTCATTATTAATGCTGGCTTTGTTTTCACTTTTTATTGTTAGAAACACACACACAGAGATATCACAGTGACCTTTTTCAAACGAAAATATAATAATAATAAAAAAAGGATAAAAAGGATTCTTGAATGGGTTAGAAGGAAGTACAAATGTTTCATTTCTAAGCTTTCTTTAGCCTTTATTTTGAGTTCCCTAAGAGATTAATTAACGAAGCTAAAATAAAAAAAATTCAAAGCTTTTTGTTATTTTGCGAAAAATATTGTTTATATGTGTTACTGCCAGAAAAAAAAAACAATTTTTTGTCTCTTCAATTTTGTACATCATTAGCAAACACATTTTTCTAATGGTTTGTTATGTTCGTTCGTTGGTTGCTGTTACAGCTTCATTACTTTTGCAGTAGAAGTTTCGTATGTCCTTTTCACAGCAACAAATGACCAAACAGTTAATAATTTTTAACGAGGTCAGCTGGGGATTAATTAACACAAAAACAGGCATTTTTAGCCACAAAATATATTTACAACTTAATTTCCGAGCATATTTTTGTTGAGAACATAAAGCGAACAATGAATTGTGTTATTTGACCACCAGATTTTTTTTTGTGGCTGCCTATCCAGATTT
Source organism: Thecocarcelia acutangulata (assembly GCA_914767995.1). NCBI lineage: Eukaryota > Metazoa > Arthropoda > Insecta > Diptera > Tachinidae > Thecocarcelia > Thecocarcelia acutangulata. The sequence continues at coordinate 15,707,718 of OU612097.1, forward strand.
TAATTTGCTTTTACTCAATATTTAAGAACTTCAATACAACAATACTATTTAATAAAATTTTTACAAAAAAATATTTCCTGCCAGCTTGCAAAAAATAAATTATTTTCGCTTTAAACATATATAAAAAGTCTTGATCTTTTCTTTTTTTAAAGGACCACGACAAAAAAATGCTTTAAATTAAACAAAAATAATTAAAATATGAAATGCACAAGAAGAAGAAATGTTACAAAAACAAATAGACTTTACTCTTCTCTTACACATACTTACACGCATATGGGAATTTTATGTAGGTCCTTACTTCCAAACATTTATGGAAATCATCACTATCTGATTCCTTGTAGGGAACATTGTACAAATAACCAGAAAAGTTATACAAAAAACTTTTGTGGCATTTACAATTGTTGGGCCATAATTCATTTCAACAATTTCAACGCAAAATTTAAATTTACTTTCAAATCCCTTACCCCCACCCCTTCTCACGTCGTACTAAAAAACAGAAAAAAAGCGCCAACAAACTTGCACAAGCAATTCCTTTTGCAAGACATGAATGTAAAGGTTCATCTGCCGGCAAGCAAATACAAACACACACTACACTACCCAGGTGGCAAAATTGTGAAAAGAATTTTAATCATATGTTACATCGAACTACATTAATATGGTTATATATGATTTACATTATTTAAATGTACAATTGTTGACAACATACTTAACAAAATTAATTTCATTAAATTAGATTTTTGTACATTTGTACATCGGGCTTTTAGTTCAAGTTTTTCATTTCTTAAGTTTTTTAAGAAACAATTTTATAGTACAAATTTGCTGTGATCCATAATTTTTGATTGAAGAAGACAAGAAAAATAATTATCAAATCTTTAGTTAGGGGACAACTAGCTGTTTCGTAGTCGCTACACTACTCATTAGCACCCACTGAGATTTGAATTCGGGTCATGACTTATCATGAGCTGCTGCCTTAACCACTCAGCCACACAGAAAAAAATAGATGAAATTTTTTTTCAATCAAGTTATGTTATTAATAAAAACCATCAATTTAATAAAATTTGCATTGACTTAATTAAATTATTATTAATAATAAATTTTTGGAAATATCTCTAATAAAATGCAATTAATAAAAAGTTTTCCGAATTATTGGCTGTTATTCAATAAATAATTTTAAAAGGTTGTCATATAACAGTGAAGAGTTGTTGTTTCTTTAACAATTTTTTTATTAAGTATATTTTACATATTAACAAAAACTTTTTTCAACTCAATAATTTTTGCTTTTAAGTGAAAAAGCTATTTCTACTTTATAATTTGAATTATCAATCCGGCAAAAAATCTTTTTCACAGGAAATTTGATAAAAATAGTGCAATTTTTTTTATCAACATGGCATCTATTTTTTTCTGTGCACCGAGCCATTTAGTTGTTATCTATCTATATTCATCCCATATTGGTGGGTTCCACCTATAAGGCAATGTCGCATTGAGATACTTCCCCAGTTCCAAGAAATTGTATACAAATAAGATTCTCTTTAAATCGCTTATTGCCGTTGACGAAAACTTAGTTAACATATTCCCGAAACAAACGTCAATAATGAAATACATATTATGTCACCTATGTGCTAGTCGCCGCTACGATGTTTGAAAAGGTCGCCTGCCTAATAATTGATAAGCTGGTTGGTTTGACGGCATGATGGAGCAACGGTTGTCGCCATTTCTTGGAAAACATCATCAACAATTTATTTGAGATCTCGTCAACATATCTTTCTCAATTTTCTAAAGCTTCGTCGTTTAAGATGTCTTTACTACATGGCCAGCTGGGTACTTTCTATTTGCTCACATACTCATACGAGTATTCACTTACATACCTACATACATATATCAACGCAAGCTTACTCAAACGTAAATGTTTGCTTGTTACTGTGGGAATAACCGAAACATACTCGTACTTACTTGATGCTCAATGGCAACACAAACAAACACCAACAACAGAAGCAGCAGCAGTAACTCCATGCAGCAACACAAATAAAAAGCGTTGCAAAAGTATGCAAAATAAAGGTTGCTTATTGTATATTAAATTGCTTTTGGATGAATATGTAAATGTGTACTTTTTAACCAAAAACACAAAAATCAGAGAGAAAAAAAAACAAACAAAATGTAACAGAAAAAGTTTGAGAGTACGCAATTATCCCAGTGCTTTAGTATTTGTGAGAGTATTTGCATTGCAAACAGTACTTGGTATACACTCTTGTATGCACGTCATGTTTGTCACGATATAATTTATTACAAATTAAAAAAGAAAACTTAAAGGAAAAGGAAAAATCAGGAAAAAAGTTGCTGGCATTTTTTGCCCTAAAATATACCACCAGAGCCAGTCAGCTCTTAACGAAATGTTTACAGAATGCGATGGAAGAAAGGAGGGAGATGTTCTTAAAATGGTTTAGGATTGGCATTAGAGAAAACTAGAGCAGAAGAAAAAATTATTTTACGAAATTTTTTTCGTCTGCAAATTTATTGCAATTACACGTCTTTAAAAAAAATAAGGTGGTTTATTTAATTTTTTAAAAGACCTGAGAAAGTTTCGTCTGATATGCTTTACGCTACAGCCAAACTTTTGAGTTTTGCCTCTAACTTCTTTTCTTCATGCTGCTTGTCAAAGTTATTTTAAATTGCTATTTGTGACATAGGTTTCATGCAACTTGACTGCCACTTTATTTTCAAGATGACATCGTAAGAAGTATTTATAAATATAATTATGTCAAAATTTCATAGGAGCTACTCTAATCATCCGTGGACTTGGGAATTTCTAAAAAGTATTTTCAAATAATTAACATAATATGCATTTATTTTAAATGACACAATGAGAATTACCTTATTTTATTACCAGAACTGCTTTTAAGCAAAAAAAAAGTTGCTTAAGTTCGCTTACGCGACATTTTCATGAAAAAGCCGGTTTAGTCTATATCTCGGGTATATATAGACCGATATAGGATGCTACCTTGGGGAAATCCTGCTTCGATTTGCTGCGAGAAATCGCCTTTCCTCATAAAAAAAAATTCCGGCCGCATAAGTAGCTTTCCATAAGCTTGAGAGTGTTTGCAGGTAACTTTAACATACATCTATTACGATATGATACCAAAATAAATCGTTGTTACTGTAAACTCGTTTGGAAGCAGGGTTGTGTAATCTGGCGACTTCTTGCCAAATGTGACGACTACAGTACTTGATTGATGTACTGATTTTCTATAAGGCGACCAAGATTTTCGTTAAAACTTTCTCGTTGCTTCAGTTACCGATTCGTTTTTTTTTTTTTTTTTTGTCTGAATATGTAAAAACTGTTGCTAATGTTTTTGTCAGCACACATATTACGATATGATGAAAATAAATCGTTGATACCGTAAGCTCATTTGGAGACTGTTTTTTTTTTTTTTTTTTTTTTTTTTTTTTTGTATTGGACCAGTACTCAGGGGATGACCGCTACATATGCAGTGCATTGTACCAGAACTAGGAAAATAGGTTGTGTGGAGGGGGAAAGAGGGGGTAGTGTTTGTGAAAATTTGACTTGAACCTTCCAACGTTATAACAGACAGGAAACACGTCTGCAGGCAATTTATTCCACAGACGAAGAGTACGGGTGAAAAACGAGTTCTCACTGTAATGCGTATTACGATTCCCCGGGCAATCGACCACAAATGGGTGAGCTCTGGACGATGAACGCGTGCTACGTAAAAATGTGCGCGTTTCGGGAACAAGATCCATAATCTCGTCAGAGCACAATCCATTGTAGTATCGATAGAACAGAGTAACGCATCCCACACTGCGTCGATGCTCCAGTGAGTCAATAGAGTTGGATACCCTACTGTCACCGATAAGCTTCTTCGGCCTCTCCTGCACACGGTCCAGTAAACCCCAAAATAGACTTTGAGGCACCGGCCCAAACATGAGAGTCATATTTCATTTTCCGGCGGATGTAGGTAGTATAAATAGTAAGGAGGTCGGTTGGATTGAAGTACATCTTACACCGTTTCAAAAACACGAGGCACTTGAATGCTTCTTTAGAGACATGATCTGGCGACTTCACGCCAAATGTGGCGACTTTAATACATGATTGGTGTACTGATTTTTTATTTGGTGACTGGTGATTTGCAAAGTAGTTGACGCTTTGGTTGGCTATTCTTGATAAGCCACGAATATGTTATCAGAATGGAATATATATTATATTTTTTGCTGGTATATTCATATATAATATTTAAGACATACATATGTATATGTATGCTATAAAATTGATTGTTTGTGTAGATTGTGTATTAAGAACACTTCATTTTCTTGCCACATTTAAGTGAAACCACAAAAAAATTTATATGTCAAAATTATTTTCTGCCTATGAACGAGATTTAACGGCAATCAGGAGATACAATAGCCCGATTCACAATCTTGTGCATTTGAGATTGCATATTTCTGCAATTGCAAAAGCGACATTTTTGGGTGTATTTTGTTAGTATAAAGTAAGAAAATACTCCATTATTCTGCAAATGCAATGATGCAAGGCCATTGTGAAAATATTTCTATTGTGAGTAAACTTTTATTGAGAAATGTTGTTGTAATTAAAACTTTTCTATGGCTTCCAAATAGAATGCATTGTGAAATATTTGAAGCCTTATCACGAATTATTAATTATACGAATGTCTATAGAACATGTTTTGTACCTTCTCCAAATATGTTGTACAATTCAATTCCTATACAATATAATCCATTCAAGAAGACACTGAAGAATGCCTTGGCAAAGACGGCCATAACATTTTAGTTATGTTATAGAACTGCAACTACACAACGCGATAGTAGTCAAGCCATGTAAGATACAATAATCTTAAAACTGTTGTTTTAATTAATTATTTTGCTTTATCACGGTTGCGAACGACATAACAAAAGAAATGAAGCCACTATAGTCTATACTATTTTACAATATGTGGCTTTATACATAATAGTTTTATATTAAACAGGGTGTACCAGAACTCAAAGTTAAGCTGGTTTTTCGGTTATTATGGTTAATTTTTATTATTTTTATTTATTTTAACTTTGCAACTGAAACCTTAAATAATACTTCTAGAGCCACAGTCAAAAACAAAGACACAATTGCCCCAAGTTTGCTGGAATTAAGACTATTTCTTAAGCTATTAAGTTAAAATTTTCAAAATTTGCAAGGCCCTCCCTTAAAAAAGTGCACTGAAGTGCCTTGGCAAGCGCCACTGAAAGTTCGTACATTTAATCAGGATTGTAAAAATCTGAAGTTACCCATTTTACTCAGTGCAAATGTTATTTATTCGTACAAGCTCTTGGTAGGCTCTTAATTTTACGGCAAAATGATGAGAGAGATGGATAGTGGACATGTTTGTCATAAGTGAGCGAGACAGATAGTGACGCCACTTTTACTAAAGTCATCAAAAAGTAATATATTAATAAAATAATGAAAAATCTTGACCTAGTGAAGTTTAGGTTTATGTGGATAAAAGTCAGTTAAGGAAATAACATTTTTATTCCGGTAAATGTTCAAAACGTTTAATGGCACTTGCCATAGTACTTTAGTACATTTTTCTGAAAGAGGGCTTGTAAAACTCGACAAAATTTTAAAGTTTTAAATGTAGCCAGTAGTTTTAATTCGAAAAAACTTGAGGCAATTGTTTCACTGCGGAAGAAATTACAACTTTGGAGCGGCAGTAACAGAAACTAAATTCATATGAATAGTTGAATAACGACTCAATACGTGATTTCAGATAAATATTTATGATTATTAAAATTAACTACTTTTGCAGTAAAGTTGCTGGTGTAGCCATTTAGCTACGCGGAAAAAAAGGAAAATTCGAACCGAAGCAGACACCAGGCACACCAAAAAAAAAAAAATAACTCGGCCAATTGAAACAAATTTTTGAAAATTTATATGAGATTTCATTTTCTGGCATGAAGTTGATAAAAAAGAAAATTCGAAATATAATGGCGTTTGTAAATTTGCCATTTCAAATTGAGTGCAAAAAAGTGAAAAGGTTAAATACATGTTGCAAAAAGCCTAAAATAACCAACGATCTCATTAAAACATGCTGCTAGAAAAAAAATTATCGGCCATGTCCTAGAATTCACTTCCGTTCGGAAATGAAATTGAATCGGTTTTTTAATTCTTAAAAAAACGAAAATTTAAAACTTTTTCGGAATGAAAGCAATTCTATAAGATAATACTAGTTTGATTCTTGCAATCAGAAATAATTTCATTCCGAACAGTTTTTTAGTTTTTCGTTTTTTGAAGAAGTAAGAAGAGAATTCAATTCCGTTTCCGAACGGAATTAAGCTCTGTGACATGGCCTGTAATTCAAAGTTCAAATGAATAAAAATAATAAAAATTATCCACAATAACCGAAAAATAGTTACAATTTGGCCAAACTTCCAAGTTTTTATTAAATGCCCATAATTCTCAAACTGCATTGGATAGATTTTTTTCTGGTTTTTCTGATGATGGTTGCAATTAATCCTGACAACTCGTTTCGACTTGACGTTGAGTTCCGGGATACTGGGTAAGATGGCACTGCATCAAATATTTTTAATGCTGATTACGAAATTTTTTTTTCGTTGCATTAAAATATTTTTTAGTAAAGATTATACATTTTTTGTGCCTACTTTTTTTCGAAATTAAGACAAACAAGTAAGAGTGTAGTATATTAGGCTGAGCCGAATCTAAAATACCCTTTACGATAGTCAAGTATATATAGCATATATTAAAAATTTGAAATAAATACTCTCGGGTATATATGGACCGATATCGGGGAAATATTTTTTTGCCTTTCTTGAAAATTTTTTATGAAAAAATCGGTTTTGGGGTTTTGGACCGATATTGAAAATTTTCATTTTCTGTATTTTAGTAACCAGCTTTTATTACCAGAACCGCTTTTAAGCAAAAAAAAAACGTTTTTCTGGGGAAAATCGGTGTAGGCTATATCTTGGGTATATATGGACCAACATAAGAAATTTTCATTTCCAGTACTTTACTAAGCTCCTATTATTACCAGCACTGTTTTTAAGCAAAATAAAGTGTTTCATGGAAAAATTGGTTTATATCGAGCATATATGGACCGATATCGAAAATTTTCATTTTCTCTATTTTAGTAACCTACTTTTATAATTAACACTACTTTTACGAAAAAAAATTGTTTTTTGTCATGGAAAAGTCGGTTTATGCTATATCTCGGGTATATATGGATCGATATCGGAAATTTTTTTTCTGTATTTTAGTAACATCGTTTTACAATCAGAACTGATTTTAAGCGAAAATATTTTTTTCAAAGACAAATAGGTTAAGACTATATCTCTCGGGTACATATACAGACCGATATCGGAAATTTTAATTTTCTTTACATGGTAACCTCCTTATATTATCAGAACTACTTTTAAGCAAAAAAAGTTGTTTCAGTTTGATTACGCGACATTTTCATGAAAAAATCGGTTTAGGCTATATCTCGAGTATATATGGATCGATATTGAAAATTTCTTTTTTTATATTTAAGTAACCTCCTTTTATTTACAGAATTGCTTTTAAGAAAAAAAAAATTGGTTTAAGCTATATCTGAGTATTTATGGACCGATATCGGAAATTTTTATTTTCTGTATTTTGGTAACATCCGTTTATAAATTTTTTTCATTGAAAAATCGGTTAATAATAAAATATTTTTTGTATGGAAAGATCGGTTTAGACTATATCTCAGGTATACATGTATAGACCAGTATGGGAAATTTTCAATTTCTGTATTTTAGTAACGTCCTTTTACAACCAGAACTGCTACTGTTTTTAAGCAAAAAAAATTTATTAAGTTTGCTTACGCGTCATTTTAATGGAAAGCTTGCTTTATGCTATATCTCGGATATATATGGACCGATATCGGGGAAAGCTTTTTTTGCCTTTTAATCGCCATGCCAAGCAATTGTGCTTAGTTGGAAATAAAAGAAACTATTTTTTTTTTATCAAAACTTTGCATACATAATTGTAAAAACAGGCTTTTTCCTGAATTTTGGATATATCTCAGCTAAATGTAAACCGATTGTACTGAATTGCAATAGCAAACCCATCAATCGCTTTAGTAATAGAAAAGTGAAAGAAAAAAATTTCTATGTCTAGTGGTGTTTTCAGAAACGGTATTTTAACGGCGAACAGACGGACATCGCTTAATCGAATTTTCCAACAATACTGATTCAGAGTAAATATACTTTAGAGGTCGCAAATGGAAATTCTAGAAATTACAAACGGAATCACAAACTTTACATTTTTTTTGAAGGTTATAAAGATATATATCATTGCGACTTTTTTCCATTTTTGGAGGTTTTCGTTAGTTTGGAATAAATTTATTTTTTGTAGCCTTCACAAAGTTGTGATTTTTTAAATATAAGAATTATTCAAACTGTTTAGTTTTTTATTCGCTATATTATATTCTAACACTGATACCAATAAAAAATTATAAATAGCTTGTTTTCTATGTTTCCCAGCTATCTATATAAAGTTGAATGTTTGAGAATATATTTCAAAAATTTCCAAAGTCTACTGATGATTAGGGTAGCTCCTATGAAATGTCGACATATAGATAGCTGGGAAACATAGAAAACAAGGTATTTATAATTTTTTATAAAAATTATTTTTAATTGTTTAAAAAATACACACGTTTTTGTCAGAATATAGAAAAAAATTATTAGTAAATTGTGGCGATGTTTGACATTGAATTCGGCGAAGATGTTCAAAATATATCGGACAACCCTGTTTGGAAACCCTTCATCCTTCACAGAAATAAAAGCATTGGCGGTATTCACTGTTCTTTCTTGAAGCCAAAACCCTTGTATGTAGAGGTAATTAAGAATTTATTTTTCTTTTGAGAGATTGTAATTGAAATCATCCCTCCAGATACAACTCGATATAATACAGTTGGAGTAGTGTACGAGTATTCGGCCATTGATAGAACTCATGTGCTTTCCTCTTGTTTACTTCTTAAAGATGTTCGCTATAAGCTGCATTTAATTATAGTTTTCATGCCGGGTAGGTGTAAGAAATTTCTTTAATAAGTATTTACAGCATAATGGATACATTTCGGGAGAGTGGACTTAATATTCACTTTGTTGTATGTAAGGGGAGAAAATCAATGAAAACTTAATTCCAATTGTTGTATGTATTGTGTTAAATCTGAAAATGTTCGCAATTGTTTTTGCCTTTTCCTTTTGCTTCGTTTTTTATACAAGACGCTCTAAAGCACACTTCACGTACTCATCAACCTCCAAGCTTCAGGCGAGTACATTTGGTATTTAAATGGTAATAATTATATGAGTTAAAACAGCACAGTGTTTTTCGTAAGATCTGGGTGGCAGGAAAGAAGGAAGGAAGTAATTGCATATACTATATAAATATGTGTTTGTATGTTTTTTGAAATTTTAAGACAAATGCATGAATTTAATTAAATCTCAGTTGTTCTTACAGTTGCTCTTGTGTTACTGATATTGCATTTTTTTTTTATGGCTTAAAATACCAGCAATTTATCAATCGTTAACAGTAACATTTCAAAAGGAGAACATATATCCTTACAAACTGGTTGTTTTATAACTGTAGGCGTATATTTGTGATGGTAAAAGCAAATGGTATGTAGGCTCCACAGCGCGTAAGCCAACATTTTTATATAAAATAGAGGGAAATTTGTTCTTAACACTGAATTTACACCTCAGTCTATTAAGATTTTACTTGTAAGTAAATTTATTTTTTCATAAATTATTTTTTGCATGAAAAGATTTATAAGGTACTGAGATATTGTTTTAAAGTACATAAAACTCCTCTTTGTTAAAAAATAAAGAAAGCGACGAAAAAAAAAATCATAATGAATTAATAATTGCCGCAAGGCTTTTGCCAACTAACTGGTCTTGTGTGTATAATTTATAGCATTAAAAAATATTCGTTATGAAAAGTTTTTCTTAAAAAAACTTTTTTATTAATTATAAATTTCTGTTAGCTAGTTTGCAAATATGTATTACAGTGGGCCCCCGATAATTCGTAATCGAAACCGACTTGTTACAAATTACAGGGGGTTTCGATTTAGCGGGGATTAGATTTAATGGGACTAAAATAAAATAAATACGATATAACGGGGGGTTTTCAATTTATTTACTGAAAAATAAAATAATAAAAGGAAAAAAAACTAAAAAATTTTAAAAACAAAGATATTATAGACAGCATATTTTCTGTGTCTTTCAGCTGTCTATATGTCGACATTTCATAGGAGCTTGTTTTTTCTGTTTTGACAGGTATAGCATTTACCTTTTAAACTCTCAATAATTCATTTATATTATTCGGATACAAAGTGGAGTATTTGAGAATATCTTTCAAAGTCTACTTATTGCTAAGAACACAACTGCGACGAACGACGAATTTTTGGTCGCGTATATTCGTCGCCAAAAATAAAACACATTGGTGTATATGAAAATGCACACAATCGTGGCGTTGGTCGAAATTCGTCATACTCAGCGAAAGTTGAAATAGATTTATTTCTAATTGTTTCGTCAGCGAACAACGAACAAAGCAGTATCAGGTGACCAAGTTTCTTACATAAAAAATTTATTTTTCACAACATTATACTTTTTACAATTTATTTTAATACATGTAGTAAAAAATTAATGAAGATGTTCTCAAAATATAAAGCACCTCAGATAATTTGTTCAAAAATCCCTCTTTCGAATGGGATTTTTGAACGGTTCACTTTTAATATGGTCACCTTAGTATTGTTATGTAAACAATATTCGTTGATATTGTGCTTCACACGACGACTTTATACAACGAATATTTGCCGGCGAGTTCGTCATGATGAGCGAAGTTCGTTGTTCGTCGCAGTTGTGTTCCTAGCATATGTCATGAAATGTCGGCATATAGACAGCTGGAAACAAGCAGTTTATAATATTTTTATTGGTATCAATGTTAAAAGCTAATGTAGTGACTAAAACTCAATTGTTAAAACAAAATATAAATAAATAAATTAAAATAAATAAATTAAAATATATCGCTCCTTTATTGCAACATAGTCATATCTCAAAAAAGCTCGTTTCGAGAAAAACGGATTTAAAATTTTTAGTTTCCATACAAGTCTTGGCAAAATTTTTTAGAAAATATCTCATAAAGGAAACAGTTTAAAAGCAATTTGAATAAATTTTTGACACAATACAAATGATAGTACTCTTAATAATTCTGCACTGTTAACTCGAAAAGCTCATTTTTTGAGATATGATTATGTTGCAATAAAGGAGCGATATGTTATGTTAGTCCGTTTTTTAAAGCGATCGAGCCTGCCGCGGCTTGCTTTAAAATCATTTAGATTTAACTTTTTGCAAAACATGCTGCCCGTTCCGATAGTCGTAAAACTAAAGTTTTTTGTTAAAACTGACAGAATCAATCACAGGCGATCGTCAACGAACGCAATTAATGCGTTTGAGCCGAACATTGAAAGAAAAATGCTCGCAATACAACGAGAGATATGACAAAGTGAGTTTGCAAAATGGCAAAACTCGACTCCATTTTACGAAAGTATTTGGTGGGACAAGCCTGGCGACGTGAAGTTGTTAAAAACGATTGAGACAATCACGGGGCAATCATTACCGAATGCAGTTAATGCGTTTGAGGCGAGTATTGAAAGACAAATGGCCACAATACAACGAGAGGTAAGATAGAATAATTGTACAGCATGACAATGCTCGACCCCATGTTGAGAAAGTGGTCAAGACATAGCGGGAAACGTTGAAATGGGAAGCCGTACGCCACTCGCCATACTTGCAGATGTTGCTCCCTCAAACTATTACTTGTTTCGATCAATGGCACACGGCCTGGCTAACTAGCGCTTCCGGTCTTAAAAAGAAGTAAAAAATTGGATCGATTCGTAGTTTTCAACGCCAGATTCATACGCTGCCCGAAAGCTGGGATACAGCAATACGAATACTTTGAATCCTAAATGTATAACCAGTTTTTACAATAATTCCTCGAATTTCGCAAAAAACGGCCGAAGCAAAGTTGTCCTTCTATGTATACTGACAAAAAGTACGCGACAAGGTATATCAGCAAGCTGGAACTTCCCTCAAATCCTTTTGCACGAAACATACTAAGTTTTGGCGGCCACATCTGGTTGAGAAAAAGAGATAACCTTGCCACCATCAGACCGTTAAATAAGTGATTTTATCGATACAGTTCCCGCATAATAAAACTTTTTGTCAAAGCATTGGCTATACTCTTCACAAAACTAAAAGGGGTATATATAAGTTTGTGATTCCGTTTGTAATTTCCACAATTTTCATTTCCGACCCTATAAAGTGTAGATATTAAGAATCAGCAATCGATTAAGCTATGTCCGCCTGTCTGTCTGTCCGCAGTTGAAATACCATTTTTGAGAAAACCATTAGACTTAGAAACTTTTTTCTTTCACCATTCTTTTACCGAATCAATTCATGGGTTTAATAATATTGCGTTAATTATATATGGAAAATGAAAATTTCCGATATCGGTCCATATAAACCGGAGACTACCTTGTACCATTTTTTCCATAGAATTGTTTTTTTTTTTTTTTTTGCTTAGAAGCAATTTTGTTTATAAAAGAAGATTACTTAAGTAGAGAAAATGAAAAATTCGGATATCGGTCCATATATACCCGAGATATAGACTAAACCGATTGTTTCAGGAAAGTGTCACATAAGCAAACTTAAAAAACTTTTCTTCTTAAAAGCAAGTCTGGTAATTAAATAAGGCTATCTATATACAGGAAATTAAAATTCCCGATATTGTTCCATATATACCCGAGATACAGCCTATACTGAGTTTTTCATGAAAATGTCGCGTAAGCGAACTTAAACAACGTGTTTTGCTTAAAAGCCGTTCTACTAATATAAGGAGGTTACCAAATACAGAAAATGAACATTTCAGTTATCGGTCCGTTATCGGTTATATAGTCTGAATCGATTTGTCCATGGAAAAAACATTTTTACTTAAAAGCAGTTCTAGTTATAAAAGACGGTTATTAAAATACAGAAAATGAAAAGTTCTGATATCGGTCCATATATACCCGAGATATAGCCTAAACCGGTTTTATATGAAAATAAAAAGAAATCTTAAACAACGGTTACTAAAATACAGAAAATGAAAAGTTCCGATATCGATCCATATATACCCTAGATATAGTCTAAACCGAGTTTTTTATGAAAATGCTGCTTAAGCGAACTTACACCTTTTTTTTTTGCTTAAAAGCAGTTCTGGTAATATAAGAAGGTTACCAAATAGAGAAAATTAAAATTTCCGATATCGGTCCATATACATGTATCAGAGATATATCTGGTTATAAAAAAAAGGTTACTAAAATACACAAAATGAAAACTTCCGATTTCGGTCCATATATACCCGAGATATAGTCTAAGCTGAGTTTTTCAATGAAAAATTTTTTTTTATTAAAAGCAGTTCTGATTATAAAATACAGAAAATTAAAATTTCCGATATCGGTCCATACACGCGCATACCCGAGATATAGCCTAAACCGATTTTTCCCTGAAAAAAAAATTTTTTTTTTTGCTTAAAATCAGTACTAATAGTAAGACGAGGTTATAAGCAGATAATGAAAATTTTCGTTATCGGTCCATATATACCCGAGATGTAGGACACACCGATTTTTCCATGAAAAAAAAATTTTTTTTTTTTGCTGAAAAGCATTTCTCGTTATAAAAGAAGCTTACTAAAATACAGTAAGTGGAAAATTCCGATATTGGTTCATATATAACCGAGATATAGTCTAAATAAAATTGTCCATGAAAATTTGCATAAAAGATTTCGTTTTTGGAATGGTGATTAGAAGCAAAAAATATTTTTTCCCCGATATCGGTCAATATATAACCGAGCATATTTAGGTCAAATTTGTAATATAGGGTGTTTTTTTAAGCTAGATAGAACTTTAAATTGTAAAAAGTAATTGTAAATTGTAATTGTAAAATTAAATTTTGATGAAACATTTTTTTTATTTGTTTCAGTATACTCTGACAAATCATCATAAATAGACTCACGCTTGAACAACGCTACGAAATTATCCAAATTTACTTTGAAAATCAGACCCGTTGTTTTATCGCAAAATTGTGTTCAGCGATGAGGCGCATTTTTGGCTTAACGGGTTTGTTAATAAGCAAAATTGCCGCATATGGAGTGAGACCAATCCACAAGAGACCCTACAGACTCCATTACATCCAGAAAAATGTACTGTTTGGTGCGGTTTTCATGCTGGTGGCATCATCGGACCTTATTTCTTCAAAAATGAGGCCGGAGCTCGCGTACGGTCAATGGAGATCGTTACCGCACCATGATCAATGATTTTTTGTTTGAAAATATGGATGACATTGATCCGGAGGAGATGTGGTTTCAACAGGATGGCGCTACGTGCCATACGGCGAACGCAACCATCGACTTACTGAAATCAAAATTTGGCGATAAGTTGATTTCGAGAAATGGACCTGTCAATTGGCCTCCAAGGTAGTGCGATTTGACACCTCTCGATTATTTCCTGTGGGGCTACGTGAAGTCACTGGTTTATGCTGATAAACCAGCAACAATTGACGCCTTGGAGGCCAGCATTGTTCGTGTTATTCGTGACATACGGCCAGCAGTGCTCGAAAAAGTGGCCCAAAATTGGACGTCCAGAATGCGCTTCGTCAAGAACAGCCGCGGTGCCCATATGCCCGAAATCATTTTCAAATGTTAATGTCACGTATTGATCTTTCGAATAAAAAAAAATTTTGATTACAATTTAATTTTTTGTGTTATTTTTTACAATTTCAAGTTCTATCGGGCTTAAAAAAACACCCTATATATATACGTGACTATCGTGAAGGGTATATTAGATTCGGCCCAGCCGAATATACATACCACACTCTTACTTGTTTTTTTTACAACACTATGAAGAGTCATATCCATGGAGTTTTAAATATAGTATATTTAGGTGTCTATTGTGAAGTGTATTTTAGATTCGGCCTAGCTGAATATACTACACGCTTACTTGTTAGGTTCACGAGTAATATTAAGATTTGAATACTTGTTGTTAGTTCATTTTGAAGATTCAATAAATTAAAAACACTTAAAAAAAATTTGTGTACTGACATTTATCAGTGAAGTGATGCTGTATTCTCTACCATTAACTTTAATTTAATATAAGCCAAAAGTATAAAAGAAAACGTATTGTAACAAATCAGCTGAAACATGTTTATTGGGATGGACTTATCAGAAAAAGTAAAAACATCTGTCATAAAGTGTGGCGAAGTTTTTCATCAAAAGTATAATCTTACTTTGTCTTTAAAATATCTGGAGTTACTTTATATTTAAAATATGCTGAATAGCAAAAATAGAACCAAGAAATAAAGTTATTTTGTATATAATTCATTGCTTAATCTTTTTCCAATTCAACAAAATATATCATTCTTCTGTTGATTTATAGAGTGATGGGTTGATGATGCTGATAATTCCCTTAAGAATTATATTTAAAAAAAAAGTTCTTTTCAACAAAGATTTTATTTATTATTTTTTTTTATTGCTTCGTAAACTGAGGAAAACAAACAAGTGCTTTATTTCACAATATTTCTAATGACACTTAATCTTTTTATAAATTATATTCAAATTTTCAAATAATAACTTAATAACCATTTAAATTTATTTAATAGTGCAACAATTAAACTTTGTTTATGATATCAAAAAACAAGACAAGCACACAAATAAGATAAAAGGTTTAACCAGCACGAGCTAAGAAGCCGGTTATCCTTTACACAAAAATATTAAATGGCCTTTTCCAGATCGACGCACTTAAGCACAAGCATCATAATTTGTTATCTCTTTGTATATGATGCCCGCTTAACTTTAAGAAATGCTGCTACAGTTTCCTTGGAGTTTTTCTTTTGTTGAATATTTATCTTTTTTACTTTTTAGGTTATTGTTTTTATTTTTTCTCCCTTAAGTTAGAAACGGGACGGGCAAAAAACCATATAACACAAAGCAAAAGGATAAAGAAAGGGATTTTGTTTGCTAAACATACTAGTACCAGTACATATGTATATGTAAAGCACGTATCATAAAGTAAAAGAAAGGAGCTTCAAGAGTGCTTTTTTATATAATTTTTTTTTTTTTGCTTCTAACCAGCAACCCAGCACATGTATTAAATGCTTCTCATATAAAAAACATAAAAAATATACTTCAGGGAAAAATTTGATAGCTTGAAATATGATAATATTTTAATGTGACAGCACAGTTACTTAAGATCATTTGTTAAAATAAAAAATGAAACCAGTTGTTGCCAGGCAACGTGTGAGGAACCAGCTCATGATTGTTTTGAATTGTGTCTTTTATATTCTACTATTTTTCCCCCATTTAATAAAGCTAACAAAGTTTAATTTATAAAGGTTAAGATAATACAAATCATTATTTGGAAATGCAGGCATTAAAACATTTCAGATATTTAAACAAAATTATGTTTAACAGGATGTTTTAAAATAAATTTTCTTTATGAAAAAAAAAGAATAATTGAAACACTTACTTACATATACTTAAATACTACTTTGTTTTTAACTAGTTTCCATATAAAGCCATAATATAAACCGATGTTTGCAACTAGGGTGATCGATTATTCGACTTTTTTCTAAAATCGGTTTTCATATAACAGTGCAACCATGGTGCAATTAACCAGGTGGCATCACTAGCCCAGGTGACAATTTTTTCTTGACGGTAACAAAATAATTATGTTTACACAAAGTGAAGTGAAAATATTATAAAATTTTAAATAGTTTGAAAAAGTGCAAAAGCAACACATTAAAAAAATTTTCAAAACTATTTTTATAAAATTTTAAATTTTTTAAATTTAGTATTAAGATTTGAATGTTAGTTCGATTCAAGATTCAATAAATAAAAAACGCTACAAAAAAATATATTTTAATGGCTTAAAATACGTTGAAAACTATTTATAAAAAAAAATCTACACAGTTCATTAATTTTTATGTTCATTTTCTTTATATAAATTTTTCTTTTTCATTTTATTTTGTTTTGTAAGCATGTTTTTGATGGCCTTCGTAATTTTTACACAAACAAAATATTATGTATGTATTACAACAACTCTAATGCTGCCACCTAACAATTGCACCTTGAGTGTAACCTAACCTATTTCATGACATGAAAGAAATTGCATGAAATTTGCTATACACTCACACTTTTTCGCTTACACACTCAAATGTTGTTTACTTTCCACTCAGCTTTCATAAAAAATTTCATGAAACAAATTTTTTGACGTTTTCTGAAAGTAAAATGACAAATTGCTGAGCACTATTGCCACATACAAAGAATTATACAAAGTTGCAGTATTGTAGTAAAATAATAATTATATAGTTAACTTCTTTTGCATGTTATGAAAAGAATTACAATATTTTTTCCTTTTAATGCACAATTAAAGCTTTTTTTTAAATAATCTCATAAGAAAATGTATAATTTTTTTCAAATAACGTTTTAATATATCTGTATGTTTAATAAGTTTGGCCACTCTAATTAGTAAGCAAACAAAACAATAAAGGGGAGAAGTGGAGGCAAATTTTGTGACTCTTTGCTTTGGCGACATTTCTAAAATGTGTAGACGAACAAGAAATTTTCATGAAAGTCGTCTATTTCAATGAAAATTTTATTTATACGTGTACAGATTTCATGAAAGTTCTTTCCTGTGTAAAGGCAACGTAAATTAGGGCGTCAAGCATAATTTATCTGTCTAAAATCCTAATGCAAAAACAAAATTTATGAGACCAACCAAAATAGGGAAAATCCCATTTTGACAGTGCTTTCCCACCTCTCAATAAAGTTTGCTTTGCCGTTTTGTGTATTTTTGTTGGTAACGGCTAACTTCATGGCAAACATCGATGCTCAGCCATATGCTCGAGCATCGATGTCAGAGCATGAACGAAAGATGGACATAACCGATCCACATTAGCCATTTGCGATGTTCGACATGTTGCCTCATACCAAGTTCATGGCTAATAGAGACGACCCCCAGTAAAGAAGAACCGGTTAAACGAGATTTTAACAATACAATAATTAAAACCAAATTTTTTAATATGATAAAATTTGAAAAAATAAAGCATTTCTAAAAAAAAAAGTTTAACAAACCGGTTTTTTTATTTACGCATTTGCCACTCAACAGTTTCTAATGCTTTCAACATGCATGTTTTTTTAATTTTAGTTATCTAAGAATATTGTGCGATCAGACATGAAGGAATTTTTTCCTCAGACCTCGTATATGTTAGTTGTAATGAGAATATTAAATTAAAACATTGTGTATGTATATTAATGACAAACAGTTGAACTTATTGAATATTTCGAATATTATGCTATATGATGGTGTTTCTCTGGCTCAAGTTCAAACCAGTGATCAACAAAAATCATGTTTTTGCTTGATTAACCCATACACTAAAATTTTTAATCAACAAAAATCAGGCAACAAAGTTCAACGCTGAGTAAAATCAACACGTCTTGTAAATATTCTAAAATTGTAATCAGCAAAAATCAAGCAACAAAATTCAACGTTGAGTGAAATCAACTCGCCTTGTAAACAATCTGAATTTGTAATCAACAAAAATCTAGCAACAAAGCTCAATGCTGAGTAAAATCAACTCGTCTTGTAAATATTGCGCATTCGTTTTAGTACTGAATAAAATTGAGTAAACATTAGGCGGTGCTTCGATTGTGTGTTGTATACACTAAACGTCTGCATTATTACGCTGAAACGGCCTTTGAACATATTCATTTGCTTTTTGAATGAATAAAGCTTCGTATCACACAACTGACTACGAACTGACTCATATTCGATTTTAATAAAAACAAATAATTGAATACACAAACCGAACGAATAATGATAATAACTCGACTTGTGGAGAAACAAATACAACCACATTCAAATAAAACGAAAACAAGAAGAAAAATTTTCAAACATCTTATCATTCGAATTAGCTTTCGATTGTATTTATACAAACATATGTATGTATGTATGCATGTATGTATGTATATAACTGTGCACAATAACGCACTACAAAATTCTTTCACCAACTCCAATTTAAAATTTTCAGACCTTATTGCCCACATTTCTTAAAGGCAAATTACGTCTTAGCAAAATGTTTTTCTTTGTATTATAACGAATGTAATTTGCATTCGATATATAATCGTTTTATTCATTCATTCATTTGATATTTCTTGTACTCTATCGAACAGTTATATTGTATTTGCGTGCCTTCGCTCGTACAAATAAGAGAAAATATATATTTGAATTAGAAAGAGTATACGACAGAATCTATTCATTACGACCAACTATAAAACGCAATTCATTAATTTTTCTGGTTTTTCTTGTTTTACTTTGGCAATCTCTCTTAAAGTATTCGATATTTGAATGAATATTGTATTTTCAGTGTGCTTACAAACAAATGATCGTATTCTTGCAGCCTTTTAGTATACATAAGTTTTAGAACATATTTACATACATATTTTTTATGTTAGTTTAAAGGGCATAGTTAATTTAAAAGCGCAGTGAAACAAGCGTAGTTTTTGTTATATGTACACCATTGTGTTTTTTAACAAATGTTCAAAAATAAATACATATATACATATGCACATTTGTTTTTTCTATGAAAACCTCTTGTTTCTATGTATGTGTATTTTACATTGATTTTTTTCAACAGAAACACACCGAAAAACTGTACATAGCTGCATTAATTTTTGTTAATTTTTTTTCTTCCAAAACAAAAATTCAAACACAAGAAATGAATGCCGAACTATATGCGTATTCATTTATATTCAAGCACGAACCCTAACGAAGATTTCACTCAAATAGCGAAGCCGTCGCTCATTGTGTTTACTGATTAAAAATCAACTGCGCATTTGTGCGGCTGAATACAAAATCATATTTGAACGAAATTAAACGGCTTTCATGTTGTTGAGCAAGTATGATTTTTTTGCAATCACTCAAAGTTGTTCTCTGGTTCAAACCTGGCTTTCGCCAAGAACTATTTTTATTTTCAATTACAACAATATTCAATTACGATCAATAACTCCTTATCAAAGAAGACAGCTCAATGTATTAAATTTTTTTATGAATTTATGTGTTTACCCAATGATCTTTGAAATCACTCAATTGTTAAATGGCAAGAGAGCCTCGCTTTCATTTCCCACTTGACCATGAGAGTGTCAAACATGTTTGCAGTCTCAATAGGCCCTTATACTTATTATCACGCCGCCAAAAACTATCGATAACAACACATTTTTATTTAATTTTTTTATGTATAATTGGAAATTGTTTGCTTAAAATTATTTTCACTTCAACACTTATGCACACATGTATGTTTGTACGCAGGTTTGCTTGCAATTTTAATCTACAATTTGCTCAATTTTCAAACCTGATAATAAAATTAAATATTTATTTCAGATAAAGCCTTAATTTTAATTGGGTTTTAAAATTAATTTTGCTCGTAAAAAGGAAGAAAAGTTGTTGTTGCAAAAAAAAAAATGCTTGCAATTTGTTGTTATTTTATGCCACAAAAACACTAAAAATAAATTTCAATTTTATTATGCCATAAAACTACAGAAAATTGTTTGAAAAAATCCTGTAAAAATCAACTAAAAACCAAATTGAGTTTATTCATTCATTCTATAATGCATTTGTTTTTAAACAATAAAATCCATATGTTGTTTAAAAATAAAATATAAGATAAAAATATGTATTACAAATAAAACAAATCAATACAAAATATATTGAACAGACAGGCCGGCCATGTGCTGAGCAGTCAGTGTTAATAGTTCGCCCATAAAAGTTTATTAGATTTTCAAAAGTATTTGTTTTTGCTTTTTCATTTTTCATTTTACTCATAGTTCTTAAATAACTTTGCGTTTAATGATGAGTTGTAAAATGCAGTTCTGGCCATCCAG
This sequence comes from Thecocarcelia acutangulata, assembly GCA_914767995.1. Classification (NCBI taxonomy): domain Eukaryota; kingdom Metazoa; phylum Arthropoda; class Insecta; order Diptera; family Tachinidae; genus Thecocarcelia; species Thecocarcelia acutangulata. The sequence continues at coordinate 15,728,722 of OU612097.1, forward strand.
TTTTCTTAGCTGTGCTGTTTATTGGTATTTCCGAACACAAATTACTTGACTTGATTTTTAAATTAGGGCCTTGAGAGTTGTTAAATAAATCAAATGAATTGTAGAGGAACTTCGCTTCGGTAGTTGTATTTTGAAGTCAGCTTACGAGTATATAAAGAATTTATGTGTAAGAGTTTTATGTTTATGAAAAGAATGGTCATTCTGATGACTCTTTAACTGGGAAGGAAGGTGGAAAAATTTAACAGTTGTTAAATTTAGATTTTTAGTTGTTAAAATTAGATTTTTTTGAATTGATAAAGTTATAAAATTCTGTTCCATAAAAGTTCAAGACTTGAACTAAATAAAGACAAAAAAGGCAAGTGACACTAAAAACAGATCAAAATATATTTTCGGAATAGTTGATGTGGATGCCAAAGTTTTTAACCCTTAAATGGCTGATTTTATACTTGTTATTAAAAAAAGTTTAATTATCTGCAAAATGAATGTAATTGAATGAAACAATAAAATAACAACCACCATATTCGCAATTTCTTTTTATTAAAAAATCGTACTAAAGTACAATTACATCATCATGCACAATCTTGCTCAATCATGTAATGAACTATAAAAAACTATTTGAAATATTAAGGGAAATAAACAATATTTTTGCTTAGATGTAAAACAGCTGTGGTTTTATAAATAATAAATTTCTTAGTAGTCTGTGATTAAATGTCAAAAGAAAAACAAGTAAGAGTGTAATAGTTATATTCGGCTGGGCCGAATCTAAAATACCCTTCACGAAAGTCACGTAAATATATAGTATATGTATATTACAAATTTGAACTAAATATACGCGGATAAATATGGACCGATATCATGGAAAAAAATATTTTTGGCTTGTAACCACCATTCCAAAAGGGAAATCTTTCATAGCATTTTCTGTATTTTAGTAACCTTCTTTTATAACGAGAATTGATTTTAAGCAAAAAAAAATCTTTTCATGAAAAAATCGGTTTAGGCTATACCTCGGTTATATATGAACCGATACAGAAATTTTCCATTTTCTGTATTTCAGTAACCTTCTTTTATAACGAGAACTGATTTTAAGCAAAAAAAATTTTTCCTGGAAAAATCGGTTTATGCTATAGCTCGGGTATATATAGACCGATATCGGAAATTTAAACTTTCTCTATTTGCTGACTTTCTTATATTACCAGAACTGCTTTTAAGCAAACAAAAGCTTTTTAAGTTTGCTTACGCTAATTTTTCATGAAAACCCCGGTTCAGGCTATATCTCGGGTATACGAGTATATGGACTGATATCGGAAATTTTCATTTTCTGTATATTAGTAACCTCTTTTTATGATCAAAGCTGCTTTTAAGCAAAAACAAAATTTATTTTTCATTGAAAAATCGGTTTAGACTATATCTCGGGCATATGTGGACGGATATCGAAAATTTTCATTTTCTGTATTTAAGCAACATCCTTATATTTCCAGAACTTCTTTTAAGCAAAAAAAAATTTAAGTTCGCGGACATGTTCATGACAAAATTGGCTATATCGCGGTTATATATGGACCTGTCGGACGAGTTTCGGTCAAGAAAAAGGGTTATAGAAATATTCCAAGTCAAAACACTAATTCTTAATTTACAAGGGGTTTATTAACATTTTTATTTGCCTTTCGTGGGCAAGTAAATCATTCATATATCAACTGATTACGACCGAAATGCATAATTAATAGTAGACTTACTTATTATAATTAACGAAATATAATTGAAGAAAAATGATGTAGTCCCACAGAATTTAGGGAGTGGACTGTATGATTTGTTAGGAGTAGGCCACCACTTTTCTCGCTACTATACCTTAGTATTAGAGTATGGTTGATGCTTGTGCGCCTGTGTGCTTATGTAAATGAGAACAAATGAAGATTTTTCAATTAATAAGTTTTATTTATTACAATAAATATTCAATTATTGTTTTAAATAATGTAATTTCCTGTTTTATATTTAAGATATAATAAAACTTCAGTTTAAAGACAAGTTGAATAAATTTAAGCAACTGCTTCGGAGGTTGAAAAGTAAGTGACTTAAAAATGTTAGTTTCAAAAAGATTAAAGCTACATGTTGTATATTGGAATGTTCGAAACATCAATTCTCCACGTAACATTTCCAATAGAATAATTCACAATAGAATATTTTGTTAAGACAAATATGTGTTTAGCAAAACTAATGAAAGATAATAAATTGACAATGATAATGAAATATAAATGGACATAAGTTAAATTCGTTGTTTCAATAAGTAAAAGATTTATAAATGTTGAAAATTATTGTATATAATTTTCAGTATAAAATCTTCGATTTGATTTTTTTTTTATTTTTTTATTTTTATTTATTTATTCAATCAAAACAATAAGCCCATTGGGCCAAATTTGCTTAAGAAATAATTTAGCTATAATCCATAATATAAAAAATAACATGAAGTTAATTACCAAAACATAGGTGTAAAATATATTTAAATATACAAACAAAAAATGCTTTTACAATTTATTGCATAATTTATGTTATATTAAAAAAAATTCTAAGTATCCAAAAATACTTCGCCCCCATCTGCACTATCAATGAGAACAATATAGCAAGTTATTATTGAAAGTGTGGCTCACAGAAAACAGCAAAATACATTCAGAGTCTCGACCTAATTACTTTTTTAAAATTCATACAATAATTATAAAATTATTATAATTAAATAATTGAACCGAACAGGACCGATATCGGAAACTTTCATTTTCTGTATTTTAATAACCTCCTTTTATAATCAGAACTGCTTTTAAGCAAAAAAAAAAAAAAAAACAATTTTTTTTCTTTGGAAAATCGGTTTAGATTATATCTCGAGTATATATTACCAGAACTGATTTTAAGCAAAAAATTTTTTATATGTATATGGACCTATATCGGAAATTTCCATTTTCTAGTTTATTATTTATCAGAATTGCTTTTAAGCAAAAAAAATTTTTTTTATGGAAAAATCGGTTCAGTCTATATCTCGGAAATACATGCATATATGGACTGATATCGAAATTTTTTATTTTCTGTATTCTAGTTACCTCCTTTTATTACCAGAACTGATTTTAGCAAAAAAAAAATTCTTAAGCTCGCTTACGCGATTTTTTTTTATGAAAAATCAGTTTAGGCTATATCTCTTTCTGTATTTAATCAGCCTCTTTTTTTTACCAGAACTACTTTTAAGCAAAAAAAAAATTTAAATTCGCTTACGCGAAATTTTCATTATAAAATCTGTTTAGGCTATATCACGGATATATATGGACCGATATCTGTCCTTGTAATCGCCATACTTAACAATTATGTGAAGTTTGAAACAAAACAAACAATTTTTTGTTTCAGAAATTTTCATACAAAAAATAATGACTTTTACCGAATTTAGATATATCTCAGCTATATGTGAGCTGATTTTACTGAACGTCAATAGTAGACCCATGAGTCGATGGAGAAAGAGAATGGTGAGAGAAAAAAAGTTTCTGGGTCTAATGGTATTCTCAGAAACGGTATTTCATCGGCGGACAGACGGACATCGCTCAATCGACTTTTCTATCAGATCTGATTCAGTTTATGTATAGTTTATAGAAGAAGTGCCCAAGCCCTATGCTCTCAGCTATATGTGAACCGATTTTACTGAATTTCTATAGCAAAGCCATGAATCGAGGGATTAATAGAATGATGAATGAAACAAGTTAAGTATAATGTTTTTCTTAGAAATGGTATTTCTACGGCGGACAGACTGACTTTGCTTAATCGAATTTTCTGTCAATGCTAATTCAGAATATATACACTTTATAGAGTCGCAAATGAAAATTGTAGAAATTACAAACGGAATCACAAACTTATATAAACCCTTAACATTTTTGTGAAGGATATAAAAACTAAAAATAGGCAAGTAAAAACATAAAATGGAAACATGCATCGTCAATTCATCGAAGTATGATACCCCAGGATTGAAAATGTAGTTTTCGAGCCACTTAAGGTGTACAAATATTAAATGCCTACAAAAAGCTTTATTTTGAAACATTTTAGAACAAATCCCTCTAGAAATCTACTCCTAAATTAATACTACTCAACAGCGCTAACTAAAATAGCTGTATGATCTACTTCAATTTTTTCTTAGTATTAAGTTCAATTCACAAACAACCATAAAAAATCGATGAATAAATGAAAACCAGCCTTAAAAGGTGTATTATTTCAGCATTTATTCAAAAATATCTTAGCAGCATAAATTAAGAAGATCGATATTAACCTTCTAAAGCAGTTCAATGGAACTTCTATTATCCTGAGTACAAGTATAAGCCCTTTAAACAAATCAAAAGTAATCTTATTTAATCTACGCTGGTCTTTAATTTTGAATCGTATCATAATTACAATTTCCGTTGTGAAAGCAATGGCTTGTGCTGCTCCTTCATTTCCGGCTTTAAATTATTTTGCATAAATGGCCAAAACCATTTGCATTTGTTTAGTTTTTTTTTATGTATTTGTAAGTAAACAATGGTAATAATAGCAGCACCACAGCTCAAGCAACCATATAAAAGTAAAGTTGAAATAATACGAAAAAGCAATAATGTTGTATTATTTTATAAAAAGTACACAAGGATTATTATAACCATTTGATTTTATTGTATATTATTTTCGTTTTTAAGCAGATTTAATTCTCTTGCTTTTGATGATATTTGTAGCAGAACGTTATTTTTTGCTTTTTCTTTACACAAAACAAAAACCTCTTAATGCTGAATAGTGGTTAACAATTTTCATTCGAGCCATTTTGTTTTTTTTTTTTTTTGGATTTTTTGAGATGAAAAAAGGAAAACAAAAAATGTAAAAGGGAAAAAATATTTTGTTCAAAAACAGTTTTTTTCGGTTCTGCTATTCTACGTCTTTGCTCAAGTTTCAAGGAGTATAGCTGTGTGCATGTATTCATACATAAGTATATCCCGCATAAATACATTTTTTGTTAAAAAAATAAAGTTAACTTTTTAGGAAAATCCTTTAATATTTATACTTTAGTGCCAATGCCATTTTGGCACTGTTGAATTTTTCCTGGCCGAATATTTTTCCAGCCAAACTTAATCGGCTTTGGACTGAACAAAATTATTATATGCAGCAAATAATAATTTAAACTAAATGATATTTGACAAATAAATGCAATGCGACAATTGGAAGTATCATGTGATTTTTTTTCTATCTTGGACCAGTACTCGGGGGATGAACCCAACATATGTAGTGCGTTGTACCAGAACTAGGAAAAAAGGTTGTGAGGAGGAGGAAAGAGGAAGAAGTATTTGTGAAAATTTGACTTGAGTCTTCCAAGATTATAACAGACAGGAAACATGTCTGCAGACAAATTATTCCACAGACGAAGCGTACGGCTGAGAAACGCTTTCTCTCTGTAATGCGTAGTACGCTTCCCCGCGCAAACGACCACAAATGGATGAGATCTGGACAATGAACGCGAGCTATGCAAAAATGTGTGAGTTTCGGGAACAAGATCCTTAATTTCGTCAGAGCAAAATCCATTGTAGTAACAATAGAACAGAGTAATGCACCCCACATTGCGTCGATGCTCCAGTGAGACTACTGTGAAAATGATTTACATCAGCCTGACGGCCTAACCTGATGGTGGACCAATTCCTCGGATGAATTTGATGAATTTTTCACGATTCACCACCGCCCCCGTGTGGCTGACTAGGCTCACACAGGTAGCAATTCTTGTCATATGATTGCGGTCATATGAACAACTGCTTGTTGAGGAGTTCGGGCTTTCTAATCCCACATGTATGCAGTTTGCCAGCAATCAATGGAGAACAAGTCTTAATGAGTTGGTAGGGCGGAGCCCACTAAGAGCATCAGCCCTTAAACCAACTCACCCGTCCCGTCACCATCATCACTGGTTCCTTACAGTACACGTATCTGTTGTATAGGCAACAGATCGTCGGAAGATTGTTAGTCCTCGAAAAAAGCCATCACCAAACAATTATCAAGGATACTAACACTCCCTTCCTGCGTTTTAGGTTTCAACCAGAGCAAAGCGTTTCAGCCAAGGTAGGCACCTCAACCATGATCAGCCCGGGTCGAACCGCAAGCAGAACTTCCCGGGGGCCATGTTGATCCCCGTTCTGCCAATTTATACCCTTGGTAAGGGTTTCGGAAGCCAACACAACATAAGTCATATGGCTTCCTAGAGTTTTGTTTGCCACACCAAATTTGGGAGCCCTTCCCCTATTTATTCGAAAAACCGAGTGCCCTGGTTAGGAATACGCCAAGGCAAAACCTGTTGCCCGGGGGGGGCTCCAGTGAGGCAATAGAGTTGGATACCCTACTGTCACCGATAAGCTTTTTCCGCCTCTCCTGCACACGGTCCAGTAACCCCAAAATAGACTTTGAGGCGCCGGACAAAACATGAGAGTCGTATTTCATTTTCGGTCGGATGTAGGTGGTATAAATAGTAAGGAGGTCGGATGGAGTGAAGTACATCTTACATGGTTTCAGAAACCCAAAGCACTTGAATGCTTCTTTAGAGACATCAAAAATGTGTTCAGTCCAGCCAACGTCACTCTGTATTTTCAGTCCAAGAACATCAAGAGCATTCGATTCCTCAATATTTATACCATACATGAGTACAAATGCAGCAGCACTTGCGGTCGTTGGTTTGTGCGTTAACAAACAACATTGGGGGATTGCTAAATAATAGGTTGTTATGAAGAGGAAAGAAGGAGTAGTGTTTTTAAACGTTTGACTAACAACAATGAATGATCAAAACGAACGTTATCATAGCATTTAAAATATTAGAATAAAATTTGCTAAAACTGGCCTATGACCAGAACATATCGGGCAATTAAATTTTAAGGGACAATGCTGAATGTAAACCTCACCTAAACGTCAAGTTGTTTTCAGCATTTCGTTTGACATTTCTCAATTTCAGACTAATTCAATTTGAACCACGGTAAGATACATAATCGAAAAACGGGTTAAAGTTATTCAGGCTTGCTATGAAAATAAGCGTTCAAATTGAAATGCGTTTTTTTTCGGTCAATTTAATCGTCCAAATATGCGTACAATCAGAAAAGTCGAGCAAAAACTTAAGCAAACCGGGTAGGAGATGTGAAGATATCAGTGCATGCTCGTACAGCTGTTTCTGCAGAAAATATTGCTGCTTTTCGCGATAGTGTGGCTGAAGAGCCGTCCACCTCAACTCGTCGTCGTGGCCAACAAACAATTGTATCTCTCACGCTCGTGGGAGATGAACATTATGCATAAAGACTTGCATTTACACGCTTACAAGGTGCTCTTGGCTCAAACACTAAAGCCTCAGAATGGTGGCAAGAAATGGCAACAGTGGATGATAAATTTTCGAAGAACTATTTAACATTAATAAACACATTTTCGAAGAAAATCATCTTCAGTGATGAGGTACTTTTTCACCTCAGTGGATATATCAATAAGCATAATTGCCGCATTTACAGGCATGCGGTATCATCGGGCTGCATTTTTATCCATAATGAGGCCATTCAAACATTTACTGTGAATGGTGTACGGTATCGTGAGATGATAACGAAATTTTTATGGTGCGAATGGGAAGAGATGGATGTGAACGATATGTGGTTTCAACAGAACTGTGCCACTTGCCACACAGCTAACGAAACAGTCGCTCTTTGGCGGGACAAATTCAATGGCCGGGTTCTCTCCCGTCGTGGCGATGTTAATTGGATACCACAAACAGGAAATATGACATTGTTGAGCTTCTTTCTTTGGAAATAATTAAAAGAAAAATTGTACGTCAATATGTCAATAACAAGTTAGGAGCTAAAGGTTGCCGCCCTAATTAGCTGATGGGCCAACTCTACCCTGTGTAACTTGCAAGGTTCACACAGGTCGCAACTTTTTTTCATAAGTTTGTAGCTATAAAAATACATTTAAAACAAAAAGCGACATTCAGAATTTTGTTATTGTTTTATATGTAATTGTGCAAACGAACGTACAGCTTCGTTATTTGTGAACTGGCTGATAATTAAAAAAATTACTTTAGCTTCTTTAACTCAGATGGTAGGTAGTTAAGGAAGCCTAGTTCTCTAATTAAGTGTTGCTTCATTCTAATAGAAAGAAATGTTTTACATTTATTAGAACTTATTTTATTACTTTTTGTATGCACATAAACACTTAAGGAGAAAACAAAAACTACTAAAGTAATCTAACTCACTCTTTTGAAAGATCTACAAAAAGAGAAGAGTAAAGCAAAAATATTTGCAAATTCAACTGAAATCTAATGGGAAAACTAATGTAAAAACTTGATTACTTATATAACTCTTCACTCTATTGAGTTGGATATTGTATTCTCTATAGAGTAACTAATGAAAAAATTGCTAGTTCATGATATCGAGTACAACAAGTGCTCACTCTATTGTGATTCAGCTTTATTAAGATATATCTATGAAAACCTTTTACGTATAACAACGTGCGTAGCGGTTGGACCGCCCTTTACAAGTGCATTTCTTTGATAAAAATCCCTCAAAATGAGTTTAACCCACTTTTTTATACCCAGAATCTATGTTCTTATATACTCCACACATTTTTCATACAAATCCCTTAATGTATGCAATGCAAATTATTGCCCCAATTCGTACTGAAAATAGACGAAATTTGTAGATCACAAAAAATAATGCAAACAAAAATATTTTTTTATCGGATGTTTTAAAACAAAGTAATTTATTAACATAAATTATATTTAATATAATTTATTAATGGTAAACATAAATTAATTAACATATTTTGTTAATGTTGTTTATTCACATTTTGTTTGCTGATATGTGTCTATAACCTGGATAAAAGTGACAAAAACATTGAAATTTAAACGTCAATTTATTCATTAAATAAATTATTTTATTGCTAATTAATTTCATTTCATAAAAAAAAAACTTAAAAATAAATAAACTATTATATACAAATTAAATATCAGCAAAAATTTGGAATAGAGAAAATTTTGTTTTAATATTATAAATATAGTTTGATTATCAAACTGTATTTCAAACAAATAATAATTTGTATTTGTTTTTTTTTTTCTCTTTCCTCGGCAACAAATTTTTAATTGTTAAAAAATTAATTAGTTGGAGTAATTATACACTTGTTTCGCAACAAGTCTTAAAATAACATTGCATGAGTGTGAGTGTGAAATACATAAATAAATTTAAGAATAGTATTAAATAGCTTTGAGTTCACTTGAACTACAAGTAGCTGGTGAAGTGTACAAGTGTAACATAGATAAAGATGTATAGAATTGGCGGTCAAAAATAATTATATATCAACGTGAAACTTTGGTCAAGGGCTTATTAATACATCACAATTATAAGATGGCTGATGACAAATTTATATTTTTAAATACAATTATTTCAATAAGTAATAAATGGTGTGGTCACGACGTTGCAGTGGTCAAGTCAGCATATGGCGTTTGCTCTGGAGACATTTTTCAAGACTAAATGATTATTATGTAATTGCTCGCTGAGAGTTTTGTTCAAAGTACGATATTCGGCGAAAACTTGATGGACCGAGTATAAATTTAATTCATTCCAGGGTGCAGAGATTGTGCTTAACTGCTTCAGAATGTGCCACGGCCAGGGTCCAATCGGGACTCCCGAAAACATTGAACTGGTTGAAAGCAGTTTATGTGAAAATCCATGAACACGAACCCCCCGCCCGACTGCATGTTAGCTAGAATTCAAATGGCTGCTCTTGTTTCAATACCATCTTGTTCTACCAGAGCTCACTATGTCATTTTAATTTAAATGGCTCCTCTTGTTTCAATACTATCTTGTTCAACCAGAGCTCACTATGTCATCGCTGCAAAATGGACCCAGAGCAGTGAAAAGAACATTATTTAAAGAATATATGTTATAGTGAATAACTCTGGGGTCATCTACAATTAGCTTTTCTGTATTGCAGACAAATTTGATTCGTGTTCGAGAAAGAGCGATTATTTAGGAAATTTTTAAAAAAATTTCTGATGTTCTAACTTTTTTACATTCAAAACGTTTAAAAAGTGACTTTGATTGACACAAATGTTTTTGTGAAACGATGTTGGATCTTTTTCGTACTGTAAATCCAACTTTTTTGTAGCGACGAAGCTCATTTTCACTTAAGCGACCACGCAGAACCTGCCGTTACTGATCTCTAAAAACCTGCTGTTCTTGACTGAAATATTTTGCATTGCCCCAGGGTAACTTTTTGGTGGGCCTTATCCATGCATGAGATAATTGGACCTTTTTTTTCGAAAAATTTCGAAGCCAGGCCATGAATGTTAACCATGAAAATAATTCATGTATGATTATGGAATTGTTTTTGCCAAACCGGTGAACTCCTCTATCATACTTTTCACCCATGTGGTTTCAACAGAATGGATCGACTGCACACACAGCCAGTGCTTCGATAGATTTGTTTCGGGAAAATTTCTTCCAAAAACTGATCAGTCGCTTTGGGGACATTCCATGGTTACCGAGGTCACCCGATCTAACTACCATGGATTTTTATGAGGCTATCTCAATATATAGTGACGATTCCCAAGCTCTTTTGGCTCTACAGGAAAATATTCGCCCAGCACAATTAAACCAAGCTTATTGCAGCATGTGGCGCAGAATGCAAGTTGAACAGTGTGTTCAACTCGACAGAAACATCTGGACAAAATCCGCATTTCCATTCTATCATTCAATGCTCTTAATAAAACTTTGTGTCAATTATTACTTTTTGCATTTAAGTTTGAAGTCTGCTACCAGACACCCTGTATATAAACTTTTGTTAGATGTTTATAATATTTTTTTAAGAGTATGAACTCTTAACGTATTACTAAACAAAAAAATGTAATTTTAATATAAGTTTTACATTTTTAAGTTTACACAAAAATTATGTTGCCTAAGTCTGTGATATGAAAAAAATTAAGTCTCAATAGAACTAATAACTTAATTATTTTGAATTATTTTAATTGAATCGATAAATTCATATCGTCGATGAATTTTAACAGCTGTAAGATTAGATTGTACAGGCCACCAGTTTCATGAAACCAGCCCACATGGGTCCTTTTGGTCCTGTTGTGTTGCCTGAAAAAGAAGTGCAGCCTATGAAACTTACACTTCCCCCGACGGTTCAGATCCAAACCAACCCGACAGCCGGATAAAGGAATCCAGTCCGTTCAGTCGGCATTCCAATATATCTACCAGCCCGTGCAGCATCGGTCCGCCTAGATACAGCGCTCTCATAGAACAGAGAGCCGGGCACCGACAGAGGAAGTGCTCAACACTTTCCTCCTTATCCTCGCAACTACCACAGTAATCTTTAAATGGAAGATTTAACCTCCTAGCATGCGTCCCTATGTGACAATGTCCTGCCAGAACTGCCACCACGGTACGCAGCCTTTGATGGGGAAGACCCTTTAGGACCGTAGTCCTTCTACGGTCATACGCAGTTCATGTTAACCTTGCTATTCACAGGTAACCTCATCAGACCATCTGTCCTGTGCAGTCCCTACAAATTGACGCTGCACTTGGTTCTTATAGCTGTTAAGCGGGACTCCTACCATCGTATCAATGTCCCTATGCTGTAGACAAGCCCCGGCTTTCGCCAGCTCATCCGCCACAATATATCCGGACACTCCACTATGCTCCGGTATCCAGAAAAGCTCCAGTCTTAAATGTCTCGCTATCTCATTAAGAGATATCCGGCATTCTTGAACCAACCTGGACGTCGTATAGACACCCACAAGCGCACTTAACGTAGCCTTACTATTAGTACAGATTCCGATTTTCACCGCGTATACCCTATAGTACCTCAACCAGTTAGCTGCTCTCAAAATAGCTGTAATTTCAGCTTGCATTACGCTACACTCATCATATAGCTTAAAACTGATCCTCCTCTGATACTGGGATATAAAGATGCCGCCACCAACTCCCATGTCCGACTTGGTTCCATCTGTGAAATTTTCAAGCACATCCTCTGGCCGACACATTTGGTTCGTTGCCAAGGCCGTCCTTGATAAGATCACGTCGAATCTCTTGCTTAGCTGTTATTCGAAGTGATTTTTCAAAAAACTTTTAACATAGGCTCTCATCATCCATAAGGTGAAGGATTTAAGGCAAGCATATATCATTTCTGCTTTTGTTCCTATTATAATCATGAAAATCATCAAGATGATCCGCCTCCTCAATGTTTATACCAACTGCGGGAACAGATGAAGCAGCACTTGCGGTCGTATGGCCGTGTGTTAATAAAAAATACTGCGTCTTATCAGCGTTAAAAGCGACTCTGTCAACCGAAAAAGAGTGAATAGGGTTGGAAGTTTGAAACAGAAGTTTTCAATTAAACTTATTTACTACAAGTGCTTTTTAAAGCCATTTTCTCTATTAAAATAATAGAGATATTATTAATAATTATTTTTTTTTTACTTTGCACTTAAGCTGTCAAGAACATGTTCGTTGTTTTATGTACTAAACATTTCATTGAGTGTTGATGTTTATCATTTATTATTCAATTTAATTATATTTATATTCAACCCTAAAGTTTTATGTATAATGAAATATAATCACAGCTTTTTTCAATATATTCTTTAAACAAAGCAATATTGTTTATTAATTATATAACCTTAATTTAAATAACAAAAATCATAATCTATTTTAATTATATAGAATAGCCTATTGGCACTATTTTGTAAACTTATTAATGTTTGAATAGAATTAATAATGAAGAATATGTCTTAAATTGCAAACAAATATGTAGCATATTTACAGGGGATGTGTGGAAACTTAACATATTCAAAGGTTTTCAAGGCAATATCAAAAATTGTCATATCCAATTATTGTTAATTAAAACAAAATCCTCGATATTTATTTGACGTAAGAGTTATGTGATTGCGTATACTGGAAAGAGATTTTGTATAAACGCTGGCTTAATAAAGCACAAATATAAATTATACAGTTTTAAAATAAGCTCAGAAACATTTAAACTTTTATATAATTAAGCATAATATAGGTTTTTTACATATTAACCATGATATAAAAAATACAATAATAGTGTTTAAAGTTTCTTCTATGGATGTAAATACAGTCCAGTGAAATACAAAAAAATCAAAATAATTTATGAGTTGGCAACAGGATTAATCATTATATAAAAAATACAACGTAGTTTTATTCTCTCAATTTTCCTTAACAATCGCCATTTGACAAGTATAAGGATTGTGCCATTTTCCATAAAATTGGGCTACCGTATTAGTTTACACATTCCCTTGTTTTCAGTTTTCTTTGAAGTTGTGTCTAAAAATAATAATAAAATAAAGCTTCTAACAAAAATAACTGAAAATTTTGAAATAAATTACATACAGAAATCTCAAATATATATAAAAATGGCCTGAAAAATGACTAAAATGACTACCGATATCATGTTTCAATGTGCCTTTAGTATCACGTGGATTGAGCCGTTGGCTTTTCGGTCATCTCACCAGTCTTAATTTATCGGAACCTTTTAAATTAAATTTGGACTCATGGGAGAATAGTATGTAATTCCTTTGTGTGGTGGTCAAATTAATGTGTTCCCTTGCAAATTCCAACCTGGCCAGTCTATTTTTCCGTGATATAAAGATCTTCTTTACACTTTTGTTTGGTATGCTTTTAGTCCGCCTTCTGCAGCGGAATCATTCTGGGGTTAACATTTAATAACAATTATGTGGGGATGGCTCTTGACGATACGAATTGATATTTTTTTTTTATCAAATGTATTATTGCCTGGCCACCTCGTTTACTGATTTTTCGGGAACGTCCACCTTTATGTTCTGTAACCAAAGTACCCGAACAACGAAAACGGCTTATAGTTCTTGATATAACGCTGTGGTGAATGTCAAATTTTTTTGCAATTGTGGTCACTGATTGGCCGTTATTAAACTCAGCTATTATTTTTTCTTTTAAATGCTCTGAATAATTATATGGCGCCATTTGTTAGAGAAGTTACAAGTCACAACCAGAATAAGTTTAAAGGCACGGAAACGACGGAAAACTATATGAAAATGTTCGCTATACATGGTTACTTTGATGTCGTACGACATCCTTTGGAAGTGGGTTTTTCTTGTTTAAATTTGTTTCCTTCAATTTAAAACGTTTTAAAACAACTTAAGATATGCAAATATATAAGCAATTTATTTTCGTTTTGATATATGTATTTTATCCTCATGCACGTGTAAACGTTACCCAAGTAAAATTTAAATACTTCTTTAGATCTTCAATAAATTGGAAAACAATATATAAATGAGTGTTTGGTATAGATCATACGATTATTTTAACAACAAACATTTGAAACCGGCAATTTGCATCTAAATAAGCTTTTCAAAAGAATTGGTAGAATTCAATTGCTCATCTATAGCAGAAAAGCTTTAGCTCTGGCAAGTAATTACGTCGTTAGCTTTTTGCTTAGCAAACCCTTTTGTTTGCTGGGTTACAAATAAGAGAGAACGCTTGTGTATTGTACGTGTTTTTTTTTTTATCATGCAATGGAAAAAACAGTTATTTAAGCAAAAAACATGCATAAATTATATTTAATTATATATGATAAATTATGAATAAACACAAACATACCTACAGACTCTCATAATGAAAAACAAGTAAAAGTTGTTATATAATTCAGAAAAAATAATAATTTCCCAAGCAAAGCAATCTCAAATAAGTATGTAAATTGTTATACATATGTGATAAATAAAAAAAATTGATTTGAAATTATTTTAAAATCATACAATAAATAAAACAACACAAAAACATAAAATATAATATATAAAAAAAATAATCATCAAAACGCCTTAAAGTATGCAATCAAACAAACTAAACATTTATAAATGAAATGAAAATAAATAGTCATTTATCTCATCGCTTTGTGCCAGTACTTGAATTTTTTGTTTTGTTCTATGTTTATTCTATGTTTCTGCCTAAAGACAAATGTTACATATATGGTGTTTTGTTTCGTTTATCTTAAAGTTTTAAGCCTAATTAATTTTAGGCAAACATTTTTACACGCATATAAATTACACATTAAAATTTATATAAGCCTTAAATTAGAAATTCTAAAATCTGAACTTAAATTATGGAAAATATTCCGGCATATTTTCTCAAAACGGAATATCCTAAAAATATGCTAAGGCTAAACCCAAGAAGGTATATACTCATATACTCGTATTTATATAACATTAACAAAATAAACAAAATAAAGAGAACAAGTATAAATGGAGTTATTATGAGTTCCGCTTGGGTAACAAGTTGTTGTTCGGATATTGCAACAAGCAGTTTGTGGCTGCCACATATTTGTTTGCTCGCAAACGTAACACTCTGTGAATTAAAACACACATGAATATACGTTTAATATGTGCACATACAAATGAATTGTTTTACATATATTCATTTTATTCCCATACGCTTCATATCGTAAACTTAATATAGAAATTCCCATAATAAAATCCCCAGTTGCAGCAATTATCTAAATGAGCGTGGAGATTTCTGCATTAAGCATAATAAATTTATTTATGTATCTTTTATGAACACCATGCAAATGTTCGCGTAATCCAATGCGTAATTAAAACCCAATGCGTAATTGTTCAGGTTCATATGAATAAAACAGAATTCATATTTCGTTTTCTACTTTATCGTTGAAGAATGTAACAGAGTATAATTACAAAGTTCAAGGTATAAGGCAGCGACGATCAAAAGCTAAATGTACCATGATCGCGAGTATAGGACAATAAATGCAGCTCCTGCGATGCCTTTACATGTCCACAAAAACAAAGACTTCGTGTACGGCATAAAAATATTTGTATATAATTACGAAAACGTGCATTCAGTTGATACTTAGTGAACTAGCGGAGCTTCAACAGCCCATCTTGCCTGGCTTCGATCAAACTCACCACGCTGGCCTCTTTCATAAGATGCAGCGGATGGCTAGTATAACTCGAGGCACTTGAGTGATTCTTCAGAGGCATGAAAAATATGTTCAGTTCAGCGGAATTGCACTGTATCTTCATTCCAAGAACATCAAGTTCTCTTCGACTCCTCAATATTTATTAGACGGCTGCTCAAGCAAAATTGTAAGAAAAGTGTCTTACAATTACTATCCATCCTCTTCTTTCACATTTCAAAACAAACACATCAAAAAGAAATGTTCTAAGCACATAAAAGAAAACTGCCTTATAATTGTTTAGAGCAGAACCAAACACAAGTAGAACAGACTGAAGTAGAGCAAAATTCAAGTTGAACTTCAAACACTTGAACTTGACTTCATTTTTATTTTTTTTTTTTTTTTTTTTTTTTTTTTTTTTTGTAAAATTTGTTGTTGTTGCTATTCATGGTGTTTGTCTTTGGATTAGTGCACAAGTACTGTATACACTGCAGAGATCTGCATCCGATGCCTTTTTTTTGTAGTTGCTATTCATGGTTTTTGTCTTTGGATTAGTGCACAAGTACTGTATACACTGCAGAGATCTGCATCCGATGCTACTTTTAATGATCTAAGTACATCCATCTTAAATCGAGTTGCGGTGTGATTGGCGACCAGATATTGTTTGCACTAGTATGTTTTCTACTCGTTAGAGCTTACGTCTATTAAGTAGAGTATGTAACATACCTAATCAAATTTGTATGCGGTGGCTGCCTTGATTTGGTTTCTCAATTATTTTTTCCACATTCGGCAATCGGACTTGTACTTCTTTTCAACAACGAAAATAATATTTGTATGTACTCGTAAGAACCTCCCCGGGAACAGGTTTTGCCTTGGCGTATTCTTAACTTGGGCGCTCTGTTTTTCAGGGAAAAGGGGGAAGGGGTCCCTCGTTTGGTGCGGCAAACAAAACTCTAAGAAGCCGCAAGACTTATGTTGTGTCGGCTTCAAAAACCCTTTCTAAGGGTATAAAATGGCAAAACGGGGATCTGCTTGCGGTTTGACCCGGCCTGATCGCGGTTGAGGTACCTACCTTGGCTGAAACGTTCTGGCTATGGTTTTTTTTTTATCTTGGACCAGTACTCAGGGGATGAGCCCTACATATGCAGTGCATTGTACCAGAATTAGGAAAATAGATTATGAGGAGGGGGAAAGAGCGAGTAGTGTTTGTGAACATTTGACTTGAACTTTCCAACATTAAAACAGACAGGAAACACGTTTGCAGGCAGCTTATTCCACAGGCGAATCATACGGCTGAAAAACGAATTCTCTCTGTAATGCGTAGTACGATTCCCTGCGCAATCAACTATGAATGGATAAGCTCTGGACGATAAACGCGTGCTACGTAAATATGTGCGAGTTTCGGGAACAAGATCCCTAATCTCGTCAGAGCAAAAGCCATTGTAGTAACGATAGAACAGAGTTACGCACCCCACACTGCGTCGATGCTCCATTGAGTCCATAGAATTGGATACCCTACTGTCACCGATGAGCTTCTTCGCCCTCTCCTGGACACGGCTGAAACCTAAAACGCAGGAAGGGAGTGTTAGTATCCTTGATAATTATTTGGTGTGTGGCTTTTTTCGGGGACTATACAACAGATACCTCTAATGTAAGGAACCAGTGGTGATGGTTGACGGGTGAGTTGGTTTAAGGGCTGATGCTCTTAGTGGGCTTCGGTCTACCAACTCATTAAGCCTTGTCTTCCATTGATTGCTGGGAAATTGCATACAGGAGGGTTTAGAAGGCCCGAACTCCTTAACTAGAAGTTGTTCATATGGCCGCAATCATATGACAAGAATTGCTACCTGTGAGAGCCTAATTAGCCACAGGAGGGCGTTGGTGAATCGTGAATAATTCACTCCGTGGAATTGGTCCACCATCAGATTAGGCCGTAAAGGCAGGTGTTGATGTAAATCACTTTCACAGTTGTACTCAAAAGAATTTGCAGTCACACGTGTACCTTATCCATGAGAGTGTGCGTGTTCAGTTTTATGTATTTATTCACTCATACTCGGTAAACGTATTCGTACTAAGCGCGGCGTTGCCAGAAGGTTTTTAAAACATCATGTTTTGGCGTTCGTATTTTGAAGAAAATATTTACACATATTTTATTTGAAAATATTTAGTACAACAACCGGTAAATTTTATCTTAAAAAACATATTTTAAAAACAAAAACATATGAAGCACATTTTCATCAAATTTCTTTTATTTTATGTTCCTTTATTTAAAATAATTCTTATTTCTTAGTTTTAATCCATAACCACAATAAATGCACAGTTACACTTACCTATAACCAATTGTGGAAAAAAATCTTGTTTGAATTGAATTTTCGTTGCAAATTTTGCAAAAAAAAATATTTTAATATCATTATTCTGTATGCTACTTTCAAAATCGTCAACGTGGTTGTAAATTATTCAATCTGGCAGCCGCGATTTGAGTTAATGTTAAATAAAAGGTGAGGGATGTACACAACAAAAGAATTTGCCAAACGTTTTTACAAGTTGATTTTGTGACGAGGTCGTGTATGTATTATTAAGAAAATGATTAGAAACGAAAATAGAAAATACTCAAAAAGGGGTTTCTCACTAAGTGCTAGTAACAACAACACTCTTTTTTGTGGTCGTTTCTCTTACTCTTAAAAAAAATACACTTTTACGTTTTTGGTGTATCAAAATTTTGCAAATGAACGAAACCGCATCAATTTTTAAAAGTGTTTAAAATACTCGGATGTGAAAATGATTGGGTAAACAGTCGGTGTGTTTAGTGTTGCGGTACACCGGTGCAGATCTCTGATACACAGTATACTCATGTGCCAATGTATTAGTGCTAATGTTTTAGTGCACTTGCTATGTTTTGCTATGAGTCATCGTTTATTTGCTTCAGTCTGATGTTTTTTTTTTTTTTGGTTTTTGCTATGAGACAGTATTTAACTTTTTGTACATGTGTTTCCAAACTATGAAGTGTTTGTTCTGTTTCCAAATGTTCTACTGATGGTTCTATGCAGTCTTTTAATATTTATGCTATCCATGTTTAACGAGTGCAATATTATTCAAAAATGAAAGAAGTAATAAACGCTAACGTAACATGATTAGGCCGTCCAGCCCGTGGCCTTGTTATGATGTAATTCACTCCCAAATATGCGATGCACAAATGTGTAACGAAATATTTTTGTTAATTCAATTTATGGTCGCAAGAGTGCGAACATATTTGTGGGTTTTGTTTTAATTAATAATGTGTGAACTTTACTATTGTGTGAAAATTGCAATTTCTCGAAATATCATCCAAAATATAATTACTGGTAAAGTCACCAAAATATTTTACAAATATAATTATTAATAAATTAAATGAAAATATTTCGGATCTAAAAGGTTGAGTCACTACTTTGTCAATTGATGATAATGAGGAATATTAAAATAAAAAACCAATCCTAAAAACTGTTTTACTTATCCTATTGTGTTGTATTTCAACAATGATTCGCTTTCAAATTTTGTAAAAACTGTTTTTAAGTTACAATGCAATTCATCAGCTTTTAATCCAAACCAATCAATCTATTCAAAAAGTATGCGAACAAAGAAATTGTTCTGTAATTAAGGACTTTTTATTTTGCTTTGTGGCTGATAAAATTTTTTCTTTTTGATTTACATTTAGATCTCTTACAGAAAGCTAAAAAAACTAATTTCCTGCTTTTTGAATTGTTAAAAAATAATTGGCAGTAAATGAAATTTATTGCTTAAAACTTATTGGCCACTCATTCTTTTCCGTAAAAAGTAAATGTATCTTTTAGTTACTGCAAGTTTTTCATGATTTTGTTTGTGATTGAACAAGTGAAAAACTTTTACTTCAAAGAGAATATTAAAAATACTCATATCAAACATATTATTTAAACTTTTAGTTCAAGCTATTTATTGATCAATGTTCAATATTTCAAATAAGTTTTCTTAACTTTTGGAAAATTTTTGGTTACTTTTCATAAAAAAGCAATAAACTTAAAGCTTTTGAGAGCTTAATGTTGGTTCGGATGCAAATTTTAAATCAAAAAGATTCAGTAATTTTACTTTTCTATATACATATATAAAGTGTAGTAATAATTGGGGCATACAAATTTCGAAAAAATTTATTTAAAAGTTTAGGTAGAAAATAATTCTCATAAGCAGTTTGTACTAAAAAAGAAACAGTCATAATAGTTATAAAAACTATATGTAGCCAACGAAAACTTCTATTGCACGAACTTTAAAAATTGTACATCGTTTTTAGCCTAAAAGTATGCTGTACATATTTTTTGTATTATAATATAGCGTTTGATTACATCGCTCCTTTATTGCAACATAGTCATATCGCAAAAAATGAGCTTTTCGATTTAAGAACGCAGAACTATTAACAGTACTACCTGATATATTGTGGCAAAAATTCATTCAAATTAATTTTAAACTGTTTCCTTTAGGGGATATTTTCTAAAAAAAAACTTCTAAGACTTGTATGGAAACTAAAAACTTGAAATGTGTTTTTCTGGAAACGAGCTTTTTTTATTTATGGCTATGTTGCAATAAAGGAGTGACACAATCTCTATTTAATTAGTTATGTTCTCTGTTCAAAAAAATATTAAAATTTAATTAAGTTTCAGTAGAAATTAATTTTCATGAAGCAAAAGAACTAATTCTCATAAACAGTTTGTACTCAAAAAAAAGCAGACAAGATAGTTAAAAAAATTATATGCATCCGGCAAAAACTCCTATTGCACCAACTTTACAAATTTTACCTCGTATTTACCCTAAAAGTATACTGTACATCTGTTTAGTATTATTATATAACCTTTGAGTATACTTACTGCCGATTTACCCAAATACCCTCTGCTTCGGGATTGAAAAAGGAAGCCAAAGCAGTTACAATACGTAAATGCTCTCTTTTTTTTTAATTCAGAATATTTCTTATTCTTCAATATTGGGGGATTCTTACCGGTTATATATAAATGTATTAAAATAGATTTAAGGATACAAGTTCCTTTGATTAAAAATAAATTGAGCTTTTGATTGGCGGTGCTGCTTAAAGGCAAGTGAAAATCGCCCCCAATTTACGTTTTAAAAAGTTGCTGATGCGTTTGGAAAACCACCACAAAAGTTCTGCTGCACAAAATCCACCTCCCGCAAAAGCGACCAATGTTTAGAGTTACCTGATGACTCGTAGTGGGTTGCAGTTTTAGTTACACGATTTTTTCTTTGTATTGTTCAAACTTAGTTTGAACAGCCTTTCCTTACATACTCTTTAATTAATTAGTTATGTTCTCTGTTCTATAAAATATTAAAATTTAATTAAGCATTTTACGATTGAAACGTGATGACCATAAAATTCGAAGAAAGGCAAAAGTAATTGTATTCTTTGAATAATATTGAAAGAGAAGAAAAACCCCATTAATAATGCGGGACATTTCTTATAAAACCACCAGGTTGAAAAACGTTTTTGGAAAAAAAACTGAGCAAAGGAGAGCAACGAAAATGAAATTTAATTAGCGGTGAAGCGAGTTTTAGCATAATGCTGTATAGTAAGCAATATATTATTTCCCGTGAAAATAAAATAAGAGCAAAAGCTTTAATTGCAATTAAAATTAAATTAATTATTTCGTTTCCATTTATCTAATTAAATAATAGTGGTTAGCAACCAAAGCAATAAATATTGTATTAAATGCAGCTACGCCCTCGATATTGTGTGGCAACATTGTAATATGGTTAAATGCTGGAATTATACAGGGTGTCTAGTGGCAAATTTATATTCTTAATTCTATTATAGTTTTTCAAATCTCAAATTTCTACAAAGTTTTGTTACGATTTTCTTCAATAGAAGTGCTTATAGACTGCATATAATTAATAGAACTGCTCCCAAGGAGCATTAACGTCTACAAACTGGCAGTGCTGCGGCATGTGACAGTTTTTTGCTACTGGCAATATAGTAAGCCATTTACGTCAAATGTATTATCTACATTTTTGAAAGTGAATTTAGTGGTTTATTCTGAATTAAACATTTAAATATTGTTAAGAATTTTCCAAGCTTGAAGTCAAAAAAAAAGTTAGTGGTGTAGCGAAATATTGGAAATTTCAAAATAAAAATTAAAAAACTTAACTTCAAGCTCGAAAAACTAAATTTATATAAAAACTATAAAGGTCGAAAAATCTATCACTAATATTAAAAATTATTTTGTGAATATAAAAATAATGCAAATTAAAATAGCTTATAAATATGAAAAGGTACACGCAGAAAAAAGGCAACTTGAAATATGATTGCAACAACACTAGTATATATTCTATAACGTTATGTATTATTGTTAAAAACGTTGTATTATCAATACAATTATAGTTTGTTTCTCTACAAATATTTTACTGTTTATATTTCTATAATTCTATTTTTAACATCTTTATATTTTAAGATATGGTTACATACAACAATAACAATTGTGAAAATTTTTTAAAAACAACGATAGCTTGCATCGCACTCAATACTAAAATAATTGTTATTATCATATGTATAATACGCTGATTCACATGCAACAAAAGTGAGTTTATAGTATAAACTTGCTTTTGTTGTCATTAACGATATTTTCATTCTAGTTGTTGACATAAAATTTTCTTTCAGTTTCGGGTTTTCTTTGGAAGAAAAAAAAATAATAATGTTTTTTTGTTTTCAATTAAAAAATAAATGCACAAAAATACATACATACATACACATATTATAAACAAAAGGAAAAAACGCGAAATAGTAGAAAGATCACATATTGAAATTACATATTCAAAAAAAAAAATCAAAAAATCAAAAAGGTAAGTATATATAATATTAAAATGTAAAGATAAATATACATCGTGAATCCAATAATACATATATGCAACCATATTAATATTCTTAAATATGACTTATGTAATTAAAATCGCAACGAAATAATTCATAACTATTTTTGTTTTATTACAGCTAATGGGAAGAAATTCGTACATTAATTCGGTTGAGATGCAGCCCGATTATATTTACAGCTAGTTTGCAAGATGTTTTTATTAATGCTATGATTGCGAGATGTTTTTAATCAAATGAAGTGAATAAAATCAATTATTTATATGTATTTACGTAATAAAATAAATATTATAAAATTATATATGTGTATGAATTTGTGCAAATTATAAGAAAAATCTATTTGCAATAAAGTTATTTATTCCACCAATATGGTTACTTAATGAAGGTATATGAGAAAAGTTTGATTGGCTGGTATAATTATATGGTTGAGTATGACAATTAATTGGTGACTTTAGTGACTATGGTATGAATACGAGTACCATGGTTACTTATTATTATACCAGTTTTAAACCCAAATATAGTATGGTTCCTTATAATATGTTTTTTATAATACTATGATATGTGTTGATGTTTTAAATACAACAATATACTTTTATTGGGTACAACCATATAATTCAAGAATAGTATGTTGCCCTTAGAATATTGTCGTATCAACCATAAATTTTTTTCTACGTGTACTTTCATAGTTTAAAATTGTGAAAAAAGTTACAAATATTTTTGACAAATATAGCTTATTACATGCATGTTTTTTGTTGTATTGTTGTAATTTTGCTGTAGTGCTGCCACCTTGTAAATGTTAAAGCATCTTGACTTTCCCGTTAATTTTCCCAATATTAATCTCTTCAGCCAAATCTGTTATCAATGCACGAACGCATATATAACTGTGAACCAAACTCTCACTTCTGGATTTCAGGTGGCAAATTTGTATTTAGAAATACGATTATTAAAAAAAAAAAAGCGCGGGGGAAGGTGACACCGTTGCCATTATAGATTGTACGGATTATTCAGTCATAGTATGATGTAAATTTAATTCTTTCGTGGGTCCAGAAATTCCGCACAGCTGCTTCGGCTATAAATATGCTACGGCCAGGGCCAGTCGTTCTTCAAGATCTGGTTGAAAGCAGTTTACCTTAAAATACTTGACTTTCGATGCGGCAAAGAGCAGCCTCACTTGGACTTCCCTCAAGAATGATTATTCAAGAAATTTTAAAAATCATCTGGAGTTCTATCTTTTCAGAAATCAAATCGTTCAAAATTCTGAACTTGAAGAAGATTACTTTGATGTACGCAAAGATTTTGTGAAACCATGTTGGAGCTTTTTCGCACTGTAAATTTTATTATTTGAAGTGACAAGGCTCATGTTGACTTAAACCGCCAAGTCAAGAAGCCACACTTCTCTCCAAGAACCCGCAGCTCTCGCTTGAAACATCAAACACAATTGCATTACACCAGGGTAACTCTTTGGTGTGCCTTATCTACGTTTGAGATAATTGAACCATTTTTGTTTCCAAAAATTCTCTAGGCAAGGGTGAAAATTATCGACGCATTATAACAGAACTATTTTTGCCAATTCTATGACTTTATTCATTCTACTCTCCACACACGTGGTTTCAGCAAGATGCAACGACTGCATACACGGCCAGAACGTTAATGAATCTGCTTCGGAAAAATTTCCCACCAAAAACTGATCAGTCGCCTTAGGATTATATCAGGGCCAACAACGTCGCCCGATCTAACTCAAAAAGGTTCTTTTTGATGGTGCTACCTCAAAAAGAAGGTCTGTAATGATAGTAATAAGGAAAATATTTGTCAAGAAATCAGCTCATTTGCACCAAGTTTACTGTAGCGTGTGGCGCAGGCCGCAAGGCTCCGTCTTGACCAGTGTGTTCAATTCGACGGAAGGTGGCTGAATAACGTACTTTATAAACTCTAAAATCAGCATTTTTATTCCATCATTAAAGTTTTATTAACTTTGTGTCAATTATTACGTTTTTTATTTAAGTTTGAATATATAAATTTATTACCAGACACCCTGTATCAAGGCTGACAGCTAAAACAAACATTTGAAATTAAAATTTTTATTTGCATTCGTGCTGTAAAGTTTAAAAACCCGCTTAAAATTTACTTAATTAAAAAAAGCTGTGTCGTTAAGGGCTGGGCTGAAGAGCAGCTCTCATCTCATCATAATTATTTCTTAAGTGCAGCCGGGCTTGTGGTTTGGCCTTCGAGAGTTTGGCTTCTTCCTCACACTGGTTAATTGATTTGACTCAACTAACAGTATTGCTCTACGGGGCTTTTGAAGTATTTCGTTATTAACAACGCTGGTACTTTCTATGTGAAAACATTTGTCATTATAGTTACTCGTTTACTAATATACTGTTAATACCATCTTAAGCACACAGTCTGCATCCGCCCACGCATCGCATACCTTGCAAATCGACGTTGCATTAGTATTTTTGAGTAAATATATAATAAACAAACTGCTTAAATATTTCATTAATTCAAAAGAAATATTTCATACTCTGGTTTATTTTTCACAAATTGGCAAAACCGAGAGCATACTTTAGGGCTTGCTTAAAAATAAAAAGTGTTGCGGCATTCTAGTGTTAACAAATTTTAATAGTTTTTAAATTAATTAAGTACACATGCTTTTTTTCTAATTTTGAAACTATTAAAAATAAAAACACATACACGATTTTATACGATTTCTAAACTATTGCCACCCTGTTGGTTACCATTTCCATAATTTTACGTTAAATTGCTGCTTCGCAGAAAAGAAAAAAAAAACATAAAAAAAGAATATGTTAAAATCCCACCAGAATTAACAGATGATAATAAATGATGGAAAAATGAATTTTTTTCTGCATTATCCGTTGTGGTAAGAAATCTTTTTCTAGTACATATTTCCATTTCCATTTCACTTTATATTTTTCATTTAGCAACTTTTCCTTTTCTGAGGCTCGTTAGGATTTGTCTCTCGCACTCATTATAATACTCTTTACTGCTTTGACATTTCACATACTTAAAGCAAATACATACACTCATATAAGAATATGTGTGCTATTTTCTCGTTAAATAAAACCTCATTTTTCACACTTATAACTATCTACTACTTCTCCTCCTCCTCCTCCTCTCTTTCTTTTTGCCTTCTTTTATCACATACACATAATATGGAAATAACAAGGGCAAACAGCAAACTGAGTACCATGTCAACTTTCATGGAATGTGTGTTTGCCAACAAATTTGTTGTATTTTTCTTTGTCTGCTTTAGACCCTATTTCTTTTTCTATTCTCCAACATATAAAGCGCCAAAAAGTATGTCACGCTTTTGCAAACATTCTTTTGCACAAAATTTTAAGCAACCAACTCTCACTCTTTTTGAAAAGAAATTTATGTTTGAAATTGTTTTGTCGATTTTAAAACGGAATTTGTTGGGTTGGCGGCTTCAAATAATTAAATTAAATAAAATAAGGAAATGAAATGAAAATCTTCCTTTTCGGATTAAAATAGAAGGGGATGGATAATTATTTGTTTAATTTAACGCCTTAGACTTAATAAAATGCCGAATATTTTAAGTTAAATTTACGGAAAAAGGCAACCCAGAATCTTACGATTTAATTAATTTTGGGCACATTTAATTTGATGTTCTGTTTATAGCGTCTAAGTCAATTCTTTTACTTTTAAATCAATTGGTATATTCTAAAAGGAACACAAAACTCCCAAGTGAAATAACTCCAAAAAAAAAATATATGAAATAACTCAAAAAAAAATTCGAAAATCACATACAAATCCCATAAAAAATGAAATAACTCCCAATTTTTTGGAGGTTATTTCATAATATTTCATTGGGAGCTATTTCACAATGAAATAACTCCCAAATGAAATAACTCCTAACTGAATTCTATTGGGAGTTATTTCATATATTTTGATACTTAGGAGTTATTTCATTTTTATTGGGAGTTATTTCAATTGAAATGTATAGCTGGCCTTCGGCCGAGCTGAAAGATTTTCTCCTCTATGGTATTTCGAACATCGGCTTAGCTAACAAAATATGTTTCTCCTTCAACTTACAGGTATAGTATAGAAGTTATTTCATTTTAATTAAAAAGAACTATTATTAGGACTAAAGAGAACTATTATTAGGAGTCACCTAATTTAAGCTATTTAATTACGACTTATTCCATTATTCTGGCTACAGGGTAAACTTTTAGGCAAAGCTCGTGTTTGTTATACCATAGACAATAAAATAGCGGCCGAAGGCTAGCTATGCAGGAAACTTTTGGTGAGCAGAACCGGGGTTTTGGTATACTATAGAAGTTATATCCTCCATCCGGCCGAATGCCGGCTACACAGGCCGGGATGGCTCAATGATCTCTGTATGGTGTATGGAACACTGGCTTCGCTAAGAAAATATTGTCTGTATAGCTGGTCATATATCTATGATATATGATATCAAAGCTAAGGACCTCTTTCATCGAGAGTTACCTGTTATATCGTAGAGGTTAAAATAGTTAAACAGTTCCCGAGTGCAAACATAATTTTTATTGGGAGTTATTTCATGTTTGTGGGGACTTATTTCATTCGGGAGTTATTCCATTTTTTTTTTTTTTTTTTTTTTTGTTTGTTAAAATTGTTTTATTTTGAATTAACGGTTAAGTTTTTGGGTCTTAAGGTACAATTATGCGAACGTCCACGTACGTTTATGGAACGGTCGTTAGTATTTAAGTATACATTAATAATGTAAGTGCTTACTGAAATTAACTGTCACGTTGCCGGAACGTCTCAACCTGTTTAAAATAGAACTTGACGCCGTTGTTACGTGACATTCGTAGACCAGTGCTGGAACTCTTATATGAGAGATGGTATTCTGGCACATTAACCCCTTTTTGGAACTTTTTCAGTGATGCAAAAATAATATAATTTACAGTTTTTGCCATTTTTATCATAAGAGTTATAAAAGTTAATAAAATATCTTGAGTTTGAATAATGACAATAGAAACGTAAATATATGTGTACAACTATTTCTTTAAACATAAATTCTTTGATCAAGAGTTATTGATCGCGGCAATTATTGTTATAATTATAAATAAAAATATTTCTTGGCTTTAGTCAGGATTGAACTCCAGCTAGACGAATGATACCAACCCATTATCATATAATATTAGAAATTTTAAACATAAACTTTATATTTCTTGAAGCCAATTGGTACTTATTTGACTATAGCAAGTACGAAAACTAACTTAAAAATGCCCATCACTATGTTGAAAAGCGCAACACTGTTTCGAACAGAAAAAAAATTCAATTTGGCTGGAAAATATAAAGTTTTATTTTGTTTTAATAAGTAAAAATTGTTTTGTTAATAATAAAAAAATAAAAAAAAAGATATGGATGATCTTTTTTTTTAATTAGAAACACCGAAAAATTAAACAAAACATTGCACACTATGCGGTGCAATGTTTTGTTTATTTTTTGTTGACATGTGGTACGTTTTTTAAAGTTCTATAACTATACAAACGGCCGTACGTTAAGGTACGTTAAGTTTTTGTAACATCAACGTTCGCATGACGAGGCTTTTAAGGCCCATTTAGCCAACCGCAAATATAGAAATGTAAATGTAGTTGAAACAGCTGAGCGCTTTTGTATACAAACAACCATGAAAATGCTTACTGGACTGTAATGAAATGTAACCGTAACGTCTCAACCTGTAGAAAAGAGAATTTCATTACGTTCTTACACGACAAATGTTGCCAGTGATGGTACAAGTATATATTATTGTGAATGGGAGAGTGGGACAAAACCCCTGTTTTGGTACATCTTGTTTATTTTATAAAAAAATCTTGTTTATTTTATAATTTAGGTAGTTAAATTTGTACATACACATAATATATTTTAATATATTTAAAACTTTTTCTCTGAGTTGTGCACGCAAAATGAATGGACATACATAGATAGCATAATATATATATATGCTGCGCACGATTTTAGCAAGTGTTACATTATATGTAACCAAAACATTTATTCGCCCGATTTCAAAGAATATATTCCACAAGCATTATCTTTAAACGATAATATTACTTCTGAAAATCGGTTCAGTTATGCTGCTATAAATGTAAGAAAGCCATACATTATTAAATTTGGGTCTGTGAAGTAATAAAAGTGCAATAACATAAAAATGTTAATAATTTTTAATAACAATACATTAATAATACATCATAATATAACTTTTTACCAAATTAATTACATATTGTGATAAGATAAGACAAAGTTTAGGTATAATTTAAGCAGGTTTTGTACTGAATAGCATGAACTCTCATCACTGCTATGAACAGCTGTACTGCTTTTATTTTATTTTTGTAATTTATTTGATATAATGATATGGACGATGAAAATTTAATTATTTTCTTTAACACACAATAATATAAAAATGAAAAATAGAACACTTTTTCTTCACATGCTCTTTTGTTGTTTATTTACACACGATATGTTTTTAAGTGATCTATAAGTGCTACTACATTTACATTTACGTTACATTTAGATTAACGTTACATTTACATTTACGTTACAGTTACAATTTCTACGGTCGGCTAAATGGAACTTTATTTTATTCTGGCATTGGGAGTTATTTCACGGTACCTGACTTAGAGCCCGGACTTTTTTATATTTTATGCTATCAAACGCATATTATATTTTCACTCCGAATTTTAAGATATATTTTTTAATTACTGTTGTAAAGAACTTTTTACACTTTACTTTTGTTAGTATCGAAAGTCACGCCCTATCAGATGGATAAAAATAAAATATTACAGTTTCCGTTGTCACAGTTTTTCAATGCCTTAAGCAGCCCATACACGTTTCAAATCAATTGTGAATTCAGTCTTTCAACTGAATGGATTATTGCCCACACACTTCATAAACTGAATTGAAAGAAAATTAAAACATATTAATTTTTCTTCCATCAACTCGACAACTATCAAACTAATCAACTGACAAAGCCATACACGCTTTGATTTGGACAACAACTGACTCAGTTGCCAACTGAGTTGAAACGTGTATGGGGTGCTTTAAAAGGGGCTTTGGATTATGGTCCGATCGTGCACGGCAAAATGGTACCCACAAAGACAAGGCACTTTGATATATGGTTGCAACAACATTAGTATATATTCTATAACATTGTGTGGGAACCATACGAGGCTGATCAAATAGTTACCTCTGTTTTAAATTTTTTCAAAAAGTATTTATTTATTCATCAATAACTATCTTGTCCTCTTCAAAGTAATCCCTCTCAGATATAATACACTTTTGCCACCGTTTTTTCCAATCCTCGAAACACTTCTGAAATGCGCATTTTGGTATCACTAACAGCTCCTGTTTCGATTTTTCTTTCATCTCCTCAATCGTAGCAAAACGCTTCTTTTCATCGATGTCTTCAGTTTTAGGAAGAGGAAAAAGTCAGCAGGAGCCAAATCCGGTGAATACGGTGGTTGAGGCATGATAATGGTTTTGTTTTTGGCCAAAAACTCATGCACAAGCAACGATGTGTGAGCTGGTGCATTATCCATGTGCAAAATCTACGATTGTTTTTTCCACAATTCTGTGCGTTTCTAAATAATTGCTTCACGCAGACGGCGCATAACTTCAAGGTAGTATTCCGTACAATCTTGTGACAAGAATTCATGATGCACCACGCTATTGCAGTCAAAGAAAACAGTGAGCAAAAATTTCACATTCGACCGAACTTGACGTGCTTTTTCCGATCTTGGCTCTTCTGGATGCTTCCATTGGGATGATTGGGTGTTAGTTTCAATGTCATAGCCATACACTCATGACTCATCACCAGTTATAACCTTTTTGAAGAAATCTGGATCGTCGTTCACGATGTCCAGCAGCTCTTGAGCGATGTCCATGCAATGTTGTTTTTGCTCAAAATTTAGTAAAAAAAAATCGAAGAGCACACCAAAACACGACTAACCGTTTTTTCTGTAAAAAAAAAACGACAATCCGAAATAGCTGATATTACCAACATATATAACAAGCACGTGTACCAACATAACAGAAAAATAGCTAAAATCGAACACACGTAGCTCACGAAATTTAAAATTTTTATCAGACCATACATATCTGCAGCGTACATATACTCGATTTCTGAGCAGCAAAAATCCGTTCTCTTCTCGCGCTAGCGAACACCATTCACGATAACCGCTTGCTTAATTTTCGAACAAGCACTACCCAATGACGCGGCTAGCGCAGAAACTGCTCAAAAACGGTTACTCAGGTGTTTATGCCCGATTTACTAAAATTTGCGACCAATTCTTCAAAAAACTGTGCACGAAATGAATGTTGGTTTGAACGCGCACTTACATAAAAGGTTTCAACAAGCCTTAACGCGCTACTTAATTGTGTACTTCTCCACGATTGAACTTGTCAGGAACTGAAACAAAGAAATGTCAAAATAAGTTGGGCTAAGCCCTTGAGGCTACGATATGACTCACAATTAACATCACGCATTATGGTTAGATCATTTTTTAGTTTATAAATTAATTAATTTTCGGATGAATTTTCATAAATACTTTTTGTCAGAATTTATAAATAAACATTTGCAAATAAATTTGTAGAAATCTTAATAAGAAATAACTTTTAAGAAAAAATTATTTTTTAGCTTAACAAAATTTACTAATTAGTTCAAACAAAAAATTATACTAATATATTTCTGATGGAAAAGTTTTCTAACAATTTTCATTACTTGATTTTTTTTACACTTTATTACTCGTATTGCTAATTAAAATTCAAGCCAATTTTTATAAAATCGCAAACAAAATAAGTATGAAATTTTAGCTTTTCAATAGCAGACCAAACTTTAAAACGAAAACTAAATAAAAAACTAAAATGTAGCATAAATTTAGGCAACCCCGGCAGTTAAATGAAACAAACTATTTTGCTAACAGCAATAAATTTCATAACAAGACCGCAAATAAAAACGAAACAAAAAAAATTATGTAACTAGAAAAGCAGCAGTAGATAAAAATCGACATTATTTTGCAAATTAAACTTTAAAAGAATATTCTAAAAAATAGAACTAACAAGCAACTGCAGTCTTGTTTTATATTACATCAAATTATTTGAAATACATTAAAGCTGTAAAAAAGTTAAAATAGTTTTTATTTAATTTAAAATTTATTTTGTTATGATATAATATACATTTTACATTGTTCCATATTTTTTTATATGAAATTAAATTTATTGCTGAACTAAAAAATGTGTATTAAAGTTGCGCAGGAAAAGTTGCACCAAAAATTGGGCTACAGAACTACAAAACTCATTTACTACAAGACATATGCCACTCCTTTTTTTATGTTACAGATTTAGGCAACATAAATTTTGGGAAAACTTAAATCTATAAATACTATTTTTTGTGTGAGAATATGTCCTGGAAATACAATATGGCAATGTTTAATATAATGTTACGAATTCGCATTACTTCTAACCCACTGTTCAGCTGTTGATGTGCTTGATATAGTTGTACACGTACATCTACACAAACAACATAAAGCTAAAAATAATAATATATATAAAAAAAACTACATAATTTAAAGTACGAAAAATTTCTAATCAATCAAAAACCAATGATTTCATTCTTGTTATTGACGCAATCTTGTTGTTCATGCTTGCAGAACAAGCAAGCAAGCAATTATATTTATATTTAATTCTGGAATGACTATTGGCATATAACTATATGTTTCATGAACAAATTAAAATATAATAAAGATATGTAAATAGCAGACAAATGTTCGGCAAAAGCAGAGCAAAATCCATTGTAGTAACGATACTCTACATCGATGCTCAAGTGAGTCAATATAGTTGGATACCCTACTGTGACGGATAAGCTTCTCCCCCGTCTCCTGCACACGGTCGGGTTACGGCAAAATAGTCTTTGGAGTACCGACCCAAACATGAGAGTTGTTATCCATTCCGGTCGGATATAAGTAGGTGGTATAAATAGTAAGAAGATCGGATGGAGTGAAATACATCTTACACTGTTTCAACAACCCGAGGCACTTGAATACTTCTTTAGAGACATGAAACATGTGTTTGCTTTGGCGAACATCACACTGTATCTTCATTCCAAGAACATCAAGAGCATCCGATTCCTCAATATCTATACCATCAATGAGCATAGCTGAAGCAGCACTTGCGGTCGTTTGTTTGTGTTGAGCGTTAAAGGCGACCCTATTTTTAAGACCCCATTCGGAGATTAATAGAAGGTCACTATTCAGTGAGTCATTCATTTTTGCCTCTTGATAACAATCTTGGATGTGCTGAAAAAGTACGAATAGCAAATACTGCTGGAAACCGCGAAAGAGTGGATAGGGTTGGAAGTTTGATATAGTAGGTCGTTAAAAAAGTGAGAAATAAGGCAAGAGGGTTCCTTACCTTTCAGGTATCTGTTGCCATACAATAGCATTTCTTGGTTAGGTTAGCCCGCGAAAACTGGCATTGCACCATAGGTATCCAGGAAAGTGATTTCCCTTCCTGCGATTTGGGTTTAAACCACAGTCAAAAATTTTCAGCCAAGGTATGCACATCAACCATATTTAGCGCCAGGATTGTCTGCAAGCAGAACCTCCCGGGAGCTTTGACGATCACTGTTCCTGCATCAACCTTTGGTAATGGTTTCGGAGGCCCAATCCAATATTAGCCATGAGTCTTCCTAGAGTGTTATTTGCTGCTATTAAAGTTGAACTCCTACTCCTCCATGCCCCAGAATGCACGCTCCCCTCATTAGGTATATACCAAGGCAAAACCTGCTTTCTGGGAGCATCATGAGCATACCAAAGGAATTTATATGCACAGAGCGTACTCTACGAATTATTATACCAGTACACAAGAAGAAAGTCGCTCATAAAAATCATATAAAGATGAGGTGTCCACTCTGAGTTTGGAAGCATTGTTATTTTGTTAGATTATTACCTTGAGCATAAAATTTCTTTGCAGTAGAAAAACTTAGACAAAGTTTTATAATTCATAGATGTGCTCCAATAATTTATAATTTTAAATAAAATGACGTTATGGACGCCCTATTTACAGGCTTTCAACATCTAGGAATATCGTCACAG
Source organism: Thecocarcelia acutangulata (assembly GCA_914767995.1). Taxonomy (NCBI): domain Eukaryota; kingdom Metazoa; phylum Arthropoda; class Insecta; order Diptera; family Tachinidae; genus Thecocarcelia; species Thecocarcelia acutangulata. Next base: position 15,762,643 of record OU612097.1, read on the forward strand.
GGCATCGGAATTCACTTAAATTTTTGTTAACCTCAGAGTGAAATTTTAAAAGAGCACGAACTGTAGAAGGCCATCCCTAAAATCCTAACTGCCCCTGTGAAACGTATGAGTTGCAAACAGATTACTCTATTTTGTCTCGAACAATGCATTAAAACGTTTTTCTGACATTGGAAGACACTAAACTAAAAATATCAATTATACTATTGATATCAATTTTGCCTTTAATCTTTTGGATTGTGACTACTTTTGACAATATCTAAACAGAAGGAAACTAAGAATTATTCCAGCAATTGTTAAATAAAATCCTATCTACTACAAACGTATCGAAGAACTCAAAACACTATTTATGAATTAAAGGCAAATTATGAGTATACTTTAAGGAGCAAAAACTTACAATAACTCTTAGCATATTTGAAAAATCTAAAACTTATTTTAAGCAAAGCTATTTTAGTTTGTCGAAAAGTTTCAGGCACCTTAGACCAGACTAAACTTTTCGTTCACTTGTTGTAGTATTATAGAACACTTCTGTAAGTCTTAACAGAATAAAACTTAATTTTCTAATAAATACGGTTTAAAACCATGCTAAAAAGCGAAAATATATATTTACACGTTTTTTTCTTTGTTAATGTGATTAAGTTGCCAAAAATATATGAAACCCATAGGCACGTCTATAAACAGAGCTTTGGCGAATATTTTTAAGGCTAAGTTAATCACTTTTCACCACATACAGCTAAACTTCCTTATTATAAATCATGTGTTTAAGCAGCGCACACAAGCTTCAACACAAAAACTTATAACCAAAAACTGTATAGCATATCAAACACCAAAACAAAAAATAAACACTACGTGCCTGGAATTAAAGAAAGAAATTTCAACGTAACAGATTTTAGAAAAGCGTTAAAGTAAATATTTGCTGCTCCTGAAAGAGTGCTTCTTATTTTATTAAATAGCAAATAATTTCTGTTATATCTTTTTAATCGTCATTTAATATTAAACATTTGCTCAAAACAATGAATTTTTTCGTCTGCTATTATTCATGGTTTAAAAATATATTACTCTAATGTTTGTGTAAGAGTATGTTTATTTTCTGAAATTTCCAGTAGTCAAAAAAGTTTTGTTTTTCTATATTTTTCCTAGGGATAGAAGTGGCATAGTTTGTTTAACACGTTAACAGTTTGCAAATAAAAACAAAAACCTGAAACAACATTTTTGATGTCTGCAGGGGCGTTGATTTGTGAAAAAAGGGAAAATCGATTATTTAAAGCCTAAGGGTATGCTATAGAAAGTCATGACTTTAAAACTGTTTGTGCAAAGTATCTGGGTGAGGCCTTGTTTTTTTCGGTATGGATGATGATTAAATTAAAAACAAAGCAATAGAAGTGTTTTAAAACCGCACTTTTTTTACGGCAGTAACCTTAAACACTTTTAATGCTCCAAAATCTTATTTTATGTGATGCATCATATGCGGTAAATTCAAGTATAAAAAGCCAGTTTGTTGTACAAAAAGAACTAGTTTTTGACTATGAAGCATTTTTTATAATCCCATTGTGAATTAATTAAGTACCATCACGACGTTAACAGAGCTAATAAGGGGAAACTTTAAAAGGGATACGTTTCTGAAAGGCGATAATTGATGTTAGGGAACCATAAGAAATAAATAAAGTTTAAAAAACTAAAATAAAACGCATCGATATGAAACTAAAAATTAAGATTCGCTTAGCGAAGTGGTACCAAGTTTTTGGGAATTCCCAAAGTCGGCCTCATGAAACGTCAAAACCCGCTACTTCCTCAGAGACAATATGGCAACTTAAATGTCTGCACTCAAGCGAATGACAGTTAATAGTTCAGATACATGTTCCACGGCAAAAACGCGCACCGAATATAAAAAACCGGTTAGCAAAGCGGTTTGGAGTTTTTTGGTATTTCCCACAATCGACTTCGTAAATCCCCAAAATCCCTCTATTTCCCCGAAAGTAATAAGACAACACCAATATTTGCACTAAAGCAACACTGTACACATAGTTTTATATACCTACATATGTAGTAATCTTTCATATGGCATGGGTCTCAAGTGTCACAAATATACAAGTGAACTAATATAACCGTGCTAAAAATAGTGCTTTAAAGAACTTTAATATCCCTCGAACAATTCTCTCAAATACTAATCATTAATTTAGGGCACACAAAAAATATATATTTTTTAACATAAAAACTACGTAGTATTTATGCTTGCCTGCGGTAATACCCAGCGGCTTAGATAGGAGGCGAAAATGCGACCTCAAAACTATTAGCCGAGTACTCTATCAAATCATTATTATCTCCAAATGGTAAATATGTCAATAGTTAGTTTACTTTAATGAAAAACAAAAGCAAATACATGTAATAAAATGTTGGCACTTCACAAAACTTTGGTATACTAATTTTTTGACCAAAGGATGTCGATAATCTATGCGATTTTTTTATAAATATTATTTATAATTTTTTTTATAAATATTATTTATTTTTTTTATAAATATTATATCTTATAAAAGCTAAATATTTTATTTTATCATGATTGCAAAAGGTCACATTTCAATAAACTTACATTTTTTTAAGTCTTAATTAAATTTTTTAATTTACCAGGGGAGTGACAATTTTTTACGTTAAAGAGAAAAAAATTAAAAACCATCAAATACCATCAGTTAAAAAAATTAAAAAAATATATGTAAGTAATAAAATGGTATTACTTCATAAAACTTTGGTTTAAAATCTATTAAGCAAAAGTTGGCGATTTTCTATGAACAAACTTTTTTGAGGAATCTTTTTATAAATACTATTTATTCAAGATTTTTCAAAAGTACAAAAATTACTTTCTATATAAAACAAATACTTTTTTCTTCGTCATTGTTAAAGGTTCTCTTTTAATAAACGAAAATTTTTTCATAACTATCTTGTTTTTTTTCCAGGGTTGTGACAAATTTTTACGTTAAAGTCAAAGGAATTAGATACTATTAAAAATCTAAAATATTAGTAAAATCTAGAATAATATATGTATGTAATGATATTGCTGTATGTACTTTGGCGTAAAACTTTATTCGGCAAAAACTTTACTGTAAAACTTTATTCGCTTTTGGAATGCTCTTCCAGACAAACAGACAAACATCAACGCAATATCTTTTATTAAATTCCTTTTAAATTTTTTGAGTAATATATAAATTTTTTAAGCAAGTTTTTTTTATTAATTCAATCAAATTGTTTAGTTTCTATTCTTATTTTAATTACCTAATATCCATTACATCTGAATACTACTTGCTTGTACATGTGCAAAATCCTGTGCTGTAACTATAAGACTTAGTCTTGTTGAGCAGGAAATATAAATAAATAAATAAATATAAAGGCTGACGATTTTCTTCGAACTGGTTCTTTTACTCGATTTTTTTTAAAAATAATGTGTTAACTATTTTTAAAAAGAAGAGAATTTAAAACATTATATACATTAAAACTTTCCATTTAATAAACATAAATGTTTTAAGTTTTAATAAATTTTCTTCAGGGGAGTGACACTTTCTTATGTTAAAAAAACGAATTCAAAGCTATAAAAAAACATAAAATCTAGTAAAATACTCAAAAAATATATGTAATACAATTGTGGTAATTCACAAAACTTTGGTGTAAAGTTTTATTGGACAAAGGTTGACGATTTTCTATAAAGCTGTTCTTTTACACGATTTTTTTTTATACAAATTATCTATTAACGATTTTTTAAAAAGAAAAGAATAAGTTTCTCATATCAAGCAAATACTTTATATCATCATAATAACTAAAGATTTCCATTTCATAAACGTAAATGTTTTAAGTCTTACAACAAAAATTTTTTCAGGGGAGTGACACATTTTTATATTAAAGAGACACGAATTTAAAAAATGATGTAACAAGTTTGTGGTACTTCATAAAACTTTGATGTAAAACTTTATTGAGCAAAGCTTGTTGATTTTCTATGAGCTGGTTCTTTTATGGGATTTTTTTTATAATTATTATCTAATACGATTTTTAAAAGCAGGGTTATGACTTTATAATACAAAGAAAATAACTTTTTCGTCATTATTACTAAAGGTTTCCTTTAAAGAAACGTAAACTTGTTTAAGTCTTAATGAATTTCTTCTCTTTTTTTTTTGCCAGGGAAGTGATACTTTTTATTATATTAAATATTTATAAGTTTTTTTTCAGGGGGGTAACAATTTTTTTATGTTAAAAAGAAACGAATTAAAAAACATAACATCTAATAGTAAAAAACCAAGAAAAAATAATGCAAAAAATTTATTAAACTTCATAAAACTTTGATCTAAAACTTTATTGGGCAACAGCAGGTTTCCTGTGTTTTGGTCCTTTTGTGCTACTTTTTTTATAATAACTATCTATAACCAATTAAAAATTTTGTTTTTAGTAAACGTAAATTTTTTTAGGTCTTGTTAAAGGGGAATAATACATGTTTACGTTGAAGAGAAACAAACAAAAAATTGTTGCTTAAAATAACTAAAAATGTGCTTTTCTTAACAAGTATTTAAATATCAGATTGCTATATTTTGCAAATTTAAAAAATATATATATTTCCTTGACTGCTTAAACTTATTAAACAACCGGTTTTGTTTCCACTTAAATACAAAAAGTAGAAATGGGACACTAGCTAAAAACACAAGCCAATATGATTATGCCCCCAAATCCAAAAAACAAAAGAAAACCTTTGTCGTTAGAAATGGCGAAGACAATGTAATGAAAGATCAGGAAAAAAAATTAAAAAGTTTCTCCTTTAAGAATATCTGCAGCGAAAGTTGAGGGACAATAAAACACCAGCAATTGTAAAGAAAAAGTTATAAATATTTTCAAAGTCTGCAGACAGCAACTGCATGTTGCGTGTTTCTATTTCTCATTCGACTTGTTAACAAATTCTGCTTTAAGTGGGTAGGTGTCGTTAGAGGGAGGAGCGCTTGTGTTATTGAGCCAGTTTGTTTTTTTTTTGTGTTTTTTTTTTGTATTTTTTGGTTTTATTTAAACAGCCGTCTCCGTAACTACGAAATTACTTTCGAGTTTTAAGAATTTTTTGCTTATTTTTCATTTACTGGCAAAACAATTGGAAATAATAAAGATGGCCAAGAATAAGATAAAAATATATGTATATAATAGATGGTGGTAGGCTTTACTTTTGCTTTAATTCACCATTTTCCATCTTCAATTTATCAGCACTAGCTTTATCTTTTGTTGTCGACTTTTATGGCTTATTTGTTTTATAATTGCTTGCATACTTTAAGGCTGTTAAAAAGGAAGTTAGTTTTTTTTTTTGTTTTGGGTATGTCCAATCTAAAGTTTTATTTATATTTTAACACTTTGTTGGAATAACAAAACGTTTTCTAAAAATTTGAAGCAAGTGGTTAGTTTGAGGCTGGAAGGTAATTGCCTAGCAACTTTTTTCAGAACAGCTTGCTATTGCCAAAACTCTTTTGTATGAACAATTATTTGAATAACAAACTTTTTATTTTTCATTAAATATTGCTTCGGGGAGAGTTTGTTTAAATGTTGTAAGAAATAATTTACAAAAAGTCATCAAAACGAAGATAACTATGAAATTGCAGTTCGGGTAAATGAAATAAATATTAACTGGCTAAAAACCAAAATATTTGAATGTCAAACAAACTGGATATAATTTTGTTGTAGAGGATGGTCCAACCATAAGCCATGGTTTCATTTGTGAGTAACGTTATAACGTAAAGTTTTCTGTCGAACTTAATTTGGCAATTCTTTGCTTTCGACTCTGACACACACATGCCTGGAGAGGTACACAGCTGGGCAGCGAGTTAAAATTGTTGAAGTCTTTTATGAAAACTCGCGTTAAGATGAAAACACATTTCGTGATTGTTTTTGGTCAGCATATTTCACGCTTATCTAGCGGAACTTCCGCATTTGGACAAATGCGAATACATAGAGGATTACTGAAAAGCCAGTGTATCCAGAAAAAAATAATGTTTAGTGCCGTTTATGGCCGGGAGGGGACGCCGAATCGTACTTTTTCGTAAATGAGGTCGTGCAGGTAGTTATTGTGAATGGTGTTTGCTACCACAAGATGATAACAGATTTCTTGTGGCAAAAAATATGTGGATATAGACGTGGATGTAAAAATTGATTTACATCAGCATCTGCCATGGTGGCGTTATCTGATGATACACCAACTGGGGTCACAAGTGTCTCCATGTGTCTTTTAAGGCTCACACAGATCGAAACTTTTTGCCATAAGATTGTCGTCATACAGACAAACATTTTACTAAAGAGTTTGCTCCTTCTAATCCCTCCTGCATGCAATTTCCCAGAATTCAATAGATGGCTTAATGAGTTGACAGGCCAAAGCCTAGGGCTTGAGCCCTAAACCAAATCCTATCCTAGCCTATCTAACCAGCACACCCGTCAAACCCTCACCCGTGGTTCCTTACATTACAGGTATCTGTTGCAAGACAACTGCACCTCGGGGTATTATCAGCCCCCAAAAACCGGCAGTTGTGAAAAAGATTTACATCAGCACTTTCCATTACGGCCTTATTTGATGATGGACCAGTTCCACGGAGTGAATTTTTCACGATACACCAGCGCCCCCGTGTGGCTGACTCACACAGGTGGCAATTTTTGCCATATGTTTACAGCCATATGAGCAACTTCTTGTTGAGGTATTCGGGCCTTCTTATCCCATCTGTATGCAATTTCCTGGCAATCAATGGAAGACAAGGCTTACTGAGTTGGTAGGCCGAAGCCTACTAGTAGCATCAGCCCATAAACCAACTCACCCGTCAACCATCACCACTGGTTCCTCACAGTACAGGTATCTGTTGTAAAGGCAACAGATCCTCGGGAGGTTGTTAGTCCCCGAAAATAGCTACAACAAACAATTATCAAGGATACTTACACACCCTTCCTGCGTTTTTGGTTTCAACCACAGCCAGAAACGTTTCAGCCAAGGTAGGCACCTCAACCATGATCTGCCCGGGTTAAACTGCAAGCAGAACCACCCGGGGGCCATGTTGATCCCCGTTCTGGCAACTTATACCCTTGGTAAGGGTTTGGGAAGCCAACACAACATAAGTCATGTGGCTTTCTAGAATGTTGTTTGCCGCAACAAACGGGGGACCTCTTCCCCTCTTTGCTCAAAAAATAGAGTGCCCTACTTAGGAATACGTCAAGGCAAAACCTGTTTGCTGGGGGGGCCCAAAAACCGGTAATGCAATTGCTGGTTTTTTGCGGTTTTACGTTTAAACCATAACCAGATCCTCTCAGCCAAGATAGGCAGCTCAACAATGATCAGCGCCAAGAGGGTCTGCACACAGAACGTCTTGGGGGCTTAGCTATTCACTGTTCTAACAATTTAACTCTTGATGAGGCATACGGAAGTCCAACACAGCGTAAGTCATGCGGCTTTCTAGGGTTTTATTTGTTACAACATACGAGGAACTTCTACCCCTCTATACCCCACAAAACAAGTGTACGACAAGACCAAACTTGCTCTCCAGGGGATCTGGATGATTTGTGATTGCAACAGGATGTTGCCTGTTGCCGATGGAATAATGGCACTTTTAAGCGAGTAATTCGAAGGCCGTGTTATCTCAAGTCGTGGCGATTTGCCACCATGATCGTGGTAATTTGATATCGTTGGACTTCTTTATTTGGGGATATTTAAAAGACAAAGTGTTTGTCTTTAAAGCTAAAGAATGATTTAATTCGGCACATTAACGACATTGAACCTCAATTGGATAAAATAGAGATAGCACACAGCCGATATTTTGTTTCTCAGATAATTTTCATATATCTTTTTATTATAATAATAATATCATTAGGATGATCCTCTGAAAAAGTTTTGTGTTATTTACAAAGTACATCGTGCAGTTTGATTTGACCACCCTTTGGCATCAGACAGTTTCTGCGTTCATATACACTGTAGTTTTGTTTCTTGATGAAACAGCCACACCTTAAAACCCCACTTTCAGATTTGTTTGAAAAAAGTTGTGTAAATTCACAATTCGAATATATAAATGTTTATGTACAACGAAAGACAAATTGTGAAAATCTACACAACCGTAAAATCTTAATTTGAAATTCGTAAAAAATCTCATCAATATAATATAAAAATATTTCATTTCATCTTCATGTTGTGGTTTAAATTTACCTAAAAACACAAATGGTCTACACAGAAGCTTATAAACAATTCTGGATATTAAATATCTTCATAAAATTGTATCACAATCGGGTTAAAGCAAAAATGTACACTATTTATTAACTGGAGGAAGGTGAATGCTACAATAGAAATATCTTGTTTATTAAAATATGTAGTTTTTTTCTTCTTGTTGATTTGTAGGAAACAGATTTGATTTTGTAGCACTTTATAATTATGTGACATTGTTAGAATAATGCTAAAATAATTTGTTTACTCATTTAAACAAGACATACACGAGTAATAGTTTTGCAAAAATTTCTGAATGCTGTAAGCCTTAATGAAGGCAATGAATTCAAGGATTTTTTAATTCAAAATAAATAAAGTAGATATATTGTATATTAGAGCGGCTCACCAAAAAAATATTTCTAAATATTTTGGCTCCAGCTTTGACCTCTCGTGAGCTCCAGCTCATGTGTGTCAATTTTAGAATCTGCTTCCTTACCAAGATACACGATATGCGTATCTAAAGAAAGGTTTAAGGCGCATTAAACTGTATATGCGATATATCCCCCCGCGCATTCCTAACTTGGGCGTATTGGCTTCCGAAACCCTTGCCAAGGGTATAAATTGACAGAACGGGGATCAGCATGGCGCCCGGGTAGTTCTGCTTGCGGTTCGACCCGGGCTGATCATGGTTGAGGTGCCTACCTTGGCTGAAACGTTCTGGCTGTGGTTGAAACCTAAAACGCAGGAAGGGAGTGTTAGTATCCTTGATAATTGTTTGGTGATGGCTTTTTTTGAGGGCTAACAATCTCCCGAGGATCCGTTGCCTATACAACAGATACGTGTACTGAAAGGCACCAGTGGTGATGGTTGACGGGTGAGTTGGTTTAAGGGCTGATGCTCTTAATGGGCTTCGGCCTACCTACTCATTAAGCCTTGTCCTCCATTGATTGCTGGGAAATTGCATACAGGAGGGATTAGAAGGCCCGAACTCCTTAACAAGAAGTTGTTCATATGGCTGCAAACATATGGTATAAATTGCTACCTGTATGAGCCTAGTAAACCACACGGGGGCGCTGGTGAATAATTCACTCCGTTGAACTAGTTTATCATCAGATAAGGCCGCAAGGCAGGTGCTGATGTAAATCTTTTGCACAACTGTATATGCGATATTGCCAAGAACATATCGGATATCCTTTTTTTTAAGGATATTCTGTAAAAATTAACGGATTTCGAATTTTTTGTTTAGGGTTGTTCGTAAAAAACAATGCCAAATTAACTTACTTTAATCTTTAGTCGATTTAGTTAAATACGGGTCTTAGCTTTTTTTAAAATTCGTGCTAGTTCGTGTTTTTCCAAAAATGCAAAGAGATGGTAACGCTTCGTTTTAAATAGGTCAATATGGGTATTAAATTCTTTCTTTTACCCAGTACATAATCCTTGTATCTAAATAATTTAATTTTTTTTAAATTAAATGCATTTTACTCGGTGAAATGGAATATATACACAGAAAAAAAAATGTTTCGTCTTCAATAACGAAATTCGTTGAATCAATTAATAAATTGTTTGAATGCGGACCTGTACAGGAATTCGTGGATTCAAACAAAAGTTTAGTAAAAACAATTATTGATCGAAAACCACTATTTTTTTAAACAGCAACAAAATAAGATATCCAAGATTATTTTTTTGATATTTATGTATATGCGTACAAGTTATTTTTTCAGACAAAAATTTTGTTGATTTTATTTTTACCGTAATTTTTTCTGTGTACATATAAATGTAATTTTGTGGTATATCTGATATTATAGAGGATTTAGTTTCTAGATCATGTAAGGATGAAAATAGAGCTAAAGAAAGAAAAAAAGAAATGATGCACGACTTTTTGGCGGAATATCTTTTCGGAAATTAATACGTATGCATACGAGTAGATGGCACCAAAAATTTGTGGATCATTTTTTTTCTTTCTTTAGCCCTGTTTTCATCGTTACATGATCTAGAAATTAAATCCCCTATTATATTAGAGTTACCACAAAATTGCATTTATATACATATATTGTTAAGAATTATCGTCACATCTATCCCACTGTGCAGCTGTTGATCTGCTATTATAAATGTACAACACATTCATACAATTAAGTTAAAACTAAAAACATAATACACAAACAAACAAACATACATGATTTAACGTACGTAAAATTCCAAGTAAATCAGCTACAAATGATGTTGTTGTTTTTCTTGTATTCTTGGTATTCGTTTTATTATTGTGTGTTGTTGTAGCTTTCTTATTGTTCGCCGCAAGCATGTGTATGAATGTGCAATAACAGACGAGAACAATTGTTCTGTAGGTTGTTGGCGAACGGGAGGATGAAATTGATATTTTGTCGGCATATACAAATACAAACCAAGCAGTCAAATCTATACAAAAACATGAATCCAAACACAATGCTGTGTATGGTATGCTGTGTGGATTAATTGGTCTCGTCTGGCCTTAAAAGAACAAAAAATTGCTCGGACTAAAAATTGTTCTCGTCTGTTATTGTCCAATGTGTATATACGTAAATTATGAATGGCTAAAATGATCTTGATAATTGTAGGTGCTAATGAAGTATAAATAGCAGGCAGGTCGGCGGCAACGAGTCAGTAGTCGTTAGTCAAAGTAAGCAAATCTAGTGGTTTGGCAGACATTGGTATCAAGTGTAAATTAAGCTATGAATTGTATAAGTACTGCATAACGAACAACTGTGTGAGCTATTATTTCATTTACAATTGGAAAATCCGCAAACGCGTTTTTAGAGGCCAAAATGTAACAATATTCCATATCAGCGTGTAAAATAAAACTAATTTTTTTTCTTCTTGGATCAGTACTCAGGGGATAAACCCTACATATGCAGTGCATTGTACCAGAACTAGGAAAATAGGTTGCGAGGAGGGGGAAAGAGGGAGTAGTGTTTGTAGACATTTGACTTGAACTTTCCAACGTTATAACAGACAGGAAACACGTTTGCAGGCAACTTATTCCACAGACGAAGTGTATGTAATACCCATATTGCTATTTTTAAAAGAAAGGTCTACCACCCCATTTCGTTTTTGTCATAACCAAGATCAAAAAAAACTTTGACCCGCCTAAAGATTAAAATAAGTTAGTTTGGCATTTTTATTACAAACAACCCCGAACAAAAAATTCAAAAACCGTTCCTTTTTACAGAATAACCTTAAAAAGAGGACATGGATGAACATCCTATGACAATTTATATATACGAGTACAGTAGGACGCACCTTAAAAACCCTTTCTTATGATATTCATATGATCTAGCTGACGAAAGATCAAAGCTAGAGCCGAAATATTTTAGATGTCATCATAAAAAGTATTAATTTTCATTTTGAGCGGGCTACACCTTGCAATAATTTCGCTTCCATTTAACTTGAGTCGCTCTAATGTATATGCATGTGTGTGTATTTGAGAACAAGAAAATAGGTTTTAGAATTTAGGAAAAAATTTAAGAAATATTATCCTGCAAAAGAGAATTTGGAAATAAGTCATTTCATTCCCTGAAGTAGGAAAGAAAATATTTATATGAAAGATATAACATTTTTACTGTATTTTAGCTAAAAATTTCTTTAAACATGAAAATACAAACTAAAATTTATTGATTTTATTGTAGAGTATGAAACATGGTAAACAGGCTTTGAGAGACTGATATAAGTCTAGACTGAAAACACAATTTATTAGCCAGAAAATGAAAATCACATGATTTTATTAAAAACGAAAAAGTTCCACATTGTTTTAGAAATAAAAAAATGTCTTATTGAATGTGATATATTGCATCATGAATCGAAGTACCTAAGTATATTTGTTATTGTATACTTGAATTAGGTGTAGGCAAAAGTTTTTCTAATATGCGAAACTCTGTAAAAAGTAAACAAAATAAGTAAATAAATAGGAAGAAAAACGTAGAAAAAAATATATGGTTGACTAGACAATATTCTAAGGGCAACATTCTATTGTTGAATTATAGGGTTGGTACTGATAATTTTATGTTGTTATAATTGAACTGCCATTGACATGCTTCACTCACTGTAGTTTTATAAAAATAAAATTTATAAATAACCACAAAACAATCTGGTCTAACATTGTTATAATTTTGATCACCCACAGTCCTAGTAAAAGTTACCATAATAATATCGTACCCAACCAGATTATTATGCCAACCCTTATATCATATAACCATATTAACTTCATTAAACAACCGTTGCCATAACCTTACCAACTGATTGAATTGTTTTTGCCTTCTTTGGGGCGCTTCCTCCAGGTTCAGTCCATTTTTTGGATTGTTCTTTTGTCTCTGGAGTATAGTGGTGGATCCATGTCCCATCAACAGTTATGAAATGACGCTTAAAATCCATTTTATTTCGCTTAAAACGATCCAAACAAGCTTGAGAAATGTTCATTCTTATGCGTTTTTGCTCGACTGTTAACACATGCGGCACCCATTTTGCAGAAAGCTTTTTCATCTGTAGCTCTTCATGCAAAATTAAATGGACTCTATCATTTGAGATGTCCATGATATTAGCTATTTCACGCACTTTTATTCGTCGATCAGTTAATACTATATCATGCACTTTGGCTACAATTTCTGTTGTTGTTGCTGTTTTTGGACGTCCACTACGTGGTTCATCTTCAATGCCTGTACGACCAAGTTTAAATTCAGCATTCCAATTTTTTACTGTTGCATATGGAGGAGCACTTTCACCTAACACATTCACCATATCATTATGAATTTCTTGTCCCGATAAACCTTTTTTTTTGTAAATATTTAATGACATCACGCATTTCTAATTTTTCCATTGTAAAAAAAAACGCGGATGCGTCTTTTGTGAACACCTGTTTCTATATAAAGGAGTTACCAGATCGAAACAAAATTTAACATGTGTTCATGGCAAAGATGGAAGTTTCCAATACACTTAACATTTTTCTGTTTATACCGCGCTTTTTTTGCTAGACTAAGAAGTTTCCAAGCCGCCCTCGTGTTTCGCATGTGTTCACTACACAAATGTCAAAACAGAACTGACATTAATGGCCAATCGCAAAATTTATAGCATTTTCTGATAGAAGGATTACTTTTGCGCCACCTTGTATAATCAGGTTTCACAATTTTAAATGATTTTGACTTCAACTGGTTTTAGCATCTACTAGCTAAATTAAAGATAAATTTGCTAAGTATTTTGATAACAATTGCATATTTAAAAATCATATATAACCATATGAATATGGTTGGATGTAATATAGTATGGTTGTTATCAACAATAGTATAGTTAGTCATTAAAATTCTTTTGGTTGTAACAATAGTACTGTTGGGCACAACCATAATATGGTTGACCGACAATATGGTTGACTTCGTAATAGCATTGTTGATTACAACATACATACAAATAATAACATTTTAATATACCTTTTCATTTCTGCATACGCTATATAAATTTTTGCACAATTTTAATTTTCTTCGGTTTTTAGATCAACAAAAAGTTTTTTGAGTTTTTTTTGTTTTTTGACCATAGAATTCAAATTATTCGTTTCAATAGGGGTTTTCTACCGGCTAATGTTGGTCAAACCTTTGTTTTAAATTTTAAATAAATTAAAAACATTTTTTATGAGTTTTTCACTCGACGTTTCGTTCGCTTTTTTCGAATATCTTCAGAATCATATTTCATTTTATCAGGCACTAACAAATACAATAAAATGGTTTAGTTCGATGTATTATATATAATACTAACATTCTGATTTAACTTACGAATCTTTGTTTCTTCTCCATGTTATTTATCTTAATCTAAAAAACTGGACATCACGACAAATGAATTTTAAATTAATTAAATAATTAAAAAATGGTACAACACAACAATAATTCGTCAAACTTAATTTTAATATCACAGTATGTTAACTAAGCAATTAGTTTATTGCTACACAGTATTGTAGCTTAATATTATCTTTGGCTTCTTACGTATTCATGGCGTTATTTATTTTTTGTTGTATTCTTAGGCTCTCTATAGTGAACCGTTTGTTCTCATTTTTTTTCCTGTTTAATATTTTTATGTTTTCAAAGTCAATTACATGTTGTGATAGTGCTGTGGCGTTTCTCTTTTTTTCTATATCTAATTTGTGTTCTTTCAGTCTTGTACTCAGCACTCTCTTAGTAATACCAATGTAAACCATATCACATCTCTCGTTCTCGTTTCCATTATATTTTACTTCATATACAACATGGTCAGCTTGAAGTTTGTCTCTTTTTGTTTTGTTTTTTTTGAAGAAATCTCTTAATGTTTTGTTTGATTTATATGCGAGTGTTGCTTTTTCTTTGATTAAAGTGTCTCTAGGTATATTATTCTCCGTTAATTTTGGTATAAAAGGTACACTAAAAATTTTTTTAATTTAAAACAAAAAAACATATCATTTTCATAGCATAATCACAACACTAAAGTAAAACTATATCCCAGTGAAATTTTTGTCACATACATCTTCGATCTAAGACCATTGACAATGTAAGCGTGACCCATCCGAAGTCTGTATACAATTCCTACTTACATTTACACAGCGATGGCCTAGGCCGTAAGATGCATCCGACACATTGTAAGCAAAGATTGGATAAGTTCAAAACTATATTATTAGCATTTGTATTCTTCTTTGCTTTTTATGTACATTTAATTTAACAAAATGAATAGAAAAAGACTAATCTGGTTCGAATGCTAGTTGCTTGTTGTCCTTAACATGTTTATTTTGATTTTTTTCTGTTGACACAATCGCTTACAATCGGATGCTTTGCAAATTGTAATAACTTGTGGACTGCTGGGATGCTGCACTTTTCGGTATAAAATCTTTGATATTGTACAATATCTTATAATTCAATATTTTCACAGCAAGCTTAATGCGATTTTTCTGTTCATTTTGTTCAATATTAATTGAAACATTTTTTGCAAGCATAATTCAACACTTTAATTTATGTAATTCAAAGGGTCATCCTTATTGACTGAATTATTTGTTCAAATAGAATTTTTCATCTAGCATTGACTTGCTTATATCGCTCCTTTATTGCAACAGAGTCATATCTCAAAAAATTTGCTCTTCGAGTTAACAATGCAGATTTGTTAACAGTACTACATTTTATATTGTGCCAAAAATTTATTCAAATTACTTTTAAACTGTTGCCTTTAGGAGATATTTTCTAACATTTTTTCTAAGATTTGTATGGAAGCTAAAAATTTGAAACAAGCTTTTTTGAGTTATGTCTATATTGTAATAAAGGAACAATATATAGTTTTCAACCACAATTTTCGAACATGTAAATCATTTTTAATACAAAAACAATACTCAATCATTTAAACCCATACAGCAAACAATTTTCATTTCTTTTCTACAACAAAGTTGCTTTAGTTTTTATGCTAACTGCTTTGAGTTGAACTTCAAGCAGCAACTATGAATTGTGTGCTATTTTCAGCCAGTATATATTTTCAAAAAAAAAAAAAAAGTTCTTGCTAAAGCAACAAAATACATTATATTCATGAAAAAAAAAACAAATTTACCTGAAATGCTGCTGCTTTAAAAAACTGGTTGTTCATTATATCTCAGTTGTTCTATTTGCTTTTCACCTTTTCATTTCCTTTTGACAAAGTATGCAGCAAATTGAGAGCTTTCATACTTTATACCAGTTTCAACTTGTTAATTTTCATTTTTACTTCTTTTTTTTCTGCAATTTGCAAGTACACTTATGCTCTGCGCCAAACGCGAACTGCTGCATAAACTTGGGCTTATTACAAAATCATGTACAGTAAATTTGAGTGCAGGGATGCGTATTTTTTATGTTCAAATGCGATTGTTTTATACCCTTCGCCAAATTTTTCCTTCACTTTGGTTTTCACTTGTTTGAGGCATATCATGAAAAGAGTTGTAATTTTCACCTTGTAACTACTTCTTTAGTTGGCTGCACTTGAGTTATTATGATATTTTTTTTTCTAATGCAAATTCAATATATCAACAGAATTATAGTTTTAGTCATATTTTTTACGCACTTTCTTTTTATTAAAAATATAATTTTTTGAATAATTGTTGAACTTTTATTATTTTTAAATTAGATTTTTGGTTATTGTACATTTGTACATCGGGTACACTGTGCTT
This sequence comes from Thecocarcelia acutangulata, assembly GCA_914767995.1. Lineage (NCBI taxonomy): Eukaryota > Metazoa > Arthropoda > Insecta > Diptera > Tachinidae > Thecocarcelia > Thecocarcelia acutangulata. Next base: position 15,778,977 of record OU612097.1, read on the forward strand.
TAGGAAAAAGCATATTTTTGTGATTGCTAAGGTGTGGACTTTTTTTATTAGTTTGGATTTCAAATGTTTATAAATTACTGTTTGTTACTGTTTAATATTATTTATTTGCAGCAGACTTTGTTAAATTTTAATATGTAACTTTTTCACAAAATGGTCTTTTCATGGCAGCATGTTGCTACTTTTTAAATTTTCCTTCTCATTTAATGATTCTATTGTCGCCAGACGCTTTCACAAGTTAATGGAGCGCTTAAATGTGTTTTGGTATTACTTTTAATTTTTGCTTTTTTTAACTTATCATATGAAATTTTTGGTATTTGGTTATTTATAACAATTTTAGCAGACACCGGGCTGAAACTGAAATTAAAAACAGTAGAATTAATATATTTGCAACAACACAGAAAAAATTATAGTAAAAATAAAATCAACAAAATTTTTGTCTGAAAAAATAATACAAATTACATATACATAAATATCAAAAATCTAACCTTGGGTGTCGTATTTTGTTGTTGTTTAAAAAAAATAGTTGTTTTCGATATGTAATTATTTTTACTAAATTTTTGTTTGAATCCACGAATTCTTTTACAGGTCCGCATTCAAACAATTTTTTAATTGATTCAACGAATTTCGTTATTGAACACGAAAAAAATTTTTTTCTGTGAGAAAATATTTGTTTTTATTACTAAACTAAAACAAGTACGAGATTAGTATATTCGGCTGGGCCGAATCTAACATACCCTACACAATAGTTACGTAAATATTTAGTATATGTTCAGATATATGTATATGGACCGATATCGAGGAAAACATATTTTTACCTTGTAATCGCCATGCCAAAAAGGTAATCTTTCATTTTATTTTTCCTTTATGATATTTTTCAAAACATTTATTTTTGCTCGATCACTAGCACTATAATTTGTTTATAAGACTCTGTACCTGGTTGTGCTAGATAACCATCATGAGAAAACTCAGAAAAAAGTCAAAATAAATCAGAACATTTACTACAAAACTAAACAGTTTATATACAGGGTGTCTAGTAGCAGATTTATAATTTTAAGCCTAAAGTACCTGGGGCCCCAAGCGTTACTCGGAGCTTTCAAAGTGTATACATACTGAAATATATTTACTTCAGTAAAACTTAAATCACAAGATTTTCCCTTGTTACGCTGTTTGCACGTTAAAATTGTGCTTTTACTACCCTTTTTATTTTTTCTTAAATATTTTGTGGAGTGAAGACAATATAGCAAATCGCTTATATATTATTCCGTTTCTCACCAAAAAAAAACAACCTCTGTGTTCTCCTTAAAAACTCTTAGTTTAATATCCATATCAAAATTTCACCATATACATATGTATGTGAAAACCGCGCAAAAAATAAATTTTAAAAACGCGACAAACAAATATAGATTTTTGTTTCCAAAAACTTCCAAATACTGACTTTTTGAAACGGGTTTCAAAAACATTTCATATGCCATAAAGTCAAATGTTGGTAAAACCCGTAAAAAATTGTGATGAAATCTTGATCGTTATTATGCATTTTAGAGAATAATCAAACTCAGTTTAGTCGTTTTCGAGACCTACTCGCTTCCTTGATCTTAAAACTCCTAGATGCCGACTTTTATCAAAATCATTAGATCGGTTTTTTACCTTAAAACACAATAGTCACAAATTTTCGTTCAAATCGTTAGAGCCGTTTTCGAGAACCAATAAAAGTATAGCAAATGGGTAAAAACTGGGACGAAATAGGCTGGACCCGGGGCACTCTAGATCACTTTTTTGACCTTAATACCCCCTAGTTACGGATTTTCACTACAAAATATTAGAGCCGTTATCGAGTACCAATAAAAGTACTACAAGTGGTTAAAAACGTAAAATGGGTCAAAACCAGCAGAAAATGGATTTTCCGGATCCAAGACGAACTTAAATCGATTTCTCGTTGCCAAAAACCTCTGGATACCGGTTTTCATCAAAATCCTTAGAGCCGTTAAAGAGTATATAATTCAGATATCTGTCGTTTAGTTAAACACACTGCTCAAAACGGAGCCTTGTGATCTGTGCCAAACGCAGCAGTAAACTTTATTCAATTGAGCTGATTTCTCGCCAAATATTTTCCTCTACAGCCACAAGAGATTGGGGATTATTATTAAAAACCTTCTTTTTAAGTTAGGCCCCATTAAAAAAAATCCATTAGAGTTAGATCGGGCGAACCCGGTAGCCATGGGATGTCCCTAAAGTGACTAATCAGATGTTGAGGGGTAATTTTCCCTAAGTAAATTCTTCGAAGCTCTAGCTGTGTGTGCAGCATATTCGAAGCTGTAGCTGTGTGTGTAGTATCCTATAGGAACGACGTGTGTGGAGAGTACGATGAGTGAAGTCGCAGTTTTGGCAATAAAGATTCTGTAATCATGCATCGAGAATTTTCACCATTGACATCGTCGCCTCGCCAAAAGAGTATCCGAAGAAAAGGTCCAATCATCTTATGTCTGCACAAGCACACCAAAAAGTTACCCTGGGACAATGCAATGGTTTGCGATGTTTCAATTGAGGTCTGCAGATTCTTGGCGGCCAGTAACGCAAGTTTCGTTTGTTGACGTTCTCTTTTAAATGAAAATGAACACCGTCGTTTCAAAAAACGCAATTGACAGTACAAAAACACTCCAACATCACTTCACAAATAAAATCCGAAAATGTGTGCTGATGAATAGTGTAGCGCCTACGAAACAGCTAAAGGGTTGATTATTATTTTTCTTGTCTTCTTTAATCAAAAATTATTGATCACAGCAAATTTGTATTGTAAAACATCCTTCTTGATAAATACTTAAGAACTAAAACCCGATTTTTGTGTAAATCAAAATCACTTTCTTTCAGTTCTTGAACAATTTGGGTTTTAAAAAGATGGAACTTCTGATCCTTTTTTTAAAATTTCATGGCTTATCACTGTTGGAAGACCCAGTGAGGCTGTTCGTTTCCGTATTGAAAGTCGCGGATTTTCACGTAAACTTTGTTTTACCAGTTCAATGTTTTCGCGAGTACTGGATGGTCGACTGGGCTTTGGCCATAGTACTTTCATAGCCAAAACAGTTGCAGGGATTTCCTGTACCAACGAACTTTCCGTACGTCTTCGCCGATACCGAACTTTAAACAAAATTATCGACGAGCAAATACGTAATTGCAGCATTTCTCCTAAAAAAAATTCCACCACAGCGACTACGCGATACTCACTCGAACACTGCTACATCGTGACTGATAAATCCGCACAATCAATAATTCCTCCGCGCACACCGTTTATTACCTTTCGAAACTACCATTAAACACCCTGTATAGGAATACATATAGTGCACAAAATATGCAACAAGAAAATTTTAGTGAAGATATTCTAAAAATTTTTTAGCAAAAGAGATTCTCTATACCAATTTATAGGCCAATAATATCCTATTTTAACTTTTGCGATATGTTAAAAAAAATATTTTTATGTTTTTTTTTATAAAAAAAATTGCGCTTTTCTTTGTGCTGATTTTTCGACCTTTTCTACTTTAATTATTGTTTCTTGCTTCAGTTGCTTCAACAGCTTATTATGAAAGTGATTACAATTTATTTTTCAATATTTCGACACCCTTCTGTGAATTTCCTTCAGGTTAACAAGTTTTCCCTTCTAAAAAGTTTTTGCAAATATTAATTATAATTAGTTGAACTTTTTTTATTGCAACTGAATTCTTGATGTAATTTGTAAATATTTACTAATTAGGTTATTCGCTTTACTGGCCATTAATGTTTATAGAACAGCAACAGCTGTAAATATATTTTGATTAAGACGGATTTTTATTATGACACTAATTGCCGTGATGAACAACTTTTTATTAAAGAAGTTGAGAAAAATAACCATCGACTTCACATGTGGAGTGGTAATTAATGTTACGAGTATAATAAAAACTCTTCTTAATTTAAGAAACGAAAAAAAGCCACTTAAATAAGAACGAACTTTCCTGCAAAAATTTCTTGAAAACTTCTCTTTTAATATTGGCCCAAAATTTTGCTTCAAAACGAGGCAGAAGTATAAAATATATCGCTGGTCTCATGAAGAAAAGTCCTAACCAAAACAGTTGCATATTTACAGGGGCAAGAAAAACAATTAGATATTGCATACACAAACTTTTGAATAAAGTAAGCTGAATTTTTTTTAAAACAATTTTATTTTTATGATACAGCATTCCTTAGCATACATAGTAACCACCAGCAAGCATCAATAAATTTACAGGAACATATCGACAAACTAGAGAAATGGCTCAAGCTTTGGAAAATCAAGGTTAATGAACAAAAGTGTGCCCATGTTACATTCGCACTGCGTCTAGGAACATGCTCACCCATTACTATTAACAATAAAATAATACCTCAACACAGTGAAGTCAAATACCTCGGTATTCATCTTGACCGTAGACTAAATAATATTCGAAATTGCTTTTTTTCTGCGTGTACACACCCGAAACCAAAAATCAATCGAAAGGTGGAAGCTGGTGGAAGTACTCCGAAGTAGGGATGAAACGATACCACTAGGGTATCGATACTTATAATCAATACGATATCGATTGCAAAGTATCGATACCTAATCGGTATCGAAGAAAAAGCATCGATACATACTTGTATCGATCGATTACGATTAGCGACAGGGAAAAACACATATCGATCCAAAAATCAAAATGTTCGTTATAGACTTCTGATCCACTGGCTGAAATTGAGGTGTCTTAATTAGAACACCGGAAGCGAAGATTTCTAAAATACAAGAGTTTTATCATTCTTAAGCTACATTCTTGTAAGTGGGGAAAGAAAAACTATAAATTGTTCATATTTAGTATTAAGATTGTCATTATAACTGCTACAAGCACCTGCACAGGATAGGAATTTCCAACACAGACATTTGCAGATTCTACGGTGATGAAGAGGAGTCAATGGAGCACTTAATCACACACTGTGGAGCACTGGGACACAGAAGATATAGGCTACTACAAGCTTATATGTTAAGTGAATGTGACTTAATATCTCTCCCTATGAAGGAGCTTGTCCGTTTTCTAGACATACTCAACCCATAATGGGGCAAGGGGACGCACAATAAATCAATATTGGTCGCAGTGTAAATGGCCGATGAGGGCCATATCCCATCCACCAATAATAATAGTATTAAGATTTGATATTTAGAAAAAGTTGTTTAGTAACAGACCGCTATTGGCATGATTTTTTTTTTTATTATCAAAAAATGTCTAGCTTTTATTTCTATTTTAATACTCTATAATCGGTTAAAAATTGCAAAAGATACAGGCTTCTAAATATGGAATATTTAGTGCCTTTAAATAAGTGTAGCGGAGTGTATGTTTTTCTTTAATGAAAAGCAATTAAACAAGCGCTTTCCTAAAAGTATGCCCTAAAAACTAACTTTTGTATTATTATCAGAAAAAAGATAACACATTTAAACATAAAACCCTAACAATGATTTGTGCCAAAAAAAACTCAACATTTATCTTAATTATGAGAAAGCAAAGAAACCCCAAAGTTGTTACATTTGTTTGTGCTCTAACTATTAAAACCATATCACAGCTTGTACTTTCCCCGCAAACATCAATAAATTGCTTAATCACTTGCTTGTAAATAATTTAATTAGTCCTTAAGATATTATTTAAATTTATATTTGTTTAGCACCATTTTGCCGCAAAATGTTTAGGCCAAAAACAAGCAATCGATTTCGCTTATGTGTTTTGGCAAGCCAATGTAAATAGAAAGCATTACGGTAGGCCGTCGAACATAAGTTTTAATTAATAATGCCTTAATATATGCTAGCTTAAAACAAGAACATAAATGAACACTACACACCCCAAACATTCAACCTGCGTTGCATTTAAACTTGACCCTATTATTATTTCTGAAGCTTTCGTTGTTGAAATGAAAAACAATTTATTTGTTACAGCGCAGTGAATGACACCTAATTAAAAGTAATGGTCGTGAAAAATCCCTTTTCAACTGTTTCGTTGAGCATATTTAAGTTATTAAGGTGTTTAAGCAAAGTTTCGTATAAAAGATTATAAAAAAAAGAAACCAACATGGTTTAGAAATATGAAAATAGTATGTTACTGTTTGGCCTTTTGTTTTCCAAAGACAAACATCCTTTCACATTAGCATAATTAAAACGTGCAAATACATTAGCTGCCACTTTGCTGCTTAAACTAGTGAAATGAAAATGGAACACTTTTACATAAAGGAAAGATATACAAAAACTCACATGTTTCTTAAGTTTTTTTTTTTTTTTGTCTTTTTGCTATTTTGATTTTTCTCATTCCACCAGTATTTATTATGAGTTTATCTTGTTCAACGCACTTTAAGTTTGCGGCAAGGGGAAAAAAGTGCTAGTTAAACATAACAAGCTGTTGCATACTTTAAGGCCTTGTGCGAGTTTGTTTATATATTCCACTTCTTCTTTTACTACTTCTTTACAGCTGCCAGATTTGAATGATTCATTGCCATTTTGACGATTTTCTAGGCAATATAGTGTTGTTGCGTTTTTACCTAATAGCCATACAGAAATTGGAGCATTGAACGCTGCGTTGACAAGTTTTTTGCGTTTAGCTAATTAAAAACAATATCGCTAACTTAAATGTTCAACAAAGCGCTCTAAATAAAGATATTTGTTATCCACCAAGAATATGAAAACAGCTAAAATGTTATTACTTCTTAATAACAACAAAGGCTATTTGTAAAAAATGCACCAAAGTTTCGCCTTGAAAACGCCTGAGGATATTCATGTGTCAATTAATGAGTTTTCTGAAATCCTCAAACTGGCCGTACAGCATGCAACCACTAGTCATATAAGATCCAGAAATATGAGCAATACAACATATTCGCCTGAAATTGAACAACTTCTAACAGAAAAAAGAAGAGTCAGAAGAGAGTGGCAACTTCGCAGGTCTCCCCAGCTTAAAACTAGGCTACGGGAATGCATAACTCAGTTAAGAGATCTGCTTAAAATGCACAGAATGGCTTCCCTTTAAACATATTTGGAAAGCCTTGATGGTACTCCTCAATCTGATTATTCTTTGTGGAAAGTGACAAAAGGTTTAAAAAGACCCATAATAGGTAAGCCACCTTTGCGAATTTCAACTGGCAACTGGGCCAAAAGCGATTCTGAAAGGGGATGTTGTATGTCGATCATTTGAGAAACGTTTTTATTACAAATGATTCAGCGAATAATACAGTGGAATTACTACCATATGTTGTTAGACCTCCTGTGTCTTTGAGACTTAATTTTCAAGATGTCGAAAATGTTATCGGTAATACAAACCCCAGGAAAGCTTCAGGCATTGATCAAATTACTGGTAAAATGCTTGAACAGTTAACTCGTGTAGCTAGAAGAGTTCTACTTTTTATTTTTAACGCTATTTTACGCCTTGAGTATTATCCTGCAGAGTGGAAGTGGAATGATTACGATGATACCCAAGCCAGGGAAGGATCTGACTAAGGTAGAATCATATAGACCAATAAGTTTTTTACTAACAATTTCAACACTATTCGAAAAGTATTTAATGGCGAAGTTGAGTCCAATATTGAACAATGATCATCAGTTTGGTTCTCGGGCTAAACATAGCACCATAGGAAAACTGCACAGACTGGTCAATGTCACAAGACAGACCTTTGAGGAGAAGAAGTATTGCTCTGCTCTATTCATTGACATTTCACAAGCTTTTGATAAAGTGTGGCACGACGGCTTGATATACAAAATAAAGTTAAACCTGCCTGCAAATACGCACAAGGTTCTTGAAAGCTGCTTATATAGGCGGAAGTTTGTCATCAGAGAAAGTGACTTTATAAGCCCAACTCAGCCAATCGAGGCAGGAGTACCCCAAGGCAGCATACTAGGGCCTACTTTATATTTGATTTACGCCTCTGACATGCCAACCATAACTAGTATTCACACTTCAACTTTTGCAGATGACACAGCACTCTGCAGTGTTCATGAAAACCATCAACTAGCTTCACGTAATTTACAGGAATATATTTCAATATTAGAGAAATGGCTAAAACTTTGGAAAATCATAGTCGATGAACAAAAATGTACTCATGTTACATTCATGCTGCGAAAAAAACCATGTTCGCCTATTCAAATCAACAACTCACCTATTCCACAGCACAATGAAGACAAATATATACCTCAGTATACACCTCGATGTAGGCTAACGTGGAAGTTTCACATTAAAGCAAAAGACATTTAGTTGAAACTAAAAGCAGCGCAACTAAATTGGCTTATGGGCAGAAACTCGACATTGAAGCTGGATTGCAAATATGGTGCTACAGAATTCAATTATGGGGCCCAATGTCAAACATTGAAAAAAATCAAAGATGAAAAAACCAAACTCTTCGAACGATTACTGCAGCTCCATAGTACGTAAAAAATTTACGAATTCATAAAAATCTGAGTGTTCCGTTGGTAAAAGAAGAATTTGCTAAGTACGCGACAAGGTATGTCAGTAAATTGGAACTTCACCCAAATCCTCTTGCACGCAACATACTTAATTTTGGCGGCCACTCTCGTTTGAGAAGAAGTGATACCTTTGCCACCATCAGAACGTTATATACGTGATTCTACCGATATTATTCGCGCAAAATAAAACTTTTTTGCCAAGCAGTGGCTGGACTTAAATAACTTTTATAGCTAGTATTAATATTTGGATGCTTATTGTTACTTAAAATTTTGAAGCTTCAATAAATAAATCAACGAAAAAAAAATTAAATTTGAGCGTTTTTTTTAGATTATCTGGCAGCATTATAGCGCTTAAAAATCTCAAGCGTTTATGTGTGAATGAATTCACGTTGGAAAACTAGTTTAGTATTTGCTCACAAAATTAAGTAATTAAAAATTAAACTAAACGCAATCCTTAAACTACGTTTAAATTTATAGTAAACATTAAAATATTCAACCTGAATTGTGCTGCTGTTCAAAAGCAAACATATATCACTGACAGCAACTAGCCTTGAACCTTCAACAAGTTTAGTCATAGAAAATATTTGCTAAAGATAGTGACGAGTATCAGCACAAGGGGAAAGTTTATTGAAGTAAGAATTTTTTTAATTTATATATTTATATATATTTATATATAATATATAATATAATATATATATAATATATAATATTTATTATTCCTTATAACATTGGTTTTAAAGGTACTTAGTATGAAAAAGGTTTGCTGTTGCATTTTTCAGGAAAAAATGCTGCTGCTTACGGATATAGTAAAAAATATATAGTTCTAAAACGGTCAGGAATTTTTATGCAATTCAAAGGACGTTTCCATGTAATACATTGACCAAAATAAGATTCCACGCCACAAATACAACAGAAGTTAAATTAAAAAAATTTAAAAACTTCTCAGTATGGTGAACAGATGCTTTTCCAAAGATATTTTAATAATTCTGTTGTGTCATTGCTGGGCGAACGACTCATCTTGAAAACTTAATAAGAAATCACTCAAGGAAGAATTCATAGCCCATATTCCGCAAAAAAACATTGGCTGTACGTTTGTGGCCATATAGATAACCCCTTATCTAGGAGTTCGGGCCTTCTAATTCCTCCTGTATGCAATATTCCTGCAATCAATGGAAGACAAGGCTTAATGAGTTGATAGGTCAAAGCCCAATAAGAGCATCAGCTCACCCGTCCAACCATCTCCACGGGTTATTTACAGTAACCAGGCAATAGCACCTCGATGGACTGTTACCCCTCGAAAAAACCCATACAGCAACAATTATCAGGGGTACCAACTTCCCCTTCCTGCGTCTTTAAACCACAGCCAGAACGTTTCAGCCAAGATAGGCATCTCAACACTGATCAGCCCGGGTTGAATTGCAAACAGAACCCCCCGAAGGCATGCTGATCCCCTTTCTGCCAGTTTATGCCTTTTGTAAGGGCTTCGGAAGCCAACACAACATATGTATGTAAGCCATGCAGCTTCCTAGAGTTTTATTAGCTACAAAAAACGAGGGACTGTTTCCTCTTATTACCTGAAAAACAGAATGCCCTGGTTTGAAATACGCCAAGGCAAAAACTTTTGCTCAAGACGCTGGTCCGCTCAAGACGGATGGTCTAGTGAGGTTACCTGTCTAATATATAGGCTGACATGGCCCAGATATGACAACAGGAGGGCTATCATCGTTAGGGGCCTGCCCCAGTCAAGTTCGTGTTCTGCTGTGGCGGCCGCTAAGGGGCATTGTTATATAGGAACGCAGTCAAGGAGGTCAAATTTTTCATTTAATAACTTCTGTAGAAGTTGTAGAGAGTGTTGAGCACTTTATCTGTAGGTAGTTAGCTCTTTCTTACATAAGGGCTTTGTACAGGTAGAGCCATGCTGTATGACTTTTCGGAGGTATCGAATTTTATTTTTTTTTTTTTTATTGAATCTTCAAAATGAACCAACAAAAAGTATTCCAGACTTAATACTAAATTTAAAATGGTATCGAAATGTGATGTAAGTGGATTTGGCTGTTTTATCCGATCCTCGGGTTAGTTCTGAATCAGTGATATGTAGATTTGCTAAGATACATACCACATTTAAGTCGCGCAACGGCGCCAAATTGGACCCAAGTCAGCTGGCTTTTCAATTGCTGGCAGAATGTTAAACCTAAACTAACAGCCATGTTCTGAGAAACGTGCGATCTGAAACCGCAAAGCGTTCTGATAAATGCTTAATTCACTTTTAGGTGAACGCGCGTTTTACTGGCGTTTCGCAGTCTATTACGAAAAAATACAACATGTATTTTAGATACCTACATATGTATGTGGTCGTTATATAAAACGAAAAAAAATTTTGCAACAAACGGAGACATTTTTTTAATTTGATTTTTTTTTATTGAAAATGTGTAAAATTCTTTTACCTTTTTATTGAAATAAAAAGAAAACATATTAAATTTTAATTGTGAATGAATAATTTTATTTCCTCTTGCAAGTTCAGTTTTAGCAAATTCAAGCAGTTCAGTTCAATATACACATGAGCGTTGAATTTGCTAATTTTAAGCGATATGCGTTTTTCAGAACAACTTTTTGTCGATTTCATATCGTAAAACCATACTTCTTGCGTTATACGTTTGACTATTTCAAATCGAAAACCATACTTCTCGCGTTATACGTTTGTCAGAACAAATTTAAGCAATTTGTGTTTCTCAGAACATGCCTGTAAATTTTTAAAACATATTTAGGGGATTCGAACGGTGTCATATGACGTATAATATCAATATTTTATATTTTGTTTCCAACAAAAAAGTCAGAAAGTACTTGTAATAAAACATTTTAAACGGAGTTTGCTCTAACTAAACCCTAAACATCTCAGCTGACTCAAATTTGAAATAATTTGTGAGAATGATCACTTTGATCATATTTTTTCAACTAACATTTTAAGACTTATGACACTTTGAATACTTTGTGACAACACTTTGAATCCCCTAATTGCTTCGTTACGCCACTGTTTTGCCATGATTTCGATTCACTCCTAACACTGGTACTGAATTTTAAATTTACATAAGTACATACATATGTACATGTGCTCATAATTATAATGTAAAATAAACGATTCTTCTTCTTATATTCTTATTGCGAACACACAAAAAAGTAAGTTAGTAGAAGAAGTTAAAAATATTGGCAAGTATTGTTGACTTGAATATCCCTAAGTATTGGTGCATTTGTGTCATTTTATGGCCGCACGATTGCATTTCAAGTATTTACACGGTTGACGTATCAGGGTTGCATTTGGCTGGTCAAAATAAGAACCCTATTGGCCGCGATCTGCACATGTGAAAAATGTATTGTGCAATCCCAGGATTGCGTTACTCTGTTCTATCATTACTACAATGGATTTTGCTCTGAAGAGATTAGGCATCTTGTTCCCGAAACTCGCACATATTTACGTAGCACATGTGCATCGTCCAGAGCTCATCGTTTTGTGGTCGTTTGCTCGCGGAGTCATACTACGCATTACAGAGAGAGTTCGTTTTTCTGTCGTACGCTTTGCCTGTGGAATAAGTTGCCTGCACACGTGTTTCTTGGCTGTTATAACGTTGAAAGTTCGATTCACTACTTCCTCTTTCCTCCTCCTCCTCTATATGTAGGGGTCAGTACTCAGCCCAATATAAAAAAAAAAATTTCTTCTAAATTTTCCAGCTAAAGATCTTGATTGATTTTTGCTTTTGCTTTGGTTTAAATCACTATCCTCACTTTGAAAATGTTTCAATTATAAAAACAGAAACAAATTATAAGAAACGTTATATGTTAGAAATTATGAATACACCTACAGAATAGGGAATTAATTTTAAATTAGACACAGATAATTTAGCACATAGTTATAGGCATTTAGTTAGCAAAAAGTTAATACATTGAAATAAATAATACTTCTATTTACAATGTTATTTATTAGGATATTGTTAATTTGTATAAAATTTTTTTTTATGTTATTTTTTTTTTTTTTTTTTTTTTGCTATTTTGTGAGTAACATATGCTATGTTAACCTGTTAAAGGTAGAGGTACAACATGTTGTAATTGTTAACAGAGCATGTGTTGTTTGCAGAATAAGTTTAATTTAAATTATTTTATTTTTTAATTTGTTAATATTGTTGAGAATTTTTTCATGTGTATGAATTTTTTGTTTGTATGTAAAATTGTTTTACAAAATGTTTTCAAATAATTTTTTATAACATTTTAATTTTCCTGATGATGATAACAAATTGTTATCGAAATATTGAAAATAAAATACCGTTAAACCTTTTTTATAAAAACAAAAATCAATCAAGATCTTTAGCTGGAAAATTTAGAAGAAATCAATATAAACAAGATCAAATAATACGAACATTTAAAAAAAAAAATTATAAAATTAGTGCACTGCGGCAATCGTATGATCCTGCCTTTACACTAGTGAATAGCAGCGTTCACACATAGTACACAGTGAAGAGAATAGAGCAGCTGTAGCTGGGAGTGTACGTGAAGTCAATGAGGAATTACTTCGTAATCACTTTTAGCCCCTTGGCTCTAACAAGCTCAAACACTGAAACAAACAGTGTTTTCGTTTCTACACAAAAAGTGCTGCCTTGTTTAGCGGTAAAAACAAAAAATTTTCTGCAATCACTTTAAAAATGCAATTTGGTGTTAGCCCACAATAAAACACAAGTTATGCAAAAAGATCATACTCGTCAGAGTAAATAGTGTTTTGATAAAAGAAAAGGATATAAAAATAAATGTAATTTTAGTTTTTTGTGAGTTTTTGTTAAATTTTAATAAATTAATAAATGTGGTCCTGATTTAGCATAAAAGTGGAAAACAGCACGCTTACACATGTAAGACCTTCTGAAACGATAACAGCCAACAAGCAGAGTAATCGTGTTTCTCAATTCTGTTTGCTTGCGGATAGCATAGATGAGATTGAGTGTGGGCTTAAAGCAAAACAAAAAGCTTACTCAAAACCGTAACAGGCTGTGAAAACTAATTTTTAGTATTTGATGCCGTTGCTGAAGTTATACAACAAAAGCGTTGCTAACAAAACCCATTAAAATAATGCCATGTGAATATGATTGCGAAAAGAATACACTCTTATTAAAAGCAGTGCAAGTGAATATTTGAATCATGAAAGCCGCTGTTCTTCACCTAAAATCCGTACTATCCCTGCAAATTGTAGAAGCATTCTTTTAACTCTTTAATAAACGAAATGAAAAGTACACATAAATAACCCCATCGTATGTATTTCATCATTCAATAAAAAATAATTAAAAGATTAAAAACTATGTCAATTTTGAAACTCCCTTGATATTGGAAGTTAGTAAGCTATTAGCTCAACTCTCTTTTATTCACATTTTCCCGACGATTTGTACAACTATATAATGAAAATTATGTAAGATTAATATTATTATGGAACGATAATTTAATTTTCTATACTATTTGTTTGCATAAAAGTATTATTCACAAAACAATAAAAATTTATTGAAATATAATATCCAGTTCTTATTATATTGTTTTGCACCATTTCTGGAATGATTTTTGAAAACCATTATTTGTGCATGAATTGCTATTTGTTCTTGATTGTTTATAGTAAAACTATTATTGCTTACGTTATTTCCGCCATTGACCATTTTTGTCGTATTTGCCCGATCTCTGTTTGAAGCAGCTTTACCAAGAGACATTTTGGTATCAAAAGAAGGCAGGCTTGCATTCGCTTTCATTCGAATTCATTGTTGGAGTCTAAATGTTGCGTAATAGTAAGCGAAGTGGTAATTGATTTCCAAAATGTTGTTGTTTGCTCTCTCTGGTACTTTTGCCATTGTCCCTAGTGTATCCGATAAAGCCTTCTTGGAATATATTTCAGAAATAGTATTTTCAATATTGCTTTGTATATAAAAAGTGTATCTTGAAAAGCCAATGATTTACCACTACTTAGAAAATCTTTTTGTCAAACAGATTTTCCCTTCACTATTCCAACTCCTCGTCGTATTTTATTTTTGTTTTCGTCGAAGAGACTGACAAATAAAATGCTTTTTAACTTCCACCACGATTTCAAGCTGATTGCAATGGCCACTTATTAGAATTTTTGCTTCTAATATATTGTTATTTTAAAATTTTTTAATTCGCAAAATGTTTGAAATTTTTCATCGGTTTTTGTTTTATTTATTTATGTATGTATGTACATATACCAAAAAAAAGGGCTGTTTTTCTTTATCTGAATAAAAAATTTTATAAGAAAAATACAATCCAATAGTATTATAGTCATATTGGCAACGATAACATTTCTTAACTATTGACATATACACGAATTAATGTAAACTGCACGACTCGACTTAGCCGCGCTATACAAACCTATTTCTTTACGTAGTCGTCTATGAATTGGCTCGTGGCGAGTGAGCTTAATCGTGTTCTATGAACTGGCTGTAAGTTAAGGCGTCAGTCACAATTTACATGGTGCACTATGATTGGACCACCCTTTATAACAAATAACTTGGTTTTCCTAAATAATACCGGTAGCTGTAAAATTTTCAGGAATTTCTCATGTTTCCATTTTTTTTTTATTAAGCAAAAGAAAATGTTTAATATGTACATTCCCTTTTGTTTGAACAATTTTACAATTCAATTTCCCAACAAAATACACATGCAGGCAGCCTTAATTAATATCTAATAGTTTCGCTCTATGCTAGCATTACAATTTTTTCTATTGTGTTTCAACACACACACACACAGAGAAATACAAATGTGAATGTACACACTTACATATTGTACAAATATAAACTCGAACAAAAAGTATCCCTTGACAATTGTTCAGTTATTGCAAATAGAAGCTGTTGAAAAATATAATCACAAACCAGAGAAAAAAAACGAAAATGTAGAAAAGTTTTTGAACTAGAAAAACCTTGAAAGGGCAAAGTAAATTTACCACTTAATAATAGTAAAGTCATTTTTACACTTTCCAAAGGTACGAAAGAATAGAACGAATTAAACAAATGTGGCAAATAAAAGTTAACAGCTCTAGGTATGCAGCAGATTATTTTTCATGTGAAAGAAAACCGTCTGTTTATTTTCAGTTTTCAGTTTCAGTTTTTAGTCTTGGTTCTTCTTTTCACTTCTTCACTTCGTTAATGAAGAGCTCAGCACACTTTTGTTATGGTTACTTAAAAAATTATTATTACTGACCGAGTTTTTCTACAATATTTGTTTTGCAGTTTGGTTTTGAGTTTCTGCTTTCGTACTCTCTGCTGCAAAATATGCACACACATTTATTTTTTAATTTTTTATTTTTTTCAAAATATTATGATTTGTTTTGCTATTCAATTCTATTTGAATTCCTTTTTTGTACTCGCAATTTATATTCCTTGAAGTTTTTGTGTAAACTTTATTATAGTTTTATAGTTTTCATTTTCTTTGTTTTTGCCAGAATGCAATGAATGGTTCTTGCCTTAGAGTAATGAAAAGTTGGGGGTGCAGGGTGTGTGTAGGAGAGGCGGGTATATTTAAAATTAAATGGAATGGGTGGGCGTATTGTAAAGGCTTAACCTGGTTTAGTTTTACAAGTCTTTTTTGAAGTACTTAACGTTGCCTAAACATTATTTATAGATGACATGCTACAGCAACACACCATTTGTGGCAAAGTGATAAAAACACAAAACTGGTTCAGTAATGAAATGAAAATGAGAGTTAAAAGTGAAAAAATGTGTTTCAGATAAAAGCAAAAATTATTGAGAAAAGTTTTAAACATTTTTATTTAACACCCTCAAGGTAGGCTATACAAAAAAACAAGTAATACAAATGTTAAATGAATGTTCATAAAGAAAAATATGAAAAAGAAATTGTTTTCTTATGGTTGATGGCATTTTCCTCATTCTATGTTTATTTTTTTCCCAAAAACAGAAAATGGAAAATTCTTAAGCAATCAAATGAGTAAACTGGTTGCTACTTTAGAAAAATATTTGCCTACTTTGAGGAGCTTTATTTTTTTTATTTTATATTGCATGGCTTGACCTTCATATATGAGAAAACTGTAGCAAAGCATGCGTGAAAATTAAAAATAAAAATTATTTTTACAATAAAGGACAAAAATCCTTTAGGTCATACAATATTATTATATTTTTAATAGTTTTTAGCTATTTTCCGCACGACTCGTCAATAATAAACTCTAAAATTGTAGCATAATTTTGGTTCATAAATGTTAACTATTGATGATTTGTGTTAAAAAATGTACTTTAGTTTTTGTCATAGCAAATATAAAAATTGAAAGAATAAAAAAATAGTGGTTGCAACAAAAGCACCAAAGAATATAAAAGATAAAAATAAAATTAGTAAACTAAAGAATGGAAGTTTTGCCAAAAGAGGTAAGCAAACTTGTGCTAGATTTTTATAAGAACTAGCTGATTCACTAAATGTTGTTTTGCTTTAAAATTTCATTTACATTAATACAGTTAAAATTCGCAAAAAAAAAAAAATAACGTGGAAACGTGGGTGTTCAAGATAAACGCCGCAATCGGGCAATGAATAATTTTAGTAGTTGCTAATTACTCGTATTATGGCGAATACAAGCCGTACAGAAAACTGCAAATGCTTAAAATAGAATGGCCTATATCTTGGAACCATAAATGTGATCTTTCATTGTTTCGATATTTTATATGAAGAAAAGAAGGTAATCTTTAATCTCACAGACTCAGAGAAGACGGCAAATGAATTTTCTAAATTACTTGTTTGCTCTAGAGGAAAAATTTATAAAGCAATGAACCATTTTGATATATTTGGGAACTCAAATAATGTGCCAAGAACTCCTCAACCCCGTAAAATCGCAGCCAGAAAAGACGAAATAGTTGTAAAGGCCTAATCTATAAAGCCAGCGCAGTATTACAGTTACATAATCCTGGTCTGAGGACACTTAACTATATAATCGGTATATTTAGACTGTAACGACACTAACGCTTTATGCTGGGATAGGTCAGCGTGGTCCAGGGTCGTTTCAATAAAGAATAAAGAAACAAAGAAACAGAATTAGTCTTCAATGTTGGCTCTTTATTTAAATAAAATAATAAAAGAAAATCGTTCTTCTCTTTTTATGTGTTTGGTCACGTGGGGTTGTGGCACCACCTACGGCTGACGTTGGAGCGGGGTTGCGGGCCACTATGGAGGAATTGAAAACTTCTGCACGGTAGAACTCGCTTCCCCAACGATCCACTGCCTCTGGTGTCGCGCTGGAGTGGAATTAAAAACGCCTCTGGCGGATGGTGAAGATATTAATAACACCTTCACTCTCCGTCGCCCTCTAACGTTGGCAACTGCTCTCAGGAGAATTCAAAATTCTCCCGCGAATACCAACTTGATGACGAGGCAAACCAGGCAAAGATGAACCACTCAAGAGTAAAAGGTAAGGAATTGAAAACTCCTCACTAACCACTTGTTGGTTACTTCGCCACGGCTGTGATCACTCGAAAACAACTAAATGCTTTGAATTAGAATTAAAAACTCTACTTTCAAGGCACTTCTTACCTGCAGGCCGGCCACTAACCAAACTGCCCAAATGTTCGGATGCTCGTGCTTTTATATTCTACACTGAGCATACATAAACGTACTAACACCTACGCGCAACCATATGTGCGGCTGTGTTTAGCAAACATTGTCTCATGGTTGATATTTATTCATTGTGCGGTGGTGCCCTCTACGCTGACCGGTAATTTTAAGTACAATTTTTAAACTTAGAAATAATATAATTTACATTACATATAACTTATTATACTAAATTAATTATTAATTCAAAAGCAAATAGAACAATGCTTCTTGTGTTAATAGTTAATAAAAAATAGTTAATATAGTTAATAAAAAATGAAATAATTAAATGTATAAGTAAATAAATAGAAATATATAAAAAAAAAAAACCGGAACACGACTTCACGTGTGTTGCTTCCAAACAAGGCCTCCGACTTTGACCCTTACAAGACTCACAGCTATGGAACACTTTCAAACTAAAGACAGAAAATTAAGTATATGCAGATGTTTTTCGGCCTTCAGCTTTGAAATTTCTTCAGTATGATGGTAAAGATTTTAGTCTATTTGCCTGGCAACTTTTGGCTTATTCTCGGTACAGCAAAAGTTGAAGTTTAAGATCGTACTTTACTAAAAAAAAAACAGTTAAAATTTTATAATTAAAATAAATTCATTTAGAAATTGTAATTTGCAAGTTTTGTGTAATTTTTTATTTATTTTTGTGTACAAATGTTTGTTTATATTTTTTCTTTTCTTGTAGTTTTTCACACGTAAACACTGTTTATTAAAATATATTTAAAATCACATCTAAATTGTAAAACAGTTTCATAACTAAATTTGTATTCAGAAAAATTATGTATAAAATACGAAAAAGAAAACTGTCTGAAACATTAGTTTTATTTATTTTTTCAATATAATATATTTTATTTTTTTTTTTTTTTTTTTAACACACAATAATTTCTAGCAAAGACCCCAGATATAAAGAACTGAACGGTCTGTAAACTTTTTCCCAACAAACTCATAACAAACAGAAAAGCTTAAAGAGAAATAACAAAAGTTTCATTTTTGCAAACAAACTAACCAATTTTTTCTTTCTCTTGTACATACAACTTTAGAAAACAAACAAAAATGTAATAAATTATATTCCATGCTTTGAAGACCACAAACAATTTCTTAAGGATTTAATGAACAAATTTCTTAACTTAAATATATAAAAATATATATATATATATATATATATATATATATATATATATATATATATATATATATATATATATATATATATATATATATATATATATATATATATATATATATATATATATATATATATATATATATATATATATATACATATATATATATATATATATATATATATATATATATATATATATATATATATATATATATATATATATATAGGTTTATGTATGTATATGTGTGTATCTATGGTATGATTTTAAATTATGGGTAATATTACGATTTTGCAAAATTCATATATAAAAAGTATTGCCTACTTCAAGTGCTTAAAAGTGTCTAGCCTAGTGCTAGGCGTTTGCTACATACACTGCAATGTTGATGATTGTGTTATTGTGTACAAAGAAATATCCCAGCTGGCACACATATTGTTTGTTAGACGATTGTTTTCAATATACAATCCCCAAAAGAATCTTTTGACGAGTAACAATAACAAAAACATCTACATTTTTATTTCTTTTTATGAATTTTCTGACACGCTCGTTACACAATCCTAGAATGTTTGTCAGACGATTTAAAATTTTATGGCCATTTTTATAAAAATTTAAATGAATTTGAAATGTGCTTTAATTCAAAAATTTCATACAAAATTTTACTAAAATTAATTTCAAATACATTTTAATTTTTTATGAATATGCACATTATTGTTTTTATATATTTAAATTTTTAATTATATTACAGATAGACTGAAAATAACAGCGTATAATAGTTTTTTCTTTATTGTTTAACAACCTTTTGAACATAAAAAAGCGGGTGTTGATTATTATATATGTAGTATAAATATTATATATGTAGTATAATAATATCGAATATTTTGTGTTGTTTCTTGAATGAATCCTACAAGGATTACACGGCTGATTTCTTGAGGAGTTGTAAGATAATATCTACACGAGTTTAAGAGGATTCCCAACACGATTCACATAAGAGTCTTTTGCTGATTTCTTTAAGAGTCTCATAAAAGAATACTCATAAGCTTTTGTAAGACTTACTTCCGTGCGAGGGATCGTCTGTGATTAAAAAGTGAGTTCGGTGCCGATAAAAAACTCTTTTCATGAAATTTCCAGTAGAGCCTGCGACGATTGAAAATGTTAGATGGGATGTTATCAAATTAAAGTAAGCATTAAATCCGTTTTTCATTTTCAAGCGTAGAAGACCCTACTGGGAATCTCATGAATAGTGCTTTTGAGTGTCAACGAGTTCATTTTTTAATCGCAGAAGATTCCTAGCACGGGAGTAACTGTTACAAAAGCTGATTCTTCTATGGGACTCTTACACAACTCAGCGAAAGACTCGTATGTTAATCGTAGAGGGAATCGTATGGGACTCGTATAGGCATTATCTTATAGCTCGTTTGGAAATCAGTCATATAATCATTGTATGATACAGGAAACAGCATTAGGTTCACTTAATTTTTTCAGAATTTTTATACTATATAATTCGCGTGTTGCATCTGCACGTGTTAAATTTCAAACATGAAAGGTTGTTGAACATTAAAGAACAGAAACTGATATGATACGCAGTTTACTTTCGTTTATCTACAATACAAAAATCAATTAAACACAAAAAACATTTTTCAAGTTCAATTTTGGCTTAAGCCAATAAATATTTTTATTCTTTTTAATTATAACAATAATTGGCAAGATCAGTAACTCTTGATCAGAGACGACAGGGCAAAATAATTGAGTACACTACAGCTGGGAAACAATTATCTGTTTCGCAGTCGCTACTATTTTATATAATTAAAAATAATAAAAATATTTCTTGGCTAAAACCAGGATTGAACTTGAGCTAGACGAATATAATATTGGAAATATTGAAAAAAAAGTTCGACTATTTATCATTAATAATAAAAAATTTTTTAATCGTCTAGCAAACATTCCAAGATTGAATGCCGAGTGTTTCAGATAATGTGTACAAAAGTAGATGTTTTTGTTACTCGCCGGATAATCGCCAGAAGATTATTTTGCGGATGGTATGTTAAATACAATCGTCTATAAAGCAACGAATGCTAGCTAGGAAATGTGCTCTGACAACTGTAGCTCCAAAAGATACAATTATTGGGTGTTTGCTTCGAGGTTCGTTGGCAATACTTCTTTTTTTTATAAATCAACTATATGTGCATATAAGCCCACAAATCGATGAATAGGCTGATGCAGAAGTTGATATTGAGCTATTATTCAAAACTTTGATCTCCGATTAAACCCATTTTGGGTTGAATGGGTATGTAAGTAACCCTAACTCTTGCATTTGAAGTTACGCTAATACATAGAAATAATTACTGTTAGGTGAGCTTTGTGGGCTAGAGGAATTATTGGTCCATATATAGATGTAAACGGTATACCAACACTTTGTTCTTGTGTTTCGAACAAAAAAAATCATAAATAAATAGGACTTCTTAATCTATGTACTTGTACCCTCATTTACAATAACTAAAGCGTAAACATCTCGACTAAGTATGAAAGCATGCTCCCATTAGTCATATATTTTTGTCATACTATTATTTTAAGACTTATGATTTTATGAATACTTTTTGAATGCACTAATAATGTATAAGACACAAGCAACAGTTTATGACAGTTAATAATTGTGAGTAGATGGGAAACTACACTGCATGTCGATTTCTATTAAAATATATTTTCTAAGTATTCATATATTACATAAACATATGTAGTTGTATATCTATGTACATATTTTGCTAAGGGGCATGATTGAAACTCTCATTATTATTAGTTATGAGAAGAATAAATATTTATAAAAAACTTATAACTACTAAATTTTCTTTATTATTAGACTGCCAACTTTTCATTAGCATCGTTATTTAACCATTTGTACATATTAGTAATTTCGACATTCATTAAAAGTTTTTCTTGTAAAAAGAAAAGTTATGAAATATATCCACAAGTAAGTAAAGTAAGTAAGCAGTAGTTATAAAAGTAATTTAATATAAACCTCATTAAGACAGAAATCTATCAAAGGACAACAGCCCCTTAAAACACATTCAAGCAATGAAAAGTGGTCGGCCACTAGCAACTCTGTGGGTGAAATTACCTACACTTTCTTTTAATGATTAAAGTTTCAATCACTTTTTAAATGATTTAGCTGACTTAGAAACTAAAGCCATGATCAGGACAGGATACTCGTATATGTAAAGAAAGCACCAGGAGCTGAAAATTTTTCCTTTCCAAATTTTCCTTTAGTAAATGAATCGGGGCATCCGCAGAAAATTCAGATATCGCTAAACCTTTTGCAGTTAAGTCGTATTTGAACAATTTTACTCATAAAGAAATAGAGTGAGATAATGTCAACAAACTAAAGGCTACTTTTTAAAGAGGAATAAAACTTAAAGTTGGCAGCACTTTTTTAATTGATGGCCATTTGTTCCAACTGTTAAGCTGGATTCAATTCAGTTCATGTTCAGTTCATATATAATCGTTAAGCCAGGGGTATGGCGAAGGGGTATAGATTCATCCATGGTTTCGGAACAAAAATTGTTGATCTTGTTTTTTTTATATATAGTTTGACGTTTCTTTTTTTGACAGCGAAAGGGAGTTAAATTTATTCGGAACCTTTTAAGCTTCAATTGGTTTAATTTTAGTTTTTGTTCCGAACCAATTGAACTGTGCTGCCACCTACTTTACTTTTTCAAGCAAAATTGAACTGAGATGCCGCATCATATTATATGTACATACATATGTATAATAAAATACAATACATACGTTAATGTTTTATAACGATTATTACAAAAAATAAAAGTAAACAATTTTAAAACATTTTGTCATTAATTTCAATGCTCTGAGAAGGAGAGATACTTCGGCTACCATTAGAGCTCTAAACACATAACTGAATTCTGAAATAATATTCGCATAAAAATAAATTTTTGTCCAGCACTGGCAGGACTTTAATCACAATTTTTTTTAGTATTAAGATTTGAATACTTATTGTCATTACATTTCTTATGTAGATTCAATAAATAAAATAATAAAGTTAAAGAAAAAAAAAAAAAATTCAGTGCAACGATTGCACTTAAGTTTATTTCAGAACTTAAAAAGCTGCCACCTGGTAACAGTAAGACGCTTCGTTTATATAGTTACTTCATATGGTAGCTTTGTTTTATTCAAAACAAAAAATTATCGCTAAAATTTTCTAGTAATTGATGTGCATATTTAATCGAATTATCTAAACTTAAAATTAAAAAATGATCAAAAAAGTATAAATACACCTTTTTTGTACTTTAGCCTACAAATTTCAAATCGCGAATAAAACGAATACGAGCGCCAACTTCGAAAAACGGCTAGAGCCATTGAATTCATAGAACTCGAGTTAGCTTTACCAGCACAGTGTAGTCAGAATTAAACTTTTTGTATAATTTAAAATTTTTATTGTCAATTTAAAGTTATTCAATAAATACTACTTAGTCCCAGTTTACACACATCAGGTTTTGTGGATCAATTCTGCTTCAATTTCTTTTTGAACTTCACACATTTACGTTCACACACAAAAGCTTTGTATCGTCAAGTTTAAGTTTTTTTCCTTCATGTTTTCGTATTTTTTGACATTTTATTTTAGACTTGACGGTACCATCAAGTCTGCACCCTTTTCCAAACAGTCACTTACTAAATACAAAAAAATAATAATAATAATGAATATTTCTTTTCCAGCAAATATTTTTTCATTATATATTTTTTTTTTTTTTTTAATTCCTTTTTGTGTTTATATTGTTACATTTTTGCCTTTAAGAACGGTTTTGTGGATTCTTCAGGTGTAAATGAAATTCACACTTGTTTGTTTCACAATATTTAAATAATTCACAACTGTATTTACAGTTGATACCACTGTGTGCCAAAACACTAGGCTTGCTTACTTTGACTGTCTTGCATAAAGCTTAAAAATAAACTGACTCGTTGCCATCGACCTGCCTGCTATTTGTACTTCATTAACATCTTCTACAATTTTTAAGATCATTCTAGCCATTAATAATTTATGCATATACACATTCATACATAAGCTTGCGAACAATATGCAAGTCACAACAACAAATAATAATATAACTAATACCAAGAATACAAGAAAAACAAAAACTTCATTTGTAGTTGATTTACTTGAAATTTTACATACTTTAAATCATGTATGTTTGTTTGTTTGTGTATTATGTTTTTAGTTTTATAGGGTTTGTATGAATGTGTTCTAGATTTATAATAAGCAGATCAACAGCTGCACACTGGGTTAGATGTGCCAAAAATTCTTAACAATATTTTTCCCCTGACATTTGAATAAGATTTTTCTTTAGTAAAATTGTATTTATTGTTCAACAGCCTTTACCTATTATGAATTCGCCTTGTTTTAACTTTCTGAGAAAACTAATTTTTGTGCTTAACCTTTTAGAAGCAACCGTGTTCTTTCTTGCGCCCACGCATTTGCCATAACAGGTAATTTTAATATAATCCTAGCGTTGTTCAGGCTGATGTTTAAAGTAAAATGGTTTCAATCCAGTTTCAAATTCGTGCTTTCATAATTTTACAAAAAAAAAAAAAACCTTTTAAATTCTGCTTTAGTGGCACCAGAATAATCTTGCGATTACGAGTACTTGCAATGATTTTAATGTAGATTTGTCTATACCTGAAAACTGAAAGGGAAGACCTTTCCAAGAATTATCCACTAAAAAACCTTTATATTGATTTAACCACTAACAATTTATATTATTTAGGTTAAAAAGAATATTTTAATTTAATCTTCAAACAAAAAACACCTTATTATTTTTTAATACGACTTTGGTTTTATTCATTGTATAATATATTCGCAGTCCAGCAAACAAACAGCGTGTTATCGCAAAACTACAAAAAGTTTCAATTTGGAAAAGTTTTACTACGAGTACTTAAATATTTCACTTAATGGAAAAAGTTATTTTTGGAGTTGTATAAATTTAAAAGAAGTATAAAGATTATGTTGAAATGTCCTTTGATCTCATAACAAAATTATGAAGCTGAAAGTTTTCAAAAACACATAAAAAGCCCTATTATAACTTAGATTATTTTCTTCCACTACTTGCAACTGTTCTAACTTGAATCTTAATTCTTTTAAGGAAGTTAGGTTTAAGCTCGGTTATTAATAACTTCTTGACTTTATGTAATTCAGAGGGTGTCGAGTTTGCTTGTATAAATGTTTTTATAACAACATTGTAATAGAAATAAATGGACCATTAAAGTTAAATAATTTTTTTACTCTATTTACATGTTTCTGTTGTTCAAGCTAAAGTAAATAAATATAGTTTTAGAAACTAAAAAACACGCTTCCATATCAAACTTATTATCCATATAACGAGATAATTATCCGTAGAACGAGTTTTTTTTAATTCCCAAAATCGGCTTCAGAAATCGCGTAAACAATATGGCAACGACAATAGAATTTATTTATTAATTTGTTAAATTTTTGTTGAACTTTATAATTTTTAAATTAACAATTTTTTGGTCTGTACATATGTACATCGGGTTCTATACAAAAATTGGGTAAAATACAAAAATATGTATGTTAATAAATAAAAATAAATAACGCTAGATTTGAGACAGTATACGCTGTACAAACAATGCGGGCAATTAACAAAAATGCATATGTGATTCAATATGAGATGAATATAGATAAAAAATAATTAAATACTCGGTGGCTTAGTGCTTAAAGCAGTAGATCATGATGCGTCATGACCCGAGTTCAAATCCCAGTGGGTGCTGATAAGTAGAGTAGCGACTACGAAACAGCTAGTTGTCCCCAATTATTACTTTTCTTGTCTTCTTCCACCTCTTATTATTGATCACAGCAAATTTGTATTGTAAAAAAAAATCCTTCTTAAGAAAAAACTTAAGAAAGGAAAAACTTGAACAAGAACCCGATGTACATATGTACAGACCAAAAAATTTTTAGTTTAGAATTTATTTATTTACAAGTCTATGAATAACAAACTCTTAAGTACCCCATACACGTTTCAACTCAGTTGGCAGCTGAGTCGGTCGTTGTCCAAACCAAAGCGTGTATGGCTTTGTCAGTTGATTAGTTTGACAGTTGTCGAGCTGGTTGAAGAAAAATTAAAATGTTTTGCCTTTTTCAAGTTGACTAGCAAGTCTTTCAATTCGATTGTGTTGTGTATGTTCAAGTCTCTTGATCGGGTCTCAAAATTTTTATTTGTAGTGTTTTTACAAAGAGAACGTTATATATTTTTAAAATTGTCTATAATTCCATTGAATTTAATAGTTGAATGAAAATCTTTCAATTTCGTTTATGAAGTGTCTGGGCAATAATCAATTCAGTTGAAAGACTCAATTCACAATTGAATTGAAACGTGTATGGGCCGCTTTACATACTTTTTAAATTGAACTTACAAAAAAAATAATATTAAAAATTAGAATAATTTAACAATTTAAGGAATAAATAATATTACGATTTATAACATAATTATTTATGGAGAAATTTACGTGACAATAAAGCGTATTGAAGTCTCTGCCACTTAATTGTTCTAAATTTTTTTATTACAAGCGGAAAGTAGAAGCGTGGAACATTAAAAGTTAAACTACTGATCAGAAAACTGGAGTAAACATACCATTAATTACTTTCCAAACACACATTACGTTGAGCATAGTTCTGCGACTAATCAAGGATGGTAACTTGATAAGTGCAAGTCTCGCAGTATAAGAGGGAAGGCATATTGGATTCCACTGTAACTCACGTAGAAAAAATAATAAAAATTGTTTCTGCACTGCCTCAATTTAATTAATATAAAAATTTTTTATGTTGGATCCCATATAGTTGAGCCATATTCCAGAACAGGACGTACAAGAGATGTAAACAATTGTGTCTTCAATGAGGGTCTTCAAACTCCTTAGTCCAGCGTTTGATAAAACCAAGAACACTTCTTGCCTTATTGACAACCAAAGTAATGTGTTGAATAAAGTTAAGTTTTTTAAGTCTAACAAGACCGTTAATAGTTCAGATACACGTTCCAAAACGTGAACCGAAGTGGTTCCGACTTTTTTGTCGGAATCACATTCCCAAAATTGGCTTCTAGAAACGTCGTAAAAATATCTCGAATTTAGAAGGATCTTAGTGTTCCGCTGGTAAAAGAAGAATTTTGTAAGTGGGTGACAAGGTATATCAGTAAATTAGAACTCCACCCAAATCCTCTTGTGCGCTTAACACATAATTAATTTTGGCGGCCACACTCGTTTAAGGAGAAGGGATACCTTTCAGAGCGTTCAATAAGTGATTTTAGTTCCCGCACCTTAACATAGACAAACCACATTGTTTATGTCAAAACAACAGTGCGATTTATCTCTAACATAACACTGCATTATCGGCGTTGATTCGTATACAAAACCTGTATTCTATGGTTTTTGCAGTATTGGTTTCGTTAAGTAGATCGAAGATGTCGAAAATGCTTATTTCCGGAATATAAAAAAGTTACTGAAACACTTGTCCTGTAACACTTCTTCAAATTGGTAAGAATCCGTCCTCCAATAATTTAATAAATCGAATGTGAACATTTTCTAATTCCGTTGTCTTAATTCTTCTTTTTCATTTTCGTTAAATTATTCTGAGAAACAAAATTTGCTAAATTTTGTTTTGGCTCAGAGAAATTTAATTCACTTCCTTTCGAAAACCATAGAACCAGCGCATAATCACACATTAATAAACTTTTTGGGCAAATTTACTTTAAACTAAGAACCTGGTGTTCCGTACAATATTTTACACCATTGAATACAAGAATCTTACTTGCAAAAGCATATTTAATACCTTACATACGGATGTCAATTACTTTCTAATTTTGACTGCGTAAGTGAGAAGAAACTTGGAGCAACCTCATAAGATATATTTATGGACTAAAAAGCGTGACCAAGTCTCTGCATACTCAAAGACTCTCTATGGAGTTAACTTTACAAACCTTCAAAAGATAAGAGTGCTTTTGTTTTTACACAAGCCGATTAACACTGAAGAACCGAAATATCTATTTGGGAAAATGATATTCGCTAAATCGGATAGGGGTAAAAAGATTAGTATTCCCAAACTCGGATGCCTTGTTTATGAATGGCAATTTTTTGTTAACGCTGTTCTCTCAAATAATCAACAGACTAGCCAAAACCAGCGTTGTCAACTTTGAAATTTCAAAACACACCAAAATGGGGAAAAAAGCGCATTTTTTCAACAAAAACGCAATGAATTTTGAATTTGTTCCTTTTATTTTTAAAAACCTGTTTTATATTTTAAGAAGTATATTGTTAATGAATCATCGTATTAATGATATCTTTACATCAAATTGAATGAAAATTATAGTTGGTCTGATGTTAGGGTGTCATTCTATTGATGATATATTGTCATTTAGTAATTTCTTCGATATTAGAATGTCTTTGACATTGATCACATACTCTCAACAAACGTATTCCGTTAAAACATTTCCATGATGTTAGTATGACATTTCATTGACGAAATAATTGCCGCTAATGATAATTAGAGCAACTGATGTAATGGTTGACATCACAGCGATGAAAAGTGTAATGGGCTGAAATATGAAGAATTTGCATTGTATTGATGTTAAAATACATTACAGTTATGAGGGGTTTTCTATGGGGTGAGTTAAGTTGTATTACACAAACCAAAATAAATTAATAGCTGTTACGTCTTTTAACAAAAATCGTCAAAGTGTCGTGATGTATAAATCAAAAGCAGAAACATGTGCAAAATTAGTGGTATTTATCGACGTGTCGTATTTTATAAACAGGCTGTTATTTTCCAACCCATTCCAACCCAAAAATTTTCTACGTACTGGTATATAATATTTTTGAAAATCTGTTAGAAGAATTATCACACATATACAAAACTTTTGGTCATTTTCTTTATAGTGCCCTTAATAGCTTGATAGAAAAATGTGATGTATGTTTCGGTCAACAATGACCGGTTATTTAACCGCTATTGT
The DNA here is from genome assembly GCA_914767995.1 of Thecocarcelia acutangulata. Lineage (NCBI taxonomy): Eukaryota > Metazoa > Arthropoda > Insecta > Diptera > Tachinidae > Thecocarcelia > Thecocarcelia acutangulata. Next base: position 15,808,196 of record OU612097.1, read on the forward strand.
TCCTGTCGTGTATACAGCAAAGGAAAACCATAATCCACATTTTGGAGGTCAGATGGGAAAATCGGTATATTTGAATGTAACAAAGGCAACTATCATATATTGTAAATGCATATAGATCCAATATAGTTTTATCTTAAAAAGACATTAAACAGATTTTTATCTCACTCACGTTGAAACATGTTGAAGCTGTTAGTTTTTTTGTAAAAAGTTGCACTGGATAATATTATTTTCAGCCAAAAAATTTACTTAAGTTTATATTATAATAAAAATTTTATATATAAATATTTTTTTCTTATTATTTTTTCTTTTTTTTTTTTTAATTACAAATCTTTAACTTTGAAAAACACATAAATATTTTCATACATCAAAACATAGAAAAATCTTAACTTTGTAGACACATATTTTTCTTCCATTTTAATACATAATTTTTATTTTTATATTTGCTTAAGCTCCCCAACAAATTGGCGACATGAACAATTCGCAAGTTTTAACAGCAATGCTAAGAAAAAACACAAACAATAAAACACGCGTTACATTGTTCGAATTTTGTTGTTTTAGCAGCAAAACAAAAAATATTTAGCATAACATTTAGGCGTAACGGCAGCAGCCAAAAACTTTAGGCTTCAACAACAACACCAAAGTAAATGGCAAATTCCAGCCAAGCAAAACAATTTCATTTTTTTTTTTTTCTTTACACAATTTATTAAACACACTTGCAGCAATTTTAGTAATAATAATTTTAGTAATAATAATTTTAGTAATAAGAATTTTTAGTACTCTATGAATTTTTAGCAGCTTATATTTATTGCCTAATTTCAGGCTTTCGTGTGTTATTTATTTGAGATATTACTTGAAGTATTTTCTTCTTAACACATTTATTTTGTAATCTTAAGCCGCGTTACAAACGTTTCCGATTATGCGTTGCTAAAATTTAAACAACCGCACATTTCCGCAGACACGAAAGAACTAAATGCAGCCTCAACAAATAAGGTCTGCTAAAAGACAACTTCGTTTACTAAAAATAAAACACACACATACACACACAAAATCATAAATTATGTTTAACATCCACAAAAATTCTTGTACGCATTCAAAGAATAACCAACATGTGGGAAAATTATTTCGAAAGGGGGGCAAAACAAGAATAATGCCATCCAACAAAAAGCCGCAAATGAATAGTGGAAGATAAATTTGTTACTGGGATGCTGAGAGAATTTGAGTAATTCTTTGGCTCTTTTAACTGAACATAGATGCCAGATAAATCTGGTTTAAAATCGGTGGAAAAAATCTTCAATATGATTATTGAAAATTGTCAGCTATTAAAATTATTTAGTTTTAGATAAAGATTCATTTCAATGGGGTAAAGTATAGCCAAATAAGACATGGTTGCCTTTAATAAAAAACTACACCATTTATGGCCATTATTACAACCTAACAATAAAGTTCCCGATAGTTAACCTGCACATTAGTTAACGTGAACGATAAAGGCACCATTAAATTTTTCCCAATTTTGCAACTGAAGTTACCATATTTTCAAAATAATATATGGCAACTTCAAAAGCGTAAAATTCACTTTGAAATTTACCATGAGGATAAACCTGCTGTTAAGTTATCAGTAACTTTTCAGGTTAATGTTAACTTGTAATAACCAAACCAAAAAAAAAATTATCTGTAAGATAAAATCCTAATGTTAACTATTCGTCAGTTGTAATAATGACCCTTAAAGCCAAACATGAACTTAATTTCATAAAAATACACCATTCACAAATTTTTTAACATAAAATTTCATTTAATAAAAGGTTTTGTTCTTATACTAAATAATTCTATTATATCGGGCAGATCTAAGTCAAAACAGCCAGAGTTGCAAAGGTTTAGGTAGTCTTTAGTATATAACATTTCATTTAGTATATAACATTTCTTTGGAAAATTAGTCTTCATCTAATTTTCCATTTTGGTTTTGTTAAGTTCCATGTACCTGGATGCAAACTCACACCTTTGCAGAAGACAATAAGATATGTTTGCTATAAACTTAACCATAGAAGATACTCTATAGCAAAAATTTTGCATTTTCATACCTGTATTATAAAACAAATTTTCCAAATTTAATACGCTTCGTTGCTTTAATTCGGATTAAACTTCTCATCTTTCGAATTCTACGATGAAATAAGGAAACTTTTTGATTTATCAGAAAAAATACTCTTTTCTTCTTCTTTTATATGTAAGGATTTATTAAAGGTAAACTTTTGTATTCATGTTCAAATTTAGCTGCCTGGCTCACGATATAGTTTCGTAAACGTTCGATATAAAAGTAAAAATCCCTATTCCGATGCCATTTACAAACTTTATTTTCCCTGATCTCGAACCATCTGCCTTTCCTAACTCCATCTGCCTTTCCTAACTCAAATAGAGGAAGTATGTATGTAGTTGTAAAACCAAAATTGCTTGAGAGATATGACAGTAAAAATAAGTTCCAAAAAATCGCCAAAAACCTACCTTAAATCGTCAAATCGTCAAAGTGTATCCAAAATCGTAAAAATGACGATAAATCGTCAAATATGGCCACCGTGCTGCTGAATCTGTTTCTTACTTACTACTCGGAGAGCAAACAATGGGAGCTAAGTCAATTACACACTTGTGGATGGCAAATTGTCACGTTGTCCTTTTTACTACCAGCAGTGGTTGTTTTAACTGTTTTAAAGTGCAAGTATTTGTCATTACTATGTATTTCACTGGGTCAATATCCACTTTGTTTATTATGCTATTTTCTGTAAATGTTTTTGTGTACGGCACAACTGATGCTTTATTGTTTCACAGCAGGATTATTGTCAACAAATTTTCCCGGTTGTGCTTTTATTTTTTTTTTTCAATCGTAAATTTTTTTAAGGTACATGACTTTTAGCTGTAACTTAACTTTAAATAAATGTATTTTTTTAATGGATATTCTGTTTTTCTATTACTTAAAAAAAAAACAAAAAACAAAACCGCAAAGAGTGCTCGTTAGCAAATAAATAGTGGCTGTGAAAACCCCAACAAAGCAGAATATTAACTAATAAAAAAAAAAGATTTAAGACTACTTATTTTAAAATAATTTTTATGAAACTAGTTTTTTAATAACGAGTACTCTTATGAAAAATTACCCATAAAAAAAAACTTTTCTTAACTCGGTTTTTGCCAGACTTTGCTAGAATAATTCTTGATATATCAAAGAGTACGATAAAAAACAGATAAGTAGTCATCAATATAAGACAAGCCATTATCCATAAAAGGTATTTTTATAGAGGTATATAAAGGTTATGTTTCTAGAAGTGTAAAATTTTAAATTGAAAAAAAAAGCAAAGGCGAAGTTTTTAAATCATCGTCAAGTTGACTTTTTATTATATAAAAAAAATATATACAATTTTGAAAATAATTATTAAATTTGAGGCCCAAGCGCTAACAATCACTAGAGAAGTACTAAAGCCCAGTTCAGACTACTACTCGTATACTGTGTATTAATACTTGTCAAAAATTCAAATAATACGTGCAAGTCTGATAGTCTGAATCTAATCCGTCATACATACGAAAAATAATACGATAAAAATTTGACATCCCATACGACTTTGTTGTTTTTTGAAACGTTTCAAAACGATAATACTTTTTAATCAGTTATATACATATGTACGATATTAACTAATTAGTTATGAGTTCGAGTCCAACTTCAGTCAAGAAGAAGAACTATTTTTTAATTATAACAATAATTGCTGTAAAACAGTAAGACCAAAGAAGAACAGAAAAAATAATTAAACACCATTAGCTGGGGGACAATAACAACATGTGTACAATAATAACATTATAAGTGTCGAGAGTTCGGATATGCCTATGGTAGAATAAAAGGTCCGTTCCAACGTAAATCAGACCGCCGTCCCTAAGGGTTAGTAGGTTCAACACTCCGAGCCATTGAATTATCCTATGTCTACATTCTTCTCATATTGAATCACGTATAAATTTTGTTCAACGGCCTAAAACTATTTTTTTTTTTTTTTTTTACCGTCCAAAAAGTTAACTCTTGGGTACGGAGTATGAACATAGTTTTAGCTTTTCATTCCTAAGCCGCTGAGCCAATTTAGATGAAATTCGATTTGCAGATATTTCGCAGTCCGAGAACCAACATAAAATAGTTTAAAAATATTCTTTTCAAGAAGCTATTTTTGAAAAATGTGCATTTAAAAAACGAACTTACGTTTGTAAATTCTTTTTAAACTTATAAAAAAAAATTGTTCACCCGAAACAAAGAAAATCTTTAAAATATTCATGAACAATAACTTAATACTTTCATGAGTCATTTTAGGAATACTTTAGCACTCACGTACTATACACAGAACTTTTGCTGCTCTTTGTAAAAAGTTTTACTGGATATAAAAGTGCTTACAGCCCAGAAGTATGCTTTGGTTTGGTATTAAAATTTTACGATTTAAACCACTTTTGCAAAGTTATTTAAAATCCCATAATAACACGAGACGAAAACACATAAATGTTATTATGCTTAAATATTGAGAGTTTGAAAACAACAAATCTATTTGTATTCCTTTTTATATATAAATATTTTTAGTTTATTACAGGTTTATTTGCCAAATTTTTACACAAAGTTTGTCAAATAAACCTCCAATAATTATAAAATATTTTTTACAAATACGGCCGTCAATATATTATTTCTTAAAGACTCTGTTTCAATATTAACTAGTTTTCATATGTCAATTTTTTTTAATAAAGTACTTTAAATTAATGCTGTTACCAAAAACACAACTTCTTGTGTTCAATGAATTTGCTTTTTTTAAAGGAATTTTTATAAAATGTTTTCAAATTATTTGTCAAAATATAATTTAAATAAACGTAAATTTCAAGATATAGAAAAATATTCATTATATTGATGTAAATTTTTAATCACAGCAAGTATTGTTTAAGCAAAGGCAAAAAAAAAAAAACTACAAAGCAAATAAATAAATAAATGATAATATTATACATCATATTGTTGACATTTAGTCATCATATGCGGCGTTAGTTAAATAACGAATATAATGCGTGCTTAGAGAGTAATATAAAAAGCGAACTAGAAGTCAAAGAAAGAGAGAAGTTTCTTGTACACAGCACACACACAATTAAAATATGATAATGCAACAAACAAACATTATATTGATGACATTAAGTCATCAAAGGTATTAGAACATTTTTAATTCTCATTGATTTCTTAAAACTGGTTACATATAAAGTTACATGTTTGAACATATTTTTGAAATCATTAAATATAATCGAAGCTTAAGTTTAGTTGATGATAGACTGTATTTTATTACAAAATAACATTAGTACCATACTAATGTTATTTTGTAATAAAATTTACTACAGTTATTCATTTTTCTGATGCTAGTGAGCCATTACATCAATGAGAATTTTACATCATATTTAATCCAAATTATAGTTGATCTGATATTAGTGTACTATTCTATTGAGAATATTTTGATATTAAAGTATCATTGCATTGATCAAATGCACACACCAAACGCATTTCGATAAAGAATTCCTATGGTGTCAGTGTGACATTTCATTGATGCAAAAGTTATCATACTTGTCGCTAATGATAATTAGAGCATGATATAATGGTTGACATCATAGCGATGGAAAGTGTTATGGATTCAAAAATTAAGACATTTGGCATTACATTGATGTTAAAAAGACATTACTGTTATGACGGGATGTCTATGAGTGTAGTACGATGCTTCCCTGGCTAGGGTATCATAGTAATTATACACACCTTCCACTCAGCAGGATAATACTCAAGGCGTAAAATAGCGTTAGAAATAAAAAATGAGAATTATTCAAGCCACACGAGGTAATTGCATTTTGCTAATAATTTTATCCATACATGGAGCTTTTCTAGAGTTTATTTTTATTACAACGTTTTCGACATCTTGAAAACTAAGTCTGAAGTAGTCTAACACCATATGGCGGTAATGACATACGACATACTTTTTTCCGACACGGCTCTTCACCAGTCGCCAAATGAAGTACACAAAGGCGGCTTGCGACCTTTCGTCGCTTTCCATTGAGAATAGTCGGATTAAGCAGTACCATCACGAATTTCCAGATAATTTTTAAGGAAAGCCATTCTCAGTACTTCAAGCAGATTTCTTAGTTGAGTAATGTATTCCCATAATAATACTTATGCAAAAGTTTTTCGTAACATGAATGAAACAATTTTCATCAAACTAATGAAGTTGTAAAAAATAATAAATTGCTGCTATTATGCAAGCATTCATTTATGAATGGAGTCTGACTCTTTTCATGGTATTAACGAAATAATTGTCAACTCGGTGCGTTTCGCACCGTTTTTGGTGGTTTTAAAAATTATTGGTGCGAAAAAATGTTAAGTCAGTGCGGGGTGCGCTTTTTTAAATATTCGGTGCGTTTTTTAAATTCCGGTGGCACATAATCAAATTCAATTCAACTTTTTGTTTTAAAATTTAATCAACTGTCTTAAATTTTACGTTTCATTTTGCGTGGAAAACGTACCATGTTATATGCACAAAGTAAGACAATCTTAGTGTTGTACAAGGTGGCGCAAAAGTAATCTTCCTATCAGAAAATGCTATAAATTTTACGATTGGCCCCTAATGTCAGTTCTGTTTTGACATTTGTGTAGTAAACACATGCAAAATACACGTTAATAAACAATGTTACGCTACACTGCTCCAGAATGCGGAATATCGGTGACTATTTATTTGACCAATAATTTTCATCAAAAATAATCATGAGTGATGAGGCCCATTTCCATCTTAGCGGGTACGTAAATAAGCAAAATTTACGCTTCTGGGGCACTGAAAGTCCACGCGTAACCCACGAAGAGCCATTACACCCGCTAAAAGTCACTGTATGGTGTGCTGTTTGCGCTGGAGGATTCATCGGACCTTTCTTCTTCGAAGACGTCGCGAGCCAAACGGTTACTGTGAATGGTTAGCAGTACAGAGCAATGATCAACGAGTTATTTTTGCCGCAACTTGATGAATTGAGATTGGAAAACATGTGGTTCCAACAGGACGGTGCCACGACACACACTGCACGTGCCACAACCGATAAGCTGAAGGATACATTTCCCGGGCGCCTAATCTCCCATTTTAGCGATTTGCACTGGCCAGCAAGATCGCCTGATTTGACCCCTGCAGACTTCTTTTTTTTTTTGGGCGTTTTGAAGTCGCGGGCTTATGTCAACAAGCCTCAGACTCTTGCAGCTCTTAAAGACAATATCCGTCAAGAATGTGAGCATCTATCGCCGGAAGTTTTGGCCAATGTGATGGAAAATGCTATAAAAAGGGCTCAAATGACAATCAACTATAGCGGCGACCACATATTCTCGACTTGATGTAAAAAAATTAAAAGACCAAATAAAAAAAATCTACAAGAAGAATCAAAGTTTTTCTTTTTTTTTTTAATTACAGCCAAAACAGACATCGGAAGGTTATTTTTGCGCCACCCTGTATATAATACACACTCTCGTAAGAAAAAGAAAGATTTAATTTGATGAGTTTCGCTGCTTTTAGAGAGTGTCTTGCTACTAAACGATCAAGCCAAGTTTGTCAAATATTGCAATAAATGCAGTCAATGAACAGTGAAGCTCGTATTTACGATAGCTCGTGAATTCGTTACGGTTTTGGTAATTGAGAAATTACCAAATTGTTAAATAAATTATAAAGTTTTTCCAAAAAGTTTGCATTAAATTTGGATTATAGTAAACTCTTCTTTTATATGTTATAATTCTGGCAAATTTTCGTATATTTCAATAAATTGCTTTAAAGACACCGCTTACGAAAACACAAATGTAATGTCCATTATGCTTGATAGAATTACTATTAAGCGAATTTGAAGGCTTGAAGTGCGATTCTGTAACTTTTAATTATTTGATAATTTGATATTTTGATAGTATTTTTTTAGCATTATTTCGATAGTAAGTGTTGTATGCTTCTGCAATATAATTTTGACCATGGTAAGGTCCCTAATAATAGGCAGTAAAAGTAACAGCTGATTTCGGTCGACAATTAATAATAATTAAATCATTTTGCTTAATATTAAATTTGATAAAATATCGTTATAATTATTGTAAAGGTAATAATAATAAAGCTTACAGAGTTGTACTAGAGGCCAAGTTTGGCAAACACGAGCTTTAGCTATTGAACGAATTTGATGGCATGCCATCAGGCGTTGCTTGTATAACAGTCGCTTAAAAGGCTGTTTCATTATCGAGTTTTTAATATAAAAATATTGTACTTCTTAAAATAGGGCTTTAAAAATGAAAGGAAAAAATTCAAAATTCGTTGCGTTTCTGTTGAAATAACGCGCTTTTTTCCTCATTTGGGTGCGTTTTGAAGTTTCAAAGTTGACAACGCTGGTAAACCCATATAGTGCATATACTTTTATTTAAAAGGCTGCCGAAAATTAATTTTATTTTATTTATTTCTTGTTGTTCTTCTTTTATAAACAGATACGTAACTAAAGAACACATTTATTGTACTTTTCAAAGTTAATTTGTATCTAGAAATTCTGTTCGCAATTTAAAATTCACATTTGCTTTCAATTCAAGCATTGTACTCGTACGTACTACCGACAAAATATTCAATAATGTTTAAAAATGCTGACTTTAGTTTAATTAAGAGCCGTTACAAAATAGTACAGATAACAAATTAAAAAAGGTTTCCATCCTAATGGATAGAAAGATATACAGAAAGTTAGAAAGTTTTAAAACTTTACAGGAAGTTAAAGTTATTTAAGCGTAAAAATATTTAAACAAGAAAAGTTGTCAAGGAGCAAACAAAAAGTGATCTTGATGTGGTGATGTGATTTAAGTTCGGCACTATATATAATTTACAGAGTATTCTACGTCAAGCTAAATAGAAAGGAAGTCGTTAACAAATGCTTAGTATTAATACCATAACTTTAATTTGTTCTCCAGTTAAAAAACTTTACAATATGGATTAAAAAATAATGAGAAAAGTAGTAATATTTAATGTCATCAGCCAAAATAAAACACTCTTTAAACCACAATTGCAAAATCCTTATCAATCTGTTTCATTTGCAGTAATTAATGAGATAATCAAGTTGAAAGTTTCGTTTTATTTTCTATTCATGTTTTTTTTCTTCCCAGTTTTATTAAGATTTAAATATGTTGCTACAGTATTTTTGTATGTGTGTGTATGTATTTATGTGTATATTTGTAATTAAGTATTTTAGCGCACTGTAAAAGTAATGCTAAGTGGCAAATATATATATTCAACGGGGATAAAAAGACGAGAGACAGACAACAAACATAAATATTCTTGTGTAATTGCAGGCATGTACTCCTATACATGTAGGTATATATCCATGTATGTGTGTTTATTAAAGACTAGGAGCAAGTATGTTACAACTCGCACGCAACAAATGCTTTCTATGGTAACGTTTGAAAAGTACTTTTTTTTATTATATTATAAAAATAGTGAAATTATCAAACCGTGGAATTTTTGTAAAAGTCTGACAGACAGGAATTGAAATATGCTAATATTCTAGCAACTGATGTTCGCATATATGGGGCAATCGGCCGCCATCGTCATTTTACAAATGTTTTAAAGCATTTTGAGTTGACATCTGCCGTTTACTTTTAACAACACATCATGAGTATAAACCTGAAGATTGGCGACTGTTCATCGATGCTTCTAAAACCAGCTTAAAGGCAGTATTGCTTCACATGACAAATTCTAAAAATTCAATTCCAATCGCGTTAAGTCCTAATACAAAAGAGACTTCTTTATCATTGAAAAAAATCCTCGATGTAGTGAAATATAACGATCACAATTGGAAAATTTTGACAGACGAGTATGCTGGAACTTACAAGAAGAATTGCTTGAAACAATAGAATCATAAAGAAATTATTAAACGAAGTGACAATAAAGCACATTTGATAAATTAATAGCAAAATAAAAAAATAAAAAATAATAATAGAAAATTTTCGCAAATTAATTATTTTGCGCAAATAAAAATTACCGTGTTTTTATAATTTTGTATTGATTTTTCGCGATAAAAATCGATTTTTGGAGTCAACAATTAGAATGTAATCTTGTGCTTATTCAACAGAGTTGAATAGGTTTAAATTTAAAAATAAACCCAAAAGTATAAAAAAAAAATATATATATATATATATATATATATATATATATATATATATATATATATATATATATATATATATATATATATATATATATATATATATATATATATATATATATATATATATATATATATATATATATATATATATATAAAGTATAAAAATATATATTTCTACTTTAGCGTACAAATATTAAATCGCGAATACGAGCGCTAACTTCGAAAATCGGCTTATGCCATTGAATTTAGCATACTAGAATTAGCTTTACCAGTTGGGTGCTCAACTTAGGGAGAAGAGAGTTGAAAAGGGTGCAGACTTGATGGTACCGTCAAGTTTAAAATAAAGTGGCAAAAAATATAAAAACTTTAAGGTAAAATACTTAAACTTGACGACACCAATTCAATTCAAACTTTACTCCACATGAAAATAATTTAGCCACATATAATGAAGTTCTCTCTATTTGAAAAGCTTTAACATCTAAAAAGGCACCAAGGGCTGATGGCATCAACAACAATGTTCTTAAAGCTCTGCCGAGAAAAGGTGTCCAGGAGCAAGATTCCGTAACTATGAATTTTTTTTTACCAGTGAACACTAAAAATAAAATTCACTGACTGACACAGTGTTCACTTTTCATTAAAAAGTGATTCCATAAAAACAATGAATTTTATTGCGTTGAATGTGTTTCTTCACGCTGAATGATATCGCTCCTTTATTGCAACATAGTCATAATGCAAAAAAGCTTGTTTCGAGAAAAACGCGTTTAAAAATTTTAGGTTCCATACAAGTTTTCGAAATTTTTTTAGAAAATATCTCCTAAAGAAAACAGTTCAAAAGTAATTTGAATAAAATTTTGGCACAACATAAAAGGTAGTACTGTTAACAATTCTGCATTATTAACTCGAAAAGCTCATTTTTTGAGATATGACTATGTTGCAATAAAGGAGCGATATGTTGATTAGTCAAATTGTTGAATAGATAATTTAAATATACATACATATTACTTTTGTTTATTTTTATTTATTTTTTTTTTTTATCAACAATTGATCAACAAAATCTGATGAATGTAAACTGGGACTATAATATGTCAGCTGTGTGAAGAATAGGGTGGCCAGTTGTTTACTAGAAAAAACATTTTCGCATGAAAAAGTTTAGGTTAACAAACATTTCACACGTTGGTAATAGTATGCCTTCATATATATTTTACATATAGGTGAAGCAACATAACACCGCGTCTACAACTCTACGAGTATTAACTCTGATATAATATGAGATAGCACATCAGCAGATTAGTGAGAAAAAAATTATATTTTCGCTCTAACATGGCGCCACGTATTTTTGCAAGCATCATTATATTTCATAATTTTTAATAATATTTACCATTCGGAAAATATGTTTTTCTTAAACAAAATTATGCAATATTTTAATGATTCTATAGGTCTTTATTCAATTTTTTCCGGAAATTCTTCAAAAATATTAATTTATTGAATTTTTGTTGAACTTCATAATTTTTTAAATTATATTTTTAGTTTTTGTACATTTGTACATCGGGCTCTAGGTCAAATTGTTCCCTTGATTAAGCCATGAGTAGTATAGCGACTACAAAACAGCTAGTTGTACCCCAGCTAAAAGTTTGATTATTATTTTTTGTAAAAAAATCCTTCTGTATTGTAAAAAAATCCTTCTTAAGAAAAGCTTAAGAAAGCAAAAACTTCTGATGTACAAATGTACAAAAACTAAAAGCTAATTCTTTAAAAATTTTTTATTTAGCCATTTTGTTTACGTTTTTTGGCAGTTCATATCATGATATGGGTTTCTATATATATATTAACAAAACTGTAGGAATTGACCGTGTGGCCCTTCATAAAGCACTTCTGATTTACACTTAAATTCACTTTAATCAGCGTAATTTTATTATTAGGATTAGATTTAAATTTAAGGATAATCCAGTTTTTTATTAGGTTTTAAAAGTATTAGATTTAATTTTAAGTAGGTTAAATTATGTTAACATTATCTTAATTGTAGTAAATTCATTAATTTTCATTAAATTCACATTTCTGTATAACAAACTTTTTAACTTTTTTATTCTTTTCACCACTTTGCAATTGAAGCTCACCGCTTCTACTCTCAATTCTGACTGACCGCTTTCATAAATTCTGTCATCGTTAGTTGTGTGTTTGTCGTTAGTTGGTAATTCTATATACAACCCTCAGCCCCCCCCCAGGCTACTTGTGCTTTAATAAAATCTAATGCAGTAGGGACTGATGATTTACATCCGAAATTATTTTCAAAGTACAACTCGGTTAGTCAAAGAAAACTAAACATTTTGTTTAACAATATTATAAGGTATGTGTACGGATTGAGAAGATTTGATCACGTTTCATCTGTCTCTGGAGGCCTATATGGGGGGGTTAGTTTTGATAACTTATTAAAATTCCGCACCCTGGTTTTTTTGCATAAAATAGTTACTTATATGAAAAACTTCGATTTTTTCAATCGCCGCGAAACCGAAACACTATAATACCTCGATACCAATATCTAGTGTCCGAATGGCAATTTTACATACATGCTACCCAACTTTGGAACAATCTACCACTATTTCAACAGTTGAACAGAAATGCTAATAGTTTCAAAAATTTTTTATTAAATTTTCTTATATAATCATATAAATTGTTGTTATGGATATTTTTATAATATTTTCATTTCATTATGTTTATATATTTTTTTTTATAATTTTTCATTTCTTTCAAATTTTTGTTGTATTTTAACTTAATTTAATTCAATAATTGCGATTTCGCATATACCGTTTCTGTACTATAAATATAAGATCAAATCTAGTTGTACAGAAAATAAACAAATAAATAAATAATAATAAATAATAATAAAACCATATTATGATGTCTGATATAATATTGCAATAATACTTATTCTCAAGGTTACATGTGATATAGTTATCTCTGCTATCAAACTGACGTTTGCTGATAGAAAACTATTTGATATTAAATCACGTATAGACTCTACGTAAATTGCACAAGACGACACAGTTGAAGTTGCGTTATGCAAACGCTTTGCATTACGTGCTCGTCCATCAATTGGCTCGTCACGAATCAAATTTGTTTTGCTCATACCAGCAGACAGTTAATCTTACAGAATATCAAAATATATGTCACTTTTTGGTTTATAAATAAATTTTAATATAAGCCTCGTAAGCAAGATTAAACTTTATGTTAAAAAACGATACTCCCATACATACTCGTACTATTATAAACTTTTCTGCTTTTATTTTACAGTAAATGAATGAAAAGCGTTAAAGAATCACATAATCACAAGTGAAAACATGAACATTTGCAATTAATCTTCTTTACTAAATAAACATCAACGCAGTGCTAGCTACATAACGAACCGAAAACATACACAGCGCACAGGCACACACAGCTATACATACACATACACACATATACATACACATACAAGTAAAATCAGCGCCACTAAGATCTAATAGCAACTCAAATTCAATCACATTTTTACTGGAAACAATGAACAGCAAAAGTGCCTAAAAATATGCTTTACTTTAGTTAAAAGAAAATTCAATCAACAATTTTTGCATATGCTTTTAAATAATCAAAAAGAATTATAGATGAATAAATAAATGTTGGCAAAGAAAGAAAATAATATAAAACTATTGCTTAAAGGAAAAATATTTAATATTAGCAGTAGGATGATTGAAGTTGCTTGAAATACTTTACCATGAAACTGACTGACCAGCTGTAGGCGATGTTGTGAAATGTTCTAGTTAATATTTTTAATTTTTACAAAAGAGGGAAAGCCGGAAAAATGTTTAAGAATAATAACAATGAGAGTGATTTAATATGACTAACGATAAAGAACTTTTTCAAAACGTCATAGTAAAACCCGGTCAATAAACCAAATCAACGTGAAAGCTAAATATCCATGATGCCAAGGTAATGCCTCTGTAGGATAAGAAGGGTGCTTTGTGCTATGAACTATTAAACTTGGGGCACACGATCATAGGGAACTTATACCGGGGACAATTGCTTAGTTTGAATAAAGCAATCAACGATAAGCGATTAGATTAGCAGAAACAAGCGGTTTATAATTTTTTTTTTTTTTTTTGGAATTTCTTATGATAATAGAAGTTAGAAATATTATTGTACGAACTACTGATATTAGTTCTAATTGTTTTCTTAGTGCATAAAGCTTTGCAGCTATTGGAAAAAACTACAACGGATAAAAAGATTAGAGTTGCCGAACTTTTCGCTTCACGTTGCATTAAAAGTACTTCATGTGGCATGTTTCATATAAGTATGTAAATTTTATCTTAGATGTCAAAGCGAATTTGCAACGCAAAGCGAAGCAAAAGTTTTATCTGACACGGCCTTAAGAGTTTACCGGCTACTTTTATACGTCATATACTCGTATGTAGGGTGGCATTATAGACCATAACTTCGCTGCTTAACAATAATATATTATTCAAACAATTGAGTTTTTTATTCGCTATTTAACCTTCTAACATTTATACCAGTAAAAAATTATAAATAGCTTGTTTTCTGATGATTAGGGTAGTTCCTATGAAATGTCGACATATAGATAGCTGGGAAACATAGAAAACAAGCTATTTATAATTTTTTACTGATATAAATGTTAGAAGCTTAAATAGCGAATAAAAAACTTAATTGTTTGAAATTTTGTTCTCCGCTTTTCGATACTTTCAAAAAGCAAATCGTAGCAACCAACGCTTGTTCATTTGTTTGAAAGGTGAAAGAAATGTTAGAGACGTTTATAAATAGAAAAGCTTGTTTTTTGTGTTTTGACGGATATTATTAGAGCATTTTTCTCTTAAATTCTCAACAATTTATTTATGTTGTTGGGATATAAAGTTGAATGTTTGAGAATATCTTTCAAAAATTTCCAAAGTCTACTGATGATTAGGGTAGTTCCTATGAAATGTCGACATATAGATAGCTGGGAAACGAAGAAAACAAGCTATTTATAATTTTTTAATAATATATTATGCTTAACTATAATATATTTTATAATATATTAAATTAAAAACTGTTAAAATAGTGAGCAAAACCTTCACATTTAACTGAACTGGGCCTGATATTTTCGGTCTTGGCCATTCTGGACGCTTCTATTGGGATGATTGGGCTTTGGCTTTCCATGCGACATTGTTTTTGCTCAAAATTTAGCAAGTTTGGAACAATCTTCGCAGGCGCACGTTTCATGCCTAAAACGTCCGTAAAAATTACTTGGCATGAGCCGAACGATATGCCAACATCATCAGCAACCTTTCTGATAGTGATTCGATGATAATCCAAAATAATTTTCTTCACTACTTTAATGTTTTCATCGTTTGCTGACGTGCTCCTGCAACCAGCACGAGCACTGTCTTTGACATCTTTTCGGCCTTTCTTAAACCGGGTTTACCACAACTGAACGTGTGTTGTGCTCAGAGTGGACTCGCCAAACACCACAGTCAACATTTTAAATGTCCTTGCGCATTTAATTTCATTTTTTACACAAAACTTAAAACGGTTTCTTAGATCCATCTTTTCGAATAGTAAAAAATCTCAAAACACGGCTATCTTATCTGAAAAAAAAACAAACTGACAATCCGAAATGGTTGATATATAACAGACATGTGTACCAATATAACAGACAAAATGCGCAAATTGAACATACGTAACTCACGAAATTTGAAAATAACTGGTTTTTTTTATCAGATCTCGTATATGTGCATGAGTGTGATAAATTACAATACAACATTTCTTGAAATTTATCGATTTAAGAATTTAACATTCTGTTTTGCTACCTCTTAGTTATGTATAACGTTTTGTTTTCTGGGATATGTTTTCTATAAATAAAAAACAAACTTTTTTGAGTTTTGTCGCAGTTTTTCCAATTGAATTAAGGAAATTGCCATATGTAGAACATAATAAATCAAAACTACCAAGTTCCCAATTCTATCACAGATGAATAATACATATTATTTAAGCTTATATTTTACCGCCACATCTTATGAACATGTTATAACTTCTGTCTTTGATTTCTGCGCAATCAAGGCTATAATAAATTTATTTTCTTGTTTCAAGTTCTTTAGTTTCCAGCAAAGTTTTCCTTTCCTCCGTTTAATGGAGGACTTTTAGCAACAGAGCTCATTTACTGTACTGGCATTTCCATTAGGGACTTTTTTTTCTTTGTATGCTTTTTATACACAGTTTTTAGATTTAAAAGTTGCTCTTTGTTCGATATTTAGCGTTTTGTTCGATAAACTATTTTGCTTATTATTTTTAGTTTAAAATAGTCTCCCTTTCAGTAGGTTTTATCTTTAATAGTTTATTTAACTGTATTATGTTTTCATAAAATATTTCTAAATTTTTAATCATTGAAAGAACGTTGGGAATAAATTTCTATACTCAGCATGTGTGTAGAGAACCCCATCAAACCCTATTCCTAGGAGTTTTTTCAAACGTTTTGAAAAGATGTAAGATTATTAAACAAAGTTAATTACAACTAAGTTAACTCTCTAGCATTCAATTAATCTACTAACTTAAGTATAAAAAACCAATTTATTAATTTGATGTTATGCTTGTAGAATTCTTATGTTATGCTAGGAACACAACTGCGACGAACGACGAATTTTTGGTCGCGAATATTCGTCGCAAAAAATAAAACACACTGGTGTACTCGTATATGAAAATGCACACAATCGTGGTGTTAGTCGAAATACGTCATACTCTGCGAAAGTTGAAATAGATTTATTTCCAATTGTTTCGTCAGCGAACGACGAAGAAAATGTATCACGTGACCAGGTTTCTTATATAAAAAAAATATATTTTAACGAAATAATACTTTTTATATTTATATTAATCCATGTAGTAAAAAATTGTTGAAGATGTCCCTAATATATAAAATACCTCAGCTAATTTGTTCAAAAATCCTTTTTTCGGATGGGATTTATATAGGTTGACTTTTAGTATGGCCCCCTCAGTATTTATGTGTAAACAATGTTATATACACAACAGTTCGTTAATATTGTGTATCACACGACGAATTTATGCAACGAATATTTGCCAGCGAATTCGGTGCGATGGGCGAAATTAGTCGTTCATCTCAGTTGTGTTCCAGGCATTAAGTTATTTGTTTCGCCTTTGTTGTCAATAGCTTCATGCTAACAGATAACGGGTGCTATGAATTATGGCTGCATGTTATTTTACTATACTTTGGCAAACTTTCTCTATCATGCATGTTCTGAGAAACGCAAATCGCTTAAATTTATCGTTTTCGATTTCAAAACACCAAATAGGTATTCTGAGAAACGTATAACGCAAGAAATATGGTTTTACGATTTGAAATCGCCAAATAGGTGTTCTGGAAAACACATATCGTTTAAAAAAATATATATTGAAGTGACCTGATTGAATTAGCTAAAACTGAACTTGCAAAAGGCAATAAAATTTACAATTAAAATTTAATATGTTTTCTTTTTATTTCAATAAAAAGTTTAAAGAATTTTACACACACACACACACACACACACATATATATATATATATATATATATATATATATATATATATATATATATATATATATATATATATATATATATATATATATATATATATATATATATATATATATATATATATATATATATATATATATATATATATATAAACGCTGTTTTAGATGCTAAAATTTTAATTTATGTATAAAAAGACATTTGCTGCACAAAATTTCTAAACGAATTTTTGTTTTTTTTTTTTTGTTTTTTTTTTTTTTACTCAAGGCGACTTTATTTTAACAGGTAAAACTGCGTGCGTCAAAAATTTTGTGTAGAAAGTATGTACATGCATACACACACTTACACGCTTTACTTGCTGATGTGTTTGTATGTGAGCAAACCACCCTGTCGGAAACTGAGTTAATAGTAAACTAACTTTAAGTTAACTATTCCTCAACTAGTGTTGACTGACACTTGGATTACATATTAATAGAAGCAAATAACTATTTTACCATTCTGATGTCCTAGGAAGTAGTCAATTGTCCGACTTTATACTACTTTCAACTAAATTACAGCTAACACGCTAAATGTTAATTTTCAGTTAACTTTTTGAAGCTAGCAATCTTTTCACTACTCTATCGTTGGCTACAAGTAAGGTCTTTTTAAGTCAACCATAAGTTAGTTAGTTTTAAATCAACGAAAAGTTAATTGTTGACACTAAAGGTGAAAAACAACTTTTTGTAACTAGCTGACACCTAACAATCATTCACTTTTAATATTTTTTCGTAATAAAATAAATTAGTCAACTTTTTTAACGTATTTATTTGCAATTTTTCAAAAATAATTTATTAAAAACTTCATTTTTATATTACATATTACACAAAACAAAAACTATTAAATTGCATGTTGCAAAAAATTTGAAAATTTCGCCCACTAGGTGGCGACATTGGAAATACATTTTTGCATGTATACAATTGGTTAATAAAAATGAATTAAAAGTATTCTATTTTTGTAGTCAGCTACCGATTATTCGATAAGGCAGAAACAGCTTTTGACACTTGATGGTTTACAAATAGAAAAAAAAAGTAGTACATCTGTTTATTTTCAGTTTCACCTGGTAAAATGAATTCGCCTTGGTTTTACCCACCTGTTTCCAAGGCGAATTCATAACAGATGAAATTGGCAGGTCAGTTGATAACTTTTCTTTATGTTAAATCTGTTTTAGATGTCAATGGCATAATTAAAACAAAGTTGGAAAAAAATTTTAAAACAATTTTTTAAAATTTGTATTCTATCTTGAGCGCCAGATATCATCCAGAATCCTCTCCAATCTGGCCGGCCATTTACTCCTTTCCAAGGTCTATTATCTGAGACTTTAATTTTCACTATATAATTAAAACTTTCACGAAATATTCAAAGGTTTTTCTTGTAAATTTTTTTTATTATATTTTATTTGTTTTTTCTAATTCTTTTTTGTTTTTATATTCTTCCCTTGACATTTGAAAAAGATTTATTTTTTGTAGTGTTGTATTTATTGCTCTTGCATACTTCTGGTATAAATTCGCCTAGCCTGTTTCTTTACTTTTTCATATTGAAATAAGACTACCATTTTTCAAGATAAAAATTATTTTTTTATATCAACAGAAGTAAATAAAAATTATATACTTATGAGTAGATAGGTGATACTACAATTTGATATAACGTATGTGCGTGGTTGTGTGTATTTATACATTTTTGTTAATTTGTATATTTCTAAGTCAGTAATAATTCAATGTACTACTAATCTTACAAGTTGGGCAATCGTTTTTATTTCGCTTTAAAAAAAAAATTATTAATGGAATTGAATAAATTTGAATTTAAAAGAAATATACCTTTTACGACTGAATCTTAAAAAAAGGAAACCTGTTAAAATGCAAGTCTTTCAATCAATATTATTCAATGTGTTATTTATTAAAAAAAGTACTTCATCATAACAGTCCAGAAAAGTTTACAACAATTTCAATATTATTCTTTTGTTTTTTTATCTAGTTTTTTTTCTTCAATTGTAAGTTCATGTTTAACACATTTTTTTTCGTTATTATTCAATTTTCAATGCTCTCCTTCAGCTGCTCCAATGCGACCTCAGCTGCTCTAATAAATAGGTCATCATTAGAAGCAGAAAAGAAAAAAACTGTAGAGGGGAAATAATAAAAAAAGCTTAAAATTTGCTTTAAATAAAAGCATTTCTTTAGATTCTGTACAACTCGATTATCCAGTTGTTGACGCTCTCATTTATAAAATATAAAAAAGAAAACGCCTAAATGCAGGCTCTTCAAAACTTCAAGGTGTGCTTTCTAATGCTGCTACTGTTTTTCAATATTGTAAGCCGCATGTTATTAGATTTATGACTTGATATACAGCAGCAGATTTTGCAATCAATTTATTTAATTTTGCTGGAAAAATAAAGACCAAAATTGTGTTTTTTTTTTTGTTTCTTCTTTTTATTTAGGGTTTGTTTGTTTTATAATGTTTGCCATTAGTTTCCAAGTTGTGGTCTTTATTAACTTTTAGACAAACTACCCCAAAAGTATTGTTCAATAAACATGCTTACATACACCTCAATACAAAGGGCTTCTTGAGGCTCTCTTACTGCAAACTGTATTGATGTGGAAGTTGTTTTAATGTTCTTAATGTTTCGCTTCCTTCTTACCCATTTTACCTATATTCCTGCTATTTCCACTTCGAAAAGCAGTCTAATCTTTAATTTAGATGTTAACTTGCTCTTTCTTGTAATATTTTCAATATACAATAAAATCAAGTAATTATGGTGCTCATATGGCTGGTGGTAAAGTCATAAGTCTTAAAACAATAGCCTGAAACAAAATATGAAGGATGTGAGCATGCTCTCATAATTTAGTGTGGTGTTTGAAATTTGAGTCAGCCGACATAGTTTCGGTTTAGTTAGGAAAAATACAAAAACAGTTTAATTTTATAATTTTTTTTTTTTTTTTTTTTTACTTCAAGCACAACAATAAGATTTTGAGCCTGCAATACTACATTTTACGTGATATGACATCGCTCGAATCTCCCAAATATAAAATTATATCATGATTGTAAGTCAAAAGTTATTGTAATATATTGTTGCTTTTTCTGCTTTAAAAACGATTTAAGGATTCTTCAATTGCAAATTAAATAATGGCACTAACACTTGCACATTACACAGTAAATAAATAATTCACAACTGCTAAGTGTAAATAAACACTTAACGCTTCTGCATATTAACTACGTTCAATTCTAAATTCTGCTTCTGCCGGACTTCTTCCTGCAATTTCTATTTCTTTATTATCTTCTACATTGTTTCAGTTCAGCCTTTTAGTTATTGATAGTTCTAGACTGAAATGTTCCAGTATAGTTGCTACTACGCACATACATACTTACACACATGCCCGCAAAATAATAAAAACGTAGTAAGAGTAAACAATGAGAACGCAACAATAACAATAAAATCAGTTTTGATTGATTAACATGAAATTTTGCGTTCATTAAATCATGTATGTTTTTTTGTTTGTTTTTTATGTTTTAAGCTTTATGTTGTTTGCGTAGGTGTGCGAGTACATTTTTAGCAAGCAATTCAACGGCTCGCACAATGGGTTGGAAATGTTACAATATTGTATATAAATTTTTTATTTTTTTTTTTTTTTTTTTTTTTTTTTTTGTTTTGTATTCCAAATCAAAGATATTTTTATCTTGAAAAGTCTGCAAGACCTTTAGTAGCCCTTTCCAAAAACTATTTACATCCAAAAATTAAGAAATATATTGCTCACATATAACCTCAAAAACATTTCTCTGCAAAAAAAACAATAACTAGATTAATACAAAATGTAATAAATTTCCTAAAATTTCATCTTTTACTTTTTACTAGCCGTGTTCACCACATTGACCGCTTGTTTTACAAACTAAATTGTTTAAATCATTAGCCAAAGCAAAAACTCAATTTTATATGTAAACTGCAAAGATTACATATAAAGCTGAAAGATAAAAGCTGAAGACTTGGATTTTGAATAACTTTTTTACTAAATAGAAAACTAGGTTATTTTGAGTACTGAAAATCTTTATTTTGAACTGAATTTTTTTTTTTTTTTTTTTTTTTTTGTAATTGAAAAATATAATATCAGCTGTTAATACACAGTTATCGTATTTTCTATAACTTTCCGCCAAATTTCTGGTGATAACTGTCCGCATTCCTGCAATTTTCTGCGACTTACTGGTGTAAACCTGCAACTTCAAGTAGGCCTTAAATGAGGAAGACTGCGCAGGTTAAGTCGGGCAATTTTACTGGCCATACTAAATCGACAAAACGAAATTTTGCTTTAAATAAAATTATATCTTTATATTCCGTAGCGAAATTTGATGAAAAAGCTTATGCATTTTACCAGATCGATTATCTAGTTGTTGACGCTCTCAAGTATAAAAATAAAAACACCGCCTAAATGTAGGCTCTTCAAAACTTCAAGGTGTGCTTTCAAATGCAGCTGTGTTTTTTCAATATTGTAAACCGAATGTTATTAGATGCGTGTGCGATTGCACCGTCTTGTTGAAGTCGCTTATCATTACCCTAATGCATACGCCAGTAACAGTAACTGTATTGCTGATGCCGTGCTCAAATAATACGGTCCAATCACTTCTCCGGCGCGAACACCGCACTATACACTAGCTTTGTGTGGATCCAATATCATATCATATGTCTTTGTTTATAAGATAAAAAATAATTTAAACAAGCAACTTCAATCTTCAAAAATGCGTCTTCCGATTCTTTGCAGCCAATTTAAAATGTTGAATTAATTTTTGTTTTCTTGCTCTGTTACTATAATACTTTTTAACTATAAGGTTGAAATATATTTTGTATTATAATGGAAATTAGATTAAATTTATATTTTTGTCAAGTAAAGCAAATTCATTATAATTTTGATAATTTTTTTTGCACATTTGGTAACTTTTTTCCAATCAATTGTAAGACGACAATGTTGTCAGGCATCTGATCATCGTGAGAACACTCTTCGTCGGCATTGCCAGATAATTGGCTGGTATTGTAAGCTCAGTTTTAATTGTCCGATGTATAAAATTAATGCACGTGACAATGGCATCATTGTTAGCAAAAAGTTTGATGGGCAACACTGAAAAACAGATGGTTGTTGATATACATAAGTGACAATGCCTTACAACATGTCTGGCAATTTTTTTCATCTAACAATCTGACAATTTTTGTTTCCAGATTAATTATTTGCCAGACCATAGTCTGACAATGAAATTTTAAGATTTTCTTACGATCGTCTGAACACACAATTTACTTTTGCGCGATAATTTTTGATTGTCACTAGATTGTCTTACAATATTGTAACATCTGACAACCGTGTGTACATCAGAGCTTCAATTCGTCGCTAATTTGTCGGCGGCGGCGGCTGATTGAAAAAACGTCGGCGGCGGCTGAAAGTCGGCTAAAGCCGATGTATTTACTTAAGCACTTACCTTTTTTAAAGTACATAGACATACAAGTATTTTTGTTTTAAAAGTACACATTTAAAAAAATACTTTTTAAAAACTTTAATTTTTAAAATGTTATTTTATTCATAAAGTACTTTTTTAACGCTACTTGCTAAAAAAATTTTTTTTTTTTAATATTTCACTTCAATATCTTTTTGGTACCTAAGTATATTAAGAAGTCAAGAGTTACTTACGTTTTAAAGCAAACTGCATCTGTTCGAAGCCAATTTGCAACATCTGTAATTTTCCAGAAATTTCATTCCATGTATGTGGTTGTAACAATATTTTGTTTTCTTGAACAAAATGATTCTTTATATACTTTTGCGAAATTTTCTTAAAAGTTTTAGAGTTTATTTCACACCCCTTTATCACATCGACGGTTTCGCACTTTAAATAACTTTAAAGCGAAAACTATTTTAACATCAGCGAGAACTGCTGTGCTGTCAACCAACCTTCTCGCAAAATTATTGGATTTAAGTTTTTATATGAATTTTGACGTTTCTCTAATCACCATGGAATGTAAATCTGGTTGCATGTTATAATATTGTATGTATAATGCTTTTACACAGTTGCTAATTTGGGAGTAAAATCACACAATAAGCATTTGTATATTCGTATACTTCAAATGTAATAATGTATCATTGTTAGCAAACAAAAATATAAAAAATCAGTCAATGAAAATTTTTGAGATTAACTGAAAAATTCATTTAAATGGAATAAATAAGCCGCTGCGAGCCGATTGCATCGGCCGGCGGCTGGCTGTCAAATTGAATTGACATAGCTTTAGTCATAATACAATTGTTATGACTTTACTCGTATATGTGTGATTATAGATTATAGTTTTGGTTCTTGGCTGTACTTACTTTTGTAAACATATTTCAGATTGAAACCATATTATGCAGTTGTGTTCAATCATATAATTCAACAATAGTATTTTTATTTTATAATATTATCCTATCAACCACATTTTTTCTTCTGAGTGTACATTTTGTTAATTAATATAATTTGTTTTTTTTTTCAAATTTTTTTCTTTACTAGAATCTTTTCATAGCCCTCCAATTTCGCCCAAGAATCTTACTAAACATAAACTACTTCCTTTTCCTCTTAGCTGATCTTTTTATGCATAAAATTTTCCTATTTAGTCTTGATTTCAATGGTTTCCTGCTACAATAGTTACGGTTTATAGAATACAATTTTATACTTAAGTGTTAAAGCATTTCAATAGAAAATGAAATCTGCTTGTGGAGGTATATTAAACTACTTAAAAAAAAATTGTTGCTTTCATACAAAACGTAAAATCGAAAATACCACAACACAAATACTTCAGATAGCAAAATATGAATTTGTTACTTTTATTATTCTCAATACTTTTCAAACTAAGCTTTTTAAGCAGCAACAACCTAAATCAACCTACATAAATATGTTGTTAATTGGCATTTAGAATTTTGTGGCTTTAAATGTAAAAACATTTTTGTGTTGTTAGTTTGCAATTGCAAGTCATAGAGTCGTTCATTCACGTACAATTAACATTTTTAGGTCAAAATTTGCAAAATTGAAAATTAATTGGGAAATACTTTGAAACACGAAAAGTGTAGCAAATCATTGCAGATTATTAATTTATTAAATCAACAAAACAAGGTATTAATAAATGATGTTTTAATTCTTAAGTGAGTGACAAAGAAATTGCAGACTTTATAAAAGGAAAGAAATTAAATACGGAGTGAATTTTGCCAAAAGGATTATTATTACGAGTATAATAAACAGATTTTGTTTGCTGTGGAGCTTTATTGTGGGTATCGAAATTGCCAAGGAAGCAATTTGAAGAGAGTTCTTCATGAATTTGTTTAAATTATTAAAAGGAATAAGTTTTCATTTTTACGAGAAGCTTGTTAAAGAAACAAAAACAAAAAACCCCTTTTAGGACTTTTTTATAGTTTGTGGAAAAACTTCATTTTTATTGCAAAATTTGCAACCTAAAATAAGAATTTTAACTTTTTATTTTGGTTTTTTTTTAAATTTTTTATATTGAAATGTAATTTTTCTGTTAAGACAGAGCTTTTAAAACAGACGTCTTAGACCCCGTCCATACTATGAAACACTGGCTGCAAAACATTTCTTAATTCTCTTTTCAAACTGCATTCGTGTTCACACTGAAGTTTTTCTTTGCAGTTTGTATTATTTGCAGTACCTTCCTTCCTTCTTCTTCTATTTCGTTTTTGACAGTTTTGGGCAATTGGAAAATATATCTTTGTTTGAAGTTAAATGCATTAATAACATTTTTTCACATTAATTTGTTTATTTTTTTGTGTAACTAGTTGATTTTTAATATTAACAATAGCTTTGTTCTAGGAAATTCCGGGTAAAGTCCGGTAAAATGAGAGTAAACAAAAAATACTCTCAGAAGAGAACAAATTTGCTCAAAATTGCTGGAACACAAAAAATCACATTTCAAGCCCGGAATTAAATATCACCACAAAAACAGATGTTGTCTGTTTATACAATTTTCTCAAACTCAGTGTTCTCAACTTCTAAATTTTACAGCGCACTGAAATCCAATAAAAAGCGCGAACTTTTACAAAATACACGCAGTTGAACATTTTTATTATTGTATAAAATTAACAAACAAATAATATTCACTTTAATAAAAAAAAATTTACTTTTTACATATATGAGAAAAATAATTAATTATGTATCACTTTGATATTTTTCGAATTTTGTTCCATTTAAAAAGCAAATTAGTTTATTTATATAAGCAAAGTTTTTTTTATTCAACAAATTGTTGCATATTTAGTTTGTGGTTTTAACAAATTTCATACAACATTAATTTTTTTTTATAGATGGTAACAAATTATTAGCAAAATAATGATGTCAAATAAAATTTGTAAAATTTTGGTACAATAAATTGAGATTAGTGCCAGCAACAATTTATTGAAAAGCCAAAACGAAATGCAAAAAATATATATAAACAAAGTTTTTTAAATATGTAGCTATCAGTACAGTTTGTTTGAATCCTCGTAAAAGAAAATGATCTAAAAATTAAATAAAAGCATCGTGCATTGATTTAAAAATTTTTTGTGCGATTTTTAAAAACCACTAAAATTAGTGTGAAAAGCGCTGAGTTGACAGCTCTGTTGAAATTCAAATAAAAATTTTTGCTAATTTATTTAAACATTTTGAGCTAGACAAAAACGTAAAATTTAAATATGACGTATTGTCATATTTCCAAATATGTTTTTTTTATAATTTGCACTTTGATATTCTACTTTGTGCTCTGATATTTTATTTTCCTAAATAACAAACAGCTGATTATATGATTTAAGAATTTTACCATTTTGCAAGGAAAAAAAGTACGGGTAAAGTCTGGTAAAATGAGAAACACAAATTACTCTCTCAGAAGCTTTCTCATTTACCCAATTTGCCCAATTTTTTAAACAAGAAACACTTTTCGTGCAAATTGGGAGCCCGCGGGTTCCCGCGGTGACGACGTCGAACACAACTAATATTAGAAAAGTGTTTGTAATTGGCGCAAATAAAGAAATTAAATAAAAAGAAATGTGAAATATAGTTGTAGCAACTTTATATCGGAAAGTGTGAATGGGAAACTCAACAACTAGGGAGACATGAAACAAAGTACATGTTTCCCTTCCCTTTTCCTGTAACATCAATAAACTCAAAAGTTTTGCGGCAAATGTTTCATAATATGGACGAGGACTTAACAGTCGTGTAAAGACGGATAGAAAACAGTAACATTTGCAGTCTCCACCTGACACTAATAGTATTTTGCTGTTCCTGTTAGCGTTCTCATGTCAGGTGTGGACAGCACTTACTCGTACTTAATTTGTCTAACTTAACTTGTCTTACAGAATTTCAAAAATACATATTATGAATTAATATTGCATATTAATTTAACGCACAATACCTTAAGAACTTTTCAGTGTTTTCTTTAGCATTTTTATGAATGATTTCCAATACTCTTTGGTTTTCCTTTGTAGTTTTTGCCCATATGTTAACCAGCAAATAACTCTATTATATATGAGATTTCTCATATGTTTTTGCATTATTGTAATACGTTTTGATTCTTTTTTTCTGGTGAAAAATATGAATGTTGGGAATGTGGTTGCAGCTGCACGTGTTGCCGGCACGTTTGAAAGAGTCTTATTATGCAAAATTTAATGGAGAGTAGAAAAAGTAGCCATATCAGATACAAATATGGAATGGAAACATGAAAACTTCAACAATAAACGAGTATTAACACATGTGACAAGAAAAATGAAGGGTTGTCTAACGAAAATGCATGTTATTAATTGCAAATGAAACAAAAAGCTATTGGAGAATATTTTGATAGAAATATCTCTAACAATTATATATAAAAAAAAAAAAATATCGCGCAAATTCTAGCCACTGCATTGGTGGCATAACTCTATCCGATGGTTTCTATAATGCTGAGACATAATTGGGATTTACCAACAGCGTTGTCAACTCGATGCGTGTCCTACCATTTTTGGTGCTTTGTAACACTTTTTGTGCAATTTAAATTTTGGTTGCATCGAATCATATTTAATACAACTTTTTGTTTTATGTAAAAAACAAGTTTTTGTGCAATAATTTGAATATCATATTATTCAAGTTGCAAAATTTTTGCTTTTCATTTTACAAAGCGCAATAAAAACACAAAAGTGATAATGTTGAAAACGCATATGCCCAAAGTAAGAGAATCTCGCTGTTATTATACATTTTAGAGAATATTACATTTTATAATATTTTCTATTTTCTAGTGTGGTTTGTTCTTAAGCGATCAGGCCATGAGGGTAAATAGGGAAGTTTGTAAATATCATAATGCTTGATGACTTGATAGATTACCAAATTAAGGACAGTACACAGTTCTTACGGAAATTCATGTCCCCATAAGAACTGTGTGTAAAAAAAACAATTCCGGAATTTCAGATTTGTAAATTCCTTTTGTAAATTTCAGCACACCGATACGGAGTTTTAAAAGAAAAGTAAACGGAATTTCTGATATTTTTTTATTATTACAGGTATGTAAAAAGTAAAAGTGGAGACTTTTTTCCGTTAACTGAAACCATGGTACAATAATAAAACAGGTAAAAGCGGAACTACAACAAGCCAACAATACAAAAAACAACATGACTTTTTATTGTTGCTTTGTGTTGATAACTGTCAAAGAAAACAAAAGAAAATAAAAACACAAATGTATATTTTTATTCATGTTTTTATTTTACAAATAATTTTTCAATAAGTTTTTGCATTTAAAACTCGTGCAATAAATTAAATATATAAATAAAGATCAAGAAAAAGCTGTCTGTTGTGTTTGAAGCTGTTTTTGTGTTTGAAAAATATTATTGCAACATTTTTTTTTTTCAAAAACTTTTTCAATTTGTAAACAATGAGTGCACTTTTGATAGTTATCTTCACAGAAAAAAAAAATGTCGGCCACCGTTTCGACACTACCTTGTAAGGATCTTCCGGTTGTCCGGGTTGATTGCTGAGATATACTCAGCCTACCAAGGTCCTTTTCCTCGTTGGATACTCAAAAGAAAAAGCCACGGCTGTATCTAGTTATTAAGATTGCTTTATTTTTTTCTTCTTTATTTCACTTTTAATTATTATTATTAGTTTTTTTCTTACGGCTATAATTATTTACTTGCGTGAATCGTATACGGACACTCCTGACTTCCTACCGTAGGATGTTGTCCGTACGGCTCAACGGTGGATATTCTCCAACCGCGTCCCTATTCGGAATCACTATAGCGACCCTTGACTAGAGGATGTAATCCTACTAGTCGAACCGGATATAATCCAGTACTAACTCGACCTGTTCTGCTGCCGCAGGATATAATCCGTGCGGTTACTTTCTGAATGTAATTCAGCCTCGCGCCTAACTAAAAAAACAACCTTTCACCACTCAGTACCTTGGTCTCCTGCCCGATACGAACTCTCTCCTTTCCAGACTTGGCAGCCCCTTTTATAGGGGACCTGTCACGACTGTCTAGCGACAACTACGCTGCAACTACAAAGTGTGCAGCTTACGGTTGTTAGTTCTCTCACATGCTGCTCTCTCCTAAAAAAATTAAGAGAGTCTATTATGCTTTGCCTTGGGATTCTTTAGACTCTTATATGGTGAATATTATTCACCCCTACGTCCTGTGGGTTAACTCTTATACGATGGTGAATGCAATTCTCCTCGTAATATGAAAAATATAAATTTTTGGCAAAATGTCTTTATTAAAAAATGTAAAAAAAATTCCAGGAAGTTTTTTTCCCCCCTTCACAACCTATATATTATTGTACCATGACTGTAACATGTTCATACATTTATTTGCCTACGGAACTGTTGACAGTTGACTATTATTATTAATAAAATATATTTTAAAAAAAATTTTGTTAATAAAATGGAGGAAGAATTGTTTGCCGTATATTTGGACGATGAACATAACATAAGGTACGTTTTTACATATACTTATACATACTCCTTTTATTTTTCCGTGTAGAAATAAATGTATATTTCCAAGTGTGAATTTCCGTAAGAACTCCTTACGGCCTTTACTAATAAAATTATTAAATTGTTTCAAAATCTTCTGAATTAAATTTTAATTATAAAAATCGTGCCTTTGTCATAATAGTAGCATATTTGCGTTTATCTTCACTCTTCACTTAAATGGAATTTACAATGTATTTGAACATTGCTCTTCAACGAGTTTGATGGCCTGTAGTGCAAATCGATACTTTTTTCTTTAATAACACATGAGCTGAAATGTCTCGGTGCTAACAAAGAAAACACGTTATGCGGACGTTATTTAATATTTGCTGTTAATGGTCTTTTCTTTCTTAAGATATTTGATGAATATTACACCACGAACATTCCAAAATACTGAGACCATAACCTTTCCAGCCGATTGCTGTGCTTACGGGTGCTTTGAACGAGGTTCACCAGTTGCTGTCCACTCGGGTGACGATCGTTTTCAATCCGGAGTGAAATGGTGGATCCGTGTTTCATCTATTGTCATATATCGACGCAAAAATTCCGGTTCGTTACGATTAAACATGGACAAAACATCAACACGTTCTCGTTTTTGATCAACACTGAGCAGACACGGCCCCCACTTTGATAAGAGCTTACTCATGCAATATAAAGCCAACACGTTTTTTTTTAATGTCTTTACGATATCAACTAACTCCCGAAACTTCACTTTTCGATCATTCAAAGCGATTTTGTTGTTTTTTATGTTTTCTGATGTTACCGCCTCATTTGGTCGTCCACTGCGTTGTGCATCATCATCGGACCATGTTTGAAGTCAGCAAACCAACGTTTTATTGTTGTTTCTGATGGAGTGGAGTCCTCATAA
Source organism: Thecocarcelia acutangulata (assembly GCA_914767995.1). NCBI lineage: Eukaryota > Metazoa > Arthropoda > Insecta > Diptera > Tachinidae > Thecocarcelia > Thecocarcelia acutangulata. The sequence goes on from OU612097.1 coordinate 15,838,773, forward strand.
CACTTTTCAAGTCATTGCTTCGCTTGATGGGTATTTTTCTCCACCAAGAAGCGGTCTTTGACAAAATTGTCTTTGATTCATTGTTTGAAAAACTTCACTTTTCCCGAAACTTCACTTTTGGAAAACTTCACTTTTCCCGAAACTTCACTTTTCGATCATTCAAAGCGATTTTGTTGTTTTTTTTATGTTTTCTGATGTTACCGCCTCATTTGGTCGTCCACTGCGTTGTGCGTCATCGGACCACGTTTGAAGTCAGCAAACCAACGTTTTATTGTTGTTTCTGATGGAGTGGAGTCCTCATAACACTTTTCAAGTCATTGCTTCGCTTGATGGATATTTTTCCCCACCAAGAAGCGGTGTAAAATTAAAATACAAAATTGTCTTTGATTCATTGTTTGGAAAATAAAAGTAGCGTTAGTCTTAGCATAATAACTCACAAACTAATGAATAAAATATCATAAAATTTTAACAGCTGTCTTTGAAGGTTAGTATTAACTGCAAAAAATATGATTGCAATAAAACTAGCGTCATCTATGCGTTAGGCCCGAGACTTTTCAGCCCATGTACATACTTCAACACTTGCAGTAAAGATTAATATAATTTTAGAGACGAGTTCTTGGGTATGTGTAAAAGTAAAAGCTGGTTTTGATCGTCAGAGAATATCATTAAAAATACTACTGAATGGCAAAGTTCGATAAAATACCGTTCTACTTATCAGTCGTAAAGCAGCTCTGGGCTCTCATGTCATCGTAATTATTTCTTAAGTGCGGTCAGGCTTTTAGTTGTTGTTCGGTCTTCGAGAGTTTTGCGTCTCACTCGCACTGGTTAACGGTTTGCCTCAACTAACTGTATTGGTTTACAGTTTTTTTTAGAGGTTATGCGAAGACATAGTTCGTTACAGTTAGTCACAGCGACGCTACAGAAGTACTGTTAATGCCATCTTGGGCATTATGGTCTTTGTCACCCCGCCCATGCTGTGCATCCTATACTTTGGAAATTTACTTTGCAACTATATAGTTACTAAATAAATATATAAAATAAATTGTTCTAATTATGTTAATGACAGGATTACTACCAAATTTGACAGACATGAATTTTGGTAATTGAAGTATTTTTATGGCATCAAACTATCACGGCCCATGCTGTCGAGCGTAGTTTGATCGTCTACTAACCAGCAAATAACTTTTATGAACAGCTTGTTTTATATGTCTCCTAGTTGTCTTTACATCACCATTTCGTAGGAACTACCCTAATCATCGGTAGACTAAGAAACATGGACAACTTTAAATTCAACTTTTTATCCAACTATTCTTAATAAATTATTAAGAATTTAAAAAGAAAAATGTTTCAGTAATAGCTGCCAAAACACAAACTATTAAGATAGTTGCAGCTTTCACATTTACAGCAGAATTGCAATCAGTTGTGTAATAAAGGTCTTGTTTGTAAATCATATTCGAAGCTGACTTTTTCTCTGCACCAAACTGTGCACAACATTTTCATACACTTTGAAGCAAAAATAGAAATTAAAACACAAAACATGCGGCAACGTTTCTTTTCTTTTTTTTTTCCTTGAAAAGTCCTTGTTTATGACAGTTGCTAGTGAAGGAATGAATGAATGAGTCTTATAAACATGTAGCATTTGAAAATAAAATAGATGGGTATTATAATTTCAACTCAAAGACATTTCAAGTTTAAAATGCCAAGAAAGAAGATTTAAATTTATAAAATATTTTGAAAGAAAGCCCTACATATGTATATAGCTGCTAAAAGACAAAGAAATCGAATTAATAAACTTTATTCAATAAGCTATTGAAAGGAGAAAAAATATTTAAAATGGGGTATAATATGCGAGCGCTAGATGGCAGTACAACAGCATTGTCAACACGGGGAGTTTCGCACCGTGTTTTGTGCTCTTTAAAATTTCTTGTGCGAAAAACTCTTTAGTCGGTGCGGTGTACGCTTATTTTTTTATTTTTGGTACGCCTTTTAAATTTCGGAGGCACTAAATCATATTCAACACAACTTTAGATTTTAATATAAGAAAAGGGTTTATTCAAGAGACTAAAATTTTTATACATATCTCATTTTGTAGAGCACAATGTGAACACGGAGTAATAATGTGGAAAACGTATCACATCATATACACATAGTAAGACAATATTGCTGTTGTATGTTATACACTTTCTCGAAAGAAAAATAAACATTTCGGTTTATACAATTTGCTGTTTTTGCTGAGTGTTTGCTGTTAAATGATCAATCCAAGTTTGTCAAATGTTACGAAAAAATCAAACACTGAATAGTGCAGTTTGTATTCATAGAGGCGCGTGAGGTGTTTATTTTTCGCTACCGCTTTAGTAATTAAAATTAAACAAATTATTAACTAAATTTTAAATCGAGTTTGATGGACTGTAGTGCGTAACTTTAATAATTCGATAATCGTAAATTTTTTCGACATATGTCATTTGTTGCAGTAACGATTGTAAGCTCCTGCAATATAATTTTGACGACGGTAAGTAGCTGTATTTTGTATAGCTGATAACGTTTTTTTGTAAAAAACTTTTATTTTATTTTTAAATATTTCGTTTTCCAAAAGAAAAAATATATAAAAAACATCAATAAGACCTTGAATTGAACAAATTTTTGTCAAACATTGATTAATATAAGGGCCAAAGCAACGGGGATGAAGATAGATCGTTATAATTATAGTAAAGATACCTTAATAAAAGTAATAGAATTGCACTAGAGGCTAATTTTGACAAACATGAGTTTTAGCTATTGTGCGAATTTGATGGCATGACATCAGCCGATTCTATCAAACCCGGTTGAACGTCTAATAGCCGCTTAAAAGGTTGTTTCGTTATCATGTTTTCAATATAAAAATACTATCCTTTTTATAATACAAAATGGATTTTTAAACATGAAAAGAAAATGTCTAAATTTGGTGCGTTTTTGTTGAAATAACGCGCTTTTCCCCTCATTTCGATACGTTTTGAAATTTCAAAGTTGACAACGCTGCAGTACAAGCATAAAAAAGAATATATATTTTTTTAATTGCGATCTGTCAATTCAACGATTACACTGCTTAACAAATTTTAAATTTGGAAAAATACCAAGAACGCCACATGCCTAGATAAGTTAATTGGGACCTCCTGAACACGAAAAACACTGTAATTTTTTTTTCTTAAGTACCGTTTTTAGATAAATGTTAAATAGATATTAAATTATTTAATTTGTAAATATATCGCTCCTTTATTGCAACATAGTCATAACTCAAAAAAGCTTGTTTCGAGAAAAACGCATTTCAAATTTATATTTTCCACACAAGTCTTAGAAATATTTTTAGAAAATATCTCCTGAAGGAAACAGTTTAAAAGTTATCTGAATACATTTTTGGCACAAAATAAAAGGTAATACTGTTTTTGGAAGAAAACACACCGCGCACCAGCAAAGGATTTTTTCTCACAAAAAAAAATAATAAAAAATAAAATTAAAAAGCGCACCCACCAAAATCTGTGCGAAATGCACCGAGTTAACAATGTTGTTTGTAACCCTCGCAACCCTCTGTCGTATGAGTAATTATTAATATGGAGAGATAAGAACATGGTTACCCATACGTATCCTCATTCCCAATTTCTTAAGATATCAAACTAAAAAGTGAAAAATAAAATTTAAAAAATACACGATATGGAACTAAAAAGTAAGACACAATTTCAAAATTAAGCTTAAAACAAAACACTGTTCTGCAAATCACTTTTTGTTAAAGTGATTTCAAATCACGAAAAACGTGTTCTGCACACAGCAAATATTGAAGTCACGTGATTTTAAACCGGTCAGCCAAATGGCTGGCTTTTTGATATCACTTGGTTAATTTATCTGTGTTTTTCATTACAAATTTAATAAAACTATTTTTATATATTTAAACTTATGTGTTTTTTGTTCATTTTTGTAATAAAACTAAGTTTTATTCACACAGAAGCATAAATATTAATAAAATTATAGCTACTGCTTGTTTTATGAGAAATTGTTTTGCTTTGTTTGCCAGTGCTTAACATTTTCTCTTTAGCAGTCAGCTGGTTTATTTTTTTACTTAATTTTCACTTTTTTATTGTAGTTAAAAATATAAAACTATAAACAAACAAAGCAAAAATGTAAATAAACAGCTGTTTTTTCGTGCTTTCGAAAAATTAACAGCACGTCGAAAACCGTAATATCACGTGATTTGCAGAACAGCTTCAAATTGTCTGCGTGTCTTTAAAATGTTTCGTCATTCCATAACAGGCCTGTTTCATAACAGGCCTGTATTACTATACAAAAATCGTGGAGCGCTTTGTACCAGATTTTTTTGTATATCCAGCGCACGACGCTGTTTGCACAATAATACTAGTATTTTTCGTTCAATATTATTTTGGGCTTATTTTAGAAAATATTTATTTACATTTTAGTTCAATGTCAAAGTGTGTTTTTAGTCTCTTTTTTATATTTATTTATGTATTTATTTTATTTTGTTCAATTTTATCCTAATATTATTTGATCTTCTTTTATATTAAATTATTTAAATTTTTGCAGCTTAAAATCTTTTGTTGTTTTTTTTATAAAAAAAGTAACGCATTTTTTATTTCTATTTCGATATTTCGCTAACAGTTTGTTAGCATCGTCAGCAAAATCAAAATAGAAATAAATATCGAAATAGAAATAAAAAAATATGTTACTTTTTTATAAAAAAAAAACAACAAAAGATCTTAAGCTGCAAAAATTTTAATAATTTATTTTATTTTATTTTATTTTATTTTATTTTATTTTATTTTATTTTATTTTATTTTATTTTATTTTATTTTATTTTATTTTATTTTATTTTATTTTATTTTATTTTATTTTATTTTATTTTATTTTATTTTATTTTATTTTATTTTATTTTATTTTATTTTATTTTATTTTATTTTATTTTATTTTATTTTATTTTATTTTATTTTATTTTATTTTATTTTATTTTATTTTATTTTATTTTATTTTATTTTATTTTATTTTATTTTATTTTATTTTATTTTATTTTATTTTATTTTATTTTATTTTATTTTATTTTATTTTATTTTATTTTATTTTATTTTATTTTATTTTATTTTATTTTATTTTATTTTATTTTATTTTATTTTATTTTATTTTATTTTATTTTATTTTATTTTATTTTATTTTATTTTATTTTATTTTATTTTATTTTATTTTATTTTATTTTATTTTATTTTATTTTATTTTATTTTATTTTATTTTATTTTATTTTATTTTATTTTATTTTATTTTATATTATTTTATTTCATTTTATTTTATTTTATTTTATTTTATTTTATTTTTTTTTATGTATTTGTTGTTAATGTTTACTCACAACTAGTTACAACTTACCTGCTTCAGTAAACTCAATGTAAGTTATTACTGAAAGCAAGTAGCTAATAAAAATATGCTTTGCTTGACCTCATTCCTACAACATGCGCAAACGATTTAAATTTTGTGCGAGACCTGTCGTAATCTTATATTCTATCAGAAGAATCGTTACCAAAAATAATAAACAGAGAATGCCACTACAATACATCTTTTCTTAACATGATTACGAATATTTACATATTTAAGTACAATTTAATATATAATAAAAAAAAAGAATACTTCTAAGTAAAGACTTTCCTAATTTAAAAACTTACTACTTGAAAATATTACGAAGAAAGATAAATAGTCAAAGATAATAGTTGTTGATTTGGATATTGGTTCACAAAATATGGCTACTAAATTCGAATTAGTTGGGTCTTGGCCCCTTAATTAGCTTTTAAATATCATTGAAAAACTTAATGCTGACACTGTTATGTACATGTGCTTTAAAAAAAAAGTATTTAATTACAGCACATCATCCAGGCTGATATCAGACAATGGTCGGCCGCAATTAACAAGCGCTGCAAAAATACTATCCGATTTCGCCTTTAACTCATATGGAGTACCATCTTCAATGATTTTGCCCCGATCTAAAACTATAATACGATCATAGTCCATAATGGTGGACAAGCGATGCTATAGAGTTAAGAAAAATTAATTATTACAGAATTTCTTAGGAATTTACAAGCTTACCGCGATGGTTATAATAGTTCTTCCCTGGAAAGCTTTGTGGGCAGCAGTAAGTAGAGCTTTTTCCGTGGTAGAATCTAAAGAACTAGTAGCCTCATCTAACGCCAAACACACAGAGCCGCGTAAAATGGCACGGGCCAAACAAAAAAGTTGTCGATGGCCGACACTTAAATTCAGCCCACCATCCAAGATTTCAGTATCTTAAATTAAAGAAAACAAATTGTTTAAAAAAATTTTACATTTAATTTTGTTTTTTATTCATTTCAAGTTCTTAAGCATAAACAAGTGCATTTCAAGATAAACTACCACAGGCATAATCATTTTCTTGACAACAAATACCATAAATTCCTATAAAACACTTTAAAAATCAAACACTTGTATGGCAGAGGCAGCAACTGCGGGTATAATAAAAACAGAATGAAATACATGCAGAACAGTATTTAAGCGAAAATAGGAAAAAAAAGACTCAACTTGTTAAACAAATACGGCAAAGCAAATACCAGCAAAGCCATAAAGTCTACTTGACATATTCAATCCCGAAGCTGAAATGGCAACCAGGGGTTGTTGTTTGAAGGGGCCAACAATAAAAAAAGAGCTTAACCCTCGTACTTTAAATTCAAAGTATTCCTCAATTATCGAATGCAATTTGTATTTTTTTTTTTTTTTTTTTTGCCTTTTATTATTATTTTTTTTTTTTTATTAAAATTAGAGCATAAATCCATGCATGACTAGCACATTACAGTGGGGTTACATGCTACACTAAACAAAGCTGAAATAGATTTTTTTTATGGAGGCTTCCTAAACTTTTACATTTTTGAGAAGAAAACCATTTTGTTAACATAAACTGATTCATGTTTTATTTCAGGGCATTTAATCGACTTGATTTTAATTTACTAAGAAAACTATCAGGGGTGTCATAGAACCCAAGCCGGTTGTGCTGATTCAAATGCATGAAACCAAGTTGGTTTTGTTATTTTCGCATGCAAACAAAACCGATATTCGAACCAGCTGCTGCTTAAATTTGCATAACACTGCATTTAGACATGAGTACTCTCATTAGAGTGTTGTAGTATTATCACTCGATTCTCTTGCAAGTTTTCCCTCCGCCTATGAATGCGAGTGAGAGTTCATTTTAAAATTGTCGTCAGCGCATTAGCTTCAAACAATTTACTTCCATATATTTATATATATATATATATATATATATATATATATATATATATATATATATATATATATATATATATATATATATATATATATATATATATATATATATATATATATATATATATATATATATATATATATATATATATATATATATATATATATATATATATATATATATCTTCTTTTTATAAATTAGAGTTACCAAGTTCTGCATATGAAGATACTTTTAAGGGCCAGTTGTTATTAATTTGAATTATCATTACCTCATTAACATTAATGCTGTACAATTTAAAGATCTACTTTTTTATAACCTTCATCAAAATACTAAGGGTATATATAAGTTTGTGATTCCGTTTGTAATTTCTACAATTTTCATTTCCGACCCTGTAAAGTATATGAGATATTCTGAATCATTATTGATAGAAAATTCGATTAAGCGATGTCCATTTGTCTGCCATTTTTTTTTTTTTTTTTGTTTTTTTATATATATACCCTTCACAAAAATGTAAAGGGTATATATAAGTTTGTGATTCCATTTGTAATTTCTACAATTTTAATTTGCGACCCTATAAAGCAAGTGTGCCCAGTCCTATGCGCTTGATACTCAATTGTTTTTGTAAATGCGCTTACCTATAGGGCTGTGCTCTTTAATACACAAATACTGCGCTCAGCGCTAGCAATGAAACATACACAAACAACTTCGTCTTATATATTTTTTCGTCGTTCTTCACTGCACACACACAAAAGCAAAACAACAACAGTTTCGTATGTTTTGCTGGTAAACATTGACGACAGCGATTACCAGTGTGAAATTTGCTTTTTACAAAAAATATTAAATAAAAATAGTTTTTTCTTATATGTATTGGTGTTGACTCTTCCATATAGAACTTGTGGGCACCACTGCTATGAAGTATATATATTTTGAATCAGAATTATTGGAAAAGTCGATTAAGCGATGTCCGTCTGTCCGCTGTTGAAATACCGTTTCTGAGAAGACCATTAGACTTTTTTCTTACACCCTTCCTATATCCCATCGATTCATGGGTTTGCTATTGAAATCCAGTAATCCAGGTTCACGTATAGCTGAGATATATTCAAAATTCCGAAAAAAGCCATTTTTTTTTTGGAATTTTGTACGAAAATTTTTGAAAAAAATATTGTTTGTTTTGCTTCAAACTTCACACACTCATTAAGCATGCTAACTAAAAAGCAAAAAAAAATTTTCAGATATCGGTCCAAATATAACCGAGATATAGCCTAATCTGATTTTTAAATGAAAATATCGCATAAGCGAACTAAAACCACTTTTTTTTAATAAAAGCAGTTCTGGTAATAAAAGAAGGTTATTTAAACATAGAAAATGAAAGTTTTCGATATCGGTTCATACACCCGAGATACATATAGTCTAAACCGATTTTTGCATTAAAATGTCGTGTAAGCGAACTAAAACAACTTTGATGAATATAGATAGAAAATAATTAAATGCTCGGTGGCTTAGTGGTTAAAGCAGTAGATCATGATACGTCATGCCCCGAGTTCAAATCCCAGTGGGTGCTGATGAGTAGTGTAGCGACTACGAAACAGCTAGTTGTCCCCCAGCTAAAGATTTGATTATTATTTTTCTTGTCTTCTTCAATCAAAATTATTGATCACAGCAGATTTGTATTGTAAAAAATCCTTCTTAAGAAAAAAAAACTTAAGAATGAAAAAAACTGAACTATAACCCGTTGTACAAATGTACAAACCAAAAATTTTATTTAAAACAGTTCTGGTGGTATATGGATATGTATATATATATATATATATATATATATATATATATATATATATATATATATATATATATATATATATATATATATATATATATATATATATATATATATATATATATATATATATATATATATATATATATATATATATATATATATATATATATATATATATATATATATATATATATATATATATATATATATATATATATATATATATATATATATATATATATATATATATTACTTTGAAAACGTGCCACTGTATACTACAAATATGTAAAGTATTCCTTTTAACCACAAGCTGAAATCTGTAATGGCAGTGCTTACAAAAATGTATGTCTGTGTATATACATGCATATATAGACAAGTATGTATAAAAAAAAATAAATAAAAGAGCAACAACTAATATTCAACCAACAACACCCATTTATTCATTCACTTGTTACGACACAAACTACCGACTATTGTTGCAGTGGTATACATATAAGCCGGCAAACATCCATATAGTCGTATACCCACCTAAACCTTGTGGTAATTTTGTATTGACAAACTCCTTCAATTGTGCCAACTCAAGACAATTCCACAATTCTAAATCCGAATAATAACCAGACGGGTCAAGATTCTCTCTAACAGTCATACTGAATAAATAGACATCTTGTGGGATTATTGATAATCTGGTACGTATTTCATCGGGATGGATGGTGGCAATATCGTTGTCATCGATGCGTATACAGCCCTGGCTGATCTGCAAAACACGGAACAATGACAAGGCCAACGATGACTTGCCACTGCCAGTACGGCCACAAATGCCAATCTAGACAAAACAAAACAGAAGGTTTTAAAGGATTAAAAAGAGATTTAAAAAAGTTTAAACAAAACGAAATAAATAATATTGGCATAATTCAACTGTTAAAGCAAAACAATTATGAAGAAAAAATAACAAAAAAAAAAAACAACACTCAAGGGATTAAAGTATATTCAATTAAAACAATAAACCAATTTATAAAGAGTTTTTTATTCGGAATTCATTTCTTATTTGTTATTCAGTTTATTTATTTATTTACACATTTAATTTTTAAGTTTTAATTCTAGCTGAGATTTATTTCAAAATATTTTCTAGTAAATTCCCTCATGTTGTTTTTAAATTAAATTATTTGGAAAAAATTCAATTTATTTAAAAAAAAATATATCAGCATCTTCCATTTCCTGTTCTTTTAAATATTTATGTTTTTATTATCGTTTGTTTAAAAGAAGCCTGCAGGAAAATGTAGAAGAAACCAGTTCTAAGCACTTGAACAAATTTTGAGGGAAGAGAAAACAAAAATTGGTAAAGTAAATAAAGCAAGCATACGAGTATCTGTCGGGTATCATCACAACAGCTTAAGTAAATTTTTCAAAGTTTAAAAAGTCTTTCTTTTTAAAGTGATTAATCAACTAATTATAAGCACTCGTGGGCTGAGAAATGTTAAATTTTTAAATCAATTGTGGGATCAAAGTATTAAATCTCATTTTTTCATTTGCTGAGGGCCGCGGGTTTTGGAAGCATTAGTCAGGCATCAATTAGTGTATGGACTTTGAAATATCAAATATTATATGAAACAGAATATTAATCTGCTACCAGCTGACAAAATTACTTCCAGTTGAAAGTGTTGCATTTATGTAGCAAAAATGTTTACACATTACGTGCATATGTTGTTTGTTGCAGAGGGTAGTCGGTATTTTTGATAGGATGCGGCCTTTTATCCTAATGAGGATTTACTATATACTATTGTAGTTTCAGAAACTATAAAATGTGTGTTGTAAAAGTTCAACACAACGGGACCTGACTGGATCCAAGTGGCATGGCGTTACAATAGCTGGCAGCCGGTCAAACCTTGTTGTAAAAGTTCGTATTATACTGATTACTTTTGATCAGCGTATTAGTCTCAAATATTGCATCATTTTACGGTTAAAACTCTGAACTCTTGGCAAAATTTTCGCCATTTCGCCCATGTGACTAAGAAGCCAGGCAGATATCACTAAAAGCCCCGATCAGGTTGAATGCGATAGGAGAATGGACACACAGGCCGTAACGACACGCCAATATACTTGAGATTGAAAAGGACCTGGTCCCCGATCTCTCAAGTAGCTTTGGCTACCAAATCGAGCAATCACCTTTAGAAGCTGAACCCTTGTATGTTCACATGACCGGATCCAGAAGGAGAGATAGGATTGTACGTGGCGTTTACATAGAAGAATCTAATACTAAAATATCCTTCAGACTATCAGATGGATGTAGTGTTCTTCAAGCTGAATATCTGCTATAAACAAAGCAGCCAGATGGCTGACGTTTCACAAGATATTCGGTAGGTATATCATGATAGCAAAAGACAGAAAAGTCACCTTCAGCTCCCTGATTGGAATATACACTAATTCCAGTCTGGTCCAGCAATGCCGGACATCTTTAAACAAGATGGCGAGACTTTAATCTAACCCTAAAATGCGTACATGGGCACGGGTCCAACAACGACAACAACAGCGCTGATGACCTAGCCAAAAAGGGCACAACCCTAGAGGATAGGAACATAGATCCCTTTTGCGGACCATTCTTATTAGCGTGATGGAAAAGAATAAAACTCCACACGCTAAAAATTGACAAAAAAAACATACATGCCTTATATAAAGGAATCTGTGGCCTTAAGATTCCTTATCTCGTCAGAGCAAAATCTATTGTAGTATTAATAAAACAGAGTAACACTGCGGCGATGCTGCAGTGAATCAATAGAATTGGATGCCCTACTGTCACCGACAAGCTTCTTCGCTCTCTCCTACACTCAGTAGACTTTGAGGCACTGGCCCCAACATAAGAGTGGTATTCTATTTTCGGTCGGAAATAGATGGTATAAATAGCAAAAAGACCAGACGCAATGAAGTACACATTGCACCGTTTTGAAAAACCCAGGCACTTGAATGTATCTTTGGAGATTGGAAAAATGTGTTGAGTCCGTCGAACATCACACTGTATTATCATTTCAAGAACATCAAGAGCTTCCGATTCGTGAATACTTATACCAACCCCGAGTCCAGATGAAGCAACATTTACGGTCATGCGATTGTGTGTTAATAAACAACACTGGGTCTTACGAGCGTTGAAGCCACCCGATTGGAAGATTAAATGTAGATCATTACTCAACGAGTCATTGATATTATGCCTCTTGGCAGCGATCTCGCATAAGCTGATCATTTAGCAGAATGAGTATGATAGGCAAATGCTGCTGTCATCTGCAAAAGAATGGATAGGGTTAGAAATTCGACATAGAAAGGTCATTTAGAAAGATAAGAAATAGAGAAGGAGAAAGAACCGAGCTTAGCGGTACCCCTGAATTAATCTTAAACTCGCTTCATGGCTGTGAGAAAGCTCGATATAAGCCGAGAAAAATCATCACCGATACCAAATGTAAATTGCAAAGTGCTGAAAGTTTGACAATAGGACAATTTGACATCAACCGACTCATTACCATTTTCATTGACTGCTAATAAATTAATTATATAATTTTTTTTTTTTTTTTTTTGTCATTGTTATTGCACCAAAGGAAATGTATTTTTATGTACAATAGAGTTCATTAAAGTATTTTGAGCAATTTTTATTTAAATATTTATTTATTTAAATTTTTTTATAGTTAAATTTTTTGTTATACTTTTTGCCAACATGTTGTTCAGGTGCAAAAAAAAATTACAGACAACAACCATGGCTTTAATAAACTACACAAAAAATTGATAATAAACTAAAAATAGATTTCTACCAAAAATAAAAAATAAAAACAAGGAAAAAAACTGTAGTATATTAACAGGAGCAGTATATAAAGATAAACTACTGCATGACAGTGATAACACACAGTTTAATTGGACTCAACAAATAACTAAGGTAGAAAAATATTGGAAAATATTTGCACAGAAAATATATTAAAACTATTTCTGTTGCAGAAAGGTAAAGTCTTAAAAAGAAATTTAATAAAAATGGAATTCAAAAACAGCAGTCAAGTGTTTTTCTCTCTACTATTGACTTGCAAAAATGCTTTGAACTTAAAATTTTTCTTGAAGCAAAAATGAATAAGTTATGTAATAAACAGCTCTAACCGTTTTTATTGGCTTCAAAGTTTATTAATGACAATCTAAAAAAAAATAACACTTCTTGTTTCATGTTTACTTAAATTTCTTATAACATTTTTCGATTTATTATTATTTTTTTTTTTTTTTTACTTACCCTTTGACCTGCTGGTATATTTAAATTCAAATTTTTAATAACATCCTCTGTTTGCCCTTCATAACGTAAACTGACATTTTCGAAAGATATATCACCACGTTGTGGCCACGAAATTGCTACTGGTTTGTCTGCAAAATGTAAAACCGACAAAATTTATAAACATAAAAAAGTAACAAGAATTCATTTAAAAAATCTATTTATACATAAATAAATAATAAAAGACTAGAAAACAAAGCAATAAAACAACATTTCAGCAAAAAGCACAAACAAAATATAAAATAAATTTTGAAGGAAGTAAGAAACATTTGCCGAACACACTACAGATATAATAAAGAAATATATTTAAAGCTTTACTTCTGCCGTTTTGCAATAAATGGTTGTAGTGAAATAAATAGATCGTATTGGAGGCATTACTAGATCAAGACACGTGCCTAGTGCAACCAATATTAGCAAGATCATTGAGAATAACACAACATGAAATTTCAAAATACCTGATAGCCATGAGAGTTATTCAGGAAATTGGGTGCCACCTGAAGCCAAGATATATTGGACGGCATTTGTTTGCTTGTAAACAGCTGCTCTCAAGGCAGACGAGTTGCTCGTCTGTGTTCTACAGCACATAAGTTTTTTCTAACTCTTCGCAACCTAGTGGCACCACTGAAATACAAAAAGCAGCTGTTTGTATTTCAGAAGTTTAAATTTCAATAGTGGATTTTGGTTGTGATTTGCAAATATACAATTTCTACATATGTATATATATTATTGCATCGAATACTAATAGCTCGCACTTTTCTAGCAATAACTACTGTAGAATTTTCTAAATTTCTCTCAGCAAAAAAGCTCCTTAATATCTGCAATTAGAGAAAAAAACCAATATCAGCTGTTTATTATGTAGCTGTCACCTTCAACATAACTATGCAGCTGGCTACAGGCTACACATGTAGCCACCAGCATTTGTAGTCGTGTGTACGTGTAGTCTGCTGTCTTGAATGTGTTTATTGCTTAACATTCTGCGGTTTGATTGGACCACCCTTTAGCTTAAATTGTTTTATTTTATTTAGCAAAATTGTTGTCGAATTTAATACATACAAGAAGCAAATATTGATCCAGTTGCTTCAGGCAGCAAAAGTTTGCACACATGTTGTGCACTAAATTACAAAAATTATAAACTTATTTTCGTTTGTTGGCTGTTGTTTGGAAATCTCATTACCTAAATTTGAATTTAAGGACTTTAGTACTGAAGCCTATAAATAATTTATGTTCAGTTCACTATTTGAAAAGAAAAAAAAAAAAGTTTGCGCAGATTTTTGTATTTCAGTTTAATAATAATTCATAACTAATCGATTTGCTGACTATCAAATACAATTATATTACTAATTGCGAAATGAAACTGTTCCCAGCTGTGTTATCCAAACAAAACTACTTGAATTTATGGGAAACAATTAGCAGAAAATATTTTTAAAAGCAGCTTTTTCAGACACTTTGCCTTGTGTGCCAACAAGACATTAACACTGTTAATATATTAGATGACAACTAAAAATGTTAACGCATTCAATTAAAAATTTGCCGAATTTAGAGAATTAGTTACTTGAATTGAATATTGCTAGAGATTTTTTAAACAAATATATTTTTATTAATATAGTGACATACTATTAAAACCACCCTTTTTCTGATTGTTACATAGTGGAGTACACGTATGCCTTGAGTTTTCATTATTTTAACTCCGTCGACAAAAGCACATTGTAATTTATTATGCCATTTTTATAGTTTGTAGAAAAAAATTATTTTTATTGCAAAATTTGCAATCTAAAATAAGAATTTGAACTTTTTGTTTTGACAATTATTTCTTTTATCTCAATATTATTTGATCTTTAGGAGAAATTAAAATGTTATTATTTTTAAATAAAACTCTTGATCCTGACGATGATAAAAAATTGTTATCGAATTATCGAGAAATAAAAGATTTTTAATAGTTAATTTTTTATAAAACAAAAATCAAAGATCTGAAGCTGCAAAAATTCAATTTATTTGACAATTATTCTTAATATTTCTAATATTATATAATGGCATCATTTGTCTGGCTCAAGTTCAATCCTGGCTAAAGCCAAGAAATATTTTTATTATTTAATATAATAATAATTGCCGGGATCAATAACTCTTTATCAAATATTAAATAATTTTTTTCAATTTAAAACTATTTTTATTTTTTTCATATTGAAATGTCATTTTCTGTTAAGACAGAGCTTTTAAAACAGACCCATTAACAGCCGTGTCAAGATGGCAAGAAATCAGTAACATTTGCAGTCTACACCTGACTGTAACACTATTTCGCTGTTCCTGTTAGTATTCTCATATCAGGTGTGGCCAGCACGTTGGTTTATTTTGATAAATGTTGGACAATATGTGGTGAAGACTTTTTCAAATGAAACTATTATAACAAATGTTGCAACATAAACAATATTTGTAATTGTAGTTTGTACTTGCGGTTAACACTTCTAACAGTTTTTAAAACTAAATTTGATAACAGTAAAAAATGTTAATTTTACTCAAAGCAAAAACTATTTTGGTTATTGGCGGCCCCAGTTTTTTTTTCTTAGGCTTTATAATCGATTGAAACTGTTTTCAGTAAAAAAAAAAAACAAAATTTTCAACCGCTTTTTTTAATTAAAACTTTTCTGCATGTAAAATTCAGCGATGAAACATTTAAAACTACTCTTATATATAATAAACGAGTATATAATAAAAAAATTCTTTTATTTTTTCGGCCAAAACTAATTTAATATCGAATGAGATAAAAACTGTTCTCAATTAGAAAAATCAGACAAATCTTTGATAATCAAATTTATTTAAATGTTAACAAAACTTTAATCAAACTGATTTCTTGTCAAGTGAAGTATAAACAGTTGCCATCAATCAAATATTAGCAAATCATTGGTTTAATACTGAATGAAACAAAAACTGTTTCCAATAACCAACTGTTAACAGATCTACATCAATTAATAAAATCATTGGAACTATATTAGTATTTAGTCAAATGAAGTTAAAACTGTTGCCATCAATCAAAGCATTGAATTGATAAAAACTGTTCTCAAATAGCAAGTTCAAACAAATATTTAACAATCAAATTTATTTAAATGTTAACAAAACTGTATCAACCAAACTGATTTACAGTCAAATGAAATATAAACTGTTGCCATCAATCAAATGTTGGCACATCTTTGGTTTAATACTGAATAAAACAAAAACTGTTCCCAACAACCAACGGTTAACTGATCTTAGTCAATCATTACAATCGTTAGAACAATATATATTTAGTAATTATGATGTAGTTTTTTTTTATTAATTTTAACTGTTTTTAGCTGCAATAATGACACACAAAAACTGCAAACGTATCTCTAAAAGTATGCGAACTTAATTTAAAAAAACTTCTCCGCCTGTGAAAAATATGTAGCTGGTTAAGTCAAATATTAGTTAACCAACAAAAACTAATCTCATCTCCGAAAGTTCTACGAAATGCCTACAAAGACTAAAATCTCTTATAACTGAAAGCTCAAAAAAAAAAAAAAAAAAAAAAAAACTATTACAGTCGTAAAGCAGCTTTGAGCTGAAGTAAGCTCTCGCGTCATTCCTCCTCAAGTGCGGTCAGTCTTTTTGTTTTTGTTGTTCGGTCTTCGAGAGTTTTGCGTCTCACTTGCGCTGGTTAACAGTTTGTCTCAACTAACTGTACTGGTTTATAGTTTTATGAGAAGTATTTCCTAGTTAACTAAGCTGAAACTTCCTATGTGAAAGAATAGGTCGTTATATATAGTTAGTCACAGCCACGCTACAAATATACTGTTAATACCATCTTGGGCATATGGTCTCCGTCACCCCGTTCATGCTGTGCATCCTATACTTTGCAACTGTGTAGCTAAATAATTAGAATAGAGTAGAAAAAACTATTACCAACAATCGAACAAATCTTTCTTGATCATAAAAACTCTTGTCGAAAACAAAGAACTCCTAAGAGATGTCTTTACAAATCTTACGACTTTTTTTATATTAAATTATTTTTAATAACTTTCAACTCAAGAAATGTATTCCAAGCAAACAAAACACAAAAAGTTTTAATGGCACTGAAGTAGTAACAAAAGCTTTAATACACCAATTCAATCACATTTCCCTCCTATAGGACAACAAAGCAAGTACACAAGAGAGTCATATTTAGACCAAAAATTTTGAAACAGAATACGCTAACTGGAAAAAGCAGTTAGCGAGAAATGACAGGCTTCAGAGTGAACATAAAAAATATTTTTATATTGTCAAAGATTTATTGTTTTTAAACCGCAAAATGGCAGTCAGCAAGAGAAAACCAAAAAAGTAAATTACTTATAAATATTTAATAGAATTTTTTGTAACATTCAAAGTTAAAAGAGCAAATAAATAAAAAAATATGAACAGATACAAGTACAACAACCAAATCTGAAGTTTATAAAAAGTTAAAGTTTGAGAAGAAATAAAACATTTCCCATTTCTTTACAAAAATCTCATGAAATCAATTAATATTTAATGAGCTACTTGCTGAAGGCAGCCACTGAACTTTCTCTTTTACGGCCACTAACTTCAGTAATAAATTTTTGGGATAAGCTTATTTTTATTACGTTTGAAATAGTGTTCTGTTTAGATGTTCACAACTTTTGAATCGGCAATTCTTTTTAGACGATTTTGGCGATTAATAAAGCCATCAAGCTGAAAATGTGATTTGTCGTCAAAAAGTAGTTTTTTTGAAACTTTCGAATGACAATAAATTCAATTATTACGTTAATTATGCAGCACCTTTTACTTATGTACATGAAAAGATCTTAGCTATATATTTTTACAAATTTGTATCATTCCTAACCCACTGTGCGAACTGTTGACCTGTTTGTTATGTAAGTGTACGCACATCCACACAAACAATATATAGCTAATATCATAATACACAAACAACATACATGATCTAAAGAATACAAAATTTCAAGTAAATCAAATACTAATGATTTTACATTTGTTAAATAAATTAAATTTTTGCAGTTTCTGGTTTTTTTTTTTTTTTTTTTTTTTTTTTTTTTTTTTTTTTGTAAAAAATTAACATTTAATTTCTCCTGACGATGATAACAAATTGTTATCGAAATATCGAGATAGAAAAGATTTTGAATTGTTAATTTTTTATAAAACAAAAAACAAAGATCTGAAGCTGCAAAAATTAAATTTATTTAACGAACGAAGATCAAATAATATTGAGATAAGATTATATATTTGTTCTTGCGTTCTTATTATTTCGCAAGCATGTGTGTGTGTGTGTGTGTACTCGTATGTGTGTACCAATTATATTTGTACGTTTGAATCTGGAATGGTCTAGATGTTTCGTGGACAATGTGGAATATAGTAAAGAAATATAAATAGCAGGCAGATCTTTGGTGGAGAGAAAGAGAGAGAGTTTAATTTTAAATGTGTTGAAAGACAGTCACAAGTCAGAAAATTAAGTAAGTCTAGTATAATAATACAAGTAGTATTAAATATAAATATGGTTGTGAAATATAAATATAGTTGTGAAGCACTGAGCTGTGTACCAAAAAAATGTCAGTGTCATTATTTCACTTGCGGTTGAAGAATCCTTCAAAAGCGCTTTTTTCTTAATTTTTTTTTTTTTTTTTTTTTTTTTGAAGAAAATAGGTTGCGTTTGTTTAACACTTGCTTTAACAAAATTTTTATTGAATAAGCGAATCCTTTTACCCGTTGATGTACCTTAAATAATTCAGCAAATTCCATTATCGAATGTGAAAATAAATATATTCTAAGACTTTGTACATATGTAATTACAATTCTAATCTTTTTTTCATCGGGTAATAGCCAGTGGGGTTAAAACTCTATCTTATTAGCCCATTGTGAAAGACTACATTATTATTCGTTCTGCCTGAACAGTTTTGTTAAATCACATATTCAGCAAATTTATATGAAAAGACAAATAAGTTTAATGCGAACGTGACATAATTTCATATGTCAATCTGTCAAAGGAATCTACCAATCTATGAAATTCCTTTAATTGTGGTAAAATTTTGAAACAAAATACGAAAATAAATAGTCAAGGTAGCGATACTCAGTATCTTATATTCTAATAATTGGACAAAGTTACATAATTTTTTAAAATATATTACTTTCTGTTATTAGCTGTAATTAATAGCATCGATAAGTTTTCCATTTGATATATTTCAATTTTACGTTTCTTAAACAGCTGCAAATTTCCTTAACTTAATTGTTTTTAATTTATTGGTCTGTTGATTTATGGCAAATGATAAATTACAAATAAAAATTTTAAATTTAATTTTCAGCATGCGTGGCAAGCTGCTTCAAACATAATTCCTAATTCATTCCCACTCAACATTACAGCCAAAAAACGCTACCATTTCAATATACATACGCACTCAAACACACGCACACAAGCAATTACGCTCGCATTAACGCTCAGCAGGAGCAACGAAAAGTCAAATAATTTCTTCCATTCAACTTACCT
Source organism: Thecocarcelia acutangulata (assembly GCA_914767995.1). Lineage (NCBI taxonomy): Eukaryota > Metazoa > Arthropoda > Insecta > Diptera > Tachinidae > Thecocarcelia > Thecocarcelia acutangulata. The sequence continues at coordinate 15,858,604 of OU612097.1, forward strand.
TGAAATTGAAAACAATCTCTGATACTTTTGTTTTCTTACAAAAAAAAAAAATAAAACTTCCCCGCGCACAAGCTCAAACATTTAAGCGTTCTTTCGTCATTCCCTTCCTTTGACATCACCACACCAATCCACATTTACACTTAAATTAACTTGCACTTTAATCCTGATAACAACAATAAGAAAAAATGGAACAAAAAACAAACACAAGCCACACACATTTACACACCTAAGAACTTCATTCCTTGGCAAACAAACACACACACATACAAGCACTCACTTGAACACATTCTTACTCATTCGTTTATGCCGCATTCCAAGAAACAAAAAACTTAAAAAGCAAAAACAAACAAACTGAGCGAAGAAACAATAAGTTAAAAGTTTATTTATCCTGTTGGAAAATATAAAAACATAGAAATTCCTGAAAGCGCTTACACTGACAAAGAAGAAAGATAAGAAGAAAACATAAAACACTAAATAGAAATTATAGAAAAGTCGCTAAATAAGTCTGACAGCAGCTAAAGTGTGATTAACAATTCACACAAAACAAAAGAGTAAGAGTTGTTTTGAAGTAAAGTTTACTTCTTAGAGTAAAATCAGACAGGTTGCCCAACTTTTTCTCAATTTTCTCTTGGACTTGCTTTCTTGACCACACACAAAAGCCTTCTTCGGCAATTCTTGAGCTTTCTTTGTATATGCACATATACATCAGGGCTGCCAGAAAAAATATGGAAGAAATCGTCAATATCCCGATAATTTTTGAAAATATCGTCATTTTAGTTTTTAAATATCGTCAAAAAAATCGGACTTATAAAACTAACAAATTTTTAGTATATTTTACATTTTTATTTTAAAATATAGCACATTTTTAATGCAGGCTTATGATCTCAAATTTGTACATTAACAAAAAGTGTATAAATTTATTAAAGAATTCAGTTTTTAATTAATTACATTTACATACATACGTATTTATAGTATGGTATTAAAAACAAATACGCTTTGATATATTGAAATTTGTGAAATTTTTAGGAATAAATATCCGAATTGAAGAATTCCAATTAATTGAATTGAATTGCAATATCAAAAAAGTTTGAATTTTATAATAAAGAATGCCTTCTATTGCATTTTTGAATAATTTTAACTAACTTTGCAGAATATTACATATTTCCACGTTGCAAAAGAAGAGGGCAATCTCGTTATATTTTGCAATAATTTTGAATACATTGGAAGTGCTCACATTTCAATACATTTTTTTTATTTTTGCAAAAATTGTATATATAAATTTGCTCCTTAAGGCCGTGATTCACTATCTTATACAATTGTGATATTTACGAAATATAGCATGTGTGCTGAGAAAATTGAAAAAATTGAAATATGAGAATATTGTTTGCGTCCCGAAAAATAAATTGAAATAATATAAAAGTATTATGGTAATAATACTTTTTATCATTTTACTATGTTTATAAATTATTACAATCATTTTTGTATAAAAATGTGGCACTACAACTCCATTTTGCAGCGATACTGTTAAGCCAACCAGACTTTGGGACTTTTTCTGTGAATGAATCGTACGGTCGTGTATGATATTGAGTCAGGGCCTTTAGATACACTTTGTGTCTCATCTATAATAAGTTTAATAATACCATTTTCGTATAGCAAAAATCGTCAAATCGTCATTTTGCTAAATTTGGGCATGAAAATCGTCAAAATGACGATTATCGTCACATCTGGAAGCTATGATACACACATCTGGAAGCTATGTGGTGTTGGCCGAAATCCGTTATACTCAGCGAAAGTTGAAATAGGTTTATTTCTAATTGTTTCGTTAGTAAACGACGAACAGTATCAGGTGACCCGGTTTCTTATATAAAACAGTACGAAATAGGTAATAGCAGCATCTAGATTAGCGCGTAGGTCGTAATTTAGCTGTCAAAAATCCTCATGCACCTGAATAGCGCAACGTTAACACTTTGCCAATTGAAAATCCCTTTTTGGCGTCTCGTAAAATAGTAAATTTCACCCTCTCTCTCTCTCTCTCTCACAGTAAAGTTCGATTCAAAACAACTATTATGATGAACTACAGTTCAGCTTTGTCAAATGTAAAATTTCAAAACGCACCCAAGTGGGGAAAAAACGCATTATTCCAACAAATCCGCACCTAATTTTGTATATTTTCCTTTCATTTTTCAAAAGCTATTTTATATTTCGGGAAGTAAAATATTTTTATATAAAAATACAATAATGAAACAGGCTTTTAAGCCACTATTATACAATCAAACTAGATCTGATATCACCGCCTGATGGAATGCCATCAAATTCGTTCAATAGTTAGAATACGTATTTGCTAAACTTGGCCTCTAATATAACTCTGCTAGTTTTATTAAGATAATATTACCAATAAAAAATTATAAATAGCTTGTTTTCTATGTTTCCCAGCTATCTATATGACGACATATCATAGGAGCTACCCTAACCATCAGTAGACCTTGGAATTTATTGGGTATATGCTCGCTCCTATGAAATGTCAACATATAGATAGCTGGGAAACATAGAAAACAAGCTATTTTTAATTTTTTTTATTGGTATCGATGTAATAACACTTTACTTCATTTGACTAAATATATATGTATATATAGTTCCAATGATTTTATTAACGCTTATGTTAACACAAAGTGAAGTGAAAAAAATAATAAAATTTTAAACAGTTTGAAAAAGTGTAAAAGAAACACATTAAAAAAAATTCAAAAATATTTTAAATGCCTAAAATACGTTGAAAACAATTTATGAAAACAATTATCTAAAATTACATTAATTTTCTTTGTTCATCTTTTTTGTATAAACTTTTCTTTCTTCATTTTCTTTTGTTTTGTAAATATGTTTTTGATGGCCTCCCGGATTTTTACACAAACAAAATATTATGTATACGGGAATACAACAACTCCTAGTGCTGCCACCTAATAATTGCACTGTGAGTTAACTAGTGAGAGCGAGACGCTCTCACTCTCGAAGGCCAAACGACAACCCATTTTATATGGAAACTAATTTGTTTTAATGCATTAAATATACGAGTATACTATAAATGATTAATTTTGTTTGTTATTGATTGCAGAGTTGTGTTTTCTTTACCGGCTTTCAATGATTTATGAATTCTTATAAAATTAACAAAACTTCTTAAATATTAAGATGGTCATAAAAAAATCGTTTTCTGATTCTGCCGACATTTTCTCAGATATTATGTCAAAACTAATCGCTGTTGTAGGCAATAGTGGCCTTATTCATAAACAAATATTGTATGTTTATTAAACTGTTATTTGTCAAATAAGATAAACAAATAATTGGGGAATTCAAACGGTGACATATCACGCATAATGTCATAATATTTTATATTATGCTTCGAACATAAAAGTCAGAAAGTACTCGTCGTAAGACTTTATAAATGGAGTTTGCCGTAACTTAACCGTAAACATCTCAGCTGACTCAAATATAAAATAATTTATGTCAGAATGCTCACAGTATTCATATTTTTCATACTAATATTTTAAGGCTTATGACTTTATGACAACCCTTTGAATACCGTAAATCAATACAAACTACGTTTATACGTGCAGGTTATTTGCGAATAAAATTAATGTAAATAAGAAAAATTTGCCGCACAAACACGAAAACAATCACTGATTAAAAACTTAATTGCAAGTAAGTTATAAAAAGTTGCCACTTTATTTCACAATTTCAGTGATTTTGTCGATGTGGCACATATCAAATATGGTAAAAATTAAGTGCAGAAACAAATATTCAAAATATTTAATTTTTATTATTATTTGAGTTCCAAAAAGCATTTAATTTTTTGAGTTTTCTGTTCCGTAATCAAAATGCTTTTTACACTAGCAATGCTGCGAATTATTTACATTTAGAACATATGCCATACTAAAAGAATAAAACTTTTCTATACACAAACTGACGCATAAACAGTGAGTTAGCTATTTGCAAATAGTTCTTATTTTTGGCGAGTAGGAATAGGCTACGTATAAACATAATAACATTCGTAGGTTAGTTATATGTTTTTAAGCAATCTTGTTAAATGACAACATTTTTAAAACCGATCGCAAGTGTAAACACATTAGCCAAATCACTTACACTGTTGTCTGTTGCTGGTCAAATATTCTGCACTCGCTTTTTGTTCTGCATCATTACGTTCTAATAGCTTCGATGATGTGTTTGAGGAAGAAGTTGAAATAAACTTTTTATTTTTCTTAATGTTCACCGCTGATGAAGCTTTTGATGTTGCTGTTGCTGTTGTTGTTGTCGTCGTTTTTATTAGTGGCAATGTTGCAATCTTCATCATGTCATTGTTATCTTTACATTTCACAGCTGCAGCTTCTTCTTTTTCTGGCTTTAAAGTTGTTGTCATTGTTCGTTTTTCTTGTTCTTGCTGTTGTTGTTTACAGGAAAAAGTTTTTGTGGCAACTGGCGCAATATATCCATCATCAGCAGCAAGATGATGATGAGGGGCATTATCATCAGGCACATTTGTAATGGTAGCAGTGGTAATCGTTGTATCGACATTGTTGTCAGTTGTTTTATTATTTTCAGACAAGTTGAACCATTTATCATTGTTGTCTGCAACAGAAGCAGCTGGAGTTGCTGCTGGTGTTGAAGTTTGTGGTGCAATGTCTTTATTATTTCCATGCTGACCTGCATTCGGTTTTTTCATTTGACTTTCTGACAGATTGTTGTTGCCCGAACAAGCTTCCGCTGCTCTAACATTTTTGTGCTCTTTAAGATTTTCAATTTTTCCTGAAGTTTCAGCATAATAAGCAATACGTTCAACGGAACCGATATACATTTCCATGTCGGCCAAAAGTTTAACAACCCAATTCAAATAGATTGGCATAAGCAATGTATAGTTAATGGCCAGACCGACTAAAGATGGTGTCGGTGTCAGGGGCACAAGTGTTGTTATTGTTTCTTTTGTTATGCCTGTCGCAATATTGTCATTGTTAAAGCTGTTGGTTATTGTATTATATTGTTTGTTGTAATTGTTGTAGGCTATTGTTGCCGCCAATAAAGCTGTCACTATGGCAACAAATACTATTACACCTCCCAGGTAATCCTGTTATTTGGAAAAAGAAACAAAATTAATATAACTTTCACTTTTGTTGCCTTTCTTTTCTTCATTTGTGCTTAATAAAGGCTTATTTATAAAACATTTTGTAAAAGTTATGAAGAGATATATGAATGAGTTCATACTCATTTGAAGATACAAAAGTTTTTTTATAGAAAAAAGTTTAAAACTAAAGTGTTGTTTAATGAAGACAAAATCAAAACTTCTAGGAAAACGCGACAAAATAATTGCAGCTAAGAGTGCGAAATCTATGATACTATTTAGCTAATAAGCCAGAGGAAGTTCAGCGCAGCAGTCCGCCATAGCGTCAGAAAATCTACAAAAAATCTACTTTTCTCCGAATATACGAGGTCCGACGGAATAATTACCGTTATTTTCAATTTTTTTCATGAGTATTTATTTATTCATCAATAACTATATTGTCCCCAAAGTAATCTCCCTCTTACTTACTTGTGAAAGCGTTTTTTTCAATCCTCGAAACACTTCTGAAACGCGCTTTTTGGTACCGCCAACAGTATATAGTAGACTTGGCAACCACCATAGTCAACATTTAAAATGTGCTTGCGTATTTACTTTAATTTTTTACACAAAACTTAATGCAGTTTCTTTGATCGGAAAGTCGAAGAGGACACCAAAACACGACTAACCTTTTTATTTGTCAAAAACAAACTAACAATCCGAAATGGCTGATATTGCCAAAATATATAACAGACATGTGTAACAATATAACAGAAAAAAATGCGAAAATCGAACATACGAAATTTGAAAATAACGGTTTTTTTACCAGACCTCGTATACAAATTATTTTCTCAGAAAAAAATTTTATTGATTTTATTTTTATCACAATTTTCTCTGTGAAAAAGTTACCTCAATACACTTTATTATGGTAGAAAGATTTGTGATAATTAAGTATAAAGCCAAATATCGATCAGATACTCGCCATAACTTCGATGGCATATCTCTACGCGATCGCCCATATTTTCAATGAGTGAGACATAGTTCAGATTTCGGCACATTTATAACATCGGCTGCCAAGACTATGGACACTACCAGAATATTGATCATCGAATTTTTTTTTTTTTTTTTTAAAGGATCCACAATCACAAAAATGTATTGTTGTGCATTATTGGATCAACTGATTGCTGCCATCAAGAAAAAACGACCATATGTAAGGAGGAAGAAAAAAGTGCTCTGTCTTCAAGACACCGCTGCGGTTCACATGGCATTTTATATACGATGCTAAAATTACGTGAAATACACTTTGAATTGATTGGTGATCCACTTTATAGTCCAGATTTAGCTCCTAGTGACTGTTTCCTGTTTCCAAACTTGAAAATATAGCTCGCAGAAGAAAGATTCATCCAAACGAAGAAATGATTACCGAAACTAATGCGTATTTTGAGGGGCTCCAAATATCCTATTATTCAGATGGCATAAAAAGTTGAAATATCGTCTTACTAAGTGTATTGAGCTAAATGAAGACTATGTTGAGAAATAAATAGTTTTTGAAATTCAAAAAGGTTTTTCCTACTTAGGTGGATTCAATTACAATATGCTTTCATATCCCCAGAGATTACAGTGGAAAGATGTGATATCGCAATATGTCCATGAAATTAATTGCTCACCAAAATAATTTTTTCCAGCGTTATACAGTTCGTAGCACCGTGTTGTTGAAATCAGAGAAGACTGAGGTTATGCGCTTGAACATATATCGCTCCTTTCCTGCAACATAGTCATATCAGAAAAAAAAAATGTTGCTTCGAGAAAGACATATTTCAAACTTTAAGTTTCCATACAAGGCTGATTTAGAAAATATCTCCTACAGGAAACAGTTTGAAAGTAATTTGAATCAATTTTTGGCACAAAAGGTAGTACTGTTAACAATTCTGCATTGTTAACTCGAAAAGCTAATTTTTTGAGATATGACTTTGTTGCAATAAAGGAGCGTTATAGATACTATATTTTCTTCAACACAAGCTGGGAGCGTCCGGTTAGGTTGCACCTCATCTACTTATGTAAACTGATATTCAAATTCGCTAATGGTATGGACAAATGAGGTGTTAGTAGACTGACTATGCATACCTTAAGTTACTCGAATTGCACAAAAAATATACTTCACAGAACGCTCATTTTGGTAATATGAGTATATCTCAATTATTTGAAGAAGCTGTTGTGGTAAGTGTCTTTCCATTACGACTTGCCAAACAATACTGAATAAAAATTACAAATCAGTCCAATATTGATTTTGGAAATCAGACCTAAAGGTGAATCACCCAATATTTAAAAAATGTTATTTTCGTATTAGAAATTAATAATCTAAAAATACTACAAAGTATAAAAGTATTTAGATGAGGAATATAAAATTTTCTGAACAATAAAGTTACAAACTTTCCCAATTTAGCATTTGCTTTAACAACTTATGCAAATAAAACTATTGTAAAGAGGAAATCTCAGAATTTTGTTAACCTCCTTAAGAAACTAACTACAAAGTAAACAAAACATTAAACAACAACAACAAGAAAACCAACAACTTCAGAAGAAATATGTTGGCCTTTAAAATCCTGGCACGTTTCTACATTTTTGACAGCTGTGGGAGTAAAGTTATGAGAAAGATGTAGAAAACTTTTCTTACAGAACTGATTTTAAAGAAAAGGATAGAGAAGAGGATAGAGGAGGAAAACCAGGAGTAGTATAGAACAACAATTAACAAACAATTTCAAATTTGAGAAGAACTTCAACATATTAAAAGATATTTCTAATTGATTTTTAACGAATTACTTAATGACTTCAAATTCTCCTCACATGTTGAAAAGTTACAAGTATTAAAGCAAGAGACTGTTTGTTACTCATATTCCGATAACAAGCAAAAATTGTAAGCATTGCAAAAACCTACACGCATACTCGTACTGCAACACAATTGCGGCAGACCAGATTTTCTTCTTACTAGTTCTAGAGGCAAATTAATATTTTCAAACTTGTACTTACCAATGATATTCCCAACCAACGATTGCTGGTATTTAAGATGGTAAATGCAATTGTATTTTCTTCGAGACGCCGAAAGAGGATTTCAGTGAAACGTGACTCTTGATTGTAGGCACGTATTGTTGTTACACCTTGTATTGTTTCCGATAGATGTGATATCACTGGAGAATTTGTGGCATTTTCAATACGTTGCAATTCCCTTAATAAACAAAGAAAATGAAGTAAGTAAACAGGCAAAAAAAAATATGTTTTTTTAAAAGGATGAGTAATGATGAAGCTAGAGACAAATGTAAATTGCATGTTTATTGAAGTTCTGTAGCAGAGAATGTCATTAAGTATTTATTACAAAAATATACACACTTAAAGATTTACTCTTAAATTTAGTTATAAGGTTTTTACATAATTATAACGCAAAAAATATCCATTCGAATATATTCGTATTTTTTTCGGTTGGAGAGGGGAAATGCTTAACGCATCATCATTGCACTTACTAAAACCCCTATCTTTTCTTTGAGCCTTGTCTCCACCCCAGTACTGCTTTCGCATTGCTTCAGGGTGGGGCTCCCCCTTTGTTCCTACTAGATCGCACGTGTCATGCCTACGTCTATATCCTGTTTCTTGCCTCGCAGGGTCTTCTGAATATAACTCGCTATTTAACTCTATTTCTTCTCACTTTCCATCATAAATTCTACGACGTTTTCCGGTGTTATTTCACCAACATTCTCCTCTAAGTCATGTCTTTCCTGCCTCCACCTGTCACATCTAAAGAATGTGTGTTCTGTATCATCTATGCAGCCAGTCTTCCCCATTTTATGGAGATATTCCAGAAAATACCCGTGTCCAGAAAGCAGCTGTGTATATGGTAATCTATCTCGCCTTGCTTTCTGTTTACCCACTTGTTTATGTCGGTGATCAATTTCGCTGTCCATCTGCCACGTGATTCGTTGTTCCATCTTTCTTGCCACTTCCGCATAGTGTCCGCCCATGCTGATCTTGCCGTTGCTGCCTCGCGAGTGTGTCTTCACTCTACCCGCAGCTTTTAACGCTCTTCGGCCAAGAGCTCAATTGGGATAGTCCCGCTTATGACACTTTGCCACATGCTGAAGCCACTCTGAGCACAGGAGTACACTGTAACCAACATCTTCCTCCGGTATTCTGCACAGATTTCGCACCCGTGCAGCAAAACTGCCTGGGTCGTTGCCATTATCAGCTTCTTTTTGCTACATCTTTCTCCGCCAATGTTGGCCATCAATCTGCTGAGCAAAGCTGTCGCCTGAGCAGCTTTTGTTAAAGCATGCTCCAGCTGGGTTCTGAACGACAATCTGGAATCTAGTCTCTAGTCTTTAATGAGTTCCATCGTGTTAGGTAACACATTCTTAGCATCTGTTGTGTGTCCGTCCGCTTCATGGCCCTGCGTAATACGGTTTAATAAAGCCCTTCTGTCGTGCTTTGTAAAGTTCCACTTTCATGTGGATGCTGCAGCAGTGTGTTGATTATATGTATTGCTGTCCTCCACACTATACATGTGCAATCTTCCAGAACCATCCAGGCCAACACCCTGCCAGCGATGCTCGCTATAGCTAAAGTAATGCCTGGGCTAGTTCCCTCACACCCTGGTCTTCTGAAAGTAGCGATGCTTCCTGTGTTCATGACAACATAGGTGTGTTTCAGAAAATTATAAACAGCATGTTTTCTATGTTTCCCAGCTGTCTTTATAACGACATTTCATAGAAGCTACCCTAATCACCAGTAGACTTTGGAAATTTTTGGCTATATGCTCGCTTTTATATTATGTTAAGAATTTTTATCATATCTAGCCCAGAGTGCAGTTGTTAATCTGCTTGTTATAAATGTGTAACACATTCTTACAAATAAAATAAAACTAAAAACATTATACAAAAAAAAAAACGTAAGTACGTAAAATTCCAATTTGTACCACCTACATCCGACCGAAAATGGAATACAACTCTCATGTTTGGGCCGGTGCCTCAAAGTCTATTTTGGGGTTACTCGACCGTGTGCAGGAGAGGGCAAAGAAGCTCATCGGTGACAGTAGGGTATCCAACTCTATTGACTCAGTGGAGCATCGACGCACTGTGGGGTGCGTTACTCTGTTCTATCGCTACTACAATGGATTTTGCTCAGACGAGATTAGGGATCTTGTTTCCGAAACTCGCACATTTTTACGTAGCACTCGTTCATCGTCGAGAGCTCATCCATTTGTGGTCGATTGCCTGGGAAATCGTACTATGCATTACAGAGAGAATTCGTTTTTCAGCCGTACGCTTCAAGTTGCCTGCAGTCAAAGTCAAGTCAAATGTTCACAAATACTACTCCCTCTTTCCCCCTCCTCACAACCTATTTTCCTAGTTCTGGTACAATGCACTGCATATGTAGTGGTCATCCCCTGAGTACTGGTCCAAGATAAAAAAAAGTAAATAAACTACAAATGATTTTGTTCTTTTTCTTGCATTCTTGGTATTTCGTTTAATTAATGTTTGTTGTTGTCACTTGCTTATTGTTCGCAAGCGTGTGTGTGCATGTGTATATGCGTAAGAAATACATTTGTACACTTGATTCTAGAATTATGAACGACTAGAAAATTCATGTCGATTGTAGAAGATGATAATGAAGTATAAATAGCAGACAAGTCGACTGCAATGAGTCAGTTTAATTTTAAGCTTTGTGCAAGTAGTAGTAGCAAGTCTAGTGTTTTGGTACACAGTGGTATCAAGTGTAAATAAAGTTGTGAATTATTTTAGTACTATATAACGAACAAGTGTGAGTGGCATTATTTCATTTACAATAGAAGAATTCGCAAAAGCGTTTTTAAAGGCAGAAACGTAACAATACTTTAGGGAGTATTTTAAAAACTACTCCTTTGTGGTGTACCATGAAGTAGTTTTGCTACTGTGAAATGCAAAGTTGTGTTATATATATGTGGTCGAATCCCAGGAGCACATTCTTTTTAACATCGTAATGCTATAAATACTATGTTTTTGTCATACATTTGAGTTAGTTTTGGATTACTCCTAGTCCGTAACGGACCTTGCAAGGAAGTTGCAGATCTTAAATAAAATGTCAGTTTTTTTGAAGAAACGAAAAATAATCTTCAGTTTAATGTGTTACAGTACGAATATATTAAATCAAAATTAAGTTGTTCGGTTCAGTTGTGAATTGGTATAATATTTGTTTATGTGTATAAATGTACTCGCAAGATATAATGTAGTCTGCATATTAAAAAAAACAACTGTTTTACATAACTTGACTCAATACACTTTGCTCTACAGGCCTTAATTTGAAAATAGATTTATTTTAAGGCAAGTAATATATATAGTGAGTGTATGATCTGATATAAAACTACTGCAACAATGGCGAACATTATATCAGAAAATTACAGCAAAACATTACAATCGACAACCACAATGGGATTTTTATACGAGTACTGTTTTTTTTTTCAAACTCCCACTATGATTGTAGTGTTTTGCTGCTTTGCCTGTTTCTTGTTAAAGTTGGTGAGTAAAAAGTTAAAGCGTAGTTTTTATTATTTACTAAACAGCGAAGGGATAGACAAAGTTCCAGTTTGTTTTTTTTTTCGTTTCTTCAGTTCTTGTTTGAAAAAACGTTTTAGTTTTTATTTTTCCCCATATACTTTCAAAACTACAAAGGAATACTCGGTGTATATGTTAAGAAAAACTTAATAAAATGTAAACATGCTTAAGCAACAGATAATCATGGTAAGGAAACAAATAACAACAATTGCTTGCTAAAAAAAAAATAACAAAATAGCAAAATAGGGAAACAATAAAATGGAAACATATTTATGCACAAACACACATACATACATATAAATAAATATATCAAATATGTATTATGTTTCGAAACTGTATACAAAATACTCTAAGGAAGTGATTGTTTTCAAGCAGAGAAATATTTTTTTAAGACGAATTATTTATAAAGGGGAAAATTCAACTTTTTTCCCTTTTATAAACCTAAAAGTAACAAGATCGAATCAAACTTTCTTATACGCAAGAATAGAAATATATACAGTTGATACTGCAGGGATAAGTGCATCACGCTTAAGAAAGTTTTACGCATAAGTAATTTTATGAATGAATGAAACGTTTCGCTGCATCTATTCAACTTGTGGATATAAAGGCTGTTTTCTTAGAGGTAGAAAACTTTAAATTGACAACACTTTTTTAATTGGCTGCCATTTTTTTTATTTTTTATTTATTTATTTATTTATGCCTATGGAGAATAACTCCTTACAGGCAGATACTATATATGTACACACATATGAGTTAAAAAATAATTACAAAAATTAATAAAAAAAAAGTAGAAAAACTAGCTAATTACTGGAAAAAAAATTTATAAGCAATAAAAAAAATTTGTTAATTACTGGAATTTAATACTAAAATTATACTACGCTTAACAAAATTTAAGTTCATCGAAAAGTCAATAACGTGGTACAGTTCATTAAAACAACAACATAATCTACGGAAGGGATCTGCATTCGCATAATTCTGATGGTAATAAAGCACTGATAAAGGTTGATATTGACGAAGACTACGCAACATAATCTACGGAACATCAAAATGTAGTTTCGACACCAGATACTCCGAGCAGATATTGCCGTTAATCAATTTGAAGACAAAAATGGCTTTTAACATTTTTCTGCGACTTGTCAATGAAGGCAGCTTTATTTGTTGCAGTCTGAACTCATAGGATAGTAAGTTGTCTACAGTGTTCGGGTAGATATTGCGCAGGATGAAAAGAAGGAATTGTTTTTGGATAGACTCAATTCGATCTCTATGAACATTATAAAAGGGGTCTAATATAATCGAGCCATATTCCAGTATTGGCCTGACTAAAGATGTAAAGATGTTGCCAACTATATGGTGCTATGGAATTCAATTATAAGGTACCGCCTCAACATCAAACATTGAAAAAATTCAAAGACGACAAAACCAAACTCTTCCAACGCTTGATTACTGCAGCTCCAAGGTACGTAAGAACCCAGCGAAAACTTCTACTGCAAAGTAATGTGTTAAAATGGTAATAAACATACTCTTCACTAGTTCTACTTTGGCATTTTAAGTCATTATTTTAACATGGCAATGTCATTGGAGGCAAGTACTTATCATTCTCGCTTACGAGTAACTATTTCAAAATGCCATTACAAAAAAGTCATTAGAAAAACTAATTGCTTACTCGTATAAGTCCTTAATTTAGGAGTTGATGTCGATAAAAACTATCAAAATATTGATTTACTAGATTTTTCACTTTGTAAACATTTTAAAACTCGCTTCTATCACCTTACCCGCTTTTATCACTTTATCTTAAGTTTTAGCAAATCCAAATATTACTCCAAATTTTTTTATTAAATTTTCATTGAATATATTGTTGCCAAAGACAATTACTTACATACGAAGATGTACAACAGATATTAAGCAAGTCATTACTTAACTTATTACAAGTAATGCAGGCGGTAAATACTATGATAATGGAAAGCATGTTGTTAGGTAAGTGTAACACATTGCCAAGTTTTCGCTGGGAATATTCACGAATTCATAAAGATTTCTATGTTATTCGGCTGAACCGAATCTTAAATATATAGTATATATTACAAATTTTAAATAAACATGCTCGGATATATATGGACCATATCGGAAATTTTCATTTTATGTCTTTTAAGAGGGTACTTTTTATAATCCGAACTAATTTTAAGCGAAAAAAAAAATGTTTTCATGGAAAAATCGGCTTAGACTATATCTCGGATATATATGGACTGATCTGTGGGAAATTTTTTTTCCTTTCAATGCCAAAATTGTATCAAGTTTGAAATAGAACAAACTATTTTTTTTTTAATTTTCATACAAAATTGCAAAAAAAAGGCTCTTTCGGAATTTTGGATATATCTCAGCTATACGATTCAATGGAGTAGTAGAATGGTGAAAGAAGCAAGTCGCTATGTATAAGGGTGTTCTCAGATACTGTATTTCAATGGCGGATAGATGAACATTGCTTAATAGAATTTTCTATCAATGCTGATTCAGAATATATATACTTTTTAGGGTCGGAAATGAAAATTGTAGAAATTACAAAAGAAATCACTAACTTATAATTATATACTCTTAAAATTTTTATGGTATATAAAAGTTTGTGTACCGTTTGTAATTTCTATAATTTTCATCTGCAAGTATACATATTCTAAATCAGAATTGATAGAAAAGTTGATTAAGCGTTGTCCGTCAGGCCGCTGTTGAAATACCGTTTCGGAGCAAACCATTCGATTTAGAAACTTTTTTCTTTCACCATCTCGATTCATGGGTTTGCTATTAAAATTCAGTAAATTCGGTTCACATATAGCTATCCAAAATTCCGAAAGGATTAATTTTTTTTCGAAAATTAAAAAAAATGTGTTTTTCGCTTCCAGCTTGACACAATTATTTGGCATGGCAATTCAAAGGTAAAAAAAATAATTTCCCCGATATCGAGATATAACCTAAACCAATTTTTTTATGAAAATGTTGCGAACCTAAATAACTTTTTTGGTTTAAAATAGCTCTTTTTTATATTGGACCAGTACTCAGAGGATGACCCCTACATATGCAGTGCATTGTACCAGAACTAGGAAAATAGGTTGTGAGGAGGGGAAAGAGGGAGTAATGTTTGTGAACATTTGACTTGAACCTTCCAACATTATAACAGAAAGGAAACACGTCTGCAGGCAAATTATTCCACAGACGAAGCGTTCGGCTGAAAAACGAATTCTCTCTGTAATGCGTAGTGCGATTCCACGAGCAATCGACCACAAATGGATGAGCTCTGGACGATGAGCGCGTGCTACGTAAAAATGTGCGAGTTTCGGGAACAAGATTCCTAACCTCGTCAGAGCAAAATCCATTGTAGTAACAATAGAACAGAGTAACGCACCCCACAGTGCGTCGATGCTCCACTGAGTCAATAGAGTTGGATACCCTACTGTCACCGATGAGCTTCTTTGCCCTCTCCTGCACACGGTCGAGTAACCCCAAAATAGACTTTGAGGCAACGGCCCAAACATGAGAGTTGTATTCCATTTTCGGTCGGATGTAGGTGGTATAAATAGTAAGGAGGTCGGATGGAGTAAAGTACATCTTACACCGTTTCAAAAAACCAAGGCACTTGAATGCTTCTTTGGAGACGTGAAAAATGTGTTCAGTCCAGCGAACATCACACTGTATCTTCATTTCAAGAACATCAACAGCATCCGATTGTGTTAATAAGCAACATTGTGTTAATAAGCAGCATTGGGTCTTACGAGCGTTGAAGGCGACACTGTTTTTACGACCCCATTCGGAGATTAATAGAAGGTCACTATTCAGTGAATCGTTCATATCTAGCCTCTTGGCAGCGATCTCTGATAGGCTGGGCCTATAGCTAAAATAGTACGAATGGCAAATGCTGCTGTCATCTGCGAAAGAGTGGATAGGGTTGGAAGTACATTATTCTCAGCAGAAAATATGGCAGCTTCAAATGCTTAAAGTTAACTTTGAAATTGACCATGACGATAAACCTGCAGTTAAGTTATCAGTAGCTTTTGAGGTTAATGTTACTTGTAATAAACAAAAAAAAAATCTGTAAGGTAAAATCCTAATATTAACTATTCGTCAGTTGTAATAATGGCACTAAATGGCACAAAATGCCAGCTTATAGGACCAGTGCGCGCTTAAAAATTGTCTCGTGTATGAAAGTCCTTTGACATAAGAAACAGCTTACACATGGTCACATGTGGATGATATATTCATAATCAGACACATACACAAAGATTATTTAAAAAAAATCGTTCGTCCTAACGTTTAAAACTGAAGGAGACTGACAAATGATCGCACCTTAAACTTACATATTTATATATGCACCCGCATTTTGTCAAGTTCATTCCCCTACTTTTTGGCTGTTTGTACATATAATTTTTGTTGCACACTAAACAAGGTTTCTTATTAATCGAAAAAGCTTCATTATTTTAAATTGTATTTTGTGTTCACATCATATCACTAAACTTTTATTAAACAAACTTCATTAAATTAAATTTCATATTCATACTTTTCAAATATGCAGTAATAATACATATTTTGTTTTGAAAACTTTACATTTGCTTTGCCTTACTGTTCTGAAAGGGGCTATGAAACTTATGGGAAGGGGGAGGTGGTAGGGTTGTATATCCAACTAAATAAATAAATTGATAACAACGAATAGCAAACATTTTGTGCGTGCTTGAGACTGTTTTTGTCACTTGTGCGTTAAACGTGTAGCATTCTATTAGATTTTATAGTTGCTGAAGTTGTACTTTTTTGCACAACTGCTGTCGTGCAAGGAAACGAATTGCAACAACTGTGCTTAATTTGCAACAAGAGTTTGTTGTTTAAAAAAAAAACAAAAATTGTTTAGTTGATTTTGAAGTCTGTGCAAAAGTCGTTCTTATTTGTTTAAGTTTCAAAATAATTTTATTTTATTTTTTCTCCCCTCAAGTTTTGCAGAGTACGAGTACATGTGATTGCATTTTGGATATTTTTGGAAAATAACAAAATAAATGTTGATTTTGTTTTCACATTTCATAATTTGATTAAAAAGTTGGTCTAGACTTGTCAGCTATTTTTAAGTTTTCAATTAAGATGTTGTTGAACAAATATAGAATAAAAAATTTCATAATTAAAAGAATTTAATAATTAAAAGAAAATATCAATAGCTGTAGAAATCGTTTAAAGCAGTGGTGCCCACAAGTTCTATATGGAAGAGTAAACCCCAATACATTTGAGGAGGCACTATTTTTATTTAATATTTTTTGTATTTAAAGTATTGTTGCTTTGCTTTTGTGTATGTACGGTAAAAAACGAAAAAAAAAATAAAAAGGACGAAGTTGTTTGTGTATTTTTCATTGCTAATGCTGAGCACAGAATTTGAGCACAGCCCTATAGCTAAGCGCATTTACAAAAACAATTGAGTATCAAGCGCATATGGCTGGGCTTACTTGGTTTAAAGCATTAAACACATGGATCACAGCTTTTCGTCAGCAAATGCTGCAACTGAAAATTATAGTCATATAGACGACTACTAAATTATTTTGAACATGCCGGCAACATAACTTTATTTCCATAAAAGTTTATTTCAGTGTGGCCACCTTAGGGTTTTTGGCTGAATAAGCTTCCGCTGAACAAATTCTGTTTCTGTCAACCTATCATGAAAAAATTCGTCTATGTAAAACCAATTTAAAAAAGAGCAGCTTAACTTAATAAAGTTTTTGTTTGCGATGCTTAATTTAGACTAGGCGGTCTCTCCAAGTTGAAAATATAATCGGATATATCTTCTGATATATAATGAGAACAGTATTAAAGATTTGAATTTTTCAAAATGTGAAACAAAAACATTTAGTTTTAAAATTGTTCCTCCAAAATATGCAATTAAAACCATTTGTAAGTGAAGTAAGTTTAACTGATGTACTCGTACATCTAATCGCATACTAGTTTTTTAATAAAATTAACAGCCTGTTCGACGATATCGAAAGGATAAGTTCATTCACATATTAGGCGAAAGAAAATTGATTTGGAGTTTTTCTAACTTTATTCTATGCGAACGATGTGTCAAAATTTAATTAAAATATATAAGTTGAAGCGAACGAACAATAGTGACATAGACCCAAATTTATTCGAATGTGAGTGACTAGTTTTCTTTCGCATACATTTTCATTCGATATCGCCGAACAGGCTGTAAGATTTCTTGTTCTGAGTATAGTTTAGGCAGGCACATATTTATTTATTTATTTGTCTATGGATATATTCCTTACAGACATTAATAATATGTTAATGTGTACATGTGTATATAAATATTAAACTATGTAAAAAACAAAATAATTAACTAGTATAAACAACAAAGAGAAAAGTTATGAATTTAAATAGACAATAATTGAATTCTTTACAACATTTAGATTTAACGAAAAATCAATTAGTCCAAACACCCTCTGCATACACCCTCTCCTGAGAGGGTCAGCATCAACATAATTAACTCTGGAAAATTCCACAAACAACGGAAAGAAATACCGATATAAGCGTTAAGGAATGTTAAATGAAATTTCATTAACCAAAAACACAGTGCAGATATCACCATTAATAAGTTTCAGAGCAAAAGAAACGTTGAGCGTAGTTCTACGGCTTTTCAAAGTAGGTGGCTCGATGAGAGCCAAGCGAGCCGTATAGGAAGGCAAATTTTGAGGGTTGAAGCGTAACCCTCGAAGGCAAAATAACAGAAACTGCTTTTGCACTGACTCAATTGCCTTTGAATGAATCTGATAGATCGAGTCCCAAATAATCAATCCATATTCTAATATAGGACGAACCAGTGCAGTATATAACGTTTTCGCAATGTACGGATCTGCGAATATAGAATAAATAAATTTATTTAAAACCGCATTTAAATTTTGTAGAAGGTAGAACATTTTCAAGAGCTAAATTGTTTTACATATTTTTTACATACTGATCACATTATTTTCATTTTGTAGTCAACAATAATACAAATTAGTTTAATGTGAGTACAATAAAAAATAGTATGGACAACAACCTACAGTTCTATCGTCTTGCATGTTGTCAAAATAATCGTTGATATTTAAATGTACTTAATATTTGATGTATTGAAGTTGGTCGTCTGCCGACTTCAATGTGTAGAAATCGCTTAATGTGGAAAAATTCCACATTGCCGCAGTTTCAATTTGTGTCGGATACAAGTTCAAAAATTTGTATATGAAATTTTTTTGTAGGCTCATTAATGTGCATACGTGAGAACACCAGTACTTTCCTTCATTTATTTTTTCTTCAAATGCCATTATGATGATGTTTTCTATTCCAGAGTCTAATTTAAACTAAGCTGAAAAGTCATGTTATAATTTTGATAATTCTGTAACTTTTTGAATAAAAATTTGTCTTTCATTAAATAAAAGTTTCAGTTTTCAACATAGTGCCTTCATGCGACTTGGCACGTTCTTTCTTTAAAATTTAACAGAAAGTGTACTTCAATAAAACAAAAAGAATTCAAGAGCTAACGAATGAGATAATTTGGCACATTCACAACATTGAATCTCAATTATATCTCAGAGTCATTGTATATGTGTTACTCTGTTCTATCGTTACTACAGTGGATTTTGCTCTGATGAGATTAGGAATCTTACTCCTGAAACTCGCACATTTCTACGTAGCACACGTTCATCGTCCAGAGCTCATCCATTTGTGGTCGATTGCCCAGGGAATCGCACAATGCATTACAGAAAATTCGTTTTTCAGCCGTACGCTTCACCTGGGAAATAAGATTCCTGCAGACTTGTTTCCTGTCTATTACAACATTGGAAGGTTCAAGTCAAATGTTCACAAACACTACTCCCTCCTTTCGAAAACCTATTTTCCTACTTCCGGTACATATGCACTGCATATGTAGGGATAATCCCCTGAGTAAAAATTTATTTGGACCACTGGACATAGACCAAAGTCGAGCAGAGCATTTGGCTGATATTTTATTTCAGACATAATTTTTATAGATCTTTCTATCACAGTAAAAAATATGAAAATACTTCTCTAAAAACTTCTCATACGATGTGGTTGAACCACTCTTTATGATACTACGTCAATTATTTTTGATTTAAATCATTAGCGACCATTAACGTTTGTTTTTAAAAATAATTTTAAATTATATAAAAAATATATATGGTTTAAAAAAACAAAAATCCTGCCTCGAAATCAAACTAATGGCTCAATTATCAATAGCAACTTTAGTTGTGTTGCCAGTTTGCTAAAAAAGCATTACAGATAGCAACTGGAAACTACATCTGGCAACCAAAGTAACTATTTTAAAATAATTTTCGCAACCACAAATTTTTAATTGCTGTATGGTATTTGAAAGCAAAATAGACTGAAAAATAAAAAAAATTTATTTTGCATGAAATACTGTATTAAAACTAGCAAACTGAAATCCACTGCTGATCAGGTTTGGGCAAATATTTCAGGAAAGCTATATAATATTGGTCTACCAGTTCACACACCCTGTAGGAGAGCATTCTTTAAAATTTCCACAAAATATACGACACCACCCTTAGAAAAGCAGAAAAAAACACGTTAACGATGAAAAACACACACGGATACGTAGTTATCAAAACATATCCCATAGATGATATTTACTTACATCACAGAGCGCAAATCTAAAGGGGAATCCCTTAACCGCTTTCTAACATTCTGCATGTTTTTTCGTTGATGAAATTATTTTAATTTTAATATTTTTCCTTTTAAGTTTAAATTCATTTTTTTCCACAAAAAAAATATTGTTTACAAGAATTATGCTTCAAAATATCACTATCGATAAATTTTCAGCAACTGAAAATAGTTGCAGTGCATAATACATTTTTTTTCGTGAGTTGGGTTGCCCACAGGCAACGCTATTTAAAATTCGGTTGCTATCCATAATTATGTATGTTCCAATTTTTTTTTTTTTTTTATTATTACCAAAATTGGCTTTCGGAAACGCTAAAACTCCCTACTTCCACGAAAACAGCATAGCAACTTCAATTTTCGCACTAAATCGAATGACCGTTAATAATTCAGATACACGTTCCACGGTAAAACAAGCACCAAACATGTAAAACCGGTTCCAAACCGGTTAGCAAAGTGTTTCCAAATTTTTTTGAGAATTCCCAAAATCGGCCTCCTGAATACCCAAAATCCCCCCACCTCTCCGAAAGTAATGAGGCAACTCTAATTTTTGCACGAAAGCAGCAACACGGTATATACATACATATGTAGTAATCACTCATATGGCATGCATGCAAACATACAAGTAAAGCTAATATAAGCGTGTTAAAAAAAATTCGTTTTAATTTCTTTCTGGAGTAAAAAAATTGTTGATATTTTTTGTATTTCTTTTAGCTTTGTGTATTTACTAAATACTAATTTCTTTTTCACTAATATTTACCTCTGGTATAAAAACCCCAATTCTTGTTTGTGTTTTTTCTTTTTCGAGGAATTTAATTATTTCATAACAAAGTGAATTTTTATTTGTCTTACCTGGAGGAGCATCTGTAGAACTTTTGTATGACAAAGTAAGCCAAACAGACCGGTATGGTCACCACAATAAACCAGGGGGTAATAATGACATTGATTAAAATCGCGCACAGACACAATAACGTGAACTGTAACAAACGTTGACTGGTGGCGGCTATTTTCTAAACAAAATAATCAAAAGTTATTAAAATGCATAAATTTAATTTTGAATTAAAAAATTAAATTGAAAGCCATATTAATTTGAATGGGGATTGAATTTGTATTTTCTTTCCACAAATCTGTGACAAACAAAGTTATTAAATCTGCTTAAAAGTCAAGGTATTACTTCAAGACGGTAATTTAAAGGATGGTCTAACCAATATATAGGATAATAATTGTTAATAAAACAAAAAGTTCGCGAAGAATAAATTTAATATATTTTATTATGATAAAAAAAACTAGCGTGACTATGATAATCTCATGCTACAAAAGGATTCCTCAAACTTATCACAAGACTTGGCTGCCAGCCACAACTTACCTTATCTATTATGGCCATGTCATTACTAAACCTGTTCATTATTCTGCCCAGTGGTGTTGTTTGAAAAAAATGCAATGACTTGTGCATAATTGACTGCAAAAGTTTATCATGTAAGTTTTGACGGGCTTTACAGCCGGCCCACTGACCAGCCGGCGTTGATATTATAGCCATAAGAATACAAACACAGGAAATGGCCGCATATATATGAAAGTAATACGTGACTGTTTGACCAGCCTCTACTGGAATAATAGACTCTGTTGCCGGCGCAAATGCAGTAGTTGGTGCATAATTGTGCCGCGTTTGTTGCTCGTACTGTTGGTTTTGTAGTCCGGATATATTTTTTGTATTATTATCAAATATTGTTGTTGTTGTTGCTCTTTGTAAATTTATTATGTGTATGTTGTTGTCTGTCCACTGCTGTAACCAGACATCTGTATAAACACGCAGAGCTTGCCAAATTAGGGCCGTGATGAAAAATATTAAAACAATTGTTAAGCCAGATGCACGCAAATAAAGCAAATAGATTTCCGCCGGTATTTTTCCATATTTACGCTCGACATCATAACTATTAGAAGTTGCTGTGCCAGTTGCCGCAGTAGATCTTGTGAAATTTTTTGCAAATGCCTGTGAAAAAGTGGTTGTTGCTGCCCGTGTTTTATTGCCAGTTTGTTTATTTGTTGCAGTTGCAGTTGCAACATCAGCACCTGTTTTCGTTGAATAACTACTGCCATTGTTGGCCAATAACAATTTATAATCGATATTGGCATCTGTATTAAAGAAAATAGAAAGCGAACAACAAAAACAGTTATTATTTACATTTATGTTCTCACATATGTGTATGCATAAATATATTCTGAATCATTGTTATAAAACTTGGGGGAATTTGTTGCATACGAATATATTTAAGAGGGTGGCGCAGAAATTTTGGCTTTTAATATAAATACTTTTTTAAAGATGCTATTTTCTCAATAAAATCGTTATATCCTGATTTTTATTTTTCGATTAGAAACTAAAAGTTTTATTTATTTTACTTATATAAATATTAATAGGTACATATATGCAAAACTTTACATCCCTTTCCCGCTACTATTTGTCGACCGACTAAAACCGAGGGTTGAGGCCATTTGAGTCACTAGCGGGGAACTGAATTCTAAAACTGAAATCTAAAAGTGAGTTCTTAACTCCTTTTACAACCCTCCTTTCTTTGTAAAATCTATATTTATGAGTATTGATTTAAGTCGAAAACAAAACGTTTTTCAATTTTATTTGCATTTTTAAAGCCAAAAGGCTTTTGATATATTTTTCCTTTTTTTACAGTAAAAGTGCCTTCACAGCTAAAGGATCGTAAGCGACATACTTTTCAAAAAGTGTTTTTTTTTTAAATCTATGCATTTGTAAGATTTGTTTATACATTTTGCTAAACCGAACTTCGCAAATGGCTTACATTTTTCCTAGAATTTCATTATTGTATTTTTTTGTTCCAAAAAAAAACATTCTGCTAACTATGGAGACAAGTTATGCAGTGATACAAAATTAAACTTTCCAAATGAGAATGGGAGGAAAGCAATTGCAAATGAAAATTGACATTTGTGCGCTATTGAATTTTCTTGCTTTGTTTTTTTTTTTTTTTTTTTTTTTTGTAGAAATTTTTCAAGATTCAAAATGTTATATCTGAAGCAGCGAAGTAGTAAATATGCCGTTTTTTCTATGCAAGTCTACAATAAATAGTAGACATTGACAAACAATCAGTGCCATCTTGCGTCAGCTTTAGTTAAATTTATATGCTTATATCAAAAATGAATATCTCGATTTCAAGAACAGTAAGATACCACAAATTTCGAGGATAATAAAAGTAAACAAACGTTATTTTATCCAAGTTGCAATGATCTTTCCTTGCTAGACAGCGTTCCCAAATTACCATCTTCAAATGCATATAAAAAAAAACTCTCACTGAACTAAAAAACCAATAGAAACTAAAATACATGCAAACCAGTGATCGCTAAAAGTCATGTTTTTGGTTGATTCACTCATACACTAAAATTTGTAATCAACCAAAATCAAGCAACAAAGTTCAACGCTGAGTAAAATCGACTCGTCTTGGTAACTTTCTGAATTTGTAATCAACAAAAATTTTCTGAGATCATTCAAATAGTGTCAGAGTATGAAAACATCTTGAACTGCTTTTTTATATCCAGCGAGGCACGTTTTGATTTAAACGGCAATGTTAACAAACCAAATGGAGTAATTAACCCACAGATACTCAATCAGATGAAATTACATCCACTTCGCAACACAGTGTGGTGAGCAATTTCTTTCAGGTTCATTGTCGGGCCTTACTTTTTCGAAGTAAACAGTCTTATTGTTACGGCCAATGCAGACCATTACTTAATGATGTTGAAAGAGTTTTACTTTCCAGATTTTTGCCGAACAAACATCCCTTTCAACTTTGTTTGGTTTCGACAAGATAATGTCACTTGCTATATAGCCACGCCTGTTATGACAGAATTGAGACAAAAATTTTCCAAGAAACTCCACATTCCGTTGGCCTTCCTGGTCTCCTCATCTCACTGTACCTGATTCTTTTTTCGTGCGATTATTGCAAACAAGAAGCTTACAAACCCCCTCCCCGCAAATTTGGATGATTAAAAGCAATGCATTCGAACGATAATTAAGACAGTTCCCGCTGTAGCACTCCAGATAGAAATGACTTACTTTTTGACGCACATGTGTCGCACAATTAATTTTAAATTTAGTATTAGGATTTGTATACTTATTTTCAGTTCATTTTGAAGATTCAATAAATAAAAAAATGTTAAAAATTAAAAAAAAAATGTGTTGCACATGTGCCGCGGAGGATGGAGGCCATTGGAATTGAATTAATTTCAAGACTTCATGAATTACTTTAATAAAAATGTATTATTTTTCAAATGAATTACTAAAAAATAAATTACATAAACTTTATAAAAAGTTATTTGAGCTTCTTAATGTAGCAAAATTGTTCTGCCACCTTTGTACAACCATGTAAAGGTGCCTTGATTTGACATAAATGAAGGCTGCAAAAATCAGTAGGATGAACGAAAAAAAGCAATAAAGTCGTTCTCTTGTAAACTCATATGTTTGTCGCTTATCTCTTAATTGCTGTTAAGGTTCGGTATTATTTTTGGTTTTATAAAATTTCATCAATTGTTAATATTTGCTTTAGTTGCAAGTAAATTCGTTTAGCAAACACACTTCCGCATTGTGTATCCAAATACCGCAAAGGAAGAAAATCTAAAAGCTTTAGGCCAGAGATGAACTATTTTTCTAATTTACCTCAAATATGGATTTAGCAGTACAGATGAAATTATTTTAAAACTGTTCAAAATAGTTCACTTGTACTTGAAAAATAGAATGCATAGTATTTGCTTTAATGCAATTTCCGGTGGAATAAATGAATTTTAAGGAAATTTGCATAAAACACAAAATATTTTTTTTTTATAAAATACGCAATTAAAAATATATCATGTAATGAAATCCAGTAGAGAACATATTAATGATGTAACATTCGATAAACTCTCGTGAGTTTTTGAATTTCGATTACCTTTCTTTTTAATTTCAATAAACTTTTGATTTAACTTTTTACTCAAGTAATAGATAAATATATTTTATACTTTTAAGGTAAAATTATAAAAAAATAAGTTCTGTAGTTTGTTTCTCTTTGATAAATTTATATAGTTAAACATTGGCCGTGACATATTCGTATGCAATTTGTGCTTAAGAAAATTTTGCAGTATCCCGTTTTAATTGGCATGACGACACTTCTCAAAAACTGAAGTGCAGCCCGTATGACTTTGAAAAAAAAACGCACGGACATTAAATTTTTCAAAACAAAAAACCAATTTAATCAAATAACTAAAATATAAATATACAATAGTTTAAAAAACTAAAAAATACGCCTCGATATCAAACTAATTTTCCATATAACCAGATAATTAGCCGAATAACATGTTCTGAGTTTTTTTTTGGAATTTCCAAAATCGTCTTCAGGAATCGCCAATATCCCCACACTTCCGCGAAAATAATGTGCAACTTCAATTTTCGCACTAAATCGAATGGCCGTTAATAATTCAGATACACGTTCCACTTCCAAAACGCGCACCAAAAATAAAAAAACTGGTCCCAATTCGGTTAACGAAGCCGTTCCGAGTTTTTTAGGAATTCCCAAAGTCAGCTTCAGGAGGCATCAAAACCTGCTCACTTCCTCAGATGCAATACGGTAGCTTCAATTTTCGTACTGAATCGAATAATCTTTTATAGTTCAGATGCATGTTCTACGACAAAAACGCGCACCGAATATGAAAAATCGATTTTCAACCGATTGACGAAGTGGTACCGAATTTTTTGTGGAATTCTCAAAACTGGCTTCATGAATCTCCAAAATCTCCCACTTCCGCGGAAGCAATACAGCAACTCCAATTTTCGCGCTAAAACAACATACAAATAAACAAACATAAAAGCGAAACTAATATAAGAGTTGTAACAAAAACACCCCTTCAAATGGATAAACAGAACATGGCTCTATGAAGTTTGCCGCAAGTGGTTCTCATTGTAATTTCTTGCGATCAAACTGCAATACAAGCAATTGCTCAAAAAGTTTTCAGTTTATCTATATTTTTATTTCACAACTTTCTGAAGATGTCATAGCAAATTTAACACTGAAAAGCTAAATTGTTTTGAATTGAATTGCTTATCGTCATTTTAATGTGAGTACTGGATCTTCAGCGCCTACAATAAACCGCCGGTTAGCAAATTTTCCACAACGTGTTACAGTAAAACACCTTTCATGTACCAGGAGACTACGCACAGTCTACACGGAAGAAAATATCCAACGTGTTGCGGATAGTGTACACACAATATAAGATCCATTCTCTTTTATTTAATTAAAAAGTAGCATACCTTCTCCGGGGACGCTCTTTACTAGCAATGTGTTTATAATATATAAGATTTATTTATAAGATTTCATTGTATATACAACTATTGTATACGTATTTTAATGTAAGCAAATAAAAACGAAATCACATGCTGTAAAAAAACAACTACTATCATATCAAAAACACTAGAGAGCTGCACTAAGAGACATTGTTTATATATGTAAATAATAATATTATTAACTAGTGTTGACACTATGTAAATATATATTTTTTTAGTCAGTAAATAATTTTAAAAAACACAGAAGTGTGTACTTTTCCACTTATTCTAATATATACGCTGTTTACATAACACGAGTGAGTAACACGTGTAGCTAAAATTGATAGCTTTTCATATCAGTTTTTACATCTGCCGTCAATTCGCGTTCTATAAACTACGCATTAAATAAAAAAAACCCTATGAAGTATCTTTCAAAGAAACATTTAAAATGTCTCTAAAAATTCTGCTTTTAATAAAGTTTTTTCTTCAGACTTCCTAACAAAAATATTCGAGTCACGTACAGCCTATACATTTTTAAATCATAAAAAATTTATAAAAAGTAATTTTAACGAGATAGTTCTAAGTTTTATAGAAATTATTTTTCTAATTTTTTTTTTTTCTTCTCTTCTCTTTTAAAAGTTTAACCAACTTTAAACAATTCTAACACTTTTTTATTGGCCGCACGTGAAGACGGCATCTCAAATTTAATTCAATTAAAATCGAT
Organism: Thecocarcelia acutangulata; assembly: GCA_914767995.1. Taxonomy (NCBI): domain Eukaryota; kingdom Metazoa; phylum Arthropoda; class Insecta; order Diptera; family Tachinidae; genus Thecocarcelia; species Thecocarcelia acutangulata. The sequence continues at coordinate 15,885,969 of OU612097.1, forward strand.
TAAGCAATTTAAGATTGAATTGCTGCCAATTGTTGCTGCTTATCGCTCTAAATATCAGTTATCATTAGTGCTCAGTAAACACTTATTTCTGGTTTTGTTCTTGTGAGCTCTCACAGCACTATTCAATACACACTGCTTCTTATAGAATCGATAAGCGGCAACAGTTTTCACTTCAATACAACAAACCACTCAATGGCAGCAGCACTTTTATAAAAAAAAAATTGTAATAAAAATGCAGTAGAAATCTGTAAAGATGTGTTAACGTTTGGCAAAACAGGGAGAAAAGGGAGGTTTAACTCTTAATTTTTAATGAAACAAAGATACAATTAAGTTAAATTTAACCCAATGACTAAAGCAGCAAAAACTAGATGCCATTGAGTTTTTATTAAAAATAGGGTAATGATATGAATTGAAATCGACTTAAACGGATTTACTCAATCTTACTTTCCTTACTTATACAGGGCATCCGCTGGGAAGGTATACTAAACGCAGTAATTCCATTGTAATACTGGCTGTATGGGATGTGGCACTGTCTTGTTGATGCCACATTATAATGTAATCTGCCACGGTAAAAGTCAGTGGCTCTTTCCACGTAGGATAATAGTTTTTTATTTATCAATTCAGAAAAAAACTTAATAAGTAATAAGTACAATTCAAAATTAAGTGCCAATTTCACGATAACGAAGCTGTTCGTTCGTTGGCACAATTACATTTAAAACAATAACACAATTGTTAATGTTGTTTTTGTTTTAAATGTAATTGTGCGAACGAACAAACAGCTTCGTTATCGTGAAATTGGCTCTAAATAAATTGGTGAACTGACCAACAGAACGTCCGCTACTCGTGACGGTATGAATACAACTCTCCTCTTTTAAAAGATCAGGGGTTATGTGAAATTTATTATGTGGGTTAATGTATTAGTTAAACTATGCCTGGGATTTATGGCTGTATAAACCAGTAACATACCTCTGCACTTCTACACTTACTGCATACTGGAGCGAAGGCTGTAATAACCTGACGAAACCCTATACCACCAACTGGTCTGTGTATTATGGCTGTCTAAACCAGTAAACCCCTCTACCACTACTTTGAGTACAAGCAAACGTTAACTTACACTAGCGATGCTGTCAAAATCTGCGCTAGCATCCGTGTACGCAGACATTGCAAGTACAACTAAACAATGTAGTGGTAGCAAGGGCATTATGTAGTGTTGTGTCAACAATATGTGAACCCATGCTCTAATATTTACATTTTTTTATTTACATAATTATCTTCCTCTGTGTGGTTAGTTCTCTTACAAAATTCTCTTAACTTAACTTTACAATTCTCCTAATTTAAATATGTATATTATATAAAACATATAACAATAAATCAAAATTAGATTGAGTGTCTTCCAATACATCAACAATATATAAAAATGATAGGTATATAAGCATAATTTACAATATGTATGGCCAGAGTTGGAAGATATGGATGTGGGCGATATGTGGTTTCAACAAGACGGCACCACTGATAACACACCTAACGAAACAATGAATCGCGACAATTTCAATAGTCGTGTTATCTCACGTGGTGGTAACGACAATTGGCCGCTAAGATAATATGATTTGACGCCGTTTGACTTCTTTCTTTGGGGCTATTTAAAAGAAAAGGTGTACATCGATAAGCCAGCAAGAATTCAAAAGCTAAAGGATAAGATAGTCTAGCATAGTCAATTATGCCAAAGCGAAGGCAAGTCGCAGCGACCATTTGGCCATACATTATTGAACAATACCAATATTATCATAATAAATAGAAATTTCAATAATTCTTAAATAATTTGTGTTTTACTCAAAATCCAATATTGGCGCTTAGAATTTAACCGCTTTTTATAAATAGCAGGCAGACGTTCGACAGAGGCAGAGTTTAATTTTAAACTTTCTGCAAGACAGACATAAGTCAGAAAAGTAAGCAAGTCTAGCGTATTAATGCCCAGTGCTGTTAAAGGCCTTGTTACACTATCCTACACGACCGTGCGATCTACTAAATAAAACATGTGTGCTGAAAAATACTAAAAATGTAACTGTGCGACAGTGCGAATTGATAAATTTTATGAAAATTTACAAGACATTATGGTTTCTGTGCGATCAGTGTAGTATATATTATGAAAAATATGAGAATATCGTAGACGCCTCGAGAAATACTTTTAATAATGTAAAATTATTATGGTAATGATAATTTTTAATTGCTTTACTAAACAAATAAATTGTTGCAATCATACTTGCATAATAGTGTAGTCTTGTGTCATTCATGAATGAATTAATTCAACTGAACGATTCTCTCAAGTGAAAGAATAAAATATTTCTGTATTCTTACTTTATTTCTTTTAACATGCTCTTTCTTTTCATATTTCGTCATCTTTCATTCAGTACCCGTAAATATTCAGAATCAATTATTAATTTTATTTTGTACTTTTAAATTTAAATCAACTTTAAAAATGGACATTAAGTGAATTTTTTATATATTGTGTTTAAGCAAATTCATTATGCTGCCACCTGACACACATAATTGTAACATTTTCATTCATTCTGAAATGTTTGGCACGCAAAAAGTTGAAAGAAAAGAATGAATTAATTCACTTAACCTTTCTGAAAAAGAAAAAAAGATTCACACAAATGAAATATTTTGCTCAACACTATAATAGTGTGAGCTACAACGTCATTTTGAAGGGATTATGTGAAGTCGGCCAGACTTTTAGAAAATTTTCCTGTAAATGAATCGTACGATCGTGCGGAAGAGTGTATTAGGACCTTAAGTGTAAACAAAGTTATGCAGTATTTTAGTAGTGTGTAACAAACCAGTATCAGTGTCATTATTTCATTTGCAGTTGTAGCAAAAACATAACAGTACTTTTTTGATGTCAGACTCATGAAATGTCCGTTCGAAAAATAAGTTTCTGAGCAACTTCGTTAGTTATGGACTGATTGTCAGTATTCCATTTGATTTTGATAGAATTTTTCGAACAATAAAAAAATTGGATATTGCACACATAAAATGTCCGGGCAAACAAATCAATTTTTGAATAACTCCAGAATTTTGGAACAGATTTTCAAAACTATTTTTTTATCTGTGATCAGTACTCAGGGGATAACCCCTACATATGCAGCGCATTGTACTGGAATTAGAAAAATAGGTTATGATGGGGAGGAAAGAGGGAGTAGTGTTCGCGGAGTGTTAAAGCTATCGCTCGATCTTTTATCTCATTATACATTTGATCAGTGTTTTTATACGACAGTATTTGACATTCTTTTCTGTTAATTACTAACTACTTTTTCATTAATTACTAAAAATTCTTAAATTTAATACTCCTTAAGTTTAGTTTTTTACTTCAACCAGTGTTATTCATGCCCTTCCTAATTTCTTTCTACCACAATGCTGTTGAGAATAGCAGCAGGCAATAATGTTTGTAGTTGTGTGGGTGTGTGTTTTTGTGTCTGTAGAATTTATTATTTATCTACTTACCTTGTATGGATACTTCATTTTCTATACCTGCAATCCAACTTTCCGTCTCAGTTTCAGTATCCGCTACTGCCACTGAACTCAATTCAATTGATGGCACAGAGGCAGCACTGCAGCCAGCAATGCCTGATTCCTCCGAGATGCTCCTTAAGTGATGGAAATGGGTGCACACATTCAGACACATGCACACAATTCATTTGTAAAAAGAGGAAAAGGAAATGAATGAATGAGAAGAGAGAAAAAAATAAATTGGAGTAGTGTTGATTGCAAAGTTTGTTAAAAAAAAAACAACAGGTATAAATCACAATATATAAAACTATCTATTCAATAATAAAGCAAACTAAAAATAAAACTGACTTATGAATGGATATTTTAAATAATAATAATAATAATAAAAAATAAGAAAATGAGAGGGACGAAAACAAATTCATTATTAGGTTAAACAAAAACTTTATTTTAAATAAAATGCGAGTAAGTACATCACTAAATAGACAGCAAAAGTAAAATAAAATATTGTTCTTATTCAAACTTATGTTTTGAATAAGACAAATAGCTACTTACAATATGGAACCAGAGTTTGTGGGCAATTTGCGGTGAAGTGGCACCACTGCAGCAACTTTTGGCTTAAAAGACTTCCTCATGGACATTCTTCTCAGAAATTGCTGAAACCCATTATTCGCAGCACTTGTCTTTACTAGATCAGCCACCAAAGCAGCATCTGAATCCCTTTCATCTTCTTCTCTGACCTGTTGTTTGTGAAAGGTGGGAGGCGATGAAACATTTCTTGCAACCGGCAGATGTTGTTTATTGTTGATTATGGTAGCTGATGGCTGCCAAGACTGTGTACGTGAAGCCGGTATTTCATCACCATAATTACTGCCACTTAAATTGGTCATATAACTGTTGGCACTGCTGCAACTGTTGGCCAGCAAACTTCGACGCAATTCGGTGGGTGTATTGCTGATGTTGCTCAAACGACTTGAGGCACGAGAACTGGGACGTGCTTTTTGTTGTTGGTTATCGCTGCGATTACTGGTACGTCTGCGCCTTCTTAAAATTACATTTTCCGTTTGGCATTCATCCAGCGGCAGGGGAACATCATAAATCAGATGACGTGAGCCATAAATAGTAGAGGGAGTGCGTTTTAGCTTAAAACTTGCATTTGAAGAGATCAAAGAAGAGTGCTGAAAAGCAGCATTTCAAAAATATTTATTATTTCTACATCATAACACATAAATGCATAAAATTATATACAAGGTGTCCCAGAACTCAAAGGGAAGCCGAAACAAAGTGACAGAATTCATTGCCACATCATGAGAAAAACCAGAGAGAATTCTAAAAAAAATATTTTACTTAGTTAAGCAATTGAGGTTTTATTCGCTATTTTAGCTTCTAACATTTATACCAATAAAAAATTATAAATAGCTTTTTTCTTTTTAAGTTCTCAACAATTTATTTAGAATGTTGGGATATAAAGTTGAATGTTTAAGAATATCTTTCAAAAATTTCCAAAGTCTACTGATGATTAGTGTAGTTCCTATGAAATGTCGACATACATATAGATAGCTGGGAAACATAGAAAACAAGCTATTTATAATTCCTTAGTTACATTTTTTTTTTTATTCGTGCAGGCCCTTGTATTTTGTTTGATTTTTTCTCATAATGGTTACCATTAATCTTGATGTAGAGTCGAGGAGATCTGTATGTTTACACAATATAACCATGTATATGATACAAAACGAAACCCAGTGATAGTTACATGCAAACGCTTATACAGGGTATTCTGGTAGCAGATTAATGGGGTGTTTACGGGACACGAATGAGTGATATGTCGAAAAAGTTTGTATCAGATATACTCAATATTTTGAGTGTATTTTATACAAATTTTCTAGACATATCACTCATTCGTGTCCCATAAACAGCACCTCATATATTTAAACTTAAATAGAAAACGTAACAATTAACACAAAGTTCTATTAAGACACAAAGTTCTATCCCACTGGGATTTGAACTGGGGTCATGGCGTATCATGATCTGCTACTTTACCACTCAGCCACCGAGTATTTAATTATTTTCTATTTATATTCATCTCATATTGAATCACATATGCATTTTGTCAATTGCCCACATTGCTGAGTGGGTGCTGATGAGTACAGCTAAAGATTTGCTTATTATTTTTCTTGTCTTCTTCAATCAATAATTACAAATGTACAAATGTACAAACCAAAAATTTAATTTATAAAAATGTTGTTTTGTTTTACAGTGTAATGAGAGTGCCAGCTTTCGATTAAACAAAGAAAGTTTGTACAGTTATGGGAGGTTACACTGTTTACTTTTAAAAGAGTGTTGAGGTTAAAAAGACAGCGAAAAAAACTTTATTTATTTGTAATATTTTCATAATAAATATTTTATAAAGTTTTCATATAACTTAACACAACATAATTAATCATAACATTTTGTTTAATCATAAGATTTTGTTTTAAAAAATTAATAATTGCAAGTACTTACCACAGGCATCATAGAATCATAAGCATCATCATCATTGTCACTGGCCGCCAAAATATTTTCTAAAGAACTTGTCTTCATGTGTCCTCCCACATCTACTTGACTATAGCTGGCATCGCCTTCGCAACTGGCTGCTGGTGAATCTTGCATGGAAATTGAACGTTGTAGTCCTAATTTGGAGACATTTTTAAATAATTTCCAACGTTCACGTGCAGTGCGGCCTAGAGCAACAGTTTCCATTGAGCTTTTTTAAGAAAAGTAAAATTGGAAACAATTATATATATAAAAATTATATATATACATATATATATACATATATATACATATATATATATATATATATATATATATATATATATATATATATATATATATATATATATATATATATATATATATATATATATATATATATATATATATATATATAGACCGATATCCAGATTTTTTGCCTTGTAATTGCCATGCTTAATAAGTGTATGAAGGTTGAAGCAAAACAAACAATTTTTTTTAATTTTCATACAAATTAAATGCAAAAAATACCGACTTTTTTCGGAATTTCGGATATATATCAGCTAAATGTGAATTGATTTTACTGAAATTCAATAGCAAACCCATGAGTCAATAATAAAATGAAAGCAAAAAGTCAAAGTCCCCTGAGTACTGGTCCCAGATTAAAAAAAATAATATTTTTTTTATCTTTTTTACCGTTGTCCGGGTTTTCTATATATGTTCAATATTAACATTATTTTCAATGCATTTCATTACCTTGTAGTGTGGAAGATGTTGGATTAAATTTTGCTATGCATTAGCAAAGCAGTGTCGAAGGTATATAGACTGGGCACTGATCAGTGTTAACTAATTTAATTTCAACATTTTAAATGCTGCAATAGAGGTCCTCATCATAACCTAGTTTCTTAGTTCCAGTACAATGCGCTGCATATGTAGGGGTCATACCCTGAGTACTGGTCCCAGATAAAAAAAAAAGTCTTAGAAACGGTATTTCAACAACTGACAGACGCTCATCGCTTAATCGACTTTTCTATTAATTCTGATTCAGAATATATATATATTGTAGGCTCGCAAGTTTAATTGTAGAAATTACAAACGGATTCACAAACTTATGTATACCCTTTACATTTTTGTGAAGGGTATAAAAAGTGCTTAAAAAGTTTCGACTTTAAAAAAAACTTTTTAAGCAAATTTCTTAAACAATTAAATTTTCCTTATTTTCACAAGACAAAAAAAAAACAGTTAGTTAGTAGCAAGTCCCTTTTTGAAGAAGAATTTTCTTTCACATTTTTATTTCCGCTTCGCTGCACGTGAGCTGCTTTCTGTAACGTATAAAGTCCTGTAATGAGTACAAGGAACCAATTAGTTACTGATACTACTACCTCTACTTATAAGTCAACTGCCAGTTTTGTTTAGCCTTATATACCAGAAGGCAAAAAGGACTCTTCATTCTTGAAAACAAACTTGAAGTCATGATTTCAATTTACTCAACACTTGATATGAAAAGTCGTAGGCACATCCGCATTTACTGGTCTTCCCACACAATTCGTCTCGTTTAATTGAATTGCAACCATCATCAGCAGCACTTTTAGGAATTAAAGCAATAAAGACTGTGCGAAACTTTAGTTCTCTATGGTAATAAGTAAATACGTTAGAAAACATACTGAGTACTGGGATCACAGCCCAGCAACACAACAACAACAACAACAACAAGAGGATACAAATGGCTTATAAGTTAATGGCATATTTAGGGAACTTTTACCTTCTTAATAGCAACCAGCCTGTCAATGCAGAGCTTTAATGAATATTTTTTAAGAAAATGTTTTATCAAAATTTATGGAGTATAAAATTTAATGCAGATAAAATTTTTTAATTTTATGAAGCAGTAATTTAACCATGAAACAGAAAAAGGAAATGGAAACGTAAAACTAGATTTAAACAGCAGATCTAATATTTAAGAAAAATACCTAGCGTAATTTATTGAAATTTTAGCGCAGAAAAAGGTGTATAGCTTCTTATTTTGTAAGCCTATAAATCTTTTTTTATTTTTATTTTTTATTCTAAGTTGTTGCTTAAATACTTTTTCTAATAATAAATTAGAAAGCGGAAATAAAGAGAAAAATAGGAATCTAAGAAGATGGAAACAATTTTTTTGTTTGAATTATAAACAGTTTAAGTTATTAAATCTTATAAATTGTTTAAGTTAATAAATCTGGTTACTCGTATTTTTCTTTCTGCATTTGGATTTAATATCAAAAAAAACTTTTGTCTTCAAACTTGAGCTTTTAACTCTTATGTGGTGCTTATGGGACACGAATGATTGATATGTCTTAATACTTTGTAACGAGTGATACGTCTTGAAATTTTGTATGGAATATACTAACAGACTAATTTATAAAAATATCTTAATTTAAAGATAATCTTTACATTATTTATTCAACAGTGTTCACCTTAGTAACTAATAATAAATATATAAATATAATAATAATTATTTATAAATACTTCATAATATCAAATTAACTATTAAATACTTTTGTGGTTAGAGAGAGCAGTGATGTTGATCCTCAGCCGCCTGCTAAACGGCAACTGGCCAAATCATTAATTTAATTTATTTAATTTTTTTACTTAAAACTTTTCGTAACCAGATAAGGCCGACAAGGTAGAGGCTGATGTAAACCAATTTTCGCAATCTGACCGGGATTGTTTCGCCCCGGAGAACTGATTTAGTATACCCCAAGCTGAGACTATTGCTTTCTGGCGCATAGAAGGGTTGTGACAAATAAAACTCTAACAGTGCAACCTAAATTAAGGCGTAAGCGCAAAGTAATTTAGCGCTTGGAGTTTACGCTGTCGTAAGTTACTTAAATATAAGCGTTAAAGTTATGCCGTGAACAGTATTGTGCACTAACCTTGTTGAATAAAAATCACTAAATAGATATAACAAAAAGTGATTAAGTCCCTGAAAGTACCTAAAATGTGATTACTAATAGCCGCAAAAATTTAGTAATATTTGTTTTCAAGCGAACTTTACTGAGAGACAGTAAAACTTTCTCTCTTACGCTCTGCCAAAAAATTGGATTTTCCAGTTGCAAAGCGTTGACGCTGCGCTATTTGGGTTGGTCTCATACATTTTGTATGTACATGAGGATTTTTTACAGATAAATTACGCTTGACGTGCTTATTTAGGTTGCACAATAAGAAGCCACATGACTTAAGTTGTGTTTGACTTCCGAAACCTTCACCAAGCGTTAATTGTCAGAACGGAGATCATCGGATCCCCCCGGAATTTCTGCTTGCAAACCATCTGATGGTTGAGGCACCTAACTTGGCTGCAACGTTATGGCTGTGGTTTAACCCTCAAATAGCAGGAAGGAGAATTAGTGCTACTTGGACGGGAGAGTTGGTTAAGGGTTGATGTTCTTAATGGACTTAGGCCTACCTACTCATAAACCTTGTATGCCATTGACAGTATGGGCAATTGCCTACGGGAGGGATCGGACGACCCCAGCTCTTCACTTATGGCACAACGTTGCGACCTGTGTGAGTCTGGCAAACCACACGAGAGCGCTGTTGAATCGTGAATAATTCAAATCGTGGAGCAGGGCCATCATCAGATAGGGTTATGAAGGCAAGTGCTAAAGTAAATCAATGACACATTCTGACCGGGATTGCTGAAATTTGTGCACAGTTTCACTGATGTTAGACACATTGGTTGATTATGCTGCCCCAGAAATTAAGAGGTGTCCCAAATGCATTTTGATTTGAATGTATCACAAAGAATTATAAAAATAAATTGGGTAAAAACCTTGACATTTACCATTGTGCAATAAGTTTGGTGTATTCTTTATTTGGCTTTATGCAAAGCCAAGCCTATAAATTTATCAATATATAAAGTGATTTTTGTATAAGAGGAGATCGATGTCAATGCAAGTCCCCATTAAAATAAGCTTTAATTTTAAGAAGAGTTGATTTAAATGCTATAAAAATTAAAAAAAAACGGGATAAGATTTCGCTGCCTTGACTCATTTATAAAAGTACACAAATTTTTCCCCATTTCCTTTTAACTTTTCTTTTGAACAAAATTCTTTCCACCACAACTTTTTAGCATCATAAGTTCAGCACTTTTGCATCTTCTTTTTGTTTTTCCAATTACGTGATTATCAAAACTCATTTGAATTTGTTTTCACTTTGTGATCGAAGCAAAAAAAAAAATGGTTTCATTATCTTAACCAGCAATAAATATTTTTTATTTTTCCGACAATTGTTTCACTGGACAGAAAGGAATTTTATAAAAAATGTTTTTCTTTCTTTTCCATTAAGCTACTCACTTGTTTTGTTGTTCTTTTGCATTGACTTTAGCAATTATTGAATTCCATTTAGCGATTATATGGGGATGGGTAACTTCGATATCCTTGTAGCTGCCGGATGCTTGCAGGCAACCATCTTTCAATACAATTAACTATAAATAAAAATATGAAAAAGCAAATTAAGCAAAAATGTGCAGAAAGTTCAGGAAATGATTAAATATGAAACCAAAAGGCAGCAGATACTTTTAAGTTTAAAAGGATTTCAATAAAAAAATTTTCAAAAGAAGTAATAAATAGTGAATTATTTAAAAAGAAACTATATCCGAATTATTTTAACCGAGTACTGTTTTAATATGTATTGTTTTAATAGCTTTTTTCCATTCGTCTAAAAAGTTTTTTTAAATTTTATTGTTCATCCTCGTAACACTTAGCGAAAATGAAAATAATAATCGACCACAGAACCATAAAAAACGGAAACTTTATAGCAAAATATTAATAAATAAGTCAACTCAACCTGGATAAATAAAACAAAAATAGAAAAATTATGAAATAGAGTCAATATTTGTTGGAATTAAAAGAGGCAAACAAATACTATCTACCATCTGAGCCAATTGTTTTATGGTTAGATATAATTAGATAGCGTTTTCTTTTTTTATTTCCAAATAATCCCACACTGATTAGACGTTTATTTCATTTGAACAGATTTCATTAATCAATAAGTCCAGAGTGGCTCTTCTAGCAGTTTTATAGCTAAATTTAATATTTTTTTATTTTTGTAATGATAATTCCTGGAATGTCCTGTAGGAAAGCGCAGCAATATTTATTATTATTGCCATGTCCTTAATTCCCAGGATAAGAACATTTTTGACTGGTGCTGCTTTTGTTGTTTTATTAATTTTTGTGCTTTAATAATTTTGGCCATTCATCTGATATTCTTTTAATTGTTTTCATAATTAGCCGCTTATATTGGTTGGGGCAAGAAGAGACGTTTAACTCACAGCACTTTAATATTTTTAACAAGTTAATAATGTGAACTTTTTCGCTTGAAAAGTGCATTTATTATAATAATGAAATGAAATGAAAACTGTCCATTGTTAGCCACTACTTTTTCAAATATTTGTAGTAGTACGAGTATAAGGACACCGCGCAAAAAAAAAAAAAATTGCTTCGGATAGAATGAGCCAAGCCCATTTTTGACACCCTGTTCTGCAGGGCAGCGTATTCCACTAACGGCTTTCTGCATTGATCGAAACAAATGGTAGTCAGATAAGGCATAAAGTAAAACTTGTCATCCACTATTTTCCAAATATGCTTTTTTTAACCGAGCGTTGCCCAGATAAGATATTATCGGTCATGTTCCAGAAAAAGACTATAAAAATAGGGAGAATAAAAAATTATTTGAAAAGTTAACTTTTCATTTTTATTGTTCTAAAAAAGTAGCAGCTTGGGTGTTTAATTCGTTCATTCGAAATTTCGAACTTCGAAAAAAAACTTGGCTAGATTTTCAAATAACGTGTACTGGCACTAACAACATTTTCAATTTTATTTCTTTTATAGCAACCAGTAGTGACATGAACCATATTCTCAATTTGATTAGAAAATGTGTACTGGCACGAACAACATTTTCAATTTCATTTCTTTTATAGCAACCAGTAGTGACATGAACCATATTCTCAATTTGATTATATTTTTTATTGATTTTTAACCTATCGATTATTATTTTATAAGAGCAAAATTTAGTTAGGTTTATCAAATGAACAACAATGATCGTGATTTTTCTAAGCGCAATTTTATCCAAAATCTTGATATAGCCGGTGGCTGTAAGCCCAAGATGTGAAAGTGATGACGATTATTCAGGTGAGTTTGTGATTCCGTAAACGCTACAATGAAATAATAAATATTAGTTTTTTATATTGTATGATGGTATTTGTCTGGCTCACGTTCAAACCTGGCTTTCGCCAAGAATTATATTTAGTTTTAATTATAACAATAATTGCCGCAATCAATAACTCTTGATAAAAAAAAAACAGGAAAAAATAATTGAATTTACTGAGCTGGGAAATAACTAGCTGAGTCGCAATCGGTACACTGCTCATCAGTACCTAGTGGGTAAACATGATGTATTTTTATTACGCTCGCTTAACCAACTAAGCCGCCGAGCTCTTATTTATTTCTGCGTCTATATTTGTCTCATATTGATCACATATTCAATTTATTATAATTTATTATAATCCAAGTTGTTTGTACTACAGTTTTTTCAGATTCAGATTCAGTAAATAATTAAATGCTTAAAAAACAAACAAAAAATAAATGTTGGACGCCAATAAATTAAAGAGATAATGGGAGAGAGAGGGAGAGAAAGAGTAACATCCCAGTGAAATTTTTGTCACATACATCTTCGATCAAGACCATTGACAATGCAAGCGTGCATCTAACACTGTATACATAGTAAGCGAAGATTGGATAAGTTCAAAACTATATTATTATCATTTGTTTTCTTCTTTGCTTCTTATGTACATTTAATTTAAAAAAATGAGTAGAAAAGAAGACTAATATGAATCGGATGCTAGTTGTTTGTTGTACTTAACATGTTTATTTTGATTTTTTCTGTTGACACAATCGTTTTCAATCGGATGCTTTGTAAATTGTAATAACTTGTGGACTGCTGGGTATATTTGTTTAATTTCTTCTTGCTTCTGTTTCCGAGTAATAAATGAATTTATTTTAATGTTGACTGTTTCATGGATTCAGCATTCATTATGTTGAATGCCAATAAATAAAAGAAATAATGAGAGTAAGATATTTGTTTTGTTCATGGATTCAGCATTAATTATGTTGAACGCCAATAAATAAAAAAGATAATGAGAGTAAGTATATTTGTCTTACTTCTTATTGCGTGTATTATTACCATATAAGCTATATATAGTTCAAGTAATAAATTAATGTATTTTAATTTTGACCGTTTCATGTCTGCAGCATTCAGTATTTAATCTTACTAAATTTATTTTATTGTATAGGAGTGCATCACTAGATTTTCTTTCTACCAATTGTCTCATTATCTTTGTGAGTTTTGGTAAGGCTACCATATTTTTACTCCAACTTTTTTATAGTGTCCACAAAAAATATTAAAAAAAAAAACTATACAAAAAACACATTTTTGCAGTACTTATTATACCTCAAGGGCCTTGAAATATGAGAACAAAATGTGTCCAAAAATTTCTAAAAAAAAATTATTAGTTATCCCAACAGCAGGACATGACAGTTAAGAATTTTTTCTTCAAAACTACACATTTCATTGCTACATCATTTTATTCTTATTGCAATTATTAAGTATTTCAAGCACAAAAAGGATGTCTGAAAGAAATCTTTTCTAAATGTTGGCATTTCTATGCAACATCAGGCTACGTTTTAGTTTCTTAAGAAAAAAAAGAACATCATCACTTACATTGTGCGCCTGTTGAACTAAATTTAATTGTTGTGTCGCTAAAATGACAGTGCGATTGGCTTTCAATAGCATTTTTTTAATACTTTGCTCAAATATGTGACGGGCGACTTCATTGTCCAATGATGACAAAGGATCATCCTGTTTTAATAAAAAAAGACAAAAGCAAAATGATGAAAAAAGTATGATTAAGTATGAAATTATATTCCTAGGCAATTAAAGAGATGACAGAAGATTAATTACAAAAAATGTTTTGCAATTAAATCATATTGGCATAAAGCTGAAGGCAGTTTGAGGCATGTATGGAAATTGCTTACCATAATCACCACATTTGCTGAGGAATATAAAGCTCTAGCTATGGCCACTCTTTGTCTTTGGCCACCAGATAAATTGATACCTCTTTCCCCAATCAGACTCAGGTCTCCAGCAGGCATAAGCTCAATATCCGGCTTAAGAGCGCAAGCTTCTAAAACAAAATCGTAACGTCGCGGTCGAAAAGACTCTCCAAATAAAATATTTTCTCGTATACTGGCGTTTAATAACCAGGGCTGCTGAGGCACAAAAGCTATAGTTGAAGTTCTGGAATTACAATTGAAAAACGCCCATTATCAAAAGATTGTTTTAATAAATTTACAAACGATACTTTGCTTATAACCTTATTAGGAAATGCAGAAATATGTGCCCACTCCAGCTTGGAAAAAAAACATTTGTTATTCTTGTTTTATATATATTCTACTTAACTGCCTTGAAAAATAACTCTGTATCAAGTCGGCTGCAATTGTAAGATTAATTGAATTGACTATTTTTTGCTTACGAGTATGGACGGTTACAATTGCAATGAACAATAATTTATATTTATTACTTAAAATAAATTATTGTTATATAAAGGGAAGAATAGAACTGAGCGAACTTATGCGGCACAGGGAATGCGTCATTGATTTACATCAGCACTTGCCTTAATGGTCTTATTTGATGATGGACCAGCTCCACAGGATTCACCAGCGCTCCCATATGGCTTGCTAGCCATATAGATAAACTCCTTGCTGAAGAATTCGGGCTTTCTAATCCCTCCTGTATGCAGTTTCCCAGACAGTCAATGAAATACAGGGCTTATGAGTTGGTAGACCTAAGCCTTTAACCTACCCATCTGTCTAACCATCATTACGGGTATCTTACACCTCTGGAGTTATTGGCCACAGAAAACCTTCATGCAGCATAGTTATCAGGAAAGCTAATTTCCTTCCCTGTGATTTTAGGTTTAAACCACAGCCAGAATGGTGCAGATAAGGTAGCCACTTCAACCATGATCAGCGCCAAGATGGTCTACAAGCAGAACTTCCTGCGGGATTTGCTGATCCCCTTTCTGTCAGCTAACCCTTGATGGGGGTTTTCAAAAGTCCAACATAACATAAGTTGTGCAGTTTCCTAGAGTTTTATTTGCCACAAAATTAGAAACTCCTACTATGTCCCAGAAATCAGAGTGCCCTGGTTAGGCGTACATCACTGCAAAACCTGTTCTCCGGGTGGACCCTGTACAGGTGGAAGGAAGTATGTGATGACTTTACAAAAAACATTATCCTCGCCCATGAAGCAAAATTTCACATCAAGGGATTCGTTAACAAGCAAAATTGCCACATTTGGGCAAATGAGAGGCCAAGACTGATTCTTGAAAAGACGATGGATCCAAAAAGATTCCGGCTTATGGTCATCCGGCCGTACTTCTTCGAAAACAACACCTTGCATGGTATTCGATATTACAAGATGATATTGGACTTCTTGTGGAAGATGTGAACACTATGTGGTTCATACAGGGCAGTGTCACTAGCCACACGGCCAACAAAAAATGGCAGTTATGCGCTAAAAATGCCGTGAGTTAACACGTCGTGGCGATGTTAGTAAGCCGCCACAATCATGTGGTTTGACATCACAGTCCAGTGGTTTCTTTGGCAATACCTAAATTAAAAAGTATACGTCAATAATCCAACAACAATTTATCCGGTAGTGCTACTCGAGATACACATCAGAAGTTCCTTTAAATTTGAAAGGCAAAGTGAAAAAAAAAATATGCAAATCGTTATTTATTATTAAGTTCGTTTCTTGAATATTAAGGTATTTTAACCACTGTAATCCTTATAAATCAAGCATATAAGTACATACATATCTGTTTATACATATATCAATGTAAATACAAGAAATAATATGTGTGCTGCAATGCGTGTTGCTTAGAAATTTCAAATATTCTTGGATTTTGTGGGAAGTTTAAGCTTATATAACTATTATTTACTATTTATAAATCAAATTATCATAAACAAATTTAAAACCTTTTAACTTGATCTAAATATTTATTTTATTAATGTTCACATCTCACCAGTACCCAGCAAGACTAAAAGATATGAAAAGAGAAAGGGAACAACATTAAAGCAGTAATATACTTACTCGTCTAACGGTTCAACACAAACACTTTTATTAAGTATGGAGAATAAAAAAACGAGAAGGGATCTTAATGAGAGTAATTGTATATACAAATTAAACTGTAGTAGAGTAAAACTAATAACAATCATTTACTTGTGTTAAGGGAAAGAGGTTTTTTTTCATCTACGAGTATGTATGCATTTATGGGGAATGCTGAGAAGCAGTATTAAGTATACATTTCATAAATACACACACACACATATGTATATACATACATACATACATACATACATACATATATATATATATATATAATATATATATATATATATATATATATATATATATATATATATATATATATATATATATATATATATATATATATATATATATATATATATATATATATATATATATATATATATATATATATATATATATATATGCGCTTTTGTGTTAAAGTTTTAAACTTCACGCAAAGCGACAAAGTTTTATCTCACACGGCTTTTAGGGTTACACATACTAGTTGATCAATAATATGTATGTAGTGGTGTAAGTGGGAGAGCGCATTTAATCACATTCAACTTCTCTTGCTTCGTTGCTTTTAACTATTTTCTCTTACATTAATTGAGATGAGTAAAGTATATAAAATCATAAGAGCATGCTGCTTAATACATAAAGTATAAAATAGTAATAATAAAAATATAAAAGTAATATAAATTTCCATACTAAAATACAAGGTAAAACAAGAAATAAATCAAGATATTAATATTGCTTTTTAGTACAATTTTTTTGAATATTCTTGTGTTGGTTTTTATTTGTAAGTAGATCACTTGCATCAACGCATTAATAAACGTACAGTAATTATTAGTAAGCATTAGTTGGCACAAAAAAAAATTGTTAACTAAAATATCTACTTAATTTTGTAAGATGGATTCAGGTTACTACTAACGAGGCTCATTTAACAGTAGTATTTGGTTTATCCATTTTTAAAATCATATTTAATTGGATTGACTTTTAATTGCATTATTTAAATATGCAATTAAAATTATATCAAAGTCATGTTTTTATTCCACGAATAGAGTGTAAATTCAATTTAGTAAATTTTTCCTTATATACAACTTCTACTCAAACTTAATTGCACTTAATGAAATTCATAAAATTTCAAAATGCTTTCTTGCATCCTTCGACCAGTATATGTACAAATATTGTGGGCTTAAGAAGAGAATATAAAAAAACTAATTTGCACACTTTATCCCCAGTTGCAGCAACCATAAATGCAAAAGTATTTAAAATACCAGTTAAAACCACATTTCCATTAAATATTTAAGTTTCATTTTACAGAAAAAGGGCTCAAGAAATTTAGCACATATATGTGTTTACGTATGTAGTACGTAGTATTACTCAAGCCGCCGATAAGTATGCAATGTTATTATTCATGCCTTAAGATATTGCTACTGCTCTGCATGTTTTTTTTTTTCTTCTTTGCAGAGTTGAGTAGAAAAAAGTTAAAAAGGAAATGCCAAAGAGTGTGTTGGTATGAATTTAAGTATGTACGAGTATAGGCATGTGCGTGTGCGTGTGGCATATGTTTTTGTTGTTGTTGTTGAAACAGTGCATGCTTGCCTTGATGCTTAAAACAGTTGCAATTTCCTTATTTTTATGAGCATTCTTTTTGCAGAAAGAGGGTTAAAGTTATTTGTTTATTTATTACACCAGACGTTTTTACATTTTTGTGCGTTTTATTTAATGTTTATACTATGTATGTATGTAGTATATTTTTCCCCCTAGGATAATATTTTTCTATTCGTTTTATGCTTTGAATTGTGTAGTTTGCATATCGTTCTTCTTTTTTTTATTTTATTGCCATTTTTTGATGACTTTGTTTATGAATGCAAGCATATGCATATTAGATCGTCAACATCGTCAGTCTCTTAACGTTGATAATGATACTCAAATACACTCCCACATTTATCATTTCTGTGTAGAAATTTTAACGAGTGCGAGTAGTAAATCAGTTTGTTGCTATACTTTTTTTTTTTGAACCAGTATTCAAACCATAAAATTAACTTTTGTGATAAATTGCTCTTACGTGATGTGCATTTAAAACATGTTTCTTTTTATATTTTTTTCAAATAAATCTAGACATATACGTATATTTTTATGTTGTTTTCATTCAAATCAATGTTTGTTTTTTTTTTTTTTTTTTTTTTCTAAGAAAAATTTTGTACATCTTGTTCTTTTAGTCTTCATTGAATTAAGATTTGCTTTCAAAAATAGCAAGAAAAAGTTGAGTTTTCTTGCTTTTAACATTTGTTGGAAAAACGAACTTGAGCAAAAAAATGAGAGCGAGATCAAAAGAAATAAACGTTGAATAGAATATTAGCTACTTGTTAGAAAAAAACGACATTTTATTGCTTTTCAAGCATCTGACAGTAGCACATTTTTTCCAACTCAAGAACATTTTATTCAACACTTTGATTTAGATTTATTTTTCTTTTTCGTGGTAAAAATTTATTGCATTCATATCAAAAAAAAAAAAAACAGAAAGCAGTTTTATGACATAGAATTTGTAACGCAATACAAAAATATTAAGTGTAAATATTTCTATGTACATATGTATGTATGTATGTACATATGAATACATGCACAAATGTTATGAAAAGAGAATTTTAAATTAAACCAAATAATCCTTTAAAATAATACGAAAATAAATATTAACATGTCGGAAAAATTAAAGAAATTTGATGTTCATGGTGTATAGGTTGTTGTTGTTCTTAACTTTGCTTTTGTGGTATTTAAGGGGCATGAATGAGTTATGAAATATACTCAACATTTTTTTTTTTTTTCGAAAAAAGAACAGGTATTGAAAATCGTTTCATAAAAGATGAAGTATTCTAAAAGTTTATTTTTTGGACGGACAATTCTAATTTTACAGCCTTTTCTCCCATTTTTGGGGTAACTTTGACAATAACAACTATTTTATGTTGATTTTCGGACTTCGGAATATGTGCAAATCAAATTTCTTCTAATTTGGTTGAGCAGCTTTGCTGCTATTAAACAGGGAGAGTGATCAATTTTGCAATTTTGCATTAAGAAACTCAAATAACTTTTATGTAATTTATTTTTTAGTAATTCAATGTTATTAAAGTAATATATGATGTTTTGAAAATATTTGAATTCAAACGGCCTCCACCATTCAGTTCAATTTGAACGACTGACATCGGGCAAGCTTAGATCAAAACAAATCACCAGATATAATTTTCGTTTAGTTTTTTGCAGTGGATATGTGTTTAGTTTTAAATTAAAAAAAAATGTTTGTTAATCGAAAAGATAAAAAAAGAAGAAGACTTGAAATTAACATTTTTGGAAAATTGGATGATATATTAGCATATTAAGATTTTGATATTTGTAATTAATTTTGTAATCAACAAAACTATAAGAAAGTCAACCAAATTGTCAGCCAACCATATTATGGCCGTGCACAACCATACAATTGTTACAACTATAAGAGTTTTAATGGCGAACCATACTATTGTTGAGAACAACTTTACTATGTTACATTAAACCAAATTAATATGGTTACGGGCATAAATAATTTTTAATTATGCCATTATTTTTATTTCAGCTAATAGATGCTGGAGTCCGTTGAAATCCACAACATTTACTTATGTGCATTTTTCCAAATTATTTTTAATTATTTAAATTTATCAAAAAATATTCTTTAAAATGTTTTTATATTAATTTATTATTATTATCAATATGTATATTATGTGACAGATCTTTTTCAAGGTTTTATTTATTTATTGAATCTTCGCAATGTGAACTAACAATATTTATTCAAATTTTAATACTAAATACAAAAATAACTAAGTCCAGCCAATGCCAGACAAAAAGTTTTATTTTGCGCCAATTATATCGGTGAAATCACCTATTTAACGCTCTGATGGTGGCAAGGGTATCCTTGCCTTCTTAACCGAGTGTGACTGCTAAAATTAAATATGTTTCGTACAAGAGCGTTTGGGCGAAGTTCCAGTTTGTGGCGTAGATATTGTAGCATAAATAAATAAATTAGTATTGTAGAAGCTAAAAATAGCGAATAAAAAACTCAATTGTTTGAATTTTTGTTCTCTGCTTTCCGATACTTTCAAAAAGCAAATCGTAACAACCAACGGTTGTTCATTTGTTTGAAAGGTGTAAAGAAATGTTAGAGAAAAAACTTGTTTTTTGTGTTTTGACCACAATTTATTTAGATTGGTGGGATATAAAGTTGAATGTTTGAGAATATCTATCAAAAATTTCCAAAGTCTATTGATGACTACGGTAGTTCCTATGAAATATCGACATATAAATAGCTGAGAAACATAGAAGACAAGCTATTTATAATTTTTTATTGGTATAAAAAAAAATTTCAATCATATATATTTTTTTTAGGTATGTAATTCATATAAATTTTCTAGACGTATCATTCATTCGTATTCCAAAAACATCACATATAACAATCGGTTTTTAAAGTTTTTACTTTAAATAAAACAAAAATTTTTTTCCAAAATTCAAATAAATCCCACTTGTTATTAATTTTCATATCTTCTCAAATGCACAAGAACACATGAAAAATATTCCTTAAAAAAAATACAGAAAACTATATTTTTTATTTCGATTTTTATTATCAACAAATTCAATTTATATGCAATAAGTCTACCAAGACTTTTTGCTATCAGAATTTATTTTTATTACAAAGCCACATGATCTTTTTTTCACCAAACTTCCAAACTCAATTCGTATCTTGCAGTTCTATTTCATATTTTTAGGCTTTTAGCCAAAAATGGGAAAAAGCAAAAGCCATCGTTGGTCATAAACATGTTTGAGTTTCAAATAACTGTTACATTTTTTACTCGTATATATACATATATAAGATTTTCACTGCTAGAACACTTGTATCTTGTGTCAAAGACATAAATAAGTTTATTTATCAATATTATTGATTTATTATTTTGATATTTATACATTTTATTTCCTGTTCGTTCGTTTTATTTTTAAAAATCTCCTAAGCAAGCAGCATCTTTGTCGTCATAAAACTGATAAATTATTATTTAATGTTATTTGGCATCCAAATAAGTCTTAAGAAAGGTGTAAAATTGAAGACAAATTATAATGGCTGCAAACGAGTTACAGGAAACGAAATACCAAATAATGGTATTTCATTTTCAAAGAATTTTTATTACTGTTTTAACCTTCGTCTGAGTGCGTTTAAGACTTTGGGGAAAATACATAAAAATGTCTGAAATTGAAATTATTAAGTTAAACTTTTTTATAAAATTTTATTTGTTTAAACATTGTAAACAAAATATTACAATTTGTTGACATTAAAATAACAAAAAAAAAGGATTTCAATAGCACTTTGAGACTAGTGTTGCCATTTTAACACTGTAAGTGCTATCAAAATTTTTTACATGAAAGAGTTATTCTTGGTGTCATTTTTTTAATGCTTTTTTAATATTTCTTCAAAATACCCCAGCTAAAATACCTTGTTTGTTAGACGATTATGATCAATATTTAATTCCCAAAAGAATATTCTGTTGATTATCTGACAAGTAACAATAACAAAAACACTTACTGTTTCATTTCTTTTTTACAAATTATCTGACACGCTCGTCATACGGTCTTCGAATATTTGTTAGACGATGTACCAAGATTTAAATGAAATAGCAGGTATGATCCCAATAGATCTACAGATTCTAGCACGAACGAAGATATGGAAATCAAGGCAGATTGTCCATGCAGACTTTGGAAGAATGCAGCAAATACGACAGAAAATGTTGGTAGTCTAAATGGAATAGTGACACTAGGGGCAGATGGACGGAGCGTTTAATTCCCAATATCGAGAAATGGGAATGTGAACTATTACCTTACTCAAATGCTGTCAAGTCACGGCTATTACAGGAGCTACTTATACAAAATGTTCAAATGTAATACACCACGAAAGATAAGTCCTATACGAAGCCAAACACACTTCCTTTAAGTGTACTAAAAGGGCGGAAACTCGTAGAGAATTGGAGATGGTATTTGGCTCAATAACGGTAGAGAAAACTGTGGACATGATGAAAGTGAGCGAGACCAACTTTTTAGCGGTATCGCGATTGTGTGAAAAAGTTCTGCGGTCGAAAAAGCCAGATCTGGATGCCACAGAATAAGATTATAGTTGGGATCCAAGACGAAGGATAATGCAAAGAGAAGGGCTGATTAAGCCATTGGGAATCCACTCCGAAGCAATGTTAAGATGGTCCCGGGGTGGAAATGTTTGTCCCAGGAAAACGAGGGGGTTTTTTAGTTGGTAAGTTCACTGTTGTGATCAGTCTGACACAAAGCAGCCTGTACAGACCCTCTAGTCAATGCGTAGCGCATTTTTTCCCCTCGGTGGGGAAAAACTTGTAAAACTGCCACAACAGCAAAATTTTATAAAAGCAAATATTGATTAACTACATTTTTCATTTTGTACACATTTCTAAACCCGTTTCTATCACCTTATTTTTAGTGTTTAACAAATCCAAGTATTACTCAAACTCTTTTATTACATTTTCATACTTATGTATATTTGCCAAGAACAACTACTTGCATACGAACAACAGATATTAAGCAAGTCGTTACTTAACTACTTCTTAGTAATGCAGGCGGTAAATACTATGACATTTAAAAGTATGTTTATAGGTAAGTGCAACATATTAACAAGTTTTTGCTGGCAAGCTTTGCACTGATCTAAATGAAGTTATTTAATACTCACTTATTCCATATCATGTCACCCGAAATTAGTGGCATTTCCATCAATAAAGCCGATAGTAGAGAAGACTTTCCACTGCCATTTTTACCTACAATCATGGTCAGCTTAGCCCGGGGTATAGCAATATTTTTAATATGCAAAATTTGGTCCAATTTCTGAGGATGCCAAGAGAATTTACAATCCTTGACCGAAACCGCAATATCATCGGGCATTTTCAGTAGCAATGAATCACGATGCCATGAATCGCTCTTTTTGTGAAGATTAGCAGTCGCCGCCGGATGTGCCAAGCTTGGTATATGCAATTTTCTCGGCTTAATAACTACATAAGGGGTATTACGCAATAATTCTTTGCGAGCATGCAAAGTCAGTTTCCTATGATCATCGGCAAAATGCAAAGGATCTCTGGTTTCATTTAATGTTAAAGGTGTATGTGGCTCAGAGTTTGCCAATGGAGCCGGTTTATCGGGTATAATGATTTTTATTTTAGGTTTCTCATGAGAAACTTTTAAGGATATGTCGGAAGGCAAAGATTGAGATTTATCCTTAATCTCATACATGTCTAAAGAAGCATCACTTTTACTCAATATACGGGCCATATTGCGTATGCCTTCAAATTGCTTTTGAATTTCAGGAGCAGCCAAAAATGTTTCTAGTCTCTTGGTGGATACTACAGCTGATAGAATTATGGGTACTGTTATGGGAAATATTAGCAAAGGAACGGTCAATTGTTGGAACAAAGCCAGGGCCGAAAATAAGCGGCTGGCCGTAAAATCCTTGCCCGATTCGCGATAAACATAAACAGCCAGGGTAACAAAAGTTATGAGCACAGAGGAGATATGCGTTAAAATAGCTGCAAGAAAATGAAAGAGTTTTTGATTAACATATTAGACTTTAAAAATATTGGGCTTACTCATTAATGTCCAGTAGAACGAATCTTTATTTAGATGTTTTAATTCCCGCTTTCTAGCTTCTGTTATCTTCTTAATGAAAACGTTGTCCCACGCATTTAGTTTGATCAATTTAATGCCCAAAAAACAATCATGCAGCTTTTTCAGACGATTATCTGTAAATTTCTAAGACAGCAAGAAAAATTACTTAGTATATTGCACAAAAAAAGGGCGGTCCAACCCCAACACATGAAGTTGATAAAAAAAATAAAGGTTTTTAGGGAATCGCAAGGGTCTATGCCAATTATGAGCATTGCAAGCCACATGGTGATGCTGATGAAGCGTGAATAATTCACCCGATAAGTTGGTCCATCATCAGTTAAGGCCATTAAGGAGATACTGTTGCATATCAATGACACATACTGTCTAGTCAACCAAACATTCGTCATATTGAAATGTTTATTAAGCTACAGCTCTTGAATTAATTGAATATTGTAAGCATGTGTATTCAAATCCTTACTTATAATTCGCATCAGTGATGTTCGTAAGATGTTCAATTGTTTGACAAGCCGATGAGCTGACCGCTTTTCTGCCATACTATCGCAAATAATAGCAATATTTTCGAAGATCGAATTTCGTAAACATACAAATGTAGGTGTTTTCATATTGCCTACAGAACCGGTTTGCTGAAACTGGCTCACAATCCTCCCGATTGTGGGCATATTTGGTCTATTATGGCGGTCCAAAAAACTACAAAGTACCCGAAATGCATTTTTAATTTGAACGCTAATTCTCCTAAAATGCTGCAACAATCTAAGCACACTGCTCAATTGTGCACTTATCCATGAAAAGTCAAATTAAGTTCTTCTTAAGATGTGACTTACAATTTACATCATGCTTAATGACTGAACCACCCTTTATAACATAAATATTAAAATTTAAGATAATAAAGATTTTTATAGATTTATTTTTTATCAAATAAACATTTTTTTTTTAAATTTAATAAATAGCCATAATGAAAAAATCAAATTTTAAACGCTGTTTATATATTTTTCGCCCCTTAAAATATGCTGCATGATGCAGCTAATTCATTAAGCCTTAAGTGAGTTAGCTCCATTAGCTCCTTTAATATTTATTGTTAATTAAAATTAATTTTTAATCATAATTGTTTTTCCGCAAACATAATAACCATTACAAAAAACACACATACATATGTGCATATGCTTAAAATAAAGCATTACAACTTTTTGCCTGTTATGCAAAAAACTCTTAGAGCACAGAAAAAAAATATACATTTTAATTGAAAATAAATAAAACCTACTTTTTGGTTGGAAAGCATAACACAATGCTGAAAAACAATAACTGAAAAAAGTTTTTTACTTAAAAAAAGTATGAAAATTACAAATGCTCTGTAACAGTTAACAAATGTAATTTGTACAGACATGATGGTTAAAAATAACAATTTAACAATAAAGCATACTTTATAAAAAGAGATTTTTTTTTCATTTTGAGCTTGTTATAAACATTTTTCAATGGGCTATTAAGTTGTGGAGGAGAAAAGTTGAAAATAATTTTTTAACGAAATTAATGAAAACAAAAGAATTCTGTAAGGTCATAATATCAAAATGTAAGACTAAATATTTTTTCTTACCGCCATTACTTCTGCATTTTGGGACATAGCCTTGCCGATCAGAAATTGTAAAGGAGTCATGGTTAAAATGCACACAAAAGAGCCAATAACTGCACTTATGCCCAACTTCAAATACAACAAATACATCACTACAGCAATCTGAAAAAAAAATGTGTAAACAAAAAGTTATTTCATTAAGCAACAAAAAATATAAATTAATTGTAAAGCATACTTTTGGGATTCAATTAATATAACATTATCGAGTCTGTTTCAGGGCTAACGTTATTTATATATTTTGCTTTTTATTGCTGCCAGCGATGTTTGAACTTTTTTATATAACTTAATATGGTGTTTATTAGGCACGAATGTGTGATACGTCTAGAAAATTTGTATGAATTATACCCAATATTTTGAGTGCATTTCATACAAATTTTTTAGATGTATTACTCATTCATGTACCATAAGCACCACATAAACTTTAAGGGAAGTTTTTCAAACTAATGATTAAACTAAAAAAAAAAAAAATATTTTTATAATTTTTATTCAGCGTTTTATTGTTGTTTTATCCAAAGGGCGATACACAACTAAATAACACAGGTTATCTGCTGTGTAGAACTTGTGATAACTGGTTTCATGTGGATTGAGAAGAAGGTTTCAAACCACTTTTTTTAACTCTGATAAGACTAAAATATAGCAAATACCTGTTAAAGATGCATGTTAAGCCCGTTTATGTATGTATCTTATAGAAAGGATACGAACAATATGTTTGACCGCTTAACCAAATCAGTTTTTTTTTTTTTTTTTTGTATTTGGATATGGTTAACTTATAGGTATTTGTTGCTGACAATGTTTTAGCTGTTTGACTTTTACTAATTAATTTACTAAAGGTCATATTAAAAATATTATTAAAGGTCAAACAGCAAAAACATTTTAAGCAATTAATCAATTAATGTTTTGATAGATATTCCAGATGCAATAAAATCTAAAGCTGTGGGTAAAGTATGTGCTGAATTTTAAAATAATTTGAATGCATTTAAGGATGACTTGGCTAGCTGTCACTTGTTATCTCTAAAGATATAGATTACAGTTGTGAAAAAAATTTACATCAGCCTTACGGCCTTATCTGACAATGGACCAGTTTCACGAGTGAATTATTCACGATTCAGCAGCGCCCCCGTGTGGACTAGGCTCACATAGGTAGCAATTTTTGCCATATGTTTGCGGCCATATGAACAAATTCTTGTTGAGGAGTTCGGTCCTTCTAATCCCTCCTGTATGCAATTTCCCAGCAATCAGTGGAAGACAAAGCATAATGAGTTGGTAGGCTGACGCCCACTAAGAGCATCAGCCCTTAAACCAACTCACCCGTCAACCATCACCACTGGTTCCTTACTGTACAGGTATTTGTTGTATAGGCAACAGATGTTCGGGAGGTTGTTATTCCCCGAAAAAAGCCGCGCCAAACAATTATCAAATATACCAACACCCCTTTTCTGCGTTATAGGTTTCAACCACAGCCGGAAAGTTTCAGCCAAGGTAGGCACCTCAACCATGATCAGCCCGGGTTGAACTGCCAGCAGAACCACCCTGGGACCATGCTGATCCCCGTTCTGCCAATTTATACCCTTAGTAAGGATTTCGGAAGCCAACACAACATAAGTCATGTGGCTTCCTAGAGTTTTATTTGCTGAAATAAACGAGGGACCCCTTCTCCTCATTACCCGAAAAACAGAGTTTCCTAGTTAGGAATACGCCAAGGCAAAACCTGTTCCCCGGGGGGGATTATAAAAAGAAATTTGATGAGTTTGAGCTACAAACCATGCTCTACAGAACCATTCAAATAGGACCGACGGCATAATCAGTTGGCTACGCCTAGGCCAAAAGTTAAAGCTTGATTTAACAATACACAAGTAAATGTGTAGTATATTCGTCTGGGCCGAATCTAAAATACCCTTCACGATAGTCACGTAAATACATAGCATATATTACAAATTTGAATTAAATGAGCTCGGATATATATGGACCGATATCGGGGAAAACAACGTAATCACCATGCCAAAGAGGTAATCTTTCATGGAAAAATCGGTTTTGGTTATATGTCAGGTATATACGGACCGATATTGGAAATTAAAATTTTCTGTATTTCAGTAAATCCCTTTTATTACCACAATAGCTTTTAAGCAAAAAAAAAAAAAAATATTGTGTCATGAAAAAATCGGTTTAGTTTATATCTCGGGTATATATGGACCGATATCGGAAATTTTCACTTTCTGTATTTAAGTAACCTCCTTTCATAATTAGATCAGCTTAACGCAAAATTCCAAGTAAATCAATCACAAATTGTTTTATTGAGTAGCGTTCTTGTTATTGCTTTTTTCTTGTTTGTTGTTGTTGCGTTCTTCGCTTCCTGGTATTGCTTACTTATTGTTTGTTGCTGTTGCGTTCTTCTCGTTTCTCAAGCATGTGTGTGTGTATGGGCATTCTCAGGCTATTTATAATTTTTTATTGGTATCCACTGTTGTGAAGCAATTGTATACATCTTTAGTCAGGCCAATACTGGAATATGGCTCGATTATATGGGACCCTTTTTATAATGTTCATTGAGTCTATCCAAAAACAATTCCTTCTTTTCATCCTGCGCAATATCTACCCGAACACTGTAGCCAACTTACCATCCTATGAGTTCAGACTGCAACAAATAAAGCTGCCTTCTTTGACAAGTCGCAGAAAAATGTTAAATGTCATTTTTGTCTTCAAATTGATTAACGGCAATATCTGCTCGGAGTATCTGGTGTCGAAACTAAATTTTAATGTTCCCCAGCGTAGTCTTCGTCAATATCAACCTTTATCAGTGCTTTATTACCGTCAGAATTATGCGAATGCAGATTCCTTCCGTACATTATGTTCTTGTTTTAATGAACTTTACCACGTTATTGACTTTTCGATGAACTTAAATTTTGTTAAGCGTAGTATAATTTTAGTATTAAATTCCAGTAATTAACAAATTTTTTTATTGCTAATAAATTTTTTTTCCAGTTATTAGCTATTTTTTTTTTTTTTATTTTTTTATTAATTTTTGTAATTATTTTTTAAGTCATATGCGTGTACATATATAGATAGTATCTGCCTGTAAGGAGTTATTCTCCATAGGCATAAATTAATAAATAAATAAAATGTTAGAAGCTAAAATAGTGAATAGAAAACTCAATGGTTTATTTCATTTACTTTTCCCAAGCAAAACTTTCAAATTCCATATACAACAGATGGGCTCGCATTCGCTCATTTTTATGCTACTTAAACAAAGAAACAGAAAACAATTTTCTTTGATTTATATAATCTTAAGCACAGGACAGGATAATGTAGCCTACATATATTTTTCCTCCTACCAAAAAAAATGTCAGGGAGTATTTAAGAGCTCACATAAATTCAGAATGTCTAACATTCTTAAGCCTTTTGCTGAAAAGGCGTGCATTTATTTCAAATGTATTATCTTAAATCGTGTTTTAATGTGTTATAGTTTAATTTGAATATGTTTCTAGGCATAAATACGCTGCATAAGCGCCAGTAGGTGTAATGTAATAAAAAAAAAGTTCATTTGAATTTACATTAGTTAAGAGTAAAACCAATTTTGTACTGATGTTTCATTAGAGCATAATATAATTAATAAAAATTTAACAAATCTAGTTTAAGGCCAAATGGTTTATAAATCAGGTATCAATAGGTATAAAAAAAAATTGTTTGTAATAACTTAAATCAAATCTCATAAGCAGATGTTCTACTGTATGATTGTTGTGGCGAATAATGTATCATTAGCTTTTATTAATTATGGATTTGTTGTTAAGCAAATGTTACCGTTCGGAAGTACATAAGTATATACTGTAGTATATTTACATGTTAATTATGTCGTTATATAAATATAACAATATTACACTCAATAGATTATTGAAATTGTTTTCATCAACCGCTTGATACTCAGTAACGCAATGAAATTAATGAGTTTGTATTACAAATTAAAATACATAATGATGTTAGTGATTCAAAAGCTATTTTGGTAAAATTTTTTTTAATTGTTTATTTCATTATGAAACTAATATTTTTACTATATATAAAATTTTTGCAGCTTGACGTCTTGTTTTTTATATAAAAAGTTTAAAAATTTTTTAAACTTTTATTTAGTTAGCATCTTCAGGAAAAATTAAAATTGTTAGAAAAATGTTTAACCGCCATAGAAGACGTCCCTTCACCCTCCAGCAGCAGATCTATCGGTAAGTCCACTTTTGTTCTTTGTTACCCCTCCTAACCGCCGTGTGTCCCGCACAGCAGGAGTTCCCCAAGGTAGTATTTGGGTCCAATTTTATATTTGATTTATGCCTCCGATATGCCAATAAGTTACAATATTTACACATCAACTTTTGTGGATGACACAGCATTTTTCAGTGGCCATGAAAACCACTAGATAGCATCGTACAATTTGCAAAAACATATTTACAAGTTGGAAAACTGGATAGAGCTCTGGAAAATCAAAGTAAATGAACAGAAATGTGTTCATGTCACATTCACACTTCGTAAGCAGACGTGCTCTACCTTTAGGATTAACAACCGAGTGATCGCGCAAAACAATGAGGTCAAATAACTTGGCATCCACCTGGACCGTCAACTAACCTGAAAGTGTCATATTGATTCAAAGTTGACTCAAATCAAATTGAAATCTCTGCAAATTAATTGGCTAATCGGCAGAAATTCGAAATTGAACTTAGATTGCAAACTTTTGCTCTACAACATGATTTTAAAGCCAATATGGTGCTATGGAATTCAACTTTGGGGAATTCAAAGGTGCCAAAACATAATTCTTCGTACGATTACCGCAGCTCCATGGTATGTCAAAATCTCTCGAATACATCAAGACTTAAACGTAACTTTTGTGAAAGATGAATTTTCAATTTATGAGAAAAGATATATCAGAAAACTAGGAGAACACCCCAACCCTCTTGCACGTAACATCCTTAACTTTAGTGGTCACACAAGATTGAAAAAGAGGGATACGCTCGCAATCACCCGTATTTAATTTCCTATATATGTAATTTTCTATATATGTAGTTAATTTTAAATAAATGTAATTCATTTGCAAACCTTCTTTCTTGTCTAGCATTGGCTAGACTTAAGTTAATATTTTTTAGACTTAAGATTTGAATACTTATTGTTAGCTCTTTACTCATTACTCTTTACTTATGAAGATTCAATAAATAATAATAGAATGGGAAAAAAACAATAAAAGTTATAAAAAAAAATACCATCAATATTAAAAAGCTAACTATTTTAATTAAAACAGAATGTCTTGAAATGTTAAAAATAAAAACTTCACATCTTCTTTTTTAGTGCCAAAAGAAGCAGTACGAAAAGCAAAAAACTTAAAGTTTTTATTCAAGCAAAATAATTGCAATTTATATTGATTTAAATTATGTATTAAAACATTCTACATTTCAGCCATAAATTATTGAGTTTTGCTTTTTTCATTTTTCTGTAAACATGTCTTTAATGAATTGTACATTTAATTTGAGCCTTTAGTTAAGTATTTATTTTTCTTTCAGCAAAAATAAATCTATATAGATTTTTGTTTCCATTTATTTGTAGCATAAATTTAAAGTTTTTTTCCCCCCCAAAATGTAACATAATTGTATTTAAAAGCCATTAATTTTATACTTTATTTCAACGGCACAAAAATAATATTATTTTGCTGAATCGAATAATTTATGGTCCATGGGCTATTAAAGAAGAAGGATGGCTGGCTGTTTGTCTTTTGTTTCTCTCTCTCTCTCTCTCTCCTTGTTTTTAGTCTCATTTTTTAATTTGTTGCATTTTATATTTGATATTTAAGTGTAAAAAATATTATATTCGTACTTACTTTTAAGGGTATGGCCCAAACGTAATGAGCAATCCAAAAGAAGGACATTATATTTAAAGTGTCTTCTGACATCAAATTCGTAATGGCACCAATGTCATTTAGAGCTGTAAAAGCAAAATAAAAGACAACTGATTGGAATAAATTATAATTAAATTTTATGAGCCAAAATTATAAAATTGTTTGTAAACAGATGCAAAAGCAGCAAATTTGAAAATAATAAACGAATTTGTTGTTAAGATGGCCGTAGTCAGGCAATTTATTTAAGTTTTATTATTTTATTTAAATTTATTTAAGTTTTATTGTAACAATTTCAATTTCTATATCATAACTAATTTATTTATAAAAAAAAAATATTTCATGCTTATTACGCTTTTATTAGACGGATTTTGTATAGAAATATGTGCAATAAGAGCTTAATACTCGTTTATTTTATTAATTTTTTATCAATAAGGTAGTAAAGTTGTGTAAACAAAACAATTTTTATCTAATTGAAAATAAAGAACGAGGAGACGAAGCTTTACTAGAATTGACAAGTGCCGGGAGCAAACACTGTAAATATCTAAACATATTTTTAGTATTGTTATATTATTATAAATAGCTTGCTTTCTATGTTTCCCAGCTATCTATATGTCGACATTTCATAGGAGCTACCCTATTCATCAGTAGACTTTGGAAATTTTTGAAAGATATTCTCAAACATTCAACTTTATATCCCAACAATATAAATAAATTGTTGAGAATTTAAAAGAAAAATGTAACGAAATGTTAGAGACGTGTATAAATGAAAAAGCTTGTTTTTTGTGTTTTGACAGATATTATTAGAGCATTTTTCTTTTAAATTCTCAACAATTTATTTATATTGTGGGGATATAAAGTTGAATGTTTGAGAATATCTTTCAAAAATTTCCAAAGTCTACTGATGATCAGGGTAGTTCCTATGAAATGTCGAAATATAGATAGGTAGCTGGGAAACATAGAAAACAAGCTATTTATAATTTTTATTGGTATAAATGGTAGAAGCTAAAAATAGCGAATAAAAAACTTAATTGTTATATTATATTTCTTTTAATTTTCAAAAGCGTGCCGCATTAACAAATCAAAAAAAAATGATTTTAAAATAATGAAAAAAAAGGACGTCTCAATAAAACTAACTAACTAAAGAACGAGGCTATTTTAGCTTCCTGAAATCGTTCTCTGTATTGAATAATATACCTAGTTTGAATTTAAATCACATACTTTTAGGAGCTGCTAAAATAGAGATGGTTCACAATTATTTTGAGAGCAGTTTCACATGCTCTTCCTTTAAATTTGTGTCCAGCTCGGTTGTCAACTCGATGCATTTTGCACCGTTTTTGGTTATATTTACAAATTTGTTTGTGCGATTAATCCTTTAGTCGGTGCGTTGTGCGCTTTATTTAATTTTTGGTGTGCTTTTTAAATTTCGGTGGCACGAAATGATATTAAATAAAACTTTTTGCTTTAATGTAAGAAAAAACTTAATTCAAACGTGTAAAATTTTTAAATAATAAGAATAAGAATGTTGTGTACATACATAGAACAAAAAAGATTTTGATTTTTGGTATGTACATTTGTACATAGGGTTATAGTTCAAGTTTTTTCATAAGAAGGATTTTTTACAATACAAATTTGCTGTGATCAATAATTTTTTTTTATTGAAGAAGGCAAGAAAAATAATAATCAAATCTTTAGCAATTTCGTAGTCGCTACACTGCTCATCAGCAGCCATTGGATTTGAACTCGGGTCATGACGTATCATGATCTGCTGCCTTAACCACTCAGCCACCGAGCCATTTAATTACTCTCCATCTATATTCATCTCATATTGAATCACATGCATTTCGTTAATTGCCTACGTTGTTTGTACAGCGTTTGCTGTCTCAGAACGAGCGGTATTTCTTTTTTAGTTATCAACATACATATTTTTTAATCAGTGGTGAGTTCGAGTCCAATTTCAGTCAAGAAGAAGGATTATTTTTAATTATAACAATAATTGCTGGGAAACAATAAGACCAAAGAAGAACAGAAAAATAATTGAATACCATTAGCTGGGGAGCAACTAGCTGTTTCGTAGTCGCTACACTACTCATCAGCACCCACTGGGATTTGAACTCGGCATCATGTGAACATTATGTATTTTTAATACGGCCGCTATCTATATGTCCACATTTCATATGAATACATTTCATATGAAATGTCGACATATAGATAGCTGGGAAACATGGAAAGCATTTTTTTTATACATATTATTTTTTTTAACAAAGATCTTTAGCCGGAAGAATTTAGAAGGAATTAGTTCAGTTTTGTTTGTTTATATTATTTTTTTAATATTTTAATAATTTTCCCTTGAAAAACAGCCATTAGAATGAAAATGAAATTTTTATGGGCAGCCCTGTTTGTTGCTTTTGTCATGTAAGTGCAAAAATTAGTGGCAGCCAAAATCACTTGCAAGTGAGCTCACAACTTGCATGTATGACTGTTTTGATAGCAAAAACAAAATTACAATTGCCCTATTCACAGTCTTGTGAAAGTGACCTTGCATTATTGCTCTTGCAAAATAATGAAGCATATGTTTTACTTTCCACTAACAAAATACACCGGAAATATGCAATCTCAAATCCAAAAAATTGTGAATAGGGCTAATAATATAGTGGATATTTTGCGCTTGCATGTGTCACCACTATTATTGGCATTGTGAAAAGATAATTGCTTCTTCAATTTCATATATAATAAACTACAATTTTTCTCTGCAAGCCAATCACTTACTATTCTCCGAATTGTCACTGTACATTTTGCCCTTAAGGTAATTGCGATTATTATTCGAAATATTAGTTGTATTCGCATGGTGACAATTACTATTCACACTATTTCCAATTTTATTTCCGCTCTGAGGTATAATTCTAGTCGTTTTACTTTTGGCTTCATTTGTTAAAGAATTTGAATCATAATTTGCTGTTGAGCCATCTGTACAGCTGTCACCAATACAGGCTGAATTCAACAATAGAGTTTTGCGATAAATAAGACCCTGCAGCGATGTCTTAATTCGTATGCCAGTCATATTAAGGATGTGTGTAGAGGCTTGTGATAAGGCGCCCTGTGCCAGTGTGGCCAATAGAACAATCCAAGCAATGGCCCAACCATTCGATAGTAAATCTAACCAAGTTGGGTAGTAAATTTCCACTTCAGCTGCACTTGAATACAAATGGGAAGAAGTGTAAGAGGCAGATGAATACAATGATTCTGATGAATAGGATGTGGTATCAATGTTATCGATGCCATTTGCAATTTGATTATATACATTTGTATTACTATTATAGATGCTGTTGCTATTGTTGTTAGACATAATGTTGTTGTCATTTGTATAACTGGCATTAAGAGTTGGCATCCATATTGATGCTGTTGATGCTGTAGCAACATCTTTTCCTTGTATTCCTACTTGTTGTACAGTTTTAACAAATGCTGCTGCCGCCTGTATGTTAATGTAACTCCTAACGTTTCTGCCTAAAATGCCATGCTCTTTTAGAGACACTGTTGATGTTGCAAATGCTGGCGCTAATAATGATGGTTGTATCTCTGGGGTGTCGATTGATGTATTACTATTGCCTCTACTTATATTATTGCTGTTGGTCATATTGCTTTCGGTTGTGTTCATTTGTAGTAATGCATTATTGCTACTGTTGTTGTTATTGTTCACGTTGTTTTGCATTCCATACATATTCTCGATATATTGTACAATTTGTTGTATGGCCAGTGGGCCAATTACCGCAAATAAATCACCAAACATTTTTAAAAGACCACCCAAAGTGAACATCCGCCAACTGCTTCGCAAATAACACCACCACAATGAGGGGGGCTTGTTCGATTTTTTCTAGAAAATACGAAATTAGATTCGAGAATTTAGATTAACAAAAGAAGATGATAAAAAAAACGTATTTTTAATAAACAATTAAATGGTTGTTTTACGACAAAAGAAGAAAGAAAAATATTAAGTGACTTAAGAGTACACAATTTTAGAAATTTACTTCATTTACGCGAGAGAACAAACTAGATATCGCTCATTTGCTCAAACTACGTCATAGCTGCCGCTTTACAGCTATCAACGCAGATTTGATAACAATGCCATCCTTTGCACTGTACCAAAAATTTAGTCCACCTGCTCTAAAATTTTTTGTAAGACCTACATATATGGAAAATAAAAATTCAAAAAGTGTTTTTCTCGAAACAAACTTTTTTCAGTTATGACATTCTTTTAGTAAACGAGCCATATGTACAGGGTGGCTGATGAAATCTGCTACCAAAAAAAACGTAACAACTTCTTTTTTGTGTAACTAAGCTGTTCCATTTTTATTTTGTTTTATAGATTGATCTTTAATTTTAACTGAAATGGAGAATTGGGACAATGAAACAAGAATTTTAATGGTGCAACGCTGTCACGCTATAGACTCCGTTGTTTCTATCCATAGAGAATATAGGCGCACGTTTGGCGGCACTCCTCTTAGCAGAAAGACTATAATGAGGCTCGTGAAGAATTTTGCCGAGCGTGGCACAATCGCAAGAAGGTCAGCAGACAGTTTCTACAGTGATTTTTGTACATTTTTACATCCGACTTTAGTTCAAGTTTTTCCTTTCTTAAGTTTTTTTAAGAGTCTGAACACAATGTAACGATAATTTATTGCGGTGCAGTTTTTCATACGATTTTGAAGTAAAAATCGCAGTGCGGAGCGGCATAAAATTAAAATTTATTTTATTTTCATTGCGGACTTTTTTATTCCATACATTTTTGACTTTCTTTCCGACTATAATAAGGCTCGTGAAGAATTTTGCCGAGCGTGACACAATCGCAAGAAGGTCAGCAGACAGTTTGTACAGTGATTTTTGTACATTTTTACAACCGACTTTAGTTCAAGTTTTTCCTTTCTTAAGGTTACACAATGTAACGATAATTTATTGCGGTGCGGTTTTTCATACGATTTTGAAGTAAAAATCGCAGTGCGGAGCGGCATAAAATTAAAATTTATTTTATTTTTTCATTGCGGACTTTTTTATTCCATACATAGTTTTTGAATAATTGGCGATTTTCACAACAATAAAACAGAAAAAATGATTTGGAAGTTTATAAATTTTTGTTATGATATGTAAAAGTTTAAAAATATATTAACGGTTGAAGAAATAATTGCCAATAATGAAAAAATTATCGAAGAAATTAGGAAGACCGACTGTCTTTATTATTTGCATTCGGGAAATTACAAAAACTTTCAGGGTAAGAAAGATTTGTCATATTGATGTGTTTGCCATCTATGGCTTCTAAACAATGAGGAAGACCAGTTTTTTCATGATGATGAAAATGATGTTTGGGACCAATCAGTTATATTCGGACTAGCTACATAGATTTCATTCAATTAATTCCATATTTCTTCGCATGTGTCATAAATAATCTTCGTTATCGTGGATACTCTAATTTTATATGCTCAAGACAAAATTTGCATTCTGCATGTCAGCAAGGTTGCTTAATGAAAAGTTATAACAAAAATTAGGTTTGGGGATAGTGAAGCAGGAAGTTTTTAATCATATTTGTAAACGGGGAATCGCACCGCACTGCAAACATTGTGTTTAGACTCTAAGAAGAAATTTTTGCAATACAAATTTGCTGTGATCCATAACTTTTGATTTAAGAAGATAAGAAAAATAATTGTCCCAAGATAAAGGTTTGATTATTATTTTTTTTGTCTTCTTCAATTAAAAATTATTGATCACAGCAAATTTTTATTGTAATAAAATAAACTTTTATTTATTCTTAAGAAAATTTAACAAAGGAAAAACTTGAACTAACAGTCATGTTCCGAGAAAGGCGCGTTCTGAAACTGCAAAGCGTTCTGAAAAATGCTTAATTGATTTTTAGATGTTCTTAGAAACGTGCGTTTTACTGACGTTTTGGAGTTTTTTCCGAAAAAGTACTGCTTGTTTCACATACATATTTATGTATGTGGTAGTTATATAAAATGGAAAAAAAAATTTACAACAAATAGAAAATGTTGAAACCAAAAAAAAAAAATAAATAGAAAAATTTTTTAATTTTATTTTTTTAATAGAAAATATGCAAAATTCTTTCAACATTTTATTGAAATAAAAAGAAAACATATTAAATTTAAATTGTGAATAATTTTATTGCCTTTTACAAGTTCAGTCTTAGCAAATTCAATCAGTCCACTTCAATAAACACATGCGGCTTGAAATCGCCAATTTTAAGCGATATGCGTTTTCCAGAATAACCAATTGGCGATTTCAAATCGCAAAACCATACTTCTTGCGTTATACGTTTCTCAAAACACCTATTTGGCCTTTTCAGGAAAGAAAAGAAAAACCAAGTTCTACTACGACACGCAAATTTCAATATTTTTCCTTTTTCTCAACTTCAAATTTTAAGGCATTTTAAAATTGTTTAAAAGATTTACTTACCACTTTAGCAGTTTTATATATTAACAAAAAACGATCATAGTGTGCTCTGGCACTATCCTCCACACGCATTTGCCCCAAATCTTCCAATTCCAAGGGTTCGTTATAACCAAACCACAGCAAAGGAGTCAGCCACCAAAAACTGATTTTTGAATAAAATGTTGCCAGACTGTGTCGGTAGCCGATTTTTTCATAATCTTCCAGGTAATCGGGACGATAACGCTGAGAAAACAAATAAAATTTAAAAAGAGAATTAAAAGTTTATATTAAATTTTGCAATTAATAGGGAAATATATTAAAACCAAAAAGAAACTAATAGAAAGAGCTATGAAGTTTAATTTTTGACAAGCATTCTAAATAATAATAACAAAACATTTTTCATTGAATATCATGCTTGCTGAGAGCAAAACTTGTTTAGAGCTTTTCGATTAAGCAAACCTCAGAAGTGATGCGAGGAGTTTTTGGTCGCGAATATTCGTCGACAAAAATAAAACACACAATCGTGATGTTGATCAAAATTCCTCATACTCAGCAAAGGTTGAAATAGATTTATTTCTAATTCCAGCTGACCAGGTTTCTTATATAAAAAAAAATTTTTCACAAAATAATACTTTTTGTTTTTATATTAATCGAAGCAGTAAAATATTTATGTCGGCGTTCTCAGAATATAAAGCACCTCAAATAATTTGTTCCATTTTTTTTATCGTTTAATTTTTGGTTTGACAAATTTAAGCGGCAAAACAAAACGTTAAACTGAATTCAAAATTGTTGCTCGGCCGCTTTCAACGGCATTGCCAAAATTATATTTTAAATTTTAACATTTTTGTACGAATATTTTTAGAAAAAATATAATTTTTGTACATGGGTCACATTATTGCCGTCCGCTGCTGCATGCCGCTTACATTGGCCTTGCACTATTAATTCGAGTGCGGCAAAAAAAATTACCATGGACAAAAACCTGCAGTCGTGTCTAAATAATGTTGTCTAAAAAATATATGCATTTAAATGCATATATTTTTTATTTGACATACTGAAGTTGATTGTCTGCTGGCTTCAATGTTTCCTGTCTGCTTTAACCTTGGAAAGTTCAAGTCAAATGTTCACAAACACTACTAACTATTTCCTCCTCCTCACATCCTATTTTCCTAGTTCTGGTTCAATGCAGTGCATATGTAGGGGTCATCCCCTGAGTACTGGTCCAAGACCAGTTTAAAACCAGTCCAAGACCGTTTAATAAACATAAAATTTTTTTCAACAAAAAAAGTTGTAACAAAGCAATTGTTACTTGTTAACTACTATTTAGAATGTGAATTCTGTCAATTTTAAGTGTTATATTCTTGTAGCAAAGCGTATATTTTTCTTATAGTATTATTAAGTGAGCACTACTTGTATGTCTTTCGGTGAATTTTACGTAAAGTGTATATTTCATGGCGAATTTATTTCTGCTAGGTGACATTGAGATTTGTTTGTTAAGATTCATATGTCAAAAAAATGTGCATACTTTACGTCAGTGGGCCCAAAAGTTCTATATGGAAGAGTAAACACTAAAACATTTGTGGAAAAACTATTTTTGTTTAATATTTTTTGTTGTAAAAACCAGAACATTTACAAAAACAAAATTCACACTGATAATCGCTGTCGTCAATGTTTACCAGCAAAACATGCAAAAGTGTTCTTGCTTTGCTTTTGTGTGTGTGCAGTGAAGAACGACAAAAAATATATTATAAGACGAAGTTGTTTGTGTATTTTTCATTCCTAGTGCTGAGCGCAGTATTTGTGTATTAAAGAGCACAGCCCTATAGCTAAGCGCATTTACAAAAACAATTGAGTATCAAGCGCATAGGGCTGGGCACACTTGCTTTACGTGCTAAGTAAGAAAATCGTAAACAACTTTTGACAGTTGATATTCTCAAAAACGAGAAAAAGTAGAACATTTTTGTTTGCAGTTTTATCTAGTAGAAATGAATTTTCTTTGTACTAATCAAAATCAATTCGTTCGCTTGCAGAATACGGCCCCTGGTTTTAATACAAAATTTGCTAATTATTTTAATTGAAAAAACTTTTCCCAACTAAGATATGAAAAATTGCTTAAAAGAATACAAACGTTTACCAAAAAATATTTGTATGAGAAACTTTTGAGCATTTAAAAATAATTTTTTTTTTGTTGTTAATTTGTATAATATCTAATTTCAAAGTTACAATTTCTAAACGAAAACTTTTTGTAAAATATATTAATTAATACACTGTTTTTGCTTAACAACACTTTTCAATAACTTTCATTTATGTTTTATTTTTTCAAGCTGTATTGGCAATTAATATTAAAACGTTTTTTCTCTGATCTCAAAACTTTTCATGCAACAATCCCTTGTATCCACAAGGGCTTTTTATTTTCTATTTGGTTTTGTTAGCAGTATTGCTGCAGTGTGTAGCAAAGTAATAAATATATTTTTGCCATTAGTTTTGTTTTGTTTGCCAACTCTAAAGGGGGTTTTAATTCGCAAAATACATAAAAAAAAACAAATCATGTAACGCCATAGCAAAAAAATCTATATATGTATCTACATTTTATTCACTTCAAAACGTCCTTGAAAATGAGAATATTAAAAGCTTAAACCAGCAAATGCAACAAACAGTTGGAGGCAGAAAATAATACACAAACATTAGAGGAAATGTACGTGTAATAAAGGATCCCTGAAGGAAGTCAATTCTACATTTTAGCTTTTGTTTTGTGCTTTATTTATTTAAATTCAAGTTTTATGTAATCAGGAAGCCAAAAAGCTGAATTTTTGTTTAATTAGAGAAGTTGAGGATGTTAGTTTGAGGACTAAAATTTTTTAAAACCCCAATTTGCTCGACTCCAACGTGCTTATGAAAATAAGTTGGGGCAAATTTTATTTTTGTTTTCAATTCTTTGCGTTTTATGAATATGTTATACAGTTTTGTTTAGTT
The DNA here is from genome assembly GCA_914767995.1 of Thecocarcelia acutangulata. Classification (NCBI taxonomy): domain Eukaryota; kingdom Metazoa; phylum Arthropoda; class Insecta; order Diptera; family Tachinidae; genus Thecocarcelia; species Thecocarcelia acutangulata. The sequence goes on from OU612097.1 coordinate 15,926,765, forward strand.
AATTACTATAGTTAGAATAAAAACTAAAAAATACGCTGGAACGGAAAATACTTGTAATATTATGAAAAATCGGGCGCTCGATATACGAAAAATATGGCACCAAGTGCTCCATGCATTTTTCGCAGTAATACTAGTACTTTTTCATTAGTATTTTAAGCTTATTTTTAAAAATATTTCTTGCTTTTTAATTTATTTAACTATATTTATTATTCACTTTTTAGTTTGAGGTGCTATGAAAGCACGTCTTAGTATGCGTATGAGTAACAATATTCTTATACCTCCCTATAAATAATCACTCATACGACAGCCTTTGCGAGAGTTACAAACATACAAGTGAAGTTTATATACGAATAAGCATTGTAATAACCGCTCCTGTCGTGTAGATTCCAGGTACTGGCAGAAAACATTGAAAAGTGCTGCTGCGATGCACAAAAAGCACACAAAAAATTGGTCTTAACCCGGTAAAAACCGAAAAAAAAACTATAAAAATCAACAGAAACCGGGTAAAACCCCACAAAAACCGTATAATTAACCGCAAAACCGACTCCAAAGTAACCGTCAAAAACTCGGGTACCGTAAAAATCAACAAAACTCGACAAACCTCGGTTAATTATTCGTATAACTGGCTCCGAAATGACCGTCAAAAATCCAGGAACACGTTTCACGGTAAAAACCAATAAAAATCGACAAACACCCGGAGAATTACACGTATATATAACTGGGTCCAAAGTTGACATTTCAAGTTTCACTGCAAAACCTCGCTCCTAATATGAAAACTTGGTTCTGACTTTTTGAAAATTCCCAAAATAGGCTTCAAGAAAAAGCACAGACTCGGCAAAATTTCAAAAAAACCACAAAACTGGTAAAAATCTACTAAAAAACGGTAAAAAATAAATATAAACCTGGTAAAAATCGGATAATTATTCATTTAACTGGCACCAAAATGACCAACAAGAAGTATAAAAAAACGATAAAAACCGGCATACCCCAGATAATTACCCGTATGGCCGTTTCAAGTGCAAAACCGCGTGAAAAATAGTTCCAAACTGGTTATCAACCCGGTTGCGAGTTTTTCTGGGAATTCCCAAAATCGTCTTCAAGAAAATCGCACAAACTTGGCAAAATGCACAAAAACCTGTTCCAAATCCGGCAAAAGTCGAAAAAAACGCCGTAAAAATCAACAAAAACCTGATAACCATCCGTATAACCAGCACCAAAATTACCGTCGAAAATTCAGAGACACGCTTCACGGTAAAAATCGAAAAACCCCCGATAAAAACCCCCGGAGAATTACCGTATGACCGGTGCCGAAATTGCCCTTTCACGTTCAGATACACGTTCCACAGCAAAAACACGCTCGTCATATGAAAACCCGGTTGCGAACTGCTTAGAAAACCAGTTCCTGCATTTTTGGGAATTCCTAAAATCGGCTTCAGGAATCGCCAAAATCCCCTCACTTTCCCAGAAGCAATACTGCAACTTCAATTTTCACTCTTAAGGGGCAGCGGAATATTCAATTCCTCAAAAGTAAACATTCTATATAAAAAATTAAGCAATGAATTATGTATATAGACGCTAAGTGCCATATTGAATATTGTCATAGTTTATTGGCCCCCACGGCTTAAGAAACTGGTAAATAAATAAATAAATAAAATGGATTATGAAGGTTACAAATATAATGCTACAAAATGAGTGTAGCGTAGCGCAGAAATCGCGGCCATATTGACTGCAGCTAACTTGCTTGATATACGGGAAGTGTATTCAAATTTGTATGGATGGTAAGGTTGCACTGTAGGGGCCAATATTTTTTTTTAACAATTTAATGTATCTTCTAAAAGAACTAGCAATAAGTATGCAATTCTTAAAACTAAAAATTAATTAATTAATATAGAAAAAAGGGGGTCTACATGACGTCCAGGTTGTTTCGTAAATGTCGAATATGTCTAAACAAAATAGCGAGTCATTCGAACCTGGGGCGTATCTGGGTACGAGGGCACATTTAAGTGCCCGGATATGTTGTAGCAGGCGAACTGTCAAAGGCTGGGGTCCAGCTACGACTTAGGGATATAGATGGAGTCGTTGGAATCCCTCTTAGGAACTATAAGAAACAAGTACAGCATCAACTATTTGAGACTTCTCAAGACAGATAATCTAGTGAGGTTAGGTGTCGAATATCAAGGCTACTCTGGCCCAGATCTGATAACAAGAGGACTATTATTCTTAGGTACCTTCCCCGACGGAGTTTGCATTCTGCTGTGGCGGTCCTTACGGGACATTGACAAATACGAGCGCAGGCGAGGAGGTTAAATCTTCAATTTAATGACTTCTGTAGAAGTTGCACAGACGAGGAGGAAATAGAGAGTGTTGAGCACTTCCTCTGTCGATGTCCAGCTTTTTCTTATATAAGGGGTTTGGGATCTGAACAGACTGATGATGCATGATTTGGCTGAGGTATCAGAATATGATGTAAGTGGATTGAACTCCTTTATCCGATCACTGGGTTGGTTCTGAGCCAGTGCTATATAAATCTGCTGAGATACATATCACACCCACCTACCTAACCTACCTACAAACAAACATACAAGTGACGCTAATACATGTGAGTCAAACAAAAATTACAGTTAGAAGCTAGGACAAATAAATTCATCTACCAAATAGCGCAATTATAGTTGTCCTATTATACCAAGCTCTGAACTGAAAACTCAAGTAGAAAATATTAATTTTTTTTTCTAATAAAAAATAATTTATAAATATATTTTCGACTGTAAAATTAAATGATGTACGAATGTTGGTGCTAATAATATGTATAAAAATTTATTTAGTTATTAATAATTTTTTCTTCTTTTGATTTTGTTCTATCATTCTATATTAAAAATAACAAGTGTAACCACTTCATATTTTCCCACACATACAAAAACATAAATACATGCATACATTCACACATAGATATACGAGTATGCATAACCATTTTCCAGCTTAACCTCAATTAATTTGTAAACGTGCTAAAATATATTTTGTTTTTAGATTTTAGTAGAAATATTTTCATCCTCGTGAAAAATTTACCAGCTAGCGGAAGGTACGAAGGAAGGAAAGTTGGGAGCTGTTGTTTAGTTTATATTTTTATAAAACAATAATTCAAATCTTCTTAACGCTTAAAAATCTCAACTTGTGATCTACTGAATTCATTTAATTTAAATAAAGCCAAACTGTTTCATGTTTTCATTTTCTGTGTACCCAAATGAAGACAAGACTATTTTTAGCTGCCAAAGCGGTTACTTGTTTCTTAGATAAATATAAATTATATGAAAAACAGCTAATACTCAAAAATAATTTTTAACAGATTTATTCACACTAAATAAAGATTTCTGATAACTTTATGTAAAGCTGAATGATTTCTAATAACTTATTATATCTCAGTCGTAAAGCAGCTCTGAGCTGGGAGACAGCTCTCACGTCATCGTAATTATTTTCTAACTGCGGTCAGGATAGTTGCTGTTGTTTGGCCTTTAAGAGTTTTGCGTCTCACTCTCACTGGTTAAGTGTTGATCTCAACTAACTGTATTTGCTTACAGTTTTTTTTCAGGTAGTTTTTTGTTAACCACGCGGCAACTTCTTATATCAAGTCGCCGCTAAAAATACTGATCGTAGACATAAGGTCTTCGTTACTCCACCCATGTTGTGCATCCTATACTTTACAAAATTGTTTGCAACTGTATAGTTAATAAATAACTTATGATATTCATTAGGAAATATTTGCGGACTTGAAAATTTTGGGATGGCCAAAATTGTAGTTAAAAAATTTATCGGATTGCTACAATTTTTAAATACAAATTTTGACAGGAAAAACTTATCGAATGGAATAGATAAGTTTTTGCGAATGGGAATGTTCTAAACAAAATTTCTAAAATGCCACAAATCCTCCTCTCGAAAATTTCTCGCATGTCAAAAGGTTTATGCAGAAAACTTATCATATAAATGGCAGAAAATTCTAAACATAATTATACGTTTGTAAAAGATTTCCACAAAAATTTACTGGAAAATCTTTAGCTCAAAAGCAACTTATTTAATGCACAATTTTTCTATAAAAAATTTATCGGATAACATAAAACATTCCACCGAAATTGCCGACAAAAAAATTATTTTTAGAAAAAATTAATCGAAAAACGCACAATTTTGTATGGAAAATTTGTCGTATTGCAAAACCTTTATAAAGAGGGATCCAACAGTAATGGACGAAATTAATTACTAATATAAAAAACTTGACTTTAAAGTATAACTCGCACAGTATGCAATTTCCTAGACAATCAATGGAAGACAATACTTATGCGTTAGTGAGCCCAAGCCCACTGAGAGCATCACTGTTGCAAGACAACAGCAGTGATGGTTTCGAGGTACTGTTTTAAGGCAACAATAATCCTTGGTAAGTATTTCGAAAGTCGAACATAATATGAGTTATATGATTTCTATTTGTCACAATAAAAAAGGAGCTCCTACCTCTCTGTGCCCCAAAAACAAAAGCGCCTTGGTTAGGCATACACCAAGGTAAAACTTGCTCCAGAATGAACGAGGAACTCCTACCTCTTGGTGCCCCAAAAAGAAGAGCAGCCTGGTTAGGTATACACCAAGGTAAAACCTGCTCCTCGGATGACTCTAAACGAAAAAGCGAGGCATTAGAATCTAGAAATTTTCTGGGTACTGAGGCACAGCCAAGAGCCAAATAATATAGCAGCCGAACTGGCAAAGGCCGGGGTTACAACAAGGGAATATAGATAGGATGTGGGATCCGCTAATCAAGCAAATGTATACCCAATCAGGAGATTTGTAAGCAAATTTCAGCAAAATAAAATATGAGAAGGCGATACACCCAAAGAGAGTGATTGTTCGATCTGGTTTATGGAGTGGTGGTATCATCGGACCGTATTTCTATTAAAATGAGGTCAAACAAGCAATTACCATGAATGGTATTCACTATTGCGGGATGATAAGCGACCTCTTGATACCACTTGTCTACAGCAAACCAAACAATAGCCAACCAGTAGATGTATTATCTCACGTCGTTACGATGTTAATTAGCTGCCATGATCATGCAGTTTGATAACGCTGGATTGCTATCTTTTGGTATGACTTAAAGAAGTATACATCAATAAGCCATTGAACCTTAATTATGTCTCAGAGTCATTAAAAATATGGACTGTGATGAGTATTGCGTCTATATCTTCTTTTTCACATAATTGTTAGAGATTCTGCTATCATAATAAAAATACTAATTTAACTATCTGAAAATATTTTGAACAATTGAGTTTTATTCGCTTTTTAAATACGAGGATAGGAGACACAAGGGAGTGATTATGAAAAGATCCTCTGATAGCCAATCAGTGCTGAAGGCCCTAAGCAGTTGTGTCTTCATGTCCAGGCTAGTACTGGAATGTCACAAGAGAATAAATGAAGTGGCAAGTCAGATCCTGGTTCCCCTGATCTATGTGTCAGGACATGAAGGGCACTATGGCAATGAAATGGCTGAGACTTACGCCAAAAAAGAAAATCTAACATTTGGTTTCAATAAAAGCCTTCTTAATGAGCAGATGAAAAAATGGACGGAGTACATTTTTGAGCAACATTGGCAACAATCCAAGAAATTTGTAAACTTTGAAGCAAAGAAGGCCAAATGTGCTCTAAGGAAGGCCAAATGTGCTTAAAAGGAAAAGCCTCAGAATACTGACACGTGCACTTAAAGGTCTTTATACCTGCCTAAAGCACCTATATGGGATTTCCTTGCATTTCCAATACAGACATTTGCAGATGTTGCGGCGAGGAACAGGAGACAATGGAGTACTTGACACAGGAGATACAGGCTGCTACCAGCGCATTCGATGAATGAAGGGGACTTACTATCACTCCCAATGAAGGAGATAATTCGGTTTCTTGACGTACTCAACCCGTAATGGGGGAAACAAATCTTGTTTTTTATGTTTTGACAGGTATTATTAAAACATTTTAAACATTTTTAAATTCTCAATAACTTTTTTAGATTGTTGGAATATAAAGTTGAATGTTTGAGAACAACTTTCAAAAATTTCCAGTCTACTGATGATTATGGTAGCTCCTATGAAATGTCGCCATATAGGCAGCTGGGAAACATAAAAAACAAGCTATTTATAATTTTTGATTGGTATGAAAATATTTTATTTTACTTACAATTAACAAAGTAAATTTTGGTTTTAATAATATATATAATAGAAAAGCATTGTTTGTAGAAAACTTTTTGCAAGTCAAAAACTTTCTGTGCTAGATTTAACGCAAGCGAAAAATAATATATAATTGGTAACAAAAACTTAAATAAATTTGCATTTATTATTATTTCTATTTTTAATAATTTAACAAATTATTTCTCATCTCAGTCTGTCTACTTCAGTTTGATACCCCTGCGGATATTTGCCACATTCATGACAATTTGAGTGGTCATATATATATATTTCTTTATTTTGTTTTTCTGTTGCTTATTTTATCACATTTTTTTAGTTAACCGGTTTTGTTTTTTATTAAACATTTTTAAATATTATTGTTTACAGTGCTAGAATGTCAAGCTAATAGTTTATTTAAAATGCAAACAGCAACAAGAATAAAGTATAATACTGTTCAACGAATGAGAAGAAAATGCAAATGCATTTTTGATGTTTTGTTGCGGTTTATTAATGCAGCAGCTTTTAAATGGCGCTGTACTATCTTTTATCCTTTTTCCTATTATTGTTGGTGTTCTTTGTTGAGCAGCTATATAGCTATTTGCGTTGTTGGCTGTTGTGGTTATAAAAACAAATAAATTTTCGGATTTTATGAAAATTTTGTTCTTCTTGTCTAGTTGTTGTTACTGTTGCTGCCATTTTTGAATTTCATGTCATTTCTAGTTGCGCCTTAAAGCTTATCATGCTACATCTTGTTGCGTTTGTTTTTTATCTTTTTGCAGCTTAAACAAATTATATATTTCCTTGTTTAGGTATAATAGCAGTGGCAATACTGACTCAGGGCAAACACAAACATGTTCACCCCGAGAGAGTCAGACACACAAGCTTGTGAACCCTGTTGCTATTTTGGCTTTTGTACACTTTTTCTAAGTCAACTGGCGGAAAACTACTTAGTTATAAATTCTTTCTTCCGCTACTATGCCAAGTAGATTTAATATTCCGTTGCTTAAATGTCGGGATTTTATGAAAAAAATAAATAAATATTTGTATATATTTCTTGCTAAACAGCTCAAAAATTGTTTATACTTTTTTATATGCTGAAAAAGTTCATAAGCTTTTAAAGTTTTTCAGTTTTTAGTATAAATTGAGAAAAAATCTGTTCTGAATATGTTATAAGTATATAACAGCTGGGCTAAACTTCTTTAAAATAAAATTTAAATCTTAACAAAATTTTAAAATAAAATATTTATTCCGCATTTCATGCAAAAACTGAATTAATATTAATAATACGACCCATCAATTTTTTATTTCAATTATGCATAAATATCATCGGCCGTTTGCAAAAAAACTTAACAAAGCTTAGTAAGCATTTGTTAAGAAAATTTACCTAATGTTCTATCCAAAAACAATTATTAGCTTAATATTGAAATAAGCCACTTTAACTGTACGTTAAAATGACATTTGATTTGTTGACTTTGATTTTTCTTTAAATTCACAATTATTATAAAAATATTAACAAAATCAATGGATTATGCTTGATAGATAAGTAAATTAGAACTTTACATTTTATATGAATTGAAAATAATAATTTTGAAAAGGAAATATAAATAAGAAATATATTAGTGATACACTCCATCATACGAATACGACGAAAAACGGTATTCGAATAATACAAATGTTTAAGGTATAAGTAATCTTGTTAATTTTTCTCAATTTTATTAATATACCAAATATTGTACATCCGTCATTTATTAATTCTTTTTTTTTTTAATTTATTTTTCGGTTTTCGAATATTAGTTTTTATGCATCACTATTCAAAAAATTACAACTGAACATAACGGCATTGCCAGAATAAAAAAATGTAATTCCTTACTACATTTAATAGTTAACGTACTGTTTTTGCATAAACTTTTTTGACAAATTTATGGTAGTGTTAATGTGTTTGGTAACTAACGTATGAGTTTAAACTCAAGTAAAATTTTTTTTGGATATGGCCCCATGTCTTTATACATATGTTACCTTATACATTACTACATAGAAAACTACAGACTGGTACAAAATTAATCACCCTATCATAGAATGTAGTAGCTTTTGCAAACTGCATTTTGCATCAATCATATTTGACATTTGTGAACTGATAAGTTGCAGGATACAAACAGAGAAATTATGGACAGCTATACCCCGCATGTAAAGCTTTCCTCAATCTCAAAAACGAAGAGTACGATTTTGAGTCGTAAATCATCTTGCATTTTCATTTCAACCGTCACGTCAATAAACAAAATTTTCGTTTCATGTGATGCATGAAAAGCTTTTACATTCACTCAGGACAACTGTACGGTGCGGTGTTCACGCGGGAGCGTTAAATTAGTCTGAATGCATCTAATGTGTGATCAGTGATGCCAGAAATTGTTATCAAAAAATCTTCATTTTTCAAATATAAAATTTGAATTTAAAAAAATTATAAACAGCTTGTTTTCTATGTTTCCCAGCTGTCTATATGCCGACATTTCATAGGAGCTACCCTAATCATCATTTTAATTTTAAGAAAAAAATCTTAAAATGTTTTTGAATGTCTTTTAAAGACGCTATCAGCCGTACAATTACTGTTACTGGCGAACACTACAGCGACTTCTTTCTACTGAAATATAACGAGCGGTTCTTCGAGAAGATGTGGTTTCAACAAGACGGTGCAACCACACACATAACTACAGCCACAATGCATATTGTGAAGGAAGCATTTCCTAGAAGCGTAATTTACTGTTTTTGCGATTTTTCATGGCCAGCAATATCGCCCAATTTAACCATCCCAGAGCTACCTAGACAATCGCAGCTTTCAAAGAGAGCATTCGATAAGAAAAAGCGATAAAACGCTGTCGACAGCCAGCAAAAAAGATTTCCAGCACTCAAAATAATTTGTTTCTTATTTAGAACAAAATTTAGTCAAATAAATTGGATGATTAATTTTGCGCCTCCTTGTACAATACTTATATATCCCGCATTAAATAAAAAACAAATACAACTCAAAAATCTATTGTTTCCAGGAGAGATAAAAAACACAGTTAAAAAAAACTTGATTGCAAATTTTTAATCATATTCAGGTTGAATGCATTGAAGTAATATTAATCATACGACTCATAACTACTTCAGTTGAATTACTTATACCCATGCATTATGTATATTATTTGTATGTGAGTCTATACATTACCATGTACTATGTATAGTACGTACAATGCATACATATCGCCCACTAATTGGAAAATAGTCACAACTAAAAAATCCATCATTTTCGGTATAATCGAAACACAGTTTTTTAAACTTATTTGTACGAGGGCGGATTGATATTGAAGACACCTAAGTAGAAAAATAACACTTTTTTTAAAAACCATTTATTTCTCAACATAATCTCCTTTTAGCTCAATACACTTAGTAAGACGATATTCCAACTTTTTTATACCATCTGAATAATACAATTTTGGTAAACCCTTAAATTCGGTAATCACTTCTTTCTGCGAGCAATTTTTTCAAGTTATAAGGTGTATGATCAACCAATTCGAAGTGTATTTCACGTAATTTTAGCATCATATCTAAGGCTGTGTGAAACGATGCATTGTCTTGAAGAAAGATCAAATTTTTCTTCTTTTAATGTGGTCGTTTTTTCTTGATTGCATCTATCATTTGATCCAATAATGCACGATAATACTTTTCTGTGATTGTAGATTCTTTTTCGAGATAGTCCATGAGCAATATTCCGTGTGCATCCCAAATAACTATGAACATAACCTTGCCAGCCAACTTCACTGGCTTCGCCTTCTTCAGAGCACTTCCACCCATGGTTTCGATTGATTTTTGGTTTCAGATGTATAGTGGTGGACCCACGTTTCATTAATAGTTATTAACCGACGTCAAAAATCAAGATAATTACGCTTTATCATGTCCAAACACCGCTTTGAAGTGTTCTGTCGAACTTGTTTTTGTTCGACACTGAGCAAACGCGGCATCCATTTTGCCGATAGTTTTTTTTATGCAAATGTTCATGCAAAATGTTGAACACACGTTCATATAATATGTGTACAATTTCAACAATCTCACCTAACTTGTCTCGCCGATCATTCATAACGATATCGAGGAATTTCTTTTGCCCTTCGTGTTGATGGTATTGTTGCAGTGCTGGTTCGGTCGCATTTAAATTCAGTAATCCAATATTTTACCATGTAATCTGACAAAGCAGACTCTTTTCTTTTGTCTTTTTTGCCGTTTTCCCTTTCAAATAATACTGTTTAATTACTGAACGAAATTCACTTTTTTCCATTTTTCAAGAAACAAAAAATTTGCTTACTTCAAATGACTACAAAAAGTAAACTAATTGATGAATTTGGATAAAATTTTAAATTTTTAATTTGGATAAAATTTTAAATAAATGTTGTGTTTGTGCTGCTATCTAGCACTAGGTAGCTTTAATATCAATCCGCCCTCGTAAGACATATAGTACTAAGCTTACTTTGAAAAATAGATCATTTTTATCCTAAATGGATTTTTTGTTTAATTTAAACCACGATTTTAAATTTTTGGCTTAATATCTCAAATACAAGGTGGCTGATGAAAGCTGTTACCAAAAAAAACCGTAATAACTTATTTTCTGCGTAACTGACCTGTTCCATTTTTATTGTGTTTTATAGATTGATCTTTAAAACTTAAACTAAAATGGAGAATTGGGGCAATGAAACAAGTATTTGGACAATGCAACGCTTTCAAGCTCTACGAGTAGAGTCCGTTGTTTCCGTCTCGTTTGACGGCACTCCTCTTAGCAGATAGACTATAATGAAGCTCGTGAAGAATTTTGCTATGCATGGCACAATCGCAAGAAGGTCGGACGCAGGATACTATCGCTGCTGTAGCTGCTGCCATACAATCCAACGCTAGAGAGCGTATCTGCTCAAATGGATCTCAGCAGACAATCACTGCAGACAATTTTGCACCAAGATTTAAACTTATTTCTATATACTTCTAACTTTTGATAAGATGTCGCACATGTGTCACCGAGGGTGGAGACCATTTGAATTCAATTATTTTCAAAACATCATGCATTAGGTTTTTAGGTTTAACAGGCTGCCAGCTATTGTAAAGCCAGCCCACTTGGGTCCAGTCAGGTCCCGTTGTGTTGAACATCATGCATTACTTTAATAAAAATATATTATTTTTCAAGTGCACAGAAAAAAAAAGATGCCATATTGATAAAAAAAAATTGCACTAATTTTATCAAATTTCCTGTGAAAAGGATTTTTTGCCGAATTGATAATTAAAATTATTAAGTAAAAATAGCTTTTCAACTTAAAATCAAAAATTATTGAGTTGAAAAAAATTGTTGTTAATATGTAAAATCTGCAAAATATACAAAAAGAAATTGTTAAAGAAACAACAACTCTTCTCTGTTATGTAACAACCTTTGAAATTTATTTATTGAATAACAATCAATAATTGGGAAAACTTTTTATTAATTGCATTTTATTAAGAGATATTTCCAAAAATTCAGAATTAATAATAATTTGATTGAGTCAATACAAATTTGATTAAATTGATGGTTTTTTATTAAAAGCATAACTTGATTGAAAAAAATAATCTCATCTATTTTTTTCGCAGCAAAACTGATCAGCCACCTTGTAGTAAACTTGTGTAAATTGCTGTTACGTTATTTTGCATTTTAGATGACGATATGTATGTTTATGCAAACAAAAATGGAGCAAACAATTAGAGCCGCAATATGATAGATCAAAAGTTGACAAACAGATAATGACGAGATGTCTACACCGGGTAATAAATTCTCCTTTTGCGGTATTATTGCAACAGTGATGCGAACAAATTTTTCGCGTGCGACAGCGATTTGTTCTGTGAACTGAGTTCAGTTGCGACTGTTTTAGATTAAGTGTACGATATCTATATTAATGTGCTGTTACCACAATGCAAACAAGAGACTTGTACGAAAATGTTTTACAAAATTCATTAAAAAAAATTCAGTGCTTTTCATATAAAATCACTTGACAAGTCATTTGCTTGTAGTCTGGAAATATCACATCAATACATATTTTCATTTGTATCAACTTTTTTTGAACTGCTGAAATAAAATCAAAAATATAATGCAAACTGTTTTGTATATTTTTTTGTCTATTTTTACTGCAGTGAAAAATTGATTTGATTCATTCATTTGCCTTGTAATTTTCGTTTATATTTGTTCTGTCTTCCTTTTTGATTTCCAACCAGTTTTTCATATATTTCTGTTAAATAATTCATAATCAAATAAAAAGAGACTGTAACAAAAAAGTAAACTATTTACTATGTATAACTTTATCAGACTACTAAACAAGCACAACAATTTTTTGTAAAAATTGTTAAGAACTTTGGTTTTTTCCTTTTTGTGTTATACTCAGCTATATTACTTGTACATAAAAAATCGCCATACAAAGTTCACATAAACAAAACAGCCCAATGGTAAAAAGCAGGCCTTTTGCAGTGCCTGGTTTGGTAAACAGGCATTCTTCTTACTCGATTACACATTCATTTATTTTTTATACACGATGCCTTAAGGCCGAGGCACATAGAATCCGTCGTACGTTATACGTTGCCTTTTTCAACTGACAACTAAGTTGAAATACATGTAGTCTTATGGGTTTTGTCACATTCCGTACTTCTCCGTCAACGCAAAGTATTAAAGTTAAGCAACTTTCAACTTTTAACGTACGTTGAGAACTTCTCAGAATATCTGATAATATTTTTACATAATTTTTTGTTCAAAAATTAAATAAATTGAAAAAAAATTGTGTTAGATTTTTTGTGCTGTGTCTGAAATATAAATTCAAAAGATTTTAATCAAATTAAAGTAAAATGCAGTTGATTTTATATCCGCTAACAAAGTACTGATTGTGCCAGCTTCATACTTCGTATACGTTGATGTCAGTTGAAAAAGGAGACGGACAAAGTACGACGGATTCTATGTGCCCCGGCCTTTAGGCAGCCCAGGCCTTCCTTTATGCGTTAGGTTTTCTTGAAGGTCTGCTTTAGTTCTCATGAAAAGCTTACTGTAGTATACCTTATTAAAGCCAGGTCTAATTGGATGCCTTCTTTACAATACTTCATTCAGGGCTTTCTTAGCAGAACTTGTCTAAGAACTTCTTTATTAGTACCCCTTCCTATAGCATGAAGAATGTAGGCCTTCATTGCAAAACAGGCAAGAAAGAGTATATGTTACAAAAAAAAAAAAACATTTGTACACCTTCCTATAGCAGTAAGTGTATAGGTTTTCTGGAAGGCCTTTCTGAAAAGACAGGCAAGAGTGAGTAGCGACTTAATGTATTAGAAGGCCTTCAACAAAGCCTTTCTGATCGAGATCTTTAGAAGTTTCCTGCTAGAAATTACTGATGGAGGTATTTCAAAATTAAACATTTGTTGTTATTACTGGAACTCACAAAACTTTTTCTTATCGGCAGTAAAAATTTTGCACAACATTTTTTCGGTAAATTCCCCGAAGACGATCAAATAAGTCCGCCAGGCACATAGTTATGTGTGCAGCTGTATATTTTCAACTATAAGTAAATTCGAAATTTAAATATCAAAAATGTAAATGGTGATTGTTGGTTTTATCTTCTTTAAAAGGAGCAGAATTCGACACTACACACTGGTTGACGGATTTATTTTATCGTCTCTAGGACACTTTGCAAATTTTGTTTACTTAAAAATTATGCTTTAAGCACATTCATCACAGCAGGCTACACGAACATATGATCACAAATGCCGCCAGCTACAAATGTAGCCTGCAGCCAGCTACTTTTATACATGATCTGATCAAAAAATTATCGTTGTTTTCAAATTTCGAGAGTTACGTATGTTGGATTTTCGCATTTTTTTCTGTTATATTGGTCTGTTATATATGTTGGCAATATCAGCCATTTCGGATTGTCAGTTTGTTTTTAACAGATAAATAAGTCATGTTTAGGTGTGCTCTTCGATTTTCTGCTAAATTTACCAAATTTTGCGCAAAAACAACGTCGCATGACCAACGCTCAAGAGCTGTTAAACGACGATCTACATTTCTTCAAAAAGAGGCTATGACATTGAAACAATTTTCAAAAAAAAAAAATTTAATAACATATTAATCTTCCTGACGAAGGTAACAAATTGTCATCGAAATATTGAAAATAAATACTGTTGAATTTTTTATAAAAAAAAAAACGATATTTAGCTGCAAAAATAAGAAATATTTGATGTAATTTTTAAGATTTTTTTAACACAAAAACTGCGAAGTTTTTTACTTGTCTGCAGTGACACCCAGCGTCTGAGGCAGGAATCCAACCTGCGACCTCGAGACTATTGGTCCAGTACTCTACCAAATCAGCATCAGAAATAGTAAAACACACGCGTTCAAAGGATGCAAGACGAAACAGGAATATTTGATCAATAAAGACTTAAAAGTTTGTCTTTTTCAATTCAACGCAAATCATTATTTTTACACAAAAAATTTTTGCCCAAATAAACTTTTTGTACGCGAAATTTATCGCCTAACAAAAGCTTTATATCGAAAATTGTTCGCAAACGTTTTTTTATAGTATCGAATACAAAAAGTTTTAAACTTTCTAAAGTTTTGTTGATTTTTTCCGCTAATATTTGTTTGTCACTGTGTCATATTTTTGGCTTCCAATTGAAATATTTTGCGTGTTGTATTGAATGTTGCGCCTGTTGTTATGCTGTACTTTTTTAATACCAGAAATATATATCAAATATTTTTCAATTGTGCAAACAATTCTTTTTTTTTTTTTGTTAACAGAAGGAAATAAAAGCAGCAAGCAAACACAATTTATATTTTTGTTTCAAATTAGCTGATATTTGTAGTTAAATTTTCATTGCATTTGAATTTTTCGCTCCGAATCAAAAAAGCTACAGGGACTTGAATTTTAGTATTAAATCTAAGCTGCGATTTTAAATAGCATTTTGTGTACGACATCCGCGAGAAAAAAACAACTATCGCGTGATTCATCGTGAGCTTTGATTTTCAATAAGCATTTTTCGATGGAAAAGATACGATTCATAGCAAACTGATTTGTCATTTCTGCTCAGAATCGCTTGACAAGCCATTATGGAAAGATTCACATTAGAACAGCGTCTTTATATATACAGTTGATATAAAAAATAGTATTCTGTGAGATATGCTTTTATCATGTTTGGCTCAATGTATATGTTAATGATCAAAATTGGCGTATTTGGTCTGCTTTTTTATCCTAGACCAGTACTCAGGAGACGACCCCTACATACGCAATACACTGTACCAGAACTAGGAAAATAGGTTGTCACTCGATCACAAATGAATGAGCTCTGGACGATGAACACGTGCTACGTAAAAATGTGCGAGTTTTAGGAATATGATTCCTAATCTCGCCGGAGCATAATTCATCGTAGTAACGATAGAACAGAGTAAGGCACCCTACACTGCGTTGATGCTCCAGTGAGTCAATAGAGTTGGATACCCTACTGTCACCGATAAGCTTCTTCGCCCTCTCCTGCACACGGTCGAGTAACCTCAAAATAGACTTTGAGGCACCGGCCCGAACATGACAATTGTATTCCATTTTCGGTCGAATGTAGGTGCTATAAATGATAAGGAGACCGGATGGAGTGAAGTACATCTTACACCATTTCAAAAATCCGAGGCACTTGAATGCTTCTTTAGAGACATGAAAAAGGTGTTCAGTCCAGTACAGGTTCAAGATAAAAAAAATTGTCAGCACCAACCATATAACTCAACAATTGCATATTAACTTAGAACATTGTCATCTCAACCATATTTATTGTTACGAATTTTTTTTTTATCTGCTTGTTATAAATGTACATGCACATCCGCACATTTTAGTAGAGAGGAAAACCCTGAACTGTTGATGGCACATGGATTCATCGAAAATTCTCCAATTCCGTATGATACAGTGTAACAGAGCTAAAAAAAGAAAATTTCTCCACACATACACAAACATGTCGTCAAACATAATATACAAACAAATTTAACAAATGCATGATTTAAAGCAGAAGTGCCCAAGCCATATGCGCTTGGGCACTTTTTGTAAAAGCACTTAGCTATAGGCAGAGCGTTGTAATATACACATTTGTGTGTACGCACACTAGTGCAGAGCAACAACACTTTCGTATGTATTGCTTATTAAATAATATTAGTTTTGCCTTTTATGCATTGGTGTTTGCTCTTCCATATAGAACTTTTGGGTACCCCTGATTTAAAGAATGCGAAATTCTAAATAAATCAAATACCAATGACTTTATCGTGTTGTTATTGTTTCGCAAGCATGTGTGTATGTATATTTGTGCGTAGCAATTATAATTAAATATAAATACTTGTAAATTGAGTCTGGATTCCAGGTAACCAGAAGCCTCACGGACAATGTAGAACGTAATGAAAAAATACAGGTAGCAGGCAGAAGCCGAATTTTATTTTAAACATTGTGCAAGACAATCATAAGTCAGAAAAGTCAGCAAGTGTAGTGTGTTAATACACAGTGATATTAATATACTAGTGTAACGAACAAGTGTTATTGTCCTTATTTCAATTGACATAACAATATTTTTTACGTGTACAATATTTTTGCCAGTATAATTTTGATAAAGGCAATTAATTATTGATTTGCTGTACTATATTTGCTCTTGGCTGAAAATTAGGGTTATTTAAGTGACATTGTTGTGACTTTCTGCAAAAAAGTTTCCATTTTATATATTTGATAATCTGGAAAGACATAAAAAAAATATTAATAAGCCGAAAAACGACTAAACCCCCTTCCCTTCAGTAATTTTGCACCTCCCTATAAATAAAAAGAATAAAAAACATGTGACAAAACTACAATACAAAAATCGGTTTTTATAAAAATTTGATTTTCTATTGAAAAATGTTTTCTAACAAATTTTTTCCAACTTTCTCTTTTTGTCACAAGCATTTTACTTGAAATGACAACATGTGTGTGTATGTGTGTAGAAATTTTTTGTTTTTTTAGCTCTGTTACACTGTACTCGTACCATAAGAATGTATGTATTTTAGTTGAAGGGAATTTGAGAATTTTCTATGAATTCATATGCCATCAACTGTTTAGGTTTTTTCTCCACAATTTTTCCATTGTTCTGTGCTTTATTGCTAGTAACGAGTCTGGTGGGTTATTGTTAAAGATTTTATTTTAAAGTAACTGTATCAATTTTCATATCAATCCCGAAATATTTTTGAAGTTTTTCATTTGAATAAAACTGTTAAATAGAGTAGTTTTTTTTTATGACGAGCTTTCTATATTCTTTGTTATATTTTTTGTTACATGAGTAGATTTTAGTTTCTGAAGTGTCATTTATGGTAATAGATATGATAAAGCAGTTACAACTTTTTTTAGCGATAGAAAAAATATAAAAATTGTTTTACAAGCGAATATTTTTTAATTGACAGCACAAAAAAAACGTGATTTTTTCTATATTTTCTTTTAGCGCATGCTTTTGTTAACAGAGTTTAAAGAAGTTTAACTGTTTTTGGTTCTGGGTGTTTGATTAAGGACATGGTTGATTTTTTCAACAAACTGGATTTTCAAGCCAAGCCACTGTTTTTTTACACACAAAAAAATATATTTTTATTATTGCAAAATAAATTCACAACTCTCAAGATGGAAGAAAGTACATGAGCACAAAGGAGGTCATTTAAGTGAGCATGTTTTCCATACTTAGTACAAAAAAATCTATTTTGAATATTATTATTTGAATAAAAATAAATATAATGGGTGTACAAAAGTTAATACGAGTATAAGATTTAAATTAAATAGAAAAAATAGCTTTTACGAGGATGGATTGATATTGAAGTTACCTAGTAGCACAAACGCAAAATATTTTTTTCTTCTATTTTTAATTGCGATCCGTCAAACGTCAGCTGTTAAAATTTCACGCGAATTCATCGACTAGTTTATTTTTTTTAGTCGTTTGAAGTACTCACAAGCAACTTTTTGTGTTTCTTGAAAAATGGAAAAAGTAAATTTTGCTGTAATTAAACACTTTCTTTCTTTCTTTTTATTAATTTATTACGAACTACAAGCCTTCGTGGCCAAATTAGTTCAGAATTACAAATGGTTATTACAATTGCATAATATAAAAAATATTTACAATACTAATTATAAAAAAAATATTATTTAAACTGCTTAAGGCACGGTATCATTTATAAAGTTTGCTTAAATAATGAAAAAAAAATTGTTCAAATAACTATTGTTACTTTATTGTAACAGTGAAAATCCTCATAAATACTGCTTGAGCAAACTTTTGAACTGAGAAACAAATTTGTAAAAATTCCGTTCCTCATATGGAATAACTGTATTCCAAATTCGCGCTACTCTCACAACAAAAGATCTGCTCATCACTAAAGTGGAATGATGAGGACAGGTCAGCATATTAGTTCATGAAGAACGTCCGAAAACAAATTTTTCCAAAATGTATGAGGGTTTATTATATTTAATTATTTTATAAAACTGCAGCATAAGTCGCTGGTCGATAAAAGTTGAAAAGTCAGAGCCTAACGCTCTTACTACGTAAGAAGACACATGATCCCTATAGTGTTGGCCATATATAAAACGAATAACTCTGTTGAAGCAAATTTTGAGCTTAGAAATATTTTGTTGAGATGTACCCGAAAACACTTCAACTCCATACAAGAGAAGAGGCAAACACAAAGAAAAAGCTACACGTTTTCTCACATTTATCGGCAAGAAAATAGCCAAATGGTATAATTTCCGCAGAGTGAAAGAAACTCTAGATATTATTGAGTTGACTTGATAGTGAAAGTCCATTTTCTTATCGATAACTAAGCCCAATAGGGAAAGAGACAAAAGAAAAGCTCGATAAACATTACGGCTAGTCTGCTTCATCAGATAACATGGTAAAATATTATATTGCTAAATGTAAACGCGGCCGAACAAGCACTGCAACAATACCATCAACAGGAAGGCCAATACAAGTGGTTACTGAAGAAACTATTAAGAAAATCCTCGATATCTTTATGAATGATCACCAAGTCAAGTTATGTGAGATTATTAAATTGAAAAACATATCATATGAACGTATTGCATGAAAAAGCTATCAGCAAGATGGGTGCCGCGTTTGCTCAGTGTCGAACACTGTTAAATTTGTTATCAGAGAAAGCGACTTTGTAAGCCTCTCACCTCCAATCGGAGCAGGAGTTCCCCAAGGTAGCAACGGGATCCGGAATCTATACTTCAACTTTTGCAAATGACACAGCATTTTGTAGCGTACATGAAAACTATCAATTAGCTTCACGATATTTACAGGAATATATTTCTGTATTAGAGAAATGGTTAAAGCTTTGGAAAATAAAAGTTAATAAACAAAAATGTGATCATGTCACATTCACGCTGTATAAACAACCATATGCGCCTATCCAAATTAACAGCACACCTATTCTGAAGCACAATAAAAGCAAGTACCTTAGTATACACCTCGACGTAGGCTAACGTGGAGGTCTCACATTGAAGCAAAAGTCACTCAGTTGGAATAAAAAGCAGCGCAACTAAATTGGCGTATGGGTAGAAATTCTACCTTCAAGTTGGATTGTAAACTTTTGTTATACAACGCAATTCTAAAGCCCTACAGCTACGGAATTCAATTATGGGGCATCGCCGCAATGTCAAACATTGAAAAAATTCAAAGGTGACAAAAGCAAATACGAACGATTACTGCAGCTCTATGGTACGTAAAAAATTCACGAATTCACAAGGATCTTAATGTTCCACTTGTAAAATAGGACAAGGTATGTCAGTAAACTGGAACTTCATCCAAACCCTCTTTCGTGCAACATACTTAGCTTTGCCACCATCAGAGCGTTCAATGAGTGATTTTAACAATATAGTTCCCGCATAATAAACCTTACTGTCTGGCATTGGGCGGACTTAAATATTATTTTATTTCTTTATTTTTTATGTTGAGTATTAAGATCTTCAAAATGAACTTACAATTGTTCATTTTGAAGATTCAATAAATGTTGTGTATTCTTTCGCTTTATTTATTAATTTATTTGCATCAAGAGTAAGCTGTTATATATAAAGGTGTGCAACTGACCTCTTTATAAACCGCAAAACCATCTATAGTTGCCAACAGCAATAAACAGAAAGCCGATAAGGCTTCCAGTACTGATTCCAATTCCATAATTGAATTATAGTAAGCAATTTCCGCCAATTCATAAATGCGTAAAATAAAAATTAGCACCGACAATGTACAGCTGACGTATAAAAATTCTAAAAGAAAAGAACCAAATAAAAGTATAACAAATGCAAATGAAAAAGATTTTTAAAATATTAATGAAAACAATTTATTTTCCACTTACCAAGTGATTTTTTTAATTCGACCAAACGATGATACCAAATTAACACGATTGTTAAAATCAGGGCAGACAATGCATTGGCCAGGCTGGCAAAACCAATAACAACAATTATCTGATCCGGTTCGGTGTCTATAAATGTCTGCTGTCGTTGTTGCTGTTGTGGCAAATTACTTTCACTTCCGTTTCCTTTGTAATTATTTTCATTTCCGTTATTGCCACTGTTAACGTCCGCAGCGCCACCTCCCCCATCATGTATTCTGCTGGGCAATGGCAGTAAAGCTTTTGCCAGTTCTATTGTATTAACGGCAAACAATACAAGAGCCACTGCTGCCCGTAAATTATGAAACGTTAACAAAGTTTTATGGCACCTGTAAAAATAAAAAATTGTGAGAAGTACAGAAAAATGAAAACCACAATTAAACAATTATTCAAAAAGGCTCAAACTTTTCATTGAGCAAGAGAAAAGAAAAATTCCAAAATAAAACTTCACCTTTAGCAACAGCCCGAGAAGAGTTTCAGAAAAAAAAAAACTGCTACTAAACAAATTAATTTTAATTAATTGCCCTGACTCCTGAACCACTTAGACTCTACTCGCTCTCCCAGTTCAAATACACATTAGCAACAAAAGCAATTTATGAGGATTTTTGCTACAAAGTTAAACTGTGTTGTGTATGTGAAAACGTTGGTAACAAATGCACTTTGCTGAGGAGTTGAAAATTTTGTATTTTATTATTATCCTTAAGTTGCCATCTGGGAAAACATAATTTCCAGGCAATTATACCTTATTATTTAACAAGTGCAACACACTTTATGCTAAGAAAACATACTCGTTTATAGAATGTAACATTTAACCAGGATATCCTTTAAGGATGCAAGTGAAATTAGATAAGAAGTTCATGCAAAACGTTAATGGGTCGTCTTGAAAGATAAATACCTTAAATGAAATATTCAAAGACATTTAAGCACCTGAAGTTATTTAAATGCTAAAAGCTAGAATTTATAATGGAGTTATTCTACGAAGTGTAGTCACAGAAAAAACTATTTAAAGAAATTTGCTAAAAGAATTTGAATGCTAAAAATATAAGCAAAACATTTGTATTTCATTGTGTTTCCAGTTCTCTCAATTCAAGACATTTTGCTGTGGTGCACTAATTAAGGGCGAGTTGATATTGAAGATACCTATAAAGGCAAAAAACATTTTTTTTTAACAATTTATTTTTCAACATAGTCTCCTTGTAGCTCAATACACTTAGTTAAACTATATTCCAACTTTTTTATACCATCTGAATAATACGATTTTGGTAATCACTTCTTCGTTTGAACTGAATCTTTTTCCTGCGAACCATTTTTGGGAACAGGAAAAAGTCACTAGGAGCTAAATCTAGACTATAAGGTGGATGATCAACCAATTCGAAGTGTATTTCACGTAATTTTATCATAGTATCTAACGCGTCAACATCGTTTCACAAAAAACTTTTGCATAAACCAAAATCACATATGAAATGAATATAGACAAAGAATAATTCAACGGCTCGGTGGGCGAAGGAATAAGGCAACCATTGACTGACGCGCCATGACCACAGTTGAAATCCGAAAATGGGTGCTGATGAGTAGTGAAACGACTACGAAACAAGTAGTTGTCCCCCAGCTAAAGGTATGATTATTATTTTTCTTATCTTCTTCAATCAAAATTTATTGATCCCAGCATCAACTTGAGCTAAAATCCGATATACAAATATACAAAAACCGAAAATCTAATTCTAAACCACTTTCTTTCAGTTCTTGAATGGTTCTAATACTAAAAGGAAAGAACTTCAGATCCTTGAATCATGAATAATCGCTCTTGGAAATCCCAATAAGGCTGCTCTTTTCCTTATTGAAAGTCGAACTGCTTTCAACCAGTTCAGTGATTTCGGGAGTTCTTGAAGATCGACTGGGCCCTGGCTGTGGGACTTTCATAGCAGTTGCGCGGATTCTCTGCACCCACGAACGAATTAAATTTACACTCGGTCCTTTGCGCATTCGCCGAATACCAAAATCTGAACAAAATTGTCGACGAGCAATTACGCAAGAGTCATTAGTAGGTAATGCTGTGTGAACCTCATTGTCTTGAAGAAACAGCAATTTTTTCTTCTTTAAATGCGGTAGTTTTCTCTTGATTGCATTAAGCAATTGATCCAATAATGCACAATAATACTTTCGCATGATTATGGATCCTTTTTCAGGATAATCGATTAGCAATAATCCGTGTGCATCGTAAAATACATTGGCCATAGCCTTCTTCGGATTACATCCATTTATTATTTCGACTGATTTTTGGTTTCAGGTGTGTAGTGGTGGACCCACATTTCATTAACAGTCATTAATCCACGCCAAATCAACATTTTATCATGTCCAAACACCGCTGTGAAGTGGTCTGTTGAACTCGTTTTTGTTCGACACTAAGCAAATGTCTTTAACTTTTTCATATGCAAATGTTCATGCAAAGTATTGAACACACGTTCATATGATATGCTTACCATTTCAAAAATCTCACATAACTTGACTTGGCGATGATTCATCACGATATCGAGGATTTTCGTGATATTTTCTTCAGTAACCACCTTTATTGGCCTTCCTGTTGATGCAACAATGCAGTGCTGGTTCGGCCGCGTTAAAATTCAGCAGTCAAATATTTTACCATGCAATCTGACGGAGCAGACTCACCAGTGTTTATCCAGCTTTTCTTTTGCCTCTTTCGCCGTTTTCTCTTTCAAATAATAGTGTTTACTTACAGCAAAATTCACTTTTTTCCATTTTTCCGAGTACTTCAAATGACTACTACCAATAAACTAATCGAAGAATTTCGGTGAAATTTAAACAGCTGACGTTTCACAGATGGCAATTTCAAAAAAAAAAATTGTGTTTGTGCTGGCATGTAGCGCTAGGTACCTTCAATATCAATTCGCTCTTGTACGAGTGAGCTGGGATTCTCTTTTTCTCCTTATGTTAATTGTTAGCATTACAAATATATGCTAATTATTTTATTCCACGACAATCAAAAATTATAATCAGCTTTTTTCTATGTTTCCCAGCTGTTTATATGTCAACATTTCATAGGAGCTACCCTATTCATCAGTAGACTTTGGAAATTTTTTAAATATATTCTCAAACATTCAACTGAAATAATTTATTGCAAATATTAAATTACATGAAGGTCAAAGCAACCAGGAGCAAGACTAATTATTTGTATAGCTTATTCCTGAAAAAGAACACCGAAGGTGATTGGAAATATTGAAAATTTTATTTAATGAAACAAAAAAGACCTTTTTACAATACAAATTTGCTGTGATCACTAATTTTTTATTGAAGAAGACAAGAAAAATAATCAAATCTTTAGCTGGGGGACAACTAGCTGTTTCATAGTCGCTACACTACTCATCAGCACCAATTTTCGGATATCAACTCGGGTAATGACGTATCATAATCCGCTGCTTTAACCACTCAGCCACCGAGCCATTTAATTATTCTCTACCTATATTCATCTCATATTGAATCACATACATATGCATTTTGTTAATTGCCCAAATTTGTATTGTAAAAATCCTTCTTATGAAAAAACTTAAAAAAGGAAAAACTTGGTGAAAAAACAGTTTTATTTAAATGATCCTGAAAGAGTAATAATTACTTGAGCACTACAAATATTTATAAAAGATATTTCTGTACAAATTAAAAAAAAAAAGACGGGCCGCGAAAATTGAATATTTTTTATTACAAACTATAGCGTTTATAGAACCAGTAATGTTAGCAATTAAACTGTCGGATAATGGAAAGTCACGAGCGTGAATATTACTATAGACTCGTACATTTTTATGTGAATAGTTCTCGTACGTTACATCGATTTTTTTAATAAATATATGACAAAAAATGTTTCATATACCAAAGTCAAAACTATCATACACCAAAGTAAAACTATCATATTTTGTAGCCTAGTTTAGGGCAATTCAGTATAATATTCTGAATAACAAAATTAGAAATAATTTACAAATTTTTTGTTAACACACATCAAATCAGCCATCAAGACACTCATAATAAGCTTTGAAATAATTTGAGCTTAATCGTAAACTTAATCAATTTAAATAAAAGTTAAAAGAACTTTAAAGCTTTTGAAAATAAGTAACAAAAAATTAATTATAATTACCGCAAAAATGTTTAAAGACAAAGAACTTATATTGCTTTTCTACTCGAAACCCAAGCCTACAGCTAGCTGCCCTTAAGCATTTTCATGTAATTAAAATGAAAGCACAATGAAAAAATTATATTAAAAACAAAAAGATAATATCGAAACATACAGCTACGTGCAACTAATTAAGGACAGTAGTACTAAGTATGAAAATCGCCATGTTAAAGATAATTGTTAAAATAAAAACGCAAAAATTTTACACTGTTTAGTTAATCTAACTCAATTTATCTAAAATGCTCAACGGCAACACTACTTTATCTCTCTTTATCTAAAATGCTCAATGGCAACATTATTTTTACCATTACTTTCTTCATTGTGTTGTTTTTTATAATTTGTGATATAAATTAATCGTGCACTAAATTAAGGACAGTGATACATTTTTAAAAATATTAAATTCTGATACATATGTTTAAAAGGTTAGATTTAATTAACTGTGATAACACGGAGTGTTCAAAAGTGTTTACATCTCGCTTGACACAAGTAAAAATAAATCCTGTGATGTCAGTACTCGAAAGATTAATGTAAAAGCCTTAAAAGTGTCTAAAACAATGGTTTTCTAAGCGGTGCAATATTTTAGAAAGCATTCGACTACAAAAAAGTACCCTGTAAACAAAGAAGCCGAATTACCACAGTTCATGAAGATGCACTGATTGTCAGCGAGTCAAAAAAATATCCGCATAAATCAGCAAATGAGATTAGTACTGCAGTATTTGATGTAAATGAGGGAAAACCATCTGTAGACACGGTAAAACGCCGATTACGAAAAGCTGGACTCTTTGGAAGAATTTCCCGAAAAAAGCCATTGTTGTCTGAGCGTAACCGAAAAAAGATACTAGAGTTTGCAAAGAAGTACCGCTATTGGACCGCTGTGGAATGGAGAAGAGTATTGCTTTCGGACGAAACAAAAACTAAAAAAGTCTCCCCCGATAGGAAAAAATATGTTCGCCGACTAAAATTTAAAAAAATTGATCCATAGTGCATCCGAGCCACTTTTAAACATGGAAGTTCTATTATGCTTTGGGGTGCTATGTTGTCACGTGGTGTGGAGCCGCTTCACAAACTTGAGAATCCTTAACGATACAATGATCCCCATATGCTGACGAGAATATACCAATAAAGTGGATATTTCAACAAGACAATGACCCGAAGCATACGGCTCATCACGTCAAGCAATGGTTTTTGAACAATTCCGTGACTGTTCTTGACTGGCCTTCATGTAGTCCTGATCTCAACCCAATTGAGAACTTATGGCAAGTTGTAAAAATCAAAGTAAGCTTGTTGAAAATAAACAATTTTGATGTGCATATGTGATTCAGTATGAGATGAATATAGATAGAGAATAATTAAATGCTCGGTGGCTTAGTCACCCGTCATGACCCGAATTCAAATCCCAGTGGGTGCTGATGAGTAGTGTAGCGACTACGAAACAGCTAGTTGTTTGCCAGCTAAAGATTTGATTGTTAATTTTCTTCAAAAATTATTGATCACAGCAGATTTGTAGTGTAAACAAACCTTCTTAAGAAAAAACTTAAGAAAGGAAAAAACTTGAAGTATAGCCCATTGTATAAATGTACAAACCAAAAATTTAATTTTGATATCTATGCCGAAACAAAGAAAGCTTGGGAAGCCATTCCAAGAAGTCTATATGAAGATTTGGTGACCTCGATGCCTCGCAGATGTCAAGCTGTTATCTATAACAAGGGTTTTGCAACAAAATATTAATATTTTTTTATAAATACATGCTTTTTTATGAAATTTATGGGACGTCCTTAATTATATGCACGACTTACATTTAACTGACTTAAGCATATGGCAAACAATTTTAGAGATACTAATGCATTTGGCACAATAACCAGTTATTTTGTAGAGGTTCACTGAATAGTGATCTTCTATTAATCTCCGAATGGATCGTAAACGTTTAACGCTCGTAAGACTCAATGTTGCTTATTAACACACAAATAAACGACCGCAGATGTTGCTCCATCCGACCGAAAATGGAATACAATTCTCATGTTTGGGCCAGTGCCTCAACGTCTATTTTGGGGTTATTCGACCGTGTGCAGGAGAGGGCGAAGAAGTTCATCGGTGACAGTAGTGTATCCAACTCTATTGACTCACTGCAGCATCGACGCAGTATGGGGTGCGTTACCCTGTTCTATCGTTACTACAATGGATTTTGCTCTGACGAGTTTAGAGATTTTGTTCCCGAAACGCGCACATTTTTACGTAGCACGCGTTCATCGTCATTGCCAAGGAGAATCCTACTACGCATTACAGAGAGAATTCGTTTTTCAGCCGTACGCTTCGACGTGTTTCCTGTCTGTTATAACATTGGAAAGTTCAAGTCAAATGTTCACAAGCTCTACTCCCTCTTTCCCCCTCCTCACAACCTATTTTCCTAGTTCTGGTACAATGCACGGCATATGTAGGGTTGAATTAACTAAATTAAGACCAATTTTGCAAATATCACACAACTTTTCGTATTATTTTATTCAAGCTACTATATTTATTTATCGGAATGCCGAGTGAATCGACTGGATCCCTTTATCCGGCTTTCGGGTTGGTTTGAATCTGAACCGTCGGGGGAAGTGTAAGTCTCGTGGGCTGCACTTCTCCCTCAGGCAACACAACGGGACCAAAAGGATCCAAGTGGGCTGGTTTCATGAAACTGGCGGCCTGTACAACCTAACCTAACCAACTATATTTATTGAGTGTCCTTAATTAGTTGCACGTAGCTGTATATGTGAATGACCGAGTGCTGGCTGAAATCATATTGTTGTCGAAATAAAGAAGTTACTATAAATAAAAATATGTTGAAAAGTATTGATAAAGTTTGTGAGATATTGGAAAATATGTGGAAAAAAGTTATTTAACCTACATTTTCCAAACAATGCCCTTAAATGCTGGCATATTTTGAGGGGAACTAGTCGTCTGCTGTGGTACTGTGGTGCTGTGTTACATACACACAAAAGGCTTACAAAAACATCATCAATTTTTTGTTTCTGCTGAAAACTTAAATGAATTATTATATCGAGCATATGAGTTGCCATTACTATCACAACAATCTCTTTCTTTTCTGTTCATTTATTGGTCTAAAATAAAACGATAGGGCCGTTGGAAGTACGCAAATAAATATTTAAAACTACCAAGAGTACATGTGCGCATATATATATTTAAAAAAATGGATTGTTATGCTTTATGAAGTACTGAAAAATGTCGTAAGTTAATCTACTTTAAATGCACTGGGGTTTCTTGCAACGTAACATTGAAGAACGTTTTGCAAAACTTAAGCATTTGCATATTCATAACGAAGTCTCAAAGTCAGTTAAACCATGTCTTTAACTTGTGCGCTCGTCCTACGTACGAGTATATACAAGAGCTTGAAATGTTTTTCCATTTGCCTTTTATATTTTGTATCAATAAAAAAATAAGCTGCAAAATTTAAAACAAACGTAGCAAAATGTTAAAAGTGTTGGGGAAAAAATAAAAGCAGAAGCCAGTAGCAGTAGCAGTGGCAGCAGAAAAAACAATAACACTTCTGGTTGTAACAAAAATTTACGTAAATGGTGCGAAAAAATTATTTCCATACATTTTGGGTGCTAAAATATATTTATTACTGTTGCATATTTCCAGGCGCATTTGGGAAATTCATTTCTTTTTTCCCCTTTTTTAACAATTTTTAGCTTTGAATATACGAATATGATGTATTGCTAGATTGTTTTTTTTCTACTTTGGCAATAAAACATTTACAAAATAGATCTAGGAAAAAATATTTTGCAGCCAGCAGAAAAAAGGTAAAACTCAAATAGTTTAGTTCGGTGAGAAAAAAAACATTAATTACTTTTTGGGGGTGCTCTCTAATGCTAACTCTCTAACTCTATTTTTTACATGCTAAAAGGCAACATAAATAATTGGAATGTGTTGCATACTTTATGAATATGCTGAGTTTTTTAGCTTTGTTATGCATACGAATTGGAATTTAGCATCATCATTGTTAGAGAAAAAATTAATGGTTTAGAAGAGTTACAGATAAACCAAATAAATTTACTAACGAAAAGCGTCCTTCAAAAGTTACCGCCAACAAAAAATGAACCATAAAAAATATTAACGCCGTTTGATCTTGAAATTAATGCGAATAGTAATAAAAAGATTTTGTACAAAAATATAAAAACATACGAAAACGGATAGACACTGAAGCTACCTAACGCTAGATTGTAGCACAAACACAACATTTTTTTGCAGTTGCGATTTGTCGAACGTCAGCTGTTAAAATTTTACCCAAATTCATCGATTAGTTTATTTGTTGTAGTCATTTGAAGTACTCGGAAGTAACTTCTGTGTTTCTTGAAAAATGGAAAAAAGTGAATTTTGCTGTAAGTAAACACTATTATTTGAAAGAGAAAACGGCGAAAAAGGCAAAATAAAAGCTGGATAAACATTACGGTGAGTCTGCTCCGTCAGATTACTTGGTAAAATATTGGATTTTTGAATTTTAACGCGGCCGAACAAGCACAGCAACAATACCATCAACAGAAAGTCCAAAAGAGGGGGTTACTGAAGAAAATATCACGAAAATCCTCGATATCGTTATAAATCATCGCCTAGTCAAGTTACGTGAGATTGTTGAAATGGTAAACATATCATAAGAACGTGTGTTCAATACTTTGCATGAACATTTGCATAAGAAAAAGCTATCGGCAAGATGATTTCAACAGACCACTTCACAGCGGTGTTTGAACATGATAAAGTGTAATCCTGTTGGTTTTTGGCATCGATTAATAACTGTTGATGAAACGTGGGTCCACCACTAAGCACCTGAAATGAAAAATCAATCGAATCAGTGGGGGGAAGCTGCTGAAAGTTCTCCAAAGAAGGCAAAGACAGTGAAATCGGCTGGCCACTGCATTTCGGGTTGCACACAGAATATTGCTCATTAGTTATCTTCTGGGACAATGCTATGGTTTTTGATGCTTCCAAACAACCATCACGGGCGGCAGGTTTTCGAAGACCAGTAACGACAGTTTTGCTTGTTGATATAGCCGTTTATGTGAAAATGAGCCTCGTCGCCCCAACGTCGTTTCACAAAAAAAAAAATTTTGCATAAATCAAAATCACAAAAATGCATAAGTGATTCAATATGAAATGAATATAGACAGAGAATAGTTCAATGGCTCGGTAAACGAAGGGTTAAGACGGCCGTTCATGATATGTCATCTTCCGAGTTCAAATCCGAAAATGGGCGCTGATGAGTGTAGCGACTATGAAACAGTTAGTTGTCTTCCAGCTAATTATTTGATTATTATTTATATTGTCTTCTTCAATCACAAATTATTGATCACAGCAAGTTTGCTTTGTAAAAAAAAACGTTTTTAAGAAAAATTAAGAAAGGAAAAACTTGAACTAAAATCCGATAAACAAAAACCAAAAATCTAATGCAAAATAACTTTCTTTGAGTTCTTGAACGGTTATAATTTTAAAAGGAAGGAACTTCAGATCCTTGAATGATAAATAATTGCTCTTGAAAGTCGAACTGCTTTCAACCAGTTCAGTGATTTCGGGAATCCTTGAAGATCGACTGAACCCTGGCCGTGGGACTTTCATAGCTGAAGCAGTTGCGTAAAATCTCTGTACCCACGAACGAATTAAATTTATACCCGGACCTTCACATATTTGCCAAATATTGCAATTTGAACAGAATTATCGACGAGTAATTACGCAAGAATCATTAGTCTTAAAAAATGTCTCCACAGCGAACACGAGATGCTCACTCGACCACTGCGACATCATGAGAGACAAATGCGCACAATTGATAATTCTAATGGCGCCATCCTCCACTTACACCATTTATTCCTTTTCGAAATAATCATATTTAGAAATATAAATTTGCCACAAGACACTCTGTATTTCTGGCAAGGAATTGTTTTATACCTACAAAATGCGTTAAAGCATCTTGGCGGCCCGACCTCAGCAAACTCAGTCTATAGGAAATGTAAAAACGACTGCGCATGCTCACCCAGTTTGTTCTCTGGAAAACATGCCGCGATAGTGTGGTAAAAGAGCCGTCTACCTCGACTCTTCAACATTTCACAAACAGAACTGATGCGAATTTTGAAAGATTTGTATTTACTCGTAGGCAAGGAGCTGAAGATTGATGCCAATTTCAAGAGCTATCAATATGCCGAATGGTTGGTTTAAAAGGCAAAAGTGAACGGTGACTAGAAAAAGAAAATCATTTTCAGAAAAGCTGATCCATCCGTCATTGGGCAGCTCTACTTCGAAAATGAGGCCGACCAAGCAGTTACCGTAAATGGTGTTCGCCATCGCGAGATAATAACTGACTTCTTCTGGCCAGATATTGATAATATGAACCTCGGCCAACGAAACAATGGTTATTTTGCGTTAGAAATTTCCAATTGCCGTATTACCTCACGTCCTGGCGGAGTTAATTGATCGCCACGGTCATGTTATTTGACACCATTGAACTTCTTTCTTGGGGAATATTTAAAAGAAAACGTGTACTTCAATAAGCTAATAACAGTTCAAAAGCTAAATGTTGAGATAATTCAACGCATTAAGGATATGAAATCGCAATTATGTCTCAGAGCCGTTCCAACAAAGGACCATCGCATAGAAGTATGCCACCGAAGACGCAGCGACTATTTAGCCAATATTTTGTCTCACACATAATTGTCATATCATACTCGTAACAAAAAATATTACAGTCTGTTCGCCGATATCGAATGAAAATGTATGCGAAAGAAAGCTAGTCACTCACATTCGAATCAATTTGGGTTTGTCTTTGTTTGTATGTATTTTGATCGAGTTTTGACACATCGTTCGCATAGAATAAAGTTAGAAAACTCCAAATCAATTTCCTTTCGCCTATAATGCGAATGAACTTATCTTTTTGAACTGGCTGTAAATATAATTCTCTGAAAACCTTTTACTTTATTTCCAATTAACATTGTGCGTTTTGGTTGTACCACCCTTTATAACAAATGAACGCATTCATTAAAACTGCTGTTGCTTTTTAATATTTTTTTTTATTTCTGTGCACGCTTCACATTAAAAAATGTCTCAATTGCATTCATTAACAACTATAATTATTTTGTGTATGAACGCGACGCATATTTCATAGAAAACTCATTGCAAGTGATTGTTTGTTTGTGAGTATGAGAACATGTCATTAGTGTTGGTTTGAGGTGATGGCGTGTGGCGCAAGAGGCATGCCACCACCACTATACAACATAAAATCAAAATAATAAAACATCTGTATTTTATAGTAAAATTTTAAATAAACTGAACGCAACAAATATAAAATGAATTAAAGAAGAAATTCAAGCACACAAGTGCATTTAAACAGAAATGTGTTGTTTGTACTATTTCATACAAAAGTTGCATTAATGTGGCATTAATACACTAAAAATAAGCAGCTGCAGCAGCAGCAGCAGTACCAACAAAAACAGCAACAAGAGCATCAACATCGTGCTAAAAATCACGATTCAAATTCACGTGCACTCAGGCAAAAAATATATGTTTGTATGTATGTAAATATAATGCATGTGTAAATGTTCTACTACGATAATACAGTGGGCCACATAGTGCGAGTATCATACTCGTACAATTTGATATGTATGAGAACTAATGTTGACATTTGAGAATTAATAAATATAAATTTGACAAAGTGGGTAAAGTTTAACTAATAAGAAATTCATTTCAATTGTATTAAGTAAAACTCTAATAAAATAATGCCACGCCAAGATATTTTCCGCAGAAAAAAAGTCCGTTGTTGTAATCTTAAGCGCCGTGTGTGGCCACACATCAAACTATTTGATCAAATTTATGTGCTTAGTTTGACTTTGAGCACAATAATACATAAAATTTATTTAATCAAACTTCATTTTAAAATTGTTTGGAAAAGGTCTTTCCTTGATTTGTTTGCTCATGAAGCGTTTCATTATTTTTCAAAGTATTTTTTATTTGTGAAAAAGCCATTATTCAAACTTGTGTATGTACATATGTGTGTAAATTACAAAGTTAAGATATTATTTACTGGTAAAAAGTGTTAAGATATTCCAAAACAAAAGGTTTTCTTCCATTTTTATTTAAGCTCCATAAACGGAAAAAATTATGTTAAATTAAAAAATTTAATTTGAAGTAATTATACGCACACACATCAAACAAGCTTCAAGCCTCTGCTGTGACGTAGTAGAAAAAAGCTAAATTATATGGATTTTCATCAAACACATATCAAAAGAATTGTTTGTTTGTTTGACAAAGCCGTTTGATGTGTGACCATGTCGCCTTAAAGTTCCATTTTTACTCTTCACAGATCAATCATTTGGTATTTTCAACATAAAACTCAAACTACTGCAATCGAAACTACTTGTTTTATACATAAATTTCTGTTTCATTAGATTCTAGTGCAGTTATCTTGTATGTTAGTCTTGTAATTGCTAGAAATAAAATATTGACCTCTCAACATTTCCTTATACGCTCAAGTGTTTTAGGAAATTGTTATTGATCAGGCTAATTAACATTAAGTACAGGGAAGTGAAGTGATTCTGTATAACGACCTTTTCTTTTGTTTCGTACAAATTTTGGTTGTCTGGCACTTGAAGTGTTTAATTTATACGCCTGTGCTTTCAGGTTCAGGTACATGCATGTAAACACAAGTGCACCATTTAATTTTGTACAGAAGTGAGTTTTTAATGTCAAATAAAATAAACAATTATGCTTTTAAAAAGTAAAGTACATGGAATGGTTTTTTAATTGCTAAAGAGTTTAAATAAAAACGTATGCATTAAATATTTTGCCAGAAGTATATAGTTTTAATAACTGTTTTGAATATCAAACACTCTTGAACTTAAAGATTTGATAAAGAGCTTAAAAAAATTAAATAATGTAAATCAAACAATTGAAAATATACAAATATAATATTGCTGTTTGTAATTTTTAATTATTATAATTTTTAGTTAAAATGAGTTCAAGTAATTATTCCTAAGTCTGGATTTATCTTGATTATAATTTCCTTAACTTTTTTAAAGAACATTTTTTTTATTATGAAACAAAGACTTCAACTTGCTGATCATTACAAAGGAAAATTTATTTTAAAAAAGTTTATTTAAAAAAAAAATTGTTTTACTATATTATTTGTATCATGATGTAAAAAATATAAGGCAGTAGTTGCATTCTCTTTTTCTTGTTTTTAATAATGATTTTTGACGTTTGTTTTTAGAGAGCAATATCAAAAGGCGTTGCCACATAGTAAAATAAGGGAATCACCTTTTAGAATCGACTTTTTTGAAATGTGTAATTCATTGTTCTTATTAGAAAAAACTAGTAACAATAATCTGAAGTAACTAGGTATCTGCAGACGTTTTGAAATCCACACTAGCTATATTAATAAATTTAGTAAATATGCTATTAAAATACTGAGAAAAAATTGTTTCGTAATGAAATAAGAACATAAATAATCAAGCCACTTTCATTACCATGTTATTAGGTTTCTTTTTAATTTTGGAAATATACGAACTAGGATAAAAATAAATATAGTTAGTTTGCTTGAAATAGTGCTAAAAAAAGATGTTAATGCATGTATGTGATTTTGTGGTTGTTATATGACAGGTTCGGTTAGGTTAGGTAAGCAAGCCGCTGGATTCTCCAAAAGTACCTGGTTTTTCCAGCTCACTTGGGTACTGAAAGATCGTTCCCTTTGTGATTGCCTGAAAAGTGGGATAGTATAGTTGAAGAATGAAAGCTTTTTTTTTTTGACTTGGACCAGTACTCAGGGGATGACTCCTACATATGCCGTGCATTGTATCAGAACTAGGAAAATAGGTTGTGAGGAAGGTGAAAGAGGGAGTAGTGTTTGTGAACATTTGACTTGAACTTTCCAATGTTATAACATACAGGAAACACGTCTGCCGGCAACTTATTCCACAGACGAAGCGTACGGCTGAAATACGAATTCTCTCTGTAATGCGTAGTGCGATTCCCCTGGCAATCGACCACAAATGGATGAGCTCTGGACGATGAGCGCGTGCTACGTAAAAATGTGCAAGTTTCGGGAACAAGATCCCTAATCTCGTCAGAGGAAAGGAAAGGAAAGGAGTGAAACTGCTTTATGTGGCGCTACTTGCTGATGTGCTAGCCATCCGCTACTCCTTATGAAAGAAGCTAAAGCGGTCGGATTGACCTAGACCAGACTTGATAGGGTATTGAAGCTCCTCTCGCCTACATATCTAAGGCGATGGTGCTCCAACGCCGGGCATGTGCCAAAGAGATGAAGAATTGTCTTCTCCTCTTCCTCGTCTGCGCAACTTCTGCAGAAGTCATTATAGGGTAAGCCTAGTCTTCTGACATAGTTCCCAAATGGGCAATGTTCAGTGATGACTGCTACAGTGACTCTCACGTGTGGTATGCGCAGTTTTAATAGCTTCCCCGTTCTCTTAGAGTTAATGTGAGGCCACAGATACCTTGATATAAGATAAGTGCCTTGGGCACTTTTTGGCGTGTAGAGTTCCCATGAGTTAATGGTTCGCAAAAAAAAATTAATTTACTGTTTTTGCGGCAATTTTTCCTATTTACAATATTTTTATTCACAAATAATCTGTACGTATAAACGTAGTATGAGACAATTAAGTGTATTTGAAACAAAATATCGGTCAAGTGCTAGCCACGGCTTCATGGCATACCTTTATACGATGGTTCATATTTTCAATGACTCTGAGACATAATTATTGTTCAATGTCGTAATGTGTCGTATTATATCTTCCTTAAATTGTTCTTGGATTATTAACGTACACTTTTTCTTTTAATTATTCCCAAAGTCAGAAGTTCAATGGTGACAAATCATATGATAATGACAACCAAATAACAAAGCCACGACAGGAAGTAATACGACCATAGAATTTCTCTTGTAAAGGAACCATAGTTTCATTGGCTGTGTGGCAAATCGCACCATTCAATTGGAGCCACATATCATCCAGGCCCATAGCCTCAATTTCTATTTTCGTGAGAGTCAACACCATTCTGTCACACTAACGTGACCAACAACACCGGAGAATTAACTGAGCGAGCATGCACAGCTGTTTTCATATTTTCCACATACAGGGTTTGCTGAAATTATCGTGATTGTGGATACATTTGGTCGACTATGCTGACCAAAAAAAAAAAATTACGTAAAACACGATATGCATTTTGATTTGAACGCTTATTTTCCTAAAATGTTTCAACAATTTTACTGCGCTACTCATCTCTCCGTGGTTGAATGTGGCAAACGCTGAAACAAAGAAATGTCAAATAAGTTGTGCAAAACACTTGACATTAAGATGTGACTCACAATTAACATCGTGTGTTATGGTTGGGTCACCCCTTTAAATTAAAACTAATAATTTTGGCTATTAATAAAATCTAACTATTTTTTTAAAATTCTTTTTTCTTATTTTCATTTAATTTAATTTTTCACTAAAATTTATTTATTATATATTTCATTTTAATTAACAACTAAATATTCTACATTTTCCTTCCGTATTTTAAATGAAAAACCGATACGAAATCAAGTGCATCCAGTTTATTTCTAAAATTTTATTGTTGCATAATTTTTCTTTGTTTAATTTCTGTTCAATTTAATGGAAAATGGTTTTATGACTTTCTCTAGTTTTATTTCCACATTAAAGAATATTGCTTTTTAGTGTGAAGTAATTGTTATAAAGGAAGTGCAAGCTTTAAAATCAAAATCCATTTAAATTAAACAAAAAAAAAAAAAGAAACGAATAAATAAGAACAGCAATAAAAAGGAACGACAGCTCTTATTGATTTTAGTTTGAATTTATGATGTGTGAAAAATGTTTAAATAAGCGCCGGGTGATTCATCGTGAGGTTCGGTTTGATGAATTTGAAATAAAGCACATCAATTTTAAAATGTTTATTATCGGTTAAAAGAATAATTTAAGGCTCTTTCTGTTTAAAAATGATATCATGTAAAAGTCCATTCGGAAAGTCCAATTTTGAATGACTCATTTAAACTTAGCGATTGATATCTCGCAAATAACATAAGTAGTTTTGGATTCCAAAGTGTCAATCGCAGCTGGCTCATTCCTGAAAACAACACGTTTTATATATCCCTAGTGAATATTATGCAAAGGTGAGATATCGCATGAATTAGGTGGCCAATTTGACAAAGCAAAAGGTCGTTCTACTCTCAATCCTTCAATCCGGTGAAAGTAGTGTAGTGGCTCTGGATATTTCCAAAGCGTTTGACAGAGTGTGATGTGAGCTTTTGGTATCGGTGATGACTTTTCTCGGTTTATATCGAGCTTTCTCAGAGACCACTATACGAGTTCCAACCCTATCCACTCTTTCGCGGATGACACCAGCATTTGCCACTTGTACTCTTTTAGTTATAGGCCCAGCCTATCACAGATCGCTTCCAAGAGGCTAAATATGAATGATTCACTGAAAAGTGATCTTCTATTAATCTCCAAATGTAGTCGTTAAAAGCTACCCTTTAATGCTCGTAAGACCCAATGTTGTTTATTAAAAAAACAAACGACCCCAAGATGATATAAATATTGAGAAATCGGATGCTCTTGATGTTCTGCGAGTGAAAATACAGTGTGATGTTCGCTGGAATGATCACATTTTTCATGTCTCTAAAGTAAGATGTACTCGTACTTTTCACATAGGGAACGCCTTCACTACGCAAGTGAGCTGGAAAACCTAGGCTATTTCGGGGCATCCAGCGGCCTGCCTTCCTAAGATGTACTTCACTCCATCCTTACTATTTATACCACCTATATCCGACTGAAAATGGAATACAACTCTCATGTTTGGGCTGGTGCCTCAAAGTCTGTTTTGGGGTTACTCGACCGTGTGCAGGAAAGAGCGCAGACTCTATTAACTCACTGGCGCATCATTGTGTAACACACGTGCATCGGATGCATTACAGAGAGAAATCGTTTTTCAGCTGCACGCTTCGCCTGTGGAATAAGTTGCCAGCAAACATGTTTCCTGCCTGTTATAACGTTGGAAAGTTCAAGTCACATGTTCACAAACACAACTCCCTCTTTTCCCCTCCTCACAACCTACTTTCCTAGTTCCGGTATAGTGCACTGCATATGTAGGGGTCATCCACTAAGTACTGGTTCAAGTTAAAAAAAGGAAAACATAAAAATAAGTGCTCACCAAAATAATTTCTCAACAAGACCTTTACTTCACTCGCTGTAAGGCTCGTGGCACCGCCTTGTTCAAACTAGAGCTCGTCGAGACCATGCGCTGGAATTTCAGAAAGCTTATAGTCCACTAATATGGTGAGAAAACGGTTGCCATTGTGGATAACACTCTGATGCGCTTTATTTTTGTAGAAATATAGATCAATCATTCCACTAACCCATTAGCCACTCTATACCGTTGTTTTAAATGAGGCTCTTGGTACTCTTTGAGTTGCTCATATGGCAATAGAGGTTTCAATAGGTCGACTATGAGCACCGTAAGTTACTCTAATTGTACGAAAAATATTTCTCTCAGAGCTGTGTTTTCCGTAATACAACTGAGCAATTTGAAGACGCTGTTGTGGTATGAGTCTTTCCATGATGACTTGCCAAAATGATACTGAACCAAAATGACAAAGTATTTTAATTTCAGTAATGCTTTATCCGTCAAACAAAGCTTATTGAAAATCAAAACTCATGATAAATCACCCGATATGTATGTATGTAAAAATGCATAAATTCTGGGTTGGCCCAGTAAGATTTATGATGGTTTGAAAGATGCATAATAAAATTTTATTTTAATTATGGTTTTATTTAAAAAATGTTAACATATTAAACGGAATTAAATTTATGAAATTTTTACTAATTTTTTCACCAAACAAGAAGATGTGAAGTTCTAAAATCAAAGATTATTTAAAACAAACTTCATACTTCATATATAAATTTTTTAAATTTTGCTGATATCATGATTTCGCCTTAAGGTACAGATACAGAGTTCAAAATTTTGCGACAAATTCTATCAAATATAAGTTGGAAAAAACAGTAGAGTTCTCTAGACAAAAACACGCAAAATATATCTGGCAATATGTTTTAAATTAGAATTGTTTCTGGGATCATTTGCTTTTCAGCGCTGCTTTAGTACAAAACCCATTTAACCACTGTGGTGTGCTAACAGTGTTGTCAACTTTTAAATTTCGAAACGCACCAAAATGAGGGAAAAAATGCGTTATTTCAGCAAAAATGCACCTAGTTTAGAAAATTTGTTTTTTCAATTTTAACAACGCATTTCGCATGTATAGTATAAAAAAGTATAATAGTTTTGTATCAAAAACACGAATAATGAAACAGCCTTTAAAGCGGCTATTAGACGATCCAGTTTGATCCTCTAATAGCCGATAGCACCGGCGGTGCATGCTGATGGCATGCCATCAAATTCGTTCAATAGCTAGAATTTGTGTTTATCAAATTTGGTCTACAGTACGATTCTGCTATTTTTACTAAGATAATGGTATCTTTACAATAATTATGACGATATTTTATGCAATTTGTTATTCAGCAATACTATTTACTTATATTCGTTGTCGACAGAAATCAGCTGTTAGTTTTACTGCCTATTAACAGGTACACAAAAATGTCACAACAGCAAGATTGTCTTATTTTGTGCTTATGATTTGATGCGTTTTTTCTGTTATTACTCCGTGTTCTTATTGGGCTCTGTAAAATGAAATGGAAAATTTTTGTAACTGAAATAAAATGGTATTCAAACCGCTGTACAAAAACTTTTTTTTATTAAATTGAAACAATAAGCTGTGTCGATAATTTTTAAAAATCACCAAAAATAGTGCGAAACGCACCGAGTTGACAACTCTGCTGATGATTTTAATGGTTTTCGGCTAACTAACTAATTGAACCTTGTGTTCCATTGACTGTAGGAAAATTGCATGCTCTTAAGCAAGGGGGTTGTTTTACTAGACATGATTGCGTGTGGATGTATTACTGCGTTTAATAAATTGTTTCATTAATAGTGTGGAAAGCATGCCTGTCACTTTGGTTTAGTGATCATGGGTTCAATACGCATCGTGATAATATGGCATACGTACATAAAACATACGTGTATGAAAAAAAAAGTTATTTTGGAACCTAAATTTAGTCATTAAATACAGTAATTATTATTAGAAAATCTGATTTACATACACACATACATATATAATGCGATGACCGCCTAAATTTCACTATGGTATCGTAAATATAAAGGGAATGAATAATGACTCAATATTTATATTGTTCTTCAAGTAGTCTTTTGAACCTTAAGCAACCAAAAATATTGTTTTACATTTCTCGATTTCACAAAATCCGGCGATCACCCGCGATCGTCTTTATTACATTAAAATTTTTTATTTATTTATAATTTTTAAAATTAAGAAGATCAAAGATTTTAGCTGCTTGTAACACATTTTTATTGAACGCGTGCATTCAAAGTTTGTTAATTTTAAAAATGTCAAAATATTATTAATTTCTATTTCATAAAAACCCATAAATAATATTGCTACCATAGAAAGATCCGAAACCGATCAGCAAGAATTTATTATAAATGAGTGCGTGAAATCGTTAAAAAAAAAGGCACATGTCATTAATGTATAAATACATATATACGTACATACAAACATATGTACATGCATAAATACAAATATCTCTAAAAAATGCACACACATGCACATTTATATGTATATAATTCATATCTACATAATATGAACGCAAATACCCAGTTGTCCAGGTTGGTGTCGATGACACTTTTTCTCCACGATGTCTTCAAGAAATTTCCTAATTTGTCGTCTATGCAAACAAAAATTTTAACACAATTATGATGGGAAATATTCTAATCACTTCAACGAAAAATAAAACATAACAGAGTAAAAGACATGTGCATGCAAACAAATTGTCGTGCTTCAAATGTAATAACGACAACATGCAAAATATTATTTTCTACTTTGTCATGTTTGACGTCTAACTTACGAGAAGATGGGCATCAAATAGAAGTTTCATTTTATTTTAAGTACGGATAAAAATAACTATATACATGGTCTGATCAAAAAATAACCGTTATTTTCAAATTTAGTGAGTTACGTATGTTCGATTTTTTAATTTTGTTTTTGTTATGTTGGTACTCAAGTCTGTTATATAAGTTAGCAATATCAGCCATTTCAGATTGTTTTTGACAGATAAAAATCTTAGTCGTATTCTGATGTGCTCTTCAATATTTTACTAAATTTACAAAATTTGGAACAAAAACAACGTCGCATGGACATCACTCAGGAGGATTC
Organism: Thecocarcelia acutangulata; assembly: GCA_914767995.1. Lineage (NCBI taxonomy): Eukaryota > Metazoa > Arthropoda > Insecta > Diptera > Tachinidae > Thecocarcelia > Thecocarcelia acutangulata. The sequence continues at coordinate 15,967,873 of OU612097.1, forward strand.
AGATTTCCTCAAAAAGGTCATAACTGGTGAGGAATCATATGTATGTATGTATCGTTATGACATTGAAACCAAATCCCAATCCAGAAGAGCCAAGATCGAAAAAAGCTCGTCAAGTTTAGCCAAATGTTAAGGTTTTGCTCACTGTTTTCTTCGACTGCAATGACGTGGTGCATCATGAACTCTTGCCACGAAGTCGTATGGTAAATAAGGAATACTACCTTAAAGTTATGCGCCGTTTGCGCAAACCAATTCGTCAGCAACGCAGAGAATTGTGGAAAAAACAATCATGGATTTTGCACCATGATAACGCACCAGCTCACAAAACGATGCTTGTGGGTGAATTTTTGGCCAAAAACAAAACCATTATCATGCATGCCTTAACCACAGTATTCATCCTCGCTGACTTTTTCCTCTTCCCAAAACTGAAGACACCGATGAAAGGAAAGCGTTTTGCTATGATTGAGGAGATAAAAGAAAAATCGAAACAGGAGCTGCAGGTGATACCAAAAAGTGTGTTTCAGAAGTGTTTCAAGGATTTGAAAAAACGCTGGCATAAGTGTATTATATCTAAGGGGGATTACTTTAAAAGGGACAAAATAGTTATTTATGAATAAATAAATACCTTTATAAAAATTTAAAATAACGGCTATTTTTTTATCAGCTCTCGTAGGTATGTCAAAAATAAACGAGTTTTCTTACAGTAAATTCCAAAACTGAAGCAAAAACAAACTTTAATCAAATGTAATCTTCTAATAAATAAAAAACAAAAAGGTAAGTTAAATTATTATTTTTTTTTTTTTTTTGTTGAAAAACCTTGAACCGATTAATTGTATATTATCGGTGTAAACTTTTGATATCATTAAAGTAAGAGTAATTTTATCGTTAGCAACTTTTGTAACACTGTCATTAAATTCGACTTCGAAGACAATTTGGATGACATTGTCATTATAATTGTTATGAACGACTATGTACTCGTAGATGTAGACAGTGTTACTCTTATTGTCGTGCATGAATAACGTGCCCTTTGTTCGAAAAATTCGTCAGTAACTGGCCTGTCATGAATGTCGTCATAGTTTCATACGATAGGTCTTGCATCCACTGTCGGCGACGTTTGCACGTCACGGCCAGCTGGGTATGCTCATACATATGTATGTATGTGTCAGAGATCTGCATGGGTACATCGCAACCATAATAACACCGGTTGTTTACTCAATGAATTTTACATCTGAGTATTTTAAACACCTTTAAAAAATAATGCGGTGATATTCATACTTGCCGTTCCTTTGCAAAATTTTGATACATCAAAAATATATCCAATCATTCTTCGTATTATTGCCGCAGCTCCATGGTATGTCAAAAGCTCGCGAATACATCATGACTGAAACGTACCTCTGGTGAAAAATGAATTTTCAATTTTCGTTATAGTTTCCTATATATGTAATTTTCTATATATGTATGTATTTAATTTTCTATATATGTAATTCTTGCGAAACCCTTCTCTTTTTTCGAGCAGTGGCTAGACTTAAGTAAATATTTCTTAGACTTAAGATTTGCATACTTATTGTTAGTTCATTATTTATGAAGATTCAATAAATAATAATATAATGAGGGAAAAAAGAGTAAAACAAACCTTCACAAAAAAGAGTTTTGTTGATACTCGCACTCAGCAAGAGCAAAATTTTTAGTATATTCTATTTTCGTACTTAATCATTTCATAAATACCTGCATGACGTAGGCACACAATCAACTTGTAAAAGTAACACTCTCATCAAACGCTTTTGTAGTGTCTATGCGTCACTTTTATTTCACATTAACTGGAATCGCGATTGCCAGATTTATTGACTTGCCCTTATTTTGAAACCAGCATACTGAATGATGGTTTTAAGTTTGCTTTTGCGGAATAACAATTATATAAATTAAAAATGTTCACTACATGATAAATGTTATTATTTTTACGGACTTTGTACTAAAAGTGTTCAAATCTAATATGTGTGCATAATTTCTTCAAAACATTAACGCAAAAAATTATTTTTTTGAAAACCATCTGGTAACTCCACGCTTAGTACGATTACGTTTACCGAGTGTGACTGAGTAAATAATTAAAACTAAAGACTAAACGCTTTACTGCTAAAAAGAAGTACGAATACAAGTGCCAAAAGTGGAATACATAATTCAAAAACCAAATCAAGCAATCACGGAATACAAACTTGATTTCGTATGTTACGTACTCAAATTTACAATCGCAAGCTCTAATGAGAAAACCCCAACTTGAGCAAACAATATGCGGCGGCCAATCATAGCGCAATTCGATTTTAGGCGCATATGCTTAAATCATTAAAAAAGGCACCGGTTGCAGCTCTCTGTTGTGTGTGAATTTTAAAATATGAAGTTCGTTTGTAAATTCTTTAATGGTTTTTAATTAAAACATAATAATGATGATGTTGTTTAGATACTCTCATGACTTTTTTAATAACAAACTGTAAACAAACACAGGCACGCACATTCATTATGTGGCTAAATAGTCACTAAATAAACCAGCGAACATTTTCTATTAAGCGCCATATAAAAAACCGATTTATATTAACGCAAAGCAAAGCTTAATACTTAATACCCCAATCCGGCTGGCTGTTTGCACCTTTCCAAGCAAGGCAGCTTTAATAGGTAGCGGCATAATTACAATAAATACAACACCAAAAAACATCAAGATGTATTTTGTTGGTAGAATTTACGAACAGTTGTCAAAATTTTTTTGAAAAAGCAACGAAGTCCATGTGTTTTTGACAAATTTATGCAAAGTAAACGAAAGACAACTGTGCTTATACCCCTACCGTATTAAAGGTTCCTTGTTTCCAAGCTCTATGATCTGAGACTTTAATTTTCACGAAATAGTTAAAAGTTTTTCTATTCTTCTAAATATATATAGAAAAATATGAAAGGAAAAGAAAATATTTTTATTTCAAATTATTTGTTTTTGTTGTTTTAATTTTTCAAATATTCTACAAATTGAAATTAAATAAATATTATTTGGCCTGAAGAAGCTATCCAAAGGAAAGCGAAATATTGCCAGATAATTAAAAACCAAAAAAAATTAAAATTCCAAGAAAGACCTTAAGCTCGAACAATTACACATATTAAGATATTTTTTTTTATTATATTTTTTTTTTGTGTTTATATTTTCTCCTTGACATTTGGAAAAGTTGTTTTTCGCAGTGTTGTATTTATTACTCTTGCATTTACCTGGTATGAATTCGCTTTGCTTAAATTATTATAAAATTAACAAAAACCGAAGAAACTGGAAGCATAAATGGTTTTTGGAGATGTTATAATATATCGCTCCTTTATTGCAACATAGTCATAATTCAAAAAAGCATGTTTCGAGAAAAATACATTTAAAATTTTTGGTTTTTATACAAGTCTTAAAAAAAATTCTTAAAAAATAGCTCCCAAAGTATAAGTAGTTTGAATCAATTAAAAGAACTTTGAATAAATTTTTGGCACAATATAAAAGGTACTACTGTTAACAATTCTGCATTCTTAGCTGAAAAAGCTTTTTTTGAGATATGACTATATTGTAATAAAGGAGCGATATGTTCTAACCCAATTTTTTAATGTACGCAAAGTACAAGTATATTCAACGTTTTCAAACCACACCTAATACAAGTACAAGGGGTCCAAAAAGGGTATCGGTTTTAACGTCATATTCCAAACGTGATGACTAAAGGGAGCGGGGAGGGTTTCGTGGCATCCGCCATTTTGTGAAGTTTTAGTCCCGATGGAACAGTACTCAGAGACGCATCGTGCATTTTGCGTACCGCCATATTATCGTAACAGTGATTGAATAGTGACTGCTCAACGTCTGTATCGTGCGGAATATCGTACACGTTACGTGCCAAGTAACGATAGCGTTACGAAAAGGATCAGGACGTTCGCGAATACAAGTGTGACGATTAAAATTCAAAACTCTGGTCATTCACCCTCCTTCAGTTCGCGATGAAGAAACAACTGAAGAAATTGAGGCGTTGGTTCATCAAAATACGTCTTTTACAATCCGAAAGCGAAGCCAGCGTTGAACATCAAATAATTGTCCTTACATTCGATTTTAAAGAAAGATTTGCATCTAAGTGACTATTAAATTCAATTGGTTTAAGAATTGAAGGTGTAATCGACTGAATTTCGCGAACGAAATGATGCATCGATTTAATAACTAAGCCTTAAATTACGTTGCGCTAATTTATGTTGGTCCATTTAGCTAAATCGATTTACGTCCTTTTATGTTTCACTTAAAAGCAATCTTAAATAAAGCACAAAGTTTAAAAGCTCAGTTTTCTGTATTATTAAAGTGAATAGCGTGTTGTGAAAAAAGTTAGTTTTCACGTTGTAATGTTCATATCTATAAAATAACTGTAAGCACACTACGTTTTGTTAAAAAAAAATGTTTTTGTTGAAAAAAATGTTTTTGTTGTAAAGAGCTCTAGCCTTTATAGTTTTCTGTGCAACTAAGACCCTATGACAGTATCCTACACGATCGTGCGATCTACCAAATAAAACATGTGTGCTGAAAAAGTACTAAAAGCGCAACTGCGTGCCAGAGTTTTTTACAAATCGTGCGTGCGGTTTGAAAAATTTTATGAACATTTACATAACATGAGGGTTTCCCTGCGATCAGTGTGGTATATATTGTGAAAAATATGAGAATATTGTTGGGGCATCGGTTGAGTAATGATTGAAGTAATGTAAAATTATTATTGTAATAATAGTATTTAATTACTGTACTAAGTATATAAATTATTGCAATCATACTTGTATAATAGTGTGGACTAAAACGCCAATTTGAAGCGGTTTTGTAAAGTCGGCTGGACCTTTAAAACATATTTCTGTGAATGATTCGTACGATCGTGTAGGACAGTATATCAGGGCCTGTGATAATTTGATGTGACAACAATTTAAATTATTTGAAAACACATTAAGCACTATATTTAACATACACGTAAAGAAAAGGGAGTTTGATATATGGTTGCGACAACATTATTAATATTTCTGTAACATTGTATATTACTGTAGAACACAGCATATTAACAGTTTGATTATAGTTTGTTCCTCTATAAATATGTTACTGTTTGCATTTCTGTAATTCTATTTTTACCATTTATAATTTTCAAACAACAATAGCAATTGTGAAATATGTTTAAACACAACAATAGCTTTTATCACACCCAATACCAAAATATTTGTTTTTTTAATATGTCTGATATTTTAATTTATATGCAACAAAAGTAAGTTACAAAATAAATTTACTATTGTCGTCGTTAATAATATTTTCCTTCTACTCGTTGACATATACATTTTTTTAGTTTGATTTGTCATTAGAAATAAAAAGATGTTTTGTTTATTTTTTAATATTAAAATTTTACATTAATTTTGTTCAGCTTTATTTAAAAAAGATAAAAAACGTGAAATTGCTAAAAAAAAAATATAAAAATTGAGTATTCGCGAATATATATAGGTAAGTGTGTTAAATATTAAGATGTAAACATATGCATCCAACAATATATGCAACCATATCACTATGGTTATGTATGACTTTTAAAATTGTAATTGCAGATAAAATTCTCAATAAATATTTTTGTTTTCTTTCAGCAGATGGATATATCAACATCAAATCGGAAATTTGTTCATTAATTCCGTAGAGATGAAATCCGATTATTTTTGTCCAATTTTTATTATACATATTATTAAAATATATTATAAGCTCTCTTTTTGTGTAATTATTATATGTATATATTTGTACGAATTATAACAAAATAAAGCTATCTGTAATATTAGTAAGATTACTTCATGAAAGTAATACGGCTACATATGAGAAAACGTATGAATGTTTAGTATAATAATATGGTTGAGTATGACAATTCCTTCATAACTTTAATTAATACTATGGTTACTTATTATTGTAACAATGTTAAACCAAAATATAGTATAGTTGCTTATAGTATTTTTTACAATACTATTGTGAGCCTCAATGGAATTTTAGATATTGTGCAACAATATAATATTATCAGACACAACCATATAACTCAACAATAGTATGTTACCCTTGGAATATTGTTGTATCAACCATATATTTTTTCTGCGTGTAGTTAATATAACATAGTTAATTTAAAACAGTTTAGCTTTCAAATCCAACCAACAACCCAAACCATAAAATTGTTGCGTGATGCTACATATACAAACTTTTGATATATGAACTTGTTTGAAGCAAACAGAATATAACGTTTAATAATAGTTTTTAATATAAGAAAAAAACGTTTTAAATATTAATTTTTATTAATTGGTTTTTTTCTTAGAAAAAAGTTTGCTGGTTATCGCTTTCATTGTAGCTACCCCTTCAATATGTTACAGTTTGTCACACAATCAAGAGACGTCTCTCTGCTACTGCATTTAAACGATCCGCACAATAATATTTTCAATAATTATTTGTTTGTTTATTTTATTCGTTTTTTATTGCATCTCAGAACAAAGGAAAAAATAAGTTTATTTATGACCACTGACTGTTTAGTTTTCATTCTCAGTTAACCGTTGCGTGTGGAGATGACTTTTTTGGGAATTCCTTTTGTTAGCAATTAATGAAAGCATTTTGTCATAGAAGTGTTCTTTCTTTAATAAAATTATTTAAAAGTGAATATATTGCTTTCAGTTTCATTTTGTGTTATAATTTTATGTGATGTTGTGCATGTGTATTCCGTGTTCTGGAGCTTTTGTTCTGTTTTAGGTTTTTTTTTTTTGTAATTTTGTGCTAAATTTAAATTATTTGTTCATTCCATTTGTTTATCTTAAAGAAAATTTTGTTTAATTTTCGATAATACTTTTCTTCCCTCCCTCTTTTTTGGGAATTTGCTATTGAGGATTATCACAGTTTTGCCAGCAAAAGCCCTCTTGTTTTATAAAAACCGAGACTTATTTACAAAAAATAATTTCTATATTGTTTTTATTTGTCTTCTAACCAAAAGGAAACTACAGGTGTTAATTAAATTATAAAGGGTGGTGTACAAGAAATTTACTTTTTTTATCTTAGACATATGACCACCACAGCTGGCGCGTTTGTAGACTAGTCTGGAGGTCCAATTTTCGACGAATTTTTCCAACATTTCTGACCGTATATCGGCAATAACGTGGCGAAATTTTTCCTCCACGTGATCAAGCAACTTCACATATTCGCACATAAAATAGTCTAGCGGCGTTATGTTAGGTTAGGTAGGCAGGCCACTGGATACCCCGGAATAGTCTAGGTCGTCCAGCTCACTTGGGTCCTGTAGTCGTTCCCTTTATGATTGCCTGAAAAATAAGATAGTGGAGTGAAGAAAAGAAGTTATAGGAATATAGTGTGAGTGGAAAGGATGGGCGGGGATGGAAAGAAACGGGAACATTTTAGTGTAGCGTTACATGCTACTATACTAGCCATCCGCTGCTTCTTATGAAAGCGGCTAGCGCGGTCGGTTTAACCGAGGTCAGACAAGATAGGCTATTGAAGCTCCGCTCGCCTAAGTAACGTAGACGATGCTGCTCCAATGCCGGGCATGTGCCGAGGAGGTGAAGGATCGTCTCCTCCTCCTCCTCGTCTTGGTAACTTCTACAGAAGTCGTTATGGGGTAGTCTTAGTCTCCTGGCGTGGTTCCCAAACGGGCAATGTCCAGTGATGACTGCTACAATCACTCTTAGTTGAGCTCTGGGCAGTTTTAATAGCTCCCACGTTCTCTTAGAGTTAATATGCGGCCACAGCTTCCTTTATATAAGGCATGTGGGCTCTGTGAGCCACTTTTCTTGTGCACGTTCCAGTGTATGGAATTTTATTCTTTTCCAACACGATGCTAATGGTTGTCGGCAAAAGGGGTCTATATCCCTATCCTCTAGGGCTGTCCCTTTTTGGCTAAATCATCGGCGATGTTGTTGCCATTGTTGGACCCATATCCACGTACCCATTTTAGGGTTATGTTAGAATGTCTCGCCATCTTATATAAAGATGTAAGGCATTCCTGGACTAGACTGGAATTGGTGTATATTCCAATCAGGGAGATGATGTCGGCCTGCTGTCCGTTACTATCATGATATCCCTACCGAATATCTTGTAAAACGTCAGCCGTCTGACCGCTTTATTTATAGCCGATATTTCAGCTTGAAGAATACTGCATCCATCTGGTAATCTGAAGGATATTCTAGCGGCGTTAAATCACACGATTTTGGAGGCCAATTAACGACAACGCTTTGCTATTGTAAAATCCGATTTTCACAATGCTTTTCACACTGAAGTAAGTTGCAAATGAAAACAATTGTTTGTAAACAAAAGGAAAATATAAGAAAGTGAAGTAAATAACCAAATAAAAAATTTTTGTATTTTTTATTATAAAATAAAGATAAGAAATGATATGATGCCATCTAAATAACTCGTTTTTAAAACTTTAATCATATTATTTTAATTTAATAAAAATCTTACAGACAACAGTGCCGTCCATCTAGTTGTTAAAACAATCAGAGTTGTTTTATTTATTTGTTTGATAACCCAGTTCTTATTGTTTTAACATAACGTTACTGCTTCTGTTTAGGGATGACGGTTCAGCGTTAAAACTCCGCTTGCCGTTCTTGTTTAAGCTGAAGGTTCATACCACGCGTTATACACGTTAAAGCGTTCTAAGCGTCTGTCTAAAAAGTAGAATCAGTGAAATTGTATGAGACAAGTTACACATCACGACGCATAGATCGCATAGACGCGTATGACACGAAAAGTAGGTTTACTTTCCACTTTTGCACGCGTCATAAGCCTTATAAAAACTGTCAGTTGCCGCAGATCACAATTCATTTTATTTTTCAAAGTTATTGGCAAGAATATTTGTGCCGTGGATTTTTATTTTATGGTTTTGCATTAAAAAAATGTTTTTATTGAAAAAATACTTCAAGCGCAACAAAAAACTTATCGCATGAAAAGCGTTGCATGTAACTTGAGTTTAGTGTAGAACGTGTAGAAAATTTGAAACACGTAAAAAGCACAACACATACAACGCGGGGTATGGACTTTCAGCTTCAGCTTTAGGGATGGCAACTAGTGTCTGCAACTGCGATTAAACCTGAGATAATATCGAAGAAAACGTCGGCAGTATGAGAGAACGAATTTCTTTATGTCCATATATATATATGTCAATATTTAACAAGGAGTATACATATTTTTGGCGATCTTATAAGAATTCATAAATCATTGAGAGCAGAGAAGAAAACACTTCTTTGCGATCAATAGAATCTTATATGAGTTTTATCTATGTGTACATTTTGTACAAGAGTATAGACATTAATTTGTTTTCACAATAAAACAAATAAGCTTTATTCGAATTACAAAATTTATCAAATATTTCCAACTTACCTGTTTTGAAACTTCCACAGCATGTAGATATTAATACCGAAAAGCAAAATGGCGGCCATAATAGTGGCTTCCCATTTGACGTGCGTAATGCTGCAAATATCCGTGCCGAATTGTTCGTAAATGGTTTCGGCCTTGACATTTTCACAATAGACGGTTAAACCCATAATTTGTATATCATATGCATAAACTCATACACTTATGAAAGTAAAATCTCATATATATATTTTTTTAATATGATTAAAATATATGTATGTATATTTTTTACATTTTTATTTATTTATTTATTTATTTATTTCACAAAACAATTCCAGAAAGCAAACGCAATCACACCAATTTGTTTATGTGAAACATGCGAAATAAATATTCGTAACGAAAAGCCAACAATCTTGTGATATTAAGTGCTAAAATAAAACAATTTTATAAAAAGTTTCCAATTATTTTAAAATCATGCGAACACAGCAAACTACGTAAGAAAAATATGTTTCTTATTTCTAAACGGGCACGGACACATTAAATAAATTTTGGCCTTTACTTCTTTTATAATTGTGCTCATGTACAATATTTTTTCAATATTATTTTCCAAATACTTGTGCATAAATATAGAAAAATGTGTAAAATTTCAATAAAAGTATGTATGTTTTTCTTAGATTATAAAATTGAACAGTTTATTTTATTCAGAAAGCAATAGCGCAATAGCACATTAAGAAAAAAAATTCCAAAACATTTTTCAAAAACAATGTTTTTTTTTTATTTACATATAGAAGTCGCAAAAAAAGATTTTAACAAAATTCTGCCGCTTTTAAAATGCGCGATTAAGTGTTTGTGCAGCAACCGCTGCCGCTGACTACTGAAAATGATCTGAAGATATTGAAAAAATATTTTTGAAAAGTTTCTTTTTCGAAATTGATATAACAGAAATTAAAAATATGCTCTACTCATCAACGTCAAGCATGCTCAATATTTTATTCGTTTTTTTTTTTTTTTTGTTGTTGTTGGAATTAATGAAAAAAAGAATAGGGCGATACTAAAGGCCGGGGCACATAGAATCCGTTGTATGTTATACGTTGCCTTTTTCAACTGACAACTAAGTTAAAATACATGTAGTCTTATGGGCTTTGTCACATTCCGTACTTCTCCGTCAACGCAAAGTTTTAAAGTTGAGCAACTTTTAACGTACGTTGAGAACTTTGACAACTATTTGGAAATATTTTTGTATATTTTGATTTAGTTTTTCGTTCAAAAATAAAATAAATTAAAAACAAATTGTGCTAGATTTTCTGTGCTGTGTCTGAAAAATAAATCAAAAGGTTTTAATCAAATTAGAGCAAAATGCAGTTGATTTTATATCCGTTAACAAAGTACTTTATTAACTTTGTATTAACATATACGAAGTATGAAGATGGCACAATATCTTCATACTTCGTATATGTTAATATCAGTTGAAAAAGGAGACGTATGACGTATGACGGATTCTATGTGCCCCGGCCTTAAGAATTTAGTTAACTTCATTCAACGTTGAACTTTGTTGTCTGATTTTTGTTGATTACAAATTTTAGGGTATAAGTTAATCAAGCAAAAGCATGATTTTTGGTAATCACTGGTAAGGACCTTCAGCCTTGCACAAGCAGTAAAGTAGATAACCCACGATATGTTTTTAACAATGTAGATGTCAGTTTTCACAATGTAAAACGCCTACATGTCGTCTGTTACCTCAAAAACATTGCGTCTGTAAAAAACATGAACAAAGTCATCTGACAAAATTTTAAATAGAGTGTGTTCTATTTTGTTATGTTTAAACATCTGACATTAGAACCCTATGTCTTGCGAACAATTCAGCGGCTGTTGACTTTGGGCGGTATAAATAGTCGGCTTGAGGAAATTTTAACGAATTAATATTTTAATATGTTTTAAATAATTATTTTTTACATTAATACATACATAATTATTTTTTATAATAATAAAAAGCATAGACAATGTCAGACGTAAATGTACATGTACGTTTGTGAGCAATCTTTAAGAACCGTCTGTAAAATTGAAAAGTTTTGACAGACATGAAAAAATACATGAGGAATTACATATTAAAAAAAACAGACGCCCTGATTCACTATTCTACACGATCGTACGATTTATTCACAGGAAACTGTTTCAAAAGTCTTGCCGACTTGAAAAAATCGCTTCAAAATGGCGTTGTAGGCCACACTATTATACAAGTATGATTGAAATAATTTATATACACAATAAAACAATTAAAAACTCTTATTAACACAATAATTTTACACTGCTTAAATTTTTTTCTTGAGGCACCAACAATATTTTTATATTTTTCACAATATATATCACACTGATCGCAGTGAAACCATAATGTTTTGAAAAGTTTCATAAAATTTTTCAAATCGCACGATTTGTCAAGAAGTCTGCTGCACGGTTGCATTTTTAGTACTTCTTCAGCACACATGCTTTATTTTGTAGATCGCACGATCGTGTATGATAGTGTAACATGGCCTTTAAAGAAACGCACATGATTTGTAAGGAAATTTTATACACAAAAACTAAAAGCCGCCCTAATAAATATTCTTGTGTTTCTTGCAGGCTAGACAATTTGGGAACACTATTACATACATATGTACTACGTTTGATGCTCCTGAGATATTCGAGAACACAAAGTATTTAAATACTTTCTTGTTCACAGCAATCCGCAGACGGTGGGGTGCTTGTTTTTTTAAATGAGATTCGCATTGTTTGATTCCTTCGAAATGTTGTGTTTCACTTGCGTTTTGAAATTTCGCAATTAATTGTTTATGCTCTTGCTTAATTTTTTGGAAAAGTGTCTGCACTTTTTCTCATATATGTATGTATACATTTTTTTTTAATTTTCGTATAAACAAACAATAAGATCGCGCAGTCAACGCCACCACTTGTAAAACAGTTGTTCTTTTCTTCTTATTTTTTTCTTATTTCGATCGATTTGTTTATGAAACAAACTTTAGCCTCGTTGTATTTATTTTGCTTTAAGAACTGTTTATTTTTATTTTGTGTTTCAATTAATTTGTTATTTTTAATTTATTTTGGATTATTTTTTTATGTACATATATCCTTTATGACTAACGATTTTCATATGTGAAGATTGCGCAATAAGCTGAATAAGTGCCTGCTGGTTTGAAGCAAAATACGAAAGCGCTGAGACATTAAAAAAAAATAAATATGTAAGCTATCACAGCTTCCCCAGTTTGTTAGATTGGCATTTTTCTACAACTTGAAAGATCATAATTTCTAATTGAAGTGTATTTTTAAAAACAACTTGTTAATATGCTAATTAATTGGAGCGTTAATATAAAGTTGGTTCCGCTGGTTGCAAACTGCTGGGAGGGACTGCTGTTGTAAATCCATTCGAGAAAACAATCTTTATTTAGTATTTTATTAATTGACCCTTAACTTGATCACTACTCTTTAATCAGTCATCATTTTGCAACTAGTTGCAGTGAGCCAGTCTTTATTTTTTTCTCATTTTAGGTTTTGTTCTAGAAATTTTCGTTTAGCAACAGAATTTTTATTTAATCAGTTTGAATAAAATTATACCAATGAACTAAGAAAATCAGCAACTTAGTAAAAGATTGATAAACAAGGTGGCGTATCAGAAAATGCTATAAATTTTACGATTGGCCCCTAATGTCAGTTCTGTTTGACACATGCGAAATACACGTTAATAAACAATGTTACGCTACACTGCTCCAGAACGCGAAATATTGGTGACTATTTATTTGACCCCAAGAGGAAGATGATTTTTCATCAAAAATAATCATGAGTGATGAGGTCCATTACCATCTTAGCGGGTACGTAAATAAGCAAAATTTACGCTTCTGGGGCACTGAAAATCCCCCCCCCCCCCCCTTCCCCGCAATACGGCAACTAAAGCGGCAACACTGTATGCAGAGCTTTATATACCTATATATGTAATAATCACTTATATGGTGAGGATTTCGACTGTTGCAAACATACAGTTGTGAAAAAGATTTACATCAGCACCTGCCCTGCGGTCTTATCTGATGATGGACCAGTTCCACGGAGTGAATTATTCACGATTCACCAGCGTCCCCGTGTGGCTTGCTAGGATCACACAGGTAGCAATTTATACCCTATGTTTGTAGCCATATGAGCAACTTCTTGTTGAGGAGTTCGGGCCTTCTAATCCCTCCTGTATGCAATTTCCCAGCAATCAATGGAAGACAAGGCTTAATGAGTTAGTAGGCCGAAGCCCACTAGCAGCATCAGCTCTTAAACCAACTCACCCGTCAACCATCACCACCGGTTCCTCACATTACAGCTATCTGTTGTAAAGGCAACAGACCCGCGGGAGTTTTTTAGTCCCCGAAAAAAGCCACACCAAGCAATTATCAAGGATACTAACACCCCCCTTCCTGCGTTTTAGGTTTAAATCACAGCCAGAACGTTTCAGCCAAGGTAGACACTTCAACCATGGTAAGGGTTTCGGAAGCCAACACAACATAAGTCATGCGGCTTCCTAGAATTTTGTTTGCCGCACCAAACTAGGGACCCTTTCCCCTCTTTTCACCGAAAAACAGAGCGCTCAAGTTAGGAATACGTCAAGGAAAAACCTGTTCCCCGGGGGGTGTTGCAAACATACAAGTGAAACTAATTTAAGCGTGTTAAAAAGCTAATGTATGTGAACCGTCCATTTTCAGATTTTCACTCGACGCATCATGAACAGCCGCCTTAACCAATCAGCCACCGAGCTATTGAATTATTCTCTGTCTATGTTCATTTGATATTGAATCATACATGCATTTTGTTAATTGCCTGCGTTTTGTTTGTATAGTGTTTGCTGTCTCCGAACAAGCGGTATTTATTTTTTAGTTATTAACATACATACATACCTGTGTATTTTAATAATTCTTCATACCCAGGGATTTAATAGTAAATATAAATTTATTGATTTTTTGTACTTTATAATTTTTTTTAGTACAATTTTTATTTCAATAGTGTTGTATTATAGAAGCATTATTATGGTACTATTACTTTTTAAGCAAAATGCATTATTTTAATAACTGAAACACAAATTTCCCCCAATGCCATGTGAAAAGCCCATTGTGCAATGAAATTATTTGTACGCAAATTATAATTAGAAATATATTACACAAATGTATGAATGAAAATGCTTAAGATGTATATTAAAAATATGTATTCTGTATTTTATTGTAAGAAGTCATTATACAAAGTTACAAAATTTTTGTTCAAAGCAATTAGAATAAAAAGAAAATATCTTGTTCTTAAATAACTACAACTTTCGAAACATTTTTTTTTTCATTTCTACTCAAACGGTACAACTCTACAGTTAATTTTATTACTGCGCTGTTTTTGTTGGTGACACACAGGGTTGTTAGATCTTTTTGTTTGGTAAAATAGCCAACTATTTCGCCACATGACTTTTAAGTCGCAAACCAAAAATTTAGTCGCCATAGTAGATAAAAATTTGCCATGTTTGGCGAGAAATCGCCACATCTGACAATCCTGGTAACTTCAAATTTTACGCCTTCTATTTTTGTTTAGGCTTGGCTGTAGATTTTTTTCATTGCGATTTTATTACACTTAAAAAACAGGTACTTTTCATTTTTTTTTTTTTTAATATTTCAAAATTTTTAAATATAATTGCAAAAAATTTAGCTTATTTGTAATATTTCAAATCAAATTTTTTCTTTTTATTTCTATTACATTGCTTTGCTATTGTTGTTTCTGAGATAATAAAATGATCAAAAGAAATAATATTGAAAAAAGTTGTCTTACTTAATATTAAGTGTTGTAGTTTTAATTTTTTATTTGTCGAATATAGATAGTCGAATATAGATAGACAGTTGCAGGAGTTTCTAACAATTTGATTGAAACGTTTTAATTATTTGAGAACCTAAAATATACATAAGCCGAAAATAGAAAATAAAAACTTCGTTTAATGAGAAATGAAATGAAAATGTATAATCCTAGTTTGATTTTGCTATACAAAGTAATTTTATTTAATTCAATTGAGGGCATAACTATTTAAGCCCAATTTGTTAAAAATTCAAATATATTATATGTCACTGGGAAAGTGATTTTCTAAACACCATTACAGTAATTTCTGGTATATAATTTGATTTCAAGACTTTTTAAAAAGGATTTTATGTTTTGGACATCTTATATAGAAATATATAATTTTTTCTTTTGTACATACATAGTATACCGCCATGACAGATTACTTAGTGTTTATTTTTTAAATTGTTTAAAGTATATTTTTTTTATATGATTTTTTTATGCTTATTGATCTTTTATTATAAATTAGTATTATATATAATACCATAAGCTCAGTTTTTATGTATTTAAAAGATAGATTTCTTATTTATATTCTTATTTGTTTATATTTTTATTAAAACTATTGGCATATATATTCAGCCATGTCACAGAGCTTAATTCTGTTCGGAAACGGAATTGAATTCTTTTTTTACTTCTTCAAAAAACTAAAAATTAAAAAACTTTTCGGAATGAAATTATTTCTAATTGCAAGAATGAAACTAGTATTATCTTATAGAATTGATTCGATATTCCGAAAAAGTGTTAAATATTCCTTTTTTGAAAAATTCAAAAACCAATTTAATTCCATTTCCGAACGGAAGTGAATTCTGTGACATGGCCGATTATTGATAAATGTAATTCTTTGTCTTAAGAAGTATTTTGTTAAAACAGTTTAAGGTATAAGTTTAAAATATTATTAAAGTACTAAAAAGCTGAAAGTTATTTAAATGATAGAGTATTCCATTAATTTTTAATAGAATACTCTTTCCATTAAAATTTAATTTACTTTTAAAACTTTCAAAAAGACACAAAAATAAACTTCCAAAGGCTAAACAAAGAAAGGCCAAAATATATTATAATAAAATTTAGTTGTTATAAAAGGAAAAAATTAACAAGATTTTTGATAGCCCTAGTAAAAAGGTAACAAAAAGTAATCAATATTAGTGACTTTGTGGTAACTGATATACTTCAATTTTAATATTTAAAACAATACTCAGACTATCAACCAATAATATATGTTAAGTACATAAGACATCCAGCGTTTATTATGTACAAAAGTAATCGCAATTATCACACAAGCCCTCGAGGTGATTGTTCAAGGGGTTGATAAAGAAGCTAAGCTTGGACAGACAATTCTGTTCATGCTCATCAATGTTCTCAGCAAGTTTTAAACGTAAAGCATCCATGTTGAATTGAAAGTAAAAACTAACAAGGAACTTTAGAGTTTATTATTAAATGTTATATACATTAGTACTTACTTAGCACCACATTTGCATCTGTAGTTAAACAATTCGTTATTAGTTTGAAAAACTACCAGGTTTGAGACTTGGCAAAGGGGGCATACAAGATCTTTAGAAACAGCCACTTCTAGCAAATAGTTTTGCTCTTCTTCCAATTGCTCGACAAACCATTCGTTTACCTCTTCCTCCAATTCGTTATATATTTCATCTTGCAAAGTTATATCATGTTCAATTTCGGCTAATTCTCGGCGCAAGATATTTTTCAAGGAAAACTAGGATGAAACTACATACATTAGTAAATAATATTCTATGATGGACGAGTATGTATGTTTATTTTGCTCACCTGTTCATCAACGACTCCTTCGCGATTTTGGGAAAACCCCTGTTGACGGGCTTCCTTTATACGTATGCGGCACTTCTAGATATTATAAAAAATTATATATGTAAATGCTATGCACAGAATGGAATTAAAGATTTTATAAACAAACCTCTCTCAACATGTCTCGCAATTTGGGAGTACCAAAGCGGTACACTTTGGCAGCATTTTTTGACTTTAATTTTTGCTCGACACTAGTGCGGTATACATGACTACTGGCGCTATGCATAGACATGTTTGTGGACTTATATTTTATATGAATTTTGCAAATTAATATAAACAATTATGGTTTGTAAATAACAAACGCAGGCAATCAGCTGGTATTGTTTACTAAGAGTTTCGTTATTCAAGACAATAACCAGACAAAAGTATTGTTACAAGTGTATTCTGTGGTTACAAGCGTATAACTAATTTAAGTCTGGCAGCCTTAGCTAAACTCTTAGTACTAAATATACGTTTACATGGTAACAAAGTATATTTATTAAGTGTTCCTGCATGGTAATACAAAAGCTGATATGTTTTAAGGATCAAATCAACTACACAAATCGTTTGGCAAACACACGCTTTCCGCTTATACATACAAATACAAACACACGCTAACGCAATTTAGCCACAGATTCCTACACAAATTAATCACTTTTTTTGTTTTCAATACGCAATAACAGACAAGAGCAATTGTTCTGAAGCTTGTTCGCGAACGGTGGGTTGAAAGTGATATTTTTTCGGGATAATTTTTTCAACAAGCTTTATGGCCGCACGAGCAGCACAAAATCAATGCAAACACAAGCCAAGCGATCAAATGTATACAAAAACACGAATGCACAATGTTGTGTATATGTATACATGTTATGATGGGTTAAATAATCTCGTGTCTTAAAGGAACAAAAAATTTTTCTCGTTTGTTATTGCACAATGTTATGCCGGATTAATTAATATTTACGCCGTGTCTTCACGTGCCATCGACTTGAACACGACACGAACATATCGTCGGCAGAGCGAATGTAAAAATAAGTTAATATTCTTGATGTGGCGTATACGTATGTTCGGATTTACCTTATCAAAGTGTTCTGTTCGGTGCCATTTTGTGTTTTTTTGTATGCGATGGCCAACTTTATGGCGATCATCGATGCTCAGCCATATGCTCGAGCATCGATGTCAGAGCATGAACGAAACATGAACAGGAGCGGTCCACATAAAGTGTCAAATAAACCACACAAATTGCTTGCCAAACATGTCAAAATTTTAGGTTGGTGCAAACATTTTTCTTCGTTTGTGGGGGTGTTTGCTAATTTGTACAGTTAATAGTTACGTTGGTTATTCTATTCATACTCATTTAATATAAGTTTTCTGTGCTTCATAGTGTCATCCAAATATTTAGACACTGTTATAAAGTAGATAACACACGATATGTTTTTAACAACGTAGATGTTATTTTTCACAATGTAACATGCCTACATGTCGTCTGTTACCTCAAAAACACTGCGTCTGTAAAAAACATGAGCAAAGTCATCTGACAAAATTTTAAATAGAGTGTGTTCTATTTTGTTATGTTTAAACATCTGACATTAGAGCTCTATGCCTTGCGAACAATTCAGCGGCAATTGACTAGGCAGTATAATTAGTCGGCTTGAGGAAATTTTAACGCATTAATAATTTTAATATGTTTTAAATAATTATTTCTTAAAATAATAAAAATCATAGATAATGTCAGACGTAAATGAACATGTATGTTTGTGAGCATATTTTACAAATGAAAAGTTTTGACAGACATGAAAAAATACATGAGGAAATACAATAAAAAAAACACATAAACCATATCGTCTGTGGGTGCCTTAAGACCGTAGATATATCCATTACAAATTGCTGAAGCATCATTTATATCTGGAGGTCTTTTTAAAACACTTTACCCTAAATTCTCTGTATATAGGGCATATTCCAACAAAATGTGAGTGTTTATCTGTAATATAGAAATCAATTAAAATATAAGTAAAAAACAATACAAATTTTAATTGTCTAACAAACATTCCAAGATTGAGTGCCGAGTGTTTCAAAAATGTGTTAAAAAAAATAAAAAACATAAACTGTTTGTTACATAATGTTTACACACGCAAGTGCAAGTGCAAAAAACCCAATACATTACCATTTTTTTACTAATACATACACACACCTGCAAGTAGTAGCCTCACTTGCAACTGATTTTGGTTGGCAGTGATTTTTTCACTTGCATGCAAGCAGAAACAAACAGTGTTGCCCATAGATATTTCATTTTAGCTTTAATAGGTATTTTTCAAGGAAAAATTTTTAAAATATTAATATTTTTAGTTATATGCCGAGAACATAATATAAAAACACAAAAATAAATAAACATCTATAACTTATTTTTTCTTTGGATTACAAATTTATTATTTATATTGTGAAAAATTTATGTACTTAATATAATTCCCCTGTAATATTGCTAGGCTAAAACTTTGGCAGCACAGACATTAAAAGCGCATGTAGTACAAAGGCGTACAACGTTTGTCCACGACGACATTTTGAAAATGAACTTGCACTTGCGTGTGTAAACAATCGTGCAAATTGCAAGTGTTTTTATTATTTTTTTCGATCTATTGGTTGTTAATATGTACACGCTACTTGTAACAAGTTACTTGCACGTGTAAACTTAGTGTTATTGTTACACGTCAGATAATTGTCAGGAGATTATTTCGGGAATTGTATATTAAAACCACAGAATACAATTAAAACATAATCGCCTAACAAACAAGGTATGCTAGCTGGGGTCAAACTAAATTTTACTAACACATACGTAAATGTGATCAAATAGAACAAATAGCGATTATTACAAAATTAATCATGTTTTTATGGTTTTTTTTCAGAATTATATTTATATAAAAACTTGCTCGCAAACCATTCAAACAATTTATTTGTATTCAATAATACAAACACTTCCTAACTGTCATAAATGTACTAAATATTCGCCATTTTTTCAGTACTGACAACATTCAAGTTAACTTCCTTTTGCCTTTTCCTTTTCTCTTTCAACGTGCACTGTGACAAGTAAAGGTTAGTGAAAAATTCGTTGTTTTACGTGAAAAGCGGATAATAAAGTGAATTCTCTAATAATTAGTTAAAATGTGTTTTTTACATAGATGCCTGCCACGGCCGCTAAGAAAACCGAGGCTAAAAAGCTTCCCGTTGTGCCCGAATCCAAGCTGAAATTCAGCAAAAAGGTAATTAGCAAGCGTGCACAGGAAACTAAAAGAAAACTTAAACGTGCTGCTGTTATTGCCCTGCGTAAACGGGAGAACTTGGTACGTGCTGAGAAATACCAAAATGAATATTTGAAGGCCGAGAAGCGTGAAATCAAGTTGCGTCGTTTGGCTAAACAACGTGGTCAATACTATGTTCCCGGCGAAGCGAGACTAGCTTTCGTTATTCGTATTCGTGGGTAAGTGCTTAAGGGTGTTCTCTGTAAGGAAAAGCTTTTCCAGTAAATTGAAAACATTGTTTCCACAACAGGGACACTATTTAAAACATACTTTATAAATTTTATTTACAATTCTTTTCTATTTTAGTATCAACAAGGTTGCGCCCAAAGTACGCAAAGTCTTGCAACTCTTCCGGTTACGTCAAATCAACAATGGTGTGTTCATTAAATTGAACAAAGCTACTATTAACATGTTGCGTATTGCTGAGCCATACATTACTTGGGGTTACCCCAACTTGAAGTCTGTCCGCGAGTTGATCTACAAACGCGGCTTTGTCAAACATAACCGTCAACGTGTGCCCATCAGTGATAACTTTGTTATTGAGCGTAAAATGCGCAAGGCATACAACATACAATGCGTTGAAGACATGGTTCATGAAATTTTTACTGTTGGTCCAAACTTCAAATATGCGTCAAACTTCTTGTGGCCCTTCAAGTTAAACACCCCAACTGGTGGCTGGCGCAAGAAGGCTAATCACTACGTCGATGGTGGTGACTTTGGTAACCGCGAAGACAAAATCAACAAATTGCTTCGCAATATGGTCTAAGAAGAACTTTATAGAGTGTAGTGTAGATTTGTTTAATTTTTAACTATTGTAACAACAAAAGGCAGAGAAAAATTCTAGTGTTTCGAAATGCTTGATGTATAAAAAATAAACAAATTTTTTTTAATCTTACTGTTTTTAATACTGCAGAAAAACTAATCTTACGTTTTATTATAACTGCTTAAGTCGGGCCAATTACTTAGGTTTTCAGAGGA
Source organism: Thecocarcelia acutangulata (assembly GCA_914767995.1). NCBI lineage: Eukaryota > Metazoa > Arthropoda > Insecta > Diptera > Tachinidae > Thecocarcelia > Thecocarcelia acutangulata. The sequence goes on from OU612097.1 coordinate 15,989,197, forward strand.
GTTTTAATTAAGAAAAAACAAAATTCCGCCGATAATACAAAATATATGTTCAATTAAAGCAACAGAAAGCATGAAAGGTGTTTATGTCTACGATTTTCAAAGTAAAGAAACTATGAGCCTGTTCCACTATGCAGTCACTTAAATCAATTGGCTATCAACTTATAATTTTGAAGAAGAACATCTAATCGGAGATGAGGATGATGGAGCTGCTTCAGCACTTCTTTAATACAAAATACACATAGGTACCTATATTTTAAAAATAGTCGATAAATTTTAATTTAGCATTCTTAATTCTGACTAGCAAAATCTGATAATAATTCTCCAGTTAGAAATACATTCCTTTAAGGTGTAGCTTGATAATTTGAACAAATAAGTAATTACCTAGAAGCCATAAATGTAGACAAATATTTGTAACTATATAGTTGCATATAAATTTGCAAAGTATAGGATGCACAGCATGGGCGGAGTAACGTAGACCTTATGCCCACGATGGTATTAACAGTATTTTTTTTGCGGCGCTGTGACTAACTGTACCGACCTATGCCTTCGCATAGGAAGTTGTCGCGTGGTTAACAACGAAATACCTCACAAAAACTGTAAACTAATACAGTTAGTTGAGGTAGACAATTAACCAATGGGAGTGAGACGCAAAACTCTCGAAGGCCAAACAACAAGCCTGACCGCACTTACGAGATAATTACGATGACGCGAGAGCTGTTTCCCAGCCCAGAGCTGCTTTACGACTGAGTAAACAAATACAAGATTCAGATTAACTTTTAAAATTTTATTCACAATATTAAGTCCTAAACTTTATACTCTTGCTAACAGTAGCCTTGATACCAGAAACTTCGCCACCATATCTTGAAATTTCCTTACGAACTGTCCTTACTGCACCCTTTCGTCTTATCAAAGCTTTCCGATACTTTCCACGATGTTTGACGCGAGGATTACGTTGTTCCTTTTTACGATGCGGCATAAGTCCCTTATTTTTAGCAATTTGATAGGTAATACTCCGGCGGGCCTCGGCATCGTCTTCCTCACCTTCTTCACCAATTGCGTCATCGTCATCATCAGTGGATGATTCCGCCAATGTTGCCAAACCAGCTTCTTTTGCGTTCTTTTTAACGGGACTGGAACCTTTTTCCGATGTTTCGTCATAAGCAGAAAGTATGCCTAATTTTGATTGTTTGGTGCGCGATTTCTTAGGCGGTTCCGCTTCTGGTGCGGGAGGCACATCTTTTAATTCTAATATTTCAAATTGGTCACCATCTTGTATACGTTCCAGTAAGGCTTCTAATTGAGGTTTGATTATGTTTTCATGTTTATCTTCTAGTTGACTGAGCAACTTTTTTAACTGCGTTAATCTTTGTATGATTGGATGATTTTCAATACTTTCTCTCTTAGATTTCAGCAACAGGTAAAATGCTAAATTGGAACAGTAAGTCAATGCAATATTTTGGTAATGTTGTGCAAACTGCAATGCTGGTATCATATTTAAGCCGTTGTTATGAACATAATGTAGCACGGGAGCATGTAATTGATGAATTTCTTCCAAATAACCCTCAAAATCACCGACAAGTCCAGAAAATTCCGGGGAATCTTTTTCAAACAGTTCTAAACGTTCCCTCTGGCTCAAGCCGGAAAAATCAGCTTTCAATAGGGTACTCTTTTCAGATGTATCCTCTTTCTTATCATTACTTTCCTTAGATTTTTTTGATTTTGTTAAAGCTGCATCTAAAGCAAAATCATCCTCTTTTAAGTGTTTAGCAAGTCTGATTTGTATTGCCTTTGCCTCTTCTTCTTCTAGTTTTGCCAATTCCTCTTCCTTTTCATTGTAAGAACTATAATCCTGGTCAACAAAGTCTGTATTATAGTAAGCACTTGTTTTCTTGCCCCAGTACTTTGTATCAGGCAAATCATCCTCGTTAACCTCAGCGCCTTCTATATCACTATCAGCCAAACCTAATTCATCGTCATCATCTAGGTCTTCCTCTTCTGACTCAGTAAATCCTAAAACTTCCTTTTGATTCGGCTCGTCCCTTTTTCTTCCTTTACGCACTTCTTGCAATAGCTCTCTATCTTCTTCACTGTACTCCTCTTCGGAGTCCGTGGGCTCATAATGTTCGTCCGAATCGTTTTTAAACTTTATTTTGTCCATGTTTTAATTTATAATGAAATCCTTAAAAAGAAAATAGGCAGTCTCTGCGCTTAAAATACACGTGCACCAAAAATTTTATTATTTATTTACATCAAAAGCACGCAGAACGAAAGGTGACGTTTTGACACAAGAAACACAAGGAATACGCAATCGAAAGAAAATACAACACTTTAAATCTACATGGCAACCACGACACTCAAGCTAGAGAACACGAAAACAATTTTTAGTCGAACAATTTTTGTTCTACCCCAACACACACGAGACTAATTTATCTGACATAAATCTATACGTATATACAGCATTGTGTGTATTAAGATTCATTTGATTGCTTAGTCCAAATGACATTTAAATACGAACTCAAAAACTGGACCAAAGAGCGTTAACGTTATGCCATAAACAGTATTGATCACTAAACTTATTTAATAAAAATCACTAAATACAAATAAAAAAATTGATAGTCATTAAATTAGTCTGAAAACACCTTAATAGGCTTTTTCCACTGAACAAGATCTAAAGAGTCAAATAAACTAGACAAATTGCTTGCCAAATACACGCTTTCCGCCAGCACCCAAACCATACAAATACAACACATACAAATGTAATTTAATCACACATACAAATACAAATCAATCATTTATTCTTTATTTTCAATGAGAGTAGACGGCCATTGTGCAGCGGCAATTTGCTCGCCATATGAAGTTTGCAGGACACAAATTGTTTAATAAATTGTTTAGCCTTCTATTCCTTGATGTTCTGATTTTTAATCTTTATTTTTTTAATTTCTACAATAAAAATAAGCTTTTACGCCATACTAAGCATAAAAACATTTTATTGATTCACTCTTCTTTAACCTCCCCACTCTGCAAAAAATTGACAAAATTTACACACGCATTCACAATGTTTGTACGAAAATCAAAAATTTTTGATTTTCGTGCAAACATGCTTCAAATATTTTTACAAACTAGCAAACACCCCCACAAAAGAACAAAAATGTTTGCACGAACCTAAAATTTTGACATGTTTGGCAAGCAATTTGTGTGGTTTATTTGGCCCTTAACATCTACCATCAATTTTTGAAGATGATAACATCTTCCCATAAGAAATACATTGTACTAAAAGTCAACATTTTTCAACATTTTTATAAAATGTGCCTAACTCATTTTATTCAATTCAACATCTTTCGATTATTTCAGTGTCATCACTAGAAAAGTGGCAATAATGTCGATTATTCTTGTGGCATCACTGAAAAAACGTCATTTATTTTGAAAAAATTAAAAAAATAATAATAATTTATTTATCATGCGTTAATTGTTTGCATGTGTGTTTTCTTTCTTAATTTTTTGAAGCGAACTTTACTGAGAGACAGTAAAGCTTTCTCTCTTACGCTCTGTCAAAATTTGATTTTCTACCAGGCGAATTTAGTATTATTATTGAATTCGCATTGATCAAGGCGAATTCATTATTAGGTGGATGCATCGACGAATTCAGGCGAATTCGGTTAATACGCGGCACCTTCGCTGTCAAGTTTTGTTTACCTTTTTCGGCGCCATTTAAATTTTTGTACATGTCTTTATCAACTACTTTTGACAGCGTAAGTGTGAATTCGCCTTTTTACACAAACAAAATACCTGTTGTTTTTATTATTGTTGTAGCGAAGCGGCTACCTTGTTTTTTGTATCATGGCATTGATTTTCCAATTGCAAAGCGTTGGCGCCACGCTCAAGGCGAATTCATTACTAGGTGACCTTAACAGCACAGGTGATTATTTTTTGCTTCTCGCGTTTTTTTCCAATGAAAAATGTCTGCCCATCGTCTGTCTAAATGTGAAAGCTAACTAACGGATAGTTATCCGTTGGCAATTTTAACTATGATGAATATATTTTAGCCATATTATCAAAGCAATGTATATATATTATAACTATGCAATGCAATTCTCTCGAATAGTTCTATTGTTTCACGAGAGAGTTTACCAGCAACGATTTCGTCTCGACTCCTCGTCTTTGAACATAACGTAAAAATTTGTCGGTTTTATGGATACAGAATGGGCATGTTAAAACTTCTACGACAAAATGTTTTATTAAATTGTAAGAAATAACCACACAATTTATATAGTATATTCAGAAAACATTTGTAATTATCTTGGTTTTATTTTATTTAAATTGTTTTTTGTGTCATTTTTCAATCAAATATTATTGTAAATTACAATAATGCTTATATAAAATAATAAAAACTTAAGTTATTATAATGATTTACCGCGTTCAATGTCATTTCGAAAAATAACATAATAAAGGATAAAAAATTTTGTTGTAAAGGAATGAATGGTTAAACAGAAACAGGGAGTAGCTAAGATACATTTCATTAGACCTCGATGATATAAATTGAAATTTTTACTCTGCAGTGACCTTTTTTATGACATGCTTCTATTCCAACAAATGTTTGTGTCTTTAATGCTGGGCTTAGTCTTAATAAATTTTCTATTTCTCAAAAGTTGTTTTTTAGACTAAAATGCTATTGCTTATTATTATAAACTGTTGCAAAAAAACTATTACATACAGGTAGAAAATTAAATTTAGTACACATTTTTTATAAATGGCAGTTTGGATTTCGTCAAATGCTTGAAAAAAATTAAAAATGCTTCTTCGTAGACAAAAAACAGATAAGTGTTTTAAAATAATTAGCTTTATTAGGTGTTGGTTGTAAGTGAACTGCAAAAATATGTATTCATTTGTGTATTCCCGTCACACAGTTCTTAATGAACACCAAACTCAGCTAATTAAATAATTTATATTTATGTATATAAATCAATTGTAAAAAGAGAAAATTAGGCTTCCTGTATATAATAATGTTTTTACATTTACAATTAACGATTTTTTAAGTGTATTTATAAATTAGTTTGCTTTAAACGAAATGCCAAGTTCCATTTCGAAAATGTCTATGTTGATTTGAAATTTGTGTCATAAGAATTTAATAATAATAATAATTATTGTTATGATATTTTATTAAATGTTTTTAATCAGATTTTTTTTTTTTTTTTTGCTAAACAAATGTGTTTGTTATTATTGTTTAAAATGTTTCCTTTTTGTTTAATTTTTCAATTACATATACTACATAATATGTGTTTATGTATGTATATTTAAATATTTTATAGATATAATTAAAATATTTAAAAATCATTATGATTTTATTTCAGCGTTGCTGTTTATTGATGACCATGAGAGACATGTATGTTTTGGACCAGCCGCTGACCCCAGTATTCTTCCAAATTAAATGGCTTGAAATTTTTTAGCTGATTATCAGATTCGTTGTATAGCACTGATGTGCTTTGTTCACTAACCTAAATCAAAAACGATAAAAATTCTTATTAAATAATTACTACTTTATTGCAACATAGTCATATCTCAAAAAATTAGCTTTTCGATATAACAATGTAGAATTATTAGCAATACTGTCTTTTATAGTGTCAAAAATTTATTCAAATTACTTTTTCTACTTACTATTTTCTTTAGGAGATATTTTATTAAAAAAAAAAAAAAAAATTTAAGACTTGTATGTAAAATAAAAATTTGAAATGTGTTTTTCTCGAAACAAGCTTTTTTTTAATTTTGACCAAGGCGAATTCATAACAGGTGAAATTGACAGCGCAGCTGATAACTTTTTTTTAATTTTAATCTGTTTCAGATGTCAACGGCATGCTTAAAACAAATCAGGAAAAAAAATTTTAAACAATTTTTTATATTATGTAATGTATCTTGAGCGCCAGATATTGTGCAGAATCCTCCGCAACCTGGCTGGCCATTTTTACCTTTTCAAGCTCTACGATCTGAGACTAAGTTTCACGAAATAATTAAGTTTTTCTTTAATTGTAAATTTGTTTAACAGAAATTTGAAAAAAAAAAATTTTAACCAATTTTGAATTTGTTTTTTGTATCTTGAGCGCCAGCTTTCATGCAGAATCCTTCCCAATCTGGCTGGCCAATTTCACTTTTCCAGTGATCTCAGACTTTAATTTTCACGAAATAATTAAAAGTTTCACGAAATAATTAAAAGTTTGTCTTTTCTTGTAAATTTTTTTTATTATATTTTTTTAAATTTCTTTTTGTGTTTATATTTTTCCCTTGACATTTGAAAAAGATTTATTTTTTGTAGTGTTGTATTTATTGCTCTTGCATTTACCTGGTATGAATTCGCCTTGATTTTGACTATATTGCAATAAAGGAGCGATATGTGTATATAATTTTTAATTTTCTTAAAATTAAAATTGAAAGCCTGAGCAAACAAACTTGTTTTAAAAGTCACTTCCATTTTTTTATATCACAAATAGGCTTTTTACAATCACATATTTGTACATATAAGTAGGTATATAATAATTACCAACAACATTAAACATGTAATTTTAAATCAGTGATTTGCAATCATAAGAAACAAAACAAAATTTGTACATAAACACTTCTTCTAATTTAAAATGATTATATCGGAAACTGATTTGAGAACAGACTTTAACACAGACTTTTTTATGTAAATTCTCTATACTCTAATAACTGAATATAAAAACTCCTGATCTTTCCAATTCAATACTTACTTTTGTCCAGGCTTCTCTTATATAACGAATTAGTTCATCATGTTGTGTAATCGGTTCGCGGGACATGTTTGATGTATTGTTGCTTATGTGTGTTGTTGAATTTATAAACATCGGCCCAGACGATCCTCCCGAAGATAAATTTGATGAATTTTGTTGTGAATTATTGGAATAATGTGTGGATGAATTATTGGATGAAACATTACGATGAGAGTACGAGTTATGATTATCATAATGATTGTTGTTATTATGATTATTAGAGGATGAAGATAAAGATGATGATGATGAAGATGAAAGCGAAGAGTTCGAATGATTGTTATGGTGTTGGTTATTGTGGCCACTGTTTTGGCCACCTCCCTGGCGGCGATTGTATGAATAACGTCCAGAACTGTAAAACACATTAACATCGAGTAGGTATAGAAATAATTAAAAATAATAAAAATCCAAATGCCTTTAATGTGCTGTCATAGAACACAGACGAGCAACTTGTCTAAAAAAATTTATGGAAATCACTCAAAAAATTTAGTAACTTTCACACAAATTTTCTTGACGAGTTGCTCGTATGAATGAATAGCACATAAGTCTTGAAAATTTTCCTGAAATCATACACATGAATGTAAAAGTGTATTTACATTCAATAGAATATTTATGGTAAACTGTTGAACATAAGATTGACCGACGAAAACTAAAATATAAGTTATTTTGAAAAAAGTCTAAATGTGTTGTTACAAAACACGAATGAGCGAAGTGTTAGGAAAACTTTTTCGAAATCGCTACACGTCTCGCAAGTCGTGTTCAGTAAACTGCACTTAATGCATATATTTATACTCCAATTCTAGACAGCTGGATAACAGCTGAAAATGTTTCGAGATAAAATATTATTGAAAGAAATTTACTTTGATCATATCTGCGCAAATCTTATTCTTAAACTTTATTTTTTACTGAATCTAACAGAGTTTCGTAGTCTTTGTTAGATATTTTTTTTATAATACTTTTTTTTTAATCTTGGACCGGTAATCAGGGGATGACCCTACATATGCAGTGCATTGTACTGGAACTAGGAAAATAGGTTATGATGAGGAGGAAAGACTTCATTTAACTAAGCCCTCAATGAGCCATATATGATTAATAGTGTAATATAATGTGCAAAAATACATATGTACATAATTAGCAAATGGAAAATATACATATATAGCGATAATTCCCCGCATTTGTCGTAAATTTATGCAAAACACAAAAAACATAAACTTTAATGTCATTATAAGTGTAGTAATGTTAGTAGTAGGAATGGCGAGGGAAAATTATCTGATGCTAACAGGAAGCTTTTGCTAAATTCCGGCATTTCAAACTGAGAACAAACCTTCAACTACTGATTTGTGGTGTTTGGGAAGGACTTGAAAAGCAGAACGTACTGCATAAGCAGACAGGAGTTCTTAAAGTTATTATTTTATAAAATACTACCCGTACCGCGTCGGTGCCCGCCCAAAATTAGTTTTTGACTTATTATAAGAGTAAAAGTAAAAATTATCGCAGATATTTTTTAGAAGATAACATGTTAATTTGTTTAATTTATTGTTTATGACGTATTATAAATTAACTTGCATCATCGACTAGAGATCCGATTATAATTGTGGCGAAAATTATATTATCTTTTAGATTCATCGCTACCAGGTACATTTACTAGGTCAGGATATTGTAAGCTGTGAACTATTAAGCCTACTTTACTTTGCAATATATATTTATTCGACCTATTGTTGAATTTATAAGTTGTGCTATTGTTTAGTGGGCTTTTTAGGTCGGTTTTCCTTTTTAAATAAAACTACTGCTTTGTTTTATTTAGTTTGCATTCTACGTTTCGTTGGACAATCCCAACTTCTTCAGGAATGTTTTATTGTGTATTTCCAGACACAAACGTTTTTGATGTTAATATCACAGTAGACTAAACTAAAACTCAAACTCTAGTCCCTTTCGAACGGTCCCAGTTTTTAAAATTCTGTAGTGCTTACGACAAAAATTGTTAATTTGAAAAAATTTATCAAAATGACTAAAATTTAATAAAAACTAAAGGCACCCATCGACCATGTAAGCATATTACATTGTGAAAAATGACATGTACATTGTTAAAAACATATCGTGTGTTATCTACTTAAATATTCGCCATGACGTGTATCCTAAAATATATGTTCTTTTAGACATAAACTAAGCTAATGTTTGCTTCATCAGCATTTTTTCGATAATTGCGCAGATTACAATAATTCTACCGTCCACTCGATCCCAGTTTCAAAAACATAAATTCTTTTAGACAAACTTATGTATGAATGACTATTTTTGCGTCTAATCTCATCAAGGTAGTCTTGTGTCATTCATGAATGAATTAATTTAACTGAATGATTCTCTCAAGTGAAATAATAAAATATCTCTGTATTCTTTCGCTCTTTCAACATGTTCTTTCATTCAGTGCTCGTACACATCCAGAATCAATTATTAATTTTATTTTGTGCTTTTAAATTTAAATCAATTTTAAACTAATATACCTATGCGATAAGATAACTTTTCTTTTCATAAAACATCCAAAGAAGGCACACTTTCCTTAGTTATGATCTTCGCAGAATCAATCTATAAATAGCCGACTTATCCAACATTGTAAAGCACACTACTTTCATCTTGCATTTTTTTATAATTAAATAATTGCTTTCCATACAAAAACATATATGTATGTTCCAAAGTGCAACTGATACGGGCATTCAGTGTCAATGAACTGTTTATCACCAAAAAATATCATATGTATGTCTGTCATGTAGTAAATTAATATCTTATGAAAAAAAGAAGTGTGTCCAATATGGAGCTCTGAGGGATCCCACTTGAACAATTTAGGTTTCTCGAGGCATTAGTTGTACATGAAACATATTGCTTAGTTAAAGAAGATGACATATGTAGCTAGCATGCATAACTTGTACACCAAATTGTTATAAGTAATCACATGAAACGACTGGCATAAATCTAAACCAATAATGATGTTAATGATTACTAAGTTGTTTTCTTGTCAATCAAAGACAATAAGAGTGTGGTAGCACTGAAACTTCACAACAACCAATATGACGTAGGAACACCACGTACCTATTTCATGTTTAACAAGTAAATGATAGACAATATACTAAGATTTGATCTACCTCATTTTTAGAATTTTAAAAAATACATATTTACATAGGTACATACGTATATGCACGTACCTATATACATTTTCAGATCGGCCATTTCATTAAATGTATTATATTTGGTAAATGTGGCTTTTTTCCACCCACACCTGTGATCAATCAAAGAATTTTTTTTTTATAAATTGGGGAAACATATTTAATCACATACCTATTCACTATGCACACTAAAGGTTTTTACAGCAACAATGCACAATAAATACACACGCAGGTATTTTGTTTAAAATCGAAACACAAAAAACATAAAACTACAAGTAATCATTACAAGGTCTATAAAGATTTATAAAAAGAAATTGAAATTCTCTCTTGCACTCTAATTATAAAATTTAGACACGTTAATACCCATATGTACATACATACTTTTATACTATTGACACGAAAAAAGTATTAAAAACGAAAAAGCCCCGATAAACTAATGCAGTGGCAGAAATTTTTTAAACGCCTAGTGTCCGTATTTCATGTTAAAAGTAATGAAGACCTTGGCACAATTCTAATATTTACACATAGAAATTTAATAATTATAAAAATTAAATAGTTCAATCGCCTAACAAAAACTTACCCACGGTCCATTTTGTTTCCCTTTTTTAATAAAGTTTAACTCTCTTATTTTTAAAAACAGTCTCTTTTAATTTTTATTTCCGCCTTTGTGATTTCTTTGTTGCAAGTAAATGTTATATCCAAAAATTGTGGAAAAATGCAAAATACTTGATTTAAGAAACGTTGATGGGGTTTTTACTTTTGTTTATTGCAAATTCCTTTTTGTTATCCACTGCTTATAATTTTCCTTTATTGTTTTGCTTTTTCTTCTCTATATGTTTTGTACATTTATTTTGTTTTTCTCCAATATCACCTTTCCTTTTCAATTACAATTGTAAAATTAAAATACGCAAAACGTATAGTCAGTGCATATGTGTGTATGTATGTATCAGAAAAGAAAAATTTTGAAAGTGGCTGCAAAATTTTCTATGAGAAAATTACTCAAGTTCTATGCTGCCTTAATTTTTTTTGTTAATGTTTATTTAATTTATCAACAAAATTTTCTTTTACAATTTCAAAGCTTTAGTTAATCAAATTTTTTACTGCAGTATAATAGAAAAAACTCCACGAACTTAAAATTTTAATCGGTTTCTTAGCTTTTAAGGTTGAAGTAGTAGTAAAAGAGAATTTAGGAGAATAGCTATGTCAAGTACTTGGTACTTGTAGCAATTCGTTTAATTATTTAGTGATGGGAGTTTTCGAGTTAAGCAAAATGCTAACGAATATTTTGTTTTATTTTTACATATACGTAAGTATGATTGTTTTCAAGATTTTGTCGTTATTTATATGCCGAAAATAGGTGTGTTTATTTACTTTTTGGGTAAATTCTGTACAAATGCGAGCAATACAAGTTTCCCTCAAAGAAAGATAAAATTTACCAAAAGTACGGGAATGTAGACAGCAAAGGTTGATTACCGGCTTGACCAAACTGTCCCGAAGCAGAAGTAAGGGATGTTTCATGATGCAAAAAACAAGGTAGCCGCTTCGCTACAACAATAAAACAATAAAAAAAAACAACTGGTATTTTGTTTGTTTAAAAGGCGAATTCACACTTAAGCTGTTAAAAGTGGTTGATAAAGAACATGTACAAAAATTTAAATGGCGCCGAAAAAGGTAAACAAAACTTGACAGAGGAAGTGCCACCATATTAACCGAATTCGCCGATGCATCCACCTAATAAATAATTCGCCTTGGGATGTTTCGTGCAAGACAAGGCGAATTCATTATTAGGTGGATGCATCGGCGAATTCAGGCGAATTCGGTTAATATGGCGACACTTCTTCTGTCAAGTTTTGTTTACCATTTTCGGCGCCATTTAAATTTTTTACATATTCTTTATCAACTACTTTTGACAGCTTAAGTGTGAATTCGCCTTTTACACAAACAAAATACCTGTTGTTTTTTTTATTGTTGTAGGGAAGCGGCTGCCTTGTTTTTTGTATCATGGTGCAAGAAAAGGAAGCGCCAAGGCGAATTCAGTACTATGTGAACTTGACTTCAAGGCGAATTTATGCAGGTGAATGCAATTCGTTATTAGGTGGATACAAGGCGAATTAATTATTAGGTGGATGCATCGACGAATTCAGGCGAATTCGCTTAATGTGGCAGCACTTTCTCTGTCGTTTTGTTTACCTTTTTCGGCGCCATTTAAATTTTTGTACATGTTCGTTATCAACTACTTTTGACAGCTTAAGTGTGAATACGCCCTTTTACACAAACAAAATACCTGTTGTTTTTTTTTATTGTTGTAGCGAAGCGGTTTGTATCATGGGTGGATGCTTCGGTGAAGCGGCTACCATGCTTTTTGTATCATGGGAGAATGCAAGGCGAATTCATTATTAGGTGGATGCATCGGTGAATTCGGTTAATATGGCGGCACTTCCTCTGTCAAGTTTTGTTTATCTTTTTCGTGTTTTTACATGTTCTTTATCAAGTACTCTTGACAGCTGAAGTGTGAATTCGCCGTTTTACACAAAGTACCTGCTGTTTTTTTATTGTTGTGGCGAAGCGGCTACCTGTTTTTTTGTATCATTGGTGAATGCAAGCGGGAAGGCGAATACAGCACTATGTATTTTTTCGCCTTGATTTTGTTATTGTAAAACTTCCTGCGAATGTCATAATCTAAATTCGCCTAAGATTGTTCAGCAGGGAAAAATGTTTATATAAACGTTAAATATAAAATTTTATAATTGTTTGTAATTCAAATCACAGATTATATTAGTTTTTCACTTTTAAATTCACACAAATTTCTTGAAATTTCACTAAATCATACAAACCAATCTTCAGAAATCTGTGCTAAATTTTGATGTTGATATTGACTCCATATTGAATGATATCTAATATTTTCATATCTATAAAAGTCTGCCGTAAAATCAATGTCAAAAGTTCTGATGAGGAATTAATTAAAGAATATTTAGTTGTTTTACAAAGGCCCTTATTTAAAAAAAAAGATATAACAAGGCGCATCCATATGCGTATTAGAAAACCTCTTGACTTTGAAAGCAAAATTGAAGAATTTTAAAATGGTTTCTGTTGTTGCTTACGGCAAAATAGAAATAAAGTTGAATCATTTGGATTAAGCTACGTAAATAATTGTAAAAATATATTTAATGAAAAATAATATTATCGACCTTAGACATTCATTATCTTATAAAGTTTTCCTTTTTTAAATGTGGAAATGAAAGATTTTTAATTATGATCATTCCTTTCAAATCAAAAATGGAATGTGACTTGTTGCCATGAACTCATTAATTTCATGATACAAAAAACAAGGTAGCCGCTTCGCTACAACAATACAACAATAAAAAAAACAACAGGTATTTTGTTTGTGTAAAAAGACGAATTCACACTTAAGCTGTCAAAAGTAGTTGATAACGAACATGTAAAAAAATTTAAATGGTGTCTAAAAAGGTAAACAAAACTTGACAGCAAAAGTGCCGCCATATTAATCGAATTCGCCTGAATTCGCCGATGCATCCACCTAATAATGAATGCGCCTTGATTAATTTGTACAAAATAATGGGATAGAATAAAACATGATACAAAAAACAAGGTAGCCGCTTCGCTACAACAATACAACAATAATAAAAACAACAGGTATTTTGTTTGTGTAAAATGGCGAATTCACACTTAAGCTGTCAAAAGTAGTTGATAACGAACATGTAAAAAAATTCAAATGGCGCCGAAAAAGGTAAACAAAACTTGATACAGAGAGTGCCGCCATATTAACCGAATTCGCCGATGCATCCACCTAATAATTAATTCGCCTTGGAATAAAATACACTTGCTGTAAAAATTACAGTATTCCATCTAATGTCAATATGTTAATAGTAAAAATATATAAGAATTCGTAACCTTATTTTCAAACACTTTTATAGTAGAAGATGAGCATGGCTTGAAAGCTTACAATTTTAGTCTGATTATATTTTAATATCTCATATTCTAAAATATTGCTAAACTGGCACTACTTTGCATTTTGGCTCTTTTGTAAGGCTGAACTTTAAGAATGTAAAAAAGATTTTCAGTTTTAAGATTGTTATTGACTTTTTTGCTGTTTGTTAGTTAGAAGGTTACTTACTTGAATACAAAATTCCATTAATGGCTATATTATTAAAATTAAATTAAAAACTATAATATCATCGGTATAAGCTTTCACACAGGTAATATAATAACCAGCAAGCCGAGAACCATCTAAGTCGAAATGAACTTTTGCCAAACTTTTCTTGCGAATACGTATAGTTTAGTGCTTTCTAGCGCCTTTTGGGTAAGTTCACAGCGCCTTTTGGCTATAAATAGTTGACAGCGCTGTTTGCTACGCGTGCGTACTAACAAAGCATCAGATAACATGTACAATAAACTTTTATAAGGGGTTATTTGTCATAAAAAAAAAAAAATAACAAGAAACCATAAATATTTTTTATTTGTCAAAAAATTGTAAACAGTTTGTTTTCTATGTTTCTCAGCTATCTATATATCGAAATTTCATATGAGCCATCCTAATCATCAGTAGACTTGGAAATCTTTGAAAGATATTCTCACACATTCAACTTTATATACCAAAAATCTAAATAAATTATTGAGAATTTAAAAGAAAAAAGGTTTAATGTTTTTGTTCTCTGCTTTTTGATACTTTCAAAAAACAAACCGTAGCAACCAACGGTTGTTCATTTGTTTGAAAGGTGTAAATACAAATAAAGGTGTGTGCAAAAGAAAGCTTGTTTTTTGTGTTTTAACAGATATTTTGAAATCTTTTGTCTTTTAAATTCTCAATAATTTATTTAGATTTTTGGTATATAAAGTTTGAGAATATCTTTCAAAAATTTCCAAGTCTACTGAATATTCGGGTAGCTCCTATGAAATGTCGACATATAGGCAGCTGAGAAACATAGAAAACAAGCTGTTTACAATTTTTTGATCAGTTTCAATATTAGAAGCTAATAAGTGAATAAAACTCAATTGTTTGTATTTTTCTTTTTTTCTGTATAAGTTGAGTGTGGCAGTAAGAATAAAACAAAACTGCAGCATACAATATAATAATATTATTTGAATAAAAAGTAATGCGTAGTAGCTTGTTCAAACTGTTTTCGTAACACTTGCCGTTACACTCTAGCACAAGTTTAATACATATATACTTACATACGCCTGTTAGCAGTGATATAATTACTGTTTTATTTATTAATTTGGATGTGTTTTATTAAGTTGTTAATGGTTCTGCGGTAAAAATAGTAAATATTAAAAACTTTAAACTAATATACATACATTTGTTTCGGTATATATGAATGTAGATTTATAAAAAATGTAATAAATGCACTTACAAAAGATAAATTGGAAAATTAAATACATAACATATAATACGTAGTATACATATATAAAAATTGATACATATCATGTATATGTAATTATAAGATCTTGAATATTAAATTTAGTTCGTTAAAAAAAAACTAATTAGAAGCATAACAATTTTTTTCTACAAATTTGATAAAGTTCATAACATTAATATGTATTTTGAAATACTTAGGCTTCAATTTTGGCAATATATTGGGGCATTTCAAAAATTAAAATGGTAAAAACAAATTCGATGTTTTAACGATACTTCATTGAAAATACAAGCTCACTTAATAGATTAAAATAGTTTGCAGTGTTTAGAAATGTATATAAGGATAGAAGCTATTTTACGTTTTCAATTGACTAAAAGCTTTTCAAAAACATAAGATTCTGCGAAATGTTTGAAAAATAATGCCGTAAAAACTGTAAAAGAATTTATTTTCGAACCACCTTGTTTATCTTCATATTAATTAAATGTTCATAAAACCTAAATAGGAAGTCATATACGGACCTGGAGGTTTTCAGTAATTTTTTGTATATACAAGCACCGAAATACTATATATGACATTTGAAATGTATCATTTCATACCAATTCATTAATTATTTTTCTGTGCTAAAATAGAAAACAGCACTTTATCCTTCTCAAAAACTATGGAGCTTAGTATGCATCTTGGCATACTAAGCTTACTGGATTTTGAATTGGTAATTCGAGAATAATAATTAAAAGAAAGCCAGTGAACGTCAATGATAGAAAATGCTGAACACTTCTCAAAGCAATAAAAATTATAGGTAATGAATTAAAGTTTTGAATTCAGATGCACCAAAGCAGCTTTAATAGGTAGTGGCAGAATTAGAATATACTTATACAACACATGTATTTTGTTGGTAGAAATTACGAAAAGTTGACAAAATTTTGGTTTTCCTTTGTTTGAAAAAGCAAGGAAGTCCCCAGTTTATACCCATCAGACTTTGTTGATCAATTCAGCTTCAATTTCCGTCTGAACTTGCATTTACGTTTACACACAAACATTTTGTGTCGTCAAGTTTAAGTTTTTTGCCTTAGTTTTCATATTTCTTGACATTTTGTTTTAAACTTGCCGGTGCTATCAAGTCTGCATCCTTTTCCATTTTCTTCTGCCCGTTCTCCCACAGGCTCAATACTTGACTAGACAAACTTGATGTGTGTAAACTGGCTCGAAGTCTATGTGTTTTTATAAATTTACGCAAAGCAAACGAAAGATAGCTGTGCTTATACCACTACCCTGGTAAAGCTGCCTTGAGATGCACAATAAAAAAAATGTTAAATCATTATTAAACCAATTTGGGTGAAATTTGAATAAAAAATAATTTAAAATCTGACAAGCCAATTCGGATTTAATTTTTACTTTTTAATGTATTAATTTTATAAAATATAAAATAAATATTTAGGTTAACAAAAATTAACTTAACTAGAAGAACCAACGAATAACCAAAACGGGGAAATGTTTGTTTTCTAAATGATTTAACCGAATTTCATAAAATTTCAAACACGTAAAACGTAGCCACGTATGAAGGAAGTATATGGTCTCCGTATATCTTTTAAACGCTTTTAGGCAGGGGGACAACTTTCGGACTGTCGTGTTTTCCACGTCCGGTTTTAAGAAAAATTGAATGATCTTTGGCAACCAAAGCTTTAGTTGCGTACTTATATTTACGTAACTGGGTTCAGTCGGCAGTTAATTAACTAGGCAAGTTATTACATATAGCATGATTGCTTTAAATAGTATATGAAACCCACATTTGTCAATGGATTTCCTCTTGCACGCATCATACTTAATTTTTGCGGCCACACACGGTTGAGAAGAAGAGATACCTATGCCACCATCAGAACGTCAAATAAGCGACTTTACCGATATAGTTCCCACATAATAAAACTTTTTGTCTAGTATTGGTCGGACTTAAGTAAAAAGCCTTTTTTTATTTTTTTTAGTATGTATTAGGATTTGAATAATTGTTGTTAGTTAATTTTGAAGATTCAATAAATAAAAAACTCGTAAAAAAAAAGGCCGCCAGTTTCATGAAACCAGCCCACTTGAGCCCTTTTGTGTTGCCTGACTATATATATATAGCTTTTACAAAAATTATAAAACAAGTGAAAAAATTTATAAAATTTTCAAAATAAAAAAATGATCGAATTTTCGGTGGAAAAAATATTTTGCCATTCATTTCTGAATAATTTAATAAAGCAATGACATTTTCAATGAATTTTTATAAATTTTTAAACGCCTTATCTAGAGTTATGCCGAAGTACAGTAGTGTAAACGAGTAATCAGGAAATTTAAAAAATTCTCTACATGATGGAGAAAAACAGAAAACAAATTTGTGTTAACCGCATCACACACTTTTGTTAAAAAAATTATTTTTTCAAAACAATTAATCAGCAAAATTTTTAGCATTAAGATTCAAATACAAAGAAATTTAAAAATTTTTTATGTGTACAAAATATATACCGTTTGGCATTAAATTTTTTTTATGGAATTATTGAATTTTCAAAGTATGAACTAACAATAATTATTCAAATCTTAATACTAAATATAAAAAGTTATTTAAGTCCAGCCAATGCTAGACAAAAAAGTTTTATTTTGCGCGAATAATTTGGGTAGAATTACCTAATTAGCGTTCTGATGATGGCAAGGGTATCCCTTCTTCTCAACCGAGAGTGACCGCCAAAATTAAGTATGTTACGTGCAAGAGGATTTAGGTAAAGTTGCAGTATACTGATATACCTTGTTGCGTCCTTAGAGAATTCGGAACACATAGAGCCTTGTGAATTCGTGAGTTTCTTACGTACCATGGAACTGCAGTAATCGTTCGAAGAATTTGGTTTTGTCGTCTTTAAATTTGTTCAATGTTAGATGGGATTAAATTAATAACAACTAAAAACAGTAGAAAAAGAAAAGCAACAGTGTTTATGTTGTCAGCGGCATAGGTATTTAAAAACTAATTGAATCTAAAGCACTCCAAGTCCTAGATGCAGCCTTGCCTCAATGAAGTATCGCATTGGTAATGATCAAATTTAGTGCCATTAAATAAAATATTACCGTGCAGGTTGTTTTGTGGCTTACAAAATATACATATACCTATACTGAGGCATTAAAATATTGTTTTCGTTAAAAGCATTATTTCATTAGAGTAATGCTTCATCAACTCCACAGGTTTTCTATTCAAGTCGGAATGCAGTAAAGGGAAGGGCGTTTAAAATTTTTGCGACCCATTTTATCGTAACGGTTTTAAGTTTAAAATTTTTCTTTTGTAATTACACAACTTAAGATCTATGATTTTTTAGTACCCTTGGATTTTTACAATTTAAAGTTTTTAGAGGTCATCATCTCCTATACCTTCAAAAGCCTCGTTTTGCACCGCTTCATCTTGAGCAAGAGAGTTTCGGAAAAATACTGCACCATATGAATGACTCTTTATAAGTCGCGGATTTTGTTTATTTAAAATTCGTTGAGCTAAAAATCTTACGGGTGCTTCAGACGAAGGTGAGCACTCATCTATCATATGTGAAGATGGTGAAGAAAAGTTGGATGTTGGCGTAGAGGAAGATGATGATGATGTGGGAGTTGAGTTTGCTACAAAAGTTGATAAGTTCGCAGAAGCTGTAGATAATATTTGAGATTGGACTGGCTTGGCTGCTAATTTTTCATTATCTTTGTAGTTTAGTAACTCGTTTACCATTTCTTGTAGACATACCGACATTAACATGGCTTGTGGACTGTTTATTGTAATCCATCTTAAATTTTGTTTTGACATTAAATATTCAAAAGACAGTTGTAAATTTGAGGACTTATCTTTTGTTTCGAGAGTGCTGTGTAAAGCAGTAACGCGCCAGACACGCATACGCGTTACTCTAAATTTAGTTTCCAGTATTTTGTCTTGTTTAACAGTCCGCATACTTAGTTCTTTGTTACCAATTGCTATTAAAGCAGATGTTTCCGGATCAGGATAGTCTACTGTAGATGTAAGAAATTGTAAACAACCATATAAAGGCAACTGTCGAGCCACTTCAACATACTCCTTGTGCATTCCATATTCCTGCAAAGATTTTAACTTTTTCAGTATCTCAGGTGGTGCTATAATCCATTCTCTTTCTATTTCAGACACTGTCTGTAAAAATAGTAAATTCAAAGCAATAGAATTTTTCATGAGAATAGCGTCATAATTCGGATTCCAAAAACTCTTTCTGATTTGTATTTGACAGGGCTGGTTGTAAAGACGAGAGACAAAGGGAGTTTCAAAATCCATTAGTTTTCTTAGCAAAACTAGTGAGTCTTTTGTTTCTCTCCTAACAAGAAACAAGCAAAAGTATGGCATCATTTCTGCAGGCAATTGCACACAAGACAATGCTTTTTCTAATAAAGATGAAGCATTGTCTGAAACATAGCAGTTTACTTTCAACTGATATCCGCTTGGAAGTATAACTTCCAAGCGTAGAGGACGCATAAATTCTTCTATACCGTTCGGCGAATTCGTTTCTTCTGGTCCATAGCCAAAATATTCTTCAAATACTCCTTCGGATAATGCTGTTTCCAACTGAGCGTTTAAAAAGAATCGTTGAAAAGCGTCCAATTTCGAAGTTCTAGTGTCTTGACCTAACATTTGCAAATAATGTTCCAAAGCCTGCCTACGGCTCTCCACCTGATTATTCGTTAAAGGCAAAAATTTTTTAGGTGGAAACTCCGGCATTAGGACTCCAATTGGTGTGCAGTGCCTACGTAATTGCTCGTTTAAGGCATGCAGTTGTTTATAACGCAAGCACGCATGATAGCTACCGTTTATGTAGATGTTATAGCCAGTGTAGGAAGTACCTGTAGTTTCACTAAATAACTCTTGCGTATGTGGAATGGAAAAATGCATCCTTTTTATTTTCTTTTATTAATTATAAGTTTATACCCTTTTTTCTTACTTTAGAATTATTGATAAATTTCGATCTAAAATTGCCAATGATATATACGTATATGTATTATATTATTTAGCCATTATATATTTTCTTAGCACTTTATTACTGACGTTTACTTAAGTTTGCAAAAATTTAGTATAAATTAGTCACCAGTTCTTATTGTTATTTTATTTGCATTTAAAAAAATTTATTGCAATTAATTAAAGAGTTATTTTCCTATTTTGTTCTTGTGTATTTTCTTTTATCTTTACTCCCATATGTTTTTACGTTTTATGCGTGAGAGTGTGTGTGGGTAGCAATGTGCTCGCACGATGACTTTTTCGATAAGAAAAACGCGACATATGCTCCAAGGAGCTTTATACAGGTAGTGGTAGAATTACAATAAATACAACACCAACAAACATCAACATGTATATTGTTGGTAGAATTTACGAATAGTTGTCAAAATTTTGAAATTTTTTGACAATTTTGAAGCATTTATACTCTATGAAAACAACAATTCTTTTTATTTGTACATTTTATTTTGCTTAGTAAATTCACATACAAACAAACACATACGTATGTGCCATAGAAATATGAACACATGCGTACGTACCTAAATGAATTATAGACATGAGAATTTTAAGTTCTCTGAGGAAATAATAAAAGTTCTCTTTCAAAAGAATAAAATTTCTCTTCAAAAAGTGATCGTAGCATTACTGCCATCAGCAAATTAAGCACTGGCAGTACAATATACAGCCGTGGAGCATCTTTATATATTTATAGTCTTTGCTTATGGCATTAAGACATTTATTTTGAATGATTTTCAGGCACTTAAAATGACATTTTGCTGCGGATCACCAAACGGGACACGCATTTGTTAAAATCAGCCTGATAACGCTTTTAAACAGGATATTTTTGTTGAGAGTTTTAGATATTTGACTTGAGAGTTTTAGTTGCTTTAGAACATACCTCGTCAATGTGGTGATTAAATAACAACTTTTTATCCAATACAATGCCTAGATATTTAGCTCCAATTATTAGCTGTCGCCTTGGTAGTGAAATAGTTTGGGATTTGAAAATCCGATGCGGAAGATTTCTGATTAATGGCAAACTTAAAAGTTCTACAATCTATGAAATCAGCAATAATTTTGCAAAAATTCCTTGGAATGTTTGTGGTTAAAGTTTATAAATAAATATCATGCCACACAGTATCGAAAGCCTTTTCGATATCTAATAATATTAGACCTGTGTATGTGTGTATATTTATTGCATAAAACCAAATTATTTTCTATAGAAAAGTTTAAAAAAATTTTGCAAAACTAATAATCGGTCAGTCGTAAAGCAGCTCTGGGCTGAAGAACTGTTCTCGCGTCATCGTAATTATTTCTTAAGTGCGGTCAGGCTTGTTGTTCGGTCTTCAAGAGTTTTGCGTCTCACCCTCACTGGTTAACGGTTTGCCTCAACTAACTGTATTGGTTTACAGTTTTTTGGAGGTATTTTAGTGTTATCCCAGCTGCAACTTCCTATGTGAAGGCATGGGTCGTTATAGTTAGTCACAGCGACGTTACAAACGTACTGTTAATACCATCTTGGGCATATGGTCTTTGTCACCCCGCCCATGCTGTGCATCCTATACTTTGCAAATTTACTTTGCAACTGTATAGTTACTAAATAAATAAATAATAATCGCTAAAATTGCAATGCTGACTTTTTGTAAACAAACACACACAATCGCTTTTTTGACAGCTCTTATTATAAGATCGTTGCCATGAAATATCTTATAATCACGCTCTCATAAAAATTATTATAAGACTACGACAACACTGATTTTAAGATTTACGAATTTTTTCTGCGATTGAATTTCAGGTTCTTATCTCAGATATTATGGCAGGTGTGGACACTAACTCAATGTTTACACACGCAAGTGCAAGTGCAAAAAACCCAATACATACCCATATTTTTACTAACACATTCACACACCTGCAAGTAGTAGCCTCACTTGCAACTGATTTTGGTTGGCAGTGATTTTTTCACTTGCATGCAAGCAGAAACAAACAGTGTTGCCAATAGATATTTCATTTTAACCTTTTTCAAGGAAATTTTTTTAAAATATTAAAATTTTTAATTGTATGCCGAAAACATAATATAAAAACACGAAAATAAATAAACATCTATAACTTATTTTTTATTTGGAATACAAATTTATTATTTAAATTGTGAAAAAATTGTGTGCATAATATAATTCCCCTGTAATATTGCTATGCTAAAACTTTGGCAGCACAGACATTAAAAGCGCATGTAGTACAAAGGCATACAACGTTTGTCTTCGACGACATTTTGAAAATGAACTTGCACTTGAGTGTGTAAACAATCGTGCAAATTGCAAGTGTTTTTATTATTTTTTTCGATGTATTGGTTGTTAATATGTACACACAACTTGTAACAAGTTACTTGTATGTCTAAACGCAGTGTAAGTTAAGATATAATAATAAAAAGAATAAAATACAATATTTTCAAGTGTTGAAAAGTTAGTTTTATTTTTGTTTGTAGCATTACAACTTCTGAACATTTTCATCCCTGTAAAAAATAACGCTTAATAGCACAAGGAATCAAAACAAAAGAAGATAAATCAACAACTAACCTCATATTTTATTTATATTTAAAAATTATGGAAGTTCAAAAAGGTAGACCACGAATAAATATTTTAGAAGTGTTCAGAGAAGAAAAAGCTGAAGAACATGGCTTCCTAAGAGTGTCAGCTCCTATGGTGCGCTATAGTAAACTGGAATTCCGACGTTTGTTAAGAAAACATGGTGTGAAACTTTGTTTTACTCCAATGATTATAGCAGATTCATTCAACAACAGCGAGAAAGCCAGACAAAATGAATTTACCACAATAACAGACGACAAACCTCTTATCGCACAGTTTGCAGCTAAAGATGCAACGGAATTCGTTAATTCGGCGCGGCTAATATATCCCTATGTAGACGGAATTGATCTAAATTGTGGCTGCCCTCAGTCATGGGCTATATCAAAGGGATATGGTTGTGGATTACTAAAACATCCCGAAATAGTAAAAGATATCATACAAACTATAAAAAGGCAGATAAATGAAAATTTCAGTATTTCCTTGAAAATAAGGCTACTAAATCATGAATCAAGCAAGTCAACAATAGAGTTTGCACGACAGTTAGAAAAGTGTGGAGCAACATTTATCACTCTGCACGGAAGAACCATGTGGCAAAAATCATCTGATCCCTTAAATGTTGAAGCTATTAAAGATGTAAAAGTATCAATTCAAATACCACTCATAGCTAATGGCAACGTAAAATCTTGGCAAACTGCCTGTGAACTCTATGAAAAAACCAAAGCAGATGGCATTATGGCAGCAAGAGGTATTCTAGGAAACCCATCGTTGTTTAATCCAAAATATAAAAATGTTCCCTCCATGTCTTCTTCTTTGGATTGCGTACAAGATTGGATAAACATTGCTGCCGAAGCTGGAGATAATCTACAATTTTTGTGCTTTCATCATCACTTAACATTTATGTGGGGCTGTCATTTGAAACGGAAAATGCGTTTAGAATTTAACTCATTTACGAATAAACAACAAGTGTTGGATTTTTTCTATGACAACCACAACGTTAAGCCTTCTCCAGAATTTTTATCAAAACCGTTAAGTTATACTGAATGTACTTATAAGCATTTTGTGCCCAAGGTTTCTGCAAGCACTTCTACTTCAGAAAATGTTATGTGGAACTCTAACACGAATGGAAAATTTTTTAACGGTTTCAAAGACAAAATGAGTAATTCTGAAGAATGCGATTTAAGCAGCAGTTTTTTTGCAGAAATATGAAAAATATACAAAAATGATCTTAAATACATACATATAAACGTGTTTGATATATTCGTAAAGTGAAATTGTTTTAAAGTATGTGGGTACCCATATTTTTTTTATTATTTCCAAGGCAGCTGTAATAAACATCAACATGTATTTTGTTGGTAGAATTTACGAACAGTTGGCAAAATTTAGTTAAAAAAAAAAACAAAGAAGTTTATGTGTTTTTGACAAATTCTCGCAAAGGAAACGAAATACAGCTGTGCTTATTCCACTACCGTATTAAAGCTGCCTAGATTATTTCTATACATATAAGTATGTATGTAAATATAAACATCGAAAGTATTAGGATAGATTCAGTTATGTTTCAGAGTTCAATTGTGTCTGAAAACGGAATTTAATTTGTTTTTCAGAAAACATATAACTTGGGGGTTACACGACCTTTCAAGTTTGAATACACTCTCACATTCATACTTTAAAAACTTGATGCGAATTTCATACGAATTTGCTTTCCAACTCTGTGTTCAAATTTATAGGCAAGAAAACAGCTGATAGCTATTTTAATGAAAAAATTTTTCATTTTTGTGTTTAAAAATTCTGCCGCCATAGCTTTCTGTGTTAATTTATTAGAAAAAAAAATTTGCGCTGATTAATTTTAAGGAAGCAATTATTTTTAGTTTTTTTTTATACGCCGGCATCTTGAAAATAAAATTGCTTTAAAATTGCGTGCAGCCTACGTCACAGCTTTCAATTTTTTTAAATTTTGACAAGCAGTATGTGTAAAAAACTAGATACTGAATTGAAAATAAATTTGATGGTGTAACTGTAGGGTAAAGGGCAGTACGAAGTTCTTGCGGAAATTCAAGTTCCCATAAGAATTGCGTGTAAAAAAGTAATGGAGGTTCAGGTTGGTAAATTCCTTATGTAAATTTCCGCATTCGTGCGCAGTTCTAACAGGGACTGTCTTTTTTTTTTCTTTTGTTTACAAACATTTCCGCGCCACTTTAATCTGAAGATTTTTTGTAGGATTAAGTGTATTACGAGAAACTTTTGTGATTTTACAAGTGAAAAACTAATATAATCAGTGATTTTAATTACAAACAATTATAAACATTTGTTATAACGTCTATGCAACAATTTTCCCAGCTGAACAATCTTAGGCGTATTTGGGCTTTGACATTCTCAGGAAGTTTTACAATAACAAAATACATAGTACTGAATTCGCTTTCCCGCTTGCATTCACCTGTATAAATTCGCTTTGTTCTAGCCCATTCAAATTTTGTCAAAATAATTTTAAAATTTTCTTTCTGGCAACATCATTTAGATTAAATGCAACTCTTCCGGTACTATTCGTATGTACAACATTCGTGTGTTTCCAGTGCCACTCTTTACATTTTTACCCATTACGTTTTGCGCTTAATATTCTTGGATTTTTCGTAATTAACGACAGCAGATTAACGAAGAGAGCATTTTTACAAATTTAGACGTTAAGACGACGCTGCAACCATCAGTCGAAGTGAGCGGCAAAATAAGTTTTAATTTGTTTTCTTCACATTTTATTAAAAATAATTTTGTTGAAATAAATGTTGTTTCAGTTTTGTGCGAAACTGTAGTGTTTAAATGGAAAAAATCTAACTTCAGGCGAAACAAACAGAATTTTATAGACAAAATTCTTTTGTGTAACTTGATTGATTAAAGGAATAGCTAAAGCGGTGCGTCTATATCGTTCTTTGTGGTTATTTAAGGATACACTCATCACAATTTAAAGGTAAGATTTAAGCAGTATCTGTGTAAGAAGATATGTATTTTATAATTGCAAAAAAGTAGAAATTTTATGTACACCGGACGCTTGAGTTTTTCACTCCTTGTGCTTATTACATATTCGCAAATTAAAAATGGCGCTCCAAGTATTTTTTCCCACTTTAGATAAATGTTTTTCTAAAGTGAATATTTAAAGCACACACAAGCTTGTGCAAATTTTATTATTGTTAAGCATTTTTTATTTTTAACTAATTGGTGCATTTATGCGGCATGGCTAATTTTTAATGCATTTCTAAAAACTTTTTCCCGCTCACTTCCTTCATTGGAATTTAATGCTCTCTTCCAAATTTGTTCTCTTATTGTTTATCAAGTGTTGACAACTTAAGCGTTGTTTCCTTAGAAAATTGTTCCATGTTTCTCAACATAATTATTCATATAATTCAGAACAGTATAGAAATTATTTGAACATAAGCGTAGAAAACTTTTTAATTTGGATGTTAGTTAATTAATGGTTTTTTATATTTCAGTTATATTAGTTGATATCATAAAACATACTAAAGCATTGTTTAAAATTAAACGTTCTTTGGAACTGTTTTTAAAGACATCAGAAAAAAATATTCCAAAACGATTTAAACACCAAGTTAACGATTTCAAAATGCAAAATGGCAGTAATGCGAGTGGCGGTGGCATGTCCATCGAACAGATGTATCAGAAAAAATCTCAATTGGAACACATTCTTTTGAGACCTGATACTTATATAGGTTCTGTAGAGCAAACCAAGGAATTGATGTGGGTTTATAATGAAGAACGCAACCGTATGGTACAACGCGAGATTACTTTTGTTCCAGGCCTCTACAAAATATTCGATGAAATTCTCGTAAATGCTGCTGATAACAAGCAACGAGATAAAAGCATGAATACCATAAAAATAGACATAGATTCAGAGAAAAATTTAATTTCTATATGGAACAATGGTCAAGGTATTCCCGTAACAATGCACAAGACGGAAAAGATGTATGTCCCAACAATGATTTTCGGACATCTTTTGACATCTTCGAATTATAATGATGAAGAAAAGAAAGTTACTGGAGGTCGAAATGGTTATGGCGCTAAATTGTGCAATATTTTCTCAACTTCTTTCACTGTGGAAACTGCAACAAAGCAATATAAAAGATCCTTCAAGCAAACCTGGGCAGCTAACATGACAAAAACGACTGATCCCAAGATAAAAGAATTTGCAGGCTCAGATTTCACTAAAATTACTTTCAGTCCCGATTTGGGTAAATTTAAAATGGATCGTTTAGATGAAGATATTGTGGCTTTGATGTCTAGAAGAGCTTTTGATTGCGCAGCAACTAGTAAAGGTGTAGCTGTTTATTTGAATGGCAAGAAGTTGTCTGTTAAAAATTTCAAAGATTATATCGATTTGTATGTCAAGCCAGATGACAACGATGTTGGACAGCCCATAAAGATTGTATATGAGCAGTGTGGAGAGCGCTGGGAAATTGCTTGCTGTCCATCTGACCGAGGTTTCCAACAGGTATCATTTGTTAACTCTATAGCAACTACTAAAGGCGGTCGTCACGTTGACCATGTTGTTGATAACATCATTAAACAACTTCTAGAGGTCTTGAAAAAGAAAAATAAAGGTGGTATAAGCATCAAGCCATTCCAAGTGCGCAATCATTTGTGGGTATTTGTAAATTGTTTGATTGAAAATCCTACCTTTGATTCGCAAACAAAAGAAAACATGACTTTACAAGCAAAAAATTTTGGATCGAAATGTGTCATTCCCGAAAAATTTATTAGTTCCGTTTCAAAGTCAGGGATAGTTGAATCCGTGTTGTCATGGGCTAAATTTAAAGCCGAAAATGACATAGCCAAAACCGGAGGTAAAAAGTCTACTAAAATAAAGGGTATACCAAAATTGGAAGACGCTAACGAGGCAGGCACTAAGAACTCCTATATGTGTACATTAATTCTCACTGAGGGAGATTCAGCTAAAACTTTAGCTGTTTCGGGTCTTGGTGTTATAGGTCGCAATTTCTATGGTGTTTTCCCATTGCGTGGTAAATTATTGAATGTACGTGAAGCCACTTTTAAGCAATTGGCTGAAAATGCTGAAATCAATAATTTATGTAAAATTATTGGTCTACAGTATAAAAAGAAGTATCTTACAATGGATGATATAAAGACATTACGGTACGGCAAAGTTATGATAATGACAGATCAGGATCAGGATGGTTCTCATATTAAAGGCTTACTTATTAACTTTATACACACTAATTGGCCAGAATTATTGCGACTACCTTTCTTGGAAGAATTCATAACGCCCATTGTCAAGGCCACTAAGAAGAACGAAGAGTTGTCATTTTACTCATTGCCTGAATTTGAAGAGTGGAAAAATGACACGCCTAACCATAATACGTACAATATCAAATACTACAAAGGTGATTATGAGAAAAGTACTTAAATAGGTGATCAAAATTGATTTTTTTTTTTTCAAATATACGACAAAAACATGGTCCAGAATGAGATTAAAAATTTTCATCACCTCTTACAGAATTGTTAGAATTATATAATATAGTGATTTCTTTTTTTCTTAGGTTTGGGTACATCGACTTCTAAGGAGGCAAAAGAATACTTCCAGGATATGGAAAGGCATCGCATAACCTTCACATATGACGGCTCCAAAGACGATGATAGTATTGTAATGGCTTTCTCAAAAAAACACGTTGATAGCCGTAAGGAATGGCTAACATCTCATATGGATGAAGTTAAGAGACGCAAAACATTGGGTTTGCCCGAGCGTTATCTCTACGCTAAGGGTACTAAGTCCGTGACCTATGCAGATTTTGTCAACTTGGAGTTAGTGCTTTTCTCCAATGCCGACAACGTACGTTCTATTCCATGTTTGGTTGACGGTTTCAAGCCCGGTCAACGAAAGGTTATGTTTACATGTTTCAAACGAAACGACAAACGAGAAGTCAAAGTGGCTCAACTTTCTGGATCAGTTGCAGAAATGTCCGCCTATCATCATGGTGAAGTCTCATTGCAACAGACAATTGTCAATTTAGCACAAAATTACGTCGGTTCAAATAATATCAACTTGCTAGAGCCAAAAGGTCAGTTCGGTACTCGTTTGACAGGTGGCAAAGATTGTGCCAGCGCTCGTTATATTTTTACAATGATGTCTCCTTTGGCTCGCTTGATTTTTCATCCACATGATGATCCCTTGCTACAATATGAAGTCGATGATGGCCAAAAGATTGAACCGCAATGGTATATACCCATCATTCCAATGGTGTTAGTCAACGGTGCTGATGGTATTGGCACCGGTTGGTCAACCAAAATCTACAACCACAATCCTCGTGACATAATACAAAACATTAGACGTTTGTTGGCAGATGAAGAGCCTGTACCAATGCATCCCTGGTACAAAAACTTTCGTGGTCCAATAGAGTACATTTCAGATGGCCGATATATCACTTCAGGCAATGTGCAAATTATTCAAGGTAACAAAATTGAAATCACTGAATTGCCTGTTGGCACATGGACACAAAATTACAAGGAGAATGTGTTGGAACCTCTCTTAACGGGTTCGGAAAAGGTAAAAGCTATTATATCGGATTACCGTGAACATAATACTGATACAACAGTACGTTTTGTCATAACATTTGCCCCGGGAGAATTTGATCGCATTCAACAGGAGGAAGGTGGTTTTCATCGTATTTTCAAATTGACATCGTCGTTATCAACCAATCAAATGCATTGTTTTGATGAACTAAATTGCTTAAAACGCTATCCTACATCATTAGATATTTTACGAGGATATTATACACTTCGTTTGGAATATTATAACAAGCGTAGAGATTATTTGATTGGACAATTGACGGCCCAAGCTGAGCGTCTTACAGATCAGGCTCGTTTTATTTTGGAAAAATGTGAACGAACTCTAGTTGTTGAGAACAAAAAACGCAAGGCTATGATTGATGAACTAATCAAGCGTGGATATAGACCCGATCCCGTCAAAGAATGGCAACAACGTATTAATCAAGAGGAAGAAGAAGTCGATGACGATGAAGAGGAAGAAGAAGAGGGAAGTGCTTCAACATCAAGTATTAAGAAAGAAAAGAAGGTGCCAGTTGATCCCGAAAAAGCATTCCAAAAACTTACTGACGTCAAAAAATTCGATTATCTGTTGGGAATGTCCATGTGGATGCTAACTGAGGAACGCAAAAACGAATTGTTAAAACAAAGGGACCAAAAGTTAGCTGAATTGGCTGCTTTAAAAGAAAAAACTATACAAATGTTGTGGTTGGATGATTTAGATGAGTTAGAAAAGAAGATGAATGAAGTGGAAGAGAAAGAACGCCTTGATGAGTTAGGTATAAATAAAAAGCAATCCAAAGCTTTAGCCAAAAATAAGGCTGCTTCAAATGCGCTCTTGAAAAAGAGAGGTGCCAATAAGGAAAGTGGTAATACTGATATTTTCCCTGATCCACATGGAGTTAAGGTGGATTTCAAAGTGACCGATGAAATTATGAAGAAGGTTAATGCAGCGGTGGCTGCTACTACTAAAGTAAAGAAAGAAAAGGTCGACAAAAAAACTGCCAAAGATGGTATTAAACAAGAAGACTGCGTTGACGAATTTGATATCTTGGTAGGAGGTGGTGCCAAGGGGCCAAAATCTTCACCCAAAGCACCGAAATTAAAGAAAGAGCCTGGTGTCAAAAGAGTGCTTAAAAAAAAGGATGGAGACGGCGACGGTCTTAAGCAAACAAAGCTTGGCTTTAAACCTAAGGGGGGTGTAAGTGTCATAAAACAAAGTTTAATAAATTTTCCATAACAGAAATTTTAATAATTTTTACAATGCTTTATTTACCAATTCAGCGAAAAAAGAAGGGTGACAGTTCTGAGGAGGATGATGCAATACTTTCGGGAAGTGATGTTGATATTCCTGTCAAAGTTGCACCACGGGCTGATCGTCCAGGTCGCCGACAGGCCTCTAAAAAGATTAATTATTCCGGTCTTTTAGATTCAGAAGAGGAAAAAACCAGTGATGACGAATTGATATTTAAAGATAATGATGCAGTTAAAGAACCTACACACAAAACTACTCGAATGTCAGATGAAGAATCTGATGGGATTGAAATGATGAGCGAAGAAGAGAAACCAGTTTTAAAGAAAAAACCCGTTGTCAAAAGACCGCGTAAAAATAAATCTTCAAGTGACAGCGAGGATGGCAATAAGGTATAAATTTATAGAGTTTTATTGGCATTATTTAATAAAAAATATCAATTGCCTTTCTATTTATAGAAGAAAACGAAACTTGTTATAAGCAGCGAAGATGACTCTGATTTTGAGGCTTAATAAATACAAGTTTAAATAAGTAGTATTAATTTTAAGTATGCGATTAATTAGAATATTTCTATTTCTGACGCGTTTATGTCCTCCCCCTCTTATTTTTAACATTTTCCAAACCCCAGATGCGTAGTTCAAAAAAAATTTTTTTCCTCAAGTTTTAAACAACAATGTGTTTTTATTCATATTTAAAATTTTACTGTTTGTATTTATTACAACATTTATGTTTAAGTTATTTTAAATTTAATGAAATATTTTCTCAGCTATAAAATTTAATGAAAGTTGAAGGTTTTTTATTTTAATTATCAATTTGTTATAAAAACATTTCCAAACTATTCTGAACAAAAGTATTTTATTCCTCAGGGGTTTTTAACAAACCTTTAAGGAATTAAGCACTCATTCATTTCGCATATTTTTCCCAGTTTTGAAGAATAAAAGTTTTTAAATTCCACAAGTATTTGTAAATATATTATTTAAAAAAAGGGGGTTCTTAATATATTCTTCAATTAGTTTTATATCTAAACAAGTTTACATGATTTTGTTTCACATCAAACATTTTAAAATAAGATTATACATTTTTCCACTTGGTTTGCTAAACAATATAAATAACATTGAAAATTTCTTATTAATTACAAAATAAAATTAATTTAAAATAAAATTTTTTGTGTAATTAATTTCTTTATAAACGGAATATTTACAATAAAATATAAAAAAAATCCGAATTAAATTAGCAAAAAAAAAAAAAAATATCTAGAAAATTTTATATATAGGAATATGTAGACTTAAAACAAAGATTAGTAATTTTTGTTGACAGCCATCGTATCAACTCAAATGGAGTTCGTAAAAGAATGACACTACAACTATTTTAAATAACTCCCTGAGTATGACCAACAATGTTGGCCGAAATATAGGAGAAAAATACATTTTTCTGCTATACTAATTTATTAAGAAGGACATTAAAACAAAACTTGTAATGGAAATTTATAAGTAAGTAACGTTGAAAAATAATTTCACTGAATAGTTCAAAAATTCATAACATGAGGTTTCAATCATCACTCGCACATTGTTTAGCAGAAAATGTGTTGACCAGTACGTTTTTTAAGATTACTAAACTTCATGGGCATATTCTTTAGGGAACTTTTTGAAAAACTCGCAAAATATATTGATTTAAATTAAATAAAACCACGTGCAAACATATGGGCACCACTTTCGCTTTAACATGAACAACGTTTCAGCCAAAGATTCAGTAAAAACGATGATATTGTTTTGTTTGCTGCCAGACAATTTTACCTGATAGCTGTGCTCATATCACTCACTATCTGGTAAAGCTGCCTTGGTTTAATTAATCCGTCATATGAACAAGTCGCTCATGTCTTTTTTATGTCATAAATTTTCAAACAAGTAAAAATTAACATACAAGTTTACAATAGCATTTATTAAGACGAAATTAATTTTATATAAAAAAAAAGTATAGAAGCAACAAAATGTTTTCATGTAACTCTAGTTTAAGGAAGCACATAAAAAAATAAATAATATAAAGCGCAATTTAAGTTTTTATATCTACTTTAGTACAAACTAGTTTTTTTCATAATACGCAGGAACTCGTCTTGATTCACTTCTCCATCATTGTCTAAATCAGCTTCATCAATCATTTCTCTCAGTTCTTCGTCAGTTAGTGTTTCACCCAACTCTCGAGCAACTCTTTTCAAATTTTTGAAAGAAATTTTTCCGGTATCATCATCATCAAACAAGCGAAATGCTTTTAATATCTCCTCTTTGGTATCCTTTTCCGCCATTTTCATAGTCATTAAATGTAAAAAGTCGTTATAGCTTATGCGGCCGGTACCATCCTTATCTATTTCAGCAATCATGCGTTTGATTTCTTCTTTCTTCGGCTCAAATCCCAATGCTCTAATTGCTACCTTAAGTTCTTTAGCTTCAATGAAACCCGTACAATCAACATCAAATAAATCAAAAGCTTCTTTTATGTCGGCTTTCTGAGCATCGGACAATTCAAATTTGGGTCCTGACTTTTTGCGACCCCCGGCGACATTCACTGAGGTGGTAGTATTACGTTTGGCCGTTGAATTGGCGTTTGTTGTGGAAGTACGTTCCATTTCACTGTCCAGTAGAAGCAAACTTATACTATGTCAAAAATCGAAAAATTTAAATGGCCTCACCTTCAAATGTGTTTGGTTGAAATATATAATATATTCTACTAGTATCCTTAGCTACCGCTTGTTTCGTAACAATTTCTGTTTGTGTCCTTTTTTAGCGTCTATAATGTACACCGTGATATACGTATATATATTTTTTTTATTATTGAACACTTGACAATTGGCTCCTTGTTTACTTTTGATATTTACTAATTTAACTTTATTTAATATTTTTACGTTGTTAATATCAATCAAACAAACTTGGGCTGCAAGTTGTCCTTTGCACAAGGATGTACTCTGTGACAAGGATTCAATGCGTTATCAACAAAACATATATAAGTAAGTATATACTTACATATGTGTGTGTGCATGTAAAATTGTTTGATAAAAAGTGTTGTTATTTTAGCGATCGGGAAGATGTTTCTCAACAAAAGTTTTACGGCAATGTTTACACAAATATCTGACAATTGGATTGTCATTCATTAGTAGAAATGACTGTTTAGACTATAAAACACTATTTAATACAAATAAATAGTATAAATTCTGTTTAAAGAAAACCGTACCGGCATATGCTAAAAATTATTTAATGAGTCAAATGGCGTTTTTAGCAGACTAAAAATTATCAACACTAAGCATATTGTTCACAGCAGGTATTGCCACTTTATTTAAAATTTGTATTGAACTAGTGGCATCAATGCAAAAATAAAACAGTTTGAAGAGTTATCAGATTGTGAAAGATTCAAATCACAGATTCAAATGTTGCTGGACGCTTGTAGGTGAAAATATAGCAATTTTTTTAACACAACTATAATGGATAAAATAAAATTAAAATCAGTTAAATTAAAAATATGATTTTCAGATAGATATTTATTATAAATATCATAATATCATGTTAATATATATTGTACATAAACGATATACAGTATGCGACATAATATATGAACGATCTTTTATTTACTATAATGGAAATCAGTAATTAAGAAAACGTTACAGATTTTTAAAATTATTGCTTATTTTTGCAGCTAAAGATCGTTTATTAAAAAGTTTTTCGATAACATATTAATTTTCCTGTCGATGATAACAAATTGTTATCGAAATATTGAAAATAAATACTGGTAAATTTTTTATATAAAATAAAATGATCTTTAGCTGCAAAAATAAGAAATATTTACTTAAACAAGATCAAATAATTAAATATCAAATATAATTATTTCAAAAGTTAACTTTTCATTTTTGTTGTTCTGAAAAAGTAATAGTTTAGGTGTTTCATTCTTTCATTCGAACTGAAATGAAAAATATTGTAATTAATTTAAAATGATAGTAGACCACTAATACTAATTAATGGAAACAAGTAAGAGTGTATGTAGTATATGTAGAGTATATCTCGGGAATATATGGACCGATGTCGGAAATTTGTATTTTTTGTATTTTATTCCCAGAAATGATTTTAAGCAACAAAATTCTTAAGTTCGCATACGCGACATTTTCAAGGACAAATCGGTTTAGGCTATATCTCGGGTATATATGGACCAATATAGAAAATTTTAATTTTCTGTATATAAGTAACCTATTTTTATTACCAGAACTGATTAAAAAAAAAAAAAAAAATTTAAGTTCGCTTACGCCACATTTAAAAAATAGGTTTAGGTTATATCTCGGATATACATATATGGCCCGATATCGGGAAAATTTTTTTGCCTTGTAATTGTCATGCTTAATAATAGTGTGAAGTTTGAAGCAAAACAAACAATTTTTTGTAAAAAGTTTTCATACAAAATTTTTTCAAAAATTTTTTTTGTTTTTTTTTTTTTAGAATTTTTTTTTAGTTATTGAATCTTCAAAATGAACTAACAATAAGTATTCAAATCTTAATACTAAATTAAAAATTAAAAAAAAAAATGTGCTTTAAAATTAAAAAATGTGCTTTATACTTAAGCCCGGCCAATGCTAGACAAAAAGTTTTATTATGCGGGAGCTATTTCGGTAAAATCACCTATTGAGCAATCTGATGGTGGCAACCGTATCCCTTCTTCTAAGCCGAGTGTGGCAGCCAAAATTAAGAATATTGCGCGCAAGAGGGTTTGGATGAAGTTCCAGTTTACTGACATACCTTGTCATTTACTTAGAAAATTCCTCTTTTACGTACCATCGTTCGAAGTTTGCAATCCAACTTCAATGTCAAGTTTCTGCCAATTTAGTTACGCTGCTTTTA
Source organism: Thecocarcelia acutangulata (assembly GCA_914767995.1). NCBI lineage: Eukaryota > Metazoa > Arthropoda > Insecta > Diptera > Tachinidae > Thecocarcelia > Thecocarcelia acutangulata. The sequence continues at coordinate 16,024,759 of OU612097.1, forward strand.
GTTTCAACTGAGTGACTTTTGGTTCATTGTGAGACTTCCACGTTAGCCTACGGTCTAACTGAATACCAATGAATTGTGCTGCGTAATAGGTGAGTTGTTTATTTGGATAGGTGCACATGTTTGCTTACACAGAGTGAATGTGACATGAGTACATTTCTGCTCATTAGCCCTGATTTTCCAAACCTTCAGCCATTTTTTCAATACTGAAATATAATCCTGTAAATTTCGTGAAGCTAATTGGTGGTTTTAACGAACGCTCAAAAACGCTGTGTCGTCTGCAAAAGTTGAAGTGTGGATTCCAGATGTCGTTGACATATCAGAGGCGTAAATCAAATATAAAATAGGCCCCCGTATGCTACCTTGGGGAACTCCTGCCTCGATAGGTTGAGTTGGGCTTATAAAATCTCCTTCTCTGATAACAAATTTCCGCTCATATAAGTAGCTTTCCAGAAACTTGTGAGTATTTGCAGGCAAGTTCAACTTTATTTTGTGCATCAGTCGTCGTGCCACACTTTATCAAAAGCTTGAGAAATGTCAATGAATAAAACTGATCAATAGTTCTTCTGATCAGATGTCTGTCTTATGACATTGACCAGTCTGTGCGTTTGTTCTATTGTGCTGTATTTAGCCCGAAAACCAAATTGATGATCAGGGATGCATCCCACATTGCTCAATATTGGACTCAACATCGCCATTAACAAGCTGGGCAAGTATTTGAAATACTTCTATTTGAAGTACATTTTTATGAGACCGAAATACAAAAAAGTATTTGTATTCTTTTAGTTCTATTTTGTATTTGAAATACGCAACTTGAAAGTATCTTGCATTTTGTATTTGAAAAACACAAATTGAAAGTATCTTGTATTTTGTATTTTAAATACATAATGTGAGTATTTTTCCCAGCCCTGTGTCTATCAAAACGAATTGATGAATTTGCGCTAAAATAAACCTTAAATAAAAATTAAAATGACAAAATATCAAAAAAAAAAAAAAAAAAATGTTTTCTATATATTAGCATCAAAACTAGACAATGTTTCATATGATTTTTGCTAAATATACGCAATATAAAAAAATGTTTATTAAAGCATCAGCCAAAGCAATAGTATTTCCGGAAATAAACTTCTATGAATTCATTTCTCGATTGTATTTTTTACCCAAAATGAATAAAATGAATGCTGCTGGAATTTTCAATTCATTTTTTAATTTATTTGTTTTTTCTAAAAAATAGGTTTATAGCACATTTACACCAAAGCGAAATCTGCTCATTCGAGATTTCAAGCCAAATCTAGTAGATTTTGAGAAGATTTCCCATACAAAATGATATCTACTTTATGAGTAGATTTCGACGAAATCTCCTGAAATCTACTCAGTACTAAGCGATGCAACTGTGATTACTTGCAAAAAGTACTTAAAAATACTACTCTGCAACAAAAATTGCACTATAATGTGGTGTATGCAGTCTCTAGGTACAAAAAATATACACTTTAATGCTGGTGTATTCAGTCTCTGATAATATTGTATTGTCAAACCCGCATGCATAAATTATTTTTGAGCAAATGAAATCTTGCTAGATGTCAAAAAACGGTGGTGTAAACGATATAGATTTCGTTGTATATTTCAACTCAAATCTACTAGATTTTGAGTTGGTGTAAATGCGCTATTAGGCCATGTTACACTATCATACACGATCGTGCGATTTACTAAATAAAGCATGTGTGCTGAAAAAGCACTAAAAGTGCAACCGTGCAGCAGAGTTTTTGACAAATCGTGCGATTTGAAAAATTTTATGAAACTTTTCAAAACATGATGGCTTCTTTGCGATTAGTTTGGTATATATTGTGAAAAATATGAGAATATTGTTGGTGCCTTGAGAAAAAAGTTTAAGTAATGTAAAATTAATATGTTAATAAAAGTTTTTAATTATTTTATTGTGTATATAAATTATTGCAATTATACTTGTATAATAGTGTGGCCTACAACGCCATTTTGAAGCGATATTTTCAAGTCGGCCAGACTTTTGAAACAGTTTCCTGTGAATGAGTCGTACGATCGTGTAGGATAGTGAATCAGGGCCTTTTGTAGCATTCAAATTATGTCAGCTCGCAAGCAAACAAACAAAAATAAATTTGGCGTTTTCAAATCGCCAGGTGAGTTTGAAAAGTTGCGAGTGTGAGAACATGCCTGTATATTTTTATTTTATTTACATTTAACATCGCTCGTCTTGGTTGGACCACCTTTTACATACACATGCATATTTACCGGCGATATTGATAAAAAAATACGAAAATGTCTTCAGTGTAATCTTCTTACCCGTACAGTTTTTAATGTAAAAATTATCTTATTACGCACGCTTTAAAATGCGTGTCGCGCAGTGGCACATATACATATGTACAAATACACATAAATATATATGTTGTATGCACCAACTTGTTTGTATGTTAATGCCATCACATTCAAATAAGCAATTAAAGTATAACGGTAAAAACGTAATCAAAACAGAACAAGATAAAAACAAAAACATAAAATTAATTATGGAAATAAATTAAAAAGGGCTCGTAATATTGATAGCCACTCGAATAACAACAGCATGCACTTTCCTTATCCTGGTCAGTTGTTTTGTGTGTCAATCATTTTACACACAGCAGGCAATTAAATTTAAAAATTATTTTTGTAGCGAAGGAATACGATGCGCTTATTTATTTTACACGCAGCATAAGAACTTGTTTAAGAAGGATGAGTACTTTTGTTCCAAACAAGCCTCAGACATCTGTTGTATGTGTGAGATAGAAATTCAAACTAAAAACTTTTGCTTTGATTTCTACTAATATTTGTTAATTTTATTTTGCTGCGAGCATACATATGTGTTAATAAGTGTGTAGAAATAAGTTGTGTTTTTATACAACATGCGAATTTAGTGTACGTATGTACATGCATATATCAATACGCATGTGTTGAAGTTTGTGCTAGAGTTTTTTTTTATCATGTTTTCCAACTGTCATTCAGTATTTTTTCTTCGAATACTTTTTATTTATTTATTTTCATTTTTTTTTGTTGAGTTGACTTTAAAGTTCTTAACTTTTTTTTATAAGTTGAATAATTTCTTTTCGTAAAGCGTTTGTATTTGTTTACTGTCATTTGAGAAACGTGACTTCTTGTTGTTTTTGTATATAAATAGGTGCGTTCTGACCACCAGCATAATCAGTTGTATTCTTACGCGCACTTAACGCGGTTGCTGTTTTTTGGCTGGATAACGTTACAAGTAAACAAAAAGAAAAGTGACTAGAGAAAATATTTAAATAAATATAAAAACAACAACTCAATATAATACTTTTTGGGATACGAGTTTCACAGAAGTAAGAAAGCAAGTGTTAAAAAAAGAGTTTTTGAAGAGAAATAAAATTTTAATTTAATGTGTGTCAGTAGAATCCTAAACATTCTTTTTAACACATAGCGTGTAAAGCATTTTTAAGAAGGCGTTCAAATAGTAATAAGTGAATATTTTTTATAAAATATATTGATAAAATTTCTTTTGTCTGCAGTGTAAGGCAAACTGAATTGAGTTGGTGTCTTAAGTCTTTTGTTTTTTTTTTATATCTGTCGTCCTGTCAGATGCATCACTTCTTTGTTAACAAATTGACGGGTAATTTCTTTTTTGCCTCGAATAAAATTAATTTTTTGTCAAACCATTCGTGACTTTAATGGTGTTTATTAAAACTTAAAATTTAATTTATTGCTCATTTGTTTCATCGTGACGCATGTTTTATATTCAATAATAAACGTTGAATAAAAAGTACTTTATAGGGATTTGCTATAAATCTAAAGAAATAGCAATAATGGAAATAAATTTCGTTTTAAGTTCCTTAAAAGTGCATAATTTGGTTTGATATCTTTTAAAATCGTTTCTTTTGATCTTTAAACATTTTGATAAATTTTTTAAATATTTTTCGTATCGAGGCATGCTTTTTATTTAATAATAAACGTTGAATTAAAATCTAGAAATAGCAATAATGGAAATAAATTTTTTGAAATTATTAACATTAAGTCCCTTAAAAGTGTATAATTTTGTTTGATGTTTCGTTTCTTTTGATCTTTAAACATTTTGATATATTTTTTATATACTTTTCGTGGCTACGCATCCTTTATATTTAATAATAAACTTTGAATTAAAACTACTTTATACAGATTTGCTATAAATCTTGGAATAGCAATAATGGATATACATTTATTGAAATTATTATTATTAAGTCCCTTAAAAGTGTATAATTTTGTTTGATGTTTCGTTTCTTTTGATCTTTAAACATTTTGATACAATTTTATATACTTTTCGTGGCGACGCATGCTTTATATAATAAGAAACGTTGAATTAAAGGTACTTTATAGAGATTTGCTATAAATCTATAAATAGCAATAATGGAAATAAATTTCTTGAAATTGTTAATATTAAAGGCCAGGGCACATAGAATCCGTTGTACGTTATACAAGTACGTTGCCTTTTTCACCTGACAACTAAGTTGAAATACATATACTCTTCTGAGCTTTGTCACATTCCGTACTTCTACGTCAACGCAAATTATTAAAGTTTAGCAACTTTTAACTTTTAATGTACGTTGAGAACTATGAAAACTATCTGGAAATATTTTTTGTATATTTTTGTATTTATTCAGAAATAAAAAAAATTAAATTCAGTTGATTTTATATCTGTTGACAAAATAATGATTGTGCCAACTTCATACTTCGTATACGTTGATGTCAGTTGCAAAAGGAGACGGTCAAAGTACGATGGCACTATGTGCCCCGGCCTTAAGTCCCTTAAAAGTGCATAATTTTGCTTAATATTTTTTAAAATCGTTTCATTCGATCTTTAAACATTTTGATACCATTTTTATATACATATATAAAGAAAAAGCTTTTAAAATTACGAAGAGATAACTATTTAACAATTTTTTTTTATTAAATCAGTTTTGATTTGAAGAAATTGGGTCTACTGAAAAAAAACTGTGAAATAACATATTTAAGTTTAAAAATACGCCATATTCATTTATTTCCTATTATTTTTTATGAGCAAAGAAGTGTTTCAAAATTGAATAAAATTTATTTTCTTTGCTTGTGTTAAGGTTTTAAAATTAATTTCAGAATTTTGATTCACCAATAAAAAAAAAGTATAAACAGCTTGTTTTCTATGCTTCCCAGTTGTCTATTTGTCGACATTTCATAGGAGCTACCCTAATCATCAAAAGACTTAGGAAATTTTTTGAAAGATGTTCTCTAACATTCAACTTTATATTCCAACAATCTAAATAAATGATTGAGTATTTAAAAAGAAAAATGTTTTAATAATACCTGTCAAAACACAAAAAACAAGATTTTTTCGTTTATACACGTCTCTACCTTTCTTTACACCTTTCAAACAAATGAAAAAAAAATCGTAGCAACTAACTGTTGTTGAAAAAATGTAATGAACAAGCGAACGGCTCTTTTGGCAACTTATTTTCCAATATATTACAAGCTTTTTAGTTGTCGAATACCAGATAGGACCAGGGTTGTCAGATTTGTTTCCATCTTCAGCGCCAACCTGGGGGGTTACTCTATATTGCGAGGCGAAAGAAAAATCGAAGAATTGGTACCCTGTATTGCGTTTTCGTATTTTCCTTTCGCATTTAAGTTTTCTATTTCACACATTTTATTTTATAATTTTACGCTATTGTTTGTTTTGTGGTACCAGTGTTGCTCCATTTTCAAAGTATTTCGCGAAAAAGTTTGCGCAAACGGCACAGAGTACCAAATTATACTCTTATTGCATTTACTTTCGCATCGCAATAGAGAGTAACCCCCCTGGCCATCAAAATTCGCCAAAAATCACCAACATATTTTTTGTATGATCTTTAACTAGGTTCTATTCCATTTACTATTATAGGTATATTAAAATTTTTTCAAAATATCTACTCTATAAAAGAATAAAAATTGTTTACGCTAAAATGAAAGTTTTAATTGCTTTGTTGCGCTATAGGTAATAGAGTGATCGAGCGGTTATTATTCGACCGGTTTTTACCGGTATATTTGGTTTTATTGTAGCCAATTTTGTTAAATGTCTATTTTTCGAATATCGAATAAACTACCGTCAACCGGGTTTTTAATATTTAAATGTTATATTTTTACAAATGTACGATATTAACTTACTAGTTGTGAGTTCGAGTCCAACTTCAGTCTAGAAGAAGGATTATTTTTAATTATAACAATAATTGCTGTGAAACAATAAGATCAAAGAAGAACAGAAAAAATAATTGAATACCATTAGCTGGGGGACAACTAGCTGTTTCGTAGTCGCTACACTACTCATCAGCACCCACTGGGATTCGAACCCAGGACCATGTGAACATGATGTATTTTTAATACGGCCGCTATTATATATTATAGTTATATTTTTACTTTTTATTGTCATTACAGATATGCTCGTAATTGAAGTCTTTTTATGAGTGAAAGCCTAGAAAAGAATTTGCTTCATAATTGTACGAGTAATATAACTAGCTTAAACATATTTCTATTAGTCTTATAAAAATTCAAAAATCATTGACTAATTATACATTGCCATCCAGTTGAATAAGGCATCACATTTTTTTAACTTTATTGAAGTATATCTCTTAAACTAAAGTTTAAATAAAAATATTTTTTTGCACAAATTTCAATATATTGACTTTAGTTTCCTGAAGAAATGAAAAAATATACATATTTTGTTACACTAAACACACAGAAATGCTTCCTCCATAATATTTCTGTAAGTCTTTGCAGTCATTTTGTGATACAAAGACGAATTCTATGATACGAAATGACACCCCATACCATTATTTTGCCCTCTCGGCTGTGTCTGCGGCTCAAAAATTATTCTTCCTTATTTAAGTCATGGAAGTAGTAGTTATACCCGTCGGTATCATCAATATTAAACTTGGTCTCATCGAAAAATACTACTTTAAACCAATTGTTGGACCATGTCATTTTTTGGCAAACTGTAGACGTTGTGATATGCGTTTTTCATTAAGGTGGGGTTTTTTCAGTTTTCGGTGGACCATGTATGGGCATGAGCTTAAAGTATGGTACACGGTTCTAAGACTGGTACCGTATTTTAATTACTGATATAGCAGATTTTAATGCAATTCTCAGAATTTTTTGTCTTTCTTACTGTGCGACCACACAGGCAATCTGTTGTGTCTTAATACTAGCAATAACGCCGGCAGAATTACGTCATAAAATTGCTAATGTTCAACGCTATATTTTTTAATGCTTTTAAAAATGAGTGCTTTAAATGCATCAATATCCGAGCACTCCAAGTATTTTTTTTATGGACTCAAAAATGTAAATAACTTTTTTCTGTATATAAAATCACTTTTTATAATAATTTGTACATTTGTTTTTATATTGAAATGTATTTTTGTATATATGTTCATAAGCATCAGGGATGACAAGTGAATTTTGACAGCTTATGTTCAAAAACAATTGCTTAGCAATATCTTCTAGCAATAATTGCTGAACCTGTGTGTTTGAACACATATTCGTGCGGTCCACATGCAAATATCTTTTGGCAGTAAAGGGCTCTGGAGACGTTCAAAAAAACACGTGAATCAGTGCATATGTGTGAGTGTCGTGTTTTTGTCATTTAAAAGGAGACGTACAAATAAAATCGTCAATCATCATTTTTATTTTGACTTCGCTGCGTTCGTTTCTAAGCATGTTATCATCGGATGATGAATTATTGCTATCTTGTGCAATATTTTAAAGATAAAAAACATGAAAAGAAAAAAACTATGTATGAAAATCAAACTCAATAATCATAAACAAAATAAAATTCAATAATCGTTATAAGTATAGATGTACGGCCTTATGTGTAATAAAAAACTTTGTGCTAACTAACTAGCTGCTATCTTTCCCTTATGGGAATTTACACATAAAAAACTTAGCAGCTAGTTAGTTAGCATAAGGATTTTGATTATACTTAAGGCCGGTAGTTTTTTATTTTACTTATTATTGTTCCTTTCGATAACAAAACTGAAATTTTTATCGTCAATCACAAGTGGAAACTATCAAAATAATTACACGTCAAAATAAAATATCAAAAGTTTTTGATTTTCATCAATCAGAACCGAAAACTAATAGGTGTACCCGAAAAAATACGACTGCACGCACACACTTAGAACGTTGATATGTTTTTTGATCGTCTCCAAGGCACTTAATTGCGAATCAGATTGCCCGTGTGGACGGGTAGTCATGGAGTTGTTGCCATTTTCTTCCGCCCTTTCGGGTTTTTTCATATCTTTCTACGTTATTTAAATAAATAAATAACTGTCTTTCCTCCGCGTTTTCAAAATAGAATTTTTTTATTTTTCAGAGTTATTAAGGGTCTTACGACGTCCCGTTTTGAATAAAAACTATTTAAAAATAATAAAATTAAAAATTCTCTACCCGTTTATACTGAAAGAAATTCAAATCATATAATTATCAGGAAACTGTATCTCTTAATAATACCTTCCTTAATACCGTCTTAATCTTTTAATACAAATTGAAAAGTATTTAAATAAATCGTATACTTTTAAAATTATCAACAGTTTTGTCATACTTACTGTCACAAACCTGGTTATTATTTTTAGATAGTATGTGAAAAAATAATAAGAAAATCTTTAATCAGTTTAATTTAAGTCCAAAGTATTTAATGATTAAAGATGTAATTTTGCAACGAAAACTTTAGTTTGTTCAATATTAAATCTGTGAAATTATAAACAGTAAAATACAACTATAATGGTATTAAGTGCATATCTTAAAGACGACAAGACTAGTATCATATGCTTTCGCCGGTTTTGGGTCGTTAAATAAGAGAAAAGTATAGATATTCACGGTATAGTATACACAGTGGCAGCACTAGAGCAAAATTACAACAATACAACAAAAACAGGCATGTGGTAAGCTATGTTTATCAAAAATATTTGGAACTATTTTCACAATTATAAACTAGGAATGTAACTTTTCATAATTATAAATTATATTTATTTGAATTATTTATATGTTCACAAAATAATTTATATATGTTTAATTCAGAATAAAATACTAAATTCACTTTCAAAAATGTAAACAATACATTTGACGTAAATAGCTTACTATATTGACAGTAGCAAAAAATTGTCACATGCCGTAGGGCTGCCACCGTGTATACGTTAATGCACCTTGGCATGAACATTAATTTTTGTTTCAGTTAACGAAAAAAAGTCTCCACTTTTACTTTTAACATACCTGTAATAATAAAAAAATATCAAAAATTCAGTTTACTTTTCTTTAAGAACTCTGTACCGGTATCCGAAAATTTACATAAGGAATTTACCAACCTGAAATTCCGTAACTTTTTCTTACACACAATTCTTATGGGAACCTGAATTTCCGTAAGAAATGCGTACTGGCCTTTAGACTTAGAAACTTTTTTCATTCACCATCGTATTACCCCATCAGTTCATGGGTTTGCTATTGAAATTCAATAAAATCGGCTCATTTATAGCTGAGATATATCCAAAATTCCGAGAAAAGCTATTTTTTTTTGCAATATTATATAAAAATTTTTGGAAAAAAAAAATCGTTTGTTCTGCTTCAAACTTGACACAATTATTTGGCATGGCAATTAAAAGCCAAAAAAAATTTCCTCGGTATCGGCCGCATATACTCGTGATATAGCCAAAACCCATTTTCCATGGAAATGTTGCGAAAGCGAACTTAACAAATTTTTTTTGCCTTAAATCAGTTCTGGTAATAAAAGAAGGTTACTAAAATATAAATAAATAAAAAATACAAATTTCCGATATCAGTCTATATATACCCGAGATATAGTCTAAACCGATTTTTCTGTGAAAATGTCGCGTAAGCCAAAAATTTCCGCTATTGCTCCATATATCGCTCCAGTCAAAACCGATTTTTCTATGAAAATGTCGTGTAAGCGAACTTAAACAACTTTTTTTTTCATGATTATAAAATTATGGTAAAAGTTGCGATCAGCCTGAGCCTTGCAGGCCATAAGGGGGCGCTGGTGAATTGTGAATAATTTACAACGTTAGAGTTGGTCCATCATTAGATAAGGCCCTCAAGACAGGTGCTAATGTGAATCAATGACACGGTTTCAATAATCTTTAATATCTGGAGTCATGTTTCAATAGATGTCTAATAGTTTGAAGTATTTATAAAAAATATTGTATGTTTATTAAACATTTATTTGACATATTTTGTATAGAAATTTGTCAAATAACAGTTCAATAAATATGCAATATTTTTTATGAATAAGGTCAATAGACTTTCTCAAAAAAAATTATATATATCTACTAGTATATTTTTTCGCCTTCAATCCAATAACTTAAATTATCAGCCTTTATTTGATTGAATTTTTTAATATTTTTGTTAAAACTTCTTCAGTTCAAGATTTTGTACCAAAAGTAAATAACAACAAAAAATTGGGTTAATGTGAATTTTTGCTAAAAAGAAAGACTTAAAACTAATGAGGTCAATAAATGAATTTTATTTGTTCTGCTTTGAACGAGTTTTTTTTCCAATGTCTTAAATAACAAGAAAGTCAATCAATTTTTAATTTTGTCAACAGATTTTTTTTTTGGAATTAAATCTTGTCTTTAACACGCTTATGACATATGCCAGAAGAGAAAATTATACATTTAAATGTAAAAGAAGAAAGTTAGAATTGTAGATGCAATTAAGCTCATGATAGTAAGACATATGACTACATACATATGTATGTATATTCCTAAAATTGCTTATGGTATGTACCTACGAGAATTTAACATTTAGGTTAAAAAAGTTATTAATTTTTGAAAATATCAAAACAGCTATATTCAAATCGAAAAATATAGCTGTTTGTTGTGTATTTACTAACTGTATACAGCGTGTCACAAGTCAATCAAAACAATGGCAAAACTAAGAACTGCTCCCAAATCCACCGTATTCGCCATATTTGGCTCCCAGTGACTACGGGATATTCACAGACCAGAAAAAATGCTCGCCGGTAAGAAATTTCGCACGAATGAAAAGGTAAAGAGACAAAACATAAATCGTTCAATAAAAGTGGTATTGAAATGTTAGAATAGCGCTCTATGGTGTATTAATCGCATATTTCTATGACATGACGTAATGGAGCTGTCTCACTCTTTGTTGACTTTAGTATTTATTATTATTATTATTTATTAATAGATTTTTCTTTAATATTTACCAAGTTCATATATACAAAATTCAATTTCTATTAAAAATCTAATTTTGACTTAGTTGGCAAAAAAATATAATTGAGTGATTTTATATATCAAAATAGTTAACATGTTAACAATATACAAATACTAATCGGAGTCTGATTTATGTTACATCCATAACTAAACATACTCGTCTACAATAAGTCGACGATACTTTAATGCTAATTCAGTATATTTGTAAAGAGAATGCAAATTAGTACCATTTAATATATTAATAACTTCATATACAGTTAGATTACTTTTTCCAAGATATTGTTTCCTAATAGCTTTGTATATGGGACACACGCCAATAAAATGGTATGTATTTTCAATTTGGTTTTGGCTGCATATTGTGCATGAGAGTGTTGTGCTGTTACTAAAAGTCCTGCCATTCAATTTTAGTAAACCACCCCTCACTTTAATAAGCAAAGAAGTACTATGTGATAAAAAATTTGATGCAAGTGCTGGCATAACATCATAATTAAGTAAAATTAACTGTAAAGCCTTAAAAATATTTCCATCGTGTTCCTTTTTCTTCAATAAGTTAATTACTGTTTTCCACTGATTACAAAGAACCTCATTAGGTGGAGGTGAAAACTGCAAATAGTTACTTTTTACAAATAGATTTTTATTTGGCAAATATATAGTATGTCTTGGATTGTGCAATATATTGCTTGTTTACAATTTACAAATCCGTTGAAGTCAACGTTACAACGCATAGTGTAAATTTTTGCAACGACTCGATAAACACATCCATTATATTGGTTATGGTTCCTGGTTTTCACTGCCTTGGACTTTGAATGCTTGTTTACCAAAATTGGTATGCAATTGCGATCATTAATTTTCATAACACACTCCAGTTTTCCGAACATGTTTTTGGAGGGGAATTACTTCATGTCTGTTTGTCATTGTTGTAGACAAACTTCAAGAAAAAAACTTTACACACTAATTGAATATTCCTTGGGTTGCAATATAAAGAAATTTAATGCAGATAGTATAGCATATTTTAATTGGAATTACATTCCAGGAAATAAGCAATATGTTTATATAAATATTTTTAAATTTAACCTCGTATTATTAATATAGGCCTTTGAATTTTTAAAAACATTTGAAATGTTTTCATCCGCATTTTTTCCTAAAATTTTAAATGTGTTTTAATTTTATTGGCAAACTTACAAAACTGTTTATTTATTTTTTACTGAAACTTTTTTTTTTTATTTTTCAAGCATTCATAATTCTTTTTAATTTGTTTATTTCTTTAAGCTTTAAGTTCTTCCTTTATAAAGTGCTTAAACAAATTTCGTTTATGATTTTTTATATGAGTATTTTGTTTTTTCTCCTCGATTCTCTTTTCAGTCTATTTATTAGACTTTAGTACGCTAACAGAATTTTAAAATATTGCTTGAACAAACAACATATAATTTGAATTACTGTGCTTTAGTATGTATTTGTTTTATCGATTTCGTTTTTAAAATTAAATTTTGTTCTATTTTATTTTTTGTATTTATTTAACAAAATTATAAGAATGGTTTTAAATTTCGATTTTCATCTACAATTTAGTTTCTAGGTGGGAATATTTAATAATGTTTGTTTGGTATTAAGCATTAAAATATTTGTATATAAATATTAAAATTTATACGATTATTGACATTTTCAAATAATTTCCATCTTTAAAATATTAAAGAAATTTATATACAGGGTGGCAGATCAATTTTGCTACATTAAGAAACTCAAATAACTTTTTGTAAAGTTTATGTAGTTTATTTTTTAGAAATTCATTTGGAAAATAATACGTTTTTATTAAAGTAATTCATGAAGTTTTGGAAATAATTGAATTCAAATGGCCGCCACCCTCGTTGACACATGCGCAACATCGTAACATAAAGTTATTCATTACTGCCTGGAGAGTTGCAGCGGGAACTGTCTCGATTACCGTTCGAATAGATTGCTCTAAATCATCCAAATTTGTTGGTTTTCTTTTCTAAACTTCTTGGTCGTAATAACCCCACAAAAAAAAAAAAAAAAACAGGTGCAGTGAGGTCAGGAGACCTGGGAGGCCATCGGAATGTGGAGTTTCTTGAAATCAGTTTATTGGGAAATTTTTGCCTCTATTCTGTCATAACAGGCGTGGCTATGTGACAAGTTGCCCCATATTGTTGCAAGGGATTCGGCAAAATTCTGGAAAGAAAAACTCTTTCAACATCTTTAAGTAACGGTCTCGTTTTCTTCGCAAAACTAAGGCCCGACAATGAACCTTGAAGAAACTGCACACCATACTGTGATGCGAAATGGATGTCATTGCATCTGATTGAGTATATGTGGGTTGGAATTACTCCATATTCGACAATTTTGTTTGTTAACATTGCCGTTCAAATCAAAATGTGTCTCGTCAGACATAAACATGCAGTTCAAGACGTATTCATCCTCTGACACCATTTGAATGATCTCACAAAATTCCAAGCGTATCAGGAAGTCTCTAGGGCTTAGTTTGTTTGTTAATTGAATCTTATATGGAAATAAGTTTAAAACTTCGTGCAAAATTGCCTGCAGTGACTGGCTGCTGACACCCATTTGAGCAGATAAGCTCCTTGCCGAAACTCTAGGATTGAATTAAATGACAGCAGCGATCCTGCATCCGAATTGAGGGATCTTGATGATAAGACCTTCTTGCGGTTACGCCACGCTCGGCAAAATTCTCATTATAGTCCATCTGCTAGGAGGAGTGCCGCCAAACGTGCGCCTTTATTCTCTTTAGATGGAAACAACGGACTCTAAAGCGTGAAAGCGTTGCACTATCCAAATTCTTGTTTCATTATTCCAATTCTCCATTTTAGTTAAATTTAAATGTCAATCTATTAAACACAACAAAAATGGAATAGGTTTGTTATACAGAAAATAAGCTATTATGTTTGGTAGCAGCTTTCATCAGCCAACCTGCATTAAAAGATTTTTATAAAAAACTTAAAAAAACGGCCTCTGATCTGTTAGCTATTTAAAAAAGGAAATAAATATTCAAATATTTCTGTTATTTTATTTATTTATCTAGAAAATACTAAATTAATTCATAATTAATTATCTTTTGCCATATACAAAAGACTTTCTTTTTATTATTTTTTTGAAACTCAGCCTAATTATAATACGAATAAAAATTCTGGGACAGGCCATACAGATATTTTAAAAACGCGTTTGTGCTCTCATACATTTTCAAATTAGTTTGTTTTTATAAACAACTTTTACAAAACTTCATGATTTAGTATTTAATATTACAATATTTATATTAGGTGTGTTTCTTTGGAATCCCACGGAATCCCATTTTGCACGAAAAGCAATGTCGTCAGTGTTGCTAGAATGAAGATTTTACTTAGTTTTGCAGATTTCATAAACTAAATGAGATTTGAATATATTTTTCTCAAAATTAAGTTTTTTGAAATTTAGTATTTTAATATACATACATATGTACTCGTGAACTATTTTCAAATATCCAATAAAGTTTAATTTCTTTCATAAACTGAGTTTTAAAATAATTTTTTACTTCTTGGTTTCAAATCCTTAGCACATATTTTGTCTTATTTTTCACAAAAAACTTTGCATTTATTCTGCTTCATCAGACAGCGGAACCTAAATCGTAAAAGACGTAATTTATGTCAAAAAACTTCATGCACATACAAAATTATGAGACCAACCTAAATACGCGGCGTCAAGTTTCTGCAATTGTAAAATAAAATTTTGAGAGCGCACAAGAGAGTATACTTTACTATCTCTCAGTAAAGTTGGCTTTAAAATCACTGTTACTCATTTGTTGCGGCAATTAGTAATCACACTATAGGTACATTCAGACAAATTTAGACATTTGGTCTCTATTTATTATTTCTATTAAACTAAGCTAATGGCACAACTTAACGCTCTTATTGAAGTCATTTACCACAATGTAAAATCAAAACGGGCATTACGCCCCAAATTAGGTTGTGCTGTAACGCTCTTATTTAAGTTACTTGCCAAGCGTTTATTATATTGCGCTTTACGCGCTAATTTATTTCTTTATTTATATCGAAAAGATTCCACACAAGCAAGGTAATTCTTAAAACCGTATGTATATACGTTTACTGTTATGACTAATTTTATATATTGTTTTTATTTAATACTCACCTTTTAAATACTCCAATTTTTTGCTTCGAATACATATACAGCCATGTCACAGAGCTTAATTCCGTTCGGAAACGGAATTGAGTTCTTTTTTTACTTCTTCAAAAAACTAAAAAACTTTTCGGAATGAAATCATTTCTACTTGCAAGAAGGAAACTAGTATTATCTTATAGAATTGATTTCATTCCGAAAAAGTTTTAACTTTTCGTTTTTTGAAGAATTAAAAAACCGATTCAATTCTATTTCCGAACGGAAGTGATTTCTGCAACATGGCCGATAAGGTGTTTTTTTATCGAGGTATAAAACTTTGAAATAAAATGAAAAAAATATGACTTTTTTAAATTGACATGAAATTTACTATATTTGAAAAATAATCTTCTGGAATTATAACTTAAATTGGACTTCTGGCATATGGCCGCCCCGAATGGTTCGGATGTAGTCTAATATGAAGGTCTGATTTTCGATGGTTTTTTCCAGATTTGTATCTATATGTAGATTACTAGATTCATTTTGTCATTATATTTTCTGCACTCACGATTTTTCGGAGAATGTATAAAATTTTTATTATTAACACAATATGCCACATCAAGTTAATATAAACAAATAATAATAAACATATACATATATACATATGTACAGAAATATATGTAATAATTGTTTCTTTACTTGTTATCACAAATAAAACATTATCAAGTTTAAACTTTTTTCAACCCAATAAAATTGTAACTTCCTACTTTGTCATCCAATATTCTGAAGAATGAAAAGTCGGCATACGCAGGCTTATTAATATTCAAATAATGTAGCCCATTCCTTAAATGATAAGAAAATAAACGTAAATGTTATTTTATTGTAAAACAAAAACTCGCAGACGATCAATAATTATTGCAATAAATAAATAATAAAACAAAGAAATATTTTATTTCCCTTTCATTTAAACAATTTAGCACGACAACTTGAAGAAAACAAACAAGAGGGAAGAGAAATTCTCTAAATATCTCTTTAAAATGAGACATTTTAGAGGGTTTTTACCGCTATTGCTACTGGTATGTAATTTGTTGTTGTTATGTATACACACACATTTCGTTTCAAAGTTTTGGTTTGTTTTTAGATACTCTCATATTTTTGTGTGACAACTGCTCACATACGCTTGGACTTCCCCGAAGAGCATTATATTAACAAACATCAGCCTTCATTTATCCGCTCGGCCATAGAGAGTGTTCCTGAAGATGAATCACTAGAGCCTATGAGTCGTATAAGTTTTGCTCCCACTTTCGGTGAAGTTTTTTTGCCACTACGGAGCGCTGTGGAAAGTGTTCCCTCCATAAGTCCTCGTTCAATAGCAGAACTGAAAGATTCATCATCTCGCAGATATTTTGTAAGGGATGCCGTAGAAGCTTTTCCGGAAGAGGATGATGACGATTATATACAAGAGGAGGAATACTCCGCCAGTATTCGGGACACTTTGGTAGCAGAAGCCATGCCTGAAAAATTGATATTACTCGAACCTGAGCTAGAACCAGATTATGAAGTGGAAAATAACCAGGAATCTAATGCGTGGCAGGTAGCTGATAAATATGATACTTATGTAATATCCAATAAATCTACAGATGATGCACAGTCTCTGCTACCAGAACCTTTCCGTTCTGATTCCCCTTATCAGCAAATAGTTAAAGCCAACGAGGTAAGGGATATTGAAAAGGTGGAGGATGTAGCTAAAGTAAGAGATCAACTGTTTGGTTACGGTGCTTTGTCACATGTTCATTACCAGCAACTTGAAGATGATGTTGAGGAAATCGAATTAGAAGAAACTAGACCCTATGGTGCCTTGGCACAAATAAAAAATACGAAACCTCCACGTAAGAATTATAACCCTTCGCCTGAAGTTTTATGTTATATAACCAATTGGGCTTTCTACCGCAAGGCTGATGGTCAGTTTGTGCCAGAGTATTTGAAAGACAAACGCTTGTGTACAAAATTAATTTATTCTTTTGCTTCTTTGGATCCGGATCATCTAAATATTAGAGAGTTTGATCCTTGGGTAGATATTGAAAATCAACTCTATAGCCGTATGGTGGAAACAGGCATACCGGTCTTAATAGCAATGGGAGGTTGGACCGATTCATTCGGAGATAAATATTCTCGTTTGGCAGCTGATGATATCAAACGTAAAGTGTTCGCTTCTAATTTAGTTGGCTTTATACAGCGTCATGGATTTTCCGGCTTACATTTGGATTGGAATTATCCAAAATGTTGGCAGAGTGATTGCTCCAAAGGACCGGCTAGTGATAAACCAAACTTGACAAAGTTATTGCGTGAAATACGTTCGGAGTTTGAACGTGTTGATCGGAAACTTAAACTGGGTGTAGCCATCTCTGGATACAAAGAGATTATTAACGAGGCCTATGAATTGGCAGAAATTTCAAAAATCGTCGATTTTATGACAGTCATGTCTTATGATTATCATGGCTCTTGGGAAAGGCATACTGGACATGTTAGTCCTTTATATGGACGCAAAGGAGATAAATATCCCCAATATAATACGGACTATACAATGCAACTTCTTTTAAAATTGGGTGCCAAAAGGGAACGTCTAATTATGGGTATACCGTTTTATGGACAAACTTTCACATTGGAAAGAAATAGCCCACATTTGGTAGGTGAGGGTTCTCCCGCTATAGGTCCCGGAGATGCTGGAGAGTTTACCAAACAGCCCGGTATGTTAGCTTACTATGAAATCTGCCAGCGAATACGCAAACAGAAATGGTTAACGGGCCGTGATACTGAACACAAATCTGGGCCATTTGCCATGTTGCACAACCAATGGGTAGGTTATGAAGACCCTTCTTCAGTAGAAGCTAAAGCTCGTTATGCTGTCAATGCAGGTTTTGGTGGTATATCAGCTTGGACAGTGGACTTGGATGATTTTCAGAACCGTTGCTGTAGTGAAGCTTTTCCTCTTCTAAAGGCCATCAATAGAGCTCTTGGACGTGAGAACAGTGAACCACCAACCCGAGATAATTGTGCTAAGCCACCAGCACCAGTGACTCCAATGCCACCTGTTATGACAACCATCAGTAGCGATGGCTCTTTAGGGGGACCCCATGAACATACCACTGCAAACCCAGTTTGGCAATCATCTAGTACAACTTCAACTACACCCAAACCTTCCACTATTTGGTGGTCACCACCTTCTTCTACCACTACCACTACACAGAGACCTACCACAAGCATGTCTACCTCTTCTACAACGACCAAGCGAACCACTGTCACCCAAAGACCCACACAAAAACCTACTTCTATACCAGCACCAGCAGTTATAAAACCAGTTATACAAGCTTCGAATTGTGCGCCTGGTGAGTTCTATCCCGATCCTTACAACTGCAATTCGTATTATCAATGCATCGTGGCAGGGGAAATAAGTCAGCAGTTTTGCCCAGGAGGCTTGCATTGGAATAACAATAATAAAAATTGTGATTGGCCAGAATCGGCAAAATGTTCCATGAAAAAGAAGCCTTTGTCGTCTAAAGCCACAACAAAAATCCCTGCTAGGCAGACGTCTACTGCTAGAACTACTACTACTCGCAGAGTAACACCAACTCCACCCAAACGTACTACTATATCTTCATATTGGTCCACATCAAGACCTTCGAAACCTTTGGTAGCTTCGAATAGGCCAAACAAACCTCAACGTCCATCAACAAGCTCAAGATGCAATGAAGGTGAATACTATACTCATCGAAATTGTGGTAAATACTATATATGCATTAATGGAATATTGGTGCCAAATTCATGCGGCAATGATTTACACTGGGATGGCGTTAAAAAAATCTGTGACTGGCCCGAGAATGTCAAGTGTGTAACAACACAAAAATACTTACGTATAGTACAATCAAGAGCCAATCCTGAGGATCCTTGTAATGGTGAAGAGAGAGTACCTTATCCAGGGGATTGTTCAAAATATTTATTCTGCTTATGGAATCGTTTACAAGCTGCCGATTGTGCCCCGGGCTTACATTTTAACCCAGTTACTGGACAATGTGATTGGCCCAATAATGCTAAATGTGATAGTGAGGCCTCAGGTGGAGATACAAATGATATAAGTCCTGCCAAACCCAAACCAGCACCTACCACACATAGGCCTGCCACCATCACAACCTCTGCAAGACCCACCTATCCTACAGATAAGCCATCTCTACAGCCATTGGATGGTTATTACAAAGTAGTCTGTTATTTTACCAATTGGGCTTGGTATCGCAAGGGTACGGGACGTTATACACCTGATGATATTTACACTGATTTGTGCACACATGTGGTTTATGGCTTTGCCGTTTTGGATTACTCCGAACTAATTTTGCGCACTCACGATTCCTGGGCTGATATTGATAATAATTTCTATACACGTGTTAGTGGTCTAAAGAGTAAAGGTGTGAAAGTAAGCTTGGCTTTAGGAGGCTGGAATGACTCTCTAGGTGATAAGTATAGTCGTTTAGTACGTAGTCCCCAGGCAAGAGCACGTTTTGTTAAGCATGCTTTAGAATTTTTGGAGAAGTATGGATTTGAAGGTTTAGATTTAGATTGGGAGTATCCGATGTGTTGGCAAACAGATTGCAGTAAAGGTGTCGCAGGTGAAAAAGAAGGATTTACTGCTTTAGTAAAAGAGCTTTCAGAAGCATTTGTACCAAGAGGCTTACTGCTCTCCACAGCTGTGTCACCCAGTAAGAAAATAATAGATGCCGGCTATGATGTGCCACAACTATCAAAATATTTTGATTGGATAGCTGTTATGACTTACGATTTTCATGGCCAGTGGGATAAAAAGACGGGGCACGTAGCACCCTTATATTATCACCCTGATGATGATTATGATTATTTCAATGCGGTAAGTTTATTTAACATTAGTTACTTAATAAACAAAATTAACTGTATTTCTTGCTTAGAACTATTCCTTGAATTACTGGATTGAAAAAGGGGCTCCATCACGCAAAATTGTTATGGGCATGCCTTTGTATGGTCAATCATTTACTTTGGAAAATGCTCAAAATAATGGTCTAAATGCAAAAGCACCAGGACCAGGCACAGCAGGAGAATTTACCCGTGCAGCTGGGTTCTTGGCTTATTATGAAGTAAATTTTTTTTTTAAATTAATTAAAAAAAATTAAAATTTTTCTCTTTTTGATTCTTTTCTATCAAGAATATATTTTAAGTATTTTTTTATTTATTTAAACCTTAAAAACTTCAGATTTGTGATCGAGTGAAGAACCAAGGCTGGGAAGTCATACAAGATAAACAGGGACGTATGGGTCCATTTGCACGCAAGGGTAACCAATGGGTGTCATATGACGACAAAGCTATGATAAAAAAGAAGTCTCAATTAGTAAGAGCAATGAATTTGGGTGGTGGTATGGTATGGGCATTGGATTTGGATGATTTCCGTAATAGATGCGGAGAAGGTGTGCATCCACTGCTAACTCAAATACATGATGTTTTGAAAGATGCCCCTACAGGAAATGAAGCTTTACGTGAGTAAAACTAGTCGACTCTCTTGTGATCGAAACGATTATAATTGTAATTCAGGCGCAAGGAGGTCTCTTTACCCAATTGATAGTCTATGCTACTAACAGTATTAAGTTAGAAAAATGTATTATTACGTTTTTGCCTCTTCAATTGCGGATTTTTCAATTGTAAATGAAACAAAGACTCACGACTTGTTCGTTATACAGTACTTAAATCATTCACAACTTTATTTACACTTGATACCACTGTGTACCAAAACACTAGACTTGTTTACTTGGACTTATGACTGTATTGCACAAAGCTTAAAAATAAACTGACTTATTGCCGACGAGCTTCCTGCTATATATACGTCTTTACCATTTTCTACAATCGACATAAATTTTCTAGCCTTTCATAATTCTAGACTCAAATGTACAAATGTAATTCTTACGCATATACACATTCACACATATGCTTGCGAACATTTAGCAAGTGGCAAAAACAAACAATAAGAAATGAAATACCAAGAACACAAAAATAACAACCACGTCATTTGTTGTTGATTTACTTGGAATTTTGCGTACTTTAAATCATGTATGTTTGTTTGTTTGTGTATTTTGTTTTTAGTTTTATCTTGTTTGTGTGAATGTGCTGTAAATTTATAACAAGCATATCAACTGCACACTGGGCTAGATGTGATAAGAATTCTTTAGTAGTGTTTTCATATATGTGCATAAATAGTATCTAATGCCATCAACTTTGCAATTTGAAATTTCTTATTTGTCCTCAGAATGATATACAACTTATAAAATGCCCTTTAAATCTTTCAGCTGGCTTAAGTGTTTCTTCGGATCCGGAATCTGTAGAGGAAATAGTCAGTTCTCAAGAAATAGTATATCCTATGGAAATTGAAACTGGGCCAAGCGTTGCTGTGCAAGAAGTTGCTATTAGCAACACAGAAAACGGTGTAACTTCCAATGAAGATGTAGAAGAAATTGTAACTCCAGAGCAGAATTCTAGCGAAGATATTACACCTTCTGGAGACTTTAAAGTCGTTTGTTATTTTACCAATTGGGCTTGGTATCGTCAAGGAGGGGGCAAGTTCCTACCGGAGGATATAAATGCTGATTTATGCTCTCACATTGTTTATGGTTTTGCGGTGCTTAATCGCGAAACTTTAACGATTCAACCCCATGATTCTTGGGCTGATTTAGACAATAAGTTCTACGAAAGAGTGTCTTCTTACCGAGAAAAGGGCATTAAAGTTACCGTTGCTATAGGTGGCTGGAATGATTCAGCTGGAGATAAATATGCCCGTTTGGTAAGAAATTCAGCAGCCAGGGCCCGTTTTATACGTCATGTTATGGACTTTATAGAAAAATATGGATTTGATGGTTTAGATTTGGATTGGGAATATCCCGTATGTTGGCAGGTAGACTGCAAGAAAGGAACTTCAGATGAAAAGAAAGGATTCTCTGATTTAGTAAAAGAGTTGTCAGAAGCTTTCAGACCACATGGGTTTTTACTATCTGCTGCAGTTTCACCGAATCAAAAAGTTATTGATGCAGGTTACGATGTTCCTAAGTTAACAAAGTACTTTGATTGGATTGCGGTTATGGCTTACGATTACCATGGCCAATGGGATAAAAGAACTGGTCATGTGGCACCTATGTATGATCATCCAGAAGGCACTGAAGGCTTCAATGCTAATTTTTCCATACACTATTGGTTGGAAAAAGGCGCCGAACGCAGCAAATTAATTATGGGTATGCCGATGTATGGGCAATCCTTCTCATTAGCTGAGGCTAAAACACATGATTTGAACGCCCCTACATATGGTGGTGGCGAAGCGGGAGAAGCTACTCGTGCTCGAGGATTCCTCTCCTATTACGAAATATGTTCTTATATACGCAACAAGGGTTGGAATGTTGTCAGAGATGCTCGTGGCAGGATGGGTCCTTATGCATATCTTCGAGACCAATGGGTATCTTTCGATGATGCTCCCATGATACGTCATAAGTCGGAATATATAAAGGCCATGGGTTTAGGTGGTGCTATGATTTGGGCTTTAGACTTGGATGACTTCAAGAATGATTGTAATTGTGAATCTTATCCTTTATTAAAAACAATTAATCGCGTACTAAGAAATTATCAAGGACCTCATCCAAAATGCAAGTTGGAAAGCAAAAACAATCTCATGAGTGAGTATTTAATAATACAATAAAAGAATTAAATAATATAAGGGAATATACACGTTCCGTTTTTATGTTTTAGTTGCTGGGACTAGTTCTAAGCCTGTAGGTCAGCCAAAACCAAAACCTAGCACGAGTGCTCATGGCGTAAACCAACAAACACATTCCTATGCCATCAAACCTACGCAGGCTCCAGTTAAGAGAGAATGTTTAGGCAGGAACTATGCTCCCCATGAAAAAGATTGCAATAAATATTATATTTGTCAATACGGAGAGTTAATAGAACAAAAGTAAGTTGAGTTAAAAATGAAAAGTATTCTTTGGCTATAAAAAAAAAATAATTTTAGGTGTCCATCGGGTCTTTACTGGAGTGACAGCCACTGTGATTGGCCACAAGCTGTGAAATGTACGTCGACAGAAGTACAAACAACATATAGACCTATATCTCCACGACCAAAGCCAATTAAGCCGGTCACACCGATAATACCAGCAAAAACAACAAAAAAACCAATGAAATCGATCAACAAAAAACCTATTGCTCGACCAAAGCCCACACCTGCACCACCATCTTTCAATGGTAACGAGCAATATAAAGTGGTATGCTATTTTACGAACTGGGCTTGGTATCGTCCGGGTGAGGGAAAATTTGTACCTGAAAATATCGATGAAAACCTTTGCACTCACATTGTCTATGGGTTTGCAGTACTGAATAGCAATTCTTTGACAATTAAAACACATGACTCATGGGCAGATATAGACAATCATTTTTATGAAAGGGTGGTAGCCTATAAAAACAAAGGCATACGTGTCACTGTTGCCATAGGTGGTTGGAATGACTCTTTAGGTAGCAAGTACGCTCGTTTAGTTTTGGATCCTCAGGCTCGGCAAAGATTTATTGAGAGCGTTTTAGCATTTTGTGAAAAATATGGCTTTGAAGGTCTTGATTTAGATTGGGAATATCCGGTATGCTGGCAAGTTGATTGCTCTAAAGGTTCTGCAGCCGAAAAGCCCGGGTTTGCTTCTTTAGTAAAAGAACTTTCAGCGGCATTTAAACTAAAAAGAATGCTGTTGTCAGCTGCTGTATCGCCTAGTAAAATGGTTATAGATGCTGGTTATGATGTGCCTACATTAGCCCGTTACTTTGATTGGATAGCCGTTATGACTTACGACTTCCATGGCAATTGGGACAAACAAACTGGTCATGTTGCCCCTTTGTATTATATAGAAGGTGATACTAATCCGTACTTCAATGCAAATTTCAGTATAAATTATTGGATTGAAAAGGGAACAGCGCCAGAAAAATTGGTAATGGGCATGCCTCTATATGGTCAATCATTTTCATTAGCAGATGCCAATGCCCGAAGTCTAAATGACAAAACAATTGGTCCAGGACGTGCTGGTACCTATACACGCGCTGGCGGGTTTTTGGCCTACTACGAAATATGTGAACAAATAAGTAGTGGTGGCTGGACGGTAATTCGAGATCCTCAGGGAAGAATTGGTCCTTATGCCTACAGTGGAAACCAATGGGTCTCGTACGATGATGTAAATGATATAAGACGCAAGTCTCAGTTCGTTAAAAATATGCGATTAGGCGGTGGCATGGTTTGGGCACTAGACTTGGATGATTTCCGCGGTAGATGTGGATGTGGTAAACATCCATTACTACGTACTTTAAATCAAGAATTACGTGGCATACCAGGTCAAAGAGCGAATGATTGCACATAATCTTGTGTATTTTTTGTAATTAGAAATAATTAAATAGGTGTTTATAGAAAAGTGGTGTATAGGTATATTTAAATATATATGCATATGTATATACTTCTGCATGTGTGTGTATATATCACTTCCTGCCAAGGGCTTCGGGCCAATTTTACTTCGTATTTCAATACCATTTAGTTTTAAGTTCTACTTAAATATAAGAAACTATTTTTCAGTATAAATTTGTATCATACTTAAATGCCAAATTTCCCTAATTTAAGTTTAATTAATTTACCATATGGTGCTGAGTGCTTGCTTATGTCTAGTGCAAAAGAGGAAAGCAAAACATTCATACACACATATGTATGTATTAACAACCTTTAGAAAATATTTTAAATTAGTTTGCTTATTTTGTACTAAACAGCAGCAGTAGTATGTTAAAAAATTTTCAGAATGTTTCTATTAATTCAATAATAAACAGCAAGTCCTGCAATTGTCGCTGCAATTTCTACTTTGTTGGTGAGAGAAGAGAGACGAATTGAAAGTGGTACACAAATGCATGTTTTCGTGCAATTTGTTTTTTAATGTGAAGTTAACTTTTTTCTTATATATGCTATTTTTTGTATATGCTTGTGGCTATGCACGTATACATCAATAAAAAATTGCTACGATAACAATTGCACAATGTATACGAAAACGCAATTTTAAAGAAGAAACGAAAAAAATTGCTACGGCAAAACTTGTACGAGTATATTGTAAATTGGGACCAAGCAACATTTTTTATAATATTTAGAAATAAATGATGTCATACTTTCATCGCATTTATATTTTGACTGAAAAACTGAAATTATATTTAAGTCCAACTTAAATTTAAATGAAGATTAATTTATTTTGAATTTAATTACGAAGTAAAAATCTGGCCATTAGATTAGAATTTTTTTAAATTTTAAGCAAAAATATAACTTTAATATTAAGCACGAAATCTATATTAATAAATGCTTATTATACTGTGTATATTATACAAATTTAATAAATAATAATTACTACGAAAATTTAACAAGGATGATAAAATACATGGTTACGACAACTCTCACAAAAAACTGAAATCTTCTGCACATGTTGGTCAAATGACGTACCGAAACAATACACACTATACACACAATACTAGATAATTTTTAAATACATATTCTTGCATAGGTTAAACCAAGAATGATAGAATACATGATTACAACAATTCTCACACCAAATGAATGAAAAATTAAATGAAATCACGTCACGAGACAACGCAACACAGATGAGTTTTAAATACATACTCTTGCTTAGGTTAAACTACGTCATCTAACGGGAAATCATGCGCATGGCCTAATCTCTAGTTTTATCAATCTTGGGTGAAACTACGTCATCTAGTGTCTATGATAGACGATACTACAAATCGTACAAGTATGGAATTAGTAACGTGTATCATGCTGTTGTACTTGTGAAGTATACTTTGTAGTACGAAAGTCAAAAGGGTTTGAAAGAAAAGGTTTTGCATACATAAGAAGTTTCCTTCTTGCGGAAATGCATAGCTTAAAAGTTATGGGCCTCTGAAGTTTTGATTTTCGTGTACATGAACTTACAATTTTCTACTTCTAAAGTTATCACTTGAAAGCTTATGAATAGATACATATATTAAAATGTCTGTTCATTTATCCAGAAGTTTTTACTGCGTTTTACTACATTTTACTGAATGCTGTTCGTTTATCCAAGTTGCAGTAAATGAGAACACAAAAAAAAAAGAGTAAAGTGATAGTTCTTTTACTGAGTACTCACAAATTTTTACTGCATAAATTTCCTGCAGTAGAGTTTAGTAAGATGACAAACATATGGTAAACAAAGAAATGTAAACAAAATAAAGTAACCAAAACCATAAATGTTTTAAGAAACGTTAAGAATAATACAGATGTAAATGGTTATTGCTCTTAAAAACTAATTTGCAAACTATTTAAAAGGCAGTAAAACAATTTTGCGCTTATAATAATCAGTTATAACCCAGTAATCAGTTAAAAAAAGTGGTTAAAGATTGTGATTCAGCACATAGCGATATATCGCAAATCCAGCTGCCTAAAAGTTTTGTCTTATTTAAATTTGTATTTTTTTTTTTTTTTTTTTTTTTGTATTAAGAAGATACGCCATTTATGGTTGTTCGTAATAACTAAAAGCAAAACTATCAAATATTTTATTTAATTGTAAGTAAAATTTAATGTGATGTTTTCACATCACTAGCAAGCCACTTGTCAAGAAAATTTTACATACATATGTACATGAAAATAGCTCAATTGTTTGTATGATTTCTTACTGCTTACTAAACAAAAAAAAAAAAAAAAAAAAAAACAAAAATATAGCCAGCCTTCGGACAGATGAAAAATTTATCCCGCTTCCTAACGGGTTATAAAAGTAAAAAAGCAGAATTCGCATATCCAATAAGGCCTATTTTTATACCAATTTTGAAGAAATAACTCTTAAAATGTAGTCTAAAATCATAATTTCATGTACACGCATATGCAAATTTCAGCTCGGAAGCTATGCGATTTCTCCAACTTCCTTACTTCACATTTTCTTATTTTTATCGCCTTGTATAATAATTTTTCAATTTGGAGTTAGGTGTGATAAAGAGAACTGACAAGGACCCACGTGAGTTGGACAACTAAAGATACACTTGTAAATCCATCAGCCTGCCCACCTAGGTATAATTTTTGCATAAATTAAGTGTACACATCTTTATGCTTCAGTGTTGAAATCTCATGTATCCACAAAGAGTGGCCCAAATTAATGCTGCTGTTAAATTTAAACAAAAAAGAAATAATTTGTATACTTGATACATGCCACCCTTTTCTTAAAAAATAAATTTTAGATTTAACGTTCATATTCAAAAAATGAGGATTGTCTTTGCTGATAACATTTGCCAGCTCTAATATTGGTGGGGTTTCTGTCGGAAACAGTAGTATGGTAAGAAAGCTTCCAGTCTGGCAATATCTGATATCAGCTGGAAGTAGAGAATATGTGTAAAAGAAACTCAGAAAATTGTTTCTTATCAGTGAAAGTTAACATAAAAAAAATAGCTAATAAAAGCTTGTGAATAGAAAAAAAGTTGATACCTTGCATAAAAACAAAGCTTTTACGATACCCGATTTGGTTATTACCAGTTTTTGATAAAGAACACAATAAGAAACGCACGCTCATAAAACGGGAGTCTTTGTATCCCGACAAACACAAAATCTAGTACGAAATAAGACTGCGGTATTTAGGCAACTAAGCGGATAAATTGGTGAAATTAAGTTAAAAAAATGCATTAATTGTTAAATTATTTACGCGGTATACGTATGTAGCACGCCTGTAGACGGAATTTAAAAAAAGTGATGAAAATTTACCAAAACAGAAAAAACAAGTGACGTCATTTACTTATTCACAGTAGTGAGCAAATAAATAAAGGCATCTAAAATCGTTTATTAAGTACACTAATTCAAACAAAATGCATAAATCCCAAAAAATTTTTGGCCAAATCAGCCGAACTTTGCTAAAACATATGAATTACGGTGTAAACAAACAGGCACAGCAAAAGTTGATGACTATTCATTTTAGAAACACTCATTTCAATAAAATAAGTAGTGACAATTCTTCCCTTGCTCAAGGAATTCCCGCTCAAAAATATTCAAAATTTACCGCTGCTCGTGATGGTTTACCCCTGACTGGTAGTCAACTCATTTGTGAAGATCAAGCTTTAGATTTGATATCGAAACTTAAAGAAACTGAATTGGCTGCAATAAAGTTGGCCCTGAAAAAATATGAAGCCAAAAAGCAAAAAGAAACCTTTGAGGGTAAGTCTTTTTTTTATACTGAAATATGTATAGGTACACATTCAATTAATTTTCTTTCAGCAATTTTATTTCTCAAGTTATAAATGCATATTTATGTACATACATATATGCCTATGTACATATTTCTTTAATATTAGATGCTTTATTTAACTTGGGCTATTTATATTTATGTATGCTAATACCTTATTCACATATATTTAGATACATACATACATCTGCAATTGTATGTACATACATACATAAATGTTCTTGTAATAATACATAAAATAGATATTGCGTCTAGGTTATTTACTCTGATAAGGGTCATTGCGCTTAATATACATGTACGTACATATACATACAAATTAATTTGAAAGTAAAAGAACTAAAATCATTTGCTTATAAATATTTTTACTATGCACACATACCACCTTCTCGTATACCAACCTGCCCTACATACGGCAAATTCCTAAACAAAATGGTATAATTACAGCATGTTCTCAAGATTTGCTCCATAAAATGTTATACATTTTTATGCCTATCACTGTGACAGGTTATCAATTGTTAAGATTCGGATTTTTTCTCAATAAACTATGCTTGTTAATATGCAGGCTATGGATTGTTTATTATATTTGTTATGAATCATTTTGTGTTTAACACGAAGTTTTGCTTGCTAAAATCCAGATTTTTTTCCAACTTAAGAAGTTCTTGTGTTTATACACTCATTTTTGTTTGATAATTTTATCTTTATAAATAGTATGCACATGCACCTCTTAAGTATTTATGTAGACATCATTCTTATCCACTGTATTTTATTAGTATTAAAAATGGCAGTAGTCGGCAAGATTTTGGCTAGTAACGAAATTTTACGTGCATTACCCTGCTGGTTTAATGAGTTCCAAAAAAATTGTATATTAGTAAATAATAAAATTTTTCCTGCAAAATTTAAATGGTATATTTATTTCTTTATTCTTTATTATATTTTTAAATCTTGTTAGACGTATTAAATAATATTTAAGTACTTTGTTTTATTTATGTTCAATAAAATTTCGTTTGTAAAAATCAGATCAAAACTAAAGCTAAAGAATAAATAGAATGTCTTAATTTTTTAATTACACTTTTTATTTTATTACTATTGACTAGTATCATAAATAGCAAGTAAATTTTTGTTCACATGCAACTTAAATTCCCCTCGAAGTTGAAAATTCTATCGTGAATCTCCCATGAAATACATTAAAAAAGTGTTCCAGAATAAAAGTCTACATTGAATATATTCAAATAAGAATAAGTTTTGTGGGATTTATAAAAACTAAAATTTTAAAAATCAGTAGTAAACAGAGGGGTTAGTCTCTATTTCAATGCGAAAGGTAAATGCGATAAAAGTATAATTTGGTACTTTACGCCGTTTGCGCAAACTTTTTCGCGAAAAGGGGTGAAAATGAAGCAACACTGGTACTACAGTAGTGAAGAATGATAAAATAAAATATGCGAAGAGGAAAAATTAAATGTGAAAGGAAAATGCCTAAACGCAATACGGGTACCAATTCTTCAATTACGATCCATTTTTCTTTCGCATCGCAATAGAGTGTAGACCACAGTTAAAGTTGAGTTGTAGAGTTTCAAAATGACTTAAGGTTTTTTATGGAATGGGATATTTCCAGATTTACCTCATATTAAGAGTTTTACCCAGACTTATCTCCACAACAATCAATCAAAATCTCAAAAAATTAGCTTTTCGAGTTAACAATGCAGAATTTTATATTGTGCCTAAAATTTATTCAAATTTTCTATAAAAAAAAATGTCTAAGACTTGTATGGAAACCAAAAATTTGAAATGTGTTTTTCTCGAAACAAGCTTTTTTTTGTTATGACTATGTTGCAATAAAGGAGCGATATGTAACATCTAAAACGTTCGCTTATTGATGATTTATGCTTATAAAATTATATTTATTTTTACAAAAATTTAGGCTTCTCCTGAAATAGATCTAAAAGACAATATTTCACTTCTTACCTTTTCTAAAAAAAATATTCAAAAAAATTTGATGCGTTTTGCAGGTGGACAATCTAATTTCGTAGAGTATACCCAAAACAAAACTAGAAACCCTGACAGTAAATGGTTGTTCCATTTCTTTAGATTATAACAAAGTGTTATAAATGTATATAAATACTCATATCCACACATTTATGAGCACAAACAATCACTTACAGTTGCTTATCGTTTTAATAGAACATAAATGCATAATAAAGAAGCTTGTTGTATTAAGTAATAAAATAAAAGTAATTATCAAGAACGGCAGCTTGTCTTTGAAAAATAAATGGTAATAAAAATCTGTTACATTTTCTTTTAAAGTATTTAACAGAAAATGACAAAGTCATGCTTAGGTTTAGAAACAATACACTTTTTTAAAGTCCCAGTAGCAAAATGTTTTCTTGTAAGATTTAAAAAATGTGAACGGTGTAGAAAATTTGCAAAAATATAAGAAAATCTTTTATGAAGATTACGTACTGAATTGCCCAGTTTTTTTTAAACTACTTCATCAAATGTTTTGCTTTAAAAAAAAAAGCAAAACATTTGAACTAGTAGTTTTTTTCATACTGTTTTATGGAATTCTAATATCAAAAGCGTATTTCTCCCTACTCACAATATTAAATTTTGATCTACTGGTGTATATTACAAGTAATTTAAATAAAATCTTAAATGATGCTATTTATTCTTTAGGTTTAAGTTCAACTCTGGTTTAAGTCAAGAAATTTTTTTATATTTTTTAATTATAACAATAATTGCCGCGTCCAATCAGTTTTGATCAAAGAAGACAGACAGATTAATAATTGAATACAAAAACTGCGGGTTTCAGTATGACCATACACCGGAAAACACAAAAGTACCCTTATCTAAAAAACGGTACTTAGAAAAAAAATCAACCAGTGTTTCGGGCTCAGGAGGTCCCAATTAACTTATCTAGGCATGTGGCGTTCTTGGTATTTCTTGGCTGTAAACCAGTGTTATTGATCACATATGCTATTTTTTATAATCATATGAACTTACATCTGAAGAATAAATGACATCATGTAATATTATAAATATTTAATAACTTCGACTATTTATCATTAATACTTATTCACACATAAAATCTTAAATTTTAAATAAAGTGCAAATTTGAATTTTTGAACATTAATATTTAATGTTGAATAGATAAGTTTTGGCTTTAATAAAAATTTTTGTATTAGACTGGTAAGAAATTTTGCTGGGCGGTATAATTGGGAAAAGTCTGCATTATATTTGCCAAGAGCATTAACTTATCAATAACTATTTGCAACTTGCTTATATAATATCCTTACAAATAACCCGGTGTCTGTTTTTTTTGTTATTATCTAGCACATTCTTTCATCGCAGCTCAAGGCACCTAAACATTTGAAACATTTTAACTTACTTATGAACCTTTTTCATTTTTATTTTCTGGGGCAACGTTACGTGACCAAATAGTTCATTACATAAATAAAAAACAAAAAAAAATCTGTTCAAATTCGAAAAGTTAAATAGAGTATTTAAAATGTAATAAAGAAAACGTGCAGAAAAATTAAATGACCAGAAAACAAACAAATTGTGGGGTTTAAAAATATAAAAAAAGCAAAAATAAACTTTTTTATCTTGAACAAGTACTCAGGGGATAGCCCCTACATATGCAGTGCATTGTACTGGAATTAGGAAAATAGATTATGAGAGGAAGGATATGGTGAGTAATGTTTTTGACTTAACACACGGAAAAACCAAAACAACCATGATCACAGCATTTAAAGTGTTAGAATTAAATTAGTATACACTGATCAGTTCCCAGTGTATATACCTTAGAACAGCTCAGAGTAACAAAAACTAGTTCAAGACCCCGCACTCAGCAAGGTAATGAATTAGATATAAAAGAAATGAATAATTAACATATAAAGAAAAAAAAATGAACGGCTGTAAAAAAACAAAATAAAATAAATAAAAAACACGTGTACACATAATGGGAAACAATACTCTACCTATTCCTGCCAGGGTTGTCAGATATTATGATTTTTCGCCAAACGTGGCGAATTTTTGTTTTGTCGGTTTAAAAATCATGTGGTGAACTAGTTGCCTATTTTTACACAATTTGTATTTTAAATCTGTCATTCCTATTTTTTCTAATAGTTGGTTGCCATGCTGAATGCTCAAATGATATATAATGAACTATGGGTCGAAAAATATCGCCCGTTTTTGGTATTCATACCTTAACCTTAAACTTCAGCATGCTGCATGACCAACTATTTTTCTCGAAAATTTTAAACCAAATAATTTTGCAAATGCAGTTAATTTCTTGCTTACGGCAAATGCAGCCATTTATAGATCGGACTCTTTCATTAAATGCAATAGATTATAATTCTGAATTTGAAATTCAGTTAAGGAATATATGAATAATTTAACACTAGAAGAAATAAATTATTTAATAGAAAATTGTCTCACATATAAGGTCTGATAAAGAAAAATGTTGTTTTCGCCTTCTTCGGAGCACTTCCACCAGTTTCCACCCATTGTTACGATTGATTATTGGTTTCAGGTGTGTAGTGGTGGACTCACGTTTCATCAACAGTTATTAATCGATGTCAAAAATCAACACAATTACGCTTTATCATGTCCAAACACCGCTGTGAAGTGGTCTGTCGAACTTGCTTTTTCCGACACCGAGCCAACGTGGCACCCATCGTGCCTTTAACTTTTTCATATGCAAATCTTCATCCAAAATGTTTTGCACACGTTTATATGATATGTTTACTATGTCAACAATCTCACATAGCTTGACTCGGCGAACATTCATAATGATATCGAGGATTTTCTTGATATTTTCTTCAGCAACCACCTCTTTTGGTCTTCTTGTTGATGGTATTGGTGCAGTGCTTGTTCGGCCGCGTTTAAATTCAGCAATCCAATATTTTACCATGTAATCTGAAGGAGCAGACTCACCGTAATGTTTATCGGGCGTTTCTTTTGTCTCTTTCGCCATTTTCCCTTTCAAATAATAGTGTTTAATCACTGCACGAAATTCACTTTTTTCAATTTTTCAAGAAAAACAAAAGTAGTTTACTTCAAACGACTACAACAAATAAACTAATCGATGAATTTAGGTGAAATTTTAACAGCTGACATTTGACAGATCGCAATTAAAAAAAATTTGTGTTTGTGCTGCCATCTTCATATAAAAAATAACTGTCATTAGAGCTTAAATTTTAATTAGTCAAAACTATTAGATAATGTTTTTTATAAAGTATTATTAATACTACTATTTAAACTAAATAAAAAAACATCTAGTGGTAGGCAGCTTCAATATCAATCGGCCCTGGTAAGATAGCTCAAAAATATAACTCGTTATAAGTGAGCTGATAATTAAAGAGTTTCTTGAGAGTCTTGAAAACCCTAATTTGTTAAATAGATTGGATTAGAGTCTTACGTGAACGTACTGTCTCAAGTTACAACCTTGAAATCTAACAACATGCCGGAATGTGCTCGTATGATCGTTCAGTTAACCAATAATTCTAGCGATTGTTCGAATTCTTTTCCATATTCGGCTGCAATTCTTTTGGTGTTAGTTTTGGTATTAGTATTCACTTAAGCTTATGCAAAAGTTGAAATCTATTTTTTTTTATAAAATTATTGAAAAAAAATTTTAAATTAAAGAAAAACAGGTAATATACGTATAAAACACAATCATACTTTGTTTGATTGTATACTAAATTAATTAAAAATTAATATGATTTACTTAGTTATACGAAAATTACATTCGGATAATTGACGTTTGTTACCTGGTAATTTATTTGTATATATTTATGTTTTGAACAAATTTGTAAAACCGTACAAAAATCCCTAAATTTATTAAGATGGTTGATGGTGCATAAACATATTCATAAATACATAATTACATATCAATGTACACATGTATGTATACACATGCATACGAGTATACACTTGCCTATATACATACTGGTACTTATACAAACCAAACATTTAAAAAATAAACAATTGCATATTTTCTCTCTCCAATACTAAACAATTTTTCTCCACGCTTTTATTTTATTTTTGAATTGTATTCTTTATTTGCTGA
Source organism: Thecocarcelia acutangulata (assembly GCA_914767995.1). Lineage (NCBI taxonomy): Eukaryota > Metazoa > Arthropoda > Insecta > Diptera > Tachinidae > Thecocarcelia > Thecocarcelia acutangulata. The sequence continues at coordinate 16,059,492 of OU612097.1, forward strand.
AATTTACTTCATTTTTTGGTTGGCGCAGATTTTTTTCAGCTTGTTGCTTTCGGTATTATTATAAGTATATACAGCGACTCTATGCACAACAATCTATATACATAAGCATGTTTGTAAATACACATTTGTTTTTTCTGCACAGTCTAATATGTATGAGTTTGAAAAATCATAAAAAATTATTCTAACAATAACAATGAAAATTTAATTATACCGTTTTACAAAATTCATATTTTATATGCCCGCAAAACGGAAAATGGCTTAGAAAATTTATGAGAACACACCTGTGTACAAAAACTTCAAATTTACATGATTTGAAACAAGTTTCATACGTTCATTTACATACTCATATATTTAATAATTCGATTATAATAATTATTTCAATATCAAGTTGAACAATGGCAAACATATCTATCTGCATAGATTTGAAATCATGATTACTGCAGATTGAAGGGTCTTTTCTGTGTTAGGAATGTAAATATATGCACAAACTACCGGGTTTGAAAATTTAATAACTTTTTTATTCATATACTAAGCTTCGTTCGAAAGGTATTTACTAATGATTTTGTATGTAGAATTGCTTAAAATTATAATACAAATATTTCAGTATTCGTCTAAATTGTATTAGTAATTAGTTGGGTGATTGAACGCTTATTATTAGACCAGTTTTCTTTTGGTTTTACTAAAACCAGGTTTTTAAGTTTGTCTGTTTTTTTTTCGAATATCGAATAAACGGGGATTTTTAATACGGTTAACCGGGAAATTAAATTATAAATGTTATATAGCAGTGTGGCCATTTTGGCATTTCCCCCCCCTAATTTAGCATTTTTTATTGTGATTTAGCTGAGTGGCTCAACACAAGGGGACCTGACAGGACCCAAGTGGGCTGACTTTACCATAGCTGGCAGCCTGTCAAACCTAACCTAAAAACTTAGCTGAGTGGCTGAGTGGATAAAGCAGCATAGAAGTCATGACCCGAGTTCATATCCCAGTGGGTGCTGATGAGTAGTGTAGCGACTACGAAACAGCTAGTTGTCCCCCAGCTAAAGATTTGATTATTATTTTTCTTGTCTTCTTATATCAATAATTATTGATCACAGAAAATTTGTATTGTAAAAAATCCTTCTTAAGAAAGGAAAAAACTTGAACTAAAACCCGATGTACATATCACTCCTTTATTGCAACATAGTCATAACTCAAAAAAGCTTGTTTCGAGAAAAACACATTTCAAATTTTTAGCTTCCATATATCTCCTAAAGGAAACAGTTTAAAAAGTAATTTAAATAAATTCTGGGCACAATATAAAAGGTAGTACTGCTAACAATACTGCATTGTTATCTCGAAAAGCTCATTTTTTGAGATATGACTATGTTGCAATAAAGGAGTGATATGTACAAACCAAAAAAATTTTTAATTTAAAAAAAGTTAAACAAAAATTTAACAAATTAATGATTACTGATATTTTGAACAATATTTGGTAAGAATTTTCCGAGAATTTAAACATCAAAAAAAATTTTTTTCTGAAAAAAAAACACCATGAGGTGACAAAATATTTTTATTAAAACAAGTCACCTCAAGCTCGAATAAACAACAAATAAACTGTTTTTTTTCAGAAAGTATGAAAAATAATGTCACCCAACAATCTTCGTTTTCAGCTTCACAATCCTGTGCTCTTTTTAGAGTATTTTCCATCACAATTTTCAAAATTTGTGGCCATGTAATATTTGTTGTTGGATTGCTTCTGGCTCCGCTCCTGGCAGAAAAGTGACATTATTTTTCATACATACATAGTGTAAAAAGTTTCCAACTTGTTTATTTTATAATTTGAAAAAAGAGATAAAAACATATGTAAATGAAAAAGTTATTAAATTTTTAAGCCCCATGGGTACTTTTTTTATTTCCGATGATGTGCAATGCAAAAGCAAAATAAATATATTATTAAAAGAAAAACTATTTTCCAGGCATGTGATAGAAGTAATTGTTTTCAAAAAGGTTATTTTTATAAAAAAAAAAAACACTATTAAAGCTTATGCTTTTCAAGAGAGAAATATAATTGTTAAAATAAGTAAGCCTTAAATTTGGAATACGTGGGCGGATTAATATTGAAACTAGGTAGGAAAAAAACATATTTTTTCAAAACCCATTTATTTCTCAACATACTCTCCTTTTACCTCAATATAAACTTAGTAATACGGTACTCCAAATTTTTCATACCATCCGAATAATACGATTTTGAGAACACCTCAAAACACGCATAAGTTTCAGTAATCATTTATTCGTTTGAGATGAATCTTTTTCCTGCGAGCCATTTTTTCAAGTTTTGAAACAGGAAAAAGTCACTAGGAGCTAAATCTGGACTATAAGGTGGATGATCAACCAATTCGAAGTGTATTTCATGTAATTTTAGCATCGTATCTAATGCTGTGTAAACCGGTGCGTTGTCTGGAAGAAAGAGCAACTTTTTCTTCTTTAAATGTGGTCGTTTGTTCTTGATTGCATTAAGCAATTGATCCAGTAATGCACGATAATACCTTCCTGTGATTGCGGATCCTTTTTCAAGATAATCGATACACAATATTTCGTGTGCATCCCAAAATATAGTGGCCAGAACCTTGACAGCAGATTTCACTGTCTTCGCATTTTTCGGAGCACTTTCACCAACTTCCACCTATTGTTTCGATTGATTTTTGGGGTCAGGTGTGTAGTGGTAGAATCATCAACAGTTATTCATCAACGCCAAAAATCAACACGATTACGCTTTATCAAGTCCAAACACCAAACGCTGCATCCATCTTGCCGATAACTTTTTTTTTATGGAAATGTTCATGGAAAATGTTGAGCACACGTTTATATGATATATTTACCATTTCAACAACGATTTTCTTGATATTTTCTTCAGAAACCACCTATTTTGGCCTTCCTGTTGATGGTATTGTTGCAGTGCTTGTTCGGCCGTGTTTAAATTCAGCAATCCAATATTTTACCATGTAATCTAACGGAGCAGATTCATCATAATGTTTATCGAGCATTTCTTTTGTCTCTTTCACTGTTTTCTCTTTCAAATAATAGTGTTTCATCACTGCGCGAAATTCACTTTTTTCCATATTTCAAGAAACGCAAAAGTTGCTTACTTCAAACGACTACATACAACAAATAAACTGAACGATTAATTTGGGTGAAATTTTAACACTTGACGTTTGACAGATCGCAATTTAACAAAAAATAAAAAATTGTGTTTGTGCTGCCATCTACCGCTAGGTAGCTTCACCCTCGTAATTAAACTAAACACTGGACAAAGTCTTAATTAACTGGATAATCCTGTTTACACTGCAGCTCTGTATCACTCCCATATACACCACAACCTAATTGAATTAAACGACACAACATAACAGCAATATTGTATGCTTTTAATATGCTAAGTTTTCATTTTACTCTACCATTTTGACGTTGTCTATTTTCAGATTTATTAACCATAAATCTGATATTGTTGGTTAAATTTGTTTTGTGAAAAATAAAAACACTTGTTATATTTTATTAGCTTTCTAGTTTTTATAATACACATAAATAAGAACGCAAACTAACTTACAATATTGACATTTTATAACATCCGTACTCCGTTCAAGCAGAGAACGTGCAGAACAAAAATAAATTTGTATATCATAACGTTTGTTGTATTCATTTCTTTACACAATTTATATTTGATTTCACTACTGAAAGTTTTATAAGAAAAAAAAAGTTGTTTACTCCTGTTGATGATGTCAGGAATATTTTTTATGTAAGAATTTTCACGTCTTACGATACAGATGTTGTATGCATATCAAGATTACCTGATGGAAATGTACGAATATGTTCTTTTTATTTTCATAGTTCTTTTCCCAAGTAAATACAATACTTTAAGTGCGTGCTTACTTGCTGAATACCTCGCGCAAATATCCCAGCTAGCATTTTCAATCGTCGAAGACTCTACTGGGAATATCATGAAGAGTGTTTTTGATCATCGACGAGCTTATTGTTTAATCACAAACGATCAATCGCACGCAAGTAAGTGTTAGAAAAGCTGATTCTTCAGAATCTAATACAACTCAGCAAAAGTCTCTTATCGCAAACGTATAGGGAATCGTCTGAGATTCGTGTAGATGTTATCTTACAACTACGGGAATCTGCTACGTAATGATTCATACAGGAAACATAACAAAGCTCATTCTATATTTTCATACTATATATAATTCGCACTGACTTACTACCGTAATCACCACACGCATTTTTTATATTCAAAAGATTGTGAAACAACAAAGATAGTTTGTTTATCTAGAATATAAAAATTAATTAAAAATATATATAAATAATAACACTGCGAGTATTGTTACTCGTTAGATAATCAACAGAAGATTCTTTTGAGGATTGTGTATTGAACACAAACGTCTAACAAACAACGTATGCTAGCTGGGATACGACAGTTTGTGTTTTCACATGATGACATTGATAAGTATAATGTGGAAGTTTAATCAATTTTTCGACAGTTTTCATAAAATTAGAATGAAAAAAATAAAATAAATTGATTTGAATCGAAATAAAATACCGCTATTTATTACGTGTTTTCTAGCTTTTACACAATCACCTTATTGTGTTTGGCTTAGTTGAAAAACGACAGATCTCAGAGTAGTTGCGGAAATTACACTCTTATGTTAATGCTCTTAGTGGGTTTCGGCCTATCAACTCATTAAGCCTTGTCTTCCATTGATTGCTGGGGAATTGCATACAAGAGGGATTAGAAAGCCCGAACTCCTGAACAAGGGGTTGTCCTTATGGCTACAAACATATGTAAGAATTGCTACCTTTGTGTGTCTGGTAAACCACATCGAGGCGCTGGTGAATCGTGAATAGTTCACTCCGTAGAATTGTTCCAATCAAAGAAGACCTTAAAGGCAGGTGCTTATGTAAATCTTTTTTCAATCATCGTTTAGCTCTTGAAGTGTGGCTGGCTTATCGACGTACACATTTTCTTTCAAATAACCCCAAAGAAAGAAGTTCACATGATCTTGTCAGCCAATTGACATCGCCACCACGTGAGATAACACGACCATTGAATTTGTCGCACAAAAAAGCCATTGTTTCGTTAGATGTGTGGCAAGTGGCACCGTTCTGATGAAACCATGTATCGTTTACATCCATATCTTCCGATTCGGGTCATAAAAAGTTCGTTATCATCTTACGATAGCGAACACTATTCGCAGTAACTGCCTGACCGGCCTTATTTTGGATAAAATATGGCCTGATGATGCTGCTGGCCCATAAACTGCACTAAACAGTCACTCATTGTGGGTGCATTCGTTTTTCGACAATCACTCTTCGATAATCATTCGTCCAAATGCGGCAATTCTGCTTATTGACGAATCCACTGAGGTGAAAATGAGCCTCATCACTGAAGATAAATTTCTTCGAAAATTGATCATCCACTGTTGCCACTTCTGACCATTGACTACGCTTGGAATGGTCAAGAGGCTTTAATTCTTGAGTCAATTGCTCCTCATAAACGTGTAAAAGCAAGTCTTTATGCATAATGTTCATCAACGACGAGGAGCTGCTATTGTTGGGCACGAAAACGAGTTGAGGTGGACGGTTCTTCAGCGACAATATCGTGAGCAGTAGCAAAATTTTCACATCTTCTACAGTCTCGGTAGCGCAAGGTAGCTTTAATATCAATCCGCCCTCGTATCTTAAAATGAACTGTTTTTTTTTTTTTTTTTTTTTTTTTGATAGGACGGTGTAAGACATTTCAACATATTTTACTGTACATGGCTTTATGCACGTATTGTTTTATACATTTTTACTGCAAGTAACAAGTAATGTAGTAACTCAAAAAATTAAGTTGTCTAGATAACATTGCAGAATTGTATTATCTTTTATATTGATAGATTTTAAGCCGACCTCTTAAGAAGGCAGCTAAGAATTTAAAATGGGTTTTTATCGAAATAAGTTTTTTGCGTTATGACCTCATTGCAGCAAATGAGACAGAGAGAGAGAGAGGGATAGAGAGGGAGCTATATGCCTGCTCCGTTGCAACACGACAAATTGAAATATAAGTTTTCCTTAAAAAAAACATTTATTTTTTAAACCCAGGACACGACTTTCATCACAAAACACCTTCCCTTCGTACTCCTATTACAAGTCATTCAAAAGTTGCGTATTTTTTTATTTTCTTTTCCATTAATCATTCTTACCTGTTTCTTTTCTAAGCTTATCAAATCACGTTTTCACTTCTCAAATTCCAGATAAACTGAAATTCTTTCTTTGAGAAATAGTTTACTTGAAAATTGTTCAAAAGAAATATTCAACCCGAAATCTCAAGTGAACTTTTGTTAATATGTACTCGTACTCATAAGTAGAAAAAAATAAAATTTTCTTAACTTTTCCTTCTTTAGCATTAAAAGATGTTTTAAGAACTTTTCTTCGTTTAAACTTTTGAAAAATTAATAAATTGTCGTTAGTTTTTGTTCGTTTTCGTATTTGCCGTTTTAAATTCATTTGGAAAATTCATGTCAACATTGCATTAAGCTGTTTGTTTGTCTTCTTTTAAAGAAGCAAGTTAAAGTTTTTGCCATAATTTAATTATTTGGAAAAATGAAACTAAAAGTGAAACGCAACTTGTTGAGATAATTTTCTGCTTTATATTTCTATACTTAAATATGCACTTCTGTTGTAAGTTTTTTAGACAATATATTAAATTTGTAAAAGTTAAATTTTACAAGTTTTGATAAAGGTATAGGTTAAGAGATAAATGAAATTATTAATTGACTTTATTTAATCTCTAAAAATCCAAAAATCTTGCACAAACCGAATGGACTGAAATAATAGTTTTATTATTGTATGTTTGAATTACTCGTAAAACAATTTATACGAATTACAAGTGCAAAAAGAAAAATAAATACAATTGTTGTTTAATGCACAAATATATTAGTGTACAACTTTGCTTCCGAAATTGGAGGCTATATTGTAAAAAGCTGGTTATACATTTATAATTCAAAATATTGTTCATCGGCCACTACTTTCTCCCATGTTTCGGGCGGCGAACGAATCGCGCGTTGAAAAGCTGGGCATCTTTTGGAGCAATCCATGAATTGATCCAATTTTTTACTTCTTAATAAAATCGGAAATGCTGATCACCCAAGGCCTCTGGAGAATACAGCGGATGGGATACGACTTCCAATTTCAACGTTTCCAAGTATGTCCTGACCACTTTCGCAATATGGGGTCGAGCATTTTCAAGCTGTAAAATCACTTTAACATGCTGCTCGTTGTATTGCGGCCCTTTGTCTCTCGATGATTGGCTCAAAGGCATTAATTGCGTTCGGTAACGATTACCTGTGAATGTTACAGTCGATTTAAATAACTCACAATACACTACGCCGCGCTGGTACCATCAAGTACTGAGCATGACCTTATAACGGTGAATATTCGATTTGGCCGTCAATGTGGAAGTATGGTCGGAATGTCCTCATGATTTTCTGCGCTTGGTATTATCGTTATAAACCCATTTTTCGCTCCGAGTCGCATTGCGATACAGGAATCCCTTCCGTCTTTGCCTTGCAACCAGCTGTTTACAAGTAAACAAACGCCGTTCAACATCTCTCGGCTTCAACTCGTACGGCACCCAAGTTCTTTGTTTTGGCGTTTTGAATTGGTTTGTAGCATCACGCCCAATGATTCTGCCAATTATTATTGCGTTTAACCCGAGTCTTAATCAAGTAATGCTTACAATTATAAATCTTCGAAAACCGTTTGTCTTCCACCGCCATGCTGGTTTTTGACGTCAGTATCACCGTTCTTGAAGCGCTGAAACCACTCTCGACACGTTCTTTCACTAATGGCTGCCTCATAATAGGTATTTGCGAGAATTCGTTGAGCCTCAGCCGCAGATTTCATCATATTAAAGCAGCCGTTTAATTGAGAATAACTTTATGATGCAGATACAAATCGATGCATATTTCGATGGCGTTATATTTACAATTGCCTTAGTATATACGAACAATTTATTTCGACTACCACTTACCACTCTATTGCAAAACAGCAAAAGCTAACCTGTACACCTACTACTACAAGAAAACTGGTTTATTGATTATTATATCCTTTATTATCGCATCGTCATTGACATCATCTTGGTCTTCCCTTAACCGATTATACCACAATTGAACTTTTCCTCTGCTCATAGTAGACTCGCCAAACCACAGCCAACATTTCAAATGTCGTTGAGCATTTAACTGCATTTTTACAAAAAACTTAATACAGTTTCTTTGATCTATTTTTTCGAATAGTAAAAAACCGAAGAGCGCACCAAAACCCGACTAACCTTTTTATCTGTCAAAAACAAACTGACAATCAAAAATGGCTGATATTGGTAATATGTATAACAGACATGCGTACCAACATAACAGAAAATATGCAAAAATCGAACATACGTAACTCACGAAATTTGAAAATAACGGATATTTTCTGATCAGACCTCGTATATTTTCATAACAACTCCGAAACGTCAGTAAAACACCTAAAATTGAATTAAGCGTTTCTCAGAACGGTTGCGGTTTCAGATTCGGCGTTTTTCAGAACATGGCTGATTATATTTTCAGCAGAACCACAATATATTTAAAGTGAATTCGCCTTGGTCAGCATTAAGATTTAAAATGTCATTTTCGATTTCTTGTTATTGCTCAAGTAAAATTATAATAACAAATTTCGTACTAGATTCATTATGTTCGCTAAAAGTTTTTAACTAGAATTTTGGCCTTTGTCGCCAAACTTCTTTTCAATATTTTTATATATAAGAAGGTTGCACATATTTTTTCTCTCCCAAAACATTAAAAATACCATTCAGCAGCATTCACCACATTTTATTGCACAACCAACCACTACAAATAACATTCTGCAACATCAATATAATTTTAGAAAAAAAATTTTATTTTTTTAAGTTTAATAGAAGCAAAATAAGTTTATGAAAAATATCAAACAGCACACAACATTAAGTAAAAATAAATAAATATATGTAGTTAAAAAAAAAACACGCTTTTAATTCGACTAAAAATAAGAAATAATATAAAAACAAACCAATAGTGAATGAAAAATATTAGTATTATTGTGAAAAAGAGCTCTGGGCGCTCGATTTACGAAAAATATAACACAAAGCCATGATACTTTCTGTAAACATTAATTTAAAAAATATATATATTTGAGAAAATAGTTGGCTGTCAACAGTTCGCCGATGTCGAAATGATACGTTCATTCGCATTCTAGGCGAAAGAAAATTGGGTTTGTCTAACTTTATTCTATGCGAACGATGTGTACGAATAATAGTGACCTACACAAACCCAAATTGATTCTAGCTGTCTTTCGCTTACGAGTACATTTTTATTCGATATCGGCGAACAGGCTGTAAGATTTTACTTTTATTGTATACAGTGCTGCCACAACAAAAAAAAAAAAATTTATAACCAAAACTATAGCGACATATAGCGCTACAAACTTATTGCAAAAAGCTGAGACCTGCGAGAAAAATTCACTGCGTGGATTTGGTCTATCATCAGATTAGGCCGTAAAGGCAGGTGCTGATGTAAATCAATTTCACAGTTGTTTGCAGGCCTATTGTTAAAAAATTGTATAGTCGTTAGTTGTTGCGGTCTTATCGTTCTCAGAGAAAAAAATAGGAATGTCTTTATCAAGTGGAAACATGCAAATTTTTTCTCGAAATTGTAAAACTATACATGTCGAATGTTATAAAATATTTATGTCGAAATAAAATAATTTAGAAAGTAATTCAAAAAACTAATCTCTGAAACAACGTGTAATAAAGAGTGCTCCAACCAAAACGCAACATGTTAATTATAAAACCAAATTTTTCAGGAAACTATTTTAATAATTTTTATTACGGCACATTAATAACATTGCAAATCAAATATGTCTCTAAAGTCATTGAGAATATGTACCATTGGATAATAGTATGAAATCGGCTACGGTATTTTCAATGACTTTGAGACATAATTGAGGTGCAATGTCGTTAATGTGCCGAATTGCCACCTGATCCTTAAGCTCTTGAATTATTCTTGGCTTATTGACGTACACTTCTTATTTTAAATATCCCCAAAGAAACAAGTCCAGCAGTGTGAAATCACATGATCGTGGCGGCTAATTAACACCGCCACGACATGAGTTAACAAGACCATTGAATTTCTTGCCCAAAAGGTCCATTGTTTCGCTGGCTGTGTGGTCAGTGACACCATCCTGTGGAAACTACATATCGTCTAGGTGCATGTTCTCAATATTGGGCTACAAGAAGTCTCTTATTGTCTCGCGATAGTGAACACCATTCCGGCAACTGCTTGACGGCGACCCCATTTTCTACTCAATGACAACACTAGCCTATAACATGCACCAAGCACACACTCCTTGTGAATGCATCGGCTTTTCAACAATTGTGCTAAAAAATCCACTGAGGTTGATTATGCTGACCAAAAAAGGCATGAAGTGCACGAAATGGATTTTGATATGAAAACTCAATTTCGTGAAAGACTTCAGCAATCTTAACAAGCTGCTCAATTGTGTACCTCTTCATTATTGAATTTGTCAAACACTGAAACAAAGTAATATTAAATTAAACTGGGCAAAAAACCTGACGTTAAGATATGATTCACAATTAACATCGGTTATTATGGTTGAATCACTCTTTATAATATATAATGTTCGAAAATTCCAAATTATTCTTGAAATTTCTTTAATTTTAATTGAAACAGGAACATAATTTCCAAAAATGAGGCTAATTTAATTATATCAATATTTATTTATTAATGTATATTTACGTTTTCTATTTATTTTTATTTAAGTTCTGAAACATTATAACCTAACTTGCAAGTTAATCTTTTGAAAAAACGAAACATTAAAAAAATATTCGAGCATTCGAATTTATTTCGAAATAGCAAAAACAAGCTGAATAAACAGAGTTAGGTATATTTAAGTTCTGAAACATTGAAACCTAATGTGCGAGTTAATCTTTAAAAACTACAAGTTTAATTAAAATTCGAATTTATTTTCGAAACGGCAAAACAAAACAAAAAAATTTCATAATTTCCAAAACTTCCGCTTTATGCGATTTCTCAAATTTTGCAAAATTAAATGTTTCCTTAAAATTAATCCCTTCACTTTTTACATTATTTACATATAAATTTTCTAGTGCAACATAATTATATAAAATCCTGCTCAAAAACTAAATCCGTATAAATGTAAAAACTCATAAATTTAAGGGAAAATAAACTGTATAAAAGAAACAACTACAAGTTTAATTAAAATTCGAATTTATTTTCGAAACGGCAAAACAAAACAAAAAAATTTCATAATTTCCAAAACTTCCGCTTTATGCGATTTCTCAAATTTTGCAAAATTAAATGTTTCCTTAAAATTAATCCCTTCACTTTTTACATTATTTACATATAAATTTTCTAGTGCAACATAATTATATAAAATCCTGCTCAAAAACTAAATCCGTATAAATGTAAAAACTCATAAATTTAAGGGAAAATAAACTGTATAAAAGAAACATTTAGATATGAAAATTGAGGAAATAAAAAGATTTGGATGGCGGAGAAAAGAAAATAAGGCAATCAGAAATAATATCAGCAACAACGTTTGTCTTCTATCTTGTATACAAAATGTGAAGCTCTCAAACCTGTTACAAGTTTTAAGAACATATTAAGAAAACAGAAAAAGAGAAAAAATAGTAGTAACAATTTGTGGCGCTTTATATACACAAAAGAAACTTGAAGCTGCGGAAAGAAATTGTAGAGAAAAAAGCATCGAGCATATGCTAATATAATGAACTTTTGGGAGGGCAGGCGCCCAAACAAACACACCGCCTGTTGCTTTGCAAATAGTAAGGTATGCTATCAGCTCTTTAGGGTTTACCCTAAAATTAATATTAAGAATTATTATACAAGAATATTATCCAACAATATTTTAACACATGTTCGCAAATGTTCTTTAGCTACTTAATACTCATTACGTTTTCATTTCACATGCTAAAATGTTTAATATCTGTGTGTGGAATACTGCTAGAAGAAACATAACTTTTAGTTAATTTATATTTTATATACAGGTAACTAAATGAAATATATTAAATTGAGTTTCTAAAATGTTTACCTTGTCGTTTATTTTGCTTTTAAATCTTAGGTATTTGTATAAATACAGTGGACTTGAAAAGGGCCGGCCATTTCTTGCGAATTATAGGGGCTTTCGATTTAATGGGGCTAAAATAAAATAAATACTGTTTTTTGGTTTGTACGAGTATATCTGTACATCGTGTTATAGTTCAAGTTTTTTCCTTTCTTTAAGTTTTTCTTAAGAAGGGTTTTTTACAATACAAATTTGCTGTGATCAATAATTTTTGATTGAAGAAGACAAGAAAAATAATAATCAAATCTTTAGCTGGGAGACAACTACCTGTTTCGTAGTCGCTACACTACTCATCAGCAGCCATTACGATTGGAACTCGGGTCATGACGTTTCATGATCTACTGTTTTAACCACTCAGCCACCGAGCCATTTAATTATTCTCTATCTATGTATATTCATCTCATATTGAATCATATATGCATTTTGTTTGTACAGCGTTTGCTGTCTCAGAACTAGCGGTATTTCTTTTTAGTTATTAACATACATATTTTTGTATTTTAATAATTCTTCGTCCCCAGAGATGTAAATATTAATTTATGGAATTTTTGTTGAACTTTATCATTTTTAAATTATATTTTTGGTTTGTACATTTGTACATAGGGTTTTAGATCAAATTTTTCCTTTCTTAAGTTTTTTCTTTTTTCGGAGACAGCAAACGCTGTACAAATAATGTGGGCAATTAACAAAATGCATATGTGATATGAGATGAATAAAGAAAATATAATCTAATAATTCCCTTTTCAACTTATATAAAGGTCACATTCTCTGGACCCGTAAACCCGCTTTTTAATTACAAAGAATTAAAAAGCGGATGTCTTCTACTTAAATTCAAGCGTGTTTATTCAACGATTCCAGTCAGTCTCAATATTTAATTGTGTGTCTGCGTAACATTGTTGCTATTTTTGATATTCATTCTATAATTTAAAAACTTTATCAATAAAAATTATACTTTATATGAGAAATACATATATGTTTTCCAATATTTAAAAAATTGGTCTTTTCGGAAGGATTTTAGTAAGTTTTAGATCCAAGTTTGGTCGAATTTAAAACTTTTGAGTGGCAACCCTGATATGGATGATGAAAAATTATTATTTTTGTGGCGCAGGCAAATTAATGCCTGTATAGCAAATATTCTCCGGGATATAATAATCCGGAGAAAAAAGAATAATACGAGTATAGAAGACAATTTCAAAAACACATGTCACTATTTTAGGTATTCTATAAGCGTACTTACAGTTACATATACTCGTACGATACATTTACGATTTCTACCGTCGGCTAACTGAGCCTACTGAATAGTTTTATGTTTTTAACAATTTTGATTTCTTTTCAAAGGGGACCCCTTAATTTGTAGAAAAAGGAAAACAGGAAAAAAGTGTTTAAAGGTGAAGCAATATACGAGTAGGAGAATAAAAACCATTGTGTATACTATTTGGGGTGAATTGCTTAAAATGTGGTAAAATTTCAATTTGTCTGATAGTATTTTTGGGTGCTTTAAGTGTAGATAAAATAATAAATTACCCCACTGAAAAATGTCTAAAGAAGGAAACTGTGTGCGTTTGTTAAAAAACGTTTACCATTTGACGATAAAAATAAAGTACTCAAAAAGTCCATCCGGGTCATAACGTTAAGGTGTTTTACACTCTTGTTGACAACGAAATATATAATTTGCAATTGTATTTTGTTTACTTTAATAGTTCATTAAATAACAATTTCGAAATGGTTCGCAATTTATGAGGAATGGAAGTTTTAATACATAATTAAATACTTAAAAAGGATACATAATAAAACCGTATTTATTTTCCTTGTATCCTTTGAACACCCTAAAGCGTACAAGTTCTATTTATTTTATTATTGCGTGTTATAGCTTAAACTTTTTTATTCATATCCTTAATGGTAACGATTCTTTTTATGAATAGCTGGCTTAAAGTATTTGACTTGCAAAAGGTAAACATGCTTATGGATGTAAAATAGACTCTGTGTTACACTTAAAATTAAAAGTAAACTTGTTTTACGAACAGATATACATATCCTTTTTGATTAAATTTAAATTTCTGTTCAACAATTTTGTCATACATCCTTTTTGTGAAAAAGCATTTAATTTTATTACGAGCGTGATATTTTGATGATTATTATTATTATGATTATTATTATGTTTTTTTTTTTTGCACAAAGCGGAACAATTTCTGACGAAGAAAAACTTGTATGCAAAAGAAAATTAAAATAATGCTCGTTTCTTATGTCTATAAGTAGACATTTCTGAAGTGCTAATCTGAAGTGCAATTCTGTAACTTTTATAACGATAAACGAATCGTTAAAATAATTATAACGATATTTTACCGAATTGGCTATTCTGTAACATGTTTTTAACGATATTCGCTGTCGATCAAAATCAGCTGTTTTTAATTTCACTGTCGATTGTCGATATCTTAAAGACACGAATTTTCTTGTTGTTTATTCAATCGTTAAAGTGAATTTTTTTTATTAAATTGTGCTTCTATGAAATAAAGTGCTAATAATCTAATTTTTAATACATAAAAATATTTATTAAATACATAAATTAACACATAAAATATTTATTAAATATTATATACATTTTAAAAAACAAAAATTTCAGTATCATTTTTCTACTCGCGTTTTGTGTTTAAATCGCTTTTGAACATTTGGCATTCGGACTTGCAAGGTATGAAACAAGTTTGAAGCTTCAAGAGATAAGCAATGTGTTTTTCGGGAACTGGACAATTCCTTTGAATTAACAGCTAATTAATTTAAAAAGTTATACAGATTATTACCATCCTTAGTTGTGGTCATTCTGTACATACAGAAATTAGTACATATAAAAAAATAAATGAAACATATGAACACATATTTTATATTACTTACCTTATTACAAATTAAATAATATTTATTATTACTTAAAAACTAAAATCATAACATATAAAAATCACCACATATAAAAATTAATATTTTCTTCTTTGTAGTTTTCGTTTTTTTTTTTTTTTTTTTTTTGGCAGATGTAATGTTTACATGAATGAATAGAAAAATACAGCTGTTTACCAGCGTTAGAATTAAGTTGCAGAATCTCTCTATCGTTAGTGCAAGCGATGAAATTTGAGACCAAAGTTGCGATTATCGGATCGTTAAAACTTAGAGAATCGTACTACTGGCCATTAGTAGCTTGTATAAGCTCTGATAAATATATTCAACAATTTAACACGGCGATTTCAAATCATGTACGTTTTTAAAATCGCGAAAGTGATTTCTTGATTTGCTCAAAATCTCAAGATGTTAATATTTTCGGAGTGTTTTTTTTTTTTTTTTTTGCCGAAATTAGGGACAATCTCCGTGAATCTGGTAACTACAGATATATTTTCATACTACTAAACATATGTACTTTTTCAGTAACTTTTTTTATTTATTTTGTTTAAAAATCCAATATTATTAAATAAATAAGAAAAAAAAAACACACACACACTGTAGCTGTGTTGCAGGAAAATATAACGAAACAGTCCGAACTGGTCCAAAATTGTCCAAAAGCGTTCCACACATAGATGCAAATTTGTTCTAAAATCGTCATATTCGAGGGAAAAAATCATCAATCAGATTATCGCAAATCGTGAAAAATTCGCCAACACGTAAAATTATTATTATTTTTTATATAAGATAATAGTACATATTTTAATAGGGTAAAATGTAACAGAACAATTCATGGTTGCCTTCAATAAAAGGAACTACAGCTGTTCGAAAAACAAACAATAACAAAGAAACAAAGTTCATTTGAATCAACTCGTATACAAATCATTTCAGTGTTTTTATATAAAATGGAATGTGCAAAATACTTTAAAAGCCCAAAAGCGTAAAATATCACTGTATTTTTTCGTAGAACTAAATGTAAATTTTTTTTTTTGCCACGTCAAAACACAGCATATATTTCTGTATGGGCTTGAAATTTGGGTTTTTGCGTTTCCGAACTTTAGGTAAATTTTATCTGTATTTGAGAGAAGCTTATGCATGCTCTCTTATGCACGCAACTTGCCTGGGAAGTAAAGAAACACACCTAATGTGCTCTATTTTTGGCGACGAATATTCACGACCACAAATTTGTCGTTCGTCACAGTTGTGTTTCTAGCATAAAGGGACAATTTTATGTATACTGTTGCCAGTTTAAAATTTCAAAATTAAATTAGTTATCAGTTAATATGTGTTTTCTGAATACAAATTATCAAGAACAGTTTATTATGCTCTAATATTTGTATTGATCTTATGTACATGAAAGCAATAGTTTTTTTTTCTGTAAACTAATGATCACCACGCAATGAAAAATTGTGCTTATAGATTTACATACATACTTCGTGTTCTCTTTGTGGGATATCACTATTGTAAACCATCAAAACCGGATCATTGATACGTTAAAACATGTTTCATTTTTGTGTATTATTTATTGTTGAAATACATACTCGTATATAAATACGAATATCTAAAAAAAAATGTAAAATATTTTTGTTTTATTTCTTGAAATTTTTGTTTTTATAACTTGACCTTAAAAATCTTTTTCTTGTTGGTTTTTTATGTTGTTTTTTAAGTTATTGCGTTTTCCTTCTAAATTACCTGTAGCCTTAAAAATGCATTTTAGATCATTTTGCGTCGTAATGAAATCCTTTTCATTTTCTCTTTCCTGTCATACCTGACAACATTGTTAACATTAATATTACTTGACACTATTTGATGAGAAAAAGAAAAGATGAATAATCTTAAGAAATATTACAGATATAAAAGTTTGTGCTACAAAGTGTTGCAAGTCATTTGAACAAATGACTTTTTCATTCGCCAACATTTCCGGATAATGGTTTACCATCGTACGCTTTAAATCGAAGTTTTCCTTTAAAGAAAAGATTTATTCCTTATGAATGATGGCCAACATGTTAATAAAGCAAAAAAGAAAAAAAACTTACCTCTTTTGTTATATACCACTAACAAAATCCTTGTTTTTTTTTTTTTTTGCTGGCATGCCTGCATACATCGGTAAAAGATGCCAAGATAAAAATATAACAACGTAAACTCTTTAGGTCGAAACATATTTAAATATTTTTTTTATTTTTTTGGTTATTTTTTTTATCTTGGACCAGTACTCAGGGGACAGCCCCTACATATGCAGTGCTTTGTACTGGAACTAGGAAAATAGATTATGAGAAGGAGGAAGAGGTGAGTAATATTTGTGAACTTAACACACAGAACGACCTAAACAAACGTTAAATTAGTTAAAACATATTTGCAAGTACGTTTTTCGTATTTGAGATATACATATTTGAAAAGCATTTAACAAACAATAATAAAATTTACTTCACCTCTTTGAGGCAGTTTCAAAAATTTCTTATAAGCAAAATGTATTTTTTTTTAAGACAATAAATTTACAAATCAAAAAATTACAAACAGCTTGTTACCTATCTTCTCTCGCTGTCTATATGTCAATTCATAGGGGCTACTCTAATCACCAGTAGACTTGATATGCGCAAAATAAAGGCAGGTATTATTTAAAAAAAAATTCTTTTTAAATTCTCAATAATTTATTTAGAATATTCACACAACATTAAATACGATGCTAAAATTACGTGATATACACTTTGAATTAGTCGATTATACACCTTATAGTCCAGATGACTTTTTCCTGTTCCAAACTTGAAAAAAATGGTTCGCAGGAAAAAGATTCACCTCAAACGAAGAACTAATTACCGAAATTAACGCATATTTTGAGGGGCTTGCAAAATCGTATAAAAAAGATGGAATATCGTCTTACTAAGTTATTGAGCTAAAGGGATACTATGTTGAGAAATAAGTGGTTTTTGAATAAAAAAAAAATGTTATTTTCGTACTTAGCTTCAATATCAATCCGCTCTCGTATTTAGCCTTTTCTAATGCAAATTTTTATTGCTGTTTGTTGGAAAACAAAAATAAATGTGCTTGCAAACTGTAACATGTCTATGCATGCTTTCAAGATAACTGTTTTATTAATGACACATGTTCATGTTCGTGAAAGAACAAATCTTACAAAATGCCAAACTCTTACTTCTCTATAATAAATAAGTATTGTTGTGAGTGTATTTGAAAGTGGGCTTAAAAAAATAAAATTGTTGTTAATTTGTGTCTAAGCAACATTGAGAATTTAAAAAGGTGTTTACAAATTATTTATATTCTGCAAAATCTTTAACATTTAAAAATCTGAATAGCAAATAAAAGCCAGATTGTGCACAGAATTTATTCATTTATTCCGTTCATTAAAATTTGTGTACAATAGCTGCCGGAAATAAAAGTTTTTCTGTTTTATTCCTTTTTTAACAATCACACTGTACGTGTAACATTGAGCTGTGGAAGGAAAGTTAATTCTTAAGGTATTTGTGTGAAAAAAAAAACGAATGTGGTTTGTTTAAGTAGATGTGAAATGATTTCGATAAGTGCTCTTGACTTTAATTACACATGTTGAATCAAACGCTTAATTACATTTGGTAATAGAGAAATTAGAATAAATAAATTGCACTTAAAAGTGAATTGCTTCAAGCATATAAAGTACTGGAAAAAATGATAGGGACGCATAAAATGTTCACTTAATCTGAAACAGTATTTTTTATACATATCAGACTTAATACATATGTATTCGTATATACTAGGGTGACCGATAAAAAAAGTAGATGTGTTTGTTATTGATATTCGTCAGATATTCAACAGAAGATTCTTTTGAGGATAGAATATTGAACACAATCGTCAAACAAACAACGCATGCTAACTGGGTATATAATACAAAAATAAATTTATTAATATAATGTAATAAAATAATAAATTTAAACATAATAAAAAACTTTATAATATATATGTATTTCCCCCAAACATAATCAGGGGTCTAATCACCGCATACGATATCGAATTAACTATCGTATCGAATAACATTACGATACATCTAAATTATGGCAAACGATGCATATTGGATCGTAATTTAAACAAAATGTAATAGATTGAAGACCATACGTTTCCTAAAAGTAGGAATACAAAAAATAAATCCTTTAACTTTTTATGCGTATGCCGTGATACCAAAATGAAAAATTTCGATAATTTTGCTCGATATCGTATGCGGTGATTTGGCCCCAGGATATGTCCTAAGAGCATGAAGTTACACAATTCTTGTTCAAAGTTGTAGTATCTAGCAGCTAAAATACAAAAAATGATTGAAAATGGAAAAGTCATATATAAATATATTATTATAGTTTGATGTCATATAGTATGCTTGTCGGCCACAATAGTATGGTTGAAAACGTTTTGTGTGTGGATACTAAAATAGTATGGTCGGATGCAGCCATAATATGTTAGCTAGAAAATATGCTTGACTTCTCCAAAGTATTGTTGTGTACAAAATACAAATGTATGCTTGCATCTTTCTATTTGAACTTGGCTTTGGATTTCCACAAACACTTGTGTTGTTAGACAATTATATGTTAGTTCATTTGTTTTTAATCAACCAATATATATTCTTTTAAAGATATATCTTTTAAACTTCCGAAAAAAAAACTGACAGAAAATTATATGTGCGCATATACGATAGGAGAATGTCAACAACTAGAATAAAACTATAATAAATGATTACAATAGTAATTTTTTCTGTCTTTTCAAACTTACATTTGTTGGAAATGAATTGATGCATCATACATATGATAAAAACAAATATTTTAATATTGGGTTTGACAAATCTATTGTCGTTTTTAATTAAAAAATTCATAAATATTAATTTTGTATAAAACATATTTTGAAATATAGACGGTAACAGTAGAAGTACAGAAGTACAAACAGTAAGATATTTATGGCAGATTACACTATAGTTAAGTCCATAACGGACTGTTCTGAACAATAATATACATACCATATTATAGCATACGTATATACTTATGTTTCTACGTTTTCATATATAAAATCATCGATATGCTGCCAGAAAATACCGAAGCTGGAAAACTTTAACAACCTCTAAAATAAAATTCTGTAGTGATCATTTAAAACGCTGACACTCTTTGATTTTTTTTTTTAGTTTTGGTCTCCTCTACCTGAATCAATCGTCGGAGACTCACTTTTTTTCTCGTTGAACTATGTATTTAGTCCTGGGTAGTGCTTGGAATACCATTTTCTTAGAACTGAATATTAAATGAGCTGAAATATTGTCTGTATACATTTTGTATAAAATTTTGCTTTACATTTAAAATTTAAAAAACTATAAAAAATATTTTGTTTTCTAGTTTGATTTTTCTATGTCAAATTTTTTTTTTAACAGCTTTAAACTTTTTACGCAAATAAGAACATCAAGCTATGAAACAAAAACATTTTTTGCTTTAAAGTATAATTACAAATGTTTGTGTTTTTTTAAGCCTTAACTTTGTGTGTATGTTTGTAAATATTTACTTTATTCTCTCACACATATAAAATATAGGACAACAACATTTGTCCATAATAAATGTAGACATTTTGTCTTCTTTGTTTACTCAACTCAATTGTAAGCATGAACATGCTTGCATTTACATGTGTATTTACTTACATACAGTGTTGCCAAAACTTTAGAAGGAAAGTTTAAAATTGTTTTGATATATTGCCCGAAATATGTTATATATTTAGATGAGTAGTTGCAAAAACGGAGATTTTTTTGTAAAACAAAATGTTCAGTCTAACATCGTTTAGACTAAATTGGCAACCCTGCCTGTGTGCACAGATATACATAATTGTTCGTTCCAAATGTTTTTCCTTGCATTTTATTGAAATGCATTTCAGTTTATGTGCTTGTTAAAGTTAACAAAAAGTAAAAAATTTTACAAAGAGTAAATCAATGTTTTTATTTTACTTTTGCTTCAATAAAAATGTAGTGTAAATTAAAAAGATTTGCTCTCAAGCGTATACTTCATAAGATGTGTGTATGCGGAGTTTCGTGTTATATGAATTATACGCACCGAAGCACTTCAGTTTAATTTATGCATGACATACATAAATTACTCGCCAAAGAAATGTTTACACTGAAAAATAATTGTATACATATTTACGAGGGCGGATTGATATTGAAGCTACGTAAGTAGGAAAAAAAAACATTTTTTTTCAAATACCATTTATTTTTCAACATAGTTTCCTTATAGCTCAATACACTTAGTAAGACGATATTCCAACTTTTTTATACCA
Source organism: Thecocarcelia acutangulata (assembly GCA_914767995.1). Classification (NCBI taxonomy): domain Eukaryota; kingdom Metazoa; phylum Arthropoda; class Insecta; order Diptera; family Tachinidae; genus Thecocarcelia; species Thecocarcelia acutangulata. Next base: position 16,080,894 of record OU612097.1, read on the forward strand.
TCTGAATAATATGATTTTGGGAACCCCTCAAAATACGCGTTAGTTTCTTCAAGTTTGGAAACAGGAAAAAGTCACTAGGAGGTAAATATGGACTATATGGTGGATGATCAAACAATTCGAAGTGTATTTCATGTAATCGTACCTAATGTTGTGTGAACCAGTGCGTTGTCTTGAAGAAAGAGCACTTTTTCCTTCTTTAAATTTCACTGTCTTTGTCTTCTTCGGAACTCTTCCACCAGCTTACATCCATTGTTTCGATTACACAATTATCAATCGACGCCAAAAATCAACAGGATTACGCTTTATCATGCAACACAGCTGTGAAGTGGTCTGTCAAATTCGTTTTTGTTCGACACTGAGCAAATGCGGCACCCATCTTGCTGACAGCTTTTTAATATGCAAGTGTTCATGCAAAATATTGAACACACATTCATATAATATGTTTACCATTTCAACAATCTCACGTGACTTGACTCGGCGATCATTCATAATGATATCGAGGATTTTATTGATATTTTCTTCAGTAACCACCTCTTTTGGCCTTCTTGTTGATGGTCTTGTTGCATTGTTATAAACACAGTAATCCAATATTTTACATTGTAATCTGATGGAGCAGATGAACCGTAATGTTTGTCGAACTTTAATTTGTCTCTTTCGCCGTTTTCCCTTTCACATGATAGTGTTTAATCACTGCGCGAAATTCACTTTTTTCCATTTTTCAAGAAACACAAAAGTTGCTTACTTCAAACGACTACAACAAATAAACAAATCGATGAATTTGGGTGAAATTTTAAACGCTGGCGTTTGACAGATTGCAATCTAAAAAAAAAAAAATACAATAAAATAAAATAAAATAAAAAATAAATAAATATTAACGTGTTTGTGCTGCTATTTAGCGCTAGGTAGCTTCAATATCAATCCGCCCTCGTATGTAAATACATACTTGCTAAAACCTTGAAAGCTAAACAAACGATTTTTGTGACGTTTGATGTGAAATGAGCATTATTTTACTAAATTAATTTGGTTAAAAAAAATTTATCATATAAAAAACAAAACCTTTATAAATAAGTTTTCGTTTTTATAGAGGTATAAAGCTTTGAAATGAAATAAAGCAAAGATGTGTATTTTGAATTGTCGTAAAAATTATTTTATTCGATAATCTTCTGACTCTATAAGTTAAATATGACTTCTGACATATGACCGTCATAGCTGGCTGGTGGTTTAAACTTAAAATGACAGGAAGGAGAATTAGTTTTCATGATAACCTCTACTGTAAGGAGCCGGGAGTTATGATTAGACAGGTGAGTTGGTTAAGGGCTGATGTTTTTAGTGGTCTTAGGCCTAGCAACACATTAAGCCTTGTCCTCCATAGACTGTTAGGAAATTGCATACAGGAAGGGATTAGAAGGCCCGAAATCTTAAGTAAAGAATTCGTCTATACACTGAACCAAAAATTTACCTAAATACGGTAAAATGGCATGTAGATACATATGAAGAAAAGTAGGTTATTATAAAACCTATGATATTTTTCTTCATTGCTATGAAATTTTTCGTAAACATTTGTCATTTTTGTATATTTGTTGTAATGATGAAATTTCTTCAATAACGTTGTTATTTTCGTTATAAAACTGGGGGCAAAAACAATGAATTTTTAGTTAAAATTAAACGGAAGTTAGTAGAATTGATGAATATCGTTTGTCAATATGATAATATTCTCTTCAATTGGACTTAAAATCATTGTAAAAAAAATCATTGTAAAAATTTATTCATATTAAGAAAAAAAAATTGTTTAACATAAAATTATGGTCAAAATGATAAAAATTTATTAGCGCAAATAAATTTAAATAAACTTGAATAAAAAGCCTGTATATTTGATTAATTTTTTAGTTGGCTGTTGATGTAATTTTTTCGTTAATATTACCTACGATATTTTTTTCTGTGTATGGATACAAACTTATGGCAAAAGTTACTACATGTGTTAGCCAAGAAAGCCCGTAAATAATTCACCCCGTGGAGTTGGCCCATCATTACATTAGGCCAACAAGGCAGGTACTGATATAAATCAATTTAATAATTTGTGGTCTGTTACCTCAAAAACATTGCTTCTGTAAAAAAACATGACTAAAGTCATCTGACCAAATTTATATTTTATGTTCAAACATCTGACATTAGAACTCTCAAAGTAGTCGATTTGAGGAAGCTTTACCACTTCAATATTTTAATATGTTTTACATAATTTTTTTTTTTATAATAATAACAAGCATAGATAACGTCAGACGTACATGTATATGTACGGTTTGTGAGCAAATCTTACAAACCGTCTGTAAAAATTACATATTTGATAGGCCTGAAAAAATACATGAGGAATTACATATTAAAAAAAATATGTTGTCTGTGGGTGCCTTAATTTGGAGGTACGATTTTGATAATTTTTTCCAAAATTTGCGGTTGCATGCGACGATTTTAAAAGCTAATTCACGGGTTCGAAACATTCCCTACAATAAGTCAGTTGTAGCACGAGCTATGTGACTTGTTGCGCCGTCTTGTTAAAATTGCAGCTCATGCACACCAGGGTTGTTCAATTAATGAACGAAAAAGTCAGTGTCATGGCTCTATAGCGGTCACCATTAACTGTAACGCAAACTAGTCATTCTGGATGTAACGATGTTTCAACATACACTGGAGAACTAGCATCATTCCAAATATGGCAGTTTTTGTTGATTGCATTCAAACAAACCTAAGCTTTATTGTTACTCAATGTTTGCTTATGAAAATCGCGAGCGACGGCAATGCTGTTTTTGGGCTAATTTGCACAATTTTGAAGCCTTTTTTTAACCGTCAGTCTATTCATGTAAAAATATCAAACCAATCCTCTTAACAGCTGATAAAGTGGCCGCCAGTTTAAAAACTGCTTCCAACTTAAATTTTTATAACCCTATAGAAAACACCCTTAATTTTCGTTAAATAGCTTTAAATTCTTCTGACATAATCTTTAATTATAAATGAACGATTTAAACACTCGGCAAATATTTATGCTTTAAGCCTCACAAAACGTCAGCTTTATTTAGTTAAAACATACACTAATATTAAAAGCACATATCCTCTTAAGCTTTCAAACAAACATTAAACCCAATGTCAGCAACGAACATTACTTAAGTATAACAAAATGAAACACCTGTCTGCTGGTCTGATTGCTCATACAAATATATATTCATATGCACAGTAGTTTTAGTTAGAGAAAATTGCTTTTCATCAGTTCTACCCTAAAAAATTCATAAATGTGAGCTTGTTACACTCTCGAAATATTTTCCACACTGTTGTCCATGCTGGGAAAGACGCATATCGCTAAAAAATTGTGTTTTCGATTTGAAAACATTAAAAAGGTGCTCTGACAAACGTGAATACTAGAAATTTAACGTTTTCAAACCTACACTAATATAAAAAAACCATGTGCACTGCATTTGTTTTTAACCATTTACCAAGCCAGCTATACCGGGGTATTGGCATAAGCGCATCTGTCTTTCGTTTTCTTTGCGTACTTTGTCAAAAACACATAGACTTCTTCAAACAAAAGGAAAACAAAATGTTGATAACTTTTCGTAATTTTTACCAATGAAATACTTGTACTTGCAAAAGGTTATAAACACGGTCAAGATGCTTGCTGTCAATGTCGTGTACGTGTGCTTGACGCTTTAAAAATTTCATGCGTGATACCCATCACGCGTTCATTTTTTTTTTAATTTGATTTAGCGATGATTTGATTATTATTTTTCTTGTCTTCTTCAATCAAAAATTATTGATCACAGCAGATTTGTATTGTAAAAAATCCTTCTTAAGAAAAAACTTGAGAAAGAAAAAAACTTGAACTATATATAACCCGTTGTACAAATGTACAAACCAAAAATTTAATTAAAAAAAAAAAAAAAAAAAAAAAAAAAAAAAAAAAAAAAAAAAAACTGTATTAAGGTAAAAACTGAAATTAAATGCGCGAGGACATTTGAAATGTTGACTGTGGCGTGTAGCGAGTCCACTATGAGCAGAACACAAGATCAATTGTGGTATACCGGTTTAAGGAAGGCCGATAATGCTCGTCCTGGTCGCCCGAGCACGTCAACAACCGATGAACGCATTGAAGCAGTGAAGAAAATAATTTTGGATACTCGTCGAATCACTATCAGAGAGGTTGCTGATGATGTTGGCGTATCGTTCGGCTCATGCCAAGCAATTTTTACAGATGTTTTAGGCATGAAACGTGCGGCTGCGAAGATTGTTCCAAAATTGCTAAATCTTGAGCAAAATCAACGTGGAATGGACATCGCTCAGGAGCTGTCAAACATCGTCAACGACAATCCAAATTTCCTCAAAAAGGTCATAACTGGTGACGCATCATGGGGTGTATGGCTATGACCTTGAAACCAAAGCCCAATCATCCCAATGGAAGCGTCCAGAAGAGCCAAGATCGAAAAAAGCACGTTAAGTTCGGTCAAATTTGAAGATTTTGCTCACTGTATTCTTTGACTGCAATGGCGTGGTGCATCATGAGTTCTTGCCACAATGTCGTACGGTCAATAAGGATTACTAACTTGCAGTTATGTACAGTTTGCGCGAAACAATTCGTTAGAAACGCAGAGAACTGTGGAAAAAACAATCACGGATTTTGCACCATGATAACGCACCAGGGGCCAAATTCCGCAACGATGAATTTTTAAATGTTCACCAATTTCAGTGTTCACTTTTCATTTTTGAGCCCGCAATGGTGAGAATGAATAATTGTGAAACTTAAAGTGTACACTTAATAATAATTTTTTCACCCAAAAATGTTCGGTGAATTTTAGTTTTTTGTAAAATATTTTGAACTTGAAAAAAATAAACAAAGGATTATGTATGTATATTAAAATTATCTATTTAAGAACTTATGTGACACAGTTAATTTGACAAATCATCATATCACTCAGTCTGAAGAACCACATTGAGCGCAATAAAATTCATTGTTTCTTACGGAATCGCTTTTTAATGAAAAGCGAACACTGTGTCTGTCAGTGAATTTTATTTTGAGTGTTCACTGGTAAAAAAAATCATAGTTGCGGAATCTGGCCACAGCTCACACATCGATGCTTGTGCGTGAGTTTTTGACCAAAAACGAAACCGTTATCATGCCTCAACCACCGTATTCACCGGACTTGGCCCCCGCTGAATTTTTCCTCTTCCCAATACTGAAGACACCGATGAAAGGAAAGCGACGTAGCAAACGCTTGAGGAGATAAACGCAAAATCGAAACAGGAGCTGTAGGCGATACCAAAAAGCGCGTATTTCGAGGATTAGAGCAAACGCTGGCATAATTGTATTATATCTGAAGGGGATTACTTTGAAGAGGATAAGATAGTTTTATTGATGAATAAATAAATACTTTTTGAAAAAATTTAAAATAACGGTTATTTTTTTTTATCAGACCTCGTAAGAAAAAAATAAGTAAAAGATAATAAAATAGAATCTGTTGTATTTCAATCTGGAACAAGTTGTCATTATTATTTTTAAATGAGAAAAACATTCCCAGAAATTCAAAATACAATAAAATTTGTGATGAGAATTAATATATTTTGCAATTTATAGAAGTTTTTCAGTCACCAAACGAATTCCGCAATATTAAAATTAATATGAATGCTTGATGGGCTATCAAGCATGAAATTGTACAGTATCAAGCATACGTACACAAAGCTGATAGCAAGCATTTTGATCATATCTAGCCTGCTGAAAATATTCTTCACAATTTAAAACAATAATTACATTTTATTTCCACTTGAAATTCAAGATATTCTATTTTGTCACTTTATCGTTCAATTTTCTTCTGCTTATATTTTTCTTGGCAACCACTCGAAAATAGAATAATAAAAATTTGTTTGTGATTGATAGCTTGCACTAGACACAACCAAACATGTGACAGCAAGCATGTCAGAAAATCCAAAATTTTTGGTTTTCCTTCAAGCATTGTCAGTGTCAAAAATACTAATAAATTTTCACACATACTATTACCATGCTTGTTAAACATTTTGACCGTGTCTATCCCCCTTAATGTTTTTTTTTGTGTTGTATTTGTTGTAGTTCTGTCACTATCTGGTAGTTTTACTTTCTTTTTTGCTTTTTCAGGGATCAAAGTATTTAGATGTCAAATCAAGTTCTAATTATTATATACATATTATATGTATATTACATTATACTTTACATATGTATTATATTATATATTATACATTACATATTATGCAAAAGGAAACGCGCGTATATACATCCCTTAACTTCGTTTAATATTAAACTTAACATAATTTTTAATTCACGTTAAAAGAAACACAACAAGTTACGGGTATTGTTAATTTTAATTTACTTATCTTTAAGTTGTCACTTTAATTATTTTGTTTTTTTTTTTAATAATTTTTTATTTAAATTTCTTTTCTACTTTCATGACACCTTTGAACACTGTCTCTCTCTCCTTCAATAACAACATCAACAACAACTTTTTCCTCTTTATTGCTGTTTACGTTTTCCACCAACCAAAACACATACACACATCTTTCCTCTGCACGCTTAAACAGGCAAATTAGCAGCAACTCAATGGCGTACACGTTTCGGTCGTTTATCCAAAGTGCCCTCTTTGGGTGAAGTAGATCCAACTGGATCGTTTTGTGCCTTCCCAGATGATTGGTTGAAAAAGAAAGCCGGTAAACATAAAAAGTTTAATTTCATCTTCCTCCATTTTGACGTTTAGAACAGCTCTAACAGCTAAACAAATACACATACATACATATGCATGCATAAACTAAAAGCCCAGCAGCAAAATTCAACAACTTTAACTCAATAAAAATTGTTGCACGAATTTCAGCAGAAAACAAAAACTTTTAATTGTACATAATAAATAAAATTGTTGTTTTTTGTTCGTTTAAAGTAAAAACTTTGCTTGCACAAATGTAAACTATTTTCTAATATTCTTATATATGTATTTGTTTATTTTTATAAAACTTTTCAATTAAAGCGGAAAAGGCTATCAATCCTACCGGTTCCGATTTATGGAAGAGTAAGTTTGGACTGTGTTCATCAACTGTAATCATTAAATAAATTATCTATTATTTTTCCCCCAAACAGTTTTCGTTGTTAATGCTGTGCCATTTGTGGTTTTTGGCTTTCTGGACAATTTCACCATGATAATTGCTGTAAGTAACGAAAATAATCTACACGAAACGAAAAAAAATAGTTTAATCATGCAAAATCCAAAACGAGAAATACGTTGGAGAAATATTTTTAAGAAATTTTATTCTAAAAACTAGTTAGAACTTTGTAACAGTAATTATTCTGACTATTAAAATACTTATTTTGCTTATAAATCAATAATTTTACATGTTGACGATTTCCAATAACCAACATTATATTAACGACTTTGACGATATTAACACCGATTTATCTGGCATTACATTTTTTGGAATATGGAATTTAATTTAATGCAAAACAAACGCTCTCTGGCGCACTTTGGTTACTTCCTAATTCTGGTTACTTTTTTAGTTTTATTTGTATGTATGGAAATAAAAACAGGGGGCTAATTCTGTCATTCGCTTACGAGCGAGTTCTTACTCGAATGTGCGAGTTTTTACACTTTTGGGATTATTTCATTCGATATCGAGTGAAAGGTTTCGAAATTTCTAATGATGCCATTCGATAGCGAGTAACCATTCGAATGCAACCGTGCAACTTTTTACTCGTAAGCAAAAGTACTATCGAAAACCAGCCAAACAAGAGAACACAAAAGAAATGTAAATTAAAAACTTGTTTTAAATAGCAATGGAATTCAAATTCAATTGATAATTTTGGGTTCTTAAGGCTTTTTTCAATTCATATGATGATGTATATGACGTATATATACAGGTATATGTATATAAAGATGAGTATTGCGAAGAACACAAAAACTTATATTTGAAGTCACATATTATTATATTCAAGAATTTATTTTTGTTTTTCTTTTTTCCTTAGAAATGCATATATACATATGCTTATACATAGTTAAATGGTTGTTTTTTACATACATATTTATTGAATTTTTATTTCTATTTACTTACTTTTTAATGTACAAACACGCATACATGACTGATTTAAATGAATTGTTATTGTGAACGTATGTGTGTTTATTTAGTTTTTAATGTACAACAAGTATACAAAGTATGCGAATACATACAATTTTCGGCAGTGTTATAAAACACATTTTGTCAGTATTTTGCAACACTGAAGTGATAACTCGACTCGTTACGTAACGAGTCACATCATTAGAAAATTACACGATATCGAAATTATTTTCTACTCGTTAATAGTTTCGATCACGAATGACAGAATTAGCCCCCAGCTGATTAGTCCGAAGCAGCGTTGCCAGAATCTAGATTTTTCAAGTAAAATAAAATAAGATGTGAAGATCTTTTTCAAAACTAAGATTTTTTGAGATTTAATATTTCAATACGTGAACTATTTTCACATATCAAACAAAGTTTGACTTTTTTTACATAAAATAAGGCATGAAATAATTGAAAGCGTTTTGTTTTTTCTGAAGAAGTCTTCCGGAGGAAGACGAAATATCGAAGAATAAATTCATTAACACATTTTTTATATAACAAACAAAACCAACCTCAAGCTTAAATCAACATTTCAATTTAATTTATAAAAAAAAGGTAAAAAAATTAGGTTTAACATAAAATGTAATAATAACTTTATACCTTTATGTTATTTCAAGCCGTTGGAGAAGATTTTTTTTACTCAGAACTCTGCCGGAGATGTATCTGTCTTGACTGAATTTGGTTTCAGAAAGACGGAACTACTGCACACGTAGCCAGATTTTTCCAACGAAAAATCCCAGCCACACTTTTCACAGGCTTCCAAGGTCAGCTGACCTGACTTTTTCATAGGGCTGCGTCAAGCAAGAGGTGTGCAAAAGTAAATTAAAAATTTTACTGAATTTAAGCAGTTATTTAAAAAATAATTAAGTCAATCTCGACTTTAGGCCGCAATCAATAGTTTTTTGATCAGATTCTTTTGCAAATGACAGTAGCATTTGCTATTCATACTCTTTCAATTATAGGCCCAGCCTATCTAAAATCGTTGCCAAAAGGCAAAATATGAATGAATCACTGATTAGTGATCTTCTATTAATCTGCGAATGGGGTCGCAAAAACAGGGTCGCCTTCAACGCTCGTAAGACCCAGTACTGTTTATTAACACACAAACAAACGACCGCTAATGCTGTTTCATCTGTACTCATGGATGGTATAAGTATTGAGGAATCGGGTGCTCTTGATGTTCTTGGAATGAAAGTACAGTGTGCCTCGGTTTTTTGAAACGGTGTAAAATGTACTTCACTCCATCCGATCTCCTTACAATTTATACCACCTACATCCGACCGAAAATGGAATACAACTCTCATGTTTGGGCCGGTGCCTCAAAGTCTATTTTGGAGTTACTCGACCGTGTGCAGGAGAGGGCGAAGAAGCTTATCAGTGACAGTGGGGTATCCAACTCTATTGACTCACTGGAGCATCGACGCAGTGTGGGGTGCGTTACTCTGTTCTATCGTTCTAAAATGGATTTTGCTCTGATGAAATTAGGGATCATGTTCCCGAAACTCGCACATTTTTGCGTAGCACGCTTTCATGGTCCAGGGCTCATCCTTTTGTGGTCGATTGTCTGGGGAATCGTACTACGCATTACAGAGAGAATTCGTTTTTCAGCCGTACGCTTCGTCTGTGGAATAACTTGCCTGCAGACGTGTTTCCTGTCTGTTGGAAAGTTCAAGTCAAACGTTCACAAACACTACTCCCTCTTTCCCCCTGCCCACAACCTATTTTCCCAGTTCTGGTACAATGCACTGCATATAAAGGGGTCATCCCCTGAGTACTGGTCCAAGATAAAAAAAAGATGTCACATATGCGTCTCTGAGCATGGAACTGGTTTAAAAGTCTATCAGCTTGAAGACCACCCAGTTATATAAATTGAAATATACTTTATACTACACAAAAAAAGAATAAAAAATAAGTAAATAAATAAATAAAATTAAATGAAATATATTTGTTAGCGAAATCTTATAATTTTTTATTCATCAGTCGGCCTGGGGCCAAATTACCGCATACGATATCGAGTAAAATTATCGAAATTTTCCCTTTTGGTATCATGGCATACGATAAAGAATTTTTTGTTTTTGTAATCGTACTTTTAGGAAACATATGATCTTCAATCTCTTACATTTTGTTTAAATTATGATCCAATATGCGTCGTTTGCCACAATCTACATGTATCGTAATGTTATTCGAGACGATGGTTAATTCGATATCGTATGCGGTGATTAAACCCCTGTACTACTATTTTTGGAAGAAATTTTAATTGAATTTAAGATTTAGTTTACATGAAAAGAAAGTTGTTATATTGGTTCTGTAATAATTACCGAATATTATATTTTTAAGTTTGAGATGTACAAAATTTTTTCCTCTAAAACTACATTTTTTTTTGCAATAAAAATTTTTCAGCAAAAATTTCTGGCACCACTGGTTGTGCAACTTTGTAAAGGAAATGAAAAAAATGCTCTCCAATTTTATCTCAAAATTGCACAAAAAGTGTTCGGACTGTTTCGTTATTCACGTGGAATACAGCTAATATTTACATATATGTTTTACTTGCAGGGCGACTACATTGAACAACTATTTGGAACCTTTATGTGCATATCCACCATGGCTGCTGCAGGTTTAGGAAATACCATAAGTGATATACTGGGTATTGGGTCAGCATTTTATGTTGAGCGCGGCTGTGAGTACTTAGGCTTAAAGCCACCCGATTTAACACCAATACAAATGGAAATGAAGTCTAGTCGCCGAGCTGCAAATTACGTATGTCTTTTTAACCTGATTTTTTCATAGGCCATAGTTTTAATGTCTTTTATATCTTAGGGCCGTATAATCGGTATTACGCTTGGTTGTCTCATTGGCATGTTCCCCCTTTTGTTGAAAACAGAACGTAAAGATGACGAGCATGTAAATAAGGAGGAAGAAGAACATATAAAAAATAAAGCTGAAGAACATAAAAAATCCGAAATAAAATAAATCTTGGCTCAATAGATTTTAACATTAATTGTCGAAAAAAAAACTTACTGCCTGTCCCACTGTGTCACTCGACATCGCTCGCATAAATACATTTGAAACAAAAACAAATTTTAAAATTTTGTTTTTGGCACGCATGTATTTATGCGAGCGATCGATGTCGAGTGACATAGTGGGTCAGGCAATTAAATTATCGAACTTTTCGTTTATTTACGTTACTTAATAATTTAAGCAGAAAAGTTTAAAGTTTATGATATTGATTTTCATAATCAGCTAAAAGCAATCAATGATTTTATTTGCAGACTGTGTTTAACTTTAATATATTTTAAGCTATATCTTAAAAGAATATAACTTTTCCTTATATATTTAATGCCAATTTGTGTAAATATATATATTTTGTATTTATGCTTTTTTGTCAAAAAATTTCAATATGTTTTTTCTAAAAAAAACTTAAACTGAAACTAGAAACCTAACAACTATCACTGTACGTACCTTTCAATCATAATTCCTAGAAAAACTCCTTAAGTTTCATTTTGCCTTTCTTTCTTTTATTTGACATAATTTTAACACCGTCCAGTTTTCATATTTAATAAAAAACACATACTGCCATTTTATAATTATAATTACAACACTAATAAGGAATTTATAAAAAAAACTAGCAATTTGTTGTATTTTCTCCCAGCAAGCTCAGTTAGCGTTTATTTCGCTACGATGCCTGATTTTGAAAATTTTGTTTGCTTTCTATTCTAACAAATAAACGTAACCGAATCACTTACATATGTATGTATTCTTAAAACTCTTCTGCTTTTTTTAGTAACTGTAATTAGTTGAATAATATTTTTCATATGAGTACATTCAATAACTATAAATCTGCAACCAAAATGGTGAAAATCTATCACTAAAGTTCTGAAATATATGTAAGTCAACTAATTGAGTTGGGTAAAATTCATTACAATAAGCCTATTCACAATCTTGTGCATCTGATATTTCATATGTGTACAATTGCAGACATAACATTTTGATAGTGTAAAGTAAAAATGTACTGCTGCATTTTGCAGTTTATATGCACAATATTGTAAATAGGACAAATGTATATATATAACATGTCAATAATATTCCACGTGAACTGTTGCTTTCCTGCCGTTTTATAAAGAAAAAAATGTAAATCAAACATTACAAAATGAATTGTTAAATTAAAACTAAAGGGTGGCCGAAAAGTCAACATGGGGTTCAAAAATTCAATTACTTTCGTAAAAAGATAAAATTTTTCTAGAACAAATTATTTTTCAGCTAAATTGTCCTTAATTATACAACACCATTTATAATAATTAATTTCAATCAAATTCTTAACGTGTGCAAAGTACTCTCGTATGTAAAATTTTGTCAGTTCTGCGGCGAATAGAGATACACTAGCTCTGAGGTCTAGTATACTAAATGATATGATTATTTATAATAAATATAGGTGTGATCATTTATATAAATATAGCAAAAAAAATAGCTTTTAGGTATCAAAATTTCTTTTTATAGTTCATTATAAGAATTCACCATTGTGAACCTGAAAACTGGTGTTAAATTTAAGTGACGTTATTCTCCATACTTTTTGTAAAAATATAAAATTTTGTAATTTGGAAAAAACATATGTATTAACGAAAGTTATAAAATTTTTAAATCCCAATTCTTCGGTATTTCTGGTCTCTCTACCCTGTAAAATTATAAAATGTCTCTGGCAAAATGTTTTGCCTCTATATAAACAACCCAAATATTTAAATCAATAATTGAATTCGGATGAAACAATCAGGCATGTTGTGACACTCGCATTAAAATTACGATTGAACTCGCAAGAGAGGTGCTCTGTAAATCAGATTCAGTTCAAATCACAAAAGTGTACCAAAGTGAACTGATAAATTTGCACTAAACTAATCCTTAAAGGACCTCCTGTTACACTATCCTACATGATCGTGCGATTTAGAGTATGTTTGCTGAAAAAGTACTAAAAATGCAACTGTGTAACAGAGTTTTTGACAAATCGTGCTATTTGAAAAATTTTATGAAAATTTTCATAACACCAGAGAATTGCCGGTACTCGGCAATTCTCAGCAATTCCTTACTTTTCTCTCATGTATGTATGTGTATGTGCATATACAATGTAAATTGCATGAAACAAAAGGTAGAGAATTGCTCAGTAATTGCCGAAAAAAGTCTGTGTGTGGACAAGAAAGCAGTTCCAAAAGAAAATTGCTAAAAAGCTCGGCAATTAAAATCGCTGTGTCTGACCTTAGACTTTGCCTGCTGACGACAAATTTAAAATGAAAAAGAGACAGAAAATTGCAAGAGATTCGAGTTTTTCGAAGAAATTTTCGTTGATAATACGTATACCGCACTCGCTCTAAATGCAGTGTAAATTATTGCAATCGTACGCTCGTGTAGGACAGTGAATCAGGGCCTTAAATAAAGAATAAAATGACGTATGTATATCAAATTAAATAATGTTTTGTTTATATTAGCTTCAAAACTAGACGATTTTCATAGGATTTTTGCTAAATATACGCAATTTAAAATTTTTTCTTAAAATGAATGAATGAATGCTGCTGACATTTTCAATTTATATTTTAGTTTATTTGTTTTGGTAAACCCATGTGGTTTTATTAGCATTCAAATTATGTAAACTCGCAAGAAAAACGCATGGGTTACAGAACAACTTAAAAAAAAAAGATTGCCGTTTTCAAGAGGTTGAAAGCTTGCGAGTGTGAGAATATGCCTGAATCCTACACATTCGCTATAAAAGGAAGTTTTCAAATAGGAATGTATTTTACTTATTTAAAATATTTGTTTAATTAATCAGCAAAATAAATTCTTTAAACTAAATCATTAAAAAAGAAAAAATTTCGATACATTTAACCAATTAATTGACTATTTTTTATAGCTGCATAAAGTATAAACTTTTTTTTTATTATTGCATCCACTAGCCTTTGTATTTCTCTCAAGTGCACTTTTATTAACAAAGACCTATGTTTAACTTATTTAAACTCTATACTAACATGATCTTCCAACGAATAAAACCTTTTAAATACTAAAGTACCTTTTATGCTATTAGCTATTAACAACAGAAAAATAAAGCCATTTATTAAAAAAAATAATAATAATAATAACTAAATCCTAAACAGAATATTAAGTAGCCTTTATAAGTTGGAATAAATGAAAAAAAGCACCAATACATTGTACTTACTTTATTAGTTTAGAATCCAAACATACACTTATGAAGTAGTAATTTAGAAAACAAAAAATTCCACAATTGGCAACAATAAGAAAAAAATCTAGAACATTAGAGAAGTCAAGCTTTTAGTAGAATTTAATTATAGCTTAATTAATTCTCAATTATATTAGTGTCAATGTTATTAAGCTATAGCTGTAAAATGAGAAAAAATATTATTTTGTGTCTAAAATTTAACTAATAAAACGTAGTAAGAATAAAATGAAGAAAATACACATAATAGTTTAATATGGTTTTGCTCTTAAGTGAGGATAAAGTTTTAAATTATCCTTATTGTAGTTGACGAAAGACGACTGTGTTGTAATAGATTAATAAGCAAACTTGTTCTTTATTGCAAAACTGACACGCGGACTTTTTTAAATTTTACAATCACAAAAAAGCTAATATTCAACTACATATGTAATGTTTTTAGTTTAGAAAGCTGTTTCAAATATACTGTTACGTTTTTGCCTCTAAAATTGCTATTGCGGGGTCTTCAATTGCAAATTAAATAATGACTCACTTGTTCGTTATACAGTACTTAAATAATTAACAACTTTATTTACACCACTGTATACCAAAACACTAGGCTTGCTACTTTCTGACAAGACAGTCGTCTTGCACAAAGCTTAAAATTAAACTGGCTCGTTGCCGCCTACCTGCCTGCTATTTATACTTCATTATCATCTTCTACAATCGTCATGATCTTTCAAGTGATTCATAATTCTAGACACAACTGTACAAATATAATTCTTAGGCGTAGACAATCTGGCAATATTAAGCAAGTGACAACAACAATCAATAAGAAACGAAATACCAAGAATGCAAGAATAACAACAAAATCACTTGTAGTTGATTTACTTGGAATTTTGCGTACTTTAAATCATGTATGTTTGTTTGTTTGTGTATTATGTTTCTAATTTTATCTTGTTTGTGCGAATGTGTTGAACATTTTATAACAAGCAGATCAGCATCTGATCTGTGATAAAAATTCTTAACAATACTATTACTTTTCTAACTTCATACGCTACAATAATTTTCCTTTCATAAGACTACTCGTTTGGTAATAGATACTCCCCTACAATACGTTAACTAAATAAATCATTTTGCCAGCCTTGCGTACACTTTTGTTATTCGTTTTTTTAATAGGTGTATTTCTTTACTTTACTTTGGGATCTCAATTCTCACGAACGATTTTGGGGAACAGTGTGCTTCCCTTTCTCTTACGAAACCCCTAGGCCGTACTTTTTGTTGGACTAATTTGGGAAAGCTGTGGGAAAATAAACAATAACAAGGAAAAAAGATTAATTTGATTCTGCCCATCATCATTTCAACTTTTTGTATAAATATTAATTCCAAATATGTGCAAAATTTTAAAACCACAAAAGGGTGAAAAAATCGTACCATTTTTTTTTTTTGAATTATTAAACTTGATTACCAGCCATGTGCTGAAACTCACATTTCGCAAAAAAAAAAAATGTGAGTACGATTTGAAGTCACAAAATTGGTGTGCTGAAAGTCGCAATCACATAAAATTTAGCTATTTCAACTAGCAAGCAAATGATGAAGTGAACTTTAAGTTAAATGGCTTATAATATGAAAATTTATTATCAAACCGTGGAACTGGAAGCG
The DNA here is from genome assembly GCA_914767995.1 of Thecocarcelia acutangulata. Classification (NCBI taxonomy): domain Eukaryota; kingdom Metazoa; phylum Arthropoda; class Insecta; order Diptera; family Tachinidae; genus Thecocarcelia; species Thecocarcelia acutangulata. The sequence goes on from OU612097.1 coordinate 16,096,885, forward strand.
TCTAAATAAAATTTGACTTGTTTTTATGTGTTTTCATGAAATATATTTAGAATTTTCATATATTTTAATAAAAAAATTTGTGATTAAAAATACACCTTTTTTATGATTGTTGTGTTGCATTTGTTTACTTTAAACATGGCGACTTCAGATGGCACAACTAGTTTTTTCCCATACAAAAAGCAAGTGCTGCCACATTTCACACATATTTTTGCTCAAACAAATCGCGCGATCTTTAGCACACAGAAAAGTGCGATTTGCGATTTCGTCCTAACATGTGATTTAAAAATTTTGCGTTTCTCAGCACATGGCCGTACAGCAGCAAAACACTGCATGTTTCTTTTTGAGCCAAAAGTTTTGCTTTGTTGAGCTACTGTACTTTCAGTGCATTTTCTCTTGTTTAATACTTATTTATTTGAAATTTCTGTTTTATCACTTAAAAAATTAAAAGATTCTTGCATTACATAATGTATGTATATATTCAAAATATTTCGAATGATACCAATTTTGTCTAAATATCTTCACAAAAGTAATGCAAAATAGCAATTTCATGTACACGTACACATATCAAAACTTCAGAGGTCCGTAGCCGGGAAACTATGCGTTTCCGCCAACTTTTTCACTTTACTTACATTATTTCTTTACATTCTTTTTTCAATTCGGGGCTTTGTGGGTAAACTGGTCTTGTTTCCTTAACACAAGACAAAGAAACACACCTGTTGTCAAATACATACCTGTTTTAATAAATTTTAAGTGTTCATGACCTGGTGGGGCCAGATTCCGCAACGATGATTTCTTTTTTTTTTTTTTATCAGTGAACACCAATAGGCGTAGTGTTTACTTTTCAATAAAAAACGATTCTGTAAGAATCAATGAATTTTATTGCGCTGAACGTGTTCGAAAATGCAGAATGAATTGAATGCTCATATCTGCTACCACGCAAGTTGTCTAATGGAAATTTTAATTTACATAATACGTTTGTTAATTTTTACTACTTTAAATTATTTTACAAAAATCAAAGCTCATCGCAGAGTTTTGAGTGTAAAAATTATTCCAAGTTTTCACTGTAACTATCAAAATTATCCATTCTCACCATTGCGGACACAAAAATTAAAAGTCAACAGTGAAACTTCTGAACATTTAAAAATTCGTTACGGAATTTAGCCCCTGCTCTGCTGAGAAAAAAAAAATCAAAATACGTTTTATTCTCAAAAAATATATTTGGGTATGTACATATGTATGTATGTTTGTATATTTTAAAAGTACATTTTAATTTTTAAGGAATTTTTTTCTTTGTAAATCAAATTTATGTTTTTACTTTTAAAAAAGAATAAAAATATAAATGGAAAAACTAAAAGTGCGAAAAAAATGTTGAGTCTAAACTCGAGCATTCGGTTATCAGCATTAAAACTTTTTGACTCCAATCTAAAATCAATATTTGTTAACTTTACATAAATTTCAACCATAACAAAGGCAAACGCATAAAATGTTTATGCTGTTTAATGTCGGCCAGGAAATTCCATAGCAAACCAACTACAGTAGAATTGCCATTTATTTTATATCCTTTACATTTTTCATCAACAGGGGAATTGCATAAGTTTTGCTTGAGCATAGTTTGTCGAGAAAATTCAATGTCATACTTTTTAGTTTCAGCATGGCGTTCGTAATCACTGTACTCTTCCTTATTGGCGAACCACTGTCCTTGTTGTTGATATTGCAACCCATGTTTGGCACATTTTTGATTGACATTTATCTTGGCCATAAGCATTTGTTGAGGTAGAGTTAATCGTGATTCTGTGGAAATTTCGTTATTTTTGTTCAATAGACTTTCGCGTAAGGCTTCTTCCCGGTATTGTTTTTCCAATTTAAGTAGTTCATCTTCTACATTTATTCCTAGATCTGTATGATTATTCTGTTGCGGCAAAACAACTGTTGCAGAAAATGACGAGGATGTTCCATTAGCTTTAGCCCTGGCAATCGAATCATTGACACTTGCTGCCATTTGCGTACGATTGCGGTGCAGAGGTGAGCCCGGTATTTGAGCAGCGAAAAATAATGCACCTGCTAAAGTCATAACGCTGGCGGCATAACTGACTGCTATTATGGTTATATTTCTGATCAAAAATTTGGCCAATGTGAATGAGGGTAGCATTTGTATTAATTCACTATATGTTAACCAACCACGACGTAATCCCTGTCTTCGTGCTAAAATCCCCTCAATATTAGTTAGTTTTTGGAAAAATTGCTCGTTAGATATGTATATATTCCACTCCTAGAAAAAAAAACCATTTAGAAAATATTCTTATCAATACATTTTTACAAACTCTAACCCCGCCTTATGCAAAAGTTGGAAAAGAACGTTTATGCACAAAAAGTTGTTTTCGTTTAAAAAATGTAGCTAAATAAGAAAATTGTTTCTATATCAATAAAAACGCAGCAATCCTCAATTTATCCTAGTTATTGTCATAGTAGGATTAACAATTTTTCTGCTTAAAAAAAAAAAAAAAACAAAAAAAAAAAAGCCTAACCTTTTATTGGTTTTATATGTTTCCGAATAAGAGGAAAATATTTTGTGTTTATTATGACAAATTTCAGCACTAAATTTGTACGAGCATAATAAACAAGAAATATTTTTTTTATAAATAAGACCCTTACACTTTATTTATGCAACAATGAACATTTCAAAAATTGACCAGCTAAAAATATTTTAATTACATTTTTGTACATTTGTACAACGGGTTTTACATCTCTGGGTACGGAGAATTATTAAAATAAAAAAGTATGTGTTAATATCTAATGGCCGGTACGGAGTTCTTACGGAAATTCACGTTTGGAAATATACATTTATTTCTACACGGAAAAATTGTGTAGATTAGTGTAAAAAATATTGTTTATAAACAAAAAATTGCAACTATTCGGCAAACAATTCTTCCTTTATTTTATTAACAAGTTTTTTTTTTTTAATTTTTTTAAATAATAGCAGTCATCTGTCAACAATTCCGTAGGCAAATAACTGTATGAATATTAATTTTTGTTTCGGTTAGGGGGAAAAAAGTCTCCACTTTTACTTTTAACACACCTGTAATACATGATGGCTGATCAATTTTGTTATATTAAGAAACTCAAAAAAACTTTTTGTGAAGTTTAATTTAATTTATTTATTAGTAATTCATTTGAAAAATAATAAATTTTTATTAAAGTAATCCATGAAGTTTTGAAAATAATTGAATTCAAATGGCCTCCTCAGCGGGAATTGTCTCAATTATCGTTCAAATGGATTGCTTTAAATCACCCAAACTTCTTGTTTGCAATAATAATAAAAAAAAAAAATTAGGTGCAGTGAGGTCAGAAGACATGAGAGGTCAACGGAATGTGGAGTTTCTTGAAATCAGCTTATTGGGAAGTTTTTGTCTCAAGTCTGTCATTACAGGCGTGGTATGTGACAAGTTCAAGCCTTCTTGAAACCAGACAGAGTTGACCAGTTCGTCGTAATGCTGGAAAAGAAAACTCTTTCAACATCTTTGAGTAACGGTCTTCATTGACCGTAACAGTAAGACCGTTTTCTTCGAAAAATTAAGGCCCGACAATAAACCTTGAAGAAACTGCACACCACACTGTGATGCAAAGTGGATGTAATGGAGTATCTTCGGGTTAGAATTACCCCATATCGACAATTTTGTTTGTTAACATTGCCGTTTAAATCAAAATGTGCCTCGTCAGACATAAAAATGCAGTTCAAGACTTTTTCATCCTGTGACACCATTTGAAAGATCTTCTCATAAAATTCCAAGCGAATCGGGAAGTCTCTAGGATTCAGTTTTTTTTTGTTTTGTTCATATGGAAATAATTTTAAATCTTGGTGCAGAATTGTCTGCAGTGACTGTTTGCTGACACCCATTAGAGCAGATAACTCCTTATCGAAACTCTAGGATTGGATTGTATTGCAGCAGCTACAGCAGCAATAGCTTCCTGCGTCCGAACAGAGGGATCTCTATGATGACGTGTTTTTGCGATTGTGTCACGCAAGCAAAATTCTTCTCGAGCCTAATTACAGGAGTGACACCAATGTACGCCTATATATATATATATATATATATATATATATTTTTTTTTTTTTTTGGACGAAAACAACGGACTCTAAAGCGTGAAAGCGTTGCACTATCCAAATTCTTGTTTCATTGTTCCAATTCTCCATTTTAGTTAAACTTAAAGATCAATCTATAAAATACAATAAAAATAGAACAGTTTAGCTACACAGAAAATAAGTTACGTTTTTTTTTTTTTTGATAGCAGCTTTCATCGGTAACCCTGTAATGAACAAATATCAAAAATTCTGTTTACTTTTCTTTTGGAACTCCGTACCGCTATGCGGAAATTTACATATGAAATTTACCAACCGTAATTTTTTTTGCACACAGTCCTTATGGGAACCTGAATTTCCCTAAAAACTCCGTACTGCCCTTAAAAACATAGATACCGCTTGTTCAGAGACAGCAAACGCTGTACAAACCATGCGGGCAATTAACAAAAAATGCATACGTGATTCAATATGAGATTAATATATATATAGAGAATACTTCAATGGATGGCTGCGTGACTAATGCGGCCGTTCATGATGCGTCTTGACCAGAGTTAAAATATGAAAAAGGGTGCTAATGAGTAGTGTAGCGATTATGAAGCAGCTAGTTGTCCCCCAGCTAAAGATTTGATTATTAAATAAAAATTCCTGACATTTTTATTTAACAATTATAAAGGCCGAAAAATCTATCATTAATGTTTGATTATTATTTTTCTTGTCTTCTTCAATCAAAAATTATTGATCACAGCAAATTTGTATTGTAAAAAATCCTTCTTAAGAAAACTTAAAGCAAAAACTTGAACTAAAAGCCGTTTTACAAATGTACAAAAATCTAATTTAAAAAATTTTAATTCAAACAGTGACCACAACTTTAAGCATTTTTTCTATAGAAATCATGTACTTACAATTGCGCATAAAAAATTTAATTCCAACTGTTTTAAATTGTCCTCCGTCATATTACCATATTCAGCCCAATCTGATAAATATACTTCCTCATCGTGTCCCACATAAAATTTCGTTGAAATCATCTAACAAAAATTTGAGGATACAAAACGATTTCAGTAAAAGTTGATTGTCAAGTTGAAAATCAATTTTTTACCATAGAAACAATAAATAGCTCCTGAGGTGTTATACGTCTAACATAGCCGGGATCAGTAGCATTTAAACGATCCAAATATATCAAAGCCATGATTAAAGTAGCTGGAGTAACAGTCTGCACACTTGAAGCTTCAACACTGCTTAACCGGTTCAATGTATAACCACGATGACTGTCACTAAACAACTCAGAGGCATACTCGGCTAAAGGTTTAGACATTTCCAAAACGTGAGGAACATCTTCACAGCCATCGGTAAAATCGTTTCCAAAATACAAAGATTTATTTATACGTTTCAAAAATTCATCGTGGGACATAACCTACACAAAAAATACACTCGTTGTTAATAAAAGATGGTACATATATGAACATATGTATGCATTTGTTGGTGACGTTCAGGTGATATTAATGTGCAGATAATGCATTCGCAAGCGATAGCCTTATCTCTGTATTTATTTTTTATACAAAGTATATTAAGCATTAATAAAAATGCCTTCAGTAACTGATCACACCAAGCTGTGGTTTTATATTTGTCGATTACCTTTTTTGAAGTTTTTGTATTGTTCGATGAGGTTTTAATGACGCATCCCTGCTTGCGCCCCATGGTGATAACTTTTTTGCTACTCGTTTTATGAAAAAAAAAAACTACAATTAGCTAAAAGAAGGGCAAATAATTCACAGTTTTTAACTATTTTAAAATGAAATTATTCATAATTAACCTTTCAAACACAATTGTTAAATATTTTATAGCACAATTAAGTGGAACGAACTGAACAATAATAGAACAGGCAAAATTTTCACTCCAAATTTAGCATGCATGTTAAAATGACACTTGATAATAATTAAAGCTGCCAGATTTTTTAAAATATATTTGGGAATTTTTATTGGAAAAATCATATATTATTGTTATGCGGGTGATAGGCGATACTAATTTTCGCACTTAACGTCTTGTCTTCACGTGCCATCGACTTGAACCTGACATGAACATAACGTCGGCAGAGCGAATGTAAAAATAAGTTCATGTTCTTGATGTGGCGTATACGTATGTTCGGATTTACCTTATCAAAGTGTTCAGTTCGGTGCCATTTTGTATTTTTTTGTATGTGATGGCCAACTTCATAGCGAACATCGATGCTCAGCCATATGCTCGAGCATCGATGTCAGAGCATGAGCGAAACATGAACATGAGCGGTTCACATTAGCCATTTGCGATGTTCGCCATGATGCTCATACCATGGTCATGGCTAATGGAGACCCCAAGTAACGAAGTATGAGTACACGTTACTACAACTCATACTATTTCACTTGAAAGAAATATATTAAAAGCAATACATACGCTGGCAAATCAATATTCGTATTATTTGATCTTGTTTATAATAATGTCTTCTAAATTTTTCCAGCTAAAGATCGTTGTTTTTTATTAAAAAGTTTTAGCAATTTTATATTTTTATATATCAATTATAGTTTTTTAGCATCTTTAGGCAAGATTAAAATATTATTAAATTAAATGTTATTTAACAAACCAGCATAATTAATATAGTCTGAATTGGCTGAATTATAGAGTATGTAAACCGATTTTTTTTGTTAATACCAATCAAAAAATAAAAACAGCTTGTTATCTATGTTTCCTAGCTGTCTATAAGTCGACTTTTCATAGGAGCAGGGCTGGGCAAAATATGTATTTCAAATACAAGATACTTCCCAGCTGTGTATTTCAAATACAAAATACTTTCAAGTTGTGTATTTCAAATACAAAATACTTTCAAGCTGCGTATTTCAAATACAAATACTTTTTTTATATTTCCACCACACAAGAACACACGAAAACAATGCTAAGTCCGAACATTTTTTGTTCTTTTCGTCCTACACGAGACTAATTCGTTTGCTGTAATATGTGTACTTATGCACAGCATTGTATGTGTATTAGCGGATTTGTATTATTTATTTAAGAACAATGATTATATTTGCATGTTAAAGTATACATCATTTTTGAAAACTTACGCTAAATTATTACAAGCCAAGTGAAAGTAAATGATCTTCAAGCTATGAATGCCCTTAGTATTACTCGTGCAGCAATGCCAGATGTTTTCCAATTTTACTGAAAGAAAATTGAATTGTCAACCCTTATGCGATTAATTAATTACAAAACGATTTTGTTCCCGTACTTAAATATTTAAAAAAGTTTGCCTACTCAGTAACCTATGACACAATCGCCCATGAGTTAATGCCCCTAGCAATTACCGAAAGCGCTTTCAAGGTTCACCAACTGTTGTTCTATTCATGTCCCTAAACAAAAAAAAACTCAATCCATCAATCCCACTCTGTGGCTTCATCGATTTTTCTTTGATCAAAAAGTTAAGTCAAATATTTAAAAAAGTTTTTTTTTTTAGCTTCAGCAGCCAGTAAAACTCGTTTCCTGGGCTCTCAGTAGAATTTTTCGTTCTTAGATGTTTACTAAAATTAATTTTTATTAAGAATACAATACACATCGCTTAGCTTATTTTAGCAGTGAAGTAGTTGGGCAAATTTACTTCCATCTCTTGTTTTCGTAGTCCCATTTGGAGGAAAGACCTGTAACAGGATTAACTTCCAGGTCTAACATGCGCTTTAATTGAGCCTTTTGATGTTCTTCATCGAAAGTAATAGGCATTTCATCGTAAACTGTTAAATACAACAATTGTATAATAAATTTCGGTTCTTTAAATTATATTATAATATATACCATATATGTTCAACAAAATGGATACCCAAAGAGCCATAGTGACGAAAATCAATGCAACCCCCAAATGCATTTTCCACTGACCAGTGCCAGCCTTCATTTCAGAGAAAGTTTGGCAGAAACTAGCACGGTAAAGAGCTTTAATTTCTTCATGGCTTAATTTTTTCCAATCTTGCTTTTCCTTTTCACGTAATGCAATTATTTCATTTGTGGGTTCACGGAAACGTACAGCAGGCATAGGATAATCTACTCGGTCTGCGTAACAGGCAGTACCATTCCAGCCATATCCCACAATTTCTCGTTTGCCAATTTTGTCCAAAGTGTGAATGGAGGCAATGCTACCAATTTGAGAGGTACGGGGCAAATGATTGGCCAATTGCCGACGCATACTCATATTAAGAAGTCGTAAAGCCATTGCAGAAATCTGTAAGTGAAACAATTATTTTTTTTAGAAATTTTACAAAAATGCTTTAATTTTTCCAACAACCATCGTTATGACGCAGACGCATAAAGCAAGATAGGTTATGTAATCTTTACCAAAGAATTTTACACTCAATCAACAATGAAAATTATAACAATTGAATAAAATTTACAAATTGTTGGGAAAATTTAATAAATAAATATGAATAAATAGTTGTAACATAAGCGATTTTGTTATAAAATTCTAGTTTTAACTAGATTCCCATTGGCAGATTACACAACAATCTTTTTTTTTTTTGAAACACAAATCCAAGCTCTTCATATAGCACTTCTTATAGTTTAATACTTTTATGTTATGTATTTATTTATTTAAATATCTTTAATTTCAGAAAGCTCGAATAAAATTCTTTTAAATTTACAAAAAGACTCACTTTTTGCCTGCTGCTAAACGTTGACAAAAAAATAATTCAGCTATTCAAGTCGAATTAATAAGAGGTAAAATCAGCAGCGCAGCTGATGATATTTTTAAGGTTTTAGTTACGATTGAATGTCAAAATTCCAAGGGAAAAACTTGTGTTTTTGACATTTCACAATGTTTTAATAGCAAGAAAACATAGTTAAGGTTTTGCATACATGTGTTGTTGTACTGGAAGGTTTACCGAAAACTGTATTATCATCTAAGGTGTTGTATCGTTCTCATTAAACATATGTTCCACAGTTGTGTGTAAAAAGTCTGTGATTGAACTTTTTTCTGCTACTAGTTTGGTATTAGGTAAGGCAGTGTATCAATTAACCATGCTGAAAATACATTCGGTAGTAGATAAGTCAGTGTTACTATTACTAAATGTTAAAGAGGCTTTAAATAAGTAGAGATCTTATAATTTCAATTTAATAATAAGCAAATTTTGAGCTGCAAATATGGGGTTCAAATTTATAAAACATTCTCTGCGATTGAATAACATATTAACTGGTACAAAAATATGTAAACAAGTGAATCAAGCGATAATGATACGCACAGAGCGTTTGTTAATAATGAACAACAGTTACTCGCCATTTGCTGCCCGTTTGTGTTTTATATTTGAAATATATTAATATATAAATATTAGAGGGCTGCTCAAGCACAATAAAAATGTCTTACAAAACATCGTAGTATTTTCAAGTACTATCAGTGCCGAAATGTTCTAAACACATACACGAATACTGTCTAATAAGTATTTAGAACAAACAGAACCAAACTCAAGTAAAACCAAACGAAATAGAACAAAATTGAAGTAGAACTTCAAGAAATGTTCTACTTCAGTTTTGTTTATAAAATTTGTTGTTATTGTTTATGGTTTTTGTATTAGTGCGGAAGTGTTGTATGTACAGTATGCTCATGCGTATGTATTGATGTTGTTCATGATTTTTGTCTTTGTATTAAGCACAAATATTTAAGACGCAGCATGCTCATGTGCTTGCTGTGACTTATCGTTTATTTGCTTTATTATGATGTTTTGTTTTGGATTTTGCTGTGAAACAGAATTCAAGTACCGTCAAGTACTGTCGTGAAGGCGTTTTAAAACTATGAAATGTTGGTTCCGTTTCGAAATGTTCTATAGCTTGTTTGTTTTAAGAATTGTTTTGAAATACAGTGCGTGGAACTACTGCACAGTAGTGAGCAGTGTTTTTTAGAATATTCTGTGCAGCTTTTTAATATACATACATATATAAACGGAAATTTATTCAATAATTTATACATACGTGCTTTCAAATTTATAAATTCGTGGGACTGTCCAGCTGATATAAAAATGTGAAAATGCAACAATGTTTATTTTTGAATAATGCCAATATTAGTAGGGGTTCAGGATACACTTAACCATCAGGTAAACTATTTACTGGATTTTGACAAGCTCACAATTGTTTTATTGCCTTTTAAATAGTTTGTAAATTAATTTCTAACAGTAATAATTAATTACTTGCAGTTTTTTCTTAATGTTTCTAAAAATTGTTCTGTTTTTGGTTAATTTTTTTTGTTTGTTTACCATATGTTTCTAATATTACTAAACTTTACTGCAAGAAATTCTTGCAATATACACGTATCGTAATGTTATTCGATACGATAGTTACTGACCGTCTACATTATGCCTCGTCTTCGCGTGCCATCGACTTGAACATGACATGAACATAACGTCGGCAGAGCGAAGGCAAAAATAAGTTCTTGTTTGTGGCGAATACGTATGTTCGGATTACCTTATCAAAGTGTTCATTTCGACGCCATTTTGTGTATTTTTGTTCGTAATGGCCAACTTCATGGCGAACATCGATGCTGAGCCAGATGCTCGAGCATCGATGTCAGAGCATGAACGAAACATGGACATGAACTAAATGTTGTGCCACGCACAATAAGTACTCGAAGTGCTGCCAATGAGAGTTACAGAGTTTTCTAAAATGGTTTACCTAGTGTCTACAACGGCGATTAACTCTGACAGAATATCTGATAAAACGAAGGCGGAATGAGATAACGAATTTCTTTATGTTTATTTTAATATTTAGCAAGTGGTATACGCACTTTTGTTAATCTTATAAGAATTCATAAATCATTGAACGCCGAGAAGAAAACACTTTTTTGCGATCAATAGAAACTTAAATGAATTTTGTACAAAAGTAATCACTTATTGTACCTATCTAAAGTTTAAAAACAAACTATTTTCCAATTAAAAGGGGTTTTAAATATATTTTGCAAAACTAATCATCGCTAAAATTACAAAGCCGTCTTTTTGTAAACAAACACACACAAACAGTCGCTTTTTTGATAGCTCTTATTATAAGATCGTTGCCATGAGACTTCTCATAAGAACGCTCTCATAAAAATTATCATAAGACAGCGATAACACTGCTTTGAAGCTTACATGTAACAGTATTCTTTCTGCGATTAATTTGACGTTCTCTTCTTACGTATTATCGCAGGTGTAGACACTAAGTTAGAAAATGAAGATTTACCGACCTCTTGCCAATTTTTGCATTTGGATTTCTCTCTTACTGAATACAAAGGCGAATTCATTACTATGTGAACTTAACAGCACAGGTGATTATTTTTTGCTTCTCGCGTTTTTTCCAATGAGACTGTCAAATTTTTTTTCTTTTGTTTACAAACTTTTTCGCGCCATTTTAATCTGAAGATTTTTTTTGTATAATTTAGTGCAATTTCAAGAAATTTGTGTGAATTTAAAAGTAAAAAACTAATATAATCTGTGATTTTAACTACAAACAATTATAAAAGTTTATATTTAACGTTGATATAAAATTTTTCCCAGCCGAACAATCTTAGGCGAATTTAGATTTTGACATTCACGATATGTTTTACAATAACAAAATACATAGTACTGAATTCGCCTTTCTGCTTGCATTCACCTGTATAAATTCGCCTTGCTGAATACATTTTATTTTTACACATGATACAAAAAACAAGGTAGCCGCTTCGCTACAACAATACAACAATAAAAAAAAAACAACAGGTATTTTGTTTGTGTAAAAGGCGAATTCAAACTTAAGCTGTCAAAAGTAGTTGATAAAGAACATGTACAAAATTTGAATGGCGCCGAAAAAGGTAAACAAAACTTGACAGCGGAAGTGCCGCCATATTAACAGAATTCGCCGATGCATCCACCTAATAATGAATTCGCCTTGTTTTTACACGGTAAAATTTCCTTTTTCGAAAACAACTTTTGACACTCGATGTCGAAAAAAAGTAGAACAAATGTTTTTCAGTTACGCCAAGGCGAATTCAACACACTATAATTTTAAGAAATAAAACTCATTTTTATTTGTCATTTTCGAAAAAAATGTTTGCTTTCTTTTTTATTATGCATCATATTTCATACTCATTTTAGTATATTTAATGTATTTATGAATTACAAATTATTTTGATTTTACATTTCATTGATTTTGACTTAAACTAAATTTATAAAACATTACGTTGATTTATGCATCTTTTAATCTTTTTTTAATTACATAAAATCAAATAAAAAAAAACAAAGCTAAAGTTTAGACTTTTTTCTATTCAGCAAAACTAAAGAAATTGCTTTTTTATTTATGTAATATACTTATAAAGTTAAAAGTATAAATATACATATAAAAACAAACACAATAAACTTAATTTTCATATTAAAATTAAAAAAAAGATATCTATAACAAGCATTAAAATGAAAATTAACTATCATGTATGCATTCAATTAGATTTTATTTTAAAAGGACATATGTATTAGGAGCTAATGACAATTTTTGTATGTAAAACAATTAAAGTTATTTGATTGGATGTATAAAAATGTTTTTTGTTTTTAAGATTTATTCTATTGACAGTTATTTAGTATTCAATGGCTACTTTTTCGCATTTTCTCTTTTCATTAAGGGCGTTTCTTGAGGAAATCGTTTAAGTTTGGTTTTTTGTATTATTTTTTATATTTTTTTTTAGTAATTGTTAGTATTTAGAAGCGGTAATTTGCTATTTCTTGATTATTTATTATTTTGTTATTTATAAATAATTTGGCTTAAAAGAACATAAACTATTAATTAGGTATTTATTATTTACAATTTACAGTTAGTTTTCATTATTAAGTGTTTAGTGACAGTTCACATTTACATACACATACATACATATGTGCTTACATATCTTATTACGAAGTACAAAATAACATTTAATGTTAAATTATTTCTTCTAGTTTGATATTAATAATATTATTTATTTTATGATTTCTCATTGATTTTTGCTGGAAAGTTCAAGTTTGCGTTATTTTGTTTGAAGTTGAAAATGTACAGGTTGGAAGTTTCAAAGATAATGAACGATACGTATATATTAAAATATAATGTGGAATTAAAGAAATTTTAAAATGATTACAGAAAAGTATAAACCCTGTTCAACATATAAAATGTCACGCCCGCTCATTTACAGAAAATGAAAGACAGTACAGTGCTACTTTATTGGAGCTCATGAATCAACGATAATACTGGTTTACAGCCAAAAAATGCCAAGAACGCCACATGCCTAGAAAAACGCTGTAATTTTTTTTAGATAACGGTACTTTTGCTTTTTTCGGTGTATGGTCCCACTCAAACTCTTGTGGAGCTCAACCTTGCAAACATCAGATAACGGCAGTTGCTGCTATAAATCAATTTCCACAATCCACCTCTCCACTTTATTTTGGGCATTTAATGCGAATATAATAATATCATTCTTTCATTTTCAGTAAAAGAGCTGTTTAAAGTGTTGAACAGGGTTATATTAATATTATAACAAAAAAATGTTTTAAAAATATGTTAAGAAATAATTAGTTTTAAATTTAAAATAAAAGATACATTTTTGAAAAAGTAAATTTTTGGTATTTTAAAAAATTATCTTTAAGAAATAATTACTTTTAAATTTAAAATAAAAGATACACTTTCGAAAAAGTAAATTTTTAGTATCTAAAAAAATTCTCTTTCTGAAGTATCAAAATTAAAAAAAAAATTGTTTTTTTTGGAAACAGAATCTTATGAAAAGTACCCATCAAAATGAACTGTTGGAAAACAATTATAATAACTTTCTAAAAAGCCTTTCTTGAAAAAAAAATAAAATAAAATAAATTAGGAGTAAAAAAAAAAAAAAGAATAGAACTAAACAAAAACTCAAAAAATTGCATAATGTTACAAAAGCAATTTAACTTTCGAAATTTAACTTTCGAAAAATTTGCTTTACATCCATGTTCCGAGCAACGCGCGTTCTGGAACCGCAAATCGTTCTGAAAACGCTTAATTGATTTTTAGTTGTTCTAAGAAACGCGCGTTTTACTGTCGTTTCGGAGTTTTTTCCGGAAAAATCCAACATGTGTTTTACATACTTATATATGTATGTATTTGAACGTTTGCGAAACGGTAGCAAAGTACTATGTTGAAAAATAATTTGTCTGTGGTAAAGAAATTTCATGTATTTGACAACATAAAATTTTGACAAAAAAAAAAAAAAAAAAAAAAATTTACAAAAGTAGTAAGTGAATAAATTAAGAAATAATTATAATAGAGCCATTTTTCATTTTAGTATTATTTGATTTTTACACTTTTAATTATAAAATTTTTAATATTAATTTATTTCAATCAAATTTCAAATATTTCTATTCTATCGTCAAAATTTATATTATTTTTTATGCACCTTAGAAATGTCAAAATTTTACTTACGAGAGTACTTTGCTACCGTTTCACACACGTCCTTTATATAAAATGAAAAACAAATTTGACAGCAAATAGAAAAATTTTTTAGTTTAGTTTTTTTTAATTGAATTGTGTAAATTTCTTCCAACTTTCTATTGAAATAAAAAGAAAACACATTAAATTTTAATTGTGAATAATTTTATTGACTTTTGCAAGTTCAGTTTTAGCAAATCCAATAAGTTCATTTCAATACACACATGCGATTTGAAGTCACCATTTTAAACGATATGCGTTTTCCAGAACACCTATTTTGGGGATTTCAAATCGCAAAACCATACTTCTTGCGTTATACCTTTCTCAGAACACCTATTTCGCGTTTTCAAATTGAAAACGCTAAATTCAAGCGATTTGCGTTTCTCAGAACATGCCGGTTATATACAATCCATACATATGTATGTGAAGCGTTGCCAGAAAGAAGATTTTACCTCAATTTTGAAGATTTTACAAGCAAAATAAGATTTGAAGATCTTTTTGCCAAAATTAAGATTTTTGAAAATTAGTGTATTGATATTGAGAAATAAAGTAATGGTGTACCTCTTGGATCCAAATCTTTTAGTGTTTTTTTAAATAGTAATTTTTGTGTATTAATTAACAATTATTATTTTTGCGCTTAACATAAAAAAACCAAATGAAAAATGTTTTAAGATTATTTTTCTTAAATTAAGATTTTTTTTGGCAGTTTGAAAATTTGTCGACCAATATATCTGGCAACACTGCATATATGTATGTATGATAATGCTTCAAAAATTATTTGTTTAAAAAAACTCTATATAGAAGTATAACCTGATTCATTTGTAAACTTAAAGAAATCTATTTTATCTCAAAACATGTGCTCATGCAAGTGCATGGTTGTTTTTTTTTTCTCAGTGTAATTATGAAAAATTTGCATTTTTAACAAGTGCCGCTAAAAAGTGCAATTTTATTTGTTCCACTAATTTAAAATTTGTTTTTAATGTTCACAAAAGAAAAGTTAATAATGTTACTTAAGCTACTGCTTTCATTTTTTTTGGTGCCAAAACTAGGAAAGTAGTGCAAGTGGGGCGAAATAAACAAAATGTGGGTAAATAAAATTATCAAATAGGTTATTTAAATAGTTAAAATAAATTTCTTTAAATTATTCAACTCCAAACTTATTGGTTATATTCAAAGTAAAAAAAAAAAAAAAGATTTTAACGAAAAAAATTTGGCATTTTATTGGACTCTACTTTCCACCAATTAAAACCATTTTTCAAACTCTTATTATTTTCATCTTCTTGACATATTTTTCCATATTTTTTTTTATAATTGTTTTTGATCCTATTCCCTAAACAAAAGTCTTGGAATCGTGTTACTTTTTATATAAAATATATAAAAATTTGGTATTTAATACATTTATAGTTTGTATGTATAAGAATTTGTAAAGTTTATATAAATAAGTTAAGTTGTTATTATTGTTATTTTATATAGTAAATATATGGTATGTATATAAACTTTGGGAGAAAAGCTGTATAAATTTGTAAAATATTATTTGTTTTTTAATATAAAAGCCAGTTTTTTTTTTGTCTTCGTTTTAGTTTTCTAAGTTTGTGTTATTGTTGTAAGAATTTTATAGGTTTCGTCTCAACCAATGTGTTGCTACTTCCCAAGAATTTCACTCTGCACCTGCTGAAGAATCCGGTGTAATATTTGAGTCCAAACTGGCACAGTCAGATTCTTGATCTTGATTTTCAGAATAGTTGGCAGCTTCTTGCAAACGCATCAACATATTTAGCTGTAATAACAAATTGATTGATTATTAAATGTTTAAAGTTTTAACTAGTGAAAATAATTTACAACTGAGTGTAAATTAATTTGTGTTGCCTTCATATTAAAAAATCTGGCAAAATTGCCAATAATAAGTAATGCATTTTATAATTCCCTTTAAAAAGACATTTCCTATAAATATTAGTTTACAGTGTCAAGTTTAACTATCACCGCTTTCACACACGAAAAGTTTATTGTGCAAAGTCTTGAGTTTGATGGTGGCGAGGGAAAAGATCGCGGCTCGTTTTTCCCTTGGCACCACAAACCCAAGACTTTGCCAAGTGCTTTTGGTATTGAAACTTTCCTATCGAATGCTTTCTTATCGAATCAGAAGTACTCTTTTCTTGTTGACAGGCAAAACACTGTGGTGGTCACCATTTTGACCATAATTTTATTTGTTTTCAAAGTTTTTATGAAATAAATCCATGCAATACGTACGTGCAAATGGGACTACCAAAAACGGGTGTATGGTTGCATTTCATAGAAATGACGGTAAGATTGCGGTCACGTTCTTGAGATACTAAAATAAATAGTACAGTTACTAAAAACATTCGAATTTTTCAGTAAAAAATCTTCAGGCCAGAATTATGTCGCAGATTATACTCATGATAAATTGTCTTACATCCAAGCTACAAAGTTTTTGTTCCTCCTTTGAATGTGTCAGACTATTCAAACTATTGGGTGAATGTAGCAGAAGAATTGTTATGATAGAAATCCTGCGGTTTAAAGATCTTCGCTTCTGTGATCCTAAGTAAGATGCCACAATTTTAGCCAGTGAATCCCAAGATCAAGCCCATTACGAAGATTTTGATTTTTGGCTCCATGTGTTCTGCCCTGCCAGTAATCGTAAGATGAAATCGATCGTTACAAGTATGTATCGATGCTTTTTATTCGATACCGATTAGGTATCGATATTTTGCGATCGTTACCGTATCGAGAATAAGTATCGATATCCTACTGGTATCGTTTCATCCCTATATACGAGTAAACGTATTAAAAAGCAAATGCAATTTTAAGGCAGAATTAGTTTGTGCGTTCTTTTCTGTTCTGAATCAGCTGTTTTGATTTCTGTTCAGTTGAAACTATATTTGCATTGCAACTATAGATATTTCTTTAATGTAATTTATGATCCCAATTTGCACGTAAAGCTTTTCCTTACTTTAAAATTGGGCAAATGAGAGATATTTAGCGATATCAGTATTCTTCTTGCACGAAACAGCCCGTAATTTTTCTTTGGGCTCGTTTGGGGAAGCAGTTAATCAATCAGTTGCTTGAGAAACAAGCAATAACAAAGTAAATTAGGTAATTTGAATCAACTTAAGGCAGCTTACTAGTGGTATAAGCACAGCTGTCTTTCGTTTCCTTTTTCTTGCTTTTGAAAACAAGTGGCGAAAATCAGCCACACGTTCTTAACTACGTAAGAAATGGGGTCTATGTAACGCGCTTCTAATTGTTCGTGTTCAGTTACGTTAAACACGTATTAGTCAAAATTTTTTCATATCCCTGTACTAACACTATATAAATTATATGTATCACATTTACTATTTTCCTTGTAAAACATATTTTCGTACCGTAAATGACGGTAACCATATTTCGATTGACAAAAAGAAACAGGTGATAAAATATGTACGTTTGTACACAAAACATCTTTATGCTGGAAAATTTGAAAATGCTGTTGTAATTATAAACTTACCAAAGGATCCTGATTGTCGCCATTACTTGCTGCCACTCCCTCCAGACCCACATCTTCGGCATTAATTTGTCTAAGAGGTGGCACAGAATCTGGCCCATATGGCCAGGGATAGGAATTTCTTATAAATGCTGAAGGATCATTCCAAGCTCCACCTCTGCGTCCATAAAGCTGTACACCTTCTCTTACTGCTTCTATTAAATAGGGAGACAAATGGTAATTCCATATGTCCGTAAACCAGACTTGTGACTCTTTTAAGTCCAAAGGACAAGCCAGAAATAGACGTGGTCCGATGGTAACATCACTTGAACTATGAGCCTCCAAAAATCTATTTATATGCTGCCAAACTGTAGGCAACCAAGCCAACACAGAAGCTAGCTCGGGTTGAGAATGTTGTGTTTGTAACTCGAGCTGGAATAAGCGACGTCTGAGAAAGCGTCCCAGGAAACCTTTAACTGGCTCCATATGGTTGGCAGTCAAAACCTTTTCAAGACAACAGTTACTCAAACATGAAAAATTGTATTTTCGCAATATTTCTACTCACCCATCTGAAGTTGTGATGTAGCTGCAAATTGGTCGTATTGCAAGTAGCTTGCGACATAGTGCCTATAATACAAGGTAACTTCGCTGCTGGCCCTGCGCTCAAAAGGCAAGAGAATACATCACCTAATGCCGAAGCATGATGTAAATTATCCAATATAATCACAGATGGTAATTCTGATGCCCCGTTTGCTATAGCTGCCTGTTCAGCAATATGTCCTAAATATTGTCTCAACTCCTTGGAGGATTTATGATCCACGCTTTTAAAATATTGGTAATAAAAAAAAGTTGAGTTTAGAACGGTTTGAAATAATTTACATACGCATGTACTCACTTAAAAGTAGCTATAGCTTCCGAGGGATTGCCCCTACCCGATCTTGCTACCAGAAATTCAGCCAAACGTCTGGCCAAATATGATTTTCCTGTACCACTGGGACCACACAGTATCAGCCTGCGATGTTCAGTCAACAGACTTATGTAACGATGTACAATGCTTCTTGGTATTAGACTGTCAAAAGCCAAGCTGCCCACACCTTGTAAACAGATGTATAAGGTACGCACATTTCCGATGATATAACCACAGGGCAAGAGTTCGGGGAAACCCATTTCAGGACCACGTTTAGCTTCACCCAAGTGATAGGAAGTAATGGAATCGGTATTTAGGCCCAAATTGGTGCCAGGATCAATGCGCGACACATAATCCTTAAAGGTTTTCCTCACAATGTAGTCCAAATTTTGCCAAGATGTCTTGCCCGAAATATATGTGTAGGCTATAACAAATTCATTTGGACTGGCTGTAGGGAATGTTTTGCGTTCTCCATTTTCATCCAAATTGCTACCAAGCATGGAGCTGTTGGCATAAAAATCATCTACCTCTAACATTTCCTCGCAGTATTTGCCAAACGACTCGGGCTGTCCCAAATAACAGGCTATGGCGATTTTCTTGCCATCACTTACATCCTGTATGTCTTCAGCCGTAGTAGGTATATGAGCAGGGCTGGAAATAGCTTCTAAAGCAGGTGGAGGGGGTGTTAAATCAATATGAGTAGTAGGCGATATTGGAGGTGGTGGTGGTTCTGGTGCTGGGGCGGGTGGTATATTTTCTTCTTCCACCTCTTCTTCTAACCTTTTTGGAAGTTCCATGGGTGGCCTTGAATTACCATCAGCCAAAGAATAACGTCTGGACTCTCCTATGGAACCATTTGGACTGATAGCATTACCTAAAGAGGCCTCCGAACCAGCTAAAGATCTACTGGTTACTAGTTTTTGTAGACGTTCATTATTTTGCTTAAGCGACATCATTTCGGCACGCATTTTATTGACCGTTTCTTTGAGGCTCTCCAGTTGAGAAGCAGAACTTAAAGCCTCTAATCTTATGTCGGTAAGAACTAGATCTTTCTCCCTTAATTGTTTTTTAAGTTCTTCTACTACATGGATATTTTCATCATGATCGATGGCATCTATGGGTTTTGCATTATCTATTAAAGTCACAGTTTTAGCAGGGCTTGATTTGGTGGGTGAGGCTGGTAAAGGAGGTGCCGGTTGGGTAGCTAGCGCCGACAAGCCTGGTGGTTCACCATGACCATTAGTACGATTGAGACTTGAAACATGACTGCCCACATCAGTGGCCTGTGATCCCGAGTGATTATGACCCACATGGCGACTAGTTTTCGAAATCTTAGCATTACGTGAGAAAGCCTTGGTAAAGGAGCTTCTCAGCCAGCCCTTCTTTTTCTGTTTTTTGTCCTGCGTTGAACAGCTGGAACCAATGGAATTTACTGAACACATTGAATCCGAGCTGTGATGCCTCTGCATAGTTCCCGGTTGGCCATTTGCGCCAGATTGCTGTTGTTGATGATGCTGAGCAACTCTTGACATATGTTGCCCCGGCATAGAGGGTGGCAGTGGTGGCGGTTTATTGCTTAATAAATCATTTTGCGTTTGACTTTGTGTCTGCACACCCATACTTTGCATGTGCGCTGTTGTCAAGCCTGCCTGTATAGACTGTTTACGCAAAAGCTCGATTGTCTGGCGCATATCCGTTAACTCGCCATCTTTTCTTTCTGCAGTGGCTGTCAAGTGTTGCAGACGTGATGTCATGTTAGATAAAGATTGTTCAAATGCAGCCACAACATGAGCCTAAAAAAAAGAAACGGAAATAAAGAGAATTTACGTTTTGAATTGAGTTACACACATCGACAAAAAAATAATTTATTAGGTATTTAGTTAAAGCAAAGAAAATATTTAATGACTTGGAAAAGTCTTAATAGAATGATTCATTGTGCCGATTAACAAACAAACAAGAAGAATACAGGAAAAGTAATTAAGTGATGATCAGATGCATGTTACTTTGAACTAAATATTGGGCATCTCAACTCAATTTTCTACTACTTTTGTTATTGGCAGACTTAAATCGTTCAAAGAATGTGAAATTATTCTTTCGTCAAAAGTTTCTTTTTCAGTCAGATCACTGCTAGAATTTCTAATAATACCCTTGACGGTAGTATTCTGATCAGCCTCGTTTTTGACGATGAACCAATGACTCTGTCAGCTCACAAAGCTCACTAAACTGTAATATTCTATGGGTGTAATAGTGTATGGATTACCCTCACTCCAAATATATTGATTGATGGGATTCAGCAGGGAAACAACATTTTGATGAGAAATTCAATATCAATTTGTGCTTCAGTTCATTTTGCAAGCGTTGCACTGGTGTAAGTAGGGATGAAATGATACGAGTAAAGACGAGTATATACAAGTGAATACGCGATGCTTTCCTTTCGATACCAGGTACTTTTTATATCGATACTTTACTACCGAGTAACAAGTAGGCATCGGTTAAAAATACTTGTATCGGTAAGAAACACTCTTTTTTTCTAGACAAGCAAATAAACTGAGTTGGAGAGCATTGACCATAATTTTATTTGTTTTTTTTTAAAGCTTTCGTAAAACATTCGTGCATGCAAATGGGACCACTAAAATTGGGTGCATGGTTGTATTTCATTAAAAAAAAACATGATAAGATTGCGGTCAAGAGCTTGAGATTCTAAAACAACTCTATCGAAGATTATACCAATGATAAATTGTCTTACATCGAAGTTACTAAGTTTTTCTTCCTCCATTGAATGTGTCACATAGTTAAAAGGCAAATTATTGTGTGAATAAGAATTGCTATGATAGAATTCAAGTGTTTTAAAAGTTTTCGCTTCCGGGGTACTAATTAAGACACTTTAATTTCAGCCAGTGTATCAGAAGATGAAGTCCATAACGAAGATTTTGATTTTTAATTCCATGTGTTTTCCCTGCCTCTATCGCATGAAGAAATCGACCGATAGAAGTATGTAGCGATGCTTTTTCTTCGATACTGTATAGGTATCGATACTTTGCGATCGATATGGTATTGAGTAGAAATATCGATACCCTAGAGTTATTGTTTCATCACTAGGTGTTGTTGAGTCTATCTATAATGAAAAGTCAAACCAAACTAAACAATAAGCAACTATCAGCTGTAATATTTTTAAATGAAGCAGTGTTGCCAACTCAAAGTTATAAAGCTCTAGATACATATGTATATTTTTATTGTTTGGGTTCATTTCTTTATTTTAGTTTAAGATGGCTATTATTCCAACCTAAGGATAAATTTTCTGATAGTTAAAGTAACATTAGTTAACTTGAGCGATTAAGTGTCTATTAAATTTTACCCATTATTACAACTGAAGCAGCTTCAAATGCTTAAGCACCCCATACACGTTTCAACTCAGTTGGCAACTGAGTCGGTTGTTATCCAAATCAAAGCGTGTATGGCTTTGTCAGTTGCTTAGTGTGGCAGTTGTCGAGCTGGTTGAAGAAAAATTAAAATGTGTTGACTAGCAAGTCTTTCAATTCGATTGTGTTGTGTGTGTTTGAGTCTCTTGATCAGGTCTCAAAATTTATATTTGTAGTGTTTTTTGCACAGAGAACGTTATATATTTTATTTTCTTTTTTTGTCTATAATTTCATTGAGTTTAATAGTTGTATGAAAATCTTCCATTCAGTTTATGAAGTGTGTGGGCAATAATCAATTCAGTTGAAAGACTCAATTCACAATTGAATTGAAAGTTCACTTTGAAATTTACCTGCTGTTAAAATATCACTAACATTTCAACTTAATGTTAACTTGTAATAATAAAATAAAAAAAACTTATCTGTAAAATAACATCCTAAATTTAATCATTTGGGAGTTGTAATAATGGCCCTTACGGAACACTTTACATTTGACACGGATAAAAATATTTTAGTTTAGAATGCACATTCATTCCTGAGTGAAGTCTCAAGGCATTTGTTTTGCAATTTTCCCTCAAACTCTGAGATATGGCAAATGAAAGTTTGTATATGTATAAGCGCGATCACCCTTGAGGGCTTTGCGTAGTGATCAATGCTTTAGACTCTACTAAAAAAAAAAATCCTAAGTTCAAAATTTTTGTTACTCAGTGTAATCTCTTGAATATCAATAAGGATTTTGTTAAATTTTCAATTATTGCTATGTGTTATCAATTGAAGTTGATCATAAACTGTACAAGCTTATTATGTCTATTTTTCTAATTAAAATGTTTAAAATCTCTACTTGAAAAGCCTCACCTTTTTGCAAATTATTATATTAAAGTAGGAAAGATGCTGCCTAATTAAACCACTTTTAAGTTTTTGATGTAATATTGCCAACTATTTTTTAATTTTATTTTATAATGAATATATACACACATACATATTATATTTTACCGCATCACCAACCAACCTTTACAACAATTATGCTGTTGGATCACGCAATAAAATATGTTATCTTGGGTCTTAAACAACGCGTTTCTTTGCTGCCTTTGTCATCTGTAAATGTTTCTTTACTCGAGCCACGACTCTTTTTTTTTATATTTGTTTTACACATTTGTTAAGTTTTCTTTTTTTCCAACTATTTCCTTCCCTAATTGCAAATGCAGCACCTGCTGCATGTTGCCTAGAATCGTTTGTCTGTCTGTCTTTTACCAACATGTTTTTGTTAAAATTTTTTCGTTGTCAGAAAAAATGCTACAATGAATTTTTATATCAAACCATCGACAATATTCATAAAACAATTGAAGTGGATATTAACGAGCCAACACGGCCAACCTTACAATACGAATGGCAAAAGAATGCAAACGGAAGTTTCGTACAACTGCTAGTTGTTCACTTTTTTCATACAACTTCTCAGTTGCAGGAATTTGTGAAACCTTTTAAACAACTTATAAAATAAAAATTAACAATTCTGTTGAGAAAATTCTGCTGAAATACTTCATAACTGCTTTTAAGTTTATTTGAAAGTTTTATAACAAAGACAAATGACTATAAACTGCTTAAGAATTGTTTTTAAAAGAAAAAAAAAACTACTTGAAACGATTTAAAGTTATCTGTTTAATGCCTCAATTTTGCTTCCATATGTGATGTTCTGTTTTTGGCATTCTATCGTAATAGTGAAGAAGTTTTAGGTCATTTTAATATTAATTTTATATTATATTCTGTTTTCTTTTTGGATCCGAAACAGCTCTTTTTTATACTTATAGAAATGTTTTTAGTTTTTTTTTTTGTAATCTGTGGCACAAATGACTAATGGCTTAAGTCGTCTTCAGCTAAAACTCCTTTGGCAGCGCTATTTTAATATCTATATTAATAAAAAATTTAGTTTAAAAAACACGCTTCGATATCAAGTTTAAAAATTTTAAATTATTATTGTTTAGGTTTCTTCTTGTATTACAACCAGATAATTATCCGTATAACGCGTTCCAAGTTTTCTTTTGAATTAAGTAAATCGGCTTCAAAAATCACCAAAACCCTCAATATGGCAACTTTAATTTTTGCACTAAATCGATTTACCGTTAATAGTTTAGATACACATAACAAGTTGGCATAATCAGTACTTTGTTAACGGATATAAAATCAACTGTTTTTTATTTTAATTCGATTAAAATCTCTTGAATTCTTTTTGAGGTAGCATAAAAAATCTAATATGCTTTTAATTAAAATTTTGCAATTAACACATTAAGTGATTTTAATTACCTATACAAAATTTTAATTAACTGAATTGCCAATTAACAATTAATTGTTCTAATATTTAGTAAAATTAAATATACAACCCTGTGGCAATCGTGTTTAGTTAGCACAATATTAGCCAATGAACACACTTTGCTCAAATTTGAAAACTCAAATGTAAACAAATGCAAACAAAAGATGGCGACCAAGGTCCATTAGCATCTACATGGTGGCAGCGCTACGGCATGTGACAATTTTTTGCTACTGGCAATATAGTAAGCCATTTACGTCAAGTGTATTGTTTAAATTTTTAAAAGTGAATTTAGTGTTTTATTATTTATTAAATTATTTGGTGAACATAAGAATAATTCAAATAAAAATAATTTATGATTATGAAAAGATATATTTATAGTTTACAACTGTAAAAAAAGTTACAAATATTTTTGGCAAACATAGCTTACCACAAGCCTGTCTTTGTTGTATTGTTGTTCTAGTGCTGCCACCGTGTAGACGTTAATGCACCCTGATGGCGAGTCAACAAGAAAAAACAAGGCAGCTTTAATAGGTACTGGAAGAATTACAATAAATAGAACACCAACAAACATCAACATGTATTTTGTTGGTAGAATTTACGAACATTTGGCAAAATTTTGTTTGAAAAAGCAGGCAAGTCATGTGTTTTTGACAACTTTACGCAAAGGAAACGAAAGACAGCTGTGCTTATACCACTACCGTATTAAATCTGCCTTGAGAAGAAATATTCACAATCAAAATGTAAACAACTTTTCTGTCAGCTGTTGTCAAACGTTAATTGCATTAACAATACCTATAAACACTTTAAAAAGTTTTTAATTAACTGATAATTGAATTAATTAAAAAGTGTATGTATGAACAGCAAAGAACACAATTTGTTTTTAATTTATTTTATTTTTGAAGGAAAAACTAAATCAAGATATATAAAAAATATTAAGTGATAGTTGTCAAAATTCTCAACGTACGTTAAAAGTTGCCCAACATAAGTACTTTGCGTTGACGGAAAAGTACGGTGTACGACAAAGCTCATAAGAATACATGTATTTTAACTTAGTTGTAGTTGAAAAAGGTAACGTCTAACGTACGAAGGATTCTTAAGGCCCCGGCCTTAAGTCCTGCAGCTTGCTAGAGTTTTATTTGCTACAATAAATCAGGCACTCCTACCCCTCTAAGCCTCAGAAAGCAGAGTGATTGGTGTACACCAAGGTAAAACCTGTTCCCCCGTAAGGGGGGGGGGGGGGGGGTTAAATATTACAAATAGAGAAAAAAACAATTTGGAAATCACATTGCAATTAATTTCATTTTCTATTTTGAGAGTATTGTTTCTTTTTATTGAAGTTAGCCAACATTAATCTACATACTTAAGTTGTAATTCCACACAACTCCATAGACGTTCAATAGAAACTGATTCTGATATTGTAATATAAAATATTTGAATCTGTTAACTCGATTATGAATGGCAACTGAGAGCCAGTTTACCAATATCGACAGCATGCTTGCGTTCGCAACCTAAGCGAAAGAAAATAGATTTGGGTTCGTCGAACTTTTTTCTATGCGAATGATGCGTCAAAACTCAACCAAAATACATAAGAATATACGAACGAAAAGTAGTGAGATAGATAAAACCAAATTGATTCGAAAGTGAGTGACTCGCATTAATTTTCTTTCGAAATTGGTATACTGGCTGTAAGTGGCAGTTCATGGATAACGAAACTGGTTGGTTCGTTCGCATAAATACAATAAAAACTAAAACAACATCAAAAATTTTGTTTAAATGTAATTGTCCGAACGCAAGAACACCTTCGTTATCCGTGAACTGGCAATAAATTTCAGTTTGGTTGGCAAAAAGGCAACACGGTTGCCTTCAGCATTATCACACTGTGTTATCCCTTTTTAACTGACTGCATTATCCTGACAACCTGACAATGCAACTGCAATGTGCTTGAAATCCATAATGGAGCGATGAATTTAATTGTCTAAAATTACTTTATTGTAGCGCTCAAAATCAGACTTAAGCAATTATTTCTTGTTAGCACATAGATAACACTTCCCACATCAAAGAAACCTAAATGAATTTGCAACACATTCAAGACTATAAGGAGTTTGTGATACTGACATGATTGGTGACATGGAGACACATATCAAAAGGATACAGAGAAAAGGAGAAAGACACATTATAGTGACACTGTAATAAAATTTTATGCAGTTTGTAGTACGTGATGAGACAACAAATAGTAAATAATACGCAAACTGCTTTTTTCTTTCATTTTTGTTGAAATAAAACATGATTGTGTTTTGCAATAGTAAAGACAGCATCAAATAAAGGATATATGTATGTATATATATTATTATTGCAAATTCAGATAAAATTTTGGCAACTGAAAAGTTGAATCGGTGTCTATGTTTGTAGGTATGTATACATTTACTGCAAATAGACTATACTCTTTTTTTACTCTCCTTCTTTATAATTAGATTTCATTTTCTGATGTTCTGCCATAAAAGAAATTTTGCAATTACAAAATGAGTTGTGTTCGTCAGTGTTAGCGAACATTTATCTTTGTTTTATGACAACAAATGAACAACAATTAGAAATGCATTAGACACAAACATGAAAAATTGTCTTCTTTGGCTGAATGAAGAATGCCGTTGTGTGCACAAGTTCATTTGTTCGCTTCTTTCATGTTTGGAAAGACAAGCTATCAGAAATGGTTCGAAAAGTAGAATTTATCTTGTGCGCTTGACTTAACCACGAATCTGGCATAATAATCTTCTTTTCCTGTTCTATGTTTGTACTCAAGTCTTTGTTGCCTTTAATAACAGTAGACTTTAAGTATAAAATTTATGTTTGAAGTTCGTCTCAAATTGCTGTACGAGTAGTGAGTGTTTAAGTAAATAATGGTTGATCGAGAAGTGATTTCATGTTATAGCGTGAATTGGCCAATTTTTTGTTTGAAAACAAAAAAGAGAGAAAATATCAGCTAGGTTTTTATGAAAATGTAATGGGTTTGAGCTTGAATTTTTTCGTACAATTTATTATTATGCGGTTTATAGAATACAGACGAGCAAATCGATTAGAAATTTTGTATAAAAGGTGCTCAATTTCTTGAGTGATTTATATTCAAATTTTCTAGATGAGTGACTCGTCTAAGTTTTGTAATCAGCACATCTGAGGAGTCGCAGAACAAAACGTGCTTTTTTACATTTTTTTTAGAAAATGCTTTTTTATGTATTTACATTAATTTGGCCAAGTTCTACTGGAAAAAGTCTTACTTGCATAATACTTCTTCCCTTCTCATAGAAAAAGTTTGCCTTTAAAAAATTGATGCAGAACAAAACGTGCTTTTTTATTTTAACAAAACGTAGTTTTTTACAATAATTTATTTTTGTTTGTTAGTAAACTGGAACTTCACACAAACCCTCTTGCGTACTATATATGTACTTAATTTTGGCGGCCACAATCGGTTGAGAAGAAGGGATACCGTTGCCACCATCAGAACGTTCAGTAGGTGATTTTACCGACATAATATGCGCAAAGTAAAACTTTTTGTCTAGCATTGGCTGGACTTAAGTAAAAAGCACATTTTTATGTTT
This sequence comes from Thecocarcelia acutangulata, assembly GCA_914767995.1. Taxonomy (NCBI): domain Eukaryota; kingdom Metazoa; phylum Arthropoda; class Insecta; order Diptera; family Tachinidae; genus Thecocarcelia; species Thecocarcelia acutangulata. The sequence continues at coordinate 16,125,081 of OU612097.1, forward strand.
ATATGCTAGGCTCACACGTGCCGCAACTTTTCGCCATAAGTTTGTATCCCTATAGACAAACTCCTTACTTAGAAATTCAAGCCTTCTAATCGCTCATGTATGCAATTTCTCATATATCAATGGAAGACAAGGTCTAATGAATTGTTAGGCCGAAGTCCACGAAAGCTACATACACACGGTTGTGAGATCTTACAATATTGCCAGTAAAATTTTTTGAAAATGTATTACAATCGTGTGAACTGCCAATTTTTAACTTACAACGTTGTCAGAAAAACCATTGTCAATCAATTGTAAGACGACAATGTTGTCAGGCATCTGACAATCGTGAGAACACTCTTCGTAGGCATTGCCAGATAATTGGCTGGTGTTGTAAGCTCAGTTTTAATTGTCAGATGTATAAAATTAATGCAGCTGACAATGGCATCATTGTCAGAAAAAAGTTTAATGGGCAACACTGCCAAACAGATGGTTGTTGATATACATAAGTGGCAATGCCTTACAACATGTCTGGCAATTTTTTCCATCTAACAATCTGACAACCGTGTGAACTGACAATTTTTGTTGTCAGATGAATTATTTGTCAGACCATAGTCTAACAATGAAATTGTAAGATTTTCTTACGATCGTCTGAACACACAATTTACTTCTGCGGGACAATTTTTCATTGTTACTACATTGTCAGCATGTTGCCAGATCTTACAATATTGTAACATCTGATAACCGTATGTACATAGCTTAAGAGTATCAGCCTTTAACCAACTCACCCATTTTCAAACTGCTTGAGTTAGATTTTTTTCTGATTTTTTCATGATAGTTACAATCAATCCTGTCAACTTCCTTTCAGCTTGACGTTGAGTTCTGTGACTCCCTATACACTGATAATCCTCTAACATTGAAAGCCAACATTCATCACGTTATCGCCAAGATACCTTCTAAAATGTGCGAAAAAAGTTTCATAAAAATCATAGCATTTTGTATGCTTTAATTAACTGTACGTTACGCTATTGAGCGCAGCACTGCTATGGATGCATAATCAGCATTAAGCAAAAGTTTGATTTGCTTCATTGACCTAATTGCTTCCTGCATTATTTCTGCCAACATGGAAATTCTTGAAAGTTTTTGCTATGGCGAAAAAGTTTGACATTCATTTAATGTTAAGATTAATTAAGTAGTCTTTGAATCCTTGAAACTAAAAAAATTATTAAAATGTTTTGATAGCTGCAATATCTATTGCTCATGCTCTAACAATGTACTTCTTCAAGTATTTTTTTGTTTTACCATCATTTTATGTTTTATATCAATATACCATTCTGCCATTCTAGGCTTACGAACACACTGTAACAAATACCATTGACTTTTAATTAATCTAAACTAAAAGGCAGTTAGGGGAAAGGAGGCAGATAGCTGATATCATAGGAAAAGTATTTGAAAAATATGTATATAATCGTCTGTAGGTATATAAAGCAAATATATATTCTCATCTCATGATTGAATATTGAAGATGAGGTTTAATGATGAAAAAAAAAGAAACGGAAAACACAAATTGTTTCACTGCCATAAAATATTTTACATCAACTATTTTTGTGATACTTAACATACATTATTCATAAGTTCAGGCAAAAATGCTTTAAATTGTTTTTGTTTTACTTTTGCTATTGGCATATTGATTAATCAAAGAGTTTGATTAATGAGTATTATTTTAGTTTTGGCTTCACATTAATATATCAAAGAATAGTAAAATAGATTCGTTTTTCTAAATAAGAAAAAAAAAGTATATCAGCTAAGAAATTTTTAGTACAAACCAGAGATCTGCACCGGTGCACCGCAGCCATAAGTACACCGGCTGTTTACCCAATCATTTTCACAGCCGAGTATTTTAAACACTCTTAAAAATTGATGCGGTGGTATTTATACCTGTCGTTCGTTTGCAAAATCTTGAGACCAAGACGAATTCATTACTAGGTGAACTTGACAGCTCAGGTGATTATTTTTTGGTTGCCGCATTTTTTCCAATGAGACTGTCAAATTTTTTCTTTTGATTACAACCATTTTCGCGCCATTTTCATCGGAAGTTTTTTTGTATGATTAAGTGAAGTTTCAGGAAATTTTTGTGAATATAAAAGTGAACAAACCATTATAATCTTTGATTTTAATTACAAACAGTCATAAAAATTTTAATTTAACGTTTATGTAACATTCTCTTTTAGCTAAACAATCTTAAGCGAATTTAGATTTTGACATTCTCAGTAAGTTTTACAATAACAAAATATATAGTACTTAATTCGCCTTCCCGCTTGCATTCACCTGTATAAATTCGCTTTGTAACCAATCACTTGTGAATTTTTTTACGAGTAAAGGAAACGATCACAAAAAAGAGTGCTGTGGTTACTAGCACTTAGTAAGAGAAACATTTTGAGTTTTTTCGCTTCTAATCGTTTTCTTAACCACGCGTTTTAAGCGTCTGTCAAAAAAGTAGAATCAGTGCAATTGTATTAGACAAGTTACGCACTACAAAGCATAGAACGAATAGACGCGTACGACGCAAAAAATAGGTTTACTTTCTACTTTTGCACGCTTCATAAGAGTTGTAAAAACTGTCAGGTGTGTTTGATAGCCGCAGATCACAATTTGTTGTATTTTTTTTTCAAAGTTATCGCCAAGAATATTTGAGCCTTGGACTATTATTATTATTATGTTTTTGTGTTAAAAAAATGTTTTTATTTAATAAATACTAATATAAGCGTAAGTTTGTGTACAGGTTTGCAACACTCCAAACTCACGCTATATGAGTGATTATTATATAGGCTTAGTCTTTTTAAAGAAAGGCCCTAACTCGTATTTTCCCTGAATAGAACTTTTTTTAGGGATTCTACTACGTTTCACATAAATCTACAGCAAAATTTAATTGAATAATTTCACAGATATCGCTTTTACAACCAACTGAACAAAAAAATTACTTGTTAATGAAGCTATTTATACAGTTTCCATTATGGTTTTTCCTTCTGCTGTAAAATTGCGATTGTGTTTGTTAGGGCCTTTCTGCATGAGATCAACTATATACAGGTATATCGAACTATTGCTGCTTTAGTGCGGAATTCGGAGATGCCGTATTGCTTTCGGGGATATGGGGGGATTTTGGTGATCCATGAAACCGATTTTGGGAAAAAGATATATTTTTTTGAATTACTTCGCTAACGGGTTTGGAACTGGTTTTTCATATATTTTGCTGTGGAATGTGCATCTGAACTATAAACGGTCATTCGATTTAGTGCGAAAATTGAAGTTGCCGTATTGCTTTTGAGCAAGGGGGGGGATTCTGATGATTCCTGAAGCCAACTTTGGGAATTCCCAAAAACTCAGACCCGCTTCGCTAGCCGAATCGGAACCGATTTTTCACATTTGTTACACGCTTTGGCCGTGGAACGTGCCAATCGATTTAGTGCGAATTTTTTAGGTGCAATATTGCTTCCGAAGAAGTGGGAAAATTTGGTGATTCCTGAAGGTAATTTTAAGAATTCAAAAAAAAAACTCGGAAAGCGTTATACGAATAATCATTTGGCTATATGAATAATTAGTTTGATATCGAAGCGTGTTTTTTAGCTTCTTAAACTATATTTATTTTGTGTATACATAATATAATTTAACTAAATTATTGCAAAAATATACGCATTCACATACATATTTATAAAATAATAAGCTCATGCTTAAATATTTTCTTAATTATGTTTGATAAATAAGTAGTCATTTTTCAAAGTAACATAATCTCGTGTGAGGTAACTTCATGGCTCTTAAAATACCACCAACTCTTTTGTTACTATTATGTGTTTTTATTTATTTCTTCAGTTTAAAAGCTCACTTCCACAAAAACTCAAAGTTGTGCAAATGGTTTACTGGGTTAAATTTCATTTCATGTACAAACAACACGTAATCCATAAACCACACTAAAAAAAATAACAATATTTTTTTTCTTGTGTCATTTACATGAAAGTAATTGTCATTGTAATTTATTTTCTTTCTCTCTTTAATTTCTTAAGTTTTGAACGTGAGTGGCATACTCGTATTGTTGCATTGCAATAATATTTTGTCAATCTTTGTGTTCTTCTCAAAAAATTATCAGACATGAAGTTATTAAAAAAAATAAGCTGTAATTATTGTCATGATAATCACAAACTCTTTTAATTGGAAAGCAGAGGTGAAGAACAATTATTGGGAGCAGCGTTGCCAAAATGAAGATTTTACCTTAATTTTGAAGATTTTGTAAGCCAAATAAGATTTGAAGATATTGCTCTCGAAAGAAATTTTGATTTGGAGATATTTCTCTCAAAATTCTCTGCTTTCTTCATGTTCCTACAACTTCTACTGAAATCATTAAGTGGAAAATTTAGTGCACATGTGCGGAGACTATGCTATGTGCCAATCAGTGTTGTCAGCTTTGAAATTTCAAAACGCATCAAAATGAAAAAACACGCGTTGTTTCAGCAAAAATGCACCAGCTTTAGAAATTTTTTTCTTTTTAAAACTCATTTCGTACTTTAAAAAGTATAATATTTTTACATTAAAAAAACGATAATGAAGCATTAAACACATAGACTACAGCCGACTACACGACTTCACAACAGCAAATGTTGCAACCGGCAATTGCAGTCGTGTAGGACACTACTGAATTATTTTGAACACGGCAGCAACATAAATTCATATTCAAAAAATTATATGTCAGTGTGACCACCTAAGAGTTTTTAGCTTAACAAAAAAAATTTGTTGATTTACAGAACAAGATCTGTTTATATCAAACTTTCATGAATAAATTCTTATGTCTAACAAATAAAGTCTTAAAAAGATAAAAAAGTAACTTAACTTAAAAAAGTTTTCGTTTACTGCAATTAATTCAGATTATATGGGCCTTCAAAATTTAAAATATAATTGGACATAACGTCTGATCTATAATGAGGAGAGTGTTAAAGAAATGAAACTTTACGACAACTTATCGAACTTTTTCAAACGGGGACCAAAACTCTGTTAAAATTTTTTATAAAAAATATGGAATTAAAACTACTTGTACGTGATGCAAAATCAATTGGTATATACATATGTATCTAAGCACATCCTACTTATTTGATACAATTGAGATTTTTTGTTTTGAGTCTAATGGCCTTATTCATAAAAAATTATGTATGTTTATTAAACTGTTGTTTGACAAATTTCTATAGAAAATTTTTCAAATAAGTGTTTAATAAACATATAATATATTTTATGAACACGGCATATATTTAACAATATATTTAACAATAGTACAAATATTTATTAATATATTTAAAACAGCATTTAAATTTTATTGTTATATTAGAAAATAAAATATTTCCAAGAGCTAAATTGTTTTTATACACATTGGTCGCACTTTTTTTTTATTTTGTAGTCAAGAAAAATAGAAATTAGTTTAATTTGACGGCGGCAAAAAAATCTGTATGGACAACAACCTGCAGTCGTGTCGTCTTGCTGTTGTCAAAATATATGTTCGCATTTAAATGCATGTATTTTATATTTGACATATTGAAGTCGGTTGTTTGCTGGCTTCAATGTGTTTATTGCTTGAAACAGCATTTTTAAGCAGCTACTAGACGATTAAACCGGCAAAGGACATGCCACCAAATTCGTTCAATAGCTAGAACTCGTGTCTGTCAAACTTGGCCCCTAGTGCGATTCTGATACTTTTATTAAGACAATGTTATATTTACAATATTTATAACGATATTACGATAACGATAACCAAATTTGTTATTCAGCAACATTATTTAATACTCGCTGTCGCCAGAAATCAGCTGTTACTTTTACGGCTATCAGGCACACAAAAATACAAATGCTTACAGGTATACAGCAGGACCATACAACCAAGGGATAAAATGTATCGAAAAATTTGAGGATTATCGGATCACTAAAACTTACAGAATGGCACAACAAGCCATCAAACTAGCAATGCTATCCCACACAATGTGATTTACATTTTTGTTTTCGTAAGCGAATAGTGAAACCCCGTTGGCCACAGCGGGTGTCTGTAAAATAATTTATTGCTATATACGAAAATTTGCCAGAATGCAAACGTTTTGGAACAATTTAATAATTTGATAATTTATTAATTACTAAAGTAGTAGTAAATTCATAAACACGAACTTCACAATTCAGTGTCTGCTTTTATGTAATATTTGACAAACTTGGCTTGATCGTTTAATAGCAAAACAGTAATTTTTATAAAACAGCAAATTTTTTATATAATAATTGCATTGAATTGAATATCATTTGGTGCCACCGAATTTTAAAAATGGCACCGAAAATTTAAAAAAAAGCGCACAGACTAAAGATTTTTTTGCACAAAAAATTTTAAAAAGCACCAAAAACGGTGCGAATTGCCAACGGTGGTGCCAATGTCCTGTCAGAACACATGCCCTTAAGAGTTAACAAAATAAAAAAAGATAATAAGTTTTGACATTTTTATAGTTAGAGAACTGCAGTCTTAATTTTTGAATTACGAGTACACTGTCTTGAATTACTTGCTATGCCTGACCACCATCAAATTTTGCATGTTGGAATAATGATCGTATTCCGTTTAAAATTATATGTGTTAGTTAACAATTTACCAAAAATATTAATTAAATTTCCTTTTCTTTCATACACTTCAAATTTATTTTGAAAATATCTACACAAAGCTGTGTATACATACGCAAATACACATGTGCATGTAGTAGTAGGAAAAAGACCATCATTGTATTATTTTGTTGCTTTTTTAGAAATCTATTGTAAAATTCGTGTTACACAAAGCTGCCTCAAACGACTGTGTTCTCTTAGTTTTCGCACAATTCATAATGAAGCAGCGCTGTTAAGCTTCAACAAGCATCATCCTTCTCTTCAACATATTCTTTTTCTACGCTATAGTGGTTACCAGACACTTGAAAAGACTCAAAAAAAAAAAAAATGCAACAAAAAAAGGGTCATTTAATGCAAAGAACAGAAAAAACAAAAAATACTCGTGTTTATAATATAGTAGACAAAAATTTTCATGAAAATGTTACATATACTCGTACGTAGTTAACAAGATACAATGTTTTTAGTTTTTATTTTCACTACAACCACCATTAAATACTTGAAATTTATATAAAAATATTTCATTTTATTGCACAACGTTGTCGAAAATGGAAAAAAGCAACGATAGAATGAAAACCATCCATATGCCATTGTAAAACATGTAATCATCATCATAACAACCCAACTGCAGCGGGAAATGTAAACAACATTGTTTAAATGTATCAAATAGAGGTGTTCACAGTTTTGTGACAAAAAGCACTAAAAATACAGTTAAACGACACAGAAAGAAAAAGCTTGTACTAATTTTAACCGGCTGGCTCACGATGCCGTTTCGTTAATGTTCGCTAATGTTTTATATTAAAAATAACTATTATTCAAATAACGGAGGTAGACAAGGCAAATGATACAAAATCAGTAAAAAATAAAGCTTTTAAAATCATTGGAATAGGGGGTTTGACCTTAAAAATAAAGACGAACGTTTACGAAACGAGATCGTGAGCCAGGCAGGAAGTATTTTTTCTTTACCAGCGTTGTCAACTCGGTGCGTTTCACACCGTTATTGGTGCTCTTTGTAGTGATGGTACCATAGTAACAAAATGAATTTAAGTAGATAACACACAATGGCTCTACTCACAATCTTGTGCATTTGTGATTACAAATTTATGCAATTGCAAATATATGCTATCAATTGTGAACCACCTCTGTTTGTTTAGTTTGCACTACTTTTTGCAAAGCATGAACTTCACAGCTGATTGATAATTAAAGTAGAAAATAATTTACTAAAATGTCAGTCAATAATAAATATGCCGAAAAAAGCTTTAAGGAGCAGTTAATGGACTTTTTAATAGAAAAAGCGATTTTAAGTTAGATAAAGACACCGATTAGTGCTATTTGAATGCGGCATGAGCGACGGCAACTAAGCGGTGATTACGAACTAATTGGATTGGATCGCAGATTGTCAGCTGTCGATTTGCAATTAACTTGTGCATAAACAGAGCAAATAAAAACTATAGGTTTTAAGAATTGCATATACACATAAGACTAGCAAGTGCAATGCGGTGTATTTTGTTAGTGTAGAGTAAAAATATGCTAAACCTTTTTGCAAATGCAATGATGCAATACCATTTGCACGAGATTGTGAATAGAGCTGATATATTTTTTACAATGTAGATGCCATTTTTCACAATGTAAAATGCCTACATGTCGTCTGTTACCTCAAAAACATTGCGTTTGTAAAAAACATGTGCAAAGTCGTCTGACAAAATTTCAAATAGAGTGTGTTCTATTTTGTTATGTTTAAACATCTGATATTAGAACTCTATGCCTTGCAGACAATTCCAGAGCCGTTTTTGGGTGGGATAAGTAGTCGGCTTGCAGAAATTTTAATGCATTAATATTTTAATATGTTTTAAACAAAAATATATTTTATAATAATAAAAAGCATAGACAATGTCAGACGTAAATGTACATGTACATACGTTTGTGAGTAAATTTTAAAAACCGTCTGTAAAAATGAAAATTGTTGACAGACATGGAAAAATACATGAGGAATTACATATTAAAAAACAGACGTAAAAACATATCGTCTGTGGGTGCCTTTAACTGTGTTAATTTTAACTTGTTTGAAGAACTATTTAATTGTTTGAATTAAATTTTAAATTATTTTCTTGAATCTTAAATCAAATATTATATTACTTTCTAGCTATGTTATTTTTATTTTTTATAATAAATTTTATATCAAAACAATTTGACTAAACATAGAGCTAAAACAATTCAATAGTTCTTCAAACAAGTAAAAATTAATACAGTTAAATTCATTTTGTTACTATGGTACCATCACTACACTTTTTAGAATTACATGTGCGAAAAGTTCAACTCAACTTTTTGTTTTAATATAAGAAAAAAGTTTATTCAAGTGTCCAAAACTTTTACGTTTCATTTTGCACAGCACAATCAGAACACGAAGTTATAATGTGAAAAACGCACAATCTTGCTGTATTATGTACATTCTCGAAAGAAAAAGAAACATTTCGTTTTATAAAATTTGCTACTTAGAGCGTGTTTTAATATTAAAAGATCAAGTTCGTATTTATGATGGCGCGTGAATTCGTTACTGGTTTGGTAGTTGATAAATTACTAAATTAGTAATAAAATTATAAATTATTTCCAAAACGTTTGCACCACTCTAGCCAACTAATTTTCATTGTTCGCTTGCGGAAACACAAATGAAATTTACATTGTATATATTTGATAGAATTGCTGTTAATGGACATTGATGGCTTTTAGTGCTATTCTGTAAGTTTTATTGATCCGATAATCGTAAACTTCTTTGACATATTTCATCCCCTGCAGTAAGGATTGTACGTTCTTGCAATATAATTTTAACGACGGTAAGCAGCTGTATATTTATGTGCCGTATAATAGGCAATAAAACTAACATCTGATTTCGGCCGATAATTAAATAATATTGCTGAATAATAAATTTAATAAAATATCGTTATATTTATTGTAAAGATAACATTGTTTTAATAATAGTAACAGAATTGTGCTTGAAGCCAAGTTTGACAAACACGAATTCTAGCTATTGCATGAAAATGCTGCTTCATTATCTTGTTTTTTTAATATAAAGATATTATACTTTTTATAATACAAACTGGTTTTTAAAAATGAAAAAAAACACCGATTGACAAAATAATAAAAAACTTGGCTTTGGAGTTGTTTTTACATTATCTTTTATCCTAAGGAGTGACTGACATATTTTATTGTATGAAAGTCCCACCACTCTAATATTTACCCTAAAAAAATCGTTAGTATTAACACAAACCATATGTGTCAGTTATGCCATATGCTATCGAAATTAATTATATGTATGTGGTTATAATATTTGCTGTTCTGTGATTATCCCTACTTGTCAATGTCGCTGCTGAGTTTGGCATTATTCATGTTGCCACTTATTTTAAGATGTTTTTTATGGATGCTGGTATTGTCGTTGATTCTTTTCTTTTCTGTTTTTATTATTGTTCGGGGGATTTTCATTTACAATTTTCTACAGTTCTTGCTACTCGTATAATCAACACGAAAAGAACACAAGTTCTTATAATTTTCGTACTAGTCTTTTACGTGTTCGTTGTGCATTGTTTATTTTAAACAGCTTAAAGCACACAAAATTTTACTTCTGCTCAAACTAAGCACAGTAAAATAGTTTTTTCTTCTTGTTTTTATTTTAATTTTATTGCAATAAAAATGTAAGCAAACTGCAAAACCACTAACAACAACCGTAGTACCATAGTGAACTTGCAAGTTGCAACACTTAAACACCAGCTACATAAAAACAAATCACAAAAAAAAACTTTATTATTTTTCTATTTAATAGTGGTTAGTTCAAGTTCAATGGCATTTAAATTGGCCACAGTTTGTTCTCTGTGACGTTTTTACAGTTAGCGCTAAAGAAACTTATTGCTTTTTTATGTATGAAGAAACCCTTTAAAAATGACTTCAATTCGTTTTGTGTTCCACTGTTTACAACAAAATTGCAAATACAACAGATTTGCTTACTGGAAAAACGTTTCATTTCTTTCTATTTTCAGCAGTTTGTTTATGACTGTAATTATTTTTACTATCTTAACAATGAGTTTTCCTTGTGTTTCGCATTAAACTTCAACAATTTAAGTGATTGAGATAATTTATCTTTTAAAATTAAATGTTTAGTTTTCTTTTCGCCGCTATAAAGTTTAAAATATTTTCAACAATTCTTTTTTGCCACAATCTAAAAATTAAATTTAATAGTTTCTTTTAAAAAGAGAAAAAAAACTACTTAAAAGTTTTCACACAAAAATTTGTATTGCATTTGCCAGCAACAAATTTCCGCCTGCATGTTGTTGATACCCGTCCAGCAAAAAATTGCTTCCATTCGACCGAAAGTGTGTATATGCATATGTATGCTACATGTGTTTTTCATATTGTTTATGGCAACATGTGTTTGTTTGCTTGTTTTGTTTTGTATATTAAAACTAAGAGAACAAATGCGAATTCAAAAAAAGAGTGGAGTGCACTTGTCATTACCATGAACATTCAGAAAAATTTAAATAAGAAGTAAGAAACAACACAGGAGTACCCGAAATAGCAAAATGAGAAAATGCTTGAAAAAGCATATTATGCTAGGAACACAACTGCGACGTACGACGAATTTTTGGTCGCGAGTATTCGTCGCCAAAAATAAAACACATTGGTGTACTCGTATATGAAAATGCACACAATCGTGATGTTGGTCGAAATTCGTCATACTCAGCGAAAGTTGAAATAGATTTGTTTTCAATTGTTTCGTCAGCGAACGACGAACAAAATATATTAGGTTTCTTATATAAAATATATTTTTCACGAAATCATGCTTTTGTTTTATTTATATTAATCCATGTAGTAGAAAATTTAAGAAGATGTTCTCAAAATAGAAAGTACCTTAGATAATTTGTTCAAAAATCCACCTTTCGGATGGGATTTATATAGGCTGACTTAATATGGCCCCCTTAATATTTATATGTAAACAATGTTATCTGCACAAAAGTTCGTTGGTATTATGTTTCACACGACGAATTGGCTATACAACGAATATTTGCCGGCGAATTCGTTGCAATGAGCGAAATTCGTTGTTCGTCACAGTTGTGTTCCTAGCATTAAATTGCAGAGAAGACTCTATTGGTAATTCCAACCCTATCCACTCTTTCGCAGATGACAGCAGCATTTGTCACTCTTACTCTTTTGACCATAGGCCCAGCCTATCAGAGATCACTGCCAAAAGGCTAAATACGAACGATTCACTGAATAGTGATCTTCTATTAATCTCCGAATGGGGTCGTAAAAACAGGGTTACCTTTAACGCTCGTAAGACCCAATGTTGCTTATTAACGCACAAACAAACGACCGCAAATGCTGCTTCATCTGTACTCATGGATGGTATAAGTATTGAGGAATCGGATGCTCTTGATGTTCTTGGAATGAAGATACAGTGTGATGTTCGCTGGAATGAACACATTTTTCATGTCTCTAAAGAAGCATTTAAGTGTCTCGGTTTTTTGAAACGGTGTAAGATGTACTTCACTCCATCCGATCTCCTTACTATTTATACCACCTATATCCGACCGAAAATGGAATACAACTCTCATGTTTGGGCCGGTGCCTCAAAGTCTATTTTGGGGTTACTCGACCGTGTGCAGGAGAGGGCGAAGAAGCTCATCAATGACAGTAGGGTATCCAACTCTATTGATTCACTGGAGCATCGACGCAGTGTGGGGTGCGTTACTCTGTTCTATCGTTACTACAATGGATTTTGCTCTGACGAGATTAGGGATCTTGTTCCCGAAACTCGCACATTTTTACGTAGCACGCGTTCATCGTCTAGAGCTCATCCATTTGTGGTCGATTGTCCGGGGAATCGTACTACGCATTACAGAGAGAATTCGTTTTTCAGCCGTACGCTTCGTCTGTGGAACAAGTTGCCTGCAAAAGTGTTTCCTGTCTGTTATAACGTTGGAAAGTTTAAGTCAAATGTTCACAAACACTACTCCCTCTTTCCCCCTCCTCATAACCTATTTTCCTAGTTCTGGTACAATGCACTGCATATGTATGGGTCATTCCCTGAGTACTGGTCCAATATAAAAAAAAAAAAACAAAAAATTCATGAAAAATGTTTCTCAACATCTACAAACGTATTTTTTACTCGTAGAAGATGCTTCGAACGGGAGTAACTGTTACACGAGCAGATTTTTCTATCACACTCTTACACAACACAGCAAAAGACGCTTATGTTAATCATAGAGAGAATATTCTCGTGTAGATATTATCTAATAACTTGTGAAAGAATCGGCCATATAATCTTTGTACAGGGTGTGCGCCGCGAAGGTATAATACTCGCAATAGTTCCATTGTAATCCTGTATGCGATGTGGCACTATCTTGCTGGTACTACATGTTAATCAATCATATCACGATATCGTGATATGATTGAACACTTTTATTGTTGTTTCTGATGGAGCGGAGTCGCCATAACACTTTGCAAGCCATTGCTTCGCTTTTCTTTTCCCATCAAGAAGCAGCGTAAAATTCAAACACAAAATTGTTTTAGATCCATTGTTTTGAAAATAACAAAAGTAGCGTCACTCTTAGCCCAATAATTCACAAACTAATGAATAGAATATCATGAAACAGCTGACTTTTGAAGGTTATTATAAACTGAAGTTTACTATTGACTGCAATAAAACTTGCGCTATGTTCGAGAAAAGTGCGTAACATAAAAAAATCTGTAATAGAGTAGACCTAGCCCGAGATATTTCTTAGCCCAATAATTCACAAACTAATGAATAGAATATCATGAAACAGCTGACTTTTGAAGGTTATTATAAACTGAAGTTTACTATTGACTGCAATAAAACTAGCGCCATGTTCGAGAAAAGTGCGTAACATAAAAAAATCTGTAATAGAGTAGACCTAGCCCGAGATATTTCAAAATTCACCTTTTCTACTGAACAGTCCTGATATATTCATATAATTCATATACACTGTCAGCCATATAGGTCCATAAGCTATACTATTTTGAAATCTCCACCTTTTGGCCATTTTTTTTTTCAAAATTTTCAATATAGTAAAATTTACTTTTTTCAAAATTGAATTTCTCAAAATCCATACTGATTTTGGATATAAGCTATACCGTTTTGAAATCTCTATTAACATGGCTTTCAGCCAGATAGGTCTATATGAGAGCATCTTCTCGATTTTGACAATTTTTACAACATTTTCCGCATAGTAAAATTCACTTTTTTCAAAACTGAATTTCCTGGTTTTCAGTCGTGCAGGTCCATATGAGAGCACCTTCTCAATTTTTATCCATTTTTTCTCATTTTAAAAAAAATTTTTATTAACAAAATTTCGTTTTTTCTTGAAATTGGCCATAAATTATCACTTAGGTCATATTTTTTTATTACGTTAAATTAATTTTCTCAAAAATTGTCCAGATTTTAAATTTTCCTCAAATAACTTTAATATTTTTAAAGTTACGGAGTTGACGTAGCTAATTTCACCTCCGTTTTCAACATAGACATGTTAACGTTGTAAATTAAAAGTGTTTAAATCTTTTAGAAATCTTTAATTTTTTTTAGAAAAATTTATGTTTCAAAGAAGATGCGCTTTTTATATTTGTATTTGCAAATCGTATTAAAAAATTTTTAAATCAACATAAATACGATTACAAAAATTACCAAATTATACATATTTTTTAAGATTAAAACTTTTTTTAAGTATGTTAAGGTCAAGTGTTCTACTTTTGCCTCTTCAACGGAAATAATGTTTCATATCACTAGTATCATGTACTAAAACAAATTTTTATTATCAAACGAAAAGTTTTAAATATACCAAATCTCACGTTGTAAATGACCAAGAAACCAAAAAACTTTCATGACAGAGCGTGAGCCACACCATTGCCACCACCCAGTGCAGCAGTTTGTAATTTATCTTATCTGAGTCAAGACACAAGAGCAAACAAAACTTGGAAAAGAAACTGTTTTTTTACTTTAAATATTAAATTTGATTTATTGGGTGACAGTGCGTGGTATGACAGTTAAACGAAAACATTTAAATGGTTGGCAATGCTAATGGCATATGCGTTGATTTATAACTGTCAAAAGTTTTGTTTGCTAAGCAAAAGACAGAAAAACGCTTAAATTTTCCACATTTTTTAATTATTATCTGAAATATATTGATATTATTAATGTGTGTGCTTTGGAATTAAATTAAGATTTGTTTAAATATAAAATAAAAGCATAAATTTTCATTAAATTCCTTTCACACACGAACTCTCACACACATTCAAGCAAAATGTTAAAAAATTACATTTGTTATAATTTATGCTTGTTGCAGGCATTTAACCATAATAAACAGCTACAAAAAGGTCAATAGGCGTCAGCAAGCAAGTAAGCAAAATAAATAAATAAAAGTATTAAACAGTGACAAACTGAAGTAAAAACAAAAACAGTATGATCTTACAAACAGTGTTGCCGACTAAAAAAATACTGACCAAAAGCTAAGGATTTAAAAGAGAAAACAAATATAGGGCGTGTTTATGGAGATACAGCACTTTGAAATGAAATAAAACAAAGATGCATTTTTCAGTTGATATTATATTTTCTTTAATCAAAAGATAATGATATGGCGTAATAACTTAAATATGACTTCTGGCAACATATGACACATATGCACGTATTACCGCATAAGCAACAGTTGTAAGCGGTGGTGCCAGGAGCTTTTATGGAAAAATCTCCACATTTCAAAAAAATAATTAAAAAGTTCAAACAATTAAGTTTCTAACGTTTATACCAGTAAAAAAAAAATTATAAATAGCGTGTTTTCTATGTTTCCCAGCTATCTATATGTCGACATTTCATAGGCACTACCCTAGTCATCAGTAGACTTTGGAAATTTTTTAAAGATATTCTCAAACATTCAACTTTATATCCCAACAATTTTTAAATTCTCAGCAATTTATTTGGATTGTTGGGATATAAAGTTGAATGTTTGAGAATATCTTTCAAAAATTTCCAAAGTCTACTGATGACTAGGGTAGTGCCTATGAAATGTCGACATATAGATAGCTGGGAAACATAGAAAACAAGTTATTTATAATTTTTTTTTTACTGGTAAAAATTAAAAAGATTAAGAAAATCGTAAAATATGCTTTTGACTTTTCTAACACCCTATAGTCGGACTTAATTATTGAAAAGAGATGATTAACTTAACAATACAAGAAGATAACAATGAAAATTAAACTCAATCGAATTTCTCTAAAAAAATAGGAAGTATACGAGTATGTATGTAATACACCCGGAGACGTTTTCGAGCGACATTGTCATTATGACATTTTCAACGATGAATAAATGCAAATTTCCTTAATGTGTCTTAAAAATAGTGACATAAACAGAGAGAGAGTCATACATGACAACAACTTAACAGTGTCACTTTTTCCTTAAAAAGAAAATTTTAGCGCCAATCGTAACAGACAATCTGTTCAATCTAGAATAGAAAGTAAGCACTTTATCTGCTAAAAGTCCGGTATTCACTAATGAAATTAGATGATGTTGTATGTTCGGACCAGTGTTGCCAGGAGAGTTTTTGTAAAATCCCTACCATAGCGCATAAAAATCTTTATTTTCCCCTACAATCAAAAATATATATCCAATCAAAAATATATAACGTAATTTTTCATTTAAATTTTGCGCAAATAATTTATTTTAATACGATTTTTTTGTTTATTGTAAATTCAAACAGGTAGAACTTTTTAATAAAAATTAAATTATTTTAAGTGACTTGGTCTACATTCTATAGAATATCATAACGTTAATATAAATGCAGCTTTTCAGGAGTTGGAAAAAACACAGCAGCGACTGGTTTCACCAATATGCGACTTTTATTGTATAATTATGTATAGAAACCCATTAAATCTTTGTGACGTGGTGTATTTATGTGAAATTTGTAAAAATTGTTATCAAACTTTTCTACTGAAACCAACGATATATATGTAGATATTCAATAATTTAATATGCTTAGTTAGGAGATCTTTGTGATTAAAGTTTTTTAAGGAGGTTAAAGGGTGTACATCTAAAATTTATGAAATTAATTAAAAAGCTTGCAAATGAGATCTTAAAGTGTTTACGGTTCTGTTTTTACTCTGTTTGTACGACCGTTGGTAATTATAGAAAAAAATTCTCCCATCAGTCTTAATGCGATTTTAATCATTTTTTCGTAATTGGGAAATACTTATTGTAAAAATATTTACGGCGTTATGTATAATAAAAAACCTTGTGCTAACTAACTTGCTGCTATCTTTCCCTTATGGGAATTTACACACAAAAAACTTGGCAGCTAGTTAGTTAGCCTAAGGATTTTGATTATATATAAGGCCGTTAATTTATATAAATTGAATGAAAATGCAGTGTAATAATAAATAATGATTATAAACACATTGTTTTTTATATTTCCCAGCCGTCTATATGCCCAGATATCATAGGAGCTACCCTAATCATCAGTAGACTGTGGACATTTTTTAAAGATATTCTCAAAAATTCAACTTTATAACTCAACATTCTAAATAAATTATTGAAAATTTAAAAAGAAAAATGTGTTAATACCTGTCAAAAAACAAAAAAAAAAAAAAAAAAAAAACAAAAAAATTTCAAAGCCTACTGCTAATAAGGGTAGCTCCTATGAAATTTCGACTCAAAGACAGCTGGAAAAAAAACAAGATGTTTATAATTTTTTAATTGATATCAATATAAGAAGCTAATATAATGAATAAATCTCAATGGTTTGAATAAATAATAACATTAACCATATTACGAGTATAGTACTAAATAATAATGTCTGTTATAGTTGGAAAAATTATAATAGCATAATAAATAATAATGTTAACCATTTGTGATAATTTAAAAATTCCCTATAATAGGCCTAATCATACAAAATCTGGCCTCTTTCCCCTAGATGTAGAAATAAACAAACAAATCTGAACAAAAAGGGAAAAATCCCTACGATTGGCAACACTGGTTAGGGCTCACAAAGACATGAACGCCTGCAAGACGAAACAACTTTGGTCATCTATCACAGTTTGTACTAAAAAAAAAATCATATACGACAGCAAAGCAAAATCCACACTTGTCTGGCACGATTTAATATTGCCCGTATTTGTCATGTTGATTCACTGTGACTTTCGCCATAGGGTATATATACATATGTAAGAAATAAATTTTATTACAAAATCTATGTTATTATGTTAAAGTACCTGGGACACCGAGCGTTACACGGAGCTTTCAAATTGTATACATACTGAAATATATTTACTTTAATAAAAATTAATTCACAAGATTTTTCCATTTTTACGCTGTTTAAAAAAGTCACGATAAAATTGTGCTTTGACTACCTTTTTTATTTTTTCTTATATATTTTGTGGAGTGAGGGCAATATAGCAATTCGCTAAATTATTATTCCGTTTGTCACCAAAAAAATCAACCTGTGTGTTTTATATTAAAAATTTTCGATATGAAAATTTCCTCGTACACGAGAAGAACTTAAATCGATTTCTCGTCTCCAAAAACCCCTGGAAACAGATTTTCATCAAAATCGTTAGAGCCGTTTTCCAGAACCGAATTGCAAATATATATATTTATATATAAATATATAAACAAGAATTGCTCGTTTAATAAGATAAGCCAATATTCATTGGACGTTTGCAAATACCTGAAATCATTTATTATAAATCTTAATTTTGAGAGAAAATCATTCAAATCTTATTTTGGTTGTAAAATCTTCAAAATTAAGGTAAAATCTTCACTCTGGCATCGCTGGTTATAAGAATATAAAAGGAAGTAAACTGTGTTGCAGTTCTGTAAGTTGTACGATTGTGGGCGGAAAATCTCCTTCAGTATGGAAAAAGTGTAATGAGAAGATTGTCTGCTCCAGAGGGGGTAAAAACTGGGTTATCCGCCAGGAGGGAGTATACTGAAGTTGTTTTAGTGTGTATAATATTTAACGTTTCAGTTCCACTTTCTAAGGACATATTTTGCAAGCATTTCCAATACTGACATTCCCTTCATTAACCCTTTAAGTCGTGACTGACTAATAAGCCATAAACTTTCACATTTTTGAAATAGAAATTCTTAAATACTCGTTCATATGCATGTATGTATATGATTTATTTAATACTCTATTTGTGACCAACACTTTGAGCTTCACTCTTCTTAGATTGACTTGCTTGTGCAATGGCGTAAAATTTAATTCTTCGCAATTTTATTTTAAGCTTTTTAAGCAAACCATAGAAATTATAGTAAATTATAGCCACTTTAATGGTCATACTTTCTGCTTAAATTCTGATAATTTCTAAACAAACCATAACGAAAATATTGCTAGACACGCCAAATTAAACCTACCCAAACATTGTGCTGCATAGCACACAGACAACCTCAAAGAAGTACGAAAATAAACAAGCAACAAATATATTTAAAATCTTTAAGTTATATTAAAAAAGAAAACTAACATTTAGCTAACTTTTAAAATATTTTTAGGTTGAGTGAAAAATAATTTGATTAACACAAATAATGAAAATAGTTTCTAAGCGGCTATAAATTTAATAACTTGTTAATTTGTTTTTTAAATGAATGAAATTAAGTTTGAAATATTTGCTGTCTTTGAGCTTTAAATTCAACCTTGAACTTATGAGTAAAGTAATACTACACTGTTCTTTACTTTTTTTTGTGCTATTGTAAATTTGCTGTTGTATTTTTATTTCGCAAACTGAAAGTTAATTGTAGCAAGAATTTTTTAGCTGACTGAGCAATTTTTTGTTTTTTCAATGGTCTTGCGAAAATTAAAAACAAATAAAAGAGGAATTAATTCAGCGAAAAAAATCGTTTGAAATATCAAAAGATAAACATTTAATTAATTATGAGGTTTTTAATTAAAACGAATTTTCAAACAATATAATTTAATATTATTAAATATAAACATGTCTCAAATTGAAAAGCTTTTAATATTGAGTGTTTTATTTATAGATTGATAATTATGAATTGGCAGCACTGATTTATTTGACTAACCATTTAACAGCTGGTAGCTGCTTTTTGTTTTGTTTGACATTTCATTATGGATAGACTTACACCAGAGCCACGCTTGCAGATGGGTTGAAGCATATATTGATGGTGGAAATCCATTCAAAATTTTCGTCTTCGATGAACCCGTTTTTGGTTGAATAGACGCATAAATAGGCAGCATGGTCACATTTGGAGTAAGGATAATCTAGAAGCGTTTACTAAAACACCATCATTTTCACAGAAAATTATCACAGCTTTCACACATGGAAAGTTTACTTTGCAAAGTTTTGAGTTTAGCGTTGGCAAGCGAAAATAAAGAATGTAAGAGCAACACTCTCTTTTCCCTTGCTCCCAACAAATTCAAAACTTTGCAAAGCAAACTTTCCATGTGTGAACGCGGTGTATTGTTTGCACCACTTTAGGCGCTGGCGAAGTCATAACCCTTCAAAACCGTTCATGGTCAAAAAATTTATGTCAGTGGTATATATATGGATGTGAGAAGAAATTAACTGTAACACCAAGTAGCTGGAATTAATCTTATTGACATATGATTCCAACGGGAAGGAAGCACAGTTACTCAAAGAAATTTTTGGTTAAATAATACCTTCCAACAATAATACTCTAATTAAATGGCCAGTGAATTCGTGTGTTACAACCGCATTGGATTATTTTCCAGAAGCACTAAAACATTTATGCTCTCGCTAACGTTAAATGTTCTCGCTACCGTCTACAGGAGCTGTGACACAGATGTGCTCTTTGCGAAATAATATTGTACGTTGTTGGAAATTAAATTGTGACTGCTTAAAAAATTTTATATTTGTTTATATAAAGGGTATTTTTTTAAGCTAGATAGAACTTTAAATTGTAAAAAGTAACACAAAAAATTAAATTTTGATGAAACATTTTTTTATTTGTTTCAGTATACTCTGACAAATCATCATGAATAGACTCACGCTTGAACAACGCTACGAAATTATCCAAATTTACTTTGAAAATCAGTCGTCGATTCGCGCAACTTATAGACGCAAAATTGTGTTCAGCGATGAGGCGCATTTTTGGCTTAACGGGTTTGTTAATAAGCAAAACTGCCGCATATGGAGTGAGACCAATCCACAAGAGACCCTAGAGACTCCATTACATCCAGAAAAATGCACTGTTTGGTGCGGTTTTCATGCTGGTGGCATCATCGGACCTTATTTCTTCAAAAATGAGGCCGGAGCTCGCGTTACGGTCAATGGAGATCGTTACCGCACCATGATCAATGATTTTTTGTTTGAAAATATGGATGACATTGATCCGGAGGAGATGTGGTTTCAACAGGATGGCGCTACGTGCCATACGGCGAACGCAACCATCGACTTACTGAAATCAAAATTTGGCGATAAGTTGATTTCGAGAAATGGACCTGTCAATTGGCCTCCAAGGTCGTGCGATTTGACACCTCTCGATTATTTCCTGTGGGGCTACGTGAAGTCACTGGTTTATGCTGATAAACCAGCAACAATTGACGCCTTGGAGGCCAGCATTGTTCGTGTTGTTCGTGACATACGGCCAGCAGTGCTCGAAAAAGTGGCCCAAAATTGGACGTCCAGAATGCGCTTCGTCAAGAACAGCCGCGGTGCCCATATGCCCGAAATCATTTTCAAATGTTAATGTCACGTATTGATCTTTCGAATAAAAAAAAATTTTGATTACAATTAAATTTTTTGTGTTATTTTTTACAATTTCAAGTTCTATCGGGCTTAAAAAAACACCCTATACTACCTTTTCCAGCAATGCACAAGAGCTCCGGCAGACACTGCCTGGAAAATAGGAGATATCCCTCTCTGAGCTTATTTAGTTGACTCGTAGAAACTTAAAATACCAATGAAAATTAAATGAATGAAAAACCAAAATATAGCAGTGTTCAAAAATTATATACAGCTTAACTTTTATGTTTTTTAGCTATCTACATATATGCCGACATCCCATAGGAGATACCCTAATCATCAGTAGCTCCTATGAAATGTTGTCATATAGACAGCTAGGAAACGTATTAATACTAGTGGCGAATACAGTGAATAAACTCAATTATTTTAATATCAATGAAATAGGCTTTAGTCGATAGAAAATTTTATCATTTCATCCATATGGCTGCCAGGAAGGCTACCCCTGAGGAACAGGTTTTGCCTTGGCGTATTCCAAACCAGCACATTCTGTTTTTCGAGCAAAGAGGGGAGGGTTTGTTCAAGCAAATAAAACTCTAGGAAACCATATGACTTCTGTTGTGTTGGCTTCCGAAACCCTTACCAAGGGTTTAAATTGGCAGAACGGAGATCAGCATGGCCTCCGAGTGGTTTTGTTTGCAGTTCAACCCGGGCTGATCATGGTTGAGGGGCCTACCTTGGCTGGAACGTTCTGGCTGTGTTTTAAAGCAAAATAATGATAATAAAAAGAAATGGCAATAATTCCGAAATAATTTGTATTTTATTCAAAATCAACATCGGCTCTTAAAATTTAACTACCCTTTTTTTGTTTTTTGTTTTTTTTTTGTTTATTGGTTTAATCAAAAATTATTTTTAAACTATAGTTAACAATATCAATTTCTTTAAATAATTTAAACAATGTCTCTAAAACGAGCGTTCTAATATTATCATATAAGTCGTTTTGCTAATTTGCTTTTTACAAAAGACCTATAAAATTTATATATATTTACAAATAGTTAATATAATTAATTATTAAAATATAGTACAATGAAAAGTATTTACAAAAACATTGTTTGTATATTAAAAAAAGTTTTAAACTTGTGTAACTTTAAAGAAACACTCTACAAAACAGGTTTAAAAATGAATGGTTTGTTCAGCTGTTACCACAACTAACAATGTTAAGTATAAGTAATATTAAATAATTGTGGAAATATTTGAAATATTATTAAATATATTTACAAATCATACCAAAACTGGAGATATATCATTCTACCAGCAAAAGAATAACACATACAGTCAGGAAGACGTCAAAGCAAACTATTCACTTGAAAATTCCTTCAGAGCAGAAAACAACGCTACTAACGTTTAATAATTAATCTGCTCAATTTATTGTTTACTTAAAATCGAAATCAAATATGTTTCTGCCTTTTTTTCTGAATATTTTGCGTATTGCTATCATCTTATATATTGAAATATTACTGAATAAAAATAATTATTCCCAGTGCTGATTAAGAGATAATTTTTTTTTTTTAAACGAAATTCAAGACATGTTTGAAAAAATAAAAAACTTGAAGATTCTATTTGTTTATCATTATAATTATCGTTTTCCCGCTTAATGTATTTTTAATATTTTTGTAAATGTGTTCTGCTGCTCATGGTTTATTTCATTCTAATGATTTCATTTAATTGATTCCAATAAAATTCAAAATTTTGTCCATTAAGTCATGGTGGTTTGTACAATGTATACTAAAAAATAAACTTGTTTGCACATAAATTTAAAAATCATATAAAAACGTTGAATAAAAAACGCTATAATACTGATGAAAAGTTATTATTTATAATACATACGCAATACCTAAGAGATACCTAAGAGCTGACATCATTTTATCTTAAATTAAACCTTTCAGCATTCGGTCATTAACAAGTCATATAAATATATACATACATACATATGTGTAGTATTCATCCAAAACTGAGTTTTTAATACATACTCGTATGTACTATGTATGTAGTATATACATATGTATGACATCGACCTTTAGTTTTGATTGATAAACTTTTAATTGGCCAATACAATTTTTAAGAGAAAATTTAAGATAGTAATCAATCGTTTTACGATTTTTAAAAAGGTCATAATTTTTGACATTGATTCGATAACGAAACACCCAATCTTTTTCTCGTAAATACAATACTAAATGAAAATCAAGAAAAATTGTATAACGTAAAACTTTAATTGCTTTCATTGAAGTGATATTGAAATTAAATAACAATTGATTTTCTTTTTATTTCTTATTGACGCAATGAAATGACATCATGTCATGTTAGATGCATTAAAAAAAATCTAATAGAATACTACAGTATTTAAGACTCATTTGTCCAGTTGTGTTTTACAATTTAATCGCAAATCCGCAATTTAATTGCAAGTCTCTCACTCTCTCCCTGATTAAATTAAACATGAGAGGCAGTCTTTCTTCTTTTTCTTAGTTTCTTGTGGCTGTAAGTTTGGTCATGCTTTGAAAACATTAAGCCTCATTTAGATTTCCTCTTTGTGGTACAAAACAAATGCATTATTTTAAGAGTTTGTTTTATGCAAATGATGACAAACTGGCTGCATTATCTAAATAAAAGAGTGATGTAAAACCTTAAAATAATCGAATTTTATTTAAGGTCGAGTCTTTATAATAGTATAGTAGGTATGTTCCACATGAATAATGAAACAGTCCGAACTAGTCCAAAAGCGTTTTTGTGCATTTTTGAGAGAAAATGAGGGAGTAATTTTTTTCTTTTCCTGTACAAATTAGCCCGAACTTTTTCTTTGGGTAAGTTCGGGCTAGAACTGAATAATCAGCTGTTTTTTGTTTACATACATATAAAACTGAAAATGTAATCAGAAAATTTGCAAATTAGAAAAGAGTTTTTGTTTAAGAGTTAGTTAAAAGTAAAATGGAAGTTTGCCCAAACTAAAAATAACGTTGTGAAGTAGTAAACAGAACATGCAATTGTTGTTTGGTTTTTAATTTTTTAATATGTACTAATAAAATCTATTGTAAATTTTACATTGCTTTTAATTTTGTAAATCATTTGCTTATATGTTGTTATGCGTTTTAAGCGTTTAAAATCACTAAAATATACTTTAATATAAAAAGTAAGCAGCACTAGTATTGCAAGATGTATAATTGTGGTTTTGGGTAAAATTTGCAAATTTAGAGAGTAATTTGCTTTTTACTCTTATTAGTCCGAACTAGTCCGAGATCTCGTGGAATACACCTAGTATCACAAGAAAAAGAACTTGATTTTAACGGCTATTTTCATTATCTAACATTAAGTAAGCGTTAAAAAATTATTAACTAAGTTTTGGTTAATATACATGGTCTGATCAAAAACCAACCATTATTTTCCAATTTCGTGAATTACGTATGCTCGACTTTCGCATTTATTTTCTCAAAAAGGTCATACTAGCGACGAATCAAGGGTGTATGGCTATGACATTGATATCAATGGAAGCGTCCAGAAGAGCCAAGATCGAAAAAAGCAAATGTGAAAGTTTTGCTCACTGTTTTTTTCGACTGCAATGGCTTCGTGCATCATGAATTCTTGCCACAAGGTATAAGGAATACTACGTTGAAGTTATGCGCCGTTTGCGTTAAGCAACTCGTCAGAAATGCACAGAATTGTGGAAAAAACAATGGATGAATTGTGCACCATGGTAACGCACCAGATAACACATCGATGCTTGTGCGTGAGTTTTTAGCCAAAAACCAAACCGTTATCATTCCTCAACTACCTTATTCACCGGACTCGGCCCCCATTGACTTTTTCCTCTTCCCAAAACTGAAGACACCGATGAAAGGAAAGCGTTTTGCTACGATTGAGGAGATAAAAGAAAACTCGAAACAGGAGCTGTTGGCGTAGGTAAGTGCAACACATTACCAAGTTTTCGCTAGGTTGGTGCGTTTTTGTTGATATAAAGCGTTTATTTTCCTATATTTTGGTGCGTTTTGAAATTTCAAAGCGCACGGTCGAGTAACCCCAAAATTGATTTTGAGGCACCGGCCCAAACGTGAAAGTTGTATTCATTCTTCGGCCGGAAAGAGATCGAATGGAGTTAAGTGCATTTCTAATCGTTTCAAAATCCGAGACACTTGAATACTTCTTTGGAGACATGAAAAATGTGCTCTTTTAACAATGAGTGAGAATTTTTATAAATAAGTAAAACTGTATTTTATTATTATGGCAGATATTTCCCACCATTACGTAACTCACTTGCTCAAAATAGTCAAAAAATCCTTTCTGTGGCTGTTATCGAATACATTCGTCTGTTACCGAAATGTGAAGTACATTTTCTCCATCACTATATTGCACTCTGTTTTGCTTAAAAGATATTGCAAAAAAAAAAAAACAAAAATCTTGTTTAAACTAAACCACTTCTAAGTAGCGTCATGCAGTCTTGTAGTTGCTCAAACATTTGCAAAATCTTGTCAAGTTTTATGTCTTCTTAATTATATGTCGAAAGCTTTAAAGTCTTTATAAATAGAAGATTTTTTTTGCGCACTTTGCATCAAGAGGAAAATACAATATTTAACCACAATTTGTTTGATCTTCTGCGGCACTGTTAAAATGTGAGTGCAGCAGATGAAGTCATTCTCCAACACTGCAATTTAAAGCCATTCAAGTGTTGCTTAAACACGATTCACACAAGTTTAAGAGTGCAACTTTACACGGACTTTTTCTATTCAAGTGTTTGGTTTTATATACGATAAACCGGATTTTCTCATTAGAGAATTGAATATAATGATGATAAATGATTAAAGGTTTTTTCTGTGGAGTTTAAATGATAATTACTTTTTCCTTTTTGTTGGAGATTTTATAAATTATCGTTAAACTGAAACCTATTTTTTTAAGATTTATATATTGTATATAGTTTTATATTGCTCACCAGTTGCCTTTTATTTTTCTGTTTCAAAACTTACCTAAAAGAGAAATAAAAGGAAAAATATTAAATATTGCAATGCAGTATATGTTTGTGTATGAATATAGTATGAATAATTGAAAATTATTAGATTTTGTGGTTTGTAAACATTTTTCTGTAAAATTGTCTTACACATAAGCTTAAGCCAGGCTATTATACAAGCAAGTGAAAAATTTTTCGTATTCAACAAATTTTAATAACTTTTTTCGATTGAAAAATGCTTTTATAAAAAACCAAAACCTAAAAAAAACAACTGAAAATAAATTCATATTAAAAATTTATTTTGCAGAGACAAAGTATCAGTATAGTTTTAAAATTTTTTTTTTTTTAGTTTTACGGTCATATTCACAAAACATATTTTATATTTATTACAGGTTTATTTGACAATTTTTTTTATACAACGTTTGTCAAATAAACCTTTAATAATCATGTATTATGTATTTTTTGAATATGACCGTTGAAAGACGTTTCAGACTATCATACAAGTCTTCAGATTTCACTTGGATTTTGTGAGACAAAAATCGAATGATATTTGTTGCGATTGTCAAAAAATTTAACATGCCATTACATTGTGTTTGCACACCTAAAGTAAAATAAGAAATATGATTTGAAAATACACAGCCAATTTGCTTAACGTCTGGTTTTATTATGTGCTTTTGTAAAAATGCAACCATGATCCAATGAAAAATCTTATTGTTCACACAAATTTCTAAAAATGGTGGAGCGTTATGGGATGTCAGATCTCTCACCGTATTATTTCTCATTTTCATAACGTGTAGCAGAGCAACATTTACTATTCTTTTATTTTAAATAATTTGCTAAATTTTATGGTTTGTGCTAAAATTTGTTTTGTTTAAATTCAGTGCATTTATTTTATTTTGATTGAGTGCTATGTTAATTTATATTAAACTCTCATTACAATAGCAATTAACATTCGACTGAAATTCTTTATCTTATTTATAACTGTTATTTGTTATTTTGTTTTGCATATTTTGTATTTTTATTCTTATTTCGATGCAATGCTACACAACTGCACTCAGTTCAATTTTTTGTTATCAACAATTAACTGTATGGTTTAGCTTTATATAAGAAACTGTTCAAAATAAAAATTCATTCGCATACGAACATTGGACGGCAACAGTCTTCAAATATTAAAAGCTGCATTTTATTTAAAAGTGGACAACTTAAGACTTTTATAGTCCAATTTGTCCCTTAAGAATAATAACTTATGTTAAAACAGCATTAACCAACTAGGAGGATATCTCGTCTGGTTCTGGTATTGTTATTTTAAAATAAAACCTGAGGAAGGACTATTAAATCCATCTTTCTACAAACGCTTTATATTCACACTATCACACTTGCACGTATTATTTGAACTTTTGACAAGTCTTAATACAAAGTGTGATAGTCTGAAGTGCTTTTAATATAGTATAATAAACGGTGATTTTTTATGGAATTACATAATTTTAAGTTAGCACTACTTTCTAACGTCTACAAGGTGGCAGCACTAGAGCAAAATTACAACAATGTAACAAAAACAGGCATTGGTAAGCTATGTTTGTCAAAAATATTTGTGTCTTTTTCTATAATTATAAACTATGAAAGTACCTTTTCACAACTTTTAACTATTTTTATTAAAATTGTTTTTATGTTCACACAATAATTTTTAAATGTTTAATTCAGAATAAACCTTTAAATTCACTTTAAAAAATGTAAACAATACAACTGACGTAAATGGCTTACTATATTGCCAGTAGCAAAAAATTGTCACATGCTGTAGCGCTGCCACCTTGTAGACGTTAATGCACCTTGTGATTTATGTATAGTTTGATTTGGTATTTCAACATGAATAGACTGACGTTTGAACAGCGCTTCCTAATTGTGTCAATCTAAACCCAAAACAAGATATCCGTTGATCCCAATTTTCATAAGCGTATTTTGTTTGAATGGATTCGTCAATTAACAAAGCTACAGTATTTGGAGAGTTTATAATCCTTAAGTGTATATTGAGTTACATCAAAAAAGCTGACTGTTCGGTGTGCTTTATGGACTGGTGGAATCATTTGGTTCGTACTTCTTTAAAAACGACGCTGGTCAAAACGTTACAGTTATTGGTGACCGCTATAGAGCTGTGATTACTGACTTCTTGGTTCATCAATATGAATAAAAAAACAGCATAAAAATAAACTCAACTTTTTAACTTTACAATTATATATTTTGCAAGAAATTTATTTATTTCCCTTAAATCTAGAGGCATAAAAAGCCAGTGAATTGAACCGACTGTAAAAAGTAATTATATAGGGTGTTTTTTTAAGCCCGATAGAACTTTAAATTGTAAAAAATAACACAAAAAATTAAATTGTAATCAAAATTTTTTTTTATTCGAAAGATCAATACGTGACATTAACATTTGAAAATGATTTCGGGCATATGGGCACCGCGGCTGTTCTTGACGAAGCGCATTCTGGACGTCCAATTTTGGGCCACTTTTTCGAGCACTGCTGGCCGTATGTCACGAACAACACGAACAATGCTGGCCTCCAAGGCGTCAATTGTTGCTGGTTTATCAGCATAAACCAGTGACTTCACGTAGCCCCACAGGAAATAATCGAGAGGTGTCAAATCGCACGACCTTGGAGGCCAATTGACAGGTCCATTTCTCGAAATCAACTTATCGCCAAATTTTGATTTCAGTAAGTCGATGGTTGCGTTCGCCGTATGGCACGTAGCGCCATCCTGTTGAAACCACATCTCCTCCGGATCAATGTCATCCATATTTTCAAACAAAAAATCATTGATCATGGTGCGGTAACGATCTCCATTGACCGTAACGTGAGCTCCGGCCTCATTTTTGAAGAAATATGGTCCGATGATGCCACCAGCATGAAAACCGCACCAAACAGTGCATTTTTCTGGATGTAATGGAGTCTGTAGGGTCTCTTGTGGATTGGTCTCACTCCATATGCGGCAATTTTGCTTATTAACAAACCCGTTAAGCCAAAAATGCGCCCCATCGCTGAACACAATTTTGCGATAAAACAACGGGTCATAATTTATAATAATTCATGGATAATTTCGTAGCGTTGTTCAAGCGTGAGTCTATTCATGATGATTTGTCAGAGTATACTGAAACAAATAAAAAAAATGTTTCATCAAAATTTAATTTTTTGTGTTACTTTTTACAATTTAAAGTTCTATCTAGCTTAAAAAAGCACCCTTTATATGAGTTGACATTCTATGATTTTATTATTATACTTATAATATCTATTTTTGTAACAAATTCGTTGGCATTACTTATTGAATTCGGTACAGCCGTTTTCCAGTTACGGCGACTAAGTATTGGGATAAATTTAACCAGACTTGCAACAAAATCCCTACATGAGGAAAAAATACTGAAAATACCTATATTTGATTTAAGCGCATCTCAAACCATACAGTTCCCATACTTTTATTTGAAGAACATTTTCGCTGTTGTACAGTGTAATTAAACCTTTCGATTGGCTACTAAAATATTCAATGAAAATTCCCACATGAGAAAAAGTTGCTTGTGAAATAAAATCCCTTTAAACATAAAAAATTGCTTCACAAAAAAAAAAAAAAAAAAAAAAAAAAAAAATCAAAACAAATTTCAACACCTGTTCTTTAGTTTATATTTCAGTTTATTGAAACAAAAAGCCATGACCAGAACAATTTGATTCATCACAACTTAAATACTCAATGAAGTGAGTGATTTTCATATTCTTGTTCTTTATTTAAAGACTTTAACCAACATTTGAAAACAGGTTCTTTTCAACTGAAAACTGTAGTCGAAAATTTATTTCTTAGAAAAACAAGAAAAAAAAACACAAAATAAAGCTACTGCACTTTTTTCCAGCTGTGTTTGTAAACAACTCTCTTTTGAAGCGTTCTCTTATCTTGCTACTCCTGTAGAGCAGGTATGATAAATTAAGTGTACATGCAATTATGTTGATACCAGCGTTGCCCCTCCAATAAGTGTTATAAAAAGGATATCTTGAAAGGAAAGTTGTCGCAAAAAGGGAGTTTTTAAGAAAAAAGGCCAAGTTTCTAAAAACAAAAATATAATTATATATTTTAATTTTGATAAAAAAAAGTAATGAATTAATCATAAACTGTATAAGAAAACATAAGAATAGTTATAAATAAAAATTCAATGACAATGTGATGTAACAATTACAATTAGAAAAACAAACAATGCAAATAAATTTAATAACATAAGCATTAACGATATTAGTGTTACCGTGCGTCCACCAGGAAGGTATACTACTTTGGTTTGCTGCCATTTTGGTAAACATTAGTCTCGACAGCTCATATTTGCTAGTCGTGAAGTAGACACATTGCAAAATTATTATGTCAAAATATTAAATAAACCACCGTGTTTCTTCGTTAAACAATTTTATCAAAATCAATCATCGATTACTGTGATGATGAGAAAGTTACGTGAAATTTTTGGGAGAAATAACATGCCGACAAAACGCGCTATTTATCATGTAGTGAATGATTTTAAAGAAAGAAAGAGGGCCTGTAGGTAATAGGCCCAAGAATGGACCACTACGTACTGCAAGATCGGCTGAAAACATTACCACTGCTCAAGAAAATATGCAGGGCATTGGTCTTCAAAGCACAAATCTGGCCCCAATTTAGCACAAGGATTTGCATTTGTTTCCATATAAGATTTAGTTGAAACAAGAGTTTATTCCACAATACCATTTACGCCCCCATACATATGCCAATAGAATGTTACAGCTCGCCCATGACAACCCCATTTTTATGAAAAAATCATAATGAGTGACAATGCCCATTTTTATTTGAACGGATATGTGAATAAACGGAAAAGTCGATTCTGGGCAACGGAAAACCCTCAAATTATTCATCAGTCACGTGAAAGTCTGTGTGCAATTTGTTCAGAAGGAATCATTGGACCTATTTCTTTGAAAATGAAGACAGCGTAATGGTAACTGTGAATGGGGAGCGATATCGTGATATTACTGAAAACTTTTTAAAGCCACAACTGCATTATTTGAGCTTAATGTGGTATCAAAAAGACGACAGGCTGAAGTTGGACTTCATTACATTCATAAAATAAAAAGACTTGTAAAAAAAACAAAAACAATAGCGACTATGAAATATGAACTGTCAAGACTAATGTTTACCAAACTGGCGACAAAAGAAAGTAGTAGACCTTCCCGGCGGACACCCTTTTTTATTAAAACTTTTGATTTAGTAAAATTTCGCAGTAATGTTATACCAATTTGGTATAACATTACATTTGTCATCCCTGCTGCTAATATGTATCTCAAGAATGCTGTTGAAAAATATCTTGAAGGGTTTTCGTTGCAGTTTCATGTGTTGTTTTGCTATCAATCTTTTTGTTGTTGTATTGTTTTTGACTTTTTCTTATTTCCTAATCTAAACAAAAAACTTGTTTTACATGTTTTATACTTCTTTCTGTACACCCTCATTTGAGATTGCCAAAAAGCAAACAAAAATTATCTTTTGTAAAGAAAAATAAATTGCAGTTCAATATTCGGGAGTTTTTTTAGTATATTTTTTTGTGTAAAGCGAAATGCTTGAAGTAAACATCAATCAGTCTTCCGTATGAAGTATTAGCAAAAAAGTTTTTAGTCACAAAACAAAATCATAGACTAATAACTTATATTTGGTATTTTTTTCTTATATCTAACTTTATACATACGAGTATGTGTTGTCTATTTTACCTTTTAAAACAACATTGATGAAAAAATTAAAAATGTAGTATTTATGGTTTTATACTAGAGCCGCTGCTTACAAATGAAAATAAATGAAAATAGAAAAGAAAAACTTGACAAAATGTCAAATCAATCGTCACCTAAAAAGACCAAAAACGCCATAAATAAGAAAACAGCTGCATTTTATACAGAAACTTTGGACTCTATTTGTCTATTATTACTATTTTATTTTAATTTTTTTATTTTTTTCAGTTTGTTTTAACATTTAACTTAAATAAGTTATTTAGTCATTTTTAAAGCAATTGCCGTTTATTTTATATTTTTTCTCTTCGCAAGACATAATTAATAATGTTCATTTTATGAGAACTCATTTAAAAAACTTAATGGGAATTAACGCAGAGTTTCAGACAGAACGTGCTAAGAATATTTTTTATTAAACCATAATATCATGCATAATAGTTTAATTTTTATTAGATATAAAAACGTTTTTCATTAAACGTTTACTATTTGTTTTAATGAATTCATATTAAAAACTTAATGTCGAGATTATTTAAAATAAAATTATGTTTCAATGTTACGCAAGACGGGATTTTTAAGTGGCTTTTAGTGTTTTCATTTTGATTTAATTCCTTGAAGATTAAACTATAGTTTTAGAAATAATAATTATATAAAAAAGTTGCTGGCAGTTTTAATCACTATGCAGGGGGCCTCAAAGCTAACGCGGAATAAGTAGGGGACCAAATGTAGTCCCAACGCCCGTCACTGTTGTATAATTTGAGGACAACGATCACACAAATACTGAATCAGCGCTCTTTCATGGCGAGGTATATACGGAGAATATACCACACAAAAACAGTGAAGCTAATCGTTGTTGATAGAAATATATATCAAAACTTGTTATCAAGTTTTCACAAGTGACAAGTTTTGTCTTGGTGTACGCCTAACCAGAGAGCTATACTTTCTGAGGCATGGAGGGGTAAGAGTTCCTTGCTTCATTATAACACATAAAACTCTATGAAGCCATATGACTTATGTTGTGTTATACTTTCGTAACCCTCACCAAGGATTAATTGGCATAACAGGGATCGGCAAAGCCCCCGGGAGGTTCTGCTTGCAGGACATCCAGGCACTGATCATGGTTGAGGTACCTACATCTTAGCTAGAACGTTATGGTTATAGTGTAAAACGTACCCAGGCCTATGCGCTTGATGCTCAATTGTTTTTGTAAAGGCGCTTAGCTATAAGGCTGTGCTCTTTAATACACGCATACTGCGCTCAGCACTAGCGATGAAAAATAAACAAACAACTTCGTCTTATATATTTCTTTTTTTCGTTCTTTACTGCACACACACAAGAGCTAAACAACAACACATTCGCATGTTTTGCGATTCTCAGTGTGAATGTAAATTGTTTTGCTGTAATTGTGTTTGTAAATTGTTTTGCTTTTTCCAATAAAAATATGAAATAAAAGTAGTTTTTCTTTAAACGTATTGGTGTTTACTCTTACATGCAGAACTTGTGGGCACCACTGGTGTAAACATAAAAACGCAAAGGAGGGAATTAGGAAATTTTGCCTGATAACTATGATACAAGCCTATTTTCGTGGGTTATTAGCCCCTTGTAATGCAATAGGTTCCTTCAATGTAAGGAACCAGTAGTGATGGTTAGGCGGGTGAGTTGGTTGCTTTTACTGGGCTTCGGCCTACCAACTCATTAAGGTCTGTCTAGGAAATTGAATACAGGCGGGATTAGAAGGCAAAAGCTCTTCAACAAGAGGATTGCCATCTAGCTAAAAACGTGTGGCAAAAGTGGTAACCTGTGTCTTACCTACTGCGGCTAAAACCTGACAAAAATTATCACCGCTTTTTAAGATAAAAGAGAAACTGTTGAGGCATAAAGGAGTAACATGGTTAATAACTGAAAAATTAATCCAATTAGTGTCCTAACGACAAGTACAGTTCTGAAATTGATTCACATCCGCACCTTGCTTAATCTGATGATGGACCAACCCAATGGGGTGCCTTAATCACGATTCGCCAGTGCCCCCGCGTGACTTGTCTTGTTGTATGCAATTGCCCAACAGTCAATGGAAGACAAGGGTTAATGAGATGGTAGGCCGAAGTTCATTAAGAACCTCAGCCCTTAACTAACTCATCCGTCTAACCATCACTCCTGGTTGTTTACAGTGGAGATATCTGTTGCAAGACAGCAGCACCTCGGGGGGTTGTTAGCCCCCAAAAACCGACATGCATCAAATTTATCAGGGAAACTAATTCCCCTTTTTGCAATTTTAGGTATAAACCACAACCAGAGGGTTTCAGCCAAGACAGGCAGCTCAATCATAATCAGCACCGAGAGATCTCCAAGGCAGAGTCTTCCGGGGGTTTGCTGATCCCCTAACGACGAGTACAATTAGATTCCTTTTTTTAGGTATTGCATATTATCATCTATATCAGCGATACATACACACACATTCATTGTTATACTTGCTTTTACCGGCGTTGCCAGGCCGAAATTCATAGGAAATAAGCTCTGCCAAGCAGTTACCATGGGCTTCTTGTGACCAGAAATTGAGTATATGGACCTGGACAATATGTGGTTCCCACAGGATGGTGCCACTTGCCACAGAACCAACGAAACAATGACTCTTTTACGCCAGAAATTCACTGGTGTCATGGTGTTGTTAATTGGCCTCCACGATTAGGTAATTTGACACCATTGGACTTATTTCATTAGGGATATTTACAAAACATTGTATCTCAATAAGCCAATAGCATTTCACGAGGTATAAGACGAGATAATTTGGCGCATCACCAATATTGAACGTCAGTTATGGCTCGGAGTGTTTAAGGCCTTGATACAATATGCCACATGATCGTTTCATTCACGGGAAAATGTTTTAAAAGTTTGGTCGACTTTACAAAATCGCTTCAAAATGGGGTTGCAGTCCACACTATTATACAAGTGTGATTGCAATAATTTGTAAACACAGGAAAACAATTAAAAACTATTATCACAATAATAATTTTACATTAATTTAATTTATTTCTCGAGGCGCCAACAATTTTCTAATATTTTTCACAATATGTGGCATATATCGCCACATATTGTACTATACTGATCGCACAGAAATCATCTTGTTATGAAAATTTTCATAAAATTTTTCAAGTCGCTCGATTAGTCAAAAACTCTCTCACACAGTTGCATTTTTAGTACTTTTTCAGCACACATTTTATATTTGGTAGATCGCACGATCGTGTAGCATAGTGAATCATGAAATGCTAAAAAAAATATCTCTTGAAGGTGGTAAAAATATTTATATTTTTAATATTTACTATCTGTATGTATGAAAAGTTGAAAATGTTGATATCTCTCAATTGGCGTTATTTTATTGCATGCGATGAACGTGCCATGCTTGATTTTGTTCATGATTGACTTGCATTATAAAATTTAACTACCCGCTATTAATATTGACAATTAACAACAACTTTATCAACAAGTTTTCTTGTTTTAAATTGTTATTTAAAACAAAACATTAAACACCAAAGTGCAGTCAGCCATATTAACAATAAAATGCAATAAAACATGAGAAAACTTGTAAAAAAACTCATTGTTGCCTTCTCTTACCAACAAAATTCATTAAATGAATTAAACGGATGTAAAATGTAAAATATTTTTAAGATTTACTCTTTTTTGTTTTTGTTTGGAAAATTGGAAACTCAACCCACTGAAATTGCATACAACCAATTGTTTATTGAATTTGAAGTTGCTACCTTAAAAAATATTTTATTTGATATAAAGCCGCATATGCTGTCAAACTGTTAAAATGTCAAATTTCAACATACGGGTACATACATACTCTAAGTTTAACTTAATATATTTATAATGCCTTTTTCGCTTTGAATAACAAAGCAAAACAACAAAGAAAAACTACAATTGACCCCGTTTTCTCAAGATTTTTCCACCTCTACTTTACTACCGACAGTGTTAAGTTTTATAAATGAGAGAAAAAAAAAAAAACGCTTTTTATGTCAATTGTGTGTGGAAAACTTCAGCAATCAATGTCAGCATTTGAATTAAAGTCTTTTAAACTTCACAATTGTACTCGTATTGCTGCTGCAAAACAACTTTACGAGGTTGGTTTTTAATTTAATCGACCAGATCTTAAGGTAGTGCCAATCGAAGAAAAAAAGTTGTTAGCAGAAGTGGCAACATTGTCGAGCTTCTCAGCCGTTCCTCACCTACACATTTAACTAAACACATATTCCCAATTCACAATATTGATTATTTTCAATCAAAACAAACAAACCAAAAATCAAAAAACACAAAGTTGCCATAAATTTATTTTGTTTATTTAAAAAATGTCCCAATGACAGTTTATTTAAACTTCAATGTGATTTTTATATTGTTTATTTTGTAGTTGTTTTTGCACATTTATAAAAGCATCTATTTAATGAATGTGTTTGAAATATTTGCGGCCTTTTAAGGCTGTATTTTATTATCGCAAAAATTTGATTTAAAATATAAGTTTCTTGTTTAATTTAACAACCAGCTTTCGTGTAATGATAAACATTTTTTTTTGTATTTCTTTTTGTTTGCTTTTTCCAATTTTGGAAAATATCTATAAAAAAAAACCATGTGGAAAAAATGGCAAAAAGAAAATAGTTGTATTTGTAGAACGTGAGAATTGTGCAAAATTTTATTACAGGGTGTATAAAGTAAAAGATTGAAATGTGTGTATGTATGTATGTGCAAGTGAAATCGGTTGTAAATGACAAAAATTGGACCAACAATTACAGGGTATTTCACTAAACGCATTTTTTAGATTAAAGCAGAAACCGAAATAATCGCTGATCTTTTCAAATGAAAAACAGTCTCAGGTTGCAAATAATTAATTTGCTGAATTTATAAAGGATGGTGTTTTATAGAGATATAGAACTTTGTAATAAAATAAAAAGAAAATAAGTTTTAAAATTTTTTTTTTTATCTTGGACCAGTACTCAGGGGATGACTCATACATATGCAGTGCATTGTACTGTGGCTGTGTTCTGTAACTCTCGCGAAACGTGTGAAATGAAACAAACAGTTGCTTTTTCACTAAACAGTAGCTAGTTAAAACTTTTTTTTTGGTGAGTAAGAGCTGTCACGTAAGGAAATTACTCGCAATTTTACAGAAAAACTGTGTCTGTAAAACTTTTGCGAAAAAATTTCCCGCTTTCAACTGTCATTATTTCTCGCAAATAATAAGGCTGTGAGATAGTATTTCAAATAACAATAATTAAATGAACAATAATACTGAAAAAATAAGTATTTTAAATTAAGTTTAATATGAATGATTGTTTTTTTTTATTGTAACTTTTCAATTCATTTTCACACAAGTTTTAAGGGAATACTCAAGGCGAGTTCATAACAGGTATATGCAAGAGCAATAAATACAACACTACAAAAAATAAATCTTTTTCAAACGTCAAGGGCAAAATATAAACACAAAAAGGAATTCAAAAAAAAAAATATAATAAAAAAAATTTACAAGAAAAGATAAACTTTTAATTATTTCGTGATACTTTTAACTATTTCGTGAAAATTAAAGTCTCGGATCAAACAGCTCGGAAAGGTGAAAAAGGCCAGCCAGATTGCGGAGGAATTTGAATGATAGTTGCAATACAAAACTAAAAAATTGTTTCAAAAAATTTTTCTTTTCAAATTTCTTTCAAAAAAAAAAAAAAAAATAAATAAATAAAATTTACAACAAAAGAAAAACTTAATTATTTCGTGAAAGTTTTAATTATTTCGTGAAACTTAAAGTCTCAGATGATAGAACTTGGAAAGGTGAAAATGGCCAGCCAGATTGGGGAGAATTCTGGATGATACCTTGCGCTCCAGATGCAATAATAATTAAAAAAATTGTTATAATTTTTTTTTTCAAATTTGTTTTAATTATTCCATTGACATCTGAAAAAGATTTAAATTAAAAAAGAGTTATCAGCTGCGCTGTCAATTTCACTGTTATGAATTCGACTTGGGAATACTTATATAAGTTTGTAATTTCTACAATTTTAATTTCCGACCCAACAAAGTATATTTTAGTACTTTTATATATTTTTCAGAATTCACAAATTGTCTTTTCACGAATTCCTAAAATTTGTATATTAATGAATTTAAAATGTTAATATTTTTTCAGTAATTGTTGACACATTTGTTGCACTCAAAATCAAATTGATAAAACATTGAGTATCAAATGTTTCTTAGCTTCAAATGATTCTTAGCTTTAATTCAAACGTTAAAATCGAACCATTGAAAAAGGTTTCAAAATTATGTTTGATATCAAATGATAAAGTCATTTCATATCAAATGTTTGATTTTGTGTTTGTTGGGGTAGAATTCGAAGTCAATGATTTTATTGTAGTTGTTGCGTTCTTATTGTTTCGCAAGCATGTGTGTGAGTGTGTATATTTGCCTAGCAAGTATATTTGTACATCTGAGTCTGGAATTATCATTAACTAGAAGCTTCATGAACAATGTAGATGCTAATCAAGAAGTATAAATAACTGGCCGATATTCGGAGGAGTTTAATTTGAAACGTTGTGTAAGACAGCCAGAAACGTAAGTAAGGACTGTATAACAAATAATACTGTGTCATCCTTTCACTTGCAATTTAGGAATACGCAAAGCGTTTTTAAAGGTAAAAATGTAAAAATATATACTAACATATGCGTCGTAATGTCTTTGATTTTACCAATACCTGGTCTAAAATTTATATGACAAATAAAAGTATGATATGCATATCTATTTAAGAAAATAAAATAAATAATGAGAGTTATTTGAATACTTAGAATATATAAAAAATAAAATTTCATATTTACTTGATTTTCTGTACTCCTGGCCGCTGTCAAGGTCTGTGTGCCATTTACATGTAGACTGGAACTTATCGGCGGACACGATTGCCTTTTACTCAAATCTCTCTTAATGGCCAATTCATACCACGGTATAATGGGCTTACTTCTCAGTGTTGTTTGGCAACCAATTTTAAAATCCAATGGATCCATGTATTCAGGAGCTAAATTATTTAAATCTTCGATGGCGGCCTCAGCTGAAGCATATATATTACCAGCTGATTTATTTGGATGCAAATTACTATACAAATGATGTGGGTGACTTGTACCGCCAATGTAATATGTACCCGTTAGCATATTGACTAAGGAACCCAGGGGTGAATCGTTGGTACGATGCAAACTGCTGCCCATACTTTGTACTCTCATATGACCCAAAGTGTGATAACGTCTATCAACGGGATTTTGCAGCACTGGCATGGCCGACGGAACTGCCAAAATTTCATCTTGATCTATGGTGGCTAAGCTGTGGCTGGTATAAGATCTTTCTAGAATTTCAGCGCTAGAGCTACGTTGAGGCGGTGGAGGCAACTGATATTTGGTGGCAGCTTCTAAAGGTATAATAGTGGGGCTGCGACAGGGTGATTTGGCGGGCGAGTTGTAAATCTTTGGTTTGGCATATAAACTTTCCCTTCTTACAGGCGTAGGAGGAGGTTTGTGACTGGGCGATGGTGGCGGTCTTGTGGCGTAAGTAGGACTTTCGCTGTCACTACGTTGGAAGGAAGAAGTCATTAAGGTTAAAGGCTTTCTCGAGTAATCCCCCAAAGACTGCGTTCTTTTGTAGCTAAGGGAAGCCGTTGAAGGCCGTCGTGATTTTGCAGGCGACTGGGAGGTTTGTGAATGCTCTGAAGGTGTTCTTATGGTGGGATACTCTTGCATTTCAAACGATTGCTTACTAAAAGGAGAATACTCCCTTTCAGAGGACTCATCATAAGAATTGCGTATGCCACTATCTAATCTTCTTTTAGGCGAATCGGGAGCTGTGTACAAAAATATTTGATCTTCATCGGCTGTGGTATAATCGGGTGTTTTGGCTGTATTACTCGAATGCAAAGAATCCAAAGAAAATCTAGAGTTTTTCTTTAAACTTAGATAGTCTGCATTTATGCTGCCTGAGCCCGACGAAGAGCCCACTACACTGTCGCGACAACCCGAGCCCGAATTATTGCCGCCCGAGGAAGAGCTGGCTTCGGAAAGAGGCCGAAATGTAGAATTTGTGGAGGAGGCATAAACAGGGTCCGTATCCGTTATAGTGGGCGTCTTAACTGGTTTCGCCAGAGATCTTGAAATATAAATATCTTCATTGGTAGTTGAGGAGGGTTGAAACAAACTTTGAGACATTTTGCTATTATTGTCCGCGCGATATGGTGAAGTTTGACTAAAATCACTGCGCAAGGATATTGTTCTCTTTCGTTCTCCTGGGGTTGTTATGACAAAATGTCTTACTGCTACCTCTTCTATTGCACCAGCTGTTTCTTGGGCCTGGGCAGCTTCCAATTCTTTGGCTCTTATCGACAGAGATCTAGTTAAACCTCTTCCCCTTATAGTAGCATAACCATCATACAAAGGAGTTGTGGCCGGCGAAGGCCTAGTCGAGGTGGTGGCCGACATATTTTGAGACTTTTGTATTACAGCCTCGTGTACACTATTTAGCAAATATGAATTATCGTCGTCTGTGTCTTCTTCACTAACATCATCTGCTCCATATGCATGCTGCTGTTGGTGGCTGCAGTTATTCTTATAATTACATTTTTTATGGTTTTTATTCAATTTAAAATTTTCAATTTTCTTTTTTAGCTTCAGTTTTAATTATGATTAATTGCTATAAAAAACACACACACACACAAAGAAAGATATTTAAAATAATGATGCTGACGTTTGTCTTGCGAGATGGTTGCGTAAAAGTAAGTTATAGTTCACTTGATAATAAATTATTGCTTAGAATTTCAAGATGTTGCTGGTTTATTGCTGATGGTTGGAATCATTATTAAACACTTTATTACTATTTCTCTTATTTTTAATTTAAACATATCAAATTCAAATTTGATGAACTTCTTGCGATATATATGTATATACAGGGTGTTCCAGAACTCAACGTCAAGCCGTAACGGGATGACAGGATGGATTGTAATCATCATGAGCAAAATAAAAAAAAAAAAAAAAAAAAAAAAAAAAAAACAAGTAAGAGTGTAGTAAATTCGGCTGGGCCGATAGTCACGTATATTACATATGTAGTATATATTACAAATTTGAACTAAATATGCTCGGATATATATATACCGATATCTGGGAAAAATTATTTTTGCCTTGTAATCGCCATCCCCAAAAGGTCATCTTTCATGGAATAATCGGTTTAGACTATAACTCGGGTATATATGGACCGATATCGGAATTTTTTATTTTCTGTATTTTAGTTGCAAATGTGTGTGCACACCCACACACATGTGCAAAGCAGCAACACTTTCTTATGCCTTGCTTATTAAATAAAATTAGTTTTTCCTTAAATATATTGGTGTTTGCTCTTCCATATAGAACTTTTGGGTACCCCTGATTTAAGCTTTGGAACCGTAAACTAGAGAGCTATCTAGAGCTACAGTCAAAAATAATGACACAATTGCCCCAAGTTTTCTAGAATTAAAACTATTTGTTGAACTATGAATATAAAATGTTCAAAATTTGTCGACATTGAAACGCTTTCCTTTCAAAAAGATGTACTAAAGTGCTTTGGCAAGTGCCATTTAATTAGGATCGTACGCAGAAAAAATTATAGTAAAAATAAAATCAACAAAATTTTTGTCTGAAAAATAATTTGTATGCATATACATAAATACCAAAAAAATAACCTTGGATATCCTATTTTGTTGTGGTTTAGAAAAATTTTAGTTTTCGATCAATAATTATTTTTACTAAACTTTTGTTTGAATCCACGAATTCCTTTACAGGTCCGCATTCAAACAATTTATTAATTGATTCAACGAATTTCGTTATTGAACACGAAAAAAATTTTTTTCTGCGTAAAATGGTAGAAAACTTGTTAATTTCATAGTGAAAAAACGAGTAAAAAGATAAAAACAGCAAGTAACCCAATTTTTGCCCATTTTTCTTTTTCAGGCTCTTGGTAGGTTCTTAATTCTCTTTCCTTTTTTTAGATTTTTTTTTCTGATTTGTCCCATAATGGCTACAATTAACCCTATCTCCCCATTTCCGCTTGACATTGAGTTCTGGGACACCCTGTATACATAAGTAATTTGTTTGTCAATAAGCTTTTTTAAACAGTGGAAAATTTTTAAAGTAAATTTTGTTTTCCAGTTGCAATTTTTGCCTTAAAATCAATTTTTTTAAATTATAAACATTTCCAAAATAAGATTTGCTATTAAAAACTGTTTTTTCCCCGTTGCTGTTTTATTTAGTTTATTGGATCATTTTAAAATCTGTTTGAAAGTTGGCAATTTTAAAGCAGGAAATAATTACATTTGCCACGTTTTAAATTTTATCTCAATTTATCAATCAAGTTTTTAACAAGTTAAATCTTTTGTATGTCTTATAAAATATTTCACCAGCCCTTTTTTTCCAAACAAAACCATTATAAAACATTTCCGTTAAAAAAAAAAAAAATATTCAAAACATAAAAAGGCCAGCCAACCAGCCAACTCTTCTATGAAAACACTTACGGTCACTTTTCAACGGATGACTCACTGGCAAACACAACATTAAGCTTTCCAGAAAACAAAAAAAGGGAGTTCATTCGAACGAAACTATCAAACTAACAAAAAAAAAAAAAAAGCAACAACTACAACTGTCAGTTAAAATAAAAATTATGGCAACGCATAAAAAACTTCAACTTCTATCCATAATTTGTGCATTTAAAATAATCAAATGAAATTAACTGTAAGAGCTGCAAAAAGGACAGAAGGAAATAAAATAAAACAAAAAATAAATATTATTAACAATGAAAATATAAACAAACTCGTGCATAAAATGCATAAAGAGTTGCCAATGAAGTGACACCAAAGTCAACGGAGGTTTAACAGAAAACTTTCGTAATATCCAATTTAAAAAACCAACGGTGGCGCTACGAGTATGAACGAGCAATTTAAGCAGCCAAGAACGAAAGTCTTATAGCCCTATAACGCCTTTCTTAGTATATAACAAGTATATGCATATAATAATGCAGTCATGGATCCAGATGAAGTTACTCTTCCTACTGACAGAACTATCTAAATTAGCTAACTTGCAGTAAAGTTAATTTTTTATGAAAGTTTGATGATTTCTTGTTTTAATTAATTAATTAAAACATTAATTTTATTTGACTAAAGTTGGCAACTCATCACTGCAAAAAGAATAATACCAAGGCGAATTTATACAGGTGAATGCAAGCGGGAAGGCGAATTCAGTACTATGTATTTTGTTATTGTAAAACATATCGTAAATGTCAAAATCTAAATTCGCCTAAGATTGTTCAGCAAGGAAAAAATTTTATATAAACAAAATTATAAATAGCTTGTTTTCCATGTTTCCCAGCTATCTATATGTCGACATTTCATAGGAACTACCCTAATCATTAGTAGACTTTGGAAATTTTTGAAAGGTGTAAAGAATGTTAAGACGTGAAAAAGCTTGTTTTTTGTGTTTTGACAGGTATTAGTAGAGCATTTTTCTTTTTAATTCTCAACAATTTATTTAGATTGTTAAGATATAAAGTTGAATGTTTGAGAATATCTTTCAAAAACTGTTCTGTTGAAAATATTGGAACTTCAGTTGTAAAAATGGGAAAAATTTAATAGCGGCTTTATCGTTTATGGTGACTAATGTTTAGGTTAACTATCAAGAACTTTATCGTTAGGTTGTTATAATGGCCTTCGTTCTTTTCTGCTACCAATCCGAACGTATAACTATGAATGTTGGTGTTTGAGCGTCATTGTGTTAAAGATAAAGTCTCACTACGTAGCTTTTCAAAAACACGCCTTCGCTTTTTGCTGCTGCTAATACAGGCATATAAGTATGAATGTGTTTATTTGGCCACCACTGCCTTAAACCTGCTCGTTGCCATATTTAAAATATTTCTTTCTTACGCTGCCATTACACAGGAAAGCACTTTCATAAAATTTCTGTATACGTATTATAAATAAAAACTTCAATGAAATAGACGACTTTCATGAAAATTTCTTGTTCGTCTACACAGGAAAGTAAAAGAGTCACAAAATTTTCCTCTACTTCTCTTTATTCTTATTTTGTTCGCTTAATAATTAGAGTTGCCAAACTTATTACATATACAGATTTATGGGGCAATAGTTGAAAAAACTTATCATTATAAGTTTTTTTATGAGATTATTTATATAAAAAGACTTTAATTATTTTCTATATATGCATTAAAAGGAAACAAATATTTTCTTAACATCCAAAAGAAGTTAATTTCATAATTATTATTTTACTACAATACTGCAAGTTTGGATAATTCTTTGTATGTGGCAACAATGTTTAGCAATTTGTCATTTTACTTTCAGAAAACAAAAAATTGTTTCATGAACGCTGAGAGTAAAGTAAACAAACTGTGAATGGGTTACTTTCTTGTCTAAACGCTAGGTTGAA
Organism: Thecocarcelia acutangulata; assembly: GCA_914767995.1. Taxonomy (NCBI): domain Eukaryota; kingdom Metazoa; phylum Arthropoda; class Insecta; order Diptera; family Tachinidae; genus Thecocarcelia; species Thecocarcelia acutangulata. The sequence continues at coordinate 16,169,630 of OU612097.1, forward strand.
TGCGACAAATTTCTTTTGATTGGCAACACTTATTTGTCCTTTGTTATTCAAATCATTGACAATACATTGCATATTGCATTCATAATGCGTTTATGAGTGTCTTAAATATAGAAAAGATGTAGTTTTAACAAATTTAATAACGGCATACAAACATACATGGGTATGTATGTATGTATCTAAGAGAGCAAAAAGATACACAAGGTTTCCAGCAAAATATATATAATTACAAGATAGAATAGCAAAAGATAAAATAAAATAAATTAAAGTCATACAATAAGAAAATGCCATTTATATGTACGTTGTTTTTTTTTTGTTGTTTTATTTATTATTTATGTTAGTTTATTAGTAAATTGTATAGAAACAAAATAGACTTTTTGAATGACATGACAGTGCAACGGACGGTCCGGTTCACTCATTTTTATGTAGATTTTTCTTTGTTAGAAAAATATTTCCTGAAGCTTGTCTTGCCTTTTTTTTTACATTAAAGTTTAATTCATCGTTTTATGTATGTGTTCGTTTTTTTCGTTTTTCTCTATGATTTTTACAATAAAATAAGCATTTTATGATTGTAGCCTAGTTAAGGCAATTTAAAACAAAATGTTAATAAATTATACAATACAACCATGGACTGAAGTTGTGACGGAATTCAGTTGCTGTTTTGTAATGAAATGAAAATTGAAAGTAATTGTTTTGATTAGATAAAAAAAAAAAATTATATATAAATACATATATAAACTAAACATAATTTCTAGTTGAAATTGTCATCAGAAAATGCTTTGTTTAATAGTTGGTTTACTTAACAGGGAAGAAACTACTTTTAATGAGTTGCCAACTTTGTGAAAAAATTAGATTCAAGGTTGCATTTGTGGCATGACGTATTTGAGGAAAAATAAATTAAGTGGCTTAAGAAATAAAAATATAAATAACAATTTTTTTTCTTTTTTTTTTATTGGACCAGTACTCAGGGGATGACCCCTACATATGCAGTGCATTGTACCAGAACTAGGAAAATAGGTTGTGAGGAGGGGAATTGAGGGAGTAGTGTTTGTGAACATTTCACTTGAACTTTCCAACGTTATAACAGACAGGAAACACGTCTGCAGGCAACTTATTCCACAGACGAAGAGTACGGCTGAAAAACGAATTCTCTCTGTAATGCGTAGTACGATTCCCCGGACAATCGACCACAAATGGGTGAGCTCTAGGCGATGAACGCGTGCTACGTAAAAATGTGCGTGTTTCGGGAACAAGATCCCTAATCTCGTCAGAGCAAAATCCATTATAGTATCGATAGAACAGAGTAACGCATCCCACACTGCGTCGATGTCCAGTGAGTCAATAGAGTTGGATACCCTACTGTCACCGATGAGCTTCTCCGCCCTCTCCTGCACATATGTACATCGGGTTTTAGTTCAAGTTTTTCCTTTCTTATGTTTTTTTTAAGAAGGATTTTTTACAATACAAATTTGCTGTGATCAATAATTATTGATTGAAGAAGACAAGAAAAATAATAATCAAATCTTTAGCTGGGGGACAACAACTAGCTGTTTCGTAATCGCTACACTACTCATCAGCGAGGCTTTGATATATAGGCGAGCGGAGATTCAATAGCCTACCACATCTGGTCTCGGGCAATATGACCATAAAGCAACGTTTACATTATAGTACAATATATTTAGATTTTGTGGTAGTAAAATATAACTAAATTCTCTCCGTTCTTAAAAAAAAAAAAAAAAAAATTAAACAAAAATGTGTTTTAAGTATTTTTACGTTTACGCTTGTGAGATAAATATAATCTTGAACTGCATTTGCTTGAGTTTGTAAAATGTTGTACCACCTTCACTAAATACTTGCAGTGCTGCCAATGTAAATTTAAAAATTATACCTCTGATGTGATAAGAACACAGAGTTTTCTAAAATGGTTTAAAAAATGAAGATTTACCGACCGCTTCTCAATTTTGGCATTTGGATTTCTCCCTTAAGGCCTTGCTACACTATCATACACGATTGCGCGATCTACTAAATAAAGCATGTGTGCTGAAAAAGTACTAAAAATGCAACCATTCGACAGAGTTTTTGACAAATTGTGCGATTTGAACAATTTTATGAAACTTTTCAAAACATTATGGTTTCTGTGCGATCAGTGTATTGGGAAATATTGGGAAAAATATGGTGCCTCCAGAAAAAAGTTTATGTAATGTAAAATTATTATGTTAATAAAAGTTTTTAACTATTTTGTTGTGAATATAATTTATTGCAATTATACTTGTATAATAGTGTGGCCTACAACGCCATTTTGAAGCAATTTTTTCAAGTCGGCCAGACTTTTGAAACAGTTTCCTGTGAATGAATCGTACGATCGTGTAGGATAGTGAATCAGGGCCTTTACTATACTATACATTTTGTTTTTACACGGTAAGAGTTCCTTTATTCTACACGTATTTTTGACAGATCTAAATACTTGTATTACCATGTAAAGAAAAAAAAAATATTTTCAATGGCTGGCTGGCAGCCTGTTAAACCTAACCTAGCCTATAGTATATAAATGTACTCGTATCTCTTCCAAAAGTACTCTGCATTTTTCTCTAAAATGTTGATTTGTAAAATTTATTTTGTAAAGTTGATTAGTATAATAACAGTAAAGGCACCCACAGACGATGTTTTTTTGCGTGTGCTTTTATGTAATTTCTCATGTATTTTTTCATGTATGTCAAAATTATAATTTTTACAGACGTTTTGTGAAATTCGGTCACAACCGTATATGTAATTTACGTCTGACATTGTCTATGCTTTTTATTATTATAAAAAATAATTATTTAAAACATATTAATATATTAAATATTCGTATTATTTGATCTTGTTTATATTGTTTTCTTCTAAATTTTCATGCTGATGATAACAAATTGTTAACGAAATATCGAAAATAAAATACCGTTAAACCTTTTTTATCAAAAACAAAAATCAATCAAGATCTTTAGCTGGAAAATTTTAAAGAAAACATATTAATATATTAATGCGTTAAGATTTCCTTAAGTCGACTACTTATACCGCCCAAAATCAACCGCCGCTGAATTGTTCGCAACGGGTAGAGTTCCAATGTCAGATGTTTAAACATAAGAAAATAAAACATGCCCTATTTGAACTTTAGTCAGATGACTTTGCTCATGTTTTTTAAAGAAGCAATGTTTTTGAGGTAACAGACGATTGACAGACATTGAGAAAAATGACTTCTACATTGTTAAGAACATATCGTGTGGTATCTACTTAAGCAAAAACATTTCATTCCTAAATTATACACCTACCAAATAGAATTCTTTCAAAGGCTTCAACCTTTCTTCAATAAACTAATTAGACAATAATATAAAACCCCACTCGCTCAGAAACAAAAAAAAAAACTTTTAAAATTCTTATTTTAACCTCGTAATTGTGTTTTAATAGTGGTAAAGCAAAAAACGATTAAAAAAATCAAACAACAATTAAAACCCTGAAGGGAAAAATTATTCAAAATATTTCTTTGTGCATGACAAACAAACCAACATGTTTTTCAACAAGTTTGTTTTATGGTAATTCTGTTTGACAATTATGTATAGTGGTATTGAAAAAATGTAGAGAAAAATATTCTAGTAAATAAATTCAATTGAATTTATTAAGAAAACAAGTTCTCTTGTTAGATAAAAGCAACCTTTCAATCATGTTACAAATACAGAACAAGTTCAAGCAATTTTTTGGCTGGTTGGCAAACGAAAAAGGTTGGTATCTCACAAACAAATGAATTAAATCTTAAAACGCAACTTTTTTTTCTGTATAATCAAGAAAACCTCTACTCCACCTTCTGCTTTAATAAACATTATAAATAATAAAAATATGTAATATACATATTTTCTTAAAAGCCTGCAACAAAAGAAAAGCAGCAGGTTGCCTTACAAGAATGTAGAATGAACTTGTTGACAGTAAGAATATGAGTACGTAGATTATAATTGATATTTTTTTCATGTTTTTATTAAAAGTGGGAGGAAATAAATAAAATAATTGCTGTTGAAACAAATTTTATAAATTTTAAGCGAAGAGATAAAAAGCTGGCAATTAAAGTATTAAATGCTATAAAATACCCAAAGAAAAGTATTTATGGCACAGAAAATTATAGTTTTACAGTTTTGCATTTTTTCTTCTTGTGAACAAGCGAATCATTTCAATTGTATGATAATTGACTGCGTTGCCAACGTAACTAAGATTTATACAAACATACGTTAGCTAGTTAACAGATCTGCTTAAATATGTGGGGTTTATGAGCGCTGTACTTTTTTATTAGATGAAAAGCGCACTATTAAAATTTTATGACAAAAATTGTAAAACTAAAAATATTTCCACCATAAAAATTATGAGTTGCCAATTTAATCTGCATATTAACTTAAATTTTAATACATATATGTATAAAGTGTGGTCCAATATTAATGTAGGATCTGAAAGCCTTAAAAATAAAACAAATCGCCAGCTGGCAGCTTAGGATTGGTAAAAGTTGAGCGTTATACGATAGATTAATGTGCCTGCAATATTGAACAATATTTAAAAAATAATGAAGGCTTGGCGGCCGCAGTTCGAAAGTTTCATACCAAACATAACCGGAACAGTGTCAACTAATACGGGCAAAGCTGGCAAAAAAAAAAAAGATATGGAAAAAATCATCAAATTTCCAGTACTCAAGGGATAGCCCCTACATATGCAGAGAGTTGCACTGGAACTAGCAAAATAGATTATGAGAAGGAGAAAAATGGGTAGTAATTTTTGTGGATGTTTGACTTAACACACGGAAAGTAGCGTTGTCAACTCGGCGCGTTTCGCACCGTTTTTGTTGCTTTTTAAAGTTATTTGTGCGAAAAATTCTTTAGTCGGTGCGTAGTGCGCGTTTTTCTACATTTTGGGTGCGCTTTTTAAATTTCAGTGGCACCAAATTCAACTCAACCTTTTGTTTTAATATAACAAAAAAAGTTTATTCAAGTGCCCAAAATTTTTACACTTAATTTTTCTGAGTACATCTAAAACACGGGGTTATAATGAGAAAAACGCACCTCATTGTAAAGTAAAACCATCACAATACAGAAATTATACATATTCTCGAAAGAAAAAGAAACATTTCGTTTTATAAAATTTGCTACTTTTAGAGCGTGTTTTGCTATTAAAAGATCAAGCCAGGATTGTCAAATATTATAATAAATGCAAACACAGATAGTGAAGTTTGTATTTATGGTGGCACGTGAATTCGTTACTATTTTGATACTTGATAAATTACTAAATTATTAATTAAAATTACAAAATCTTTTCAAAACGTTTGCATTATTATAATTCTGACAAATTTTCCTATATTCAATAAATTCTCTAGCTAATTGATTTTCACTGTTCGCTTACAAAACCAAATAAAATTTACACTGTGTTTGATAGAATTGCTATTAAGACAGTTTGATGGTTTGTAGTGTGAGTCTGTAACTTTGATTGCTTCGATCATCGTGAATTTCATCGTAAATTTCTTCGATATATTCCTTGCATTGCCTGGAATAGGTCGACAGCGAATGTAATTAAAAAGTATTGCTGAATAATAAATATAATAAAATATCGTTCTAATTATTGTAAAGGTAACATTGTCTTAATAAAAGTACCAGAATCACACTAGCAGCCAAGTTTGAAAAAAACACAAATTCTAACTATTGAACGAATTCAATGGCATGCCCTCAGACAGTACTTAGTTGTCAGTTGAAAAAGGCTATGGGTAACGGATTCTAAGTTCCTCGGCTTTAAAAACCGTTATCCTGCGTTAATTTTAAAACACACTTTATATTTTTTAAAGCTTTTTTTTAGTTCACTTTTAATGTGCTTAACATAAACTATTAAAAATTTTTATTCTGTATTTACGTTGTTGACTTTTTATTTTACCGATCAGATTTAAGACTTCATACTACAAGACTTTAAATAACACATAAAAGTTTCTTTTTTTTTAATATTTAAGATTTTTATTGCGAGTTTTTAGTTACATTGCACACAACATTAAATTTCTTTTGCAAAAAAGCATATTTTTATAACCACTTTTTCTTGCACAAAATTAGGAATATCATTTTTGTTGAAAAAAGTAATCATAATAATAATATGAGTACAAAATTTGTACACTAGTTTGAATTTCGATCATGCAGATGTAGTTACACCTAAAACTACAGCTTAAGCCAATATCCGTCCGTCTGTCCGCCGTTGAAATACCGTTTCTGAGAAAACCATTAGCCTTAGAAAAAAATTTTTTTGTCACCATTCTATTATCCTATCGATTCATGGGTTTGCTACTGAAATTCAGTAAAATCGGTTCACATATAGCTGAGATATATCCCAAATTCCGACAAAAAGGCATTTTCGACAATTTTGTATAATAATTTTTGAAAAAAAAATTGTTCTGCTTCGAACTTGACACAACTATTAAGCATGGCGATTACAAGGACCGATATCGGTCCATATATATACGAGATATAGCCTAAATCGATTTCTTAATGAAAATGTCGCGTAAGCGTCCTTAAATAACTTTTTTTTGGTTAATAGTAGCTCCGGTAATAAAACGAGGTTACCTAAACACAGAAACTGAATTTCCGATATCGGTCAATATATACCCGAGATATAGCCAAAATTTTCTATGAAAATATCGTGTAAGTGAACGTAGGAATTTTATTTGTTTAAATAAGTTCTCGTAATAAAAGGAGGTTACTAAAATACAGAAAATAAAAGGTTCCGATATCGGTCCATATATACCAAAATCGATTTTACATGAAAATATTGCGTAAGCGAGCTTAAACAACTCTTTTTTTCCTAAATTCTGTTCTGGTATTAAAAGTAGGCTACGAAAATACAGAAAATAAAAATTCCGATATCAGTCAATATATACCCGAGATATATCCCAAACCGACCTTTTTGCTTGAAAACAGTTGTGGTATTAAAAGGAGCTTTCTAAAGTACAGAAAATGAAAGTTTCCGATATCGACCTGCATACGAGTATATCCGATATATACAGCCCAATTACAAATCAAAACTCCCTGGGAGTTTTTTCACTTTTCTCTTTCCTCCAATTATAAACAAAAATTTCTCCCCCATTCACTGAAAACAATTAAAGGAGATGAAATCTCCAAATCCTATGGGCAAGTCAAAGAAAAAACTGTTTTTCGCTTCAATTTGAATTAAAATGAATACGTTATATGAAAAATAAATTCCGAGAGGAATAAATTCCGTGAGGAATAAATTCCTTGTGAATATAATATAATTGGGCTGATTGGAAACCAATTTTTTCATGAAAATGTCGCATGAGCGAACTTAGCAACTTTTTTTGCTTAAAAGCAGTTCTGGTAATGCAAGGAGGTTACCAAATACAGAAAATGAAAATTTCCGATATCGGTGCATATACTCGTATGCCCGATATATAGATGGTCTAAAGCAATTTTTACATGAAACATTTTTTTTCTTAAAAGCAGTTCTGGTTATGAAAAGAGGTTACTGAAATACAGAAAATGAAAATTTCTGATATCGGTGTATATATACCCGAGATATAGCCTAAGCTAATTTTTTCATTAAAATGAGGAACAGCTTAAAAGCAGTTCTGGTAATATAAGGAGGTTACCAAATAGAGAAATTGAAAACATCTGATATCGGTCCCTATATATTAGATATATAGCCTAAACCGATTTTTCTATGAACATTTGCATGCATGATTGATTGCCTTCTTGGCATGGCGATTACAAGGCAAAATTTATTTCCCGATATCGGTCCATATATATCTGAGCATATTTCGTTAAAATTCGTAATATATATCTGAGCATATTTCGTTAAAATTCACGTCACTATCATGAAGGTTTAGATTCGGCCCAGCCGAATATACTACTCTCTTACTTGTTTTAAAAACCGTTTATCTATAGATGTAGAAAACTTTAAATTGGTAACACTTTTCGTCCATTTTGTCAGCTGTTAAGTGTTTATGTTTACTTTGGTTTGGCATCTCAACACGATTATCCTAACGCTTGAGCAAAGCTTCAAACTATTCAAATTTAGTTTGAAAATCAACAGGTTGTTAGAAATAATTATCGCGCTCTATGTCCTATAGAAGTGAGTTTAATTCGACTGCGGCAAAAAATTAACATGGACAACAACCTGCAGTCATGTCGTCCAGCTGTTGTGAAAATAAACGTTCGCATTTACAATTATATCCAAATATTTTATATTTGACTTATTGAAATCGGTTTTCTGCAGGCTTCAATTATGTTTAATGCTGTAGAATCCCATAAAATTAAAGTTTTGTCATTACCAAATTCAATTAAACACTTTTGTTTGAAAACTTTAAAAATTTCTATTTACTTTATATATCATGTTTTTATGACAATTATTCAAGTTACTTCTCTTTCTTAATTGTTTTGATTTTCTCCCTATTGTAAATTGTTTTGGCTAAACAAGTATTATCAGAAATTACTTTTCAAGTTTTTCCAACTAATTTAACATTTTACAAATAATTATAGTGAATCATGTCTGTTGACTTTTAATTTCTGACAATATTTTTAATTAAACAAACAGCGAAAAAACTTCAATTGAAAATACTTCAACTTCAAGGGGGCGGCTTTAAGCACCAGTGAGAGTTAAAAGCGAAAGAAATTAAAACCCCTTTTGCATTTTTGCATTGTTTAGCTTTAAATAAAAAATAAAATAAAAAATATTACGAGTATTTAGCTGTACAAGTAAGTGGTGCTGCATTTTAAATTAAAACATAAAAACTTTTTTTTTTAATCATCATGACTCCCTCTTTTCAATGCTGGTTCTGCAGTTTTTCTCTTTTTTGTAGCGTTTAAAAAAATCTTTTGCAAACATGATGTGCATAAAAAATTTAAAACGACAAAATTAAGTTGAAAACTTATGTTTGTATTTATAAAATAAAACAAATTCAAGGAATTATTGAAAAGAGTAAACTGCAATAAAAACTCACAGAAGATTCTTTTTATTCATTGAATCCAAACTGATGACTAATTAAATGTAAAAATCAAACTCAGATTCTTTACAACAATAGTTCAGTTCAATTAGCATTCAACAGTCATATCTGATAATAACGCAAACATGTTTTCGACTTCAGTTTGAAAACAGAAACTTGTCAAACCGAAATCTCGAGGCGAATAATTTGAGCATAAAAATCTTTAAGCGTTTTAGCTTCACTAAATCATAAAAGCAAATTTTATTTTTTTAAATTACTTGAAAATATTTTCGGTTTTTATTTGTTTTTTTTTTTATTTGTTTTTAATTTTTAGGAAATGCTAATTATGTGTGTATTGTAGTAACATGCTGTGCGTAAACTAAATAGCTATTTTGTGGATTTGTCAACTACGAGTAATGGTTCAAGATATTTGTAAACTTAATTAAAATCTGCTTTAAAAGTCTTATCTTAATTGTTTAATAGTTAATAAAAAGCCTTGAGTATATTTTACTTCGTCCTTGAATCGAATTTTAAATATATTCATGTGCTTTATTTAAATATTATTTATACCAAGTGTGCCCAGGCCTATGCGCTTGATGCTCAATTGTTTGTGTAAATGCGCTTAGCTATAGGGCTGTGCTCTTTAATACATAAATACTGCGCTCAGCACTAGCAATGAAAAATACAGAAACAAGCAACAACACTTTCGCATATTTTGCTGGTAAACACACGGTTGTCAGATCTTACAATATTGCCAGTAAAATTTTCTGAAAATGCATTACAATCGTGTGAACTGTCAATTTTTAACTTACAACGTTGTTAGAGGTATAGTATGTATGTTTTCACGTATGGCTTGATGTAAGTTTGAAGAAAATCAAAATAATTTAGATTTTTACCACGTCGCAGCAGAACTTTTATTGTATTTAAGTAACCTCCTTTTATAATTTAAAGCAAAAAAAAAAAATTTTTTTTCATGGAAAAATCGGGTTAGACTATATCTTGGGTATATATTGACCGATATCGGAGATTTTAATTTTCTGAGTTTTCACGTATGGCTTGATGTAAGTTTGAAGAAAATCAAAATAATTTAGATTTTTACCACGTCGCAGCAGAACTTTGAAGCAAGTTTGACGTGTGTGCGCGTAATTGCTTCGAATTTCATTTTTGTGAGGTCTTGGCAGCAATTTTTTCAATGTTTTTAGGGACTAAAATGAAATAAATATTGAAACAAAAAAATTTTATTTTAAAATTCGTTTAAAAATTAATTTTGCGAATTTCATACAGATCATTTTCGCAAAAAAATATGTCAAAATATTAAGCGTTTTAAAATTAAGCTTAATGGAAAACATTTGATGGGTTGCTGCGCTAAGTCAAACTAAATTTGATTAACACAGCACATACTTATATTGTGATCAATTACTGTGTGGCCACGGTGCTTTAAAATATTACCATATAATTTTTTCTTCTACGTGTATACACATACAGGGTGTCCGCTGGTGAGGTATACTATTTTGTTTTGCCGGCAATTTAGTAAACATTAGTCTTGACGGTTCATATTTGACAGTCGTGAAGTAGACACATGGCAAATTCATTATAGAAAGATATTCGATTAACGTGTTTTAATCGTTAAAACATTTTATCAAAATCAATCATCGATTTCCATAAAAAAATCATGATGAGTTACGAGGCAATCATTTAAGTGAATATATAAATAAACAGAATAATCGGTTCTGGACAATGGAAACCCCTCAAACTATTCATCAGTCACCGTTGCATCCATTAAAATTAACAGTCTGTTGTGCAATTAGAAGGAATCATTACCGTACTTCTTTGAAAATGAAAACGGCGTAACGTTAACTGTGAATAGGAAGCGATATTGTTTGAATACTTTTTAGCGCTACAACTGTATAACGTGCCGCCATTTTCGCAAACATTAGTCTTGACAGTTCATATTTCACAGTCGTGAAGTGGACACGTGGCAAATTTATTATGGAAAAATATTTAATTAACCAACGTGTTTTAATCGTTAAAATATTTTATCAAAATCAGTAATCGATTTTTATGAAAAAATCATGATGAGTGAACGGGGCACATTTTCATTTGAAGGCATATGTGAATAAACAAAATAGTCGGTTCTGGGCAATGGAAAACCCTCAAATTATTCATCAGTCACCTTTACATCCATTAAAAGTGACAGCCTGGTATGCAATTTGATCAGGACAAATCATTGGATCTTACTTCTTTGAAAATGAAAACGGCGTAACGGTGTGCGAATGGGGAGCGATATCGTGAAACTTTTTAACGCCACAACTGCATGCTTTGCGCTAGGTATACATTTAGGATGATAATGGAATTACTTCGACTAGTATACCTTACCGGCGGACACTGGGTATATATATGTATGTGTGTATATATATCTAGATTTAAGCTTTTAAGGATTCACTCATAGTTTCGAAACTAAATGTTTTTTATGTATAGTTTGACGATTCTCTTTTTGAGATATAGAGAGAGAGAGCGAAAAAGAGTTAACTTTGTTCGGAACAATTTTCGTTTGTATTGGTTTAATTTTACTTTAAGTAAATGAGTTCTTCTTCTTATTTGATTTTCTCTATAAAACTTTGTGTACTAAAGACCTCTTTTCAGTGCGATAACTGCGGTTTTTATTTATGTACTTTTTATTTATGTACTTCACTTAATTTGTTTACCAAAGAAAGTTTTCTTTTATCCAGTTCTCTGTGATTACACGACAAAACCAAAAATCTCTACTTAATAAACAAACTCAACTCACGTCTCAAATCAATTTATCAATAAAACGAGACGATAAAAAAGAAAACCTTTTCAAATGCTCAACAAAAAAAAAAAACGAAGCAAAACACGTGTATGTCAGTATGTACTTGTTTGTAAACGTAAAAAAACTTGTTTGAAGTAAAATACAACTTTTTTTTTATAAATATTTAAAAAAAATTGAACGTGCTTAAGTACAGGTAGTTTTTTTTTGTTATTTGAATAGAAAAAAAACAAAAAATTTAGAACTGCAACGCACTTTTGTTTGAGAAAAATAAGTTTTTAAAAAATTTTGTTTTGCTGTCTCGGGAATAAAAGTTAAATTTTCTGTGAAATAAAATAATGTTTGACATATACACATACATACATATTTATATTTAAGTTTGGGATTTTTAAACTGGAAGAATTATCAGTTTGAGACACTCCCATTTTTATAATATTATTTTAGTATTGTTGAAAAAAGGGCTCTTTTCAAATCTCCCGCAGAAAACCATATTTTTAAATGAAAAAAAAAAAAAAAAAAAAAAAAAAAACACACACACACACACAAAAGTTCATTTGTGTATTCAGGTATGTATGTGTGTGTGCATGTACTAGGTGGCGCAGAACTACCTTTATGGTTTGAATGTTATATATACAACTGATTTAGTTTATCTATATTTTTTAGTTTTATTTTAGAACTTTGTGAAGAGGACTTAGGGAGTTAACATGGAACACTACGCACGATAATAGCTATCAATAATTGTTGTTTTTTTTTAAATCAATAAACCGCCTGGTTTTCGACAATATGGTACAGTAGGACACCTTCGATGTAACAGAAGACCACATACGGTCAACGCGGAAGAAAATAACCAATGTGTTACGGATAGTGTATAAAATAGTCCAGAAACATCAACAAAAATTTGTTCGGCACAACTGGGGCTATGGCGGAGGACCGTTGAGAAAATATTGGACACATTGTGCATGTTCCTGTATAAAGCTCAGCTTGTTCAATAATTGAAACCGATAGACTACAAACAGCGTCTTAATTATGATACTTCATTCCGACAAAAAGTATAAGAAGATCGCATTTTTATTTGCAATTTAATAATGATCCATCATGAAGCTCATTTCTAATTGAATGGTTTTGCAAACAAGCAAAACTGCAGGATATGGGCTACGGAGAATACAAAGATAGTTCATTAGAAACAATTAAACCTAGTTAAATGTTTGGTGCGGTGTATCGTTGGAAAGGGTCATTAATCCATATTTCTTTGAAAATGAACGTGGAGCCTCAGTTGCCGTTAGTGGTGCTGAAGATGGAACCATGAAAACCATCCACAGTTATGGTTTCATCAAAATGGAGCCACAGCCTACACTGTAAGGTAACAATGGCTCTGTTATGGCACTTTTTTGGCAAACGCACTATTTCGCGCAGAAGCAATTTCATTCACCGGACTTAACAGTGCCAGACTTTTTTTCTTTGGGATTATTTGAAAGAAATGGTATATGTGAATAAGCCAGCTACCATATCACAGCTAAAAGAAAGTATATGCAATGAAATTCAAGCTATAACACCGGAAATTTTACGTTAAAGTTATGGAAAATATGTTGGAAAGGGCACAAATGTGCGAAGCCGCAATGGCCACCACCTGCGGGGTATAATTTTTTTTTATCTAAGCCAAAAATATTCCCCACTAATGTATTTTGTAAGAAAATAATAATAATAATTCACAATTATATAAAAAATTCATTAAACATTCAAACCATAAAAGTAGTTTTGCGCCACCCTGTATAACATATTAAACAAGACAAATTTCTGAAGACTATCTTCAAAACCACTTGAAATGCAGCTTATATATTTAATAAATTCCTGAAAGACTATTTGAAGATCAAATAAAATTTGCATAAAATATTCAAATACAAACAATCAAATGACGCGAGCAAAACTGTCTTTTAAACCAGTTTCAAATCATTTCTAAGAATTAAAAAAGCAAAATAAAATAAATAGGGACACATAATAAAAAAAAAATCTTAATGTCACATAATTGAAGAATGGATTATTATCTAAAATTTGTGGAAGAAAGTTTTAGAGACTGCAAGGTTTACTTAACAAGTTTAGATTTTCGTTAACCAGGCAACTCTGTTATCGGCAACACAGACAATATTGACGCCACTATTTTTATTTTTCTTGGACCAGTACATATGCAGTGCATTGTACAAGAACTAGGAAAATAGGTTTTGAGGAGGGTAAGAGAGGTGGTAATGTTTGTTATCAGGGAAGAATAATTCCTCTTACAACGATGCAAGATTTAAAATATAGCCAGACCGTTGCTCGGGGAAAATGATTTGACAGACTGAAGTGCGGCATCATGGGACCGTACTTCTTCGAAACTGAGGACGGTCATGTAGTTACCATGAATGGCATTGGCTGTCGTGATATAAAAATGGACTTCTTCTAGCCAGAAATTAAAGATATTAACTTAGATAACATGTGGTTCTAACAGAATGGTGCCAACGCAACGGTGGCTTTTTTCCGCGAGAAATTTAACAGCCGTGTTATCTCACGTCGTGGCGGTGTTAATTGGCCGCTACGATAACATGACTTGACACTATTGGATCTCTTTCTTTGGAGATATTTAAAATAAAAAATTCATTTCAATAAGCCAGGAACAATTCAAGAGCCAAAGTATGAGATAATGCGGAACATTAACCACATTGAACCTCAATTATGTTTTAGTCATTCAAAATAGAAGTATGTCACCGAAGCCGTGCCTAGCGTTTGGATGATATTTTGTTTCCCACACAATTGTCATAGATCCTTCTACTATAATAAAAAATATTAACAGCCTGTTTGACGATATCGAATGAAAATGTATGCGAAAGAAAGCTAGTCACTCACATTCGAATAAATTTGGGTTCGCGTATGTCACTATTGCTCGTTCGCATGAACTTATGTATTTTAATTGAATTTTGACACATCGTTCGCATAGAATAAAGTTAGAAAAAACCCAAATCAATTTTCTTTCGCCCTGAATGCGAATGAACTTATCCTTTCGACATCGGCGAACTGGCTGTAAGCTAATCCTCTGAAAACTTTTTGTTTTGTTTACAATTAACATCTTGCGTTTTGTTCCCGAACAAGTTTTGGAATTGAGAAAAAGCCATTTCTAAAACGTTTCTATAGTTTGCCGCATTCATGCGTGCCATAGTAGTATATACTTCGCAGGTGCCATAGTAGGATATAACTTCTCACACCATTACATTTCCGTCTCGGCTGTGCAACCGGTACAAGTGCTGTTTCTTTTTACATAGGTCATGGAAGTAATAATTATACCCATCGGGTCTTTCTCAATTGCATTTCTTTTCATCTGAAAACACCACATATTTCTACTGAGCAGACCATGTCATGTGTATTTGGGTAAAATCCAGGCGCATTTCTTCCTCTTAGCGTATTAAATGGTGGTTTCTTTTTCAACTTCTGTCTCCGATTATATGCTGTTTTTCTTATTACCCTTTGCACCGCTAATAGGCTCGCTTTGACACAAGTTTTTTCCTTAATTTTGGCAGACGAGTTGTGGTAATTAGATGCCTTCCTCAGTATAGCTCTCCTATCTGTCTCAGAAATCACTCCATAGTTTTCTTCATTTTAAAGAAAATTGGCTATGGTTTTCCCGGGTCTTCCAGTTTTTTCGGCATAGTCCTGCGTCACAATAGGCTTCAATTTTCGAGTTTCCCTCCAAAGATAAAAGTGTTCCTCTTCCCATATTTTGCAATTGTTTGAAGACATTAAATATTTCAAGCCGCACGAAAATATTGATGACAGTAATTGCCAAGGCAAACTAGATAACTTAAATTCTATTTGGGGGGGGGGGGGGGGTGTGTGTGGCCGGGTTCGCGCTAATCTGATGAAGCAGAATAAGTGCAAAGTACTTTAATGTACTTAATTTTCATGTGAGAGTAAACGCATATGATGATTGCAAAAACAAAACAATAACTAAGAAGCTGCGCGCAATATTGCAATAGAATAGGTAAAAAGTAAATGAGTAATTTGGGGAGCGCTAACTTGATGACGCGCAGTGTATGTTCAATATTTTTCGAAATTCGTTAGAAAATTTAACTTCTTATTACATCAATTCCATTCACATTGCTTGATTTTGCCTCCCTCTATGGATGGTTTTGCTTTATAATCAATCATGAGTTTGCTGCAAAACTCGGGTGAATTAAATTCTTTTTTTTGTATATTAAATATAATGATTTGATTTGAAAGTACTTTTTGTTATTGAAGAGCACATAAACCACTACAGTGCACTGGCTGAAAGTAAGCCAATCACTAAAGTCAACTGACCCAGCATGAACCCTGGAATGAAGGCTCATTTATAATAGTTTATTTTTATAAGGTGACTGCTGTAACACTGAATTGTTCTTTCACAAATCCCTCTTAAAGCTTTAATTTTTCTCTTTTAATCTTATTCTTTTAGTGCTCAGCTGCGAATAAATAATTGTAAATCTTCCAACTGTTGCCTTCGAAAACTTCCTTTAGATAGAAATTTATTCTGTATTTGTTTGTCCTTAATTTTATGTTCTTGGCAGTTTAATGCTTTTGTCTCGTGTCAAATGCAAAAATTAAGCGAAGCAAAAATACACAATAATTACAAAAATGCAACAGTTGCAAGGATAGTCAACTAAAGTCCTTAGACTGAAGGGTTGCCGTGTCAAAGTAAGCAAACAAAAGGGAGTTTTAAAGAAAACTTAAAGGCAGATGAAACTATTTTCTTATAAAAATGACTTCACAGCCAGCCAACCAGCCAGCCAGCACAGTAATTAAGGGTTTAGGTTTTGTAGCATTGTAGCAAACAATTTATAAAAAAAAAAAAAAACAAAAATTCCATTACACTGCTGGTTTTCAGGCTACACCAAACAGTCAGCCTCACCTCAAAAGCATAATAAAAGACACCGCATTGATAAAAAACAAAAAATACGTAAAGTGCAGCAAAATAAGAAAAATAGTTCAGCTCAAAATTTATGACAGCTACTAACAGCTGCATTGGGGAAAAAATATTGCTTCTTTAGAGTATAAAACAACAATATTCCGCAAAACAT
Source organism: Thecocarcelia acutangulata (assembly GCA_914767995.1). Lineage (NCBI taxonomy): Eukaryota > Metazoa > Arthropoda > Insecta > Diptera > Tachinidae > Thecocarcelia > Thecocarcelia acutangulata. The sequence continues at coordinate 16,186,467 of OU612097.1, forward strand.
TGTCAACACAACAAATAAATTTGAACAGGATTTTCCAACTAAATAAATTGTGTATTACGAGTAGTAGGTAAAGGTGTTTTAAAAGCCGTTCGTTATGCCCGGTCAGCCCCTGCTGCATGATGTTGTGTTTCTTTATTATAATCCTTGTTTTGCAGCCTGCTTATTAATTAACTCCTGTCATTTTGACAACTAATGCAATAATTAGTTTTTCTAGCTTTCAGTGCTGCTAAAAGCATCCATGTTGATGGCTTTTGTTGAAGAAGAAAACAGCTGCATGCAGCAACAGCTTGTTGCAGAGCAATAAATTGGAACAGGTGACTGAACTGAACGTCCACTCATTATCATGTTTTTTTGAACTGGTGGTGACAAAAAAATTAACAATAATTGCCTACTGAATGTGAACGTGTATAAAAACCTAAATACACAAATTAAGAAATACATTTTTATAACTAGAATATGAGCGCAATTACCTCGTTGTCTAATATACAAATAGAATTTGGTCAGAAATTATTTAAGCAAATGAAAAAATTTATATTATAAATACAAATTAACCGTCATTTCCAGCAAACATCTAAAATCTTTAAACAAATATTTTGAATGCCAAACAATTTCTGATATCTAAAAAGGTTTCAAATTAGTAATTAGTATTTTCTAAATCAGTTGGTTTGGTAACGTAAATATTGCCAACATGATTTTAGCACTGTTTCTGCTCGATAATAGCGAACTTTTATTTGAAATTGGTAAAGAGGAAACGCCGGCAAATTAGCGAAAATGTTTATTTTCGAAAAGTTTTTAGTTTTTGGCCTTGAAACGTTAAAATCATTTACTGCTTTTAATGTCGGTGCCTTCTTTAAGATATAAGCTTTGATTGGCAATGCGATTTGCTGCAAGAATATAAACAACCTACTTGTTACTTAACACAATTTGAAAGTTGAAGTTAATCAAATATATTGTTACGGTTTTACTTTTAAAATAGCAAATGAGATAATGCCGCTATTAATATTTACCATTCTATATGAAAATTTTTGGAAAAAAAAATAATTTTTTCCCCCGATATCGGTCCATATACATATATATCCGAGATATAGCCTAAGCCGATTTTTTAATGAAAAATATTTTTGCTTAAAATCATTTCTGGTAATAAAAGGAAGTTTCTAAAATACAGACTATGAAAATTTCCGAAATCGGTCCATATACTCGTATACCCGATATGTAGCCTAAGCCGAAAAAGCCATTTTTTTGCAATTTTGTATGAAAATTTTTGGGGAAAAAATTTGTATTAAGCATGGCACACAATTATTAAGCATGGAAAATACAAGGCAAAAAAATTTTTTTTCCGATATCGGTCCATGTATGTTCGAGATATAGCCAAAACCGATTTTTTAATGAAAATGGTGCGTAAGCGAATTAAAAAATATTTTCCCTTGAAATCATTTCTGGTAATAAAAGGAGGTTTCTAAAATACAGAAATTGAAAATTTTCGAAATCGGTCCATTTACTCGTATACCCGAGATATAGGCTAAATCGAAAAAAGCCATTATTTTTTACAATTTTGTATGAAATTTTTGGAAAAAAAATTATTCTTAAGACAATTGTTAAGCATGGCAAATACAACGGAAAATACATTTTTCCCGATATCGGTCCATATATATCCGAGAATAAGCCTAAACCGATTTTTTGATGAAAATGTCGCGTAAGCGGACATAAAAATATTTTTGCTTAAAATAATCCCTGGTAATAAAAGGTTTTTAAAATTCAGAAAATGAAAATTTTCGAAATCGGTCCATAAACTCGTATACCTGACATATAGCCTTAATCGATTTTTTCATGAAAATGTCACGTAAGCGAGATTAAAATGTTTTTTTTTGCTTAAAATCAGTTCTGGTAATAAAAGCAAGTTACTAAAATAGAGAAAATGAAACTTTGTAATATCAGCCCTTATATGTATACCCGAGATATAGTTTCCTGTCTGTTATAACGTTAGAAAGTTCAAGTCAAATGTTCACAAACACTACTCCCTCTTTCTTCCTCCTCACAACCTATTTTTGTAGTTCTGGTACAATGCACTGTATATGTAGGGGTCATCCCCTGAGTACTGGTTCAAGATAAATGTAAGTTACTAAAATACATACATAAGTTACATAATACATAAATGTAAGTTACTAAAATACATAAAATGAAAATTTCCGATATCGGTCCATGTATACCCGAGATATAGCATAAACCAATTTTTCCAAGAAACATGTTTTTTTGCTTAATATCAGTTCTGATTATTAAACGAGGTAATTAAAATATAGATAATGAAAATTTCTGATATCGGTACATATACACCCGAGATATAGGACAAACCGATTTTTCCATGAAAAAAATTTTTTTTTGCTTAAAAACAGTTCTCGTTGTAAAAGAAGGCTATTAAAATGCAGAAAATGGAAAATTCCGATATCGGTTCATATATAACCAATTTTTCCTTGAAAATTTCTATGTAAGATTTCCTTTTTAGAATGGTGATTGCAAAGCAAAAATAGTTTTTCCCCGATATCGGCCCGTATATATTCGAGCATATTTAGTTCAAATTTGTAATATATACTAGATATTTACGTGACTATCGTGAAGGGTATTTTAGATTCGGCCCAGCCGAATATATCGCACTCTTACTTGTTTCTTATTATAAGACTTTATTTTAAAACTTATCACACAACCGCTTTAGTTAAAACACACAACTACTTGTGTAAATCTTATTCTGTTTCTCTTTAACTTCTGTTTTTTTTTTGTCATTGGAAACTGATCTTATTATAGTAATGATTTTTCCACAAAATATGTTTTTACAGCTTCCTGCAAGGAGTTTGTAGACCTTCTGGAAGACCCTCATTAGAGGGCAGGCAAGAATGAGTATAGGATCTAATATAATGTCTTAAAAGCGCTTCAAGAAGGCCTTTCTGACGAAGACCTTTCGAAGTTTCCCGCTGCGTTTGTGTTCATTTGATTGTGCGGGTTTGAAAAATTCTGCGACCAAATATTATCCCTTTACCCCCCTCGTCGTAAGCTGTCAGAACAATTGTTCTCATGTGTAATACTCGTAGAGCAGTGGAAATATATTTTACTTGATGTCTTTGGATAAACATGGGCAAAAGATTTCAGTTTTGTATGCGAGTTGTCGTAATCTATTCTATCATTCTTGGTTATTAGTTCGTCAGAATAACAAAATTCCATAATTTTTGACAACGCGAAATTGAAAAACAATAAGTGCAAGTAAAGAGAATTCACGAAAGTAAGAAAATGATTTTCTTTTATTAAGGGTTTGGTAATGTGTTTCTTTCAAACAGTTTCTATTAACAAAGAGATTTGTTTCCGGAAATACCTTTACAACTGAACATTGTCATTTTATAATTTTCAGACGAAAGAATATGGGAAAAGCAAACAAAGTTACATATGTTCAAAAACTATACCTTCTATTTTCCTTTTCTAAAACTTATACAAACAACAATATCCTTAGAACAATGTATTTTCAATGTATTTTGACTAATTTTTCTCATTTTACAAATAAACATAAGAATGAAGGTACGACCGACCATAAATTATCTTTCAAGTCATTGTCTTAAAACTTGTCATAAATTTTGAAAGGTCTACGCATGCGCATATTCGTATGTATCATGGTGATGACTGTGTGTATTTTCAAAACTATTGATTTTATGTGTTTTATTCAATTAAATGCCTTTGAATGAAGTGCATTGCAATGTGAAAAAGTTCCATTGAATTTTAAATAGATTTTTTTTTTCAAATATATTTCTGAAACCGTGACATTTTTTCAACAACATTTTATTAAATTTTCAAACTTGGCAATAAATGATTTTCTGTGGTTTAACTACTAAATAAATAGTTAGAATTATTGATGATTTCATTATCATTTGTGTTGTTTTCATATGAAACTATTTTTTAATTAGCTTTTTTTTACGTTTTTTCCAATAACTTTTAATGATTTTTAAACAAACTGATAGAAATTTCTGAGGAATTTCAATTAGTTTTGAAATAGAAAGAATTTTGTTGCTTTACAATAACGAACCAGTTTTATAAGTTGGTTTTCGTAATAGAATTAAAATTCAATAAATTGTTGTAATAAATTTTAATATTTATTTAAATTTAATTTTTAGAAATTCTGATTTGTATTTTAAAGTAGGAAGATACGATGGCAAACATCGCATAGTGCGTTATTTTGTATGACATATGATTTTCACATGCTTTTTGTAGACGAATTGCCAACTGAGTTTTAATTATAGTTTCAGAATAACCTAATTTAATGCTAAGAAAAAATTTTCTCCTTTATTCTTAAAAAGATCAAACTGTGAATACCCTTGAAATAGTTTCTACTTAAAATTTGGATTTTTCTTGCATATCTTTCCAGCAAAAAGAAAATTATTCATGCTTCAGAAATTTTTTACTTTTATATACAACTTCAAATTGGTTTAAAAAGCTACTACAAAAAAAAAACAGGAAAAAAGTAACATGAAAAAAATTTTGTGGGCTATAAACCACATGATGAATAATGTAAAACAGTTTCCTTTGTTTGATTTTAGACAAAAATTCAAATTTCAATAATTTAAAATTTATTTGCTTTGTTTCATATTTGTTATTTGGTATCTGAATAAACCAAAGTAATGAAACGAATGTTTAATGTAATATTTTCACAGCACAAGTCAGCGACAAATTTTATATAAAAAGCACTCAATTTGAGTTAAATATTTTAGACAAGTCGCTGTTTTGTACTGTGAAAACACCAAATACAAAAAAAAAAAAAAAAATTCGATGATGTTGTACTGAAGTAAACATAAAACAAACTCTTAAACAACTTCCACAAATTTTATTCGGAAACAAAAGAAAACTTTTTGGGTTCTTAAGAAACAGAGCTAAAAGCGGAAGTCACCACTTAAAGTAAGTGTTAAAAGGACATTTTAAGTATGAAGATTAAAAAAGTAATAACTTCTTCTCAAACTTACACATTTTATTTCGTTAAGTATTTAAAAAGGTAAACGAAAGTACATTCTTATGCAGACATAGTGACGAATAAAATTTTTAGCCGATAAACAAAATAAAGATCAATCGTTTTTTTTAAGCTGAAATAAATTTTTTGAGGTCTGAGAAAAATTTCATTCGTCTAATATTTTTATTTGATTAAAAATTTTTTATTCGAATAAAAAAATTTATTCGAATAAAAATATTCGAGTAAAAATTTGAAATCAACTATAAAATAGTTAAGCAAATTATTTAAATGAAAAAAATATTTCTAACTTATTACGAAAGCTTAATAAAAAATTTATTCGAATATAAAATAGCTAAGCATATTATATTTTATAATCGAATAAATATTTTTAGTCAAATCAAACATTTTTCGAATTAAATTTTTAATTAACACATCCAATTTCTTTCAACTGGGATACATTTTTATCTAACTCAAAGAAAACGTTATTCGAGTAAAAATTTTGAATCGAATATAAAATAATTAAGTAATTTATTTAAATGAAAAAAAAACTATTTCTAACTTATTATGAAAGCTTAAGGTCAAATATTTTATTTCGTAATAAAAACGCTAAAGGAAATTACTTTCTAAATAAATTTAATTTTTGCTGCTTCAGATTTTTGTTTTTTATAAAAAATTAACAATTCAAAATCTTTTATTTCTCGATATTTCGATAACAATTTGTTATCATCGTCAGGATATAACAAATTGTTGTCGATAACAAATTTTTATCGAAATATCGAGAAATAAAAGATTTTGATTTTTTTTTTTCATTTAAATAATTTACTTAACTATTTTATATTTGATTCAAAATTTTTACTCAAATAAAGTTTTCTTTGAGTTAGATGAAAATTTATCCCAGTTTAAAGAAAATGGAAGTGTTAACTAAAATTTAATTCGATAAATTTTTGATTTGACTAAAAATGTTTATGCGATTATAAAATATAATATGCTTAGCTATTTTAAATTCGAATACATTTTTTTATTCGAATAAATTTTTTTATTCGAATAAATTAAATTAAAAGATCTGAAGCTGCAAAAATTAAATTTATTTAACAAATGAAGATCGAATAATATTGAGATAAAATGAAATTACATTCTTATATAGACATGGTAACGAATAAAATTTTTAACTGTAAAAAAAAAATTAAAAATTATTCGTTTTCATTGCAATGAAAATCTGTATTCGATTAGAATTTTTAGTCAACTAAAAATTGCTATCGAATATAGAAAAAAGTAAGTTAAGTAAATTATATAACTAAATAAACTGTTTCCAATATATTAGAATTTATTAAACATATTACGGCTAAAATTTTTAATCGATAAATATATCAAAAATTAATCGGCCTCTATAAGCTGAAATTAATTTTTGGGAAAAATTTTTGTTCGATTAGAATTTTTATTACATTAAAAATTTTATTCGAATAAAAAATTTAAATTGAATATAAAAATAGGTAAGAAAGTTATATAAATTAATAAATTGTATCCAATTTATTATTGATCGAATGGACATTTTTAGTCCAATCTAAAAACTTTATCAATTTTAATTTGTTCGATTAGAATTTTTATTACATTAAAAATTTTATTCGAATAAAATATTGAAATCGAATATAAAATAGGTAAGAAAGTTATATAAATTAATAAATTGTATCCAATTTATTATTGATCGAAAGGACATTTTTAGTCGCATCTAAAAACTTTATCAATTTGAACATATTAAAGATTATTCTTTGTCTTTAAACTGAAACAAATTTTTGGAAGACTAAACAAATTTTTTTCTATAATTTTATTCGAGTAAAAAATTTTATTCGAGTATATAAATGAATGAACTATTTCTAAATTATCATGAGAACTTAAACATAAACGCTTTGTTTCTCTAAGTATGTATTTAAGAAGGTAAACGATATTGTGTCAATTTCACGATAACGAACCTGTTCGTTTGTTCGCACAATTACATTTAAAACAATAAAAAATTATAAATGTTGTTTTTGTTTTAAATGTAATTGTGCGAAAGAACGAACAGGATCGTTATCATGAAATTGGCACATTACCTTTTAATATAGACATAGCATATATGTTACTTAATTCTTAGAACATAAAGGCAAAATAAAACAAACGCTAATTTGTATAAAATTAGTTTTTAGTGTAATTTTTAAGCGATTAAAAATTTGAACTTTTACGAATATTAAGCGTAATACCTCGAATATTAAGCGTAATACCTGGAAATATTTCGAAAGCAATAACAATTCCCCAAACATTTATATATAGTTATAGCGCCGGCACTCCTCAATCTACATACAACAAAACATTGTTTGCTGGGTTATTTTGGGCAATTATGTTAAAACAACACTTGTTATCTTTTCCTAAAGAGAGGAAAACGAGTATATATTTTTTTTGTTTTGAAATCTATATCAACGCACATGTTGCTTCTTCTATTACTTAAAATTTTACATAAAAAAATTTCTTTTCTTTTTCATAATGCTCTTGTTATTTCCCCCTTTCAAACACACATTAATAAAATACCACATACTCGTATGCGGGCCTAATCTACAACAAATGCCGTTCGAGCACTTGAAAATAATTTAAATTCATTCTCCTACAAAACATACGAGTATCAAATTTTGCATGTGTACTGAAACTTGAAGAAATTATGCAAATGCATTAAAGTAAAAGTAAATATTTGTTTTCTTTTCTTTCATTCTTCGCTTTTTAATACAACATAAATATGGGGAATAATATTAAACATTTCCTCGGCGTCTATTCCACAATAAACACAATTTAAAACGCAAATATTTGTTTGAGTGTTTGGCAGTTTGTTTGAGTTTTCTCACTTCAACCCACCTGAAATAACTTCACGTTACGGTAGCAGGATCATTATTTATCACCGGCATTTTATTCAGCACTATGGCTTGTGAAGACAAAAATGACCTTTTCTTCGATTTCGTAGGTTTCGTTTATTCTGTTAATTAAGAGAAGTTTTTAAGTGCTTTTTCCTTTACTTAATCTACCTGCTTCTGGTTCACGGAAACACCTTTTTTACTTAAATACATATGTTGAATTTTAAGCAGTTTACTAGAAGTCAGGAGGGGTAATGAAAATTTACTTTTTTTAATTTTAGTTTCTACAGGCACCTACATATTTACACATATCTAGGCTTTAAAATATACACTTAAAAAAATTAAATGAAATTTACTTCGTATGGCAAGAGCAAATTTTCTTAATATAAATTATTGCCTCTTTTCATTTACAAAAATTTTAATTTATGCATTAAGCAGATTCAGCACAGTGGCCGATTGGCAATTCCAAATGTCACCATATGACCAACTCACTAACATTAAATATTTAAAGTGCAGCTATATTAACGAGACGTACAACAGACAAAACAAAGTGTGTAATATAAAATAGACACCTTGTTGTTTGTCGCCAAAAAAAGAAATATGTCATGCTAGGAACACAATTGCGACGAATGACGAAATAAAACAGAATCGTATATTTGAAAATAAACACAGTTATGGCAACGGCGAACTCTGCATTAGACATAAAAATTAGTCCAACCACAATGCACGATGTTATGCGTGAGTCGCACTTTAACGTCAAGGTTTTTTCTCAACATTTGACATCTTTTTGCTGCAGTGTTAGACAAGTTAAACCATAGAGCGGTATACAGTTGAGCAGCGAATTCAGATTGTACCAACCGGCGTTCAAGTCAAAATACATTTTGTGATTTTTTTTCTCAACATGGGAGGCCAAACTTGTGGCCATAATCAGGAGAATTATGTGCAAATTTCACTAAACCGGGTCTGTAGGAAATGTAAAAATTTGACGCTTGATGCATCAACAAACAGTGACTGTTTGCTACGGTATACGTGTTGGCGGTGCCATTGCGCCGTACTTCTTCAAAAATGAGGTCGGCCAAGTAGTTGAGGATGTGATTCACTATTGTGCGATATACGAATATAATATGTGTGCTGAAAAAGTACTAAAAATTCAACTGTGTTATAGATTTTGTGGCAAATCGTGAAATTTAAAAACTTTTATAGAGTGATGTTTAGGGCCTGGCCCACTATGCCACTCGACATCGATCGCTCGCATAAATACATGCATACCAAAAACGGCATTTTAAAATTTGTTTTTGTTTCAAATGTATTTATGCGAGCGAGCGATGTCGAGTGACATAGTGGGCCAGGCAGTTATTGTGAAAAATATGAGAATATTATTGGCGCGTTGAGAAATAAATTGAAATAATGTAAACTTATTTTTTTTAATAATAGTTTGTACAATTATTCTCGTATAATACTGTGACACTATAACTCCATTTTGAAGCAATTTTGTGAACTCAGCTAGACTTTTAACACATGTTCCTGTGAATGAGTCGTAAGATCGTGTAGGGGGTTACTCTCTATGGCGATGCGGAAGAAAAATGCTTCGTAATCGAAGAATTGGCAGCCTATATTGCGTTTTCGCAATTTCTTTCCACATTTAATTTTCTCTTTCGCACATTTTATTTTATCATTCTTCGTTATTGTTTATTTTGTAGTGCCAGTGTTGCTTCATTTTCAAACTATTTCGCGAAAAAGTTTGCGCAAACAGCACTGAATACCAAATTATACTCTTATCACATATACCTTTCGCATCGAACTTACTTTCGCATCGCAATAGAAAGTAACCCCACAGGGCTTTTAGCGTAAATTGTGTTCTTAAACATATGCATGGTTACACTCAAAGTACAAAAAGTCAGCTTTAACTTAAAAAAATTTCTCACAAAAAATATATTTGTTAAAATTTTTTTTCTCAAAATTATTTTAGAAATACGACTTATACCACGGCTTACAGGACCCTTTGCGCCATCTATTCTTATTAGGGGGATATGTGTAATATTTCGTATATTTTTGTTATGACCACTTTTCTTTCGAAGAAAATCAGATATTTTAAATAGCCTGTTTTACTAGAATTCATTTACTAAAAATATGCATTCTGGAAGCATATTTCAATTTATTCTTTTTTTTGTATGTGGAGTTATGGAGATATCTGTCCAAGAAAAATATATTCCAAATAAACATTCATTGTTAAACAGTTAACAGAGCTCTGTTAACGAAAAAGTTGCAAATGTGGTTTATGTCTGTAATAGTTAGATTTAAAATTTATCTTCACAATATAATTTGAATTAGTTTGCTTTTGTTAAAAACAACTACAACCGATAAATTTTTTCTATTATTAATGTAAGATTGGTTATTGATGTAATAACTTTGTCGTTATAATTGTTATTAACGACAATTTTGATAACATTGTCATTAGATTTGTCGTCGATGTCAATTTCGATGATATTGTCGTTATAACGGCTATATAGATGATGACAGTGCTACTCTTGTTGTCGTTCACAGATAAAATGCCCTCTGTTCCAAAGTCGTCAGTAATTGGCCTGGGATGTCATCATGCATCCACTGTCGACGACGCGTACACGACACTGCCAACGGGGAAAATAAATCATAATTAGCATATGCATGTGTGTATTCTGTTTTTGACAAATTACGGGTATACTATGCCCGCTACCCTGCTTTGGCTAATATTTTTAATGCATTAATCTTGGAAAATTATTGTTGGCGCCAAAAACAATATTTTCTTTTGATGTTATACACATTCAAGAAATTTTTTTTTATGTCGAGAGTGGTGAGAAATGATGCAAAAGGAAGCTTTTTAAAGTTTTTATTCGAAACATTTTTTTTTAACTAAAAGTTTAATACATATTAAGTAAACATGTATAATCAATAACTTCATTCAATAAAATGTAATAGTAACAATACGGTGTACTCGTATATATGTAAGTATCTATATATGAAATGAATACAACATATATTATTTTTTATCTGATTTTTTTTATACATTTTGAAGAATGTTTTCAATATGCTTTCAAAACATTTTGAAATTTATTTTAAAGAATTGTTTTCACACAATATATAGACTACGAAAAGAAAACAGCACATGTGATAAAACAATAAATTAAAAACAAGAAAAGTCTTAGGTAGTTAAAATGGCTCCGATCACACAACCACCACCACCACCACCGACCAACTACTCGAATTGTAAACACTGTCACTCCAACAACAACAACAATGGACGTACAATTAAAATACAGAGAAAAAAAAATTAGAATGACTTGAGTTTGCTGTTATTTGAGACATTGTGCGATCGATACGCACAGACATTCAAGCAGATGTTGCGGTGGAGCCGTTTTGATGGGAAAAAACATCTCACTTGAAAGGGATGGTTTTTTCAGCACACGTATGTATGTATTGAACTATGTAGGCTTATATTACTTTGCAATTTAGCGGATATTGAAAAAATTACAAACATACAGTTAAAATCATTATTGAGATACTTTTTCTTTTTTGTTAAAACCCAATTTTTCGCACGTAGTTCAGCCTGGGTTTCAGAATTTAAGCTTCAAATTATATTTTTAAGATGTAAGTTTATCTATGTAAGAAAGGGTTCGACACCGTCAAAAGTGCTTAACACACTCCTCCTCTTCCTTATCTCTACAATTTCTACAGAAATCATTAAATGCAAGATGTAATCCCCGCGCATACGTCCCTATGTCCCATTAGACCCTTAACAGTAGAAGACAGCCTCCAATTATCATACCTGGGCCAAGCGAGCCTTGATATTCGACAGGTAATTTCACTAAAACATATATTTAACAGCAATGTCGAATATACAGTAGGATTTCCAAGGCTATAATAGTAGGTGCTAACGCAAATCAATTACACATTTTCCCCCTCCCTGCAGGGAAACTTGTTGTAAATCTTTAATTGGCTATTTCTCTAGGAACACATGTTGGGTCTTGACTACTCCCAATAGTGTCTATGTATTTTGTCATTATAGAAAATTCGAATTTTATTGGAATTTTCTCACACCGCCTGTCGAATCAAATCCACTCAAATAATTTTTGTTCAGGGTGTGTATCACTTTTTTACAAGTCTAAAGCAGACATGATTCTTTTCTTTCATTTCCTTGCACACGAATTCCGGAAGCACACCCAAATGTATTTTTATTATTTCTAAAAATCTAAATTTTTTTATTGCTGTTGGAAACATTTTAATGCTGCTGGCAGCCTGGCAGCATTTAATTGATGGGAAAATATATTTCAAATTTTATTATTTTTGATAGAACGAATGTGTGTTGTTTCTCTTTAAGATTTATGGGTTTTTAATGCTGTGCTTCTCTCTTTAGCTGATTTTTTTTTTGTATCTCAAGGTGTTCGTTGTTAATTTTAAGTAGTTTTTTATTTTAAGTGTCAATTAGTGTCTTCTTAAGAGCCATTTGGGCGGAGGGGGATTATGAAAGTTGGATTTCAATCAGTTTCGTTATAAGTTTGTTAAAGAAAAAGGTAAAGTGACAGGAATTGCTATTATCCGACCGCAAGTTAATGATTTTTAATTATTAATAAGGGCTTTAAGAATATTTCAAGAGGTTTGGCAGAAGAGACTTAATTGCCACAGACAGCAACGTGGTTCGTTGATTACTTTATAACGATGGAACTTCAAGAGGCGCTCTTCTTAAAAATAATTGTAATGAAGGTTAGGAAAATGCAATTTAGTTTATAAGAGAAATATAACTAAAAGCAGACAATTCAAATACTCTATAAATTAGGTCAAGAACTGTTTTTATATTGTTAAATATTTTAATAAAAATGCTTTTTGAATTTTCCATAAAAGTTTTGACTAAATTTTGACTTTAAAACACCCAACAAACACGAAATCAAACATTTGATATACACGCTTGTCACAGATTTCGATCGAAGTTAATTTCAATTCCGAAAATTAAAATCCGCTTCTCCAGAAAATTAAGATCGTTCAATTTTTTCGAAATGAAATCACTTTTATTTTTGCAATCGAATTGGAAGTTTATACATGCAATAGCATTAAACCAAGTACAAAACATTTCCCTTCCATAAAGAAATTTATTTTTTATTAAACTATGAAACACAATTTATTGATATTTTTTTAATATTTCCAAAAACTTATTATGTTTGAAGTAAAAAACATATGCAACAAAAACTTTAATCAGGTGCTGTTTGAAAGTAGCTCCTTCGCTCCAATATTTCGAAGGAATGTTCCTGTCTTTATGCGTTTAAACTAAAGAAATTCCAGGCATTTTGCTTAAATGTTTTAAATTTTGTTGAAATTACATTGAACAAATTTTTGCGCTTTCGCATTTTATTGTTTTAAACATATGTTTTTGTTTTGATTTGCACATTATTACCACGTTTAATGAAAAATATTTCCACACGTACCATAAAAATACCAAAGATAAACTTTGTCGGAATGAAGTAAATCGATCAAAGTCTGAAGAAGGCAAAACAAAATCGGTCGAAATGAAAATTCGTAATCACAACCATTTCGAATAATTTCTGTGACAGGCCTGATAAAATGACTTTATTATTTGATATCAAATATAAGTTTCAAACTTCGATCAGTGGTTTGATTTTAACATTTGAATTTAAATTTAGAATCATTTGAATATAAACATTTGATACTCAGAGTTATTAAGGCGAATTTATATTACCAGGTGAAACTGGAATTACAATAAATACAACAATGCAAAAACAACATGTGGATTTGTTGTTGCTTGAGCGATTCGTGTGTCAAAAAATGTTTATAGACAATATCCCAATTGGCAAAATCGACATTGTCTTTGAAGAAAAAATTAATAATTTTAATTATATCACTATCACTGACGACGGTTTAGTGAAGATATAGTCGGAAAAAATGTCAACGATTATGTCGCCTACACAATCGTTGACGAGGTAGTGTGGATATTGTCACTTATGTATTCGCCGACGACGTGGTAGAGGCACATGTAGTGCCTATAATCGTTGACGATAAGGTGAGGGAAAATCAAGGCGAATTCATTACAAGGTGAACTTAAGAGCACAGGTGATTATTTTTTGCTTCTCGCGTTTTTTCCAGTGAGACTGTCAATTTTTTTTCTTTTGTGTACAAACTTTTTCGCGCCATTTTAATTTGAAGAGTTTTTTGTATGATTTAGTGCAATTTCAAGAAATTTGTGTGAATTTAAAAGTGAAAAACTAATATAATTTGTGATCTTAATTACAAACAATTACAAAAGTTTATATTTAACGGTTATATAAAAATTTTTTTCAGCTGAAAAATTTTAGACGAATTTATTTTTGACATTCACGAAATGTTTTACAATAACAAAATACATAGTACTGAATTCGCCTTTCCGCTTGCATTCACCTATATAAATTCGCCTTGGGGAAAATGTGTAAAATGAATTCGCCTTGAGTTATATAAATTTTATCTTGAGTGTAACTACCACTTAATCCAAATGAGGTTATGCCCGTTATTAAGTTTATTATGTTAAAAACAAACAAACAAACAAGGGTTAATTTCACGACTGTCTTCGTATAAGAAGCATGTGCTAAAAGTTTATTTTATATGTTAGCAATAAATTGCTTTGTAAATACTATTGATGTTATAATTGTAATGCAAATTTTTCAATTTTATTTTGTTCTTTGCTTTCATGCAACGAGGGTGTAAAAATAAACTTTTTTTTATATCTAAACGTGGTCGATCTTTCCAGTTTGTTCCTTTTTTCATTATGAACAGGGCAATTAGTTTTTAGTTAAGAATTTATGTTGTTGTTATCACGTTCACCAGAACAAAACAACGATACAATTTGATTATTTTCTTTGGGTTTAATTTATTGGCTCAATGGTAACAGACAATGTACCATGACTTTTTTCTACATATTGTATTTTATAATGGATTTGTATTTCATTTTTTGTTATTGTCATTTTCTGGTGGGTGAAGATAGTTTTTGTTTTGTTATTAAAGTTTTTTCCTCGCATTCTTGTTATTGTTTTATTAAGATTGCAATCTCTAAGATACAATTTTGTTTTTGGAAATTGTGCGGGTCGTTGACAAGCGCTTGAGCTGTGTATCGTTTGTAAGGGAAGGAATTTGTTGAGATTAAGGTGGATTTTCGAAACTTATGACGAAAGAATCCAATATAAATTGAAAAAATAATGCAGATGGCGAAAGACAATTCAATCAAAATAAAAATCAAGAAATTGGTATCGGCTAGTCGTTAGAAAATTATTGAAATTATTTTTTATAAGACACAGAATTTGTTCGAAATGGTTTTTGGATTATTCAAAAAACGAAAATCTAAAATTTTTTCGGAATAAAATCACTTCTACGAGAGCGGATTGATATTAAAGCTACCTAGCGCTAGATGGCAGCAGAAACACAAAATTTGTTTCTTTTTTTGAAATTGCGATCTGTAAAGCGTCAGATGTTAAAATTTCACCCAAATTTATCGATTAGTTTATTTGTTGTAGTCCTTTGAAGTAAGCAACTTATATATTTCTTGAAAAATGGAAAAAAGTGAATTTTTTTGCAGTGATTAAACACTATTATTTTAAATGGGAAACGGCGAAGGAGGCAAAAAAAAAAGCTCGATAAACATTACGGTGAGTCTGCTGTGAAAGATTACATGGTAAAATATTGGAATGTCGAGGTTAAACGTAGGACAAAAGAGGGGGTTAATGAAGAAAATATCAAGAAAATCCTCGATACATTAAGAATGATCGCCGAGTCAATTTATGTGAGATTGTTGAAATGGTAAACATATTATACGAACGTGTGTTCAACATTTTGCATGAGCATTTGCATATGAAAAAGATATCGGCAAGATGAGTGCTGCATTTGCTCAGTGTCAAACAAAAACGAGATCGACACACCACTTCACAGCGGTGTTTGGACATGATAACGTGTAAACCTGTTGATTTTTGTCGTCGATTAACTTAAAATGAGCGTACAAATGCAAAGCAGAAAATAAGGGTTCCTTAAGGCTCATACTGTGTTCAACATTTCGTAAAAAATTCTGTTAAACTGCATTAAAACGTGTTTCGTACAAAATATTTGCGAAATGAGTTTGGAAAAACAGTTCTGAGTTGTTTAAGCGAAACACACGCAAAATGTATCTGCAATATGTTTTTAATCAAAATTGTTTCTGGCATCATTAGTTTTCCCAGCTTGTATATAATAAAAGAAAATCTTTTTTCACACGCAATATATATATATATATATATATATATATATATATATATATATATATATATATATATATATATATATATATATATATATATATATATATATATATATATATATATATATATATATATATATATATATATATATATATATATATATATATATATATATATATATATATATATAATATACACAATATATAAAATATATATAATATGCTTAAAATTAAAAAAAAAAATTATTAAAAGTGCAAATAGACAACATTGGTTACAAGCCAATTTTTTTGTGTGAAATAATTAATGTTGCTGAAGAATTTTCGAACATGCTTTTAGTGGCATTATTTTCCATACTTCTGGAAAAATTTCAATTTTATATATTTTATAACCTAAAAAAATGGTATAAAATGTATATTCGAAATATTTGCCAAAAGTCAGTTGCGAAAGTAATCAGCAACATGTTTGCGCAACATTATCTTGAGTGTAATCAATTCATTGAAAGGCCCAACATAAGTATGCACTGCATGCATAAATATTTATGTACATACATATCGCTCCTTTATTGCAACATAATCATATCTCAAAAATGCTCGTTTCGAGAAAAACGTATTTAAAGTTTTTAGTTTCCATACAAGTCTTC
Source organism: Thecocarcelia acutangulata (assembly GCA_914767995.1). Lineage (NCBI taxonomy): Eukaryota > Metazoa > Arthropoda > Insecta > Diptera > Tachinidae > Thecocarcelia > Thecocarcelia acutangulata. The sequence continues at coordinate 16,203,195 of OU612097.1, forward strand.
GAAAATATTTTTAGAGAATATCTCCTACAGAAAACAATTTAAAAGTAATTTGAATAAATTTTTAGTACAATATAAAAGGTGGTACTGTTAACAATTCTGCATTGTTAACTCGAAAAGCTCATTTTTTGAGATATGACTATGTTGCAATAAAGGAGCGATATATTTAAAATACTCTCATCAATTTGCTTTAACATGAATTATCTAAATGAAAACAAAGCAACTAAATAAAATTTGTTATAAATTAGTCGCAACATTATCTTCGCAAAATGACAATATATAAACGTCGGCCTGCCTGTCAGCTTCTCAGCTAGCAGCACATGCAACATTTGCTTAACGGCATGTTTTGTCTCAAGTTTTTTTTTTTGTTTATGTGTTTCTTTTTTTATTGATACGGGCCACTAAAAGCCGTAAATTATACTCTCACCATCTACGCCAACCAAACAACCACTTCTTCGCCATACTCGTATGTTGTTCTTAATGCTCGAATGTGGCAAATGTTTTTTTTTGTGTTTTTGTTTTAATAAAATTTGCAAATTTTGTTTTTTTTTGTGTGTGTATGTTCATTGCAGCTTCAAAAATATGTGTCAAATGCATTATGTCTGCCTATGGAAACCATTTAGAAATGGTTGATTTCCTCACCAGATATTGAACCCAAACGAATTTTTTTTTATTGAATTGATTGCTTTGAGGCTGCGTTTTTTTTATCTTTAAAATTCTTTTTTGGCGAATTATTTTAGAGAAAATAATAAATTGATTTGTATGTCACTTATTCGATGGAAATCAAATGATTGTGGATAATTTATTTTCGCTATGATATTTGCAACATTTGCTAGATAACTTTGCGTTTGTAGGTAATGAAGAGAACACAACAGAGAGAAAGCAGGACTTAAAAATAAATTAGGCTTGAAATTTAAATTTTTAATGAAAGGAAAGTAGGAATACTCGTATATTCCGGAAGAGAACAATGTGAAGTGGATTTTGTATGTGACTTTTTTGTCTAGGCGTGAAATTTTACAATACCTGCAATAATTTGAAAAATATTTCAATCGTTAAATCGGTACACCTACACAGAAAAACGAAGCTCGTACTAAATTTAAGTACTTTTTGCTTATTTTTAGTAAGAGTTGTACTAAAAAATTTGAGTACAAATAACAAACAAGTGTACTTAAAGTAAGCCGAAATCGGGATTGTAGTATATCTTAAAATAATACAATACATTTCTTCAGTTAAGGGAAAATTCTTGAACTGTGCAAAAAAAAAAAACCAAAACAAACACGCAAATACAAACATGCGAATGAATTGCTGAGAAGTAAGAATAAAAGTATCTCTAAGAAATAAAGCTGTTTTTGTTTTACTTGTGAAATATTATTTGCATATTTTTCTTTTTGAATTCTCATTCATTTATTTGATATAATGAAATATATAGTTAAATGTTTGAAAATGTTTTCTAAAATCATCTCGTTCCCAGGGATGAAACGATACCAGTAAGGTATCGATACTTATTCTCGATACAGTATCGATCGCAAAATATCGATACCTACTCGGTATGGAATAAAAAGCATCGATACATGCTTGTATCAGTCGATTTCTTCTTACGATTAGTGGCAGGAAGTCAAAAATCAATTTCTTCGTTATGGGTTTAATTTTCTAAACCACTGGGTGAAATCAAGGTGTCTTAATTAGGATCCCGGAAGCGAAGATTTTTAACTACTTCTACTACATTCACCCAATAGTTTATCTTGTAACTGGCTTACACATTCAATGGAGGAAAAACTTCGTAGCTTGGATGTAAGACAATTTATCATTAGTATAATCTTGAACAATGCCACATGATTCTGGCTTGAAGATTTTTTACTGACAAATTCGAAGGGTTTTAGTAACTGAACTATTTATTTTAGCATTCCATGATCGTGAAATGCAACCATACACCCGATTTTGGTAGTCTCATTTGCATGAACGGGTTGCATGAAACATTGAAAATAAATAAAATTATTGTTAAAATAGTGGCCAACTCTATTGTTTTGCCTATCAATAAGAAAATAGTATTTCTGACCGATACTAGTAGTTTTGACCGATACCTACTTGGTACTCGATAGTAAAGCATCGATACCAAAAGTACTTGGTATCGAAAGAAAAGTATCGAGCTTTCATAGCTCTCGCAATATGGATACTTTACGAGACTGTAGGTACTTTTCACCAGTTGACCTTCTGACTTTAAGAGACAGCAGACTTCTCTACGGGGATGGCGGCCTATTATTTTATCACCGAAGGTTAAATACACTGGACTTTGGGGGCACACACTTTCCAATGAATTTTATTTTTCTTTTCTCTTTTCTTTTCCTTAATTTTTATTTTTCTTTCTAGGTTTAAGTGTTATTTAGTTGTAAAATTAGCCTTAAGAATATTAGCATGTAGGAGAGTGTATTTCCTTTTTACTCCTTTTTTTGGGAAATTTGTAGAGTGACAATTTATAAGAAAAAGAATTGTAATACAGCAATGCTGTAACCATTTATAACCAATTTTTGTAGTCTCTGTAAAGTATTCAGTACGTAGAGAAATAGAAAATAAGAAATGTAGTTTAAGAAACATTATGTAATGTATTTATTTGAAAATAAATTGAATCTTGAAAACATTTTCTAAATATTTTCAAGTCTACTATTGGTTAGGGTGAGGGTCAATTTCGCACTAAAGTTAGTGCTTTTCAATATATAAAAATCTGAATTTTTTGCCTTAGCGAAATTTTATATAAAACGACAACAAATAGAAGTATTTTTTTATTTGGTTTTTTTAATTGAAAAACCACTACAATATCGATACTTATACTCGATATGGTATCGCTCGCAAAGTATCGATACCTACTCAGTATCGAAGAAAAATCGATATACACTACACATATTCCACTTATGTATATCACGGCTTAAAATACCCTTTGGACCATCTTTTCTATATAGTGGGATATGTGTAGTATTTCGTATATTTTTGTAAATAGCTTTCTTTCCATTAGAAGGGATAATGAGTTAGGAACTTTTAAGGCAAATCTAAAACATATGCATCTTGGAGAGCATATTCCACTTTAGTCTTTATTTATATGTGACCCAGTTATGTAGATTTCTCTCCAAGAAAAATATATTCCAATTTAACATTCACTGTTAAACAGTTAACACAGCTTTGTTAACGAAAAATGTGCAAATGTGGTTTTTGTCTGTACTAGTTAAATTTAAAAGTTATCGTCAAACACACATAAAATATTGCGATTTCAGATTGCGCGTAAAGACGAGTTTTGTAAGTATGCGACAAGGTATATCAGTAAACTGGAACTTCACCCAAATCCACTTGCACGTAACATACTTTATTTTGGCGGCCACTCTCGGTTGAGAAGAAGGGATACCCTTGCCACCATCAGAATGTTAAATAGGTGATTCTACCGATATTATTCGCGCAAAATAAAACTTTTTTGTCTAGCAGTGGCTGGACTTAAATAACTTTTATATTTAGTATTAAGATTTGAATACTTATTGTTAGTTTATATTTTGAAGATTCAATAAGTAAATGAAGAAAAAAAAAAGATTGCGCGTATCTCAGAACATGGTTGATTGTTTAATAAAAAGCAGCGATTGGTAATTTTTATATTTATTACCACTACTTTGAAACAGGGGAACAGGGTTTATCTTGGCGTATTCCTAACCAGGGCATTTTGTTTTACGGATAAAGAGGGGAAGGAGTCCCTTGTTTGTTGGAGCAACTAAACCTCTAGAAAGCCGCATGACTGATGTTGTGTTGGCTTCCGAAACTCTTACCAAGGGTAAGAGAATGGGTATCAGCATTGTCCGCGGGGGGTTCTGCTTGCAGTTTAACCCAGGCTGATCATGGTTGAGGTGCCTACCTTGGCGTTCTGGCGGTGGTTTAAACCTAAAACGCAGTGTCTCACATAATTGTTTGGTGTGTGGCTTTTTTCAGGGACTAATAATCTCCCGAGGGTTTTCTTGCCTTTACAACAGATACCTTTACTGCAAGAAACCAGTGGTGATGTTTGACAGGTGAGTTGGTTTAAGGGCTGATGCTCATTATACCTTGTCTTCCATTGATTGCTGGGAAATTGCATATAGGAGGGATTAGAAGGCCCGAACTCCTCAACAAGAAGTTGCTCATATGACTACAAACATATGGCAAAAATTGCTACCTGTGTGAGCCTAGTAATTCATACGGGGACACTGGTGAATCATGAATAATTCACTCCGTGGAATTGGTCCATTATCAGATAAGGCCGTAAAGGCAGGTGGTGATGTAAATCTTTTTCACTACTGAACAATTTATTAGAATTGATACCAATTGTGCTCTTATTGCATAGAACATTGGAGCTTATGAAAAAAACATTAACGCGTAAAAAGATGAGAGTTGCCGACCTTTTAGTTTCACGCTGCGTTAGAAATGCTTTATTTGACGTGTTTCTTGCAAGTGTGTACAGTTCATCTTAAATGTAAAAGCGAAAAATGCGAAGCAAAAGTTTTATCTGACTTGGCGTTTAAAATCAAAGATTAAATATAAAATTCAGAAATCAATAGTCATCTTTTCGTGTGATGTTTGTAAATACAGAGAAAGTGTTTGGCAGCAAAAAGTCTATAAACTTTTTTTAGGTAAACATGTTCCTAATCAAATGTATAATATCTAGTATTAAACATTAGTTAAGTAACTAAACATTTCTAAATTCAAAAATTAGTTTTCCACAAACAGTTTAAAAGCTAAAGCGTAAAGTAACAACCTTGGCTTTTTTACCAAGTTTAGCATTATTTGTACATGTTTAAAAACTCTTATTGACACCTCCTGCTTCTTAAAATGTAAAACACGGCGGCGAGCATTTAATAATGATTCCCACGATGCCATTTATTGCCGGTAAATTTGGTTTGTTAAGTTTTTTACAATTATTTTAATGCGTTCAGCAAACACTTTTGTTTGTTTTTTCGGTTTTTTTGTAAACTATTATTTTTTCTTATCTCGAATTTTGAAGCAACATTTGCTTTCTTCAATTTTACATAACACTTCGCTGATGGAAAATTAACTTTGATAACTTTTTAGCAGATACAAATTCATTATTGATATATTGTACATTATTTTTGAACAATACATAATAAAATTGTATATAATATTGGATAAGGAAAAATTAATTAAATGATTTTCACAAATTTTTTTTTTTTATAATTTTTAATTTGCTTAATACTGACTTATTTAATATTTTGTCGTTATTTTAATTTTTATTGATATTTTCTTGTTTTTTTTTTTATTATTAAAAATTTGTTTTAACCTGTTTTAGATTTTTTCAACCATTATTATCAATATTATTTTTTTCAGTTTTTTATAAACACAAAATTTATAGGTTTTTTTTGTGAATTAAGATTTGTTTTAAATTTAATTTTTACGATTTATTTCACATATCTTCCATTGAAAACTCAAGACATATTTTATTAAACATTTGATTAGATAGACTAGAGCATGCTCTGGCAACAAGTAAAATAAATAAACACTTGTTTTTTAATTAAATGCGGAGCGCCAAAACTTACACACAAATAAATTATAGGCTTTTAACGTTTTTTCTCATATTTTTATTTTCCACACACGATCGTTTACTTTTCAGATTCGAGCCAAAACAAAAAAAAAAAAGATTGTACTATTTCCCATACAACTTTCCGCTACAGACTTTAAATACACACGAAGGTTTAGAACGAACTAACTATAAAAAGAAAACATACAAATTAAACTCCACTGCACATTGTGTGAGAGAGAGAGTGAGTGATCTCGTTTAGTAAAAACAAAGCCAGAGTAACAACCACGGTTGCCATATTTAACGATTTATCGTCATTTTGACGTTTTTGGGTGCTACAAATAGTAGTTTGACGATTTAAGGTCTGTTTTTGACGATTTTCATAGATCACATTTTTACTATTAATTTTGGTTTTTGCAACTATATACACACTTCCTTTTTTAAGCTAATTTATGTAGGAAATGAAAGTAATATTTATGATATAGAACTGGGGTGCCCAAACGTTCTATATAGAAGAGCCAACTCCATATAGACAAGCCTGTTAGATAAAGACCTAATTTAAACTATTTGTGACTTGTAAAAATAGCCCTTACATGTAAAGTAAATGCAATTTGAAACATGGTTACAGCAACCTTAGTATATACATGGTCTGATCAAAAAAGGACCGTTATTTTAAAATTTCGTGAGTTACGTATGTGTGATTTTCACATTTTCCTTCTGTTACATTGGTATACATGTCTATTATATATGTTGGCAATATCAGCCATTTCGGATTGTCAGTTTGTTTTTGACAGATAAAATGGCTAGTCGTGTTTTTGTGTGCTCTTCGATTTTTTTTTTACTAAATTTTGAGCAAAAACAACCTCGCATGGACATCGCTCAGGAGCTGTTGAACATCGTCAACGACAATCCAGATTTCCTCAAAAAGGTCATAACTGGAGACGAATTATGGGTGTATGGCTATGACATCCTAATGGAAGCGCCCAGAAGAGCCAAGACCGAAAAAAGCAAGTCAAGTTCAACCAAATGTTAAGGTTTTGCTCACTGTTTTCTTCGACTGCAATGGCATGGTGCATCATGAATTCTTGCCACAGGGTCGTACGGTCATAAGGAATACTACCTTGAAGTTATGCGCCGTTTGCGCGAAGCAATCCGCCAGAAACGTATAGAATTGTGGAAGAAACAATGATGGATTTTGCTCTATGATAACGCACCAGCTCACACATCGATGCTTGTGCGTGAGTTTTTGGCCAAAAACAAAACCGTTATCATGCCTCAATCACCGTATTCAGTAGACTTGGTCCCCGCTGACTTTTTCCTCTTCACAAAACTAAAAACGCCGATGAAAGGAAAGCGTTTTGCTACGATTGAGGAGATAAAAGAAATATCGAAACAAGAGCTGTTGGCGATATCAAAAAGCGCGTTTCAGAAGTGTTTTGAGGATTGGAAAAAAGGCTGGCATAAGTTATTATATTATTTATTTACTTTAAATGTGCAAGTTATTGATGAATAAAAAAAATTATAAGCAACTTCTTTTCTATATTTCCCAGCTGTCTATATCATCTACTGATTTAGGGTAGTTCTTATGAAATGTCGACATATAGACAGCTGGGAAACATAGAAAACAAGCTGTTTGTAAGATTTTGATTGGTATCAATGTTAGAAGCTAATAATAAAACTCAATTGATTGATGAATAAATAAATTGAAAATAGCGGTTATTTTTGATCAGCCCTCGTATATTTGAAACATTACAACACTATTGATGAATAAATAAATACTTTTTTTTTTAATTGAAAATAACGGTTCTTTTTTGATCAGCCCTCGTATATTTGAAACACTACAATATTGTTTGAAACAAGTTGCTGCAATATTTTAGTTTCATCAACTTCACTTAAATGTTATTCCGTTGTAAAGTAAAATTAATATACGCCTCATTAATTTTTTCATTACCATCAACATATTAGCAGACATAAGCAGCCAAAAAAATTTATTTAAAATTAAAAAAAGGATTTAACGGTGAAATTCGTAATATTTTTTTATTGTTTTGAACAAAATTGTTATTCACAAATTTTTCATGTTGCATATTTTAAAGAACATGTTTAAAAAAAAAGACTGTTTAGCAACATCATAACACATTTATTATTTTTACCGTAAACATTAATATTTTTTGTTGCATTAAGAAAACTTTTTTTTTATATCCTAAAAATGCAAGCATTAATATTTAATATTATTCGAATTGTTCGAATATGTATATAGTTCGCCTTAAAACCTTTTATTTAAATATTTCTTTTAACCTCATTTTTGTTTTCTTTCATTTATTTAAACGGTATTTATTTTTGATGCTTTAAATTGTGTTTTAAGTAATTCACTGTTTTAAACAATTGTCATTTCTTGTTATCTTTTTTCGCATAACCTTTACACGTCGAAAGCTACTGCGGAACTGAATTTCAGTCAAGCCAGTGGAGCGACAGTTTTCCAAGCAGCATCCACAAAAAGTCAATAACATTTATTTTTTTTCAACCTTCTTTTCCAGCATTTGCCAAAACTATTGGCGCCTATGTGGCGCCAAAAGCACACAAAGAAATACCGTCTATTTAACGCTGTTTTTTGCGCATCACCAACTGACAAACTCTTTTAAATACAATAGAGTTATTCCCAATACTATAAATAGTCTAGCAGTCGGTTACACATATGGCAACATTGCCAATTCAATAAAGTTAAAAGTTTTATGATACCAAGGATATAAACATGATAATTTGTTTTGCAAAAAAATTAAGTTTTTTTTTGTACTAAAAGACTGATTATGTTTGCGAAATGATAATTTTCTTTTCTGGTTGTATACGAGACATTTTTTGGCTGTAGCAATGAGGGTGGGTTTTATTAATTTACTTATAGTGTGTGCTACATTGTTTTAAATTTGTCTAGCAAATGTTGCAGACTTTTAGGCTCCATTTGCTTTAAAAATAGTCTATAACTATTAAGGAGTTGTTGTTTTGGTACTTAAAAGTTTGACTTTTGCTCGATGTCCTTAAGCCGAAAAGTCATGGGAGCAGTTTTAAACTTATTGTCTTGTTTCTTTTTGTAAAGCAAAACCTTGACAATAACTTTTTGCTGTAATAGTTATAAAATTGAACATTTTTCTGCCAGTAAGACAATTTTCGAAATCGTTGTGTAATCGTGTGTGTTGTCCTTGTCTAGCAATCATCATTTTTGTTTATAAGGTTACAGGAACAGTTTTCATTACTTTTATTTGCTATCTACTTGATACACATATCGTTGGCGCCACTACTCGCAGAGTTAATGTCCTGCTATTATGATTTATTTATTTTATGTTATTTTCTATCAAAAGCATCGCTTCTAAATGAAAATATTTTTATGCTGTTGCTAGCAACAATAATGATGTTTACATACCACAAACCATTTTCAAATATGAAAAGAACAACACAGAAAGCATAAAAGGCACTTACCTAAAAAGAGAAAAAAGACACAAATAAAAATATTAGGTTTTTTATCTATTTAAGTTGAAAATTTTAAGAAAATATGATAACTATTATTTTGAGCAAAAATATTTAGTTTCAATATAAAAAGTTTGCCAAATAAAACGAAGCAATGTTTATTTAAAGCTAAATATTTTATTTTTTATGTTAAGAAATGATGTTATAAAATAAGATTTTTATATAGCTTTTATTTACTTATTGAATCTTCACAATCTGAACTAACAATAAGTATTCAAATCTTAATACTAAATTCAAAAAATTAACTAAGTCCAGCCAATACTAATAATCAATTATATACCATTATAGCCAATACTAATAATCAATTATATACCATTATAGCCAATACTAATAATCAATTATATCACCTATTTAGCGCTCTGAATCTGAATTACCTATTTAACGCTCTGAATCTGAATCACCTATTTAACGCTCTGATGGTGGCAAGAGCATCTCTTCTCCTCAAGCGAGTGTGACCGCTAAAATTAAGTATGATTCGCGCAAGAGGGTTTAAGTGAAGTTCCAGTTTTCTGATATACATATATTGTCACATACTTTGAAAAATCGTGTTTTACTAACAGAACATACAAATCCTTGTGAATTCGTGAGTTTTTTACGTACCATGGAGCTGGAGTAATCGCTCGAAGAATTTTGTTTTGTCGCCTCTGAATTTTTTCAATGTTTGACGCTGAGGCGGTGCCCTATAATTGAATAGCAGCATAGCATCATTGTTTGTAATCCAACTTCTGAGTAAAATTTCTGCAATATCAGCCTCAAGTAGCCGTTAAGTCTGCAGCAATATTTAATTCGTATATAATGTAATTTTTATATAAAAACATTGTAGAAAGTGTTTGTGTTAGTATATTTTAGTTAAAAAGCACTACTGCGTACTGTAGTTACTAAATACTTATGTATTTTACTTTTAAATACATTCCTGCTTTGAATTCATTAAGAGGTGTTTTGCAACAAGTAAAGGACACTTCAGCAACATGTTGCTCAAGTTGGTAGTATCTTCTTTTTTTTTTTTGCTTTTGTTGAATTTATAGGTTTTCAATATTTTATAATTATCAATTTCAAACGTTACTGAGTTCTCTTCTTTAAAGTTAACAATATTGTGTTAATTGCATTTAATTTGTATTTGATCATAAACAGACGTACGTTTGGCTGTCTGTTTCACCATCAAGTGCACAATAGTTCTTGTTAAACAATAATGTTTTGTTGACATTAAACTAATCAAACGTCAAAACCTGAATCAAAAACAAATAAAGGAAACAACAACAAACTAACTTAAAAGAGTCAAAAGGCGATTGTGTGTTAATACTAAATCAGATTTATTTACTGTCAAATAAAAACACTTGTTCCACATTATAATGACTGATAATAACACATGTCAAATAAAGCAAACAATAATAGCTTGAAAATACACAAATTGACTAGCAAAATACAAACGTTGAGTTTCTTTTAGGTTTTCTTTTGGTTTATTTTGAAAATAAACAACAAGAATATACATAAACAGGCAAACAAACGGACATGTAACCTTGCAACATTTTGTCTCTTTATTTGATATACGAACACGAGTGAGTATGTTCAAAAATGGACTTATGTAAAAAGCAAAAGGAAAAAGATTGTTGGGCAACAAATTTTTCATACAAATATATGTATATATGAGTATATGTTCGATTAACTATGTTTGTTGTGTAGATAAATATTTTTGTGAACGCAAAATATTGCATGAGATTATTTTTTTTTATTCAAATATTTTACTTAAAAATTAGAACCTCCGGGCCTTAAAAAATGATTTTTGGTTTGATTTTTAGAGTAGGAAATATTGATCTGTACGTCTGTCCCAAGGTAATATGTTTCAATGAATGCTTACACAACTAATGCTAAACACTTGAGTCAATAGAAAAAATTTAAATTTTATTATTTTCCATAAAATTTCGAATAAAAGCAAAGAAACTAAATTAAAAAAAGTCTATAAAAATATTTTGCTTATGTTACACGTTTTTCTATGTAATAAACATAATTGTGAACAAAAGGAAGGCAAAGAAAACGCAAATAACTCGTTTACTCAAATAGTTTTTAATGTTAAAGGATGATATTGAGTTCAAAATTTCGTGCGAAATTCTGTCAAAATGCATAAAAAAAAGTGGTTCGTACGAAATATTTGCGAAAGAAGTTCTTTAAGTAAAAACGCACAAAATATGCCTGGAACATATTTTAAATTAAAATTGTTTCTGGGGTTATTTGTTTATGCAGCAGCGAAATAACAACCACTGTCATGTGGTTTATAGAGGATGATGAGAACATTACTGATCGTACACATATACACTTTCATACCGTATCAAAGTAAAAAATAAATATAGTTGAAAAAACTAAAAACACGTTTCGATATCGAACTAAAAACTAAGAAATAATTAAAAAAAAACTTAATACCATGGTGCCATGAGATTTCTCATACGAAGGCTTTCATAAAAATTATTATGAGACTGCGATAACCCTGATTTTAAGTCTACACGTAACAAATTTTAGATAAACTAAAAACAAATTAATTAATAATTAGTTTAAAAATAGTTATATAACTGTTTAATAAACATACACTATTTTTTATGAATAAATCCTAGTATTGAGATTGAATGTGCGAAAATTTTTCAGCAACATTACTTATTTCGTACGGAAAAATTGAGATGTACTCAGTGTTGTCTTTTTTTTCTCTCAAGTACACACGGTTGTCAGATGTTACAATATTTTAAGATCTGGCAACATGCTGACAATGTAGTGACAATGAAAAATTGCCGCGCAGAAGTAAATTGTGTGTTGAGACGATCTTAAGAAAATCTTACAATTTCATTGTCAGACTATGGTCTGACAAATAATTCATCTGACAACAAAAATTGTCAGTTCATACGGTTGTCAGATTGTTAGATGAAAAAAATTGCCGGACATGTTGTAAGGCATTGCCACTTGTGTATATCAACAACCATCTGTTTGGCAGTGTTGCCCATTAAACTTTTTTCTGACAATGATGCCATTGTCAGGTGCATTAATTTTATACATCTGACAATTAAAACTGAGTTTATAATACCAGCCAATTATCTGGCAATACCGACGAAGAGTGTTCCCACGATTGTCAGATGCCTGATAACATTGTCGTCTTACAATTGATTGGCAATGGGTTTTCTGACAATGTTGTAAGTTAAAAATTGGCAGTTTACACGATTGTAATACATTTTCAGACAATTTTACTGGCAATATTGTATGATCTGACAACCGTGTGTACGTAGCTTTATTCATCTTTCTTTTTTAATTTTAAGTGTACATGTTTGTACTTCGTGCGAGAAAAGCTTTGCTTATGTTATTTCGCAGCTGAAAAAACAAATATTCCTAGAAATTTATTTTAAATGAAAACATGTTGCAGATACACATTATGTGTTTTTCGCTTTAAAAACTCAGTATTACATTTCCAAAATTATTTCGTACATATTTCATACTAAACACTTTTGTATGCAATTTGAAAAAATTTCGCACGAAATAATGAATTCAATATTAGCCTTAAGGCCAAACAAATTTTAAAATTTTTGCATATTTTTCAAATGAGGGACTCAATGTTGCCTAACAAAAAAGAATGTTAGATTATTGGTTTTTGTACATCGGGTTTTTAGTTTAAGTTTCTTCTTTCCTAAGTTTTTCTTAAGACAGATTTTTTACAATACAAATTTGCTGTGATCAATAATGTTTGTCTATGAGGTAACATTGAAGCATGAGATTTTATGTGAAACTTAATATTTTCGCATATTTTTCAAATGAGAGACTCAATGTTGCTCAACAAAAAAAAAAAAAGTTTTGCTAGACACAATTTGTTTTATGTGCATATTTTTAAAGTGAATTTTTTCAAAAGTAATGCAGCATTTCGTATGATAGATATATTTTAAAACAATGTTGCTGACCATTTTTCTTATTTCAAACAGATTACGAGTACCAAATTTGTTAAGAGGGGGAAAAAAACTAATAAATAATTTAAAATGTTGCTATTGTTTTTCAATAAAAAAATTATTTTAAGCGTTTATATTTCTTTTTATTTTTTTACCCTTTAATTTGCTGAAAAATCTTAATCTTCTACTCAAAATTCATTACTTTTTTCTACTCAAAATTTTCTTACTTTTTTTTATAGTTTCATTTTCTGCTACCTAATCATAAACATTATCGTTTAATGGTTCTCTATAAAAAATAAACCTAAAAAACAAACTCATAAAACGCATAAGTTTTAGGGGGTCATTGAGAGTCAACACATTTAAAATGCTCTTTAAAAACAAAGACCGTTCGCTCATATTGTAACCTAAAGATAAGATAGTGTTTTAAATTTCTTTCTAATGCCCTACGAGCAACAAACAGTCTTGGATGCAGAGTAAACAACAAAATAGTAAACAACGATTAAATAAAAAAGTTTTGTTGATGTAGGTTATTTCAACAAGTTTTTAATATTTCTTTTACAACTTTTTTTCTTCTTTCTTAACTGTAACATGTACGAATACATTATTTATTTTATTGTAAACATGTCAGTTAATTTCTTTATAAAAAAAAATGAAGAAACATTAATTTTTTGTCTGCTCTTCAAGTACATATTTCAAAGATCTTGAATCCATTTCTGTTAAACTTGCTGCAACTGTTGACAAGAAGTAAGAAAAAAAATATATATTGTAGTTTTTATTATTTGGTGAAAATATTTTTAACTACATTTTACTACTTCTACGAGTAGTTTGAGCTCATCAAAAAATACAATATTTTGTTCGTTTCTTGCAGCAAACAAGCACTCATTTCAAGTGACGCAAAGACAAAGCAATGGCTTGTCGGTCCGTTGCTAATTCTGGCTGCCGCGGCTACTGCCCACAACAACTCATTATATTTTGCACATTTCTCATTCATTCACTCATACTTCGACCAATAAATGAAATGACATGGAGAAATATTTGTGCAAAGAAAATAGTAATATATCGAGTTTAGTATTGTAGTGCACATCTCCCAAAAATGTGCGGACATCTATGTAAATACAGACATGTGTATGAATATATGTATATAAGACAAATGGTGCCAGTTTTTGCCATGTTTAATGAGCTTACAGCATTCATTTAGTAACTCAAGTCTGGTTTGTGCAGCTGTTTAAATACAAAACTAATTAAAGCGATTTATTAATTATCTTCATATCTAGTACCATTTTAAGGTTTCATTAATTATGTATGTGCTTGTGTTAAACATTTGAGGTTAAACCTCTGCACTAATGGTCAAATTCTTACCTTGAATATCTACACTTAGGCTTCTTTTAACAGTTATACCTTTACCAGTGCTTAGTACGTCCATTAAGTACCAATTCCTAAATTTTCGTCTCCAACAAAACTATTGCAACAAAAAGAGAAAAAGCTTTTTCTTTAAACGAAAACAAAAGGCACTGACTTTCTAGGCGTGTCACTCATTCGTGCTCTGTAAATTTGGCTCCGCAAACTTCCAATATCTAATAAACTGTTGTCCATGAACTGTTCGATAATGTTGGTTTTAAGCTTTTGAAGTATTCTGGGGCTGTACACTTTCGATACCACCCGAGGTACAAGTTTTGCCTTGGCGTACTTCAAACCAGGGCACTCTGTTGTTCGGGTAAAGAAGGGAAGGAGTCCCTCGTTTGATGTAGCTAATAAAACTCTAGGAAGCCGTAATCTTGTGTTGGCTTCCGAAACCCTTACCAAGGGTATAAATTATCAGAACGGGGATCAGCATGCCCCGGGTGGTTTTACTTGCAGTTCAACACGGGCTGATCATGGTTGAGGTGTCTTTCTTAGCTGGAACATTCTGGCTATGGTTTAAGCCTGAAGACGCAGGAAGAGGGAGTTTATATTCCTGATGCATGGCTTTTTTTTGGGGGGCTAACAACTAACCGAGGTGGGTTGCAACAGATACCTGTACTGTAAGGAACCAGTGGTGAAGGTTAGATGGGTGAGTTCGTTTAAGGACTGATGCTCTTAGTTGGCCTACGCCTCATTAAGTCTGGTTTTCCATTGATTGCTGGGAAATCGCAAACAGGAATGTTTAGAAGGCCCGAGCTCATCAACAAGGGGTTGCCTATACGGCTACAAATATATGGCTAAAATTGCCACCTGCATGTGCCGGATCAGTCACATGGGAATTGGTACATCATCAGATAAGGTCGTAAAGGCAGGTGCTGATGTAATTCTTTTTCACTCTCTGCACACTTTCGATCCCCGCGGGGAACAGGCTTTGCCTTGGCGTGGACCAAACTAGGGCGCTTTGTTTAATGGGTATAGATGGGAAAGATTCCCTTGTTTATTGTAGCAAGCAAAACTCTAGGAAGCCGCATGATGTTGTGTTGGACTTCCGAAACCCGTACCAAGGGTTAAAATTGGCAGAACTGGGATCAGCCCCCCGGAGTTTCTGCCTTGCAGATCTCTCGGTGCTGATCATGGTGCCTGCCTTGGCTGAAACGTTCTGGCTGTGGTGTGGACTTAAAAACGCAGGCAAGGCAATGCGTCTCTCTGATAACTGTGGTGCATGACGGTTTTCGGAGGCTAACAAATCCCCGAGGTGCTATTGTTCTTGCAACACATACCTGTACCGTAAGGCACCAGATGTGATGGTTATACGGGTGAGTTGGTAAAAGGCTGATGCTTTTAATAGACACGTGTAGAAAATTTGTGGGTTAGTTTAGGTTTAACAGGCTGCCAGCTATTGTAAAGCTAGCCCACTTGGGTCCAGTTTGGTCCCGTTGTGTTGCGTAGATGTGATATCTTTCCTTTATTGCAACATAGTAAAAAAATGAGCTTTTCGAGTTAATAATGCAGAATTGTTAATATTGTACCAAAAATTTATTCAAATTACTTTTAAATTGTTTTCTGTAGGAAATATTCTCTAAAAATATTTTCGAAGACTTGTATGGAAACTAAAAATTTGAAATGCGTTTTTTTCGAAACAAGCTTTTTTGAGTTATGACTATGTTGCAATAAAGGAGCGATATGTATCTCAATAGATCTACATATCACTGGTTTAAAACCAACCATTTGTTGTAAGAAATATCAATATATTGAGTAAAAATTTTTAAAATCTATGTCAAGAACAAATATAGGTTTTGGGCAATGATTCTGAACCATTGTGCAGCGCATTTTTCTTCAGTTCTCTAACAAAAAGTCCCTAACCCTTATGGAATAAATATAGTAAAGGCATCCAACGCTTTCAAATGCCAATTACCGGATAACGAAGCTGTTCGTTCGTTCGCAGAATACCTTTAACGTAATAACAATATTTTGAATTATTTTTTATGTAATTGTGCGAACGCACAGCTTCATTATCTGGGAATAGGTCCTAAGTATTGTATCTATGTACTGCCGGTTAGGCAGTTACTGTAAATTTTGATAGCTATCGTGAGATGATAACAAACTCCTTATGACCCGAATTGGAAGATATTAATATGGACGATATATGGTTTACACAGAACGGTGCTACTTGCCACACAGCTAACGAAACAATGGCATCTCACGTGGTGGCGATGTTAATTGGCCGCCAAGATCATGCGATTTGACCCGGTTGGACTTCTTTCCTTGGGATTACTTATAAGTAAAGATGTATAAGCCAGCAACAATTCAAGAGCTAAAGGATGAGATATTTCGGCATATTAAAGGCATAGAGCCGTCAACGTCATCAAAAATTTGGTGTGCCGGCGAGTTCGCGGCGGCCAGTTGGCCGATATTTTGTCCCATACATAATTGAACTAAGCGATTATTATCATAATGAATAGAAATGACAATAATTCCTGAATAATTTTTGTTTTATTCAAAATCAACATCAGCCCTTAAAATTGATTTCATACTGCAACATACCAGGAACATACTTCATAAGCTGAGTTTAATTTTAACATTTCCAAGGTACAATATATTTTAGCAATTTAATACAACAATCTGCTGTATTTTATGCAAAATCATAAAAAAAATTATTTATTATAACAAAACTATCTTCGATAAATTGTGTTTGCAAACGGTGGCTTAGATGATGACAACTCGATAAAGTTGAAATTCTTCAACAGTTTGGCAGATGCATGCACACACAGATACGAGTAAGATGCTAACAATGAATTGCAATTTTTACAAAAACTTATAAAGTGTGAAATATGTATACGATACGATATGCAGCAATTGTCAACTCGTTTGTCATGCACCACAGTTTAGCCCAGTCATGCTCAATGCAATAAATAAACTAACTTAAAAATACAACAAACTAATCCTCCTCATGCTTATTTTTTTAAATGCTTGTCAGTAGTCTTCAAGGAAATATTAACTGAATGGCAAGCAATTTTTTTTTTCTTAATTTAAAAATTTGAAAATATGTTGGTTTAAGTAGACTTAAAGTAGGCTTTAAACTGGGTCATAATTGGGTGAGATATCGACTGTCGTTAACCACAACTAGTTATGCTGTCTGTCACTTTTATCTCATATTGTTTGTAATATGTGAGTTTCTTTCTACACACACATACATTCACACATATATGTCATCTATTTGCTGCAGATTTTATTACCGCGCGCATCAGTTAGAAATTGTTTTAGATTTATACATTTTGCCCATACATTAAATATCTTTAAAAAGAAAACATAGTTATAGTTAAATATTTCTGTTGTTTTTTTTTTAATTTCTTACTGAAACCTCCGACTTCCTTTAGATATGGTTTCCCCATATAAACAGAAAAATCTTTGCTGGTGGAATAAAAAGTCAGTCCCCAACACTTCTTTAGAAAACCACTATAAACTGCATGTTTGGATGCCATAAAAGTGTAAAATGCTGCAGTAGAAAAATATGCGTTGGTATTATGAGTATTTCGTAGCATTTGCAGTTGTACAAATATGTAAGTAGGTACATACATATCTATGTCTATATGTATGTATGTCTGCTTGCCTTTCATGCAACAACCACCACCACCAACGTCATCATTGTTTTCTTTATTGTCATTCACAAACATCATTAAGAGCAAAAAAGAAAAAAAAATGTTTCTGAGTGACCGCCAAACTGATGTTTAAGGAAAGTGCCAACACAATGAAACGAAACAAAAACAACAGCATCCGTGTTTCAATATTACAGAAAATAAATGAACCAACCAGCCAGCGAACGAACGAAGGAACGAGCAAACATACATATATTCAGTCAAAAGCGGTGTCTGTCATTCAGTTTGTCTGTCCCATAACCATTTTTACCTTAAACTATTTTTTATGGATGTTTGAAGGAGAATGTTGTACAAAATTGTAGCAAACTGTTAAATGACTCAAACAGTTATTTGTGCAAGAAAAAAAAAAATAGCTGTTATTTCAGTTACTGCCGCCAGCTGAAGTAACTGAAATAACAGCAATAAAAGAAAAGTAATAAAAGGAAGAAAAATTTATATAAATTCATTTTTTTATTCACGTTTCTATAATTAAAAGTTTGTTTAACGTAAATATAGTTTACCTTATGAATTTAAATCGTTTAAAAATATTTTAACTTGGATAAAACATATCTACTTAAACCTAGTTTAAAATACACTGGTATGAAAACTTTCGCACATATAACGATTATTCGGCATTAATATTACGATTTTGTTGTCGTTTTTGGGCCAAAGTGAAGCTTCATTCAGATTATGAATATTGTTTTATCAAAGATGTAACAATCATAAATAGAATAAAATTTGTTCGTTTATGAAAAATAATTGAAAAAAAAAAGAATTGTTTCGTAACTATTACTAAAGTTTTACATTAATAATACACTGCAATTATCAGCCGGGTGATGATATTCACATTTCGCAAAAAAAATATGTTTGAAGTCACAAAACTGGTTGTTATTTCAATTCGCAATCAACCCTAAGGGCCATTATTATAACTGACAAATACTTAACATTAGCGTTTTATCTTACAGATAATTTTATTTTTTATTTTTTTTGGTTAACATCAACCTGAAAAGTTAGTGATAACTTAACAGCAAGTTTATCCTCATGGTAAATTTCAAAGTTGGTTTTAAGTATTTGAAGCTGCCATATTATCTGTACAAAATATGGGAACTTTAGCTGTAAAAATGGAAAAAATTTACTGATGACTTTATCTTTCACGTTAACTAATGTCAAGGTTAGCTATCAAGAACTTCTTAAGGTTAACTATCAAGAACTATTGTAATGGCCCTAAGTGAAGTTGCTTATAAAGGGTGGTTAATTTTTGAATAAAACACAAATTATTTCCAATAACTGGGTTTATTATTCACTATACTAGCATATGCAAATAAAAAAATTATAAACAGCTTGTTCCTTTTTACCTAGATGTTTATATGTCGAGATTTCATAGGAGCTACCCTAATCATCAGTAGACTTGCAAACTTCCCAAGTTATTTTCAAACTTTTTTCAACTTTATATCCCAATAATCTACACAAATTATTCAGAAAGAAAACAAGCTTTTTATTTTTCAACTTTCTCACCTCTCCAGTTTTCTTTACACCTTTCGAACAAATGAGCAACTGACGATTAGGGTGGCTCCTATGAAATGTCAACATATAGACGCCAGACCATAAACCGCACCAAACAGTCGCTCTTTGTGGGTGCATTGGGTTTTCGACAATCACTCTTGTCATCCTCCCAAATGAGGCAATTCTGCTTATTGACCAATCCGCTGAGGTGAAATCACTGAAGATGATTTTCTTCGAAAATTGATCATTCACTGTGCCACTTCTTGCCACTATTCTAAGCATTGAGGACGCTTGGAATGATCAAAAGGCGCTAGTTTATGAGTCAGTTGCAACTTGTAAGCGTGTAAGTGCAAGTCTTTATGCATAATATTCATCAACTCCGTGTGTGAGAAGTGAAATGTTGGGCACGACGACAAGCTGTACGAATATGCACTGGTGTTTGCACATCTCCTACAGACCCAGTTTGCTAACATTTTTGCACAATTTTTCTGATTCTACGCACATTTGGACAATTAAATTGAACGTTAAAATCACAAACTGCACGATTGCATTTTGATTTGAACGCTCATTTTCATAATACGCCTGAATAAATTGAACGTGTTGCTCGATTATGTATCTTTCCATGGTTCAAATGGATTTAATCTGAAATTGAGAAATGCGCAAACAAAATTTATGCGTAAACAAAACACGCGCTCTTCAGCGCATAAAAAAAATAAGATTTGCGATTTAAAAATCACAAGTGTTTTGAAAATGTGGCGTTTCTCACTCTTTAAGCTGCGGTAATAATTTAATATATTATAGCGATTAATTATGCGTTAATTATATAATTAAATAAATAAATAGTTATAAAAAGAATTAGTACACATAAATTTCTACATCGCTACAATTGTAAGGATCGTTTTGTAATTAAGTTAAGTAGAGTTTAGTTTTTCTTACAATTGCAATTGATTAAGCGCCAATTAATAACAACTCAAATAATAACACTACATAATAAGTTTGTTGTCCAAACTAATTTGGACACTTAAATTTTCAATAATAACGAATTTTCGTTTGCTTTATGTGTTTTCCAACATTCAAATAATCTTCGTTTCTCTACCAAAACTTGTAAATCTTCCGCTAGTTTAATTGCTATAATCATGCTTCACAACTTTGATATTTTGTATAATTCTTTCTTTTCTGCAATAAGTAGCTTTCTCAGTACTCATAAAAATATTTTAATTTGCAAATATTTTGCAAACTTTTAACAGAAATAAGCAAAAAAAAAAAAAAAAAAAAAAAACAAGCTCTTTGCGACTAAAAAGGCACATTTGGTTCAACTTTTAATTTCTTCTGGCTTTTCAAAAGAATTTTGCCTTTTAGCTTTTCTTTCATTTCTTGTGTTTTAATTTACTAAATTCTTTCCTCTGAACTTTTTTGATGATGTCTTGTAAAACTATGCATTTCAGTTTTGGTTACAAGCTAACAGCAAAAATTATGCAACACTATGTTGCCGTAAACCTCAGAAACAAAAAAGTAGAGAAATGTTGGTAAGTAAATATAAAAAAATGAGAAAAACTTTCTACAGGATTGGTTTGAGTTCGCTGAAGAAAAAACAAATTTGGCTACAAGCCAAAAAGTACTAAAATATCATCAAAGTTAGAGAATTAAACAAATTAAAAAATAACAATTATAATGAAAAGAACAACTTTTTATAAAAAACATCTCTAGAGTATAAATGGAATAGTAATAAAAAAATTATAATAATATGTAATAATAAAAATCTACAATAACTCAATTATTGCTACACCAGTCAAGTGCTGTTGTACTCGTATTGTGTCACTTCCGTAATAAAAATGTTGGAATGTGTGTTTGTTTTATATTCTCGTAAAAATCTACTGCTCACAGTTCCAACTGTGGGTGAGTTAAAAATAGATATTTTATATAAATTTGTGCTGGCAATGCTAGTGTTGAGTGGTGGTGTTTTTCTATTCACCTAATATAAAAATATATACTTATGGTTGTATAATGTACGAAATTAACATCTTGGTAGTCAACTGGCTCGTTGGTCTAGGGGTATGATTTCCGCTTAGGGTGCGGGAGGTCCCGGGTTCAAATCCCGGACGAGCCCAAGAGGATTTTTTTTATTTTTTTTTTATATTTTATTATCATTAGCATAGTCTTTTGCATATTTATGCTTTTAACAGACATGTGAGCAGTGTACGGTAAACTAGACTTTTGAACTGTAGCACGGTAGTTTTATTATTTGTACGTTAATTTTACAAAAAAAAAAGCGTCCCTTGGTTTAATCCATCTTCGTATATACAAAAATGAATTACCAAATGTATGTAGCGATTTGGTAATTTTTTATAAGGTTAGATATTTTTAGAAGATAGTTTAAAAGAAAATAAAAAAAATGCTATAAAAATGCCACGCCCATACAAAATATATATTGATTAAACACGGCAACAGTAAAGGCCTAACCATAATGTGCATAGATTGGCTTAAGCTTTTGCCAAAATTAAACGAAAAACCTGTCAAATGCATATGTGAATTGAAAACGACTTTTAGTTGACCATAATGTATCGGGTGGTTAAATTTCAAGGGCCGATGTTGAATGTGAACCATATCTAAACGCCAAGTTTTTTTCCGAATTTTATTTGACATTTCTCTATTTCAGACTTATTCAATTTTAACCATGAAGAGATACACAATCCAACAACGTGTTAAAGTTATCCAGACTTATTATGAAAATGGGCGTTCAAGTCAAAATGCATATCGTGCACTTCGTGATTTTTTTTGGTCAATTTGATCGTCCAAATGTGCGTACAATCGCAAAAATCGTGGAAAAATTCGAGCAAACCGGGTCTGTAGAAGATGTGAGAACACCATTTTGCATTTACACGCTTACAAGGTGCAATTGGCTCAAGAACTAAAGCCTCTTGACCATTCCAAACGTCGTGAATGGGCAGAATGGTGGCAAGAAATGGCAACAGTGGATGATCAATTTTCGAAGAAAATCATCTTCAGTAATAAGGCACATTTTCACCTCAGTGGATTCGTCAATAAACAGAATTGCCGCATTTGGGCGAATGAGAATCCAAGAGTGTCTGTCGAAAAACCAATGCACCCACAAAGAGTGACTGTTTGGTGCGGTTTATGTGCTGGCGGCATCATCGCGCCGTATTTTTTCCAAAATGAGGCCGGTCAGGCAGTTACTGTGAATGGTGTTCGCTATCGTGAGATGATAACGAACTTTTTATGGCCCGAATTGGAAGATATGGATGTAGACGATATGTGGTTTCAGCAGGACGGTGCCACTTGCCACACAGCTAACGAAACAATTGCTCTTTTGCGCAACAAATTCAATGGCCGTGTTATCTCACGTAATGGCGATGTCAATTGGCCGCCAAGATCATGTGATTTGACACCGTTGGAATTTTTTTCTTTGGGGTTATTTGAAAGAAAAGGTGTACGTCGATAAGCCAGCAACAATTCAACAGCTAAAGGATGAGATAATTCGGCACATTAACGGCATAGAACCTCCATTATGCCTCAGGGTCATCGAAAATTTGGACCATCGGATGGAGGTGTGCCGCCGTGGTCGCGGCGCCCATTTGGTCGATATTTTGTTCCATACATAATTGAATAATACCAATATATCATAATAAAATAAAATTACAATGATTTCCTAAATAGTTTGTGTTTTATTCAAAATCAACATTGGCCCTGGAAATTAAACCACCCTTTACTTATATGAACTTAACGATTTTAAACCCATTGTTGCACAACTTCGTAATTGTTGTGTCTTTTCTGAGTAGATTATATAAAAAAGTACTAAAATGACAACAAAGTATTTGTATGCAATAATTTCCAAACAAAAAGTAAAAACAATTTTGTAGTAATTTGTGTAATTAAAAATTGGAAAAAGCTAAACCACATTTCTATTAAATTAAATACAAATGTGTTTGTTTCAATTTTTCTTTATTTTCATAATTTTTGTAAACACACACACACGCACACAAACTTCTGAAACGTTCAGTTTCGTACTTTGCTTACCTGCCGTTTAGAGAGGAAAGTAATTTCATGATACAATACACTGACACTTTTTTACTAACACACTCACATTTTGCTTACTTTCTACTCAACTTTCATCAAAAATTTCATGAAACAGATTTTTTGACATTTTCTGAAAGTAAAATGACAAATTCTATGGCAACACCATATACAAAGAAGTATCCAAAGTTGCAGTATTGTAGTAAAATAATAATTATAAAATTAACTTCTTTTGCATGTAAGTATATGCTAATAATTATAATATTTTTTCCTTATATTGTATATTAAACACATAAAGAAAATAATTAAAGTATTTTTATAAAAATATCATAGAAAAATTTATAATGATAAGTTTTTTCAACTATTGTCTCATAAATTTGTATATGTAATAAGTTCGGCAAACAAAATAAGAGTGGAGAGAAGCAAAGCAAATTTTGCAACTCTTTGCCTCGGCGACATTTTTAAAATGAACTTTCACTTTCCTGTATAGACGAACAAGAAATTTTCATGAAAGTCGCCTAATTCATTGAAATTTTTATTTGTAATATGTAAAAAGAAATTTCATGAAAGTACTTTACTGTGTAATGGCAGCGTTAAGCAACTGACATTAGATGAAACTTAACGAAAAGTTTCATTAAGTACAATATAGTTATACACATTTGATTACATGCTTTCGCACAGTTGCTTAAAGTGGCTTAAGCCAGTCTATGCACATTATGGTTAGGCCCTAAGTTTTTCCGATTTGGTCCAGGTTACTTGAAAGCCAAATTACGATTAGTCAGTCATTCAATGATTTATTTTCAATAGCTTCAGTCATTTCGATAGCTTTTATCGACACCAACTCGTAAATCAAGGACTTATTAGCAATTAGCTTCTTTAATGACTTTTTTGTAATGACATTTTGAAATAGTTCGTCGTTAGCAAGAATTGGCAAGTACTTGTAATTAATGACATCGCCATGTTATAATAACGACTTAAAATGCCAAAGTAAAAGTAGTCTGTTTACTAACATTTTAACACATTACTATGCAATAGAAGTTTTCGCTGGGATCTTTATCTAATTTTTTTTTTACATATTGTCTAAACAACAATTGAGATAAATTTTCAACAAACATATATATTTTTCTAAATAAAAAATTTAGATATATGCAACTCTGTGACGAAAGGAAACCCGACATTAATCTTTGTCACTTATAATCCTTTTCACAATTTGATGCAATAATTACACATAAAATAGCTACATTGAACTAGCAGAGAAAATAAGTAAGAGTGTAATATATTCGGCTGGGCCGAATCTAAAATACCCTTCACGATAGTCGAGTAAATATATAGTATATATTACAAGTTTGTATTAAATACGCTCTGATATATATGGTCCGATAACGGGGGAAAATTTTTTGCCTTGAAACCACCATACCAAAAATTATATTTTCATATAAAAATCAGTACATCTCGGGTATATATAGACCGATATCGGAATTTTTAATTTTCTGTATTTAAGTAAACTCCTTTTATAACCAAAACTATTTTTAAGTAAAAAAAAATTTTTCATGGAGAAATCGGTTTAGGCTATATCTCGGGAATATATGGACCAACATAGGAAATTTTGATTTTCTGTTTTTAAGTTACCTCCTTTTATAATCAGAACTTATTTTAAGCAAAAAAAAAATTTTTTTTCATAGAAAACTCGGTTTACACTAAATTTCGAGTATATATGGACCGATATCGGCAATTTTAATTTTCTCTGTTTGGCAACCTCCTTATATAGCCAGAACTACTGTTAAGCAAAAGAGCTATTTAAGTAACCTCCTTTTATAATCAGAAATGCTTTTAAGCACAAAACAATTTTTTCATGAAAAAATCTGTTTAGGCTATATCTCGGGTATATATGGACCGATATCGGAATATTTCATTTTAGTAACCTCCTAATCTGTATTTTAACAACCCCTTTTATTGCCAGAATAGCTTTTAAGCCAAAAATTTTTTTTAGTTCGCTTACGCGACATTGTCATAAAAAATCGGTTTTAGCTATATCTCGGGTGTATATGGACCGATATCGGAATATTTCATTTTCTGTATTTAAGCAACCTTCTTTTATAACCAAAACTGTTCTTAAGAAAAAAAAAAAAAAAAAAAAATTTTTTTTCATGGAAAAATCGGGTATAAGAGTACGTGGACCGATATCGGAAATTTTCATTTTCTATATTTTACTAACTTCCTTTTATAATCAAAACTGCTTTTAAGCAAAAAAAAATTTTTTTTCATTGAAAAATCGGTTTAGACCATATCTCGGGTATATATGAACCGATATCGGAAATTTTAATTTTTTTGTTTTTTAGTAACCTTTATTATAACCAGAACTGCCTTTAAGCAAAATAAAAATTTTTTTCATAAGAAAATATGTTTAGGCTATATCTCGGCAATATATGGACCGACATCTGAAATTTTGATTTTCTGTATTTTTGTTACCTCCTTTTATAATCAGAACTGCTTTTTAAATTCGCTTACGCGACATATTCATAAAAAATTTGTATCGGACGATATCGGGAAACACTTTTTTTTTGCATTTTTAATCGCTATGCCAAATAATTGTGTCAAGTTTGAAGAAGAATAAACAATATTTTTTTCAAAAAATTTCATAAAAAATTGCACAAAAAATGGCTTTTATCGGAATTTTGGATATATCTCAGCTATATGTGAACCGATTTTACTGAATTTCAATAGAAAACCCGTGAATCAATGGGGGAAATAGAATGGTGGAAGAAAAAAGTATCTAAGTCTCAGAAACGGTATTTTAACAGCTGACAGATGGACGGACGGACATCGCTTAATCGAATTTGCTATCAATGCTAATTCAGAATATGTATACTTTATAGGGTCGGATATGAAAATTGTAGAGATTACAAACGGATTCACAAACTTATACATTTTGGTGAAGGCTATAAAAATTAATTATAAAAATTTTTTCTTTCGTTACTTACATTTGTGGATAGTTGACCGCTCAGACTTAACACCTGTTCTCTGGCTTCCATAAGCTCACGCTTTAAACGTCTTATTTCCTGGGCCTGTCTTTCCTCCGAAGTGCCATACAATGAACTGCCACCCGACAACAAGGAGGCAGTGCTGCCATGAACTAAAATAGTAGAATAAAGATATGTATTTACTTTTTCGAATATCTTAAAAAAATTTTTTTGGTGACTTACCTTCATCATTCTTTTTAGGATACGTTAACCGATGAGTGGCTGTGGAACCCTGAGCAACCGCTTGCA
Source organism: Thecocarcelia acutangulata (assembly GCA_914767995.1). Classification (NCBI taxonomy): domain Eukaryota; kingdom Metazoa; phylum Arthropoda; class Insecta; order Diptera; family Tachinidae; genus Thecocarcelia; species Thecocarcelia acutangulata. Next base: position 16,229,998 of record OU612097.1, read on the forward strand.
TGCCAGCCAAAGTATTGGCATGCGTTGGTGACATGGGCCCGCTAAAACCTCTTGTCATGGGTGTCGGTGAGGTGGGTTGACTCCAAGCTATGGAATTATTTTGTTGATTATGATTATTGGCTTGAGCGTTGGCCGCAGCTGCAGCCATTTGAGCTGATAAAACACCATTATGCTGAGCACCCACTGGCAAGCAGTAATACGGTTCCAGTTCCACATCTGGTCCCCTGGTTAACAGAGAAGGATATATTTTTTCAGATTTTGTAGATCTATTTTAAACAAGGCAAAAAGAGTGGTATGAAAAACACATGAATTTAATGAATATGAAAACTTTGATTTTCTTCTAAGTAAAAGCAACTAAAAATATGCTACAAAATTTGGCATGCTTGACTTGACAAAAACTACAATAGAACAAGAAAGAGGGAAAAACAGAAAGAAAATGCAGTAAATCCTTTGATTTCTAACACCCTTTTTCAATGCAAAAATATTGCTCTAATTATGCAAGGCCGCCATGATGAACTGCTAAACAAACAAAGTATTTTTTCAGTTAAAAGATTTCTTCAGTTAAAAGACTAAAATGCACATTAATATATTTTTATGTCAATGCCTAAAATGTATGCTTTATACTACAACCCTTGTGACACAACATGAAACTCGTTTGTTTTCGTTTCAAATAAAAGAAAATCCTTAAACAGTTTTCAACACATTTAACACTCACAGAGTCTGAACTCAGCTAGCAACAATCACCCATGTCTGACAATAAATAAACAGCATTCATTTATGTATGTATGCGTGTATGGGTCTAGAAAATTATTCATTCATGGCTGCCGTTACTTATCACAAAAATGCCAAAATGTATGCTTTGGAATTTGGTTTAGATAAAAAATAAAAACAATGGACAAAATTCTAAATGAGTATAAAATATGAGGTTTTTAGAATTCATTTTAAGATAGCTTTTTAGTTGTGTGTTAAATTTAAGATAAAATAAATAAGCTGATGAGTTGGGTAAAATAATATTTTTAGACAATTTGGTTTTAATTTTCTTTTTATGCTTAATATTTAAGCTTTTGCATTTTTAATTAAATATCTGAGTATATTTGACTGATTTTTTGTTGTCTGGTTGATGATATTGCATTTGAATTTTTGTTGCCCAACAAAATTTCCTGTTTGAAACCGGAAATTTGCAATAGTCTGCCTCAATATGAGAGGTGTTAATTTGCGCCTTAGGCTAGACTTTACTTTATTAATTTTTTTTCTTTTTCTCATTTCTCGCACAGCGCCATTTCATCCAATCATGTTTAACAATATTGATGATTGCAGTTGGCTTTGTTTACAAATTTGTAGGGATTTTTGGCAGGTTGATTTGGTTGTATAAAATTTTGTGGTTTCAAAATTTAACGGAAATTAAAGAAGTAATTGTTTGATAACGAATGATGAAAACTTGAAATCAGTTTTACACGCGATGCGCATTACCTTTATGTTAAGAAATATTATTTATGTATATAATTTTAAACAGTCTCAACACAAGAAAATGAGTTTTCCAATTACCGGCACAATATTGTCTTCAATGTTATTGTAAGTTCATTGTCCTAACAACAATGTTGTAACATTATTTTTTCTACTTTTATTTACGTGAAATTATTAAAGCCTTAATGAAAACAGAGTTGTTGTTTGTTTGTAAAAAAAGGCAACAACAAAATAATGCTGCTGAAAGAGTTTTTCCCATTATTTCCTAGTCTAAGTAGTTTTCATTGTTTTAAAATACTACTACTTAACATATTATAAAACAAAATGTAACAACATAAAAATATATGTATATATTTTGATTTTTTTTCGAATGCAGTGTAGCATATATTTTATACGTCTTTTTATGTGTTTATCAAAAATTATTATCAAGACAACGCCTAATATTATGCTTTACATTTTTGTTGTCTCACAAAAATACTGCAGGCTCTCAAAGTTAAAATATTGCATATTTTTCAACGCCTTAAAAGCTCATAAATTTAGCACATAAACAAAAAATGTTCAAAAGTGTGTAGCGGAAAAAGTTAAAAAATTGCAATTTTTTTCCGCACTCTCCATAATAAACCTGTAGTTAAATGCTTAAAGTATTTTGGAATAAATTCCTTTTACTCACATTGCTTATATGCATACACGCTTTGCTATTAAATATAAATATAAAAAAAAACTTCGAAAAATACTTTACTTTACATGTCTGTGAGTAGAACTCGCAATTTTTCCAATTTTTGTTGTGCCTGAAAATATGTTATACTGAATAAATTAACACACAAGCTTATGCAACAAGAGTGTAGTTTACACACAGTTTTCTGTGAAAAATACGAGTATTACTCGCAAGCCTGAAGTAAAACCTAGTCATCATTTTATATGGTTGTTTGAGTGCCAACACATATTTAAACTTATAGGAAGTGAAATGATATGTATTTGATTGTTAGCAAAGTTTTTTTGTGTAAAAACAACAACAACTTTGTCAGGTAAAGAGTTTGAGTCTCTAATAGCGGCTCAAAAACAGTTGTAAAGATTTTGGTGCATTTTCTGTTTTGCCCTATCCTTGACCCTGATGCGCAGCCATTTACCCCCACCCTATTGTTCTAATTTTTCCCCCCGGGGAACAGGTTTTGCCTTGGCGTATTCCTAGCTTGGGCACTCTGTTTTTCGGGGAAAAGAGGGGAAGGGGTCCTTCGTTTGGTGCGGCAAACAAAACTCTAGGAAGCCACATGACTTATGTTGTGTTGGCTTCCGAAACCCTTACCAAGGGTATAAATTGGCAGAACGGGGATCAGCGTAACCCCCGGGAAGTTCTGCTTGCGGTTCGACCCGGGCTGATCATGGTTGAGGTGCCTACCTAGGCTGAAACGTTCTGGCTGTGGTTGACCCTTAAAACGCAGGAAGGGAGTGTTAGTATCCTTGATAATTGTTTGGTGATGGCTTTTTTCGAGGGCTAACAATCTCCCGAGGATCTGTTGCCTATACAACAGATACGTGTACTGTAAGGAACCAGTGGTGATGGTTGACGGGTGAGTTGGTTTAAGGGCTGATGCTCTTAGTGGGCTTCGGTCTACCAACTCATTAAGCCTTGTCCTCCATTGATTGCTGAGAAATTGCATACATGAGGGATTAGAAAGCCCGAACTCCTTAACAAGAAGTTGTTCATATGACCGCAATCATATGACAAGAATTGCTACCTGTGTGAGCCTAGCAAGCCACACGGGGGCGGTGGTGAATCGTGAAAAATTCACTCCGTGGAATTGGTCCACCATCAGGTTAGGCCGTCAAGGCAGGTACTGATGTAAATCATTTTCACAGTTGTCCTAATTTTTTGTCTTATGCAGTTTTTTTTTATCCAACTCCTCAAAAAAAGAAGTTCGAGGTACTTAAAGAAATTCGAGCATATCGAAATTTCACTCCTAAGATTTTCCATATAATAACTCACTTCTAATGCACATACATGCCATTTAAAAACTTTAGGTAAATGTTAAGAAATTTCGATAAAAATTAAGTGGTTATCTTATGACTATAGATTACTCATCTATAGTGCTATGACTAAAATGCAAATTGATAAAATGCCATAAGTTTGAACGTTAATTTTTCATTGCGAAAAAGTAAAAAATAGTATATTTGCCAACGTTATAAATTTTCTATCAACAACTATTTCCGATTGTTTTGCAATTCTAAAAAACAGATAAATTAAGTTTTAAATAACTGATTTTAATGAATGTAAAAAAGCGCAGAAAAGTTTGAAATAAAGCATTAATGAAGAAGAGTTGTATAAAGAAGCGTTATTTTTTCAGCGTAATGAAAGTGTTGTTTACATATAACAAATGATTGATTTTTAGGGCTTTTTAATCACCTTACGTAAGTCCTTTCTTTCAAGTAGCTTTTTGTTAATAAAAAGGATTTTTGAAAATAGTTATAATTACATAAATTTTCTAATAAATTTAAATAGTTTAAATTAAAAATCATGCTCTACACATCAGTTATTTTATATTTATATTTGATTGCAAGATCATAATACACACCTTATGCTATTGCTGCGATTTAGGCGAGGACTTTGCACATAAGGCGATTCTTGGCCCGCCAAGGCATTCGAGTTGGCCGCTGCCGCATTGGCGGCTGCCACTGCAGCTGCGGCAGCCGCACGATGTTGCAACATCTTCTGATTGTGTCTAGACATTGAGGGCGAGCCGATTTGCATATTTTCCATGGAATCGCCTTCGGATAAACGACTGCCGGCGGTATTGCTGTGCTTCAACCACATGGCATAACTGCTGTACTCAGGTTTGACCTCAGCGTAAGTTTGTGTATCCGACAAGGAACCGTCAAGCATTTTACCAGGCCGATTAGATAATCTTTAAATTAAAAAATAAATAAAAAATTTTTTAATGCTTTTAAAATTACTCTAATAACAGGGATTTCATTAGAAAAAACATTTGTTCTGCTCTAGCTTAAAAAATGGCCCCCTACATAATTAGTTTTTGTTTTCAGCACAATTAAGAATTTGTTATTTCATCACGAAACTACCTTTAAACTAAAAATGATAAACGAAAATGTTTGCTAATTTATGATGAAAACTTCCATTAAACTATATTTATTTCTCAAAAAAGTTTAATGAACATATTTCATTTAATTTGCGGTTTTATTTCCCTATTTTTTTTTCTTTTCTGTTTTATATATGATAATGAACCACAAAAAGAAATCAGACTTCACACCTATTAATTAAATGTTAAATGACATTTATTATGTTTAAATTTACATAAATTGTTTACGCACATTAATACGTTAGTGTCATTAATAAAACTATAATTAGTTTGGTTTTGCCAATAATTAAATGCATGCAAATTCATGATTCCATGTGCATGAATTATATAAAATGTGCAAAAGTGTTGCCTATCTCTGGGCTCTAAAATATGTTTATTTGAGGGGATTACATATACACATAAGTAAGTCAATAGCTACCCAGCTAGCATACGTTGTTCGTTAGACGATTGTATTCAATATACAATTCCCAAAAGAATTTTCTGCTGATTATCTGAAGAGTAGCAATAATAAAAACTTTTACTTTTTTATTTCTGTTCTACAAATTATTTGACAAGCTCGTCACACAATCTTGAAATGCTTGATAGACGATGACAAATTTTATAGTTTTCCTTTATATTTTAATTAATTTTTATATTATAGATAAACTGAAAAACAAACAGCGTATAATAGTTTTTTCTGAATTTATCAACAACGTTTTGAATATAAAAAGTTCGGGTGGGGATTATGGTGGTGAGTTCGTGCGAATTATATTAGTATGAAAATATCGACTGCTCTTAGTGCTGTTTTCTTTATGAATCATACAAGCATTACACGGCTGATTCCTTGAGGAGTTGTAAGATAATATCTACACGACTCTCAGACGATTCCCTCTACCCTTAACATAAGAGTGTTTTCTAAGGTGTGTAGGAGTGAAGAATGCACCTGACATTGGCATCATTGTAAAAAAACAGTTTGATGGGAAATACTGCCAAACCGATGGTTGTTGATATACATAAGTGGCAATGCCGTACAAGAAGTCTGGCAATTTTTTTCATCACACAATCTGACAACTGTGTGAACTGACAATTTTTGTTGTCAGATGAATTATTTGTCAGACCATAGTCTGGCAATGAAATTGTAAGATTTTCTTACGTCGTCTGAACACACACCTTACTTCTACGGAACAATTTTTCATTGTCACTACATTGTCAGCATATTGCCAGATCTTACAATATTGTAACATATGACAACCGTGTGTACATAGCTCTACTCCCGTACGAGGGATCGTCTGTGATTAAAAAATGAACTCGTCGACGATCAAAAACACACTTCATGATATTTCTAGTAGAGTCTTCTATGATTAAAAATGCTAGCTGGGGAGAGACAAAATTTATATTTAAGGAACGTAGCATAGTTTCAGGCGCTTTTGTGATTTTCAATTTTTACTTAATTTAGTTTTAAGTGAATTTTGTTAATTATAGTTTTAAGTGGAGTTTGAAAATTAAGCCATATTTTGAAAAATGAAAAAATAGTTGCGACTAAAAAAAATGTTAATCTTTGTTAAGTTTGAAAATTACCTGTGTTGAAACATGTGCATGTCTGAACCTTGTTTTGGCAGACTATGCGAGCCAGCCAAACGTTCTCTAATACACTGACTCAATTGAGTGGCACCTGGTCCCGTTAAAGAATAACTACGATGTTGGGGATTGGGGGGCATTTCTACAAGTAAAAAATAAATATGCAAATAATATTAATAAAACTTCTCTTAAGAACGAGGAAATCTTATCCTACTTGTCACTTCATGCGGCAAAGTTTGTGTTCCTCCCTGTACCTTGCGACCACCCGCCGAAGTTCTTGGCACGGCTGATACATGCGCAGTGCGACCATTTTGTGGACTACTGCCACCGCTGCTGTTATTCATCATCATGACAATGTTCTGTTGCTCAGCTGTGGCAGTATTACAACCATTAGAACGTTTAACATAACCAAAACTGGGGGGCACTCCTTTGGTGCGACCGGAAGACGGTGAACCTTGTTTGGAACTAGAACCACTTAAGCTGCGTCTTGAGGGAGAGGATTTTTCTTTGTGCTCCGTTTTCTGGCCATTTAATGGGTCTGGCATTTTGGACCAATTATCGCGACCATTGCGCGAGGACGAGCGATGATGGCTGGGACTATTGTGATGGTGTTGCGGACTACTGTTGGCACTATTGTTGACCGAGCCATTTAGACCATTTGTCATATCCATTTTGGGATTCGAGCCGCCGCTAGAACTGGCCTGTGAAGCCGCCGAGGAGGCAGCCGCTGTGCCAATGCTGTCTAAGCTGCCACGACTATTGCGAATTCTAAAAAAATAAAGAAATGACAACAAATATTTTAATTTGCAATAAAAATTTTTAAATATTAAGTTGAAAGATAAGAAATCATAGAACAAAATGCGCACTATATGATTATTTGTAGTTAAGAAAATGAGTTTTAAAAAAAAGTGTTTTCTTTAAATAGAGAGTTTGTTTTTTCATCTTGAATCAGTACTTTAGAGACGGTATATGCAGTGTATTGTACTGCAACTGAGAAAATTGGCTATAAGGAGGAGGAGAGAGAGTAGAGTTTGAATCTAATAATAACTTCGAAAGGCCACAACAAATGTCGTTACAGAGCTTACAGTACTGGAATTAAATTAGTTATGATCAGAGCCCAGTTTATATACATTCGACACTGCTACCTTTGACATTGCTCAGACTATCAAAAAACTAGTCCAACACCTGCCATTAATGAATTCCTTTTAAAATAAATTAATAATGAATATACAAAGAAAACAGGACGGCAGTAAAAAAACAAGTATATACAGAATGAAAGACAAAAATAATTTTTCTGATAAAAAAAAAATTTATGCATGTTATGATATATATTTCAGGCAATCACAAAGGGAACGACTACAGGACCCAAGTGAGCTGGACAACCTAGATTATTCCGGGGTATCTAGCGGCCTGTCTACCTAACCTAACCTATGATATATATGGTACAAAAGGTAACATAAACGAACATTGGCAAAGCTTTGCAAAATGTACGGGGATTTCTGCAAACAGAACTACCCGGGAACCATGCTGATTCCCGTTCTGCCAATTTATACCCTTGGTAAGGGTTTAGGCCAACACAACATAAGTCATGCGGCTTCCTATAGTTTTGTTTGCCAAACGAGTGACCCCTTCCCCTCTTTTCCCCGAAAAACAGAGTGCCCAAGTTAGGAATACGCCAGGGCAAAAAGCTGTTCCCCGGGGGGATACATAAGGTACTACAATTATAGTTGTACTACCTGTATGAAACACAAGTTCAACTACGAACGTTTTAACCGCAACGACTTTAATATACGCTATTGGAGCTGGAGTTACCGTGGCTGCTGGCACCAGACTTGCCCTCCAATACTTCCTCGTTAAAGAATTTAAAGTGTGTAATATGGGTCCTGTATTGTTATTTTTCGTCACTACCTCCCCGAGCTGGGAGTGGGTAATTACGCACCTGCTGCCTTTCTTAGATGTGGTAGCCGTTTCTCAGGCTCCTTCTCCGGAAACGACCCCTGATTCCCCATTACCCGTTGCAACTATGGTAGTCCTACATACTACCATCAAAAGTTGATAGAGCAGACATTTGAAAGATCTGTCGCCGGTACATGACCATGCGATCTGCAAGTTATCTAGAGTTCAACCATTATAGCGATCTTTCGATCACTTGGTTTTAGCCTTATAAAAGCACGCGTCCCAATGGAATTACCACAGTTATCCAAGTATCTGTTAAGGAACCATAACTGATATAATTAGTCTTTTGAGGTTTCACTTTTAATTCGTGTGTACTTAGACTTGCATGGCTTAATCTTTGAGACAAGCATATAACTACTGGCAGGATCAACCTGAATATCAAGTGCGAGGTAATAAAAGACATGTGTTGTGACGATGAGAGCATAAACAATATTTACTTCATTTATTATTACATGACAGTTGCTGAATCAAGTAATCCATACTTGATTTACAAAATCCTTACTTACCGTACTTTTGACACCGCTTGGGATTGATTTCAGTACGGATGGATTGATTTTTATTTTCAGTGTATGTAGTACTCGCATATGATTTATGTATGATATATATGAATTAATAATTTTATTTTAATAAAGTATATATCTTTGCATTATCTTTTTGAAATTAATTAAAGATTTGGTCAATACCCGACCGCCGGACGAACTCTAGTAACTATAATTTATTACCTCTACAGCTTTCTTTTCGGCTTTATTAATAATTTTGTTTTGTTTTCTCTCTGCTGATTGATTTCCTCTAAAGTTTGCTGTCTTATTTTATATCTTTATTGAAATGTAAACAGTTCTATTTAAATGTTTGTCTTTCATTTTTATCGCCATTAAACAAAATTTCCTATTCACACAATCTCTTGCCACAATTTCAATATTGACTTATAAAATTCCCCAATAAGCAGAGCAGATGCTCTGAAACACTCCAATAGCTTGCAGTGGAAACAACTTTTCAAAATTATCTTAAAATGACCATAAACTAAGACACACTCAACTTGAACAAACATTTTGCAGGATATCGAATGAAAAGCCTTAAACAAAGATGGCAAACATTTTCTAATTGAATTGAATCTTTGTTTAAAAAGCTCTGATTTTCATTCAAAATGTTTCCTTGTGTGCTGAGTAGAAACTTTTCCATAGTTACGATTAAAAACAATGGCATTTACGAGTAATGGACAATAATACAGGATACTTAAAGTAAATCAAGGTTTTTGCAACATGCAACATAAATTCAATTGTGAAAATGTGCCTTGAGCAGTAGCAGATACAGAAGCGAACGGATGCAAATATTTCAACAAAGCACATTGTGTAAAATAAATTAAAATTTAAGGATTATAATTTTGCCAACAAAAATTATAAATAGCTTGTTTTTTATGTTTCCCAGCTATCTATATGTCGACATTTCATAGGAACTACCCTAATCATCAGTAGACTTTGGAAATTTTTGAAAGATATTCTCAAACATTCAACTTTATATCCCAGCAATATAAATAAATTGCTGAGAATTTAAAAGAAAAATGCTCTAATAATATCTGTCAAAACACAAAAAACAAGCCTTTTCATTTATTCACCTCTCTAACATTTCTTTACACCTTTCAAACAAATGAACAACCGTTGGTTGCTACGATTTGCTTTTTGAAAGTATCGAAAAGCAGAGAACAAAAATTCAAACAATTAAGTTTTTTATTCGCTATTTTTAGCTTCTACCATTTATACCAATAAAAATTATAAATAGCTTGTTTTTTATGTTTCCCAGCTATCTATATGTCGACATTTCATAGGAACTACCCTAATCATCAGTAGACTTTGGAAATTTTTGAAAGATATTCTCAGACATTCAACTTTATATCCCAACAATCCAAATAAATTGCTGAGAATTTAAAAAGAAAAATGCTCTAATAATATCTGTCAAAACACAAAAAACAAGCCTTTTCATTTATTCACCTCTCTAACATTTCTTTACACCTTTCAAACAAATGAACAACCGTTGGTTGCTACGATTTGCTTTTTGAAAGTATCGAAAAGCAGAGAACAAATGTTAGAGAGGTGAATAAATGAAAAGGCTTGTTTTTTGTGTTTTGACAGATATTATTAGAGCATTTTTCTTTTAAATTCTCAGCAATTTATTTATATTGCTGGGATATAAAGTTGAATGTTTGAGAATATCTTTCAAAAATTTCCAAAGTCTACTGATGATTAGGGTAGTTCCTATGAAATGTCGACATATAGATAGCTGGGAAACATAAAAAACAAGCTATTTATAATTTTTGTTGGTATAAATGGTAGAAGCTAAAAATAGCGATTAAAAACTTAATTGTTTGAATTTTTGTTCTCTGCTTTTCGATACTTTCAAAAAGCAAATCGTAGCAACCAACGGTTGTTCATTTGTTTGAAAGGTGTAAAGAAATGTTAGAGAGGTGAATAAATGAAAAGGCTTGTTTTTTGTGTTTTGACAGATATTATTAGAGCATTTTTCTTTTAAATTCTCAGCAATTTATTTATATTGCTGGGATATAAAGTTGAATGTTTGAGAATATCTTTCAAAAATTTCCAAAGTCTACTGATGATTAGGGTAGTTCCTATGAAATGTCGACATATAGATAGCTGGGAAACATAAAAAACAAGCTATTTATAATTTTTGTTGGTATAAATGGTAGAAGCTAAAAATAGCGATTAAAAACTTAATTGTTTGATTATAATTTTGTTTAGTAAAAGTGCAAAAAAGTTTAGAAACAATTACCACAGGAAGAGAAACATAATGCTCCTGGAAAATGTAAATATTCTTATGTTTTTTTTTCTGTCAAGTTTTATATGAAGAAAAAAATAAATAACATTTAGCATTTAAACAATATATATAACAATTCTAAATTTTAGTTTAAATGGATTAAAATTAAAATTTCTTAAATAAAAAGCACTTTAAAATCATAGGGCTTTAAGTTTAACTAGTAATATAGTAACCACACACTTGGACAATTAAATTGGCCGAAAATATCACGAAGTGCATCTCACGGTATGCATCTTGATTTGAATGCTTATTTCCACAATAAGCTTGAATAACTTTAACGCTTTGCTTAATTATATATCTTTTCAGGGTTCAAATTGAATTAGTCCGAAATTGAGAAATGTCAAATGAAAAGCAAAAAAAAAACACTTGACGTTTAGATATTGTGTGATATCCATATCGGCCCTCAAAATTTAACCACCTGTTGTTTTTAAGCGAGACATTGAATAAGAAACAAAAGGGATTTGCAGGATTTTTTTCTGAGAAACATAATAATTGAAAATTGATATATTTGATATAAAGGGGGGAAAAATAAAAAGAATTAAAAAAAAAGAATAATATCTTACAATTTTCTTATCATTTTGAACGATATATAACTTTATTACTTTTAATTATCCTATTTAAAAAGGACGTTCATAAAATTCCAGCAATTCTCGACGCATCCATGCAAAATTTTTTCTTTACTTATTACACTTAAGTAAAGTTTATTGAACCGAAACGCACAGTTAACTGGAAATTGTCAATAATTTATTTATTAAATAGTGTAGCGGTTTGCTATTAAGTAAAGCATATACTCAGGAGGCCATTAATAATGACCTCAAAACAACGCCATATGATGTCTTTTTATACATACACACGTTTGCTCTTTATATTAAACATTTTCGTTATAAATAAAAAGTGTTATTATTTGTTTTGTAAAATATTTCTCATAATGTCATGAGTACAGAAAAGTTTATTGACCGGAAGTAATTTAAATATTTATGTGTTTCTAAAATAATTTGCTTTTATCATTCATTTTTGTTTTTTTTGTTTAAAAAGTTCAGAGTGTTTAACAAAATTTTAGTTTTTCCACCTTCATTCATTTGTCTTTAGTTCACGAGTACAGCAGGATAAAATGAGTTTTTCCAAATTTTGTTCCAAATGAACGTGTTGAGAATATATAATTTTTGTACAGTGTTACTAAAAACCTACGAGGGCAGATTGATATTTAAGCTACCTAATATCTAAATAGCTAAATACCTAAATAAATGTTTTTTTTTTTCAAAAACCATTCTTCTTTTAACTCGATACACTTAGTAAGACCATATTCCACCTTTTTTATACCAAAAAATGCGCGTTACTTTCGGTAATGACTTCTTCGTGTGAGATGCATATTTTTCCTTCGAGCCATTTTGTCCTGTTTGGAAACAGGAAAAATCCACTATGAGCTAAATCTGGACTACAAGGTGGGTGATCAACCAATTTCAAGTGTATTTCATGTAATTTTAGCATCGTTTTTTATGCGGTGTGAACCAGTGCGTTGTTTCGAAGAAAGAGCACTTATTTCATCTTTAAATGTGGTCGTTTTTTCTAGATGGCATCGATAAATTGATCCAATAATGCACGATTCTGTGATTGTGGATCCTTTTTCAAGATAATCGATTAACAATATTCCGTGTGCTTCCCAAAATACGGTGGCCATAAGCTTTCCAGCCAACTTCACTGTCTTCGCCTTCTACGGACCACTTCTGACAACTTCCTTCCACCCATTGTTTCAATTGATTTTTGGTTTCAGGTGTTGTAGTGGCGGACTCACTTTTAATCAACAGTTATCAATAGACCAAAAAAATCAACAGGATTACCAAATATTAATTGGCAAAACGGGAATAGGTCTATATTGGTACTGACCCAGGTTAAGGTGCCAACCTTCGATGAAGCGTTTTGGATATACAAGTAGTGTAAACATAAATCGTAGGAAGGGGAAATAGTTGTCCTGCAAACTATGGTACAATGCCGGTGTTCGGTGGCTAGTAACCCGCCGGTGCTGTTGTTTTGCAACAGATTTCTGTAATGTAAGTAACCAGGGATGGTAGTTGTATGGGTGAGTTGGTTAAGGGCTAATGTTCTTAATGGTACTTCGACCTACCAACTCATAGGCTTCGTCTTCCATTGACTTTTGGTAGTGATGAAAAGACCCGAAATCGTCAGCAAGGGTTTTGCCTATGTGGCTCATGTAAAGTAACTCCATATTCTGTCTCGGGATTACTCCCAGCGCATTAGGTCACTTTGTAAGTTTGTTGCAAAAAAGGTGATAATCTCAAATTCACCGAGCTTTTTGAATATATTGTGGTAGATTTTAATATCGACATGTTGTTTAGGAAGTATTTATTTATTACAGTATACATCTAGGCTTTGAAAATATTCCTTACTGCTTGCAAATATATGATATGCGCCTAAACCAGCTGTTAAATTTGTATTACTATTTCACCTTTTATTATTATTATTATACAAAAACATTTTTCCGGATAAAATCTTAATTATAGCAGCCTGTATAACAAACTACACCCTACACTTAGAAAATCGTATAGTTCTTGTGTATATTAGATTATAAAATATGAGAAATATTGATTTGTTTAATGTTTTTATGCGAAATAAAAGTATGAAAAATATATAATACAAAAATACATAATACGTTTTTAAAAGCGATAGCTGTTGATAAAGATATGTTTTCATGAAAATACTCAATTACCATAGCATGCATTAAGGATTCATAATTATACCTTAACAAAAATAGTTTTGGCATAAAACATCTATTGTACATTTCTTTTATTTATTATTTCATAAATAAACATGCACCTAAACGAGCTGTTAAACCTAACTTTGTATTAATATTTCATCTTTTTATTATTATTTTACTAAAACATTTTTCCGGGTAAAATTTTAATTACAGCAGTCTGTATAACGAATTACGCACATCTCTTAGAAAATCTTACACTTCTTCTGTATATTAGATTAAAAAATACGAGAAATATTGATTTGTTTATTGCTTTTATATAAATTAATTTTTAAAGCGTTAATTCGTTTTAAAAGCGTTAGCTGTTTATCAAGATACGTTTTAATAAAACTACTCAATTACTATAGAATACATAAAGGATTCATAATTATACCTCAACATTCACAGAAGTAATTTTAGTATAAAACAGCTGTTGTGTATTTCTCTTATTTATTATTTCATAACTAAACTAGAAATTTCATCAATTTAAGCAATATTTCGCGCAAACATGATTGTGTAATAAATTACACACTTAAAAAACTTGTGGTTGGTTTTATTATATATTAGATTAAAACCTTTAACAAATATTGATTTTTTATGAAATGACCCATTTAAATATAATAATTTCTTATTATTTCTTTCCACGTATTTCAATTTTTTTAAACTACTAGACAAATGACTGCTTATTTACATGTTCTTCTTTATAACAAGTACACGAGGGTGAACAATTTTACAACCTATTGATTTTCTAAGACGCTTTCTGACCAAAAGAAATATTCCTATACTTTTATTCTAGACATTTTTAAAGCTCTTTTTTCTTATGAATTTAATTTTTCAACAATATTTATTTTTGTCGCTTTTGCCAGACACCTTAGAAACAGATTTTTCTTATCATTTTTATTATTTTTATGCATTGCTGTTTCCATTGTTGCAAATATGAGTTTTATCTTATTGAAAGTTCCAACACAATTGTGCAGTTAAAAGGTATATTTTCGTAAAATTTTGTGAGCCATTCAAAACACAATAGAGAGTTCATTTTGTAGAAAATTTTATTTTATATCTAAAAATTAAAAAGATTTTAACTGTTAAGCATAATGAATAGATTTCTCTGAAACTTTTAATATGTTCATTAAATTCTATTAGCCAATAAAATAAATAGTTAAAAGTGAGCTGAAAATTCAGATTTTCTTTTTGTATTTCTTGGTTTATTAAGAAGAAAGTTAAATATTGACCGGTAAGGTCTAAAAATAGGCAACATTTTTTGTATTTAAACAAAGCTTTTAAATAGGCTACAGAAAATTGCTGAGTTTGTATGACAAACTCTTCATATTTCCATATTTTAAAACTAAAGCGTTTTAAAAATTAAATTTCTATTATTTTTTTATACTTTAATTGGAACATAAAAATTAAAAAAGCTTGTAATTGTTAAGTACAACATATCCCTCCTTTAATGCAACATAGTCATATCTCAAAAAATGAGTTTTTCGAGTTTACAATGCAGAATTGTTAAGAGTATTACCTTTTATACTAAAATTTTATTTAAATTACCCTTAAACTGTTTCCTTTAGGAGATATTTTCTAAAAAAATTTTGAGACCTGCATGGAAACTAAAAATCTGAAATGTGTTTTTCTCGAAACAAGCTGTTTTGCGTTATAACTATGTTGCAGTAAAGGAGCGATATGTGTGTATATACTTTTCTGAAACTTTTAATACGTACATTAAATTTTATCAACTAATAAGAGAAACATTTAAAATTAGGTTGAAAATTTCGATTTGTTTGTGTGTTTTAGTATATTAATTAGAAAGTTAACTGTTTACCATTAATGTATAAAAATAGGCAATATTTTTTGCGTTTGAACAAAGCCTTTATATATGCTACAAAAAATGATTGAGTTTCTCTGAAACATATTTCATTGGCCATGTTCTGAGAAATGCGCAATCTGAAACCGCAAAAGTGCTCTGAAAAACGTTTGATTCACTTTTAGGTGTACGCATGTTTTACTGGAGTTTTGGAGTTGCTACGAAAATATACAACATGTATTTGGTAATTATGCAAAACGAAAACAAATTGCCAACAAATTGAACATTTTTTAATTTACTGCCTGTTTACCAATCTCGACAGCATGCTTACGTTCGCAATTGAAGCGAAAGAAAATTGATGTGGGTTCGTCTAAATTTTTTTTATGCCAACGATCTGTCAAAACTCAATCCAAATACATAAGAAAATGCGAACGAATAGTAGTGAGATACACAAACACAAATTGATTCGAATGTGAGTGGCGGGATTTCTTTCGCATTCATTTTCTTTCGAAATTGGTAAACTGGCTGTTAGTATTTTTATTTGAAAAAGTGTAAAATTCATTTAACGTTTTAATAAAAAAACAGAAAACATATTGAATTTAATTTATTGAATTTATTTATTATTTATTAAATTTATTTTGTTGAACTTTATAATTTTTTAAAATTAGATTTTTGGTTTGTACATCGGGTTTTAGTTCAAGTTTTTCCTTTCTTAAGGTTTTTCTTAAGGATTTTTTTACAATACAAATTTGCTGTGATCAATAATTTTTGATTGAAGAAGACAAGAAAAATAATAATCTGATCTTTAGCTGGAGAACAACTAGCTGTTTCGTAGTCGCTACACTACTCATCCGCATCCACTGGGATTTGAAGTCGAGTCATTATTATTGATCACCGCAAATTTTGTGTTGTAAAAAAATCATTCATATTGAATTTTATTTGTGAATAAATTAATTTTTTTTTGAAATTTTGATCAGTTCACTGCAATATACACGTGCGAGTAAAGGTCCCCAATTTAAGCTGAATGTATTTACCAGAACACGTATTTGGCGATTTCAAATCGCAAAATCATGTTTGTTGCGTCATACTTTACCTATTTGGCGTTTGCATCTTGAAACCAAAAAAATAAAAATAACTAATTTAAAATTTGAACGATTTTTTTGTCGATTTTTTTGTCAGAACATGTCTGCTTATTTCAATATTTTAAAATCATTAAATCATTAAAAAAGATTTACAAATTAGGAGTATGTTAGTATTATATTCACAAACAATATTCATTTTGCTTTTTTTTAACTTTAAAGCAATTTTTTTTAATCTCGTGTATTACATTTTTTCTTTTGGTTTATTTTCAAAAAATTTTTTTTAAATTCGGTTTTTAAACAAATATTTAACTTAAAAAATTAAATTTTAAAAACTACATCGTTCTTTCTCAAAATTTTTTTTTCTGAAATATTTTGAATTTAGGCAAGTAAATACTATTCTTGCCCAAAAATAGGTCCACAAAATGTTTCCGCTTTAAATAATTCATCTTGGTTTTTTTACAGAAACACCTTTTTTTACGCTGAAAAAAGTATTTCATTTTGATTTTTTATTCATTTCAAATAAAAAGCCAACTTCTTTATGCCTTCGCTAAAAAATCGTGTGCCTTTAATTCTTATCTAATAAAGCTTAAGAAACAAATTTATAAAACACGTTTTTCAAGTGTTTAAACAAAACTCTACCCTGGCAAATATTTTTTTTTGCAGCCCTCCCACCGTTTGAATATCTTTTCCAGAGTTACCAGTTAAGAGAAGTTTTTGTTCGTTTCAAACGGTTTTATGCGATTTTTTAAGGTGTTGACAGTGTTGATAATAAGGGCAAACAATAGCAATGAACAATTAGTTATTTTCGAAAACTTATTTATGTAGTGCTATGCAAGATAAATATTTAATAAAAAAACGTTTTTTTTTTCTAAGAAAAAGGGGGGAAAGAAAAACAACCTAGCAACTCTGTTTTATTCACACCACATGGTGTTAAAACAGCAATACAACAGAATGAATTACAAGATTTTAATCTTAAGTGTTAATGCGGATTAAAATATTGCGTTAAAAAGAAACAAAGCATACATTCAGGCTTATTTCTTTATTTTTTTACAATTGTGAAAATATATCACAAAATAAAACAAAATTGCGGCAAAAAAACTATAAATTGAAAAATCATACCAATGCTATTTTAAAGAATTCTCTAAATATTTCTTATTTAAAAATTTTATTTAAAATTATAATTTCTTTCCAAGTAACATTTATAATAAAATCTAAAAGACGGTACTTAACATTTCGTAGCAGCTAAAATCTTATAAGAAGAAATAAGTAGACATATACATATATACATAAATAAGTACGTTAGTATATTTAATTGTTAGCTGAAAGCCAAAGAAGCAAAGTTCTGAAGTAGCAGAAATTTTATTATTTTTTTTTTCTAACTATGATGTAACGTGACTTCAAAGAAAATGAAAATAAGCCTAAAAATCTTGGCAGTTTAATTAAAATTTTACAATTTTTTTTCTTTAGTTGGGAATACTTTTGAAATAAAAGTCTAAATGTAGGCAAGGAAATTTATTTTGAAAAAGAAAGTTGCACAAGAATAGTTGGGCAGTTTTTTTGCTCTTTTTTATTTAATTTCTTTTTACATTACAGAATAAGCCAAACTAAATTGAATGAACTTAAATTTAGAAATATAAAATATTATGTTGATAGTACACGAACACTTCAAAAAAAAAAGTTTAACGCAGAAAACTCATGTGATACTGCTTATAACCGAAATTGTAAAGCATACTTTGAGGGTTATTTAAATTTACATTTTAATTTAAGCTTTTTTTTTTAGAAACTTTGAAAATATTATTTTAAAATTGTTTATTTTTTTTCATGAACAGTAATTGTTTCATTCCTTTTTGCATGTACAGTCTATTAATGCCTAGTTTCCTCACAGTCACTTCGCGGAGTTAAAAATTAAAATATCCAAACTTTCTTAATTACATAAATTTTAGCTTTGATGTTGATTTTTTTTTATTTTGTATTAATCTGAAGCGAACAGAAAAGCATGATACAATTTGGCTCCAGCACCAATTATGTAAGTATAAGAGTAAATAACATTTACAATGTTGTATTTGGTGGTATTTATACTAATTGCTTACAACTGTTATGAATTGCTGGTGACGATAATACACTCGTCATATTCTTAAATTCGCCAATGTTCTAAAAAATCAAGGTTACTCTTTTATGCGTTTTGAAGCCGCTTAATAACGTTCTTAAATTTTGTGATTTCGAATCGACAGTCTTGTTTAGAGTGATTATGGATAGGTCTTTTTGTGATATATCCTTGTTTGTATTTTATTGACTTTTTCTGAAATAAATTTCTTTTTACAATTGTCATCAAAATCGATATCGTTTGTCTTACGTTTCGAATATATTTTCAGGAATATATTGTTTATAATTTTTTTTTAGTATTTAAAGCATTTCTCTTGATTAAACCTTATTTACTTCAGCTTAAATTGTGTAGATCATTGTAAATGTCTAGTCTTCATCAAAAATAGCAGCAAAACATAAACTTATATTAACTTGATTAACAGTTGCAAACGTTTAGCAACATGCCTCCTCTTTCATGCTTTCAATGTGGTTATTTTACAGAATTATAGCATGTTTCAAGGCTGCTTTATAATTATTTTATTTTTAATTTATGCCTCAACAACTTTCACTCAACACATATAAATTCTCGAAATAAAATAAGCATTTAATAACCCGGCAAACTTTGCTAAGTGTAAAATACAAAACTGTTGTATTTATTGCCAATTGTTGGGTTTATAACTTCCAAAAGAGCCTGAAATTATGCTTTATTTTGTTATAAGGTGTATATGAAATGGTTTTTATAATAGTGGACTTAAAACTAGAAAACAAAATTTATGTTATGACTATATTACAAAAAGACATTAACGAGCCTAAGTTAAAAGTGCGAAGGCGTGTTGAAACTTGCTAATAGCAAGTTTCAACTTGCTGTTATTGTTATTTATGATGTGAATTAGTAAACGTTTGCATAAATTTCATGTATTTTTATTAATGACCATGGCATATTGTTAAAGGTGAAGTAGAGTTTGTTTTGCTTTCCTCGACTACTTCACTTTAGTGGAGTGTGAGGCTAATATGCCGTCGCGTCCGATTTATCTCAGAGTATTTGAAAGAATCAAAAGAAATGAAATAATACTATTTATCATCGATGTGCAAAATCCCCAGGTCTTTATTTATTGTGGTTTTTAATATATTTTTTCAATATACTTGTATCGGGTTAAATTTTAAGATGTGAACCACACCTAAACTTCAAGTTTTTTGAACCACGGAAAGATACATGGTCACTATCGTGGCAAGGAAATTGCAACAGTGGTTGATCAATTTGCGATGAAAATCATCTTCAATGTTGAAGCATATTTTGACCTCAGTGGATTCGTATATGTGGGCAAATGGTAATCCAAAACTGATTGTTTAAAAAACCCATAGAGTGACTATTTAGTGCGGTTTATAGGACTGGCGGCATCATCGAGCCATATGTTTTTCAAAATCAAGCAGTAACTGCCTGAATTACTGTGAATGGTGTTCGCTATCGTAACGATCTTTTTATGCCCAAATTTAAGGATATGAATGTGGACGTTATGTGGTTTTAACAGGACGGTACCACTTGCCACACTGCTAACGTAGCAGTGGCTCCTTTGGGCGACAAATTCAATGGCCGTGTTAACTCACGTGGAAACGATGTCAATTGACCGCCAAGATCAAGTAATTTGTCAATTTGTCAGTTTAGAATTCTTTATTGTTCGGACTCGTTTTGAATACGAAATAACGAAAAATTAGCTTGTGAAAAACATAACACGTAAGATTAGCTTTCTTTTTTTTAATGCAAAATAATGTCCCTGCTTAATATATAACTGGACAATTCAAAGGGTGTTATTGTACGTATGAAATCTTGTTGTTGTGCTTCGGACAAAAAACTCAGACTTTTTTAACTTTGATTTGTTAGACATCTCACCGGACTCAAATTTAAAATAGCATTTATAATGAAAAAAGTATGCTCACAGCAATCGTGCTGTTATTATAAGACTTAAAACTTAATGAATTTTATAATTTCTTTTAAGTTTTGTAACGCCGCCGAAAAATATGCTTTGCTTAAATTGATTTACTAAATAATATTTAAAGCATAGTACAGTAAAGTTAGGTTTTTTTGCTTTTTTTAAAGTTTTCATATGATTTTATGAATACCGTAAATATCTATTTATTCATTGCGTCAAATTTTTGTAAATCCGCCTAAAAATATGCTTCACTAAAATAGTTGATATATAAAGCATATTACAGCGTAGTTAGTTTTTTTGTTGCTTTTTTTAAGTTTACTTATGATATTATGAATACTGTAAATATCTATTTTATCATTTCTTAAAATTTTTATAAAGCCGTCTAAAAGTATACTTCATTAGAATATTTGATATTTGAAGCATAGTACAGTATAGTTAGTTCTTTCGCTTTTTTAACGTTTGCTGATGATTTTATGAATACCATAAATATCTATTTTATCATATCTTAAAATTTTTGTAAAGTCGCCTAAAAGTATGCTTCACTAAAATATTTGATATTTAAAGCATAGTAAAGTATAGCTAGTTTTTTTTCTTTTTAAAGTTTGTTTATGATTTTATTAATACCATAAATATCATTTTATAATTTCGTTTAGTTTTTGCAAAGCCGCCTAAAAGTATGCTTTGCTTAAATGTTTGCTATATGCATAGTATAGTTTTTTTTTTTAAAGTTTAGCTTATTTCATTTTACATGCATAAGCATTTTGAAAAGCCTAAGGCATTTTCCATTTGCTGCATTCTTAAGTGTCTTAGGCCATGTTTCTGCATTTTCAATAGCAGCGTTTCTCTTGCGTTACTGTAAAGCATAAATGAATCTTGCTTAGATTAATTTGTAAGCAATATTAACATATATGCATATAAAAACAAATATTTTGCTTTAGTTTTAGAGCAAAGGAAGTCATCTAAGTTTAAACTTCTAAAGTGTAAATATTTTGTGTCCAAGGTATTAAAATGATTCTAAAGGAAATGAGCAAAAAATATTTAGATTTTTATGGTTTAAATTTAAGGTAACAGGATGTTGGTTTATATTATATATGAATAATTTTAAATGCAACGTTATTTGAGAAACGTTTTATATAATTTAATGGCACAATTTCATTTTAAGAAAAACAAATATCTAAAAGTAAAGAAAATCATGTAATATAAAACAGCATATAAAAGTAATGTTTCTTATGATTTATTAAGCGGGAACTTTAGATTATTCATAATTACAGCAAAACATGTTGCTCTGTTAAAAAAAAATATATATTTTTTGAGTTAAAGCTGAAGGATCATAATAAACGTAAAACGGGATAACAAAGCATTTGATTTCTTCTTTGACAGCTGAAGAAAAAACATTAACATAAAAAATCGTCTTCATAAATAAAACAGCCTTCTTTGTTTTGTGCTGCTTTATTTTTCGTTTTTTTATACTGTATATTTTATTGCGCTTAAAATAAAATCAAATCACTAAATATATTTATGACACAAAGCGTAACATATAAACACAGCTGTTTTTATGAATGTGTGTCTGTATATTTATTTCAGTATTCCTTAATGACGTCATATTGTTCGAATCATTTTTATTAAGAGGGAAGTAAGTGAAAGCATAACATACATTAAGGCTGAACGGTATGTCTGTATATAACAAAGTTAACAAGGGGTTGTCTTTGCTTAACTGAAAGTGTGAGTTATTAAAATGGACAGAGGGGAGGCGTTCGGAAAGAAGTTCAAGGTTTATTAACTGTATATAAAAAACAACAGAGAAAAATACAAGTATGAAAGAAGATTGATTACAAACTGGAAAGAGAAAATTTTGAACTTTTTTCATTCTTTGAAGAAAATTGCAAAAAAAAAAAATTGATTGCTTTAATTCAAAAGAAATCGCTTTTTTAGTTGGTATTTAGTTTTGAAGTAAAAATTTGTTTTTTTATGGAGAGCAGCTGAGAGTTTTTAAAAAAACAAACATAAAATAAATACTCTGTTGTATGTATTTTATACTGAAACAAAATTTTTGCAGGTTTTGTACTATAGAAAATTATGTCTTCCAGCTTAAAAAATACGAGGTCTGATAAAAAAATTACCGTTATTTTTAATTTTTTCAAAATGTATTTATTTATTCAGCAATAACTATATTGTTCCCTTCAAAGTAATCCCTCTCAGATATAATACAATTATGGCAGCATTTTTTCCATTCCTCGAAACACTTCTGAAACGCGCTTTTTGGTGTCGCCAACAGCACCTGTTTCGATTCTTCTTTTATCACCTCAATTGTAGCAAAACACTTCTCGGTGTCGTTAATAAAAGTAAGCGGTTGGCCCCCGTCTGGTGAATATGGTGGTTGAGGCATGATAACGTTTTTGGTCAGCATAGATGTGTGAGCTCGTGCGTTATCATGGAGCAAAATCCATGATTGTTTTTTTTCCAAAATTCTGTGCGTTTTTGTCGAATTGCTTTGCGCAAACGGCGCATAGCTTCAAGGAAGTATTCCTTATTGAACGTACGTACTTATGGCAAGAATTCATGATGCACCACACCATTGTAGTCAAAGAAAACAGTGAACAAAACTTTCACCTTTGGCCGAACTTGACGTGCTGTTTTCGGTCTTGGCTCTTCTGGACGCTTCCATTGGGATGATTGGGCTTTGGTTTCAATATCATAGCCATACACTTATGATTCGTCACCAGTTATGACCTCTTTGAAGTCAATGTGGACCGTCGGACCGAAAGCTTGACAAGCATTTAGCCAATATTTTGTTTCACACATAATTAACATAATTTGTGTTATCATAATAAAAAATATTAACTAATTCTCTGAAAAATGTTTATTCTCTTTATAATTACTATTGAAATTTTTTTCACTTCCAATACTTGATGGAAACCAAAAAATGTTTTGAAACACTTTAATAAAATAAGGCAAAATAAAACAAGAAATATATTGCATACTTTTAAGCATAATATCCACATTTATATACTTTTATTTTTAGGTGTATTTTGTTGATTTGATTTTTTAATTAAACTAAAAGCATTTCTTTAAACAATAAAGTGAAAGCCTTAAAATATTAGCTTTTTATGGAAATTTGTTTTTTAATTAAATAAAACAAAGATTTAGAGTTTAAAGTTATCAGAAGTATTGAATATTTTTAGGAGTTTGAATTAAGCATTTGTTTGAAATAAATTTTTGGGCGTATCTCTTTTAAGAAATTTTATAGTTTTGTGTGAACAAAGACAACATTACTATTAAGTTTTCAATTTAAAACTCTTTGGAATAACTTCAAGAATTTATGAATTTTTCATGTGTGTATAAAATCTTAAGAAAAATAATAAATCAAACATTTCTATATACTTATAACTCATAAAAATTATAACAGCATTTAAAAGAGATTTTTATTTATTAAAATAGAAATCAATTTTATCTAAATAAAAAACTAAATACTCGTTAAGCGATTACAATTTCTGTGGCATAATTTTAGGCAAGAATTTTCTTTACTTGTTATATACTCTATCTGATAATAAATCATGCATAATTGAAACTAAATAAATTTTAGATTTTTTAATAAAATGAATAAATTTGGAAATATTTATTCAGTCGACTGAAACGTTTTGTATATTTTTTGTATGCATAAAACATTAATTATTTAAGGTATGAATGAATATTTACTTGACATCTATAATCTGCGAAACTCTTTGGAAAAAACCAGTAATACTCAATGAAAAAGCAAAACAGCTGCTTTTTTATATTTTCAAAGGAAATATCTATAACAAAAACATTAAGCTGGCATAAAATATAATAGCATGTGCAGTACTGTTTAAGATTTTAATGCAAATTTTTTGTTTTATTACGAAATGCATGCCATTTTTCGTTTTTTTTCCATTTGCTTTATATGTCTTTAGGGCAAAGTATTGCAACTGCACATTATTCAATTACCCTTGAAATGTTTTGTTCTTTGTTCTTTAGGTACAAACAAACATTAAACTTTAAAACATTTGCTATGCTCGAAATGGGGGTGGTTGGTTATAATTTGTATCATATGGCATAAAACACATATGATTGCAAAGGAACCACTTAAATGGTCTACTAAAATGCACAAGAAAACAAACGAAAGAAAAATTTGTACAACTTTAATAATATTGTTGTATTTGGCATGAAAGCACACACAACCATTTTTCTATGGCCTATTTTAAGGAGGTTAAAAGCAAAAACAATTATTTTTAGGAATTTGACAAAACTGTAACAAATTCTTGGAATTGTTTCAATGAAAGTTGTTAAAAAATGATGTTTATGGGGGGTTTAACAAAAACGAACAGAGACTGCATTAAGGACATAAGCAAAGTTTTAAGAAAAATCAATTGCATTTGTTTGGAATATAATAACAAAAATTTTTTTTAGGATTTTTAAGTGTATTTTCAGGTTAAACACAAAAATGTGTTGCTTTTGTTGTATTATGAAATTATATACCATTATAATCTTTATTCATTAAATTCCTTAAGGTATGCTATACTTTTATTAAATATATTACTAAGCCTATAATTATGTTATGAAATAAGCCTACGCCTATAATTATGTTACAAAAATCACCCAAGCAATTTTTCTTCTTAATTTTAGTATTCCAGCTTTTGATATTTCTTTAAGGATTGCATAAAAAATTTCATTGAACTTCTTATGAGCACGTTCATAAAAATAAAATTGAATTTACAATGAGTTTTAGTTCAAAAATTCCATAGAAAATTTCACTAAAATTTATTCCAAATACATTTTTATTTTTTTATGGATATACTCCTCAAGTTTCGTAGTATTAAAAATAAGTTATTAAATTCTTAACATCTCTAAAAATTATCTTTAGCCTCTTCAAAAGTTTTACAGCTTGTAAGATTTAAAACAAATTGAGCTTAAGGTAAAAAAAACCTAAATAATATATTTTCATACAAATTTGAATATTTATATATACTCGTATATACGCTCATGTTGCTTACAAGCGTCTTAAGGGGTATTATATTACTATGGTTATTTCGAATAATACTTTACGTTATTATACGTTGGTAGCAGTATTAAATAATGAAAAACAATCTTTTAATTATATTTTAAAAATGGTGGAGAAAACCTTTCATGGAATTTATGTTATAGGTTTAAATTTTCTCAACCAAATGATAGACTTATAATGATAAGCAACTTTAACAAATATAATAATAAGAGTAATAAATTGTAATTTTTACTTAGGAACAGAATTGTGTAAAAGTTGTAAATATCGAAGTATATTTAAAGGATGTTGTTAAGAAACTTTTTACAGCATACACGCCTACATTTTAAGGAGATTTGAATCCGAAATATAAAAATTTTAAAGACATTTTTAACACTGCAACTTAAATTTTACAATTTAAGCAAGTTTTCATAAAAAAAAAAAATATGTGGAAGTGAAAGCTAAATTATTTTTGTGCTTAAAAACCAAAGCATATTTTCAGGCTATAGTATAGAAAATTTACAATGTGTAGTTAAATAATTTTAACAAAGAACTTTCTATCTATTATCACCACCAGAGACTAATTTATTGACTTTCTTTTTTTTATATTGTTTTAACTCTAGCAAATTGAAGAATTTGCAAAAAAATTTTCCAATACTACTACATACATACACGTGCATATGTTTGTTAATAAAAACCAAAAACTTGAACAGAAAGGAAATGTAATAAATTTATAAAATTCCCCAATGCAAAGTTACTTCATCTCAACTGAAACAGACAGAGAGATAATATAAAATATTTT
Source organism: Thecocarcelia acutangulata (assembly GCA_914767995.1). Classification (NCBI taxonomy): domain Eukaryota; kingdom Metazoa; phylum Arthropoda; class Insecta; order Diptera; family Tachinidae; genus Thecocarcelia; species Thecocarcelia acutangulata. The sequence goes on from OU612097.1 coordinate 16,256,327, forward strand.
ATAAAAAAAAAGACGTAGAAAAAAGAGCAAAATATATCTTAAAATGCAAAAGGGCGAAGCGGCAATAAAATATTAACAGACAGGCACACGTTACAAGTCTACAAACAAGCAATAACAAATTTTGGGAATGAAGAAAAGACATCAGTGGCGCTTGAAGCAGACGCAGCAACAGGATGTTTATTGCTTTTAATATAAAAAACCAAAGCAAATTGTGTTTTCTTGCTGTTGTGGAATTTTTTGTTGTCTTCATTTCTGAAAAGCTGAAGCCTTTTCCTCTTTTACCAACAATATTAGGGTGTTATTTGTTATGGATTATTTTGCAACCAAAACGAGTTTTTAACAATTTGTTTGCTGCTTGTTTTGCCGGTAAGTAAATCAATAAATAATATATAATATGTATTTGCAAACCTTAAAGTAGACTACGAATGTTTCAGAAGTTTATAAAAGTTAGACTAAATTAAGCTAAAATTTATTTGGAGACAAGTTTTTTATATCACAAGTGAAATTTTAATGTTTTTTGTATATATATTAAAAGTTATTGGCAGATATGTTAGCATACTTTTAGGGTTGGAAGCAAAAATAAGTAAAAGGCAAGATTTTCCTCTACATGCAATTTTCCAGACTTTTCGAATAGCAAAATTTTTAAAGAATTACTGTTTTAACGGGTAAAAAAAAAAAAGGAAAGCGGGGTTTTTCCCAATGAAAATAAATTCAAACACTGGATGGTTTTGTAAAAATATATACAATAGATTGTTTTATTATTTCATTAATAAGGCAAAATTCTATTATAATCACTATGTAATTTACTATTTAAAATTCACGGGTTATATTTTATGTTTTCTTGCTGACTTCACTTGCTGTTCTTTTTTTGACCAAGATTGAAAATTGGAGTTGACCGCTTTTTTATACCCTTACGTCAAAAAGTGTTGGGGGCGTTGATAAACAGGCCAGGGATGGCTAATCCAACACATTGTTCATTCAAGTAAACAATTACTATTTTTTCTATTTGCTTTTTTTGTGTATTATTTTTTTTATCTTGAACCAGTACTTAGACGATAACCCCTACATATGCAGTGTATTGTACCAGAACTAGGAAAATAGGTGTGTCGGGAACTAGATCCCTAATCTCGTCAGAGCAAAATCCATTGTAGTAATGATAAAATAGAGTAACGAACCCTACACTACGTCGATGCTCCAGTGCGTCAATAGTGCTAGGTACCCTACTGTCACCAATAAGCTTCTTCGCTCTCTCCTGTACACGGTCGAGAAACCCCAAAATAGACTTTGAAGCGCCACCCCAAACATGAGAATTGTATTCCATTATTAAAACATTCAAGGTATTATTACAACACTTTTCTTTATAAATTTTCAATGATTTATTCAAAATATTGGGAAGTATAGTTAAAAGGTAGAAAATATGTTGCGAAGGTTTCCAAATCCAGTGATAATTAGGGTCGCTCCTATGAAATTGGAATAGGTTTACATCAGCACCTGTCTTGTCGGCTTTATCTGATGAAGAATTACATCCATGGGCTGTACTAGTCACGGTTCACCACCGGCCCCGAGTAAGGCGAGGCTCAAATCATAAGTTTCGAGCCTTGCAAGCCTATGAAATAAATTGATTTACGTTAGCACCTGACTTGTCATGCTATCTGCTGTAGGATCAACTCCACGGGGTGAACTATTCACCATAATGTGTGAGCCTTGTAAGCCACATGTGAGGCGAGGCTCAAACCATAAGGTGTGAGGCTTGCAAGCCTATGAATTAAATCGATTTACATTAGCACTTGCCTTGTGGTCCTATCTGCAGTAGGATCAACTCCGCGGGGTGAACCATTCACCATGTAATGTAACGAGCCTGAAGTGATAGTTAAACGTATGAATTAGTCTGTTTCTGCCTTTCAACTCATTAAGCCTTGTCATCCATTGAGTTCTGGGAATTTGCATAGATGAGGTGATAGAAGTCCCGAACTCTTCAGCAAAGGGGTTTGTCCATATGACTCCATGTGGCTTCCGATTCACCAGCGGTCCGTGTGAGCTTTGCAAGCCACAAATGGGAAATTTTATCATGGGGATGACTGTTTACGATAGGGGTGAATATCATCTATAACGGGGTAAACTGGGGATTTCATGGGAATACGATTTACTTGTGAAAAAATCATACTATCATTCCGAGAATACCTGTCAACAAATATCTAAGAATTTGTAAAAATAAGTTCTTATTTATAACAAAATAATTTGGGAACAGAGAAAGAAGATATTAAATCGTCTAAATTAAATAATTAAGCTTATTAACTACTTGTAAACTAAGTTATTAGTGGAATCCACACATTTGTTAATCACTCTCCACCAAACATTTCGTTGCCCTTTTCCACGTTTTCAGCTAAAATATTTTTACGTAAAGTCTATTAAACAACCCAACGCTGACATAACGAACTTAATAAAACGTTTAATTTGAGAGCAATGAACTCAAACTGAAACTAAATTACAACAGGACATTCTAGTATAAATAGTATAAATGCTAAGAAAAGGATAAGACAACAAAACAAGACAAAATTTTTTTTCTTCAAGACTTAAACACGGCAAATGTAATAAAAGAAAATGTACTCATTAAATTTTGTCTTTTACAAAACAAAAACAAAAAAACTTTAATTTCTAGTTCCGTTTTGTCGAGGATTTGCAATAGTCCTTTACTAAGTTCACATGTTACGATGAATTTAAAGAAAGAGAGAGAAAAGAGAGGGAGGTGTCTGTCCTTAAAGCACTTAATTTATTGTTTTATTGTTTGTTCATAATGGCGGGAAAGACAAAACTAAGATAATTTTGCTTAACATGCAATTATTTTTCAGGCCAAATGGGAAAAGTAAAAAGGAAAACGAAAGACAGAAAAAAAAGAAACTGCAAATAATGAGAGCCAGAACTTATAAATTGTTGTAAACTGCAAATTTATTGGGTAAATGGAACAAGGAAATAATTTTCATTTTTAGGCAAATTTGTTTATAAATTAAGGCTGTAAAAGCATATTAAATTACCACGTATATAAAGGGTGGTCCAACCAAAACGCACGATGTTAATTACAAACAAAACAAAAAGTCCCTGGAGAATAATCTTATTATTTTTGATTAATGATATTAGAATCTATGACAATTATGTTTTTTTTTAAGTTTTTTATTTGCAATCTATTTGCAATGAAATAATAAGCAAATTTACTAGGTACACTACACGCAAAGAAAAGTCACTTTAAAATATGGTTACAGCAACATTAGTATGTGCACCATAACATTGAGTATTATTGTTAAAAACAGTCTATTTTCGATTTAATTATACTTTGCTTCCCCATAAATATGTTATCGTTTGCCTTTCCGTAAATGTATTGTTACCGTCTATCAATTTCAGAATATGGTTGCAAGCAATGTAAGTATTGTGCGTAGTTTTCTTTTAAATTACAATAGCTTTTATTGCACCCAATAATAAAATATTTGTTTTTATCATATCTATTACACACTTACTCACATTTAACATATGCAAGTTCACAGAATAAACTTACTATTGTCAACATTGGTTTTGTGGTTAGTGTTGTGATTTTGCTATAAAAAGGATATGTTGTTTGTTTTAAATTAAAAAAATATTGTGTTGATCTAAAAACCAAAGCAAAAAAAAAAAAAAAAGAAAAGCTGAAAATCAGAACTGTGCAAAAATGCATATAAAGCGTATGCAGAAATCAAAAGGTACGTTAAAATGTTAATATTTGTATGTATGTTGTAATCAACAATACTATGATGAAGTCAACCATATTGTAGGTCAACCATATTGTGATTGTGCTCAACAATACTATTGTTACAACCAAAATAATTTTAATGACTAACCATATTATGTTACATCTAACCATATTAATATGGTTATATATGATTTTTTTTTATTTTTTTAGTTATTAATTTATGCCTATGGAGAATAACTCCTTACAGGCAGATACTACATATGTACACGCATATGAGTTAAAAATTTTTTTTTTTACAAAAATTAGTAAAAAGTAGAAAAAATAGCTAATTACTGGATTTACAAAAATTTATAAGCAATAGAAATTGTTAATTGCTGGAATTTAATACCAAGATTATGCTACGCTTAATAAAATTTAAGTTCTTTGAAGTCAATAACGTGGTACAGTTCATTAAAACAACAACATAATCTACGGAAGGGATCTGCATTCGCATAATTCTGACGGTAATAAAGCATTGACGAAGACTACACTGGGGAACATCAAAATTTAGTTTGGACACCAGATACTCAGAGCAGATATAGCCGTTAATTAATTTGAAGACAAAAATTACATTTAACATTTTTCTGCAACTTGTCAAAGAAGTCAGCTTTATTTGTTGCAGTCTGAACTCATAGGATGGTAAGTTGGCTACAGTGTTCGGGTAGATATTGCGCAGGATGAAAAGAAGGAATTGTTTTTGGATAGACTCAATTCGATCTCTATGCACATTATAAAAAGGGTCCCATATAATCGAGCCATATTCCAGTATTGGCCTGATTAAAGATGTGTACAATTGCTTTACAACAGTGGAGTCAGCAAATTCTTTAGACCAGCGCTTTACAAAGCCAAGCACCCCCTTTGCTTTACTTGAGCAAAAGCTAATGTGTTGGTTGAATATAAGTTTTCTATCAAATTTAAATATACTATTGTTGTCAAAATACTTAACAAATTTATTTTTATTCTAGCTAGTAGATGCTAAAACCAGTTGAAATCAAAATCACTTGCAACTGTGAAATCTGATTATATTTTGCGAATTATTCTTGATTATTTGAAAGCTAAAAAATATATTATAAGCATTTATAGTTTTATTTCATATTATTATACATACGTATATTTTAGGACATAGTTAGTTGTAAATAAACAAAATAGTATGGTTTATCCAGGAATGTCGTTTATTTAATTAATATGGTGAAGGAGGACAAAAAATATAATTCTATATCAATAAAGCTATTTAGGACATTAGTATGGTTGTTTAATGAAAATAATATGGTTATATAATATAATGGTTGGTATAATAACATGGTTGCGTATGACATTATTATGGTAATTTTTACTAGGACTGTGGTTGTTCACAATTACAACAGTGTTAAACCGGAATATATTGTGGTTATTTATAATTTTTTTTTTAAACTATAGTGAAGCATGTCAATGGCGTTTCAAATATAACAATATAAAATTATCGGTACCAACCATATAATTCAACAATAGAATGTTGCCCTTAGAATATTGCCAAGTCAACCACATATTTTTTTCTAAGTGTACGAGTTATTTAACAGAAGTGTTAAATTCCATTGAATTTAACAAAGTAAAGCTTATACAGTTTATAAATGCTTACTGTATGGATATATATTTACATATGTACATATGTTAAAATATGGGCAACTTAAAAAATAAAGGGCAAATCTAAAATATGCAGTCTTTTTAAACGTTTTACTTCATCACTATCATCTAAAAGAGTTATCGCAAGTAAGTTTTGATGGTCGCTAAATCTTTTAAGGTAATTGGTGCTATACTTTCTGATTTCATCCTTAATACAAAGAACAGTGAGATCATTATGAATTGTTGAATTTCTTGTACACCATGGGGCTCCTAGTATAAGCCTGAGAGTTTTGGACTGATACCTCAACTATGTGTGAAACAAAATAATGAAATATACAGTGGTGGCCACATAATTAATACATTTTTTGTAGTAAATTAATTTATCGCTAGTTAGTTAGCACAGGGTTTTTTATTAAACATAAGGCCGTTAATGTTTTTTCTGACAAAAGCTAATCTAGATTTAAAATTTTTTTTTTTTATGGAGACGAATGTTTTTTCTTTGCGACGCATCCCCGTAAGGCACTTTCATTACGTCTCCATCAAATAGTTCTAAATGATATATGGATATGATGATTTTAATTCAACTTTTAGTTGTTTTAATTCGGCCAGCTTTGTAGGCACTTACTGCTGTTTTATCTTCTCTGGCTGTCGTTTTATGTGATTAAGAGGTACATTATTTGAATTCCCAATTTTATCAAAATGGTTCATTACATTATACATTTTTCCTTTGGAACAAATAAGTAATTGAGAAAATGTATTTACCGTCTTCTCGTCGCCTAATTAGTCTAATTATTACCTTCCTTCCTTCTTTGGAGCAACTTGGTCTTTTTCCCATACCTGGTGGCTAATATTGGTATACACTTTTACGTATACGAGTATCATTTAAAACATACCTATCAAGAAATTTTTGCAACAAAACGAAATTATATATTAGAATAACTTTATTTAAATAGCAGAACTGAAAATGTTTTAATTATGCACAGAAAAAAAAATTTTTTTCGTGTTCAATAACGAAATTCGTTAAATCAATTAATAAATTGTTTGAATGCGGACCCGTAAAGGAATTCGTGAATTCAAACAAAAGTTTAGTAAAAATAAATATTGATCGAAAACAATAATTGTTTTTAAACAACAATAAAATAGGATATTCAAGGTTATTTTTTTTGATATTTTTGTATATAAAAACAAATTGTATTTTCAGACCAAAATTTTGCTGATTTTGGTTTTACTATAATTTTGTCTGTGTGTGTCCACTGGAAAAATATGCCTTTCACTAAATAATGGCTTATTTTTTAAAGAAAATGGAACAAAAAATGAATGTAAAGAAAGAATCAAGTGAAAACGATATCAAACTTTTCTTTGTAGTGGAAAAGTTCCATTGAAATAACAATAGATGATCTATTGTCATAACATCGAAAAAATGAAAGATCACATTTATGTTTTAATTACATGTCCACCACTGTATATGAAGATACAGAGTTTTCGGGTTTACTCGATTTTAAAACCTTTATAATTTCTGTGCTCTTCTATTGTGACGAAAAGTGTTGGAGACAAGTGGCCATATTCATAAAAATTTTAATGAATTTGAAATGTGTTTTAATTCAAAAATTCCATACAAAATTTTACTAAAATTCATTTCAAATACTTTTTAGTTTTTTTATGAATATGCACAAAGAAATTTAAAAGCATGTACTAAAGCTTGGTCGTGTAGCCAGCCCGTAATATCAGTGTGTTCATTTCAGTATTAAAACTTGACAATTATATCAGAATAATTTTTTTTTTTGTTAAAATTAAGATTATATATTTTTTGTCAATGGATTTTGCTTTTCTTTGCTTTGTTCTTCTTTCCTTTGTAACTAACCTTAATTTAGAAATAGCGCGGTTCTCTCCTTTATAGAATTTATTTCAGTTATATTGACAAATTATATTCGTTAGGAAATCTGTATTAAAGTTAAGCATTGGGGATTAGCATCCTCCAAACTGTTAGCGAAATTAGGAAATCTGTATTAAAGTTAAGCATTGAGGATTAGCATCCTCCAAACTGTTAGCGAAATATCGAAAATAAAATACTTTTTTATAAAAAAGATATTTAGCTGAAAAATTTAGAAGAAATTAATATAAACAAGATCATATAATATGAATTAATGAATATGAATGAATTGAAGTTAAGCAGTGAGTCGAATTACTATGAGTATAAACAAGAAATTTGGATTTCTTTAAAAACCTTCCAAAAAGCCAACAATTTATTTAGATTTTATTATTTTTTTTGTTTTAAGCAATATCACTCAATCATCCTTAAAAGCCTTGCACATATTTTTTGTTTGCAATTTCCTTAATCTTTCGTTTTTCATTGGCCTTTCCATAGCATACTTTTGTGAGCACTCGTATATGTATTACTAAAGCATACCTTTAACAGCAAAGACCTTCACTTGAGTGTGGCATATTTTTTTTAGTTATTTTTTTTTTACTTTGCTTCTTCAATGTATTCTACAACAACGCATAGTTTATAAACAAGTAAGCCCTCGCTATTTTACAGTCTTGTTCTATAAAAACATCAGCAGCCACATCTCAGCATCTGTACATGAACAAGTATTGATTTACATGAACAAAACACTCCTATTTACAGCCATATATAGAAAGATAGTTTGCTAGCACTCCTACCGCTGAAACACAATAAACGAATACCAGCATTTTAGCAGAAAAAAAAATACAATTAAATTGAAACTTTATCTGCTTTACAAAAACTTTGTTGAAACAACTTGACCTTTACCTTTATAGAACGAAGATGAAAAACAGCACTATAGAAAGCGCGATCAATAATATGAAAACTTAAACAAACGTTGAGTTTAATTGGCTCTTCTTGGAAACAAGTATTTCTTTTAATTACGTACATACATTTTGTGACAAAATGTTTATTTGTCTTCAGAGATTTTTTGAAACATTTTCCACTGCTATGCTTGTTAGCCTGAATATATGCAACGTTCGTTCGTTCTTTGACTTTTTATATATTTTTTCTTCTTTTTTTTTTTGGACAAACAAACTTTTTTTTTTTATTCACATTAAAACAATCACACACTCATGCACTCATACAACATCACATTTAAAGACTTTATTTAAATATTTGCCAAAAAGGTTAAAGCACTTTTTTCAAACCAAATAAAAAATTAAACTGGCGTATACATTTAAATTGAAGCTGAACTCTCTTTAAGGAGTGGGTTTGTTTTAGGCAAATAAAAGGACACTTAAATTAATTTAAATAAAATTTCTTTTTTTATTTCATAATTTTTTTAATTTTAAATTTAATAGTTTTTACGTTTAATTATTTTTGTATTTGAATTAAATTTTTATATTTAATTATAAATTTCTCGTTTTTTTCCTTTTGTTTGGTTCGAGCAGTGTATAAATAATTTGCGACCGCACCAACCGAAAGTCAAAATACGTTTTCAGGGTGGTTTCCTTCGTCAACAACTGTTATTGTCCAATCTTCGAAAAAATATAACAATTCAACTTTTATGTTTTTTAGTGTGTAAAATTTTTGTTAAGAGAAAAAGCTGTGGTTTTATTAAAAAGCTTTTTTGGTTTGTAAAGAGTAAAAAGAGAAGGCTGGTGAGATGGGTTTGATTCAGGCCTGATAAATTCAGCACACTTGCAATGTTGTCAGTACATTTCGAATAGCAGTTGAAATTCAGCAGCAAAAAACACGTGACTTCTTTAAATGATACTAAACACGAGAAGATACGAAAAGTTTCCTAATATTTTCTTTTACTATTTTTTTTATTCCACTGTGGCGGTTCTGACAGGCTCTTACAGCATAGCGACGCATTAGCCAAGATTTAATCTTCCATTTAATGATTTCTGTGGAATTTCTAGGGATAAGGAGGAAGTAGAGAGTGCTGAGCACTTTCCTGCTCTTTTTGATATAAAGGTTTGGTATTTGCTAAACCGGTGCTGCAAGATTTGGCAGATATATCGAAATGTGATGTAAGTGGATTGGAATCTTTTATCCGATGCTCTGAACCAGACCAGAGGTCAAATCACCGCATACGATATCGAGCCAAATTATCGAAATTTTTTCATTTTGATATCACGGCATACGATATCGAATAAATTGTATCGCAATAATATAAAAAAGTTAAAGTATTTATTTTTGATATTCGTACCTTTAGGAAACCATACGTTTCCTCTTCCTTCAATCTATTACATTTTGTTTAAATTACGATCCAATATGCATCGTTTGCCATAATCTAGATGTATCATAATGTTATTCGATACGATAGCTAATTCGATATCGTATGCGGTGATTAGAACCCAGTGATGTGTAGATTTTTTTTTTATATTGGACCAGTACTCATGACCTATACATATGCCGTGCATTGTACCAGAACTTTATTGTACATTTAACCAGAGCAATCTGCTTTCTGGATTACAGACGGATCGGGGTCTCTGAGTTGTAACAAATAAAACTCTAGAAAGCCGTACGACTTATGTTGTTATGGACTTCCGTAGCCCTCACTAAGGGTTAATTGACAGAACGGGGATCAGCAAAGCCCCCAGTAGGTCCTGTTTTGCAGACTATTCCGCCAGAACCCTGAGTTTGGTTGTTTAAATCTGCGCTTAAATTGTTTAAAACCTAAAATCGTAAAGTAACGGGTTGGCTGTATTTTTTTTTTTTAACTTAAAATCGCAAGGAGTGGATATTAGTATTTTCTTCTCATAGGATAGTTATAATGTAAGGAACCAGAATTGATGTTTAGATGGGTGAGCTAGGTAGTAGCTGCTGCTTTTTATGGTCCTCGGGCCACCAACTTATGCAGTTTTGTTTTCCATTGATTGTCTGGAGAATTGTTTACAGGAGGTACTAGGAGACCCGATCGCTTCGGCAAGGAGTTTGTCCATATGGCTGTTGCTAGGAACACAACTGCGATGAACTTTTGGTCGCGAATATTCGTCGCAAAAAATAAAGCACATTGAATATGAAAGTGCATACAGTTGGGGTGTTGATCGAAATTCGTCATACTCAGCGAAAGTTGAAATAGATTTGTTTCCAATTGTTTCGTCAGCGAAAGACGATCGTCAGCGAAAGACAGTATCAGGTGACCAGGTTTCTTTTATGAAAAAAAGTATTTTTCACCATATCATACTTTTTTTTATTTATATTAATCCATTTAGTAAAAACTTTATGAAGATGTTCTCAAAATATAAAATACCTCAGATAATTTGTTCAAAAATCCCTCTTTCGGATGGGATCTATATAGGTTTACTTTTATAAATATAAATATATTTTAAATTTTCTTTGCACGGGATGTAAACCAGGTTTTCTACACAAAAGTTCCTTGATATTGTGCTTCACACGACGAATTTCTTGTTGTGATATTTTTTACGACTTTCATCAATTATAGCTACGCTAACGCATTTTTTTCTGTTACTCTACGAGAAGCAGAAGATAAATAAAAGTTGCACACATATTTCCGTTGCCTGTAGAAATTGAAAGGGATTTTTGGATCAGGAAGTAGTGGATTTTCAAAATTCGAATAGTATTTAAAATAACCGTATGGAGGTTTTCTAGTTAATGGAGGCTCTGAGAGAATATTGTCATCGTTTAAGTCTATTAAACTATTAACATAGTCTAAACATTCAAAATTGATTTAAAGTTTTCTATGGACCCTAACCGTTGTTAGATCGTTAACATTTGCAACAAAATGCAAAACTTCGGCTCCAGCCCACTACTAAAAGTAGTATTTAGGTGAATCGAAATTATAACTTAGATAAACAAATTTAAGTAAAAGCCAAATGACCGAAATGTATTAATTAATACTAGCAATAAATTTCTGAAATTTCGCAGGCTCGAATTTATCAGTCTAAATTTTGGGTTTGTAAAAACTATTAAATAAAAGTAGTTTTTCTTTCAATGTATTGGTGTTTGCTTTTCCATATAAAACGTTGGGGCATCCCTGCTTTATATAAACAACTTTTATCTTCTCTACCTCGCTATCTCTCTCTCTTCTTCTCTTCGTTCGTATCTTAATCTCTTAGAAACTTCAATTAAGTCTGTAACTTAAAGTTTATGACTCTGTGACTTTGCTGTTAATTTTCCAACTTTGCTGAAGCACTTTTTTTCAAGTTTTTTTTCTTAGTTTTCTTTTCAAAACTATTTTCAAATAATGCGCAAATGCTAAAAAATTCTTCAGTCTTTCAAGTTAAATGAAAATTTCTGAAAAGAACTGCTACAACATACAAAGTAACAAATAACAAACAGGCAATGTCACGTTTACTGTCAAATTACTCTTTAAAAGCTTTTCAAGGATGTTAAAATGAAATAAGACAAAAGGAAAAAAAAAACGCTAAAACAGCTTCCTGTGCCATTCAAATCATTATCTTCCTCGCTAGACAATAATAATGACTGCGTAGAAAGAAGAATTTTTTTTTGTTTTGCAATATAAATTTCGGAAAAGCAACAATTAGTCTTTAGATGGAAATTATTTTTTTCTCTGGTCGGTTTCGAAAACCAAATAAAACTTTACTTGCACTCATGTACATACATATGTACTTATTAATGAGGCTTTGCAACTTTTTCATTCATTAAAATTTGTGTTTTTAATTTTTATTAAAAGGAAAAACTTGTTTAAAATTTTTTTTTTTTTTTTTTGAATTTTATTATTAAATATCAATTTTTACTATCAAAGGCGTAAACCACCACATATTTTTGTTTCGTTCCCCACAAGTGTTCATTTGGCATTTTCCTTTCATACAATGTTTTTCTTAAACGAAAAGCGAAACTTGTTGCACAAACTCATGCCGTAGGAAGTTTTCAGATACGAAATTGTTTTTATTGACACCCAAACACAGTTTTGTTAAAAACAACAGGTTTTTTTTTTATTATAAGTTTTTTATTCTTTTTGTTGAAAACCAAACATTTCTAAAGAACTAAAATAGTGCTGGAGGAAAAAAAAACCATGGAACAATTATGCCAAATAGACAAATTGTTTTATTAAATGAAAACATTTTCCTCTTATCACATATTCGCTGTTCAACCATTTAAATCCATTAAGTCCCAGTCAGTCGTTCGGCCAGTCATTACCAATCAATAAAAACATTTGAAACGTCAAACTATTGACAATTCAACACGTCAAAACAATAATAACATGTACGAGTATGAGGAATAAATAAATCTCTTAAGTTTAAATAGATTTCATGGCAAAGGCTGCTGAGTGAAATGAATGATTGAAAAATTAAATTGCAAAAGTAAAAAGAAAAAAAAAAAATTGTATAAAATAAAAGCAAAAATCAATTCTTTAGCCATGGAAGTTAATGCAATATTTAATAACTCATATGAATGACTGTGATTTTATGAAATTATTACATTGTGCTGTGTGTGCATGTGTGTGTGCGCGCGTGTGTGTGTGCATGTGCATTGCTGCTAGTGTTATTACCGATACAAGTATGTGGCAATATTAAACTAACACTATGAAACGCCTACGCTCATTTAAGACCTGGTTGGTATACGAGTTCACTATTGAGTTACACGTTCACAGGTTTGTGTTTGTGAGCCTGAGCATGACAGTTCGAGTATTATGTTGATAAACTACATTAAATTATTATTAAACATATAATAGAAAATTTAATATGTTTTGCAAAAGAACTAATCAACACGAATTAGAAAGCTTTGCTAAATTTAATTTAAAGAAAAATAAATATTTCTTATTTTTGCAGCTAAAGATGGTTTTTTATTTTTTATATAAAATTCAAATTTTCAATATTTCGATAACAATTTGTTATCCATCGCCAGGAAAATTAATATGTTATTCATATGTAATATGTTATACCAGTAAAAAATTATAAATAGCTTGTTTTCTATGTTTCCCAGCTATCTATATGTCAACATTTCATAGGAACTACCCTAATCATCAGTAGACTTTGGACATTTTTGAAAGATATTCTCAAACATTCAACTTTATATCCCAACAATCCAAATAAATTGCTGAGAATTTAAAAAGAAAAATGCTCTAATAATATCCGTCAAAACACAAAAAACAAGCTTTTCTTTTTATAAACGTCTCTAATTTTTCTTCCCAGAATTGTGCCCAAAGAGAATCTCTTTCAACACTGTTTTTGTTCAACAAGATGGGGCAACTTGTCACATAGCCAATGCCTGTTATGACAAAGTTGAGGCAAAATATTCCCAATAAACTGTTGTCAAGAAACTCCACATTTCGTTAGCTTCCCAGGTCTCCTGACCCCACTGTACCTGGTTCTTTTTTTTTGTTTTGTGGCGTTATGGCAAACAAGAAGTTGACAAAAAAAAAAAAAAAGAACCAGGTACAGTGGGCTCAGGAGATTTGAGCCCACAATTAAAAACAAATCTATTTCAACTTTCGCTGAGTATGACGAATTTCGATCAACACCACAACTGTATGCACTTTCATATTCAATGTGTTTTATTTTTTGCGACGAATATTTGCGACCAAAAGTTCGTCGCAGTTGTGTTCCTAGCAACAGCCATATGGACAAACTCCTTGCCGAAGCGATCGGGGCTCCTAGTACCTCCTGTAAACAATTCTCCAGACAATCAATGGAAAACAAAACTGCATAAGTTGGTGGCCCGAGGACCATAAAAAGCATCAGCTACTACCTAGCTCACCCGTCTATACATCACTTCTGGTTCCTTACATTATAACTATCCTATGAGAAGAAAATACTAATATCCGCTCCTTGCGATTTTAAGTTTAAAAAAAATTACAGCCAACCCGTTTCTTTACGATTTTAGGTTTTAACCAATTTAAGTGTAGATTTAAACAACCACACTCAGGATTCTGGCACGCCAACCACAATCAGCATCGGAATAGTCTGCAAAATAGGACCTCCAGGGGGATTTGCTCATCCCCGTTCTGCCAATTAACCCTTGGTGAGGGTTACGGAAGTCCATAAAAACAACTCAGAGACCCCGACCCGTCTGTAATCTAGAAAGCAGCTTGCTCTGGTTAAATGTACAATAAAGCAAAATCTGCTCCCAGGGAAAATTATATATGGCAACAAAAGAAGTCACTTGCGGAAATAACTTGGCCTCGAAAAATTTAATAATTGTCTTCAATAGAAGTTAAGAATGCGCCATAAAGCAACAATTTTGTAAGACTTGTCACATAGCCCATGCCTGTTATGACAGAATTGAGGCAAAATTTTCCCCATAAACTGTTGTCAAGAAACTCCATATTCCGTTGGCCTGCCGGGTCTCCTGAGCCCACTGTACCTGGTTCGTTTTTTTGTCGCGTTATGGTAAACAAGAAGAAAAAACCCCAACAAATTTGAATGATTTAAAGCCATCCATTCAAACGGTAATTGAGATAGTTCCCGCTGCAACACTCCAGGCAGTAATGAATAATTTTTTGATAAGGTGTCGTACATGTGTCGACGAGGGTGGAGGCCATTTGAATTCAATTATTTTCAAAACTTAATGAATTATTTTAGTAAAAACGTATTATTTATTAAATGAATTTCTAAAAAATATATTACATAAACTTTACAAAAAGTTAAGGGTGACATATAAATAGATCTAAGGGTGACATATAAATAGATCTAATATTATATGATGGTATTATTCGTCTGGCTCAAGTACAAAACTGGCTTTCGCCAATAATTATTGTAATTTTTAATTATAACAATAATTGCCGCGATCAATAACTCTTTATCAAAGAAGACTCGAAAAAATAATTGAATACACTAAAGCTGGAGGACAACTAGCTGTTTCGCAGTCGCAACACTGCTCATCAGCACCCACTAAGATTCAAGCTCAGTACCATGTATACTTGATTTCTAGCATATAGACAGCTAGGAAATATAGAAAACGAACTGTGTGTATTTTTTTGGTGGTATCAATATT
The DNA here is from genome assembly GCA_914767995.1 of Thecocarcelia acutangulata. Classification (NCBI taxonomy): domain Eukaryota; kingdom Metazoa; phylum Arthropoda; class Insecta; order Diptera; family Tachinidae; genus Thecocarcelia; species Thecocarcelia acutangulata. The sequence goes on from OU612097.1 coordinate 16,271,557, forward strand.
AAAAGCTAATAAACTAAGTGATCTCAATCATTTGATTTTTTTTTAAGTTTCTTTTTCAATGCCGCTTTTATACGAATTCTTTTTATAAGAATTCTTTTTCAAAAATGTAAATCTAAAATGTTTTTTTGTAAAAAATACCTCTTTTAAGAACAAATTTTTAGATTTATATTTTTAATCTTTAAAATGAAACCTTTAAACCAATTAACAGCTGAGTCTTTAATGCTGGCTGTACTGCAACGCTTTTGCAATAAAAAGACACTTGTTTACGAACCATTGAACACAAACGTAACCCCACAAACTCAACATCAATCCATACTGCCACACATTCTGCCTTTGCGTCATTTTTTCATTTTTATTTTTTATTTTTATTTCTGCATTTTTGTCTCTTGATTTTTTTCAAGATTTTTGCTGCACAGATGCACGACTGACTGACTTCTTGATGGTTTGACTGGCTTGTAGTTGTTACCGGGGTAACACCATGAATTCAACATTTGTGCCATGTTTCCTTTTGTTGTTGTTGTAATAATTATCAACAAAAACAATCAGAACACCGACTTGTAAAACGATTTCTAAATTATGAAAAATTATAAAATTTGTCTATTATTATTTTTTTTTAATTGTAAACAAAATTAAAAGTATTGTATTGTTAATATCAAAATAAATAAAATACATAGTGGGTCGTGATTATAAACTTATAAATTAATGTAAAGTTTTTATTGTTAAATGAAACGTTTTTGAAGTGAATCTATTTTTCAAGATATATAAAAATGGATTGGGGATTACAAATTGTTTATTATTCTAATTTTATTATTATTATTAGTTTAAGGTTTTAATATTTTAGTTTTTTATTATATTTTTTTTTGTTATTTTATTTGATTTGTTATCACTCTATAGTTTTATTTATTAGTTGCTATTTTAACTTTTTACTATTATTTTTGGAGAGATTCTATTTTTAAAAAAAATTTTTAAACAAGGATTGACTTAACAATTTTTTATTATTTAAGTTTTTTTTTTGTTTTAGTTATTTTATTTTTTTATTTTTATTTTATTTTCTGTTATTTGTTTTATTATTTGATTTGTTTTATTATTTAGTTTTTGTAATCATATTTTATTAAAAATTTTTATTCTTTATTTTTTGGAAGAGATTTTATTTGTAAAGAAATTTGTAAAGTTGGTTTCACAAATTTTTTATTATTTTAAGTGTTTAATATTTAATTTTTATAGATTTATATTTAGGCAGAAATAGCGGAATGTGATGTAAGTGAATTAGACTCTTATCTGATCCTCGGGTTGTTTCTAAACCGGGCTAGTGATATGTAGATGATCCTCCTGAGAACTAGTCCAACCTAATATCCAGTTATTTTTTTATACATACTTTTTTCAAGTTATTATTTTATTTGTCAGTATTTAATTTGTTTGTAATAAAATTTGTTATTAATTATTACTATTTTGTTTTTATTATTATTTTATATTTCTACTATTATTTAAAAAAAAAAATTTAATATAGAACTATTTTTGAAAGAAATTTGTAAAAGTGTACTGACTTAAAATTTTTTTATCTAAATTTTAAAATTTTTATTTATTTATTATTAAACTGCAGCCAATTTTCTTGTTACTGAATAATCCCCATGACTTTCAGGCGTTTTAAAATGGCTTGTTACGTCACTCCCAATTATCCCGCCAATTCTTGTTGCGTTTGTCTTGATCAAGTAGTATCTCGAGAAGCCACTCGCGGCACGTTCTTTCACTAATAGCGGCCACTGAGAGCATCTCAGAAAATTGGAACCTCAAGTAGATGAGAATTTGGCTCTTAAGCCGACGTGTTTAAACGATAATAAATTTATAATATATACACAAATCGACTAATATTTCGATAGCGATGTTGTATGATATAAAGATTCAGCCATCTATTGTAAAACGGCGGAAGCATAGTTGTACACCTAATATTTTATTTTTTCACAATTATGTTAATAAGAACTTATTTTTTTTTAATATTTTAGAGTTTTTCTTAAAGTCATTAATAGAAAAAATTTTATTTAAAGGTGTAGGTAAAAATTTTTTATTTCATTTTTTATTATTTTAGTCTTTTATTTAATTTTTCATTTTATTTTCTATTGTTTACTTTTTTAAGAGAGATCTTAATTTAAAAAATTTATAAAAAAGGATTGATTAATTTCACAAATTTTTAATTCTTAAAATTTTTTAATATTAAAATTTTTTATTAGAATTTTCTTCTCTTATTATTATTATTATTATTATTTTTTTTTTTTATTATTTTTTAGTTTCTTTTTTTTATTTTACAATTTTATTTTTCTACAAGTAATTTAATAAGGACTTGTATAAAAAAATTTTGCGATTAAAATTGCAGGTAATTTTTTCTTACTAGAAATAAATTTCTTTCATTTCACTGTTCGAACAAGTAGAGTCCTTCTCGCCCCCTCCCCCCCTATCATGGAAATACGTAATTTCATTTTAAGAAATTATTAAAACTTTGTTTTTTTACATATGAAAGTATTTCTTTTAATTATGACAACATTACAAAATACTTCTTTGTTTTCTACTAAAATTATATATTTTTCTCTTAAAATAGAAAAAAAGTTGTTTTTTTCAATAATCTATTTTCCATTTAATATTAATATAAACTTTCAAGTTTATTTTGGTGTTTGACTCTGCTAAACACTTAGTCTGGCGGCACACCATAGTGGTGAATTAAACATATACAACTTGCAGCTATACTACCTGGCTCTAGATGGCGCTGGAATTTTACAAGTGGTTTCAATTTTCCATTTTTTAAAGGCCTTCACCCAGGACGATATTAGAAATAAATAATTTTTTTATTAGAATTTAATTTATATGATTACTCTTTTTTGTGAGTATTATTTGATTTCATTAACACAAAACATTAAGAAATACCTAAAATATTTCCACTTCATTGACTACAATTTACGAGGGGGAACAGTAAATTTAATTTTTATAAAACTGGTGTCGCAATTTTTCTATTATTCTCTGTTGGTGTGGAGTCTTTAGAAACCAACTCATAAATTTTTTTGACACTTTGTGCTGAAAGCACAATGAAATTGTTGAAAAACATTTGGAGACTGTATTTTATTCAAACACTTTTTATGTGGTCTTAATATAATAGAAACAAATGAAAAAAATCGTTGTATTCATGGTCGTGTTTAAATGCATGTTCATGCATGAATGGACAGGAAATTGCTGGGAAAAAAGTAAATTTCAATGATGACCAGTCTTTGTAATGGAACTTTAAAAACTGAACTATTGTTTATAAATTTAAATTAAAAGCTAATTTATATTAACTTTCTTTCCATCTACAAAACATATGTATACATAAGTACATATAAAAATTAAACTTCATCCTTTTTTTTCAGTGTTGATTTAAAAAGGGGGGAAAAAGCCTTATCAAAATATGAGCAACAGTCATAAAGCAATTCTGGACTGTACATACGGCCATGTCACAGAATTCACTTCCGATCGGAAATGGAATTGAATCGGTTTTTTAATTCTTCAAAAAATGAAAATTCAAAACTTTTTTGAAATAAAATCAGTTCTATAAGATAATACTAGTTTCATTCTTGCAATTAAAAATGATTTCATTCCGAAAAGTTGTTTAGTTTTTCGTTTTTTGAAGAAGTAAAAAATGAATTGAATTCCGTTTCCAAATGGAATTAAGCGCTGTGACATGGCTGATAATTTAAAAATTTGTTTTAAAGGTTTTTTCCACATTTGTTAAAAAAAATACAAGAACAGAAAAAAGTTTAAGGCACTCACAGACGATATGTTTTTTAAGTCTGTGTTTTTAATATGTAATTCCTCATGTATTTTTTCATGTCTGTCAAAATTTTTCATTTTTACAGACGGCTCACAAACGTACATTTACGTCTGACATTGTCTATGCTTTTTATTATTATAAAAAAATAATTTTTTTTTATTAAAATTAATATTAAAATATTAATGCACTTAAATTTCCTGAAGCCGAGTACTTATACCGTCCAAAAACGGCCCCTGAACTGTTCGCAAGCATAGAGTTAGAACTCTATGATATTTAAACATAACAAAATGGAACACACTCTATTTGAAATTTTGTCAGACGACTTTGTTCATGTGTTTTACAGACGCAATGTTTTTGAGGTAACAGACGACATGTAGTCATTTTACATCGTAAAAAATGACATGTACATTGTTAAAAACATATCGTGTGTTATCTACTTTAATAATTTAAGGAACTTTTAATTATTTCATAAAAATTTAAGTCTCAGATCATAGACCTTGGAAAGGTGAAAATGGCCAGCCAGATTGGGGAGGATTCTGGATGATACCTGGCGCTTAAGATACAGTACATAATTAAAAAAAAATTATTTTCAAATTTGTTTTAATTATTCCATTGACATCTGAAACAGGTTAAAATTTAAAAAAAGTTATCAGCTGCGCTGTCAATTTCATCTGTTATGAATTCGCCTTGCCCATTTTCATAATAAGCCTGAATAACGTTAACACGTGGCTCGAAGTGTTTATCTTTTCATGGTTCAAATTGAATTAATCTGAAATGGAATTAAGAAAAGTCTAAAGAAATGTAGAAATAAGCTTGACATTTAGGTGTGTTTTACATTCAACATCGGCCCTTAAAATTTAGCCGCGTAATACACTGATTGACGATTTTATTTAATAGTCTCCAGGGCGCTTCAAATTAGTATTGAGAACAAACACATCTTTGTATTTTCTATTTTTCCAATATATAATTTTACTATGGATTGAAAAATGCTCTTCTAAGTCATGAATTTCCTTTCATAAGTCCATATAACGTTTTATAGCTTTCCAATAAATGTCTAACCCGCTCTCTTACGTCTCTATTAACTTCCTTTTATTTCTACAATATTTTATAACTTAACTGACTCAAACGCCCTCCGACTTCCTCCATCAATCATGCAGCTTTTGCTGCATGTCAATTTGTATTCTTGCTGCTACTTTCGTACCTTCAACAATTATTACCTGTCAAAGTACTTTGCAAGTACTTGAAACTGTCATTGCCACAATTGCCTTTAAGTGGGAGTCATAAAAAATAGAATTTTTTTTTCTATTTTTTATTCTAAACGTAATAATAAAGAGAAATGTTTTTGAAGTATCTTGACAGATATGAGAAGCGCAGTTGAAAATTAAAATACGTTTCTTTTTGTACATAAATAAATAAAACTCATTAAGACGAAATTAATGAAGATGACATAAATGAAAAGTTCTGGAGAATTTAAAATAGTTAACTGCTGATAGTTTTGTAATATTTGAAGTAAATTAAAATAAATTAATTAAAGATAGATCTATTGGTATTCAAGTTCATATTCTAAAAACTTTGTGTTAGTCACTTACGGCCGAAGTCAAGGCAGCTTTAATAGGTAGTGGCAGAATTACAATAAATACAACACCAACAAACATCAACATGCATTTTGTTGGTAGAATTTTCGAATAGTTGTAAAAATTTTGACAACTCGCCCAACATTTTTAAATAGCGGCGTGAAATTTTTTTATTTATTTATTTTTTTTTGTTATTGGACCAGTACTCAGGGGAACTAGGAAAATAGGTTCTGAGGAGGTGGAAAGAGGGAGTAGTGTTTGTGGACATTTGACTTGAACTTTCCAACGTTATAACAAACAGGAAACACGTCTGCAGGCAACTTGTTCCACAGACGAAGCGTACCGCTGAAAAACGAATTCTCTCTGTAATGCGTAGTACGATTCACCGGGAAATCAACCACAAATGGATGAGCTCTGGACGATGAACGCGTGTTACGTAAAAATGTGCGAGTTTCGGGAACAAGATCCCTAATCTGGTCAGAGCAAAATCCATTGTAGTAACGATAGAACAGAGTAACGCACCCCACACTGCGTCGATGCTCCAGTGAGTCAATAGAGTTGGATACCCTACTATCACCGGTGAGCTTCTTCGCCCTCTGCTGCACACGGTCGAGTAGCCCCAAAATAGACTTTGAGGCACCGGCCCAAACATGAGAGTTGTATTCCATTTTCGGTCGGATGTAGATGGTATAAATAGTAAGGAGATCGGATGGCGAGAAGTACATCTTACACCGTTTCAAAAAACCGAGGCACTTGAATGCTTCTTTAGAGACATGACATGACATCACACTGTATCTTCATTCCAAAAACATCAAGAGCATCCGATTCCTCAATATTTATACCATCCATAAGTACAGATGAAGCAGCATTTGCGGTCGTTTGTTTGTGCGTTAATAAGCAACATTGGGTTTTACGAGCGTTAAAGGAGACCCTGTTTTTACGACCCCATTCGGAGATTAAATTATTACATTTTGTTTTGTAGCACGATTCGTCAGCCACCCTGTAGTTAATTAACGCTGTTACTTTAGCGATTGTTAATTAATTTATTTTACCCCTAATATTTAATTTCAGATTAACAGTTTTCTAAAATTTCCATTTCAGTGACTCTTGAGCAAAGTGTTGCTTTAACAAAGAAATTTTTTGCGTTTTTCTCAACCAAACAAAAACCAGCATGTGTTTTAATAAATTTATGCCTTATCGGAACTGTTTTTGATGTTTGGTATTAAACAAAACCAAAGCCATAAATAATGTTTCCATAAAATATTGTACAAAAAAATCCTTAAATATTTTAAAATGCTGTTTTATTCACTGACTAAGGAATATCAACTGCGTGCTTAATGTAACGGAAACGGAAGTTTCTCAAGACGTTAGAAACATGAATTTTGCGCCGTAAATCACAGGATTCAGATTCATACGTTTTATTATTCACTTTTTTTTTCTCTAAAATCTACACCCTTTCAGAAGGAGAACAAAAAATCTGAAAACTTTTTAGGATTAGTTTAATACACCGGCAAGTATGGAGTTCATAGCACAAAACCAGCGAAAACAGCAAATCCACCAAGCAAATGACCAGACAACTCATGTGAAAGTAAAAGAGTTTGTCTGTCGACTGTGCAGGCAGCTTAAAAATAGTGTTTATGTCTGTGAACTCCCAATGCGTGTTTAGTACATATTTAAACGATTTCTCTTCATTTACATGACCAAAGTGCAAAAAACCCCAGACAAACACTTTGTCTAACAGTCTTTACTGTAGATAAGACTCTGTGTTGATTTACATTCTTTCATGATAAAATTATTATTTATTACAAGCATTTACTACAATCTCATTATTGGCCATATAAAAAGGTTTTAAACACGTAATTGTGTTTATTAAATTTTTTCTTTTCTTTTTAATTTTTTTCTTCTTTTTGATTCCATTTTATTTATTATGCCTTTATAGAGTGAAAACAAGAGTAAGTAAAGTTCATGCTGTTGCTTTTGCCGGTTTGATTTCGATCAAGGTGTATTTTATTTATTTCCTTATGGTCTAAATTCAATTACTTGCTGTCCTTTGGTTATAAATATAATCCAATTGATAGAACAGACATGTAGCAAACGTGTTAGAATTCAGTTTAACATTAAGATGGAGTGTAATAAAATGAATGTTTAGAAAATTTATAGCATACTTTAGGGATCACTGCAGTGCAAGTAATTTGAAAGCATATTTTTGAAATAAAACACAAGTTTAAAATGATTTGAAGTTGGAAAGGAGTAAAACTCTAAGAAAAGGTAGAGTATAAGCGGACAATATTAAAATGATCTGTGATGGAAATCAACTGTGTTAATAAATCGTTTTTAAAACAAGAATTAGTAGGCATAGTGCTATCAACATTAAATATATGTGCCTCTGAATTTCTTTTAGATTAGTCTTTACTCATTTTCTATTACCATTTATTTATTTATTGCCAATTAAGGCACTTACAAATACAAGAGGCCATGACCTTCTTGTTACCAGAATTCGTTAGAACCTGTGTCATAAAACTAAACCACTTTATACTCCAGGACATGCTGGCATTTTAGGAAATTAGGCGGCCTATAAAAGCGCTAAAGAAGTGGTTCGAGCACCCACATATCTTTTTAATAATTAAACCAAAAACGACATTAGGAAACATGCCGAACTTCAAATAAAACTCCAAAGTCGGCACTAGGATTTACATTTCCCCAATAAATATTATAAATGATCAACCCTTTATATAAAATAACATCGAATGGACCCAAGTATCAACAAAAATGTATCACCCGCCTAAAATTTGGCCACAGTAATTAATCCATGAACACCTTTTAAGACAAACCCACCCCTATGTCCAAATGTAGCTAACGTTGTCTCATCTGCTATACTATTATTATCAATAACTCAATGCGCTCACAAAACCTATTAGAGGCAATCGAAACATCAAATTCTGAAAACATAAGAAAACACGTTAAAACACAAATCCTTAGAAAATTATAATATATTATATATTCTCACATAAAAAGAAGTAATATTAGCAACTAATAAGATGTCTGTAGAAGTTGTAGGAACGAGGAAGTGGAGAGTATTGAACACTTTCTCTGTCGGTGAAAGTATAAGAAAACACGTCGGTGAAAGCATAAGAAAACACGTTTCAACACAAATCCTTAGAAAATTATATATTTTATGCTCTCACATAAAAAGAAGTAATATTAGCAACTAATAAGATGTCTGTAGAAGTTGTAGGAACGAGGAAGTGGGGAGTATTGAGCACTTTCTCTGTCGGTGTCCAGCTCTTTCTTATATAAGAGCTCAGTATCTAGCAGATTAGTGCTGCACAGTTTGACAGAAATATCGGAATGTGATGTAGGTGGAATGGACTGCCTTATCCAATAGTCGCTAAGACTAAAGTGGGCTGGCTTTTCAATTGCTCTGGCATCCTGTTAAACCTAAACTAACCTAGAAATGAATTTTAAGATTAAATAGTATTTTTATTTAAAGACCGTAGCTGCAAGAGCTATTAGCTATTTAATCTGTATATTAAGTTTTTTTATCTATTTTTAGACCCGTTTTGGTTGAACAGGCTGCCGGGCTACAAAATTCAGCCCAGTTAGATCCAGTTTTGGTCACATTTCTGGTACGAAGACTAGCAGTCTACATACCAGCTACCGGTTCAGATATGAACCAATCAGAGGATATCAAAAAAAGAATCGAACATATCACATGTGTCTGTAAACTCGTGCAGTACCATTCTACCTAGATAATTACAGGGAAGATTTAACTCTCACCTCCAATATGACAACCCTTGACAGAGAACCCCTGTCAGGTCATCAGACTTTCTACAATTATAACCAGATAATATTTGGCTCGATATTCAAAAGTTAACCTCATTTTATCATTTATCCTGTGCAGTCCCTAAATTTGCCGCTTTATTTCTATCTTCCTTTGATCGTTCATAATAAAATTGCGTTCTTTGATACCAAATTTGAAAACGATCATAAAGATCCATCGTTTTTAATTATTTGCTCTCTTTTCTCTTGTAAAATCTACTTTAGTTTTTTGTAACTTCATATTTCTAATATAATGTGTTTATTTTTAGTTTTCTTGTAAATGCCGCCGTGGCATTTAAAATGTTATTAAGTTCAATTCAAACAGCTTAGTACCCTGGAATTTTATCGAGCTCGTTCAAGTATTTATTAAATATATGTATAAGCCAGGGGTGCCCAAAAATTCTATATGGAAGAGCAAACATCAATACATTTAGGCAAAAACTACTTTTATTTAATATTTTTTGTTGTAAAAAGCAAAACATATTTACACTGATAATCGCTGTCGTCAATATTTATCAGCAAAGCATGCAAAAGTATTCTTGCTTTGCTTTTGTGTGCAGTAAAGAACGACAAAAAAATATATAAGACAAGTTGTTTGCGTATTTTTCACTGCTAGTGCTGAGTGCAGTATGTGTGTATTAAAAAGCACAGCCCTATAGCTAAGCGCTTTTACAAAAACAATTTAACATTAAGCTCATAGGGCTTGGGTACTCCTGGTATAAGACTTTGATCAAACCTCTTTTGCTTGCTAAAATTTGGTTATATGATCGAATCTTTTACATGCAACCGATGCAATTGGATGAAAGATTCTGGGTGACTGACCCATTTAAATCGAATTTCAGTTACTACGAATTTCGCTTATTTACTCTGCAGCTTCAGACTCACTGATTGAAGCTTAAAACGCCAAACTTTAATTAAGATCGGATAGCACATTGAATGTTCGAAAAACTCGCGATTTTCTATAAAAGCTTTAAGCTTCAATAATTCAATTTACTTAACTGACAAAACGATCAGCGATGTAATCAGTGTTGCCACTCACAAATTTTCAATCCGACCAAAATTGGATCTAAAGCCTATCAAAATCCTCCAAAAAAGACCAATTGTGTAATATTGAAAAACATATATGTATTTTTCATATAAAGAATAATTTTTATTCGAAAAAGTATCTAAATTATAAAATGAATAACAAAAATAACAATAATGTAACGAAAACATAGTTTCATTTCTGTTAAGCGCAACAAATTTCACTGTGTAATAATGATATCAAGCTTACAACCACCAAGGTAGGAAAATGTTAAAATTAGGTGCAATATAGGCAAGTCTTCTTTAGACGACACTTTAGAGGGAGTAATTTTGTAATTTGTAACATATCAATGTCTTCACGATTGAACACAAATCTAGATTTAATTTGATTTAGAAGGTCAATATAAAATTTCAGTATTTGTTGTTTAACTTCTAAAATTTCGTTCGAATTCATACTTTTTGCAATGTACGTTTCAGCTTTTGTGCCAATATATATATTTGAAAAGTATGTTACCTTTATTATTGAAATTGATTTCAGCATTTTTTGATTTTCCTTTAATTTTTTATGCTCAGAAGTAAATAGGATTGCCGAGAACTGAACATTTTTGAGGTGACCAATGTTCGAAGTTTCATAAAATTTAGAGTTGAATTTTTGCAAAAAAGCCAAAAGAAGGTTTAGTCGACCAAACGAATAACATTCGACCAAATTTGGTCGGAAAAGACCAACAGTGGCAACGCTGGATGTAATAGAAACGAACTGATCGACGATAACGAATGAAAATGTATGCGAACGAAACCTAGTCACTCCCATTCAATTTGGGTTTGTCTATGTCACTATTTTTCGTTCGAATGAACTTATGTATTTTAATTAAATTTTGATACATCGTTTGCATAGAATAAAGTTAGAAAAAAACCCAAATCAATTTTCTTTCACCTAGAGTGCGAATGAACTTATCATTTCGACATCGGCGAACTGGCTGCAAAACAAATAAGCGGGAAAAATTATGTAAAACTTCTTTTAATCTTCAAAACATACTGCCGTCCAATAATTTCTGCTACGTTACTTTTTATTTTAATATGTATAATGAAGCCATTTGACAGAGATAAATTTAATGAAATTGAAAAAAACCTGCATTTCATCAGCGTGACGTGCCTTTTATAGAACATGGACAACATCCATTTTTAGTATTATTATATTAAAACCAGTGAACTTGACTTTCCAAAATTATGTATTTTCATGTTTTATAAAATTTTCTAAATGGAGTTTTAATTTCGTACAATTTTACACCCACCACAAATTTTCCGCTAACATTTGTTAGGCAAAATATTGCCTATCTTAAGGCTTAAATAAATACCATAATTTCTTTCCTTTTCGTAGTTTATTAAACAAGCAAAATACAGTTGTTACTGCCCCCTTGTGCTTTTAATATGAACACATTTTAATACATTAAAAAATCCGGGTGGATTTTCTTTTCATAATTAAAAGGCATCGTAATGCATTGATTCCACAGAGCACAGCTGCTAAAATTAAATAAAATTTAAGCTCAATTTGCTTTCATTTGAATAAAAATCATTTATATTCTTGTGAGTTTGTTTTTAACCAGCAGCAGGTTCATTAGCATTCAAATCATCACGTTTGATCTAAACAAAAAAATTAATGCCCAAACACGAGTGTTTCTTTTTGAAAAGGAGAACATTTTCAGCAAATAGAGAGAAAAATTATCTGTTTTTAAACAAATTGAAACTTTCAGTTCAAAAACTTTCGACGCAGAAATAACAAAAAGCTATTTCAAGTGTGAACGAAATTTTAATTGCTAACTTGACTAACTTGTCGTCTTTTTCTGGAACAGTTGAAATGCAAACTGAATAAAAAATTAAAAAAAAATTTCGAGGTAAACATCTCAAGAGTTCAACAAACATGATTGTAAAGGCCGGTCCAACTAAAGCGCACAATGTTAATTTTAAATAAAACAAAACTTTTTTAGAAAATTATACTAACGCTTTTTATGATGATGATAGAAGGATCTATGACAACTATGTGAGAAACAAAATATCAGCCAAATGCTCGCAACGGCTTAGGTCGCATTCCTCTATCCTATGGTCCATATTTTTAATGACTTTGTGACATAATTGGTGTTAAATGTCATTAATGTTCCGAATTATCTCAACTTTTAGCTCTTCAATTGTTCTTGGCTTATTGACGTAAGCTTTTTCTTTTAAATAACCGCAAAGACAGCAGTCCAAAGGTGTCAAATCACACGAAGGTGGCAGCCAGTTAACAACACTGTGATGTGACATAACAGCGCTAGTGAATTTCTTACGTAAAAGTGCTATTGTTTCGTTGGCTGTGTGGCAAGTACAACCATCCTGTTGGAGCCACATGTCTGCAGTTCCACATCCTCAATTTCTGGCCTCATGATAACTCCGTTATCACCACGTGATAGCGAAGCCGATCTACTGGTTGGCCGACCTCATTTACGAAGAAGTACGTCTCGATAACGCTGTCAGTTCATAAAACGCCCCAAGCAGTCATTATTTTTGGACGAAGAAGTACGTCTCGATAACGCTGCCAGTTCATAAAACGCACCAAACAGTCATTATTTGTGGACGCATTGGTTTTTCAACAATCACTCCTGGATTACCATTCGTAAAAATGTGGCAATTCCATTTGTTAACGAATTCACTAGGGTGGAAGTATGCCTCGACGATGAAGATGATTTTCTCCATTCACTTCTGCCTGTTCAAAAAACATCTCCCCCCGCCTAACCTTTGATTTCAGGGGAATAGAGGGATAATAGTTCCTCGTTTATTTATTTATTATGCAAATAAAACTCTAGTATGCCGCATGACTTATGTTGTGCTGGGCTTGCGAATCTCTTACCCAGGGCTAATTAGCAAAATGGAGGTCAGCAAAGCCCCGAGAGGTTCTACTTGCATCTCGGCTAAAACGCATAGAGGGAATTAGTTTCTCTGATAACTTTGGTGTATGCCGATTTTGGGGGGCAAATAGCCCCCGAGGTGCTGTTGTTTTGCAACAGATACCTGTAATGTATTAACCAGTAGTGGTGGTTAGACGGCGGAGTTGGTAAAGGGCTGATGCCTAGTTACTCATTAAGCCTTGTTCTCTATTGATTGTCTGGGAAATTGCATACAGAAGGGAGTAGAAGCCCGAATTCTTCAGCAAGGCGTTTGTCCTACAAACTTATAGCAAAAGTTGCGACCTATGTGAGCCTTGCAAGCCTCACTGAATCGCTAGGGAATCGTAAATTATTCAAGCTGTGGAGTTGGTGCATCATCAAATAAGGCCGTAGAAGCAGGTGCTGATGTAAATCAATGTTACATTATGTCTGCTCACCTAACGAATCGGCATATTGAAGACGCTTGAAAAGGTCAATAGACTACAGCTCTTGAGTCAGCTGAAGCCTGTTAGCGTGCAAATTAAAATTTTTCTTCAAAATTCGCATTAGTGATATTCGTAAGTTATACAATTGTTGTGCACAGCGACTCGTCGTGACGAGTCGCGGTTGTTCGCTCTTCTGCCACAGTAAGCCTGTTATAAGTTCACAGTAGCGAACACCATTCACGGTAAATGTTTGGCCGACTTCATTTTCAAAGAATTACGGCCCGATAACGTCGCCAGCCCATAAACCGCACTAAACGATCTGAGCCATCATTTATGTTCTCACATTTCCTAAAGACGCGTTTGCTGAAATTTGCGCACAATCCTCCTGATAGTGGGCGCAGTTAGTCGATTATGCTGACAAAAAAAAAAAAAAAATCACGGACTGAATGATATGCAGTTTGATTTGGATGCCCATTTTCGTAAAGAGCCTCAATAATCGTAAAGCGCTGCTCAATTGTATAACTTTCCAGGATTGAGTTTTTCAAAGATTGAAACAAAGAAATCGATAATTAACCTGGGCAATACATTTTACATTAAGGTGTGACTCACAATTAACATTGTGCATTATTAAGGGAAAATATTGTTATTAAATGAAAGTTAATATAAAATAGTCAACTTGCTCGTATACCGGCTTTAAATCGAAAGACAATATATAGTATACAAAAACACAAGCAGAGGAAAATATGTTGGAAGCTTTGTACAGTTTATTGTATAATTTTGGAAACAACTCGGTTGTTACGAGTATTGAGGTTCGTAATTATGTTCGTTGAAATATTAGTTTTTTTTAAAGCTCGGTTCGAAGGACCAAAATATTAAATATTAATTAATATGCTTTTAATTTTTGTTAGAGCGAAAAAAAGTATTTAGAGACAAATTAGAAATGTAGAAAATCTAAAATTACGGGAGGAATATATTTAAAACAACAATAAAATGAGTTATAAATTTATTTTTAAAAAATATTAATATTCTTGCAAAAATGTTTAACAAATTTAGTAATGTTTGTGAGTTTTTTGGTGTTTTTATTTGTTGTTTAATTTTCAGTTTAGGGGCCTTCCTGGGATGTGATAGCAAAGCTAGACACATCATCAGCGGAAATTATATGTGCAATTTTAATTTGCCATTTCAATATAAATTTGCATTTTTCTTAAGCCGAGAAACTTTTCTTAATTGATTGCCTCTTTTTCCCAAAACTACACTCAATTTATCCTTAAAAATAAATCAATTTAATTTTGTATTCCCACTTCTTTAGCGTTCGCTTCAAGTTAAGATGACTAACAAAAATTTCTTACGTGCAATTTCTTGCTATTAAAGACAAAGTAGACAACCCACTAAGTAACTTCATGGCCTTTTAAGTTTGATACATTTCGTTACTTTAAATGCAACCGGACATAACTAAACTTTTCTTTGTTTTTCACTGGAATTTCAATAAACGTTATAAAACCAATAATAATAAAGTATTGCTGGTATTTGGATTTCTTTAACAAAGTTGCAATTTCTGATTGCAGTCGTCTAAAAATTTCCATGATCATGTTTTTTTGTTTATTTGGTAAAAAGAACCATAATCACAAATTAAAACAATTTGTTTAGTTACACCCATTTGAGTTTAAGGTGGCGATATGCCTGTATGTAAATGTGCGTCTGCTTATGTAGACGAAATGTGAGTTCCAGTTAATTAAATAGTATGCCACAATGACACAATTAGAACGCATGATGTATAAAAATTGGTTGTAACAACCATGAAATCAAAAGGAACACTTTAAGTGACAAGATAAGGATGACTAAAAAGAATCAAAAATAAATATACAAAAAAACAAATTTATATCTCAAGTATAAAGAATTTACCGAAAATAAAGTAAAAAAGAAAGATTTAAGGAAAAATTTAAAAAGGCTGAAATAAAATACACATTGCAAATATTTAACCATAAGGAGAATTGAAGTTTGAAGAGCAAACACAATTGCAGTGGTTCTCAAAGTGCTAAATATAAAATTTTTTAACAACCGGTTTTGCAATTTAAATTTATTAGGAATAAAGGTTTAAATAAATAGACGCTATACTATTTTGAGCTTATGCCAAAAGCTTTTATATTTTGTTTGCCGTCATTTGCAAAACATATCATATCAGGCAGGAAGTTTTGTATAATTTAATTGGTAGCTAAACTAAAAACAAGTACCAGCAATTCAAGTTTTGATTTACATAAAGCAAAACATTTTTTGTTTCATACACATTTGTAGAGTAAAGTTTTGTTGAACATAGCTTGTTGGTCCTTCGAACCAGTGTTAGCTGAAATTTGTAAGAACTAAGCACAGAATCTAAAGTATTTCTTTATTGATCTTGGACCATTACTTAGGGTATGATCCTTATATGCACAAAGCCTTGTTGAGCATTGCTTGGCAAAAAGTTAAGAAAACTGTTGGTCCTTCGAACCAGTGCTACCTGAAATTTTTAAGAACTAAGCACAAAATCTAAAGCATATCTTTTTTATCCTGGAGCAGTACTTATAGTATAATCCTTACATAAACAAAGCCTTGTTGAGCATTGCTTGGCAAAAAGTTAAGAAATATTCTATTAAAATCACGCGGAATTTGAAGCAGTTTGGCTCTCCCTGCCTATTGTTTGGTGCGCGCCTCATAAACAACCTCACCGAACAATCAATTCAACATGTTGAAGATGATTCATTCGAAAATTTCTTTTACATTCTACAAATCATTGCTTGCGGCAGGAATGTTGCTTCTTACGAAATGATTCACTGCCGAAAACCACTATCCAAAATGCAAATAGTTCTAAGAAAAACAGCGGATGAAGTAACTGACACTTACCTTTCCTCAATGGTGGTTGGTAGCTGACTGCGTGTTCGCATCATACTCAAAAAATGTTTGCCATGTGATGTATGACCACTACTACTGCTCCCCTCAGACAGATAACCGTTATCGATGTCGTGAAAACGTGTTGTACCCTGCAACGGTGACTGTTGGCCGCCCATGCGTGATGTGCTAAATCTCAAAGAGTCACCATCACTACAATAGCCCTGATTAATGTCGTTCTCACAAAAATCGGACACGTAATGATGAGTGCCTCTAGAGCCTCTTGTGGGCAGAGTAACATGTGAATTGTAACCCCTTAGCAAGGGACGCATGGGCTGTATACTAACCGGCTTGTCTTCTTCGTAAATAGTGGCCACAATTTTGGAGGGTACAGTATGGAATTTGTTATTTGCCATTTGGCTTAATGAGCTGGAGGGCTGCGTTGTGGGCGTCACTGGCTGGGAATGTGTGGTGGGCGTTGTAAGATTTCTTAGCGGAGATAGCTGTTGTGGCTGCAGTACTCCGGGGCCAGAATTATATTCTAATTTTCTCACTGAAGAGGGGGTGCCGAAACCTGTTTTGGGCGGCGGTAATCTGCTGTAAGTCGGCTCTGGTATGTTTGCTGTTTGATGTTGTAGCAGATGGGCTTGGTGTTGCATTGTGTTGGCATAGAAGGGGGATTTTTGTTGCAAGTCTGCTGCAATGGGTACTGGCTTAACGATATGTGTGGGCGGTTGCGGTTGCAGTTGTTGTGTAGTGTTTACAGTTGCTGTGTGATGCGATATGTTTTGTTGCTGCTGATGTTGCTGTGCATTTGATATGTCACTTTTTTCTCTTTTCAACATTATATCTTGTGTTGAATTGGAGTTCGTTAGACGATTCTTGTTCTCTGTGCTGCTTTGCAACTTGCTAGTGCCCTTGATGGCCGCTATAGGTTTCGGCAAAGCCGTGCCATTGGGACTATTTAGCACCTTCGTGGGTGGCATTATTAAAGAGGTTTTCGATTCAGATTTATTAGTCAAAGAAGTTTTACTAGAAGTTTTATTTTTATCATTACTTGAACCCGTTCGCGTTAAAGAATTTTTACTTCGATTTAAGGTAGAAGATCTGCTTTCCAGGCCGCCCGTGTCCTCCTTGTTTAATGAGCGGGCAGGACTTTTTTCTTTTTTATCTAGTTTGTTTGCACTTTTTACCTGTTCTTTTTTGGTTTGCTGTTTCAATAAATTCGTTTGTTTGCTCTTCGAGTCCGTTCGATTTTTATTGGCTGAAGTCAGTGATACTGTGGGTGGTTTAATTTGCGATATGTGGCCATCATTAAGACTCAGACTCGAATCGGAACGTTCGGAGCGGGCGGAGGAGAAACCGGATGAAGAGGAAGTTCTCTTGGACTGCATTTGATTTTTATTGGTTTGATTTAAGGTGGTTTGTTGTTGCTGCTGCTGAGTAGATGACTTTTCCTTGTTGAACAGCTTGAGCTTATCCAACATGGAGTGCTTTTGTTGGCCATGGGTGGGCGCAATGGTTGTACCAGGTGCTGGTATGCCCGATTTGATACCGGGCGGCCGTAAGCCATTATTATTGCCACTTTTCAAACTTTGTACACTGTGATTACTGGAGGGTGGGCTATTGGGACGACTGCTATTGAAATCGCTGCCACTTTTCCCCAAGCCGGGTATTGCTAGAAATAAAAAAAAATATATATATATTTATTAATAGCAAATGCAGGATTATGTTGAATAATTGTTTAACTCTACTTATTCATTTTTGCCTGTTCTCTTCTTTTTCGAGTTTTCTTATGCATTATTTGTCTTTTGCTAAAATATGCCTTAATTAATGTGCCTTTACACGTGCGCCTACACAGTTTAAATTCTGCTGAAAAATTGCTTATGAGGAATGTTTACTTTTTTTAATTGTATTTTCTTGTGTTGTAATAAATAAAATTCGCAGTTTGATTTAACACTGAAGGCAATTAATTATGGCTGTGATATGTTGAAAGTTGTATTTAAAAAGCAACAACAGCAAAACCAGGAAGGATTTAACAATGAGCCAACATGTGGCAGATAAAAGGAAAAAATTATAAATAAATGGTTTTATGGGGAAACACATATCACATATTATAAATCTTTGATTTTATTGTATGAAAAAGGTTTTACTTCAAGTAAATTAGCGAACAATTATAATTGAAAATATCAGAGAAGAAAAAAAAATTTTGATATTTCGAATTTATTTAGTTTTTAACAAAGACAAAAAAAAAAAGCATCGCATTTTGCTTATAGCTTATTTACACCAAAGCAAAATCTGCTTTCAAGCCAAATCTAGTAGATTTTGAGAAGATTTCCCATACAAAATGAAATCTACTTTATGAGTAGATTTCAACGAAATCTCTTGAAATCTACTCAGTACCAAGCGATGCAACTGTGACTTTGTTCAAAAAGTAATTAAAAATACGACTCTGTAACAAAAATATACAGTTTAATGTGGTATATGCAGTCTCTGGGTACCAAAAATATACACTTTAATGTGGTGTATTCAGTCTCTGATAAAATTGATTTGTCAAACTGTCATGCATAAATTATTTTTGTGCAAATGAAATCTTGCTAGGTGTCAAAAAACGATGGTGTAAACGGTATAGATTTCGTTGTAGATTTCAATTCAAATCTACTAGATTTTGAGTTGGTGTAAGTGCGCTATTATGTGCAGTAACCAGCGTTGTCAACTCGGTGCGTTTCGCATCGTTTTTGCTGCTTTTTAAAATTTTTTTTGTGCGAAAAATTCTTTACTCGGTGCGCTGTGCGCTTTTTTATATTTCGGTGGTACAAAATCATAATCAACAACACTTGTTTGTCCACGTTTGCAGACGATACGGCTTTTTTCAGTGTACATGAAAACCACCAAACAGCATCACAAAAGTTGCAGGAACATATTTACAATTTAGAGAAATGGTTAAAACTCTGGAAAATCAAAGTCAATGAACAAAAATGTGTCCATATCACGTTCACACTGCGTAAAAATACATGCCCGTCAACAAAAATTAATAATCAAATAATTTCACAACACAGTGACGTCAAATATCTCGGTATTCACCTCGACCGTCGACTAACTTGGAAGAAACACATTGACGCAAAAACAAGCCAGATGAAATTAAAAGCCGCGCAATTGAATTGGCTCATCGGCAGAAATTCCACCCTGAGCTTAGATTGCAAACTTTTGCTGTGTAACGTGATCCTAAAGCCAATATGGTGCTATGGAATTCAACTATGGGGCACCGCCTCCGCATCGAATATTGGAAAAATTCAAAGGCGTCAAAACAGCGTTCTACGTACGATTACAGCCGCCCCATGGTATGTAAAAAATTCTCGAATTCATAAGGACCTAAACGTACCTTTAGTAAAAGATGAATTAGCCAAATATGCTGGAAGGTATATAATCAAACTTGAAATCCACCCAAATCCACTTGCTCGAAACATCCTTACCTTTGGTGGTCACACACGATTAAAGAGAAGGGACAACCTGGCTTCCATTCGGGAGCATAACAGATGATGTCCTGTGGCACGGTATTCTGATACATTCGCTGAATCATAATTTTTTTTCTAGCATTGGCTGGACTTAAAAAAAATTTTTTAGTTATTAAGATTTGAATAATTGTTGTTAGTTCTTCTTGAAGATTCAACAAATAAATAAAAATTGATAAAAAAAAAACTTTTTGTTTTAATGTAAGAAAAAAGTTTATTTAAGTAGCCAAAATTATTACTAGAAAAAAAAGTTTTATAAATTTTCTAATATTTAAAAATTTTTTATACAAATTTAAGGTCATATTCAAAAAAAGAATATATATGTTTTGTTTATTACAAGTTTACTTAACAAATTTCTATACAAAGTTTTTCAAACAAACCTTTAATAAAAATAAAATATTTTTTTTTAATACGATCGTTGAGTTTGAAATATTAAAGTTCTTTGTAAGTTTGAAATAGCAAAAAATAAAAAAAAGTTTTTTAATACCCAACTTTGTAAATGCCTTAAAATATCAACCCAACCTGTTTGACAATATTTAGCAAATTAACAAAAATTCAATCTACAAAAACTCGTTGATGATTTCATTTGATTTCATCTCATCTCTTTGTGTTAGAACCCTTTGAGAATTTGATGTCTGTACATTTCTACCCTTAAAATTCGAAATCTCGGAAGTTTTTTGGGTTTTGCTTTTTATGTTGTGACAAAATCTCACAGGAATAATTTTATTTTTTTTTTCTGTTTAAAGTTAGCAAAAGTATGATATCATTAATGACCATACAACCCACAAAAGCAACACATTTTATTGTTCTTTGGGGTTGTTTTATGGTCCTTTTGGAGTTGACTTAAGTATGAGTTAAACGTCTTTTTAGGCTTTTGTACAGAACCTTTAGTACTGTTTTATTTATTAATATAAAAAATAGAAGAAAAAAAAAAAATCAACTTACATGGTGTGTGATTGGGAGTGGGCGGTAGAGGTCTCACTTTATCCGGGGGACAACGTCTTTGCACCATAACCGTTGCCGGCAGCGGTATGGCAGTGCCATTGGCTTTGGTATAAGCTTGTGGTATTTGTCTGCAAAGAGAATAATGTTTGCTATTAATAAGGCATTATTATAATTTAATTTATGTTATTGTTAAACACTGTTTACACAAAATCATTTACTTGCACAAAAAAACAATTCTTTTTCGCAATTCATATTCAAAAGTGTATGACGTGGTTTCCAAGCACAACTTAATTTATACTTCTGTTTTTGTAAAATCACAAAAGTTGAGACTTCTAAGCCAAGCCTTTTAGTGTGAAAGCTATAAAATTTATAATTGCGTTAAAAAGCCATAAACTCTCAGTTACTAAAAATGAAATAACATGCTTGCTTAAAAGCCTTTTTAAGCTTATACGAGTATGTATATGTCTGCACTTATGCTAATTCATTAAACAACAATGTAAGACATTGGAAGATATCAAACTGCAACAATTTTAATGCAGTCAAAGTTCTATTGCTTATGAAACAGACAATAGACAATTTTTATTAGCTTGAGAATATTTAACTATTATATTTATTATAAATTAATTAGCATTAAATACTTTAAAGGCATTAACATAAGGTGGCTTTTTTTTATTAAATTAACAAAAAAAGATTATTTGGAGTGTTGCAAATCTTTATTTAGACTCTAGCTGCCGCTAGTGCTGATACAAATTTGTGGCCATTTTATTGTATTTTACTTTCCTTAATAGTTCTATTGAGAACTATTCGCATTCCTGTCCAATACTCTGCAGCGTTTGTCTGTGAGCCTTGTTGCCATAAATCCACGACTCTAAGTAGCCCCAAAGAAAGAAGTATGCCATGGTTAAATCGAGTCTTCTTGCAGGCCATCCCAAATTGCCAAAAACGGATTATTATCAAACCAATATCCAAGGTGGTTCCTGCTGTGTGTGTGGTTACATTGCACATTCAATTCCGACAGAATCAGAAGATGTTTAGCGTGCGTTCCTGCCTTGATGGCTTAACCTCTAATTAGCAATTCGGTTTTCACAAGATGAAAACACGTTCACCCAGGTCTCACAATATGAAAAAACGTTCACCCATGCATGACGAACTGTCACGCCTGACCATTGATGACAAACTGTCATGCATGGGTACCATATTCAATCAGATTCTGAATGACGCATGCTCTCTCTCATAGTGTACGGCTTAGCCTACTTAAAACTTGTTCCGATCTCAGCGTCACGGCACCCATTTGCAGTGCAACTCCACACCGAGTCCGAAAACTCTCTGCGCATTTGGATATTAAACCACAACCACAACTTGAGTTTTTGGCCCAAAACTCAAGTACAATCATTGATGTGCGAGATGATGCGTTATCACGGTGCAAAATCTATGATTGCTTATTCCACAATTCTCTGCGTTTCTAACGAATTGTTTCGGGCAAATGAAAAAAAAGTCAGTGGACGCCATTTCCGGTGAATACGATGGTTGCGGCAAGATAACGGTTTTGTTTTTGGCCACAAACTCACGTACAAGCACCGATGTGTGAGCTGGTGCGTTATCACGGTGCAAAATCCGTGATTGTTTTTTCCACAATTCTGTGCGTTGCAGACGAATTGCTTCGCGCAAGCGGCGCATAACTTTAAGGTAGTATTCCTTATTAACCGTACGACCTTGTGGCAAGAATTCATAATACACCACGCCATTGCAGTCGAAGAAAACAGTGAGTAAAACCTGCACATTCGACAGAACTTGTAGTGCTTTTTCGGTCTTGGATCATCTGGACCCTTCCATTGTGATGATTGGGCTTGGATGTCAATGTCATAGCCATACATCCATGATTCATCACGAGTTATGAACTTGACGATGTTCAACAGCACCTCAGCGATGTCAATGCGACGTTGTTTTGCTCAAAATTTTGTACAAAATCGAAGACCACACCAAAACACTACCAACCTTTTTATCTGTCAAAAAAAATTGACAATCCAACATACATTGCCAACATATATAACAGATATATGTACCAACATAACAGAAAAAAATGCGCAAATCGAACATACGTAGCTCACGACATTTGAAAATAACGGCTATTTTTTGATCAGACCATGTATATGGGTAGCAATTATTAGTGTGTTCCACGTGAATAAAGAAGCAGTCTGAACTAGTGCAAAAGCGTTCCTCGTAAAAATTTTTGTGCAATTTTGAGAAAAAAATGAGAGAGTAAATTTTTCATTTCCTGTACAAATTAGACCAAACTTTTTGTTTGGGCAAGTTGGGACTATTGAATAATCAACTGTTTTTTTGTTTATATACATATGAAACTGAAAGAGTAATCAAAAAATTTACAAATTAGAAAAAAGTTTTTGTTCAAAAATTTGTCAAAAACAAAATGGAAGGTTGCCCAAACTAAAATGCACATTTTTAAGTTATGAACAGAATGTGCAATTATTATTGGGCTTTTCATTTTATAAATATGTATTATAAAAATCTAGTTAAAATTTTACAGCTGTTGCCTCTGCAAATGTTTTGTTTATATGATGTTATGCGATTTAAGCGTTTAAAATCACTAAAATACACTTTTATCTAAACAGTCAGCAGCACTAGTATTGCAAGATGTACAATTGTGATATTTTAGCGTTCCAGCAGTTTTGGGTAAAATTGGCAAATTTAGAGAGTAGTTAGCTTTTCTCCTTCATTAGCCCGAACTAGTCCAAGATCTCGTGGAACACAGCTTATATTTGCACATTTGAGTCTGTAATTATCATTAGCAAATAACTAGAAAGTTTATGATGATTGTAGAAGGTACTAAAGAAGTACAAATAGCAGGCAGATGTGCGACAATACAAAGTATAATTTTTAACGTTGTGCAAGGCAGTCATAAGTCAGAAATGCAAGCAAGTCTAGTGAGTTAATACATAGTAGTATTAAGTGTAAATAAAGTATTGAAGTATTTCAGTACTGTGTAACGAACCAGTCTTAGTGTTATTATTTCATTTCCAAGTGAGGAACCTCCAATGCGCTTTTAAAGCTAAAAACGTAACAATATTTTCCTAAGTGAGATATTGACTAAATTTGTCCTGACTAAATATCTAATAATACATGATATAAGGATATTGGTGAAGGCACGTTTACATGGTAATACAAGATATTTAGATTTTGTGGGAGCAAAATATAACGAAATTTTCTACGTACTTGGAAAAAATTGTATGTATTTTTTTCGTTTACACTTGTACCATAAGTATATTATTATGAAAGTCGAATAAATTTACTGATGGTTAAAATTCTACAACATTTACAAAAACAATATACAATATTCTTGAACTGCAATTTCTTGAGTTTGTAAATGTTGTACCATCTTAATTAAATACTTGAAGTGCTGCCAATGCAAATTTTAAAATACACCTCTGATGTGATGAGAACACAGAGTTGTCTAAAATGGTTTAAAAAAATGAAGATTTACCGATCGCTTGTCAATTCTTCATTTGGATTTCTCTCCTACTGAATTCAACTTCTTTTTACATGGTAATATTTCTGCACAGATTTTTGACAAATCTAAATACAGATGATGATCCATGTAAAGCCATGCCTTAAGTGTAGAGGCGTCGATTAATACTACATTCTGTCTTTTGGGGTGTTTCTCAGAGGTTCAATTCGTCGCATAGTTGTTGGTGGCGGCGGCTGGGCAAAAAAAAAGGTCGGCGGCGGCTAAAAGCCGGCTGCAGCCGACATATATATGTGCTTTTTTTTGCATACATGTGGTAATAGTTTAATTTATTATAATGTCAAAATATTGTTGTTAGACAAATACCTTCTTCACTATTTTTCATCTAAATTCATAAAAATTTTGAGCTAATTATATAAAAACTTTTGTTGTACAAATTTACTAAATATCGCTGATTTACTCAAACGACGTCATAATTCAATATATACACAAGAAAGCAATTCCAAAAGAAAATTGCTAAAAAGTTCGGCAATTAAAATCGGCTCAAGCTGTCGATTATGTAAATACGGCGGCTGAAAATAAGCGGATTTCAGCCGCCATAACGGCGGCGGCTGGACAAAGTAAAATAAGACCGGTGGCGGCTCAAAGCCGGCTGTCAGCCACACGAATTGAACATCTGGTGTTTCTCTCGTTAATATGAAAAATATCTATTGAATTAATTAAGCATGTCTTATTATGTTTTGGCAAAAAGTTTTTTGTAAACTTGAAGTGATCTACATTTTTTTTTAATATGTTTTTCTACAAGGTCTTTAAATGCTGCTAAAATGATGCGTTCAGCATTTTTCCTAGAAATGACAAGCTGACTTCTGAAGAAGTTTTTTTCCCTTTAATATATAAAAATGATCCCTTTGTTAAGAAAACCTTTAATCTTAGATTTAAAATGTCATCTACGCTTTTATTTATTAAAAAAATGGTGGTTTTGTCTGTTGGTGGATTTCAAGTGCTGCCGCAGTTATTTTTAATTAAAATTCATGACTTGAAAAGTGCGTTACATTTTTATTTACCCGTACAATATGTTGTTTGTTACCTTGACAAATAGTCATACAGACTCTTAATTTATCACCAGACAAAACAGTTTACACATTTTGACACGCACAAAGGCGCAATAAGAGATAAAAATAAAACCCCGGCGATGACAACAATATATAAGCTTACACATAAACAAATAACAACAACAACAACAAAAAGGCAGCAATAAACCATGACTCCTATTTTTCAACTCCCTCCGGCGGCAACCAGGACAACAGAACAACTACCAACCAAAAATGGTAGCTAGAAATTAAACTTTAAGTTGTGGCAAATAAAACAAAAAGTCACAATGTGTGTGGCCCCAGCCCCCCGCCCCCTTCTTTCGCCTACAGCCTTGGTTTACTTCAACTCCGTGATGTTTTCAGGCTGTTAAAGTGCCTTCACAAACTCTATTTGACTGCTGCTGCTTCGTGGCAATAGTTAACTATTTGGCTTTTGACTAAAACAGAAGCTGTTACGGGGCGACTGCTGCACAACCAAAAGTACGACTAAGTTCTTCAGTTCTTTGGGGGTATTTTTTTTTTGTTCGTCTTTCTTATTTGTTTTGTTGCATTTGCTACTTAAACAACAACTCAAGTGTCATAAAGGTGTGGAGAGATGAAATGATTTAGTTGTGACGCACATTCTTATTCAAAGTCGTACCTTTGGAGCAAGAACTTTTGTTTAAAACGCAGTTGCGTTTGATGGAGATTTTGTAGTAAATATTTTTTTAATTTTATTTTCATAAATACATACATTTTGTGGAAGTTGTGGTATAAAAAAAAGGAACGACATTATGGCAAAAGTAATTTAAGCTAAAAGCACGGAAATGTGCAACTTTTATTTGTTATATTGTTGTATTGCTGCTGGTTTGTTTGGTTGTTTGCAACAACTCGTAGAATATTTGTTTTCTATTGAAATGGCTTGTTTTTGCTGTAAAACAACAAGAACAACAATGGTTATATAAATAATAGTAAAACAAATGGAAATAACAACAGGCAGCAACAAAAAGGTTAATGACTTTTTTAAAACGTGATCAGCAGCAGCAGCAACTTTGTTGGACGCAACATTTTTCATTTTGCATTTTTTTTTTTTACGTTTTTGCTTTGAGTGACTTCAATAATTCTAAATGTCTTCTATTTTACAATTGATGATGGGTAGTAAGTCTTAGAAAAGTTTTTTTTTTGTAACTAAAATAGAAACTGTAACAATTCTAATTTAAACAGTAGAAGTTGCACATTAACAGTTGATATTGACTTTAGCAAAATTAGTTTTTAACTTTTGATTTTCTTTTTTAATAACTATTATTTTTTGTGTTTGAAAGGTATAATTAGAACACAAACAAATTATTGTCGATATGTCTATATGTCGACATTTCATAGGAGCTACCCTAATCATCAGCACGTCCCCAGGTAGTGCTGTTTTGCAGACGATCCTGACATGATTGTGTTTATCCACCTGCAATTTGGCTGAAACGTTGTGGTTTAGACCTAAAACTGGAAGGAGTAGATAGTATTCCCTGATAATCATAGTACATGCCGATTTTTGGGGTGCTAACTATAAATAGTCCCTGAGGTGCTGTTGTCTTGCAACAGGTAGCTGTAATGTAACGAACCAGAAGTGATGGATTGACGGGTGAGATAGTGAGATGTTACCTGGACTTCCTATGATCGCAGGGAGAATTGTACTCAGAAGGGTTTACAAGCTCCGAGATCTTAAGCAAGGGTTTGTCATGTGGCTACAATCATATGTTAGATAGTTGCTAAATGCGTGAACCTTGAAGCCCTAAACTTGTTGGAATCACCCTCAGACTACGTTTTGCAACAATTTCGAACGATTAAAAACTAATTTGGGATAAACTGACAGATAAAAGTGCTTTAAAAATAGAATAAAAAAATATAATGTTCATTTAATTATAATCTCATGTGAAATTGCCAGACTTCTAGTCAACTTCACGCATCGAATGCATGATGAAAATGAAGAACGTACAACAATATTTGAACGCAAAGAAAACGCAATTTGATATATGTTTACAGCAACACTAATATACATATATGTTATAACGTTTCGTATTATAGTTCAGAACAGTCTGTTATGAATTTAACTATAGTATACTCTGCCATAAATATGTTACTGTTTGTATTTCTCTAATTCTATTGTTACCGTCTATTAATTTCAAAATATGGCTGCATACAAATGTAATATTTACGAATTTTCATTTAAAAACGACAATAGATTTTGCCACACCTGATAAAAAGATATTTGATTTCAACATATGTATGGTACATTAATTCACATCAACAAATGTAAGTTTACGGCCTTATGTATAATCAAAATCCTTATGCTAACTAACTAGCTGCTAAGTTTTTTGTGTGTAAATTCCCATAAGCGAAAGATAGCAGCTAGTTAGTTAGCACAAGATTTTTTATTATACATAGTGCCATTAGAGAATAAAATTGCTATTGTAACTATTTATGATAGTATCATTCTGGTTATACTCCTACATACACATTATACATTAATTTTTTGTTTTTCTATGAATGTTAAAAAATATATTGCGTGTTCTTCAATTTAAAAGAAAATTATATTAGTTGATTAAAGACAAATGAATAAGCATATACATAATTGTGTAACAATACAAGTGTTTGTGAAAATCAAAAGGTAAGTTTATATACATATTAAGATGCAAATATACATACATACATATGTATCTTACAAACAACAATACTTTGATGTAGTCAACAATATTAGGAGTATATTCAACCATACTATTATTATATCCACAAGAATTTTTTGTTTAGCCATATTATTGTTGTCGACAACCATACTAATATGGGTATATATGACATTTGTATATGTAATCTAAAGCAATAAACACATTGAAGCCAGCAAACAACCAACTTCAACATGTCAAATATAAAATACATGCATTTAAATGCGAACATTTATTTTGACAACAGCAAGACGACACGACTACAGGTTATTGTCCATACTGATTTTCTTGCCGCAGTCGAATTAAACTAATTTCTATTTTTCTTGACTACAAAATAAAAAAAGTGTGACCCAAGGCGAATTTATACAGGTGAATGCAAGCGCAAAAGCGAATTCAGTACTATGTATTTTGTTATTGTAAAACATATCGTGAATGTCAAAATCTAAATTCGCCTAAGATTGTTCAGCTGTGAAAAAATTTTATATAAACGTTAAATGTAAACTTTTATAATTGTTTGGAATTAAAATCACAGATTATATTAGTTTTTCACTTTTAAATTCACACAAATATCTTGAAATTGCACTAAATCATACAAAAAAATCTTCAGATTAAAATGGCGCGAAAAAGTTTGTAAACAAAAGAAAAAAAATTTGACAGTCTCATTGGAAAAAACGCGAGAAGCAAAAAATAATCACCTGTGCTGTTAAGTTCACCTAGTAATGAATTCGCCTTGGTGTGAACAATGTGTATAAAAACAATTTAGCTCTTGGAAATATTTTATTTTCTAATATAACATAACATATAAAGTAATGAAATTTAAATGCTGTTTTAAATAAATTAATAAATATCGTTACCACGGAGCCTGTTCGCTTAAGAGGGTCTAGCCGGTCGACTGATCACACCAACCTGCAAAAACAGAATGAATTATGTTTGCCAAATGTGCTGCTTTTATACGCTTGAGAATAAGCTTTAACCCTAAGCATTTTTCTCAAAAGCTCTAACAGAATAAGCTTTTAACCTAAGATCGATTCTCATAAGTTATACATAAACAAAATAAGCTTTTGCCCTAAGCATTATTCTCATAAATGTTAATGACTAAAATAATAAGCTTTTGCCCTAACATGCCTTCTCATAAAATCGAGTCACCAAATAATAATAACTATCATAGGAAATAATAATGAAATATAATAAAATAAGTAATTATGTATGATAAATAACAGCGGCCAGCTACAAGATTTGTATTGGGGAAAGTACAAAATTATTCCGGAGCCAAAATACGAGTATAAAAATTTTCGAATTTTTTTGGTGAAAAATAATGAAGATTTTACATTTACAATTGAAACAGATTTAAGTGTTTCTGCTGTAAATTGTAAAAATGTTTTAGGTTTTCGCTACAAAACTAATAACATTATTCATTTGATTAAATTTTTGTATTCATATTTTAATTACTTTTTTTTCGCTGTATAGCAAAGTTTTTCAATTCATAACTTTCCTTTCTTTAGGAAAAGTTTCAAGTTTGTAAAAGATAAAAAATTACATAAAGACATTTTTTGTGTGCAAAATAAAGAAAGAAACTTTTTAATTATCTACAAATAAAAACAGGAGTCAAGTTATAAAAAACAAGTCCCCCTCCACCTTTAATTGCGCGCTACATGCTGCGAGTGGAACTCAAAAATGATAAGAAAAAATAGCAGCTTCCCTATTCCTTTTCCCTTTCCCGTTATATTTTCGTTTCCTGTTCGGGGGGTCTTTTTTCCTGCTCAAATCATTTATATCTTAATTTTCTTGATATTCGTTGCCTTGACAGAAAAATTAAAAGAAAACGAACAAACTAAGAAAAGTTGTTAAAGAAAATTAAATCCGTAACAAAACGAAAGTATATGATTTCAAATATTATCTTTATAGCAAAATAAAGGAGAGCAGAGAGGGAGAGAGAAGAAGAAAAAGGGAACTTATGTTGTTTTGTCTGCTTCATAGTTTTTTCTTGGCATACGAGTATTTATTTCAAAATTACTTTCTGCACTTTTTTGTTTGAGTTTTTTATTTGGCTACAAAAGTTACAAAAAAGTTGTAACAGCAGCCAAATGGAGAAAATTGTCTAATTTTATTCGTAGGAATGTGTTTAAAAGAGACATAAACAGGATTCATATCGACAGATAACTTTAGCACAATGAAGACATGCAACAAATGTTACCAACTGTTACTCAAGGATATTTATTTTTCTTTGCAACTGGGAGCCAGGAGTTTTTGCAGCAGCATTGGCTCAAATTTAACTGTGTGGAGTTGTTGTGTGTCTTGGGAGTGTGGGAAATTAAATACAGCCAAATTGTATTGTATTGTGTTTTTAATTTTACACAATTGCAGTCATATCTTTGCAATTTCCATTTGTGTTTGTAATTTAAAACACTTTCGAAATAACAAGATGATTGAATTTTCGTTTTTAATGAAATTTTCTATTTATTTAGTTTCTTTGAGATCTACTGCAAGAACAATCAATTAAACAGTCCACAATGCAGATGAGCCGTTTTGTGAGCAGACACTTACGGAATGACTTAAAATAAAACGCATTATTGTGTAATACAATGGTGCTAAATTATTTTAAGTTACACAGCTTTCACAAACGGAAAGTTTACTTTACAAAGTCTTGTGTTTAAAGAGAAAATAAAGGGTGTAAGAGGGGCACTCTCTTCTCGCTTGCCACCACCAAACTCAAGGCTTTACAAACTAAAGTTTTCGTGTGCGTGAAAGCGGTGTTAAGAATGCAACTTAACTATATATTGACGTTTTTTTTTACTCCAAATTTAAGATATTTTCAAAATGTTTATCGATTTTCGGTTTTCGGGGCTAAAAGTCCCCGACGTGCTAATGTCTTGCCACAAATATCTGTAATGTGTGAAAGCAGTAATGATATTTAGACGGGTGAGTTGAATGACTGGAAAATTGTATACAGCAGCGATCAGGAGGTCCAAATTCATCAGGTTTGTCCATATGCCCACAAACTTATTTCCCAAGTAGCGCCCTATAAGCCACACGTGTCTGCTGGCGAATCGTTAATAAGTCACCTCCGTAGCCGGAGCCGTCATGCCAGGTGCTGATGTAAATATATGACACATTCTCTCAGAGTGGTTCAGGTTTTCGGGCACTAAGCCTCCCCCCGAGATACTGTTGTCTTGCAACAAATACCTGTAATTTAAGAAACCAGTAATGATGGTTAGGCAGTTGAGTTGGTTAAGAGCTGGTGCTCTTAATGGATTTCAGCCTATTAATAGTAAGCCTTGTCTTTCATTAACTGACTGAAAAATTGCAGGGATTAGAAGGCCCGAGTTTATCCTCAAAGGGTCTGTTCATAAGGGTACAACATATGACGAAAGTTGCGGTCTGTATGAGATTTGCAAGCCACAAGGGGGCGCGTTAAACCCTGAATAATTTATCCTGTAAGCAGGTGCTGATTTAAATCAAAAACTCATTCTCTCATTCCGAGTGGCTTAGACAGAAAATTATTACTTTTTTGCGATTTTAAGATTACTGCATTCACGTTTTCTGTCTAAGCAAGTAAATTTTGCAAAAACAAAACCCAAAAAATAAGTGAAATTTGTGAAACTCATTATATTTAAGGTTAAAATTTGGTATTTGTTGCTTTCAGCTGATTTTTAAAGGCTAAGTATCATGCTGGTTCCACCAAACAGTACAATTTTTCGAAAATACTGAAATTCCCCAAAAAAGAGATATTTTCAAAACATATATTAATTGTGTTTCAAGTAAGACATTATTGCTTTTATGATGATTAATTTTATGTTCTAGATAACAACAGGTAAAATTTTACTTAAATCTTTAAAATTCTCAAAAAAATTTATAATAGAAAACAACTCGTCGATTTTTCATATGAAACTTTGAGAATTCAATTTAATTTAATTTAAGGACTACTGCGAGTAGTTTACTTTGCTGGCGGACACCCGTTGTTGCTGACTTCATATAAGTATTAAGTCCATTCAGCAGATTGGTTAAAATAACCTTAGCTGAATCGCACGTCAGTTGTATTCAGCTACGCTGATTACACATAAACCCCACTTAGGTATGTTCTATTTTACCTTAACCCACTAACGAGTAGGTATATTCTATTCTACTTTAACCCAATTCAGCTAAGCTGAATTACACATAAAACTAATTCAGCAACATATTTCGAGAACTTATCTTCCTGAAATAAACGTAATTTCGGGGAATTTAAACTTACATATTTCTTAATACAAGCCCGATTCATCAGATTTGTAATAGAAAACAACTCGTCGAATAAAATTTAGTTTCATATACAACTTTGAGAATAAACGTTATTTTCCGTTTATTAAAAACGAGCTGCTTCATATATGTGTATATACATCGTACGTGTTGATTCAAACGATTGTAAATAAACTCAATTGTTTATTAGCTTCTATTATAAAGAAAAGTAGAAAAGTGTGCAAAAGGAAAACTTTGGTTTTTGTGTTTTGAAAGTTGTTTTTATAACATTTTGCTTTTTAAATTCTCAATAATTTATTTGGAATTTGGAATTCGAATATAAAGTTGAATCTGTGAATTCTCACATTCAAATTCAAATCTGTGAATTCTCACATTCAATTCAAATTCTTTCAAAGGTTTCCAAGTATACTGATGATTAGGGTTGGCGCTTATTAAATGTTGACATATAAATGCTAGGACACATAAAAACAAGCTGTTTATAATTTTGTGATTTTCCAATAAAAAATTATAAATAGCATTTCAACTTTGAGAATACATTCAACTTTAAGAATATCTTTCAAAAATTTCCAAAGTCTACTGATGATTAGGGTAGTTCCTATGAAATGTCGACATATAGATAGCTGGGAAACATATTAAACAAGCTATTTATAATTTTTTATTGGTATAAATGTTAGAAGCTTAAATAGCGAATAAAAAACTTAATTGTTTGTGATTTTCCTTAAAACTTACATGAATTTATTCCTGTGAGGTTTTTCACTAGCACAACCAAAAAAGTCAGTTTTAAAGACTCAGTTTGACGAGTGGATGGATGTGCCACTTAAAACAATTGCTTTTGACCTAAACAAAATTTCAAAAACTTCTAATTTGGATAATTTAACATTTTAATTGTAAACAAAATATAATTTCTTTAATAAAAATTATAGCAATTATAATTTTTTTAGTTGGTTTAGGAGTATTAAAAATACATAATGTTTACATGATACTGAGTTCAAATCCTAGTGGGTGCTGATGATCAGTGTAGCGACTGTGAAACAGCTAGTTGTCCCCCAGCTTTTTAGTGTATTCAATTATTTTTTCCTGTCTTCTTTGATCAAGAGTTATTGATCGCGGCAATTATTGTTATAATTATAAATAAAAATATTTCTTGGCTTTAGCCAGGATTGAACTCGAGCTAGGCGAATGATACCAATCCATCATCATATAATATTAGAAATATGTTTTTTATTTATAGTTTGATAGAGAAATTTCGTGTATTTCGCGACACTTTTGAAATATTTTAAAGTTAATTAAAACTTTCAAATCCAATTAAAAACACCTCCTAATCAAATCCAATTTATCTTTTCCAGCTTCAAATACAACTAGTTACCTGAAACCATTTACCTGCTTAGCAATAAAAATCAAACACCCACAAGATTTTTTACATTTAAAAAATTTAATTTTCTTATAATGAAACTCTGTGTGCAATTCCAATCAAATCAAACGATCTTCATCAAGCTCATTACTTGACTTGCGATTAACCTAATAAATTTTAAAACTGAAAAAATTAAAATCTCTTCGGCTGCTCTATAACTGTCAAGTTATTAAAAAGCAAAAGAAAGAAACATTCGCGAAAAATGCAGAGAAAATGCCAGCCATGATGATATGCAAATTAATTTTTAAAAAAACTTTTCTACAAAAACATTTAGTCACGGTTTTCAGCCAAGACGCCAGGATGATCTTTCATATATATTTTTTTTTGCTTAACCTGTCCTCCACATGAAATTTAGCTTTTTTACCTTTTTTTGTTTTGAAATGTTAGTAGGTGTTGAATAACTGATTATTTATACATAAAGACTGTTTTTAAATATGCAATTTTTGTTTATAAATAATGGCCACGTAAAGAAAAAAAAACTTATCAACAAGTTTCTTATTTTATTCATTGTTCCCCTGTGGAAAAGCATAGACTTTTTTCTTTAAGTATGTTAAAGTGTATAAAATATTTATGTACTCGTTTGTGTAAACGTTTTGAAAAAGTTGGCGTTGATAATCCATAAATAATATACATACAAGATGTTGTCAGTTTTTAACAAAAGTACATACTCTTCACAAGTTATGGGAAGCATAATCATCATTAAGAATTCCTACACATATCAACACATATTTTGCATTTAGTTCTTTTTACAGTGGGTACATGATAAAAAGAACTATTGGTTTCTTCAAATTATTGAGAGTTGGATTTTATGTTTTAGTAAATTGTTTCTTTAAATCAAAAAATAATAAAGAGCTTGTCTTTTGTTGCCTAGCTGTCTATATGTCGACATTTCATAGGAGCCACCCCAATCATCAGTAGACTTGAACAACTGGTAAACATTGAATACAAACTGTTTATAATTTTTTGATTGGTATCAATGTAGAAAGCTGATATAGCGAAAAAAAACTCAATGGTTTGAAAATATTTATGAAAAAAGTGAGTTATTTTTCGCTCATTTTCCTTGTATTGCTGGTGTCAAGCTGTGGAAACACAAGGTTACTGTGCCAATAAACAGGGAGAATTAACACTTGTTCTTTCCTGTAGAAAACATTTTTGTAAGATACAGTTGTGAAAAAGATTTACATCAGCACCTGCCTTGCGGCCTTATCTGATGATGGACCAGTTCCAAAAAGTGAGTTATTTAAGATTCACCAGTGCCCTCGTGTGGCTGACTAGGCTCACAAAGATAGCAATTTTTTCCATATGTTTGTGGCCATATCAGCAACTTTTAGCTGAGGACTTCGGGCCTTCTAAGTCCTCCTGTATGCAATTTCCCAGCAATCAATGGAAGACTAGCAGCCCTTAAACCAACTCACCCGTCAACAAACACCACTGGTTCCTTACAGGCCAGGTATCTGTTGTAAAGGCAACCGGCTGCGCCAGTTATGTTATGGTATTTCCTGGAGATTCGCAGGAAATACTTTGTTATTATATATTGAAATAAAAACACGCTAAGAGTTAATTTTAATTAATATTGTTTATTGTTCATTGATTATTAATTAACTATCATCTTCCTCACTAACTTCTAGCTTATATGCATTTAATATTTTATACAATTATTTTGCTGCTGCTGCTGCTGTTCTAATTGTTGCTGCCTGTTTTTGCCAGCATACCGTGTTGTCAGCAGTTATAACTTTGTTGGTTGTTGCGACGTAATTGTTTCGCAACCGCCAAATTTCATATTTCGCAATATCAACCAATTGTGCTGTTGACCTAATTATTTCCGCATGTTGTTGTACTTGTTGATATTATTCAAATAACTCACAACAACCCTTGAGAGGTTGTTAGTCCCCGAAAAAAGCCACACACCAAACAATTATCAAGGATACTAACACCCTCTTCCTGTGTTTTAGGTTTCAACCACAGCCAGCATGTTTCAGCCAAGGTAGACACCTCAACCTTGATCAGCCCGGGTTGAACTGCCAGCAGAACCACCCGGGGGCCATGTTGATCCCCATTCTGCCAATTTATACCCGTGGTAAGGGTTTCGGAAGACAACACAACATAAGTCATGCGGCTTCCTAGAATTTTATTTGCTACAACAAACGAGGGACCCCTTCCGCTCTTTATCCAAAAACAGAGTGCCCTAGTTAGGTATACGCCAAGGCAAAACCTGTTCCCTGGGGAGTGTTGTAAGATACAACTGTGAAAATGATTTACATCAGTACCTGCCTTGACGACCTAACCTGATGGTGGACCAATTCCACGGAGTGAATTTTTCACGATTCACTACCGCCCCCGCGTGGCTTGCTAGGCTCACACAGGTTGCAATTCTTGTCATATGATTGCGGTCATATGAACAACTTCTTGTTGAGGAGTTCGGGCTTTCTAATCCCTCATGTATGCAATTTCCCAGCAATCAATGGAGGACAAGGCTTAATGAGTTGGTAGGCCGAAGCCCACTAAGAGCATCAGCCCTTAAACTAACTCACCCGTCAACCATCACCACTGGTTCCTTACAGTACACGTATCTGTTGTATAGGCAACAGATCCTCGGGATATTGTTAGCCCTCGTAAAAAGCCATCACCAAACAATTATCAAGGATACTAACAAAACCTGTTCCCCGGGGGGTGTTGTAAGATACAGATAGATAATTAATTAGGGATAAGTGGTTCGTTCATTCAGTGGAGAAATGGTACGTTGGAACTCACCTTTTGAGTAGCGTTTCTGCCAATAAGTACCAAGGGAAAGCTCTAGTTGTTAAAGGTTTATTTGTATTAGAAAGTATATCAATTATTACAAATTAAATAGACTCGGACTGGTAAGATAAGGTAAATACAATGATCTTTAGCGGAAGCAATTAAACAACTAAGAAAATTAATTTCAATTCAATAACCGGTCGGTAACATTTCCTGACTGGAAAATTAATTTATAACGGCTACTTTGCACACATTCAGCAGTGGCAGAAACAAAGGTAATCTAATTTTAGTGTTGCCTAGAAATTGTGGCAACAATTTATGTGTCCCAACACCGCTTGGATCATATAAGAAAACCTCAAGAATGCGCCCGCACCACTAAAAACTTTTGAAGAATTTATCTATATTTTTTAAGCATTAAACGATTTTTCATCTATATAATTCTCTTTTTTATAGTTTTGGGTTTAACTTGCATTCATTTTGAGCCACATTCCATATTTTTGCGACTTTTCATTATTTCTGTTTTTAGACGTTTTTGGTTTGGGCGATTTTTCATAAATCGGTTGCTATTAAATATTTCTTTTTCTTATGTCAATGACATGTTTGTTTCATGTTTTTATTAAAAAAAAAACTACAAGTCAATTGTGAATATTTAAATTAGTAATGCTACACGTTTCTTTATAGCAAAAAATGGCAGTTAAAAAGGAATTTACAAACATTAAAAATATGACAAAATAAATAAAAATAAAAAATATATGAAGATTTCTTCTTCTATAAGTGTCCTGTGAAATACAGAGTAGGTTTTGTTTGTTTGTGTTTGCATGACATAAACATGGTGACAAAAGGAGGAGTAACAACAGAAACAAAATATGAACCAAATAGAAAGAAGCCTGAGTTTTACATCTTTATACAATTGTTTCCTTGCTTTTGCTACAAAATGCTTTTAAGCAGACTCTTCCTTACCTTTAAGACGCGACGACCGAGTAGTATTCACAATTTCACAATAAATAATTTACTATGTTTGACATAAAGTCACGATCTTTGTTTTGTCTGTTCGATTGTGTGTCTGCTTTTATTCAAAAGACTTACATTTTCAATAAGTCTCCTTGAAGAAAGGTTAGATATGATTTTTTATTTCTTTGCTCAAGTTAATGTCACAGACGTTAAATGAAACATTGGATTCATTTTTTGCAGATTATTAGTGGGAGTAGCTTATCATAACTAAATGAAGTTGAAAAGTGTAACTCAACAATGAAAAGTTAATTTAATAGAAAGAAAGAAGTTTTCAAAGGCTCTAAATATATCAGGATTTATAAGCTGAATTAAATCTTTGTTAGCTAAATAAATAAAAGACATTTTTATAAGAATTTTTCTAAAAACAGGCAAAGCTTTTGAATCTTTTATCTTTAAGACAAAATATGATATAATAATTTTTTTTTATTGAATCTTCACAAGGGGAACTAACAATAAGTGTTCAAATCTTAATACTAAAGCTTTAAACACATATACCACAGCAGACTTCACAACTTCACTACAGCAAATGCTGCAACTGACAATTGCAGTTGTGTAGCGACTACTGAAATATTTTGAACACGTCAGCAATATAAATTCATTTGAATAAAAGTATACTTTATGGTGGTCACGTTAGAATTTTTAACTTTACGAAATTCAATTGTTTTACAGAACGAGTTCTGTTTATTATATAAATCCTTTATGAAAAAAGTTCTCTCTATAAAAAGGCCTTAACATCTAAAAAGAGCAACTTAATTTAAAAAAAATTTTTGTTTGTTTAAAATATAATGGGACATATCTTCTGATCTATAATGAGAAAAATATTAAAGCATTGAAAATTTATATCGAATTTTTCAAAATGTGAATAATTCAACTCGAGAAAGAAAAATTTATGTAAATTATGAAATTTTTCGTCAGACATATGCAATTAAAACTACTCATAAATGAAGTAACTGGTGTATAGCTAAAGGGACAAATAAATTGTGCAAGCCTTTCGCCAAACACGCGCTTTCCGTTTGCACATAAACGATACAAAGACAAATTAATAAATTTTTTTTTGTTTTAAATGAGAGTACACGGCGATTATATTGCGGGCATTTACTCGCCATATGAAGTTTACAGTACATAAGTTATTTTATAATTTGTTTTAGCCACTATTTCTTAAGAATCTGTTTCAATAACCTTTGTTTTTTTTTTTTTTTTTTAACTTTTATACAATACATCATCATAACTTTTTTATGATTCATTTTGGTTGCTTCTTCTTCCACCACTTCATTCTGCAAAAATGTCTATGAAACGAAAAAATGTTGCATTAGACAATACAAATATTCAGGATGCTTGCACAAAAACCGTGCATACATGCTTCAAATATTTGTACAAACAAGCAAACACCCCGTTTAACAACGCGAAATGTTAGTACAAACACTTTGGCATGTTTGGTAAGCTGTTTGTGCAGTTTATTTGGCCCTTAACTAGTTCTTTTATAAAGTTAGGAATACTTATTTTGGGGATAAGTATATATACACATATTTAATAGTAGAACAATTAAACTTATTGATTTATTTAAAGCGGTATTTAAATTTTGTTCTTTCTAGAAAATAAAATATTTACAAGAGCAAAATTTTTTTATTACATGTTTTTTATATACTGGTCACATTGTTTTTATTGTGTAGTCAATAAAAATGGAAATAAGTATAATTCGAGTGCGGCAAAAAAATCAGCATGGAAGTGTCGTCTTGCTGTTGTCTAAATAAACGTTCGCATTTATATATATATGTATTGTATTTTTGACATATTGAAGTCGGTTGTTTGCTGGCTTCCATGTGTTTAATGCTTAAATACAAAAAATTAGCTAAGTCCAGCCAATGCTAGACAAAAAGTTTCATTTTGCGCCAATTATATCGGTGAAATCACTTATTCAACACTCTGATGGTGGCAAGGGTATCCCTTCTTCTCAATTCAGAGTGGCCGCCAATATTAAGTATATTGCGTGCAAGAGGATTTGGGTGAAGTTCCAGCTTACTGACGTATTTTAAAATTAAACATTTGAAACATATATCTCCCTCCCTCTAAATCAAAACTTAAATCACATATCTACCTTCCTCCCTCCCCGCCCATCATGTAATTGTTTAAATTCATCAGGCTTTCAACAAATTTTTATTTTCCTTAAATTGTTGTTTAATTTTGTTGCAGTTTAAAATTGTTGCCATTTCCATACTGAAACTTCGAATTTACAAATTACACATTTGTCGAATGGGAAACAAGCGTAAAATCTTTGTTTAGCTTTAAAGTACTACTTTTCCTACGCTTTTGTTTTCCATTTTCACAACAACAAACAATAAGTGTCTTCTATCCTTTTAAGCACTCATTTTTACTTTACGAAGTACACACTACTACGTGTATTAAACAACCACAAACAAACAGACAAATACACAAACAGACAGACAGATTGACGAACAAAAAACGGAACACAAAACAGACTCATAGACGACGACATGTTTAAAAATAAATCCTCTTCATATGCATTTATAGAAAAGTCACTTCAGAAATAACAACTACGTCAACAGCAACAACAACAACAACAACCATTAGAATCCTTCAACACATTTTCAAACAGAAACTAACACACATTTTAACCCCACAAACTTACAAACATTGTATTCATTTTCACTTCAGCATTTTCAGGTGTTCATACGCTTTTATTTTCTCAAGTTATCAAAGAACTCAAAAACACATAAAAAACTTCAAATTGCATTTGTATGTGTACAATACAACATTGTCAACAAAAGTAAATGAAGATGCGACAAAAACAACAGCTTACAGAGAACATTAAAATTAGAAGGCTTTAGCTTTCAGGGCCTGAATATTGTGTTACGTTTTATGTTTTGTGGACTGTTAAATTGAAAATAAAATAATCACACACACACTGGTTTGTTACGCAGTAATAAAATATTTCACAACTTTATTTACACTTAATACCACTGTGTATTAACACAGTAGACTTGCTTACTTTTCTGACTTATGACTATTTCTGCCGAACATCTGTCGGCCATTTGCACTTCTTTATTAACTTCTAACATAATCATGAAATTTCTAGTGATGCGCCAATGATCATTCCGGACTCAAGTGTACAAATATAACTGCTACACATAAGCTTGCGAAACAATAAGAACGCAACAACAACAATAAAATCATTGATTGTTTATTTGCTTGGAATTACATCATGTACATTATTTGTGTCGCTTGTTTGGATATGTGTACACATTAATAACAAGCAGAGCAACGGCGCAAATTCATTACAATATTTTATTTTTCTCTTCTGGAATTTGTAAATTTGTAAAGCTATCTATTTGTTTTCCCAGAAGTGATGGTTAGAGGATGAGTTGTATAAAGGCTGAAGCTCTTTATGGACGTCGGTAAACCAACATGTGGAGCCTTGTCTCCCAATGACTGTCCGCAGAAATGCTTACAGAAGGGATAAGAAGGACCGACTATGACTACAAGTTTATTACAAGATGAAGGTGCTAGTGAGCCCTGAGACTGTCAGATTAGATCGTAAGAACCCACTGTGTACAACATTGAACTAAAACCCGATGTACATATGTACAAACCAAAAAATTTTTATATACATATGTACGAGATTAACTAGTTGTGAGTTCGAGTCCAACTTCAGTCAAGAAGAAGGATTATTTTTAATTATAACAATAATTGCTGTGAAACAATAAGACCAAAGAAGAACAGAAAAAAATAATTGAATACCATTAGCTAGGGGACAACTAGCTGTTGTTATATTCACAACTCTGGGTACGAAGAATATTAAAGTACAAAAATATGTATGTTAATAAACAAAACATAAATACCGCTAGTTCTGAGACCACATACACTGTACAAACAATGTGGGCAATTAAAAAAATGCATATGTGATTCAATATGAGATCAATATAGATAGAAAATAATTAAATGCTCGGTGGCTGAGTGGTTAAACCAGCAGATCATGATACGTCATAACCCGAGTTCAAATCCCAGTGGTTGCTGATGAGTAGTGCAGCGACTACGAAACAGCTAGTTGTCCCCCAGCTAAAGATTTGATTATTTTTCTTGTCTTCTTCAACCAATAATTATTGATCACAGCAAATTTGTCTTGAACTAAAACCCGATGTACACATGTACAAGCCCAAACATTTTTAATTTAAAACGTCTCACTGTTTGGTGTGAATTTAAGGCTTAAGGCACACTCTTTTGAAAATGAGGCTGATCAAGCTGTGATTAGTGATTGTTACTAGTGCTGGATGCCGCTAATACACGATAATATAGTTTTTTCTGCCGGGCAATATGTAATTTCAGCAAGACTTGCCTCATGTTATACTCGTATAACCTGTGAAGCAACGCAGTTATTGTATGAGATACTATCAGATTGTACATACTCAGGATTCGGAGCTCTCAAAGAGGCCTTCTTGCAGGACATTTTAGCACCTCAAACCGTTTTCTAAAATTTTATCCAAACTCACACACATACAGTCCCATTCACATAAGCTCTATTTTAAAATCTTGTTGCTACTTGTCTCATCTCGCCATTCTTCTAACCCCCCC
The DNA here is from genome assembly GCA_914767995.1 of Thecocarcelia acutangulata. NCBI lineage: Eukaryota > Metazoa > Arthropoda > Insecta > Diptera > Tachinidae > Thecocarcelia > Thecocarcelia acutangulata. The sequence goes on from OU612097.1 coordinate 16,313,668, forward strand.
CAAACCCCCCTTAGCACATGAATATTTATAAAACTGCAAAGAAGTGAAACACTGTAAAAGTAAAAGAATATCATAAAAAAAGGAGATGAAAAACTCTAATTGTTGTTTTTGTAGACTGTTGTATGTTTGTTGTTGCTTAGAATAAAGTAAAATATTTCTGTAACTTCACTCATGTATTTTTTAAATGGTATTTATTTTACATTTCATTTTCATTAGAGTCTGTAAAACCAAACAAATATTGTTCTTGGAAAAAAAAGAAAATAGGAAGAATATTGTTTTTGTTTTAACTTTTCTTTTTCTTTCTCTGGGGATTCGGTGTTGTTTTCTATAAAAGACAAGATTAATTACTAAGCAATCAAAATGGTAATAGAGAATGATGAATAATTTATCAAAGAAAAACTTTGACAAATAAATGATTAATTTATAGGTGCTGTTATTTAAATAAAATATTTTAGAAATTTATTTTAAACAAAAAGTTATAAGTGGGAAGTTATTACAAAAAATAAACGTTCCACAAAAAAAAAAAAAAAAATGTGAAGATAATAATTTTTATCGTGACATATTTTTACTGACAGAAAGATTCACTAGTTAAACTTAACCAATTAAAAGGATGAAAAATTATTTTATTATTAAAGTTCATTTACCTATAAATAATAAATGGTAATGCAATGACTGTCTCTTTTAATCTCTGGAAAACTATTTCACACTTTCATTTTTCGTCAAAGATTTGCCAATTGCTAATCATATCAATTCACAGTTAAAAGCATTCAAAGAAAATGTATATGTATGTCTCAAGGCTTTTGAACAAACACACATTTAAAAAATCTTTATTAACTGCGTTACTGGGGCAATGTAAAGAATCTTTTTTAATTGCGTCATTAGCGCATTTAAGAGAATTATATGTGATTTTAATATGCCAACTTTATAAAACTGCACACGATTTTATAAAACTGCACAGATCGAACAAAAGCTTCTCAATATTATCAAATGTTATATTAAATAAATTAAATATGCATTTCACCATACAATTTTGTTATATATCTAATTTTTTTATGCAACTACTTTATGATTTTTAGGCAATTAAGTGGCAGTCGTTTAGAATTATTTAAGTGTGAAGCATTTTAAAATAAGAAACACTTATCTATCGAGTACTGTTGCTCTGTTATAAAGAGTGGTGCAACCATAATGCACGATGTTAATTGTAAAGCACGCTTTAACGACAAGCCTAACTTAATTTGACATTTCTTTGTTTCAGTGTTTGACAAATTCAACCATGAAGAGGTACTCAATTAAACAGCGCATTAAGATTGTTGAGTCCTCCTATTGACGTTCAAATCACAGTGCATTTTGTGATTTTTTGGTCAACATAATTGACCAAATGTGACCACAATCGGCAGAATTGTGCGCAATTTTCAACAAGCTAAGTCTGTAGAAAATGTAAAAACAACTGTGCCTCGTCGTCCACTTCGTTCGTGTGACAAAAGAGCCGTCAATCAGCATTTGTACATATCACAAACATTACTAATGAATATAATGATCATTTCAAGCGCGTCAATACGATGAATGGTTGATTGAACAGATAAAAATTAATTTACTAAAAAAAATCTTCTTCAGCGATTAGGTCCACTTTAATCCCAGTGGATTCGTTAACAAGTAGAATGGTAATTCATTACCTTGCAATGTGGAAGGTGTTGAACTAATTATTTTTTAGTCCGAGCATTGTAAGTACTCTGAACACTAATCAGTTTTAACTAATTGAATTCCAACATTTTATTAAATTCAATATTAAATATTAAATTCAAACATCCACAAACTCTACTCCCTCTTTTCCCTTCCTTATAACCTATTGTTTTCCTAGTGCAAGTACAATTACAGTTCAATGCATATGAAGGGGTTATCCTCTGAGTACTGGTCCAAAATAAAAAAAGAATTGCCGCATTTGGCCCAATGAGAACTCACGAGTGGTTATTGAAAAGCGAACGCATCCATAAAGAGTATCTGGTGTGTTCCTGGTTTGGCGGCATAATCGGGCCGTACTTTGTCGATAATGATGTTGGATAATCAGTTACCGTGAATGGTATTCGAGATGATAACGGACTTCTTGTGGCCAGAAATTGAGGCTATGGAACTGGGGGGTATGTAGTTCCAGTAGGATACTGTCCTTTCCCACACAGCTAACGAAGCAATGGCTCTTTAGCACGACAACTTCCATGGTCGTAGGATAATGGTAATGTTAAAAACTCGCCACAATCACGTGCTTTCTTTAATGACAAAGAAAAAAGAAAAAGCGTACCTACCCCAATAAGCCAAGAACAATTCCTTTAGAAAGATGAGATAATTCGCCTCATTAACGCCATTGAAAGCTTGACGCAATATTTTGTTCACACATAATTGTCATAGATTCTTCTATCATCATAAAAAATATTAAGATTATTTTCTGAAAATATTTTGTTTTATTTACAACTACTGTCAAGCGATTTGGTTGGACTACCCTTTATACAAGTCATTTATAAGTATTAAGCAGTTAAGCGAGATGAACTTAAGTGAAAAATATGCACACAAATTTAGTAAATCAAGTAAAATTTTTTATTTTGGGTTTACCTAAGTGTGAAGCTTTTTTAAGTGATCAGCACCTTTTCATCAAGTCATATCACTGTTATATTAAAGTTTTAGATATCGCTGTGTTTTCAATAATCTGAACTTACTATAAGGAGGATCTTTTTGATATAATCACAACTGTTTTTAAACACATTTCACACAACTGGCATAATAAATATTTATAAAAGTTTTTGAACATTCTTACAGCAAAAATAAATAAATGAATAGCATTGAATTTGAAATGTGGTTGGTTCAAAAACTGTGTAACCACCCTTGATGTTTTTTTGGCGAAACTAAAGCAACAAAAACAAATATCAGAATAAGTCACGGTCTATTGATAGACAAAGCAGGACACTTTTAAAATATTTTACATGTAAATAAAGAATTTAGATTTTCCACCACTGTGTAATAAGTGTTCTCTGTTATTCCCTGTGTCCCTATCTCTCTCTCTCACTCTTTTTAAGGCACTTATCATCCATTAGTCTTAATTAATAAAGTAGTTATACAAGTATTTATTTGTTCGATTTATAACTAAAGCACTGAAATGCTTTTTGATGTTTTAGATTCATATGTTGCAGTGGTAGTTTTTCTCATACAAATTTTTCTAGATTTTCCCTTGTTAAACTCTGCTTATAGGGTTGTTATGACAGTTCACATGTTCTTAATCTCTCGAAGATTTATGTGCGAAAACGTACACCAAATCCATGAACCACTAGTGACAAAATTATTTTTGAAGAATGCTAGATAAACCCAAAATTTTCACACGATTGCTACTCGTATAGAAAATTGCTGCAATTTCCTATTAATTTAGATAAAGGTTGAACTGCAAGTGTTCAACTGAAGAGTTAGCTTCCAGAAGCTGCTGTTTCTTATGAAGTATGCGTAAATAATGCATTAGCATTGTGGCTGGATTTAAATTTTATGTTTATACAAACATTTTGTGTTGTTTATGGGAATGTTTACCTATTTCACAAATATTTTAAAATTTTCTCTTTTCGTGCAAACATTGTTTGGAAAACCGCTGGTATCGTTTAACTCTAAATTTTGTCATTTCAGTGATTGGTAGAAGAATAAGCAAACAAAATAGATCAAGAAAAAGTTGTCTTGTTAGAATTTATAGAATTGTATACAAGTCTGCCTTCTTTAGGGAATAATTAAAAGAAAAGTCTCTGGCAACTGAGTCTAAAAAACAGAGGCTCCAACATTTTGGCAGAGAAGTTAAAATCGAAATATATTGAGCGCAACTAAGAAATGAAAATAAAAATAATTTATATTTTGCGCACTTCATATGGCGAACCAACACATTCGAGTCGATTTAATTTTGCATAAATATCTACAGATGAAAAAGCTTTCTGCAAGGTGGGTGCCGCATTTGTTACCTGTCGACCAAAAACGCATAAGAATGAACATTACTCAAGCTTGTTTGGATCGTTTTACGCGAAATAAAATGGATTTTAAGCGTCGTTTCATAGCTCTTGATGAGACATGGATCCATCACTATACTCCAGAGGCAAAAGAACAACCCAAACAATGGACTGAAGCTGGAGGAGGTGTCCCAAAGAAGGCAAAATAAATTCAATCGGCTGGTAAGGTTATGGTAACGGTTTTTTGGGACTTCAAAGGTATTTTATTGATTGACTATCTGCAAAAGGGTAAAACAATAAATTCAGAGTACTATTGCAACCTTTTGGATCAATTAAATGTACAAGAGAATGTCGAAAAAAACGTCCTGGCTTACAACACAACCACTATGAACCACTATTTTGAAGACCTTGAGGAAAACTATTTTAATCAAGGAATAGAAATGCTAGAAAAGCGTTGGACTAAGTGTATTGAAGTTTCAGGAGATTATATTGAAAAATAAAAATATTTTTGAAAAACTAATTATTCCCTTTCACTGATAGGTTAAGAAGTTTCCGAACCGCCTATGTATTAATTTTGTTTCTGCTGTTTAACCAAAAAGCATGTGTTTGTCAAACGGTCTGCGTTGTTTATTTGGCCTTTAGCTATATACTATGTGTGTATGTATGTATGTAGTGAGACCAAGAATTAAAAATTTATTTCAATTTTATTAGAATATTAAGCTTCAAAAATCTTCAAATTTTATTTTACTTGAAAAATCTTCAAAATTAAGGTAAAATCTTCATTCTGACAACGCTGTTTAAAACCATAAATTTGACTTCGAAAACTTTTGGACTTGGCACCAAATCAAAACAGCAACATTAAAAAATAAAAGAAAATTTTAACCATACACATTAAAACTTGCGGCGAATATAAAAAAAATCCTTCTTCTATTCTACTTAGTTCGCATAAAAAAATCTATTTCGAAAAGCTAAAACCAAAACACATGTTGCACATCTATCAGCATTTCATCAAGCATTACAATTCTTCTAGTGAAATGTAGAAAGATTATCAAATAAATTAAGAAAAAATAAAAAATACTCCATAATTCTTTGCCAGCCATAAAGAAAAATATCTACCAATAGTTTTTTCTTAAACACCAAAAAAAAAAAAAAAAGAAGGAAAAAAAAACGTTCACTGTCAGTGTTAATTTTCCACAAATTTGAGGGAACAGAAGAAAACAAAAAGTTTTCAAAACTATGGAAATTAATTGCTATAAATGATACTATAGGGACTTTACATTGTGACTGAGGAAAACACACCAGTGAACATTTTATGAATAAATTTTTAGCTGAGAAAAGGAAAGAAAAACTTTTCATATTTGATTTATGGAAAATATAAAATAAATTTAATAATTAATGGCACAAGTATTAAAAGATTTTATATGTAAATCTCTTCAGAGACGAGCTGAACTACCCGTTCAGCTACCCACAGCGATTAATATCGTTTTTTTTATTTATATATTTGAATTGCGGGAAGAATGCTATTTAAAATGGGGTGGCTATTATAGTTTTCCCGCAAATACCACAATAAAATTTCACATTATGAAACTCTGCTAAGGAGTAGTCCAAGCAAGTTATTACCCATTGCTAAATAATTCACCCCGTGGAGCTGGTTCATCATTAGATAAAACAAGTGCTAATGTAAATCAATTACATATTTATCCTTTAGCTCTTGAATTGTTCTTTTAAAGACGTCAAATTACATAAACGTGATGTCTAATTAAAATCGTCACGATGTGAGATAATACGGCCATTGAATTTCTAGAAAATAAATAGAGACATTGTTTTGTTGGCTGTGTGGCAAGTGGTACTATTCTATTGGAACCACATATCTTTCAAGACCAAAATTAGCATAAGTGACGTTCGTAAGATGTGCAATAGTTAAGCACGGTGACGGGTAAAAATTGACGGCTCTTCTGCCACACTATCGAGAACAATGGCAATGTTTTCCAGAGAAATAACTGGGCGAGCATGCACAATTGTTTTCACATTTCTTACAGAACCGGTTTCCTGAAATTTGCGCAGAATTCTCCCTATTGCGGGCACATTTGGTCGATTATGGTGAGCAAAAACAATTAAGTGTATGAAATGCATTTTGATTTGAACGCCCATTTTCATAAAAAGAATTCAACCGTCTTAAAGTGGCGCTCTTCTTGGTTGAATTTTCCAAACGCTGAAATAAAGAAATGTCAAATTAAGTAGGGAAAAGGTTTGACAATTAACTTGCATTATGGTTGGACCACCGCTTTATAAGAAAGAAAAGAAGCAAAACATTTCAAAAACTCCTTTTTTTGTAGACAATATCAGTCTTTGGAAAAATTATTGATAGATTTGAAGAGCAGTAAAAATATCCTTAAGATGAGGTGTATCGTATCCTAATATAGAAATTTAAAAATAAATTTTTTTCAACACTTTCACCTTCAGCAAACAGATTTGAATTGTGGAAGGAACTATTTTTAAAATGACATATGTATCTTGATATCACACTTTCTTACAATTCCACTCTGAAATCAAAAAAAAAAAAAACTTATTTTTAAATAGAAAATATTAGTTTTAAGAAAAGAGGTTAATGGCTTTGATCTGTTGGAGGAAGGACTTTAAACATGAGATATCTTTTATCCTGATATCTATCATAGATTTTTTTCAGAAATAGTATTCATTATAGAAATCTTCTTCTAGAAATTCTACTATGAGAAGCAAAAAAAAAAAAAAAAAAATAAATATAAAATAAATAAAAAATAATAATAAATTAAATAAAAAATATATATTTGTTATTATTCAAAAATTCAATTAAAAATTTGCGGTTTACAAGATCATTATATATCACTGAACGGCATTAAATTGGGAAATTTTTAAAATAAACAAATCCATATAAGTCAAATGCTTTATTTTAGCAGTAAATATTAAACATATTTATAATTATGTAAATTATTTTCTTAGTTTACCTTCTGACATCTGGAGAGTTCGGTAGACTCCGACACTTTCTGCTACTTTTACCGCCATGCGATGATGATGAATTACCCATTTTGTAAAGTTTTCAAAACTTCTCGAAGCTGCGAATATTTCACAAAAATTTTATTCCATTATTCCCTGAGAAGCCCCGTTCGTATAGCGACTTCTACATATTTTTACCATTTTTTATTATTAATTAATTTTTTAAACCATTTTGCTTTCAAAAATTATGCTGAATAAAAATCACTTTACCACTTGATCACTTTTTATTAGTTTTTGTTATCAAAATCACATAGTGTTGCATACTCTCGGGCACTGCTACATATTAGACTTATCTCAGGCATATTTTTAGGCTTTAAATGTATACATTTCATACAGCATAGTATTATTTTTTTCTTTAAATCCATTTTATATTTAAATATGATAACTATGTTTTAACTTTAGTTAAATATTTGCTATTGAAGGCTGATGAAACCGATGTGTTAAATTAAATTTATTTTTTACTTTTGATTGTTATAAAACGGTCATAATGGTAGTTAGAGAAATGTTATATTGGCAATAATTTTGTTTATTTTCCAAAGTGCTAGAGGAATTAAATGTTCTTATGAAATACTGATTATAAGATTAATCTTGTATTTGTATTGTATGTTAAAAAATGAATTTTAGGAGATTAGGAGGTTTTTGAACTATTCTGCTATTTTGTAAAAGTTTTTCAAAAAGGAAAAAAATGCTATAAGATTATGTTTTTACCAGTTTTTAATTAACTGTGAATAAAATCACAAACCGGGATTCAAACTAACTTGGACAACTATATTTTTTTAAATAATTATTTTTTACTTTATTATTTTTCTTATAAGCATAAGTGCTTTTTAATGAATTGGAAATAATGATCGGTGAATTGAGATATTGTGCAAAAGCATTTTAAATTTACTACAATATTTACATTTGTCTGTTTGTCTACTTTTTTCACTTTTCTAATGTTACTGAAGTTAACAAATTCTTTAAGTTAAGTTCGGCTTTGAAATAGTCGAACTTCATATTGAACGATCATAAGATAATTCTTATTCTATTATAAAAATAACTTTTCTACAGCATCTAACCGCTCATATTTAACAAAATAAACTGTTGTATCGCAATATAATCACTAAAGCCTTTTATTTATAAGGAAGTAAATTGGATAAAACAAATTTGTTCACCAGTTTTTAAAAAGACATTTGTCTTAATTTTAGTCAGTAGCAAAAATTTTTTTTTATTATTTTCGAACTACGAGTTTATTTGCAAAACGTCATTTGTAATTATTTAGTATATATTGAAAATAAAAATTTTGCTAAATAAAATTTTTTACTAGGGTGGATTGATATTGAAGCTATTTAGCTGTAGATGGCATCAGAAACACAAAAAATTTTTTTTTAAATTGCTATCTGTCAAAAGTCAGCTGTACAAATTTCACCCAAATTCATCGATTGGTTTACTTGTTGTAGCTGTTTGAAGTAAGCAATGTTTTTGTTTCTTGAAAAATGAAACAATATGCGGTGAAAAAAACTCGATGAACATTACGGTGAATCTTTTTCATCAGATTACATGCTAAAATATTGAATTGCTGTATTTAAACGCGGCCGGATAAGCACTGCAATTATACGATGAACAGGGAGATCCAAAAGGGGTGGTATGGTATAGAAAATATCAAGAAAGTCCTCGATATCGTTATAACTGATCGTCAAGTCAAGTTACGTGACATTGTTGAAATGGTAATCATATCATATGAACGTGTGTTCAATATTTTGCATGAACAGTTGCAAATGAAAACGTTATAGGCAAGATGGATGCAGCGTTTGCTCAGTGTCGAACAAACACGAGTTCGACAGACCATTTGACAGCGGTGTTTGGACATGATAAAAAGTAACCGGTTCACACATCATTAGATACAATGCTAAAATTACGTGAAATACTCTTCGAATTGCTTGACCATTCACCTTAAAGTTCAGATTAAGCTTCTAGTGACTTTTTTCTGTTTCCAAACTTGAAAAAAACGATCGTAGGAAAAATATTCATCTCAAACAAGGAATGATTACCGAAACTAACGTGTGTTTTGAGGGGTTCCCAAAATCGTATTATTCGGATAGTATAAAGTAGAAATAAATGGTTTTTGAAAATAATAAAATAAATATATTTTTTTCCTATTTAGGTAGCTTCAATTTTAATCCGCCCTATTGAATGCACGCAAATAACTTTTTCACTAAAAATTCTGCATACTTTTTAACTTCAGCTTTTGAAAATCAAACATCTTTTTATGTTGCCTACTTTAAGTTGCTTGTTTTAATTAAAATCACTTCATTCGTTTTTCTTCCATCATCTTAAATGCTCAATTATACGTTCTAGGGATTACTGTTATGTTTTTGTTGTCTTATTGGTCTTGTAATCTTTTAATTGTTATTTTAAGTAAAAAATTCTTATTTTGTATTATAAGCCACATTTGTTTACTTTCTATTTAATTAGCATTCTTTCTACTTATGTTTGTTGTTGGGCAGATTAAGAAAGAATAAAACAAAACAACAAAATATACATTATGGCCTGCAAACAAAGAGAATATTGCATTCAATGGCTCTGGGAGTTTTGATTTGTTTTGTCCTTAAGCCTAAAATGAAACTACATAAAACATGAAAACAAATAATCTGAGGTATTTCGAATTTGTTTTTCTAAGTAAATTTTCTGCTATTACTATTGTTATGGTTATGTTTGTCTTAGTGCATTATGTAAGTTTTATTTGTCTAGTATAACTTTATTAGTTTCTGTTTTTGGGGATAGAGTATGAGCAACAACTCCTGCAGGCTGTGTTTATAATGCAATTAAATGTAAAACATACTTTAGGGCATATACATATAAATAGTAATTAGGAAGTAAATAATTGGGAAAAGAAAATAAGGCTGGAAGAAAGTTGTTGGCCTGATAAGGAGAGCTTATGTTTTGCTAGCTGTATTACAGTTTAAGAAACAAATGAATTTCAAGTAAAATAAAGAATTTTGTATAAATGTGTGGAAGGTAATGAAACAGTATTATATAAACTTAAATTTCATATTTTAAACAATTTTGGCCGATACCAATGGACCCAAAATAAGATTGCCGTTTATTCCGATTTCAATAAGTGAATTTTGTGTAGCAGTGAAGCTCACTTTTGTTTGAATGGATATGTCAATACATAAATCTGCCGTATTTGGCATGGTGGCCCATTTTTTGGCTCATACTTCTTAAAAAAAGACATTGGCCAGAAAGTTGCAGTCAATGGTGACCGCTGCATAGCCATAGTTTCGTAAATTAATCAAACAACCATGATATGCAGGAGCTGTGGTTGCAAATAGACCGCTCAACCTATCATACAGCTGATTCCAGCATTGATTTATAGAAGAATATATTTAGTACAGTTTCAAGTTTTGGACTCCCAAAGCACCTTCCATATTGTGTGATATATAAAATCGCTAGTCTATGCTCATAGGCCCACAACGTTTGACCACTTGAAGGTTAGAATTGGCAATATACGGTCATGAATGCTGGAAACATTTATCGAAAATTGGACATTAGAACCAGCCATGATGGTCATATACCAGAAGTCATATTTAAATTATAATAAAGTGAATTTCATATACATTTCCTACTTTATTCCGTTTCAAAATTCTATACCTTTATCAAAAATATCTTTTAAAGCAGTGGAAATATTTATTTACATCAAGAACATCCGATTTATCAATTTATATACCGTCTGTACATACAAATGAAGCAGCATTTACGGTCACGTGAAAGCAATCCCGTTTTTACAACCCCATTCGGCGACTAATAAAAGATCACTACTCAATGAGTCATTCAACAAATTTTGCATCTTTACATCGATTTCAGATAAGCTGGGCCCATAACTGAAAGAGTACGAATGGCAAACGTTGTTGTCCCTCGGGAGAGAGTGGTTAGGTTTCGAAGTTTGATATAGAAGATCTTTAAAAATATAAGAAACAGGGTGTAGGAAAAAGAACCGAGTCTTGGGGTACTCTTGAATTAAACTTGAACTCGTGTGATGAGACTCCATGTGTAACAACTCATATAGTATAGTTCAATCTCTGAGAAAGCTCGATATGAACCAAGAAAAATCATCATCATCGACACTAGAAGCAGCACGTTTTGCTACCATACCAAACTCTATCAAACGCATTGGAAATATTGCGAACCACCACACTTACCGGAATGAGGGAGCGAGTGGCACTGTTTCTCCGAGAGAAATGCTAAAAGATTGCCAGTAGGGCGACCCCTGCTAAGTCCACCTCACAAGATTACTTTCGATTAGATTAGTAAGCGCACAACAAATTGCAATTGAGTGATAATTTTCAGTGTTATTTGTTTCACCCTTTTCGTGAATTATTGTTACATTAGCAATCTTTCAACACGACAGGAGCTCGCCAATATGTAAAGAATGCTGAAAAGGCGTGCTGATGGACGAATGTAGAAGAGAACAGCTTCAATACTAGCTGATTTTGCTGGAATCCGGCCGAAATTGTACAGCAACCAACGGAGCAGTAAAATGTGGGTAAACTTCATTCTATTTCATAAGCTTTTTTAAACCACTTGGCCTTAGATTAGACCAAATGGTCTAATATAGAACATTTTACTGCTTTTTGTTTGATTCAAATGGTTTTTGGTTGAGGCTTCTTTTCAAAACTTTCGTGACTCAATGACTTTTTCCTACTTTGGTATTATTTTTGTCCCCTAGTTTTACTTTCTTCATATCTATTAACAGCGCAAATTTATATTTCATTCTCTTTTCTATTTAAGATATTTATTTAAGATACGATTTCATTTCGCCCAATATATTTCGCTATGCTTAATTTGACTGCATACTTTAAGGATAATATTTTTTTATATTATTTTTAGTGTACATATTTTCAATTTTTCTTTATTACATTGTAAATTTTATAGCATGTTTATATCGACAATAAATTTAAGACTGCTTGTCGATTCTTGAACCTTGACCAGCAAAAACACACAAAATTACAGCAAATATTAACTTTGTTTCTCTATAAATATACAGCTGTATTTAAGATTTATGGCCCAAGAAACAATAAGCCCAACAACAAAAGCCATATTTTTTATTGTTTGGACATTATAACTTTATTGCACAATGACAGAAAAACAACAATAAAAAAAACATCACGAAGAAAAAACTGTACTCAAAATAAAAAAAAAACCAAAAAATTTTTTTGCAACAAACTTTTAAAAAGATTTGCAGACAAATATTTGTACAAATGTTATTCCTTATTTTTTGTGGATACCAAAATAAGAAGAACAGGGAAAAAAAGTTGAAGAGAAGTTCTTTGCAACTCTCTCCATCAGGTTTTCTCTCTTAGTTTACTACTTCAAGTACGAGCACATATTTATTGTTTTAACCAAAAATTCTTAAAGTTTTCAAGATTTCTTATGCCAATTTATTTCTTAACTGTTAAACTTCCGTTTGACCAAAAAAGGTGATTTGTGTGGAACAGTAAAAAAAGGCAAAGAATAAAAAAAAACCGAACCACAAAAGCTCCAAGTTATATTATATGTCAAAGTTAATCACCATTTTGTCAATATATTTGACAGGTTTGGCGCTGATTTTTTCCGTTTTTGTTTTACTGCATTAAATAAACTCACGCACACACGAATCCACAATAGGGATTTCGCGCTAACTAACGGTATTAAAATATACCAAAAAAAGTTAAAAAAAAAACTTCCAGCTAAATAAATGTCAATAACTTTTTGAGAGAGAGAAAAAAAAGAAATGAAAAAACCTTAAGTAGTTTCAAGTAACAAAAGACAAGTCGAGACAGACAATTTGATGATTAAAATGGGTGCAGCAATATAAACATACACACATACATACATACATGGAAACAAAATACATTTTATTCCCATCGCTCAAGAAAAACCTTTAACATTATTTATTAAAATTTGAAGAAAAATTATATAGGTACATACAATATTTGCAAGACGTTTGTTTTTTGAACACATTACATTCATTTTATTTATAACCCACACTTAAGTTTTCTCCAGGCATGCTGTAGCATGTTCTTTCAAGATTTTCTTTTCAATCCCCCATGAGCAATTTATCATATGATTTCTAAGGTTGGCAGTGCAAACCGCCCTAGAAATGTATTCTGGTCTTTTTGATAAATGAAAATTGGTAGAAAAATGTAACTCATTAATTTTTACGACAAATTGATTAACCATCAATTTGTATGTACGTACATATGTATGTATGTATGTATGTATGTGTATATGCATTGCATATATGTACATATATTATTTATAGTAGATGGATAAGTAGCCTTGAGAAGCATTGATTGCTGCCTTTAGGCGTTTTTTTATATCCCGTAATGCATGGGACGTTTAGCAGCCCATAACTGGCAAATTATAAAATGTGTTTTTTGCTTTTTGCCTTAAGCCAAATGAATGTAGCACAAGCTCAAACACGTGCTGAAACGCGTGCTTTAACTTGAGATAACGCAAAAACTTTAAAGAAAAACGGCTGCGTAACTTTTTTTTGTCGCAACACTTCAAAAACAAAGATTTATTGATTTTTTCTGAAACCAAATGCAAACTGATGAACTTTTTATTATAAATAAATTACCTAAAAATATAGCAAGTATTTAAAGAAATTAATAAAAAAAAAACCATTGTGTACACGCAGAGAAAAGACAATCTGAAATATTGTTGTAACTACATTACACGCAAAAAAAAGCAGTTTGGAATATTGTTGTCGCAACATTAGTGTTTACTCCGTCATAATTTGTATTGTTGCCACTAGCAGCATATTATCGTTTTTAATATAGTTTAATCCTCTATGAATATATTAGTGTTGAAGTTTGTACATTTCTATTATTACATTTCTATCATTTTAAAATATGGTTGAATGCAATAATAATATTTAAAAAAATAATTCGTACACAACAATAGCTTTTGTTATATATAATAATAGAATGGTTTTTAACTAACTATTGTTATTAAACATATGTATACATAGTTTTATTTAATTTTTTATTCTGAAGCAATTAGAGTATTTGTATGTGTTTTTTCCATATAAATAATATAAAAAATAATAAAGAATATATAAATATTAATCCGTAAAAATGATTATAGAAGCAAAGATTTGGAAGCAAAAAGGTTGGTACAAGAACTTATCTCGACAAATGCATTTATGTATGTGTTTTAATGGGCTTTAATTTTATGTGTATTTTTACAGATTTGTACGAGTATATTGACCAGAGCGAAAATAATCAATCATTCTCCATCATCAAGATTTTGTAAAATTCGGTAATTTGTAATCCAGTTTTAAAACGATTAATTGGAAAATATATATTTAATAAAATAAAAAATTTTATTTTAATTATAGAATTTATGTGTGCATTCATTCATACGAGTATGTGTATTTATTATGTACTCATATAATATCGTGACGTTCAACAATAGTACGATTGATTGTGACAATAAAATTTAAAACTTTTATGGGTAGGGATGATAATATGACAGTTAAATATTAAATTTTACCAAACAGTATTCGTCATGAAACAAAATTTATGACTTTTACCAAATATATATTTTTTATTTTTTATATTGGACTAGTACTCACGGGATGACCCCTACATATGCAGCGCATTGTACCAGAACTAGGAAAATAGGTTGTGAGGAGGGGGAAAGAGGGAGTAGTGTTTGTGAACATTTGACTTGAACATTCCAACGTTATAACAGACAGGAAACACGTCTGCAGGCAACTTGTTCCACAGACGAAGCGTACGGCTGAAAAACGAATTCTCTCTGTAATGCGTAGTACGATTCCCCGCGCAATCGACCACAAATGGTTGAGCTCTGGACGATGAACGCGTACTACGCAAAAATGTGCAAGTTTCGGGAACAAGATCCCTAATCTCGTCAGAGCAAAATCCATTGTAGTAACGATAGAACAGAGTAACGCACCCCACACTGCGTCGATGCTCCAGTGAGTCAATAGAGTTGGATACCCTACTGTCACCGATGAGCTTCTTCGCCCTCTCCTGCACACGGTCGAGTAACCCCAAAATAGACTTTAAGGCACCGGCCCAAATATATGGTTATATATGGTATAATTTTGGTTCTTGGCTGTACTTAATCTTGCAAATAAATTCAGATTGAAACCATATTACGTGGTTGTGTTCAACCATATAGCTCAACAATACTATTTTGCCCTTAAAATATTGTCATATCAACCATATTTTTTCTTCTACGTGTATTCACCAGAAGTTGGCGTCGTGACAACATATAGTTATACTGCTGTTGAATTAATTTTTGTGAATTTGTTTTCAAAGCGCTAATTGTTTTTACTTTGCTTGATACATTGACATCACTAACAAAGCTTTTGTAGCCAACAAAAATAAAAATAAATCTAATTTAGCGACAGCTACAACGGTGGTCATGTAGTCCTGTAGCTGTACTATCGTCAATATATTTATTCTCATAACAACGCGTGTAATTAAATTTTGTGCTTTTGTAGTCGGTAGCGTGCTGTCTCGAATGTGTTCAATTCTTAACTCAGTAGTCGACTACACGAAGTTGTGAAGTCTGCTGTGGTCTATGTGTTTCATACTTCAATCATAAAAAAGGAACCTAAAATAAATGCCTTTTCTACACAATTTTTTTACAAAAACTTTTTTAATCCGTCTGTCATTAAGAAAATATGATTTTTTATTCTGGTGACAAATTATTCTCTGTTGAATGCAATTATTTGGTTGTTTCTATTTGATTGCAATTTTAAAGCTTTGATGATTTGCCAAGTTTTATTTTAGTATTTCACATTTCCCTTTTACGCAAATTTAAGCGCAAGAAATTACTTTATGACACATGTCAAAATCAAAATGTTGCAATAAGTAGTTTTTTTTTTTTTGTTTATTAAGTTTTGTTTTGCAGGCCACACATGTTGAATGTGCGATTTTAGTTTCTTTTGTTCAGGGCGATGATGATAATGGAAGTAGATGAAAAAAAAAAACACACTTACACAAGAGAAAAAACAAAACTCCACACTTGACTGCATTTATTTCATAAATTTATTAAAGTGAAGTTTTTTTACTCGTAGTTTTTTTATTGTCATCATGCTTGAGTTTTATTTGATGACTATCAAAAGCGTTTGATGGTGATGGGCTTTTTATAAAGTAAGAACAACAACAACAACGTTAACAGCTGTCAAAGTGACAACTTTTATTATTACAAAGCTATTGAGTTTTTCAACTCAACTGCTGTTCGAAGGCCAGGGCTTTACACATTACGCTACTGTTTATTTGGAAAGTCCCATTAGGCTTTGTCGGTGGGGCTTCTAGCTTTTCTTTTTGTTTAATAAACCGTGGAGCTGCTTCATAAATTTACTATTTTTTTGTATTAGCTTTGGATGGCAAAAGCACTTTACGCAGAACTATTTTATTATATACTCGTACATACCTACATACCTAAACTTGAATGTCTGGCGTTTGAACATGCATGAATGCTTAACAACAGGAAATCTATGCTACGAGTAGTATGTAATTGTTTGATAGTGTTAGATAAGATTGCTAGAAATACTTCTAGGTATGTAGTTTTTTCTATAAAGTAAAAAAATATATGCTTAAAAAATTGCTTATAAATAAATTTATAAGACATTTTATGTCTCCAATTTATAATTTTAGTTTTGTTGAATTTTTCTTAGACCTCCTACATTTGTTGTTAAGTAACAAAAAATAAATAAAAAGAGACAAATTTATTGAAGTTGTAAAATTGCCGGGAGGAAAAAATCTAGCAAATTTTCTATAAACTTAAATGGTCTTACAAATTTTACTTTTCCATCACTATAAATTGTGACAAATTTATTTTGTAAGGCCTTAGATTTTTAATAAAGAAACATGTAGATTTGCACGTTACAGTGCAGACGAAAAGTATGTGTTTAACTTATCTGAATTAAAATTCTTTATTTCCATAGCTTTTGCTAAAACCAGTAAAAGCGCGCCCAGACCTGTAGTCCAATTCGTCGCAAGTTTATCGAGGCTCCTGGAGGGAAAAAATATCGGCGGCGGCTAAAAGGCGGCTATAGATCGGCTAATTGTTTAAGCGCTTAAGTTTTTTAATATATAAACATCGTTCGTTTGTATATAATATTTTTTTTAACGGGGATTTCCATATTAAATTTAATATGGTTTGAATTAAAAACTAGTTTTACTGTTACCACAGAAGTGTTTCAAAAAAATAAAAAAAATATTTTAAAACAATAATTGTAAAAAAATATATATTAAAAAAAAGCATTGTTTTAAAAATATACTTTCTTTAAAGGATACCTTTGTTAACACGCTTATATTAGTTTCACTTGTCTGTTTGTACTCGTATGTTTACAACCAGCGTTGCCAACTTTGGAATTCCAAGAAGCAATAAAATTGGGGGAAAAGCACGTTATTTCAACAAACACGCACCAAGTTTAGAATTTTTTTATTTTTAAAAACTTTTTTTTTTTGTATTATAGAAAGTACAATACCTTTCTATTAAAAATACGATAATAAAACAGTCTTTTTATCGGCTATTAGACGATCGAACTGATGGCATGCCATCAAATTCGTTCAATAACTAGAATTCGTGTTTGTCATAATTGGCCTCTAGTGCGATTCTGTTACTATTATTAAAACAATAGTATCTTTGCAATCATTATAACGATGTTTAATAAAATTTGTTGTTCAACAATAGCTGATTTTGGTCGCTGCCGGCAAAACTCAGCTGTTGGTTTTACTGCCTTTTATCAGATACAAAAAAGTACGGCTGATTACCGCCGTAAAAATTATATTTCAGAAGCATACAATCGTGACTGCAAGGGATGAAATACGTCGAAAAAATTTACGATTATAATTACGACAATCATTAAAAGATACAGAAAGCTATCAAACTCGATGACGTAGTTCTATCAAATACAGTGTAAATTTCATTTTTGTTTTCGTAAGCGAACAGCGAAAATCATTAAACTGGAGTGGGTGTCTTTAAAAGAATTTATTGAAATATACGAAAATTTGCCAGAATTGTAACAACTAAAAGATGAAGTTTATCGTAATTAAAATTTAATGCAAACGATTTGAAAAAATTTAATATTTATTTATAATTTAATTTAATTCATAATTTGGTAATTTACTAATTACTAAAGCAGTAGCAAATGCACGGCCTTCATAAATACGACCTTCACTATTCAATGTTTATCTACTGTAATATTTGACAAACTTAACTTGATCGTTTAATAGCAAAACGCTAAAAAGAGCAAATTTATAAACCGAAATGTTTCTTTTTCTTTCGAGAGTATGTGTACAACAGCAATATTGTCTTACTTTCTGCATAGAATATGGTACGATTTCCACATTATTACTTCGTTTTCTGATTGTACTCTACAAAATGATATGTAAAAATCTTAGATACTTAAATATTTTTTTTTAAATATTTTTCGAAATTTTTTAAAGCCGACTTTGGGAATTACCACAAACTCGAAACCGCTTCGCTAACCGAATCAGAAGGTTGTTATATATTCGGTGCGCATTTTTACCATCGAGCGTATATCGGAACTATTAACGGTCATTCGATTTAAAGCGAAAATTGAAGTTGAAATATTGTTTCCAGGGAGTTAGGGGATTTAGCAATTCCCAAAGTCGATTTAGGGAATTCAAAAAAATAAAACTTGGATCGCGTAATACAGGTAATTATCTGATTATATGGATAATTAGTTTTTTTTAATTGTATTTATTCAAAACTTTACTTTTTAAACTGATATTTTTTTTCTAAAAAGATTGTTCTCAAAAAAGAACTTGTTAGAAAAAGGTATCTGTTTTCATCAGATTGAACAAATATTTTTTACGCTAATAAAAACTATGTAATTAAAATGATCATTATTATATATTTTCATAAGCAATTTAAAATATAAATAAGCCGGCACGAGTCGCTTGCACCGGTCGGCGGCGCCTCTTAGTTGGTGAGCATCGTGCGTTCGCTGTGGTCACATTTTTTACGAGTAATGATTTCAACGTAATTGCTCGTCGACAATTTTGTTTAAAGTTCGGTATTCGGTAAATACGTGATAGACCGAGTGTAATTTTAATTCGTTCGTGTGTGCAGAGATTCCGCACAACTGCTTCGGCTATGAATGGCCCACGGCCAGGGCACAGTTGGTCTACAAGAACTCCCGAAAATATTGAGCTGTTTGAAAGCGGCTTACGAGAAAATCCGTGACTTTCAATAGGAAAAAAGTAGCCTCACTGGGACTTCCAAGAAGAATTAGTCAGGAAATTTTAAAAAAAGATCTGAATTTCGAACCATCTAAAATTCAAATCATTCAAGAACTGCAAGAAAGTGACTTTAATTTGCGCAGACATTTTTGCGAAAGGATATTGGAGAGTTTTCATACTGTAAGATCCATTTTTTTGGAGCGACGAGACTCATTTTCTTTAATAGCTTTAGCAACACCCCATGGCCCGATGTAACTCCCATGGATTTTGTTTATGGGGCTACCGCAAAGAAATGGTTAATAATGACAATCCCCTATCTCTTGTGGCTTTGAGAGGAAATATTCGTTTAGAAATCTCTCAATTGAACCAGGTTTACTGCAGCGTGTGGCGCAAAACACAAGGCTCTGTTTTGAACAGTGTGTTCAACTTGACTCTTTAACAACTAAATCCGCATTTCCATTCTATCGTTCAATGCTCTTAAAAAACGTTTGTGTTAATTATTACGTTTTTTGTATTTTGACTAAATTTTTGTAGAACTTTTTTTTAATTTTATAAATTAGATTTTTGGTTTTTGTACTTCGGGTTTTAAGCTAAAATTTTTCTTTTTATAAGTTTTTCTTAAGAAGGATTTTTCTTTTCTTACAATACAAATTTGCTTTGTTCTATCATTTTTGATTGAAGAAGACAATAAAAATAATAATCAAATCTTTAGCTGGGGGACAACTAGCTGTTTCGTAGACACTAGTCATCAACACCCATTCGGATTTGATTAATTTAAGTTTAAAAATAATGGATCTGCTATCAGACACCCTGTATTTATATAGTTTATGGACAAACGTAAAGCATGTGCTTGCCTATCGGTTTACGTACGTTTATTTTGCCCTTTAGAACCGCTTACTTACATATAAAACAACCTCATCAACACATGTATTCACTACTGTTGGAAAACGCGTCTTGCCCACTGTAATTTTATGTAAGACATTAACTTGCCTAGCCGAGAATCACAAGACAATTTATCTGTTTTCGATACCATGGTGCATAATAATGAATTACACAAACATTGCAAAATGTTTTGCAAAAACGAAAAAAAAAAAACATCAAACAGAACTAAAGCAGAGAAAGATGAAAACGATTGAACGATTGAACGTGTGTGTGAGTGTGAGTGTAAGAAAGAGTAAGTGAATGCAAGTGCGTGTATGGAAATAAATGTGTATCAACAATTACGGGCGTCAAGTTGACGCTTGACATGAGCTTGTCATTGCAATCGCTCTAAACAGTACACACAAACTGCCAGCAGGCTGGAGGAGCTGAATGGGCTGGCTGCGTGGCAGCAGCAACAGTAACAGCAGTTATAGTTAAATCTGACAGTCAGTTAGTTTGAAATTTAAATTCAATTTTTTTCCAGACACTTTTTTGATTTCGCAAACAAAATTTGCTGCATGCATTGTTATGTGTTCATCAACAAGAATGAAAATTGTATAAATTTAAATAAAAATTCTCTGGTTTTTGTGTGCGCGACAGTAAAATGTTGCATGCCAACATGCAACAAAAATGTTTAATTTTTTCCTTAAGCATTTGAAGAATTTTAAATAGCTGATTGCTTAAGTTGTTATAATTTGGTAGATCACAAAAACTGCCATGAAATGTAGTAATGCTGTTGCAAGCGGCAGCTAATTATGCAGTGTGAAACATTAAATGAGAAAATTGGCAGAGAATTTGTGTACTAACAAAACCTTGAACTGCTTGAGAAAGATATAAAATTTAATGATTACGTTTAGCAGTAACTTAGGGAATAAAAATGGAAATAAATTAATTAAGTAAACAGCTGCAATAACTGTTAAATTTCTAAAGGTAATTTTAGTCTTTGTTTTAGGCTTTTTCCACTGAACAACATCTAACATCTACCATCAGTTTTTGAAGATGATAACATCTTCCCATAAGAAATACATTGTACTAAAAGTCAACATTTTTCAACATCTTTATAAAATGTTCCTATTTCATTTTACTCCATTCAACATTTTTCGATTACTTCATTTCAATATCTTTCGATTATTTCAGAAACGTGGCAATAATGTCGATTATTCTTGTGGCATCACTGAAAAAATGCCATTAATTTTGAAAATAAAAAAAATTTATAATTTATATATCATGTGTCAATAGTTTGCATGTGTGTTTCAATCTTAATTTTTTTTTTCTTTGATAATTTTTATTGTATTTTTGTTACATTTTGTTTATATGCCCTACACATGGTGCAATTATTAGGTGGCAGCATTAGAGTTGCTGTACCAGATACATAATATTTTGTTTGTGTAAAAATTCCATTATAATGTCAAAAACATGTTTACAAAACAGAGGAAAATGAGAAAAAAAGTGTATATAAAGAAAATTAATTGTGTATTATTATTTCCATAAATCGTTTTTAACGCATTTTAAGCAAATAAATTATTTTTGAAGCGAGGGAAGTCAATAAGCAGTAGAATTTTTCTGTTTACATAGCAGACAGCATTTTAAGGAATTAAAATATTTTTGAAATCTTTTTTATTGTTTCTTTTGCATATTTTCAAACTGTTTAAAATATTATTTTTTCACTTCGCTTTTACGCAATTAAAATATTATTGAAAACTTCTTTATTAGTTTTTTGCACTTTTTATTTCTTTTTTTACACGATTAAAGTATTATTATTTTTCACCTCACTTTGTGAAGTGTGACACTACCATTCGTCTTAAAAAATTATCACTTGAGCTAGTGATGCCACCTGGTTAATGCACCTTGGCCCCACATTTTATTGATAAATATAGGTATATAATATTTTTTTTTTTAATTAATTTTTTCCAAAAAATTTTGCGTGCTTTTGTTAAATTGTTTCAAAATTGAAAAAATAATATTTTTGGCTGATAGTAGATGTTAGATGTGAGCAATGTAAACATCTTTCATGCGTTTCATGAAGATGTTGATCAGTGTAAAAAGCCTATTACGAATCATTCGCAGGACCATTTGCAACGGGTTTTATTTGTTAGTTGTTGGTATTATTTTTTTCTTACGCATTTGCTTTTGATATACCACTTAATGTTCATAAATTCATAATTAAATTTTTTGCTCTTTTCAAGTAAATAAAATAAAGCTCTTGAAAATCATAAGAATCACGTTTTAAACATGACAGCTTCATTCCCTTCCCCAGCCTGACTACCCTTCTCTCACATAATTTCCTCTTTTTTTCTTTTATTAAGTACTCTGCTCACAATTTCGACAATTAGAATTTCAAGTGTCATTTGCCTGATCCTTTTTTTTTTTTTGCTCTTCCAAAACTAACATAAATTATCCTGAGGCAAAAACCCACACATTATTCTTATAATAGTATCGTTCAAATTCGTTTCAAATCATTAAATAAAGATTAAAAAAGATTTGCAACCAAGAAAAGTTTATCACAGCGTGCAGCTTAGAGCAAAAGCGATAGAGCAGGGCTTTCTTTATGAATCTGATAAAAATTTATGAAAAATGCTGCACTTTCAAATGGCTGCACAATTTCTCTGACAACTAAATAATGAAACAAACCGAAGAACAACAAAAAGCAGGGTTTGACAAAAAATTATGATGATTTGGTCACGTTTCTGCTTAAGACTGGCTGTGGAGAATAAATATTTAACGTTGAAATACGAATTTCATATTTATTATGCGTTCAAGTTCTGAACAAGTTTGAGAGACTGGTATACTTGTAGTTGTTACTCGTAAATTTATGCAGTCAGCGCACTTGTTAAACGTTGGTAAAATATTCATTTGGTGGTGGATTGTTTGGTTTTTATGGTGCAAAACAAAACCCGCAAGTAACTGAACCCCGAAACCTTTAAAAAGGAAGTTTAAAATATTTTTGTTTCTACACAGAAAAAAAGGGACACTCGTTTCTTTTGCTTTCATTCTTTCTTTAAGCCAACAATAACTAACAATAACGAAAGGCCGTAAATCACAAATAATATGGTTGTTCTTTTTGTAGTCAAAAGGTTTTGTCAAAAAATTTTTAATATTTTTTTTAATAATTAGGGAAACGGAAGCAGTTATTTAACAATTATTTTTCACTTGATAAACTTTTTTGTTTAAAGTAGGCGTTGACGTTTGTGACGTTTCATGTGCTGCAGTTGTCATGTTTTTTGGTGTAAAAATTAAATTGTTTTATACCAGCGGCACGAGTATTTAATAGCTTTATTTTATAATATGTTAATTTCTTAACAAGCTGTAAGAATTTCAGTGAACACGCTTAATAAGTAATCAACAAGTTGTTGTTAAAATATCTTGAACAACTAACATTGGAATACAATATAAAGAATGGTCCAACCAGAGCTCTTGAGTTTAATTAAATAAGTAAATAAGATAAAAAGTGCTACGTTTTTTACCTTTAAAATAGATCTTGCCAAGGCAGCTTTATTCAGGTAGTGGCAGAATTACAATAAATACAACACCAACAAACATCAACATGTATTTTGTGGGTGTTGTATTTATTGTAATTCTGCCACTACCTGTATAAAGCTGCCTTGGATCTTGGGATAAAATACATAACAACTTTATTTACACTTAATATCACTGTATAGTGTGTTACTACTAGACCTGCTTACTTTTCTGACTTATGAGTGTCTGGCACAATGTTCAACATTAAACTCTGTTTCTGACGCATATCTGCCTGATATTTATACTTCGTTATTACCTTCTACCATAATCAAGAGTTTTCTAGTCATTCGCTGATGATTATTTTAGACTCAAATGTGCAAATGCACACATACATACGAAACAATAAGAACGCAACAACAGCGACAAAATCGTTGGTGGTTGATTTACTTAGAATTTTGCGTTCTTTACATCAGGTATGTTTGTTTGCTAGTGTAGTATTAGCTTTATGCTGTATGTGTATTTATAATAAGTTCAGTATTTATTATAATCAGTTTTGAAACTGATTTACTTCAGCACCTGCCTTCATAGTCCAATTTGATGATGGACCAACTGCACGGGGTGAATTATTCATGATTCATTAGTGTCCCCGTGTGGCGTTTAAGGCTTACACAGGCTTGCTATAAGTTTGTAGCTATATGAACAAATCTCTTGCTTAAGAGATCGGGCCATTCTAATGCTTCTTGCTTGCAATTTCCCAACAGTCAATGGAAGGCAAGACTAAATTTCCGATATCGGTCCATATACATATGTATGTAAACCGATTTTTGCATGAAAAAAGTTGTTTTTTCTTTAAAGCAGTTCTGGTGATAAAGGAAGATTATATAAATACATAAAATGAAAATTTTTGGTATCGGTCCTTATACATATGCACACATATCTGAGTATAGTCTAAACCGATTTTTTCAGGAAAATTTTATTTTATTTTTTTGGTTAAACGTAGTTCGGGTTAGAAAAGACGGTTACTAATGTACACAAAATGAAAATTTCGGCCCATATATACCAGAGATATAGTCTAAACCGATTTTTCAATGAAAAAATTATTTTTTCGTTAAAGCAGTTCTGATTATAAAAGGAAGTTAGTAAAATATAGAAAATGAAAATTTCCGATATTGGCCCATATATGTATATCCGAGATATTGTCTAAACCGATTTTTTCATGAAAAAAGTTGTTCTTTCTTTAAAGCAGTTCTGGTGATAAAAGAATATTTATAAATACATAAAATGAAAATGTTTGGTATCGGTCATTATACATATGTACATACATATATCCGAGTATAGTCTAAACCGATTTTTTAAGAAAAAATTTTTGTTTGGTTAAACGCAGTTCTGGTTGGAAAAGACGGTTACTAAAATACACAAAATGAAAATTCCCGTTATCGGCCCATATATACCAGAGATATAGTCTAAACCTATTTTTCGATGAAACACATAATTTTTTCTTTAAAGCAGTTCTGATTGTAAAAGGAAGTCATTAAAATGCAGAAAATCAAAATTTCCGATTTCGGTCCCTATACTCGTATACCCGAGATATATCTACCCTGAAACCATTTTTTTTCATGAAAAAATTTTTTTTGCTTAAAATCAGTTCTAATTATAAGACGAAGTTATTAAAATACAAATAATGAAAATTTTCGATATCGGTCCATATATACCCGAGATATTGGGTAAACCGATTTTTCCATGAAAAAAAAATTTTTTTTTTCTGAAAAGCATTTCTCGTTATACAGGAACGTAACTAAAATACAGAAAATGGAAAATTCCGATATCGGTTCATATATTACCGTGATATAGCTTAAACAAACTTTTTCATGAAAATGTCCATGAAAGATTTCGGTTTTTGAAATAGTGATTACAAGGAAAAATATTTTTTCCCCGATATTGGTCCATATATATCCGAGCATATTTAGTGCAAAATTGTAATATATACTATACACATACGTGACTATCGTGTAGGCTATTTTAGATTCGGCCCAGCCGAATACACCACACTCTTACTTGTTATGTTTAGTATTAAGATTTGAATACTTATTGTTAGTTCATTTTAAAGATTCAATAAATAAAAAAACACTTAAAAAAATTTTCTGTTATAAGTTTTTCTCTATCACGTAGTGATTTTGTTTTTACAAGCCTAATTAACATACTAAGGTACGAGTATTTTGCCATACATGGAGAAAAGCTTTACCGAATTCAACTGCGAATTCACATGTAGTACAAGATTTTGTAAACATAAGCTTAATACACTTCTTTACATTTTTTCCATTTAACATCTGTTCAGGAAAAACAGATTTTAAATTACCGCCTCAAAACATGTAGTCTTTAATTGAAACAACAGCCAAAAAATATTTTCTGTTGAACAGTGTTGTTAACTTCTTCTGCAAGCACATGCATATACTCGTATAAAATAAAATTGTATGCGACATTTACTGGATTAAGCTTGATTTTAAGTTTATACTGTTCATCTATCTGTCCACTTGTCCGTCTGTCTGTCTGTCTGGCCGCCACAACATACAAAAACACATCTCGTTAGCTTTCCCCATTTTCTTTGCTTTTCATTTCTGGAGATTCATTTGGAAAACTAGTAATTTAATCCCTTTTTAAGTACATGCTTGAAATAATGCACTTCATACATTGTCAAAGCTTAAAAGGGCATAAAATTAAAAGTGCCTGTCTTTTAACTACTTTTTGCAAAACTACAATACGACAATCATCCAACTCTAACAGTCAAAGAGAAATAAACAGTTTGAGTTATCAAACCACAGAAAACCAAGAAGAAACCAAAATTAAAATGTACCATATCTATGACAAACGGTAGTCAGTACGAGTAGTTGGCCAAAGTTTTCCTGCCACAAGATACCAACTAACCAACCAACCAACCAGCAACGATGCCTGCCTGCTCTTAGCCAAGGTAGTGAGACATAATTTTGGTTTCTCTGCTTGAATAAGTATTAAAAGATTAATTAAAGACACGCGTTTTGGTCTAAACCGGTTAAACTCAGGCAGATACAAACATGTTTATCTGCTAAAGTAATCGCATGAATGTACAAATGTATGTAAGGATAATTTCGAAAAGGGGTTCTAAAGATGTTAAACGATTAAAGAACTTTAAGTTATTATTAAATATGACATAAAAAGTGCCAACTTTAAGGCATTCATTTCAAGGCTGCTAAATAATATTTGTGGCATATAGATACGCATAGATATAGTCAGCTTGAGAAGTGTTTTAAATAAGGAAATATTGATTTTTACGATTAAGCTTTAAATTTTTATGCGACAGGATTGTAATGAACACTTATAATTTAACAGCAGCATTAACATTTTCTTTGAACATTTTAAGAAAATTACTTTGTGTTGTGAAAAGTAAATTGTTTACAACATGAGTGCCGCAGTTAATTGGTATCTCACATTGAAACTACGCTACAAGAACAGGAACGGTCAATTGAGCGGTCACATGTCTGACATTGTTGATAGAAATATTGGTCATAAGTTTGTCTTAACAGTGCAATATAAATTAGCACCTAAAACATTGTTTATACGTCAAAACCTCTCATGCACATATAAAATATGTATATTAGCAGTCACAGAACAAAACGTACCTTTTTGATTATTTGAAAATGTTGGAAATTCAGAGATTATTTTTTCACCCGATTATTTTATAGCATGAGTCCCGAAGCTCATTCCTTATTAGCACGTAACGCGTTGTCTATACGTCAAAACTTCTCATACACATATAAAATATATGAGGAGTCGCAAAACAAAACGTGCCTTTTTGATTATTTGAAAATGTCAGAAAATCAAAGATTTTTTTTCACCCGATTATTTTATAGCATGAGTCCCGAATATCAAACAAGCTCATTCCTTATTAGCGCATAGCGCGTTGTCTATACGTCAAAACTTCTCATACACATATAAAATATATGAGCAGTCGCAAAACAAAACGTGCCTTTTTGATTATTTGAAAATGTCAGAAAATCAAAGATTTTTTTTCACCCGATTATTTTAAAGCATGAGTCCTGAATCAAACAAGTTCATTCCTTATTAAAAATGCATTGGGTGGCAATAAGTCGCCCTAATAAATTTTAACGTTGCACGAAAGTAAAGGGCTTTTAATGAGCACGTTTTGTTAAATAAAACTAAAAAAGCATGTTTGGTTTAAAATAAAATGAAAAAACAATATTTTGATGTGCGTATTTTTGATATGTAAATATTTTTTTTATATCGGTATATCAAACCATTTTTGTTACTTGAACTTGAATGTAAGAGAATTTTCTCTTATTCAAATTTAACCATGTACGAGTATATTTTTGAGCAGAATTAAACTTTTCAATAAAAATATCCATTGGACTCAATTAATTAATATTTTATTTCTATATATATAAGGTAGTTTAAATTAAAACAATTTCAATTTCGTTAGTCTTAAAAAAATTACATTTTCAAAATTTTTTCTCCAATATCTTTTTTAATGAAACTGCCTTCGATATCTCCCTCTCTACAGTATTACTGTCACAATTAGAGAGGCGCGTGTGTTCTTTTTTTTGCATCGTGATCACGCACGGATGCTTAAGCTACAATCATGCGTGATTTGAGAAAATCACAACATTTTCCCCTCTCTACTTTTAATGAAACAAACAAAAATAAATTATCAAAACCACGTTTTGTTAAAATAGATAAAAAAGCGCGTGTTGTTCTGCAACAATTTCTCTCTTTCAAATTGAAGGTTCTTGTTAATAGTTTTCCTTCAAATATTATAAATTATTTAATTGTAATATTTAACTTTTTCATTATAAATTGTTAATATCTAAGATATAAGGCAAACCCATTTCTGGGCAATATTTGTTTCCATAAGTGTAAAAAATTGTAAAACTTACTATTAAATAAATTAAATTAAAAATTTTTAAAGACGAAATTTTTCTATGAGAGGGGAAGAAATATTATGCAAATAAGAATTTTTTCAGTAGCACTTGGCCAAATTAATGCAATTGCATCAAAAAACTAGTTTTTAAAAAAATGCAAAAAAAGCACGTTTTGTTCTGCAACTCCTCTTATGAAACCGACCCAAATACGAAAAAAAAAATGTTAGTTAAAATTGTGATATTCCCACAAAGGTGAATTTTTCGCAACTTGTGATATTTTTACGCTATGCTAAACAGTATGAAAAGTCATAATATTCCAACAAAATTCTCAACAAAGTATCAATGTTCAATTTTGTATCACTCTTTAAGATAAACTTATGCAAATTTATGCTTTTAAAACAATCAAATGCTTTTTCTTGGCCATAAATTAAAAGCTTATCTAAACGGGCTATTTTGTCTGGCTTTCAAGCCTAAAACATGCAATAAACCACCATACTTGTTATCTAATAGTAATATCCTCAAACTCCTTTGCGACAAAAAAGCTTAATTGTTGTTTTACTAAAACGATTGTAAAGAGACACCCAGCAGTTCTGAAGATATCCCTGGAAATGATAGTGTATGTGCACGCCAGCAATTCCCCTGCTTTTGTGCAATTAAAATAAAAAGAATTTAGTCGAATTTGGTTAACTACCTCAGCTAGGTAATTAGACAAAAGCAGTTCATGTCATATATCATATGAGCTGAAAAGTCTCGGGCCTTTTTTTTGGTTCAAAATTAGCTTTATTCATCAATGTAATCTCTCTAACTCTAACATTTCAATACCACTTTTGTAGAACGATTTAACTTTTGCCTCAAAATAGGCCTCAGTTTCAGCTATAACCTCCTCATTCGTGCGAAATTTCTTAACGGCAAGCGTTTTTTAAAATCTGCGCACTGTAGTCGCTGAGAGCCAAATCTGGCGAATACGGTGGATGTTCAATTCATATAGCTTTGCCATTGTTTTCATTTACTTGTGACATGGTGCGTTGTCTTAATGAAACAAATGTTTTTCTTTGCCATATGCGATCGTTTCTTTGCAATTTCGGCCTTAAAATACTCCAACGAACGCTATATAGTATTCACTGTTAAGGGTACTTTTTTTTCTCAAGATAGTCGATGAATATTACACCACGCACATCCCAAAATACCGAGGTCATAACCCTTGCAGCCGATTATTGTGCTTTCAGGCACTTTGGACGAGGTTCACCATACTTGTTATGCTGTTGCTGTCCACTCAGATGACGATCGTTTTGATTTCGGAGTGAAGTGATGGATCCATGTTTCGTCCTTTGTCACATATCGACGCAAAAATTCCGTTTTGTTGCTATTAAACATGGCCAAACACTGCTCAGAATCATCAGCACGTTCTCGTTTTTGGCCAACAGTGAGTAGACGCGGCAACCACTTTGAACAGAGCTTTCTCATAGTCAAATACTCATGCAATATACGATGTCAGCTACCTCACGTAACTTCACTTTTCGATTATCCAAAATGATTTTGTCGGTTTTTTTTTATGTTTTCTGGTGTTACCGCCTTATTTGGACCTCCACTGTGTTCTGCATTAACGGTGTCTCGACGATCACGTTTGAAGTCAGCAAAACAACGTTTTATTGTTGTTTCTGATGAAGCGGAGTCCCACTTTTCAAGCCATTGCTTGGCTTGAGCGGCATTTTTCCTCATCAATAAACAGTGTGAAATTAAAACACGAAATGGTTTTTTATCGATTGTTTTGAAAATAACAAAATTAGCGTCACTCTTAGCACAATAACTCACAAACTAATGAATAGAATTACTGCAATAAAACTAGTGCCATCTATGTGTTAGGCCCGAGACCCATGTAGTAGGGCAGGAACAGTAAATAAAAAATAAAAAACTATAACAATCAAATAAAATTAAATATCAAATATTCTTGATATTTAATTAAATTAAATATCAAATATTAAATTTGATATTTAATTATTTGATCTTGTTTAAGTAAATATTTCTTATTTTTGCAGCTAAAGATGGTTTAATTTTATATAAAAATTCAACAGGTTCATAACATATTAATTTTCCTGACGATGATAACAAATTGTTATCGAAATATTGAAAATAAATACTGTTGAATTTTTTATATAAAATAAAACGATCTTTAGCTGCAAAAATAAGAAATTTGAATTGTTTTTTTTTCTAAAAATTAATAAAACCAGTGCTTGTAAAGCACTTTCGATATATGTAAGTAATACAGTTTTCAGAACTACAGGGTATTTGAGTAATAAAGACTTTTTTGTTTGTACATAAGTTTGCTTTGTTTCTGCATGTTCGAAATGTGGGTAAAATTAGCATTAAATTGTTTACATTATTACATTATAGTTTGTTCCTTTATAGATTGTTTGGGTTACGTAAAATTTTATTAACATTCATAAATTAAATATACTTTAAATAGGAGATGATGCTCAAGTTAACGCAACAAACATTAATTAAAAACTCACATTAAACGTGTGGTCAATAAAATTGAATTTACAACATTGAAAACCCAACAAGAAGAATACGTTAACTTTTTGTATATACATACGAGTATCTACAGGCCAATATTTTAATATACGAGTACACAACTATTTTAAGGTCCTTCGAACTTCTGCTATCTTTTGTTTTCACATTTTTCCACACTTATTGATGGTAAACTTTTACCTGCAATATCGGGCATTTGATGCAGTTCCAACACATTATTTGTATATACATATATGAGTAGAACACCGGCTCGAGGGACCATATGCAAATCGTCAAACTTTCTATGCAATAATACTGAGGTCAGTACTGAGAAATTGTTTGGTATATCAGCAACTAGAAAAATACATTAATTCTTTGAGCCTACCTACATATGACTATCTACAGGCCACGAATTTGAATCATCATCTAACTGTTACTTTCCGTTTTTTCAGTAAACTCAACTTTTTCATCATGGTAAATTACACGAACGAACAATGTATGCAAATTATAAAAATGTACTAACCAAATTCGGAGTTGGTGATCGCAACTTTAACAGCGTTAACTCTAATTTTGGGTCATTATTCTCGCCTTAGTAGACAAGCAATAACAAGTTTAGTGCCAAAATTTGAGTCTACATATTCACTGTGTGATGCTGCAGTACCAGTGAGGTGACGAAAACGGCAGGGATGTTCAGCAGTCCATAGCAAACGATCCAAATTAATCGATTCCGTGGCGTTCCCAAAAACTGTACATCGCCGAGATCATTTTATGGCGAATTTTTCGTACAGATCTTGGTTTACACCTATTCAAGATCATACGGACTTAAGAATTGAGACCGATAGGCAATTGCACACGACGCACATTCTCCGACGGAGCTTTGGAGATGGCGAATTTCATCGCAAAATCATCTCCAGGAACCCAGAGATCATTTTTGACTCAATGGATTCGTCAGTAAGCAATATATGAATCATTGGTCAGCTGAAAATCAACATGTGCTTCATGAATCACCACTGTGTCAACATTGGGTAATATTTTTTCGTCGACGATAATGATCGTCATGTTACTGTGAATGGCGATCGTTATCGCGCCATGATTACGGATTATTTTTGGCCAGAATTGGAAAACATGGACTTGGACGATATGTGGTTTCAACAGGACGGTACCACAAGCCACACAGCATACGTTACAATCGATTTATTGAAGAGTAAGTTTGGCGAGCGTGTTATATAAATGGACCAGTCAATTGGCTACCCTGTTCGTGCGATTTAACGCCGCTAGACTTTTTCTTTGGGGCTACGTCAAATTATTGGTCTATGCCAATAAGCCGACGACGTTGGAAGAACTCAGAGCCGACAGTGAACGTGAACCAACGAACCAACTGCTGCCGACGTACCCACCATTCATATATGCCATATGCGATCAAATCGATCATAAAGTTATGGAAATATTTCAAATGGTTAGCGTGTTATAAAAAAAATTCCTAATTGAAAAACCCAATACTAGAAAAACGTCTAAGTTCTCATTTTAAATCGCTTGTATTGTAAGCCGACTATGTTGGAAAAACTCAGAGCCAACATTGAACGTGAAAAAGCGGTCTTTACGGCCAAAATGTGTGTGCGAAAATTGGGTCCAACGAACCAACTGCTGCTGACGTGCCCACCATTCATATATGCCAAAAGTGATCAAATCGATAATAAATATTGGAAACATCTCTAATAGTTTGTGCTTTATTTACAAACAGAAATTGTCAAGTCCTAATTGGAAAACACGATACTAGAAAAACGTCTAAATTCCCATTTAAAATCGCTTTTGCTTGCTCTACTTACCTCTAATATTAATGGTTTGTATTGCTGGATTTTAATTTATGTACGCTCAACCTTTAACATCCCCTTCAACATATTTTGTTAAAATATTCAAATTCCTAATTATTTATAATGCCAATAAACATAAATGGGCCTGTACACAATACATTCACATGCCATGTCACAAATATGACATTTAAACAAATTCATGCTTTTGCTTAGAAAACGCCCACAACGACTGCAACACAAATACGGACATATTAACAATTGATACTCACATCATAACCTCAAAATTCAAAATTTTAATGTAGGAAGTAACACAGTTTTCCAGCGCACAGCGTAAAACTCACCCCGTTACACACTCACACAGATGTTAACGGCAAACAAATGAAAACAAAACATTTTTCTTTTATTAGTTTTTCCTGCTCCAAAGAAAACATCTGCCCAGACATGTAGACGCAATAAGTTATTTTTTCTCACTTTTCTCCACAAAAAAGTTTTATAAACTTATTTATTTATATATTTTGAATATAAATTTAATCTCAACGAAAATAAGCAGGCATAACTAAAATTACTTATACATATGTACTTGCTGTTTACAGTAGATAAGGATTTATTTGATATTTTGACAGATTGTCAATGACAGTTGAATTTGGTGTGTTAAAAAAAAAAAATGAAATATAATGAAGAATTCCAGTTGAGATCGAATTACTACGGGTGGTGTTTTTGTGTCACTCAGGCGGGCAAAGAATTTCAATTTAAGTTGTGCCTTTTTTATTTTTCGAAAATTTTCAAAGTCAATAATGTCAAGGAGACAAGTAAATGCCAAAAACAGCAAACGACAAAGTGAAAAGGAAAATAAAATATTAAACACCCTCTTTTCGGAAAACGTTCTGTGGGAAAAGTATTTAAACCTCTTTGACCATTTGAAATCTAAGAGATTATTAAAAGGCTACTTATGAGATATTGTACCTTGATTATTATTAGCTCAGAAAACGTTAATTGATTACAGATTTAATCATATGCAAAACAAACAAAGGAATATAATTGATTAACCCAATGAAACTGAGATATGAGTAGGTTGATAGTTCTCGCTCTCGTGTGAACTTCAAAAAGAAATACATGAAAATTCACGGAACAAACTTTCCAGCAACATATTCGTAGTATTGACTTTCAATTAGTCAATTACTAAAAATTCGTTAGTTGTTGTGGTCTTAAAATAAACTGAGATAAAAAGTGACGCTTGCATAATATGAAATCAGATTTTTTAATTATCGGAAAGATGAAGAACACCGCATACGATATCGAGAAAAATTATCGAAATTTTTCATTTTGGTATCATGGCATACGATATCGAATAAATTGTATTGCAATAATATAAAAAAGTTAAAGTATTTGTTTTTTGTATTCGTACTTTTAAGAAACGTATGGTCTTCAATCTATTAGATTTTATTTAAATTACGATCCGATATGCATTGTTTGCCATAATCTAGATGTATCGTAATGTTATTCGGTACGATAGTTAATTCGATATCGTATGCGGTGATTAGGCCCCAGAGCTAAGCAATTAATTTGCATACGTCAGCACCTGCCATAACAACCTAATCTGACGAAAGACTTATTCCACAGGTTGAACTCTCTTCCAGCTCACCAGCGCTCCCATGTGACTTGCAATGCTCTTACAACAGCTGGTCTTGAACATTCCAAGAAATTTCTAAACTTTCATACAAAGAACGCCAAATGTGTTCTAAAACTGAACAGGAAAAGCCTCAGTGCGTTAAGCACTTTTACAGGATGGGCATTTCCAACACAGACATTTGCATATTCTGCGAACAGGATTTGCCTTGGGGAATAGAGGGGAAAGAGTCTCTCAATTGTTGTAACAAACAAAACTCTAGGAAGCAGCATGACTTATGTTGTGTTGAACTTCCGAAATCCGTACAGAATGGGTATCAGCAAAGCCAAGGAAGATGCTGCCTTGCAGATCTCTGCCTTGGATGAAGAGTTCTGGCTGCGGTTTAAACCTAAAATCGCAGGAAGAGGAGTTGGTTGCCTTGATGACTATGGTTGACAAAATATTTGTTTTATTTTGCTTTGTAAAAAAAATATTCCAATACAAAATTGGATAAATACTTTGCGCTATCTTTTATGTTTAATGTCCAGCCTCAGCTTTATTTCTTAAAAATCTGTCATGTGCAACTTTCCCCCTTATAAATATTATTCTTTTGTGCTTTAAGTTTGCAGTTTATTAAACTGACTAAAAAGTTGTCTTTTAAAATGTCTGCCCAAATTTCGTTCTTATTCAAACCGTTTCAAATAAAGAAAAATCATTTTACTTATCACGACTTTAGGGCACAAAGTTTTACAGCAGTCGGTATATAATTTTAGTTTATTTCCATATACAAGTTGAAAGGCGCCAATTTATTTGTTTATTTGAAAATGGTTACTCGTCAAAAGCACGAAAGATCCATTAATACAATATACCATACAAAATTCAATTAGAACTTTATTTTTAATTCCTTTCAGCACTAGGAATTTCAAATTTCTTTTTAACCAAATGCGAATACGAGTTTTGGTTTTTAGTGTGCGAAATATTCTTTTTTAATAAAAAGTAACCGGTACTAGAAACAATTTTTATTGAAACACTTTAATTGCGCACATTTGCATTTTTTCCGCATAAGCTTAATTGTTTTTAAACTTAAATATTCTTATTCTTAAACTTAAGTAACATTATTCCAACGATTTAAAATTTTTTGTGTATTATATTAATTTTTAATTTAAAACTTTTTTTTAAAAATTTCCGTAGATTGTTCTTTAAAAAGTAACGAATTTTCGGTTTTTTGCTTTTTGGAGTTTCTTTCCTCCAAAAATCTTATGGTTTCAAATTTATTAAATACACCTTATCACTGCTTCAATTATTTAATATTTATAATCAATCGGTTTAAAAAATTATTATTAACGAGAAACTTACACAGGTATTCGTGTGATTTTTTATTATTAAAACTTGTTTTTAGCTTTTTTTTACACATTGTTATAATTATTATTTTAACGTATCAAATTATATTTTTTTGTTGATATGTTTAATATCTAAGTACCCCCCATATTGTTAAAATCTTTTGTACTGATAAACATGAACCAACTATTCGTAATTGTGTAAAGGTCAATATAATTAACGACGGATTACGATACGTTTTGTATTTTAAAATGAAACCGAAGTTTGAGTCAGAACTTTTTTAGAATTACTTTTGCATTTCATTTTTTTTTAATATATTATTATTTTTTTAAATTTTATTTTTATTGCTCTTTCCCGCCGATTTTCATTTCACGCGAAGAATTTCTTCCGAAAACCATGTCACGTTCGCAATATTCACAATCCAACTAATTGCTCAGCCGGCTAAACAACTTCAATAAGGGAGTTGTTGATAAATAAACAGCAAAACGAACAGGCACAAGCAACTACAACTTCATTATTATCGAATGATGATGATGATGACTCTGTTTCAAACGAACAAAAGTTTTGTTGCAAGCCAACAACAAGAACATTTATGTGTATTTGTTTACAACAGTAGCAAAAACAACTGTTATTAATAGAAAAGCACAAAATGTTCATGAGCCGACTCAAAAGCTCCCTAAAATGTATAGGTTAAGTAATTTACACACATATATCGCTCTTTTATTGCAACATAGTCATATCTCAAAAATGAGCTTTTCGAGTTAACAATGCGGAATTGTTAACAGTGCTACCTTTTAAACTATTTCCTTTAGGAGATATTTTTTTTTTTTAAATTCTAAGACTTGTATGGAAACTAAAAAAAATTGGAATGTGTTTTTCTCGAAACAAGCTTTTTTTTTTAGTTATGACTATGTGGCAATAAAGGAGCGATATGAATTTTTTTATGATAATGTTATATGTAGCAGTATTTTGGAATCCTCATACCAAATACTTCTAGGCCAAAACTTAAACATTTTGGATCGAGTTTCTTGATACGAACTCATGCATATAAGTCATCGAATGTTAACGTTCGCCAGCATTTTGAGTAATGAAATCCTCAAAGCGACATCCACTTAAGAGCTGAGGCGCAACATAAAGTAAGAAAACGTAACGAAGATTATACCAAATCATCATAAACACTTTTATTCTTGGACTAGAAACATATGCCTTTGCTGGTTGACATTTTAGAGATCAAGAAACAGGCCCTTAATTATTTTTAAAATATTATATAAGATCATATACTTAAATGAAAACGTAATAATTGACACAACATTTTATTAAGAATATTAAACAATAGAATGGAAATGTGGATTTTATATTTTAAAGCTTAAATAGGTGATTTTAACGATATTGTTGAAGCAAAATAAAACATTTTTGTCTAGCATTGGCTGAACTTAATTTATTTTTTGTATTTAGTATACAGATTTGAATACTTATTGTTAGTTAACTTTGCGAAGATTCAATAAATAAATGCATGGAGGAAAAAAAAAAAAATATTCAAAGCATATGTCATCCAGATGACTTCCGTCGAGTTGAACACATTATTCAGAACAAAGTCTTGTGTTCTTGCGCCACACGCTGCAGTAAACTTGGTGGCAATGAGGCTGCTCTTTTCCATATTGACATATGGACTTTCACGTAAACTGCTTTTAAGAAGTAAATTTTTTTTTGGGTCCTTGAAGGTCGACTGGACCCTGGGCGTGAGACATTCGTAGCCAAAATTTGAACAAAATTGTCGATGAGTAATAACGTAAGAATCGTGACTCTTAAAAGATTTCTCTACACCACAACCGCGATGCTCACTTGACCACTGTGACGTCGTGGCTAACAAGTCCGCACAATGGGTAACTGCAATGGCAGCACTCTCCGCCCTCATCGTTTATTACTTTTTCAATAATCGTATTTAAAAACATAAGTTTCAGAATTTTAGTCAACCGCATTCTTAAAATATGAGAGCATTTTTAATATAAATAAGTAAATAAGTTATAGATTTTCTGCACGAAATTTAAAAATATATTTTACATACTTGATTATGGTCTGAATTATAGTTTTTAACCGATGTTAAATAATGAAGTCTCGTATAAAATCCAATAGTGAAATATATGGGGTGTATACCCCAATTATGTAAGTACCAATGTGTTATTTACTCTGATTTGGCTAAACTGTTTTTGGCTTATTTGTAGTAAAGTCAAATACGTACACATATTTTGTTTGTTACAGTTAGTAAAAAAAAAGTATGAAGAGTGTTTTTCACAACTAACCCAGTGTGCAGCTGTTGATCTGCTTATTATAAACGTATAACACATTCATACAAACCAGATAAAACTAAAAACATAATACACAAACAAACATACATGATTTAAAGTGCTTAAATTCCAAATAAATCAGATACAAATGATATTGTTGTTTTTCTTGTATTTTTTTGGTGTTCGTTTTCTTATTGTTTGTTGTTGTGACTTGCTTATTGCTCGCAAGTATGTGTATGAATGTGTATATGCAAAAGAAATACATTTGTACATTATAAGCGACTCGAAAATTCATGTGGATTGTAGAAACTGATAAAGACGTATAAATAACAGGTAGGTCGGCAACAACGACTCAGTTCTTTTTTAAGCTTTGTGCAAGATGGTCACAAGTCAAAGTAAACAAGTCTAGTGTTTTTGTACACAGTGGTATGAGGTATAAATATAGTTGTGAATTATTTCAGTACTGTGTGAGTGTAGTTATTTCATTTACAATTGAAGAATCCGCAAAAGCCTTTTTAAAGGCAAAAACGTAACAATAGTATTGCTCCTAAATTACTGAACCGAACTGAATTTCAGATTGTACTTATCTGTCCAAAAAAAAGGATATTAAGAAACGTGTTTAATTATATTGATTATATGAAAATTCGACTATTCATCATTAATACTTAAGATTTTAAAACCAATTTAGGTTTTCTAAGAATAGTTAAACATTTTTAATATGTTAAAAGGTACAAACCGCATAGAAAACCAAAACCTCCACCGAATAATGTAGTTCACGTTTGAAAATACCGGTTGCTATAAATAAAAACAGCTGTACCAATAAACAAACAAATTATTTATTTCAAGTTTGATGCCATGTTGCGCGAACACAACTTTTAGTTCGACAAGGTTAGATCGCAACATGTTTAATGTTGTGTTTTGTCTGAAAGCACAGTTATTATCATGATGACACACACACTCATGCATATCTATATAGTTTCCATTTTAGCAACATTCTTTTTTACACCAAGCAGTTTTCTCATTATTCTGGTTGTTGTTGTTGTTTTCATACCATTTATGAATAAGTTTTGCTATTGGAGATTTTTCATACAACTTTTATGTTTTTGTTTTCGTTTTTATCATGAGAATAATAAATGTTTATGGTCTTGTTGTTGCTTTTTGTAGTAAGTTGCCGTTTTTTCGGTAAAGCCGGCTAAAAATAGCACAAACACATTAAAACACTATCGTGCACTATGTGCATATATACGAGTACATACATACATCCATATGTACTCGTATTTACATAAGTGCAAAGCAAGATATTATTCCTGTAATGATGCGTTTCTTTTCCAACAAGTGAAAAGGTTTGTTTCTTGTGCGTCTACTGATTGTTTTTCTAAGTTTGTTTTTGTAAGATCATTTTTAATATTTGTGTTTTAGAAGTTCAATAAACTTTGGTTTTATGTATGGGTGTTTTAAGTGCGTGTGTGTTCGTGCTCTTTTAAGATAATTCTTAAAACGTAAAAAAAATACTTTTTGTTTTTTTTTCTTTTATAAAACAAGTGACATTAATTATCGGATCATGTCGCTGCAAAATCATTGACGCCAAAGCAAGTGTAAAATTTATTAATAAAATTGATATCTAAAAGTTTTTAGGGAACAACTAAATTTTGCACAGTGGGAGAGAACGGAAAATAATACACCTAAAAGTATTATGGCTAATAAATTCGTATGTTTACAAACTTAAATAAATATTTTATTATACACAAATAAGAGATTTTAATTTGTAATAAAACAAAAATAATTTTTTTTATTTTTTAATTTTACTTTATTCGAAAGGTAATCCTTTGTAGCGCGGTATACTAACCCATTTTAAGGCCATGTTACACTATTATACACGATCGTGCGATCTACCAAATAAAGCATGTGTACTAAAAAAGTACTAAAAATTCAACCGTGCGACAGAGTTTTTGACAAATCGTGCGATTTGAAAAATTTTATGAAACTTTTCAAAACATTATGGTTTTCGTGCGATCAGTGTTGTATATATTGTGAAAAATATGAAAATATTTTTGGTGACTCGAGGAAAAAATTTAAGTAATGTAAAATTATTATGTTAATAAAAGTTTTTAATTGTTTTATTGTGTATATAAATTATTTCAATCATACTTGTATAATAGTGTGGCCTACAACGCCATTTTGAAACGATTTTTTCAAGTCGGCCAGACTTTTGAAACAGTTTCCTGTGAATGAATCGTACGATCGTGTAGGATAGTGAATCAGGGCCTTTAACGCTAATAAAATTCGTTTAGAAAAATTAACACTAACATTAGTGTTTTCGCGATTCCGTAACTCTTTTTAACACTATTTGCATTCATTTTAAGTCAGCTGTTTTTATAGCCCGACTGATTGGCGTTAGCTAAACACCAATTATTTTTATAGTGTTTATTTTAACAACAGAGACATTAGAATTTCTGTTAGAATGGCTTCAAAGTATTTGGCATACGGGCTGTCGGAAGATCAGCCTACTTTTGGCGGTCCAACAGTCTGTCGGCGTGTTCTCCGTGAGGAGAACTTATCTTACTTATCAAAAAATATTTTAAATAACAAATTTATAATTAACTTAAAAATGGAATTATTACCAAATTTGTTTGCTTTTTTCCTGTTCCTCTTTATGGTATTCTTTATTTTTAACAAAGCTGCCACATTATTTCAATTTTTTTTAACATATAACCAGAGGTGTTAAAAATAAGTTAGTGAATCATAAAAGCGTTAATGCCATCCACAATAGTTCGCGTTAAGTTATGCTCTTTTAAGTCGTTAAAAGTGAGAGAATCACACTACTGGTATTATAATTTATATATGTATGTCTTCTGGCATATAACCAATTTTGGTTGATAATGTATATGTTGGATTTTGAGAAACTTCGAATTGGGAATGCCAATCGATGGAAATCTGGGAACCTTGCATGGCTGATAAAAATTTATTGCGTGATGTAGACTTACAATAAAAGCCCAGATTGCAATGATTGAGGAGATAAAATAAATTCGAAACTGGAGCTGTTGGCGATACCAAAAAGTGCGTTTCAGAAGTGTTTCGAGGATTGGAAAAATTGCTGGCATAAGTGTTTTGTAGCTAAGGGAGATTACAAGTACTTTAAAGGGGACAATATAGGTATTGAGGAATAAAGAAATACTTTATGAAAAACTTTAATATAACTGTTGTATTTTGAGCAGCCCTCGTACGCACTAATGTATTTGAGTTAGTCGTAAACATTACTTAAGGTATGCTAAGAAGGCCTGAAAATTCCATTGAAATCTCTTGAAATAATTATTCTTACAAGCAATTGAGTTCGAAATCAGTTATATTTTTTTATGAACAAACACAAAAACTGCGAAGCCCAGGGTCTGTGGCAGGAATCGAACCTGCGACCTCGAGACTGTTGGTCGAGTGCTCTACCAAATCAGCAATCGAGGCTTATTAAAACTGGCCACAAATTGCAACCAAAGACTTATTTTGAAAGAGTTCTATATAAAAACAAACAAAATTTCGCTTATATTCAATTATATTAAGTAACTCGCAAAACCAATTACCATGAAACAATACCAGTAGTAGACATCAGAGACTATCAAGCAGCATATATTGATTCTAAAGGAA
This sequence comes from Thecocarcelia acutangulata, assembly GCA_914767995.1. Classification (NCBI taxonomy): domain Eukaryota; kingdom Metazoa; phylum Arthropoda; class Insecta; order Diptera; family Tachinidae; genus Thecocarcelia; species Thecocarcelia acutangulata. The sequence continues at coordinate 16,355,349 of OU612097.1, forward strand.
GAAGGCATTGATCTGCTTAGCTCTTATTTTAACCAGTTGCTGTTTAATTTAAATACTCCAAGTTAAACAACTCATTAGGTTCTCTATTTTGTGTTTTCTTGCTGCTTTAAACTGTTGACTAATTAATTAATTTTTCTTTAGCTTTTCCATTTTATAATGCACATATGAGTGTAATAGTTTTTCTACAATTTTCCTCTTACACTTGGGAATTTCATCATACTACGTATATTGGTCTTTTTTGAAATCGATTAAAAATTTTATTTTCATTACATGTTAAATGACTGTTAATACTTAAATTAAAAAAACCATAAATATCAATAATAATTGCTTAATTTTTCTCTAAACCGTTTGACCAAAAACAGGCAAACAAATTGTGTATACATATGTACATATGTAACTACATATATTTTACAGTTTTAGTTGACAAGCAAAACCACTCCAGCAATCACCCAGTTAAGCCAATACTTTACGCAGCCACTATAAACTCGACCAGACAGATTGACCGTTTGAATGGCGTATCAATGTACGAGTAGTAAATTGAAATAATAAATAGCAATGAAAAATATAAATAAAAATGTTTCTAATTTCAAGCTTTTAATTTCAGGCGCATTCGCTGTTACCTGCTTGGCTGGCTTATTATTATTATTTTTTCTTTTATTAAGCTCTAACCACCTCTGGCGTATGCAGTTCAAAGAAAAATATTGTAGTGACAAAGCTCTGATGTCAAAATTTTTTAGCAAATAATTTCAGTCACTAATGGAACAAAACAACCTATAAGCTGTTTAAATGTACTAGTGTAGGGTGGTTTTTTTAGACTTACTCAAGTTTAAATCATAAAAAAATTAAGTAAATAAGAAGTTTGTTCTTTACTCTCTTAACGAATGACTAAAAGGTCTTACTGCATCGGGGAACTGTAAAGGCCTTGGCACGAAGACGCTATTCGTACAGAAATTTTTCGCGCCCTTACGGCCTTACCTGATGATGGACCAATTCCACGGAGTGAATTATTCACGTTTCACCAGCACCCCCATGTAGCTTACTGGGCTCACACAATTAGCTATTTTTGCCATATGTTTGTAGACATATGAGCAACTTCTTGTTGAGGAGTTTGGGCCTTCTAATCCGACCTGTATGCAATTTCGCAGCAATCAATGGAAGACAACGTTTAATGAGTTGGTAGGCCGAACCCCACTAAGGGTATCAGCCCTTAAACCAACTCACCCGTCAACCATCACTACCGTACAGGTACTAGTAGTGATGTTGTAAAGGTAACAGACCCTCGGGAGGTTGTAAGTCCCCGAACAAAGCCACATAAACTACTAACACCCCCTTCCTGCGTTTTAGGTTTCAATCACAGCCAGAATGTTTCGGCCAAGGTAGCAAGCTCAACCATGATCAGCCCGGGTTTAGCTGCAAGCTGAACCATCCGGGTGCAATGCTGATCACCGTTCTGCCAATTTAACCAATTTTAGCCACAACAACATGCGGCTTCCTAGAGTTTAATTTGCTATAAAAAACGATGAGCTCCTTCCCCTCTTTACCCGAAAAACAGAATGTCCTGGTTAGGAATACGCCAAGGCGAAACTTCCCATGGGGAGAAACCCGATTCAGCAGGATGAGGATATCCCTGATAGTGCCTTTTGATCCAGATACATGGTCCAGTAAATCCGGAATCCGCCACTCAGGACCTCCAGGATCTCTTCCGCGGAACGAAAGATGTCTGCTATCCTGACGAAAGGCAAACCGCGGCAAATCTACCTCCCTCCTATGGACTGTTCACAAAAGCTTGTTTAAAAGACAAGGCCGATGGCTCATCTGCATAGACCATTAGATTGATACGCCGCCGATACCGGATTGTCCTCCAGAGTTCTGTGGAGCATAATTATCCGCATGACCATTGGCAGTAACATTCCGGCAAATGGCTCCGCCAGCCCATAAAATGCACCAAACCGTAATTTTGTGTGGATACTCTGACAACTTTCCAGTCATGGTCCGGAATATCAGCATATCCGCCACTCAGGATATCTTCCGCGGAACGCAATATATCTGCTACCCTGACGAAAGACAAACCACGGCAAACTTACCTCCTTGTTTAAGAGACAAGGCCGATCGCTCATCTATACAAACCATGAGTTTGATACGCCACCGATACCGGATTGTCCTTCTTCGGACGGTATTTATCCCCATCACCATTGCCAGTAACATTCCGACCATCATCGTTCTAGAAGGTATATGGACAAATGACTCCAAAAGCGCACCAAAACGTAATTTTTCTGTGGAGGGAATAGTGTTTCGACGTAGTCTTTTGGATTATCTTTCAAATTCGATAATGTTGTTTCTTGACGTACATATTCTTGCTAAAAAGACCTTCAGCTAGGAACACAATTTTAAAGGGGCATTCAACTGATGACAAACGAAATCCTTATTGAACAATTCAACAACTTGCAATGGTTGCAGCTCTGGTGCAAGTCTATCCATAAAGAAATATCAAATCAAACTACACAAAAAACAAATATCAGCTGTTAATGGGTTGTCAAATAAAGTAGTGCTGCCAACTCAAAGTTATGAACCTTAAAAAAACACCTTATACTGCGTGCTAAAAATATATAAATATAAAGTATATAAATATTTTTTTGTGTATGTATGTGTGTGAGTGATTAGCTTTTAGAATCTCAACAAATTTAGCAACCATTCCAACCCTGGCCTCTATGCTCTGCTGTTCTTCAACTCAAACCTCTTAACTGGTTATAAATATTTTGTTTTTTATTTTCTTAAAAACTTTAACAATTTGTTAAGATGTTTGTCTACGGTCTTCAATTATTGCTCAGTTTAATTGTTTATTTTTTTATTGTAATAATCAAACGCTATTTAAACATTTTTACATATTTTATTGAATGCTGACTTCAAACCTTGAATCAACAACCAGTTTTTTTTAAACTTTTATTTAATGATTTAATTCACTTAAACTGTCTTCTAACACTTTAAGCTTGAAGTAATCAATTGCACTGGTTTGTCAGCTAGACAAACAGTTTTTATTGAAATTGGTTCAGGAGAAATTTGTTTAAAAATTAAATTGGCGTAAAAAGAGGTAAAACAACTTTCCATTCAAAATAAATAACGTGAACGATGAATAAAAGAAAAATTAATTTTGGAGACAGGTAAAAAATATTTAATATAAGTAGAAAAGTATATTTTTATTTATTATTTTAAATGATGAATTTTTTTTTTTTGCATATTATTATAGCCTTTAAGTAAGCGATTTATTTCTATTGCAGCAAACATTTCAGTTAATACAGTTTTATAATTAATATTGTGTTATTATTGGAGCTTGAGGTCTTTTTGAAGCTTTTGGTTTTCTATATAATTATCTGGCAATATTTCGCTCTCCTTTGGATAGATTTTTTTTTGCCTGAATAATCTATCTATACAAAGAAGAGCGAAATATAGCCAGATAATTATATAGAAGACCAAAAAAATCAAAAACTTCAAAAAGACGTTAAGCTCGAAGAATTACACAATATTAAAAAGAAACAAGGATCGAAATGAAGATATAATAATCATTGTTTTATAATATTAAAAACTAAATAAAAAAATAATAATTGCAATTCTATTGCCGTTTGATGTTACAAGACTTTAATGTAAGAAATTATATCAACTTAACTCAAATTTTTGCGAGGAAAATGGCACTAAATATGTTTTTGTAGATTTATGTCAATGGATGCTTATACAGAGTGGCTGATGAAAGCTGCTACCAAAAAAAAAAAAAAAAACGTACTAAGTTATATTCTGTGTAACTAACCTGTTCCATTTTTGTTATGTTTTATAGATTTATCTATAAATTTAACTAAATTGGAGAATTGGGACAATGACACAAGAATTTGAATAATGCAAAGCTTTCACGTCCGTTGTATCCGTCCAAAGAGAATATAGGCCCACGTTTGGCAGCACTCCTCCTAGCAGATGGTGTGTAAAGAGGCTCGTGCAGAATTTCGCCGAGCGTGGCACAATCGCAAGAAAGCCTTATCATCGAGAAACCTCTATTCGGACGCAGGAAACTATCGCTGATGTAGCTGCTGACATACAATCCAATCCTAGACTTTCGACAAGGAGCTAATCTGCTCAAATAGGGATCAGCAGACAATTTTACACCAAGACTTAAACTTATTTCCATATAAAATTCAATTAACAAACAAACTGATCCCTAGAGACTTCCCGATTTGCTTGGAATTTTGTGAGAAGATCATTTAAATGGTGTCAGAGGATGAAAACGTCTTGAACTGCATTTTTATGTCTGACGAGTAACATTTTGATTTAAACTACTTCGTTAACAAACAAAATTGTCAAATATGGAGTAATTCTAACCCACAGATACGCTATCAGAGACAATTACATCCATTTCGCATCACAGTGTGGTGTCCAGTTTATTCAAGGTTCATTGTTTGGCCTTACTTTTTTGAAGTGAACGGTCTTACTGTTACGCTCAATGGAGACCACTACTTAAAGATGGTGAAAGAGTTGTTCTTTCCAGAATTGTGCCGAAAGAGAATTCCTTTCAACACTGTTTGATTTCAACAAGATGGGGCAACTTATCACATGGCCACGCCTGTTATGACAGAATTGAGGCAAACATTTCCCAGTAAACTGATTTCAAGAAACTTCACATTCCGTCTCCCAAGTCTCCTGACCTCACTGTACCTGATTTTTTTTTATGGCGCTATTGCAAACAAGATGTTTACAAAAAAAAAAAAAAAAAAAAAAAAAAAACCCCAACAAATTTGGATGACTTAAAGCAATCCAATTTTCCTTAAATGGATTGGTGTTTACTCTTCCATATAGAACTTTTGGGCACCACTGACATAGAGTCTACTGCTTTCAATACATAATTATTTTTCAGAGCACTTTTTTAAAACATTGGGGTAGAATACACGGAAACAAATTTTAGTCGAACAATTTTTGTTGTAATATATCACATAGAAGGTATACGTGCGCACAGCTTAGTGTTATTGTATTCCTTTGATTGCTTGGTGTGTGTTTGTATTGGTTTTGTTCTGCTTGTGCTGGTTGAACAATTATGCCGACTGGACATCACTCCCTTCACCCCCTTCGCCAACAAGCTATGAGAATAATTGTTCTCGTGTGTGATAGGCTGGATGCTTTTATTTTGTAACCGGTGACTGTAATGTTTGCTATCGATTACTTAAAAAGCTTTCTTTTAGCTTATTTCTACAAATTAACAAATTTTGCTTAATATTTATTAATTACAAAAAAAGATATAAATTTTTATTGCTTGAGTGTACGTTCTGAGAGATTTATTAATTTTTGTTGCAGTTTTTAGGTTTTTATTCGTCAAAAACTTTTGCTTCAAATCTCGTTTTCTCGCCAAACAATTAATTTAACAAATTAAAAACAAATCCATATAATGTTTTCTTAAATTTATATTTCCAATCGATCACTAAAAAACAAATTTAAGTTTTTCAATTGTTTGTTTCATAAAAAGTTGTATTTTTTCCAATTCAATTACAATTGTGTTTTACCAACAACGAGGACGCATTTCAGTTTTATACTCGTACACTTCAATGCTGCCAACTATAAAATTCCAACTGCAAGTTTTTTGTCGGTTTGTTTGTTTGTAGACAAATTACGTTTACAAATGGGGTTCATCATCAATAAATCTTATTTGATGGTTTTAACATGGCAATGAAACTGAAAATGCGATGCAACAAAATAACAAAACAAAAAAAAACCGTAATTTTTTTCTGGTCAATAGTTTGGATTATAACTTTCCTGCAGTTGGGGAAAAAGAAAGAAAAACAGAAAATTATTGTTTATTTTACATTCCATTTGAAAAAGGAACAACAGACCGAAAGAACATTTTTTTGCATGGTTTGGCATTGACTGGCGAGCTATTTAATTGTCTGTCGGCATATGTAAATATTTATTTTATTCAGTTTGCATTGTTTTTTTCCCATAAAGGATATGCTCTTTTAAGGATAAAATAAAATATTTGCTTTTTTAAATAAATATACAATATACACACACACATACATTTGTATGACTTAATGTATATTCGCTTATTTGTCTGAATGTAAAAAAGCGGGCTCGTATTTGCCTCGCTTAAGCGAAACAAAACAATGGGCAACAGCATGTGCCAAACGGAAATTAAACTTACACACACACACATATACATGTGCACATGTATGTGTTTATGCAACCAGCATATGGGTCATTCTACATTAAGAGGTTATCTAAGATCAGAAATGGCGGCGTGGTAAAAATATTTTAAATAATAACTTTTTTTAATATAATCGTATTTAATCAGGTAGTTTGAAGTACTCGCAATCTACTTTTGTCGGTATTTTAAATGACCAAGAGAGATACTCTACACAGGGTAAAGACATAAAGGACAGGACAGGATATCTTAGTTCACAGGGGAAAGATAAATTGAAAACAAACCTTATTTTCATAAGAAGCATATTTAGTTATTCAATATTTCATGATAGTTAAAAAAAAAAAAAAAAAAAAAAAAAAAAATCTCTACAATTTCCATACAGTTTTCTTTCAAATTTTACAAAACAAAAACGAATGCTTGGATTTTGGTAAAAAGTTGGTTAGCCCAATTTGTAATATTTCTTCAATGTCAGAACGTTAATACAGCTACGAAATAAAGAACTGGACAACCTTCTATTATTGTATAATGCTACATATGCATGTAAGTAGTATAAAATTAACTTAAAACAAAATCCGTATTAAATAAGTCATACATACATTCTTAAAGCGTTAAAACAAATATTATGTCTATAGTGGATATGTGTTGGTTTAACGTAAAATAATATATGTGAAAAGTTAAGAAAGAAGTAATATCTCACTTCCTTATCAACACTGGCTTCTGCTGTAGCAGAGAAAACACGACAGGGGAGAGATGTTATCATTAAAAAAACGAGTACAGTAAGAAAAATATGTATTGTAACACTAAAAAAAACTAGCACAGTAAATTATACTGAAATTAAATAAAATACATATTACAAACAAATAACAAGCGAAATAAACTCCCCAGTGGAGATACATCAAATACTGATACATATATTTTAAAAGCGTTAAAAAACGTATAACCTATATTGGATATGGTGTTGGTTTAACGTGAAATAAATAATAAAATACGTGAAAAACTAAAAAAGAAGTAATATCTCACTTCCTTATCTACCCTGGATGCAAAGTCTCTACACTAGCATCTGCTGAAGCAGAGGAAATACGGCCGGGGGAAAATATGTATTGTAACGAAAAAAAAAACTAACACAGTAAATTATACTGAAATTAACGTAAATACATATTACAAACAAACTTGAACCAGAAATAACAAGCAAAAAAAAAAAAAAAACTCACTAGTGGAGATACACCAACTACTGACATGTGCGAGCGATCTGAATGGTGTCGTCGAATTATCAACCCAAGACGAGTATGTTGGTGGCTCGCGCAATTTTTATTGTTAATTTGATTTCTAAAGAAGTGATCTTGTTAAATTCATTTCGGAACAAATGCTCTGCTATTTAACTTTGCAGCTTCGACTCATTTTAGCAGTATTTTTAAACGTTCAGAAAATGTGCAGGGGAGTAGACTTAAAATACGAGGGACAAAAACTGTGTATTTATTTTTAATAGAATATGAAAGTTTATTTAAAATATTTATTCTACTTTATGTAATTAATAACGTGTAAATGTTGAATGGATTAGTAATGTGTTAAATTTCAAAGACAGAATAGTAAAGATACAGACCTGGGTAGATACTTTTTTCTAGGTAAACATGAAGCTATGGCTAAACTAATGTAATTTAGGTATTCCAATTTATTGTTAAAAAAGTACACTTTATGTATTATTAAACACGTTTGATATTTTCACAAAATGTTCAAAATATATATCGCTCCTTAATTGCAATATAGTCATATCTCAAAAAATTAGCTTTTCGAGTTAAAAACGCAGAATTTTTAACAGTGCTACCTTTTACATTGTGCCAAAATTTATTCAAATTACTTTAGCAGATATTTTCTAAAAAAATTCAAGACTTGTATGAAAATATTTTAAATAGGTTTTTCTCGAAACAAGCTTTTTTTTAGTTACGACTATGTTGCAATAAAGGAGCGATACGCTTTTTTAACGCAGCCATCGATAGTATCTATTAACGTAGAAACACCCATATACAGGTTTCTATGATATACATAAGCTTATTGTTCAACAGGGTAGTTTTGTTTTTTATTACTTATTGTGTTATTATCATTTCTTTAATGGGGTGTTTTATTCTGAATATGATGTGTTAAAGTTGTGAATTTCACGGTAAGTTTTTTTTTAAATTCGTACGAGAGTCGTAAGTGTGTTCATGAATTATTTTTATATTTAGAGTAAAGAAATGTTTTGGATGGACATTAATTTAATTAACAAAAATAGCGTTCAGTGCCTGTTGCGGAAAAGTATTATTGGCGATACTCAGGGTTTGATGCGTTTTTTGAGGCTGTTTGCACTTGCGACTGTACTTTCATCGACATTGAGTAACATAGCAAGACTATTAGCAAGCTAAATAAAATATATACTTATTTGCATATAAAAGATGATCTAACCTCAACGCACGTCGTTAATTGTACTCGTAAATAAAATACATAGCTTTCAGAGTATTATCGTAATATTTTTTATTATGGTACGAGTAGAAGAATCTATGGCAATTATGTTTGAAACAAAATATCGACCGAAAAATTACGGCTATTTTCAATGACTCTGAGAAGTAAATGAGATCCAATGTCGTCGTGTACCCAATTATCTCAACCTTCTTCTCAACTTCTTGAATTGTTCTTGGCTTATTCACGTGCACTTTTTCTTTTTAAATAACTCCAAAGAAGGAAGCCCAAAGGTGACAAACCAAATGATCGTGGCGGCCAATTAACTTTGTCACAACGTAAGATAACCTGGCCATTGAATTTCTTGAGTAAACGAGCTATTGTTTAGTTGGCTGGGTGGAAAGTAGCACTATCTTATTGCTGTGGTCCATATTCTCAAATTCCGGCCACAAAAATTCTGTTATCATCCCGTGATAGCAAACACCATTCATGGTAACTGTTTGGCCGAACTCATTTTCAAAGAACTAGGGCCCGATAATGCCACCAGCCCATAAACCGCACCAAATTGTCACCCTACGTGTGTGACAACGTCAGCTTTTCAGCAATCACTCATGTGGCTACGTCAGCTTTTCAGCAATCACTCATGGATCCGCATTTGACCAAATTCGGCAGTTCTACTTGTTAAAGAATCCACTGAAATGAAAGTTTGCTTTGTCACTGAAGATGGTTTTCTTCGTAAAGAATCCACTGAAGTGAAAGTTTGCTTTGTCACTGAAGATGATTTTCTTCGTAAAATCACCACTCACTTATGTCTGTTTAACAACCTTCCGCAAAACAGGTTCTGCCTTGGCATAGACCAAACCAGAGTACTCTGTTTTCTGCGGCATAAAGGAGAAGTAGTCTCTCGTTTGTTGTATCAAATAAAGCTCTAGGAAGCCATATGACTTAGGTTGTTTTGGACTTCCGAAACTCGTACCAAGAGTTAAAACAGACAGAACGGAGATCAGCAAAGGCCTTGGGAGATTCTGCCTTGCAGATTTCTCGGTGCTGATCACGGTTGAGGTGTCTGCCTTGGCTGAAACGTGCTGGCTGTGGTTTAAACCTAAGATCGTAGGAAGGGGAACTAGTTTCCGTGATAACTATGGTGCATGCCGGTTGTCGGGAGAGCTAACAACCCACCGAGGTGCTGCTGCCTTGCAACTAATGCCTGTACTGTAAGGAGTGATGGTTGGACGGGTGAGGCGGTTTAAGGGCAGATGTTCTTAATGGGCTTCGGACCAACTCATAAAGCCTTGTCTTCCATTGATTGTTGGGCAATTGCGTACAGAAGGGACTGGAAGACCCCAACTCTTAATCGTAGTCGCTGGTGAATCGTGAGTAATTCACCCCGTGGAGTTGGTCCGTCATCATATTAGGCCGCAAAGGAAGGTGTTGATGTAAATCGATTTTATAACTGTCTGTTCAACTACCCCTTCGTATACGCCTAGCTTTTTGCTTTCTAGGGTTTAGTGGGGGTAGAAGTTCACTATTTGCTGTAGTAAATGAAACCCCAGAAAGCCACATGACTGAGGTTGTGCTGGATTCCCAAATCCCTCACCAAGGGTGAGGCATAACGCGATCGGCAAATCCTCGTCGAGGTTCTCCTTGCAGACCTTCACAGCGCTGATTATAGTTAAGGTGTCTGCTTGGGCTGGAACATGGTTTAATCCGAAAATCACAAGAAAGGCCATTAGTCTTTCCTGATAACTATAGTGCATGCCAGATTTCTGTGGCTTACAGCCCGCGAGGTGCTGTTGTCATGCAACATATACCTCTAATATAAGGAACCAGTTAGGCGGGTGGGTTATTTAAGAGCTGATGCTCTTTATGGCTTTCGGAATACCAACACATTCAGTTTTGTCTCAAACGAGAGAGATAATTTCATCACATCATTAACAAATTTTTAGTATGGGAAAATAGTTTTGAACGTAAACATCAGCTGTTAAAGTATTAGCATTATAAATGCAACACTCTGCAAAAAAATTTTATATATGTATTTCATGGTGCATAAATGCATCTGTTTAGCGAATGCAAACTTGTATTTTTTTTATTAGATTGCACGAAAACCTACACCAAGTATTTTCTCTTATATCTTATGAATTACAGGATTATGTTTAATTTCTGAATATTTAAGTTGAAAGAGTCTCGTTAATCTTATAAAAATAATGATTGGTTTACGCAACTTGTGATTGCTCACCTGGTAGAACTGGGATAGTCGCATTTTGTTGAAATACTCTTGTCACAGTGCAAGAGCAAAATAATCTGGTATAGCACTCATCAGGCAAAGGCTAAGCTCTTTTTGCATCTGAGCTTGATGCAAATGATTATTTGCATCAAGCTTTAAACTATGCTTGTGATTTTATTCATGAACATATTCATATTAAAACACACGCAAATGCGAAAGTATTGCAAATGGTCTACGGATTAAGATTTAAATGAAATAGTTTATTTGGATAACTAAAGCACTTGCAATATTTCCGTTTTGCTATTTTGCAAGACCTTTTTCCTAAATAATGTGCTTTGCAAGAATATTTTTATCATTTAATACCAGTTTTTTCATATTATTCTTTACTTAAATTCTATTAAACTTGTGCTTAAGTTTGCTTTTTTTTAATTTTCTATTATTTTTCTGCCTTTTGATCTTTAATAGACCTTTCAAAAAGCCAAGGGTTATATAAAAAGGATTAAACTAATTAAACTACAATTACTGTATATTTCGCATTGTTGCGCAACAACTTGTTATACAAAAATTACAAGATCAAGTTTGGCATGAAAAAGGAAATTCAATTATTTTGAAAAGCCGTAATAACAAAAGCATGTTCAAAACTAAACTAAAATTTCCTAGGGGAGTCAATTAAGCCGACAATAATATTTTCATTAATATTATTAAATACAAAGCTTTTTATTCATTAGAAAATTTATTCGTTAGAAAAAAATGTTTATTATTATTGTTATTTTCATTTTGTTTTTTTTTTATTATTATTTTGTTAATAGCAAAAGTTTTCAGCCACTGTTGAACATGATTAAACAGGCAGCAGCAGGTATTAAGTGTTATAGAGAAAATGAAAACTTAAGGACGAAATATAAGCAGAACATGTACATACATACATACATACGAGTACATTTTTCATACTTGAGTTATATGAAACATTTGTAGACGACATTATACCTCAACAAACAATACAAACTTATGTCCCGTAAAATTATTGTTTCTTATTTTTGAAAGCTGGTAGTAGTAGTTTTGAAGGATAAATAAAAATAAAAGATTTAATAAAAACTACACTGCAATAATGACAGATTTGTTAGATTTTATTAATCCGTTGATAGCGGTTGTATTCAAATTAAAAAAAAATTAAATTAAAAAATAGAAATTAAATTTGAAATTAAATTATATCAAATGGAAAATAATTTCATTGTTATATCTTAAAATTTGTTTATTCTTTATTTTCTTTCAGTGTATTGAGTGCAATGCATGTTCACAACGTTAAGAAAGTTTTATTGCTTTTGTTCATTCTTGTCTCCCCATTCAAGTCCTTGAAATATTAAATCAACTGTACTTATGATTGAGTAGTTTAATGTGGTTTTGACAGTTGTGTTAATAATTCATTTAAGACAACAGCACCAAAACGGGTGGAAAAACATCAAGATAACAAAGGGCATTTTCTATTTCAATTTAAAATTTTTATCACTACTACAGCTTCCATTCTGTGTTGAAAGTTCTATCTCAGAAAAGCTTTCACTTGAAGTTAATTAAAGAATTTTAAAAGCTTAATAAGAGATTATACTGTAGAAACAATAATTAAACAAAAATTAGAATAAAATATGTACATCTTGTAAATAACTTATATGTACATTATGGCAGGACGATTTGGAAGGATCAAATTACTCGAATTGTCCCATCGATTTTGCGATAGCCTTTGGTATGAGAATAGGTTTGGTTAGGTAGCCAGGCCGCTGGGTCCTGAAGTCTTTCCGTTTGTGATTGCCTGAAGAGTGGGATAGTGAAGTGAAGAATAGAAGGAAAGGTGGTAACCGCTTAGTGTGGCGTTACATGCTGCTGTACTAGTCATCCGCTGCTTCTTATGAAAGAGGCTAGCTTGGTCGGATTGATCGGAGCCAGACATGATAAGCTGTTGAAGCTCCGCTCTCCTAGGTATCTTAGACGATGATGCTCCAATGCCGGGCATGTATCGAGGAGATGAAGAATCGTGTCCTCCTCGTCCTGGCAACTTCTGTAGAAGTCGTGTTAAGGTAGGCCTAGTCTCCTGGCATGCTTCCCAAACGGCCATTGTCCAATGATGATTGCTACAGTATTTGGATATAAAGTTCCACTTCGACATATCAAAAATTTGGAAATATAAATTTTTTGACTTCTCTACAACTTTTGTTTTTTCTGTTTAAAAAAATCGGGTGATTTCCTTTCCGAGGTGACATTTATTTTTAGATTATTACTATTACCGAATTATGTTTGATCATTTGAATTATTTATTAGTGATATTTGGGTGCCTCGAAAATGAATTTTTTTGATATGTCGTAGTGAAACTTTTTTCCTCATGTCAAAAGCTATAGATAAATCCATGGCGCGTATTAGATTGCTAACTCGACTTATCAAATGTATATAATGTATGAGACATGCATATGCTAATTACTCGTATTAGTGGATCATTTTTGCACCGCATATGCTTTCTAATACATATAGTAATACAGGTGGTCCACCGGGAAGGTATCCTATCCTTTTTTTTTATCTTGGACGAGTATTCAGGGGATGACGCCTACATATGCAGTGCATTGTACCAGAACTAGGAAAATAATTTATGAAGAGAGGGAGTAGTGTTTGTGAACATTTGACTTGAACTTTCCAATGTTATAACATACAGGAAACATGTCTGCAGGCAACTTACTCCAGAAGCGAAGCTTCCTAACTTTTTGGAAAGAAAATAGATTTAAACCCAAAATAAAAACTCTACTTTTCTTCATCTTAAAGCTGCTTTATATTCGAAGCCTTTAAAGTAGGAAAATATATTTTTATTTAGAAACAAATTCATAACATATACTGCCTGGCCCACTATGCCACTCGATATCGATCGCTCGCATAAATACATGCATACCAAAAACAACATTTTAAAATTTGTTTTTGTTTCAAATGTATTTATGTGAACGAGCAATGTCGAGTGGCATAGTGGGCCAGGCAGATAATGTACATTTTATGAAAAGCTTTGCAAAAGTTTTCAAAGCTAAACAGAACAAACCAAGAAATATTTACAGAAAGCTTTAAAAAAAATATTAAAAGCTTTTTAATTTTTGAAGTTTTTAAAACAAGAAATTATTTTTCAGCTAAAAACCAAACTTTCGCAAAATTTTTATTTAGCTAAAGCATTCATGGAACTTTCGAAGGTTATTGCAAGCTTTTTTTCATACTCAAGTTACATACATTAATGTTTTTGATTATTACATGAATTTTTTTAGTTTTAATTTAGAAAACATAGTTTTATTCATAAATTTTTAAAAACATAATATAATTTTTTTTTGCCTTAAAATATTATTTCAGGTTATTTTTTTTTTTGGCACATTAGCTGGGATAGCCAGGCTGAGTCTAAACTTAAAGTTTCAGGTATAAATTTCACTTCTAAAGCTCATGATGATACATTCAGTTTGTTTTAACAGATATTTAATATTTCCACATATTGCTACCTTAACTTTAAAGCTTATATTTTTTATTTTGTATCAAATACTCATTTCTTCCTTATACTTCCACCTTAACTTTAAAGCTTATACATTTTATTTTGTATCCAACACTCATTTGTATTTTTTTTATAACTCATCGATAACAATGGCCTTCGTAATGAGTTTTGTGATGTTGCTGGCTAAACATTATCATTTGAAACCCTCCTCTAGCAAACGAAATTAAAAAAAATTTCTACACATTCACTACGAGTATAAGCGTTTAAACTACCAACAACAATAAATGATAATTGCAAGTGATTTATTAAAATGAACGGAGAAGAGTAAATCTGTTGCAATGGTGGTTTATTCAGGCTTTCGTTGAAAAAACAGGAAGCGGCAGGAAGTTTCATACAGCACTGTTGTCATGTATTTTTGACACATTGAGTGGCTGGCTGACACATGCTGCATTCAACTAAGAGCAACAACGGCACAAACTTATGGTCACAGACTTTATTAATACCTACCTACTGGTCTACAGTTCGCATAATAAAAAGAAAATCTTTTTGCAAAGAAACCCTATAATCACCCATATAGTACTTGCTCTGTATAATGAGAAGGCAGGACTGGCTGAATGAAATTTTTTTTTGCACTGCAGACAAAGTGGTGATTTTGTAACATCATTCTTTGGCATAAAAAAGGGTTTCATTATTCCATTTGTTGTGTCAAGACTTTTTTACTTCATATCAATTATTGTTATTAAAAATATTATACATTCCGGCTGTGGTGTGGTCGTCTCATCATGTGTAAATTGATGTGCAGAGATGAGGAGTAAAATGTCAAAGAAGAAGCGACAGGACAACAAATGCGTTTGATTTTTGATAGACAAATGATGGAAAGAAGATTAAAAGGATTTTTATAAGGTTTTACAGAATTTGGAAATGGAATTAAGAGGGCGTGATGAAAGAATACAAAAAAAACATGAATTGTTTTTGAATAGAAGAAACAAAAACTCAAAGCTTCTGCTAAAGAAAAAAAAAATTAACTACACTTTTAAGCCACATTCAAAGAAAGTTGGCATTCCGCTCAAGAGCTCTAAGATGCAGGCATAGTGTCATATTTAAGGAACTGCATAAGAGAGATGGTCTAGTAAGGCTACCTGTCGAATATCAAGGCTAACATGACCAGGTATGATGAAGCGAGGACTATTATCTCTAGGGATCTATCCCGACAGACGTTGCGTTATACTGTGGCGGCTCTACTGAGACATTTTCACATAGGAACGCATGCGAGAAGGTTAAAACTTCCACTTAATAACTTCTGTAGAAGTTGTAGGGATAAAGATTAGTAGACGGTGTTGAACAGTTTCTTGGTCAGTGCCCAGCCTTTTCTTATGTATGGGATTTGTTGCTGCATGAATTTGTAGAAGGATCGGAATGTAATGTGGGTGGATTGGACTTTTTCATCCGATGCTCGGGTTGGTTCTGTACTGTATCAGTGATATATATATCTAGGCAGACTGGTGTTACATAATTTGCTAGAGAGATCGGAATGTGATGCAGGTAAACTGGACTCCTTCATCCGATCCTCGGGTTGGTTCTGAACAGTATCAGTGATATGTAGATCTAGGCTGACCAGTGCTGCATGAATTGGTAGAAAGATCCAATCCTCGGGTTGGCTCTGCACTGAATCACTGTTATATAGATCTAGGCAGACTGATGTTGCATAATTTGCTAGGGAGATCGGAATGTGATGCAGGTAAATTGGACTCCTTCATCCGATTCTCGGGTTGATTCTGAACAGTATCAGTGATATGTAGATCTAGGCAGACCAGTGCTGCACGATTTGGTAAAAATATCGGAATGTAATGTGGGTGGATTGGACTCCTTCATCCGATTCTCGGGTTGATTCTGAATTGTATCAGTGATATGTAGATCTAGAAAGACCGGTGCTGCATTATTTGGCAGAAAGATCAGAATATATTTGGATTCCTTCATCCGCCTCTCGTGTTGGTTCTGAACTATATCAGTGATATGTAGATCTAGGAAGACCGGTGCTGCATGATTTGGTAGTAAGATCGGAATATAATGCGGGTGGATTGGACTCCTTCCTCTGATCCTCGGGTTGTTTCTGCAATGTGTCAGCGCTATGTAGATCTTTTGAGATACATATCATACTCAGGCAATACAATGCGCACAGTAATCTTCAAAATACGATTATTTCATTTCTTCCTCATTTTCGACAAAATTACATAAGTAATGGTTACGCTGAGTAAATAGAGTTGGACACTCCACC
The DNA here is from genome assembly GCA_914767995.1 of Thecocarcelia acutangulata. Classification (NCBI taxonomy): domain Eukaryota; kingdom Metazoa; phylum Arthropoda; class Insecta; order Diptera; family Tachinidae; genus Thecocarcelia; species Thecocarcelia acutangulata. The sequence goes on from OU612097.1 coordinate 16,371,943, forward strand.
ATTAGCGATAAGTTTCTTCACTATTTTCCTGCACACTGCCGAGCAACATCAAAATAGATTTGGAGGCACTGGGCCAAACATGAGAGTTGTATTAAATTTTCGGTTGGATATAGATGGTACAAATAGTAAGAAGATCGGATGGAGTGAGGTACATTTTATTTTTTACATGTATACTTCTTTAATCTAAGCTTACACCGTCACCTTTGTAACCTTGTTTAAACGGATTACTTGGATTCTTTTCATTAAGAAATATGTCCTAAGATACTGTTCTGGTAAATTTCTAAATCTTTGTTAGAGTTTTGTATAAATTTTTCTCTCCTTTGGTTTTGTATGCAAGTTAGCACTTAATAAAATAAAGGGTGAATAGAAATCTTTCAATCTCAACTCTTGAACACTGTCAAATTAAATATTGAAAGCGTTGATCCCCGAAATTAGCTTTCCGCTTACCTAATTCCCATATATTATAAGTGTCTTAAAAATCATCTAACATATTTGGTTAGTCTTAAGTATTTTATAATTATAAATCTTGACAGAAAGTCATCGGTTTACATCAGTATCTGCCGTGGCGGCCTTATCTGATATTGGACCAATTCCACGGGGTGAATTATTCAATATTCGCCAGCGCCCTGTTGTGGCTTGCAAAGCTCACAATGGGTCACAACTTTTGCCTTAAGGTTGTAGCCATATGAACAAACCCTTTGCTAAAGAGCTCGGGCTTTCTAATGCCTCCTGTAGGACATTTCCCAGACCGGTAATGGACGACAAGATTTATTGAGTTGGTAGGCCGAAGTCTATTAATAGCATCAGCCCTTTAGCAACTCAGCCGTCTAACCATCACTACTGGCTCCTTATATTACAAGCATCTGTTGCAGTACATTAGGAGTTTCAGCGCAACTAATTCCCCTTCCCACTATTTTAGGTTTAATCCTAGAACGTGGCGAGCCAGGCAGGTCCTCAACTATGATAGTATGCATGTATAACCTCACGGGGGCCTTGAAAATCCCCGTTCTGCCAAATAACTCGTGGTAAAAGTTTTGGAAGTCAAGAACCTTCCTATAGTTTTATTTGCAAACGAGCCGCAGAATGCAGAGTGCCCTAGTTAAGAAATTTGCCTTCGTGTGCAGGTTCTGCCTTTATAGATTTGAATAATTGTCATGTGAATGTTCTTCAGCATTTGAATCACGAGAATTTTTTAAGGAAGAAAATTAAGGATTAATAATTTTTTTTTCTGCCGATGTATTTTTATATATATTTATGATATAAAACATTTACTTTTAGAAATTTAAGTTTAAGTTTTATAAAAAAAAAAAAAAAAAAAAAAAAAAAAAAAAAAAAAACTCAAATTAATAAATTTCCAAATTCGTGTTATGAATTATTTATTATATTTTTATAACTACTTAAGTAAGCACATCTTTCTGACAAAATACTAGAAAAAAGTAGAAGCAAAACTGTTTTTTTTTCTATGCAATAAAAACCAGCTGGGGACCAAGACAATTTTTTGTTACAAAAATAATACAAGAGTTTCCTCCCATCCCTGCTTTAAAACTTATTTTTTATAAACCTTGCAATTCATCTTTAGACAACAGCTTTAAAATCAAATTTTCTTTTGTTGTCAAGCTTTTCTTTTAACAAATAAACTTCAGCGGGGAAGAAAATAAAATAAACTGAAGGACACGAATGTTATTTAAGCATCATACATTATTACCTCTTCAATATTTCACTACAAGCACGAAAGCCAAATAGCAGTGAAGCTTAAGGGATGGTGGGATAAACGCACTCTGTCTCCCTTTCAAAGCCCCCCTCAACTCAGTAGCAAATTTTCATATTCAATTGCTTGGGGAAACAGATGTATAAACAACATGTCTGGCTAAATGGTTGGATGGATTTATAACAACTAGAAGATAAAAGTTACCCGAGAATATTATTGGAGTCGTTTAAATGCAATGGCATTTAATTTTTCTGCACAATATGTGTCTGCCTTTAAACTACCCTTGTTGTTTTAATACTTCTCTAAATACGTACTCGTACATAGGTACCTTTAACAATTTGCTCGTTTCTCAATGCGTAGCAGAACTGCGGACATATTTCATAATGTTCAAACACTCTACGCTTGAATGGAGAAAATTCCAATGCATACAGAGTACTTATTATAAATTTAAGTTCAAACATATTGTTATTTAGGGAAATGAAAATAACACCCCTAAGGCCATCCAGGGAAATGGCTGGTTTGCCTGCAAAACAGCACACACATCACATACGAGTACATGCTTAATTAGCTTAAAAAGTTTTAGTGCAAGTTTTGAGGGGGGAAAAAAACTGAGAGTCACATCTTAGAGATTTATACTTGATGTCCTTAGAAAAATCTTTAAGCGGTAGAATTTCTATGCAACTTTCTCATTTTGTAAACATGACCAAACCTATTCTTAAGCTATGTACACACGCTTGTCAGATGTTACAACATTGTAAGATCTGGCAACATGCTGACAATGCAGTGACAATGAAAAATTGTCTCGCAGAAGTAAATTGTATGTTCAGACGATCATAAGAAAATCTTACAATCTCATTGTCAGACTATGGTCTGACAAATAATTCATCTGACAACAAAAATTGTCAGTTCACACGGTTGTCAGATTGTTAGATGAAAAATATTGCCAGCCTTTTTTAAAGGCATTGCCACTTATGTATATCAACAACCATCTGTTTGGCAGTGTTGCCCATCAAACTTTTTTCTGACAATGATGCCATTGTCAGGTGCATTAATTTTATACATCTGATTATTAAACTGAGCTTACAATGCCAGTAAATTATTTGGCAATGCCGACGAAGAGTGTTCTTATGATTTTCAGATGCCTGACAACATTGTCGTCTTACAATTGATTGACAATGGTTTTTCTGACAACGTTGTAAGTTAAAAATTGGCAGTTCACACGATTGTAATACATTTTCAGACAATTTTACTGGCAATATTGTAAGATATGACAACCTTGTTTACGTAGCTTTAGCCAAATATTTTATTTGTTTAGATAAGAATTTTTGGTTAAATGAGACTAAACTAAAGATTTTGATTCAAATTTCATTCTACAATTAGAGCACCGTGGCTACTCATCAAACTATGTGGTTTGACTTGGCACAGCTCTGGGTCGCTCATAGAGGGTAATATGTAAGACCTCTTTCTACACTTTTTAGTGAACGTATCTACCCCTTAACTATCTTCATTAACAAAATATTATGGTGTTTTCGTTTCTACAAATAAAATGTACCATTATTTTTTAAACTTGCGGTTTAGTGCCCGTTTCTACAAAATGGTTACCAGACAAAGGTGGGAAAGAAAGCCGCTGTGAATTCGAGCTGTAAATGTTTAAAATTTCTTATCATTTTTGTTTTGAGAAAAAAAATTTTGAATGCAGTTTATTTTGTTTAGAAACAAAAACACCAGTAGTTTTTAATATTTTAGGGCCAACCGCCCTAATTAGTCCCAGAGGACTCCTAAAGATGCCAAATATATAAGACCTACTTCCAATTTTTTGTGAACCCAGCATTTTTGTGGAACATACGTAGCTTCTATCTTTCATCGTTAGGTTCATCCCCATACAAAAGCTTAATATTCAAAAACAATTTTTTTTTTTTTTAACTGAATAGTATTAAATACAGCGTTGCCAGAGTGAGGATTTTACCTAAATTTTGAAGATTTTTCACGTAAAATAAGATTTGAAGATATTTTTCTCAAAATTAAGATAAGTCTTAGTATTCTAGTAAACTGGAAATAAATTTTTACCTCTTGGTATTTTGTACACTACATAAGAGTACATACGAAGTATGATAAAAAAATAAGCGTTTTTTTAAATTTAAATTTAAAGCCTGATTTATTCTCCAAACTCATTGACATTTTGAAATCTCGTATAAAGACAATCCCGTAAAGCTGTGTCCAAAGTTTCTGACATTCCACGGGTAGAAAAAGTTTTTTTATTTAATTGAAAAATTTTTGTCGTGCAAAAAGTTTCGTAATAATTTGCAGTTCACATAAATTTGAAAACATGTGTCTTATTTTAATTTAAAACACATCCATGTTGTAAAACATGACCAGCAGTTTGTGTTTGTGGCTTGGCTTAACTTTTCACAGCCTCAGGACTTCTTTCCCCTGCAAAATCCAACATATCTGTTTGAAATTGTTTTCGTTTCATTGCAAACACACATGAAAATGCTCCTTCGTTTTTTGCTTATTGTCCTTTTTCCGTTCAGTGTTTGTTTTTAATTTGTTAAAATGCAAATTAAATCTATTTCAATTTTATTTTACATAATTTTATAACAAATTTTAAAACATACTAGTGAAATGTTTAAGCAGAGCTGGGAGAATTTCTAAATGATTTACTTCTTTCTGCTAGGCCCTAAACAAATGTCAATTATTTAAAAGGGGAGCAAATAGCTTTTGATATGGTAATTTGTTAAAATTATTTGTTTGTTGATTGCAGTAAAATTGTTATAAAATTTCCATCAGCAAAGTGTCAAATAAGACAACTTGTTTGCAGTAAGAGAAGTTTTAAAGGGATTAAAGTGTATGAAATTTACAGGAAAATAGACAGTTGATTATGGTAATTTTTCAGTAAGTATTTTAAAAGGGGTAAATGTAAATTTTATTATTATAAAAGCGATCTGAGAAGATGTCACATATATTTTTTAAGTGGTAAAGAAAAAAAAACTTTTTGTGCGCTTCAACGCCATCTCTGGTTTTTGGCAAAACATGAAGTAATAACTTGTTATAATGAAAAAATTTAAACAAAAACTATATTCTTTAACTATTAAAAAATGATATTTTCTGCTCTAAATCAGTGTTTTAAGTGGCTGGAATTCAAATGGGACCCACTTCAATTTAACATGATCCCATAACAAATTGAAATTCTTAATTCTTGAAATTCCCTTGTTAAGGATTTCGGGAGTTCAACACAACTTAAACTATTATGCAGTTTTGTAGAGTTGTGTTTGCTACAAGAAACGAAGAACTCCTACCCCAGAAAGCAAAATGCCTTGGGTAGGCGTATACCAAGGCAAAACCTGCTGCCTAGGTGAGGAGTTGAACAGAAAGATGTGAATGGCGAGTTTACGAAGTAAATTGTTTTCAGCGACGGGTTACGTTGATTTGTTAAAAATTAAAATTGCTCATTTGGACGAATGAGAATCAAAAATTGATTGAAAAATGGATTTTTTTATGCAGCACATTTTTTATCAAATTTCTTTTATTTTATGTTACTTCATTTATAATAATTTTTACTTCTTGATTTTAATCCATAACCACAATAAATGCACAGTTACACATACATATAACCCAGTGTGGAAAAAATTTTGTTTGAATTGAATTTTCGTTTAAAAATTTTCAGCAAAAACAATCTTAAAATCATCATTCAGTAGCAACAACACACTTTTTTGTGGTTGTTTCTTTTACTCTTAAAAAAACAAGATTCAAAAGTGATTGGACAAATTTTTTAAGTATCAAGATTTCACAAACGAATGACAGGTATAAATACCACCCCATCAATTTTTAATAGTGTTTAAAATACTCGAGTGTGAAAACGATTGAGTAAATAACCGGTGTACTTATGGTTGCGGTGCACCGGTGCAGATCTCTGGTTGAGACCATTAAACTTCTTGCTTTGGTGTTATTTGAAAGAAAAGGTTTAGTTTTAGTTCTTCAGATGAAATCCTATTATTAAAAAGCAAATCCGTAAGACATCATTTGTGAGCTTAAAAAAGTTACAGTTCGTTATTTTTCTATTTTAAATACGTTTTTTGATAGTAAAAACGTTACAGTATTAAAAAACGTATGTTTTATTTAGTTAAAAATAAAAAATATGTAAATCTGTTTTTACTTTCAAATGCCGTTGCTCTTTCAATCAATTTAATTTTCTACAAATCATCTATAAAAGAGCATGAAATTAAAATAAGTTGTTTGTTCCCCATTTTCCCTCCAAGAGACGTTAAATTGCTAATGCCACACTTTATCAAATCACAAATTTAATATAATTTATAACAATGTTAAACGGAAATTACTAAACCTTTGAAAACTCCTACAACCCCCACAAAATAGAAAAAAATAAAATAAACAAACAAAAAATTAACGGCTTTTCTTAAAAATACAATAAAACACAAAATACTTCACCCACAAAATTTTATACACAATTCAAAAACTTTACTTTCTTCCCTGACGCAAAAAAAAAAAGAAATTGAACAAACATCTTGTTGCTGAAATTAGAAAACTTGTAGAACATGAAACTTTTGCCAAAACAGACTCAACAAAATGAAGCCTCCCCCCAGCGTCAGCACTTAAAAATGAAGCAGAAACCTAAAATCCCAAAAATTTTAAGCAACCGACCCAACTGATGCTTGTAAATTTGCTTGAGCAAACAAGAGATTACCAGGAGCAAGAAGAGAGATAAGTTTGTGAAAGTAAAGTGAAATTCCTACTAGACAGGAACAGGAAGTTGTTGTTACGGTTTCAATATCAATGCATAGATGTATGTGTTTCTGGCAAATAAATATATATTTCTTGGCAGTGTGTGTGTGTGTTTGTTCTTGTGTGTGCTTTCGGTAGAACAAGGAAAACCAAAAGGGGCGAAGAGCTGGTTTCGGTGGCTCTAGATATGAAATATTGTTGTTTGTTTTTTGAATGGAGGTCGTTAAAAACAGAAACGTTTAACTTTCATTTTTCACTATTATAGAGTTTCAAGTTGTTTTGTGTGTATGTGTATATGTGTGTGTGTGTGCGATAAATATTATTCTTATTCTTACAAAAGGAAGTTTCATTTCAGCTTCCTTTTTCAAAAGCAGAATTTCATCAACATCAACAGCACTCCCAACTTCAGCAAAACTTGACTAACAGTAGCTGTTTTCATTTATTCATTTCTTTTCAGTTTTCTTTTTTGTTCTTTTGTCACAAAAAGTGTTGACGATTTTTCGAAACGCAGAAGAGCAGCCGGGTCTGTCTGTCTGTCTGTCTCTCTTACATATATTTTCATAAACGAAATTTTAATGTGCAACGGAAATCTACATTCCCCTCTGTGTAGCGTTGTGTTGGCTATTAATTTTAAATGTGAATGGCTGCTAAAATATACTCTTTACGAGTATTTGGCACTAAAAGTGAGTGGAAACTTTGTCATGGAGCAAAGTTTATTTTTATTGTAAATGAGATTTCAAAAAAGCAAAACATAAAGGAACTGTTGCTAAAGAATTTTTGAACAAAAGACAAATTTTCCCTAAACTCTGGAAATTTTTCTAAGCCTCCAATTTGGGGTCATAACTGTTTCACAGAAAAAAAACAAGAAAAAAATATTATAAATAAACAAGTTAGGGAAAAGTTAATCAACTTGTAAAGATATTTTTGAAAAAATTTAAAGCAATCAGACAGGTTTTGTTTTTTAGACAAATATCGCTACAAACTTATAAATAGCATATTCACACGAAGGCCTATATGCGAGGTTCGCTCTTTCATTCCTGTTTCGAGCCCCAATCTTGATTGAGCCAACTTGATTCACCATACAAAATTTTGAGAGGGACCCATCTAATTGTGAACCATGTAAAATTCAGTATCATCTCCAAGTTTGATAACAAATTATCGCTAGTTTATCTGAACTACCTCTCAATAAAAAAAATGTATATAAACAAAGAAAAAATAAACTATTAATTTGTGAGAAAAAAAAGAAAAAATTGTACATACAGATTTAAATAAAAATTGGCGAGAAATAGTGAAGCATGTTCACACGAAGACTTATATTCGAGGTTAGCTCTCTCAATCGTGCTACGCGGCCCAAACCTGATTGAACCAACATGATTCACCATACAAAATTTTGAGTGCGAACCATCTAGGTTCATTTTGAACCCTGTTGTCATCTCCAAATTTGATAATAAATTATCGCCCGTTTATCTGAATACACTGGGCACTGATCAGTTTTAAATAATTTAATTTCAACACTTTAAATGCTGTGATAAGGTTTGTTTTGGTCGTTCCGTGTGTTAAGTTCACAAACATTACTCCCTCTTTCCTCCTTCTCATAATCTATTTTCCTAGTTCCAGTACAATGCACTGCATATATAGGGGCTATCCCCAGAGTACTGGTCCAAGATAAAAAAAAAATTGATCCAATAAGGCTTTCCTGTGATTATGGATGCTTTTTCAAAATAATCGATGAGCAAAATTCCGTGTGCATCCCAAAATACAGTGGCCATAATCTTGCAGGCCGATTTCACTGCCTCGACTTCTTCGGAGCGCTTTCACCAGCTTCCATCCATTGTTTCGATTGATTTTTGGTTTCAAGTGTGTAGTGGTGGGACCACGTTCCATCACCAGTTATTAATCATCGACGCCAAAAATGGATAGTTGTACGCTTTATCATGTCCAAACACCGCTGCGAAGTGGTCTGTCGAACTCGTTTTTGTTCGACTTAGAGCAAACGTGGCCACAATCTTGCCGATAGCTTTTTCATATGCAAATGTTCATGCAAAATGTGGAACAGACATTCACATGATATGTTTACCACATCAACAATCTCGCTTGACTCGACGATCGTTCATAACGATATCGGGGATTTTCCCGATATATTTTCTTCAGTAACCACCTCTTTTGGCCTTCCTGTTGATGGTATTGTTGCAGCATTTGTTCGGCTGCGTTTAAATTCAGCAATCCAATATTTTACCATGTAATCTGACGGAGCAGAATAATCATAATGTTTAACGAGCTTTTCTTTTTTCCCTTTCGCCATTTTTCCTTTTCAATAACAGTGTTCAATGACTGCACGAAATTCCCTTTTTTCGATTTTTCAAGAAACACAAAAGTTGCTTACTTCAAACGACTTTAGCAAATAAACTAAGCGATGAATTTAGGTGAAATTTTAACAGCTGACGTTTGGCAGATGGCAATTTAAAAAAAATTTGTTTGTGCGGCCATCTGATGCTAGGTAGCTTCAATATCAATCCGCCCTCATAGCAAGCAGACTCACCGTAATGTTTATCGAGATTCACTTTTGTCCCTTTCGCCATTTTCTTTTTGAAATAATAGCGTTTAATCGCTGTACGAAATTCACTTTTCCCATTTTTCAAGAAACACAAACGACTACAACAAATAAACTAATCGATGAATTTTGGTGAAATTTTAACAGCTGACGTTTGACAGATCGAAATTTCAAAGAAGAGAAAAAATTGTGTTTGTGCGGCCATCTAGCGCTATCTAGCTTCAATATCAATCCGCCCTCGTGTGTAGCAATTCTCTATATTTTACAAACAATAAATACTTTGACTTCATTTTTAGATTTTTCAAAACATTAAACCTTGAACCTCTAATCTTTAAAAATTCTGATTCGAATTGCAATAAATGCTTTATTTACATAAAAAATTAATTTTTTTGGTTTATTTACATAAAAAATCTATTTTTTTTATGCTTACATAAATACTTAGTTATAAAAACCGAAAATATTAAAATTGCTTTTGCGAACTATTTCCCCACAAGTTTAAAATTGCCCATGACCTTTTACCGAATTTTGCGTTCCCATTTGTTTGTCGGATTTTTGCAACGACAACAACAACGATTTAACATTAACAAACAACAAAAAATGATACTTTCAAACATGTCTCCTGGTATGTTTATTACGTCTGCTGTGGCTACAACTCGTACTCGAGCCAATTTTAACAGCAGCCCAGAGTAACCAGGAAAACAATAAAGAAAAGTACAAATAAAAAACTCTAACAAACTTGTAGGCCCAATCTAAGGCAGACAAACAGCAAATGATATAACAAAACATACATGCATGCTAGCAAGGACATGCAGAAAAACAACTGGCATTTTTCAGACAAGTAATAGAAAAATATGGAGAAAGGGGGGAGGGAGATTTGGGGCAGAGTTTTCAAAGAACACAATTCTTGCGACTCAAGTAATATTTTGTTTAAAGTCAGTCATCTATTCATACATTCAAATTTCAGTTTATAACTGTTTGGTCTCTTGAACGTACCCCTCCTCCCCCCAACTTTGTGTAAAACATAATGCTTATGCAAAATCTGCGTAGAAACATTTCCAACAAAATGCCCCCATTAAACAAAAAAAAAAAAAAAAAGGAATTTTGTTTTGCAAACATCGGCAAATGTAAACCAAACCAAGTGAAAAATACCTACAACAAATATTTGGCTGCTTTGGCAAAGGACATCAGGCGTCCGTAGAAAAGTTCTAGGAGCAGGAGAAAAGTAGCAACACAATGTTTGTCAAAATTATTTAAATTCATTCTCTCTGGCCATTAACGGCCTCACACAACTCGGCACAGATGTGCTGGCTGCTTAATGTTATTTTATTGCGCCGTTAGGCTCTTGCAGGACATGATTCCAAAAAGAGGGAGTAGAATATGATGACAAGTTTTTATGTTACTGCTTTTCAACTTTCACTGAATTTAAGCGTTGAGGCGTAGTGTAGTTTGGCAAAAAAGAACAAAAAAAAAGATTTTCATTATTTAAATTACTTTTCAAGTAGAGTACGTTTTTTTTGCAAAAGTTTGGCGATACAAAAGGAAAAAGTAAAAAAGGAAATGTGTTTGTTATAGTGTCAAGGGACTTTTTAATTTTTGTTTTTCTTTGTTGGACACATGTTGCTGGGATTATATACCTGGCATGGGAGTATATATTTCTTCAAAAGAAGGCACGCAAAATTATTTAGCAGGTATTTAAAATCAATATGTTTAACAACATAAATACGTAATTAAGGTGGGTCAACAATAAGCAATAATGTTTCATAGATTTTTCGATAGCTTTTGGCATGAGGAAAAAAAAAATCCACTGAAGCGGCCCATACACGTTTCAATTCAATTAAATTATTGCTCACACACTTCATAAACTGGAATGAAATATTTTCATTTATTTATCAAATTCAATCAAATTATAGACAATTTTAAAAATATTAACGTTCTCTTTGCAAAAACTCTATAAATATGAATTTTGACAACAGATGAAGAGACTCGGGTATGAGGAAAAAAACTTCCCCTGAAGCAGCCCATACACGTTTCAATTCAATTAAATTGATTCTTGCTCACACACTTCATAAACTGGAATGAAACATTTTCATTTAACTATCAAATTATAGACAATTTTAAAAATATTTAAAGATTTCTTTGCAAAAACTCTATAAATATGAATTTTGACAACTGATCAAGAGTCTCGAACATAAAGAGTACAATCGAATTGGAATACTTACTAGCGAGCTTGAAAAACTTGAAATTTTTTGGTTTTTCTTCAACCAACTCGACAACTGCCAAACTAATTAATTGACAAAGCCTTGATTTGAACAACAACCGATTCAGTTGTCAACTGAGTTAAAACGTGTAAGGGGGGCTTAGACATATCAAAATAAAAATATTTTGAAGGCTCCCAAATGCAAGTGACCGATGAGAGCCACATTCCATATAATAATAATAAAGATAATAATAATGAGTATTTCAGCGACAATTATTACCAAAATATATCAGAACTGGTAATACAATTTAAAAGGATTTTTGGAAAAGCCTCTGTAGGTGCATCAAAACAGCCCCCAAGAAGAACAGTCCAACTAAAAGGTTCAAACAATGACAATGCCTCAAAAACAGAAAATAACACAGATAGCGGTACCAAGCCGCCTATAGGGTCAAGTGCTGTTATATCAGCAGTAAGGACACAAAATATGATGATGGGATCCTTAAACCGTTTGCTCACAATGGATCAACAGCAGACAACATGAAGCTTAAAGAAATATTGTGAGCGCAAATAAAAGATCTGCATTTCTCCATATTGAAGAATAGCCTGGATCCTTTGCAGAAGGGATACCATATGATTTCTAAACAGATTTAGAATCAAAAGTAATCGAAAACTTCAAGAAAGCCTCACAGCCGTTTACCGATCCTGGTAGCCCATATCGATCCTTTATTGCAACATAGCCATATCGAAAAAATAAGCTTTTCGAGTTAACAATGCAGAATTGTTCAGAGTACTACCTTTTACATTGTACCAAAAATTTATTTAAATTACTTTTTCAAAATTCACTCTGTGATTCTTCAACCGCGCGGTCGTGTTTTTAAAAAGTGAACAAAAAAAAAACAAACCAAAAAATCATTGTGCTAACATATTTTTAAACTTACATATAAAAACAATAATATATTGTATTAAATTGTAAAAACAATAACAAATTATTTAAAAAAAAACAACGGGAAAATAAATTCCTTACATTTCATTAACTAAACAATAAAATCAATTTCAATAAAACAAGTGCGGTGGCAGTGCATTGTTGTTGTTGTTATTGTGCGTGAAGATAACCTACCCAGTGGGAAAAAAACTATACACTAAAGTTTTGTTTGCTTGCAAAACCGCAATAAGTAGAAGAGCAAATTTATACAAAAGAAAAACTTTGTGACAATTATTTTTACATACTTTTAAATTAAAAAAAATATAAATAAAAAAAACAAAAATTGCATGAGTGTACCTATTAGATGCAATTCCGTGAGGGAGCTTAGCTCCACTAGAAAAAACCTCTGGATCTCTGAGGAAGAATCACTTAAAAAATCATTGGATAATCTTCTGTCTCTAAGAGATAAAAAACGCACGCGTTCGTGTTCGCCAAACATTGCTATTACAACAGATGACATACCATCTTCCAGTTTAGCTATTGTTGATAAACCGAAAACTCAAGTGGGTATGGATAGGTATATAACCGTGGTTAAACGTCAGCGAAGCCCTAAATCCGCGCAAATATCATCGCAACCAAAAATGTCTAAGGGCGATATTACCTCTGCGACAACGGATAGTAATAGGTTTGCTATCCTTCAGAGTGACGAGCCAACTGCATCAAAAAAAACATTTAAACCGCCACCAATATACTTGAGAGAACCTACATCTAATGAGTTGGTAAAAGCACTTATTTCGGCAATTGGTAAAGACACCTTCAACGTAACATCAGTGAAGCACGGACAAATAAGTGAAACAAAAATCCAAGTCAACTGCGAAAATGATTACCGAAAACTTTCTGCCGCTCTGGAAAAAGAAAAAAGATCTTTTTATACTTATCAACTTAAAAGTGCTAAAGGCCTTCAGGTTGTTATTAAAGGTATTGACCCTTGCGTAGATATTGATGACGTTAAAACCGGATTGGAAGATAAAGGTTTTAAAATAAAAACCGTAGTAAATATCAGGAACCGTGAAAAGATCCCTCAACCCATGTTTAGGGTTGAACTAGAACCCAGGGATGTTGTCCTGAAAAAAGGTGAAATTCACCCTATTTATAACCTTAAATTTCTTCTGCATCGTAAGGTTACCGTTGAGGAGCCACATAAGCGTTCAGGACCCGTTCAGTGCCTAAACTGCCAAGAATTTGGCCACACAAAGGCTTACTGTAAGTTGCCCGCTGTTTGTGTTGTATGTGGCGAACTTCACGGCACAACTCAGTGCAATAAGCCAAAGGCCGACGCAAGTGTTAAAAAATGCAGTAACTGTGGAGGTAACCACACTGCAAATTATAGAGGTTGCCCTGTCTATACTCATTTTAAGCGGTCAATGACAAATAAGCCATTGATTTTAAATATGCCACCCCAGCAGTCAAACACCATTTCAACAACCAATTTTCCCCAGGTACGCCAGCCAACCAGCCATATACACGTGCAAAACCCCCAACAAATTTCTTATGCGAATGTGGTAAAATCCGATAAACCAAATTTGAATCAGGAGCCCAAGCCTCAAAACTCCGACCAACATTTTAGCAATCTTGAGGCAACTCTGCGGACTCTTGTTCAATCTATAAATACATTTACGGTGTCCATGACAAACATGATGCAGGAAATGCTGAAGATGCAATCCACCATTTTGCAGGCAATTTTAACAAAATGAATTGGTTAAAAATATGTTTCTGGAACGCAAACGGCATTCGCCAACATAAAAATGAACTTGAGCACTTCCTTATGGAAAAGCAGATCGATATAATGATGATTGCTGAAACCCATTTGACAACCAACAGTTATTTCAAAATTAATGGCTACACATTATATGACACAAAAGATCCCCGTGGAAGATCTTGCGGCGGTTCGGCAATTTTGATAAAGACCAGAATTAAGCATTATCTAATGAACGGGACACGTGAGGAATATCTCCAGGCTACAAATATATGCCTTGATTATGTTCATGAAAAAATCGTTATATCCTCGATTTACTCACCACCACGATTTTCAATAACAGAAAGCCAATATTCAAATTTTTTCAAATCACTTGGTTCTCGATTTTTAGCGGCCGGCGACTATAACGCTAAACACACTTTTTGGGGATCACGTTTAATTACCTCGAAAGGCCGTGTGCTTTTTGACACCGTTTCCAAAATGGGCTTAGATGTGGTTTCAAGCGGACACCCCACTTATTGGCCGTCAGACCGACGAAAGATCCCTGATGTTATAGATTTTGGAGTTGCGAAAAATTTTCCTTTAGAGTGGATGCAAGTGGAGCCTTCATTAGATTTGTCATCAGATCACTCTCCCACTATTATCTCTGTTTCGTTCCGTCAAGAGATTGGCTCACCGTTGACTGTCAATAGAGTTAATTGGCTAAAATACAAAAAATTTTTGAGTACACATTGTAGTGAAAATATCGCCTTGAGAACACCTGAGGATATTGATGCGTCAATTAACGATTTTTCTGAAAACCTCAAACTGGCCGTACAGCATGCTACCACTAGTCATATAAGATCCAGAAATGAGAACAATAGAACTTATTCGGCTGAAATTGAACAACTTCTGTCAGAAAAAAGAAGAGTTAGAAGAGAGTGGCAAACTCGCAGGTCTCCCCAGCTTAAAACTAGGCTACGGGAATGCGTAACTCGACTAAGAAATCTGCTTGAAATCCAGAGAATATCTTCCCTTAAAACATATTTGGAAAGCTTGGATGGTACCCCGCAATCTGACTATTCTCTGTGGAAAGCGACAAAAGGTCTGAAAAGACCCGTAATAGGTAAGCCACCTTTGCGAACTTCAACTGGCGACTGGGCACGAACCGATTCCGAAAAGGGGATGGTGTACGTTGATCATTTGAGAAATGTTTTTACGACAAATGATTCAGCGGATGCTGTAGTAGAATTTCCGCCGTATGCTGTTAGACAGCCTGTGTCTTTGAGACTTAACTTTCAAGATGTCGAAAACGTTATCAATAACATAAACCCCAGGAAAGCTCCAGGTATAGATCAAATTACTGGTAAAATCCTTGAACAGTTACCTCGTGTAGCTAGAAGAGTTCTACTTTTTATTTTTAACGCTATTTTACGCCTTGAGTATTATCCTGCAGAGTGGAAGGTCTCTATGATTACTATGATACCCAAGCCAGGGAAGGATCCGACTAAAGTAGAGTCATATAGACCAATAAGTCTACTACCAACAATTTCAAAACTGTTCGAAAAATTGTTAATGGCGAAGTTGTCTCCAATACTTAATGATGTGGGATGTATCCCTGATCATCAATTTGGCTTTCGGGCTAAACATAACACCATAGAACAAACACATAGGCTAGTCAATGTCATAAGACAGACTTTTGAAGACAAAAAGTACTGTTCAGCTCTATTCATCGACATTTCCCAAGCGTTTGATAAAGTGTGGCACGACGGACTGATGCACAAAATAAAGTTGAACTTGCCGGCAAACACTCACAAGCTTCTGGAAAGCTACTTATACGAGCGGAAATTTGTTATCAAAGAAGGTGACTTTACAAGTCTCTCACAGTCAATCGGAGCAGGAGTTCCCCAAGGTAGCATCCTAGGACCCACTCTATATTTGATTTACGCATCTGACATGCCAACGAGATCCGAAATCCATACTTCAACTTTTGCAGATGACACAGCTTTTTTTAGCGTCCATGTAAACCATCAAGAAGCTTCACGAAATTTGCAGCAGTATATTTCAATATTAGAGAAATGGTTGAAACTTTGGAAAATAAAAGTTAATGAACAAAAATGTACCCACGTTACATTCACACTGCGTAAGCAAACATGTTCGGCTCTCCAAATTAACAATACACCTATTCCGCAGCATAATGAAGTTAAATACCTTGGTATTTACCTCGACCGTAGGCTAACGTGGAAGCCTCACATTGATGCAAAAGTCACTCAGTTGAAATTAAAAGCAGCGCAACTAAATTGGCTTATGGGCAGAAATTCGACATTGAAGTTGGACTGCAAACTTTTGTTATATAACGCAATTTTAAAGCCTATATGGTGCTATGGAGTTCAATTATGGGGAACCGCCTCAACATCTAACATTGAAAAAATTCAAAGACGACAAAACCAAATTCTTCGTACGATTACTGCAGCTCCATGGTACGTAAGAAACTCACGAATTCACAACGATCTGTGTGTTCCGCTGGTAACTGACGAGTTCTCTAAGTATGCCACAAGGTATATCAGTAAACTGGAACTTCACTCAAATCCTCTTGCACGCAACATACTTAATTTTGGCGGCCACTCTCGGTTGAGAAAAAGGGATACCCTGGCCACCATCAGAACGTTAAATAGGTGATTCTACCGATATTATTCGCGCGAAATGAAACTCTTTTGTCTAGCAGTGGCTGGACTTAAATAACTTTTGTATTTAGTATTAAGATTTGAATACTTATTGTTAGTTCATATTTTGAAGATTCAATAAATAAATGAATGACAAAAAAAAAAAAAAAAAAAAAATTACTTTTAAACTGTTTCCTTTAGGAGATATTTTCTAAAAAACTTTTCTAAGTAAACTAAAAATTTTAAATGCGTTTTTCTCCAAACACGTTTTTTTTAGTTATGACTATGTGGCAATAAAGGGGCGATATGGTCACACCAACGGTTTACCTCTGCCTAAAATCGTTATAAAGAAGTTCAATAGAGAATACCTTAAGTGGAGACTCTGTTTTGACCTCTCTGAAGCTACCAAGTTCGAGCTGCTTGAGTTGCATTAAAGCATTTTCTTGGACTTACTTCCTAGAAGAACCTAAATAAAAAACCGAAAACATAACACTTTATTCTTATTCAGTTGAAACGACTGAATTAAATAGAAAAAAAATCTCGTACTAAATTTAATGTGCCGTTTACAGAAAACAAACGAACGACTTGACGAAAAAATTTTTATGAAAAGCACTCAGTAAATTGAATACTGTTCATACAAGTATTTTTAGACGAGTCATTCGTATGTGTATGAGTTGTACTCAAAATTTTAAGTACGAAAAACACACAAGTGTACTAAATAAGAAAACAGGATGGTTCAAGAAAACCAATTCAGTGATGGCTTAAAATAAGTATAAAATCTTGACTCAAGTGTAGATTTCTGAGTAAAATAAATTCCCAAACACATGCACATATTTATACGAGAAAAATTATTTATATTATAAAATTTATTTGAGAAAAAATCCAATTTTTTGTGTGTGAGAAATGTTATTAAAACAGTTTTCTTTTTAAAGTTTCATTATTTTATTTTAAATAATAAAATTTGTAGTTGAAGGTTGTAAATTAGGTTAATAATGATTAGAATAACTCCTATGCAATTTTTTCATTTAAGTAGCTATGAAACACAAAAAACAAGCTGTATTTTTTACTTTATTGACAACATTTATTACTAATAATTAGCCTATAAAAACACGGTATACTCGTATTAGCAGAAAGCTCTTATTTAAAAAAAAAAGTATCTCATGCTTATTAAGCAGCTATTAGACAAACGCTGTATGAAAATTTTGTTTACAGACAGATTAACAAATAAAATATTTTGTTTATATAAGTTCCTCAATTAATTTTTAATTGTCTTTCAATTAGCAATAATGAAGGGTATAAAACTTAACTAAGTTAAGTCTCACCTTGTTACACTAAAGAGATACTCACCTATTCACCATGGTGTCATTGCCGTTTTGTATCGATTGCACGTGCTGGTGCTGTGTTGGATTGCTGCCCACCACTACATTGGCATTCTGTATGGTGGAGGTGGAATTTGTTGAGTTGGTTTTGTCACCACCAATGCAACTACTAACCGTATTTGTTACACCACTGGTGTTATTGCTGGTGGTTGTGGTATTTGGTTGTTGGTGTATTTCGGCTTTTATCGATAATGCGGCTGTGGCGTTATTACATTTACTTTGTTTCGATTGCTGTTTGTAACGGCTGAGAGCAAAGAACAAAGCCAAAACTGCTTTTAAACGGCCACAACAGATGTCGTTCGTGGTAATATTATCCAAGCCAGAAACCGTTTGGGAACGCAGCACATTTAAACAGGAATTGACGTTGTCGTACTGCAGAGGGATTAAAGATAAAAATGATTAGTTAAATGGTATTTTGATTGATTTTATTTTTAAATTTTTTTTTTATAGCTCTTATTTATTTATTAAATCTTCACAATGCGAACTAACAACAATAAGTATTCATTTGAATAAAAATATATAAATAATTAGGGAAAGTGAAATTGGGTAATTTTATATTAAATGAGGGTGTCCCGGGTCATTAGAAATTATAATTAAAATAAAAAGGGTGCCGTTTTCTTATTTTCAAAATATCTTGTTACATTCTTACATTAAATCACGATGTGTTTATAAGTCTTTAATTAGCAGGGTTTCCTTGTTCTCAAATGGATTTAAATTTGCCAGCCAAGTGGCTGTCAGTTATGAGAATATTTTTGATTTTTCAATAAGAAAGGTTTAAATGTGTTTAAAGTATTTGAAATAAATTTCTTCTAATTCTATGTTAAGTGGTAATAATTATGTCAGCGTAAATACACTGGGCTAGAAAATTTATTTAAATAAAAGTTGATCAGTCATTTCACATATGGAGCGAAAATTTTACACTAAAAATTTCATGAGCACTGTTTAGAATTTAAAACATTGCTTTGGCGATACCACAGTGGACATTTTGTTTGAAATCAATGTTGTCAACTTTTAAATATCAAAACGCAGCAAAATGGGATAAAAAAGTATTATTTCAGCAAAATCGCACCAAATATAGAATTTTTATTTCTAAGCCCCATTTTGTATAAGAAAGTATAATATTTTTGTATTAAAAGCATAACAAAGAAACACACGTTTAAGCAGCTAGTAGAATATCGACGGCTGGCTGCATTAACTACTCATCTTATATTGAAACACGTATGTATTTTGTTAATTGATCGCATTGTTTGTACATTGTTTGCTGTCTCTGAACAAGCGGTATTTATTTTTTAGTTATTAACATATGTATATACATATGTCTTTTAATAATTCTCCGTACCCAGAGATGTAAATAAAACTACAGGGTGGCTGTGTAACTAACCTGTTTCACCTTTATAGACAATGAAACAAGAATTTAGATAGTGCAACGCTTTCACGCTTTAGAGTCCGTTGTTTCCGTCCAAAGAGAATATAGGCGCATGATTGGCGGCATTCCTCCTAGCAGATGGACTATAATTAGGCACGTGAAGAATTTTGCCAAGCGTGGCACAATCGCAAGAAGGCCTTATCATCGAGAACCCTCAATTTGGACTCAAGAAACTATCGCTGCCATGCAATCCAGTTCTAGAGTTTCAACAAGCAGCTTCTCTGCACAAATGGGTGTCAGCAGACAGTCACTGCAGACAATTTTGCACCAATGAATGAATGATTTAAAGCAATCCATTGAGACAATTCCCGCTGCAACACTCCAGGCAGTAATGAATAACTTTTTGATAAGATGTCGTTCATGTGTCAACGGGGGTGGAGGCCATTTGAATTCAATTATTTCCGAAACTTCAGGAATTACTTTAATAAAAATGTATTGTTTTTCAAATGAATTTCTAAAAAATAAATTACATAAACTTTTAAAAAAGTCATTTGAGTTCCATAATGTAGCAAAATTGATCCAGCCACCCTAAATACATTTATTGGTGTTGTGTTGAACTTTATAATTTTTTTTAAAATTAGATTTTTGGTTTTTGTACAGTTGACATGAAATTTACTTTACTCGCAAGATAATCTTCTCTCATTATAATTTTAATATGATTTATGGCGTATATCAGCTACAGCTGACTCGGGCGCAGTCTGATGTGGAGGTCCAATTTTCCAACTTTTGTGACCGCATATCGGCAATAATGCGGTGAATGTTGTCCTCTAATTGCTCAATCGTTTTCGGCTTATCGGCGTAAATTAGCGATTACATATATCCCCATGGAAAATAGTCTATTGGCGTTAAAGCATACTATCTTAGAGTACAATTCATGTATCCGAAAACGTTGTTACCAAGCGCTTCCTTCAATAAATCAATTCTAGCACGAGCTGTGTGCTTGTTCCGCCGTACTAGCTCCGCAAGTGTGAACGAACAGCTCAGTAGGTTGGCTTTATGACGGTCACCATCACGTTCTGACCAGCATCGTTTTTAAATACGAGTAAGTACGTACCAATGATTCCACCAGCCCATAAAGCATACCAAACAGTCAGTTTTTTCTGGATGTAATGGTGTTTCAAAATACACTTTAGGACTTTTCATGCCTCCAAATACAGCAGTTTTATTTATTGGCATACTCGTATCCATTCGAGCAAAAGTTAGCTTTATCGCTACACAAAAATATCTTGTGAAAGTCGCAATCAATGGCAATCTTGTTTTGGATCTAATTCCATTAGTTGGCGTCAGTTAAAATGCCAAACCAAAATAAACATACATCACTTAACAGCTGCTTGGCAACACTAGTTAAAAAAGTGTTGCCAAATTAAAGTTTTATATTTTTATAAGAACATCTTTTATAATTAAATGATTTCTGGATTAGCAGATTGACTGCTTAAATGATTTGTTTACTTCAATAATAATTTATTTGACAGAATGGAGCGTTTTTTGACTTTGCGTCCAAATAAGAAGTTGGTTGGTTGATTGGTTTTATACAAAATTATTTCAAACTAAACTTTTTCCTATATTTTATCTCTAACCTTATATATCTTTTCTAGGCATTTATGATTAATGATTTCATTGTTAACATATTGTTTTATGATTTAGGAAATTGAGTGGCAAGTCAAGAGACTAATTGAATGTTTGCAAATCTTCTTTTTTCTTGTTATTGAAGGATTATTTTCCTAATTTCTCCACTAATTGATTGACTGATTAATTAATTGATAAGTCTGTTGGATTGATGTCATGATTGATCAAGACATCAGTAATTTTTTTTTGATTGATGAACTTAAAAACCGTTTAATAATAAGCATAACAAATTAATATATTAAAAATTACCACAGTGGCAAAATTAATATAAATTGCTTTAATTATTTTAGCGCCACTCTCGTACTTCGTTGAGCAAAGAAAAATATTTTGATTTATGGCTTTCAGTAACCTTTTATGTACAGAATTTATGACACTTGCCAAGAAGAATCATAATCATTTTTTTTTTTTTTTTTTGATTTAACTTTTCTTCAAATTTTTCTGATATTTTCTACACATTTCAAGTTCATTGCTTTTGCTAAAAAAAACTGACAGCAATAACGACCAACAAGTGGAGAAGGCAAAACAAAAATTTCAATTCCTACTGTTAAAAATATTAAATACTTTTTTTTTGTTACTTGAAATTATTCGCTTTGTTTGTAATACTGAAAATCTTAAAAATTAATTTCAGATTTAATAAATTTTCTAACAGCTTGCTGCATCTTTTCTCCGTCTTCTTGAGATAATCGTAATTAATTAAAAAAGTTTCATACTCTTGATTTGTTGCTTTCAATTGTTCTGTCTTGCAAACATGTTGTTGTATTCGTATCTTAAAGTTTATTTTTAACGAGTTAAAGTAACGTACTTTTACTGCTTAAAAGTGTCCAAGGTGATCAATCAAAATGACGCCTTCAAAGAGCAGCTAAAGAAGTGTAAACTTCTAAAAAAAAATTTTACAACAAAGAAGTAAAGAAGACATAAAAGTAATTAATCTGATATAAAGACAGAAAGAAGATGATAACTCAAAAAAAAAAAAAAATAAATAAACTAAATTTAATTTTAAATTATGAAGAACAAATAAAATAATCTTATCACAATTTTATTAATATGAGTAAACTAAAATTTATTACAAAAAGCACAAACAAATATTCGATTTAGAATTATTTGATAATTTCATGAAATAATTTTTAGTCGACAAGAAGTAGATTTTCTTGTATAAAAGTTATATATGTTTATTATTTTTTTTGCTGAAAAATGCATTTATTATAATAACAAAATGAGCTTATATATTATTCATCGCCAGCCACTACTTTTTCCCATCTTTCTAGCAGCATATGGATTCCGGGCTGAAACAACTGCTCCGCTTTTAAGGTAAATAAGTTCCAGTTTACACACATCAGGTTTTCTTGATTAATTCTGCTTCAATTTCCTTTTGAACTTGTAATTACGTTCACACACAATAATTTTGTGTCGTCAAGTTTAAGTTTTTTTGGCCTAAAGTTTTCATATGTTTTGACATTTCATTTTAAACTTGACGGTGTCGTCAAGTCTGCACCCTTTTTTTTTGCTAAAGATTTATTGGTACAGTTTTTCTGCAAAATGGGGAGTAATTTCCTTATGTGACAGCTATTACTCACCATAAAAGTTATAGCTACGGTTTCATGAGAAAAGCAGCTATTTGTTTCAACTTATTAGAATACTGCTTCATTCCACATATTTCAGTCGATAAGTTTCTCGTGGCGAGAGTTACAGAACACAGCAACTGGAATAAATTACGTGTTATTGAAATAACTTGGTGGACTAAAAGCTGTTTAGATTTTATTAAAACTTTTATTAAAAATTTGCAACTAAATCAAGTTCAAGTTTCCCGCTAAAAATTAGCGTTAAAAGCAGTAAAATTCAGAGCTTTACAAAAGCTCTTTCTTTCAAATCGAATTATATAATACCATTTAAGAGAAAAAGCTTTTCGAAAACGTTTTCATTCAAATCGAATTTTATAATAGATCATTCAAAGAAAACGCTGTCCAAAATCTTTTTCATTTATATCGAAAAACTTTTCAAACGCCACTTCTCTCAAAGCTTTTTAAAGCTCTGTCTTTTAAATCGAGCTAAAATAAAAAGCTTTACGAAAATGTGAAAGATATTTATATAACAAGCTTTTGAAAAGCTCTTTCTTCCTGCTTGAGTTCTATAAGAACCCACAGCAGTGATGCCAGAAACTTTTATCCAAAAATCTTCATTTGTCAAAAAATCTTAAAATGCTTTGAATTTTTTTGCAAAGTTAGTAATAGTAGCTTTGAACATACATATATATGTATTGTGCTTGGGAGTTAAATGTATTCTAATTGCTTGGAAATAGCTTTTACAAAATTTTTAAAATATTCAATCTCAAAATTCTTAATTTTGAGAAAAAAAATCTTAAAATCTTCGCCACTATTCGAGAAGTCACTGCCACCACAAATACGTGCTCCTTTCAGTTTTTACTATTCTAAAATACATATCTATATTCGTTAGAGATGAGCGTGATATACAAGCAGTTTTCTTTCACATCGTCAGCATTCTAAAATACTTTACCACTACATTTTAGTCTCAATATTGTTCGACGCCGATTTTATCGCGTAAAGCACAAATTAACTACAAAATAATAAATTATACATATGTATGAACAACTAAAAAGCAAACATCGTCGCAACAATTTAGAGCATTGGTAGAACTTATGTTGGCACATCCTTTATTACTTTTCTTGTCTTCTTTAACAAAGATTAATCACAAGCAATAATTTAGAAACAAACTTGAACCCGACAAAGAAATTAAAAGTACCTAATTTTCTTTCTTCACTATTTTTATTTTCAATTTAGTTTTGTGCTAGTCAGCTGTGTTGCATGTTGTTTATATTTTTGCTAGAGATAACACAAAATTCGATTACTGAAAAGGATATTTGTTCGCGCGTATTTTAGAATCTATCGATACCGAGCCGTCGAAAGTGAACGTTCGACAGCGACGAAGTGAATAGACCTGCTTATTTTGTTTAAGATAAAATCTTTATTCTGGCAACGCTGGCCACCATTGCTGCTCTGTGGGAACATTGAAAAGTGTTAGATTTTCCGAGGGGCATTAATTATATTTTTTGAATTAAAAATACCTTTTCCTGATACAAAATTTTATTTTAGTTTTATATTGAATATATTTATTGTTTGTGCCATCACAGACATACCGAATCTAACCCAGTTTTTGTTTAAGCAGCAATTTCAAATTTATAATCTTTAAATAGAATCTATAAACAATATAATAAAATGCCATGAAAAACGATTAATACGAGTATGAAATAAAATGGTTTCGGTCTCCAGTTGCAGGCAGGCAGCAGGCAGCGATAACAAAAGCGAAAAACTGAAACACAAGACCGCGACGACCACACAGTCTTATTTAAAATGTTAAATTGTCAATGATTGTAATGACGATTAAACGATAAATTTCATAAAAATAAATAGAAACTGAACATATCAGAAACAAATTTAACCAAATGGAAGATTCAATACCAAAAATAGCAGACAATTAAATATGAAACCTGCAACCAAAAACGGAAAAAAACGACAAATGAAAACGTATGCGCCACATGGCTGCAAAGAAAAATGTACAAACACGATTTATTTTTTATTTAAAACAGATAAATATTGTAACGAAAAAGTAGAAAATAGTCGAAATAAGAGCCAACAAAACTATTCAAAAGGAATACGAAACTTAAAAGAAGATCGGGACTCACAGGAAGGCAGAGAGGCTGGCGGGTAGGCAGGCAAGTAGACAAGTGAATGCAGAAATTGCAACCACAAATTGTTAAAAATTTATTTTAATGCTCAAGCAGTTATTTTGGCCACATACTATTTAAACACTACTTACAACTGCTGCCGTAATATCTTAAGCGCCTGCTGTTGCCTGATTTTGCTTTATAAAAAAAACATGTACGAGTATGCTAGGCGACCACTAAATACTCTCCACTGATGCAACTGTAGAACAATCAAGATAACCTCAAAACTGCAACAGAAATATACACTTTTATGTATTTCAGCAAAATGTTTATTAAAACGCACAAAATTAAATGAATTCCATATTGAAAAATGTTGGCAAATTTATTAAACAGAAAACATGATATTTTTTTTTAAATGCACAAAATGAATTGGTTGTGCGAAATAATTGTGGGGCAGATATCGCAACACCATCTGTGTGGTGGCGTCGGCATAAGTTTTTATGACACTTTGTTTGTTGTAGTTTGTTTTTTTTTCTTTATTTACGGGTATTTATTTGTTTGGAGTATATTTTTTTGGTCTATTAAAACTGCTGTTTTAAGTTTTGCTTGCAATGGAAATAATTAACGAGTTGCAGGCTGTATAACCACCAGACTGGTGAAAAAGGGGCAAAACCTATCCAAGCTAATGATGATTAGGTTGGCACCTATGAAACTCCTTTGTGTAGACATCTAGAAAACACACGGAAACAGCTATAATTTTTGATTAGTTGTAATCATTTATTTAATCAATATTTAACGTATAAACAAGGAATGAAGTAATATTTTCGTTTTTTGAAGTAACTGCAGAGAGAGGCTCCCGTATATAAAGGATGATGCAATCATCCTTTACTCGTCTGACCCATAAACCACGGTGTTAGTTATGGGTCACACTTTATCGACAAAATTTTTTATCCAACTCAATTGGGCATTGGTTGGTTTCAGTGTTCAAGGCGCAGGTCTGATAATAGGAGAATTGCAGGTCATTTATTATTAACTCTTTTAGGAAATACAGATTCTTCAATATCAACAATTTTATTAAGATTATTAATTTTTACACAAATTATGTTATTAATTCTAGAATCAGCTGTTGCTATAATTGAATCTTATGTATTTGCTGTTTTAAGAACTTTATACTCTAGTGAAGCTAATTAATGTCTACTCATTCAAATCATCTATTATCCTTAGAGGTCCGCCCAGACGGAGGTTGAGTTGTACTTATTCGGTTTTAATGGGACATTGTCACCTAGAGATGCATGCGAGGTGTTTAAATCTTCCATTTAATGATTTATGTAGAAGTTGAAGGGATGAAAAGAAGGCTGATAGTGTTATATAGATAGTGCTTTGTATCCAAGCAGACCAATGTTGCACTATTTGCAGAAATACCGCAATGTCATGTAAGTGAATTGGACTCTTTCATTCGATGCTCTAATTGGTTTTGAACTAGATCAGTGATATACAGATCTGCTGAGCTGCATATCACACGCAGACAAAGCAACAGGACCAAATTGCAACCAAGTGTGCTGGCTTTCAATGGCTGGTAGCTTGTTAAACCTTCAGTGTTCAGTGTTTGACAAATTCAACCATGGAGAGGTGCTCAATTGAGCAGCGCATAGTGTTGACGCTTTTTACGAAAGTTTACGTTCAAATTAAAATGTATTTCTTGCTCCTCGAAAAGTGTACTCTTACCTCAGAGCAGATTTATTAATACGCAGACTTGCCGCATTTAGGCTAATGAGATTCCAGAGTAATTGTTGAAAAACCGATGCATTCACAAAAAGCAACTGTTTGGTGTGGTTTAGGGACCGGCGGCATGATCGGGCCTGCTTTGAAATAAGGTCAGCCTAACAGTTACTGTGAATAATATTCGCTATCGCGAGATGGCAACGAATTTCCTGCGGCGAAAAATTGAAGATATGGACCCGTACGATATACAGCTCTAATAGAATAATGCCACTTGTCACGCAGCCAACGTAACAATGGCTCTTTTGCACAAGAAATGCAATGGCTATATTATTTCACGACAGTGTTAATTGGCTGCCAGGATTCCGTCTTTGGAGATGTTTAAAATAAAAAGTCAATAAGCCAAGAACTATTCAAAAGCTAAAGAATGCGGCCATTTGGCAGATATTATGTTCTATACCTAATTGAATCATACCAATATTTTCATAATAAAAAGACACTAATCTTAAATCATTTGTATTTTATTCAAAATCAACATCGGCCCCATAAATTTAATCACCCTTTTACCATTAAATAGAGGTATGCCAACAAAGCTGCTGCAAAGATTTGACCGATATTTTATTTAACACACAGTTGTCAGAGATCCTTCTATCGTAATACAAATTATTAAATATACTTTTGAAATAAAACAAAAGTATTTTCAAAAGTTTTCTTTATTTTAGTTAAATAGCAGACCAGGGAAGAGACAAAATGGCAAGGATAACAAAGGCACGTAAAATTATATTTATTATCCATTTTCCAATTTTTCTTGGTTTTGGCTAACTTGGAAGGGAACCAGGTGATCAGGGGAGAAACCAAATTTGAAACAACATGGCAAGAAAAAAATTAAAATTAGTTCTCATATCAGACGTTTCCACTTGGGTATCAAAAACATCTACGATCTTAATACAATAATAGAAAAAATAGCTATAAATTTAAAAATAATTTTTCTTCATTTTAATTAAATGGTGGTCCAGGGTAGGGACAATGTGGCAAGAGGCGCTTAAAATTATATTTATTTTCCATTTTCTAATTTTTATTGGTTTTAGTATGTAAAATTCGTTTTGCGTTTTAGTTAAAAGGTATGCCAGGGGAGAGACAATGCTGCAAGGATAAAAGTCGCTTAAAATTATATTTATTTCTTATATTCATTTTTTTCAAACAAGGGAGAGACAAAATTTAAAGTAATATAATAATACTTGTAGTTCAAAAAGCCCTGACAAAAATTTCTTATATTAAACATTTCCAACTGGGTATCCTTATTTCTGAAAACATCTACGATCTCAATACAATACGAAGCCGCAAGAGAACAAGTAACCATAAATTGAAAGATAATTCTTCTTCATTTTATAATTAAATGGTGGTCCAGGGTAGAGACAATGTGACAAGAAGGTGCTTAAAATTGTAGATTTTTTCCATTTTCTAATTTTTTCTTGGCTTAGTATATAAACTGCCAAATTGTTTTTGCATTTTAGTGAAATGGCAGGCCAGGGGAGAGACAATGTTGCAAGGATAAAAAGTCGCTTATAATTATATTTATTTCTTATTTTCAAATTTTTTTGGTGAATAAGGGAGAGACAATTTTTTTTTATCTTGGACCAGTACTCAGGGTATGGCCCCTACGTATGCAGTGCATTGTACTGGAACTGGGAAAAAAGGTTATGATGAAGAGGAAACAGGGAGTAGTGTTTGTGGAGGTTTATCTTTAACAATAACAACACGAAAAACCAAAAGAAACTCTATTACAGCATTTAAAATGTTGGCATTTAAATGTTGGAAACAACATGATAATAATTTAAAAAGCCCTGACATATATTTCTCATATTAAACATTTCCAACTGGGTATCTTTATTTTCGATTTCAATACAATACGAAGTCGCAAAAAACAAGAGACATACAAATAATTTTTTTCCATTTTAATTAAAAGGTAAGCCTGGGGAGGGACAATATTTCTTTTCCATTTTCTAAGTTTTCTTGATTTTAGTTAACTTGCAAGGGAGCCAGGTGATCAGGGGAGAGACAAAATTAAAAAAAAAAAATGATAATAATATAAAAAGCTGCAACAAGTATTTCCAACTGGGTATCTTTATATTCGAAAATATCTATAATCTCAATACAATATGAAGCCGCAGTAGTAAAAGAAAAAAAAAACAATATTATCATCATGAGCAGCAGTACAATTCTCACGCTTCTTAACAAAAACATACTCATCCAAACGTAAGAATATGTGACAGTCGGAGAGTGGATATCTCAATTTCCAATATAATGCTGTTCCTAACCATAACAAGCCAAAACAACAGATTTTCTACAACACAATATCTGCTGACCATCATCATTATCATTTAAATGTTAGCAAAAAAAAAAGAAAAACATCACGCGGGCAGACAGGCAGACAGACGGACAGACAGTCAGAAAAGGAATCTGCAATGTCACAAAATGGAATTGCAAAGAAAAGAAAGGAAAAAAAGTTTCATTTAAGAAGTTGAAAAGTATTAAGACATTTATTTGTATGGTTGAACAATTCAATATGCGCTGAAATGTGTTGCAGCAGGATGTACGAGTGAGTTTCAAGCTGTTGCTCCTAATAATGGAGAGTACGAGGAGTTTATATCATCATATTCATATGATTGGAATTCATTTTACGATTTGTGACTAGAGAACAGAAAAAAACCTCTTAAACGAACCCCAAGGAATGTTACTGCTTTATTGCTACTTTAAGGTACTTCTTCTAGTCTATACTACTTCTCATTTCATTTAGAAAATGTGGTTCAGATCCGCAGCTTATCAGTTGCTGGTGGTCAGTTTTATTTCCTTCTTTGTGTTTTCTGTCCTACCGATTGTTTTGTATTGTAGCGGATGTTGGCTTTATTCTTGTGCAGTTGTGGCTGGTGACATCAAAGATAAAAACGTGTGTAATAGAAGGCGCTAAAAATGTCTTGTTTACTTCAGTTAAGTTCTTATAGCCGTATTTTTGCTTTTCTGTAGGAGTTTTTTAATTTGATCTGTTATCGTTCGATACTTCTTATTTTCTTTCCGTTTCGCTTGTCTTTTACAGTTTAAATAACAAAAAACAAACAAAGCTGTCACTTGACAGGACTATTGTTTCTCATGAACTTTTATTAGAAAGCTACTTTTTTGTCTGGTACTTTTTCAACAGCAAGTTTTTTAAATAGATTCTTTCTTAAGCAGAGAAATGCTTAACACAAAATTTTTTATATTTATTTTAGTAAATTGTGCTATTTTAGCCTATTAAAAGGCCCCAATTTTTTATAAACCAAGTTATCTTTTTTAAAAAATATTTCTTGAAAGGAATTTTTTTTTAGAAATGTTCTGGTTTTGAAGGCGCTTTATTTTAAATTTTAAGGTGTCTTCTAAAAATTTGTTTTATTCACTTCACAAAAATGTTAAGGGTATATATAAGTTTGTGATTCCGTTTGTAATTTCTACAATATTCATTTCCGATCCTATAAAGTATACCTATTCGTATTCTAAATCAGCATTGATAGAAAATTCGATTAAGCGAAGTGCGTCTGTCGGCCATTGAAATACCGTTTCTAAGAAAATCATTAGACTTATAAACTTTTTTCTTTCACCATTCTTTTACCCCATCGATTCATGGTTTTGCTATTGAAATTAAGTAATATCGGTTCACATATAGCTAAGATATATCCAAAATTCCGAAAAAGTCATTTTTTGTGCAATTTTGTATAAATATTAAAAAAAAGTGGTTTGTTTTGCTTCAAACTTCACACAATTATTAAGGATGGTGGAAAAATTTAGGTATCAGTCCATATATACCCGAGATATAGCTTAAACCGGTTTTTCATGAAAATGTCGCGTAAGCGAATTGCAACACCTTTTTTTTTGCTTAAAAGCAGTTCTGGCAATAAAAGAAGGTTATATAAATATGGAAAATGAAAATTTCTGATATCGATCCATATATACCCGAGATATAGTCTAAACTAATTTTTCCATTAACATTTTTTTTTGCTGAAAAGCAATTCTCGTTGTAAAAGAAGGTTACTAAAATAGAAAAAATTCGGTTCATATATAATCGAGATATAGCTTAAACAAACTTTTCCATGAAAATATCTATGAAAGATATCTTTTTTGTAATGGTGATTAGGTTAGGTTTAACAGGCTGCCAGCTATTGTAAAGCCTGCCCACTTGGGTCCAGTCTGGTCCCGTTGTGTTGCCTGGATGTGATACGTATCTCAGCAGATTTACATATCACTGGTTAAGGAACCAACCCGAGGATTGGATAAAGGAACCCACTTATATCGTATGCCGATAACTCCGCCAAATCATGAAGCATCGGTCTGTCTACGTACAATGCCCTTATATAAGAAAGAGCTGGAATGGTGATTACAAGGCAAAAATATTTTTTCCCCGATATCGGTCCATGTATATCCGAGCATATTCAGTTCAAATTTGTACTATATACTATACATATACGTGACTATCGTGAAGGATATTTTAGATTCGACCCAGCCGAATATATTATATTCTTACTTGTTTTACAATACAGTCTCGAATTACAGAAAAAACGGTGCAAGCAAAGCTGTACAGCTATGCTGAAACTACATACTTTTTCAAAAAGGTTTTATAAATAA
Source organism: Thecocarcelia acutangulata (assembly GCA_914767995.1). Classification (NCBI taxonomy): domain Eukaryota; kingdom Metazoa; phylum Arthropoda; class Insecta; order Diptera; family Tachinidae; genus Thecocarcelia; species Thecocarcelia acutangulata. The sequence goes on from OU612097.1 coordinate 16,402,938, forward strand.
TTAAATCTATAGAAAATTTTAATTTATTAATAGACAAATTTAAAGTATTATAGATACTACTCAATAAATAAATATACATATACATATAAGACATTTTCTCATGTGCCTAATATACTGTTGAGAATATTTTGTCACATCTAACCCAGTGTGCAGCTGTTGATGTGCTTGTTAAAAATGTACAATACAACACATTCATCCAAACCAGACAAAACTGAAAACATAATACACAAACAAACAAACATACATGATTTAAAGTACGTAAAATTCCAAGTAAATCAACTACAAATGATGTTGTTGTTTTTCTTGTATTCGTTTTACTATAGTTTGTTGTTGAGACTTGCTTATTGCTCGCAAGTATGTGTATGAATGTGTATATGCAAAAGAAATACATTTGTACATTATGAATGACAAGAAAATTCATGTCGTTGTAGAAACTCATAAAGACGTATAAATGGCAGGCAGGTCGGCAGCAAGCAGTCAGTTTATTTTTAAGCTTTGTGCAAGAAAGTCATAAGACATAAGGAATGTAAGCAAATCTAGTGTTTTAGTACACAGTAGTACTAAGTGGAAATAAAGTTGTGAATTATTTAAGTATTGTATAACGAAGTCATTATTTCATTTGCAATTGAAGAATCCGCAAAAGCGTTTTTACAGGCTAAAACGTTTTTTTTTACATTTAAAAAGTAATTTTGTAAACGATGATTTTTTACTGCCCCTTTTGAGTTATACCATTCAAATGTCACGTTCTTCATGTGTATTGCTCGAAATAGATAGCCAACATTTCATTTATTGATTTAATTCCATTTTCAATAAAAAAAAAATGAAATGTTTTCATCTGATTGTGCAGAGCTGCAGCTTAACATTTTTTGTGCACATTCTCCAAACTTTATTATTTACACTTAAGTAATTTTAATGAAATTTTTGCCCAAGACATTCATGGCAAAAGTAAAAAAACATATTTCTGGCACTCGATAATGAAATGAAACTATCAAATTGGTTTCATTTTTTCTTTCTATTTTTTTGTTCACAACTAGTGTTTGATGTTGCCAACAGCAAAAGCAACAAATTCCATACAGCTTTCAATAATACAGGCTAAAATAATTTTTGTGTGCTTTATTTTCTGTTTTGCCAACATCAGCAATTGCAGATTCCCTCACAATTTCTCCACACAACGGAAACGTTAAGATAACGCAAAAATGCAATTTAAAAAGCAAGTGTTAATAGAATTTTCTCTAAACTCGCTGTAGAAAAAAAAATATCTCATATATAAAGACATATGTGCATGTGAATATGGAAAAATATCATAAATTTCTAGACAGACTCACTGACGGTCATGTAACAAATGAAAAGGAAGTCAAGGCAAGAATTGTGAAAAACAAACATACAAAACAACATGACTTTTAACAACCACAAAACGACCTTAAAGAAATTTGTTGGAAAAGAAGAAAATAATAACAATAAAAAAAAGAACAAACATCAACAGAATACTGAAGTAGAAGAGCAAAGAAATTTCTAAAAATAATCAATTTCTAGAATTGAGTAAAGAAAGCTTTCCTCTAGGAAACTACATGAAAAAAATAAATGCGGTCAATTTGCCAAACTTTTTCATATTAATGCTGCTTCAAAAAAAGAAAAAAATAAACACACACACACACACACTCTCACTAACACATTCACATTCATTGAATTCCACTGCCAGAGTGAAAGGAAAGCTGGCTTTCGAAGTGAAAAGTCAAGTACTTATGCCTCCCTCTTCGAACTTATACGAGTACACTTACACACTTACAAAGCCAGAAAAAGGAAGTTATAAGAAAAAAGGCTTTAAGGCGATATGAAGTTGTAAATATTGAGTAGTAATTGAAATGTTATGGTATTTTGGGGAATAGCACAAAACTTGATGATAAAATCCTGCCCATTCCTTATTCATTCAGTTAAGTTGTGTGTTTAGCAGCTGTTCATAATTTTGAAAAATTTTCACAACTTATAATCTAGATTTGGCTGTTTTATAATATAGTGATTATTGCTTTATTGAGTTCTTTTCAATTTCTGTTCGTTGGAATTTTTCTCCAAACATCTTTACGGTTTTATCATTGCAATCAGAATTTTATCAATATAAACTTCTAAAAGGCTTAGTAGGGATGTGGTCAACCGGGGAACAGTTGGTTGGGTAGATAAGTTATCAAGTAATAAGTGTTGTTAGAGAAAATAAAGCAAAATAAAAAATTTTATAAAAGTGCACAACTTATAAGAAATATATAGAAAGATTTGACAAGCATCAAGCAAATAAATGTGCTAGAAATTATTTTCTCTAACGATAACTTAAAAAATAGATAAGCAATCTATTTCTAAGCGGTCCGCTGCTTGAAAGAAAATCGTTTAAATATACATGAGCAATTAATATCTTGAAAAAAAATCATTCGAAAGTCTTCATAAAATAAAAAACAGCACATATATAAGGAGACGAAAATACTTTGCTGGAAATAGTCTTTATATTTGCAAAGAACGTTTGTCCAACGACCTGTATCTTACCCTGGCATCTAGCAAACCTTTTCAAAAATGACACTCTGAAATTCTTATCGAAGAAATTTCTCTATGATATGTAAAAATTTTTTAAATTTCTATAGGCTACACTGAAAGAAAGAGGCTTCGTTATGGGAATGAAACCGTTTCGTTTGCCTTTCTTTTTTTAATACTATGATATGAATACTATGAAAAAAAAACTCCGAACGTGTTATACGGATAATTATCTGGTTATATGGATAATAAATTTGATATCGAAGGGCGCTTATTAGTTTTTTAAACCATATTTATGCACTTATATCTCCTCAAAGCAAGAATTCAAAGCACATGATCGTGATGGCTAATTGTCATGTCCACAAAGTGAGATAGCACAGCCATTGAATTTTTCGTGTACAAGATCTATTGTTCAGTTGGCTGTGTTGCAATTAACACCATCCCGTTGGAACCACATCCAGGCACAAATATATCGCCCAGGTTAAACAAATACTTAAAAAAATTGTGCTCAATTTTGAGCGGCGTAAGGTCTACAATAACATTTAAGTTCCATACAACCTTACTTACCCTTTATTTTTTAAATTAAGCTTTATTATTAATAATCAGAAAGCAGAAAAACATAATTTTCGTGTTCCATGCCTTTCTTAAAACGTCTACATGTACATATAAACGGGCATAATTTTAGGAGCCAAAATGCAATAATTTATTTTGACATTATTTATATTTTTAAAAATATCCGCTTTTAATGCATTTTTTTATTTTATATACAAATTAATGTATAATATAAAGATTTAATTTTCCATTTTAATAACATTTAAATTACAATTGATAGTATTCCATAGCAAAAAAAAAAATCTTTCAAATCCTATTAAAAGTATAAATAAAACTGTGATTTTATATAAAATAAAACAAATGAGCTATATTTACATAAAATTATATAGACATATATATACAACAAACATAGAAAAAAACACTGATTAAAAACTATACAATATCAATAGACTGTAAAAAATAAACAAAAACCAGCAACAGCAAAAATAAACTATCAACATTAATTGTAAAGCATACATTAAGGCAAAAAAGGAAATGAAACTTAAAACACATGAATTGTAAATGGCAATTTATTTATTTATTTTTATTTTCAACAATCTATTTTTCATAAAATCACAAGTATTTAACAATAATATTAAAAGTCATTGATTAAGTTAATCAAAATATTTTTATGCAAATTCATAAAAAAAACATCAAAGTAATAATATTTTCGAAATTAATACACAGTATACTTAAGGGCTTTACAAATTGTTATAAAAAATCAAGCATGCTTTAAGGATTTGTGTTTATTCGCTATAATTATATTATTAACTATTGATGATGTCAGTTTAAAAAGTTTTAGCTTTAATAATTAATGCAAAAAAACTAAACAAAACTTTTGGTTTATTTATCTCTAATAAAAATATTAGCTTGAAATCATGTTAAGCTCACCTTTGTTCTCCTATTAATAATAGCACAGAGCGCTCAATAATTATTTATGCATATTTCTCTAAAGTCTGCTTTTAATGTTTTATGCAAAAAATTGTTTTGTTGATGTATTATTTTAGAAAATAATCTATAATTATATTTTGATGGACAAAATAATTACAGATCATGTTTCAGATAAAATGTTGTGCATAAGCAAAAACAATTTTTTTAAATTTTAGAAATAAGAGAAAAAACTATTTAACAATAGTTTTAAATATTATACAATTTATTTTAATTGCCAACCTTAACCAGAACAATTTTTACCTTCCCAGCTAGCACAGTGGCAAATTTACGCAAAACTCAGTCATTCAATTGAAAACAAACAGCATTATATATGAGAAGAAAAAAAAAAAAACTATTCGACATTAGAATCCAAAACAAAAACTAAAACAAATTTAAATTGCTAAAGGAAGTCCCAACCTAGAATAAAAAAAAGCAAACAGACTGACTGACACACAGAAAGACTTTCCCACCAGCAGCCACATCCTCAAGTCAAGAAAAATGCTGGCAATTTAAATATTTGTCTGAAGCTGTACAAACTCATGCTTCCTTTACAAACAGAAAAAAAAATATTTGAAAATCTTGTGTTTATGTAAAACAATTCCTTCCATGCCACTTTGTTCTTCCAGCACATTGCTGGCATGTTTGTTCACTTTTAAAGCGCCTACCTTTATGATTTTTATTTGATTTCTTCAACACTAATAGACATGAATTGTTTGTTACGACGAAAGCAGCCAAGAAAATAAACTAAGAAAACATTTTGCAATAAAAAAAAAATTATGGTTATATTTTTATAAGAAAAAACAAAGAAAAAGAACTAAGATTGCATCAGCTTTTAAGAGGATGGCTTGAACAGCAAATTGGCAAAGACTTATAAAGAGCAGCACGTGCTTTATTGGTAGGCGTTAAAGTGTTGCAAAACTTTAGTTAAAAGGCAATATTTTTGGTAAAAGAAATATTCATATAGATATATTTGTACAGTTTAAGTACATGCACTTTAGAGGTAAGATGCCCAAAAAAATGAAATAATTATTATATACAGTATACGCCAAAAGGGGTGTAACAAAATTGCAAAAATAAATAAATTTCGAGACATTTGCTGCAGTGGCGAACACGATAATAGAAATAGACTTTAAGCCAGTACATGCAAACATTTACAAGCATAGAGCTGGATTTTTATAGCATAAGTGACCGAGAGTTACTTATGGAAGATGTTTTAAATGGATTATGCTTAGAAATAATTTAGTTTTGAGAAGCAGATACATTTAGTTATGGAAGTAACAAAGTTTTTATTATTCCCCATAAAACATAATAAGCCCAAGATACTTTTCCAACCTTGAGCAGTTAAAAGAGTTTTTGTCAATCTCGACAGAAATAAGTCTCCTTGACCTGATGACATTCAAGTACTCGTCTTGCAGCAGTGTTTTTCTATGCCCGCACGTTCGTTAACACGACTTTTTAGCACATTGTGCAATCTGGGTGAAGTCCCATTGTGTTGGAAGATGTAACGCCAATCCCCAAAAAGCTTTAGGCAAATAGTTCTGAAATTAACACTCTAGTTGTAATTACCCTATAGTTGTAATTACCCTATAGATATAGATGACCGAAACTAATACACTCAAATGTTATTTTCCAATACATTCACAAAACTGTTACACGTTTATAATATTTTTGAGAATGTGGTAGAAGAAACATCACACATACACGAAATTTACGGTAATTTTCTTCATATTGCCCTTATTAACTTGATATAAAGTTGTGACCTATGTTTCGGTCCTCAATGTCGGTAAAATGACCGGTCATTTGACTGTCACTTATCTGATGATCGACCAACTTATCTGATGATTGACCAACTCCATGGAATGTGTTATTCATGATTCACCAGCGCCGCCTTATGGCTTGCAAGCCTCACACAGATCGCAATTTGTTGCTGTAAGTTTGTAGCCGTATGAACAAACCCGTTGCTGAAGAGCTCGGGCCTTTTAAGTTCTCATGTATGATATATCGCAGGTAGTCAATGGAAGACAAGGCTTAATGAGTTGGTAGGCCGAAGTCTATTAAGAGCATTAGCCTTCAACCAACCCACCCCTCTAACTAACAGTTCTGGTTCCCTACTTTACAGGTATCTGCTGCAAGACAACTGCACTTTGGGGGTTATTAGACGTTCGAAGTATTGCATCAGGGAAACTGATTACCCTTCCTGCGATTTTAGGCTTGAACCACAGCCACCACGCCACCACCAGCCAAGGACTTCTTCCATGAACAGTGCTGAGATGGTCTGTCTGCCAGGAGATCTGCCGATCTACGTTCTACCAATTAACCCTTGGTGAGGGTTTCGGAAATCTACCGAAACATAAATTATACATTGCTAGAGTTTTTTCCGCTACAACAAATGGGGGGCTTCATTCTCTTTGTATAGGATTGCAGTTCATGGAAAAAAGTGGTGGTGGGTTTTATTTATGTATATGGTCTGATGAAAAAATAACCGTTTTGGACATACATATGTCTGTTATGTTGGTACATACGTCTATATATTCGGATTGTCAGTTTGATTTTGACAGATAGAAAGGTTAGTCATGTTTTGGTGTGCTCTTCGATTTTTTACTAAATTTTGACCGAAAATAGCGGTTCAGATTCTCTCAAAAAGATTATAACTGATGACGAATCATGGGTGTATGGTTATGAAACTAAAACCAAAGCCCAATCATCCCAATGAAAGCGCCCAGAAGACCCAAGACCGAAAAAAGCACTCGAGTTCGGTCAAATGTGAAGGTTATGCTCACTATTTTCTTCGATTGCAATGACGTGTTGCATCATAATTTCTTGCCACAAGGTCGCACGGTCAATAAGGAATACTACCTTGAAGTTATGCGCCATTTGAGCGAAGCAATTCTTCAGAAACGCACAGAATAGTGGAAAAAGCAATCATGGATTTTGCACCATGATAACGCACCAGCTCTCACATCGATGCTTGTGCGTGAGTTTTTTTCCCCCAAAAACAAACTTGTTATCATGTTTGAAGCACCGTATTCACTGAACTTGGCCCCCGCAGCCTTTTTCCTCTTCCGGAAACTGAAGACGCCGATGACATGAAAGCGTTTAGCTACGATTGAGGAGATAAAAGAAAGATGTAAACAGGAAATGCGCGTTTCAGAAGTGTTTGGAAATTGAAAAAAATGCTGGCATAAATGTGTTATATCTGAGGGGGATTACTTTAAAGTCGACAAGGCAATGAATAAACAAATACTTTTTGAGAAAATTTAAAATACAGGTTATTTTTTATCAGCCCTCGTATATGCATGATTTAACAACTTCTACCGCTTACATAACCCATATGTACCAAGCAGTGAGAGTACTATGGATCCACTTTTGCTTTGCCGTCACATTGGACGTTATTATTTACGCCAAGGCGCACAAAACTCATCATAGCAGTTTGGATCAATACCTGAAGGTTCACCTCAAGATGGAGTTGGGCACTATCCAACAATTAATTTAAAACACTTTGTGTCGAAAAGCCATATTTCAGAATTTTAATACTCAGCAGGTCAGTGTACCCCTCGTTTCCAAGAAAAACTATATATAAATTTTCTTTTATTTTGTGCTTCTTTATGCTCGTTTCTATTAATAAAAAAAAAAATCTGAAATAAAAATCTTAAATCTCATTTTCATTTGACCTCTAATGGGTTAAGGCAAACGAAAACATGATTTATGGTACAGTATGCTATTCAATTAACTTAATTCCATATGCCCACTGAAGTAGGCAATAAAAAATCTCAATGGTATTTGACAGACGTTTTTAGTGCTATAAATTTTATTATTTTTATTCCCCTTAAAGCAGGCAATACTATTTTATATTATTTAATTGTTATACTTGACCTCTTTAATTGCGATTTTTCAAATCTAACTGCTTTTGTTTTTTATCATACCTGCAAAAAAAAGAGAGATAAATTTGATATTTATTTAATTGAAATATTATTTATTATTTAAAAACTTGTTAAAAATGTATAAATTTATAAAATATTAGAAAAAATTGGCAACAATATATTTTATTTTAATTCTATATTTTTCTAATTATTTGTATACACTGCACTGCAGTAATAAATTAAACTTCAGTGCTGTGTGTTTTTTATATAGAGAAGGCAGTTAGTTTTTTGTGTGAAGCAACAGCAATTCATTTTGTATTGAATTTTTATTATGAAATATTGTTTTTTTTTTTCTACTGACATTTTCTGCATGTTAAACAAAAACTATAGTACAATGTTTTGCTCGCTTTGAAAATACACACAAGCATTTAGAGTGAAACTTTAAGTACAGCATACAATTCGGGGATAATAAAAACTGAGCCTTCCCTCCAAAAGCCCCAAGCTATAATGGTGCTTAACATCGTGCTACTTGTGCAAATTTCAGCTGACACAAGTCTTTACCAGTTCACTTTTGGGAAAGATTACTTAGTTTTTTTTTGCGATTTTTATATAATCGTTGAAATTTTGTGTTGGGTTATATTTATTTCCTTTCATCCGTTTATGTTGATAAACGCAAAATTTTTTTTTTCTTTAATGTCCAATTTGATTTATTGCTCAAATAACGCTGTACAGAAATATAACATATTGTGAAAGAAGTAGGAAAATAATTTTATTTCATATTTAAAAAATATTTATTTAAGCATTTTCTTTTAGTTTTTGTTTTTAGCCAGAAAAATATGTTTTGGCTTGAAAAAGCCAATTTTTTTAACATTTATATAATTTTTTTTTTTTAAATTAAAATATATTTTTTAATACAATTTCATTCTATTTAACTGAAATAATGGATATGTTATGTGTATTGATTTTTTTTTTAATTTTTTCACTGACATGTTACACTTTTTTTAGCATTTAATTGAAATTTAAGATAAGAAAAAATATTTTTTTTTCGACAAAACTCATTCATTTGATAAACATGTTTAAAAATAGAAATAAATACTTGTTTGAAATGGAACAAAGGCGTATAAAATTAATTTACAATATAATAAAATTTTTCGTAAAAAAGTTCTTTTCTACGCGATCTACATTAATTTGTGAAAAATAGTCAAAGTAAAAGTTTTCAATAGGTTTTAAAAAAAAAATCAAATATATATAATTTTTGCAGCTTGAGATCTTGTTTTTTATAAAAAAAATTTAGCAATTTTTTAACTTTTATTTTAATATTTAATAAAAAAAGATCAAAAATATTAAGATTTAAAATTAAATTTCTTGCTTTTAATTTTCCGAAAATTATATATTGAAGATATTAAAGAACTATAATTTTTACAGGTGGACCACTAGCTCAACCAACAAATAATAATTTAAGATAAAATTAAAAAAAAAAATCTTTTTAATCAAAATGCACTACAAATAAAAACTATTAGTAAATAATAACTTTCCATCAATCTTATCAATTAATTCTTTAACTATATTTATGTCTATGTCTCTTTTTATATCCATATCTATATCTAAAATGTAGGAGGGCGGATTGATATTGAGGCTAGGAAAAATATATATATTTTTTATTTTGAAAAACCATTTATTTCTTAACATAGTCTCTTTTTAGCTCCATACACTTGGTAAGATGATACTTCAAGTTTTTATATCACCTGAATATTACGATTTTGGGAACCCCTTAAAATACGCGTTAGTTTCGGGGAGCATTTCTTCGCTTGAGATGAATCTTTTTCCTGCAAGCCATTATTTCAAGCTTGGAAACAGAAAAAAGTCAGCAAACTCTGGACTACAGGATGGATGGGCCATCAAAAGGTGTATTTCACGTAATTTTATTATCGTATGTAATGTTGTGTGTACCGGTGTGTTATCTTGAAGAAAGAGCATTTTGTTTTTCTTTGATTGCGCCAATGAATTGATCCAATAATGCACGATAATACTTTCCTGTGACTTTGTATCCTTATGCAAGAAAATCGATGAGCAATATTCCGTGTACATCCCAAAATACAGTTCTTTGGAGCACATTGTTTCGATTCATAGTTGGTTTCAGGTGTCTACTATGTCTATGTCTATGTCTATGTCTATGTCTATGTCTATGTCTATGTCTATGTCTATGTCTATGTCTATGTCTATGTCTATGTCTATGTCTATGTCTATGTCTATGTCTATGTCTATGTCTATGTCTATGTCTATGTCTATGTCTATGTCTATGTCTATGTCTATGTCTATGTCTATGTCTATGTCTATGTCTATGTCTATGTCTATGTCTATGTCTATGTCTATGTCTATGTCTATGTCTATGTCTATGTCTATGTCTATGTCTATGTCTATGTCTATGTCTATGTCTATGTCTATGTCTATGTCTATGTCTATGTCTATGTCTATGTCTATGTCTATGTCTATGTCTATGTCTATGTCTATGTCTATGTCTATGTCTATGTCTATGTCTATGTCTATGTCTATGTCTATGTCTATGTCTATGTCTATGTCTATGTCTATGTCTATGTCTATGTCTATGTCTATGTCTATGTCTATGTCTATGTCTATGTCTATGTCTTTGTCTATGTCTATGTCTATGTCTATGTCTATGTCTATGTCTATGTCTATGTCTATGTCTATGTCTATGTCTATGTCTATGTCTATGTCTATGTCTATGTCTATGTCTATGTCTATGTCTATGTCTATGTCTATGTCTATGTCTATGTCTATGTCTATGTCTATGTCTATGTCTATGTCTATGTCTATGTTTATGTCTATGTCTATGTCTATGTCTATGTGTATGTCTATATCTATGTCTATGCCTATCGATAACAACATAAATGTATCTTTGTGATAGTGATGTAAATTTTATGATATATCAAGCTCAAGTTAATTAAAATTTTTCTGATAAAAAGTTAAGTTTCTTATAGAATTTTTTTATAGAAATGTTTTAATATTTTATATAGCTATAAAATTTTTTAATTATCGAAATTATTTTTATATATCGCTCCTTTATTGCAACACAGTCATAACTAAAAAAAAGCTTGTTGCGAGAAAAATGCATTTCAAATTTTTAGTTTCCTTACAAGTCTTAGAAAATATATCTTAAAGTAAACAGTTTAGAAGAAATTTGAATAAATTTTTGGCACAATAATAAATTTTTGTTAACAATCCTGCATTGCTTACTTGAAAAGCTCATTTTTTGAAATATGACTATAAAGGAGCGATATATCCGCAACGTTTATACAAAATTTAAATTTATCAATAATCATAAAAAAGTAAAGTTTCCGATAACTATAGCTTTTTATTCCATAAAACAAATTTTGATAGGTTTGCGCAAGAAAACAAAATTATCAATAAGAATCTTACCAGTAGTACAGTTATTTGCATCTTTTCAATAAAAATGTAATATTATTAATAATATTTCCATATTAATATACATTTAATCCATTTTTATACAGAAAACTAAAAATTTTAACAACTTTTTTGTCGTTTGGCACTTCTATGGAAAAGTAAAATTATCAGCAACCTTCCAATAGAAATGTGCAATAGACTTTCTCATATAAAAATACATTAAAGTTAGAAAAGAGAAAACAATTTACATTTTTCCATAGAAATGTCAAGTATTTTTTTCGATAACTTTTCTTCGGAAAAATTTTTTCTTTATTAAGATGAAAATGTTCAAAATTTTTATGTAGAAAAGTGAATTAATAACTTTGATTACTTTTTATATATAAAATAGTATTGTTAAATTTTAATAATGTTTTAGCCAAATTTAGCGATAAAATTTCTGTAGATATGTTATATAATCGATTACTTTTTATTAAAACACTACATATACAGTAAACCTACTATATAGAAATTTCGCCATTTTTGATAAGTGTTAGCATTCAACAGTTGTAAAATTCAGTGTTTAAATTTTTAACACGTTTTACTAAATGAATCTTTACCAAATTAAAATTGAAATTATGATCACGTTTCTTTAAAAGCAAAATCATTTTCATTTCATTTATTCTGCAGAAATTTAGCCCAAAGGTCTTCTCGTTAGAAAAAACTACACGTCAATAATAAGACAAAAAGACTCATCGAACAATTTATTAGAAATATTCTAATTGAATTCGTTTTAGTTTAATGCTCACAATATAAATTCTTATAAATCTTTTGTTGTGACCACCCCTTAAAGAAATTTAAATTCATATTAAGCTCATAACTATTTGGCAAAGCCTCAAACTAGACCATTTTTATTTCAGCCGTTGCTTTTCAATCCAAAAAATATATGGAAACTGTGAGCGGAATATTAATAGGGTATTAAAGGGGTAACTAAAAATTAAGTTTGAAAGTGGAATAGAAAATTTATGGTTTTCAAATCTATTTATATTTAACGCATTATTCCTTTTTTGTTGAATTAGAAGGGATAATATACATACGAGTATATGCGGGCAATCAAGTTATTAAAATCAAAAGCTTAAGACAGAAGTGATATAGGAAAACTGATTATCTATGATTTTTTTTTCGACAAATGCACACTTTTCAATTTGTATTTGCTTAGTTTTATGTACAGTTAAACATTTTGCGCTGGGCAAAAATGCCCACAAAAACTTTAAGGAAGCTTTTTAGACGGAGTCCAGAACTAATATGTTAGACACTAGTAAAATCGAGTCCATCCAAAAGTCACGAAGGTATTTGTAAATGTAAGTAACAATTATAAACAGCTTGTATTATATCTTTCCTAGCTATCTAACAGACATCATACAAATTATATTCATTCTTCTTAATTCAGTCTACAATACAATTCAATTATATCAGTCAACTTCAAAAGTAACATAAACTAAAATAAGATAGAGAAACAACAGCAAATATCAAGAAAATTACAACAATTTCATTGACTTTCTTTTCGAGACTCCCCAGCCCAAGAACAGATACAAATATAAGTATGGCAACCAGTAATAATAGCGCAACTACACACAAACAAAAAGATAATCACGGCAGATGAGACAGGGTCAGATGTTGACGAAGCTTAAGCCGAAATACATTATTAGAATGTGAAAAGATTCTTAGCGCATGTGGCAACACATTCCACCAGCGAGCAATTCTGGAGGATCTGCTAAAGGTAAAACAATTAATTCGAGGGATTAAGAATTGCTTGTTCCGAGTCGATCGAGAAAAATGAAAGCGATTGCAAAGATGTACGACATTCGCCTCTCCTAAACGTTTTGCAGAAAAAAGCAACATTGCGATACCGGATAAAATCCAAAAACGAAAAATTAAGAAATTTAACCACGAAATCATTTTCGAAAAAAGCAACAGCAATCTTAGCATGCTACTCGATTGCCTCTTCAGGGTTGTATACGTCAAACACTGAAACAAAGAAATGTTAACTAAATTTGGGCAAAAAAGTGGACCTTAAAGTGTGACTCACACTCAACATCAAGCATTACGTTGAGACATCTCTCTATTAAAAATGTGATGTGTATATATTTAGGCGCGAGTTAAATATACTTGTCTAAAAGCAATGTTAAATCGATGGGATTTCGAAATCGTACCTTTTTTTTAGTATACGAACCATTAATAAAATATTAATACTTGTTGACAGAAGATTAGTTTATAAGTTAAAAATTTTTTACAAAAGAAATTTGAACTGAATTAGGGCCTGTTTCACGTTCTCGAACGTAAACGTTCGCAAAGATTTGAAACGACAAATAAATATATTTATTGCCCAAAACTAAATTTTAAAATTTTTTTGATGAGTTGACATATGTGCCCTGGAGCTTAGGTGTAGACTGTAAATGGGGGGTTTTTTGCTAGCAAAATGCTTGCGAATGTTAACATCCGGTATCGTGAAAAAGGTCCTTAGTTTCTGTCGAAAATGGGGTGTCTATTTTACGATAAAAGAATTAAACCTCGAGACACTCAAATTATATAATGTTTTTAGATCTTATGAAATTAGTTTTAAGTCTCTAAAATGAAGGATAATATAAGATTTTAAATTAAATGCCAAAAGTATATTGCGAAAAATTTGCTGCATCCTTAGCATATGCTAAGTATTAATTCAATTATCATAATCGAATCACAATAAAGTGTTAGTGGAACTGGGAAAATTCCATGAACAAAGAATTCAGTAAACAAGATAAATTTTCTTTTTATAGAAATAAAAAAAGGAGTAAAACAAAAAAGGGGTAAAAGTAATATAAAGCTCTTCTTCCGATTTGGAAAGTAAACAAATATTTTTTTAACTGATGGCTAAAAAGGCCTTATTTTTTTCTCATTTTACTTTAATTTTTCAATTGATCTTATCAAATTATGATAATCTCTTTATAAAAACTAATCAATTTTCAAATGTGTTTTCATATGCAAGCAACAACTTTAAGTTTTTGGGTTGAGTTCTTATGTATAATTTTATTCTTTGCTTTATAAATTTAAATATTTAAATGACGATTTAAACCACATGAATAAAAAATTAAATTTTTTGTTAAATGTTTTCTGTTTAAAAACATCTGTTGATAAATCAAACGATTTATGATGTCTTTTATGCAGAATTTTATCAACAAATATTATTCAGTCTTCTTTCTTGCTTGGCAGAATTAAAGAAAAAAATTTATTATTGTTTTTTTTTCTTTTTTGTGTATAAATTAAAGAAAACACAAACAAATATTCTCCAAACTGTCCAGTGCCAAACGAAATAAATGAATGAATGAAGTGAAATCATATGCACTCATGACAACAAGACAAGAGAGCATTATTAAGGATTTATAGCAAGTGAAAAAACAATAGGGGCATTCACAAAGGTTTGTTAGTGAAAATAATGTAATTGCTAAATTTATTTGAATTAATTTTGATAATTAAAAAAAAAATTGCTTTAACTAAACATATTTTTAAGTTTCCTTTGAACTTTTGAAATACAAACTGTTTAATTATGTACAGTTTTATTATAATAGTTCAAGTCGAATTTTCGAAATGAAAGTCGAATTTTCGAAAAAAAATGAGATAAAACTTTTATTGACCGAAATGCTTATTTGTATTATTAACGGATTTTTTTTGTAATTTTGCTTTATTTTTATATATACCTTTTTAAATATAGTTCTTCATTAAAAATTTTTCGATCTTATTTCGATTTAAACTGTTATGACGACATAATTTCCCAGAATTAATCATTCAAAGAAGTTATAAAAGGAGTTTTCTAGTGGTATATAATGATAAGTTGGCAACACTTTTTTAACTGGGGTTGAAGCTCAGGTTTGTTTAAATGGATCTGTGAGAAACTGTCTATCTTACAGGCAAAGGTTCACCAAAGCGAGAAGCAGAAAATGAACGGCAAGTATACGAAGAAGTTAAACAGCTATTTTTATCAGCAAGGGGAAGAAATAGAGGAAGTTACGTGAAGACATCAAAAGAAATCCTTTAAATTTAGGCTACAAGTTAGTAATACAGAAATTTGGGTGTAAAAACTCTCCGTTTCAAATTGATCGGGAAGCGATGACGTCATGGAGACGCTGAAAATGAAGAACGAGCAAACAAAGAATCTAAACAAATTTTTCAAACGCCAGCAAGCGGAAGAAGTGGACGGAGTTACGTGATGCTATAAAAAGAAATCTTTAGAGTCTAGGCTACAAGTTAGTTATATAGAAACTTGGGTGAAAAAACTCTACGTTTCGAATTGAGCGAGAACGATGGTGTCATGGAGATGCTGAAAATGAAGGGCGAGTATACAAAGAAATTAAACAAATTTTCCAAACGGCTATTTTTGCAAGCAAGCGGAAGAAATGGAGGGAGTAATGAAGACATCAAACGAAATCCATAGAGTCTAGGCTACAAGTTAGTTATACAGAAACTTGGGTGTAAAAACTCTCCGTTTCGAATTGAGTGGGAAACAAATAAAGGAATGGTGGCAGCTCTATTCCCCACCTATGAAATTGCAGTTTGTAATGAAACCAGTTCTAGAGTAGATAACTTTCCCAAACCAGACGAGGAGGATTTTTAATCGATCTACGCTATATACTGGAACCGACTTACTCAAACTGCGTCTGATACGCATAAAAAGCATTTTGGCTGCTTACCGAAAAAATCTCATCGTTTTAAAGATAATTGGTAAAAAATTTAATGTCTTAGCATCCCTTTCAAATATGTTCAAGTCTACTAACACGTAAGCTTACTTCCACGAGATATCAACTCCTAGAGAGCTTATATACAAATGCAATTAATAAAATGAAAACAAAATTTGCTTTTCTTCAAAACAGTTTTATTCAAAAAGGTTTTTTTGGAGATTAACACACAAATTAGCTACATAAATGTTGTTTTTGTAGAAGTATAGAACTTTGAGATTTTTTTATTGACATGATCTGGCATTATAATTTAAATATGATTTCTGACACACGACGGTCAAGGCGATGACTTTTTTGTAACATTTGAGGCCGTATATTGGCAATAATGCGCTGCATGTTTCGGGTTTATCGTAGTAGACTAGCCACATCACACATCCCCATAGAAAATACTCTAGCGGCGGTAAATCGTAGAATCTTTGAGGGCTTTACGCGGACTCGAAACCAAAAACTATGTAGCTATCTAACGTGGCAGAAGCTGTGTGACATGTTGCACGTCCTGTCGTGTTGAAACCACAGTTTTTGCACATCATGGTTGTTCAATTGGTGTACGAAATAGCTCGAAATAATGCCTCTATAGTGGTCACCCTTGACTGTAAAGTACTAACCAGCAGTTAATCAGTTTTAAGAAGTACGTATCAATGATTCCATTAATGACGCTGCCATTTAAACAAAATTAAGTTTCATCGCTCAACAAAATTTGGTTATAAAAATCGACATCAACGACAATCTTGTTTTGGGCCCAAATTTGCCTTGTTCAGGCTTCAGTCTATTAACGTCCATCAAAATAAATTACTTAAGAGCTGAAAAATTGGCCGCCATTCAAAAAAAGTGTTACCAGCTTAAAATTTTATACTTTTCTCCTAAATTACCCTTAATTTTGACTTATTTTTTATTATTATTTTTGCCTTATTTTGTTGCAGATTTTCTCTTGCAGTGAATACCCTTATTATCTCTTATCTCATTGCCTTGATTAAATCAACTCACAAGAACTTCACAAGATACTGAATTACGACACGTACGCGTTTTAAATGAAGTTAAAAAGGCATAAAATTATAATAATATAAAAATATAAAACAAAAAAAAATTTCGAGTTCCTTTTAAGTAGTGTAAGCTAAAGGTTGAAATTGTTAAATTTATTGCAAAATGTTTAACAATTTGTTAACATGAACAGTAAAGTCTCTTATGACTTTTATTCAAATAACAGCAATACTAAAGTTTATTACTGTAGGGTATTAAAAAGTAATAAAATTAAATATGTATTCAAGACGGAGGTGGTGAAGGTAGTATGAAAATTATTATAAAACTTGGCAGATATCATAAAAAAGCTTTTTAGGTAAAATTATATTGTATTATGTTTTCTAAGATTTCTTCAAAGCGATATTAGCTGTGAGATTTGCATATTAAACTATTCGAGTGATGCAAAGTTAATAAACTGCTTCAAATCATTACAGCACTTTCTGCTTTAAGCAGTTCTGTAGCTGCGGAATTGATTCATTTTTCCTAAAATCAATTTGCAGATTTGATTATTAGGAAACGTTTGAGATGTTGGATTGTTTCTGTACATTTGAAGTTTGCTAAAAAAAATGAGTTATTTTCTGTTGGAATATTACTATTCATGCTGCAGAGCTCAGAAATGGATCGCAAACTAAATTTAGGTTCTTCATATAGTTTTTGCATTCCACTTTGACAGGTGTAAAGAAAAGTAGAGACGTGTTCAAATAATCTATAAAGTCACCCAGAATTTTTTTTGTCAGTTTTGGATTGTATAGCGAACATGTCATTTGGCAGTAATAGCCACTGCTGGCGTTTCTTTCAAGGAACTATACACGTTTATATATAATTTGCCTGAGTTTTCGGAATTTTGGTGTGTGTGTCTCGTGCGAATCATTGTTAAAAGTATATTTATAATTAATTATAGGTTCTTTGCTTTTTGTCTAATATTTACTATTCATTTAAGTTAACATGTTTTTATTTTTTCAGAATAATTAATAACAAATTACATTTTTA
The DNA here is from genome assembly GCA_914767995.1 of Thecocarcelia acutangulata. Lineage (NCBI taxonomy): Eukaryota > Metazoa > Arthropoda > Insecta > Diptera > Tachinidae > Thecocarcelia > Thecocarcelia acutangulata. Next base: position 16,421,008 of record OU612097.1, read on the forward strand.
TAATTATATTTAATTGCTATTCAGTTTTGAGTTTGTTTTGCTTTGTTGCAAAAATAAATTGTTTGCTGACAGTGAATATCAAGAAAGTAAAAAACGATTTCAATAGAAAAATGCCATTAATCATCGAAAATGTTCTTTTTTTTATAAGCAAACAAAAAAAACAGATTGTTTATTTTGTTATAAAACTTTTCAAAATTGTTGAAATTGTTTTATTTTTAATTTATGTTTTGTGCACTTTTTTTTGAACGGAAATATGATTAATTTGTTCTGAGTTCTTTTTGATTGTTTTTCAGTTGTAAATTCTTAAAATTCTCTTCTCAATCGTTTTGCTTGAATTGCTTTAAATGTCAAGTGCAAGAGAAGAAAAATTTTATAAAGATTATTGTTGTGTCGTTGGGCGGAATGGAGTTTAAACAAAATGGTACAGAAGAACTTTTTTTAAACAACTAAATAAGTGAAAAATTTACTTGTAAGTAATTAACTTTTACTATAAGAGAAGCAAACAAACTATTTATAATTTAAGCAAAACAGGCGTAAAACAAGACAGAAACGTCATAAGTCTGTTAAGCTCGATAATCTTAATTTTAGAACGATAATTCTTAAGTAGAGTTCTAAGTCTTTTCATTCTGTTTTTAAGAATAATAATATTATTTTAATAGTTTTGCATTTTTGTAATAAGTTTCATGTAAACACATTTTTAGAACGATAATTCTTAAGCAGAGTTCTAAGTCTTTTCATTCTGTTTTTAAGAATAATAATATTATTTTAATAGTTTTGCATTTTTGTAATAAGTTTCATGTAAACTCATTTTTGCCTTAGGTTAGGTAGGCAGGCCACTAGGGTCCTGAAATCGTTCCCTTTGTGATAGCCTGAAAAGTGAAAGTGTAGAGGTGAAAAATAGAAGCTAGAGTGGTAGAGAAGAAGAGGGTAGGAGGGGTGGGAAACCGCTTAATGTGGCGTTACATGTTGATACTAGCCATCCGCTGTTCCTTATTGAAGTGGCTAGCGCGGTCGGATTGCCCCAGGCCAGACATAATAGACTACTGAAGCTCCTCTCGCTTAGATATCTTAGGCGGTGATGGTCTAATGCCGGACATGTTCTGAGGAGATGAAGGAGTGTCTTCTCCTCTTCCTCGTCTTGGTAACTTCTGCAGAAGTCGTTATAGGGTAAGCCTAGTCTCCTGGCATGGTTGTCAAATGGGCATTGTCCAGTGATAACTGCTACAGTAACTCTCAGGTGAGATCTGGTCAGTTTTATTAGCTTTCACGTGCTCTTAGAGTTAATATGCGGCCATAGGTTTCTTGATATAAGGCATGTGGACTCTGTGAGCCATTATTCTTGGGCAAGAAAAAAAAAGTAATTGTGGTATATATAGTAAAAAATATATGCAGCTATTTTTTAGATTTCGTAGCTGTCTATATGTCGACATTTCATAGGTGCTATTCTAGGACCAAACAAAAAATATCTGTATATGTTTTTTGATTGGCATAAATATAAACATATTAGTAGAATGTCTTGATTTATATAAGTACAACAGCCAAGCATCAAAGCTCATAGTCCAACTTCAGTCAAGAAGAAGGATTATTTTTAATTATAACAATAACTCGAACTCACAACTAGTCAGTTAATATCGTACATATGTATATAACTAAAAAAGTTCACTTATTAATGATTTACATACAAATACGTCTACTGTTAGGAGAATTATTAGTAAATAATAAATTAAAAACTGGTGGTTCAGTGACAGAAAATCCTGTACAAATAGCAGACATTAACGCAAGAATAATTAAAGAGCTCGGTGGCTGAGTTGGTTAAGCGGCCGTATTAAAAATACATCATGTTCACATGATCTCGAGTTCGAATCCCAGTGGGTGCTGATGAGTAGTGTAGCGGCTACGAAACAGCTAATTGTCCCCCAGCTTATGGTATTCAATTATTTTTTCTGTTCATCGTTGGTCTTATTGTTTCACAGCAATTATTGTTATAATTAAAAAAAAAAACCTTCTTCTTGACTGAAGTTGGACTCGAGCTCACAACTAGTCAGTTAATATCGTACATATGTATGTAACTAAAAAAGTTCACTTATTAATGATTTACATTTAAAACTCATTTTTTAACACATGATTTGACCAACTTCCAAAGATATGTGCTGATTCTGTCATTAGCCTTTCACTCAGTTATTGTACATTTTTTTTGTATCTAAATTTCATAGACTTGTACTGTAAAATTTCTTTTCAAGTGCCGCCAATGACCTTTTATTGTTCAAGAAAATTTACATAAAACAAAATGCTTTTACAACGAAACTTTCTTTTTCATTAAAACTAATTGCACATTAATTACTTTAATTTACCAAAAATAATTGAACTAGAAGCTTGAACGGTCTCAATATCAATAAGTTGAAATAATTTTAAAACGAAACTGGACATCCGGAAGAACACAAAAATTCACAAACTACTGACAACCGCAAAACGACAACAATAAAACAATTTAACGAATTATAAACACGTTTGTTAAAAAATAAAAAATAAAACAAATAGTTAGTGTCTTCTAATAAACCGTTTTACTGACCAAAATAACTAAATTATTGCAATAACCGCAGCTGGTTGTTAAATAAATTTTTTTATTTATTTTTAACAGATTTTAACAGGGCGACAACGTCGTTTGAAAACAAATAAAATTTGTTGAAAAGTTTTTATTGACCAGTGTCAAGTTCAATTATGGTAATGACTATTGAACACCTGTCCGACTGTCTGTCTGTCTCTCTCTGAATGAGTGTGTGTGTGTGTGTGTGTGCGTATTTGTGGGTTTAGTGTTAAAATAAATCAAATTAAGTAGACAAACAAAATTTCAATATAAAATATTACCTTTGTGTGAAGATTTACGAAAAAAATTTCGGAAACTAACCCTAATGCATGTAAAGGGTCAGGCACATTGAATAAATATTTGACAAAGTAAGCGTAATCACTATTACTTTTAAGTATATGGGCTCGTTTCTCGATCTTGAAGGTTAACTTACGTAAGCATGTTGAAAGACGATAGCCTCTATTAGCCATCCACTTTTAAGCTGATGTGTAATATGATGGGAGACAAAAAGTGTTAAGTTATGTTCTACAGGCCGCCACTTTCATTAAACCAGCCCACTAGGACCCAAGTGGGCTGGTTTCTTGGGCCCATTGTATTGCCTGAGGGACGAGCGCAGCCTATGAGACTTTCATTTCTGCTAACGGTGCAGATCCAAACCAAGCCGAAAGCCAGATAAAGAAACCCAGTCCGTTCACTCCGTATTTCGATATATTTGCTAACCCGTGCAGCATCGGTCCGCCTAGATACAGCGCTCTCATAGAACAGAGAGTCAAATACTGCCAGAGGAAGTGTTCAACACTCTCTTCCTCGTCCGTATTTCTACAGCTTTCATAGAAATCATTAAATGGAAGATTTAACGTCCTAGCATGCGTCCCTATGTAACAATGTCCTGTCAGAACTGCCACCAAAGTATGCAACCTTTGCCGGGGAAGAGCGCTTACGAACGTAGTCCTCCTACGATCATACGTAGGCCATGTTAGCCTGCCTACAGTCCCTACAAGTTAACGCTGTACTTGGTCCTTACAGCTTTTAAGCGGGACGCCTACCAACGTATCAATGTCCTCTCGCTGTGGACAAGCCCATGCCTTTGCCAGTTTATCCACTGTACCTCGGTACCCAGAAAAGCTCCAGGTTTGAATGCCTTGCTATCTCATTAAGAGATATCCGGCATTCCTGGGCGTAGTATAGACACCCACAAGCTCATTTAACGCAGTCTTACTATCAGTACAGATTCGGATATTCACCCCGTATACCATATAGTACCTCAACCAGTAAGCTCCTCTCATTATAGCTGCTCTCAATATAGCTTAAAACTGATCCACCTCTGATACTGGGGGATAAAGATGCGGCCACCAACTCCCAGGTCCGACTTGGATCCAACTATAAAGATTCAAGCACGTTCTCGACATATTTGGAACGCTGTTCGGGCCGTGCTTGATACGTTAAATCTTTTGTCGGGACAAAGAGTGTTTAGTACTCTGTTCAGATTAGCAAAATTTTTCAATTCGCCGCCTTATTGCCAATATACGGTCACGCGTTTTGGCAAAAGTCATCGAAAATTGCATTTCCAGATTAGACTACGTCGGAGCCAGCCATCGGGGTCATATGCCAGAAGTCTTATCTAAATTATAATGCTAGAAGGTTAACTTTCAAATTAATTAAACTTCATGCCAATATTTTTATAGCATCTTTGTTTTATTCCATTTAAAGTTCTATACTTCTAAACATTTTTTTGAATTTTTTTTTGAAAGATAATAATATTTATACAATATGTATTCCCTAACTGCCCATATGTCTATATTTCATAGGTGCTGGTTCTTTTACCTCCTAAAAAATTTATGAAAAACAATAGCAATATATGCAAGAAAGAAAAATTCACTGTTCTATTCCATTTCAAATTTCTATACCTCTATGAAAAACGGCCTCACTACACAATTGTGTTTCTTTGCAGTTTCCAATGTTGGCAAACGTTGATATTTGTGATAGTGAAACAGGTCAATATTCTCCTTGTAAACTTCCAGTTGATATAATTTTATAAAATTAAAACTTTTTTATTTGAATTGATTATAGATCATTTGATTAATTTGATGATTAATAATCATTTGTTTGCTTTTACACTGTACACTTTTCAATAAACAAATTAAATTGTCAATTAAGTTTCAAACAATTTCATTACTTGGTTTAGTTGCTGTTTAGCACTTTGTCAGCAATAACGGCTGTCCCATATTTTTTCCATCTCAATACTTTTTCTTGCCTTCCACTTGAAATTGTGGCAAGTGCTTAACAAAACCATTAAAACATGTAAATTGTTTAACAAACTATTTAAAATTTAAGAATCGTAAAAATGCAGTCATAAAAAAATTAAATTTTTGCGGCGCCTACTTTAGGCAGGCAGCTTAATTTGAATATAAAAAAAAGAAACAAATAAATAAATAAACAACGAAATATATTTTGCAGCAAAACCACGCATTCTCACGCATTTCATTAATGGCTTGTGGGTATAAAAAGCAAAGAAAAAAATGTAAAGAACGTGAAAAAAATCATCAGTAATTTATTATTAGCAACAATTTTTATTGCGCAGGCGCAGCCTTAACAGCAGCAACTACACAATTCTTAGGAAACAACAAGGTAGGGACACTTTATTATTTTTTTTTCCTTCTCTTTTTTAACAAATTCAACTATTTTAAAGCATTTTTAAGGACGGACATGTAAAAAGAATAATATAAAACTATGATTGCTGTGATCCTACTTAATATTTAAGAGGAAATATGTCATTCTGAAATTTAAAAAAAAATCTGAGTATGGAAATAAATGCACCTAAATAAATGTTTAAAAATAATATCGCAAAATGAATTGTTTCTTTATTTTTTTTACAAACGTTTTGAACTTAAAACAGGGTCATGTCACATTAATCATAATGCTGAGAGAAAAATATTTTTTCCCAACGAATTGGACAAAATGAAAAATAAATGAAAAAAATTTTTTTTCCAATCTTATTTTTAAAAATTTCTAGAAGCTCTAGAAAATACAGGGGGGTTACTCTTTATTGCGATGAGAAAGAAAAATCGAAGAGATCGTACCCTGTATTGCGTTTTCGCATTTAATTTTTCCTTTCGCATATTTTATTTAACATTCTTCGCTTTTGTTAATTTTGTGATACCAGTGTTACTTCATTTTGAAACTATTTCGCGAAAAGGTTTACTCAAACAGCACAGAATACCAAATTAAACTCTTATCGCATCTACCTTTCGCATCGACCTTGCTTTTGCATCGCAATAGAGCCCCCTGGGTTGGTAATAAAAGCTGCTACCAAAAAAAAAGAAAAAAAAAAAAAAAAAAAAAAACTTATTTTCTGTGTAACTGTTTCATTTTTATTGTATTTTATACACAGAAAAAAATTGTTTTCGTATTCAATAACGAAATTCGTTGAATCAATTAATAAATTGTTTGAATGCGGACTTATAAAGGAATTCGTGGATTCAAACAAAAGTTTAGTAGAACTAATTATTGATCGACAACAACCATTTTTTTAAACAACAACAAAATACAATATCCAAGGTAATTTTTAGATATATATGTATATACATACAAATTATTTTTTCAGACAAAATTTTTGTTGATTTTATTTTTACTATAATTTTTTCTGTGTAGATTGATTTTTCAGAAGAAGATTTGAATTTTTATTGTATTTTATAGGTTGATTTTTGAGAAAGGAAGAATTGGAACAATGAAACAAGAATTTGGATAGTGCAAAGCTTTTACTCTTTAGAGTCCGTTGTTTCCATCCAAAGAGAATATAGGCGCACGTTTGGCGGCACTCCTTCTACACAGAAAAAATTATAGTAAAATTAAAATCAACAAAATATTTGTCTGAAAAAACAATTTGTATGGATATACATAAATGTCAAAAAAATAACCTTGGATATCACATTTTGTTGCTGTTTAAAAAATAGTTGTTTTCGATTAATAATTATATTTACTTAACTTTTGTTTGAATCCACGAATTCCTTTACAGGTCCGCATTCAAGCAATTTATTAATTGATTCAACGAATTTCGTTATGGAACACGAAAAAAATTTTTTCTATGTAGCAGATGGACTGTAATGAGGCTCGTGAAGAATTTTGCCGAGCGTGACACAATAGCAAAAAGGCCTTATCATCGAGATCCTTCAGTTCGAAAGCAGGAAACTATCGCTGCTGTAGCTGCTGCCATACAAGCCATTACTAGAGCTTCGACAAGGAGCTTATCTGCTCAAAAGGGTGTCAGCGCTGACAGTCACTGCAGACGATTTTGCACCAAGAAGTGATAATGATTCTCAAATAATTTGTGTTTTATTCAAAATTAACATCGACCCTTAAAATTTAAACACCCTTTATAATGTCGATATCGAATGTATTGAGAGAAATAGAAGGAGCTGCAGACATATTTTGTTAAGTGAATGAGCTGATCCTTTTTTTTCTTTATTTTCTAGTTTAGTTTATTTTCTTGCTAATTGAGAAACTGTGAGAATCCCATATTAACTAGGTGGCATCACTAGCGTAAGTGATAATTTTTTGCTCCATAAACATGAGAGTGTTAAAAGTTGTTTATATAAAAAAGTTGCTGGTAAAGTTGTTTAGATAAACTGTAATGGAACTTTGAAATATACATGCTACCGAAATGCATCTCATGAAATATTCTAAAGATTCAATACTTTTTAATTAGTATTTCAAGTCATTTAAAGGCTTTTATACCCAAAACTCCCGCCTTCAATTATTTTACTTAAAACATTCTATCGCTTGCTATATTTTTATGTCGTAAACTTCAGTAAGTATGTAAGAATACGTCTTTCGCTTAATAACAGGATTTTCATAAACTAAACAGCATAATTAACACTTATTTTTAACAGCATGATTAATTAAAATCACTTAACATCCAGAAAAAACTTGATTTTTTTTTTATGATCAGTAAACGACAGTTTCGGTTAGATTATTTGAAAAGCAATTACAAATAAATTCATTTACTTAATGATATCGTTTACTCACATACCATTTATAGCTAAAATATTAACATTTTCTAAATGCTTTTACGTAAAACATACTTTAGCGACAACTTGCTGAAATTCTACAGTATAAAATCTGTTCAATTAATCATAAATTTTGTAAATTTAATGAGTTTTGTTTTAATATCACCTTTTTTAATTCAGCTGGCGCCTTAGTGAGCTCAATTTCTGTGGGGTTTTGCTAGCAAACAACTACTGACTACCTTAGTAAGCATTAATGCTTTTATAGCATATTTTAAACTCGTGGAAAATATTATGAGCCATTCAAGAGCAATTTTTTTTTAGCCATTTAACAAATTCCTACATCGATAAATAAATAAACGGCTAAAGTGAATATGATTTCATGGAAAAAAATTCTACGGTGTGAGCATTGATCCCAGCGTAAGTGAGCGAACACATGGAATTTATATACAGAATTAAGAAATGAGTTTGTGATAAAAGTAACAAAATGTTCCGTAATTGACTTTAGATTTAGCAATTGCAAACGTGTGGACGCTTAATACCAATAATTGCTTGAAAAAGTTTAACACCCTATTGTAGTAATATCAACACTTTTAGAAATGAATGAGAATTAATAGATATATGTATGTAAAAATATGTGTGAGTGTAAATAGCTCCGTTTGTCAACTACGTTAAACCATAATGACACTTTTTTTCAACTTTTCTTAGTCTAAGCTTGAAAGAGTGAAGTAGTTAGTGTTAAAAAGAGACAACGATATAAGTTAAAAAAAAACTTTTTTTATACATAAAATTAATATTTGAACAACAAAACAGTAATACATGCAATTTTATTCAAAAACTTATTCTTTGTGTATTTTCTTAAAAAAAAAATTAATGAACAATTAATATAAACATGTCAAAAGTGTAGTGTCAAATCTATTTTTTTAGCTATTAACGTGGATCGATGGTTTTTTTCTATAATTTTTAACATGGTTTATAGTGTGGCAAACACATTTAAATTCGAAAATATTTTTTGTTGTTTATGTTTGTTTTTGCATATGTTTATGTTTGTTTTGCATTTGTTTTGCATATGAGAAGCCCGTTTAGGTGCAAACAAATCTCTAGATTCAGGAATAAAGCTAAAAAGTTAACAACACAGTAGCATTTTAAGCTGCAGACGTCAATTTTAAGAAAAATTTGTTTGGATTTTTTTTCAGACATTTCTCAATTTTTATCGATATGTTGAAAAATTCTTTACGCTTAATAATAATTTCAATTGCGGTATATTTATACTCTTCTTCAAAATCGTGAAAAGACTGAAAAAGTGTCATTATGGCTTTAAAAACTCGGATCTTTTTACTAATCTGCTATACAGCAGCTGTTATCTTAACAGACTGTAATATTTGATAACAGTCAAATTTTATTTACGTAACATAACAATGGCTTCAATGGAAAATGTTATTAACATTTCTATGTTAAAAACGGAGTGGAAATTAGCTCCATTAGTTCCGTTTTTAAAACCCCGTAACTTTATTTGAGTGAAAATCTAAAAATTTATTTATATTGTGAGAAAATTGATTCAAAGTATTAAATAAATTTGAACTAAGCGATAATTTAAGGCCAATTTCAGGGAAAAAAACTAATTTTTTTTGTGTTAAAAATTTTTTGATAATGTGAAAAAATGGCCAAAATTGTGAAGGTGCTCACATATGGTCCTATATAAAAGAAAGCCTTGACAATGGAGATTTCAAAACAGTATAATTTATATACGAACCAGTATAGGTTTTCAGGAATTAGGCTCATTTTATCAAAAATGACATCTTATATTACATAATGCGAAAAAATCAAGAAGGTGCTCTCATATGGACCTATATAAAAGAAAGCCATGATAATGGAGATTTCAAAACAGTATAGCTTGTATCCGAAGCAGTATAGGTTTTCAGGAATTAGGGTAATTTCAAAAATGACATCTTATATTACATAATGTTTACAAACAGTTTTTGTGTGAGACCATTCGATCACTGAGATATCATGACTGACACAACAGCAATCGATAATTCCTACGGCGCCACCGTTCGCCTGCATCGTCTATTACTTTTTGAAATAAACGCTACCAGACACCCTGTATTAATAAAAAATATTTTTGGAAATGAATGAGAATTACTAGATATAATTATATAAAAAGATAATATTAAATATTCGTTGTATTTGATCTTATTTAAATTTTTTTCATTTTTTTCAGTTAAAGGTCTTGAATTAATTTTGCTTTAATAAAAAATAATAACAATTCAAAATCTTTAGCAGAAAATTTTTTGAAAAAAAAAAATATATATATATAATATAGATAAAAAATTTATCGCGAAATTTTGCTCACAAATTTCAATAAATTTTAAGTAAATTTTTTTCTTAGATCGAGCAAATTTTTTTTTTGCTGAATCTGTAATAAAGATTTAAATACCAACAAAATATATTTGGATATATATATAAAATTTGTTTGTTTTTTTTTTAAAGAAAAAATAAAATATTAAAGATACTCGTATGTAGATTTCAATGCATAGAAAAGACTGACTATTCCACCCGATTTGTCCTAACAGGAATTTCCAACAACTAATTATAACTGAATCTCATCTTCAGGTTTCATCTTATGTTTGTCAATGTATATTGTTTTAATTAGCTCTTCGCTCTTCTTCTTTAAATGCAGTTTTAAGAAACCCCTTTTCTACTTTTTTTTATCTCTCCTTTATAATTAGTTTGTTATATGTTGAATGCGTCAGACCAGGCTTAGGTGTTTTTCATATTTTTTATTTGAAATCTTGATGTTCCAGTACCACCCAATCAACAGCAGCTTGATTCTCACTACAAAGTTTGTAATTTTTTGTTGGTAAAATTTATTTATATTCATTCACTAACAATAAAGGAATCAGAAAATAAACAACAATATTTTTTGTGTGTCTGTCCCAGCATACATGCATATGACGAGTCTCCGGTAGATACTGTGCGATATCTACCAAATTGTTCACAACACGCAGCAGGCGTTAATAACAGCATGTAAAATGAAAACAACAACAACAAATTAAAAATAAACAAAACACACCTATAAAGATGTCTAATTAGGCCGCCGCTTGTTGAAACTAAAATTTATTAAAAAAAGAACACACAGACACACAATACATTAAGAACATTTTCAAGTAGAAAAGTTAATCATAATCTCTTTGAAGGAAAACAAATAACACATGTGTTTTTGAAAAAAAGATATTTCAAATTCGAGTAGATTTTATCAGATAAATGCATTAGAATTTAAAATATTTTTTAAGTAAATATCTTATTAAGTAAAGAAAAATATTTTTTTTTTAAATTAAAATAAACTTAATAAAAACTACGTTGCTAAACAAATATTTCCGTTTTCCATTATATTTTTGTTTTGGTTTTTATTAAAACAAACATACAAACAGTGAAGAGCAAAAATAACAAATAAAGCAGCATTTGATAAACATCTAAGAGCTGACGTATATTGGCGGAGAGTGTAGATAAGCCCTTTTAAACAATTTTAAAATTCATGTAAACGATTTTCATATTAACAACAATTTTTTTCAACTCAATAATTTTGCTTTTAAGTGAAAAAGCTATTTCTACTTTATAATTTGAATTATCAATCCCGCAAATAATCTTTTTCACAGGAAATTTGATAAAAATAGTGCAATTTGTTTATTATCAAAATGGCATAAGTTCACTTTTGTGCTTTACTGTATAACAATGTTTTGTTTTTATATACTCGTATTTACGAAAAGCTCTTGCTGTTGTCCAAGTGCATTTAAAATGATTTAAATGGTCATTGTGCACTTCCACAATCTACACGTTTAACGATTCATACTTTAATTCCAAGAAAATATTATAAACATATACAGATTTTCAACAAACATTAAACAAAATGTAGTACAATTCAAACTACACAGTACTACAAAAAAAAAAAAAAAAATAAAATAATATATAAAAAAAATAAAATAAAATAATATTTGTCAAATTTCTTTAAAAATTTTTTAAATATTATTTGACAAATTTTCTATAGAAATTTTTCAAATAGTATGTGACAAATTTTCTGTAGAAATTTGTCAAATAAGCAGTAAAAGTTTCGCTAAACAAATTACTAATTTTACAAGTGAATGATCGACATGTTTTTAAAAATTTGTGTAAGGAATAAAAACCACAAACAACAATTTAAACCCCACTTTAAAAAATACTTGTTTTTTAGGCAAAGCCGAAGACAATTCTTATAACATCTTTTTTTCCTAGACTAATTTAGTGCTGAGCTAAAAAATATATATTTAAGCTTAACAAAAAAAAAAAAAAAAAAAAAGAAAAAAAAAAAAAAAACAACCTATTCAGCGATGCAAAACCAAATAGTTTTGAACAATACTGTTATATAACAGAAACTCCAAAATTTTCTAAATAAAATGTATATGTAGCAATGTCTACATATTCATTAGCACTGGCATTAAAGCAAATATAATAGCAAACTTTGGTAAAGAAATTCTTTGCATAAAAAATTTATAAAAACCAATATCGGATTTAAAAAAACTGCAGAGTTCGTATATAACATAAGTTTACTGCATGTTGCAATTAGTTTATTAAATTTGCAAGAGGCATTGCATAATTGCAACTGGTCTTGCGAAATGGTACTATAAAGCTGCAGCTCATTTTGCAAAACTACTACAAGTAATGCGAAACTGCAAGTGGTTTGGCAAAATTGCTAGTTAGCTTGCACAGTTAAATAAAAAAGAAAACTTGGAAAAGCTTTACTTTACATAGCTTTATATATATTTTAAAAACATTTGCAGTTAAAAAACTTTTAATATATATAAAAAACAGTGCATTGAAAAGCAAAGTAAAAGTGCAAATTTAGCATTGCACTCATCAAACTTCTTAGTAAAAGTTTAAGAAACTATTTTGTTTTAAATTCGCAAGGTGTACCACAAATTGGATGCGGCCTTGCAAAATGTTTTTATAAAATAGCAAATGTTCTTGCAGAATGGCAGTAAGTTTGGTAAAGTGTAACTGGTTTGCCGAAATAATAAGTTGTCTTGCAGAAATGCAAACAGCCTTGCAAAACTAAAAGCAAAATAGCATTTCACTTATCAAAGATAGAATTCCTTGATGAAAGGTTAAATAATCAAATTTGGGTTTTGCAAATTTGCAAGAGGTGTTGCCAAATTGCAACTGGTATTGCAAAACAGTATTATAATAATCCGACTCACGATGTTGTGCATTTGGTATTGCATATTTCTGCAATTGCATATATAACCTATTTGGGTGTATTTTGTTAGTATAAAGTAAAAATAAAATCAACTACTTTGTATTTAAATGCAATCATGCAAGGCCATATGTCCAAAACTCTGATAATATGACAAATGGTCTTGCAACATCGCTAAAAGAATTGTAAAATTGTAAGAAATGTATATAATCTAAAAAAACTGCAAGCTATACAAACCAACATTCTCTTGGTGGTTACCTTGTATTTGCTCTGCTGCCAGTCTAAGTTACTTTGAACGGTGAATTGGGCTAATATTAGTTTAATTTTTTCAAAATTTGTTGTTAAAACTTGGAAAACCGTACTATATATTTGTAAATATTTGCAATTAAAAATATATAAAAAGGAGTGCACTCCTCTCGTACTCTCGATCAAAGTAAAAGTGCAAATTAGCATTTTACCCATCAAACTTCTTTTTAAAAGGTTAAAAAACAAATTTTGTTTATGCAAATTTGCTATAGGTATTGAAAAGTTTCAAGTGGCTTTGCAAAACGGTATCACAAAATGACATATGGTCTTGTGAAATTGCAATAAGTATTGCGATAATGTAAGGGGGTGTGCAAATTCGCACCTTGTCTTGCACAAATGCAAATTGTCTTGTAAAATTACAAGTAGTAAAAACTACATGACTTCTTATATTTAGGGGTAAAAATTAGGTTCAAAATTAAATACGGCGATATGTTTTTTTATAAATTAGATTGTACAAAGAATTTCTTTATACGAGTATATTTGTTGCCTAGTGTCATCAACCAGTTTTCCAAACACTCAGAGTGCATTACAATTTTGCTTTTCCAACTAATTGTAGCAAAATCCCAATTAGAATCATACATATTTTTTAAGTGGGTGGTGTTGCAATAGTTTCAATCTTAGAACAAAATTTGATCGTGCCACCACCACACCACAACAATTCTCTTGCACAAGCAAATACAATACTTTTATGAGTTTTGCAGCTGAGTTTTTGTGTGTTTTTCTTTCAAAAAAGTGGGTGTCTTTGAAAGTGTTTTAAATTACAAATTACGAAATTTTATATGCACACATCCACGCTGCAAACGAAATTCTCTTTAAAGTTTCATTTCCTTCTATTGGTGTCATAACTTTGTCTTGTATTGTTGTTGGTGGCATAAATATTTACCACATTAATCTAATGCCAGCAGATAATAACTGCTAATGACTGATTGTAACAGCAAACTTTTAACGAAATAATGTGGTTTTCAGTCTTTTTGTTTTTCTTGATTAAGAAGTTGGAGATGAAATCACCTAAAAGGTTCATTATTCTATTTCAATTTTAGTGAAAAAAGGAAAAACACAAACATATTCTGGTCTTGCTTTCAGATATTGAAAACCACTTACAATGAGGCAAGTAGCCAACAAAGAGTAAATGTTAATTGTGTGAACGTGTTGTGTGTGCCTGAGAAATTCCGAGGAAAACTCATAAAATAAAATTCTTCGGTATGACTTGTGGCTGCCGTAAATTAAAAACGCCTTGACCTTTTAATGACAGTTTACACAGAGAATGATTCACATGATTCAGGGGCATAAAGAAAAAAAAAATCCAAAAGCAATTTTTAAAAGGATTAAACTTTAAAATTTCTAAAGCTTCATTAATTTATCAACAGCAATGCTGAAAGAACTTCTTCAGGAAATGAGTCATTGAAAAATATTTTTGCGTTTTAAATATCACTCAAAATTTGTCTATAATTTCCCAAAGAGAGGGACAGATATGCTAGAGTAATTTTGCACTCATTTGGTTTGTCTACTTTTTTTTCATTTTCATATTTGTTAATCACAAGTAGTCAAGTAGTGTATAATAATAATTGACATTCTCCACATACTTGCCACTGCAAACCAACCACAATGATTTAACATTTTCAAAACAATAAAGTGATAACATGACAACATTTTGTTGCAACAACATTAGCTTGTTAATATTGTTGCAAAAACATATTTTATTTATGTACTTATTCGTGTATTGCTACAAAACATAATGGTTTTTGAACGAAAATTCAATTAGCAACTGTCATCATTATGAATAAAACGAAAGCAACTAAGTGTTCAACATGCTCGCAGACAGACTACGTTTTTGATTTGGTACTTAAAATTTTAAATTCAGTAAGAGGAAAATAATATACATGTGAAAATAATGTATTTTAACAAAATATGCCGAGAAATCGCTTTTCCAAAATTAAGTCAATTATTATATAGCAATTTTTGAAAAAAATTTTATTATTAAATTTAAGTACTTTTACACAAGAACCAATAAGCTATCAAGCTGGTATATAGCTTTAAATCTCTTCAAAATATTGTAAATTTGCAATACCATTTGCAACATATACCAAATTGTGTGAGCTGTGGTTTTTTATGATATAGATTTTAATTGCAGTACTAAGATTATATTTGCAAAACTAACAATATTTCAAATTTGAGAAAAGTCATAACAGAGCTCTTCACAATCGGCAAATTGCTCTTGCAAACGTTATACAACGAAAAAATATGTTACATATGACAATGTAGCATTGAAAAAATGTATAAAAATGAGTCTTAAAAGAATTTGCAATCGAAAATAGGAATGTTCTTATCTCTTTATCCCTTTACATATTTGTATTGTAAACACACTGCTTTAGTGCTTTGTAGTAGATTTTTTTATTGTATTTCAAATATTATGTGATATATATAATATTATGGTATTTCATTGGTACTTTTGCAAGACTTCTTGCTTTAAAAACTTATATGGCCTGATAGTTTTCAGTCAGCTTTTCCAATATTTTCTTAAAGTTTTTATTTGCAAAAGCAAATATATGGACTTAGTGCTATGCTTGCTGGCATTGCAAATAAAATACCCACTTCTAACTAATGAATTTTGAAATATACGAGCAGTTTCTTGAAAATAACTTTACTTCACTGACATTTGCTATATAAAAATTCATAACCGTAAGGCATTTTTAAAAAATCTTATAAATAAGAACTATGCACAAATTTCTAAAAAAAAAACTTAGCAGGTGTTAATACACATGTTGAACACATGTTTTCTACATTGGAAGCCTATTTACATCCAATAAGGAATACCTCTAATATTTTGGAATCTGCTGAGGGTTATTTTTTTTTTTCTTTAAAGAACCGTTGCTTGCAATTTTCGCAACAGTTTTATATTTCAAATAAGAATATTTCTTCATTAATAATTTGTCATTTTTGTCATATAATTCGCATAAAATCTGCATAAAGTGTGACTTAAAAAATAAAAAAATAAAATTTTGCTACTATGGCAAATTTATTTATCGCCTGCCGTCTTTTCTTGTGCTTCAATTATGAATTTTGTATAATTTTTCATGCAATTTCTGAATTTTTTTCACGCCGTTGTTGAACTTTTTACTAATCATTTGCTTATTTTGGCCCATTTTACTATTTATAATTTGCCAAATTTCTCCACTTGAATCTATTTCGTTCATAAATGACTGTCATTATTGTTGTTGTAGGATAACAGAGTGTAACTAGAAGTGACATTTTCAGTTTAAAACAATCAGCTTTAGCCAAATATGGACTTGCTAAATATGGTTAAAGGCCACAACTAAACAAATCTATAGGGAGATTTGCAAGACATACAAACACAAGATAACAACAAATTACTCGAACTTTGCAACGCGTTGCATATTGCAAACGAAATAGTTGTAGGAAATTAGCCAACATTTATTTAATGAAAATTCAATTTGAAATTTGTATGAGACAGAGATACTCGTTGTAATCTGGGTGTGTACGAGTACGTGTATAATAACTGGGAAACTGGCCAAAATTTAAGTAAAAAAGCAGCAAAAAAAGTTCAATGAACTTTTAATTATTGGATGTTACATAATTGCCAGTTTATCAGATTACCTGATTGAAATTGAATAATTTTTGTTAATAAATCTTTGATTTGTTACTAAGATCTAGTATAAATTTGATATTCTCTTTCAAACACTATTGATTGTATTACAAATTTCAAAAGTTTTTTCCACCGCCATCAGTGTGTTTTATTAATTGCTTCATCTAAACAACATCATGGTTGTGCTTTTTGTTTCTTCGTTGGCAGCAGCGTCATCAAGCAACCACATGTTGTGTCTTTTCCTTTTTTTTTTTTTGAACCCACAAAACATATGAACAAAAAGAATTATAAATACAACTATCATGACAGGAGAAAAAATTGTTTTGGGTTTTTGAACTGTAACTCAATACCAGCCATAAATCCACTTATGAAAAACTACTCAGTTCATGCGAGTGCTTTATTTCGAACTGTTACACAAAGACATCAACCAGGAGCTGAAAAGTCAGCCAAGAAAATAAAGTACAAGTAGTGATCTGTTTCAAGCAGACACTCAGGCGGAAGGATCATTGAACAGTTTAAAAAAAAGACATTAAGTGAAATATGAGTCATATGGGCTAAAAACCCAAAAGCGGTTCAGCTAAGTCGCAAAGAGAAAAACAAATTAATTAACAAAAACAAAAAAAAAAATTTAAATGAAAATAAAAAAACTCAAGATATAAAGAGTGAGATAGGTTACAATAACATTTATTGTGAGTTATGCAAAATTAATCCTTTTTCGGGTGATTTCCGAGCAACAGGCAGATGCCAGATAAAACTGTTTTAAATTCACCAATTTCGGGGAAAAAGATCGTCAGAATCACCAATATGATTATCGCAAATCGTCTAAAAATCATCAAGTAAAATTAATTGTCGATTTTAATAAAAATACTCGTACATGCAAATTTAATGGGGTAAACTATAACAAAACAGATCATAGTTGCCTTCAATAAAAATAAAAAAATATATATGCAATAAATTTCTTCCGTTCAAGGTCCTTTTTGTTTTTTTTTAAATTTCTATATATTCACATAAAAATAAACTTTTTGTCCAGCACTGGCAGACTTTAATCACAATTTTTTTTTGTACTATTAAGACTTGAATACTTATTGTCATTACATTTCTTATGTAGATTCAATAAATAAAATAATAAAGTTAAAAAAAAATCTTTTAAAAAAAGACTTTTTCAGGAAAATTTGTTTTTTTGTGTGATGAATACAAGAAGTCTTCCAAAGGAAACGAAATATTGAAAAATACATTAGAAATTTGTTTAAAAAAAACAGAAAGAACCTTGAACGGAAGAAATTTATTGCAAGTATTAAATTAAATAAAGGTCAACGCAAATAGGATCAAGATAAAAAAATATAACAACATATACAAGTTAGGAAGCTACCTAAGTAGAAAAAAACCATTTTTAAACCATTTATTTCTCAATGTAGTCTCCTTTTAGCTCAATACACTTAGAAAGACGATATTCCAACTTTTGTATACCAACTGAATAATGCGATTTTGGGAACCTCCCACGCGTTAGTTTCGGTAATAACTTCTTCGTTTGAGATGAGTATTTTCAAGTTTGGAAACAGGAAAAAGTCACTAGGAGCTATATCTGGTCGTTTTTTCTTGAATGCAACAATCAATTCATCCAATAATGCATAATAATACCTTTCTGTGATTATGAATCCTTTTTCAAGCTAATCGATGAGCAATATTGCTTGTGCATCCCAAAATACAATGGCCATAACCTTGCCAGTCAGTTTCTCTGTTTTCGCCTTCTTCGGAGCACTTCCACCCATTGTTTCGATTGATGTTTGCGTTGGTCGACGCTGAAAATCAATAAGATTACGCTTTATCATGTCCTAACACCGCTGTGAAGGGGTCTGTCGAACTCGGTCTTGTTCGAGACTGAGCAGATGCGGCACCCATCTTGCAAATGTCCATTTTGCATGGAACACATGATCTTATGATGTGTTTACCATTTCAACATTTTCACGTAACTTGACTAGGCCATTTGTTTTTTTATATCTGGGACCAATACTAGGGTATGACCCATACATATGCAGCGCATTGTACTCGAACTAGGAAAATAACGATATCGAGAATTTTCTTGATGTTTTCTTCAGTAACCACACTCTTTTGGCCTTCCTGTTGATGGTATTGTTGCAATCCCATTCCAATATTTTACCATGTGATCTGACAGAGCAGATTCACCGCAATGTTTATCGAACTTTTCTTTAGACTATTTTGCCGGTTTTCCTTTCAAATAATAGTGTTTAATCACTGAACGAAATTACTTACATATATCCATTTTTCCAGAAAAATAAAAGTTTCTTACTTCAAACGGCTACAACAAATAAAATAATCGATGAATTTTAACAGCCGACATTAGACAAATAAAAAAATTTTTTAAATTAAATTTTTGGTTTGTACATTTGTACTACGGGTTATAGTTCAAATTCTTTCCTTTCTTAAGTTTTTTCTTAAGAAGGATTTTTTACGTGTTTATTATTTTATTTGTCATTTTGAAACTTCCAAATATTTGTTACTTTTTTTAGGCTCAAGGTCCAGAATCAATTTAAATAAAACTCTTTTTTGTTTTAATAATAAATTTTATTTTGTAACGGAGATGGACCAAACACATGCAGCAAAATATACGTTGAAACTACGAAAGCAAAATTACGTACTAGATTAGCCGCGCATAAATCTGACTATAAAACATGTAAAACAAAAACAGACCAAAAAACAGCATTAGCAACTCATCACTGTGCAAGAAGCGGACACTCTCCCAACATCGCCGGTGCAACAATACTACAACAAGAAAATAATTACAAAAAGAGGCTCACAATAGAAATGTTACATATAACTAATACTCCCGCGAGTATAAGGATGAACTATAAAACAGACATTGAGAACTGCGCTCACTCATACAGATATTTATTAACTAAGCATAAACAGAAATAAATGAAATAACAGATTTTAGTAAGCTTCAGACTATGTTAATAAACTCTTGACATTTTTACTGTTAAGAAAATTTGTTTGATTGTTTATTATTAATTATTTTTATATTTTAATGTTGTTATGTTTTTATATATATTTTTTATTATTTGTATAGCTTATTCCTGAAGAAGAACACCGAAGGTGATTCGAAATATTGAAGAGGAAAAATATGAAATTTATTTAATAAAACAAAAGTTTTATTTAAATTGATTCTGAACCTTGAGCCTAAAAAAGTAACAAATATAATGATTTTTTACAATACAAATTTGCTGTGATCAATAATTTTTGATTGAAGAAGGCAATCAACAAAAATTCAATAAATTAAACATTTTTTTTTTTGTGTTTGTGCTGCCATTTAGCGCTATATAGCTTTAATATCAATCCGCCCTCGTATATAGAAGAAAGGCTTATAAACAATTTAAAATTATGAGTTTATTGTTTGTTAATTATTTGATCTGGCAAACAAATTAGATCTTTAACCATATTACTCATTGCAAATTTTTGGCTTTTTGCTGCTTTCAATTTAACTTAATTATTTTTTAACATGTCATAACATTATTTTACTTCCCTTTGTGATTACCCTTAATACTGAAACTGCAACATGCTGTACAGTTTAAAAAAAGAAAACAATTTCACAAGGTCATTCTGTTAAATAATATTTAAAATCAATACGATTTTATGATTTTTCTTTTTGTGCAAGAAATTTTGTGAATAAAACTACTTCCAAACATTTCAATTTTGCTCGTTTAAAAAAGTCTTAAGCCGTTCATTTGTACGAGTATATGATTCCATTTCTTCTTTTTTAAAATTCTTTGTTCGAAAAGTTGTTAAATAAAATAAGAAAATAAAACATTTTTGGTTTTGTAAACAAACGTTGGCAAATAAAAACAGAAGAAAAAAAAAAAGAAACATTAAAAGAACTTAATTGATGCGAACCCATAAAAAAGGTGTCGCATAAACAACAAAGACCGCACAGGATGTTTTCTGTGAATAAAGTATAATTCAGAACGTGGTTCAATTGTGGTGTGAACAAAAAAAATTAAAAAATAAAACAACAACAAAGTAAAATTATCAGAAGAGAGAAAATAAAATTTCAAAAGGAAAGATATTTTGCTGGCCAACGGATATGGGCGAGTTACAAATTAACGCCATTGTGTTTATAATTTAAATATTTTTGTGGTTAAATTGCTGTGAAGTTTGTTTTCAATTTATTAAGAGTAGAAAAAAAACCGAAAGAAATATATTGATTTTACTTTAAAGGGACTCTGATTCAAACATGTTTAATTCTAGCAGCTTTAACAAAGATTTCTTTGAAGTTTAGACAATAATTAAATCAATTAAGAAGGTTTTTATATTTTTGCTACCAAAATTAAATTTCTGGGCATCAAAAAACTACTAAATAGTCATAGAAAGTGATTGTTTAAATCTGCATTTAAGTTAACAGAATGGTGTCAAACAAAATTAAATATTTACATTATTCAATCTGCAATGAAAAGAGGATGTAGACGCAAGAGTAAAAGACTTGCCCTATATATTATTTGAGCAATACACTGCTTGTTTGAACAGTATCACACGTACAGGGTATCCGCTGGAAAAGTATACTACTCTGCTTTGCTGGTATTTTGGTAAACATTAGCCTTGACAGTATTTGGCAGTCGTGAAGTAGACACGTGCAAATTTTATTACAAAAAAATATTCAATACACTAATGTGTTTTTATCGTTAAAACATTTTTTCATGAAAAAATTTTCATGAAAAAATTCATAATAAGTGGTTTGACACATTTTCATTTCAAATGATATATGTATGAATAAACAGAATAGTCGGTTCTGAGCAAAATGCATCCATTAAAAGTGACAGTCTGGTGTGCAATTTGGTCAGGAGGAATCATTACCTTAACTAACAGTAACTGTGAATGGGGAAGCGGTATCATGATATGATTGAAAATTTTTGAATGCCAAAAACTGCATGCTTTAGGCATGATTAACATGCGCTATACACAAGGTGGTACCACACCGCATATAGCTAAGATTACAATGAAATTACTGCGAGTAATATACCTTCTCGGCGGACTGATTGTACTGTTGTATCTATGACCATTATCTATTGTAAATGGTCTTGCTTCATAGGATTAGGAAAATGAATGAGTATATTTTTGCTCTACTTCAGTGATGGTCAGACCATACATTTATATTATTTTAATATATTATTATAATATACGCAGCAAAAAACAAAAATGTAGTTTTGAAAAGCTACGCATTGACACCTTATTTTAGTAAAGAGTAACTAACTTGATGATATCTGTTGAAAAGCAAACAAAGCAATCGAATGAAGGCGGGTCCAACCATAATGCAGGATGATAATTATTGGTCAGACTTTAACGGCCAGTTTTTTACCCAACTTTCAGTTTAAACCTAATGACTATGTCATAGCTGTTTGAATAGGCAGAATGTGTAATTGATTTATACCGGCACCTGCCTTGACGGCTCTATCTGATAATAGACCAACTCCTCAGTGTAAAATAATCACGGTTCACTAGCGTCGCAAGGCTCACATATGTTGCAACTTTTTTCATCTGTTTGTAGCCATATAGAACCCCCCATTCTGAAGAGCTCGGGTCTACTAGTCTACTGGCTTCATGAGATGGTAAGCCGAAGCCCAATGAGCATCAGCTTTTAAATCAACTCATCCGCCTAACCAGCACTAATGGTTTCCCACATTACAGAAATCTTTTGCAAAACAACAGCAAGTCCAAGAGTATAATTAATTTGCCCGAAAATTGACATGCGCCATAGTTATCAGGGAATAGCAATAATCCCTTCCTGCAAATTTAGGTTTAAACCACAGCCAGAACATTTTAGCCGAGATGCAAGCATCTCAAACATGATCTGCAAAATAGAATCTCCCGGGGGCTTTGCCTCCAACATAAATTTAGGTTTAAAACACAGCCAGAACGTTTTAGCCGCGATGCAAGCATCTCAAACATGATCTGCAAAATAGAATCTCCCGGGGGCTTTGCCTCCAACATAACATTAGCCATGCGGCTTCCTAGTGTTTTATTTGCTAGAATAACTGAGCGTCTCCTACCCCTCTATACCCCAGAAAGCAGAGTGCCCTAGTTTGGTCTACAAAAAACTTGTTCCCGGGAGGGAGGGGTGGAACAAACGGAAGTGAATAGTGACTTTAAAAACATAATCATCTTCAGTGTGCCTCGTACTTTCACCTAAGTGGATTCGTTACGCGTCAGAATTGACGAATTTGGGCATATGAGATTCCACGCGGAATTGTTGATAAGCTGATATTTCGATAAAGGGTGACTGCTTCGTGCGCCAAGCATCGTCATTGAGCTGTATTTGATCGAAATTGATATCGGCAAAGCAATTACCATGATTCGTGCTCGCTCTTGTGAGAGAATAACAGACTTGTTGCGGCCGGTAATTGACGATATGTAACAGGATGATATACCATTCTAACAGCATGGCAAAGCAAAAGCACTTTTCCGCGAAAATTTCAGTGGCCGTGAGATATCACATCGTGGCGATGTTAATTTTCCACACCAGCATATGATTTGATACCGTTTGGTTTATTTCTTTGGGGATATTTAAAAGAACAAGTGAACGTTAATAAGCCAAAAACAATTGAAAAGTTAAAACACGAGATAATTCGGCAGAATAACGACATTGCACCTCAGTTATGTCTCAGAGTCATGGAAAATATTAATTAAGGGATATAGAAATATGCTCCTGAAGCCATGGAAAATATTTAACAACTATTTGGTTTCACACATAATTGTCATTGATCCTTCTCTTGTTATTGATCATCATAATAGTACATATTCCGATAATACTCTGAAAAGTTTTTGTATTATTTGCAATTAACATCGTACGGCTTGATTTGGATTTCCATACAATCGTTAATTGAAACCAAATACTTAGCTAGCAAGCAGAAAGTTGAGCCGATCCACAAAAACCTAGTCACAATTGGCAGAAAGCAAAGCCAAAGAACCGAAGAGAAACATATGTGTCAAATTGCACAAATTTGTTATCACAACTGCAAAAGATTGTGAATATGTCTATTATTGTCTTCCTTAATTTTAATTCGCATTTCTTTTCATTCTTTCTTTTTGGTTTATACGAATAATTTCTCTTTATGAAGGGACTGACGATGACTGATTAATTTGAATTTCTTTCAATACAAAACATATTTCTAGACACCTTATACACTTCACCCAGGTGGTCAATTGACACCATTTTCGCAAGAAATCCCAATAAGTCAATAAGACATTAATAAAAATTGAAATGGCAACAAGTTCTTAAAGAAAGCCCAAATGCTTTTAAACAATCACTTTAATAGTTTAAACATTTTAATAAACAGAAGAGGGTATTAAAAAGTCAAAAAGACTCATTATGATCGAAAAGTATGCCACAAAAAAAAAAAAAAAAAGAATTAAATTTAAAAAGGAAGTCATAAATGTAGACAACAACAGGAAAAAAATCATGTTGGAAAGAAGCAATTTCAAACTGCTTAATAACAAGAGGTACGCAAGAGTGTGCTGATACATAAAACAATTGGACACAATTCTCAAAACCGCGTTCAAAATAAAATCAGCACTGACGCAAGTAATAAAATTGCAGGGGTGAAATCGAGTACGAGCACAAACAAATTATGATCATTTTTGGCACTTCCTCGGAATAATAAATGGAACTTTAAACAGCATGTGGCTTTGTTGATTATGACGTAAAGCTAATTAAATAATTAAATATATTTATGGATGTTTTGCTTGAAAAGCGCTTTAAAATGTCTAATATTATTACAATAATTATATTTAGCAAAAGCTATTTTATTTATCTTTTTAATGTAAAACACTGTTATGAAATGCACTCAAAAAACTTGAATGTGATGCTTCGGCAACCTAAGCAAGCGACTTGTCTGAAAATTTTGTATTGAGAACTTGAGTACAAAACTTGAGTGCATATAAAATCTCTTGACAAGTTGCTCGTTTGTGTTGTGGAAACAGCACATAAATTTTCTACACGTGTCATTCGTTTGAGTGCTGATGTTTTTATATAATAAAATCAACCATTTCTTAGGCGTCTTTTATTAAGCCAAATCAAATGAGAATTATACATCCATAAATGTTTGTATTGTTTAAGCCACAAAATAACAAAAATAATTTTACGGTGTTCAACTGTGTTGTTGTCAGAAACAAACATATGGCACTTACTGAAGTTCAGTTGTTTATAATTTAGTTGAAAATGTTTTGTAAATCAGATGAAAATTCTTCTGTTTGATGAGTTCCGAGTTGCAACTCTGGCCTAAATTTCTTATAATGTATCATTCAATTTTTATTTTCTTTGGATAATGTCTAAGCGTAAAATTTTATTCCCGATAACTAAGCTTTTTTATGGGTTATCCATTTAGTAGTTTCAAAACTGGCAAATCAGTCAGCTGTTAAATATCTGTATCTGCAGTATTGTTTATAAAGTTTTAATAACCAAAGACCCCCTAAACATGGTTAAAACTTATTACAACTGCCGAGGTGCATACGTGGCTGCTTTTCTGATTTTGCAGCCACCATCAGCCCCCCGGAGTGCAGGTTTTGCCTTGGTGTACACCATATTGCACAGAAATAGGTACACGTGTGTACTTCTTTTTACACCGTTTTCCGTATTTTCCTTATATGTTCATTATTAACTTTTGAATGTACTTCATTACCTTGCAGTGTGGAAGGTGTTGGACTAAATCATGTTAGTCTGAGCAGTGTCGAAGGTATACACACTGTGCTCTGATCAGTTTTAACTAATTTAATTCCAATATTTTAAATGATGTAATAGAGTTGTTATTGTTCAAGTTAAACTTTCAAACACACTACTCCCTCTTTGATCCTATTATAACCTCTACTCCTTGTTCCAGTACAATGCACTGCATATGTAGGGGCCATTCCCTGAGTACTGGTCCAAGATAAAGATAAAGAAAAAAAAAAAACCTACTTTCTACTCTATTTTCTGGTGCAGAGAGGGGTAGGAGTTCTTCGCTTGTTGTAGCAAATTCTAGGAAGCCGCATGACTTATGTTGCGTTGGACTTCCAAAACCCTCACTAAAAGTTAATTGTCAGAACGGGGATCGCCAACGCCCCAGGGAGTTTTTGCTTGCAGACCATATCAGTGCTGATCAGGGTTGAGGTGCCTACCTCGGCTGGATGTGATGTAAACTTAAAACGCAGGAAGGCGAATTAGGTTCAGCAGAAAGGCGGTTTTCGTGGGCTAATGACCCCTGAGGAGCTGTTATCTTGCAACAGATACCTGTAATGTAAGGAACCAGAAGTGATGGTTAGACGGGTGAGTTAGTAAGATTTGATGGTCCTAATGCATTACGGCCCACCAACTCATTAGTTCATGATTGTCTGGGAAATTGCATATAGGAGAGATTAGTAGGCCTGAGCTCTTCATCGCCTGAGGCTGTTAACATATGAGAAAATTTGACACCTGTGTGAGCCTTGCAAACCACACGGGAGCGCTGGTGAATCGTGAATAATGCACTCCACGGAGGTGGTCAATCATCAGAGAAGGCCGTCAAGGCAGGTCAAATCAATTCCATATTCAAGCAACTGTATAAGGAGTTGAAAATGTTATAAATATATTTTTAAAGACTGCAAGTATTGCAGATGTTCTCAGACTTTAGATTTATTGCATTGCACGCATTGGCGCAAATATCACTTCTGTTAATGAAAGTTACCTTTATGAACTGCCTTAACCGCACTTTTACCAATAACTAACTACAATAAATAACTGCTTTATAGCCGTATTATAACCGGGTTTTCGTAAACTGAAACTGAAGCTTAGGGACAGGACTATATTTTGGTTCAACAAGGCAATGTCACGAGCCACACAACATGACTAATTTCGACGTAATTTTAGGTCTTTGAAGACGTCAATTGGCCGTCAGTGCGATTTAACACCTTTAGAATCTTTTATGTGGTTGCGTCACAGACTGTATCTTCATGGATAATCCCCAAAAGTTGGATCTTTTGAAAACGCTTTGAGTGCTGTGATAACATTTGATTTGCTCTTTCCGCGTTGTTATTGGAAGGTTCAAGTCAAACGGCTACAAACACTACTCCTGCTCATAAACTATTTTTTCAATTCCAGTACAATGCGCAGCATATGTAAGATCATCTCAGTACTCAACTGGACGAAGATAATAGAAGGGGTATTCGTTCACCTAAACAGACTGCCTGTTGCTACCAATCTAAAGACGGTTATTTGAGTGATGATCATTTGAATGTATTTCGTACGAAATGGCAAGGTCCTAGTATTTTAATGAAGAAGAAGTTTCGTCGGTATCAGAGTTTTACTTTTGAAACCGAAAATTGGATAACTTATTTTAACTCGGTTTTTGAAGAAAGTTTGAACCCACCCAAAATACTCGTACTCGTACTTGTAGCATGAATCTTAGGAAATCTGCATTAATGGTATTTGTTTGGCATATGAAAATTAATTCAAATTTTTAATTATCATTCGAACATTGCACTCGGTTTTTGGTTATTTATCTTTTGGTAGCCCTAAAAGTTTCTTAGGAAAAATTTGTATTTTATCTTTACCTTGAACTAGACTTTTTAAGTTGCGTTTTTGTTCTTTAAGATTTGTTATTTTTTTATAAAAGTGACGCAAAATTTTTGCTTTTTAAAACAATTTTGTTGTTGCTTTTTAACATTAAAAATCACTGAATCATCAGCTTTTAGCAGCTGTTTTTTACAGTCGCGGTGTTCAACTTATTTATTCGTTTGCTCTAATTCATATCACCATAAAGTCATAATTTTTTATTTTAAGTTTTTATTATATATATGTATAACGAAACAGCACCAAATTGCTGTTTAAATTCTTAACATTCGTTTAATTAAATATTAAGTTATTCACTTAAGTACGTGGTAAAAGGTTGATAGAATGAAAACACAGATAAATGAAAAAGGTTGTAAAAAGATGATTTAAATGAATTATGAGAAATGATAAATAAAATGTTGAAAAATTATCTTTTACAAATTGGTTTTAACTTTTTAAATCGAAGAAGAGGTTGAATATCAAATCTGAAATTCATATTTGCTCAATTCGGAAGCTCAATCGTATGAATTGTCATTTAAAAAACACGATTTTTAATGAGCTTAATCGTATTTTCGTATTTGTGGGTTCTAACTTTATGCAAAATGATAATGAATATTTATTTCATGACAAAGAATTTAATTATATAGTTAAAAGGTCTATTGAAATTTATTAAATATATTGTTTTCGATCAGAAAAATAAAATTTCGTTTGTTAATTATTGCCTACTAATAATACAAACACAAAGCTATTTTCTCAGCAAGTACATATACAGTATTTTTAAAAATACAGGGTTGCTGATGAAACCTGAAAGAAAAACGTAATAACTTATTTTCTGTGTAACTAACCTGTTCCATTTTGGTTGTGTTTTTAGATTGATCTTTAAATTTAACTAAAATGTAGAATTGGGACAGAGAAAAAAGAATTTGGATAGTGCAACGCTTTCACGCTTTAGAGTCCGTTGTTTCCGTCCAAAGAGAATATAGGCGCACGTTTGGCGGCACTCCTCCTAGTAGATGGACTATAATGAGGCTAGTAAAGAATTTTGCCGAGCGTGGCACAATCGCAAGAAAGCTTTATCATCGAGATCCCTCAATGCGCACGCAGAAAACTATCGTTGCTGTAGCTGCTGCCATACAATCCAACCACAGAGTTTCGACAAGGAGCTTATCTGCTCAAATGGGTGTCAGCAGCCAGTCACTGCAGACAATTTTCCACCAAGAGTTAAACCTATTTTCATATAAGATTCAACTAACAAACAAAGTGAACCTTAGAATCGCTTGGAATTTTGTGAGAAGATCATTCAGGTGGTGTCAGAGGATGAAAACGTCTTGAACTGCATTTTTTTTATCTTGGACCAGTACTCTGGGGATGACAGGGTCGTGTGTTTGTGTGTTAATAAACAGCATTGGGTCTTACGAGCGTTAAAGGCGACTCTGTTTTTACGACCCCACTCAGAGATTAATAGAATATCACTGTTCAGTGAATCATTCATATTTAGCCTCTTGGCAGCGATCTCTGACAGGCTAGGCCTATAACTAAAAGAGTACGAGTGGCAAACGCTGCTGGCATCTGCGAAAGGGTGAATAGGGTTGTAAGTAAGTCATCACCGACACCAAAAGCTGTAAGTTTTGCTAGTAGTGCACCAATGTTAACAAACAAAATGGTCGAATATCGAGTAATTCTAACCCACTGATACTTAATCAGATGCAATTACATCCACTTCGCATCACAGTGTGGAGTGCAGTTTCTTCAAGGTTCATTGTCGGGCCTTTCTTTTTCGAAGAAAACGGTCTTACTATAACGGTCAATGGAGACCGTTACTTAAAGATGGTGAAAGAGGTTTTCTTTCCAGTATTGCGCCGAAAAAGAATCCCTTTCAACACTGTTTGGTTTCAACAAGATACCCCAACTTGTCACATAGCTACGCCTGTTATGACAGAATTGAGGCAAAACTTGCCCAATAAACTGATTTCAAGAAGCTCCACATTCCGTTGGCCTCCCAGGTCTCCTGACCTCACTGAACCTGATTTTTTTTGTTTTTTTTTTTTTTTTTGTTATAGCAAACAAGAAGTTTACAAAAAGAAAACCAACAAATTTGGATAATTTAAAGCAATCCATTCAAACTGTAATTGAAACAGTTCCTGCTGCAACACTCCAGGCAGTAATGAATAACTTTTTGATAAAAAGTCGCACATGTGTCAACGAGGGTGGAGGCCATTTGAAAATAATTGAACTATTTTCAAAACTTAATGAATTACCAATAAAAAATTATAAATAGCTTGCTTTCTATGTTTCCCAGCTATCTATATGTCGACATTTCATAGGAGCTACCCTAATCATCAGTAGACTTTGGATTTTTTTTAAAGATATTCTCAAACATTCATTTGTTTGAAAGGTGTAAAGAAATGTTAGAGACGAGTATAAATGAAAAAGCTTATATTTTGTGTTTTGAGAGATATTATTAGAGCATTATTTTTTTAAATTCTCAACAATTTATTTAGATTGTCGGGATATAAAGCTGATTTGATTTGTTTTAAATAAAGTTATAAAAACAGATATTTTGGTTCTTTAAAAATTAGGATCAAGAAGCACATCTTGATCCTAATTTTTTTTATCTCTTTTTTAAAAAATTCTTTCACAATTTGTTCGAAAAGATTTTGCGCCACCTGATTATTATCAAGAAAAAGTGATTTTTTTAAATTAGATGTTGGTATATTTATGCATCGTGTTTTTAGTTCAAGTTTTTCCTTTCTTAAGTTTTTCTTAAGAAGGACTGTTTACACTACAAATTTTCTGTGATCAAGAATTTTTGATTGAAGAAGATAAGAATAGTAACAATCAAACCTTTAGCTGGGTGACAACTAGCTGTTTCGTAGTCGCTACACCACTCATCATCACCCATTCGGCTTTGACCTCGGGTAATGACGTATTATGAACTACTGCCTTAACCACTCAGCCACCGAGCCATTGATTTATTCTTTGTCCATATTCATCCGATATTGAATCACAACACATATACATACTCGTAGACAAAGAATAATTCAAGGACTCGGTGGCTGAGTGGTTAAGTGATTTTTGTTTCCCAAATAATTGAAGTTTTCAACTTTAACTGCTGGTCTCAAGACCCTTCAAAACATCAGCTCTTTTGAATTATTGCGGTAAAGAAAATTTAACATTTTGTGCAAAAGTTGTTTGGATGTATTTTATTGGTTTGACAAAGGTTCTTTCTCTTCTGCCTCAGCTTAATATTATTTTTAATTTGTTATACCAATTTATTGATTATTCTTTATTCTTAATTTGAAGGCTGTTAGATACTTGTATCAAATCATGTTGTACATCTTCAAACCTCTGCACTTTTAAACATTCCTTTCTTACAAAATATTTTCTCTTAAATATGCCAAAAACAAAGCAACTCACATTTGTAATTATATACTTATGTACCTACATATATAAATTTGTAAAATGTTTTCCTCATTTCAATTATTCTTCTAATTCAGTTACAAATACATAAACAAGTTGATACATTTACACAAGCGTTTGACTTCAACAACACGCATTTTACTCTAATTGAATTCTTTGCATTTTCCATGCAATTAGTTTTAATTTTTTCATATAATATTTTATGCCTATTTCTGGGGAAAATTTAAATTTCAATTGCAAACATCAAGACCTATGACACGCACACACACATGCACACACACATACACACAGACTTTTATTTGCACTGACAACAATTGCCAAACATTTATATTTGTTACCAAAGCAATCTAAAGAAAAATCTATTTAACAGCTGTCATTTGTGAACTCAAAGATCTGCAGAAAAAGCTTCAAAACAATAACAACAAACATGTAATTTTAATAAACGCCAACAACAACACACAAACTTATATACATACATATGTATGTTTATACCTACAGTTTTATACAATAGAAACAACAACAGCAACAATGGTTAACCACTGACGCCAACATGGTTGTCAACACAAATTTTAAAAGACATTTCAGCCAAGAAAACTCCAGCCAAAAAGTCATTCACACAAACAAACGCATACACACACACACACGAGTACAGTGCAGTTAACAACCATTTAAACAACGCACAGGTTTGCAAATGGAAACAAATTTTGCCTCGACGAAGACTCTATTTAAAATTTTAAGATTTAGAGGCCGAAACTTTAAACTGGTGTTGAAGATGAAAATGAATTTTTGTCCAGATCCAGACTTCAAACGCCTTCCCAGTTGGCCAAATCGTCCTAGACGACATTGTCTACGAAGATATATGCCTGATTTCTCCTCTTTTGTTTAGGTTTTGTAATGAAAAGAGGACCATATGGGTGACAATGTCTTCAGTCTGGCCGCTCATCTGTAGCGGACAGGGAAGCGACAATGTCTACAAGTTGTTCATGTAGGCCAAGTGTGCCCAGCCCTATGCGCTTGATACTCAATTGTTTTTGTAAATGCGCTTAGCTATAAGACTATGCTCTTTAATACACAAATACTGCGCTCAGCATTAGCAATGAAAAATACACAACCAACTTCGTCTTTTATATTTTTTTTCGTTCTTCGCCGCACACACACAAAAGCAAAGCAGCAACACTTTCGCATGCTTTGTTGGTAAACATTGGCGACAGCGATTATCAGTGTGAACTTTGTTTTTATAAATGTATTGTTTTTTACAACAAAAAATATTAAATAAAAATAGGTTTTCCTTAAATGTATTGGTGTTTACTCTTTCATATAGAACTTGTGGGCACCACTGATGTGGGCATTTCAAAAAAGCAGCTGTTTTCTAAAAAATGCTGAACAAGAATTGTCTTCAATCTAGTCTTCAAATTGTTCAAGTAAAATATTTCTTCAAAAAATTAACAGGACTCTAAAAAAACACCAAAAATGTATAAATTTGGAGTATACATTTTTACTCAGTTAACTATTAACAGCACTAAAAGACATATCGCTAGTTTTTTCTGTAGAGTTTTTGTATTAAAAATGTGAATTTCTCAATAAATTTAACATAAATTTTTTCAATTAATTATAAATTGATGCAAATTAGTTTAAAATAAATTACTCATTTCTAAATAATTTTTACAATTTTTTAAATTACTTAAAAAATGTAAAAGAGTTTTATGTTATTTTAAATATTTCGTGAAACTATTAATAATGAAACTATTAATAATTTGAACTAATAAAAATTTATTAATAATTTTCATTAAATTACTATCATTCACGACAGTTTAGTGAATATATCGTCGGAGCAATAATCAACGAATATGTCGCCTATATCATCAACGATACTGTGGTGGAAATCGTCGCCTACACAATCGTTTACGAGGTAGTGTGGATATTGTCCCTTATGTATTCGTCGACGACATGGTATAGGAAAATTTAGTGTATATAATCGTCGACGATGTGCTGAGGGAAACTGTCGCTTGTGTGGTCTTGCGTGATTTCGTGGCCATTTGTTCGAAAATTTCTTGTCTTCCACGGTTTTTTATTATCTTGTACCCAACGCTTAAGATGTCTTTAAGACATGGCCAGCTGGGTTGTTCGTTTTATTTTCTTCGTTATCAGACGAAAATTTTGGTAGCTTAGTCTGCTAATAAATTAAACATTAAATTGTTAATTTCTCTTCTAATTAAATTTAATAGAGCGTTAAAAGATTTGTAACTCAATAACCTTTTCAATTTTAAAATTTTCTACGAGTAAGACAGCGCTTTCTGTTTCACGCTGTTTATAGCCGACAAATTATTTGATATTGTTATTTACACTTAAAAAACTAAAGTGTTCAAATAATATTTAAGTAGCTGAGTATTTTTCCGGCTCATTAACTTAATTTTATATAAATGATTAAATGTGTAAAGATTGAATTGCTTTAACGAACGGCAAAGAAAAAAAATGGATATAGGAGTAAGTTGAACTTTTTATAAGAAAATTAATCAATTGCGAATAGAATGAAAAGTGACAGAAGTGAAAAGACTTCTCCATTAAAAATTTATTGGCAACAAAACTTATAAATCAAGAAAAATTATAAAAATGTATTAGGTAACAAACACTTTTTGTTTCTATTAATTTATCTTTAACATTTTGCTTATTTTATTGAAAATTTTTCCAATATAAATTAGGTTTTTGTACATCGGGTTTTAGTTCAAGTTTTTCTTAAGAAGGATTTTTTACAACACAAATTTGCTGTGATCAATAATTTTTAATGGAAGAAGACAAGAACACTAATCAAATCTTTTTAAGCTGCGGGACAACTTGATGTTTCGTAGTCGCTACATTACACATTAGCACCCATTTTCGGGTTTTAATTCGGGTCATATTTTTCTGCTCTTCTACAATCAAAAATTATTGATCACAGTAAATTTGTATTGTTGTGTTAGTTGTCTAGCTCACATGGGTCCTTATCAGTTGCCCTTATGTTTGCCCGAATAGAAAAGAGGTAGAAGAAGCAGTGGGAGATAATATGTTGAAATACAAAATGGGTGATATAGTGGTTGTGGGATGGGGAAAGGGAAAGATGAGAAACTGCTTAGTGTGGCGCTACGTGCCATTATACTAGCCATCTGCTGCTTTTTATGAACTAAGTCAGTGCGGTCAGATTGACTGAGACACGATAGGCTTTCGAAACTCTGCTCGCCTAAATATCTGAGGCGATATCATGTTTCAAGGAGGTAAAGGACCGTTTTTTCCTCATCTTCGTTTTAGCGAATTCTGCATAAGTTATTATAGGGTAATCTTAGTCTTCTGGCATGGTTCGTAAGCGGTCCAGTGATGACTGCTACAGTGATTCTCAAGTGAGATCTGGGCAGTTTTAAGCGTTCCTTTGTTCTCTTTGGCCTACCATTTCAATAAGCTTTGTTTTCCATTGGCTACCTAGAAAATCGCATGCAGAAATGATTAGAGGCCCAGAACTCTTCTGCAAGGGGTTTATCTATATGGTTGCAAGACACAGCTTGGTTTTTGAGTTTTGACAGGTGTTATTATATAATTTTTGTTTCTAAATTCTCATTAATTCATTTAGAATATTGGGATATAAAGCTGAATGCTTGAGAATATCTTTCAAGGGTTTCACAAGTCCACTGATGATTAGTGTAGCTCCTGAGAAAAGCCAATATGGAAACATAGAAAACAAGCTGTTTCTAATTGTTTCATTGGTATCAATATTAGAAGTTAATAAAATGAACAAATAATTAAATAAAAACAAGTAAAAGTGTAGTATATTCGGCTGGGCCAAATTTTCACGATAATCACGTAAATTTGATTTACGATACGATAACGTAAATTTGAACTAAATATGATCGGATATATATGGACCGATATTGGGGACATTTTTTTTTGTCTTGTAATCGCCATGTCAAAAAGTTAATCTTTCATGGAAATTTTCATGGAAAAATCGGTTTAGGCTATATCTTGGGTATATATGGACCGATATCGAAAATTTTCATTTTGTGGCTTACAGTAACCTTCTGTTATAACCAGAAATGCTTTTAAACAAAAATATTTTTTGTTTTGGAAAAATCACTTTAGGCTATATCTCGGGTATATATGGACCGATATCTAAATTTTCCATTTTCTGTATTTTAGTGACTTCTTTTTATAATCAGAACAGTTTCCAAGCAAAAAAAAAAAAGCTTTTTCATGGAAAAATTGGGTTAGACTATATCTCCGGTATATATGGATCGATATCGGAAATTTTAATTTTCTTTGTTTTGGTAACCTGCTTTTATTATCAGTGGTACTTTTAAGCAAAAAAAATTATATAAGGTCACTTGCGCGACATTTTCATTAAACAGTCGTTTTAAGCTATATTTCGGATATATTTTCGGATATTTCGGATTTTTTTGCGTTATAGTCGCCTTGCTTAATAATTGTGTCAAATTTGAAAAAAAAACAAAAATTTTTTTTTCAAACAATTTCATACAAATTTGGAAAAAAGGCTTTTCTCGGAATTTTGGATATATCTCAGCTATATGTGAACCGATTTTACTGAGTTTATATAGCCAAGCCATGAATCGATGGGATAAAAGAAAAAAAGTTTCTAAGTCTAACGGTTTTCTCAGAAACGCTATTTCAACGACCGACGACGAACGGCCAGACGGACATCGCTTAATCCAGTTTTCTATCAACGCTGCTGCAGAATATGTATTATACATATTCTGAATCATATATATTGTTTATAGGGTCGGAAATGAAAATTGTAGAAATTACAAATAGAATCACAAACTTATATGTATACATGTTCCCTCTACATTTTTGAGAAGGGTATAATAAATAAAATATATCTAAATATCTTGTGTAAAGCATTTACAATTCGTTTAATATTTGTATTATATACTCGTATATTTGCAAATCGTTTTTCCTCTTTTAAATAGTTAAATTCAATCAATTCTGATTTAATAATAAGACGAACATTCATGGCTCATTGAATTTATTGGTTAATTTTGTCAGTGAGCTAAAATTGCAAAAATATCATTAAAGAAATAGATTAAAAATATACATAAATAAGAACTTTCTGAAAGCAAAATTTACAAATTAATTATTTATTCACGATTAAACATATTTCATTATTTTTCTCACTCGCAAAGAAAAGACCACCCAAATTAAAATTTTCATTGCACACGATTTTTTGTTGTTTCTATTTGTGTTTCTATTGCTTTGCTGGACTTCTCCGCGTGTGTGAGAAGGAGATGTCACCAAAATCATAATTTGTTTTATTAATTGACAGCTGTCACATTATAATGTCCAAGTCATTATGACAGCAACATACAATAGCAATAGCCATAAACATTATACAAGCAATTGTTTAAGAAACAACAAAAACAACAATAAACTTAAATGTTTGAAGCAAACAAAATAATAATAAAAAAAAAACGGACAACAAAAAAGGCAACAACACTTCACTAACAACATTATTAAAGAGAACAATAAAACTTCATTGAAGCAAAGAAGAAAAATGATTATAAATTTATACAATTCTATTTGGTGTGATGATGATTATAATGATGATTGGTGAGAATCAAGATAATAAATGTTGAAAAACAAAAACAAATAACAAAGAAAAGTTATGATAAAATTATGTTAATTATGTTATGAAAAAAAAGTATTTGTGTAGTATGAAACACAAAAGAAAACATGACAAGAAGACCAGTTTCCTTTTTTCCTCTGTTTTTCTCTAACATTTTTTGTTCTTATTTTGATATTGATCAAAATAAATTTATAAGGAAAATGTTTGACTTTTCAAAAGGACACACAAACAACTATGATTTATTGGACTCTTGTATTTGGTGTACAGAAAACCAAGCAAATGTACATGTTTACTAACGTATGTATGTATGTAGTATATCGTTGGTCTCATGCAGAAAGGCCCTAACAAATATAGTCGCAATTTTACAGGACAAAGAAAAGCCATAATGGAAACTGTACTCCTAGGTTCATTTGCAAGTAATTTTTTGTTCAATTGCTTGTAAAAGCGATATTTATGAAATTATATAATTAAGTTTTTCTGACGCTATATATTTATGTGAAACTTAAGAGAATCCCTAAAAAAAAGTTCGATTTAGGGAAAATGCGAGTTAGGGCCTTTCTACATGAGACTAACGATATATGTACATGCATGTGCATCAAAATCAAAAGGTGTGTTTTAGATGGGTAACTAAAGAAAAGATAAAAGAAGAAGCCGTAGAAAATCAATTATTGATCATCAGCATTAAGTTATAATAAAATTCAGCCTAATTTAATAAAAGGAACAATAAACTTAAGTGGAAAAATTATGATTTTTATGTACAAATGACGTTAACGAAATTAATTGATAACAAAAATTGTTTATTGGAAACCTATAGAAAACTCAAAATGTAATTGATACGCGATTCCATACGAAATTGATACCCGACACAAACTAACCGAAGAATAAGTTAAGTATTAAGCACATGGATGACAGCAGACTTCACAACTTCATGACAGCAAATGCTGATCTCGGCAACTGTAGTACTGAACACTGTACTGTGTACAATACTGAACACAAATTCATTTATATAAAAAAATATTTATCATTGTGGCCACCTTAGAATTTTTAGCTTACAAAATTACGTTTTTTTACACAACGAGTTCTGTTTACAACAACCTTCCATGAAAACAGTTCTCTCTACTGCTATATACCTATCTAACCGTTTGTGGTGGCTCCACAACACTGTACAAAACTACCTGATACAACGACGCTGTTTTTCTAACTTACGATTTACTTCCTTTTTCTTCTTTCTTTCTCTTGCTGACGCGCATTCACTAAATATAACAGCCGCATAATTTTTTCTGTGTACAACTATTTAATTAATAAATATAAGTTTATTTTATAAGTAAACTGCAGTGCATTTTTATTTTTCTGGAACACGCCCTAAATTGGTAACCCCGACGTGATCGGCTGCGGATCGTAATGACGGGGAAGGTAAAAATGCACTGCAGTTTACTTAGAACTGTACAACTATTTAATTAATAAATAAACTTATATTTATTAATTAAATAGTTGTACAGCAGTGAACGCGCGTCAGCAAAAGAAAGAAAGAAGAAAAAGGAAATAAATCGTAAGTAAGAAAAATAGCGTCGTAGTATCAGGTATTTTTGTACAGTGTTGAAATATTAAAGTCGATTCTTGTTAAAAACAATTTAAATTTAAGCATCTACTGCTAACTTTTTTTAACTATAGTTAAAATTAAATTTGTTCTAAGTTGAACTGGCTCTAAATGGGTGACAAGTCAAATTCATTAGATATTTGCATACAATCTAGAGTAAAATATAGACATGTGGCATCTCTTATCAGCTGACAGATAAGGTTAAGAAAAGAAAAACAGGCGGTTAAAAAATTTGAATAAAATTAAAAAAATTAAGTTTTTAAAAACTATTATTAATTACTATTTACAAAAGAAAAGCTAGGTTCTGTGTATTATAAATTATTTAAATTATCCAGCCAGTAACGCGTAACAAACTCATCATCGGCAAGTTCAAAAGAATCAAACCTTTGTTTATATACTCGTATTTTGGGTCTTATTACTATCCGAAAAGCATCAATTATGGCAAAATCAATGTCAATGTCTTCAAAGGTAGATATTTTGCACACATATTTTTTTTAATTTTTATTTTAATTTTAACACAATTTTCGCAGAACTAATTTAGTTTTTTTAAAAGGGTTTTTATATATTATCATTTGGCTGCGAACAGCTGATTTATTTAGAGTTATGTTAATTTAGTTAAAAATAGATTTTTCTCTGTTTAACTTTAGAAGCGGCTTTTGAAAGTAAAGTAAACTTTTTGTTGTTTATAGTAGACGAAAAGTATACTTTTGATTAAACATTACTTTTGATTAAACATTACTTTATATTTTTTCTTTACAATATATTTATTACAAATTTCAAATGCACACTTATTGACAATAGAAATATGCTTCACAAATTTCGATGAAGATTTTTAACGCCAGCAAGTTTCCAAAATTTATAGTTTATGGAAAATATAAGACAAAATTTAGTGTTCACAAAAATATTTTCTAGGAATTTTTTTTTAACAAAAAAATCTTTGTTTTAAAAAATGTTTCGATAACAAAATTGTTATTTGAAATAATTAGCGATAATAAGTACTGCTTTCGAAATTCACATAAAACTTGAAAGTTTAAGGTTATTTAAAATATATATGGAGCAATGCAAGTCAAATTGATATCAAACATTTTTCTAATAAATAAAAATCAAAGTATATAAATTATTAAGAACCATTTTTTAAAAAACAGAAAATTATGATTATTCTCTTTTAGCTGAAATTCTCTCTTCGAAATAATTTGTTTGAGTTTTGATCCTAAATTCCAATCGCTCACTATTTTATCATGATCCCTCTACACAAATTTTCCCCAATCTAGTGCACGAATTCCTTTTTTTTTATTATAATTTCACAAACAGATGTTTTCTAAATTCTTTTGTTTTCTAAATTTTTTAAGCGCATGACATTTGTTTTTAACTAAAAGAAAGCAATTTTCTAGTTTAACAATCTTTCCTAAAGTACCATCCACGACAACTACGAGCACATAACGAGTACATAACGAGTATGACATTTGTCAATTTCAACACCTTAACAAGGCATTGACGCAAAGGATAACAACAGCATTGACAAATGTTATATTATAAGTTTTTCGAAACATAAACAAAATCATTTATCCTCCTTTCGAGGACAGAGATAAAAACACAACAAATTAATAGCAAAAACAAAAAACTGCCGCACACACGCCCTAAACCATAAATGAAGATAAGGATAATAAGGATACACAAGCGTCACACACAAATTTTAGTACATATATTTAGGAGCATATTACAACACAGCTTAACAAATAAATAAATAAATACGAATACTCGTGTGGAATATTTGCTTTGTTTTTTGTTGTATCCTGCTAAAAACAACCATTTACAATAATAAGTACCACAGGCTGAGAGACAGACAGGTTGTAGGAAGAAGATCTTTCAATGTTTTTTCGAGGTTTAAGTTATTGTCTAAAAATCTTTTATCTTCTTGACCTTTTGCCGGTATTTTCATTTTATTGCTGTTTGTTATTAAAATATATTCCCGTCTCTGTTTGTTTTTCTAGCTGGTGTTTATTCTACTTTCTGGCTTTGCTTTTGTTGTGAATTATTACTCATTATTAATATTATTAATATATTTTAGGTATGGTGGCTAGGAAGTGGAAAAAAATCGTTAAAAAATATTTGAAAAGTCACCTGCTGAATACGTTTAGAGAAAAACGGCTTGTTTAGAAAACGTAATTGAGATTACATATCGTTGATCTCATGTAGAAAGTCCTTTTCCAACATAATTGTAGCTTTACAGGTGAATGAAAACTATTTTTTTGTCTGATGACCTGCGTTCCTATGAAATGTAATAGAAACACAAAAAAATAAACTGAAGATCGAGAAAATGTGAGCTAGGAGCTTTCTAATACAAACGATATAACATATTAGGGTAGGTCGATTTATCAATCGACCATCAATTTTGCGACACTGGCTGCTACTTGAGCAAGGAACTACAGTTACGTCGATAAGTCGTCAACAATGCAAGAACTAAACGATGAGATACGTTTATATACGGCACATTAACGGCATAGAACCTCAATTACGCCTTAGCGTCATCAAAAACCTGCACTATTGGTGTGCCACCGAGGCTGCGGCGTCTATTTGACCGATATTGTATTTCATACATAATTGAACCATACCAATATTATTATAATAAAAAGAAAAGTTCCTAAATAATTTGTGTTTTAATCAAAATCAACATCGGTCCTTAAAATTTAACTATCCCCGGTAAGCAAAATGCAATTAATGGTCCACTAGTAACCCAGCGACCGAATTATATTGCTTTCCGTGCATAAAAAACGAGGACTGATAAAACAGTTCGTTAAGGTTCTCAACAAAGATGGTGAATATTTCAAATACAAAAGTGTTCCCAAAATTAAGCACTGAGAAAATTAAAGGTGGTGCTTGCGATGGCCCACAAATCAGGAAATTGATGTATCTTAAAATTTGCACCGACCATTTGACAGCTGTCGAGAAATGTGCATGGGAAGAGTTTGTTTGGCTAGTGAGGAATTTTTTGCGCAATACGAAATGGGATGGTTACATTCATCACGTTGAACAGTTGCTGATACACTTCCAGCGGCTGGGATGCAACATGAATATTAAGCTTCACTACCTTTACAGTCTTCTAAACTATATTGGTGAAAATCGTGGTGACCTAAACGAGGATAAAGAAAAGCGCTTTCACCAGGATATTCACACTGTGGGGGAGAGGTATCAGGGCCACTGGAATGAACATATCGCTCCTTTATTGCAACATATTTATAACTAAAAAAATCTTGTTTCGAGAAAAACCCATTTCAAATTTTTAAATTCTATACAAGTCTTAGAGAGCATTTTTAGGAAATATCTCCTAAAGGAAACAGTTTAAAAGTAATTAGAATAATTTTTTGGCCCAATATAGGTATTCAGGATCCCCCGAAATAGCCCAGGTTTTTCAACTCATTTGGTTTCTAAGGCGTTCCTTTTGTGATTTTGGCACAATATAAAAGTTAGCACTATTAACAAATTCTGGTTTGTTAACTAGAAAAACTCAATTTTTGAGATATGTTTATGTAACAATAAAGGAGCGTTATGATGACTGACTATTGTTGGACCATTGAAAATAGTACTCATATAACATCTCACTCTAGAAAATCCAAAAAGAAGAAATTTTATGCAGAATATATATAATAAATTTTAACAATTGAGTTTTTTATTCACTATTTTAGCTTCTAACATTGATACCATTAAAAAATTATAAATAGCTTGTTTT
The DNA here is from genome assembly GCA_914767995.1 of Thecocarcelia acutangulata. Classification (NCBI taxonomy): domain Eukaryota; kingdom Metazoa; phylum Arthropoda; class Insecta; order Diptera; family Tachinidae; genus Thecocarcelia; species Thecocarcelia acutangulata. The sequence goes on from OU612097.1 coordinate 16,462,645, forward strand.
CTATGTTTCCCAGCTATCTATATGTCAACATTTCATAGGAGCTACCCTAATCATTAGTAGACTTTGGAAATTTTCGAAAGAAGGCAAAATAGTTAGAAGCAAAAATAGTGAATAAAAAACTCAATTGTTTGAATTTTTGTTGTCTGCTTTGCGATACTTTCAAAAAACAACTCGTAGCAGCCAACGGTTGTTCATTTGTTTGAAAGGTGTAGAGAAATGTTCGAAACGTGTATAAATGAAAAAGCTTTTTTTGTGTTTTGACAGGTATTATTAAAATATTTTTCTTTTCAATTCTCAAAAATTTATTTAGATTTTTGGGATATAAAATGAATGTTTGAGAATGTCTTTCGAGAATTTTCAAAGTCTACTGATGATTAGGGTTGCTCCTATGAAATGTCGACATATAGATAGCTGGGAAACAGAAAACAAGCTATTTATAATTTTTTATTGGTATAATAAATTTTTTAAACTCAAACTATGTGCGTTTTCAATGTAATATCCTGTTACTTCATAGCTTCGAAACTAGAGCTGTAAACGACATATATTTTTGAAATCAGCCAGGAAAAGCTATTCAGATCCTTGTAAAAAATCTCATGCAGCAGATATGCGGTTTTCCAGTGTAAACGGTTTCAACAAAAATTTTGCTACCAGACATTAATTTGTAGACTTAAGTTAAGATTATTTTTTAATTACATAAGTTTGTTTATATGTAAATACAACTTTACCTTTTAGCACAACTTTTTGCCCACTTGACCTGAATTATGTTTAAATATTTTATATATGTACGTGTATGTATATTTTTTAACTGAAATTTAATAAGTTAAACGATTTTTGTTGTACACATATATTTCTTTATTTATGCACTTCTATTTTAACCGCACAAATTTTGACACAAAACTTCAATTTCATTCATAAAACAAACACTTCAAACCTCAAAAATACGAGTACTTTTCACAGGGCGGGCTGTCAGTGGTTTCGAACATGACTTCACATTCAGCAGAGTTTCAGAAAAAAAACTAGCAATTAAATAATTTAAATAATTTTGTTGTGTAAAGAAGTTTTTGTTTTTGTTTTTTTAACTATTTTATGTTTCGATGATTTATTTAAACAATTTTTTTTAAATATTTATTAATTAAAAAGTGTTTTTTTTTGCTTTGCGTGCAAAATGTTTTTCTCAATTAAAATATGAAATATTTGCTATTTTTAGCTTTTTGCAGCGGTCCGTTCATTAGACAATAAATTTATGAACTCATGCTTTAATTACTAAATTTATAACATTTTTATTTTTTATTTATTTTTTTAAATTCTGCTTAGATAAATTAAGAATTATTTCTTTTGATTAGAAAATTGTTCGCGAAGTATGTCGAAAGATTTGAATTTTTTGCACTTTTAATTTAAAATTTTATGGCAAAAACAAACACAAGTGATTATTCAATTAAGATTTCTTTTAGCAAATAATTGCTTTAATTTATGAGTTGAACTCTGTTGTGCGAAAAAAAAAGAGTTTCTTCAAATTGTGCCTGACAGTCGTAACAGGGAACACGTAGTTTGGCGCGTTTTCAAAAGTCGTTCGACTCACAATTACTGCCGCCGCTTTCATCGCGTTTTTCCGTCAACAGTTGGTTGACTACTGAACGTGAAATGTTTATTCATTGCTTATAACTTGTTGTTAAACAAGATTTTTCTTTTTGTTGTCTTTTATTTCGATTCCACACAAAAAAGCTAAACAGCTGTTTCTCAACAAAACAAAAGATCACTTGTATTTCAATCTCAAAATGTTTCTTGTACAAACAACAACAGAGCACGCAGCTGAAAACGAAACAAGTAAACACAATCTTTGCCGGCTTTTCTACAGTTTAAAAGCAACTATTACCAAATTGTCTCAACTGCCGGTGATGAGTCATCGCACCACTGTTTGGTTCATGTGCTCGGGTCTGTGTTTGTACTGAATTGTATAATCTATTGTGCGCGTCAGTGTTTTATAGTACACATACATATGTATATAGCTGTGGTGTTTGATCATAACAACTTAAGTCAAATTTCAAAAATTGAAAAAATGGCAGCTAGTTTAATTAATTTGTTAAGTACAAAATTTTTATTTGTAAAAATATTTTTTCGTATTATTGACAACATATTTTTATCATTTTCGTTTATTTTCATTTGTCCATAAATATAGTTTTTCATTGAAATTTCTCCTAAAAAGCTTTTTTAGTCTTATCTCGACTTAAGATGTTATAATATAATGCCTCAGATATACATATTTATTTTAATTATTTTTAATTCTTCATATTAAGTTTTTCACCTCTAAAGGCCGTGATACACTATCCTACACGATCGTACGATTCACTCACAGGAACATGTTTTAACGTATCTGTGCGATCAGTGTGGTATATATTGTGAAAAAAATGAGAGTACTGTTGGCGGCTCGAGAAATAAATTGAATTAATCTAATATTATTATATTCGTATCTTGATCCTAGTTTTTCGACCTTTTTTTAAATATAATTGTTGTTTACTTGAGCTTGAGGTCACTTGTTTCAAAATTATTCGTTTATTAATGTTTCGATATTTCGACACCCCCTTGTGTGTCTTCTTCAGGAAAATTTCTAAATTTTTGTTTTTTTTGTTTGTTGTCAATTTATAAAAATTTGCTATATTTGACCTTCGTTTGTTAAATAAATTTAATTTTTCTCCTGACGATGATAACAAATTTTTATCGAAATATTGAGAGATAGAAGATTTTAAATTGTAAATTTTTTATAAAAAATATCTGGAATATTAAAAAATATTTATTAACATTTTTTTTTTGGCAAAAAATTTTTTAAAGTAAAATTTTCTTACAAAAAATTTTTTTTTGAAAAAAAGTTTCTCAGGGTATAATTTACCTCAGAAAATTATTATAAGAAAAATGTTTTTCCAGAAAGCAGTTTCTAACAACAAGTTTTCTAAACAAAAAAGTTTGAACGAAAAAATTCTGGGAAAATAAAATACGAGTATTTATTCATTTTTTTTTTTATAAAAAAATTATGATCATAAAAAAAAAAAAAATAACAAAATTATAAACAGCTTGCTTACTATATTTCTTAGCTATATATCGAAATTTCATGATCATGAGCAGACTTGGAAACTCTTGAAAGATATTTTCAAACATTCAACTTTATATCCCAGCAATCTAATTAAACTATTGAGAATTTAAAAAATAAAATGCTTTAACCATAGCCGTCAAAATACAAAAACAAGCATGTTATTTACCGAGTTCGAATGCTAGTGGGTGCTGATGAGCAGCCAAGCCAAGGAAAATACAATTATATAATAATATTAGAAATATGCAGTAAATTGAACAATATGAGATGTGATTCAATATGAGATGAATACAGACAGAGAAAAATTAAATGGCTCGTTGGCTAAGTGGTTCTGGCCCGAGTTCAATCTTCTTCTTCAATCAAAAATTATTGATCACAGCAAATTTGTATTGTAACAAATCCTTCTCAAGTAAAAAAACTTAAGAAAGGAAAAATTTGAACCAAAATCCGATGTACAAATCAAAAATCTAATTTAAAAAAATTATAAAAAAAAGTTTATTTTGAAAAATACTTACATATAAAAAGAATATTTTCATGTTTGGAAAAAATCGTTAAAATTCTTTATTTAAAAACAATTAAATCTTTGTCAAAAAGGTGTTGAAAAACTTACGCTTACAAAACATATAATTTTAAAGTTTATTGTTCATAAAAGTTTATTCCAACTTGACCTATTTTTCCTGTTATGCCTTCTTTAAAATTTCATAACAATCATTCTGGCTGTAAAATAATTTTCTTTATTGCCGAAAACATTCAGAATTTGTTTAGAACTTTGTTCACCGTTTATGGTCATAAAAAGTGAATTAAAATCCAATTGAATTATTTTTAAACTTTCTCTCCTTCCTCCCGCTGCTTTTCACGACGAACTATCGAAAATTGTAAGTAAAAACCAAATAAAAAGCAATTCGTTAAAAAAAAAAATAGAATTTCCTGAAAAATAAAATTCTCTTTATGCGTTTATTACAAAATCGAAATGCACACGAAATTTACCTTTTATTATTTTGTAATTTATGGATTTTTTCTAGAGGCTCAAAAAAAAAAGTACAAAGAAAATCCGTGTGAGCAGAGAGAGAGAGAGAGAGAGAAAAAAAAATACATTGTGTTAAAATTGCATATTTGAAAATGTTTCATGATGTTATGGAGATTTTTTGGATGCTGTTGAATGGAAGACCAACAGAATAAAAGCAAAGCAAAGCAAATCATGCCGCATGTTTCAGTTGTACTCGTATGTAGATTTGTTGTCATTTCGAAAAGTTGTTAAATTTGTTCATGCTCATTCGTTTGGCCGTTTGTATTGTTGTTTTTCATTTGTTTGTGCTTTTTCTTTATTTCAAAAATATAGCAAAAATATCAGCACGAAAGCTAAAATTTTGTGAGTTTTTAAAGATGCAGCAACGGCTGTTATATTCGATGTTACTACATGTTTCGCAACTGCTGTGCGTAGGATAAATTTTATGTAGAACTGAAAAACTCAATGAATTTTTTCTGATAAACTTACAAAAGTATTTTAGTTTAAATTTTCATCTTGTTGTGGCAACATTAGTATGTACCATGATACAAAAAACAAGGTAGCTGCTTCGCTACAACAATACTACAATAAAAAAACAACAGGTATTTTGTTTGTGTAAAAAGGCGAATTCACACTTAAGCTGTCAAAAGTAGTTCATAGCGAGCATGTACAAAAACTTAAATGGCGCCGAAAAATTTAAACAAAACTTGACAGCGAAAGTGCCGCCATATTAACCGAATTCGCCTGAATTCGCCGATGCATCCACCTAATAATTAATTCGTCTTGGTATGTACTCTGTAATATTTTGTATTGTGATGTATTATAGTTTTTAGCATAGTATAGGGTGTTTTTTAAGCCCGATAGAACTTGAAATTGTAAAAAATAACACAAAAAATTAAATTGTAATCAAAATTTTTTTTTATTCGAAAGATCAATACGTGACATTAACATTTGAAAATGATTTCGGGCATATGGGCACCGCGGCTGTTCTTGACGAAGCGCATTCTGGACGTCCAATTTTGGGCCACTTTTTCGAGCACTGCTGGCCGTATGTCACGAACAACACGAACAATGCTGGCCTCCAAGGCGTCAATTGTTGCTGGTTTATCAGCATAAACCAGTGACTTCACGTAGCCCCACAGGAAATAATCGAGAGGTGTCAAATCGCACGACCTTGGAGGCCAATTGACAGGTCCATTTCTCGAAATCAACTTATCGCCAAATTTTGATTTCAGTAAGTCGATGGTTGCGTTCGCCGTATGGCACGTAGCGCCATCCTGTTGAAACCACATCTCCTCCGGATCAATGTCATCCATATTTTCAAACAAAAAATAATTGATCATGGTGCGGTAACGATCTCCATTGACCGTAACGCGAGCTCCGGCCTCATTTTTGAAGAAATAAGGTCCGATGATGCCACCAGCATGAAAACCGCACCAAACAGTGCATTTTTCTGGATGTAATGGAGTCTGTAGGGTCTCTTGTGGATTGGTCTCACTCCATATGCGGCAATTTTGCTTATTAACAAACCCGTTAAGCCAAAAATGCGCCTCATCGCTGAACACAATCTTGCGATAAAACAACGGGACTGATTTTCAAAGTAAATTTGGATAATTTCGTAGCGTTGTTCAAGCGTGAGTCTATTCATGATGATTTGTCAGAGTATACTGAAACAAATAAAAAAAAATGTTTCATCAAAATTTAATTTTTTGTGTTTTTACAATTTAAAGTTCTATCTAGCTTAAAAAAACACCCTATATAAGTCTTAATAAATATATTAGTGTAAAAATGTTCCAGTATCTATTATTATGACTCTCTTATTTTCAAATATAGGAGTGTTCGAATAACATAACAGTCCGTACTAGTCCAAAATGAGAGAGTAATTTTTTTCATTTCCTGTACAAATTAGACCGAACTTTTTCTTTGGGCAAATTCGGACTAGAATTGAATAATCAGGTGTTTTATGTTTACACATGTATGAAACTGCAAATTTTATCAGAAAATTTGCAAATTGAAAAAAAAATTTTACTTAAAAATTAGTTAAAACACACTAAAAATAACATTGTGGAGTTGTAAACAGAACATGCTATTGCTATTTGGCTTTTCATTTTATAAATATATGCTTTAAAAATCAATTGAAGATATTACATTGTTTTTAACTTTACAGCTGTGGCCAATAATGCAAATCTTTTGTTTATATGATCTTATGCGTTTTAAGCGTCTAAAATCACTAAAATAACATTTAATCTAAAAAGTAAGCAGCGCTAGTATTGAAAGTTGTACAATTGTTTTTTTTTGCGTTCCAGCAGTTTGCGATAAAATTTGCAAATTTAGAGATTCATTTGGTTTTTACCAGCGTTGTCAACTCGGTGCGTTTCGCACCGTTTTTGGTGCTTTTTAAAATTATTTGTGCGAAAAATTCTTTAGTGGGTGCGTGGTGCGCTTTTTTTACATTTTCGGTGCGCTTTTTAAATTTCGGTGGCACCCAACCAAATTTTTGTTTTTATATAAGAAAACATTTTATTCAGGTGCCCAACATTTTTACGCGTCATATTACAGAGTACAATCAGAATACGGAGTTATAATGTGCACAAAGTAAGGCAATCTTGCTGTGCTATACATATTCTCGAAAGAAAAAGAACCAAATCGTTTTATACAATTTGCTGCTTTTAGAGTGTGTTTTGATATGAAACGGTCAAGCCAGGTTTGTCAAATATTACAATAAATGTAAGCACAGATATGGAAGTTCGTATTTATGATGGCACGTGAATTCGTTACTGTTTTAGTAAATGATAAATTAATAACAAAATTAAAATTTTTTCAAGACGTTTACATATTGGTTATGGTAACCTTCATCTTTTATTTGTTCTAGTTCTGGCAAATTTTTGTTCAATAAATTCTATTAAAGACACCAACTCTAGGCAACTGATTTTTACTGTTCGCTTACAGAAACACGAATGAAATTTTCATTGTGTTAGATAGAATTGCCATTCTTTCTGTAACTTCTAATGATATGATAATCTTAAATTTCTTTGACATAATTCATCCCCTGCAGTAACGACTGTATGCTCCTGTAATATATGTAAAGCTATATTTTTGTATAGACGGTAAAACTAACATCTGATTGCCAAATAATAAATTTGAAAAATATCGTTATAATTATTGTAAAGATAATATTGTCTTAATAGTAGTAACAGAATCGCACTGGAGGCCAAGTTTAACAAACTCGAATTCTAGCTATTGAACGAAAAGGCTGTTTCATGGTCGTGTTTTTTTTTAATAAAAAATTTTATACTTTTAGAATACAAGTGGGGTTTTTAAAAATAAAAATTCAAAATTCGGTGCGTTTTTATTGAAATAACGCGCTTTTTCCCCGATTTCGGTGCGTTTTGAAATTTCAAAGTTGACAACACTGGTTTTTACTCTCATTAATCCGAACTAGTCCGAGATCTTATGGTTGGATGGAATAATAGTATTTAAAAAATATAGTTCGAATACGACAATAGCTGTTGTTGTATGTATTTAAAAGCTTCTTATTTTAAACATATGTATGTTAGACTTATTCACTGGCAACACTTGTATGTTTACAGAATAAACGTACTATTGTTGGTTTTGTTCACAACTTTAACATATATAATATTTTATTTCAGTTTTATTTTATTTTGCCAAACCAAGCAGTAAACTTTTTCGTGTGTTAAATTATTAACAAATATAAAAAAAAAAGAAAAAGTTTTAATAATATAAAATTTTAGTAAAATAAATAAATAAGCCGCTCAACGACAATGTTGTAAATATATCGCCATAAATGAACAATAATAAGAGAGTACCCGGATACTCCAGCTCACTTGGGTCCTGAAGGTCGTTCCTTTTTTGATGTGAAACGTAGTAGAATCCCTAAAAAAGTTCGATTGAGGGTAAATACGAGTTAGGGCCTTTCTATATGAGACTAACGATATGTATATTTTATATATTTTATTTTATAATGAAAATTGTAGAAATTACAAGCGGAATCACTAACTTATATACAAGTATACCCTTTACATTTTTGTGAGGGGTATAAAAATAAAATATTTCTTCAGGCTAATCACAGTGTCTAAAAATTTTAATTTAAAAAATAGAATAAATATTATTTCTAGTAGAAAATATTTTTAACTCGTTTTGATGCAATGTTTTTGATTTATGAGTAAATTTCCAAATAAAATATGATAACACAAAATTTTATTTGTGTTTTTTACGATTTTTTTTATAAAATAATTTAAAAGATAAAGATTTGTTTTGAATGTTTTTTAGACTTTAAGTTTACAGAATTATGCAAAGACTGTTATTTTAAATTTGTATCCTCCTGCTTGTCGTTTTATCCTGCAGCTTATGATCCTTAAAGAACTTGCACTAATCTTGTCCTTTTAATTTTTCATAAGATAAAAACTAAATTGGCTTTACTGAAAACATTTTAAAACGAATATTGTTTGTTTAATAAAATTTATATTTTTCTTAGTTTATTCTATAGTATATGTACACACATATGTATATAAAATTTACATTTTTCTTAGTTTATTCTATAGTATATGTACATGCATATGTATATGTATAAGTAAATTGAAGAGGAAGCATACTGGCAGTGCCCATCTACGAAAATGGAAACAAATTTGCCTGAGAGTTAAAGCAAACAACATGTGGCAAGTAAGAGATTATTTATTACTAAATGTTTGCTAAAACTACCAGTAGTAGTTAGTAAATTTGTGTATAAAAATTTTTAATTGTTTTCTTGTACAACATCTTCTTTAAAAAATCATTTAGTCAGGCATAAATTTAATTCCAAAGAAATTATTTATTTAACAAAATATTTTCAGAAAATAAACACAAATGCAAATGTAAAGTAACTTATATTTGTTTTACAAATATTATTAGAAAAAAAACCCCATCAATTGCTAGTAAATGAATAAATAAATAAATTTACAGAATGTTTAAAGCTAAAAAAGTTACTTTTAAACACATTTTCATTCAACAGGAAAATTTTATTTCTAATTTTGCTGCTAAATTTGTTTTAATGTGGCAAATTATATTACACTTAAATGAAATATATTTGTATGAATAAAATGAAAAATATAAAATTAAAAGCTTTGATTGCAAATTTTTTTGGCAATTGAGTAAATTGTTTGTTTAGCAAAGTGCTTTAAATGCCTGAAACTATGCTTTGAAAATATAAATCGCATTTAATATTTACATGCAATAAGACCGGTTTATTGAATAAAAACCACAAGTAGTCGAGGGACTTAAATAAGGGAGAATTTTAGTTTAAGTTTTTCTAGATTTTTTTTTTAAATCTTGGGCCAGTGCTTAGTAATTAATCTATGCATATGTAATGCATCGTACTGATAATACGTAATGAGGAGGTGTTGAAAGGGAATAGTGTTTGTGGATGTTTGACTTAAACCTTACAACGCTATATATAATATATGACAGAATATGGAACTGATTTACAGGCGCACCTGCCTAGTCGGCCTTATCTCATGAATTACTCATTATTCACCAACGCCCTTATGTCGTCAGCAAGGCTCAAATAAGTCGCAACTTTTGCCATAAGTTTGTAGCCATATGAACAAACACCTTGCTGATCAGCTCAGACCTTATACTCACTGCTGTATGCAATTTACCCAACCAGACTACATGAGTTGATGGGCCGAAGTCCGTAAGTAACTCACCTATTAAAACATCACTTCTGGTTCTTTACATTACAAATATCTGTTGCCAGACAGCAGCACCTCAGGGGTTGTAAGCTCCCGAAAATCCTCATTGCATCATAGTCATCAAGAATAATAATTTCCCTTCCTGCAATTTAGATTTAAACAACACTCACAACATTTCAGCCAAGGTAGGCACCACAACCATGATCAAGGCCGAAGTGGTCTTCAAGCACTAATTCCTGGGGGCTTTGCCGATCTCTGCTCTACCAATTAACGATTTTTAAGGGCTTCCTAATTCCAACAAAAATCATGCGATTTCCTATAGTTTCTTTTGCTGCAACAAATGGCAACTCTTACCCGACTATTCCTTAGGAAGCAGAATGCCCTGGTTAGGCAGACACCAAGGCAAAAGCTGCTCCACCTGGGTATAATATATTATAGGAAATACGTCTGCAGGCAATTTGTTCCACACACGAACCGTACGCCTCTGTAATGTGTTGTACAATGCGCTGAATAATTGACCACAAATGGATGAACCCTAGCTAATGAATGCGTGTTGTTTAAAAATACATGGGTTGCAAGCAAAATATCGCTTAGCTTAATATCAATAAAACAGAAAAACGCTCCTCATTGCGACTTTCTCCAGTCAGTCAATAGAATTGGATACACTATTGTTACCAGATCCGATTCGCTTCTTCGCTGTCTCTTGCACTTAATTGAGTAACCCGAAAATAGATTACGTGCCACTGCTCCAAACATGAGAGTTGTATTCCACTTTCGATCGGCAAAAAATGTGCATCTTAGACCGTTTCAAAAACCAAGATTCTAATATACTTCTTTAGAGATAGGGAAGAGCTGTTCCGTCAAGCGAACATCACACTCAAATTTCTTTCCAACAACATCAAGAAAATCCTTTTTCTCGATATCTACACCATCCATGTGTACATATTAAGTAGTTTTCGCTATTGTGTATTAACAAACAACACTGGGTCTTACGGGCGCTGAAGTCGATCCTATTTTTGCGCCCCCATTTAGAGATTAAAAAATTCTATTACTCAATGAGGCCTTTATATGTTGCGTCTTGGCACCGATATCGGTTGAGAAAAATAAGATAAAGAATGGGCTAAAGAATCGAACCTTACGGTACCCGTGAATTAGTCTTGAACTTGTTTGATAAGACCGCATTTAAAACAACTCGTATAGTGCGGTCTCTGAAAAAGCTCGATATAACCCGAAAAAACTCATCACCGACACCATACGCAGAAAGTTTTGGTAGTAATGCACCATTGCACACTCTATCAGACGGCTTGGAGATGTCTAGAGCCACCACTTTACTTTCACCAACATGATGGATCGAGTGGCTTCACTTCCCCGAAAGACATGCCAAAAGATTGCCAGATGGTGTTGTCTTGCAACAGATACCTGTAGTGTAAGGAACTAGAAGGTTAGACGGGTGAGTTGGTTAAAGGCTGATGCTTCAAATACACTTCGGCCTACCAACTCATTAAGCCTTGTCTTCCATTGATTGCTGGAAAATTTCATGCAGGAGGGATTAAAAGGACAAGGCATTTGTCTACATGGCTACAAACTTGTGCCAAAAAGTTGCGATATATGTGAGTCTTGCAAGCCACACAACGGCGCTGGTGAATCGTGAGTAATACACCCTGTGGAGTTGGTGCATCATCACATAAGGCCTACAAGGCAGGTGCTGTTGTAAATCAAGTTCCACAATCTGTGCTTGAATTCTTTTCCCGCATCAATATTTTGCATGTAAGTAATTTCCACGGTTGGGAGGGCAGGTAGCAGTTTTCGTAGCCGCCTTATCAAAATCGTTGTCATTTGACAGCTTTTTATTTGCTTTAACATTGTTCGATGGCAAGATGAACAGATTCTTGATCCACAACCATTTGATAATGCCGTTCATTTGACAGCCTGTCCTTGGCAGCAGTTGATTGCTGCTACTTTATTATTTTCTAGGTTAGGCACAAGAAGGGAATTTCGACTTACAACTCTATGCCCTAATTTTTTTTCTTTGATAGTCATCCAGTAGTGAATTCTTGTTTGAAATTAATTAGACTTTTTTACAGATACAAGCTGTTTGCTATAAACTACGACTACCTTCCTAATTAAGTTGTTTTGATTTAAAGTAGATTTAAGCAATTCACAACGGTTTCATCTTCAACAGACATTTTTTTTTTCAATTTGCATTTCCAATCAAAACGTTTAGCCCTGTCTGTTTAAGTAAATTAATAGTTATTGTTCTAATCTGGGCTTTTTAATTTCAATTTTCCTGCGAGACACTATTCCGATAGTTGTTCTGCCGATTGTTTAGTCTGCCAGCCGGTTATTTTCTTTAAATAAATTTTAATTGCAAAAAAGTGCACTTTATTAACACCGTTTTATAGAAGCTGAAACAGAGTGAAAAAAACCACAATTTTCAAAGTCTAGATAATTTTTGTTGTTGTTGCTGCAATATTTATTCGCTGTTGCAAGTAGCAAGTAAGTGGGTTAATCAGTGTTTATGATGATTTTATTTTACTCGTAAAAACTAAATAGAAAATTATTTTCTTATTACACAAATGACAATGTTTCTCTGCAGGCCTTAAGAGAAATCTTTAAATGTTGGCAATAAGACAAATAGTAACAGAAGTAGTAAATGGAAAACTCATTGGCCAAAAAAGTCTTTTTGCAAAATCATGATTCCAGTTTAGTATTTTTAATCAATTCAATTCCAAATTCATTTTAGCATCTGGCTTTTAGTTTCTATTGTGTTTTTGTGTTTTTGCCTTAAATGCAAATGATGATGCGAAAAATTTTTGCTTCATGCAATTCATAATAATTGTTGTCTATTTTTAAACAAACTGAATGAATATCAATTTCAAGGAAATCGCATAAAAAAAATAAATAAAATCGTGATTCTACTGATTTTGTTAAGTAGAGTAGACAATGAATGATATTGATCTACGACAGTTTAAATTGATGGCAAATGACCCTGGGGGCAGGCAGCAGCAAAACAGCAGAAAAAAAATAAAGTTACACAAACATTAATAAAAGCTTCAGGTATTTAAATATTAAAACGAGGAAAATAATCTAAGATAACAGTGAACGAAAATTTGCTGTTTATGCCAGACATTAAAATGAAAATTTTATATAATTTTCGTTTAACAATATTTAATCTATATTACACATCACATAAAACTCAAGCAAATTTAATTTTTCAAATTTAACTTTTCAATTTATGCATTTTTTTTTTTTTTTTTGTGAAGACTACAAAATTTTGTCAGCATTTACTTACTCGTAGGTATAGGAAATTCGTTTTATCAGAAAATTATATGCATGTCTACTATAAAGTGTTTATAAGCATGTTTACTATAAGGTAAACATATTTATACGAATTTCAGTTTAATATACTACATGGGCTGAAAAGTCCGTAGATGATGCTAGTTTTATTGCAGTCACTTTTTTTCAGTTAATACTAGATAACCTTCAAAAGACAGCTGTTAAAATTTCACGATATTCTATTCGAATGAAAACAAGTACTTTATTTATCACTACTTTGTAACTTATATTTTTACGTTATATTTTACATTTTTGTTACGTTTATTTTTTCACTTGTAGCTCATTGTTGCCTGGGGGTTACACTTCCTTTTTATAGTATTTTTCCATTTTATTAAAAAAAAAAAAATTTATTTTTAAAATATATGTGTGTTTTTAAATTTAAACGTCTAAATGAATCTGTGAAAAATACGTAATTTAAAGGTATTGAGTTATAGAGGGTTAAAATATGGTTAGATGCAATAATAATGTTTAAACAGATAATTTGAACACAACGATGGCGTTTGTTATGTACAATAATATAATATTTTTTTATGTAATATATGTATCTACAACACATTTCCTTTAAACTAACTATTGTTGTTGAACATATTCATACGAGTATATAGTATATTTTTACGAGTATATTTTTAGCAATTAGTTTATTTTCATGTTTGTGTTTGTTTTTTCAATATTAGTAATATTAAAAATAATGACGATTATCGGCCATGTCACAGAATTCACTTCCTTTCGGAAATGGAATTGAATCGGTTTTTTAATTCTCAAAAAAGGAAAATCTAAAGCTTTTTCAGAATGAAATCAATTCTATTAAGACAATACTAGTTTTATTCTTACAATTAGAAATGATTTCATTCCGAAAATTGTTTAGTTTTTCGTTTTTTGAAGAAGTAAAAAAAAAAATAATTCAATTCCGTTTCCGAATGGAATTAATCTATGTAACATGGCTGTATACGTACATACATTTATTAATTGGAGAAAATGGTCATAAAAACAAACATTTGGAAGTAAGAAAGTTTGTGTACGAATTTATATATAAACATATATATATGTATTTGTATCAATGTGTTTGAATTTTATATGTATTTTTACAGATTTTTGCCCCCGGGGGGAAAATATGACTTCAATCTTTCTAGAGCATGATGATTTTGCCAAATTTTATGGATTTAAATCCCCTTGTTAAAATATTAAGTAGAAAAAACATATATTTAATAATTTACAAAAGTATTGTTATAATTATAAAAGTTATCTGTATGTATGTACGTTCAACACTAGTACGATTGATCGTGACAATAGAATTTACAATTTTTCAAAAATATGGTTGGGAATGATAATATAATATGGTGAGACACGACAATAACAGTATTAAATATAACAGTAACAGTATCAAATATATGGTTATATGGTATAATATATATTGGTTTTTGGCTGTACTAGGTTTTGTAAATAAATATCGTATTGTTGCGTTCAACCATGCAATTTAACAATAGTATTATGCTCTTAACATATTGTCATTTTTTTTTCTACGTGAAGAGTGTTGCTACTTTTGTTATTTTCAAAACAATAGATCAAAAACAATTTCGTGTTTTAATTTTACACTGTTTCTTAATGAGAAAAAATACCGTTCAAGCAAAGCAATGGCTTGAAAAGTATTATGGGGCCTTCGCTCCATCAGAAATAACAATAAAACGTTATTTTGCTGACTTCAAACGTGGTTGTAGAGACACCGTTAATGAAGAACACAGTGGACGTCCAAATGAGGCGTTTTACACCAGAAAACATAAAAAAAATCCACAAAATCGTTTTGATTGATCGAAACGTGAAGTTGCGTGAGTTAGCTGATATCGTAAAGATATCAAAACAACGTGTTGGCTTTATACATTTGATCATGAGAAAGCTCTGTTCTGTTCTGTGAGTGCCGCGTTTGCTCACTGTTGACCAAAAACGAGAGCGTGTTGATGATTCTTAAGCCTTGTTCAGAAGCCAAAGAGACTTTAAGCTCAAAAAGTTATATAATATTAAGAAGAAAAAAGAGGGTCGAAATTAAGCTACAATAAGCAATTTTTATTTTTATAAAAATTTGAAACCCCTTGTGGGCTTTTGTTATTTTATATAATATATTACTTTAATGAAGTTAATTTATGCAAACATTATTCCAACTATTTTCGTTCGCCTCATTTATATTTTATTTTCATTTTGGCCGACTCAACAACCATAAACTTTTCTTTAATTAATTTTTAATTATATTTAGCAAATTTTTAAAGTCCGCTGAATTCAATCTGCATTTGTTTAGTTCGGCCGGCCGTAATTTCACATGTTTTATGGGTTCAGTGAAATTTTATAAAATAATTTGAGCGAAATGTAATTTGGCTTTGCTAAATGACAATTTTGTTCACATAATTGATATTTAATTATTTATTGCACAAAACTGTAAACTAGAAAATTTATAATTTTTGGCCAGAAAATATTTCACTAAACAGTATGCGGAATATTGAAATAACAAAACTAAAAAAAAAATAATAACCTGTCATTTAAAACTCTTTGCATACGTTTTTTTTTTGTTCTTTTTTTCGAGAGTTTTATTTCCATTTAGAAAATTGTGTTTGATAAAAATAACAACATTTAAATGTTTATTCCTGCTGCAACATTTTCAATTAAATATGCATTTCACAAACAAACTGTTGACTCGTTGTATGTTGCTGCTGTTGCCGGTGCCGGTGCCGGTAAAAACGTTTGGCAAAATGGGAAATAAATACATACACGCCCTCGTTTAAAACAAATAATCATATACTCGTACTACTACTACTACTACTACTTGTTCATATAACAAACTACAAACTACAACAAATACGTATTATAGAATTTGTGAATGTAACAACAACTTATGCAACTTACACGTGTCGTAGGTAAAAACATGTATGAAATATTGAAACATGTTGTACAGTAAAAACGCTTTTGGGTACAAGGGCCCAGCAAACATTTTGCAAGGAAAATCATCATTGGATGTTTCTTATCTGCATTAAATTGAAAATAATGTTACATTTTTAACATTGAAGCTGATTTTGCGGATTATTTACTTGTAAATGTATTTACTTTCATATTTATTAACACACTGCTATATTTCCTTACTTTTGTCAGTTACAACTGTCTTTCGCAACGTTTATAACTGTCTTGCACAACGTAATTCTGCCTCCGCCGAACAGCTGCCTGTTATTTATACTCCTTTATTACCTCCTGCAAAAATCATGACATTTTTAGTGACTCGCTAGTGATCATTTCAGACTCAAATGAACAAATATAATTGTTATACACATACAGAATACAACAGCATCAATCAAATCATTGGTTGTTGATTTACTTGGAATTTTATCTTACGCCGCTTTCACTTACGGAAAGTTTACTTTGCAAAGTCTTGAGTTTATTGGTGTCCAGAGAGTGGTTCTTTTATACTCTTTCTGTTCCCTTGCCACCAGCAAACTCAAGATTTTGCACAGTAAACTTTTCATGTTAGATCACATACGTTGTTTGATTGTTTACTATTTTTTTTAAACTTTATGTTGTATGTGTGCATATTTATAACAAGCCGATCAATAACGCGCACAGTGAGTTGCAAGAGATACAAATTCGTAACAATAAAATAGTCTATCAAAATTTTTAAAAATATTTCTCCGGCCCATATATTCGTATTGTACTTAATAAAATGCATTTTCCTGTAGAAAAAAGATGTAAAATTTAAAAAGAAAGTAGTAAAAGTTACACTTTTGTATTGCTGTTCAAACAAAAAAGTCAACTAAAAACGGGATACTTTTAATTGACATTCCTTTTGTATTACTCTCAAATATACAAGGTGTGCCAGAACTCAATATTAAGCTGAAAAAGTGTGACAAGATTGATTGTAACCATCATGAGGCATTGAGTTCTGGTATACCCTGCATATGAGTATATGAAGTAATGAGTCTGAATTACAATTTAATTACTACTATTGGTAGTGTTGGAAATCTTTATTTCGATGTGTACAATTTTTGTTTCGTTAACTGGAAAATGTTGATCCAGATTTGTGCCCATTTTATCGCATTTTCTATAACTTTCCGCAATATTTTTGGTGATAACTCTTTACATTGCTGACGAATATGCTCTTTAAGGGCTGCAATTGTCTGGAGATTGTTTTGCATAAACTCGTCTGTCTGGATTGGTTATATATATATGTTGATCTTGCTGGCCATAACCAATCGCCAAAACAGGAGATTATTCGACCGGTAACAGTAAGAAGGCGCTTAAGAATGCCATGTGGCTTTCGCCAATAACAGAAACTGTATTGTCGATGGCATCCTCATAAAATTAAGGACCTCCCGCGTGAACAGCGCACCACACAGTAGCTTTGAATGGCTGTGATAGCTGTTCATGCATGGCCTGCGGAAATAAAGATTCTGTTTATCGATTTGCCTCGTCACTCGTCATGATTTTCGACTCAAAATCGAGCTCTTCGTTGTTGAGACTGAGAATATGCGAAGTATAGTGCTGTATTTGAATGCAGTCCATGAAGTCTACAAAGAGTGTTTTGTTGGATTTTTTACTTTTTGAGGGCAACAAGAAGCTTATCCTAGGCATGACCGATGCTTCATGATTTGACGGAAGTTTCGGAGTGCGATGTAAGTGGATTGGATTCCTTTATCCGATCCTTGGGTTGGTTCTAAACCAGGGATATGTAAATCTACTGAGATACGTATCACATCCAGGCAACACAACGGGACTAGACTGGACCCAAGTGGGCTGGCTTTACAATAGCTGGCAGCCTGTTAAACCTAACCTAACCTATAGTGCTGTATTGTTTTTCTCTTTGTATTATACAGCTGTCTAGATCACAAAAGTAAAATATGATTGACTAAAACCGCCACTTGCAAAAGCTAACGGCAGAGACACCGATGATGCAGAACGCAGTGGACGTCCAAATGAGGCGGTAATACCAGAAAACATAAAAAAATCAACAAAATCGTTTTGAATGATCGAAAAGTGAAGTTGCGTGAGTTAGGTAACATTGTAAAGATATCAAAAAAACGTTTTGGCTTTATATTCCATGGTCATTTGACTATGAGAAAGCTCTGTTCAAAGTGGATGTCATGTTTGCTCACGGTTGACCAAAATCGAGAACGTGTTGATGATTTGGACATGTTTAAACGTAACAAACTGGAATTTTTGTATCGATATGCGACAATGGACGAAATCTGGATCCCTCACTTCTCTCCGGAATCAAAACCATCGACATCTGAGTAGACAGCAACTGGTAAACCTGGTCCAAGCGCTTGCAAGCAGAACAATCGCTAATTAATAAATAAGGTAATTAATTTTGAGCCTCCCTGTATTTGTCGACAATAAAAGTTTTTTAGCCTATAATATAAGATTAAATGGCTGCAAGTGCAAGAGTCATTTTTTTATGTTATTTTAAATCGTTTATTAAACGTTTGCTGGGTAATTTGTTTGTTTGAGTTTACAACTTGATCAAAAACATATTAAAACGACAAAAACATTGAAACACATTTTCACATTTGAAAGATTTTCTTTACAGGGTTCAGAAAAAATAAAAAAGAGGAAAAAAACTACTGCCAACTATTACTGACACAGACTACAGCAACAAACACTTGAACGAAATACACTCACCCAGCACACAGAGAGGAAGGTTAAATAAAAACAACTGAACTTTACAAATATTACCACTGTCTTTAGCACACACACACACACACTCCTGCAGCCACTGGGAAGAGTCAGCAAAGTGATTGTGTATCGTTATTTTT
The DNA here is from genome assembly GCA_914767995.1 of Thecocarcelia acutangulata. Taxonomy (NCBI): domain Eukaryota; kingdom Metazoa; phylum Arthropoda; class Insecta; order Diptera; family Tachinidae; genus Thecocarcelia; species Thecocarcelia acutangulata. Next base: position 16,481,539 of record OU612097.1, read on the forward strand.
GCATTTTGTTTATTGTCTATATCCTTATAACATACTCACACAAAACAAAATAACAGATAATATGTTTTTGTTGATACGAGTGTGTATGTGTGTGTGTGTGTGTGTGTGTGTACTTACATAAGTACGAGTATGTTCTAAAAGGATTTCTCTATTGTCACCGTGACATATTCATTTGCAAAATAAAAATTCACTCACTCATATATTTCCGGGGATTTTCATTTGTAATTAAAGCTTTACTTGAACAACAATAACCAAAAAACAAACGAAAATAAAAATTGTGAAAATGTTTTTTGTTCTTCCAACTTTTGCTGTTGTTCTTGCTGTAGTTGTTGTATATATGTTTGTTTTCTTTACCAATTTTTTGACAATGTTTTAAATGGTAAACAAATGTATTAGCAGCAGAGGATTTATACGATGTGTACGAATGTGGCAGACGTTGGTTCGTCTGTTCGTTTGTATGTGCATATGAACTGTGAATGACAAGTTAAATACACATTCTTGCTCACTGGCAAAACACAAGAAAAAAATGGGAAAAATGTACGAAAAAACTTCGGAAATGAAATTTTTCCTATTACAAATGAATAAATAAAAAACGGCTTTATGTGAGCGTATTAGAAACAATGGGAAATGGCAAAAGCTGGCAACAACAATACGTTGCTGGGAAATACAAATATTTTCATTAAGATTGGATTTGCTGGCTTTTGTTTATCAAATGATAAAAAAGGCAACAGAAGTATTCATTGTAATGTTTAAGACTTTAACTATTTATACAAAATACTGAATTAAAAGAGACACTAATGGGACAATAAATTTTGTTAGAGAAAAAAAAAAAAAAAAACAATTAAGTGAAGTAGGATATATTATGGTACAAAGTAATTCCGAGAAGTAAATAAAACCAGCTTTATTAGGATTTAAATTTAAGAACAGAAAGCAAGTTTTTCAAGTGCGTTAACAGCTGAAAATGAATAATTATAAACAATGACAAGTGTTTGCTGAATGGTCGCTGGAAAAGATGCATATCCAATAATTATGCCCCGTTTCTGAATGACTTGATTTGTCAGCAAACCAGATTGTCAAATTTGAAGCGATATCAATCCACATGAAACCCAAGCCAGCGACTTGAAGTTATCCAGGGCGGTTACTCTCTATTGCGATGCGAAAGAGAAATGGAAGAATTGGTACCCTGTACATACTCGCTCCTAAGGACCTCCATTTCCACGCGATCAGTCCTATCTGACTCTCTCAAAACCTATATTTTTCTTCTCTTTAATATACTTGGATCAATAAGGACTATCTCTGCAATGAGCAATGCTGCAATTGCAGGTACAATGTGACATGCTGAGCTTACTCGTAATGCAGCTTTCTTCTGTACCGCTAGCAAAACTTTTGTTTTGCTAGCCTTCAAGTGGATGATGGAAGGAAAAGCTTTTCTATAATATTACGATAAATTACTACTCCACTCAGGCATTATCTGGTCACAGATATTTTCACAAATTCCTACACAAAATAGGGAAGTGTGGTACTCCTATTTGAATATTTCTAAAATTACATGATTTTATTTTTCTGCTTAATGAATTATTTTTTTTTATTAATTTTTTCAATTCTTGTAAAACTTTTATAATTTTTTTTTTTTAATTAGATTTTTTGGTTTGTACATTTGTACAACAGGTTATTGTTCAAGTTTTTTCCTTTTTAAGTTTTTTTTTCTTTAGAAGGATTTTTTTACAATACAAATTGGCTGTGAGCAATAATTTTTGGTTGAAGAAGACAAGAAAAATAATAATCAAATCTTTAGCTGGGGGACAAATAGCTGTTTCGTAGTCGCTACAGTACTCATCAGCATCCATTTGGATTTGAGCTCGGGTCATGACGTATTAAGATCTGCTGCCTTAACTATTCAGCCACCGAGCACTTAATTATTTTCTATCTATATTCATCTCATATTGAATCACATATGCACTTTTGTTAATTGCCCACATTGCTTGTACAGCGTTTGTTGTCTCAGAACTAGCGGTGTCCAATTGAATTCCGATAGTGATTCGACGGTTATTCAATATCATTTATACTAAGTTCTGCTATATATGATCAAAATCATTTTCTTCACTGTTTCAATGTTTTCATCGGTTGTTGATGTGCTCGATCGACCAGGACGAGCATCGTCATTGACAACTTCTCGGCCTTCCTTAAGCCGGTTATACCATAATTGGAATTATTTCTGCATATAGTAGACTCACCAAACGCTACAGTCAATATTTCAAACGGCATTGAGCATTTTATTTAATTCGAAGAGCATACCGCAACACGACTAACCTTTTCATCTGTCCAAAACAAACATACGTAGAAAAAACAAAAAATCGAACATACGTAACTCACGAAATTTGAAAATAACGGCTATTTTATGATCAGACCTCGTACACTTGAGAATTGATGATAATCCTGCAAATATAGCCGCCAGTTATAAAAAGTGTTGTCAACTTAAAGTTTTATACATTAAAAAAAAAACACCCTTTAATATTAAAGCTAAAAAAACATAGTCATATCTTAAAAAATTAGCTTTTCAAGTTAACAATGCAAATTCACATTATTTTTAAACTATTTCCTTTGCGAGTTATCTTCTAAAAAAAATGTTTAAGATTTGTATGGAAACTAAAAATTGTAAATGCGTTTTTTTGGAATGAGATTTTTTTAGTTATGACTATGTTGCAATAAAGGAGCGACATGTTGATTTATTTGATTTTAATGTTCTTCAATTGCTTATTATTTCTTAAAATCGACCCTCTTTTTCTTTTTAATATTAAACATATTTTTTTGAGTTTAAGGTCTGTCTTGGTTTTTTTTAAATTTCTTTTATCTAGCAATATTTCGCTCTCCTCTCTTTCGCTCTCGGATAGCTTCTTCGGGCCAATTGTTGAATGCTCTAGTAACCTTTTGACCCCGTAAAAATGTTCATTAAATAGTCTAGACATATATTTCCTTTTTAAATATAATTGTTTTTGAGCTAACCCATTTTCCAGCTGATTCAATTATGTAATTTTTGTCTTTGTACTTCTTTCGTTTTAAAAGTAGTTTTTAGTTTTTAAATCACAAAATTGCCAATTATGCATTTGCTTTTATAATGCCGCTTTGTTCGCTAACTGATTTAAAGTTCAGAGCAACGACATTTATTATTTTCTCTTTTCACAGCAAAAAAAAAAAAAATAATAAAGAATGTGGAAATATTTTTCTGACTGTTATAAATTTCCACAAAATTAACCGCAAAAATGTTTTTGCAATTTGTTTTCAGCAGCTCTATTTGTATACGAGTGACTGACTATACGCAGTCATCGTTATAAACGTTCTAAATGTGGAGTTAGTCGCTGTGTATCTGTGTTCGTGAATTAAGCCGTTTAACTACTTATACAAATGACATGAACTTGTGCACTCGTTGCAGTTGTAACTTGTGACTTTTGTGGCGCAAAAGTTACTTGCTACAAAATTAAAAAAAAAAAAGAAAACAATAATTCCCCAAACAATTGTTAATCGTTAGACATTTGTTATTGGAGTCAACAAACATTTTGTAGCGCATTTCTGGGGGCAAAGCAAACCAAACCGAGGAAGGGAATTCAAAATGTCACGTAACTTTTGCCAAAAATATAAAATTGTTTGAGAGTTTCTAAAAATCTTTCTGCACCACAAAAAATGGGGAAACTAAAAGCCTCAATCAATTTCTCTAATTACCGGCAATTTGAGAAAGAGGTTGTTGTTGTTGTTGTCGTTAATAAACTTTACTGCATACTCGTGCTCACTTAATCTCTCATGCTCTTATAAACTTGTTCTCTCTTTTGCCGTTAAGTATGCATAAATTATGCACTGGTTGGTAATTATTCTTAAATGCACTCGCTTATGCATTCAACGGAAACGGAAATAGTTTGGTTAGAGTTGTCGGGGTGGCATTATTTGCGCACAATAGCGGCTGTGAGCCACATTTTTGTTTTGTTTTTTGGCGGTATGAAAACAAGTGTATGCATTTAAGTATTTGTAATTTTTGTTGGTTTCCAATAAAAAGCAAAAGGTTTTAAGCATAAATCTCTTCAACAGAAATATTTTATGATGGTTTTTTATGTAATTTTGCATTTTATTTTTTTTTTTTGCTACTTTTTGGCTTGCTAAATGGAATAAATAAGAAGCATTTGCTTCGTTGTTGTTTGTGGATATTTCAATGCCATTAAATAACAGGTGCAAGTGACGCCCATTTTAATGGTTGTGGCATAAGTATTGAACAAAACATATTTAAGGGCATTTTATTCCCATTTTCTCAGTAAGACTTAAAAAAAGGTAAATTTAAAAAGTCAGTAATTATAGTAAAAAATATGTATTTACAAATTTTTTCTAGCAGAAATTCAGCTTAAGAGGATTTAACTGAAATATCATAATATAGATTTTGTTATTAAGCTAAATGCTGTAATGCATTAAAGCAGAAATAAATTAATTTTGATAGCCAAGAAAACATAAATCCGCAGCATTATCTTTGCTGAATTTGAAGTAAAATGACAATCATGTAAGCAGGACTTTAATTATTATTCCAATAATTGAATTTAATTCAATTCTTATAGCAGTAAACATTAATTCGGCCTACCAACTCAATAGGCCTTGTCTTCTATAGACTTCCGGGAAATTACATATAGGAGGGATTAGAAAGCACGAATTCTTAAACAAGGGGTTTGTATGTATTGCTACAAACTTATGGTAAGAAGTTGGTCGGGTGTTGCAAGCCACACGGGGACGCTGGCGAATCGAGAATAATTGACCCCATTGAGTTGGTCCATCATCAGATAAGGAAGACAAGGCAGGTGGTGCTGTAAATGCATTTCTACAGTCTGCATTAAACATTGAAGCAAAACCCAATTAATTTTCATAATCAATTAATTTCTATATCCATTAGAAATTCTCAGCTGAATTTGTTTTATGTGATATTCAGCTCAATCAAAATGCCAATTTTGTAAGCTGGCACTAAATTCGTATTCAAATAATCAAGTTTATATCAATTCAGCTGAGCCAAAACAAATCTGATATATATGAATTTGATATAAAAAATTTTATATGAACCCAAATTATTCTTGACATTTCATGCAAAACTTGTAATAGCTTTTTGTGTGTATTAAGCTGCTTTCCTTGCAAGCTGTGAACATCAATATAGGCTAGGTAACTAATGTAAAACTTAACTTTATTTAATAAAAAATTATAAACAGCTTGTTTTCCATGTCTCCCAATTGTGAATATGTGGACATTCCGTAGAAGCTGCTCTAATCATCAGTAGACTTTGGAAATTTTTGAAAACTATTATCAAACATTCAACTTTATATCCCAACAATCTAAATAAATTATTAAGAATTTAAAAAAAAAATGCTCTACTGATGTTTAGGGCAGCTCCTTTGAAATTTCGACAAATAGACAGCTGGAAAACATAGAAAACAAGTTGTTTATGATTTTTTGATTGGTATCATTGTTAGAAGCTAATATAGTGAATAAAACCCAATAATAAAAAAAAAAATCTATTGATTATAATAAATCAGATTAGACTACATTATTTATATACAAATTTGTTGGAGTTTTTTAAGCTGAATTATTTCAACATTAACTTTAGCCTATTTTATAGAAAATTTATAAGGGTTTTCTAAAGCTTAGTTTCAGCTTCTGCTGTGCCTACAAAAGTTTTTCATCATTAGCTGATTTATATTTATAAAAATTCTAGAGATATTGTAATATATTTGGTTAGCTGAATAGTCTTCATATACATATCTATATACAATTAGACTTAGTTATGACATTAGGTCTTTCTAAATGAGATGCAGCTGCTTAGTTATACTTGGTTGCTTTATTCAGCCTTACTAAATAAGATCGAGCGGCTTAGCTTACTTTTGCTGAATAAGAATGAGATACATTTTTATTCACTTTTTTAGCTGAATACCATTAATGTATGTGTAACTATAGTTAGTTGCATTATTCAGCCTTACTAAGTGAGATGAAACTGCTTAGTTTACTTATTCAGCCTCGCTGAATAAGATTTAGAGGCATTATGATTTGCTTTACTAGCTAAATACCCTAAATATGTATGTAATTATGGTTATTTGCCTTATTCAGCCTTACTAAATGATATAAAGCTGCTTAGCTTACTTATTCAGTCTTGCTGAATAAGATTCAGGATCGTTTAAGTGGAGAATGGTAAGCTAATCTATTCATGCTGAATAAAATGTAATTGCTTAGTTTTGTTTTCTTGCTGAATGACATTTATAAACATTTTGAGCCAACGTGTCAGCTAAGTACCATGCATAGATGTTAGATTCTGATATTAAGCTATTCAGCAAGGTTGAATAGTTTTACCTTCAAAATAAACCGAGCTGAATAAAGGTAGCCTACAAGTTATTTTATATAAACATAGTTTTTTAACAAGAAAATTAAATTTTCTTTAGCCATTTAACCTTTCCAGTCCTCTCCTCCACTCCCACTATATCCCGCTAACATCTATTCTTAACTTCTGATAACTCACTTTTCAGGCAATCACAAAGGAAACGACTTGAGGACCCAAGTGAGCTGGAGAACCTAAGCTATTTCGGGGTATCAAGCGGCCTGACTATCTAATCTAACCTTACCTTAGCAGAGTTTAGCTCAAACTAACGAGTTTCCTAAAATATAACTTGTACGTATTGTTAATGCCGCACATTCTATAAATTTTAATTGTAGTGATGCTGCACACCTTAGAAGTTAGTTCTGAACTGTGTTTCTATGTAATACACGTAGCTGAATGGATATTACACTAAATTCTATTATTCTAAAATTATTCATATTTGGTTCAATATGGCAGATAAAGCTAATTCAGCTCATATTCAGCTATGTGAAACTTAAAAATTATTATCACTTCAAGTTCTTTCGTGGACTTTGCTGGAATCGAAAATGATTTGTTTTTTACTCTCTTTGCAAGTATTTTCAGTTTTTATTACTTTTTCATGAGTGTAACAAAACAAAACAGATATTCAGCTTGATGGAATAATTACAACCACATTTCTATGGAATTTTCTGTTTCCTTTTTGAAAGAAAGAAAACACAAGAAATTTGTTTCATATTTCAAATTATTGTTATCTTCCCTTTTTTCAAGTTTTTTCTTCCTTTCATTGTTTCTGTTTCAACTATTGTTCAAGTACTTTAAACAATTTAGAATGCAAAAGTAGAAAATAAATATGAAACAGTCACAATAATTTACTAAAACAAAGAAAAAGGGCTTGAAATTCCCAGGAAATGGGAGAGGGTAAGAAAATACTATTGTTAAGTGTAACTCAAGTGAAACAGTAAGTAAAATTGTTTTAAGCTTTTTGTTGTTAAGAATATTTTTCTTTTTCTGCAAAACTGTTTGCCCAAACAGGCAGGGAGTGTTTGGAGTAAAAGAACTTGTTAGTAAAACAATTATTTTTACTTGTTTTGAATTTATTTAATAATTTTTAAAAAGTGAAGTTTTTCTTTTCTGTTGTAAGGGAAATTATGAAAATAGAATTAAAAAGTTTTTATTTTGTTACGTGTTATCATTTTATTTCTACTTAAATTTTAACACATTTTTTTTTATTTCTATACTTATTTGCTGCAAAAAACAATGACATTTTTTGACACGTTTTTGTGTTCTTCGCACACGTAGCAGGAATTTTGTGAAAATTTTGTTGTGCAACATTAAAGTGTTGAGCACGTTTGGAGTAGATAGAGAGAAAAAGCTAAAAAGCTGGAGTATTAAATAAGCTTAACTTTATTTAAACATAGTTACAACATTAAGCAGAAATGAATAAAGCGGTTGCTTAACAACTAAAGCTTTGATGATATTTCTTTGCTTGAAAAAACTCTTTACTTGGAGAAAAGTTAATTAAAATTATTTCATCATCGTTGCAAAGTAAGGAAACTTCCTGTTTGAACTGTTCTTAAAGAAAAGATTAATATTTTTTAACAAATATCTTAAAATTAACAAAGAAGAATATTTAACATTTTCGCTATTAAAACGTATTATGTTAAACTTGTGCTGCATATCTTTAGGCGAAAAGCAATCGCAGACTCAAGTTTTAAATACACTAGGTAGCGCAAAATTAATCGGTGGCATGTCATAACATAATACCATGGACAGTATGACAGGGGACAGTATGAGGGGATGAAACGACCAGCAAATGCTTCCTTCACAATATCCGTTATAGCTGCTGCTGTCTGTGCGATTGTACCATCTTGTTTAACACTTGTTCATTCAACTCTGGCAGTAAGAAGTCGCTAATTGCGGCCCTGTATCGTTTGACAGTAACTTTATTGGCGATGAGGCCCACACAAAAACATACAGTCCATTTACACATCCAGCGTGAATACCATCTAAAGTGGATGTGATTGTTTTTCATGTAGCGCACGCGAATTTTCAGTGCGTCAGAAGTGAAGATTTTGTTTATTGAAGCAACCATTTAAATGAAAATGCACCTCACCGCTCATGATCATTTTCGACTCAAAATCGTCTTCTCCGTGGCTTAGATTATAGTGCTTCATAGTTGGCCTGTTTATATTCTGCAGTTGTCCAAATATGATTGACGTAAAACTACACTTGCAAAAACTGTTACATCTTACTATAGTATGATTAATTTTGCGCCACCTTGTATATATCTATTTTTTTTTTTTGTAGTTTTATTTTAAGTTTCTGACAATGAACTTGAGCCTGATTGTGAATAGTATAATAAATAGTTTTATACGTTTCATGCATTTGTTTGTTGAAAATATGTTTTGAAAGGATGTTGGTAAACATTGCTCTTTTTATTGTACGGTGCGCCTGGCTTGTTGAAAAGGAATATAGGAAATATTCCTAATTTTTGCTTCATGCTGCAGTATATTTTGCTACGTGTTTAAATAGTTTTCGATAATGTCTACGAATCGTTTGTTGCTCACGTAGCAGACAAGTCTAGTCTAGTGTAAAACGAAGCAGTTTTATTATTTCTTCCAAATTGTTGGGTAAAATAACGTTCAGCTTAACACTTTCCTATTAAGCATTTTTTGTATTGAACGATATTAATTTAAAGTTACCAAAAAGAAAGAAAAAAAATTTATAATCAAAGATATAAAAATGCAGTAGCTACTAATTGTGATTAGCCGGCATGAGCCAACAGCTTTGTTGATTAAAATCAACCTTGTGAATTTTTTTTAGGAAGTAAAATATTTTTTATACTCCGTATCCAGAGATGTAAATATTAATTTGCTAAATTTTTGTTGAACTTTTTATAATTTTTTTTCGGGTTTTAGTTCAAGTTTTTCCTTTCTTAAGTTTTTTCTTAAGAAGAATATTTTACAATACAAATTTGCTGTGATCAATAATTATTAATTGAAGAAGACAAGAAGAATAATAATCAAATCTTTAGCTGGGGGACAACTAGCTATTTCATAGTCGCTACACTACTCATTAGCACCCACTGGGACTGGCACTCCAACTTCCGTCAAGAAGATAACGTTGCAATGAAAGATCTTTGGCGCGAGACTCTAAAAATGTGGCAGGAAAAATTAAACACTGACGCAAGTAGAAGATGGATGGCAAAGCTTATCCACAATATTTTTTTGCTTGGATTAGCACGCAGGGGATGACGTCTGGATATGCACTGCACTGTACTGGAGTTAAGATAAGCAGGAGGAAAGATGGAGAGTGCTTGTGGACGTTTGAATTGAAGCTATCAGTAAGAACACGGAAGAACTAAACCAAGTGTCATCACAGCATTTAAACAGATAGAATTAAATTAGTTAAAACTGATCAGTGTTCAGTGTATATACTTTGGCTACTGCTCAGATTAACAAAATTTAGTCCAAAGCCGCCCACAAGCCGCAAGATAATGACTTGCACTCATAAGAAATTAATAAAGAATATATATCTTTATAAGACTAGAGAGAAAAAAATACGTGTTGACAGGATGATATGTCGGTATGCGCTATATGTCGTGTCCGATACACCTCAGAGGTGACGGCCTCTGGGATGCGTGCCTAATGCATTTACATCTCATCACTGCAAAAAAAGAAAAATAAAGCTGGTACTAGCAAGTGAAAATTTACTCAAAGAAATTATTAGTTTAAATTTGATGATAGATTTTCACAACAGTAGAAAAGCTGCATAATGGGCTCACACTACAAATGCTTGGATCAGTGCAACCAGTTTTAAATTTTATGCTTGGCTCCAACAGTATATAAAAATCTCACAGGTTTGCAATCTAGTTTTTATTCTTCAAAGTAGAATTGGAATTGTGTTTAAGTTATCCTTTGATTAAAAATGTTTAAAACGTTTCTCATGTTCCTTTTTTTCTATAATCAAATCCAACTTTCTTACACCACTTGATTCAAATATTCATAGAACTTATTACAGCTACTCAATAAAGACACACAAATGCAAAGACGTTTTTATTATCAGCATAAAAATAAACTTTTTAATAAACTTAAATAAAATCAAAAACTTGCAATAGTTTTCCAGTTTTCTCTAATGAATAAGTCGCTAGTAATGCTACAACTTCAACTTGAAACTCTTTTATTCTGCTACTTTTTTTTTTTTGATAAAGCCACAAAAAAAATTCAGATAATAAATTGCTCTTACTTTTTATCGTTACAAACAACAATTTTCTTTTCTGCTCTTGAAGAAAGCGATAAAAAAAATAAAGTTTTTATTTTAAACGAAAAAAATCAGCGAAACGTAAAAGTGTTCAAAGTCAACTTGAAACAAAAAAAAAAAAAAGAAAAAGTAGAGAGAACACAAAAAATCACTCTCTTTAACAGCGAAAAGGACGATAAAAAAACAGAAAGCAAAATGTTTTTAGTCATGCTATTCAAATGTTGATTTAAGTCTAGCGTTAGAACTCTGTATTTTTTTTCGTCCTTTCGGCTGTGTTGCTTCTACATATACGAGTATGTCAGTTTTCGATAAGAAGTGGGGCGTTAAAAGTTGTTTTTGGTTTTTTTTCGTTGGAAATTTGCTTTAACCATTTGTTAGGATTTAGTTTGTCCTTTACTGGCTTAACTTTTATACAACCATATATGTATTTGCTATAAACTTGTTAGATAGATTTTCATTTTTTTCTTTAATTTTTTTCGTTCTTTCATATAAAACTTTAAGCTTTAAGGGGAATCACTCGTAGATTGAAATGTTGCTTTTTTTAAAGATGACTGGCGGGTATAAAGTACGAGTACCACAAAAACATTGAAAAAGGAAACGGAAACATTTTTTTTAATGCAACATACAAGAAGAATATTTTGTACAATATGTAACAAATTGTTTCTAAGGAGTTGTTCATGTAAACAAAACAGGACATATTAAAATATACATCCTGCTTTGCGTTTTACAAACTTGTGCAAAGCACATGAACATTCGAATTAGAAAGCAAGTTGTTGAAAATTCGTAAGAGTAATATCGCATGATATTAAGAGCGAAAAAGGTTAAAGTAATGAGCAACAATACCTTTTTAAAAAACACATGCTGAAGAGTAAAAATGTCAAAATTAACGCAAGATTTGAAATTGTGGCGTATTGTCATGGCAACTCCAAAAAACAATTCTCTTTGGGGAGGTAGCCTGTCTTGGCACTTGACCATTAAGGTTATTCACAGAATTCCGGGTCACAGAGCTTCTAGACAAGAGTTGCTTACTGCAACCGGCTCAGTTGTTGAGCAGAATAAATTGAATATTTTTACTGGGTCTTGATATTTCTTTTCATTGGAACTATACGAAATACGGAAAACATTGTACATAGTTCCGATAGGGGACGCAAGGGAGTGTTGATACTTTCTGGTCTTTATTTTCTTTATTTGAGTTTAATTGAAACTCAATGTATGTAAGTTAAATGTTATGAAATTTGCTTATTATTTTAACTGTAAAATAGATTGCAAATAAAATACATTAATTTGAAAATAACAAAGGTAGCGTCACTATTAGCTCAATACATAACCTTTTGGAAAGCTATTTATATAGTCGCCAATTTATAATAAAAGAAGGCGATTTCATAAGCCCCGCCCAGCCTATTGAAGCTGGAGTTCCCCAAGGCAGCATATTAGGGCCTATCTTATATTTGATCTACGCATCTGACATGCCGACAAGCACCAACATTCACACTTCAACATGATGATACAGCATTCCTTAGCATACATAGTAACCACCAGCAAGCATCAATAAATTTACAGGAACATATCGACAAACTAGAGAAATGGCTCAAGCTTTGAAAAATCAAGGTTAATGAACAAAAGTGTGCCCATGTTACATTCGCACTGCGTCTAGGAACATGCTCACCCATTACTATTAACAATAAAGTAATACCTCAACACAGTGAAGTCAAATACCTCGGTATTCATCTTGACCGTAGACTAACATGGAAGTCGCATATCGAGGCAAAAGTAACGCAAATGAAATTGAAAGCAGTGCAAATTAACTGGCTACTAGACAGAAATGCGACCTTGAAGCTTGATTGTAAACTTTTGCTGTACAACTCGATTCTAAAGCCAATATGGTGCTATGGGATTCAATTATGGGGCACAGCCTCGGCATCTAACATTGAAAAAATTCAAAGAAGTCAAAATAAAATTCTCCGTAGAATTACAGATGCTCCATGGTACGTTAAAAACTCACGGATCCACGCAGATCTGAACGTACCTTTTGTAAAATCTGAATTTGTGAAGTACGCGACAAGATATATTAACAACCTTGAATTCCATCCAAATCCTCTTGCAGTTAATAACTATTATTAACTTTGGTGGTCATACCCGTCTGAGAAGGAGGGATACTTTGGCTACCATTAGAGCTCTAAACAGATGACTGAATTCTGAAATAATATTCGCATAATAATAAATTTTTGTCCAACATTGGCAGGCCTTTAATCACAATTTTTTTTAGTATTAAGATTTGAATACTTATTGTCACTACATTTTTTTTATGTAGATTCAATAACTAAAATGACGAAGTTAAAAAAAAAAAAAAAAAAAAAAAAAAAAAAAATTTTAGCTCAATAACTCACAAACTAATGAGTAGAGTATCATGAAATTTTAACAGCTGTCATTTGAAGGTTAGAAGTATTAACTGAAAAACTATGATTGCTGCGGTGACTTTTCAGCCCATGAAGTAGCTTTAAAAGGAATCTTGGCAGCCTTTGCAAGTTATTTAGAATGAAAACGGTGTACTTTTCTCTCTACTTGAATAGAATTATATCACTTTAGTTGCTGTCCGCATACCCTTAAATCCACAATTCACTGCTCTTTTGATTGTTTAATAAAAATAAAAAAAAATAATGCAACCGCTTTTAGGTTTGTCAAACTTGTTTTGATAATCTTTAGTTTTCTTTTCTTCCCCATACAAGATAATTTCTATACAATTATGCAGTGAATTGCTTTCATTTGCTTCATTGTATGACGCCATTTTTATGTTCAACAAAAAAAAGGACTATTTTTGTTTATTTTATTTTTTCTTTAACTGATGAAGTGGCTGAGTGAATAAAAACAAAGAACTTTATACGAAAAGAAAAGAGAGAGAAAAAAACACAGATTCTTAAAAAGTATATAAAGAGCTTTGAAGCGTTCTCAACATCATATGAAATCATCAACTTCATCATCCACCTCATCATGCCCATAATGATTATTATTGTCATCAACAGTAGTTGGAAAATAAAAAGTATAAATAATCTTGAGATTGACAAATAAAATGCCGTCATACAGAACGAAATGAATATCAACTGATGACGTCGCCTAGTTTGTTGTGTATTGTCGCGTGTTTGAAAGAATATTTTTTTCTTTTTCTCATAAAAAAAAAAAAATCACACACAAACGCGCACATATTTTCACGTTACGTCGTTCTTTGAATGTGTGGATTTGTAATACGCTTTTCCTGTAAATGAAGAAAAAAAAAACAATTAAAAGAGTTTTTCGTCGAAAGAAAAAAGTAAATGAAATTTTACTCTGTTGACTCATTGGGATTTTTTTATTTTATTTTTTTATATTATTTTCCTTTTTATACGTTTTGTATTTTCGTATGGCTTACGCTTTAAGGTGGCATAATCAGCAACACGCAACACAGAAAATTCCAGCAAACTTGACTACTTAAAGCCAAAACGACTTTGAGGCGTGCTAAAACTCTAACCTACATGTGGTCTGCGAAGCATATGACCCCCACTGCCAGTTTTTTAAGCAAGCCAGCTTTATTTAATACATAACGGCTTCAAAATTTAAGGTAAGGGCACATTTTCTAGGTATTTCATTTGGCTTGTTTTCAGCTTTCAGATATACGAAATATTTTTTGCTGAAATTCAGCTTAGCTAAATTTGCAAATTATATTGGCTAATATAACAAAATAGTATTAAAAAAACATATATAGATAAATATATTACAGCTAAAAGGCCATCTAAGAGGAGCTGAATTTGTATATTTTAATAAAATAGTGCTGAGAAAACACATACTTGGCATATCCCAATACTTTGTTTTACTAAAAAGTCGATTTGTATAAATTCAGCTGAGCTGAATTTACAAATGTCAAGAAAACAATTGATAAAATAGAGCTGCAAATGCCTACAATTTTCATATTTGAAACATTATATAATAAAAAGTAATATGGAGTTTATTCAGCTGAGCTGAATTTTAAAATTCCAACTAATAAATTGTTAAAATAATGCTGAAAATGCATATGACTTGCATATACAAAACTTTACTTACTAGAAAATTATGTGGAACTAATTCATCTGAGCTGAATTTCCAAATACAAAGAAATACTTTATTTAAGTAATGCTAAAAATGCATGTGTTAAATGTATATTACTGAAAAATCATTTACGTGGAATTCAGCTGAGCTGAATTTTAAAATTCAAATAATAAAAAGTAATTTGGAGCTAGTTCAGCTGAGCTGAATTTTAAAATTCAAACTACTAAAATGATAATTTGAAATTTGACTTGCATATACCAAACTGCACTAAAAATTTTTGTGGGATTAATTCATCTGAGCTGAATTTACAAATACAACGAAATAATTAATTTAAGCAATGCTAAAAACATGTATAACTTACGTATAATAAATGTATGTTACTGAAAAATTATTTGAGTGGTGTTCAGTTGAGTTGAATTTTAAAATAACATCAAATAGGTATAAAATAAATAGTTATAAAATTATACCTTTATGCGTTTTAACACATATGAGTTAAATGTTCTAAATATTTGTTACTGAAAAATCATTTGAGAGGAATTCAGCTGACTTGTAAATTCTATAAAATATTATTAAAAAATACTGAAAGACATTATATCAATTCAGCTGAGCTGAATTTGTTTATTTTATCCAAGAATTTAGTAAAATAATGCTGAAAAAATATATGCTCTGCATTTACCAAAAATTATTTACTGCAAAGTCATTTAATGTGAAGTCAGCTGAGCTGAATTTTTAAATTTTATGAACTAAATTTAGTGCTGCAAATGCATATGACTTCCATATACAAAACATTATTTAATACATGTTGATCTAGGGTTGAATTCATGTGGTATAACTTCACAAATTTCCACAAAGAAATTGATAAAATAATGCTTAAATGTGTATGACTTGCATACGTCAAACTGCACTTACTAAAACATTATCTGGGGTTCATTCATCGGACCTGAATTTAAAAATGCATACGAAAACACCACATATACCTTGCATGTCTTAAGTATATTTTACTGAAAAATCATTTAGGTTGAATTCAGCTTAGCTGAATTATCAAATTCCATCGAATAGTTTAATCACATTACACTTAAAATGCATTTGAGTTACATATTCCAAATATTTGTTAATGAAAAATCATTTGAGATGAACTCAGCACTCAATTTAATAATATAACAAAACAATGCTGTCGGAAATTACATCATATGCGGAGAACTCAGCTAAGCTGAAATTGTATATTTTGTCTAATATTTATTTTAATTTTACTAAATAAAATAATGCTGTAAAATTTATACTTTCAATATGCCACTGAAAAGTAATAAGCTGATTCAGCTGAGTTGAATTTAAAACTTACATCGAATGAATTAATAAACTAGAGTTAAATTTTATATGACCTGCATATAGCAAACAGTATTTGCTGAAAAGTCATCTTGGGCTAACTAAGCTGAGCTGAGTTAAATAATTCAAGCGAACAATTTGTTTAACTAATGCTAAAAGTATATGTTTGGCATGTATCAAATATTTCTTTAATGAAAACTCATTTGTATTAAATTCAGCTGAGCTGAATTTTCAAATTATACCGAAAACTTTAATAAAGTTATACTTAAAATGCATATGAGTTATATAATCCACATATTTTTTATAAAAAAATTATTTGGGATGTATTCAGCTAAGCTGAATTTACAAATACAGCCGTATAACTTTATGAAATTGAAAAAATCTTCAATCAGAAATTACCATTTTCGTGGGTTTTACTATTCTTGTAACCTAAATTTGCTGTTTTCTCAAATGGAAATTTATTTTACAAGTTTAATTTAGCTGTATTTATTTCTTATATATAATTAAATTTTGCTTACAGATCAATTTTTATTAATTCAGCTAGCTGAGTGGAAGTTGACTGTAGCACTTTGTACTCAAATATTATTTCTGTAGACTTAAATTCAGTTTTGGAACAATTCAGCTGAGATGAGTTATATGGTTTTCAAGTTCTTTAAAGTAAAGTTTTTGTTTATTTGTATTAAACTGTTTCATAATCCGCAATGGCATTCCGTAGCGTAGTTTTTAAATTTTCTGCCGAATTTTTAATTATTTAAGACTTTTTTTTTCATTTTGGGTTTTGTTTGTTTTTGTTTTCCCACTTTAGTTCTCACGTTCACAGAAAAATTATTAATGACTTTTCTTAACTTCTGTTTGCAGCGATGTGTGCTGCAAAAACTTTTGCGAGGTTTTTAATTAAATTTAAAATATTTTTTTCTGATTCTTTGTAAATCCTTTCCTTTGTCTATGTTTTGCGATAAACAACTTAAAGTTTTATTTTTCATGGCTGCAGGATAGTAATAAAAAAGGATGTATAATTTTCTTGAGTGAAGAAAAATCTTACCATTTGTTGTTGGTTTTTGGGCTTTTTGTGCAGATCAGGAACCTTAAAAGATGTTACAGCCTCTATTACTTCGGCCAGCAGAAGACCATCTCGGCAATCGGCCGAGAGATCAGTTACTTTCTTTTTGGATTTGCTGCGCTCCAAATAGTAGTTAGCCCAATCGGTGTAGATCTGAAAGGAGGCGTACAAATAAATAACACTATTATACGTATTTGCGAAGTCTAAGGATTGTATAAAAATTTTAATATCTCAAAGTTTGTTTTTGTTATTTTAAAGTCATGATGCTGAATTTTCATTACAAAACCAAATTTTTTTGCCTTACTTGCATTTATGTGCCAGTTTTATGTCGGCTATTAGAAACTCGTTAAGAAAGTCTTTCATTTAGAGCAAGATGAAAGCAAATTTGTTATATTTTACAGACACCATATGCAAAATATTACTTATAAGCACATATTTACATATATATGTCTACTTCCATGCTTTACAAATAAGTGAATTTAGAAAACAAGCAAATTCATGTTCTAAAACTAATGTTCAGGAAAAGTTATAAAATTTCCCCAAACTTATTGTTGTAATAGTTTTTCCAACAAACACAACAATTAGTTGAAGAGCCAGAATCCTTTTCAATATTAAGACTTTCCTAAAAGTATGCAAATAAATGTAAGAAAAAAAGTGGTTTTAACTTCGAAAGTGCTAATGTGTAGATGTTCATTTTCCTTTTCTTTAATATGTGGTATGAGAAGTTATTTGTTTTAATGGCCTTAGTGCCTCTTGAAAGCAAACATCTTAATTGTATTGCAAGAGTCAAGTTAATTTTCTTTATATACAAACATGTTAGTACATAGAAAAAAGGATGTTTGATATAAAAACATAATTGTGTCCATTTTATTTCAGGCCAAATAGTTTATGATGTTGTAAAAAAAGTTGTATTATAAGAACAAAATTTGCTTTTATCTATATATTTGATTGAAAAGCTTTTATATTTATTGCCCTTAGAAACTTAACTTTTGAAGGAAATGTTAGGATTTTCATAAGACATATACATATATTTGTCACATATTTGAAGGAACCGACTTCTTTTGTAATTAGCTTAACATTAAAAACAAACCTTGGCATAGTCTGCTATATTGTCGCAGGATCCTTGATAACTGACACAGCGACCCAGCATAATTGTTTTGCTTGCAGTATTTCGCTACTGCAGTCTATATTGAGACTTTTAGAATTGTTGCTTTAAAAACAAATTTTTTTATATTTAAAACCTGAAAGAAGGCTTGACATTGAAAAAATTTTATGCAGCCTAAACATAGGCTACAAATAGTAATTCTTTTACTCTTCGCTGATTTTTGCCCATGCTAATATTTTTTATAATTTTATGGGATTTTTGTTACTTATAAGATTTATAATTCCGGCCTGTTTTTTAATACTCTATTTAAAACTATTTAGAAATGTTTATATAACTTCAAGGATGCTAAAAATAATAACTTAAATAGCCTAAAGATAGGCTACAAATATTATTCCTTTTACTTTTCACTGGTTTTTGTCCATGCTAATCGTTTTCAAAATGTTATTGGATTTTTTGTCACTTATAAGATTTTTAATTCCGGCATTTTTTTTATAAAACTATTTAAAAATATTTAGAAATGTTTAAATAAACTTCAAGGATGCTGAAAATAATAAGATTTTTTTCCATTGAGAGTATTTTATAGATAACTGGGTATGGTATTGATTCTATTTTGCAGCAAAAATAATTTGAAACCACTTCAATAGGAAGCCTTGGTGTTCTACTTTCTACTCTTCACTTTTCAGCATAAAGATAGGCAACAAATATTAATTCTTTTACTTTTGTCTGGTTTTTGCCCATGCTAATATTTTTTATTATTTTATTGGTTTTTTGTCACTTTTTAGATTTTTACCTCCGGGCTTCTCTTATTAAACTATTTAAAAATATTTAGAAATGGTTAAATAAGTTCATTGAGGCTGAAAATAATAACTTAATCAGCCTAAAGGTAGGCTACAAATGTTAATTCCTTTACTTTTCACTGGTTTTTGCCCATACTAATATTTTTTATAATTTTATTGGATTTTTTGTCACTTATAAGATTTATAATTCCGGCCTTTTTAATTTAAAAATACTTAATAACGTTTAAATAAGTTCAAGGATGCTGAAAATAAAAACTTTTTTTTCAATTCAATGAGTATTTTATAAATAATCGGGTATGTTCATTTGTACAACGGGTTATAGTTCAGGTTTTTTCTTTCTTAAGTTTTTTTCTTAAGAAGAATTTTTTACAATACAAATCTACTGTGATCAATAATTTTGATTGAAGAAGACAAGAAAAATAATAATCAAATCTTTAGCTGGGGGACCGCTAGTTCTGAGACAGCAAACGCTGTACAGACAATGTGGGCAATTAACAAAATGCATATGTGATTCAATATGAGATGAATATAGATAGAAAATAATTAAATGCTCGGTGGCTTAGTGGTTAAAGCAGTAGATCATGATACGTCATGACCCGAGTTCAAATCCCAATGGGTGCTGATGAGTAGTGTAGCGACTACGAAACAGATAGTTTGAATTCACCTTAATTGAAAGCGTTGGTGTTCTTTATTCTACTTTTTACTTTTCATTTATGTTTTCTTTTCGAACATTAATTCGTAGTGAATTGCCTGCCAGGTTCTTTAAACTACTTTTACACAAAAAGTAGTAGTTTGAAATCACTTTTAAATTCCATTGTGAAAATGAAAACTTTTACAGAGTATAATTGAATTAAAAGGATTAGATGACCAAATATTTATTTGAGATACAATACATTAAATATTAAATAAAAATCTAACATTTGTTGTTTTTTTAATTAAAGTCGATTGGCGATATTATCTCTTATTACAGCGGTTACGGAATCACTAACTCATCCGAATCGTCGTCATTAGTTTCATGTCTTCGATTTACCCCATCGGCTATATCAGATTTTTATATAAAATGGCGCTTTAATTACGATCACCGTTGTTCATGGAGAGTTTGACAAACTTAAATAAATTTTGTTCTTATAAAATAACAAGCGATAGGTTAAAAATTTTGCACGTCGTTTTTGGGCAAAAGGCATATCGCAAGAAATAAAATAAAATTTAAAATTTGTTTCATTTCACTACTGGTTCATGTAAAATAAATGAAATTGAGAACATACGAGCCATGTCAGTACTAGTTATTAGAAAATTTATCAAAGTTTTATTTTCGAGGTTCGGTTCGAAGGATAGAATGTAACACCCAAACTACTACTTTTTCAGAACAACAAAAATGAAAAGTTAACCTTACCAACCTTTTTTTATTTTTATTCTTCTACTTTTCTAGAACATGCCTAAATATTACCATCTTTATTTATATTGTACACTTCAAACACAAGCTCTGATTACTTTTCTTAACTCCCAGATTTTTTTTACATTCTCAAGGCGGAGTAAATGCTTTACTGTAATTGTATTTTCTTTTTATTCATGACTCTATTTAAACACAATTTTCCGGTTGTCCTATCAATCAATTGCCTATAAAAGCCTCCCCTTCAAGATATGCTATAAATAAGAGCAACAATTTCTTTATCTTTAAGGAAAAATGTTATTGAAAAGATTAATTTTTAGTGAAATTAAATTTAGCACTTGTTTGTTTTTTGTATCCCTCTTTTGAGGCTTAATGTTACCTTTTCAAACTAATTGCTTTATTGCTGAAACTAAAACCTTCCTTTAAGATACTCTACAATATTATTGACAGCACCTTTCGTTGTTGTTAAGTGCCGAAAGAAAGTTAAGCAGATTTTATGCTGATTTAACCAAAAGCAAAAGGGAAGAAAATTGCAATCTTCTAAATGTTGTTGTGTATAATAAAACAAACCATTAATTTTTGAAATCTAAAGCATACTTTCAGTCGCCTTGACTTGTAGCCTTCAAATGCAAGCTTGATAAATGTTTTTCAATCTTAACATTTTGCTGTTGACAAGGGTAAATAACCAACTAAGCAATTATGCAAAAAGCTTTGGTCATCTAAATAAACTTAAGCAGCTAGAGGTTTCTGGCAAGAGAACTCCACCCTCTTTATCTGAGCTGGCAAGTAAATTTGCTAAAAAGGAATTCCTGTTTTGTATTTTCAATTAGCTTGTCAGGCGTTCTACGTTGACGCCTTAAAGTATGTGTTGGCAAAAATGTTTTATCACTTGTGTGGGGTTGCCTTAAAAGGAAACTGAAAAGGGTTGTTTCTTATTTTGCTGTTATAAATATTAAATTGCTTAACAAAAGGTTGATTTCTACTTCTTTATTTTATTTTTTATTTTTTTAGGAACGTTTGATAAACCTAAGTCCTGAGTGCTTTTGACATACTTTAAGGAATTTTAGAAAAAATGTGTATAAAAATTTATTTTTATTACATTAAAACGTGTTCATGAAAAATAAAGCCTGTTGACTTGAGATAACTGAATGATAAAATTTTATGGCGTAAATTTTATTTAACGTTTTTCTTAATGTTAAAGAAAGATAAACAACCTAAATTGTTATTATTAGTTTGTATTTTCTTTGAAAATTACGAAAAATTGTATTCACATTGATAAAGCCTAAAAAAGCAACACTGTTTGTGGGGTCCAATATTTTGAAAGGACTTAACATCAATAATTATAAGTATCTCTTTTACAAAGAAGGGACACCAAAAACCTAACTGTGAAACAGAGGAGTCTCGGCAGCAACAGCTCAAAAGTAAAGTCATGACATAATAAATATTTGAAAATGCATGCAAGGACACCTCGATTAGCTGTGATTTAATTAACGATGGTGTTTAAACTAAGTTTAAAAAAAAATAAAATTTAAAATTTATTTATGTATTTTAACATCTACCCTTAAGCCTACAGAAGCACTTCTATAGCACAGATTGTCATTGGAGTGGTCTTAGATAAATTTTAATAAAGTTGTTAACTAATTATAAAGAACTTCAACATATCCAGCTTTTCTGCACTCATCCATGAAGGAACTAGTTAATAAGGCCGAATCGGAGGGCATTTGGGAATTACAAGCTTCAAATGTATTCAGATGGAAATGTCGATTATCCGCGAAAGAAAATTTGTAAAAATTTACCGTGAGGTAGAGAGGTTCTATTATCCGGGAACAGAAACTTCAAATTAACCTCCATCAAGAAAAGCTAAATAATGAAAATATAATTTTAAAAAAGAAGCATGAATAAAACAAGAATATGAACAAGCGGCATTCTGGACTCTTGAGAACTGTATGTGTGAACACTTATTTAAATTCAAATTCATCAAATTAACTCTACACCAAGTAAAAAAGTTATCTAGCTCGTTCTTCTCTTAAATGGAATTTCAATACTCAAAAATATTTTTTTTGGAATGACTTATATTTTGAAAAGACTTAAATTTATAATAATTTATTTAAAATATTGAAATATATAGTTACATGTTTGAAAATATCTCTCAAAAGTTCCTAAGTCTACTGATGATATCCTACGATATGTCGACATATAGACAGCTAGGAAACATAAAAAACAAGCTGTTTGTATTTTCTTTTGTTTTATTACATATTTAAAAAAAAATCTTTTCACAATAGTTGTTTTTAGAAAAATTTAAAGACATACTTATTTTGAGAAATACCTTTTCAGAGAAGGACTTTTTGCAAAACTTAGACAATTTTTAAGACATATAAAACCTTTGTCTGCTTTAAGTAAAAACTCCTGTTCTTTATGAAGTTGTTGTCCTTTCTTATTTGAGAGACTTTTCTTACAAAAAAATGCTTTTCCATCAAAAATGTTATCTTGTATTTTCAATTTTTCATTCGCGTTCATCCCTTTGTGGATAAGCGTAGTAGGTATTACGAACAAGTGATAACGAATTTCGACACCAGTTCCCCTAATTAATAACAAGTCTAATGATTGTCTCTGGCTGTGGATATTTTGGCCAACAACAGCAACATTTTTGTGTATGTGTGTGAATAAATATGAGGCTTGGTGATGAACACCAGAGATCTTCACCGGTGCACCGCAGTCATAAGTACGAGTACACCGGTTGTTTATCCAATCATTTTCACATCCGAGTATTTTAAACATTCTTAAAAATTGATGCCGTGGTATTTATACCTGTCATTCGTTTGCGAAATCTTGATACACCATAAATGTATTCAATCACTTTCGTATCTTGTGTATTTTTTTAAGAGTCAAATAAACGACCTCAAAGAAAAGTGTTGTTGTTACTAGCACTTAGTAAGAGAAACGTTTTGAGTATTTTCTATTTTCATACCAGTAAAAAATTATAAATAGCTTGTTTTCTATGTTTCCCAGCTATCTATATGTCGACATTTCATAGGAGCTACCCTAATCATCAGTAGACTTTGGAAATTTTTTGAAAGATATTGTTTGAATTTTCTATTTTCGTTTTTAATCGTTTTTCTAATAATAAATACATGTCGTAGTCACACAATCAACCTATAAAAACAATATTCTCGGCAAACTCTTTTGTTGTGTATATGCGTCACCATATGTTTAACATTAACTGAAATCACGGCCGCCAGATTTCAAAATTTACAACCATGTTGACGATTTTGAAAGTACCGCACTTAATGATGATTTTAAGATTGTTTTTGCTCACAAATAAATTAAATTGAATTGTTTATTTAAGTTTTAATTAATTTATTCTTCGATGTTTCATCACACTTCGAAAGACTTCTTCAGGAAAAATTTTTTCGGTATTGTTTATAAAACCAAAAATTGTTGAAAACATAATGAACACAATTTTAACATACATAAAAACATTCAACATACATTGTATTAAAAAAATTAAGGTACATAAAACGATTATTACCAAATTGTCATATACATAATTATAGATATCTTAATGAGCTAATTTATTACTCTAGTCTTATAAATTAAATGCCTATAGTTCTGAGTCAACACAACAGGACCTGACTGGACCCAAGTGGGCTGGCTTTACAATAACTGGCAGCCTGTCAAACCTAACGTAATTCTGAGCTAAATTTTCTGTAAATTAATTTTTTTTTGGCATTAGTACATCAATTATCTGTAGCATCTCCAACATATAACGTTGTTTATAACTATTTTCTGTATTTAATATAGAAACCTATTAAAATCGGGATTGTGGTTTGAATCACGACAATGTATCGACAAAGCCGTCTTTTGTGGCGAATTAATATTTCTCTATTTCTGATCAGACTTATGTCCTATCTAATTTGCGGTTTATTCTTTGTTGCTCCTACATAAACCTTATCACATCGTTCCCTATCATTACCGCTACAAGGTACTTTGTATACAAAATTTAAATTATCTAATTAATTCAATCTATTTTTCGTTCTACTAAATAATCCACCCACTGTTTTATAAATTCTATGTGTTATTTTATACTTTCCTATATCAACGATACTAGTCCTTTGTAACCATTCAGACAACCCAGATACATGAGCTAATGATTTAGATACTTTTACTTCCACATTAACATCTTATCTATTACTACTATCGTTTTTTAAAAATTTTAAACGAAAATTCAATTCAAACCTAATTTTTTCCACAATTGGTGTAACTGTGCATTTATTGTGGTTATGGATTAAAACCAAGAAATAAAAATTATTATAAATGAAGGAACATAAAATAACAGAAATTTATGAAAATGTGCTTCATAAAAAATCTATTTTTTTAAGTAATTTTTTTTATTTTTATGTTCTAAATATGTTTAAATAAAATATGTGTATATGTATTCTACAAAACACGATCACCAAAACACGATGTTTTAAAAACCTTCTGGCAACGCCACGCTTAGTACAAATGCGTTTACCGAGTGTCTGTGAAATTAAACACTCTCATGGGTAAGGTAAATGTATGACGGCAATTCTTACATACAAATATTACTGTTAAAAAGAAGTACGAGTTCGATTGCTGCGATTATGGAAAAAGCAATTGAGAAACCAAATCAAGCAGCCACCGCATACAAACTTGTATGCGTATGTTATGTACTCTAGTTAACAGCCGCAAGCTCTACACCGCAACTCGATTTATGACGGGTGTACTTAGATCATTAAAAAGGCACCGGTTGCAGATCTCTGATGAGCACCCCATAACAGATGCTTCCTTTTTTGTATTGTAAGAATTTTTTCATGTAACCAAAAAAAATGGCATTTGTTATACAACTAGGTTTCCTGTATTTTGTATAAATGTATGCAAAAAAAAAAAAAAAAAGAAGAAAAACTACCAACCATCAATAACAACAACATCATCATTGTCACCATCATTTTCACAGTTCATTGAATACTGCTGAAGTGATTTCTTGTCTCCAATTCAGCCTTCAAATGATGCTGTTTCCTGGTGTTCTCAATATTCGAACAGATGTGATCAATTGCTTAAATCAATTATATGATAATTGGATTTATAGTGGTCAAGTTGGTTGCAAGGAAAAATCGAAAGTACAAATAAACGAAAAAGTTACAATAAATATTATTATTGTAGTAAAAAATTTGCACAAGAAACTTTTAAACGATTTTCTGTACTAAAAGTGGTATGTTTATCATTTGCATTATTTCATTAAGGAATGCAATATACTATAATACAAAATTATTTAAAAAGGAGTACCCCAGCGCACAGTCTATAGTTTATTATATAAAAAAAAATCTGAATTAAAAACGTAGACCCCAATTTTATGTAGCATTTACTGATTTATAAATAATTTTAACCACATGTCGTTTTTTCTCTAGTTATTTAGCCAGTTAGTTAGTTTTATTGAGACTTCATTCTTGCATATTACAGGTTTTCATATTACAATAGTAATTATTTCTCATAATCACTGGAATTTCATTTAAAGCAAATTCCTTAGCATATTTTAAGTATTTGAATTTATTAATTAATTACTTTTTGAAATCAGTTTATACATTCCTTATTTATGTAGTGTTTTCTTAATCTAAAGAAATTTCTTTACATACATACTTATTTACTCTTCAAGTTAAATAAACCCTCTTAAAAATTCAAAAAATTTTAAATTTAGTTTTTAACCTAAAAGTATGCAAAATATTTCACAACACAAATCTAAGAAAATATTTCTGTTTGCTTTATAATACTTATATAATTTGAAAGAAAATTAGTAAATTATAATAAAAGCAATTTAAATTATGTCTTTTGAAAACACCCTTTTTGGCCTTTTAAAGTTTTTGTTGTTGTTTATAGGCAACATTAATTTAATTAATCTACCTTTTAGCCCCAACTGTCGGAAAAGAAGAGAAAACAATATGAAAAGCAAAATGAATGAGTTATTCTTCTTATATTCCTTATTGTTTCATTGAGAGAACCTTTTGTTTTTTTTTTCTTCTTCAAATACTTTATGGTGCTGTTGTTCTCATTATTCTGGCCGAAGGCTGTTTTTTTAGAAAACATTGGCATACAACAGCTGTTAGTATTCTTTACTGAATAACCCAGTGCTGAACTTTAAAGCAGTTCTGGCAATACGATTCAGCCAACATTCTGCATTTGAAAATGGAGTTGCTGCTGCCAGGAGGCTCACGTTTTGTACGCTGCTTATGTTTTTGTAATTATATTCCTTTTTTTCTACTAAATTAGAAAAAAATCTTCTAGCATAATTTTTCGTTCTTTCTTTTATTTTTCTATTTAAGGTATTCCAGAAAACTTTTGTGGTGGAGCAGGAAAAAAGATTAAGGCTCCTTGTTAAGCTTAAGGGTTAGCAGAGTTTAGGCACGGCAAAGTTTATATTCTACATATTTTAATTACAAAAGCAAAAAACTTAAAACAAAGTAAGAAAACAAAATTACAAAAATGTTTTGTTTTGCAGTAAGAAATTAATAAAGTTTTTAATAATAATAAATAATAATAATAAAGAACATTCCACTTTTCTTATTCAAAACTTATGGCATTGAAATTGGTTAAACATTTTTAAGCAGCCAAGTGCTGAGAAACGCATCATATTTAAATCACTTGTGATGTCAAAGTCACAAATCACATTTTTCTCTGTGCTGAAAATCGCGCGTTTTGGTTTAGCAACATTTGGTAGCACTTGCTTTTTGTGTGGAAAAAACCCGCTGTGCCATCTGAAGTCACCACTTTTAACGCAAACAAATGAAACATAGTGGTCTAACAACAACAGTGATTTATTCAATTAAAAATGTTTTGTTAAAATTGGTAAAAATAGTGTATTAATTGCAGGAGAGAGTAAAGAAAAACACATTCAATTTTTCACTTCAATTTCCCCTGTTTGACACGCCGTTTTTATATTTACATATGTATGTAGATGGAAATTCAGGCAGTGTTTATCCAATTTTTTTAGTTGCGAATTGAAATAGCAACATTTTTTGCGATTGCTTTTTACAGCACATTTATATTATGATTTTAGAACGTCATCACATTTTTCTTGTGAAATGTGAGTTTCTGCACATGGCTGAGTACTGGATATCCAGTATAAACGTGTTTCTCAATTACGACTTTTAGTAATAAAAGGTCAAGAACCACTATTTGGCGTAGTACTTCTCAAAGAATTATAACTTAAAATTTTCCTTTGCATATTTTCTGGTGCTAGTAAGCATGCTGCAAAAATTTTATTTATTTCAGTTTGCTTATTTCATAACTACAAAAAATTATAGTGATCGCAGCTCATAAACGGGGGGGTTTTTTTTACAAATCATTTTTAGCATAACGTAAGGATTATGAAACTATTGCCTATAGATAAAAGAAAGCGTACTCATAAGTTTCTTTTTGCAATTGATAGCGCTTATTATATTATTATAGGTTATATTATTTTTAAATCGATTTGATTGGCTTATACTTTCGGTGTTTATTAAATCTTGCAACATTATTGCCTGGGTATGGCGGTCCTTGGGGGAAGGGTAACGTAGTCATTTGGATTTAGATCGAAATCGCGGGGAGAGTTCATTGAATTCGGCGTGCAGTTGTATAGAAACCGGGTGCCGTGATCTAAAGATTGGAAGGAGTACTAGAAAGGCTCTGCGAGCGAAAATCACGTTTTTTATCTTGGCCTAGTATTAAGGGGATGACCTCTACATATGCAGTGCATTGTAGCAGAACTAGAAAAATAGGTTGTGAGGAGGCGGAAAAAGCGAGTAGTGTTTATGAACATTTGACTTGAAATTTCGAGTAACCCCAAAACATACTTTTGGACACCGGCCCAAACATAAGAGTTGAATTCCATTTTCGATCGGATGTAGATGGTATAAATAGTAAGGAGGTCGGATGGAGTGAATTACATCTTACACCGTTTCAAAAAACCGAGGCACTTGAATGCTTTTTCAGCGACAAGAAAAATGTGTTCAGTCCAGCGAACCTCACAATTTATCTTCATTCCAAGAACATCCGGTTCCTCAATATGAGTACGATGAAGTAGAATCAGCGGTCGTGTATTTGTGTGTTAATAAAAAAGCACTGGTTCTTACAAATGTAAAAGGCGTCCTTCTTTTTACGACCCTTTTCGGAGATCACTGTTCTGTGAATCATTCTATATTTAGCTTCTTGGCAACGACCTCTGATTGGCTAGGCCTAACACTAAAAGAGTACGATTGCCAAAGTCTGCTGTCATTCGCGAAAGATTGGATAGGTTTGGAAGTTTGAGACGGTCTTTAAGGAAAATAAGAAATAGGGCAGGAGAAAGAACGGAGCTTTGTGGTACCCCTGAATTAATCTTGAACTCGTTTGATGAGATCCCATCTATAACAACTCGTATAGTGCGGTTTTTGGAGAAGGCTCGATATAAACCGAGAAAAGTCATCGCCGACACCAGAAGCCGTAAGTGTTGCTAGTAGTACGTTATGCTACACTCTGCCAAACGCTTTGGAAATACCCAGCGCCACCACCATACCACGAATTGATGAATTGAGTGGCACCATTTTACTCATTAATCATGCTTGGTATATCATGTAAAGGGGCGATGGTAAACGCATTGTTTTTGCCCGGCATTAACACCGTGTATATTATGGCTGGTACGTACGTTAATCGTTTTTCCATCTGCTCTTTATACACCCCTAGGGGAGAAGGTTGGCTGTGTTATATTATTCAGGTCCATATCCTCAATTTATATTCTTCCCAAAGCGATTACCATGCATGGTATATGCTTGGCCGACCTCATTTGCGAAGAAATTTAATCCAATAAAAATGATTTTTTTTTTTTAAGTCACCATTCACTTTTTGTCTGCTCAAAAGCAGGTTTCACCTTGGCGTTTACCTAACCACTCTGTTTTCTGGGGTATAGAAGGGTAGGAATTGCTCAGTTGCAGCAAATAAACCTCTAGGAAGCCACATTACTGAGATTGTGTTGGACTTCCGAAGCCCGTACCAAGAATTAATCGGCAACGGCTCCGGGAGTTTTTGTTTTGTAGACCTTCCTGGCGCTGATCCTGGTTGAGGTGATTACATCTTGCTTGCAAAGGGTCTGCCTGTGGTTTAAAACTAAATTGCTTCAAAGCATTACACGTCAAAATTTTATTTTTTTTGTTTCGCATTGCTGTTAAAATCGCATTTTTTCAATGTCATAAGTAAAGTAAACAAAAAAGAAACGAAAAAATTGGTATAGTTTTAGGAGAGAGCTATATTTTGGAAATCCAAATTTTTATTTCCAAAATTCTCAAACACAAATCAGCGATTAAAGCCAAATTCAACAAATGTGTGATAAAAAGGGCTTAAAAAGTTAAAGTACAATGATTCCACATTGATTAAATTCCGAAAAAGGCTTGAGTTCTTCTCATTTGACATATATATTTTTGCTTAAGTACTCAGTCATTATCTTGATGACAAGTCATCAAAAATAAATGTAACCCACTTGTGTCACCAAATAGATGTAATAAAAACACTTTAAAATGAACTCAAATATATGAAAGAAAGAGTATTTTAAATAAAATAAAAAGTTACTTTTTAGCAATTTGTTTTCATTTGCAAATAGCAAATACAACAAGTGTATGGAAATGATAAAAGAGCAGGAAGAAAGTAAACATGATACACATGCCACGTCTTCTTTTTGATCAGAATAAATGTTTATTGGTATTTGATATTCCATGGAGTATTTTATAAAATTTGTTTTCATATTTACAAATGTTTGTTTGAGGATGTCTAAACTAGAGCTATCAAAATTGACTGCCGACATGTTTTAAAGTAAGTTGCCAAAAAAAGAAAACTGGCACAACACTTCGTTTCATATCTTTGGCAAGCGTAATAGAGAAACAGACATTACAACAGACAGTCAAACAGACAGACTTATGAAAAAAAAGTATTGCACGTCAAACCGTTTTGTGTGCACCTTTTAAGCAAATTGATTTTGGCAGGCACTTAGAGTTCTAAAAAAAAACTTATTTATGCATGAAATATAGAATTATATGTAGGAGGGTAAAAAAGTAATAAAATATAATAAAAGCAAAAAAAAAAAAAAATATATATATATATATTTTTGTTATAAAAAATTGGGAACAGTAATAAATAAAAATGAAACAATTTTAATATTTTTGTTGCCCTTAAAAGTAGGCAATAAAACTTGCAAGCAAATTTATGTTTTTGAAAGCGACGAAGATAATCCTTTGAACAATACTGGTAATATCTAAACTTATGCTACACATTGTGCATGTTCCATTATCAAACAAAAAAAAAATATTTTAAAATAATACTTTGTAGCTTTAAGTTTACGCGAGATTTTGCCTAAACCTGTAATATGAACAAATACAGACTCAATAAAATTGTACAGACTTTTGCAGGCATCCGCCATGTAAATAGAACGCTTACTGGAGTTAGCCTATCATAGCGAGAATCAATCTTTTATGAATAATTTTTAAGCAGAGACGTTTGCCAATGGTGTCCATGATCCGGAAACCAAATTGGTTGTATGTGCTTCTCCAAGTGTCACATGTGCAGAAACTATCTCATTTGTCCTGGTTGCAGAAACGGCAAGAGTAGTTTGCAAGCCTCAAATATTTAAGGTGCGAAATGTGCAGGCTATTGGCAATAAGGAGAGCTGGAAGTCCTTTGTGCAGGAGGACCAAGCCAGATTTTAAGTGTGGTAAACTATGAAATTGATTTACATCAGCAACTACCTTTATGGCCTAATCTGATGGTGGACCAAATCCACGGAGTGAATTAATCAAGATTCAACAGCGCCTCTGTGTCACATACCAGGCTCACATAGGTGGCAACTTTTCACTATCAGTTTGTAGCCATATTGTTTAAGAGTTCAGGCCTGCTAATCCCGCCTGTATGTAATTTCCCAACAGCCAATGAGAGACAAATGCTAAATGAGTTGGTGGGCCGAAGCTCGTTAAGAGCATCAGCACTTACTCAACTGACCCGTCTAACCATTACTCCTGGTACCTTAACATACAGGTATCTGCTGCAAAATAACAGCACCTCAAGGGGTTGTTAGCTCCGAAAACCGGCCTG
Source organism: Thecocarcelia acutangulata (assembly GCA_914767995.1). Taxonomy (NCBI): domain Eukaryota; kingdom Metazoa; phylum Arthropoda; class Insecta; order Diptera; family Tachinidae; genus Thecocarcelia; species Thecocarcelia acutangulata. The sequence continues at coordinate 16,512,997 of OU612097.1, forward strand.
CACCATAGTTGTCAGGGAAAGTAATTCCTAATAATTGATTTAAGCAATTTTGAAATTTTGAACTGATAACAGTATACATAAAAGGGTCTCTTAAGTTCCAAAAAATTGTGGCTTATGTTCTAGTGATGCAAAAAATACGTATTCTATTAATCGGTTACCGAATTTTCGAATACTTTTTTGGATGTAAAATAATCAAAAGAAACATTTGCGTACAATAAAGATTTATTTGCTTTTATCTTTTAGTGAAAAATGTTAATGAGTAAGTTAAAAAATTTATTCATAAAACCAAATTGAGTAGATTTTCAAAGGCGAATGAGATATACTTTTTTCATTACGAATAAAAGGAACTCGAATAACTTTACTATTACTTTTTTGTACATCACTTTTGTGTGTGTAGTTTTATGTCATTCAAAAATACAAATTTATTAAAATTGAAAGATGAATGAAAGAAGTACATACACACAAACATCCATTCATCTGTATTTGGACACATTTTTTCAATTTCTTTTTCAGTTTTAAATAAAGTTTTTATTTCAAAAATATTTTCATAAATATGTATGTACATCTACACACACATGCATGTTCACACTTGTAAATGACCAAATAGGATTTTGTCCTGAAAAATTATATTGGGGACAAAAACCAAATAAGAGGAATTATGACTAAAAGTGGGTTTAAAGATGGGCAGAAGGTTTATTAAAATTTCAGCATTTGATACTGAGTTAATATAATCAGTATATTAGACAAATATTGGTTTTCGAATAATACTTTAGGGAAATTTGCTTAATAACGATAAGTAAACGTTTAGTAAGTTTTTTTGAATAAAGCTATGTACACACGGTTGTCAGATGTTACAATATTGTAAGATCTGGCAACATGCTGACAATGTAGTGACAATGAAAAATTGTCCCGCAGAAGTAAATTGTGTGTTCAGACGATCGTAAGAAAATCTTACAATTTCATTGTCAGACTATGGTCTGACAAATAATTCATCTGACAACAAAAATTGTCAGTTCACATGGTTGTCAGATTGTTAGATGAAAACAATTGCCAGACAAGTTGTAAGGCATTGCCACTTATGTATATCAACAACTATCTGCTTGGCAGTGTTGCCCATCAAACTTTTTTCTGACAATGATACCCATTGTAAAGTGCATTAATTTTATACATCTGACAATTAAAACTGAGCTTACAGTACCAGCCAATTATCTGGCAATGCCGACGAAGGCTGTTCTCACGATTGTCAGATGCCTGACAACATTGTCGTCTGACAATTGATTGACAATGGTTTTTCTGACAACGTTGTAAGTTAAAAATTGGCAGATCACACGATTGTAATACATTTTCAGACAATTTTACTGGCAATATTGTAAGATCTGACAACCGTGTGTTACGTACACACGCTTAAGACTGTTCATTATTATTTTTCTTGTCTTCTTCAATCAAAAATTATTGATTACAGCAAATTTGTATAGTAAAAGATCCGTCTTAAGTATCGATTTTAATTTTCTAAAGAAGATTAAGATGGTTTTCTGTGACAGGCCGGAATAATTCATTTTTTTTTAATTAAACACTGTTCTTTTCGATTGCAAATATAAATTTAATTTTCATATTTAAAGAAATTTCATTTAACTTTTCTTTATTTTTTCTTGTGACAATTCAGCAAATTATTGATTTATATCTTAACTAAACATTCGTGACTTTTAATATACTTGTAACATTTTTGGTTAGCAATTGTTACAATCTAAACGAAATATTACTGAAGATCACATAAATTTCTTGCTAATTATCCCTCTTTTTTTTGTAATAAATTTTATCTTTTTTTAATTCAAAATACATTTTGAAAATTGTTTAATTGGTTTGTTACAACCCAGTTTAATTCACTTTAATTACAACAAACTTTTCATTTAATTAAACACTTTGATACACACGCCAAATAGGAAATTTTCATTATTTTTAAACTTCAACCACACGGTTTCAATTCACTTCAATTTTGTTATTATATTTTTTTTTTTCTTTATTTTTCAAATATTTATAGACTAAACACACGCGCGCACATTGTGTTTGAATAGAACAAAAGCAGCAGCAGCATCAGCCGCCAAAAGCAATTAATTCATTAAAACAAACGAAAACTAAAAACCGACAACTAAATGAACTTAAATTTCCACATATTAGAAATACAATATAATTTTCAATCATCTCGCTTTTTTTCTTCTTTTGCTTTGTTTTAAACAAAATTTGTAAATTACAACAAATTATATTTGATAGAAAAAAAAAGAACCGGCCGAAAGTTTATCACTCGTTAGCGATCATTTACAGACTAAACGGCAATTTTCTTTTCTTGTGCTGCAGGAACAGCCGTCCCCATTTACAAACAGAGAAGGTGCGTTTGAAGAACTCTCTGCAGTTTTCTTTTTCAGCGTAATTTTTTTGTAAGTCAAAAGGAAGACTCCCCTTGAGTTATTTTTAACAAAATAGTTTTATTTTTTTTTTTTTTTTTAATTTTTTTGATTTGACACCAAAACGAAATGTTTTTCAGTTGGAGATCAAAAACAAAATTTATGATCTTGAGAGTAATAAAACAACGATCTTTCATTTCGAATAAAATTTATAATGTTTTATGGCACAAAAAAGAAGAAAAACACCTTATTATGAAATATAAAATAAACTTAAAATTTATTTTTAAAATAAACTTGAAAACATGGTAATTAATTTATGGTTGTTAGTAGGCCATAACTTATAGATCCAAATTAAGATCGCTTTTAGTAAAGCAAGTTTGTAAGTCATGACTTATAGATCGAAATTAATATCGCTTTTAGTAAAGCAAATAAATCAAAAACGCCAGTCATGAGCTTTCTGTGGGCCAAATTTCCACATAAAGCTTTCAAGAAGCACGAAAGGTTATATTCTAGGCGACATCACGACAAGTGCAACTAAGAGCGCATTAGGTACATATTTACGTATACACAACGAGGTCGGATTGATATTGAAGTTATCTGGCGCTAGATGGCAGCACAAACACAATTTAATTTTTTTGCTATGGCGATCTCTTAAACGTCGGCTGTTAAAATTTCACCCAAACTAATCGATTGTTTTATTTGTTCCAGTCGTTTGAAGTAACAAACTTTTGTGTTTCATGAAAAATGGAAAAAAGTGAATTTCGTGGAGTGATTAAACACAATTACATAACGAAAGGGACAAAAGAAAACCATGAACAGCAACAACACACACACTTAAGCATACTGTGCATACAGCACTTGTGCACTAATGCAAAGACAAAAGCCATGACCAACAAAAACAATTGTTATAAACAAAACTGAAGTAAAACATCACTTCAGTGCTTGAAGTTCTACTACAGTTTTGTTCTATCTCAGTTGGTTCTACTTTTGTTTGGTTCCGTTTGTTCTAAACGATTATAAGACAGTATTTGTTTATGTGCTTAGAACATTTCGACACTGAAGTGTTTGTTTTGAAATGTTAAAGAAGATGATGGATAGTACTTGAAAATACTGCGATGTGTTGTAAGACATTTTTATTGTGTTTGAGGAGCTCTCTAATTGGTATCAATATTAAAAGCTAATTAGCTGAGTTGATGAGTAGAAACATATTTTTACTAAATAACAATTTTCTTAAATTTCTTACAAGAGTGGAAGAATTTTCTGTTTTTGTAAGGAATTACCGAGTTGCATAGACCAATAGATCTCACTATAAACGATCTTTTCATTATAATTGTTGAAAATCGAGGAACAACAAGTCCTAGATGAGCAGCCAAATTGCAGCATACGTTTTAGGTGTACTGGACAATTTGTTTTGATGGCCTTGTAAAGTAATAATATCAATCTCATGTTCACGAAATCTTAAAAACTACTTCCCCGCACCAATATTGTGTAACAAGTTTAATGCTATCTATTTCCCAGTCTGTAAATATATCTCTCCTTTCTATATTTTAGCCTCTTCATATACTGCTGAGATTTACCACTATATAATGTATCTCCAAAGCATAACAAATAATATTCTATTCTTCCTTGTAAATGTTGGTAAGAAACAGCCCAGTGCATAATGTCATTTCAATATAAGTGATATACAAGAAATACACAGTAAAATCCAGGTCAGCATCTCAAAAAATGTCTAAAGATATTATATAAATAACAAACTCTATCGTTTTATATTAGATCAGTAGTGCCCAAGTCCTATGCGCTTGATGCTCAATTGTTGTTGTAAAAGCGCTTTGCTAAGGGCTGTGCTCTTTAATACACTTATCTCAATATTGTCAGCGTTGAAGGTAGTCTATTTTGCAATAAATCCATTTTTCTATTAAAATACTAATTATTAGTGTTTTATTTTTTTCTTTATTTCATTACTTACTGGGTTTAGTGCCAATCGGAGAAAACTTAAAAATATTTGCGTATAAATATTTGAAGTTTCTGCTTTCTATTTGGCTCTGATCTTTCTTGTATTCCAATTTCCAAGGATTTATTTTATTTACATATCTTTTATTTATATATTTTTGTGTCGTTCTTCACTGCACACGTAAAACAACAACAACTGCGCATGCTTTGCTGGTAAACGACAGTGATTAGTAGTGTAAGTTTTGCTTTTGTAAATATGTGTTTCTTTTACAACAAAAAATCTTAAATAAAACCTGTTTTTCCTTAAATGTATTGGTGCCCTGCCCCAGATCAATGTAATATTCGAATAATCAATTTGAGTTGCTAAACAAAAGCCCCTTAAATGTAATTCTTTAAGTTTATTGTTGAACAATTCTAGCAGAATTTTAAAAAACTCCTTGTTATGTTGACTTTTTAGCGAGCACCCTTATAGTTAATTTATTTGTCAAACTTTATTTCCAACCAACAACATGAACGTTTAAGTTTAGACAACTTTATTTGCTCCAACAAACTGCTCCCACCAAAAACTTTTCAGACTTGGCTGACTGGTTAATATGTTTTAAGTTTTATTTTTCATTAATGACGCTGTTCGGCTGCAATTTTCCCGCTTAAGTACTCTTCACCTGGCCACAGTCTAAAACAAAATTAAAACAACCACAGAAAGGCAGTCAAAGGTGAATAATTGCGAGATAAAAGAGAAAAAAAAAACATTCAAACCGCCAAACAAAAAGTTTGCTCAGCTTTTCTTAAAATCAAAAAGGTGTGAAATGCACAGGACTAAAAGGATCACGCAAACAACCAAAGCACTCATTGTCACAGATTTATTATAGTCAGAAAAATTTGTTTAGAAAATTCAATAGTGAAAACTTGCCACATTTTGTGGCAGGTGGCATCGTAGCAGTAAACTTTACTTGATAGTTTATTATAATTTTTCTTTCCAGTTTTTTATTAAAAGTTTATTTTTGGTTTTTCTTTAATTTATGTTGTTTATTTAAGGCTTTCAGGAAAAATAACAACAAAATGTTCTACTCAGTTGATAGTTGACAACTGCAACATTGAACTAAATGAAAGTCAAAACGACAAAAGTGTTTTGTAATAGAGTTTTTTTTTCTAGTTTGTTTGTATATTTTTTGTTGCCTTCTAATAAGTGAAGAGCCAGAAAAGCAATGAATACTTTTTAGATTTTAACTTAATTTTTTGAGAAAAAGTAGGGAAAATGTAATAAAGACGAAAGAAAAATACTCTTACACTGAAGCCGCCTAAAAAAATTTATAACAGAAACATCTCTAAAAAGCGCCGAAAATCTAAAACTTTTTTGAAAACAATTAGGAATCGAAAGGACATCATTGACAGGCCGTGATTCACTATCCTACACAATCGTACGATCTACCAAATACAGGGTGGCTCAGAACTATTTTTATGGTTTGCATTTTTAATAAATTAAATATTTCATTGTTAATTGTTATGAAAAACTTTAAATAGTTTAACGTTTTCAGATAAGCGGCGCAACATTTTTTTAATTTTTTTTTTTCACATACATGAGACAGTTTTCTTCTAAATAATTTATTTCTTCTGGTGTTAAATTATTCCTGTATTCCTTATTCCCCCCGGGCAACATGTTTTGCCTTGGCCTATTCCTAACCAAGGCACTCTATTTTTCGTTTAAGGAGGGGAAGGGGTCCCTCGTTTGTTGCAGCAAATAAAATTCTAAGAAGCCGCATGACTTATGTTGCGTTGGCTTCCGAAAGTTTTACCAAGAAAATAAATTGGCAGAACGGGGATCAGTATGACCACCGGGTGGTTCTGTTTGCAGTTCAACCCGGTCTGATCATGGTTGAAACCTAAAACGTAGGAAGGGGTGGTGTTAGTATCCTTGATAATTACTTGACGTGGCTTTTTTCGGAGACTAACAACCTCCCGAGGATCTCTTGCCTGTACTGTAAGGAACCAGTAGTGATGGTTGACGGCTGAGTTGGCTTAAAGGCTGATGCTGCTACTGAACTTCGGTCTACCATCTCATTAAGCCTTGTCTTCCATTGATTGCCGGGAAATTGCATACAGAAGGTATTAGAAGGCCTGAACTGCAAAACGGTGGTAGCAAAGTTGTACACCTAATATATAACTAAATTAATAAAACTTATATTTTTTTTTTTAAGTATTAAAATTTGGTATCGTTTTTAAAAAATTGTTTCAAAGAAACAAATATGCTTTTATAGGAATGTGTATCAATGCATTTGGCTTGTGATAATAATATCGTTAAAGCAGGCTTTAGTGTATTGTTAGAACAATTTGCTTTATACTTTTTTTCCCCGATTTTTCCCATTTTTTGTTTAATGTTTATAAATGGGAATCATTTTGTAAAGAGATATACAGTGATGCTCAAAAGATTTGCAACTAAAAGCGCATTTAAACACAATTTTTATTTATTATGTCAAAACTTTTTAATTTAATTTTTTATTAAATTCAGAACAGCGATTCTGTAACCTTTATAACGATAATCGCATTGTTAAAATAATTATAACGATATTTTTGATCGAATTTGCTATTCTGTAACATGTTTTTAACGATATTCGCCGTCGATGGAAATCAGGTGTTAATTTTTAATCTTAAAGATAAAAATTTTCTTGTTGTGTATTCAAGCGTTAAAATGTATTTTTTTTTTATTAAATTGTGCTTTCATGAAATAAAATGCTAATAATCCGATTTTTAATACATAAAAATATTTATTAAATACATAAATTAATACATAAAATATTTATTAAATACCATATACATTTTCGAAAATAAAAATTTCAGTTTAATTTGTTCAAGCGGTAAAGTGTGTTTTGTGTTGAAATGGCTTTTGAATGTTTGGCAGGAGGACTTGCAAGGGATGAAACAAGTTTGAACGGTTTAAGGGACAATCAGCGTATTCTTAAGCAATTTGAACAGTTCCTTTTAGTTGACAGCTAATTAATTTAAATAGTTATACAGATTATTACCAGTCTAAGTTGTGGTCATTCTGTACATACAGAAGTTAGTACATATAAACAAATAAATAAAATATAAATTTTTGGTTTGTACATTTGTACAACGGGTTTTTTCTTTCTTAAGTTTTTTTCTTGAGAAGGATTTTTTACAATACAAATCTGCTGTGATCAATAATTTTGATTGAAGAAGACAAGAAAAATAATAGTCAAATCTTTAGCTGGGGGACAACTAGCTGTTTCGTAGTCGCTACACTACTCATCAGCACACACGGGGATTTGAACTGGGTCATGACGTATCATGATCTACTGCTTTAACCACTAAGCCACCGAGCATTTAATTATTTTCTATCTATATTCATCTCATATTGAATCACATATGCATTTTGTTAATTGCCCACATTGTTTGTACAGCGTTTGCTGTCTCAGAACTAGCAATATTTCTTTTTAGTTATTAACATACATATTTTTGTATTTTAATATTCTCCGTACCCAGTACGTAAAAGTACGTAAAGTACGTAAAATTCCAAGTAAATCAACTACAAATAATGTTGTCGTTTTTTTATATTCTTGGTATTAGTTTTATTATTGTTAGTTGTTGTGCCTTGTTGTTTATTGTTCGCAAGCATGTGTATCAATGTATATATGCGAAAGAAATACATTTGTACACTATGAACGACTAGAAAATTCATGTCGTTTGTAAAAACTGATAAAGACGTAAAAATAGCAGGCAGGTCGGCAGCAACCAGTCAGTATATTTTCAAACTTTGTGTAAGACAGTCTAGTGGTTTTCTACACAGTAGTACTCGTGCTAAGTGTAAATAAAGTTGTGATTTATTTAAGTTCGGAATAACGAACCAGTGTGTGTGTCATTATTTCATTTACAATTGAAGAATCCGCAAAAGCGTTTTTAGCGGCAAAAACGTAACAATATTTAGCTAGAACAATGAAAAGATAAAAAAAATTAACAAAAATTTTTTAAAAATTGGAAAAAAAAAAACAATTAAAAAAAAAGACTAAAATAATACAAATTACATACGTGTTCCCAGTTGCAAATGTTTTGACCACTACTGTATATATAGTTTTATAAAATGGAGAGGGTTGGTTGCCAGCAACTCACTCGCCAGTTGCCAGCCAGTAAAAACTACAAGCAGGCGAGAAATGTTTATAGACAAGTGTGTTTAGTTTTATAAATTCTTACATTTTCAAATCTAAGTGTTTACGATAAGTTGGTTAAGAAGGCATTACATAAATTTCATAAAAATAAAATAAATAAGCAAATGCTAAACGCTGGTGATAATTTAACAACAACCACTGAAAGGGAAAGCTTAAGATTGATAGTTGAAGTTGGGGAAGATGACAGCTTACAACAGTGAAAAAATTGCATTTATTTTTTCTCTTTTTTTTTTGTTGTACTTATGACAAAATAATGTGTTTATAAATGCTACATTTACCTCAAGTAGCTGTCGGTGTTTAAAGTTCAGTCTACGAGAAAAGAAAACAACAAATAGAATGAGAAGCACACAGCAGTGAATCATTTTCAAATGTCAAGTAAATTAAATGCACTGACAGTCAGTTTAAATTTAGAGCGAACCAAAATTCTAAAAGAACCAGCAAAACAAACTGGCAGACAAGGTGTCAATTGTTTGAGGCGTCGTCAGTCAGTATTTTTTAAACAATTGAAATTAAAAGAAAATACGAAAATACTATTAAAGAGGACAAAGTACACGAGACAGTTTTAGTTTTTGCCATCATAGAAAATAAAGTTCGAGAAACTTGAAGACAACAAGAAACAAAAATTGGTTTGACAAAAAACAAAAACCAAACTATTAAATTTATCTTTGCAATTTTATCTGCTTCCTGTGAGGTATTCTGGCATTAACTTTCAATTTTAACGATGCCTGAAGATGCATAAATTACGTCAAGTTCAAAGCTTTAGCGAGTTTAAAACTACAACCTCTTAAAGTTTTGCAAAGAAACATTTTTTATGACTTTCTTAATTAATTACCAGCTGTAGCTGCTTCCCCCCTTTTGCTTTTTGTGCACTTTTTTTGTAGACAGCTAAATTGACTGATCACATACGGAAGCAAACATATTTTAATTTTAACGAAAATGTCAACAATATATTAAATGAACTGAATTTTTTTGTGCTTGTGTCTGTGTGTTTGTTTGAGCCACCGTACATTTTATGGGGGTAGTCACAGTTTGAAAGAAAATTTGAGAAAATGGAAAAATGAATTATTATTCTTTAGGTGTTTAAGCAAATAAAACGATGTAAAACAGAAAGCTGGGAAACAACCTGGCTGCAAATTTATTGACTTGGTGGAATTAAGTGAGAAAAGCTTTTAAGCGAATGCATTCAATTATCTCGATGAGGTAATTGTGGGAATAATTTTAGTTAACTCAATGAGGAGACGAATATATTTCATTACCTCTCTGGAGGTATTAATTACAGCGTCAAAAATTTCTAGTTTGGGCACTTAAACGGGAAGAGTGTTGACATGAATTCATTTAATTAGCTCGATGACAGCGAATACTTTTAGTTAGCTCGTTGAACAAATCAGTGAGTATGTCTCACTATCTTTTCGCGTGGTATTATAATACTGATTTTAAAATTTTAAAATATAAATTATTGTTTGTTGGTTGAGCTAGTGGTCCACTTGTAAAAATTATAGTTCTTTATTTTCTTCAACACAACACTCCGTTGTGTGCCTTCTTCACGAAAATTTTTTTTGAAAAATTGTGTATACAAAATAGTATAAATTTGAAAACTTATATTGAAACAATAAAAACAAAATAATTAATAACATTAGCTTTTACAAGCAGTAAATATATTTTACATTATTATAACATTAAACATTATTCAAAGAAATGTTAGAGACGTTTATAAATAGAAAAGCTTGTTTTTTGTGTTTTGACGGATATTATTAGAGCATTTTTCTTTTAAATTCTCAGCAATTTATTTGGATTGTTGGGATATAAAGTTGAATGTTTGAGAATATCTTTCAAAAATTTCCAAAGTCTACTGATGATTAGGGTAGTTCCTATGAAATGTCGACATATAGATAGCTGGAAAACATAGAAAACAAGCTATTTATAATTTTTTATTAAACATTATTATAACATGAAACTATTATCACTTAATATATTCCTAATTATGCTCTTATTCTTCTTATGAAATCTGCGATCACTGATTGTTAATATTCTATCTATTAAGTTTTTAGCTGTTATAACAATAACCCTTTTTGGGTACTTTGAAAAATAATTTATAATTCTACCTGAAGAATTTGGCTTTTGGTAGCAAATCTACTAATAATCTTTTATTATTTTTTTATAATTATTGTGTCCAAATATAGAAGTGAAGAGTTAGATTCGCTCTCAATAATAAATTTAATATTCTAATCAAATGAATTAAATGTAGATAACAATAAATTTATCTCCTCATCCGTTAAACAAAATATATCATCAACATACCTTAGAGAATCGTTGGCTTCGTAGCCAATTTCCGCCACAATTTAAGAAAATAAAGAACTATAGCAAGTGGACGACTAACTCAACCAACAAATAATAATTTAAATAAAAAGGGTCGAGAAATAAAAAGCAAGAAATTTTTAAATGAATGAATATGAATACATATATTATATAAAACACATATACTCAAACGCTTATTATAGTTAAGTGAATAGGGGTTTTTATAAGTTACGAAATTTTAGATGGTTGCTTTATTTGACAAATGATGTAACAGCTGATTGTTGCTTTTTTAGTATGTTTTGACACTTCAGCATGGATGGACTTGCATTGGAGCAAAGCAAGGCAGCTTTAATAGGGTAGTGGTATAAGCACAGCTGTTTTTGCGTAAATTTGTCAAAAACACATAGACTTCCTTTCTTTTTTAAATAAAAGTTAAACAAAATTTTTACAATTTTGCAAAAACTCTACTAACAAAATACATGTGATGTTTTTTGGTGTCGTATATATTGCAATTGTTAAGGCCAAATGCCTGATTACAAACACTGTCGTTTTTATATTGAGATATATACAAAAGTTGATTTTTATCTAAAGAAGAGCCAGCTTGACATATAAGAATGGTCAATATGCCTTAAAATGGTACTTCCGGTTTTACACGAAAAAACCACTCATTCTTAATTCGAACGCATATAGAGTAAGCAGGTAAATATCCGAAGTTCCACACAATTACTCCAATTAACACTCCATGTTTCCAACAAACCACTAACTCACTTGGTTTATTTTCTTTCTATCTGTCTTTTTTTTCTTTTTTACTTCTTCCTTCCACTCCAGCCTACCATCCGTTCCAAAAACTGAGCTAATCAGTAACTCAGCTGCTACCTGTTTAAAGCTACCTTGGGACAAAGCTTGTAAAATATTTTTTTTTATCAAAATAATGATTGTGTTTGTCAATTAATATTGATATTAAAGCTTCTTTTAATTTGTAGAGGTACGTAAATAAGTACAAAAGTTGCATTTGGAGTTATATGCTGTTCATTCATACACTTTTTAATTAATTCAATAATCAGTTGAATAAATTTTTTTTAACTAAAGCTATTAAAGTTTGTAACAGTTGACAGAAAAGTTGTTTACATTTTGCTTGTATCTCTTCTCAAGGCAGCACAGCTGTCTCTTGTTTCCTTTGCGTAAAGTTGTCAAAAACACATAGACTTTCTTGCTTTTTCAAACAAAATTTTGACAACTGTTTATAAATTCTACCAGGAAAATACATGTTGATGTTTGTTGGTGTTGTGTTTATTGTAATTCTGCCACTACCTCTTAAAGCTGCCTTGTTTCTTCTTGCTGAGTCACCATCTTTGTTTGCATTAGTTTACATTTGAGTTATCAAATTTGAAGAAAGTGTGTTCATTGGGTATTATTGAGCTAACTAAACACGGTTGCCACAGGGTTGTATATATAATCTGACTAAATATTACAACAATTAACTGTTAATTGACATTTAAGTTAATTAAAATTTTGCATGGGAATTATCAATTCAGGCGTTAATAGCAAAATTTTAATTAAAAGTGTATGTATGAACAGCATATAAGGATAGTCTACAAGCTTTTGTGAAATAAACTTCCATCCACTGAAAGTTACGCACATTGGACTGGTGGAAGTAATTGCTTCATAGAAGTAAACGGCGAATATTCTTATTTACGACAAAAAAAAAAAAAATACTCCTGTTTTGAGAATTTTCTCTAATAGTGGTTTTACGAGAGTTTTGCCACATTCCAAAAATTTCCAATAAACAAGTTTCCAGGATTAAAAACAAAAAATTACATAATATTCTACATAACAGAGTTCAATATTATTTAACTCGAATAACTGTGATGACCCTTTATACTGAATATAAAATTTTCTAGTGTTGACAGTGAACGCGCGTTGCAATTTTTTATGATCTTACTCCAGATATAATATTTATAACTCCTCTTTTGTTACTTATTTTTCATTTTTTCTCTCCCCATTTCACATTTTGTTGCTTAATGCCAAAGACACTAAAACCATGAACTAAGTTCTTTAAGGGACATGCATGCAGGAGGACTTACTCCCACAAAAGTGTGGCTCACTGTGCCAGATTGTATTTTAATCTTTTTATGCAGACACTAATTATGAGTTTCTTGTTGACGAGGTCATGATACCAGTCGTATATCATGTGGCAATTTTTGTATTTTTTCCTCATTTTGCCATGAAAGAAATGTTTTCTGTTCATTATTTAAAAAAAAAAAAGAATATTCAATGTTAATTATTTCTTTTCATTTAAGATGCTTGTGTGGTTTTGTGAAACGTGGTTTTATGCTTTTATGCGGCTGATGTTGTAAATAAAACCAATTAAAAATTAATAAAAAATCTGTTTTAAAGAAATTGAAAAAGTATAAAAATTATAATTATACCGGCACCGCCTGGAATATCACAAAAATAAAAATAAAATAAAAATGATGTAAGTAAATGTCACAGAAGGAGTTAAAAATAAATGAAGTAGAAATGTAGTTTTTTGCCCTTTTTGCAATTTATACTGCCAAGTGACATATTAACCATTAAATGCAAGATTTATTTTCTTTAATAAGACAAGGCCTAGTGTTGTCTATACAATGATGTAAAGGGTGATCCAACCATAAGACACAATGTATTCACAGATATAATATATAAAATAGAATGATTAGTTTTTCGAGAATTATTTTCATATTTTTTTGTTATCATACACGTACAAAAAAAAATATATGGTGGATATGAAAATATCCTAGGGACAACATGGTATTATTGAATTATATGGTTGTACCTTATAAACTATATTACCCCATATTCTATTAGACGTCATCGTCGACACAAACATTGTTTCGTTTATTTACTCGTTGCCAAAAACAATTAAGTGTTGTCCACAGCCTGTATCTATCGCTTAGGTCTAGGATATATCGCAGATCTATCAAAGAATACATTATTTTTGTCGAAGACGAATGTGTAACCGAGTATTTTTTGATGTCGTCTTGGTGTGACAACAATGACACTTCTTGGAATATGGGGTGTTGTTAACTTAAAACGCTACTGATATGGCTCTCCATAGTATTGTAAAAAATATATTATAAATAACCATTCTATATTTTGGTTTCATATTATTATAATAGTAAGCAACTACAGTATTAATTGGAGTTACCATATTAGTATCATACTCAACCATATTATAATACTAAGAAACCATATTTTTGTCATATAAAACCACATTCCTTCCATTAAAGGACTATACTAATATTGCAAATAACTTTATTTTAATAGCACCATGTTTTTGTCATAACTTAATATACAAGTACATATGATAATAAATTAAAGCTAAAATATAAATTTATATTTTCATGATATAAAATAATTATAAATAATTCGGAACAACTATCTGGGTTGTTTCTTGATGGGATGAAAGCACAAATGTCATCTTTAATATTGAATTGTCTATTAGCTGTAATAAATTAAAAATAGTTATCAAGCACTTCTATGGTTGGGTGTAACATAGTATGGTGGGTCACAGCAAAAGTATGGTTAAGCATAGACATTGTAATGACTGTGGCAGTATTAGAACGGTTCAACAAACCCCTGGTAGTTTCTGGTTGCAGACCATTCCTGTACTGAGCATAGTTAGAGTGTCCACCTTGTCTGAAATGTTCGCCATATGCTTGGCTAATCCTGTTAGTCTATTTGTCGCGATGGTGACACAAATGCTTACAAATGCAATAATAAAAGGCCGAAGTTACTTTAAAATCATTAACATTTTTATAACAATTTTCAATGTTAATTTAACAAATTTAATTTAAAAAAAAAAATCGGTTTGTTAAGAAACTGAAACCGTTACTAAAAAACCGATAACCATTTATTCCAAAAAAAAAAAAACAAAAATTCTGGAAAATCTGAGAATTGATAAAAATCTATTTTTGTTTTTAATTTTACGTGATGCACGAGTCTGCCTGCAAAAATTCAGCTCGATTGGATCTCGAAAAAAGGGTTAAAAACTTATCCAAAGTCTTTCACACAGGCAGACGTATACATGAAAATCGCCGATACACGTGTATTTTTATTTTTCTCCCTTTTCTGAAACAGTATATTTAGTTCATAGGACAGCATGTGTGTAACGTGGTGTAATGGTAAAATCTTTAACTCTTGCTTCATAACAAAATGAGGATTTTTCGAAAATCCAATTATTTGTGCACTTCGCTCACCTTTACAAATATGTAATTAGTATTATAATTGACATAATCCAGTATTTATAACATCCTTTGTAAATCATTTATTTTATTTTGTTGTGTTCTTTCTTTCAAATTAAAGGCTTTTGTTAATAGTTTTCTTTCAATAATTACAAATTATTTAATTGTAATATTTCACTATTTCATAAAAATTAATAGTATCTAAAATATAAGGCAAAGCCAATATTTGTTTCCATAAGTAAAGAAAATTGTAAAACTTACTATTAAATAAAAATTAAATTAATATTAAATAAATAAATAAAATAAAATGAAAAATATATGAAATAGAGGGTGTGAATTCACTTGTGTTGCTCCAAAACGAGGCCCCCGTCTTTGAGCGTTACAAACTTAAACATTTTTTAGGTTCTGATTTTCAAGTTTTAAATTTGAGCTAATATTACTTTTTATTAATATCTTTTTCCAGCTATTTTGTATTCTTCATTCAAAATCTTTTGCCACATATTCGTTGTTCATTATAATTACATATTATTTTTACCATCTTCTATTCCACCTTATGCTTTACAGCTATTATTTTACCTAAGAGGGTTTGGTGTAATGATTAAAACTTTTCATTCCTAGTTATGTTTTACATAACCAGCACTAATTACGAAACTTAATATGGAATTGCTGTAGTGACAGTAAAGTCTGGTAAAAACGGATAATTGAAAAATAGTTATTCACTTTTAGTTTTTCAAAAATAATTTTTGTATTTTGAATATTGATTTAGATTTTTGCTTTTGGTGCTTTTATTTTTATGAATTCTTTTATAGCATACTTCTGTTTTTGCGGTTTCTTACTGTTGCCAACTACTCTAAAATGTTGCATACTTTTGTGGTGTTTTGCTTTCATTGTGGCATTTTACTATTGTTAAATTTTAACAAAGATATTTGTACAAAAATATTTTTACCCTCAAAATGAAAGTAACAGAAAACAAAATACCGCAAGTAAATGAGACTTTGGAAAATAGTTGAAATAAAAATGAAATGAAATGAAATGGATGAAGAGTCAACAGCATAAAAATATGCAAAATAACAAACTCCCCCCGAATGATATGCACAACAAAATTCCTGTAATTTTTCTAAAATTATATAAATTTGTATAGGAATGCAGTTCAGGATTTTCACAAATAATATTTAGAATATATTTCTAGCTAATTGAAAATATTCAAATTTAGGACAAGAATTTCTGGCTGCTGCTTGGAAGGGGGTTTTAATAAGACTAAGAATTTTGAGAAGTTGAGTAGTAAATTGTGTAAAGTAAGAAAGTGTAGAATATTGTTGAGTATGCTTGAGTTGGTGTGTTCCTGATTGTATAAACAATTTTAGTATTTTTGATATTTATATTAAAGAAAACTGAAAATATTTTTTTTTTGTTTCTCTTGTTTACAGCAATGTTTCTTAAAGAGTTTTTAATTTTTATGTGGTTCTTTTACAATTGCACATGTGTTTTTGCTTTTATATGTATTTTTTTTTTCTTTTTTCTCAAACCCTTTTTTTTTATTAAATATTTGTTATCTGCAGAATTTTGTTTCTTTTCTGACTTGTTTTTCTTTTTGGCCTTGTTGTTGTCAAGGCTTTCAATTTCCTGTGCTTAAACAAAATTATTTCAGTATTATTTTCTCCAATAAATATGCAAAGGTATCCTAGATTTTTTTCCAACACAACTTCATCTTTCGTGTTTGTATAATTTGTTTATTTTTTGCTAATCTCCCTTTTTCTCTTTGTGCTGTTTTATTGGAATTTCTGGTGTCCTGTATGTAAATGAGATGGTTATTGGTTTGTGTTGGCCCTTTTTTGCACAAATTCCTTTCTAAGATTTCAGATTTTGATATATTTTTTATTAAAATGCTTGGCATACATATTTAAGGGCTTATCAAATTCGTTGGGAGCAGAATATTTGATTTTGGTTTGAAATTACATTTTGCTATTTCTTGGTGACAGGTATGTGTGTGTGTCTAATCAAAAAATTTGGCAAACAAAAGGCAAGGGTAAAAATGAAAGAAATATAAGAAAATTCCTCAAGGAGATACACAAAATGATATTGAATTATAGAAATTGGAATAACGAGCATTTATTAGAAAACAGCAGTGGCTTCAAGCTACTCGTAGATATAATAATTGAATAAGAAATTAAAGAATTTTGTTTAATTTTTTAAGCTTTAAAAAAAATATGAATAAAGAGCAAATCTGTTGAGACTGCATAGAATTCACTCGTAAGGCAGGTAGAGAAAGCTTTGGAGCATGGGGAGTATGCATTAGCTGCCTTCCTTGATATAGAGGGAGCATTTAATAAGGTGTTGCTTTGGAAAAACTGAACGTTCATCAGTAAATTGTGAGGAGCTACATAGGGAATTTACTAACCGAAAGGGTCATTACTTCCAATAAGGGGCGAGCTACAATTTGCAGAGTGGCTAGAAGGGGCACTCCACAGTGAGAGGTTTTGTCTCCTCTTCTATGGAATTTAGGCCCGAATTCGTTATTGATGGAATAAGATTCCATGCTGTTTATGATAATGGCATATGCCGATGATATTGCGGTTGTTGTGTCGGGTAAGTACCCGGCTATATTATCGTAACAACTAGGCTTGGCACTAAAGCTCACAATAGTGGTCTAAGCGTGAATGCACCGGAAGTGAAGCTAATACTCTGCACTCAAAGATACAAGACTCCATCGTTTGCTCTACCAACTGTAAAATAAGTTGAGCTCAAGCTGTCAAATAATGCGAAATATCTGGGTATCTAGCTGGATTCCAAACTATCCTGGCAGCGGAATATACAGTCAAGGACAAAAAAGCGTCTATCGCCTTATTCTTCTACAGGAGGGCCATTTGCAATAAATCCTAGGAATTTCCGCTCGCTATTCCACAGGGTTGTTAACCCCGTTCTAACGTTCGGGTCGCTTGTGTGGTGGAAGTCGTTAGAGAAAACCACCTGTTGCAAAGTCGTAGAAAAGATAAAGCGTACTTCTGCTGTGATAGTGACTGGTGCTTCCGGCATTACGCCAGTGAAAACACTTTTCACTATGCTAATCTGGCTGCCGGCTGATCTCATTATGAAAGAAATAGCCATGTCTACGGCTATCAGGCTATGGACAAGCGAGACGTGGAAGGAAGCGATATATGGTCATGCCTTAATAAAAACAAGAATAGTGAACCTTTTGGAGAATATTGATTACTGTTTACCGGCTCTACTGGCCGACAGGAGATTTGGTGTAACTTTATCAGGCACGGTCTCGGAGATGAGTGGCATAGATCATCAAGGGGACGTGCCTGAAATCTTTACAGATGGATCCAAGTCGGACTCGAGAGTTGGTTGTCCCCCTGTATTAGAGAAGGATGAGTTTCAGGCTGCAAAATGAGTGTAGTGTAGTGCAGGCCAAAACCGCAGCCATTATGAGGGCAGCTGGCTGATTAAGGTACTAAAGGATATATGGGGAGGCTGCACTGTATGCACTAGATGAGGTCTATATGAGGTCCAGTTTGGTTTGTGAATGCCGGATATCCCTAACCAAGTTAGCGAGGCATTCGAATCTGCAGATTTTGTGGGTACGAGGGCACAGTGAAGTGCCCGGAAATCTGGTAGTGGATGGGCTGACACAGGCGGGTGTCCGGCTACAACAAAAGGATGTAAATGGGAACGTTCGAATCCCACTTAGGAGCTGTAAGAAACACGTACAGCATCATTTTTTTGAGACCGCACAAGCGAGATGGTCTAGTGAGGTCTTCTGTCGAGTATCAAGACTAATATGGCCCACATATGATAACAATAGGACTAATATTCTTGGGGGCCCACCCCGAAGTAATTTGCGCTCTGCTGTGGCGGTCCTGATGGGTCATTGCCACAGGGTCGCAGGCGAGGAGGTTAAGTTTTCCATTTATTGACTGCTGTAGAAAATGCAGAGACGAGGTGGAAGTAGAGTGTGTTGAGCACATCCTTTGTCGATGTCCAGCTCTTTCCTGCTTTTGCAGGGCTTTCTATCTAGGCTGATCGATACTGCACGATTTGTTGGAGGTACTAGAATGTGATTGGACTCCTTTATCTGATCCTCGGAATGGTTTTAAACCAGTGATATATAGATATGCTGAGATACTGATCACACCTAGACAACATAATGAGACCAAATTGGACCGAAGTGGGCTAGATAGGATTTTGCGAAGCCTACTAGTCTCAGAAGCTCCTTCCACACTACTGCAAAAGGACCTCCATGAACTCCGCTTCGCATTCCTTATCAGGTTCTTGAATTTATTTACTGAGCCTCATTAAAAAACCTACGAGAACCTTTTCGAGCCTTCGCTATCTCAAGATCCCACCATGGTGGCTTACTCTTACCCCGACACAGACTAGGCCTGCATGAACCTGAGACGACCGTTTCGAAGGACCCAGTCAATATCTCCACAGCTCTCTCAATGTTCTCACACTCCTGTATAGTCGGAGGATCCGGAAGAAGATCTGAGAGAATTCCTTTATAATTAATAATTAGTTAATATCTCAAGATGTGTAGCTACCACTTCTATTTTAAAATCCTGCAATCGGTTAAAAATTGCAAAAGATGCAGGCTTTGGAATATGGAATCCTTAGTGCCTTTAAATAAGTGAACCGGAGTGTATAATTTTTCACCTTGCCCCAAAAATTTTCAATATTATTACCTCATGCAGTTAGCTTTCAACGGCAATAGGACATTGACTCCTAATGTAATATTAGCGCTTAAACCGATTGTACTATTCAACTCCTTTTAAAATGAAATGTATCTCTAAAATATTTTTACAATTGTTTCATAGGCTGCTATTTTTTTTTTTTTTTTTTTTTTTTTTTGTTGTTGTTGATGCTGAATATTGCTTGCAACCTACACTCTCTTTTTCGTATTTGTTTCTTTTGCAACAAAAAAACAAATTAATAAAAAAAAAGCTGTAGAGGTCTAGAAGTAGGCAATAGTATTGTAAGTATAAAAAATATCGGAATTGTTCCATATAAACGCTTTTCATCGTTATCCAGTTTTGGATCTGAAATTGAAATATTACTAAAATTTGAACGGAAATGAAGCGAAATAAAAAAATTAGCTTTTCATTTAACCCAAATTGCTAAAGGCAGGGTATCAGATAAAAAATTTATATATTTTTGTACGAGATTAACTAGTTGTGAGTTCGAGTCCAACTTCAGTCAAGAAGAAGGATTATTTTTAATTATAACAACTTATTGTTAATTATATAACTTATATATTTTTGTATTGAAAATAAAGTAAACAATCTATGGTCATATTTCATTCTTCGTTAAGCTTAGAGTTAAATAAAAACTTTACATAATTTAATTAAATAAAATCCTGTTCTTTAGTTAATTTTTGTTGACTAATGCATTTTTGAAGTTACTACTGTCTTGCCTGGGCTTTAATTTTGTAATATTATATTTTGTTTGCAATTTTTTTTGGTCGCTGTTTTCTGCCCCACCTCTCATATCCTCAAGCCACTTAGCAACTTTCTGTTGGAGAGACAATTCTATAAGCTTTTTTCATATAAACAAGCACGTATAAAGGATTAAAAGTCTATTAAAGGTTTTTTTTAATAAACTTTCATGTTCCACAATAACAAAGGAAGTACAACTTTTCTGCCTTGTGTCAGCAGTTTGTTGATTTTATTAAAAACAACACAAAAGCTTGTATTTTTAACTCCAAATACTCTTTTTTTTATTTTAATAACACACAGCTGAAACCGAAAATGATACAAATATCAACAAAAATATTAATGCTGAGCAAAAACAAAACATGATATTAAAACAAATAAAGCATATTTTTAGGGGTAGCCAAAATGTTTGAAAGGCGAAACATTTCCGTATAAATATTTGTATCCACGTGTTTATTTTTTTAAAAGCTTATTTTTTGTTTTCGTTATTAAATATTTTTAGTGTGTGTGTGTGTGTGTATTTTTATTTCCCATTAAAAACACTTGTGTGTGTTTTTTAACTCCCAAGATCTTAATGTTAAAAGCAAAAGTATTTTGTTTGTTATTAAAACAAACAGATTGTCTGTGTTTGTTTTGTATTTTATTTTTGTTTACATTTTTTGCTTTGTTGCAAGCTTTATTATTATTTTTTGCCAAAGTCCTTATAATGTCAACATATAATTAACAGCGAAAACTGGGGAAAAAATGAAAATAAAACAGTTGACTTCGAGTGCTTGTTTCAGGATTTGAGTTCATTAATTTTTAAAAGCCAAAAGATTTTTTAGCTGAATTATTTTTGTTAAAGTGAACAAATGGAGAAATTATTTGACGTTTTGATGCATTTCGAAGGAAATAGCCCTTATACGATCTTATTGAAAGCTTAGAGCGGAATTTATCCTAGCGATGTTAAAATTATTCGATAATGAAATAAACTGTCTGTAAAAAATTAATCGGGAAACAGCTAGTTGTCCCCCAGCTATATGACATTCAATTATTTTTTCTGTTCTTCTTTGGTCGTATTATTTCACATTGTTATAATTAAAAATAATCCTTCTTCTTGACTGAAGTTGGAGTCGAACTCACAGCTACTTAGTTAATATCGAAATAAACTGTCTTCGAACTTTTTCAAATCGGAAAGAGAACTTCAGTGCATAGTTTTATAATAAATAAACATATTTCCAAAAATAAAATGTATGTATCAACATATTTTAATTATACGAACAAGTGCTAAATAACAACTCGCATTTTTATCGATATGCATGTCGTTTTGGACAATATATGATACCAAATAGGGTTTGTGTGAATAATCACATATATATTGTTAAGAATATTTTGTCACATCTAACCCAGTGTGCAGCTTGTTAAAAATGTACAACACACACACATTCACCTAAACAAGATAAAACTAAAAACATAATACACAAACAAACAAACATACATGATTTAAAGTACGCAAAACTCCAAGTGAATCAACTACAAATGATGTTGTTGTTTTTCTTGTATTCTTTGTATTCGTTTTATTATTGTTTGTTGTTGTGACTTGTGTAGTGTTCGCAAGCATGTGTATGAATGTGTATATGCAAAAGAAATACATTTGTACATTATTAATGACTAGAAAATTCATATCGTTTTTAGAAAATCATAAAGATGTATAAATAGCAAGCAGGTCGGCAGCAAGCAGTCAGTTTATTTTTAAGCTTTGTGCAAGAAAGTCATAAGTCAGAAAGTAAGCAAATCTAGTGTTGTAGTACACAGTAGTAGTAAAGTTGTGAATTGTACTGTACAGCGAACAAGTGTGAGTATCATTATTTCAAATACAATTGAAGAATACGCAGAAGCGTATTCTTCAATTGTAACAATGTATATATTTTTTGACGGTAAACATAAGTTATTATAATTCAGTATTTGCTAGACGCCAAAGTGTAAACACACATTTTTTTCAATCGCTAAAATAATATCGAATTTTGTGTCTAAATATGATGGTTTGTGGGAAATTCTATAATTTGAAGAAAACCGCTGCTGAAAGCTACGGAGAGTTGATAGATGCTTACGGTGAACATACGCTAACTCAAAGAACGCGTTAATGATGGTTTGAGCAATTCAAAAGTGTTGATTTCGATGCAGTGACAAAAACAGGCCTGATGGCTAATTCTCGACCTGATGGCACGGTCGAGTTTTTACACGAACCTGCGACTTTTTTCACTTATGGGATTCTGTTATTCGATATCTAGTAAAAGGTATCGATAGCGAGTAATCAGTCAAATGCAACCGTGCTACTTTCTACTGGTAAGCAAAACACTATTCGAAATCGCAGCAACGGAAAAGCAAATGTAAGTTTTTTTTTATATTAATTTTAAATAGTCGAACTTATTGAATATTTCTAATATTATATGATGCTATTATTCGCTTGGCTCAAGTTCAAGAAATATTTTTATTTTTAATTACAACAATAATTACCGCGAGCAATAACTCTTGATAAAAGAAGACAGGAGAAAACAATTGAATACACTACGCTGCGGGACAACTAGCTGTTTCACAGACGCTACACTGCTCATCAGCACCCACTAGGATTTGAACTCAGTATCACGTAAACTCGATTTTTTTTTAATGCGGCCGCTTAAGCCACTGAGCTCTTATTTATTTTTTCTTCTAAAATTGTTTATATTTTAATTTCAGATCAAAAGTAACAAAAATTAGTTTTCACAAAGGAATGTATTGGAAATTCTTATGGCAGATCATACTGACTTGACAATAGATATATTGCCTAACACTTCTCTGGGGAAATATAAAGCAAACCAATTGAAGAAAGAACTAACATTAAAATTAAGTACTTCTGATCCATCTACGAAGGACTGAAATATGTGGCGCAATTTAAGATAATGATTTCTATTACAGAAAAAGTTTCGTTATTTCATTTTTATTTGTAAGTAGGTACACAGGTGTGCGCCATAAGCAATATGTGAAGAAAAAATGCCTTTCTATAAATCCTCACTAAAAAACTCGTCGGTGGACCGTTTGAAGAAAAAGTCCTTTCACAAGTTGAAGAACAGATAGTTGCTGTCGCAGGCCTAGAATTTAGTGTTGAGGAGTTAAAAATTTTTAAAACTTTTGGCTCCTGACATACAATTGAACTTGTGTTCTGCTCATAGTAGACTCGCCGGACGACACAGACAATATTTTAAATATCCTTGCGCCTTTAATTTCATGTTTTACATAAAATTTAATGCAAATTCTTTGATTTAATTTTTTGAATAGTAAAAAATCGAAGACCACAGAAAAACACTACTAACCAAAATGGCTAATATTGCGAAAATCGAACGTACGTAACTCACGAAATTTGAAAATAACTGTTTTTTGATCATATATATAAATTTAAAAAAAAAACATTTTAGCTCCTTAATATATGTTTTTTATTTTATATGCATGTTTTGGTTCCCTTAAGTATGCTTCAGTTTTTTAAATGAATTTGTTAAGTAGTAAAAATAATTTTTTCTTTTATTGCTCCAGCTTAGTTATTATGAAACTCTAATATTTCAATTGCTTCTCTGCTTGTGCTATTACATATTTTATAAAATGTCTGCAAATATATGCTATCAGTTTTTGTACAATATACTCGTATTTCATTTATACTTGCCTGGGTCTTTAAAGACTAATTAAATAAGTACTGCTGCTACGGCTTTTTATCTTTTTTTTAATTTTCTTAGGCAGATGTAAAAAAAAGTTTTTGACAGTTTTATTTGTTCATCCATTGCGTTAACCGACAGCCAGACGAATAAACAAATACTTTCGAGTGTTGTCCCACAAATGAGCAATATTTATGTAGCATATTTCTGGGCATTATTATTAAATGTTTAGAAAACACAAAACAAAACTTTTTTATTCAATTTATTTTACTTGCTCAAGTTGTTGCTGCTGTTGTTCTTCACAAACAAAACAATTATCTAGGGAAATTATATTTTAGCACGCTTGCAGCTTTAGATGGACAAGTTTTTACTCCGGGAAAGAAAAAACATCTTATGTTTATCTTCTGGCTTATGATAACTGAGGCAAAAGAAAATAAACTTTGCCAAAGATGTATTTTAGTTTTGATTAAAACTCACTTACATTAATTTAAAAGCAAACACTGCGAAAAGAGAAAGCAAAAAAGTTTTATAAATAAAAACCTAAAAAAAAAGTTTTTGGAAACAGCAGAAAACTTTCTTAAAATTGTTTAACACACATTACATAGATAGCTCGTAAGAACTACTCTGTAAAACCGATATAATTTAAAGTCTTTTCAAGTATTTTTTATTGATACTTGCTGTAAATTTTTCATCTTTTAGTTCTTAAATTTTTTTAAAACAACAATTTAAAAGCTTCATCTTTTAACTTTAATTCCTTTATGCTCCAGTTTTTTTTTTTAAATCAATTCTTCTGCAGTTTCTTTCAAATTTTCTTACATTCCATCCAGGATATTTTACTATTTTTCTCCATTATGCTAATAGCTAAAATAATATTTTTGGCATAAAGAAAAGGAATCGCAAAGATTATTTTTGCCATTGGCTTCTATTCTAACAGATTGTAAGTATGAAAATGATAGAAAGGAAGGAAGGAAGCATAAAGACAAACATTTTTCAAAAAAGGATTTTTTTTTATATATGTACACACAAGGATGCATATATTTTTCAATTCTTAAAACAGCATATGTTGCTTTTAAATTTAAAGATTAAATGTTGGGCATTACTTGAATGTGGGTCACAAAATACAAAAGGACATAATCAGTGCAGCTTAAACGAAAATTTCTATCACTGGGATTTTGGCATAAGAATAGTTGATTGCCAAAAATGTGTTTTCCAAAAGTTTAATGAATTTCTAAAGACAATTTTTGACACCACAGTATTGTTTCAAAGGTTGCAGATAATATGTAAATATCTAAAATTTATCAATATTTTTTTTTTTTGGAAAATATATCGATAAATCAAGCTATTGCTAGAACGGATACCAGTAATAAAACTTTAGCGTAAAGGCAGAATTAAGGCCTCATTAGTTTTTACTTTCAGTTGCCGTTCTGTGACGTTCCATTCTGTAACAAATATTTTACTATTAC
The DNA here is from genome assembly GCA_914767995.1 of Thecocarcelia acutangulata. Classification (NCBI taxonomy): domain Eukaryota; kingdom Metazoa; phylum Arthropoda; class Insecta; order Diptera; family Tachinidae; genus Thecocarcelia; species Thecocarcelia acutangulata. The sequence goes on from OU612097.1 coordinate 16,538,599, forward strand.
TTTTTCTGTGAAAAATTTCAGCTGATTTTACAGCGAAGCACCAGCAAGAGAAAAATATAAAATGTTTACAACGTTTCTTATACAAAAAATAATGTCTTTATTTTTATGAATTATATTCTTTTGAACATCCATAGTTGTTTAATTGATTAATATATATCATATTTTAAAAATCTTTAACTAAAACAAATTATGTTAGCTTTCGACAAAAAATTTTTCCATACCAGAAACACATTCACATATCTGGGTGTCACTTAACGTTGAATTCTATGTGTATGTTTTACTTTTTTCAGGTATGGAAAAACTAATTTCAAATTTTGTTTTTGTTTCAAATGTTTTATGCGAATGAAAATTTTTATTCGAAATAGTGGAAGTAGCATTTAAATTGTTTCTTTTTTTGTTTTTTCAAATAAAACAATTTTTACGAAAAATCTTAATTCAAATATTTTTCTTTTTTTTTCTTTACTCTAAAAAACAGCTGAACTTTTTCACAGAAAAAGTAATTGTAAAATATTTGCGACAGAAAAGAACGACACAGAACGGCAACTGAAAGTAAAAACCAATGAGGCTTTAAAAATTATTTATTTCCGAAAAGCAAATATACTTTATTTTTATAGACAGCAAAAATTTATGAGTAACTAAAATTTTTACAAAAAAAAAAAAAAAGTTAAAATAAAATAAAATAAATAATAAGAATAATAATTTTATTTAAAGAGCTAAAATAAAATAAATAATACGAATAATAATATCATTTTTTTATTTTCTATTACCTATAATGAATTTAGTTTTTGCACCTAAAGATCTCGACTAACATTTAAAGATAACGGGTGGCGCAAAATTAACCACCCCCTTATACGATGTACTCGTAATAGTATTTACAACTGCCGTTTTACGGGAAAAATATTTGGACCGCAATACTTAGCAACTAGAGACATTCTCAATCTTACCGAAAATCATCATGAGCGACGAGGCGCATTATCATTTAAACGGTGACATCAATAAGCAAAATCTGAAAAACTACGTGTGATTTACAAAAAGCTATACTGAAGGCTACTGTGTGGTGCAGTGTTCACGTAGAAGGAGTAATTGGACCTTCTATTTTTTTGTCGTCATTGAATATATACAGGCAGAAACGCAAATCGCTTAACTTTTACGTTTTCGATTTGAAAACGCCAAAAAGGTGTCCCGACAAACGTATAACGCAAGAAGTTAGAAGGCAATCACATATCGCTTAAAATAGGCGATTTCAACTCGCATGTGTATACTGAAGTGAACTGATTGAATTTGAAAAAACTAAACTTGCAAAAAGAAAAAAAATTTTTCACAGTTAAAAGTTAAGATGTTTTCCATTTATTTCAATAAAAAGTTGAAAAAATGTTACACATTTTCAACTAAAAAAGCCAAATTAAAAAATGTCTCTATTTGTTGTCAAAGTTTTTTCATCGTAAAAATCTCCGAAACGCCAGTAAAGTGCACGTTCCTTAGAATACCAAAATATCAGTTGAGCGTTTTTCACAACGCTTTACGTTTTCAGATCGTGGGTTTCTAGGAAATTGGCTGACAGTTACTGTTATTGGCGAACGATACAGAGCCATGATAAGAAACTTTTGACAGTATTGAATTCCCCCCGGGGAACAGATTTTTCCTTGGCATATTCCTAACTTGGGCACTCTGTTTTGCGGGGAAAAGAGGGGAAGGGTCCCTCTAGGAAGCCACATGACTTATATAAATTGGCAGAACGGGGATCAGCATGGCCCCCGGGTGGTTCTGCTTGCACTTCAACCCGGTCTGATCATGGTTGAGGTGCCTACCTTGGTTGACAAGTTCTGGCTGTTATTGAAACCTAAAACGCAAGAAGGGGATGTTAGTATCCTTGATAATTGCTTGGCGTGGCTTTTTTCGGGGTCTAACAAACTCCCGAGATTCTGTTGCCTTTACAACAGATACCTGTACTGTAAGGAACCAGTGGTGATGGTTAACGGGTGAGTTGATTTAAAGGCTGATGGGGCTAGTGGGCTTCGGCCTATCAACTCATTAAGCCTTGGCTTCCATTTATTGCTAGGAAATTGCATACAGGAGGGATAAGAAGGCCCGAACTCCTCAACAAGAAGTTGTTCATATGACCGCAATCATATGACAAGAATTGCTACCTGTATGAGCCTAGCAAGCCACACGGGGGCGGTGGTGAATCGTGAAAAATTCACTTAGTGGAATTGATCCACCATCAGGTTAGACCGTCAAGGCAGGTACTGATGTAAATCATTTTCACAGTTGTCAGTATTGAATTATCCGGGATGCAGGTTTTGCCTTGTTGTACACCTAACCAGGGCACTGTTTTCTAAGGCATATAAGAGTAGGAAATCTCCGCTTGTTGTGGCAAATAAAACTCCAGAAAGCCGCAAGTTGTATTGGACTTCCGAAACCCTCACCAAGGTTTAATTGGCACAACGGGGATCAACAGACCCCCAGGAGGTGCTGATTGCAGACCATCTCGGCACTGATCATGATTGAGGTGCCTATTTTGGCTTAAATGTTCTGTCTTTGATTTAAACCTAAAATCTCAGGAAGAAGAATTAGTTTACCTTATAACTATAGTGCAATGCCCGTTTTCGGGGGCAAATACCTGCGAGGTACTGTTGTCTTGTAATAGATACCTGTAATGTAAGAAACCAGAAGTGATGGTTAGACGGGTAATTTTGTTAAGAAGTGATAACCTCCCTGGGCTTCGGCCTATCAACTGCATAAACCTTGTATTTCATTGCATACAGGAGGGACTAGAAGGGCCAAACTCTTCAGCTAGGTTACATGAGGGCACTAACGAATTGTGAATAATTCATTCCGTGAAGTTGGTCCGTCATCAGATAAGGCAGACAAGGTTGTTGCTGAGGTAAATCAATATATGGTGCAACAGCGCTGACAGCAAAAGTCATAATGGATATTGTGAAGAAACCATTTTCTAATCGCAAAATCTCCCGTTTTAAAACGGCCAGCGAGATCACCCAATATCAATATATAATAAAAAATATATAACCTAGTTTATCGGTAGTAGCAATTTTGTGTCAAATATTTTGAAAACAATTTATTTATAATTTTTTTTTTTGTTATATTATTTCTTTCCAGGCAACACAACGGAACCTGACTGGGCCCAAATGGGCTGGCTTTACAATGGCTGGCAGCCTGTCAAACCTAACCTATATTATTTCTTTATATACATACATTACATTGTGATACAGATATAGATTCTTACACGCTTAAAGTTATATACTTGAAATTTACTTACGAGTTTTCAAACTAATGAATTTGACATTACCTGTAAAGAAAAACAAAATAAAAATTTAGATAAATCTGCAAAATTTTGTTTTTATATAAAATTTAAATAAAGGTTTTAATTTTGTATACAACATTTTATTTTGTAACTTCAATACTGATTGGCTATTTATTCTAATGTCTGCTCATTCGAAATAATTGCTTTTCTACAACTTCTTCCAATAATGAGAGTTTCTGTGATACATGACCAAGTAAATCTTTTGAATAAAACAAAGCTATATACATATGTATTAGCTAAATACCTTGACTACAACTGACATGACAAACAAACAACCCCATATGAGATTTTCATAGACCAGAAAAGCAACCTTTGCCAGGCAACAACAACCTTTTTAACCAAATTTTTCCATTTACATGTTATTTAATCTAAATGTTTCTAACATGAACTGCTAAAAAGTCGAAATGAAATTGTAATAAAAACCAAAATATTTGGAGAAGACGAAAAAAAAAATTATAATACAAATTAATCCCCATTTGGGGTTGAACAACAAGGACATGGAATAATAAAATTCATCACATTTGAAGCAGGAAATTTATGTTCCAACAAAAATTAGAATTATAATTTTTATATCAAAAGTTTCCATTTGGTTGTTGATTTGCAGGAGCGGAAACAATTCACAAAATGAATTTGAAACAAAAAATTATGCATTACAGTTCAAAAACAAGGTTATTATTCATTGGAGAAAGCCCAGTCTGGTAAAAACTGTGTTCACACACACACACACACACACACAAACACACTGAAGCTAGAACTCATTATGTGGTGGGGGAGCATGTGAACCAGAAAATTTTCTAAAATTAGCTTTTTTACACTCATTACACTCTCTTCAAAGGAAACATAAAAATCCCTTTCTATACACACACACACATACATACGCACACAGCCACACTTGCATACATACACCCGCAAACTAAAGCACTCAGACATTTATGTTTGTTAAACCTTTAGGGATTAAAGCCATAATTTAATTTTTGTTTCAACTCATATGACTTTTCTTTTTCCCCAAAAACAAAATGGAAATTTATTAGGCTTTTATGTTAAACGTGAATGTTGACAACTTTAGTCTGCTCAACGCCACTTACAAACATTATTATTATTTTTTGTTCTTTGCCAGCTGGTTAACAGGATTTTAAAATTAAACTCAACTTTAATGAAACTTATACCATCTTGCTTGCCTTCCTTGTGGCTTGGCAAGTTGTAAATTTCCCTTTACACTACTATTATGTTTGTCGAATTTGTCTAGAGTTGAGCTTATAATTACAAAAAACTAATCGTTAAAGTTTCATTTTAATGTAATAACTTTTAGTGGAGTTTTTAAGTAAAGTTAACAAGAAAAAAAAAAAACTAAATGTTGTGGCTTAATTCCTTTTAAACACCTAAAATTATGCCACAAAGTTGTGTTGCTCGTTTGTAAGAGATTATAAAATTGTTGGCTTTAATTTAGAAACGCACCCAAAAAACTAAAATAAGATTAAAAACAATAGACCAGAAGTTAACAGTTTAGAAGCTTAAACTATGACCGGAGAGCTATTTGAATAAAAGTTGCACTTTAGTTTATTATTTGATGCAGAAAATAGTCAGTCTAAAATTAAAACTATCAGGAATTCAAAAACAAAAAGAGTAAATGAATTTTACGTAACACAAATCCATATTTTTTACTGCTAAAATTTTTTTTATAGCAATCAAAGTAGAAGTATATGCAGCTGTTTTTTTTTTTGTTTTTTAGCTGTCTAAATGTTGGCAGCTAACTCGTTATCATCTCACTGCGCGACACTTAATCATCTCATTATTTTATTTGAAATAATGAAATAAATAGTTACATATTAAAGTTAAAGTTTTCGAAATCTACAAAAAATAATAAGATTGGCACCTATGAAATCTAGAGGCAGTCCGGAAACCCAAAAACAGCTGTACAAGTATAAATTTTTTGATTGGTATAAATATTCAGCATCCCTCTTATACACGGTCAAAATGCTTAACAAGCATGGTAATAGTATGTGTGAAAATTTGTTAGTATATGTGACACCGACGGTGTTTGATGGAAAACCAAAATTTTTTGATTTTCTGGCATGCTTACTGTCACATGCTTGCTTGTGTCTAGTACAAGCTGTCAAGCCAAAATAGCAAAAAAAAATGTATGCCAAAGTGGCAAAATAGAATATTTTGAAATTCAGGTGGAAGTAAAATGGAATTATTATTTTAAACAATTAAATATATATCCAACCGAAAATTGAATACAACTCTCATGTTTGGGCCGGTGCCTCAAAGTCTATTTTGGGGATACTCGACCGTGTGCAGGAGAGGGCGAAGAAGCTCATCGGTGCCAGTAGGGTATCCAACTCTATTGACTCACTGGACCATCGACGCAGTGTGGGATGCGCTACTCTGTTCTATCGTTACTACAATGGATTTTGCTCTGACAAGATTAGGGATCTTGTTCCCGAAACTCGCACATTTTTGCATAGCACGCGGTCATCGTCCAGGGCTCATCCATTTGTGGTCGATTGCCCGGGGAATCGTACTACGCATTACAGAGAGAATTCGTGTATCAGCCGCACGCTTCGTTTGTGGAATAAGTTGCCTGCAGACGTGTTTCCTGTCTGTTATAACGTTGGAAAGTTCAACTCAAATGTTCACAAACATTACTCCCTCTTTCGCCCTCCTCATAACGAATTTTCCGTTACAATGCACTTCATATGTAGGGGTCATCCCCTGAGTACTGGTCCAAGACAAAAAATAAAAATGAAATAAAAAAATAAAAATATTAGCTTCTAAAATACGAGGTCAGATCAAACAATAATCGTTATTTTAAATTTTTTCAAAAAGTATATATTTGTTCATCAATAGCTACCTTGTCGCCTTTCAAGTAACCACCTTCAGATATAACACACTTATGCCAGCGTTTTATAAAATTCTGAAAACATTTCTGAAGCGCACTTTTTGGTATCGCCAACAGCTCCTGTTTCGATTCTCCTCAATCGTAGAAAATGCTTTCCTTTGATCGGTATCTTCAGTTTAAGGAAGATGAAAATTCAACGGGGGCCAAATCTGGTGAATACGCTTGTTGAGGCACGATAACGGTTTTGTTTTTAGCCAAAAACTGATGCATAAGCTGGTGAGCTGGTGCGTTATCATCATGCAAAATCCTTGATTGTTTGTTACACAATTCTGTGCGTTTCTGAACAATTGTTTCGCGCCAACGGCGCATAACTTCAAGGTAGTATTCCTTATTGACCGTACGACCTAGAGGCAAGAATTTATGATGCACCACGCCATTGAAGTCGAAGAAAACAGTGAGCAAAATCTTCACATTTTACCTAACCTGACGTGCTTTTTTCGGTATTAGCTCATCTACACGCTTCCATTGCGATGATTGGGAGTTGGTTTCAATGTCATAGCCATACACCCATGATTCGCCACCAGTTGTGACCTTTTTGAAGAAATCTGCATCATCGTTGACGATGTTCAACAGCTCCTGAGCGATGTCCATGCGACGTTTAGCTCAATCCTCGGAACAATCCTCGCTGCCGCATGTTTCATGTCCAAAACATCCGTGAAAATTGATTGACATGAGTCTAACAATATGCCAGCATCATCAGCAACTTCTCTTTTAGTGGTTCAACGATTGTCCAAAATGATTTTCTTTACTGCTTCAATGTTTTCATCCGTTGTTGAAGTACTCGGCTGACCAAGACAAGCATCGTCATTGAAATCTTCTCGGCCTTCCTTAAGCAGTTTCACCTTTTACTGCTGACCGTTTATTCACCATTCAAGTTTTACTTCAATACATTCCCTTGTAAAATACCTTAAGAGAAATTATAATAAAAGTTTTGCCTCCAACTTCTCGACATAAACGAAACTTATTACTTTCAGAGCTGCTTACAAAATTATTCCATTTTAAAGTTTATTAAAAGCGCATACATTTTACCCCATCAAGGCATCGCATCTTAAAATACCAAAAACACTCCAGAAACTCACCCATCATCAATTTATCATCAATTTGTAATTATAATACTCAATCAAATAGATTTAACACCCTCAGTTTTATTTTATTATTATTTATTTTTTTTTTTTTTTCAAAAAAAGTCTGCAATTGAGACGGGATTTTTCGTTAACTAAGCAAATAAAGGGTGATTGTTTCCCCTGTCAAACACACGGCGCCCCTTTTGGATATGCAAACAATATTTGGCTGTATGCCAGTTTTGTTGTTTTTGTTGTTTGAACAACAAATAAAAAACACGTGGTTTAGCAAATACTGCTACAAAAGCTATAAATGCATTTCAATGGTGGTTGTTTGCCAAGACACGCAGAAATATTGTGAAGCCTTTAAAAGTAATCAAATAGAATTGAAACAATTGCAAATGAAAGGGTATTTTTTTTATTTTCTCAAATCAGTCTTGCTTCTGGAGTTAAGTTTTTGCTAAAGGAATTTAATAATGCACTTTTCTGCTTTCTGATTGCTTAACTAAAACATCATGTGTCTCAATTATTTTTGGATTTTAACTTTATTTTAAACTTTTCCATATCATAAATTGAATCTTAGCTTTGAATCTTTGCTTTCTTATTCCTATTTCAGGCAAATCATTCATTTTGTTGACTTTTCTTGTGCGTGTGTGTGTGTGTGTTGTCATCATATTAACAAGGTATGATTTTTGTCTTTTTTTTGAATATTTATTTAAACAGAGAAGAAAAATTATACTTTAACTAAAATTCATTTATCATTTTGTCTGCAAGAAAGATTTATTCATTTTTTTTTTTGTCTTCACCAGTAAAATAGATTGTAAACCTTTTTGTAGTTTAAAAAAAAAGACAATTTTTTTTGCTTTAACAGTTGGTTTAAAATGAAGGGGCGAAGTTTAAAACAAGATTTATGGCCAAGTTATGCTTTAAATCAAGAATTATATGTCTGCAAATAGAAAAATGACAAAAAAAAAAAAAAATATAAAAATAAAATAATACAGGAAAAGAAAAATATCTGTTAATTTTGTAGAGGGAAATAACAAATTTGTCGGTTCGTTAAGTTTGAAAATTGATTCTGTTGGCAAATTTGTTTTTGCTTTCTAAAAAAAAACTTGTTAAGTTAAAAGGAAACTTTTTAACAAAAAAAAATCTCAAATCAATTGGACTATCTATTTGTTCTTTAATAGCTTTAAAAGACAAAAAAGCTTAAAGTATCAGAAGAGCTTTAAAACTTATCTCAATATGGAAGAATATTTGAAGAAATAAACTTTTACTAAAAGTTGGTTTATCTCCGTAAATACGAGCCCAATCGCAAAAATAAGCAAATTTTGTTAAAACTTGAAGAAGGTAACAAGATTCCTCTTTCGATTGATACCAAAATTTTTTCGTTGTGCAAGAAACTCTATATCTTAATTGAAGCTGCTGATGTTTAGAAAAATGTTTTTCGTATAAAAAAGATTTAACAATATAATTGATTATCAATATTTCGCTAGCATCTTCAGAAAAATAAAACAAATTTCTAATATCGATGCGCCTCGTTGCTTAGGATGATTTTCGTCCTCATCGGTGTTGAGATTGAGGATAGCTTTATATGCTGAGAATAGCGCTCCATTGTTTGCCTGGGTGTATGCTCCCATTCGGAAATGTTAAATACAGGGTGGCTGATGAAAGCTGCTACTAAAGAAAACGTAATAAGTTATTTTCTATGTAACTAAACTGTTCCATTTTTAATTTAACTACAATGGAGAATTGGGACAATGAAACAAGACTGGATAGTGCAACGCTTACACGCTTTAGAGTCCGTTGTTTCCGTCCAAAGAGAATATAGGCGCATGATTGGCGGCACTCCTCCTAGCAGATGGAGGGTAAAGAGGCTCGTAAAGAATTTTACCGAACGTGGCACAATCGCAAGAAGACCTTATTATCGAGATCCCTCAAATCGGACGCATGAAACTATCGCCGCTGTAGCTGCTGCCATACAATCCAATTCTTGAGTTTCGACAAGGAACTTATCTGCTCAAATGCGTATCAGCAGACAATTTTGCACCAAGACTTAAACTTATTTCCATATAAGATTCAATTAACAAACAAACCCTAGAGACTTCCCGATCGTTTGGAATTTTGTGAGATCATTCAAATGGTGTCAGAGGATGAAAACGTCTTGAACTGCATTTTTATGTCTGACGAGACACATTTTGATTTAAACGGAAATGCTAACAAACAAAATTGTCGAATATGGAGCAAGTCTAACCCACAGATACTCAATCAGATGCAATTACATCCACTCCGCATCACAGTGTGGTGTGCATGCAGTTTCTTCAAGGTTCATTGTCGGGCCTTACTTTTTCGAAGAAAATGGTCTTACTGTTACGGCACATGAAGACCGTTACTTAAAGATGTTGAAGGAGCTTTTCTTTCCAGAATTGTGCCGAAAGAGAATCTCTTTCAACACTGTTTAGTTTCAACAAGATGGGGCAACTTGTCACATAGCCACGAATGTTATGACACAATTGAGGCAAAAATTGCTCAATAAACTGATTTCAAGAAACTCCACATTCCGATGGCCTCTCAGGTCTCCTTAGCTCACTGCACCTGATTTTTGTAGGGTTATTGCAAACAAGAAGTTGACAAAACAAACCCAACAATTTGGATAATGTTAAGCAATCCATTCGAACGGTAGTTGAGACAGTTCACACTGCAACACTCCAGGCAGCAATGAATAGCTTTTTGATAAGATGTTGTATATGTGTTGACGAGGGTGGAGGCCATTTGAATTCAATTATTTTCAAAACTTAATGAATTATTTTAATAAAAACATATTCTTTATTAAATGAATTTCTAAAAAGTAAATTACATAAACTTTACAAAAAGTTATTTCAGTTTCTTAACGTAGCAAAATTTATCGGGCTGTATGATTGATGTACGAGGGCGGTTCGGAAACTTCTTAGCCTAGCACAAAAAGCGCAGTATAAACAGAAAAAAGTGTTAAGTGTTTTCGAAACTTCCATCCCTACTATGAACACATGTTAAATTTTGTTTCGATCTGGTAACTCCTTCACATAGAAACAGGTGTTCACAAAAGACGCATCGGCGATTTTTTTTACAATGAAAAAATTAGAAATGCGTGGTGTCATTAAATATTTACATAAAAAAGGTTTATCGGTAGAAGAAATTCATAATGATATGGTGAATGTGTTAGTGAAAGTGCTCTTTCATATGTAACAATAAAAAATTGGGTTGCTGAATTTAAACGTGGTCGTACAAGCATTGAAGATGAACCACCTAGTGGATGTCCAAAAACAGCAACAACAACATAAATTGTAGCCAAAGTGCATGATATGGTATTAAATGATCGACGAATAAAAGTGCGTGAAATAGCTAATATCATGGGCATCTCAAATGATCGAGTCCATTTCATTTTGCATGAAGAACAACAGATGAAAAAGCTTTCGGCAAAATGGCTGCCGCATTTGTTAACAGTCGACCAAAAACGCATAAGAATGAACATTTCTCAAGCTTGTTTGGATCGTTTTAAGCGAAATAAAATGGATTTTAAGCGTCGTTTCATAACTGTTGATGAGACATAGATCCACCACTATACTCCAGGGACAGAAGAACAATCCAAACAATGGACTGAAGCTAGAAGAAGTGCCCCAAAGAAGGCAAAATGAATTCAATCTGCTGGTAAGGTTCTGGCAACGATTTTTTGGGACTTCGAAGGTATTTTACTGATTGACTATCTGCAAAAGGGTAAAACAATAAATTCAGAGCACTATTGCAACCTTTTGGATCAATTAAATGTACAAATTGGAGAAAAACGTCCTGGCTTACAACACAAAAAAATATTTTTTCATCAAGACAACGCATCAGCGCACAAGAGTGTTTTAACAATGGCTAAAATCAACGAATTAAAGTACGAGTTGCTGGACCACCCACCTTATTCTGCTGATTTAGCTCCCAGTGACTTTTTTTTTGTTTTTTTTTTTTTTTTGTTTCCAAATCTAAAAAAATTCATTGCCGGCAAGCGTTTTACCTCAAATAAAGACGCAATTACAGTTGTAAACCACTATTTTCATTGATATGCTAATTAGTTTCCGAACCGCCCTCGTAAAAGGCGATTTGCAAAAACTCATACGATAGGTTGATTAATTTTGCTTCACCCTATAATATAGAACCAGCTTAAAGCAAGATGCTCCATTTTTCCTTACATTCTGTTTATTTTGTTATGACAATCAGAGATCTGGCACATTTTGTTATTCCAATGCATCGTTTATACATTTATAACGAATAGTTTTTTAAACCTTCCTGTTTTATTTTTATTCAGAATTCCTTTTAAGAAATATAGAATAGTATGTAAAACCGCAAAAATATAAAAATAAAAATATACATGAAATTCATACATTGTTTTATGACAAATTTCTGCTACATGCACACAACCCAACACACACATGCATACAAATAGGTGTTTATAATGAACTAGCACAGGAATTCGTTATCCACTTTTTGTTTTACTACTTTGGTTTAACTGAATTACAATCTATTTTTTTATATATATATATTTTGAAACACAACACGCAAAGGCAATTTTTCATTTTTTTTCTTTTGCGTGCTATGCAGAAATTGTTTATTTTCTAGAAAAAAAATATTTATATTTTTCCTCGTATATATTACCAGGATGTTGTGTTGGAGTACAGGAAAAAAATCTAGATTCTTATTTTATTTTTTTATTTTTTTTTGTATGTGTTTTGCATGATTTCCGCTGACTTGACAAATCATAAAATGGCAGAAATATATACACACAATATTATTTAGGAAAGCTACCAAAACCACTAAAACAAACATTAAAGTAGTAAAAAAAAAAAATAGCAAAATATATTCTTGAAAAATTATACAAAAAATAAAAAACGAAAAATAAAATCACAACAAAATGTCACAAGAATAGTAACAAGAGTGTTATAAAAATGGAGCTAGAACAACCACTACATTCTAAATAAGATTCTGGAAAGAGGAGCAATCCTTGCTCTACAAAAAATTGTTGGTAAAGGCTAATCTACGTGGGTTCAGCGAGAAGTTAACCAGCATATTTTCGATGGCTTCATATTTAAAACAATTAAAGTAATTCTTGATCCTATTTTCTTTGACCTTTATTTAATTTAATATTTGCAAGCAATTCGTTCAGCTCAAGGTCCTTTTTGTTTTTTAATGTATTTTTCAATATTTCGTCTTCAGGAAGACTTCTTCAGGAAAATTTGTTTTTTTTTGTGTAAATTCAATACAAATTTTTAATTGAAAATTCAAAAATTTTCGTCTTCCAAAGGAAGAAGAAATATTGATAAATGCATTCAACATTTAAAAAAAAAAAACAAAAAGGACCTTGAGCTGAACGAATTATTTGCAAATATACCATTAAAGTAACATACAGAACAGTCAGTCGTAAAGCAGCTCTGGGCTAGGGAATAGCTCTCGCGTCATCGTAATTATTTCTTAAGTACGGTCAGGCTTGTTGTTGTTGTTTGGCCTTCGAAAGTTTTGCATCTCACTCTCATTGGTTAACTATCTACCTCAACTAACTGTATTAGTTTACAGTTTTTGTGAGGCATTTCGGTGTTAACTACGCGGCAACTTCCTATGCGAAGGCATAAGTCGGTACAGTTAGTCACAGCGCTGCAAAAAAAATACTGTTAATACCATCGTGGGCATAAAGTCTACGTTACTCCGCCCATGCTGTGCATCCTATACTTTGCAAATTTATTTGCAACTATATAGTTACAAATACAAATACAATAACATACAGAACAGATTATCAGCCATGTCACAGAGTCCAATTCCATTCCGAAACGGAATTGAATACATTTTTGGGTTCTTTAAAAAACGAAAAGCTAAAACTTTTCTGAAATGAAATCATATCTAAAATTAAGAATGTAATTAATACTTTAAATATTCTGTTTTTGAAAAAGTAAAGCCCTGTTTCAATTTCACTTCCGAACAGAATTGAACTGATTTCATTCTGAAAAACGTTTTCGATTTTCAGTTTATGAAAAACTGAAAACCGGATTCAAATCCACTTCTGAACGGAATCGAATTCTATGACAATTCTTCCTTCACAATATTCATTAATGAGGTTTATCGAATATGAGGACCTGCAATGGGATTTAGAATTTTTTTTAATACTATAGTATTTTTATTGTGAACAATCTTTGCAGCCGTTTTTACGTATTCAAAAAAAAATTTATTGAAACAATGAAAATATTTGTTGAAAACTAAAAATTTCGCTGAAATCCATTTAATCAAGGTAAAATATCTTAAAAATATTTTTCATTTTCTTTTTGAGTGGAAAGTTTTTTGTTTTATACAGGGTGTCCAAAATTGAGGTAACACTGGAGTTTTAATAAAAAGAAATACATATCAATTAAAAAATTACAAACAGCTTGTTGTCTATATGTCCGTTTTTCATAGGAGCTACCCTTATCTTCAGTAGACTTGAAAACCATGATAACATTAAAAAAATTATAAACAATTTTTTTTCTATGGTTTCTAGGAATCGGCATTTCATACGAGCAGTAGACTTGGAAACCTTGACAAGTTATTCTCAAACATTCCAGCAACGGTTTTATATTTGTTTGAAAGAAAAGTGGAGACGTGTGGAAAAGAAAAAGCTTGACTTAAAAAAAGACATTGTAAAACATTTTTCTTTTTAAATTCTCAATATAATTTTGGGATGTAAAGTTGAGTGCTAGAGAACACCTTTTCAAGGTTTCCAAGAATACTAATGATTAAGCTAGTTCGTATGAAATGTCGACATATAAATAACCAAGAATCGTAGAAAACACGCTGCTTTGATTGGTAAAAAAAAATACTTTTTCAGATATTAAAAACATTTTTATTTCAGTTTATTACACAGAAAAAATAATATCAACAAAATTTTTTACTAATAAAAAAAAAAAAAGTAATATCAACAAAATTTTTTACTGAAAAAATAATTTGTGTGTATATACATAAATTTAAAAAAAATAACCTTGGATATCATATTTTGTTGTTGTTTACAAAACTAGTTGTTTTTGATCAATAATTATTTTCAATAAACTTTTGTTTGAATCCACGAATTCGTTTACAGGACCGCATTCAAACAATTTATTAATTAATGCAACAAATTTCGTTATTCAAGGCGAAAAAAATTTTGTTCTGTGTACATGTGTTATAAATAAAAAATTATGTCGGTCGAAGGACCTCTCCTACTAAATCCGCAGGCTCCCAAACTTCTACCAATAGTTGGTATCTATTCGATAATATTAGACTAAAGTTCATAAACTACGGTAAGGGTATTTCTATGCTTTTGGTGTTTCGATTTCAAAAGCACCAAAAAAAAAAAAAGTTAAAGGTGTCAACTCGCGTGACCTCAGAGACCAATTATTTCATCTTCTACGAGAAATAATGCGCTTGTTGAACTTTTTTTTACAAAAATTCCATTGTTTCTCTTGCTAGATGGTCCATCCTATTGAAGACATATTTTCTTTTGCATATTTTCCGTCTTAAAAGGCTTCGTATTATGTGCCAGTAGCGTTTTCCATTGATATCTCAATTTTTGGCACTGGGATATATCCAATCAAATAATTTGCTGAATCAGCAAAATCCTTGTCTGCTTGCTGACCTACAAACAGATTTCACGGAATCAACAAAAAGTTGTGCTGAAAACAAGTTAAAGTTATAATTTTATTTCGTATACACATAAAAGTTGTTTATTACATCAAGAAATATTTTTATTGCGTTGATATCAAAGACAATATCAAATTAATAATTTTTAAACTCTCTTGTGTTTGTTATATAAGAAGTTGTCAATATAAATTTGTGCTAAAATTGGGAAATATAATAATTTTCCGGCTAAACTTAACTAGTTACAATCATCACAACATCATTACTTCTAGCTTAAAATATTTTTAGTCAAATATTTTGACCCGTTTCTTAATACTTCATTTTTCCCACTGTGCAGTGAATGTTTTTCACAATCCACCTGATTTATGTTTTTGCCGAGAACATGAAAATCATCGCTAATAACAACAAAGAATGCCCTCAGGGTTCTACTAATTTTGTTGTTTGCAAGTGATGTTTTGATTTTTAGTTTTTCTTTTTTAACGTTTTCAGTGCCAGAAGAAGTATTACCTTCTCAGTCATATACTTACATACATATGTGTATGGATGATTCTCGTTTAAAATGTATATTTTGTGCTGGGTTTTTAAACTTTACAAATATAATTATTACAAATACGGGAAGGTTAAAGACGCACGAATTCTAGAATAATATTGTATTGTATTGTATTTGTAAAGCAACGTACTCACGGTTGTCAAATCTTACAATATTGCCAGTAAAATTGTCTGATAATGTGTTACAATCGTGTGAAATGCCAATTTTTAACTTACAACATTGTCAGAAAAACCATTGTCAATCAATTGTAAGACGACAAAGTTGTCAGGCAGCTGAAAATCGTAAGAACACTCTTCATCGGCATTGCCAGATAATTGGCTGGCATTGTAAGCTCAGTTTTAATTGTCAGATGTATAAAATTATGACACCTGACAATGGCATCATTGGCAGAAAAAAGTTTGATGGGAAACACTGCCAAACAGATGGTTGTTGATATACATAATGAATTATTTGTCAGACCATAGTCTGACAATGAAATTGTAAGATTTTCTTATGATCGTCTGAACACACAATTTACTTCTGCGGGACAATTTTTCATTGTCACTACATTGTCAGCATGTTGCCAGATCTTACAATATTATAACATCTGACAATCGTGTGTACATAGCTCAAGAATACAGTTGCAAATAAATTTGCATATAGTATATCATGCACAGCATGGGCGAAGTAACGTAGACCTTATACCCACAATGGTGTTAAGAGTAATTTTTTGCGGCGCTGTGACTAACTGTACCGACCTATGCCTTCGCATAGGAAGTTGCCGTGTGGTTAACAACGAAAGACCTCAAAAAGACAATACAGTTAGTTTAGGCAGACAGTTAACCAATAAGAGTGAGACGCAAAACTCTCGAAGTCCAAACAACACCAACAAGCCTGAACGCACTTAAGAAATAATTACGATGACGCAAGAGCTGTTCCCCAGCCCAGAGCTGCTTTACGACTGTGGAATTAAATTATATGTCGATTTATTTATATTTTTGTGTATTGAGTGTTACGTTTATTGCCACGATTGTTCTGAAAATGAATTTTGGCGAAAGCAATAGTCAACAGGTAGTGTGTAAAAAAGTTGAAATTTGTATACAGGGTGTCCCAGAACCCAGACCGCCAAGCCAAAATAGGGTGACAAGATTGACTGTATCACTATTATGAGAAAAATCAGAAAAAAAATCGAAAAAAAACTTGTGACTCAGTTGAAATCTTTGCATTTCTTTTTTTAGATATTTTTTCTGATTTTTCTTACTGTGGTTACAATTAATTTTGTTTCGGGTTGGCTTTGAGCTCTGGGCTATCCTGTATATCTGCTCTATAAAAAGAGAATTAACTTATTATTGAGAGATATTAAAAGTTATGCCAATTTTCTAAATTTGAATTTTGGGGTCATGCAAAAGTTAAAAATTGGAATTTTTTAAAATAATTCCTTTTCAAAGCTTATCATTTACATGATAAAATAGCATTTAAAAACTAATTTGATGTTCCCACATCACAAGCAAGCGACTTATCCTTAAATGTGTATGAAAATAACTAAATTTTTTGAGTGATTTCTGTACAAATAATTTAGGCTCCATGAAAATTTGTGCTATGTAATAATTTTTAAGCGATTCAGACAACGTTCTTGCATTTTAAATGACAAACTGATGCTACTTTATGGATTTACTTAATTAATGTGCTTTCAAAAATCACACAAAATGATGGATATTACCAATAAAAGCGAGTAACACTCAATACACAAAACTGCCAATACCAACAAGTTATTAAAAAAAAGTTGTAATAAGTATTAAGTTTTTTATTCGCTATTTAAGCTTCTAACATTTATACAAGTAAAAAATTATAAATAGCTTGTTTTCTATGTTTCCCAGCTATCTATATGTCGACATATAGATAGCTGGGAAACATAGAAAACAAGCTATTTATAATTTTTTACTGTTGTAATAAGTATTATTTTGTATATATAGGGTGTTTTTAAAAGAGTTATGGGACTTTGAATTGGAATAAAACAAAGATAAACTTTTTAAATGGACATAAAGTTTACTTTATTCGAAAGATAACCTTGTGGTTTTATTACTCAAACAAGACTTCTAGTATATGACTGGCACGGCTGGCACGGGCGTAGTCTAATCTAAAGGTCCAATTCGATTCGATTCCTATTTCGATTACTATTTCTAAACTCTGTGGCCGTAAATCGGCAATGACGCGGCGAATATTGTCCTCCAAGTGGTCAATCGTTTCAGGCTGATCAGCGTTCACTAGCTACTATACATATCCCACCCTAGAAAATACTTTAGCGGTAGTAGATTGTACGATCTGAACTATACAATAACCATACCATATAAATAAATCAATTGTGGCATGAGGTATATAACATATTACACCGTCTTTATGAAACCACAGCTCCTACACATTATGGTTGTTCAGTTGATGAATAAAAAATCGGTAATCATGGTTCCATTGCCGCCATTGACTGTAGCGCTCTGACAAGCATTGTTTCTAAAGAAGTACAGACGAGTGATTCCACTAGCCCATAAAGCACAAAAAACATGGAGTTTTCTGCATGTATGGGTGTCTCAACATAAAATTTAGGGTTACTATCACTTCAAATATGGCGGTTTTGCTTATTAACATATCCATTCAAATAAAAGCCAGGCAAAAACCAAAATTCGCTTATGAAAAGCGGGATCAATGATCCAAAAAATTATCACCATTTGGAAGCGCTTTACAGGCATTAGTAAAACATAAATCGCTTAACGGCTGATAAACTGGCCACCAGTTAAAAAAGTGATGCCTACCTAAAGTTTTATATCTCTATAAACAACCAATATATAATATAGTTAATATGTAAGATGGTAAACCCAAGCGCAAGAATTCATTGTTTGTAAACCAGACCAGCGTCAGCAAGAAAAATACACAGTGAAAAGTTTTGCAGTAACAAGCTTCTATAAAACTATTTAAAACATTTGAAAATCCGCTAAAACAGATATAATTTTCAAATCTAAGTTATTTTTAAACAAATACTTCGCCCTGCTTTTAAGGAAGAAAAAACACATTTGAAAGGAGAACCACTCGTATGTTAGTTAAACTGGTAAATTAAATTAAAAAGCACATAAATAAAAAGCAGCTTAAAGCATTATGCAGCTTGTTTTTCTCCGATTTCTTTCTTGCGTTCGTTCGTTCGTTCATTAAGCTCAACATCCGTTAACAATAACCAACTGCTTCCGGTTGTGCACTTAAATTTGACCCTTCCCCCCTCCCTTCCATCACACACACACACACACACATACAAAAATACAGCTAATCATTCAAAGTTGGTCAAGTAAACATTACTTCGTGCTTGGTGCTTTACTTGAAATACAAAGCTGGTGCTTTTCATTTCATTTCGATGTTTAAAGAGATGATTTCCAGAGCAAATCTCATTTTCCTTTTCATTTAAAAACATTTCTTTTTCTTTAATAAGATGAATGATGTGCATGTCTTGTTCTTATGAAAAGTCATGCATCAATTCGACATGGTGAATTTTCAATATATTGATGATTACTGCCAGTCATGGTAAAAAAAGAAGCCAAGAATTTCACTAATATTATTGCTACCGGTAAGTAAGTTGGTGGATGTGTGTCTGTCCATGATAATTCTTGCTTTTCAGCAGGTGGTATGCAAGGCAATTTCTTTCATTTTCCTTTTAATTAGTTAAGCTTCATGTTTTGTTTTTTAATGCCCTCAAAGAAGTTTTAAACAATGATGATCTGTAAAATTAAAAAATCCTTAATCCCAAAAGTATGCTTCATTTTTTATTGCCCGAAAGATTAATGATTTAAAAAAAATTTGTGTCATGGTCATTAAAAGTAAAAGCTTAAGTTAAACCAAAGTATAGAAATGATGGAATTATATTAGGTGTAGAAAATATTTAAGAGACATTTTTCTTTACTCCCGACGATATTTGTTTTTAATGGAGATAATGCTTCATGGCGTAGCTATTCGTAGCACAATTTAGGATTTTTCTTACAGTGACTACAAACATTTACCTTGCCTGGGATAGAGTAGCACTTTTTTCGCAAAAATCGATCACATCTATCGAACAAAGTTCTATTCCATCTCTATCTCAATCTCAAAAACTGTGGCCAAGGTCATGTTGTCCGCCAAACCCACCTTGGCCTTCTTTGATGCATGTTATCTTGATGATAACATCATTTTCTGTTATGTTTTTAGTCTCTGGGGTATTGTCATTGATCTGTGTTCCCTGTACGGTTATATATCTCTTGTTATGGATCCCAAAAACTGTGCCAAGATCATGTTGGCCGCCAGACCCACCACATCAAACTGTTGCCTTCTTTCCCGATAAAACCTACACTTTTTATTGTGTTTTTAGACTCTCGGGTATTGTGATTGAACTATATTTCGTGTACATTTATATAATGGCGCAAACTGCTAAATACTCCTTTGAAGATTAACATTTTTGAAGATTAACATTTTTTTTTTTTGCCTGTATATGTATTACAGAATCTTAAGGGTCCTAAAAAAAGCATTTAAGCAACAAAACGTAACGTTAAAACTCTTTAAACTATTCATTTTAACACTTAAAAGAGATAACTTGAAAGAAAAACATTTGAGAAACATCTTACGAACACAAGGAAACCATTAACTTTTCATAAATATTTTTTTATTTTAGGTTATGTTCTTTACATCCTAATCTAAAATAAAAAATCAAGAGTCTTATATAGAACCATTTTTGCTGATATATATGTCAGCCAGTTTAATGATGTGAGAACATTAAATAAATACCGTTTTTCTGTGTCACTAAATCTTTGTGCCTTTTTAATCAAAGTGAACAAAACGTTGCCTACTTTTGGCCGCATTTTAATTCATAATATAAAATTCTTACCTGTTCAAAAACAGCCCCTCTAGAGTTCTATGACTCATTTTGTCTGTTATATTTTTTCATAATTTTCATTTTCATAAACTGCAATTAATTGTGCAGAGTTTACAACTCTCTTTCTCTCTTACTCTGTTTGCCGTCGTTGAGAAGCATCATATTTCCCTAAAGACTGGCAACATAAATAATTGTGTTATTACATAGACAGCCATTTGGGACTTGTAAATAACTGCAATTATTTACCTGAGTTGTTGGATTTTATATTCCACCATTTTTTACCATAAACGTTATGGCATGAAACTGAAACTGCAAAAATAGCAACTAAGTTTTAGCACACAAAGACAGGCACACTTGTCGACACATTTGTCTATCTTTCTGAACAGGATGTTGTCTTCTGAAGGAATATAAAATAGCAAAAAAAAATTTTATTTTTTTTAAACTTTTGAAATGAAAAATAAACAAACGTTTTGCTTGGCTCCAGTAAATATCACTTAATCGTTTAAAAGTTTAACAAATGACATAAAATTTTATTGCAATGAACGCAATTAAATGTGGAAAATTAGGATTATATAGCCAATCAATTTTTGACCAAAATGTGGGAAGTTTTCTACAAACGATTAATAATAAATAATAATAATAATAATAATGGTCTTTTGTAAAGGCTGAAGAAATCGCGAAAAATTTTCTAATGAAAATATATTTCTAGAGCAAATGATAACAAATTTTTTCATCAAAATCATTTTTTCTATAAACTTTTTTAATAAAGGGTGGTCCAACTATAATATATGATATAAATTGTGAATCTAATTTTTTCCTCAACTTGATTTACTTTTTTTGTTTTTGTGAAGGCTTAAACAAAAATAACCAGAAGTGTCTCAATTGTCACAAATTCGCATGCTCCAGAGCTATTAGGGAAACCTCTTAGGTTTAAACTACATTCAGAACATTTAATCTAATATACAGACACCTCATCCAGCGCCGGAATGGTCTGCTATACAGAACCTCCCGGGTGCTTTGTGGGTCCTCGCTCTGCTAATTAACCCTTGATGTGGGCTAGTTGAATAGACAGAGTGTAAAAGTGATTTACATCAGCAGCTGCCTTGTCGACTTAATCTGATGATATTCTAACTGCACGGGGTGAATTATTCACGATTTGATTTGCAAGTCTCACATAGATTGCAACTTTTTTCCATTAGTTTGTAGCCACATAGTCGAACCCAGGGTGAATTAACGTTATAAACTATGAAAGTACCTTTTCACTATAAATTATTTTTATTTGAATTATTCTTATGTTAACAATATAATTTTTAAATGTTTCATTCAGAAAAAAACACCAAATTCACTTTCATAAATGTAAAGATGGTGAGCAAGCAGAACCTCCCGGGGAATTGTTTGGCTAATCCCTTTCTGTCAGTTTAACCTTATTTTTATTTATTATTAATATTGGATGAGATTGCATTATTCGATTAGCCACTTGCGCTGGTACAAGTGTTGATCTGCACGTCCTCTTGCCCCATTTTGGGTTAAGTGTGTCAAGAAAACAGACAAGCTCCTTCATTGGGAGTGATATTAAGTCACATTCACTTAACATATGTGCTTGCAGCATATATCTCCTATGTCCCAATGCTCTACAGTGGGTGATCAAGTGCTCCATTGACTCCTCTTTCCCGCAGATTCTGCAAATGTCTGTGTTTGAAATGCCTATCCTGTGCAGGTGATTAAGGCAGGTATAATGAACTGTAAGTGCACCTGTCAGTATTCTAAGGCTTTTCCTGTCCAGTTTTACAGCACGTTCGGCCCTTTTTGTATAAAAGATTAAAAATTTCTCAGAATGTTCCAGACCAGCTGTCTTGTTCCAATGTTGCTCAACGATGAACTCTGTCCTTCCTTAGTGAGGGTTTCACAACTCTAATATAAAAGATGTCATGTAGTCCCAAAGACTTTTATTTGCTATAATAAACGAGGAGCTACTATCATTCTATGTCCCAGAAAACAGAGTGGAGTTAGGTGTTCACCAAGTAGATCTTGATCATTTAGGGTCAAGAGATGGAGGAAGAGATAAATCTTCACATTAATGACCCTGAACCTCAACTATGTGTCAAAGTCATTGAAAATATGAACCATCAGTTATTGGCCGAATAATTTTCTTACATCTTTCTATCATAACAAAACTTATTACTTAAAATAATTCTTTGAAAACTTTTTTTAATATGCAATTAACATAGCGCATTTTGGTTGGACCTCCCTTTAGAAAAGATCTCTAACAAAAATCACTACAGAAAAAATTAAATAATAAAAGACATTATTTGTTAAAAAAGAATGCACGAATATGTATTGGATAGAAAGGTTATTCCAAAAAGTTTTAATTAAATAATTAGGAGGAGCAAAATCCTACACAAAAAAAAAATCAAAAAATTTATGTATAAAAATATTTGCTTTAAAAAAATTTCTAATTATAAATTTGTCATTAGAAAAAAATCGCTTCTATAAGACAGCTTTATTCAGACGCAAAACTGCATTTAAACTTCCAATAAACATGAAAAATTTAAACAAACTTTTAATAAAATTCAAAACACTTAAAAATAGACTACAATTTGTTGAGATTGGATGGCCCCAAATGTATGCTAAGCTAAAAACAAAATAATGTTTTTTTTATTTAAAAAGTTGTGCATGAACTTTTCTCTTGTAATATTTAAACATTTATTGTATTAAGGCTAAAGACAAAAAAAAAATAAAGTTTCCATTAATATTAAGGGTGTTTAAAATATTATTAAAGGGAGAAGAATAATAGCAAAATAGACCAGAAAGTTTGCTGAACACAAATTGCCAGCAAACCACTTGTGTTGTTCGTTACAGACACATTTTAAAAATTGTTTTCCGTTGAGTGAAATCAAATTAAAAAATCCAAACAAAGTACCAGGGAGTTGCAAGGAAGTAATACAACAAGTAGAGGAAAAAAAAAGTAAACATCATACACAAAAATCCATCAACTTAACAAATAGACAACAAAACTACAATTGCTAAAATGTAAAATAGAAGTAGGAGTTAAAGAATTTTACAAAGTAGTGGTAGATTTCGGCTTGTACATTTTTCTTATTTGTTTTTTACATAAAGCTTAGATAGCAGAAAATCGGCAACAGCAGCAGTAGTAGTAGCATCATCATCATCTTTGGCAGTTGGACCAGTTGAATCATCACCATCATCACCACTCAGCTCCCATTTAATTTACAAATTGTAAAAGATTCTTGTGCACTTAAAAGAATAATGCCAGCAAAATTTGAAATAATAGCATGAACCAAAAATCATAACAAAGCAAACAACTTATGTGCACAAGAAAAAAATTAAACTTCAATTACAAAACACTTATATGTAAGCTGAAAAAGATAAAAATGTTGCAAAATGTTCTAACTTCAGTTTGTTTGCTGGGTAGGAATTTCACAACCACCCTATTTTGAATATGGTTTGTTTGCAAGTGTGGAAATTTTAACAAGTGTTAGACATATAACAATGAAATATGTTGTATATACATATACGTAACAAAAATCATATACATAACAAAAATCATATAAAATTTACTAAAGGGAGTAAAATTATTCCAATAAACAATTGCGATAGCTCCACTGGTTGCTGAAGATACAATAGCACAAGAGTAAAGGCAAACAAATGTAGTAACGAATGTGTTCGTGTCTTACCAAAACAATTTTAAAGTGTATTAAAATAAGTAATTGCCTCAGGCTTTCATGTGACTGTTACAGATATACGACACGTTTCGCTTAAAGAATATGATATTTAAATTATACGACTGTTCACATTTAATTTTTCCATTTCCACCTTTTTGACACAGCGTAGACAATTTTGAGATGAAATAATTGCTGAAAAGTACATTTAATAAAAACATTGAATGACATTGCAGTTTTCCTTTCAAATACGGACGAGGGGATGAACGTTCGAATCATGTTTGCCTTTCTAGCAAGATGGGACTTACACTTAAATACGGAAGTACATTTGAAGAAAAAAGTACATATTAAAGGAAATTTATTTCAAGAAAAATAAGTCAAGGAATAACTAACAATTTTGTTTAAAAATATACATTTTGAAAGGGACCTTTTCAAACAAATAAGCTTTTTGAAAAAGTACTTTCTGGTAGAAGTAATTGTTAAAAAATTATGTACTATCTATTAAAAAAGTTTTTTGTGAAAAAGCTGTTTGAAAAACTGTTTTTTTAAAAATGTATCTTCTACATTATGTAAATTTTAGAAAATGCAAATATTCCAAAAATCGTCTCTCAAAATATTACTTCCAAAAAATCCATTTGTAAAGGAATATATTTTTAAAGTACTCACCCCGTAAAAAGTATCTTTCAGTTACATTTCCTTAAAAAAAATAAAAATTTCAAAGCTATATGTAGTCTTGACAACCTGACCAAAAAGGATGGCCCATTACTTCAGTTGGGTTCCTTCTACAAATGGCAATCGAGCTTTATGCTATCCTATCTATCTATCCTCTCTCTCCCTCTCTCTCTCTCTCTCTTTCTATCTGCTTATGAGATCCAGAGTCAGTATAGCTCTTTTCATACTAAACTTTAATAGCAAAAGAGCCAGTTATTTTTATTATTTATCAACGTACGTATGTATGTATGTTGATAGGCTCTGTGCCGTGAGATACGTATATTTGTTTTAATGATAAATAATCGAACTAATTTTAATACATCTAATACAGTGGTGGACAAATTTGTGTGCACTTGTATTAGTGAGATAATTTGAGTGTAATATAAAGTACTGTGACAAGCAAAACTAACACAAACATTTTCGTATGAACAATTAAATCGTATGAACGTTAATGCTGTTATGATAGTTTCGCAAGAGCTATAAATGTTTCAAATACGTCGAACCAATTTATTACGTTGTTTACTACATATGATTTTTAAGTCCGAAAATCTTTTTTTACATAAGTGTGTTATTATATTTATTCATATTAGAATGGAAGAAATCATAATACCTTCCAATACCATTTTCTGTACACATTTTAAATGTTTGATGACATTAAATACATATGCAGACGCATTTTTTATTATAAAAACTTTTGCGTCGCCATTTATGTTATCTACTGTAAGTGGAAAAAAAGCTACTGTAAATGGAAAAAAAGCTCTAAGCTTCTAGCTGAGATGTGCATTCGCGAACGTCTGTTGAACGACTAAATTAAAGAGCGTAAGAAAATGAAGGCGTTGCTTATAAACAATTGTTTAACTAAATGTCCATCACTGATCTAATGTTGGTATCATTCGTCTGGCTCAAGTTCAATCCTGTGGCAGTGCTCTGTAACTCTCGCCACGAGAAACTTTTCGACTGAAACGTGTGAAATGAAACAAAGTTGAAACAAACAGCTGCTTTTCTCACTAAACTGTGTCTATAACTTTTTTTGGTGAGTAATAGCTGTCACGTAAGGAAATTACTCGCCATTTTACAGAAAAACTGTGTCTGTAAAACTTTTGCGAAAAAATTTTCCGCTTTCAACTGTCATTATTTCTCGCAAATAAAAAGGCTGTGAGATAGTATTTCAAATAACAATAATCATCATTAAATAATTATTTACACAATTTAGTTTTTTTTTAACTTTTTGATTAATTTTTATACCCTTCACACAACAAGTTTTAAGGGAATACTTAAGTTTGCAATTTCAACAATTTTAATTTCTGACTCAACAAAGTATATTTTAATACCCTTGTAATGTTTTTTTCAGAATTCACAAATTGCAAATGTTTTTTAATTTTACAAAATGTTGTACATAAGTATGTACGTAAGTATGTGTTTGTAAATAAAATGCAAACGTTAGAGCCATACCATACATTTTCTAGAATAACCGGCGGTTATAATATGACGCTGTCGAACAAAATTTCTTAACTTTAGTAATTTTTGGTCAGCGGCGATACTAATTGTGGCTGGCGCTTTCACTTTTAAAATTGCATGTTGGCATCGTAATCGCTTTGGATAGTTTTCGACATGAGTTACAGATGCAATTTTTTCTCACTTTTCGAGAAACGATAATTTGTTTCACAAGTTTTCGACGCGAGAACTTCTCGCCAAAGTTACAGAACACAGCCACTGTTTATTCAGTGACAGCAAACTGCAGTACAAACAAGTGGGATTATAACAAATTGCATATATGATCAATATGAGACAAATATAGACAACAAAAAATAAATAAGAGCTCGCTGGCTGAGTTGGTTTAGCGGCCGTATCAAAAAAATACATCATGTTTACATGATACTGAGTTCGAATCCTAGTGGGTGCTGATGAGCAGTGTAGCGACTGCGAAACAGCTAGTTGTCCCCAAGCTTTAATGTATTCAATTATTTTTTCCTGTCTTCTTTGATGCAGAATTATTGATCGCGGCGTTATAATTAAAAATAAATATATGTACGTACAACTTTTTTTTGCACTGCGAATTTCATTCTCTTCCAATCCAGCCAATCCAGTTCTATGCAGTTACTACACATTCAAAACGATTTTATTTATATTTTCACACTAAGCGATTTTTTAATAAGACTCTACACAAGTGTTTGTTTACATATGAACGATATACCAATATTTTTTTTAAGTTTATCCGCTTTTTCAAATAAAGCCTTTTAAATCTAATTAATTTATTTTAAAACAAACACTTTTGGAACAAACAAATTCTTAACTTCTCACACTTGAAACTTGTTACATAAACAACCAGCCGCAAAACAAACATTTGTCTAAAAACAAAGCACCCCAAATAAGTTTAAAATAAAAAAAAAAGGCAATTTTTTTTATCAGAAACGATTTGAGCAATAAATTTTAACTCATTTGTTTTTTTCTTCTTCAAACTTTAAGAAACAAAGTTGCATTAATCAAAATATAAGAGTTTTAAAGACTAAACAAAGTCAGTCAAAATTTAAGCAGACAAACGAAACGTTTTAAATCATGAAGCACTTTCAGTTGAACGTAAAGCTAATAAGGAGATATTGAGAATATTGCAAACAGAGATTTTGCTTATTATCTACTGCAGGGACTGAAAATGCGCTTTTTGAAACAAGGTATTTATGAAACTGAATATATTTTTTTTCTTTAGATGTCTCCAGGGAATTTGTTAGAGCATGCCGTGGTGCATTACTATCAAAACTAGCCGCTTTTGGTGGTGGTAAGGAGGTTTCTCTTAGTTGTTGTAAATTGGGTTCCTTTAAATGAATTGAATCTTGGTACTGCAAGACTCGCTTCTTTTTTCTACTTTATTTTTTATTTTTCATAATGCTTCTCTATATCAAAGTTCCAATCCTGTACACTCTTTTGCAGATGATAGCGGAATAGTCATTCGTACTCATTCAGTTATAGGCCCGGCCTATGCAAGAGTAATAACAAGAGGCAAAGTATGAATGATTCACTGTGTAATAGTCTTCTTTTAAACTCCGATTGAGGTCGTAAAAACTGGGTCGACTTCAATGCTCGCAAGACCCAGTGTTATTTATTAGCACACAAACACATTACCGTGAATGCTGCTTTATCTGTACTAAACGATGGTATAAATTATGAGAAATCGGATGCTCTTGATATTCTTGAAATGAAAATTTTGTCTGATGTTCGCTAGACTGAACACTTTTTTCATATCTCTAAAGAAAAATACGAGTGCCTTAGTATTCTAAACCGGTCCAAGATGTCATTTTCTCTATCCAATCTCCTCACTAGTTATGCCATCTATATCTGACCGAAAATGTAAATGAGAGAGAGCGCGAAGAAGCTTATCGGTGACAGTAGGATATCCAACTCTGTTAACTCATTGTAGCATCGCCGCATTGTGGAGTGTGTTGCTCTCTTTTATCATTATGGCTATAGATTTTGCTCTGACAAGGTTAAGGATCATGTTACCGTGCGGCATAGGGCCATATATTTTAGCGCAACACGCGTTCATCGTCCAGAACTCATCTTTTTGTAATCAATTGCCCAGTGAATTGCACAACACATTACAGATTTTCGGCAGTAAGACTTGTTTGTGGAACAATTTGACTATAGACATGTTTCTTATCATATATAGAGCTTCCTGAGGAGCAGGTTTTCCCTTCGTTTACTCTTCACCAGGTCGCTCTGCTTTCAGGGGCATTGACAAGTAGAAGTTCCTCGGTTGTTGTAGCAAATAAAACTGTTGGTAGACTCGGCATTTAACCGTCACCAAGGGTTAATTGGCAGAACGCGGATCAGCAAAGCCCACGGGAGACCACTACGGCACTGCCTTGGTCGAAACGCTCTGGCTGTAGTTTAAATCTAAAATCGCAAGAAGGGAAATTATTTCCCTGAGAACTATAATGCTACATGATAGGGGCTGGTGAATCGTGGATAATTGACCCTATGTAGTTGGTCCACTATCAGATAAAGCTGTCAAGGCAAGTACTGATGAAAATCAATGACGCATTATGTTACATACCTATAAAGTTTGAAGCTTCAAATCAAATGTTCACAAACACTGCACCCTCTTTCCACGTACTAATAATCTTTTTTCCTGTATAATCAGTACAAATCACTGTATATCAGCCATGTTCCGAGAAGGCGCGTTCTGAAACCGCAATGCGTTTTGAAAAACGCTTAATTGATTTTTAGGTATTCTGAGGAACGCGCGTTTTACTGGCGTTTAGGAGATTTTCCGACATGTGTTTTACATACGTATATATACGTATGTATGTATGTGCTAGTAATATAAAACGAAAAAAAAAAATTGACAACAAATACATAAAAATTTTTTTCAATTTAGTTTTATTAATGAAAATGTGTAAAATTCTTTTTACTGAAATAAAGAAAAAAACATATTAAATTTTAATTGTGGATAATTTTATTGCCTTTTGCAAGTTCAGTTTTAGTAAATTCAATCAGTTCACTTCAATATATACATGCGATTTGAAGTCGCCAATTTTAAGCGATATGCGTTTTCCAGAACACCTATTTGGTGATTTGAAATCGCAAAACCATACTTCTTGCGTTATACGTTTCTCAGAACACCTATTTGGCGTTTTCAAATCGAAAATGCAAAATTTAAACGATTTGCGTTTCTCAGAACAGGCCTGTATGTATGACTCATCCCCTGAGTACGGCTCCAAGAGAAAGATGAAATGTTCGTTAATTCAATGATTTTTCTCAGTTTGATCATGTTAAAAAAAATTTTTTATTAATTCAATGAATTATTTCACTGGAAATTTTTCTAACTAATTAATAACATTAATCATGTAAGGCCATTACCTGTAACAGAAAAAATTTTGTGCGTTCGTTGGCTTTTAATGTAAGTTTTTGTATTAGCTGTTTATTGTGTTGTATTTTACCAATAGATATAAAATCTCATATAAGGTGTAAAAATACGTTAGTAGCCGGTTTAAGTGTTCACAGATGTTTGCAAACCACAAAAATCCAATTAAACATATCGATGACCCATTTTGTACTTCGCAGGTGCGTTTGAACATCACAAGGATCCAATAAAGGATTTTTAACGTATACACTACGACCGCATTCATTATCTGTGATCTGATTATATAAACGTTATTAGATTTGCTACAAAGCAATTTCTTTGAATGAAGCTTTATTATTTTTTTTAGCTTTAGAAAGAAGTTCTTCTCAATTTTGCTTCAAATTAATAGTTCATATTATTAAAAACTTTTCGCAAACATATTTCTTATCTTTCCCAACAAAGTGCGTAAATTTAAACAAATAAAATGAATGAATGAGTTGAGTTGAGTGAGTCGAGTAAGCGAATGCCATAAGTAGAATAAAGTGAACAATTTTGAAATTGCTCAACTTTTTATTTACGCTTCGTTAGCATTTATATTTAAAATTATTACTTTCTGTTAGTTTTTACTTGTTCATTCCGTCCTCCTTGTTTGAAAATATGCAGGAGAAGACAAATTTCCTCCCTTTTAATTCAACGACTATGCACCATAGTGACAGTTTAATGCAAGAAACTCTTAATATTTAACATGACAGCTATAAAGTGCATTTATTTTGTTTTTTGAAACTTTGTTTTATTTAAAACATTGAGGAATATAAAACTTTGCATAAAAAGTGTTAAACCAAAGAAATTTTATTTAAATTTTAAGTGTAAAATAAAATATGGGAAAATTTAACTTTAAGAAGATAACGAAAGTAAATACGAGTAGTAGTTTCACTTCATAAAAAAAAATTATACGGACGTGCAAATCACTTTTTGTGAAAGTGATTTAAAATCACAAAAAATTTGTGCTGCAGAAACATAATATACTTATATGTGATTTTTGTGCTAGCAAGCCGTTAAACAAACCTGCAGTCAATTGTTAGTCACATTTTTGCAGATACCTTATCGGGGCCCTAGATCATTAATAAATAATCTAATTTGCTTTTTGTTGATTACTTATGTAAAATTATTTATTTTATACGACATAGTGATCTAAGTTTAAAACAAACTAGATACGCTTATTTTGTTGCAAAAACTGTTAATTTAATTGCCATACTTTGAGAAAGTCAGTTGAATCATGGCAATACTGAGCACAGGGGCCATGAAGACAACACCAATTAAAGCTCTTCTTGCACTTATGAGCTGGATGCCATATGACTTAGAAGCCAGGTAGATAGCATTAAAAGCTGCGATCAGGTTGAACGCGACAGTAGCATGGACCGACAGACCGTGGGGACACATACTTGACAATGGAGAGCACCTTGTTTCCGATCTCATTGACTACTCCATCTCAAAACCATTCCTATCATTGAACTTCGACTACCAATTCGAGAAATCTCTCTTCGAAGCTGAATCCATCTATGTTTACACGGAATGGTGAGTTAGTTATTCGCGAATCAGCTGTACCTCTGTGTGGCTCACACTGGTCGCAACTTTTTGCCATAAGTTTTTTGACATATAAACAAACACCTAGCTGAAGAATTTGGGCCTTCTAATCCCTCCTGTATGCAATTTCCCATGTAAGTTCATGGAAGATAAGGCTTAATGAATTGGTAGCCCGAAGTCCCGTAAGAGCTTCAGCCCGTTACCAACTCACCGATCTAAGCATTACTCTTCGTTCCTTACAGTACAGGTATCTGTTGCAAAACAACTGCACCTTGGGGGTTATTAGCTCGCGAAAACATATTTGCTGTTTCAAAACTGCATGTGCTTTGAAATCGCTTGATTTTTAGAAGAGGCTTATTAGTTTAAGAAGCAATGACTTTAAATGTAAAAAGGTGGTATAGTTTTAGGAGCAGTGACTAATAAAAACTACGTTTTTAACAGTCAGTGCATTTCTCACCGTTTTTGCTGCTTTTTAATATATTTTGTGCGAAAAGTTCTTTAGTCGGTGAGTAGTGCGCTTTTTTTTCTCATTTTCGGTGCGCTTATTGCATTTCGGTGGCACCAAATAATATTCAATTCAATGCAAAAAAAATTTTACACGTCGTTTTTTGAGCAAACGGCAAAAAATAAAATAAAATTGAAAATATGGCTCATTTCAGTACTGGTTTATATAAAAACATATAAAACTGAAAATGTGGTTCGTGTCAGTACTAGTTATTGAACATTTATCTAAGTTTTATTTTCGAAGTTCAGTTCGAACAAAAAAAATGAAACACCCAAACTACTTTATCAGAACAACAAAAATAATATATTAACTTTTCAAATCATTCTTATTTTCATTGTACTGCTTTTCTGGAACATGCCGGTATATAAAATTTTTACATATCATTTTGTCAAATTTTTTTTTGTTTTATAAAAACTACTGTTTTGCTATTAAACGATCAAGCCAAGTTTGTCAAATATTACAATGAAAGCAGATAATGAATAGTGAAGTTCGTGTTTATGAAGGCGCGTGAATTCACTACTGTTTTAGTAATTAATAAATTACCAAATTAATTATTAAATTCTTAAATTTTTCAATTTTTTTTTATTATTTTTATTTTGATAAAAAAAATTTTGGTTATGATAAACTTCATCTTGTATTTGTTATAATTCTATCTAATTTTCGTATATCGCACCCTAAATTCAAAATACAAAATTTTCAGGATAGACAAAAAACTGTAAAATGTAAATATGATTGTAGTATTTAAAGAACAATATTCTATTATGAAAAAATGCAATATTAAAGAAGGTTCTACTATATTTTTTTCAATTTTATATTATGGTTGCGAAAAAATAAAAAACTGGCTTTTATGGACAAAAGTCAGTTTTGAAAAATTTTGAGTTGTGACCCTTTTGTATTTAGGGTACGATATAAATATCAATAAATTCTACTCTAGCCAACGGGTTTTTACTGTTCGCTTACAAAAACAGGAATGAAATTCACACTGTGTTTGATAGAATTGCTATTACACGAGTTTGATGGCTTGTAGTACGATTCTGTAACTTTTAATGATGCGATAATCGTACACTTTTTCGTCGCACTGCTACTGCAGTATAATTTTAACGACGTTAAGCAGCTGTATTTTTGTGTACATGTAGTGCAATTCACTAACCAGTTTTAACGCTAATAAAATTCGTTTAGAGAAATTAACACTAGCGTTGGTGTTTTCGCGACTCTATAACAGTTTTTAACACTATTTGTCTTCGTTTTAAATCAGCTGTTTTTATAGCCTGACTGATTAGCGTTAACTAAACACCAATTATTTTTGTGGTGTTTATCTTAACAACAATGTTGTTAAAATTTCTACTAGAATAACTTCACTGTATTTGGGATACGACTTGTCGGAAGACTCCAACAGTCGGTCGACGTTTTCTCTGTGAGAACTTATCTTATTTATCAAAAAATATTTTAAATAATAAACATATAAATAGTTTTACTTACCCTAAACATGGAATTATTTGCAAATTTGTTTGTTTTTTTCCTCTTCCTCTTTGTGGTTTTCTTTATTTTTAACAAAGCTGCCACATTATTTCAAATTTTTTTAACATACAATCAGAGGTGTTACGAATAAGTTAGTGAATCACATAAGCGTTAGTGCAAACCACAGTAGCTCGTGTTAAGTTATGCTCTTTTAAAATCGTTAAAAGTTAGTGAATTGCACTACTGATAATAGGTAGTAAAACTAACAGCTGATTTTGGTCGACAGCGAATATAATTAAATATTGTTGCTGAATACCAAATTTGATTATCGTTATCGAGTATCGTTATACTTATTGTAAACTTGCCATTGTCTTAAGGTGGTATGACACTTAATTTTTATTTCATTAAATTGTTATAGAATTGTTAGAAAAAAATAGCAAATGTTAGAAAGAATAAACTATATATATAAAACGTAGAAAGGAACCATCGGGAAGAAAATTTTTTTTACTCCTGCTTGTCATTAATATGCTTATTGTATTTAAGGTATTTAGTGCAATGGAATCTATAATGGTATCATCCATTTTATAAACGTTTATCTTTTTGAAACTTTTGTTTTTTGAGTTTTTTATGCAAATATTAGATATATTTTAGTTTTTTCACGGTAGTAATATTATGATGGGTCTAAGTGTCATTAATGTCTTATTCATAAAACAAAACGCGCAGGTTAGAAAAAAAATCACGTAAAAGCGCTGTCTTCGAAAATAAATTGCTAAGTTAGCAGCAATTTCAAATTTCTAAGCTGGATTTGTCAATTTTAATGTGAAAATTTAAAAAAAATTTTTTTTGTCACTTATTCATTTTTTATCGACAACAAGCATACAATTTTTGTCATTCTAACATTTTCTTTGATATATCTGAACTCTTCGAACTTATTTAATTTTTCTATTACAATATGTTCTTACTACTTTCCAATACTAGAAAAATGAAGAAAAAATGAAGTATCATACAACCTTTGATAAAAGTACCAGAATCACATTAGAGGTCTAGTTTGGCAAACACGAGTGCTAGCTAGTGAACGAATTTGATGACATGCCATCAGCTGGTGCTATCCGACCCAGTTTGATCGTTTAATAGTTGCTTAAAAAGCTGTTTCATAATCGCTTTTTTTTTAATGTAAAAATATTATACTTTTTATAGTACGAAATGGGTTAAAAAAAAATATATACTTGGTGCGTTTTTGCTGAAATAACGCACTTTTTTCGTCATTTTGGAGCATTTTGGAATTTCAAAGTTGACAACGCTGTATATATTGTTGATCAAAAACCAAGGTAGTGGTAGAACTACAATAAATACAACTCCAACAAACATCAACATGTATTTTGTTGGTAGAATTTACGAATAGTTGTCAAAATTTTGTTTAAAAAAGCAAGGAAGTCTATGTGTTTTTGACAAATTTACGCAAAGGAAACGTAAAATAGCTGCTCTTATACCACTACCTTATTAAAGCTACATTGTTAAAAACAATTTGAATTCAAAAAAATATTTAAAATATAAAAAAGTTTAAAATTCTTGTTTAAATTTTGTATTTAAACTACAAGAAAACAAAATTTGTTATTTATTACCTTTTTGACATTTTTATTAATGATTGACATTAATATATACGAGTAGTACCCTTTTGCTTTTCCTTTTGCTCTGTTTTACTAATGTCCAATTATTGTTTAAAATCCTCCATTAGCTATAAAACGAAAAGACGTGCATCATGGGATATTAAAAAGAAACTTATGGGAATTTTACCTCATGCTTTTTTCTTCAATAAACAAAGAATAATATTAAACTAATCAAGGCGAGTACTTTTTTGGAAACTATTTTCATCCACGGTATAAATTTTCTTTTGTTATATTTATGACATTTTGCAATAAAACAAAAAATCATCCCCTTGAAACCTAAAAACCCACTTTCAAGCATATTTTCTGGCTGCCAAACACATGCGAAACCCACTTGTGTTTTCCAGGATTACATGTTAGTTTACACAGGACGTTTTTGTTTTCCTGTTTGCACTGCTCGCTGATTGTATTTGTTTAGTTTGGTTTTCATATTTTTTGGTCAAATATTTATTGCCAAAACACGTTATAGTTTGCATTTTTTCTCATGTCACTGATATGACAGGAAGAGAAGTCTAAATAATTGATTAATATTTAGGGATTTTTTTTTTTTAAGTTTTTACTGTTTTGCAAGTGTTTTTAACAAAAATCGTTATTGCATCAACGTTATTAATAGTAGCCTGTACTGTTTTATCAAGCCCTAAATTTTACCAGATGCCTTAAGGAATTTTAAAATAACAACTTTAAAAAAATTTGATTTTTGGTTTGTACATTTGTGCATCGCAGGATGGAAATATTAATGTATTGAATTTTTGTTTATACACAGCAAAATTGTATTGTAAAAAATCATTCTTAAGCAAAAATTTAAGAAAGAAAAAACTTGCAGCTAGTTCGCCGATGCCGAAAGGATAAGTTCATTCGCACTCTAGGCGAAAGAAAATTGATTTGGGTTTTTTCTAATGTTATTCTATGCGAACGATGCGTCAAAATTCAATTAAAATACATAAGTTCATGCGAACGAACAATAGTGACGTAGACGAACCCAAATTGATTCGAATGTGAGTGACTAGCTTTCTTTCGCATACATTTTCATTCGATATCGTCGAACAGGCTGTTGATTTAAAACCCGATGAACAAATGCACAAACCAAAAATCAAAGTTAAAAATTATAAAAAGTTCAACAAAAATTCAATAAATTAACTACAAATGATGTTGTTGTGTTTCTTTTCTTCTTGGTATTCGTTTTATTATTGTTTATTGCTTATTGTTCGCAAGCATGTGTATGAATGTGTATATGCGAAAGAAATACATTTGTACATAATGAACCACTAGAAAATTCATGTCGATTGTAGAAACTGATAAAGACGTATATAAAGGTTCATAACACCCAGTCAGTTTATTTTTAAACTTTGTGCCAGACAGTCAGAAAGTAGCAAGTGTAGTTTTTTGGTACACAGTGGTATCAAGTGTAAATAAAGCTGTGAATTATTTAAGTACTGTTTAACGAACAAGTGTGTGACTTATTATTTCATTTGCAATTGAAGAATCCGCAAAAGCATTTTTGGAGGAAAAAACGTAGCAATATATATTTCATCTATTGCTCAACGTTCCGTCAGCGTTTTTCCTACTTCCTCAGGAGAATTTTTATTGTCACTATCTTTAACAAATTACAACATTTTTTTCTAGATTATTACATTATTGTTCTTTATACCACTCAAAAATTATATAAGAAATGAAAATAAAAATCACGAAACATTTGTTTTATAATTCAAAAAATAATCTAGAGAAAATATCACAGCTTCTTAACTTAAAACTAATATCACAGAACTTGTCTTGTTAACAAGCAGCAATGGAGTATTGAAGTTTTCATTTGCAAATAGAAGAGATTTGGAATTTTATATGTCCTTGCACACCACCTATGCCACACCTAAATAGCTAAAAACTTTTTTCTTTTTATATTCACTTCCCTTCAAAATGTATGTTTAGATCTCTTTGGTTTTAAACCTCCTCTGGCCACCACCTACCAAGCTTCCAATAAAACTTTTTCATTAATAACAAAATGAATTAAACGATTTCGAAAATTAAAAATCCATCAGAAAAATGAAATTAAATCAGCCTGTGGGGAAAAATAATCATATCGAATGAACATCACTTATGCTGGAAAGTAAGAAAAAAAACAACACAAAATCTACTTAAATGTATGACAAAAAATATATATATTTAAACATATTTAATAATAATAGACAGTGATATGAGATACATACATTTTACGGAACAGCGAAAAATATGACGGAGCAGGGAGCACAGCAACAAAAACATATTAAAACATGAATGCAATTAATGTTGGGAGAGATAATTTTAATATAATGAGTTTATAAACTGCATATTATAATGAACATAAGGTAAAAAAATTCCACACAATTTGTAGCAGTAGTAACATGAAGCCTACTTTAAGGCTGTTAAGCATAATTATGCACAATATGTATTTATACAAAGAGTGAAGGTAGTAGTGATATAAAAATATAAAAAATAAATATTGTAATTAAATCTGGCGGGGGGATATAAAGAAATTTCCTCTTTTTTTTTAATTAAAGTTGTATTTAATTAAAGAGATAAAAAGAGGCAGAAAATGTTTTATTTAAAAAAGAGTAAAAAATGAATAAATTTATGTCTTTGAAAAGAAAAACACAAACTATAACAATATATAAAGTTTACGTTAAGGGTATACAGCTTGGCCCATGATATAAAAAACACAAGGTAGTTGCATTCTCTCAATTTTCCTTAACATTCACCATCTGACAAGTATAAGGAAGGTGAAATTTTCCATATAACTGATCCATCACATTAGTTTTACTTGTTCCCTTGTTTTCATTTTTGTTTGAAACTGTATTCAAAAACAATGTTAATATTGTAATTTCTAACAAACAATCACAGACGAGGGATGATCAAAAAATAACCGTTATTATAACTGTTTTTTTGGTTCAAATTTAGCTTTATTCATCAACGTAGCCGCCATCAAGAGCAACGCAGTCATTCTAGCGCCGCTCTAACATTTCAATACCACTTTTGTAGAACGATTTATCTTTTGCCTAAAAATAGGCCACAGTTTCAGTTCTTCATTCGTGCGAAATTTCTCGCCGGCGAGCATTATTTTCAGGTCTGCGAACAGCCAGTAGTCACTGGAAGCCAAATCTGGCGAACACGGTGGATGTGGGAGCAATTTGAAGTTCAATTCATGTAGTTTTGCCATTGTTTTGATTGACTTGTGACACGGTGCTTTGTCTTGGTGCAACAAAATTTTTTTCTTTGCCATATGCGACCGTTCCTTTGCGATTTCTGATTTAAAATGCTCCAACAAACGCTTTATAATATTCACTGTTAATGGTATTCACTTTCTCAAGATAGTAGATGAATATTACAATTGTTGTGCTTTCGGCCGCTTTGGACGAAGTTCACCAGTTTCTGTCCACTCAGATGATGATAGCTTTGATTTCGGAATGAAGTGACGAGAAAGTGCTCGAGAAAAGTTAATACATCTGATAAAATAAAATATGCTCCTGAAGATGTTCGAAAAAAGCGAATGAAACGTCGAGTGAAAAACTCATAAAAATTGTTTTTAATTTATTTAAAATTTAAAACAAAGGTTTGACCAACATTAGCCCGTAGGAAACCCCTATTGAAACGTTTAATACTTTCCATTGACGGATAAGTACGGAATGTGACAGAGCTCAAAAGACTACATGTATTTCAACTTCGTTGTCAGTTGAAAAAGGCGACGCATAACGTAAAACAGATTCTAAGCGACCCGGCCTTTAATCAATGCGAGTTGTTTAAACAAATTAATTAAAATTAAACTTGTTTACAATTTTAAAATATATATGATAAATTTCTGAAACTTCCTTGAATGTCAAATTCAGTTTATTTATATGGGTATGTATCGTTGTTTATAAAAGGCTTCGCCAATTTGCCTTAATGCGTTTCCAATATTTTCCACGAGCTTAATTTTGTTGCGGAAATCTTAATTGTCACGTGTTCTACACACCACAACACGATTTGCTTGTCTGCAAAAATAATTGCAACTGCATTAAACTGCCTGCCCTGCTGCCACACTTTCTAATACAAAACCAGAAATATGCTACAAAGGAAAAAAAACAAAAACGGGGAAAAGCGTGCAAATTTCAAATTAATTCTAAACATTAAACACCCTCAATCAAGCAACTCTTAATGCAGCAGTTGATATTCGCAACGTGAAACAGGGAGTTTTGGGAAAACATCCATAACAATAAATAAAACATAAGAAAACCTCGTTAAATACATTTTTCACAAAATTTTAGTTTTTAACGCCATCGCAATATCCTGTATTAAATGAAGTTGCTGTTGCTTTATGAACGGCGTTCAGCTGGCAAATATCAAGTGCTGGTGAATATCTTTCGCGGGGTGGAATTTTTGAAAAGAAAGTAAAATTCTTGAATTGCAGTTTCTGTAAAAATTTGTAAAATGTTTTTTTGACAATCGCGTTATTTGGAAAACTATAAGCTGCACGTTGTTACCCTCTTAAAACAAGCACAACAACACAAATTTTTACTTACTCAAGAGAGCTCCGTTTCACAATAGAAAATATCCCCTTTTTGCTACAAAAAGGAAAATTTTTCCTACTTATTACCGCTTAACGTTTTTGTAATATGTTCGTGCTCTTAATTCCTAATGTCCTTTAGAGAGCCCATGTACTCTTGTGCAAATGTAAGTGAGAGCGTTTTTTATTTTTAAAATGTATATGTATGTTTTTGTGACATACGGTAATTCCGGCGATTACTGTCGTGTGACTTTATGATTTATGACCTTAATAAAAATGTTTCTAATTTAATGTTTTGTTCACTGCTGTTTAGTGGCCTGTTGGTTTCTTATTTTCATAGCGTTTTTGTTTTGGAAGAAATTTTCTTAGTAAAGGTTTGTTTACATTTTATTGCCAATCATGGTTATTTTAAGGTTCAGTGCACAATTATAACGTCGACAAATTTTTTAAGACATAACTTTTGTTAAACATGAAATGCAGACTCTAGTAATAGGTTGCAGACTGTTTTACCAGAAATTGCTTTTATTTTTGTATTGAAAAAATTAATGAAATAAGGAAACTGGGCTGCTACATTAGACATAAACACAAGAATGAGAATTTAAATAAATATAGTTTAGCAAAAAGCAAACAAAAAACACTATTCGATATCAAATTTAAAATTTTACATTCAAGATTCTTCTTAAATTATTCATATAACCAGGTAATAAATCGATTTATGCGTTCCAAGCTTTTCCCTAAAATTAGCTTCAGGAATTGTGAAAATTGTCTATGTGTGGCATTTTTAATTTTCGCACTAAATCGAATGACCGTTAATAATTCAGATACACGTTCCACGGCCCAAAGCGCTCTGAATATGAAAAACCGGTTACCGACTTGAACTAGGAACCAAATCAGGAACCGAATCAGTTCCTGGTTTTTGTGAATTCCCAAAGTCAGCTTTAAGAACTACTAACTAATTTAATTTCAACACTTTAAATTTTGTGATAATGTTTGTTATGGTCGTTCCGTGTGTTAAGTTTACAAACATTACTCCCCCTTTCCACCTTCTCATAATCTATTTTCCGCGATCCAGTACAATGCACTGCATATGTAGAGGCTATCCCCTGAGTACTGGTCCAAGATAACCCCCCCCCCCCCCCCCCACTTCCACGGAAACAATACAGCAACTCCAATTTTCGCACTAGAGCGAATGACCGTTTATAGTTCAGTTGCATGTTCTACGGAAAAAACACGCACCGTTTATAAAGAAACGGCTACAAATCGGTTAGCGAAGTGGTTCCGAATTTTTTATGGGAATTCCCAAAATGGACTACGTGAATCGCCAAAATCCCCCCCACTTCCTCGCAAGCAATACAACAACTCCAACTAAAGCGGAAACACTGTATATATAGTTTTATATACCTACGTATGTAATAATCACTTACATTTTTTTTTTTTTATTGGACCAGTACTCAGGGGATAACCCCTACATATGCAGTGCATTGTACCAGAACTAGGAAAATAGGTTGTGAGGAGGGGGCATGGGTTTCGGGTGTTGCAAACTTACAAACACACATACAAGTGAAACTAATATAAGCGTGTTAAAAACAGTCAATTAAAAACGACTAATTGTACGTTTAGAAAACTAAAAACAAACTTTTTTTTACCAAAAATATATACAACTTACCTTTTATGTTTCATAGCTGTCGATATTACATGAAAGTTACTCTAATCATGAACAGACTTCGAAACAATGTTGCCACATTGGGAATTTTACTTTAATTTTGATGATTTTTAAAGCAAAATAAGATTTGAAGATATTTTGTGAACTAATTATATTCAAATATCCACTGAAGTTTAACTTCTTCCATAAAATGAGCCATGAAATAATATTATACTTTTTTTTTTTTTTTATTTTTTTTTTTCCAAAGTCTACTGATGATTAGGGTAGTTCCTATGAAATGTCGACATATAGATAGCTGGGAAACATAGAATGCAAGCTATTTATAATTTTTATTGGTATAAATTATACTTTTTGGTTTCAAATCTTAAGTACACTATATATTGTAGATACATACGAGGGTGGATTGATATTGAAGCTACCCAGCACTATTTTTCCCCTTTTTTAATTTCGATCTTTCAAACGTCAGCTGTTAAAATTTCACCGAAATTCAATTGGTTTATTTGTTGTAGTCGTTTGTATTTCTTGAAAAATGGAATAAAGTGAATTTAGTGATTAAACACTACTATTCGATTGATCTGGGGGCTAATTCTGTCACTCGTGATTGAAATTACTATCGAGTAGAAAATAATTTCGATATCGTGTAAATTTCTAAAGATGTGACTCGTTACGTAACGAGTCGAGTTATCACTTCAGTGTTGCAAAATACTGACAAAATGTGTTTCATAACGCTGCCGAAAATTGTATGTATTTGCATATTTTGTATACTTGTTGTACATTAAGAAAATAAATAAACACACATACGTTCACAATAACAATTCATTTAAATTTGTCATGTATGAGTGTTTGTACATTAAAAAGTAAGTAAATAGAAATAACAATTCAATAAATATGTATGTAAAAAACAAAAATTTAACTATATATAAGCATATGATATATGCATTTCTAAAAAAAAAAAAAAATCTTGAATATAATAACATGTGACTTCTAATATAAGTTTTTGTGTTCTTAGCAAAACTCATCTTTATATACATATACCTGTATATATATATACATCATAT
Organism: Thecocarcelia acutangulata; assembly: GCA_914767995.1. NCBI lineage: Eukaryota > Metazoa > Arthropoda > Insecta > Diptera > Tachinidae > Thecocarcelia > Thecocarcelia acutangulata. The sequence continues at coordinate 16,580,612 of OU612097.1, forward strand.
ACATCATCATATGAATTAAAAAAAGCCTTAAGAACCAAAAATTCTCAATTTAATTTAACTCCTATTGCTATTCAAAACAAATTTTTATTAATTTACATTTCTTTTGTGTTTTTCTGTTTGGCTGGTTTTCGATAGTACTTTTGCTTACGAGTAAAAATTTGCACGGTTGCATTCGAATGGTTACTCGCTATCGAATGCCATCATTAGAAATTTCGAAACCTTTTACTCGATATCGAATGAGATAATCCCAAAAGTGTAAAAACTCGCACATTCGACTAAAAAACCGCTCGTAAGCGAGTGACAGAATTAGCCCCCTGGTTACTGAAGGCGTTTTCCCAGTGACAAACAAAAACGAGTTCGACAGAACACTTCACAAATGTGTTCAAAAGATCTCGCATTTGTGAGGCATTTATCAATCCATTCTCTTTCATTTAGTCAAAAGTTATAAGCAAACAAAGTATTATACCTTCCTGGTGGAAGCTGAAAGTTCATATTCATTATTAATATATTTTAACAGCAATCTCTTCTCAAAAACTTTCATGCAAATTTTGTTTTTAATATTTGCAAAACTTGTGAAAATCTATCACCTATCTATTCTTTAACTGAATACGTAGTTTCCCACATTTTAAACTTTAATATAAGCTGTAGCACTTTGCCAGCTTTTAAGTCAAAACTGTCAATCTTTATACATTAAAAAAAAAAAATTAAACGAACACAAAAGTAATATTTGATACTTTGACACCCTTGTGAGGCAAAAAACGCATAACGCAAACAATTCGATTGTCCTTTTCCCACAGAAAAAAAGAAAGAAAGTAAGTATCATTAACACTTTGGTAACATAATACTAAATATTTATGTCAACTGCATTAGACACCCACCCACTACTACCAACTAAACTTTGTGCGGCAGTATCAGCACTAATGCACACAAAGCAAGAAGCGCACAAACAACATTAACGAACATTGAACGTTGGCTTCAGTAACATGTCATCAGCAATTTTCTTTTGATGATAAAAAATAAAGAGAAAAGTATCATCAACATCAACATGAGCACCACCAACATCAATTTTGCACTCAAAAGAAACATTTGCTTTGGAAGCTTTTCCACCCACTGCTGTGAATATGTGTGTGCAAGCTTGTACATACACGAGTATATGTTTGCTTTTGTGTAATTGTTTAAGTAAAATCTTAAAAACTATATTGAACATTCACAAGTTTTCCTAAAAATAAATTTAAATTCAATTTTTATCTTTTTTAAATTTTACTTTCTACTGAATCTTGGAACGCTGAGTTTTTCTTACCGTCTAGAAAAAATTCAAAAAAAAAAAAAATTGTTCATCAATAAACAGAAAATAGAAAAATTACACTTGAAGTGGAAGCTATGGGAGAAAAACTAGAGGAATAAGGAAAACAGCACATCTGGTCTAAAAAATGGGAATGCTTAAAAAATTATACATTATTGAGTGCAGCTTCTTCCATCGTTTCCTTCCTTTTTTCATTCATTATTTTTTTTTTTTTTTTTAGAAATACTCTCGGGACTTTAGGATTTCACATGTGCCACCCAAATGTGTTAAGTGAACTAAGAACACGAGCAACTTTTAAGTTTTACTCTTACACATGTTGACAATAAATAACAAGTCATTGCAAGCGCAAGAAAATTATCTCCTACTTTAGAAGAAAATAGTGAAAAAAAAACTATAGATATACTCGTACACCTCAACGCCATCAAGAAACTAAAAGCAAATTTAAACAATTGTTGACGAAACTAATGAAGCACGTTGTTAAAGAAAATTGAATACACTCGACGAAAAATGGCAGTAAAAGTTAAGTAACATTCTGAAAGAAATGACTATTTTTGAAAATCATCAGAGTAAAAAAAAGGAAGATTTATAAAAATTGCAAAAGATATTTTTAGAAAAAAATTGCCTTATAAAGCATAAGTACTATTTTAAAAATTAACAACCAGTTCGACGATGTCGAAAAGATAAGTTCATTTGCATTCAGGGCGAAAGAAAATTGATTTGGGTTTTTTCTAACTTTCCTCTATTCGAACGATGTGCGAAGTTCATGCGAATGAACAATAGTGACATAGACGAATCCAAATTTATTCGAATGTGAGTGACTAGCTTTCTTTCGCATACATTTTCATTCGATATCGTCGAACAAAAATTTATATATATTTTTTTTTAATACGAGGTCTGATAAAGAGATAACCGTCATTTGCAAATTTCGTGTGTTACGTAGGTTCGATTTCGCATATTTTCTGTTATGTAGGCATTATCAGCCAATTGGGATTGTCAGTTTGTTTTTAACAGATAAAAAGGTTCATAGATACACTTTTTAATTAGTTCAATTATCAGTTAATTGAAAATTATTTTAAGTGTTCATACATACTTAATATTGCTAAAACAACGTTTGACAACAGCTGATGGAAAAATTGTTTGTATTGTAAAAAATCCTTTTTAAGAAAAAACTTAGAAAGGAAAAACTTGATCTAAAGCCCGATGTACAAATAAATGTAGTTACAAACCAAAAATCTAATTTAAAAGTTAGAAAAAAGTTCAACAAACATTCAATTAATTAATATTGTTAACATTTTCTTGTTGACTCACCATCTTTTGTTTGCATTTGTTTACATTTGAATTGTCAAATTTGAACAAAGTGTGTTCATTGGGTGTTATTGTGCTAACTAAACACGGTTGCCACAGGGTTGTATATTTAATTTTACTAAATATTAGAACAATAACCTGTTAATTGGCAATTAAGTTAGTTAATGTTTTGTATGGGCAATTAACATCAATTAGGGCGTTAATTGCAAAGTTTTAATTAAAAGTGTATGTATGAACAGCATATTAGTCGTGTTTTGGTGTGCTCTTCAATTATTTGCTATGTATTCGAAAAAATGGATCAAAGAAACCGTACTAAGTTTTGTGTAAAAAATGAAATTAAATGCGCAAGGACATTAGAATTGCTGACTGTGGCGTTTGGCCAGTTTACTATGACCAGAATACAAGTTCAATTGTGGTATAACCGGTTTAAGGAAGGCCGAGATGATTTCAATGACGATGCTCGTCCTTGTAGGCCGAACACGCCAACAACCGATGAAAAGATTGAAGCAGTAAAGAAAATGATTTTGCATAATCGTCGAATTACTATCAGAGAGGTAGCTGATGACTCTGGCATATCGTTCGGTTCATGCAAAGCAATAGCACAACTTAAAATTTTTATGAATATTTAAGGCATAAAACGTGCGGCAGCGATTTTGAGCAAAATAACATCGCAAAAATAACATCGCATGGACATTGTCAACAATGATCCAGATTTTCTCAAAAAGGTCATATTTGGTGAAGAATCATGGGTGTATGGCTATGAGCTATGACATTGAAACCGAAGCCCAATTATCCCAATTGAAGCATCTAGAAGAGCCAAGACCGAAAAAAACACGTCAAGTTTGGTCAAATGTGAAGGTTTTGCTCAATTTTTTCTTCAACTGCAATGGCGTGGTGCACCATGAATTCTTGCCACAAGGTCGTACGGTCAATAAGGAATACTACCTTAAAGTCACACGCCATGTGAGCGAAGCAAAAACAATCATGAGATTTGCACTATGATAACGCACCAGCTCACACATTAATGCTTGTGCGGGAGTTTTTGACCAAAAACAAAACCGTTATCATGCCTCAACCACCGTATTCACCCGACTTGAACCCCGCTTACTACTTCCTTTTCCAAAAATTGAAGACACCGATGAAAGCGTTTTGCTACGATTGAGGAGATGAAAGAAAAATCGAAACAGGAGCTGTTGGCGATGCCAAAAAGCACGTTTCAGAAGCGCATTATATCTGAGGGGGATTACTCTGAAGGGGCCAAGATAGTTATTGAGGAATAAATAAATACTTTTTGATACCAATAAAAAATTGTAAATAGCTTGTTTTCTATGTTTCCCAGCTATCTATATGTCGACATTTCATAGGAGGTACCCTAATCGTCAGTAGACTTTGGACATTTTTGAAGGATATTCTCGAACATTCAACATCCCAACAATCTAAATAAATTGTTGAGAATTTAAAAAGAAAGATGTGCTAATAATATCTTTCAAAAAACACAAAAAACAAGCTTTGTCATTTATATACCACCCCTATGAAATGTCGATAGCTGGGAAACATAGAAGACAAGCTATTTATAGTTTTTTATTGGCATCAATGTTAGAAGCTAAAATAGCGAATAAAAAACTCAATTGTTTAAATACTTTTTGAAAAACTCGAAAATAACGAATATTTTTGATCAGATCTCGTATATATGGAATTTTGAAATAAGAAAAGAGAACCTTTTGAAATTGATATGAAATTTACTTTATACTATAGGTAATCCAATGGCATTATAATCTAAATATGCACAGCTGATTCGGGCATACTTTAATCTAGAGGTCCCATTTTCAATGAAATTTTCCAACATTTGTATGTTGGCAATAGCACAGCGAATGTTATCATCCAAGCGGTCGTTTGCTATCGTTCATATTTTCTATATAAATATGTTCGTTATTAATTTCTCTTGAATGTTCTTGCTATGTACGTAATAAGTACCAAGCGGGAATAGGTAGTGTTTTGTCTTCCACGGTAAACGAGTTTTATTTTTATTTTTAGTTATTTTTTTTACATTTGAGCAATTCATTACCTTGCCGTATGGGATGTGTTGGGCTTGTTTTGTATAGACTGGATACGAAATTAAATCCAACACTTTAAACCTGTGATATTTGTTTTGGTATTTACGTATTGTTGTTGATAGGTGCAAGTTTAACGTCCACAAACACTACCCCCTTCTTTCCTCCTCGCCATAACCTATTTTCCTAGTTCCAGTCCAATTCACTTCGTATATAGTGGTCATTCCCTGGCTACTGGTCCATGATATAAAAAAAACTTGGTTGAAATGGGCTTTTAATATAAGTTATCTTTTTAAAAAATCTTCTTTCCAAAATTTGCAATTTTCATTGACATTTTTGGTTTTTTCAATTATTTCGAAAAGCAACTTTTTAGAAAATAAATTATGTTTCTGTTTCAAAATTATGTCTTGTGGAAATATAACTTTAAATAAAGCACTCTTTAAGAACACAAATATTGCGCAAGTTTTTCTTTTACCAACATTTCTTGTTGCGCCTTTAATTACAGCATTTCAATTGCCTGGCAACTTTGTCTATAAATGTAATAAGCAAAAGTGCCACTGAATTTGAATGGATCCTTGTAATTTTCGTGTGCGTGCGTATGCGAGAACAAGTGTTAAAAAGGTTTGTTTTAAGTTGCACAACGAAAACAAGAATTGATTGCTCCCTGAGGATAAAGTTACACAATTCGCCTAAAAAAAAAATCACAAAAAAAAAAGAAAAAACAATGCACAAGTACAATTTACACTAACAGGAGTTAAGAGACAAACATCAACAGAGCAAGGACAACATCAAGTGTTTACTTTTGCTAATGCCTTGCTGAATACAAAACAGAAGGGTGTTAATGCAACTTTCTGTGCGTCATTTATTAACTTTAATGGAACACAAAAGAAATACATACTCGCACAACACCGTCAATTGGGAAGTTTATGCAATCATCAGCAAATCACCACCCTCTTTTTCCTATTTAGACGGCGCTTATGAAATTAAAAAAAAAACACATGGGGGTTTTTTTTCAGCAGCCCTTAATCATGCAAAGTCCTGTTTAAAGCCACTTTCGGATGTTGTGTTTTATTTTCTTCTTCTTTTTTTTTGTGTGGAAAATAAACTTTTGGAAATAATATTTTTTTATTCTAATCCTAAATGTTGCTAAACTGTAATTTTCATGGGTTATAATAATTTATTGATAAAAATTTAATACAGGATTTTCTAACTGTTCCTTTTAAGTATTATTGTATGTCAAAAGAGTGTTTTGCTGGAGAGGAGAGTGTCTGCTAAGCTGCTTAGTTTTGGTAACAAGATGTTTTGCAGATAATCCTGTAGTGCTTTGCTAAATGTTTCCTTTTTCTTTTCTTGTTGGCTGTTTTATGCATATTGTGGTATTTATATGGTTGATGTGGCTTGTGTGATCTTCTGCAATGAATTCACCCTTCCTTTTGTTCCTTTAGCTTGTTAATCTTTCTCTGCATCTTGGAGTTTTTGTTAAGGGCTCCAAATTTAAGCCATTCAGATTATAATAACGGGTCATTAAAGAAATATTTTTTTTTTTTTTTTAATATTGATAAATTTGTTTAGTATTTCTAACAAGATATCAAATCACCAGGGAATACTCGTAAAGATAAAAGTATCTTAAGAAAACTTCCCTTGCCATGCTATAGACTACATTTCAAAGCGGCGACCTCTCTGGACAAGAAAGAAAAATTTAAAAGATTTAAGTTTTTAGTCAGAGAGTTTTAATAGAAATTTAAATTTTTTAAGAATCAAGTTTATTGTTATTTACTTTGCTAGCTTATACCAGTCAACAAATATTATGTATTCAAATTAATAATGTAGATGTTTGCTAGAAAATGTATTTATTATATCAAATGTATTTATATATCAAAATGAGTTTATATATATTTAAAAGCACTGGCCATTGTTAGCCACTACTTTTTTCCATCTTTCTGGTATCATTTGGACTCCGCGCTAAAAGGACTGCTGCGGTTGTGGGGTAAAGAATGAATCAAGCCAATTTCTGATACCCTGTTCGGAAGTGAGGTGCATTCCAGTAAGGGCGTTCTGCATCGATCAAAGTAAACGGTAATTAGAAGAGCCAAAGTATGGGTGAGCTAAAACTTCTCAACCACTGTTTTCCAAATAGCTTTCGACCTGCACGACATGTGACTGAGCATTGTCATGGTGAAAGATTATGGCTACGTGTCTGGTTCAATACTCCGGTCTTTTTTTATTTGCTGTCATCAAATGAATCGGTGTCTTCTGTATAGATCCCCTGTGTAACTTGGCGTCATGGATAGTGGGATTCGGTGATGATTTGGCTAGTTGACGCTTGGTGCTATCGCAATGTATCCTTTTATCATGAAACAAAAATGACTCCTTTTTATAGCGCTCAAGCATTATTTCTGATGCAATATCGCCTCCCAACGTCTCTTGGATTCAAGTCATTTTTGTTTCATTTGAACTATTCCCAATGCTTCAAAACGTAGGGAAATTGTTTGTTGTATCACTTCCAATTATAATGCGAATTCTTCTTTGACAACAATCCACTTTGAGATATCCTTCATCTGTATCGAAATCACCACTTTTGAACCGTGCTACCGTTCACATGTTTTTTTAGTTAACGTACGGCACGTTATCCAAATAGACTTTATTAGCTTGTATACCCAATATGTACAGGGTGTCCACCGGGAAGGTATACTACTTTGTTTTGCCGTCATGTTAATAAACATTCGTTTTGACAGTTCATATATGGTAGTCGAGAAGTAGACACGTGGCAAATTTATTATGGGAAAATATTTGATAAACTTGTTTTAATATTTAAAACATTTTATCAAAATCAATCATTATTTCAACAAATCGGCGCAACATGTCACAAGGCTAATGCCACAATTGGTTTAGTGAGGGAAACCTTTGGTAACCAAACATCTTCGCATTTCACAACCTTGCTTCCAAAATCAAGGAATTTAACACGGTTAGACTATTTCCTATATGTAGAGTTGTTAATCCACTCCGCTAAGCCCGAAACAATTGTATACTTGGAGGGTATAAATGTGGATAAAACTCACCGAAAATTTTACCTCCGAGACATATGCCGTAGAGGTCAAATGATAGAAGTCATATTTAAGTTAGAATGCCAGAAGATTATCTTTCTATCCATTTCAAAGTTTTATACCTGTACAAAAACACGCTTTACTGAGCAAATTATTTTATTAAAAACAAAAAACATATATATTGTTACGTTTTTGCTTCTAAAAACGCTTTTGCGGATTCTTCTTGTTATACAGTACTTAAATAATTCACAACTGTATTTACACTTGATACCACTGTGTACCAAAACACTAGACTTGCTACTTTCTGACTTATGACTGTCTTACACAAAGTTTGAAAATAAACTGACTGGTTGCTGCCGACCTGCCTGCTATTTATACTTCATTATCTTCTACAATTATCAAGATCATTCTAGCCATACATAAATCTAGACTCAAATGTACAAATATTATTCTTATATACACAAACAAACACAAACGCTTGCGAACTATAAGCAAGTCACAACAACAAACAGTAATCAAAAGAATTCGAATAATACAAAAAAAAAAAAAAAAAAAACAACAACAGCATTTGTAGTTGATTTTCTAGGAATTTTACGTACTTTAAATCATGTATGTCTGTTTGTTTGTGTATTATGTTTTCAGTTTTATCTTGTTTGTGTGAATGTGTTGTACATTTATAATAAGCAGATCAACAACTGCACACTGGGTTAAATGTGACACAAATTCTTAATAATATTTTGTTTTACAGCTAATAGCAAATGTTTAGCATTACATTTACTTAGATTGCTAGAATATAACCTATTTCATCGATAAACTATTGTTTAAAATTTTTCTTTAGTCATATCGACTCAAGGAGGCTTATTATTTCTTAAGTCATCATTTAACATAAATAATTTTGCTTTCAAAATTTGTTTATAAATATTTCTTAAGCAACTGAATAAGCTTAAAGGCCGAAAAGCTGAAAAGGCTTTCCATTTCACTATTAGATTTAAAAATGCAGTTTCAATACCATTGAAACCTCGATACTCATATCTTTTACTTATTTATTTAATAGAATATATCTACCATTACAACTACTTCAGTTGCAAAAATGAAGGCTGTCAATGAACTATATGATTGCTACAAAGCTAGAAAGTGTATTATGTTTTAAAGCAAGCTTTTTATTTCGTTCCAGCAAGATTTCCTTTCTATTGCGTGTGAAAAATTAATAAAATTAGGTTGCCTCAAAGTATTTTAAGCTCTAAATACTTTTTATAGCACATAAGACAATTAAAGTATGCCAAGCAAAATAATAATAAGGCACTCCTAAAAGTATGCACTTTAAATGAAGCACCACTTAAAAATATGAAATGGGGAATCATTAACACTAAATATATTTATAAAAATAAATAAAGAGTTTTTAAAGCCAAATAAGATAAATTTTATACATTTTCAGATTTTCTTAACAATCTTGTGAACGCAAAACCACTTTCAATTAAAATAAAATTTAAAAAACAAACTTACCTCAATATATCCTTGAACGCTGTCACACTGCTGCAGCACCAAAAGAGCAGGATTAAATTTCATAGCTGAAAACTCGTCCGGTGAGCAGGGGCTAAGAAAGCCACTATCCGCATCACTATGGGTCGACAAAGGTCGCGGTTTACGTATTTTGTATTGAACGTTACGGCTCGGTACCGGTCCCGGATTAAATAGAACATAGTTCAGTTCGATATTTTCATTAATAGGTCGCGTATCGCTAAGAACGTTATCGGCACTTAAAAGCATGCGTTGCAAGTGGAACATATGCTCCGAGGTAACCAACTCGGACATGGCACGCTCTGGCTTAGCTTGTGTAGTCTTAGCTGAAGTTGGTTTCTCCTTGTCCGTTTTGTTAGAACGAAAGGGTGATAGATTTAGGAAAGTAAGTCTTTTTTTAGTTCGTTGCAAAGTGGTTTGTGAAGATGTGTTTGAGGTGGAAGATGTATTAGAATTGGTAGAGGTAGATGATTCTACTAAAGCGGTAGAAGTAGTGGTAGTGGTGGTATCTTTACTTTCTTGGCTGTTGGTCATAGAGGGGGCATTATCGAAAACTTGCAATAGTTTTTCTAAAGATTCTGAGTTTTTTATGTCCTCAGGATTGTTGGCGTACGTGTGCTGATTGCTGTGGTGAGCTAAAAGATTTTTATTAACTAACTGTTCATTGGTGAAAGGGTTAGGTATGCCTATATCCAGAGAAGGTTCCTCCTCAAAGTCATCGGGGTCTATAACAAAGTAATTATGATGATCAAAATTACGTGTGGGATGATGCTCTACTTCCACTTCTAATTCTTCAACCTCGTTTGGCTTTTCCTCATCGTATATGACTTCGGGTACTAGTTCTTCTTCGCTGAAGTCTAAATTTTGTCGTGAACTAAATAGAGGATCTCTGAGTCCCTGTTGTTGCTGCGGCAGTGGTAGGTCCATGCTTAGGGTGTCATGAGTCCTTCTTCTCAGGGCCTTTTCATTAACAAAATCCATGGGATCGAACAGGCAGTAATTATCCATATGTGAAGTATGTGCCTTTCTTTGTCTGACAGGCAAATTTTTTAATTTTTCTGTATAATCGCTATCATTATTGTTAGAAGCATTAGAGCCTGGCGGACTGGTGTCGGGAGCTGGTGGTGGCGGTGAAATTTCATTGGAGGAGGAGGTTGCTTGTTCGTCTTGGTTTTGTGTTTGAGTATTTAAGGACTTTTGCGAATTGCGGTGCAGAGAGGCGAATAGTCCTTTTGAGTTAATGCGGGCTATACAATTTTTCAATTCCATTACCCGTCCTTTATAAGGACTTGATTGTACACTAGAGGTAGGGGTTTCAGATAGCTCGTATCCCCTTATATTGGAAGTAGAATTGGAGCAGTTTGTGTCCTGCAGTTTGTTGAGTTTGCTCAATTCCTTGCGTTCTTTTTTACTTAACACCACTTTGCCCCGAAAAGGCGTTGAAGGACAAGATTGTGTATTTTCATTATTCCTTAAGTTACGAGAGGGAAGCTGCGACAGAGGAGGTGGAGTTGGCGGGGGAGGATCTCTGTAGGGAATAGGTTTGGCGGGCAGCGTAGAGACTTGCAGCGACAGTGTAGTGGTTTCATAGCTGACTGGAAAATCTCTGAATAGTTCGGTGAATTGGGGAATTTGGCGATTTGGTATTTCTCTTTCAAAGAATTCAAACTCCATATAGTTTTCATCTTGATATAAACGGCCAGTGGCCGCCTCTTGGCTATTTGTAAATTGGTCTCCATTCGTTGCATATTTAGATCTCTTGTGGGCTGATTTGTGTATAGTGCCTCCCTGGGCCGTGGTGGAAGTCTCGACTGTTGTAGCATTGTGGGTGGGTGAATTTGAGGTAGAGTTGGCATTGCGATCTGATGTTTTATTTAAACGTAATTTTTGTGGTTTTTCTTTATTCGAACTATTGCAACGTGAGGATTTTTGCATATTTGCAGTTTGCTTGGCAAAAACTCTGCTGCTGGTGGTAATTGATATGGATGATGATGTTGGTGATGGCGCAGATTGTTTGTCGGCTGTAAACTTATGATGACTTTGACGCCTTACATGACCTCTTGTCTGCTGTGGGCTTTGTTTGTTTTTGTTTTGACATTCAGTTGCAACATTATTGTTAGTGATTATTTCAACTGTCTCGTTGCCCTGTCTGATAGTGGTTTCTGCCTTCGTTGGGTTGCACTCAACATTACTTTTGGTATGGGGTCTTCTTTTGACTGTGCCTGTACATGAACTGGGAAAATCCCAGTCATAAATGGAGGATTTCCAAAACGTATCAAGCAAAGGCTGTTGATGGTTTTCAGTTTGTAGTTGGTTGTCATTGGAGGCTTCGGTGGCAAAATTATTATTTTCCTTTAATTCTGCCGGCTTATTAATGTGTTTATCACACATTTTTGTTGTAAAACTTCCGCCAGCAACATTTTGGCAAAACTATTATCGTTTATGTATTCAAGAGAATTTTTTATTTAAAATTTTTTTTTAAAGGAACACTTAAAATTTCGATAGAATTTCTAAATTTTGAAGAGAAGTTGGTTTTAGTATTAGAACAATTTTCACAAGAAAAACAAAACACATAAAACACATTCGTTGAATATTTTTCTAAAAAAAAAAAAAAAGAGAGAAAACACTTTTGTTTCTTTTTTCATGTTCATTCATTAAATTAATTGTTTTCATAAATCTTCATCTGTTTCAAAGACCGAAAAATCTCATAAAAAGGCAACACTCACAGAAGACAAGACAAAAAAAAAAGCGAAATAAAAATTATTTACTTGGCCAGTAGTTGTTATGAGTTTTAAAAGTTAATGACTTTTCTGTCCATCGTACAACCATTCATCTCTATACATATCGTTGTCTGTATGGCCAACAGCTTTTGTATCTTGAAAAAAATATTTGCAACAATTTTTTTGAAGCAAAATAAATTTTTTTAAAATGTGTTTCCTCTTTTGCTTGTGCAACTGATGATGGTGTTAAGTAAAATTATTAATAAGAAGGGTTGTTTATTTCAAATGAAATTTTGCGTTTGACACTCACAGTTTTGAATGGAATTTCGGGGTTTAGATCTTTTACTCGTAGTTTTCTTGTGTGGAAAAGCTGGATATACTTTATTTTAAAAGTAATAAACAAGCCTTTAAGTATGCAATGGTTTTTGCCTTAATGTGTATTACGCTTAAAAACCTAAATTTAGAAATTGTTTATAGATAGAAACAGTAATGAACCCTGTTAGACTTAATTAAAATTTTCTAAAATTACTAAAAGCAGGAAAAGAATACTACAAAAATAAATAATATATGCCACATATGTGTGTGCACTAAACACTTTGCTTCAGTTGGAATAATGAATCCATATTAGTTTAAGAAACATGAAATAAAAACATTAATACTTTTATTATTAAAAACAATTAAATTTTTCCAAAAATTTACAAATTGCAGTTTTTTCTTTTGTAACTTTTCCAAAAAGAAATTGAACTTCAATTTCTGTTTTTACTTCTACTTCCTTATACACAGTTGCCATCTCGTTGTAAAAAATTAATTGAAAATTATACTCTTCATTTGCTCCCTGGTAGCATATAATTAATAAAGAGATAATACACTCCTCCACTTTTTTTCTTTGTGTTCATATTTTTCCCACTTTTTCTTTTGCAATCTGTTTTAATGACCCAATTTTAATTACTGTTTACAAGTTCTATTTTAAGAAGCCTAAAATGAAATGGAGATCCGATAAAAATTAAAACAGAAGCTGCCACAAATTATTAAACAGCCTGAATGTTATTAAAACCTTTCACATTAAATTATTTGCATAATCTTTTTACAGAAGGAAGTCTGCCATGATTAATATAATAATGATATTTATTCTAAGGCAGCATTTTTAAAGTTTACTTCACAAAAGAAAAACTATGAAAATTTAAACGCTTAACAACACAAATGCTCCTAAAAGTATGCTTTTAGTTTAACGTAACCAAAACATGAAGTACAAAACAAACTGAGGGAGAAACTTATTTTAAGTAATTCGCAATTAAAATGGTAATATTTAATCTAATTCAACACTCTTAAGCAAGAAAAGTTTAAGTTAAATAAGAAATGGAGAGCAGCAGTAAAAGCGGAAAACTGGACTAGCGATTTTTTCTTAAAACTTTTTCCCAGATTTAATTGCATAAATAATATGCTTAAGGTTTTTTTAGATTATTTAAAAGGAGTGTGAAAAATATGTTAAGTATATAAATGGGCTGAGCATTATACCAAAACTCATTAAGAGCAGGAAAATAAATTAATAATCAGCCGGAAGATAAAGTAGAAAAATATTACAAACATACAGATTTTTTGTATCCTACGGAAATCATAATTGCGGGCGAAAACTCTGCGAAAATACTTTTTATCTCTATTTTGCTAATTTTGAATCGGTTATGATGAATAGAAGAATGTAAAACATAAAGCATACTTAATTTAAAGCATACTTTTAAGCTTTATATAGAAATTCCAATTAAACTAAATTCGTCATATTTTTAAGGTTAAAAAACTGATTCCGATGCCTTTTTAATCTTTATTTTTATACGTTATTTGAATAATAGTAGACTGTAAGTCACTTATTTTTAATATAAAACATTAGCGAACATTAACAAGTCGACTTCGTGAGCCAGGCAGTAATAATTGATATATGCTACCAGATAAGCTACCAGAAATATAGACACTATTAGCTAACGATAGACACTGTTTTGAATAATGTATTTACTCATTTTGTTTTTATAATAAATGCATTTTTAAACCAAAAAAATCAACTTGTACTTCTATAATAAAATATTTTCTACATGTATATTTAACTTTCATATAATAACAAGTTAATCAAATTTAATTTTCACTCTATAAAGAAATATTTGCACTGTCAATATTTAAAAACAAAAATCCATCAAGCAGAAAAATATGTGAAGCTAGAATTTTATAAAAATTTTTTTACCTGTCAGCATAAATGAAAATGTTAATTTTATTCATATTTCTATACGCTTTCATACGTAAACTTGTTGTCTATATATGTATGTATGTATATTAAAACATGCTAAATTATATTGCTTTGCATACATTTAGGCTCCATTTGTTTGAAAAATTTGATTGACATTGCTTGAGGTGTTTGTTTGAAATAGTAGTTTAGCAAACTGCAAAATAAACTGTATTAAAAAAAACTACAAAAAATTATTCATTTATATAGTTCAGTTAACATATCAGGTGTATTTTAAAACTAAAATAATATTTCAATATAGTTTAAGGATAAAAATGTTAAAAGTTTAGTGGCAGCTAAAACGACAAACATGATTACACTTTTAATAGAAAATAAAACGAGAGAAATATGTCGCCATTTTCTGTAAAGAGAACAAAGTTAATTTTTTTGTATTTTAATAGAATAAAATTGCTTAGTTTAATCATGCCTACTTTTAGGGGTTTTTCTTTTTAATGTAGTATTTTACTAGGTTTATTCATTAAAGATAATTTTGAAAGTTTTAAAGCATTTATTAAGTGAATTATATCCTCTTATTAGTTATTGGGGCCAAATTCCGCAATAATGAACTTCGAAATGGTCACTAAAAATCAAAAGCAAAACTTTTGTTTTTTGTGGCCGCAAGTTACAGTGAACATTGTATTCAAAAATCTGCCGTTAGTTTTGGTTTTTTGTCAAATATATTTATGTTGGAAATATAAATAATATGTGTTGTGTAATTTAAAATTTGTATTAGACAACTCTTGTGATAAAGTATTGTAGATTTGACTATTCAGCGCAATAAAATTTATTGGCTCCTTTTAAATGAAAAGTGAACTACTTTTCTGTTCACTGCCGAACAATTCATCGTTACGGAGTCCGGATACCTTATAATCTTTTTTTTAAGAAGTAAATTTTTTAAAGCTAATATTTTAGGATGTTAGTTTGAAGAATTTGTATTTAGGAATCGTACTAGTGTTAAGGATATTCCCGTAGATGGAATTAAAAATTCTGAGGATGATTGGAAACCATACATAGTGAAATATTTGACGATTATGTTTAACGATCGCTTAAATAAATGTTATATCACTTCTGCTCGGAAATTGGCAAAAGTAGTACCGATCGAGAAATTGAAGGGCAACATAGATGTAAATAACTTAAGGCCTATTTCGTTGCTTTCGAATGTAGAAAATATGTTTGAAAAAATTGTCCGAGACAAATTGGATCAACCTTTTAATAGCACATACATTTTACAGAAGCAGTTTGGATTTCAAAAAGGGTTCAGGCTCTTTTAAAATTTTGCACTGTTGTTATTAAAAATTTAAGGGAACGTCGCTGCACTGTGGGGACATCTTTTGATATTGAAAAGGCTTTTGAGTAGCCGTTCCATGATGGCATCCTATTTTAAATAATAAATATTGGATTTCTCGACTTTATACGATTTTTATTGGTGACTTTTCTCATGAGCACAACAATTCGCAGAGCATACTCTATGCTAATGACTCCCTTCTCAATGCATACGGTGAATCTCCCCAACTGGCACTCCAACGTGTTTCTTCGCACCTTCAAAAGGTTGATGAGTTTTGTACGCAATAAGGTATTAAATGTCTATATGTCGACATTTCATAGGATCTACCCTAATCATCAGTAGAGTCTGGAAATGTTTGAAAGATATTCTCAAGCATTAAACTTTATATCCCAACAAACTAAATAAATCATCTCCATTGGAACTCAGCAGTAAATTTACCATCATATCGGAGCCGATTAGCTCTTGTTAACCTCCCTACATTGAAAAGCGGAAGAATTATACCAAACATATTATTCTTTCTAAAGTTATTACAAGGGGATGGAATAAACATCAATATACCTAACAAACAGCTAAGATCAGAAGTTGCACTGTATCTTCAATTTCATCGGTCAAACTTCTTAAATTTTAATCCTTTACTTTGTGGCGGATTAAACAGTTTTTATGATCTAATCGACTTATCTGACATCGCTCATGTTACTAAAAGAAGACTTTTTTTGTATTTAAACTCTAGTGATTACTTTTATAACTGTTTGTAGCTTTCTAATGAAATTTTTGTTGTATTAATTCTACCTATTTCCTTGTTATACTGTACAGCTGTTATTAATAATTTATTTGAAATAAATAAATAAATAAAAATTATTGAAAATTTAAAAAGAAAAATGTTTTAATAATAATAACAACACAAAAAATAAGACACTACCTCCTATGAAACGCCGACATATAGAAAGGTGTAAAGAAAGGTAGAGACATGTATAAACGAAAAAAGACAGTTTTTTGTGCTTTGCTACTTATTAATAAAACAATTTTCTACTTAAATTTTTAATAACTTATTTAGATTGTTGGTATATAAATTCATATGCTTGAGAATATTTTTCAACAATGTTCAAGGTCTACTGATGATTAGCGTAGCTCCTATGAAATGGCGACATATAAATAGCTGAGGAGCATAGAAAACGAGTTGTTTATAATATTTTGATTCGTATTTATTTAAATTTTTAATAACTTATTTAGATTTTTGGTATATAAATTCATATGCTTGAGAATATTTTTCAACAATATTTAAGGTCTACTGATGATTAGCGTAGCTCCTACGAAATGGCGACGTAGAAATAGCTAAGGAACATAAGAAACGAGATGTTTATAATATTTTGATTCATATCAATGTTAAAAGCTAATAAAGTGAATAAAACTCAGTTGTTATTATATACATATTACTTTAAATTTTAACCTGTTAATATTAAAGAATTGCGGCTATATTTATAACAAATATTTTATGTTTTTACCAGGTTTATTTGACAAATTACTAAGTACAAAGCTTGTAAAATAAACCTTTAACAAACACCAAATAGTTTTTATGAATGCGGCTGTCATTACTTGGAAAGTTATTTGCTTATATGTTCTGTTTAAAAGCTAGATTTCGCCAGTTAAAAATAAAAAATAAAATTTTTATAGCATCCTTTTTTGTTGCTTATATGTTCTGTTTAAAAACTGCATTTCACTAGTTTTTTATAGCATCCTTTTTTGTCCTGTTATTTTCGTGCTGTTTGTAAGTCATATTTTTGGTAGTACATGATGTGCTACAACATGGCGAAACCTTTAGTTGCAATGAATTTTCTCCCAGATAATTAGTCATTTGGTAGAAACTTAAATTGGGTTAAAATCGCACGACTGAATCTTGCTCTGTACTTGTTTTTAGTAAACACTTCCAAAGCATACTTTCCGGCTTATACGAAAAATTTATGCTAAATATTTATTTATACCTATAAACAACTTTATTCTTGCATATAAAAGTAAACAGTCTTCAAAAGTTTAAAATTTTTTTATATTTAGCACATATTTTTGTCATCTATTTGACTGTTTTTGCAATTTCAAAAACTCTCTCTAATTCTTATCTCTTTTTAAATCACTTGCAAACACTATCAACTATGAAATGTTTAAAAAGTTTTTAAACCTCTTGATGAAATAGAAAAATACTTTTGAAAACCACTTTTACTTGGCTTGAGTTTAGATTTTGTTTTTTTTACAAATTTCTTCTGAGAATCTTTTACCAGACTTTGAAAAAAAAAGTGAATTCTTAAAAAACATTTTTAAAAGCTGAGATTTGATTTTTTTTGCTCTTATTGTATTAAAAAGCAAATAATTGAAGATTTCTTAAGTGTCGTTTTTTACTTGAGTCAATAACATGCTTTATACGAATTCCTTTTGTTTAATTTTGGTTAGTACTGAGATTTGCCAGTGATTTGAGTTTACGAATGGTTGTTAAATGTATGTAACATCATTTTTATTTTCTTCTTTTTTCTTGTACTTTTATCATTTAAAAGTGGTTTCGTGTCATACGAGAGTTTTACGGTTGAAGTTGGTTTCTAGTTTTATTTTTATTACAAAAATGTTTGTATATATCTATGTTCTGTGCATTTTCCTATCTGAGTTGTCCTTATGGAACTTCCTCTCATGCATTTTGCTGCTTCTTCTCTTTTTTTTCTGCTTCATATTCATGTCAATGACAAGTTGTTTGTCAATTTTTTTGTATTACATTTGTTTAGATTTTAACTTTATTTAAAGTTGCATTCAAGTGGTAAATGGAAAGTTCAATGTATTTTTCTGTTTTCATTTCTACTTTGAAAGCGAAGGAGTGATAGAGAAAGAGAAGGAGTTTTTAAAAGTTTTCTTTTTAAGAGTTGCAATGCAGTTGTCTTAATGGCAAAATTGTTTTTAAAAGTTTCAAAGCGATTTGCACACAAGTTATTTAAAATGTATGTAGCAAACATTAATGGAAAAGTAGCTATACAAACAAAGCCTAAAAGTATGCTAATCAATTCGAATTGTAAACACATCGCTAAACAGGGAATGGTATTTACTATTTTAGCTAAATAGCACTTTTAATTAAAGCAAATTTAAAAAAAAATTCTAGTCTCTAAAGTAGAATGCTTTCCATGCTTTCTATGCTTTTACAAAAATCCCTGAGGAAATAAATTTCTTCAAAAATATCGTGTTACTAATTACTTTAATGAAATTACTCTTTAGTTTAAAAACTCTTTTAGAGGTCAGCACCAACTACAAGGTAAAAAAATATAGTTTTGCGATATGAAGTCGCTAAATAGGTGCTCTGGTAAATGCATATCGCTTAAAATTGGCGACTTTAGCTCACAAGTGTATATTGAAGCGAACTGATTAAGTTTGCTTAAATTAAATTTTCAAACGAAATTAATTATAAATTATTCACAATTAAAATTCAATCAACACATTTGAATTTAAAAAATTCCGTGGGAATTTTATCACTTTTCCCTTTTCTCCAATTATGAACAAATAAGTATTAAGTGTGAGGTTTTTTTTATTTTTTTCTTCTCTTCGTTAAAAACACTAAATGAAGATCAACGCTTCAATTCTTATGGGCAAGTTAACGAAAATTATGATTCTCTCTTTAATTGGAAATGAAAAAAGTACTTTATGTGAGAAATAAAATCCGTTAGGAATAGATTTTGAGAGAAATACATTCCATGAGAATACTCATAATTGGGCTAAATATGTTTTTTTTTTATATCAATAAAAATTTTAAAGAACTTTGCACATTTTAAATTAAAATTACCAAAATAAAAAATTGCTCTATTTTCTGTCAATTAATTTTCGTTTTAAATCTTAAGGGCTAATGTTGAATCAGAACTACACCTAAACGTTAAGTTTATTCTACATTATATTAGACATTTCTCAAGTACAGACTAATTCAATTTGACCCATGGAAAGATACACAAATCAAGCAACGCGTTAAAGTTGCTCAGGCTTATTATGAAAATGGGCATTCAAATCAAAATGCATATCGTATACCCCGTGATTTTTTCGCTCAATTCGATAGTCGAAATGGGCGTACAATCAACACAAACGTGAAAAAATTTGAGCAAACTGGGTCTGCGGGAGGTGTGGAAGCACCAGTGTATGCTCGTACAGCTCGTTGTGCGGAAAATATTGCCGTTGAAGTGCCGTCCTCAACTGGACGTCGTGCCCAACAATTGCATAATGTTCATCACGCCAATCGTTGATGACCATTGTGCATAAAGACTTGCATTTACACGCTTACAAGGTATAACTAATTCAGGAACTAAAACGTCTTAATCATTCCAATCGTCAATGATCATTGCAAGAAATAGCAACAGTGGATGATCAATTTTCGAAGAAAATCATCTTCAGTGATGAGGCATTTTCACCTCAGTGGAGGCATTTTTACCTCAGTGGATTGGTCAATAAGCAGAATTGCCGCATTTTGGCAAATAATAATGCAAGACTGATTGTTGAAAAACCAATGCACTCACAAAGAGTGACTTTTTGGTGCGATCTGCGGGCTGGCGGCATTATCGGGCGGTATTTTTTTCCAAAATGTGACCGGCCAGGCAGTTACTGTGAATGGCGTTCACTATCGTGAGCTGGAACCTTTATGGCCCGAATTGGAAGATATGGATGTCGATGATATGTGGTTGCAACAAGATAGTGCCACTTGCCACACAGCTAACGAAAAAATGGCTCCTTTATGCGACGAATATAATGGCCGTGTTGTCTTACGTGGTGACGATGATCGTCAAGATTTGATATCATTGGAGTTCTCTCTTTAGGATTATTTGAAAAAAAAGGTGTACGTCAATAAACCAGCAAAAATTTAAGAGCTAAAGAATAAGATAATTCGTATCATTACGGGATAGAACCTCAATTAGGCCTCAGCGTAATCGAAAATTTGGACCATTGGATTGAAGTGTGCCTCCAAGGTTGCGGCGGCCATATTTTATTCCGATATTTTATTCCATAACTAATCGAACCATACCAATATTATCATAATGAATAGAAATGAAAATAATTTGTGTTTTATTCAAAAATAAAACACAAATCCGTCCTTTTTATGTAAAATACAAACAAATTTTCAGCCAGTTCGACGATGTCAAAAGTAGAAGTTCATTCGCTTTCTAGGCGAAAGAAAATTGATTTGGGGGTTTTCTTACTTCTTTCTATGCGAATGATGTGTGAAAATTCAATTAAAATACATGTACATGCGAACGAATAATAGTGAAGTGGATTGATTCGAATGTGAGTGACTAGCTTTCTTTCGCATACATTTTCATTCGATATCGGCGAACAGACTGTTTATTTTTTTGTAAACGACTTGAAATCGCCATTAAAACGCACTTTTTTTAGAACTCCCAAACATTAATCTAGCGTTTTGCAGAACATTTTGCAGTTTCAGATTGCATATTTCCCAGAACATGGCTGTTTGTTTTACTTAAAAATCTGTTGTAAACTTTATTATCATTCTTACTTTCAATTCTTTTAAGCTTGTTAGTTGTATGTAATTTCTGTATACTTCTTAGGTATTTGCTTTTCTCTTTAAATTTTTTTTTATGATTTTCTTCAAAGAACGTGTATTGTAAAAAATTTTGTAATAAGCGACAGTCAGATTAGTTTGGTTGTTTGTGAGTCATAACGTGACATGAGGCTTAATTTCCGTTTTTCTGTTCAATTTTATTTTGATTAATTCAATTTAAAATGTTTTTCTTTTTATCTTAAATGTATTTATCGTTTTTTTATTTGAGCAAAGTTTATTATCGTGCTTTTTTTTAGAAGACATAGCTTTAAGTACTTTAAGCTGAAGATGCTGTGATATTTTTGTTATTTTAATTGCTTTTATTCAGAAAGTTTATTGTTGCTTTATTAAAGAATTTTATAGTGAACTAGACTGACTTTGAGAAAAAGCCCCTTTTGAATTTTCGTAAGCCAAATACGAAGTAAATTTTAGCAATAAAAAAATGGTGAATCGTAAAATCCAAAAGCATTTTACTTATGTAAATCAAATTTATTGTGGATTTATTTTTAATGATAAGCTTTTAAAAGACGATTTAGTAAAATTACTTAGTTCATGTTATCCTTGCTTTAATTACGATGGACTTTTTATTACGAGTATAGTATCTTACTGTGTTTAATAATTTAATATTATAGAAGATAAGAGAGGTAATTATAGGCTTGACCTGGAAGACAATTAGATATTCAGCCATGTTCCGAGAACGCGCGTTCTGAAACCGCAATGCGTTTTGAAAAACGCTTAATTGATTTTTAGGTGTTCTGAGGAACGTGCATTTTACTGGCGCTTAGGAGTTTTTTTCCGAAAAAATACAACATGTGTTTTACATAAGTATATATGTATGTATGTGGTAGTAATATAAAACGAAAAAAAATTTGACAACAAATAGACAAAATTTTCAATTTAGTTTTATTAATGAAAATGTGTAAAATTCTTTAAACTTTTTATTGAAATAAAAAGAAAACATATTAAATTTTAATAGTGAATAACTTTATTTTAATTTGCAAGTTCAGTTTTAGCAAATTCAATCAGTTCACTTTAATATATACAGAACACCTATTTGGCGATTTCAAATCCCAAAACCATATTTCTTGCGTTATACATTTCTCAGAACACTTATTTGGCGTTTTGAAATCGAAAACGCTAAATTTAAGCGATTTGCGTTTCTTAGAACATGCATGATTTCCTTTTCACTAAACTATTCAGCTGCACCAATAACATTACATATGTTACTTATTGAACATAGTGTTTCTAATTAATCGTACGACCTTGTGGCAAGAATTCATGATGCACCACTCCATTGCAGTCGAAGAAAATAAAGAGCAAAACCTTCACATTTGTCCGAACTTGACGTGATTTTTTCGGTTTTTGCTCTTCTGGACAGCTCCATCGCAATGATTGGGCCTTGGCTTCAATGTCATAGCCATTCACCCATAATTCGTCACCAGTTATTTTTAGTAAATCTAGATTGTCGTGGACGATGTTCAATTGCTCCTGATCGATGTCCATGCGATGTTATTTTTACTCAAAATTTAGTCAAAAAATCGAAGAGAACACCAAAACATAACTAACATTTTTATCTGTCGAAAACAAACTGCAATTCGAAATGGCTGATATTGCCAACATATATAGCAGACGTATGTACCAACATAACAGAAAAATGCGAAAATCGAACATACGTAACTCACGAAACTTGAAAATAAGAGCTATATTTTGATCAGGCTGTATATATCCAAGCATATTTAGTTTAAATTTATAATATATGATATATATTGACATGACTATTGTGAAGGGTATTTTACATTCGGCTCAACCGAATCTACTACACTCTTACTTGTTTAAAGCCTTTTTTTTGTTACTTCATAGTAACTTGTCTTACAAATTTTTCAAAAATATGTATTTAAAATCTTTAACTGTAATTTTAAATGTATGCTTTGCATTTTTTAAATCTCCTGACACTTAGAATATAATTTTAAATTACACAATTATTTTTTAAATTTTTAGAGCAAGAGCAAATGATGAGAATGTTAAGATTTATGTGTTATTTTTTACTTCAATTTTATGTCACACTTGAATGCGAGAATTGGAACGAGGCAAAAATACCAAATAAGAATTTGTAACATGTTAAAAGAATTATGCGTTCCATGCGTGACCATAGCTCAAGTAATGAAATCCTGTGCCAAACAGCATTTCCAACATTTAGAGAAGGGAAAATTACTGCAAAAAAAAGAGTTATGGTTTGAAGTATTTGCTTCAATGTCTGAGTTTAGTTAATGGTTTCTCAGAGGAAAAGTGTCAGTTTAAAAAATGGCTTTTCACTATATGAACACGAACAAAGCAAAAAGAAAAATAATATCGTACATGTGTGTAAATGAAAGAAAGCAATGTATGAGGAAATCAGCCTAGAAGTATGCAATTGTGTTTTGTTCATGGATTCACTACTATTTATTAAGAAATGGGGTAATTCAATTTCGTTTAAACTACAAATTGTAATGGGCACACAAATAGTTGGTTAGAAACTATTTAAAAGGGCTTTGAAAATAAAATTTCTATTTTTGATACACATCAGGTTACACAATTTGCCGAAGATATCAAAACAACTTGAGCTGTTTGTCTTACTAGATACTGTTTTAACGCTTTGCAAGGCGTTACTTGTACTTTCTTCTTTCCTGGTTATTTATTGTACTCCGGTTTTTACTTAGTACGTTGACATCAGCAGAAAATGTTGGGCATTTTATTATTTTTTAGCGGAGCAAAGTTTTCATCACTACTCAATTTTATGAAAGCAATGCTAAAAGCACTCTCTTCAAAGCATGAAATTCAGCAAGCACCATAGAGTATGCTTTAATTTTTTTTTATTTTAGTCTGCCTTCAAAAGTATGCAATGTTAAATTTGATGCAGCGTAAATTGTTTATATTTTTACGACGTTTGCATTCAAATTACAATCATAAAAATGTATAAATTCCCCAGAGCAATAAACTTAAGTGAAAGAAACTTGGCAGGGCTGCTGATGGTGAAAAAAGTGATTATAATGTGTGCATGAAGTGATTAATATGCAGGAAGTTTATGTTTATCACATTAGGTGATAGGATTTTTAAAACATTTGAAAACTTAAAGTGATTTTGTGTTAATGTTAATATTGCAAAATTAAGGAAAGTTTTTTGACCTCTGCAGTAGTAAAATGAAAATGACAAGAATTTTTAATTGAGCCTCTTTTTAAATGGAAATTTTCTTACGGCGTTTATAACTATTCTAAATTTTTTAAATTTTGGTTTGGTCAAAGTTTGGTATGTGATGTAAATATGCACAATGGGATGCAATTTTACTTCAAGTTTTACTTAATATTTTTCTCATTTTTTAAGTAGAAATTTTAGGCCTTGTTTCACACTCAGAGCAGTTCAATATACCTGAGTTTTATTCCATACTGTATTCTAATTCATTCTTTAGTTTCACTTAAGAGACAAAATTGTAAACAATTGTATTTCTTAATACAATTAGTCAACTTAAGCTAGAGTGATTTTTTTTTGTAATAGCTATTCTCTATTTGAGAAAGTGAAACATACAGTTGTTTTCACAGAAAGCTTTACAAATCCCCCTTTCTTTAGTAAAACAAAGTCACATTCAAACTGGCACGTAAAAACGTGTTTCATGCTGGTGAAAAATATTTACATACATATATTATACATTGCCACAAAAGTCCTAAATTAGGCAACTGCCTTAATTCGTACAAGGTGGCAGTCAGTCAAGTCAAACAAACGTGATCATTTATAACAAAAGAAGGTAAAATGTAGCAGCAACAAAAAATAAAATAAAATAAAATTAGCACGTAATTTTTCAACACAGTTTGTACAAAACTTCCCCCTGAAGCTGAAGCCTAAAAATAGGCACGTATTTTCATTTTCTTATAAACCAAAGCAAACATGATAGAAATATGAAAGTGATTTCTAGTGTAAATAAATTGTTAAAAGAATATATAAATTACATATGACGGTATAATTAATTATTTTAATATTCCAATAACATAAGCCAAATCGTTTTTAAGGGTGCGAAACTTTAAGAATATTTTTCAAATTAAAACAAATAACAAAGGCTTAAAAAAACTTGAGCAATTTTCCATAGAACAGTTTATTACATTGATGAAAGTTTGTTTACAGCAAAGTTTATTGCAGAAATGAAGATTTTTGCATTAAAGTTTTATCACCGGAATGAAAATTATTTTATAATTTTTACGGCAACGACATAAAATTTTTATTAAGAAATAAAAATGAGCCAATTGTTTAATGCAATTTTACAGGTCTGTCTGTAGTGTTAAATAAATATTTTGACTAAAATGAAAATGTTTATTGTAAAAATATTATATCAAAGTTATCAAATTTATTTCTTTATAAGCACAAATGAGAAATTTTTCCTAAAAATATATTATTTTTGCCTTGAAAATTTAAGGTTTTAAAAAATTTGTTAGTAATTTAATGATAAATATTTTTTCATTTAAAGTATTTTATGTTTGATTAATTTTTTTTATAGCCGTTAATAGTTCAATACTCAGAAACCATACGCCAACTACAACATCGCACTTAAGGGATTGAACGTTTATAGTTTAGATCCATGTACCACGGCAAAAACGCGCACTAAGTCATATGTCCGTTAATACTTCAATACTCCGAAACCATACGACAACTTCAATTGTCGCACTAAAGCATTTGACCGTTTCAAACCGATTGGCGAAGTGATTGCAAGTTTTTTTGCGAATTCTGCAACTTGGTTTTGTGAATACCCAAAATCCCTACACTTCCCCAGAAGCAATACTGCAGCTCTGGTTTTCGCACTAAAACAGCAACACTGTATATATAACTTTATATACCTAGAGATGTAATTATCACATGGCATGGGTTTTGGGTGCTCAAACATACAAGAAGACGTATACACAAGATTATTTTGTATTAAAAGCTTGCGAAGTCGGATCAGACGACCAGAGGATATCTGTACTAAAGACAATTGATTCATTTGAAAAGAATATATGATCAGACACGAGGTCATAATATTTCATCATGACAGCACTGGGCCATATGTTGCCAGACTCGTCACTGCAAGCCAATAAATTTCATTGAAATTAATAATCAAGATAAAAAGTAAAGAACAAACGATGGAAGACAAAATACCATTTTTCTGCTCGATGAACATATTGCACTCCTCTAAAGCGCACCGACTCAAAATTTACAAATTATCAGTAGAGACGAAAATTGCTTTTTGTATCACTCAAGAAGAATTGTATTTTTTTGGCAAAATAATCGCGAAAATTATGTAAGATTTTGACAATTTCGATTTCTTCTAAAAAGGGAAAATTAAAAAATTTTTAGTTGACTCCCATGTGAGAAGATCATTTAAATGGTGTCACAGGATAAAAACATCTTGAACTGCATTTTTATCACTGACGAGGCACATTTTGATTTAAGCGATTTCGTTAACAAACAGAATTGTCGAATATGGAGTAATTCTGATCCACAGATACTCAATCAGATGCAATTACATCCATTTCGCATCACAGTGTGGTGTGCAGTTTCTTCAAGTCTCATTGTCGGGCCTTACTTTTTCGAAGAAAACGGTCTTACTGTTACTTAAAGATGTTGAAAGAGTTTTTCCTTCCAGAATTACATTTATTGGTTTAAACACGATGGGGCAACTTGTCACGTAGCCACGCCTGTCATGACAGAATTGAGGCAAAACTTGCCCAATAAACTGATTTCAAGAAGCTCCACATTCCGTTGGCCTCTCAGATCTCCTTAGCTCACTGCACCTGATCTTTTTTTCGTGTGGTGTTATTGCAAACAATAAGTTTACAAAAAAAAAACCGCCAACAAATTTGGATGATTTAAAGCAATCAATTCGAACGGTAATTGAGGCAGTTCCTGCTGCAACATTCCAGGCAGTAATGAATAACTTTTGATTAGATGTCGTACATATGTCAACGAAAGTGGAGGCCATTTGAATTCAATTATTTTCAAAACTTAATGAATAACTTTAATTAAAACGTATTATTTTTCAAATGAATTTCTAAAAAATAAATTACATATACTTTACAAAAAGTTATTTGAGTTCCCTAATGTAGCAAAATTGGTCAGCCACCCTGTATTATAACAAGTTACAAGCTTTGATACTAACAGGGCATAACTTGATCGAAGACTGGATAAAAGAAGCCTTATAACACTAACAGGTGCACTCACACATCAGTGTTCATCATTAAAATATTTTTTGCAGTGACAATTTGTAAATTTTTTCAGATATAATTCTATTATAGTAATTTTATACAAAATAGTTTAAAATTTAAAACAACTTTATCTCAAAACTAAAAACTTTTCAATCAAAATTTTTGCGATATAAAAACTTATCACATTATTACAAATTTTTCAACAAAAAACCTCATTACAATTCTTGATCCTATTTGCTTTGATGTTAATTTAATTCAATATTTGCAATAAATTTCTTCAGTTCAAGGTCCTTTTTTGAATTTTTAATGAATTTTTCAATATTTCGTATTCCTTTGGAAGACTTCTTCAGGAAAATGTATTTGTTTATATGATAAATTCAAATATTTGATTGAATTTATCACACAAATAATTAAATTTTCCCGAAGACAAAATATTGAAAAATACATTAAAAATGAAAAAAAACCAAATGGACCTTGAAAAATTTTATTGCAAATTCTTTATTACAATAATAAAAGTTGTTTCCCTCTCTCAGTCTTTCTCTCTCTCTCTCTCTCTCTATTTCAATCAAATTACAATATGTCAGCTATTATATACACAATTTTGTTACCGCGATTAACATTTTCTATAAAAGATTATACCCCACTAAAAGCACTCGCTTGTAGATTTTTTCACACAACTTAATGCGAAATTGATCAGAAAAATGAATCAAATATTTTTTACGATTTCCCACGTGCATTTTTTACATGCAAGTAATTTCATGAAATAGTTTCATTAAACACTGAAATAGTCAATAATTTACTTTTATGATATAGATTTCTCCCAGCTACATATAAATGCCATAATGACGAAAACCGATTTTGCTTAGTCGTTTTTAATTCCACTGTTGATGATGCCCCCACTAGCAACTTGCAGAGTTTCTTCTATCAGTTTATTATATCTTAAAAACCATTGCATACTTATTGCTTATGTTGGGGATTTTGCCGGATTGTTGAAAACACATATAAAACATTTTTATTTTCATTTCATTTACTTTCGTTAAAGAATCTATAATGTGAGAAAATCACGATTTCTTAACACCATTATTTACCATCAGCTTTCTTAAAGCAGCCAACAGAAGGGAAAGCATAAATTGTAGAGGTCGTGTGTTATTTCTGTTTTCTTGTAGCACTGCAACAAAACACTGTATAATAATTTATATAGAAAACCATTTAATGTAATCCACATACAAGAGGTTGTGTGACATTATTTTCCATAATATTTTACGGCTTATTAAGACTACCCAACATTTTATACGAGTGTTGTGTATATGGCAAGTTTGTTTTGTTTCTGTTTCTGGTAAAACCAAAAGCATTTTGTTTTCCTCGCTGATAATGGCCGCCAAGGAATTTCAATGCCACTTTTGTTGCTTAAACAAAATACGGAGAAAAATCTTTCGATAAAAAGCAAAACAAACAAAAAACTGTGTAGTATATTTTTTTAGTTTATTCAAATTGTTAACAATTTTCTTTATATTTTTGCCATTTAAGACTTCATTTGTAGGTTTTTTTTTTCTTTTCTTTTTAAAGCAAACATATAAATATAAATATGTGTATGTAGTTTCATTTTAAGAAAGGAAACCATTTTTGAACGGAAACGGAAAATGCAAGTCGTTTTTCTTTCTGTTTTATTTTTGTAAAGCATATTTTATGGCGTCACCAGACATTGTTATGTCTCCAGCTTAGCATTTATGATACACCAGGCATGTTGATTATTATGACAATTATTATGTTGCACGTTATAGTTACAATACATGGCTGCTTTTACTTCTTAAGCATTTTGGTTTATTTATATCGAAGTCGCTATACAGACATATTATTTTGAGCTCTTTTGCTGTTTGGTTCGCTTTGTTTTATTTTTTATACTTTTAATACATTTATGTGTGTTTTTGCTTTTTTTATTCTTTTTTTTTTTTTTTTTTTTTTTTTGTTTCGCTTCTTTGGTTGAGTGTTTATTTTAAAAACCACTTTATTTTATACTTAACTGTGTGTTAAAATATTTCATAGCATATGTTAAGGTGTTTATACGGGTGTAAAGACATTTTTCTTCTTTTGCTCATTTTTTTTTTTGTGTGTCTATTCTGAAGCATACTTTTTATGGTGGTTAGATTTACAAAAGTGTTGTATTCTTTATGCGTTCAACTGTTTATTTTCTTATTTTTGAGGAGTTTTCTTTCGCAACATATATATTATTAGCACTTTTTAGAAGGATGTTGGAGACAAGAATTCATATTTAAAAGCATAATAAACATGAGTCATTTGGCAAGACGAAAACTTTTATCGTAAATTTTTATAACGAGAAAATTATTTTTAAAGAATTTTATAGTAGAGAAGAAAATTTTCCCTCGATAGTTTTATCACAGAAAATTTTATTGCTTTTGATAATAGTTTTGTTTTATAAAATTTCCACTATTGTTTAGCAAATTTTATCACCGCTATGATATCATTTTCAACATAAAATTTTATTCCTGTACAGAAGTTTGTTTTATGAAAAAATTTAATCATAGTGACGAAACTTTTTCTTTAGAAAATTACAAGGTGCTGAAAAATTAATTATCGAATTTTGTTTTTAAATAATCTTTTCATATTTTTTGATGCTAGTTTTCGACACTTTGTATTTTAATTTCAGTTTATTGCTTGATTTGGAGTTTACTTTTAGCTATTAGAGCACCACCGCCTAAAGTATCTAGGCGAACGGAGCTTCAATAGTCTATTATGTCAACCTACCCGCGTTAGTCTTATTCATAAGGAGTAGTGAACTGCTCGTACAACAGCATATAACGCCACACAGAACAGTTTCCAACCTTTTCCACTCCTAACTATTTTTATTTGAACCTGTACAATTTTTTCGGTTAGTTAATATATGAAAGCATTCATGAGGCTCCCACAAGTGTTAACCCTATATTCGTGCCAGTTTTATAGCACTTTCCATATCTTTACGCAATTACTTTCAAATATTCTTCTTCAAGGCTTATTGGACTAAAACTGCCTCCTCAAGTAGCCCCACAGAAAGAAGTCGAAGATGGTTTAATCGGACGAATTTGCTAGCTATGCCAAGGTGGGAAATTACCCAGCCAGGAAATGCTTCCTTCACAATATCCATTATGATTTCTGGTTGCACCGTCTTACTGAAACCGCATGTTCACCGAGCTGATCGCATTCAATATCGGCAGAAAGTAAACGCTTATCATGACTCTACAACATTCGACAGTAAGAGTAACCGTATTGCCTATGGCGTCCTCACAAAAATGCGGTTAAATCACTCCTCCCGCATGAACACCACACCACTCAGTAGCCTAGATTGGATGTAACCACTTTTCATACATCACATGTGGATTTTCAGTGCCCCAGCAACTAAGATTTTGTTTATTGACGTAACCGTTTAAATATAAAATGTGAGGTTTTGCTCATGATTATCTTCGGCTCAAGATCGTCGTCCTGTTTGTTGAAATTTAGTTTGGCTTTACAGTAATTCATGCGCGGCTGACAGTCAGCAGGTATTGACTCATGCACTTTTTGATTTTTTATGGTAACTTGTGTCAACCTTTCATTAAAATTCACTGCATGGTCCCCCTGTTGATATCCACTTGAGTGGTATGTTGCCTCATTGATGTGGCTTTGTTCTCAGCAATATCAATAACAAGGGCGATTTTCTTGGCAGAACTATTTCGTTGGCGGCTACACTCTGAAAGATCAGTTATGGTGCCAACCTGGTCGTTTCGAGCAACTAAACGCCTTACTGTTTGTAGAGTTAGCACGACACTTTTAAGAATTCTCCGATGAAATTCATGTTGGGCTAACACCAACGACTGGATTATTGGTTAAAAATATTAACACAATTATTGCATGCCCTTGCGGAGTATAGAATATAATTCACAAATGTCAAATATAGTTGACGAAAAGTCCCATTTGCAAAAGCATTTACATCCTACAATAGGGTTATTAATTTTGCAATACCCTTTATATTCTAATCGCAATGATCGGGGTTTTCTGCTCATAAATTTATGTGTGTACTCTACGTCACACCGAACTGTTTGCTGTTCATAGAACGCAGACGAGCAACTCGTCCTAGAAAATTTTTATAAAAGTTACTCACTTTTGTGTATGATTTCCATAAAAAGTTTTTTAGACGAGTGCTCGTCTGTGTTCTATGAACAGCACATTCACCTTTAGAAAAACTGTCAGTGTTGTAACTTTTGAATCACAAAACTTGGATACAAATATGCTGAATTTTTCTTTGAACATACAGTTGTATTATAGAAACAATTTTTACAAAAAAGAAATATGAAAAAATCACTTCAGAAGTGATTTCTTTTAAGTTCATTTACTGCAACATATATAATGTTATTATGAAAACAGTGAAAACTTTTTTTAGTATTTCATTAGTGTTTTATAAAGAAATGTATCACTTTATAAATGTTGTGAAATTTATTCGATAAAAATTATTCGATTAACAGTTTTATCACAGTGATGAAAATTTTCACTATGCAAATTTCTTCTCTTAGGGCTGCAAAATTATGTCAGTTACGGCGAATGTTTTAGAAAGAAATTTCGTTACAAAAGTAAAATTTAATTAAATTTTGTTTAATAAGCAACATGATGATTTAAAGTTCTATTAAATTTCTCTTTCAAAAATTTCTTTATCTTTATACTGCAATTTTATTATAAATAATTATTATTTTATCCTCATATTCAAATATTTGCAAAACTTGAAGATTATCTTGAAATTTAATTAATCGTAGCCGGATATTTCCTTTTCAACAATATGTCTACAATTTTTCGTTATCTCTTGAGAAAAAGAAAATTAATTAATTTCAATTACCAGACTGTCAAGTGCAATTGATTCCTTTAATCTGCTACTAAAGACTTCATTTCAAATAAACCAAATAATTTTTCAACTAAAACAAGAGATTTAATATTTTCTTTCTGGAATCACGTTGTGCTTCAAAATCAATCATTATTGTTTAGTTTTGTGAAAGAAAGGCAAACAAAACTAAGTAAAACACACACACACATACAAATAAACATGCACATAAACACACAAGTCTGTTTTAAACTATTGGAAGGCAACCAACAAAAGTATGCTTCATGATTTGGTTTTTGTATGGCCTGAGAGTATGCTTCAAATTTTATAAGATTTTCTCATTTGAATTAATTTACTAAAGATATTTTCATAGATTATTTTCATAAGTTATATTTCATGGTTATTACTGAAACTATTTTATTTTCTTTTATCAATAAAATATCATCTCATTTAAATTAAGACTAATACGATATCAATGTTGGAAGACAGTAAATCTCTGCATAACTATTGAATTATATTATATTATCTATGGAATTTTTATGAGATTTTCGGTATTAGGTTTTTTAATATATAAAAAACTTTTTTTTTTTTAATTTTGTACTAGTATTAATGCACTTTGTTTGTCTGCTGTAAACCCCTAAGGTAATTTTTGGTTTTAATATTTTCCTTTTTAAAAGGACAGTTGTAGCAAAACTGTATTTTTGTATGAATAAATAATGGAAATGCTATTTTTAATTAATTGCTTTAGGCTTTAAAGAAAATTTTTAAATAAAACATATGTATATTTAACACAATAACACAAAACACTCACTAGTTATCAAACTACACCCAAATTTTCTTTTATCTTTTTTTACTCCTTCATTAATATTTTATTATTTCATTGCAATATATTATTAATATAATAACTTTTATTTCAAATCCCATAAATATTTTTTTTGCTTTTTTTTCTACAATTTCCAGCTTTGTTTCATTTATTTCACTTTAATAATTTCGAAATACGCGCTCGTTTTATAAATTTTTTTCGTTTATTTCTTTATATAAATTTTATTATTTATCCTTGCGTTACGTGTTAAATTCTTTGTAGACAGACAACCGGCAACTGATACTTCCTTTTGAAAATTGTCACCAACTTTGGCCAAGATTTCTTTGAATAGGATATTTTGCTGATGTCCTTTTTGTGCGTAGTAAATTCTTTTTCTCTCTTTTATTTGGCTCTCCTTAATTCCAATAGGACTTTTACGTAAGAGGCACAACTCTCTGTTATTGTTTCTCCTTTGACACACACTCACATTTACCTTCACTTGTGCACTGACAAATTTCAGCAATCTTGTTGACCTTAGCCTTCGTTTGCCCAAGAGAAGAGTTCGTCAAACTTTTTCAGGGGTTGTTAACTCAAATTACAAAAGGCGAACATATATTTCCGGATGTTAAGTAAACACATAACACATGCTTTTGATTAACAGGTTGCTTTTATACAACAATGACGTCATGCAGGATATTTTTTCTAACGAAGTAACAAGTCTTTTCCATAAAGGAGAAAGAAGGAAATTTTCAAGGAAATATTTTAAATGCAGTAAACTGAATAACAAGGGAAATAAAAACGGAGAAACAGGTTTCTTATCATCATACATTATGACGTGTTGGGGGAAATTATGTATCAAAGCTGCCATCAAGGAACTCTTTAATGCATTATGATAAATAGTCATTTGAATCCTTTCACTGTGTAAAATTTCTTATAGCGAATAATGGGTGAAATTTTTTTTACAGAAAATTGTTCAAAATGACTGAATATTATTCTATAGAAAATTTTCTCTATAGGCGCACATTTTTTATACAAAGATTTCTAAATAAAAAATTTCATTCGCCGCAAAACTTTTCATTACGAATGCAATTTCGCACAATAGGCAAAGTTTTTAAAAATTTTATAATCAATTTTTTTCATAAAAAACTTTACATTACATGTTAAATATTCCAAAATTTAAGATATTAAAAATTTTTTTAATCAATTTTTTCATAAAAATATACTGCACAATGGGAAAAATTTTTTAAAATATGAAAAAAATTTTTAAAAAATTTTTCATAAAAAAAACTGTTTAAAAACTTTTTTCTCTAAAAAACTTTACGCTGCACTTAATATTTTCTGAAATTAGTTATAACGAAAATATAAATATTCCAAAATTTAAGATATTAAAAATTTTTCTAATCAATTTTTTTATAAAAAAATACTACACAATGGGAAAATTTGTTGTAAATATAAAAAAAAAATTTAATAAATTTTTTCATAAATAAACTGTTTAAAAAATTTACACTGCACGTAAAATTTTTCGAAATTCGTTGTAAGGAAAACTTTTTTAATGACTAAAAATATTTCCATAGAAAGTTATTAAAAATGACTGAATATTATTTTATAGAAAATTTCCACTATGAGCGCTTATATTTTTATAAAAAAAAATTTTTATTCTCGCTCGCTAGAAAAATTATTCACTACGAATGTAATTTCGTACAGTAAACTAAAAAGTTTTTATAAAAAAAGTTTTCTGATAAAATGTTTAATAACAACTTTTTACCAAACAGTTTTCTCTAGCAAATTGTACAGGTAAAATATTCCCAAATTTCTTAATGGCTAAAAACTTTTCTATATAAAGTTTCGTTTAAATGACTGAATATTATTCTATAGAAAATATTCACTATGGGTGCATATTTTCTTATAGAAAGGTTTCTATGTTCGGTCGCTGGAAAAAATCTTACCACGGATGCTAAAATGTGTTTTTAAAAAAGTTTTCCAATAAAATTTAAGAAAACATCTTTTCACCAAACATTTTTCTTTACACTACAGTTAGAATATTTTGAAATTTTTTATAATTTTTCTTAAGGGGCGAAAGTTTTTCTCTCGAAAGTTCCGTCAAAATGACTGAATATTACTCCATGCAAAATTTCACTCTGGGCCCCCATTTTTTATAGAACAGCTTCTAAAAAAAAAATTTCGCTTGCCGGAAAAATTTTCCATTACGGATACAATTTTTCAACATGATCTAAAATGTTTCTATTAAAAAGTTTTCTACTGAAATTTTTAATAAAAAAAAATTGCTTTTCCATGTGCAAAATTCAAATATTCCGAAATTTCTTGTTGAAAAAGTTTCTTAATGGATGAAAATTTTTCTATAATAAGTTGTTTAACATCACTGAATATTATTCTATAAAAAATATTCACTATAGACAGATAGATCTCTATAAAAAATATTTCTCCCGCCGGAAAAATGTTTTACCACAGACGCAATTTTGCAGAATGAAAGTTGAAACGTTTCTATAAAAAAGTTTTCTAGTAAAATTTTTAATAAAAACAAGTTGAATATTTTGATATTGTAACGAAAATGTTTATTCCAAAGGTGCCAAAAGGTGCCAAGGTAATAAACGCCACACAGTCAGATTTCTTGTTCTGCTTGACCAATTCAAGACATTTTATACGGCATTCTATGTCAAAATTAATATATATTGTTACGAATTTTTATCACATCTAAACCAATGTGCAGCCGTTGATCTGCTTGTTATAAGTGTACAGCACATTCATACAAACAAGATAAAACTAAAAACATAATACACAAACAAACAGACATACATGATTTAGAGATCGCAAAATTCCAAGTAAATTAACTACAAATGATGTTGTTGTTCTTGTTATTGTATTTCGATTCTTACATTATTACTTATGTATATTATAGTATAAAATAATATCTACTCGCCAACTTCCTTATTTATATCGTAAATTTACATTTTCTCGGTCGAATAGGGGAAAGAAGATAAACAACATTATAATGTCGGAACAACAACTACCCCTTCATATACAAAAAATAGACAATGCGAGCTATTTCAAAATTAAAGCACTTCTCATAGTGATTTTCTTAATAAATATGTTGCTAACAATTTTTATGGTATATATAAATTTTCATTCCTGTTTTTTATAATCTTCTTTCTTTCTATTTTTTATCATAATAATGTTTTCATTGTTGCTCCAATTTTTCAAGTGAATGTGAAATCTATTAGCAGTTTATCAATGCACTATTGTGATAAACTTCTCAAACAAAAAAAACATGGACCATGACTTTATGTATTTCTTTGTTTTCCAGAATTGTTGAAAATTGAAATACGTTACATTCTAGTAATGGGAAATTAAATTTACTCAAATTCTTAACAAACTTTTATATAAGACTATGTTATATTGAATTGACTAAATAAATAAATAAATAAATAAGTAAATAAAATAAATAATTAAACGATTGTATATTATATTATAAAAAATGTTCACTATGGGCGCACATTTTTCATAGAAAGACTAGACAGGGAATGCAATTTTGTACAATGGTTTCAAATGTTTCGATCAAAAAGTTTTCTATAAAAAGTTTTAATAAAATTTTTCACAGTGGCATTAAGAGAACATTATTCCTTTTAAATCTCAATAAATTATCTACAATATTTAGATGTAAAGTCGAATGTTTGAAAACATCTTTCAAAAGTCTCCAGGTGTTCTGACGATTACGGTAGCACTTATGAAATGTCAACATGTAGACAGAAAACAAGCTGTTTGTATTTTTTGATTCGTATCAATATGAGAAGGTTATGAACTAAATAAACAAAATTTTTTAGTGAAAATTTTCTATAGAAAATTGTTTACTATGAGTGAAAGTTACTCCTTTGAAAATTTTTTTCTATAAAAAAAATTTGTGTTTAGAAAATATTTTACTATGAGTTGGATTTTTTTTTTTTTTTAGAAAATTTGTTACTTTGGATGAAAGTTTTTTACTGCGGATGACATATTTTCTACCGAAAATTTTCCACTACATGGTTTTGCTGCATTTAATAAGCTTTGCACAATGGGTGCAATTGTTTTTAAGTAAAATTTTTCACTAGTGGTGAAAGTTTTCCTATCGTACTTTTTTGCTTTCACCCAAAATTTTTCTATCAAATACCTTTGAACCGATAATTTTTTGAAGTAAATCTTTTACTTCACGACAGTTGGTTAAAAAATGTTCACAGAAAACATTTTACTATGGAAAAATGTTTTTATATTAAAGCAATAAATTTAAATTATTTATCATTAATGCTAATGAAAAACGGTTTCTGTAAAATACTTTCGAATTATCTTCAAAAAGTTTTCTTTTTAAAAAAGTTCTCTGCAGATTAAAGTTTTTCTTTAAAAAAAATGTTGCAAAAATTTTTTTACAAGAAGTGATTTTTCCGCCTTGAATCCGATTCCTTGCTAATTTACCAAATATGTGATATGTTGCTGCTGTAATCTTATTAAATTATCTCTTTTGTTTTGCATAATTTATGCAAACAACATGTTTAATTTGGTTGGTGGACTGAAATTCAAATCTTCAATACTTGAGGGATTCCTGAAAGATAATAAACCCTTTTTCTAAATATCTAACACAATTCAAACATGTTTGCAACATTAAATGTAAAACTAACAAAATATAAGCCAAACTTTTCATTAAGTCTAACAACTTAACATTCATACAAACTCAAATAAAAGTATTTTTAAACTCATTAAAAATATTTAAGAAATAAAAAAAAAACGTTGCTCATCATGCTCAACGCCCAATATTGTAGTGAAAAATGTAAACAAAAAGGACACTTATCTCTTTTAAATAATCTCAATATGCATATTCACATGGACTTTTAACACCGCATAAGGGACCAAATGGAACAGCCAGCAAACAAATAAACAAACAATTCAAAAAATGAGAACAAGAAGCAAAAAAAAAACCATTAAGTCTATACAAACAGTCGAAACAACAAACCAACCAACCAACCAACCGATTTATCCATCCATTCAACACATGTAAATGTCATGAATGAAACACAAGTCATATCAAAATGCAGACACACTTACAGTCCTAAGAGACAATACCAAACACATGCACACACATACACAAACTCATTCACCCATCAACTCCCAAAGAGTTGAAAAAAAGGTTCAAACTATAAACAGTTTGTATTTTATAATAAAGTGTATAGAAATATGTTTGCGTATGATAATTTATGCAAAATATCTTTGTTTTTGCTTAATTTTCGTTTTTTGTGAACACAACTTTTCTCATCGCAAGTTTCATTCATTTCGAGCGATTGTCGAGTGTCAGAGAAATTTTATTGTATTGTATGAAACAAAAATATTTGGATTTTTGTGCTACAAAAAACACTGAGCACATTACAGCACACTTCTCATTTTGCCATAGTCGTCAGTCTCATTTGCTTCTGTTTTTATCAAACTAACGTAATGATGGTTTGGCTTAAAAATGTTTTGATTTGGAAAAATTTACAAAAAAAAACATTTTTTTTTTGTCAACGAAATGTAACTTAATCCTCATTGTCAAGGATTTGAATGGGGTTTTTTTTTTTTTTGAAACATTTAAATGTGCCAAAGTGTTTGATTTATGAATAAAAGGATTTGATTTTTCAAAAAATCTTGATAACAATAATTTGTCTGCTAAAGCAGGACAAGCAGCAACCAGAAATAAAGTTTTATTATAAATAATTTTAAAAGAAACATTTAAACAAAATTATTCAAAAATGCTTGCTAATATGATTTTGCTTTGCGATATATATTAAGTATATTAACTTTTACAATAAATAATTTAACCGTCTAACAGTATGCTTCAACTTTTCGCAATTAAGAAACTGTGTAACAATATTGCTTAATATATATAAATTTTAAGGCGGATTCGAAAACGATAAATCTAAAAATTTCATAAACATGCTATATGAAGATGTTAGATTGATTTAGCTGCGTTATAATAACGCTGCCAGGCAAAAACCAAAGAGGTATATTTTAACCCGCTGTGAGCAATACTTTACCAAAATGTAAAATTTATTTTCTACTAATTTTTTAAACTTCTAAAATATTGCAATACGTATTTAGATTGTTTTGATGACGGTAACCTACTTTTCTTAGAAAGCGATCACAATAAATTGAGGATCAAGACAAAAAAAGAAAAAACAAAATTTTCGTTTCCGGGTCAATTAAACCGACCTATGAAGCATGAAAAGCCGTTATATTCCCTCGAGGCTACTGTATATTGCCGTTGCAGTGATAGGGCATATTTTTTGAGGATATAACCTTCAATACAGTTACAGGCGAACGTTACAGAGCCATAATAAGGGACTTCCTACTGTTAGGATTGAATCTCCCTGCGAAAAAAGTTTTGCCTAAGGCACTCTGCTTTCTGCGGCATAGAGGGATTGGATTTCCTCGTTTGTTGTAGCAAATAAAACTGTAGCAGCCGCATGACTTATGTTGTCTTGGACTGCGGAAACACTCTACAAAGGTTAATTGGTAGAACGGGGATGAGCAAGGCCCCCGGGAGGTACTGCTTGCAGACCATCTTAGTGATGATCATGGTTGAGGAGACTACCTTTGCTGAAATGTTCTGGCTGTAATACCGATTTTCGGGAGCTAATAACGCCCGAGATACTGTTGTCTTGCTACAGATTCCTGCAGTGTAAATAACCAGGGGCTATGGTTGGACGGATGGGTTGGATAAAGACTGACGGTCTTGTTGTTCTTGGGCATACCAACTCATTAAACCTTGTCTTTTATTGACTGTTTGTGAAATTGCATACAGGAGGAATTAGAAGGCCCGAAGGCTTCAGCAAGACGTTTGTCTCAACGGCTACAAACTTCTCACAAAAAGTTGCAATCTGTGTGGGCCTTGTAAACTACAAGAAGTCGGTATTGGGTCGTAAATAATTCATCACTTTTTCGTGTGGTTGAATTGTGATTAAAGCCGAGTATGATATTATTCAAAGTATTGTAAAATGGAAACAGGCGATTGACGCTTAGAGCAGCAATCCTTACATAGTACTGTTCGAAGGACTCACATATCTGCAAAAAAATCATGATTTTTTTATTTATATTTACTAAACATATGAATTATATATCTATGGGCTTTGAAGTTAAATAAAATTGGACACCAAAAAATATGTGAACATGGATTTGATTTCAATGAAATGTCGTAAAATACGTTAAAAAAAGTTGAATGAAAACCCGATGTAACCATCTCAGAGTTCTTTCTTTGGGGCTACTTGAGGCTTATGGCAACAAGCTCCAGAGAAAAGTAGCGCTTAAGGAGGATATTCGATAGCAACAGTTATAACCTGAAATGTTGCGGAAATTCAAGAAAAATGCGGTACAATGGTCACAAATATGTAGCATCACTGGCCAAACAGCGGAAAAAATTGTGCCGGTGCAAATGAAGAATTGCAACACTCAATTTTGATTTAGAAAAAAAATCTCTATTCGTATTATTTAATCTTGTTTATATTTTTGAGCTAAAGATCTTTAATTGTTTTTGCTTTTTATAAAAAAGTTTAACAGTATTTTATTTTTGATATTTCCTGAGGATCATAACAAACTGTTATCGAAATATCAAAATGTATTAAAATACTGATCAATATATATTAAAATACTGATAAGCCCTTTTATAAAAAAAATTTATAATATAACAAAACAAAAATAATAAATCTACGGCCTTATGCATCATCAAAATGCTTATGCTAACTAACAAGCTGCTACGTTTTTTGTGTGTAAATTCCCATAAGGGAAAGATAGCAGCAGGTTAGTTAGAATAAGTTTTTTTATTATACATAAGGCCCCTAATTTTTATAATAACAAAAACGATTGAAGAACTTTACCTGAAAATTTTAAAATAAATATATTTAGAAAAAAGGTTATTCAAAAACGAAGTTTGATAATTTATTTTGCCCTACCTCCACCAAAGTTTATGTCAAAAAATATTATTATGAGTCTCAAAATCTACAAGAGCTCGATATACTGCTTAGAAAATAGATTCGTGTTCGGAATATGGAAAATTTATAATTTATACCAAACATTATTAAATTCAAAAATTTATAATTAAATATAAGCTGAAAATGTATTTAGGTCTTATTTTTGTAAGGCCGTTTGAGTTTTGAGTCGCTGAATAGAAGACGACTGATAACAAAGTTTAATGGGCAATACTTTGTGATATATTTTACCAATATTTGGCTATGTAATCCAAATTCCCGTACAGTTCGCTAAATTGTATCGCAAAGCCTAATACCTAATACCAAAAATGAACTTTGTATCGTAAATATAATGCAAGTGTAGCTCTTCTATACTCATGTCTATTTAACTTAAGCTTTCAGGAAACAGATAGGTGTTTAAAAATTTTGCTCCTATTGCTCATGTCTTTTAACGGCATTTTTTCGCTAACAGTTGTTGATAAGAAAGAAATCTAAAAAAATTTTAAGGAAAATTGTTTACAGTTTAACTGAAAAAGACTTTAGATCAGCCATATAAATTTGATTTCATGTAAAGCAATGACAGTATTTTGCTATTGAAAATACTTACAGTACAAGTGTTAAGTTAACATGAGTAACATAACACTGATTCATTTAAGACGTTATGCGAACTAATTGATTACATCAGCACTAACATTTGTTCTTTTCAGCTTTTTAACTTATGTTAACACAAGTGTAATGTCCTTACAAAACACTTATTTTAAACATGGTTTAAGAACATAGTTAAATTACTTCCTAAGGATATATTCACAATAATATTTATGGTAATTGCAAGGACATTCGAAATACAGTTGGAACTGTATGATTCAATATGTCCTAAGCTATAACATTATTCGAGCACGAATTTGGATAATAAATTTTTCGAAAATTGCCAAACATGTTATCCTTTAGGAGGTTGTTGACTTTACTTATCATTGTGAATTCTACTGGGTGAATAATCCAAGGTGTATGCCAGAACTAAATTTCAAAACATTTTATGAATGCTATAAAGTCATGTAAAATCGCTTTCACAATCAAAATAACATGCATATGTATTTTTTTTTGTGCAGATAAGAAAATTTGTTAGAAAATGTTTTTGATATTAGAATATATAAATCAAATGGGTTTTTGAATTTTTGCCACCAGTGTAGTAAATCATGTATTTATGCACTTAAAATTAAAATATAAATTTATAACTATTAAGCAGAAAAAAAAGAATCTTGAACTCTTGATTATGTACATTATACCATAAATGAAAGGTAAAATGTTATTGTGAATAAATATAATTGTAATTGAAGTAAATTGTGGTACCAAAAAAATTTGCTAGAATTGGTGAAAAATTTGTTTCTGTTGCAAAATTTTGCTACAAATATTGTTTTTACAAAATTAAATACATTTTCCTCAGCAAATATACATCAAAACTAATTTTTTTCTGGAAAATAGTTAATCTTTTTACGACAAATACAAGAAAATATTTTTTCTGTAGGAAAATTTTTGTTAAAAAAAATTTTTCTAAAAATTTTCATTTCCAAAATCTGTTTTATTTTCTACACAAAAAATATTTTGAAAAACATTTTTTTTCTGAAACTTTTTTTTATGGAGAGATTTTTTCCCATAAGAAAATTTTTGTAAAAACAGAAAAAAATTTCAACAAAAGAAAAATTTTTAATGGACATTTTTTTATGTAAGAAAATTTTTGTAAATAATCTTTTGCAAAATTACATTTATTTTTCAAAGAAAAAATATTTCAAAATTTGTGTTTCTGGAAAAAAGTTTTAATATTTTTTTTCTTATAGAAAGCGCGTGGAAATATTATTATTAAATTTACTTCTTTATTTGTTAATTTATTTATTTTTTTATTTTTTATTTTTATTTTATTTTACTTTTTTTTTGTTGTTTTTTTTTTTTTTTTGTTTTTTTTTTGAAGAGACATAGTTAAAACTACAGTTTTGTAATTTTCGGAAATAATTACTCCGTAAACTGAAATAACAAAGCAAATTTTTTTCAACTTTTTTTTGGAGTTGCATGCTCACGTCCATCATAATACTCGTCAAAATGAATCAAACGAATTCAAAATTAATACGATTGTGTTTTATAAACAATTATGTTTAAAAAGATAATGAGAATTAAAACATTAAAAAAAAAATTT
Organism: Thecocarcelia acutangulata; assembly: GCA_914767995.1. Lineage (NCBI taxonomy): Eukaryota > Metazoa > Arthropoda > Insecta > Diptera > Tachinidae > Thecocarcelia > Thecocarcelia acutangulata. Next base: position 16,623,667 of record OU612097.1, read on the forward strand.
TTTTTCTAGAGAAAAAACATTTTTTTAAGTTTTCGAAATTGCATGCCTGTGACTTTAATATAGATATTACTTACATAAAAAATTCTTTTTTTAACAAAATTTTTAAACAGTAAAAGAAATTAATAGATTTTTAAAGCGAATAAATTTTTTTCAAAGTAATAAACAAACAAAATAAAATGCTAGAAAAAATGCGAAAACAACAAACAACCATAATAAACTGCAAATCTTTATTTTAAACAACAATAATAAAAAAAAGTGGTAATAATTTCACAATCGCTTTTGTTTAGAAAATGTTACTCAGAAAACACTTAAAACTCTCTAGTCATCATTCAGGCTTAACTGTGCAATATTTGCATGCCACAACAGCGCCTGGAAATAGGCTTTTCAGAAACAGCTTCTCATACAATTTTAAGCTGTTATTCTTAATTTACGTTTTATTTGTTTTACAATTTTTTTCTATGTTGTTGTTTTTTTCGTTATTGTTATTCGTGATGCGTTTTACGATTTCACATTTCTCCACAAAGTGCTATTTCTTTTTCTGTGTTATAATTTTAATACGCTTTTTAGGTTTTATTTGTTCCTTTTTTATGGAAACCTGATGAAAAATGTTTATTTTTTGTTATTTTTTATTTTGCGATTTTATTATTTTGGTTTTTGCCTGTCGGAAAAAAACTTTTTTATTCGATTATTTTATAAAAAAAAATATAAAGATATTTTGTGTATTGCATTTTCCACATGTAGTGTATTTTTTACTTTCTATTTTATTCGTTTAGCTTTTTGGAATTGTTCATTCCAAGATATAATCCTCTGTGAGATTATTTTTTATTGTATTCTTTTCATGTTGTTATACGCTTTCGATTTTAAGTCAAATATTCTTTTACGACGAAAGGCTGTTTGTTTTATGCGCGAATAATCATAAATATTTTTATTACTTTCTTTCTTCAAAATTATACGATTGCAAAAAAAAATTATTGTTGACACTAGTTAGTGCCAACATGCATATATTTTTTAATAGGTGTACAACTTTGCTTCCGCCTTGTTTTTTCTGAAATTCGAGGCTTTATAGTAAAAAGTGTTTATGATTCATTATTCATTTATGATTCAACGTTTTCTTGTTACGTTTGACACGAGTTGTGATCAATAATGCCTCCAATTCTGCATGCTCGATAGCCTGGTAATCTTCGTCCTGGATGAAAATTTTCATTCTTAAAGCGCTGAAACCACACTCGGCACATTTTTTCACTAATAGAGGTCATCATTCGATGAGCCTCAACCGCAGATTTCTTCATATCAAAGCAGAAATTTAAAACCTCCTGCAAATGGCGAGAATTTGGATCGTAATCTATACTACTCGCAGTAATTCCATTGTAATCTTGGTTGCATGCAATGTGGCAGCGGCTTGCCCAAAGCATCCAGTTACCGCTAAAACGTTTCCATTTTTAAAAAATGATCCAATGATTCCTCCTGACTAAATTTCTCACTAGACTGTCACTTTTGAGGGATGCAAAGATGGATGATGAATAATTTGAGAGTTTCCCATTGTTCAGAAGCAACTATTTTACCACACATCCATTCATATGAAAATGTGCCTCGTCACTCATTATGACTTATTCATCAAAATCGGTGATTGATTTGGACAATTAAAACACGTTGGTTTTTTTGAATATGTTTCATAAATAAGAAATTTCCCACGTTTCTATTTCGCGACTGCCAAATATGAAGTCGCTGTATTTCGTTGGCGTATGTTTACAAATACCTTAGCTTCTTGTATGATATCTCAGATCTATGTATTTCGACTATCTACATTTACCCCTACAGCCATATATTGATAAACGGCAGCAGCAAAGTTGTACACCTAGTATTTTGATGATTCTACTTTAGTATAATTTCATTTAGCTTTTTTTATAATTTGCTTATATATACTTTAATTTAATTTAAAAATAAGTTTGCTTATGTTTTTTATTAACGTTTTAAAGCACATCAAACTTGAAATATCTTCTGCTAACATTGAATATTCTTTCAACATTTTTTATATAATGTTCGCCTAATAGTATACTCCATTTTCTGTTTTGCACTTTCCTGCAGACATGGTGAACTTTGTCTACTAATTTATGTAAATAATTATTTAAATGATATCTGCCATCAACAATTTGTTGTACTGCTTTTTACCTTGCCTATCGCTTTAATCTAATGGTTGATTTATATTTTTATTTGCTTTTGATTAGTGTAGCATATTTTTAATGGTTTTGAATTTCCCTTTGCCTGCTGGATTTCGATTTGAAAGACCGCAATATTCAATTTAGCAGTTTTGTTTTTACTGTTCAAGGCATGACAATGTGACACAGCCATAAACAAAAATTTAAATCTGTAGCAAGCTGAATTCTTTTTTTTCGTAAGCCCATATTTGTTGGCACAACACATTGAATGCGATTTTTATAAGCATACTTTTGGGCGCCAGTTGTTTAAATAAAACTGAATTTTCGTTATATTAAAAATTAAATTTTTTTTAATATAGTGACATTTTCAATTCCTTTTTTATCGATGCAGCCACTTTGAATTACATTCAATTGTTTTCACTTCTATTTGTTTGGCTTAAAATTTGTAAAATATTTTTATGTCGCAAACTTTCTTCTATGGCAATGTCAGCAAATCAAATTGTATGTGCTTGTGTATGTGACGAACTATTGATTTAGTTTTGCAATAAAATTTTTGCTATACAAAGGGTTAAAAAGGCCAAGGCAGAAGTAGGGATGGCTGCTTTTCAGTAAAGTAGTTGGAGTGTTGGAGTAGTATTGTATAAATGTTTGAATATATTTTGGTTAGTTTTTCTTTTAAGAAACTACAAAAAAAAATAAATAAAAGTTAAATGCCAATGGCAAGGACACCAGACAAAAAATAATTTGCTTCAATTGCAGTTGAAATATAATACGAAAACAATTTAGTTTTAAGTCAGAAACTAAACTTGAATTACAAATTGTTTGTGGTTGTTAAGAGAAATCAATTGATTTTGAAAATTTATTTAGTAGCAAATAAATAAAAAACCACAAAATAGCAAAAATAGATGTGGAATGCATGAATGGCAAAAATTAATAACATATAGATTTTCCAGAAATTTAGTTTTGAATTCAACAGTCATGCAAAAACATAAAGCTTTACTTTTAACTTAAATTTTTGCAAATAATTTTTTTTTTTGAGAAATCTGAAATGAAATGTATACTATACTTTGCAAATTTACTTTGCAACTGTATAGTTACATAAATAAAAAAATAAATAAATAAATAATAAAATTATATTTTTATTATAATTTTGTTGCAATGTATTGCATTCGAATGTGATTTTCACAACATATATAATAGGCAAAAATATATTTTATATTTTATAAATTAAGGGCTACTATGCCATTTTAAGCGTCTAGCATGTTAACTTATTTAAATCCAAAAAATGATTTATTCCAACAGTAACATGCATTCAGCTGTCATTGTGATTGAATTTATGGCCGAATAATTTTACAGTTGATGATTATATGAAACATTACAAAAATTGCCTTAAAATATGCTAAGCATAATATAAACTCCTATACATATTTAAAGCTTTTAGGCATTAAAATGAAATTTTTTCTAGAGAAAATCATTTTTGAATTAATAAAAAGCCTAAAACCCTTTCAACTAAATTGTAACATTACATTCTCGAAGGCTTATGGTCTTTACAAAACAAATTTATTTTTCTTTATAATGGCATCATGCAAATTATGCAACAATAAAAATAAATTGCAAAAATCATATAAACCCCAGTCCCCCGCTCCATCCCACCATTGTATTTTTCAACCAACAGTTACTTTTTTTTAACCACAAAGTACAAAAAGGAAAAAAAATCGATTTAGACAAGTTTTTGTTTATAATCTAGAGGATTGAACAAAAAGTTATTTTGATTTTTTTTTGTTAAATAAATTTTACACGACTAATAATAGTTTTGTTTTTTCTCTTTGGGACATATAAATTTTATTGGTTGTTATTGGTAAAGGTTAAGTTGGTTTGAAGAGCATATATCTATTGGAATGTTTTTGTATGCCAGAATCTTTGCAGCAAATTGTTGAAGCATAAAAAGGTTTATTGAGAAAAAGCGATAAACATGATTTGAAGCTGAACAAAAAAGTATCAAAAAACAAAGAAAAAATGGTAACTGAAACTAAAGAAAGTTGCACTTGGCAAATAAATTTTATTGCTTCAACTTTGTGGGTAACATTATGTAAATTTACAGCTTTTCGTAAGAGTTTGGAAATGTTTTTTTGTCTTTTTGCGTTTTACGGATTGATGATTCAAATATGTTTAAACAGCAAGCCATTGTTTAAGCCTAAAGGTGTGCTTTAGATACAACTAAATTAAAAAAATTAAGTTGTAATCGAAGTTTGATAGCCCGTTACGCATGAGCTATTAGTAAATCTTAAAACGAAACGCTTTTATTTCATTTCTTTTCTAAGAAGCAAAAACTATTGGCAAAAATCTACTAAGCTCATGTTTGCAAGTGAATTCATTAGTAGAGGAAACTAAAAATCTATGCTCTAAATATCATCTTGTATTCAAATAGTGTAACACTGTAATTTGTTATAACAATTGTTTGCGGTACTCAAGGAATGGTCATAAAGTCTTAAAATATGAGCTTGATGCCATAATTTAGTTATTATTTTAAATTTTAGTCAATTGATGATGTCTTTAGTTATGACTAATAAAACAACACAGTTTTAAAAGTGTTACTCGTTTTGTGTTCGAAGTATGACAACAAGAACTTTATGCTGTCATAAAATATTAAGAGATTATGCGTGAATGGAGATGATATCGTGTGAATACCCCAATTATGTTATTTATTATTCATTATCAGGGCTACGCCACCTACTTAAGTAAATTCGAAGAAGAGACACTACACAAATGCACAATTGCTTTTTAAATTATTTTATTGATTTAGTTCATTTTGAAAAAATTGCAAAACTGTTTTGATTGCAAATCTGAAATTGCATTTATTGTAAAATATGTGAGTTTATGCATCTATTGCAAAATATTTCCTAATAAATCGATGACATTTTCCTGAAAAATGTTTAATTCGTTAAGCCATTTATGTGATGTTTTCAAATCACAAGCAAGCGACTTGTCAAGAAATATGAAAAGCACACAATTTTTATAATTATTTCTATACAAATATTTGACACAAGTCGCTTTCTTGTATTGTGGAAACATCACATTAATCATAGCTCAATCTGATTTAAAGACTACAAACAAGCATTTGAATAATAATACTGCTCATTATATATATATTTTTTTACACAATTGAGTTTTATTCACTACATTGGCTTCCAATGTTGATACCAATCAAGAAATTATAAACAGCTTGTATTCTATGTTCCCCACCTCTCTATATGACAACATTTCATAGGAGCTACCCTAAACTTCAGTAGACTTGAACAGCTGGTAAACATTGAATGCAAGCTGTTTATAATTTCTTGATTGGTATCAGTATTAGAAGCTCAAAATAGTGAATAAAACTCAATTGTTTGAATTTTTATTTTCTACGTTTCGATGCTTTCTAAAAACAAAACGTAGCAAACACCGGTTGTAGAGACGTGGACAAAAGAAAACGCTTGTTTTTTTGTGTTTTGACAGGTATTATTAAAATAGTTTTCCTTTTAAATTCTCAGTAATTTATTTAGATTGATGGAATATAAAGTTAAGTGTTTGAGAATATCTTTAAAAAAGATATTTCGAAGTCTACTGATGCTTAGGGTAGCTCCTATGAAATGTCGATGACAGCTGGGAAACATGGAAAATAAGCTGTTAATAATTTTTTTTATTCATATTTTTTTACAAAAAAATGTTCATAATGTGACATTTTCATAACACAAGCAATTTGTCTGAAATACTGGTATAGAAATCACTCAAAATATTGAGTGCTTTTCATATAAAATGTATAGACAAACCGCTTGTTTGTGATGTGAAAATATCACATAAATTACAAAAATGAAGAAACAATTTGTAGAATATAAGAGCGCTTGTTACTATTTTGAAAATATCGTTAGAAAATGTAAGTTTTGTTTATATTTTATTTGTCTGTTGAAATATTCATAAATATTTTCATTTGATGTGGAATATGAAAATTCAATTAAAAACTCATTCCAAAACAAAAGAACATAAAGATCCTGGAACTGTTAGGGATAGAATTATGAAAACAGAAACAAACAGAAAATGAAAGCAAATAGCAAATACTCATAAAGCCATGATATTCAAAATAACAGGAACAAAACTAAATCCCAAAACTTTTATAAACATATATATACAAAAAGCACACAAAAGCAGACAAACCAACAGAAAATCAAATCAACACAGTACTCCTATAACCTGAGCAGAAAAAGCAGAAAGTAGAAAAAAAATCACACAGCCAATGAACCTTGAGGCTAAAAACGCATAAAGGAATATAATTTTAAAATAAACACAGACTTACAAACACAAGAACACACAACGGCATTAAAGGTTTTGAACTTTTTGCTACAGGAGCTCCAGTTGTTATGATTCCCGCACTTGACATAAAAAATTTGTTTTTTTTTACTCTCTCTTATTTCAGCCAGAACTCTAAAGGTGGCACTTAAACTCCTGCTTGATTGTCTTGGGCGCAGGAAAAACTGTTAAAAAGCCACTTTAGCTTTTCACGTGAAACACTTTTTCCAAACAAACAACAGCATAAGAAAACCAAAACACAACAACAACAAGTACTTTAAAGTACACAACACATAAATAATACCAAAAAAAAAAGATGGCAGGACTTTAAAGCAGAATTTGTAGTGGCAATATTTTATACAATATTTTTTAGCATAAACAGCAAAGTTTTTCTATCGCATTCAATACTGCAACACGGTGGAAAAAAATTTACTGAAGACAATGTCATTTATTTTGTGTCAATAAATAAGAGAGAACAACAAGCAAAAACGAACCTTTGTAAAGTGAAAGGACCGGGTTTTGTTTTCGTTTTTACATTTTGGAGTGATGGGAGGGCGTTTTAATGTTGCCTTGGGCTAAATGTCTGCTGTGGTCGGACTTTAGCGGACTTTAAACTACAATATTATGTTTTCATTCAAAGAAAATTAAACAAAACATTATGTTAACAACATAAAGGTTAAGGCTAATTAACCCTTGACAGGCTACAATACAAATTGAAGACTACTTTAAAAGCAAAAAAAATTGTTGAAAGTATTGAAATTTAGAAGCTATTTTAAATTTATACATTTTATATTATTCTATATAATATTATATTTTGGTCATACAATATTATTTTGTAAGTTATTTCAATGAGGAGAGACACTCTTAGAGCCGATTTTTAAGAGCAAAGTTAAACTTATGTGCTGCACATAGAATACAGACGAGCGACTTGTCTAAAAAATTTGTATGAAAATCACTAAAAAAATTGAGTGACATTCATACAAATTTTCTAGACGAGTTGCTTTGATAAAAAAAAAAAACAGAACAAAGTTCATTTTAGTTTAATTACAGTTTTAGTAAACTTTGATGAAATCTAAACTATCACTGATTCATATAACTGTTTTTCAGTAAGAAGTTGGATAATTAATATTGTTGGATAGGTAATATTTAAAAATAGCGTAGCCTTACCAAAATTTAAAGAATAAACAACAAACAAAGCGCTAAAAAATAAAGAGCGGGTTGTAAAATAAAAGTTACTAAAGTTATAGTGCTGAAATCTTAAAATGGTCCCAAAATTTTACCTCAAAATAAGTCAAATAATTAATAGAATTGTTAAATGTCAATACATAAACAATAGGTTTTAAAATCCTACTAAGCTATCATGGTAAAAACAGCACTTTGAGCCATGTTTAAACTGCAAACATGATTAAAGTACGTCCTAAAAGCTGAGCTTCATAATATATGCTTTCTCGGGTGCCTTTTTCAAGGTACTCTTTTGAAAGTTACTTTTTAAGAAGTAGCCAAAAACGCTATATTTTTTACGAGGTGCTTTCTTAATATACTAAAGGGTGCCGAAAAATCAACGAAACACTGATTTTAGTCTTTCAATTGTTAAAATAGGTTTATTTATGGAAAGCCACATCTGACTTTTTAGGGCTGCCAACAAACCAAATTAAATATTGTGTTAATTTCGAGACACCCTCTTTTTTAATAAATAATTTTTTGAAATGTACCGTTTTACAAAGCTCTTTTTAAAATTCACTTTTTTAACAGGTACTTAATTAAAAGGTACCTGTTGAAAACGTTAACATTTTCAAAAGGTACTTTTTTAATAGGTACGTTATTAAAACTTACTTTTTTAATTTTGTCACAAAGAAGTTTAAAAAAAATTTACACCAAATACCTTTTTAAATGATGTTTTTCAAAAGATACGTTTTGGAAATATACTTTTCATAAGATTGAAAGATATTGTTTAAAATTTATGTTTTTAAAAGGTACTATTCAAAAGGTACTTTTTAATCGGAATTTAAAAAAAATACCTTTTTAAAAGGTTTGTTTTAATTAAATTTGTTGTTAAATTGTAATAATATTTTTTTTTCTTCTTAAGTACTTTTCAGAAAAAGATTCGTTTTTGATATGTTCACTTATAGAAGATACTATTTCAAACAGTACTTTCGCAAATTATCTTTCAAAGGAACTTTTTTAAAAGGTACTTTTTAAATTGTACTTTTTTTGACATATTATTTATAAGCGGTAATAATTTTTTTGCCTTTTACTTTTTAGAAAAAAATAAGTGTTTGAAAGGTACAATTGAGAAGTTCTTTTTGAAAAAGTACTTTTTGCATGGTAGTTTTTGAAAACCTGTTTTGAGATGGAAAATAACACTACTTTCTTAAATTTTATTGCCCCCAGAAGGTAACTTTTTCAAATGGGGTTTGCTGTATAGGCTAATTTTTAAAAAAGTGTATTTTGAAACTACAAAAGGTGTTTTTTATGGTTTTAAAAATTATAAGCTTTAAAAAAGGGAAAAGTACTCCTCTGAAAATTTTTTGTTTTTTTTTAAATACGTTAGAAAACGATCTATTAAGTATACGAGGGCAAATTGATATTGAAGCCACTTATGTAGGCAAAAAAAATGTATTTCTTTCATAAACCATTTATTGCTCAAAATAGTCCACTTTTAGCTCAATACACTTTCCAACTTTTTTATACCATCTGAATAATAGGATTTTGGGAATCCCTCAAAAAACGCGTTAATTTCAGTAATCACTTCTTCGTTTTCGATAAATCATTTTCCTGCGCGTAATTTCTTCAAGTTTGGAAACAGAAAATAGTCACTATGAGCTAAATCTGGACTATAAGTTGGATGATCAATCAATTCGAAGCGTATTTTACGTAATTTTAGCATCGTATTTAAAGCTGTGTGAACCGCTGCGTTCTTTTGAAGAAACTTGGCTCGGCGGTCGTTTTTTCTTCATTGCATCCATCAATTGATCCAATAATGCACGCTAATACTTTCCTGGTGTTGTGGATCTTTTTCAAAATAATCACCAGGCGTTATTTCGCGTGCATCCGAAAGCCGTAACCTTCCCAGCCGATTTCACTGTCTTCACCTTCTTCGGATCACTTCCCCCAGTTTCCACTCATTGTTTCGATTGATTTTTGGTTTCAGGTGTGTAGCGTTTCATCAACAGTTATTAATCGATCCCAAAAATCAACAGGATTACGCTTTATCATATCCAAATACCACTGTGAAGTGGTCTATCGAACTTTGTTTCTGCTCGACATTGAGCAAACGTGGCACCCATCATGCCGATCGCGTTTTCATATGCAAATGTTAAGAAAATTGTTGAAAACACGTTCATATGATATGTTTACCATTTCAACAATCTCACGTAACTTTACTCGGCGATCATTTATAATGATATTGAGGATTTTCCTAATATTTTCTTTAATAACCACCTTTTCTGGCCTTTCTGTTGATGGTATTGTTGTAGAGCTTGTTCTTTTCTTTCGCCCTTCCAAATAATATTGTTTAAACACTGCACTAAATTTAACAAAAGTTGCCTATTTCAAACGACTACAACAAATAAACTAATCGATGAATTTGGGTGAAATTTTAACAGCTGATGTTTGACAGATAGCAGTTTCAAAACAAATAAAAAATTGTGTTTGTGCTATCACTTACCACTAGGAAGCTTCAATATCAATCGGCCCATGTATATATAATATGGTTGTTTAGTGGCTGTTTTTTAAAGATATTAACTTTAGTTTTATTAGAGGACAAGTGTTTTACTCAGCTGCTTGCAAAACTAGTTTATTTTCATGTCAACTAAAAGACCTTTGTGTTTTGCTTTAATTCGCAATTTAAAGTTTGTAGTCTTTTTGCAAAATAAAGAAAAAACAAGAATTCCATCATAAAATTGCAATGTTTATGTCTTTCTGTGCTACACAACACACAAACCTTCACCCTCGAATTAACAAAAACATAAATTCTAGGACATTGTTTGCAGTTAAAAACTCCTACCGGAAATCCTTTGTACTGTCAAGAACCTTTAACGATTTAGTTGACAAAAAGGCGAGTTACTCCAAAAGACCCCACAACACAAAGTTGTTGGCTGCTTCTCCTTCTATTTGCTTTACAATCTCAATTTGCAAGGCATAATTAAATTTCTTTTCGACACATATGGCCATAAAATAAAACAACAACATTAAAGTTTAAAATAGCAAATAAAGTTGAAAAAGGAGAGTAAAAATAAAAGCCATTATTAGAACACGTGCTAAATTGAATGATGATTACAAAAAAGCAATAAAAGAATTTGAAAACCAGAAAAAACGAAAATAAATCTTTAGGAAATCAGGAAACTGTGCTCTGAAAGATAAAGAGAACACCAACTAATTACTGCGCATGTTTGCTGCCAAAGAAACGATTTGAAAGTGGAACAAAATGTAAACAAATTTTATTGTTTGGAATTTGGAGTTTACTTCTTGTTTTTGATTTCCTAACCAAAAGGTTAAATCGTATTTGACTTAAAATTGTTGCTGACTTGGAAACAAAGTAGATTTGATAGGAGCGAAAGAGTTATTTGAATTTTTGAAAAGCAATTTTGTTGGAATTCTGATAAAAGCCTGTGATACGTAAAAATTTTTTATTCTCTTTTCAGACTACGAGTATACTAAAGTGATATAAGAAAAATCAGTTAAAATTCAATGGCTGGCACTCTCTGCCAATAAATTTAAAATTCAAATAAAATTTTATTGTAGTATTATTTTAATCCTTAATGTTGTCCAAGCTTAAAGTCTTTTCTATTTTTTAAAGGGTGGCCCATAATGCATGACGTTAATTGTGATTCAAACTTCAACGTCTAGTTTTCGACTTAATTTAACAATATTTGTATTTGACAAATTCAACCATGAAGAGGTATACAATTAAGCAGCGTGTAGCAAGATTTTACGAAAATTGGATTTCAAATCAAAATAAAGGGTGCCACAAAACTACCTTTATGGTTTGAACTGAACTTTGATTTCCCAACTAAAATTCTACAATATTCGATCGCTGTTCTGTTGTGTTGTTCCATGTCAAAGTCTTCTTTTCAAATAAAAATATAGTTAAACTAAAAAAGTTATCGGCTGATGTTGACGTTAAATATCCTGAAACAGGCTTTTCTTTCTTCCTTTTTATTAATTTATTATGAACTACAAGCCTTTATGGCCAAATTAGTTTAGAATTTCAAATGGTTCTTACAATTGCATAATATAAAAAATATTTACAGTATTAATTATTAAAAAATGTTATTTAAAACTGCTTAATGAAGTTTGCTTAAATAATGGAAAAAAATGATTGAAATAACTAGTGTTATTGTTATTGTAACAGTGAAAATCCTCATAAATACTGCTTGAGCAAACTTTTGAACTGAGAAATAGATTTTTAAAAATCCCGTTCCCCATATGGAATTACTGTATTCCAAATTCGTGCTACTCTCCCAACGAAAGATCTGCTCATCACTTTTATTTATACTCATAAGCGGAGTATTTCTTAAACTGAAACATAAAACCAATCGTCATTTCTACTAAAATATTTCGCAAATGGAATTTTCTAAATGAGAGTACTTTCTCAATTTATAATTTAAGCTGAACTAAATAAAGCCTCTACATGAAATTTATGCCGGACATACACTACACAAGTGTAGCACTGTACAATGCGTTTGTGTAGTGTATGGGAGTGTTTACGATATTTATTTAGTTTTGATATATGCTCAAATTGGAAAGACTGTGCAGTGAGTTCAATATCCAGTGTAGCACTGTACAGTGTTGTGTAGTGTATGGGAGTGTTTATGCTATTTACACAGTAAACTTAGTTTTGGTATTTGCTCAAATTGTAAAAAAAATGTGCAGTGAACTTGTGTAGTATATATGAAAGATGTTCACTTATGGCATGGCTTAGGTTAGGTAGGCAGACCGCTGGCTACTCCGGAATAGTCTAGGTTGTCCAGCAAACTTGGGTCCTGAAGTCGTTCCCGTTGTGATTGCCTAAAAAGTGGGATAGTGGAGTGAAGAAACGATGGGCGGAGGTGGAAAGGAAAGGCGGAAACCTCTTAGTGTAACGTTACATGCTGCTGTACTAGCCATCCACTGCTTCTTATGACAGAGACTAGCGTAGTCGGTTTGACGAGACATGATAGGCTGTTGAAGCATCAGTTTCCTTTTTAAATTCTCAGCAATTTATTTAGATTGTTGAGATATAAAATTAAATGTTTGAGAGTGTTTTTCAAAGTCTACTGATGATTAAGGTAGCTCCTATGAAATGTCGCCATATAGATAGCTGGGAAACATAGATAACAAGCTATTTATAATTTTTTCATAATACTCGTTAAAATAATATATTCAAAAATATTATAGACAACATTGTTTAAATATTTTAGTATATAAAATCTTCCGCTTGAGTTTCATATCGAGCCATATAAATTTTCCTCAGCTAATAAATTTATCTTCACAAAGAATTAAAAAGTATTCGGTTATAAAAAAAGACAAGAAAAATATTTTCCACTTAAATTACTTCACTTAAGTATCTTGTACTTCTTTCATTATCACTTCAAGTTAAAAGAAAAGAACAGAAACGCAACGAGAATCCTTTTGAACAAAATTGCTTTCTTTAACCCCGCTTATCAAGAACTAATTAAGAAATTCAACATGTTACAAAAAAGGAAGAAGTTTTTGGAGAGCAAACAGTCAACTTATAGCAGACTTCTATAATTTTTTTCAATGACGCGCAAACATAATTTTTACAAACAAATAACGACAAATTGCAGTCACTTAAAATTCTTAAAGCACAAACATTTCATGGGGAAATGACAGCGATTTTAACACTTTCCAGCACACAGAAACCAAAATGTGTACGATAATAGTAAAAAATCACAAAAGAAAAATGTAACAAATCCTTAAATAACAGGCAGCATTGAGCAAAGGCAAAGGATAGCAAATGAAAAAAATACCCCTTTCAAATGTTCTATTTAATAAAAACACACAAAAGAGAAAAGGAAACCAGGCAGAAGCCACTTAATCAACACCAGCAACAAACCGACACATTCACTTCATTGCGAAAAGCGTCATCTGCAGCTCTTTGGCAGATGTTTCTTGACAATGTCTTTGTTTGGTGGCAATGAATTTTTATTTAAAGTCGTTTTTTTTTTTTCTCTCTTCGTTCTTCTAACATGAAAATAATATAGTAACTTTTTTTCTATCTCAAGAAAAATCAACCAGAATTTTTCTTCATTTTAAAACAAGAAGACAAATTTTATCATTTACATCGAGTTCAAATCTTAGTAAGAGGTGTGTGTATGTGTAAACGTAACAAGACTTGAAACTTCTAAAGTGTTTGACATAAATTGAAGGAATTTATATCCCTAAACGCTTCTCCTAAGAGAAATGCAAAGACAAGCATTGTGTTAAATTAAAATTACATAATAAATTTTTGCAGTTTAATAAATTTCTTTCGCAAGACTAAAAAAAACGTATAACAAAAGATATCAAAGTTACAAATTTGTTAGAAAGTTCTATAGATAACTTAATTACTTAAATGAGTATTAAGTAAGGGGAAAAGTAATTTCCCTATTTAGGGGTGACTAAAACACAAACTAAATTATACTTAATTACAATTATTTTTTAATTAAACTTTTTTCTTTGAACAGTTTTGTTACTGAAATTGCTATAGAATATACTCGTATTTTAAAAATATTTTTGCTTTGTAATCACCATTTCAAAAAGGAAATCTTTCATAGAAACTTTCATGCAAAAATCAGTTTAGGCTATATATTGGTTAAATATAAACCGATATCGGAATTTTGTATTTTAATTACCTCGTTTTATAATCAGAACTGATATCAAGCAAAAAAAAATTAACTAAATATGTTCGGAAAAAATATATTTGCCTTGTAATCACCATTCCAAAAAGGAAATCTTGCATTGAAATTTTCATGAAAAAATCGGTTTAGACTATATCTCGGGTATATATAGACCGATATCGGAAATTTTAATTTTCTCTATTTGGTAACCTCCTTACACGAGTATTATTAGAACTTCTTTTAAGTAGAAAAAAATGTTTAAGTTTGCTTACCCAGCAATTTTATTAAAAAATCGGTTATACTATATGGACTCAGATATGCTATATAGATCGATGTCGGAAATTTTCATTTTCTGTATTTTAGTAACTTCCTTTTATATCTTTCTTTAGCAAGGGGTTTTTTTTTATGATCACAAACTTATGGCAAAAGTTGCAACGTGTGTGGACCTTGCAAGCCAAATTAAATCGTTATTAAACCTCGTGGAGTAGGTCCATCATCAGATTAAATCATTTTCACATTCTGTGTGTTTAACCAATTTGCTTGAAAGGATCATAAGGTTGAATTTGTGAAGCATTTTAAGTTGCTTATATCAGAACCGCTTTAAAAAAAGAAAAATTATGGAAAAATCGGTTTAGGCTATATCTTGCATATATAAGTATATGGACCGATATCGGAATTTCTCATTTTTTGTATTTTAGTAATCTCCTTTTATTATAAGAACAGCTTTTAAGCACAAAAAAATTGTTTATGTAAATTATTTATGAAAAATCGGTTTTAGCTATATTATGGTAAAATCGGTTTAGGCTATATTTTGGGTATATAAGTAAATGGACCGATATCGGAATTTCTCATTTTTTGTACTTTAGTAATCTCCTTTTATTACCAGAATAGCTTTTAAGCACAAAAAAATTGGTTATGTTCGCTTACGCGATATATTCATGAAAAATCGATTTTACCTATATCTCGGATATATATGGACCGATTTCGGAAATTTTTATTTTCTGTATTTTAGTTGGACTTTGGCTGTGCTCGTGTGTGGACAACTAGTCGCAAGTTTGTAATAGCTTCGCTAGCAGCCACATTACGGACACAAAAAAACTCAGCTCATATAGTGGTGCACAGGGACTCTACTGGTTACCAATAGCTATAGAGCCCAGGCACCGTAGTGGTAGTGCACAGAGACTCCGGCCATAGGTCTCAGGCGTTGTAGTTACTAATACACTAATATTCATATATCTTTGCATTTTTCTGGCGAGCGAGGTCTTTCTGGTTCGGTGTGGCTGGGTGATAAATTTAATTTTTTAGGCGTTCTTGTGCAAAATCTAGTCTATGCAAGGTTTAAAATTAAATAAATTTTAATGAATTGAGAACAAATTTATAATTTTAATATTGAAAATTTTCGTGTGTTTGGATTCCTGGAGTGAGTATACCCCGCGTAGTATTGTAAGTCTTCTATAGAAAATTTTAGTCATTCAGACATTTTCCACAGCAAAAATTTTGTAATTGAAAAAGTTTCTGTATAAAATTTTTGATAGTTAAAAAATTTTCAGTGGAAAATTTTAGTAAGTGATAGTTTTTCTATAGAAAATCTTAGTGTATAAAAAACTTTGGATAGATAAAATTGATATATTTCTGTAAACAGCTTTAGTGAATCAAATAATTTGTTTGGAAATTTAAAGAAAAGGTATTCCAAAAGCTTAAAGAATTGCTATGTACTACACCATTTCCGGCATAACCGATTGCTAGAGGAAAATTCCTACCGAATCGGTAAATTTCTCAGCAACATTTTTCTTACCTAATGTTTTCTCCTGGTTAAGTAATTCTGCTAATTTTGTTCGCTGGGCTTAACCCCTTAGTTGTCTACAACAATTTTCGCAAATAAAATTCTAATATTAATGTTTTAAGAAATAGTGGCCCAGGCACGTGCCACAATACGCAATAAAACAACAGCGAAACAATAAAACAGTACTTATGTATAACAACACAAGGTGACCGTAATAACGGAAAATAAAGACATAAAACCAACACCCGCAACCACTTTTTCCACTTACATAAATGTTATTAGCTCCACTTTAAGCAGCGCCAATAAAATAATAATCAAATTAAATAACAAAGAAATGCGAAATATTAAAATAAAGTTGTAAAAATGTTTGACGGTCAGTAATTTTTTAAGAGCAATAAATAACGTTTTTCGGATATTAACAACCGGAAACTGTTAAAAATCTAATTGCTGCCGACACCTTAAGAGCAAGTGGAGGTTTGACTTAAACTAACAAGCACTTACCTGTATTGTTTCCTGGGCCGTATATTTTCGATTATAATCAACATAATGTAAGTTTGGCATGTTGTTGTTGTTGTTGTGGTGGTGGTAGGTGGGGACAAAGGACGAAGGCGGGATCTTTTAGTTATTTAAAGGGAATGAAAACGAAATTATAAATATTTCAATTTGTTATCTCTTTTTCCTTTGCTTTGCATTCATATTCTCTGGTGGCATTATAATATTATCCTGCAAAAGAAAGAAAAAACAAATTACAATAAACATTTATTTTATATCCTTGTTGGAGTTTTTGTTTATACAAATAAATCCTTTTTTATTTTAAGTTATTATAAACTCAAAGAGAATTTTTTAGTACATATTTAAATGTGAAAACAAAAACATATGAGTGCAGCTGTATTATTTCTTAACTTACAGATTGCTCTTATCTTGTTGCAGTTTAAGTTTAAATATTCGTATAAAAAGAAAGAAACTTTAATGTCATGGTTTTGAATTTATTGCCTTTGGAGACCCAAAGTCCCTTAAGAAAGCTGTCAACATGGGGATTTTCTTGTTTGTTGCTTTTGTCTGTTTGCTTTGTTCTTGTATATTATAATGTTCTGCTGGTTTGGTCAATAGTTTTCATTAAAATTAAATTATTTTCCTTTAGTAAAGATATTGTCTTGAGATTTTATTCGTTAGCTTAATAACTTTTTTAAAGCAAAAGTTAGAGAAAAAGTTTTTATAGATTTTGCAATTGCATAAGTTTTTTGCTGATAGAAATCGGTATTAATAGAAAACAATGTTTTAAATGAGATTAAATAAAAGAGCAGATAGATGATTATAAATGGCCTACAAGCAATGACTCTACAAAAACCTGCTATGAGGTTTAGTTAGACTTGTTCGCACTAGGATACAGCAATTTTTTAAGCTAAGCTGTCTTCCAAAGCTTTCCAAGTATACCAATGATTGGGTTAGCTCCCATGAAATATGGACATATAGACAGCTAGTAAATAATAAGCTCTTTATAGCTTATTTTTAATAAGAAATCTTTTTTTACTGGTATCAATGTTAGAATCTAAAAAAGTGAATAAAATATTTTTTTTTAATATTTATTATTATTGACACAACGATTAACGATACTCAGAAATCAAGCATGCTCATGCAGCTCTTTAGTTTCTATGAACAGCACATCAAAATGTTATAATAATGACAGCATTTATATGATGACTTAAAAGCATGTCTAAAAGGCAAGAGTTTTTTGTATTGAAAAATGTCAGAACCCATAAAAAGGCAAGTGTTCTGTTTTTTATATTTTTTATTATTTGCTTGATATATTTTGCTTTACACCCACTTTTATTTTTGATATAATATTTTATTTTCATTGGCTTAGTAGAATGATTTCATCAGCACTAACAAAAATCCTAAGAAAAGGATATTTTATAACAACAATTAAAAAAAGGAATGTAAACGAAAGTAAAATAATTTTGGTAGCAAACTCAAAAGAATGTATTCCATAAAAAAAGTCATGAGTTTTCATTTCCAAGTATGGTGATGAACTCTCCTGACCAAATTGCTCACCAGACTGCTATTTTTATAGACCCAAAGGTCATCCTGAAGTTTATATTTTAATTTTACCAGTATTTGGCATAATTTCTCTGCATGCATTCAATTAAATCATTCATTGACTTAACGATTTCCATTAATAAAATATGCAAATCTTAGTGTTTAGGACGACTTTCAATAACTAACAAAAATAGTTTTTTAACACTCGCTAGAAATTTTCGATCATCTTTTGAAAGCCGTCTTCCCGTCAAGCATTTAATAAATAAAGTTTTCCCATCAATTTTATCAATTTATTCAACTGACATACTCGCATGCCAGCAAACACACACGATTGCTGATATTTTCCCATTTCCATCACCGAAAACTTTGGTCATTAGTTTGCAATGAGAAAAAACAATTTTATTTGGAGAAACGGCCAAGCTAATTGTTTAACTTTAACGAAATAATATTAAAAAAAACTTCGCATGCATATAAACAAGCACAACTGCAAAAACAAAAAATCTTTACAAGCTTTTTATATGGAACTCTAAGCCTCAAACTAAATGCCACATAGATTAAGTTAAACGCTTCAATGAAGAGAAAACATTTTGTATTCTGGTCACTTTGCAGATAATTGCTGTTGGTAAGGGAGCAATAGGCAGAGGCTAAAGGGACTATAAAAGGACCATGCCAAATCAGCGAATATAGAAATAAAATTTCTAAAAAAAAATGCAAACTTTTATGAATAAAATATAGAAGTTGTCCGAACAACAATTTAAGACAATAAGTCATCATGGTTGGGCAAACATGAACATTTATAAATAAATGGAGTAGATGCATAAAAATAAATTGGAGCATGAAATATTTTGTAAAATTTTTCTTAAGGATGAATAACGTGACTGATGAATTTTGTTTTTACTACGAGTATCATTAGGAAGAAATTTAAAAATTTAAGCGAACTTCGTTAAGAAATTATTTGAAAATATTTGGCTGTCTTACAAATATGAATTTTCGTTCCGCTCTAAACTTTTGACCCCATATGTTTTTGTAGAAACATTTATTGTCTTGAAATTTTAAAGTCTGTTACACATACTTGTGCACATTAATTTGTATTTAATATTCTTATATAAAATCCAGTGCGCCAAACAGTATGCAGTATTTTTTGTAACACATTTTTAGCATAAAATAACGTTTGCTACCTGAAAACAAGACGTTACGTTTGATATCAAAAATGTTTGTCTTGAAGTGAGAAAACAAAAATAAAGTGTGTTTTTATAGAGCTATATAGAGGCGGCCATTTTGTAAACTGTTAAGTTATTTGTGTTGAGTTTAACTTGGCAATTAAATTTAAATAGACTGACGCCAATATAACGCTTACAAATTGTGCAAATTTGGGCCTAAAACAAGATGGCCGTTGATCCCGATTTCAAAGATGAATTTTGTTCAGTGATAGAGTTTACTTTTGTTTGAATGTATAAGAAACTAAACTACAGTTTTTTGCACTGACGATAATACTCAAGTGTATTTTGAGACATCCAGAAAAACTGACTAGTTTGCTGTGCTTTATGGGCTAGTGGAATCATTGTTTCGTATTTCATTGCAAGCCGATGCTAGTTAGAATATTGCAGTCAATAGTGATCGCTATAGAGCCATGATTAGTGATTTTTTCGTTCATCAACTGAACTACCATGATGTGCAATAGCATGTTTTCAGCAAGACGCGCAACATGTTGCACAGCCACTCTTAATTTTTGAGAGTAAACGTTTTTTGACTTCATAGTTTCACTTTTCGTATCCGTGAGATGGTCTCCAAAACGTCGCTAGATTATTTTCTAGAGGTATATGTGAAGTCACTAGTCTACGCGGATAAGCTCGAAGCATACGTTTACTTCAAGGGTAACATTCAACGTATTATTACCGGTATAAGGCCATGAATGTCTGAAATAGTTATCGAAAATTTTGTCTCCAGATTAGACTACGTCTGAGCCAGCAGTGGCGATTATATGCCACGAATCATACTTAAATTATAAAACCAGAAGCTTTTCTGACGAATAAAATAAATTTAATGCCAATTTAAAAAATATGTCTCGCTTTTATTTCATTGCAAAGTTCTTTGCCTCTTTAAAAACACCCTTTAATTTTTTTTCTTAGACTAGTACTCAAGGGATTCCCCTTACATATGGAGTGCATTGTAACAGAACTAGGAAAATAGGTTATGCGGAAGAAGAAAGAGAGAGTAGTGTTTGTGGATGTTTGATTTGAACTTTCCAACATTATATGTGACAGGAAACACGTCTGCAGGCAAGTTGCTCCACAGACGAACCGTACGGCTGAAGAACGAATTCTCTCTGTAATGCGTTGTACGATTCACTGAGCAATCGGCCACAAATGGATGGTTTCTAGACAATGTACGTACATGTGCTACATTGAAATATGTGGGTTGAGATTCCTTATCTCGTCAGAACAACATCCATAGTAGTATCGATAAAACCCCACACCGCGGCGATGCTCCAGTGAGTCAGTAGAGTTGGATACCATACTGTCACCGATAAGCTTTTTTGCTCTCTCCTGCACTCGGTCGAGGAACCGCAAAATAGATTTTGAGCCACCGGCCCAAACATGAGAGTTGTACTTCATTTTCGGTCGGATATAAATAGTAAAGAGATCGGACGGAGTGAAGTACATCTTGCGTCGTTTCAAAAAAACCAAGGCACCTGAATGCATGCGCTTGTGTGCTAATAGACAACACAGGGTCTTACAAGCGTTGAAGTCAACCCTATTTTTGCGACCCCATTGGGAGATTAAAAGTAGATCATTACTTAATGAGTCATTCATATTATGCCTCTTGGCAGCGATCTGGGATAGGCTGAGCCTATAGCTGAATGAATATGAATGGCAAATGCTGCTGTCATCTGCGAATGAGTGGATAGACGTTTGACATAGAAGGTCATTTAGAAATATAAAAAATAGAGTAGGAGAAGGAACCGAACCTTTTTTTTTATTTAAATTTTTATATTTTTACTCGTGTTCTTAGTATGAAATTAGCAAGTATTGTACTATTTTACAATACTTGGACACCCTGAAAGAAATTTTAATTTTACTATAAAAATTTGTTGGCGGCAACAGCGGTTACCTTTTTGTTATTTTATTATCAGAAAAGGCAAAGAAAAAAACTTTTCTTAAACATTTTGTTGAAAATTGAGCGGAAAACAAAAAATGTGAGGAAATAGCAATTTCCAGTCATTTTATTTAATGTCTAATCGACGCTAGTTAAGACATTCCTATTTCACGGCATTCTATTTCCTTAAAAAAATTTTGATTATGGGACTGAGATATTTTTATTATATGGAAATTAAGTTACGTTTTCTTATAGTGCTACCTCCTATATGTTCTTTTCTACATACTTGTATAACGAGCATCAAGCAATACATAATGTGTTTGGTAAACAAAAATTATCTTTAGCAACAGCTGCTAACTTTGTCTGCGAACATCAATTTTATTTTTTCTATGTGTGAGTGTGTAAACTCCCCAGTTGGCCATGTCTTAAGGAAATCTTAAACGATGGATAGAAGACAATAAAAAATCGTGGACGACATGTTGACGACACCTCAAACAAATCGTTGACGAAATTTTCGAATAAATGGGCACGAAATCACGCAAGACCACACCAGCGACAGTTTCCCTCACCGCATCGTCGACGATTATAAACACTACATTTTCTTCTACTATGTTGCTGACAAATACATAAGTAACAATATCCGAGCTACCTCGTCACCGATTGTGTACGCGTTGATTTTCACCACAGTATCGCGACGATTGCATAGGCGACATAATCGTTGACGATTGTGCTGACGATATATTCACTAAATATGTCATGAATGATAGTGATTTAATGAAAATTAATAATTAATTTTTTCAGCTTCCGATGTCTTTTAAAATATTTGCTCTACTTTAAATCATTACAATTTTTTTTAAATTATTAATAGTGTCATAATAGTAGAACTTGTAAAGAATGCTAAAAAATTGTCAACGAAATATTTAAAATAAAAGTCTTTTACATTTTTTAAATATTATAAAAAAAATGAAAAGATTAATTAGAAAAAAATAAACAGTATTTTTGATATCAATTATTTTTTAAAAATTAATTTGTATACATACATATATAATTGAGAAAAAACATGTTGAATTTATTGAAAAATTCTGTTTTGTTTCAATAGTTTTTAAATATAAGTATTTCACACAAAAAATGTACAGAAAATATCGCTCCTTTATTGCAACATAGTCATATCTCAAAAAATAAGCTTTTCGAGTTAACAATGCAGAATTGTTAACAGTACTACCTTTTATATTGTGCCAAAATTTTATTCAAATTACCTTTAAACTGTTTCCTTTAGAAGATATTTTCTACAAATTTTTTCTAAGACTTGTATGGGAACTAAAAACTAGAAATGTGTTTTTCTCGAAACAAGCTTTTTTGCGTTATGACTATGTTGCAATAAAGGAGCGATATGTCTTGTACTGCTGTTAATATTTAACTGAGTAAAAATGTATTCTCAAATTTTATACATTTTTGTTGTTTTCTTTCTTAAGTTTTATCGCAAAAATTGTTTAAAGACTAGATTGAGATATTGTCACCCATCGTGTCGCTCAATTAAACGCATATATAAATTCTGGTTCAGCTTTTTTTAGAATACAGTTACTTTTTTGAAATACCTACATGAACAATTTGTGGACATTGTCGCTAATCTGTCCATTACAGATGAACGTCTAGATTGAAGACATTGTCGCCCACATGGTCCTCTTTTCATTACAGACCCTAAAAGAAAAAGAGGAGAAATCATGCTTATATCCTTGAACACAATATCGTCTAGGACGACTTTGCCAACTGGGTCTTTTCCAACTGTTTTGAATCATAAATTAATAAACCCAAATGCAGGAAAACTTTCTCTATACAATGACAAATGTCTTCAACATTGGAACAGTGTTGATTTAACAGTTTTTATAAAGCAGTTTGTATTGCTTAGTTTCTCTGTAGTTTCATTTTAAATTAATGGTTTCGATTGATAAATAGAGTTAATGAATATTACGAGTATTGGCTGCTGTCAATACGATATAAGACAAAAAATAGAACACATTCTTTTATAAAAAAATAATCATTTTAGATTGAATACAAAAATAATAGCTCTGAGTGAAGCAAAGCAGGCTGAGGTTTTGCAGTTAACTGGCTTCCAATTTTTATACTGTTTTGCAAGAAACAAAAATAAATTTTTATATTCCCTTGAATATGCCTTAGACTTCAAAAGTATTTAAATCATGTTAAAAGTGTGATTTTTGTCTACTATAAACAAGAAAAGCATACTTTAACCGAAAAAGTCTGCTTTAAACTTAAAACCAGTAGTGCGATTCTAGCATATTTCACTATATCAAAGCATATATTAATATTCTAATGCATATAAAAATTGTATCACTTGCTTTTTAACTTTCTTTCAAGTTTCAGTTTTATAATACGTTAAAAATTATTTGCTTATATTTATAAATAACAAATACTTTTGTTTTATTAGTAAATAGTTGTCTTCCATTCAGAACTGCAGGGTTATTTTCATTCAAAGCATAACTATTTTTGTATTTGTACTGATTGTGTATCTTGAGTCTATGACCTGTTTATATCTTAAACTTCAAATATCTCCTTTAAGATGTTTGCTTGCTTACAGCTTTGTTGGTAAAAGGAATGATGTGTCATTTGCTGGACACATGAATTCTATGCTTAACAAGATAATAATATTATGCAAGCAGTAGACTGTTATATTAGCAATACAAAAATCCAAAGAGCTGTAACAATACGATTAAATGCCCTTTTACATCATTAGTATGCTAGTTCGTTGAACCATTAAACGAGCCAATTTACGTTTCACATAAGACAACAAGAACTAGTTTAGTGAGAATAGGTATCTTATGGCCGAAGTTTTTTATAAAAATAAAGTATTGTTCAAAGGAAATGAAGTGTCCTGGGCATCTACATACAAACGTCCTTAAATGTGATATTCATAAAGTCAATTTGCTGCAACATGAAACTGAAAAATTTAGGAATTTGTAGTCTTCTTCATTTTTTTATGGAACAAGCTGTCTAACAAACAATCTTTTGACATGAAAATCTTAATCTGGTTGTTCAAACTAAGTTTGAACAATACAAAATAAAATGATATAACTAAAACTTCAATCCACTACAAGTCATCTGGTAACTTTAAATATTATTATTACAGCATTGCCACACGAAATTATTAATATAAATTGCTTAAAATTAAATGTCCTTATATTACATTCCCAAATCTGCTTTTAATACACACTTAAGTCTATTTAGTATTAAGGTTATTAAATGTTGTGAATTCAAAAAAAAAAAGAGCTTCAGCGCCACACGTTAACTCAATATACTTTGCTTAAAATTACACTATAGTATAAAGAAATTATATTCTTGAATACTCTTAGGACTATTTAAACATCCTGGAATTTATAATTTTGCATAGCCGATAAGACAACCCCAAGATTGAAGTTTAATAACCGTTGTGAATACAAAAAGATAGAGCATCTATTTTAGTTGTTCTAACCTCCTTGATTTTTTATTTTTATTTTTATCTTGGACCAGTACTCAAGGAATAGCCCCTACATATGCAGTCCCAAAGCAGAAGTCATTTGGGTAAACCGGCAGTAAGTGTATTCACTAGTTTTCCTTTTCGAAAAGTAAAGAAAAACTAAAAATTTTAAGTGATATTTTATCTCGTAGCAAATAGATTATGGATTTTTTTATTCTCAAGACATTTTTTTTAATTATATATTTGACAAACTCAAATGGTGTCATATCACGCATAATGTCCAATTTTTTTGTGACAGCATAAAAATTTTGTTGTTGTGCTTCGAACAAAATAATGAATTCTTAATCTGGTTTTCATTTTCGAAAAGGAAAATTGAAGTGCGATTTTATCTAGCAGCAAATATATTATGAACTTTTTCATTTTCAAGCGAGATTCAAACGGTGACATATCGTGCTCAATGTCTTGATATTCAATGACATCATAAAAATCTTCGAACAAAAACGCCATAAAGTAATAGGATTTTTTTTTTTAACTGTGATTTATATTTTGTCATGATTACAAACGGGCGCATATACAAATCCATCATACGTTATCCGTCGCCTTTTTCAGCTGACCACTATGATGAAATACATGTAATCTTATTAGCTTTGTCCTCCTTTTATAACCAGAACTGATTTTAAGCAAAAAATTTTTTTTACGGAAAAATCGATTTTGGCTATATTATATCTCGATATCGGAAGTTTTCATTTTCTGTATTGTAGTAACCTCCTTTAGTATACAGAACTGAAAAACAAACAAAAAATGTTCATGGAAAAATCGGTTCAGTTTATATCTCTGGTATATATGGACCGATATCGGAAATTTGCATTTTCTGTATTTTGTAACATCATTTTATATCCAAAATTGCTTTTAAGCAAAAAAAATTGTTTAAGTTCGCTTGCACTACATTTTCATTACAAAATCGGTTTAGGCTATATTTCGGGTATATATGGACTGATATCAGGGCCATGCCAATTAATCGTGTCAAGTTTGAAGCAAAACAAACAACTTTTATTTAAAAAATATTTATACAAAATTTCAAAAAACAAATTGCTTTTTTTCGAATTTTTGATATATCTTAGCTAATTGTAAACCGTTTTTACTGAATTTCAATAACAAACCCATGAACTGATTGAACAATAGAGTAGTGAAAGAAAGAAGTTTTGAAGTCTAATGGTTTTCTCAGAAATGGTATTTCAACGGTGGATAGACGGATATCGCTTAATTGACTTTTCTATCAATTCTAGTTCAGAATAGATTTACTTTATAGGGTCGCAAATGAAAATTTAAGGAATTAAAAACGGAGTATAAGGGTATAAAAAATGTGTTCGATTTTTTGTGCAATGTCTGAAAAATCTATTAAAATTTAAATACAATATAACCGATTTTATATCCGTTAACAGAGTATTAATTGTGCCAATTCCATACTTTGTTTGCGTTATTGGCAGTTGAAAGAGGAGACGAATTCTATGTGCCCCGGTCTTAAGCCATAAACATCACAGCTGACTAAAATTTCCATCAGCATACTAAAATTTTTTTTTTCATGTTATTATTCTAAGTCTTATGACTTTATGGCCACCCTTTGAATACCATAATTCTGCTTAATATTATCGAAGTATTTTTTATTAGCACCTTTATTGATTTTATTTCCGCTTTTACATTTTTCCCCCTTTTTCACATCTCATACTCTTGACACAGTATGACTTTCATTTTTCATTTCATTTCAATCTTTTAAAAATGTATTATTGCATTAGAAAGTTCAATACTCTTGAGTTGTGTTGCTTTATTTATAGACATGACATTTTTATTAAAATACCTGATTTTTTTCCACAAATGTATCTCCCAGTTTAATTTAAATTTATGACAATATCTCAACAAAAAGAAAACTTAATTTTCAATGCATCTGAATAGCAAGCAACAAATAAACAAATGAATCAATGAAAACAAGGATTCAAGCATACATACATAGATAAAGATAACCCAACCATAAATAGAACACTAACCGGAATATATGTATGCGTTAATGTATGTATGCACGTGTGTATGTATTAAATGTAAGTGAAAATGAAAAATTTCTACTTTAACAGCAAACAAATATCGTAACAATGAACCCAGAGGGTCGTTAAAAGTAATAAATTTAGTCCAAGCACGTACCTGTAACTTGGCGTTATAGCGATATTAAGTCGTCTTTGTCAGCGAAAGCAGCTTTTTCTTTCTTTTTGAAGGAATGTAAAAGACTAATAATACATTCACACAAGGAAATTTTTTCTTCTCAACAGAAAAGTTTTTTAAGTAAATAGGAAAGAAAATAAGTTATGTTAAAGAAAAATAGAAGAAGAAAAAAGCTTAAATTGCCATCTTTATCCTGCTCTAAAAATTGTTCTTCAGATAAAAAAAACGACGACATTGAATATTGTTGATTTAAATCTATGTAAACCCGGTTGCGTTCATTAGTGTTATTTTTAATTTTGAAGACAATTCTATAAATATTTAATTCTACATTGTTCTCACGAAAATGCAGTGGAATTTCGAAAAAGTCAAGCGATGTGCTATATACACAAAGAAAAAGCTCGTATTATATTTAGGTATTTTTTACTTGCTTAAGTTTTAAGTTTTTAAATTTAAGTACGAAAAACACACAAGTGTACTTTAATAAGCCAAAAATGGCATTGTTCAAGAAACCCAATCCTGCGATCCATTATATTTTCTATTGGTGTATTTATCATCTGCAACATTTGTAGCAGATATCGTTTTTTATATATAATCATTTTCTGTATTTAAAATTCAAATTCCTTCAAAATCTGGGTTGTGATTAAAATCGCGATAATGCAGCGATAAAGCTGTCTTCTGAAATGAATTAATATTCCTATACTTCTGGTCTGTATTGTGCCCTGCTATTCTAGTCTTTAATTTATTTTTTTTTAACTTTACTGCATTGCTCACTACCACTACCGCTGCAAGAAATTTTATATTAAATTTATTTCCAATTCATTATGTTGTTTGCTTTGGAAAATAAAAGTCAATGAACAAACGTGTACTAACGTTACATTCACACTACGGAAACAAACATGTTCGGCTATCCAAATTAACAATTCACCTATTCCGCAGAAAATGAAGTCAAGTACCTTGGTATTCATCTCGATCGTAGGTTACCGTGGAAGCCCCACATTGATACGAAAGTCCGCACCGCCTCAGCGTCAAATATTGAAAAAATTCAAAGGCGACAAAATCAAATGCTTCGTACGATTGCTGCAGCTCCCTGGTACGTAAATAACTTACGAATCTATAAAAATCTCTGTGTACCTCCTGTAAAAGACTCATTCTCTAAGTATGCGACAAGGTATATCAGTAAATTGGAACTTCACCCAAATCCTCTTGCACGCAATATACTTAATTTTGAAGGCCATTCTCGGTTGAGAAGAAAGAATACCGTTGTCACCATCAGGTGGCTCAATAGGTGATTTTACAGAAATAGCTCCCGCAAAATAAAGCTTTTTGTCTAGCATTGGCTGGACTTAAGTACAAAGCACATTTTTTTTAGTAGTAGTAGTGTAGCGACTACGAAACAGCTAGTTGTCCCCCAGCTAAAGATTTGATTATTATTTTTCTTGTCTTCTTCAATCAAAATTATTGATCACAGCAGATTTGTATTGTAAAAAATCCTTCTTAAGAAAAAAAAAAAAATTTAAGAAGGAAAAATCTGAACTATAACCCGTTGTACAAATGTACAAACCAAAAATTTAAGTTAAGAAATCGAATCATTTTGAACTTTGTTCTCCTTAAAAATTTTGTTCACCAAAATTTTTGTTATCCTTTATAAAATTTTAGCAGAAACGTATTTTTTCAGTTTCAATAAAACTTGCCAATTTATATTGCCCTTTTTGCTAAATTTATTTCCAGGTTTTTATAATTTCTACAAAATATTGTTATTAAATCAGCCGGTTTAAAAATGTTTTAAATAAAAATTTCTCACCAACTTTCCAGCTTTAAGAGATAAGAAAATAGAGCAACGGCAAACATAAAATGACACAATATTAGAAACATGAATAGATTTTAAGAAATATAAAAATCAACTACTTAAATTCTTCGCAGAAAACACCACAGGCTGCTTGAAAGAAAACACGCTTGAACTCATACAAACGCATCTAAACATCTAAACGAATGTTGTGGCAACACATCTGCACAAAAACGGAAAAATAAAACCGACTGAATAGTAAAGAATCATTAGACTTATCCCACCTACTAGTTTAATCCCGCCGGCCGTGCATTTCCAGGATGAGTTGTAGGTCTAGAACTACAAATTCTGCTTTTATGTTTAAATTGCCAATAAAAAAAAACACGCACACACACACACATACACATAAAAATATTAAAATAAAAATCGTTGGAATTATATCACACACATACATATATATACATATAACTTGGTACCACATACAGAGAGCATCGAAAAGTAAGTAAACGGAAAGAAAATAAAAGTTTAGATGGCGGCAAAAGTGCACACAACCCAACCGAACACGAATTGACTGACTCACAGCAGCAGGAAGAAGAAAAACAGCAACTACAACAAAACAAATAAGACAAGCAGCAGCATATCAGCATCATCAACAACAACAGTTGTTTAAACACAATATTCTTAATAACAGCAGGCAGCAACATGAAAAGTGAAGAAGAGAGAAAATGTACTTAGAACCGGAGGGGACATTTAACAGATGAGGGGGGAGTAGAGTTTACTTGGATGGGCTTCCTGCTGAAGAAACCCACTAAAACAACAGAAACTGAAAAGAATTTAAACTTATTACATAAAAAGGTTTGCCTTACAAAAACACACTGAAATGACTTATGCAGGGGGGCGCAGAATTGCTTTTTTGGTTTACATGGTCAATAACTTTTTTAGTTTTTCTATATATCATATTTTTATTTCAGAACTTTGTGAAAAAGACTCAGAGAATTTATTATGGAACGGCGATCAAAAATTATTGAAAATAGTCAATTGTTTTGCCGCTACGTGTTTATCGTCGTTTTTTAATGTGAGTATTGGACCTTCAGCACCTACAATAAACCGACGGGTTGCAAATTTTCGACAACATGGTACAGTAAGACACTTTCCATGTACCGGTAGATCACGTACAGTACACACGGAAGAAAATATCCAGCGTGGTGCGGATAGTTTACAGAATAGTCCAGAAACATCATCAAGAAGACGTTTGGCACTACTGGGGCTATCGCGGAGGACCTTTAAGAGGATTTTGGCCACATAACACATGTTTCCTTATAAGGTACAGATTGTTCAAGAATTAAAGACTACAAACAGCTTCTTAATTATGCCAATTGATTCCAACCATAAAGGTAGTACTGCGCCACCCTGTACCTACTTTATAAAATTTGTCAAGTCATAGTCAGAAGAACGTTAGACTTGGTGAGTTACTGCCCAAAGTTCTAAAATAACATCAGCCCTTAACCAATTAACGCTATTTTCCTCTACTTCTGTTTCCTTACATATTTTTTTTTTTTATTTTTTTTTTTTTTATTAGACCAGTACTCAGCGGATGACCCCTACATATGCAGTGTGAGGAATGGGAAAGAGAGAGTAGAGTTTGTGAACATTTGACTTGAACCTTCCAACGTCATAACAGACAGGAAATACATCTGCAGGCAATATATTCCACAGGCGAAGCGTACGGCTGAAAAACGAATTCTCTCTGTAATGTGTAGTACGATTCCCTGGGCAAACGACCACAAATGGATGAGCTCTGTACGATTAACGATATCTGGACTATTATCAGTTCCCAGAAAATCGGCTATGCGCTATGATTATCAAAAAACACTAATAATCCCTCCCTGCGATTTAAGGTCTAAGTTGCAACGAGAATATTTCAGCCTGGATGCAGGCACTTCAACAAAAACCAGCGTTAGAATGGTTTGTAAAACTTAACTAACTGTGGTTGCGCTGATCCCCGTTCTGCAAATTAAATCTTGAAGAGGGTATTCGGAAAGCCCAACATAACCTAACCAACGTCAGAATGGTTTGCAAAACAGAACTATCTGCTAATTCAACTTTGGTGAGGGTATTCGGAAAGCCCCTAAGTCATGATGGGGCTTCCTAAATTTATTTGCTACAACATATGAGAGACACTTACATATATACCCTAAAATAGTTTGCTCTTGTTAACCATACATTAAGGCACCTGCTCTCCGTGGGAGAGCATTTAGTTCAAAGCAATGTTCGATAAGCCTAGAAAGCAATGTTCTGTGCTAGAGCGGTCTGAGGTAAACAGTTGAATGAAAATGACCACCACTAGCAGGCAGGAAAGCTACAAATGGGTACTAATGTGTAATTGCACAGCCCCTAGGGGCTTTCTCTTGTCTTCTGTTTCTTATTCTTTCTAAAGAAAGCAGTCTTTGTTGTTTCTGCTCAAAAAAACTATTTTGCTAAAAACCCACTAAATAAACAGCAGACATATTTAATGACATTATTTCAACAACAACAATAACAATAAGCAACAACAAGAACAGCAACAAAAAGTGAAAGTTTTTAAAGTGAAGGAATTTGTTGTTTCAAAGGAAAACAAATACGAGTACAAACAAACAACAAAAAATAAATATGAAAATAAGTTTTAAAAGGCATTAAACAAAATAACTTTCCAGCACAAAAACCACCCAACTCTTTAACAGTCGCTTTTTAAGTTCTTAAAATACACATTTTAAATGTTCGAAACAATTACGGAAACATTTTCATATTTTTCGCATTCACTGAGATGCTGAAGCGGCAGTTTTCATTTGAAAAAGTTGACACATAAAAAATGAAAGCAAAGTTTATGTTTATTCACAATTGTAATAAGAAAATGGAATTTGAAACTTTAATTAAAGCGTTTAAAATGTCTTTATTTGCCGGGAATGTAGACAGCTTAAAAGTTTAAGAAAATTATACAAAATTTTTTGATATTATCGGCCGCATTTATAAAAAACTAGGATTGTCAATTAATAATTTTATATACCGGGTTGAAGCCGTAACTATTCAAAGTCTTTCCGGTGACTTTAGACTTCTATGTAAGCATGTGCACCTCCTTTTTTCTGGGAAAACCATGGATTGGTTTTGGCGATTTCACAGAACCACGCACAATTTAGATTGGAATCACTCGTACGTTGAGCTTAGAAATCAATTTAAATAAAAAAGAGCGGCCTTTGATTTAAAAGAACAAATTAGATGCAGAAAACAATGGACAGGCGAGAGTTTTGATACATACTGTTGATGCAGTACTTCAATTTACTGATCGATTTTAATTTTTGTTTTATTCAAAAGCAATATCGGCCCTTAAAATTTATTTTAGTTTTGCAGTTTCTACCGAAAACACTTTCGTTGAATTTTAGCCGTTTTAATAGTTAAAATAAAATTAGAGTAAAAGTCCTACTAAAAAACCTTTTTTTGGCAAAAATTTATTGTAAAACATTTAACTGAAACTCAAGGTTAAACTTTTTATATTTTAGCTTTAAATTTCATAGAAAGATTATCTTCGCTTAAATATTTACATCAGTTTTATGTCAGTCAGGGAAAAACATTAATCACGTCAAGTATGTACTTATGCATTTATTTTGCTTGTTCGGCAAACCAATAAAAGCGAGACTGATTTATTGTTAATTTTTAACTTATTGACATTTGACAGAGGAATCAGCTGATTGTCATGATTAAACATTAAAAGAATTCTTGGCATTTTTCTTTCAACTTTTCTTAAGCTATTTTTCAAAGGCACGTGGCAAGTAACCCAATATATTATTATTTTTTTTCTTCAATTTGTTTTAATAAAAGATGTAACTTTTTTTTGGGGCATTTGTTCTCATTTTTATTTCTAAATATATGTACTCGTATGTTTACTTTAACTGAAATTGATCCGTTTTCTATTGAATAAGCAAATACAATGTAAAACAAAACCTTTAAAAACTCACACTCCAACGTACAGACATACTTCATTTCTTTTCTTCTACCACAGATTTGGGGAGAGCTCTTTTCTTATTTTATTAGCAGCTTCTTTTCGATTCTTTACTTTTCCTATTTTGCTGCTACAATAAATGTATATTAACCTAAGACTGTTGTCTGCATGCTACAACACGTTTTCGAAGCGTGTTTTTGGTCCATCTAACTAGAGTTACCAAATATGCATGCATGTGCATGTCAAATTTCACTTAAAACATGTGGTGTATTGACAGGGGATTGGGGACAATTCTATATTCTAGCAATTTGTATTTTATACACGCTCACTTGCAATACTTGTTGTTTGGTTTTTTGCAAGAGTATGTGTAAATTTGTTTTTGAAAGTGAGTGTGAAAATACTTTTACTGAAATTTCCGTATCATTTGATTAAACAGTGGTGTAAAAATAACTGAAAAATAAATATATTTAAACGATCATATTGATAAGAAATTATTTTTTTACAGGTTTAGTTAACAAAGTTTGTGAAATAAACCTTTAATAAATACTAAATATATTTTATGAAAACGGCCGTGAATATTTTTCAGGTAAAAAACTTAAGACTCAGCTTCGAATCTTCACGTTAAAATTACTCCATGTTCTGCATAAGACTTTCAGAAAATTGCCAGCGAAGAACCAACCATTTGGCCAGGCCCGATAACAAGATCTCTGTATTTAGATGAATAAAGAGTGTTTGCTATAAAGCAAACATGCCCATGTCTATGCGCTTGATACTCAATTGTTTTGTAGCTATAGGGCTGTGCTCTTTAATACACAAATACTGCGGGCAGCACTAGCAATGAAAATTACACAAACAACTTCGTCTTTCATATTTTTTTTCGTTCTTCACCGCACACACACAAAAGCAAAGCAACAACATTTCGCATGCTTTGTTGGTAAACATTGACGAAAGCAATTATCAGTGTGAATTTTGTTTTTATAAATTGTTTTGCTTTTTACAACAAAAAATATTAAATAAAAGTAGTTTTTCCTTAAATGTATTGGTGTTTACTCTTCCATATAGAACTTTAGGGCATCACTACTATAAAGATATAAAATTCTAAGTTAGCAAAAAATGTTGATCTGGTAGCCATTTTTTCAGCTGTTAGGTCATTTATGCTTGGTTTGGTTTGGTATTTCAACATGAATAGGCTGATTCCAGAACAACGCTTTCAAATTGTGGAAATAGACCATAATAGGAAAGTTATTGATCTCGAGTTTCATATGCGAATTTTTTAACGACAAAGCTCACTTTTGTTTGCATATATGCGTCAAAATAAACAAAACTGCCATATTTGAAGTCGATTTGAGGACGATAGTCCTCAAGTGTATGTTGAGACACCAATATATCCAGAAAAATTGATTGTTTGGTAGGCTTATGGGCTAGTGGAATCATTGGTCCGTACTTGGTTTTAGAACGATTCTCTCTAAAGAATTTAAGTACTTAAAAATTGCATGCTCACAGAAATCCTAGCACATTAATATTTATGAGTGTATATCTATCTGTGCTCATATGGAAGAATAGCTTAAAACGACTTAAGGCTAAAGGTGCATACTACTCGTTATAGACGTTGTGCTTTTTTCGCATTCGACACTTTTCTAAACTCAAGTTACATACAACGCTTTTCATGCGTAAAGTTTATTGTTGTGTTTGAAGCATTTTTTTAATAAAAAAAATAACACAAAAACATAAAATAAAAATCCACAGCACAAATATTTTTAGCGACGAAGACGAATTATGATCTGCGGCTATCACGCTTGCAGGTTATGACGCTTGCAGAAGTAGAAAGTAAACCGACTATTATCAATGTGTCCTACGCTTTGTGATGAATAACTTCTCCCATAAAATTGCACTGATTCTACTTTTTTGACACACGCTTAGAATGCGTTGCTCCATGTAATGCGTGGTATGATCCTTCAGCTAAAAGCGTCACAAAAGTCAACATGGTTAAATGCTTCTTAACTGCTTAGAAAAATCTTTTTTGATGATGTTTCGAGGACTTACACTTTAGCTTAAGTTTTTAGAACTTAGCACAAAGATGACTAATGAATAATTTGGGGGCCTTCCATTGCCCACAATCGACTATTTTGTTTATTCACATATCCAATCACCATTATGATTTTTTCATCGGTGTTGTCATGGGCGAGATCTAACATCTTATTGGCATATCTACGGCGGCGTAAATGATCTTGTAAAAGAAGCTCTTGTGACAGCTGAATCTTAAATAGAAACAAATGCAAATCATTGTTCAAAATTGTGGCCAAAGTTGTTTTTTGAAAACTAAGCTCCTGAGCACGGCGCCGTGTTGACGTTGATGGTTTGCTTTGAACACTTTCTGGAGCAGCAGTAATATTTTCAGTCGATCTTATAGTGCGTTGTGGTCGATGCTTGCGCCTATCGCGTACTCTTTTGTAATCATTCGCTAGACAATAAATAATGTGGTTTGTTGGCACGTTGTTTCTCCCAAAAATTTTAGTAATTTTCCCATCGTCACGTTTTATTACAAAGCGAACAATTTCAGAACCCAAGTGAGCTGGAGAATCTAAGCTCATCCAGCGGCCTACCTACCTTTCCATCATCACAGTAATCTATGAATGATTTTGATTAAATATTTTAACAATTAAAACCCGTTGGTTTATCGAATATTTTTCCATCATAAATTTACCATGTGTCTATTTTACCAAAATGGCAGCAAAACCAGTATGCCAGTAGTATACCTTACTGGCGGACACCCGCTACAATATTCGACATAAGCTACTCTTCCATATTGGCACAGATATGATTGTGTATTTCTTTCCTTACCAAAAAATCTTGTAAATTTTACCACTGTTCAGACTCTTTTTTTAATATTACCCCCTTTAACTTTGTGATGGTATTTCCTTACATCTATTGAACAAAACATCCACTTGTTTTGAGTCACTGGTATGAACTCATGAACGCACATGTGGTAATGACAACTCAAAATAACCATTTTGTAACACCACATATACATATATAAGTACATACATGTAAACCCACTTCAAAACCCCTACAAAAATACTAAAAGAAAAAAAAAAGGAATTGTTCAATTGAAAATTGAACTGGATAAGTGATGAAGCATGCAGACGGATGGACAGTCTGGAGAACCTTAAAATAACACAAATATCAGACCATACGTTATTTGGCCAGACAAAGAGAGCAAAAGCACATTTTGATTTGCTTTATAGACTTATAATTTAGTTAACAAGTGGCTTAAATGCAATTAAAAACAGGTGGATGAAAGCAAACGTATGGCAAGAAAAGTAAAATGCCTTTAAAAAACTAAACAGCGTACAAGTGAAAAGTGTTTTTTGGAAAATTTGCTTTCAAATATTTCCAGTTTCCTTGATTTTGAATGAATTCTAATGCTTTCAATGTGTGTTCCAAAGTGTATTCCAAACCAAGGTATTCTGTTTTTCGGTTGTTGTAGCAAATAAAATTCTAGGAAGCCGCATGACTTATGTTGTACTGGCTTCCGAAACCCTTTCCAAGGGCCTAAATTGGCAGAAGTGGGATCATTATTGCACGCGGGTGAAACCTAAAATATAGGAAGGGGGAGTTAATATCCCTGATAATTGTTTGGTGTGTGGCTTTTTTGGGGGACTAACAACCTCCCTAGGGTATGTTGCCTTTACAACAGATGGTTGACGGGTGAGTTGATTTAAGGGCTGATGCTCTCAGTGGGCTTCGGCCTACCAACTCATTAAGCTTTGTCTTCCATTGTTTGCTGGGAAATTTCATACAGGAGCGATTAGAAGGCCCGAACTCCTCAACAAGAAGTTGCTTATATGGCTACAGCCTGGTAAGCCACACGGCGGCGTTGGTGCACCGTGAATAATTCATTTCGTGGAATTGATCCATCATCACTACTACTTTCAAACGTAGGGAAATGGCTTGTTGTGTAACTTCCAACAATAATTCTTCTTACGTTTGGTGGCAACCTTCGCTAAGTAATGCTTCCAATTCCTCATCTCTAAACTTTTTTGACTGACCATGCCTCTCCTTGTCTTCTTTGCTGAAATCACCACTTTTTAATCGCGCAAAGTATCAGCAGTTGATAAGTTTTTTGAGCTGGTACATGTAGGGGATGACCCCTAGATATTGTTACGTTTTTATCTCTAAAAACGCTTTTGCGGATTCTTCAATTGTAAATGAAATAATGACACTTGTATAATACTTAAATAGCTCACAACTTTATTTACACTTAGTACTACTTTCTGACTTAAAACTAAACTAACTGCTTGCTACCGACCTGCCTGCTATTTATACGTCTTTATGGGTTTCTACAAACGACATGAATTTTCTATTCGTTCATAACCTACAAATGTATTTCTTCCGCATATACACATGCCCTCATTCACATGCTTGCGAATAATAAGCAAATCACAACAACAAGCAATAATAAAACTAGTACCAAGAATAAAAAAAAACAACAACATCATTTGTAGTTGCTTTACTTGGAATTTTACGTACTTTAAATCATGTATGTTAGTTTGTTTGTGTATTAGGTTTTTAGTCTTATCTTGTTTGGGTGAATGTGTGTGTCATGATACAAAAAACAAGGTAGCCGCTTCGGTACAACAATACAACAATAAAAAAAACAACAGGTATTTTGTTTGTGTAGAAAGGCGAATTCACACTTAAGCTGTGAAAAGTAGTTGATAGCGAACATGTACAAAAATTTAAATGGCGCCGAAAAAGGCAAACAAAACTTGACAGAGAAAGTGCCGCCATATTAATCGAATTCGCCTGAATTCGCCGATGCATCCACCTAATAATTAATTTGCCTTGGTGTGTGTTGTACATTTTTACCAAGGAGATCAAGGGCTGCACACTGGGTTAGATGTAACAAAATATTCTTAACAACATGTTAGCAAAAGGATGATTTGAAAAAATCTTTTAAAAGGGCTATTGCTTCTAAAATGTATAGTTTTGGAAAATATATCGGTCTTTGTAAAAATTGTAATTTTAATTACAAGTTTTAGTCAAACAGTAACGCAATACTCGAATACGAAGTTAAAAAATTATTTTGCTTTTTCAAAGCACCGTAATTTAAAAAGTCTCCTTCTGTGTGGAAACCTACTATATTACTTTGCGAACTTTATTTACAAACATTATTTTGAAGCTTAATTTTGTTGGCTAGCATATTCATAATGTTTGTAGTTGGTGGATGGATGGCAGTAATTTTAGTCTGCCAGTGAAATGTCTGCCCAATTTAAGAACTGGCAGATTTCGTAATGTAATTTAGCCAACGGCCATAAAACAAAGTATAACAT
Source organism: Thecocarcelia acutangulata (assembly GCA_914767995.1). Classification (NCBI taxonomy): domain Eukaryota; kingdom Metazoa; phylum Arthropoda; class Insecta; order Diptera; family Tachinidae; genus Thecocarcelia; species Thecocarcelia acutangulata. The sequence goes on from OU612097.1 coordinate 16,661,651, forward strand.
TTTTATTTGTGTGGGTTAAAGTAATAAAAATCAAATCTATGTTTGTAAGCAGGGGGATGACAAACACACACATACACGCACACGTCGCCACAGCCACATATGTATTTGTTCATATGTTGGAAGGTGGTTGCAGGAAAAAAGAATAAGAACATTTATAAAACCCGGTCCTTTTGAATTAATTTTGTAAAAGTTTTTGCTTAAACACTGGCTGACAAGTAATCTTACTCGTAGCATGTCCTTAAATCACTCCTCTTAGTAGCAAAAGTGCAAATTGCAATATGTTGCAGGGTTTGTTCACTACCAGGTTCATTTAAGGGTAAAATTAAGCAGCATTGGGGGTGTCAAATTCGATTACTTGTTACAAAAATTAAGCAGAAGAATGTGTCAATCAGTTTATTTTCTTTTTGGTAAGAAATATATTTGTAGTGTTAACTAAACAAAACAAATACATAAAATTGGCAAATAAAATAAATGCACACACACACACACACACACACACACAAATACATAAAAATACACAAATGCAGGGCTCTTAAGTTCTGTGTTGGAAAAGTTTTAATAAGATAAAATTTATCGAGAGTTTCTTGAATGAACAAATATTTGAAAACTGACCAACTGAATTATAATGAGCTGAAACAAAAGCCAGAGCTATGCTAGGCAGTTGCAATAAAAGAGATTTTATGTTAATGTTAAAGGATAATATACGAAAGGAGAGTGAGAAATTGTGCAAGGAGATTAATTCAATTATCAAACTATTGACTATTGTAGATAGCAAAGTTCCAACTCTTCTTTGCTGACTTTACTGCGTTTGCCATTTCCAAAACACAATATAGTTTAAGCTCATTATATAAATTGTTTTGAGAAACAATGACTTTGTAAGAAGGATTAAACTAAGCGCTATTGAAAATTTCAACTCAAACTTCCTTTAACTATTAATACGAGTATTTCTAAGCCAATTAAAACGTACAAGCCTCAGGGACTATTTGCAATTAACAACAAACATTCGGAAATTTTAATTAGAATTTATATTGCCAATCAAAAACAACTATTTGGCCTTTGAGCCTGCCGCAAACAACCACAAACTGTTTCAAATTAAATGACACATAACCACACCAATTCATTAACTAATGCGTTGCAAGGAAATCAGTCTTAGGAGCAATTTTATTATAAAACACTTTAATTTTATGGATATCAGTATAACTTCCACAGCAACTATTCTCTTATATAAAACTACATTAAACATCGCAAACTAATGTTTAAAACATATAAATTAAGCCACAAAGTTTTTCTATACCAAGTTTCCCATAAAAGTTAAAAACTTTTCAAAAACATTTTATTGCCTTTCTAATGGCTCCACAGTGATTTAAACATTAATATGTTTTTAACAATAATACTCGTACCCATAAAACTTAGATAAACGACTTACCTTTATGTTAAATCTTGCCATAAAATGTTATGAAACTAATGTTCAAAAAGGACCTTTTTTAGACTTGCAGTCAATAGTACAATACTCGTACCATTACTATTTGAAATCCTTGTTTCATATAAAAAACAAATTAAATGAAATTTTAAGCCAAAATGTTTTGTGAATGAAATACATTTATGGCAGATATACGACTTTTGAGCTTAGTGCTTCATTAAGCTGTAGGCTATAAATTCAAAAGGTTTTGGGGATCAAGAATTAGAGGATAATGTGGAACTGTGAAATTTGTGGTTATCCTTAATGATACGCAAATATCAATTTCTATAGCTAAATATAAAAAGCATCATATGTTTATAAAGCGGTGTTTAAAAAAATTAAGAGAAAAAATAGTTTCCGAAAAAATAGAAATTGTTTTTTACGGAATATTTTATTAAATGAGTGCTATTTTACAACAAATGTACTTTTCGTAAAAAAAAACTACAATTTTACAAAAAGAAGTATTTGTTCAATAAATTATATTTTTATACAAATGAATTTTTAGTCAGTCCACAAAGTAGTGTTTTATCGTGCATTCTGTGTATACGTTTTTTTTTTCATTTTCTTTTCAATGTAACTACCGCAGTGAATTTTTTCAAAACGGTTCTCTTAAAATGAAGACATTTTTTACAGAAAGACTCACTCCCCAAAAGGTACTTTTTAGAAAAATTAAATTAAATTTCATTATGAAATACTTCTTTTTTTTATGAAATGTAATTTTCTCTAAAAATGTGTTATTTTGTAAACAGCTACTTTCCTTAAACTTGGTTTGATTAAGAAAAATGAGCTGGTCTGAGCAAGTATCCTGGGTGACTTGGTTTTGCGGTCTACGCGGCAATGAATTCTTATACAAGATAAATTGAATTTAACTGGATTAAATGAACAAGTACCAAACTATAGACAAGCTCTAGACATGATATTAGACTTAGAGCCTGAGGATAAACTGGAAGATAGTCCCTTACAATCCGATATGACCGAACAAGCGACTGAAATGTTATACGCTTTGATACACGCCCGTACACGCTGGTGATTTTGGGCATTTTCCACGTGTTTATTGTGAAAGTTGGGTCTATCTGGCATTCCTGGAGAAGCAATGGTTAAAGTATATTGCGCAAAATGTATTGACGTTTATATCCTAAGGTCACGTTTAGACATTCAAATATAAAACAAGTGTTTTAATAACGAACCACTACATGGCACGGTCGCCATAACAGGGTTTATTTATTAAAACATCAATGAATGTTCAATTCAACGGTCTGGTCCCGACCAACTTTATTATTCATTTTCTTATGCCTATGACACTTACTTTAGTAGAGTTTGTATAAAAGCAGTGTATATATAAAAGTAGGGTTGTATATTAAAGTAGTGTGTGCATTGATATATTAAAGTAGTGTATGGGCCATGGTGCAATTAACCAGGTGGCATCACTAGTGCAGGTAATAATGTTTTGTTTCAAACGATTGATGGTGTCAAAATTTGTTTATGTTTACACAAAGTGTAGTGAAAAAATAACAAGAGTTTAAAAAAATACAAAAGAAACACAATAAAAAACTTTCCAAATTATTTTAATTGTTTAATATGCATTGAGAATAATTTATGAATACACTTATACCTTAATTTACTTTGTTCGTTTTCTTTATATAAACTTTTCTTTGTTCAGTTTCTTCTAGTTTGTAAACATGTTTTTGACAGACTCCGTAATTTTTACACAGACAAAATATTATATATGTAGTACAACAACTCTAATGATGCCACCTAGTAATTGCCCCATGGTATGGGCATTGCCATGTTAAAGAAGCGTATGGACATTGACATTACATCTCCCTTCTTGTGAAAAATGTTGGATCAATACAGTCGATCCGACTGTAATGATTCAAGATTTTTTCCAAAAATACCTTATTGTACTTCTAGTTTAAGAATTTAATGCCTTTATTCAAAAAAATATATATGTAACAAATATGTGCCAAAAATTTCAATCTAAATATAAATTAAAGCATATTTTTAACTTAATTTTCCCTTGAATAAGGGCATTAGATTATAATTATTATTTTATTTTTATACATTGAATTTAATTTAATTTTTTTTTTTTTTTTTTTTTTATATATAAGTTTAGTTTTTAACAATTGAGTTTTTTATTCGCTATTTTAGCTTCTAACATTGATACCAATAAAAAAAATTATAAATATCTTGTTTTCTATGTTTCCCAGCTATCTATATGTGGACTTTTGAAATTTTTGAAAGATATTCTCAAACATCTAAATCAAGCTTTTTCATTTATACACGAGTCTAACATTTCTTTTGTGTTTTGACAGATATTATTAGAGCATTTTTTGTTTATAAATTCTCAACAATTTATTTAGATTGTTGGGATATAAAGTTGAATATTTGAGAATTCCAAAGTCTACTGATGGTTAGGGTAGCTCCTATGAAATGTCGACATATAGCTCGGAGACATAGAAAACAAGCTATTTATAATTTTTTTTTTTGTTTTTAAGTTTTAACTTTAAAAAAAAATTTTTTTCTATTTAAAAGTTTGTTGTTTTTGTAAAAACATATGTATATGTTTTTTGGACATTTCTAACAATTTTATTTTTTCCATTTGAAATTTTTTTTTTTATTTTCGTATTATTTTCATTATGTGTTTACTGGTTGCTTTTTTTTAATATATCTTTTTTTATTTTTTTATGTATAAATTAATATATATTTAGTAATTAATAAATAATTTATATATATATATATAATAAAATATCATTATAATTTTAAAAATTCTTTGTATATACTATTACTGTACTATTTTTTTTTCTATAGTTTTCAAGTTTTTATATCAGAGAAGAAAAAAAATTCCTTTGATTTGTTTCTTCTTTGTTTAGATTTTCTTGTAGTTTTGATTTTTTCTTTTGTTTTATTTTGGTTTTACATAAAAATAAATATTTTACAAGATAGGAATTTTTTTTTATTTCACAAAAAGTTTTGCATATACGAATCATATGTAATTTATTTTGCAAAATCCGTTAAAAAAAAGGCACCTTTTTTAGTGCAAAAAATGCACTTTTCTGCAAAGCAGTTATTTGAACAAAAGGATGATTTAAATAAAAATGAAGTATTCCGCAGAGAATTTTGTTTGCAAAAAGATATACTAGTTTATAACAAAAATTTTAATTTTCATGAAAATTCGAATTTTATAAAAATGTATTTTTTAACAAAATGTGAGTTTTTAGGAAAGGGTAAATTTTTACAAAAGGTACTATTTTACTTACACAAGGCACTTTTTTACAAAAAGGTAGTTTTTACAGTAAAGTATTGTACTTCATTTTAAAAACTACTATAAAAGGTGATTTTTTTAAGAAAAGTGATTTTTACCAGAAGGTTCATTTTTGTAAAGATCTACTTTTTAAGAAAAGTAATAATAGTAGAATAATAGTTTTTCCAAAATAACACTTTTTAGAACCAATACATTTAAAAACACACATTTTCCAAAAAGTTCTTCGGAAAAAAAACTTTACTGCTACTGTTTTGCAAGAAATAAATTAAAAATTTTTGGTTAAAAATTTTCATATATTCAAAGCAACGATGGTTAAATTTGCTTATAATTTAATCTTAATGGCTTATAATTAATTTAAAACTAATTTTTTCTGAACAACTGAAATCACAGCACAGACACATAAATTAATTTAATTCAGCATTTTATCACGTTTTAAATGAATGTTTCTGACACAAATTCGAACAAAAACGTTTTGTGTAGCAAAATCCTCAAAAATATTATTTGTTTTATTTAGTTTTGTGCGCTGTTCAAGAAACAACTAAAAGGGAAAGCGGATGAAAGTTATTTGAATTTGTTAGAACATAAATGTGTTTATGTGATTTAATGCAGACATTTCATGTTGCTTCAGGGTGGACTGTAGGGTGCAATCAACACACACAATATGTTATACGAGTATATGTAATTACACTTTCTGTGATATGGCTGCTCAAATGTGATAAAAATATCTTAAGATTTCGCGTACGAGTACAACAATTATTTTCACAATATGTACCAACAACAAATACATATATGAACTCAAGGATGTTATAATTTTCAACTAGATTTATTTACTATTTTTATTTGACTACAAAAAAAAAAAAACAAAAAGAAACTCATGAAAAATGATATAAATAAAATTACGGCCAAAAGCCTCAACCTTGAATGCAAATAAATATCTCAAGAATACTTTACTTTTATGACAACACAAAGAAACACACAAGACATGTTACAAGGAGCAACACAACACAGCACAAGTGTCATTTGCATTATTGTAGTGGTTGTGGTAGAACTTGAAATCCTTTAACAAGTATTTGTCCCAGTATTCCTGTGCACGTCTCTCTAAACCACCTAAGGGGGCAGTTGCTCTCATTAAAAGTTTGTGTTGTTTATGGAAACTAAACTTGGGAAAGAAGTTGTAAAATAATAAAGCATCAACTGCTTCTCCAAGGGTTCATTTAGATTTCTCAAGATGTTGAAGTTGAAACTTAAAGAAATAGAATCATATTTGGCTAAACAGGCCTGGAAAAGAATAAAATTGTGTAACGAATTCTCTCGTAAATGCACAACTCACCTAAAAAGAAGTTTTTTAAAAAATCTAATTTTTGCAGGCAAATAGGAGCGAAATTTTTTTTTTTTTGGTTTTTTTTTTTGCTACAAAAGGCAATTTTAAGCACAGCTGTGTTTACTTTGCGTAAATTTGTCCGAATTTGGTATACAAAATACATAATTCTGAAAAAACACATAGGCTACCTTGCTTTTTCAAACAAAAGAAAAACCAAATTTTGATAAATTTTCGTAATTTCTACCAACAAAATACGTGTGATGTTGAATTTATTGTGATGCTGCCACTACCTGTTTAAAGGTGCCTTGTCCCTTTTAATATAAATGTAGCTTATTACAACAAAAACAACTGGTTTTTTAAATAGGTTTTTTTTTTTTGACTGAAGTGTTTTTTAACAAAAACTTCTTGTGTCCAGAATGGTGTTTTTAGCATATTTTGGAGACCAGGTATTTTTTACTACTCGTATACTTTGTATTATACATTTATTTTTAGATTTTATTTATTTCTCTCATGATGGTTACAATCTTGCCACCCTGTTTCGGCTTAACGTTGAGTTCTGGGACACCCTGTACTAGTTTTCTAAAAGCTATCTACTAATGCAAAGGTACTTTTTACTTTTTCTTATTAAAAGGGTACCTCTTAACCGAATTGTTTTCTTTTATAAAAGTGTACTTTTTTGCAATAACATACTTTCTCACAAAGTTTTCGATATAAAAATTAATTTTGTAAAAAGTTACTTATAAAACGGTGGTTTTTACAAAACATACTTTACGTACATTACATAGAGGTAATTTTCATAAAAATATACTTTTAAAAGGTGTTGCTGGCAAAAAGATACTTATTTACTTAAAAGAGGTACTTTTTACAAGATATAACTTTCTCACAGCTAGTCACTTTATTACTACAAAGTTTTTTCTTCGAAAACATAAATTTTTACAATAAGCAACTTTTTTATGATACAGTAGGGTACTTTTCAACATCAGTTCTTTTCAATTAGATTTTTGGGTTTTGTACATTTGTTCTTTTCTTCTAAAGATGAGCTTCCAAAAAGGTATAATTTTGCAATTTTTTAAAAATTTCTTTTTTCAAAAATAACTTTTTTACAAAAAGTTATATTTACAAAAATGGACTTCTTTACGAAAAGGAATTTTTTTACGTTAAGAGACTTTTATATGAAAAGAGACTTTTTAGACTAAAGATATACTTCTTTTATAAAAAGATACTTTTCTACAAAAAGCTACCTTTTGCAATAAGCAAATTTTGAAAATTTCCCTTTTGCGATAAAGTGCTTTAAAAAAAAGGGATTTTTTTATGAAGAGATACCATTTTATTTTTTATTTTTGGACCACTACTCAAAGGATGGCCCCTACATATGCAGTGCATTGTACCAGAACTAGGAAAATAGAATGTGAGGAAGGGGAAAGAGGGAGTAGTGTTTGTGAACATTTGACTTGAACTTTCCAACGGCATAACAGACAGGAAACACGTCTGCAGGCAACTTATTCCACAGACGAAGCGTACGGCTGAAAAACTAATTCTCTCTGTAATGCGTAGTACGATTCCCCGGACAATCGACCACAAATGGATGAGCTCTGGACAATGAACGTGTGCTACGCAAAAATGTGCGAGTTTCGGGAACAAGATCCCTAATCTCGTCAGAGCAAAATTCATTGTAGTAACGATAGAACAGTGTAATGCACCCTACACTGCGTCGATGCTCCAGTGAGTCAATAGAGTTGGATACCCTACTGTCGCCGATAAGCTTCTTCGCCCTCTCCTGCACACGGTCGAGTAACCCCAAAATAGACTTTGAGGCACCGGCCCAAACATGAGAGTTGTATTCCATTTTCGGTTGGATGTAGGTGGTATAAATAGTAAGGAGGTCGGATGGAGTGAAGTACACCGTTTCAAAAAACCGAGGCACTTGAATGCTTCTTTAGAGACATAAAAAATATGTTCAGTCCAGCGAACGTCACACTGTATCTTCATTCCAAGAACATCAAGAGCATCCAATTCCTCAATATTTATACCACCCATGAGTACAGATGAAGCAGCATTAGCGGTCGTTTATTTGTGTGATAATAAACAGCACTGGGTCTTACGAGCGTTGATTTCTTTAAGGCTGCTTTTTTATAAGAATACTTTATTCACAAAATGTAACTATTTACAATGAACAACTTTTGAAAATTTTCAAGAGAGTAATTTTTTATAAAAAGTTTCTGTTTACAAAAATGGACATTTTGCAAAAAAAAAGCTTTTTCAAGAAAAGAGACTTTTTTTATGAAAAATACTTTTTTATAAAACAAAAACTACATTTTAAAATGAGGAACTTTTAAAAAGATGCCTTTTAAAATAAAGTAGTTTTTTGCAGAAAGTTTGTTTACAAATAGGAACTTTTTTTTATTAAACCGTATTTATATGTAAGAAGATACACTTTTACAAAAGCCTAATTCTTAAAATAGTAACTTTTAAAAAGGTAGCTTGTGCACTAAACTCCTTGTCTATTAAAATTTTCTTTTACCAAAAGGGATTTTATATAAAAAAGGGACTTTTTAATGAAAATGTATGCTCCCTTCTTAGAAAAAACTACTTTTACAATAAATAACTATTAAAAATGCATTTTTTACAATGTAATACATTGTAAAAAATTTTTGTTACTTTATAGACTTTTTATAAATGGTACGTTTTGTAACAAGCAAGAGCCCAACCAGAAGGTCTGATAGAAATAAATAGCATAGCGTTGGAAAGGTAATCGCCTTTTCCGTCGATATAATGCGAATTTCTATCTGACAAGGTCTCAATTAACTTATCTAGGCATGTGGAATTCTTAGTATTTTTTGGCTGTAAACCAGTGTTATAATTTAGTTGTAGAACTGATACTTGTAAATGCTTTGCAAAATTTAAGCGGTTCTTCAAGTTTATATTGTGTTATTCTTGAGTGTGGGACAGATACGAGTACATACGAATATTGCCAACATTATATACTTGGCATCCAGAGAATTACACACTTTTATAGCTAAACATGAGAAAAAATAGTTATTCCGGCTGTCGTTGACATTTTGTTGTGACTTCAAATGATTCTTTAATAAGGCCAAACAAGCGCCACAGCAAAAAAAAAAAACTATTCCAGCCACACCAACACAAACGCACCCACTAGCAGTGACACTATTTGCTAAAAACGGAAGATATAAAGGACATTATCATTTTATGCTCATGCATCACAATTTTAAGTTCATTTCTAACATCCTCATTTTTGCCCCTTCTATATTTGAGCATTCCTTACTTGAGTTATAAATTGTTTGTTGTCTTTCGTGTGAGTTAAATATTCTTTAAGGAAATTGCAGAGGCGTGTTATGGTTTGGCTGCAGAAAATTACACATATTTGCAAATGTCAACTGCTTTGAGGTTGCCGAGACTGATGATGACGTCTCTTGTTACGACATCTGCCTGCAGGATGTTGTTTCCTCTGTACAAATCAGGCTAATGAATGTTGCTGTGGTTTATGAGTATATAGAGCTCAGCTTTGTGTATATTTTTTGAACATTCCAATTATCATTTAGGCAAGTTAATGATGCAAGCTACCGCCACATACTTTTACTTAATGTAAGTTGTTTAACGAGCAAAATTGTTTGCTTAAAAATTGAATTAAAATTAAATCTGCAACATAATTTAAAGCAAGTGTTGAATAAAAAGGTGACACGAAAGAATATTAAAAATAAAGGAATATTAAAAAGACTATTAAAAATGCTGAATGACTTCACTTCGAGGCATCATTCCATCCAAAATGTTTAATTATAATAGAATCATCACAAAGAGTCATGTCCTGATTTCAAGTCATTCAACAATTTTAAAATTCTTTCACGCGTGTCAGCTTTCTATTCAAGTAAGAACACTTCTTAAATCTAAAATAAAGTTTTGTTTTAAATAATTTAATTTAAAAACGTTTTCTTTTTAAAAGTTTCCTTTTAAGGAGGTGTGTAACATATACTGTTTGTAATCAAAGATAAAATAGCTTTAAAACTTTTGTTGCAATAATAATCTAAAATTCATTTAACATTTAGTTTGCAGTCTAGAGTCTAGACCAATTGTACTTTTAGCAAAAACTAAAATAAACGAAAACTTTTCAAGTGTTTTTTCATTTGTATTATAAAACAAATCCTCCACTTTATTTCTTCTATGAAAACAACTTGTTTAAATTGTTGTCCTTTTCAAAGTTGAATTAAAATTTTCTAAAGGATTTCTTCTTGCGGAAGGAAGTTTCAACATGTGAGCTTAAATGTATGCTGCCTGTTTAGTTGAGTGTTAGTTGGGATAAGAGGATTATTGTAATTGTTGCAAATTGACGATTATGTTTTATTTTGTAAACAGCATTAAATTTTATATGTTGTCATGTTTTCTGTTGGATTTTCAAAAATATTTTGATTATATTTTATGTCTGAATGAACAACGAAAATTGGGATTATGCCGACAAGAAAAAGGGAGCAAGGAAGGGGAAAGATATTTAAATGGAAAAAAATGTGGGTCATAAAATTGTTATTATGGCAAAATTTGCTATATATTTTTATAGATTACTACTGTTGTTGTTAAAGTGTCAATAAATTTTGTTAAAAATATTTAGTTAGCAGTTAATTGTCAATGAAAAGCTTTGCGTATAAAGTCTTTCAGTTGATTTACAGCAGTTGTCTCTACAAATAGAACACTCAGTATATAAATACCCAACAGTCCTCTAGTTATTACAACTTGCAAAGCATCCGATTGTAAGCTATTGTGTCAACAGAAAAAATCAAAACCGATTCAGATTAGTCTTTTTCTACCATATTGTTAAATTAAATATGCACAAGAAGCAAAGAAAGAACAAAGAAAACAAATGCTAATAATATAGTTCTGGATACAGTGTCGGATGCATCTTAAGGCCTAGGCCATCGCTGTGTAACGGTAAGTAGAAATTGTATAGAGCCTTCGGATGGGTCGCGCTTACATTGTCAATGGTCTTAGATCGAAGATGTATGTGACAAAAATTTCACTGGGTATATAAGCACGACATTGCATGTTGATCAGTTGTGAAATTGATTTACATCAGCGCATGCCATAACAGCCTAATCTGATGATGAATCAACTCTACGAGGGTGAATTATTCACCACTCGCTAGCACCCCCGTGTGGCTTGCTATGCTCTCACAGGTCTCAACTTTTTCCATAAGTTTGTAGCCCTATAGACAAACCTCTTGCTTATAAGTTTGGACCTTATAATTCTTCCTGTGTGCAGTTTCTCAACAGTCAATGGAAGACAAGGCTCAGGGAGTTGGTCGGCCGAAGCCCATTAAGAGCATCAGGTCTTAATCATCAGTTTTGGTTCCTTACATAAACCACAGCCAGAACGTTTCAGATAAGGCAAACGAATTTAATACGAACGAATTTAATTTTTCATTTTTCAAAGAATTAGCGCCAATTTCACTATAACGAAGCTGTTCGTTTGTTTGCACAATTCCATTTAAAACAATAACAAAATTTTGAATGTTGTTTTTGTTTTAAATGTAATTATGCGAACGAACAGCTTCATTATCGTGAAATTGGCCCTTATTGTTTTTAGTTCGCGAATTTTATCCATAAAATTCGGGAGCGAATTTAAAATGCAAAGATGCGAATTTAAAAATAAAATTCGACAGAGAATTGTTTAATTCGGGAATTATTCCCGAAGAAATAAAAAAGCAGTGCTGTAAATTCGATGCGTTTCGCACTGTTTTTGGTGTTTTTTGAAACTTCTTGTGTGAAAAATTCTCTGTAATTTATTTATTTAAAATTTCGGTGGCGAAAAAATTATCAAATCATATTTTGGTTCAATAATCATCAAAAATGTATTAAAATTATCATTTTGTCAACCTTCAAAATAAAAACAACTCTTATCATTTAACTTTCAGTTAAATGTTTTAAAGAATTTTTCTTTCTTTGTTCTCCTTGTTTGTGAAGTAGCGCTGACGAATCTTATTTTTAAATTCGCGAACTTTATTTTTCAATTCGCGAGCACAATTTTATTTTAAATTCGGGAATTGTTTTCATTCTGCTCGCAAACGAATTTTATCAATTTTTATTTATTTTTTTCGTTCGCGAAAACAATGAAAAAATTCGCGAATTTAAAATTAAATTCTTTTCGCGAATTTTATGTTTAAATTCGGGAATACAAATTTAAAAACGAGCAAATTAAATAAAATTTAATTCGCGAGCACAAATTTTTCCTACCCTGATCAATCATTTTTATAATAGAGAATTAATGCTGTCATTACATTTTCCAAAAATATTTTTGATATCGTTTTCTACAAAAAAAATGTTTATGTAGAAAAATTATCAATAGATATTTCTGTTATCGATAAATTTTCTGCACAATGTTTTTTTATCGATATATTTGCCGTAATAAATAATTGATATATTTGCTGTAATAAATTTTCTTCAGAAATAATCAAAATCAAAAATCAATAAGTTTTCTATAGAAAATTGTTGCTATCAAAATTTTCTTTAAAATTTTTATATATAGACGAAGTTTTTCTACATAACATATCAATGGAAAAACTTTTCCGACTTGAAACTTTCTGCAGAATATTATAAATATCAGGTGATATATTTCTTATCTATAGGAAGTTTTTGTTGTCAATAAATTCTCCTCAGAACATTTGTGATATTAATATATTTTTTACGCCAAACTTTTGTATAGAAAATATTTTAGAAAGCTTCAAAATTAATAAGTTTTCTATAGCAAATTGTAGCTATCGAAATTTTCTTTAATAAATTTTCGATATTAGTAATATTTTTATACAAAACATTTCAATAGAAACATTTTGATAACATAAAACAACAGGTTGTCTTGAATATTGACAAAAAAATGTTTGCTACCTCAAGTGTTTATACAAAATATTATTATTTAATTACAAACGCTAAGTGTTAATAAGGCTTGTGGAGTTCTTGGACTAAAGAATTTTCAGACCCTTACATTACAAAGCAACTTTATATTTTCTTGGTTCGCTCTCGTCTTGAATATGGATCAATTATATGGGATCCTTACTTCACCATTCACATAAATAGTATTGAATCTACCCAAAAACAATTTCTTATTTTCTGTGTACGGGGTGTTGGATGGAACTCGTATGTGCTGCCATCATATGAAAGTAGGCTTGGACTCATTAAATTACCAACTTTTAAAAGTCGTCGAACCAAACTTAGTATCTCTTTCCTCCTTGGATTGATTCGCGGTGAAGTTGATTCAAACTTTCTGCTGAGCAAAATAAATTTCTGTGTGCCAACAAGAGCAACCCATAACTATCAACTACTAAGTCTAGATTATCACAGGACCTATGTCCTGTCTATGCTAACAATGATCCCTTTCGTCGCATATGTGCAGTATTTAAAAAATTTTGTCATATTACAGATATCTCTGAATCTAATGATGTTCGAAAACGAAAAATAATTTTGTACTTAAATACGTAATTGTACTCCTTATATTTTTTCTTTAGTCTGTAAGGACTTATAGTCTATAGACTTAAATAAACAAATAAATATATGAAAATTTTCTGTGGAAATCCTTTATGAAATCGATATTTTTTAAGGTAAAATTTTAGAGTTTATATATTTCTATATCATTCAATTTTCTATAGCAAGTTTTTGTTACCCATAAATTCTCCGTAAAACATATTTAGTAAAAATTTTAACATCGATAACTTTCCTATAGAATATAGTTGCTGACGAAAAATTGTCTATGATATTGATGAATTCTTTACATAGAATATTTCAAAGTATTAATTTTTCTATAGAAATTTTTTACTCTTAATACATTTTTGTAGAAAATCTATTGATAACACAAGCCTTTCGCTTGCATAAGCACCTATAAGTAAAGCATTTTAATTACAAATTTTTTATGTTACAAATATCCATTTTCTACAAATATCTATTTTCTTAAAGTATTAAAACAAAACACATTTAAATTCACGTTTTTTTTACTTTCGCTCCTTGAAACTTTAATCACAGAAACTAAAATACATTTAATCTTCCCTCAAAAGCCCAAAACAAATCCTCCAAAACCCTATCAGGGATGTAATGAAATTAGAGCTTAGCATTAAGGTGGTTTGAGATTGAAGAAGAATGATTAAACTTAAGTCCTTTATGAAAGTATCCTTTGCACAGGACTCTTTTTTTTTGTATAGAATATTTCGTATTTGATTATCATTAGGATTATTTGCCAAAACAGGAAATGTGCAGCCTTCTTTAAACGTTGGCAACCATCGAACTCACCCTACCAAAATCACCTTTTTGGAAAAAAAACCGGTGATTTACAAAAGCTTGTTAAGGACTTTGTTTCTCCCTCATTTGATTAACCACAGGAAAAGTTTTTGTTCTTGCTGAAAAAGTACGCTTGTTCTTTTCTTTGCTTTTTGAGTTTTAGTCACGGTGGCTTTGAATTGTTTGGAAGTTATTTTGTTGGCTTGTGAAGCACGTTGTCGAACATTATTATTATCCTGTTGAACATTAACTTTACTTTTTGCACTTTATGACGGTGCTTATAATGGTCATTATTTAACATATTTTTAAAACAACTATTTGATTTCTTTTTTCTTCTTGTTTTCTAGCTGAACGGAAAAAATTATTTTCAATAAAATAAGTTTTTCGTGTTGGATATAAAAGTACTCGAACGAAATTTTTCCATTGCTTTAATTTGTCACGCTTTTGAGGGTATCATGCTGACTTTGTTTTCAAACTTTTAGAAAATAAGTAAAACGTATACTCTTAAAAAATAGAGTCAAATGTTAAGTATAGGAAGAAAAAGGAAAAAAAAATTATCATTTTAATAAATTTTTAATTTACAATGTCTTTGAAGTAGAGCTTCAAATAAAGAAGATGACCCAAAAGCAATACTTTTAATCGCTAAAAATCACTACAACTTTTTTAGCAGAGAAAAAGAAAGACGAATTAATCAAATTCGTTATCGTTAAAAAAAGGTAAAGTTAACGTTCAACGCACCTGTTTCATAAAAGTTATTAATTTATGCACCTCAAAATATCTTAGTTCTTATTAAAAAATATTCTACGGAAGAAAAACGCTTTTTTCTTTCGATTTTAAATAAAAAGGAGTCCTATCAAAACGTATGATATTAATTGTAAATAAAATAAAAAGTTTTCAGACAATTATCTTAATACTTGTTGATATAATAGAAGAATCTATGGCAATTATAAGTAAAATAAAATATCGGTCAAATGCTTGCCCCGGCTCTAATGACAGTTGTGAAATTGATTTGCATCAGCATCCGCCATTACCGTTTAGTCTGATAATGGACCAACTCCAAGGTTCACCAGCGCCCTTATGTGGCTTTCTAGGCTCACACAGGTCGCAACTATTTGCGATAAATTTGTAGCCATATAGACATATCCCTTGCTTAAGAGGTTGGGCCATCCAATCCGTCCTATATGCAATTTCTCAACAGTTAACGGAAGACAAGGCTTAATGAGTTAGTAGGCCAAAGCCCATTAATAGCATCAGTCCTCAACCAACTCACCTGACCAACTCAACAGTTACCTGGTTCCTTATAGCACAGGTATCTGTTGCAAGACAACAGCACCTCGGGGTTGTTGGCCGCCGAAAACTTGCTTGAGAATTTAAAAAGAAAAATGCTTTTTAAATTCTCAGCAATTTATTTGGATTGTTGGGATATAAAGTTGAATGTTTGAGAATATCTTTCAAAAATTTCCAAAGTCTACTCATGATTAGGGTAGTTCCTATGAAATGTCGACATATAGATAGCTGGGAAACATAGAAAACAAGCTATTTATAATTTTTTATTGGTATAAATGTTAGAAGCTTAAATAGCGAATAAAAAACTTAATTGTTTGTATATATATTTTTTTTTTTTTTAAACTTGAAAATTTTTTTGAATATCTCTTTTATCGCACCTATTTCAAAATAACCTTACACTTTTTGAAAATATTAAACGGCAACGCTGCCCTTCACACCTACACTACAAAACTATTCATGTAAACAAGAGAAATCTTTGTCATAATGATGAATGTATCAATTCCGTTAATCCTTTGTTTTTATGTCAACAAAGATCATTAGTTACTCTTTAAACTTTACTAAAGTGAGGTCTAATGACACAGCTTTCTAAAAATATAGTAAACAGTTATTCTCTGCTACTACTAATGCATACTTATAGATATGAATATATTTACCTGGCCACCACTGATTCAATTACATAATTTCTATTTCATATAGTTTTCTGAATATATATTATAGGCCACCACTGATTTCATTACATCATTTATTTTGTATCATTTTCTTTCTTTGAATAAGAAGTTTTAAAAAAAAATAATTTATCTAAAACTTGTAAATTGTTGGCTGAATTTGGCAAAATCGCTGTCATTTTTTATCCAGCCACTTAAACTCGATGCAGATTTATATAGATATAAAAAAGTGCCTATCAAAATACTCATACATTCTAGATTTTTTATCGTGAATAATGTCAGCCATAAAAACAATGTATTAAAATTTGAGATCATATGTTTAGTTAAGCCCCCGCCAACTACATAAACGCCTGCACTCACATTCAGTAATATCATTGAATCTTTCTATGGAACACACAATGACAACACAAAAGTAAGGAGACATTTTTTACGACAATGTTATCAAATTGTTGTAAATTTTACATTGAAAGGAAACATTATGGATTCAAAAAGAAACAAATGGAGAGCAACGAACGACACCTCAAACAAAAATAAAACAAACATATACACACAAATAATATTTCTGAAACATAAAAAATGCCAACGAAGCAAATTGAATTTTAGGTATTTTTTTATGGTTGTTGTGTTTTGCTCTTTTACTTTAAAACAGCAGGCGTAATAAAAAGCACGTGCAAAAATATAAAAGCTGTAAATAAAAGCAAACGAAATCACCTTAAACATTCACCGGGCTAATGAATATATTGGCACATGAGTATTTCCCTGTTTGGTTGAGTGTGTATGTGTGTGCAGCCCTTGTAAAGCCTTATTAAGTACAATCTGCTCTGTTCTTCTTCGAGTAAAATAAATTTTTTAAAATGAAAGTTGGGAAGCAAAATGTTTAAGGTGAATGTTTTTATATGGATGTGTGTGCAGCCCCTAAATGACGGCAATGGAAAGTGAAAATATTTAGAGAACTATGTTTTTTTTTTGCATTCATTTATTTATTAAATCTTCACAAAATGAACTAACAATAAGTACTCAAATCTTAATACTAAATACACAAAATTACTTAAGTCCAGCCAATGCTAGACAAAAACGTTTTATTTTGCACGGTCAATGATAGAACTAATAATAATAGTAAAAGGGTAAAAGTCGGGGGGAGCAAGCTTTGTTTTTCTTAAAACTAATATTAATTAATTTTTTATAATTATTCTTTCTTAAAACCGACAAGCAAGATGCATGTTCTCAAAAAAAATTAATGTTATTGTAATTAAAATAATACTTCACAGTTTTAAGTGTTGTAAAAATTATGGTGGTATTTCCTGTCATATGCAAATATATAAAGTCCCAATAAAAACGAACTAACTAATAATAGTAAAAACTTAAAATTTATTAAAATATTTCAAAAAAATCCTATTTTAATTATAATTTACATTTTTTTTTTTTTTACCTTAGACCATTTCTCTCTGAATGACTCCTACATATACAGTGCATTGCACTAGACTTAGGAAAATAGGTTACGAGGAGGAAAGAGCGAATAGTATTTGTGGAAGTTTGACTTCAACCGTCCAACGTTATATGTGATACATTACATCAGCACCTGCCTTTCCGGCCTTATCTGATGATGCACCAACACCACGGGGTGAACTATTCACGATTCACCACACTTGTGAGCCTTGTAAGCCACACGAAGGCGGCTTACAAAGCTCACACAAGTTACAACTTTTACCATAACTTTCTAGCCATGTGGACAAACCCTTTTCTGAAGAGTTTGGGCATTCTAATCTCTTTTATCTGCAATTTCCCTGTTAGTTAATGGAACACAAGGCTTAATAGGTTGGTAAGCCAAAACCCATTAATACCATCACCCCTTAGCCAACTCATCTAAACATCACTTCTAGTTCGTTATATAACAGGTATCTGTTGCTAGATAACAACACCTTGGGGGCTATTGACCCCCGAAAACTGGCATTGCGCCATAGTTATCAAAGAAACTAATTCACCTTTCTACGATTTAGGTTCAAACCACAGCCAAGGCATGAACCTCAACCAAGATCAGTGCCGAGATGGTCTGCAAGCAGAACCTCCTACCTCATTACATTAATGAAGCTTTCATAACCTAAACGAAACTATTCATGGTATTAACGAAAGAATGGTGAACGAAAAAGGTTTTATTTCCATAACGAAATGTTTTTCTTTCAGTATATAAATCTGCCAACTTTTTTTGAAACTTGTTGGCGTTTCTATTTTGCTTTGAAGTAGTCTACAATGGTGTTACTGTTAACAAAAATATTTAAAAACAAATTTTTGTAGAATCAGCAAAATTTTTTTTTTTTTTTTTTTTTTTTGAAAAAATTGCAATTTTTGACAAAAAATTTTTTAAAAGAAAAAAATATTTTTCATTAAAAAAAATAATGAAATATTCTTATATTCTATTTAATAATGAAATTCACTGAATCAATTAATAAATTGTTTGAATGCAGACTGATAAAGGAATTCATGGATTTAAACTAAAGTTTTGTAAAAGCAATTATTGATCGAAAGCAATTGTTTTTGTAAACAACAGCAAAATACGATATCGAAGTTTATTATGTTGAAATACATATAGTATATGCGAGTACAAAATACTTATAGCGGTGTTCCACAGGGATCTATTTTGAGTATGTTGCTCTTTATGATTTACATGAACGACTTGTTTAGGAAGGTAAATTTTTTGAAGATGTGTTCTTATGCTGATAATGTGCATTTGCTTTGTGATGATAATGGATATGGGATTAGTTGTCTTCAGGATAGATTCAATGCTGAACGTTATGAATTGGTCAATTCATAATCAGCTGCAACTGAATCCATGTGAAACTAGAGCAATGTCGTTTTTACAGCTTTATGTTACTCAATATCTAAGTATGAATAATGAATGTATAAAATTTGTTGCCTTTTATAAAGCTCTGGGAATTTTTATAGATAATAAAATTAGTTTTGATAAGCATTTAAGCCATAAAAAATTTTTCTTTTAAATTCTCAATAATTTATTTAGATTTTTGGGATATAAAGTTGAATGTTTGAGACTATTTTTCAAAAATTTAGGTTAGCTCCTATGAAATGTCGACATATAGACAGATGAGAAATATAGAAAACAAGCTGTTTATAAACTCAATTCTATCAATGTATTGCTTTGGATAAGTTTGGCCCAACGGCCTATTGCTTTGATTTAACAAATAAATAAATATACATACATACAATTTTTTTCAGACAAAAATATTTTTTCTTATTATTTTTGCTGTATTTTTTTCTGTGCATATAAACTTCTTATTTCCTTAAAATCGCGAAAACGTTGCAAATTAATGAAAATTAATTTCACAAAGTACAAAACATAAATATATAATATATAATTCAATCAGTTGAAACTTAATTTAACACCCAGAGGATATTACTAAAAACAAAATGTACCAACCACCAACCCACCACCAAAATACTCGTATTTGCTTAAAAGTCAAAAATAGGTTTGAATAAGATATGATGAGATTAAGAGTGCACAGGAAAAAAGGTCCTTTAAAACAAAGCAGCCATAACAATATAAAATGTTGTGTATGTATGAATACTTATTATCCTTATGGCTTCATTATGAATAGTGTTTAACAAAATTATGTCTATCAAAATTATGACAAATTGCAGGAAAATGTTTGCGCTGAGTTTTTGAAAAGAACTACTATTCCCATTTCCCCAAAATAATGATATTTTTATAATTATTTCACTATGAATAGTCAAGCAAACATATAATTATTTCGTGTTTGAAAGAGAAGAAAAAAGCTGGCAAAGCTTTTGGATTGTGATATAATAATCATGCTTGTAAATAATATCCCAACTTTCGTCCTTAAATTTAAGTATGTGTAATTTTTATTGTGCATTTGTTGTGGGCTGGATATCAAATTTCCTTAAATGGAAGGAAAATACTTTTGTACGAGTAGCAGTTAGTGACTCATTTTACTGCAGAGCCAATATTTTTCTGAAAGTCATAAAAATCTCAAATTGAGATAAAAAAAATGAAATAAATATTGCAAGTGAATCATGTTACTAAGTTTTTTTCTTAGTGAATTAAATTATTTCATTTATTGCACAACAAGTTGAAGTCTTATAATTACAGAGCAGAAAATTTTAGTGCACAAGATTTGATGCCAATTGAAATTAACTAAAATTATAAAATAATTAATTTTTAAACATATAAAAGTTAGACTTGCAAATGTTAATTGTACAAATAACATTATAATGAAGAGAAGTAGTGAAAAATTAAAACATTTAGTCAAAATTATTAAACATGAAATGTCATTCCAAAGACGAATAGCATGTACGAAAAACTGCCACGCTGAAGTGCGGTATCGAGTTTTAAGAAATATAACTTTTTTTCTTCGTCATAATTGGGCAAATCGAATTTTTTCAAACAAGTATTTGGACACTTTAGTAGTAATGATTTTCTTTATCTTTAAAAGAATTCATATGATACCCTTCTCGAGTAAGCCGATACATTAATTCGCTGTCTAAAGCTGAAAACACATCTTTTAATATTATTATATATCAAGTGGTTAAATTTTAAGGGCCAAAGTTGAATGTGAATCACACCTAAACGTCAAGTTTTTTTCTGCATTTCATTTGACAATTCTCAATTTCAGACTAATTCAATTCGAACCATTGCAAGATACATAATGAAACTACGTGTTATGAAAATGGGCGTTGAAATCAAAATGCATATCGAGCACTTCGTGATTTTTTCGGGTAATTCAATCGTCTAAATGTGCGTATAATCGGAGAAATGGTGCAAAAATTTTAACAAACCGCTTCTGCAGGAGATGCGAATATAACAGTGCATACCCGTACAACTCGTTCTGCAGAAAATATTGCTGCTGTTCACGATAGTGCGGCTGAAGAGCCGTCCACCTCAACTCGTTCTCAACAATTGCACCTATCATGTTCGTCGTTGACAACCGTTATGCATAAAGACTTGCATCTACAGGTTTACAAGGGCAATTAACTCAAGAACTAAAGCATCTTCAATGGTCAGAATGGTAGCAAGTAATTGCCACAGTAGATGATCAATTTTCAAAAAAAAAAAAAAATCATTTTCAGTGATGAGGCATATTTTCACAGCAGAGGATTCACCAATAAGCAGAATTGCCGCTTTTGGGTGAATGATAATTTAAGAGTGAGATCATAACGAACTTCTTATGGCCCGAATTGGAAGATATGAATGTGGATGGTATGTGATTTCAACAGGAAGCAGCTAACCAAGCAAGACTGCGTGACAAATTCAATGGCCGTGTTAACTCACGTGATTTAATATCGTTGGACTTCTTTCTTTAGGATTATTTAAAAGAAAACAGACTGCGTGACAAATTCAAAGGCCGCGTTAACTCACGTGGTGGCGATGACAATTGGACGCTAAGATCATGTGATTTGATACCGTAGGACTTCTTTCTCTGGGGTTATTTGAAAAAAAGGTGTACGTCCATAAGCCAGCAACAATTCAAGAGCTAAAGCATGAGAGCACTTGGTACATTAACAGCATAGAGCCCCAATCATGCCTCAGCATCATCAAATTTTAGACCATCGGATAGTGTGCCGTCGAAGTGCCAATTTAATTAAGCATTGGGTGTGCAAGTTTAAAGAGAATACAATGCCGAACACATCGTCTGGGTGCAAAAGGACATCAAGAACGATCATTAACGTTGACCGCGTTCGCTAGTCTGTTATGGATGATAGTCGTTGAGATTGCGCGCAACTTCTCTTAATTTGAACAAATCTACGGTTCATCACATAATTTCGAAAGACTATTATTGTTCAGGAAATGAAGCCTGATGATCGTGATAAACGATTCTAATTCTGCAGGACAATGAAAACCCATTTTAAAAGTTTGTAGTTCTCCGATGAATGGAACTTTCACATCAACGGTTACGTCTATAAACAAAATTGCAGATACTGGCCTTCAGAGAATTCGCTACAACCCTTATCATCAGTAGACTTTCGAAATTTTTGAAAGATATTCTCAAACATTCAACTCTATATCCCAACAATCTAAATAAATTGTTGAGAATTTAAAACAGAAAAATGCTCTAATAATATCTGTCAAAACAACAATAATTCCTACTTCGGAGTCTCTTGCTATTACTTTCCGATATTCCTCTTCAGCAAAGAATTCCAAAAAAGAACTTCATTATTGGCGGAATACCAAATGATTTTATTGAGGACGGCAGAAACTTTTAAATATGTCTAAAATATACAAAAAGCAGCTTTATTTACGCTGTAATGTTGGAAGAATCTAAGAAAAGCAAAATTATTAAAAACGTAGAATTATTAATTAATATTAAATACACGTACAGTGTAAATTCAAACTTCGTTTGCAATAACATTATTGTTCCGATTTTAAATATCTTGTTTATTGGCTTTTAAAAATCCCACAGAGTGCAGTTTTGTGTGAATATATTCAAGGAACACTGATAGCTTATTTTATTTCCAACAATTGTTTAAGGCAAGTATGCCCAGCCCTATGCGCTTGATACTCAATTGCTTTTGTAAATGCGCTTAGCTATAGGGCTGTGCACTTTAATACACAAATACTGTGCTCATCACTAGCAGTGAAAAATACACAACCAACTTCGTCTTACATATTTTTTGTCGTTCTTCACTGCACACACACAAAAGCAAAGCAACAACACATTCGCATGTTTTGCTCAAGGCAAGTTCATTACTAGGTGAACTTGACAGCTCAGGTGATTATTTTTTGCTCCTCGCGTTTTTTCCAACGAGACTGTCAAATTTTTTTTTCTTTTGTTTACAAACATTTTCGCGCCATTTTAATCTAAAGGTTTTTTTGTATGATTTAATGCAATTTCAAGAAATTTGTGTGAATTTAAAAGTGAAAAACTAATATAATCTGTAACTTTAATTACAAACAATTATAAAAGTTTATATTTAACGTTTATATAAAAATTTTTCCCAGCTGAACAATCTTAGGCGAATTTAGATGTTCACATTCACGATATGTTTTACAATAACAAAATACATAGTACTGAATTTGCCTTCCCGCTTGCATTCACCTGTATAAATTCACCTTGGTTTTGCTGGTAAACATTGGCGACAGCGATTATCAGTGTGAATTTTGTTTTTGTAAATGTTTTGCTTTTTACAACAAAAAATATTAAATAAAAGTAGCTTTTCCTTAAATGTATTGGTGTTTACTCTTCCATATAGAACTTGTGGGCACCACTGGTTTAAGGAATTTCACCTGAGATTCACGATAGCATTTTTCACTTCGAGGGGAATTAAGGTTTCACATGAGCAAAAATTCCACTTGTTGTTCATGATTAAGTTATCAAAAAGAAATCTTATATATTTATAAATCAATATAAAATTATTAATATAAATAACAATATAATTAGATCTTAAGTGAAATGAAAGTGTATTAACTTGTATGTGCCAGCATTATTGTAATGCAGTTTTTGAAATTAAAATATAGAATTCTTAATGTCTTCCAGTTTCAAGAGAATGTTTGTTGAAAATCATATAGTTCAAAAATGTAATTTGCAGTATCATGTTTCAACTATTTGTTTTGGCTCTAATAACAATTCAAATTGAGTTCAGAAAAATAACTAAACTTACCCCATTTTCTAGTGCATTTTATATCCATTTATTCCAACTTGTTTGAATTTCAAATCCTTTTTGTGTATCCTTTCATTTGCCAATAAATGCGAAATATATATTCCAATAATCCAGTAGAGTGTCGGCAATAAAACACTTTTATTAAACGTTGTCACTGATAATGACACAATAAAATGAATACAATTCAAAACGTTTTACAACTTGCAACACGCTTGTTGCTTAAACACCACCTACTGCTGTGTAACACTTATATGAATAAATGAACAAGTTAAAACCCACACACACACAAACACACAAGTGCACTCCCGTATATAAATGCTATTTTAAATACTTTCCTTTATGGCTATAAATCACTTGAGGTTTCCTGTGGAAAATACCCACGCGCTGGTTTGACAAAACAGCAATAGAGGGCGGCGGAAGTTGCACTTTTGTTAATTTAAGTGTAAAACACATTTAAAATAAAAATCGTATATAAAAACTTTACAAGTTGTAGATAATTTTTTTATTTAAAACAAAAAGCTATTAAAAAGCCATTAATTTAAAAAGGCAGTTAACAGCGCACAAACACACACACACAGACACACGTAAGCACATATTTGTCGTTATTTGTATATTGTTTTTTTTATGCCACCACAACGGGCTGGTTTTAATCATTTGGCTGCATTGTTGGGGCTTTCGGTTTAGCAACAACAAAAAAGGGGTGATTTTTATTTAGTCGCTGGTCTTCAATGTCGGCTTAATAAGCGGCATGCAACTTTTGCATTTATTAAAGGAACTTTGTAATAATTTAAAGGAATTTTATTTTTAACATCCGTTAAAATGCCATGTTTTTTATTTACAATATACCATTTCGTTTTGGACCCAAGTGGGCTAGCTTTTCCATGGCTGGCAGCCAGTTAAATTTTCGATTTTGTTAGCACTTTATTAATTAAATTAGTATTTTTTCGCTACTATTGCTTTTCATTTAAATCACTATTAAATTTCTACTATAAATTTTTTTTATTAATTTCGCGTAATATAATATTGCACTTCGATCCTTAAATTTCTTATATAAAATATTTTATATTTTGGATTTTTTTTTATTTCCTTTCCCAATGCTTTAATTATTTTATACTGTATTTCCGTTTCCTCTTTTCATTTTATTATATTTTTATAATTCATATTAATGTTTGTTTATTTTCTTTTTTTTTTTTTTAATTTGCTTAATTTAATTTGTTTACGTTTATTGGCGTTTTTATGTCATTCCTCGTTTTGCTTATTTCCGCCCTAACAACCTGTCAACGACATAAATGAAACGGAACTAATACAAAGACCGGTTTTCTATAATTATTTCCTCCTGCTCCTTTTTGTGTTCTCTTTCTCTTTTAGTAAAAGAATTTTCTTTAACTTTTTTGCCCGAGTAAAAAGTCAGTTGAGTTTTTCTCTTTCGAAAGTTGTGCAAAGCCAATGGAAACATTGGGGAATGAAACGGAAATCAAAGTGCTTGAATTATTTTCCAAGTTTGTTAATTTTCCACTTTTTTTATTTTTTTTATAGTTAAAATATAATTAAATTTGTTTCTCTTCTCTGCTTACTTTTTAGGTTAAAGTATATTTTAGTGATTTTAGATGCTTAAAACGTAGAACATTATATAAATAAAAGAATTGCATTATTGGCAACAGCTGTAAAATTAAAACCCATGTAAAATTTTCAATAGATTTTTATGATACATATTCAAGTAATTAAGTTTTATTCACTATATTAACTTCTAACATTGATATTTAACAAAAAGTTATAAACAGCTTAATTTTTATGCTTCCCAGGTATTTATATGTCGCCTTTCATAGGAGCTACCCTAGTCATCAGTAGACTTTGTAAATTTTAGAAGGATATTCTCAAACATATATCCCAACAATCTAAACAAATTATTGAGAATTAAAAAAAAAACGTTTTAATAATTATTATAATAGCTTTCAAAACTTTATTTATTTTATTTTTATTTATTTTTATTAACCCGTTTTCTTTTAAAATTCTCAATAAGTTATTTAAATAATTGGGATATGAAGTTGATTGTTTGAAAATATCTTTCAAAAATTTCCAAAGTCTACTGATGTGTAGGGTAGCTCCCATGAAATTACGACAAATAGACAGCTGGGAAACATAAAAACCAAGCTGTTTATAATTTTTTGATTAGTATCTATGACACAGTTTTATAAAATGGAAAACTAAGTAAGATTTGCATGTTCTGTTTGCAAATTCACAATATTAATTTTAGTTTGGGCAACCTACCATTTGGATTTTAAAAAATTTTTAAACAAAAACTTTTTGCCAATTTAATTTTCTGATTACTTTTTCAGTTCGTATTTATGTAAACAAAAAACAGCTGATTATTCAATTCTAGTCCGAACTTACCCAAATAAAAAATTCGATCTAATTTGTACAGTAAATGAAAAAATTACTCTCCCATTTTCTCTCAAAATAGGCCAAAAATTGTTATTTGGAACTTTTGTTGAGCTTTTGGACTAGTTCGGACTGTTTCGTTATTCACGTGGTACACATCTAATAATTGTATTACTATAAAATTTCGAAGCATTTACTTGATTCGAATTATCATATGTGAGAAAACGGAAGTTTTGCCAAGTGTTACCATATACCAAAATACTTTAAGTTTTTTTTTAACTCTTTATAACTTTTTTGTTTATGAATTAAATTAAATAGTTTTAAAGCAATAGTTTTACGAAAATAATACAACTTTATTTTCGCTGGAAAATATATAGGATTAGGCGAGTTTTTAAAAGTCATCACTAGAGTTTGGCGTGGTAGTGAAAAACTATTAAGGAAGGAAATATATCCCTTACGGAGCCATCAACACCGGTATATCAAATGTTATGATCAGACTAAAAATGTCAACACAGTGAACTAGATAGTAAAACAGCGGTATTTTTAGGCGTGGCAAATTTGTATTGTAGAAAATCCTTCTTAAGAAAAAACTTAAGAAAGGAAAAAACTTGAACTATAGCCCAATATACAAATGTACAAAAACCAAAAATTTAATTTAAAAATAAATTTAATTTTTGCAGCTTAAGATCTTTGTTTTTGTTTCATAAAAAATTAAGTATTAAAAATCTTTTATTTCTCGATATTTCGATAGCAATTTGTTATCATCGTCAGTAGAAATTAAAATGTTACTATAAATCTATAATAACATTTTAATTTCTCCTGACGATGATAACAAATTGTTATCGAAATATCGAGAAATAAAAGAGTTTTAATAGTTAATTTTTTATAAAACAAAAACAAAGATCTTAAGCTGCAAAAATTAAATTTATTTTTAAATTAAATTTTTGGTTTTTGTACATTTGTATATTGGGCTATAGTTCAAGTTTTTTCCTTTCTTTCTTAAGCTGCAAAAATTAAATTTATAATAATTAATAATAAAATAATTTTAAAAATTATAAAAAGTTCAACAAACATTTTTGAAATTGTTTTTACTTTATCTTTAATCCAAGGAGGTGATTGCTATGATTTTTTTTCCAACTACTATAAAGAACATCACTGATCTAGCTATAGTTGCTGGCAAGCTAAACGTTTGTAGTTTTGTGGTTGTTGTGCACTCGCAACTACTTCTCGCAGACCGACAGTCTTTTCAAAAATAGCTTGTAGTCACCACTCACTCCTAATAACAAGTTAAATGCCAAAAAAATCACTTAATAAATTTCCTCTCTGTTTGGCCTAAATTGCTTCGGAAAATTTGTTATTACACAATCAAATGTTCATCATAATTTTACAACTTTCATAATTTAAATTTAAACCCTTTCAAAAGTATTAAATATTCTCTTTTTAGACAAACTAATTATGCTTAAAAATCCCATAAAATCCTTTCACTCCATGACCTTTATAAACAACCAAAAAAAAAACACTAAAACAAAATATAGCTCTTAGATTACATCAAATAGCTTCCTCTTTCATTTTTATCTGACTCTCAATCTCTTTCCCTTTCCCTTTTGCTTTCGCTGTTGCTGTTGCTTTCAAATGTGAAAACACAACCAGTTAAATTTAAAATTTTTGTAACGAAATACCACTTAAACGTGGTTTATAGTGGTAAAAACCACAATTTATGCGTTTTTCACAGGATTTACATGCATTTTAACAGCAGCTTACCGTTTCGGTATACGTGTGAATATCCTGCCAAAGCAACTCGGGCTCACACTGCCGCCAAAGCAGACAAGAGGAACGCGAGGGCTTTAATTTGGCGCGACACTTTGGTAACGTTTTTAAACTTTGTTTTACATTTCTACATTTTTTTTTTTTTTGCTATCGTTTGTTGTCGAATTGTAGACAAAAACTTTTTTTTTGTAATATTTAAATTGGCCTGTGCCATGCGATTGGGAAAGAGCGTTGAAATCTGGACAAAAGTGAAATGTTTTGTTGGTGTTAAATGTGTTAATAATAACGCAAAAGGGATTTTTTTAATTTTTTAATGTTCTGTCTGTAGCATTTTTAAAACAAAGTTTTTTGTTGGAAAAACAAATGAATTTTAATTGATGTACAAGCGAGGAGTACGTTGCAGAAATTTTTTGTCGATTTTTTTCGGGGCTTATGAAAACAAAGCTGCTTGTAAGGAATTCAAAAAATGGAAACAGCAGCAACTGCATACGCCCGTTTTAATAAAAATTAAATTCCATTAGAGCAAATCAAACTTGCAGAGATATTTATAAGCGCAAAAGTATTTGTGCTTTTAATAAAAACTAAAGACAGAAGACGGATGTTTGATTTTGCAGAATAGACATATAAATTCATTACAAAAAATTGTATGTGTTTCACTTAAATTAGTTCTTAAGGGCCATTATTACAACTGACGAATAGTTAACATTAGGATTGCAAGTTAACATTAACCCGAAAAGTTATTGATAAGTTAACAGCAGGTGTATCCTTATGGTAAATTTCAAAGTGAACTTTAAGCATTTGAAGCTGTCATATTTTCTGCTGAAAATATTGTAACTTCAGTTGTAGAAATGGTGAAAATTTAATGGTGACTTTATCGTTCACTTAAACTAATGTTAAGGTTAACTATCAAGAACTTTATCGTTAAGTTGTGATAATGGCCCTAAAATATTTTAAAATAAAACATCATAGAAATTTCTGTAGTTTATTTATTACTTACGAGTATTTAAATTTTGTGATAGCACAATAAGAACATTGTCAAGTGCACTTACAGGTCATTATAACTGCTACAAGCACCTGCACAGGATGGGCATTTCCAACACAGACATTTGCAGATTCTGCGGTGATGAAGTGGAGTCAATGGAGCACTTAATCACCCACTGTGGAGCGCTAGGACATATAGGTATAGGCTACTACAAGCTTATATGTTAACTGAATGTGACTTAATATCACTCCCAATGAAGGAACTTGTCCGCTTTCTTGACATACTTAACCCATAATGGGGCAAGGGGACGCACAATAGATCAACACTGGCCAAATGGCCGATGAGGGCCATGAAGAAACTCATGTATATGAAAGTGATAAAATACAGGGTGGTGCAGAACTAACTGTATGGTTTTAATGTTCAATAGGTTTTTTATCTATATCTATATTGTTATTATCATTTCATAACTTTCTGAAGAAAACTTAGGATATTTAAAATGGAACGCTACGTAACAGAACAGCGATCAAAAACTGTTGAAAAATGTAAATGGTTTGGACGCAACGTGCTTCCTTCAAAAACCTTCAGCCCCTACAATAAACCACCTGGTTGCAAATTTTCTATATCGTGGAACATTAAGGCATCTTCCATGTACCGGAAGACCACATACGGTACATACGGAAGAAAACATCCAATATTTTGCAGATGGTATACAGCAGGTGTGCCCAAAAGTCTTATATGGAAGAGCAAACATCAATACATTTAAGGAAAAACTACTTTTATTTAATATTTTTTGCTGCAAAAGGCAAAACATATTTACAAAAACAAAATCTACTCTGATAATTTCTGTCGTCAATGTTTACCAGGAAATCATACGAAAGTTGTGTTGCTTTGCTCTTGTTTATACACATATATGTAAGACAAACTTCATTGCTGGTGCTGAGTGCAGTAGTCGTATGTGTGTATTAAAGAGCACAGCTCTATAGCTATGTGCTTCTGCAAAAACAATTGGGCATCAAGGGCATAGGGCTTGGGCACTCCTGGTGTGCAGGATGGGCCAGAACCATAAACAAGAAGACGTTCGGCTCAACTGCGGCTATCGCGGAGGTTCGTTTAAAGGACTTTGACCACTTAGTTCAAGTTCCCGAAGGCCGATGGACTACGAACAGCGTCTTAATTCCGCCAATTCATTGCGACCATAAAGGTACTTCTGCGCCTCCCTGTATAATGACGAAAAAACTAAATTGAAGACCTCGGTGCCTGAGTTGGCTAAGCGGCCGTATTAAAAAATACACCCTGTTTATATGATACCGGATTCGAATCGTATTGAGTGCAGGAGTTATTATTATAATAAAAAAAAAATCGTTATATCTACGAAAGTTTTTCTCTACTTCCTCGTCTTCGCAACTTTTGCAGAAGTCATTATAGGGTAAGCCTAGCCTCCTGGCATGGTGCCCAAATGGACAATGTCCAGGGATGACTGCTACAGTGACTCTCAGGTGCGGTCTGGGCAGTTTTAATAGCTCCGTCATTCTCTTAGAGTTATCATACGTACGTAAAGAGTGTTGAGTTCTTTACTGTTGTGAGTTCTTTACTGGTTAACAGCATTGACGTGATTGAACCAATTAAGTCTGTCGTTGAAGATAATTCCCATATAGGACGCTGAGGTAAAAAAGACTTTATTATTGCCGCTAATTCTATCTGTGAACTATCGAAAGTTCATTGGAATTAAAATACACGGATTGATTGATGGACTGTTTGACTTTAAATACATTAGACAAATCCTTGTAAATTTCATTTGCATAGATATTTACTTCCTAATATTAGTACAGTCATAGAGCTAGACTTCATCAGCATACATATGTAAGAATTATACTGTTCATTGTAATCTCGGGCTACTAATTGCTATACACACAGAAAGAAATGACCCAAAAATTGAGCTTTGGGAATCAGTTCTTTTGATATTGACGGCTCTTGAAAGGTTATTTTTTTAAGTGAACCACTTGAGATCTGTCTGTTAGATGGGGTGACAAAATATTACAGGCAAAGAAAGAAGAGCTTTTTAAGTAGAACTATGTATCCACTGTATCAAGAACGTTGCTGAGATCAGAGAGGACCAATAAAGCCATCATATTGCGGTAAATTTTTTAAAAACTAAAACTAAAAACTTCAATAACATCTATTAATACAGTTGGGCAATGTTCACCCTCCACAAAAATCACTTTGTTTTGAAGATAACAAATTCATCCGTGTAAGGCATTCATTATGCTTGTGCTTAAAGATTATTTTATATGAAGTATGCCCCGTAGAATAAATAAGTTACAAGGCACATTTGCGACACACAGCAAAAAGTACGAGTATTCTATCGAAGTTATTTTATTAATTCCATTTAAAGATTTTATTAATTCCATTTAAAATGTTGGCTGAACTTTAAAAGCTGAGTAAACTCTATTAAACGTACATATTTACACAACCAGCTCTCCATCCCACACCGCTGATATTACAACAATTTACATGTATTATTCGTAACACATAGACGCTGTGCAAGTTTTTACATGCCCCACACGTACACTTAAGCACAAGGGTATTCATACACCTCTAAAAATAGAAGGGAATAAAAATAGAAAAACTCACAAACACATCTTCATACAAACACACATGATTATTACTTTAAACGTGTGTAGAGTATTATGCAAAAATTATTGCAAGTAAACAAACAAAAGCAGAGAAGAGAAAAAGAATTGAATTAAAAAAAAAAAAAAAAGAAAAGGTTTCTTCAAAGAAATGCCTCCCTTTTGTTATGCTGCAAAAATAAATGTTGATGTTTAACATATTTTTCGCATAACGGCATATTTAACGGTCTTCCAGAAGGTAAACAAACAACAGCTGATGCTGGCAAAACTAATAAAAAGAAGGCAAAAGAAATAAAAAGAAAATAAAAAATTTTATCGAATGCAAATCAAAAATATAGGGTGTCTAAAATTTGGGTATCATTGGTCAATAAAAATCGCTACAGTGAATTGATCCAAAACGTTATGTATCCGAAAATTTATGATTTAGAAGTAGATAATATGTGGTTTCAACAAGATAGTGCCACTTGCCACACAGCAAAAGAATCCATGTATCGCTTGAGAGAACAATTTTAAAATCGCATTTTTTTCTCGTAGAGGAGGAGTGAATTCGCCGCTAAAACCGTGCGATCTTAAATTTTCTATGGGTTTCCTTTTGAAATCGAAAATTTACCGCAATAATCCCATTACATTTCAAGAGCTAAAAACCAATGCACTGGAAAAAAATTTTGACGAAAGATTGGGAGCTTGCCAAGTCAGTAGGATGGGTCACTTGAATGATATAATTTTCATACTAGTAGTAACAAGCATCAGAAAAAAATATTTATTTTTTTATAATTAAAATGTTACCTCAATTTGGCACACCTTATATATGAAGGGTTCAATGAATGAGAGAATTTATGTTTTCGAGTTGAATTGATGACACTAACTTTTATTTTTTAAATTTATTCATTCACGATGTACATATATATTTTACAATTATATAGTGTCTCAGAGACATTGTTAAAATAAATTGTCTATGAAACATTTGTTATACATCAAATAAAAAGGCTGAAAAAAGTAATGTTTCCCAAATATTAGTCCCTAATATATTTCACACAAATATAATTCGTCATGAAAGTTTTATGGAATGGTTTCATAAGTAATGGTGTCCAAGGTAATTTGGACAATTTAAACTAATTGGGTTTCTTTTAACCATAGTTTGAAATTTCAGTTTAAAGAAGAAATATTATATTTTTGAATTATATTTTTGTATTATACAGTATTATACTCAGCTTAAGGTTTGACAAATTGAAGCTGCAAAACAAAAAGTTAAACTGAACTCAACATTGTCGCTCGGCCGCCTTTAACGGCATTGCCACGTCTCACGTAGAAAGGCCCTAACTCGAATTTTCCCTGAATTAAACTCTTTAAGGGATTCTACTACGTGTTACACAAGTACACAGTGTCACAAAGATTTAATTATATAATATCATACATATCGCTTTTACAAGCAATTGAGCAAAAAAACTTACTTTTAGATGTACCTATTTATACAGTTTCCATTACGATTTTTCCTTCTCCTGTAAAATTTTAATTATTTTTGTTAGGGCCTTTCTACATGAGACCAACGATATGTTCAAATTTATGTAGGAATATTTTTATAAAAAATATAATTTTTTGTCACAATGGGTCACATTGTTGCCTCCCGCTACCGCTTGCCGCTTACATCGGCCTTTCATTATTATTTATTATCTATTTTTATACATACTGAAGATGTAGCGCCCTAAAAATAATGTAAAGTTGACCACACTGATGGTGGGAATTTTGGAATATCTTCCAGACCTCAAGTTTTTTCCATGGTTTCATGGTTGAAGGTCGCCGTTACCTTGAACTTTAATTTAATTGATTTTCTAACCTGGGATCGATCAACATTCAATTGGCTCTCCCATCCTCAGTGTAACAGTGTTCATCAAACTAATGAAATAAACTCCTGAAGTCAAACATTTCAATGTCACTTTTTATTTCTTTCATGCGTCCCCTATTACAATTCTTCGAACCCCCGAGAATTGTAGTCACCTTTTTTGGTAGTTTCAACATCTAAAACTCTCTGTCAATCTACGAGGAAAGGTTTAAGCAAAGTAGTCTAACTTTTCTACTCCCAAATACTCAAAATCGTTTAGTTCGTCCTATTTTTTATTCAAATTGAATTTTTTATTCAAATTTATTCAAATTGAATGAAATAAACTCCTGAAGTCAAACATTTCAATGTCACTTTTTATTTCTTTCACGCGTCCCTTATTACAATTCTTCCAACCCGCGAAAATATAGTTCCCTTTTTTGATACATTCAACATCTCCAACACTCTGTCAATATAGGAGGAAAGATTTAAGCAAAGCAGTCCAACTTTTCTTCTCCCAGATACTCAAAATCGTTTAATTTTTAAAGGTTACATTTTGATAATTATAATTTCTACTAAGTATTTTCCTTCTCCAACGATAAGCAGCTGGCAATAAAATCTTAATTACATCTTAATCACTCAGAAACAACTTTTAAAAGAAATATGGTAGTGACTATATTATAGCCAAATATATTGTCCCATTTGGTAAATTTCAGCATAAATCTGTCATGAGTAAAAAACCAGTGAATATCTTCGATTATGGAGTATAAAAAAGTAAGAGTGTGGTATAGTCGGCTGGGCTGAATCTAAAATACCCTTCACAATAGTCACGTATATATATAGTGTATATTACAAATTTGAACTAAATATGCTCGGATATATATGGACCGATATCGGGGAAAAAAATATTTTAGTATTGGTAATCACCATTGCAAAAAATAAATATTTCATGGACATTTTCATGGAATAGTTTGTTTGAGCTATATCTCTCATATATAATGAACCGATATCGGAATTTTCCATTTTCTGTAGTTTAGTAGCCTTCTTTTCTAACGAGAGTTGATTTTGAGTAAAAAAAAATGTTAACGGAAAAATCGGTTCAGGCTATATTTCGGGTATATATGGGCCGATTTTCATTTCGTGTATTTTAGTAACATTTTTTTTATAACCAGTAATGGGATTCTGTAACTTTAAACTATAATAGACATTGTTATATTGTCAATGTAAAAAGTTGTTGGCAGTTAAGATATTGTTATTCTGTGAGTAACAAATAACAACATTGACAAAAATTTAAGTCAAGTGGCATCGCTGTAAAAAAATATATCAAAAGGCGAAAATAACAAAAGAAAACAAAACAAAAACATTGCCGCCGATATAAGAACAAAATTTTCTTTATATTTAATATTGTTTAATTTTTATTAAGTAAGTAGAAATTAATGTAATATAATTAATGAGAAATTTAGAATAATATATTTAATATATTTTTTTATAAAACTAAACAACTTAAAGACAACTCTTGCTTATTTAAAAAGAACAGCTGACTGAGACAATAACAAGTATTGTCAAAAGCAGTGCAGAATAGCAAAATTGTTAAATCGCTTGTTTAATTGTTTAACAAAACAACTTTTGTTATAAAACGATAGAGAATCGCACTACAGAACTGCATATTGGAACAAAGCTTTTGTTTAAAAATTACTTAAAAGCAAAACGAAAGGTTGCCCCAACTAAAAATAACGTTGTGAAGTTGTAAACAGAACACGCAATTGTTTTTTGGCTTTTCATTTTATGAATATGTACTATAAAAATCTATTCAAAATTTTACATTGCTTTTAATTTTACAGCTGTTGCCAATAATGCAAATATTTTGAATGTTTGATGTTATGCGTTTTAAGCGTCTAAAATCACTAAAATATACTTTAATCTAAAAAGTAAGCAGCACTAGTATTGCAAGATGTGCAAGTGTGGGTTTTTGCGTTCCAGCAATTTTGGGTAAAATTTGCAAATTTAGAGAGTAATTTGCTTTTTACTCTCATTAGTCCGAATTAATCCCAGATCTCATACAGTACACCTTTAAGCAGAAAGTCCATAACACGCGTTTTACGCGGCCATGCGTTCTAAGCGTCTGTCAAAAAAGTAGAAACAATGTAATTTTATGTGAGATGTTACACATCATAAAGCGTATGGCACGTTAAACGCGTACGACGCCAAAAGTAGGTTTACTCTCTACTTTTGCACGCGTCACAAGCATTATAAAAACTGTCAGCTGTTTTTGATAGCCGATTTTGATAGTCATTTTATTTTGTCAAAGTTATCGCCAAAAATATCGGGTGGTTAAATTTCAAGGGCCGCTGTTGAATGTGAACCACACCTAAACGCCAAGTTTTTTTCCGAATTTTATTTGACATTTCTCTATTTCAGACTTATTCAATTTGAACCATGGAGAGATACACAATCCAACAACGTGTTAAAGTTATCCAGACTTATTATGAAAATGATGATCAATTTTCGAAGAAAATCATCTTCAGTGATGAGGCACATTTTCACCTCAGTGGATTCGTCAATAAACAGAATTGCCGCATTTGGGCGAATGAGAATCCAAGAGTGACTGTCGAAAAACCAATGCACCCACAAAGAGTGACTGTTTGGTGCGGTTTATGTGCTGGCGGCATCATCGGGCCGTATTTTTTCCAAAATGAGGCCGG
Source organism: Thecocarcelia acutangulata (assembly GCA_914767995.1). NCBI lineage: Eukaryota > Metazoa > Arthropoda > Insecta > Diptera > Tachinidae > Thecocarcelia > Thecocarcelia acutangulata. The sequence continues at coordinate 16,697,811 of OU612097.1, forward strand.
TCAGGCAGTTACTGTGAATGGTGTTCGCTATAGTGAGATGATAACGAACTTTTTATGGCCCGAATTGGAAGATATGGATGTAGACGATATGTGGTTTCAGCAGGACAGTGCCACTTGCCACACAGCTAACGAAACAATTGCTCTTTTGCGCAACAAATTGTAATGGCGATGTCAATTGGCCGCCAAGATCATGTGATTTGATACCGTTGGACTTTTTTCTTTGGGGTTATTTGAAAGAAAAGGTGTACGTCGATAAGCCAGCAACAATTCAACAGCTAAAGGATGAGATAATTCGGCACATTAACGGCATAGAACCTCCATTATGCCTCAGGGTCATCGAAAATTTGGACCATCGGATGGAGGTGTGCCGCCGTGGTCGCGGCGCCCATTTGGCCGATACTTTGTTCCATACATAATTGAATAATACCAATATATCATAATAAAATAAAATTGCAATAATTTCCTAAATAGTTTGTGTTTTATTCAAAATCAACATCGGCCCTTGAAATTTAACCACTCTTTATTTGTGCCGTGGCTTGTTACTTTATGTTTTTGTGTTAAAAAAATGTTTTTATTGAAGAAATATTTCAAACACAACAAAAAACTTATCACATAAAAAGCGTTGCAAGTAACTTGAGTTTAGGAAAGGTGTAGAACGCGTAGAAAGTTTGAAATGCGTAAAACGCACAGCGCATATAACGCGTGGTATGGATTTTCAGCTTTAAACAGCTGACGTTTGACAGCTGTTTAAGCTGCCATCTGGCGCTAGACAGCTTCAACATCAATAAATATAAGAACTTTTACTGCATTTGATCATTAAAATCTTCGATAGCATTTTAAATTTTTTAAAGATAAATTTTTATATAATATATATGTAAGTATATAAAAAAATTAAATCACTATCGAGTGTTGTTATATTTGTTGCTGCAACGGCTACATAATGTCTGGGCTGTACACAAATACACACACACACACAAATGTGTAGCGAAAGGATACGCATTGTACCATTATTAATTTATTTAGTCAGTGCTGGCAAAAAATAAATAAAAAACACTTGGCCAAGCTTCAATATGTGTACACAACGTGTAAGCATGCATAAACATGCACACAAAAATATATAGACATGAATTTTTATTTTATGTCCTGTTTTCTGTTTTACTTTGGCAGACTTGGCGCAAGAGGTTTAGCAATACAAAACGAACTTTTTTTTCTCAGATTAATAATATTTAAAGATACACATATTAATCCTTTTAAAATCTGAGCAATATTTAAGAATCCTTAATATAAAATATACGTATTATTGTGTTTCTCAAAGAGCACTGTTGAATTTGTGTGAAAGAACAAAAGAGTTTTGAAGTGACTGCAAAAGTTATCATACAAATTATAATAAAAAATAATTATTTGGTTTTCTGAATCTGTTTAAGTTAAATAATTTTTTTTGAGTATTGTTAATTTTTCTATTTTTATAAGCTTTTATTTAGTTTTATCAGTCTCGTTGTCTGTAATCAAAACTTGCCAGTTAAATTTGCTCCACTTCCAACTGATTTGGCAGAAATTATGCATGCATGTATAAATCGGATGATAATGCAATATTATTATTACTTAGAGCTGATCTAATGATGGAGCTAGAAGGTGAAGCATCAATTTTTTGAGATATGACTATGTTGCAATAAAGGAGTGATATGTGTGTATAATTCTCCGTACCCAGAGATGTAATTGTCAGCATTAATTTATTGATGATTTGTTGAATTTTTTTGCTTAATTTTATAATTAACTAAATACACTCGTGATTCAATATGAGATAAATATAGACAGAAACAATGACTCGGCGGCTGAGTGTTTAAGACAGCCGTTCATGATGCGTCGTGACCCAAGTTCAAATCCGAAAATGTGTGCTGATGAGTATTGTAGCGCCTACGAGACACCCGGCTAAAAAGGTTCAATTATTTTTCTTGTCTTTTCCAATCAAAAATTATTGATCACAGCAAATTTGTGTTTTAACAAATTCTTCTTAAAAAAAAAAAAACTTCAGAAAGGAAAACCTGGAACTAAAAACCGAAGTACAAATGTACAAAAACCAAAAATTCTAATTCAAAAATTATAAAGTTCTATACAACATCAATAAATTAATAAAAATTTTCTGCCTTGAATACCGTATCTCTTCAATTTTTTAGCATTATTTCGTGATCTGCTAAATCCAAAGCTTTAGTAAAATCAAAATATAGTTCAGCAATTCCACTAGAATCTCCATCAAGCTCACTACAAATGAACTGAACGACATTCACTATAGCATCTGTAGTACCGCATCGCTTTCGAAATCCAAATTGATTCTTCTATAAAACAGTATTTTCTTCAATCTAATGTAAAAGTTTATCATAATGTATCCTCTCAAAAAATTATCATTTGTCGAAAGAACAGCATTAGGTCTATATATTTCAATAGTTACTGCATTTACTTGCTTTGGGATAAAGACCCCAATACCTTATAGGTGCATAAAACTATAAGATATCGGGGTACACTGAATCATTAATCATTTTATTAAATATTGCTAAGAATTTTTGTTACATTTAACCCAGTGTGCAGCTGTTCATCTGTTTATTATAAATGTACAACACATTCATACAAACAAGATAAAACTAAAAACATAATACACAAACAAACATACATTTACATGATTTAAAGTACGTAAAATTCCAAGTACATCAACTACAAATGATGTCGTTGTTTTTCTTATGATCTTGGTATTTGTTTTATTATTGTTTGTTGTTGCGGCTGACTTGATTGTTCGCAAGCATGTGTATGCATGTGTATATGCGTAAATTATGAATGGCTAGAATGATCTTGATAATTGTAGAAGATGGTAATGAAGTATAAATAGCAGGCAGGTCGACGGCAATGAGTCAGTTTATTTTTAAGCTTTGTCCAAGACAGTCATAAGTCAGAGTAAGCAAGTCTAGTGTTTTGATACACATTAATATCAAGTGTAAATAAAGTTATGAATTATTAAATACAGTTGTGGGTGTCATTTACAATTGAAGAATTCACAAAAGCATTTTTAGAGGCAAAACCCTAACAATATATTCGTTAATCCTGGGGCTACAATATTTGAATATATATGGCCGTATGCAAAAAAAAAACTTAACAAAGCTTAATAATCAATTGTTAAGAAAAATTTCCTAACATTGTAACCAAAACCAATTATTAGCGTACCGTACGTTTCAAGTTGAAATGGGCCACTTTAACTGTACGTTAAAATGACATTTGATTTCTTGATTTTGATTTGTCTTGAAATTCACAATTTTATGGAAAATATTAAGAACAACAATGTATTATGATTGCTAGATTAATAAATTAGCGCTTTACATTTTATATGAATTGAAAATATTAATTTTTGAAAGGAAACATAAATAAGAAATATGTTAGTGATGCACTTTCAATCGAACGAATACAACTAAAAACGTTATTCGAATAATAAAAATATTTGTAGTATAAGAAATCTTATTAATTTTTCTCAATTTCACTACACTACATATTATATATTCATTATTTATTAAAAAGGTAAATTCAGGAAATGATTGTCAAAAAAAGTGTTTCAGTTTTCGAATAGTAGTTTTTATACATCACTATTCAAAAAATTACAACTGAACATAACTGCCAGAAAAAAACTAACTAATAAAACTAAATTCCTTACTGTATTTAAATGTCAACGTATACTTTTTGCATAAATTTTTTTAACAAATGTATGGTAGTGTTAATGTGTTTGGTAACTAACGTATGCGTTAAAACTCAAGTAAGAATTTTTTGGATACGGCCCTTAATGTTTCGAAATGCATTTTTTTATAAAGAGACTAACTTACACTTCTTCTTAATCTTTTTCGGCGTGTTTTAAGTCTTTCGCTTAATTACCTGTTTGTTTACTTTCTGAATTTTTGCTTCTTTGCAACCGCATTTATTAAACCCTTAATACTTTTGTAATGACGCTCTTACATCTTTTTTGATGCCAACATCATTTTGTAATTTTCCAAATGAGTTAATATCCACTACAACAAACACATTATAAATAAAACCACCCTTCGAATTTTCTTCACATGATTATGCAGCAGCAGTAATGACCAATTGTGCGTTTTTTTTTCATTTAATCAAAACACTGGTTATTTAAAGAAAACCAAAAAAAAAACCTATTTTCACTCATAGAAAACCCGTCATAGCTGTGACGCGTTTTTTCCTTTGCAATTAAAGTACTTTGGCTATTAAAGTTTAAAAATTAAAAGTACAAAAATAAAGTACAATATGTTTTTTATTGTTATATTTAATAAAGTATTTTTTATTGTTTTTCGCAAGTTTTATGAAATAATTGTCATTGCTAAACAATTAGTTAGCCAATCACCGTCTTCAATTTTCCACTGATTTTTATACTTCTGCAATCGTTTATTCTTCAGTTTGATTGCATCACCTTTTTTTACGTATTTATTACGTGTAACATATTCACGGTCTATTTCATCCGTTTTGTTAACAAAATTTCGTTTTGTAAGAGTATTTCCTTTATCTAAGTTATCCTTGTCCATTGCTCCACTCATTTTGTAATAAGTATGAAAAACTTATAAATCGTATTCTTATTGCAGTCAAGTAAAACACATCGCTCCTTTATTGCAACATAGTCATATCTCAAAAAATGAGATTTTCGAGTTAATAATGCAGAATTGTTAACTGTACTACCTTTTACATTGTGCCAAAAATTTATTCAAATTACTTTTAAACTGTTTTCTTTAGGATATATTTTTTAAAAAAAAATTTCGCAGACTTGTATGGAAACTAAAAATTTTAAATGCGTTTTTTCGAAACAAGCTTTTTTGCGTTATGACTACGTTGCAATAAAGGAGCGAAATAAGGAAGTAAGCAATTAGTGTTGCCAGATTATCTTCCTTCTACGAAAAATCGATATGACATGGTCTTAAGAAATAATCTCTAATTCAACAAATCATCTTGACTGATATAACCGGCATGCATTTTGATTTCTGGATAAATCAAATCGTGTGAAATAAAGAATTAGCACGTACTTTATTCTTCTCATAAAGTATAAAGTACAAATAACCGAAATAACGTACAGTACTTTATTATAAAGTACGGGTGGCAAGCCTAACTGTAATGTATTTATTTGAAATGTCTTTATATTTGACCCCATGACACTTTTCATTGCTGTACTGACAACCATTATATCAGTTGCTCTAATTATTATAACCGGCAATTATGACAATTATTTCATTAAGAATACTGACATCAGATAGGTTAGATAGTAGATAGGTTAGGTTAGGTAGGCAGGCCGCTGGGTTCTCCAAAGAGTACCTGAATACTCCAGCTCACTCTTTGGAAACATCATGTAGATGCTTTATCGGAATACACTTAATACGGACATGTTATCCATGAAATTTTTCCCATTTCTACAACTGAAGTTACTGCCGATAGTATGGCAGCTTAAAGTTAACTTTGAAATTTAACATGAGGATAAAGCTGCTGCTAAGTTATCAATAACTTTTCAGGTTAATGCTAACTTGTAAGAACCATAAAAAAAGTTATCTGCAAGATAAAATCCTAATGTTAACTATTCATCAGTTGTAATAATGGCCCTTACTGTCATCGCATTATTATATTTTAATTGTCACTAACACTTCGGCATGCCAAGTCAAATCTACATATTATCGTCGAAAACTTAAAAGTGCGTATCATCAAAACAACGAATAGTTTTCACATATTATGATTCTTTACAACTAATTTTAGAGATTACGATTTTATTATAAAATTAATATACAGTACCACAACTCCATTAAATCTACTAAATACGTTTTCTAGTATGTTACCAATGAAATCGCCATGTTTACTTCTAGAATTGCAGCTACGCATAGAAATTATGACATTTTCCAATATCAGGTTGCACGATTTATTAACAGACAATAAATCTGATAATATATCTCGCACTACTATAATCCATTTGTCTGTACAACGAGTTCATTTAACGGAAGCATAAGCAATGCAGAAGGACCGCTATCTACAACTCTAACAAGTGTTTTTTAAATTCAAATTTTTAAAGTTGACACTACTGCAACACACATGATAAACACTTTTGCATAAATAAATTTCATTATTTGTATATTTTTCGTTTATCTTTTGCATTTAATGTATATACATTTAATATACGTACACACTTTTATTTTGGGGGGAGTATTTTATAGCCACTGTGTGTCATATGATATGTCAATTAAGCAAAGCCTGGATTTTGACACTCAGTCACTCAAAAGCAACCAACATTCAAACCACCCGCTTACAGCAAACAGCACACACTCATTTAAGGTTAAATAATGGGACCAACTGTTTAAAATATTATTAAGATATTGCCTTATTAAATATAGTTTATTAAATAAATTTAATTTTTGCAGCTTCAGATTTTTGTTTTTTTATAAAAAAATTTACAATTTAAAATCTATTATTTCTCAATATTTCGATAACAATTTGTTGTTAATTTCCAAAGTCTACTGATGATTAGGGTAGTTCCTATGAAATGTCGACATATAGATAGCTGGGAAACATAGAAAACAAGCTATTTATAATTTTTTTATTGGTATAGATAAATAATTGTTAAGATTTTAGCTTTCAAAACTCTTTTGTTGATTCTTTCATTGCAAAAGAAATAATAACACTGCCACTTGGTTGTTACATAGTATTTAAATACTTCACAACTCTATTTATATTTAATACCGCTGTATATTAACACACTAGATTTGCTTACCTTTCTGACTGATGACTGTTTTTCATCACGTTCAAAATTAAACTCTCTCATTCCCTTTGCCGAACGTCCGCCCTCAGTTATACTTCCTTATTTCCTTCTAAATTACTCTTGAAATAGCTAGCTAGTGATCATTCGAGACTCAAATCTAAACGCACATACTCGTATATAGCGGAACTTTTTTCTCCTGCCAAAAGCTATATCTCCAAATCGACCTATTCTAGTGCACATGCATATCGTATACATGGCAATTACTAGGAATCAACAGTCCAGCCCTCTTGTTTCCTGGCGAATTTTAAACGTACCGAAATTTTTTTGTGTGATGGCGCGAAGGCAACATCATAGTGTGGGGATGCTCACATGGTGGCATATCAGTACATTACAAAAAAGTTGATGAGATCATGAAAAAAGAATATTATTGAAATATGTATGTATCTTACGGACCCATCTTCCCGATTTTGTTGGCACAAGCGAATAACCAGAGAAAGAAGTTATATTTCAACAGCATGGTGACGTAAAACATACCTCATAAATCGTTAAAGAATGGTTGACTAGGCAAAAATTTCGACTGATAAAGTGACCTGCGCCTTAATACAGTTGAAAATTTGTGGTCAATTGTGAAAAGACGGTTGGGACTATTTCGAAAGGCTCTAACAAACTTGGCCGAGTTATGGCAACAGTTGCAGCTGAAATGGCAGCACATTCCAAATGAAATTATTTAAAACTTAGTGGAAAGCATGCCCAAACGCTTAAATAGCGCATTATAGAAACACAACATATTAATATTATTGCCCAAAAATGCAAAATTTAATACATAAGATTACTTTAATTTTATTTCGTTTTTTTCTCTGAATAAGTAGTTATTTGTTTTTATTTAAATATATTTTTGTAAGCATCTTACCTATAAATAAAATATATGAAAAATAATTTAAATCGCTTTATTATTAAAAATGTTATGCGCCTGCAAGTCTATAAACTACAAACATGTGCTCCCATTTGCTCCCCACTGTATAGATGTAATTTTATTTTATTCATTGATAATATAATACAACTAAGCACATAAGGCCAATAATCTTATTAATAAATATAGTACATATGAATTAAAAGAATACAAATTATATATCACTACAAAACTATGGAAAATCATTTGAGGAGACTTTTAGGGATTTATTGCCTTTAAAAGATCATACAAAAAATATTTTGGCGATTTTTGATGGCCAGTTTGGCACTCGAGATGGAAAAAAATCTGACAACCCTGGTTATGGTAAACATGAGAGTATATAACACCACTTGCCACAGCGTTTGTTTTTCACATAACATGCAGAAACTTATTTTAAACATTATATATTATATTATTCTTATATTCTTGTAAAGATTTTTCATTTCTCTTTGTACAAACATAAACAACTTTCTGACGTAGGCAGCTCTGGCTTAAAGTATGGAAAGCAAAAAACCGTCATCAGCGCTAGAGAAGCCATCTGGTTAAATGCGCCTTGCGCATTAAAGTGGCTCGAAAATTAGTTTTTTTTTATTATTTTGCCACGCCTACAAACACCGCTTTTTTATTTGGTTCACTGTGTTTTATACATCGATGCTTGCAGCTCTGTAAAGGCTACATTTTTGTACTCAATAGCTTAAAAACTCGACTAAAAAACTAGCCAAGTAAAATTTGGCGTGGTCGTGAACAACTGTTGTTCAGTGAATGCAATACAAACAACTGGTTTTATAACACATTTCATATGCGATCAATATCAGACAAATATAGACGTGAAAAATAAATAAGAGCTCGGTGGCGGAGTTGGTTAAGCGGCTTTATTAAATAAAATACATAATGTTTACATGATATCGAGTTCGAATCCTAGTTGGTGCTAATGAGTATGAAACAGCTAGTTGCCCCTTATTTTTTCCTGTCTTCTTTGAACAAGAGTTATTGATTGCGGCAATTATTGTTATAATTAAAAATAAAAATAATTCTTAGCGAAAGTTAGATTTGAACTTGAGCCCAAAAAATGCCATCATATATAATTTTTTTATTCTTTTATATTATCTATCCGCGCTTTGTGCTTTTATTCATAAACAAAGTAACCCCTAAGTAAATAGAAGAAATCAATAACTTACCTTTGCTGTCTCTGTTCTGATATCTCTCTGATTTTTTTCAGTTTTCACTTTTTTCAATATTCTAAGTTGGTCACATTTGTATCCAGCATTCGCAGATATTGAGAAATGTAAGGGCAAGTGAAATAATCATATATATCATACATACATACCAGCATATAAAAGTACCCAGTTGGCAGTACAAAACCTGTCGTATGTATTCAACGACACAATGACGATAGCCCAGACAAATTACGGATAAGTAGACAAAGGGCACTTTAGTCGTCCACGACAATAAAGCTAGATTCACCCATGGTTGCGGAAAAAAAAAATTTGCTCTGAAATATGGTTTTTTATATGTAGTTTGACGTTTCTCTTTTTGAGAGAGAGAGAGAGAACGAAGATGGCAACTTTGTTCGGAACAATTTAAGCTTGAGTTAGTCTAATCAAGATGCATTAACGTTTACAAGGTGACAGCATTAGAGCAAAATTACAACAATACAACAAAAACAGGCATGTAACATACTTAATTTTGGCGGTCACACTCGGTTGAGAAGAACAGACACCCTTGCCACCATCAAAGGGTTAAATAGGTGATTTTACCGATATAATTGGCGCAAAATAAAACTTTTTGTCTAGCATTGTGTGGAATTAGTTAATTTTTTGTATTTAGTATTGAGATTTGAATACTTATTGTTAGTTCAATAAATAAATAAAAGCTAAACAAAAATAACAGAAAATTCCACTCAAAAAGTTCTAGTTGATGATGTTTTTATAATTGCTGGGTAACAATAGATATTAAAAATCAAATTTCTATTCCATTATTAAAAATTAAACTGGATGCTTTTGTATACCTTTGATCAATTTTTCAATAATATCAGACATTTTGTATCACTTTCAAAGTATCACTTTCATCCCCTCGTTCGCCTACAAGCTGCATAACAATTGTTCTCATCTGTTATTGCACATTGATACGTTTGAAGCACTCGCCGTTTATTTTGTCTAGTTTTATTACTTAGTGTCCACTTAAAGTACAGTGACAAGCAAAACTAGCATAAACATTTTCGTATGAACAATTAAATCGCGTACGTTAATGCTGTTATGACAGTTTCGTAAGAGCTATAAATGTTTCAAAGACGTAGAATCAATTTATTACGTTGTTTACTACATATGAATTTTACGTCCGAAAAACTTTTTTCACATAAGTTTGTTATTATATTTAATCACATTAGAATGGAAGAAATCATAATACCTTCTAATAACATTTTCTGCATACATTTTAAATGTTTGATGGCATAAAAGACATTTTTATCGTAAAAAAATTTTGCACTGCCATTTATGTTACCTACTGCAAGTGGAAAAAAAGCTCTAAGCTTCTAGCTGACATATGCATTGGCCAACGTCTGTTGAACGACTAAACTAAAGAGCATAAGAAAAAGCAGGCGTTGCTTACAAACAATTATTTGACTAAATGTCCATCGCTGGTGTAAACTGAAAATCAGTGTTATCGCAGTCTTATAATAATTTTTATGAGAGCGTTCTTATGAGAAATCTCATGGCAAGAATCTTATAAGAAAGGCTGTAAAAAAAAACGATTGTTTATATGTTTGTGTACAAAAAGACGCCATTACAATTTTACCGATTATTAGTTTTACAAATTTTCTTTTTAAAAACCCCTTTTAAATGGAAAATAATATGTTTTTATGCAATAAATATATACATACTATAAGTGATTAATCAAAATGTGCGCATAGAAAAAATTCATATAATATTCTATTCACTGCAAAGAAGTGTTTTCTTCTCGGCTTTCAGTGATTTATGAATTCTTATAATATTAAGAAAACTGCGCATACTCCTTATTAAATATTAAGGTGGACATAAAGAAATTTGCTCTCTCATTCTGCCGACGTTTTCACAGATATTATGTCAGAGTTAATCGCAGTTGTAGACACTGGGTTACATAAGTGTGTTACATTTTGTTTATGCAGACGAAATGTCTTAAAGACAAAGTCAACCTGGACAACTGGGTGTATATAAAAGTACAAGTGCATTGAAAGAAAAATCCAAAGTCGTGACTATTCAGGCAAAAGTTGATAATAAAAATGTTCATATTTTTTAATTCGGTTGGATATTTTTGATAGACTTTTAGATACACTCATACATACATATATGTTTAAATATATATGCTACTAATGCATAAAATTAAAAACTTCTCTTAAAGTCAGTGGAAGAAGGTGTTAAATACAACCTTGTAGTTACGGAATTTAAATAATGCACAATAAATTTTACACTTAAAATCGCCCAAAACTCTTTTAAAATCAAACACGTGCTTAACACATGATTGCAGTAAAAGTATATTGTTCCCAACCCCATTTGTCTTAATGAACCCATTTTAATTATAAATTTGCATTTATATTACATTCTTTTGTAACCGCTCGCTAGACAAACAATCCACAACAAACGACCACCGACTGGCTGACTGCATTTCATTAGTTAGTTTAATAAATTTGTTCGTTTCATTTCAACATCAACAATTATTTGACACACTTGACACAAAAATATGTCAATGTCAAAATTTAAAACATAACTTTTACTTACGCAGATATCTAAAGCTTGTTAAAGGTCAGACTAAGAGATGCAACAAAAAAACAAGTTAGTGGGTGGGTACAAACCACCCTTGTACGAGTATTTTGTCATGCCATTAAAATTACAAGTATTATAGTTTTTGCGTGCCGTCTTAAAAAAAATAATAACAAAAACAGCAAAATAAACAGATAAGAAGTGAAATAAAAGGTGTTAACATGCAATTAGGTTTATTTTTTTTTTCCTTTTTTATTAAACGTATAATTCATTGTTTAAAGTTCAGCACGCCATCAACAGGGAAAACTCCCTGCCAACCACCCTTAAAACAAAAAACATTGTTTTGTTTATCAACATTCTTCTTATTTTTGCTCTTTCATCTTTTAATACCGGAAATGGCAGCTTCTTCTGATGAAACGGCAACCAGCAGAATGTGTTGGGGGTTCGGATTATCTGAGAAATTCAAGAACTATGAGTACTCATACATAAGTACGAGTATGAACAACTTTTCTGCTTGGTTTTCTAAGGACTCACAATATTATTGTTCAGCCACAAATATTAGATGGCAATCAGGACACAAAGTGCATGTTCTGTTTTTTATTGTTTAATTTTAAGCTGATCCACGCTTCTGATAAATTGTGAAAACTACTTATTTCTAATATATTTTTAATATGTAGGAGGTGTGATAAAAAAATAATCGTTATTTTCAAATTTCGTGATTTACATATGTTCGATTTTCGCATTTTTTTCTGTTATGTGGGTACACATTAAAAGGCTGCACAGATTGTTCTAGAGACTGTGTTTCCAAGCACTGTGTTTCAAAACAGTTCTTAACCTTCCTATACCCGCGCGTTGGTCTGTGAGGCCGACTAAACGCTTTTACGTATATACTCTTTTTCCAGAAACCCTAGAAATTTGAATTTTCTGTTAGCTGCCGCTTTTTTTTACAAGCTTTGTTTTAGTGCTGTTCTGGTGTTTGTGCGAGACAAACATATTGGTGTATTTGATAACAATTGGTCTGTGAGACCGGCGCGGATATATGTGTAACTTTTTGTGCAGGTAAAAAATTAGATTATTTGTGTTTTTTCTTCATTGTTGTGTATATTATTATTTTGAGTCGTAAAACACGTTACAATTGTGCCACATACAAACAGTATTTTTGTTTGGAACATGCTATTATGATATGTTCTAACTGTTACTATAAACATAATGAATAAGTTATCTTATTATTTTTTATTGCAAAAAAGCTAAGAAAGTTTTTTTTTGTGTTTTATAAGGAAAAAAAACTAAGTTTTGTTTTTGCAGCAACACTAAAGCTATGTACACACGGTTGTCAGATGTTACAATATTGTAAGATCTGGCAACATGATGACAATGTACTGACAATGAAAAATTGTCCCGCAGCAGTAAATTGTTTATTCAGACAGTCGTAAGAAAATCTTACAATTTCGTTGTCAGACTATGATCTGACAAATAATTCATCTGACAACAAAAATTGTCAGTCAGATGAAACAAATTGCCAGACATGTTGTATGGCATTGCCACTTATGTATATCAACAACCATCTGTTTGGCAGTGTTGCCCATCAAACTTTTTTCTGACAATGATGCCATTGTCAGGTGCATTACATTTACAGCCAGTTTACCAATCTCGACAGCCTGCTTGCGTTCGCAATCTAAGCGAAAGAAAACTGATTTGGGTTCGTCTAACTTTTTTCTATGCGAACGATGTGTCAAAACTCAATGAAAATACATAAAAATATGCGAACGAATAGTAGTGAGATAGACAAACCCAAATTGATTCGAATGTGAGTGACTGGCTTTCTTTCGCATTCATTTTCTTTCGAAATTGGTAAACTGGCTGTTATACGTCTGACAATTAAAACTGAGCATACAATACCAGCCAATTATCTGGCAATGCTGACGATGAGTGTTCTCACGATTGTCAGATGCCTGGCAACATTGTTGTCTTACAATTGATTGACAATGGTTTTTCTGACAACGTTGGAAGTTAAAAATTGGCAGTTCACACGATTGTAATACATTTTCAGACAATTTTACTGGCAGTATTGTAAGATCTGACAACCGTGTGTACGTAGCTTAACGTTTTTGAAGACTGTTTTTATATGAAATGTGATATGCCCTAATTTTTATATAAAGACTGTGATTTATGTATTGCACAAGGAATGCTTTTAAATTTCTAAAATTAATTTTCGTTTAGTTAAAGAAAAAAATATGTTTTTGTAGCATGTAAGAAAAAACAATAGATTTTGAAGACTAATATGTTAACGACTGAATATCAATAAAATTACAGAATATTAATTTAATGAAAGGTTTTATTTTTTTATTACAACATCGAGTTTAAATAAAAATCGTTTTTTTTTAAGTTTTGTTTCAAAAAACTTGTATTTTATCTAGTTCAAACTTTCGGTCTGTGAGACCGTGCGCGGGTATATGTGTTACAAAAATTGGCGCGGGTATAGGAAGATTAAAAAAACAAAGTTATAGAACATTCAGAAATAGAACAAACACTTTATAGTTTTGAAACGCCTTCACAGGAGTGCTTGACTTTACTTGAATTCCATTTGACAGCAAAATCCAAAACAAAACATTACAATAAAGCAAATAAACGATGAATCACAGCGAGCACATTGGCATTTGAGCATACTGCGTTTTAAATATGTGTGCATAATACAAAGACAAAAACCATGAACAACAACAACAACAAATTTTATAAATAAAACTGAAGTAGAATATTACTTCAATGCTTAAAGTTCTACTTTAATTTTGTGCTATTTCATTTGGTTCTACTTGTGTTTGGTTCTGTTTGTTCTAAACGATTATAAGACAGTATTCGTTTGTGTGTTTAAAACATTTCGGCACTGAAGTGTTTGTTTGTTTTGAAATGTGAAAGAAGACGGTGAATAGTACTACGATGTTTTGTAAATACATTTTTATTGTGCTTGAGCAGTCCTCTAGTACACATGTCTGCTATATCTGTTGACAATATTAGCAATTTTGGATTGTCAGTTTGTTTTTGACGGATAAAAAGGTTAAGGCAAAATTAGTTTGCACGTTCTTTTCCGTTCTGTATCAGCTATTTTGTTTCTGTTCAATACAAACTATATGTGCCTGGTTTGTTTTCACTTTTTCGTTCTGTTCTGTTGCGGACTAATCTGTTGAAAATAGAATTCAACGTTAAGTGACTGCCAGATATGTGTATGTTTTACTTTTTTCAGGTATGGAAACATTAATTTTTTATTCAAATGTATATAATATTTTTTGTCAAAAACTAAAAAAATTTGTTTCAATTAAAGATTTAGAAGAAGATTTAGAAGTCAAAACATTTTTATCAATTAAGTAACTATGAATGATAGGCGGACCGATGCTGCATGGGTTGGCAGATATATCGGAATGCCGAGTGAACGGACTGGATTCCTTTATCCGGCTTTCGGGTTGGTTTGAATCTGAACCGTCGGGGGAAGTGTAGGTCTCGTGGGCTGCACTTCTCCCTCAGGCAACACAACGGGACCAAAAGGACCCAAGTGGGCTGGTTTCATGAAACTGGCGGCCTGTACAACCTAACAACCTAACCTAACTATGAATGATCAAAAGAATATTATTTTAGCAAAGAAAAAATTATATTTTGTAAATGAAGTGTCATAAGGTCTGGAGATTGTGAGATAGAAGCGGACTATTTGATCACCATTTCTAAATTATTAATTTGTTCCTTTTTTTCATACAAGATAATATTTATGTACATATTTTATTCTGCATTCCAATGTGTTTCTTTTATTTATGCTCCACTGTAGCAAACAGCTGAATATTTTCACGGAAAAAGTAATTGTAAAATATTTGCTACAGAAATGAACGTCACAGAACAGCAACAGAAAGTAAAAACTAATGAGGTCTTTAGTCGTGTTCTGCTATGCTCTTCGATTTTTTACTATTCGAAAAAATGCATCAAAGAAATTGTATTAAATTAGATTTTTGGTTTGTACATTTTTAATACAAATGACCAGTTGCAGATCTCTGGTGCCAACCATTAAAAAGCCAACCCAATTGGCTGCAATTTGGTTCCATTGTGTTAATCAATACAGTTGTTTAAGACAAATAAAACCCAAACAATTACAACAAACCACACCGTTCTTAAGATATATTTTCAATGACGTGAGAGCAACTCTTTAGCGTAGCGCCTCTTTATGACTGATTTTACTAATTATATTAACTTCTTTATTCATAATATGTTATGTAACGAAGTTTCTCATCGCTACATGCATTTTATGAATTATTTGCTCTACATTTTGAATGAATTAATTTATTTACATTGTGAAGGAATTATTTACTTTATATTTCAGTATGGAAATTTATATTACTTTTCTATTCTTATTATTATCTTTATATTCTTATTAATTTTATACTTTATATATTAAGCAGCACGCTCTTATGATTTTATATACCTTTTCCTCTCAATTTATGTAAGAGCAAATGGTTAAGAGAAACGAAACAAGAGAAGTGTCATATGTTTAAATGCACATCGTTGATCAACTGGTGCAATATGTTGTCGTGACTAGCACTACAGCGACAGTTGGCTTTGGTTCGTCTTGGTGGTCGGACACATGGCCAACTCAGTGTAGTGGTAGAGGGTTCTACTGCTTTTTACAGCCATAGTTCCCAGACCAATTAATAAGTAGTAGTGGTAGATGGTTCTACTGGTTTTTATAGCCTAGTTCCCAGACCAATTAATAAGTAGTAGTGGTAGAGGGTGGCTACTGGTTATTACAGCCATAGCGCCCAGACCTAGTTGTAGTAGTGCAGGGGGAATCTACAGGTTTTTATAGCCTTAGGTCCCAGGCTTAGCATTTACTAAAACACTAACGATTTTTTATCCAACCAGCAAACCATACAGTCGTCTCACGGGTAATCCACGACACTGGTGTTCCGGTCATTTTCTTTAAAATTACACGAGAACTAGTTCGTTTTCTTAGCCATTTCTCTACTTTGAATTTGCTGAATGTATTTAATTTTAATCAAATAAATTGGAAAAAAATATTTCAAAGTGTTTTTCTACGCCTGGCGAAACCCGGCGAGCTTCTCCAGCATTTGTCCCCTTATAGTTATAAGACCGAGTCGCTTAAAAAAATAATATACTAAATATTTGTTTTTGAATCTGATATATAATAACGGCTGTTATTAGTCAAATTTTATGTATATCTGTGGCACCTTGTGATAATTTGCTAACATTTTAAGCAACTAAGCTAATTGTGCCATTGGTGCGTGTCTGTGCTATATTAACAGTAAAATTTGTTGATGCACTTACCTTTTGTGCTAAGTTGCCAACAGAGAAATGAAACCATTGTTGCCATTTATTTGAAATTGCACGGAGAGAAATTTTATTTATAATTTTATATTCATATTCTTTATATTTTGTTATTTTAAATGAAACACACATATGATGAGTTTTAATATATTTTGTTTTTTGTTGTTCATATCTTTTTTTTTTTGTTTTTTAATTATTTTATTTATTTGTTGCAATAATAATTTATTTTCATACAGCATTTTAATGCCCTGTTTAATATATTTTGCGTATGTATTGGTTGGGTTGAAATCAAAGGTGTTTTCTTGTTCTTGTTTATAAATTATATCTATATGTAAACGAAATAAGTTTTCTAAAATGTTGTTTTAGGTTTTGTTAAACAAATGTAAATAGAAGATGAGAACTGAGGTGTGAATTAATTAATAAACATGTTTTTGTTGTCCATAAATATTTTGAGTGATTGCTTCAATATTTTGTTTTTCTTTAAGTGAATTATTGCTTTTTTAGAAGATTTTTGTTTAAATCTCAAAAACTACTTAAAGATTGTTTTAAAATTATTTGTGTTAATTCATTTCTTTTGTGTATAACATGTTTGATAATATTTCCTTTTGTTTAAGCCAATTAATTATTTTTCGTGTTTGCATTTTAAATATCTTTTGTTTTTATTTTACTGTTTTTGGATTACATAATTTATTTTTAATTTTTTGTTTTTTTTTTTTTTTAATTTCAAACTATAAACTACGCACACACACATAAAGAGAAGAAAAAAATGTTGTTGCTTTCCTTTAATATTTAATTTTTCTTTTTTTTTTTATTCTGAAAATTTCTTTACGGTTTGTTTATTTTTAAATTTTAATATTTTTATTATCTAATTCATTTTGTTTAAATATATATATATTTTATTATTTATTTTTAACATTTATCATTTTTTGTGGTTTCTGATATGCAAATAAGAGGAAACCTTTTCAAACAGATTTCTTTATAGAGATTTTTGTCACTTTGTTTTTGTTTTTTTCGAAACTAAAACTGAAAAGAAACTTTCAACTTAAATTTTCTTTGTGAAACTTAAATTTGGTTTTCCTTCTTGAAAATTATTACAATACCAAGCGTTTTATTAAATTTAATAATAACATTTTTTTATTTATGTAAATACTTTAATAATTTTGTTTCAGTCTTTCCAGAAGTTTTCTTTTAAAAATGTCTTTTCTTTTAATTTTTGTTGACTTTGCCAAAAATTGTCTGTGTCTTTTTGAAAATTTCTAAATCATATTTTTAACAACGAGTCTAATCGAAACATTTTTTTTATCGCAGTTTAATTCCTAAATTTATGTTTTTTTCTTTTATTAAGGAAATCATTTAAATTTGGAAAACAAAGTAAAATAATTTATAAGTTAATGATTAAAACAGCCTCTTCACTTTTTTAACTTAATAAGCTTTCACCACTAGATCTATTTACACAGGGCAAGTTTTTCAGATTAATTTCAAATTTTACCGTTTTCAAATGAATAGAAAAATAAAACACCTGTCTATATATTTGAATTTTTCTTTTGTGCACAATTAATAACTTTTACCTAGAAACTTGCTGTGTGTAAATACGATCTGTGTATGTCAAATGTATGAATTTTTATTTTTCTTTAAGTCAGTTATATATGTATATATGTATGTACCAATTTTATGTAAAAATAATTTATATATTTTATAATTGTTATTGTTTTTAGTTTTTGATTATTTGTGCATTTTTGCAGCTTCTTCTCTCAATTAGAAAAACATTTAAAAGCCATTTTAGTTAAGTTTAGTAGCAAATTTTACAATTTTGTTGTGGATTGGAAAGCAGTGATAAGCTCTAAACACTTAGACGGCAGCAGACTTCACAACTTCATGGCTACAAATGAAGTTAGCTTCAAATGCTACCGTCTCGTCAGCAACATAATTATTTTCAAGACAGCAGCAGCACTATGTGTATTTAAGCAATGCAAATTTTAGAGGTGTCACATATACATATATTTTACATGAATAAAATTAAAATTACTGACTGAAAATGTAATAATATCACGTAAATTAAGTAGTATTTCGTTGAGTTTAAGGTCCTTTTTGCTTATTTATTTTAATATTTCTGCCAATATTTCGCTTTCCTTCGGATAGCTTCTTCAGGGCAAAAATATTATTGCCCTGAAGAAGCTATCCGAAGGAAAGCGAAATATTGGCAGAAATATTAAAATAAATAAGCAAAAAGGACCTTAAACTCAACGAAATACTACTTAATTAAGAAATAGAGGTCGAATAAAAACCAAAATACTAATATCACGTAAAGTTGTAAAAACTCATCAATTTATTTGTTTATCTTATTTACGCCGTGTCTTCACGTGCCATCGACTTGAACATGGCATGAACATAACGTCGGCAGAGCGAATGTGAAAAAAAAGTTCATGTTCTGTATGTGGCGAATAGGTATGTTCAGATTTACCTTATCAAAATGTTCAATTCGGCGCCATTTTGTGTATTTTTGTACATGATGGCCAACTTCATGGCGAACATTGATGCTCAGCCATATGCTCGAGCATCGATGCCAGAGCATGAACAGAAACATGAACATGAGCGGTCCACATTAGCCATTTGCCATGTTCGCCATGATGCTCATACCATGTTCATGGCTAATGGAGACCCCCAGTTATTTGATGTTTATTTCTATAAAATATTTCAAACAAATTTCAGTTCTTATTGCTGTCAATTTATATTTATAGTGGCAGCACTGCATTTACTTTTTGCTGCTTACGAAAATAGAAATTAGTCTAAGTTGGCAGCAGCAGCAAATGCTGTTGTGAAGTCGTACTGCTGTGATGTCGTTAAAATAATTGTGTGCATCTGAACATATGTATGTATTTTATTTTTGACAGATTGCTGCTTGTTGTCTGCTGTCGTCTATGTGTTTAAAGCTATAGGTTGGAT
This sequence comes from Thecocarcelia acutangulata, assembly GCA_914767995.1. Taxonomy (NCBI): domain Eukaryota; kingdom Metazoa; phylum Arthropoda; class Insecta; order Diptera; family Tachinidae; genus Thecocarcelia; species Thecocarcelia acutangulata. The sequence continues at coordinate 16,717,525 of OU612097.1, forward strand.
ATAAACAACGTCGTATGAACATCGCTTAGGAGCTGTTGAACATCGTCAACGACGATCCAGATTTCCTCAAAACGGTCATAACTGGTGACGAATCATGAGTGTATGGCTATGGCATTAAAACCAAGTACCAATCATCCCAATGGAAGCGTCCAGAAGAAAAAAGACCCAAAAAACGCACGTCTAATTCGGTCGAATGTGAAGGCTTTGCACACATTTTTCTTCGACTGCAATGACGTGGTGCATCAAAAAACTTATGCGCCGTGTGCGCGAAGCAATTCGTCAGAAACGCACAGAATTGTGGAAAAAACAACCATGGATTTTGCACCGTGATAACGCACCAGCTCACACCTTCGTACAATCCTCCCGTTCCGTGGAGGGTTGTATGAAGGCGTGAATAGGGATGAAACAATCCGATTAAATACTCGATACTTCTCTTTCGATACCAAGTACAGTGAAATTTTATCACATACATCTTCGATCTAAGACCATTGACAGTGTAAGCGCGACCCATCCGAAGTCTGTATACAATTCCTACTTAAATTTATACGGCGATGGCCTAGGTCGTAAGATGCATCCATCCAACACTGTATGCATTGTAAGCGAAGATTGGATAGGTCCAAAACTATATTATTACCATTTGTTTTCTTTTTTACTTCTTATGCACATTTAATTTTACAATATGAGTAGAAAAATCGGATACTAGTTGTATGTGCTTAACATGTTTATTTTGATTTTTTCTGTTCCCACAATAGCTTGCAATCGGATGCTTTGCGTATTGTAATAACTTGTGGGCTGCTGGGTTCTTATCGTTTATGTTTTTGATATTTTCGTTTGTTTATTATTCGGGGCGTTCAAGAAGTTATTAAAAGTAAAAGGAAATACTGTGTGTGAACACCTTCTGTGTTCTTCTGTTTATAAGGAAATATATAAAAATCAAAAGTATACCTAGTTGCGCAATTAATTCAGGTTGCCCTGTTTGTATAGAATGGATTTTCTCTCATAAAAAGACTGTTAGATTCATAACTCATTTTCAAGGGTTATATAAAGGGATCGGATCTTTCGTGGCTTTTTAATGCTTCTCTAATTGCTTGAAAAATCTACTTTTCTATTGTTTGTTGAGGATATGAGTGGAATAGAAAATTTCATTAGTTAGTTTTGGGAAGTTCATAAAAATTCTTTTCAGTTGTTTTTTTACTATTCAACGCGCTCTGTTATCGCCAAATAATTCCTCTCTGACAGCCATATAGATTTGAATTTTGTATATATCTCTTGTTGTATGAAACTCCCTGCGAGTAAACTACTGTTTATTCTTTTTGTTCTTGTTTTATTGTAAGTTATTGTTTGCTTTTATTATTTCTGTTATAAAAGAGAGAGAGAGAGAGCTTAAAAACTAGATTTTCTCTTGTAGTTTGTGGTAACGGTATAAGCATATTGTTGTTGTTGTTTGTTTTGTATATTTATTTTATTGATTAATTTGTGATTTTGTTTTTGGTTCATGCAACACTGAGAGAAAAAAGTTTTTTTTTGTTATTATATTTCATTTTTGTATAATAAATTAGTGGCATATCCATACTATTTTTGCTGTAGACGAATTTTATATTGATTTTTTATGAACTTTTGAAATTGAATTTGTTTTTCATTTAATACCTAGTTTAAATTATAATTTTTTGTTTTGCTTGTTGTTACATAAGTTATAATATTTGAATAAATAATAACATAGACACCGATTGTTTTAATTTTTATTTATTTTTGTTTTTGTATTCTTTTGCCATTTCTTTTAAGAATATTGTTGTTGTTTGTTTTGCTTGCTATTATTAATATAATTTGTTGTTGTTAAATTGTTTAAATATTCTATATACCTAAGTATGTAAAGGAAAAAAAAACTATTATAGGTATATATTTTTTTAATTTTGTTTTAAGGTCTAGTATTCATAAGCTACATAATTCTTTTTCTTTTATAAATTTGTCTTTATTTTATATTTATTTGTTTTTTTTTTAAGTATTCTTTTTATTTTTACTTTTTTAAAGAAGGCCTATGGGCGGCTTTGTCTGAGACATATTTTGAAATTATTAAGTTTTCTTAAAGAAATTTGTTTTTGTTTTTTCAATAATTTTCAATTATATTATAACTAAATATTGTAATAATTATATTTTAAATGATAAAGCTTAGCTTTTTCGAATTGTATTTCGTTTAACTTGAAAAGTATTTGAATTTTTAGGCATTATTTTGGTTTTAATTAATTTTTCAAATTAAAAAACAACACCCTTTTGTAAAACTTTACCTTCTTTAATTTATAAAATCCGCCTTTATAAATCCCTGATAAAATATTTATTTCTTTTAATAATAATTACTATTATTATTTTTTCTTCTTTGTTAAATACCTACCAATATTTATTAAGTTTTATTTTTGTTTTCTTTGCTTAATTATTTTTATCATAAGCTATTTATTTTGTTAAAGTTTATGAGTTTTTTTGGTTTTGATTTTCTATTAAAAATATAAAAGTATAAAAGAGTAACTTTTTATATTTTTTTATAGGTTTTGTGTTTTGTGGAAAATTATAAGAGTGAAAATTTGTTTGAATTTAATTACTTTTTTAGTTTTTATTATCACACCATTTTATTATTATAAATATGCTGGCGGGAGGTTTTCTTTGTCTTGTTTTACTTTGCATTATTTTATTTGTTATTATTTTATTTGTTATTGACTATCAAAGTTTTTAAAATAATACTTAAAAATGTTGATGTAAAATACTATGATAAAATGATTTACAAAAAGTAAATAAAATAGTTTTCATTATACATATAAGAAAAATTATCAAATGTTAAACATTTTTTTTGTGAAATTGTGAAAAAATTAATCAAATGCAGAGTACAAATCATATTTAAGTTTATTAGTAATTTCTAAATTATATAAATAAAAAATTATATTTTTTATATTTTTGAACTGTAACAAAGAGAAGTTTTGCAAATGGAAAAGTTTTATTTACAAACAAAATACATATACATATTGGAATATATGTATTTTATGAAAAAATTTAGGATACTAATTTTTAAAAATATTTAAAAATTTTCTATTAAACAACTTTTCTTAAAAAAGTAAACAATTCCCCATATTTAAAGAGGCGTCATCGTCGTCATACCAAGATGACATCAGAAAACACTCGCTTATACCTTCATCTCCGATAGCAATTATGTATTATTTGATAGTTCTTCGATATTTCCCAGATCTAAACGGTAGATAGGTGCTGTCGACAACATTTAAATATTGTTGACACCAAGTAAATAAATGTCAAAATGTTTGTGGCGACGATGACGCCTTTTGGTATATAGTGAATAACAAATTATCAGGTATTTTCTCACACTTGCCAGTTTTGAAAGTTGCCAGGCAACTCGAAAACGCCAAATTTATTTTTAGGTGGTCTGTGACTCACGCGTTTTGCTTGGGAATTGACATCGAATTTGAATGTTTTACCAAAACAAATAAACTAAATCACAAACTGAAAATGCCAGCAATATTCATATTTGGCATATTGAGTTTAAAATGCAATCAAGAAATGAATGCGTAAACGTTTATTCCCAGAAATATTTAGTAAAAATTGCATTAACTGACTAGTTTCGCTGCAAATACGATATTAACTAACTAGTTGTGAGTTCGAGTCCAGCAATCATCATTATATCGATCTGCTTATCCATCCGGAAGTATTCGAGTTCATTTTTGTGTTGGCGGATGCCGTTCGCGTTCCAGAGACATATTTTTAACCAAATCATTTTCTCGAAATTACCTGCAAAATGGTGGATTGCATTTTCACCCTTTCCTGCATCATCGTCATCATAGACGACGTAAAAGTGTTTATAGTTTGAATAAGGGTCTGTATTGTTGCCTCAAGGTTACTGAAATTTTGATCGGGCGGTTGAGATATAGATTGCTGATTCGGGTTTGCGAATGTAGACTTAACTACATTAGCATAAGAAATTTGTTTTTGATTTTGAACAGTTATGTCGGTGGTTGACTGTCCTGTCGGAGGAAAATAATTATTAGAAAAAATTTGAGTCTGCTGTGGTGGCTTAGAAGCAATTATTGGTTTGTTGTTCATTGAGCGATGGAGGTGGGTGTAGACGGAGCAACCTCTATAATTAGCTGTGTGGTTTTCACCGCAATTACTGCATTTTTTTTATTTTTGGGTCGAATTTCGGCTTATTGCATTGTGCTGTACCATGGAGTTCTCCACACACAACACAAGCTGTAGGCAACTTGCAATACGCTTGTTTACTCCCAATATGACTTCAGAGATTTTTCCTATACAAAAAAAAAAAGTGCTACCAAATTTTACACATTTTTATACTCAAACAAAACGCGTGAAGAACATAAAAAATATGCGAATTGCTATTTTGACCTGAGAAGTGATTAAAAAATTTGCATTTTTTAAATTTCAGTAGAAATCATAACATAACAAATCAGTTTAAGTTATTGTTTAAAATTATATTTTAGTTTTTAAATTTATTATAAATTGTTTAATAATACCTAGTGTGTATCGTAAATTTATTTATCATTAATTTTGTTTATATATGATTTTTTTTTGTTTTGTCATAAATATCATTTAAACATCTTTCCTACTTATAGAAGAAAAAAATTGTTTCTTTTTTTTTCGTTTATTTTACATTTATTATAAAAATGTCTAAACTGCATAAATTATCTTTCACTTTTTTCTTCACTGATCCAAATACATATGTATTGAAAAAATGTTATTACTTGCTTAATGCTGTATGTATGTATTGTATGCATGTCTGTATGTAAGTTGCTCTTTTCCATTTTTTTTTTAATTTTTTTATTACTGTTTATTGTAATAATTAATTAGTTCATTGTTTTGTTAATTGTATGTACAGAGTTTTATAGCTAAGAATATTTTTTCTTTTTTTTTTTGCCATAGAATTAATTGTTTATTTTAGACTTTTTTTTGCTACTGTATCACATTTATTATTAGAAGAGGTTTATGCGGGGTGTCTGTACGCAGTTTATTCGACCAAAGCAAACCTTCGTTAATTTATGTTTTTAGTCCACAGCCCAGTCTCTCTAGAAGAGTTTATTTTTAAAGAGAGTTAATAACGGGTTGTTTGCTTAATTATGGTTTGTTTGGTTGTACTTTACCCATTTTAAACGAAAATTTTTGTTTGTTTTTCTTTTTTTCTCAAATTTATTCACAATTTCACACAAATAATAAATATTTTCTTTTGATTTGTATACTGTAACATTTTCTATTTACATTATTTTTTTTTTTTTTAATAGTTTATTCAAATTGTATTACCACCTAATATCATAGCTAGTTTGTGAGTTTATTTCATTTTTCTTAATTTTTACAAGTTTTTCTTTGGATTATTTATTCAGTTTTACTTAAAATTTAATTTTATGAGAAACAAAAGGGGAAACAAAGAAATAAATTTAACATAATACACAAATTGCTAACAATTTTACATTTTCGAAAGTAACGAATAATCAATCCATCCCTGTAAAATAGCGAGTGAAAGGGGATTTCTCGCATTATCGTATGTAGTCACGGTTGCCATATTTGACGATTTTGTGTGCTGAAAATATCACTTTGACGATTTAAGGTATGTTTTTGAAGATTTTTGTAGATTTTGGTTTTACAACACATACGAGTACATATTACCTTTTTTGAATTAGTTTATGAAAGAAATACTTATGGTATTTGAAAAAAAATAAAATGGGAGTAAAATAAGTATATGTGTACGTAACGCCGTGACTTCACGTGCCATCGACTTGAACATGACATGAACATAACGTCCGCTGAGCGGACTAACTAACTTTGAACTAATTTCAACACTTTAAATGCTGTGATAACGTGTTTTGGTCGTTCCGTATGTTAAGTTCACAAACATTACTCCCCCTTTCCTATTTCTCATAATCTATTTTCCTAGTTCCAGTACAATGCACTGCATATGTAGGGGCTATCCCCTGAGTACTGGTCTAAGAAAAAAAAAACACGTCCGCTTAGCGAATGTAAAAATAAGTTCATGTTCTTGATGTGGCGTATACATACGTATGTTCGGATTTATCTTATCAAAGTGTTCAGTTCGGCGCCATTTTGTGTATTTTTGTTCGCGATGGCCAACTTCATGGCGGAATTTTTTGACAACAATTTTTCAAATTGAAAAATTTTTAATAACATTAATTTTCCTGACGATGATAAAAAATTGTTATCGAAATATTGAAAATAAGTACTGTTAAATTTTGTATATAACATAAGACGATCTTTAGCTGCAAAAATAAGAAATATTTATCTAAACAAGATCAAATAATTAAATATCAAATATTTTAAAAAATATTATACTTTGCATTCTTTGCATAATTTGAGGCATCCGAAGTACAGAAATGTTAAGCGGAAAATGCTACCATGGGTAAAAATTGGAGATGAAATGGGAATGAGTGGTAAGTTCATTGAAACAAATAACATAACATTAAAAAGTCAAGCTTGGCCTTTTGCAGGGGAAATTTGTAAGACAAAATGGAAGTCCCTGCGAGATTGTTTTAATCGTAAACGGAATAAAAAACCAAAATCAAGAGCCAGCAGAAGGCTGGAAATTTTTTGATCAGCTCTTGTAATTAAAGGAGCACCTAAAACCCAGATTATGAGCATAAATTTTGTGACAACATAAGCCAACAGAAATACATACACTAAGAGAAAAAACTTCATTCCACGTATGAATTTCGTTATTAAATTAATGATTTTTATCATTAATAACGAGCTAATGAAGCAATTCATGTCATTAATGAAAAAAGTTTCACTGTATTATGAATTATGAAATATTAAGCAGAATGAACATATTTCATTAAATTTATGAAGTTTATTCTTAATGCAATGAAAATATATCATTAACAGCCTGACATATATTCATTGCAATAATGAAACCTTTTCATTAGAGATATGAAAGTAAATCGTTGGTTTAATGTGTTTTGTTCACTAATTCTATGGCAAAACTTCATTATTATTATGAACACTTTTCATATATCTATCAAAAAATCAGAGATTTTGTTTCATAGATATTTAAAGAGAGTGAGAAGTAGCACGCGCACAAATTATGTAAGTACATGTGTAGGTGTATGGACATAACAATGCGTTTACTGCTTAAACTTAAGCTCACTGCTTTAAAATTAAAAAAAGAATGAATTTGCCATGGCAACGAGTAAGAAATGAATGAAGAATGTTCATGTTATTCATTATGACATGTCATAGGATTTTTCATTATATACAAAAATTGTATAAATAATTGTTATGATATGAATATGATTTAACAAATATTACTTAACATGGTTATATATTTAAATGCAATATATAATGACATCTGATATTGTTAAATCTCGTGTATCAAAATATATGCGAAAAATGAAATTTCATAAAATAAATGTAAAGTTCTTCATCCATAAAATGAACACATCAAAATGAAATAAATTTTGAAGAGAGCGAATTCATTCAAGGAATGAAATTTTTCATTCCATTAATGAAAAAAATCATTTATACAATGAAAAATGATCAATGAAAGAGTTTCATAGCCAGAACGAATAACTTTTCTCTTAGTGTACATATGTAAATAAAATCAATCTTATTTTAAGATCGACCGGAAACTATAACGACGAAACCATGCAAAGTGAAACTCTTGATGAATTGGATTCATCACTTGATGGTTTTTTGCCGTCAACAAGACCTTCATTTATTTGTTAAATTTTTGTTGAACTTTTTATAATTTTTTAAATTAAAAATTGTTTGGTTTGTACATATGTACATCAGGTTTTAGTTTAAGTTTTTCCTTTGCTGTGATCAATAATTATTGATTGAAGAAGAAAAGAAAAATGATAATCAAATCTTTAGCTGGGGGACAACTAGCTGTTTCGCAGTCGCTACACTACTCATCAGCACCCACTGGGATTTGAACTCGGGTCATGACGTATCATGATCTACTGCTTTAACCACTAATTAAAGGCTCGGTGGCTTAGATGATTAGACGTTGGAAATTGTTGAAAGATATTCACAAACATTTCATTTTATATGCCAAGCCTACTTCTTTGAAAATCAAAACGGCGTAATGGCATCTTTGAATGGCGAGCGATATCTTGATATGATTGGAAACTTTTTAATGCCACAACTGCATGCTTTGGGCTTAATTACATACAGCCAGGATTAAAATGGAAATAAACAAAGTAGTAAAACGAATGTGTGTGTAGATAGCTACACAAAAGTTCGTTGACATTGTGCTTCACCCGACGGGTTTATACAACGAGTATTTGCGTCGCGATGGCTGAAATTCGTCGTTCGTCGCAGTTGTGTTCCTAGCATTATTTTTTTAAATTATTTAATTTCCATTCGACTGGCAATGTGACTACATCGATACTAGCAACAAGATAAAAAAGAGACAAACGATTTTTTTTCAACAAAAACAATTAAAAAAATACCTGGCGGCTAATTCTCTTATTCGCACTTTTGGAATTTTGCTATCCAATATCTCGTAAAAAGTATCGAAATTTCTAATGGCATTCGTTAGCGAGTGATCAGTCGAATGTGACCCTGCCACCTTTTACTCGTAAGCAAAACACCCTCACCAACATGGTAAAGTATTCTTTTTTTGTCTTCGACCAGTACTCAGGGGATGGATGACCCCTACATATGCAGCGCATTGTACTGGAACTAGGAAAATAGGTTATGATGAGGAGGAAAGAGGAAGTAGTGTTCGTGGAGCTTTAACTTTAACAATAATAACACGAAAAACCAAAACAAACTTTATGTTGGAGTTTAATTAGTTAAAACTGATCAGTGGCCAGTGTATAAAACTTTCGACACTCCTCAGATTAGCAAAATTTTGTCCAATACCTTCCACGCTACAAGGTAATGAAATACGTAGTATGCTAAAGAGACGTGCTAATGGACGCACAAGCGTAGAAGGACACTGCTTCAAGACAAGAGTTGGAATGCCATCCGGTTCAGTGGCCTTATTTGTAACGAGGTCGTCCAAAACCCTTTTAACTGCTCGAACACGGAAAAATATCTTTGGCATAGTTGCAGGTACTCTTTCGAGTTCGGGAAGGGGCTGACTGCTTTCCGGCAAGTAAGAATTGCTGGCAAAAATTTCAGCCAGCAGGTTAGCCTTGTCAACCGGGCCAGTGAACGCTTGGCCACTCTTTAAGAGGGTTGGAATTGATGAACTATCACTGTTTCTTACCCTCTTAACGAAAGACCAATATGTCTTACTGCCCAGGGGAGCTGTAAGGACCTTGTCACTAAGACGCTGTTCCTGCAGAAACTTTGCACGCCTAAGTATCTTGTTGTTTTTAAATGTAATAACAGTGGTCCATTTTTATACCCTTCATTATTATTTAATTGAATGAAGAAAAATTATACATTTTCCAACTCTGAGTTTATGCAAATGGTTTTTGTTCACAATTTTCACCAGTGTTCTAAAACACATTTTTCACCTATTTTCCAACACTAAGGCCCAGTTTTTGAGTTCGAATTTAAATATTATTTAGCTTTAAGTTCCATTTAAAGACAAAAATCAGTTTTTCACTACAAATTTGGACTAAACTTAAATGCCCAAACTTCTTCATTTAAGTTTTTCTCATAGTCCATATGGCTTTTGTGTGCTTGCATTTGTATTACTGCAAAAAAGGTAAACAAAACACACATACGAGCTATTGCCTGCAGAAGATATTCGAAAATTAGTCGCTAATTTTGCACTAAACAACAGCACAGTATAATAATTTATTAAAAATAAGTTAGCGTTAAATAAAATTGTTAAGTTTTTCTATGCAGTTAATAAATTTAATATTTATCTTTAAGAATTTTTCTATTCTTCCACTTACAAACAGCTGTTCTATGGAATACTTTCCATAATATTTGGAATTTAAGTAGAGCTGCCACACTTTCAACGCATTTAAATAAGAACAATAATTTAATAGTGATAAACTGAACTAGCATTTAAATACAACTTAAATTTAAATGAAAATTAACTAATTTTGTATTTAAACACGCAGTCAAAAACTGGGCCTAAAGGCTAATATTGAGTTGATTATTTCGTACGAAATTCTTTCAAATTGCATACAAAAGTGTTTAGTATGAAATATCTGCGAAATAAGTTTAGAAATGTAGTACTGAGTTTTTAAAGCGAAAAACACATAATATGTATCTGCAACATGTTTACATTTGAAACTGTTTCTGGGAATATTTGTTTTTTCAGCTGCGAAATAACATAAGCATGATACAAAAAACAAGGTAGCCGCTTCGCTACAACAATACAACAATAAAAAAAACAACAGGTATTTTGTTTGTGTAAAAAGGCGAATTCACACTTAAGCTGTCAAAAGTAGTTGATAACGAACATGTACAAAAATTTAAATGGCGCCGAAAAAGGTAAACAAAACTTGACTGCGAAGGTGCCGCCATATTAACCGAATTCGCCTGAATTCGCCGATGCATCCACCTAATAATGAATTCGCCTTGAACATAAGCAAAGCTTTTTATGCACGAAGTACAAACATGTATACTTAAAATTAAAAAAGAAATATGAATAAGAGAAAAACTAGACAACACTGAGTACATCTCAATTTTTCCGAACGAAATAAGTAATGTTGCTGAAAAATGTTCGCACATTTAATCTCAATACTAGGCTTAAGACAAAAACTCGCAGTCAAAAACTGTGCCTAAAGGCTAATATTGAGTTCATTATTTCGTGCGAAATTCTTTCAAATTGCATACAAAAGGGTTTAGTATGAAATATCTGCGAAATAAGTTTAGAAATGTAGTACTGAGTTTTTAAAGCGAAAAACACACAATATGTATCTGCAACATGTTTACCTTTGAAACTGTTTCTGGGAATATTTGTTTTTTCAACTGCGAAATAACATAAGCAAAGCTTTTTTCGCACGAAGTACAAACATGTATACTTAAAATTAAAAAAGAAATATGAATAAGAGAAAAACTAGACAACACTGAGTACATCTCAATTTTTCCGAACGAAATAAGTAATCTCAATACTAGGCTTAAGACAAAAACTCGACTCGCTTCGCTACGAATAAGGTCATTAGAAAATTATACGATAGAATATATACGACTTTCTATTCGCAAGTAATTTCGATCACGAATGCCAGAATTAGTCCCCTGGCTTTAAATCATCGTGTAAATTAGCCTAAATTTAAACTTTGATCATAATATTTTAACATAAAATAAAACCAAAAATAAATTAAAAATTAAACCAGAAATTAAAGATTTAAGAAAAGCAAAATAAAATCTTATATCTAAAATATTTACAATTTATTTTTACATTGCTTATATTTAACAATACTCGTCGTACGAGTACTTTTGGTTTGAGGACAAACCAACTTTTTATTTTATTTTTTTTTTCTTTTAGGATTAATTTATTTAAATACAAGACTTAAGTGAAAAGTATTTAAATGTTTCACATGACAGCTTCATTGCTTTTACTGGGCTGCTGTTATCGAAATTTTAAAATTTGTGTTTTATTATTTTTAGAACTTATAGTATTTTGTATGTTAAAAAAAAAAGATTAGATATTTTATTTTCATTTTCTGTGTGAAAAATAGCTGCCGTTAATTGTTTATACTTTTTGTTGTAAATTATATTATTCTTTGTGTTATTACAAGTTTTTTTGTTAATTGTTTAGTGTTTAGAAATATCTACTTATTGTTTTCATTTTTTCTATATTTGTTTAAAATTTTATTCTTGTTTTTCTTTTTTAGTAATTAATAATTTAATGATATGAGGTGTATTTTTATTAACAAATTTTTATTTCATAATTAACTACAATTAAATTCAGTTTTCGTTTATATTGTAAGTGTTGAGTTCAGCAACTGTTTGTGAAAGATCTGCAAAAATTAGATATACAAAAAGCGTTAGTGTGAATGATTTATACATATGTATAACCAGTGTTGCCAGGACTTTTGCTAGAAAAATCTTCATTTTTCAAAAAGAAAATTTTAATTAAAAAAAAAAAAATCTTAAAATGGAGTGTTATTCTAACATAAAATGATGAAACAAAAATTTATAGAAAATAGTCAACTCAATTAAATTTGTTTGCAAAATTAATATTATATGTACATACGAGGGCGGATTGATATTGACCTACCTAGTGCTAGATGGCAGCACAAACAAACAAAACTTTTTTTAATTGCTAGCTGTCGAACGTCAGCTGTTAAAATTTCACCCAAATTCATTGATTAGTTTATTTGTTGTAGTCGTTTGAAATAAGCATCTTTTGAGTTTCCTGAGTAATGAAAAAAGTGAAATTCGTGCAGTGATTAAACACTATTATTTGAAAGGGAAAATGGTGAAAGAGATAAAAGAAAAGCTCGCTAAAGATTAAGGTGAGCCTGCTCCGTCAGATTACATGGTAAAATATTGGATTACTAAATTTAAATGCGGCAACCGGGAGGCCAAAAGAGGTGGTTACTGAAGAATATATCAAGAAAATCCTCGATATCGTTATTACTGATCGCCGAGTGAAGTTACGTGGGAAAGTTAAAATAGTAAACAGCGTTGTCAACTCGGTGCGGTTCGCACCGTTTTTGGTGCTTTTTAGAACTTTTTGTGCGAAAAATTATTTAGTAGGTGCGAATTTTTAAATTTTGTTTCATATTCAACACAACTTTTTGTTTTAATATAAGAAGTAAGTTTGTGTGCTGTACAAACAGAACACGGTGTAATAATGTGGAAAACATACCTTATCATAGGCACACAGTAAAATAATCTTTTTGTTGTATAGGTACATATTATCGAATGAAAAAGAAACATTTCGGCTTTCAGAGAGTGTTTTGCTATTAAACGATCAAGCCAAGTTTGTCAAATATTGCAATAAAAGCACACACTGAATAGTGAAGTTCGTATTTATGAAGACGCCTGAACTTGTTACTGCATTAGTGCTTGATAAATTACCAAATTATTAATTAAATTATTAAATTTTTCAAAAATGCTTGCATTAAACTTTGGTTATGGTAAACTTCATCTTTTATTTGTTACAATTCAGGAAAATTTTCCTATATTTCAATAAACTTTTGTTACAATTCTGGAAAATTTTCGTATAAACTCTTTAGAACACACCAACTCTAGTCAACTGATGTTCACTGTTTGCTTACGAAAACAGAAATTAAATTTACTCTGTGTTTGATAGAATTTCTATTACACGCTATTAATGACCAAACATCGACATGTTTCATCTCGTGCAATATAATTTTAACGACGAATAGGCAATAAAACTAACAGTTAATTTTGGTCGACACGGAATATAATTTAATAGTGTTGCTGAATGGCTAATTTGATCAAATATCATTATAATTATTGTAAAGATAACGTTGTCTTAATAAAGGTACCACAGTTGTACCAGACGCCAAGTTTGACAAACACGAGTTTTAACTGTTGAACGAATTTGATGACATGCCATCAGACCCGTCTAATGGCATGCTCGACGCGCTTTTTCCCCCATTTTGGTGCGTTTTTAAATTTCAATGTCGACAACGCTGATAATAAAAATATTATATAAATGTGTGTTCAAAATTTTTCATGATCATTTGCATATGAAAAAGCTATCAGCAAAATGGGTGCCGCGTTTGCTCAGTGTCGAACAAAAACGAGTTCGACAGACCACTTCACAGCGGTATTTAGACATGATAAAGGTTAAACCTGTTGGTTTTTGGCGTCGATTAATAACTGTTTTGATGAAACGTGGATAAGCCATTGCACACTTGAAACTAAAATTCGAAACAATGGGTAGAAGCTGGTGCAAGTGCTCCGAAGTAGGCGAAGAGAGTGAAATCGGCTGGCGAGGTCATGGCCACTGTCACGCCACCGGGATACACACGGAATATTTCTCATCGATTATTTTGAAAAAGGATCTACAATCACAGAAAAGTATTATCGTGCATTATTGGATCAATTTATTGATGTAATCAAGAAAAAACCACCACATTTGAAGAAAAACGTGATCTTTCTTCAAGACAACGCACTGGTTCAAACAGCATTAGATATTATGCTAAAATTAAATAAAATACACTTCAAATTGGTTGATCATCAACCTTATAATCCAGTTTTAGCTCCTTGAATACACTTACTACCGGTTAACACAAATTCCCTCTGCTTCGGTATTAAGAAAGTAGGTTAGAACAGCTAAAATATGTACGAGTAGATGCCGTATTTTTATGAAGTCACAACGTTTTTTAAACTTCAATCTTGGATTTGTCTTATCGACTATGCAAAATTATAAATTCCAAGATATTTAAATAGGCTTAAAATTTAGGAATATAACTTTGTTTTACTAGAGTTTAATCGCCGCCAATTCACGTTTCAAAAAGTAGCTGATACATTTCGAAAACCACCACAAAAGTTCTGCTGTACAAACTCACCTCCCGCAATAGCGACAAATATTTAAAGTTACCAGTTGACTGGCAGTGGATTGCAATTTTAGCTATATGATTTTATGTTGTATTGTTCAAACTTAGTTTGAGCACTAGTGACTTAGTCCTAGTGACTTTTTACTGTTTACAAACTTGAAAAAAAGAGGAAAAAGAAGTGATTACCGAAACTAATGCATACCCAAAATCGCATTATTCGGAATAAAAAAGTTGGAATATCGTCTTACTAAGTGTATTGAGTTAAAAGGAAACTATATTGGGAAATAAATGTTTTTTGAAGAATAATGTTTTTTTCGTACCTAGATAGGTTTAATATCAATCCGCTCTCGTATATAGAGTGCCAAAGATTTGAAACCAAGAAGTAAAAAACTTCAAGTATTATTTTACCGCAGAAGTTAAACTTCATTAGATGTTCGAAAATAGTTGACACATTGATTATTAGAATAATAAATTTCAAAAATCTTTAATTTGAGTAAAATATCTTCAAATCTTATTTTGCTTGTAAAATCTTCAAATTTAAGGTAAAATCTTTATTCTGGCAACGCTGTGTATAACTATTTTAATAATTACCTTTATTTAGGAGTTTTCACCATTAGGGTTGCTTCAAAAATATTCCTTGCCTCCTTCTTTTAAATTCTTCCAAGAGTCCTCCTTCCGTTTTTGTCTTTTCCTAGATTTAGAGTTTAGTTTTTATTTATTTTTACTTTCTTAATGAAAAAAAATTTGTGCTTTTTGACCAGTTTTTTTTTTTTGTTTTGTTATTTGTATATTTCGTTCATGCTCCCATTTTAACGGCCAGAGATTATGTAGTCCTTGGTTTTTATTTGTTTCGTTTAAACATTTCCTTTGCTTCCTAATCTTTGTTTTGCCATTTGTATCGTGAAGAAACCTTTTTCTTATAATACATTGACTTGAGTATTTCATAACCTTAAAATTAAGAATTTGTGTAATCATAACCTTAAATTTAAAAAATTAGTTTTCTTTTTATTAATATTCGATTGTTTTAGCTAAGGAACTTTTTTCTTTTAAGGAAACTAATTATTTATACAAAAAATTAAAAGCATAACAAGGTATTTAATAAAAGAATTTGACGGGTATTGCATTCAGCTGGAGTCTTGCGAAACAAATTAAGGGGTACAGTGCTATAAATAATTGATTGATAATAAATACATATGTTATAAAAATTATACTTTGCGATAAATTACAAAATAAATAAGTTTTCTATCGAATTTTGTAACAAAAAAAAAGTTATAAAAAGTCTTCTAGATGTCTACCCGAATCATCAGTAGACTCGAAAACCTTTGAAAAATATTCACAAATATTTAACTTTATGATCTGGGCGCTATTCCACAAAAGAGCTTATCCGCTTTTTACTTTGCTTTTATCAAATTTTTCGTCAATTTGCAAAACTTATATTCCTCAGAACTATATAATTTGATAAGTGATAAGTTGAATTTGATAACTGTATTTCGCAAAGACTTTTCAATTTCTCTTTAGAGTTTCTGTACCTCGTACATTCTTTTGTGCAAAGTTAGATTAAGATCAGACAGGGCGATTTTAATTGCCCAACTTTTTCGCAATTTTCTTTTGGACTTGCTTTCTTGTTTACACACAAAAACTTTTATCGGCAATTCTAGAGCTTTCTCTAGCTTTTATTTCTTACAATTTACATTGCGTGTGCACATACACTCATAGAAAACCTGTCATAACTGTGATGTATTTTAACATCAATGTAATGATAAATGTCATCATTTTTGACCCCATGACACTTTTCATCGCTGTGATGTCAACCATTACATCATTCGGTCTACTTATAATTAGCAGTAATTAAGACAATTATTTTATCAATGACATGTCATACTGACATCATGGTGATGCTTTATTGGAATACGTTTGATGTGAGCATGTGATCAATGCAGTGGCACTCTAATATCGACGATATGATTAAATGAAGTCAATATAATATCAAAATATTATCAATAGAATAGCCCACTATCATCAGACCAACTATAATTTGATGTAAAAATCGCATTTATGTGAAATTTAATGACAAAATGTTATCAGTACCATGACACGCTATCATCAACTAAATGTAAGTTCCGGTTAAATTAAATGACTTCAAAAATATGTTCAATCATGTAACTTTATATTTTACGATTTTCAAGAAATCAATGAGAATTTAAAATGTTCTAATACTTTTGATTTGATTTACTGTCATCAATATAATATCTGTGTGTGGCATTAGCATTTTACCCTTTACGCTCTCATTATATTCGTTATTTAACTAACGCCGCACATGATAACTAAAGGTCTAGCTACACTACCATACACGATCGTGCGATCTACTAAATAAAGCATGTGTGCTTCATATTGTGCGACAAGGTATATCAGCAAATTGGAACTTCACCCAAACCCTCTTGCACGAAACATACTTAGTTTTAGTGGTCACACTCGGTTGAGAAGAAGGGATACCGTTGCCACCATCAGAGCATTAAATAGGTGATTTTACCGACATAATATGCGCAAATTAAAACTTTTTGTCCAGCATTGGCTGGACTTAGTTAATTTATTGTATTTAGTATTAAGATTTCAATACTTATTGTTAGTTCACATTGTGAAGATTCAATAAATAAATAAAAGCTAATAAAAAAATATTGACCGCTTCATGATACGAAACCATTCGATTACCAAAACAAACGTTTTAGTTAATTAAACAAAATTTGTAGTTAAAAATTTGCTTAATTTGTATTGATCCCATTTTACTAACATTCGAAAAATAAATTATAAAAATTTGTATTTAGTAATACAATTTCTTTTAGTTCTCCAGTGAATGCTTAAGATTTTTATTTGTTAATAAATTGTAAAAAATGTAGTGCTTCTAACCATTTGTTCAACCAATTAAAAAATTAGAAACTTTACTTAAAAATTAAAATAAAACTGCCAATTTGATGTGTGATTTTATGTTTTGTTTAATAAACAAAATGTTTCATATATAGAACATAAAATTTAAATAAATGAATTTAACTTATAAAGTAAATATAATTATGAAATTATAGATAAAATAATTTTGTATTTTTGCTTTTGTCAAATTTATACAAACTAATTGAGATTTCTAACAACCTGTCTAAATCAAAAGTATACATTGTGTATAGTTTGTATAAGTTTAGGAGGGGAGGGGGCGGGGGGTTGTGTTTGCAGAGCAAATTAAATAAATTTAAATAAATCAATAAAAAATTTACACATAAAAATAATAATAAAAAAAATAATACCATAATGTATATACACAAAAATTATTCAAAAAAGTAAAATGGATAAGTTCCACAACTCTACTACACAATTTCATTTGCAATATGTTGGCAATCATTTACGGTGATTTCATTTTTTCAGGGAAACGGCTCTACCAGAACAGTGACATTGTTGACCGAAACACCGGTCACACCTTTCTACCAAGTTATCAAGGGCAATATAAAGAAAATTGCTGAAAGTTTCTTATATCTGTGATGTTTCTTCTAACACATTCTCAAAAATATTATATACCTCTCAGCTAGTTTACGTTGTTTGTTAGACGATTGTGTTTAGTATTCAACGGCCAAAAGAATCTTCTATTGATTATCTGACGAGTAACAACAACATCTACTTTTCTACAAATTTTCGGACGTGCTCGTTATTCAATCTTGGAATGTTTCTTAGACGATTCAAAATTTTATTGATTTTTAATTTACTCATATTTTTAACTGATGTTTATACAGGATGGCGTAGAACTATCTTTATGGAAGATAGGGATGTCGAGCTCTTTTGCGGACAACCCTTATCAGCGTGCTGGAAGAGAACGTGTCCAGGAAAAATTGTTCACGGAGCCCATCATGCCTTATATCAAGGATATTAACTTTGTTTTATGAAAACAAGACCAATGGTAAATAAAACGGAATTTGTTTGTTTATGAAAAAAAGAGTGTGTGTCAGGAATCGAAACTGCGACTTCAAGTACACCATATTTATAGACCACTATGTTAACCACCACATTGCAAATAGCTACACATTTTGAAAGTCTTACATTAATACAATGAAATATTTTCATTATATTTACTATACCGTTTAGTAGCTATAACAAAATGCTTAACTTTTCATGCAAACATTTTCCGTAACATGCATGAAACAATTTTCGTAACGTTAATGAAATTTGTAAAAAATATTTTAAAAAAAGTGCTTTCATAACCGAATTGAAACCTTTCTTATATTAAAGAGGTGGTACGCAAAATTTGCATTCCATTAATGAAGCTTTCATAATCGAAATGAAACTTTTCTTGTTATTATCGAAAATATGGTGAACAAAACGAAGCGTTTTTCTTTCAGTGTTGTTATGTAAGAATAAAAATTATTACCCTTTTGTAACAATTAAAAGACATTATATTTATGTTTGACATAAATTATGAAAAGAAAAGCATTTTAGGGTTTTTTTTACTAAAATTAAGATTTTCTTTTTGGGAACTGAAAATTTTTCGACGAAAATTTCTGGCAACACTGTTTGTGGTTCTAGGTGTGAGAGGTAAGAGCAAGGCGAATTCATAACAGGTGAAATTGACAGCGCAGCTGATAACTTTTTTAATTTTAATCTGTTTCAGATGTCAATGGCATAATTAAAACAAATTTGAAAAAAAAAAATTAACAATTTTTTAAATTATGTATTGTATCGTGAGCGCCAGATATCTTTCAAAGGATCCTCCCCAATTTGGCTGGCCATTTTCACCTTTTCAAGCTCTATGATCCGAGACCTTAAGTTTCACAACATATTTAAAAGTTTCACGAAATTTCTTTTATTGTATTTTTTTTTTAAGAAAATTGAAAAAAAAATTAAAACAATTTTTTAAATTGTGTATTATATCTTGCTCTGCGACTTTAATTTTGCCGAAATAATTAAAGTTTCACGAAATAATTAAAGCTTTGTCTTTTCGTATAAATTTTATTTTTTTGGAATTCCTTTTTGGGTTTATATTTTTCTCTTGACATTTGAAAGATTTATTTTTTGTAGTGTTGTATTTATAGCTCTTGCATATACCTGATATGAATTCGCCTTGGGTAAGAGCAGATTGAAGAGGGAAGAAGTGCTGACATTTAAGTACAGACTTGCTTGTACTGAACAATTTGTTTTGTTCGCACATTCTTGGTTTTTACGTTTTTAATATTTTTATATTTTTTTTTATTTTTCGGTTCTTCAAACAATTAAGAAAATTTGGATAAAAGTTTACAACCCAACTGTACTTCAATTGAAAATTTTCCATTTGGTATTATCGATTACAACTTAACCTGTCAAAAATATTAAAGTTGAAGTTATGGTGTATTATATTTTTGTGGTAATACTATTTACAACTCTGTGTTGGTGTGATTAACAGCAAGGTAGAAGAATTACAACTGATCGTTGGCAGTTGTCTAAAAACAACTGAGTTGAGTTGTAATTCTTAATACTAAAAATGAGTAAGGTTGTTTTAAGGTTAAGTTGTATGAATTTCAACTCAACTGAGTTGAGTTGTAAACCATAATAAATGCATAAATTAAAGTTGCGCACCGAAATTGCGAATTGTGAACATTAAAGCAAGAGTAAAAGAAAATAATTAAAACAAGTAGACTTGTGTAATTAAGTTGCCAAATATGAAAGCGCTTTGTTTTGAAGCTGACTGTACTCGTATACGAGTATCTATATAATTTTCTCGGCTATATTCATAACAAATATTTTTTGTTTATCATGCATGTTCTGAGAAACGCAAATCGCTTAAATTTAGCGTTTTCGATTTGAAAACGCCAAATAGGTGTTCTGAGAAACGTATAACGCAAGAAACATGGTTTTGCGATTTGAAATCGCCAAATAGGTTTCACGAAAACGCATATCGCTTAAAATTGGCGACTTCAACTCGCATGTGTATATATTGAAGTGACCTGATTGCATTTGCTGAAATTGCAAAAGGCAATAAAATTATTCACAATTAAAATTTAATGTTTTCTTTTTATTGCAATAAAAAGTTTAAAGAATTTTACACATGTTCATTAAGAAAACTAAATTGAAAAATTTTTCTATGTATTTGTTGTCATTTTTTTTTTCGTTTTATATTACTACTACATACATACATACATATATACGTATGTAAAACACATGTTGTATTTTTTCGGAAAAAACTTCTTAACGCCAGTAAAACGCGCGTTCCTCAGAACACATAAAAATCAATTAAGCGTTTTTCAAAACGTATTGCGGTTTCAGATCGCGCGTTTTCGGAACATGGCTGTATATCAGGAATATTTGACAAATTTCTATATGAAGTTTGTCATATAAATCATTTATTAAAATATATTCTAAAAAAATTTTATGACGACGCCCGTCTATCTTTAAGTTCTCCTTAAACACCTTTTGCCATACTATTATCCATATATCACCTCTCTAAATACAATAGGGTCACAACTCAAAATACTAAAATTTCGAAAGAGACAAAAAACTGTTTCTGTAAGGATAATTGTAATATTTAAAGAAAAAATTCAATATTGAAGAAGGTTCTGCTATACTTTTATTTTCAATTTTATATTATTTTTGCGGAAGCATTAAAAAACTGACGTTTATGGAAAAAAGTCAGTTTTTAAAATTTTTGAGTTGTGAAACTTTTGTATTTAAGGTGCGGTATGTAACTTGATTTGCCATTTTTTTTAAATCGGTAATCCTGCAAGTTCGGGCAAGCTTGTTTCGCCCAATTGCATGATACTAAGATATATTTTTTTAAGATAAATTTCAGTTTATGTTCATTGCCTGATTCGAAAAAATTGTGTCACTTCTGTTTGCTAGAGCAGTGGAACTTATACTTTTACTACAAATTCAAAATCTGTCCTGGGTCTCTCAATACTTTTTTCAGTTTTTTTTTTCTATAAATACAATTCAATTGATTAGACTTAAAAGTTTCCTGTTTAAGCATAACAAATTATGTTTTTCGTATGTGTTTTTACAACTAAAAGCTAATAATACCTTAAAATTTTTGTTTTATTTTCATTACACTCTAATTCATTTACATGACTTTTTCTGATCTTTTTGTTTTATATAATAAACTTGCTTAGCATTGTTAACTTGTTTTAAAATTTACAATATTTTACAATTACATTTTTTTTTGTATGTTTGTTTTTGTCAATTAAAAATTTTTCTTTTTTGTCAAAACTTTAAGGACATTTTTTTTTGTTTTAATTCAAGTTAATTTATTTTACAAAACTTAAGTTGGTTAATTTTTTTTTTGTTTTGTTAAAAATTTTATACAATTTGTTGAGTTGTCATTTCTACTTTTTGTATTCGTCTCACTGACAAACGTTATAATTTACAAAATAATAAACATTGTTTTTTTTTGTGTTCTTTATATTTGAAAAAATTTTATAAGCTTTAAATTAAACACTTAAATTAGGTTTTAATTAAAAAAAAAAAAAAAAAATTCAGTTTGAAAAAAGGTTGGCGAAAAAAAAACATATTTCCAGAATTTTATTTTACAAAAAAACTTGTGTGTGTGAGTTTATTAAGAAAAAAAAAAATTGTGTTAAATACATTTTAAATAAATCCAATTTATTTACATTTGTTTAGATTTTAAATTCAATTTATTTTCATATTATTTTATAGTACGAAAATATAAAAATACTCTTTTTTTAAATTTATTTTCATAGTGTTGCTATAATTAATTCATATAATTTTGTCTTTTTATAAATTTCTATACATTTTATTAATACATTTAAATGTATGTATCTAAAATTTTTAATTTCTAGAAGAATAAAAAACTGAATTCATTCATATTTTATTAAATACATGTATATAAAAAAAGTGTTACGAAATTGGTGGCATTTGTTTTGTAAGTGTGTAAAAAGTTAAACGGTAGTCTTCGAATAGAAACCTCTGTAAAGCAAGAATAGAAAAAAAAAAAAAAAAAAAAAAAAAAAAACAATAACAAATATTATTGCCCTGAAGAAGCTATCCGAAGGAAAGCGAAATATTGGCAGAGATATTGAAATAAATAAGCTAAAAAGGACCTTAAACTCAACGAAATACTACTTAATCAAGAATAGAAACTTAAAACCAGGAAACATAAAATATCAAAGATTAAAGGGCTTAGTTTTTGAAAACTGTATGAACCCAACAAAAATGTGAATGAAATGAAAAAAAAACTAATAAAATACTATTCAACTTTCATTTATTTTTTTAACTTTTAATTTAATGAAATTTTTGAATAAGAATGACAATTCACTACGATTTAATCTATTAAACAAATTCTTTTTAAATATTGTTAAAACAAAAGTCAAAGTAAGCAACCTCAATATAAATACATAAGTGCTGTTAATAGAACACAGACGAGCCATTCGTGTGGAAAATTTGTATGAAAGTTTGTCAAATTTTTGAGTGACATCCGTATAAATTTTTTTGAACGAGTCGCTCGTCTATGTTTTATGAACAGCACAATCATGTTAAGACTTTAGCAAATTATTTCTCTCCAAGCTTCAAGGAAATTTGTGTTTATGGGACACGAATGAGTGATACATACATCTAGAATATTTGAATGAAATACACTGAAAATATTGAGTATATTTCAAACAAATTTTATACGCATGTCACTCAAAATAATATTTTACTTTGAGAGTTGGAAAGACATTCGCATGGCGCAAGCATTTCTTAAAGCCAAATCAATAACAAAATTTATAAAAATAACACTTCAAAAAAATTTTCAAGAGTGAATTATTTATTGTGCTGTTCATAGAACACATACAAGCAACTCGTCTAGAAAATTTTTATGAAAGCAACTCAATTTTTTGAGTGATTTCCGTATAAAATTTTTTAGACGAATGATCGTCTGTGTTCTATGAACAGCGCATACATGTTTACAGAATACAGATGAACGACTCGTCTAGTTAAGTTGTATGAAAAATACTCAATCTTTCGAGCATTTTTTAGCCTGTATTACGGTTTACAACCCAACTTTACTTTAGTTGAAAATTTTTCAGTTTGGTGTTATCGTTTACACTTTAACATCTCAAAAATTTTAATGTGCTGTTCATACAACACAGATAAGCAGCTCGTGTGGAAATTTTGTGTGCAAGTTACTCAATTTTCTGAATGATTTTCATACAAACTTTTTAGACGAGTTGTTTATGGGACACGAATGAGTAATCCGTCTAGAAAATTTTTATGTTTGAGTGCTTTTCTAGACGAGTCGCTAAAGTGTGTTCTAAAAACTGCTTTATGTGCCGTTTATAGAACACAAACGTGCGACTCGTCAAAAAAATTTCTATGGAAACTACTCAAAAAATTTAATAACTTTTATACAAATTTTAGGTGATGTTTCCATATGACAAGCTATCGAATTGTCAAGAAAATTAAATTAAAAATTACTCATTTATTTAATGTGCTGTTCATAAAACACAGACGAGCACTCGTCTAATAAATTTTATATGGAAATCACTTAAAAAATTGAGTAACTTTCATACAAATTTTCTAGACGAGTTGCTTGTCTGTGTTCTATGAACAGCACGTAAATAATTTCTATACAAATTTTTCATTGTGGGACACGAATGAGAGTAATCCGCCTAGAAAATTTGTATGAAATGCGCTCAAATGTTGAGTAACACACTCATTCGTAACTCATAAACACCATATAAGCTGAAAAGTAGAAGTACTACTATTATTTTAAAAAATTTTGTGACTTTCTTATAAATTTTTTTTAGCAAGCCGCCTGCTAGTGATTTGGAAACCTAACATAAATTTAAGCCAGTAGATTTAGAAAGATTTCAAATGAGCTTTGCTTATATTTTCGATGCAAAACATTCGATTAAGTTCATATGTGTTTCATAAATTTAAATTCTAATTTAGTGCAATCAGTATTTTTGGTCAATTATTTTTTTTTTCGTTTTAATGTTTCAATCATATATAAATTCTTTATGAAACGAAAAAAGATGATAAAAAAATGTAAACAGTTTTTCAAGCATTGTTTTGAATAAATCCAAATTATCGATATACTAAAAACTTTCAAAAGAATACAACTTATAACAATAAAAGCTAAAATTTCAATTAAATTTAAAATTTTAGTGAAGCTGAATTCTATTTTAAATAATCTTGAAATTTTGTTTTGAATATGAAATATATAATACGAGTAAAAACATTTCTTTTCAAATTCATTAAAAAACAAAAAATTGCAATACCCAGTAGTTATTAAAATAAATTAAAAAGAATACTGTTCCCTTTTAACCATATTTCTAATATTAAAAAAATAAAATAAATAAAATTGCACTCTCCTCTTAATGCTTTTCTTTTGCTTTTCCTTCCATTCAAAATAGTTTACCACTAATCACACTTAAAACCGATGCCCCCAATTTCCAACTAAATCACATTAGTCATCATTTGAGCGTATTATAAATATTGTCTAGACCACCTGAATCAGACTGGCTACCAGTTAAAGCCCTGGTGGCACCAATTGGACCGTTTGCACCCACATCCACTGTCGTAACATGAGAACGACTATCACGATTGTTACGCTGATCGCGTTGTTGTTTACTAGTATTCTGTTTACTGTTGGCCTTGTTGTTAACATAATTTTCCCCTAAAGGTTCGTCGCCCAGATACACAGTGTGATAGGAGACGGGACTGGCCGAACAGTTGATTTGCACCCGACTTATAGCGCTGCCAAGATGATTGGCCGATGCTGCTGTTGACTGTTGAGGGGGGAAGGTGAGAGAGGCGTAATCGCCGTAATCATCTGAGATCTGTGTGGAATGTGTAGCAGCCGAAAATGTATCACGTGTATGAGAAGAAGGTATACCACCCATGGCACTTGCTTCATGACATATTTCCGCATAAATGTTTTCCTTGGTGTAATCTATTAAATTTAAAGCTTGTCTTATAGTACCGGCTGGTACATCTGGGGGACTGCCCTCGTCACTGGATAAGATCAAGGAGTCTCTGACACTCGAATAGGGTAAATCATCCTCAATTAGACTGGAGGGTGTAAGAGGTGACATCAAAGACATATTTTGGGAGTGTGATTGATGTCCCAAAAGGGAGAGACCTCCTGCTGCTCGTCTCCCCGTTACCGGTTCTCCTATATTAAAGTCTAGCTTCTTATCCAAAAATCTATTATTTTGATTGCTTGTTTGATTTTGTTTGAGTTGTGCCAGAGATCTTTTGTTTTCGCCTATTTGCATTTTCTGAGGCAAAGAAAAGTTAAGTAATTGGTGAAGACTCGAGGAGGATTTGCTGTATTGCTTGGTCTTGACATGAAATTCGTTATAAAGTTTCTCGGTTATGAACGAAGTTTGTAAGGGCTCACGATTTTCCATATCCTCTATATCAGTACCGGCCTCTGAGATGGTATCTGTGGTGTGATGAGAAGCCAACAGATCCGGTTTTCTGTGTTGCCTTCCCAGGACATCAATGTCCTGCAATGACATGGATTTTTGCAAAATGTTGGGTTCAGCATTCATAATTTTGCTGGCAGAAAATTTATTAAATTTTTCATTTATAGTAGCCAAGGTAGTGGTCTCCGTATCAGAACAGCCAATGTCCGAGTTGCCACCGCTTAGTTCTGAAGCACATTCAGAATGTTCGTTGTGGCTGGTTTTATCGCCAAATCGTTCTTGCAATAATTTCGACATGTCCGAATAACGCTCCATACTCATTTTCTTTGCCTGGACATCCAAATCTAAAGATGTCAGTGATTTAACAGAATTCTTATCTTGCTTTTTAAACCACTTCTTTTTGGTCGATTGAAATACTTTCATTTTCTCTGATATCCGATTGGCCTGCTGATCGAAAGCCTGTTCTTTGTTTTCCAGATTTTGTAAATCGCTTTTACTTAAAAATATTATAGAGTCCTCCTTTTCGTGGGCGGATATTGTAGTTTTCTCTCTTCTCAACAATTTGGGCAAATGCAAAGGTTTGAGAATTTTCAAACCTTCAACCCGGGATTTGGACATGGATCTTTCAGATCTTTGTAAAATTTCTACTTCTACCATTTTTAAAAACTGATCACAGTTGAATTGACAAAATTTCAAAATATTCTGTACATTGGGGTTGGCCAACATGCGTTGTTCATTTTCGAAGCCTAAAGTATTTTTGACCAACTGCATTTCTTTGGTTAAATGTAATTTGCGTAAATGCAAAGGACTTTGCATATCCACATCTTCAATGGGACAAGCTATGATAATATTTTCTGTAGTTATTCTTGTAATGCTAATAGCTTCGGGTATAGCATTGGCACAGCCTGAAGGACCCGAGATGTATCTTAGTGCCATGGGTAGCTCTTTAGTCGGAGCAATTAAAGCCGTTATTCTATGCACGCAATCGGGATTCACCTTCTTCTGACCAGCCTCTCCCGACATGTCCAAACGCTTTTGCAATATTTGAGGTATGCCGGGTTCAATTTCATAAAATTTACCTTTGGTAGCCAAAGAAACATACAAAGTTTGTCTTTGCTCATTCAACAGCTGGGCATAACGACTTCTTTCCTTTTCACGGCCATGACTTGAATTGGGCTTTGAAGACACCAGACCGCCACACGATATAGTAGAGCCTAAAGCGTTATGTTCCTGTTTGCCATCTTCATACACAGCCAGCAACTTAAACACTTGGCCGCCTCGCGCTGTTGTCTTCACATATTGAGGTCTATTGCTGGTATTATTCGAGTTGGATGAATAGATGTTGAGGCATCCCTCGGTGGGCGAATTTGCATTACTGCCATTCGCTTGCGACTCCATGAAAGCTGGCATATTTTCCACTGAAACAAATTTACAAACACGTTCTCGCACCAGCTGAACAAGCGAAGTGTACAGAGTGGCTGTAGGCAGACCCTTGTCGTTGAGTAGCGAAAAATATCCTGCAAAGAAAAAGGCGAAATGTTTTATGATTACAAACAACAAAATGTATTTTGTACAACGAATGAATTTTCCAAATTAATACTGTAATAAATTTCAGATTGAGAGTTGTGTCAGGTAGAGATTTTACTAAATAGGTTTAAAAACGTATTTTTTGTTAAAATTATATCAGAAGATATAATATTATTTTTATACAGAGAAGAACATTTTTGTTAAGTATGATAACACGCCCGTAAACTCTCTACTAACGATTACGCTAAAATTCTGTTAAAAGTAGTGAATGAAAATTTCCCGTGATGGGAAATTTCGTCTGCAATTATTTTCTTAAAAAAAAATTAACTTTAGGTTACATTTCAGCAAAAGCTTTAATTAAAAAATTTTCCAATTAATTCAGGGCAGCGTTGGGCAAAATCTCAGTTTCCTATACTCGCAAGAACAGGAAACAAAATTCACCTGCTGCTACACCCTCACATTTATAATATAAAAATCTTCGTATTGATGACGATGATCTGCTTACATTTCAACAAAGATCATCAAAAAAGTTTCTCTTTAGACTTTACTGAAGTAAGATCTTACGGCGAGACCACAATTGAGAGAACGTCTTCTGCAGGATTGTTGAAAAAGTAAGAGTTTGGTACGGTTTATGAGCTGGCGGCGTCACGGGCCATACTTCTCTGAAAATGAAGCAGGCCAAGGTGTTACCTTAAATGCGGTTCGATATCGCGAGATTGTAAGATTTTTTGTAGCCAGGAATTGAGGATATAGACTTGGACGATATGTCGTTCCAACAGAATGGTGCCACATACCATACAGCCAACAAAACAGTGACTCTTTTGCACCAGAAATTCAATGGCCGTGTTATCTCAGGGGGGGGGGGGGGGGGCGGCCGCCACGATCATGTGATTTTACACTGTTAGACTTCTCTCTTTGGAGATATTTGAAAGATAAAGTATACGCCTATAATCTAAGAGCAATTCAAGAGCTAAATGATGAAATAATTTATAATGAACTACATTGAACAACAATTATGTTTCAGAGTCATTCAAATTATGTACCAGAGGATAGTATATAGTATGCCACCGTGGCAGTAGTAAGCCTTTGGCCGATATTTTCTTTTTCACACAATTGCCTTAAGCATATTTCCACATATCTATCATGTTAAGATAATTCTCTGAAAACTTTTTATTTTATTTACAATTAACATAATAGGTTTTGATTGGACTACGCTTTCTAAAAGTAATATTAAAATATAAATATATTGTTAAGAATTTGCATCTCTTCTAACCCACTGTGGGAACGTCGAATTGCTTGTTATTACTCAGCTGGCAATTTTAATCGTAAAAGACTCTACTGGGAATCTTATGAAGAGTGTTTTTGATCGTCGAGAAGTTAATTTGTTAGTCACAGACGATCCCTCGCACGGGAGTAACAGTCACAAATGCTGATTCTTCTATGAGACTCTTACACAACTCAGCAAAATACTCTTTTTAAATTAATCGTAGAGGGAATGGTCTGATACTTGTGTAGACATTATCTTACACCTCCTGAAGGCATCAGCCGTGTAATCGTTGTATGATTCATAAAGGAAACAGCGCAAAGCTTGATATTTCCATACTAATATAATTCACACGAACTCAGCATTATAATCCCCACCCGCGCTTTTTATATTCAAAAGGTTGTTGAGCAATAAAGAAAAACCTATTGTACGCTGTTTTTTTTTTTTTTTTTCTGTTTATCTATGATATAAAATCAATTCAATATATATACAAATTATAACATTTTCCATCGCCTAACAAACATTCCAAGATTGTGTGACGAGCGTGTCAAAACAGAAAGAAAAAAGTAAATGTTTTTGTTATTGTTACTTGTCAGATAATCAACAAAAGACTCTTTTGGGGACTGTATATCGTCTAACAAACAACGCATGCTAGCTGGGTAATGCGCACACACTTTCACACATACAACATACAACTAAAAATATAATACACAAACAAACAATGTATATTACTTGATCTAAAGAACGCAAAATCGAGAGTAAATTTTGATTTTGCGGTTGTTTTTGCGTTCTTATTGTTTCACAAGCATGTGTGTGTTTGTACATGTGTAGCAATTATGTTTGCACATTTGAATTTGAAATTATCATTAAATGTAAGCTTCACGACTATTGAAAAAAAATAATAAAGGGGTATAAATAGCAGGCGGCTGTTCGGCAGAGACAGACTTTAATTTTAAACGTTGTGTAAGGCAGACATAAGTCAGAAAAGTAAGCAAGTTTAGCGTGTTAACACACAGTGGTATTAAGTGCAAATAATGTTGTGAAGTATTTAAATACTGTGTAACAAAGAAGTCTCAGTGTTATTATTTCATTTGTAATTAAAGAATCCGAAAAGCCTTTTTAAAGAATAAAAAAAAAAAAAACAATAAGTGCACATACATATATAAAACAAATGCTTATTTAGAAAATTCTTTTAGAAGGGGGGAATTTTTTCGTAACAACAAAATCTGTTAAAAGAAACTTTCCGTTTAAGATTATATTTAAACATTCGCAACAACTTTTTTTAGTGAACGATTTTTATAAAAATCTTTTACAAAATTTTTATTCATGAGAATTGAAAAAGTTTCCTACAATACAATTTTGTGAAAATCTATCATATTATGCTGAAAACTTCTGAAGCTGATAAATAATTTTTCTAACGAATTTTAACAGTGTAATTTCATTTTAATAAAAAGTTAAAAGCTTCCTTCGCTACGAATTTGTTTCATATACTTTTATTAACTCCTGAATTTAATCAGACAAAATTATTGATGGCTCAAACAATCTTTATTAATAAAGTTTTATTTTGTCGAAAAACTTCACTTCCCATCAACAGTAATACTTAATGGAATTCCCTGGCCTATGAAGAAATAATGCAATTATCACGTAAAATGTAAATGTTTAATGACACACAAATAGGAATGTTAGAAATTATGCGCATGTTATATAATGAATGTGTAAATTACAAATACTCGTACAAGCAGTATCATCTGGCGGTTGCTATTTGCTTCTAACCTCATCATTACGGCTGCAATTAATAAGAAATTTGCTGCCAGTTAAAAGGATTTTCATATGAACATTATAAGCCATCTGGCCACTAACGGCTGAGAAGTCAGCAAAGCTTATCATTTAACATATATGTATGTACATTTGTACAAGTGTATTACTTACACTTCCAAACAAGCGATTCAGTATATATGTATGTATGTTAAAAAGGGACAAACACACAAACGAAGCGTTTCTTAAATATTATTTTAAATATTAAATACTTGAAATCCTGCTGTTGCCAACAAAATTTACTCATATAAAGTCTTTATATTAATTCTATCAGGCTTGACAGGAAAACCAATCATTTTTAGGTTATTTCAATAAGAAAAATAAATTAAATTTTTAATATTTAAATAAACTTTAAAAACGTCTTCACATCATTTTTCGAATTTATCAACAATTTGAAATCATTACTGTGTTATGTTGTTCTTTTCATAATTTTAAATAATGAATTGTCAAAGATAAATAAAGGCAAAATGACTTCAATTTCCATCAGGTGTCTTTTTCTATTTTAATTTTTCTCTTCTTTGTTTTTATTTGGGCACAGAATTGTAAAAGGCTCCTAACAGAGATATAAAGTTGTGTTAGAAAAGACATATTAGCAAGCAGACTTCATATTGTGTTGAAAAAAAAGCAAAAATAGTGAAAAAGGATGTAAATCGGAGAGTATTACTTTACTGTCGCTCTTTTACTTGTCCATTTTGTTATTTTTTTATACGTTACTTTTAGAACATTTTTGCAAATGATTTGTAATTATCCTTTAAATAATACTAATGATTTACTCTTTGTCCTTTCTAATCAGTAATACTAACTAAAGAGCCAACACTCAGCCGGAATGACAGAAGGATAAAAACAGGTATCCCAACAAACACAATGTTAAAATTTTCCATATAAGACACTTTCATAATTTGATCTCAAATTTATGCAGTTTTCAATGCCTTCTAAAAAAGTTGAGTAAAGAAATAAAAAGATTAGTTAAAACACACGATGACTATTTTG
The DNA here is from genome assembly GCA_914767995.1 of Thecocarcelia acutangulata. Classification (NCBI taxonomy): domain Eukaryota; kingdom Metazoa; phylum Arthropoda; class Insecta; order Diptera; family Tachinidae; genus Thecocarcelia; species Thecocarcelia acutangulata. Next base: position 16,748,895 of record OU612097.1, read on the forward strand.
TTATTTGTTTTTTTTTTTCAAACCTTTCTCAAAGGTTTTCTCAAATAAATACTGCTTTAATAAAAAAAGGAGCTTGCAGCATACAAAAACTATGTATTTTTATTTCTTTAGTGAGGTTTGAAAAACATGTCAATGTATGTAAGTATATCACAGAGCAACTATCAATCAATATTTGAGAAGCCGGAGCAAATCTTGAGGAAAGTCATGGAAAACATATGTGCGAAAGTAATAGCGGGCAGGTTTTGTTTCCACAGCTTAATCAACTAAGTTCCATTTATGGACTTTAACTAACTTTTAAAGACTAACTAATAAAAATTTTATAGCATATTTGCAATCTCTTTTTTTCTTTTGTGTCACTTTTTACAAAGGGCACTTAAAATCTACGGATATACAAGGTGGCGCAAAATTAATCATCCCATTTACTTTTTAAATAACTTTTTCATTATATAAAAAATATATATACAAACAATTGAGTTTTATTCACTATATTAGCTTCTAACATTGATGCCAATCAAACAATTACAAGCAGTTTGTTTTCCTGTTTCCCTGCTGTCTATATGTCGACATTTCATAGGTGCTATCCTAATCATCAGTAAACTTTGGACATTTTGAAAGATATTCTCAAACATTGAACTTTATATCCCAAGAATGTAAATAAATTATTGAGAATTTAAAAGAAAACTGCTGGCCTTGTTAAATGGCCAATATGGTAGATTACATGACCAGGAAATAATTCCTTCACAATATTCATTGTGGCATCTGTTGTGTGTGCGGCCGCAAAATCTTACTGAAACTACATGTTAAACAAGCTCCGCATTTTCAATTTCGGCAGAATCAAGTTGCTTATTATGACGATGCAGTATTCCCCAGTAACAGTAACTGTTTTGCCAATGACATCCTTCAAAATTCCTTGCGAGTGAACACCGCGCGAGACAGAAGTCTTGAGTGGATGTAACGTCTTTTGATGCATTATACGCGAACCTACAATGCGCCAGAAACGTACATTTTGTTTACTGACGTAACCGTTTTAATGAAAATGGCCTCGACCTCGACTCAAAATCGTGCTTTAAAAATAAACATAATTATTCCACGCTCTTGCCAGTTCACATATGTCAAATATGATTGACGTAAAACTCCATTGTAAAAGCTATTACATTTTACGATGGGTTGATTAATTTTGCACCTAAAAGTGAACTTTAGTTACAATTGTCAGAGATGCAAATATTAAGCATTGTGGTACGGACACAATAGTTCCGGGCGACTACCAGTCCGAACTTTAAACATAAATTTAGAGTCGAAAAATAAGTTTTTTAATCGACGTTTTTTCTAGGCTTCCATCAACGGAGGAGATGAGACTAAGGCACCCGCAGACGATATGTTTTTTCGTCATGTCCATCAAAATTATAATTTTTACAGACGGTTTGTGAAATTCGCTCACAAACGTACATGTACATTTACGTCTGACATTGTCTACCTTTTTATTATTATAAAAAATAATTATTTAAAACATATTAAAATATTACGGCCGTATTCATAAAAAATATTGTATGTTTATTAAACAGTTATTTGACAAATTTCCCATAGAAACTTGTCAAATAACAGTTTAATAAACATAAAATATTTTTTATGAATAAGGCCATTAGTGTGTTAAAATTTCCTCCAGCCGACTACTTATACCGCCCAAAATCAACAGCCGCTGAATTGTTCGCAAGGCGTAGAGTTCTAATGTCAGATGATTAAACATAACGAAATAGAACACACTCTATTTTACACTGAGAAAAATGACATCTACATTGTTAAAAACATATAGTGTGTTATCTACTTTAGGACCAGCATTCAGGGAATGACTACGGGATGACAGAACTAAATGATTAGGTAGCGGGGGGGTGGCGGAAGGAAACAGTGGGAACATTCAATTTGAATTTTTCTTCATGAAAGTGGTAGCAAAAATTCCAAACGGTTCGGCTTAAACAACTTTTTTTTTTTAATGTGTTGTGCCGTTCACTGGCCAATCAGTATGCACTTGCTGAATGTCATGTAGAAAGTAAAAAGATACAAATTTCTCTATAAAAGTGAATTTGAAAGAAATTTCAAATCTATAAAAAAAAAAAAATATTGCAAATGTATGCCCCTACAGATGTCGTCAAAGAATATTTCTTTTTATCTTGTACCACTACTCTTGGACCCCCACATATGCAGTGGCTGGTACTGGAACTAGGAAAATAGGTTATGAGGAATATTTCAACATAAATCGAGAACTAAATATTAAAAAAAATAAAAATATGTCGCATTTTTATTATGATTTACAAGTTTAGAAAAATGTTTTCAAATCATTTTTAAAACTTTGATGTTGGAGAAAGCAAAAACATTTTATTTGAAATCAAACTTTTATGTTTGTTGGGATACTTGCAGTTACGCATTTGTACATTTAATAAAACGACGATGTTAAAGATTGCACATTTCTGTATAGTGATTTAAGGAAAAGTTGAATGAGTTCCTTTTAGCTGTATGTATGTGTAATTGTAGTGGTAGTAGTTTATCAATAATCCTATTTTATACTAAAAGCTTCATTTTAATTTCGTTTGACACTTTTAAGCTTTTGCTTAAAGCAAAGAAATTAATGGTAAATGAATGGTAATGTCACTCTTTGCGTTTGTATCGATGCAAGTGTGCATTAAATTTAGCAAGCAGGAAGGAGTGTTGTCGGTGAGGTGAAGTGAGGGACACAAAGCTGCAAATTTTTAAAATAGGAAATCGATGTAAAGAGAAGGTAGTAAAAGTGAATCAATTAAATCGGCACACATATACAGGGAAGCATTCTTTTAAGCATTTTACCCAACGAAATTCGAAGGATGTAACATTTTCTCATCATTGACAAAAAAAAAAGCTCTAAAATGGAACATAAGAAAAGGAAAAATAGATGAAAGGTTGTTTTTCATTGTGATAAAAGGATGTTTTCAGTTTGTTAAAATTTAGTATCGTTTAAGTATGTAAAAAATATATAAATAATACGATTGTGAGGAGTATTTTATTGTAGCTATTGGCAGCTTGTGGTTTGTTGAAAAATAGGCAATAATATTTAATGAGTGATGAATGACAACTCTTTTCAAAAGTATGTTTGCTTAGGTAGCAAGATTAGCGGCGTGAATTTTAATTTTAATATTCAACTATTCAAAGATACATATTTTATATAATGTATATGAAGATAAATTTTAAAATGTATAACCCTGGACATAAACCAAACATTTACTGCCTTAGTTATAAAAAATTTGCATGTGTATTATGCTGTTATTGCACGGATTTCCATACAAAATTTGTGTAATAAGAGCTTAATAAACATGAAAAAAATTTTATAAATAAGGCCGTTAAAATATTGTGCAATTTATTCCAAAAGAATTGGACAATATTTTTTGGACGCACGAACCTAAAAATCAGTTCAACGTAACACATTGCCCGTCAGTTCTTTAAACAAATTTTGAATTGGTAATAAAAGAAGTTAAAACGTAGCAAGATTCTAAGCACTAAGATAGAAATAATGTCTATCAATTTCAATCCGCTAATCTTCTATGGTTTTTATGGAATTCAGGTGACTACCTGCAAAATACAGCCATTTTTAGTTTTGGTATATTTTTTTTTATTTTTATCTTCGACCAGTACTCAGAGGATCACCCCTACATATGCAGTGCATTGTACTAGAACTAGGAAAATACGTTTTGAGGAGGGGAAAAGAGGGAGTAGTGCTTCTGAATATTTAGGGCCATATGAAAAAAAAACAATTTTTACTTAAGTGTTTATGCATTCGTTAAAAAAGTTTATACAAAAACAGTACGTTAACTTTTAAATGTAGTAAGGAATATAATTGTTTTATTCTGGCAATGCCGTTATTTCAGTTGCAATTTTTCGAATAGTGGCACAAGAATGAATATTATATTATATTAACCCGAAATATTATATTAACTCGAAAACCAAATTGAAAAAAAAAAATTATTATTGTTACATTTTTGACAAGCATTTCCTGGATTTATCTTTTAAATAAATGATGAAGATATAATATGTAGTATATTAATTAAATTGAGAAAAATTAATAGCATTGTTTATACTAGCAAAAATTTTAGTATTCGAATACCGTTTTTCGTTATAATCGTTTGATTAAAAGTGCATCACTTTATGCAGCTTTATGCAGGTAGCGGCAGAATTACAATAAATACAACGCCAACAAACATCAACGTGTATTTTGTTGGTAGAATTTACGAATAGTTGTCAAAATTTTGACCCGAGGAATCGTACAACGCATTACAGAGAGAATTCGTTTTTCAGCTCACTCACTCACAACGTCTTTCCCTCTCCTCACAACCTATTTTCCTCCTCAAAATCATTTTTGTTCAAGTAAAAAAAAAAAAAAAATTACAAAAATATATATTTTTCAAACGAATTCCTTTTTAAAAGAAAAACAAAATGTTTTTCAAAAGTAACATACTCAAAAAGGGTATTTTTCTTATTGCCTGCGAAAGACGGCTAAAAAATTAAAATCAATTTTCTTATGCAAGAGTAACTTTTCTTTATTTATTTTTCACTTAAAATCTCAGCTATCTAGTTGTTGTTGTTGTTTTTTAATCCTTAAGATGACAATATTTTAAATATTATCCTTTCCCTGTGTATGGTTTTCATTCCTATATTAATTTATTTTTCGAATTCTGCATGCAAAAACATGCATGTCTTTAAGTAAATACAAACATGTGTATATATAAATAGTTGTATTACATTTTCCTCACCCTCGCTGCTGCTCCTAACGCTCTACAACAAAGGGAGTCCGTGTGTACGTGTGTGTGCATTATTTTACTCTTGCATGCGTTTTATAGTTTGCATACTTTTAGGAGTGCATGATGCAAAAAGCTTTAGGAAATATTATTTTAAGAAAGATGTATAAATAAATAACATATATATAAAAAATTAAAATGCGAAAAAGTATGATAAAAACTGGAGAAATTAAAGCAAAAATCTAGACTGACTGGAGTTCAAGTTACTGTTTGTCTGATGTCGGTATACATATGTATTTGTAAATGTCTATGTTTGCATTTGTTTGTGTGTTTACTAAGGATTAAAGCTTAAACATATCAAAATTAACTTTTAAGTATTATAGTTATGATTGTTATAAATATGGAATTTAATATATTAGAAAATTAAAATAAGTAAGCAAGCTAAAATGAGAATTAATATGGAAAAAAGAATTAAGACACCTGTAGTTAATTTAGTCCTTAGGAGTAAAATTAATTTTCAACATTAGTTATACAAAATAAAATACAATGAGTGAAAGAACATTTTACCTTTTGAATTATGATTTCATTGCAAAGAATGAGAAAAATTTAACTTTTCATTTCATTTTTTTCAGTAAATTTTGTTTTCAGGGGCTAAATTCCGCAACGATGGATTTTGAAATGTTCACCACTTTCAGTGTTCACTTTTAATTTTTGGGCCCGCAATGGTGAGAATGAATAATTTTGACATTTAAAGTGTGCACTTAATAATTATTTTTTCACTCAAAAATCTTCGGTGAATTTTAGTTTTTTGTAAAATATTTTGAACTTGAAAAAAATAAACAAAAGGATTATGTTTGTATATTAAAATTATCTATTCAACATCTTGTGTGATACAGTTAATTTGACAAATCAGCATATCATTCAGCCGGAAGCAACACATTCAGCTCAATAAAATTCATTGTTTTTTACGGAATGGCTTTTTAATGAAAAGTGAACACTGTGTCTGTCAGTGGATTTTATTTTGGTGTTCACTGGTAAAAAAAAATTCATAGTTGCGAAATCTAGCCCCAGTTTTTAATTTTTTTTTTTTACTTCGTTTTTCAACAACAAACGAATGTAATTTAGGATTATTGCTTTTTCCAGCTGTGTTTGTTTATTGAAATTTTTTCTTAAACAAATATTTATTAAACACTAAAGCATTTTACAAACAATAAACAAATATTTAATATTAAATATTAAAAAAAATTGTCCATGTAAAAGTAAAATTAATAAAAATTTTACAAGCTTCAATTGTTTTCAGAAAGCCAGCAAAAAAAAAAGCGAAATAAAAAATACAAAAAATCGACACGTTTTAATAAACTCTAATTGAAATTGTTAAGTAAATAAAAAAAAGTGAGAAACATTTTTAGTCGAAATACAATAGAGCCATAAAAAAATTTGTTTGAAAATTAATTTAAAAATAGCTCCAGAACTGTGATCAAAATACTGCGCGAAAAATGCACTGATAAAGCAGTGGGAGGGACGTATTTTATGCTTTTATTAAAAATTACCATTTCAATATTGTAAAGGGTGGTCTAACCAAAATGCACGATGTTAGATGTGAGTCACAGTTTAACGTAACATTTTTTAACGAACTTAAAATCATATTTCTTTGTTGCAATGTGTGACAAATCAAACCATGGGGAGATACACAAATGAGCAGCGTGTTAAAATTACGAAAAGAGGCGACACAAATAAAAGTGCATTTCGCGATTTTTTTTTTTTGCCCGCATAATACACGCAATGTGTCCACAATCGGGACCCAATGTGTCCACAAATTTCAGCGAATCGTGGTCATTTGAAAAAACAGCTGCTGAAAATGATCGATTGGTAGAAGCGCGGCGTCGAAGGCAAGAAGAGTAGGCCTCAGCCGAAAAAGTTTGAATATGAGGAATTGCAATTACTCGACAAAGATTGTTGCCAAACGCAAGAACTTTCGCTGTTATTGGGAGAGTCACATTTTCCTACGTTTGAAAGCATTGAGATACATGCAAAAGCAAGGAAATTGGGTTTCATATGAATTGAAGCCGAAAGACATTGAAAGGCGATATTGCAATTCGGAAATGATGCTTGAACGCTACAGATTGTCAAATTAGCTTACATCAGCACCTACCTTGTCGTCCTAATCTGATGATGGACACACTGCACGAGGTTAATTATTCACGATCCATCAGTGCCTCTGTGTGGCCTTCTATGCTCACATATAGTAGTTATATAGACGAACCCCTTGCTTAAGAGTTTGCGATTTATAATCCCTCCTGTATGCAATTTCCCAACAGTTAATGGAAAACAAGGCTTAATAAGTTGATAGACCCTAGACCGTTAAAAATATCAGCCCATAACCAACTCATCTGACTTGCCATTACCCCTTGTTCAGTGTTGCAAGACAACAGCACCTCGGGTGTTATAAGCCGCTGAAAACCGACATACACCAAAGTTATCATGGAAACTAACTCCCCTTTCTGCGATTTTAAATTTAAACCACAACCAAAACGTTTCAGCCAAGGCAGGCACCTCAACCGTGATCAGCACCGATATGGTCTACCAAGCAGAACTTCTCGGGGGCTCTACTGGTCCCCATTCTACCCTAGGTAAGGATTACGGAATTCCAATAAACAATATAAACCATGTGGCTTCCTAGTTTTATTTGCTACAACAAACGAGGAACTCTTATCCCTCTGTGCCCAAAAAACAAAATAGAATGCCCTGGTTTGGTGTACGCCAAGGTAAAGCTTGCTAATTGGGAGGGGGCTTGAACGCTATAAAAAAAGTTATTTTTGCATCGCATTGTTACTGGTCAAGCGCAAAGTCACATGTGGAGCTCTACAAACCAAATAAACCAACGCCAAAATCGAATATCCATTATGCTCTGTATTTGGTGGAATCACAAGGATATTTTGTATTATAAGCAGTTGAAATCGAGTCTGACGATCGCAGGGGACCGGCATTGAAGACAGTTGATTTGTTTGACGAGAGCAATCAACGAAAAACGGCGAGCATATTCTACCCGACACGCGGCCATATCTTTGCATTATGACAATGCTTGGCTACATGTTGCAAGTCCAATCAAAAACTATTTGGAAAACAGTGAATGGGAAGTTTTAGCTCACTGGCATTATAGCTCAGATTTTGCCCCTTCTGACTACCATTTGTTTCGATCTACGCTGAGCGACTATACTTACATACTCTTCACTTTAGAACAGTGTAACAGAAATTGTCTTGATTCATTCTTGTCCTAAAAACCGCAGCAGTACTTTTGGCACGAAATCCATATGCCACCAAAAATAGCTTAAATATATAGCTTGAATAATTTTGTTATAATAAACGCAATTGTCAAGCAAAAAATCGACATTGTACTATATATTATTATTTTTATGAAACTCTCGATATTTGAATCAAAAGAAGAGATATACAAGGCAGAATTCTATAGATTGATTGACCAATTCATGTCCACAAAAATTCAAGAAAAAAAAAACATCAGTTAAGAAAATTGAAAGTTTCCGTTTTCTTAATTCCAAACCAACGCTATAAATTTACAGTTATAACGCTTTGTTGGAGTGTTGTAAAAATCTTTAACTTCCAGGCATATATTTATATATATGTACTGGAAATTACATGACTTTAAATCACAAGCGAGTTTTCGGTGTGAATTTAGCTTGAACAAATAGAAGGAAAAAAACTATATACCTTCTTAAAAACATGTGAGTTCAATAGACTTTTCTTGTGTTTCGAAATCACTTTGAGAAAAAATATAATCTTTCGAATTTGTTAATGGATAGTTCTCTCTCTCTCTCTCTTTCTTCAGTCCTCCAGCGTTTAAGTAGAATTATAGGTTAATTATAGGTAAGAGTCGAAACAAGAAATTTTATTCTTTCAGAAATGAAACATACATGCAACAATAAAGTTAGCATACTTTAAGGAAAATCATTTGATATTTTTCATAAAACTTAGCACCCCCTAGTTATTGAAGGCGTTGTAGCTTCAACAAACTCATCCTTACGGAAATAAATCATGTAATCAAAACTATTTCGCTTCAAATATTTATCAGAGTGGAATTTATATAACATGAAAAAATCCCGTTGAAAGCTATCGAAAATAATTGTCGTGTTTAATTTTTCTTTTTCTTTACTATTTCATTATTTAAATAAAATTTAGCATGTTTAAAAACTTTCATATATTCCATCATAAATCAAATATTTGTATATGTGCATATTTATGTATGTTTGCGCATATTTTTTTATATATTTAATTTAAATTGTCTTCTTTTTATTGTGTCAGATTCTGTAAATGCATAATTTATTACTTGTACAAAAGCAAATATAAATAAATGTATGCAGAATTATACTAAAAATATTCAAAAGTGTGGAAATATTTCAGACATGATGTATTTTCAACTACTATACTACCACAAATGTAGGTATTATAGTCATTCAAATACATACCCAACAAACACATTGGTATAAAATTAATTTATCATTTGATATCAACTATAATTTCCCACGGCCAAATTCATAAAAAATATTTTATATTTACGAGTATTAAAGGTTTTTTGGAAAAAGTCTGTATAAAGTTTGTCAAATAAAACTTTAATAGACATAAAACATATTTTATGAATAAGGCCGCAAGCCTTTTTAATAATTGGTTTTGAAATTAGAACGAGTGTTTTTGATTCTCATACTCAAATTTATATTAGTTTAGATTTAACATACTGCCAGGCACAGTAAAGCTATTAGTCCCGTTGAGTTGTCTGAGTGTGATATGTGTCTGAGCAGGTCTATAATCACTGGTTTAGTCCAGAACCAACCCAAGGATTGGATGAGAGAGTCCAGTTCACCAGTATCACATTCGGATATTTCTGCCAAATTAAAAGAAAGTGGGCAACACACTCTCTCTCTCTCTCTTTTACTCATCCCCTCAAATTCTACAGAAATCATTAAATGGAAGATGTAATCTTTTTGCATGCGTCCCAACTCGTATATGATAATGTCCTTGCAACTTGCACCGAAGCAAACCCCTAAGGAAACAAGTCCGCCTATTATCATACTTAGGCCATGTCAGTATTGATATTCGACAAGTAATCTCACAGCTAGTGCTTTCAACGTACCCTTACTATCTGATATTTCTCCCGCATACCTTGTAGTCCCTGAACTAGTTTTTAAGAGTAGTTCTCAAGATTAAGACAAATGTGAAAGCACTTATTGCAAAAATTATATTATTTCAATTATATGAAAGTTTTAAAAATTTAAGAAAAAAAAAAAATTAATAAACGCGATTTATTTGTAAGAAATATATAATTAAATTCGAGTAAAACTTATATGTAATAATCAAGACACGCAGTTTTGTCATATATTTTCAAAAAATCTTTTGTTTTCTTCAAGAAACAAATTTTTTTCGACTAGAAAACCTTTTTTGCGTGTTTTTGGTTCCATTTGTTCATAAAAATATAAAAAGTAAGCTCCACAAATTTCAAAAAACGTTTTTCATAGAAAAAAATTTCTTTTTTTTACTTTTAAGCATTTCAAAAAACTAGCAAAAATAGATAAATATTATGACACCACTGAAAACACGAGTAGATAAAAGTGAAAACGTGAAAAGGAAGAAATAAGTTTATTATATGATCGAGGCGTTACACAGAGTCAAGAGAAAGAAGTACTTTCGAGAGTATCAAGAATACTAAATAATAACAAAAAATTAAAATAAAAAAGAAATGATAATAGAAATACAAATTTGTAATGCAAAAATTTAGTTTCATTCATTCCTTTTGCACTATATATTACAATCCACTTTTGAACAAAATTTAAGAACAACGTTTGAAAGCAATTTTATAATAAATAAATTTTTCAATTTGAAAATAACTTCCCCCTTTTGTTAAGAATGCTTCGCACTTCTATTTGATTTCAAATTGGTGTCAAACGTTTGGCGTTAAGCGCCGTGGCCACACATCAAACTATTTGATTAATTTGAATATGTATTAGAGAAATTACCGTCAAATTTCATTTTAAAATTATTTTGACAAGAAAAAAATGTTTATCACTATATACCAAATTAATTTTTGTTTGTAAAAGAATGTTTTTAGATTGATTTAATTTAATAATTTTTTTTTCAAATTGAAACTGTTAATAAAATATCAACAAATCCAAAAACAAAATTCCTCTTCGTCACCAAAAACCAAGACCACACAAAAATTTAACTTGAAGTAATTAAGCGTACACACATCAAACTATCTTCAAACTTCTGCTGCGTCGTAGTAAAAATCTAAATTATTCTTATTTTCTTCAAACACATATTAAACAATATGTTTGAATTTATTCTTACTAATACAATGAAAAAATCCTGGTTTGAAGAAACAGTTTAGAGAAAATAATCATTCACAATTTGATTTTAAAATGTTCTATGAACAGCACCATTGTACAACAGCACATAGAAGACAGACGAATAAATTTTTTGATTGCTTTCCATAAAATATTTTTAGACAAGTCGCTCGTCTATGTTGTATGAACAGCATCAAAGCGAATTCATAAGAGGTGAAATTACAGCGAAGCTGATAACTTTTTTTTTATTCTGTTTCAGATGTCAATGGAACAATTAAAAGATAATACAAAAAAAATTTTGGGACTTTTTATTTTTTAAATTATGTATTATCCTCCCCCATCTGGCTGACCATTTTCAAACCAAACTTTATGATCTGAGACTTTAATTTTCACGAAATAATTAAAAATTTGTCTTTTCTTAGAAATTTTTTTTATTATATTATTTTTGAATTTCTTTTTCTGTTTATATTTTTCCCTTGACATTTGAAAAAAATTTATTTTTTGTAGTCTTGAATTCGCCTTGAACAGCACAAAGCCATAATGTTTGTTGGGTAAACACAACAACTACTCGTACATAATGACAAATGTCAAAATGTCAGTTGAATATAAAATATTAAATTAATTAAAATTATTTTATATTTGTATGTAAAACAACTTGACCAAAAAACTATGAATTTATAAATATGGAATACAGGAGGTACTATATGAGGGATTTACACAGACACGCTTAATAATACATACATATGTACTTAGGTACGTGCATGCACAAGTAATCCTTTGAACAATTATTTATTTAAATTTATGTACATAAGCATAAACAATTTAGTATTCAAAATTTAAGGAAATTCAATAGTTCTCTCGCATTTTTAAACAGTTCTCATGTAAAACTTTCATTCACAAGATGTTTGATAAAATTCAAAAGTCTGATTGTCACTTGCATTAAAAATTCAATTTTTTCTGGTTTAATATATTATAATTTGAAGCATTTCTTTTTTGTTACTTTTTGAATGTTTAAATTATCCTTTTATCCTTTAGTTAGAATAAAAAAACAACCTTCTTAAACGGTTTCAACTCTTTTAGTAACATATTTTTTTTAGTTGGTAGGACTTTTTTCACCGCCTTGCATTCATTTTGCGCTTTTGTTGCTGTTTTCTTAATTTAATGACTTAAATGCACGCACTTGTATTTCATATCCTTGCTTCATCTCTCGTTTGCCAAATGCCGCTTGGTCTTCATAATTTGTACCTGATGGTTTTTAAGTGAAATCTTTTGAAAAAAAGAGGTTTTTATGCTTCACTTTTAGCGTCATTTTTTCAACTTGCTTTCATTCATTTAATGTTATTTTTACTGTTGATGGCAAGCCATTAAAAAAATGGCTTTTAATGCAACCAGCCATCATTTAGTACTTAATATTTTCACACACTCATACAAACATTCATTTGTAATAAAAAAAAAGTACATGTGTGGCTTTTTCTATCTGTGTGTAATCGTGTCTGTTTGGCTTGTTATATCTTTAAAGCATTTCAAGTCACTATTTTATAGTTGGTAGTTAAAACTAAAGGTACCAGAAAAAAAAGCTGAGACCCCAAGCACTGATACCAATATTGTTTTAATTTAAAATTGAGCCAAATAAAATACAAAACTTTTTGCTAATGAAGATGAATAGCAAGCAAACAGGCAAAGAAACATAGTTAGGTTTGTATTAAAATATGCTCTTAATTAATAAAATATAATAAATCTTTAAGAAGAGAAGAAAACGGAAAAAAAGAAAAACATCAATTTGAATTTAACAGCCATGTTCTGAGAAACGCGCGATTTGAAATCTCAAAGCGTTCTTAAAATCGCTAAGTTCACTTTTTGGTGGACTAATGAACACGCGTTTTGCAGCCGCTTCGGAATTTTTGCCAAAAAGAAAAAAATACAAATGAAAATAAATTGACAATAAATAGACCAATTAAGGCAGCTTTACCATGTACTCGTATAAGTACATGATGAGCTGTTTTTTGTTTCCAATATTTTTTATTAATACGGCCGTATGACTTTGTTGATTTTTCAAAGGGCACTGCTACATGTTCAATATATACTCGTATTGTGGTATTTGAAACGCGATCCATTTTAATGAATTGATGGATCACAAGCGTATGCAACATGTTCAATATTTATCGTGTCAATATTTACATTATTTTTCTGCTGTGCTACCGGCACCACATACATAATCGCTTTTACTATTTTCTGCTTTATTAAAAAAATTTTACACAAATTTTATTTACTTTTTATTGGTTAAATTTTTTGCACTATGTATTTTATTTGTTTTTTCTACTTTTTACCAACGTATCGCGATTTAATATCACGAAGAATGCTACACATTCAATATGTATCGCGTGATCCGCGATCCACAATCTGGATTTCAGAATATAAAGCTATTCTGCGATATGGATCGCGATCCATCAATACACGTTCAATAATTATCGCGATACTGGATCGCGTTCAATATACAGTCATGGACGAAATAATAGGGACACTTAACTTCAATATTCAAAGACATGTATTTTTAAAACGAGATCGAGTATTACAAAAAAGTAAAAAGTGATTTGTGGATAATTTCTCTAGTTTTCGTGTTCGTTGTTGTATCGACGAGATTATGTAAGTTATGTGCTACGAGGGTTGAACTAGAAAATCAAATTATTTTAATGTAGCTTTTAAGTATTGGTTCTAAAATATTTATAGCTTCATTTTTTAAGTTCATAATTTTGTATTTTTAGCTATAACTAAGTTGACCATTTTCAGTTATCATATAATTATTTCACCAGTTGGCCTTTAAACAGAGATTATCAAATTAGTAGATATTTACGACTTTACTGAAGCCAGAGGCCGAATTACCGCATACATGATCGAGTAAAACTGTTCGTAAATTTTTTTATTGGGATTACTGCAGTCGTTATCGAACATGTACTATCGTAATTTAAGATTACAGCAAACGATAACGAGTAATGAACTCGGGTATCAACTGTTCAAATTGCACTCGTTAGCTTTATTGCGACCGAAAAGAAGTTTCTTGTTGTTGAAGTACACAAAAGTGAAAAATTGTAAGTACATATTAGAAATTAAGAGCAAATAATTAGTATAAAGAAAACATTTGTAAGAACAATATTAATAGAAAGCAAAAGGATTCAGTTGCACAATATATGGTTGAACTTCCTAAATTGGCTAAAAATTTATAGGGCTTACTCATAACTCTATCACATAGTCGATTTCAAGCGTCTGCTGAAAACTTCTAGAAGTGGTAGAGTTAATGCCAGTTGCAGCTTAGCAGGTAATGCTGTACGCAAAACTCAGTTCACAAAGCAGAAAATAGAACGCGTCTTTTGAAAGCATAAACTGCTTAATGATTCTTAAATACTTATGTATGTATGTTAATTATTAATTACTCGTATTAATGGAATCGGATGGTGGAATTTACAGCAGTAAGCAATGGCAATGGATCACTTTAATAACTCACTTGCTTTCTAATGCATACAGTATTAGAATCATCTTCGGACGACAAACACAGTAATATTAATGTTGCGATAATTTTTTATTTATTTTATTTTTATTATCTTTAATTAATTATTTTTCAAGTTTTTACAAAGCGTCGAAATTTTTTTTCTTCTGCTTACAAACATATGCATGCTACTTTTACTAAAACATATGTTCGCTCTATTACAAACTAAACAAAAATCTTTTACATTATTTTAGCAATTTCGATACGTGAGCTTTCGAATGAAGGAATCAGTGTATTCGATACGTCATGAAATTGTATTCGATACGAGAGTATACTCGATCATGTATCCGGTAATTCGGTCACAGGTCTTACTGGATAGTTTTTTAAAAATAAACCTTGATTTTTTTACTGCTATTAATGCAAGCGTATAACTATGAATGTATATGTCTGGCCATTACTGCTCTAAAGCCTGGTTTTTAAGTTATGATGATCTTACTGAAAAAAAACTATGCGTGTTTTCAGCACTGACTATGTCAATGAAAAATTTATTTTTTGTGCCACACGTTTTCATCCACATTATCTAGTAAAATTATTTTACTATTTAGCATTATCTTTGCAAAAATACTAAGCTATTCGCTATTCATGACATCTCATCCTTAACTGGTCATTCTTTTCATATGTAAACAAATGAATGTTAAAATTATCATCTGCAAATGTACTTTTTTCTGCTGTTTAATCATTTCCATAAATGTTAACAGTTTTATGTTTATGCGAATTTTTCACAGTATGTAGTCAAGAAGAACAAGGATAGAAGAGAGCAAAATAAAATATAAACGGAAACGGAAGTGCGCTTATGGTATAAACATGAAAATGAAAATCCAACATTTTCTCTGCCACTACTCACTCATTCAACTACCAACATAAAAATTATTGTAGTTGTGTTTTTTTCGTCTTTTTCAGTTCTTGGATTTTATACTGCTGATGGTGTTATTCTTGTTGCCAACATATCGTCATATAAACAATTTTTTTATAGCATAATTTTTTGCCATAACAGTTTCTTGAGATTTGTTTTTTCTATTGTTGTTGCACATTAAGCGATAACATTTCGTCATATCGTTAAAAATGCAATTTGTTGAGTTTTAATGACAAGCAGCTGGGAGGAGGGAAAATCTATGTATTTATAAAATACACTAAACGAAAAAGTTGAAACAATTTTCCTTTTTTTTATTCATATTTCATTTTTTTAACAGAGAAAGTTTGATTAAATTACGTTTTTATTGTCGATCTCATGTAGAAAGGTCGTAAATACCACATTTGAATTCTTTTCTGCGATTCTAATACATTTCACACAAATACTATTCGTAACAAGGGCAATAGTTTCATAAGTAGTGATGTAAAAAAACAATATTTAGATTTTGATTATAGTTTCCATAATTTTTCGTTTTGTCCTTTCTACTCTAAGTTATATTAGTTAGAGAATTTCTACATGAGACCAACCATTTGTAGATGCATAACATCAGTGTAAAATTGTTTGAAAATGTATGACAATCGTGTGAACTGCCAATTTTTAACTTACAACGTTGTCAAAAAACCCATTGTAAATCAATGGTAAGACGACAATGTTGGCAGGCATCTGATAATCGTGAGAACACTCTTCGCCGGCATTGCCAGATAATTGGCTGGTATTGTAAGCTCAGTTTTAATTGTCAGATGTATAAAATTAATGCATCTGATAATGGCATCATTGTCAGAAAAAAATTGATGGGCCACACTGCAAAGCAGATAGTTGTTAATATACATAAGTGGCAATGCCTTACAACATGTCTGGCAAATTTTTTCATCTAACAATCTAACAATTTTTGTTGTCAGATGAATTATTTGTCAGACCATAGACTGTCAATGACATTGTAAGATTTTCTTACGATCGTTTGAACACACAATTTACTTCTGCAGGACAGTTTTTCATTGTCACTACATTGTCAGCATGTTGCCAGATCTTACAATATTGTAACATCTGACAACCGTGTGTACATAGCTTTATGCTTTTTATTCATTCATCGTTGAGCAAGCGATCGTAATTATTTAAGAAATTTATTAAGCACTGTAGTTGGACGAAGCATACTAATAAATGCACACATCTCACTTACAACACAAAAAACGGTCAAAAATATATAATAGCGTATACGTTCAAGAGCGACATTCAAAAAAGTTTCAAGTATATTTTCATTACATTCATTATCCATACTAATATTATAAATGTGAAAGTAACTCTCTCTGTCTGTTACCTTTTCACGCCTAAACCGCTGAACCGATTTTGATGAAATTCGGTATGCAGATACCTTGAGGTTCCAGAGTCGTTATAGGATAGTTTTTATGAAATTTGAGCCACAAGGTGGTCAAAAGGAGGCAAAATGACCGTCCAAAAATTTTTTTTCCTTAATATTTCCGCAATTCATGAACCGATCTTTTCTTTTAAGAGGGTTTCTAAAGAATCTGCTAACAAAAAATTTTTTTTGGACATCGGACTGAAAAACTGTCCGCAAAATAAATTTCAGATTAATCTTTTATAAACTTGTTTAACAATGTTTCTCTTTTTGCTTATATTTTACAGTTTTTCCCTAACCTTTGCACTTTCTAGTTGTACGCAGCTGTAGTTTTTTTTTTTTTTTTTTTAAGATCTATGGTTTGGGCTTTAATTATTCGCAAGCCTTTGCCCTTCAATGCAACAAATATATTTATAGTTGAATTTAACTATCCCCCCTTTAATTGTAGCATAAATAATTTTATCAATTTTACGAACAATTTTAAGTTTTGATCCAAAATCTTCTTCTCGAACATCATTTCATTACGAGTTGCAATTTTAAGAAAATCTATGTGATTACGGTAATTGAGTTGTGGCGGAAAGAAAGTGCTATTTTGAACCACACTATTTTTATATTTCTGCTATCGTTTTTGGAGCATCTTTAATGCACTTAATATACATTTTCTCTCCTACAAATAATATAAAATTATATGAGTTTTGTCAAAGTAACTAAATGCAAAATAAATGATTTCATATGCAACTTCTTTTTTTTCTCTTTTTTTTTTTGCTTTATGCAAATTTAAATTAATAGTAATAATCCCTTTTGGCATTAAGGGAAGTTCTTTTGAATTTTCAAAATATTTCAATTAACTTTTATTGCTTATAGATAGCAACACAAACTATTTTTATAACCTTATTGTCTTTTAGTCTGTAATATCCTTTGGCATTTGCTTTATTTTCCGTTAACATTTTTTGCTTTTTGTCTTTTCAGTTGTAATTTTTACAACTGCAAACAAATGAAATTTTCTTCAACTTAACTTGTAAATTTAAATGCAAGAAATCTTATACTTTTATTATAGAAAGGTTTTGTTTAAAACGTACAAGTCTTGCAGTATTTACTGGCATTTGTCACAATAAGCAGAAAACAAAAACAAAACAAAAATATATATATTTTTTTTGTAGCAGTAACTAATCTTCCTGCATACGAGGAAATGCTGACATTTGTTTTGTACTCGTACTTGCAAAGCAATGATTTGAGCAAAAACAAAAGAAAGAAAGAACGAAAAGTAAGATATGTAAGAATGAGGAGAAATGCAACTTGGCACTTATCAAACACATAGATTTTCTAAACTAAAGCCAGTTAAATATTTTGACAAAATGCTTAGCACACACAGATAAATATACGTATGCATGTTTGCCATGTATGCATAGAAAGACTAATCTTCGTTAGATTTAAAATTGCCTTTCCCTTTGCTCCTGTTCACAAGCGAACATTCGTTTATTGTCATTTTACACATATGACCAAAGTTATTATTACTGGCTATATAGTAATGGAAATAGTCTTACTTGTTTTTGGCAAACAGCACCCAACAACTCAGCACTATAAACTGAATGATTGCATGTCCTTCATAATTTACCCAAAATTGAAGGAAAATATAAAATAAAAAGGGATCATTACAGAAACCAACAGCATTATTATTATTATGAGGAGTACAAATTGTTTACATTATGAATTCACAGTTTGAAGAGGAAGGCAAGCTGGCAGGCAATAGATCTATCTATTGCTCTTGCTGCTCCTTCTTCATATGTGTCTTTACGGTGAACAAACTATTTTAAAATTTTCTGCAGTTTTTTTTATTTGTTTTTTTGGCAAAATGGCCAAAAGACAAAAAATAAATAAATACTGGCGAAAAAAGCATAATAAAAAGCAGCTTATAACATTAATGACAGGCCAATAAATGCTAATGACATTAAGTTGGATATAAATTTTTAACACAATATAAAAATAATGATGGAAAAAATATCACTTCAAAGACAAGAAGAGACAGCATTCCAGTAGCAGGAAAATACAAAGTTGGAAGTGAACTACAATTGGTGGTAGTTTCAATAAAAGATATATAATTTTTCTTTTTTTTCAATCTTTTGGAGAGCATTTTTTTCGATGAAGCGTTTTGTCGTGTTCCCATCGCTTGAACTGCCATAATCATAAACAGGCTTTTCTATATAAAAAATGAATAAAGTTGCTTTAAAATTTGGAATCTCAAGACTTAACGCCAGGATAAGATTTCTGGTTTAATTATAGACAAGCGAGTTCATGGTTATGGCAGATCAAACGATGGGAACACGGCAATACGCTTCTTAGAAAATCTAGATATCACATCTTCAATTACTAAAGCGCTTCAAAATAATAGCGGTTTTCAACTCTTTGTATTAAATTTAAAATGATTTTAAATATAATGCTATACTAAACGTCTAAGTGTGAGCGACTTTTTCCTTGGTATTGTAAAACAACCCAAACAAATGGCATTTGCTTAGATATTTTCAGACACAAATTCACAATAAAAGAATTTTTCGTTGGAATTCTACCCTGAAGTGAAAATAGTTTGAATTCACTTCAGTTTCAAACTTAGTATTATACATTCTACTCTTTACTTTTCATTTATATTTTTTGTTTTCGAACATTAATTCGTAGTCTGGTTCTTGAAACTACTTTTACACAAAACTTAGTAGTTTGAAAATACTTTTAAATTTCATATTGAAATTGATAGCGTATAAGGAAAAAGTGAGTATAATTGCAATCACATAGAAATAAAAGGGTTAGGTGAAGTCGATTGGCGATATCATCTCTTATTTTATCGGTTACGGAACTACTAACTCATCTGAGTCATCGTCATCACTTTCATGTCTTGGGCTTACACCCACTGGCTATATCAAAATTTTGCATAAAATGACACTTAATAAATTACGATTATCGTTGTTCATGAAGAATTTTAAAAACCTAGGTAAATTTTGCTCTTACACATTACTACATTGCTCTTGCACGTCGGTTTTTGGGCAAAATAAAATTGAAAATATGGTTCGTGTCAATACTCGATATTTGAAAAGTTAAACAAGTTTTCTTTTCAAAGTTCATTTCAAATAAAAGAATTAAAACACCCAAACTGCTATTTGTTCATAACAACAAAAATGAAAAGGTAACTTTTCAAATAACATTTGATATTTAATTATTTGATCTTGTTTAAGTAAATATTTCTTATTTTTGCAGCTAAGGATCGTTTTATTTTCTTATAAAAAAATCAACAGTATTTATTTTCAATATTTCCATAACAATTTGTTATCATCGTCGGGAATAATAATATGTTATTAAAAAAAATTTTCAGTTTGAAAAATTATTGTCAAAAAATTCCTATATACAAAAAATCCATACACCAAGAAAAATTATTAATTAATACACAAAGAAACATTCTTAACAATATTATCAAATTGAAAACTTAAAAAATATCTATTTAATTTACTGACAGAAAATTTTTGGGTTATTAAAAATTCAAAAAAGGAAATAATATTAATAACAATAATAACAAACATAAAAAATAACATACAAACCAAAATAAACTAATTCTGTAACCAACACATGTTCTGCAACATGTTTTTTCTCAACTAGCAAAACAAATGTTGTTTACAGAATAACGCGGAAAAAAATATTAATATAATTTAAAAAAAAAAAAAAAACTATCCTAAAATTCATTCCTAAACTATTCAAATCTAGAATTTCTTATTAACTAAATATCTATAATTCTGTGCTAGTTTTTCTGTGTCTACCTTGAAGTTAATTCTGTGTGTTGTTGGTGTGTTTATAATCTCTAACATTTCTAACATGTAATGCTTCGTATAATTATTTTCTGTTCTTAAAATTGAAACATTTTCCAAGTTTGGAGAGTGATTAAATCTTGAACAATGAGAGAATAAAGCTGTTTTCTGTGAATTAATATCCCTATATCTTTACTCTGACTTATGTCCTGCAATTCTAGTTTGTTTTAATTTGTTTTTTGAAGGTTCCTATGTAAACTTCACTACAATTTTCTTGGTCATTACCCTGACAAGGAATTCTATAAGCCGAATTTGAAATAGTATAATTTTCATGCCGAAGAATTTTATTTTTTTTTAATAAATGTGCGCTCCTGGCCACAGTAGCCCAGTGAGGTGGTTAACAATAAAACGTCAGATTAAATTTAGTAAATATATCTAATATAATTTATAAATTTTTTTTAGGGAACTCGATGTGTGTTTGTTTTTGATTGATTAATTTAAAATTTTGTTGAAAAATTGGACTTATTCGTCCAATGCTGGATGTAGCGTGCATGCCCTTTTCAACATAAAATTTATTCAATTTCAAAATCTATTCTTTGCCAATATTAAAAATAACTATTTTTTATAATTTTTTTTTTTTTTTTAGAAAAACGTCAAACAATTAAGCAACATTTTTGTTAAAATTTGGCAATTTTTCACTCATTTTCAAAAGAGTTCTTTTCACGAGAACATACCTTGAGATAATTAAATAATTTTTTTGTGTATGGATTAAGAATAAATAATATATAATAGGCTTTTCATAATTTTCTGCACGCTAATATCGTAGATATGTACGAAAACGGAAATTTATAAATAAATGCCAAATATCTCTCAAACTATTACCGATATCTAAATAAAATGAAATGATTCTTCTTTATCTTCTTATTAGGTTTCCAAAAAGTTTAAACTTTTTTTAATCAGATAGTATTTACAGAAGTTATCAGCCGAACTTTTTCATACCCGAGGTGGTAAAATTTGACTCCCTGTAGGTCAACATATAATACGGTGGTTCAAATTTGATTATTCTTAAAGCCTATTTGTCTATGATTCCTTCTCACATTGTTTTATGATTAGATCGCAAGTTTCAAAGATACAGATTTATTGCCCTTATTTTTCTTGCCTTGGCCCCATTGTGCAACGTTTGCGCTCGGCGACGTTTTAAAGAAAAACTTGCTAGCAAATGCAAGTGTTTTGATTATTTTTTTCGACGTATTTATTAGTTGTTAGTACGTACACACTTGTGACAAGTAACCAGCCTGTGTAAACTCAGTGTAAATATGTTTCCAGAACTGACGAAAGCGATAGCTCTCATGTCTTTTATAGAGCCTTTTTAATAGAAAAAAAATTTTTTTTTCAAAATAAATTCTTTTAGCAGGCACTTTTTACTTTTTCAAAAATTGTTCCTATATATACTGTTTAAATAGCTGATTTTTTTTTAAAGCAAATAAAGGCGGTCCATTGAAATGTCAGCACTACTTGAAAAAATTTCTTAGTAGTAACACATACACACAACATGTTTTAAAAAATTTCCATACATATGTTTGTATGTATTTATTTCTGACATTTACTCAAATATCTTTTTCGAGAAATTGAAATTGTATAAATATTATGCCGAATTCTAAAAATGTTCTCTTGCACTCACCTGGAAACTCTTGTGGTATCATAACACCCTTTTTACGATTCGTTGCAGCTGTCTTAGCATTGTGACCATGATAAATATGCCGCTGGCGCACCAATCGATACAATAGAAATAATTCGCCTTGTTCCTCATCACGACTATTATTGTGATTGACATCACTTGTATTGGTTGAAGGACTTTCCGTTTGAGGACATTTTCCAGCACTATTATTGCTGCTGTTACTGGCCAAAGTTTGCGTTATCGGATTGTTTCCTACGCCACCCAAACCCGAAGAGGCACTTGAAGAAGAGGTGCCGGTATTGCTATTTGAATTTGAACTAATCGGATTTGGATCGGTTGGTGAGGCAGAGGAAGAGGAGGATGGCAAAGCGTTTTTAGCACTCGACGAAGAGTTTGAGGTGACGGTGGATGAATTGTTTGAAGAGGAGGATTGTAAAGTTTCATTGGAGAATAGAGTTTTGTAGGAAATGCGTACTACTCGTGGCAAAGAATAACGTTCAAGAAATTCTTCCACTTGCAAAGGTTCGTTTTGAGACTGTAAAAAAATGACAAATAAAAATATACAAGTCAGTTAAATAGGGTATACCACGTAGTTTTTTACCTCATTACTGTTTCTAGAAGTTTTGCTATCACCCGTAGAATAATCACCCATACCACTCGTAAATAATCCCTGGCCACAGGTGCCGCCTGTTAACAGACCACTACCACTGCCTCCACTATAACCGTGACGCATACGCCTCTGCAATCGCTGTTTCAGTTCAATTTCATTCCGTCTCGCTAGACGAGCATTTTCAAAATCTGCCACTGAAAACATATTAGAACTTGTATCGTGTGAATTGAATCTTCTTAGTTTGGCTTTTCTGCCTTCAGCCAGATGATGAAGACCTCTTTGAGATGGATGGTGGGCGTGTGGACCTAGAAAGGGTCCCGTGTGTTTACTAGCCGTGGTGACATTCGAAGAACTTATAACATTAGCGCTACCACCACCAACAGCACCACTGTTACCATTACTAGCCATTAAATAGAAAACAGGATTTGTGTTCGAGGTATTGTTAGCACTTACACAACCAGAGCTGCCATGTGGTTTGGCATTGTAGTGATGTGGGAGGTGATTTGAGCCATTCGCTGTAGTATGACCAGTAGAACCAGAAATATTGTGGGGAGAATTAGCTGGAAAATAAATAAACACACAAGTTTTATTTTAAATATTCTGGGGGGAAAAAGTATTATAAAGGAAACATTACTAAAATTATGAGATTGTTTCGTATGTATATGAGGGTGGGTTAATTAATTCGGGTGAGAAAAACCGTGATAGCCGTATAGCAAAAACGAAGTCTACGCAAAATTCTAGGTATATTAGCAAAGAGTAGTAAGATGAAAACCTCGCTCCCGCCGTGAGACATGAAAACTTTTATTTAAGGCATTAAAAAAATACTCTCTAAAAAAAAAAGATCTTAAAAAGATAAAATTTCTTGACTTAAAAATTTGTGTTTGCTTCCCATAATTCAGATTAGGTAGACCTTCAACAGCACACCACATTTTTGTTTTGTTACATACTGGTCACAATGTTTTTATTTTGTAATAAAAAAAAAAGATAAAAATTAGTTAAAAATTTTTAAATGTAAATTCTTGCAGAAAGAATTTCTAATAGAATACAGATGTAATAACATTAATTTTCACTTTATTAGTAAGACGCTCCCTTGAAAATGTAGAGAAAAAATGTGTTTTATTTACTAAAGGTCAAACAGCAAAACCGTTTTAAGCAAAAATAGAAATTAGTTTAATTCGTCTTCGGCGAAAAATTCAGCATGGGCAACAAACTGCAGTTGTGTCGTCAAAATAAACGGTAGCATTTAAATGCATGTATTTTATATTTAACATATTACAGTCTGTCATAAAAAATATTGTTTGTTCATTTGACAAATTTCTATACATACATATATATGCCAAATAAACCTTTAAAATAGTTCATATACAGTATTTTTATACAAGGTGACTTAGAACTTAACGTCAAGCCGAAACAGGATGACAGGATTGATTGTAACCATCATGAGAAAATCAGAAAAAAACAACATTTCACTCATTTCAAATGTTTTTTACTCGCACAAGCCCCTGTATTTTTTAGATTTTTTTCTGATTTTTTTTTATGAGCAAATTACAATTAGTTTTGCCACCCTGTTTCGGCTGGACATTGAGTTCTGGGATACGCTTTACAATATTTTTGCATTTCATTTCTTTTTTCTTTCAGTACATTTATTTTATTGTAGTCAAGGCATTGTAGTTTATTTAAATAAGTTATTTAAAACACATAAATATGTTCGCTGGCACGTTAGATAAAACATATTTATCTTCACAATTAATTAAGTCGTTACGTCATTTCATTACGTCAATCATATTTAAATCGTCATATGTATTTATCGTCACGCACGTAAAATATTGGCTTATCGTTTATAACATATTTCTTGAAAATCTGCCTTTCTAAGAAAAATATTTTTTAACTGCTAAAAACAAGAGACGGCAGAGAATTTCATCATTTATTCTGTATTCAGGTCTATTGAACAAATGAGTCACAGTGAACGTGACAACGCAATTTTAAAAAATAAGCATAAATAATAATAATGTACCTATGAAATTTTTAGTTTAGCTTATAGCAGAGACAGCAAATCGAATCGAAATGGTAATTTTAAAGCTAACTTTCGCCTATCTTCGCATTTTGTCGTACAATTAAAGTGCCCTGCCTCCTGATAGTTGTACTGTTGTACAAGATATTTAGATTTTGTGCCAGCAAAATATTACGAAATTCTTTCCGTACTTAAAGAAAGTGAACAAATACATATGTGTTGTAAGTATTTTTTACATTTGCACTTGTAGGATAAGTATAATTAAAGTTGTTATGAAAGTCTAATAAAATTACTGATGGTTACAATTCTACAACATATACAAAAACAACATGTAATATTCTCGAACTGCACTTGTTTGGGTTTCTAAATGTTGCACCACCTTCAATAAACACTCGAAGTGCTGCTAATACAAATTGAAAAATATACCTCTGATGTGAAGAGAATACAGAATTTTCTGCAGTGCTATTCACTAACCTGTTTTAACGCTAATAAAATTCATTTACCTAGTGTCTACAACTGCGATTAACTCTGACATATCTGAGAAAACGTCGGCAGAATGAGAGAGCGAATTTCTTTATGTCCATCTTAATATTTAACAAGGAGTATACGTAGTTTTGTTAATCTTATAAGAATTCACAAATCACTGAAAGCCGAAAAGAAGGCACTTCTTTGCGGTGAATAGAATATTATATGAATTTAGTCTATGCGAACATTGTGTACAAAATTAATCACGTATAGTATATATTTATTTCATAAAAACAAATTATTTTCCATTTTAAAGGGGTTTTTAAAAAGAAAATTTGCAAAACTAATAATCGGTAAAATTGTACACAATCGTTTTTTTGACAGCTCTTCTTATAAGATCCTTGCCTTGAGATTTCTCCTAAGAATGCTCTCATAAAATATATTATAAGATTGCGATAACACTGATTTGAAGTCTACACGTAACAGAATTCTCTCTGCGATTGAATTTGACATTCTCGTGTCAGATATTATCGCAGGTATGGACACTAAGTTAGAGAAATGAACACTAGCGTTGGTGTTTTCGCGATTCTATAACAGTTTTTAACACTATTTGCCTTCGTTTTAAATCAGCTGTTTTTATAGCCTGTCTGACTAGCGTTTACTAAACACCAATTATTTTTGTGGTGTTTATTTTAACAACAATGTCGTTAAATTTCTACTAGAATAACTTCAGAGTATTTGGCATACGAGTAATCGGAAGATCAACCTACAACAGTCGATCCGCGTGTTCTCCGTAAGGAGAACTTATCTTATTTATCAAAAACTGTTTTAAATAATAAATTTATAATTAGTTGTACTTGCCCTAAACATGGAATTATTTGCAAATTTTCTTTTAAATACAAAATCAAAGAATACTTTGTTTTCCAACAATAAATATAAACTGTAAAGTATTTTTCCTAAAAGGTTTGAACTTTAACAGTTTTTTTTTCTGTTCCCCTTTGTGGGTTTCTTTATTTTTAATAAAGCTGCCACATTATTCCGAATGTTTTTTTAACATACAACCAGAGGTGTTAAAAATGTTAGTGAATCACATAAGCGTTAGTGGAAACCCCAATAGCTTGCGCTAGGTTACGCTCTTTTAAAATCGTTAAAAGTTAGTGAATGCACTACTGAAATGGTTTAGAAAATGAACATTTACCGGCTGCTTCTAAATTTTTGGATGTCTCTCCTACTGAATACAATTTGTTTTTACACGGTAAAACTACCTTCCCTACACAGATTTTTGACAGATCTAAATATTTGTATTACCATGTAGAGGTGCCTTAACTAACAAATAAATACCGCAGTACAAAATATGCGAGCAATTAAAAAAATGGATACGTGATTCAATATGAGATGAATATAGACAGAGAATAATTCAATGGCTCGGCGGATGAGTGGTTAAGACAGCCGTTCATGATGCGTCATGACCCGAGTTCAAATCCGAAAATGAGTGCTGATGAGTAGTGTAGCGACAACAGCTAGTTGTCCCCAAGCTAAAGGTTTGATCATTTTTCTTGCCTTCTTCAATCAAAAGCTACTGATCACAGCAAGTTTGTAATGTAGAAAAATCCTTTTTAAGAAAACCAAAGAAAGAAAAAATTTGAACAAAAACCAGAATCTAATTTAAAAATTATTATAAAAATTTCAATAAAACATCAATAAGACACAATTTTTCTATAAACACTTTAATTGTCCTGATGATGCTAACAAACTCTTAGCGAAATATCGAAATAAAAATTAAAAACTGTTATATAAAAAAACAATATAAGATCTTAAGATGCACAAATTTAAATTTAATAATGCTAAAAAATGTAAGCGAAAAGTGCTAGAAAAAATTCTAACTGCTAAGTCGGTATAAAAATGTAGCTCCCAAAATGCCCTTGCTGGTGGATATATCTATATTCATCAATAACGTTTGATTCACACCTATCACATAAAATTTAATAGGTACTATTCGTTTATATTTCTGTAACTTTGTATGTATGTACTGTGAGTGTCAAAATAAAGTGTACAGAAATATTTCTTAAAATATTGTTTTTATTTCAGTCTTTTTATTTGGGATACAATTTTACATTTAGGTACTTTTAAATCAGTATTCAGTTCTCTACCTTAAGTTGAAGGCCCATACCACGCCTTATAAACGTTAACGAGTTCTAAGCGTCTGTCAAAAAAACAGAATCAGTGCAATTTTATGGGACAAGTGTCACATCACAATTCATAGGACGCATACGGTGCAAAAAAGTAGGTTTACTTTCTAGTTTTGCACGCAATAAAAACTGTCAGTTTTTTTTTTTTTTTTTGATAGGTATTTACAGATCTTATTTTTCAAAGTTATTGCTAAACATATTTGTGCCGTGCAATGTTTTTTCATATTTTTAAGTTAAAAATTGTTTTTTATTTAGAAAATACGTCAAACACAACAAAAAACGTTTCGCATGAAAAGCGTTATATATAACTTGAGTTTAGAAAAGTGTAGAACGCGCAAAAAGCGCAACGCATATAACACGTGGTATGAACCTTCAGATTTATTCTAAACAAAACAGCAAAAAATATTTACGACAACAAAGTTTTATAATAAAAATAAAAAATAGCTCATTATTTACACGTCAAAAAGAAGTGTACAAACTATTTTAAAAATAAAATCGATTTTGTATTTAGCTGATTTTTCTTTTCCCTTAATTACGGCATTTATTCTTCTGAGCATCGATTTTACTAATTTCTTAATTATACCTATCAGATGAAATTTTCTTTCATTCCTTCATTTTAACGGATTTCAGCAGGTCCTTAAAGCAAATTGTCTTTTTTCGGATTCGGCGGTCCAAATGTTCAATTGAATTTAAGTCCGGCGATTGGGAACCATGATTCAATATATAGGGAATGCGGTTCAGGAGCCATTCTTTTATTATATAAAATGTATGTTTGGGGTCGTTGCCCTGGTGAAAAATCTAAGATCCTTCCAATATCAATTTCTCCACACTGCCTGGCACTTTGCTCTGCAAAATGTTCAGGTGGTCCATCTTATTCATTATACGTTCAATAAAAGCCAAATTCCCAACTGTCAATGCTTAACCGTAGTTATTGAATTTTGGTCATCAAATTCATTATTTGTTCTTGTTCTCCACACTGTAACTGGTTTTTTCTGTCCAAACAAATCAAATTTACTTTCATCACGGCACATTATTCCAGGAAGAAAAATCATTATTTTGAGGTTTTGTAACCCGTTTTCGTGTAATTCCCGTCATATTGCTCTGGCACTTAAGATAGTTCCTGATGTTGCCGAAACTGCCTCTCATATTTTACCGGCACTTTAAATGGATTTTTTTACATTACGCACTATAGATCTAATTTCAGTCTGTTTTAAAAGTTTTCGACAGCATGGCGATTTTCTGGCCGAATTTTTCGTATTTATCAACAATACCAATTTCTCCTAAAGTTTTCCGTTCATTCCGAAGTTTTATTATTAATTCTCTAATATCACTAGATGATTCTTTAACCATTCCAAAAGAACTAAAAATTTACTTCACACGAGTTCTTACTCTGCCGATTACAATTAATTAACATAAAACAATAAAACAGTTTCAGTAGAACGCTGAAATAAGGCATATAACCAAATATAACGGTATTCTTTTACAGTAGCACACCGCTGAAATAATGCACACGTACACTTTATTTTGAGTCGTAAAATACTCGTATGCATTCAATTTGTTTTTGTAATTTAAATAATTATAAGAAATTTCTCAATTGTATTTTTATGACTAATTATAGAATAGTAGAACTAGTACCTATACTAATATCAAAAAACCCCAAAATGATAAATTTATTGATAGAAGGCAAAAAAACAAGCAAGACAATTTTTGTACACTATTTTGACGCTAACAGTATGTACATATGTACATACTGTATGAATGTAATTTTATCAATTCATCTCTCATTTCTTTTCTACACAATTAATACCTTCTTGCCAAGGCTACCTACATTTTTAATATCTTTTTTATTATTGGCTTGAAATTAGTTTGTAATAAGTCTTGCATTAAAACTTCACCCATTAAGCTTTAATTAACTTGTAGGTATTATTTTTTTTATTAATAAAATGCTTAATTCAATTTCTATACATAGGCACATATCT
Source organism: Thecocarcelia acutangulata (assembly GCA_914767995.1). Taxonomy (NCBI): domain Eukaryota; kingdom Metazoa; phylum Arthropoda; class Insecta; order Diptera; family Tachinidae; genus Thecocarcelia; species Thecocarcelia acutangulata. The sequence goes on from OU612097.1 coordinate 16,778,524, forward strand.
ACAAAACAACGATGTAAACAATTTTTCTGAATTTCTTATTTCAACATGTAAGAAACAAGAAACGACACTATTTTTAAGAATCTGTTTTAAAGAGTTTGTTAAAGAAGTTTTTGTTACAAACGAAAAACAAACTTACGTTTTCAATTTGTACCTAGGTATAAAATTTCGTTAATAACGAAAATCACACACTTAAAACACTTTTGGTAATCTTATCACATCTTAATTTTTAGCAAAAAGTTTGAAAATAAAATAGTTTAATTTGCTCTAATGGTTTCGAACAAAATTTGAATTTCTCACGTAGGTAAATAGAATTATTAAAACTTGCATTCCACTTTTTATATATCTATCTACACAAAATAGCTATTTTTTCCACGATAACAAATTAAATTCGTTCAGGTATTTTATATTTCATTTTATTGAATGCACATTTAAAAAATTATTTTTTTACGTTCATCAGTTTCAATTGGCATTTTTAACTTCAAAGACTGTTGCTAACGCCTGCAGTTGTTACACGTTTGAATAGAAGCATTTTTATTTCATTTACTTTTTTATTTTTTGTTTTCTTTATTTAAGGGTGGGCAGTGATTTTTCCAAAATATTATATTTTAAGGGTGGAACTTTTACACATGCAGATAAATGGTTGGTTTTTATTAACTTCAAAACTATGAACACAAAAAAATGCACTCAAATTATTCTAATTTTTAACACACTTTAACAAAGTTTCATCATAACTTCTCTCTGCAAAGAAATCACAAATTACACTTAATGATGAAATGTAGTAGGAAAATTTCTACAGGGGTTTAAAAAGAAATCTGCAATTATTTCTCTTAGTAACCGTTATTTAACAAACTCTGAGAGTTTTTTGTTTTTGCACAGAATTTCTTCATCTCTGCTTTTTGCAAAGAGACATCGAGCTGAGAGGCACGAGCAATACTGAAAGAACTCACCACTATTTGTTGTAGTTGTTGCTCCATTATTCGATGACGATAATGATGTTGGTATTAATGATGATGGATTTGTTGGTAACGATGATGAAGTTGTGTTGTTAGTAGTAGTAGCCGTGGTTGCAGTCGTCTGCGCTGCTGCTAAAGCTGTAGCTGAGTTATTACAACTAGACGAGCTGGTTTGATGATTATGTTGCTGGTGAAACTGTTGTTGTTGCGTTGATGTGACTGCTGTTGATGGAGTTGCCATATGAGGACTACTTTTGATTAACCAATTTGCCAAGTGACGTTGACGTTCAAATTCAATATTTGTGCGCTGCATTTCAGCCAGTTTTAATGAATCCGACATAATTTTTTTCCTTACATTTACGAAGCAAACTTTTCGTTTTGTCTGTTTTAAAATTTTAATATTAATTTTCCTTAATGAGATCACAGTTTATTTTATTTTTTTTTAACATAAACAAAAAAAATCTTCATATTCTACATATCTAACATGTACATATTACAAATAAAGCCTTGTTAATTGTATTATTTATTTTGCAAGTATATTTTTTAAATTTTCTTTCTAAATAAATTGCTTTTTTATTCAAACAACATTTGCGTAATTTTTTTCGTTTCTTCTACACAATTTTTTGTTTTATTTCCAGTTGTATTCAATTTTTTAGTGTGTCTAATTTCTTTTGTATATTTCGTTTTCTTTTTTTTTTATATTTTTTAATGTAAAAAGACACGACGGAACTTCGAAATCGGTGTGTAAAGAACCCGCGCGTTCCTCAAACTATAATGAGTTGAATTTCAGGTTTACTTGGCTGGTTTAGCTATTAACTGCAAACAGTTTCACGCTGTATGGAGTACACAGGGTAAATGTGTGTGTGCGATATGTCTCTCTGCATGTGATTCGTTCAGTATAGTGAGAGAGTAAATAATTTTTAGCAGCACGTTTTTGAGAGCTAAAAATAAATAAACAAAGAAAAAACATTATTCAATTGTAAAGAGCAAATGGGAAAATACGTAGTACATACACATCTACATAAGGACGTATATGTTTATTTTGCAAAGAGAGTTGCCAGTAAAAGGGGTAGTTAACTGGGGAACTCATTGTGCATAACATATATATCTATATATTTACTAAATACCTACCTATATGAATAAAATGTGAATTTAAGCACAGGGAGAAAATGCCAAATATTTTATTTTACAGTACTAATTTAATGCACTCCAGTACATATTGCATAATAAATTCATTCCAAGCAATTCGGAATTTTCTTTGTTCAAGATCAAGCATGTTCAATTGAAAATGAATATCCGCGTCACTGCATAAAGACTTATATATCCTATTAAAAGTGATGCACTTAATGAAATTAAAAATTACAGAGATCAAGAATTGCTTTTCCTTCACTGGTTCGTTGAGTCCTCCTTTTGGTGGCTTTCTATTTCCAATTTAGATTTTGGTAATGGCGATTTCAGGCATACATATAATCTTTATTGAGACAATATTCGATTATTGAACAATATTACTTAGCATTTTATAGCTGGAAAATATGTTAGAGTTTTCAGATTTATAAACAATAAGGAAAATTCTTCATTTATGAGCGGTTACCAATATACAAATTTAATAGAAACTTCTAGATGTTACTGTTAATGTGATCAAATTTTGATTCCAAAATAGCTTTATATAAAAAAAAGAACAACATGAAAATTTTCAAAATTGTTTATTATAATTTTTTGTTTTGTTAAATTTTTGTAAACATTTGAGTTGTTATTGTGAATAGTTTTACTCACTAAATGCACCTAATACCTATATCATTGATTTGCAAACTTTACTCAATATTACAAAAATTTTCTAATTATTGTTCAATAGCTTATTTGAGCTTTTGCATGGAATATTAATCTCAATAAAGGCATTCATTGCAGTAAACTTAAGTACAAACATTTTAAATTATTGTTTTAAGTCCTTAAAGTTCTCACCCAAAAACTTTATTTTTTCCAGATCAAATCAAAAATAGCTTAATGTAAGAAAACGCGCTTGAATGCAATATATCTTTTATAGCTGCAAAGTTATAGTATATAACTCTAATGCATTCTGATTTCACAGTGATTTTTCTAATATGAACACAGGTGTTTTTCAAACCAAAATTCAGGTATTTCAATTTGTTCGCTACAAGAAGAAAAGCAAACTCAAAGCCTTTTCTTCATGGTAAACTTAATAGTGAAAAAGGAAATGAAGCTTTACCTATGAATATCTATATACGTTCTACTAAATTATATTATTGTAAAAAAAAAACAGTTGAAATCTAGTGAGAAACATATAAAACAGGAAAGAAAAGGAAATAAATGGAAAAAAGTAAATGGAAATAAATTTCTTAATTAAGTGTTTTTTATTGGAAAGTGTACTTTGCAAAGTCGTGAGTTTGGTGGTGCCAAGGGAAAAGAGAGTAGTGCTGTTTGACTTAGCAAATTATACTTTCGGTGTATGTAAAAGCGTTGTAAGTATTACAATTTAATGTTTAGACTACATTTATTAAAAGCTCATGCTAAAATTTAACAAGCCTTTTGCGACAAAACAAACTGATGCTGTTAGAATAACATTTAATGCGTTAAATTTTGTAATAGTATTTACGATATATTTCTTCTACGTAATATTTATGTATTAGCAAACAAGCTACATTAAACTAGCACTTTCAGCGTTTTTCAATTCATTTCAACGAGTGTTTTCCACTCACAATCGTACAATACCGGTGCTTGAAAAATATGCAGCTTGTTTTTGCAATCTAGTCTAGAGAAATAATAATTGAAACTCACGTACTGGTACTGTGTTTCAAAGCAGGAGCAACTCAGCTACCGCTTACACACCTTGAATCACGTATTTGACGAAGCTAAAAACTCTTATTTTTTTCTTTGATCTTATTTGTACACTATGTTTTGAGGGACTGAGAAAGAAAACAATAACATTGACGACTCCTTAGTTAAGGCCTCTGATTCACTATCCTTCATAATCGCACGATTCATTTACAGGAAAATGTACTAAAAGTCTGTCCGTTTTTACAAAATAGCTGCAAAGTGGTGTTGTAGTGCCACACTATTATAAAGGAATGATTGTAATAGTTTATATACATAGAAGAAAAAAAATTAAAACCTATTATTATCCTTAAAATTTTACATTATTTCTCGAGGCCTCAGCAATATTTTAATATATTTTACAACAAATCTGATTGCATAGAAACCATCATTTTATGAAAAAATTTTAAATCTCACAATTTGTGAAAAAAATTGTCACACAGCTGCAATTTTAGTACTTCTTCAGTACACATGCAATATTTGGTAGATCGCACGATTTTAAAAATGCAAACATAAATAACGTTTCCTAGCAGTCTATATGTTAATACTTCATAGGAGCTGCTCTAAATATCTCTAGACTGGGAACATGACGTCGCAAGGGAAAATATGGAAAGTTCGTTACGCCTTGTGACGTGTAGTGACATTACTATGCTGCTTCTTTTAAAAATCTTCTGCATATTTTTGGTTGTAATTTGAAAACATTTAAATGTTTGCTTTTTGCTTAGTTTAAAATGAAACGAAATCTTCAAGTTAAACAATATAAAATTTTGTTTTCTTTTTAATATGACTTAGGAATTATTTTTTTCAATACAGTAAACTTTGGAAAATGAAAATTTTGCAAGAGTAGCTGCTATAAAATGTCGAAATATGTATAGACAGCTAAGCTAATATAAAAAACAAGCTGATTCTATTTTTGACTGGTATCAATATTATTATTCGTTAAATAACTAAATAAACTCAATTGTTCAAATTTAAAAAAAAAAATATTAAACATTTTTTAGAAACATCCCATCCGCTTGGTATGTTGATCAAATCTTAGCCCTCTTGGTAGGGAACTCATTTCTACTATGAGTCTGGCAGCACTCGTTTTTAATACTTTTATTTAAATATTTTAGTGGAACCTTAAGATAGCAACAAATATAACGAAACGTTATTGACCTGCCGCACTTTTGTATGTTTCCCGACTAACTGCTGCCACCACCCACCCAAACCTAGGCAAAGCAACAAACTCATCAAACAACTCTCTGGTTTCGTAATGAATAAAAGAGTATAGTTGACTGTAGGTATGTGTGTATGTTTGTTAATGAATTAGATGTATGTATGTAACTATGTATGTGTGTATATTTGTGTACGAGTACATGTGTGCCAGAGTATGAGTGTGTATAATTTTTGCTCGCGTAAAGCCATGTGAATTAAACAACATTAGATTGAAGTAAGCAAAGTTGAGTTAAGTTGTTTTTGGTTTATGAAATAGCCAGGAGGGAGGAGGGGAAATGAATTTTGTATTTTTGATTGCTTATGGGTTTGCCTGAAAGTGTGTATTTGTTTCAGAGATAGATGATGGTTTTGTTAAGGTTCACTGCTTTTGCTTGTCAGACTAGTCGTCATTTAGTAGTTTTTAGTTCGGCTGTGGTAGTTGCTGTGTCGAATGTTGTAATAAATTTGTGTGCGTTAGAGCCTGTGTGTGTGTGTGCTTCCAACTAACTGTCTGTCTATCTGCCTAACTGACTTAATTTAACTCTACGTTTATTCTTTAGCTTTGTTACTGGCAGCAAGCTTCTTTGTTAGTTAGTTTCCTACCGTCCACACACATTTGTCTGCGTATGTCCGTCTGTTTTTCTACGTTGATCTGTCTGTCCGTGTTTATTGTTGGCAAAAGTGCGATAATCATAATCATCAAGCTTTTTGTAAAGTTGTTCATTTTAAAGTTTTTTCTCTGCTTGTTTTATTTACATACATACATGTACATGTATGTACACATTTTAGTGGGTTCAGGTTTATGTGCTGGTGAATATGTGTCTATCGCGTACCCATTGAGGGAGGGTGCTTACAAAAGCCTATACAGTAGAGACGACGTTTACTGCTAGTTGGTACCTACGTACCAGCACTTTGAGTTGACAACAGGCTTATGAATCACATCATCAAATAACGTTTTATACCTACATACATATGTACTATGTATGTATATATGTATAATGGGCGTCCAATAGTACGTACCTTCGTTTCCACGAATTTACAATAGAACTTACGAAAGGCAAATTTTTTACATTGGCTATTCTATACAGTGTGGACTCGATATTCGCGACTAATTAAAAACCAGGTCGGACTGAGTAGCAATAACAGGACACAGAAATTTATTGAAAAATTTCGTGATAATATTAAAATTAGATATGTTTATCTGCATGTCTTTTATAAAATCACCCCGGGGAGCAGATTTTGCCTTGGCGTACACCAAACCAGGGCACTCTGCTTTCTGGGACATAGAGGGGCAGAAGTCTCACGTTTGTTGTAGCCAATAAAACTCTAGGCAGCCGCATGACTTATGTTGTGTTGCACTTCCGATAGCCTCACTAAGGATTAAAATTGGCAGAACGGAGATCAGCAAAGATTCTAACTTGCAGATCTCTCGGTGCTAATCATGGTGGAGTTCTGACTGTGGTTTAAATCTAAAATCGCAGCAAGTGGGAGTAAGTTTCCCTGATAACTTTGGTGCTTGCCAGTTTTCGGGGGCTAATAACCTCCAAGGAGCTGTTGTCTAGCAACAGATACCTGTGTTTTAAGGAGACCGGTGAGTTGGTTAAGAACTGATGTTCTTAATGGATTTTGGCCTACCAACTCATTAAGTCTTGTCTTCAATTGACTTTTGTGAAATTGCTGTATATTGCTACAAACTTATGGGGGTTTCCCCTTTTTTTCTTATATTGATTTTAAGCAATACAAACGTTTATAAGCAGGCGAGAGATTTCTGTCCAAATTAAAATATACAACGATAAAAGTCGCGAAAATTGGACCTTGTTTATTAAAAATTGTTATGATTTTAGAACCTGCAATAATCGGATCGTCGCAATAGTGGGTAGTTGTGAATACCGAGCTTGCACTGTACCTAGTAGGAATTAATATCATATTTCTTAATCTATTCCTAGTACAAATGACGTTAGTGTTTTTTTTTTTCAAAGAATTTGCTTAGTTTTTTTTTTTTTTAATGAAATAATTTAGGTTTTACGTTGAAATTTTTATCTGTTTTTTGTGCGTTTAACTGCGTAATAGAGTATGTAGTTGTTATGGAAATTTATTGTGATAATAAATAAATACGAATTTGATACCCTATTGGCAATATGTTTAACCCATTTTGGCAGCCGTGCCAATTTGGGAACACTAGGGCTTTTAGATAAAGTACTTACTAGGACGACCTATGGTTATAAAAAATGTAGAAAGAATAACATTGGTTCACTTTTGCTGCCACAATAATCTAAGTTTTGTTAAGTAAAAATAAATTGTTTTGTGTAAAGTTTAAAGTCATAAGTCCTTTAATTTGATCAAATTAGATCAAAAATCACACAAAATGATTATTATTTTGATATTTTTCATATATCTAATTTTATAATCGATAGTGCAGTGCCAATTTCGGTATAATGGCTACAAATATAAAATACGAGTGAATGAACAACTCGAAAGCCCGACGTTGTTAAACCAGTGGCAAACAGAGTTATCCATGTGTGTGCATAAACCGCCCCGCCGAGGAGCAGGTTTGAACTTGGCGTATTCTAAACCAGGCACAGTGCCCTGGGGCATAGAGGGGTAAGAGTTCCTTGTTTGTTGTAGCAAGTTAAACTCTAGAAAACCGCATAACTTATGTTATGTTGCACTTCCGAAATTCTCACAAAGAGCTAATTGGCAGAAGGGGGAATTAGAAAAGCCTTCAGGAGGTTCTATTTGCATGGTTTGCTGATCATGGTTGCGGAAACTAGTTTGGCTGCAGCGTTCTGGCTGTGGTTTACACGTAACATTGCAGGAAGGGGAATTAGTTTCCCTGACTACTATGGTACACTGCCGGGTTTCGGGTTTTGCAACAGATACCTCAAATGTAAGTAACCAGAAATTATGTTAACACGGGTGAGTTGGTTAAGGGCTCTTAATGGATTTCGTCCTATTAACTCATTAAGCCCTGTCTTCCATTAACAGTTGGGAAATTGAAGGGATTAGAAGGCTACAAACTTAAGGCAAAAAGTTGCGACTTGTGCGAGCCTAGAAAGCCACACGGGGGCTCTGGTGAATCGTAAATAATTCACCCCGTGGAGTTCGTGTATCATTAGATTAATCCGACAAGGCAAGTGCTGATGTAAATCAATTTCGCAATCTGTGTTAAAAAATCGGGAAATTCGCCAGTAAGATTAAGTGATACTTTATTGATAAACTATCGATGAATCCTGTCTATCGCAAGCATACTTTGTTACGATTTGAGATTTGCTAAATGATTTACATAACTTAGGCTACAGGACCGATAACAGACAGTCACACTAAGAAATGTTTGATTATAGGTTTAGGAGTTATTATTAGTCCGCCGGAAGGATGACAGTATTTGCACAATGGCTACCAATCATGACTTTTATGAGCCAGTAGAGGCTGTGCTAAACGTTAGTGTCCCAAAAAAGCAAAAAACTGAAGTGTAAATGCCATACATATTTCAAAATTACAACAAGGGCGTTGGTGGAGTTAATGAAATTGATGATTGTATAAGAAATGGTGGTGGAGTTTATTCAACATAACTATATTCAAGAGAATCAGTTCGGTTGCTATTTCGACGAACAATAAATAGCTAGATTTTACTTAAAGCAGTCACAAAAAACACGCTGCTATTCGTGCTTCATCACCAAATATTGAAGGATTACAGTTATATGGCACCTTGATTCAATATGAGATGAATATAGACAGAGAATAATTTAATGGCTCGGCGGCAGAGTGGTTAAGGTAGCCGTTCAAATCCGAAAATGTGTGCTAATAAGTAGTGTAGCGGCTACGAAATATCTCGTTGTCCCCCGGCTAAAGGTTTGATAATTATTTTTCTTGTCTTCTTCAATCAGAAATTATTGATCACAGCAAATTTGTTTTGTAAAAAATCCTTCTAAATAAAACTTAAGAAAGGAAAAACTTGAACAAAAACCCGATGTACAAAAAACAAAATCTAAATGTTTTTTCTCTACACGTTTTGTGAGTTATTTTGTAAATAAAGACGTTTTCATTGTCGTTTTGATTTAGCTTTAAATAGGTTAAGGAAAAAACCCAGAGAGGCAAAATTGTTTCCAAGAAAAAATAGTATGTAATTATACCAGATAATGATATTGAAAATTTTTTTTTTTTTTTTTTTGTTTTTTCGAGAACAAGCAGTTGAACTGAAGTTAAAAATCAAAATCCACTAATATCTAAGGCGAATTAACTTTTAGGTTTTAGTATCTTGATTAAGTAATTATTGAATAAAATACTATAAGTTCTTTGCTTTTTTTACCCTATTTTATTAACAGAGGTCTAAAGTAGAGTTGTTTACTTAACACTTCTTTGAAATACTTTTCTTTGTCTTATTTCGATTTAGCTAATACAATAGAACACCGCAAATACATAGATATGTTGATTAGAATGGAATTTTTTATTATTAAATATTTGTTTTAATTTGGAAATAATAACCATAAACGATTTATATGTACATACGAGGGCTAGCCAATAAGTCCGTGAAACACAAGTTTTTAAATAAAAAACAATTTTATTTCTCAACATATAGTAGTCGGCTTTGTGTTCTACATATATACATAGTCCAATGTTTTGCCATTTTTTTTAACTCCAAAGCAGGGGTGGCCAAAAGTTCTTTATGGAAGAGTAAAAACCAGTACATTTTAAGGAAAAACTACTTTCATTTAATATTTTTTGTTGTAAAAAGCAGAAAATATTTACAAAAACAAAATTTACACTGATTGACCAGCAAAGCACGCAAAAGTGTTGTTGCTTTGCTCTTGTGTGTGTACACTGAAGAACGACAAATAAATATACAAAGTTGCTAGTGCTGTAAGCAGCATGTGTGTATTAAAGAGCACAGCAACTCGCTTTTATTGAGCATCAAGCTCATAAGTCTTGGGTACTTTTCAAGTATACATTATCGAGTTCAAGAAAATAGGCACTCCTGATACGTATTACATATTGTAATTGTTTTTAGGGATTAAACGATCAGAGTAAATACAAGTAAAAGCTCGATACTTTTCATTCGATATCAAGTACTTTTGGTATCGATGCTTTACTACCGAGTACCAAGTAGGTATCGGTCAAAAATGCTCGGTTACGGTTAGAAATACTCTTTTCTTATTATGCTAGAACACGCGAAAACAGTTTTTAGTCCGAATAACTTTTCTTTTCATCACACACGAGGTTAAATTATATGCTGTAACATGTATATACATATATGCGATATTTTGTATGTTTAGTGTTTTTATTCATTTGATTGTTTGGCCTGACTTTCTACTGGTGGTGTTGATTGAAGACAAGTTGTCTCAAACGTTGCACTGATTCTACTTTTTTGACAGACGTTTAGAACGCGTTAATCCATATAACACCTGGTATCGACCTTAACCTTTAGGCTTGTCGAGCATAATTTAAACCGATATCAGAAAATAATGTTGTTTTGACAAGTGTTTCATTCTAGGACAATATAAACCAGTCCTGGAAAGGTGATGCAGCTTCATATTTCTTCTTTCTGAAGACGCCTAGGTTTACTTTCTACTTTTGCATGCGTCGCAAACGTCATAAAAAAGTGTCAGTTGTATTTGATATGTAGTGCATTCCATTTTAAAACACTTTTTTTAAATATTCTTAATCAATAAATCAAAATAAAAAAAAAGATGGGACAGAAAAGCTTTACATGTTACTTGATGTTAGGTATGTGTAGAACGCATAGAAAATTTGCAACGCGTAAAAAACAACTACGTATGAATGTATCTAACGCTTGGTATGGACCTTCAGCTTAAGTCCTTGGTAGAAATGGCTGCTTACACTTACATATGTATGCCATGTGCTGCCTTCTCCGATCTCTTACGCCCGTAAAATACAACACGCACGTTTTTGAAAATCTTATAGCATCTATCATCTTAAAAGCTATACAAATATTGTAAAATACTTTTTATTTATTTTCTGTTTACATACATAAATTTTTAAATATTTATTTTTTCCAATGAATAAATAAATAGTTTTTAAGACTTAACATATTGAAACGCTGTTAACGGTTCTTAAATAAATAAATTCAATTTATTTTATCGCAATTATATATCTACCACAAGTACAACACTTTGGTGGCATTACTTGCTACCTTTTGTCATATTTCTATATTAACTGGTAATCAAACAAAAACGAGTGCGATGAACGTGTACGTAGGTTTTTCTTAAAACCTGAACATGGCGTTGTTCTCCAAACAAGGGGATGTAAAAGGAGGTGTAAGAACAAACATTTTGGATGAGCTTTAAGCATTTGAAAATGAGAGTTCAAAGAAACGTTGGTTACTTTTTTCTGGGTGGGTTTTTATTTTTTATTTTAGTTGCGAAAATTTTTATTTCCAAAATGAATTGTGTTAGTTTTGGTATACTGTCACCTGAATATATGTAAATTTATTGCTGTCCTTTGTTCAATATTGCACACAAATTGAACAGAAAATGTATGTATATCGATTTATGGGGTTTGATCCTTCGATTAGCTTGTATTGTACTTGGTATAGATTTAAAAACGCAGGGATTGCATTTTCTTTTCAGTGTACTTTCCTGTGTGAAGGCATGGTAAATGTATAAAAATTCTTGTTTTGCTTGACTTTGAATAATTATTAATAGTCTATTTACACCAAAGCGAAATCTGCTCATTCGAGATTTCAAGAGAAGATTTCCCATACAGAATGAAATCTAGTTTAGGAGTAGATTTCGACAAAATCTCCTGAAATCTACTCGTACCAAGCGATGCAACTGTAATTTTGTTTAAATAATACTTAAAATTGCTACGCTGCCATAAAAATATACACTTTAATGTGGTGTATCCAGTCAGGTCAACAAAAAATACACTTTATATATTCAGTCTGTGATAAAATTCTTTTGTCAAACACCAATGCACAAATTATTTTTGTGAAAATGCAATCTTGCTAGGTATCAAAAAAACGATGGTGCAAACGATATCTACTAGATTTTGAGTTGGTGTAAATGCGCTTCCAGAAAAAAGAACAAATTCTTAAGAATAATAATATATTGTTCCCGAAACTCGCACATTTTTGCGTAGCACGCGTTCATCGTCCAGAGCTCATCCATTTGTGATCGATTGCCCGCGGAATCGTACTACGCATTACAGAGAGAATTCGTTTTTCAGCCGCAGGAATATTGTTTCCAATTTTTTTTTTTTTTTGTAGTTTGTATGATTCAAAAAAGGATATATAAACACATAAGTTTGTTAATAAAAATCAATCATTATTCTGCCTTCAAATCGGCATTTTCAATTACTTTGGCATTCATCTGCCTTAAAAACAAACACTGGCATATAAAGCTGCCTGTGCAACTGTACATAGACGCCGTGGCGTTAATTAGCGCCGACCAACAAAGTGAGGTAGAAAATACCAGAGCCCCACAACGGCAAACTCTCTCTCCCCTTATATAATCATCCATTTGTGGGTGGCCGATTGCTCGGGGAATCGTACTATGCATTACAAAGGGAATTCGTTTTTCAGCCGTACGTTTCGTCTGTGGAATAAGTTGCCTGCAGACGTGTTTCCTGTCTGTTATAACGTTGGAAAGTTCAAGTCAAATGTTCACAAACACTACTCCCTCTTTCCTCCTCCTCACAACCTATTTTCCTAGTTCTGGGGGGTTACTCTCTATTGCGATGCGAAAGAAAAATCGAAGAATTGGTACCCTGTATTTTGCACAGTTTATTTTATCATTCTTCACTATAGTTTATTTTGTGATACCAATGTTACTTAATTTTTAAACTATTTGCGCAAACAGTTCAGAATACCAATTTATACTCTTATTGCATCTACCTTTCGCATCGAACTTACTTTCGCATCGCAATAGAGAGTAACCCCTCTGGTATAATGCTCTGCATATGTAGGGGTCATCCCCTGAGTACTAGTTCAAGATAAGAAAAGAAAAAAAATAAATATATAATAGTGTGTGTATTGCTGCATTTAAGCTGCGGTCAACTAAAAACGTGACTTTTACCGCATCACTAACTGTGCGAAATTCACAGCAGAGTGGGAATACATTCGGTTTGTTTGTCATTCGTTTTAAAGGGTTTGAGTTTTAAAAAAGTTACACTTTGTTTGTTGAGACACCCTGTTTTTGTGTGTTTAGTTGCTCATTTGTATTCTTAAACCCAACCTTTTGTATTTGTGTGAACGGGTGAGTATCTAAAGAAATTTATCATTGAAGGTCATTTAGATCATATCGTTCTTTTTCAGGTATATACACATACCTACATATACATATGTATGTACAAGATATTCATGTGTATTTGCACATGTCTGACTGACTGCCTGTTTGACTGACAACAAAAACAACAAGGAAAACTGACTTTCTATGTAATATATTGTATTTTTTTTTCTTATCTTTTTGTTTTAAGCAATTGCGGGTTTTGTTTTTGTTTAATTTAATCTTTATTTTTTAAAGGTGTAATTTTTATTTGCTCATAATGTTTTGTTGTTGTTGATGTTGCTGTTGCTGTTGGTAAATGTTGTGAGGTGTGTTTTTTAATTTTAACACTTTTTTCGACTGAGAATTGACTGGATTTTATGGTGTTTAGACAGACGACTTTTGTTAAAAAGACACAAAAAATGTTTGAGTTCAAAATATTATTTCAAACACTAAAATTTATTTATGGTTTTTTGAAGTTGTTTCAAAGTCTCAATTGTTTGCAATATTTAAAAGCTTTTAATTTTATTGCTGAAGTAATTTTAATTATCATATATGCCAACAATGAATCAGTTAATTTTAAAATTATTATTTTTTTTCATTTCATTTACTTTTTTGTTTTATTAAGTGACTCATGTGCAATTTTAAGATACAAAGATGTTGTTATTTCGTTTAGTAGAAATTTTTTCAAGTAAATTCGTTTTTTTTAACTATATTTATTGATAGACCACATAAAATCGTGTTAACTTTGAACAATATAAATCTTAAAATGATTGTAGAATATAAAACCACTCATTATGCTAAAGAATTTACAATGATAAACGTCTTTTCAGTTGCGGTTTTTTGAAAAAATCAAGTGCATTTCAAGTGAAGCCAGGCAGGCAGGCAGCAAGCACATCGTCAAGGCTGCTTTGCTCCATGTGGTTTGGGACTGAAACAGTTTTGTTTCATTAACCACAAGACTTTTCTTTACGAACAATTTGCACAAACCTTAACTATTTTCTTTAAATAATAACTTTTTATTATAAAAAAAAGTAAGAAATTGTGGTTTAAAATAAATAGAAATTTTATATCAAGTCATTTGGAAATGAGAAAAAGTTTTTGATTCCTAAAAAAAGTTGTTGCTTATTTTTACAAAACTTCATGACTGTCATGATATTTTTCGCATTACACGCATATTAAGAAATTTGTGTAAATAAAAAAGTCATGCTACTCGTGTAATATCGCCAATATGATTTTCATGTGGTTTTCTGGCACGAAATTCTTTTAAAAGCAGTTTCACTATCTCGAGGAGGAGGAGGAGACGATCTTTCATCTCCTCGGTACATGCCCGGCATTGGAGCACCATCGTCTAAGATGCTTAGGCGAGTGGAGCTTCAATAGCCTATCATGTCTGGCCTCGGTCAAACGGACTGCGTTAGCTTCCTTCATAAGAAGTAGCGGATGGCTAGTAAATCAGCAAGTAATGCCACATTAAGCAGTTTCCCACCTTTCCTTTCCCTCTCGCTCATTCCTTCTATATCCTTTATAACTTTTATTTTTCTACTATCATATCCTAATTTTTCAGGCAATCAAAAAGGGAATTACCTTCAGGACCCAAGTAAACTGGACTATCCAGGTACTTTTTGGAGAATTCAACGGCCTACCTAACCTTACCTTCACTATCTCGAATGTTAAAGTTCAAACATATTTAAAACAGCAAAAAAATTACAATATTATATGATGAACTTGTGCTTAAAGGTGGTTCACAAAAAAGAGGTTTTGCGAATATGTATAAATTAAAATTTATGTATAAATGTGTATACATATATTATTCAATAGAAAATATTAATTTTAATTTTTCTCAAAAAATATTTAATGACGCTTATACTTTACAAATTTATTTACAACTGTATAGTTAAATATATAAATAAATAAATATTTCTTACTTTTGCAGCTAAAGATCGGTTTGTGTTATATATAAAATTTAACAGTATTTATTTTCAATATTTCGATAACAATTTGTTATCATCGTCAGGAAAATTAATATGTTCCTGACGATGATAACAAATTGTTATCGAAATATTAAAAATAAATACTGTTAAATTGTATATATAACACAAACCGATCTTTAGCTGCAAAAATAAGAAATGTTTACCTAAACAAGATCAAATAATTAAATATCAACACACATATTTTGTAAATTTTTCCAAAGAACAGCTGTTTGCAAATGTCTGAAGGTAAATATTTTGCTGAAAAAATTTTTCGCCACAATTTATCAGCACCAGTCGAATAAAACTTTGTTAAATAGAGCTGTTAAATGTTGTTTTAATTCTTTCCCTGCTGTTGTTTTTCTTTTTACAAAACTTACAGATTTATTTGCAAACTGTATGTTAAAGGGAAAAGCTCATGTTTTAGTTCATGTTTACGTTTGCGCACAACAGCAAAGACTAACACATGAGTAATTTTTAAATTAACTTGAATTTAAACTAACAAGGTTGGGCATTTCAGTCTCATTTATCTTTATGCTGGAGTATAGAACAACGTTATAAATATTTAAAACTGAAGGCTAAGTTTATTATAAGGCCTTCAGTTTTAAATGTTTATAGTCGGGGCTCAGAATAACAATACAAAGATTTGCATACTTACGAGTATGTAGATTAAACTATCGAATAAAACTGATTTACTTTATTTTTAACTGATTTAAAAAATTAACAACCTGATTGGTTTGCATTTTTTTGTCTTTTCTTAATGAAAGATTTGACATTTGTAAATTGATTTTAATAACTTTAAAAAGTTTGTTTGCTAGCAGTTGCTCTTCATAAAAAGTTTCTTTCTTTCAGTTCAAAAATACAAAATGTTTTAACAGAGTTTGAACCAAATGAACCCATCCTTATAAGTTACTATTCCATGTACGACCAGATCTCTTACATACGATGTCTGATAAAAAAATAACCGTTATTTTTTAAATTTAATGAGTTACGTATGTTCGATTTTCGTATTTTTTTTTGTTATGTTGGTACACATACATGTCTGTTATATACATACGAGTACAATTGATTCAGGATGTGTTAGTGCTTTAATTTTATTCGGCTGATTTTAAAAAAATTTTGAGTTTCCATTATCTTCAGTGCCTTATTCATCATTGTTGCTCTATCAACTGAGTCTTTACTTTCCACATTCTACGTGGGCTTCCCCCCGCGGACCAGGCTTGCCTTGGTATACACCAAGCACAAGAAAAATGTCTTACAAGACATCGTAATATTTTCAAGTACTATGCATCCTCTTCTTTCACATTTCAAAACAAACACTTCAGTGCCAAAATGTTCTAAACACATAAACGACTACTGTTTTAAAATCGTTTAGAACAAACAGAACCAAACACAAGTGGCACCAACTGAAGTAGAACAAAATTGAAGTAGAACTTCAAACACTGAAGTAATGTTCTACTTTAGGTTTGTTTATAAAATTTATTGTTGTTGTTGTTGTTCATGGTTTTTGTCTTTGTATTAGTGCACAAGTGCTGTATACAAAATATGCTCATGTGCCAATGTGTTAGTACTTGGAACTACTGCATACCAGTGAGAGATTATCTTTAGAACATTCTCTGCAGCCTTTTAGTAGTTACCATAGTAACAAGTAGACTTGGAAACGTTTGAAAACCATTTTCAAACATATAACTATATATCCCATTTTACAAAATTTTTGTTTAAGTCCATGAATTGCTTTTATAGGTTCGTATTCAAAAATGTTATTACTTGATTAAGCCATAAAAGTTGTGTATTTGAAGAAGTTTAAATTTCTCTAAGAGCTAATCAATAAGGGCTACTTGCAGCATTTGACTAATAGCTTACTAATAACTTTAAACTTTTTGTCTCAGATTTATTTATGTATTTTATTGATAATTAAATCCATTAATTTTCTGTCCATTTTCAGCTTTATTTTATTAATAGTTAAATTTGCATTCAAATGACCTATTGTTAAAAAAAAAAGTTATAAATCATGTAGTTAAATTAAGGCGCCTTAATATAAAAGTTCTAATTGCCATTCTGCTTATTTAATATATATCTACATTAAGATTAAGTGCACATTGATTTAGCATTAATATTAAAAACATGTAAGTTTTTTTAATAACAATAAGACAATTTAATTAAACAGCTACATGGAACTCTAAATAGTCCAGCGTTTCATGTGATTTATTCTCTTCTAATAAAAGTAATTTTTCTAAAGGAACTACGAACAAAACAACGAAATAATAAATTGACTAAATAATAATTTGAAAGTTGAATGGCTCAATGGATAAAAAACCAAAGCGAATGCTTATGTGCTGTTTATGGAACACAGACAAGCAACTCGTCTTGAAAATTTATATGAAAAGTACTAAAACTTTTTTAAGTGTTTCCATAAAATTTTTCTATATTAGCCGCTCGTTTCTATTTGTGTAAACATATTAGGTTTAACAGGCCGCTAGCCATTGAAAAGTTAGCCCGCTTGGGTGCAATTTGGTACCATTATGTTGCCTGAGTGTGATATATAGCTCAGCAGATATACATATCAATGGTCCAGTTCAGAATCTACCTGAGGATCCAGTCCTCCTACATCACATTTCGATATTTCTGCCAATTTGTGCAGTGGCAGTTTTTTTTTTTTTTTTTTTATCTGGGACCAGTACTCAGGGGATGACCCCTACATATGCAGCGCATTGTACTGGAACTGGAAAAATAGGGTATGATGATGAGGAAAGAGGGAGTAGTGTTCGCGAAATGTTAACAATAACAACACGAAAGACTGAAACAAACTCTATTGCAGCATTTAAAATGTTGGAATTAAATTAGTTAAAACTGATCAGTGCCCAGTGTATATACCTTCGACACTGCTCAGATTAGCAAAATTTAGTCCAACACCTTCCACACTTCAAGGTAATGAAATTCATTAAAAATAATATTAATATTGAACATATAAAGAAAACACGGACAACGGTGAAAAAAAAGCTAAAAAAAAGAAGAAACACGTGTACACATACTGCTACCTATTCCGGTGCACTTTTATTTAATACGAAATTAGTAATAAATATACATATATGTAGAAAATACGGACAACGGTAAAAAAAAGAGAAAAAAAGAGAGAAAAAAAAGTTTGTCTAGATACAAAGCCCTTATATAAAAATGAGCTGGACATCGGCAGAGGAAGTGCTCAATATTCTCTACTTCCTCCATTCTAAGGAAAATTTAATCTTCTTGTAAGAGTGTTTTGCTATTAAACGGTCAAGCCAAGTTTGTCAAATATTACAATAAATGCATTGTCTGAACAGTGCATTACAGAATTTGTTACGGTTTTGGTAATTGAGAAATTACCAAATTATTAAATAAAACATTGATTATAGTGAAGTTCATCTTTTATTTGTTATATTTCTGGCAATTTTTCGTATATATCAATAAAAAAAAAAAAATACTTACGAAAACACAAATGAAATGTTTGATAGAATTGATATTATTAGAATTTGAAGGCGTGTAGTGTGATTCTGTAACTTTTAATAATACGATAATCGTAAATTCTTTCCACAGTAATGGTTGTATGCTCCTGCAATATAATTTTAATGACGTTAATTAAGCAGCTGTATTTTTGTGTCCATTATAATAGGCAATAAAAGTAACAGCTGCTTTCGGGTGACTGTGAATATAATTAACTAATATTGCTGAATAATAAATTTGATAAAATATCATTATAATTATTGTAAAGGTAACATTGTCTGAATGAAACAAACAGAGTCGTATTAAAAGCCAAGTTGAAACAAACGCGAATTCTAGCTATTAAATGAATTTGATGGCATGCCGTCAGGCGGTGCTATCAGACCTAGTTTGATTGTATAATAGTGGCTTAAAAGTCTGTTTCATTATCGTGTTTTTAATACAAAAATACTTCTTAAAATACAAAATAGGCTTTGAAAACTGAAAGGAAAAAATTTAAAATTCGGTGCGTTTTTGTTGAAATAACGCGCTTTTCCTCCATTTTGGTGCGTTTTGAAATTTCAAAGTTGACAACGCTGCCAAAATACAAAAGGAAAACTCGCTCAACTTTATAGTGCTTACTCACTACTTTCTAATAACTCTAACGACTCTTCTACTTCCATTTCAACAATTTTCTGTTTGCAAATTATGTCATATTTTTTGAGGAAAGAAATGAAATTTTCCAGCCTTCCTTAAGCTCTTTGGCCATTTATTAATATCGCTATTAATTTAGAATACTCCCCCCCACGGCAACTTTTGACCACATGTTGTTTGCACAAAGTGTTTAATTTTAAATGAATATCAATAAATTATTACTTAAAGCGAACCGCAAACTCTGTTTGGGGGAGGCTTTGCAAGTTTAATGTCTTTGTCTGCATGACTGTTCGTAAACGCAACTGAACAACAAGATATGGCAAATTTACAAATATATGTATGTGTGTATGATATAAAACGCAAGCAAAATATTAAAAGGAAAAATGGATATGTGTGTAATTCAACAAAGCCTACAATTGCGTACGCGTATCATTCAATGTCTATCAGTAGGAACCGCACTTGCAATTTATGCCACATCATCAAATTTCAAATGCCACAAAAACCACAAAATATCATTTGCACGGACACAACATGTATTGTATTGTAGTTTGTAAATACAACACAAATATATTGCAATGTGTGTGTGTGTGTGTGTATGTGTGTGTGTCTGTGTCATAAAGGCAATTATTTTCGGTAGTAGTGTTGGTTACAAATGTCAAAAGGACATTTATCCTTAAAAAAACCAAATGCCAATAAAGACAAACATTTCAAAAGAAAATCAAAAACCCAAGAGTTTGCGTGTGTGTAAGATTTATACAAAAAATTCCAGGTTTCAAGAAAATTAAAAGTCATTTCAATACAGAGGGCCGTCTTAAAATGTATATAAAGTTTAGGCGAGATTAAGGGTCATCATCGGAAATGACACTCTTTATTAGCTCTTATGAAGACTTCGAACTATAAGATTTTAAAAATATATTAAACACCACATGTAAAAAAAATTCATCAAGTTTTGAAAATAATTGAATTCAAATGGTCTCCGCCCTCGCTGACACATGTACGACATCTGATCAAAAGTTATTCATTACTGCCTGGAGTGTTGCAGTGGGAACTGTCTCAATTACCATTTGAATGGATTGCTTTAGTTTTTTGGGGCTTTTTTTTTGTAAACTTCTTGTTTGTAATATACTCGCAAATAGTAAAATCAGAAGACCTGGGAGGCCAACGGAATGTGGAGTTTCTTCAAATCAGTTTATTGGGAAATTTTTGCCACAATTCTGTCATAACATTAACATAACTATAAGATATGTTGAACCATCTTGTTGAAACCAAACAGTGTTAAAAGGGATTCTCTTTTGGCGCAATTCTGCAAATAAACACTTTTTCAACATCTTTAAGTAACGGTCTCCTTTGACCGCAACAGTAAGACCGTTTTCTTTCAAAAAGTAAGGCCCGACAATGAACCTTGAAGAAACTGCATGCACACCACACTGTGTGATGAGAAGTGGATGTAATTGCATCTGATTGAGTATCTGTGGGGTTAGAATTGCTCCATATTCGACAATTTTGTTTGTTGACGAAGTCATTTAAATCAAAATGTGCCTTGTCAGTCATAAAAATGTAGTTCAAGACGTTTTTATCCTCTGACACCAATTGCATGATCTTTTCACAAAATTCCAAGTGAATCGGGAAGTCTCTAGGGTTCAGTTTGTTTGTTAATTGAATTTTATATGGAAATAAGTTTAAATCTTGGTGCCAAATTATCCGCAGTAGCTATCTGCTGACACCCATTTAAGCAGATAAGCTCCTTGTCGAAACTCTAGAATTGCATTATATCACAGCAGCTGCAGCAGTGATAGTTTCCTGCATCGGAATTGAGGGATCTTGATGATAAGGCCTTCTTGCGTTTACGCCACGCTCGGCAAAATTCTTTACGAGCCTCATTATACTCCAACTTCTAGGAGGAGTGCCGCCAAAAGTGTGCCTATAGCTTCTTTGGACGGAAACAACGTACTCTAAAGCGTGAAAGCGTGGCACTATCCAAATTTTTGTTTGATTGTCCCAATTCTCCATTTTAGTTAAACTTAAAACACAATAAAAATGGAACAGCTTATTTGCACAGAAAATAAGTTATTATGTTTTTTTTTGGTAGCAGCTTTCATCAGCCACCCTGTATATGTGAAATTAAATAAGATTTGACTCATTCGTTATGATATACTGTATGAGAAAAGTTTTTACAGCGCACTTTCAGAACTTGTTTAAAATTTTATATTCAGCCAACACTTCCAACTTGTTTGAAATACCTTCTCAGTTTGCTTGAGTTTTAATAGTGTTGGTGACAATAGTGGCAGGCAGGTGACCACAATAATAGTAATTTTAACTTAAATTACCTGCTGTTTTCTTTGAGGTTCACTGTTGTCTTGCAACAAGAGCTAAAAATTTTTATTGAAGATATAAAGCAACGCCCATTTAGAGCAAGAAAAGCCTGAAACTAAAACTTTATTTCCACAGGCAACAACAACGAAGAAACCTTTTGAAAGTTTAATGTCCGTGTGGCAAGAGAAAAGAAGGACATTTAAGCTTATAGCAAAACCACAAAATTATACTTGAGAAATGTACAGGACGCTTCATATTTTCTTAACTTATTTTCAACTTCCACCCCCAGAAAAATGAAAGGATTAAGAATTATAAATTTATATGCACTTTAACTTAAAAATATAAAAAAACAATTATTTAAGAAAACCAACACTTGCACAAACTTCATTCATACTTGAACGTTTTAAGCACCCAAAAGTATGCTCTATGAAATTCACAAAAGCAGCAAATCTGAACTGAAGCAGCGAAAGCAGGGGGAGAGCACGAAAAAGAAAATTATTGTGAATTAACTTTTAAAAAAGGAAATCATTTGAAATTTATTACTCTACTAAAAATCTTGTAAAATACAATAGAGCAAAGAACTTATAAGAACAAAATTTTTATTCTGTACAGAAGTGCAATAAAAGATTTATTTAACTGTTAAATATATAAAATCAAGTTTATAAAACTTAATGAATTGAAAGTCAAGAGAGTTTAAAGGTTATAAAAATCATGAGCAAGTTAAACGAGTTCAATACACTTTAAAGGAGTTGTAAAGATTTTAATTAAAATAGTTGAAGAAATAAAATCAGACGAGACAATATGTGTACAAAATTACTGATTGCTGATAGTTAAAGTTGAAAGGATTAAAATAGCAAAAACCTGGCAGGTTTTTATTGGCTAATAAATTAAATTGCCCGAGAAATAACGACGGCATTCGTCTGGAAAATGATGCCAGCTATGAGCGACACATGAAGTGTATAGCAAAATTAACTTTGCAGATAAAAGAAAAATCGTTAATACGGAAAAATGGAAACTATTTCATGCTCCTAAAAATATGCAACATTTACGATTTTAAATTTCACATTTCAGCACTTAAGTGTTTTTAAATTGAATACTTTTTTTGTTGCTTGTTCATTGCATCGGAAATATATTCAAAAAAGTCTGATCTAAAGGAACTTAATTAAAATCAACATTTTAATTTAATTTACATTATATTATTTATCATCTATTAGAAATTTCTTTATCTTGATTTACTTGCTTAAATTAAATTTCGATTTAACATTTAAATATCTTATAACAACAAAATGTTTTAAGCTTGAGTAGACTTGATAATTATGTTGTAATAAAAGTTAGTTTTTAATACTTCTATACACTTATTTTTAAATAAATCAAATGGACATGTACAAGTATATAAATATTTGTATACTTTTAGACAATAAAATATATTGTATTGTATTAAATAACAACAACCTAAGCACATATTAAGTTTTGTAAGCTGAGACTTGAAAACAAATGATTATTTTTGCCGGATATTTGCAACTATGTTATAAATAATTAAAATATTTAATGAACTATAAATGGGAATTAATGTTCATGTTTTCGTTTAAATGTGTATTTTTTCTTTTAAAGCAAATTGCATGAGCAATAAGGAAAATATTTAGAAAATTGTTTAATTAGAATTTAATTAACATTTATCCAACGACAAGGAATTACACAATCATAAATGATATAATCAAATACTTTTGAATGCCAAGGAAAATGTTTCGAAAAGAAGTAAAATTATCTTTGTTTTTAATACACAAAAAAAAAAAAAATAATGAATTTATCTTCAAAATCAATGCTGCATTTTGTACTGGAAACATAAAAAATTTTTTTTTGTATTGAAAACATATAAACATTTTTGAAGTGTTTGTAGAAATAATCCTGATATACAAAAAAATACAAGGTATTTTCATAAATTCAAAATTTTTTGGTTTGTACAAATGTGCATCGGGTTTTAGTTCAAGTTTTTCCTTTCTTAAGTTTTTTCTAAAGAAGGATTTTTTACAATACAAATTTGCTGTGATCAATAATTATTGATTGAAGAAGACTAGAAAAATAATAGTCAAATCTTTAGCTGGGGGACAACTAGCTGTTTCGTAGTCGCTACACTACTCATCAGCACCCACTGGGATTTGAACTCGGGTCATGACGTATCATGATCTGCTGCTTTAACAACTCAGCCACCGAGCAAGGTAGTTTTATTCTCTTCTTATTATTTGTAATAAGGATTTTTGAAGTTTATTTTTACAGAGAAATATAAAAAGGCGTTGCCACACAGTTGAGTTAGGGAATTTACTCCTAGAATGGATTTTTTCTGAAATATGTAGTGCATTGTTCATATTAGAAATAGCTAGAAATAATAAGCTGATGTAAGTAGGTATCTGTGGTCGTTTTGAAACCCACATTAAGTTAGGTTTAACAGGCTGCCAGTCCAATTTGGTCCCAAAAACTAAAAGCACGGAAGCACGCTTATCAGTTAACTTTACGATAGCATTCAAACGAATGCCTATTTTGAAGAAAATATTATTACATTTAAAATTTTCTTTTTTTTTCTTTTCATAAAAAAGACCTCAAGCTTGAAGATCATTACATCTTAATTACATTTAAAAGAAAATACTCTTTAGATATTAAAACAAAGGGAAAAGTTTGACGCTTGTGGTTTAAAAATATATAAATAATTATTTCTACTAGAATGACCCGGGATGCAGCGACAAAACTAATGACCGTAACCTTGAATATTCTTCATTATTTTCAATAAGAAAAACATACTTCCAAAAGATGTCATTGTTTATTTAAATATCAAAGTATATATGTATATGTATAGCGAAAATTTGCATATAGTTTTCCGTCGTTTCCGTGCCTTCAAACTTGTTCTGGATGAGACTTGTAATGTCTCTAACAAATGTCGCGATATAATTATTAGCATTTAGAAGAAAAATAATAGCTGATTTAAATAAGAGCCAATGAGTGACCACAATAGCAACAAAAATTTGATATTCACCATAGTGTTATATCAAGAATTATAAGCCGTTTTCGTTGTCCGGGTTCTTTGGTTACCGAACGTAATGGTGGACGTTCCCGAAAAATCAGTAAACGAGGTGGCCAGGCAATAATACGTTTGATAAAAAAAAGGCCGATTCGTGTCGTCAAGAACCATTGCCACACAATTTTCATTAAAAGTTAACCCCAGAAGGATTCAAAGGCAGGCTACAGAGCGCGAACTAACAGCATACCCACAAAAGTGTAAAAAAGATCTTTATATCATGGAAAAATAGGCTGCAAAGTTGCAGGTTGGAATTTGTAAGGGAACACATTAATTTGGCCACCACATAAAGGAATTCCATACTATTCTCCGATGAGTCCAAATTTAATTTAAAAGGTTCCGATAGATTAAGGTTAGATGACTCAAAAGCCAACGTCTTAATCCACGTTATACTAAAGGCACATTGAAACATGGGATCTGGGGATGTTTCCAGGCCCTTTTTATATATTTTAGATTAATGTATAAATATATACATATAATATATATTTTATTTTTTTTATTTATTTTTGTTAGAAGCCACAGTTTTATTATTATTTTTAGGCACAACTTCAAACAAAACTGAAAACAAGGGCATGTATAAACTAATGCGGCAGCACAATTTTATGGAAAATGTCACAATCTTTATACTTGTCAGATGGTGATTGTTAAGGAAAATTGAAAGAATAAAACTACCTTGTGTTTTTTATATCATGGAAATAATTCAAATTATTTTATGATCTTTTAAACAAATTTAATAAAAATTTTTTAATTATTTGTTGGTTGAAAAAAATTTTCCTGAAGAAGACACACAAGGGAGTGGCGAAAATTTGCAGAAAATAAAGTACCATAATTTTTAAAAGTGAACCACCGGCGCAACCAATAAATAATAATTTAAATCGAAAGGGTTGAAAAATTAGAAGCAAGAAATTCAACATTTTTTTGTGGCAAATTTATATTTTTAAGTACGATTATTTAAAAAAGTAAAAAGCGGTGTGAGCGGAGGATGGCGCCGTTGGAATTATTAATTGTACGGATTTGTCAGTCACGACGTCGCAGTGATCGAGTGAGCATTGCGTGCATGGATGCCTGATAAATCTCGTTTAAAATCGTCAAATTCGACGAAAAAATCGTCAATATGATTATTGCAAATCGTTCTAAAATCGTCAGCTAGTAAAATTAATTATTTTTGAATAAAATATTTATTTCAACGGTGTAAAGTATAGAGTAGAAAGATAAGTTATGGTTGCCTTTAATAAAAAACTACAGCACTTAAAGCTATAACATGCAGCCAATTTCATAATCATACTATTCAATAGTTTTTGTGGCATACGAGTATATATTTTTTAAATAAAATTTCATTTAATTGAAGGTACTATTATTATACTAAGCACTTCTATTAAATCGGGCATATCTAAGTCATAACAACCACAGTTGCCAAGTTTAAGATACGAATAGTCTTTAGTATAAAAAATTTTTTCCGAAAATGCTCTCTTCAACTAATTTCTCACTTTGGTATTATTAAGTTTCATGTACCTGAACTCAAACTCAGCCGTTTTCAGAGGACGATAATACTAATATTTTTGCTATAAACTTAGCCATAGAAGACTACTTTATTCCAAAAATCTAGCGTAAGAGAAATTTTCCAAAATTAATAATATTCTTGATCCTATTGAACTAAACTAAAGGACCTTGAACGGAAGAAATTTATTACAAATATTAAATCAATAATATTCGTTACTCGTATTAAATTTCTCGTCTCTCGCGTTCTACGATGAAATAAGAAAATTCTTTCATTATGTTAGAAAAACGACACTTTCTTCTTTTATAATTTTGTAAGAATTTATAAAAGTTAAAGTTTTGAATTCATCTTCAAATTTAGTCTATGTATATAAGCACACGCTTTTACATACAAATTTGTACAATTTTTAGCTTATAATTTTTTTAAGCCTAATTCACATACAATATTTTAAATCAACTCTAACATATACAATATATGTATACTCTAAAACAAGTGTGCCCAGCCCTATGCGCTTGATACTCAATTGTTTTTGTAAATGCGCTTAGCTATAGGGCTGTGCTCTTTAATACACACATACTGCGCTCAGCACTAGCAATGAAAAATACACAAACAACTTCGTCTTATACGAGTATATATTTTTGTCGTTCTTCAGTGCACACACACACAAAAGCAAAGCAACAACACTTTCGCATGCTTTGCTGCTAAACATTGACGACAGCGATTATCAGTGTGAATTTTGGTTTTGTAAATGTTTTGCCTTTTACAACAAAAAATATTAAATAAAAATAGTTTTTTCTTTAAATGAATTGGTGTTTACTCTTCCATATAGAACTTGTGGGCAGCACTGCTATAAACTAACTTTTGTTGCATGTGAATCAGCGTATTATACATATGATAATAACAATTATTTTAGTATTAAGTGTGATAAAAGCTATCGTTGTTATTAAAAAATTTTTAAGATTGTTATTATTGTATGTCACCATATCTTAAAATATAAAAATGTTAACAATAGAATTATAGAAATGTTAACAGCAAAATATTTGTAGAGAAACAAACTATAGTTATATTGTTAATACAACGTTTTTAACAAAAATACATAATGTTATAGAATATACTCGTATACTAGTGTTGTTGCAACCATGTTGGAAGGCCACAAATATTTCTGGCAAATAGTCTTTTAAAATTAGAAATCTGTTTGCAAACTTCCCCGTTAAGGATTCGCTTAGACATGAAAATGCTTACTAAGGCTCTTGAATACACATATACTGCGCTCAGCACTAGCAATGAAACAAACAACTTCGTCTTATATATTTTTTTGTCGTTCTTCACTACACACACACAAAAGCAAAGCAACAACACTTTCGTATTTTTTGCTGCTAAGCATTGACGTCAGCGATTATCAGTGTGAATTTTGTTTTTGTAAATGTTTTGCTTTTTACAACAAAAAATTATATATAAAAATAGTTTTTCCTTAAATTTATTGGTATTTACTCTTCCATATAGAACTTGTGGGCACCACTGCTCTAAAAAAAACTATCACATAATATTTCAGTATTACAAACATACATATATGAGTATGTATATATACATATGTACGTACCATAAATATTACTTTCATTTCTTACATAAATTATCTTAACAAAAAGGAAGTATGCATGTAGTGGCTTGAAAAATATGACAGCAAATATGTGATCTACAAAAATCGTCAAAAACAGACCTTAAATCTTCAAAGTGCTGTCAAAATTGTCAAAATGACGATAAATCGTCATATATGGCAACCATGATCGCATGTTCGTTGTGAAGACATTTTTCAAGAGTAATGATTTTTACGTAATTGATCGTCGAAAATTTTCTTCAAAGTTCGTAACTCGGCGAATACACCGAGTGTAAACTTAAATTGTTGGTGGATGTAGAAATTCGGCGCAATCTTCAAAGACTCCCGAAAACAATTAACAGGTTGAAAGCAATTTGCTTGAAAATCCGCTACTTTCAATACGGCAAAGATCAGCCTCAGTGGGAACTCTAAGACCGATTATTCATGAGATTAAAAACGGATCTGATTTTCCATTAATTTCAAACTTAATTTTTTAAGAACAGAGAGAAAGTGACTTTGGTTTACGCAACAATTTTTGCGAAACAATGTTGGAGCGTTTTCGCATTATAATTCGTATTTTTTGGAGCGGCAAGCCTAGTTTTCACGTAAGCCACACAAGGGCGCTGGTGCGTCGTGAATAATTTACTCTGTGGATTTGGCTCATCACTAGATTAGGCCGCATAGGCAGGAGCTGATTTAAATTGATTTCACAACTGTATGGAAGACGAACCACTCCAGTGTACACTCCTTTTATTTTCAATGCCTTTAATTAAAATTATTATCAACGTTTTTTTGCATTGTTACCACTTGACCTGAGAAGTATATTTATTTAGTGATTTCGTTTTTCAATATACTTTATCTGAGTTGTATATTACACTTCATAGCCATTTAAGTAATTGAAATTTTATCACTATTGTTAACATTTCCACTTGCACAAAATCTAATCTTAATTACAGCCAGTAGGTATTGTTATTTTTTTTCTTCTTCCATTGCACCATCTTTGAAATACTAAAACAAGAAAAGCACAAATAAAAATATCGCAAAAAAAAAAAAATAGAAGAAAACCCCCTTATCTGTAATTTCTACAGAGATTAATTTACCAAAAAGAAAAAAGCAATGCACTTTTGCTCTTTCGGTTTGTAAGTATGAGTAAACACGGCAGAGGAGACAAAACGAATTCTACCATCAATAAATTAAAACGTGACGTTTGGCGCATACAAAAGCTGTGTACTCGTACATTTTCATTTGTATTTATAACTAACGATAGAAACATACATATATGGACAAAAAATAAAAATTAAAAATAAGCAAAAAAATAAAAAACAATTGCAGTACGGCCAACCTAGCAACTGCATTGTCTCTAATTATAGTTATTTAATAAGAATGAAATTTAAGTCAATCAACAAATAATTCTTTCCGTACAAAAAAAAAAATGAATATAAAAAAAACGAAACAATAGAAATGACATGAAATCATGGTAATAAAATACTTATTGAATAAAAACTCAGAGGTTATATAAATACATATGTATATGTATGCATGTATGTATGTAGGTTTATTAGAGGTTTTGTTGATATATAATTAGAAAAAAAATATTATTAAGCTGTAAAATTTGCGCCGTGTGGGATGATTTGATAACATATTTGCTTTTTACTCCGGAAACATGACTCTTATGTTATTACAAAAATATTACTTTGATAAAAACCTGCACAATTCT
Organism: Thecocarcelia acutangulata; assembly: GCA_914767995.1. NCBI lineage: Eukaryota > Metazoa > Arthropoda > Insecta > Diptera > Tachinidae > Thecocarcelia > Thecocarcelia acutangulata. The sequence goes on from OU612097.1 coordinate 16,807,991, forward strand.
TTTGTAACCGCCACAATGTTATTGTTGTAATAACTAAAACATGGTTCTTGACTGAAGTTGGACTCGAACTCACAACTAGTTAATCTCGTACATATGTATAAAACATGGTTTATTTTAATTAAATTATAAAAAAATCACAACTTTGGAATGACTTGATTCCCATTTTGGTGTTTTTATTGCATAAATGAATTCATTTTGGCCTTAAGGCTGGTATTGAGTTCAAAATTTCGTGCGAAATTCTATCAATTGTATACAAAACGTTTGCGAAATAAGTTTGGCAGTACTTCCTTAAGCGAAAAACATGCAAAATGTATCTGCCACATGCAAAGGCACATGCCAGATATATTTGTCGAAAAATCTTCAAAGAAAAAATCTTAATTCAAAATATTTCTCATTTTTAAAATATTTTTCATTTAATTTTTAATGTTAAACATAAAAAATAATCCCCTTTATTACAAGAGGCATCATCGTCGTCACATCAAGACGACGTCAAAAAAACACTCGGTTACAAATTCGCCTTCGACAGCAACTATGTATTCTTTGATAGGCCCTCGGTATTTCCTAGACCTAAGTGACAGATAGAAGCTGTCGACAACATTCAATCGGTTTTGGCAACGAGTAAATAAATGAAAAAATGTTTGTGTCGACTTCATATGACGACGATGACACCTTAGGGAATATGGGGGAATACTTGCTAATTATTGCAATAGACTGACTATTCTAACAAAGAAGATAAAAACAAAAATATTTGGATTCCAGGAGCCAAAAATTAATTCACGTCTCATTGTATCTGATATTTGAAAATGGTTCACACATTTATTAGCACTGTGGCCATATCGAAAAACATTTTACAGCTAAATCGACTGTAAAGTAATGCTATAAACAGCTAAAAATAATTCTAAACTGCCAAAAAATAATGCTAAAATTTTAATTGTTTATAAATGATTTATTTGTTATATCATTTCAATAAAGCATACAATAAATTATTTCTTGAACTTATGTTTTAAAACTATAATACAAATATATTTCAGTCAGTGTAAAGGCCTCGTTAGTTTTTACGTTCTGTTGCCGTTCTCTGACGTTCATTTCTGTAGCAAACATTTTACAATTACTTTTTCCGTGAAAATATTCAGCTGTATTTTATAGTAGAGAATAATTAAAAGAAAAACATTGGAATGAAAAAAAAAATATGTGCATAAATATTATCTTGTGTGAAAAAGCAAAAAAAAAGATACAAATTAATGGTGATCAAACTGCCCACTTCTTTCTAACAATCTGCAGTGTTTATGACACTTCTTATGCAAAATATAATATTTTTCCCACTAAAATAATACTTTTTTGATCATCCATGGTTGGTTAATTGATAAAATTATTTTAACTTTTAAAAATCTTTAATTGAAATAATTTTTTTTTTTAGCTTTTGACAAAAAAAAAAAAAAAAAAATTATATAGATTTGAATATAAAATTAACGTTTCCACACCGGAAAAAAATACGACGACGTATATATCTGGCCGTCACTTAACGTTGAATCCGCAACAGAACAGAACGAAAAATAATAATATAGAATATAAGTGCGCCTTGGCCGTTTAGGCTTCTTGCATTAAATGAATAAATAAATAAAATATAAATAAAAACAAACCATACACATATAGCTTCAATTGAACAAAAACAAAACAGCTGGTTCAGAACAGAAAAGCACGTACAAACTGCCTTAAATATTTTTTACTCGAGCTGTGTCTGGTCGTTCATTTTAGTGACACGAGACTCTACCAATTCATTTCAATACAAGTTATGAAGCCATACTGTATATTTCATCGCAAGCAGGTAAATACGTCATTTGCACAGATTCTCTATCTTCAGTGAAAACCATCCTTAACCAACAACAATAATATTTATGCAACTCAAATCAAGAGTATTCTCATAGAAAAATATCCATAGATCTTGTTGCTGTAATTACCGGGTCATTGCGGCATTATTGGTAACGAATTCCCAGACAATGCTGTCAAAACAGCAACAAAATTCCGCCTTTATTTTTACACGAACGCCGATTGCAAGATTATAAGCAAATTTATTTACATATAATATTTAACTAACGATAGAAATCTGACTTTTGAAGGAACGTCAACAGGATATAAAATAATTAATAGTAATAAAACGTAACTAAATGACTTACAATCTCCTGACGTCAGCAGGTTGGATCTTGTCAAATAGCTCATGGAACTCTAATCAACATTGATAGTCCGTCTCCCTGTGACTGCAATACACAACATACCCACCAGCTATACTTGCCTGACAAATGTCCAAAATTTAATGAAGCATGTAATAAAATTTTTGAGAACACCGATTCAAAATTCTTCCTATCCATCCCAACCAAAGAAAATACTTTAAAAATTTCCCAATTCCTAAAAAAATAGAAAAAAAGAAAAATTAATCGCTTTATAAAACTACTTTAATAAATTTGTATTCTTATAACATTCAAGGCCTATGACGCCATTGCTCTTTAAATATTAACATATAATTTGTTAATAAATAAATAAAATGCTAAATTTAGCTGCAAAAATGCCAAAATGGCAACGCTGTTTATTAGAGTACTAGTTTTCAAAAATCTAATTTGGACAAAAAGATTTTCAAATCTTATTTAAAGCCAACTGAGTTCATAATTCACTATGCTAGCATCTAAAATTGACTTAAATCAAAAATTATAAGCAGCTGGTTTTTTGTTTCCCGGCTCTCTATATGTGGACATTTCATAGGAGCCACCCTAATCACCAGTAGGCTTGGAAGATTTTGAGAGATATTGTCAAACATTCAACTTTATATCCTAATAACCTAAATAAATTATTGAGAATTTTTAAAGAAACATGCTTTAACCACACCCGTCAAAAAACAAAAAGCAGGCCTTTTATTTTAAACCTTTCTCACCTCTCTACTTTTCTTTACACCATTCGAACAAATAATCAACTGTTTGTTGCAGCGTCGTGTTGTTTTGAAAGTATCAAAAAGCAGAGAGCAAACATTCAAACTACTGTGTTTATTATTCACTATACTAGCAGCTATAATTTACAGAAATCAAGAAATTATAAGCAGCTGGTTTTTTGTTTCCTGGCTGTCTACATGTCGATATTTCATAGGAGCCACCCTAATCGTCAGTCGATTTGGAAACTTTTGAAAGATATTGTCAAACATTCCACTTTATATCCCAATAATTTAAATAACTTATTGAGAATTTTAACTATACCTGTCAACTTAAGGCTTATGTGCAATAATTTACAAATATTTGCAGATTTCAGCAAAATTCATAACTGCATAACGGCAACTTGTAGTACTGGTGTGATCAGATTTTCCTGCTTGTTTTTCAATAAACATCTCTTTTTTTTTATAGATATTATCTTCTAATTAACAGAAATAACTTTAATTTTTTTGTGTGGAAACCTTTTCCGTAAGAACAAAAAATATCAAAACATATTCTAGTAAGATTTTATCTTCATTTAAATTGAAACTATTTGTAAGAATTTTTTTTTTAGTATCTTTTAAGCCCTTATAAGCTGACTAATTAAACCTATTAAAAAATTCCTACGAAACAATGCATACCCCTTGACAATCTCTTAAAACGCTCACATACACACACTATCTTTTATAAATCCATGAAAAAAAATATCGAATTATAAATGCGTCACTATGAAATTCAATAAATGTATTTCTATAATCAATTTAATGCTTTAAACGTAAAAAAAACCACAGAGCTAAAAAAAAATAAAATAAACGTTTAAGTTTATCAGCTTAAAAAAATTAAAAATGCAATGCAACACACAAACAAGCGGGCAACCGAACGAACGAATGTAACGTAAAAATGTTGTGAAACAGATTCAAAAAATATATACCTACACATTCACACATACACACACGTAAAGAGTGCAGGTGTTTATGTAAATATATTTACACGAGTGACTTCAGCTTAAATTTAAATGATGAAAAAACAAATTTTAATTAAATGGTTATAATGATTTTCTATTTTGATTTAATTAAAATTAAAAACATTTAATGAAATTTTACATCAAACGAAAATTTATGTTAGAAAACCAGAAAAAACGGTTTTGAAGACGGCTTATATCTTACAAGTATTTTTTTCAAGGTAACGAAGGCAGATTCATAATTATTTAAAATGTTTTACTGTTGAAATATCAACTTCAGTTTTGCTTACACAGAGAAAACAAAAAACAGGGTGTCTGGTAGCAGATTTATATTTTCAAACTAAGATATGTAATAATTGACAGAAAGTAGCTGCTTTACGGGTCACATCTGCTTACCGTACGGTATCGGCGGGAGCCGTTACAGTAATAACAGGTATGATCCTAATATATCTACAGATCCTAACACGAAAAAAGGCATGGATATTAAGGCAGACTGGCCATGCAGACATTGGAAGTATGCAGCAAATACGGGAGGAACTGTTACACAGTTGACAGTCTAGATGGAGTACTGAAACTAGGGGCAGATGGATGGAGTGACTCATATCCAATATCGACAAATGGCTGAACAGCATGAAACCGTGAGCTATTACCTGACTCAAATGTTGTCAGATCACGGCTATTACCGGAGCTACTTATACAAAACGGGCATATGTAACACACTCTTTTGTTTATACGAAGAAGAATAAGTCCTGAACGACGCCGAACACACTACTTTCTTTAAGTGTATTGATCTGGCTCAATAATGGTAGAGAATGTCGTGGTATCATGATAGTCAGCGTGGCCAAATTTTTAATGGCATAGCGATTCTGTGAAAAAGTTCTGCGGACGAAAAAGCCAGATCTGGACGCTGCAAAACAAGATCATAATCAGGATCCCAGACGAAGGATAGTGTAAAGAGAAGGGCTGATTAAGCCATTGGGAGTCCGCACCGAAGCAATGCTAAGGCCGTCCCAGGTTGGAAATTTTTATTCCAGGAAGAAGAAGGGGTTTTGTAAGTCTCACTGTGGTGATCAGCTCGACACAAAGCGGAGGGTACGGTGCTTCTGGTCAGTGCGCAACCGAAAAAAATAGTCCTTTGAATATGATTTTTGTGACTTCTAGTGTGGTCCTTCGAATTGAAGATTTTAAGTACAATTTAATATTGCATTGAACAACTTTAAAAAGTTGTTTTTCATTTACTGACTCCACTGTTGTAAAGCAATTGTATACACCTTTAGTCAGGCCAATACTGGAATATGGCTCGATTATATGGGACCCTTTTTATAATGTACATAGAGATATAATTGAGACTATCCAAAAACAATTCCTTATATTCATCCTATGCAATATCTACGCGCACACTCTAGCCAACTTACCATCCTATGAGTTCAGACTGCAACAAATAACGCTGCCTTCTTTGACAAGTCGCAGAATTATATTAAATACATTTTTTGTCTTCAAATTGATTAACGGCAATATCTGCTCTGAGTATCTGGTGTCCAAATTAAATTTTGATGTTCCCCAGCCTTTGTCAGTACTTTATTACCGTCAGAATTATGCGAATGCATATTATGTTGTTGTTTTAATGAGCTTTACCACGTTGTTGACTTTTCGATGAACTTAAATTTTGTTAAGCGTAGTATAATCTTAGTATCAAATTCCAGCAATTAACAATTTTTTCTATTACTTATAAATATTTGTAATTCCAGTAATTAGACATTTTTTCTATTTTTTATTAATTTTTGTAATTTTTTTTAACTCATATGCGTGTACATATCGCCCCTTTATTGCAACATAGTCATATCTCAAAAAAGCTCGTTTCGAGAAAAACGCATTTAAAATTTTTAGTTTCCATACAAGTCTTAGTAAATTTCTTTAGAAAATATCTCCTAAAGGAAACAGTTTCAAAGCAATTTGAATAAATTTTTGGCACAATATAAAAGGTAGTACTGTTAACAATTCTGCATTGTTAACTCGAAAAGCTCATTTTTTGAGATATGACTATGTTTCAATAAAGGAGCGATATATAGTATCTGCCTATAAAGAGTTATTCTCCATAGGCATAAATTATTAAATAAGTAAATAAATAAATAAATAAACCTGTTACTAATAATATTTGAGTTAAGTTGATATTATGAATAACAACTTATCAATAGGCCCTCGCATATGATGTTTGTTACTCCATGTTTGCTCCTACGAATTGTAAATTTTAAGAAAATTAAACTTTAAAGGGGACAAGATAGTTATTAATGAATTAACAAATACTATTTTAAAAATTGAAAATAACAACAGACATTAAGCCAGTCATTACTTAACTACTTCATAGTAATGCAGGCGGTAAATGTTATGATATTGAAAAATATGTACACTACCAAGTATTCATTAATGTTTTCATTAATCTGCTATTAATTATAGTTGTAGTAAGCTATTATTTTGAATAACAACTTATCAATAGGCCTTCGCATATGCTGCTTTTTACTCCAGGCTTGGTCCTTCGAATTACACATTTTAAGAAAAATTTTATATTGCATTGAAAAACCATGAAGTATTCTTTCATATTTATATACTACTAACTGTAGTTGAGTTTATCAATAAACATAGTTAACCTTCTTCGAATATTATATTTTTCTTCACCAAAAAAGTATTCCACAAAAATAACAGTAGTGGTTCTTAATAAAACTGATAAAGAAATCCATCCCACAGTTCTTTACAATCATGCCCGTCGATTTGTCTAATTCGAATATAGAAGCACAAGAAATTTAACCTAAAATATATGTATATAAAAAATCTTTCGAATAATGAAAAAATCTTTATTAATGGTTTTCTGTTAATGAATCATCGCTTATGAACGTGAAAACAAACATACAGTGGGACGACTTTTATGTTAATTTGCTTTGCCAATGTCTTTTTTATTGCTTCTGATTTTAATACTGCCGCAGATGATGTTGCTGTTGTCTTTGCTATTGCTAATGATGACGATAATGGTTTTTAGGTTGGAAAAATGATGACCATCAGTATTGGTATTTAAAAAATATTTTTTCAAATATTTGTTAATATTAATTTTTGTTGCTTTAATGCTCTTAAACGTGCTGTTCATTTTTCTCTTCTGTGTAAATAATAAAAAAAAAAGTAAATAAACAAATATTTAAACAGCTACTGACTGCATAAATTAATTTACAAACAAAACAAACAAATGTACAAAAAGGCCTTTGAAATAATTAACTACACTGGACAACAAGTTTTTTTATTTCTTTTTTGTTGGAAATTGTTAAAAAAAAATTCTAAACAAGATAACTAGACCGATATACAAAGCCTTAGTAAGCATTTTCATGTCTAAGCGAATCCTTAACGGGGAAGTTTGCAAACAGATTTCTAATTTTAAAAGACTATTTGCCAGAAATCTTTGCGGGCTTCCCACATGCAGCCACGCTTCTTGGGGCTTAATGCACGCAAAAAAAAGGCAGCTTGAAATATGGTTGCAACTATGGTATTATACCATGGTTACTTATTATTATAACAGTTTTAAACCCAAATATAGTATGGTTACTTATAATATGTTTTTTTACAATACTATAATATGTTTTGATGTTTTAAATATAACAATATACTGATATTGCGTACAACCATATAATTCAACAATAATATGTTCCCTTAGAATATTGTCATACCAACCATAAATTTTTTTCTACGTGTGGCTTCGGAAAATGGTTTAAGAAAAATAGCTCAAAAGCAAATAGTTTAAGAAAATGATCAGTCGAAGTTGTGTAATGCAACCGAAGGATATGTTAATGGCGAACGCTTTGGAAGGCCAGGAAATTGTAATTTGTAGTTTATAAGCATATTACTTTCATAATTTGTAAACATTTTTCTTTTTGACTTCTCAGCAATTTATTTTGAATATCTTTCAAAGGTTTCCAAGTCAACTGATGATTAGGGTGGCTCTTAAAAAAATGTCGTCATATAGATGGCAAGGAAACATAGAAAACAAGCTGATCATAATTTTTTTTATTGATATCGATACTGCTGATTAGTTTAGCACCTGTGAAATATCTACAGCTAGGGAATACACACATACATCGATAATAAAGTGAATAAACCGAATTGTTTGAATTCTCATAATCCTTAAGAAGATAATTGAATAAAAAGTTGTTTCGTTTAACATGTTTTCCAAAAGCTTTTAAGTCTACTGCTGATTAGCTTAGCACCTATGAAATATCTACAGCTAGGAAATACACACAAACATCGATAATTTTTGCTTTAAAACGATAGATATTTCTCCTTTTTAAAAGTAGCAACAGCAGATATATAATTAGTAGAAGATAATTTATAGTTTAAAGTATTATCGATGTTTTATAATTCGCAAAAATCGGCAAGCGATTTAATTAATGATCATTTGAGTGATATAAAAAAACGATATGCTCAAATTAATTATTAATTTTTCTTTGTAAAACATTGAAGCCGCATAGATTTTAATTTAAAGCTTGTGGCATTTTATTTCACACTCTTAATCAGATTTTTGCAAAAATTTTGGGATTTTTATATAACAAAAAACTATTTTGCCATTGGGTGTCTATTTTTGCACCAATAACAATAGTTAATATGATGAATATTTATAGCTTTGCTAATAAAATTATATTTTTATTTAACAACAAAGCATAAGAAGACTTTTTGCATAATTTTTTTTTTTGGATCTTTAATTTTCCTCAATCATTGAAAGCAAATTTAAATGCGATTTCTTGACGGAAAAAAATGGAACAAGTTTCAACGCAAATGAAATAACGTTTATTTCTATCATTATGTTAATGATAAAACTGTATTGCCGATGGCGTCCTCAAATAGAATACGGCCCTATCACTCCTCCCACATGAACATCGCAACACACAATAGCCTTGAGTAGATGTAACGGCCTTTTATGCATCACACACGAGTTTTCAGTGCCCCTGAAACGTGGATTTGGTTTATTCACGTAAGCGTTTATATGAAAATGCGTCTCGTCGCTCATGATGACATTCGACTCAAATTCGTGGTTAAACAAATCAACACAATTACTCCAAGCTCTTGTGAAGTTTAGCGTCTCAGTTGTTTTTCTGTTTGTATTCTGCAGCTGTCTATTTCAAAATTGCAAAATATGATTGACGTAAAACGCTATTTGCAAAAGCTGCTACATCTTACGGATAATGAATTACAAAAAATTATAAATTTTCTATGTTTCCCAAGCTGTTTATAATTATTTGATTGGTATCAATGTTAGAAGCAAATATAGTGAATAAAACTCTATTATTTGATAATGAATTGCTTTAAAAAGAAATTAATAATGAACATATTTATAAAGAAAACACGGACCACAGAAAAAAAACACGTGTGTATGTGATGAAAGATAAAACACTACTTGTGTATAATTAAATCGCAGTTAAAGGTATTAAACACCCAGTTTTAATCGATATTCGAAAAACAGACATTTTAAAAACCTCAGTATTTGTAAAACCATAAAACTCTCAACACTGAAAAGAAAATTTGATCCATCCGTCTTTAAGTCAATTCCAAGTGGTGTCAAATGTACGGTAAGTACGTATTTTCTCAAGTATGAATTATTCAGGTACTAAATACTTAATTTTAGAAATACTTAATCCCGAATGCGTAAGTGAAATAAACTGAATAATATTACATCTTATTATCACATATTATTCTTATAGAACAAAGGAGTCTACGATTATTTACACTATTATCAATTAATATTTCTATCAATCAAAAAATATATGCAGTCGTTTGTTGTGTTTCCTAGCTGCCTATATGTCAAAATTTCATCAATAGCCTTAGAAACTTTTAAAAAATATTTTCAAACATTTAACTATATATTCTATTATTTTAAATAAATGAATGAGAATTAAAAAAAAATGTTCTAATAACATTTCTTAACCACAAAAAACATAATTTTTTCTTAGAGAATTTTTTTATTCCAATCTCTAGGCCATTCATTCATATGTATGTAGTAGGTTTGCAACTATGCTTCCTCCGATTTTTTCCTAAATTCGAGACTTTATTGTAAAAACCTGGTTATACATTTATGATTCAAGGTATTGCTCATAACTGGCAACTATTTTGTTCCATCGTTTGGGCAGCGTACAAATCCCGCGTTTAAACGATCCATTGACCAAACTTTTTATTTCTTCATAAGACCGGAAGTGCTGGTCAGCCAGACCATGTAACATTGATCAAAACAAGTGATAGTCAGACAACGTCTGGAGAATATGGCGGGCAAGGTAGGACTTCCCATTTCAACATTTCCAAGTATTTCTTGACCACTTTCGCAACATGGAGTCACGCAACGTGGAGTCGTGCTGTAAAATTTCTTTATCTTGTCTCTCGCTGTATTGCGCCCTTTTGCCTTTCAATGCTCGGCGGCTCAAACGCATTAATTGCGTTCGTTAACAATTGCCTGGGGGGTTACTCTCTATTGCGATGTATAAACATTTAACTATATATTTTAATATTTTAAATAAATTAATGAGAATTCAAAAAAAAAGTTCTCAAATAATATTTCACAAGTAAAACAGAAAAAGAGATTTTTTAACACGCTTGATTAGTTTCACTTATATGTTTGTTTGTGTGTTTGTATGTTTACAGCACTCGAAATGCATGCCATATGAATAATTCTTACATATGCAGGTATATTAAAATATATATACCGTGTTGCAGTTTTAGTGCGAAAATTTGAGTTGCCGTATTGCTTCTGGGGAAGTGGGGGAATTTTGGGGGTTCACGAAACCAATTTTGGGAACTCCCAAAAAAAATTTGGAGCCTATTCGCTATCCGGTCTAGAACCGGTTTTTCATATTCGGTGCGCGTTTTTGCAGTGAAACATGCATCTGAGCTATAAGTGGTCGCTTTGGTGCGAAAATTGAAATCGCCATATTGCTTCTTTGGTGGAACGGAGGGGGAAGGGGGGGGGGGGGGTGGAGGATACTTTAAACGCTCCGCTAGCCGAATGGCAACCGGTTTTTCATATTTACGCGCGTTTTGATTGTGGAACGTGTATTTGAATTGGCCGTGGAACGGTCATTCGATTTAGTGCGAAAATTTAAGTTGCCATACTGTTTCCAGTAAATTGGGGGATTTTGGCGATTCTTGAATCTAATTTTAGGAATTCAAAATAAAACAAAAATTCAGAACGTCTTATCTGGATAATTATCTGGTTATATGGGTAACTATTTTAGTTTGATATCGAAGCATGTTTTTTTAGATTTTTAAACTATATTTATTTTATAAAGAATCTTTCATTCCTTCCTATCTTTATGAATTTCATTCACATGTATGCATTGGTGTTTTTGTTTTGCGTTTTACTCAGTTCAAGAATACTGCACTTGATTCAAGAATTTTATACTTATTTTAAGACATTGTAGGGTTGATTTTCTTGAACAATTATATTTTCCGCTTATTTAAGGTACACTTAAGTGTTATTCGTACTTCAAATTTTGAGTAGGACTGGTACTAAAAGTAAGTAGAAAATACTTAAATTTATGACGAGTTTTTTCATTCTGTATAAAAACCGGTTGAATAATAACCGTTCGATCACCCTGTGAGATATTCATTTGCAAACCCTTGCAAGAAAATAATTTAAGAATGTTGCGAAACGCAACACAACATTGCTGCAGCCACAAAAATATAGAAAAAATTGCCAATTTTGTAAACATTGCTTGTGCAAATTTATAATTTGCCAACATTGCAAAAAGTCCAGCAATTATATATAAATCATTAACCCCAAACACTAAACAGGTTTTTTTCTGACTGGGCAAAAGTTTTTGAACTTTTAAACATTTTGTAAACAACTCAAATTTCATAACAGAAACGTTTTAAAAAACATAAAATTCAACAAAAAATTGTGTTTAGTACACATAATAAAAATTTGTTTAACTCTGCAAATATTCGTACATTAATTAAAGCAAGCACTACAAAATGTTTGTTAAATAAAAAATAATAATTCCTTTAACACAATCATCTGTCTGAAATTTCAAACCCTTAATACAATACGAGTTCATTAGTTGCTAAAAATATACATATGTATGTATATGCACACGTACATACAATATAAAGATAGAAAAAACAAAAAGAAAAAAAGTAATAAATAAATAAAAAATAAAAACATATGCAGAAAAAAAATTAATGAATTGCATTTGAACAAAGTGCTCGTTGAATGACTTCAACAGTTAAATAAAATAAAAAATGATAACAAAAAAAAAAAAAAAACCGAGTAAATGACAATAAAAACTACATTGACTAGGAACGAGTGAGTATGACACACAATGCAAATAAATTAAATACTGAAGTAACGTCGTCAATTTATTATCACCTTTTGCAAGGTTGCACAATCAACCGTACGGGCTGATAACAAGCCACCTCATGCGGTGGTATAACGAAATTTAATTTAAAAATTCTTTCCATTTTCATGCTGCTGCCGCTGCTGCTGCAGCTGCTGGTGTTGTTGATTTTTTTTCTTATTCAATTTGTCGATCTAGAATATGCAGCTTTTGTTAAATAATCGATTGCATTTAACTTTTAGCAGCAATATCTAGTATAAGCTGTTTTTCCAGCACTTCAAGTACTTATCAAACTGGCAGCTGTTAAATTAAATTTAAGTACCTAAAATATCAAATAATGTGTCAGTTAAATTAAGTGTTAAAATAAAATATAACAGCACTTTTTTATTTGCATATCCAGTATATTGTTGTTATTTTAACAAATAAGAGGAAGAAAAAAAAACACATACATTACAATTGTATACAAAAAAGGGGGACTACGTGCCATGAGGCACACTTTTTATTGTTCTAAATATGGTCCGATGTGAACGCAAATTGAATACTAATTCAGTATTTGAGCGAACGTAATTCTCGTAAAAATTGCTTTATTTGGTATAAAAAGTTTAAAACGAATTCATATTTTTCAAAAAGTAAGATATTTTTCAAAAGAAAAACAAAAGAGCTTATATTGTGTCAATAAGAATATCAACAGCAAATTATGTTTATAATAAATTTTTTATACTGCGAATAATTCCCTTTTAAATAAGTTTCTTTTAAAAAGTATCTTTTGAAAAATTGCACCACGAAGAAATAATTTTTTTTAATAAAACAAATTTCATATTAAACTTGTTTTCGATTTCAAAGTTTTTAAATTGAATTAAGTATTTTGATCTTGAAAGCCGCGTTCGGTTTGAAACCATAAGAGATTACAAACAAATTTTATTTTTACAAAGTACTGTTTTTAGAAACCACAATTTTTTAAATAAACATAAATAGTAACTTTAAAATTTTGTTGAAAACCACGTTTTATAAAACATGGCTTTCAAAAAAGTACTTACCAAAAAAGGACTTTTCACAATAAGTGTCTATAAAAAAAGCGGTTAAGAATAGTTCGGTTTGAAACCATAAGAGATTACAAACAAATTCTATTTTTACAAAGTACCGTTTTTAGAAAGCGCCATTTTTAAAATATGTATAAGTAATAACTGAAAAACAAAATGTTTAGAAAACACATTTTTAAAACACGTGGCTTTCAAAAAAGTACTTTTCACAACAAGTAATTTTAGAAAAAGCATTTTAGAATAGTATCTTTTAAAAAATTTCATTTTTCAATTATTTCATTTTAATTTTTAATAGGTTTTCAATATTCACATTATTTGATCTTGTTTATATTTTTTTCTTCTAAATTTTTTTAGCTAAAGATCTTGAATTGTTTTTGTTCTTTATAAAAAAGGTTTAACAGTATTTTGTTTTTGACATTTCGATAACAGTTTGTTATCATCCTCAGGAAAAATCTTAATAAAAAATTATAACATTTTTTAATTTTTTTTTTAAGATGATAACAAACTGTTATCGATGTATCAAGAATAAAATACTGTTAAACCTTTTTTATAACAAACAAACACAGTTCAACATCTTTAGCTCAAAAATATTAGAAGAAAAAATAGCTTTGCTAATTTTGGCTTAAAAAAACACCATTAAAAAAATTACTTTTAAAAAGGCTTTTCAATAAAAATGTTTTAAGAAAATAAAGTTTAAAAAAGTACTTTTCGAAAAAAAAATGTCAAAAAAGTACTTTGCTATAAAAATAATTTTCAAAAAGTTCTTTGATATAAAAGTACTTTTCAAAATAATTACTTTTCAAAAAAGGTACACCTTTCAAAAACAATTTATTTCCGAAAAAAACTTCTAAATAAAATTACTTGCTAAAAGGAATAATTTTCAAGAAAGTGCTTTTGAAAAGATGGTACTTTTCCAAAATGTGCTTATCATTAAAATTACTTTTCAATAAAAGTACTTTTCAAATAAGTACTTTTCAATAAAAGTACTTTTCAATATAAGTACTTTTAAAAAAAAGTTTTTTAAATAAGAAAAAATATTTTAAAAAAGATACATTTAAAGTAAGCTAGTTTTCAAAATTGCTTTTCAATAACAGTGGTTTAAGAAAATAAGGGTTTAAAAAAACACTTTTCAAAAAAGTGTTTTTCAAAAAAGTACTTTTCGAAAAGAAAAGCTTTTCAAGGAAGCGCTTAAAGCTCCTTTGAAAAAAGTACCTTTCAAAAAAATTATATTCCAAAAATAAAAAATTTAAATAAAAACTTTTCAGAAAAATACTTTAAACGAAAGTATTTTTCAAAGAAATACCTTTTCCAAATTACATTCTTTGAAAAAAACCCATGTCAAAAGGTATACTTTTCAAGAAGTACTTTTAAAAGAAAGTGTTTTTCATAAAAGTACTCAAATAAACTATTTAAAAAAAAAAAGAAAAAAAAAATACCTGTCAAAAAAAGTTACCAGTTAAATATATACTATTTGAATAAGTGTATTTTACAATAGTATCCTGGACGGAAGTACCTTTAAATGTAGTGTAGTGCACTCATAGAAAACCTGTCATAACTATGATGTATTTAAACATCAATGCAATGCCAAATGTCATCATTTTTGACCCCATGATACTTGTGATCGCTGTGATGTCAACCATTACATCAGTTGCTCTAATTATCAACAGCGGCAATTATGACAAATATTTCATCAATGAAATATCGCACTGACATCATAGGGATGCTTTATCGGAATACGTTTGATGAGAGCATGTAATCAATACAAGGAAACTCCAATACCCAGGAAATTACTAAATGATGTCAATGTAATGACAAAACATCATCAAAAGAGTGGCGCATTAACATCAGACCAACTATAAATAGGATTGATTTGGAAATCAATTTCATAACGACATCATCAACATTAACCTCCGGTTATAATTTCTGATTTCAAAAATATGTTGAAACACATAATTTTATATTTTACCATCTTAAAAGAATCAATGAGAATTACAAATCTTCTGATAATACTTTTGATGACTTCCTGCCATCAATACAATGCCTGTGTGGCGTATTATCATATTTTAATTGTGTGTATGCTGTGTATTCGCTTTCTTTGCTTCGTAGTTCTTCTTTTTATTTTACTCTTTACGCTGTCATTATATTTATGTAACGTCGCATATGATGACTAGATGTCATTAATATGATGCATTTTTTTTCTACTTCTTAAAAATGAATTTAAATTTATAAATATTAAGGAGATCAGAGGGGCTGAAGTACTTCTTACACCGTTTCAAAAAACTGAGACTCTTGAATGTTTTTTTAGAGACATGTAAAACGTGATCAGGTCAGCGAATATCATACTGAATTTTCATTCTAAGAACATCAAGAGCGTCTAATTCCTGAATATATTAAACAACAACAAAATCTCAGATATACCATCAAAACAATAAATTAATTAACTATCAAAAATGTTTCAATTATGTGGCTACCACTGTATATTAATTTAGTTTTATAAGAGCTATTTAAAAGAAAAAAATAATAAACTTTTGAAAGTAATCCCTTGTAAGAAAAAATTTGTTCAAACAAACTTCTCTAAACAAGCTTTTTTGTATTTCTTTTTTTTTTTTTTGTACAAATATTCTTTGGAAAGTATTATTTATTTTTAGAAATGTATCAAATATACTTACATTTTAAAAATGTTCTCAAAATTTACATTTCAAAATGTATATTTATCATTAAAGTTTTTCTTGTTTCAAGGAAATCGATGTTTATATATTTGTATTAGTCTCAAGGCATTATTGTGTATTAGTGCGTTTGATAGTTTCAGTTTCTAGGTAAAAGTGAAGTTAAAAATGTGCATGGCAATGCTTTTAAACAATGGAAATTACATTTACAAAAACTTTTAGTACGAATGTATATAATTTAATTAATATTTGTAAAATGAAGCTATTGTTGCTATTGCTTTGTTTTGAAAACATCAAATTTGTTGTTTTTGATATTTGAATACAAAAACATCAACATAAATTAATCCCTCAACAACAATTTATTTTGTTGAGATGCAGCCAGAAAAAAAAATTGTGGAGTTGTAAAATAAATTTTACATCTCTTAAATAGCCTATTTAACACACACATGGCTTATATGTACACACACATACACACACAAAGCCACTGACATATTAGTGCAAGTGTGTGCATTGTACACGCCCGTGTGTGTGGATTAAATTTATGTCCATGAATTTGTGTATTTATGGACATGTTTAGTTGTATTTTTCAATATGTTTGTGTTTAAATATCACGTTAAAAATGGATTATTTTTCTAAAGCATACTTTTGGGGGCTTTTTACATGTGCATACGTATTTGTTTTTGCATGCTAAAAACGTAATTATAGTTAATCCTTTTGTTTTGTTTTAAAAACAAGAATAGAATTTGTGAAATTAATCTGCTAATGAAGTAATTTAATTTTGAAAACCGAAAAAAATAATCATATACAATGTATATTATACATACATATTTAAAGTAAATATATAAAATTTAATTTACATTATTAATTTTACAGAATATTTTGTTTTTAAATATTTTGTTTTTCTTGCTTTACAGAAACTTTGGAAAACTTGTTCAAGTTATTAACTAACTTTTTGTGTATGAATGTGGTTGGGAAGTGAGTGTCTATGTGTGAGTGTGTGCGTGAGTGTGTGTGTGTATGTGTGTGATTTTTCAAACCCATTTAAATTGCAATTTGAAATCTTTTTCCGAAACATTAACATTTGCCATCATCAGTTCCCACAAATATGCTGCAGTTCTTATTCATTGTTTTTTATTTTCTTCCTTCTTTGGCATTCTTGTAATCTAATTCGTTTTTAGAAACTTTGCAGATTTCTTTAGATGAAAAATTTCTTCTTACTTTCTTACATTCTTTTTCTTTTTTTGTTTTTGCTTTTTGCTCTATTTTTTACTGTGTTTATTATTTTTTGAGAAATTTCCAAACTAATTTTAACTTTTCTTTATTTTTATATAATGGCGATGATAAAGATGGCACAAGAGAGGAGTAGATGATGCAAGCAAAAGGAAAAACTTTCAACTAAATAAGCAGACATATTGCAAATTGCAAATTCATCATTTATTTATTCTTTTTTTTTTTTTTTTTTTTTTTTTTTGGTTCGTTGTTAAATTGGGAATTTCAAAACTACCCAAGAATGTTCAGATAAAGTTAGTTTGCCTTACACAATGCAAAGAGAGACTTTAATAGTCGGAACATAATAATTTGGATGGTGTAGAAAGCGGAAAGTCAGTTTAAGTCAAAAGACAGCTTTTCCTGAATTTGGCGTTGCATTTCTACAAAAAATTATATAAATTTTTTCGTTTCTTTATATATGTTACATAATAGTTGTTTTAGAAAAATTTTTAATCAATTAAACAATTTTAGACTGAAACATGTCTACATAAGTTATTTCTCTATACGTTTAAATGTTTAAATGCAAAATTTGTTGTCATAAAAATTTTTGTTGAAAACCTGTAAACATTTTCTTGCTATTTATAGAAGTAAAACTAGAGCTAAAGTGCAACAATCAATTGTCCCCCCACCCAAAAGTGTTCATGTGTAAGCATTGTTTTTCAATTCGAAAATTGCATTGTGAGATGCAATTTACGATAGAATAAAAAGCCGGGTAGACACAGTCGAAATTCCTGCTGTCAACTTCGTGTCCCCCCGGGCAACAGGTTTTGCCTTGGCGTATTCCTAGCTTGGTTTTCGATTAGCCAGTGAGCTCCGTCGTTGTTACACATACATTTTTATCGCGTTTATCTCTCTCAATATCAAGAACTACTGAAACTATCTTTTTCGTGACGACAATTTTGTTTGCTTAGTAATAGTTATACTGCGTTCAGACATGCACCTTAATCGAGATTATCACAATAAATGTCTATATTGACCTTAATGAGCTCAATACGACAAATCAAGTGTAATTATATATATAAGTACATATACATAAAAAAATTAATGCTTGTCTGTATTTCCTTTATAGAATCATAAACTATGCATTTGATAATGTGATGATCTTTAACAAAGTTTGTTGCGCATGAGTTCACAAAGTTTTCTAAATGAATCTCATATATTGCCGTGACAGTTTATGCTGATTTGAGTTGAAACGAGAAAAGCGCACGAGTAATGACGATTCGACTTGTGGGGGATATAAGATTTTATGTAAATTTTGAAATTCATATAGGTAAAGTAAAAACGCGCTTTTGACACAGCTAGTTGAACCATAATTACGAAATTGTTAAATTTATTAAGTGAAATTTTAAAAGCAATATTATTGCTGGTGTATTTAGTAAACAAAGTCATATACAATGACAACTCAAATATCAACAAAAGTGAAATAAAAAAGTAAAATAACTGGCATTTTTCTAAGATCAGAAGTTGGTTTTCTTTTATATAAATCTAATTTAGAATCCAAACTCGGTCCCACTCGACGGTAACATCTCAACGTTTGTATTATATGACAGCAAAGTCTTGTTAAAACAGAAATTTTTCATATATATATATATATATATATATATATATATATATATATATATATATATATATATATATATATATATATATATATATATATATATATATATATATATATATATATATATATATATATATATATATATATATATATATATATATATATATATATATATATATATATATATATATATATATATATATATATATATATATATATATATATATATATATATATATATATATATATATATATATATATATATATATATATATATATATATATATATATATATATATATATATATATATATATATGTGTGTATTGTTAGGACGGTGCTGTGATAGGAAAAAGTAGGTTAGATTTTTGTAACAGTCCCAATAAGTCTCATTGGATTTTTATCTCCCAAAATCCTATCAAAATTTTGAAACTTCTATGATGGTCTAAAGCGCCTTTAAACAATTTAAAGATGCCTTTGAGTATTTTCATGATGGCTTCACTAATGTGAACTGGGATTCAAATTTGTTATTAGGATTGGTAATCATATTTTCAGTAGATTGTTTATGGGCGCCGTAAGTTCTTTAAATTACACGAAAAACATTTCTCACAGAATTGTTTTTTTTTTTTTTTTTTTTTTTTTTTTTATTATAGCTGAACAATTTGGAGAGGCTGTTTTGGTGAGAGTTTTTCCATGATGACTTGCCAAAACATATTGTATGAAAAATGTCAAAGCTGTATGATATGAGTCATGTGTGATCTTTCAAAAAAGCCTATTGAAATAAAGCCTCACGATGAATCACACGATACTTAAATATTTTCTTTGAATTCAAACCTGTGTGGGGTTGAAGATTTAAGAGGCACAGATATATAACGCAACGTACTCGTAAATAAACCTTTTTCCTAATTATTTTCCTCAATTTCTTAAAATTTCTAGATATATAGTAAAATTTTTCATTTATTATAAGCTCTTAATTTCATAAGAAGGGTGTTTAAAATATGTCTCATAAAGAAACGAACCACTTACGATGTTTCACTTTTTCTTTTAATGCTTGTGTTTTAAGACAATTTTGATTATTCCAACTCATGCATTTCGCATTTAAGAAAATTATATTAAACACTTTTTGAGTTTTCCTAAAATATTCAGCAGAATATACAAAAAAAAGAAAGACTTTTAGACGAGAAAAATAATATACATAAAGCCTTAATGAATGAGTGAGTCTGGTTGTTAAAGTGGATGCGTTTGTGGGTATATGTGTGCGTTTGTATATGTGAGCTACAGAATTCATGTCGTAAGAATAAAGTTGCAGTAACAAAAATCCAGCTAAGAATACTCTCATGTCTGAAGAAGCAAACTAAGTAGTTGTAAAACTTTTTAATGTGAAATTGATGAAAGCTTAAGTAATGTTTAAATTTACTGCTGCCACTGTTGGCTGCTCATGCCGCTGACACACTGCTGCTACTGTCATCAAAAATTCTTGCATATAAATTACAGCAGAGACTCAAATGACGCGGCATATTAAAGGTTTTTGGAAAAGTTTCATCATCATGAGCGAGCGAAACTTGATTAAAAGTATTAAATTTGAAGAAGAGAAATAAAAAAGTTTTTAATCAAGACAAAATGTATTAGTTAAGACAATTAAATATTGTTTTATAGTTTTAACAAAATGTAATATATATAAAGAGAAATATAAAGAAATAAATTGTGTGGCTATATTCTGCCACCACAAGTTTCATATTGAAATTTTTTTAACTCAATCCAAAATAAGAAAAGAAATTTGTGGCGAAAATTCTACACAACACAATATTTCACTCATTGAAAATTATATACATATATATAACATAAAAATTTTTGCAGTGTAAAATTGTCTGCCACTGTAGACCACATTTCTTTATACGAGTATCTTGCACAAAAATAAGTGTTAAGGATTTTCTGCAAAAAAAGAAAAAAATTGTTTTATGTTTTTCGTCTGCAAAACGAAGGCGAAGGAGTATCAACCGAAATGAAGGCGTTTGATTTTTTGTTCTTGTACAATTTCTATATTCTTTTTTTTTTGTATTTTGCCTGCTCTTTATGTGAAAACAAAATTTAACAGCAGCCTTAAAAATGTGATGTATGATCAGCGTTAATACCATCAGTAGAAGGTGGCATTTACACTGCAGTTGTAGAAGCAACAACAGAAGAGAGGAATGAATGCTTCCTCAAAAACATGCAAAAACACGAACAGTAGCAAGAGCACATAACTTTATTTGGGACGGAAATTTAAAGGTGGCATGACGTATCAGGAGTAGAGCATGTACATGTTTTGCAGTTAAGTTTGAGTATCAAAATTTATTGCATGAAGCAACATGATGAATGGCTTTGATAGTAAATGCTGCAACAAAAATATGAAAAAGGAAGAAGTAATGCTCACCAGAAAAAAAGGGAAAACATACAAAAATGAGCCAAAAATTGGAAAACATTTTAAAGTGAAAACGTATTTAATAAAAATTTATTTTCTATTGAAAGTATTTTTTGTACAGGGTATTTTTTCCAGTACAGTAACACTTTGTTTCCGCCGTTTTTTTTCCGATTCGAATTTTTTTTTTTTTTTTGTAAAAACGGATTATTTATTTATGATTTAAAAAGTTGTCTATCGCTGACCACTACATTCTCACGTCTCTAAGGCAGCGTAGGAGTCCCGTGTTGGAAAAGCTGGTTATATTTTGAAGCGATCCACGAATCGAGCCGATTTATATCTCCTTCATAAGACAGGAAGTGCCGATCAATCAGGCCGTTTGCCATTAATCGAAACAAGTGATAGTCCGAGGGAGTAACGTCTGGAGAATACAGCGGGTAGGGTAGGACTTCCAATTTCAATGTTTCCAAATGTGTCTTGAGCATATTACCAATATGGGGTTGAGCATTGTAATGCTGTAAAATCACATTATCTCTATGTATATCATTTCTTTACAGACGTTTCTCGCTCAATACTCGGCTTGACCGCAGTAGCTGAATTCAATGAAGACCATCAGTGTTTGTTTCAGTCGGTTTTAAAAAATAATAATACACTACGCCAAGCTGGTACTACCAAATATTGAGCATGACTTTTGAAAGGTGTATATTAGGTTTGGTCAGCGACGTGGAAGTATAGCCGTGATTTCCCCATGATCTTCTGCGCTTGGAATTATCGTAATGAACTCATTTTCTCCTTAGTCACAATGCGATGCAGAAAACCGTTCGTCTTGAAAGCAGCTGTTCACTAGCAAACAAATGCCGTTCAGCATCTCGCGGCTTCAACACATACTGCATCCAATTTCACTGTTTCTGGCCATTCCCATGACTTTCAGGCATTTTGAAATGGCTTGTAGCGTCATTCCAACTTATCCTGCGATTTCTTGTTGCGTTTGGCAAGAGTCTTGACAAGTAATGCCTCCAAATCTGCGTTTTGGTAAACTACAGCTCTTCCGTTGCCATGACGTTAGAATTACTGATTTTGAAGCGTTGACACCACTGTCGGTACATTCTTTCACTCATAGTGGCCTCACCAGAGGTATTTAAGAGCATTCGATGATCCTCAGCCGCAGATTTCTTTATAATAAAGTAGAAAATTAAAACTTTCCGCAGATGACGAGAATTTGGCTCGTTAGGTGACATCTTTAATCGAGAATAACTTTGTGATGCAGACAAAAATCGACTAACATGTCGACATTTCATAGGAGCTACTCTATTAGAGCATTTTTCTTTTTCAATTCTCAACAATTTATTTAGATTATTAGGATATATATAGCAGCATGTAACGCTACACTAAAAGGTTCCCGCATCTCCTTTCCATCCCCGCCCATCCTTTCCACTCACTATCATTTTCCTATAACTTTTCCTCTTCACTCCACTATTTTATCTTTTCAGGCAATCACAAAGGGAACGACTATAGGACCCAAGTGAGATTTTTCCGGGTATCCAGCGGCCTGCCTACCTAACCTAACCTATGGCACCTTTTATCTGGCGGCTGCGGCTAAATGTCGACTGCAACTTAAAAAACTTTGTACTCTTTGCATACAGGTGACGCTGCAGCTCAAAGTGTTTAGCAAAAATGAAAAGAAAAGTATTTAAAAGTTATATTTTTTATCATAGAATAAAAATACGTAAAGATTTTGTATATACCTATATAAATATGTGTGTATCTATGTTTAGTAACTTCCACTTGAGTTACAGATTCATAGCCATAAGTAGCGCTTAACGATAATATCGATAGTTTTTCTTGAAACTATCGAAAATATCGATGGGGACGACTATCGATAGTTTTGCAGCTCTATTGGACAGGAAGGTAATCAATCTTTTGTTCGGTCAGCTGTAGTTGTTTAAGATTATTAAAGTAATTTCATTCTTCATACAATTTTAAACCTTTTTGAGTTTAATGTCCGAAATTGCAAGACTGAAGACTACTCGTGTATGAGTGTTTTCCTTTTTTCAATCATTTTTCTAACAGTCTTCTTGTATTTTTGTTGCTTTTTCTTGCAATATTTTTCTGCTTGATTCACACACAAAAAAAAAAAAGAAGAAAAGAAAACATAAAAAAAGTTTCAGCTGAAACGAAAAATGGAATTAACTGGTAGTAGTAGTACAGGAAATAAGTCAACGAGTGAAACTACGTCTCTAAAGACCTTCAAACAATGACAATAATACAAAGAAATGACACTCGTACTCGTTACGGAACAGTTTTAAAAATAGAAAAGAAGTCGTCTATTAAAAGTAAAGTAAAAGAATTTTTGTTCGTAAATTTAAAAATGTGGCAATCGATGTTGCAGTTTCTTTTATGCTTTCTTCATCGTGTGGGTAACTTCGTTGTTGTTGTTCATGGTTTTTTTTTTTTGCTATTTGTTTCTTTGTACAGAAAATAAAGCAAAAGTTTGCTGAAAGAAAATAGTAAATAAAACTTTATACTTTTACGATATAATAAAGGAAAAAGAACTTAACTTGGTTTTTACTTAATACTTTTTTTTTCTCGCAAGTTGTTTCTTATTTTGTAAAAATAAAGAGGAAAAAATACAAAAAAAAAAAGAAAATAACTTGCCTTTTGCTGTGGGCTATTGCTACAATACGAAATCAACGAATTTAACAAAAGAAACTTAAGAAAGCCAGTAAAAGAAAAATAAGTTAAATGGTTTAATTTTTTTTTGTGGGTAAGAAAACAATGAAACTTTTTAAAAGTTTAAAAATCAATAGTTTATTAAAAATATGTATCAGCTAATATTGAAAAATAAAGTTGAAAAACGATTTAAGCTCTAGGTAAGTAATTGAAAAAAAAAAAACAAGAAAACTCTGTAGCACGAGTGGCAACAATTTTTGTGACACTTTTCATGATAAGTATTATGAGCACGTGTAAGTATTAGTTGGCGTACTTCAATGTTCATCTCGCCACGAAAAAGAGCTGATGGTCCATTAAAATGATTGTGGCGTATCTCCAATTGACTTGGGTTTACAAGTTAGTAGTGTCGATTTGGACTACATAAGGCATAATTAACACTTATAGCTCTAAACACTTAGACGACAGCAGACTCACAACTTCACAAGTACAAATGAAGTTAGCTTCAAATAAAATTCTGACTAAAAACGTAATATCACGTAAATCTGTAAAAACTCATCAATTTATTTGTTTATTTTATTTATATGACGTTTATTTCTATTAAATATTTCAAACAAATTTTAATTCTTATTGCTGTCAATTTATATTTTTAGTGGCAGCACTGCATTTACTTTTTGCTGCTTACGAAATTAGTCTAAGTTGGCAACAGCAGCAAATGCTGTTGTAAAGTCGTGCTGCTGTGATGTCGTTCAAAAAATCGTGTGCATCTAAACACATGTATTCTATTTTTGACAGATTGCTGTTTGCTGTCTGCTGTCGTCTATGTGTTTAAAGCTTATGGTTTGTGTCAATAATAACAGATATTTTGCTTTGGAAAGAAAACAGAACTTTGCTGATCGATTCTGCCAATTTTAAGAGTATGGGTTTCGGAAGTCCAACAAAACATAAGGCATGCGGCTTCCTAGAGTGGACTCCTTCCCGTCTATGCCCCAGAAAGCAGAGTGCCCTCGTTAGGTGTACAATAAGGCAAAATCTGCTCACCAATTGGGGGGGGGGGGGGGGTGGGTAAGAGAGGGGGAGAAAATTTTACTCTCTTACGCTTTGTCAAGTGCACAGCATTGACACCGCACAATTTAGGTTGGTCTCATCCATTTTGTATATGCAGGAGAATTTTTGCGACATACTTATGCTTGACGGTCTAATTAAGGCTGCGCTGTAATTAATGCAATGCACAAAAGAGTTCTTGCTGTAATTAGTCCCCTTCCCCAAGGGAACAGGTTTTGCCTTGGCGTATTACTAACCTGGGCGCTCTGTTTTTCGGGGAAAAGAGGGGAAGGGGTCCCTCGTCTGGTGCGGCAAACAAAACTCTAGGAAGCCACATGACTTCTGTTGTGTTGGCTTCCGAAACCCTTACCAAGGGTATAAATTGGCAGAACGGGGATCAGCATGGCCCCCGGGGAGTTCTGCTTGCGGTTCGACCCGGGCTAAAACGTTCTGGCTGTGGTTGAAACCTAAAACACAGGAAGGGAGTGTTAGTATCCTTGATAATTGTTTGGTGTGTGGCTTTTTTCGGAGACTAACAATCGCCGAGGATTTGTTGCCTATACAACAGATACCTGCACTGTAAGGAACCAGTGGTGATGGTTGACGGGTGAGTTGGCTTAAGGGCTGATGCTCTTAGTGGGCTTCGGCCTACCAACTCATTAAGCCTTGTCCTCCCTTGATTGCTGGGAAATTGCATACAGGAGGGATTAGAAGGACCGAACTCCTCAACAAGAAGTTGCTCATATGACCGCAATCATATGGCAAGAATTGCTATCTGTGTGAGCTTGGTAAGCCATACGAGGGCGCTGGTGAATCGTCCATCGTCAGATGGACCAGTTCCATGGAGGGATCTAAATGTAAGTCTTTTTCACAACTGTAATTAATCCCCCATGGTGTGCATTGCTGACTAGCAAGTGTGCAGAGGATCATCACTTCTGTAAGCGACACCGTAAGCGGCCGTTGGGTTATTTCTCACTGTCTCCCTCTCTTTGGTAAAGAGACATTAAACTGTATATATAAAAACAATGTTGTCCGGACAAAAACTTGTTTCTAAAAATCTTAATACTTAACGCAATTTTATGCCACTGAAGATAAAGTAACAGCAACGATGACACATGTTAGTTCGACTGTTATATGCAGCAAATTGACAGTTTGCTTTTCTATGCCACATTTCAGCTTGTAGCATTAAAGTTTTTATTGCTTTTGCAAAATAAACAATGTTTACTTATTGTTATTTTAATTATTAAAAAAACTCTTTAAGTAAAAAATTTCCACCAAAAAAAAATTAAGAACGAACTGAACCAACATCCAACAAACACGTTCCAAATAATGTGTTTTTTCTACAACTTAACGATTTAACAAACTAATAAAACTAACTATGATTTTTAAGTTTAAAACCAAATTGGGTGCGGTTAATAAGCACACAAATAACAACAGCGTTTACCAAATGAAAAAAAAAAGAAAAAAAAAAAAAATGAAAATGAAAATAAAGTTAAACCCAGGTGTGCTGTTTTAGAGAAACCATAATTTGCTAACAGATCATTTAACCGAAATGTGAACACACTGTGCGCAGCGCGCGTGCCACAAAATTTTATTTTGAAATTAAAAATGAAATAAAATATGTATATGTATATAAGGCAGATATGTATGTATGTACTCGTATGTATGTATGTTTAGTTTGTAAGTAAAACTTCTTTATTTTGTTGTTGTTGGGTCGTTGGGTAATATGCGATAAATCATTAACTCCTTATATGCAAAGTTGTACAATAAACCAGACAGTTTTGTATATTTCTCTTTTAAAATTTCTCAACTAATTTGTTAGAAATCAGTATTCCATAATTATGAATTTAGTTTTTTGTTAAGTTGGCTTTAACTTTTGTCTATAGTTGTTTTTGTGACTTATTTTTTATATTTTGTTGTTTGCAATTCTGTGTTGCTAAGTCGTTTTGGATTTTGTTTTAGGAGCAATCGAAGGCGTGATTTACTAGTTGATTGATATACAATTCATAAAATTTATTAAAAAAAAAAAAACTAATTTTTAAATGTACGCTTGATTATCTGTAGTTTTTATGGGTCAAATATGGCTAAGCAGAAATTTATTACTGATGAATTTTATGAAAAAAACAGTTCAAAGATTTAAACACATTATAGGAAAACTAAAGCCGACTTGGAAAACATATAGGATAAACACTTTTTATAATTTCTTGGGAGTCTTGTTTACGATTCATAATATCTTTCCAAAAATGCATGCAAAATAAAAATTTTTATTTGTTGTTGAGCTAGTGGTTTTTTTTAACTAAAAGAGTACGAGTGGCAAATGCTGCTGTCATCTGCGAAAGAGTGCATAGGATGCTTGAAGCAATTTGTCAGAAACGCACAGAATTGTGGAAAAAACAATCCTACAACATTAACATTAAAAAACATAAACACATTAATGCTTGTGCGGGAGTTTTTGGCCAAAAACAAAACCGCTATCATACCTCCTCAACCATCGTATTCACCGTAATTGGCCCCCGCTGACTTTTTGCTCTTCCACGATTGGGGAGATAAAAGAAAAATCGAAACGTTGGCATAAGAGTATTATATCTAGAGGGATTACTTTAAAGGGGACAAGATAGTTATTGATGAATAAACAAATACTTGTTTAAAAATTGAAAATAAGCAAGTCATTACTTAAATACTTCTTAGTAATGCAGGCGGTAAATATTATGATATTGAAAAATATGCTCTCAGGTAAGTGCAACACACTACCAAGTGTTCGCTGGGTACTCTTTTTCATTAAACTGCTACTAATTATAGTTGTGGTAAGTTATTATTTTGAATAAGAACAATAGGAAAGCGTTTTGCTACGACTGAGGAGATAAAAGAAAAATCGAAACAGGAGCTGTTGGCAATACCAAAAAGCGCGTTTCAAAAGTGTTACGAGGATTGGATAAACGCTGGCATAAGCGTATTATATCTGAGAGGGATTACTTTAAAGGGGACAAGAGAGTTATTGATGAATAAATAAATACTTTTTAAGAAAATTGAAAATAAAGGTTTTTTGATCAGACCGCGTACGTTGAAGCGTGGAAGAATACACCGCTTCAAGACCAGTGCTGGAGTATAATACGGTCCAGGAGACTTACTTATGTCGAGGTCGGACAAAAGTCTTTTTACTGATTTAATTAGTTTGACAAAAAATTCTCTGGTTATAGCTAATCCAGTTTACCTGTGTTAAATTTGGAAAACAAAACGACTTGACAAATCTGCAAATATTTTCAAATTATTTGCTTGTTATTTTGCTGTTTAGCAAATGGGCCTGGTTTATAGCTTTCAGTTAAGTGCTGGCAATATTTAAAGTTGTTTAACCAGTTTGAACTTGATAAGCAATTTAAATTCTTTAAATCCCATATACTCGTTTGTATGGGGTTTTATAAACTTTTCTTCGATATACGAGTAATTTTGCAATTTTCCTTCACTATTTCAAAATTAATGGCTCAATTTGATATTAAATTGACCTTAAAGTTTCAGCATGTTGTTCTTCGTTTTTGTTTTTGTTTTTTTTGCTTTCCTGACACTCAAGTGGTTTGTCTGGTTTGTTTTGTCATGTATAAAATTTAAGTTTAAACTGTTTTTTGAAACCATAATCATCACACCCCCTTAAATGTCCAGCAATACAAATGTTATTATAAAAATAAAATTTTATTATCTAAAAGGAAAGAAAAGAAAAGAAAAAAAAACAAACTTAAGAAAAACCTTGCATATAAACCCGTTTTTAACTTAAAAAACAAATAAACGTTTATCAAGGAACATTATTTCAGGAAAATAAGCACTTTTAGCAAATTTTTGCAGGAAAGCTTGACCAGTGGTCTTGAATGTTGCAGTTTAATATAAATAAAAGGATAAGAAAGGACAAATACTTGAAAAACGACATTCATAACTATAACATTTTATGTTTTAAAATAAAAACTAACAGTCTGAAGTTGCTTTTTAAAGGCTTTTCAAAACTCAACAGGCAAAAATAATGCAAAAATGTACACACACACACACACACACATAAAAACCAAGAACGTTTCTAAACTAAAGACTCCTTTGGCTGGTATAAGTGAACATAATCGTTACAAAGAAATATCTACAACTTCATTTTAAAGAAAATTATACAATATATTCGTGTATTTTTTTTCTAAACCCCAGCAAATTTAATACTCTTGATTACCTTTAATTCCTGCTAACAGACCAGCTGGCAAAAAAGATTTTCGACAAAACAAATCTGGTTGGTGTTTTTAGGTATTTTTATTATTCCTTTGCTGCTGTTGGTATGAATGTATGATGATGGTGTTTGTGTGCTCTTTTGCCTAAATATATGCAATGAAAACATTTAAGTGCAAATTAGTGAAATTTGTTGTAATATAAATTCAGGTTTTAAGCTTAAAATTATATTAAATAGGGATTAGGATAGGTAAAGGAGAGTTAGTTTCCTAAGAAGCAAAAAATAATAAGGAAAAAGCAAAAAAAAAGAAACATATAAATGAATAAGATATTATATTAGAAAATGGCATAAAATAGAAAAAATACCTAAAATGAGAAAATTATATAAAAGCGGGATTTGCCAGCTAAATTTATAAACTTAAACTTAAATACAGGGTGGCGCAAAAATAACCTTTTGATGTTTTTTGGTGTAATTTAAAAAAAAAAATGAAAAACTTTGATACTTCTTGTGGATTATTTTTGTTTCATCTTTTAATTTTTTTACATCTAGTCGAGAATATGATGCCATGTAAACGGCCGCCGCCACAGTTGATTGTCACTTGAGCCCTTTTTATAGCATTTTCCATCACATTGGCCAAAACTTCCGGCGATAAGTCCTCACATTCTTGACGAATATTGTCTTTAAGAGCTGCAAGAGTCTGAGGCTTGTTGACATAAACCCGCGGCTTCAAAAACTCCCACAAAATGAAGTCTGCAGCGGTGAAATCAGGCGATCTTGCTGGCCAGTGCAAATCGCCAAAACGGGAGATTAGGAGTTAAGATGGAGTTAAGTAGATTTTACAACATATCAAGAAAAAAGGAGACACTTGAATGCAACGTTGAAGACATGAAAAATATGTTCAGTTCAGCGAACATCATACTGTATTTTCATTCCAGGAACATTAAGAGCATCTGATTCGTTAATACTTTTCTATTACTACCTATGAAGCACTATTTACGATCATGTGTTTGTGTGTTAAAATATAACACTAAGCCTTACAGATGTTGAAGTCGAGCATGTTCTTTTTTTAGACGAATATAACATGCTCGACTTCAACATCTGTAAGGCAATTATAATTGATTAACTACACAATCACATGATTTTAATACCAACGAAAACTTGGTAATTAGTTGCACTTACCTAAGAACATACTTTTCATTATCATAATATTTACCGCCTGCATTACTTATAACAAGTTAAGTAATGACTTGCTTAATATCTGTTGTACATGTTCGTATGAAATTATTTGTTCTTGACATGTGTATGTACAATATACTCGTATGCAAGAAAAATTAAATAAAAGAATTTGAATAATAAATAAGAAAAGCCGGTAAGGTGATAGAAGGAAGTAAAATGTTTATAAAGTGAAAAATCTAGTACATCAATGTTTTGCTAGATTCTATAGACACCAACTCGTAAATCAAGGAGCAATTAGAATTTTTAATGAATTTTTTGTAATGACACTTTGAAATAGTTACTCGTAAGCGAGAATGGCAAGTACTTGCCTCTAATGACATCGCCATATTAAAATAATGACTTAAAATGCCAAAGTAGAAGTAGTATGTTTATTATTAATAGTTTAACACATTACTTTGCGATAGAAGTTTTCTTATAAGAATGATTTTCAAGAATTTATGAAATTTTCTCATCTGGTTGGAATCAAGAATACTGAAGCAAAATCAAAGCTACTTGTTCTCATGAAGTTACTGATTCATATGAATTTTATACAAATTCTTTATAAAAGTTACGTAAAATCAACCAGGGGAAAGATGTTTACTGCGTTTGAGTTATGCCTATTTACTACACAATTGCTTTGCATTTTTTTGCTAGAGACATAATTCTTATAAAACTTCCAATAGCAAGAAATCATTATATAATTTGTCCTTGCTTTTGTCCAGCCGCCTCTAAAATTTATTCTTATATCATTTAATCTGTCAGATTATGAAAATTTGCTAACAAATCTTAAACGTTGTTTTTTTTTTTTTTGCTCTTCAGTTAAAATCAAAAAACAAGTAATTTATCATTTTATTTAAATGAAAAGCACTTCAAACTCAAAAGCAGCAAATAAAATAAAACGGCTGACTAAAAGTTTTCGTCTTTTTTGCAATGAAAATTACAATATACAATAAAAAAAAAAGAGACGAAATAAATGAAAGAATGCAAAAGAAAATGTGATTAACATAAATTAAAGTAAAAGTTTTAAAGAAGACGTTAAAAAACAAGAGTTGTGCAACTTTTTGTTCTCAATACATTCGAAGAAAGAAAAAAAAAGACAACAAAATATGGCGTCTTTAAGAAAGAACAAGTTTTAAGAGCAAAATATAATAAAAGCATATTTCAAATTATTATTAAAAGCCTTTAACGCAAATATTTTCTTACTTTACTTTTTCGGATCAAAACAGTCTTTACATTTTGTTTTTAGTTAAAACAATTGCTAAAAAATTAAAAGAAAATAAATACGCCAGCAAAGCAGTGCAGTGAAGTGGTAAAACTCTCGTTAAAAATCACTTAAAAGTCCATCATCATAAATTTGTCACAAAAATATTTATGCTGAAAAAGAATATGTATAAAGGAAACGGAATGTTTGAGTATGTGCAGGCGAATTTTCAAAGGCCAACAACGCCACTCACCACCTTTAAATCTATTCGCTGTTTAAGTATTCGCGTACGAGTATGTGCGCATTTTTTTGTATTTTAACATGCGAGTATTTTTTAGGTGGCACAAAATTTGTGTATTGCAATGCGTTGCACAAAAAATGCAATTTAATTGAGTTTTTAGTTCAGAGTGTTATTTATTTATTGTTAATGTATATGCATATATATCACATCCACACTTATAGAATTCTAACAGGCATGTAATGAGAAACGCCATTCGCTTAAAATTAGATTTGTCGATTTGAAAACGCCAAATAGCCAGCGACTTATGCTCCAGTTTTATAAAATAATTATGTATAACAAGCCCTCATACATTTAAGAAAATTTGTGATGAAACGTTCTTCAAGAACTAATATGGTGACCTGTCCTCATCGCCCCACTTTAGTGATGAGCAGATCTTTTGTTGTGAGAATAGCACGGATTTTGAATGCAGTAATTTTCTATGAGGAACCGAACTTTTACAAATCTATTCCCCAGTTCAAAAGATTGCTCAAGCAGTATTTAGGAGCATCTTAACTGTTACAATAATACTCGTAATAGATCTTTGAATAAGTTTTTTATTTTTTTAAGCAAAGCCGTCCTTAAGCAGTTTTTAAATTTAATTCTTCACTATTTAATATTTGTAAGTATTTTTTATTTTCTGCAATTGTATTAATCATTCGAAACTCTGAATTAATTTGGCCATGAAGGCTTGTAATAAATCTATAAAACCACAAGCAAGAAAGAAATAGATGTACTAACAAACGTATAGCGCAAGAAGTATGATTATGCGATTTGAAATTGCCGAATAGCTGTTCGGGTAAACACATTTTGCTTAAAGCTGGCGACTTTAAACTCGCATGTGTTTATTGAAGTGAGCTGGTTGAATTTACTTAAACAAAATTTTTTTCATTTCAATGGAAAGTTTAAATAGTTTTACACAATTCCACAAAAAAAAGCAAATATAAAAAATGCTCTATTTCAAATTTTTAAAACAAATTTTGAAAACAAGGAGAACAAATTGTAAATACTTGCAAGGCATTAATAAGACATTTCTTGACTCGGCCATGCATACGAGTAAAACGCATTTTAATATTTGTGTCACCTGATGTTGATAGCATTTTCTTTTGTTTCTGATTCGCTTTCTTTATTACTTTGCATTGCTTGATCACTCATAAAAGAAGTATGAAGGAAAAATCGGCGCCGATTTTGCCAGGGACCTTTTGACACTTTTAAGTGTGTCATATCGTCCATGGACTTTATGTCACTGGACGTTATGACATGCCACCGAATTTGCTACACTATTTGCACATGCACAACACTAAATGTAGTATCGGATGGCCAAAATCGAAATATTTTAATTTTAATAATAAATACGTCAATTGGATGTACTGAATAACGCCTAACGCAAGAACTATGATTTTGCGATTTTAAATCGCCATATGGGTGTTCTTGTTAACGCATGTTAGTTAAAGTTGCCTACTTGAACTTGTATATATCGCTCCTTTATTGCAACATAGTCATGACGCAAAAAAGCTTGTTTCGAGCAAAACACATTTCAAATTTTTAGTTTCCGTACAAGTCTTAGAAAAATTTCTTGGAAAATATCTCCTAAAGGAAACAGTTTAAAGGTAATTTAAATAAAATTTTGGCACAATATAAAAGGTAGTACTGTTAACAATTCTGCATTGTTAACTCAAAAAGCTCATTTTTTGATATATGATGGAGCGATATGTATACTGAAGTGAACTGATTGAAACTGCTTAAGCTAAACTTTTTTATTTTTTATTGCAACGAAAAGTTAAAAGAATTGGTATTGTTAAGTTGTTCCAACATTTGTTGAATGGAGTTACAGCTTTTTTTTGTCTGGGCCGAGTACTCAGGGGATGACCCCTACATATGCAGTGTATTGTACCAGGACTAGGACAATAGGTAGTGAGGAGGGAGTAGTGTTTGTGAACATTTGACTTGAACTTTCCAACGTTATAACAGTCACTAAACACGTCTGCAGGCAACGTATTCCACAGGAAATGCGTACGGCTTAAAAACGAATTGTCTCTGTAATGCGTAGTACAATTCCCCGGGCAATCAACCACAAATGGATGAGCTCTGGACGATGAACGCTTGCGGTATAAAACTGTGCAAGTTTCGCGAATAGATGACATGAATGGTGAAGTTTTTTTTTTTATTAAGTTCTTTGATTTTAAAGTACTTGATATCTAAACCTTTTTCGATAAATTGTAAATGATAAATTCATTAGGTTTCACGTTAAATATATTAAGTGGAGGAATTTTTTTATTTTCATTTTGATCTTGTATTTCAAAGTAGAATTTCTAGGAAAGCTGTACTAGATGCCAGAGTAAGCTACATGTCGTTTAAAAAAGCTCTTCATCTTTAAATTCTGGCCAATATTTTATTTCACACATACTTATCATAGGATTTTCTATTATAGTAAAATATATTAACATAATCATCTAGAAAGTTTTTGCTTTGTTTACAATTAAAATCGTGCGAGTTGGTTGGACCACCCTGTATGTAGACAATCAATTTTTATAAATGGTTTTATATGTTTAAAGTTTTTCTATTTTGATACAGATTAATTGTTTGTGTATAGTTTTTTTTAAGCTAATTCAGATAAACTAGCGCTAAAATTTTATCAAAATTTAAGAAGACAGGGCTTAGGGGCTTGTAACGACGGAGGTTGCATTCTGCCGTGGCGCTCCTGACGGGATATTGCCACAAGGGACGCAGGCGAGGAGGTTAAATCTTCCATTTAATGTTTTCTGTAGAAGTTGCAGAGACAAGGAGGAAGTAGGGAGCGTTGGGCACTTTGTCGGCGTCTAG
The DNA here is from genome assembly GCA_914767995.1 of Thecocarcelia acutangulata. Classification (NCBI taxonomy): domain Eukaryota; kingdom Metazoa; phylum Arthropoda; class Insecta; order Diptera; family Tachinidae; genus Thecocarcelia; species Thecocarcelia acutangulata. The sequence goes on from OU612097.1 coordinate 16,842,608, forward strand.
CTCTTTCTTGTATAAGGGTATTGTATCTAAGCAGACGGATGGCGCATGATTTAGTGGAGGTATCGGAATGTGATGTAAGAGGATTGCACTCCTTTATCCGATTCTTGGGTTGATTTTAAGCCAGTGATATGTAGATGTGTTGATTTGCATATCACACTTAGGCCCAGATTGGAGCCAAGCCGCTGGCTTTTCAATAGCTGGCAGTCTGTTCAACCTAACCTAACCTAAAGAATTTAGTAAATTCAAGTTTTAAACTGAAGCAAGAAGTGTCCTTCTCAACATTTTGTATACATTTTGTATGGCGACAAAAAAAAAAGGTTTCAATCATGATTACAGTACGAGTACCGAACAAGACAGCGAAACACAAATTTAAATGTCCATGTGCATATGCCATTATTAAGACAAATACCAACTCTTAGCACTACTTTAATATGAGAAGTGATGAAAACTCGTTGAACTACTGCAAAAAAAAGACTACATTTAAATTTTTTTACTCCTTTTATATTTTGTCATATTTCAAAGAAATTCCTTTAAAAATTAAATGTGTTACTTTATGCGTCAAATTACCTGATACATTTTATTATCGTTGCCATAACATCCATACTTTCAATACTGACCAATTGTAAGAGCACATTTAGAAGAAACAAAATTATTTTAGTATGAATGCCGCACAGTTTAGCAATACTCGTATCTTGCCACATAAATAAAGCAAAAAGGCAATTTTCATAACTCAAACTGAAATCATAAGCAAATAAGAGAAAAAAAGTTGTCCAACACCACACGAATTCGAAGCAAAAAGGGCCTGTTGCCAGGGGGACAGACGGCAATTTACCTCATACAGTACAGCCGAACGAATAGTAATAAAAATAAATATGTTTGTGCATATTTTATTTTTTAGAATCCTAATTTATGTAACTGACAAGTTTGAATACCTAAACTTCCATACAGCTGTTGCTGGTGCTGGTGCTGTTGCTGATAAATAAATACGTTGCTTTGTAATTAAAAAATATTCATGTTTGAAATTAAATACTCTTGTGTGAAGTAATAAAAATGTATATAAAAACATATCTTTGCAATAATATTTTTTTTTATTGTGCATTTTATGTGCCAAAGCAAAAAAAAACTGAAACAGAATATAATAGAAATATCATTTAGTTATGAATCCTTTGAAGTACAACATTCTAAAATTTTTGGAACGATAAAATTTAAAAAAAAAAAATCAAAACTATGTATAATAAATTGTTTGGAGTTAAAAAAAGGACAAGTAATGTTTCAAATATATTCACTGTCTGTTTGTTATTCGTTTTTATAATAGACATTTCATTTTTAATTTATTGGCATTTTTTTTAAAGCTATGATGAAAGTTCCATAAATTTTTTAGAATATTTTCCGCTTGATAAATTTGACACGAAAAGGAACAGATGGTTTGAAGCATGAAAGTTTTCATTTGCATCGCAAAAGTACAATAAAAATTTTATTTTTCGTTTTTCCTGATTCTGGTATCACAAAATTATTGCTCTTCTTTCATTGTTACAAGATAATCATCACCTTTGAGTGGTTTTAAGTGGATTACTATCTTAAGTAATTTATCACTGATTTAACCCTTATCCTGCGCTTGAAAAAAGAAGCGCATATGATATTAGTGGCGCAGTTTTAGCCAATGCAAGTTTTTGTATATTTATTCCTCTTATTTTTTCAAACTCATGCACAATATGGCTTTCAGAGTGAGTTTTTCAAATAAATTTTAGTTACTCACATTTATTAGCTTTTTCCAATTCATGTTTTTAAATATTTATTTATGGTTCTTATTTTTTTACACTCATGATATTGTATGGGTTTCAAAATCAGCTTTGCAAATAAACACACAACATTTATTTGCTGTTCAAGCGAGTGGAATATACAATGTATATTAGACTCATTTACCGACAATTTTGCTTTTTTATTTTATGTTTAATTTAATACCGTTTTACAGAGTATCTGGCTAATTCATATTTTTAAAAATTCATGGTAAAAAAAAAGGAAAAAAATGGAAAATTCCAAACGTTGTTGGAATTATCGATTGGCAAGATTTGCCAGTCACGAGTGGTTGAGTGATTGAAAGCAGTTTACATGAAAATCCGCGACTTTCGATACGGAAAATACCAGCCTCACTGGGACTTCCAAGAGTATTTATTCATGAAATTTTAGAAACTGATCTGAACTCCGTGTTTTTAAAATTGAAATAATGCAAGACAGTGATAAACATTTTTGTGAAACCATCTTAGAGCGTATTCGAACTGTAAATCCCATTGTTTGGAGGGACGAGTGACGGCCACGTCAAAAAGCAAAACTGGCGCTACAGGTCTCCAAGAACCCGTAACTCTTGATTGAAATATCATTGCGTCAGGGCAACCGTTTGGTGGTAGTGAAATAATTGGAACATTTTTTTTTTCGAAAATTCTCGAGACCAGGCGACGAATGTCAAAGGGGAAGATTATCGACGCATGATTGTGGAATTCTTTTTCCCAAACTTGCAAGCTCATCCATCGTACTCTTCAAGCACGTGGTTTTAACAGGATGGGGCGACTGCCCACGCAGCCAGAGCTTCGATGAATTTGCTTCGGGAAAATTTTCCCCAGCGTACTCTTCAAACACGTGGTTTTAACATGATGGGGCGACTGCACACGCAGCCAGAGCTTCGATGAATTTGCTTCGGGAAAATTTCCCCCAGCTAATCGATCAGTCGCTTTGGCCACCGAGGTCACTTGATCTAACTCATCCGGATTTTTTTATAGGGCTACCTCAAATACAGTGTCTATAATGACAATCCCCAATTTCTTGTGGCTTTAAAGGAAAATATTCATCGAGAAATCACCTCAAATGAGATAAGTTTACTGCAGCGTGTGAGGCAGAAAACAAGGCTCCGTTATGAACAGTGTATTCAACTCGACGGAAGACTTCCGAATTGCATGCTCCTTAAAAAATAAAATCCGCATTTCCATTCTATCGTTCAATGCGCATAATAAAACATAAATAAAAATATAAATCTGCTAACAGAAACGTTGTGTTATTTTAAAATTTCAACTATTTTTTATGGTTTTCGATTTTGTTACTACTTGTGATGCCGTAAAGCCAAAAACATTCTGTTAACTAAGATCGTGTCGCAGGCATGCTATGATTTTATTGCATTGGACAATTTTGACCCAAGAGTACCAAATGCATAAGTTTTTCACACACGCTTTGTGAGAAGATCTACAGAAATTTATTTTATATATAAATAGATTTCCCTAAAAAATAAGTGCACCAAAGTTTCAAAGAAATACGCTGAATATTTATAAAATAAATGAAAATTAAAACCCGTTTGGGCAATTTTGACCCACTAAGGCAGAATAAGGGTTAAATGTTTCATTTTAACATTATACATATGTATGTTTCTTAAGTTTTTTAAGCTGCTTTTCTATTTACATATCTGTGCAAGTATATAAAACCGATTTAGAAAACTAAAGAATTGTTTAACAAACAGACAAACAAATTCCTGCTTTAACAAGAAATTAAAATTTATATCCATAATTCCACCTCCAATATCATATTACAGAAATATTTATTTCCACTTTATTATGACGCCCACTTGCAAATACAAAATATCAAAATTTAACATCAAGTAGCGCCATTCAAATAAAAGTCATTGCATTTTATGGTGGCGCAAAATCACGGCAAGTTAAACAAATGCCCGCTTATGGGAGAAACAACAAAATTATCTCAAAAATTATTTGTAAATTATGGCAAATTGTTGTAATTAATGCGGCATAACTTTAAATGCTATAAATGCCAGCTAAACGGCCGTAGGCTTTATGTAATTTACGCACCATTTTAAAACGCAGAAAAAAATTTTTTTATATAAATTACAGATATTTTCTAGTAGTGAAACCGCAAGCAGGTGTTTGAAAATAATTTATAAATTTGAGTTTTATGTATTCGCAATTAAGTCGTTTTCTTCATTGCTGGCGCATAAAATACAAGAGAGAGGCTCCAAACAAACAATTACAAAATGATAAAAGTAGGCGTCGGAAAATGTTTGACGGGCGGGATGGGCTAGGAATGTTCCAGTCTCATGCCCAAATGCTAATCATTTTTAGCTTAGGAATACAATGAAGCTAGAAAAAACGGTTAGTAGGCAATCTTGATGGAAAGAGTGAAAGAAGTGTTTACTGCGTCAAGATGGCTTTAATGTTAATAGTCATATTACTGTTAATGTCAATTTAAGGTACATTGTTATCGGAAGAGACCGGCATACTCTGGCATGGACTATAAACACAGTTCGACGTTTTTAATGCCACTTTTAAATTAAATATAGTAATGTGATATTTTATACGCATTAAATGCACAGATTGTGAAATTGATTTACTTCAGCACCTGTCCTGTCAGCTTAATCTGACGATGGACCAACTCCACGGGGTGAATTATTCACGATTCACCAGCGCCTCCATGTGGATTTCTAGACTTCCACAGGTCACAACTTTTTGCCATAAGTTTGTAGCCATATGGACAAACCCCTTGTTTAAGAGTTCGAGCCTTCCAATAAATCCTTTCTAACAGTCCATTAAGAACATGACACCTTTACCAACTCACCCGTCTCATCACTCCTGATTTCTTACAGTACAGGTATCTGTTGCAAGACAACAATAGCTCGTGAGTAATTAGCCTACGAAAACTGGCATGTAGGATCAATGGAATGTACAATGCGGACTAAAACCTAATCCAGTGAAAACGGAAATCGCACTTTTTGGTAAAAAGTATAAAATTCCACACCTCCAAAGATGGATAGCACCACACTTATCCTGTCGGATAAGGCACAATACTTAGGCGTCACTCTAGACAGCAAGCTATCATGAAATCAGAATATACAGGCTAGAGTAACCCAGGCTACAAAATCTATGTAAAAAAACAATAGGCTCAACATGAGACATACAACCAAAAGAAGTTGTGTGGCTTCATGAAATGGTTATAAAACCGATAATTTTCTATGGAGTATCATTATGGTGGAAATCACTGGCCTCCGCAACCAACAGACTGGAGATTGAGAAAGTCAGTCGAACCACGGCAATACTGACCACAGAGGCCATGAGGACAACACCAATTAAAGCACTTCTTGCACTTATGAGCTGGATGCCATGTGACTTAGAAGACAGGCAAATAGCACTAAAAGCCGCGATCACGTTGAACACGCAGACCGCGAGGGCACGTCAACAACGTAAACATCCTTGAGATTTGACCTTCCCGATCCCCAATCCAATTGATTATTGCATCTCAAAATCATTTCTCTCAAGAAGTTTCGGCTGTCAAATCGAGGAATATTGCTTAGAAGCTGGACTCTTCTATGTTTACACGAATGGGTCCAGAAGGGGAGAAAGGTTTGGGGATGGCGCTTACATAGAAGAGATTCAACACTAAAATATCCTTCAGACTAACAGACGGATGTAATGTTTTCCAAGCTGAAATATCGGCTGTAAATAAAGCACTCAGATGGCTGACGTTTCACAAGATATTTAGTAGGGATAACATGATTGTAACGGCCGCATTCAACTCCTTGATTGGAATATACACTAATTCCAGTCTAGTCCAAGAATGCCGGATATCTTAAAACAAGATGGCGAGATATTCGAACCTAACCCTAAAATGGGTACATCGACACGGGTCCAAAAACGGCAGCAAAACCGCTGATGACCTAGCTATAAAAGGGACAACCGTGAAGGATAGGGACATAGATCTCTTTTGCGGACAACCCTTATCAGCGTGTTGGGAAAGAATAAAACTCCACACGCTGAAACGTGCCCAAGAAAAATGGCTCTATTAGCCCACATGCCTTATATCAAGGAACCTGTGGCCGCACATGAACTCTAAAGGCTATTAAAATTGCCCAGATTGCATCTCAGCGTGACTGTAGCAATCATCACTGGACATTATCCGCTTGGCAATCATACCAGGAGGCTAAGCTTACCCTATAATGACGTCTGCAAAAGTTGCCAAGACGAGGATGAGGAGGAGACAATCATTCATCTCCTCGGAACATGCCCGGCATTGGAGAATCACCGCTTAAGATATCTAGGTGGGAAGAGCTTCAGCAGCCTATCATGTCTGGCCTCGGCCAATTGATTGCGCTAGCCTCTTTCATAAGGAGTAATGGATGGCTAGCACATCAGCATGTAACGCCAAACTAAAAAGAGGTTTCCCACCTTTTCTTTCCTAGCCACTCCTTCCTCTCACTATATGCCAATGATTTCTATTTTTCACTTATATTCCTACACTTTTCAGGCTAACACAAAGGGAACGATTTGGAGACCCTAGCGGCCTGCCTACCTAAACCCAGGGTTATTTTCGTTTGTAAAATGAAAAATTTATAAAATTTTGCTAAATATTATAATATTTGTACAATTTCTCTGTTTAGCTCTTCGTTATGAGTAAAATTTTGTGTGAAGTCATATATACTATGGTTTCAAAATAAATTCTTGTCTGAAATTTAAAATGTCTGCGTTATTTGTTTTTAGCAGATATTTAAGAATGTTTTAATTTCTTCCTTTTTTCTAATAATATGGCGAAATCATAATATATTTTAAAATTGTGTTGGAAATTAATAAACCGCATATTTTGACCTCGAACTGTAAATTCAACCTGCGATGCACGATGTCACAGCAAGTACGAGTATGTTGTAGTATAAACATGCAAACAGATTTTAATAAAAAAAATTTATCATGCAGCTCAACTTATTTGAAGCAAAATATTCCTAAATGATGAATGTTAAAGTTTAAATAAAAGAAAAAATTAGTAAAAAAGAATTATGACTTAAATATTTAATTTATTATAACAGGTCAAAATTTGCTAATTAAAAAGCTTTTAAGTTTGTTTATTAACTCAACCTATTCAGTTTTAATCAGTTCCTTTTCATGTTGTAAGATAACTAGCCGCTCTTTTTATGGCCGTAGCATGCATCATCATGTCTGCAATTTTTGTAATGATGTAAAACATGTGTTTAAACTTAAAACCCATAAACTCAACTTTTATGATCATCGTTAAAAAACGAACAGTAAAGCACTTAAACCGATGCACGATTTAAGAAAAATGTTCTTAAAAGTTGTAAAATATAAATCCTTTTACTTCTGTTAAGCTATTTTTTGCTTAAAATATGTTTATGCCAAATATTACAAGAAACGCAATAAAAAAAGAAGAAATTATTGCAGCAACAACAACCAGAAATTTTATAGCATTTTGAAGGTTGCTTAAATTTTAATGGAAAATAAAAGAAATTAAGTATTTTCTATTTTAAAAATTTAATTAAGTGAGACAGCAAACATAAAAGCTATCGGAAATCATAAAAATTTCGATTTTTTCTTTTCAACTTTTTTAGCTTACAACTAAAAAATTACAAATTTTTTTGCCAATAATTTCACGAAACTTTTTAATTAAAACGTGGTGTTTGAACTTATTCTTTAACGTCATGAAAGAAAAAAAATCAGCAATTTTTTAACTTCATTTTTTTTCAATAAAAATTTTAACATGTCTACACTCAACTTTCGCTGCTAAAAAAAAAACATTAATTTGTTGAACAAAATTAATTAAACAGTTTCCACAGGAAGTTTATAATTCAATTGAGCAGTAAAAACATTTTTTTTTAATTTTGTTTAATAAGCAAAAAGTTGGTACATGCAGTTTTTGGTTATAATATCAGTGGGCAAATAAATGTAAATAAATTCGAGTACAAATTTACATATTGCAAAATTAGCAAATAGTTTCTAATTAAAATGAAATTATAAGTTTGCCAACTCAGCTTAATATTATAAACAAATTTTTAAACTGAAAGTAGCTAAGTAAATATATAAAAGAATAAAAGTAAGCTAATATATTTATTAAGTATCGAATAAATAAAATGTTAGAAGGCAAAAAAAATTCGAATCCAATTTGAAACTAAGTAAAATCAATTGCAATTATCATCTTTATGGATGCGGAAATCCCAAAGAATGTCTTAGTTTTTATCTATGTCTATGTCTATGTCTATGTCTATGTCTATGTCTATGTCTATGTCTATGTCTATGTCTATGTCTATGTCTATGTCTATGTCTATGTCTATGTCTATGTCTATGTCTATGTCTATGTCTATGTCTATGTCTATGTCTATGTCTATGTCTATGTCTATGTCTATGTCTATGTCTATGTCTATGTCTATGTCTATTTCTATGTCTATGTCTATGTCTATGTCTATGTCTATGTCTATGTCTATGTCTATGTCTATGTCTATGTCTATGTCTATGTCTATGTCTATGTCTATGTCTATGTCTATGTCTATGTCTATGTCTATGTCTATGTATGTATTTGTCAATGCCTCTGATTATGCCCTTGTTTATGACTCCGACTATGTGTTTACCTGTGTATGTGCTTTTAGGTATTGTTCTATATTATATGTTTGTGTTAGTCTATCCCGTTATCTATATCCATATTATTGCCTATTTCCTTGCCTGGCTTGGTATATAATTTGACTTTGTATTTTTCTCTGACCATGTTTTTGTTTATGTCAATAATTGTTATGTCGTATTTGTTTATGTCTTTGTCTATGTTCCTGATTATGGTTTTATCAATGATTATTGTATATGTTATATGTGAATATATCCTTTACCTAAGTATATAAACTGGTCTTGTCTCTCTGTGTCTTTTTTTGCCCTTTTCCTTTCTGTCCTTATCTATGCTATTGTGTATATCTTTCTATTTTTCTATCTATATTCTCTTCTATGATACTCGTATGTCGTATATTTATGTCTATACGTTTGGCTATATCTCCAACTATGTTTTTATGTATGACTATCGTATATGTTGTGTGTGTGTATATGTCTTTAGCTGTGTATTGGTTTGTGTTTGTTATTGTGTTTGTGTATGTCCTTGTCTATATCCTCGTCCACATCATTGCCTTTGTACATGCTTGGTTTGGTAAATGATTTTGTGTTCATCTCTGCCCTTAACTAAGTCTTCTTATTTTCTGTCTTCATCTATGCTATCGCCTATATCTTTGTACATCTCTATCTATATTATTGCCTATGTTTTTGGCCATGTGCTTATTTGTGTCCATGTCTACAATTGAAACGTCGCATATGTTTATGTCTTTGTAAGTGTATTTGTCCTGCTCTACGGCGTTTGTCTATGTGATTTATCTGCATCTTCGTTCATGTTATTGCCTATGGGCTTATCTGGCCGCTTTCACCAATGACTACTTAGACATCCGTCCTACAGAAGCTGGAATACCCCAGGGTAATGACTTTGTTCCAGTTTTCAACACATTATTTACATATGATACGTCAGTAAATGAAAACGTCATCGGTGCAATATATGTAGAGGATACAACATTCTTATGCTCAATCGATCGCCAACAAAAGCATCCGAAAATCTTCAGGCACAACCTGATTGTCTTAGTCATGGGCTCACAAAAATGGGATATTGTTATTAACATGGGATATTGTTATTACATCCAATATTGTAATTACATCCAATATTGTTATTACATCCAATATAATTAATATCCAATATATCAAAAAAATGTTTTTTACAAGAAAGGATAATTACTTAGATAAATTTTTCAAAGACGATTTTTCTTCGAAAATTAGCAAAGTGAAATTTTCATGATCAAACTGAAATCAGCATAGCCCGCAGGCGGTTCTGCTTGCAAATTATCTTGACTGATTAAGGTGCCTACCTTGGCTGCAATATTCTGACTCTGATTTAAATCTAAAATCGCAGGAAGTGGAATTAGTTTTCCACTATGCACACTGGTGCAATGCCGGTTTTCGGAGGCAGTAAAAAAAATTGTTTATGATCAAACAATTGCCTTTATTAGCTTCTAATATTGAAACCAAACAAAAAATTTAAAACAGCTTGTTTTCTATGTTTCCTACATATCTGTATGCCGATATTTCATAGGTGTAAAGAAAGTAGAGCCGTTTGCAAAAGAAAAAGCTAAATTTTTGCTAATTTAAAACATTTTTCTATTTAAATACTCAATAATTTATGCAGAATACTGCGAGTTAATTGCATATTTTGGAATATCTTTCAAATGTTTCCAAGTCTACTTATGATTAAGGTAGTGCCTATGAAATGTCGACATATAAATAGCTAGGAGACATAGAAAACAAGCTGTGTAAAATTTATTGTTTATGATCTTTTTTCAGTTTTTAGCTATTTTATATTTTCTCTTTCCCTGGATGGGAAATCTGTTTCTTTGCTTCTTCCTATTTTGATTTGTGTTCCCTTTATTTGGTCTATGCCTTGGTTCATGTCTATGTTAATGTCTGTGTTCATATAGAGAGATTTTGCCAACCAGTCCATTTTAAATTTAATTTGGTCATATTATTTTTTTAAAGACACAGTTTTTGTTTACGTTACACTGTGCCGCGGTTTATGTAATTTTTCTTGCTTATTTACATTTCAACAATGAACTTCTAGCAAAAAAAAAAACCAGAAACAGCTTTAAAAAACAAAACTGTTTATTACTTTTAATAACAACAGCAAAAAACTGTAAAGTCAGTCTGTATTGCATTCTCAAATTACACCAGATTCCTTTTAATTCGTTGCAGTTTTTGTTAAATCATTTTTGGTTTTTTCATTTGCTAAATGCGAGTGAGCTAAAGGCATTTAAATAGCACGTGACAGCTGCCAATTGAGTTAATTTTTTGCACAATACTTTTGCACAATACTTTTTGTAGTTAATTAAATTACCTAACACGAATGGAAAAGAGAAACAAAAATAATGAGTTTAGAAAAAAAAGAGAAGCTCGCTAATACCTCAGCCAGCTGCCACCGTCAACAATTATGTGAGAAGAAGAAAATGTTTGAATTTTGTCATAGGTATTCATGGGTCATACCATCATGCCGCAACTACATAAACTTTTATTGTGCCAATATATAAAGTTTTAGATCTCTAGTTGGCTGCTGTCTTAATAAAAATGATTGATGACGGTAAATTGGTAATAAAATCATAACAAATATTTGCTACGAATAGTGAAGATATAAAAGATTTGTCTAATTAAAGTTTAAATATTTGTGCTTTGGTTTTTCTGCTTACTTGATGACTTTGGCAAAGACCACTTTATGCGATGTGTTTGTCATGAAACTTAAAACTTTATAAATAGCAAACAGATGTAGTCATCGTATATATACGAGGGCGGATTGAAGCTAACTACGAAGGAAAAAAAAATTTTTTTTTCAAAAACTATTTATTTCTCAACATACTCGTAGTCGCCTTTTAGCTCAATACTTTTAGTAAGATGAGCCATTTTTTCAACTTTGGAAACAGGAAAAAGTTAAATCTAGACTATAAGGTGGATGATCAACGAATTTGAAGTATATTTCACGTAATTTTAGCATCGTATCTAATACTGTGTGACCCGGTACGTTATGTTGAAGAAAGAGCACTTTTTTCTTCTTTAAATGTAGTCACTCATTTGATTGCATTAGTCAATTGATACAATAACGAACAAGTGTGTCAGTCATTATTTCACTTGCAATTGAAGAATCTGCAAAAGCGTTTTTAGAGGCAAAAACGTAACAATATTATATCTAAAGCTTATGCTGCCTGTGCTTTTCTAAGAAGAAATTGTAAAGACTTTTCAGATCCTGGAATATTAAAAAACCTTGTATATTACTTTCGTTCGCTTCAAATTAGAATATTTGTCTGTAAATCATTAATCAGTCAACTTTTTTAGTTATATACATATGTACGATATTAACTAATTAGTTGTGAGTTTGAGTCCAACTTCAAAAATTAGACTATTTGTCTTTCGTTTGATAACCTTTTTATAATGTCCGAATACATTCCAATAGAATTGAAAGAATACAGAAGAAATTTGTTAAATTTGCGCTTCGTAATTGTCAACTAATGCTAATATCAAGTTCATATATTGATTGTTGTTTTTTGGTGAATCGTGAATAATTCACTTCGAAAAGCTTGTCCATCATCAGATAAGGCCGTCAAGGCAGGTGGTGATGTAAATCAATACCAAATTCTATCACATGCAGCGGATATTCAGTACCCCAGAAACGAAGATTTTGTTTATATGCGTATCCGTTAAATGAAAATGGACTACATCGCTCATGGTGATTGTCAACTCGTCTTCGTCGTTAAGATTGAGGTTAGATCTACACGCAGAGTACAGCGCTCCATTGCTTGTTTCTTTGTATTATGAAGCTAACTTGTTCACAAATGTCAAATATAATTGATGTAAAACGTCATTTACAAAAGCTATTACATCTTACGATAGGCTGATTAATTTTGCATCACCCTGTATTTTGAAGATTTAAAGTAAATGTATATTTAGAATTTTCTGTATATTAAATTCAAGCGAATTTTAATGTTTTTTTTAATAACATTTTTGGCCTTATTTTTTGCTTTTTTGCATTGCTTGTTTCTTTGTATTATGAAGCTAACTTGTTCACAAATGTCAAATATAATTGATGTAAAACGTCATTTACAAAAGCTATTACATCTTACGATAGGCTGATTAATTTTGCATCACCCTGTATTTTGAAGATTTAAAGTAAATGTATATTTAGAATTTTCTGTATATTAAATTCAAGCGAATTTTAATGTTTTTTTTAATAACATTTTTGGCCTTATTTTTTGTTAATATTTTTGGCCTTATTTATAAAAATTTTTCATGTTGTACAAATTTTGTATAGAAATCAGTGCAATAACAGCTTAATAAACTTGAAAAAATTTTTATAAATAAGGCAGTTTATATTTAATACAGTAATATTTATGGTGCATGTATAACTAAATTAAAAACTTGAAAGCATTTTTACATAAATAAATATGTATCAAACTACTTTTAGTTCTAGGAAATTTCTATGTAGCAGTAGTCTTGTTATCACCTTGTGGTAGCATCAATTGCTCAACTTCTTTAGTAACGTTTCGTTTGAAAAAGAAAATATGTAATTAATTTTTGCCAGAAATTCTTCTAATCTATAGAAAAGTTTCCGATAATTGCTTCTGGACTTATAACAAAACATGAATAATAACAATTTAATTAAAATAATTTCTGATGGACATACAATTAGAGTCTGCTAAACACAGCCTGGACGTCTTAGGAATAATAGAAACAAAAGTAGATGTGAGAAATTAAATTTAAGCATGATTATAAAAACGATATTAATTATCGTACATAACAAGACTCATGTTAATATTAAGATTTCATGAAACAGTTGGCTATTTTGTAAATAAAAAGGAAAATTACATATAAAGTTTGCATAGCAAATCATGTAGCATTTTGTTCTATAGACAAAGTTGGGTATTAAAGAAATCCTGCTGCTTGGTTACCTCCTGTCATTATTTGCTTGGTTTACATTTATGTCTGTATGTGTCCAGTATACAATTAAGTTATTAGAGAGAAGTTTTGAAGCAAACAAATATATTAAATAAATTAGTAAATACTTTTATGTTTATAAGATTTTTTTTTTACAAAATGTACTTTTTTCACTGCAACTATTTGCTGCAGCTTTCAAAAGAACTTAGTAAAATAATTCACATTGTTAAGAATTTTTACCACACCTAACCCAGTGTGCAGCTGTTGATTTGCTTGTTATAAATGCACAACACATTTACACAAAAAAAGATAAAACATAATACAAAAACAAACATACATGATTTAAAGTAGGCAAACTTTCAAATAAATCAGCAAAAAATTATGTTGTTGTTATTCGTGTATTCTTGGTATTTCGTTTCTTATTGTTTGTTTTTGTCACTTGTTTCATGTTCGCAAGCATATGTGTAAATGTGTATATGCGTAAGAATAACATTTGTACTTTTGAGTCTAGAATTATGAATGGCTAGAATGATATTGATAATTTTAGAAGATAATAACGAAGTATAAATAGCAGGCAGGCCGGTGGCAACGAATCAGTTTATTTTTAAGCTTTGTGCAAGACAGTCATAAGTCAAACTAAGCTAGTATAATGTTTCAGTACACAGTGGTATCAAGTGTAAATATAGTTGTTAATTATTTAAGTACTATCAAACGAACAAGTATGTGAATCATTATTGAATTTGAAATTGAAGAATCCGCAAAAGCGTTTTTAGAGCCAAAAACGTAACAATATTGAATTTTTTTTTTTTTTAACTTGAAACGTTTTTTTTTTTAATTTGTTGAAGAAGTCTTTCGCAGAAAGGCGAAATATTGATCAATGATTTTTTTACTGAGCTAGCTCAAGATTTTTCATTCGTTTATTAACATTTTTCACTTTTAAAGACTTTGGCAAAAGTGGCATCATTATCTGTCCCGTTCATTCATAGCAAACATGTCCACTATCGATTTTTCTCATCATTTTGTCTTAAAACTAAGAACCTAACATGAGCTTGTGTGAATAGAAAACAGTTGAAATGAGTAAAATGTGTTAGCAAAAATCGGAATACTTGAGATTTTTATTTGCTTACACCTTTTATTTTAGTATGAAACTAACAAGTATTGCACCACTTTACAATCCTGATTAAATGCGCGAATTTTTACTGGCACTTGCCAGGGCACTTTAGTACACTTTTTTTTTTTAACAGGAGGGCCATTGAGGGTCGACAAATTTAAAAAAAAATTTAAATTCATTGTTTAGCAAATAATCATAATTTTAGAAAACTTTCTCCTAACTTCCAACCCTATCCACTCTTTCGCGGATGACAGCAGCATTTGCCACTCGTACTCTTTTAGTTATGGGCCCAGTCCACCCGAGAACGTTGGCAACAGGCAAAATATGAATGAGTCACTGAATAGTAGTGATTAATCTCCGAATGGGGTCGTAAAAACAGGGTCGCCTTTAACGCTCGTAAGACCCAGTGTTGTTTATTAACACACAAAACAAAAGACCGCAAGTACTGCGTCATCGTACTCATGGATGGTAGAAATATTAAGGAATCGGATGCTCTTGACGTTCTTGGAATGAAGATACAGTGTGATGTTCGCAAGAATGATAACATTTTTCATGTTTCTAAAGAAGCATTCAAGTGCCTTGGTTTTTTGAAACGATGTTAGATGTACTTCACTCCATCCGACCTCCTTACTATTTATACCACCTATATCAGTAGGGTATCCATCTCTATTGACGCACTGGAGCATCGACGCAGTGTGAGGTGCGTTACTTTGTTCTATCGTTACTACAATGACTTTTGGTCTGACGAGATTAAGGATCTTGTTCCCGAAACCCGCACATTTTTACGTAGCACACGTTCATCATGCAGAGCTCATCCATTTGTGGTTAATTGCCCAGGAAATCGTACGCATTACAGAGAATTCGTTTTTCAACCTTACGCTTCGACTGTGTAATAAGTTGCCTGCAGATGTTTTTCCTTTCTGTTATAACGTTGGAAAGTTCAAGTCAAATGTTCACAAACACTACTCCCTCTTTCTCCCTCCTCACTACCTATTGCCCTAGTCCTGGTACAATACACTGCATATCTAGGGGTCATCCTCTGAGTACTGGTCCAAGATAAAATATAAAAAACTTAGGGCAATTGTGTCATTATTTTGCACTGTGGTTCTAAAAATGTAATTTAAGGTCACGGTTCCAAAGTTGAAATGAAAAAATAATAAAAATTAACCACAATTATCGAAAAGTTGTTACAGCTTGGTTTTTCTTAAGTGTTGAAACTGCATGGGATAGGTTTTTTTCTTTTGGGGATGCCCGACGGAGGTTACGTTCTACCGTGGCGGTCCTGATATTGCTATATAGAAGAAGACTAAATCTTTCATATAATAGTTTCTGTAGAAGTTGTAGGGACGACGAAGAGCTAGAGCGTGTTGAGTGTAATAAAACTCTAAGGTATTTTCTAAATTGCTGTGTATTATTTATCGACATTTCATAGGTGCTCCCCTAATCATCAGTAGACTTTGGACATTTTTGAAAAATATTCTCAAACATTTAACTTTAACATTCTTTTATAAGTCAAACAATCTAAATAAATTATTGAGAATTTAAAAAAATATATATTTCTATTTTGTTTACCTGTCCAAACATAAAAAACAAGCATTTTCTTTTGCACACGTCTCTACAACCAACGGTTGTTCATTTCTTTGAAAGGTGTAAAGAAAAGTAGAGACGTGTGGAAAATGAAATGCTTGTTTTTTGTGTTTTGATAGGTGTTATTAAAACATGTTTCTTTTTAAATGGTCAATAGTTTATTTAGATTGTTGGGATATAACGTTGAATGTTTGAGAATATCTTTCAAAAATTTCCAAAGACTACTGATGATTACGGTAGCTCCTATGAAATATCGACATATAGACAGCTGGGAAACATAAGCTTATAATTTTTTGTTTGTTATCACTATTAGAAGTTAATATAATGAATAAAACTCAATTGTTTATTGTGTATTATTATGCATTTGTCGTACTGAGCTATTACTTATAAGTATTTACAGAACATGTCCTTCATTTCTGTTTAAAAAATTTAACAAACAACTACTTGCCTCACACACAATTAAAAATAAAGCTATTTTGCTGCTTCTGCAGTTATGAGATAGTTGTTATGTTCTTGTTTAATTCATATGTAAAATATATGTACGAGTATGTATATGATTTGCATGCCTGCGTGATTGTCTGTGTTGAATTTGTATTTATTTCCTGTTGCTTTTATATGTTTTACAACACATTCCGGTTACTTTGAATATTGTAAAAATACAGCAGCAACAAAGAATAAAGGCTCTGCTCCATTTGCTTTTACTTGTGTGTTATAAATAAAAAGAAATAATAATAATAATAAATATATTGCAATATATATAAAAAAAGGAAAGTGGCAACGTATGATGATGGTTAGTGCGTGGGCTCACTGTTGTCAAAAGGAAAACATTGTGTTTGTTGGTTTTAAAAATATAAAAAAAATATATATGTATATATATATCTGCCCTTAACCAACTTTTGTCTACTGTTAATAAAATTGAATTTACATACAAGTATGCTGGCAAGGACGATACCTTGTAGTTTATGTTTAAGCAGGTCTGCCGGTTTGTATGTGTGTGTGAGTGTGTGAGAGCGTGCGTATGTGTTTGCACATGTGAGTGCATTTTGCGATAAAGACATTTTCATGTAATCATCAGATGAATAATTGGATTTCGAAAGAGCTTCCGATGGGTATTTCAATGTTTGGCCAGCTCATACCATCTACGTTCGTAAAAGCAGTAGCAACAGCAACAACAATATCAGTAGCAGCAGCAGCAGCAGCACATTTTAGCTCCTTATTTACCTTGAATCCATATTTTTGAAATTCAATATTTCTCTTTAGCAATTGGTGCAGAAATATTTGTATTTAAAAATAAATTTAATAATAGAAAATATACATGTATATTTTATCGCTTTTAATAAAACAAATATCATTTATATTTTCGAAATATAAAACTTATTTAATAATATATTTTTGAAAAAAGAAAGATGTTTTTACTGTTGATTATGCTGTTTATGGATTCATTAGTGCGGAATATTAAGTTCATTTTAATCTATCGATTACAAAACTAAAAGTATAGAGTTTTGCAAATAAGGAAATATTAAAATTTAAACAATTCAATTCTCAGGCAACACAACGGGAGCCAAGAAAGGTGCCAAGTGGGCTGGTTTCATGAAACTGGCGGCCTGTACAACCTAACCTAAGCTAAGATATGAATGTAGAAAGTATGTGCAAGTTTAAAATTATTAATATACTTTTTGGCTCGATTATCGATAATAAGCGAGCTTTAGTTGCGTGGACACTTGCTAAAAAGTTATTATAGATGGCAACTGGCGACTAACTCTGCTTACTCAAGTTGCTATTTACTTGCACGCTTGCACGCTTTAGAGTCCGTTGTTTCCGTCCAAAGAGAATATAGGCGCACGTGTGGTGGTACTTCTTCTAGCAGTTGGAATATAATGAGGCTCGTAAAGAATTTTGCCGAGCGTGGCACAACCGCAAGAAGGCCTTATCATCGAGATCCCTCAATTTTGAGGCGGGAAACTATATCTAGGGTTTCGACAAGGAGCTTATCTGCTCAAATGGGTGTCAGCAGACAGTCACTGCAGACAATTTTGCACCAAGATTTAAACTTATTTCCATTTAAGATTCAATTAACAAACAAACTGAACCCTAGAGACTTCCCGATTCGCTTGGAATTTTGTGAGAAGATCATTCAAATGGTGTCAGAGGCTGGAAATGTCATAAACCGAGGCACATTTTGATCTAAACGGTAATGTTAACAAATAAAATTGCCAAAAATGGAGTAATTCTAACGCACAGACACTCAATCAGATGCAATTGCCTCCACTTCTCATCACAGCGTGGTGTGCAGTTTCTTCAAGATTCATTTCGGGCCTTACTTTTTCGAAGAAAACGGTCTTACTGTTATGCCAAAGGAGACTCTTAGTTAAAGATCTTGAAAGATGAGGCATCTTGTCACATAGCCACTCCTGTTATGACAGAATTGAGGCAAATATTTCCCAATAAGCTGATTTCAAGATAATCAACATTCCGTTGGCCTTCCAGGTCTCCTGACCTCACTGCAACTCATTTTTTTTTCGTGGGGTTATTGCAAACAAGAAGTTTATAAAAGAACCACCACAAATTTGGATGATGTAAAGCAAACCATTCGAATGGTAATTGAGACAATACCCGCTGCAACACTCCAGGCAGTTGTGAAAAAAATTACAGCAGCATCTGCTTTAACGGCTTTATCTAATAATGGATCAGTTCCACATAGTGAATTATTCACCAGCGCCCCCGTGTGGCTTTCTAGGCTTACATAGGCAGCAAGTTTTGCCATATATTTGTAGTCATATGAGCAACTTTTTGTTGCGGAGCTCGGGCCTTCTAATCCCTCTTGTAAGCAATTTCTCAGCAATCGATAGAAGACAAGGCTTAATGAGTTGGTAGGTTACCTAATTATGCCATACCTAATAGTCACGCTTTGTGGATGCATTTGCGTCTCAACGATGTGGCAATTCTACTTGTCAACAATTCAACAGAGGTGAAAGTTTGAGTGAAGATGAAGTGCACCAAATGCATTTTGATTTGAACGCCCATTTCCCTAAAAGACTACAACAATCTGAACTCGCTACTAAATTATGTGCCTCTTCATAATTGAATTTGTTAAACACTGAAATAAAGAAATGGCAAATTAAGTTGAACGAAAAACTTGATGTTAAAGGGTGAACCATAATTAACATCGTGTATTATGGTTGGACCACTCTTTATAGCAATATATCGTATTCATACATTTCGTTGAATAAAAATAAAAATTTCACATTTCCTTGACCAAAAATGTCAAGTGTTTGTAAATGAATTGAAGACCATTGTTATGTGATTAAAATCATATTTTCTTCCAATTCAATTCACAAAATTAACACATTCAACAGAGATTATGCAAATTACTTATTATTATTATTATCATTATTTTATTTTTATTATTATTGTTATTCTTTTTGAGGCATAAGAAAAGCAATTTTGTATGATTTTTTCAATAGAAGACATCAATTCTTTACCAGTGACAGAGAAGGGGAAATAAATAAGCTATTATATATTCGAAATGATAAAACTCTAAGTGTTTGCTTATTTTGACCAGGACAAGGATGTGTTGAAGAATAAATTGTACTAGAAAAATTAATTCACATTATTGAATGATTTGTAAATAGAAAATGTGTTTCTAATAGTATTTTTGTGAAAGAAAATTTTGTTATAAATTTGTGTATTTATTTTCTATTTATCTGTGTATTTACTATGGACATTACAAGTATTTAATTTGTAGGAATTTTGTTTTCCTTCAATATTCTTAGCAAATGGAAAGTAACGTAATGTGTTTAAGAACTTTTGCAGAAATATAATATTGCTCATATAACTAGTGAAATCACTTAAATGAAGTTTTGATTAAACTCGTTATAGAGAGAATAGTAGGTCTAAAGATATATCCGGCAATGTTACACATTTCACATGAAATTTTTACTTTTTTTACTTTGTAAATGTCAACCCACTACGCTAATGGAATTTTAAAAGTAAATACTTTATGTGGAATGTAAAGGTTGGTCCAACCATAGTGCACAATGTTAATTGTGTTTTACACATTAGTGTCAAGTTTTTTGTCCAATTTAATTTAACAAATTAAATTCATAGTAACGACAATTTCAAGCGTGTGGTTTGAAAGGAGCACACAGGTCGCAACTTTTGCCATAAGGTTGCAGCTGTAACGACAATCACCTTGCTAAAGAGCTCGGCCATTTTAGTCCCTCCTATAGGCAATTTCCCAGACAGTTGATGGAAGGCAAAGCCTAATGACTTGGTGGGCCAAAGCCTAGTAAGAGTATCAGCCCTTAACAACTTAGCCGTCTAACTATCACTACAGGTTCCTTACATCACGGGTATCTATTGCAGGACGACAGCACCTCGCCTGGTTATTACCCCCGCAAACCGGCATGCTATATAGTTATCAGGGAAACTAATTCCCCTTCCGGCGATTTTAGGTTTGAACCTCCTCAGCCACGATCAGAATCGAGATGGTCTGCAAGGCAGATTCCTACAGGGGCTTCACTGATCTGCATTCTGCCAATCAACCCTTGGTGGGTGCTTCGGAAGTCCAACACGATATAAGTCATTAGGCTTCCTAGAGTTTTATTTGCTACAACAAATTAAGCACTCCTTGCTCTCTATGCCTCAGAAAGCAAAGTGAATTGGCCAAGGCAAAACCTGCTCCGTGCGGGAATGAATGGTGACTTTAAAACAAAATCATCCTTAGTGACAAGACATATTTTTGCTTTAATGGATTCGTTCGCCCGCATTTGGGTAAATACTTATCTATGATTGATTGTTGAAAAGCCAATGCATCCACAGAGAGTTACGGCTTGGTGCGATTTACAGGCTGGCTCCGTTATTGGGCGGGCGGTACGTCTTGGAAAATTAGGGCGACAAAGCTCTGTGCGAGATTATAATGGACTAATTGTGACCAGAAATTGAGAGTATGTACCTGGACGACATGTGAACAGCTAGGAGTGAATGGTGACTTTACAAACAAAATTACCCTCAGTGACAAGATATATTTTCACCTCGCGGTACTTCTTGCACAATTAGGTCGACCAAGTTCTCTGCGAGATTATAACACACTGCTTGTGGCCAGAAATTGAGAGTATGGACCTGAACGATATGTGGTTCCAGCAGGATGCTGCCACTTGCCACACAGCCAACGAAACAAAGGCTCTTTACAAAGAGAAATTCAATGACCGTGTTTTTATTTATACGTCATGCCGATGTAAATTGCCAACCCCGATCATGTGACTTGAAACCGTTGGACTTTTGTTTTTTTATTTTCAACTAGTTCTCAGAAGGAGTTATTTACATATGTATTGCTTTAAACTATAACTAGGTAAACAGCAGATAATTGAAAGAAAAAGTCTGCGTCCATAAACCACGGACAACAGCTAAAGGAAGGGACATTTCAGCACATTAACATCATTCAACATTAGTCATGTATGAGCATCATCAATCATTGAAAATGTGTACCACTGCATAAAGATATACCACCGAAGACGTGACTAGCCAATATTTTCTTTTGCAATTGCAGTAGATCCTTTTATTCTAGTAAAACCCGTTACGACAATACTCTTTTTTTTTAGTACTAATTAACGTCGCACATAATCGTATATAGTCGTATTTAATGATATACGATATCCTAGTGTATTTACCCTGGCACGTGTATTGTCACTTAGAATAAATATACAGGAAATTGGGGTTTTTTTCAGTTCTCCTACGATATTTCTTATTTAAACCTACAAAAACAATTTTTTTTATTACCAATTAACGTATTGCGTTTTAGTTAGACCACTATTTAGCATATAACTTATCAATTTCTATTCAATTATATGTGAAATCCTAGTGTATTTACCCTGGCACGCTTGTTATCACTTAACATACAATTACAGAAAATTGACTTTTTCTCGGTTTTAATAAGATTTTGCTCATTTAAACCCGCAAAACCAATTCTTTTGATATGTTTTTTATTTATGTGCTACTCATACAGTAAAAATTTAAATTACCTGGTAGTTCAGGGGAGATGAGCTTTTGAATAATGAATTTAATCTTTTTACAGAATATTGCGAGTTAGAAGAGATTAAAACTCTTTTTTCTGAAATTTTATTGAAGTTAAGGATGTATAACCTGCCCATTAGTCTCTGTACAAAAAGATTCCTTGTAGTAGCCTTATAGGCCAGGGTAGAGATTTTTGTGTGTTTGAGATGATGTGATGAATAAACAAACTGAAATAGAAAATTTTTTTTGATGAAGCAAATAATCAACAATATTTATTTAAATTTTTGTTTTTGTGTTTTTTTTTCAAAGATTGTGTTTTGGATACTGGTGCAAACAGAATTTAAACAACCCTTTTCTTAAAATTTCCCAGTTAAAAATTGTGCAGTAATAAATGGCTTGAATAAGTAACAGCAAAATAATTACTAAATAATTCGATTAAGTGCCAGAATGCTGAACCAAAAATTCAATTAAAATACACAAATTGTATTCGAAAAATTGGGGTTATTTGGCAATTCAACCACATTTTGTTAAGTTTAAATTTAAACTTAAAAGCTGATGCTAAATTTTCAAATATATGAGTTTTAAAATTGCAGATAATTGTTTTTCTTTTTCAATAATATATTACAACATATGCATTATTTAAATTGAAATGAAATTTTTCATGATGCATTTATCATTTATTTGTTTTTGCATCTTTTTTTTTTAACTTCCGTCCAATTTAGTATTCAAGGAAATTCAATTGAAAATCAATGTCTCTGCTTAAATTCAATAAAAAACCAATATCATGCATACAAAAATAAAAATTCAATAAATACAAACACACACATACATACACCAACACACACACACACACACAGAAGCACATGCACATATAAATAAAACATTTATTGTGGGGAGTGTAGTTGCAAGCATGTATGTATGT
The DNA here is from genome assembly GCA_914767995.1 of Thecocarcelia acutangulata. NCBI lineage: Eukaryota > Metazoa > Arthropoda > Insecta > Diptera > Tachinidae > Thecocarcelia > Thecocarcelia acutangulata. Next base: position 16,865,553 of record OU612097.1, read on the forward strand.
ATGTGTTAACTTAAAGGATGAAACCAGCCAAAGGGAGAGAGGAGGCCAAAACAGTAGTGAGTTGTTTTTGGCCATAATGCTTTCGTTTGAAATCCTCTTCACCAGCAGCAGCTTGTTTGCTATTGAATGTTTGAGTGGGTGTTGCAAAGTGTTGCAAAACATGTAAATGAAATAATTTTCTTTTTGAATGTTATATCGTGCTATTTTCGGTCTTTTTGGTTTTAATTTTTTTTTCTTTTTTTTTATCGGAATGGGTTTATACATATTTTTAATAAACAGCTTCGTATGATAATAATTTGAGGGAGAAAATGGAACTGTTATAAAACATCAGACCTTAAAATTCAATTAGTAAAGAACACTTGGTCACTTTAGACAGCATAACTGTAGTCGGTCAAACAGCATCTGCTTTTAAGATATTTAATTGGAAAAAAAACATGTATACAAGGTGGTCCAAAAGAAGTCATCCAATGTTGTTTGGCTCGTTTTTAAATAAAAAACTTCGATTCTTTTTTGTGGTAACAGCCAGTTCGCTAAGATCGAAAGGATAAGTTCGCATTTTAGGCGAAAGAAAATTAATTTGAGTTTTTTAAATTATATTCTATGTGAACGATGTGTTAAAATTCAATTAAAATACATATGTAAGTACATGCACATGACAAACCCAAATTGATTCGAGTGTGAGTGACTAGCTTTCTTTCGCACACATTTTCATTCGGTATCAGCGATCAGGCTGTAAGTTTATTTGAAGCTTTAAAATTTTATTGGTAAATTGGAGAAGATGATATCGGCCAAATGGGTGCGAAGTGGCTGATTTTCAAACAAAATCGTACTGATCGAGTGCGTGAGCAAGCAAAACTATCGCTTCTGTAGCACCGGAAATCCATGAGTGATGTACAAGGAGCCTGAAAGGAACTGTATGGTGTGCTGTTCACGTTGGAGGAATCATCGGGCCATTTTTTTTTTCGAGAACGCCAGTGCACGAGGACATGTGAAGCAGTTAGGACTGGAGGACATGTGGTTTCAACAGGACAGAGCAACAGCACACACTGCACGAGCCACAACCGATATTCGGCCAATTTAATCGTTCCATATTTTTTTTTGGTAGGGTTTTAAAAAATCCCGTGTTTAGGTAAGCAGGCCCGAAAATCTGGAAGTCCTCAAAGACAAAATTCGATGTAAGAGCGTATAGCAAACAATTGTGGCGGCGCCCATTTGGTCGATATCATCTTTTCGAATTGAGCGATAAAATTCTAAAGGTTCAAATAAACATAACAAAAAAAAAAAAAGCAAATCGAAGTTTTTTATTAAAAAAAATTAGAATCAACCAACAAAACGGATGAATTCTTTTGGCCCACCTGTTATATAACATGTGGTGCTCCCCAAGTTAAAACCAAAAGTATAAAACAAAAAATTAAAGAATTATAATGTGAAGAGAGTCCAAGCAGCAAGTATACTAGAAACTAAATAGGGTCTAAGTAAATAATTTCATTATACAGAAAGAAATTATAGTAAACGATTCCCTTAATTTTATAATTGTGAAATTGATTTATATAAGCACCTGCCATGACGTCCTAGTCTGATAAAGGACCAACCCCACGAAGTGGAGTCCCCATGTGTCTTGCTAGGCTCACACAGGTCGTAACTTTTTGCTGTAAGTTTGTAGCCCTATAGACGAAACCCTCGTTGAAGAGTTCAGGCCTTCTAGTCCTTACCGTATGGAAAACAAGGCCGAATATCATTAAAAGCAGCAAACTCCCCCTTTACACCATCACTACTGGTTCCTTATAGTACAGGTATCTATTGCAAGATAGCAGCACCTCGGGGGGTTGATAGCCCCCAAAAACCGGTATGCATCATAGTTATCTGGGAAACTAATTGCCCTTTCTGCGAGTTTATAGTAGGTTTAAACCACAGCCAGAACGGTTCAGCCAAGGCAATCGCCTCAACCATGAGCAGCACCTAGAGATCTGCAAGGCATATTCTCCCGGGGAATTTGCTGGTCCCGATTCTGCCAATTACTTCTTGGTGCGGGCTACGGAGGTTCACCACAAGCTAAGCTAAGCGGCGTACTAGAGTTTTATTTGCTACAACAAACAAGGAACTTCTACCCCTCTAGTTGATTAAGAATTGGTAATTAATGCCAAGTGCCAGAAATAAATGAATTTGCTGGCAATCTTTTGAAGCATGTTAATGCGCAGTCTACGAGCATGCGCATGAACGAGTGACATCCCTTAAAAATTTTAAGCAGAAGTCCTGGATTGTTTGAGTGCATTTCGTAAACATTTTTTTGCTCGTGTTACACATTTGAGCTGCCTACGCAAGTCTCATCAAAATTGATGCAAAGGTGTTCGTATACTACTTTGTTTGTTTATAATTTTTGATTAAATGAAAGGAAATGGATCTTATATTGACAAATATTTTATTTAATGTCGTCAATTATGTATGGCATACAATGTCAGATAAATGTCCGCCTGTGTTAGCCTCACAAATGCGAGCTCTTTTGAGCACATTTTTCATTATTTTCTCACACATTTCACGTGGTATTTTGTTAATTTCATCACGAATAATTTGTTTGAGTTGCTCGAGAGTTTCTAGTTTGTTTGCATAAAACTTGTTTTTCAGATATCCCCCCAATTGCTTGAAATAACTTATTGGGGAAAAAGGTCTCACTGTAATATCATTGCAATCCACGCTGTATGCGATGTGGCATCGTTGGTACCACCTTTTAGTCAAGCCCGAAGCATGCAGTTGAGGCGCTAAAAAGTTTTTAATCGTATACGTTATCGCTCTCCATTTACAGTTACCGTCACGCCATTTTCGTTTCCAAGAATTAAGGTGCTTCCTTCTGACCAAATTGCACAGTTTTAGTGGATGCAAAGGTGACTCATGAATAATTTCAGGTGTTTCCATTGCCCAGAACCGGCTATTCTGTTTGTTTCGTAATGATTACTCATTATGATTTTTTCACGAAAATTGGGTTTGTCTATGTATTGCGGCGTAAATGGTCTTGTGGTAGAAGCTCTTGTGTCAACTAAATCTTAAACGCAAACAAGTGCAACTCCTAGTGCAAAATTGTGGCCAAAGTTATTCTTTGAAGACCACACAGAAAAAAATAGATGCTATATTGATAAAAAAATTGCACTATTTCTACCAAATTTCCTGTGAAAAATATTTTTTGCCGGATTGATAATTCAAATTATAAAGTAGAAATAGCTTTTTCACTTAAAAGCAAAAATTATTAAGTTGAAAAAAATTTTTGTTAATATGTAAAATATACTTAACAAAAAAAAATTGTTAAAGAAACAACAACTCTTCACTGTTATATGATAACCTTTTAAATTTATTTATTGAATAACAGTCAATAATTCGGAAAACTTTTTATTAATTGCATTTTATTAAGAGATATTTCCAAAAATTCACTATTAATAATAATTTAATTAAGTCAATGCAAATTTTATTAAATTAATAGTTTTTTATTAATAACATAACTTTATTGCAAAAAAATCTCATCTATTTTTTTCTGTGCAAGATCCTGAGCTCGGCGTCGACTTGAGGTTGATGGATTGTTTTGAACACTTTTTTGAGCATCAGTAATATTTTCAGCCTTTCTTGCAGTACGTTGTGATCTATGCTTGGGCCTATCACCTACATACACTCTTCTTTCAAAAGCATTCACTACACGATAAATAGTGAGTTTTGTTTTGGTTCTTCAAAACATTCCACGTAACTTTCTTATCGCCACAGAAATCGATGATCAATTTTGATAAAATGCTTTAACGATTAAGACACGTTGGGTTATCGAATATTTTCTCTATAATAAATTTGCCACGTATCTAGTTGATGACTGCCAAATATGGACTTTACCAAAATGGCAGCAAAACAAAGTGGTATATATACCTTCCTGGCAGATACCCGGTAAAAATAGATATCATCAAAATATTAATGTCTAAATAAATCAAAAATATGAAAAATATTTTTTATAAAAACATGTCATGAAAAATTTTTTTTTTTAAGATTTTATTGTGCCTGTAAATTAAGATTCATGTGTAATGTTTAATAAAAAATGGTTGCTAAAAGCCTGAAACTTAACAAAAAAAACATATACATACTAACATATTTAGACACATGAATAGTCCTTAAATTTGTTCTAACAAATTTTTGAATTTTTCATAATAATACTCGTATTCTATACAATTACATTTTTGAACAGCAAACAATTACAATTTAGAAACATAAAAACCAAAATAAACTACTTCAAATTAAAGCAGAAAATATACACACACATAGACAAACACGTCCATAAAAACCCAAATGAAATTTTTAACTAAAATGTAGTAAAATGAAAACTAAGAAATAATAATAATAAAAAAAATACACATACATACATGCGAGTACATATGTACAGCTGTACTCGTGTGTGAAATAACAAAACTCTCAAATGGTAAATATTTAAATTTGAGCACTACACCAAATGTAGTTGTTGAATTCAACAAAAATGAATCCCGGAGAAAAAATATTTTAGAAACGTTTTTACAATTTCGAGTATCAAATAAATAACATTAAAAACATAAAAAGCATGCACATACACTAGTTAACGACACCGTTAACGCTGCCAACCAAATTAATTTGGCTTAATCAGCAAATTAATATTTTAATAATTTTAAATTAATATTTTAATAATTTCAACACGCGCATCCGGTCTGATTACAACTTGCACTGTCGTGAGAAAACAATTTTGCTGAATTAGCGTCTGCATATTGGCACATGTTGGTGCAACGTGATCAGGCAATCGATGAGGGAACTTTTTGGACAACAATTTAATCAGTCTCGGTTACGCTCGCGAACTCGTCGGTATTTAATTATTAATTAATCAAATTGTGAAAATTAATAAGAGCATTAATAAAATTGTGTCGATTGAAATAAAATTGTGTTGAAGTTTTTATTTAGTAAAGGTTAAATTTGAAGGTAATAAAAATTAATTCAGGCGCTGTGGTTGCGCCTTAAACTATTTTTTTATCAGAATCATTTGGAGGATTCTTAACTGGCGCCCGAGCAGGGACCTGAGTTAAGGTCTCTAATTAACGAAAGAGAATTTCTGCGATCTCTACGGAGCACTCCAGAAACAAAATAAATTAATAACACTCCTGCGATCTCTACGGAGCACTCCAGGATCAATAAAACAAAAAATTATAATAAAAATAAAAAAGTCACTCCTCCTTCGCCAACCGAGTATTCCTGGTGATCATTAATACACAAATCACAGAAGGTTACTCGAGCGAAAGTGAAGTCAACCGTACCCCAGTAGGTATCCGCGATTATAAAAGCGGATTTCCAAAAAGGAACCATACGGAGCTTCCGCGAGGAGAAAAAGAAAAAGGATTCTCCATTTGATCGGGTCGCGTCGCGTCGCGCAACCGAGGCTCAAAACCAAAAATTTTTTTTTTTTTATTTTATTTTATTTAAAAAAAAAAAAAAATATGTGTCAAATATAAAGATCATTAACAAAATTTTTTCTAACAAAAAGTGAACTAAAATATTTCGAGGCAAAAATTTTATTCCTAATAAAAAAGTGAACTAAAATATTTTGAAGCTACCAAAAAATTTATTTTCTAATAAAAAAGTGAATTAAAATATCAAGCTATAAAAATAATTATTGAAAAAATTTTATAAAAATTTTAAAGAGAAAAATTTAATTCCAATAATTAAATGAAAATTGAGGAAAAAGAATTAAGGAAAAATTTTGAAGAGCATAAATAAGTTATTGAAAAAATTTTATAAAAGTTAAAAAAATATATAATTCCAATAAAGAAAAATTCATAAAAAAAAGGAATTAAAATTTTATCAAAAGATTGTTTTCAAAAAAAAAAAAAAAAAAGAAGAAGCAAAAAGAGGGAATTAAATATAAAAAAAGGAAAATACTCCCCAAAAAATTGTATATCAAAATTTTTTTTTTTTTGTTCCAAAGAAAAAAGGAAAAGTAAACGGCCAAAAAAGGAGCCAGAGTATTAAAAATTTGGAAAAAATAGAAGTGTGGTGTATACAGCGAAAAGAAATAAGACCAGGTGAGTCTAAATATCCTTTTACCCTTATCCGTTGTTGTAACCATTATAATAATTATGGAGGAGATGCAGGGAACGCTCACCACCCTAACGGGTGCCGTAAATCGTCTCCTACAAGAGATGAAAATTATAGAAACTAGACTTAGGGCAATTGAGGAAAATAGGGATATAGGAGCCTTAAAGGAAAGACTAGATTCGTTAGAACAGGGAGTTGCCAATGTAGGAGCTGACCAAGGGGAAACCGCTGCAATACTGCAGGCACCCAGGACTGAAGAGGAGCTGAATTCAATATGTAGGCTTCCAGATAGCGTAAAAGAACTTCGGACATTCGATGGAAATCCATTGAACTACGTATCCTGGGTTCATGCGGTAGAAATGGTGCTTAAGGATTTCGAAATAGTTAGGCACAAACCAATCTATAGGTCCATTTTACAGAGTATACGCCAGAAAATAGTTGGCGAAGCTGATGCCGCCCTGGTGTCATACAACATTTTTGATAACGACTGGAAGGAGGTGAAAAAAGTTCTGTCGCTCCATTATGCTGACAAGAGGGATGTACAAACCCTCGAACATCAGCTAAATCAACTCTCGCAGGGTTCGTCTAAAGTAGACGAATTCTACTCAACGGTGAATCACCAGCTATCCCTTATAATAAATAAGCTGAAAACGGAGGCATACAGCGAAGAAACGATTAATGCATTGGTGACTACCCACAGGAATAGAGCACTAGATATATTTATCCGTGGCCTTAACCCGGAATTGTCCAGGATGGTCATAATACAACGGCCAAGGACCTTGCCAGAGGCCTACTCTGCATGCCTAGAACTCCAGAATCTTACAATGAGGAACAACATACTACACCCTAGGTCGCAGCTACGTACGACTAATCCACCAGTCGCAGTCGTCAAAATACCTCCGAGACCTCCTAGACCTCATTTTAATTTTTCAAATAATGCAAGGAACAATTACCACAACAATGGACCATCCTATACAAGTAACAAACCAGTTCCGTACCCAAGGTTTCCACAGACTAAACCAGAGCCGATGGACATGGATCATTCCATTCAAACTCGGAAAATAAACTACATGAACCGTCCTAATGGAGCGGAAAAAAGAAGGGGAAGCGAAATGTTTAGGAAGGATAAACAGCTTCGTGTCTTCCATCTAGACACAGCAGTCGAAGACGCGGAATTAATTCCTGAAGAAGAAGTAACACTCGGCGATTTCGATTCGGCATCGAGGGAACAAAATTTTATGAAGGAGGGGCATCCACCCTACCTTACATAGAATATGTTACAGGTAATAACACCAAACTCGAATTTTTGATCGATACCGGCTCGAACAAGAATTTCTGTAGTCTAAAATTATCCGCCGGAAGCATACCGTTATTAAATCCAATCAGTGTCAAAACCGCAGGAGGGAAAATTGAAGTAACTAGGAAGATAGTCGGAAAATTTTTTGCAAAATATGGAATATTTGATTTAATAACATTTTATTTGTTACCAGGCCTTAGTACTTTCGATGGGATTATAGGCGACGATACCCTTAAGGTACTCGGAGCTGTAGTTGATAGGAAAATGAATCTGCTAGTGATCAAGGACACTATTAAAATACCTCTGGGGACAAAAAAGTCAAATAGTTTAAATTATGTTCTGAGTGAATCCATGCCAGACCAAACTAGGATAAAAATTAACGAAATGATTACTAGATTCGGATCACTGTTTGGACCGTTGGATAGCAATCAAGCCATCTCCACGAACGTCCGCGCAGAAATAAAAACAACCACATCGGAGCCTATATATTCAAAAAGCTATCCATACCCAGCCGCAATGAGAAAAGAAGTAGATAGACAAATTGCTGAATTACTATCCGAAGGTATAATACGTCCTTCAAAAAGCCCTTACAACTCTCCCATTTGGATTGTTTCTAAAAAACCAAAACCAAATGGCGAGAAACAGTACAGATTAGTAGTTGATTACAAACGATTAAATGCTGTTACAATTCCCGATACATACCCTATCCCAGATATTAACGCCACCCTAGCAAGCTTGGGTAATGCCAAATACTTTACCACGATTGATTTAACCTCAGGATTTCACCAAATTCCTATGAAAGCCTCGGACATTCCGAAGACGGCATTCTCAACTATGAACGGGAAATTCGAATTTCTTCGCTTACCATTTGGACTTAGGAATGCACCGGCAATTTTCCAAAGGATGATCGATGACGTCCTGAAGGAATATATAGGAAAAATGTGTTATGTCTACATTGACGACATAATTGTGTTCGGATGTAGCGAGGAAGAACTATTTACCAATGTGGAGACAATTTTTCAAAAATTAGAAAACGCAAATTTAAAAGTCAATATCGAAAAAACTAATTTCATGCAGACAGAAGTAGAATTTCTAGGGTACATTGTGAGTGCAGATGGAATTAAACCAGATCCCAAGAAAGTGACCGCAATTGAGAACTTGCTCCCCCCTAATAATCTTAAGGAGCTCAAAGGCTTCTTAGGAATGACCTCGTATTATAGGCGTTTTATAAGAGACTACGCAAAGGTAGCTAAACCGTTAACTAATTTGACTAGAGGCGAAAACGCCCAGGTTAAGGCAAGTCAGTCAAAAAAGGTTCCAATAAATTTACAGGACGATGCACTTTTGGCCTTTAAAAAGTTAAAGACTCTCTTGACTACAGCGGAAGTGCTTGCTTTCCCAGATTTCGACAAACCATTCAACCTTACGACCGACGCATCTAACTATGCCATTGGCGCTGTCCTCTCCCAAGGAGAGATTGGTAAAGACAAACCAATCGCTTACATATCCCGATCGCTAAACAAAACTGAAGAAGGTTACGCAACTAATGAAAAAGAGATGCTAGCCATCGTGTGGGCGCTGGACAACCTAAGGAATTATCTATACGGAGCAAAAAAGATAAAAATATACACTGACCATCAGCCACTTACTTACGCGCTAGGTAATCGGAACTTCAATGCCAAATTGAAGCGATGGAAAGCTCGTATAGAGGAGTACAACCACGAGTTGATCTACAAACCTGGTAGATCAAACGTCGTGGCAGATGCACTCTCTAGATTGAAAACTAGCGTTAACCATATCAGCGATGTATCCACAGACACGGCCAGCGAAGGGGATTCACAAGCAACAAGAATAGCATCAGAAACTAGGGATGATGACGCTGAATCAACAGGTTCTACTATCCACAGTGCGATGCAAGATGCTTCTGATTTAATTCTTCATGTGGAAGTCCCAATCAACGTTTTCAGAAACCAGATCATAATCAAAATAGGCCCCGAATTGCAGTCTAACGAAACACCACATGCGCATTTCCTACGTCATTATGTCTCTTCACCTGATTGGGATGCCGAGAAACTTACAGACGTATTAAAGAGAACACTGAATCCCAATATGGTGAACGGCATTAAAGTCCCAGAATCTTATTTGGCAGTTTTACAGGATTTGTATTTACAGCATTTCTCAAGATACAAAATAAGAATTGCTCAAAAAGAAGTCAAGGACGTGAGCTCAGAGAATCTTCAATTCGAAATAATTCAGAAGGAGCACCACAGAGCACACAGAAATGCAAGGGAAAACAGAAAACAAATTTTAGACGAGTACTATTTTCCACGCATGTACGCCCAAATTAGGAAATTCGCTGAGCGTTGTGAAATATGCAATAGCAACAAGTACGACAGAAATCCGATAAAACCTCATTTGCAAGACACCCCCACTCCAACCATGCCATGTGAAATATTACATATGGACATAATGGAAATACAAAATCAAAAATTTCTGTCTGTACTCGACAAGTTCTCTAAGTTCGTTAAGCTGTTCCACATAAGCGATAGGTCTGTTCTAAATATTAGAGAAAAATTAGTGAAAATTTTGCATTATTTTACAGCACCCAAGATTTTAGTGACTGACAACGAGAGTAGTTTCCTCAGTCCTTTGATTAGGGATTTCATCGAAAGATTAGGGATAAAAATTTACTTGACACCATCGCAACGAAGCGAAGTGAATGGACAAGTAGAGCGTGTTCACTCAACTCTTATAGAAATTTACAGGTGCCTAAGAGCAGAAAAGCAAGAATTAAGTGTTCAGGAGTTAATATATGTAGCAGTCGATAGGTACAATAATACTATACATTCCGTCACGGGAAAGAGACCTAGTGATGTATTCTTTAACAGGGCAAAAACATCCGATTTCGATAAACTGCTTAAAGCTCGCTCTAAAATTAATAAGGACCTTAGGGAACTAATTAAGAAAAATGCCAGGGAAAGAAATAAGCGCATAAATAGGAAACGAACATCTCCAAAGAAATTTAAGAGAGGTGATGCAATCTTTGTTAGGATAAAAAACGTTAAAGCAAAAAATAAACCAGTTTTCAGAAAAGAGATCGTGGATAAAGATAACAGAGTTACAATACGCACGGTAAGTGGTAGAAGGATTCACAAGGCTCACATAAAAAATTTGAAACAAGTCTAATAAATAACAAAAACCTTCTATTTTTTTCAAAAGATTTCAACTCTAAGTATCAAAAGCAACATAATGGATAACAAAATAGTATCCAATATAAAGCGCCTTGCCTAAACAACTTGGTGAGTGTCTTTGGCACTGGGGTTCGACTCCCTAAAGGCAGCGCTCATTACCATATTGATAAGTACATATGCATATAAAGATTAATATAAAAAATTTAAAAGGAATACAAGGAAACATAAAAAAGATTAAAAAAAGAAAAAAAAAAAAAAAAAAGAGAAAAAGCGCAATTGACGCATCAAATAAATTCCCATTTAATGCAATAATTAATGCACGTAATACGAAAGATTATGAAACAAAAGCATTTCTATGAATACATGAATGCAAGTCCAATATAATTTCCATATAACACAATATAGAGAACGTCAGCTCAGGCCTGGACAATCTTCCGATGATGCACTGATGCCCTGCACTGGCGAGTTGCATCAAGGCATATAGATGCAATGGCGGCAAGGTATAAGATCATCATTTGGGGTTCCAAGTGAACCAAGAAGCGATCCATAAACTGACTGACGAAGAAATATAACGAACTAAAATAAGAATGAAAAATGAAAAATTTTTATTTTTTTTAAGATAAAATATCCTTCTTTATCAGAAATAAGCATAAAAATATATATACAAAAAAAAGGAAAAAAACAAAAAAAAAGAAAATAAAAAAAAGAGGAAAAAACGGCTTTGCCCGAATTTCATTGACCACTAATATCATTTGAAATTAATTATTTTTCAGACAAAATGATTTTCAAACTAAGTATTTTTATTATGATTTACATGAGCATTATCACTCTACGAGCCGAACAAATATATCGCTATGAGGTCCCTATCGTTACGGTGAGAGCTGGCAACGCTTGGACGATTAATGGCAATTTTAAATTGGTTCACGTCATCAACCTAGATGAGTATGCAGCAATTGCGAATAATGTAACGGCGCTGGTCCAGAATTACATGCCGCCTGGCAAGACTAAAGAAATAATTGTTTATCACCTTACACAAATACAAGACAGACTCATCGAGCTGGGAGCCATACGGGGCAGAACGCGTAGGTCAATCGACTGGATAGGCTCCGCATGGAAATGGATCGCTGGCAATCCAGATGCCGCAGATTGGAACTACATTTTAAAAAGTCAAAACGCAATAATTAGCAACAATAACGAGCAATACAAAATCAACGCACAACTCTTGAACACCACAAAAGAGATCGTTCAAAAAACCAATGAACTTATTACTAGAATGAACGAGATTAGCAATGGAAAAGAAGCCGAGAGAATTGGGCAGGACACAACGAATCAAGTTCTCATCCTGAAAGATACTATCAACGAAATAGTAAGGGCCTGCCAATTGGCCAAAAGAGGAATTGTCAACACGAACTTATTAAACAGGGCTGAAGTCGAAGATATTGTTACCGAAATGGAAACACTGCCATACGCTAACGCCATAGAAGCTATCGAATACGGAAATCCATCCATATATACAAACGGGTCACTGTTACTGTATGTCCTTTCTATTCCAAAGCTGAAAAAAGACTTTTACCACCGACTCATCACTAGGACAACAATAAGAAGGGGTAGACAAGTCGAACTACCGTTCAACGAAATACTCATAAGCCAAGATGAAACGTTTGGAGTGAAAACCCCGTGTCTAAACATTAACAAAGTGACTGTCTGCCAACAAACGTCCCTAGTCCAACTAGCCGAAGATTCCTGCATACCACGACTTCTCAAAGGAGGGAATGCGAATTGTCGCTACAAAATGACCACCAAGCAAGTAACAGAAATGTTAACAACTGATATTATTTTCATAACGAACTTCGAGGGTATCCTGAAAACGCAGAGTCAGACAAAAACACTCAATGGCAGTTACCTGATACAATTATATAACGAGAGTGTTTTAATCAATAACGAAACCTTCTCCAGCACAGCTGTTTCCAGGCTACAGCCACTTCCCCCTGTCCTAACGAGCGTGGCTAACGAAAAGCTACTTGTGGACATCGATCAAGTTCATAACATAAGTTTGCACAACATGGACAAGCTTGAGTATCTTGGTTTAAAACTAAATATGTCGCTTGGAACATACATTAGTGTCGCTATCGCAATGGGAATTTGCGTTGGAGTCTTGTGGCATAAGATAACTAGAAGAATTAACCTGCCAACAGTCAAAGTTCCACAGCCAGTTGATCCTACCTGCAACCCCAAAAATGTGATCTGCGGGACGCAGATATTTAAGGAGGGAGGAGTTAACGACACCGTTAACGCTGCCAACCAAATTAATTTGGCTTAATCAGCAAATTAATATTTTAATAATTTTAAATTAATATTTTAATAATTTCAACACGCGCATCCGGTCTGATTACAACTTGCACTGTCGTGAGAAAACAATTTTGCTGAATTAGCGTCTGCATATTGGCACATGTTGGTGCAACGTGATCAGGCAATCGATGAGGGAACTTTTTGGACAACAATTTAATCAGTCTCGGTTACGCTCGCGAACTCGTCGGTATTTAATTATTAATTAATCAAATTGTGAAAATTAATAAGAGCATTAATAAAATTGTGTCGATTGAAATAAAATTGTGTTGAAGTTTTTATTTAGTAAAGGTTAAATTTGAAGGTAATAAAAATTAATTCAGGCGCTGTGGTTGCGCCTTAAACTATTTTTTTATCAGAATCATTTGGAGGATTCTTAACTCACTCAGGCAGTGATTTAAAAAAATAAAATAAACAATAACAAAACAAAAATATTATTATACAAACCAGTTTTTTCTAAAAAAAAAAAAATTATGCAATTGCATATTTTGCATACAAAATATAAAAATGTATTTCCGAACAAAATACTAAAAACTTGCAGTCATATAAAAATGTGCTGGTGCAGTTTCAAATTTATTTTTAAACAAATGCATGACTTTGATACGAAAACGTAGAAGTTTAACACAATGGTCTCAAATTATGAGTAAAACTATTTTCTAAACTGAAGGAAAAAGAAACAAAAAATGTGTAAGTAAATATTTTTCCCTTTAATTTAATATCTGGTTAGGTACTATTACATTCGCCTGTATTATGTATGTCGCAGTCGAATATAAAGGATTGTCGCAGTCGGATTCGAATTTAAATTCCGTCGGAATTATGTAACACTTTCGACGTGAGTGTTTTTTTTTAACAGACTACATTATTGAGAAATGTATAACAGAGCTCAATATTTTTAAAATTTATGAGTCACGTTGTTACAAAACAGATCAGCTGATGAAAAATTTGTTCTGTTAAATAAATTTAAATAAAAATCAATTAATTAAAATTTTATTCGAAATGTTAAGTGTTGAGCATTTTTCATCTTCTGATGAGGAAGAAGAGACCAGAAATCTTGTCCAGTACCGCAGACAGCTAAGATGCCATTCCAATATATTTCCGCTTCCAAGTTCAATGTGAGTTTTTGTATATTTATTCAGAAATGTTTTCAAATTACTCTGTAATCAGATTTATAAAAAATTTCATCATTCTGGTACGTCCTAAATGCGATATCATCTAGATTTCGTGAACCCTCAAGATCAACATGTGTCAGTAAGGTATTACGTTTGGCGGCAACTATGCGAATACTCGCCGAAGAAAGCAATCAAAGGGGTGCTGGAAATTATCAGAACGTTGGTCTTGCACAACCAACAATGAGCAGCGTGTTTCACGAGTATATAGACGCAATATTTACCGAACTTTGTTTAAAGTGTGCGAATCAGGAAAGACTGAAGTAAAGGAATATTTTTATGAACTTGTTTTGGTGTTGTCTTCTTTATCCTTAAATGTACGTAAATACATACTTAAAAAGTTTTAGATAAATATTTTACAGTGGCTCAAAGTTATAATGGAACAGACAACATTTTAAGCTTAAAATTAATTTTGAGCAAGGTTGGTTCTGAAATTTAAAAAAAACTATTTATACTTTAATAAAATAAATGTAGACAAAACATACGTGCTAAAAATTATCAAGATTTACTGCATAGTTTTTACATAATTAGTTGAAGAATGACTTCCCTAGAAAAAATAGATCAAACTTATAATGGAACACCCTGTTATTTCATTTGCATGTGGTTTCAAAGTAGTACTTTTTAAACTTTTTTAAGGCTATACTTGAGTTTCAAGGCCGTTAGCATTCGATTTTGTTAATAATTTTAAAATGGCGCCGCTCAAGTTCAAACGAGTTCAAACTTCTCCAGAGCTTAGGGAACTCATAAAAAAACTATCAAATGAGGGAAAATCAGTTCGGTAAATTGCAGTTATCGTGAACCGTGCTCCTACAACTGTTTTTAACATAATTAAAAGGTATAAGAACAGCAATGTTTTCGGTAATAATTCAAAGCCGAGTAAAAATAAAATTTTCTCCCATTGCGACGAGCAAAGGCTAGTACGGCAAATCAAAAGAAATCCGCATTTAAGCGCACCAAATTTGGCCGCAGAGGCTGAAAAATACCTGGGAAAGAGGCTGAAAAATACCTGAAACTATTCGTATTGTTCTTCGAAAAAATAAGTTTCATGGTCGAGTCGTACGTAAAAAACCATTTATTAGCAGCGTTAATCAAAGAAAACGTGTGGAGTTCGCAAAAAAGTACCGCAACAAGGATTTTTCATTTTGGAAACAAGTTTCATTTACAGATGAGAGTAAATACAATGTTTTTAGGTCCGATGGCCGCTCTTATGTGTGGAGAAAAGCCAATGCAGAGCTATAAATGCCAAAAGCCAATGCAGAGCTATAAATCTAAATCTATAAATGCCAATTATTTCTGTGGAATTAATAAACTGGATTGAGAAAAATTGGAAACCTCTGCCTTATTAATTCGATTATGGTCAATTGGGTATCCTAAAGCTGAAGAACAAGAAAAGTAAATGCTCCAAAAGTATACAATGATGTTCATGAACATTTGGTTTGAAACTTCCTAGATTAGATATACATTTATATCATAGATAGATATTTTATCAACTGTTGACTAGACCAAATGACCAGATCTCAAGCTCATTTTCATCTAGAAAAATTTATTAAAAATTTTTGTCACTCTTGTCAATACTTATTTGTGTTAAAAACTCTAATGCAATTAAAAGCCTGTTCGAGTTGATGAGAATGTGAAAAAGCCTATTTGATGGCTGCAGAAAAAAATATGTATAATTTGGCATTTGTATTAAAAAAATGAGGTGTTTTTAACTATTCGAATGAATAGCTTTTGACGCTGCCAGTTTTCTGGTTCAGTAAACGCTTCTATAGAAAACTGATTGACTCATTTGTTATTTTCCCCCAACACGATTCTAAATAAAACTTTTTGTCTGGCTGATCTATGTGTCATAAATTTCATTAAAATTTGTTTAAATAAATGTTTAAGTTATTTTTACTATCGTTTGACAAAGCACAGGTGTTGTTTTCAACAAAAAATAAATAATCAACAAAAACTAAATAATAAATAATAATAATAATAAATGAATAAAGAAAAAAGGAATTAATTGTTTTAATATGGGGTGATAAAACTAAAAACTATAAATATTGAAATACTTGAAATAAATTTATATTTTATGTGTCTATCGCCACAATGATTTATCTACTCATTTTTTTTTTTACTTTTTATGATAACAGTGCACAGTGCTGCGATATATATTAATTCATATTCATTTGTTACTTTTGTTCCAAACAAAAAGCACAATAAAATAATGTTAATTCTATGGAGCAGGGGTGCCCAAAAGTTCTTTATGGAAGATCAAATACCAATATATTTAAGAAAAAACTACTTTTATTTAATTTGCTTTTGGTATATACTTAGCTGGTGAGGCCTAACGTTCTTTATGTCAGTAAAAATATAGAATTTTTATTACATATTTTCCCAACGTTTCGTGAATTTTATGTTCACTTCTTCAGGGGATTCGTCTATTTTATAAAGAATTTTTTTTTTTATCAAATTACATAAAGATATTGAGTAGAAAGTAATATTTGTGAAACTTACATTTTCGTGATTACGTGATTACTTTTATTTAATATTTTTTAACGTGGAAAGAAAAAAAACATACTTACAAAAACAAAATACACTGATAATCGCTGTCGTCAATGCTTACCGGCAAAGCATGCGAAAGTGTTGTTGCTTTACTTTTGTGTGTGTGTGTGTGTGTGCAGTGAAGAACGCTAAAAAAAACTTATAAGACAAAGTTGTTTGTGTATTTTTCATTGCTAGTGCTGAGTGCAGTATGTATGTATTAACGATCACAGCCTTAGATCTAAGCGGTTTTACAAAAACAATTGAGTATCAAGCGCATAGGGCTGGGGCATTTCGGCCATAGAGGAAAAGTTTGTGTCGGGTGGTAAAATTTTAAGGGCCGATGTTGAATATGAAACACACCTAAAAGTAAATTTTTTTCTCCATTTTATTCGACATTTCTAAATTTGAGACTATCTCAATTTCAGCTGTGGAAAAATAAACAATCGAGCAACGCGCTAAATTTATTTAGGCTTATTATGAAAATTTTCGAAGAAAATCTTCTTCAGTGATGTGGTACATTTTCCCTTTAGTGGATTCGTCAATAAGCTGAACTGTCACATTTAGGCGAATGATAATCCAAGCGTTGGGTTCGAAAAAACAATGCACCACTGACTACCGGTGATGCGATTTGACACCGCTGCACTTCTTTCATTGGAGTTATTTGAAGAAAAGATGTACATCGATAAGTCAACAACAATTCAAGTGCTAAAAGATGAGATAATTCGGCACATTAACGGCATAGAACCTCAAATACGCCTCAGCGGGGATACATACAGTGTATTCTTCTCATGAGCTGTGCAACCTACTTTGATGAAATTTTAAACGTAGATAAATATATTTACAAACAACTGTCTGTATGTATGTATGATTTTAATTTCTTCATTGGCTAATAATAAAAACAAATTATATTATAATCATCCTAAAAAAAATATGTGTACTGGCTTCTACTGGTACTGTAATAGCGAAACACAGATGACGTTTTCAAAAAATTCTCCCAAATGTTTTTTGTATGATAAAGGTATCTATGAAAATTATGGATCAAATGCTCGCCGTGGCTTTTGTAGCATATCTCTGTCTGACGGTGTGCATTTTCAAGGACAATGAGATATAATTGAGGTTTAATGTCGTTAATGTTCCGAATTAACTCACCATTTAGCGCTTGAATTGTTATAGGCTTATTGGCGTACACTTTTTGTTAATATTCAACAGTGTTAAATGACATGCTGGTGGCGGGCGTCACCACGACGCGAGTTCCCGCGCAAAAGAGGTATTCTTTCGTTGGTGACGTGACAAGTGGTACCATCCTGTTAGAGCTATCTCGCGATAGCGAACACCTTTCTTGTCCGACCTCATTTTCTAAGAAGTAAGCTCGATGACGCCGCCAGCCCATAAGCCCCACCTAATAGTTACGCTTAGTGGATGCACCGGCTTTTCAATAATCACTCGTGCATTCTCATGTCTTCAAATGCGGTAATTCTGCATGTTAACGAATCCATTGAAGTGAATTTGTGCCTCGTCGCTGAAGATGAAGTGCACGAAATGCCCTTCAATTTAATCACCCGCTTTCATTAAACCCAGCAATAAACTTAACGCGCTGCTCAATTGTGTTCCTCTTCATGGTTGAATTTGTCAAAGAACGCAACAAAGAAATGTCAAATTAAGTTTGATTTTTTAAGTTTGATTTCATTTTAGCATAACAAAGGCATGTTTGCAGTATTTTTCTTAAACATAGTTCAAGAGAATAAGCACTGTGCGAGGCTGGTAGAGTGGTTATTTTATTTGCCAGCATTGTTTTGTAAAAAGATTTATCTGGGATTATTTTCAAAATGCATTTTACTGCCGCGCATAAAATGAATAATTATATAGAATCAAAATAAAATGGGAAAAAGATGAATTTGTCAAGTGCGAGTTGAACCTGATCGAATAAGGAGAGTTCCGTTTTATTGCCTTCGATAAAATACGTATGTAAAATATGAAAAACTACTTGACTTGATTTTTAATATAACGCAAATTGTACTGAAGAGCAATGTGCATGTCAAATTGAACTTAAGACTTTTGTATTAAATGTTTCATTTCTTATATGGGGGCAAAATTTAATTTTTATTTTGCTATAATTCAAACACTATTCACTTTATTCATTGGCTTCTTGTATTGATACTAATAAAAAATAAACATAAACAGCTTGTTTTTTATGTTTTCCAGCTATTTGGTGCCGCCAGTCTATAAACCGCACCAACCAGTCACTCTTTGTGAGTGCATTAGTTTTTCGACAAGCACTCTTGGATTATCTTTCGCCCAAATGCGGCAATTCTGTTTATTGACGAATCTACTGAGGCGAAAATGTGCCTCATCACCGAAGATGATTTTCTTCGAAAATTTATCGTCCATTGTTGCCACTTCGTACCACCATTCTGACCATTCACAATACTTGGAATTGTCAAGAGGCTTTAGATCTTGAGTTAATTGCACCTTGTGTAAATATAAGTCTTTATGCATAATGTCATTATGCATGAATAGCGGGAGAGGTGCAATTGTTGGGCACAACAACGCGATGAGGTGGACGGCTATATCGCCACACTATCGCGAATAACCGTAATATTTTCTGCAGAGCAAGCTGTACACCCAGAGAAAAAGGAGTTTCGAATATTGTTGTGGCAACTCTAGTATTTACTCTGTCATAATTGGAATTATTGTCGGTAATAGTGTATTATCGTTTTTAATATAGTTTACTCCACTCTAAACATAACAATATTGAAAATTCTACAGTTCTACTATTATATTTATACCATTTCAAAATATTGTTGAATGCAATAATAATGTTTTAAAGCCCAGTTTGTATACAATAATAGCATTTGTAGTATACAATAATAGACTATTATTTTTAAAACTGCGTATGGTTATTGTTTGTGTAGGCAACACATGTGCCTTTACAAAATATACTAACTATTGTTGTTTTTGTGAAAATGTTTGACAAATGCATTTATAATAATTGTGATAAATTTTATAAATAATATTCTGGTTTTAAAAATATTAAAATAAATATAAATGTATATTACGTGGAGTAAATAAATATAAATAAACATAAGCATAAAAATTAACATTTGAAGTCGAAAAGGCTTATATGATAATTGATTTAAAAAAATACATGTCTTAATGTTTTTGAATGTATCTATATTTTTGCAGATTTATGGGCCAGAGAAAAATGCTGCAATGTTTCCAAAACATCAAATTCTTTTAGTTTTTCTATTCTAATTTAAAACATATTGCTTTAAAAAATATATATTGAATTTTAAAAATATATTGAATAAAGTACAAAAATCTGGTTTTAATTATGGAAATAACTTATGTGTGTATGTGTATGTATTTATGTTATCATTTTGTGAACTTCAACATTACTATGATTGGCCGTGATTATAGAATTCACAATTTTTCAATAACATTGTTAGGATTGACAATATTATATCGTTTGGCATGCCAATAAAACTTCAATTTTTACAATAACAGCATTAGTCATTATACATTATTTTTGGAATTTTTACCAAATATATGGCTATATAGTATAATTCAAATATATGGCTATATAGTATAATTTTGGTTCGTGGCTGTAGTATGTTGTGTAAATAAATTTCAGATTGAAACCATATTATGTGGTTGTGTTCAGCCATACAATTCAACAATAGTATTTTGACCATAGAATATTGTCATATCAATCATATATTTTCTTCTGCGTGTACGAGCATGCACGTTTTTACATCTCCTACAAATCCAGTTTGCTCTAAGTTTTGCAAGATTTTTCTGATTGCACGCACATTTGAGCGATTAAATTGACCGATAAAGTCTCGAAGTGCACGATATGCATTTTGATTTGATTGCCTAGTTTCATAGTAAGCTAGAATTACTTTAACGCGTTGCTCCATTGTATATCTTTCCATGGTTGATATTGAATTAATCTGAAATTGAGAAAATTTCAAATGAAATGCAGAATAAGTGCTTGATATGGAGGTGTGGCTCGCATTCAACATCGGCCTTTAATATTTAACCATCCAGTGCGTCTTTTTTAGTAAAAGTCTAGGTAAAAATGTTTTTTTTTTTTTTAAATAAATGCTGTGAAGTTTTGAACAACCAATCTCACGTGCGCTCCCTCTTTCGTTTCACAATTACTAGAGCGGATTAATATTGATGCTAACTTTGCACAAACACATTTTTTTTTTTGAAATTGCGATTTGTCAAACGTCAGCTGGTCAAATTCATTGTAGTCGTTTGAAGCAAGCTACTTTTGTGTTTATGGAAAAAATAGAATTTCTTACAGTGATTCAACACTATTATTTGAAAGGAAAAATTGTGAAACACTCAAAACAAAACTCGGTAAAATACGGTCGGTCAGTTTACATGGTAAAATAATAGATTGGTGAATTTTAACGCGGGCGAACAAGCACTGTAACAATATCAGCAACAGGATCTTTTGGTCATCCTGAAGATAATATCAGGAAAATCCTCGATATCGTTATGAATGATCGCCGAGTTAAGTTACGTGAGATTTGTTGAAATAATAAACATATCATATGAATGTGTAATCTACAATTTGCAGGAACATTTGCATATGAAAAAGCTATTGGCAAGATTGGTGCCGCGTTTGCTCAGTGTCGAACAAAAACGAGTTCGACAGACCACTTCAAAGCGATGTTTGGACATGATGAAGCGTAATCCTGTTGATTTTTGACGTCGATTAACAACTACTGATGAAACGTGGGTCCATAATTCCACATCTGAAACCAAAACTCAACCGAAACAATGATTGGAAGTTGGTGGAAGTGCTCCGAAGAAGGCGAAGCCAGTGAAATCGGCTGGCAAGGTAACGGCCACTGTATTTTGGGTTGCATACAGAATATTGCTCATCGATTATTTTGAAAAACGATCCACAATCACAGGAAAGTATTATCGTGCATTATTGTATTAATTGATTGATACAGTCAAGGAAAAATAACCATATTTAATGAAAAAAGTGATATTTCTTCAAGACAACGCATCAGTTCACACAGCATTAGATACTGTGCTAAAAACTTCGAATTGGTTATTCATCCACCTTATGGTGCAGAGTTAGCTCTTAGTGACTTTTTTCTTTATTCAAAATTAAAAATATGGCTTGCAGGAAAAAGACTCATCTCAAACGAAGAAGTGATTGCCGAAACTAAAGCGTGTTTTAAGAGGTTTCCAAAATCGCATTATTCAGATGGTATAAAAAAATTGAAATATCGGCTTTCTAAGTGTATTGAGCTAAAAGGAGACTATGTTGAGAAATAAATAGTTTTTGAAGAAAAATGTTTTTTCCAAGTTAGGTAGCTTCAATATCAATCAGTCCTCGTATACCTGCGTATATGACTGTTCGTCCAAAATCCTGAGTTCTAACCTCTCTGGGGAATTGCTTCCTCGCCAGATATCTCGAGGCCTACAGCCAAAGGATTTGCAATATTATCCAATATCTGCACTTGTCACCTGTGTAAACCTCACAAGCCCCACTGGTGCAGTGGTGGGTCACTGGCAAATTCACCCTTGGTGGCCATAATTGTAGACACTAATATAAATGTATAAACAATAGTGTTATTGGTTAACTTGGCAAAGAATTTTACTTCTTCGAAATGACTTTTATTTCCATAAAGTTAAATATTTGAAATTTCCTTAACTCATGCAAGAACAATAAAAAAATAAAAAAATGATTTCTGTCACTCTGTGAAAATTTCTTATATCTTCAAATTACATTTTGCCTGGCAAGACTTGACAAGGGTGTGTGCAGTTAAAACAATATTAGTTTTTGTTCGTTTTTTAATCCAACATTTGCATCATGATTTATATTTTTCTTAAGTAAGACAAATGAATTTGCATTTTCTTCGAATGCATGACATTGCATTGGTAATTTGAGTAAATTGTTGACTATAAAATAAAATGTTCCATAAAGAGGCTGGTCGGTCTACTGCTTGCTTTATGCAGTCAGTATTCATAAAACGTATTAATATTTAAAAACAAAAAAATCATAAAGAAACCAAATAGGAATCGTAAACAAAAGAGAAATAAAATCAACTAAACATCTTGACATGGAGTATTTTGAAAATATTTTGTTTAAATAATTGCAGCTAATTTCCCCAGAGTGTCCTTTTGAACAGGTGTAGCAGCAATAGAATTTTACAAGTTATAAGTTTTATTAAACATTTTTATAAGTTTCCGTTTCCTACTGGTAGCTTCTTTTTCGGTTTATTTTTTAGATACATACGAGTATATGTACGACTATAAGTTTTTATTTTAGTTTTTGCTTTTAGAAACACACCCTCAGTTTTACTCGTACTAGAGACTCAAGTATGACCATTGTTTACGATATTGTGACAGACAGTTGCTGCCAATTGGCATACACAAGTACGAAATTAAAAATAAAAATTCTAGAGAATAGACAAAGAAATTTTACAAAATTATCCATTCCACAAGCCACATTTGGTCCCAAGCATAGAAAGTACTCGATTTTAAAATTGATACTGGTTGGAGTACTCACTGGCTTGCTGGCTGTAAGCACCAGAAATTTTATATTTTTTGCTGACTTTGAAAATTCTTAGTTTTTTGTTAAATATCATTTATTTATGCTAGTACATTTTTTTTTGTTGCTTTTTGTACTATTCCGGCTTTAATATGGATTTTTACGATATCATTTTGAAAATGTCTGCATGTGTTGCCTTAGAAATGTTTTAGTTTCAACATTTTGTTGCAGCATGCAAGTAAATGAAGTATAAAGTGGGTGTTTGCCGACATAAAAAAATATTAAATATTTTTAAAACTAAATGAAAATAATAAAATTAAGAGGATGTGGTCATAAAAATTTTCCATAAACATTTCTAGAATGACGAGTACGCAACTGGGGTTGGCTGGTTTGTTGACTGAAATAAGCTTAATAAAACAAAAACTACAGAAAATATTTTAGCATGAAGTTTTCTATTTTTTCATTATGAGGAAATAATACTAGATATTTGGTTTAAGCCAGCTATTTACATTTGTTTTAAAGACGAGATTATATAAATTGTTTCTTTGAATTCAGGAACGTAAAATAAAATTGATAGAGAAAAAAGAATTCTTGTTGAAACTACAAATGATGTTTGATTAAAGCAAAATGATTTTTTAAAATAAGACTAGAGTTTTAGATACAAAAATTTTATTCATCTTAGTGATAGAAACTAGAACCTAAAAAAGAAAAGATACACAGTATGTTTGTCAATGTTTTATTATTATTGGATGGGATCTGGCCCTTATCGGCCATTTGCAATGCGACCAATGTTGATCTATTGTGCGTTTTTCCAATGTATATCTGGAATTTCAGCTAAAGCCTCCTGCGCGCAACATACTTAATTTTGGCGGCCATATTCAGTTGAGAAGAAGAGATACCTTTGCCAACACCAGAGGGTTAAATAGGAGATTTTACCGATACAGTTCCCGTAAAACGAAACTCTTCGTCCTGCAACATTTGAATAGTATTAAGATTTGTATAGTTATTGTTAGTTTGTATACTTCTTGGACGTGTCCCCAGGTGGTGGATAGGGCTGGACAGGGGTGTTCACATATATGAACATGACACAAACTGCTCAGATCTCACCTGAGAGTCACTGTAGCAGTCATCTCTGGACATTGCCCGTTAGGGAACCATGCCAGGATACTATTCCTACCCTATAACAACTTCAGCAGACGTTGCCAAGACAATGAAGAGAAGAAGACGATCCTTCATCTCTTCGGTACATGCCCGGCATTGGAGCATCACCGTCCTGCACGCAACATACTAATATACCTAGGCGAGTGGAGTTTCAGCAGCCTATCAAGCCTGGCCTCGGTCAATCCGACCGCGCTAGCCTCTTTCATAAAAAGTAGTGGATGGCTAGTACATCAGCATGTAACGCCATACTAAGCGGTTCCCATTTTTCCTTTCCATCCCCTCATAACCATCCCCTCTACTCATACATCTTCTATTCTTCACTTCACTATCCCACTTTTCAGGCAATCACAAAGAGAATGACTTCAGGGCCCAAGTGAGCTGGAGAACGTAGTTTATTTTACCGATTGAGTAAATAAATTAGTTATTTAAAAAATGTCTGGTTAAATGGTGGATGGCATTGGAATATAACAGCTACAGGAATCTTTTGTTATCTGTATTATCATTTTAGTGGACTGCATTACCATTTTCAGGATCTGGCAACGCAAATGTAGTTCAGTTACTACCTATAGTCTAAGTTAGGTTGAGCTGAACAGGCCGCCAACCATTGAGAAGCCAGCTCACTCGGGTCCAAATTGGTCCCGTTGTGCTGTCTGAGTGCGATATGCGGGTGCTACCTGAGTGTTATTTGTACTGGTCCAGTTCAGAACCAAACCAAGGATCGGATGAAAAAGTCCAATCCACCCGCATCCCATTTCGATATTAAGCCCAATATAATTCCCGCATGCGTCCCTATGTGGCAATGTCCTATCAGGACCACAGTGGAAAAGTCAGCCTTAATATTCACTAATCTTACTATTCGATAACCTCACTAGACCATCTATCTTGTGAGGTTCCTAAAAGTTGGCGGCGTACTTTTTTCTTACAGTTCTTCAGTAGGATCCCAACCATCCCATCTGTATCCCTTTGATATTCGCCTTTTGCCAGTTCGTCCGCTATAACCATTTATGTGCACCTAACTATATCCTCGTACTCACAAAAGGCCCAGGTTCGTATGCCTCGCTAGCTCATTTAGAAATATCCCGCAATCTCGACTCATCCTGGACAGCGTATAGATCACAGCTATTGCATTAAGCGCAGTCTTATAATACAAATTCAGATATCCTGACCTTATAGTCTGTGGTATATCAACCAGTTACGTGCTCATAATCATAACTCATAATCTAGACAGAATAGAAAATGTGTTAAAAAAATGCATTAACATTGAATTGCACGCATTTTGAATCACTCTGCAGATTTGGCTGTGTCATTGATTGTATTGGGGGCCATTTGCGAAGATGGACCAACAATATA
Organism: Thecocarcelia acutangulata; assembly: GCA_914767995.1. Lineage (NCBI taxonomy): Eukaryota > Metazoa > Arthropoda > Insecta > Diptera > Tachinidae > Thecocarcelia > Thecocarcelia acutangulata. The sequence goes on from OU612097.1 coordinate 16,891,185, forward strand.
CAGTGAATTACTCTGGATTCGCCACTGCCCTTGCGTGGCTCGCAAAGCTCACTTTGGTGCAACTTATGTCATATATTTTTATCTGTATAAACAAATCCCTTACTGAAGGGGCCTTTCAATCCCTTCTGTAAGTAATTTTTCAGCCAGTCAATGAACGACATAGCTCAATGCACTGGTACGAAGAAGCCCATTAAGAGCCCTTAACTCAACCATCACTACTGGTTCCTTACATTACATGCATATGTAGCTTTGTCGATTCCCGTTCTGGTACTCAACTCTTGATGAGGGCTTCGGTAAAACAATAAACCTTGCAGTTTCCTAGAGTTTTATTTGCTACAACAAACGAGAAACTCCTTCCCCTTAATGCCACAGAAAGCAGAATGCTGTGTCTAGTTCTTTACCAAGCCACAATCTGCAAACCGATGGTGGAGGGAGGGTTCAACAGACAGAATCTGGAAATTGATTTCTTCGGTCTCAAAAGCTTTAACTGATTGATGACGGACCAACTTTTTGGGGTGAAGTGTTCACGATTCATCAACGCCCTATGTGTCGCTGGCAAGGCTCACCCATGTCGCAACTTTTTCTCACAACTTTGTATCCGTAACCCATGTCTGAAGAGCCCGAGCGTTCTAATTTCTCCTTGTATGTAATTTCATAGACAGTTATTAGAACACAAATTTTAATGATTTGGTAGGCCCAAAACCCATTTAGATCATCAGCCTCTAACATCTCACCCGTCTAACCGTCATCAGTGGTTACTTATTATTTCCAAGACTACCACACTTTCAACAGTTTCAGGGTTATTAGCCTCCAAAACGTGCATTGCACCATAGTTATCAGATAAACTAATTTACCTGCCTGCGATTGAGGTTAAAACCACAGCCAGAGCATTGCAGCCAAGGTAACCACCTCAACCATGATCAGCTTCCAGATGGTCTGCGAGCAGAACCTTTCGGCAGCTTTGCTGATTCCCGTTTGTTATATATGTAAATGTACATGTAGCTCAACCATGACATGTCTGAATTAATGTCTGAATGTCTAGGGTGTGGCAATACTAATGCATAAAAGAGAATCGTTTTTAGCATATAAGTCGGAGTGAATAAAGTCAGCAATCATAAAACACAACACCGTTCTGCCAATTAAGCCTTGGTGAAGGCTTCGGATGTCCAACACAACGTAAGCCAAGCAGTGTATATGCTACAAGAAGCAAGAACTTATACTGCTCTATGCCCCAAAAGGCAGAGTGCTCCTAGAGTTTTATTTGCTACAACAAACGAGAAACTCCTTCCCCTTAATGCCACAGAAAGCAGAATGCTGTGTCTAGTTCTTTACCAAGCCACAATCTGCAAACCGATGGTGGAGGGAGGGTTCAACAGACAGAATCTGGATATTGATTTCTTCGGTCTCAAAAGCTTTAACTGATTGATGACGGACCAACTTTTTGGGGTGAAGTGTTCACGATTCATCAACTCCCTATGTGTCGCTGGCAAGGCTCACCCATGTCGCAACTTTTTCTCACAACTTTGTATCCGTAACCCATGTCTGAAGAGCCCGAGCGTTCTAATTTCTCCTTGTATGTAATTTCATAGACAGTTATTAGAACACAAATTTTAATGATTTGGTAGGCCCAAAACCCATTTAGATCATCAGCCTCTAACATATCACCCGTCTAACCGTCATCAGTGGTTACTTATTTTTTCCAAGACTACCACACTTTCAACAGTTTCAGGGTTATTAGCCTCCAAAACGTGCATTGCACCATAGTTATCAGATAAACTAATTTACCTGCCTGCGATTGAGGTTAAAACCACAGCCAGAGCATTGCAGCCAAGGTAACCACCTCAACCATGATCAGCTTCCAGATGGTCTGCGAGCAGAACCTTTCGGCAGCTTTGCTGATTCCCGTTTGTTATATATGTAAATGTACATGTAGCTCAACCATGACATGTCTGAATTAATGTCTGAATGTCTAGGGTGTGGCAATACTAATGCATAAAAGAGAATCGTTTTTAGCATATAAGTCGGAGTGAATAAAGTCAGCAATCATAAAACACAACACCGTTCTGCCAATTAAGCCTTGGTGAAGGCTTCGGATGTCCAACACAACGTAAGCCAAGCAGTGTATATGCTACAAGAAGCAAGAACTTATACTGCTCTATGCCCCAAAAGGCAGAGTGCTTTGGTTAAGAGTACACCAAAGGAAACCTGATGCTTGTGGAAGACTTGGAGGATTACCTCTTATTAATTTTTTTTTTTATGGAAATAATTAAAAATATCTTTCCTTTATCTTTCGCAAATCAACAAGAGCAGCACTTATTACATTAAAAGGTAATAAGTCAAAATGAAAAACTGTATTTAAATTTTATCTCAAGATCTTTGCACTCTTTCAAGAATTAACAATTTCTTCTAAATTTGTTAATAAAATACTTTTATTCACGCACATTTGAAACATTGAAATTTTTTTGTAGTTAGTGTTGGTAAACTTAATACTTGAATCTTTAGCATTTCTCAAAAGAGACCAAGTGACTGACGGCTTCTGCTTATATGGGTTTGAGCGTGTGCGCGATTGTGTGTTCAGTTGTGAGTTTCCAGTTTCAAATGTCTCATGTTCATTTCCCTATCCGGTCGACTGCGTGCAGCACGCATTTTCCGGTTAAGTTTTCCAGCTGTACACATTTGTAAACTTTTTAAAATTATAAGCAATTTATTTCGTTTTTTTTCCAGTTGTTAATACTTTTAACAGAACTTGTTAGTTTAGTTATGGGCAAATAGTAAGTAGCGCTTTAATCTAAATCAGAAAATACTTAAGAACTTTGGCCAATAACATGCTTCGACTAAACATGTGGAAAAACTGTGCGTAACCAATTAAACGCACGCAAAAATTGTGACCGCATTTACGCAAATTTAAAAAATTTAAAGCGTGTTAAAAGTATTTACTTTAAAATATTTTTCAAGAGTAAGTAGAAAATAAAGCTTAATGTAAAAATTAAAAAAAAGTAAACCTCCTATATTTGTAAGTAACAATTTTCCGACACAGCATATTTAAAAAATAAATTATTTCTGAAAAACAAAAGAAATGGTAAGGTTTCAGTAATCGCTTAAGTCCCCCACTTTACTGGAGACAATATGGCAACCTTAAATTTTGCACTAAATCGAATGACCATTAATAGACCAGATACATTTTCCACTGCCAAAACGCGCACCGAATAAGAAAACCCGGTTTCGACACGGTTAGCGAAGTGGTTCCGAGTGATATCTTTGTTTCGCTGAAAATAGAAAGAAATTTTGATTGTATCGCGAGTGTTCCCTTTTTTTTAATAATACCAATCATTTTCGTTCACTATTGTTTTTAGCTTAATCCTTCTTTGCTTAATGATGGAAATTTCAATCATAATATTTAGTCAACAAAAAAAGATACTCAAAACCCTTGTACTGTAAATTTGTTGTTGCTGGCAACTTTTTAAGCGACTATTGCGTACAACAAAAGAAGTTGTCAAAAGAAAGCAAACGTCACTGTGAATTACCAGGCTTAGAACTTGTCATTCCACTGTTAGCTGTGACTACAAGGAGCAAGATTTAAATTGTTTTATGGAAATAAACGGAGATATAATATACAAAGATCTACACAAACCTATAGGTCATCCAGAACATGACAGCCGCTATAAAAACCACCCTGTTATCAAGCATCTCAATGACAGAATTGCCACAGTGCCAATGAATCAAAGACTTTCTGTGGATGAACCGATGCGTTCTACCAAAATAGAGCATTTTTTAAAACAGTATCTGCCTAAGAAATTATGTTCTCTGTGAGTTAATGGGAAGTTAGAGATATATTTTGGACAAGAGAATAAAGAGAAATTCCCAGATGAACCAGATCTTGGTGCAACAGGAATTGTTGTAGTTCGTTTGCTTCGAGGCAGAAATCGTATAAAAATGCACGTAGAAAAAAATATATGGTTGACACGACAATATTCTAAGAGCAACATACTATTGTTGGATTATATGGTTATTCCTGATAGTATTATATTGTTATATTTTAAACGACATTGATATACCACAAAATAGTTTTGTAAAACTAATACCATATATAACTATATTATATTCTAGTTCAAGATTGTTATAAAAGTATTAGTTAAAAAGTATTAGTATTAGTTAAAGTTACCATATAGGTGTCATACCCAACCATATTATTTAACTAAACATCCTAACTTTTGTCAAAAATAATCATATTCCTGTCATTGTAAACCATATTAATGTCATAAATATCTTTATTTTTATACAATCATATTTTTGTCATAAAAAAAATAACATTACCGAATAAATAATATATTTTATTTATTTACGACTGTTACTTAATAAACCTATATACAGTAAGCCCCGCTTAATTGCCTCACTCAAGTTGCTGTAATTTTTGGGTAATTGAATGAGTAAGGTATTAAAGCGGAGACGTTTAATTACCTTATAGCGGCAAATATGCAATTACGCTTAAATACCTCTACAAAGGCATTTATCCAAACGGACTTAAATTAAATCAAAGTCATTACATACATACGTCAAAATAAAATGTAAACGCAAAAGAAGTTTTCAAAATAAAAACAAACAAAAACTAACATATTCATATCACAAAAATTATACGTACATACATATAATTATGTACATATGTGTATAGAAAACAATAACAGGAATACATGCAAGTATGTATATAATAAAAGCGTATCAGAACGTTAAAAAACAGATTAGCTGGATTCACAAAAATTTACTCTTTACGTTCAACAGAGGTTAGTGAACTGGTAGACAGTTTGGGTATATAAATGAAGAAATTTTTAGGGAGTTTTTGGATTTGGAATACAATATTTTGGGTAATTACCCAAAATGGGCAATTAATAGAAAGTTAATTAACCGTACATTTTCGCATGAATATAAATGGAAAATATACGGGGATAGAATATAAGGGGTGAATAAACGAAAAAGGCATTTAAGCGATGGGTAAATACACGGGGTGTACTGTACATACATACAATAAGATATTACAATATAATAAGAAATAAATGCCATAGGTAGGTATATCACCAAAAAAATATTTAGCTTGTATCTTAATAGGATGAACGTACATAATTTCTGTTCGAAGTTGTGGTATATGCTAACTCCAATAAAAAAAAATATTATTAAAGATTTTTTCTTAGATTGCAAATAGAAAAGTCATATATAACCATTTTAGTATGATAAGATTTCACATAGTATAGTTGTCGACAACAATAATATAGTTAAACAAAAATTTTTTGTGGATATAATAATAGTATGGTTGGATATAACCATAAATGCTTAAGAAAATGGTGAACCTAAAAAGAGCCTGCCTACAATGGGCCAATTTAGATGAATTAATTAGCCTTTGTGCAATGCAACAGAGGAACCACCAAAGAAGCTTAAAGAGGGCGTCCTAGTACCAGTGTACTAGAAGAAGAATTACAATAAAAAAAAAGAAAAGGTTCTCCAGCTGCACCACCTACAAAAGTTATAAGAAAAGATGGTGCTGAACATTGGCCAAAAGTAGATGGGTCACTCCGGTGCAAATTTCCCAAATGTAAAGGCTTTTTCCCAATTTCGTGTAATAAATGTGGCCGCATTTTGTGCTTAAATAAGAATAATAAGTAAAAATTTTTTGGTTTGTACATATGTACATCGGGTTTTAGTTCAAGTTTTTCCTTTCTTCAGTTTTTTCTTAAGAAGGTACAGGCTGTACAAACAATGCGGGCAATTAGCAAAAATGCATATGCGATCCAATATCGGATGAATATAGATAGAGAATAATTAAATGCTGGGTGGCTGAGTGGTCAAAGCAGCAGATCATGATACGTCATGACACGAGTTCAATTCCCAGTGGGTGCTGATGAGTAGTGTAGCGACTACGAAACGGCTGGTTTTCCCCCAGCTAAAGATTTGGTTATTATTTGTCTAGTCTTCTTCAATCAATAATTATTCATCACAGCAAATTTGTATTGTAAAAAATGCTTCTTAAGAAAAAACTTAAGAAAGGAAAAACTTAAATTAAACACGATGTACATATCGCTCCTTTATTGCAACATAGTCATATTTCAAAAAACGAGCTTTTCGAGTTAACAATGCAGAATTGTTAACAGTACTACCTTTTATACTGTGCCAAAAATTTATGCAAACTACTTTTAAACTGTTTTCTTTATGAGATATTTTCTAAGACTTGTATTGAAACTAAAAATTTGATATGTGTTTTTTTCGAAACAAGCTGTTTTTTAGTTATGACTATGTTGCAATTTTTTTTTTTAATTATCATAAAGAGATTCAGTAAACTATTTTTTTAATTTATTTAGTACTGAGCTAAATATGTGACAATGCATGATGATGTAAATTTCCATCATATTGTTTTTTTCATAATACATATTTTTATTTACACTAGGGTTTTTAAAAATATTTTTTATTTAATCTAGAGCATTAACTACATCACCCTCATTTATTAAAAAAAAAAATAGAAAAAAATCATGCAAAGAAGGGTTAACTTTAAAATTATGTTCGATATCGAAGCGTGTTTTTCAGTTTTTTTTTTAACTATATGTATTTAAATTTCTTTCAAAAGTATTTTAAAGTTTGTTTATTGTTTGTTGGAGAAAACAAAATTTGCTTTATTAGCAGCTTAGTTGCTTTGAGTTTAAAAAAAAAATGTTTCTTATTAGTTTGAACTTAAAAACTGCAGCAGAAATCATTTCAGTTCTTTCAAGCATATGGTCCTTGTTAAACAGCATCCAAAGTGTAATATAAAAACAGCTGCTCATAGTACTTGAATTTGAATGAGATGTTGAAAATAATGCAAATATTAAATTAAGTACAAAATTTGGGACTTCAATTTAAATTCGTTTGCAGCAATATGCTGCTTTGTTTTTGTAGCCCTTTGCAACCGCCAAAAAATAAAGTTAAAAACTATCCACAAAACATTAAAAGTTTGTGATGTGAAGGCTGCATGTTGGCTGTAATATGAAAACTTTATTGATGAAAGTTTTTCGATTTGGCTTCTTTTTTTCATTAAGTTTGTGTTGACAACAGTCCATGATACAAATACGATGAACACAGAGCTTCACTGCAGGGACGAATGGTTTTCAAAGAGTATTTTTAGGTTAAAATATTTACTCTGACAAAAAAAGTTTTGCTTATGTTTAATTTGATTTTTTTTCTTATTTTTTTTTTTTGTGTAAAATAAACTCTTTTTTTTAACAGGACAAAATTGTTTTATAACACAAAAGAAAAAAAAATGAGTTTTTTAAGGGAAAGAAAATATTTAAAGGGTGTATTATTAATATAAAAAAAAAGAATAAAACTAAATATAAACACATGCATGCACAAAATTTAATTAAAATGCAAATATGATGCGGTAACAGCATAAACACACATACAGTTGCATACTGCATGCATGCGAGCTCACCAACACACTGCAACTCACACCAACACATACACACACACACGCACACATCCCTTTGCACATCCAATCTCACGCATATGCTACTCAAATAATATTTATGGTCTTAAAACATAAAAAACCAAATTGAATGTCAGGCTGACTGACTGTCAGTTAACTTTGTGCCGGATACAGTTAAGCCGATTTTACATACCAGCGACGTTGTTAATGTTACTGTTACTGCTGTCGATTACACTGACGACGTTGATGTTGACTTGACCATGGCGCTGATATGATGGCGTCTGCTGTTTCCCATTGTAAAATTACTACAGTTTTTATGTTCAATATTTCCCTTTTCCTGTTACAAAAAAAAAAAAAAAAAAATAAAAAATAAAATAAAATAAAAAATAAACCCCAGTAATTTTAACAATGATTTTAATTAATACCATGACTTTATATTTGAAGTAAATAAAACGCGGTTTTACAACAAAACAATGATATTTTATACATGTATTGTATATTTGAGTTGCATTAATGCAAGACTACTTATTTACGGCGTTTGTGAAAATATTTAAGGCAAAAATAAACATGAAAAGAAAGAAAACAAAATTTGTGTATTCTTAGTGGCAACAAACTTGCATTTTAATTTTCATCCTGTTGCAAGTAAATGTGTATGTGATTATTTTTAAATTGCATCTGTTTTTCTGTGCGTTTCTTTTTCAACAAGTTTTGATGTGTTGAGATACAAACCAAAAACAGAACACATAGAAAGATAAAAAGAGAACTTAAAAATGTAATTGACACATGATATCTGAGCACATTAACAACCATATTGTGTTTCTCTGCTAACAGTCTCAGCATATGGAATTTATAAGTATCAGCAAAAACATAACTTTATTAAAATACACTCGCTCATGCACCCGCACCCGCTCACACACACACACACACACACACTCTCACACGCTTACAAAATGATGCCATGTTTTCGTATATATCCTTAAAGCAAAGTTTTATCTGTGTGTGCGAAATTTTGCGAATTTTAATTTACACATGTCTGCTTGCAACAAATCAAAGGATTATTTAAATCTCTAATGACTTAATGCACATCATTTTTCAAGGCTTAAGGATAAAATAATTGATACTGTCACTTTTCTTAATACGATTTTAAGAAATTGCTTAAAAATATTTAAATTACTGTGCAATTCAGTTTATGAGAGTTAAAAGCAGCAAAACTACGGTCAAATATTTTGATTTAAGATACTTAAATTTTAATAGATAAACCTTTTTCAAAGAACACCAAATAACATTAATAAGACATTTTTAATCATAATGTAGTAATAAATAATCATATTATTAAAAAACATAAAACATCTATATTGTTATTTTGACCAGCACTCTTACGGCCACCGCTTAAGGTACGAAAGCGAATTTATATTGAAGCTACCTAGCACTAGATAGCAGCACGAACATACGATTTTTTTTTTATATTACGATCTGTCAAACGTCAGCTGTTAAAACTTCACCTTTTTAATCATAATGCAGTAATAAATAATCATATTATTAAAAAACATAAAACATCTATATTGTTATTTTGACCAGCACTCTAACGGCCACCGCTTAAGGTACAAAGGCGAATTTATATTGAAGCTACCTAGCACTAGATAGCAGCATGAACACACGATTTTTTTTTTAATTACGATCTGTCAAACGTCAGCTGTTAAAACTTCGCCCAAATTCATCGATTAGTTTATTTGTTGTACACTTTTGGGTTTCTTGAAAAGTGGAAAAAGTGAATTTCCTGTAGTGATTAACCACTACGGCGGGGAAACGGCGAAAAAGACAAAGGAAAAAGTCCATAAACCTTTAGGTGGGTCTGCTCCTTCAGATTACGAGTACATGGTAAAATACTGGATTGTTGAATTTAAACGCGGCCGAACAAGCACTGCAACAATGCCGTCAACAGGAACGCCAAAAGAGGTGGTTATTATTATTTTTACTGAATGGGATATGGCCCTCATCGGCCATTTGCACTGCGACCAATGTTGATCTATTGTGCGTCCCCTTGCCCCATTATGGGTTTAGTATGTCAAGAAAACGGACAAGGTCCTTTATTGGGAGTGATATTCAGTCACATTCACTTAACATATAAGCTTGTAGTAGCTTATATGTTAAGTGAGTGATTAAGTGCTCACTTAAGTGTTAAGTGAGTGATTAAGTGCTAATCTTCATCACCGCAGAATCTGCAAATGTTTGTGTTGGAAATTCCCATCCTGTGCAGGTGCTTGTAGCAGTGATAATGACCTGTAAGTGCATTTGTCAATGTTCTGAGACTTTTCCTGTCGAGTTTTAGAGCACGTTCGGCCCTCTTTTTATCAATGTTTAGAAATTTCTTGGAGTGTTCAGGACCAGCTATCTCGTATCAATGTTTAGAAATTTCTTGGAGTGTCTCCAGCTGTCTCGTTCCAATGTTGTTCAACGATGGACTCCGTTCATAATGGACTCCGTTCATTTCTTTATCTCCTTATTCCGGAGACCCTTATTGAAGTCAAAAGTTGGAGTGAAACCAATAAAAGTCACTCTGCTCCTCTCTTGACATGTCAGCCATTTCATTGCCATGATACCCTTCATGTCCTGGCACGCAGATCAGGGTGACTTGGTTGTGGCTTGCCAGTTCGTTTAGCCTGTTGCGACATTCGAGTACTAACTCATTCAGAATATAAGTATGTATATGCTTCATAGGGTGGCAAATGCAGATTGTAGAAATTGCAAACGGAATCACAAACTTATATATACCCTTTACATGTTTGTGAAGGGTATAAAAAGTTCAACAAAAATAAAAAAATTTTCAACGAAAAATCAATAAATTTATATTGGACAACAAGATGTTGAACGCCGCACAAGTAGCAGTTACTACTAGCTTTACAGATGATGAAATTGATTTACCTCAGCACCAGTCTTTACGGCTTAATCTGATGATAGACCAACTCCACGGTGTGATTTATTCACCGTTCTCCAACGTCCCATGTGGCTTGCAAGACTCACACAGTTCGCCATAAGTTTTTATATACATAAACAAACCCCTTGTTTAAGAATTCGGGCATTTTAATCCCTTCTGTATGTATTGTCTTAATAGTCAATGGACAAGTCTAAATGAGTTGGTAGGCCGATGTCCATTAAGAACATCAGCCCTTAACCAAGTCATTCGTCTAACCATCATTACTGGTTCTTTACAGTACACGTATCTGTTGCAAGACAAGAGCGCCTCAAGGGTTTATTACACCCCAAAAACTGGCACGCACCAAAGTTATCAGGGAAACTAATTCCCCTTCCTGCGGTTTTGGATTTAAACCGTAGCCAGAACGTTTAGGAAGGCCAACACAACATAAGTCATGCGGCTTCTTAGAGTTTTATTTGCTACAACAAAATGCCCCACAAAGCAGAGTGTCCTGATTTGGTGTACGCCAAGGCAGAACCTGCGCCCGGGAGGGTTACTAGCTATACAAGTGGCCGAGGTAAACAAGTTTGTTTTTAGATTTTAGAAAAAAGGCCGTAGCAACTTGGATTTAAGCTCAGTTCGGCCAACAAATATAATATTTATTTAAATCGAATACGCTATTTTTTACACGCTTATATTAGTTTCACTTAAGTGTTGTTTGTATGTTTGCAACACGCGAAGCCCATGCCATATGAGTGTTTAATACACTGTACTGTATGTACAGTGTTGCTGCTTTAGTGCGAAATTGGGTGGAGAAGTGGGTGGTTTTCGGGCATTTGCAAAGCCAATTTTGGTAATTTCAAAAAAAAAAAAAAAAAAGGACCAGAACCACTTCGCTAACCGGTTTGGAAACGGTTTTTCATATTCGGTGTGTGTTTTTGCCGTGGAGCATGCATCTGAACTATAAACGGTCATTCGCTTTAGTGCAAAAATTGCCGTAGCGCTTCTGAGGAAGTGGGGGGATTTTGACGTAAACCCCGAACCGCTTTGCTCACCGAATCTAAATTTTTAGTTTGACAGCAAAGCGTGTTTTAGCTTTTTAAACTATATTTATTATTTAATTTAAGTTTGCTTTAAAAACGTAAATACAAACAGTACGATTTGAGTACTCTTTTCATGCGCTACAGTTGTTTCTGGCTGTACGTAAAACTTTTGAAATATTCGAAGCAAAAAAAAAAAAAATTGTTCGATAATATTTTTGGCTTTTATAATCAGCTTAAAACTTTTTTTGCCTTTGTTTCAAACATTTCTTTTCATCCAAGCTGTTTAAAATCTAAAAGCATGTCATCATATGTTTCTATGTGTATTCTTCTGTTATTCAGCAGTATATTGTGGATCAATTAGCTTTGAGGTGGCTGGTGGTACAAAATGGGTACCACCAGCTCATACCATACAGCGATGTGTTGCCATCAAAGTATCTTTTGAACTGTCAATACGCATTGTTTGTCAAATAAAAATTTTCTGTATTAAACCACAAAATAAGATTAATTATCGTCAAAACGGATTTGGCTTTATATGCTAATAGCTTTGTAAAAGTATGAAGGCACAAAAAAAGAAAGAAAGAAAAAACATCATTAGACAGAAGTAAATAGAGAATGAAATCCAATTTTGTCATGGTGTGAGTCAAAAAACTGTTAAATGCAATTTGTTTCTTTGTCGCATGCAATGATGGTAATTAGAAAATAAGCTCTTTGCGCTGTTTCAAAATAATTGAAAGGTAAATTGATAAGTTTTGCATATTGCGTTTGTTGTTAATTACAAAATTAATTTACAAATCCATTAACATGCGGCAAACTGAAATTTTTGTATTTCATGTGGGCGTGGCATGTGCTATCAATGAGAAAATTATTATAAGCGGCTGCTGCCTTATATTTTGTGTTATGAATTCTCTTGGTGATATGCAAAGCTCTACACCGAATCAAATTTTGTCGGCAGTATTAACTTAAAAATGTTGGTTAGGAGAAAAGAGGGCTTAGTGTTTGTAAATGTTCACTTTAAATCTTTCTACAACGTAAGAGACAGAAAATATAACTGAGGACAGTTTATTTTACATACGAACCATATGACTGAAAAACAAATTCTCTATGTATGCGTTGTGCGATTCCCTGGACAATCCATTACGATGACAAGATCTCTAATCCTCTCAGATCTAGTTAGTTTGTGGAACTGTAAACCTTACTATCAGTGATGAGCTTCTTCGCTTTTCCTTGGACAGTAACCTCAAGACAGATTTTCTACCACTGACAAACATCAGAGTTGTATTCCATTTTCAGTCGAATATAGGTGACATAGATACAATGTAAGGAAAACTGATGGAGTATAGAATACCTTGAAACGTTTTAGAAAAAATGTGGCTCATTACTTTTGAGACAAAAAAAAAATGTGCTCAGTCCAGCAAACATTACAGTTAATTTACATTCTCAGAACTTATCGAAACTATGATTCCTCAATACCTATATTAACTGTGAATACAGATGAAACCAAGCTTGGGCAAAAAGTAATGGGTGTTAAGTACATTGACATCAATACTGTTAAAACTATCCCACTCAAATATTATTAAAAGAACGTTGCTGGTCTACTCTGATATTGCTTAGGCCTATAGGCAAATGAATAAGACTGATTCTCTCGTATTATCTGCAGAAAGATGTATCATTGATTTACATCAGCACCTGCCTTGACGGCTTTATCTGATAAAGGATCAACTCCACAGGATGAATTATTTCCGATTCACCGACGTGCCTGGATGGCCTGCATGGCTCATACGAGCCTGTCATATGTTTGTAGTTATATGAACAAACTCCTTGCTGAAGAGCTCGAGCCCTCTAAATGTTTCTGCATGCAATTTCCCAGGCAGTCAATCGAGGACAAAGCTCATTGAGTTGGTAGACTGAACCGCATTTAATAGCATCAGTCCTCAAACCAATTCTCCCGGCTAACCATCACTCCCGGTTCCTTACATTACTGGTAACTTTTGTAAGACAATAGCACCTGGGTAGTTATTAGCTGCCCAAAGTCCAGCATGCACCATAGATATCAGGGAAACAAATCCCCCTTCCTGCGGTTTTAGGGAGATCCACAAAGCAGAACCACCCGGGGGCTTTTCCGTTGCTCGTTCTGCCAAATAACCCTTGGTGGAGGTTTCAGAAGTCCAACACAACATAAGTCATGTGGCTTCCCGGAGTTTTATTTGCTACAACAAACAAAAAACTCCTCCCCCTCTATGCCTTAGAAAGCAGAATACCCTGGTTAGGTGTACACGAAGGAAAAACCTGCTCATCTGCAGAACAGTGGATGGGGCTCGACGTTTGACACACAAAGTCATTAAGAAAAACAAGAAATACAGTGGAAGCAAGTAGGGAACTTTCCGATATGTCAGAATTTATTTTGAACTCTTTGGATGAGATCACATGTTTTACAACTCGTTTAGTGCGGTCTCTGGGAAAACTCTATATAAATTGAGCGAATTCATTATCAACCCCAAAAAGTAATGAGTTTTGAAAATATGGCATAATGCCAGATACTGCCAAATGCCTTGGAGATAGCCAGAGACACAACTTTACCTTCGCCAAAATAATGAATTAATAAATGAAATACATTAATGCAATCTGTAGATCGACAACTGCAAAATCCATACTGGTAATCATTCACAATATGGTAATTGATCATGCTTTCCATTATTTTTGAAACAGCTTTAAGTCACAGAGAAAACAGTAATACTACACCAACTCAAAATCTAGAAGATTTGAATTAAAATCTATAACGAAATCTATATCGTTTACACCACCATTTTTTGACATCTAGCAAGATTTCATTTTCACAAAAGTAATTTACGCATGCGGGTTTGACAAAGCAATTTTATCAGAGACTGACTACATTTAACACTTAAGTGTATATTTTTGTTGCCCAGAGACTGCATACACCACATTAAAGTGTAATTTTTGTTGCAGCGTTGTATTTTTGGAACAAAATCACGGTTGCATTATTTGGCATTGAGTAGATTTCAGGAGATTTCGTCGAAATCTATTCATAAAGTAGATTTCATTTTGTATGGGAAATCTTCTCAAAATCTACTAGATTTCGCTTAAAAGCTCGAATGAGCAGATTTGGTGTAAATAGACTATAAGGATTAAATCAGTGTGAGTGGTATAAGGACGTATGAGACAAATACATTTATATGGAAAATTAACAGAGTTATAAAGTCTGTAATTTGATTACAGAAGAGAAGCCATTGAAATTAAATTTCTAGAATAGATTAAAGTTATAAAAAACTAATAATATAACATTACTGGCCGGTTGACAAACCCATGGGGCTTTGAAATATATGTATTATTATTAATTGAATGGGATGTGACACTTTACGGCCACTTGTACTGCGACCATTGTTGATCTGTTGCGCTTTTCCTTGCCCTAGACTATCTCCTTCATTGGGAGTGATGGCAGGTCGCATTCACTCCGTACCTCAATGCCACACAGTGAGTGTTGAAGTGCTTCATTGACTCCTCTTCCTCACCGCAGGACCTGCAAATGTCTGTATTGGAAATGTCCATCCTGTACAGGTGCTTAGGGCAGGTATAATGGTCTGTTAGTGCACCTGTCAGTGTACTGAGGCTTTTCCACTCTAGTCTTGGAATGTTCAAGACCAACTGTCTCCTTTCAATATTGTTCTACAATGAACTCTCTCCATTTCTCATTCTTCTCATTAAGGAGACTCTTGTTGAAGCCAAATGTTGCAGTGTGTACACTAAAAGTCCCCTCTGCTTCTTATTTGGCGTAGATGTCTGCCATCTCCTTGCCATAATGTCCCTCAAGTCCTGACACTCAGATCAGAGTAACCTGGTTCTGACTAGCCATTTAATTTAGCCTGTTGTTACATTCCAGCACTAAACTGGGCGTAACGGCAAGTGAGTACAGCTTTTAGGAGTGACCGACTTGTGTCCCCTATCGGATAGTATATCCACCGCTTACCTTATTGCGTAAAGTTTTGTTTGGAAGTTTGTGGTGTCTTTACTGAGGTTTATATTCCTGCCTGCTCTAGGCCCCACTATTCCCGCTCCAAATCCTTGGAGTGTTTTGGATCTATACGTCTACAACTTTTGTGAACCATCTCGCAGGTTCCTATGGTTCGTGTCCCATTTTTCTCTTGTTGGGAATATGATGCCAAACTTTCTGGTAAAGGAGTGCGTTGGATCTATGAGGTCACTCGTTTGAGACATATCAATTACTTCTCTGACGCCCCTTAAGATTGCATGATAGCCAATAAGGTTACCTGCCTTAAGTTTTTCCTTTTTTTTTTTAATATATGTAAGTGAATAATGGATTAAAGAAGTTATTTCGCAAATTGTATAGCCTGGTGCTAAAGGAAGCGAACGTCTACTACTAATCGAATAAATTGGACTATAAAAGCGGTTTAATAAGGCTCGGAAGTCGATTATATGCTTCGTTTTTCATTTTGCCATGGCTTCAATTCACCCTCTTATATTCTGTTGTTTTAAGTTATACTAGAAATATCTTGCTGTGCGGTCTTGCTACTCTTTAACGAATTTGCAAAAGATTTGTAATTTTCTGCAAAAAGTTTCTAAGCTGGTTAGTGATTGATTCCTAAACTTTTTATGTTGTTAAAACTGCCCATCAAAATAATTTAAATATTAAAAGTTTCAACGTTTTCAGAGTCCGAATAGAAATTGCGTATTTTGTTAATGAAGTACATGTTACATTCAGATACTAAAAGGTTGAAAATGTTACAAAAGTTTTTGAGCTGATCAAGTTAGCACAAAACAAGCCATATTATAAGCGCTCACTATTTTTAAAAAAATGTTAAAAACTTTTAATTGGAAGTGATATAGAAAAACAGCTTAATATTAAATGACGTTTAAAACAAACAGCCAAAAACATTCAGCTCAAGAATAAACTCAAATCTTCTTTTTATCTTTAGCATTTTTAATTAAATTAACTTAAATTTATCTCAAATTCGTAAAATTCTTGTATTTAAGCTTGATCTAGACAGGAAAGAAAATATCTCCATCTTAATGTAGACTTGATAAAACTGTCATTATGACATTTTTATTTAAACTTGTTTAATCCTGTTACTTAACATCTCAGTCGTTGTATTGTAAAACAAGCTCAAACTTAATATTAAATATAGCCTGCATTTGTTGTTTTTAATACTCTTCCTTTGTTTTTAATTTTTTATTTTTTTATTACTTTTTTTTTTTGCATATTTGAAAGAACTGATTCCGGCAAATTGAAAAACTTATTCATTACTGTTTAAAGCTACTTAAAATGTCTTTTTCATATCTTTATATTTCAAACTTTAGAGACGACTAACAACATGTTACAGCCTGACTCTCCAGCATAATAAAGTAGGGAAAAAAATATCACAACACCAGGCTACAGAACAGCAAGTAACTAACTATTCTCACTGGCTTAACAGGCCACGTTACAACAACAACGACAACAACACGAAAGTAAGTATGTAAATATATTAAAATATTTATTTTTCTATGCAAGTGTGAGTGTTTGCAAGTGTTGGTAGCTTGATGCTGGTGTGTGTCGTCTTTTATTAAATCTGCATTTGGTTGAGAGCAACATCAACCTGTCAACATTTTCATACAACTTAAGTAAAATTGATGCAGCATACTTTTGGGCGATACATATACTTTTTCCTTCAACTTCATAGTTCTTATTGGCATAACGAGGACTGCCACTAAAAAAGGACATATACACTCTTATAATTTAAAGCTTGTCCTGTTCGTTTTATTTTCATGAAGTTATGACATTTACTCCTTTACTCTCACCCACAATCTATTGAGTGAGTGAGTGTGTTCGTTCTGGTGTGCAAATGATGCGTTTTTGTTGAATTTCTCGTTTTTGCCCCTTTCATTTTTTCTTTTTTTTTGTAGTTTCTATCTTAAGTTTGACTGTATATTATGGTCTACAGCCGTCTTTGTCCTTCAGTGTCACGTAAGTGGTATTATAAACGGATTGTTATTTGTGAAAAGGCTGTAGTCTTTTAAACAAATATTTATTATCAACTTAGAGGGGAAAACAGAGTTTGGCTACTTTACTCTAAACGTGGAGAAAACAATTTTATCCCTTCACAAAATAATTTATTAATTTTTGCCTTATTTTTTTGTCTTCTGTGGACAAAGGTATCTTTGACCGCAGAAAACATTAAGATAAAATAAAGTAGAAACGACAAATTAAATACTAAAATTTTGAATTTAACACCAAAGTGCCTCTGTAACTTATGGATATGACTACGTTACATACACAAATGTGGGATAAAACATAAAGTTTCAGGTATATTAAGAAGGATCTTCACCTCAAAGACTTGGAAAAAAGTTTTATAAATGGTGTTTTTTAGGGAGGTTGGCAACTGTTTATTAACTGGCGGCCATTTTCTCAACTATTACATGATTTATGCTCGGTTTGGTTTGTCATTTCAGCGTGAGTAGTGCAGGTTTATTTTGAAGATCCTGGATTTGTGAAAGATATATGTGGCAACTGCGTAACTATAGACCTACGTTACAGAATACACTCTCGCAATAATATGACTTGACTGTGCGGTCTACTTAAATTTATCTCTTAGTTGCCTGTGCGGTTTACTTAAATGCATTTTTTAGTTTTAAGTTTACTAGTAGCAAGGTAACTTTAATAGGTAGTGACAGAATTACAATAAATACAACACAAAAAAAAAAAAACTGTTACGAACAGTTGTCAAAATTTTGTTTGAAAAAGCAAGGAAGTCTATGCGTTTTTGACAAATTCTCGCAAAGGAAACGAAAGACAGCCTATGCAACTACCATATTAAAGCTGCCTTATCAAGTAGTCTATTAGCCCAATTATGAGTATTGTCAAGGAATTTATTCCTCACTGAATTTATTCCTCACTGAATTTATTCCTCACTGAAATTATTCCTCACTGAATTTATTTCTCACCTTTCTGAACTCAAATTTAAGAGAAAAATCACAATTTTTGTTAACTTGACCGAAAGAATAGAAGAGTTGATGATCTCCCTTTAGTGTTTTCAGTGAATGGAGAGAAGCCAAAAATTAAATAAAAACATAATTAATTTTTGTTCAAAATTGGAGAAAAGAGGAAAGTGAAAAAACTCCTACGGAATATTCATTTATAATTGGGCTGTATAAAAAACCTTGAATTATCTAATACGTACATTGTTTGAAGAAAAAACAGGCTTTATTGTTTCCGTTTAAGAAACATATATTTCGCACACTACTTCCATTTTATGGTGAACATAATCGTCCATTAGGGCAGTTAATTCGATTAATTATGGAACGTTTTCGCACTACGTTTGCTCTAAGTGATAATACTCTACCATAGAGATGCTACAGTATGTACAGAAGAAGTTATTGCAGCTAGTGAACGTAGCCTAGCTAAAGACTTGATTAAAGTTATGCTTAGTAACTGGAAATGAGTATGTTCATCCACTTTATGGAAGATTTTGCGTAAACATCTTGGTTTGAGTGCTTACATAATCCAACTTGATTTAGTGATTGGGTGTAAAACAATGTTGCCCTTGGTCACAATTTTCATAAGCAAATTTTGTTTAACGATGAAGCTCACTGTTGCTTATGTGATGATAATCCTCAAGTATATGAAGAGACATCGAAAAAAAATGACTGTTTGGTGTGCTTTTAGGAACGATGCTGGTTAGAATGCTGCAGTCAATGTTAACTTCTATAGAGCCATGATTTCTGACTTTTTTGTTCAACTATTGAACAGTCATTACGTCAGGAACTGTGGTTTCAACAAGACGGTGCAACACATCACGCAGCTCTTTCCACAATTGACTTTTTGTAATTATATAGTTTCACACTTCGGCCTCGCAAATTGGTCTTAAAGAACACGCGATTTAATGTCCTGCTTGAATATTTTGTATGCAGTCATCTGAAGTCGCCAGTCTATGCCGATAAGCTTGAAACGACTGACCACTTAGAGGCTAACATTCGCTGCATTATTGCCGATATACGAACGCAAATCTTGGAAAATTCATCGAAAATTGGATCTCCAGACTACATCCGAACCAGCCCGAAGATTATCTTTCGAATTAAGTAAATTAAACAGACTCGTCTCCGTTTAATACCATTTCAATGTTCTATACCTTTATCAAATATAGCCTTTATGTAGCCGGTGATTAAATTTTAAGGCGCGGTGTTGAATACTAATTGTATGCTCTCGATACATAAGAAGTAGTTCTTTTCTCTTTATAAGTGCTTTTTAATATATATTTTACATGAGTAATATTCGGTATATTTTCAATGACCTCTTTCTATATCGGGTTGTTGAATGTGAATTAAACCTAAACGTCAAGCTTTTTTTTTGCATTTCATTTGACATTTCAGGTATTGTTGTATAGGCTGCAGACCCTCGAGAGGTTGCTGGTCCCCGAAAAAAACCACACACCATACAATTATCAGGAGTACTAACACCCCCTTCCTGCGTTTTAGATTTCAACTGCAGTCAGATGGCTCTGCCCAAGGAACCACGATATACCAGGGTAGAACTGCAAGCAGAACCACCCGGGGGCAATGCTGATCCCCAATTTAAACCTTTGATAAGCCAACACAATATAAGTCATGCTTCCTAGAGTTTTATTTGCTACAATAAACGAGGGAATTCCTCCATTCTTTACACGAAAAAAAAAATGCCTTGGTTTGAAATACGCCAAGGCAAAACCTGTTCTCCTGGTAGGGTGGGGGGTCCCTTCGAAGGTAGTAAATATGGTTTACCTGGCTTGTATCCCAAAAAATAGTGGCCATGACTTTATTACTTCACAACTGTTTCCCTTCTTTAACGCCAATTCACCACAAGACACCAGCGAAAGAAAGCAACTTTAAAGCAGCTGCTCTTTTGAAATCTTCAAGTTTATTCTGGGATACTTCTGATACTGGAAACTATACGATGATACCTGAATAATTTTTGCCCTAACAATTTGACTAGGTATTTTATTTTTATTCAAAATTCTTAATTTTCCTAAGATAATACAAAGCTTACACGCTATTAGTAGCGATATGTACTTTAAACATCGCAGATCTCGGGCTTTGAGCTAAAAGATTCAAGGTTCCATGATTTAGGCTTCCAAAAGGTATGATAATATGGTCACCTTTTTAGTGTTGAAAGTCTGTGCACTAATTGCATTCGAGCTATACATACATCAGAAGCAGATCTCATTTTAAAAGGTTCAAGGAACCCTTTTTGCTGAAAGTTTAATAATTCATATAAAAAGGGAAAACAGTTATGGCTGGGAAGCTTTAATAGCTTGTTCAGGCGCAGAAAATGTTTATTTTCGCCAAAGACTTTCTTTTTTAATACTTTTCTACGGAAAGTGAGAGTGACTTTCTTTGAAATAAAATTGTAGAAAATTTTAAAATTAGTTATTTGGGAATGTAATTTATAGCGAAAAAAATCCTTTGCGGCCTTATTTTATACACAAAACTTGTTTGTTTCAAGCCATAAGATGCAAAACAAAAATAATATTGTAACGACCTAAAAGCAAACTGCTCTCTAAAGTGTCATTATTTGCCACAAAATCAACAAAGCAACGCCATATTTTTTTTACCAAATAAAAAGTCACAAAAATATAAAAGTATATTAAAATTTAAACTAACCCCAAAAATAATATAAATATTCTGAAATATTGTACTCCTAAAAAAACGAAGAAAAAAAAAACAAATGAAATTGTCAACTGCTCTTAGAGACTTTTGTGTTTCATATTCTTTGTTGCAAACATTTTTCCTACTCCACAAATAATAAGAAAGAAAGTAAAAAAAAAAAAAAATAGGGAAGAAAGCATAAAACTTTTCATAAATTATACACAGAAATTGATGTTCTCTATTTTCATCAATTTCAAGTCCTTTTCTTTTTGTCGTTTTGTTACTTTTTCAGTTTAAATGTTTTGTGTATATCCAGAGTGTTTGTGTCTGTGAGTGTTAAAGAAAAACGATTCCCTGGTAGGTTGTATATTTACACAATATGGTGCATGGCACAAAACCCAGACAGGATTGTTCAAAAAATAATATATAACACTTTTCTTTAAGTCTTTTCTTTTTTTGTTTTACTTAAAAAAAAGCAAAAATTTCCCATTCAAGTGTACATACATACGTATGTGATTTTATAATTTCAAATTTCTGTGAAATGTGTGGATATGAGAATGAGAAACAACCAAATTGAAGTTGAGTTTGAATGAGTTTGATACATGCACAAGCAAATGCATATTTATGCCCATACAATCTTCAACAGTGTAGAGCAAAACATGTTGGCCACACAAAGGCTTTGGAAAGAGAAGCTTATGAAACGTTTGTGGCTGTGAAAATAAAGAAAAAGAATTAATAAAAGCCAAGCATATATAAAAAGCTTGTTTTCTATGTTTTCCAGTTGAGTATTTGCTGATATTTCCTAGGAGCTACTCTACTCATCAGTAGACTTTGGAAATTTTTGACAGATATTCTCATATATTCAACTTTATATCCCAACAACTAAACAACTAAACTATTGAGAATTTAAAAAGAAAAATGCTCTAATAATACTTATGAAAACACAAAAAAAACTTTTTCATTTACACACGTCTTTAGCACTTCTTTACAACTTTCAAAAAACAAATCGTAGCAACTAACGATTGTTCATTTGTTTGAAAGGTGTAAAGAAATGTTAGAGACGTGTATAAATAAAAAAGCTTTTTTTTGTTTTGACAGATATTATAAGAGCATTTTTCTTTTTAAATTCTTAACAATTTATTTAGATTGTTGGAATATAAAGTTGAATGTTTGAGAATATCCTCGAAAAATTTTCAAAGTCTATTGATGATTAGGGTAGCTCCTATATTCTTCATTTTAACTATTACTTTTTACATAAAAATCCAATTCAGTAAAGCATTTATGTCTGCAAATATATGGACTTATTACGCTACTATTTTTATATATTGCAAAATGTTCGTTTTAAAAGTGGCATAAGTCCATGTGGAGTTAAGAAAATCGTTTATTTTTTCAAATAAATTAGTAATTATTATTTCACAACAAAATTTAAAAGGCTTATAGTGTAAATAACATCACTCGAACTGATTAAAGTTGGCCAATATTTTTAAACTGATTCAAACGCAAACCCTTAAATATCTCAATATATGAAAAAAACCAGTTCATATGTCATCTGCATAAATAAAAATATTTCCAATAAAAATATTTCCAGTTTTGTTAAATCAACTCGTTAATTTGTCACATCACGCTATTTTGTTTAGTTTTATGTATGCTTATGCCTGTATCTTACCATTGTTTTAATTTATATAATGTGGTGTTTATGGGACACAGATGAGTGATATGTCCAAAAAATGTGTATGCAATATTTTGAGTGTATTTCATAAAAATTTTCTAGACGTACCATTCGTTCGTGTGCCATAAACTCCACATAAGAACTGCCGGAAACTAGGTTAGCATGAAAGAATTTTAAGCTAACTTTTTTACAACTGATGGTGGTTGACTTTTAGATTATTGCCAATGGAGACAACTGACTGTTTTAACATGACGATGTCGTAGGATGTAGCCAATTGTCAGACTCTGCGTTACTTTTTAAATAAAGTTAGTTTTAACTAATTTAGTTCATCCCAACTAGTTAACTAGGCCAAATATGTGAATTACTAGTTGATTGCATTTATAGCCGACAACCAACTTGCTGGCAGACTTATTATTCATTCGACTTTTATAAACATTAATTTGTTTTCATTTAAATAGAATATGAGTGCCTTCGTATTCAAATATACTTTATTTACTCAGAAAGCACATGAACATATTCACAAGCTTTTTGAGTATAATTTGCTGGCCGGTTAAGGCTTCTCACAATTAGGTTGTATATTTTCTCCACGAGTAGAGTTATTATTCATTCGGCTTGCGTAAACATTCATTTGTTTTCATTAATAAAAAATATGAGTGGCTTCGTATTCAAATCGTATGTGGCACGATACTTTATTTACCCAGAAAGCACTCGAATATATTCACAAGCTTTTTTAAGTGTAAGTGTTCAGACGTTTAGTAGCTAGCTTGTACTGGGTGGCCCAGAAAGACCGAAGTGGTGTGAATTCCTTATAACTTTTTTATTATAATTTTTTTTTTCTTTTCTTTTCAGTATTTTGTAAAGAAGACTTGGATAATTTATAATGGAGCAATACACAATTGAACAACGTGCCCAAATTGTTGAAATTTAAAAAAGCACAAGAGAATCCAAATTTTGTTCATAACTTAATAATGAGTGACGAAGCCCATTTTCAATTAAATGGGTTCGTTAACAAGCAAAACTGTAGGATATGGGCTACGGAAAACCCGAGAGTACTTCATCAACGACAATTGCACCCAGTTAAGTGTACCGTTTGGTGCGGTGTTTCTTCAGAAAGGATCATTGGCCCATTTTTTTTTGAAAATGAACAAGGTGTCGCCATTTCCGTCAATGGTGATCGATATCGGGCCATGTTGCAAAATTTTGTAAGGCCAGCCGTGGAAAACCATCCGCAAATATGGTTCCAACAGGATGCAGCCACAGCGCACACTGCGAGGGCCACAATGACTCTTTTACGCGACATCTTTGGTGAAAGAATAATTTCTCGTAACAGCAATTTTAATTGGCCTCCGCGTTCCCCGGATTTAACCGCTCCAGACTGTTTTCTTTGGGGCTATTTAAAAGGAAAAGTTTATGTTAATAAGCCTAGGACTATTGAGGAGTTAAAAACCAATATTCGAGAAGAAATTAACAACATACCACCGGAAGTTTTGCGAAAGGTCATGGAAAATGTGTTGGAAAGAGCACATTTGTGCGAAGCAGAATATGGCCACCACTTGCGGGATATCATTTTTAATAACTAATCCAAAAATATTCCCCATAAATTTAATGTATTTAAAAAAAAAAATTAAAAAAATATCTCTTAAATAAAAAGTTATAAGCAATTCACACCACTTCGGTCTTTCTGGGCCACCCTGTAGTTATGCCAAGTATGTGAATTATTTTTTGATTTTATTTGTAGTTTTTTTTTGAGATTTTATTATTTTTTCCGGCTGGGTGAGGATTCCCACAGCTGGGTTGTATTTTTTCCCTACGAGTAGAGTTATTATTATTCATTCGGCTTGTGTAAACATTCATTTGTTTTCATTAAAAAAGAATATGAGTGCTTATGTATACAAATCGTGTGTGCTACGATACTTTATTTAGATAAACATTGCTTTTTGAGTGTAATCGAACAGACGTTCAGCAGCTAGCTTGTAGTTAGGCCAAATATGTGAATTAGAGCAAATTTTCACGGTGATTTAAAGCCATGGCTAAAACGCATGTTTTTTCTTTTGTACTGAAAATTTTTTTAAATTAAAAAAAGTCATGTTTTCAGTTTTTCAATTTTTTTCTCTAATTTCTTTTTGACTCGTTAGTTAATTTTTAAATTGTTTTATTTTCATTCGACTGGCAAGGTAACCACATCAATATTATCAAAAGGGTAAAAAGAGACAAACGATTATTTTTAACGACAACAATTAGAAAAACGACATGACTTTAAAATCGTCATAAAGATGTAACATGATTTTGGAACAAGGTTTAAAAGAGTATTATGAAAAAAAAGCATGGCTTTAAATCACCGTATAAGTCCGCCCTTATTAGTTGATTTTATTTGTAGTTTTTTTAGTGATTTTATTATATTATTTCTGGCCGTTTAAGGCTTCTCACAGTTTGAGCACTGACTGTTATTTATGTAACTTTTTTTTTTGGTTTGAAATATGTGTATTAAGCAAAATGTAGGTGTTTTTGCGTGTGTGTGTGTATGTGTGAGCGTGTATGTCGCAATTTTGCAAACTCGGCTCTGCATTTTATAAAGGTAGAGTAGCAGCATCAGCAACATTTGAAGCATCAGCACTGTGAGTGCAGTTCAAATATCACACCTTCTCCTTGGAGTGTTTGTAATTCAAACAAACATAAATACATTGCACACCCATCGAGCAAACACAGTCATAAAGATATTGAGTATTTTGTATACATGAATGCAACACATACGCAAACAAACATTGTCTTCTTTTCCTTCTTCTTATTAATAATATAATATGCAATCTTTAACAAATACTTGCAACACAGCACAGCACAGTACAGCACAACAGAACAGAACAGAGCTCAAACACAAAAATAAACTTCTTTATGTCTTTATATGAGATCGACAAACATACGAGTACAAGTGCAAAAAAAGGAGATCCTCTTCTATACTGATACATATAAAAAAAAAAATTGCATTTTAAATAAAAAGTAAATATGATGCATATTTCAAGGAGCAGAACGAAAGAAGGCACCTT
The DNA here is from genome assembly GCA_914767995.1 of Thecocarcelia acutangulata. Taxonomy (NCBI): domain Eukaryota; kingdom Metazoa; phylum Arthropoda; class Insecta; order Diptera; family Tachinidae; genus Thecocarcelia; species Thecocarcelia acutangulata. The sequence goes on from OU612097.1 coordinate 16,916,923, forward strand.
CAATAAAGATGTACGAGTGTGTATGTGTGAGAGCGTTTGCTTGGAGAAAGTTTATATCTGTTTAAAATTTTATTTTTGTGTGAGTTGTTGTATGCTGTTTTTGTTATTGTTGTTGTTGCATCATTTGTATTGAATTATGCAAAAGTATTTTACTCTTTTGAAGTTGTTGTAATCGTATTTAAAATTAAGTTTGTATTTTCTTTCATTTTTCATGAACAAATATGTGCATTTCTTTGAAGGAAAACAATTTTTACAATTTCTCATTTATTTATTATATTGCATATATCTTGCTTTGTTTTATCTTTAATAAATTATTAGTCAAAGGAGATTTAATATTCAGACATAAATACTCAGACATAAATAGTACAATACCAAGTAGAATTTTCATTTCAACATTTTGGCTTTTATTTATTAAGACTTTAGTATTATATTTTCATAAAAATGAGAAAAATATGTCAATAAGAACTTTTGTTTGCTTGAAAAGATAACAAACAGAGATTTGTTTGATGCTAATAATTTCGAAAAACGAAAGCAATGCACAAATTGAAACATATTTGTGCATAATCTTAGTAAAAACTCTTTTATGTCCAATAAGATAAATATTTGAAATTCAAACTGGGGCTTATGGTCTTTTTTTCCAGGAAAGAGAAGCAAAAAACTATTAAAGTCTTATACGTGACATTAGTAATTGGCTTTGAAACGAAGGAAATTTGAAAATCTTGCAGCATAATGCAGTTTTGTTGTGTTTGCATACGGCTTATATAATCAATAAACTAAAACCTTAATAATTTAATCCTAGAAACAAAGTAGCCTGATGTGAGCTTAGTTGATATTTAATAGATTTCAGTTTCATGTTAATTATTTGAATAGAAATTTTTAGATTTGTCCGTCAACCTGCCTGGTAAGCGCTTAAGAAATCGCTTTTTTTTATTTTATCGTTTGATTGTTTTATGTTGAATTGTGCAACAAATAATTTTTTAAAATAGTTTACCTTGCCACAAGTGCCAGTATTGATTTTCTACTGTGTTTAAGGCATACCGCGAAATCGTTTTTACCTGCAAAGATAAATTTAAAAATTAATGTAATAAAATATATACATATAAGTACAGTGATACTTCGTTATAACGAGTTTCAAGGCTATCAGAAAATATTTGTATAAAAAATATAATATATAATCAGCAAAGCTTTGATATAACGAAATTCAAAGATATACTAAAATACTAAATACGGTATAACTTTATTCAAATTCTATTTAACATGAGTATGCATTATATTTGCAGATATATTAGGGAGTCATTCTTTTGATAATGGTACTTTACCATTTTGCTATAATTTTATGCTTAATTGATTGTATAGAGCAGGGGTGCCCAAAAGTTCTATATGGAAGAGCAAACACCAATACATTAAAGGGAAACCTACTTCTATTTAATATTTTTTGTTGTAAAAAATAAAACCATTTACAAAAACAAAATTTACACTGATAGTCGATGTTGTCAATGTTTACCAGCAAAGCATGCGAAAGAGTTGTTGCTTAGCTCTTGTGTGTGTGTACACAAGACGAAGTTGTTTGTGTATTTTTCATTGCTGGTGCTGCGTGCAGTATATATGAATTAAAGAGCAAAGCCATATGGCTAAAGCTGAAGGTCCATATCACACGTTATACGCGTTAACGCGTTCTAAACGTTTGTCAAAAAATAGAATCAATGCAATTGTTTGAGACAATTTACACATTATAAGGCATTGGACGCATAAATGCGTACGACACAAAAATTTTGTTTACTTTCTACTTTTGCACGCGTTATAAGCGCTTTAAAAACCGTCAGTTGTGTTTGATAGCGGCAGATCAGAATTCGTTTTATTTTTTCAAAGTTTTCCTTCAAAAATATTTGTGCCGCGGATTGTTGCTTTATGTTTTTGTGCTAAAAAATGTTTTTATTTAAAAAATACTTCCGACATAACAAAAAAACTTATCGCATAAAAAGCGTTGTATGTAACTTGAGTTTAGAAAAGCGTAGAAAGCGTGTAACACGTGGTATGGATTTTACAAAAGCAATTGAGCATCTAGCGCATAGGGCCTGGGCATATCTGGTATAGAGGGGTTTTTGCGAGTACGAGTACGAGTACTTCGTTGTATAGAGGCTTTAAAAATGCGCTAGTAAATATATTTAGACATAGTTGTTTTTATACCCTTCACAAAAATGTAAAGGGTATATATAAGTTTGTGATTCCGTTTGTAATTTCTACATTTTTTTCCGACCCAATAAAGTATATATATTCTGATTCAGAATTAATGGAAAAGTCGATTAAGCGATGTCCGTCTGTCTGTCTGTCCGTCTGTCCGCTGTTGAAATACCGTTTCTGAGAAAACCATTAGACTTAGAAACTTTTTTCTTTCACCATTCCTTTACCCCATCGATTCATGGGTTTGCTATTGAAATTCAGTAATATCAGTTTACATATAGCTGAGATATATACAAAATTCCGAAAAAACCTATTTTTTTGCTATTTTGTATGGAAATGTTTGAAAAACAAATTGTTTGTTTTACTTCAATCTTCACACACTTATTAAGTATGGTGACTAAAAGACAAAGAATTTTTTTTCAGATATCGGTCAATATATACCCGAGATATACCCCAAATCGGTGTTTTCATTAAAATGTCGCGTAAGCGAACTGAAACAACTTTTTTTTGCCCAAAAGCAGTTCTGGTAATAAAGTAAGGTTATATACAAATGGAAAATAAAAATTTCTGATGTCGGTCCATATATACCCAAGATATAGCCTAAACCGGTTTTTCCATTAACATTTTTTTTGCTGAAAAGCAATTCTCGTTATAAAAGAAGGTTACTAAAATACAGAAAATAGAAAATTCCGATATCGGTTCATATATAACCCAGCATATTTTGTTCATATTTTTAAATAAAGTATACATGTCCGTGACTATCGTGAAGGATATTTTAGATTCGGCCTAGCCGAATATATCACACTCTTACTTGTTATAACTTTTTTTTTTTATATTTGACCAGTACTCAGGGGATGATTCCGACATATGCAGCGCATTGTACTGGAACTAAGAAAATAGGTAATGATGAGGAGGAAAGAGGGAGTAGTGTTTGTGGAGGTTTAACTTAAACAATAACAAAACGAAAGACTAAATAAAAGAAATTCTATTACAGCATTAAAATGCTAGAACTAAATTAGTTAAAACTGATATACCTTCGCCGCTGCTCAGATTAGCAAAATTTAATCCAACATCTACCACACAGCAAGTTGTCCGTGTTTTTTTTATATCTCAAAAAATGAGCTTTTCGAGTTAACAATGCAGAATTGTTAACAGTACTACCTTTTATATTGTGCCAAAAATGTATTCAAATTACTTTTAAACTGTTTCATTTAGGAGACATTTTCTAAAAAAATATATCTAAGACTTGTATGGAAACTAAAAATTTGAAAAGCGTTTTCTTCGAAACGAGCTTTTGTTTTCAGTTAAGACTATGTTGCAATAAAGGAGCGATGTATTAAGAAAACACGGACAACAGCAAAAAAAAAAACATGTACACCTTTTGCTAACTTTTCTTTTTCTTCGGAACGAAATTAATAATGAACATAGATCGAAAACACAGACAACGGCGAAAAATGGGAGGGGGGAGGGAGGAAGCTCACGTAGCGTGCTTTACCTACCAATATAACAGAAAAAAAATGCGAAAATCGAACATACGTAACGAAATTTGATATTAACGGTTATTTTTTGATCAGACCATGTATATACTCGTACATAAAATGGTTTTTTTGTGCTCTTGTTTTCGTTTAATTATCAAAATATTTATAGTTAAATTTTAGAGTTTATTTTTATATTAAGTTTTAGCAAATAATTTGTTTGTAAAATAATAATAGTCCCCAAGGGTAAATTTTACATCGTTAGAGATTTTCAGAAAAACGATTCTTTGTGATGTAATATAAAATGTTTTAAATTACAATTTTTTTTGTGTGAAAATATAAGAGGTTTCTATATGCAAATTAACATTATTGGTCAATATAATTTGTTTTATTAAATATTATTATTTTTTTTTTTTTATAATAGACTTATTAACAAATTATTGTGCATGTCAGATTATATATTTTCATTCAAAAACCAATAAATTTATTGTGAGATAGAAATAATTCAAATTCATAATAGCCTATTGTTCAATGTAATTAAATTAAAACCACAAAATATTATATTCATGTACATAAATACATATAGAATAACAATTTTATCAACGAAAAAAAAAAAAAACTCATTAAAAAGTATATCTTAATAAAATTGCCATTTGTAAGTAGATGTTATGAACATGACATTTCCGACATGCCAATCATTTGATCGAAGATCAAAAGAAATAAATATAATCAATTAAATACTTAAGGGGGAAAAATATATGTAATATGTTTCAATAAATAAAATGAAAATATTATTTAAGAAACAAATACAAAAGAATAATTTGATTAACTATAAAAAAATTACAATAAAACAGGCTAATAAAAATTCTTGAATACTATTGCCTTTAGAAATGTTCAGTTACAACGAGATCTCAATCTATAAAAATAATTGAACTACTTACTAATTGCAATATGGTTCTGATAGAACATTTGTGTTTCACAATTAATAGCAAGGCGAGCTGACAAGTGGTCAGCGTGGCCATTTTGGTATTTTTTTCGGCATTTGATATTCTGTCTTAGCTGTGATTTTTTCATTTAGCAGTTAGCATTATTTCAAGCTTTTATCAACTATATATTTAGCATTTTTCAGCATTATTTAATTTAAAAATATTGAAAATATAGCATAATTAATACTGCGATTGCCGAGACACTAACTTTGTTTGTGTATAAAACGGTTTAAAAATAGTTGAAGAAGAAATCGCCCCTTTATTGCAACATGGTCATATCGCAAAAGAGCTCGTTTCGAGAAAAACGCATTTAAAATTTTTAGTATCCATGCAAGTCTTAGCAAATTTTTTGCGAAAATATCTCCTAAAGGAAACAGTTTAAAGGCAATTTGAATAAATTTTTGGCACAATGTAAATGGTAGTACTGTTAACAATTCTGCATTGTTAACTCGAAAAGCTCATTTTTTGAGATATGACTATAATGCAATAAAGGAGCGAAATGATTGTTTTTATTGTGAAAATAACACAACTTTTGAACATCAATGGCAGAAACGAAGTGAATGGTTAAATAAGACTTCAAGCCAGAGATCTGCGGCAAGACGTTACACTCGCGAGTGCACTTTCTTTTTACTATGTAATATTAACACTCGAGTGCTAAAACTACTCGCTTACACAAATGCGTTGTTTTTTTTCACTCGTTTTTCGATCGCAGCGAGCCGACGAATGAAAATTAACACAATAATATTTTTACATCCATATTTTTTTAGTAGAGCTTAAGTAAGAGCAGAGAAAAGAGTAACTGCATTAATACAGCCAGTGAGAGCAAAGGTTTGTATTTTTTTCTGCTTTGGCACTCGATACATATTTGTACTCCAACTAAACGAGTGTGTTGTTGCTTCAAACAACATACTTGCAGCGTAAATGTTTAGCATATTTTTTGTATGTGCTTGTAACAGCGAGGGCTGCCAGATGTAAATGATTTGTCATATTTTTGATGGTAGTATACTTAATAATTGTTTCATTATTTATGCAAGTCTTAAATGTGTACCCATGCTGCAATTTTGAATCGTATTAGGAATTAACTCTTTAATATGAATATGAAATGTTAATGGTATTTAATAATTTATTTTCATTTCCACAGTAATGGCCTTAATTTAAATATTTTTTTCAAATCGTTATCTATGTATAAAAGAATTGCGAGTCGCTAAAGAAGTAGCGGGTTAAAGCTAGTATTTTGTAAATGAGTTTTGTTGGAATATTGGACCCTTGTGAATCCGAAAATTTTGATTGAATAAGCCCTTAAAACTGTTAGCCAAAAAATGAATATATTTATCATATTTTTTTTTTTTTTTAGATTTGACAGTGACTACCATAAAGTAGAGGAATTTCAGTCGTCTATATAAACATATTTAATATACAAAGATTGTTTTCTATACATCCCAGCTGTCTATATGTCGACATTTCATAGGAAATCAGTAGGCTTTGGAAATTTTTGAACGATATTCTCTAACATTCAACTTCATATCCCAACAATCTAAATACAAATATTGCAAATATAAAAAGAAAAATGTTTTAATAATATCTGTCAAAACACAAAAAACAAGCAGTTTCTGTTGCTAAAAATAAAATATTTATTAAAAGAATTTAAAATTGATATTTTTATTTGGCCGATTTTTGGAAATTAAAAGGCCGATAATGCTGATTTTTTAAAGAAATTATCTGGCAGCCCTGATTAGAAATAAGACGAACGCTCAGAGTAAAACCAAATAAACTCTGAGAACTTATACAATAGTAGCCAGTGTAAATGTGTAGGTTAAAATTTTTACACAAACATGTTTTTGTTGTTTATTTGAACCACAAATATAGTCGTTGTATGTTTAAAAAAATACTAATGAAATTAAGAGACAACTTGTTAAAAATTGATTGATATTACAAATCCAAATTCTTGCGAGTGTCACGAGTGGATATGCAAGTTGTGTGAAACACAACACAACTCGTTTATAGGCGAGTATATGCGAATCATCAAAACAAGCACTCGTTGCAGATCTCTGCTTCAAGCCTTTTTTTCTAGATATGTAAATTTAAAGAGATTTCTAATAGGTACTTGAAAATTTTGAATTTATTTTATTTTTATTTTCACTTATAATCTAACTGTTACTTTCCTTTTTTCCGTATACTCAACAGTTTCACCACGGTTAAGTACGAGGGTGGATTGAGTAGGAAAAAAATTTTTTTTTTGAAAAAACAAGGTATTTCTCATCATAGTCTTCTTTTAGCTCAATACATTTAATAAGACGATATTCCAACTTTTTTATAACATCTGAATAATACGATTTAGGAACCCCGTTAGTTACGGTAATCACTTTTTCGTTTGAGATTAATCTTTTTCCTCCTGAGAGCAACTTTTTCAAGTTTGGGAACAGGAAAGAGTCACCAGGAGCTAAATCTGGACTATAAGGTGGATGATCAACCAATTCGAAGTGTATTTCACGTAATTTTAGCTTCGTATCTAATGCTGTGTGAACCGCTGTGTTGTCTTGAAAAAAGAGCACTTGTTTCTTCCTTATGTGTGGTTCGGTTTTTCTTGTTTGCATCACCTGAACAATCTGGCAAACAGCCAATATATATCGAAATCTATATAAATATATCGATGAATTAACTTTCCAGCAATCAATCGCTGAAACATTCAATCAATCAAGTAATCATTCAGTAAATGAATAAATCACTTAAACATTCAATTAGTCTGTCAATCAATGAATCAATCAAATAATTAGACAATGTATCAGTCAATCATTTTAAAAATAAATTTATTACAGGTCACTAAATTACAGGATACTTAATCCACCATTTAATTTAATAACAATTCATTCAGTCAATTGTATAAGCAATATATACTCAATAAAAAAATAAAATATTAATCTTACCAAGCAATCGATTAATCAATCAAATACCCAAGAAAATCATCAATCTACTAAACAATCATTTAAGCAATAAATTATCCAAATAATAAGTTTATCAATTGATATATCAATCAAGCATTATATCAATTAATCATTTAAACTATTAAATATATACACAATAAACTATTCGAATTATTATTTAAAAAGCCAATCAATTATACAGTCACTTAGCCATCTTATTAACCTTTAATCAGTAGAAAATTAGCTTATAAGTCAGTCAATTATTTGATTAGTTTATCAATCAAATAATTCGGACCAAAAATAGTATTTGGAATAAATGTTATCAGAATAAAAAATAAATTTCGGTATTTCTTTTTTGACTAAACTGTAAACTTAATATTATAAAAAGAAAATTAAAAAAATAAGTTAGTATGATTATTTGTCAATTTAATGTATAAACTTCAAAACAGCTAAAGTTTTGTGGAGCAAAGAGTTTCTGTTAATACAATCGAGTTTTTTCAGCGTTGCTGTGTTTCAGAAATTATATTTATTAGTTACACTTTGCAAACGATGCATGAGAAAAATAAAAAAGTCACGAAAAAATAGGTTGGGTTATGCAGGCTGGCAGTTTCACGAAACCAGCCCACTTGGCTATTTTCTGGATCCTATAGTGTTGCCTGAGGGCTTTATGCAGTCTATGAGACTTAATAATCCCCCAACTCTTCAGATATAAACCAGCCGTGAAACCGGATAAACCGCGCATTCTAATATATCTGCTATAACGTGCAGTATCTGTCCGGCCAGATACAGCGCTGTCATAAAACAAAGAATCGGACAATGGCAGAGGAAATGCTCAACACCTTCTTTTTCGTCCTCATTCCTACAACTTCTACAGATATCATTAAATGGAAGATTTAGTTTTTTAGCATATCCGCCACCAAACTACGCAACCTTGAAAGATTTAGTTTCTTAGCACGTTTCTCTATGTGGCAATGTGCTGTCAAATCCACCACCAAAGTACGCAACATTTGCCAGCGAAACCTCTCACGAGCGTAGTACTCCCACGGTTATACACAGGCCATGTTAGCCTCGCTACTCACTGGAAAACCCCATAAGAATAGCTATCCTGTGCAGCTCCTACAAGCTGATGCTGCACTTGGTTCTTATAGCTTTTAAACGGGACGTCTACCATCCTATCAATGTCCCTTTGCAACGAACCACGGCTTTTGTCAGTTCATGCACTAAAATATATCTGTGCCTCCGTGCGCGGAAAAGTTCCAAGTGTGAATATCTCGCTATCCCATTAATAGATATCCGGCATACATGAATCAAACTGGACATCGTTTAGACACCTGCAAGCGTATTCAACGCAGCCTTACAGATAGTCATCCCGTATAGCCTTTAGTGCAACAGCTAGTTAGGAGCTCTCATTTAAGCATGCACTACGCAGCACTCATACATAGCCTAAAACTGATCGTGATCTGATACTGGAAGATGAAGATGCCACCACGATCTGCCAGGTGCGACTGAGATCTAGTTGTAGAGATCTCGAGCACGGCCTTGGACGCAGCCCAAATAAACTGACAAGAGGAATACCTGAAATCCCTTATTTGTTGGTAAATATTAATCAATATTCCCCGGTAGATCCATTATCTTTCCCATTACCGAAGCATGACACTCTATCGCTTCTTTCGACACCCCACTTTCTTTCAGTCTCATCGCCGAGTACATGGCAACTTTCTTCATCATGAGATCACCTGGCAGCCAATGCAGTATCGTAATCAGCGTTTTCGTTGGCGTAGAGCAAGAAACACCAGCCACTGTGCAGACGTACAAGTACGTAATAAACTCTCTACAACTGGCAAGGTGGATTTCACCATAACCGTCCACCAAAAAAGCGCAGCATACGTTAATATGGGTTTGATTATCCTGTTAAATAGTCAGCTAGAATTCCAAGGACTTATATCACAGGTCTATTCAATGGCCTTGCGACATAGATACAATGCAACAGCCATCTGGTCTGCTTTAAATTGGACTCTGTCGAAGCAGTTTGAAATCAATTTACAGGTATTTGATACTAACCGCCAGTTTAAGCTCAACGCCCCTCAAAGTTGGCAGATTGAAAGGAGGTGTCTTGAATATATGAATTTGGCCTCTATAAGTGCTCCACCTATCTATTATCCGCAAAGCAGATTTCGAGCATTGTAAAAGTGTTCCAGTACTTACCCGACACTGCCATGGCAATATCATATATCAGCATATGCCACAGCCTTTTTAAACAACATGGAGTTGTTGCAAGATGCCATTACAAAAAGGAGATAAATTTCCTTACTGTGGTGCGGATATCATATGATAGTCCGCCTTATATTGACTCATGACACCACTATATAAAAGGTATAAAATAATAATTATTTTAATATTATTTATTCTTATGCATAAAAATTTAATTTTGAAGAGCAAGAAATACCTTCAAAATTAAAGCTAAATTTCCCTTTGTCATAAGACAAAATTCGTGCTTTGAAATCATGCCACTCACTCACTCACTTGTTGGCCAGTGTAATTATTCAAAATGCATGCGGGATTATATATGTGTCTGAAACAGACTTTTATCAAATGTAGCCTTGTTGTTAGTTTTGTTTTACTAGCTGAGTTTTCATTGCATACCTTAGGGATTGCCAATATATGATAAAAAAAAATGTATCATGCTGCTCACCTTAAGGCTTTTATTAATTGAATATTTAAGTGCATGCTTTTAGGCTTCATGGACAAAATGTATTTTTTAAGCCCTTGCATTTTCCTAAAACGAAATAATCTTTAAGTCTATAATTGCTTTATATGTGCAAACTCTGCCTAGAAATAGGTTTAGCTAAAACAGGTGTAGATTTTTTATTGCAAAAGATTTTGTAGTTGAAATGAATGAGAAATTTTTATTACGAAACACATTTTTATTGGTACGCAAAAGAAGCATTTACTGGGAAACTAAACGCATGTCAAGCTTCGAACAAGCCAATTAATACCAAATTATTAACAGTTGTTTTATGGCCCATAAAGTGAAATAAAGCCATTTGCTATTAAATTTAATGAACACTTATTTGATTAAAACATCAAGTCATGGTGTTTTATTCTGCTCGTAGCAAACAATTAAAGAAATTTGTAAAAATTATATTAGTTTGAACAAACAACTGGAATTGGTTACAAATTTCTCTTGCTTTTGCCATACTTAACAAACAACTTAATTTTTTCAAGGAATTATTAACGTTTACTGCAATATAATTCAAGTTAAGAGTCAAGTATCTTAGTTTATGAACTTGTTATTGAATCAAAAAATCAAATCTGCGAAACTCATGCCAATACCACTTTTAATTTTACTTTAGCTCCCGCTTGAAGTTTGTATTGTTAAAAATTTGTTTTAGCTTTGAAATTGTTGCTTTTAAATTTTCTGTAAAATAATTTATTTCTGTCTCGATTACAACAACTCAAATCTTTAGGGAAAAATAAACGTTTGCAAATGAGTTTGTTTTCTCATTTATTTAAAAAGACTACAATATTTTAAAACGAAAAAAATTAATACATTAAACTGAAAGCTTTATGTAATTCTCATGATTATTGTTGCTGCAACACAAACACTTTTTCTATCCAATTCTCAGCATGATGTCATTTCTAACATGTCATGTATAATTTATTAATTTTTAATTATTTTTTTTTTTTATATATACATACGAGTATAGGAAAATAAGTGGGTATGACATGCTGCTTTTACTATCTCGTATCAATATTTATACGTAGATAATTACAAATTTATGTAAATGTGTAATTAAATTTATCTTGTCATTTAAAATGTAATAAAATATGGAAAATTTAATTAAAGACTTTTAATAGGTAATTAAAAATTAAAATCAAATTTAACTGCAAAAAAAAAAAGAGAAAAATTAAAGAAAATGCTTCCTGTGAAAGCGTTAAAAGAAGCTAGTTGATATTATTTTATGATACTTGGCTGAAAATTCAGTGGTGTCACCAAATTAACGCAAGAAGTATAGTTTTGATTGATTTTTGCAACCATAATGCATCAATATCAAATACGCAATATATATGTGAGTCACACCTTAACGTTCAGTTTTTTGCCCAATTTAATTTAAAGTTTTTTTTTTGTTTCAGTGCTCGGCAAATTCAATCGTGGAAAGGTACATAGCAGAGGTTCTATTTGTCGCATAGTTGTCGGCCGCGGCTGGGCAAAAAGAAGGTCGGTGGTGTCTAAAAGTCGGCTGTAGCCGACATATGTGCTTTTTTTTACATATATGTAGTGATATTTTAATTAAGATACACAGACAAAATTATAGTCAAAATAAAATTTTATCTATCCTAATTTTTCGACCTCTTACTTAAATTAAGATGTAATGATCGTCAAGCTTGAGGTCTTTTTTATAATTTTTTTTTTTTAATTGTTTATTTAATTCAATATTTCGCCTTCCTTCGGAAGACTTCTTCAGGAAATTTTTTTTTATTTTTATTTTATTTTTTTTTTTTCTGAAGAAGTCTTCCGAAAGAAGACGAAATATTGAATTAAATAAACAATTTTTTAAAAAATTTTTATAAAAAACACCTCAAGCTTTGACGATCATTACATCTTAAGTAAAAATAAAATCAACAAAATTTTTGTTTGAAAAAATAATTTGTATGCATATACATAAATATCATAAAAAATAACCTTGAATATTGTTTTTTGTTGTTGTTTTAAAAAAAAATAGTTGGTTTCGATCAATAATTATTTTTACTAAACTTTTGTTTGAATCCACGAACTCCTTTACAAGTCTGCTTTCAAACAACTTATTAATTGATTCAACGAATTTCGTCATTGAACGCAAAAAAAAATTTTTTTTCTGTGTATCACATGTCAAGTTATTGATTAAAAAAGCCATTGTCGATCCTGGGTGACTGCTACGGACATCCAACACAAACATGTAGCTTCCTAGAGTTTTATGTGCTAAAACAAACGAGGTACTCTTACCCCTCTATGCCCCAGAAAACAGAATGTCCTGGTTAATATTTTACCAAGGGAAAACATGATGCGTGACATGTAATAGTTCGGCTCATTAACGACATTGAACCTAAATCAAGTCCCAGAATCATTGAAAATATATCACCGAAGATGAGGCGAGCATATGGCTGTTATTGTTTCATGAATAACTGTGATAAAGCCTTCTATCACAACAGAAATTATTAAAATAATTTTCTAAATTAAATTGAAATGTGAAAATTTTTTTTACAAAATCAAAAATATTTTGATTTTGTAAACAAAACTAAAAAAAATTTTCCTGAAGAAGTCTTCCGAAGGAAGACGAAATATCGAATATAATTAAAACATTTTTATATAAAAAACAAAACTGACCTCAAGCTTAAAAAACATTTCAATTTAATTTATAAAAAAAGGTCAAATAATTAAGATCAAGATAATAATTTTCTAAAAATTTTTTGGTTAGACCCCCCGTTTAGGAAATAAGACTCCGGGCAAATGGCCACCACGGCATTACATGCACGAAAAAATTTTGCGTAAATGTGGCTGAAATTCGTTGAGATGTATATTTTTTTGCTGCCAGCCACTTTTTCAAGTTTGGAAACAAGAAAAAGTCACTAGGAGCTAAATTTGCATTATAAGGTGAATGATTAATCAATTCGAAGTTTATTGCACGAAACTTCAGCATATTTTTAATGCTGTGTAAACCGGTGCGTTGTCTTGAAGAAAGAACACTTTTTTCTTGTTCAAATGTGGTCGTTTTTTTACTGATTGCATCAACCTATTGATCTGATATTAGTATGAGTTGGATTAAAAATCAATATACGAGTAAGATCTGCTTTAAAAGCCTACACAGAAAAAAACTTTTTTCGTATTCAATAACGAAATTCGTTGAATCAATTAATATTTTGTTTGAATGCGGACCTACAAAGAACTTCGTGGATTCAATTAAAAGTTTAGTAAAACTAATTATTGATCGAAAACAAGAATTTATTCAAACAACAACAAAATACTATATCCAAGGTTATTTTTGTATATGCATACAAATTATTTTTTCAGACAAAAATTTTTTTGATTTTATTTTTACTATAATTTTTTCTGTGTGTTTTTCCTTAATTTCATTTCAGTCTTATAACTAATTTCATAACAACTTTTGTTGTTTCTTTTATTGTTTCTAAACTTTTAACAGTACAATAGCTTTTTCTTTTATCGAACAAACTAAATCTCAACAAGCTTCAAAAAACAGGTTGTCAAATCGCGTCTTTTAACAATACGTTATAATTAACCTGCAGCAGAGACGGTGAGGCGGAGGGTTGGGTTTAGAAATCAAAACAAAATAAGGTATTTTTTAACTTTTAGAATAGATTGATACTTTAACTTTTATAATAGTGCGCGTTACCAACCAAACTAGTCATTTGAAATAGAACAAAAGAAAATGGAAATAGAAACTGCCTAATTCTCCTGGTGCACAAAAACAAAATGTTGTTGAAATTATGTGCCAATTAAAATGTTTTCAATTTTAGTTTTCTTTTGAAGCAAAAATAATAGAACCATCTACACCATAATTAAGTCGCCAGCAAAAATGTTAGATTTACGCTTTACTAATTGCTTAAATTTTAATGGCAGACTATTTTGAACAACATATTTTTAGGCGAACACGTCATATCTACAGAATTTCCTTTTGTATGACAAATTTAACCAGCCATATCTGGCAAAGAATTTTAATTACTTCCACTCATATTGAAAGAAAAACAAACGCCATTCGAAAAACTGTAGGCAAAATTGCAACAAAAGGAGGATAAAGAGCTACTCATATACAATGAAAAATACTTTTTTCTACCCTTCGATTAAAAATAAATGAGTAGAACCCAAAAAGGAGATATTGTATGTTTTGGAAAATATTCTGGTAAAAGCAAATCGCTGACTTCAACTCGCATGTGCAAATGGAGGTTTGCTCAAACCAGACTTTAAAAAGAAAATAAAATTATCCAAAATTGAAATGTTTTATTGTTTTATTTCAATAAAAACCTTAAAAAAATTTAAATATTTTCAATTAAAAATACAATAAAAAATTATAAATAGCTTGTTTTCTATGTTTCCCAGCTTTCTATATGTCAACATTTCATAGGAGCTACCCTAATCATCAGTAGACTTTGGAAATTTTTTAAAAAATTCTCAGATTGCTCAATAGGTGATTTTACCGAGATAACTCCCGCATAATAAAACTTTTTGTCTAGCACTAAGGTAAGTACTCTGTTCAAATCTGCGAAAAATGTTGAGCATCATTAATTATTTCACTCGGATAATATGAAATTTAAAATGTGGTGCCTATTTGGCGTTTTAGGCGAATTTCACGGTTTTCTTGGTTGTAGGTATACCACATTGTTTTGCAAATGTAAATAAAAACCATATGATAATATAATAATTGTCTGAAATTAATTTTTTTTTCTGCGAAAAAAAGAAAATTGTTTCCAGTTTCATATTTTTCTTTTTCAGTTGTTATTAAATTTAAATTCTTTTCCATTTTAGAGATTTACAGCCTGTTTATAAGACACGACTCGTCGATAAAAGGCGCTAACTTTGTAATTTTTTTCTGATTTTGGTTTACAAACCGCGACTATTGACGATTAGTATTAAAAAACGTAACATCTGTCAATTTATTTTGGTTTGTAAGACGCGAGTTATCTCACCATAAATGTCAAAATCGGCGAATGAAGAAACATGCTCGTCAATAGAAAATGTGTAGAAATTGTTATAAATAATAAGAAATATAATAAAAATAATTTATAAGTGGTATTAAGTAAGAGTCTCTCAAATTTTTGGAGACATGAATTGAAATTGTTTTTTCGTTGCATATAAATGTTTTGTAGACATATTTACAGACATAATAAAACATACACATATACAAAATAAAACTTGCAGTTAAAATATACAATTTTTGTTTGTTTATTCGTTTTTTTTTTTTCAATTAGCCTTTCCAAAAAATATTTTGTTTTATTTATTTACTTACGCATACATGCGTATGTATGTATGTGTGCCAACTGTGCCTAGAATAGGAATGCCGCTTTTTAGCTTGGAAAAAAAATTTTTTGGTATGAAAAATGTAAACAAATACTATTTTTACGCATGATGGCAACAAACAAATATCATAAATGTTTGACACATACGCGAATTTA
The DNA here is from genome assembly GCA_914767995.1 of Thecocarcelia acutangulata. Taxonomy (NCBI): domain Eukaryota; kingdom Metazoa; phylum Arthropoda; class Insecta; order Diptera; family Tachinidae; genus Thecocarcelia; species Thecocarcelia acutangulata. Next base: position 16,932,652 of record OU612097.1, read on the forward strand.
CGTAAGTTGCACGACACAATCAAGTCGCGTTTTATGAACCCAATTTCTTACGTACTCGTCTATAAATTGGCTCCTCGCGAGTGAGCTAACTCGTGTCCTATAAACAGGCTGTTACAATTGAACAAGAAGAACTTTTAGCAAACAAAAAATTGATCAGCTGTTGTTTGAAATTTCGCGCGAAATAAGTACGACTCATATTATTTCACAATTACAACTTAGTGTTGCTAGAAACATTTCAAAATTTTGCACAAATTGAACAGAGTACCACTTAAGCAACATTATTTCCTAGATATTTCATTAAAATTCTTTTATATAAAGTTTTGACAGCATTTCGCACGAAATGACGAATACACTACTTAGCTTTAGCCGGACTTAAGTAAAAAGCACATATTTTTTAATTTTTATATTTAGTATTAATATTTGAATACTTATTATTAGTTCATGGTGAAGGTAAATAAATAAAAAATGGTTAAAAATATAAAGAAATCTGCAGCTGAGGCTCATCGAATACCTTCAAATAACTCTGGTGATGCCAATATTAGTAAAATAACGTGCCCAGAAATAACGTTAAACAGCGCTCAAAAGCGGTGATATTGACGTCAAAGACCACCTAGGCGGTGGAATAGAGAAGAGGCTTTACTTGATTGATACTAGTGTCAAGTGCAACAAGAATTGGAGTGATGCTACAGGATATTTCAAAACGCCTGAAAGACATGGGAATGATTCAGGAACAAGGAAATTGGTTGACGTACGACTTGAACTTTCGATGATTTTGACGTCGAAGACCAGCATGGCGATGGAAGAGAGAAGATTTTCGAAGATGCAGAACTGAAGAATCCTGTCAGAACGAATTGGCAGGTTCATTAGGAGTGACGCCATTTAAAATGCCTGAAAATTATGGGAATGGTTCAGATGTTGAGTAGCGTTTCTTTGCTTGAGACGAGCTGCTTACATGGCAAAAACGGAAGGAACCGTACGATTATGAGCCGAGAGATGTTGAACGGCGTTCGGCTGCTTGTGAACTGCTGCTTACAAGGCAAAAAACGCAAGGAAATATTCGAGTATGAGTCGAGAGATGTTAAACGGCGTTTACCTGCTTGTGAACAGCTGCGTGCAAGGCAAAGACGGAAGGGATTTCTGCATTGCAATAAGACTGGACACGAAAAAAGCTTTCATTACGATAATCTTAAGCGCAGAAATTCATGGGGATGTCCCAGCCATGTTTCCACGTCGAAGACCAAACTAAATATTTACGGTTACAAGGTCGTGCTCAGTATTTGGTGGTATTAGACCGACGTAGTGTATAATGAGTTGATAAAACCGGCTGAAACAATCATAGGCGAGCGTTATCAAATGCACTTAATGTGTTTGAGATGAGCATTAAAAGACAAACGCCGCTCAGGAGGTTGTTAGTCCCTGAAAAGAAGCCACACACCTAACAATTATCAGGGACACTAACTCCCCCTTCCTGTGCTTTAGGTTTCAATCACAGCTAGAACGTTTCAGCCTCAACTGTGATCAGCTCGGGTTGAACTGCAATCAGAACCACCCAGGGCCAATGCTGTGCTAATTTATGCACTCGGTAAAGGTTTCGGCAGCCAACACAACATAAATCATGTGGCTTCCTAGAGTTTTTTTTGCTACAACAAACGAGAGACTCCGTCCTTCTTTTACCCGAAAAACCAAGTGTCCTGGTGAGGTATACGATAAGGCAAAATCTGTTCCCCGAGGGGATTCAATTCTGACAGGAGGAGGTCGCTTATCATGCCCATGTAGCGTTCCCTATTACGGTCCAATCACTTTTCCTGCGTGAACATTACACTACGCGATAGCCTGCATCACTCGGTTGTGATGCACGCTACACAGTGACACAGCCATGAAAAATTTTTATGAACGTAACCGTTTATACGAAAATGCGCCTCCCGCGCTCTTGATGATTTTTAACTCAAATTATGTTTAGAATAATCGACACTCAGCGGGTGTCCCCTAGATATGCAGTGCGTGGCACTGGAACTAGGAAAATAGGTTATTAAGGGGGAGTAGTGTTTGTGGACGTTTGATTCGAACGTAAATACCAAAACAAATGTCATCGCAGCATTCACAATATTAGAATTAGTTGGGTGAGACTAATCACTGTCCAGTGTATATACTTTCAAGACTACTCAGACCAAAAAAATATAGAGCAACACTTCCCAGACTGCAAAAAAATGTGTTAAATTGAAAACAAGCTAATAGCGAACATATAAAAAAAACCAAAACACGTTTGCAAAAAATGAAAGACGAAACACTACTCTTATGAGGTATAATGCTCTTTTGTCTGTCTGTTTGTATTCTCCAGCTGTCTAGTTCACAAATATCAAATATGATTGACGTAGAACGCTATTTGCACAGGCTTTTACATGTTACGAGAGTGTGATTCGTTTTGCACAACCCTGTATAACGAAAATAAAAAAAAAAATAAACAGTGAACTTTCTTGATGTGTCGTGACTTTAATTACAGTTTGGAATTTCGTGCTTACTGGTGGACGGTAAAGCCTTAAGTTTTTATGTATACATGTTTATAATTGTTTAGTTTTTTTATCAAAGAAGTTGAACATAAAACACTCTTTAATTAAGGCAATAATAATAGAAATTAAGATATTTCATAAAGGCAAACAAAATTAGTCTAAAATGCTGCTAATACCCAAATAAAAAAAAAAAATGCTCTATGTGCAGCACAAGACGTGTTAAAAAATTCTTAATTACCATTTTAGCTTGTTTATCAGCAAACACGAAAAATAAAATCCAAAACATACTGTTAGGCCTTTTTGTTATGCAAATCATTGGCATACTCTCAGGCTGATTTTGCAAAACTTTATATTTTCAAATATTTTTTTTTCTCATTTTTACTACTTAAGATCTAAATAAACATTATTAAAATCTGAATATAAAACAGCAAGACATTTTTTGCCCCCGTATGCCACTCTCTCTCCTTCTCACCATCTCTCTTCCTACTCCAACTCTTTATCAAAGCTTTTTATTCTATTATGCCAACACCTTATTGAAATCACATATCAGTTTATTGAAAACAAAAATTGATTATGATGTGAACGACATAAATTACATGTCGTTTATTATGAACTCATCGAGTGTTATAAATAGATTCTATTCGATTACAAGAAAGTTGGGGGAGTATTTTATAAAAAAAACTGTAATCATATATACTCATAATGTCATAAAAAAAAGTCATTATCAGCGTCAAGCTAACAGCTTTAATGATTCCTTGATAACTGATTTTAATGCGATAGGAAAAGAGGGAAAATATAAATAATGCGAAAAAAACCTATTTGCAGCTTTAATAGGAAATCAAAACTGTTGCTGACAGGGGTGCTGTTTAAGAAAATTTTCTTTATTTTTTATGTACGTAAATATAAAATTACAGTATCAACGAGCATTAAAAGAATTAAAAAGAATGATATGATGTCTGAAAAAATTAATTTTTCTACATGCAAATCTTTTTTAAAGAAAATCAATATACAGAGCACTAGAGTGGTTTGCCTTCCATACAAATAAATAAATTGTGTCAGTCACCTCCCGGATTAAAGATAATGTAAAAAACAATGCAAAAATTATTTTTTTTATTTTTTGCCATGCCTACAAATACCACCCATTTAGTATTTTGTTTACCGTGTTACCATTTTTAGTGCGATCATAACATTTTATATACTCGTATCGGTGTTTGCGGCTCTGTAGTGGCTACATTTCTAACCTTAAAAGTTTTTCACTACCACATGCTTCCCTATGGGGCAATGGCCTGTCAGAACTGCCACCAAAGTACGCAACCTTTGCCTCCGCAGGATCGTAGTAGACTTACAATCATACGCAGGGCGTGCTATACAGCCACCACTCCCTAGGAGGTGCGCCAGGTATTGGTGAATACCCATTACATCGACAACATGGCCGGCGACATCTTAACTTTTAACATTGTAGGTTCTATAATTGCAATAGTTTTTAATAAACATAAATGTTAAGGGAATATACGAGTATAAGTTTGTAATTTCTACAATTTTCATTTGCAACCCTATAAAGTACTTATATACGAGTATATTCTGAATCAGAATTGGTAGAAAAATCGATTAAGCGATGTTCGTCTGTCTCTCCACCCGTCTGTCGGTCCTTGAAATACCGTTTCTGAGAAAACCATTGGGCATAAAAACTTTTTTCCTTCACTATTCCAATACCCCACCGATTCATGGGTGTGCTATTGAAATTCAATAAAATCGGTTTACATATAGCTGAGATATATCCAAAATTCCGAAAAAAATTTTATCTTTCCTTCAAATTTAATAATATATAATATATAAAAAAAATCCTGATATTGGTGCATATATATCCGTGATATAGCCCAAAGCGATTTTTTAATACAGATTATAAATTTTTTTTTTTTTTTATGCTTAATAAAAGGAGATTACCAAAACACAGTAAATAGAAATTTCTGATATCAGACCACCATATATATGTATATACCCGAGATATAGCCTAAATCCATAAGCTAACTTAAACAACTTTTCTTGCTTAAAAGCAGTTATAGTTATAAAAGGAATTTACTAATATGCCGAAAATTTAAATTTCCCATATCGGTCCATATATACCAGAGGTATAGCCTAAACTGATTTTTTCCAAAAACAAAAATTTTTTTTTGCTTCAAAGCAGTTCTGGTTTTAAAGGTGTTATTGAAATACAGAAAATGAAAATTTCCGATATCGGTCCATATATAACCGAGATATAGCCTAAACCGATTTTTCCATTAAAAAAATTTTTTTTTGTTCAAAAGCAGTTCTGGCTATAAAAACTAAGATTTCTGTATCTTAGTAAAAATTTCCGATATGGATGCATACTTACCGGAGGTATAGTCTAAACCAATTTTTATACAGAATATTAAAATTTTCGATATCGGTCCATATATACACGATATATTATAAACCAACTTTCCATGAAAATTTCCATGAAATATTATCTTTTTGACAAGGATTACAAGGTAAAAAAATTTTTCCTTAATATCGGTCCATATACATATATCTGAGCATATTGATATATGTATCTACCGGCAGATTGTGAACTTCCAGCCGAATATACTGCACTCTTACTTGTTTTATCTTTGGACTCAGTACTTAGTTACTTACCCCTACATATACATTGTTCTGGAACTAGGAAAACAGGTTGTGGAGTGAGGAAAAAGGGAGTAATGTTTGTGAACAAACGTTCACAAAAACTGAGCAATGCCCAGTGCATATATCTTTGACACTGCTTAGACTACTTTAACTGCTTCCATACTGCAACGCAATGAATTGCATTAGAAATAAATTAATTTACTTTGAGCAGAAATATCTTCTCCTATAAATATTTAAGTCAACAATCAACATGAGGTAAGACAGTTCTCTAAAACCTGTCCTAGTAGATATTGCGCCAAAATCGTATTTATTCCTTCTTCTTCAATTTTAGACCAAACTCACAGTAATAAACATTTAACATTTCAAAAAGTTGATTTAACATGTTTTTAACATTTTCCATTTGTATGTTTATTTATACGTTTGCAACACTCGAAATCCAGCCATATTAGTGATTATTACATTGTAGGCTTATAAAATTGTATATACAGTGTTGCCGCTTTAGTGCGAAAGTTGAAGTGGCCATATTTGATGCGGGGAAGTGGAGGATTTTGGGAATTCACGGAGCCAATTTTGGGAAAAATTCGGAACCACTTCTCTAACCGGTTTACAACCGGGTTTTTATATTCGGTGCGCCTTTTTGGCCTGGAACATGCATCTGAACCATAAACGACCTTTCGCTTTAGTGCGAAAATTGAAGTTGCCGTATTACTTCTGAGAAAGCGGGGGGATTATGACGTTTTCTGAAGCTGGTTTTAGGAATTCCCAGAAAACTTGGAAACGCTTCGCTAGTCGAATCGCAACCGGTTTTTCATATTCAATGCACGTGTTGGCCGTGAAACGTGTATCCGAACTATTAACGGTTATTCGATTTAGTACGAAAATTGCCGTTGCCATATTGTTTACGGGAAAGTGGGGGATTTTGCAAGCCAATTTTGGGATACAAAAAAAAAAAACTCGCAACATGCTATACGGATAATTATCTGGTTATATAGACAATTTAAGAAAAATCTTCAATAATAGGGAATGATAAATTTCCTATTGAAGCGTGTTTTTTTGTTTTTTAAACTATATTTATTTTGTTCCTCTCTTTTGTATGTAGGGATGTCTCATTTTTAAAACATTCTTTGTGCTTAACATTTTTTTTTAGCAAAGAAAACATCTTCTTCATCTTAATATTTTATTTAATTACTTCCTTTTGTAAAACAATTCAAGCGGAATATAAGTTATTTTTGCAACAGAGCTGTTTAGCGCTGCTTTAAACTTTTCTTTTCTTTTGCTGTTACAACTAATTCCGATTTCAAAAGCCAGAAAAAAAACTTATTTTCAATTTTTCTTTGTGTGGTTTCAAGCATATTAGTGTGTGTGTATTTGTGTGTGTGTATCTGAAGCAGTTGTGGTTATGCGGTTTTTTTCTCAGCTTTTATTCTGTTTTGTTTATTTCAGGTGTAATTACGAAATAATTGCTGCTAAGTCTGTAAATCTCAAGGATTTAATGGGTATTAAGAAATGCTTTTCTAACCATGCTCACCAATAAGAACTTTTCTTTTCAAACTTTTCTTTTATAGTAATGAGTTATTAACGAAAATTAAAATTTGAAAAGGTTTTCTTCATTCACATAACACATCATATTAACACAACTGATGTAAAGTTAGTTGTTCCGGAAAACTAAAATAAAAAATTCAAAAAGATGGTTAAGAAAAGAGTTTTTCTTTTGCCTTTTTTTTGCGGGATAGATGAAAAAGAAAAAATTATTTAAATTCATAATAATTATCATTGAACATAAAATATAAAGGATTTTGTTTTGGGTTATAAAAACTTATTGCGTTTAAGCTGAGTACAAAGCTGAATGGAATAATTTACATTAGAGAACAAAATTATTCACAAAATGGGAATAACAGAATGGAAATGGGAAACAACGTCAAGAAACTAAAACAAGTTCATGGTTTGTTTACGTAAATTTTTGGTCTATTGAAGGATAAAAATTCATGTAATTTCTGAAGTTTTTAGAAAATTATAAAAAGTTTTACTTGTGAAGTTTATAAATTTTGTTTTGTAGCTTTGCAGTTTCTTTGTGATTGTTGGAATGTACAAGGTGGAGCAAAAGTAATTGTTCAATTTCACTTTTGAATAACTTTTTTTTTGCTGAAACTTTTTATTTCGACATGTACAGTCTTTTCTGGTAATCAGAAAATTCTCTAACAACCAAGTGGCTACAGCCAGTGCGCTGTGAGTCAAATGCTCAATAAGTGGAAAAAGTGGGAAAATGTTATATTTACTGAACTTATTTTTCTATTGTTTCGTATTAGGTGTTTCCACCGCACATAATGGTATTCCATTTTTCATGTTTTTTACAAACATAATTGCACAAGAACAAATTTCGTATTTAAATATTTTGACATACTATCAACAGATTGTAAACATTCATTTATTGATGTTATGTTGAACTTTATAACTTTTTAAATTAGATTCTTGGTTTTTGTATATTTGTACATCGGATTTTAGTTCAAGCTTTTCCTTTCTCAAGTTTCCTGAAGAAGGAATTTTTACAATCAAAATTTGATGTGATCAATAATTTTTGATTGAAGAAGGCCAGAAACGTAATCCAACCTTTAATTTATAGAATTTTTGTTGCACTTATTTCTAATATTATATGATGGTATCATTTGTCTAGCTCAAGTTTAATCCTGGCTAAAGCCAAGAAATATTTTTATTTTTAATTATAACAATAATTGCCACGATCAACAACTCTTGATCAAAGAAGACAGGAAAAAATAATTGAATACACTAACAGCTGGGGGACAACTAGCTGTTTTGCAGTCGCTACACTGCTCATCAGCACCCCACTAGGATTCGAACTCAGTACCATGTAAACATGAAGTATTTTTCAATACGGCCGCTTAACCAACTCAGCCACCGAGCCTTTTTTTGTTAAACTTTTATCATTTTTTAAATTAGAGTTTTGTACATTTGTACATTGGGTTTTAGTTCAAGTTTTTTCTTTCTTAAGTTTTTTCTAAAGAATGATTTTTTTACAACACAAATTTGCTGTGATCAATAATTTTTGACTGAAGAAGACAAGAAAAATAATAATCAAATCTTTAGCTGGGGAACAACTAGATGTTTCGTAGCCGCTACACTACTCATCAGCATCCATTTTCGGATTTGAAGGACATGACGCATCATGAACGACTTCCGTAACCCCTCAGCCTCCACGCTGATTGGTTAAGGCAGATTGAATTGATATCTGCCTATATTCTTGTCTTATTAAATCACGTATGTATTTTGTTAATTGCTTGCATTGTTTTCCTCTGGGAAACAGGTTTTGGAGTATTGCAAAACAAGGCACTCTGTTTTTCGGATGATGAGCGGAAGGAGTCCCTCGTTTGTTGTTGCAAATAAAACTCCGGGAAACCGCATGACTTATATTGTGTTGGCTTCCAAAACTCCTACCCCTAGGTAGTTCTGCCTGCAGTTCAACCCGGGCTGATATTATGGTTGCGGTGTATAACTTGACTGGAATGTTTTGGCTGTGGTTTAAAGGCGCTAGAAAAGGGAGTTAGTATCCCTGATACTTGCTGGCGCGTGGCTTGTCTCGAGAGCTAACAACCCCCGAGGTGCTGTGGCCTTGCAATAGATACCTGTACTGTAAGGAATCAGTGGTGATGGTTGCACACATGAGTTGGTTTAAAGGCTGATGCTTTTAGTGCGCTTCAGCCTACCAACTCATTAAGCCTTGTCTTCTACTGATTTCGAAATTGCATAGAGGAGGGATTAGAAGGCCCAGTTTCCTGAACAAGGGGTTGCCCATATGGCTACAAACATATGGCAAGAATTGCCACCTATGTGTGCCTGGTAAGCCCCATGCGGGCGCTGGTGAATGGTGGTAATTTACACCTAATAATTGCTCCATTATCAGATAAGGCCGTAAAGCAGGTGCTGATGTAAGTCTTTTCGCTCACTGCCCGCATTGTTTGTACTATGTTTACAGTCTCTAAACAAGCGGTATTTATTTTTTAGTTGTTAATAGATGTACATACATATGCATTTTAATAATTCTCCGGGCCCAGAGAGGTAATTTGCTATTTATTCGAAGTGTCTTTTTACAATTGGAGAAAGAAAAATAAAAATGTATTTTTTTTATTTATTATAAATGTAAAATTTTGGAGAATATTTGAAATGCAGTTCGCTAAAAAATCGTGGTGAAAATACATGTCTATAAGAAAATCAAGTAATCAAGAGTTTGTGATATTTAGCAAAGCTTTTAGTTACAGTATCCATTGTGGATATTATTCAATGCCGATAGAATGTGTCATTTACTACATCTACAAGCGGAGCGCTTCAGACGCTTTGCCGATCTCCGTTCTGTCAATTAATCCTATGCAACATGAGTCATGCGACTTCTTAGGGATTTATTTGCTGTAACAAATAAGGAACCCTTACTCCTTTATCCCCCAGAAAGCAGATAGCAGAAGCAAAAAGAAAGAGAATTCTTTTTTCAGTAGTACGTTTAGTCGGCTAGACGTTTTACCTGTCACATATAATGTTGAAATGTTCAAGTCAAACGACTACACACACTACTCCCTATTTGCTCTTCCTCTTAAACTTTTTGCCTAGTTCCAGTACAATACACTGCATATATAGGGCCCATCCCCTGAGTACTGGTCGAAAAAAAATAAATAAAACTGCTGCTAAGTACCCCATATAACTGCGGATATATTTGCATTATATCAATTTTTTATTTTTCCTTTTTTTTTTAAATATTTTTCTTCTGTACGTAATTCACACAAATGCTATTTTAATAATTAAAACCGCACATTTTGCAATAATAACCACAACAACTTCAATGACCGAGAGAGTTGGTGGTTGCCAACCAAAAACCAATTCACATATTAAAATTCATTATCAGTTGTAGATAAAAAACAACAACTACAACAATAGCAGAAAAACCAGTAACAGCTAAAAAAAAAAAAAAATAGTGGAAGGGAAGGGAACAAAAGACCAAACAAGCAAAATAAATTATTTACAACACTAACGATGTAAAAGCGATACATGAAAACAAATGACAATGAAAACGAAAATAGTGGTAAAAACCAAAACAAATTCAAACAAAAAGCTAGAGATAAAATTTATATTTGTAGTCCATAGTTTTATGTTTTTTTTTTCTTTCAAATAAGGCCCAATTATTTGAAATTGGTAAACCGTGTGCTAGAGTGTGAGTATCCAAAATGGTTTCTAATTAAAATAATGTGCATGTGTTTGGATACAAATAGAAATGCGACAGGTTAATTTTGACGGCCCCTTTGATAAACAAATAAAAATATTTCTTCATAGGTGTACAACTGTGCTTCTGACGCTTTTTCCCAAATTCGAGGCTTTATTGTAAGAAACTGGCTATACATTTATGTTTCAAAGTATTATTCATCGCTGGCCAATACTTTCCCTCATCTTTTGAAAAGTGGACAAATCCCACCTTGAAAAAACTGGTCTTATTTTGAAGTGATACACGAATTGGTCCAAGTTTTGACTTCTTCATAAGACCGGAAGTCTGGTCATGTGCCACTGACCAGACTTCCCACTAGTGATTGTTATTGGATGGGATGTGGCCCTCATCGGCCACTTGCACTGCGACCAGTGCTCTATTGTGCGTCTTCTTGCCCCATTACGGGTTAAGTATGTCAAGAAAACGGACAAGGTCCTTCATTGCGAGTGATATTAAGTCACATTCACTTAACATATGAGCTTGTAGCAGCCTATATATCCTGTGTCCCAATGCTCAGGGGGTGATCTAGTGCTCTATTGACTCCTCTTCCTCACCGCAGAATCTGCAAATATCTTTGTTGGGAAAGCCCATCCTGTGCAGGTACTTAAGGCAGGTATAAATGACCTGTAAGTGCGCCTGTCAGTGTTTTTAGGCTTTTCCTAGCCAATTTTAGAGCACATTTGGCCCACTTTGCATCACAGTTTAAAATTTTCTTGCAATGTTCAAGACTAGCTGTCTCATTGCAATGTTTTTCAACGATGGACTTTCGTCCATTTCTTCATCTTATCATTAAGGAGACCCTTATTAAAGCCAAATATTGGAAACAAGTGATAGTCCGAGGTCCGATAGTGTGAGCAAAGACCGGACAATACGTTGAGTTGGACTTCCTAATTCATCGTTTCCAAGTATGATTTGACCACTTTCGCAATATAATTGGTCAAGTACTGTCATGCTGTAAAATCACCTTACTATATTTCTGGTTGTATTTCGGCCATTTGTCTTTCAATACTCGGCTCAAACGCATTATTTGTATTCGATAACTATCGTCTGCGATTGTTTCAGTTGGTTTTATCTACACATAAAACACTACGCAGAGCTGGTCCCGCCAAAAACTGAGAATGACCTTGGAACCGTGAATAATCGTTGGCATGGAAGCCTGACCTTGATATCTTTATAATTTCCTGAACTTTGGATTAACGTAATCAACTCATTTTTCATCCCCAGTCACAATGCAATGCTGAAACCTCCTCCGTTTTGCAGCTAAATTTCACTGATCAGTTTTAACTAATTTAATTCCAATATTTTAAATGCTGATTACTGGTCTCAGATAAAAAAAGAAGCGCTGTTAAACATCTCTCGGCTCATACGCGTAGGGTTCCTGCCATTTTTGCCTTGCAAGCAGCTCTTCTCGAGCAAAGAAACGGTTCGTATTTGTACGGTTCCTTATTTCTGAATCATTCTCATAACTTTCAGTCGTTTTAAATGGCTTGTTGTTCGCTCTGCATTTGACAGGAGTCTTGATCAGGTAATGCATCCAATTCTGCATCTTCGAAAATCTTCTCTCTTCCACCGCCATGCTCTTCTTCGACGTCAAAATTATCGTTCGTGAAGCATTGAAACCACACTCTGCACGGATTAATTACTAACTAAACTACGGCATCAAAAAAAGGCCGTAGCCGCAGATTTATTTATATTAAAGCAGGAAACTGAAACCTCCCGCGAATGAAGAGAAGTTGGCTCGTAAGATGACATGTTTAATCGAGAATAACTAATATTTCGATGGCTTTATGTTTAACATACAAATGCCTTATTTATTTATTTCGGCTGCAGCCATCTATTGCAAAACGGCGGCAGCAAAGTTGTACACCTCGTATTTATGTATTAGCAGCTTATTAAAAGAGTTTTGTAGGAAAATTTTACTGATTAATTATTTATAAATAAGAAAAAACCAAACATTATGAAAAAGGCCAGAAATTGCTTTAATTCAAACCAAAATCAATAGCAAAGTAGATAAACATCAAAGCCACGGAACATAAAAAATTACTTTCAGACAACAAGAATTATTGTATTTTCTGCAATAACTTTTTTTATGCTTTAATGATATATCGTCGAAATTTTTTTAATAAATATTTTATTATCGCATGATGTAATTTTTCTACACAGAAAAAATTATCGTAAAAATAAGATCAACAAAATTTTTCTCTGAAAAAATAATTTGTATGCAAATAGGTGATTTTACCGATACAGTTCCTGCATAAAAACATTTTGTCTACTATTGGCCGGACTTAAATAATAAGCACATTTTTTTATTTTTATGTTTAATATTAAGACTTGAATACTTATTGTTAGTTGATTTTGAAGGTTCTGTATATAAAAAACGTCTAAAATAAAAAAAAAAATAAAAATATTAAAGAAAAATACTATTACGTGTTTTTATTGTGCTCTGTAAAGTGATATGTGCAAAATTTGTACACTTGAATGAAATGATATTTAATGTCCTACTAATACATATGAGTATATCGTACAAAAAGTTGTTTCTTATACTCGAACAAAAGGTGGTTTTGAATTTGATTTGGTGCCACCGAAATTTTAAAAACGCACCGTAAATTAAAAATAAGGGCACCGCGCACTGAATAAAGAATTTTGCGCACTAATAAATTTAAAAAGCAGCAAAAACGGTGTGAAAGCAACCGGGTCGACAACGCTGGTCAGAATGGTGGAAAGAAATGGCAACAGTGGGTTATAAATTTTCATAAAATATCATCTTCAGTGATGAGGCACACGTTCACCTAAGTGGATTCATTTATAAGCAGAATTGCCGCATTTGGGCGAATGATATTCTCAGAGGGACCCAAAGAGTGAAACGAGCCGCAATTTTTCCAATATGTGGCCGCTAAGGCAGCTATAGCGAATGGCAGTGTATGCCAATAGTGATATGATAATGAAATTTTTATGGCCCGACTTGAAAGCTGTAGATGTGAACGATATGCGGTTTCACCAGGACAGTCTCACTTGCCACACAGCTAACTAAGTATTGGCTCTTTGGTGTGACAAATTCAATGGCCGTGTTATCTCACGCGGTGGCGATATCAATTGACCGTCAAGATCATGTGATTTGACACCGTTGGAGTTTTTTGTTTGGTATTAAACATGTACGCCGATAAGTCAGCAACAATTTAAGAGCTAAAGGTTGAGATAATTTGGTACATTAACAGCATAGAGTCTCAATTATGCCTCAGCGACACCGAAAATTTGGACGTTTGAATGAAATTAGCGGCGCAATGGAACCATTTCAATGTTATCATAATAAGAAGAAATGGCAATAATTCCTAAATAATTTGTATTTTATTCAAAATCAACATTGCACCTTAAAATTTAACCACTCTTTATAAATACGATCGGCGATGATTCATAATGATATCGAGGATTCTGTTAATATTTTTTTTAGTAACCATCTGTTTGGGCCTTCCTGTTGATGGTATTTGCAGTACTTGTTCGGACGCGTTTATATTCTGCAATCTAATATTTTACTTTATAATCTAATGGAGCAGACTCACCATAATGTTAATGCGCTTTTCGTTTGTCTCCTTCGCCACTTTCGCTTTCAAATAATAGTGTTTAATCACTGCACGAAATTCAGTTTTTTCCATTTTTCAACAAACAAAAGTTGCTTGTTTCAAACGACTACAACAAATAAACCAATCAATGAATTTGGGTGAAATTTTAACAGCTGACGTTTGAAAGATAGCAATTTGAACAAAATTGTATTTGTGCTGCCATCTAGCGCTAAGTAGCTTCAATATCAATCCGCCTTCGTAATATTAAAATATTATTATTAAAAATTTGCTCACTTAGGAATTTTAAAGTACTCGCCTAGTTATCTGGCTTAAGTAGATATAAAATTTATTAAAGTATTTTCGCCGCTTAATTCTGGAAATCTTCAGCGAGATTTTCTATACGAGTAGATGCCTTTAAAAGGATATTGGGAAAAATAGTTTTATGATAATATAATGAATTAAACTTTTTTCCTTAAATTCCACGGCCGAAACAAAGAAATGATTAAATAAAAACTTAATTTTAAAAACAAAACTGCCATTGATTTAAATTATTAAATTTCTTTTTTAAACTTAACAGATACCACAAATATCTGTATCAATATAAATTTAAAGCCTTTTATGTTTGCTGTCTTGTGAAAAATTTGCAATTATTTCAAAGTAATTAGAATGTTGTTCATTTTTAAGGCCTCAAGCAAAATATATTTTGTATTACTTTATTAAAATAGAAAAGCGTAAAAAAAATAAATAAATAAAAAAACAACTTTGAAAATTGTCTGTAATTGTCTGTTTTTAATTAAAAGTCTAAAAGAAATTTTGCAAAGTATTTTGTTTTGGAAAAGACCTTAAAATATTTAATTAAAACAATTTTTTTTTTAATGAACAATTTATTCTGACTACCACAGGTGATAAAATAATATTTACCAATAAAACAAATTATTTAACTGAAACTGTATGGCACAACAAATACAATTACCACAAGAAGAGATATGAAAAAAAGGAAATAGGACTTTGTCTTTTTTAAATAAAAATAAAATCAGTTTCATTTGCTGACTAAATTGGAAAATTTGCTTGTATAAAGTTTACTAAGAAGAACAACATATTAAAGGCCATATATGTATATTTAACATTGTGAGCTGGTTCAACATTTATAACTTTTGTTTGCCGTAATGTGGCAAAATAGTATATTTATATACTTTATTTTATAGTATTTCCTAAACGGTAATCGGTGTTTAACATTTTTGGTGGTTGGAACTTTTTTTTTTGCCGCAAAAATAAATTATTTGACAAAAATAACAATCAAAATAATATAAAATAACGATTTGGAAATATCTTACCAGACTGGTAAACAGTATTTCATTTTTAATGAATGTGATTTATTTTAATATTAGTTCTCTATATTTCGTTGGGAGCACATGAGTAATACATCCGTTGATATATATTACTCATACGTCACATTCCCTTTGCAATACATTTTTTTAATTTTCTTGTTTGCAATCAGGGCTGCCAGAGACAATATGGACGAAATCGTCAATATCCCGATAATTTGTAAAAATATCGTCATTTTAGTTTTGAAATGTCGTCAAAATAATTGCATTTATGAAATTACCAAAATTTTAGTGCACTTGAAATTTTTATTTAAAAATATAACCGATTTTTAACACAAACTCAAATTTGTACATGCGCCAAAATTTATAAATTTACTGATTACACTTATGTACATTTGTACGTGCTTACAGTATGGTTTTTTTTCTTTTCATTCATTTATTTATTGAATCTTCACAGAGTGAACTAACAATAAGTATTCAAATCTTAATAGTAAATACACAAAATTAATTAATGCTAGACAAAAATGTTTTAATTTTTCACGGTCAATATCGGTAAAATCACCTATTTAACGTTCTGATGGTGGCAAGGAAAGAGGGATACTCTTTCTCAACCCAGAGTAGCCTTCAAAATTAAGTATATTGCGTGTAAGACGATTTGGGCGAAGTTAATATCAGTAAATTGGAGCTACAGTATGGTATTAAAAACAGATGCACCTTGATATATTGAATTTTTTAAAATCTTAGGAATAAATCTCTGCATTGATTAGTTCCAATAAAGTGGATTCAATTGCAATATCCAAGATTGTAAATTGTAAAAGCAAGATTCAAATTCACTTTATTTCCATAATATTACATTTTCATATAATTAATTTACAATAACGAGTTCAAGATATATATCTTTTTCTTCTTAGTTATTAGTTTTTAATTACAATATTAATAAATACATATTCCATATTTACAAAATTTTTAATTTATTTAAAGGTAAAAATTTTTAAAAACCTATTTGAACGTTTTAGTTTTTTTAACAAAAAGGCTTATCCTAGAAAACTACTACACTACGTAAAATGAGCTAGATCATAGATATGTTCAAACTCAGAGTTCAGGCATTTCATACTAAAATTGTTATTAAGTCTGACAATTTTGTCTGTAAGTAATTCTATATCTGCGAGCAAGTGGAGCCTCGCAGTTAAATTAAACCATGGAAGGTTATAGATTAGTTTTAACAACTTGTTTTGTGCTATTTGCAATTTTTTTAAATGACAATTTGCATTAGTCGACCATACAGGGGCTGCAGAGTAAATTATGGCATGGAAAATTGACTTAAGTATTATTTTTTTATTAGCTAGGCTTAGGGAGGAGTTCCTGTTTAGAAATGGGTAAAGAATTCTTGTAAGTATATTTACTTTATTAACAATGTATGATATATGTTCGTTGAATTTTATTTTAGGGTCTAATATAACTGCTAGATATTTTACTTTATGTTCCCACTGAATAGGGTAATTGTTAAATGTCACACTACTCTGCGGTAAGAAACAAGTCTTTCTTTTTATTGAAAAATAAATGGCTTGTGTTTTACTGGAGTTTAACTTTATTTTCCATTTATTGAAATAATGTTGGAGTTCCGTTAAGGCTCGCTCAAGATTGACAATTATTATGTAGGTAGATAACACGTCATCTGTGTCATCAGCAAAAATTTAAACGGTACAATAATTTAATTGCGGAAAATCGCTAGTATATAAGTTGTAAAGAATAGGTGACAGACAGGAGCCTTGGGGACAGCCTGCTGGAATTGAAAAAACGTCGGACGAGAATAAACCAATATGGACTTTGAATGAGCGTTGTACAAGAAAGGAGTTTATAATTCTTATAAGATATGTAGGGAAGTGTAAATTAATCATTTTAAAGATGAGCCCATCATGCCATACCCAGTCAAAATCGGCCTGAACATCCAATATTATCATTCCTGTAGATTTCTAGTGGCTGAAAATCGAATTTATTAGATTTCTTAATCGAATCAAAGAATGGGAAGTACTATGTTCATGCCGAAAACCAAAATGTTGGGGCGGAATTATGTTATTTAAGTTCATAAAATTTACTAATCGGTCCTTAATTATTTTTTCTAAAGTTTTACCTAACGCGGATAGTAAGCTTATAGGACGCAATATCCCAGAAGTTTGAAGAATTTCAGTTTAATTAGTCTTTACAATAAATAAGACCGTCAATTATTCAATTTTCTAAAGTTTCGTATTTTTCTCTTATTCTAACTAACTTGGCTGAATGTCCACGTGACGAATCATGAGTGTATTGAGTGTATGGCTATGACATTGAAGCTAAAGCTCAATCATGCCAAAGGAAGCGTCCACAAGAGCCAAGACCGAAAAAAGCACGATAAGTTCGGTCAAATGTGAAGGATTTGCAGGCTGTTTCATTCAACTGCAATAACGTGTGCATCATTAATTCTTGCCACAAGATCGTACGGTCAATAAAGAATACTTCCTTGAAGTTATGCGCCGTTTGCGCGAAGCAATTCGTCAGAAACGCACAGAATTGTAGAAAAAACAATCATAGATTTTGCACCATGATAACGCACCAGCTCACACATCAATGCTGGTGCGTGAGTTTCTGGCCAAAAACAAACCGTTATCATGCCTTAACCACCGTTTTCACTTTGCTTGGCCCCCACTGGCTTTTTACTCTTGCCAAAACTGAAGACAGCAATGAATAGAAAGCGATTTGCTACTATTGAGGAGATAAAGGGAAAATTGAAACAGAAACTGTTGGCAATGCTAAAAAGCGAATTTCAGAAGTGTTTCGAGGGTTGGGAAAAATACTGGCATAAGGGTATTATATCAGAGGGGGATTACTTTGAAGCGGACAAGATTGTTATTGGTGAACTAATAAATACTTTTTAAAAAAATTTAAAATAACAATTATTTTTTGATCTCACCTCAAATACCCAATACCTTTCCAAGAGTTTTTACTAAAAAACAAATACGGAAAAACAAATTCCACACATATTTTTCATATGTGAAAATTATGATTTATTACATATGTAAATATAATTAAATTCTTTTTTCTAGAAATTATCTGCAATTGATTTAAAATTCTTGTTAGCTTTAATTTTAAAACAACCACCAGTTTAGATACAAAAATATTTTAATTGATAAAAATAATTCCAATTCATGCAAATATATATTCGTTTGTATAACTGAACCACTAAAGACAAAGGATTTGAAACCGGGCAAAAGGAGAAAAAACAAATGAATAATAACCTCTGCATAACACAGTTAATTTATTACAACAAATGACAGTACAATGACAACAGTATTAAATATTTACTCTCGAAATAACAAAATAATCATTTAATTAAAAAGTCTTCACAACGCAGCATGCAATACGCAGAATGGCTTACAGGTTGCCATACGCGTAAACAATAGGATTATGTTAAAAATGTGTATGTACTCGTAACTGTGGCACATTTGTAGTTTTGTGCAAGAGTTTAATAATAATGTGCTAAAAATTGATAATTAAAATGATCAATCGTTGCAAAACCAACACAGTTTAATAGAAAATAACAATTCATTTCAATTGAGAGAATATGAAAAAAGGATTTAAAAAAGCCACTTTTTTAAGCCATTTTTGCTGTTTTTTTTTACAAAGAATCACATGAACTATTTTTACAATACATACTTGTGTATGTACATGATAGCAATGCATACATATTGATAAATATAATGCAAAAACACGTTACAATTAGTGTAAGCATTTTTATACTCGTATACATACGAGTACATTAATTATTTTAAAAGCAGAGTAAAAGAGCCAGCAATTAAGTCTGAGCAAGAAAAAAAAAAAAATGGAAAAAAAACAAACCAAGATAAAAGGACAGATACAATCGGAGAAAAAAAGTCAGGTTTGTAGTTAAAACCATCATTCATTTTAACTTGACTTCAAACATGAAATAAATTATAACAATGAGTTATGTGTGTACAAAAAGACATAAGAACATATAATACATGCATACAAGCAGCAACTCTTGTATGTACTCGTATATGCATGCAGAATTGTATTTTTAAAGGGACACGTACAAGCAGAGCCAAACCAAATATAATTATTTGCAACCAATGACCACAAATAAAACATAACATGCATGCAAATGCATGTATTTTAATATACACAAGAATGTTTTTATTAACGAGGGTGGTTTGAAAGTGAACAAACACAAAAACAAATACTAATTTTATGGAGTTGTAAAACATTTTTTTCCAAAAGGCAATTCTTCAAGAATTTTTGAGTAATAAATTTAAATAATGTGTTATGCAGATATTCGTATATGTGATAAATTCACTTAGTTTAGGTTTAATAGGTTGCCAGATTTTGAAATTCCAGCCTACTAGGTTCCAATTTGGTTGTCCGTTGTGTTCTCTCATTGTGGTGACTATCTCAGTGGAACTATGTATTACTAGGCGAGCTCAGAACTAATCCGAGGATCGGAGCAAAGAAACCAATCTACCTACATCACATTTCTATCTTATATATCTCCCAAAGTGTGTACCACCCGTCTGCTTAGATGAAGAGTTCTTATATAAGAAAGGGCCGAATACCGGTAGAGGAAGTGGTACACACCCTTTACCTCCTCCTCATTTTGAGGCCGGTGCCTCAAAATCTATTTTGGGGTTACTCACTCGTGTCCAGGAGAGGGCGAAGAAGCTTATCTGTGACAGTAGGGTATCCAACTCTATTGACTCACTGGGGCATCGGCGCAGTGTGGGGTACGTTACTCTGTTCTATCGTTACTATAATGGATTTTGCTCTGACGAGATCAGAGGTCTTGTTCCAGAGCTCATCCATTTGTGGTCGATTGCCCAGGGAATCGTACTACGCATTACAGAGAGAATTCGTTTTTCAGCCGTACGCTTCGTCTGTGGAACAAGTTGCCGGCAAACGTCTTTCCTACTCCCTCTTGCATGCACTGCATATGCAGGGGTCATCCCTGAGTACTGGTTTAAGAACCAAGCCGAGGATCGGATCAAAGAATATCTTACATGAGGGCGGTTCGGAAACATCTTAACCTATCAATGAAAGAGAATAGTTAGTTTTTTAAAAATATTTTTATTTTTCAATGTAATCTCCTGAAGCTTCAATACACTTAGTCCAACGCTTTTCTAGCAATTCTATCCCTTGATTAAAATAGTTTTCCTCAAGGTCTTCAAAATAGTGGTTTACAACTGTAATTGCATCTTCATTTGAGGTAAAACGCTTACCAGCAAGGAATTCTTTTAGATTTGGGAACAGGTAAAAGTCACTGGGAGCTAAATCAGGAGATTAAGGTGGATGGTCAAGCAACTCATACTTTAATTCGTTGATTTTTGCCATTGTTAAAACACTCTTGGGCGCTGGTGCGTTGTCTTGATGAAAAATAATTTTTTTGTGTTGTAAGCCAGAACGTTTTTCTGGAATTTGTACATTTAATTGATCCAAAAGGTTACAATAGTACTCTGAATTTATAGTTTTACCCTTTTGCAGATAGTCAATCAATAAAATACCTTCAAAGTCCCAAAAAAACCGTTGCCATAATCTTACCAACCGATTGAATTGTTTTTGCTTTCTTGGGGGCACTTCCAGCTTCAGTCCATTGTTTGGATAGTTCTTTTGTCTCTGGAGTATAGTGGTAAATCCATGTCTAATAAACAGTTGTGAAACGGCGCTTAAAATCCATTTTATTTCACTTAAAAAGATCCAAACAAGCTTGAGAAATGTTCATTCTTATGCATAATAAGAAAAGAGCCTCGCGGTACTTCAGAAGTATGATAGAACTCTTCGGATGAGACCCCGTTTCGTATAGAGCAGTCTCTGAGAAAACTTCATATTAATCGAAAAAAGTCCTTACCGACAACAAAAGCCAGGTTTTCCTTTACCAATAGATAGCTATGCCTGAAAGTTCAATTCTATTCGAAAATGGAATTCAATTCGATTATTCATTTTTTACAAAGCAATAAACTAAAAAATTTTTAGAATGGCATTAATTTTAATGTGAAGAATAAAATGTTTAATTTTTATCAAAATATAATTTCGTTTCAAAAACCCTCTTAGTTTTTCTAAGACCCGTATTAACTTCCATTTCCGTGTGGAACCACTGGTTATATAATAATATTTTATTTACTAATGAGCTAGCTGTTCCTAGAATATAGATCAGCAACTTGTCTAAAAATTTTGTATGGAAATCACTCAAAAAATTGAATGACTTTCATACAAATTTTCTTGACAAGTTGCTCGTGTAGGTTCTATGAAAAGCACATAAAACTTAAAATATGCTAGAAAATTTTTCAATTATGTGGTATTTATGGGACAAAAATGAGTGAAACGTTATAAAATTTGTATGAAATATACTCAATAGTATAAGTAAATTTCATACAAATTTCTAGACGTATCAATCATTTATGTCCCGTAAACGCAACATTGGACTGACAAACAAACCAATAGGTTTAACGACCTTAAAAATAACTTACTTTTATGTGGAGCTTAAGGAACACGAATGAGTGATACGTGTAGAAAATTTGTATGAAATACATTCAAAATAATGATTGCATTTCATACAAATATTCTGGACGTATCACCCAATCGTGTCTCATAAACACCACACTAAACTCGCTGGCTTGTGATGTGGGAGCATTTTATATGAAAAGCATTAAATTTTTTGAGTGATTTCTATGCCACTTGCTGGTGTTACGGAAACAGCTCGTTAATTGTAACAGCAATTAACGTAATAACTTATTCAAACTTGTATAATATAAAACTGAGGAAAAAAGCATATGTTTAATTAAAAATGACTGAAAATAATTAAATAAATAATGAAATATTTAAATAAAGTCTCATACTTTTATTATCCGAAGTGCATGAATTTCTGCTTAGACTATTTCCTTTAATAATCGTTCAAATATTGACGTCACGTAGTGTGTTTTGAAATAACAAGGACATATAAAAACATTCTGAACTTCCCTAGTATGTGTTTTTGGTGTGTGTGTGTTAATGTACTATTTAGTTCGCAAGTTTACATAATGCATGTGTAATATGTAATTCATGTAAAGAGTATTCACTGTTTTGGTTGACTGACTGAATGACTGGCTGACTGGTTGGTTGGCTGGCTTGCTGATGAAGTGACTGACAGAAAGCCAAGTAGCTAAAGCCTGGCTATAATTTGTTGGCCTGGACATGACAACAATTGTAAATTGACAATCTGAATGCAAGCACACTCATGTCTACAAACATAAATTTACGCACACACTCACTCACACACACACACACACGCATGAGTCAATGCATGCATGTTTGTTTAGTTTGTGTGCAGATTTAAACGTGCATGTATTAATGTGCACTGACAACTGTGTATGAGTGAGTTAACGTGTCTGTGCATTTGATTGCGTTTATGTGGCATACATTTACATTGTTGTATAATTGTTCGAATATTCATTTTATTACAAAGCCAACAACCAACAACAGCAACAAGAAAAACCCATCATTTTTATCAGCGTCATCATGTGTACACTGTTTTATATCAGCAGCATTGTTGCTGGTACTTGTTGTTGTTAATATTTTTATCCTGGCGAACTAGTTTTTAATCACACAAAGTTTGAAATGGATTTATATATTGACAGTTGTAAATAAGCGTAGTGGCATTAGATGCATTTTGCAAATAATTTTTTTTGGGGGGATATACAAAAATCGTCTAGGGATTAGGTGAGTTACTCTTGAGATTGGAAATATATGTATGTATTTTTCTAAAAACACAACTGTGACGAACAATGAATTTTTGGTAGCGAATATTCGCCGTCAGAAAACACATTTGTGTATAGACGAGTTGCTCGTCTGTGTTCTATGAACAGCACTTAAGCCAGTGGTCGGTAGTTACTTAGCTTTTATTTGAGTGCGGACTGATATCGAATCTACCTAGCGCTAGATGGCAGCACAACATACAGTTTTTTTTTGTTGAAATTGCGATCTGTCAAACGTCAGCTATTAAAATTAATTTATTTGTTGTAGTCATTTGAAATAAGCAACTTTTGTGGTTCTTGAAAAATGGAGAAAAGTAAATTTCGTGCAGTGATTAAACGCTATTATTTTAGAGGGAAAACGGCGAAAGAGACAGTTGTGAAAATGATTTACATCAGTACCTGCCTTGCGGCCTAATCTGATGGTGGATAAATTCCACTGAGTGAATTATTCACGATTCACCAGCGCCCCCGTGTGGCTTACCAGGCTCACACAGGTAGCAATTCTTGTCATATGATTGCGGTCATATGAGCAACTTCTTGTTGAGGAGTTCGGGCCTTCTAATCCCTCCTGTATGCAATTTCCCAGCAATCAATGGAGGACAAAGCTTAATGAGTTGGTAGGCCGAAGCCCATAAAGAGCATTAGCCCTTAAACCAACTCACCCGTCAATCATCACCACTGGTTCCTTACAGTACACGTATCTGTTGTATAGGCAACAGATCCTCGGGAGATTGTTAGCCCACGAAAAAAGCCATCACGAAACAATTATCAAGGATACTAACACTCCCTTCCTGCGTTTTAGATTTCAACCACAGCCAGAACGTTTCAGCCAAGGTAGGCACCTCAACTATGATCAGCTCGGGTCGAACCGCCAGCAGAACTTCCCGGGGGCCATGCTGATCCCCGTTCTGCCAATTTATACCCTTGGTAAGGGTTTCGGAAGCCAACACAACATAAGTCATGTGGCTTCCTAGAGTTTTGTTTGCCGCACCAAACCAGGGACGCCTTCCCCTCTTTTCCCCGAAAAACAGAGCGCCTAAGTTAGAAATACGCCAAGGCAAAACCTGTTCCCCGGGGGGAGGCGAAAGAGACAAAAGTAAACACCGATATCTATTACGGTGAGTCTGCTCCGTCAGATTGTAAGGTAAAATATTGGATAACAGCATTTAAAAGCACTGCAACAGTTCCATCAACAGGAACATTACGGTGAGTCTGCGACAATACCATCAACAGGAAGGCCAAAAGAGCTGGTTAGTGAATAAAATATCAAGAAATCACTTCACAGCGATGTTTGATGATAAAGCATAATCCTGTTGATTTCTGGTGTTGATTAATAACTGTTGATGCATCTTGGGTTCACCACTACACAGCTGAAATCAAAAACCAATCGAAACAATGGGTGGAAGGTGGTGAAAGTCGAAGACAGTGAAATTGCTTGACAAGGTTGCACAATTAAAGGAAAGTACTATCGTGCATTATTGGATCAATTGATTGATGCAATCCAGAAAAAACGACCCCATTTAAAGAAGAACAAAGTGCTCTTCTTTTAAGACAACGCACTGGTTCACACAGCATTAAATACGAAGCTAAAATTATGTGAAATACACTTTAAATTGGTTGATCATCCACCTTATAGTCCAGACTTAGCTTCAAGTGACTTTTTCCTGTTTCTAAACTTGAAAAAATTGCTCGCAGGAAAAACAAACGAAGATGTGATTACCGAGACTGACGCGTCGTATTATTCAGATAGTATTAAAAGGATGGAATATCGTTTTACTAAGTATATTGAGCTAAAAGGAGACTATGTTAAGAAATAATAGGATAATAATAGAACATGTTTTTTCCTACTTTGGTAGCTTCAATAGCAATCGCTTTCTTAAGTTTTATAAATGGACAATACTTTGAATCATGTATCATGAATAATGCAATTTTGAAGCAAAAAAAAAAAAAAAAATCTACATTATTAGCTTGTATAGCTTCGATTTGTTGTGCTATAATTCTGCTAAGAATAAAGTACGAAAATTTTTTTTTCTGTAAACAAAGTAAAAGTTATATTCAGCTTTTTGGATGTTTTATTAGTTTGCAAAAATGGCAAACAAAAAAGTTATTATTTTTTACTTTTTTGTTTTCCAAGAAGTGTCAACTTGATTGCATTGTGCTTTTTATAAATTAATGTTTAACAGCAGTAACATTAAACATTATGGTAACAACGTAAGTGAAACATGTGCTTGCGGTTAAACTTTCTACTGATTACTGCTGCACGGCACTTCAACAATTGCACATTTGCACACCCATACCCGCCCGGTCACATACACACCTACAACAAAACCACATTCAAATGCTTAATTTTCAAGGAAGAGCTACGAAATGTATGTAAAATATACCCTGATTTAAACTAACACTCTGCCACACAAACACCAGTACAAGTACAAAGCAACTTAATGAGACTTAACAAATAAAATTTCCAGCAACAACAAAATGCGTTTAAATAAATATACACACGTATGTATGTATGTGTATATTTTGAAAGTGCAAAAAAAAAAAAGAAAAACAAAATGGGAAGAAGGAATACTTTACAACATTAAAAGTGTAAGTAGCAAATAATAACATATGTATGAAATTTAAAACCTTAAGTGTCCTATTTTGTGTTACGAGCGGCGACATGGTTGTTTTTAATGGTATTTATTCTTCTTGCACAAAGTGTTTGTGTATTTTAATTGTGTTGAAGTTTTTGTGTTGAAAACAATTTAAAATAAATTAAAACAAAAGGACAGCACTTGACATGAACATTAAAATGAAATCAGGAAATATGGAAAGTCAAATTACAAAAGAGAATTTAAAAGGTTTGAAAGAAAATTACAACAAAAATTTCTTATGAAAACATTTAAAGAAAGTTTTAGGAACTACCTCTAAAGATAATGGGCCATCAAGGGAAATTTGCATGAAAAGAAACAGCGGGTGTCCGCCGAGAAGGTATACATACTACTTTGTTTTGGTAAACATTAATCTCGATGGTTCATATTTGGCAGCCGTGAAGTAGACACATGGCAAATTTATTATCGAAAAATAATGGATAAACCAACTTCTTTTAATTTATTGAATTTTTGTTGAACTTTATATTTTTTAAATAAAATTTTTGGTTTGTACATTTTTGCAAACAAACCAAAAATTTTATTTTAAAAAAATTATAAAGTTCAACAAAAATTCAATAAAATAATATTTACATCTCTGGGTACAGAGAATTGTTAAAATACAAAAATATGTATGTTAATAACTAAAAAGAAATACCGCTAATACTGAGACAGCAGACGCTGTACAAACAATGTGGGCAATTAACAAAAAGCATATGTGATTCAATATGAGATGAATATAGATAGAGAATAATTAAATGGCTCGGTGGCTGAGTGGTTAAAGCAGAAAATCATGATACGTCATAACCCGAGTTCAAATACCATCATGATACGTCATGACCCGAGTTCAAATCTGAATGGGTGCTGATGAGGAGCGTAGCGACTACGAAACAGCTAGTTGTCCCCCAGCTAAAGATTTGATTATTATTTTTCTTGTCTTCTACAATCAAAAATTATTGATCACAGCAGATTTGTATTGTAAAAAATCCTTCGATCCTTAACCCCTAAATAGCTTTATGCTCTCTCTTGCCATTATTAATTTTAAAATCTATTAAAACTTTAAATAAATCTGCCGTAAGTTAGAAAAAAAAATGTAATATTATTTATTCTAGTCTTTTTTTAAAGAATACGAACGAACTACTACTTTTGTATGCATATGTTAGACCCCTTTAAATATGCAACACTTTTTTTATTTTCCCTAAATTATGCATTAGTTATTCGTTACTAGTTTAAATGCTATATAATTATATAACGTTTTTTGTTCATCAAACTATTTCTGCAATAATTACAGCATACCTATCTATTTAATATGAACATATAACTCTCAAAACTTTTTCGTGCATTAATTTGTAAAAGATAAATAAAACAATATTTTACTACTAAATTTCGCCCTTAGCTGATAATTATAAATTTCTATTTAAACAAATATATATACACACACAAATATTCCTTCATTTCTGTATGATATATATAAAAGTAATAAAAAGTAAATTGTAAAAAATTATATATAAAAAAATGGTAAAATAAAAATGAAGTTAAATAAACAAAAATGTTGCATAGCATAAGGGAAAACTCTGGCAAAAGGGGGAAAAAACCCCTGTATCATAGCGATATGGAAGCTGCTTGAAAGACGAAAATTTATTAACAATTTCACTTGCTTGCATGAAAGCTATTGTTCTGTAAAGTTTAACAATCGTTGTTTAACTCTTTACACAACATTGTGTGTTGTCTACGAATTTTTTTTCAGAAAACAGGAGGAAAAAAAACAACGTTGCAGCAAAGAATACCAGTGATATAATGGCAAACATTAACAGTGAATGCTCATTAATTAAAGCATACTTTTATGCAACAACAAATAAATAATTTTATCCATCTACTTGTTTACACAACGCAAAAGGTAATAAAGTTAACAAAAGCAACAAAACGTAAAACAAAAAACATATGAAACATTTATGCTGGAATGATTACTAAAGCAAGTACGAGCAAATACTCAGACAGATACTTGAGTATGGAAAGTAACGAATTAACAAAAGTTATGCAACAGAGAATGAGGATATATTGCGGTCAGTAATGAAGACGGAAAACGTTTTTTAAAGCATGGACATCAATATTTGTGCATGCTCTGCCTACAAGGGACTAATGAGGCTTTTGTAAGATAGTTCTGGATAAACTATTCGACGAAACAGAATTAAAAATCGTTAAAAAAAAACTTTGTTGCAAGCAAGCAGACAGAAAAGAAGCATGAATCAAAAGCGTGCCCAGCAAACATCTGCTTGATGGCAATATTTATGAATGCTCTGCCTACTGAATTAAAAATCGTTAAAAAAAAACTTTGTTGCAAGCAAGCAGACAGAAAAGAAACAGCAATGAAAAGCATTCCCAGCAAACATCCGTACGATGGCAATATTTACTACGATAATTTGTCGATGTAAACACGAAGTACAAGTCGTTTCAGGAAACGACTAAAATACTACATCGATTTGCTCTTAATGAAATATTTAAGTTATATTTTTTTTATTAGCCAACTACTCAGAGCCCAACTAGGTATAATAAGCTGCTGTGTTGATTTTTATTTTAAAAAATACTTTCATTTGTTAAAAAAAATAATGTTTTCTTAAAAAAGAAACGCCCCCCAATTACTTATAAAATTTTTAAAAATATCCTTACTAACCTTAATATTATAAATAAGAAAGTAACTGTCTGTCTGTCTGTTACCTTTTCACGCCTAAACCGCTGAACCGATTTTCGATTCGGTATGCAGATATCTTGAGGTCCGAGAGTCGTTATAAGATAGTTTTTATTTTGAAATTTAAGCCACAAGGTGGTCAAAAGGGGGTCGAATGACCGTCCAAAAAAATTTTTCCCCTAATATTTTCGCAATTCAAGAACAGATCTTTTCTTTTGAGAGGGTTTCTAAAAACAACCTGCAAAAAAAATGTTTTTTGGACATCGGACAGAAAAACTGTCCGAAAAAAATTTTTTGAGTAGGAAGTACGAATATATTTTAGCTTTTCACGCCTAAATCGTTAAGCTAATTTAAATGAAAATCGGTTAGCAGATATTTTTAAGATCGAAAATCAACATAGGTTAGTTTTTATTCTGAAACTTTAGCCACAGAAGCGAAAAAAGGGGGCAAAATGACCCTTTAAATGATAATTTAAATAAAAAAACTCACCATTTACGAACTGATGTTTTGTTTGGAAAGATGTTTGATAATGGGCTAGAAATTTATAAAAATTTGGACACCGGACAGATGAAATGTCCGTCCGAAAAATAAATTTTTTCTTTACTCCGGTATTCATGAACCGATTTTCAATATTATTCTTCCTTTAAAAGAGTTTGTAAACGCACTGGAAAAAAGTTTTTAGATATCGGCCAGACAAAATGTCCATATGAAAAAGATTTTAAGTAACTCCGCAATATATGAATCGATTTTCAAAACACTTTTTAAATTTTTTTCAAAGGATAAGCCAAAGGCCTGAAAACAGAAAAGCTATATTGGATAGCGGATTGGTATAATGTCTGGCCAAAAAATAGTTTTTGGACATCAGACTGACGAAACTGAAAAATAAATATTCGATATACTTTGCTATTTATAAACCAATTTTCAATATTCTTTCTTATTTTAAGAGATTGTCAACGACCGGCAAATGAAAAAATTTTTGGATATATAAAATGTCCGTCCAAAAACAGGACAAATTAATTCATTAAATTAAACAAAACTCTCCACTATAACGAACAGATTTTCAATAATTTTTATTCTTTATATCAAAGAAATAAAAAAACATTGGACAGCGTCCAAAGAATTAATTTTTGAATAAATCTGGGTTTCAAAATTTCCGAATACATATGTTTTAAGAAAATATTCGTGCGAAAAACCAATATATTCTTTTCATTTCGAAATAGTTTATGAACTGGCTGAAAATACAAAAAGAATTGGACATGGGACGCAATAACTTGAAAATTATTTTTTCTATTGGAAATCGGACAAACAATGTGATCGTTCAAACTATGCAGTTATTCATGTATGTGATGGTATAATTTCATTTTTCGTGTGTAACCAAACAGTCACAGGAAAGCATTGTTGTGCATTGTTGGGTCAACCGATTGATGCAATAAAGAAAAAACGACCACATTTAAAGAAGAAAAAAGTGCTCTTTCTTCAAGACAACGTATCGGTTCAATCAGCATGAGATACGATGCTAAAATTTCGTGAAATATACTAAGAATCAACACAAACGGTGTACTAAAAAGTCATGACTTAATAGTAAAGTATTTTTTTTAAATTCTGGTTTCGTTTCAAAACAAGCTACTGAAAACACCTGGTTTCCGCAGACAAAGTCAAGGGAAAATGCTAGTATTACATTAATTTAAATTTTTTTGGAAGGCTTTTGTTAAAAGGTACTTTTCCGAAATATACTTTTTTAATTTATCATTTATCTTCTGCAAGAAAGTGTTTTTTAAACAATTAAAAAGGTGCGTTTTTAAAAAGTATTAATTTTTCTAAAATAAATAGTTTTTAAACCAAGAATTTTACTGAACTGAAAAAAAAATAACTCTGAAAAGAAAGTAAAAGTAACTTATTTTACATTCAGAATTTTTTTAAAATTTAATTTCCTCAATACCTTAGTTTCTTTTTTAAAAATTTATTTTAGAATAAAAGAACCTTTTTTTTAATATAACTGAATTAGAGAATTATTTATTTTAAGAAGATATTTTTTTGAAAGGACTGTTAGTTTCTGTTGAAGTATTTTTTAAAGGATGGCATTCAAATGGAA
This sequence comes from Thecocarcelia acutangulata, assembly GCA_914767995.1. Taxonomy (NCBI): domain Eukaryota; kingdom Metazoa; phylum Arthropoda; class Insecta; order Diptera; family Tachinidae; genus Thecocarcelia; species Thecocarcelia acutangulata. Next base: position 16,963,124 of record OU612097.1, read on the forward strand.
ATCTTACCTTTTATTTCTGTTTATTTCATGTTTTAAAATATGCTTCAATTGATGAATTCGGACCTAATTACAGCTTTTTATTCGATGAAGTTGTGCGTTCTGTAAAACGTTTTTCAATAAAAAACATATTTTTGCGGCTCCCAATTTTTAACGATAATTTGTAGTTCACTTTAATATGCAGCTGAGTCAAATGAATGTTGTTCGTTCAAGTATTTTTTTTTCAATTATGAAACGGTAGTAAATTTCAATTGCTTTAATGTTGGATTTTAAGTTGTAGAAATTGCTTTTTTAGTTTTTGCGACCAACTTTTATAGCAGTTCCGTTTTAGTTTTAAAAATTCCATTTCGATTTAGTCGTTAATTTTTAACAATTCTTTGTTACAAAATAAAATTGCATATTTCTAGGATACTTGTGAAAAAGGCTTCCTGGTTGTTTTATTGTTGGCGTAAATCTGAAAGTTAAAAAGGACAGAAAAAAAATATACTTAAGTTTGTGATGAAATGTAACAAGCAATGGCAGAAAAAGATAACTACAGTTTTTTTATGGTTTTCTATGAATTGCATATTTGTAGGGTTATCTTTTAATTGAAATTAATGTTTATTTTGAGGAGTCATTTGAAAAAGAAATCAAGATAGATTTTTTCTTGCAACTGTTTTACTATCCTATTGCAAGTGAAACAAAAAATATAAGACATAAAAAATAATTATATATTCCAAAAGAAAAGTTTTAAAGCGATTTCAATTTAAAATTGTTTATCTTTTAAGCAAAAAGAAGATCTTTAAGTTTATTTTTTATTTTTTATAGATAGTTTTGTTGTTAAGAAGATGAACAAGTAACAAGAATTTGAATAGTTAAGTGAAACTATTTTATTTCTTATTCAAATATAATTGCAAAATTCTTAGTTTTTTTTATTAACGTCCATGGAGCAGCTGAAATTGCGTTTGCAATTGTAAAAATATGAGAATCCAAAGACATTAAATTTTATGATTTTGGGCATTTAAATTTTATTACCCGAACACGACATTAAAACCAAACCAACCAAAAGCAGGATGTGTCACACAAATAAATAGATTAGAACAGCAAGCAGCCAACTGAAAAGTTCCTACAAAAAGACAAGAAATAGAAAAACGCAAGAGAAATACCAATTTTTGCAACATTTTAAAAGGGCTCATAAAAACTTCAAAAAAAAAATCTTTATTAACATTGTGTTGAAAACACTAAAAATATGCGGATGCAAAGCGTTAGCTTTTGATCCAAATTGGTTTTTAAAAACTTCAATTGCATATTTTTAGGTGTTAAACGAAATGTTTTTTATTTGACATTTCATTTGAAAGTTAAAAAAGTCACTTTATGGTGTAAAAAATTAAATGGCTACATTTAATATCGAACTATTACATGCGGATCATCAAGAATTCTTTTTACAGCACACGAGTCAAGAACATGTTTTTTTGCAGATTATACTAAATAAGCGTGCCAGTACCTAAAACATATATTTAATGCGATGTATTTTACTGGAATTAAGTTTGGATATGAAAACGTTTATACTACAAAACCAATTCCGATATTAGTCTTCGCCATTTTTTGTACTCTTGAGTTCTCTGACAGAGGAATAAGAAATAAAAGAATATTTTGATGACTATAGTTTTAAATTTAGTGAGTTAGGTTGAAGCAACCCAACCGAATGGTAATTATGAGCCATTGGACATGGAAGAAGGCGTTATATGGCCATGCCTTAATTATGGGAAGAATACTGGACCTTCTGGACTGATTACTGCTAATCGGCTCTGCAAGAGATTTGAAGTAATTTTTTCAGGCATGGAATGGAAAGTGGTCAGCATAGATCTTCAAGAGATCATGCTTTAGATCTTCACATATGGATTCAAACCGGACTCGGGGGTTGATGAGAATATCTATATGAAAAGAGGATTAGTTTTTGGCTGTAGAGTCAGTGTAGTTTTACGCAGGGAAAATTGCGGTTATATTAAGGCCACTAATTCGTTGAGGTAGTACAGGGTATATCCGAGTTAATACTGAATGCACTATATACGACTACCAGGTTCGGGAATGCCGGATATATCTAAAGGAGATAGCGAGACATTCTGGAATTTATCTGGATACGAGGGCACAGTAAAGTGTTCGGAAATGTTGTAGCGGACGAACTGCCAGAGGCAGGGCTCTGGGTACAACAAGGGTAAATAGATAAGATCGTTGGGATCCCGCTCAAGACCTGTAAGACTCAAGTACAAGGTCCGCATAAGACAGATGTTCTTGTGAGGTTAGCTGTCGAATATCAAGGCTGACATAGCCCAGGTATTATAATAAGAAGTTTATTATCTTAAGGGGGCTGTCCCGACGGCAAGGTCAAGAACAGCTAATTGGTTGAGGTACTACAGGTTATACGGGGAGGATATCCGAATTTGAACTAATAGTAAAGCTAGACATTCAAACCTGGTGCTTTTCTGGATACAAGGGCGTAGTGATTAATGACTGGAAATGTTTGAGTGGACGAACTGCCAAAGACTGGGCTCTGGCTACAACAAGAGTAAATAGATATGATCGTTGAGATCCCGCTCAAGACCTGTACGAAACAAGTACAAGGTCCGCACAAGGTAGATGTTTTTGTGAGGTTACTTGTCGAATATCAAGGCTGACATAGCCCAGGTACAATACTAAGAAGGGGCCTGGCCCGATGGGGGTTGCATTCTACTGTGGCGGTCCTGATGGGGAATTGTCACATAGGAGCGCATGCGAGAAGATTGAATCTTCCATATAATAATTTCTTTACAAGTTATAGGGATGGGGGGGGGGGGGGGAAATAGAGAGTGCTGGGCATTTCTTCTAATGATGTCAAGGTTGACATAGCCCAGGTACAATACTAAGAAGTAGTCTGGCCCGATGGGGGTTGCATTCTACTGTGGCGGTCCTGATGGGAAATTGTCACACAGGAGCGCATGCGAGAAGATTAAATCTTCCATATAATTTCCAATAATTTCTGTACAAGTTATGGTGATGAGAGGCAAGTAGAGAGTGCTGGACATTTCTTCTAATGATGTCCAGCTCTTTCTTATATAAGCGCTTTGTATTTAGGCAGACCAATGCCGCACGATGTGGCAGCAATATCAGAATGTGGCGTAGGTGGATTGGACTCTTTCGTCTCGGGTTGGTTCTAAACTGCACTAGTGATATACATTTTTGTTAAGAAACATTCACACTCAGGCAACATATTGGGACCAAATTAGATCCAATAGCTAAAATCTAACCCAACCTAATTGTGAGTCACACTTTAATTTCAAGCTTTTCGGCCAATTTAGGGGTAATTCTGCACAAATCCATCCAACTAATTAGGTCTGTAGGATATATAACAAGGCAATGCATGCACAAAGAATGACTATTTAGTGGTGTTTATGGGCTGACGATGTCAGTCAGGTAGTTACCGTGAATGGTGTTCGTTATCGCGAAATGGTAAAAAACTTCTTATGATCGAAGAGCTATCCTGTTGCCACTTGCAACACAGCTAAACGATGACTTACTTACTTCGAGGCGATGTTAATTGCCAGCCACGATGATATAATTTGCCACCGTTGGACTTCTGTATTTCAGGATGTTTTTGGTTTTTTCTTTAAATAACTCGATCTAGGAAAATAGGTTTTGAGGAGGAGGAGAAACTAAGAAGTAGTATTTGAACGTTTCAATTTCATATAAAGCAGAAAACATGTCTGCAGGCAACTTGTCAAACTGCCAATGAAATAATGTTTTTTTTTATATTTAAATTCATCTTATAAATATTACAATTTTAGTTTGGTGCCTCAAAGCCAATAAGTAATTAGAGAGGCTAGTTGGCAAATAAATAAATAAATAAATAATTTTTCCATAATTAAATACATATTTAAATATTAAAAGCGGTATTGTGTATATAGAAGTTCTGAAAAATTACTTTTCTAAAAATCTTTAAAAAAAATTTTAAGTCTTAAAATTGTGGGACATAATTTTATATTTATTTTATTGCGAGGAATTAAACGGCCCATCTCTCGTCGTGGCAATACTAATTCGACGGCAATATTTGTTATTTGACACTGTTGGTCTTCTTTTTTAGAGGTTAATTGAGTAAAATATTACGTCAACCGGTTATACAGGGTGGCCCAGAAAGACCGAAGTGGTGTGAATTGCTTATAACTTTTTATTTAAGAGATATTTTTTTAATTTTTTTTTTTAAATACATTAAATTTATGGGGAATATTTTTGAATTAGTTATTAAAAATGATATCCCGCAAGTGGTGGCCATATTCTGCTTCGCACAAATGTGCTCTTTCCAACACATTTTCCATGACCTTTCGCAAAACTTCCGGTGGTATGTTGTTAATTTCTTCTCGAATATTGGTTTTTAACTCCTCAATAGTCCTAGGCTTATTAACATAAACTTTTCCTTTTAAATAGCCCCAAAGAAAACAGTCTGGAGCGGTTAAATCCGGGGAACGCGGAGGCCAATTAAAATTGCTGTTACGAGAAATTATTCTTTCACCAAAGATGTCGCGTAAAAGAGTCATTGTGGCCCTCGCAGTGTGCGCTGTGGCTGCATCCTGTTGGAACCATATTTGCGGATGGTTTTCCACGGCTGGCCTTACAAAATTTTGCAACATGGCCCGATATCGATCACCATTGACGGAAATGGCGACACCTTGTTCATTTTCAAAAAAAAATGGGCCAATGATCCTTTCTGAAGAAACACCGCACCAAACGGTACACTTAACTGGGTGCAATTGTCGTTGATGAAGTACTCTCGGGTTTTCCGTAGCCCATATCCTACAGTTTTGCTTGTTAACGAACCCATTTAATTGAAAATGGGCTTCGTCACTCATTATTAAGTTATGAATAAAATTTGGATTCTCTTGTGCTTTTTGCTGGAAATAAATTGCATAGTCAAGTCGTTGCTGGTAATCTGTTGGTTTCAATTCTTGGACAAGTTGAATTTTGTATGGAAACAATCCTATGGTGTGCAAAATTCGCTGCAGCGACGTCCTTGAGAGGCCCAGTTGTGACGAACGTCTCCTGGTTGATGTTTCTGGATCCTCCCGAATACTCTCCTGTACCACTTGAATATTGTCAGCCGTGTGGACAGTTCGGTGTCTGCCGGGACCAGGAAGGTTCCTTACTGCTCCTTGTTCTCGAAAATTTGCAACCAGACGGTTTATTGTTGACTGAGAGGGTGCAACCCGCACATTAAATTGACGACGGTATGCACGCTGAGTCAACACAATGGACCGTTGATTTGAAAAGTAAATTTCAACAATTTGGGCACGTTGTTCAATTGTGTATTGTTCCATTATAAATTATCCAAGTCTTCTTTACAAAATACTGAAAAGAAAAGAAAAAAAAAATTATAATAAAAAAGTTATAAGGAATTCACACCACTTCGGTCTTTCTGGGCCACCCAGTATATCAGAGGATAGAAGTACATATAACACTGAAGGGGTAGTGACTATTTGGCCGAAATTTAGTTTCATATTAAAAAATATTGAGAAAATTTTTTTGTTTTATTTACAATTAACAACATGTGGCTTGTTTGGTCTTCCTTTTACTTAAGAATTTTATTAGTTTTAGGGTTTCTAGTCCCATGGCGACGGTTGGACTTTGTCTTGAGCTTCACAAATAGGATGTTTAAAAACACGAAGCAAGACCTCAATCACGTTTAATTAATGACATGGCATTAATGTAAATATTCCCCTTTTTATTGGTACTTATTTTCAAGACTACAAATTTTGTTATTCAAAATATAAAAACGTTGTTGGCAACAAGAAAAATAATTTTATTGCCTTCTTTGTGTTTTGCATACTCAAACTAAGTAGTTGTAGTTATAAAAAAAAGAAATAAATTTGATAAAATGTATAAATAGTTGTTCATACTCAAAGCTACATACATATGAATATATAAGGTTTATAAGAAACATTTTGTTGATTACCACACAATAAGCCAAAATCCATTAGAGAGTACTTATTGTATTTATAAACATATAAATGTTTATTCGTAGTCGTAACATGGAAAGGATTTCAATCCCACAAAATAACAAAAGCTGAAGTATTAAAGCAAACAATAAAAATAAAATACACAACAACATCTTAATTCAGCCGGCACAAACATAAGAAAACTCTCAATAAATTCTATGAAAAATACATGTGCACATTTTCTTATACAAATTTTCCAAGCACAATATTCCAATATACACATTTGTATGAAAACATAAACTTACTCATATATTGTATGTATGTTATTTCACACCATTTGAATACATACTAAAAAATTAAGTTCTTAATATACAACTTTGCGCAAATATGTACATTTGCATGAACATTGAAATTTTGTTTTTATATGAAAGAATGTATTTGTATGTGTGTGTGTGTGTGTGTGTGAAATGCAAAAATACAAATTGATTCGTCTTGAGTGTCTTTCTATTGACAGTGGGACAAAATAAAAAATTCTGAATAAATTATAATAATTTTTGTTGTTGTTGCCAGAAGTAAAGAAAATTTTAACTTGAAGGAAAATTTATTTAAAACGAAAGCAAATTCAAACCCAAAATCACTCTAGTGATTTTACGATATGTTTTTTATTGAATATCATTTCAGTTAATTATTCGTAATAAATAAATAGCTATAATCTTTGTGTGTAAAAATTAAAAAAAAAAAATAAAATAAAATAAAAATAAATAAATAAATAAAAGGGGGAAAAAATGCCAAAATTATATTTTAGTTAATTATCTGCAGTAACTAGATCAAACACATACACACAGGGTGTTTCAAAAAAAAAAAAAATTCCCAAAAAAAGGCAAAATTATATTTTAATTAATTATCTTTAGTAACTAGACCAAACACATATGTACAGGGAGTTCCAAAACTCAACAACTCAGCAAGATTGATTGTAACCATCATGAGAAAAATCAGCAAAAAGATCTGCTTCGCTTTGACGCTGAGTTCTAAGCCACAAATTCAATAAAAATGGGAAAATCTAGCAAAAAAAAATCCTAGCGAGGGAAATTTTTAAATTAAAAAACGATACATAGAAAAATTAATAATTAATACGAATGTGAATGTAATTTTTATAAATTTTACTTAAGACAACACTTCGATTAAAATTTCCTCTACAAGGGAAATTTTTATTTAATATCAGTATTTTAAGAAATTCCTTTATTTTTTTCATTAGCGTCTAATTGCAAAAAATCATATAATTTCCATTGAATTTTTTAGTTCAGTAAACAATTTTTACACGGGAAATTTTTTGTTCATATTGGGAATTTTTTTTTCAGTTGGAAAAACAGCGAAAATTATAGTCACTTGCTCGCAATATTTTAAGCAGAAGTAGATATTTTGAACATTTTAGGGTCAAACTTTATTTGATTCAATATTTCCCAATCAGAGCATTGGAAAGGTGATTTACCAATAAAATACACGCAAGAAACAATTTTTCGTCTAGCATTGGCTGGACCTAAGTAAATAAAATTTTTCAATATTAATTAATTTTTGAACTTTTAGTTTTAAGATTTGCATACTTTAGTTTTTTTAGAAGCTACAATAAATAATTGAATTTGAAGAAGATATAAGTAAAACATATAGTGCCAATTTCACGCTAACGAAGCTGTCCATTCGTTCACACAATTATATTTAAAATAATAACAAAATTTTGAATGTTGTTTTTGTTTTAAATGTAATTGTGCGAACGAGCAAGCTGTTCGCTATCGTGAAATTGCCACTTAAAGTTTTGTGTTTAATCTGAACGTGAATGTCATATTTATAAATTTAGGTTCAGAAATTACTTCCATTAAAATTTCCCTTTCAAGGGAATTTTTTTTATGGCAGGTTTTTAGTGAATTCTTGTATTATTTTTTTATTAGTCTCTAACCGAAATATAAATCATATAATGAAAGTGGCCCTAAAACTACTATGGCATTTTTCCACCATAAGATTACATGTTATCAGTAATGTCAAAACCGTTTCAGACAATATTGAAATCCTTAATTCCCGTTTTGTAACAAAATGTGGATTTTCAGAAAATCCGCTTATTTGTACACTTCACTAACACTCATCTTCCCAAATATGTAATTATTGACATAGTGTAGTATTTATAACATCCTGTGTAAATCATTTATTATTATTTTTTCTCTCTTTCAAATTGAAGGTTTTTGTTAATAGTTTTCCTTCAAAATTTTAAATCATTTAACTGTATTACTAAACTCATTCATTGGAAATTGTTAATATTTAAGATATAAGGCAAAGCCATTTCTGTGCAATATTTATTTCGTTAAGTGTAAAAAATTGTAAAGCTTACTATTAAATAAATAAAATAAAATAAATTAATAAATCATATAACTTCAATTGAGTTTTTTCATTCAATGAACGTTTTTATTCAGGGGAAATTTTTTTATTCATTTTGGGAATTTTTTAATTGGAAAGTAGCAAAAATCACAGGCTTTTACAAGGAAAAGGTCCAAATATTTATTCATTTAAAATTTCCCATAAAGGGAAATTTTTTATTTTAAATATTTTTGGGCGCTTTGACAATTTTTTAATGAAACATTCAAAATAATTTTCAACTAATAATGAGTAGCCGAAAATTAAAATAATTTCCCAAAGGGAAATTTGTAGAATAAAAAGCTCTTTATATGCTTAAAGTAATTTCTTCTAATAGTAGGCAAATTTTTCTTTTAGGTAACGTTTTTACTGAAATTTGTTAGAGATTAAGAATTTCCTTATAAGAGAACATTTTTTTCTTGAGTTTTTTTAGGGATTTGAAATTTCCCAAAAAGCGAAAAAATTTGATTGAAATTTGTTAAGGATTAAAAATTCCCTAAAAGAGAAAAATTTTTATTGAAATGTTTAAGGGTTCCCAAATTTCCCTAAATGGTATATTTCTAGACCTGAATGATTCTTAATTATTATGTAAAGAATATTACTTTTTGGCTTATTTACATTAGCTGATACTAATGTGTATGCTAAGTTTCTTCAGGGTCTATTAAATTTTTAATTAAATAAAATTAATTTCTGCTATATTTCATTTATAAGATATTAGAAAATTTGACACATTAATCAGTTACATTTATATCTAAGGATATTTCTAACAAACACATTTCTTTAACGATATGTTAAATATAAAAGAAAAAAAAAAAACAGTAATGTGTTGTTCTGCCGGTTGCTAGAGTATATGAACATGTCACTTCTAATTTAAACCTTGCCTGTTCAAGTGCTTGCCCTTTATAAATATATTCCCCCCCTTCTCACAAAAATGCGATTTTCTGCCTTAAGTATTCAGCAATGTCTTGTGGTGTGAATTTACTTTTGAAAAGTGTTAAGGTTTTTTGGTTCTCAGTTTTTGTTTTAAATGTCAATTTTGTGATTAAGTAAATGAAACACGTCTCTTGTTCTGGGGAAATTTGAGAGAAAGAGAAACGAGGGGAAGAATAAAGAGCATGCGAATGCTAAGCTCTAAGGGAAAATATAAAACAAAGCCATACATACATATACTCGTATTATTATAACAATACTAATAAATATTATATGTTTTCAGGGAATATTCTAACAAACAAACAAGCGAACACAACTTCTAAATTTAGTCTTATTAATTCTTATATAAGTTTAAGGAATATTCAAAATTGCCCTTTAGTTCTAGGAAAGTTTATGCTTAATGTTTCTTCCTATTGAAAAACAGATTCTATTCGATGACAACAGTTCCAGCAAAAGTTTTTAAAAAAAAATATTAATTAAAGGAGCGGCTGAAAGGTAAATAAATGGCTTTTCCTTAAATCAAAAAAATTAACTTTTTTTTGTATTGAAAATTTAAAACTTTTCTTCGGAACAGTTGGTATATTCAAGTGCTTTGAATGTGCAAAGTTTACTTATGTCAGCCATTAGACTACTTGAAGATTGCAAGGAGTCAATAGATTTTCAAATTTTATTTCTATTTCTTATAGTAGTAAAATTGTCTCTTGCGGAACTTTTGAGTAAAGCACTTGTTTCTCCAAATTATTCATCGTATTTGTAAGTATGTGTAAGCGTGTGTATGTGTGTTTTACAAGTGTGGGAATTTTATGGCAAGAATTTTGCATGTATTAGTGTCTTGTTTTAAGAAAATTACATTTTCTTGTATTTTATAAACTAAATAGGGATTATAAGGATTTAAATGGCAGCTTGTTTTCTAAAGTTAAATGGTGAGGAAATTCGACAATAAAACAAAACAACTGTAATATATTTAATATACTTACAAATAAACAAGAAAAACAACTGCAGCTAAACGAATACAAAGCGAAGAGTAGAAATTTTTGCTGAATAATATATGTATATACGAGTATACATATAAAAATCTTGTAAACATGATTCTTTGAACAAAATTAATTTATAATTAAGATTAAATTTCCAATTAAGATACAGAAGTTCAGATTGTTTTTTCAGCTAAAGGAAATAAGTATATCGAACATTGATTAGACAACAGAATGATAGAAAGAATTACAAGTTTACATGCTGCCATCATAGTTCTATGATGGTAAGAAAAAGTAAAATATGATGGTAAAAAGTAAAAACTAAACTTGGCTTTATGAAACTCTGGTCGAGCAATATTTCACGAAATACACGTCTTTTGTTAGACCAATCTTTCAGTACGGCTCATTTACTTAGAAACACTTCTTTAGCGTTAAATCTTAAAAGAAAAATTTGAGATTTTTTTTAATTTTTCTGTTGAGTTAACAGCATACACAGAAGGTATTAAAAATTATCAGGAATTGTGGAAAACTAAAAATTAGTTAAAGGACATAAAGGGAAGTATATAATAAAAACTGAACTGCGTAAAATGTTTTTTTTTTAGATTTTTTCTGATTTTTCCCATGATGGTTACAATCCATCATGTCACCCTCACCGTGTTCGGCGACATGTGACATTGAGATCTGGGACACCCTGAATACTTCGAAAATGTATCAGTGTATAGTGAAGAGAATAGTAAAGGGAAATTATTGTAATTTTATTTTATTATGATATATTGGTATTACTCAATTATGTATGGAACAAAATATCGGTCAAATGGGCGCCGCGACCACGGCGGCACACCTCCATCCGATGGTCCAAATTTTCGATGACCCTGAGGCATAATGGAGGTTCTATGCCGTTAATGTGCCGAATTATCTCATCCTTTAGCTGTTGAATTGTTGCTGGCTTATCGACGTACACCTTTTCTTTCAAATAACCCCAAAGAAAAAAGTCCAACGGTGTCAAATCACATGATCTTGGCGGCCAATTGACATCGCCATTACGTAAGATAACACGGCCATTGAATTTGTTGCTCAAAAGAGCAATTGTTTCGTTAGCTGTGTGGCAAGTGGCACCGTCCTGCTGAAACCACATATCGTCTACATCCATATCTTCCAATTCGGGCCATAAAAAGTTCGTTATCATCTCACGATAGCGAACACCATTCACAGTAACTGCCTGACCGGCCTCATTTTGGAAAAAATACGGCCCGATAATGCCGCCAGCACATAAACCGCACCAAACAGTCACTCTTTGTGGGTGCATTGGTTTTTCGACAGTCACTCTTGGATTCTCATTCGCCCAAATGCGGCAATTCTGTTTATTGACGAATCCACTGAGGTGCAAATGATTTTCTTCGAAAATTGATCATCATTTTCATAATAAGTCTGGATAACTTTAACACGTTGTTGGATTGTGTATCTCTCCATGGTTCAAATTGAATAAGTCTGAAATAGAGAAATGTCAAATAAAATTCGGAAAAAAACTTGGCGTTTAGGTGTGGTTCACATTCAACATCGGCCCTGGAAATTTAACCACCCGATAGTACCAAGAAGTTTTATGGCCTTATTCATAAAAAATATTGTACGTTTATTAAACTTTTATTTGACAAATTTCTATACAAAACATACATAAAATATTTTTTTATGAATACTGGCATTTCACTGTAGTAAAATATTCTGAATGAAAAGATCTACTTTATAAGTAAAGCATTAAATACATAGAAGTCAGCAAACAACCGACTTCAATGTGTCAAACATGAAATATATGCATTTAAATGCGAACATTTATTTTGACAACAGCAAGACGACACGACTGCAGGTTGTTGTCCATACTGATATTTTTGCCGCAGTCGAATTAGACTAATTTCTATTTTTCTGGACTATAAAATAAAAACAGGGTGACCACTTGGAAATATTTTATTTTCTAATGAACATAAAATAACAATAAAATTTAAATGCTGTTTTAAATAATTTAATAAATATTTGTACTATTGTTAAATGTATGCACACATACTTACGGCCGTATTCATAAAATATATTATATGTTTATTAAACACTTCTTTGATAAATATTCTATAGAAATTTGTCAAATAACAGTTTAATAAACATACAATATTTTTTATTAATAAGGCCAGTAGACTCAAAAGAAGAAATCTTAATTTTATTAAATAAGTAGGATGTGATTAGATACATATGTATGTATATACCAGTTGATTTTACATTTACAAGTTTATTTTTTAAAGCCAAGTTTATTTTTTACGTACAAGTAGTTTTAATTCCATATTTTTCATAAAAAAATTTAAGAGAGTTTTGGTCTCCGTTTTAAAAAAATCGATTACTTGTCGTAAAGTTTAATTTCTTTAACACTGTTCTCATTATAGATCAGAAGTTATATCCAATTATATTTTCAACTTTGAAGGCCCATATAATCTGAAATCGTAGTAAACGAAAATTTTTTTAAGTTAAGTTGCTCGTTTTATCTTTTTAAGACTTTATTTGTTAGACAGAAGAACTTATTAATGAAAGTTTGATATAAACAGATCTAGTTCTGTAAATCAACAAATTTTGTGAAACTAAAAACTCTTCAATGGGCACACTGAAATATAATTTTTTAATTTGAAATTGAATAGTGCCCTACACGACTACAATTGTCGGTTGCAGCATTTGCTGTTGTGACGTCGTGTAGTCTGCTGTGGTCTTTGTGTTTAATGCTAAAGTTTCATTTGCAATTACATATACAACTTTGATTCCGCCGTTTCGAAATAGATGGCTGTAGCGGCAAGTGGAATTCGAATAAATAGATCGCAGATATCATACAATACGCTTTGGTATGTGTAAACATAATGTCATCGAATTACCAGTCGATTTATTTGTGTCTACATCAAGAAGTTATTCTCGACTAAACATGTCAGCTTACAAGCAAAATTCTCTTCATTTGCGGGAGGTTTTAATTTGCTGCTTGAATATGATGAAATCTGCGGCTGAGGCTCATCAGATGCTCTCCAATACCTAACAAACGTGTTTAGCAGTGTGGTCAACTCGGTGCGTTTTGCAGCGTTTTTTGGCACTTTTAAACATTTTTTTGTGCGAAAAATTCCTTGGTCGATGCGCTGTGCACTTTTTCCTAATTTTCGGTGCGCTTTTTAAATGACATTCAATACGTTTTACAATATTTGCTGTTTCATAAAAATTTATGTTTCGCTATTACACGATCAAACCAAGTTTGTCAAATATTACAATAAAGGCAGACCCTAAATAGTGAAGTTCGTGTTTATGAAGGCGCATGAATTTTTAGTAATTAATAAATGACAAAATTAACTATTAAATTTAAAAATTTTTCCGAAACGCTTGCATTAAATTTTGATTATCATAAACTTTTTATCTACTTTTATCACTCTGGCCAACGAGCTTTCACTGTTCACTTGCGAAAACAAGCATGTAATTCACTCTACGTTTGATAGAATTGCTATTACACGAGTTTGAAGGTTTGTTGTGCTATTCTGTGATCTGATTATCGTAAATTTGTTCGACATATTTTATCCCCTGCAATAACTGGATTGTATGCTCCTGCAATATAACGACAGAAAGCAGCTGTATTTGTGTGCACCTGATAATAGGCAGTAAACCTAATAGCTGGTTGCGAATATAATTAAATATTGTTGCTGAATACCAAATCGTTATCGCAATATCGAATATCGTTATAATTATTGTAAACATGCCAGTACCAGAATCGCACTAGAGGCCAACATTTACAAACACGAGTTCTATTGAAGAAAATTGATGGCATGCCATTAGCCGGTAATATCCCATCCAGTTTGATCGTCAAATAGCTGCTTAAAATATTGTTTCCTGATTGTTTTTTTAATGGAAAAATATTATACTTTTTATAGTACAAAATCGGTTTTTAAAAACAAACAAAAATAAAATTCTAAACTTGGTGCGTTTTTGCTAAAGGTAGGCAGGCCGCTGGATACCCCGGAATAGTCTAGGTTGTCCAGCTCACTTGGGTCCTGTAGTTGTTCCCTTTGTGAACAAAAATAAAATTCTATACTTGGTACGTTTTTGCTAAAATAACGCACTTTTTTCATTTTGGGGCGTTTTGAAAAGTTGACAACGCTGGTATTGAGAGTAATTTCAACAGTTCAAGAACGGCGATTTTGACGCCAAAGACCAGCATGGTGGTAAAAGATTGACGGTTTTCGAAGGTGCAGAATTGGAGGCTTTGCTTGATCAAGACTCTTGTCAAATGCAACAAGAATTGACAAGAACAACCCATTTCAAAATGCCTGAAAGTCATGGCAATAATTCAGAAGCAATGAATTTGGGCAAGAGACTTATTTAAATGAAAATTAATAAATTCTTATATTACTTTATTAATTGACAAGAGTTTTTGTCTCTTTTTGTAACAAAAATTGTCTTATATTTTTTAAATCCATATCTTAAAATTTATTATTAAATATATAAATAGACCCCAAATCTTTTGAATTGTTGTAGTTTCAACAATAAACTTAATCAAAATTTCCATCATCTAATAAAAGTAAATTGACAATTTCTCTTTTATATTTATTTTCTGCCTTTTTACCTGTTAATTTGCAAACATTTTCCTAAGAAAATAACAGACAGAACAATGAATATTTCAAACACTCAAGTGTCCTTTTGTCACACGAACACAATAATGGGATTGTTTATATCTCAGCATCATCTTGGAATTTTTTTTTCAGCAAAATTTTAATGCCTGTTAAAGAAAGGACGAACGTATATTTAATTTTATTATTAACAAAAAGCTAAAACTTCCAGAGTTTATATTTAATCTTGTTTTTTTTTTAGTTTTTTTTATTAAGACTATTTGTTGAAGGTCATTGTTGTTTTAACAATTTAAAGGAACAGGATGTTGTCAGGAAGTGCAGGTTTTCTTTGTTTGTCCGGCTTGGAACAAAATGTTTTTGCTTTATGCTCATACTTTTAAGAGGTTAAGAACAGCGATCAATAAATGTTATACATTTATTTATACAGGAGTTTTTGTTTGTAGGAATAAGAAATTTTTTCAAAGAAATTAGTAAAAGAGTAAAGCATTAAACATATAGACAGCCGCAGAATTCACGACTTCACTACAGCAAATACCGCAACCGATAATTGTAGTTTTGTAGTTAACTATTGAATTATTTTGAACACGGCAACAGCATAAATTTATTTACATAAAAGTAAATTGCAGTGTGGCCGCTTTAGAATTTTTAGCTTTAAAAAACTCCGTAGTTTTACAGAACGAACTCTGTTTATATCAAATCTTCATGAAAAAAGTACTTGTCTTTAAAAAAAAAGTTTTAAAAAATGCAATAAAGCTTTTGCTTGCTACGCTTAATCCAGTTTAGGCAGGCTTATAAAGTTAAAAATATAGTCACGCCTATGGGAATGACTAGTTCCCATGAAAATATTTCCCATTTGCAAACGTTAATATTATTTTTCACCTAGAAATAAATTCACATTTTCTATGTGTAATTCAATTTGGAATAATAACGCTAAAAATAAATTTAAATTCGTTTAAAATTCACCTAATCGTAAACATTTATTTTTTTCGTATTATTTTTGTTTTTCCCTTTAATTTGTTCACATAATTTTTGCTGGCGGACTGTATTAATCATATAATTAATTATTCCTTTTAATTAAAATGTGAAAGCTTATATTCAGCTATTTTAGGACTAGATTTTTTAATAAGGTGCAAAATGATATTGTGCTTAATGGAATGCAGAAACCCCTAAAGATGTGTTTGAACGATTTGATGTGTTTTTCTAAAATGTGTTTGGTGGAATTTCGGAATTCTTTTACGGAAGATTTAAATAATGCTGGACGTGTGGCATCAACAAATCTTATCCTCTGGCAACGCCTTCTACGCAAAAGAAAAGCTCGCTAAACATTACGGTGAGTCTTCTCTGATTACATGGTAATATATTGGATTGCTAAATTTAAACACGTCCGAACAAACACTGCATCAACCAGGAAGGCCAAAATAGGTGGTTACTGCAGAAAATATCGAGAACATCCTCGAAATCGTTATGATTGATCGCCGAGTCAAGTTACGTGAAATTGCTGAAATGGTAAACTTATCATATGAAAGTGTGTTCAACATTTTGCATGAATATTTGCATATGAAAAAGCTATCGGCAAGATAGGTGTCGAACAAAAGCGAGTTTGACAGACCACTTCACAGCGGTGTTTGGACATTATAAAGCATAATGCTGTTGATTTTTGGCGTCGATTAATAACTGTTGATAAAACGTGGCTCCACCACTACATACGTGAAATCAAAAATCAAACGAAAGAATAGGTGGAAGCTGGTGGAAGTGCTCCGAAGAAAGGGAAGGTGAAGTCGGCTGGCAAGGTTAGGGACACTGTATTGTGGGAAGCACACGGAGTTTAATTCCGCATATCACAGCTACAATAAATAAGGCCAGGGGTACACTGGGTTTTATAAAACGTTGGTCCAAAGAGTTCGCCGATCCGTACATTGCGAAAACGTTATATACTGCACTGGTTCGTCCTATATTAGAATATGGATCGATTATTTGGAACCCTATCTATCAGATTCATTAAAAGGCAATTGAGTCAGTGCAAAGGCAGTTTCTGTTATTTTGCCTTCGAGGGTTACGCTTCAACCCTCAAAATTTGCCTTCGTCTAAGTAGGTAGCTCATCAAGCTACCTACTTTGAAAAGCCGTAGAACTATGCGCAACGTTTCTTTTGCTCTGAAACTTATTAATGGTGATATTAGATCTGGATTTTTGGTTAATGAAATTTCATTTAACATTCCTCAACGCTCATCCCGGTATTTCTCTCCGTTATTTGTGGAATTTTCCAAAGTTAATTATGTTGATGCTGACCCTCTCAGGAGAGTGTGTATGCAGTTCAACCAACTGTTTGAACTAATTGATTTTTCATTAAATCTAAATGTTGTAAAGAATTCAATTATTGTCTATTTAAATTCATAACGTTTCTCTTTGTTGTTTATACCTGCTAATTATTTTGTTTTTACATATTTTAATATTTATATACACATGTACATATTAACATATTATTAATGTCTGTAAGGAATATTTCCATAGACAAATGAATAAATAAAGAAATAAAGAATATTGCTCATCGATTCTTGAAAATGGATCCACAATCATAGTATAGTATTATCGTTCACTATTGGATCATTGGATTGATGCAATGAAGTAAAAACTACCTTATTAAAAGAAGAAAAGGGAAAGAAAAAAGTAAAAACGACCTTATTAAAAGAAGAAAAAAAGGCTCTTTCTTAAAACAGCTGTCTTAAAACCAGTTCACACAGCTTTAGATACGATGCTAAAAATTACGCGAAATACACTTCACATTGGTTGATCATCCACCCTACAGTCAAGATTTAGCTCCTAGTGATTTTTTCCTGTTCCTAAACTTGAAGAAATGGCTCGCGGGAATAAAATTCACTTAACACGAAGAAGTGATTACCGAAACTAACGCGTATTTTGAGGGGTTCCCGAAATCGTATTATTCAGATGGTATTAAAAGGTTAGAATATGGTCTTACTAAGTGTATTGATCTAAAAGAAAACTATGTTGAGAAATAAATGGTTTTTGAAAAACAAAAATGTTTTTTTTCCTACTGAGTTAACTTCAATATCAATCCGTCTCATAAGAATATAAAATATTGCCGTATATATTTTTTTTTTTTTGAGCTACTAACTCACAAAAGTTTGTCTTGCCTTTAATTTATTTTTGAACATGGGGCACCATTGTAAATGCCAATAACAATAATAAAATTGTGAAATGTTTATTTTATTGTGTGAAAAAAAAATATTAGAATATTTGTTTTTATTTTAGAATTCGTTAATTTTCCAAATTTTAACAATTTAATCTATATTTTGATAATTATATGACCGTGCGTTGTTACCATATAAACGTGTTTTGCCTTTTCGCTTTGAACCTTTTTCGTCTAAATAAAGTGTGAGTTAGCTTTGTGCAAATAGTCTGTATTCATAAATAACTTTTACGTATAAACGAGACAATATACATTTTCTGCCTCTTTAGAATTTTCCTTATTTAAACATTCTTGTTTGTTGAGCCATTTTTAAACAAAATGTATGAGCTCATTTAAAGTGTTTATAAAAAAAAAACATCTAAACATTCCCAAATTGAAATTTCAATTCAATTTCTTCAATATAAAAAAGGAGACAACGGCAACTAGCGACAAAACCAGCAACAAAAGACATCTCTTATGCAAATCCCAGCACGTTCATATTACAAAAAATCTTAAGAATTTGTGTATGTTTTCTTAAGCGGCATAATTCCTAAAAAAAATATATATCTTTATTTGACCAAGAATAAAAAACTACAATAAGGAAATATTATTCTATTCTTTGAAAACTCCAAGAGCTAAGCGAATATAACTAAATTTGAAGAAATCCCTTAAGCACTTCCGTTGAAATTTGTGAGAGGAAAATAAATAAACAAAAAATAAACAGAAATTAAAATTTAAGTGACTTTTTTTTTTGTGAAATCAATACAGTTTTCCCCAATAAATGAAAAAGGAAAACATTCAATTCATTTAAGAATTCTTAAAAATAATAAAAAGCTACACCACAAATTATTACGAAAAACAAACTTGTTGAATAGATGACATACGAGTAAGCAAAACCGCAGTCAGAGACAAAGATGAACAAAAGAATAATATATCGCTCCTTTATTGCAACGTAGTCATAACTAAAGAAAGCTCGTTTCGAGAAAAACGCATTTCAAATTTTTAGCTTCCATACAAGTCTTAGAATTTTTTTTTAGAAAGAATCTCCTAGAAGAAACAGTTTTAAAGTAATTTGAATAACTGTTTGATACAATATTAAATGTGGTACAATTTTGCATTGTTAACTCGAAAAGTTTATTTTTTGAGATATGACTATGTTGCAATAAAAAAGCGATATATTAAAAGTTCAAAATTAAAAACGATCTCCAATGAAAATTATTTAGAAACAAAATTGGGAATTAAAAAAATCGTCAAGAAAAAACGCCAAATTAAAAACTCGCCTGAGAAAAACATATCCAAAAGATTTTTTTTACTGCGAACTCAATTCATTATTGCTCAATAAATGAGATAATACAATATTCAAGTCATTCAAAAATTCTTGAAAATAATAGACAACTGCACCACAAGGTATAGCAAACTTCAAATTTGTATAAATTTGCCGATGGGGAAAAAATTAATAATGAAAAATATAAAAAAATGAATACAAAAAGGCTCACAATAAAAAAATCATTTATGAAGAAAATAACGAAATAAAAAATCGACAAGAAAAAACGCCAAACTAAAATGGTGCCTGAAAAAATCGCAAAAATTAAAGCAAACGCTTTTAATAATATATCAACTACCAGCAAATGGCTGAAACCTCCCGGCAATATTACTGTTTACAAAATATATTTGCACTTGCAGACATTCTTGAGTGTTGGAAAATTTTTAAAAATGGAAAAAAATGTGCAGAGCTCTTAAAATTCATATTTTTATAACAAAATTTAATTGATAAAAATATTTAATACTTCAAAGCTATTAAAGAGAATACTTTTCAGATGAAATTTTTTACTTGCTTTAGAAAACCTTGAGTTGAGATTTTTCTTTATTTTCATTTCTAAGTTGCAGCTGTTAGTTTTGTGTTTTCTTTTTTCTGTTCTATTGTTCTTGTATGACTTTTATATTTTATTTACAGCCATGCTGGATTTTTTCTCTTTTTCTTTAATTTTTTATAGTCAACATTCTTTTCAAATGTAAATTATTTAATGTTAAATAAACTTTAACCTTTTTTTCTGCAAGTTGTTCAACTACCAATACTACTACTGCCACTTCTGCTTCTACGACATTGTTTAGCTGTTTGTTTTAGTTTGAAGTATTTTTTTCTTTTTTTTTTTTCATTATTTTCTTTGTACAAGAGTTTGTGTGTATTATGCAGGCGTCATAAATCTTTTGCGAAAAAAGTGCATAAACTTACACATACACACACACACACACACACACACATACACACTTTTGTTAAGAAAGTGTGTTCACTTACACACATTAACATACACACACACACACACACACATCATTACAAATGCATAAAAGCTTAAGTTTACAGCATTCAAATATCAAGTAACCTTGCCGGTGAAGTAGAGGGTGACGGAGAGGGAGAGGTAGAAGGAGAGAAAAATTTTTATATAAAAAAGTAGAAAAGCAGCAAACACGTATTTTTTTTTAAGTTGCATACACTATTTGTTATTTTAAGTTTGAGATAGAGTATGAAACTCGAAACAAATTTTACATCATAAATTATACAGCAAAAGTCTAAAAAATTTTAGTTTTTAAAATAATGTCTTAAATAACAAGTTAAAAATATACATATTTTTTTTTTATTACTTAAGGGATTCTTAACATGAATTTATGTACAAAGAAAAGTAATATGTATGTATATCTTCAAAGTTGTGTGTATTTAAATAAAACTTGAAAATGTTGAACTTGCATGAAGAACAAAAAAAAAATTTTTTTTTGTTTATCAAACTAGTAATATTTTCATATACACAGGCGGTTCGGAAACTTCTTAGCCTATCAATGAAAGAGAATAGTTAGTTTTTCAAAAATATTTTTATTTTTCAACATAATCTCCTGAAACTTCAATACACTTAGTCCAATGCTTTTCTAGCAATTCTATCCCTTGATTAAAATAGTTTTCCTCAAGGTCTTCAAAAAAGTGGTTTACAACTGTAATTGCATCTTCATGCAATTACAAGCATTGCATGCTTTTGGTCTATATTTTTTAATGGATCGTTCTATTATAGCAAAATATTTCAGGACAATGCTCCCAAAATTTTTTGTGTTACAACTAACATCATGCAAGTTTGCGTTGGACCACTCTTTATGATAATGATGTGAATATATTCAACCAGTTCACCAAATATTTAAAACATCACTAGCCAGTTTCTGGCATGAAAATATGCCACTCTTCATTCAGCTGCTACAAAGCCCACGAGAAAAAATCAAATTTTAAATTCAAGATTGACAGCTTCATATCTTGAAGTTTCATAATTTTAATTGCACAATGTTGGTGCTAATTTAGCCACTCGTTGTTAATCCAAAGGCCTGCATGGTGCCAGATTGCGTAATTGCAGTACTAACACAATTTACTTCAAACGCAATGTTTTCGCCCGCACCAGTTATGTTTGTTAAGCTTCAAATATGTAGATGGTAATGAAAATAGTGAGCAAGGCAATAGGAATATCACAAGACACTTTAGTGTTCTTAGCCTGAAGAAAAACGTGTTCACAAATCACTATTCTTCATTATGCATGCAGCTGAATAATTTGGAGATGATGTCATGCTGCTGTTGTCATTGTCGTGATTAATCTTAAAAAAAATATAAAAAAGTACACTTTCTTTTTGACATTGTTAACGTATAACCAATAACGTAATAACCTTGAAACATTTTTCTGAATAAATATTTTTTGATGTTACCAAGTATGTTTTTTATTTCAATATTAGATATGTTGTTATATAGAATCATCATTGTTATTTAAGTTAAAAGGCAACCTGATCATATTTCAGTATTCTCTTATCAAATATTTGTAATTGAGTTTGGCAATCTATTGAAAGTTAAACGTTTATTATTTTTGTACCTTTACGCAACCTAGCTATTTGTACGTAAGAATTCAATATGCCAGATCAGGCCGTGGAAGGAAGAATATTCAGCTGAGATATAAGTAAGCCACTTTTTTCAGATAGGCAGTTTCTTATTCTTGCCATTACTGCCCGGCATTCTTCACCAAACAATATTCAAAACCGCGATAATGTAGACATGTTTAAGAAAGAAAAATACAAAATTTTTGCATAATGGTACAGTTCACTTTGTTTAAATTTAATTAAGTTTAAATAAACCTAGTTTTGTTAATTGAAAATGTGTTAAATTCTTTAAATTTTTTATTGAAATAAGAAAAATATATATATAATCTATTTTAATTATGAATAATTTTATTGCCTTTTGCTAGTTCAGCTTTAGCAAATTCATTCAGTTCACTTCAATTTATAAATGCGATTTGAAGTCGTCAATTTTAAGGGGTATGCTTTTTCCAGAACATCTATTTGACGATTTCAAATCGCAAAACCATACTTCTTGCGTTATACGTTTCTTTGGCGTTTTCCAATCGAAAACGCTAAATTTAGGCAATTCGCGTTTCTCGGAACATGCCTGTATGTAAATTGTGGGATAACAATAACTTTTAATAAAATAAAATTAAACAACAAACAATTCGTTTGCTTCCTGTAATATCTTTGTAAATAGTTCGACGATTTATAATTGCAAAACTGTTCCCTGCTACGCATTCATACAAAACAGTCGCTGCTGTATAATTTTTAATGTGGTTTTAAATCTTTGAACATGAAAATGAATTCCTTCCTGTTTATGTGACATTTTTCAAACGTATGCATAATGGCCCATTAATATCAAACAAACCGCATTAATTATACGCGCACGACTCCAAGTATAAAATACCACTAAATATTACTCATACGTGCTGCTAGGGACTGAGTCAGAATTTTTTTTCAGTAATACATATAAATTTTTATGTTTTATTATAAAATAAAAAACATGACATTTGCTTTTATTTTAAGTTTATCTTAATTAATATCTAAAGAATTTATATATAATAAAATATAAAATAAGGAGAAAACAAAAACAGAGAAAAAGTTGCATGCATTTGTCCCACGACACAATTAAAATGTCACCTAATAAAAATAGTGTTTTATGTTTAGAAAGCATTGCACGAGTTTTCTTGTTACCAACTGCGTCGAGCCTTCGCTTAAGGGAATATACAAAGACAAAATATTGTATTACTTATCACAATTTTATTTTTTTTTTCTTCAACCATAGATTTCATGTTGAATAAAAATAATTCACGCAATTATTTATATTAAACGACCACAGCGTTATAAACGCAAGAATTACTCGCATGTCAGCGTTACAAGTAAGCATTTATAACAAATTTTCATTAAAAAATATTTAATTCAGTTAAAAACGAAAAAAAAAATGTTCTAAGGCAAAATGCTTTCCACGAAAATTTATAAGGATTTTTGCATAATAAATTAAAGACTCCAGGTGACTATAACATCAAGAGCTTTGAAACATAATACATATATAAATTTATGATTAAAATACAGCAAAAATCTTACTTTTTTTATATCTGGTTTTGCAAAAATTTTCAATCACATATTTTGTGTGTAAAAAAAATGTTTTCTAAATGATAATAGCTTTTATATATTTTCATTTAAGAAACTATGCAGCTGAAATTGATATTAATGTATTAAATTCTTTTTAATAAAAAACATATTGCCACATGTTAAGAGCAAACAAATAATGCGTAAGCATATCTCATAACAGTGCAAGTCACAGACATGCAGAGTTACAGTTTCTGACAAACGAAAGATTAGGTTTTTTTATTTGCATTCCTGCTGATTGCGCTACATGATTTGCAAATAAAGTGTAGTCTAACCAAAACGTACGTAGGTATCAATAAATAAAAGGAAAAAGTTTTCAGGGACTTATCTTAATATTTTTTATAATGATAGAAGGATCTATCACAACTAAATGTGAAGCAAAACAAATTAGTTCAGTATTTCAAATGGTTATTACAATTGCATAAGATAAAAAATACTTACAATATTATTTATTTAAAAAATATAATTTAAAAACTGCTTAAGGCACGGTATCATTAAAGAAATTTTCTTAAAAAAATTAAAAAAAGAGTTCAAATAACTGTTATTATTAATCTATTGAATTTTTGTTAAACTTTTTATAATTTTTTAAATTAGATATTTGTACATTTGTATATCGGCTTTTGAGTTGAAGTTTCTCCTTTCTTAGAAAGGATTTTTTACAATACAAATTAGCCATTATCAATAATTTTTAATTCAAGAGGACAAGAAAAAAAAAATCAAACTTTTATCTGTGTTCGTCCCTTTTATTATTAAAACAGTGAAAATCCTCATAAATATTGCTTGACCAAACTTTTAAACTGAGAAATAGATTTGTAAACATGCCGTTCCTTGTGTGGAATTACTGTATTCCAAACTCGGGCTACTCTTAAAACAAAAGTCGAATGATGAGGACAAGTTAGCATATTAGTTCTTGAAGTAAGGACGAAGATGATTTTTTTTTAAATGTATGAGGGTTTATTGTATTTAATTATTTTATAAAACTACAGCAGTCGATAAAAGTTGAAAAGTCAAACCCAACGCTCTTCTTACGTAAGAAGACACATTAGCCCTATAGTGTAGACCAGTGGTGCCCACAAGTTCTATATGGAAGAGTAAACACCAATACATTTAAGGAAACACTATTTTTATTTAATATTTTTCGTTGTAAAAGGCAAAACATTTACAACAACAAAATTCACACTGATAATCGCTGTCGTCAATGTTTAACAACAAAGCATGCGAAAGTGTTGTTGCTTTGCTTTTGTGTGTGTGCAGTGAAGAACGACAAAAACATATATAAGACGAAGTTGTTTGTGTATTTTTCATTGCTAGTGCTGAGCGCAGTATTTGTGTATTAAAGAGCACAGCTCTATAGCTAAGCGGATTTACAAAAACAATTGAGTAAGTAAGTAAAGTAAGTGCATATGGCTGGTCACACTTGGTGTAGACCATATTTAAAGCGAATAACTCTGTTGAGCTTAGAAATAATTTGTAGAGATGTACCCAAAAATACTTCACGTTTTCTCACATTTATCGGCAAGAAAACAGCCAAACGGTATAATTTCTGCAGAGTGAAAGAAACTTTAGATATTATTGAGTTGACTTGATAATGAAAGTCCAATTTATTATTAATAAATAAGCCCAAAACCTTGTGATACAAAACAACACTCAATATGGTGATTACGAATATGTATATACTGACTAAATATGCTATTAGCAAAGCACATAGCGCTGGCCTGTGCAGTGTTCATAGACAAATAATTTCTGTCAGCCCAATCTGCAATAAGCTGAAGGACACAATTGGTATTGGAAACAAGGTAATCTAAGCCCAGCCCTTTGCCGTCATGAAGAAGTTGTATATCATCATCATATGTGTATTATTTAGCGAAATCAATTACATTGTAAAGATTATTCATATCCTCCGCTATCTATGTCCACTCCATGTATTAGCTATATTTAGTTAAAGTTTTTACTATGACCTGTCTATAATTTGTGCATGTTTTACCAAGATGTAAGCATATGTATAATCCAAGCCGTAAATTTTTTGGCATATAACTTGTTCAAATTCTTTCTAGATTTTGTCTAGATTCTCCAAATCCTACTTATGACTGGGTTACATATCGTCTATAATTTATTTAGGTCTTCTAGCGTATGCCTTTGCTAAGTGATCTATTGTATTTTTATTGCCTAAGATATGTGTAGGCTTTGTATGGCCTGTATTAAGTTCATTTATTAGGCACAGTTTTTGAGTTCGTATTTAAATGTTATTTAGCTTTAAGTTCCATTTAAATACAAAATTCAGTTTTCACCACAAATTTGGACTAAACTTAAATGCCGAAACTTCTTCATTTAAGTTTTATTTAAGTTTTTCTTATAGTCCATATGGCTTTTGTGTGCTTGCATTTGTATTAGTGCAAAAAAGGTAAACAAAACACACATACGAGCTATTGCCTGTAGAAGATATTTGGAAATTTGTTGCTAATTTTGCGCTAAACAACAGCACAATATAATAATTTATTAAAAATAACTTCGCATGAAATAAAATTATTAAGTTTTTCTATACCATTAATAAATTTAATATTTTTCTTTACGAACTTTTCTATTCTGCCACTAACAAACAGCTGCCATAATGTTTGGAATTTAAGTAAAGCTGCCACACTTTCATCACATTTAAATAAGCACAATTATTTAAGACTATAAACTGAACTTGCATTTAAATACAATTTAAATTTAAATGAGAATTAACTAATCTTGTATTCAAATACGCAGTCAAAAACTGGGCCTTAGTGTTGTGTACTTCTTGCCTTTGTAATGACTGAGAGTTGTGTTTCTTGCTTTTCTTATATTTTGTCTATGGCTTGGTGGTATTGTAGCGATATATTGTCCCTGACTGATATATGTTATAATATGGCTTGATTTTGTAATGTCTATCTATAGCTTCTCCATGTCTTGCCTACAGCTAGCCCAAGTTTTTTCTCATCACTGTTTACACCTTGTCTACTTTTTGCCTGTTTCT
This sequence comes from Thecocarcelia acutangulata, assembly GCA_914767995.1. Lineage (NCBI taxonomy): Eukaryota > Metazoa > Arthropoda > Insecta > Diptera > Tachinidae > Thecocarcelia > Thecocarcelia acutangulata. Next base: position 16,989,660 of record OU612097.1, read on the forward strand.
TGCTACTTTTCCTGTTTATATCCAAGCCAAGTCATACACCAAGTGGTATATAACTTTGCTAACGATTATGTATAGTATTTCCATGCTTTGTTTTTGTCTTTTTCAGACTTTTGCTCTGAATTGTCTAGACGTAAACGTGAAAAAAGTTTATGGAGTACATATATTTCTTGTTGGTTCCTTTTGCTTTAAAAGTACATAGTCGAAACATTTTTATTTCTTTTTTAGGGGGTTATAATTATATTTGTTCTGTTGGACCATGATTAATGTTGAAAACTTCTGCACTACATTATTCAAAAAACACACGCAATAGTAAAAATAATAAGACGGTAGCAGAGCAATGTTTGCTTGCGAACTTTTATAATTTTAAAGTTGACATTTAAACATGCAAATTTATTAATGATATTAAGTGTAAAGTAACATTTATTGCAAAAACTGTGTTTGAAATTGTATGACAAAAAAAAAATATAAAATAAAATCTTGCCAACGGTGCAGGTTAAAGAAAGCAAGAAAAGTTTATGCATAAATGATTTGTCTAATAGTCGCACGCAGTACAATTAAGTTTTATAACGCTTGAATGAGAATTATTAATAATTATTTTTATAACTTAAATTTTTTTTCTCCTGCAGTTAAGTGTTTGTTGAAAAAAAAAAACATAATGATGTACTTAATTTTTTCTGCAGGGCAGTTTGTCCAGATAAAGTAAAAGCCTTAGAGTATGCTGCGTTTTATGAATTAAAAATCACAACAACATAATTGCTGCAAATGAAACGTAATATAAATATAAAAAATAAGCTCCCGTTTTTAATAATAAATAAATATTTAAAATACATTTTTTGGCATTTCTAGAAACCTTAATAATAAGAAAAATAACTAAACTCAATCTTTACTTAAGCTTAAAAGGCACACAGCTCAATTTAATATTATTATAATAGAGTTATTGAAGCAGATCAAAAATCCTTTCGGCACGACCCAAAACCAAGAATATGTAGAAATATTTATGTGTATTAAAAAATGTTTTAAGAAATTAAAAAAAAAAAAAAAAAACCTAACAAACAAATATAAAAAGGTATAAATTCTCCAAACTGTTTTTTTTTTGTAAGATTTATAGGAGTATTAAAAAATATTTAATACACATTTTAAACATTAAGCCATACGAATAAACACCAGGAGGCAAATATTCACTTTATTTGTGAGCACTAAAGCAAATAAATACTGCTTTTTTTTTGGGAAACAGAACAACAAAAGAAAAACAAAACTTAAATAAAACGCAAAATCAAAACAGGAAAAAAGTGATGAATAAAAAAAAAAAAATTGAACAATACAAAATGCATTTAAGTATAACAAAATATTTGAGAGTGTTAATACAACAATTGCCAAATATTTGTAAATACTCAGAGGCAATCACCACACACGCACTCACACACACTCAAAAGCACACTCTTGCATAAACGCTCATAAAATATTTGATAAAAAATAAGAAAATAAACAAATGTCATAAATATTTTAAGTACAAATAAGTTTTATATATTAAAAGCCAAATTGTGACTCACTCAGTGTGACTAGCAAACAAATAAAATCTACAAAGTGTTAAGGTAAAATTTAAAGCCTACTTTAAGGCAGTTTGCATTCAAATGAAATACTAAAGTGAGCACTGGGGAGATATTATAGACATCGCGAAAAGAGAAAGGGAACGTATTCAACCAAACCAATTTATGCATTATTCAAATGTTCAGCTATTCAAATTTTTAGCTGCCTAAAAATGGATATAGTTAATGTTGAAGCTAATGAAAAATGCTCTGTCAGCATGGAAATGTTTTCCAAAATATAAATATAACCATATTACAACCTTCTTGTTGAAGAGCTCGGGCCTTCTAATCCCTGACGTATCCCATTTACCAAATTTCCCAGAAAGAAAATGAAGAAAAAGCTTAAAAAGTTGGTGGGTCGTAGTCCATTAAGAGCTCTTAATCAACTCACCCATCTTATTATCGCTACTAGTTCCAGACATTACAGGAATATGTCGTACGACTACAGCACCTCGGACATTATTAGCTCCCGAAAACCGGCATGCACCATTGTTATCAGACAAAATAGTTCCCTTTCTCGCCATTTTCGGTTTAAGCCACAGGCAGAACGTTTCAGGTAAGGTAGACACCTCAACTATGATCAGCCCGGATTGCAATCAGAGCCATCCAGGGGCTATGCTGATCCCCATTCTGCCAATTTAAGCCCTTGGTAAGGGTTTCGAAAGCCAACACAACATAAGTCATGCGGCTTCCTAGAGTTTTATTTACTACAATAAATGAGGGACTCCTTCCCCTCTTTACCGCGGCCATATGAGCAACATCTTGTTAAGGAGTTCGGGCCTCCTTATCATTCATGTAAGCAATTTCCCAGCAAACAATGGAAGACAAGGCCTAATGAGTTGGTAAGCTGAAGCCGACTAGCAGCATCAGCCCTTAAACCAACTCACCTGTCAACCATCACAGCTGGTTCCTTACAGTGCAGGTATTTGTTGTCAAGGCAACAGACCCTCAGGAGTTTGTTGGTCCACGAAAAAAGCCAAACAATTATCAAGGATAATAACAGCCCCTTCCTGCGTTTTGGGTTTCAACCACGGCCAGAACGTTTCACCTCAACGATGATCACGCGTTGAACTGCAAGCAGAACCACCCGGAGGCTATGCTGATCCTCGTTCTGCCAATTTAAACAACATAAATCATGCAGCTTCCTAGAGTTTTCTTTAGTACAACAAACGAGGGACTCCTTCTCTTCTTTACCCGAAAAATAGCGTTAGGAATACTCTAAAGCAAAACCTGTTCCCCGGGGTATTCAATTCCGACGGCAAGAAGTGGCTTATTATGCCTTATTACGGTCTAATTACTCCTCCTACGTGAACATGACACTGCACAGTAGCCTGCATCACACGGGGACAGCGCTAGGATAGTCTACAAGCAGAACCTTTTGAGGGCATTTTCGATCATCTTCCTGTAATTAACCCTAGTTTCGAAATTCCAACACAGCATAAGTCATGCGGTTTCATAGAGTTTTATATGCTACAACAAACATGAAACTCCTGCCCCTTTATGCACCAGTAAACAGAGTGCCCTGGTTAGGCGTACACAAAGGCAAAACCTGCTCCCCGGAGGGCTCAAAACGAGATAGCTAGACCTGCAGTTTTTATGGGTAAAGGGGCCCGGTGAACTCTCCTAGTACAACAAAAGGATATATTTACATGGGATAGTTGACTTTTAGGGACTACACAGAATAGATGGTGTAGTGAGGTCATCTGTCGAATGTAAAAGCTGACATGGCCAAGGGATGATAATAGGAGAACTGTTGTCCTTTGGAGCTTGCCTCGGAGGAGGTTGCATTCTGTAGCGATTCTGACGTGGCATTGTTACGTAGGGGAACTTGCGAGGGGATTAAATCTTCCATTTAAAGATTTTGTAAACATGAGGAGGAGAAAGACAGTATTAAGCATTTTCGCTGTCGGTGTCCAGCTGAAAGAAAATTACCTGTAATTTGCTGAAAATTTCACAAATTGATTTCTATTAGAAGGTAAAAATCTTTCGTTTTATTACTTTTATTTTCATTTTGGACTATTACTCAGGGACTGACGCCTACATACACAGTGTACTAGAAGTAGGAAAATAGATTATGAGGAGGAAGAGGGAGTAGTGTTTGTGGACATTTGACTTAAACTTTCCAATGTTATATGAAATAAGAAATATGTTCCGCAGATGAAGCGTACGGCTAAAAAACGAATTCTCTCTGGAATTTGTTGTATGAGTCTCTTCGCAATCGACCACAAATGAATGAACTCTGGACGATGAACGGATTTTAGGTAGACATGTGCGAGTTTCCGGAACAAGATCCTTAATATAACAATAGCAAAATCCTTTGCAGTAACAATATAACGGAATAACGCATTGTATACTGCAGCGATATTCAGCCAATTTGGTTGATTGCTTTTTTTTCTAAAGTATTAAAAAGTAAAGTATTAACTTTAAAGCGTTTGCCTCAAAAGTGAAGCAAAACTGTAAAATGTTTAAATTTTTGCTACTTTTATAACTTTCGTTCAATACACTGAAGACAAAAGGAAATTAGGGGGAAGTATTGTTTAAAATTGAATAAACTGTAAAAAGTTTCCAAAAATAACAAGCAACATTTGGATAACTTTTAGCTCCAGGATAATTTTATTTAATTTTAAGTTTAATGATGACCACAATCAGTAAAGAGTTTTAACAATTTTTTTAATAAAAAAATAAACAAAAACTTTAACAACTATTTAAACTGAATTTCGGGATAAATATCTTAAGAGAAAATGGCAGAAAAACCAAGTGTACGATGTTTATAAAGTGTATTACACAAGCAGTTATCAGGGGGAGCAACAGACTTAAATAGTTTTCTTATGAAATCAATGCTAAGGGTAGGAAAAGCTTAAGAGGGAAACTGTTAAGTTTTTAAGCAGAAATGTTGAAAGCTGGGTAGAACAAAATAAATATTTGAAAAGAAAATTAATTTTAAAGCTGTCTGAAATAGTACAAAAAACGGAGGAACTTTCATTACTCTTTTATTGAACTTAAAGTTTTAAAATAATTTTGTTGCAAAAATCTGGATTATTTCCTGTTTAGATTTTGAGCAGCTGCAAGAAAAAGTTTAAAGTTCAAACAAACGATTTTAAAACTTTTTAAGTTAAAAAAATAAGAGTAAAATTATTTTTTTGTTTAATTTTTAACATTTTTCTAGAAAGTTTCATAAGTTAGAGAAATTTTTTTTGTACTAAGAATTTTTAGCGCAGATATGAAATTGATTTGCGACAGCACATGTGATTTCGCCCTGATTTGGCAGTGAATCAATTACTTGAAGTACACTCTCTCACAGGTCACCAGCACCCCCAAGTGGCTTGCAAGCTTCACCCAGTTGGCCACTTCTTGGCATATAGGATGGTCTGCAAAACAGAGACACGTGGAAGCTGGCACATTTAGTCAGTCCCAACACAACATAATACGGAGTTCGTCGAACACAATTGAGTGCTACGTATGCAAAATTTTTATGAAATACTCTCGAAATACGATTCATAAACTTTTTTAGACGTATCTTTCACTCGTGCCCCATAACATTAGGTTGCGTTAGAACTTTAAGAAACTGTATAGAGTTTTATTTGCTACAACAAATAAGAAACTAGTATCCCTTTATACCCCAGAAGGCAGAGGTACCTGATTAGGAATACTCCAAGGCAAAATATGATCTCCGTGTAGGAGTTTTTTTTTTTGTACTAGAGTGGTCTAAGGTAAAGAGGTAGCAGGAACTCTACTTGAAATAGAAGTAGTTGGTAACTGAAAACTCTTTGAGCCTAATTGGCTCACACAAGTCAAGACCGGAACCGTGTTGTTTATATATGGACAATAAGATGTTGAACTAGCAGTAACTTGCTATTGTGCTATAAAGGCAAGATCCAGTCTTTTGAAAGAAAACGGGCTTTTTGAGATAGTGACACATAAAAAACTTCTATTCCTCTGTAATCTAGAAAGTAGAGTTATTTAAATAGGAATAAGCCAAGACCAGCTGTCCGTAGAGAAGCTTTTAGTACTAGAGCTAACTGCAAACGCTAATGGTCCACTACTAGCAAGAAGTCTATTTGAAGCATACAAGTCTATAGAAATAATTGATAGCTGCAAAAAATCAATTATTTCTATAGACCTAATTGGCCAACTTAAGCCAGGACAGGAACCGAATTGTTTTTATATGTGGACAACAACCTGTTGAGCACCAAAGAATTAGCAGTAACTTGCTATTGTGCTGTCAGGACAAGAACCAGCCTTTTGAAAGAAAATGGATTTTTTGAGATAGTGACACATAAGAAACTATTATCCCTCTATACTCTAGAAAGTAGAGTTATTTAATTAGGAATACGTCAACACAAAACCTGCTCTCCATAGAAAAGCTAAGCTGCAAACGCTACCGGTCCACTACTAACAAGATGTCTCTTTGAAACTTACAAGTCCATAGAAATAATTGATAACTGTGAAGTCCTTAGCGCTCATTGGCCAACTTAAGCCAGGACAGGAACCGTGTTGATTTTAAATGTGGATAACAAGCTATTGAGCATCGCGGTTTTTTTGAGTTAGTGACACATCAGAAACTACTATTCCTCTATACTCTAGAAAGTAGAGTTATTTAATTAGGTATAAGCCAAGACAAAACCTATTGACCGCGAAGGTGCTTTCAGTACTAGAGTTAGCTGGAAACTCTAACGGTCCACTACTAACAAGAAGTCTATATGTAACTTACAAGTCTATAGAAGTAATTGGTAACTGCAAAGTCCTTATGCCTAATTAGCCAACTTAAGCCAGGACAGGAACCTCCTCGTTATTTTTAATTGTTGACAACAAGATGTTGAGCACCGTAAACTTATCAGTAACTTGTTATTATGCTATTAGCGCAAGAACCAGTCTTCTAGAGGAAAATGGTTGGTTTTAAATGGTGGAACACAAAATTGGAGCCCATTAAGCAAATTTGACATTGTTAAAGACCAGTGTTGATAAGGTAGAAACTTTTTTTTAATGGTATAAAACTTTGAAATACAGAAAAAAGAGATGCATTTTTTTAAATTGACATGATGTTTACTTTAATCGAAAGATAATCTTCTGGAATTATAATTTAAATATGACTTAGGTTTCCAACTGGCAAGGCTGACTCGAACATAGTATAATATAGAAATACAATTTACGAAAACTTTTTCCAACATTTGTGGCCGTATGTCGGCAAAAACGCGAGGAGTATTATCTTCAAAGTGGTCAATAGTTTTGGGACTATCGGCGTAGATTAACGAATTCTTATATCTCCACAAAAACTAGTCTAGCTGGGCATTAAATCACACGATTTTGGAAGCAACATTACGGGTCCGAAACAAGAAACATGCCGTTACCAAAAGTTTCCTACAAGAAATCAATTGAGACACGTACATGTATCACCGTCTCTTTGAAACCACAGGCCCTTAAAATTGAACCATCCGGTATTTAAGTTTTTTTTTGCGAGATATCTTTTTTATTTCTTTGCAAGCTGAACATGTTTTATCATTCATCAAATACTTTTTCTTTTATCAATTTGGTTTCTCTGATTAGCTTAATTTTCAAAGTAGCTGTAAAGAAAGGTAGCAAACAGCGGCGAAAAAAATTCAATTTATTTACGTCTCCAATAATGGCAATGACAGCCATAACACAACAAAATCTCTAAATCGTTAGCAATAGAAAATAGACAAAAAAAAAATCAGACGGAAACTAGTGTAAAAATTCAATTTAAATGCCAGAAGCGATAAAAAGAATAAGTTGCGGGTTTGAATACAAATAGACACTTTTAAGCCATAAGAGCCTCCAGTAGAACACAATGTAAATTGAGCACTTTTTGTATTTTTTTTTTTTTTTTAGCAGACAATTTAATAAAGCGGTGGCGGCAAAAGTTAAGTGGCTCTTAACACGTCAATGAAATGAAACGAATCAAATTGTACAGCCAGTCAGCTCTGTTTCCTAAAATTTCAGGCACTTGAATCGACTATACACAAACGTGTTTTTTTCGTTTCATTATTATTTTTTCATAAAACACTTATCTAAACATTCATCTTTTTATCTCCAACAACAGCATGATGTTTAATTTTTTCGAGATACTCAATGCCAGCGTTTGGAATTAAGTGTAAAAAAAATATAAATAAATTAGAAAAAAAAACAGTAACGTTATTAATAACTTCCATATTTATTTAATGTTTGAGAGCTGGCTTTTTTTTTCTTTCTTTTAATTATTTTATGCCAAACATGACTTGCCATTAATACTGATTGAAATAAGAAAAAAAAAAAAAAAAAAAAGAAAACAGAAGAAGTTAAAAAGTAGATAAAATTTTGAAAGTCGTTTTTGTTTAAAATGTAATTTTGCAAACGAACGTTCCAGCTTCGTTATTCGTGAACAGATACTAAATTTTTATTATATGATACTAAATATATTCCGCTTAGTTAATGTGCCACGGTACGCTAAGGAAAAATGAATTTCAAGCTTTAACATTAAGAATATGAGAGTTTTTTTTTTACAGGAGGAAAAGTTTGAAAATCGCAATATTTCTAGTACACGTAGAAAAAAATGTATGGTTGATATGACAATATTCTTGGAGCAACATACTATTATTGAATTATATAGTTGTACCTGACAACACTATATTATCATATATAAACCGCCATTGATGTAACTCTCCATAGTATTGTCAAAAAAAAAAAAAAAAAAAAAAAAAAAAAAAAAAAAAAAAAAAACTATATTACATTTTGGTTCAATATTGTTATAATAGTAAGTAATTGAAGTTACCATAGAGAGAACCATATTTTTATCATAATTAATTATTTATATATACAATAGTAAATTACAATAGTATTAATTGAAGCTACCATATTAGCCACATACTCAACCATGTTATCATACCAAGAAACTATATTTTTATATATCTTTCATTAAACAAATATACTAAAATCGCAAATGTCTTTGTTTTGATAGAACCATATTTTTGTCATAATTAATTCATTATATATACAATAGTATTAATTGAAGCTACCATATTAGCATCATACTCAACCATGTTATCATACCAAAAAAATATATTTTTATATATCTTTCACTAAACAAATATTCTAAAATCTCAAATGTCTTTGTTTTGATAGAACCATATTTTTATCATAATTAATTCATTATATATACAATAGTAAGTTACAATAGTATTAATTGAAGCTACCATATTAGCGTCATACTCAACCATGTTATCACACGAAGAAACTATATTTTTATATATCTTTCATTAAACAAATATACTAAAATCGCAAATGCCTTTATTTTGATAGAACCATATTTTTGTCTTAATTAATTCATTATATATAAAATAGTGAATAACAATAGTATTAATTGAAGCTACCATATTAGCCTCGTACTCACCCATGTTATCATACTAAGAAACTATATGTTTATATATCATTAAAGACGCAAACGTCTTTATTTTGATAGAAACATATTTTTATCATAATTAATTCATTATATATACAATAGTAATTTACAATAGTATTAATTGAAGCTACCATATTAACGTCATACTCAACCATGTTATCATACCACGAAACTATATTTTTGTGTATCATTTAAGACGTAAACGTCTTTATTTTGATAGAACCATATTTTTATCATAATTAATTCATTATATATACATATGATAATAAATTAATGCTAAAATATATAAATTTATATTTTCATGATATTATTCGGTTTGTTTCTCAATGAGATGAAAGCACAATTTTCCTCTTTATTGCTGAAGTATATAATCGTATTGGCTGTAATAAATCAAAAGTGTTTATTAAGCACTTCGTCTAGGATTGCGATTTTAAGAGTAATATATAACCATAATAATATAGTTAAATATAACATAGTATGATTGATCACAACAATAGTATGGTTGACTAATAAAAATTGTAATGACTATGTAGCTGGAAGTATGGTTAGCTACCTCCCCTGAGCTTTGCCGATCGCCGTTTAGACAATTACCTTTTAGTAGGGGTTTATATATATAGGTACTGGTAATGCTACAACAAACAAGGAACTACTACACCTTTATGCCTCAGACAGAAGAATACCCTGGTTAGTTGTATGCCATGGCAAAACTTGCTCCCCAGATAGTAGGGGAAGCTGGAAAATATGAATTTTTCGTTGTTACAATTTTTCACATACCTCTTTGATTAAACAATAATTTTGAAGTTTTTCAGCCATTTGATATTATAACACTTAATTTTTGCAATTTTTGCACTAAATTTTTATTTCTGCAGCCAACTTCAGGGTATAGGCCTGAAGTTGGCTTATACCCTTGGTTGTTAATGTATTAGAATTAAAAATTTTTCTCCAGAAAACTTTTTCCATCCATAGCTCATTCATATGAAGTTTATTGATCATATATCGCTCAAAGGGCTCCCTTCAGAAGAAGATCAAGTTCAATTCACAACCACTATTTCCTCTGTACATCCAGCCGTAATTAATTTTGTTTATGCATATTGGACTGCATGAGTAAAGATCTGGGCTGCCGATTCTTACTATGCGGAACAAATAACTGCTACAACTCTGCGGTATAAGAGTTTTACTGGTATAAAACATACTACAACTCATTCATACCCTCATTCGTGTACTGAAGCTGGAGTTAGAAAAACAAAATTTAAAATTATAATTTCTTTCATCAATTACAATTTTTTTGCAAACTGTTTAAATCTGTTTCATTCATACTCGTTTACCTGATTGGCAAAAAAAAATATTGCAATTCTTTTTTGAAAGGCTTAAGTGCATTTGGCTTGCCCCTAAAAGCATACTACATCTTAATACATCTTTTCTATGGAAAATTCAGGTATGTACGAGTATGTATTCGTATGTGAAAACATATGGAACTATTGGTAGAGATTGTACTGAAATTTATTATTGTTTGCTAAGCAGATGTTGCATACAAAAGGTATTTAAAATTTAAGCTTTTTACAGAAAATACTACATCTGAAGTTCTAATAACTAACTTAAAAAATAGTGTTTAGAACTAAAAAGAATATTTTAAATACTGAGAGTACTGAAAGCAAAATAATTAAGAATTATATTTAACTTAAAATAGAATTAAAATGAAATTTTGTTGGTTTTTCATTACAAATGAAAAAGTTATTTTTGAATAAAGGAAAAAAATATGTACAATAAATAGTGTTTTTATTGAGACTTAAACAACTATTATCGTTGAATTTTATTATTTTTATCGCTACAAAACAAATAAAAGAACTTAAATAAAAAAGCCAACAAATGGCATAAAAAGAACTTTAATGATTTTAATGCCCCTTTAAATATTCTCAATAAAGAAATAATTTCATAGTGAAAGCAAAAAACTAACAGACGTTTCGGCATCAGCAATAAACGATCTGTAACATATTTTTCGGCGCATAAACTATTGTAAGCGACTGTACTTTCTGTTACTTGTTTCCCTCTCTCTCTCTCTTTATTCATGCTTTGTATGATTTTTGTTAGAAATTTTCTATTCTTTGTTATTTGTTGTTGTCTTTTTTATCTAATAAAATCCGAGTATTTATTTCTACATCATTTCCGTTTATATTATACAAAATAATACAAAATAAAATTTTCTTTGCTTAACGAAAACTGTGCGCAAAAAAATAAATATATCTGCTCGAGGATTTTGCTTCCTGTTATTTTATGCTTCTTTGTTTGACACAAAAGAATAAATTAAATATAAAATTAAACGCCAATAAATGTGCTTTAAGTAGGATTATAACGAAAACTAGTTTTTCCACAGTCTTGAAGGTTATTGTACTTTATATTCTGTTTCCTTGGGAAACTAAAACTATAAAAAGGGCAAAAAGTATTAAAAAAAATGTAAAAATGCAAGTTGTTATCTATCCTACAGCAATAACCGCTATCAAACCTTTCATTTTAATAATATTATTTATTTAACTAAATCGTATATTTAGAATCTCAATATATTATTTTTAACATAAATGTAAAAAATACAGTTAGAAACGGCCAAAATACTGGACAAACAATATAAAGTAATTAAATATGGTAAGGAAATTGAACTACACTGCTTTACAAATTTTAAATTTGGAAAAATACCAGGAACGCCACATTCCTAGATAAGTTAATTGGGATCTCCTGAACACGAAAAATGCTGTAATTTTTTTCTAAGTACCGTTTCTTAGATAATGATACTTTTGTATTTTTCGATTAAAGGTACGACTTGTGGAGCCTAACCAAAAAGTTCGGGCGGAATTTACACCGAATATAGTGTGTCAGCACTGAAAATGAAAATATTGTCGTTCCACAAAATCCTTAATAAAAACTTTATTTTTCATCCGTTTTTTTCAAATTGCGCTTAAAATGTTGGGAATTAAATAAGCTATTTGGTAAAAACATAAAACTTTCCAGATGATTACTATAACGTAGAAAAGAAAACGAAATAAAAATGAAAAATTTTGAAACAAACGTAAAAAATAGGAAAATTTTGAATTTTGAGGTTCCATAACTCAGCCATTTCTTGTCAACTGTGAAAATGATTTACATCAGTACCTGCCTTGACGGCCTAACCTGATGGTGGATCAATTCCACGAAGTGAATTTTTCACGATTCACCACCGCCCCCGTGTGGCTTGCTAGGCTCACACAGGTAGCAATTCTTGTCATATGATTGCGGTCATATGAACAACTTCTTGTTGAGGAGTTCGGGCTTTCTAATCCCACATATATGCAATTTCCCAGCAATCAATGGAGGACAAGGCTTAATGAGTTGGTAGGCCGAAGTCCACTAAGAGCATCAGCCCTTAAACCAACTCACCCGTCAATCATCACCACTGGTTTCTTACAGTACACGTATCTGTTGTATAGGCAGCAGCTCCTCGGGAGATTGTTAGCCCTCGAAAAAAGCCACACACCAAACAATTATCAAGGATACTAACACTCCCTTCCTGCGTTTTAGGTTTCAACCACAGCCAGAACGTTTCAGCCAAGGTAGGCACCTCAACCATGATCAGCCCGGGTCGAACCGCAAGCAGAACTTCCCGGGGGCCATGCTGATCCCCGTTCTGCCAATTTATAGCCTTGGTAAGGGTTTCGGAAGCCAACACAACATAAGTCATGTGGCTTCCTAGAGTTTTGTTTGCCGCACCAAACGAGGGACCCCTTCCCCTCTTTTCCCGAAAAACAGAGCGCCTAAGTTAGGAATACGCCAAGGCAAAACCTGTTCGCCGGGGTGGCCATTTCGTGTCAGATAGATATTCGTATTATATCGACGGGAAACGCTTTCAATAACCTTTCCAACGATATGCAATTTATCTCGAACTTTTTGGTTGGTCGCCACAGGGGTTTGAGTGGGACCAAACACCGAAAAACACAAAAGTACCGTTATCTATAAAACATTGTTTTTCTTAATCACTATGGTCATATTTCTAAAAACTGGCAAACCTCGATCCTCCTACTAAATACCCAACAGCTTCGGCTGACCAGCGGTTTTCGGTCTAGTCTGTTCGCACAACAGCTTGGGCTGACCGTTCTCCTGATTGTGTACTTACGAAAGTACATCCGACTCCTTCTAGGAGGAATATTCACCAGCAGTCGTTCTTATACCGAACTCGATGGAATTTAAGACACATCCGATTCCAGTGTGTGCTAAGTACAAACACAAACCGGGCCCAAATTGCGTCTATAAGAAGATATATATCCGACATTGCTGTGAGCAATCATCACGCAAGCCCAACTACGAGCAGTGTGAGCCTAAGCCTATAACTGTTTTTATTTTAAATACAGAATAAATAGAATTTTGAATAATTGTAAGTCTCAAAGATCCTGTATTCTGGATGTCGGCTTGTGTTCTTAGCCGACGACAAAACCATGTTACACCTTTAGGAAAAATAGTTTTAAAAAAGTTGTGTAAAAACATTTATAAAGCACGTGTTCGAAAAACACGTCTATTAAAAAAATTCTTCATTAAAAAAGGAACGTTTAAAAAAGTTCATTCTAAAAAAGTAGTTTTTTTGGTGCAAAAAGTACATTTTCCAAGTGTTGTGGTAAGAAAAAGATTGCTGCGCTGTGAAAATTTTGCTCTGAATAGAAAATATTCCCTTTTTGAAATTCAAAAACTCGTAAGCTTTAACACTATCAAAATTTGTTCTAGTTTCTTTGTTTGTGTCAACACCTCCACAAATTAATCCTCAAAATCTTTAAATTAAAATGTCAAGATAAACAACAAGGCCAAGATGATTGTTCTTCGAAAGTGTTTAAAATGAATGTAAGTAAGTTTGTATGTATGTGCATGTGTATATATGTGTGTATGTAAGTTATTTGTTTATTTATTTTAACTGCATTTTTAGCAAATGCTGTAAGGCCATTAGTGTATCGCTTGAGCTTAAAATAGCAACCACTCAGTATAATCAATCTTTAAAACTGTGTTGTATAATAAACCTGCTGTCGTCTTACCGCAGCAAAATAGTTTGAACGTACCGTTTACTCGTAGCTCACTAAGATCTGGTGTAGCAGCATTTTGTGCTCTCAGCTTGGAGGTAGCAGCTGTGCTGTGTGCTCAAGTCAAGTACAACTCTTTTGTTTGTTTTGTATTAAGAACCATTAAACGCTTAAAACATAAGTATGTCGTAATAATAAATTATTTGTGGTAAATCGTACCTGTACCAGAGTCTGGGCATTAGGTGGGGTGTCAAGTGATCAGTAGGTTTATGATATTTTTAGTTTAAAAATGTAAAATAATAAAATTAACACACCTAAATGTTTGTCTTTAAGGAACTTTTTTATATATTTAAACATTAAAAGTATAAAACTGAAGCTGCTGTTCTCATCCTAATGCATGGAAATAAATCTTTCTGCACAATGGACCCACATAACGTTGCGGTTCTTGTGGTCTTAAGCACCCTGTTCAAAATAAGAACTAAACGATGTTTAATTTTTGTAAACGAAAATAGCAAAACCAACTGTAATAAAGTTGCACATTTACAATTTAAAATTAATTGCCGTTTTGTTGTGCACCACAACACAAATGATATACATATATATGTATGTATGAGTGTTCAAATTTCACGACACGTCTTTAAAGACTAAAAAAGAACTTGCAAAATTATATTAAACAACTTTAAAATTTACTATTTTTATAAATTATAAATTTAAACGATTATAAACACCTTGTTTCCCAGCTGTCTATATGGTTGCTGCCAAGGCAGGTCTAAGCAGGTCGTGGCAGAATTATAATAAATAGAACACAAAAAAACCTTACAGATATTCTGTTAATCGAATTTTCGAAAAAATTTCAAAATTTTTTTTTAATTTTATTTGAAAAAGGAGGGAAGTCTATGTGCTTTTTACAAAATTTAGACAATTGTACGCAAAGGAAACGAAAGCCAGCTATGCTTACACTATTAAAGCTGCCTTGGTTGCTACGATTTGTTTTTTTTTTTGATTTTATCAAAAGGCAGAGAACAAAAGTTCAAATAAAAAATCGTAGTAACCAACCTTTGTTCATTTGTTCGAAAGGTGCAAAGAAAAGTAGAAACGTGTGCAAAAGAAAATGCTTGTTTTTATGTTTTGACAGTTTTTAGTAAAACATTTTTCTTTTTAAATTCTCAATAATTTATTTAGATTCTTGGGATATAAAGTTGGATGTTTGAACATATCTTACAAAATTGTCCAAAGTCTACTGATGATCAGGGTATCCTCTTAAATTTCAACATATAGACAGCTGAGAAACATTAGAGACAAGCTGTTTATTATTTCTTTGTTTGGTATCAGTCTTAGAAGTGAATAACACTCAATTGTTTATAAACTCAAAGGGAATTATAAATTTTTGAAACATATAAATTTTTGTAGAAAACAGGGTTTATTCCTGTGTAAGGCAATTTTTTTGGAGTTTCGAAATATGGAATCAAATAAATGCCAATTTATAAAGTGACCTCTAGCTCAACAAACAAATACTAATTTTTTATATATTTTTATATGTTTTTATATATTTTTATAATTTTTATTTTCTTTTAAATTAAAATTTTTCTTGTATTTTAACTTAATTTAATACTATACTATTAATATAAGATTAAATCTTGTTGTAAAGAAAATAAACAAATAAATAAATAAATAATTTAAACATAAAAGGGATGAAAAATTAGCAGCAAGAAATTAAAAAAATATCTCTTGGGAAAAATTTTTTTTAAAAAGGTACTTTGTAATGGCCCTTTTTTGGAAAAGTACTTTTTTGGAAATGATTTATTTTGTGAAAAAATTTTGTTTGAAACAGGTACTTTTTTTTTTTAGTAATGGTACTTTTTGAGAGGAACTTCTCTGGAAAAATATTTTTTTGGAACAGACACTTTGTTTGCAATAATAACTTTTTTGAACAAGTATTTTTTTTAGATAGTTTTTTGAAATGGTACTTTTTTGAAAAATAAATTTTCCCAAAAGTACTTTTTTATGAAAAAGTTATGTCTTATTGCTGATATTTTTTTCAGCATTGAAATTTTTTTGGAAAAGTAACTTTTTTGGAAAAAGTACTTTATTGCAATAGGTACTTTTTTGGATAGTTCTTTTTTGGATAGTTACTTTTTTGGATAATGTGTTTTTTCTTCTTTTTTTGAAAAAGTGCTTTTTTGGAAAAGTTAATTTTTTTTTTCTTTGAAAAGAAATTTTGCGCAATATATAGTTCCTTAAAATGGTACTTCTTTAATTTTTTTTTTATAAAAGTGTACTTATCAAAAAGTACCTTCTGGAACATAAACTTTTTGTGTATGATATATTTTTTTTTAAAAAAGGTACTTTTTTGGCAGAGGTAAATTTGTAGCAATTGTACTTTTTAGAAAAATTAAAAAATTATTTTTTAAAAAAGTTATTTTTTGTAGAAAAACAATTTTTTAGATACGATACTTTTTTGGAAAGGTACTTCTTTGAAAAGCATATCTTTTTTGGAAAAGGTACATCTTTTGGAAAAGGTATCTTTTTTGAAAAACGTTTCTTTTTTTGTAATAGTGTTTTTCTTTCTTTTTTTTGTGGAAAACGCATTTATTTGAAAGGCTTTAATTTGGCAAAAACACTTTTCTAAATAAATTACTCTGAGTTGCTGTTTTTTAGGAAAGTTATCTTTGTGTGGAAGATATTTTTGGAAAAAAAACGTTTTGTGGAGAAATAACTTTTTTTTAAGCAAGTTACTGTTTTAAAAATTATTATAAAAAACATTATTAAAAATGTGCTGGCTTGAAAATTTTTTTTAAAGCAATAATTTAGAAAAATAATTTTTTTTTAAAGCGCTATTTGTTTTTGAATATGCAGCATCATTTTTTAAAAACAATATCTTTTTATAAAGAAAATTTTAAAAACTTTTTTTTTGTAATGTTGCTTTATTCAAAAGATATCCTTTTCGAAAAGGTTGAACTTTTTGAAAAATAAAGTCTTTAAATTTAATGAAAAAATCTGTTTTTATGAATTATTTTTTGAGAAAGTAGAAAGTTTTTTTAATATCAATAAAGGTAGCATTCGTAGGCGGTTTTCGTTTTAAAAGGCGATAACTCAGAAAAATTCGTTTTATAAGGAACCTGTTTTATAAGTAAATAATTATTTAAGGTACTTGTGCTAGGCGATGATGAGTTGAAAAGTACCTTTTCAAAGAAACTAGTTTTAAGCTGATTTTTTTTAACTTTTTTTTCCAAGTAGATGACATTTTTGTTTAAAAGATAACATTTTTGGTAGTTTCTGACAGAAGCAATTTTTGTTTATATGTATGTATGATATATTATTGTTCTTATAACTTTCTTGCAACAGAGATAAATTTATTTTCATCCTATATTTTATTTTCGAGTTTGTGTTGAGCTTATACGAATATATATGTAAATGGAAGAATTCACATATCATTGCTTTATTAGAACACAGTCACAACTCAAAAAACTTATGTTAAGGTGCGATAATACACCGCACTTTGGTTTCATTAAGTTATACTATCACATGCAGCTAGAAGGATTTCCCATTACTTATAGGAAGAACATAAAAAGCAATTTTCTCAAACCCAGTGTTTTTCAGTTATGACTTTATGTCATTAAGCGAGAGCGTGTATGCAAATCTATTTGTATGTATATGTGAGAAACAGTGTTTGTTTAAATACAAACATAAATATTTACCATTCATGTGTGTAAGTTAAATTATTAACTACTTTTTATAACTGTAGCAATTTGTGATATTTTCAGACGCCCTGTGATCCCACTGATTGCAATTCATTTGCTGAAAGGAGTTTCTAGAGAAATTTTCCTCCTTTTTTTTTTTTTTTTTTTTGCCTGGCAAATGATAAATGGGAAAGTCATGCCTTTGGAAAGTTCCAGCAGTTTATAGTGCTTGTATGTTAACTTTGCTATTGTTGGAAAAATTGTTAAAGTTTAAGAAAAAAAAAAAAAAAACATAAAATGTTTTGCTTTCATTAAGTTTTTTCTTGCAAGTTTTAATAAGTTTTGCCTCCTTTTACACAAACAACAAGCACACACGCACACAATCTCCCGCTTCCCGGTTGCAAAATAACGGCAGCTTTAAGTCATTATTATAGCTTAATTATTCTGTTTTGTAATTCCAGTTGTTGCTTTTTCACATCTACATGCTTGTAATTAAGATGTTTATCAGTTTTTCGTCTTCAGTTCAAACAAAAGTTTCGTAGTAATGTTTCATTTGTCTTAACTTTCTGCTCGAGATGGTGTGTGTATGTATGTGTGTGTGTGTGTGTGTGCAGGGTGCTTTGCAGTTCGTTTTTTAGCGCATTAAAACTAATAAATAGAAAAAGAGTTGCAATAAAATGAGGCACAAATTAAATTCTTTGTTCAGAGTTTTTCCTGCCAGTTGTTAATCAGCTGCAGTAAAAAGTCTTATTAAAGTTTCTAAAAAATATAATCCAGTTCTTATCTTCTATTTTTTTTTTAATTCTAGTATATTTTCTTAAATTTAATTGTTTACCACTGCTTTAAATTATAGCTGTCTTTAAAAAGTATACAATAACTGCCCATGTTAAGCGGATTTGCTTCAACATGTGTGATTTTTATTGATTTATATTTTTGATTAAATGGCCATTTATTGCATAATTTTCAATTAAAATTCATAAATGTAAAGAAGTATTGCATAAAACCAGGCATCCGGCCAATTTGCAGAACCCATACACATGCACAAGCTTATACACATATGCACATATTCGTACACTCAATACAATATCCAGTACATTAAGTATTCTGCACAATATTTAAATTAAGCTGAAAAGGATTATTAAATATTCTTTTTTCCACCAAAGGAAATAATTAACAAATGTTAAAAAAAAAAACAATAAAAAGGAAACAATAATGTTAACGGAAGATAAAGTATACAGTGGAAGCCAGCAAAAATATGATTAAATTAATTAAAAGACAAACGCAAACTAAGATTTTAAATGCTAAATTATTTTATTTTCATGTGTGTTATAATAAAATACTGGTGGGAATCACAGGTCGATGCAGTCTACCGCATTCCATTTTATTACCGCTCTTAAATAAGGCAGTCTCATAAAAAATCCAATGTTGAATCCTATAAAACTGAAAAACGCCACAAATATATTGTTTATTCATATTTGGCAACACTGTTTTTGTTTTACTTGTATAGGGTGTTTTTTTAAGCTAGATAGAACTTTAAATTGTAAAAAGTAACACAAAAAATTAAATTTTGATGAAACATTTTTTTTATTTGTTTCAGTATACTCTGACAAATCATTGAATTGAAGCCACGAGACCATTGTATGCGTCGTTCTTTCGCCGATTGGGCTCTAGAGCAGTTGGCAACTGACCCGTTGTTTTATCGCAAAATTGTGTTCAGCGATGAGGCGCATTTTTGGTTTAACGGCTTTGTTAATAAGCAAAATTGCCACATATGGAGTGAGACCAATCCACAAGAGACCCTACAGACTCCATTACATCCAGAAAAATGCACTGTTTGGTGCGGTTTTCATGCTGGTGGCATCATCGGACCTTATTTCTTCAAAAATGAGGCCGGAGCTCGCGTTACGGTCAATGGAGATCGTTACCGCACCATGATCAATGATTTTTTGTTTGAAAATATGGATGACATTGATCCGGAGGAGATGTGGTTTCAACAGGATGGCGCTACGTGCCATACGGCGAACGCAACCATCGACTTACTGAAATCAAAATTTGGCGATAAGTTGATTTCGAGAAATGGACCTGTCAATTGGCCTCCAAGGTCGTGCGATTTGACACCTCTCGATTATTTCCTGTGGGGCTACGTGAAGTCACTGGTTTATGCTGATAAACCAGCAACAATTGACGCCTTGGAGGCCAGCAGTGCTCGAAAAAGTGGCCCAAAATTGGACGTCCATATGCCCGAAATCATTTTCAAATGTTAATGTCACGTATTGATCTTTTGAATAAAAAAAAATTTTGATTACAATTTAATTTTTTGTGTTATTTTTTACAATTTCAAGTTCTATCGGGCTTAAAAAAACACCCTATATTTAAGTCAATTATATATATATATATATATATATATATATATATATATATATATATATATATATATATATATATATATATATATATATATATATATATATATATATATATATATATATATATATATATATATATATATATATATATATATATATATATATATATATATATATATATATATATATATATATATATATATATATATATATTTTGTTGGTTAGTGTTAGTAACAAATTAATAGCCGCTTTACTTCTAAAATACTGAACTGATCACTTCTGTGCAGAAAGAACTATAAAATGATATATAACTTTTCTAAAGCGCTGCAGTGGTCCACGGCTACAAAAGGGATTTTAAAAAACGAGTTTACCCTGAAGGAAGTATGGGGTTAAGTGTATCTATGTCAACATTTTTGTCAACATTTATGGTGTCTTTCTGGTGACACTGTCAACAAATTCTTTCCATGTCTTTTGTTTTTGATAGATAGAGAATATGTTTTGTTAATAATTTCATATGTTTTTTAAATTTATCTGTGGCCGCAAGAAAATAGCTAATTCTATTTAAAAATAATAATAATAAAAAGGCAAGTAAAAAGTGCTAAACCAGTTAAATATTTTATAATTATAGGTAATCATTATTTGTTTTACTATTGACATTTTCTACACGTGGTGACAGCGTCTATAGGTCAATAGTGTATTACTATCGACATTTCAGTACAATTTTACTATTGACATTATCTTCATATGACCCCACAAGAACTACCCAGTCAGTATTGACGCAGTCTACTGGTAGATTTCGTAGGACAAGTCTGTGTTAAATGTCATTATTAGTTAGCATTAGTAAGGATACAATTTGTCAGCAGTACTGGTGACATCGTCAATAGGTAATCACTATAGTTTTACTATTGACATTTCCTGCAGGGTACCTATTAATTATACATATAGATATCAGTGGCTGTGTTCTGTAACTTTGGCGAGAAGTTCTCGCGTCAAAAACTTGTGAAACAAATTATTCCATCGTTTCTCGAAAAGTGAGAAAAAACTGCGTCTGTAACTCATGTCGAAAACTATCCAAAGCGATTACGTCGTTACGTTAGAAATGTCCGAAAATATAAAACGATGCCGACATGCAATTTTAAAAATTAAAGCGCCAGCCACAATTAGTACCGCCGCCGACCAAAAATTACTAAAGCTAAGAAATTTTGTTCGACGGCGCCATATTATAACCGCCGGCTATTCTAGAAAATGTATGGTATGGCTCTAACATTTACATTTTATTTACAAATATATACATACATACTTATGCACAAAATTTTGTAACATTAAAAAAAAAATTTCAATTTGTGAATTCTGAAAAAAACATTATAAAAGTGTTACAATATACTTTATTGGGTCGGAAATTTAAATTGTAGAAATTACAAACTTATATAAGTATTCCCTTAAAACTTGTTGTGTGAAGAGTATAAAAATTAAATGAAAAGTTAAAATAAAAAAACGATCATTCTAAACTGTGTAAATATATATGTGAAACTTAATTGAACTGCAAAATACTTATTTTTCAGCATTATTATTCATTTAATGATGATTGTTTTTATTTGAAATACTATCTCACAGCCTTTTTACTTGCGAGAAATAATGACAGTTGAAAGCGGGAAATGTTTTCGTAGAAGTTTTAAAGACACAGTTTTTCTGTAAAATGGCGAGTAATTTCCTTACGTGACAGCTATTACTCACCAAAAAAAGTTATAGCTACAGTTTAGTGAGAAAAGCAGCTGTTTGTTTCAACTTTGTTTCATTTCACACGTTTCAGTCGAAAAGTTTCTCGTGGCGAGAGTTACAGAACACAGCCACAGGTTTCAACTCTTTCAATTTCACTACAAGTGATTTTAAAACACATATTTGCTACAAACAGTTTAGTAGCTTTATGTTCAGTATTTCAATGATAACTGTATATCAGTTGAATTACTGATAAGTTGACAGAGCGTAAGAGAGAAACCTTTACTATCTCTGAAAAAAGTTCGCTTCAAAACATATAGAATCACACTAATTCAACGACTTTATCACTTACTAATATTTATACAAAATTAATGTTCTTATATTCACACACAGCGTATCAAAAGCGTTAAATTACGTTGCGCTTTACGTCCTAATTAAGGTTGCACTGTCAACTATATTTAAGTCAGTAAACTTGAGTAGTTGCAGTAATTATCTTGAATGCAAATAGAATACGAAAATTAATGTTTTAGTTAGATGCAAATATTTGATAAACAAAAAGCAAATGAGGTTTTAACACTTTCAATTCCACTATAAGTGATTTTAAAAAACAAGCTTGCTACAAATATCGGGTGGGTAAATTTTAATGTTGATTGTAAAAGACACCTAAATGTCAAGTTTTTTTCTGCATTTCATTTGATATTTTTCAATTCTTGTATAATTAAATTTGAACTGTTGGAAGACACACAAGCGAGCAATACTTTAAAGCAAGTCTGCCCAGCCCTATGCGCGTGGCGCTAAACTGTTTTTGTAAAAGCGCTTAGCTATAGGGCTGTGCTCTTTAATACACAAATACTGCGCTCAGCAATGAAAAATACACAAACACCTTCGTCTTATACGAGAATATTTTTTTGTCGTTTTTCACTGCACACATACAAAAGCAAAGCAATAACACTTTCGCATGTTTTGCTGGTAAACACTGACGACAGCGATTGTCAGTGTGACTTTTGTTTTTGTAAATGTTTTGCTTTTAACAACAAAAAATATTAAATAAAAATAGTTTTTCCTTAAATGTATTGGTGTTAACTCTTCCATATAGAGCTTGTGGGCACCACTGCTTTAAAGTTATTCAGGCATATTGTGAAAATTGTCGTTCATATCAAAATGCATACCGTGCACTTCGTGACTTTTTCGGTCTGTTTAATCATGCAAAATGTGCCTATAATCGAAAAAATCTTGCAAAAATTTCAGCAAACCGGGTCTGTGGGAGACGTGAAAACACCAGTGCTTGCTCCTACAGCTCGCTGTGCAGAAAATATTGCGGCTGTTCGCGAAAGTGTGATTGAAGAGCCGTCCACCTCGTCGTCGTGCCCAACAACTTAAATGAAGTTTTTGGCTTGACTGCAAAAACTACTATAGTTTTTTGTGTTCACTGGTTTTGCACGAACATAAGTTTTGAAGCTGTTTAACTGAGTTTTGAAGCTAGCCATTACACCGTCCTTGTATTACGCTTATAAAAGAATTTATTGGTATTTGATATATTCAAACAATTTAGTTTTATTCACTACGAGTATATTAGCTGCTAACATAGATACCATTAAAAAAATTATAAAAGCTTGTTTTCTATGTTTCCCAGTTGTCTATATGTCCACATTTCATAGGAATATACCCTAAACATCAGTAGCTTTTGGAAAATTTTGAAAGATGATCTCAAACATTCACCTTAATTTCCCAACAATCTAAATAAATTATTGAGAAATTAAAAGCAAAAACTTTATTAATACCTATCAAAACAAAATACTCTAATAATACCCTGATGACTAGGCTAGCTCCTATAAAATGTCGACATATAGACAGCTGGGAAACATAGAAAACAAGCTCTTTATATTTTTTTGATTGGTATTTGAAACAATATTAGAACAAATAAAAAAATCAGTTATATAATTAAATAATTTCCAATTTTTTATTCAAATTTAAATCAATCCTTTTTACTTTTTCCACGCTGTAGAAAGCTTAAACAGAGAGCTGAACTAGATTGAATACTTTTTCTGCTGGGCTTTTAATATTACTTGAGTTTTATGCCTTTTTTAATTTGAACACGCACTTTATTTAATAATGAGGCACTCTTTTATATCCATTTAATCAGATAATCATATTTTTATTTCATTAAATGTTTGCAGAATACAAGGTCAAAATAAAAAGTTTTATGAAGGGGTTTTTTTTTTTTTTGAAAATCATTAGAGTATACTGAGCATTTTTAATTTGTTTTTTTAAAAACAAAAGAATATTAAAAGCTGAATCAGCACCTAAATGAATGCAAGCAAGTTGCAGGGTACTATTTTTTGCAATGTAATTTAGATATTCTAGATGATTTATTTGTAAGCAACTGTTGAGATTTTTATGTCAAATTGCTTTATCTATTTTTTAACTAAAATTTTAAGAGCATCATATTTAAATTGTATTATTATATTATATTAAACAAACAATAAATTTTTAATATAATATATCTTTAAATCAAACACCTTAAGATAGGCAGTGGATTTTTAGACTTTATTTATATTAACCTGATAAATTAAAAATCTTTAACTACAAACAAATTAACTTACCCTACAAAACACAGAATAGATGGCGAAAAATCACAAAAATTTTCTAAAACAAAAGAAAAGAATTATTTAATTAAAGTTATTTGCTTATACCAGACTACAAAAACAACAACACAAAACTTGCAGTTTACTAAAAACAAAACCATTTTTATATTTCATATCAGATACAAAGCTTTCGCCAGCAACTTTTTGTTTAATAAATTCTCTTTTCTATACAAAAGTAAAACAAAACCAACAATAAATTTTCCAATTTAAGCCCAAAAGTATGCTTAATACTATGCTCCTCCAAAGTATGCTTTTTATTTTCGTTTTTTATATTTTTTTGTTTTACTGCATTGACTTTATTTAATTTCATACCAATATTAACCTTAAAATAACAACTTAAATAAGAAATGAAAAAATAAACAGAAAAGCATAATAAAATATAAAAATAATTATGGTAGTATTTGCCCAAGCACTCAGCTTATATTTTTCCAGCAAAGTAATAATGTATAACCACTCATGTACCTACTTAAACCCATACAAATACCAACGAGTGTATTTTCGGTTTGAAAAATTTGTTTTTCCTGCAAAATGCTTTTAATTTTTTACATGAGTGCTTACTTTGTGCAGCAACTCAAACCCACTCATCTATGATGTGTAAATATACATGTTCAATATACATAATTTCTGGTCTTTTTTTATATTTTTCTTACTTTTTTTCTTCCTGTTTTTAAATTTAATACTTGCATATATATTTATTTTGTTTATGCTTTTTTCTTTTATCTCAAAAAAATATATATAATATATTTTTATTTTCTTAGAACTTCAAATAGATTTTCGTATTTTGCCAGCAATTTAAATTGAAAGCAGAAAAACACTTGTAAACGTACGCCAAAAAGTATGCAATATAGAATAATTTAAGAGTAAAATTATTTATACAACCTTGAAATGTGCTACAGATACTATAGAGAAAAAGGTTATTTCCTCTTTTATGATAAAAAAAAAACCACAAACAAAAACCAAAAATTATTTAAAAGCAGCGGTAGCAGGGAGATGATGAAAGATAAAAGTGTGCAAAGAAAAAACAAGTTTTGTTTTTATCTAAACTTAGTGCAGGGAAAAAGCAAGAGACAAAAATTTAGGGGAATTTTTATACATTAATTCAACTATACAGAGGTTCATGATAATGGACGTTCAAATATCAAATTGCACTCCTCCATCCACTTCGTGATTTACTTCTTCACCTCAGAATTGCACATAAGAAGTACTCGCCCAAATGTGGCAGAATTGCCACATTTGGGCACATAAGAAGCACTCGTGGTGCTTATTGAAAAGCCAATGAATTTAAAAAGGAGGACTATTAGGTGCGGCTTATGGGATGGCGGCTTCATCGAACCATACTTATTCGAAAATGAGGTCGACCAAGCAGTTACTGTGAATGGTGATCGCTATCTATCGCCAGAAATTGAGTATATGAACCTGGACGATATGTGGTTTCAATAGGATGGTGGATCATGTCGGGCGTTGGACTTTTTGAAGAGATAAGGTGTACGTTAATAGCCAAGAGCAATTCAAGATCTATATGAAGAGCTAGTTGGGCAGAGTAATGATAACTGAAACTCTATTATGTCTCAGAATCATCGCAAATATGGACCACAAGATGGAGGTATACCACTGAAGCTGAGGTGAGCATTTGGCCGATATTTTGTGACACACATAATAAAATATATGCAGATAATTCTCTGAAAATATTTTAATTACAATTAACAACAGGCGTTTTGATTGGACCACCAAATCTGCCTAGATGAAAGGAACCTAGCAAATAAGTGTAAATAAATTTTAAATTTGCTCAGTCTTTTTGTAAAATATATTACAAATAAAAGTATATAAAACAAGAAGAATTAATAATCATACGTCTGATGTAAAAGCGAGAGAACAACGAAGATAAAGAAGGAATATACACAATAGCAAGTATACATCTAGAAACAGCCATAAGACTATGAGTCTCTAAGAAGACACTGGCAATACCGATTATGTTCTCGTTGTCTCCTTTCTCGCGTTAAAACAAAAAAAAATAACTCTTTAGTAACTTAGTAATTACGTTTAAAAAAACCCACTCACCCATCTATCTATCACTTCAGGTTCTTTACATTATAGAAATCTGTCGCAAGTGCACTTCCCGAATGTAGCAGCCAAGGTAGACACCTCAACCATGACCAGCACCGAGATTTGTCTGCGAGCAGAACCTCTCGGGTGCTAGATGTACCCTGCTCTGCGAACTAACTTAACGATGAGGGTTTCAGAAGCCCAACAAAACATAAATCATGCGGCTTTCTAGAGCAACGACGAATTCCTACCGTTCTATGCACCAGAAAACAGAGTGCAATGGTTTGGTATACAGCCAGGCAAACCCTGCTTTCCGGGGGGTCAAATATATTTTAAAAAGTTGTGAACTAAAAGAAACTCACAAGCCACATGGAAGCACTGTTACACGGTGAATAAGCTGGACCACCGCCAGATAATGCTTAAGGTGAGAGAAAAATATTTATATCAGGACCTGCCCTTACGGCCCTATCTGATGATGGACCAATTCCTCGGAGTGAACTATTTATGATTCACTAGTGCCCCCGTGTGGCTTACTAGGCACACATAGGTAAGAATTTTTGCCATATCTTTGTAGCCATGTTTCGCTCAGTAGTTCGGGCCTTCTAGTCCCTTCTGTATGCAATTTCTCAGCAATCAATGGAGGACAAGGCTTAATGAGTTAGTAGGCCGAAGCCCACTAAGAGCATCACTCAACCGCTGGTTCCTTGCAGTACAGATATCTGTTGCAAGGCAACAGTATCTCGGGGAGTTGTTAGCCCCTGAAAAAAGCCATGCACCACCAATTATCAAGGACACTAACTCCCACTTCTTGCGTCTTTAAGTTTACACCACAGCCAGAATATTCCAGCCAAGGTAGGCATCTCCCCTATGATCAGCCCGGGTTGAGCTAAAGGCAGAACTTCCCGGGGTCATGCTGATGCCTGCTTTGCCAATTTATACCCTTGGTAAGGATTTAGGAAGCCAACACAACATAAGTCATGCGGCTTGATAGAGTTTTATTTGCTAAAACAAACGAGGGATTTCTTCCCCTCTTTACCCGAAAAATAGAGTGCCCTGGTTTGGAATAGGCCAAGGCAAAACCTGTTCCCCGGGGGGATAATGGTGAAAATGTTGAAACAAATCACTTGCACATCCTGTGTTCTTAAATGCTTAAATACAGCAGGGAATATGTTCGCGCAATAGAACTGGTTCATCGTCAGATAATGCCGCAGGTGTTGGCACAAATCAATTGCTCATCATGTCTTCTTAAATTATTGTATACACCAGTTTATTTTTAAGTAAGATATAAGGAATTATTGGTAATAAAGATAGAATTAAGCAAATTAATTTTGTATGGAGAATTTTAAAGAAAAATATTTTATCTAAAATTTCTTTCTCTAGAATAAAAGCAGTTTTTAGGCATTATTTCCTACAGGCTACTAGGCACCCTTGACTTTCTCCTAGGAGAATTTTTTTGTATGAAATCGCTGTGTAGTTTTAGTATATTACGAATTTATTTCCCCTGGCCAACTTTCTTTCTTCCTAATAAACATTTTCCTTACATAAAAACATACATTTAATTTCTTTTAGTTTTTGGTAGAGAATACACACTTTTGCAGCAGACACTTAAATATGTTGGCAAAAATAATAATAAAAAAAGGAATACAGCAGAAACATTTATAACATATGATCACAAAAAAAAAACACACAAAATTTCCTTAAGAATATTATTATAATTTTTTTTTTTTTTTTGCTTTGAGAAGTATGTGTGTCGTAAAATACCAAACTTTTCTCAAATGCAGCACAAAAGTTCCTCAAGTGCTTGTAGTAGTAGTGTTAGTATCAGTTGTTACAAACGATTACACAAATAAATAAACATATACAAGCAAGGCACAAGCTTATATGAATAACTTTGTGTGTGTTGGTACATGCGTATGCCAGCACATGTGGCAAAATAAACCATTGACGTCATCTCTATTACATTACACTACCTTAACTACTTTGTGCTTCAATTGTAGAATAAAGAAGTAAAAGAAAAAAGAAAACAACTAAACACCAACACTTTTACACATTTGTACAAATTTTCACACGGACGCACTGCAATAATAGTGGTTAGTAAGTGTTTTCAATGGGACTCCTCAAAAGACGAGTAGATATAGAGCAAAGAAACAGCTCTTTATTAAATTACGATTAACATATTTGTTTTTTCTTTAGCCAGACATTTGCAGGTATTCGCAGTTAATCCTCAAAGTTTGCTTCAAGGATATTTTGTCTTAGTCCCATAGATATTACCTTACTTTTATATTAAGCTTTTGAAGGTCAAGTATGTGGGATTCGAGATGTAATGATGTTGATATAGAAAAATATACATACAAGGACATAGGTTTAGGCTTAACAGAATGTCAGCCATTGCAAAGAAAGAAGTCCTATCCATTTACATTATATTCCGATACCTTCGCCAAATCGATCTGCATCGGTCTGCCTAGATACAAAGGAAAGAGCTGGACACCTGGACAAGGAAGTGCTCAACACTCCCTACTTTCTCTTCATCTCTGCAACTTCTACAGAAGTCATTAAATGAAAGATTTAACCTCCTCGCCTGCGACCCAATGTTGCAATGATCCGTCAGAACCGCCACAGTTTAAATTAAATAAGCCAATATATTACCATACAATCAGACCGGGCCTTACTCACCGTAATGCTTATCAAACTTTTCTTTTGCCTCTTTCGCTGTTTTTCCTCTTAAATAATAGTGTTTAATCATTGCATGAAATTTACTTTTTTTCATTTTTCAAGAAACACAAAAGCTGCTTACTTCAAACGACTACAACATATAAGCTAATCGAGGAATTTGGGTAACATTTGAACAGCTGACGTTTGGCAGATCACAATTAAAAAAGAAATATTATTTTGTATTTGAGCTGCCCTCTAGCGTCTAGGTAGCTTCAATACCAATCCAGCCTCGTATAAAGAAAATACAAACGGCACTAAAAACCACATATAGGAAAACAGTACTCCAACACTAAAAACCACTCCGGCACTAAAAACCACGTATAGGAAAACAGTACTACAAAACAAGCGCATAAACTCTTTCAGCTGCCATGAAATACAATTCTCAGTATCGCAAAGGCACTTAAATAGAAAGAGTGTAAAGTCGTTTATATTGACTTATAGTTCTTTAAAACATTTTGCTTTTAACATGTTTTGAATTCTTTCGTAGAAGCTCTCGAAGGAAATTTCGATAAAAATGGGAGTATTTTGAAACTACAATATCCGAATTAAGTACTTTTTCATGCTGGAACAGATATAATAGCAAAAAAAAAAAAAAAGTTGGGTTACGGTTTTACTACATTAAAAAGAGATCGATGTTACATTTTTTAACGCTTTGTGCAAAACTGCATGACAGAGTGAATGGTTGAGTTTAAAAATATATCACTAACTGTGCTTGGTACTTCTTCAATCAAGTGCTTTGTTCGTCATGTGCTGAACTTTGTAGCTTTTGTTTTAGTATCTCACAAGAATGTAAAACCAATTAAATTTTGTTTGTGTTCAAGACCCTATCACAACCCAGTGGCCAAAGTTTCGCTTACAGAAGCGATGATCCGATGCACACTTGTAAGTCAGTAATGCACATCATCTCATATACGAACCTAGTATACTTTTTCATATACATTGCCGCATTTGTAGAGTGAACGCCTGCCACCTGCACACAAAGTAAGCCAGTTAGTGAGGTATTCATCCAACAAACGCGCATTACTTCCTAACATACATTGTAAGTTGGCAGTAGGCAGCTCGAATACAACCTCGCATACTTTGTAAGTCGACAGTAGGCATCTTGAATACAATCTCGCTTACTTTGCAAGTAGGTCGTAGACGTACTGCGCACTTCGGTTTTTTGGGATTATTCCATTAAATAAATTTATTCTGTTTTATGTTTACTGCATTTTTTTATTTTTTCACTAAATGTTTTAATTTTCTTGTACCTTTTTTATAATATTTTCAAGGCACTCTTACCTGATGATTGAACTAAAATTTTTGCAACGTAGTCTGACAAAGACGGCGAACGTTTGATTTACAACTAAAAAATAAAATACGTACTTATAAATCTGATATAAAAGAGGAACGTAATTCATTTTAGGAACTCCATATACTACTGCCATACACTTTGTAAGTTAGCATTCATAGATTACAAAGTGTTGCATACATCATTGAAGAGAAGTAATGTGGTAGGCAATGTTCGCCGCTGGGAAGATCATATCTCTCTCTCTCTCTCTCTCTCTCGATAATATATTCTAGCTTTTAATTTTATATACATTTGTGGTCCAAAATATCTCGCACTACGTAGCTTCAATATCTTCCAGCCCTCTCATATTCTAATTTACAGACGCCGAATGTAACGAGTAGAAAACTTACTTATGCAAACAATATGCCGTGGCCAATCACATCGCAACTCGATTTAAAGCGCGTACACTTACATCTTTATAAAAGGTACCGGTTGCAGATCTCTGGTTCTTAAGCCTTTTATTTAGATAAGATATTAATTTTAGACAACAAGCGTTTCAGTTAGCCAGACAAATAGACTGTAAGTAGTATTTGCAAATATTTAAGTGGCGATTGTGGAGCCAAAAATATTTCTTAAGTTTTTCTTTAAAACATGATTTAGAGAAAAGTTAAACCTACACGTGGCATTTGCTGGACAGGATTTCTGGAAAATACGTTATAAGCTTTAAATTATTGCAGTTCGAAAATAACAATAATTTAACAACTTATTGGGACCCTCAAATTATTTTAAACTTGCTACCAAATACGCACAAACACACACACTAACAAACATTTCTCACGCACATTGTTCCATTTTTGATAAATATTTTTTTGTACAATAAGAGCTCACCATTGAAAATGGGGAAACCCCAGTAGAGCAATAACGAGTAAGTATGAAGAGAGAGAGGAAAAACAACAGCGGAAGTCAGGTTGAATATTGGTTGGTTAGTGGCATTACGTTTTGCTTTAGTTAGTTTGCTGGTTAGCTGCCTGCTCCGGTTTTGTTTACTTTGGATTAAAGTAACATTTCCGACAAAAGACGCCACAAAGTCTGTTGGTTAAAATTTTTGATTTACGATTTGTAGCATTTACACTTTTTTCCTACAGATTGTATAAATTCTTTATTTTTTCGCCTGGTATAGAATTTTCACTGCTAAAGAAATTGTTTGTCACATTTTATCAGCATTTAGTTCGGTGCTTGTTTTTATTACAAACACCAAGAATTCGCTAAGAATAATAATAATAATAAAAACCCCACGATAATGGAAAACTATATATATATATAAATTGTGCAAATAAAAAACCATGACTTTTAATTTGAAATGAATTTTGGTATTCGGTTTTAAATGTTTGTGAGCGTAAATGTTGGTATAGATTCCTATAGAGTCTTTAGCTCACTTTAACTATTTTTTTTGTTCGTTTTTGAAGAGCCAGCGACGGCGCTTCCTTTTGCTGTGATTTTCATGAATTAGGCGACAAAACTATTTGCTTAATTTGCACAAAAGTTATTTCAGATATGAAATGTTAGCAGTTGCTTGTTTTTCCCCCCATTGTTTTTATTTCATTTCATTGAGTTTTAATGGAAAATAAACCCAAAGATTATGGTTAAGTAATTGGTTTTTAAATGGGCAAAAAACAAACGTCAGTTTTACTGAGAAAAAAAAGCACACACACACACACACCGCCCGACACACACACACACACATACACCAAAGAAAATATTTGATATTATTATAAGACTAAAAGGGGGGAAAATGCTTTTTAAAATGTCAAAAACATAAATGATTTATGGTAATAGAGAAATGTAAATTAAAATTAAGAGATTAAATTGAAATTTCTTAAAAGCAAAAAAACAAAAAACAGCAAAAATTTTATGTCAAGTATTAATGAAAGTTTGTGTATAACTTATTGATGCATTTACTATTTACATATTTTAATTTGATTAAATTGAAATTTCAATGAATATTTTCTGCTAATAGTAGAATAGTGAGAACAGTAAAAGCAGGGATTATAGAAAAAAATGTGGACTAATTTAAAAAGAGTAAAAAGTTTTAAGCCCTGAAAAGGAAAACAATGCCCGGAAGACCTTTGTAAGTTGAGTGCAGCAATTATAATAATAAAATGTTTAACAAAATGCCACACAATTTAATCAGTCATATATATATCCAAATTATAATATTTTCTTTAGCTTTTTCTTCAGCAATAAGTATTCAAATCTTATTACTAAACACAAAAAATTAACTAAAACCAGCCAATACTAAACAAAAAGCTTTATTTTGCGCGGTAAAATCGACTATTTAACGTTCTGATGTTGGTAAGGGTATTCCGTCTTCTCAACTGAATGTGGCCATCAAAATTATCCACTCCAAGCAGATTTCGATTAAACTAAGAGCGAAATCTTGGTTTGATCAGGCATGCAAACACGCAATCAGATTCATAGAGGAAGCGTTTAAAAACTGGCGTGATTTGCTACGCAAAAGGTCAAGGTCTTCGTGTGCCAGAGTACTTCGGTGTGAAATGTTTCTTTACGAACAGCGTCTACGTGCCAAGGTCCTTGCAGCTGCCCGGGGCAGTAAGAGTGTATAGAACAGTGCTAGTTCCTCAATTTCAAATCTCTTAAAGAATGACTAAGCATTGACAAGGCTAATCTGCTGGCTGAAGTTTTTGCAAGAAATTCGTATATGCTGGAAAGTAGTTAATCACTTCCCGAACTGAAAAAAGTATCTGTAACTATGCCAAAGTTTTCTTTTCCGGGATCGAGCAATTAAAAGGGTTTTGGCCGACCTCGACATAAATAAGACTCCTGGACGCATTTCAGCACTAGTTTCGAAGCTGTTGTCTTTTACTTCTATTAGCACTCCTCTTCAGCATACTTTACCATTTTGGCAAGTTCCCAGCATGCTGGAAGGTTGCTAATGTAAAGCCAATTTCCAAATACCCTGAAAATGACTGCCCAATTGATTTGCTCTGTGCTTTCCAAAGTAATGGTCAAATATCAGCTTGTCCCAATAATGCCTTAGAGGCGCTGGGATCTAGAATAAAAGTGTAAATATTGAAGTATGTATCTATAAAAAATAAAAAAATAAAAAAATAAAAAAAGTATCTAGCATCGCATAAATTACTTTGTGATCGCCAATACGGTTTTGGTAAAGGTCGCTCTACTGGCAATCTTTTCGCATATTTCTCCGAGAAACGGTGCCACTCAACCCATCATTTCGGTGAAAGCAAAGTGGTGGCTCTAGATATTTCCAAAGCATTTGGCAGGGTGTAACATGCTGCACTACTGGCAAAACGTACTGCTTTTGGTGTCGGTGATAGTTTTTCTCGGTTTATATCGAGCTTTCTCAGAGACCGCACTATACGAGTTGTTATAGATGGGGCGTCATGCCACGAGTTTAAGAAAAATTCACGTATAGTGCAAGGCTCCGTGCTTTCTCCTACTATTATTTTCCTTCACTACCTCCTACGTCAAGCATCCAACCCTGTCCACTCTTTCGCGGATGACAGCAGCATTCGCACTATTTCAGTTATAGGCCCAGCCTATCCAAGATCGTTGCCAAGGGGCAAAATATGACTCACTGAGTAGTGATCGTCTATTAATGGGGTTATAAAAACAGGGCCGCTTTTAATGCTCGTAAGACCTAATGTTGCTTATAAACACACTAACAAACAATCACAAATGCTGCTCCATCTGAACTCATGGCTGGTATAAATATTGAGGAATGAGATGGGATGCTGTTGATGTTCTTGGAATGAAGATACAGTATTGCATGTCTCTAAAAAATATGCAAGTGCCTCAGGTTTTTGAAACGGTCTAAGCTATATTTCACTCCATCTGACTATCCTTACAATTTGTACCACCTACTGGTATATCCGACCGAAAGTGGAATACAACTCTCATGTTTGGACCGGTGCCTCAAAGTCTATTTTGGGGTTACTCGACTGTGTGCAGGAGAGAGCGCAGAAGCTTATCGGTGACAGTAGGGTATACAACTCTATTGACTCACTGGAGCACCGACCCAGTGTGGGGTGCGTTACTCTGTTCTATCAGTACTACAAGGGATTTTGCTCTGACAATATTAGGGATCTTGTTCCCGAAACGCGCACATTTTTGCGCAGCACGCGCCCAGAGCTCAATCATTCGTAAAAGGCTTCAACAGTCCTAGCAGTGCAACCTAAATTCGGGAAAAAACACAACACAATTTAACGCTTTAAACTTAAGCTGTAGTAAGCAACTTATGTAAGAGCGCTAACATTGTGTCATAAGCAGTATTGCTCACTAGCCTTATTTAACAAAAATCACTAAAAAGAAATAATAAAAGCTGATAAAGTCACTAAATTAGTCTGAAACCAAGAAATTCTAGCATTGATACCAATAAAAAATTATATTAGATCTTTCAAAAATTTCCAAAATCTACTGATGATTAGGGTAGCTCCTATGAAATGTCGACATAGAAAACAAGCTATTTATAATTTTTTATCGGTAACAATGTTAGAAGCTAATATATCAAATAAGAAACTCAATTTTTTGACTCTTTTTTATATTTTTTTTTTAACAAACACAAAAACTGCGAAGCTTTTCTGCAGTAACACCAAGTGTCTGAGGCAGGAGTCGAACCTGCGACCTCGGGACTTTGATCGGATACTCTAGCAATTCAACCATTGAGGCACCCATAATAAACATCGTACAGTATGGTTGTTAGAACACCCTTTACTTTGACGCCTTTAAACAATTAAACCTATGCAAATACATAAACTATCATATTAATTTGTAAGACTAAACTATTTTAACATTTTTAAACACAACTTTCTATTTTCTTTCATACATATTTTTACACTTAGAGCCTTGGCATTTATGGTTGCTCTTTACTTTATTATACTTCTATTTGTTTATTTTTTATATTTTGCAAAACTGTTGGCTGTTTTGTTACAGTGATTGCCAGCAACCTCTACTTGTGCCTTGAAAATTTAATTGAAATTTTATTATTCTGAATAACCTGCGCAGAGCAGATGAGCGTTAGTTATTATATAATTTATCTAATGACTATTGTGTGAAATGAAAAAAGAAAAAACAAATTAAACGAAAAAAAGAATTTGCATGATAAACTTTTGTAATGGTGATAAATAAGAAAAAATATAATAGACTATTAAAATGTATTCGAGTGTTTTTAGCAATGATTGCCAAAAAGTCATACACATTTGCACAAACATTTGCATCAGCCGAATACAATTCTATTATAACCAAATATTATGAATGTTTTAACAGCAGGACTTAGACAGAAATAGTGGCAGAAGCATCTGCATCTGCAATACAATCACCAGCACCAGCATCAGCATCAGCATTAGAACCAGCACAATCACAATAATAACACTCAGCAGCACAACAGTGTGTAGGACATAAGCACAAAAGACCAAGCAGGACTAGCATAAAGAAATATTACATTGCAACAAAATCCATATAGTCTAACATATAATTCTGTGGTAAATTGAAAATTATTACATAAAATGCCATCTGTCATGAAGCTTTGACAGCAGCTGCTGGCTTTTTCTAACACTCCCTACAACGCTTCAGTGTTGGAGGGGAACTAACACTTCAACGTTTAGAGAAAACGAAACCAACGTTTACAACTTTTTATGGAGTCAGCCACGTTTTAATGGTTTTTGAGCCCTTCACTTAACACACACACACACACACACACACACACACACACATACAGACATACAGAGTCTATGAACCAAAAATAAACTTGGAAAAAGATTTATTAAGAAAAACTTGGCATCGAGTAGCTGTAAGGTTATTTTTTCCACTTATTTTTATATATTTTCTTAAAAAGGGAGAAAAATACAAAAACAAATAAATAAATAAAGGATCATTAAAATAAAACCATAAAAAACCAAACAGAAGAACAAAGAGAAGAAAAAAAAAATTGTTAACAAATAATGACAAATGGAAAAGAACACGTTATAGAAATAAAGAATACAGTGGCAATTGTATCACACTTTGTGAAACTATAAAATTATGGTTGTGTGAAAAACGGGGAAGGGAAAAGCAAATAAATTGAAATTATTTCACCAACAATAAGTTTTATGGCCTTCAATTGCCAACAATTTAGCAAATACAAAACACCATAATTATGCGCTTTACTGACCCATTGCCAGGGGACACGTTAAAATACCAATTTATGGAAAAATTTTATTTATACGAAAAACTAATATTTAAAGCACAAACAAAATTAATTGTATATTTTAGTGAGCATACACATTTAATGTGCGCGTAAAAAAAATTAAAAATCTAATAGCTGGGCAATAGTTTAATTAAAATTGAAATAATTACGTTTGTTTAAAGGCTACATAAAATTTTTAAAAATATTGATCTTCAAAAATGCAAATAAAGTTTTTGTTGCATACTTTATGGAGCACAGAGGTTTATGGTGTATTTCAAAAATTGAAAAACAAATATATAATAAATGGAAAATATTTTAATTAAAGCTTAAATAATTATTGTTTAAAGACTACATAAAATTTGTTTAAATATCGATTTATAAAAACGTTAATGCAACATTTAGAAACGCAAACAAAAGTTCTGTCGCATATTTTATTGCGCATAACGTTTTCAAAATTAAAATTTTATTAATTATGTTTGTTTAGAGACTACATGAAATTTGTTAAAATGTTGATCTTTTAAAACGCAAATACCAAATTTAGAAACTTAAACAAAATTAGTGTTGCATATTATACGAAGCGTACAGTTTTATTTGTGATGTAATAGCTGTACGGCAGGTTAATTAAATCCTAAATATTTATTTTTGCTTAAAGCAGCATTTAATTTCATGCCTGACATTTATTTATGTATGGACCTTCAAAACGGTACTAATATTGAAAAGCAAATATAAAACTAATTGCATAGTTTAGTGGACATTAACATTTAGTGTAAGCTGAAAGAATCTTAAAGCAAATATTTGTTGAAAACTTTAATCAAGGCTCAAAATATTTATTTTTAATTATACTTTTGGTTGACAAAAAAGATAACATAACGTTTTAAAATTGAAATTTTAATAATTTACTAAAATATTGATCTCGGAAAAAGTAAGTTCCACATTTAGAAACTTAAACAAAGTAGTGTTGCATATATTACGGAGCGCACAGTTTTATTTGAGATGTAATAACTGGACAGCAGGTTAATTATATTTTAAATATTTATTTTTGTTTAAAGCAGTATTTAATTTAAAACCCGCTTTTCAAGTGCGAGTGGTGGATATTTCCGAACCTGGCTACTGTACTGACATCTAAGGAGTGTGTTGGCTCAAAAAGAAACAAAGATTATGGGGTTTTTTATTATTCGAGTTCGTGCTTTGGAAAAGCTAGTTGGGTTTTGTGAGAAAAAGCACAAGCAACATGTTGAGTGCGCTTTCTTTCTTTGGCTTTCATCGAAACTTATATTGTTTTTTATACTTTTTCTCGTTGCTGACTTTTTTCTCTGGTGCTTTGAGTTCTATTTTGGCTGCCTGCAGATATTTTAGTGGTCCTTCGAACCGTATTTATTTACAAGTTTTTAAGTGTTAAAACTTTTACAAACAACATGGTCCCGCTTAGACAGTTGCCGCAAAGACAATTAAAAGGTTTATCATGTTTGTTTGAAAGATTATCCCATTCAGTTTCGTAAGAAGTTTAGAGCAGTTGTCTACGAGCAAAGAATGCGTCTTGTCTCAACTCATAAATATTGTGCCAGCGGTTTAGTCATGACCATACCTGGCGTACTTGTGAGAGTACAAGTAGATGTAAGCGGTGCGGTGATATGCATCATACGTTACTGCATAAATAGCATAGAGGACCACATTCACCGACCTGTAAATCGCGCAAACTCTTACATAAAGAACCGAGTTCATCCGAAAGCTTAGTTCATCCCACAGCTCTGCAAGGGGGCCTCGTTTATCCGATGATCATGAGGAAGAGAGGTCTCGTACGCTTCAAGTCTTGGTTCTTACAACATCTAAGAATCGTAGTAACCACCTTGGACCGAAAGTTATGCAGAAGCAAACGCTAAAACCGTGATCCAAGAGAACAATGGTGCTGCCGACATATCATATGAGAAAATCAATTTTGTTGAAGCCAACCGCAATAGTAAAATTGGAGTCAAGTGGACGATTTGTTACTGAGCGAGCCATTATCGATACAAGCTGTGAAGTGTTGATTATTTCTGACGTAGTGGAAAGGCGGAATTCAGCTAAGTGTTTACGCATTAGTAAAAAAGAGTAATGTTATTTGAGGATAAGGGGGCATTGTGATATAAGCCTAATTCTGGAAAGGTACTTTGGAAATATAAGATTATGACTCCAGTGCAATCCATAGATGGTAAGTTTCTAGATGAGTTGCGGGAGTTGCAATTAGCTGAACCCCAATTTAATGTGGCTGTCCATATGAGTTTGCTGCTAGGAGAAGATGTGTATAGCCGAATTATAAGTAGCGGGATCTATGGCTGGTGTTTCGGCAAACCAGTTTTCTTTCTGCGGATAGATTGTATGTGGACCATATACCCCATAGAGAGGAACCCACAATTTTTGTTTTCAATATTGTTCTATATAATATTTTATACATGTAATTTTTCATTTACTTTTATATATTTTTTGGTCCTTACTGAATTTTTATTTTCGATTTATTTTTCCCCCTTTTTACTATAAGATGTAGGTGAATTAGCAATTAAATGAATTGCTGTACAGCAAGATCGCCGGGATGTTCAAGTTTGAATGGAGGACATTTCCGAACCCTGGCTACTGTATTGACATCTAAGGGGAGCTGCTGAAACTACTTGCAAGAAACATATAGATGTTTTTGGTGCCAAAAGAAAGAAAAATAATTGGTTTTTTTATTACTCATGTTCGTGCTATGAAAAAGCTAGCTGCGTTTTGTGCGTAAAAGGAGTCTTCATATAATACTACAATATATCACCTGTTTTTTGCATAAATTTTATCGAAACCTTTTGTGTTTTTTATACTTTATCTCATTCCGGCTTTTTTCTTTAAAACTGTTTGTTCTTTTCTAGTTGCCTAGCTGTTCTGAAGCTTGAGACATATTTACCCGCAATTTGTTTTTACATTGACCTTCAAAAGCCTTTTTCTACTATTGAAAAGCAAAAACAAAACTAATTGCATACTTTAGTGGGCATTTACAATTATTGTGTAGTGGAAGAATCTCAAAAGCCAATATTTGTAGAAAACTTTAATCAAGGCACAAAATATTTATTTTTTTTATACTTAATACAAGGTCTGACTTTATTTTCTTTTTTTTTTTTTAAATAGCTGCCTTGTATTTTTTTTGGGGTTGCATTCATTAAGAAGCAAAAAATTTTTTTACTTTTTCCTAATAGTCGGGAGAGCTAGAGGTTGACAAAGAATTTGTCAATAAGTTGTTATAAATTTTAAGCTTTTCTTTTCTTTTATTTTTTTAGACAAAATAATTTTAAATTGAGTTTATTTGCTTGCGTTTACAAGCCATGTTGTTAACGAATTTCTAAATTATATATCAACGTGAGCGTGGGGTGCCAATTTTTTCCTTTCATCATTAAGAAAAAGAAAAATCGTATTTACGGGAAAGAAAAGCTTATCGTTGATTTCTTGTTTGCTTTCTTTTTTGTAGTAAAATAAACTTAACGAAAATCATCATTATTATCATTATCTTTATAAGACAGCATTAACACTCATTCAAGCTTTTTAAGTGTTTGTTTTATCTTCTTTTCGTACGGAAAATAAATTTGCAAAATAAGAATTTTTCTTATTTTCTGGAAAAAAAGACGCACACATCGAAACCGAAACCAAAACCAGTCTTAAGTTGTTTTTTTTTCAGCTAACGCTGAAAACTACTACATTTTGCTGAATCAAAGAAAATCTCTGGTATGTGGCAGGGAAATTTATAAAATACAAGTTTGTATTGATGGCACGTATAATATGTGTGTAAGCATGTGATAATATTTAGTGTAAGAAAAACAATCACAACAAAAATGTTTGAACTGTTTGGGTAAATTGGTTGCTTAAATGATTGTATCATTAATCATTCAGTGGCAAGGATTCGAAATTTTTGTTGAGTTTCTCTTTTTTGCCGTTCTAACGAAAAAATAAATAAACAGAACTTAAAAAATAACATGTTTGGGGGTGAAAATCGATAGGAGATTGAAAAAATATATAAATATATAAAAATCCTCCTGAGGACGTTTTTCTAAGGAGAAGCAAATATGATAAATGAAACATACATTTTTGCAGAATAAATATATCCTTGTTTACTATCAAATAATTCTAGTGATTGCCTATAAGAGATGGCTGGCAGCAATTATATTATTAAAAATATACTTTTTAAATGCTTACTATTTTATAATTTCTATTACTACAGTTTATGCAACATATAGTATTGATCATAACTAAAGCGCCTGCATGTAGGCTTTATAAAAACCTCTGTTTAACGATTTTGAACGTTAACGTTCGCAAATATTTGAAATGGCCATGAAACACATTACATTTCTCAAAAGTAAAATTTTTTCTTATGAGTTGATTCTTTTTTTGTTACGGTTACTTACATTATGTTGTCTTCTAGCTAAAAAAGTGGATCGAATATAGTAGCTTACGCCACTCAAAATACTTAAGAACGTTCAAAAACGTGCGAAAATCACATATATTTTTTTCTGAAAAACTATTTTTTTAGTTTATTTCAAGTTTAAAATTTATTTCTTGGTATATACGATATCTGATCAAAAAATAAACGTAATTTTAAGCTTTTTCCAAAAAGTATTTATTTATACAACAATAACAATTTTATCTCCTTTAAAGTAATCCCCTTACATAAAATACACTTATGCCAACGTTTTTTCCAGTCCTTCTGAAACGCGCTTTTTATTATCGCCAACAGGTTCTGTTTCGATTTTTCTTTTATCTCCTCAATCGTAGCAAAATGCTTTCCTTTCATTGGTGTCTTTAGTTTTGGGAAGAGGAAAAAGTCAGCGTGGGCGCAAAGTCCGGTGGATGAGCCATAATAACGATTTTGTTTTTGGCCAAAAGCTCACGCAAGCATCGATGTGTGAGCTGATGCGTTATCATGGTGCAAAATCCATGATTGTTTTTTCCACAATTCTGTGCGTTTCTGATGAATTGCTTCGCGCAAACTGCGACTAACTTCAAGGTAGTATTCCTTATTGGCCGTACGACCTTGTGGCAAGAGTTCATGATGCATCACGGCATTGCAATCCAAGAAAACTGTGAGCATAACTTTCACATTTGACCGAACTTGGCGTGCTTTTTTCGGTCTTGGCTCTTCTGGAACCTATTATTGGGATGACTTGGCTTTGGTTTCAATGTCACAGCCATACATCCATG
The DNA here is from genome assembly GCA_914767995.1 of Thecocarcelia acutangulata. NCBI lineage: Eukaryota > Metazoa > Arthropoda > Insecta > Diptera > Tachinidae > Thecocarcelia > Thecocarcelia acutangulata. The sequence goes on from OU612097.1 coordinate 17,031,493, forward strand.
ATGCGACATCAGTTATGGTATTTTTTAGGTTATCTGAGCAATGTCTATGAGACGTTGTTTTTGCTCAAAATTTAGCAATGTTGGAAGAATCTTCGCTGCCTCTCGAGCCAAACAATATGTCAACATTATCAGCAACCTCTCTAATAGTGATTTGACGATTATACAAAATCATTTCCTTCACTGCTGCAATGTTTTTATTAGTTGTCAATGACATCTTCTCGACCTTCCTTTAACCGATTTAACCACCATTGAACTTGTGTTCTGCTTATAGTAGGACTCCAATATACATACATATATTAAACTATGAAATCATTAACAATATATAATCTTGCAAACAAGTCTTCCACTAGCTACAAACAGCTTGTTTTCTATGTTTCCCAGCATTCTATATGTCGACGTTTCATAGGAGCTACCGTAATCATCAGTAGACTTTGCAAATTTATGAAAGATATTCTCATACATACAACTTTGTTTATATCCCATTAATCTAAATATATTATTGAAACATATTTAGTCCAAACTTTCAAAGAATTTGCGTCAAAAATCTTAATTAAAATTTAGTAGTTACAAAAAAAAAAAAAAAAAAAAAAAAGAGAAAATAAAAAATTTGTAGAAACACTTGTACTGCATGTTGGTTTTCTTTCAATTCGCTTGTTTGATGTAAACAATTTTTCAGTGCGAAAAATACAGAAACGAAACTCTGATTTGCAAAAAGTTTTCTTGAGGATTGTTTAGTTATGACCAATACTGTATATGTATATGTTTTTATAATATTTCTTATAGCGAAATAATTCTACAATGTTTCACAAAGTATATATAAAGCTTTTCCATACATTGTATTATTAATTAAGCTATAATCATAACTGCAATGTGGCATCATACTCCCTAAGGTATACAAAGTATTTCTTACTGCTTTTAATTTATTCAAATTTTTAACAAATTCATTAGCATACCTTTTAGGCTATTCGCTTGTAATCTTTTTATAGCCAACTGTACTCAATTTAATTTTGCCTGATTTAATATAATTTTTTTTTCCATTACATTATTTTTGATAATAAAATCATTACACTTTCGTTGTGAACACGCCAACTGTTATTACGTAAAATTGTTTGCCGGCCTTAATTTGTTTTCTACTTTCTATACAAAATTTAATATACAAAATTAATCACTGACACTTAATCTCCCAACAACTTTGTTAACTCAAACAATCAAAATATAAAGAAAATAAATTATCATTTATGTCATCATTTACAAAATATACTTTGTTTATTACAAAGTTTACATGAGGAAAAAAAAACTTAACATTAAGGAAAATCTATTCAAAAATAGGGATAATAAAAGGAAAAAAACAAATTACATAACAAAGACATCAAAGCAAATAACACATAAAAAATATGACTAACACAATCAAAAATATTGCAAAAGAACAAATGTGGAATAAAAAATTTGCAAGACAGAATTATCATTAAAATTTATTAAACACTTCAAAACGAAAATGATAAAAAATATTTTACGCATACAAAACATATGAGAAATGTAATAAAATATCTTTCATATTTTCACGCAAAATGTAACAAGCAACTGAGTTTCAACAAAGAAATAATGAAACAAATATAACCAAAAGAAGAAAAAAAAAAAAATAACAAATGTCATGAATTTTTATCGTCATTATTGTCTCACTGAAAGAAATAAAACAAAAAATAAATGGTAAAAAAAATTCCAGCAAAAATATTGCAAGTGTTAAAAACGAGACAACATACAGTATGTTTGGCTTGTGCAAAAATATTAAAAAAATAAAGAACACAGTACAACACCGAAAAATGGCTTTATTTCAATAAAATGTGCCACATATTTCGTTTTGCCGACTGTATATTTTTTAATAGTTTTACCTTTAGTTAAAAAAAAAAATTTATAATTTATCAAGGCGCATTTAAATGCTCCTCAACATATGCTTTAATATTATTATAAATATTTTAGAGACCGGCATAGACAAATATACAATTAGTTAAAAACCTCACTAATTGCAAACGAAGCGTTACTAGTATTGACAAGTGCCAGTAATAAACGCAATAAATATCTAAACTTATTTTTAATATTGTTGTATTATATTTCTTTCATAAGCATAACGCATTTACAAGCAAAAAGAAAGTTATTAAAATAATTCATTATAATTTTAATATTTCACAAAATTAATTTTGGCTAAACCTGTAATATGAAAAAGAATGTAGTCTCAATAAAACTAACTAGAAATATATTTAAACGATTGCATGCGAGTGAAGAGTTTGAAAGTTGACAGCAAAATTTGTTTATGCCGTAAAGTATGCAACGAAATTATATTTTATTGCAAACCTAAAAGTATAGCAGCATTAAACGCTACACTAAGAAATTCACGTCTTTCCTTTCCATCCCTGCTTTTCCATTCTCATCACACTATATTCCTATCACTTCTTGTCTTCACTCCACTATCCCACTTTTCAGGCAATCACAAAGGGAACGACTTCAGGACGCAAGTGAGATGGACAGCCATTACTATTTCGGGGTATCCAGCGGCCTGCCTACCTAACCTAACCTAAAAGCCGGCTAGGAAAGATGATGTAAAAAGAAGAGAGTTATAAGTTTTGTTTTTCTTTGAGATGCCTATAATTATAGTTTTTTGAACTTTTTCCCACAAAATGGTTTCCTATCAATTCATGCCATATATTTTTTTAAGTTATTTATACAGTTGTTAAGCAAAAATGCATCAACAGATTCTTCATATATTAATTGGTTAATTCACATTGAACGCATTAACTTTACTTAAGTATTGTAACTTTTCCTAAATTTAGTTTATTTGATTTAACTTTAAATAATAGAAACAAATTGTGAGTTTTGTAAATTTTGTCTTGATTGCATTTCCACAGCTGTCATTACCTTAAGACCCTAACAGCTTTGTTTTCCGAAAAAATCCTTAATTGCATTTAAATGTTACAACAGTTGTTTTGCATTTCTTCTCTTTGTGTGGGTGCATGTGTGTCTGTGTGTGTGTTTGTGTGTGTTTTTTTTCATGTAATTTAACATTGGCAAATATTTGCTATAAACCTTATTTGCTATACTTGTTGTTTTCTTTATTGCTTTGCTTTTAACCGGTTTAACAAATAAAATAGAGTTTTATTTAAAATTTTCTTTTTTAAATTATAAAGTGAGTTTTTGTTTGTGATGTGCTGTATTGTGTTGTGTACACGATTTCCTTTCCACCTTAAGTTTTATTCCAATTAAAACCGCATTTGTATGCCACAGCACAACTTGCCAATTAAAAAAGCACAAAACCATTTGCATTTTTTAACCTACACCTTGAACCACACCAGTCAATGTGTAGAGTAGGAAGTAGAACACACAGCAACACAATACAATTAATACACACACACACACACACCCATACACGTTCTTTTGCATAACAAGATTCCCAAAGCGAGGGATTTTCCTGTTTTATTACATTCATTTAATTTTTCTGTGCTAGTGTTTCTTTTTTCTTCTTATTTTTTTTTTTTTTTTTTTGCAATATTCCCTTGTACGTTTCTGCTGCATTTTTTCCAACTCTTTCCCAGAATTTTTTTTTAATATATATAAATTTTTCTTTTTTTTGTTACTTTTTATAGCCAAAGGAAATAAAAATGACAACTTTTGAGTATTGAGGGTTAAAAAACAGGACAGCTTATGGCAGCAGAGTCCATAGACGAAATAATAAAAGATGGTACAAAAAATTTAATGAAACATGACAAGACAAACACACTAGAGTTACATGTTCACCAAAAATGGCAAACATGTTATGGTAATTAAAACTGCAATAACCCCAAATGCACATCTAGCCAAAGGAGCATTTTAGACATCGACAAATAAAAGACACACAGACAAAAAGAAGCAAAAATAAAACGTAAAAATAAACGGGTGGAATGGAAAAAACATTTAATTAACTAAAACTGCAAAAAAAAAAAGAGAAAACGATCAGTCAAAATTAAGCATTGAAGCAACATCACAAGTTGTTGCCATTGGGTTTTAGTTTTAAAATGTTGACCGTTTTGAATGCAGTTAAAAAAAGAAGTAGGAAAACGTTGGTGCACAAAATGAAAGATAATAAAAAAAACATGATATAGCATTGAAAAATGTTAAGGAACGGCAGAGAAATTCAAAAAGCAGGACATGGTTTACATAGACAAGCCATACTTGAGACTTAGATAAGACATAACCACAAGACACAAGCAAGATATAGGCATAGCACAGACAAGACCTAGATGAATACAACAGACAAAGACAAGGCATAATTGAGAAATAGACTAGTTATCGATAAGATAAAGACAGGAAATATACGAGGGCGGCTCGAAAACTTCTTAGCCTATCAATGAAAGAGAATAGTTAGTTTTTCAAAAATATTTTTGCTTTTCAATATAATCTCCAGAAACTTCAATGGACTTAGTCCAACGCTTTTCTAGCAATTCTATTCCTTGATTAAAATAGTTTTCCTCGAGGTCTTCAAAATAGTGGTTTACAACTGGAATTGCATCTTCATTTGTCAGCAAGGAAGTTTTTTAGATTTGGGAACAAGTAAAAGTCACTGGGAGCTAAACCAGGAGAATAAGGTGGGTGGTCGGTCAAGCAACTCGTACTTTAATTCGTTGATTTTAGCCAACTGGTGTGTTGTCTTGATGAGAAACTATTTTTTTGCGTTTTAAGCCAGGACGTTTTTCTCGAATTTGTTTATTTAATTGATACAAAAAGTTGCAATACTACTCTGAATTTATTGCTTTACCCTTTTGCAGATAGTCAATCAATAAAATACCTCTGAAGTCTTAAAAAACCGTGGATATAGCCTTACCAGCCGATTGAATTGTTTTTGCCTTCTTTGGGACACTTCCTCCAGCTTGAGGCCATTGCTTGGATTGTTCTTTTGTCTCTGGAATATAGTGGTGGATTCGTGTCTCATCCACAGTTATGAAACGATGCTTAAATTCCATTTTATTTCGCTTAAATCGATCCAAACAAGCTTGAGAAATGTTCATTCTTATGCGTTTTGGGTCGACTGTTAACACATACGGCACCCATCTTGTAGAAAGCTTTTTCATCTGTAGTTTTTCATGCAAAATTAAATGGACTCGATTATTTGAGATGCCCACGATATTAGCTATTTCACGCACGTTTATTCGTCGATCATTTAATATCATATCATGCACTTTGGCTACAATTTCTGCTGTTGTTGCTGTTTTTGGACGTCCACTACGTGGTTCATCTTCAATGCTTGCACGACCACGTTTTAATTCAGCAATCCAATTTTTTACTGTTGCATATGAAGGAGCACTTTCACCTAACACATTTACCATATCCTTATGAATTTCTTGTCCCGATAAATCTTTTTTATGTAAATATTTAATGACACCACGCATTTCTAATTTTTCTATTGTAAAAAAATCGCCGATGCGTCTTTTGTAAACACCTGTTTCTATATGAAGGAGTTACCAGATCGAAACAAAATTTAATATGTGTTCATAGCAGAGATGGAAGTTTCAAAAACACTTAACTTTTTTCTGTTTATACCGCGCTTTTTGTGCTAGGCTAAGAAGTTTCCGAACCGCCCTTATATAATTATAAGAATGACGTAAGTGAGACATAGGCAAGATAAGGTCAGGATATAAAAAAAAATTCCAAGACATGGACAAGGCGTCACCGGAAACCAACCACACACAGGAACTATCTGTGTCTATTCAAAATATAAATAAAACGTTTACCATAGATAAGATACACACTAAACATATCGAAGGATATACTTGAAACATAATAATTAAAGAGCTCGGTGGCTGAGTTGGTCGTACTAAAAATACATCATGTTCACATGATCCCGAGTTCGTATTCCAGTGGGTGCTGATGAGTGGGTGCTGATGAGTAGTGTAGCGACTACGAAACGAAGTTGTCCCCCAGCTATATGGTATTCAATTATTTTTTCTGTTCTTTTTGGTTTTATTGCTTTACAGCAATTATTGTTATAATTAAAAATAATCCTTCTTCTTGACTGAAGTTCGAGTCGAACTCACAACTAGTTAGTTAATATTGTACATATGTATATAACTAAAAAAGTTCACTGATTAATGATTTACTCCTTTTTTACACTGTTTTTTCTGCATTCCATTCAACGTTTTTCAATTTCAGACGAATTCTATTTGAATCGGTTAAAGTATTTATTAAGGCTTATTATGAAAATGTGCGTTTAAATCAAAGTGTATATCGTGTACTTCGTGATTTTTTCGGTCAATTTAATCGTCCAAATGTGCATACAATCGGCAAAATCGTGTAAAAATTTGAGCAAACCGGGTCAGTAGGCGACGTGAAAAGCCACAAGTGCATGTTCATACAGCTCGTTCCGCGGAATACAATGCTGCTGATCGTAATAGTGGGACTGATGAGACGTTCACTGATGAGGTGTTGAGCTGTTGGCTTATCATGAAAATCGACATTCAAATCAAAATGTATACTTATAACGAGCACTTTACGATATTTTCGGTCAATTTACTCGTTCAAATGTGCGTACAATCAGAAAAATCGTGCAAAAATTTTAGCAACGCGGGTCTCTAGGAGATGTGAAAGCACCAGTGTATGCTTGTACTGTTCTTTCTGAAGAAAATATTTCTGCTATTCGCAATAGTGTGGCTGAAGGGCCGTCCACCTCAACTCATTGTCGTACCCAACAATTGTACCTCTCACGTTCGTCGTTGATAAACTTCATGCATAAAGATTTACATTGACACGCTTACTCGCACAAGATGCAATTGACTCAAGAACTAAAGCCGCTTAACCATTCCAAGCGTTGTCAATGGTAGCAATTTTTAAAAATTTTAAAAATGTACTTACTAATTAAGTGCTTTTTCATGCTGGAACAGATATATATAGTAAAAAAATATATATAGTAAAAAAATATTGGGTTACGGTTATAATATATTAAAAAGAGATCGATGTTAAATTTTCTTAAGCTCTTTGTACAAAACTGTATGACAGAGTGAATGGTTACACAGAAAAACTAATAATAAAAATAAAATCAACAAAATGTTTGCCTGAAAAATAATTTGTCTGCATATACGCAAATATAAAAAAACAACCTTGGATATCGTATTGTGTTGTTGTTTAAAAAAATGTTTGTTTTCAATCAATAATTATCTTTACTAAACTTTTGTTTGAATCCATGAATTCCTTTACAGATCCACATTCAAACAATTTATTAATTGATTCAACGAATTTTTTCTGTGTAAGTTGAAAAATATTTCACTAATTGTGGGTGGTATATCTTCGTGTCGATCCAGCCTTTTGTTCGTCATAAGCTGAACTCTATAGCTTTTGTTTTAGTACTTTACAACAATGTAAACTTCTTTTTTGGAACACAAAAACCAATTCCCTTTACCTGTTTGTATTACTGTGAATTTTTTTAAGACGGAAATTTTGTTTAAATCCATTAAGACCCTGCCATAGAAATCTCTCTCTCTCTCGCTCTCTCGATAATATGTTCTTCCTTTTAATTTTATAAATGTTTGTTGACAAAAACCCGTAATGTTAACTTGCACACATAAACTTCCTTCTGAAGGCAACCACATCAAACCACATACTCGCATTCAAAATCACATTTAAAAAATAAGTGCATCACGAAGTGCAAATGCATTATATACTTGAAGTTTTTATAGAAATAAAAATCTAAACAAAATCATACCAAATAGAACAGAACAGAGCAGAACAATAATGAAAGTGAAAAATAAATGCGATTCAGAAGTAAATGAACACGTTGCCGGCACCCTCAGCCCAGGCAGGCAGAGCGTACGTGTTGACAACAGTTCCTTTAATATGTTAAACAAAATTCTTTAGAAAAAATTTTGTCAACCCAGTTATATAAACCACCACAACCATTAAACATGCCTCCATCACCACCACCTCTGTCACCATCTTCCTGCATTCACTTGAAAGAACATTAACTGTGGCAACATTGTATGCAGTGGTAGTCAGTCATAAGAGTTGATGTTGCAGTAACGAACGACAACATTTGCATTATGCCACTGTGATTGTCGTTTCAAATTAATCACAAAATTTTATGCACGACTGCAGAACGCAATGCATAAATCTTGGCAATATTATGAAATGCATGTTTTACTCGTACGAGTATGCAGCATGAATTGTTCGACATACATTTTGTTTTTTTCTCTCCAGTTGCTTGTTTGTTGTTGCTTTGCATTGCTTTGCTTTGGTTGTACTCTTGTTCGTCTGCTGGAAGAAATGTTATGTGTGCTATAGGAAAGAAAAAAGAATGACACTTTTTGCAACATTTCATTCACCACATTTTTTCCATTAATTCCTTGAGCTTTTTTTCACTTAAAGAAACAAAAAGAAAGATGAAAATATGTAAATTTTCTTTAATGCCCAGAACGAAGTTAAATTTTATGGTGATTTTTCGTGAAAAGATTTTCAAGCAATTTGAAAAATTATTGAGTTTTTTGTTTAAGAAGAGTAAAATAGAGGGTGGCGCAACCATAATGCACGATGCTAATTCTAAACTATAGCTTAAAGTAAAGCTTTTTGCCAATTTAATTTGACATTTCCTTTTCTTTATCTATGTTTGACAAATCGAAATGCATTTCGAGCATTTCGTGAGGCACAATTTTACCTCAGTTAATTCGGTAACAAGCAGAACTGCCAGATTTGGGTAAATGAATTCGTTGATAACTGTAAAAAAGATTTACATCAGCACTTGTCTTTACGGCCTAATCTGATAGTGGAACTATTCCTCGAGTGAATAATTCACGATTCACCAGTGCCCCCATATGGCTTACTAGGCTTCTTGCTTCTTGCCATGTTCGCAGTCATATAAGCAACTTCTTGTTGAGGAGTTCGGACCTTCTAATCCCTCCTGTATGTAATTTCCCAGCAATCAATGGAAGACAAGGCTTAATGAGTTGGTATGCCCACTATGAGCATCAAAATTTAAACCAACACACCCGTCACCCATTACCACTGGTTCCTTACAATACAGGTTTCTGTTGTATAGGCAACATATCCCCGGGAGGTTGTTAGTCCCCGAAAAAAGCCACAAACCAAGCAATGATCAAGGACTAACAACCTCTTCCCGCGTTTTAAGTTTCAACCACAGCCAGAACGTTTCAGGCAAGGTAGGCACCTCAACTATGATCAGCACGGGTCGAAACGCAAGCAGAACTACCCGGGGGCCATGCTGATCCCCGTTCTGCCTATTTATACCCTTGGTAAGGGTTTCGGAAGCTAACACAACATAAGTCATGCGACTTCCTAAACTTTTGTTTGCCTTCCCTTCTTTACCCGAAAAACAGAGTGCTCAAGTGGGGAATTCGCCAAGGTAAAACCTGTTCCCCGGTGGGGATTCGTTGATAAACCAGAAATAACGCATTTGGGTAAATGAGAATCCACCAGTGATTGTTGAAAAGCCGATGCATTTACAGAAAGTATTTCTTGTGGCCAGCAATTGAGAGTATAAGCCTGAAAGATATCTGGTTCTAACAAGATGGTGGCACTTGCGGTCACGGTTGCGATATTTGACGATTTATCGTCATTTTGATATCCAAAGAATGGTTTCCCTTAAAAATTTGCTGGAAAGATTTAATGGTACTCGTCAATCCGACTATTCTCTATGGACAGCTACAAAGACTCGTAATAGGTAAGCCACCTTTGCGAACTTCAACTGGAGACTAGGCAAAATGCGATTTTGAAAAGGGAATAGTGTAATAGTAGTATTCCTTCCAAGTAAAAACTATTATAAAGGAAAAAACTACCGATCTTCTCAAACTAAGAACAGCTTCTTGCTATGATGTTTATTGATTCAACTCAACAATGCGAATAATATAAGAAAATTTAAGCGGCTGTTTTAAGCCACAGAAAACGTAACTTAAAATTAACAAATAAATAGTGTTAAAGAAAAGAGGGGAAATACATATACATTTCTCTTAATTATGAATGCTACAAAATTAAATAAATGACGATAGTCTTAATTACAGTGAATGACATAAAAATATCATAAACCCGTTGAAGATGCTTCAATAGTATGTTAACCATTCGAGAAATATTTTTACCACAAATGATGCAACGAATGCTTCAGCTGAACTACCGTCATGTGCTGTTAGACCGCATCTGTTTTTGAGATTTAGTTTTCAAAATGTCGAAAACCTTATTTGTAACACAAACCCCAGGAAAGCTCCAGGTATTGATAAAATCCTGCAGAGTGGACGGTGTCTCTGATTACTATGATACCCAAGCCAGGGAAGGTTCCCACTAAAGTACAATTATACAGACCAATAAGTCTACTGCCAACAGTTTTAAAACTGTTCGAAAAATTGTTAATGACGAAGTTGACTCCAATAATACTTAATGATGTGGGATATATCCCTAATCATCAATTTTCCATCCGGGCTCAACATAGCACTATAGAACAAACACACAGACTAGTCAATGTCATAAGAGAGACTTTTGAAGAATAAAAATATTATTCACTTTTATTCATTGAAATTTCCCAAGCTTTTGATAAAGTGTGTCATGCCGGTTTGATGCACAGAATAAAGTTAAACTTGCCTGCAAACACTCACAAGCTTTTGGAAAGCTACTTATATGGGTGGAAATTTGTTATCAAAGAAGGTGACTTTATAAGTCTCCCACAGTCAATCGGAGCAGGAGTTCCCCAAGGTAGCATTCTAGGACCCACTCTATATTTGATTTATGCCTCTGACATGCCAACGAGATCCGGAATACACACCTCAACTTTTGCAGATGACACAGCTTTTTGCAGCGTTCATGAAAACCATCAAAAAGCTTCACGAAATTTGCAGCAGTATATTTCAATATTAGAGAAATGGTTGAAACTTTGGAAAATAAAAGTTAATGAAGAAAAATGTACTCACGTTACATTCACACTGCATAAGCAAACATGTTCGGATATCCAAATTAACAATACACCTATTCCGCAGCATAATGAAGTTAAATACCTTGGTATTCATCTCGACCGTAGGCTAACGTGGAAGCCTCACATTGATGCGAAAGTCACTCAGTTGAAATTAAAAGCAGCGCAACTAAATTGGCTTATGGGCAGAAACTCGACATTGAAGATGGATTGCAAACTTTTGTTATATAACGCAATTTTAAAGTCTATATGGTGCTACGGAGTTCAATTATGGGGAACCGCCTCAACATCTAACATTGAAAAAATTCAAAGACGACAAAACCAAATTCTTCGAACGATTACTGCAGCTCTATGGTACGTAAAAAACTCACGGATTCATAAGGATCTGAGTGTTCTGCTGGTAAAAGACGAATTTTCTAAGTACGCGACAAGGTGTATCAGCGAAGTGGAACTTCACCCAAAGCCCCTGGCATGCAACATATAGTATGGTATCTAATTTTGGCGGCCACACTCGGTTGAGAAAAAACGATACCATTGTCAGTATGAGAATGTTAAATAGGTGATTTTACCGATAAAGTTCTCGCAAAATAAAACTTTTTTGTATAGCATTGGCTGGATTTAAAAAAAAAAATCTTTTATGTATAGTATTAAAATTTGAATACTTATTATTAGTTCATTTTGATGATCCAATAAAGAAATGAATGAAAAAAATGGCTTCTTTTGACATCAAACCTGTGTGACTCAGTTGGCCTCCACTTGACGACTGAAGTTTAGTAACGCAGAACTCTCACGAATATATTTCTTATTCTTCCGATGACCGCATTTTCACAAAAAATAAATATATAATTTCATAAGAAATAGAAACGATTTTCAATTTTAATAGCATAAGTTTGATGTTTCAAAACCTTTTTCATTGCTATCACCTTAAACGAAATGTCGCTGGTTAAATTTTATAACAATAGGGGAGAAAAAGACCGCATTTAAAGTATTGTTCTTACGCGTAAAGTTCGAACTGTTGCGATTGCTCTAACTTAACGATCATACTTCACAATCACAGTAAAATCATGATTATATTTTGAAAATATAATTATTATTATAATATTACATGCATATATGTAAATTAAAGTTCTTAAAATAAAATTAAAACGAAAAAAAAAGCAATTCAACCTAAATGAAGAAAACTGCATACTTTTGGGAGCTGTTCAATTGAAACTAGAACTGCCTATTACTGGGCGTATTTTTTAAAGAGACTGTGGTCAAAGTATAATTCTTCTTATTGAAATTGTTTGTTTTAAACAATTAAATTCTTATATTTTCTTTTTTCTATATTTCAGCCTGATTTAAATACGAGTATATTTGCCGCTGCTGCTATAACTTTCAATAAGTTTATAAAAGTAAGAATATGCCGGAGCAAAAGGATGGCATAAAGTTTTTCACACGTTTTGTTCTTTCCTGTTACATCACATAAAAAATGAAGATGAACAGAAAAACGATTTATGGCTTTATTTTCCGTTAATTTTGCGAGCAACAGGATTTTATAGGAATTTGCTAATATGTGTATGCACACACTCCACATATGTAGTATATATATATGTGTGATCTTTGTTTTTTTCCTTCACAGCAACATTTCTGTTTTATGTCTAACAAATGAACACATTCTTCTTAGAAGAAATACCTGATACACTGGGGAATTTATTAAGAGCCAAAGGTTTTGCTTCAGTTTGTAAAAGAAATGCAATAAAAAAAAATTTTGCGAAAATAACAAGAAATATGACTGACAATAAATGTGTAAAGTTAATAACTTAAGGTGAGTAGCGGCAATAAAAACGTGTGTTATAAAAAAAAAAAAAAAACTGCAAGGGAGAAAAAATAAATTTAAACTTTAGCAAATAAAAAATTTTTCTTTTTCACTTCAGGCGGTATTTAAAAGACGTTAAAGAAAAGTTTTAAGCTGTTTTAGAAGCCAATCAAAATAATTTAATTTAAAGTTTAAAAAAAAAGAAAATATATAATGTTTGCTTAAAAAATGCTCCATAATCAACAGTGAGCTTTTCTTCTGTTCTGAGATATTTTTGGTTTTTATAAGTATCTATACATAAAAATTTGATGTGTGTTTGTATAATTGTTTGTATAGGGTGTTTTTTTAAGCCCGATAGAACTTGAAATTGTAAAAAATAACACAAAAAATTAAATTGTAATCAAATTTTTTTTTTATTCGAAAGATCAATACGTGACATTAACATTTGAAAATGATTTCGGGCATATGGGCACCGCGGCTGTTCTTGACGAAGCGCATTCTGGACGTCCAATTTTGGGCCACTTTTTCGAGCACTGCTGGCCGTATGTCACGAACAACACGAACAATGCTGGCCTCCAAGGCGTCAATTGTTGCTGGCTTATCAGCATAAACCAGTGACTTCACGTAGCCCCACAGGAAATAATCGAGAGGTGTCAAATCGCACGACCTTGGAGGCCAATTGACAGGTCCATTTCTCGAAATCAACTTATCGCCAAATTTTGATTTCAGTAAGTCGATGGTTGCGTTCGCCGTATGGCACGTAGCGCCATCCTGTTGAAACCACATCTCCTCCGGATCAATGTCATCCATATTTTCAAACAAAAAATCATTGATCATGGTGCGGTAACGATCTCCATTGACCGTAACGCGAGCTCCGGCCTCATTTTTGAAGAAATAAGGTCCGATGATGCCACCAGCATGAAAACCGAACCAAACAGTGCATTTTTCTGGATATAATGGAGTCTGTAGGGTCTCTTGTGGATTGGTCTCACTCCATATGCGGCAATTTTGCTTATTAACAAACCCGTTAAGCCAAAAATGCGCCTCATCGCTGAATCGTCTATAAGTTGCGCGAATCGACGACTGATTTTCAAAGTAAATTTGGATAATTTCGTAGCGTTGTTCAAGCGTGAGTCTATTCATGATGATTTGTCAGAGTACACTGAAACAAATAAAAAAAAATGTTTCATCAAAATTTAATTTTTTGTGTTACTTTTTACAATTTAAAGTTCTATCTAGCTTAAAAAAACACCCTATACCAGACCGCTGGACCATTCTTCTTGAAATTTTTGCAACAATTAACAGGAACTCTTGAATGAATAACAGGCTACTTTTTTTAAAACCACGGCTACCTTTACGCCCCCTGTTTTAAATTACAATTTTTCTTTATGCAAAATTGATTGCTACATTAAGAAACTCAAACAAATTTTTGTAAAATTTATGTAATTTATTTTTTAGAAATTCATTTGAGAAATAATACAATTTTATTAAAGTAATTCATTAAGTTTTGAAAATAATTGAGTTCAAATGGCCTCCACCCTCGTTGAGACATGTGCGACATCTTATCAAAAAGTTATTCATTACTGCCTGGAGTGTTGCAGCGGGAACTATCTCAATTAAATGGATGGCTTTAAATCATCCAAATTTGTTGGTTTTTTTTTCTGTAAACTTCTTAAATTCTTGTTTCCAATAACCCCACAAAAAAGCAGGTGCAGTGAAATCAGGAGACCTGGGAGGCCATCGGAATGTGGAAAACTCCGTAAAGCCCGTAAAACGTGCGTTCCTTAGAACACCAAAAATTCAACTAAACATTTTTCAGAATGCTTTGCGGTCTCAGATCGTGCGTTTTTCGGAACATGGCTGTGTATTAAGTTTTGTGTAAAAATTTAAATGAAATGCGCTAGGAAATTTGAAATGTAGACTGTGGCGGTTGGCGAATCTACCACAAGTTTAATTGTGGTATAACAGGTTGAAGAAAGGCCGAAAATATGTCAATGACGATACTCGTCCTGGTCACCCGAGCGCGTTAACAACCCATTGAAGAAAAAATTGAAGAAAATGATTTTGGGTAATCGTCGAATCAATGTCAGAAAGGTTGCTGATGATGTTGACATATCGTTCATGGCTCATGCTAACCAATATTTACGGATGTTTTAGGTATGAAACGTGCGGCAGCGAAGATTGTTCCAATAATGCTAAATTTTGAGCAATAACAACGTTGCATGGACATCGCTCAGGAGCCGTTGAATATCGTCAATGACGATTCAGATTTTCTCAAAAAGGTCATAACTGGTAACGAATCGTAGGGCTATGACATTGAAACCAAAGTCAAATCATCTCAATGGAAGGGTTCAGAAAAGCCAAGACCGAAAAAAGCACGTCAACTTCGGTCAAATGTGAAGAATTTGCTCACTGTTTTCTTCGACTACAATGGCGTGGTGCATCATAAATTCTTGCCTTTAGGTCGTACGGTCAATAAGGAATACCACCTTGAAGTTATGCGCCATTTGCGCGAAGCAATTCGTTAGGAACGGACAGATTTTTGGAAAACACAATCAAGGATTTTGCACCATGATAACGCACCAGCTCACACATCGATGCTTGTGTGTGAGTTTTTGGCCAAAAATAACAACGTTACCAAGCCTCAACCACCACGTGTTCAACGCACTTGGCACCCGCTGACTTTTTCCACTTTCTAAAGCTGAAGACATCGATGAAAGTAAAGCGTTTTGCTACGATTGAGAAGATAAAAGAAAAATCGAAACAGGATCTGTTGGCGATACCAAAACTGAAATTTCTGAAGTATTTCGAGGATTGGAAAAAACGTGGCATAAGTGTATTATATCCGAGAAAGATTACTTTAAAGAGGACAAGATAGTTATTGATGAATAAATAAATAAATACTTTTTGAAAAAATAAAAACAACGGTTATTTTTTGATCAGACCTCGCCAATTTTAAGCGATATGCATTTTCCAAATAGGTGCTCCACCTATTTGGTGTTTATAAATCGAAAATGCTAAATTTAAGCGATTTGCGGTTCTCAGAACTTGCCTGCTTGAAACATTTATTTATAGTTATATATATTATATTATATTCATGTATTTTGTTCTGGAAGAAACTTGCCTGCTCCAGTTTGTCATAACATACTTTAATATGAAAATCCTCCTTTAATTGTTCACTTTATAATATTAGTGAAATTTCACATTTAAATTAATTTATTATCTTGAAAAAAATTTACGACTTGAAGAATTTTATTTATTGACTTACCCGCAAAAGGACCAACTGCAAAAGAATAGAAAATAAAGATTTTATTGAATTCTCATAGATAAAAACTTTTGCTTTTCTTAATCAAAATGTTATAGATCAGAAAAATATTTAAGTTTCATTTACAATCAAATGAAAGACTTAATTAAAGGAAAACACTCAACATTTAAAAGGACTCCGGCAAATATTACATAAAGCGGCCAGAAAACTTAAGTTTGTAAGGAACTTAATTGATTTCTTATGACAAGCAGGGCGTGTTAGAAAAGAGGGAGATAGGGAGGGATAACAAAAATACAGACTAAAGGAGAATAACTTAGCTTTATTTTAACTCATTTTCCTAGATGCCAAAACGTTGGTAATATATTTGTATTTTTGCTACATTATTCTTGACAAGTAAATAAAATCTTCACTAGCAAAATTATATTAAAAAGTCCTTCGTTCTTTATGAACATCTTATTTTATTTTCTTTCTTCCTTTGTACCGGTTCTTGTTATAAAACGTTTAAATAATTAAAATCCCTACGCATACAGCATTTTCTTTATTACAATACTGCTGCTACTTCTTGAAAAAAAAAAATTGCCAGAACAACAAAAAAGAAGAGTGCAAAAAAATACAATTCTGTTGAAGTGAAAAACTACAAGTTTGACTACAAGAATGTTTAAAAAAAAAGTCTTGTCATTTTTCGTTCTTTTGTTTTTTGGGGATTTTAATTAATTTTCCAGTACTTTTTTTTTTGTTTTAATTTGTTGTAGCTGTAGGAAACAACTGAAAAGTGTTTGGCTAAAATGAACACGAAAATTCGATTGCATTCGAAGAACGACAAGAGAAAAAGAAAAAAAAATTAAAAAAAAAAAACGCATCAAAAATGTATAAACAGATACTTAAGTATTGGAAAAAAAGGAAACCTGCATAGTACAAGCAAATAATCGAACAGTTAAATATGCCAAATGCCAGAGTTTTACAAAGAAATTCAATTTACTAAAAACTCATTTGAATACAACAAAGCATTTTGAGGCGGATTTTGCAATTGAAATTTTTGAATTTTAAAATTATATGTAGTACAAGTTTAAAACTAAAAACCAGGCAAAATTTACAGATTACTTAAAAGGATGCAAGAAAAATATATTTTCGTTATCTGAGAAGCTACACAGAAAAAATTACAGTAAAAATAAAATCAACAAAATTTTTGTTTGAAAAAATAATTTGCATACGTATACCTAAATATCAAAAAAGGACTTGAATATGGTATTATTGTTGTTGTTTAAAAAAAATTGTTATTTTCGATCAATAATTATTTTTACTAAATTTTTGTTTGAATCCACAAATTCCTTTACAGGTCCGCATCCAAACAATTTATTAATTGATTCAACGAATTTCGTTATTAAACACGAAAAAAATTTTTTTCTCTGTTATCGACTTGAAATTCTTAATATGTTAAACTGTTATCAAAGTAAAGTTCTCTGTAGAAGTTTTCGTCTACTTCTACAAAACTTATATCATCATATCTTGCTGGTAGAATTCAGTCAGTATTTATAAACAACAAAGCGTCTAGTCCATTGCTTTTATCCAGAGTTGTACCACAAGGTTCAATCTTGGGACCAATATTATTTTAAATTTATGCTAACGACTTGCCGCAGCGTTTATCGCACTGCAGTGTTTACATGATGTACAGTTACACTTAGGTAGTACAGTATCCTCAATTAAGGAGAATGTTGAAAAACTCAATTCTGACCTCAACAATATAAATCGATGGGCATCTCAAAACGGACTTTGCTTAAATCCCCGAAAATCTAAATGTCTTCTAATTCACAAAAAAACAGTTACTCCTTTAATAGAAGATGATATCGTAATAGACAACAAGAAAATTGATATTGTATACGCGGCAAGGATTAGTGTTTAATAGCACCTTAACATGGACAAACCACATTAATACACTGGTTGGACAAATTTACATTAAACTAAGAACCTTGTGGTCCGTACAATATTTTACGCCATTGAATGTAAGAATCTTACTTGCAAAAGCATATTTAGTCCCAAGCCTTACATACGGATGTGAATTATTTTCTAATTGTGACTGCGTAAGTGAGAAGAAACTTGAAGTCGTATATAACAACATCATAAGATATATTTATGGACTCAAAAAGCATGAACAGGTCTCTGCATACTCAAAGAATCTCTATGGAGTTAACTTTAAAAACCTTCTTAAGATAAGAGTGCTTTTGTTTTTATACAAACTGATTAATACTAGAGAACTGAAATATCTATTTGAGAAAATAGTATTCGCTAAATCGGCAAGGGGTAGAAAGATTATTGTTCCCAAATTTCGATGCCTTGTTTCTGAATGGCAATTTTTCATTAACGCTGTTGGTCTTTGGAATGCTCTTCCAAATAATCAACAGACAAACAACAACGCAATATCTTTTAGGAAATTCCTTTTTAATTTTTTCGAGTAATTAATTCATTTTTTAAGCAAGTTTTTTTTTTTATTAATTCAATAAAATTGTTTAGTTTCTAAATTATTCTTATTTTAATTACCTAATATCCATTACATCTGAATACTAAATTGCTAGTACACATACAAAATGCTGTACTTTAACTATAAGACTTAGTCTTGTTGTGCAGGAAATATAAAATAAATAAATAAATAAAAAATGTGCCTAGTACATAATTTTTCAACATTTAACGCAATACAAATCAAAAAATTATAAATAGCGTGTTTTTTCCTTACTGTCTATATGCCGTCATTTCATAGGAGCTATCCTAATTATAAGTAGACTTAAAAACTTTTGAAAGATATTGTCAAACATTTATCTTTATATACCACTAATTTAAATAAAGTATTGAGAATCTAAAAAAAAATGCCTTAATCATACTCGTCAAAATACAAAAAAACAAGCTTTTTATTTTTCACCTTTCTCACCTCTTTACTTTTCTTTACACCTTTCCAACAAATGAACGGGTGTGGTTAAAGCATTTTTCTTTTTAAACTCTCAATAATTTATTTAGATTATTAGAATATAAAGTTGAATGTGTGACAATATCTTTCAAAAGTTTCCAAATCTATTGATGATTAGAATAGTTCCTATGAAATGTCGAGATATAGACAGCTAGGAATTAAAAAACAAACTATTTACAATTTTGTGATTTGTGTCAATTTTATATACTAGTGTAGTAAATAAAAAACTCAGTTTTTTTTTTAATCCAGTAGAAATTTTTGAGATTTACCCCTTAGGTGGTAACCTATTTTTAGTGTGGCGTTACATGCCGATGTATTAGCCATCCGATGATCCTTATGAAACAGGTTAGCATGGCCAGATTGACGGAAGTCGTTATAGAGTAAGTCTAGTCTCCAAACGGGCAATATCCGGTGATGACTGCTAGAGTGACTCTGACGTGCGATCTGGGCAGTTTTAATAGCTCCTACGTTCTCTTAGGGTTAATATGTGGCCACAGGTTCCTTGATATAAGGCATTTGGGCTCAGTGTGCTATTTTTCTTAGGCATGTTTCAGCGTCTGAGGTTTCATTCTTTACCAACACGCTGATAAGGGTTGTACGCAAAAGCGATCTATGTCCCTATCCTCTAGGGTGTCCCTTTTTTAGCTAGGTCATCAGCCATGTTGTTGACGTTCTTGGACCCGTGTTCATGTACCCATTTTAGGGTTAGGTTACGATGTCTCGCTATCTGGTTTAAAGATATCTGACATTCTTGGACCAAAGTGGAATTTGTGTAGATTTCAATCAGGGAGTTGATGGTACGGAAAAAAACTACTTTGATATTTGTATCTGTATATCGGAAAAAATTCGACGAAAGTTTTCCTACAAGTGGTCACTCGTTTGGGAGTTATTGGTGTAGAACTTTTTGTTACAGGTTTTTATTTTTATTTTGGACCAGTACTCAGGGTATGACCCCTACATATGCAGTGCATTGTACTGAAACTAAGAAAATAGGTTATGATAAGGTAGGAAAGAGGGAGTAGTGTTCGTGAAGGTTTAGGTTTGTTGAAAAGTTCGAGTTTTCTAATCCTTCCTGCATGCAATTTTCTAGTAGTCAATGAAAGACAAGGCTTAATAAGTTGGTGGGTCGAAGCCGAAGTAGGGGGCAGGTATTCCCCAAGGTAGTCCCTCCATTCTGGCACTTACTTTATATTTGATTCTGACATGCTAACCAGATCTGGTATTCACACTCCAACTTTTGCAGATGTCACAGCGTTCACGAAAGCCATCAATTAGCTTCACGAAATTTGCAGGTATATATTTCAATATTAGAGAAGTGGCTAAAACATTGGATAATCAAAGTTAATGAACAAAAATGTACTCAAGTTTTTTACATACTGCGAAAAAACATGTTCGCCTATCCAAATTAACAGCTCACCTATCCCGCAGCATAAAGTCAAGTACCTTGGTATTCACCTCGAACGCAGGTTGACGTGGAAGTCTTATATTGAAGCGAAAGTCACGCAGTTGAAATTAAAAGCACCGCAACTAAATTGAATAGGCATCAGGCCATATCCAACTCATCTGATCCTCGCCCCTGGTTGCAAGACAACAGCCGCTCGGGGATTATTAGCCCCCGAGAACCGGCATTGCGCCATAATTCTCAAGAAAACTAACTCCTTCCGGCGGTTTTGAGTTTAAACCACAGCAAAAACGTTGTAGCCAAAGCGGACACCACAACCATGATCAGCACCGAGATTTTCTGCAATCAGAAACTCCCGGTGGCTATGCTGATCCCTGTTCTGCTAAGTAAACTTTAATGATGGTTTCGGAAGTCCAACAAAACACAAAGCATGCAGCTTCCTAGAGGTTTGTTTGCTACAACAAACGCAGAAGTTCTTCCCCTCTATGCTCCAGAAAACTTTAATCTGGTATATACCAAGGCAAAACCTGTTCCCAACTTACTTAATTTGGAAGTGTTGTTCAGGCATTCATGTTAAAATGGCAAACAAAACATATATCACTTAACAGCTGAGTAAGTGCTCGCCAGCTAAATAAGTGTAGCAGACTTAAAATTATATACCTCTATAAAAACACCTTTTATAAAACTCATGTGTTTGCTTATCTCTCCACCAAGCGATTTATAAAAAAAAATTGCTTTTAACACCTGTTTGTTTTAAAGCTTTTTTCCAGGATTTTATTGTCTACATTCTTTGCTAAACATTTTCGCTTGCATATCTAATAAATTTGCTACATTAAATTGTGTGTTATGCAATTATTTCAATATGATAGCAGAGGAAAAAAATTTATGTATGTATATAAAACAAATTACACTTGAGTATTTTATTGAAGCATTCAACATGAAATAGTCGTGCTCTCTCCATAGAAATGAATATTGCAGTCATTTGTAATTTATAATAATTAAATATTTAGTTTGCCACAAGCGATAGAATTCTATACACAAAGGGGACAGTTTGAAGGTAATTTGTGGTCAAATGTTTGCAAACGGAAAAACCTGTTGTCAAGCAGAAAATGTCTACTTTTTTTTTTTGCAAGAGTTGTATTAGGTTAGTTGCATAAGGCTCTTTTAGAGCAAAGTTTAATTTTGAATAAATTTTTCTTTGCTTCCAAGCTACATTGCTTCAGAATAACAATAATTATGACAAATTAATGCAAATGTCCTTACAAAAGCGAAAACAGGGGAAAAAACGTATATTTTTCTACTGGCAAAGTAGCTTTTACTTTACTATAATGTTATAGCAAATAATCTTGAAAATAGAAAAATGACAAACTAATTTTTTATGATAAAATTGCAATTGGTCTTGACATATTAATTTTTTAAAGTCCTGTGTATTCATTCTCTTGTAAGCACAAAATATTTATAATTTTCCAACTTTATTTTTCAAGTTCTAACCCAGATATGATAACAGGAGGACTATTATTCTCATGTGTCTATCTCAGCGGATAGACCAGCTGTAGAGGTTCTAACGGGATATTGTCAATAAATGGACGCACGTGAGTAGCGGTTTCGGAGTGAAGGTAACAGATAGACAGGGAGACTCATTAATAATGCTAGTATAGACTATTATTTCATTAAAAAAAAGTTATATAAAAATATGCAAATAAATATACAGAACAGTTTTTCATGTTTAATAACGAAATTCACTGAATCAATGAATAAATTGTTTGAATGCGGACCTGTTAAGCTTCAAACACATACACGACAGCAGACAGCAAGCAGCAATCTGTCAAAAATTAAATACATGTGTTTAAATGCACACGATTATTTTAACGACATCACAGCAGCATGACTTCACAACAGCATTTGCCGCTGCTGCCAACTTAGACTAATTTCTATTTTTGTAAGCAGCAAAAAGTATATGCAGTGCTGCCACTATAAATATAAATTGGCAGCAATAAAAACTAAAATTTTTTTAAAATATTTAATAGAAATAAGCATCACATAAATAAAATAAACAAATAAATTGATTAGTTTTTAAAGTTTTACGTGATATTTTTACTTTTTCAGTCGGTAATTTTAATTTTATTCATGTAAAATATATATGTGGCACCTCTGAAAATTGCATTGTTTAAATACTCATAGTGCTGCTGCTGTGTTTAAAATAATTATGTTGCTGATGAGACGGCAGCATTTGAAGCTAACTTCATTTGTAGCCGTGAAGTTGTGAAGTCTGCTGTCGTCTAAGTGTTTAGAGCTTTAAGGAATATGTGGTTTCAAACAAAAGTTTAATCAAAATAATTATTGATCGGGAACAATTATTTTTTTGAAACTACAACCAAAAACAACATCCGATCGCGAACGGAATACAGCTCTCATGTTTGGGCTAGCAAAGTCTACTTTGAGGCTTCTCAACCATATACAAGAGATAGCGAAGAAGCTAATCGGTGACTTCTAGGATATCCAACTCTATTGACTCACTGGAGCATCAACGCACTGTAGGGTGCGTTACTCTGTTCTATTGCTACCACAAAGGATTTTACTCTAACGAGATTAGGAATCTTGAAACGCGCACATTTTTACGTAACATGCGTTCATTGTCCAGGGCTCATCCATTTGTGGTCGATAGCCCGGGGGATCGTACTACACATTACACAGAGAATTCGTTTTTCAGCCGTACGTTTCGTCTGTAGAATAAGTTGCCTGCAGACGTGTTTCCTGTCTGTTATAATATTGGAAAGTTCAAGTCAAATGTCGCAAACACAACTCCCTCTGTCCCCCTCCTCAACACCTATTCTTCTAGTTCTGGTGCACTATGCACTACATATCTGTGGCATTATGTCATAACATCTTAAGCCGAGATAAAACTAAAAAAAGTGTTTAGGAGAAACTTCAATGAAAAACTATGTTTAAGATCACAACAATATAAACCAAAATTATAAAACAATGTTGTCAATAATACGAAAAAATATGTTTACAAATAAAAATTTTATACTTAACAAATTAATTAAACTAGATGACATTTTTAAAATTTTACTTAAGTTGTTATGATAAAACACCATAGATATATAGGGGTTATCCTCTGAGTACTCGTCCAAGACCAAAAAAAGAAAAAAAAATATTCAAGATTATTTTTTTGATATGTATGTACAAATTATTTTTTGAGACAAAAATTTTGTTGATTTAATTTTTATTATAATTTTTTCTGTGTAGGGTAATAAAAGAAATATTTCCTGAAAATAAAACATCGGTGTTTTTACTCCGGTTGGGAAATTTAAAAGTGGGTTCGAGTACTTTTTTAAGTACACTCATTGGAATCAATTTATTATATCACCTCAACATCCTTTTAAGTTGTTATAAGGGCTCATAAAAATGATGGCAAATTTGCATGTGTTTAACATTAAACATTAACGCGTCATTTGTCTACAGCTCCACCCTTCTGGTGTAACTCATTATTTTAGCACTTGTGCTACAAATGTTAAGGCTCACGAAGGATAGTAAGACAAATACACACGCATACACACACACACACCACATGCATACACGCAATCGCCAACATGCAACTGCTATCCCGTTCACACTAAAATGATTTACTATCGAAGAGATTGGAATTGGAAGAGAAGACGTGGTTAAGTACACGATTTTATTAGTTATTCAATACGAATGCGAAAATGAGTGCAGCAGTAATTTTAGAATTTTTAATCTAAATATTGCACTGGTCAATATATATTATTTAAGAAGAAAAACCCTTCGCTTTGAATTTGAACTATTGAAAAAGGGGTTTGTTGAAGTTTTAATTTCTAGTTCGTTTTAGAAGACTTAAAAGGCAAACTTTTGCTTTGTCAGTGTAACCACAACATTTGCTCTATACTTTGAATAATGCATCAGAGTATAACTGCACTTGAATAAATTTATTTCTTTAGTAATTACCCTTTTGGTGAGACTATATAAAATCCAACAAGGAAACCATCAAATGATATTTAAATAACCAACATATTGTTATTGCTGTTGAGCTATACAGGTTTGCATGACCGTTTTGCTGTAGGACACACAAACATTACTCTTTTTTTTTTTTGTTGATATTTGTAATTGTAAATTCTTTTTTTTTTTTTTTTGTCCTTTTTTTGCAAACTTTGTCATACATAAATATTCGTGTGTCAGTTTATTCATACTGATTGTATGATGTCAATTCATTTTGAAAATTACTGTAATTTACTATATCAATATTATAAAGCTCTGAAAAGTCCTTAGAATAAGTGTAATTACTTGAGGATTTGCAAATGTATGCAAGTGTGCAGATGTGTGTGTGTGTGGGTGTGTGTGTGTGTGTAAGAAGGAGGGTGTACAGAATTTGTTTGCTTGAAAGTTGTCTATTCGCTTCCAAGTTAACTTTTATATGCAAATTGTTAGTAATTTAATATAAAAATGTTTGTCTTCCTATTAAAATAATATGCAGTGCTTACAACCACACACTCCGTGCACAGTGGGCCGGCATTGAACAATATCTAACAGAAGCAAGTTCAAAAAGAATATAAATTCTATTTGTTTTATGGGCAAACTAGCGCATGAGAATTTCGCATCACATGCTGGTCTTATGATTTCGAGTATTTTGATCGACGCTTTATGTTGAATTAGCGTTTTTGTAACACTTGTCCGGTTTTAAGTTGTATTGTGTTGTATTATAACTTAAAATGAAACACGTCGTCTGTCTTTGACGGTTCAACTCCAAATCCATGCTTTATTAAGTTATAATGCCTAACATGTATGTGTGTATTAATATTATTACATGGTTGTATGTACTACGTAAATACAATTTATCACATACTCGTATTTTGTCAGGGATGGCACTACACCTCCCTCCTTTATTAAAAAAGTTGTAAACAAATAATTGATACAACATAATATATAGTATCATATCATACCTCCCTTTTTTATACAATTGTATGTACTACGTAAATGCAATTTATCACATACTTGTATTTTGTCAGGGATGGCACTACACCTCCCTATTTTATTAAAAAAGTTGTAAACAAATAATTTATATAGCATAATATTTAGTATTATATCATACCTTCCTTTTTTATACAATTGCACATAAATTTGCAAAATATAGGGTGCACAGCATGGGCGGAATAACGATAATTGTGACGTTCTCAGTGCATATACGAGCCACTGATCTAGAGAATCTGTATGAAAACCACTCGAAAAATTTTGTGCTTTTCATAAACATTTTCCAGACGATTTCTTCATCCGTGTTCTATAAACAACATATGCTCGTAAGTATTTTTAACACGATTATACCAGCTTCACTTATCTGTTTATAACTCCTTCAAACCCTATTATATACAAAATGTACATTTAAGAAATTTTATATTCCGCTATAGAAAATAGTGCTGCCAGTTTAGTGCGAAAATTGAAATTGCCGTATTGCTTCCAGGACTGTTCCGGGAAAGCCCACGATGGTATTAACAGTATTTTTTGCGGCGCTGTGACTAACTGTACCGACTTATGGCTTCGCATAGGAAGTTGCCGCGTGGTTAACAACGAAACACCTCACAAAAACTGTAAATTAATACAGTTAGTTGAGGTAGACAGTTAATCAATGACAACAAGCTTGACCGCATTTAAGAAATAATTACGATGACGCGAGAGGTGTTCCCCAACCCAGAGCTGCTTTACGACTGCGGTTTTGCACCATTATAACGCACCAGCTCACACATCGATGCTTGTGCGTGAGTTTTTGGCCAAAAACAAAACCATTATCAAGGTGCGTATGCACTAGACTTGGGCCCCGCTGACTTTTTCCACTTCCGAAAACTGAAAACATCGATGAAAGTAAAGCGTTTTACTACGATTGAGAAGAAAAACAGAAACAGGAGCTGTTGGCGTTTCAGAAGTGTTTCAAGCATTGGAAAAAACGCTGACATAAGTGTATTATATCTGAGAGGGACTATTTTTAAGGGGACAAGATACTTATTGATGAATAAATAATTTTTGAAAAAATTGAAAATAATAGTTATTTTATTTTTATAATGCAACAAACACCTTTCATCAGAATATATAAAGTAGAATTTGAAAAGAGTATGAAAATTTATTCGAATAAATATTTTAATTAAATACGATATAAATGAAAAATTGTTCGCATTAAAATATTTGTTTTTTTTTCACATATTTCGAAAAGTTGTAGTTTCAAAATTTGAATAATTATTCGAATAAATAATTGATTACTAATCGAATAGTATTTCGAAAAGTGGTTTTGTCAAAGATTAAAAGTTTTTTTACATAATCATTTTCCACTATACTTAAATGTGTGTACATTTACAGCCATAATTTATTCAAATATTTACTCGATTAAATTTTCGAATAATACTTCGAAAGCTTTTTTTTTGTTTATCTAGAAACTATAATTTATACTTTTTTAATTATATTTTTTTTAAATTATATTTATTATATGATATGCCAGATAATACTATTATATAAATTTTAATCTCGATCCTAGTTGCTTTGAACCAAGGCGAGTTCATAGCAGGTAAATGCTTGAGCAATATATACAACACTACGAAAAAATATATTTTTCAAATGTCAAGGACAAAAAATAAGCACAAAAAGGAATTCAAAAAAGAAGAACTATAAAAAAAATTACAAGTAAAGAAAAACTTTTAATTATATCCTGAAACTTTTAATTAATAACGTGAAAATTAATGTCTCAGACCATAGAGCTCTGAAAGGTAAAAACTGGCAGCCGGATTGGAGAGGATTCTCGATCATACCTGGCACTCAAGCTACAATATATAATCAACAAAAAAAATTGTTTAACATTTTTTTTTAAATTTTTCCATTGGCATCTGAAATAGATTAAGTAAAAAAAATAACTGCTGAGCTTTCTACTTCACCTGCTATGAACTTGCCTTGTGTTGATCTTTATTTAATTTAATTTTCTTCTTTTTTTTAATGTTAAATTAAATTTTAAATGCTGCAAGCGAGTTTGTTTCAGTCTTTCGTGTTGTTATCGTTAACATTTCGCGAACACTTTCTCCTCTTTCCTCCTCATCATACCCTATTTTCCTAGTTACAGTACAATGCGCCCAGCTGCCATTTTATGTCATGGCCGCAGAGACCAGGGAGGTTTCCAACTAACTACTTTTTTCTGAGCACAGACCACTCAGTGGATTCCAACCCTCTCCCTGGGTACGCCGACATAAAAAATAATTATTTATACTGAAAAACCAAACATTTACTCCAGCCGCTTTGCTTGCCACTTTCCCGATCTCTTATAGGGGAGAAACTGGTGTTTTTGTTTCCCCATTGCCCACCCAACCTGGTTGTAAATAGTTTGTCCTGCACTCAATTTTTGTTTTGCAACCCCAAAACCAGCTGCATGTGTAGGGGGATGACCCCTACACATGCAGCTGGTCCCAGATAAAAATAAAAAAATTATTATATAAAGTTTAATTTCAAATAGACGTATATTATCGTAATGCTCACAACTTCTGTAGTTTGGCCCAATGTGCAGTGGTTATAAATTCTTTTATTCCATTAAAGGAATAAGGGATATAATATGAATAAAAACGTATACATGCGTTTCTTAGGAGAGCTGCTTTCATAGAACAAATATTAAACACAATGCTTAAGAAGAAAATATAAAATATTAAAAGTATTACTGAATGCTTCAGTAAGTTATTTTGCTATTTCTTGCAGAATACCACTGAAAAATATGCAGAAGTAATAACGCTCAACATTGTCTAATTACCAGACGTTTGATTACTTTTAAAGTCATAATATTTTTTGTCTTGCGCTTGAAAATTTCTTTTGAAACTTAATTTCCTTTATGCACATTTTTATGAGTCCTCCTACTGTTCTTAAGGTTTTGTTGGTATGAAAAATCTTTATTACCACATGCCAAGTTAAATTGCATTCGAAAATTACAGGGTAATTGTGATTAAAAATTATAAAAGCAACAGCTGTTGTATGAAAAGTAACACACTTGCTTATTTTACTTAAACTAAGACAACTTATGAGTCCTAATTGTTACTTGAGTTTATTTAGTGCAAAGCGATACAATTGGAAGTAAAAAAGGTGTCAATTATTAAAACTATTGACTAAAGCAGTAGAGTCATGAAAACCCAACTTTTTTGATCTCAAAGTGAAACCAAAATCAAAACTTAGCTCTACTTCCAAAAAGTTTTCTCAAAATATTTGAAGCAAAATTTTTTATTAGAAGAAGCAAAATAAAAAAAAAGATTTTTTTCCAGATTTCTGAACAATAATGTTCAGGGTAATGTGATTTGGAAAATTTATCAGAATCATTTCTCATGTGCAAATACGTCATTGTGATATGAGAGAAAAACACATGTTGTTTAAAATTATTGAAATCCCTTTATGGGCACCCCTTCAAAAAACATAATTTATAAAAAAAGAACACAAACTTTCGGTTTGTTGCCATATTTAATAGTCTTATTTACTTAATCGCTTATTTAGTTGTTTTTATTGCCACAATTACGGGAATTTACTTTGTTTCGAGCATTTTTATCTGTAAATATTAATATAAAACTTTTCATAAATCTTTTTTTGTGCGCCTGCATTTATATTCAATTTATATGTAGATTTTTTCAGCTGTTAATATAAAATACTATTTATCACCTTAATATACAGTTTAAATATTGCCAATAAAAAAATCGTATATTTTTAACAGCAAAAGTTATAAATTCATTTTTATGATAGAACAAAACAACAGCAACAAACACAACAACAACAACATATATATATAAATTGAAATATTTACGATAAACAACAATTGTTAAATACAATTTTCATTTCGTTTGTTAATATTTTACATTGCAGTAATAACTTGTAATGTGAAAATAAAACATAACAGGGGATACAAATATATTAAAATAATACTATCCCACCCGCAGTATGAAATACAAATACACACACACAGACACCCACACACCTGCATTCATATAAATTCCAATTCAAACATAAATGCTGAAAAAAAACCATTTTACAATAAAATGAAATAAAACAAAAAAATATATATAAATAACAAAATTGTATAAAATCATTCATATGAATATATTTGCATATTTTCAATTTAAAACATGAAAACAAATTTATCACTAACAAAAGCGACATAACCAGGTTATCAAATGTGAAACTGCCAACTAAAAATAACGCAAAAAAAAAAAAAAACCTTTGGAAGCCAAGAACAAAAGAATAATTGTAATCATGCCACCGTGTTCGTACGAACAATCAAACACAGACAACAAAGTTCAACAATGTTGCAGCAACCGTACCCAACAACAACAGCAACATAGTTGCCTATATAAGTATGGATGCTTGTACGAGCAGCTCAGGTTGCAATTTAAAATTTTTATTTCAACAAAACATGCAACAGTCATTGTTATTTGCAAAAAAAAAACTAAACTAAATAATAATAAAGGAATATTTCAAAACTTAATATTATTTTTTTTTTCTCTGCCAAAAAATCCAAACAAACCTCATGCATGTTTCCCAAAGTTAAAAAATTCTATAGAAAAAAAAAACTATGGAAATTAAGAAAAATATGAAAAGTGACAGGTACCAAGATTACGCTTTTATAGTTATAAAATCGTATCCAAAATGAAAAATAAAATAAATAACACTTCAACAATGTCAAATCATAAAATAAATGTCATTTGAAACTGTAATCACGAATGACGGGGAAAAATCAAGGCGCCGCCAGCCTGCAATTCCTTAATAAATAGTTTCCATTTAATTTGGTGAATGTTTTTTAGTTCACAAATTTTCCTCAAGGAAAATAAGAAAATATTTTGATTACAAGTAGGCATCTAAAATAATTAAGAAAAAAAGTAATACCTTCCAAAGTACATGTTTTTTTTTATTGAATCTTTACAATGTGAACTAACATTCAAATCTTAATACTAAATACAAAAAACTAACTAACTCCAGCCAATGCTAGACAAAAAGTTTTATTTTGCGCCAATTATATCGGCAAAATCACCTATTTAACGCTCTGTTGTTACATGTGTAGTATTACATGTTCCATTAAAGTACACTTGTAGTTTTATCGATGAAGGGTATATTTCAAGTTTACGGATAAGAATGCAAATATCATTTTCTTCCTTTTTCTTCGTTACTTCTTAACAAATGTGTACTCTACTCTAATCTACTCTACTCTACTCTACTCTACTCTACTCTACTCTACTCTACTCTACTCTACTCTACTCTACTCTACTCTACTCTACTCTACTCTACTCTACTCTACTCTACTCTACTCTACTCTACTCTACTCTACTCTACTCTACTCTACTCTACTCTACTCTACTCTACTCTACTCTACTCTACTCTACTCTACTCTACTCTACTCTACTCTACTCTACTCTACTCTACTCTACTCTACTCTACTCTACTCTACTCTACTCTACTCTACTCTACTCTACTCTACTCTACTCTACTCTACTCTACTCTACTCTACTCTACTCTACTCTACTCTACTCTACTCTACTCTACTCTACTCTACTCTACTCTACTCTACTCTACTCTACTCTACTCTACTCTACTCTACTCTACTCTACTCTACTCTACTCTACTCTACTCTACTCTACTCTACTCTACTCTACTCTACTCTACTCTACTCTACTCTACTCTACTCTACTCTACTCTACTCTACTCTACTCTACTCTACTCTACTCGACTCTACTCGACTCTACTCTACTCTACTCTACTCTACTCTACTCTACTCTACTCTACTCTACTCTACTCTACTCTACTCTACTCTACTTCACTCTAGCCTACTCTACTCTACTATTTCAAAGCTTATTGCGTATGGAGCCCCTAGTTAACGTCACCATTGGCAGCGCTACGTCGTGTGACAGTTTAAGGCCCTGATACACTATCCTAACGATCATACGATTCATTCACAGAAAAATGTTTTAAGTGTGGCCGACTTTACAAAATCTTTACAAAATGTCGTTGTAGGTCACACTTTTGTAAAAAGTATGCTTCCAATAATTTATATACTCAGGCTTGTTCTGAGAAATGCAAATTGATTAAATTTACCGGTTTCGATTTGAAAACGAAAAATACGTAATCTGACAAACGTATAACGCAAGAAGTATGATTTTGCGATTTGAAATCGCCGAAAAGGTGTTCTGCAAAACTCAAATATATAAATTGAAATGAACTGATTGAATTTGCTAAAACTGAACTTGCAAAAGGAAATAAAATTATTCTTAATTAAAATCGAATATGTTTTTTTTTTTATTTTTTATTTCAATAAAAAGTTTAAAGAATTTTACACATTTTCAATTAAAACAACTAAATTAAATAATTTTTCTATTTGTTGTAAAATTTTATTAGTTTTATATAGCTACCACATACATATGTGCGGATGTAAAATACATGTTGTATTTTTTCGGAAAAAAAGTCCGAAGCCCCAGTAAAACGCGCCTTCCTTAGAACCCCTAAAAATCAATTAAGCGTTTTTCAGAACGTTTTGCGGTTTCAGATCACGCATTTCTCAGAACATGGCTGAATAATTTATATATTTATACGAGTAGTAAAGTAATTAAAAACTTTTATTTATAATTTTACATAATTTCCATTTACTTCGGCAAAAGTATTTCCATATTTTTCACAATATATATCACACTGTCACACAAAAGCCATCATTTTATGAAAATTTTTAATAAAATTTTTCTGAAATTCATTCAATTTATAAACTTAAATTTCTTTTGCATCGTAAGGACACCGTTGACGAGCCACATAAGTGTTTAGGGACCTATCAAGAATTTGGAAATACTAAGACCTATTGTAAGTAGCGCGCAGTTTGCTTTGTGTGTGGCGTACTTTACAGCACATCACAGTGAAATAAGTCAAAAACTGACTCGAGCGTTAAAAAATACAGTAACTGTGAAGGTAACCATACTGCAAATTACAGGGTTGCCCTGTCTATAAACACTTTAAGCGGTTAATGACCGCCGTAATGAGTTCATCAATTTCCGTTAACGTGCCCCAGCCGTCAAAGAAAATAATAATAATAATAATAATAATAATAATAATAATAATAATAATAATAATAATAATAATAATAATAATAATAATAATAATAATAATAATAATAATAATAATAATAATAATAATAATAATAATAATAATAATAATAATAATAATAATAATAATAATAATAATAATAATAATAATAATAATAATAATAGACACTACTTTTTCTCTAGCTGACACTAATTTCACAAAATAGACGTTACTGTCTTTTTGATTTTTCTGTTTTTCTTTTCTCTTTTCTCCTCTTCAATGGGAAGACTCTCCCCACCAAAACTCTATCTCTTTTTTACTTTTCTTACCATGATTTTTTCCTTCGCTCTTTCTTCTCTGTTCTCCCTCCCTTTCTCTCTTCTGTTTTCTTCTTTTGTTTTTCTCCCGCTCCCTTCTACTTCAACTTTGTCTTCATCTTCGTTTTCTTGTTTACTTTTCTTTTTTGTAATTCTTTGCCCATTTTTTCCTTCTTCTCTATTCATCTTTCTTCCGTGATGTGGATATATAAACATGATTTACAAAAATCATGGCCTAATATCCCCAAATCGTCAATATGCTATTTTCAGCACCTAAAATCGTCAAAGTGACAATAAACCATCAAATATGGCAAGCTTTCTTGAGAGTTTTCGTTTTAGCTGCACCGTAACCGTTCTGGCTAGTGTGCTGTTGCTGAAACTAAATGCGTCGTAGTTACCACTACACACACAATTCGTTTTGTAGCACCATTTGTCAGACATCATCTTATATTTGAACTTTTTTGTGCGAAGAAGTATTAGTAAAAAATTATATTTATAAGTTTTAACTACTGTCCAGTACAAACTTTTTCGTTTATTAAATTATTGAGTAGTTTGTAAAGTCTTAAAACAACATTTCCCTTTGGACCGCTGTTTAAAATAACATTTTACTTTTTTGTTGACTTTATTGCAAAGTGGTTATTAATTCATTGAACATTTAATTAAAATATACAATCTTGCAAAAAATATTCATACAAATATATTTTCATATTTTATGCATACGAAAGCATGAATGGCAGACACTCTAAGATACCAGTAGCCGAGGAAATGCGACACACACACACACACACACACACACACACACACACACACATACACGCACACTTTTGCATGAACATTCTTTAGGGTGTTGCATTATAACTCTTGGGTCGAGTACTGCAGCAAAAAGCTTTTAAAGCTTCATTGTGCAAAATTTAGATGAAAAAAAAAAAAAATTCAAAACTCAGCAATACAAATAAATTGAAAACATTTGCTCTTCTAGCCAACCAATGATTTTAATATATATGAGTAGTTTGAGAGTGTGAGTGTATTTGTATGTGAATGCGAGTATGTGTGCGTGTAAATTATGAGAGAAAAAGCCAGTCACTTAAAACATGTGGACGGAAGGAAGTTTGCTAAAGCAAATTACCCACTATTATAATTGTATAATGAAATTTAATAACTTCTATTATACCAGAGATGGTTGCAACAAGACTTGGGGTATAATTGTAAAGAAAAAGACCGACGCGAATTTTTTCTAAAGGAAAACTTTTCAAGAAACTATAAAAGTCTGCAAAAGAAGAGCCTAGCGGTGCGTTACTATTGTATTGTAGCTGGTTTTTTTTAATAACTTTCTTGAGTTTCGTAGGGTATAAAAATTTAATTTTATTTTTGCCGAGAGCTGCTTAAAAAATAAAAGAAAGTTAACTTATTTAATTTGATTAAAGAAAAAGTACCTATTAAAGTCATTATAGTATTTAAATAACAAATTTTTTATGGAAACCTTTGGGCGGAAAAAATTTTATTATGAAGCCCTTGAAGTGGACGTCATTTTTAAAGCGAACTCCTTAAAATAGGCTGCAGTTTTGAAAAAGCTTACTGTATAGGCTTTAAGATATATTTGTTTTTCACTGTGCTTTTTTGATTAATAATTTTGTTTTTTTAAACAAAAAGCATTTGTCACCCTTTTTTATAAATTTTTGTTAAAATTTTTTTTGTTTTATTTTTTATAAATTTTTTTTTTAAATCTGTAGCCCTTAAATACTTATTGTTATTTTCCTTTGAATACTTATTCACCCTTATCGTAAATAAATTTTCACTCTAAATTGTTTCACTTTTCACTAAATGGTAATCGTGAATAATTCCCATGAAATATTTTTAAATGATACTTTGCCTTAAAATATGTTCACATTTTTCTTCTATTGTTTAATTTAATTTTTGCTGGCAAATTGTATGCAACTAACTAAAATATAATATTCAATAATAAATTGTTTTAGGACAAGATCTGTTAATAGAGCCCAAAGCGATATATTACTCAACTAAATACAAAACAACAGGTCAATTGACAGCAGTTTTATTAAGCTAACAAAAAATGTAGGGACAGATTTTTGGCAATGCCTTACAGATAAGCTAAATAAAGGCGGTCTTCCAATTAAAAATTTCACCAATTGGAAGAAGGTAATATTTTAAAAAATTATAAATTGCTTGTTTTCTATGTTTCCCAGCTATCTATATGTCGACATTTTCTAGGAGCTACTCTAATCATCAGTAGACTTTGGACATTTTTGAAAGATATACTCAAACATTCAAATTTATATCCCAACAATCGAAATAAATTGTTGAGAATTTAGAAAGAAAAATGCTCTAATAATATCTGTCAAAACAACAACAATTTATTTAGATTGTTCGGATATAAATTTGAATGTTTGAGTATATCTTTCAAAAATGTCCAAAGTCTACTGATGATTAGAGTAGCTCCTATGAAATGTCGACATATAGATAGTTGGGAAACATAGAAAACAAGCTATTTATAATTTTTTATTGGTATAAATGTTAGAAGCTAATATAGCGAATAAAGAACTCAATTGTTTATACTACTCAAAATAATCTAGAATTTGTGAGAGAATCTCACAGAAAGTGGGCTGTACGATTCCTACTTCGTAGTCTCTTGCTATCACATTCCGATATCCCTCTTCAGCAAAGAACTCCAAAAAACACTTTCGCTATTGGCGGACGGCAGAAACTTTTAAGTATATCTAAAATATGCAAAAATCAGCTTTATTTACTCTGTAATGTTGGAAGAATCTATTCAATGAACACTGATAGCTTATTTTATTTCCAATAATTGTTTGAGGAATTTTACGTGAGATTTACTATAGCCTTTTTCACTTCGAGGAGAATTAAAGTTTCACAAGAGCAAAAATTTCACTTGTTGTTCATGATAGGGCTAATTGTTATTTCCCTTTGAAAAATCAATAAATAAATCAATGCTTTAAAAATATTTGGATTTAATTTTGTTAATCTTTATGAAGTGTGGTTGTCTACGTAGTTAAAGCGATGCTCACTCCACCACTGCTAAATTGTGACTGACTAATCCGCATAATCGACAATTCTAACGGCACTAACCTCCGCTCTATTACTTTTTGAAATAGCTCTTGAAGTAGGCTGCATATTTGATGTGAACTCCCCAAAGTAGGCTACACTTTTTAAAACGCCTCCTTTATAGGCTTTACAATACATTCATTTTACTAATAAATAAATAAAAGTATAATTTCGATAAATTTTTTTGTCCTTTCGGCAATGGGGAAACAATATCATCCTTTTAAAAAAAGTTACCCTAATCACCCATTTTCCAACAAATTCAATTTTATTAAATTTTAGCTTAAGTCATTGCAATAAAAAGATTTAAAACTTAAAATTAAATTTGGCAAGGATATGAATTAATTCATTTCCTTTGAAGATTTCTCTTTAAAAGTATAACTGCTAAACTGTTTAAGGTTTTAAGTGACAAACAAAGGATTGTTATTTTTAGTCAAATCCTTTTTTTTTACATACAGCCAGCATATCGCTTTGTTAAATTGAAAATTTAACCTTTTATAATTTATTTGTAACATTTCATATTGTGTTTGCAAAACAATAAGCAATAATTTTCTTTTTGTTAAAGATAACAGTTACAGCAAAAATACAAAAATATAAAATATATTCAAAGGAATTTCCGTTTGAATGTAAATTTATATTTGTTTCTTTATTCGCCTGTTTTTGTACACAGCCTATAGAAACAAATGGTTTTTTATGTTAGACTTCCGTTAGCCATACCTCAAACATAGCCTAGACTATAGAGATACATCCTTATTGGAGAAAAAACACATACACACACACACATACATACACATGCTGTGACAAAAAACCACATATTCATGCATAAAGATGAACGAAAAAAAATCAAAGTGACATTTGTTTTTCCACATGCCTGGTAGTTCATTTAATCTCTCGTTTATATGAAAGGGTTACCCATTGTTTATAAAGCCGAAGAAGGTACAAAGCAAAGTGGTATAACACGTTTTTCTGGTAGCACCGCTCGTTGATATAATTATGAAAATATAATTTAAATTGTTAAAATTTTAAAAATTTACAAATTTTGAGACAAATACAATTATTCCAATTATTTTTTTCACACAATGTAAAGAACGTTCTTTCACCATTTTATTTCTATTATTATTGACATTTACAATAGTGCCTGATGTTTGAAACAAAACTGAAACTTTTAAAGAAGGTGGCAACATATTATATTTTATTTGCTAATGAGAGCGTTATTCCAGACAAACTTTCGTGTGTTAATAACTCACAATAAAACAATTGTACGGCAATATTTTACGTTCTTTTATTGCAAATCCGTGAGTTAAGTTTACAAACATTACTCCCTCTTTCCTCCTGCTCATAATCTATTTTCCTAGTTCCTGTACAATGCACTGCATATGTAGGGGCTATCACCTGAGTACTGGTCCAAGCTAAAAAAAAAAAAGTTGTACGTATAAACAAGACATAAGAGTACATTTACTTTCTTTGAGTTTTTCCAGCCACAGATTCTTTGCAGGTTTCAGCCATTACTGTCTTTACTCTACTGTTCGTTAGGTAACAAGTAAAATTGCTTAATTTGCAAAACTACAAGGTAGCTGGTAGTAGTAATTTTTTTACAGACTCTACTAAATACTTGTATGTACACGTGCCTGTTTATTGTGGTAAAAATAGCAGTCTATAGGAATACAGCACACACTCAAGCACAGTTTCACATACATGCAGACAGGCACAAAGGTTGCCAAACGGAAATACATACAGCCATATAGAAAACATAATACAACAAAACACAACACAACCACAGGACGCCCTTATTTCAGTTTAAACTTTTTTTTTTTTTTTTTGTTCATTATTTTAGAGTGAGGAATAACAAGAGTAACTTACGAATTAATATTTAATAATACTGTTTGAAATTTAGTTAGCTGTAAGTAAGTAGCAAGGAAGCTTAAGGACAGGCAAAATTTTGCCAAGGACAACTTTAATTGTTTAGCCCTTAATGGTTATGGTGTAAGCATGTCTAAACATGTTCGGTGTGTACTAGTGGGAGATATTATGAATAATATTTAGTTACTTATTTATCAGAATATTTTAAAAATACAAATTTATATATTTCAAAACAATTATTTCAAAAAGTAATAAACAATGCGGGGGAGGGTGGCGCCGCTAAAATTATCGGTTTATGTGCGGATTTGTAAAACGCGTAGTCGCAGTGGTCGAGTTAACATCGCACGTTAACTGTGGAGACTGTTTTAAGAGTAGTGATTGTTAAGTAACTGCTCGCTGACGGGTGCAGAGATTCCGATTTTCAAGGACTCCCGAAAACATTCAACTGATTGAAAGCAGTTTACGTGAAAAGCCGCGAGTTTCAATGCCTGAAAAAGTAGTTCCCCCCGGGGAACAGGTTTTACCTTGGCGTATTACTAACTTGGGCACTCTGTTTTTCGGGTAAAGAGGGAAAGGGGTCCCTCGTTTGTTGTAGCAAATACAACTCTAGGAAGACGCATGAAGCAGTTTACGTGAAAAGCCCCGAGTTTCAATACCTAAAAAAGTGGTTCCCCCGGGGAACAGGTTTTGCCTTCGCGTATTCCTAACTTGAGCACTCTGTTTTTCGGGCTTAGAGAGGAAGGGGTCCCTCGTTTGTTGTAGCAAATAAAACTCTAGGAAGCCGCATGACTTATGTTGTGTTGGCTTCCGAAATCCTTACTAAAGGTATAAATTGGCAGAACGGGGATCAGCATGGTCCCCGGGTGGTTCTGCTTGCAGTTCAACCCGGGCTGATCATGACTGAGGTGCCTACCTTGGCTGAAACGTTCTGGCTGTGGTTGATACCTAAAGCACAGGAAGGGAGTGTTAGTATCCTTGATGATTGTTTGATGTGTGGCTTTTTTCGGAGACCAACCATCTCCCGAGGATCTGTTGCCTATACAACATATACCTGTACTATAAGAAACCAGTGGTGATGGTTGACAGATGTGTTGTTTTAAGGGCTAATGCTCTTAGTGGGCTTCGGCCTACCAACTCATTAAACCTTGTCTTCCATTGATTGCTGGGAAATTGCATACAGAAGGGATTAGAAAGCCCGAACACCTTAAAAGAAAGTTGCTCATATGGCTACAAACATATGGCAAGATTTGCTAACTGTGTGAGCCGAGCAAGCCACACGGGTACGCTGGTGAATCGTGAACAATTCACTCCGAGGAACTGGTTCATGATCAGATAAGGCCGCAAGGCAGGTGCTGATGTAAATCTTTTTTCACAACCTGAAAAATTGGTGACACTGGGACTTCTAAAAGCGATTATTCATGAAATTTTTTAATTCAAATCATTCAAGAACAGAAAGAAATTGACTTTGATGTTTTTGGACTGTAAATCCCATTTTTTCAATTGAAACATCAAAAACTGTTGCATTGTCCCGGGGTAAAATTTCGATGTGCCTTATCCAAGCATGAGATAATTTTAACATTTTGCGAAAATCCTCGAGGCCAGGCAACGAATGTCAATGGTGAAAGTTATCGCCTCATGATTACGGAATTATTTTTGCCAAACTTGTGAGCTCATATATCGTACTCCTCAAACACGTGGTTTAAACAGGATAAGGCAGTTCATTTGAGCACACACAGCCGGAACTTCGATGAATTTGCTGCGGGAAATTTTTCCCCAAAAACTGTTCATTCGCTTTGGGTACATTACCTTAAGCCCATACCGAGGCCACCGCGGTCTTTCGCTCTAACTCTCATGGATCACGGGCCTACCTCAAAGAGAGCATTTATAAGGACAATCCTAAATTTTTTTGGCCTTAAAAGATAATATTCGTCGAGATCTCAGCTCAATTAGACCAATTTTACTACAATTTACCAATTTTACTACAGATCTGTTTTGAACCCGGAGGAAAGATATTTGGATGATTTACTACCTATAAAATAAAACCTGTATGTACATTCTATCG
Organism: Thecocarcelia acutangulata; assembly: GCA_914767995.1. Classification (NCBI taxonomy): domain Eukaryota; kingdom Metazoa; phylum Arthropoda; class Insecta; order Diptera; family Tachinidae; genus Thecocarcelia; species Thecocarcelia acutangulata. The sequence continues at coordinate 17,071,218 of OU612097.1, forward strand.
TTTAATGCTCTTAATAACACTATTTAACGGTATTATTTGTCTGGTTCAAGTGAAAACCTGGCTTCCGCCAAGAATTAACTGGGGTTATAGCAAATTGCATATGTGATCAATATGAGACAAATATAGACAAAAAGATAAAAAAGAGCTCGGTGGCAGAGTTGGTTAAGCGGCCGTATTGAAAATACATCATGTTTACACGATGATGAGCAGTGTAGCGACTGCGTAATAGCTAGTTGTCGCCCAGCTTAATGTATTCAATTATTTGTGCCTGTCTTCTTTTATCAAGAGTTGATCACGGCAATTAATGTTACAATTAAAAATAAAAATAGTTCTTGGCGAAAGCCAGGCTTGAACTGGAGCCAGACGAATATTAGAACTTGAGCCAGAATATTAGAAATATTTAATTAGTTCGACTTTTTATCATTAATATACATACTCTTAATAAAACTTTGTGTCAATTATTAGGTTTTTTATTTAAGTTTGAAAATATAAATCTGCTACCACATTACAGGGTGTAATGCTTAGATTAACAAGTTCTTATGTTCTTTGTAGAGATAGTGCTCATAAGAAAATTTGCTGCACTAAGCAACAAGAAAATAGTTCTACCAGCTTCTTAATTAAATAAAAGCCTGGAACCTGCCTCTGCACCAGGTGAAATCGTCAGACCAATGTGTTCTAAGGATTTACATGGATGCCAATAAACCTTGACGCATTAGTTTAGACTTTGTTAATTAAAAAGAGAAACCTATTGCTTTAAATGATTTTATAACAAAAGAAGTATTTAAAAAGCTATTAAGGAAAAATTTAATGTTATTATTAAAAATCTTATTAAGCTTTTTTCTTCACTGTTTCGTTGCTCAAAAACTGCTTTTCAACCAACTATATATTTCAATGAGTATATTTTGGTACAATTTTTCTTTGCGTTTTTGTAAATTTTTAGTATAATTTCAGTTGTTATTATTATTTTTTTTTTTTGTTATATGTAAAAAATCCTCTTACTTTAAATCCTTATTGCTAGTGTTCATAACGAAACAAAAGACTGTTTTACAAACTAACGATTTTTGCAGGTATGGAAATTTGTTTGTTTTCAAATAATACAATGCACAAATTTAACTTATGTGCTGTTCATAGATCACAGACGAGCACTCGTCTAAAAACTTCTTTAAGAGGAAGTCATTCCAAAAATTGAGTACCTTTCATACAAATTTACTAGACGAGTTGCTCATCTGTCTTTTATGAACAGCACGTTAATGTAAAAAATTTTTTTGATAAACAATTTTTTTTTATTACATGTTGTTAAAAAAAAGTTGTTAAAACAAAAATTTTTTTTGCTAAAAAATTACAAAAAATTTTTATTTAAACAATTGAGTTTATTTACTTTATTAGCTTCTAATATTGATATCAATCAAAAAATTATAAACAGCTTGTTTTTTCAGCTTCCTAGCTGGCTATATGTCGACATTTTATATGAGCTACCTTTATCATCTGTAGACTTGTAAAACTTTGAAAGATTTTAAAGAAATATTCAAGTATATAAAACCATCAATTAGCTTCACCAAATTTGCAGGAATATATTTCAATATCAGAAAAACAGAACAGAATAGTCGGTTCTGGTCAATGGAAAATCCCCAAGTTATTCATCGGCCACCTTTACACCCAGTAAAAATGGCAGTCTGGTGTGCAACTTGGTCAGGAAGAATCATTGGACCTTATTTCTTTAAAAATTAAAATGGCGTAACGGTAACTGTGTATGCACGTAAAGAAAAGGCAGTTTGAAATTAGGTTACGGCGACATTATTTTATTTAGGGCATTTCAATGCAATTTTTTATAAGTCAATATCATATGAAAATGAGTGCATTGAAATGGATTGATTTGTGATTGGCTGTTGAATACCAACTTCATGGCATCGAATGAAAAAGAAATGTAAAATAGATAAGCTAGAGTAAGTTAGAAAGGCTAAGAACGCTTTTCATAAGTAATATATAATACTAAGATTTTGTTCAATAAGATTAGACTTTTGATTGTAAACATAATTCTGCAACATCTGCCTTTGTTTTCTTTCTTAAGTTTCAATCTTTTGGCATTGTTTAGAACGCCTAAGTTTTAGCTGTGCTCAACAGCTGTGTTAAACATAAATGAGCAATATATTTTTTTATACAACATCGGCACCACAATCCTGTGCCGCCACCTGTGATGTGATGTGGTACACTACACCATAATATTGTGTATTATTGTTATTCTTATTCTCAATTTAGTTATAGTTTGTTTCCCCATAAATATGATTTCGTTTACATTTCAGTACATCTATTATCCCCACCTACCATTTTCCAAATATGCTTGTATACAATATTAGTATTGTGGGTATTTTTTTTTAAACAGCAATAGCTTTTGTTAAACCCAATACTGAAATATGTATTTTTATCATATCGCTCCTTTATTGCAACATAGTCATATCTCAAAAAAGTTCGTTTCGAAAAAAACGCATTTAAAATTTTTAGTTTCCATACAAGTCTTAGCAAATTTTTTTAGAAAATATCTCCTAAAGAAGATATTTAAAAGCAATTTGAATAAATTCTTGCCACAATATAAATGATAGTACTGTTAATAATTCTGCATTGTTAACTCGAAAAGCTTATTTTTTGAGATATGACTATGTTGCAATAAAGGAGCGATATGTAAGCAAAGTTTGTTCACATGCAACATATATAACTTTCCAGAATAAACTTAATATTGTCAGCATTTTTCATTTTTGTTTTTGACAAATAATTTTTTTTTAGTTTTTTTTTTTATGAAGAAATTTGTGTTTTGTTTTTTATAACAAATTTTTTTTTGTTTATCTAAAAAAAAGTAAAAAGGAAAATACTGCAAAATAAAATTGTGCAGAAATACATACGAAGTGTTGGAATATTAATATAATGATATTTGAATGCATTTTGTAATCAATAATACTATGACTTCATCAAGAGTATTTTTGGCCAGTCATATTATTTATTTATACAATTATTGACGAAATATTTAATAAATTATTTTTATTTCAGCTAATAGACACTAAAACCTATTAAGAACGAAGTCATTTGCACTTATGGGACCCCAACAATTTTTTGCAGATTAATTTTGATTATTTTATTTCATCAAAATGTATTAAATGTTTTTATTTTAATTTATATTCTGTATGTACTAGTATATTACATAAATAAGTATTTATAAATAAATAAGATAGTATTGTTTTTCATAAAACGGCCTCTTTTTAATTAATATGGCTGGTTATGACCTAAATATGGTTACATGCGAATAAGACTGTTTGTGGCATTAGTATGGTTATTTAATGAAAGTAATATGGTTGGTAATAATAACGGGGTTAGTTATGATATTAATATGGTAAATTTTGTTAATACTGTGTTTAATTACAATTCTACCATCGTTGGACATTTCGATGACAAAAATATGGTGCCGCAAATCAATGGCATTAAAATATAACAATGAAATATTTTCAGTGCCAACTATATTATTCAACAATAGAATAGATTGTCATATAAACCATATATTTTTTTCTACGTAAGGGGATCGAAATCGTGATATGACTGATCGTGATATGAACGACTGCATGCTTTCTGCTGGATAAACATTTGTCAACAAGACGAGGCCACATCGTATACAGCCAGGATTACAATGAAATTACTGCGAGTGGTAAACCTTCCCGGCGGACAACCTGTCTGTTCATACAGCAAAGTAATTGATTAATTACCAAACAAAAAATACATCGACGAGTTAAAATCCGAGCTCGAGCTACGAGTAGGTAGGCTTTCTGTTCTGGCAAGTTCCCAAAGTGTTTAACAAAAAACAATTTATTATTTGGTATGGAAAAACTGCGCACCGATAATTCTTTCATACAAGCTTTAGGGCCCATAGACTAAAGGGTTGATAAAAGTTATAATTTTATGCCAATTTCTTTTCCCGAAAACTAGAAAATAATCCGAGTTCCAGCCCTGTTTTAATACAACTTTATGCATTATAAGGCACGTTCCCTTTTTATTACCTTTTTTATAATTTGCTATTTTAAGAAGCTTAGTTGAACAGAGCAACAAACAGAAAAAAAAGAAAAAATAGAGAAAAAGAAAGTTGAACAAATTTCAATTTTCCTTCAATTATTTTCATCATATAAATAATGTTGCAATCTTTGTCAATAAATTTATATTTAAGTGATTTTTATGGCACTACAGACACATGCTGCATCATTTTGTTATTTTACAAATTATTTATACGCAAACACACTTCCACTAGAGATGGCTTATGGATTCAGAAACTCCAGTATAAATACCATCTCATGTCAGAGTATCAAACAGCAACAATAATAATGGCTAAAGTTTGTTGTAAAAAAAAACAACAACAAAAAAATGCAATAAAGCCCAACACCACAGCACAAAGGAGAAGTATTTACAAAAGAGAGAGGGAGAGAGAAAAAACACTTATTACAAAACGTATAGACCAAAAGTTTGTAGAACTCGGAATGGATATAGATTTTTGACACTTTAAATAATAGTAAATACGTTAAAGTGTTAAAAATATTGTTAAGTGGTCATATGAGAAGTTGATTGACATTAGAGCAAATTTGTAACTTTTAAAAGTTATGGTTTTCAAAAGTCAAAAATATGTACGATATTATCTATCCAATAAAAATAAAATATATAAAAAGAAACCTCTGTCACGCTTTTAACTTCAATTTATAACTTCAGCTGTAAACAACAAGATTCGACAGTATATGCCATGGTTTTACATCAACACCTGCCTTAACGGCCTTATTTGATGATGGACTAAATCCAAGGGTGTGAGTTAAGGCTGATTTATACGGTGATTTAAAGTCACGCCTTTTTTATAATATTCTTTTAAAGCTCCTACCAAAATCATGTTACATCTTAAGTCGTATTGTTTTTTTTTAATCTAATTGTTGTCGTTAAAAATAATCATTTGTCTCTTTTTACCCGGTTGGTAGTATCAATGTGGATACCTCGCCAGCCGAAAGAAAAGAAAATAAAACAATTTAAAAAATAACAAACGAGTCAAAAAGAAATTAGACAAACAAACTTGAAAAACAGTAAACATGGCTTTTTTAATGTTAAAAACTTTTCAGTACAAAAGAAAAGACATTCCTTTAAGATATGGCTTTAAATCATCGTGAAAATTTGCTTTTATTCATACTTCACCAACTCCTCCTTGTGATTTGAAGACTCACACAGGTCGCAACTTCTCCTATAAGTTTGCAGCGACATGCAAAAATCCCTTGCTTAAGAGCTCGGGTCTTCTTATCGCTCCTGTATGCAATTGCACAGGCGTCAATGGAACACAAGGCTTAATGAGGTGGTAGGCTGAAGCCTTTTAATAACATCACCCCTTAACCAACTCAGCCGTCTAACCATCAACCCTAGTACCTTACATCACAGGTATCTGCTGTAAGAAAACAACAGCACTTCTAAGGGTTACTTGCCCCCTAAAGCTGGCACTGCATCATCAGAGAAATTCATTCCACTTCCTGCGATTTTAGGTTTAAGCCACAGCATCAGCCATAATTAATGCCGCCTTCTGCACACAGAACGTCTCCATGAATTTGCTGATTCCCGTTCTGCCAATTAGCCCCTGATGAGGGTTTCGGAAGGCCGCTCCACGTAGAAAAAAATATATGGCTGACTTGACAATATTCTAAAGGCAACATTCTATTGTTGAATTATATGGTTGTTATTGATAATTTTATATTGTTATATTTGAAACTCCCTTGGCATGATTCACTATAGTTTTATACAAAAATTTTAAATATAACCACAATATATTCATTGTTTAATATTGTTATAATTGTGAAAGTCCTATTAAAAGTTACTAATGTCGTACCCAACCACATTATTATGTCAACCATTATATCATATAACCATATTAATTTCATTAAACAAACAAATGATATAAATAGCTTTATTGACATAGAATCATATTTTTTTTTTCATCCTTCTACATATTAATTAAGTAAATGATACTTCATACTATTTTTTTTATTTACATTTAACTATGGGTTTTAATATACATATGTATAATAATATAAAATAAAATTATAAATGATTATAATCAGGTTTCGAAACTGCGAACAATTTCGACTTCAACTGGTTAAGTATTTGGACAACGATTGCATATTTCAAATTCATAAATTTTTTTTTTTTTTTTTTTTTTTTTTTTTTATCTGGGTCCATATGCAGTGTGTTGTACTGGAACTAGGAAAATAGTTTATGATGAGGAGGAAAGAGGGAGTAGTGTTCGCGGAGTGTTAACAATAACAACACGAAAGACTAAAACCAACTCAATTGCAGCATTTAAAATGTTGGTGTATATACCTTCGACACAACCATGTAATATAGTATGATTGTTATCAAAAACAGTATGGTTAGTAATTAAAATTCTTTTGTTTGTAAGAATAGTATTGTTGGACACAGCCATAATATGATTGGCTGACAATATGGTTGCCTTCATCATAGCATTGTTAATTACAACATACATACAAATATTAACATTTTAACATACCTTTTGATTTCTGCACACGCTTTATATGCATTTTTGCTCAGTTCTAGTTTTTAGATCAACAAAAAGTTTTTTAATTTAAAACAAAACACATATCCTTTTTATAAGAAAATCCGCACCAAACAGTTACTGTTTGTGGGTGCATTTGTTTTACGACAATCACCCTTGAGTTATTATTCGCCCAAATGCGGCAATTCTGGCGTTTGACGGATCCACTGAAGTGAAAGTATACCTCATTAGTAAAGATGATTTTTTTTCGAAAATTTATCACTGTCGCCAATTCCTAAAAAAAATACCGACCATTGCCGACGCTTTGAATGGTCAATAGGTTTTAGTTCTTGAGTCAATGGCACCGCATCAGCATATAAATGCAAGTCTTTATGCATGATGTTCATTTACGACGAGCGTGAGAGATGCAATTGTTGAGCACGATGACGAGTTGAGGTGGACGACTCTTTAGCCACACTATCGCGAGTAGCAGAAATATTTTCTGCCGAAAGAACTGTACGAGCATGCACTGGTGCTTTCACATCTCCTAGAGACCCGGGTTGCTCAAATTTTTGCACGATTTTTCTGATTGTATGCACATTTGGACGATTAAATTGACCGAAAAAATTACAAAGTGCGCGATATGTATTTTGATTTGAATGTCAATTTTTATGACAAGCCTGAATAGCTTTAGCGCATGGCTCGATTTTCTATGTTTCCATGGTTCAAATTGATTTAGTCTGAAATTGAGAAATGTGAAATGAAATGCAGAAAAATCATAACGTTTAGGTAGTTCACATACCATATTAGCTCTTAAAAAAGAACCATCCAATACATCCAGATATTTGAGTTTCTTAGACTCCAAAGTAAACAAAAATTAAATGCGGCCTTTGATTCATATAAAAAAGGGGAAAGTTCTGTTTAACTTGCATCAACATTTCATTAACTTTAGCAATGAAATATTATTAAATTATTTATTCTTCTTCTCACAGGTATTTTCTTTAGAGAAACAAACAATTAAAATTACAAATTTCAAATAATTTAAATAATTCGCACACACACACACACCCGCATTCATTGTAAAATATACATCAATTACACAAAATACGATAGACAGTACTTTCATTTACGTTAAAGAATGCAGAAATACATACCAAGACCGTTGCAATGCCAATACTCGTGCACAAGCACACCAAATTAGAGCCACTAGCAACTGAAATGAGGAGGAGGGGTCGTTAGAAAATATCTATCGTATTTATCTTGTAGTTCAAAGTTACTTTAAGAGAGGAAACAAAAATAAAATGAGCAACAGAAGGAGAATTTTTAAAGTCCGATAAGACAATTCTGGAAATTATAATTTAAGTCCTTTTATTTGAAAAAATTTTTTAATGAAATACATTTTATTATAAAAACTACATTATTTAATTTTATGACAGCAGCAATCTTTTACAGAAAAATTTTCGACAGCTAAGTTTTTTGCAAGCAATTTTTCGATGATAAAATTTAATTCTCTAATGGAAAAAATTTTGGTGACAATTTTTATCTCTAAAAACTTTTTTGATTTAAAAATTTCTTCTACACATATTTTCTAGAAAAAAAATTTTCATAACAAAACTAATCATATAATTTGGATTTTGAATAAATTTTTAATTAAATTATTAAGAAATTGTTTTGAGAGTTGAAAATGATTAATTGGTTTTATACAATTTTTTCTGTTTATTGGAAAATATGATGATAGCCAAATGGCTGCCCGCAGTGTTGGTCAAAACTTTGTTGTATAAAATTTGCAACAATAAATTTGAAAAATTTCCTAATAGAAAGTTTTTAATTAATAAAATTTTCTACATTTTTCAATTTAATAAATTTTTCAATACCAAATCTTTTTGCAAGCAAATATCTTGCAGAAAAAAAGAATTCTCTCATAAAATTTTTTTAAGAAATTTTGCGACTGCAATGGATGCGATAATAAATGGTTGAATTTTTCTTATTAAAAATTCAATACTACATAAGTTATTTGTCTGGTTAAAGTTATAATCCGGCTTCAGCCAAGATATTTTTTTATAGGAATTTTATATTTTCTTGTTGAAAATTTTCATTTTCATTTCATTTACTTACAATTTTATGTTTTATTGTTGCAAATTTTTACATAGTGTATATATTTTTTTTTAAATAAATTTTTTCTAATAAACATTTTTTTAATTAAGAGTATTTTCGTCTAAAAATATTTTCAATAACACAACCTTGTTATTTGTAAAAAATAAATATTGCAAAATTATCTTATGGAAAAGTTTTTGCTAACAGCGTATTAACTCTAATTGAATCTGTGTCGTGCCACAGTGCACACAAACGTGTCAAACTTCTAGACTGCAACCGCAATATCAGCAAAAGACTTTTGGTACAAGACAAAACAACATGATAAACAACATACCAAAACATTACCCCCCCTGCCAAACACAAAACACTAACACACATGCAAACATACAAAATTGTAAGCATAGCTTGGCAACGCATAACAATGTTTTACAATTCAACAACAACTTTTACTTGCAACTTCGTTTGCAATGTATTGAATGTCTTTCACCCACCAACGACGACGATACGATACATCTTATTTCAAGTTGAAAATGGAAAATCTTATAACAAGAAACCCTTCAAGGCAAATCATCATCTTTATATCAGCAGCATCATATTCAATGTCGACTGTGTTCATTGTCATACACATCATCATCATCAATATCGACGTCATCATCATCACCAACATTATCGCCATCTTCTGGGTCTGTCTCCTGGAACAAGGTATTTGCAAAGAAGTTAAAAGAACAACTATAACAATTCCAATATATTTTAACTATTTTGTAGTTATAACCAGCCGGTTTGTGCAATATCCTGGACGCCTTTCCCCCTCTTGAATTTCCCTGACAGTAAACTTTTTACTTATTTTTGTTATTTTTCACTAAGTTGTAAATGGTATTTGTTAGCAGCTTTACTTAGTCGCATGCAGCAAGGAAAGTCTTACTGTCACTCTGTCTTTTTAAAAATAAATTTCTGAGTTCTGAAATGCGTATTTTGTAGTAGAAATGCGTTTATTGTGTTTTTGAGTGTACGTTTACGTGCGATTGTGTATATGTGAGTGTGTTATAACGGCTTCCCTGTTTAATTGTTGCAGTCTGAGTTATTCTCAGTGTTGCCAGAAATATTTTCAGAAACATCTTTACTTTAAAAAAAAATCATAATTTTAGTTTAAAAACCTTGAAATGTTTTGCTTTTAACCTTACTGACATCAAATAATTTGGGAGGGTGGATTCATATTAAAGCTACCTAGCACTAGATGGCAGCACAAACGCAAATCTTTTTTTTTTTTTTTTTTTTTTTTTTTTTTTTTGAAATTGCGATCTGTCAAACGTTAGCTGTTAAAATTTCACCCAAATTCATCGATTAGTTTATTTGTTGTAGTCGTTTGATATAAGCAGCTTTTGTGTTTCTTGAAAAATTGAAAAAAGTGAATTTCGTGCAGTGATTAAACACTATTATTTGAAAGGGAAAACGTTGAAAGAGACAACAGAAGCTCGATAAACATTACGCTAAGTCTGAAATATTGGATTGTTGAAATTAAACGCGGCTGAATAAACACTGCAACAACACCATCAACAGGAATGCGACAATAGGTGGTTACTGAAGCAAATATCAAAATAATTCTCGATATCGTTATCAATGATCGTCAAGTCAAGTTAAGCGAGATTATTGAAATGGCAAATCATATGAACGTGTGTTCAATATTTTGCATGAACTTTTGCATATGAAAAAGCTATCGGCAAGATGTTTGTGTCGCGTTTGCTCAGTGTCGAACAAAAACGCGTTCGGCAGATCACTTCATAGCGGTGTTTGAACATAATAAAGCATAATGCTATTGATTTATGGCCTCGACTAAATGTGGGTTCACCACACCTGAACCAAAACTCAATCGGAACAATGGGCGGAAACTGGTGGAAGGGCACCGAAGAAGGCGAAGACAGTGAAATCGGCTGGCAAGATTAGGGCCACTGTATTTTGGGATGCACAAGGAATATTGTTTATCGACTATCTTGAAAAAGGATGCACAATCACAGGAAATAATGAAGTATTATCGTGCATTATTGGATAGAAAATTGTTCGCAACAAAGGATATTGGACTAAATAGTACAAGTTTTCAAATGGAGTAAAATTGAGTACAAGCTATTTTGTTAAGTACTAAAACATAAAATAAGTTAAAAATAAAAAAATTGGACTTAAATTACTATTTAAATCTTTATGGAATAAGAGATGCACAATATACAAGCATAGACTTGTAGATATTGTTTACTAGTGTTTGTAATAATTTGATAGCCGTATTGCTTCTAAAGTACTGAACCGAACTAATTGAGTTTCAAATTATTTGTTCAAAAAAACCATATATGCTACTATATATCTATCCAAAATCGATGATGTTGTACATCCAAAACAATAGGATATTAGAAAACGTGTTTGCCTTTTAATTATATAGATACAAAATTTCAAAAATCTTGAGAAAAAAATCTTCATATCATATTTTGTTTGAAAAGTTTAATAATTAAAAATAAGGCTAAAATCTTCATTCCGGCAACGCTGATAATGCTTGCTTTTCTCTCGCTCTCTCTTTCTCGCCCTCTTTTTAACGAGTTCTTACCAATAAAACGTGTAATTACTTGTATAATGAGTTTTTCCCATAGTTGTATTCAAAGAAATTCGTTTGCAACGTATTGTATGCTGTTGTTGTTAGAAACTGAAAACAACTACAACATCTGAAGTTAATGAAAACAATAGATTAAAATGTTTGTGTGTGCGTGTGTATATACATATATTTTAAATGCGAAATTTTGCTTAAAATTTATTACATGTTTAGAAATAATGGATTATTTAAACAATTCATTTGGCTCTGAAACTTTTAATGGCAAAAATAAAATTCAAAAGTTATACGAGTATTCCATTCCTTAAGAACCCAATAATATATTGTTTCTATAAGAAGCTCAAAAGCACCATGGAAATAAGCTTTTTATATCCTTCACAAAAATGTTAAGGTTATATATAAATTTGTGATTCCGTTTGGAATTTCTACAATTTTCATTTGCGACCCTATAAAGTATACATGGTCTGATAAAAAATAATCGTTATTTTAAAATTTCGTGAGGTACGCATGTTCGATTTTCGCATTTTTTTTCTGTTATGTTGGTACATATGTCTGTTATATATGTTGACAATATCAGCCATTTCGGATGATCAGTTTGTTTTTGACAGATAAATAGGTAAGTCGTGTTTTGGTGTGCTCTTCGATTTATACTTTAGTTTATTTTTCTTTTTGCTGCCAATGTGTATGTTTTCATTTACTACTTTTTATTTCTTTGCAACCAAAATATCAATTGAGCATGTGAATACTAAAATTTCATTAAAAATCGTTACTCTCTACTGAGCAATAATTTTTAATCATTTTTGTTTTTGCAACCAGCATCCGTATTGCTTCAGTAAACGTCATGATTTTTGCAAATGATTTTTATTTATTTGTTTCTGACAATTTAATAGCCATTAAGCTCTTTTTTCAGTATTATTGAGAAAGCACATTAATTATTTGTAGCTTAATTTTTATTTATTTATTCTTTTTATTTCGATTAAGCCATAAATATAACAATAATAACAAAACCAAATTTCTCTTTTTATGGCTTTGCAAACGCTCTGCTGAACACACTCGATTGTACATACCGGGTGTCCGCCGAGAAGGTATACTACATTTTTTAACGCCATTTTGATAAACATTAGTCTTGATAGTGCATATTTGGCAGCCGTGAAGTAGACTCGTGGCAAATTTATTATTGAAAACTATTAGATGAACCAACGAGTTTTAATCGTTTAATTATTTTATCAAAATCAATCGTCGATTACTGCGACGATGAGAAAGTTACGTGAAATTTTTGGGAGAAATATCGTGCCAACAAAACGCAGTATTTACCGTGTAGTAAATGATTTCTAAGAAAGATAGAACCACGCATGGACCACAACGTGCTACAAGGTCAGCCAAAAATAGTGCTGCTACTCAAGTTAGTGTTCAAAACAATCCAACAAACTCAATTCGACGCTGTATTCAGGAGCGTGGTCTTCAAAGAAACACTTTGGCCACAATTTTGCACCAGGATTTGTATTTGTTTCCATTTAAGTATAACGAATTGATCATTACATTATATAATTTTTTTATATATTTACTTGAATTTAAAATTATTTTGTATATCTTCATTGGATTGTGATTATTATTATTAGCACTAATATTATTAATTTATTATTATTACTCTTATTATTATTGTTTAACTTTAATTATTTCCCTGAATTGACTTTGATTTTTCTATACACTATATATTCATTATTTTAACATACTAAGAGAAAAGGAAACTATCATGGTAAGAGAACTGAAAGAGAGCCTCATACAGTAAATAAATAGCCTAGTATCGGTGAGAGTAGTGTTGGTGTATTAGTTCCAACATTCTCAGTTTTAATACCTCTGCACAACACTCTACAATTTCAGTTGGGCTTAATCTGTCTGCGTAATCGGAAAGCTAATGCATGTATGTAATAGCATCGCTAGCAGCCGTGCACGCATACGAACAAGTCTTGCTCGTGTTGTAGTGCACTTAACAGCCATAGTGCCCAGGCATCTTAGTAGTAGTGCAGAGGTAGTAACTGGTCTTAACAGCCATAGTGCCCAGGCATCTTAGTAGTAGTGCAGAGGGATTAACAGCTATTATTTCCAGGCATAGCGGTACTAAACTACACTAATACTCCCTTTAAAAAAATCAGAACCTTCGTAGTTTTCAACAGAATTTGGAGTTTTTCTTCCTGGCGACAACTGCAGGGCATGATACACGTCTGGTTTCACAAGTAGAATTTTTTATTTATATAAAGAGAATTGTGAAACAAATTTAAACGAGGCCTGAGTTTTATTTTCTTACAAAAGGAACGCTTGGGTAACTCTGACAGGAAAAAAACGTTCTAATATAAGATTCCGTTGAGCTGTTTCCACAAAACCATTTATGCCGCCGTCCATATGTCAATAGGATGTTACAGCTCGCCCTAAATAATCCCGATTTTTAATGAAAAAATCATAGTGAGTGACAAGGCACATTTTCATTTGAATGCATATGTAAATAAACAGAATAGTCGTTTCTGGGCAAAGGAAAATTTGGCTTTCTTGCTTTGATCATGAAATCATTGGACCTTATTTATTTCAAAATGAAAACTGCGTAATGGAAACTGTGAACGTAAAGCGATATTGTGATATGATTGAAAACTTTATAACGCCACAACTGCATGCTTTCGGCTCGTTTAACATAAAGTATCAACAAGACGGTGCCACAACGCATACAGCCAATTGAATTACTGCGAGTAGTATACCTTCCCGGCGGCCACCCTGTACATTCATATTTAATTATATAATTTGCGTAATTAAAACCAGTCATTTAGCGTTTAAAATGAAATAAATTTTAGCAAATTTTCGTATTTGGATAAAAGTGTTTTATTTAAATTCAAATTGCTTATTAGCTAACCGTTTGCTTAAAACATTTTTCAATATTAAGCAATGCATATGTACTCATGTTTAAATTAAGCTTTCGCAAAGTGATTAAATAAGTTTTCATTGGCAATTTCATTTATCATTCGTAAACAGCACAAATTTTACGAGGAAATTTAATTATTTTTACCTTTTAAGCCGAAGAAAACTAAAGTTTATAAAAGACAATAGTTTAGCATTTTTGTGTAAGTGTATATAAAATGAGAACTATAGTTCAAAGTATTCTATATTGAAGTATTGATTTAGTTAAACATTTAATGTAGTTGTTATGAGTAATCCGCTTATATATTAGCTTAAATCCCAATAAAGTTTAAAATTATTGTTGATTTCTGTCACCCATATTACAATTACTTACAACATATTTATTACGTGTAAAATATTTTAAGACTCTTATATTTGGAAACTATTTTATTTATGCGCATAGAGAAAATATTGTTTGCTTATAAACAGTGAGATTATGAATTTGTTTCAATAGAGTAAGCAATCGCTACTGGCAATGAACTCAAGGTTTTGTATTAAACTACTCCCATAGTTAACAAAAAGCTAAGAACATCATTCTAACTTTCTTGATACTAATTTTGCAATCCTTTTATATTTTTTGCTTGAGCGAGTGGTCACTTTTAAAAATTGTTCCTGGTTATTCTTCAATATATCAAAAGAAGATATATAGACGCCATTATCTATGAACTATATCATAAAGTAACCTGTTAGCGTTATTAGAAATGAGTTTGTTTTTCTTTTGGAAAGAAATCTACATAATTGGGTCATGTCCAAGTAAAAGATAAATCGGAGAGTTTTAACGCGCTGCTGAACTATGTATGCACCTTTCAATGATTGAATTTGTTAATCAGTGAAGCAAAAATAGTAAAATTGAGTTGGGGATGAAACTTGAATCATGCCTCAACAACGTCTCCAAAATTGTGAACACTTTTAAGAATTTTGTTGAAATGTTACGTCAATAAACAAAACGGCCGTTTTTGTAACGGCAATCGCCAAGTGTATGATGAGTATGTACTTTTTTCAGACCGATACAGTCAGTGATATATAGATTCATGATTATAATGACAATGACTTTTTTGTTCATCAATTGAGCAACCATTTGTTGCAGAAGTGATGGCGCCACATGTCGTACAGCTCGCGGTACAATTGACTAATTGGAAGCAATGTTTTGTAACAGTATAGTTTCAGACCAGTGAATTCGTCTTTAAGATTGTGCGATTTAACGCCCCTAGACAATTTTCTATGGAGATGTATGAAGTTCCTTCTGATAAGCCCGAAAGGATTGACCACTTTGAGGACAACATTCGTTGCATTATTGTTCATCAAATATTTGACCTTCAGAGTAGACCACATTCGAGCCAGCCGTGGTGGTCATATTTTAAATATAATGCTAGAAGATAGTCTTTCCAATAAAGTAAATTTAACGTTAATTTGAAAAATTTATATTTGTTTTATTCCATTTAAAAGTTCCATAAATCTACAAAAAACAAACAAATGTTGGGTAATGAAGTATTTTCGTATATTTATATAAATTTATAAACAATGTATCAAACATATCACAAAACACGATTCCGTTCGGAGACGAAACTCAATCCACTTTGCTATTCATCAGAAAACGAAATGTTAAAATATTTTTCGGACTGAGACCATTTTTAATATCTAAAACGAAATTAATGTTCTCTATTAAAAATGAATTAATTCCGCAAAGCAGTTTATTTTTACGTTTTCCAAAGAACCAAAAGAGGATTAAATTCCGTTTCCGATCGGAATGGAGCAACAGTGCAATAGAAGCTTTTCTTTATTGGCCTGACTTTTTTTTTTGTTTTTATCTTGGACTATTACTCAAGGGATGACCCCTACATATGCAGAGCATTGTACCAGAACTAGGAAAATAGGTTGTGAGAAGGAGGAAAGAGGGAGTAGTGTTTGCGAACATTTGACTTGAACTTTCTAATGTCAAAAATAAAAATCTGATAATGTCAATTTCTTGCATTATAAATTAGAGCATATTCTACATCTTGTAATTTAGTTATTTATTCACTACAAAAACATTCTTTATAATTTTTACAAGCCCAATGAAAAAGCTTTGTAATCAAGAAAATTTTTACTTAATAAAAACAATTCAATGCAAAATAAAATTTAAAACGAATCAAACCCTGAATGAAAATTATAAACCTAATTCAACAAAATAAAAGTTTTTTATTCCATTTATTATGGTCTCTGTACCAACCCTTTTATGTCTTTGATCCCTGTATGTCATAAAATACCTTAAACGAATAAGCACGTTTTGTTTAATAGCTCCCTTTTACTAAAACGTACTCACATTCACTTTATAAATATTGAAATGAAATGGGTTTTCTCCTGGAATGTCATATTTTATATCTACTCTTATTACTACTGCTGTTCATTGCTGTTGCTTTTTTTTTCTTCTTTCATTCATTCGCTTTATTCCTTTTTTTCTGTGATGATGTTTTACTTTGAATACATTCATTGAAATTAGGGTCAAATGTTGAGCTATTTGTTTGCAATTGTAGCATATTTATAGGGAGCAGTTAAATTGAAAAAAGCACACACACATAAACAAACATACATAAAGAATATATTTGTTAAATGAAAAAGTTGAAAAGGGACAGAAACGGAAACAAAGTATGCAATCATCATTTACAGAATACCAACATTGATTTATTTATTTTTTATACTTTTTTTCTGTATATCTTCCATCAGTGTAGAAGTTTATTTTTAAAGTGTCCTTTGTGTTTCATCAATACATTTGCAATTGCAAAAATTTGTGTAGTTTTTGTACAAAAAGCATATATGTGCTTGCTGAATCCTTGTTTATTTGACTTCATATTTTTAATTTAGTTAACTAAAATATTTGTTTCATGTTGTTGTATTAATAAATATTGGAGATCATTTAATTAACCCTAAGCTGCTCAGGAAACAATGTTAAAATATACGGACCTTAATAAAGGAGATAGTATCTCGCCTTAAGGGCATCCTTTAATCGCAGTAGCATAGATATCAGTTGAATTTAGTTATGCTCTCAGTATCCTTTCGTTAGACATACTGCTAAAGTATTTTACCACTGCCGTATCAGCTCTTTTATTGGAGAGTTCTGTTTCTATGGCAAGGAAATTTGCGTTATATAAGCCACCCTCTACTTTTAAGGGTGCTTGGAAAATATGAAAACGTAACAAAGAAAGTTGTATTATTTTTCCTTTCCTTAAATGCCGCAAACACTTTTTGCACAAACATAACATAACTTTTAAGATTTGAATACTTATTATTGTTAGTTTATTTTGAACATTCAATGAATAGAAAAAGTGAAAAAAAGAATAATATAACATAACATAACATAACATAACATAACATAACATAACATAACATAACATAACATAACATAACATAGCATAACATAACATAACATAACATAACATAACATAACATAACATAGCATAACATAACATAACATAACATAACATAACATAACATAACATAACATAACATAACATAACATAACATAACATAACATAACATAACATAACATAACATAACATAACATAACATAACATAACATAACATAACATAACATAACATAACATAACATAACATAACATAACATAACATAACATAACATAACATAACATAACATAACATAACATAACATAACATAACACAACATAAACAAAAAAGTGGCGCCTTAGAAATTATCGTTTGTGCGGACTTGTCAGTTCGCTGTGGAGATATTTTTCAAGATTAATGATTCTTAGGTATTTGCTCGTCGACAATTTTGTTCAAAGTTCGATATTCGGCGTTCGTGGGTTCAAAAAATCCACGCAACCACTTCGACTATGAATATCCCTCGGCCAGAGGCCAGTCGATTTTCAAGGACGCCCGAAAACATTGAATTACTTAAAGGCAGTTTACGTGAAAGTCCGCGGTTTCAATACAGGAAAAAGCAGCACTGCAACTTAAAGGAGCAATTAATCTTGAAATTTAAAAAAAGTATGAAGTCCCACCTTCTTTTTAAAATTAAATTCGTTCAAGGACTAAAACAAAGTGACTTTGATTTATGCAAACATTTTTGTGACACATTGTTGAAGCGTTTTCGCATGGGACTGTTAATCACTTATACGGCCACGTCAACAATCAAACCTGCCGTTACTGGCATCCAAGAACCCACAACCCTCGATTGAATCATCAAAAATCATTCCGTTGCCCCAAGGTGACTATAGTGAGATAATTGGACCATTTCTTTTCGAAAGCTCTCGAAGCCAGGCAACAAATATCAAAGGCGAATATTATCGACGCATGATTACGGAACTGTTTTTGGCAACCCTGCAAGCTCATATATTGCATTGTTCACACACGTAGTTTCAACACGTTGGAGCGACTGCACACACAGCCAGATCTTTGATGAATTTGTCGCGGTAAAATTTTCCCTAAAAACTGTTCAGTCGCTTAGGGGACACCACATGCCACCGAAGTCGCTCGATCGTATTTCTATGGCATATTTTTATGGGTCTACCTCAAAGAGAGAGGGTTTATAATGACAATCCTCAAACTCTTGTAGCTTTAAAGGAATATATTTGTCGAGCTTAGTTGTACCAATTACTACGAGTGGCACAGAATTCAAGGCTCCGTTTTGAACAGTGCGTTCTACTTGAGAGAAGACATCTGGATGGCACACTCATTAAAAAATAAAATCCGCATTACCATTCTATCGTTTAATGCTCTCAATATAACTTTGTGTCAATATTATGCTTTTTATTTAAGTTTCAATATATAAATCTGCTACTAGATACTCTGTATAAACTATTTTTGAATTGATGGCATGTACTATTTAAATTAATTTATGTTTAATTTGGAGTTATTCACATGAACATAAAATATAATTAACACAGAGAAAACTTTAAGCTCTGAGTGTAATATTTTTTTTTGTAAACTTTCTCATTTGCTATCATTGCTTTTGATAAATAGCACAAAAACTAAACTTTTTCTTTCACATCCTTGTTTTTATTTTAATACACAAAAAAAGGAAAGTTACAACAACACAAACATATATTTTTCTTCATCACTTAACTCTTGTTTTTCTAATGAGACATGAAAATATATTTTAGATTTTATTTTCTCATTATTTTTAAGCAATCAAACCTCAAAAACAATTTACACAACTTTTCACATTTTAAAACATTTTTCAGAAAAGTTTTGCGTTTCAAAATTAAAAAAAAATAAAAGTTACAACATATCCCATTTTTTTTTTTTTTAATTTCTATTTCACATCATCATTTTGGGTTAAAAGATCACACACAACTTATAAACTGACAGCCTCAAATCGGGGTTGAGTTTAAACAAAACTAAAAAGATTTTTTTTTTTTATTTTCATTTTGCCCCTCACAGAACATTTTACAAACGTAACGACCGTTCTGAGCAAAAGTTATTTTAAGCCAACAAACACGCTGTACTCGTACTCCAATTTGCTATTTTTAAAAGGGGGGGAAGATGAAAAGAAATTGTTGATGTCGAGAGCTTTTTCCGACAACGTGTGCGTTGTGTGTTGTGCAAAGATACAACTCGTTTGATGATACTCATGAGTTTGATAGTCATATTGAACATATTGTTTAAGTATGTAAAACATACGAGTAATTATGGTACAAAGATGGATATATGTATGTAAATATGAAGGTTTATTTGTACTCGTGTGTACGGGGATATTGCTACTGACTGCTTCAAGATAAACGCACAGGCAGAAATGGATTAAATTGAGTTAGAATTTTTTTTTGTGCAAAATTTTTTTTGTTTTTTTCACATGAGTTGTTTTTAATGAAAATAAGTTAAAAGTTTGAAAATTTTATTGTTATATTAACACTTTTGTAAAGGGTTAACAAAATGTTAAAGGAACAAATAAACACATATTTATGAAAAGTATCAGAAAAACAAGTATTTTTTAGTAAAAGATATCTTTGATAGAAATTTGGGTAACGAACTGATTTTTCGTTGTTTTTATATCGAAGGCTTATTGCACGGTGTTTCAGAACTACCTTTATAGTTTGAGCTGACCTTTGATTTTCAAAATAATATTCAACAAGTTTTGGTCACTATTCTGTTATATAGTGTTTTATGTTAAATTCCCCAAGTGTTCTTCACGAAGTTCTGAAATAATAATTAAAATATAGATAAATTAAATAAGTTCTTGATTTATGTTGTGTTGGATTTCCGAAAGTCTTACCAAGGGTTAATTGACAGAAAGGGGATTGGCAAAGTTTCCGGCGCTGATCATGGTAGAGGTGCCTATCTAGGCTGAAACGTTTTGGATGTGGCTTAAATCGCAGGAAGGGGAACTAGTTAGCCTGATAACTATGGTGCATACCGGTTTTCGGGTTTCGGTTTACGTGGTGCTGTTGTCTTGCAACAGGCCGAGAAGCAGAAGTTATGGTTACAAGGGTGAGCTAGTTAAGGGCGGACGCTGTTAATGGATTTCGGCCTACCAACTCGTGAACTCTTGTCTTCTATTAACTGTCTGGTAAATTATAGGAGAGATTAGAAGGCCCAAAAAAAGGGTTCAGGAAATCATATGTCGATATCTCGGCCATGCTACACGTTGATGGCCAAACCGAATCTTCCCAGGTTATGCTCAATATCCCGACCTTGCTTCCAAGTCGACAGCCAAACCGAATATTTTGGATTCCCAGGTTATGCTTAGTACTTGGTGGGACCAGCTCGGCATAGTGTATTATGAGTTGTTAAACCGACTGAAGCAATCACAGGCATTCATTATCAAACGCGTTTTAATGAGTTTGAGGTGAGCATTGAAACACAAATGGTCGCAATACAACGAGAGACATGATAAAGTGATGTTACAGCATGACAATGCTCGACCCCGTGTTGCGAAAGTGGTCAAGACATATTTGTAGAAGTTGAAATAGTAAGTCCTACGCCAACCGCCGTATTCTCCAGACCTTGCTCCCTCGCACTATCACTTGTTTCAATCATTGCAAGGTTGACCAGAACTTACGGTCTTATGTAAAGGTAAAAAAATGGATTGATTCATAAATCGCTTCATATAACGACCAGTTTTTTCAACTCGGGATTCATACGCTGACCGGAAAGGGGGAAACAGTAGTTGCCAGCGATAGACAGTACTTTGAGTCATAAATAGATATCCAGTTTTCTACAACGAAGCCTCAAGTTGTACAGCGAAGTAGATTTTTTTTTTTTAAATTCTACACTTTTTTTTAAAGAAAATTCATTAAAAAAAAAATTTTTTTATTCAATTGTTTTATGTAATAATATTTCATAAAAAAAAGTTTTTTTTTTTGAAATTTTTATAAAGAGTATTTATTTAAATAGTTTTGTAGAAACATATTTTCATCAGAAAATTTTCTATTAAAAAACTTTTTAAGAGCATTTTTTGTATCGAAGAAAGTTTTTTTTAAGAAAAAAATTATTTTGTTGAAAAAAATTGCCAATGTGTAGTGTAACCCTAGTGTATTAAATTAGTCTTTCATGTCTTCTTTAGTCATGAGTTACTGATATAATTAATAATTAAAAATCATTGCAAAGCTGGCTAATGAATAATATGAGGGTTTTCCATTGCCCAGAAAATGCGCCTTGCCACACATTGCGATTTTTTATGAAAATCGGAGTCGTCTAGGGCGAGCTGTAACATCCTATTGGCATATGTATGTACGACGGCGTGAGTGGTCTCGTAGAAGAAGCGCTTGTGGCAACTGAATCTTAAATTAAAACAAATACAAATCCTTGTGCAAAACTGTAGCGAAAAGTTGTTCTTTAAAGACCAAGCTCATTAGCACGGTGTCGAATTGAGGTTGAGCGATTGTTTTGAACACTTTGATGAGCAGCAGTAATGTTTTCATCCGATCATGCAGTACGTTGTGGTCTATATTTGAGTTTATCATCCACAGATCCTCTTTCTTCGAAATCATCCACTACATGATTCCCTCAAAAATTTCATGCAACGTTTCCATCATCACAGCAATCAATAATTGATTTTGATAGAATGTTTTAACGCTTAAGAGACGTTGATTTATCGAATATTTTTCCATAATATATTTGCCACGTTTCTACTTCACGTCCACCAAATATGAACTGTCAAGACTAATGTTTACCAAAATAGCGACAAAATAAAGTAGTATACCTTCCCGGCGGGCATCCGGTATAAGAGAGAGTGGAAAAATTTGTCTATAAGAATTTTTTTTTTTTTTAACATATATATTAAAATCTGTAGTTAACAAGCATCTCGTCTAGAAGACGTATATGAAAACCGCTTGATTTTTAACACGCTTATATTAGTTTCACTCGTATGTTGCTTGCAACACTCGAAACTCATACCATATGACTTAATTATTACATATGTATGCATAAAAGCCAGATGTACAATGTTCCTGCTTTAGTGCGAAAATTGGAGTTGCGTTTTTCTTCCGGGCAAGTTGGGGGAGTTTGGGGATTCACGAAGTCGATTTTTGGTATTCACAAAAAGTTCAGAACCACCTCGTTAACTAGTTTGGAACCAGTTTTTCGGTGCGCGGTTTTGCCGTGGAACATGCATGACCATATAATTGAATGAATTGAATTGAAAACTAAATTTGCCGTATTGGTTCTGAGGAACGTGTACCAGTCCGCTAGCCGAATTGAAACCGGGTTTTTATATTCGGTGCGTGTTTTGGCCGTACAACGTGTGTATTTGGCCGTGGAAAGTGTGTCTGAACCATTAAGGGTCATTTACAAAAATTGAAGTTGCCATATTGTTTCCGGGGAAGTGGGGGATTTTGGAGATTCCTGCAGCTGATTTTGGGAATTCCAAAAAAAAAAACTGGGAACGCATTATAGGATTGCGAGTTATATAGATAATTAAGTTTGGCATCGAAGCGTTTTTTCTAGTTTTTTAAACTATACTTATTTATAATGGTATTCAATTATTTTTTCTGTTCTTCTTTGGTCTTATTGTTTCACAGCAACTATTGTTATAATTCAAAATAATCTTTCTTCTTGACTGAAGTTGGACTCGAACTTACAACTAATTAGTTTATATCGTACATATGCAATTTCTTTTTTTGTTTTCATTCAGTTGTTCAATAATGTTATTTAGGGGAAAAAGTTAATCCTTAGATATGAGACATTGTTCTCTTTAAAACGCTTACTCGAGTTCTACTTGTATGTTTTATTGTATGTTTGCTTCCAGGAAAGTGAGGGAATTTTGGGGATTCACAAAGCCAATTTTGGGAATTCCCAAACAAATTCGAAGCCACTTCCCTAACTGGCTTTGAGCCGATTGTTTGTATTCGCTGCGTGTTTTTGCCGTGAAACATGTATTGGAACTATAAGTGGCCATTCGCTTTAGTGCGAAGCTTCGGTATTGCCTCTGAGGAAGTATTTCGAAGTTTCCTGAAGCCAACTTTGTTAACTCTCAAAAAACTCGGAAACGCTTCGTACACCGAATTGGAGCCTGTTTTTTTATATTAGGTGCGCGTTTTCGCCATGAAACTTACTTATATCTGAACTATTAACTCAGCATTCAATTAATGCAAAAATGGAAGTTGTCATATTGATTTCGGAAAAGTGGGGTATTTTGGCGCTTCCTGGAGCCAATTTTGGGAATTAAAAATAAACCCGTAACGCTTTATACGATAATTATTTGGTTATATGGATAATATACGGAAAAGCTTTAACAGTAGTGAATGAAAAATATTAAATTAGATATCTAAACATGCTGTTTAGTTGCTTATATTGAGCGTATGCTGTATTGGTGAATGCTTAGGAAAGCAGCGGCCTTACTTCAATATGCCGCCGTAATGTAGGCAGCAAAATCAATACATTTTATTGCCTTTTTATTTATCTGAATTATTAATAATTTTTTTTATTTATTTTTTATTTCCTTTTTAAACATGGTTTATTATTGGCAATTAGTAGCAAAAATAGCGCTGCATATTGAAAATGAGTTACTTTTTATTACAGTGAAACATGAACGGAAAAAAAGTTGAGTAATTATAAAAAGAAGCTTAAGGGCTCCGGTAAAAACACAATCGCAGAAATGTACATGTAGTAGTATGCTATTGTGTGTAATTTTGCTTGCACTCTGAAGCATATGCAAACATAAATTGTAATGTTAATAATAATGAACAAAGTAGGTATGTTATGTAGATGTGTAGTAATGTGTATGATCATCAAGCAAGAACTAACTTTATTCATAGTTTATTGAAAAATTGTTAGAACGAATTACAACTGACTAATACTTTTTTTATTTTTGTACTTGTTTTGTTTTGAAAATATTGGGTAGGACGAAAAAAGGGACAGCAATATAAAGAGAGATAGAGAAAGAGAGAACGAGAGAGAGAGAGAGAGAGAGCAAGACCAAAAGTGCACTAATTGGATTTTTAAAAGTTTTCAAGTTTTAACACAGCAGCATGTATGTATGTACTCGTATGTATAAATGAACAATACATAGGAAAGGAAAAGTTTAATGATGTGTTTGTAAATGCATTTATGTGTGAATACATACACGTATGACAACATCAGCTGTTTGAAATTGTTGCAGTAGAACAAAAAACCAAACCTGGAATATTCAAAAGAAAAGTTCGTAACAATAAAATCAAATAATATAAAAAGCATGGCATATCTAACAAGCGCTGTTAAAAGTTAGTTGCCTTTTTTTTAATTTTTTACATGTATTATTATTTTTTAATTTAAAGTGAAATTTAATAGAAAAAGTTTTGCCAGGCTTAAAAACGAAAAAAAAAAAAAACAAAAATTGCTGCAATCATCAAAGTACTAGGAAATTAATTAACAACAGCTATGGGGTAAAAGTTTAAAATAATTTTTCATTTCCCTCTTTTTTTTTGTGAATGATAAATGAGACAAAAGTGGCAGAAGTTTTTTTAGCGTTTTTTTTTAACTTGAATATCGAGTTAAAAAATAGGTTTCAAAGCCTAAAGCTATTTTTATTACAATATTAAAAAGAAGCGGTTTTAGTAGAGTATCTTTTAATATGTTGTTTAGAGGAGGAGAAAATGAAACAGGAGAAAAAAATTGCTTTGCCAGTATTATTTTTTTGTACGACGGAAGACAAGTACAATAAATTTTGTTATTACTATTATATAGCCGATAAATTTCTATTCCATTTTTTTCTTTATTTATTACCGTTTTACTTTAGAATGAAAGATGACTAGCAAATTTTTAGCCTTGTCACGGAGCTCAATTCTTTACGGAAACAGAATTTTTTGGTTATTCATAAAACAAACAATTAACAAATTTTTCGGAATGAAATCATTTTTAATACAAAGTATTTATAAAAGTATCTCTCTCGAAATTAAATGTACGAGGTCTGATAAAAAAAAGGACCGTAATTTTCAAATTTCGTTAGCTACGTATGTTCGATTTTCGCACTTTACTGTTATGTTGGTACACATATCTGTTATATATGTTGGCAATATCAACCATTTCGTATTGTCAGCTTGTTTTTGACGGATAAAAACGTTAGTGCACGTAGAAAAAAATATATGGTTGATATGACAATATTCTAAGGGCAACATACTATTGTTGAATTATATGGTTGGTAGGGAAAATATTATATTGTTATATTTGAACACCATTCATTGATCGGCCTTAACATAGTTTTGTAAGAAAAATTTTATAAATAACTATACTAAATGCTGGTTCAACATTAAGCATTAACAAAAGTAATAAAAGTTAGCATGATACCTAATCCAATACCAAACAATCATATTACTTTCATTAAACAATTATAATAAATTTCATAAACCGCTGTTTGCCAATAAACAGCCATATTTTTGTTATTACTCACAATATTAATTAAAAAGAAGCCGTTTTTGGATAAACAATACTATTTCAATATTAATAAAATTAATTTCAATTAAATATTTGCAATAAAATTCTTCCGTTTAGGGTCCTTTTTGTTTTTCAAAAACTTTTTAATGTATTTTTCAATATTTCAGAAAATTTTCCCGAAGAAGTCTTCCAAAGGAAGACGAAATATTGAAAAATACATTAAAAAATTTTAAAAAACCAAAAGGACCTTGAACGAAAGAAATTTTGTGCTTATATTAAATTAAATGAAGGTCAAAGCAAAAAAAAATCAGCTAAATATAGTCGCGTTCCAATATAATCGGGTTCAATGGGTTCTAGTATTTTATAGCTGAAATAAAATGAATTTATTATGCATTTTCTCGATAATTACATGTGTAAAATTCATATGTGTAACCATATTATTATAATTGGATGTAACATTGTATGGTTGTTAACAACAATGGTATGGTTAGGTATAACCATAATATGGTTGGCCGCCAATATGGCGGCCATAGTATTGTTGATTACGTCACACATACAAATATCAACATCTTAATATTCTGGCGTACCTTTTGATTTGGGCAAACGTTCTATATGTAATTTTGGCACAATTTCAGGTTTAAGTCGTTTTTCTTTTTGTGTAGATAAACAAAAATTTTTTTTTTTTACTTCAATTCAATAACACAGATTTTTTCATAAAACTAAAAGAAAATTATATTGCAACGACTAATATAAAAAATCATTAGTGCTGACAATAGTAAGTTGATTTTCTAAAGTAATATTTGTTACATGTAAATATCCATATCATACATATGATTAAACCGGAAATATTAGTATTGGATGTGATAGAAGCTATTGTGGTTTTTAAAAAATTATATACAATACTAACATTGCATGCAATCATATTCGGAAAATAGTAGATGGTAATAATAGATTTGCAGAAATGCACACGAAAACATATTTATGGGGAAACAAACTAATATTAAATAGATAACCGGCTATTTTTAATAATAATACACAATCTTATGGCGTATATACTAATGTTGCTGCAACCATATTTCAAACTGTACTTTCTTTGCGTGTGGTGTTTTGGTGTGCTCTTTGATTTTTTACTAAATTTTTAACAATAACAATGTTACATGGACATCGCTCAGGAACTGTTGTACATCGTCAACGACGATCCAGATTTCCTCTAAAGGGTCATAGCTGGTGAAGAATCATGGATGTATGGCTATGTTATTAAAACCAAAGCCCAATCATCCCAAAGGAAGCGTCCAGAAGAGCCAAGACCGAAAAAAACACGTTGTTGACTTTTGCATTAAATTTTACTACTTAACAAAATCGCCAAATACGCATACGTACATACATATATTTCAAAAAACAGTTTTCTTTGCATGTATACATTACATCTCACAATATCCAACCAAATTTAAGAAACACCATTCAAATGGTTTTGCAATTCCACAATTTCTTTGATATCCTTGAAAGTTTTAAACAATTTCGTTCGGTTTATTTTGCAAGAACTTTTAAATTAAATTACACAATTACAATTTAAACAAATATTTAGCAAATTTAGCATAATCAATATAGAAATAAAATAAACATTTTGTACAAAAACACAAAAGGAAACTTTTTTAAAACTTTGGGGGAAAAACTGTGTAAAACGAGAAAAACTTTCAATTCCATTTACATTTCTATAGTATATTATGAAACAAAAGTACAAAACTTTTACAAAAAATAAAAGAAAGAGAAAATTTTGTTTAACATTTTAAAAAACATATTGTAGTTCTTTATACGAGTACATGTACATATAAATAACCATAAGAGAAAATAAATTAAATGTAATGGAAATAATTTATACAAATTGACTAAACCAAGAAATTTAATCGTTAAGTAAAATTTTATAGAGATGAGAAAATGTGAAAAAATTAAATCTAAAATAGAGGAAAAAGTATGCCGACTTATTATTATACGATAAGATGGCTGTAAGTGATCGAGTGCCTCGATGGCTAATTTGGTAGAGCACTCGACCAACAGTCTCGAGGTCGGAGGTTCGATTCCTGCCAATGACTCTGGGTGTTACTGCAAACAAGCAAATAGCTTCCTAGTTTTTGTGTTAAAAAAATTGTTTGCTCGAAATGTTTATAAACAATTGGTATAGACAAAAGGTATTGCGACCGCGAAACTGTCAGTTGGCCCCCTTTAAAAAAAATTGCTCACAACAATTTCCTTTCTGAAGGCTGATTGCCTAAAAGTCAAAAATAAATAGCGTGAACCCAAAGCCACCACGATTCTTAAAAATTTAATAAGTGTTTCGTTCATATATATTATTTCAGATTATCACATCTGTTCTAAAACTCACTTGGTTTTAAAGCACATACCGTTTCAAAAGCACAAATGTGATTTATACGTTATTATGAGTTTGTATGTAAGATTTTCACATAAATGTGTAGTTACGTCTTATTACATTTAGAAATACACTAACTTGTAGTTACGTCCGTTTAAATTTCGTTAATAAAAATGGCAATTTTGATCGTAAATTTTGCAGGAACTTATAACGAGTGATTTTTTTGCTATTATCTTTTTGGCAACACTAGTTTTCACAGCTCTATTTTGATAAAACGAACCATAATCGATAAAAAGCTCAATTTCGCGCAAAGAAAATGCAGTTTGATATGTGGTTACAACAACATTAGTATATACGCCATAACATTGTGCATTATTGTTAAAAACAGCCTATTACACGCAGAGAAAAACTAGTTAGGAATATTGTTATGACAACATTAGTATTTACTCTTTCTTAATTTATATTGTTGTCACTAGCAGTATGTTATCGTTTTTAATATAGTTTACTCCTCTATAGTAGTAGTTGTGTTGAAGTTTCCATATTTCTATTGTTCTATAGTTTTAAAACATGGTTGAATACAATAATAATGCTTAAAAAATAATTTAAACACAACAATAGATTTTGTTATCTACAACTGTATACGGTTTTTAATGTATCTATAACACATAGCAGGCAAACTAACTATTGTTGTTAAACATATCCATACATATTTTTATTTAATTTTTATTAAACCATCAGTTTTTTTGTGTGTGTGTGTGTGTTTTTTCAATATGAATAATATTAAATGTAATGAATATTATATAAATATTTATCAATTGTTTGTATACAAACATATATAGACAAATGTAGGTGTGTGTGTGTGTGTGTATTAATGTGTTTGAGCTAAATGTGTATTTTTACAGATTTGTGGGCCAGATCTTTCAGGAGCATCAAGATTTCGTCAAATTCGAAACGATGTTATCCATTTTTTTAAATTTTAATTCAACCAAATATATGTATTGAATAAATTAACAAAGTTTTAATTATAAATGTTAATGTTTATAATATTGTGACGTTCAACACTAGTACGACTGATCGTAACAATAGAATTTACAGTTTTACAATAATATAGGTGGGAATGATAGTATTATATGGTTGGGCATGACAGTAAAATTTAAATTTTTACAATAACAGTATTAGTCATGATACAAAAATTATAACTTTTACCAAATATATAGTTATAAGATGTGTTTTTGGTTTTTAAATGTACTAAGTTTTGTAAATTAATGGGATTGGGAACATGTTATGTGGTTGCATATAACCATGTAATGCAACAATAGTATTTTGCCCTTAAAATATTGTCATATCCACCATATTTTTTTTTCTACGTGTATCGATATCATTATAGTTTATTTTCCCATAAATATGTGTTCGTTTGCTTTTTTGTAATTCTATTGTTACCGTCTATCAATTTCAGAATATAGTTGCATACAATGTTAATATTGTATATCATTGTTTTTAAAACAACAATAGTTTGTATTACACTCAATACTAAAATACCTGCTTTTATCATATGTATGATATGCTTGTTCATATGTAAGAAATATAAATTTACAGAATAAATTTACTATTGTAAGCATTATCAATTGTTTTATTTTAGCCGTTGACAAAATTTTCATTTATAGTTTTTTTTTTTTTTTTGTTAAACAAAAAAAAAAAAAAAATTGCGGAAATTGGAAGGTATATTAATATATTAAGATTTTGATATTTGTGCGGATGTTGTAATCAACAATATTATAAAAAAGTCAACCATATTGTCAGCCAACCATATTATGGCTGTGTACAACCATACAATTGTTACCACCATAAGAATTTTAAAGACGAACCATACTTTTGTTGAGAACAACCATACTATATTACATTAAACCATATTAGGCAATTATTTTTATTTCAGCTAATAGATGCTAGAATCCGTTGAAATCGACATAATATGCATTTGTGCAGCCCGAATATTTTTTGCAAGCTACTTTTTATTATATAAAATTATCGAAAAATATTTTAATAAATGTTGTTATACTTATTTGATATTATAAATATGTATATTATGTAACATAGATATTGTAGTATAAATAAATAAAATAGTATTGTTTATCAAAAGATAT
The DNA here is from genome assembly GCA_914767995.1 of Thecocarcelia acutangulata. Taxonomy (NCBI): domain Eukaryota; kingdom Metazoa; phylum Arthropoda; class Insecta; order Diptera; family Tachinidae; genus Thecocarcelia; species Thecocarcelia acutangulata. The sequence continues at coordinate 17,101,676 of OU612097.1, forward strand.
CCTCTTATTAAATATGGTGAGCTATGATAAAAAAAAATGGTTCTCAGCCAAAATATAGTATGGTTATTTAAAAAAAATTTTCATAAAACTATAATTATAGGTAGACATTTCAAATATGACAATACAATATTATTAGCACCAACTGCACAGTTCAACAATAGTATGTTGCTCTTAGAATATTGTCATGTCAACCATATATTTTTTTCTACATACATTTAATATGACGATATGTTAGAGTCATCCCCTGATAAAAAATGTATAGCAGGATGGCGTAGAACTACTTTTATGGCTCGAGTGTTCAATAACTTTTTTATTTTATCTATATTTTTTATTTCAGAACTTTGTAAAGAAGACTTAGGGAATTTATCACGGAACACCACACAACAGAACAGCAATTTATTGTTTTGATGCAGCGTCCTTATCGTCGTTTTTTAATGTGAGTACTGAACTTTGATATCACTTGGTATCAAATTTTTGACAATATTGTACAGTAAGACACTTTCCATGTTCAGACACTTTCCATGTTCAGAACTTTGTAAAGAAGACTCAGGGAATTTATCACGGAACACCACACAACAGAACAGCAATCTATTGTTTTCATACAGCGTACTTATCGGCGTTTTTTAATGTGAGTACTGAACTTTGATATCACCTGGTAACAAATTTTCGACAACATGGTACAGTAAGACACTTTCCATGTACCGGAGGACCACGTACGGTCCCCATGGACGAAAATATCGCACAACTTGTGGATACTGGATAGTCTACGAGTAAAAACATCAACAAGAAGATGTTCGGCAAAACTGGAGCTAATGCAGAAGTCCGTTCAGAGGATTTTAACCACATTGCACATGTTTTCGTATAAAGTTTAGCTTGTTAAAAAATTAAAGCTAATAGACTACGAACAGGGTCTTAATTATACCATTTCATTCCGACCATAAACGTAGTTCTGCCCCACTCTGAACATATTTTAAAACAAATGTTTGTCGAAAACAAATTCTACTTTATGAAATAATGTAAAAATATCTTGTTGGGTAATAATACGATAAATATTCATATTTAAAAATTTTATAAACATTGTTTCAAATATACATATCGCTCCTTTATTGCAACATAGTCATATCTCAAAAAATTAGCTTCTTTAGTTAACAATGCAGAATTTTTAACAGTACTACCATTTATATTGTGCCAAAAATTTATTCAAATTGCTCATAAACTGTTTCCTTTAGGAGGTATTTCTTCAAAAAATTTGCTAAGATTTGTATGAATACTAAAAATTTTAAATGCGTTTTTCTCGAAACGAGCTTTTTTGCGATATGACTATATTGCAACAAAGGAGCGATATATGTAAATATTTGCCGCATGACTGAGTTTACAAAAGTAAATTAAGTTCTAATTGTGTTTAAAAAAATCTAGGAATTTGTCAAAGTTTAAACAGCAGATGTTCTTCGTTCAGTGCGTATTTCTTGTCGAAATTGAAACATGAAACCCAGAAAAACTTCTTGTAGAAGAAAAAAGAAAAGGAATTCTTAATTAAATGCTAAACAGAAGCTTTACAAATATTTAATAGCAATTTATAATTATGAATATTAATATAAAAAATTTAAAACTTTGTAAGCATTTATTATGCTTAAACAATTCTTTCCGTTTTTTATTTCTAACTATAACTTTTAAGTTTTTCCAACTTGTTTAGACTTAATTCAAAATTTATGTTTCATTTCCCGTTCATCATTTTCTATCTCCCTTTCCTCTTTGCCACTTTTTGTTTTTCTGCTTTGGGCAAAACAAATTCGTAAACAATATTGTTAAATAAATCATAACTCTAAAAGCCACAAATAGACATTGCCAAGAATTTTTTATGGTTTTTTTATACTTTTTGTTTTTTCATTTTCTACGAGATTTAACAGAACTCCTAAAATGAACATCAAAATTGCTTTTGTAACATGATAAACTCATACGAAAAAGGAAATAAAAATAAACACATGGTTACACACATGGAATGATGTGCTAGGAAAAAAAAGGCAACCAAGGAAATCCCCTCACAAACAACATGATGCTCACAAAGTGTAAAATAAACTCCAACAACTGGCCAAATGACCATAGACAATGTTTAGATGGACAAGCAACTAAATTTATATAAATACAAAAAATAAAAAAATAAAACACAAAAATGCTAGAATATCATCTTTTAGAGCAGGAATGTGTTGAAGTTCGAGAGCGAGAAAAGTTGGAGGTAAGTAAATACACACTTGAAGTGTTGTGAGCCTTTACTTGCCGACAAGGACACTGAAGTGTGTTTATGCGGGCCCAAGTAATATGTTAACATAATTTCTAGTGTAATTCCGACCCAAAAATAATATAAGCAAGTAAATGTCAAATGACAAAAATAAAAAGGAAAATAAAACGTGCTTTTGAACAGCTGACACCAGCAGTAAAAACTTAAGAATAAGAAAAACTTAACTGCAGAGATTTATTAATGTCTTATATAATTAAGCCACGAAAATAAAACTTCTAACAGCAGCGAAAGCCAAATAAGCGGGTTTTTTCATAACAAGTTCTTTGTAAATAGTAAGTACTTGTTAAAGAAAATGTAGATTTTTTATTTTAGAAAGGTTACCTTATTATGTTAGCTCCTTTTTTATTTTAAGGACTTTGTGAAAAAAAGTAAGTTTTTCATAAAAGTTTATTTTACAAAAGTTACGGTTTTACAGCAGGTAAATTAACAAAAATTGTCTTTATTTAAAATTTAAAGCTGGCAACAATTGTTTAACCCGAAGGCATATTGTCAGCTGTTAAATGATTTATATTTAGTTTGGCTTGTCATTTCAACAACGTTCCATGATTCTATTCGAGATAAGTATCGCGCACTACGTCCATCAGAACAGTAATTGCCTATCTAACGCTTTCATACCACGTTTACAGTAAATGATAAGACGCATCCACAAAGGTGTTGTGCAGGTATGAAGCCAATTTCCGTGGGTACCGGGTGAGATACAATGCGTGCACCAACGCCCCCACATAGATCAAACTGCCATGCATGGGTACCAATTCTATCACATGTTGTTTACATATGACCTTCGTTTGTTTTAAAGCGAAGCCTTTCTAATACTCCTACGGGGTTTTAAGATGGTCCTTCTAATTCCCCCTATATTAAATTTCCCAACAGTAAGTGGAAAATAAGGCTTACTGCGTTAGTAGGCCGAAGCCCATTAAGAAGATCAGCCCTCAACAAACTCACCCGTCTAATCATCACTCCTGGTTTTTTATAGTGGCTACTGTGTGTACAGTAGTGAAATTGATTTACATTAGCACCTGCCTTTACGGACTTATCTGAGGAGGGGCCAAATCCACTGAGTGAATTATTCACGATTCACCAGCGCCCCCACGTGGCTTTTTACCATATGTTTGTAGACATATAGCCAACACCTATATATGAGTACAGTTGTGAAAAATATTTACATCAGCAGCTGCCTTACGGCCTTATCTGATGATGGACAAGTTCCACGGAGCGAATTATTCACGATTCACCAGCGGCCCCTTGTGGCTCACACATGTAACAATTTTTGCCATATGTTCGTAGCCATATATTTGTAGCCATATGAGCAACTTCTTGTTGAGGAGATCGGGCCTTCTCATCCTTCCTGTATGCAATTTCCCAGCAATCAATGGAAGACAAGGCTTAATAAGTTGGTAGGCCGAAACCCACTAGCAGCATCAGCCCTTAAAGCAACTCTAACGTCAACCATCGCCGCTGGTTCCTCACAGTACAGGTATCTGTTGTAAATTACAGACTTTTTTAGTCCCCGAAAAAAGCCACGCCATACAATTATCAAGGATACTAACACCCTCTACCTGCGTTTTAGGTTTCAACCACAGCCAGAACGTTTCAGCCAAGTAGGCAGGTGTGTGTGTTGAGTGTAGCGCACAGAAAGACCAAAATCGGTCTATTTGCAATCGTGCACAGAAGCGTACATGCGCTAATCAACGTTATGAAAGGCTTTGTGGAAAGATCTTGCTTATAAATAAAACTCGCGCTACAATTGTATCCACACCATCAGGTACTTTTTAAAAAAGGTACTTTTTATAAAAGGTACTTTTTATAAAAGTTACTTTTTATAAAAGTTACTTTTTATAAAAGTTACTTCTGATAAAAGGTACTTTTTATTAAAGGTACTTTTCATTAAAGGTACTTTTTATCAATCGTACTTTTTATAAAAGGTTATTTTTATAAAAGGAACTTTTTATAAAAGGAACTTTTTACAAGAGGTACTTTTTACAAAAGGTACTTTTTATAAAAAGTACTTTTTATAAAAGGTACTTTTTATAAAAGGTAATTTTTATAAAAGGTACTTTTTATAAAAGGTATTTTTTATAAAAGGTACTTTATATAAAATGTACTTTTTATAGAAGGTACTTTTTATAAAAGGTACTTTTTATAAAAGGTACTTTTTATACAAGGTGCTTATTAAAAAAGAAACTTTATAAAATGTGCTTTTTATAAAAGTTGCGTTTTAAAGAGGTACTTTGTTTAAAGAGTATTTTTATAAAAGTTTAAATACCTTTTATAAACGGTACTTTTTATAGAAATTACTTTTAATAAAAGGTAGTTTTTAGTACTTTCTATGAAAGGTAGCTTTTCTAAATGTACTTTTTATAAAAGGTATTTTTTGTAAAAAGTACCTTTATAGAAATTAATTTTTATAAAAGGTAGTTTTATAAAAGGTAATTTTTATACAATGGACTTTTTATAAATGTGAAATGTAGTTTTTGTAAAAGGTACCTTTTACCAAAACTAGTTTTTAAAAGGTAATAGTTAATAAAGGTATTTTTATTAAAAGTACTTATTTTATAATATTCTTTTTATGAAAAATACTTTTTAATAAAGCTACTTTTTACAAATAGTACTAAAAATTACCTTCTATCGAAGCTAGTTTTTTTAAGACACCCTTTTTAAACAATTTTTCTGTAATAAACTATTTATAAAAAGTACTTTTTATAGCTACTATTGGCTTCGGTTTCATAAGATTATATTAACTTTTAACTTATTTGGACAAGGCACTTTTTTTGAAGAGATACCGTTTAAGAAATTATACTTTTTTATAAAAGCTACATCTACACAAAACGTATCTTTATACATAGTGTATAATTTTTTACAAGAAAAACTTTTTAGTTGATGTCTTTTTATAAATTTTGCAAGGTACTTTTCCATTAAATTAGCTGCTTTTGTACAAAAGATTATTTTTTATAACAACAAATATCATTTTTATAAATAATAATACTTTACAACAGATATTTTACATGATCCCAAATTCAAATCTTAGAGGGAGCTGCTGAAGCTATCAAATTTTTTATAAAACCAAAACTATCTTTAGCTGCAAAAATAGGAATTAATTACTTAAACAATATCAAAAAAAATTACATTGCTTTGTAGTTTAGTATTGTTTAATTTTGGGTTAACTTTATGTATTTGACACTTCTTAATTCAAAGTACTGTTTTGTAAATGGTGCTTTCTTGTAAAAGGTACTATTTCTCCTCTTCAAACGACATACTTTTTACAAAACGTACTTTTTTCTTCAAAGTAACATTTTATGGCGAACTTTTTCATGAAATAAATTTTTTATAATTTTTTTTTAGATGTATTCTTTTGTATCAAACAAGAGTTTTCTTAAAATGTACTTTTTTTACAATATAAAGCTTAGATTTTTATAAATAGTGTTTTTTTAATGCAGCCTTAACTTCTATATCAGCTTTAACAATAAATACGCTTTCAAAGAAATTTTTTAATAAACGTAGTTTTTATGAAAACCTGAATAACCTTATTAGTAAAATAATTAGTACAAATAGTTTAAGCCGTCATTGCACAAAAACAAGAATAAAAAAAATGGGAAATAAGCCCACATCATCTGTTTTCCTTCAACACTTTTATTAATGTGCAAAAAAAAAATAAATAAATATAAGATTTTATCCCAAACACTCAGACATAGATGAAAGAATCATACATAAATAAACATTTCCATTCCGACATCTTCAAATAAATAAAAATATTCAGTTGTAATATTTTTCTGAAAAGGAAAGAAGTGAAAATCAATAAAATTTTTCGTTTATCTACCAAATGCATATATGTACTTCGCTCTTGGGTAGCATAAGCCAACCCAAAACAAGAAATCAAGATTTGTTTGCATTATCCTTCAAAAATACAAGCAAAAAAGGAACAATAACTATGAAGTTATATATTTTCACTTCGTACACAATACGTATGCAGGCAGACAAACGTATGAATGCAAGTGTGCACAATTACCCAGACAGAAAAAGGAAAAAGATAAATCTTGGGATTGAACTCATATCAAACGAATATTTCACGTAAGTCTATTTGGTGACTTTATTTGGCAAAGGGAGGCTTAGAAATGAAGAATATTTCAAATATATTTAAAAAGTCTTTGCTTAAGAAAATTACGAAAAGTAAAAGTTAACTTCCTCACTTGGGCTCAGTAGGCGTAAAAGAAACAGGGCATACAACTAAACAATTCCTATGAAAAGGAACTCCTTCGATTTACAGATTTGTTTTTTAGTTGTATGAGTATTTCAATTTGGAAAGAAAATCTCATATATTTTCAAAACTTGTATGTATGTAGGTTTTATCGAGTTTAGTTTTGTTTTAATTCTTTTTTTTTTACAAAAAGTTACAATAAAAATAAACTTACCAACAGCACTAATAAAGTTATTTCAAAACATGTTCAGCTCTGCCTTTTTATTCAACCTGTTTTTTCTTCTGATTTCAATGAAGTCTATTTCTGTTCCATCCTGCTCTTAAGCAGTGTTGGCTTGCTTTTTGTTATTTGTGATTCCGAAGTTTATACTGTTCATACTTCAGTTTCCTTTGCTACCAGTTTTAAGCAAAATCTTTGCACGTGACTCTGAAAATGAATTAGAAAAAGAGAAGCAAAAACTTATTATGAAATTGTGTTGTATAATTTATTTTTAACAGCATTAAATTTGATATAAACCAACAACAAGGACTCAGAATAAGAGAATTATTTAGGTAAAAATAAGAAGCATTTAAAATGATAAAGAAAAAAATTATTATTTACACAAATGTTGATTAAAGTAATACTTGAACGCATCAAGTTTTGTTAAAATATACAAGGTATCCCAGAACTCAACGTCAATACGCAACATGCTTTTTTCCATTCATTTATTTATAGAATTTTCTAACAGAGTAAAAAAATTTATTGTAACCTTCATGCGAAAAATCAGAAAAAAAGGATTTTACTTAGTCAAAAAATTATAAACAGCTTGTTTTTTATGTTTCCCAGTTATCTATGTGTCGACATTTCGTAGGAGCTACCCTAGTTATCAGTAGACTTTGGATACTTTTGAAAAATATTCCCAAACATTCAGCTTAATGAATGTTATAGAAAGTACTTCTTATAAAAAGTACCTTTTATAAAAAAGTACCTTTTATAAAAAAATATTCTCAAACATTCAACTGAATGAATGTTATAAAAAGTACTTCTTATAAAAAGTACCTTTTATAAAAAAGTACCTTTTATAAAAAAGTACCTTTTATAAAAAAGTACCTTTTATAAAAAAGTACCTTTTATAAAAAAGTACCTTTTATAAAAAAGTACCTTTTATAAAAAAGTACCTTTTATAAAAAAGTACCTTTTATAAAAAAGTACCTTTTATAAAAAAGTACCTTTTATAAAAAAGTACCTTTTATAAAAAAGTACCTTTTATAAAAAAGTACCTTTTATAAAAAAGTACCTTTTATAAAAAAATACCTTTTATAAAAAAGTACCTTTTATAAAAAAGTACCTTTTATAAAAAGTATCTTTAAAAAAAATTACCTTTTATAAAAAGTACCTTTCATTAAAAGTACCTTTTATAGAAAGTACCTTTTATAAAAAGTGCCTTTTATAAAAATTACCTTTTATAAAAAGTACATTTTACAAAAAGTACTTTTTATAAAAAGTACTTTTTATAAAAAGTACCTTTTATAAAAAGTACCTTTTATTAAAACTACCTTTTATAAAAAGCACGTGTTAAAAAAGTACCTTTTATAAAAAGTATTTTGTATAAAAAGTAATTTTTATCAAAAGTACTTTTTATACAAAGTTCTTTTTATAAGAGGTGGTTTTTACAAAACTTGAAGCCTATTACAAAAAGTATATTTTATAAAAGTACCTTGTGTTCAAACATGCTGGTGGGTAAAAAACAGGCAGTGTATAGAGATAAGGGTATTAGTCCTGCTGAGACACTCCTTAACCTTGAAAACTATTGGGTGGTTACGAGGGTTGAACTGGGTTAGTTGGTTGTTGCTGCTGTTGATCGTTAATATTGGGAGCATTAGAACAGCATTCACCACGCGCAGTTTTGCCAGTTGGATCCCGGGATGAAGTTAATTGGCCAGGATCGCCATAGCGCTGATTTCCATATTAAGTGCATGGTAATGTGCTTGTTAAAATGGTTTTATTTGCCAATTAGATTATTATGCTACAATTAGCTGCAGCAGTTTTTATTAACCCAAGCACTGGTTAAGGTGCTCAGTCAGAACGATAAATAATATTGTTTTGCTTTACAATTCAAAATTAGTTCTAGTTAATTAGATTTTTCTTTTCGTATTTATGCAAAATTTCTTCAGTTCTAAATTATAATTTTTTTTGTGATTCATAAATATTTGTGTTGCAAAATGACATAATAAAAAATTGCTGAAGTGTTGAGCTACATTTGTGATTTAATTAATTGTGGGTACTTTATTATATGTTTATCTAATATTTGTTTACACTATTTTGCATTAAGTAAGCAACTAGTCGTAAAACATATTTTAGTAAAAATTATAAATTTTTTGTGTGCACATTTTGTTTACAAAATTAAGTTAATAAAATATATATGTACTAGTATATTATGACGACTTTTTCCATTAATTTTGTTGTTGGGATTAATTTATTTATTTAGGAATAGTAAAAAATGTTTAATTAATTTAAAAAATAGATATATTATAGACGTAAAGTAAATAGTTTATAAATATAATAAAATTTCTTGAAGGGTTTTTTTAACGAGACTTATTTTCCTTCTCCGATTTAAAAATTTATTCCAAATCATTTGCGTATTCATTAATTAATAAATTGTTATAGATGTAACGTAACTTTAACTGTATCTCTTTAGAAATATTTTTTATGTTTTTATTAAAAGAAAATGAATTACGAAAAAAAATAAAAAAAATATTTGGCGATTTTTTACATTGAATTTGGCGAAAAGTTTAAAACAAATCTGACAATCCTGAATGTGCCGCATTATCTCATCTGCATAAAAATTTTTAAATCATTTAAAAAGTAGATACGTTATTGATGGAAAGTAAAAAAAATATTTGGCGATTTTTGGCATAGAATTCAGTGAAAAGTTTAAATAAATCTGACAATCCTGAATGTGCCGTTTAAATCATTTAAAAAGTACGTTACGTTATTGATGGAAAGTAAAAAAAAATATTTGGCGATTTTGGCGATTTTTGTCATAGAATTTGGCGAAAAGTTTAAAATAAATTTACGCCACCAGCCCTCAAACCGTAGAGTGACTGTTTCCTTTTTGTGGATGCATCGAATTTTCAACAACGATTCGTAGATTCTCATTTGCATCAATAGGGCAATTAGCTTAGTAGCAAATCCGCTGAAGTATAAATGATCTTCAAAAATTTTAAAGCGCTGCTCAACTGTGTTGCAATAAGTTGACTTAAATTTGCCAACAGACTCGGTGTTTAGGTGTGGCTCACAATTTAATTTGCGCCTTATGGTTGGATCACCCTCTACATTTATTTTTTTATTATTTTTTCTCCTTAGTTTGTAAAATTTCCATTTAGTCTTTATGGTTAAAGAGAAAGAAAAAACACCTCAAGCTTTTTGTCATATTGGGTTATTATACCTTTTGGTCTTTCTTGTCTTTTATTTAAATTTGTAGTCATCTTTTGTTTACAATAGAATCTGCAAAGGAATGAAAAAGATCTTTTTATATTCTTTGAATGTTCGTTAACTAACAACAGAGCACACTGGGACAAAAATGAAATATTTATGGAAAAATTTCATTAAGAAATTTGCTATAAAGTGATTTTAATTTTACTATAAGACAAAAGCCGAGTCGTTAAAAGTACCGTTTTTATTTTAGAAGTTTTTCGTAGATGCCTGCAGAAGGCCCCACTGTGTCTTACTTGCAAATGTGCATGTGTGTTGGACAATTTTCACTACCTAATATTTTCAGTTTCTAAACGAGTATGTTTTTATTACTCCGCTTCATTTTGTTGCTTTATAAAGACTTGTTTCATTTAGTTCCTTTGGGGACATTTTCTTTTTTTATTTTATTTTGATTAAGATATGCACATACATATGTACTTTTGTTATTTTAACGTAGAAGAGCTGTGTATTCAGCTTTTCTTTTCAACTACGAAAAAGAGAATTATTAATTTATGCCAAGACACGTTTATGCATTTAATAATTGTAAGCGTTTTTCTTTGTGCTGTCGCTCTTATTTTTCCTTGAGATAAAAAAGTAGTTGTTTATATATGTATGGGAAAAAGGATTTTGTTGTTATTGTTTCAATTTACTTCATATTCATGTAGAGATGATGTAAATAGGATTAAATTGTTAAGATACAGTATTGTAACAGTGCTTTATGCATGTCTTATCAGCTGCTAGACAAACATTTCAATTCAAAAGAGAAACATTTGAAAGATGTAGAGAAAAGTTCTTAAAAATTTATACCAAAAAATTTTGTGTATTCTGGAGCTTTAAAAAATTTACATAAATCACAAGATGTTGAAAATCAATCAGAGTTGATTAAATTCAAGGCAAGATTTTGCCCGCCTTACGCTAAAAACACAACTGAGACGAACGACGATTTTTTGGTCGTGAATAATTGTCGCCAAAAATTAAACGCATTGGTGTATATTAAAAGGCACACAATCGTGATGTTCGTCAAAATTCATCATACTCAGCGAAAGTTTAAATAGATTTATTTTTTACTGTTTCGTTAGCGAACGATGAGCTAAACAGTATCATGTGACCAGGTTTCTTATATAAAAAAAAAGTTGTTTTCACGAAATACTACTTTTTACATTTATATAGGTTAACGAGGGCTGATTGATATTAAAGCTACCTGGCATTAGGTGGCAGCACAAACACACAATTTTTTTTGGGATTGCGATCTGTCAAACTTCAGCTGTTAAAATTTCACCCAAATTCATCGATTAGTTTATTTGTCGTTGTCGTTTGGAGTGAGAATCGTTTGTGTTTCATGCAAAATGGAAAAAAGTAAATTTCGTGCAGTGATTAAATACTATTACTTGAAAGGAAAAAGGGATAAAAGAAAAGCTCGATATATATTACGGCGAGTCTGCTCCGTTAGATTAGGAGGTCAAAAATTTGTTCGCTGAATTTAAACGCGGCCGAACAAGCATTGCAACAATACCATTAACAGGAAGGCCAAAAGAGATAGTTACTGTAGAAAATATTAAAAAAATCCTCGATATCATTATGAGTGATCGCCGACTCTAGATACGTGAGATTGTTGAAAGGGTAAACATATCATATGAACGTGTGATCAACAATTTGCAGGAGAATTTGCATATGAAAAAGCTGTCGGCAAGATGGGTCAAAGTCGCTCAGTGTCGAGTTCGACGGACGTTTCTACAGTGATGTTCGGACAGGATAAAGCTTAATCCTGTTGATTTTTGGCTTCGATTAATAACTGTTGATGAAACCACTACCAAAAATCACTCGAAACAATGAGTGGAAGCTGGTGTAAGTGCTCCGAAGTAAGCGAAGACAGTGAAATCGATTGGCAAGATTATGGTCACTGTATTTTGGGATGCACATTATCTATTATCTTGATGCACAATCACATTATTGAATCTATTGATTGCTGCAATCAAGAAAAAACGACCACATTTAAAGAATAAAAAAGTGCTCTTTCTTCAAGACAATGCACAGGTTCACACAGCATTAGATACGATGCTAAAATTACGTGAAATATACTTAGAGTTGCTTTATCATCCACCTTATAGTACATGATGAGCAGTGTCGAAGCTATATACACTGGGCACTGATCAGTTTTAACTAATTTAATTCCAAGATTTTATTTGCTGCAATAGAGCTTGTTTTAGTCCTTCGTGTTGTTATTGTTTAAGTTAAACCTCCACGAACACTACTCCCTCTTTCCTACCTCATCATAACCTATTTTCCTAGTTCCAGCACAATGCACTGCATATGTAGGGGTCATGCCCTGAGTACTGGTCCAAGATAAAGAAAAACATTTAGCTCCTTTTTCCTGTTTCCAAACTTGAAAAAATGGCCCACAGGAAAAATATTAATATCCAACTAAAAAGTGATTAACGCAACTAACGCATATTTGGAGGGGTTCCCAAAATAGTATTATTCAGATGGTATAAAAAAAGTCTCGTAAGAGTGTTGAGCTAAAGGAGACTATGTTGAGAAATAAATGGTTTTGGAAACAAAAAAATGTATTTTTTCCTACTTAGGTAGCTTCATTATCAATCCGCCCTCATTTATTTTTATATGGCCCCCTCCCTTAGTATTTATATGGCCGCCTACTAGGCTTTTTCCACTGAACAACATCTCGCATCTACCATCAGTTTTTGAAGATGATAACATCTTCCCATAAGAAATACATTGTACTAAAAGTCAGCATTTTTCAACATCTTCATAAAATGTTCTTATCTCATTTTATTCCATTCAACATCTTTCGATTATTTCAGTGTAATCACTAGAAAGGTGGCAATAATGTCGATTATTCTTGTGGCATCACTGAAAAAACGTCATTTATTTTGAAAAAATTAAAAAAAAAATCATAATTTTTTATTGTTTGCATGTGGGTTTTCTGTAATAATTTTTTTTCTGTAATAATTTTTTTCTGCATTTTGTTTATAGATATATGTATATAAATTTTATAATCCTCGTTTTGTTTTTAAAATTAATTTATTTCCAAAAGATTTTACGTGTTTTTGTTAAATTATTTGAAGAAAAAAAATCGACATTAAAAAATAATATTTTTGATTGATAGTAGATGTTAGATGTGAACAATGTAAACAGTGTTTCACATTTTCAACATCTTTCATGTGTTTCATGAAGATGTTGATCAGTGGAAAAAGCATATAATCGATATCTTTTAATAAAAACGAAAATTTATACTCGTATAAAGGAAACAATTTGTTTTGAAAGTAATAAATTGAAATTTGATAAAAAAGAAAATTGATAAAAGTGAAATAATAGTTGAAAATGCATCAATGCCAGGAAAATGTAGTTTACAAAAATGTTGAAAAAAAGGGGGAGATATTATAAAAAATTGGCGATGTGGTAAACTTAAAACAGGCAGGAAAAAGCTGTATGCACGGAATGTAAACAGTGTTATTTACACAAAAGTTCGTTTAGTTGACATTGTGCTTCAGACGACAATTTTATAAAAGCGAAATCTTCGCGATGGGCGAAATTCGTCGTTCGTCGCAGTTGTTTTTTAAGTATTAATCTATCAGCCATGTGCTGAGAAATGCAAAATTTTTAAATCACTTCATCAAATCGCAAATTGCAAATTTCTGTGTGCTAAAGATCGCGCGATTTGTTTGAGCGAAAATATGTGTAGAGTTTGGCAGCACTTGCTTTTTGTATGGGAAAAAACTAGTTGCGCCATCTGAAGTCTCCATTTTTAAAGTAAACAAATGCAACACAACAATCATATAAGAAAGATGTATTTTTCAAATTGCAAATTTTTTTATTAAAATACTTGAAAATTTAAAATTTTGTTGGTGAAAATACATAAAAACAAGAAAAAATTTTATTTAGACGCTTCCAGTTCCACGGTTTGATAATAAATTTTCATATTATAAGCTAGTTCACTTAGAGTTCACTTCACTATTGGCTTGCGGGTTGAAATAGCAAAATTTTTTTGTGATTGCGATTTTCAGCACACCAATTTTGTGTCTTCAAATCGTACTCACATAACTTGATTATTTTTAGATGTTAACAAAATCACACAATTGGCGGTTTCGTTTTCTTCAATTGTTTCATGCATTTTTTTACTTTTTTTTTTTTTTTTTGCTGTATTTGTTTTACATGCACCACTTATGTTATGTACTCCGGTTTCTCTTAAACACTCTGAAAAAAATTTATATACATATCTCACGATTAAAGAAGAAACCCTAAAACAGTGAAACGGTCAAAGAGGCGCAGGCAGACACATTTAAGTCAACATTATTTTTGAGCATGAATGGGAATATTTTTGTTTTACGATTTTGGGTTGGATACACGTTCGTTCGTTCATTATTGGTGCCAAGCAGTCTGCTACTGAAGCCTATACAAAACAGAAGCAACAAAAGCAACAACAACAGTAACGTCATTTCAAATAATTAAGTAGCTGGCGTTGTTGTGATGTCTGGTATTGTTTTCCCTGCTGCCTGCTGACATTCTTCGCGCATCACCGGGTTAATTAAGAAATGAAATTGAATATATCATGAGCGCAATAATGAAAACATACCGGCTTTAAAAAGGCCCTTTTTGTTTTTTTTTTCTTAAAATAATTAATGTCTTTACAAGTAAAGTAAAGTTAAAAGGTAGTTAAAAGTTGAACCAGAAAAATTGAGTTTTTATTCCCTATTCTAGTTTCTAACATTGAAAATTATAAATAGTTTGTTTTTTATGTTTCCCAGCTATCGATATGTCGACATTTCATAGGAGCTACCCTGTTGATTAGGGTAGCTCCTATGAAATGCCAACATATAGATAGCTAGGAAACATAAGAAACAAGCTATTTATAATTTTCAATGTTGAACCAGAACCATTTATATATTTAGTTAATGGCTCGATTATGGTCAGCAACCAAACTTTATTGGCGTTGCCTGTAGGCAACACAACAAACAAAAAAATTATATTATGTATGGCAACTATTTTCAGTTGCTTGAAAGTTATCGATATTCATATTTTGATCTATTAGCAACCATAATTTTTGTAAACAATTATTTTTTTAAAATAAACTTTGCACATAGGGTTTTAGTTCAAGTTTTTCCTTTCTTAAAAAGAATTTTTAACACAACAAATGTGCTGTGATCAATTTGATGTCGCTCTGGATATTTTCAAAACGTTTGACAGAGTATGGCATGGCGCACTACTGGCAAAACGTACTGCATTGGTGTCGGTAATTTTTAATTGAAGAAGGCCAAAAAAAGAATCAAATTTTTAGATGGCGCTACACTACTCATCAGCTTTCATTTTCGTGTTTAAAGGCGGGTAGTGACGCATGATCGGTGGCTGAGTGGTTAAAGCAGCTCTTCATAATGCGTCATGACCCGAGTTCAAATCTGAAAATTGGTGATTCGGGATTAAATATGTCTAAAATTAAGTATTTAGTGCTTGAATAGTCCGTACTTGAATCAAGTAATCTTTACTTGATGTAAGAAAAACTGTATTTACCGCGCTTGGGATTAGTTTAAATACGCTTGGGATTAGTTTAAATACGGATGGATTGAATTTTCGTGTGTTATCTACTTTAACGATCAGGTCATTTGGCAGAGAAGTTCATATTTATGATGACGCGTAAACTAGTTACTGATTTGTTAATTGACAACTTATGATTAATATAATTACGAATTAAATTTTTCAAGGTTTTCTGCAGCGCGATTCTGAAACTTTCCACGATCCGATAAACGAAATTTTTTTCGACATACTTCATCACTTGCGGTAACAATTGTATGATTGCGTGAAGAGTATGATAGATGAGTTCACAGATTTGACAAAATAAGTTCCGTAATTATGCGTAGATAATATTCACCGTTGATATTCGTTTCCTGGCCTCAAGACTTTTCGAAAAGAAATGGTCCAATTATGTCATGCATGGATAAGGCAGTGGGCAGTTCAATGGGGTTTGATGTTTCAATCGAGGATTGCGGGCTCTTGAATACCAGTAACCGCAGTTTTGCTTGTTGAAGTAGCCGTTTAAATGAACATCAGCCTCATAGCTCAAAAAATATAGTTTACGGTGTAGAACGCTCCAACCTCGTTTCACAAAAACGTTTGCGTAAATCAAAACCACTTTCTTTCAATTCTTAAGCGATTTGAATTTTGAAAAGATGGAACTTCAAGGGGGTTACTCTCTATTGCGATGCAAAAGAAAAATCGAAGAATTGGTGCCCTGTATTGCGTTTTCGTATTTTCCTTTTGCATTTAATTTTTCCATTTCGCACATTTTATTTTATAATTTTTCGCTATTGTTTACTCTGTGGTGCCAGTGTTGCTTCATTTTTAAAGTATTTCGCAAAAAAGTTTGCGCATACGGCAAGAGTACCAAATTATACTCTTATCGCATTCACCTTTTGCACCGAACTTACTTCCGCATCGCAATAGAGAATAACCCTCCAAATCCTTTTTTGCATTTTTATGAGAATTCGCCTTTGAAAATTCCAGTGATGCTGTTATTTTTCGTATCGAAAGTCATAAGTTTTCTCTTAAACTGCTTTTAAGCAATTCAGTGTTTTCAGGAGTCCTTAGGGATAGACTGGGCCCCGGCTGTGAGACATTCGTAGCTGAGCTGTTGTGCGGAATCTCTGCACCTTCGAACGAATTAAATTTACTCTCTGTCCATCACGTATTCACCGAATAACGAACTTGGCACAAAATTGTCGACGAGCATTACTCTTAAAAAATATCTCCGCTGCGAACGCGCGATACTCACTCGACCACTGTGACATCGTGACTGACAAGCCTGAACAATCGATAGTTCCAATGGTATCAGCTTCCGCCCGCGCTTTTTATTACTTTTTGAAATAATTATATTTATATTTTTGCATTCAATAATTATTATTATATTCAGAAAATTTTAAAATATTAATTTGCCACCAGACGCCCTGTACTTCGGTACACACAAAAACACTCAAACTTTTTTTTTGCTATATGTTTTTGTACGAATTCGTACTTAAGTTACACATTTATATGTATTCACACATATACACATTCATGTATGTGTGAAATTCTGTAGGTCTATTTAAGATCCGACTCAACCTTACCTGCCTTTTAAGAGACCAACAAACTCCCTGCTCTATCAAGGCGTACAAATAACGAGGCCCTTAGATTCGATCTGCTTAAAAGCCCTATATGAGGTCTTCTAAAGATGACCTCCAGTTATACCTGCGAAGAAGGCCTTTAATAAGGCCTACTAAAGTACACTTTCCATGAGAACTGCTAAAGCAGACCTTCAATAAGATTTGCTGCGAAAGGCCTCGATTGCCTAGGGCATCGTATGTGAAAAATAAATGAATATGGAATCCAGTAAGAAGGATTTCTGTCTGCTAAATCAAGCATTTCAGAAGGTCTACTTACTGCTTATTTTTACCGATAGATGTTTACATCTTTAAAAACCGATTTTAGCGGTGAACTAAAACTCGAAAAATGTTGTCTTGTCGATAAGCAAATGTAATAATTTTAAAAAAAAAATCGCCATATTGCACAGTGGGCTAGAACGCTTGTCTATCGGCATTTATTTTTTTTTGTAAATTTTTTTTAGTTGAAAAAAATTAATCTAAAATAGTAAAATGAAAACCCGGCCACTGATAGTTAGCTGGAAGCCAAGCAAAATTGTCTATAACTTAACTCAAATAAATACAATGAGATTATGGAGAATGAGAATTATTTCGATTTGCTTTTTTTTTTTGCAAATAATAGAAATTTATTTTGTCAACAAATTTCTGTATATTTTAGTAACCTGTTTATCCTGTTTGAGTATGTTGATATTATGGTTTTGCCACTGTGTAAGCATTTTGATTTAAATTCAATCATCAGTTACCTTAAAAAAGTTTAACTAAATACCTCCTCATCTACTCCTTTCCATCATTCGTGGCATACCCAGCATTGGTTTGGAATTGCTTTTTTGATTTAATTGTTTCTCTCTGTCACCCAAATTCGCTTTTAATTCATTTCAAGCATGACTGGTCATTAACTTCAGACAATAAGACGTTTTGGAAGTTTCTTGCTGCTTGAGTTTTGAGTGTTTTTTCTTTTAGTATTTTTTTTTTTTTGCTTTTCTTTTTTGAAAGCAATAGAAATTTGAAACTTTTTTTTTTATTGAATAAATTCAAATGAAAAGATGTAAAGCTTAAACGTATGCAAGAAGTGTAAAGAGATAAAAGTTGTGTCAGAGAAAAAAATTATGTGAAAGAAGGTCAATGGTATTTAGTTTCAAAAAGAGACGAAAAAAAAAAGGAAAAAACAAGTGAGTGCTTGAATTTTATATTTAAGTTAAATAAAGCGGAAATTAAAACTTTTCATTGGAAATCTAATCAGAGCGTTACATAAAATCCAACAAGCAAAATAAAAAAATAGTCTTAAACTGCAAAAAGAAATATATTCGAACAGTATTTCGGAGAGAAGAGCAAAACATGAATTTAAATCAAACAGACGTAAAAATAAAAGTTAATCCAAAAGTAATACACGATGTTAACGAAAAGTATCAGTTTTTGTCAAATTCAACCATGGAGAGGTACAGAATTACTGAACCCTTTAAAGAAAATGGGTGTTCGAATCAAGATGCATCTCGTGGACTTCCTGATATTTTTGATCAGCGCACTTTCACCTCCCGCTGTGGTTATGTTAACCAGCAGAATTGCCACATTTGGACAAATGAAAATTGTAGAAACGCCATTACATCCACAAAGTCTTTGGTGCGGTTTATGGACTGGCAGCGTCATTGGGCCGAACTTTTTCGAAAACAGGGTCGGCAAAGCAGTTACCGTGAATGATGTTCTCTAGCACAAAATGATAACGTATATATTAATTGTAAAATTATAATGAACTTCATAATTTTTAAACGTATACATATTTCTTTTAAAAAAATATTTGGGATATGGACCAGCACGGTATGTGGTTCCGGCAGTGATTTTCCTTCCTTCGCTATAAATTTTGAACTTACATTTCTTTTGTGTTTTTCTGTTTGACGAGTTTTCGATAGTACTTTTGCTTATGAGTAAAAAGTTCCACGGTTGCATTCGAATGGTTACTCGCTATCGAATGCCATTAATAGAAATTTCGATACCTTTTACTAGATATCGAATGAGATAATCCCAAAAGTGTAAAAACTCGCACATTCGAGTAAGAACTCGCTCGTAAGCCAATGACAGAATTAGCCCCTTGTTTTTACGACCCCAATCGGAGTTTAATAGGAGGTCAGTATTCAGTAAATCTTTCATATTTTGCCTCTGGGCAACGATCTCGGATGAGCTGGGCCTACAACTGAATGAGTATGAATGGCAAATGCTGCCATTCAGAAGGGTTAGAAGTTTGGAAAGGAAGGCCATAGAAAAAAATTAGAAACAGGATAGGAGAAAGAACCGCTAAAACCACTTGGGAGATATGTCCTTTCTATCACTTTATTAAAAATTCTTACTGAAAAGTAACTTATTAAAGAGGTACATACTTAAAAATGCAATTCAAAAACACTTTTTTCTACTCTTACTCTTACTCTTACAAATTATTTTTCTATATGATACGTTTTTAAATGTTCTTCTTTTAACAAAAATACTTATTGTAAAATATATTTGTTCGCAATTTCTTGAACTTTTCTGCCGCTTATAGGACATAGATATGCTGAATCTCATTTTAATTAAATGCTGATCGCTTTTATTGGTAATTGAAATATCTTCTTAAAAATGTCACAGAGCAGGCGATTAAGTTTTTAAATTGCATCTCAATTCCAGTGAATCGCTTTCATTCCTAGAATGTTGGTTGAAATTTATTGAAATACAAGACCTTTTTCGCACCACCCGTATGCAAAAATTTCGTTGTTGTTGTTTTGCTTAAAGGATTTGCATGCACTTTAAAAGCTTGCTTTGTCGAAATAAAGTCCTCTTGTGATATTTCAATGCATGTGCACTCAGCTCGCGCTCACACTCACGCATACATATGCAAATTAAAAATTGAGGGCATTTTTATTCTGTGTTTTATTTTTCCGTTACTGTGATTTTTTCACATCCCTTATAAGGCTGTTTTTAAATGAAACTTTTTTCCTGTTCATATGCACACGCCAAGCTTGAATGTTGTACTTCAAAAGCGGGTGCTAGAGCTTGAGCTGCTTAAAAGACATTTCCATGCGATATATGATGAACGTAGAAGCAAGCAAGGAAAAAAATGCTTCTGATGAAAAATTCAACAACTACAGCCACTAATAACTCTGAAAATGAAACAACAACAAAAATATCTATAAGCGCACTCAGACTTGCACAGAGAGCTATAAACATCGTAAACCTCAATTTACTTTGCATGCTAAACCATTCACTTTAGTTTCTGAACGAACAAGCGAGTGAGTCGAGTGTGCTAAAGCACACAGTCAATACAAACTCTTTGCTGTTGCTGTTGATATTGCTGCTACAACAAACACCCTCAATCCATTTTTTTTCATCCTCATCATCAGCTTCATCTTCTTCTTCAATACATATGTGTCGCTGTTACTGTGTTTGCAGTTATTTTTTGTTGTATTTATTAAGCTTTCTGTTCATTCAAATTTGTTATATGCACTGTCACATACAGATGGATATAAAGGATTTTCGGCTTAAAGGCGACCAACGAAAAATATTTCTTCTTTCATTAATTGGGGTTAACTGGTTGGATTTTATTTTAAAAATTATAGCGGAAGATGTTTTTTGTCATATGTTGGATGCCACCGGGGAACAGGTTTTGCCTTGGCGTATTCCTAACTTGGGCGCTCTGTTTTTCGGTGAAAAGAGGGAAAGGGGTCCCTCGTTTGGTGCGGCAAACAAAACTTTAGGAAGACACATGACTTATATTGTGTTGGCTTCCGAAACCCTTACCAAGGGTATAAATTGGCAGAACGGGGTTCAGTATGGTCCCCGGGTGGTTTTGCTTACAGTTCAGCCCGGGCTGCTCATGGTTTTCGGGTAAAGAGGGGAAGCAGACCCTCGTTTGTTGTAGCAAATTACACTCTAGGAAGCTGCGTGATTTATGCTATGTTGTTTTTCGAAACCCTTGCCAAGGGTATTAATTGGTGGAAAGGGGGTCAGCATGCCCCCGGGTGGTTCTGCTTGCAGTTTAATTCGGGGTGATCACGGTTGAGGTGCCTACATTGGCTGAAACGTTCGGGCTCTGGTTTAAACCTAAAGTAGCACGAAGGGGAAGATAGTATATCTGATAATTGTTTGGTGCGGGAATTTTTTTGGGGGCGAACAACCCACCGATGTTTTCTTGTACTGTGAGGAATCAGTGTTGATGGTTGGACGGGTGAATTTGTTTAAGGGCTAATGCTTTTAGTGAGCTTAGGCCTTCCAACCTTGTCTTGCATTGATTGCTGGGAAATTGCATACAGCTGGGATTAGAAGGCCTGAACCTCTGAACAAGGGGTTGCCCATATGGCAAGAATTGCTACCTGTGTGTGCCTGGTAATCCACACAGGAGCGCTGGTGAATCGGAAATTATTCACTTCGTGGAATTGGTCCATCATCAGGTAAGGCCGTAACTCTCTTTTATATTTACAATCAACATCGTGCGTTTAGGTAGCACCACTATTTATTATCACAAAACTTTACATTCCTGAATCGGTTATTTGCATCTGATGATGTTGGTGGCAATTGGCCCCTTTTCAGCCGAACCTAAAAATTCAGCAAACAATTTTTTAAATCTTTTATTATATCTTTCTTTTTATCGATGCGTTTGTGCAATATTAATTTTGAAATTAAAATAACTGTCTGTAATTCAGCAAGTTCAGCCTGACAGTTAAGTTTATTCAGCAAGTGATATAGAAATTTGTAAGCAATTCAGCTAGTATTTATATATTAATCAAACGCTTTAAAAGCCGATAGCCCCAGTTGCTAGTGCTTTACTAAATATAGTTTATTGTAATTTAAATTAGAATAAATTTGTAAATAAATAAATAAATAAATCAAACGCTTTAAAGTGTAATTTGCTTGGATTATCTCTGTAAAATGTGGTTTACTGTTATTCAGCTAAAGAATGTGCACGGCAATTATATTCAGCTACAGTAATACTAGCTCCAACATTATTTTCTATTACTGTATTAATTTCTAAGTATTTTTAAAGCAATTCAGCTAGCTGAATAGCCTTTTTAATCATTTATTTCTTGGTTTGATGTACTTCGTTTGCATTAAGTTGGTCGTGTTTGCCTACAAATTTTTAAAAATATTCCTGTATATTTGTGTCGCAAAAAAGCTCAAGTCCTTAAGTTTTTGCTTCTTCAAACATATTGTTTTTGTTGCTTTTAGTGGTGATGCTGGTGCTGGTGGTGGTGGTGGTGGTAAATAAATGTTTGCGCATCGCCACCCTTTTTCGTTTGTTCAGCTTTTGATATTGTCATGTAAAAATATGTGCAGCTTTTTAAAATCTGCCCAAAAAATTTTTTTTTTCAATTCTTTATTATTTTTTTATTGGTGTGTGTAAAAAAAAATTAAAAGAAATGTATTCTAAGCAAAGTGCAAGCTATGAAAAACGTACTCACAGAAGCGCTTAGCAACATAAAACTTGCATGTTACTATCACGTGTAGATTTAAGTGTGTGTGTGTGTGTGTATGTGTTTAGATACAAACGAACGTACAGATGACATTCATACTGATTTGTGTGTTTGCGTTTGTATTTTTTGTATCCTTTTTGCAAAAGGCTGGTGAATTTTTCATATTGTTGTCAAGCATTTTTTCTTATATAACATGGTTTATTTTTTATTTTCTCTCATTTAACTTTTTTTTTGTGCAAAATTTTTGTTGTTGGCTTTAATTTGCAACGGTCTTCTTTTTCGTTTCTTTGTTTGTATTTGTTGTGCAAAAACTGTAGCAGTGAGTGGTGTTTAAACAACAATCATGTTGTTAAGTTGTTGATGATGTTTTTTTTATATTTCATATTTCATCATTCTTGAATAAGGGCTTTTGTGTATTAAACCGTATATGAATTAAAAAAGAATCACTTTAACAACTAAATGTCCACCAGTATGAACCGAAAGCGAAAAAGAAAGCAAACATTTATCAAAAAAAAAAAAAAAAGAAATCACAACCAGCATAAAAAACGAAACTTTTTTTTTTCAAACTCAACACAACACAAGCACCTTCATTGTTAAATAAAAAAAAATAAAAAAATGAAATTTATAAATATTTTAAATGTTGGTATATGTATGAAATAATCCTTTTGTGATTTCTTCTGTGTTGTTTTTCTATTTCTTCTTATTTTTTTCTGTTTTTGTTGCCTTTGCTTGTTGTTAAGCCTACTGTGCTTTATGAATACAACAGCAAGAATAACACGAGTGAAAGAAAAAACTGAAATAATAACCTCAATAGGTGGTTGACAACAGGCCTCTGCTGGTGGCTGGTGGCGGCTGTTGGTACTGATGTTGTTCTTGTGTTGCTATTAAGCAAGCAACACATTCAATCTCTGCGTTTTTACATACTTTTAGTTATATGGGATTTTAATATGCAACATCACATACAGGAAGTGTTACTTAAAAGATGATAAGTATAAAGGAAATCAGCACATACATATACACGCCCACTTATGAACACGCATAAATTTATTTTAGTAAGAAGATGCGAGAATGAAAATACATTTTTCAAAGTAATAGTATACGAGTGTTGCATTAATGAGGCTTAAGAAGATAAAAACTTAAACAGTTTTAAATTTCAGTGAAATTTATTTCGTTTAAAGGTAGATCTTATATTGTTATGAAAAAAAAAAAACAAATAAAATGAGAAAATACTCAGTAGTCAATTCTTTCGAATAGTCGCCGCTAGAATAGCCAGAACCTGAAAATCTGCGGTTGAAGGTATGTATTTCTATTCGTTTTCAAAACTCTGATTTCATCATAAAGTATAGTTCAAACAAAACACTTGATGGTAATTGTAAATTACACAAAAAAATTTCAAAGAAATATCTTCATATTTTTTATTTTCATAGACGAATCTCTGACAATTGTATAAGAAACCAAATATAGGTCAAATGCTTACCACGATTTTGGTGGCATATATCTATTGTGTGGTCCCTATTTTCAATGACTCTAAGGTATAACTAAGGTTATATGTGGTTAATCTACTTCAACCTTTAATTCTTGAATTATATACAGTGGCTGGCAAGTTAGGAAATGACATAGCCTATAAAAATACCAAAAAAAAAGCGGCCAGGTCTCCTACATATGTTTTGAATAATTATATCAAAAAAGGCATTAAGAATCTTACGGAAAGTCAAATGAAACTCCCAAGTCGACTATCGGATTTATATTCTCCTAACAGCTACTACAAAATGAAAAACCGAACGAAAATAATCAATGAACCCAAGTATCAACTAAAATTATTATCCGGCTAAAACTTGACCACAGCAAATTAACTCACGAGCACATTTTGAAGCAGACAAACCAACCCCTTTGTCCAAAATGTCCTATCCTTCATCAAGCCGACGATTCCAAAAAGCCTATAAGAATTCATTAAAGCAGCAAATTTGGAGAACATAAGAAAACACGTTCCAAGAGAAATCCTTAGAAAATTATAAAATTCGCAGCTTAAGATCTTGTTTATTGTTTTTATAAAAAATTTAAAAATTTTATAACTTTTATTCTTTAATATTTCGCCACAAATTTGTTTGTTGGAAAATTATTATATATTTAATAAACAAAGATCAGTAAATTATAAAATATGTCCCCCCCCCCCCCCTA
Organism: Thecocarcelia acutangulata; assembly: GCA_914767995.1. NCBI lineage: Eukaryota > Metazoa > Arthropoda > Insecta > Diptera > Tachinidae > Thecocarcelia > Thecocarcelia acutangulata. The sequence goes on from OU612097.1 coordinate 17,126,370, forward strand.
AAAAAAAAAAAACAAAAAAAAAAAAAAATGGATTTTAAATAGTTAAATAAGACAGGACGAAGGCCTCTGCATCCATTTCATGTTCTTTTTTTTTTTTTTTTTTTTTTTTTTTTTTTTTTTTTTTTTTTTTTGTAATATTAATTGTGCAAATTTATTTGCCATCAAATTGTGCAATTTATTTGAGGAAATTCAGAGGCGACACAGCCAAAGTATTCGAACGATTATTGCGGTTCCATGGTATGTAAAAAACTCGCAAATTCACAACGATCTGTATTTCATTGGTAAAAGACGAATTTTCAAGGTACGCGACATACGAGGGCTGATCAAAAAATTAGCAATATTTTAAATTTGTTTGAAAAGTAATACGCCTCAGATATATATATTTTTTTTCTTGGACCAGTACTACATATGCAATGCATTGTACCGGAACTGGGAAAATAGGTTGTGAGGAAGAGGAAAGAGGGAGTAGTGTTTGTGAACATTTGACTTGAACTTTCCAACATTATAACAGACAAGAAACACGTCTGCAGGCAACTTATTCCACAGACGAAGCGTACAGCTGAAAAATGAATTCTCTCTGTAATGCGTAGTACGATTCCCCTCACAATCGACCACAAATGGATGAGCTCTGGACGTTGAACGTGTGCATGTGCAAGTTTCGGGAACAAGATCCCTAATCTGGTCAGAGCCAGCGTTTTTTCCAATCCTCGAAACACTTCTAAAACGAGCCATTTGGTATTGCCAATAGCTCCTGTTTCGATTTTCCTTTTATCACCCCAATCGTAGCCAAACGCTTTCCTTTCATTGGTGTCTTCAGTTGTGGGAAGAGGAAAAAATCAGCGGAGGTCAAGTCCGGTGAATACGGGAATTGAGGCATAATAACGGTTTTGTTTTTGGCCAAAAACTCACGCACAAGCATCGATGTGTGAGCTGGTGCGTTATTATGGTGCAAAATCCATGATTGTTTTTTCCACAATTCTGTGCGTTTCTGACGAATTGCTGCGCGCAAACGGCGCATAACTTCAAGATAGTACGAGTATTCCTTATTGACCGTACAACCTTGTGGCAAGAATTCATGATGCACCACGCCATTGCTGTCGAAGAACACAGTGAACAAAACCTTTACATTTGACCGAAGTTGACGTGCTTTTTCGGTCTTGGCTCTTCTAGACCCTTCCATTGGGATAATTGAGCTTTGGTTCCAATGTCATAGCCACACACTCATGACTCGTCACCAGTTATGGCCTTTTTGAGGAAACCTGGATCGTCGTTGCTGATGTTGAACAGCTCCTGAGCGATGTCCAAGCGACGTTGTTTTTTTTTTTTTTTTGCTCAAAATTTAGTAAAAAATCGAAGGGCAAACCAAAGCACGACTAACCTTTTTTTTATCGAAAACAAACTGACAATCCAAAATGGCTGATATTGCCAACATATATAACAGACATGTGTACCATCATAACAGAAAATTGCAAAATCGAACATACGTAACTCACGAAATTTTAAAATAACGGTTATTTTTTGATCAGACCATGTATACGGACGGAAGTATTCTGGCTGAGGCTATGATATATGACGTAAGAAAAAACATTGGTAGTTCAAAACCATTTGCAGTATGAACAGTATGAAACTATATGACGAGAAGCCAAGGAGAGTTGATTTTAGACTGATATCCTTAAAAGTCTATTACGAGTACATTATATTTTTATTTTAGTTGTCCAAAGAAACTAATTTCTTCTACAGTTTTCCACCTAAACATTTTTAGCTGGAAGTACTAAGAAGAAATTAATATAAAGAAGATCAAATAAAACAAATATTGTCTAGGGAGACTTAAGGTAATCTCAGATAGCTTGATCTCCTAAGCAAGAGATCAAGCTCCACTTCGCTAACCGGTTTTTCATATTCGGTGAGCGTTTTTGCTGTAGAACATGCAGCTGAACTATAAAAGGATATTCGCTATAGTTCGAAAATTTAAGAGGCCGATTTATTTCTGTGGAAGTGGGGGATTTTAATGTTTTCTGAAGCCGGCTTTGGGAGTTCCGAAAAAAGCTTTTAACCGCTTCGCTAACTGAGTCGGAACCGGCTTTTCATATTCGGTATGCGTTTTGCCATCGAAAGTGTATCTGAGCTATTAACGGTCATCCGATTTAGTGCGAAATTTTAAGTTTTCATATTGTTTCGAGGGAAGTAAGGGGATTTTAGCGATTCCTAAAAATAATTTTGGGAATTCCAAAAAAACGCGTTATACGGATATTTATCTGGTTATTAGATTGATAACGAAGCTTGTTTTTTTAGTTTTTTTACAACATTTTTTATTGTTATTAACTCTAGATATATATAAGTGCTTTGAAGTCTTTCCACAATTAGCACAAGTTTGTTAAATCTTCATTTCACCATGTAATTGCTGGCAAGTATATTTGTTGTTTGTCACGAGTTGTATTTCAAGAACGACAAAGCATTTTTAAGTGAACAAATAACACGTTAATGATAGCAAAGTTGTTGACCTTTATTTGTACAGATACTCCCCCAAAGTAAAAAAGTACATTAAAGAGAAATTTACTACAAAGAAAATTAAACCCAATACTCGTAATAGCAGAGGGAAACCAAGCTGCTTAGGGAAATGTACAAAAAGAAAGATAATGACGAAGAGCTAAAAATAGGAAAACAACAAGTTAAGAAAGGAAGCTGTTAGTACACACACACAGATATCTTATATGTATATGTGTGAGATATAAACGCAATATAATTACAAGGCAGCCTAATATTAATGAAAACTGCATTGCATAGAATTTTCCAAGCTATTTAAATAATTGTATACAACTGTCTTTTCTCTATTAATTTTTTTGGCTATCTGGGCCGGATAGATTTCAAAATCAGATTTTTTTCTTTTTCACAGTTATACAATATCTTAACTCGTCCCCATTTTGAAAACCTTTTTATACACTATCAAATCATAGCCTTCCTGATTAAAATTAAAAGAATTTCTTATTCAAGTGACACACGAAAAAGTACCACAGAAAAACATGTCTGAAAGTAAATGTATAATTTTATATGTATAATTATTATTTCTTCAGGAAACTAAAGCCAACCCCTTGAAATTTAGTGCTGCAAAATATAATTTTTTTTCTGAACTTTAGCTTAAGAGATTTACTCAATTATAGTTAGAAACCTGTAATTCCTTACTCACGTGGCGGGCAGTGTATAAACATACATGTATGAGAATAAAACTGAATAATCAGGTGTGTCATAGAATCCAAGTGGGTTGCACAAATCAGTATTGAAATCATTGCGGGCCGCTTATGTTACTTTAAAATTCATACAAAACCCACACGCAAAGAAAGGCTAGTCTGAAATATGGTTACAACAACATTTGTATGTACATGGCTTATATCGTGTATTATTATTTTCAAGTTTTAAGACCCGCCTAACCTGTAGCAAACAAAGTTTTTTTAGATTTTACGAGTAAGGCCTTTTTTAAGAGGGAACTTTTTTCATTAAGGATTGATATAAATAGAACTCGTTCTACAAAACAATTCTGTAAAGCTAAAAATTCTAAGGGGGCCACACTGAAGTATACTTTGATTCAAATGAATTTATGTTGCTGCCATGTTCGATATAGTTCAGTAGTCTCCTATACAACTACAATTGCCGGTTGCAGCATTTGCTGTCGTGAAGTTGTGAAGTCTGCTGTGGTCTATGTGTTTAAAACTTTATACAGAGCATTTTCGAAGTGTTTGCGTCCAAAACATATAGCTTGAGGTGTTTTGCTCTTTTCAAAAATATATGGGAAAACATGTTTATTTGTACATATTTTGGACAAACACGTGTTTTCGACCAAAAAAATCTATTTGGAAACACACTACGAGTATTATAATGGAAACGTGCTTTCTACAATTATCATAAATGCATTTTGGTTGGACCAGCTTTCAAAAAATAAATAATATATATATATATATATATATATATATATATATATATATATATATATATATATATATATATATATATATATATATATATATATATATATATATATATATATATATATATATATATATATATATATATATATATATATATATATATATATATATATATATATATATATATATATATATATATATATATATATATATATATATATATATATATATATATATATATATATATATATATATATATATATATATATATATATATATATATATATATATATATATATATATATATATATATTTATATATGACACCATCAAATGAAAAATATGGATGAGCAAAAAACAAACAGTCGAATCAAATGTTTTTCAAACTGTGCATCATTTTAAACTTTCATATTTCTAGCCCTGACTAACACATGCTCTCAGCACGCTTGATTCTTCTTTAATTTTTTTTTTATATTACAAACAGGGACAAAGATAAACTCAAAGAGGCAGATCGAAAGAAAAAAATGATACTGAGCTGCATTTAAAATCTTCAAAACAATAAAATACTTTTATCTGATTGTTTCTGAGCTGACGTTGCGGGTCACAACACTTCATAATACACCTGAAGATGGATGCTGTATGAATGACAGGTATTAAAAATACAACTGTTGCTAAGGAAAAAAGGACATCATTGCAAATTCTAAAAAGGCAGATATTTTTGCACAAAATAGCACAGGAATGAATATAAACTAAAACTACTATCTATTTTAATACAATTACATGCCCAACAACATCAGCGAATGAGTGAGTGAATGGGTGAGGGACTGCGATAAAGTGACTGACTGATGGCCGCACACATTGAAAAAATGAAGCAGTAGAATGGCTGCTAAAGAGCCCATATGTTATGGAGTTTTTGTCAGTCACATACATAAATACGTGTGTGTTTAGACATTAACATATGTATGTATGTTTGATGTGTAGTTTAGTAATTTTTCAAACATGAAATTTCAATGGTCTGTGTCCATATTGGATGGGATAGATAGTCATTTACAAGAACTCAGGGGATGACCGCTACATATGCAGGGCATTGTATTAGAAGTAGGAAAATAGGTTATGAAGAGGGGGAAAGAGGGAGTAGCGTTTGTGAACATTTGACTTGAACTTTCCAACGTTATAACAGACAGGAAACATGTCTGCAGGCAACTTATTCCACAGACAAAGCGTGCGGCTGAAAAACGAATTCTCTCTGTAATGCGTAGTACGATTCCCCGGACAATCGACCACAAATGGATGAGCTCTAGGCGATGAACGCGTGCTACGTAAAAATGTGCGCGTTTCGGGAACAAGATCCCTAATCTCGTCAGAGCAAAATCCATTGTAGTATCGATAGAACAGAATAACGCATCCCACACTGCGTCGATGCTCCAGTGAGTCAATAGAGTTGGACACCCTACTGTCACCGATAAGCTTCTTCGCCCTCTCCTGCACACGGTCGAGTAACCCCAAAATAGACTGTGAGGCACCGGCCCAAACATGAGAGTTGTATTCCATTTTCGGTCGGATGTAGGTGGTATAAATAGTAAGGAGGTCGGATGGGGTGAAGTACATATTACACCGTTTCAAAAAACCGAGGCACTTGAATGCTTTTTTAGAGACATGAAAAATGTGTTCTGTCCAGCGAACGTCACACTGTATCTTCATTCCAAGTACATCAAGAGCATCCGATTCCTCAATATTTATACCATCCATGAGTACAGATGAAGTAGCATTTGCGGTCGTTTGTTTGTGTGTTAATAAACAACACTGGGTCTTACGAGCGTTGAAGGCGACCCAGTTTTTACGACCCCATTCGGAGATAAATAGAAGATCACTATTCAGTAAATCGTTCATATTTAGCCTCTAGACAGCGATCTCTGACAGGCTAGGCCTATAACTAAAGGAGTATGAATAGTAAATGCTGCTGTCATCTGCAAAAAAGTGAATAAAGTTGGAATAACAGGACCATTGAATTTCTGGCGTAAAAAGAGCCATTGCTTCGTTGACTGTGTGGCAAGTGCCACCATCCTGTTGCAATCACATACCGTACAAGCAGCCAGTTTCATAAACTAGCTCACTTGCATCCTTTCCTGGACCCGTTGTATATCCTGAGGACGATAAGCAGCCTGTGAAACTTGCATATCCCCTGACAGTTCAGAGCCAAACTAATCCGTAAGCCGGATAAAGCGCTGAATGCGTTTTAGTTTTTTTTTTCAAAGATAACACAGAATATTTCAAAATTTCTTATAACAAGAAATTACTTTTCTCTTCATTTTTTTGTGTGTATGTATGTAAGTATGTACTTACTTACCTGCGACTAACTTGCATGTTCAGTGTAGTTGTTGCATATTAACGGCCCGCAACTAATCCTTTAGGCGTAAAAAACAAAATAGATTTTTTACAGGAAGTCAAGCATGTTACAAAGAAGGGACGACAAAGATAAGCATGAGACAATAAAGGTTCCTGTTTCTTTTTTGTAAAAACGTACGGAAAGAATTTAAATGTAATTTCTTAAAGCCCTATTTTGACCTTATACAGCGATTAAGATAAATAGAAGAACAGAATATTTTAGCTAGAAATTTGATCAAAAACAAATAATGCACAATTTAGTTGACTTTACTAGTCAACTACATTGTTTCGTAAACGTAACGTTATGTTATTCGGCATTTACATTACTTTCGAGGAAATCAATAAGTTAAATGGTTGTGAGATTTTCTAACAGAGCAGACGTCTTCTATCTTTAAATAAAGAGATCATACATTGAAAAAGAGTTTTCAAGCTATATTTCAAAGTTATTTCTCAAAGAAGCACAAGTTTGGGGGAAAAATATCATCTTATATTGAATAGTAGACATTTGTACCAACATAGCAGAAATAAACGCGAAAATCCAGAATACGTAACTCACGACATTCGAAAATAACCGTTATTTTTTGATCAGACCTCGTATACCAGTGGTGGAGCTGTCGAATCTCTGTCTGTAGGTAATTTCACAGACACTAAACTGACTTCATATCCTGTAGTTTCTCAATTTTTAAGAATTTTAAGAGAGGTTGAGTCTTCAAGTTAGCATTCCAGTTCTATCAGCGTCAACTCTTATCGCTCTAAGTGAAACGCCACACGCTTGCAAATTATACTTTTCAGAAGGAGTATTCTGAGAAAAATTATAGAGGAATAGAGAAATAATTCAATCTGATTTGGAATTCCAATCAAAAAAGCCCAGTTTCTACAAAATCTTTACCTTTTTCAAAACAATTAGAATATAAAGCATTAAACACATTGAAGCCAGCAAACAACCGACTTCAATATGTCAAATGTAAAATACATGCATTTAAATGCGAACATTTATTTTGAAAACAGCAAGACGACACGAATGCAGGTTGTTGTCCACACTGATTTTCTTGCCACAGTCGAATTAAACTTTTTTCTATTTTTCTTGACTACAAAATAAAAACAGTGTGACCAATGTGCTCTTGGATATATTATATGAACAATAACGTTTAAATGCTGTTTTAAATTTTGTTTAAATTTTCTCTAGAAATTTGTCAAATAACAGTTTTTTAAAAAACAGACAACATTCTTAATGAATAAGGCCATTAGACTCAAAACAAGAAAACTTTATTAAATAAGTAGGATGTTATTAGATACATATGTATATACCAGTTGATTTTACATCACGTACCAGTAGTTCATTTCTTTAACGCTGTTCTCATATAGATCAGAAGTTATATCTGATTATATTTTAAACTTTGAAGGCCCACCTAATCTGAGATAATCGTAGTAAACGAAAACTTTTTTAAGTTAATTTATTCTTTTTAATATTTTTAAGACTTTGCTTTTTAGACAGAAGAACTTATTCATGAAAGTTTGATAATGGGTGGTTAAATTTCAAGAGCCGATGTTGAATGTGAACCACACCTAAACGCCAAGCTTTTTTCCGAATTTTATTTAACATTTCTCTATTTCAGACTTATTCAATTTAAACCATGGAAAGATACACAATCCAACAACGTGTTAAAGTTATCCAGACTTATTATGAAAATGGGCGACAGTGGATGATCAATTTTCGAAGAAAATCATCTTCAGTGATGAGGCACATTTTCACCTCAGTGGATTCGTCAATAAACAGAATTGCCGCATTTGGGCGAATGAGAATCCAAGAGTGACTGTCGAAAAACCAATTCACCCACAAAGAGTGACTGTTTGGTGCGGTTTATGTGCTGGCGGCATCATCGGGCCGTATTTTTTCCAAAATGAGGCCGGTCAGGCAGTTACTGTGAATGGTGTTCGCTATCGTGAGATGATAACGAACTTTTTATGGCCCGAATTGGAAGATATGGATGTAGACGATATGTGGTTTCAGCAGGACGGTGCCACTTGCCACACAGCTAACGAAACAATTGCTCTTTTGCGCAACAAATTCAATGGCCGTGTTATCTCACGTAATGGCGATGTCAATTGGCCGCCAAGATCATGTGATTTGACACCGTTGGACTTTTTTCTTTGGGGTTATTTGAAAGAAAAGGTGTACGTCGATAAGCCAGCAACAATTCAACAGCTAAAGGATGAGATAATTCGGCACATTAACGGCATAGAACCTCCATTATGCCTCAGGGTCATCGAAAATTTGGACCATCGGATGGAGGTGTGCCGCCGTAGTCACGGCGCCCATTTGGCCGATATTTTGTTCCATGAATAATTGAGTAATACCAATATATCATAATGAAATAAAATTACAATAATTTCCTAAATAGTTTGTGTTTTATTCAAAATCAACATCGGCCCTTGAAGTTTAACCACCCTGTATAAACAGATCTTGTTCTGTCAATCAACAAATTTTGTGAAGCTAAAATCTCTTAGGTGGCCACACTGAAATATAATTTGTTCAAAATGTATTTATGTTGCTGCCGTGTTCAAAAGAATTCAGTAGTGCCCTACATGACTACAATTGCCGGTTGCAGCATTTACTGTGTTTAGTCTGCTGTGGCCTTTGTGTTTAATACTTAAAAAAGGGTCGCAAATCTGGGTACAGATTATTTGAGTTTAAATAGTACTACTCTAAATGTGAAGTAACATAAACCTTAATAACACAAAACGCAAATGTACATACGAAGTCATGACTTAATAATAAAATATGTTTCTATAATTGGTTTCGCTTCAAAATAGGCTGCTGAAAACACCTGTTTTCCGCAGACAAAGTCGTGGGCAAATGATAGTTGTTGCATAATTTTGTTGTAAATTGCCACAAACTGTTTAACTAAAGTCTTAACTACACCGATCTACTGAACAAATGGCAAACCTAGTCAGAAAAATTCCTAGAAAATTAATTTATTGAATTTTTGTTGAACTTTTATAATTTTTTAAATTAAATTTTTGGTTTGTACATTTGTACAACGGGTTACAGTTCAGGTTTTTTCCTTTCTTAAGTTTTTTTCTTAAGAAGGATTTTTGGAAAATTGTTAAATTCAATCGTTTCTTAAAAATTTGCTGATGCTTGCCTTTTCATAATTATCTTTATTTAAGTAAGCTTATTTATAAATGTGTCTTCTAGTCGATGAATGCCTGAGTTGTAAAATCATTTATTTTACCATAAATCTTTAAAAAAAAATTTTGTATTTTATTTTTCGATTTTTTTTCGCTTATGCTTATTTTTCTCGTTTATTTTTTACGCTAAATTTAACAATTTTAACAAATACTTTGTGCTAGCAAAATAAAAAAGATAAAGCTTTTGTTAAACATGTTGTGCTAAAATAAAGCACAAGAAAAAAAAAATTTATTAAAGAGAAGACATACACGAAGAAGCTAAACTCTGAACACAACAGAATGCCTTCAGTTATATTGACATATGAGTCTAATAATGTCAATGTGGCTGGGAAAAAATAACAAAAACCGGGGTTACAAAAAAAAAAAAAAAAAAATAGAAAAGAAAAGAATAAACTGAACAGACGCAAAGTAGTACCTCAGCCATTTGTAAGTACAGGACTGGGATCTACAGTGGCTGCTGTTAAACTCTGCATCCTTTTTACTAAGAACTAGTAGTATTTATTTAGCATTTATATGTTTTAGAATGACTTTTAAATAAATATGTAATCTTCTGTCCTTTTCACAAAATGTATACATTGTTAATGGCTGGGTGCCGTAAAAAATACATAATAAATAAATATACGTACTTTAGTTGGAACATGCACATGCATGCATGTCTCATAATACTAAAGGCAACAAATAAACAAACGAATGATAAAACTCTAGTCCTTGTTAAACAAAGAAAAAAAACATATCTAACCTAGCAGCTAAATCATCAGCTAAACAGACAGTGACCAAACGGTGACTTATGAAGGATAACATATTCTGGATAAAATTTCTAAATATAATTTGTAATATAAGTAAGTTATATGATAATATGAAAACTTAGGGCCAAAAATAGCTTGCAAAAGAAGAACATATTTGTTTTAGGGGTGTAGAGCCAGAAAGAAGGCTTACAGAAAACTTTGCTAGATCTTCCAGCTTGCTTTAAGCTTAGATTAGAAAGCTGAAATACATATTCATTAGCACTTTTGATTGTCATGCAGATGACATTTTATCAAACTATGTAGATCGAAGAAATATATAGTTTTGCTGAAGTTATAACCTGGTCTAACCACAATGAACTATGTTAATTCTGAGTTAAAACTTAACGCTATATTTTTCGCAATTCATACATACATATATGTAAATATTTACGAATAATTTATTTTTTTTTTAGCATTTTCCATTTATTGAATCCTCAAAATGAACTAACAATAAGTATTCAAATCTTAATACTAAATTTAAAGTAAAAAAAAAGTGTGATTTAAAATTAAAACAAAATTGATCCGGCCAATGCTAGACGAAAAGTTTTATTATGCGGGAGCTATTTCGGTAAAATCGCCCATTAAGCAATCTGATGGTGGCAACAGTATCCCTTCTTCTCAACCGACTGTGGCCGCCAAAATGAAGTATATTACGCACAAGAGGGTTTGGATGAAGTTCCAGTTTACTGACATACCTTGTCGCGTACTTAGAAAATTCCTCTTTTACCAGCGGAACACTTACGAATAATAAAAACATTTTGAAATGGTACTGGCATGCTGATCGCATATCACATGTGCACATGTAGCATGATTTCTACTTTTTCTTCTTCTTGTGAGGCACAAGAAACATGAACCAACGTTTTGTTCTCGGAGCTCAATTAGATGGTGACGGATTTTCACATGCTATGTTTGTGCGTATTAGTATTCCCAAATAGCACACAATGGTAGATCGAGATGAAAAATGACGCGTGATTTGGCTATTTGCAGCTCGCTCTTCAATTTAGCTTTCCGTTTAGCTCCTTCAAAAAGCTTTTTCTTTGCGTATTTCTATGTGGCATATTCCTATTGTTTTCAAAATATATTAGATAAAGAAAAGTCACTAATATCTATTATATTACAAAAGAGCGTTGTGGTGTATATTGACCCAGCATTTGATCTATCACATCCATGTCACCTTTTGTTTGGTTATAAAATGTGGCAATATCTCGCATTGCCATTACTACCAATGTTCTCGTTATCGTGCATTGTGGATAAAAAAAAATATCGGAATTTGATTCTCTTTGCGCATATGAGCACATAGAGAAATATAAAAGCCAGAGAGGCTTCTCTTTAAATTTAAAACGGTTTAGCAATAATTTTTGTTTCAAATGTTATTGGAAGGTTAGTGGGTGCGACATCATTCAATTAATATATAATAAGAAGAGCATAATTTTTAATACATTAGTACAAAAAACTACATTAGGATACCGGGGTACCCAGTTATCAACTGACTTACATTTTTTTTATCATTGCCTTAGTGTTAACCCTATATTTTTCGCCCAACTTAATTTAATATTTTTTGTTTCAGAGTTTGACATATTCAAACATTCTGTTCAAACCACATTGTTGAAGTGCTTAACTAAAATCGGCATTCAAATTAAAATGTATATCACGCCCGCACTTCATTTTCAGTGATGAGGATCACTTTCAACTCAGTGGATTCGTTAACAAGCAGAATTGCCGCACTTGATTGCTGAAAAGCTGACACATCTATAAAAAATAACTATAGGTGTCGTTTGTGAGCTGACACCATCAGCAATTACCGTGAATTCCTGTCGTGATATGGTATCGGGCTTTTTAAGACCAGAAATTAAGTATATGGACCCGGACAACATGTGGTTCCAAGAGTACGGTACCACTCGCCATACAGCCAACGAAAAAACGAATTTTCTGTGCTAGAAATTCAATGGCCGTGTTATCTCACATTGTGGCCACGATCATGTGATTTGACCCCGTTGCACTTCTTTTTTAAAGAAATTTGAATAATTCAAGAGCTAAAAGATGTGATAACTCGGCAATATAACGGCAATGAACAAAAATATAAACAGCTAGTCACCAGACCCCGTTGGACTTCTTTTTAAAGATATTTAAAAAATTAGATAGCAGGGGTGTACATCATAAAGCTAAAAATAGTTCAAGATCTAAAAGATGTGATAATTCGGCAATATAACGGCAATGAATAAAAATATGAAACACCGGATAGAGGCCATAATTTACGTAATAAATTTCAAAAATACCCTAAAAAAAAACAAATAAAAAAATAAATAATTATAACGATAGTTCTTTGAAAACCTTTTGCTTTATTTACCACTAGCATCGTACGTTTTGGTTGGACATAGTGAAACTTTGTTGTAGTGAAACTTTGTTGTAACAAACATTTATATACAAAGAACGAAATTTAACTTATGTTTTACTGCAAAGTTTTTCATACAAAATGCCTTTACGGGGGCGGATTGCTGTTGAAGCTATCTAAGTAGGAAATAAAAATTTTTTTTCTAACACTATTTATTTCTCCACACAGTCTTTTCAGCTTTTTTATACAATCTGAATAATACGATTTTTGGAACCCGTCAAAATATGCATTAGTTTCGGTAATCACTTCTTCATTTGAGATGAATCCTTTTTCTGCGAGCCATTTTCATTAGGAGCTATATCTGGACTATAACGGGGATGATCAAGCAATTCGAAGTGTATTTCACGTAATTTTAACATCGTATCTAATGCTGTATGAGCCGGTGCGTTGTCTTGAAGAAAGAGTACTTTTTTCTTCTTCAAATGTGGTCGGTTTTTCTTGATTGCATCAATCAATTGGTCCAATAATGTACGATAATACTTTCTTATGATCTGTAACAATCCTTTTTTAAGATAATTGATGAGCAATTTTCAGTGTGCATCACAAAATACAGTGGCCATAGCCTTGCCATTGTTTTCGTGGAATCCTTCGATTCCACTGTCTTCGCCTTCTTGTTTCTATTGATTTTTGATTTCAGATGGATGATGGTGGACCCAAGTTTCATCAATAGTTATTAATCGACGCCAAAATTCAACAGGATTACGCTTTAGCATGTCTAAATATCGCTGTGAAGTGGTCTGTCGAACTCGTTTTTGTTCGACACTGAGCAAACTTGGCACCGATCTTGCCGATAGCTATTTCATATGCAGATATTCGTGCAAAATGTTGAACACACGTTTATATGATCTCTACCATTTCAGCAATCACACGTAATTAGAGCCAGCGATCATTAATAACGATTTCGAGGATTTTCTAGATATTTTCTTCATTAACCACCTCTTTTGGCCTTTCTGTTGATGGAATTGTTGCAGTGCTTGTGTGACTACCTTTAAATTTAGCCGTCCAATATTTTACCATGTAATCTGACGAAACAGATTAACCATAATCTTTATCCATAATCTTTATCTTTATTATTCAAATATGTAATTCTATACTACGCTGAAATTAGTCTGAATATAGCGCTAAAACGTTTAGGATAGAATTTGTTGGGTGCTTTTTTTTATATAAGAAAAAAAATATTTTTTATTTTATATTTCCAACAAAAAAAAAAAAACACTAATATTTTGTAGAACAATGTTTCTACATTTTTTTTATTGGAAATTAAAATAATTAAATTGTATAATTTAAAAAAAAAATTTTTTTTTGTCAAACATTTAGCAGATTCTGACCACTGTATGGTTTTTTTTTAATTTTTCCCCGGCTTCTATGGTATTTATTTTTCTATAACTTATAATTTAATATGATGATGACAATAATAACGGTCTGCTGAACACTAATGTTATTTATTTTTACTTTAATAATCATAAAAAATATGTATGTATAAACGTTGCACATGTGACAATGGACTGTCTAAAGTTATTGCCAGAAAATCGGATAAAAAATTACACAAAAAAATTATATAAAGTCTTTAAAGATAAAAATGTGTTTTAATAGCGATATATTGTATTTCCCCTGGCATGAACATAAGTAAGAGGGGTGATTTTTACAAGCAGGATAATCGTGAAAAAATACAAATGCTGCTAATTGGCTAAACGGTAATACGACTTTAGATTAAAAAATGTTTTTGCTAAATTTTGGTAAGCAAAGGTGACATATGCTAAAAATGTAAAAGAATCTACTCTGACATTGAAAATTAATGAAAGCTGACTAGTAAGAAGAAAAAAGAAGAGTTATATTTAAAAATTATAAGCTTGCTGATACACACATATATACAATACAAATAATTATGAGTTTTAATAACATTTTGTATCTACCCTGGCATAAAGCGTCGTGTGCATATAAAAAAGCATTCGCAAAGAATCACAAGCGATATATCTCAATGCATTCAACTGGCAAACTTGAGTTTCATTAGAATTTGTATATAAAATAAAAATGTGCTTTGACTTTATTAAATGCATTTCATTTTAATTGGTAGAAGAGCATGTACTAAAATATGTTTTTCTCTACAATATATTTTTCTTTAGGTTAGGTATAAAAATATTTAATCGAAATTTCTTATTATAATACAAGTTAGTACAACTTTTGTCTTCTTTAAACTTGCATTTGCGTTTGTACTTTGCGGTTTTTATCGCAGCATTTTTTATTGATATATGACATGTATAAAAAACAAATGTCAACAGAAAAATTCAACTCTGTACATGAAAAGAACGAATATCACGAGTACAGGAATATGTGTACCACTTCTAGGTCTTCTGTCCCCTCTCATCAAAAGTAAGAATTACAGCGACAAAAGTTGCACAATGTAAACTGGGATTTAATAACCTCGATTTGTTATAACTAACACATATGGTTTGTGACATGAATAAGAATTACTTTTTTGGAGGATAAACATTTGTCATTATAGGTCAGTATTCAGTAGACGCCAAAGTGTAAACAGACATTTTTTCTATCACTATAGTAATGTCTAACTTTGTGTCTAAAAACTACTTTTTGCATGAAAAGCTTATAACCTTTTTCGTTGGAAGGAAACAGGTGTTGAAAGTTATTGATTGTTGGCCAAAGCTTACTGTGAACAAGTTGTCAACACAAAAAACGATGAACGATGGTTTGCGCAATACAAGAGTGATGATTTCGACACAGAAGACAGACCTGATCAGACGAAAAAGTTTGAAAATGAGAATTGGAAACATTACTCAACCAAGATTGTATTATTGTTAGGATTCGCATAACAATTCGTTACCCTAAAAGCCTTGTGGTTCATTCAAAAGCAAGCAAATTGGGTCCCATATGAATTAAGCTCACACACATTCAAAGGCAATTTTTCATGTCGGAAATGATTCTTGAACGCTACGAAAAGATGTAGTTTTTGTTTCGTATTATTGCACACGACAAAAAATTTATATATTATGATAAGCTCAGTATTCAATAGATGCCAAAAAAAAAGGAATCAAAATGGTGTTTTGTATAATGAGCTAAGAATGAAAAGCGGATAAGACGATCACAAGGGACCTGTCTTGTACCTGTATATACAGCAAGCAGCCTTTGTTTTTTATATAAACCACAAATCGTTAGCATATATTTCCCTTATTTCTATACATTATGAAAGAAAGTTTTTAGATATATATTTGTTTCATTTGGCATAAAAATTATGTGAGGAAGAGGTGAGCCAGGGGAATGACAATATTAACCAAAAGTTGTAAAAATAATATTATACTTGAGTTTTAGAGGAAATTACTTAGTTACTAAAAGAAAGGTAAATACAAATTATATATTTTTTGGAGGAAAATATGTTAAAATATTTTGTGACTTCGCTCGCCAACGAAATTTCATAGAAATCTTCATCCCCTATTTTATCGCCTTGAGGGTAGAATTAATCAAAATTCTCTATTAGCGGAGGCCTACTTCAGAACATCTACCTGGCTGCCAAATTTCAATCCGATCAGTCCAGTGCTTTTGGCTGTGCGTTAATAGATCACATGTCAGTCAGGCAGTCACCTTTGAGTAATACTCGTATACATTGAGATGTTGGCACTGTACAGTTGTGAAATTGATTAATAACAGCACGTGCTTATACGGTCTAATCTGATGGTGGACCAAATCCATAGTGAATTATTCACGCTTCACCAGCGCCCTTGCGTGGCTTACCAGGCTCACACATGTCGCCACTTTTCGTCATAAGTTTGTAGCATTATACACGAACCCTTTGCTTAAGAGTTCGGACCTTCTAATACCTCCTGTATGCAATTTCCCAATAGTAGATGAGGCTTAAAGAGTTGGTAGGCCGAAGCCCATTAAGAGCATCAGCTCTTAACCCACTTACCCGTCTAACCATCACGCCTGGTTCCTTAACAGATAGGTATCTGTCACAAGACAATAGCACCTCGGGGTGTTGTTAGTCCCCGAAAATCGGTATGCACCCAAGTTATTGGGGAAACTAATTTCCCTTCCTACGATTTTAGGTTTTAACTACAGTCAGAACGTTTCAGCAAAGGCAGGAGCTTCAACCTCCCGGAGGCATTGCTCATCCCCGTTCTGCTAATTTTAACCCGTGTACGGTTTTCGGAATTCCTTAACATAACACAAATCATGCGGCTTCATATAGTTTTGTTTGCTACAACAAACAAGAGACTCCTTCGCCTCTATGCCCCAGAAAACTGAATGCCCTGGTTTTGTCTACGCCAAGGCAAAACCTGTTCCAGGGGGGAGATGGCATTTTACATTAAGAAAGTTTTTAGACATATATATGTTCCCTTTGACACAAAACCTATGTGATGGAGAGGTGAGCCAGGGGAGTGACAAAATTAGCCCAAAAGTTGTAAAATTAAAATTATACTTGAACTTTAGAGGAAATTACTTAGTTACTAAAAGAAAGATGAATACAAATATTTCCTTGAAAAGAATACTAACATTCCCCTGGCAATCGATGTTTTTCAAAATTGTTTATGTTATCGACTGAGAACAAATATCTATGCATCATTAGTCTGTAGTTAGAAAGCACACTTTTTTCAATCTTTAGCAGCCAGTTTACCAGTTTCGAAAGAAAATGAATGCGAAAGAAAGCCAGTCACTCACATTCGAATCAATTTGGTTTTGTCTATCTCACTGTTATTCGTTCGCATATTCTTATGTATTTTGATAGAGTTTTGACACATCGTTCGCATAGACAAAAGTTAGACGAATCCAACTCAATTTTCTTTCGCTTAGATTGCGAACGCAAGTTCGCTGTCGAGATTGGTAAACTGGCTGTAGGTCTTCAGTGAGCTGATTTGTTAAATTTGATTACGGCAGCTTTAAGTCCAAGGAAATATTATATACGAAAAACTTTGCTGAAGGCACTTAGGTTTATTTGATGATAAGTGCCACAGGATTTAATCAATCTTTAATATATTATACGAGTATTTTTAGAAATTTCCAACAAATCGCCTTAAACACTTACAATTTTTATTTAATCTGTGTTTGATCTCTTTGGTTTTGATAAAAGGTTTAAAATCTAAAAAACTTAAATAATCTGGTGTAATTTTCGTAGCAGTCGTTACATTAATGTCAACATGCAGCACACTGGCAGCAAACAGAACTCTTGGCTGTAAAACAATAACAACAAGTGTAACATTCCCATAAATTTTTGTAGAAAAAATTAAAGAAATTTTTTGCTATTAACTTGTAATGTGACTGCTTACTGCTCTTAACTGCATGAATTTCATTACATACTAAAAGTTCTTTTCTTTTTCGTTTTCTCATTTCGTTTACGTTTTCTTGCAGCATTTGGAAAGAATTTTTACTTTATTGTTAAACTTACAATGCCATAACTGATTGTTGCTAAAAGCAGCCATAGAAAAAGAAAGCAGGGAAAAGTGCCAATAGTATGAGACACATAGCGAGATAGCGAGTGCGAACGAGAGAGAGCGAGAGAGAAGGGGATAGAGAGTGTGGATGTGTGTATCTGTCGAAATGTGTAATGTTGCAATATAAAGCTTATTTGCAACAATTGTGTTGTCAAGCAGTCTTAATTGGCTGCAGTTTTGTTGAGTGGCACGCATTGCAGGTACTATTAAAACAAATTTTTCTTTTTTTTTACTTGTTTTCTTTTGCATTTTACACTGTAACAATAAGTATTTAAGACATGTAGAAATGGATATTAGGGGTATGTCATGTTAGAAAATAAGATGAATAAAAAAAAACATTTGAAGTAATATTATTAAATTCCACAGGGCAAAATGTCTATCAATTACATTAAATTAGCAGGTGTTTGTTCAAAGAAAAAAAAAAAACACATTACAATACATTTGTGTTTTCATTCAGATGTTCAATAATGCCAAATGTCTTTGAGCCCTGCTAATTTTGAAAAAGTTTTACACAAAATAATAAAAACTAGCAAGCAATCAAAGGCAATGGCATGTTGCAAATTGTTAGATATTCTTGTAAAATGAAAACATATTTAGAGTTCATATATGTATGTAACTATTGCTAGCAGTTATTACTGCGAAAATGAAAAGAATAGCGCAGTTACTGGAAAATGGAACAAAACCTTCAAGTAAATTAATAAAATTACAAAATCAATTTTATAAACAGAACACAATGTAAAAAAGAAAAACTAGTAAATTAAAGCGAATAAATAACCCGAGTTATCGCAACAAAGAATCTATAATTGAATAACATGTGGTAGAAAAAGTTGGCTGGCGAATCTTACGAAAGGCAACAAATAATATTCAATTCAGTAAAAGGACAAACCACATTTACAAACAGGAGTATAAAACAAATATAAATAATGATTTCCTGAGCGTCATCGCCACCTTTTTCAAATAAGAAATATCTGATCCTGAACCAATTTTTAAATTTTCCTTACACATGGGCTGAAAAGCCCCGGGACTAACAAAGTGAACACAATTTTTTTTGGTTCAAAATTAGCTTTATTCATTAACGTAATCAAACAGTTAAGTTTTTTATTCGCTATTTTAGCTTCTAACATTTATACCAATAAAAATATATTCTGAAACATTCAACTTTATGTCCCAACAATCTAAATAAATTGTTGAGAATTTAAAAAGAAAAATGCTCTAATAATACCTGTCAAAATACAAAAAACAAGCTTTTTCATTTATACACATCTCTAACATTTCTTTACACCTTTCAAACAAATGAACAACCGTTGGTTGCTGCCATTTGCTTTTTGAAAGTATCGAAAATCAGAGAGCAAAAATTCAAACAATTAAGTTTTTTATTCGCTATTTTAGCTTCTAACATTTATACCAATAAAAAAAATTATAAATAGCTTGTTTTCTATGTTTCCCAGCTATCTATATGTCGACATTTCATAGGAACTACCCTAATCGTCAGTAGATCAGTGGCATTTTTCTTTTTAAATTCTCAACAATTTCTTTAGATTGTTGTGATATAAAGTTGAATGTTAGAGAATATCTTTCAAAAATTTCCAAAGTCTACTGATAATTAGGGTAGTTCCTATGAAATGTTGACATATAGATAGCTGAGAAACATAGAAAACAAGCTATTTATAATTTTTTTCATTAATGTAATCTCCATCTAGAGCAACTCAAGCATTCCAGCGTCGCTCTAACTTTTCAATACCGCTTTTGTAGAACGATTTATCTTTTGCCTCAAAATAGGCCTCGGTTACAGCGATAACTTCTTCCTGCGAGCGAAATTTCTTACCGGCGAGCATTTTTTTCAGCCAGTAGTCGCTGGGAGCCAAGTCTGGCGAATACGGTGGATGTGGGAGCAATTCGAAGTTCAATTCATGTAGTTTTGCCATTGTTTTGATTGACTTTGATTAACACGGTGCATTGTCTTAATGAAACATAATTTGTTTTCAATTTATTGAATTTTTGTTGAACTTTTTATAGTTTTTAAATTAAATTTTTGGTTTGTACATTAGTACAACGGGTTATAGATCAAGTTTTTTTTCCTTTCTTAAGTTTTTTCTTAAGAAGGATTTTCTACAATACAAATTTGCTGTGATCAATGATGTTTGATTGAAGAAGACAAGAAAAATAATAATCAAATCTTTAGCGGGGGGACAACTAGCTGTTTCGTAGCCACTGCACTACTCATCAGCATCCACTTGGATTTGAACTCGGGTCATGACGTATCATGATCGGCTGCTTTAACCACTCCGCCACCGAGCATTTAAAAAATAAAATTTGTTTTCTTTTGCTTTTCTTTGCGGTCGTTTCTTTGCAATTTGAGTCTTCACACGCTCTAACAATGCTATATAATATTAACTGTTAATGGTATTCCCGTCCACAAGATAGTCGATGAATATTGCACCATGCACATCCCAAAATACTGAGGCTATAAACTTTCCAGCCAATTGTTGTGCTTTGGACGAAGTTCACCAGTTGCTGTGCACACAGATGAAGATCGGTTTAATTCCGGAGTGAAATAATAGATCCATGTTGCATCCAGTGTCACATATCAACACAAAAATTCCGGTTTGTTACGTTTAGACATGGCCAAGCACTGCTCAGAATCATCAATACGTTCTCGTTTCTGGTCACACTCACTTTGAACAGAGCTTTCTCAGAGACAAATGTTCATGCAATATAAAACCAACATGTTCTTTTAATATCCTTACGATGTCAACTAACTCACGCAATTGCACTTTTCGATCATTCAAAAGATTTTGTGGATTTTTTTATGTTTTCTGGTATTACCGCCCACTGCGATCTGCATCAGCGGTGTCTTTAAGAGCAAACCAACGCTTTCTTGTTGTTTCTGATCGAACGGAGTCGCCATAACACTTTTCAAGCCATTGCCTCGCTTGAACGGCAATTTTTCTCATCAAGAAGCAATTAAATTAAAGCACGAAATTGTTTTTGATTCATTGTTTTGAAAATAACAAAGGTAGCGTCGCTTTTAGCGCAATAACTCACAAGCTAATGAATAGAATATCATGAAATTTTACTTCTTGTCTTTTGAAGGTCAGTGTTAACAGAAAAAAGATGACTGCAGCAAAACTAGCGCCATCTATGAGTTAAGCCCACAACTTTTTTGGTAATGGGAGCGCAAATTACTTAATATTCATTCTCAACACTTGCGCGTGATTCTTTACAAGATTGAAAGGCAAGCTGTTCATTAGAAAAATAATCCTTTCACATAAATATTTCATATGCATATCTAAAGGTTTAAAATTTTTCCCGGTCCCGTTTGGTTCTGTTGTGTTGCCTGGGTGAGATATGTAACTCAGTAGATTTTCTGGTTTAGAAGCAACCCGAGGATCGGATACAGGAGTCCAATCTCAAAATCGACTATGTCCTGCTAAAACTGACTGAAACAATCACACAAGATCGTTATCGAACGTCATTAAGACGTTTGAGCCGAGCATTGAAAAACAAACGGCCGTAATACAACGAGAAACACGATAAATGATTTTACGGCATAACAATGTACGAACCTTTTTGGCTCATTTAATCGAAAATAACTTTATGATGCAGACACAGATCGGCTGGTATTTCGATAGCGTTATTTTTACAAATATTTAAGCTTACCGCTACAGCCACCGATTGCAAAAAGGCGGCAGCAAAGTTGTACACCTATTAAATTAAATCTATGATTAATTAGTTTTCTTATTAATAGAAAGTATTTTTTGTTTATAAAACTCTGAATTAATGTCTATAAAAATTTTCTGATGAATAATATCGCAAATCTTTTGTTCTAACAAAACTAATAATATTTGTAAAACTTGACATTACAAAATTTCTTTAACATATCACAAATTTTGGAAATAAAATAATTTCTAATTCATCAATTTGGAGCCAAATTAGTAGAAAAAATCTCATTAATTTAGTAGAAATACTTGTAATATTTAAGTAAACTTCAATTATATTCGATATTATCTATTTCCCTTGGTACTATGTTAACGTTCTTAACTAAATGAACAAACTGCATTTAAATATCAGAAAAAAATTCTAAACACACCTTCTGTTTTATATTTTTTTTTTATTAAAAAAAAAATCTGTCTTTTGGGTCACAATAATCGTTAGCAAAACGTAATATCCGTTTAATAAATATTTCATGTTTAAAAAGCTGCTTTCATCATTTCTCTTGAGATTTATTTAAATAAATCGTTTTAATTAAACGTTTTATGTTAAACATTTAAATTAAATACAAAGAAGAGCAAAACAAACACGACAGAAAAATCGGCAAACGAAAAACAAAAATTTAGAAAAGGCATAACAGCGGAAACGGAAACTTGCGTTTAACCAGAGCAGTAAAGTTGGCAGCAGTTCATTACAACTAACGGTTGGTTGTAGTTATGCTCCTATGGCTTTGCTTGCATAACCAGCCGAGTATGAAACTGCAAAGTGAGACAAACTGAGAAGCAAAAACGATTCCAAATACGTAACAATTCTTATTGCTAAAATAAAAACCGCACACAGTGCTGTACACATGCACACACACACACACACATACACACACTAACGTACGCGCTAACACTTTCGTAATATATCTAAACCGTTTATTTCCATGGATTAGTGTTACACGTACACAGCAATGAAGCATACAGCAAGAAAGAGCAACTTTTTGGAGAAAACAAACCGCAAGACAAGAAAGCAATTTGGTTTTAAGATAACGGTTGACAACAACACGAATGCGGTGGCTGTTGGACGAGTATGGAAAGGACAAGAAAACAGCAAGTTTTTTGAAAGCCACAAAACTTTGAAGCAAAACAAAAAAAAAGAAGAAGTAATCAAGACGGTGTTTAACACAAATTTAACACTTTATAGGCAGCTATCCAAATGGAGACCAGTAGTTGATGACTAAATGTTGAAAAATAAGCAGCAGACAGTTGTTGATTTGTAAGCTATTAAGTGGGT
Organism: Thecocarcelia acutangulata; assembly: GCA_914767995.1. NCBI lineage: Eukaryota > Metazoa > Arthropoda > Insecta > Diptera > Tachinidae > Thecocarcelia > Thecocarcelia acutangulata. Next base: position 17,149,473 of record OU612097.1, read on the forward strand.
GTGAGCACTTGAAGATAAAAACAAACGCTGTTAACTTAACAAAATATTGTTCCGAATTTGTATAATATCTAACCCATTGTGCAGCCCTTAATCCCCTTGCTATAAAAACCAAAAATAATACACAAAAACAAACATACACTTGATCTAGAAAAAGCAAAATTCCAATTAATTAGCTACCAATAGTTATATTGTTAGTGTTGGATTCTTGTTACTGTGATCTTATCGCTTGTTAATGTTGCATTCTTACTGTTGCGCAAGCATGTGTATATACATGTGAGTAAGAATTATATTTGTACATTTGAGTCTGGAACTAGCAATAACTAGAAAGTACATGGTAATTGTAAAAGGTAATAAGGAATTATAAATAGCAGGCAGAAGTTAGGCAGAGGCAGAGTTTAATTTGCATCGAGGCAGAAAGACAGTCACAAGTCAGAAAAGTAAGTAAATCTAGCATATTAATACACACATACAATCAGTGTAAATAAAGTTGCGAAATAATCAAGTCCTGTGTAACAAAAAGTGTGAGTGTTATTATATAATTTGCAACTGAAGAAGCCGCAAAGCGTTTTAAAGGCAAATTCATAACAATATGTTATTTATTCAATGCTTGTCACAATTCTGCGCAGCTCCTAAAGTATTAAACACAATCGCTTCTGATAAACGGATTAAAACCAATAAAGCTTTTACCGCACTCCTCAGTATTATGTAGAATATAACCAACTAACTGTATAATTTTTTGTGGCGTAAAAAGTAATTGAAAATCATCTACATATATGACTTGGTTAGATTTAACAGCATGCTAGTCATAGGAAAATAAGACCACTTGGGTTCAATTTGGTCTCGCTGTGTTGCTTCTGTGTGATATGAAGCTCAGCAGATCAACATAAGGGTGTAGTTCAGAACCAGTCTGAAGATCGGGTAAAAGAGCCCAATCCTCTTACATCACATTCTGATGTTTCTATTAAATCGTGCAACATCAGCTTGCTTAGACACAAAGCTCTTATATAAGGAAGTGGAGGTCATCGACACAGGAAGTGTTCAACATTCTCTGCTTCCACCTCGTCTCTACCACTTCTACAAAAATCATTAAATGGAAGAGTTTATCCACTTGCATTCCTACGTGGCAATATCCAGTCAGGACCGCACAGTAGAACGCAGCTTCGGTCAGGGAAAGTCGTAAAAGATAACAGTTTTTCTATTAGTATACCTTAGCCATGTCAGCCTTGATAATGGACAGGTAAGCTCACTAGACCATCTGTACTAAGCGATACCTAAAAACCGACGCAGTTTTTGATTCTTACAGCTCTTAAGCGAGATACCAGCGATCTCATCTATATCCCCTTGTACGGGCACTTCACGGTGCCCTCGTACCCAGTAACGCTCCAGATTCGTATGCCTCGTTATCTCGTTTAGAGATATCCAGCATTCCGACACTAACCTGGACGCAGCATAGACCCCTGCTAGTGCTTTCAGCGCAGCCTTACTATCAGTACAAATTTTAATACCCTTAACGAATACCCTATAGTTTCTCAACCAGTTAGCTGCCCTCATTATAGCCGCAATTTCCGTCTGCATTACGCTATATTCATTTTGTAGCTCGAAATCAATCCTCCACTCAAACAATGGGATAAAGATATCCCCCCAACTCCCAAGTACAAATTAGATACATCTACACAGATTGCAAGTATGCCCTCTTGAAGATCTATACCGACGACCACCGAGACCGTGCCTTACAAAACTACACCAAATCTCTTATCAGGCAGTTGAGCCGGTGAGCCGTAACAAAGCTGACTAAATGACTACAAATATTACAAAAAAATTTCAAACATATTTTTAATATACGGGAGTGGATTGATACTGAAGCTACCTAAGTAGCAAAAAAAACATTTTTCTTTCAAAAACCATTTATTTCTCAACATAGTCTACTTTCAGCTTACGAGTAGAAAGACGATATTCCAATTTTTATACCATTTAAATAATAATACAATTTTGGGGAACCTTTCAAAATACGCGTTAATTTCGGTATTCACATCTTCGTTTGTGATGAATCTTTTTCCTGCGAGGAAAAAGCCACTAAGAGTTTAATCTGTAATGTAAGGTGTGCGAGGAACAAAGCTGAATGAAAGCAACGAGACTTGGCAGTCGTTGAAATAAAGCCGAAAGAGCAAGTTGTGCCTACGCGTACGTGTACACATTGACAGAAAACAGAATGTTGAATTTATTTAAGTAATAATTGACCAAAATAAAGGCATGAATTAATTTTGAAAGAAACTGTTTAACGAATTATTTTTGGGTTTAAATTATTGCTTATAGGTGGATGAATATTCAATTCGAAGTGTATTTCACGTAATTTTACCATCGTTTTTATTGCTGTGTGAACTGGTGCATTGTCTTGAAGAAAGAGCACTTTCTTTTTCTTTAAATAAGGTCGGTTTTTCTTGATTGCATCAATCAATTGATCCCATAATACACGATGAAACTTTCTTGTGATTGTAGATCATTTTTCAAGATAATCGAGGAGCAATATCCCGTGTGCATTCCAAAATACATCTTGTCAGCCGGTTTTACTGTTTTCATCTTCTTTGGATCACATTCACCAGCTTCCATCCATTCTTTCGACTGATTTTTGGTTTCATGTATGTTTCATCAACAGTTACTAATCGACGCAAAAAGTTAACAGGACTACGCTTTATCATGTCCAAACACCGCTGTGAAGTGGTCTGTCGAAGTTTTTTTGCCATCTGGTTCATGCAAAATGTTAACACACGTTCATATGATATATTTACCGCTTCAACAATCTCACGTTAGTTGACTCGGCGATCATTAATAACGATATCGAAGATTTGCTAGATATTTTGGCCTTGCTGTTTATGGTATTGTTACAGTGCTTGTTCGGCCGCATTTAAATTCAGCAATCAGCAATTTTAACATGTAATCTGACCGCGCAGACTCACCGTAATGTTTCACGAGCTTTTGCCTTTTTCCCTTTCAAATAACAGTGTTCCAAAGTATATCAGCAACCTGGAACTTTACCCAAATCCTCTTGCACGAAATATAATTAATTTTAAGGTCACACTCGGTTGAGAAGAAGGGATACCGTTGCCACCATCAGAGCGTTACATAGGTGCTTTCAACGATATAATTGGCGCAAAATAAACATTTTTGTCTAGCATTGACTGGACTTAATAAATTTTTTGTATTTAGTATTAAGATTTGAATACTTATTGTTAGTTCACTTTGTAAAGATTCAATAAATAAATAAAAGCTCCAGCAAAAAAAAAAAATAGTAATAATAATAGTGTTTAATCACTGTACGAAATTCGCTTTTTTCCATTTTTCAAGAGAGATAGCAGTTGCTTACTACAAACGACTACAACAAATAAACTAATCGATCAATTTTGGTGAAATATTAACCGCTAACGTTTAACAGATCACAATTTAAAAAAAAAATATATATATATATAAAAAAAATGTGTGTGCTGCCATCTAGCGCTAGTTTAATGTCAATCCGCCCTCTTAAATATTGAAATATAATGGACTCACTACTGCCCCACGAGGAAATCCACGGGAAATTTCTTAGTTTCTGATTTGTTAAATCCATTTGAAACAAACTGATTCCGTCTAGATAGAAAAGACTTAATTGACGTGCTGTCAAAGAACAAGCCTCGCCCCTTCCAATATGCTCAAAATGTGTGAGTATATTATTTTTACAGCCTGTTCGACAATATCAAATGAAAATGTATGCGAAAGAAAGCTAGTCACTCACATTGGAATCAATTTGGGTTTGTCTATGTCACTATCGTTCGTTCGTATGAACTTATGTATTTTAATTGAATTTTGACACATCGTCCGCATAGAATAAAGTTAGAAAAAACCCAAATCAATTTTCTTTCGCCCTGAATGCGAATGAAGTTATCCTTTCGACATCGGCGAACTGGCTGTTAATATAGCATAGCGCTCCTTTATTGCAACATAGTCATAACTAAACAAAAACTTGTTTCGAGAAAAGCACATTTGAAATTTTTAGTTTCCATACAAGTCTTAGAAAAGTTTTTTTTTTTTTTTTTGAAAATATCTCCTAAAGGGAACACTTTCAAAATAATTTGAATAAATTTTTGGCACAATATTAAGGATAGTACTTTTAACAATTCTGCTTTTCTAACACGAAAAGCTCATTTTGTGAAATAAGACTATATTGCAATAAAGGAGCGTTATGTATCTAAAAAATTTCTCAGATTTATTTCCTTTGCCATTTAAGGTTTAATTTCTGAAACCAAATCAAACACCAAAAATTATTTTGCCTTAAAACACACACTGATTGCAGAATATTATGTAAAAAGGGCATGTTGGCGAAGCATAAAATCTTAAACCACATTAAGGTGAAGACAACAAAAAGTTACGCTAAAAATTAAAAGACAAACACAAAAACAAACAGAATTCGTTGTTTGATACTCAACATTAACACACAAGTTCAAAAGAAAAGCAAACGAAAAAGAAAATTATTAGAAAAAAAAAGAACTATTATTACTCTGGTGGTGTCTGTGCCAACAGTAGAAAACCAATTTAGTGTGTATTTGGCGAAAAGCTTTAGATACAAAATCTACACTTTAGCGTGTTCTTAACAAAGAATAAAAATAACAGCAACAACAAAAAACTAATATTAAGAAAAACAACTCGAGAAATGCACAATTTTCTTTTTGTAGTCTTTTCTATATTTTTATATTTTTTTGCTGTTTTTCCTTTCAGTCGGCACATTCGGCGTATGGCAAAGAGGTGAAGCTTTCGATGCCGTTTGTTTTGCTGTGGAATTTGTTCACTGTCTGGCTTTAAGTGTGTTAATGTTCATGTATGTGTGTTTTTGTGTCTGTGTGTGTTTGTTTCGCTTCATCTTTAGCAAATACTGATTATATGCGAACTTTAACATCAGGTGTAGATTATTAGCCAGACTTATGGCACATAGATAATCATTTTCCTTTTTTATGGCTTAAGAAAAGAGCAGCAAAAACACATTTTTTTTCTTTTTTTGTTTTTGTTGAAAAGTTTTGCTGCTTTAGTTGCTTTTTTTTATTATTGTTGTTTGTGATGTTTACGGAAAACTTAAAGTAGATTATTTCTCATTTTTTTAAGATTGTTTTCTTTTTTACTTTTTTCTCTTCTTTTTTTTTTTGTATTTAAGAGATCTTACCTAAAATTCTAGTGGCTCTTGAAAAAACAATAGAATTTCAATATAATTTCCTAAAGGTTTGTGTAAGTATTTTCTATTCGCATTTAAAAAAAAAATGAAGAAAAAATTGAATCAGATTATCTGAAGTTTGCTGTTGTTGAGACTTTTAGTTGGAAAAACAATCAAATTAAAATGGAAAATAAATCTTTTTTAAATTATTTTATTTTTTAACATTATTTTAAGCTTAAATTGCCTGTTGGAGATTTTTTGGCATTATTTTAACGCAGCAGATAAAAATAACAGAAAGTCATTAAATAAAGCTGTTTTGGAATTTTCCAGCAGTAAAATGTAAAGCCATTTTAAATGTAATAATATTTTAAAAAAAGGATTAATGAGGATCGAAAAGAAATGCTAACCATGGCGGTATCTTGATAGAAAAATTATTGTTTTTACTTTAATTTTTGTTTACTTATGTTAAAACTTTAAACAGTAGGCTTTTTCAGGTACTTCCTCGAATTTTCGCCTCTGTAGGAGTAATTTCAGTGCAAAACTGTAGCGAATGATTTTTAACCACCGTAGTCACACATCAAACTACTTCATCAAATTTGAATATGTGTTAGTAAAATTTGGTTTGACTCTGCACAGCAACTTTTTCCATCAAATTTAATTTTGAAATTATTTTGCAAAAAAAAAATATATATATGTTTCTCATTACAAGCCTAATTATATTTTATTTGTAAAAAAGCGTTTTTATATTGATTTAGAATTAAAATAATTTTCTCAACTCGAAATTGTTTAGAAAAAATCAACAAATCCCAAAATAAAATTGTTCTTTTTCATTTTTATTTTCTCTTCGTCAGCAAAAACATTGATGTTTTCGCTGCCAAGACAACACAAAAAATAAATTTGAAGTATTTACGCGCACACACATATCAAACTGGTTTCAAACTTCTGCTGCATCGTGTAAAAATCTAAACTATTTTGATCACATTCAACCATATGTGTTAAAATTTATTCTCACTAATGCCATTAAAAAAATCCCAGTTTGCAAAGACAGTAACAAAAGTGTCTCTTCCCTGACAAGGTGCCGGAAATTGTTGTCGAATAGTCTTCAAATATAAAAGCTTCATTTTAAAGGATAGCTATTCTAAAACAAGATAAAAACAACAAGTAGAGTGTAATATATTCAGCTGAACCGGATCTCAAAATACCTTTCACGATAGGCACGTATATACATATCGTTGGTCTAATGTAGAAAGGCCCTAAAAAAAAAATTGCAATTTTTCAGGAGAAGGAAAAATCGTCATGAAAACTGTATAAATAGGGTACATCTAAATGTAACCATTTTTGTTCAATTGCTTTTAAGAGCGATATGTATGAAATTATATAATTAAATATTTGTGACACTGTGTACTTGTATGAAACGTAGTAGAATCTCTGAAAGAGCTCATGTCAGGGAAAATGCGACTTAAGGCCTTTCTACGTGAGACTAACTTACTAACTTACTAACTGCTATTTATAAAAAATTTTAATTAAAAATATGCTCGGATATATATTGGCCGACATCGGGGAAAAAATATTATTGCCTTGTAATCACCATTCAAAAAGATAATCTTTCATGGAAATTTTCATGGAAATATCGGTTTGAGCTATATCTCGGATATATATGAGATAACGAACATTTTCATTTTCTGTATTTTAGTAACCTTTTTTCATGGTTTAGATATATCGAATTTTTAATTTTCTGTATTACAGTAACCTCATTTTGGAAAAATCGGATTATACTACATCTCGGGTATATATGGACCGATTTTGGTAATTTTAATTTTCTCTATTTGGGAACCTCCTTATATTACCAAAACTTCTTAAGCAAAAAAGTTGTTTCGCTTACGCGACATTTTCTTGAAAAAATCGGTTTAGGTTATATCTTGGGTATATATAAACCGATATCGAACATTTTTCAGCTTGTGTATTTTAGTAACCTCCATAACCAAAAATGCTTTGCAAAAAAAAAAAAAAATTAAAAAATAAAAAACAAAAAATCGTTTTAGGCTATACTCGAGTAAACGAGTATATGGACCGCTATCGGAAATTTTCATTTTCTGTATTTTAGTTACCTCTTTTCTAATGCTTTTAAGCAAAAAAAAAAATTTTTCATGGAAAAATCGGTTTATGCTATATCTCGGGCCGATATCGAGAGTTTTAATTTTCTCTATTTGGTAACTTCTTTATATTATCAGAACTGCTTTTAAGCAAAAAAATTTATTTAAGTTCGCTTACGCGATATTTTCATGAAAAATGGGTTCAGCCTATATCTCGAGTATATATAAACCGATATCGAAATTTTTCATTTTTTATATTTTTTATTTTTTATATTTTTAGTTGCCAGAACTGATTTTAAGCAAAAAAAAATTTTAAATTCGCTTACCCGATATTTTCACAAAAAAATCGGTTCAGGTTATATCTCGGGTACACGAGTATATGGTCCAATATCGGAATTTTTAATTTTTTATATTTTAGTAACCTCCTCTTATCACCAAACAGCTTTTAAGCAAAAAATTCTTAGGTTTGCTTACGCGACATTTTCATTAAAAAATACGTTTAGGCTATATCTCGGATATATGTTTTTGGACCGATATCGGGAATTTTTTTTTTTTGTATTGTAATTGTGTGCAGTTTGAAGCAAAACAAACATATTTTTTCAAAAATTTTCACACAAAATTCCAAAAAATGATGGCTTTTTTCGGAATTTTGGATATATCTCAGCTATATGTGAATCGATTTTACTGAATTTCAACAGCCGCCTCATGAATCGACGCAGTAATAGAATGGCGAAAGAAAAAAGTTTATAAGTTGAATGATTTTCTAAGAAACGGTATTTTAACGGCCGACACACGGCTGGAAGGACATCGCTTAATCGTATTTTCCATCAATGCTAATTCAGAATATATATACTTTATAGGATCGCAAATGAAAATTGTGGAAACTACAAACGGAATCACAAACTTATGTATACACTTTACATTTTTGTGAATGGTATAAAAAAATATTTTGTGAGCTCGGACTCACAGTCATTTCCTCCATATCGAAAGAATAAGTTCATTCGCATTTTAGGCGAAAGGAAATTGATTTGGGTTATTGACTTTATTCTATGCGCACGATATGTCGAAATTCAATTAAAATACGTAAATATACGCGAACGACTAATAGTGACATAGACAAACCCAAATTGATTCGAATGTGAATCTCTCGCATACATTTTCATTCGATATCGCCGAACAGGCTGTCAATAATGTTGTTATGAATACTCTTCAAAAAGTTTCTTTTTTCAAATTACTTCAGATTCATTCAACAAACGTCATGAATTCATGGATTTTACACAAATATTTTCTTTTTACACTCTCTTTAAAAAAAGCAAGATTAAAATATTTCACAACACAATTTTTAATATTAAGCTTTAAACACATAGACGACAGCAGACAGCAATCTGTCGAAAGCAGCACGACTTCACAACAGCATTTGCTGCTGCTGCCAACTTAGATTAATTTTTATTTTCGTAAGCAGCAAAAAGTAAATGCAGTGCTGCCACTATAAATATAAATTGGCAGCAATAAAAACTAAAATTTGTTTGAAATATTTAATAGAAATGAACTTCACATAAATAAAATAAACAAATAAATTGATTAGTTTTTACAGTTTTACGTTATTTTTTTACGTTTTCAGTCGGTAGTTTTAATTTTATTCATGTAAAATATATATGTGGCACCTCTGAAAGCTGCATTGTTTAAATACACATAGTACTGCTGCTGTCTTTAAAATAATTATGTTGCTGATGAGACCAGCATTTGAAGCTAACTTCATTTGTAGTCGTGAAGTTATGAAGTCTGCTGTCGTCTAAGTGTTTAGAGCTTTACTGAAAAAAAAAAATCAAAATTTAAATCCAAAATTCTCTAAAATTTTCTATTTATACAAAAAAAAAAATATCTAGCAAAAACTTTTAACAATTTGATTTTAAAAATATGGCCAAAATGTATAGAAACTTTTCCATTTTTTCCTTCTTTATATCAATGCGCTATAAAAATAATAAAATAAATACACCAGGAAAACATTTTGTTCATGACAAAAATTCTAATATTCCGCATAAATATTGGCAGAATAAAACTTTTTCCATGAATATTTCTGTTTAATAAAAATCACAATTTATATGAAAAACGAGCAAAAATAAGGCAACATTTGTACATATCCAGTATTTGAAAAATATAAAAAGTAAAGTCATAAAATTAAATCTAAAAAAAAAGGATATATAAAAATAAATGGCAACAGAGATATGCATTTTTAATTCAGCTAAAATCTAAAGTTGCATTAAAGCAAAATGTGGTTTTTGTTTAAGCAAAACTTACCGGGTATTAAGCAAAACAACTGATACGGAACGGATTTTATGCTGAAAAAGATAACAAAGAAAGAGAAAAAATTATTTTCAGTAAAATTAAGATGAATAAAAATTTAATTCCTTTTAATATTTATTTAAAATATAATAATGTAAGGGGATTCATCAGAAAGCGCAAAATAAAATCATTATTTATGCAGTGATTTTTCAGCTGCAGGTTTTTTTTTTCATCTGTTAAGATTAACAACCATAATCTGTTATTTTGAAAATACAGGGTGACATAGTATTAAACACCCTCTCGGAAATGGCGTTTTACGTCAATCACACTTGACATTTGTGAACTAGACAGCTGCTGAATACAAACAGACAAACAATGGAGCGCTAGACTCCACGTAAAGAACCATCTTCCATTAAAACGAAAATACGATTTTGAGTCGAAACTCATTATGAGTGACAAGGTTCATCTTTAGTTAAACGGTAACGTGAATAACCAAAGTATTTGCTTGCACTGAAAATTCTCGTGCCATAAACGAAAAGCCGTAATATTCAATAAAGGCTACTATGTAGTGCGGTGTTTACTCGAGAGCAGTGATTAGGGCATATTTTTTTAAGGACTCCATCGACAATACGACTTTTTTACTGCCGGAGTTGAATGAGCAGGCCTTGATGAACATTTAGTTTCAAGAAGACCATGCAACGACACACACAGCAGAAGCTAACAAAGAATATTGTAAAGAAAGTATTTCTTGGTCGCGTAATCTCCCGTTTTGGCGGTTTGCAATAGTCAGCCAGGTCAACTGATTTAACCTTCCTAGATTTCTTTCTTTGTGGTCAACCATAATCAGCATTGAGATGGTCTACAAACTAGAACCTTTCGGGGGCTTTGCTGATCCCCGTTCTGCCAAGTTTAGTCCTTGGTAAAGGTTTCGGCAGTCCAGTACAACACAAGTCATGCGGATTTCTAAAGCAATAAATTAAAAACTAATTTTCCTCTATGCTCCAGAAAACAGAGAGCCCTGGTTTGGTCTATGCCAAGGCAAAACTTATTCCCCGGATCGAAGTTGCAAAACAGATAAACACAACTGATGATTGTGTTTTGATCTATGACATTGGTGACATGCTGGCGTTATACTCCGGCTATAAGTTCGCCGTTTTAGGGTGGTCCTTTGCCACAACATACCGCGAGTATTATTAATGGCCCAGAGATCGAGTCACCTGCGAATACAACCTTCCAAATCAAGGAAGCACATATAAAAGCTGCCAGTAAAATACTATCAAGTAGCTATGGTAATATTTTGTTTCACCCAATAATAAACCAATAGATATTAGTTCTCGTTACGACCTAAAGAAGGAGTGGCAGACATTTACCAAAGTACAACATGCACGACAACATAACTTCAAATCCTTTATTTCTTGAAGAAAAAACATATACAGCCATGTCACAGCGCTTACTTCCGTTCGGGAACGGAATTGAATTCTTTTTTTACTTCTTCAAAAAACTAAGAACTAAAGACTTTTCGGAATGAAATCATTTCTAATTGCAAGAATGTAACTAGTATTATGTTATAGAATTGATTTCATTCCGAAAAAATTTCAAATGTTCGTTGTTTGAAGAATTAAAAAACCGATTCCATTCCATTTCTGAATGGAAGTGAATTCTGTGACATGGCCGATAGTGTTTTAACTAGAAAAACCCTTTTTCAATTCCATTCGGAAATGGAAATTCGTATCCAGTTTTTAGTTCTTCATAAAGCAAAAAACTAAAATGTTTTCGAAATAAAACTGTTTTTAAGAGAAAGTATTAATTTCGCTCTTATATATGATTTCATTCCGGGAAACTTAAAAAAAAAATTTTTTTTTTTGCTTAAAAAAAAAACAAATTCCGAGTGGAATTGAACTATGTGACATGCCAGTATATTATACGCCTATTTCTAATTTTATATGATGGTATTTGTCCAGCTCACGCTTATGCTTATTTTACTTGTATGCTTGTTTTATATTTGCAACACTGGCAAGCCATAACATAAGCGTAAATTATTATGTATGTAGGTATATAAGACTTTATATACAGTGTTGCTGCTGTAGTGCGAAAAGTGGAGGAGATTCCGTATTGTTTCCGGGGAGGTAGGGAGATTTTGGGGATACACGAAGCCGATTTTGGGAATTCCCTTAAAAATTCGAAAGCACTTTGCCAACCGGTTTGGAACCGCTGTTTCATATTCGATGCATTTGAATACTTATCGTTGGTTCATTTTGAAGATTCAATAAATAAAAAACGCTTTAAAAAAAAATATTCGGTGCATGTTTTTGTCGTATAAAATGCATCTGAACTGCAAACGGTCATTCGATTTAGTGCGAAAATTAAAGTTGCCGTACTGCTTCAGAGGAAGTCGGGGGACTTTAACGTTTCCTTTGGGAGTCTACAAAAAGCTCGGAACCGCTTCTCTAACCGAAACAGAAGCGGTTTTTCATATTCCGTGCGCGTTTTGACCTTGAAACGTATAGCTGAACTACTGAACGTGTAGCTGAACTACTGAAGTTGCCACATTGTTACTGTGGAAGTGGGAAATTTTAGCGATTTCTGAAGACGATTTTGAAAATTTAAAAAAAAAAAAATATTCGGAACGCGTTATACAGATAGTAATCTGGTCATGTGGACAAACACTTTATCTTTGATATCGCATCGTTTTAGTTTTTTATACTATATTTATTTTAAAGTAATGTTAAACTACTATGCTTAAAAACAAAGCTTTTCAAAGTTTCAGAAACCTCCTTTTTTAATAACACTTTCAATAATATTTCCATTTCGTTCTTCCTTATCTTTGGCCGTTCGCCTTTCTGCTCTTTTAAAAACATTTTATTAAGTTTTTTGTCTTTAACAAAATAGACTGCAAGAAAATCATTTATTTTGTTTTTAACAGCAAACTGTTTATGGTTTTCAGATTACATTTTTACACAAGAAAAAAAAAACTAATTTTACTACATACTTTACTTGATGTTTCCTTGAGAGCCAAAACAAAAAAATGTAGCCATTTTCGGATAATGGAAAGTTCTAAAGATTTTATGAGCTGCTCATGATGACTATTTTTTGCAAGGTCTTTTAAGAGACATTCTTTTTCGTTGGTGGCAAAAACTAATTACGTGACCTAAAAAGCTTTAAAAAATTAAGCTTTATACAGAGCTGTCAATAGTAAAGTATATTTTATTTAAGAAAACAACAAACATAAAGCAAAAACAAAAATATTTAAGATAAAAGGAGATATAAAAAATTATTTGGTTTAAATTTGCTTTGAAATTTTTTATAAAACGCTTATTTTGTAGCAAATTTATTACACTATAATACTTGAATATATTAGAAATTTTTTTTATCTTCTTTCATTTTATACAAGGCTCATTCACTATTTTTATCTCTTTTTGATTTATATTTAAAATTTATATCTCCAGCAGTAAACAATATTTTATATTAATGAGCTCAAAAATATCTTAATCTTTTTCATAATAAGTCTCCAACCAAACAATAATGTTACCAAAAAAAATAAAAAATAAAAATAAAGCCGGAAAGTATACTCGTACTATAGCTAGAAACCATTATAAATAGTATTTTCTAAAAGGCCCGTGGTGAAAATAAAAAATGTAATCATCCAAAGCAATTTATAAATGAAACAATCGTAGAAACACTTAAAACCGACTCGTTTATTTTCCAAACAAGTGTGTAATAGATTATTTCACTCTGTTTGCTCGGCAAACAATGGACATAGATTAAGCAAATCTGTTACAAAATTTATTACCTTTGACTGCCGGCAAGAGTAGTGAAAATGTGAAAATTAAATAAAACAAAGCACTGATGCGGGTCAACAAATATTAAATGGGAATATATTTTCACTGGCTTTATATAAAAGTTTAGAGGTGCACTGAGCTAATGAAATCTGTAATTTCCTTTTGTTAGCTGTTTCTTTTTTTCTCATGGTTTTTACAAGTTCTCCTGCGGAACAGATATGTATACTTATAATCTAGTTATAATCAAAAAACAAAAACAAAATAAGGTGCACATGTCTAAACATTATACGAAAAACGACTTTTTTTATATCGGACCAAAAATTATGCCTATTTTAAGGAACAGAAAAAAATATAGCATAGTTTTAGGGCTAAACAAAAGAAACGTACAGTGCAAACTCGATTTATGCAACTTGTAATAATATGGGGTTCAGCAATTACTGAAAAATTTAAATGAAAACATGAAAACACTTTAATTGGTCACCTAGATCGAGCGAGGTCTCCAGCTACGATTGCTGTTTTAGAACTCAATATTATACGAGTTTTAGGCAAGATACCACTCACTAACCTCGAATGAGTCACCCACACTTGGACCTTCCGAATGGACAGGTCCAAGTAGTCTGCTAATAAAACAGTATTTTTTTTTACCTAACTTAAATTCTCAAGTTCGTCAAATTTTTAAATCTTCTGGGCTATTCATAACAAATTTAAATTTATACTGGTATAAATGTTAGAAGCTTAAATAGCGAATAAAAAACTTAATTGTTTGAATTTTTGTTCTCTGCTTTTCGATACTTTCAAAAAGCAAATCGTAGCAACCAACGGTTGTTCATTTGTTTGAAAGGTGTAAAGAAATGTTAGAGACGTTTATAAATAGAAAAGCTTGTTTTTGTCTTTTGACGGATATTATTATAGCATTTTTCTTTTTAAATTCTCAGCAATTTATTTGGATTGTTGGGATATAAAGTTGAATGTTTGAGAATATCTTTCAAAAATTTCCAAAGTCTACTGATGATTAGGGTAGTTCCTATGAAATGTCGACATATAGATAGCTGGGAAACATAAGGAACAAGCTATTTATAATTTTTTTACTGGTATAAATGTTAGAAGCTTAAGTAGCGAATAAAAAACTTAATTGTTTAAATTTAAATATATTTGAAATTAATTTTAATAAAGTTTTGCATGGAATTTTCGGAGTTTCAAATTCATTTAAATTTTTATGAGTATGCCCTTTAATGTCAATTTATTAAAGACCAATACAAGGGGAACTCGACAGTTACGAGTCTGAACACAATGTTTGGGGAGCGGTACGATTTGCTTTTGCGGGAGAGAAAAATAATCGTAATACAACGGAAGACGACGACGGCAACACTTGTCATTGTTAGTTTACATTTTTTAAATTTATTTGTGCATACGAGTACAATTTTACAAAAATTTCTAAAATATTTATTGTTTGTATAACGTATTTTGTAATAGCAGTAATTAAAAATTATAGCTGTTAAAAAAATTTTTAGTTTGGTAGAAGCCACGTTTTTATATGTGGAATTAAAAACTACGGCACATTTTTTTTTTCTTAAACCAGTACTCAGGGAAAGACCCCTACATATACAGGTTGTGAGGAGGGAGAAAGAGGGAGTAACTTTTGTGAACATTCCAACGTTATAACAGATAAGAAACACGTCTGCAGGTAACTTATTTCACAGACGAAGTTTTCGGCTGAAAAACGAATTCCCTCTGTAATTCGTAGTACGATTCCCCGGGCAATCGACCACAAATGGTTGAACTCTGGACAATGACCGCGTGCTACGTAAAAATGTGCGGTTCATCCCTGATCTCTTCAGAGCAAAATCCATTGTAGTAACAGGATATGGTGGTCAAGATGGGTTAATGCACCAATTGTCCTTTTGCTTCCACTTTTTCTCGAAAACTAAATTGTTCAATATTGGACTCAACTTCGTCATTAACAATTTTTCGAGTAGTTTTGTAATTGTTGGTAAAAGACTTATTGGTCTATATGATTTTACCTCAGTCAAATCCTTCCCTACATTAAGGTTGTGAAAATCCACAATTATTCAAAAGATATGGCAACATCGAAGACAGAAAGGGAGTAAAAAATTGAGAGAATGAGAAAGTCCGCAATGAAAATAAAATACGTTTTAATTTTATGCCGATCCGAAATGCGGTTTTTTTCTTCAAATTCGTATGAAAAACCGCAGCGCAGTAAATTATCGTTCAGACTCTAAAACTGGGATTACAATAAATACAACAATGCAAAAACAACAAAGGGATTTGTTGTTGCTTGAGTGATTAGTAGAAAGTATGTACATGCATACATACACTTACACACTTTACTTGAAGATATGCATGTATGTGACTGCTTTTTCGTTTTACAAATAGAAAAAAAAGTAGTATATCTGCTTTTTTAGTTTCACCTGATAAAATGAATTCACCTTGGATCAATATATTCGACGATGACACAGGTTTGTTTTCCCTAAACTGGCATTTTATCTGACTGGAAAACCAATGTATACACATGAACACTAATGACATGAACGCTTGATGTTCTTTTTGAGCCCTTTTGTAAAATTTTCTTACAATGTTATCTCTTCGCAAACGCCATATCGTATGATGCTTTTCAGTTTTCAATTGAAGTATGACAGTTTTTCATTTACTTTTAATTTCATAACCGCCTGTGGCATTATATTTTTCGTTTATATCAACTTAAAATTGGCATTTCTCCTAATAAATGGAAATCCTTTGAAGTATTAAAAGCTCAAAAGAAATGTAAGAAGAAAGAAAATATTAAACAAATACGGAAAATCCCTCAAAAAATATGTTAAACAATTTCCTTGCCTTTTGTGAGCTTTTCTTTTTGTCTTCGTAGTGTTTTTTTTTTCTTCCATTCTCTTAACCAAATATCTTTGAGCTGATGTTAAATCTTTTTTCCTTCCTCTACATATGTGTGTGTGTGTGTATTGGGGTTTTTATTGCACCTGCAACAAATTACTTTTTGCATAAAATGGAATGTGTGTGGCACATAAAATTGCTAAAATATATCGCATATTTTGCATTTTGTTACAACCTGGTGCGACATGTCAAAAAAGAAATTGTATTTTTTTTTTACTTGTTTTTATTTCTACTGCTGTTTGCATCTAAATAGAAATAAGAGTGAAATGTAAGAAGTTTATTCAGACCGTACCAGATTTTTTTTCTTCTTTGCTTGATACTTTTCTTTTACGTTATAAAAATACATACATATATAAAAAGCAACAGAACTGAAATAGAAATTTGAAAATTGCATCTTCTTGTCACAATAAAATAAAAGATTTTTTTGTTGATGAGATTGTAGTTACTTAAATATGTTTTATAAGAAAAGATTTAAAACAAAATGGAGCTTTGTCAAGCAAACAAGATTTTAATTTTGAGAAATCAAACAATATATGTCTTTGAAACTAATTAAGAATTAAAAAATAGCAATAAAAGTAAAAAAAATTTTGACACGATGTAAATTTTATTTGACGCCAAAACAGAAATAATATAAGAAATTTCTATATTGTGAAAATTTGTATGAAAGTTACGAGTACTCAATTTTTTAAGTGAAAGAAATTCTTTAGACGAGCCGCTCATCATTCCGAGCCGCACATTAATTTCTACACACAAACATTCGATCTTTCAAGTTTTCTATCCATTTCAAATACTAGAAAAAAGTTTTGTATGCTAATCAATTTTGACATGGTGTCAACAATATGTAAACAATGTAAAAATATTTTATTTACATAAATGTTTTTTTGATAATAAAAAGAAGAAAGTTTTGTATGTCAAATTTGAATTTTGGCATGGTGTCAACAATATGTAAACAATGTAAAAATATTTTACTTACATAAATGTTTTTTTTTTTGTTATAAGAAGAAAAAAGTTTTCTATGTCAAATTTGAATTTTTTCAATTTTTTCAATTTTGTCATGGTATTAACAACAAAAAAATATGTTTAGCAAAACTAATGAAAGATAATGAGTTGATAATGAAATGTAAATGGACATAAGTTAAATTCGTTATTCAAAAAAAGTAAAAGATTTATGAATGTTGAAAATTATTTTATTTAAATTTCAGTATAAAATTTTCGATTTTATACAGTAATTTTTTTTTCAAGTGTAACTTTTTCTATTGACAAAAGTATTTTTTTTTTTTTGGTTATGTAAATTAATGACATAAAAATAAAAATAGTAACAAATAAATTTAAAAATGGATCGCTTGCAACACGAGGATACTGATAAAAATAATAAAACTGAGAATACTCCAATTGTTTGCACTCATGATGAAGGAGAAATACGGATACAATTGGAAGGCAGTCATACAACTTCCACAACAACTGAATCTATTGCCAGCGCTGACAAGAAAAACGTCAAGTTTGAAGATGAAGAAAAAGAAAGAGAACATATTGAATTTATGAAAGCAGAACAGCAGATTTTGCGCGATGAAAACATAAGCGTGGTGGACCTTTGTGCCGATTCTCTAGAAGCAGGTAAAATTTTTAATAATTTTCTTTCTAATTATTGAACTGATTACAATTATTTGATTTAAGACTGCAGCCAATATCAGGCAAACAAGCAGCTTGAACAGCTTAGCTCTGATTCGCCATTTCAAACGGACTTTGAAATTGTTAAAGAAGTAATTTCACAGCAGTTTTTAGAAGAGAAAAAAGTAGAGATAACTTCCAAGTTCCATTCCAATTCTACGGTCACCGCAAGTTGTGATTTCAAAAATGTTGCCTGTCAAACTTATCTTTCTGACCTGATCAGTTTAAAGGAACTAAATCTATTGGATATTTCCTCACTGACCAGCAGATCAGAGCAGCCAAGTTCCTTAAATAATTATGCCCCAGCAGAAAATGCTTGCGCGTCTGATTATGGCTTACAAGAGGAGGTCATAAAAGGCCCCTTAACTGAGCCTATCATACAACAGCCACTGACACCGCCAGTTGATATACAAACACTGCCAAGAACTCCTTCCTTCCATGTCATCACTATTGAGCCCGATTCTACACCATATTTAACAGAATCAAGACGACCGCCGTTATGCCAACGCATTTGGGATGTATTTTGCCATTTTTGTGCTGCCATCCTTTTGTGCTTACAGGTTAATAGGGATTGTATATTTTGCTTGGGTTTCTTTGCGGCATTTGTTGTGAGCGCTTCTTTTTTGACAGCTTTCTTTTATCACACTTTAGTGGAGAGTCCAGCATTATGGGATAGCACTGAAAATTGACTTTATTGAAGAATTGACTGTGTAAAGAATTCGAGCATTGGCTGTTTGAAGTCGTTGATAAAAGCATCTCAACTAAATTGATACAATAAAACATATTATTATTTTTTTTTTATACATGTAACTTTCTTTAGTTGAAATATATGTAATAAAATAAATGTAATGAAATAAATATAATGAAGTAAAAATTATAAATAGCTTGTTTTCTATGTTTCCCAGCTATCTATATGTCGACATTTCATAGGAACTACCCTAATCATCAGTAGACTTTGGAAACTTTTGAAAGATATTCTCAAACATTCAACTTTCAAAACTTTCCAAAGTCTACTGATGATTAGGGTAGTTCCTATGAAATGTCGACATATTGATAGCTGGGAAACATAGAAAACAAGCTATTTATAATTTTTATTGGTATAAATGGTAGAAGCTAAAAATAGCGAATAAAAAACTTAATTGTTTATAATGAAGTAAATGTAATAATATATCTTTCTTTCGATGAAATAAAAATGTTGTCTTAAATTTTTAATGGTTTTTACATTTGTACAACTATCAAAATTTGTTTATATTTTCATATTTTTTTCACACATTTTCATGCGCGCCATTTCATATTTCCTGTATACAAATCTTAACCCTTTTGGTGCGGCTATACTTAATTTAGTACAGTTAAACATTAGGCAACAATTTTAAAATTGACGACTGAGTTTGTGAATTCAGCAAATATAACAAAAACATATTAATACTCCTAATATTTTACACGGCGTAAAGAATAGGTAAACAAAGTAAAATTATGTACATTACTTTTGTTTCAAAAGTGGGCTACTACTTTTGATTTCTATCACTATGCATTTGTAATTACCATCACATGTATTTATTCTTCTAATTTAATGTTCAAGTAAATGTTTTATGGCCTAGATAGCATTTAAATAAGTTTATCTATCGTTTGCATTACATATGTTAACAGTGCCACAGAGCAATTTCTTCCAAGTGTAAATAACCAAATATATCCTTTGTAATTGAAGAAAATTGGTGTAGGCCCACAGAATTTAGGGTTAGCTTATAGGAATGGACTGTCTGTGATGTTAGGAGTGGGCCACCACTATTTTACCTTAGTATTAGAATATGGTTGAGGATTGTGCGTCTGTGTGAGGATGAGTATGTTTGTATGCTTATTATTAGGTTATGGTTGATGATCGTACGCGTGTGTGAGGATGAGTGTGTGCGTTCTTGTATAAATGAGAGCAAATGTAAAGTTTCAATTAATAAGCTTCATTTATTACAAAAATAATTAAATGATTGTTTGAAGTAAAACTAATTCACTTTCTATATTTAATGTATATAATAAAAATTTAGTTTCAAGAAAACTTAAGTAAATTTAAGCAACTGCTTCGAAGGTTGCAAAGTAAGTAAATCATTATGTTAGTTTCAAAAAGATTAGAGCTAAATGTTGAAATGTTCGAAACATCATTTCTCCACGTAACATTTCCTATAGAATAATTTACTATAGTATATTTTGTTAAGACAAAAAATTTGTTTGACAAAACTAATGAAAGATAATCGGGGTTGTCATGGAATCCAATTTTATTGGAATTGGTTTTAAAACCGTCCAAAAAATCGCGTTGGTGTCCTGAAATCCAAGTTGTCGGTTTTGTGTTCGAACTTGAATTTTTATCGGTCATAGAATCCAATATTATCGGTTTTTTTCATTGGTAATAGAACAAGAAGTTGACAACTGACGGAATTAAGTGACGGGCTATTGGTTTTGGGTATTCTATTTAAACAATTTGCAAAAATGTAAGTAAAGTTATCATAAAATATATATTTTTTTGTGCATATTCATAAAAAATTAAAATGTATTTGAAATGAATTTTATCAAAATTTTGTATGGAATTTTTGAGTTAAAACACATTTCAAATTCATTTAAATTTTTATGAATTTTACTTTATTAATCTTTAATAAATTGGAACAAAATTATGATTAACATATTTACATGGTACGTTAAAAACTCACGAATATATTTACATGGTACGTTAAAAACTCACGAATCCACGAAGATCTGAACGTACCTTTTGTGAAATCTGAATTTGTGAAGTACGCGACAAGATATATTAACAAACTTGAATTCCATCCAAATCCTCTTGCAGTTAATATTCTTAGCTTTGGTGGTCATACACGTCTGAGAAGGGGGGATACTTTGGCTACCATTAGAGCTGTAAACAGATGACTGAATTCTGAAGTAATATTCGCATAAAAATAAATTTTTGTTTAGCACTGGCAGGACTTTAATCACAATTTTTTTTAGTATTAAGATTTGAATACTTATTGTCATTACATTTTCTATGTAGATTCAATAAATAAAATAATAAAGTTAAAAAATAAAAAAATTTTTAATAACAAAATACTGGGCTTAACAATCTTGGGTATCATCGATGCAGCCGATTGTTGATGGAATCTTGTAATTGCTATAAAAATAGTTTCTTGATCGGCATTTCTCATTTGAGTCCATTTTAATTTTTACCTCCTGCGGGTAAACTTTATGCTCGATAGCCGCACGCACATCGTGCAACACTATTGATACAAAACTTATACTGCAGTCACCTCTGATAAGAGCTAAAAAGCGTACCGTGGCTGCTAACGCTGCAAGTGTCCTTCTGTAATATTAAGTACTTTACGAAATGCCTCTTTGTTTAAACGATAAGAGGCTAATAATATGAACCACATTTTTATATATATGTATGAACATATTAAGATCTAGTAACCATCAAAATATACTGCCGCTGTCTCCGGCACTTCAAATGGATTGCTGCAGTCCCTCAAAATTTTTCTTGCCACCTTTCCAAAGTGCCCTTCTTCCAATAACAAAAAAGCTGCAACGCTGGATGCCATTTTATTTATTTATGAAATGCAGTCACTTTTTTTTCTTTGTTTTTATTTAAAAAAAAAAGAAAACTTTTAACAATATTTTAGTACAATTTGCAAAATTTTGCAAAAAAAATACACTTATAATTGTAAACAAAAGAGTAAAAAGAGAAAACAGCTGATTCGAATATTGGTTTTATTTTCAATCGAAAATAACAAAACTGAGATGTTTTCATGCCACCAAATGAATCCAACATCGGATTTAAAAAATGATAATTATCAAATCCGACTTGGATTCCATGACAACCCCGAATAAGTTAAATTCGTTATTCAAAAAAAGTAAAAGATTTATGAATGTTGAAAATTATTTTATTTAAATTTCAGTATAAAATTTTCGATTTTATACAGTAATTTTTTTTTCAAGTGTAACTTTTTCTATTGACAAAAGAATTTTTTTTTTTTGTTATGTAAATTAATGACATAAAAATAAAAATAGTAACAAATAAATTTAAAAATGGATCGCTTGCAACACGAGGATACTGATAAAAATAATAAAACTGAGAATACTCCAATTGTTTGCACTCATGATGAAGGAGAAATACGGATACAATTGGAAGGCAGTCATACAACTTCCACAACAACTGAATCTATTGCCAGCGCTGACAAGAAAAACGTCAAGTTTGAAGATGAAGAAAAAGAAAGAGAACATATTGAATTTATGAAAGCAGAACAGCAGATTTTGCGCGATGAAAACATAAGCGTGGTGGACCTTTGTGCCGATTCTCTAGAAGCAGGTAAAATTTTTAATAATTTTCTTTCTAATTATTGAACTGATTACAATTATTTGATTTAAGACTGCAGCCAATATCAAGCAAACAAGCAGCTTGAACAGCTTAGCTCTGATTCGCCATTTCAAACGGACTTTGAAATTGTTAAAGAAGTAATTTCACAGCAGTTTTTAGAAGAGAAAAAAGTAGAGATAACTTCCAAGTTCCATTCCAATTCTACGGTCACCGCAAGTTGTGATTTCAGAAATGTTGCCTGTCAAACTTATCTTTCTGACCTGATCAGTTTAAAGGAACTAAATCTATTGGATATTTCCTCACTGACCAGCAGATCAGAGCAGCCAAGTTCCTTAAATAATTATGCCCCAGCAGAAAATGCTTGCGCGTCTGATTATGGCTTACAAGAGGAGGTCATAAAAGGCCCCTTAACTGAGCCTATCATACAACAGCCACTGACACCGCCAGTTGATATACAAACACTGCCAAGAACTCCTTCCTTCCATGTCATCACTATTGAGCCCGATTCTACACCATATTTAACAGAATCAAGACGACCGCCGTTATGCCAACGCATTTGGGATGTATTTTGCCATTTTTGTGCTGCCATCCTTTTGTGCTTACAGGTTAATAGGGATTGTATATTTTGCTTGGGTTTCTTTGCGGCATTTGTTGTGAGCGCTTCTTTTTTGACAGCTTTCTTTTATCACACTTTAGTGGAGAGTCCAGCATTATGGGATAGCACTGAAAATTGACTTTATTGAAGAATTGACTGTGTAAAGAATTCGAGCATTGGCTGTTTGAAGTCGTTGATAAAAGCATCTCAACTAAATTGATACAATAAAACATATTATTATTTTTTTTTTTATACATGTAACTTTCTTTAGTTGAAATATATGTAATAAAATAAATATAATGAAATAAATATAATAATATATCTTTCTTTCGATGAAATAAAAATTTTGTCTTAAATTTTTATGGTTTGTACATTTGTACAATGGGTTATAGTTCAAGTTTTTTCCTTTCTTAAGAAACATCCACTTTCTCCTCAACAGGATAACATATTTTCAGTTTTTTTATGCGCTACATATTATAAGATATCTCGAAGTGGAAATTTTTGAATAATAACCTTCTGATTATCATCACTCTATTCAACGTTTCCAAACAAGACATGCTTGACATTTGGAAAGAGCAATAAATCATGAGGGTAAAATCCATCATAAATCTGAAGCGTGTGATGGATGGGGTAGTAGCTTGTACTTTAATTCTTACATTTTTTTCAATTAAGGACGTGTGTGAAACGGTAGAAAAGTACTCCACAAGGCGAATTTAGTACCAGGTGGCCTCGTTAGCGTAGCTGATCGACAGCTGTTTTAGGTGCTCATTACCCAACTATCAAAATTTGTTTATATTTTCATATTTTTTTCACACATTTTCATGCGCGCCATTTCATATTTCCTGTATACAAATCTTAACCCTTTTGGTGCGGCTATACTTAATTTAGTACAGTTAACATTAGGCAACAATTTTAAAATTGACGACTGAGTTTGTGAATTCAGCAAATATAACAAAAACATATTAATACTCCTAATATTTTACACGGCGTAAAGAATAGGTAAACAAAGTAAAATTATGTACATTACTTTTGTTTCAAAAGTGGGCTTCTACTTTTGATTTCTATCACTATGCATTTGTAATTACCATCACATGTATTTATTCTTCTAATTTAATGTTCAAGTAAATGTTTTATGGGCTAGATAGCATTTAAACAAGTTTATCTATCGTTTGCATTACATATGTTAACAGTGCCACAGAGCAATTTCTTCCAAGTGTAAATAACCAAATATATCCTTTGTAATTGAAGAAAATTGGTGTAGGCCCACAGAATTTAGGGTTAGCTTATAAGAATGGACTGTCTGTGATGTTAGGAGTGGGCCACCACTATTTTTTTTACCTTAGTATTAGAGTATGGTTGAGGATTGTGCGTCTGTGTGAGGATGAGTATGTTTGTATGCTTATTATTAGGTTATGGTTGATGATCGTACGCGTGTATGAGGATGAGTGTGTGCGTTCTTGTATAAATGAGAACAAATGTAAAGTTTCAATTAATAAGCTTCATTTATTACAAAAATAATTAAATGATTGTTTTAAGTAAAACTAATTCACTTTCTATATATAATAAAAATTCAGTTTGAAGAAAACTTAAGTAAATTTAAGCAACTGCTTCGAAGGTTGCAAAGTAAGTAAATCATTATGTTAGTTTTAAAAAATGTTGTATATTGGAATGTTCTAAATAACAGTTCATCATGTAACATTTCCAACAGAATAATGCATAATTTTGTTAAGACAAAAAAATATGTTTAGCAAAACTAATGAAAGATAATGAGTTGATAATGAAATGTAAATGGACATAAGTTAAATTCGTTATTCAAAAAAAGTAAAAGATTTATGAATGTTGAAAATTATTTTATTTAAATTTCAGTATAAAATTTTCGATTTTATACAGTAATTTTTTTTTCAAGTGTAACTTTTTCTATTGACAAAAGAATTTTTTTTTTTTGGTTATGTAAATTAATGACATAAAAATAAAAATAGTAACAAATAAATTTAAAAATGGATCGCTTGCAACACGAGGATACTGATAAAAATAATAAAACTGAGAATACTCCAATTGTTTGCACTCATGATGAAGGAGAAATACGGATACAATTGGAAGGCAGTCATACAACTTCCACAACAACTGAATCTATTGCCAGCGCTGACAAGAAAAACGTCAAGTTTGAAGATGAAGAAAAAGAAAGAGAACATATTGAATTTATGAAAGCAGAACAGCAGATTTTGCGCGATGAAAACATAAGCGTGGTGGACCTTTGTGCCGATTCTCTAGAAGCAGGTAAAATTTTTAATAATTTTCTTTCTAATTATTGAACTGATTACAATTATTTGATTTAAGACTGCAGCCAATATCAGGCAAACAAGCAGCTTGAACAGCTTAGCTCTGATTCGCCATTTCAAACGGACTTTGAAATTGTTAAAGAAGTAATTTCACAGCAGTTTTTAGAAGAGAAAAAAGTAGAGATAACTTCCAAGTTCCATTCCAATTCTACGGTCACCGCAAGTTGTGATTTCAAAAATGTTGCCTGTCAAACTTATCTTTCTGACCTGATCAGTTTAAAGGAACTAAATCTATTGGATATTTCCTCACTGACCAGCAGATCAGAGCAGCCAAGTTCCTTAAATAATTATGCCCCAGCAGAAAATGCTTGCGCGTCTGATTATGGCTTACAAGAGGAGGTCATAAAAGGCCCCTTAACTGAGCCTATCATACAACAGCCACTGACACCGCCAGTTGATATACAAACACTGCCAAGAACTCCTTCCTTCCATGTCATCACTATTGAGCCCGATTCTACACCATATTTAACAGAATCAAGACGACCGCCGTTATGCCAACGCATTTGGGATGTATTTTGCCATTTTTGTGCTGCCATCCTTTTGTGCTTACAGGTTAATAGGGATTGTATATTTTGCTTGGGTTTCTTTGCGGCATTTGTTGTGAGCGCTTCTTTTTTGACAGCTTTCTTTTATCACACTTTAGTGGAGAGTCCAGCATTATGGGATAGCACTGAAAATTGACTTTATTGAAGAATTGACTGTGTAAAGAATTCGAGCATTGGCTGTTTGAAGTCGTTGATAAAAGCATCTCAACTAAATTGATACAATAAAACATATTATTATTTTTTTTTTATACATGTAACTTTCTTTAGTTGAAATATATGTAATAAAATAAATGTAATGAAATAAATATAATGAAGTAAAAATTATAAATAGCTTGTTTTCTATGTTTCCCAGCTATCTATATGTCGACATTTCATAGGAACTACCCTAATCATCAGTAGACTTTGGAAACTTTTGAAAGATATTCTCAAACATTCAACTTTCAAAACTTTCCAAAGTCTACTGATGATTAGGGTAGTTCCTATGAAATGTCGACATATTGATAGCTGGGAAACATAGAAAACAAGCTATTTATAATTTTTATTGGTATAAATGGTAGAAGCTAAAAATAGCGAATAAAAAACTTAATTGTTTATAATGAAGTAAATGTAATAATATATCTTTCTTTCGATGAAATAAAAATGTTGTCTTAAATTTTTAATGGTTTTTACATTTGTACAACTATCAAAATTTTTTTATATTTTCATATTTTTTTCACACATTTTCATGCACGCCATTTCATATTTCCTGTATACAAATCTTAACCCTTTTGGTGCGGCTATACTTAATTTAGTACAGTTAAACATTAGGCAACAATTTTAAAATTGATTTTACAATACGCACACAACTTAGGGAGGTCAGTAGATGAAATGGCCAAGTCCAGTTTATTGTTCAAAATTGACATTTGTAGTATGAAATCTCCGTGGATGTTCTGTATCGATATTTTGACTAGATATAGTCATAGTAAAATATTGGCGGCATAGATAATATATGAAAATTAAAAAAATATAAAAATTGTATATTATTTTCATCAGCTAGCTGTTTAATCAAATATGGGCCTATGGGCTCGATTAAAAAAATTTAAATAAGTGAAATGAAAAATAAAATACTTCGCTGCCAATGCTAACAATTTTTAAAACCAATTTTTAAAATAAATTGAAAACATTTGCTTTCAAAATTTTCACTTAACTACCACCACCCTGATCTACCCATTTTTTACTTCTTTAATGCTTTTATATACATATGTACATTTTGTATACAATGAATTAAAAAAATAAACTATTTTGTTAAAAATTACTTTCAGTTTTATTTCGGCAGTAATGGGTTAATCGTGTTTTTGAAAATAGATACACAATTTGAATACATTTTATTTCAGCGTTGCCGCTTAGCATGTACTCGTAATTATCAAAAATTGGAACAAAATAAAAAATTTCTGATAATTTTTGTGTAAATTAATTTCTTCATAATTTCTTTGTATATTACAGCATCATCATATTTTGCCCCGTATTTTTGTTCAAAATTGTTAAGGAAATATATTTATTAATTGAAAATGCTTCATTGTTGTTAATAACATTTATGTTTTCGAAACTTATTTGCTTAATCTGACACAAATTGTTCTGAAGACATTAAAAATTTTGTTATTAGACGTAAATATATATTTGCACATGTAAATTTAAAATTTATTATAGTGAAAATTTTATTCAACTAAAAAGAATCTGCATTTCGTTGCAAGAAAATATAACCAAAAAATAATTTTCCACACGTATAATACATCCAAAATGTATTTATATTTTATTAGTCATACCCTCGTTGATTTACAAAACTTTTAATAAGTTCCTAATTCCAATATTTTCTTTAATTGCTTCCTAGATAGGTCCAAATCATCACTGACAATTACTTATACCTTATCTAGCAAAAAACAATGAAGAAATCTTACTTATAATAGACTTATATATAATAGACTTATATATTATAATAGACTTATAATATATTTCTAATTTCTAGTTTTTAATCTTTTAAGTTCGCTAAAAAAATTTCCACTTAATATATTCAAAAGTGGAAAAACTTAAAGACATTTGATTATTATTACAATTTAAACATTTTTTCTTTATTATTGTTTATATTTTCAAAAAACGAAAAGAATATTTCGGATTTTGTGTAATATCGAGCTCTTGGCAGTGGAAAATTAATTTACGTTCCCGGCAATACTGATTTGTTCAATAGAATTTAAGGCGAATTCAGTATGTTTTTGATGCATTGGTAATTTTATATAGGGCGAACACCATATTGTGTTTTGTGTTGTTGTACTAAGAAGGCCACCTGCTATGAATTCGCCTTGGTACTCCTGTAAGCAAAATTTTGACATTTCTGAGGTGAATAAAATTTTACTAGCTCTAGGGCAAGGCGAATTCATATAAATTCGCCTTGCTTATATAAATTTTGACAATAGGATAGAAATATTTGAAATGTAGGAATTTGATTAAAATAAATTATAATTAAAAATTTTATGACTAAAAGTATACAAATCAAATAATACTAAATTTAAAAATGGCTCTATTATAACTATTTCTTAATTTATTCATTTTTGTTTTTATTAGTTTTGCTAAAAATATTTTCTGTTTTGTCCAAATTTTATGTTGTCAAATATAATATTTTTTCACACAGCAAAAAGATGAACTTTCTTTACTACATACAAACTATTTTACAACATAGTACCTTGCTACCGTTTCGCACACGTCCTAAGTACACAAATAAGTACCCGTGTTCTGTTTGGGGGCCACAATTTTGAAAATTTTCAATAACACTATCAGGACTGTTCTGCAATTTACTTTTTGTGAAAGTGATTTGATATCACAAAAAATGTGTATTTTTGTGATTTAAAACCATTAAGCTAACCTGCTATCAATTTGAAATCACATTCTACTTTTTGCAAATCACATTTGCGCCTTTGAAACTGCATGTGCTTTGAAATCTCATAGTTTTAAGAACAGGCCTGTGTGATACAAAAGTGGAAAAACTATTATTCAGGGTTTTTCAGTTACCAATTCCGTTTTGTTGCTGTGCACAAAGCACGAATACACTTTTATTTTTTTAATTCACTTCGTAAAGTGATTTTGTAAATGTAAAGGTGGAATGTATAGGTGGACTGTATGGCATGGATGAATAGGCTGGCAGAACTGGAAACTCGTAAATTCTCAGTGAAGTAGAAAACCAAGATTGGGATGATGAAATGTGATGTAATGAAATACGAAGGGATTTTTCTTATAAATAAATCTTTATTACTCTAATTCAATAAAATTCATTACCATGTGGTTTGACGATAGGGAACAGAAGCAATAGGAATTTAGCAAAAATCAATATTTGTGACAATATCGTAAACGTTATTATAAGGTCTAACGGCAAGAAAACAGTGTTAGGAATAGTTGCCTACTATTCAGCTTTTATTTATAAAAGCGTTACCATAATATTCGAATAAAAACCGAAATGTTAAAACTTAGGTACTTCTGGCATTAACAATAAAGGTAAACGTACCGAAAAGAGGTATATCTTTTAAGTTTTCTAACGGATATTCACAAATTTGTTTTGTTTAAAGGATATAATATTGTAAAATTAAATTAAAATGTTATTTAAGCTTGAGGTCAGTTTTGTTTTTTATATAAAAAAAAATGTGTTAATTCAATTCGATATTTCGTCTTTTTTTGGAAAAAATTTCTTAGTTCCTGAAGAAGTCTTCCAAATTGAATTAAATATCGAATTGAACTAAAACATTTTTTACATAAAAAACAAAACTGACCTCAAGCTTAAATAAAATTTCAATTTAATTTAAAAAAAGGTCAAATAATTAGGATCAATATTATTCTAAATGGAATATTGTTCTAAATGGAATTGTAAACAATGCTTTTTTTCTAAAAAAAAGAAAAAAAAATCCTGTATCCTAGGCGACCCAAGATTACCATAACGCAAGATTTTCAAATTTTTTCGAAACAACGACGCAATTTAATGCAAAGTTGGGCTCGTTTTCATGCTCAGCAGGGCAAAATACATTAGAATACTTATTTTGAACAAAATATAAAACAAAAAAAGTTCTGGGCAATAATCACACCATGCAAGCATAAATTTTTGTTCATATAACCCAGCTAGACGATTGTGTTTAATACACATTCCCCAAAAGAATCTTCCGACGATTATCTGACGAGCAACAATAACAAAAACATTTACTTTGTTTATATTTATTTAAACAATCGTCTTTTAATCTTGGTATGTTTAACATACGACTCTTGGAATGATTATATAAAGAGTACTAAAACAAATGATGATGTTTAAAAATTAATTATTTTTATTTAGACTCAATTACAGAAAGATAAAAGAAAAACCAGCGTATTATAGTTTATTTTCCGGTTTTCATTAACTTTTTAATTAAAATTAGAGTTTCAAGCGGTCAGGTGGTAAATTTTTTGTTTGTAATAAGTTAAAGTGAAAAAAGAAAATAAATTGTAAATAATTGAATTGTGTTAGGGAAAACGAGAAAAAGCTAAAAAAGCGTAAAAATTAATCTTCAAAAATTTGCTAGTGATTTTCAGTGTATCTTTTATTCAATTTCAAAAAGCTTCGAGAATTGTAAGTAGCTTTTATAAAGTTAAAATTTTTAGTGGTAAGCCAGCTGCAATGCAGAAGGAAAGGCAGTTTTTCAAGAAGCTGATTAAGAACAATCATCCTTATTGTGTTTGGCATTTTTATGGCGAAAGACGGGTGTTTTTGAAAAATGGTACCGTGATTGGCAAAAAACGCCAGTGAATACGAAAAATTTCAAATCTATTATAAAACGCCATTAAAATGCTACCGTTTTTGGCGTATTTGTCTTTCAAAAGGGAGCAAATTTGTCGTCAACGAAGAAGAAGTGTGTAATTCCTTATCTTTGTAGATCTTTCGAAGTGTCCAAGAATTGATAACGCCATTAGTAACAGGACATTGCAGCAACATTTTGTGCACGCAAAGGACATAATTGAGAGACAAATAAGAAATGTTGTTTTGAAATTAATATATTTTTTATACATCTTATATTGTACAAATCGCTTCTTTATTGCAACATAGTCATAACGCAAAAAAGCTTGTTTCGAGAAAAATAAATTTAAATTTTTAGTTTCCATACAAGTCTTAAAAATTTTCTTGAGAAAATATATCCTACAGGAAACAGTTTAAAGGTAATATAAATAAAATTTTGGCACAATATAAAAGGTATTACTGTTAACAATTCTACATTGTTAACTCGAAAAGCTAATTTTTTGAGATGTGACTATGTTGCAACAAAGGAGCGATATATATTTACATCATTTTCATGTTAATAGTTTTTTTGATAATATAAAAACTATATAATAAAAACCAAATGACAAATGATGAAATTTTGCATGAGTTACAAGTAAGCTTTGCTGGTACATCTATCTTTAAAAATAAATTTTTATACCAGCAATCTTTTTCATGTTTTAATAATTGATTTACATTGCGCTTGATTTATGATATGAAACTCATGCAACATTATGTGGATTAGCCAAATTTGTTTTAATATGTATAAAGTCAGAAATTAAAAGCCTAGCGAGTATTATACGAATCATCAATGTTCCATTTAATGAGCCTTTTGAGAATCTCGATGTGAATCATACAAAGGTTACACGGCCGAGTATTGCAGGAGTCGTTAGATAATATTTGCACACGTCTCAGACGATTCCTCTACGAGTTGCCTAAGAGTCTCATAGAAGAATCAGCTTTTGTAACAGTTACTCTCGTGCGAGGGATCGTCTGCGATTAAAAAATGCTCTCGTAGATTAGCAAAAACACTCTACAATTGAAAATGCTAACTGGGAATATTCCGTCTGATTGTCGTAAGATCACAAAGATGTTATTTATTTATTTTATATATTTATATTATTATTCAGTTTACTTAATTCATTTTTATTTTGCCAGCAAAAACATTTTTCTTTCATGTATCATTTACTTTTCATTATTTTTTCCCCCTTAAAATTTTATTTCAAGATTCTCATCTTGTAGTTGAATCAACACCACATTGAAAGAAAGTGAAAGGTTGTTAATTAGAAATGTACTTTAAGTTAATTATAGTATATTTAGCGTTTTTTAAGCCCTATGCCTTTGCCAATTCATACCTTTTAACAGCTACATTTAACAAATCTAAAGTGTTTGTGCAGGAATCAGAAAAAATGCTTAGAGAACAGAGAATTCAAAGTAATTCATTTTTACTTTTTTTCCAAGGGGTATTAAAATGTGTTTAATAAATTAATGATTTCTTAAGGGCAACATTTTTATTATGCATTTTTTATGCATTAAGACGCTTGGCTAAATGAGTATCAATTTACTACTATTTTTACACTGGATTTACTTTGAAAGCATCACACCATTAAAGAAAATCCTTTGGAAGCCAACAAAACCAACCAGCAAATAAATAAACATTTGTATTATTAAAAATAAAATACAAAGGAATAAAAAGAAAAAAAAAACAACCAAAATAATCTCATCTTAGAGAGTTTAAGCCTGTACTTGATTTCTTGTTTGATTTTTTGTTTTATGTGTTCCAGGGATTTTTTTCTAGTTTGTTGTGTTGGTATTTGAAAGCATTTGTTGACTGGTTGCCTGGTTTTAAGCTGCCAGGAAGCAAAATGTGCAATTTAGTAAAATTACAATAAATGAACGAAGAACGTAAGACTGAAAAATTCTCGTTTTTTTATTCTAAGAAAAAACAAAAAAAAAAATAAAAAATTTATCATTATTGTGAATACAAATCACGTAACTCGCCCGCGTTTAACATTTTGAATGCGTAAAACAAACAGTTGCTAAAGCGGCACGTCGTATTACGTTGCCATATTTTTTTTTCTTCTTTAGATTTTTCTGTTAGAGATATTTTTTAATGCTTATGGTACAAACGTTTCTATTTTGTTAGTGTATTTCTTACATTTCTTTAGCTGCCTTGAACATTTTAGATTTTTTTTTATATTTTTTATTTGGGTATAAAAGTAATTCCAGCACGTTGGCAAGCAACAAAATACATAAAATAACTTCAATCTTTTGTTGTGCATTGTAAAATAAAAAATAAAAAAGCACAAAGTTTTCTGTTACAAGTGTTACTCGTAAAAGTGAAGGTATTTTCTGTATTATACTAAAGGTGCCAGCGAATGTTTGGCTTTCAAAAGATGAAGAAAAAGCACAGAATACAAAAAATCAAAAAATATAACGTATGTATATAACATATGCATGCAGCATTAAATGGCTGGTTACTTTAGGAAGTTATAATACAGTCTAAATGAAAATATATTTCATTTCTGTTCAAAGGAATTCTATACTGCATACCATACCCAGGTGAGTATTTAAGAAAAAATAATAGCAGCATCATAGTTTTGTGATGCTCATATGGAAAAAAGAACAGCAGCTTCCACCATGAACTTATAAAGAAAAACCTAAATATTAATTGCTTAATGCACATAAGCAAGAAGCAGGAAATACTTCTTGCAAAATATTCATAGTGGCTTCTGTTGCGGGTGAGGTTGGACTGTCCTGTTGAAGCAAAATATTCAACAAGCCCCGCTTATTCAGTTCCTGCAGTAAGACGTCGCTGGTAATGTCCCTGTAGCATACGCTAGTACCAGTAACTGCATTACCAATGATCTCCTCAAAGAGAAAAACAAACAACAAACGATCTAACCACTCCTCCCGCAAGAACACTGCACCACACAGTAGCCTTGAGTGGCTGTAACGGTGTTTCATGTATTACACGCGGATTTTCAGGGCCCAAATATGAAGCTTTTCTTTACGTAACCGTTTAAAAGAAAATGCAGCCAGTTGCTCATTATGATTTTCGAATCAAAATCGTGTTTAAAAAAATCGGCAATATTATTATATGCGCTTGCGCAGTATAGCGATCCTTTGCTTTTTTATATTCTGCAGCTGTCTAGTTCTAAAATGCAAAATAACACAAGTAAGAGTGTGATATACACGGCTGGGCTGAATCTAAAATACCCTTGACGATAGTCACGTGTATATAGTATATATTACCAATTTGTACTATATATGCTCTGGTATATATGGGCCGACATCGGGGAAAAAATATTTTAGCTTTGTAATCACCATTTCAAAAAGGAAATCTTTCATGGAAATTTTTATGGAAAAATCGGTTTGGCTGCATCGCAGTTATATATGAACCAATGTCGGAATTTTTCATTCTCTATAACCAGAAATGCTTTAAAGCCAGAAAAAAAAAATTAATGGGAAAATCGGTTTCGACTATATCTCGGGTATATACGGACCGATATTGGAAGTTATCATTATCTGTATTTTACTTATCTCGTTTAATAATCAGAACTGATTTCAAGCAAAAAAAAATTTTTTTGTGGAAAAATCGGTTTAGACTATACCTTGGGTATATCTGGACCGATATCGGAGATTTTTATTTTCTCTATTTTTTAGCCTCCTTATATTATCAGAACTTCTTTTAAGCAAAAAATTCTTAAGTTCGCTTACCCGACATTTTCATGACAAAATCAGTTCAGGCTATATCTCGGGTATATATGGACCAAAATCCGAAATTTTAATTTTATGTATTTTACAAACCTTCTTTTATAACCAGAACTGCTTTTAAGCAAAAAAAATTTTTTAAAGGAAAATTCGGTTTAGGCTATATCTCGGGTACACATATTGCTCCTTTATTGCAACATAGTCATGATTAAAAAAAAGCTCGTTTCGAGATAAAAGCATTTAAAATTTTTAGTTTCCATACAAGTCTTAATTTTTTTTTTTATATCTCCTAAAGGAAACAATTTAAAAGTAATTTGAATAAATTTTTGCCACAATATAAAAGGTAGTACTGTTAACAATTCTGCATTCTTAACTCGAAAAGCTCATTTTTTGAGATATGACTATGTTGCAATAAAGGAGCGATATATGGACCGATATTTTCCTCTTTTTAAGCAAGCTCCTTCTATTACCAGAACTGATTTTAAGCAAAAAAATTTTTAAGGTCGCTTAAGTGACATTTTTATGAACTAGTCGGTTTAGGCTATATCTCGGGTATACGAGTAGACGGACCGATATCGGTTCGCTTACGCGACACTTTCATGGTAAAAACGGTTAAGGCTATAGACCGATATCGGAAACTTTCATTTTCTGTATTTCAGGAACCTGTTCTTATTACCAGAACTGATTTTAAGTATAAGAGAATTTTAAGTTCGCTTACGGGACATTTTCATTAAGAAATCGGTTAAGGCTATACCTCGGATATTTTTTCTTTTTTTTTGTGCCTTGTAATCGCTATGCTTAATAATTGTGTGAAGTTTGAAGCAAAACAAAAAATATTTTTTCAAAAATTTTTATACAAAGTTGCAAAAACTAATGTTTTTTTTTTTGGAATTTTGGATATATCTCAGCTATTATATGTGAAGTGATTTTACTGAATTTCAATAGCAAACTCATGAATTGATGGGGTGATAGAATGGTGAAAGAAAGAAGTTTTTAATGGTTTTCTCAGAAACGGTATTTCAACGGCGGACAGACTGACATCGCTTAATCGAATTTTCTATCAAAGCTGCTTCTGAATATCTACACTTTATAGGTTCACAAATTAAAACTGTAGAAATTACAAACGGCATCACAAACTTATATGTACCCTTTACATTTTTGAGAAGGGGTAAAAAACTCTTATGCCGTTTTCTTTTCTGAAAAAGTTTTGCCTTTATGCTGCACTTTCTTTCTTTCAATTCAAGTTTTAAAATTTAAGTTTTATTGAGATGAAAAGAAAATGTCGTAATAACTATAAATATCTGAAAAAAAGTTGAAAAAACTGTATACTTCTGTATTTTTTGGCAAAACAATATTGAAAATGTAACACTTTTTCTAGAAAAGAAAACGCCATTAGTTGGAAGCATGTAATCTGGTCACACGAACCAAATTTAATTGGTCTGATAGTAAGCAATATCACTAAGAACGCTCATGAAAGCGACTTCCATGAAACCATATTAAGAAAACAGTAAAGAATGAAGGATTCAACGTCATGGTTAAGGCTGCTTCACTTGTTGGTAAATTTTGCCCACTGCAAAAAATTTATGGCAAAATTCAGAAAGCAGACTAGCTGCATAATTGCTCAGAAAGCGCAAAACCTCGGTAAAATTTATAAAAACCTGGAAAAAAGCCAAAACCGGTAAATATCTACGACAACCTGGTAAAAATCAACTAAAAACGGATAAATCCGACAAAAAACCGGATAAATCCCCGAATAAACTCGTCCAAAATCACTATGAAAAATTCAGATACACGATCTACATCAAAAAAACTTGCTCCGAACACAAAAAACTGGTCCGAGTTTTTTGCGAATTCCCAAAATCGGCTTCAGAAATTGCCAAAATCTCTTCACGTCCCGGGATTAATGCCGGAAGCAATATGCCAACTTCAATTTTCTTACTTAAGTGGCAACACTCTTTTCTATAGCGGTATAGCAAACTCCTCAACAGAACACACTGGCCAAAAAAACAAGGATTGCGATGTTACAAATATACATATTTTTTTTTGTTGGTTTACAAATTCATCAGAATGCATTTACAACCTTAATAATATATTTCAAAGCTAATCTATAAGTTAATCAAATTTTAAACCATTTAAAGGAGTAGAATAGATATTCAGTACATGCAACAAAATTACACTATTCTCGAAAATAGAAAAACGAAAAAAAGAAAATCTTTTAAGTTTTGTGACGGCAGCCATGCCCATTCATCTGCGCCACAAATGTGCGTGCACAGCAGACATAATTTTCTTAATTCATTTAAATTTTGTTGCCTCTTGTAAAATTTTGCTTTCCTCATCTTCTTCTGGCTAAGGAGTCTTACTGATTTTATGCTAAACAGGAAGTCAGTAACTTTTGCTGCGTGATCTAATTGGTATGCAACATAACGGATTGTTGTTTAGCTGCAACGAGGGTGCTGCAGAATATCAGCGGAGGGATTTTTCCTCTTTAGTTTTTTTACTACGATATAAAATCTTTTAGGTTGCGTTTAATGCAAATTTTTTGTGAAATTTCATTTCTCGCCTTGAGCTGTAGAGTTTTAAAAATTTTTAATTTTTCAATTTTATTTTTACGAGTACGCATTTAATGAAGTTAAATTAATACCAGAAGCTGGTGCGTTTTTCTTGCGCGATAAAAATGTTACGTAAAGTTACTTTTATTTTGAATAAAATATACATAAATTTTTTACCTGCATTTGCATAAATCTAAAAATGTATTAAGGCAAAATTACTTAGTATTCTCAAAAAGTTGTAAGCTGTGTGGTAAATTTCTTAAAGGAAGCCAGTTTTTTTTTTTTGCCATGACTGCCGAAGGCTAGAAATGTTTGTGTTTTAGATAAGAGAAAATTTTTATAAAGCGGAAAAATAAGTTTTGCAGGTACCTCACACTTCTGTTTTATTTACAATTTTGCCGGGTGAAACTTCAAAGTAATTATTAATAATGCACTGCGACTTCACCAATGGGTTGATAATCATATTTTTTCGCATATGAAATATTCTTCGAAGGATCTTTGAAGAGGTGTTTTAAAGAACGTTCTAAACATCTCTCTTTTATTTCTATTTCATGAAGACCCAATTTTGCATCCACTGTAGATCGGAGCCTGAGAAACAACTGGCTATTAAATTGATTGCTCTAGAATCTTTTTCGTTCATTCTTTCCAAAAATATGGGTCAAACACGTGCAGGTCTGTTGGAACGACCTTTTATCCTGTCCAGGAAGTTGTCATATTAAGTATGGTAAAAGTCTAAGAAAATTATAATATTTTTGCATACTTTTTATATATTTCTTTACTTTGAAGCGTTTTCTTCCAAATTCTAAAAAAAAAATTTATAACTTTATATATTGTTAAAAACAAAAGAAAATTTTAAAAAGCTTGTTTTTTAACATTTTTTAACATTGGTGTGGAACTTAGCTAACAGAGGTGTGGGACGTATTTAACTCACGAATTTATCTTCGCACCCTTCCTGTATTATGGTTTACAGCCCAACTTTACTTTAGTTGAAAATCTTTCAGTTTGGTATTATCGTTTACAACTTAACATCTCAAACAAATTAATGTGCTGTTCATAGATTACAGACGAGCAGCTCGTCCAGAAAATTTATATGATAGTTACTCAATTGTTTGAGTGATTTCCATAAATTTTTTTTACACAAGTCGCTCGTCTGTGTTGTATGACTAGCACATAAGAATATTTTTTAAGAAAAAATTAAGTTATTTAAAAAAAAAAATCCAACAAGGATTATTTCAAAATTAACACGCAAAAGTATTCAACAAATTGCTTCCTTTTCGATAAAGATAAAAATATTTGCATTTCCTACAGTAATATAGTTTTAAATTATTTAAAGCTTTTAATGTCAACAGCACATTTGATAGATTTAATTTTGCAGCTGCAAGCAGCTATTTTGTTCAGTACTTGCATTTATCTAAATTACTTTTAAATTTGATTTTTTAGCCCGGGGTTAAATTTGTATTTTGCTATTTGTCGCTCTCTGCTTCACGAAGTTGCAGATTTCATTAAATATCTTCATTAGTTTAAGTAGATTATTTCTTCTTTATAAATTTTGATTATTTTGGTTTAATCCAAGTAAATTTTGTATAATGAAATTTCGTTTGTTTATTACATTTCCAAATTCAAGAAGTAGCTGGATGTGAATATCAGCAACATACGCTGCATCCGTAATGTGTTTTTTACAACGATGTTTTTGTCACTAGAGCTGTAGAGTGTTATGTAACCCCAAGCGAAAATAAAACTGTGAGTAAATAACATAACCCAGCAAACAAACAGACTTAACATGTGAGTAAAATTGGTAGTAAGGAATATTTGTTTAACACTGGCACCATAAAATCTCAGGCAATAATTTTTTATTATTTTTATATTTATTATATTAAAAAGATCAAACCAAAAACTTGTTAGAGATTTTTTTATATAAGCAACTAAAAACTATTATATACATATTTCTGTTTCGAAAAATTTTACTAAAAACCCTATCAAAACGAGAATTGACATTTTTATTATATAAAAGCCAAAACGAGGTAAAAATTATTTTGATTCAACCTGATGTTAATAATATTTTTTGGTATAATTAAAAAACTATAATCAAAATGTCTAAGTAAATGAAATTTGTAAGATGAAGGATAATTTATACCAGTAAAAAATTATAAATAGCTTGTTTTCTATGTTTCCCAGCTATCTATATGTCGACATTTCATAGAAACTACCCTAATCATCAGTAGACTTTGGAAATTTTTGAAAGATATTCTCAAACATTCAACTTTATATCCCAACAATCCAAATAAATTGCTGAGAATTTAAAAAGAAAAATGCTCTAATAATATCCGTCAAAACACAAAAAACAAGCTTTTCTATTTATAAACGTCTCTAACATTTCTTTACACCTTTCAAACAAATGAACAACCGTTGGTTGCTACGATTTGTTTTTTGAAAGTATCGAAAAGCAGAGAACAAAAATTCAAACAATTAAGTTTTTTATTCGCTATTGAAGCTTCTAACATTTATACCAGTAAAAAATTATAAATAGCTTGTTTTCTATGTTTCCCAGCAATCTATATGTCGACATTTCATAGGAACTACCAAAGTCTACTGATGATTAGGGTAGTTCCTATGAAATGTCGACATATAGATAGCTGGGAAACATAGAAAACAAGCTATTTATAATTTTTTACTGGCATAAATGTTAGAAGCTTAAATAGCGAATAAAAAACTTAATTGTTTGATGAAGGATAATTTTTATTATTTTGCAGACATTTTTGTACTATATTTAACATGCGTGCGTACATTCACACTGCGTAGAAAAACCTGTTCCGATATTGTTCGCCCAAAATAAAACTTTTTTGTCTAGTATTGAATGGAATTAAATAATTTTTTTGTTTAGTATTATGATTTGAATACTTATTGTTAGTTCATTCTGAAGATCCAATAAATAAATGAATTAAAAAAAAAAAAAAATTATGCCCATATAGTAAGAAATTTCACGATGTATTTTACTATGCGATAATGGTGGAATACGACGCTATTCACCTATTTCGGGGATAGGCCGTTTAGGTACAGTATTGTGTTCGGCACGCTTATCGGAACTAAATACCCTGTATTTCTTTTATTGGGATGCAAGGAGCCAATAAACTGTATAGAACAATTACGGACTAAGATACAATCAGCAGCTAGGTAGTTCGGCGAAATGAGGTTTGCTCGATGACTTAAACGTTCTTTTATACGAAAATGTGGAGTTTAAAGAAATCTTTCTAGATATACCTATATATTATATGTTTGTATGGAAACAGATTCTCAAATCGGCAAAACATGCTAAATTAGCCCTTTTTCAAAATGGTCCAGCTCACGAGAGGTCAAAGCTAGAGCCGAAATATGTTAGATGTCATCATAAAAAATACCCATGTTCATTTTAAGCGGTCTACACCTTGCACGAATTTCGCTTTCATATAGATTGAGTCGGGTTATTGTACAGACCTATGTTGGGTATGATCTGATAGGGTCTATCGGCACAATACGTTTGGACCACTATTTATAGGGCATCCTGTATATGGTTAAACCGTTTTTCTTTTTGAACAGATAAGCACAATTTGAAACTCCATCAGTTCGGTTCATTACTTTGGGAGCAATAGGGCTACCAAAATATATTACTAACACTAACTAACAAACAAAATATGTGCATGTATTTGTCTTAACTACAAGTAAACCACAAACAGTGTGGCCAAATATGATTAAATAATATATTTTGATCAATACATACATATATGTGGCATTTTACGGTTTTATTAGTTTCAAAATTTTATTTTATATGATAGCCCATTAGATAAGAGTGGGAAAAATAAAGCGGTTGTTTGCTTCGACCGCTTATTCCCACGTGTTACATATTGTATAAAAATATTAAATATAGTAACATGAATGCACTCATAATAACATGAATACATTATTGTTCATTTACTTTGATTTTCCAAAGATTCAACCATTTCTCTAATGTAAAAATATGTTCTTGCAAATTTCGTGATGCTAATTTATAGTCTTCATGGACACTGC
The DNA here is from genome assembly GCA_914767995.1 of Thecocarcelia acutangulata. Taxonomy (NCBI): domain Eukaryota; kingdom Metazoa; phylum Arthropoda; class Insecta; order Diptera; family Tachinidae; genus Thecocarcelia; species Thecocarcelia acutangulata. The sequence goes on from OU612097.1 coordinate 17,190,299, forward strand.
TGAATGCTATATCATTTCCAAAAGTGTGAATTTTACAGCTTGTTGGCATGTTTGAAGCATAAATCAAATATAAAGTGTTACCCAATATGCTTAATGACGAATATCCGGTCATATAAGTAGCTCTCTAACAGCATGTGGGTGTTTGCAGGCAAGTTTAGTTTTATTTCCAGAGAGATGTAGCTGTGTCTCACGGATGATGCGCTGGAGCTTTGATTTGAAGTCAGGAATTTATTCGAGCGTTCTCCTATGAGCTCGAGATTTCTGAATAGAAATATATGATTTTTAGCAATAAATCACTGGTATTTTGCTCTAAAAGTCCTTTGGGACCTGGAGACTTGACCCGTCGTACGTTATCCGTCTCCTTTTTCAACTGACACTAACGTAAACGACGTATGAAGTTCGCACAATAAGTATTTTGTTAACAGATATAACATCACCTCTTTCTTTTATTTTAATTTGAATAAAATCTTTTGAGTAATTTTTCAGACACAGCACAAAAAATTTAGCACAAATTTTTAAAATTCATTTTATTTTTGAACGAAAATTAAAACAAAATATACAATAAATATTACCCGATAGTTGTCAAAGTTCGCAACGTACGTTAAAAGTTAAAAGTTGCTCAACTTTAATATTTTGCGTTGACGGAGAAGTACGGAATGTGACAAAGTTCATAAGATTACATGTATTTCAACTTAGTTGTCAGTTGAAAAAGGCAAAGTATAACGTACGACGGATTCTACGTGCCCCGGCCTTTACTATTCATTGTGATGTGAAATAAAAATGTTCTGTAATCGAAGAATTTGTACCCTTTTAATTTTCCCTTCCGCACATTTTATTTGATCATTCGCTATTGCTTATTTTGTGCTACCAGTGTTCATTGTCAAACTATTTCACGAAAAAGTTTGCGCAAACGGCACTAAGTATCAAATTATATTCCTATCGCATCTACCTTTCACATTGGACTTACTTTCGGATCGCTATAGAGAGCAAACCCCCCGCCTATTTTTATGATTTTATATATTTATATTCAACACTGATAAAACGTTTTTAATAAAGGGTGATCCAACCACAATGCACGATATTAATGTTAGGTAAAACAATAATTTCTTAGAGAATAATCTTAATATTTTTTTTATTAAGCACCCCATACACGTTTCAACTCAGTTGCGAACGTAGATGGTTGTTGTCCAAATCAAAGCGTGCATGGCTTTGTCAGTTGATTAGTTTGGCAGTTGTCGAGTTGGTTGAAGAAAAATTAAAATATTTTGATTTTTTCAAGTTGAATAGCAAGACTTTAAATTCGATTGTGTTGTGTGTGTTCGAGTCTCAAAATTTATATTTGTAGTGTTTTTGCAAAGAGAACAATATATATTTTTAAAATAGTCTATAATTTCATTGAATTTAATAGTTGAACGAAAATCTTTCAATTCAGTTTATGAAGTGTGTGGGCAATAGTCAATTCAGTTGAAGGGCTCAATTCACAATTGAATTGAAACGTGTATGGGCCGCTTTATGATAAAAGAATTTGTGCAGTGTGGCCATATCCAAATAGATTTTATAGCTAAACCATTTTAAAATAAAGCTAAAATTAAATAATGCGAAAATTTTACTTGTACTACTTTATGTTATTTTAGTTAATATATGTAACTTTATAAATTATTTACTTTTCATAATTGTGCGCTATAAACATTTATTGCGCATGAAATTATAATAAAATATTTATTTTACATAAAGTCTTAAAAATACAAAACAAATGTAGTTCGGTCATGGTATGAGTAATTTTAACTAAAGAGGCCGGTTGGATTCACATATTATCCAGGTTCATATCCTCGCTTTCTGACCACAAAAAAACTGTTATCATCTAGTGATGAAAATACTTGGCCGACCATTTCATTGACACAAAAGTACGGCCCGATGGCACTGCCAGCCCATAAACCACACCACACAGTCACACGTTGTGGATGTATCATCTTTCTAGCAATCACTCGTGGATATTCATTTGCCTAAATGCAGCAGTTTAGCTTGCTTACGAATCCACTCAGCTTAAACAGTGCCTCGTCACTGAAAATGTAGTGTACGAAATGAATTTTGGTTTGAACACCCGTTTTCGTAAAATCTTAACCCGCTACTTAATTGTGTACCACTTTAGATTTGAATTTGTCAAACACTAAAAATATCAAATTAAGGTTTAAGTCACAATTAGCATCGTGCATTATGGTTGGATATCCCTTTAGCAATATTCCAGAAGGTTTAAGAAAGGTATATAAGTTATTTCAAGGTATGGGACCATAATTCGCTAAGGACATTTTTTTTGTATTAGAAAATTTTTGTTTTACCAAATAGAATTTTTGTTGCTGGGTATTAAACGTGGTAATTTAGTAGCTTTGAATACAAAATCCACCAAGCAAGTCATCAGCGTGCTTGCACCAACAAGCAAACAAATAAACAACATCTATCATCCACTACCGACTGCCATGTTAAATACAAAATACAATTGATAAAAATCAAAATACCCCATGGGCTATTAGTTACTGTATACACAATATACGAGTACATACATATGTACATATAACATTTCATTTTTTTATTTTTCTCAATTTGTATATCTGCTCACACTATTTTTGTAATTTCGCAATGATACAATTTAGCATAATGTTCACGTAATGTCCACCGAAAGCAACACAGAACAGAAGAACACAATACAATGCAGCAACAAGAGTATGTACATATTTTGACTGCATGCAATATGACCAAATAACAACAATATCGAGCTAAAGCAATACAACAAATGCAATATATTCTCTTAAGAGTCATTACGACGCCAACACGTAAAAGGCATAATTGCAATTGTTGTGAGAGCGAGTGTGTGTGTATGTGTATGGGTGTGTGTACGAGTATATGCATGGTAGCCGTTGCCGCCGCCGTCGTAGTCATCATCAATTTAAAGTGTGCACTTAATTTGCAATAATGTACCGAGTGTTTGATGATGACTACAGAGAGACGTTGACGATGTTGCTGCAATTTTTTTCTTCTTTACTTTTCCTTTGATGGGGCAGTTTTATGGTTACTCTGCGAGTCTCTAAAAATAGTTTTGCTCCGGCAAACATATGTACATTCATACACACCAACGTACATATATATGAAAGTGTGTTACTAAGGGAATGAGTAAATGACAGACCAATCAAATGACTGGCCGTCAGGCTGACCGGCTACATACAATTTAAATTTAAAAGTGTAGTAAAAAATAAATGATTGAATGCTCGTCCATTTTCATTACTCCATGTCAGTAGCCCTCTCTCGTTCGCTCTCTCTCACACACTCTCCAAATACATTGGAATTCTTACAATTTGTATTCAAACATTAATGACTGCATACAAAACGTGCTGGACTGGTATATTACCGACCGAATGGTCATTAAATGAAAACCAATGTTGAATGTTGCCCAAAAGGCTTCATTTTGGTTACTTTTCTTTGTGTGGCTGATGTTTGAAGAATTTTTCGATTTCATTGAAAAATCCAAATGAGTTTAAAAATCATATTTAACTAAAGCAAAGAGAAAGAAAATTATTCGGATACTTTTCATAATCAGCAATAAATGATAAATGAATTATTATTTAGGTTTGGCAGTGATTGCACTTCAAAAATATTCTTCACCGGGTGATATATTTTCCAGCCATATCGCCCCTTTATTGCAACATAGTCGTAACTAAAAAAAGCTCGCTTCGAGAAAAACGCATTTAAAATTTTTAGTTTCCATACAAGAAATTTTTTTTAGAAAATATCTCCTAAACGAAATAGTTTAAAAGTAATTTTTCTGGCACAATATAAAAGGTAGTACTGTGAATAATTTTGCATTGTTAATTCGAAAAGCTCATTTTTTGAGATATGACTATGTTGCTACAAAGGAGCGATATATACTCCGGCCTCATAACATGTAATAAAAGTTAAAAATATAAACTGAATAGAAAATTCAATCCATCCTTACCTAAACGTGTTGGAAAAGAATAAAACTCAGTACGATGGAACGTGCACAAGAAAATGGCTCACAGAGCCCACATGCCTTATATGAAAGAACCTGTGGCCGCATATTAACTCTAAGAGAACATGGGAGCTATTAAAACTGCCCAGATCTCAACTAAGAGTGATTGTAGCAGTCATCACTGGACATTGCCCGTTTGGGAATTATGCCAGGAGACTAGGCCTACCCCATAACGACTTCTGTAGAAGTGGCCAAGACCAGGAGGAGGAGGAGAACGAGGAGGAGACTATCCTTCATCTCCATGGCACATGCCCGGCATTGGAGCATCATCGTCTAAAATACTTAGGCGAGCGGAGCTTCAACAGCCTATCTAGTCTGGCCTCCGTCAAACGTACCACGCTAGCCTCTTTCACAAGAAGCAGCGGATGTCTAGTATAGCAGCATGTAGCGCTACACTAAGAGGTTCCCGCCTGTCCTTTCCATCCCCGCCCATTCTTTTCACTCACACTATATTCCTATAACATCTTTTCTTCACTCCACTATCTTACTTTTGAACAATCCCAAAGGGAACGACTCCAGGTCCCAAGTGAGCTGGACAACCTAGACCGGGGTATCCAGTGCCTACTTAACCTAAAATGGATTATTCAAACACTAAACAAAGGGTACCCGCCGGGAAGTTACATTACTTGGTTTGTTTATAATTTATGTTTAAATGAAAGAGAATGGATCTTGTATTGATAAATGTTTTGTTTAATGTCGGCAATTATAAATGGAATACAATATCAGATAAATATGCTTGTTTTCATTATATTTCACACATTTCACGGGTACTTCATTAATATCATCACGAATATATCTTTTCAGATATCCCCATAAAAAGAAGTTCAGAGTAGTCAAATCAGGTAACCGTCGAATCCAATCAACATCACCATTTCTTGAAATAATTTGTCGTGGAAAGAGGTACCGCAGTAATTCCATCATAATTCTCGCTTTATATGATGTGGCGCCGTCTTGTTAATCAAGCCTAAATTACACAGCAGACTGTCTCTATTAATGGATGCAAAGGTGACTGATAAATAATTTGAGGGTTAATAAAGGTGATGAATAATTTGAGGGTTTACCATTGCCCACAATTGAAAATATGCCTCGTCACTCGTTATCAATTTTTTCATGAAAATCGATAATTGATTTTGGTTTTCATAGAATGTTTTAACGATTAAAACGCGTTGGCTTATGGAATATTTTTTCGGAATAAATTTGTCACGAGTCTACTTCACGTCTACCAAATATAACTGTCAAGAGTAATGTGTATCAAAATGGTGGTTTTTGAAACCAATGAATTGAGTGGATCCACTTTCTGCTATTTTACCGAATCAAAATCTGAGCTCATCAGCAATGTACTCTCAAACATTTTACAAAAATCTAGTTAAGTGGAGCGAACGTGATGTCATCGATCTGAATTTTCGGGTTCAAAGTTAAACTGCTCGCGGCTAGATGGTGTAGAAATTGGTGGCTCTCTTTGCTTCCCAAGATAATGTCGTCATCTTTACAGCCTAGTTGTTCAACACGCTGGAATTAGTTAAAGTTAGATCGATAACCATAATATTATGAAGTATAGACCAATAATGTCTTTGTAATGTCACTCGGCTGCAGGTGAAAAAATTTGTGATCAACGTTTTAAAAAAAGAGTACTTAAAGGAAAGGGAAGACATTGGAAAGGAAAGGGAAGACGTTTTGATACCATGAGTCCTAATATTTGCGAAAGACATAACATGCCATAAGCATTTGCAGATATCAATACGGCTTACACTAGCAATGACAATTTGGAAATTTTAAGTCATTCATAGCAAGTAAATAAAATTTGGCGGCAAAACAACGTTTGCCTGGTCAGCACATATCTTAAGCTGTTTCACAGATGGCCAGGGGATATACATATAACAAACCAAACATAACGCATTTAATCTTTTTATTTGCATATTATTAGGTACAAAAATATTTACATAATATGTGCCATTTTACACAACATAAATTTGTTTCATTCTATTTAATTTTTTGGGGACGGAATCAGACGTAAATATTTCCCCTGGCTTTATATATTTTTTGAATGAGACTTTATTGAATAACCCATATTCTTTCTTACTTTTAACTTTTAATTCTTATTTATACAAAAGCCGTATTCTTAACATATGTAGCAAGTATCTCCCCTGGCTGAAAAAAAACATGCATGTTATGTTCGCTACTGTTTTTTTTTAATCTCCATTTTTGTTGCTGTTTTAATTTTCGTTAATCACTTAAAATTGTCATTCAACATCTGCCGTAAACATTTAATATCCAGTCTTTCGAAAACCCCACTATCACTCCCTTTCACATTAAATGAAAAACAGAAATTAAATTGCTTGTTTTTTGTAATTTTCAGACAATTGTCAATTTTAAATTAAATACAATCCGAAATTGTTGCTGTTGCTGGCTGTCATTGTTGGAAAATTGTATTGTGTTGCATTTCGCCTTTACTTTGTATTGCATTCAATTGAGTTGCAATTATATTCATTTCTGTATTTTTTTCTTCTTCCTATTCACTCAATTTTTTGGTTGAAGAGGTCTGTCTGTGTCTGTACAGTCGATTCGTTTTATACGCTCTTTTGTAGGATTATGATAAAATTAGACAATTATAAAATTGCATTTAATTAAAAACATTTAATCAACACAATCATCATATATGACTGCAAACAAGCGTAATGCTTATGATGACAGGGGAGTAGAGGAGATGCTGATAAACGAAGTCATAGGTTGAAAATATTTTGTTAAAGCAAAGCAAAATACAAAAATCAACTTAAATTCTATGTTTCTTTAATTTTAAAAAGAAATCATTTTATGTTTCTACCAATCAATATAAGGTTTTAAGAAAATTAATCCAAGCCGGAAAGAAATCTAGAAGGAATTTGTCAATAAGAAAGTATATTTTCAATAGATTTTCTTTACCTCTTTTTGTTCGTTGTTGAACCGACTTTGCGCTTTCCTGCCACACACATTCTCCACAGGAAACGCCAGCTATTTTTCTTTTTTCTTGTTATAAGAAATTGGTAAGAAAATCTCGTTCATTGAAAGAAATGAAACGCCAAACTGATTGTCAGGCAGTTTTATATGTCACAAAGTCTAAAATGTAAAAAGAGGAAAATAAAAATCTGTTTGGGATTTGGTATCAATTTAATAAGTCTTTTTCAATCAACAATAAAAACTGAAAATAAAGATATAAAAAAATAAATATTTTTATTAAAGAAAAGGTTTGTAAAGATTTGGGGAATAAATTAAAATATGGTCCAACCATATTGCATAATGTTAATTGTAAATCACAACTTTACCACAAAATTTTTGCCCAAATTGATATCAAATTTCTTTGTTTCAATATTAAAAACTTAAGCCTAGAGAGATACACAATTGAGCAGCGCGTAAAAATAGTTGAAGAATTTTACGGAAGTAAATTTATAACGTGCATTTCATGATTTCTTTTTTTTTTTTTTTTTTTTTTTATTAAATATTGGAATAAATACGCCCTCATACCATTCAGCCCCAAGCACACGACCATTTTGGCGTTGGATCATTCACCAAATCAATCCACATTCGTTACAACCGAAACGATCTGTTTCCCCAAATTTGTTGGAGTTACATATTCACGTCAACCAAGTTACTTGTCAAGACGAATCGAATGAGCCCAAACTCAATGGGGTTGCGTCGTTTTATTACGGAGTTTCTACGGTCACCTTCAGGACCCATCATCAGATTAGTGTCATAATAATACAGCATGGTCATCCGAGTTATACATGCATGCATAATGTCAGTTCAATTGGAAACCGGAACTAAATTGAATTTAACTTGCTCGATTTGATTGCAGACGAAAATAAATAAGAGCGGCAAAATACAGAGGTCTCACAAAGGATTCTTGGACAAGTCGTTTATTAGCCACAAAAAATATATTTCTACTACTACCACTAGAGATCTGGAGTTATAAGTTCTGAAAAAAAATATATATATTTCTCAAAAAATAAATGCCTACATAGATAGAAACGTTTTACAATAAAGCGAAAAGTTTGATTTGCATTTGCTATATTGATTCGCACTTTTTAATCGTTGTTGACAACATTTTCTACAATTAAATTTTTGCCGCTATCACAATCCTGAACTTTCAAATGCATTTAATTTAAATATTTGTTAAACCTCTGAACAATGTTTATGGGTGTTTATAAAACTATGTACGAGTAGATGCGTTAATGTGCAACTGTATCTACAACTCAGGTCTGCTAATGTATCTCCATTGCGGTAAATTTGGTTTATTATGGATTCGTTCATGTGCACGTTCTTGCTGTTGTTGTTGTTGGCGCTGTTGACGTTGATGAGGTAAATATTTTATTAGAAAAATATGTTTGCAGGGTGCGTAGGGAGGGGATTGTGGTAGGTTTAGATGCATGTAAAAATAGCTTGGTTTAGCTGTCCGAATGTTGCACAGTGGGACAGCCAGTGATAACATGAAAGTACTAATACCTTTATTAAAAAAAAAAAATATACATATGTAAATCTTGATCCTATTTGCTTTGACCTTTATTTAATTCAATATTTGCAAATAATTTTTTAAATATTTAATATATTTTTCAATATTTTAAGAGCAGATAAGAAAATAGACGCGAATAATGTGAAAACCATAAAATTAATAATTATTAATCGGGTTAACTCTTTTCGAAAAGTTTAAAAATCACGATCGTCAAAATCGCCAAATAATTTGTTTTACAAAAAAGTACACAATTTTGTAAATTACTATTTATTACTTTGCTAACCAATACAAATAAAATATTACATGCAGCAATTTTTTGTTTTTTTAACAGCTGTATATCGTTCAAGTCACAAAATGCGATTTCGTGCAGAAATGGAATTGAATCCATTTTTTGATTATTCAAAAAACGAAAATAAAAAAAATATATAAAAAAAATTTCAGAATGAAACTATTTCTATGAGATAATACTAAATTCATTCTTGATATTAACAATGATTTCATTCCGAAAAGTCTCTTAGTTTATTGTTTTTTTTTTTAAAGAATCAAAAAAACAAAAAAAAAAAGAATTCAATAACGTTTCCAAATGGAATTAAACTCTGTGGCATGGCTTTATATGTCAATATTTCATAAGTGTCAACCTAATCAGTAGTATAAAAATTATGTTTAAAGGATCAACTCTATATTCCATTATTTTCAAAAAACTAATGAGAATTAAAGAGAGAAAAGTTCTAGTAAAATAACATAACTTTGTTCTTACATTTTATTTAATAACTTTTAGACTATATTAATTATTAAAAATATTTTTTATAAATCAAACAAACAAACAAAAAATTATTCCAAGTCGCTGGAATTCGATAAAAATTAATTGCTGTGATATATATTATAGTTTACTTACTGCCTGGTCCACTATGTCAATCGACATCGCTCGTTCGCATAAATACATTTGAAACAAAAACAAATTTTAAAATGTTTTTTTTTGGTATTTATGCGAGCGATCGATGTCGAGTGACATAGTGGACCAGGCAGTTAATTTTTTTTTTTTTAAAGAAAACAAAAATGATTATCTAGCCTAATAAATGTGCAAACCTTCATTGATCTTTCGTTGATTTAATATGAGGTTTAGTTTTCAATAATTTTTTTTTTTTTTTTTTTTTTTTTTTGAAAATGATTATCGAGCGTAATAAATGTGCAAACCTTCATTGATCTTTCGTTGATTTAATATAAGGTTTTTTTTTTTTTTTTTTTTTTTTTTTTTTTTTTTTTTTTTTTTTTTTTTGGATAGATCAAGATACATGACTCACTTCTCACTTTTGTTCAGTATCGTCAGTGGTAAAGCAGCTCTGAGCTGATGAACAGCTCTCGCGTCATCGTAGTTATTTCTTAAATGCGGTCAGGCTTGTTATTGTTCTCTTGATCAGTCTTCGAGAATTTTGCGCCTCACTCGCAATGCTTAAAGATTTGCGTCAACTAAGTGTATTGGTTTTTTTAGAGTTATTTCGTTGTTAACTAGGCTGCAACTTCCAATGTGAAGGCATAGGTCGTTATTGTCATTCACAGCAAATTACTGTTAATCATGGGCATATGGTCTCCGTCAGACCGCCCATGTTATGGAATCCTATACTTTGCATATTTGCTTTGCAGCTGTATAATGAAACATAATAGAATGTTCAATATCGTTTGGCAAGTCATCACGGAAAGACTAAGACCATTTCGTTCCGTGTGAAATTTTGTTTGTGCAATTCGAAAAACTTACGGTGCGTAATATCGAGCTACTGCTCTCATAGAATAAAGCATCTTCATATTGATGACGGGGGGCGGGTCATCAGAATTGTGACATCAATATTATCTACTGTTTTCCTTAGAACTAGAAGCATTCATTCCTAGCCAATTTTAAGTTTAGTTAAGATTTTTGCAGATCAAAAGTTTGGCTTAAATTATTACCGCATTTACTTTTGGAAATGTGTCACTGTGCTTGATTACTGAAAACATAAATGCATACCAGCGTGCGTACATTTTAAATGATTTTATTTTAGTGAGTTTTCTCTGGTTCTGTGTATTTTAAGTCATTCGTTTGTGCATAAATATCAAATGGTGCACTACAATGAACCATAAAGGTAAAGTGGAAATAATCAGCTTTCGGTCACATGCGTATGTGTGCGTTTTTAATATATGTATTTTTTTTTTCTTTATAGCAAAATAGCTGGAATGTTCGTACAAGGCCATCAATTCTAACAGGTCATACTATAGCCGATCATATAAACCTCTAAACACCAGCACTCTCAGCACTCTAAAGAATTACAAAAATGTTTTTGTTGTTGTTACGCTTGTTGTTGACGTGAGTGCCAACATTAACATCATATGGAACAACAGCAACAGCCAACAGTATACAAATCTGCGCCATCGCCATCATCATCGTCATCATGATAATGATGATGATGTAGTGAAACTCTTTGAATGTTCTGTACGGTAAATAATCATAAATAATTTTCAGTTTGCTACGCTTCACAATTTTTATGTTCCTTTTTTAATGTTTATGCTTTTCATAATCTGCTGCCTGCGTTCTTCATTAAGATTTTCAACTGTGCAAATGATTTTCACAACAAAACACACTGCAACACAGCTTACACAGCACAGCAGCTTTAGCAAGAACTACGAGTTCGACTGTTTATTGAAGCATTATGAATGAACACATTTTGCTTTTTTGCATATTTAGAACACACAAGATAAGCGGGTTGAAAAATATTTAATATTCTGTGTAAATTTAAAACGATATAAATAGACTTCGAATAGACACCGAACTGAAATAAGACAGCATGATCTCACCTCACTGTTTAAGGAAAATTGCAAAAAAAAAAAAAAAAAATAAGTTATATAAGCGAAGTTAATAAAAATATCTTTTTATATATTATGTAAGCTTCTAAGAAGGGAACACATTCTAAATAGGAAGAAAAAGTTGTGGAGTTTTCCATATTGGCTGCTCAAAGTTAAAATATGCAAATTTCAGCCCTTTAACTAAATATGGTCCTTCGAATCGTGCTCAAACTTGCAGAGTCTTCCGAGACTCGGTATATAAAACATATTAAGCAAAATTTCAAATCTAATCAAAAATAGCTTCAAAATAAATTTACGTAAAGTGGTCCTTCGAATAATAATGCCAGCTTTTTTTAAGATGGTAATAACTAGTTGACTTAATGTAGTTCCTCAAATCATTATCTAGCTTATTTTGGAGCCCAGAAGAGCTTAAAAATAACCTCGTTTATAGTTTATACGATAACATATTTAGAAGCTGAGAAATGCTAAATATATTATCTTTTATATTCACACTAAATGGTCCTACGAACCAAATTATCGTTGCCATACTCAAACAAAGTTCTATTTTTCCCTAAAGCATAATGCTAGCTAGCGCATGTACATATGTTTAAGATGGTGAACAATTAATCATCCAATTTTACGGAAAAAAATTAATTTCAATATATTTATTTGGGCCTGTACAATTTTTCTGTTACTAAAAAAAATATGACATTATCTGGTCTAACTGTGTATTAACAAATTTGTACCCGTTTTGTCACTTTTTCCTAACTTTTTGCAATATTTCTGGCGATAACTGTTGGCATTCCTGTCGAATATTCTCCTTAAGGGCTGCAATACTCTCGGGCTTCTTGGCATAAGCCCGCGGCTTCAAGTAGCCCCGAATTAGGAAGTCTGGGATTATTAAATCAGATAATCTTGGTTACCATGCCAAGTAGCCTAAACAGTACATAATGCGTTCAGAAAATGCTTGAAAAAATAGAAAATGGCCAGCCGGATTGGGGAGGGTTGTGCATCATACCTGGCTCTCAAGCTACAATACATAATTAAAAAAATTGTTTTAAAAAATATTTTGTTGTTATTTTTTTGATTTTTTTAATTATCCATTGACAACTAAAAATAAATGTTATCATCTGAGCTCTCAATTTCATCTGTTATGAACTTGTCATGTTATTGTCTCAACATGGTATAAGTCACTTACTGGGGGTCTTCATTAGCCATGAACTTGGTATGAGCATCATGTCGAAAATGTCAGAATGGCGCCGAACTCAACACTTTGATAAGGCAAATTATATGACTAATCAGAACATACGTATTTGCTACATACAAGAACATCAACTTATTTTAAACTACGATCTGATGACGTTATGTTCACACTCATAGAAAAAATCATCTTTATGTTTACGACCGCGGGTAATCAGAATTGTGATATCAATAGTATGTAAATAGTCATCAGTAATATGAAAACTGACACCAATCTCGACGACCAAAGTCAGCAGACAATTTTGTCATATATTAAGTATCATCAATGCTACGACTTTGGTGACATCAATTCAATTATACATTTTACTAATAATATGTGTAATTGCTCGAGCTTAAGGCCTTCTTTGGAATTTTTCGTTTTTTTTTTTAGCCAGATAATTAAAAACCAAAAAAAAAAAAAACTAAAAATTCCAAAAAAGACCTTAAGCTTGAACAATTACAAATATCAAGAAAGAAAAAAACGGTCGAAGTAAAGAAATAATAAGAATTTTATTAATAGTTATAACATATAAAATTTGTCAAAATGGATTATAAAAAAAAACCCCTAAACAGTGTTATAATATTTTCTATTTATTGTTGAAAACGAATTTGGTTGTTAAAATTATTATTTTTAAATTTAAATAAACTTTTAAAAAGTAAAAATTGCATCATATTAATAACATTTAGTCATCATTAGTCACATAAATATAATGACAACGTAGGGAGTAAAATAAAAAGAAGAACTACGAGCCAAAGAAAGACAATATTTTCCCGTACATAGCATGCACACAATTAAAATATGATAATGCACCACACAGACATTGTATTGATGGCAGGAAGTCATCAAATGTATTATTAGAACATTTGTAATTCTCATTGATTTCTTGAAAATGGTAGAATATAAAGTTACGTGTTTAAATATATTTTTGAAATCATTAAATTGAACTGGAGTTTAGTATTGATGATACTTCGTCATTAAATTTTCTTCACGTGCCATTTTTCTGATGTTAATGAGCTATCACATCAATGAGATTGAATCCAAATGCGCCATTCTATTGATGATAATTTGTAATTACATTGACTTCATTTAGTAATTTCTTCGGTATTGGAGTTTCCTTGTATTGATTACATGCTCACATCAAACATATTCTGATATAGCATAACCATGATGTCAGTATGACATTTCATTGATGAAATAATTGTAATAATTGCTGCTATGGATAATTAGAGCAACTGATGTAATGATTGACATCACAGCGATGAAAAATATCATGGGATGAAAAATGATGACATTTGACATTGCATTGATGTCAAAATACATCACAGTTATGACAGTTTTTCTATGAGCGCATGTCATGTTCAAGTCGATGGCACGTGAAGACCAGGAGTTAGCAAAAGTAACTTAACAATATGGCCGCCAATTTAAAATGTGTTGTCAACTTAAAGTTTGCTACCTCTATAAATAATGCCATTTAAAAATAAAATATAAAAAAAAATATTTTAAAGCCAAACTCTGACATCTATTGTTAATTGATTGTTTATTTGATTTGATATTTCTGTAATTTCTTATCACCCCAAATTTGTCAGCAGTTTTCCCTTGCCAGGCAGTCAAATGTCAAATACTGACTAAAAAAATTATTTTTTCTTTCTCTTGTGGTTTTAAACACAAAAATTTATCTTCCATTGTTTTATTATATAATCTTTGAAATTTCTGAGAGCTTTAAAGCGCCAAAACAGAAACAGACAAAACGTGCAACAAGATCATAGCTAAGTAATAAAGATTTACGTTGCTTTTTCCAACACACAGAAACGGCACCGAAAAAAAAAATTAAATAAAATTCACTGACATAAAAAGTCATAAAATCTAAACGAAAATTCAAAAGCACAATAAAGCTAAACAATAGATCGTTTTAAAGCTTACAAAATAGAGACAACACGAATAAAATTAAGCAAAAAAAAAAATTGTCTGTCAGAATGTCAAGCCAATTGGACACGTTGCATTTACACTCAGTGCTTTTTGTAGCATAAAGACAGAAATCATAAAAGATTTATAAATAAATATAATATAAAAAAATAGTTTGTATCGCCAAGTAAAATAAGTAAACAGATACGGTACAAATAAAGAATTTAAGCTGCAAGGAAAAAAACAAAAGTCAGCGGTCAGATACTAAAATGTTAAATTTAAGCAAATCCTCGAAAATATACACATTTTTTACGTCTGAAATTGTAGAGTTTCTTTCAGTAGCTTATAGATTAAAGAAACCAATTGAATACAACATGGACAGTAAATGGGATTATTCACCTAAAAACGGAAGCAAGTCCTTCTTTCTATGTCATGTGTTAGTCATACATTTCATCCATTTTCGTTCGTACGCTAGTTAACTATGTCAGACAGAAATTCGCATTATATCGGCGGAAAAGGCATTCATTTACCTTTCGAACGATATGCCATTTATTTCGCTCAGACTTTTTGGTTGGGCTCCACAAGGGTTTGAGTGGGACCATACACTGAAAAACACAAAAGTATCGTTATCTAAAAAACGGTACTTAAGAAAAAAAAATTACAGCGTTTTTCGTGTTTAGGAGATCTCAATTAACTTATCTAGGCATGTGGCGCTCTTGGTATTTTTCCAAATTTAAAATTTGTAAAGCTGTGTTATCTAGAACTATTAGAAGGCGGCTATATGAAGGTGCCTTATGTGAATCCATCGAATGGATTTTGTCAAAAAAATACCCCCCGGGGAACAGGTTTTACCTAGGCGTATTCCTAACCAGGGCACACTATTTTTCGGGTAAAGAGGGGAAGAGGTCCCTCCAGGAAGCCGCATTACTAATGTTGTGTTGGCTTCCGAAACCCTTACCAAGGGCAGAACGGGGATCAGTATTATCCCCGGGGGATTCTGCTTGCAGTTCAACCCGGGCTGGTCATGGTGGAGGTGCCTACCTTGACTGAAACGTTCTGGCTGTGGTTGAAACATAAAACGAAGGAAGCGGGTGTTAGTATCCTTGATAATTGTTTGGTGTGTGGCTTTTTTCGGGAACTAACAATCTCCCGAGGGTTTGTTGCCTTTACAACAAATACCTGTACTGTAAGGAAACAGTGATGACCGTTGACAGGTGAGTTGGTTTAAGGGCTGATGCTGCTGGTGGGCTTCGGCCTAGCAACTCATTAAGCCTTGTCTTCTATTGTTACTGGGAAATTGTATACAGAAGGGATTAGAAGGACCGAACGCCTCAACAAGAAGTTTCTAACATGGCCACAAACATATGGCAAAAGTTGCTATCTGTGTGAGTCTAGCCAGCCACGCGGGGGCGCTGGTGAATCGTGAACAATTCACTCCGTGGAACTAGTCCATCATCAGATAAAGCCGCGAGGCAGATGCTGATGTAAATCTTTTTTACAACTTTCGAAAAAAATATTAAGAAACCAATGAGATTTTGGAAAAATATTTTATGGAGTAACGAATTCAAGTATTGCCGATGGGCATCAGATGTAAAACTCGTCTAGTTAAACAACAATACAATCTCTGATATACCATCAAATGAATTTACTATCAAGAATGTTTTAATTATATGACCACCACTGTATGTGACATATTTTTTATATTCATAAACATTAGCACTATTTTACTAACAAGTTTGCTTTTAACTATTGTATTGCAAAAATTCTGTTTAACCGGTTTCTTCTTTAATTATTTGTCAGAAACCGTTTTTCTTTTAACCACTTTTACACCACTTTACAATCACTATGTATTTTAAAACAGAAATCTAATAAAAATAAATCATAAATAAATTGTACACTTTCTGTTTTAAATTTTTCATACCAGCCTCGCTTTTTCGATTCCTTTTTTCTTTTTTTTTTTTTTTTTCTTTTTTTTGCCAGAAAGAACAGCATTTGAATATTTACTCTCAACATTGCAAGAATAAATCTTTCATCTAAATATTTAATAAAAAAAATTTTTATAGAAATCGTGAATAAAAACTAAAATGGAAAAAACTCTCCAGCCAACCAGACGATGTGAAAGGCGAACTGATGCAAAAAAATAATCTTATTTTTTCGTTAAAACTAAAAACAAGAAATAAAATATATTGAAAATAATAAGACTTTTATAGTCCAAAGAAATTAAGCCAAACAACACTTAATGGCATAAGAAATATTTAATCAAAATGATCATAACAAATCACGCAATCTAATCAAATAGAAAGAAATAAGAAATGCAGAAAGAAAAACTGAAAATAATAATATCAGCAGTTTAAGCCAATTAATAAAGAAAGCTTAACAAGTGGTCATGTCAATTTCAAAGCAACTCATAACTATAAAAGTGTCATAACTCAAAAAATGGGTTTTATAATATACTATTACTATTTTCAGTTTGCCATTCAATTCAATTTATTTCTTTCATTTCTTGGCGTTTACAAAATTTGCTTATAATAACACATACATAAAGTTTAAGGACTTTTCCTTGTTCTACTTAAATATAATTATTTTTATTTCTATTTATGAGGAATTTTAATACTATTACGTATATAAATTAAAGGTGAAAACTCACAAAAAAAACTTTGTCAAAATTTATTTTAAAAAAAAGTTACAAAACTTATTCAAAAAAAAAAAAAAATATAGTTTTGGTTTCATGTACATATTTGTTACCAAATGAGTAAAGCTTAACAAACTGTTATTAAAAATTTGTATTCAGAAAGCACATATTAACTGATATGTGATTTAGGCAATTTTGAATTTTTGAATTGGTAACAGTACACATAAAATTTCCAAAAAATTTTGGCTTATGTTCGAATGATGCAAAAAATATGTATTATATTAATCGGTAACCGAATTATCGAATACTTTTTGGTTGTAAAATTATGAAAAAACATTTGCATACAATAAACATTTCTTTGCTTTTATCTTTTAGTGATACATTTTAATGAATAAAGTTAAAAAATGTATAAATAAAACCAAATTGAGCAGATTTTCGAGGGCGAATGAGATGTACTTTTTTCATTACGAATAACTTTACTATAACTTTTTTGTACATCACTTTTGTGTGTGTTAATTTTTCTCATTCAAAAATACAAATTTATTAAAATTGAAATATGAATGGAAGAACCACATACATACAAATTCATATGTATTTGGACACATTTTTCAATATCAAATAAATTTTTTTTCATATTTATACATAAATACATATGAAATACATATCTACACAAACATGCATGTTCTCACTCTTATATGATCAAATAGGATTTTGTCTTGAATAATTAAATTGAGGGCAAAAACCAATAAGAGGAATTATGACAAAAAGCAGGCTGAAAGATGGGCAGAAGGTTTATTAAAATTTCAGCATTTGACAAAGACTTAATATCAATATATTAAACAAATGTTGGTTTCTGAATAATACTTTAGGGAATTTTGCTTAATAACGATAAGTAAACGTTTAGTAAGTTTTTTTGAATAAGGCTGTTAAAAGCTACTTAACTTACTAACTAATCTAAGGGAGAGGGGCTGGCTCAACTATGTACTCGTGTTTCGAATTGGAACATTTAAAATTAAAATCATTGCAAAATATATCTATTTGGTCCACCATCAAGTCAACTTCCATTATTTGGTGAAATCTCTCCGTAGATTATCGTCTAGGAAGGTTGTAAATTAACTTGGGAAGTTTATTTTCAGGTTAATTTACAATCTTCCTTTGCAACTAAAACATTTTTTCACTTTATACATTTTCTCA
This sequence comes from Thecocarcelia acutangulata, assembly GCA_914767995.1. Taxonomy (NCBI): domain Eukaryota; kingdom Metazoa; phylum Arthropoda; class Insecta; order Diptera; family Tachinidae; genus Thecocarcelia; species Thecocarcelia acutangulata. The sequence continues at coordinate 17,208,600 of OU612097.1, forward strand.
TAAACAACTTATTTTTTTGAGTTAGTATAAAGTACGCATAGCAAAATATGATCACCTGTGCTAGCAACGCGCCTTGCTTAAGACTTTGCAATGTAAACTTTCCGAGTATAAAAGCGGTGTTACGAGGAGATACTGAATATTATAATAATAATTACAATTGAACTTAAAACTATAGTGAACGAAAAACCCCAGTATTATTGGCAAAAAAAGGGTGAGGCGTAACATTTTTTGTTTGAAAACTGTCCTCTTATTGTAAGATTTTTGACAATTCTATTAGGGAAATCATTGTTTGCGAAAATATTTTCACCTTGATAGTTTATGTGTAGAAATTATGATCACTTATAGTTAAAACCTGCAAAAAAAGTGAGTAAATTTGGAAGCCCTAAAAGTACTTTGTACTATGCAAGCATATAAGAACGCACTTTCGCAAAAGGTCTTACTATAACGCTGTTAAAGGAAGTGCATATGTACTCATATAATTTTGATTCACCAGCATCCCCGTGTGGCTTGCAAGGCTCATATAGAACGCAAATGTTTGCCATAAGTTTGTAGCTATATAGACAAAGCCCTTGCTAAAGAGCTAGAGCCGTTTAATGCCTCCTGCATGCAATTTCTCTGATCTCAATGGAAGACTTAAGGAGTTAGTTGGCCGAAGTCCATTAAGAACATCAGCCCTTAACCAGCTCACCTGTCCAGCGATCACTCTTGGTTCCTTACAGGCAAATTCCCCTTTAAGCGATTTTTAATTTAAATCACAGCTAGAATGTTTCAGCCAATGTAGACACCTCACCGCCGTAATGGTCTGCAATCTCTCGGTGGCTTTGCTAATCTCCATCCAATTTTTACTGTTGGTAAGAGTTTCGACCACAACATAAGTTATGCGCCTTCCTATAGTTTATTTGCTACAACAAAACAAGCCCCAGAAAACAGAGAGACCTGGTTTGGTGTGCTTCAAGGCAGAACCTGCCTGCCGGGGGATCGACATATTGGTAGCTAGAAAACACACAAAAACAGTGATATTTTTTGCTTTTGATTTGATTTTTACAGAGCTTTTAAAATAAATAAAATAAAACAAATTGCAGAAACTTTCATCATCCAAATTTAAGCGCTTATTTCTTAAAGCCAAATTTGCCTTTTTTTATGATGAATTGTTGAAGTCTACATTTAAAAGCCTTTTCAACACACCAAAAATTGTTGAAGTTTAAATAATTTTTTATTAACAAAAAAAGAAGAAAAAAAAGAATGAATTAAAAAAATTATTTCACTCACACAATATGGCGTGATATGACTACATTAAAATCATTAATTTTTGTATAATTTTGTGTGTGCGTTTTTATTTCGGTTTTTATGCCAGTAATGCTATTTGGAAGCTTAAACAATAGAGTAGAGCTGTAAGCAACACTTAATCACCGTCATTATCATCAATGGCAACAAAAGGCGCATGCAGAAGCAGTCGCAACACCAGAAACAGCATCACCGCCACTGCCAGCAACAACAATAGATTTTTCGATACTATTGTTGCAGCTCCAAAAATATAAAAAGATCTACAACAAATTCTCATTTGCTTAATTTTTGATTATATTTATATGTATATTTGTATATGTGTTTCTTTTTCGTGTGTTTTTAGTTTAAGCCATTGTTATGTTCCTCCCATCGTTATTAAAAAAGAATCTGAATAAAGATTATTCATTAAAAAAAATAAATTTTTTTTGGATGTAACATGAATTTTGTATGCATGTCACACGGTAGCTGAACGTAATACTTAAGCATTCATGGAGTATTAAAATAATAAAACACTTGCAACAATACAATTCATAATTTTTTTCCCCTTATTTTTTGTGCTGTTTTACATACAAAAGTAACTGCAGGTTGTTTGGATTAAAGTCATGAAAGGGTTTTAAAAGAACTTTTTAAGGGTTTAAAAATAAAAAGATGAAACAAAACAAAATAATATAAAAGAGACAAGCCAACATTTAATGCTGCGAATAAAAACAAAGCAAAACAAGAAATCGTAGAGCGGCATTAAATAAATGATACGAGTATAAATTTACATTCAAAACTGTTTATAATATTTTACTTATTTACGTAAATCGAATAGATCAAAGATTTATTAAATAAATAAATTTGTTCTACACATTTAACTCTCACTTGTCACAAGTATTTTTTAAAAAGTTATATGTAGCAGAACAAATTATATTTATCTTTTATTTAATTTTATTGAGGTAGTTTCCGAACCCTGATAATAAACTTTCATAAATACATGATAGTAAACTTTAAGACATATATACATACATAAGAACATATATACAATGGACTAATACATATCGATGAATTTGCGTATAAACAACTGTTAAATATCCTCTCATTGTATTTTATCATAATCATTAATATTAAATATTGCTCTTTGTAATTTATGTTGCACAGAGAGAATGTAACAACAGTTTAACTCTCATTCCAATATCTCTGTTAAATATCACTTTTTATCATTTTCAGTTTCCACTATGCAAGTTTTATTGCTGAACTGATTAACTTTTAGAGAACGGGATGAGGTATTTTACCTCATCCAGTAAACGAGTACATACTTGCATGTACTTGCAATTCGTTTTGCTTTCATATTCGTATGTATACTACTCAAGCTAAACTTAGTTCAGTTTAAGCTATAAGACTTGTACAGTGGAAACGGCAAAGAAAGTTCAAAGAAGAAAATGAAAAATTGCAATCTTATTTTCTTGTATAGTGGAAATAGGCACTCATAATTAATTTGTATTGCACATTACTCTCTCTAGACGACTTAGTGCCAGTTTACACACATTAAGTTTAACTCGTCAAGTCTTAACTTTGTGGGAGAACGGGGAAAAGAGAATGAAAAAAGGTGCAGACTTGACGGTACCGTCAAGCTTAAAATGAAATGCCAAAAAATATGAAAACTTGAAGGCAAAAGAACTTAAACTTGACAACAAAGCTTTTGTGTGTGAACATAAATGCAAGTTCAAAAGAAAATTGAAGCAGAATTGATCAAGAAAACCTGATATGTGTAAACTGAGACTTATTATTTTCAAAATTTCAAGTAAGCTCCTGTTCAAGGCGAATTCATAACAGGTGCAATTGACAGCGCAGCTGATAACTTTTTTTTAATTTTAATCTTTTTCAGATGTCAATGGAATAATTAAAACAAATTAAAAAAAAAAAATTAACAATTTTTTATATTATTATTGCATCTTGAGCGCCAGATATCATCCAGAATTCTCCCCAATCTGGCTGGCCATTTTCACCTTTTCAAGCTCTATCATCTGAGACTTTAAGTTTCACGAAATAATTAAAACTTTCACGAAATAATTAAGTTTTTTTTTATTGTTTTATTTTTTTAAAAGAAATTTAAACAAAAATTTTTTTGAAACAATTTTTTAAGTTTTGTATTGCAACTATCATTCAGAATCCTGCACAATCTGGCTGGCCTTTGTCTCCTTTCCGAGCTCTATGATCCGAGACTTTAATTTTCACGAAATAGTTAAACGTTTTACGAAATAATTAAAAGTTTATCTTTTCTTGTAAATTTTTTTATTATATATTTTTTTTAATTCCTTTTTGTGTTTATATTTTTCCCTGACGTTTGAAAAAGATTTATTTTTTGTAGTGTTGTATTTATTGCTCTTGCATACACCTGATACGAATTCGCCTTGCTCCTGTTTGTAATAATTTTATTCATTCAATGGATGGCAATTAAAAAGGAAACATCTACATTAAAAACCCGGTTGTTTAATTTTTTTCAAGCCAACGTACTAAGTAATTAGCGAAGTAAGTCACAAGACCATAATTGGACTATTGAGGCTACTCGCAATACAACCCCCCAATTCTTGCAAATCATCTGCGAAAGGTCACTGGCGTATCGCTTTGTCCGATCTTTTTGGCCTGCAATAATTGGACCACTTAGTGCGGGCACTACTGCCACTACAAATTGGCATCCAACGTAAAATTTTTCAAAAAGTTTAAGAAATGTTCAAATTTTTACGAATTTTATATCGCAATTTTTTTAATTAAGCCAAAACTATTGCCAAATAAAACACGCTGCTGTTGGACAAAACTAGTCAATGAAAATTGAGGTGCCTGTGTTGTGAAAGTCTTTGTCGCCACAGTAAACTTTATAAGCTGTAAATAATAAAGCTATTACTTTTACAATAGACAACATGCCATGAGCAACGCAAAATTCCCAAAAAGGGTATATTTCCCACACTTTATAACGCATGGGTATTTTGTCAGCTGTTAAGCTATTTGTGTCTAGTTTGATTTGGCATTTCAACATTAGAGCTGTGCCGGGTCGTTCGCTTCAGTGACCGGTCACTCTCGTGTCAATTACAAAAGCCTGATTCATTCGTTCATATCGTTCAATCGGTCATTTTGAACGATCGGTCATCAATTACTTTTCTCATAAAAAGTAGAAATACAGTTATTATACCTAAATTTAATTTAAATTCAACTAAGAATTTAACCAACATTTCAGATATTGAACGGATATACAAGATTAAATATAACATCTTATCATACACTCACAATTTAAACAAAAAACTTTTAACAGAACCATGAATTACTTAGACAATTTAGACATGATATGGAAATGTGGATATATATGTCGGAAGGTGATTTTACATTTAAGAAATTGGAGGAATTTTTAGCATATGAAGATATTGCTGAAGTTCGCTATCGCGAACAGCAGCAATATTTTCTACAGAAAGAGCCGTACGAACATGCACTAATGTTTCCACATCTCCTAGAAATCCGATTTGCTCAAATTTTTGCACGTTTTTTCCAATTGTATATGCAATTGGACGATTAAATTGAACAAAGAAATCACGTACTGCATTATATCCTCTATAAAAATAGCCTTTAGTAGCAAAACTAAAATCAGTTCCAAACACATGTCTGTTTTTATTCACACAAAAGTAGTTTTCTTAATAAATGAAACAAGTATCTACCCTGGTTGAAACAAATTCAATTTGTATGATATGATCCCTACTGTTTATCTCCATTTTAATTTTTTTTAATCAGTGAAAATTGTCATTCAATATCGAATATTTCATATCAATTTAAAAAATTTAATTTCAAAAAAAAAAAATCTATACCTCTGTAAAAATACCCTTTAGCAGCAAAACTAAAACCCAGTCTTTGATAATGCCATGTTTTTTTTTTCTTAACTCACACTACAACTCATTTAGTTGCTGCTTAATTAAATTTTAAATACGAGGGCTGGTCAAAAAACACCGTTATTTTTAAATTTCATGGGTTACGTATGTTCGTTTTTCACATTTTTTTCTGTTATGTTGGTACACATGTCTGTTTTTATTCACACAAAAGTAGCTTTTTTAATAAATGGGACAAGTATCTCCCTTGGTTGAAAAAAGTTCAAGTTGTAGATTATGATTCCTACTGTTTTTTTCCATTTTTTTGTTATTTGATTTTTTTTTAATCAGTGAAAATTTTATGTTGGTACACATGTCTGTTTTTATCCATACAAAAGTTGTTTTCTTAATAAATGGAACAAGTACTCGTACTTCCCCTGGTTGAAAAAAAGTTCAAGTTGTATATTATGATCCCTACTGTTTTTTTTTTTTCGTCTCCAGTTTTTGCTATTTGAATTTTTTTTTTTAGTCAGTGAAAATTGCCATTCGTTATGGAATATTTCATATCAATTTGAAAAATTCATCCGCGTTTTATTTCATTTGAAAAAAAATTATATACCTCTATAAAAATACCCTTTAGTAGCAAAACTAAAATCGGAATTAAATCCAGTTTTTAAAAATACCATGTTTTTTTCTTAACTCACACTACAAATCAGTTAGCTGCTGCTTAATTAAATTTTAAATACGAGGGCTGGTCAAAAAAAAAAAAAAAAAAACGTTGGTTTCAAGCTTCGATTTTCACATTTGTTCGATTTTCACATTTTTTTCTGTTATGTTGGTACACATGTCTATTTTTATTCACACAAAAGTAGTTTTCTTAATAACTGAAACAAGTATCTCCCCTGGTTGAAAAAAGTTCAAGTTGTATAATATGATCCCTACTGTTTATTTTATCTCAATTTTCTGCTAATTAAATTTCTTTTAATCAATGAAAATTGCCGTTCAATATGGAATATTTCATATCAATTTAAAAAATGCTAGTGTGTTTTATTCCATTAAAAAAAAGTTCTATACCTCTATAAAAAATGCCCTTTAGTAGCAAAACTAAAGTCGGAGTTAAAGCCACTCAAATTACAACTCAGTTAGTTGCTGCTTAATTAAACTTTAAATATATTTTTAAATTAATTTTCTCTTTTATATCTCATTAGCAATTGTTTTAGCTTGGCAAACAAATAAATAATTCACACAATAAACTGTCATATGAAAAAAGCTTTATTTTGCGCTAAGCTGGCAAAGGATTTCTTTCTGTTTTTTCCCCCTGTCACTGTCAAAAATGCCAACATTAAAGCTCGAGCAACGTGTCATTCAAATTTAAGGGACGAGTTAAACATTTTGCTTTTTTGGTTTGATTAAAGAGAGTTTTTAATGCTTGTTTTTTTTTCTGTTTTTTTGTTCTTATTTTCAGTGCAGAGTTGTGTGATTTAAATTCCTTAATGACTAAAAAGTACATTTTTCACAATAACAAAAATAAAACATTTTACAACAACACAGCGTCATAAAATTGTTCGTACATTGGTTTGTTTGCTTTTAAAAACATGTTCTAGTAAAATGCTGTAGTAATAAATTTTTGGTGGCATGCAGCAAAGCAGCAGAGAAATATGTTTAATATTTGCCACATTGCATGTTTATTTTATTAAGTGTGAAATGTACACAAATTCGTCAACGTCATGGTTATTTGCTTTAAAAAAAACCAAATGAAAATAAATTTTATGTTTTGGGCAAAAAAAAAAAAAAATGGGAATAACAGGATGAAACATTTATCATAAAAATTTCAATTAGAAAAAAAAAACAACTTAGCACATAAAACTTCTGGATAATCAAAGGAAAAAAACTAAAAAAAAAATTATTACAAACATGTAAAACATATTAAAGAAAAGTGACTCTAAAATCTTAAAACTTGTCGAATAGGAGGAAACACATTTTAAATTAAAACTTACCTAAAATAACACTGTGGCACAAATGCAATTTAAGAAAAGTTAGGTCGATTCTGAGAGTGAAAGGTGAATATAGAGGCTAAATTAGAAGCCCCGCAGCGCCGCATTTGTTTATGTTAGTTCGCTTTTTTTTACTTGACCTTGGGACTTTGCAGTCAAATACCGATTTTCAGCATATTCTTTTTATGTTTTTTTTTTTATCTATGCTCGTTACCCAGCATTGGAGCATCATCGTCTAAGATGCTTAGGCGAACGGAGCTTCAATGTCCTATCATTTTTGGCCGACTGCGTTAGCTTCTATCATAAGAAGTAGCGTATGGCTAGTAAATCAGCAAGTAATGCCACATTAACTAGTTTTCCACCTTTTCTTTCCCTCTCCCTCACTCCTTCTATATCCCTATAACTTTTATTTTTCTTTTATCATATTCTAATTTTTCAGGCAATCACAAAGGGAAGGACCTCCAGGACCCACATAACCTGGAGCATCCAGGTAATTTTTGGAGAATCCAGCGGCCTGCCTACCTAACCTACCTAACCTAACTCGTCGACTAATTGATATTTTTAAATCTGTAAAAGCCAAATTATTGCTAGAGGCCTGCGCAACAACTAAAATTTAAAAAAAAAAATTGATTTAGAAAATTTTTGTGGTATTTATGAAGTAAAATGTTAAAAAAAACTGATTATTTTTTTCATGCTTTTTGAAAATATTTTTCACAAAACTAATGTGGTGTTTATGGAAGACAAATGAGTGGCACGTCTAGAAAATTTGTATGATATTTAACCAAAATATTGAGTATATTTCATACAAAGTTTCTAGGCGCATCACTCATTCGTGTCCCATAAAAACCACATAAGTATTTTTCTACTGATGATTAGGGTAGCTCCTATAAAATGTCGACATATAGATAGCTGGGAAACATAGAAGACAATCTATTTATAATTTTTTATTGGTATCAATGTTAGAAGCTAAAATAGCGAATAAAAACTCAATTGTTTGAATAACCTTATTTCATTACCAGAACTGCTTTAAAGCAAAAAAAAATTGTTTCAGTTCGCTTACGCGACATTTTCTAATAAAACCCGGTTTAGGCTATATCTCGGGTATATAAGGACCTATATCTGAAATTTTTTTTTGCCTTTTAGTCACCATGCTTAATGAGTGTGCGAAGTTTGAAGCAAAACAAACAACTTTTTTTTCGAAAAATTTAATACAAAATTACAAAAATTCATGGCTTTTTTCGGAATTTTGAATATATCTCAGCTATACGTGAACCGATATTACTGAATCTCAATAGCAAACACATGGCGATATCGAGTAATAGAATGATGTTTATGGTTTTATTTCTAATGGTTGTCTCAGAAACGGTATTTCAACGACCGACAGACGGACATCGCTTAATCGACTTTTCCATTAATTCTGAATCAGAATATATATATACTTCATAGGGTCGCAAATAAAAACTGTAGAAATTACAAACGGAATTACAAACTTATATACACCCTTTACATTTTTGTGGAGGGTATAATTAGATTTTTAAGAAGAGTAATTTTTAAGAAAAGTACTTTCCAAACAATATACCATTTAAAAATGTCTGCCCTTAAAGAAATCATCGTTTTAAAACAGTAATTGCTGAATAGATCAAACATTACACATTAAAATAAATCGTGTTTTCGAAAAAATGTGCCTGTAAATAGATATCTTTCAGTTCCTTAAAAAAATAAAGTAACTTTGAATACTTTAGGTAAAACTTATCTTTAAAAAAAAGGCAAAGTTTAGAAAAAAAAACCCCGTTACAAGAATTGTCCATTTAAATGTCACCTTCATAAAAAAATAAAATAAGTAAAAATATCCGTTTTGGATGATGACTATCACTCAAAACTTTTTAGATTTCCACTCATGCTATCATCCAACTAATTCACGAAACTACAGCTCATATTTTTCATCATATAAAATAAAACATCATTCAAGCATTTGCTTCGAAAATTTACACATCAACTCAACTTCAAACAAGTTGAACTCAGCAACAACATATTGTTTTATCTGAGGAAGCAGCTAACACTGCCACAACAACGAAACAACACCAAACTATAATTATCGTCATCATCATCATCATCGTCAGCATCAGCTTCAGAATGAAAATCATCTGCAACATCAACGCCATATCACTCGTATGGTATATCAGAAACACTGTCATATATACATATGTTTGTATGTATGTACTCGTACATATTTATCATATTGTTGTATGAGATATTGTTAATATCAAATGATAAAGTGTGAATCATTCATTGATGATGATGAAAAGGTAGGGGGCTCGAACAGACTTACAAAAAGGCAGGCAGTTTAAATGGTGTTGCAGTGATGAGAATGATGATGACAATGTTGATGATGAAACGAACAGAAAAATATGGCTGTTGCTGTTGTTCGGTATTGTTATAATTCATTCAGTTTATTTTTGTTAAAATGTTTAGCATGTCCATTTATCATTAGAATGTCAGACAAAGTTCAGAAAAAGAAATTAAGGAGATGTCAAAAGAGAAAAGGATAAAAATTAATCTCTAGCTGAAAGAAGTTATGCAATTCCTAAACGAAGCACGAAAATAACTACAAATGAAATTGAATACTTTTCATTTTCTTTTGTAAGATAAGAAAAAAAAAGGTGTAGGCTGTGAGGCATAATACACTTGTACGTACAAGTAATTATGTAATTTTAGAGCGTTAGAGAACTTGATCCAAAAGCTTTTATAATATAACAATACCTCATGCAGTTACGTAAGTCTAATACAAGGACGGATTGATATTAAAGCTGCTTAGATAGAAAAACAAAATTTTTTTCAAAAAGCATTTATTTCTCAACATGGTCTCCTTTAGCTCAGTAGTAAGATGATATTCCAACTTTTTTATACGATCTGAATGACACGATTTTGCAAACTCCTCAAAGTACGCAAAAGTTTCGGTCATCACTTTGTCGTTTGAGATAAGTCTTTTCTCTGCAAACCATTTTTGCAAGTTTGGAAACAGAAAAAAGTCACTAAAAGCTAAATCTGGACTATACTATGACCAAACAATTCAAAGTGTATTTCACGTAATTTTAGCATCATGTCTTAAGCCGTGTGAAACAGTGCGTTCTTTCTTGAAGAAAGAGAACTTTTTCTTCTTTAAATGTGGTCGTTTTTTCTTGATTGGATAAATCAATTGATCCAATAATACTTCTTTGTGATTGTGTATAGTTTTTCAAGATAATCTATGAGCAATTTTCCGTTTCCATGACAAAATACAGTGGCCATAATCTCCATAATCTTGCCAGCCAAATGTTGAACACACGTTCATATGATATGTTTACCATCATATATCAAGTAACTTGACTCAGCAATCATTTTATATTTTTTTTTATAGCAGTACTCAGGGGATGACCCATACATATGCAGTGCATTGTACCAGAACTAGGAAAATAGGTTGCGAGGAGGGGAATGGAGAGAGTAGAGCTTGTGAACATTTGACTTGAACTTTCCAACGTTATAACAGGCAGGAAATACGTCTGCAGGCAATTTATTCCACAGGCGAGGCGTACGGGTGAAAAACGAACTCTTTCTGTAATGCGTAGTATGATTTCTTGGGCAATCGACCATAAATGGATGAACTCTGAACGATGAACACGTGATAACTTAAAGTGTGCGAGTTAAGGGAACAAGATCCCTAATCTCGTTAGAGAAAAATCTATTGTAGTAACGATAGAACAGAGTAACGCACCCCACACTGCATCGATGCTCCAGTGAGCCAATAGAGTCAGATATCCTACTGTCACCAATGACCTTCCTCGCACCCTCCTGCACACGGTCGAGTAACCCCAAAACAGACTTTGGGGCACCGGCTTAAGGATGAGAGTTGTATTTTCGGTCGGATGTAGGTGGTACAAATAGTAAGGAGATCAAACAGTAAGGAGTGAAGTACATTCTACACCGTTTCAAAAATCCGAGGCACTCGAATGCTTCTTTAGAGACATGAAAGACGTGTTCAGTCCAGCGAACATCAAGGATAATCAAGAGCGTCCGATTCCTCAATATTTATACCAGTCATAAGTACAGATGAAACAACATTTGCGGTCGTTTGTTTGTGTTTTAATAAGCAACATTGGGTCTCACCAGCGTTAAAGGAGACTCTGTTTTTACGACCCCATTAATAGAAGAAAGAGATCGAGATCAGTGAGTCATTCATATTTTGCCTCTTGCGAGCGATCTCGGATAGGCCGGGCATATAACTAAAAGAGTATGAGTGGCAAATGCTGCTTTCATTCACGAAAGAGTGGATAGGGTTGGAAGTTTGATAGAGAAGGTCGTTGAGGAAAGTTAAAAATAGGGTAGGAGAAAAAACGGATCCCTGCGGTACACCCGCATTAATCTTTAACTCATTTGATGAGACCCCATCTATAACAACTCGTATTGTGCGGTCTCTGAGAAAGCTCGATAAAAAGCGACAAATGTCTGCGAATATGTAAGGTCTGCGATATTCTGGAATAAGTCAGCTATGATTGACGCTTCGCAACTCAGCATTATTCGTATTATCCCAGAGTTATAAGTCGCGAGTTGCCCAAAATTACATCTGAAGGATGTAGCTTAGAGGCAATCACACCCAACATTTACCTGATCTTTTTCAAACAATAAATACTGCAAATTATTGTTAATAAAAGTTTTATACTCAGTTTTAAATTTATATGTTACGTTTTTATATGTTATATGCCATAATGAATCACCCGCTACATGAATATACGTCACGGCAGCTCAGAACAAAGCTTCTTTAAATAAAAATAAATTAGAAAAACATTTATAGCAACTAACAGCAACCGATCTCGTTGTGTAATTTGTTGTCTGAGGTAAATTATTGTTTAATGTTATTTATTACGTGGTGTAACCTGCTGGGCACTTACGTTTTCCAACTTGTGACGTCAATTTTTATTTCTCTTTGCACACAATTATGAAGAATTTATACAAAATATATGATTAAATTAGAAATAGCTTTTATCAAAAAAAATTTTGTGTATATGGAGAAAAATAAAGGGTGTTTTTACAAAGGTATTGGACCTTGCAATAGAATACAACAAGGCAAACTTTTTTTTAAATTGTCATTAAATTTACTTTATTCGAATAATCATCTTCTGGCATTATAATTTTATTATGACTAATGTTATATGACCATCACGGCTGGCTCTGAAGGTCCAATTTTTGATGAAATTATATGTGGCCGTTTATCAGTAATAAAGCGGCCAAACGAAGTTGTCAATCATACATACACATATGCCTGCAGAAAATAGTCCAGCGACGTTAAATCGCACTATCTTGGTGGTGACTACACAGGCTCGAAAGGTGAAACTATGTGGTAAACAAACATTTCCATTAATAACTTTATTAAACAGAAACCACTTAACAGCTGAGAAAAAGCTCTCCAGCTAAAAATTAAATGCCAACTCAAAGTTGTATACCTGTATAAAAACGCCTTTTATATCCTGCATCTTTTAAACCCTTCTACACATTTTTTACCATTTAAAAAAAAAATTAATAACTTTATAAATCATACGAACAATTTCCTAAGTCTTTGCATCAAAATTTGAAATACACCAGTTGTCAACAGAAACCAATTCCAACTGTCATACCTGAAAGCCTTTCGTTTCTATTACTAAAGTATTATAGTTTACTTCACATGTAACAACATACGAGTACAAGTGGTTGAAAAACAATACTTTTAAGACAGCTCACAATAATACAAACTTCATATGTAAAACAGCTGCAGAAAAAAGGTCGAGAAAGCTTTTTTACTTTTCTCCATTTGAACTGCTGACAATGAAGTGTTTTAAAGTGTAGGTAAATGTGTGACATCTATGAAGTGTTAAGTGTCTATTAGAAAACACACACAGAAAGGATTTTAAAAACCTAAAAACATTATTTTAATAAACTGTATTATCACATACTCACGTACAACTCTTTTCAAACTGATTGTAGTCAAACAGAGAAAAAATTGAGCTGCAAGAAAGAAGGGAAATAAAAATATTGCATATTAAATTTAAGGAAAAATTCTGATGAGAAAACTTTTTAATATTTAATTTTATCTCAATATTATTTGATCTTCGTTTGCTAAATAAATTTAATTTTTGCAGCTTCAGATGTTTGTTTTTTATAAAAATTTACAATTTAAAATCTTTTATTTCTCAATATTTCGATAACAATCTGTTATCATGATGATTTGTTATAACAAATCAATTTGTTATTTGTGGCAGCACTGGTATGACTTTTATTGTTATCTCACGCAGCCATACAGCTACTTGTAACAAACACCGCCCAAGCCTACGGAGGTCTAGCCGCAATAAATGCCAAGTTGCCAGTGTAGCGAGTACTGTATGGCCGCCTCAGAAAATGTGTTTCGTTTTATTTAATAACAGACGTGTTTTCTATCCGTGTAATAATAGAAAATCATAGAAAAAATAATAATAAATATACATAACAATAACAGTACACATAAATGTTTTATGACGTAAGTAGTTACGTTTATGACTTACTATATATATGTTATTTTAGATTTACGAGTATGTACATTAATTATTTGGCCACTTAAACTAACCACGTTTCCTAAACGTTTTTCCGCTTTTCTTTTTGCACTTTTACAATTTCAGATTTTGTTGATTTATCTATTTTAATAATTTCTTTTCTCTCATAAAGCGATATTTTTTAGAGCGATGTTTCATTTTCTTTTTTTTTAACAAATTCATTTATTTTACGCATTTAAGCATAAAATTGCTTTTTATTGGCACATGAACATTTTTAACCCAGAAAAACTAAAAAAAAAAAAAAAACAAAAATTATAAATAATAATGGCCAAGAAAAGATAAGTAAAATAGAAAATTTATTTTCCTGTAACACATTATAAGAAGAAATATTATTAAAAAAAAAGAGAGATAAAAAGACAAACTTAAATCTGTTTTGCCATTTAAAACACTTTATCAACTTTATTGATTTTTATAGGCCATAAAAGGGTTTTTTCTTTTCTTCTTTATACAAACAGGACATAAAATTTATGATAAAAATAAGATTTTATGATTGTATTAAAAAGAAATAGGAAACCAAATTAGAAGTTTCTAAAACAAATAAGAGTAGTATTTGATTTGGAAAGAGCTTTCAGAAGTAGTGTTTTATTTAGCGCAAAAAATCATTTTCATTTCCTTCAGCCTGTTTGCTTTCGAGTACTTAATTTAGTTTTGTTTCCAGCCAAGCAGCCGAGAGAGTAGTGTCATCATAATTTTTCAGTAATTTTTTTAAGCACAAATTGCTGTCATTTGCGTTGTCATCGTTATTTACTTCATGTAAACAATGTATCTTACGTGTGGCTTTCTGTCAGCCAGCAGTTGGTTCAAAAGTTTAATTTTTTTTTTTGTTTTGTGGTAAAAATTAAAGTACATATTTAATGGTTTTTAAATTGCACACTTGTGTAGCATTAAGTCCTTTTTTCAACGATTGCTGCTTTCTTTTTTATTTATAACAAAATGCTACTAACATTTTTCATTATGGAGTGGAAAGAATCGAAAGAATGGCTGTAACTGTGTGTAGTCATTTAAAGTGCTCAGCATTGATTCGTTTTGTGTTCGTTGTAACTTCAACAGCATTAGTGGTTGTAAAGATTTTAAATGTTTGCTTCTTTTTGTTATATTTAAACAAAAATATTTATAATTGCTGTAAAGCTTGAACTTGTTTCTAGACTTAAGGAAATTTGAAAGAGTGATTTCTCAAACAGCAGTTTAACACAACCACATATTATTTTATATATAAATGTGTGTTAGGTAAAATTGCTCCTTCATATGCAATAGTAAAAAATTGGGTTGCTGAATTTAAACGTGGTCGTACCAGAATTGAAGATTAACCACCTACGTGGGAGTCCAAAACAGCAACAACAACAGACATTGTAGCCAAAGTGCATGATATAATATTAAATGATCGACGAATAAAAGTGCGTGAAAAAGCTTATAATATGGGCATCTCAAATGATCGAGTCCATTTAATTTTGCGTGAAGAACTACAGATGAAAACGCTTTCTGCAAGATGGGTGCCGCATTTGTTAACAGTCGACCAAAAACGCATAAGAATGAACATTTCTCAAGCTTGTTTGGATCGTTTTAAGCGAAATAATTTGGATTTTAAGCGTCGTTTCATAACTGTTGGTAATACATGAAACCACCACCTATACTCCAGAGACAAAAGAACAATCCAAACAATGAACTGAAGCTGGAGGAAGTGCCCCAAAGAAGGCAAAAACAATTCAATCTGCTGGTAAGGTTATGTCAACGGTTTTTTGGGACTTCAAAGGTATGTACAAATTCGAGAAAAACGTCCTGGCTTACAACACAATGAAATAATATTTCATCAAGGCAACGCACCAGCGCACAAGAGTGTTTTAACAATGGTTAAAATCAATGAATTAAAGTACGAGTTGCTTGACCATCCACCTTATTCTATTTGATTTAGCTCTCAGTGACTTTTAGCTGTTCCCAAATGTAAAAAAATTCCTTGCTGGCAAGCGTTTTACCTCAAGTGAAGATGCAATTACAGTTGTAAACCACTATTTTGAAGATCTTGAGGAAAACTATTTTAATTAAGGGATAGAAGTGCTAGAAAAGCGTTGGACTAAGTGTATTGAAGTGTCAGGAGATTAAGTAACTATTCTCTTTCATTGATAGGCTAAGAAGTTTCGGAACCGCCCTCGTAGTAGTTACTGTGAAATAAAAATAAAATCTCTAAAGCAAACTAGCAAACAAGAACCATAATTCTCAAACTCTTGTTAATGTACATTTAATTCATTAGGAATGTACTACTACTCGTAGTACTAAAAAGTGTAAAATGGGACTTGTATCAAACGACTTCAGGAATGACGTTTTGTTTTTGGTTTCTTCAAATTTCCATATAGCGAGGGTGCTATCATATACATACATGTACAATGAATCAATTCATTATATCGTTACTGAAAAAAATATATATGACAAAGTTTGGCAAAAAACTTATCGTTAACCTGTGACTTACAATCAACTTCGCGCATTATGGTTGGACCACTCCTCTATAATTAAAAACATTTTCTAAACAAACTAAGTGAATTCTCTTCAACAGATTCCTGTTTTATTTAGTGAAGTTGGAGGCGATCATTTATTATCTTACATACATACGAGTATGTGTACTCTTACGTCCAACTGTAGTGACAGTGACAAAAATCCTTGAATATTATGGTATGCAATATGTACTCCAGCTTTATATCTTTGTGCCGATATTCCGGGCTTGGATTAAAGATAAAGTTATTTTAACGATATTCCTTTTTTCTTTCGTCCTTTTATTCAAAATCATTTGCAAATTGTATGTTACTCTTTTAAATTCCCTGGAAGTTTACAGCCTTAAAATTAGCAGGTTTTCTAAATATTTGCTTTGCAGGCAGGCAGAGTATTTTTTGTGGCAGTCGCACAAAAAAAAAAAAAAAAACAAGGAATCGCAACCAATTTGTGGAACAATCTTGTAATAATATTTTATTTCCTTTTTTTTTTATTGTTTATTTTATTTTTCTTTTAGTTCATGTTCATTTAAACGAAGCGCCATATTCACACAGTTCTTCTTTCCTTCTTTTTTTTTTTTTTGCCAGAAAATATTACCAAACATATGTCAATGTCAATAGAATAGAGGAAGAATGTAAAAGGCCAAAATCCATGTGGTTGTATGATGATGGTGTTTGGTTCCATATTCTGCCAGAGTTGGTTTTCTTTTGCTTTTCTTTAAGCGGCTCGCTCCGTTAGGCCACAAAAAAAAAAAAAAAAAACGAGAAGAACCAAATATTACCACACAAAATATGCAGATTTTCATTAGTGGGTGAGACAGAGAGAGAGAGAGAGGAGAGAGAGCGGGAAAATGAAGAAGAAAGATTTTTTTCTAGATTTTGTTTGTCATAGTTTGCTATTTGTAGAGGAAGGAAATGTAAATTATTTCGCTGGTGGTGGTAACGAACGAAAATGAATAAATAAATAAAAATTTTATTAAAAAGGAAACGTTTTATTAAAAACGAAAATAGATGAAAAACGAATATTGCATAATTTTTAAGGAATTTGGTATTTATTATAGTTAATTGGCTAAACTGCAAAAATTTTAACCAGAAGAGTTTTAAAGCAGCAAAGCTCTAAATATCATATGGTTGTAAACAATATATACTTGCAAACATTTTTTGCTGAGCATGCATGTGCATGGTTTTGTTTGTTCCAAATAAACGATTTTATGCTGACATGCCCTTAAAGGAAAAGAATACTTTTTTTTCAAACACTTTTAATATATTTAATACAAATGATGTTCTTAAATTACATATTTTTTTTAATTACTTTTGTAAAAACAAAAAATAGCGATGTAGCAATAGATTATTCAATAATTAATATCAGATAACGTACAGTGGCATATAATAGGAAAAAAAATCTGACTCAAAAGAAATTTGATGGGTGTTGGTTACAAGCAGCAAAAAAAGTATGGAAAAAGGCTTGAAACTATTAGGGTCATCCTGCAACTTATTCAGTTTTAAAATTTCGTTCTCTAACTCTCAGCTAATGCTTTGTGAATGCCCCTAATGTGTTAAGCCAAGCAAATGCAAAAAATCATGAATCAGCTTGTGCGTTACAGTCGTTATTTTTTTTTTATTGATATATTAAACTCATTAAAAATAAATCCAATTGAATTGACAATCAAATGAAACAAGTGAATATCAATTTTCAATTCAGCCATGCTGAATTTAATTACTTTGAAAAAAAAAATTCACACACACACAGAATTTAATTAAAGTTTTAATGAAAAGTACTAAAACCATTGATATCACAGGCTAAACAAAAAAGAAATATATGTATGTATATGTTTTCATATAAAAAATTTTTTGAAATTTTTAGTCGGTATCAGTTTTATGGTGAAAAAAGGTTTTTACGTTTTTATAGCCTTTAAATGTCATTTGCAAATTAAAGCAATTATTTACGAAACTCAGTTTTATTTTGACAACTCATGCAAAATGTGTAATAGCCAATTTTTTCCAAAAACATTAAACTTGTTCAACTTTATTTAATTATTACAATTTAAGCAATAAAAACTTAAAAATCGAAACAAAGTTATGAAGCAAACAAGGAGTTGGTAAAATTAACATATATCCTTTTTTTTAGCCAAAGACAGGTTTTTGTGAAAGGCAAATAGATATATATTTTTTTCAATTAAAAGATATATGCTTGTTATAGGATTTGTAAGTAAAGCAATACTAATAATATTAAAGAAAAGAATCGACTTCTTTAACATTTCCTACACGAACGAATCTGAACTTAACTTATATGCTTTTTATATAACAAACTCGATTAGTTTTAACTTTTATTTAAGTTAAAGAAAAATAACGATTAAAGCAGCTTTTTCCGGCTAAAGCAAAAAAAAATCGTGGTGTTTCAAAGACATTGATGTAGAAGTTTTGTTTTCTCTGTTAAAAACATCCTTTCTCATCTGTTGACATATTTTAATGATTTTTTCCTTTTTTGCTTTCTTAAATTAAAATGTTCAACATATTTTTAGGTGATAGCCTCTAAAATCGCTATTTTTATTTTTTTTTTCTTGGACCAGTACTCAGGGATGACCCCTACATATGCAGTGCATTGTACTGGAACTAGGAAAATAGGTTAAGAGGAGGGGGAAAGAGGGAGTAGTGTTTGTGAATATTTGACTTGAACTTTCTAACGTTATAACAGACAGGAAACACGTCTGCAGGCAATATTGCGGATTCTTCAATTGTACATGATATAATCACACTCACACTTGTTCGTTATACAATACTTAAATAATTCACAACTTTGTTTGGACTTGATACTACTGTGTAGCAAAACAATAGATTTGCTTACTTTGACTTATGATTTTCTTGCACAAAGCTTAAAAATAAACTGACTCGTTAACGCCGACCTGCCCGCTATTTATACGTATTTATTAGTTTCTACAATCGACATTAATTTTTCAGTTGTTCATAGTGTAGAAATGTATTTCTTTCACATATACACATCCTTGCGAACAATAAGCCAGTCACAACAACAAACAATAATAAAACAAATACCAAGAATAACAACAACATAATTTATAGTTGATTTATTTGGAATTATGCGTACTTTAAATCAGGTATGTTTGTTTGTTTGTGTATTATGTTTTTAGTTTTACCTTGTTTGTAAGAATGTGTTGTACATTTATAATAATATTTATGTATGAAAAATCAACTAATCAAATAAAAAAATCAACAGCTGTACACTGGGTTAGATATGACACAAATTCTTCACAATATGTAAAATATATTTGAATAATAATAATGTTACATTATTATTACTGTGTTTTGAGAAATAAAAGAAAACATATTAAACATTTTGCTGTATAGACAATATATAGTAATAAAATTTACCCCGTTAAATTTCATCAAACGTTATCGAATGATTTTAAAAATTTTAAACTTGTGTTTTCTTTTATCATTGACATAATGTAAACAATTGAATCACCAAAAAGTTTAGAGAAAAGTTTCAATTTTGATATATTTCTACATGAAATTGTATTAAGGTGCTTATTTTATTATATAATTATTTAGATATAATATTTTTGAGATCGTGTAAACAATAGAACTTGTACTGACATATGTTGTTAACATTAGATAAAGTGACAAATCGTCAGCTTGTTCTATTTTTTACATGAAAAATATTTTCTTAACAATTTTGACGTTGTGTAAAATATTAAACAATATGTTGTAAATATTATATCTACGTGTAAGAAAATAAAAAAGAGATTACTTGAAATATATTACATTTTTATAAATTTTTTTGAGAATGTAAAATTTAAAAAAAATGGTGGTAATTTTAAATTCAGACTCAATAAATACGAAAAATCTTCGTTTTCAGTTTTTAATTTTTTTTTTTTTTTTTAATTTTAAACATAAAGACAAAAATTAGAAAACTCTCCACCCTTTTGCGGATGACAGCAGCATTTGTCACTCGTACTCTTTTAGTTATAGGCCTAGCATATTAGAGATCGCTGCCAAGAGGCTAAATATGAATGATTCACTGAATAGTGATCTTCTATTAATCTCCGAATGGGGTCGTAAAAACATGGTCGCTTTTAACGCTCGTAAGACCCAGTGTTGCTTATTAACACACAAACAAACGACCGCAGATGCTGCTTCATCTGTACACATGGATGGTATAAATATTGAGGAATCGGATGCTCTTGATGTTCTTGGAATGAAGATACAGTGTGACGTTCGCTGGAATGAACACATTTTTCATGTCTCTAAAGAAGCATTCAAGTGCCTCGGTTTTTTGAAACGGTGTAGAATGTGCTTCACTCTTTACTGTTTGATCTCCTTACTATTTATACCACCTACATTCGACCGAAAATGGAATGCAGCTCTCATGTTTGGGCCGGTGCCTCAAAGTCTATTTTGGGGTTACTCGACCGTGTGCAGGAGAGGGCGAAGAAGCTCATCGGTGACAGTAGGGTATCCATCTCTATTGACTCACTGGAGTATGGGGTGCGTTACTCTGTTCTATCGTTACTACAATGGATTTTGCTCTGACGAGATTAGGAGTCTTGTTCCCGAAACTCGCACATTTTTGCGTAGCACGCGTTCATCGTCTAGAGCTCATCCATTTGTGGTTGATTGCGCGGGGAATCGTACTACGCATTACAGAGAGAATTCGTTTTTCAGCCGTACGCTTCGTCTTTGGAACAAGTTGCCTGCAGACGTGTTTCCTGTCTGTTATAACGTTGGAAAGTTCAAGTCAAATGTTCACAAACACTACTCCCCCTCCTCTCAACCTATTTTCCTAGTTCTGGTACAATGCACTGCATATGTAGGGGTCATCCCTGAGTACTGGTCCAATATAAAAAAAAATATGTTGGTTTAATTTAACTTTAGTGCAAGACAAGGAAATAAAAATCCCTTTTATTTGCTATTTTTACATTTTTGACATGGTGTAGAAAGCTAAAAAAAAAAGTCATGTAGACTAAAGAAATTTATTTTATTTACAGTGTTCAATAAAATTGTTCCCTTAATTTAAATTCATTTACATGTTTAATATGCAAAACAAATTTTCAAATGTTTTTCCAGTGATGACGTTGTTTACACGGTGTAAATTTTTAAGTTTATATTTTCTTAGCTGACATTTTGTATTTATTAAGAATGTAAAATAATTGTTTTGCGAACTGAAATAAAATCTAAGTGTCCAAAATGATTTGAACAACCATTATGTGGGTGAATTATTTTATACAAAGTACCAATATGAATTTTAACCTTGAATTTACATTTACATTATATTTATAATTTTTATATACATTTATAAGTGGAAATAATTTTTGTTTGAAAGGTGCAAAGAAATGTTAGAGAGGTGTATAAATGAAAAGGCTTGTTTTTTGTGTTTTGACAGGTATTATTAGAGCATTTTTCTTTTAAATTCTCAACAATTTATTTATATTGGTGGGATATAAAGTTGAATGTTTGAGAATATCTTTCAAAAATTTCCAAAGTCTACTGATGATTAGGGTAGTTCCTATGAAATGTCGATATATAGATAGCTGGGAAACATAGAAAACAATCTATTTATAATTTTTATTGGAAATAATTTTATTATAAACATTTTTCTGAATACTAACTTACCTTTTTTTATACTTATTTTTCATTATACTTACATACCTTTATTATACGTACCTATTTTTATTATCCTTTTGTATGAATCTTATTCTGTGTATTTACAATTTTTACTTACCTTTGTTTTGGTGGTTTAATATTACCAACTTTATTAAGTATTGTAAAAAGTAATGTATGGCTGGTCACACTGGCGGCTGGAAAGCTTCCAAACGTCAAGGCCGAAGTTTGTTCTGCTGAAGGTCGTTGGAAAAACGGCACTTTAAAATCATCAACCGCGTGGTATAGTGCTATTTCAACAACACTTACCTACTTTCTAAGTATAACTACTTACCAACATATCGTACTTACCAACTTTCTAAGTGTAACTACTAAAAGTTAAAGCTGTAAATAAATATTATTTAAAAGCAGATTTTCAACCCTAAACTTTTATTTATTTTATTTCCCCACAACCATCAAGAAAATTACAATAACCTGCTCTTGGAGAAGCCACAACAACAACTTCTTCGTTATCTCCAAGAAAAGGTTTATAACAAAGTGATCCCTTCTCTCTACCAGCTCAAAGGCAGCAGAACTGGCAACACTTTGCGCATGGTCCTTCGAGCCGGATCTGAACCACTGACCTATGGATGTACATGAAATGCAGTGAACTAAAATGAAATGAAGCGAAAATAGTGTAGTTTTCATCCTTCCCAGCATAAGTTTAGTTTTAAACTAAAGCCTGGATAAAATATACCTTTTCCTAAGTAAATATGATTAAATGAAAATGAAAATTAAATATTTTTTTCTTTCACTGCAAAAGTAGAAATTTAACTTAAATTTGTCGGTTCATTTGTTTTATTTTATTATTATATTTACGTTTCCGTAAAAATAAATTTAAATTTCTTACATCAAACAAAAATTTAAATGATTTAAATACAAAAATAAAAATTTGTTTACTTCCTTTAACGTATTTTTTTCCTTAATGATTTATTATCAGTTATATTTTTAATGAACATGACTTTATAGTTTATCCTTATCTCTTTTAAATGTATGTGCTAGTAAGTCTTATCAATTAAAAGTTGATTTGAATTATAAATTATTCTTCATAAAACTCGTTTTAAAAACATTGATTAGTTGCATTTTATTTTCTTTTGCTATTTCGTACATAGCTGCTCGTACTTGCTGGTAAATAAGTTTTGCTCGTAATTAAATAATGTTTTATATTAACTTGACAAGCAGAAATTAAACATCACGTAAGTGACAATTAGTTTGCAGTACAACAGGATTTGAAAATGATAAATAGCTGCAACTACAGCAAGTGGGATTTAAAGTCAATATGCACAGATTGAATAAATATATGTGCGAGTACATATATATTTAATTATAATATTGACTTTACACTAGTGGAGCAAAAGAAGCGTGGGCGTTTCTTTTGATTTGTTTAATAAAGTGACAATGATGTCTACTTTAATATTGTCAGCCGTAAACAGTTAAATACAGATTTAAATCCGTTGTCAGGAAAATAAGTAAAATTCGTTACAAGCCTCCCCCTTCCCCTTCCCCACCTTCGCAGAAATTTATCCCCAGTCAATTTGCACTCATTAAAGGAAATTTGCATTTTAACTGACGTTCATTTAAGCATTTTATGTCAATATTAACTCGAGTTTATTGTTGATTTAATAAACAATTTTTTTCCCCCGCTCTCGAAATGCATTTCTTTGTTTGTCACATACTCGTACATATTTATTTGTATTTAAATTTTGTTTGTTTTGCCACTCACTTTTCCATTGTCACAAAATTGCGATGCTGTTGCAATTAATTGTAGTATGATTTTGTTTGCAAGAAGGGGCGAAAAATCATCACAGTCATTGTTTTTCAATTCTATTGAAATTTTATCAGTAGTACTTCTTTTGATAATCATGAGAAAAAAAAATCCCAAAAAAAAATCAATTTACTTTACAGTGAGTGGTTTTTATCAATGCTTCAATTGGTCACTATGACAACGAACACAAAAGGGAAACAATTAAGGAATTCAAAAGTGTTGAAAAAACAAAAATTGAAAAAAAGTAATTGACAACGAAAAAGATGAAAAAAGAAAATAGCTTTAAAGGGAAAGTTATGAAATCGAAATTTTCTTGAAGAAAAATATTCGTTTGTAAAATTGCTTTATTCGGATGAAAGAGTAAAATATGAATAAAAACCACTACAACACTTCTGCGCAACTGATTTGCTTATATAGAACGTCATTATATGGCTGCTCATAAGCTTCATTTAAGCCACTGACAAGCTTTGGCATTATGTCTATAATGTCTGCGAAATTCCCTGACACTATTATTAGTTTTACATTCGGTTGCTACCCCCCGGGGAACAGGTTTTGCTTTGGCGTATTCCTAACCAGGGAACTCTGTTTTTCGGGTAAAGAGGGGAAGGGGTCGCTCGTTTGTTGTAGCGAATAAAACTCTAAGAAGCCGCATGATTTATATTGTGTTAGCTTCCGAACTCCTTATCAAGGCTTTAAATTGGCAGAACGGGCATCAGCATGGCCCCCGGGTGGTTCTGCTGGCAGTTCAACTTGAACATGGTTGAGGTGCCTACCTTGGCTGAAACGTTCTGGCTGTGGTTCAAACCTAAAACGCAGCCTTGTTAGTATCCTTGATAACTATATGTTGGGGAGCTTTTTTCGGGGGCTAACAATCTCCCGAGGATCATATACCTGTACTGTAAGGAACCAGTGGTGATGGTTGACGGGTGAGTTGGTTTAAGGGCTGATGTTCTCTTAGTGGGTTTCGGCCTACCAACTCATTAAGCCTAGTCTTCCATTGGTTGCCGGGAAATTGCATACAGGAGGGATTAGAAGGGCCGAACTCCTCAACAAGAAGTTGCTCATATGGCTGCAAATATATGGCAAAAATTGCTACCTCTGTGAGCCTAGCAAGCAACACGGGGGCGCTATTGAATCGTGAATAATTCACTCCGTATCCATCATCAGATAAGGCTGTAAGGCCGGAGCTGATGTAAATCTTTTTCACAACTGCCACTCGATTGCGGGGGCTAGCAGTTCCTCGAACCGTTTGGGGTTTAAAGCTATAGCGGCCCTTTTTAGGGCTGCGATAGTCTGCCCAGAGGCTATTATTTTTTGGCACCACGGGAGCCGGGAGTCCCGGGAACATTGTTCTCGCCCGGCTATGATGAGGTCCTTCGGGGACAACGTAGTGGTTGTGGTATAATACCGAAATGCGCGGAGAGGTTTCAAATTGGGTATGGAGTTGCACTGCAACCGGGTGCCGTGACCCTGAGATCGGAAGGGAGTTTTAGCAAGGCTGCGGACTACACCATGGAAGAGAGCATGCGCCATTCAACATGTGTTAGAAATGGTACCCATTCATGATGATTTGTCAAGCATGGTCATATGTGACAATTTGTTTTTTCACCTTGTTAGAGAATCACCGTGAGATTGGGCCGTCAAGGCAGGAACCTACGTTAAACATCTTCTGATTCTGCCACTCAATTCCATTGTTTGGAAGCTAAGTGCTGAGAAGCTTAGGTTTAAGAGGCTGCCAGCCATTGAAAAGGCAGCATACTTCGGACTAATTCTGTTCCGTTTTGTTGCCTAATTGTGATATGTATTTCAGCAGTTCTACATATCACTGGTCCGGTTCGAAACCTGAACCGAAGATCGGTTCAAACCGGTTTGCCTGAATACAAAGCTCTTCAATTATTTAATATTTTGCAGCTTAAGATCTTGTGGTTTTTTTTTTTTTTTAATAAAAAAAAGTAACGGGTTTTTTTATTTTTATTTCAAAAATAAAAAAAAACCGTTACTTTTTTATTTTTTTTTTATTAAAAAAAAAGCAACACAAGATCTTAAGCTGCAACAATTTAAATAAATTTAACGTAAAAGAATATCAAATAATATTACGATAAAATTATAAAGCTGTTATATAAGAAAGAGCAGATGCTCAACACCAGTGTTGCCAGGAATTTTTTAAGAAATCCCCACTGTAGTGCTTAAAAATCACCTTTTTCCCCTACAATCAAAATCCCCCACGCAAATTTTATCTTCCCGGTGGACATCCTGTATTTACTGCATCTTTTAGTAGCTATAACGAAGTTCTTACATTTTCATGCAAAAGTTTTTCGTCACACGAATGAAACAATTTTCGTAACATTAACGAAGTTTTAAAAAATAATAGAGTTATGCTATGCAAAATTTTCATCGAAACTTTCTATAACCAAAATGAAACTTTTCATGGTATTAACGAAAGTCTGATAAATAAAGTGGTGGCGTTTTTCTTTCAGTGTAGTAGCCGCACAACATTTAAACCAGTAATTTTTTGGAAAAACTTTATTAAAAATAAGTTTTAAATGTTAGAGGACCAACAACCTTCATAATTTTCATTGCGATATTATAATAATTAATTTAGGTGCTTCCGAAAACATTTTGTGCCCTCCCGCACTGTAGAAAATTAACTTTTCATAACAAACTCTAAAGTTAATTGTGAATTATGTTAGATCAAAATGTTTTTAGTTGTGGTTGTTGTTAAATAATTTTTGTAAACCACTTTGTTTATTAACTAAATAGGGGGGAACAATAGTTTATTTTCATATAATAAAATCTGACATTTATTTACATTCATTTTAAATACTATATTAAATATTCTGCGATAAAGAGATATCAAATAAAAACAAATTTAAGCAGAATTTATACATATCATTAATATTTTACATTATGACCTTAGTTTTGTTGTTAAAGTCTGACTTACAGCCATGTTACAAATGCTTGAAAGTCTAACGACGTTGGTGTTTGTATTCATTTAAGAAAATATGAAACTTAAAAGAAACAGGCAGTGGCCAACATAAGTTAGACAGAACTGGCTTCAGTTTGCAGAATGTTATAGAGTTTTTAAGGAAGAATAGAAACAAATTAAATTGCAATCCTCCTGTGGCATGTTCATAAACTTAGATCTGTTTAATTTTTCTCCCCCTCCTAAGCCATTATATCTATAAGATAATATATAAATCTAAAGCATAAAGTTAGTGTTGCCTCACCAAGTGGCTGTAAACTTGGATGTTGGCATGTTATTGTGTCATTTCATACATTGTCTTTTGGCTTTTGGTCTCTATAAAAATTGGTACACGTCGCTGCTCAGTTTTTCCGCATAACTTCAGCTTATTATTATTGTCAAGCTTTTTTTTTATTGACTTGAGCGCAGTAGAAGTTAGTTTTAAAGTATAAAAATATTATTGCTTTGCTTAGCAAAATATGTATTTTGAAGATAAAATTTTTGACAATAACTGTTTGTTTGTTAAAGATACTGAGACATTTTGTGGTTTTTATTTTTATATTTTTCAAGGATTTTGAATAAATTTAAAGTTTTGCAAGTGACAGAAATAACTATACAGAAATTGATCCGATAAATGTTATGGCATTTTGGCTTATAAATTTTAGCCGGTGTGTACAGACTAAAGTTCCTGAAAAGAAAAATTGAAAAGTGACAAAAAATATCATGGAAATAGCAGAATATCCAGGTACATTAACGACCATAGGTTAGGTTAGGTTTAACAGGCTGCCAGCTATTGTAAAGCCAGCCCACTTGGGTTCAGTCTGGTCCCGTTATGGACCATAACTCTCTTAACATTTGAATTGATTTATTAACACCAAATAGCCGCACATTTTTAAAACTTCCTTTTTATAACGAAACTAATTGAAATAGTTTTATTTTTTGAAAACTACATCTCTTAAATATCAAGCAAGACCGAAAATCTTCTGATCTTCCTAAAAATAGGGACTATAGTCCTTCTTACTGATAATGCAGTCCAAAAATAACTTTGGCTGCGTGTAGGGGTCTTTGATATTAACATTGTGTATTGCCAACACTCCGATGCCTGCAGTTCTATCTGTTCTGTTCAAAGCACACTTTCACTTAAGTGAAAGTGCACTTCACTTAAGTGAAATTCTGCTTCGTCAGAAAAAAAAGTTATTTAAGAATCCAAAATGCTTGAACATTTCGTATGCAAATAGAAGTCTTTGAGCACGCTCAGAGTCCCTCAATTCCTGTAAAGTTTTGAAATTGATTTACATCAGCACCTTTACGGCTTAATTTAATGATGGACCAACTATAAGGGGTGAACTATTCACGTTTCACCAGCGCCTCTA
Source organism: Thecocarcelia acutangulata (assembly GCA_914767995.1). Lineage (NCBI taxonomy): Eukaryota > Metazoa > Arthropoda > Insecta > Diptera > Tachinidae > Thecocarcelia > Thecocarcelia acutangulata. Next base: position 17,236,536 of record OU612097.1, read on the forward strand.
TGTGGCTTGCTAGGCTCACACAGGTTGCTATTTATTGCCATAAGTTTGTGGCCATACAGACAAACCCCTTGCTGCAGAGTACGAGCCTTCTAATATCTACTCAATGCAATTTCCCATCAGCCAATGGAAGACAAGGCTTAATGAGTTGGTAGGCCCACTAAGAACATCAGCCCTTAACCAGCTCAACCATCCAACCATCACTTCTGGTTCCTTAAAGTACAGGTATCTGCTACAAGACCACAGCACCTCGAAGATTGCTGGCACCCGAAAACCAACATGCATCATAGTCATCACGGAAACTATCTCATCCTTGCTATAATTTTAGTTTTAAACCACAGGCGAAATGTTTTAGCCAAGGCAAGCACCTCAACCATTATCAGCAACAATAGATCTGTAACGCAGAAACTCCCAGGGTTCTTGCTGGTCCCCGTTTTTGCTAATTTTAATATTTGGTCCAAATTTCGCGGTCCAACACAACATATTATATTTCTATTCCTGTTTAAATCTACAGTTGCAAAGTAAATTGACAAAGTATAGGATGCACAGCATGGGCGGGGTGACGGGGACCATATGCCCAAAATGGTATTAACATTACGTTTGTAGCGTCGCTGTGACTAACTATAACGACCTATGCCTTCACATAGGAAGTTGCAGTGTGGTTAACAATGAACTGCTTCTAAAAAAGAACTGTAAAAAGTGAGACGCAAAACTTTCGAACACCGAACAACAAAAACAATAAGCTCGACCGCACCTAAGAAATAATTACGATGAAGCGAGAATTGGTCTTCAGTCCAGAGCTGCTTTACGACTGCCAACACAACATACGAGTAAAGCATTCAGCTTTCTACAGTTTTGTTTGCTACAAATGAGAAACACTCTCTATGCTGCAGAAAACAGATTGCCCTGCTTTGGTGTACGGCAAGACAAAACCTGTTCCCCCGGGGGCAATTCCAGTAAAATTTTAAATTTGTATGAGTGCAAGTCTATATCTATATGCAAAATACGATATAAAGATGAGCGAGGCATATTTAAAATTTCTAACTGCAGGTTGGGGTGTTCTAGAACAAATGCTCGAATTGGCTTAGGGTTGCTGGTTCCCTTGTAGTATATATCGGTAAAATTCAAAATAATAGTTATACAAATTTCCTTCCGTTGTTTTGCAATATATGGTTATAGCAGTAAGTGGCAGTCGAAATAAATAGATCATAGATATCATACAAGCTTATGTACTTGTAAACATAACGTCATGGAAATATTAGTCGGTTTGTGTTTGCAATAACTTAATTTTTTTTGATTACACATGCCAGCTTACAAGCCAAATTCTCGTCATTTGCGGAAGATTTTAATTCTTAGCTTGAATATGAGAAGATTTGCGGGTGAGGTTCTTCGAATACTCTCAAATACCTATAATGAGGCTGCTATGAGCGCAAAAACGTGCCGCGAGTGGTCTCAATACTTCAAGAACGGTGATTTTGACTTCGAGATTTTGAATGGCATTTGTTTGCTTGCAAGGCAAACATGGAAATGATTTCCGCCTAGAGACGATAGAAACTGGGATCATTAGAATGTTCTCAAGTCTAGAAAATTATGGGGACAGCCTGATCGTGCATCCGCTTCTACGGCTAAACCGAATATTTACGGTTCCAAAGTTATGCTCAGTATTCCACGTCGACACCTAAACCGAATATTCACGGTCCCAAAGTCAAGTTCTGTATTTGGTCAGGCTCTGTATATTACGAGTGTTAAAACCGACTGAAACAATAGCAGGTGATCTGGTTCGAACGTAGTTAAAGCGTTCGAGCCGAGCATTGACAGACAAGGCAATACAACGTAAAACATGATGTACTGGTTTTTACAGCGTGTCAATGCTCGACCCCAGGTTGCGAAAGCTATCAAAATACACTTGGAAATGTTGAAGTGGGAAGTCCTACCGTACCCGCCGTATTTTCTAGGCTTTGCTCTCTCAGACTATCGCTTGTTTCGATCAATGGCACACGGCCTGGCTGACCAGGACTTCCAGTCTTATAAAGAAGTAAAAAATTTAATCGACTCGTCGACCGCTTATGGCCACGGTATTTAAGGATCCACAACCACAAAATCTATTACTGGAAGGATCCATAGTCACAAAATAGTATTATTGTGCATTACTGGATCACTTGATTCAAGTGAAAATTAGCAACCAAGAAAGAAATTACAATATTTAAAGAAGAAAAAGTGCTCTTTCTTCAAGACAACGCACCGGTTTATACAGCATGAGGTATGATGCTAAAATTACGTGAAATACACTTCGAATTGGTTGATCGTTCAACCAGATTTAGCTCCTAGTGACTTTTTCCTGTTTCCAAAATTGAAAAAATGGCTCGCAAGAAAAAGATTCATCTCAAACCAAGAAGTAATAATCGAAACTAACGCGTATTTTGAGGAGTTCCCAACATCGTGTTATTTAGATGGTATAAAAAATTTGTACTATCTTCTTACTAAGTGAAGACTATGTTGAGAAATAAATGGTTTTTGAAAACAAAAAAATGTTTTTTTTTTACTTAGTTAGCTTCAATATCAATCCGCCCTCGTATACGAGTATAATTAAACACACCTATTTAAGAAATTCTCTTTTATGTTGTCTTTTTTAACGAAACTGATAAATAAATCCCTCTCCCACACTAATTCGTGAATGCTACAAGCTGCTGCAGGTAATTAAACGCGAAAAATTTATGCAGCCATAATTTATTACATTTTGTTTTTCTTGTGCTCTTACACTTATGAGGTTAATATTCATGCATTTTCTACAAAGACAACGCTAATTAAATGCATTTCGCAACGTTAAAGTTATAAAAAAATATATATAATATAAAACTATAAAAAGTTTGCAAGAGTGGAAGGGAAGGGAATAGAGATAAAATTACATATGCATACTGTAACATACATACACACACAAACACACACACACGGAAACAAAGCCAGGCACCATAATCGCATACTTAAAGTTTTCTTTAAGAGTACGAGCATGTTGCACAAGAACTAAAAACAGATACATAAACTTAACATTTGTGAGGAAACGAAGCAGGAGAGTGAGGGCGGGCGGCGAGGTTGTGGGTAATGAGCAAAAGTTGAAAGAAAATTAACCTTTTGACTTATAAATTAACTTTGTTGCATCAAAGTTAAAAAGAAGTACAAATAGCAAACGTCTAAACCAAAAGTGCCACATAGAAATCAAATAACACAAAATAGAAAAACATGTTTGTACAAAAACAAAAAAAAAACGATTTTTTGCTTTTCGTATTTATATAAGTAAATGCATGTGAATGTGAGTGTGAGAGTAATTTATTCGTGCAAACAGAAGCAATTTTGTGTTTAATTTAAGAGACATACTTTTAAAGTTTTCCCTAAATTAAAGCTAAAAGGACATAATAAATATGGAAAGTGGATTTTGTTTCAATTAAAAACTTTCTTTGTATGTAGGTAACTTTTATTCAAGTAGCAATTTAAGTTTGACAAGTAAATTTTTCGGAGAGCATAAAGGAACTAGAAGATCTAAAGTTGTTATTGAGAGTTTTTCATATTATTAACACAAACAATTTTTGTTAGGCCACAAGAAGCAATAAAGATTAGAAAATTAAAAGCGAAAGCTAAATACTATTTATAAGCTTTAGAACAGAAACTAAAAACCAAATCATATTTAATCATTGAACATGTCTGGACAAGCCAGGAGCCTTTTCCTGACACAAAGCAAGATTTGAGTTCAAAATTCTTCTATCGATGTAGAAAATCCAAGCTCAAAACAAAATACTTGGTTATAAAGTTTCAAAATAAAAAATGCGCAATTTATTTCATATAGTTGGACTGTATTACAACGACTGAATTCATATTTAAAGAGAAAATAAAAAAATTTACATGATTTGTAATAAATAATTGTTACAAATAATTGCGACCGAAAGCTGCATTTTTGTGTATAGATTTTAAATGAGTGCAGCAGCTAACTGTTAAGGGCCATAAAATAATAAATTCTTTTCAATTTTGCTTTTAAAGTGATAAACATACTTGTATTCAAATAATGAGAATAATGTGCGTGTGAAAGACCATGTTGGAAATTTACTATCGGTGTGTAATTACGCATTGCAAGAATCCAATAATGTCCACAAAATGACAAATGGCAGCATAATGCAGGCATTAATTGCGGTTATAATGGGGAGAGCTAACGAATTTTTTACTGCTAGTAAGGTTGCATTCAAAGCACTAGCGGGGTTCTATACGAAGTCTAAGTTGGTTGGTCAAAATCGAACCTGGAGCTTTTCTGGGTACGATGGAATAGTGAAATGCTCGGATATATGGAAGCGGATGAACTGGCCGGTGTAACAGGGCCTCTCCCGACAGAGGTTGCGTTCTACTGTGCCGGTCCTGAGGGAACATAGCCATGTAGGAAGGCATGCGAGAAAATTAAATCCTCCATTTAATGATTTCTGTAGAATTTGCTGCGCTGAACAAAAAGTAGAGAGAGTTGAGCACTTCCTCTGTCAACGTTCAGCTTTTCCTTATATAAAAGCTGCCTTTTCTCATATAAAGGCTGATGCTGCACGGTTTCGTTCGGAATTGGACTAGTGATGCATAGATCTACTGAGACACATGTCACACTCAGGGGGAAAGGCGGTTGGGCTTTGATCGCATTATTATATTCTCGAGCCGATGAAGAAAATCAATGCTTACTCTGGAACCCCTGAGAGGTAAAGGCTCCTGGTTTAGCATTAGTTCCAAAAAGAAATCGTTTTTAGGTCAAGGCGGAAAGAAGCTCAAACCAAACGAACTAACAACATATATTTCAGAAGAGACTTTGTATTCCACATTGTCAGAAAAACTGCCAACAAGCTACTACAACGAATCATTTCCAGCACTTTCACATATGTGCAAATACCCAATACCTGCTCAATTTCTGTTGCAAATCTGTTTAAGAAAATAAAAGTTTGTAATAACTTATTAAACGCGTATTTATAAAGCATTAACAATGACCTTGGGATCGGCGCAGGTATTAATAATGTATTACCTTTAAGCTTATCAATTCTTACAAAAATAAAAACGTTAAAGTTTTTTCATAGCTTTTATGTCGCCTTCTTAAGCGCAAAAACAAATCCATACAAACACACACACACACATACATAAACACTGTCATTTGTTTAAAGAGATATCACACATATCATTATACACATACACAAATGTATGCATGTATGCTAATGACGGGTGGAAGCCTGCTAGCTTTTTTATCTAATTAGGTTTAAATGAATATAATTTGCAAAAAATCAAAAATTGTATAAAAATTCTATTAAAAAACATGATCGCGTGTCGAAATATAAATTAACATAAAACAAAATGTATTTGTAAGCGAGCGAACGAACGTAAGCAAAAAATTATAATTTATTCAGTCACATTTATTAAAAAGCTTTCTTGTTTACAACAGCCAAAAAAACAAAAAAAGAAATAAAAATAAAGTGTCAATTTGTACACACTGAAAGAAATTATGGTAAAAATAATTCAAAAACAAGTGAACAACCGTTGGTTGCTACCAAGGCAGCTTTAAACAGGTATTTGCAGATTTACAATAAATACAACACCAAAAAAACATCACATGTATTTTTGTTTGAAAAAGTAAGTAAGTCTATGTGTTTTTTTTTTCAGAGTTATGTATTTTGAATACAAAATTTTGACATATCTACGCCAAGAAAACGAAAGACAGCTGTGCTTATACCACTACCCTAATAAAGCTGCCTTGGGTGCTACGATTTGTTTTGAATTTTGTTTTCGATTTTCGAAAAGATCGAAAAGCAGAGAACAATAATTCAAACGATTGAGTTTTATTCACTATATTAGCTTCTAGCATTGATACCAATCAAAAAATCATAAACAGCTTGTTTTCTATGTTTTTAGCTGTCCATATGTCGACATTTTATTCGTCTGAAAGGTGTAAAGAAATGAAAAAGCTTGTTTTTTGTGTTTTGACAGGTATTATTGAGCATTTTTCTTTTTAAATTCTCCAAAATTTATTTAGATTGTTCGGATATAAAGTTGAATGTTTTCCAAAGTCTACTAATGACTCCTATGAAATATTGACATATAGACAACTGGGAAACATACAAAAAAAGCTGTTTATAATATTTTGATTGGTATCAATGCTAGAAGCTAATATAGTAAATAAAACTTAAGTGTTTGAATTTAATACAGTATATAATATATAATATAATATACGTAAAGAAATGTTAGAGACGTTTATAAATAGAAAAGCTTGTTTTTTGTGTTTTGACGGATATTATTAGAGTATTTTTCTTTTTAAATTCTCAGCAATTTATTTGGATTGTTGGGATATAAAGTTGAATGACTGAGAATTTCTTTCAAAAATTTCATAAGTCTACTGATGATTAGGGTAGTTCCTATGAAATGTCGACATATACATAAATAGCTGGGAAACATAAAAAACAAGTTATTTATAACTTTTTATTGGTATAAATGTTAAAAGCTTAAATAGCGAATAAAAAACTTAATTGTTTATAATATAAAATATATAATATATAATATATAATATATAATATATAATATATAATATATAATATGTAATATATAAAATATAATATATAATATATAATATATGATATATAATATATAATAGATAACATATAATATGTAATATGTAATATATATTATATAAACAATTAAGTTTTTTATTCGCTATTTAAGCTTCTAACATTTATACCAGTAAAAGAAATGTTAGAGATGTTTATAAATAGAAAAGCTTGTTTTTTGTATTTTGACGGATATTATTAAAGCATTTTTTTTTCAAATTCTCTGCAATTTATTTGGATTGTTGGGATATAAAGTTGAATGTTTGAGAATATCTTTCAAAAATTTCCAAAGTCTACTGATGATTAGGGTAGTTCCTATGAAATGTCGACATATAGATAGCTGGGAAACATAAAAAACAAGCTATTTATAACTTTTTATTGGTATAAATGTTAAAAGCTTAAATAGCGAATAAAAAACTTAATTGTTTATAATATACAATATCTAATATAAAATATATAATATATAATATATGATATATAATATATAATATTTAATATATAATATATAATATATGATAAATAATATATAATATATGATATATAATATATAACAGATAACATATAATATGTAATATGTAATATATATTATATAATATAAATTATATAATATATGGTATATAATACATAGCATATAATAAGGAAAATATTAGATATATTCCCCACTAAGTTACGGTGTAAGAAAATAATAATAATTAACGTTGAAATAAAAAAGTTATTAAACATTCTGGCAGTTCTGCGCCAGCCTGTAGAAAAGTTGTTCGTGTTTGAGCCTTTTTATTATGTTTAAATTTTTTATCGAAATAATAAGATCAAATATTTTTTATGTAGAGATTGGTGGGGTACTCGGCGAACAGTCTCCAGTTGGCAGGTTCCAAACCTTCTAAAGACTCTGGGTATTCCTGCAGTCAAACAAAAAGCTTGACATTTTTTTTTGTATAAAAAATAAGTACAAAAAAAATTAAGTTTGCTATTCTCTTAAAATCTGTAAAATTGGCATTACACAGAACAGCTGTTTTTAAGTATAGACAGTTGGACGTATAGAATACTATCACTTTTTCACTCCAATAGAATGTCTTTAAAAAAGTTTTTAGTTAAATTATTAAATATAACTGTTGTAAAATTGTTAGTTTATTAGTGTTTCTTCAGGAAAATTTCTTCTGGAGAAGGCACACAAGGGGATGTCGAAATATCAAAACATTAATAAACTAATAATTTTACGGCAAGTGACCTCAAACTCATATAAACAACAATTATATTAAAAAAAAAAAAATAGGTCGAAAAACTAGGATCAAGATACGAAGTTAAATTATTAACAAAAAAATTTAAGTATAACATTTTTTTTTTATTTTGTAACCTGAAAATTTTATTACCGACATTTCAGGAAATATATTGTTGCCTTTATTTGAGGCTTGGTTTTATCCACAATGGGGAAAAAATTAGATTAAAATTAAAATTTTGTGGAAACTTTTCTTTCAGTGTTTTTTTTAGCGATTATTTTAATACTTTTGTGTTTTAGCAAATTGAAAAATTAACAAAATTCTCTGTCTTGCGTGCGCTTTCGTATATTTTTCGTTTATTGCTGTGGCTGTTTCCTCTATAAAATTGTTACAATAAAATCAACGAAATTTGCATATGAAATCAATGGTGCCAAATTAATATTTATGAAGACGCTTTATTTATTTATATTCTTTCTACGAATATAAAAAAGATGAAACAAATTTAATATATTTATTTTATGTATGTGTGCTTAACAATTTGTGTATACCCAACAAACACGAAATCAAACATTTGATATAAAATGTTTTATCATTTAATATCAAACATAATTTTCAAACCTTTATCAATGGTTTGATTTTCAAATTTGAATTTATATTAAGAGCCAGTTGAAAATAAACATTTGATACTCAATGTTTTGTTAATGTAATTTTGATTGTAAATACTAATCTTAAAACAAATGTGTCAGCACTTATTCCAAAAATATCCTTATTTTCGATTCATTGACGAAAAAATTTTAAGAATTCGGGAAAAGATTTATAAATTTGATTTGTTTGTGAGCAATATGCAATTAAATGTGAGCAAAAATTAGTTTTAATAAGTAAAACAGCATGAACAAAAGCATAAAAAAGTGAAATAATAAGAAACAATGAGAATGTCTCATTTTACCACAATTTAGAGCCAAGAGGAAACAACTATATCGAGATTTTCAAGACTAAAAAAATAATAATAGAATGAATATTAATAATAGAAAATTGCAATTTAAAATCGTAAATAAATCAGAAGAAATATGAATTTGCAAAGAAAAAAAAATTTTATTTGTATAACCACAACACAATCTACATTTGAAAAACATTTGAGAGTTACATTTGAAACCAAGTTGAGCATAAATAAACTTCTCAATTTGAAAATAATTTCCGCTTTTTGTTGTAAATACTATGTTTTTTAATTTGAATTCAAATCAATATCAAACGTTCTCGCTTTCAAATCATTCACAATTTGAAATCAAACCTTAGTGTTTGTTGGGTATAAGCAAACGGTAGTTAAGTTCGTTTTTATGACATTTAAAATTTAATGAGTTTCTTTTTTTTCCTTAAATTGGAATAACAAGAAATATTTAACACTGTTGGCAGGCCAAAATAAAAAAATTATTTTAGGTGAGTTAAATGTAAAAAAATAAATTTGTTGATTTTTTATGCATATTTCATGGAGTTAGTATTCAAATGACTTAAAAGATGATTCAGGAAGACAAGTATCGTGGTGCTTGATCTCCCTCTTCAGTCGAAACCGCAGTTAGCCCGTCTTAAAAATTTATCTTTTTATGAAAATTGTTTAGTTGAAATTCGTTATTTTCAAATAATATTGTGTCAGAAAATGGGGTCTCCAAAGTCTAGTCATTATGTAGTGTTTACTCAATTGCTATGGGAAACAGTGTTGACAACGTGCACATTTTCTTTTTTCCACTTTTCTTATGTTAATGGTGCATAAGACATATTTATTATACGTTTAAATGTTTTCAATTTAAAAATTTGCTTTTAATGTGTATTAATTTATTTTTATACCACATTAATTGTCTGTCTGCTGAGCGGCTGTGAATTTCAAATAGAATATAAGACATAAAATTTAAAGTCGGAAATTGTTTTTTAAATGACACTTTTAGTTTTGCTGTTTGATTAAATTTTTGTTTCTAATATATGATGCCATTAAGTATAGGCATAAATTTTCTGATTATAATAATTTTATTGCAAGAATTATTTCTCATGCAAAATTAGAGTTTTTATGCAAAATTAGATTTAAAACTCTAAACTATGGTTTGTTTGATTGCGTGATAAAAAGGAGAAAATTAATAAAGAGAGAAATTAATAAAGAATAATTTGTTTAAGTACCTCTTTAACAACTACTTTTTTTTAAATACTATTCAAAGTACATACTTTTTTACCAGTTACTCTAAAAAAACAAAAGAATTTTTTTGAAAAAGTAATTTGTTAAATTATTATTAATAAAAATAATAAGTTAAAAATTGTTTTTAAATTATTTTAAATTTTTTCAAACTGTACTTTTGTTAAAAAGTACTTTTTTCAAATGAACCACTTTTTGCTGTTTTTTCAAATTGCGCCTTTTTAAAAGAAGTTTTTCTCCAGATTTCTGCAAGGTACTTTTTTGGAACGGTATTTTTTACATGATACTTTCTTGCATTAATAACTGTTTAGAAAAGCACTTGGTTAAAAAATATTTGTTTAATAAATTTTTTTCAGAAGCCCTTTCTTAAAGTATTTTTCTAAAAAGTGTTTAATTTTTTTTTAAATTATTTTATCAATGGCACGTTTTTTGAAAACTATTTCCAAAAAGTACTTTTTTGAAGTAGAATTTTTTTAAACGTGCCGTTTTATGTAATTATATCTCTTCTTTGGCAAGGCACTTCTTTTGATTAAAAAAATCGTCTATAAAATGTACCTTTTGAGAAAATATGTTTTGAAAACGTATCTTGCCAACAGCATACCTTTGAAGACTTTTTTGAAACGGCACCTTTCTTATATGAGCTTCTTCTTAAAGTTAGTTTTCTCTGAAGGGCATTTTTTTAGTTAAACTTTTTCTAAAGTTGCATTTCTACAACGTACTTTTCAGGAACCGTATTTTTTGCCAAATACCTTTTGATGTTAATAGTAGTTTTCAGGAATACGTTTCGTTAAGAGATACTTTTTTTAAAACCTTTTCAAAAAATCCTGGTTGCAAGTAGTTTTCCAAAAAGTACTTGTTTAAAAAAGTATTTTTTAAACCTGCCGCTTTCGAAAGATATTACTTCTTTTAAAAGGTATTTATTTTGAAAAAAAAATTGTTTTGTAAAATGCACGTTTTGAAAAAGTATTTTTAGAAAAGGTACTTTGTTAAAAGTGTACCTTTGCAAAAATAAAATGTTTTTTTAAAAGGCAGCTGTTTTATATGAGCTTATCTTTACAATTAGTTTTTTGTAGAGAGCACTTCTTAAGAAGAGCTTTTTCTAAAGAAAGGTACTTTCGCAGAAATTTGCTTTCTGAGAAAGATACTTTCTAAGGAAGGTACTTTATAAGAAAAGTTTTTCCTCAGAAAGGTAATTTCTGATACTTTCTGAAAAAGGTACTTTCTGAAAAAGATTTTTTCTGAAAAAGGTACTTTTTGATACTTTCTGGGAAAGGTACTTTCTGAAAAAAGGTACTTTCTGAGGAAGGTGCTTTCGATGAACACACTTTCTGAGGAAATTACTGTGTAAAAAGGTACGTTTTGCAAAAGGTTTAAAAGGCCACTTTCTGAGGAAGGTACTTTCCAAAAAAAGATACTCTCGAAAAACGGTACTTTCTGATAAAAGTACTTGCTGAGAAAGGTACTTGCTGAGAAAGGTACTTGCTGAGAAAGGTAATTGCTGAGAAAGGTACATTCTGAGTAAACTACTCTCTGAGAAAGGTACTTTTTGGTACTTTCTGGGAAAGGTACTTTCTAAGTAGGGTGCTCTCTGAGAAATGGAATTTCTGATACTTGCTGGGAAAGGTACTTTCTGATACTTTCTGGGAAGCTACTTTCTGAAGAAGGATTTTTCTGAAAAACATTTCTTTTCTGAAAAACATTTCTTTTCTGAAAAAGGTACTTTCTGAGAAAGGTTTTTTCAGAGAAAGGTTCTTTCTGAGAAAGGTACTTTCTGAAGAAAGTACTTTCGGAGAAAATACTTTCTGAGAAAATTACTTTCTGAAAAAGGAACGTTTTGCAAAATGTTTATTTATGAAAAAGATAGTTTCTGAAAAAGTACTTCCTGAAAAAGCTAACTTTACGTTCTTTTACTTTCCAAAAAAAGAGAGTTTATGAGAAAGCTCCTTCCTGAATAAGGTATTTTTCTAAAAAGGTACTTTTCTAAAGAGGTATTTTTCTGAGAAGGTACTTTTTATCTGTTATATTTTTAAATAGGTACCTTAGGTACCTTGTTAAAAGGTAATTTTTGATGCTTGTTGTAAAAGGTATTTGGTTTGAAATGTATTTTTTTCCAAATGAGTTTTAAGAAGGTATTTTTACGAGTAAGAACTTGTTTTGAAAGATATATTACAAAAGAAGACACCGTTTGAAAGGCCAACTTCCTCAAATGTCGTTGTTCCAAGTTTACTTTTTTCAAAAAGCACTTTTTTTATATTAAATTTTTTTTCTATTCTCTTTAAATGTTAATTTTTTTAATACTATTCTTATGTAAAACATTTTTTTCTAAAATATATTTTCCATTAGAATTTGATTTGGTCCTGGAAAATTGCTTGTACGGTTGAAATACATTTATGACCTAGACATTTTATTTAAAGAAAACAAAAATCCAATTTATTTCACAAATCTTTTATTATTTATAAAACTCTATTGAATTCTGCATACCGTAAATAATTAACAACTAATGAAGCTTAAATAAATAAAATTATATCAAAATTAAAATCATTTGTTTTATATATATTTTCAATAATTGTTACGTTTTGCTGATTTTTCTACAGAATAAATCGAATAATTTACTCAGGGTATCTTTATTATTTAGTCATGCACAATTCTCAGCAATAAATAAATAATTTTTAATTAAAAAGAATTTTTGCAAATAATTTATTAAAGCAATGCAACTTAAATAAAATGTTAACGATTGAAATAAATATTATGAAAAAAATGTAACGCCATAATTTTCAGTATTCAACTTTAAATTTTTGAACAGAAAATCAGCTTAAAACTGCTCGAACTCTTAGTCAAAAAAAAAAACATTTTTCTATCGACCACTGAAATGTATTTTAATGGGAAGCAAAATATTCATAGTTCAGAAATAATTTCAACAGAAATTCAATTTCATTTCTGTGCTCATTTTCGGCCAGTAAATTATTGATATGTAACTTATACGAGTATTTTCCGCAAATACAACAGTTCTGTTTGACATGAAAATAATTAAAGAAGAATCTTCAAAAGCAAACAAACTTACCACAATTTTTTCCGTTTCAACTAAAGCACAAACATTCACTAAAAGAACTGCGTTAAAGCTTTTTTCTTTACTCTTTCTGTTTTTGCATACAACATCCAGCCGCAAGTAAAGTAATAAAAATCGGGCAGTTGATTTAAACTTTCCACAACAATGACTGAAATGGCAATTAAAACTGGAAAGAAAACAAAGAGGAAAAAGATGTTAAATAATTATAGAAGAAATAATTATTAAAACTACAAAGAACAAAATCAAAAAAATGTTAAAACGGAAAACGGAAACTTTTAAGCAAATTATTTTCTTTGACCAGTCGAAATGGGGACAATTTTCAGCCTGCAAACTAAAGACATATTAAGAAACATAAAAAGCCAAATTTGGGTCAATAATACAATAAAAAAAACGCAATAACTTATTTTCTGTGTAACTAAACTGTGCCATTTTGATTGCATTTTTTAGATTGATCTTTAAGTTTAACTAAGAATTGGGACAATGAAACAAGAATTTGGATAGTGGAGCGTCCTCACGCTTTAGAGTCCGTTGTTTTCATCCAAAAAGTATATAGGCGCACGTTTGGCGGCACTCCTCCTAGCAGATGCACGTAGAAAAAAATATAGTTGATACGACAATATTGTAAGAGCAACATACTATTGTTGAATTATATGGTTGTACCCAATGACAGTATATTATTATATTTAAAACATCAAAACACACCATAATATTATAAAAAATAAATATTATAAGTAACCATACTACAGGGTGGCGCAAAAATAACCATCCGATGTTTTTTGGCTGTAATTTGAAAAAAATGAAAAACTTTGATTTTTCTTGTGGATTATTTTTATTTGGTCTTAAATTTCTTTACATCAAGTCGAGAATATGACGTCATGTAAATGGCCGCCGCCACAGTTGATTGTCATTTGAGCATTTTCCATCACATTGGCCAAAACTTCCAGCGATAGGTCCTCACATTCTTGACGGATATTGTCTTTAAGAGCTGCAAGAGTCTGAGGCTTGTTGACATAAACCTACTACTTCAAAAAGCCCCACAAAAAAAAAGTCTGCAGCGGTCAAATCAGGCGATCTTGCTGGCCAGTGCAAATCGCCAAAACGAAAGATTAGGCGCTCGGGAAATACATCCTTCAGCATATCGGTTGTGGCACGTTCAGTGTGTGCCGTAGCACCGTCCTGTTGGAACCACATCTTTTCCAATTCCAATTCATCAAGTTGCGGCAAAAAGAACTCGTTTATCATTGCTCTGTAGCGCTCACCATTCACAGTAACCATTTGGCCCGCGACCTCTTCGAAGAAAAAAGGTCCGATGACTCCTCTAGCGAAAACAGCACACCATACAGTGACTTTGAGCGGGTGTAATGGCTCTTCGTGGGTTACACGCGGATTTTCAGTGTCCCAGAAGCGTAAATTTTGCTTATTTACGTACCCGCTAAGATGGAAATGGGCCTCATCACTCATGATTATTTTTGATGAAAAATGATCTTCCTCTTGGGGTCAAATAAATAGTCAGCAATATTCCGCGTTCTGGAGCAGTGTAGCGTAACATTGTTTATTAACGTGTATTTCGCATGAGTTTACTACACAAATGTCAAAACAGAACTGACATTAGGGGGCAATCGCGAAATTTATAGCATTTTCTAATAGGAGGATTACTTTTGCGCCACCTTGTATATTTGGGTTTAAAATTGTTATAATAATAAGTAACCATGGCATCAATGAAAGTTACCAAATAATTGTTACACTCAACCATATAATTATGCCAGACAATCATACTGTTCTCATATGCCTTCATTAAGTAACCATACTAGTATGATATATAGCTTAAATGTAAACACGTATTTCTTATAATTTGCACAAATTTATATACATATATAATTAACTAAAAAAAAGGGACAGTATATAATACAATTTTATAATAATTATTGTATAAAATAAATTCGAATAATCAATTCGAGCTTATTCCCTTCATTAGCTTTTAAAATAGTATAAACAGTTTGTTAAATAATTAAAAAATAATCGGGTTGCATCTCAACCGAATTAATGCAAAAATGTCTTCTTGGAAGTAGAAGTTAGCTGTAATAAAACAAAAATAGTTATTAAATATTTCGTTGCGATTTTAATTATATAAGTCATATTTAACCATATTAATATTATTTGCATATATTATTGGCTTCACCATACATATTTATGTTCATATCTTAATATTAAATATATTTAACTTTTTAGTATCGCGAATATGTAATTTCAATATGTGATTTTTCGACTATTTCGCGTTTTTTCTTCTTGTTTTTTTATATTCTATATTTTTTTAATTGAAAATAAAACAAAGTTTTTTAGCTCCCAAAGAAAAACATACAATGATAGAAAATTATATGTCAACGACTAGAACGAAAATATTGTTAATGGCAACAATAGTATGTTTATCCTATAAACTCACTTTTGTTGCATTTGAATCAGCGTACTATACACATGATAATAACAATTATTTTAGTATTGGGTGTGGTACGAGTAAAAGCTATCGTTGTCTTTAAAAATTTTTCACAATTGTTATTATTGTATGTAACTATATATTGAAATATAAATATGTTAACAATAGAATTATAAATAGAAATGTAAACAGTAAAATATTTATAGAGAAACAACCTATAATTATATTGATAATACAATGTTTTTAACAATAATACGTATTGTTATAGAATATATACTAGTGTTGTTGCAACCATATTTCAAACTGCCTTTTCTCTGCATGTGGACTATAATGAGGCTCGTGAAGAATTTTGCCGAGCGTGACACAATCGCAAGAAGGCCTTATCATCGTGGTCTCTCAATGCGAACGCACGACCCTATCGCTACTGTAGCTGCTGCCATACAATTCAATCCTAGAGTTTCGAAAAGGAGCTTATCTGCTCAAATGGGTGTCAGCAGACAGTTACTGCAGACAATTTTGCACCAAGATTTAAGCGAATTTCCATAAAAGATTCAATTAGCAGGCAAACTGAACCCTAGAGACTTCCGAATTCGCTTGGAATTTTGTGAGAAGATCATTCACAATATGACAGGCTGAAAACGTCTTGATCTGCATTTTTATGTCTGAGGAGGCACATTTAGATTTAAACGGCAATTTTTGTAAACAAAATTATCGAATATGGAGCATTTCCAACCCACAGATACTCCATCAGAGGCAATTACATCCACTTTGCATCACAGTGTGGTGTGCATGCAGTTTCTTCAAGGTTCATTGTCGGGCCTTACTTTTTCGAAAAAAACGGTCTTACTGTTACGGCCAATGAAGACCATTACTCAAAGATGTTGAAAGAGATTTTCTTTTCAGAATTACGCCGAAAGAGAATCCCTTTCAACACTGTTTGGTTTTAGCAAGTTAGGGCAACTTGTCACTTGTTATGACAGAATTGAGGCATAAATTTCCCAATAAACTGATTTCAAGAAACTTCACATTCCGTTGGCCTCCCAGGTCCCCTGACCACACTGTACCTGATTTGTTTTTAGGGTTGTTATAAACAAGCAGTTTATTAAAAAGCCCAACAAATTTGGATGATTTAAAGTAATCCATTCGAACGGTAATTGAGGCAATTTCCGCTGCAACCCAGCCAATCATGAATAATTTTTTGATTAGATGTCGAACATGTGTCAACGAGGGTGCAGGCCATTTGAATTCAATTAGTATCAAAACTTAATGAACTACTTTAATGAAAATGTATTATTTTTCAAACGAATTACCAATAAATAAATTAAACTTTGCAAAAAGTTATTTGAGTTTCTTAATGTAGCAAAATTCATCAGCCACCTTGTACTTCTATAGAAAATAATTTCTTTAACAAACTTTCTGTGAAGCATTTTTTTTACAAAAAATCTTTTTTCACATTTTCCAGAAGAATATTTTCCACAAAAAAATATTCTTATCGTATAAAAGAATATGTTTGATACTTTCAAAAAACAAATCCTAGCAACTACCGGTTGTTCATTGAATTGAAATATGTAAAGAAAAGTAGAGACGTGTGTTTTTTGTATTCTGGCAGATATTGTTGGGGAATTTTTCTTTTTAAATACCCAATAGTTTGCTTAAATTACTGGGATATAAAGTTGAATGTGTGAAAATATCTTTCAAAAATATCCAAAGTCTACTGGTGACTGGGGTCGGTCCTATGAAATCTCGACTTATGGATAGCTAGGAAACATGGAAAACAAGCTGTTTATAATTTTTTGATTGGTATCAATGTTAGAGGCTAATATAGTGAAGAGAACTCAATTGCTTGAAAAATAAATATAGTTTAGAAAACTAAAAAAACACGCTTCGTTATCAAACTAAAAATTAAGAAATGATATAAAGAAGAAACATAAACAATAGTTTTTTTTTTTATTAAAATGTTAATCAAAAAATAGCCACTTGTTTTAAAAAATTATTTATTTATTCATCTTGTCCCCTTTAAAGTACTCCGCCTCAAATATAACAAACTTATGCCAGCGTTTTTTCCAAGCCTCGAAGCACTTCTGAAACGCACTTTTTGGTATCGCCAACAGCTTCTGTTTCGATTTTTCTTTCAGCAAAAGGGCTTCCTTTTATCGTTGTCTTCAGTTTATGGAAGAGGAAAAAGTCAGGTCCGGTGAATATGATAGTTGAGGCATGTTAACGGCTTTGTTTTTGGCCAAAAACTCACGCCCCAGCATCCATGTTTGAGCTGGTGCGTTATCATGGTGCAAAATCCATTATTGTTTTTTCCACTGTTCTGTGCATTTCTGACGAATTGCTGCGCGCAAGATAGTACGAGTATTCCGTATTGATCGTGCGACTTTGTGGCAAGAATTCATGATAGACCACGCCATTGGAGGCGAAGAAAACTGTAAGCAAAACCTTTACATTTGCCCGAACGTTAGGTGCTTTTTTCGGTCTGGACTCTTTTGGAGACTAGCATTGGGATGATTGGTCTATAGCTTCAATGTCATAGCCCTGAGCCCATGATTCGTCACCAGTTATGACCTTTTTCAAGAATTCTGGATCGTCGTTAACGATGTCTAACAACTCCTGAGCAATGTCCTTGCAACGTTGTTTTTGCTCGAAATTTAGTAAAAAATCGAAGAGCAGTCCAAAACACGACTTACCTTTTTATCTGTCAAAAACAAACTGACAATCCGAAAAATC
The DNA here is from genome assembly GCA_914767995.1 of Thecocarcelia acutangulata. Taxonomy (NCBI): domain Eukaryota; kingdom Metazoa; phylum Arthropoda; class Insecta; order Diptera; family Tachinidae; genus Thecocarcelia; species Thecocarcelia acutangulata. The sequence goes on from OU612097.1 coordinate 17,254,759, forward strand.
TTAAATTATGTAAATACAATTGTTTTATTTTCGGTGGACTTTTAATTTATATATTTTTTATACAGTGTTACGAAAACAAATTCTGCTTTTGATTGCCAAAAAGCATTAATTAAGAAACAGAAATTATTCACCCGAGCCAGAAGTGGTTCATTTGGAAGGCAAATTCGAAAGAAATATTTTATCCTTTTTAATCATAAAAAACCCCATTCAAGAGTTTATTTAATAAAAGGAAAGTGAGCAAGAGAGAAAAATTCCATAACTTATGCAAATAATTAAGCAACATTTAAATTAAAAAGAAAATATAAAAACATTTTAGGTTTTTTTTTGTGTTTTCCTTTGCCTGTCATAATTTCATTAAATTATAATTACATAACAAATTAATCTCAAAAGAGATGATGGCTGATGCATTTTGTGAAGCAAAAGGATTTCAAGGAATTAACTCGTAAAAGCAAAAGCACAAAGTGACAATAAATAATATTTCGTTGTGAAGAATAATATTTCTGGGAAGCAAATTAATAGCAGAGAAATATTAAAAGACTTCATTTCAAAGTTCAAGATTGGAGAAATAGCAAACAGGCGAATAATAGAAATTTCCCAGAAGTTTTGTAGAGTTGAGGAATTTTTGCTGTTAATAAAATTCAGTAGAACTTTTAAAAAGAAAAGAAATCTTAAAAAAAAAAAACCAGCTAATATCGTTAATGAGAGAGAATTCATGATGTAAATCCGTATCACAGGACATTATAATTTTTTATTATTGTTATTATTAATTAGTTCTTAACATTTTTAATTCCTTTCGTTAATAGTCTTGTGTAAAATAAACTTTTATAATAATTTTCCACTTATTAGTCGGTTATAATAACTTTTTTTTTAGAAACTTCCTTTTGAGTTTAAATTAAAAAACTTTTAATTAATTGATTATGTTCAATATTTAGATTAACTTTCTTTGCTAAAATCTTAATCTTGAAAAAGGAATATGCAAAATCAGCAATTTTGTAAAAAATATAATACTCAAGTTATAAGAAACTTTTTAATTCGCTTTTGTTTATGTTTGTTTCATTGTAAAGCTTTCTTTTTTGTTTTTATCTTTTGTTGTTATCTTTTAAAAAAATTTTAGCAACAAAAAAGATTTAATATTATTAAACCAAGTTAAGAAAAGGAGAACAAACAAAATAACCATTAAGATTTACTGGAAGAAGAAAATTTTCTTTTGCAAAATACAAAAAACAAGAATTTAACTCCTTTTTTATCAAGTGGTTAAATTTTAGGGGCCGATGTTGAATGTAAACCACAACTAAAAGTCGAATTTTTTATCTATATATATTTTGACATTTCTCATTTAAAGACTAATTCAATTTGAACCAAAGAACGATACAGGAGCCTCGCATTAAAGTTATTCAGGCTTGTTAGAAAATAAAGTCACACATTTTACTTTGTGATCGCCAATACGGATTTCGTAAGGGTCGTTCTGCTGGCGATCTTATGGCATATCTCTCTGAGAAATGGTGCCACTCAAACCATCCTTTCGGTGAAAGTAGGGTGGTGGCTCTAGATATCTCCAAAGTGTTTGGCAGAGAGTGGCATGGTGTACTACAAAACGTACTGCTTTTGGAGTCGGTGATGACTTCTCGCGGCTTATATCGAGCTTTCTCAGAGACCGCACCATACGAGTTGTTATAGATGGGGTCTTATCAAACGAGTTTAAGATTAATTCAGGGGTAAACGCAAGGCTTCGTACTTTCTCCTACCCTATTTCTTATTTTCCTCAACGACCTTCTCTCTCAAACTTACAAGCCTATCCACTCTTTCGCGGATGACAGCAGCATTTCTCACTGGTACTCTTTTAGTTATAGGCCCAGCTATTCAGAGATCGCTGCCAAGAGACTAAATATGAATAATTCACTGAATAGCGATCTTCTATTAATCTCCGAATGGGGTCGTAAAAACATGGTTGCCTTTAACGCTCGTAAGACCCAATGTTGCTTATTAACGCACAAACGAACGACCGCAAATGCTGCTTTATCTATACTTATGGATGGTATAAATATTGAGGAATCGGATGCTCTTGATGTTCTTGGAATGAAGATACAGTGTTACGTTCGCTGGACTGAACACATTTTTCATGTCTCCAAAGCAGCACCGTTCCAAAACCTCAGGTTTTTGAAACGGTGTAAGATGTACTTCACTCCATCCGACCTCTTTACTATTTATACCATCTACATCCGACCGAAAATGGAATACAACTCTCATGTTTGGGCCGGTGCCTCAAAGTCTATTTTGAAGTTAATCGACCGTTTACAGGCAGGAGAGGACGAAGAAGCTTATCGGTGACAGTAGGGTATCCAACTCTATTGACTCACTGGAGCATCGACGCAGTGTGGGGAGCGTTACTCTGTTCTATTGTTACTACAATGGATTGTGTTCTGACGAGACTAGGGATCTTGTTCCCGAAACGCGCACATTTTTACGTAGCATGCGTTCATCGTCCAGAGCTCATCCATTTGTGGTTAATTGCCCAGGGAATCGTACTACGCATTAGAGAAAGAATTCATTTTTCAGCCGTACGTCTGTAGAATAAGTTGCCTGCAGACGTGTTTCCTGTCTGTTATAACGTTGGAAAATTCAAGTCAAATGTTCACAAACACTACTCCCTCTTTCCCCATCCTCACAAGCTATTTTCCTAGTTCTGGTACAATGCATTGCAATATTGCCACGGCCCTTTATCACTAGTTTATAATTTTGTAATTATTTTCTAATGCTTTATAAATAAATAAATATTGCTAAGTAAGGATTAAATGAGCTTTGCTGCAAAAGCTACCTAAAGTAATAATTTAACTATCGAAAATTGAGCCCATATTAAGGGAAGGTAACTGGCTAAGGGACTACAGGATATACGGAGAGGATATCCAAATTTGTACTGGTAGTAAGGCTATACGACATCCAGATTCATGAATGCCGGATATCTCTAAACGAGGTAGCGAGACATTCCAAACTGGAGGTTTTGTGGATACTAGGGTACAGTGAGATGCTCGGAGATGTTGTAGCAGACGAACTGGCAAAGGCCGATGTCCAGCTACAACAAAGGGATACAGATGGGATTATGGGAATCAAGCTTAGGAATTGTAAGAAACAAGTACAGCATTATTTATTTGAGACCGCTCAAGACAGGTGGCCTAGTGAGGTTACCTGTCGAATATCAAAGCTGACATGGCTCAGATTTGATAACAGGACGACTACCTTAAGGGCCTGCCTCAACAGAGATTGCGTTCTAATGGGGCGGTACTTACAAAACATTGCCCAATAGGGACACAGACGAGGAGATTAAATCTTCCATTTAATGACTTCTGCAGAAGTTACAGTGACGAGGAGAAGGTAGGGAGTGCTGAGTACTTCCTCTGTCGGTGTCCGCTTCTTCGCATTTAAAGGCTGTGTGTCTAAGCAGACCGATGCTGCGTGATTTGACTGGGGTATCGGAAGGTGATGTAAGTGGATTGGACTCCTTTATTCGAGGCTCGGTTTGGTTCTAAAGCAGTGATATGTAGATATAATGAGATAAATATCACACCCATGCAACACAACGCCACCGACTTGGACATAAGTGGGCTGGCTTTTCAATGGCTGCAAACCTGTTAAACTTAACCTTATCTAATAATTTATTTTTTTATTGAACAATATTCTCAAAAATTTCTTTAGCATTTATAAACCAGAATTAAGATTGCTTTCTTATCTGTTTTTCTTACAATAAATTAAATTTTTTTTCTGCATTTTATTTGTCTGCTTTAGATAGAAAACAAATTGCCTTTAAACTTTTAATAATAATTAAATTATTAAAATTTTTTTGTGGAAACGGCAACAGCTGGTCCGTAATTTAAACTTTAACAATGAAAAATTAATACCAACAACTGTAATTTATTTCGAGCCATTTCTAATTAATAGATTTTCTAACAACACATGACAGCGGTTGTTAGCATTTCTAGCAATCGTTTTGTAAGGCGCCCAACAACAACAACTACAATAACAACTTCATATGAAAAGTAATTTGTTCAAATAGTTTATTGAACAATTAAGCTTTACACTTTATTTTCTTCGAGTTTGCCGCTGTCTCTATTAAAACTGAAATTTATATAAATTGAAACCATTGCATTTCGTTACTCTTCTTTCGGCCGCTTCGCATGTTACGCGGTTGTTTGAAAGATAGCAGAAACAAACCTTAAACCGGAAGCAGTTTTGCTTGAAGCGTTACTAAGTAAACACACCTCAATTTATAATTTCCGTTTCATATCCATAGATTTTCCATAACAAACCTCAAACAGACGCAAACCAGAACACAAACACATACACAAGTAAAAGTTAACGATGGCTTCGTTTTTTTAAAGGAAAAAAGGTGGAAAGGCGTTGAAAAACTTATTGTTGCTTCTTTTTTTTTTTTTTTTTTGTTTTTTGTTTTTAATGCACTTTGTTCTCCTTTTTTTTCGCCTTTAAGTATAAAAGTTATTATTAGTGCAATGCGATCCTTAAGTCAAAGTGGCGTTTTTAATTATTTTAAGTGCATAATTGCTTAATAATGGTTTAAACGTTTTGAATTTCCAGTTGAAACTGCTGCCACCACAGATGGGAATAGAAAGCAAAACAGAACACAAAATCAATTTGATAAACTGCAAACAGCAAACTTCAACTATAAGCGGTTGTTAGCAGTGATTTTTACAAATGTCTTTAACCATCAAGATAAATATTTAAGCATTAAAATTAGTAGACTTTTGCCTGAAAGAGTCAAATTTTTACACAAACATATGAAATATAGGGTGTTTTTAATAGAGCTATAAAAAAGGTTGTTAAGTAAATTATATGTCGCTTGGTTTGGCATTTCAGTATGACTAAAATGACGCCTGAGCAACGCTTCCAAATAGTAAAAAGAGCCCAAAATAAGTCTGTTTACCGCGTTGCACACATTCTGTCCTATAAACCAAATATACTATTTCGGAAAGGGAGAAAAAATAAAAATATGTACACATGTATCGGCGATTTGGTTGGGCTTCACAATGGTTTGAGTGGTACCTTATAGCAAAAAACACAAAAGTACAGTTGTTTATAGAACGGTACTTAGAAAAAATTTGCCGCGTTTTTCCTGTTCAGGAGGTGCGAATTAACTTATCTAGGTATGTGGCGTTCTTGGTATTTTTTGGCTGTAAACCAGTGATATTGATACCAATCAAAAAATTATAAACAGCTTGTTTTCTATATTTCCCAGCTGTCTATATGTTGACATTTCATAAGAGCGACTCTAATCATCCAAATTACCAAACATTGAACTTTGTCTCTCAGCAATCTAAATAAATTATTGAATTATTTAAAATGAAAAATGTTTTAATAATACCTGTCAAAATACAAAAAAAAAAAAAAAAAATGGAATTTTCTTTTGCACAAGTTTCTACTTTTCTTTACACCTTTCAAACAAATGAACACCTTTCAAACAAATGAACAGCGAAAAAAAAAATGTTGGTTGCTAAGATTTGTATTTTTTTGATCAAAAAGCTGGTTTTTATGTTTCCTAACTGTTTACTCCTAGTGGAGCTGCCCTAATCATCAGTAGGCTTGGAAACCTTTGAAAAATATTTTCAATATTTGCCAATAATTTATATATAGGGTGTTTTTTTAAGCCCGATAGAACTTGAAATTGTAAAAAATAACACAAAAAATTAAATTGTAATCAAAAATTTTTTTTATTCGAAAGATCAATACGTGACATTAACATTTGAAAATGATTTCGGGCAAATGGACACCGCGGCTGTTCTTGACGAAGCGCATTCTGGACGTCCAATTTTGGGCCACTTTTTCGAGCACTGCTGGCCGTATGTCACGAACAAGACGAACAATGCTGGCCTCCAAGGCGTCAATTGTTGCTGGTTTATCAGCATAAACCAGTGACTTCACGTAGATCCACAGGAAATAATCGAGAGGTGTCAAATCGCACGACCTTGGAGGCCAATTGACAGGTCCATTTCTCGAAATCAACTATCGCCAAATTTTGATTTCAGTAAGTCGATGGTTGCGTTCGCCGTATGGCACGTAGCGCCATCCTGTTGAAACCACATCTCCTCCGGATCAATGTCATCCATATTTTCAAACAAAAAATCATTGATCATGGTGCGGTAACGATCTCCATTGACCGTAACGCGAGCTCCGGCCTCATTTTTGAAGAAATAAGGTCCGATGATGCCACCAGCATGAAAACCGCACCAAACAGTGCATTTTTCTGGATGTAATGGAGTCTGTAGGGTCTCTTGTGGATTGGTCTCACTCCATATGCGGCAATTTTGCTTATTAACAAACCCGTTAAGCCAAAAATGCGCCTCATCGCTGAACACAATTTTGCGATAAAACAACGGGTCTGATTTTCAAAGTAAATTTGGATAATTTCGTAGCGTTGTTCAAGCGTGAGTCTATTCATGATGATTTGTCAGAGTATACTGAAACAAATAAAAAAAATGTTTCATCAAAATTTAATTTTTTGTGTTACTTTTTACAATTTAAAGTTCTATCTAGCTTAAAAAAACACCCTATAGTATTTTTTATAATTTATATAAAATACTTGGTGTTATTAGACTATTTTCTTCTAATTCTCAATGTCTTATTGAAAATACTGAGATATGTAGTTTTATGTTTAGAAAGTTTCTAAGTTTTCTGATGATCAGGTTAGCTCTTATAAAATGTCGACATGTAGATTGCTAGCAGACACAAAAACAAACTTACTGAATTTTTAAGTTTTTGTCTCTAAAAAATCACCCTTTAAAAATGAATCCTTTTTTCGTTACTTGTAGTAAAATTTTTGCAACAAAAACTCATTGCAGACAAATTTTTCATCACATTTTCGCAAAAACTTCCTGCCACATTATTCAAGTGTTATAATCTAAATTGTTATTAAAATGTCTTCATGTCATCTTCAATAGTTTTTCTTGGCAACCAACGAGAAATAAGAAAACAACAACAACAACAGCAACACCAACAACAATAAAAAAAGAAAACAAATTTTTAAGAAGGCAGCATTTTCCTGCAAACAGCCAGATTTGAATTTTGATGCTGCTGCTAAACAATAACAGCAAATGCATAATGGGTGAGAGATTTTCTCGCTGTTCAATTCATTTGATTTGTTCGTTCGGTCGTCATTCATTTGCTGCATGACTGACAGAAACTACTGTGAGTGAGGCTGTGTATGTGTGTGTGTGCATTTGCATGAACGTAAGAAACAACGCCAACATGACTGTGTGGCAGGAATAAAAGTGGCAAATCCGAATGCGAAAAATGGAAGGCAGCAGCAGCAGCAGCAACAAAAAAAAATAATAATAATAAACTAAAGATTGTTGGCTGTCAACACTATTTGTTGGCAATTTTTTCTGTCGTGCCTCTATATCATTCACTCATTCATTCAGTCATTTCTTATTTTAAGACTTGAGTGGATACGTAAATGCAGCCTGACGATTTGTATAAAATGTTTGCATTCTCTTTTTTTGCTTTTTCCTCTTAATTTGTGACAAGTTGCCAACATTTAATGTTTAAATGCATCATGCTGAGTGTGGCTTGATGTATGCAAGTATGTGTGTATGTGTGTGTGTGTGTCTATCTGTAGTGTAATTTACATGAATCCAAATCGTTTTAAAAGGAAAACCAATTGTTAACAATTTTCTTTTTTTTATCTTTTCATACTAAAGATTAAAGGGGCAAATGTTGTGATAGTTTGATTGCTGAGTTGTATCTCTAAACTGCAATGATGACTTAAATAATGTGGGAGGCTTGACGGCGAGATGGAGACATAAAATTTGATATTTTAGAAAAAAAGAAAACATTTTCCATCGTTTAATAATTTAAACTAATTGGATTTGTGCAAATTTTGCTAAAAAAAAATTAATCAAATTTTACAGACTGAATTTTCATAGTTTTGATGGACAATTTGATGGTCTAAGGTGGCATGAATGTCCAGATTGTCACAAAATAAAAAATGAATAATGGCATGTTACATATAACGGATCGACATAAATTAGCGCGCCAAGCATTGTTAAGACCCCAAATAGCGCGATATCACTGCTTTGCAATTGGAAAAACTAATTGTGATAAAGCGTAAGAGAGAAAGCTTTACTAACGAGTACTTACTTTCAGTAAAGTTAGCTTCAAAATAAATGTTACTGACTTTTGCGGTAGTACCAATTACCGCAAAAGTCAGTATATGCAGATGTAGATGCTTTTAGACTACTTTAGCGATTTTTTTATTATTTCTATTCAGTGATTATTACTAAAAAAGGTTAGTGGGCAATACTGTTCATGACATAACGTTAACGCTCTTACTTAAGTGTAAAAATCAAAGCGTTAAATTGTGTTGCGCTTTACGCTCTAATTTAGGTTACACTATACGATTATAGAATGTGAAAGTGACGGGCTATACGAGCTATAGAGAGTTGTAGGTAATGCTTATAAGATGCACAGAATAAATATAAAAGAATAATATGATGATAACGAGTAAAGGGCGGACCAACTAAAACGCATGATTTTAGTTGCAAAGTAAACAAAGAGTTTTCAGAATAATGTGGTGCTACGCAAAATTTTGATCCCATCAATAAAGCCTTGATATCCGAAATTAAGTTATTCAAAGAGTCAAAGAAACGGTTCCATTTTCATAACGAAGCGTTTTTTCAGTGTAATTGTTTTACCTTTTTGTAGTAAATGCAGCAAACAACTAGAGTTGGGTAGTTCGCGAACGAACTAGTGTCACTGAACTATTCACTTCAGGGAGCTAAGTGAGCCGATCATTTCTGCGAGCTCTTTTAGCTCCGTAGTTCATGTTTCTTTCTTTTGTCTTCAAGTTTTCTTTTCGTTTATGTTTCTTTCTTTCTGGTACATATATATAAGGAAGTAGTCAAACAGTGCTGCCAGAATTTGACGTAAAAAGTACATATCTATGTTAAATACAAGTATTCAGAATATTAGACAACACAATTTTACTTTGGTTTTTTGTATTATAAAAATAAATGATATGATATATGACCATAATTGAATATAAAAATATCGAGACATCATCACAAATATATCGTTTTTTTTTTCTTTTTAATAAAATTATTTTTCATCACACCTGAACATTTCTAATCTCACCTTTTATTAATCCTTATAATAATTTTACTTTTCATTTGTTTACAGCAATTTTCTTTTGCTTTTCTTTATCTTGAAACCTGAACAGAGCCGTTCATTGAAAATATTATTTACGGAGCACTGAACTATTGAACTAAAAGAAAGACATATTTCAGTAAAAAGAGCTGAACTAAAAAGAGCACTCTCTCAAAAGAGCTCATGAACTCAACTCTACAAACAACCTCGTTACCGTAAACACTTTAGTATTTATCCAACTCTATAAGTGGACTGTAAACATTTCTGAACTATTTATTTATTTATCAACAAGATTGTCATAAACTTTTGTTAACATGAAAAAAAAAAATTATTAGATATTATTTTCTTTATTGCTTAATTTTAGAAATCGAACTTGCGATCTCTAAGCTACCTAATCTGCCATCGACTGAACAATGAAGTATGACCATTATTTTAACGCATCTGTTACGAAAATTTTACATCAATACAATGAAACACTACACTGTTTAGTAGCTGTAATAAAATTCTTACAGTTTGATGCATAACTTTTTCAAAACGCGAATGAAACAATATTCGTAAAATTAATGTAAAAACTAATAATATGGTGCTAAGCAAAATTTTCATGGCACAAGAGAAGCTTTCATATCCAAAATAAAATTTTTCATGGTATTAACGAAAGTGTCAACGAAAACGGTTTCATTATCATAACGACGCGTTTTTCTTTCAGTGTAGTTTTAATTTTTTGTAATAAATGTAGCAAAAAACCTCGTTGCCGTAAATACTTTAGTTAAAAATGTATCCAACTCTCTAAATGGATTGTAAACATTTCTGAACTATTTACTTATTCATTAACAAGATTGTAACTCATTTTGTCATAAACTTTTGTTAACATGAAAAAAAAAATTATTGCATACTATTTTCTTTATTGCTTAATTTCAAAGCTAATAATTTTATATTAACAAGGCAAATAACAATCCTTCCCAATTAAATTAATAAATAACTTCAGGAAAAATGTAACAAGAAGTAGAATTTCATATAAATATATTTCTTTTCATATAAAAGTCGTTGAAAATAAATATATAGATAAATAAGATTGTTAAGCTTGTAAGACAAATTATTTGTTCTTTTTTTTCTTGAGTTTGTTGGCTTATAGATTGACTTAGAGCCACCCAGGGAATAAACGTAAATAAATAAATGAAAGCGTAGGAAATATATAAAATGTCAAAAAATAACAAACAAAAGACCACACACGTTGACTGCGGTCTACAGCATGTACGGAATGTGGTCAACATGACGGTATGTCTGCTATTGCTACTTACACAGTTTTCATGCGGCATAAGCAACTTGTGCTTAGTGTACGAGTATGTGTACACACGGAGCTTTAAATATAAAGTATTTGGAAAACAAATATTAAACCGAAGGTAAACATATAGTTAAAGTTTAAGAGATAAAGTAAATCTTTTGTAGACAATTGCTAGCCGCAAGGCAAATACTTTTAAGACAGCTCAAACAACAGCAGAGATTAGGATATATAATAGTCCAAGACCTTGTCGAGAGAAATGGCACTTGAAAGAGCGAACAAAGTAGCTTGATATCACGGTTGCGAATTTAGCGCCTTTCGCGCTAAATTTAGCGCTTTTAAATATGTAAAAATCCGCACTTTTGCGCCTCAGAGCTTTTTTTAAATAAATACGCTAAACTAGCGCTGTTTTATACACTTATTTTTTTGCTATCTTAAATAGTTGATAGTAAGTTCTGGTGACTTAGCAAATGATATTGACTGCGCATTATATTAATATTACTTTCTGAGATATTCACCCCTATCGTGAATAAAATGTGAAATTTAAATTTTTATTCCCATAAAATTTTCATTTCCCAAGTAGCGAAATTTGCTATCATGAATATCATGGGAACGTTTGTTTTGCTATCAATATGCAGTGAGTGTACAATAGGGAAGAAGAAAATATAAAAACAAAGTAAAAATTATTGAAAATTTGTGGTTAAGTGATGTAAAAAGAAATTAAATGTAAGTTTTATAATTAATATAAACAAATTTTAATTTTATCTGCAACTTCTTTTTCGCGAAGTTTTCCTATAACTGAGTTGTGAAGCTCCAAGTCTCATATATTTTTCGATTTTAAGCCGTTGCTCTTTTCTAAGGAGGGATATACCCTTTTCATCATAACTTCCACTTCTTTGTTGTGGTTCTTAAGTGGCTCGAACATTTCAACGATTGTGGAGAGCACAAGTTTTCCTTGGTGCTCAACTCTTTCTCAGTTGTTAATTTTTCCTGTGGCTCAATTCTTCTTCTTTTGATGGAGGAAACGTGTTTATTACTGGACTCTCCTCTCATTGTAGTGGCTAAGGGCGATGGTGTTAAAAGTTTTGAACAGATGGGTGCTTCAGAGCTTATTACATTATCCAGAGCACGTAATAATGGTGGTTCATTTTTTTCGCATTCATAAACGTCTTTTGATAAACCAAAGCTGAACCAAAGCTCACTGGCTGACAAGATTTTGGTGTGGTTTGATCCACCTCCCGTTTTTCGTTGTGTTTTTAAGCCAACGGATGCTTTTGACTGCACATACCTTTTTTGTTCTATCCACACCTACTGCAAGTTATATATGTACATGGTCGTATGCATGTAGTATATGTATGCATGTTTAAAAATGTAAAATATTTAATCCATTTTCCATTCATGAACTTTTTTAATAGGAGGGCAGCACTATTTAGTTCTTCGTAAGCGAATTCCAAAATTCAGTCACCAGATCCTTAGAAACTTTCACAAAACTACATATAATAATAAAAAATAACCAACCCATTGCAGCTTGCTTGGCATCCTATTGAGAAGCATGTCAAGTTGCACATTATTTATTGATTTAGACCTAAAAATAGTTTTTACTTAATTTATAAAGGGTGTTTTTTTAAGCTAGATAGAACTTTAAATTGTAAAAAGTAACACAAAAAATTAAATTTTGATGAAACATTTTTTTTATTTGTTTCAGTATACTCTGACAAATCATCATGAATAGACTCACGCTTGAACAACGCTACGAAATTATCCAAATTTACTTTGAAAATCAGTCGTCGATTCGCGCAACTTATAGACGCAAAATTGTGTTCAGCGATGAGGCGCATTTTTGGCTTAACGGGTTTGTTAATAAGCAAAATTGCCGCATATGGAGTGAGACCAATCCACAAGAGACCCTACAGACTCCATTACATCCAGAAAAATGCACTGTTTGGTGCGGTTTTCATGCTGGTGGCATCATCGGACCTTATTTCTTCAAAAATGAGGCCGGAGCTCGCGTTACGGTCAATGGAGATCGTTACCGCACCATGATCAATGATTTTTTGTTTGAAAATATGGATGACATTGATCCGGAGGAGATGTGGTTTCAACAGGATGGCGCTACGTGCCATACGGCGAACGCAACCATCGACTTACTGAAATCAAAATTTGGCGATAGTTGATTTCGAGAAATGGACCTGTCAATTGGCCTCCAAGGTCGTGCGATTTGACACCTCTCGATTATTTCCTGTGGATCTACGTGAAGTCACTGGTTTATGCTGATAAACCAGCAACAATTGACGCCTTGGAGGCCAGCATTGTTCGTGTTGTTCGTGACATACGGCCAGCAGTGCTCGAAAAAGTGGCCCAAAATTGGACGTCCAGAATGCGCTTCGTCAAGAACAGTCGCGGTGCCCATATGCCCGAAATCATTTTCAAATGTTAATGTCACGTATTGATCTTTCGAATAAAAAAAAATTTTGATTACAATTTAATTTTTTGTGTTATTTTTTACAATTTCAAGTTCTATCGGGCTTAAAAAAACACCCTTTGTATCCCTTAAAATGTAACAACAACCTACATTTTTTTCTAGTTCGCCAAAGAAAATAAAATGAACAAATTGACACAAAATATGGGAAAAATTTCTTTGAAAAATCCATTCATGATAAGGTGAAATTTTGAATGGGAACATTTTTTTTTGGGCCTGTCATCCTCTGCTGAATTACATATCAGAAAATGGGAACACATTTTGTGGGAAAAATTACTCATAATCGCACTTTTGGGAAATGGGAAACAATTTTAGGGGAAAAATTATTCATGCTAATATGTGGAAAAATAAATAGTTAAAAAAGATTTTTTTCCTGCTTAGGTAGCTTCAATAACAATCCGTCCTCGTATGTTGCAACTTTTCCTAAAATCTAAATTTTCATTGAAAAGTTTGCTATGAAGTTTCTTTCATTTACTGACATATGCAAGGCGAATTCATAACAGGTGAAATTGACAGCGCAGCTGATAACTTTTTTTTTAATTTTAATCTTTTTCAGATAATTAAAAAAAAATTGAAAAAAAAAATGTTAAAATAATTTTTTAAATTATTATAGTATCTGGAGCGCCAGGTATCATTTAGAATTCTCCCCAATCTGGCTGGCCATTTTCACCTTTTCAAGCTCTATCATCTAAGACTTTAAGTTTCACAAAATAATTAAAACTTTCACGAAATAATTAAGTTTTTCTTTTGTTGTAAATTTTTTTTTTCAGAAATTTGAAATATTTGTTTGAAACATTTTTTTAATTTTGTGTTGCAACTATCATTCAGAATCCTCCAGAATCTGGCTGGCCTTTTTCACCTTTCCGAGCTCTATGATCCGAGACTTTAATTTTCACGAAATAGTTAAAAGTTTCACGAAATAATTAAAAGTTTATCTTTTCTAGTAAATTTTATTTATTATATATTTTTTTTTTTGAGTTCCTTTTTGTGTTTATATTTTTCCCTTGACGTTTGAAAAAGATTTATTTTTTGTAGTGTTGTATTTATTGCTCTTGCTGTTATGAATTCGCCTTGGACATATGTATATATTTTTTATGAACTCTGTTAGAATACAAAAATTATATTAATAATAATTATTATAGAATAATCGTCTGGTCCATTTATGTGGTTCATTTAAATACGACGTAAAGCTATGTACACACGGTTATCAGATGTTACAATATTGTAAGATCTGGCAACATGCTGACAATGAAAAATTGTCCCGCAGAAGTAAATTGTGTGTTCAGGCGATCGTAAGAAAATCTTACAATTTCATTGTCAGACTATGGTCTGACAAATAATTCATCTGATAACAAAAATTGTCAGTTCACAGGGTTGTCAGATTGTTAGATGAAAAAAATTCCCAGAAATGTTGTAAGGCATTGCCACTTATGTATCTGTTAGGCAGTGTTGCCCATCAAAATTTTTTCTGACAATGATGCCATTGTCAGGTACATTAATTTAGTACATCTGACAATTAAAACTGAGCTTACAATACCAGCCAATTATCTTGCAATGCCGACGAAGAGTGCTCTCACAATTGTCAGCTGCCTGACAACATTGTCGTCTTAGAATTGATTGACAACGTTGTAAGTTAAAAATTGGCAGTTCGCACAATTGTAATACATTTTCAGACAATTTTACTGGCAATATTGTAAGATCTGACAACCGTGTGTACGTAGCTTAATTCTTAATTTGTAATATCTTCGATATTTGATTAAATTTCTTCCCTCGTTAGAAGCATTTAAGTAATCATTTCACTCAACCCATAAATATTATTACATTCAATACTGAAATATTTATTATTTCTATAGTTTTTGTTAGAAAAAATCGGAAGGGAATAAGCAACACACAAAAAAAGAATGAAATTTATTACAACATTAACAAATTAAATTAAAAGAGAAATAGCAAAATACAAAAAAGAAACCAATACATTATTTTCATTTTCAATAATTTTGCTCTGGCTTGCGCCAAGCAAGAAAAAAAAATCTGAATAATTTGTGATAAACATTTTCTGCTTTTTGGCTAAAGGAATGAATGGCAAATGAACAAAAAAGAAAGAAATGTGTAGAAAATATTGTATGCTTTAGCAATAAACCTGTTCAAAAAAGAAAAAAAATTTCCAACCATACAACAAAATGACGTAAATTTTTATAAATGTATATTTTTTTGGCAAATAAATTCAAACCGACAAAAAAATAAAATAAAAGAAAAAAATGGCAGCACAAGGCGGAGGAAACAAATTTGTAATATAAATTAATATCAAATAGAAAATCTCTACCTTTAGTTAATGAGCAGCCAAATTCCGTAAGAAAATGTAAAAGTTTTAATTTGTTTTATTTTTTCCTCCGCCCTCCCCCGGCCTAACATGTGCTAAAGAAGAAGAAAAAGCAATTTGGCCAAAAACCTTGCAACGGCCATTGGCCACAATTTTCTTGGTGGCAAATGTGATATGACCTTGACAATGAGGTGGCATTTTTTGCCATGAATTTCATTCATGCGTTTGATGATGATACGCTTTTGCCATTTCATTTTAAATTTGAAAATTTCATGCAACATTTAGAATTTCTAACACAAATTCTTTTGTGACGAGGACAGTTTGGCAACTGTGATCGTGACTTCCCGGATAATGTATTTTTTCCCCAAAAAAGCGTGTTCTCCCCTCAAATTTGATTCGATTATTCTAGCTGCTGTTTAAGATTTTTATTCCCTCCTACTAATAAGAATTCCCAACATCTATAACCCATTTCTTTCAGCCACGTTTTTCATTCACCAGACGTGTCTTTGAAACTTGGAACTAGATAAATATCAAAAGTGCTGAAAGCTGGAGAGTATGTTATAAGCTGCACAGTTGTGAAAAAGACTTACATCAGCACCTGTCCTTACGGCTTTATCTGATGATGGACCAGTTCCACGGAGTGAATTATAAACGATTCACCAGCGCCCCCGTGTGGATAAATACAAGGTTTTATAAGTTGGTAGGTCGGAGCCTACTAGTAGCATCAGCCCTTAAACCAACTCACCCGTCAACCATCACCACTGGTTCCTTACAGTACAGGTATCTGTTGTAAGGCAACAGACCTTCGGGAGATTGTTAGTCCAAGTTAAAAGCTGCTCAGGAAAAATTATAGTAAAAGTAATGGCAAAAAAAAAAAATTGGTGAAAAAATATTGCTTGTCCCAATATTTTGTACATCACAAAACTGATTTGGAGACTATTTATAAAACTTATGTTGACAAGTTCAGCCGCCAACCGCATTAATGAATTTCGACATGTTGCGATTAGACTACTTAGTTTGCCAATAATCGATTGTTTGGTATTCAATATGTTACTGAACCATAGCGCTCAACATAATTTGTTATTGAAGCTACCTAGCGATAGATTATTATTATTATTATTTATTTATTTAGATTATTATTATTTTATCAGTCAAAAGTAAATTTCATACAGAGATTAAATACTATTATTTGAATGGGAAAACGGCGAACGAAAACAAAAGAAAAGCTCGATTAACATTACGGTGAGTCTGCTCCGTCAGATTACATGGTAAAATAGTTGATTACTGAATTTAAATCCGGCCGAACAAGCACTGCAACAACACCATCAACAGGAAGGCCTAAAGAGCTGGTTACTGAAAAAAAAAATATCACTAAAATCCTCGATATCGTTATGAATGATCGCCGAGTCAAGTTACGCAAGATTGTGTAAATGATAAACATATTGTTAAGAGTTTTTGTCACATCTAACCTAGTGTGCAGCTAATGATCTGTTTGTTATAAATGTACAACACATTCACACAAATAAGACAAAGCAAAAATCATAACACACAAACAAACAAACATACATGATTTAAAGTACGTAAAATTCCGGGTAATTCAACCACAAATGAAGTTGTTGTTATTCTTGTATTCTTGGTATTCGTTTTTGTTATTGTAACTTGCTCATTATTCGCAAGCAGGCGTATGAATGTGTATATGCGTAAGAACTTTTACATTTGAGTCTAGAATTATGAATAACTAGAATGATCGTGGTGATTGTAGAAGATGATAAAGAAATAGAACTAGCAGGCACGTTGGCGGCAAGCAGTCAATTTATTTTTAAGCTTCGTGCAAGACAGTCATAAGTTAAAGTAAACAAGTCTAGTGTTTTGGTACACAGTGGTATCAAGTGTAAATAAAGTTGTGAATTATTTAAGTACTGTATAACGAACAAGTGTATGATCCATTATTTTATTTGCAATTGAAGAATTCTCGAACGGGTTTTTGGAAGCAAACAAGTAATAGTGTCATGATAAAACGTAATCCTGTTGACTTTTGGCGTCGATGGCAGGAAGCTGGTGGAAGTGTTCTGAATATGGCGAAGACAGTGAAATGGCTGGCAAGGTTATGGCCACTGTACTTTGGGATGCAGACGAAATATTGCTCACCGATCATCTTGAAAAAGGATTCACAATCACAGGAAAGTATTATCGTTCAATATTGGTTCAATTGATTGATGCAATAAAGAAAAAATAACCACATTTAAAGAAGAAAAAAATGCTCTTTCTTTAAGATACGATACCAAATGCACTTTAAATCTTTTGATCATCGACCATATAATGCAGATTTAGCACTTACTGACGTTTTTCAGTTTATATAAGGTCGTTTTCCCTTAATTGCATCAATTAATTGATCCAATAATGCACGATAAAACTTTCCTGTGATTGTAGATGAACATTATTCTGTGTGCATCACAAAATATAGTGTCCAGAATCTTGTCAGCCGATTTCACTGTCTTCGCCTTCTTCGGACATTTCCACTAACTTCCACCCTTTATTTCGTTTGTTCTTTGATTTCAGGTATGTACTAGTGGACGCACCTTTCACCAAGAGTTATTTATTGACGCCAAAAATCAACAGGATTACGCTTTATCATGTCTAAACACCGTTGTGAAGTGGTCTTGCGAATTCGTTTTTCTTTGACACTGAGCAAACACGGCATCCATCGTGCCGATAGCTTTTTCAGAGACAAATCTTCCTGCAAAATGATGAACACACATTTACATGATATGTTTACCATTTCAACAATTTCACATTACTTGAATCGTTTAACATTCATAACGATATCGAGGATTTTCTTGAAGTTCTCTTCAATAACGATCTCTTTTGGCCCTCCTGTTGGCGGTATTGTTGAAGTGCATGTTCGGCCGTGTTTAAAGTCAGCAAGCCAATATTTTACTATGTAATCTAACGGTGCAGAATCACCGTAGTGTTTATCGAGCCTTTCTTTTCTCCCTTTTAAATAATAGTGTTTAATCAATGCACGAAATTCACTTTTTTCCATTTTTTGAGAAACACAAAAGTTGCTTACTTCAAACGACTACAACAAATAAACTAAGCGAAGAATTCGGGTGAAATTTTAACAGCTGTCGATTGACAGATCGCAATTTCAAAACAAAACAAAAATTTGTGGTTGTGCTACCATCTGGCGCTAGGTAGCTTCAATATCAGTTCGTTTTCGTATTGTTTTGTTTTTCTTTGAATTTAAAGCAAAAAACATGAAAACCTTATTTTGGGAAATATTTCTTCAATATAAGTGTAACTGAACGAAAATTTTGCTGTAGTCTTATAAAAAATGTGTTAATGTCGATAAAAAGCTAACGATTTTAAATGGTAAACCCTTTTTCGTTGACTTTTGACATTCTGAAAAATTGCTTCATTTACCAAACATTTTCCGCTATAGAGGAAATATTTGTGGCCTTCAGCCAGATGCTTGTATATATTTAAAAAGTTTATGCATTTTGAATATTTCAATAGTGTTTCTCGATCGAAATTTGCTATTTTAATCACTTTTGGGATTTATCGTTGGACTTTTTATGCCTCAAAATAATAGAAAATTTAAGATTAATTCTTTTTTGTTTACCTTTTGTATTCAGTCAAGTTTTCTTAAAGTTACTTTTAATTTGTGTATTTATGAATTAATTCACTTGATGTTTTATTTCTCCGAAGTCTGTTATGTTCAAAGTTTTTTAGTTTTCCAAAATGTTTAACAATTAAAATTAAAACAACCTTTCGATATCTTAAAATTGAAGTTTACAACAAATTACCGCAATTTTATGGTTTCTCAATAAATTTTGTTTTAATTAAAATATATATGGTTTTAATAAAATCTCAATTTCTAACTTATGCTACCAAATGGTTTATTTTGTAAAGCCAACATACTTGATGACCTACAAAAAGAAAAATGTAATCATACACTTATCAAAATTTTAAGTCTTTAAAAAAGTTAGTTCCTAAAGTTTTTCTTTTGTTTTTTATGGGTTATTTTTTGTTTTCCAGCATATTTCAAGGCAGGATTACAAAATATTAGGATTACAAAATATTTATAAAAAAAAAGAAATAGATAAAAAACGCATTAAAAGCTTCATTTGTTTGTTCCGTTAAACTTTGAACAAACAAAACCAACAAACGCACCAACATTCATATTGTGCTCGTAGATTTTTTTATTTTGTGGTCTTTTTTTTTTGCTGAACGAACCAATGAAGGCAAGATAAGCATGGGAAAAAGTATTGCATACTTTTTGGCATTTAGCCAATATTTACTCATAAACAAGAAGCAATCGTATGTTTGGCATTTATAGCCTTAACATACAATTGCTGGTGCTGGTGCTGCTGCTACTGCTACTGCTTATTTAAACAAAACCTAAAGTATAAACACAAACATTTAAAAACACAGGCATTTTAGTGTCATGGAAGTGTGTGTGTGTGAGTTTGTGTGAATATACATGAGCGTATAAGTGTGACTAAGTCTCGGTGTAGTGAAATAAATGGCAAAAGTGTGAGTAGAAAAACAAACAGAGATTTACATGTTTTTAACAGTGAACTCTTAGAAAAGTTGAAATGTATTAAAAACAAAAAACAAAAAAAAAGTTCAAATCAAACAAAACTATTCGACCAAACAACCATTGAAGTGTAGAAATGCATTTATTGGTTGGTGGCAGCAAAAGAAATGATTGTTAACTCAAACAAAATATAAAGCAGGCTTCAAAGTATTTTAATGATTAAATTAAAAACTTAAGTTCGTTTTATTAAGAATAGCTTTTTTTTATTTACTAGCAGAAAAATTATATTCAATCAATTCATTACCTTGTTTTCTTCTTTCAGTAAAACCAGTAGACGAAAAACTTATATGGGTACACAGAGACACAAATTATGGTAAAAATAAAACAAAATATTTGTCTGAAAAAATAAGTTGTGCACTAGGGGACAATGGTTTGTATTTAAGAACATTTTTGTTTGAATTTTAAAGTTGTTTCAGTGTAATATTATAACATTATTGTTTTTTAAATTCCCAAAATCGGCTCCAGGAATCGCCAAAATCTCCCACTCCCCAGAAATAGTATCGAAACTTCAATTTTTGCACTTAATGGAAAGAATGTTTATAGTTCAGATGTATGTTCCACGGCTAAAGCGCGCACCGATTATGAAAAACCGGTTCCAATTAGGTTAGCGAAGCGGTTCTGAATATTTTCGGAATTCCCAAAATCGGCTTCAGAAAACGACTAAATCCTTCCACTTCCCAGAAGTAACACGGCAACTTCAATTTTCGCACTAAAGCGAATAACAGTGCAGATACACCTTCCACGGCCAAAACACACACCGCAGTGTAATATTATAACAAAGTCTCTGCTGAAAACTTCAGCCAAATCGGACAACGTTTTCTGGAAGCGTATCAAGATTAAAGGTTGCATATTTCACAGCTCATATGAAATAAAGATGGGAAACTCAATCATTTTCTACGTTATTTTACAAAAACATAAGAATTCTTTAATAAAGAAGGGAGCTAAACAGTTTTTTTTTAGGAACTAACCCTCAAGTCTAAATCAGTCAATTCATGGCAATACCAAACACGGAAGCCTTGAGGATATCTCCAACTAAAGCACTTCTTGCACTTATGAGTTGGATGTCACGTGACTTGGAAGCCAGGCAGATACTACTAAAAACCGCGACTATACAGGTCTGCAGTCAAACAATTTATTTATTGATTCAGCGAATTTCATTATTGAGCACGAAAAAAAATGTGTTTCTGTGTAATTATGTAGATAAGTTATAATCAAAAATAGGAAAAAAAACATGTGAAGCGTAATTGCTTAACAAGAATAGAAAATCAAAAAAAGAAAAACTAAAAAATTCACAAGTTCTGAATTATATTACAGGGGAAATACATTATATCATTAAATTCTTATTTTATTTGGATTTCTTGATAATTTTCATTATAGTGGAAGAGTTTTTTTTTTTTTTTTTTTCTTTTTAAAATTTCTTTTCAATCTCATTCCCTGCTGCTTTAAAAAGTGATATTTGTTGAGTAACAATTCATACACAAATTATAAAAAAAAACTGTTTCGAAATCCTTTAGTTTTTATTTAGCCCTTAATTCATATTATATATAAAAATCTAGTCATAAAGCTAAAACTTATCTTCAGTGGATCACAGTGTGACGTCTGCCAATTAATATGCCTTGCGCACTACAAAAGTCATTTACAATTGTTTGTAGCTTTTGTCCTTGTATTAAATACTGTTTTTATAAGTAACGAACATTAGAATGACGCTCAAATGATTACATCCTCCTGGACTTGTTATATAGTCAACACATTTTCAGAAGTAAAATCCAAAGTCAAATGTTTCATAGTTTAGTTTGATTGAGACAGCTTATCACAACTTTACCGCCAATTTCTTTTTAATGCAAACATATATTTAATTTAAGAATTTATTCCTTAAATAAGTAAATAAATAGGGCATATTTATATATGTTATAATTTAGGAAAAAACATACAACAACACTCCGTTAGACAGCGTTAGAAAATTGGTTTGTTTAAGGTAGTTCACTACAACTTTACCGCCAATTTTTGCATTTCTTTAATATAAAGAACTATTTTTTTAAATAAGTAAATATACTTTCTCTAATTTTGTGACACACACACATGAATATTTATATACCAAATATATGTATAACAAAAAAATCAATAATAACATGTTTGGAAATACATAATAAAAATTAACAAGGTTTTACTTATAGGACAAAAAACTTACATTGTTTTTTTTTTCATTTCTTTCGTTAGGTTTATAAAAAAAAAAGTTGACTTTTATAACAAATACAGTAATAAAAACTAAAGTGTATTTCCCCTGGATTTTTTTATTTTCTTATTTTTTAAATTTTGTCGCTCTTTTGTGAATTTTTTAAATCTTTATCGTT
Organism: Thecocarcelia acutangulata; assembly: GCA_914767995.1. Taxonomy (NCBI): domain Eukaryota; kingdom Metazoa; phylum Arthropoda; class Insecta; order Diptera; family Tachinidae; genus Thecocarcelia; species Thecocarcelia acutangulata. Next base: position 17,276,932 of record OU612097.1, read on the forward strand.
TTCTCAATGAGAATTTGGTTTAAAGATTTATATTTAAAAGCTTTTCTTTCTACTTTCTCTTTCTCTGGCTTTCGAAGACATATAAAGATTGTTTTTATAACAAACACAATAATATAAACCAAAATGTCTTTCCTCTGGCAAAGTACATTTTTTTATTCCTAAATTTTGTTGCTATTTATAAAGTTTTGAATATTTTCAACATTATAATTTTTGTATATAAAATTTTTTTATATTTTATTGTTCTGTTTCGCAGGCTTTTTGAAGCAAAAGTAAATTATACTTATCACATTTTGTTAGAAATTTCCCTTGAGCTCTAATAAAAATGTATATCATATACTTGCTGTTATATTAATTTAAACATAAATTATGATACATGGCGAAAAAAATATTCCGGTATTTATGTTTTTATGTACTGCCAAAATCAAAACACAGTTTGTGTTTAAAAATATGATAAAACCAGTGCACAATGCAATTTTATATGGTAATTTTCGGTACTACCTCGTTTGTATTTGCCTGCTATTCTTAGATTTTTCGTTTGAGTGTCAGTATATGTATGTATAAGACAATGTCAGTCACTAGTGATGTTTGACAGCCAACCAAACAAACATAGAAGATTTTAAAAAAAAAAAAAAAATTGCCAAAAGCCCAATATTAATGTGTTTTTTTGTACTTTCGTTTAAATAAGCCAAGCGCAATTTTAGCTTTGAAATTCCGGCAATATATCCATAAACATTAAACTTTGCTGTGTTTAAAGTGTGTTTGCTGAAAAGTATGCGTTTAGAATTAAAAAAATTGCAAAAATATTTTGTGCAAAAGGTTAAATGTCGCGGTCATATGCCGCACAAAAATTGCAATTATTCATTCTTCTTTTATTGCTTAGAAACAGGCTAGCAAGTATTTTGAAAATGAAATACGGAATCGACCGGTTCTGCTTGTGCGTTGTTTATTTTTATGGATGTTTAAAACATATTATTTAAACTATTTTTATTTAATATTTATTATTAACTGAGAAGGTTGTTTTTAAATATCATGTAGAGCACATGCCACCCTGTTAAAGTTATATTTTTAAACGCAATTTTGTCAAAAAGTAATAAACAGTGCTGGAGGACCGTCGCGGCGTTGGAATTACCGATTGAGCGGATTTGTTAATCAGCCACGGTATCGTAGTGATCGGGTAGGCATCGCATATTCGCTGTGGAGTGATAATTATTACTTAATGGATCGTCTACAATTTTGTTCAAAGTTCGGTATTCAGCGAATACGTCATGGCCCAAGAGTATGCAGAGATTCAGCGCAAAAGGTTCGGCTGTAAATGTCCTACGGCCAAGGCCCAGTCGATCTTCATGGACTTCGTAAAACATTGAACTTTTCAACCAGTTTATGTAAAGAAATGATCAGCCTGCATCCTTTTTTAAAATTAAAATCGCTCAAGAGCTAAAAGAAAGTAACTTTGAGTTACGCAAAATTTTCTGCGAAACGATGTTGGGCCGTTTTCGCACTGAAAATTCCTTTTTTTGGAGCGACGAGGCCACGTCAACAAGCAAAACAGCCGAAACATCAATAAGCATTGCTTTGCACCAGGGTAACCGTTCGGTGTCCCTTTCCACGTATGTAGTAAAAGGATTTACATCAGCACCTGCCCTTACGGCTTTATCTGATGATGGGCCAGTGCCTCCGTGTGGCTTACCAGACACACACAGGTAATAATTCTTGTCATATATGTGTAGCCATTTGGGAAACCTTTTGTTCAGGAGTTCAGCCTTCTAGTCCCTCCTGTATACAATTTGCATACAGAATGGAGTGGAAGAAAAGGCTTAGTGAGTTGGTATGCCGAAGCTGACTAGCAGCATCAGCTGCTTAAACCAACTCACCCGTCATCTGTAGTTTAAACAGTTCTTTTCTACAATTTAGTGTATAGTTCGCTGTGCGTCAGTGCGAGCAACTGGATTTGTTCTGGTTTTGGAAATTTAAAGTAAGGTCTCTAATTTATACGGTAAACACGTAAACTAAACCAGTTTATTGCTAAGAATGTGATAAGCCCCATTTATTTACCTTTCTTTTCCCTAACCTCCTTGTAATACGAGTTAATTATAGTTACAATTCTGCTTTGAAAAAAGCGGAATTAGTTTCCACAAATTTGCTGTTCAAAGCCCAAGAAAAGAGCACCATTTTTGAACAGGAACATTAATTTTTATGGAGTTGTTTTAATATTTACTTCTACTGAAAGTTTTAAACTCTTATCAAATTTTTACTTGTTATTAATGTAACACATTCTCAAGATAATTTCTTGCCAAAAACGAAATTTCATGTCCGGAAAACATAAAAACATAGTTTAAAAATTAACAAAACACGCTTCGATATAAAATTTAAAAATTTTTATTCAGTATTGTTTAAACTTCTTCTTATAATACGTATAACGCTGTCCGAGTTGTTTTCTAAATTCCCAAAATCGGCTCCAGGAATCGCCAAAATTTCCAACTCCCCGGAAATAGTATCGAAACTTCAATTTTTGCACTTAATGAAAAGAATGTTTATAGTTCAGATGTATGTTCCACGGCTAAAGCGCGCACCGATTATGAAAAACCGGTTCCAATTAGGTTAGCGAAGCGGTTCTGAATATTTTCGGAATTCCCAAAATGGGCTTAGTGAATCCTCAAAATCCTCTCATTTCCCTGGAAGTAATACCGCAACTCCAATTTTCGCACTAAATCAGGAACACTGTACATGTATATAATGTTATATAGCTACATATGTAAGAATCACTCGTGGTATGGGTTTCGAGAGTTGAAACTAACAAACATTGAAATGAAACTAATATAAGCGAAACTAATATAGAAGACTTTGAACAGGTCAGGGTAAATTAATTTTTATTTTTGTCTTGTACTTAATAATTTAATTTATGATATTATTATTACTAGAGCCACAGTGATCCATATATGTCAACTCTCCCCTGGCCAATGCAAAATTTTAGGCTTTCATTTTTAATTCTTTTTTTTTAATATTTCTGCTGAAATTTTTTCAATATTAAATAAATTTTACTATTGTCCCATGCGTTTGTATGTCAGTTTTATATTCTTATCACTTTTCATTTTCGTTAAATTTTAAATTCACACACTTATGAATTTTATTTTAAAACCAACAAAAAAAAAAAAAGAAACGCTTGCGTCATATTTTTTAATCTTAAAAAAAAAATAAATAAATTACTATATGAACAAAAATTATGTTTACATGGTTTCGTAAGTATCTGTAGATTGGCACAAACTAGCCGGATAATAAATGGCCAGGCAGCCAATCTAAAGTATTACAAAATTTTTTCTTCTCTTCTTTTTTCATTTAACCAAAAAAAAAAAAAACTGTTGTTTTAATCCGGATAAAGAAAGTAATTAAAAGTTTGTGCTGTAAATAAGCAGTGCGGTAAGTAAACGATTAATTTTAGTGAATTAAAAGGCCTATAAAAAAGTGACTTTATTATTGTTTATGAAAGATATTAAAAATTATTTACTTTACAGAGTAAATAGTTTTTATCTTTCGTAGAGAAAAAGAGGTTAAACTTGAGGTTTCCCAAAAGCTTTCAAGTAGAAAAAATTGACAGCCAACAAAACTTGTAAATGACGTAACCTATACGAAGAACTTCTTTCTTAAAAAAAAATTAATGGAAAATAATTTATATTATCTAGTCTAATGCCATTGCTATGCTTTATAAAGCATGACTGAAGTTTGAGATAATTGTCTGTATATTATGCTATAAAATATGAGAGTTTAGTAATTTATAGTAGAAAAAATCACAGGCTCTCAAGACTGTCAAAATGTCTGTTGATATTTAGTCATTGGATTTTTTGTTATATTATAAATTTGAGCGATTTTTAATGCGCTATAATAGTAACATACAGCTTGAAGAACAATTCTATTTTTCATCCTGGTGTCTCGACAAAGCAAATGCTTGCCGGCTGTTATTTTCAAGAATGATTAAGTTCATTTCGTTAATAGTTATGCCAACAGCGGGTTACTGTTATTGTTTTAATATTCACTGGTTTTAAATTTTATCAAAATCATAAGATACTCAACTTTTACAATAAAAAAAGTTTCCAAATAAACCTTTCTTATGATTTTTATCTTCTTAGGTTGGGTTCGAAGGACCATTTACTGCTAAAAAAAAAAGCCTATGAATAAAATCTAGGTAAGAAAAACTTCTGCTCACGAATTTAATTTTATTTATTTCTCTTCTTTTTTAAATTTGTATTCCCGAATTAAAATATAAAATTCGCGAGCAGAATTCGCCACATATTTTGACAGTTAAACAAATGTAAAAGATATTTTATTTATTTATTTTATTTACTTATGTATGATTAAAGCCTAATACAACAAGATGAATAATAAGTGATAGTAAATAAAGCAGAAATTATTCAAATACAGGTTTATTAAAACTTAATTTTGAATTAAAGTTAGATAAAGTGAACTGTACATTTATGCAAAAAATTCGTATAACTCTTTTTTAAACACGTTTTTGAATATTGTTCGGTAAAGAATTCAAGAGACTAATGGCATGAATAAGAAACTGCCTTTGTGACAAAAGTGACGTATATCTCATCTGAATAATCTTCCTTCCACGTCCTGATCTGGCAATTTGAATTCTAATGCACAAATAGTTAGGCTGCCTAGAGGTGATAACCTTATGCAAAAATAATAAGCATTTAACTTTCAATAGATTTACAAATTCAATTTGAAATATCTGATAAGCGAACACTGAAATATGGTCATGACGCCCTTTAAGAAAAACATATCGTGCGTTGATCCTCAGTATCACAGTTAGCGTAAATTACACAGCTATAAAGCAGAGCGGGAATTAGGTTTGTCTTCGCAAATTTCATACGTATAACAAATGGTGTTGAATCTACAACTGCCCACAAATTACGTAGCATATGGTAGGCTTTTCTCACTGTCAGCTATATGTGATCTGACCACGATAGCCTAGTATTAAAAACAACCCCCAAATTAGATGCCAACTTGACGAATTCTATACAGCTTTCGTTAATTTTCACTTCAGGTACGTCAAGTACCCTGTTCGATTTTGATATTAAAATACATTTAGATTTTGTTGGGTTAATGCAAAGACCATTGGCAGAAGCCCAGAAATGAAGTCTGTTCAAGTCGGTGTTAATGACATTTACACAATTCCCTAAATCGTCCCATCTGCTACTTGAATAAAGTTGTATATCATCTGCATACAAATGAACCCCACAATTCGAAAATAAGTCTGGCAAACCATTAATGTATATGCAGAATAGAATATGTCCCAAAATAGACCTTTGGGGAACTTCCCTATCCACCCTTAGTGCATCAGATATATTGTTACTCATAGGAACAAATGAGGTTACACGCAGTACTTGAAAAATTAAACAGTTTCTGGAGTTTAGTTAATAATATATCATGAATAACTGTATCAAATGCTTTGCTGTGATTAAACAGTTTCTGGAGTTTAGTTAATAATATATCATGAATAACTGTATCAAATGCTTTGCTGTGATCCAAGAGCACCAATATATTGATATTGAAGTAAATAAAACTAACAAACTAAATAAAATCAACAAAATTTTTGTCTGAAAAAATAATTTGTATGCATTAACATTAAAATCCAAAAAATAACCCTGGATATGGTATTTTGTTGTTGTTAAAAAAATAGTTGTTTTCTATCAATAATTATTTTTACTAAACTTTCGTTTGAATCCACGAATTCCTTTACAGGTCCGCATTGATACAATTTATTTATTGATTCAACGAATTTCGTTATTAAACAGGAATAAATTTTTTTTCTGTAATCAGAGAACTGCAAAAGAAATTGAATCAGAATTGAAAACGTAACCAAATGAAAACTGGAATTAATATCGACAACGTTCATTTTATGTTTTAAAAACAAATGCAAATTAAACAGGAACTGAAAATGGGGAAAAAGATTACACTTAGCCATGTTTGGAAACGAAATTGAATCTGTTTCTTTGATTCTTCAAAAATCGAAAATCTCAACATTTTTTCGGATTGAATAAAAAAAGATTTCGATTCGAAAATTTCTTTTAGTTTTTCGTTTTTTGAAGAACCAAATAAAATAATTCAATTCCATTGTAACAGAACTGAGCTCATGGCCGATTATTGCAAAATTTTTAATCATATTTAAAACTTTTATTTGAATAAAAGACAAAAATTTGAAACAAAAAAATCGCGAAGTAAAAAATGATTTCAAATATTATAAAAAAAGAAAGAATTTGTCTACAAAAAGGGTTGTTGTATTTATGTAAATAGTTGAACTTTTCTTATTAAATATTTCTGATTTGTATTACATGTTGTAATTATTTTCTGGCCAAGAAGGATTTTCAATAGCTCTTGATCAAAAAATTTTGTTTTTTTTTTCTTATAAGCAACTCAAAATCCAAATATTAAACTAAAGTCAAAGTTTAGCAACAAGAAGAAACTTGTAAAATCATCACAGTTTTCTTGCAGCTAAAATTTAATTTACAACCAAATAGTTCTGCTAAAAACTGATATTATATTAACAAAAAATGAGAAACTGAAACTTCATTGACTTGTAAATTTGCCTGATGGATACAATACTTCTTTAAGACTAAACAAATGCTGCAGAAGTGTCCATAGTTTTAAGCCTAACGGCCAAATGCTGTCCTTCACAACCACAAACGCAATTGTACCACTCATTCTTTAGCAAAATAACACAGAAATTTTTTCGAAAAATAAAACTACATACTTTAAGCATTACACGATTCAAACGACAGGACTGAATACAAAAGCAACCACACGCAATAAAAATGCACCCATACAGCAACAATTTCAATGAAAGTTGCTTTTCGCAAGAGGATTTGCAATCAAAATTCTAGGATTGGAATCTCTTTTTTTCAACTTATCCTGCATTTGTCAATTTAACACACACAAAGAAGTGGTTAAACACACGCACACACAAGCGGCAACTGGCTGGCAAACATCAAAAGGAACATTAAAACTACCGACTGCAGAACAAAAAGAAATGGGAAGGCGGACTCAATTAAATAACTTTTATGCGAATTTACAACAAACCGGCAGAAAACCCAAAGAAAAAAGCAAAACATTTTTGGTGGCTAAAACTATTTTAGCATCGAAACTGAAATCGGAAAACGGAAGAAAGCAACAAAAAAGGACAATTTTTGTGTGTGTAAGTGTATGCGAGAGAGTTTATGCATTGGATTTGGTTTTGGGGTGAAATTCTTGTTCCCCTTCTTTTACATTTTTTTTTTTCTTTCTTTTGTTTTTTCATGTTTGTTCAACCAACATTGGAATTTCACGTTTTAACAAATCTTTGAGTAGAAAACTTTGGCAAAAGGCAAACTATTTTTGGAGGTTTTCCTTCACAAAAAAATACAATAAAAACCGTTCTTGTTGTTTTTACCTCTCTGAGCAACAAAAATAACAAACAGGGCAAATGGAGGCAAAAAGTTTTTTTTTTCTTTTCTTTTGGTAAATTGCTAAAGTAAAACTTTTCGACAGCAAATTAAACAAGAGACAGCGAAATGTTTTTTTTTCTTTGAGAGAATCTGTTTTAAATCCTTTTAAAAGCAGGTGGAAAGATGAACAGTAGCTCAGAATCGTTTATTCAAAGTTATAGAGTATTGCTTGAAAAATATTTAATTTCACCAAATTCGATACAGCGAAAATCAATTATTTGGAAAGCCTATAAAATATTGTAGTATTTGAAACTTTTTATAAAGAGATATAAATTTTACCATATTCCCGATATAGGTGATGGATATATTCATCAGTATAACAAAACAATGGCTCCGATAATGTGGTTGGCTGTGTTGACGTTTAATATACGAGATGATGGATATATTCATTACGTTTCATTACGCAAAAGAGTTTCAAAACAATTGTGTAGCAAAATTCAGATTTTTATTTAAATTTAAATTTTTGAAATATCTTGAGCAATCGCCATAACAAAACAGTAGTTTCTCATTTGTTGTAACTTCACGATTTACCACCAAATAAATTTTGTAAGCGATGACGAAATTTGTTTTTAGTTTGCAGTGAGACCATAGTGCAGGAAGTTAATAGAGGGTCATACTTTAACGTCAAGATGTTTGCCCAACTTAATTTTTCTTTCTACAGTGTATGACAACTTCATGGTGAGCTACACAACGAAAATAGGCGTTCAAAGCAAAATGCATTTCAAGTGTAAAGAGGCACATTTTCTCTTAATGGATTCGAAAACAAGCAGAATTTCTGCATTTGTCCAAAAATGAATCAGCGAGGGATTGCTGAAAAGCAGATGCATCAACTGGTACTATGAAGTGACGTACTTATCCGAAAATGAGGACGGTAGAAGAGTCACGGTGAATGGCGTTCGCTAACGTGAAATGATCACAAACGGCATTTGGCTCAAAAAAAAAGAACCATAAAGGTGGCAAAATTTTTTGTGTTGATCTTAGTTGGTTTGACCTTTATTTAATTTAATATTTGCAACAAATTCTTTCAACTCAAGTTTGTTATTGCATTAAAAACACACAAACAAATTTTTCCGAAAAAGTCTTCTGAAGGAAAACGAAAAATTGAAAAATACATAAAAAAAAACCAAAAAGGACCTTGAGCAGAAATAATTTATTTCAAATATTAAAAACGGTGGAACTCACCACACAGCTAACGCCGTAATGGCTCTCTGGTGCGAGAAATTAAATGATAATTTTATCTCACATCGTGAAGGTGTTAATTGGGCACCATGGTCATGTAGCAACCTCGGATCTCTTTTTGGGGATATTGAATGAGAAATCTTGTAAGTAAATGCACAGGGAAAAATTCAAGAGCCAAAGAAGGAGGTAATTCAGTATGTTAACGATTTTATATCTCAATTAGGTTTTAGAGTCATTGTAAATAGGGACCATCGGAGAGGAAAATACCACCAAAACTGTGACGAGCATTTGACGGGTACTCTGTTCCAGATATAATTTTCCTAGATTCATTTATCAGAATAAAAATACTAAAATTATACTCCGAAAACTTTTTGTTTTATTTAAAATAACATTGTGAGATTTAATTGTAAAACAGTATGTAATCATTATGGAAATATCCTTCATTTTATAAAGGGCTTTAAACAGTTCTATGAATATGTTTGCATTAGGCAAACATCAACCTAAATTTGTAAAATATGACGATGGATGTATCTACTACTATGATGAACCCGTTTTCAAAGGCCGGGCACATAGAATCCATCGTACTTTTTCTCTCTCCTTTTTCAATTGACAGCAATGTATGCGAAGTATGAAGTTGGCTCAATCAGTACTTTGTTAACGGATATGAAATCAACTGCATGTTGCTTTAATTTTATTAAAATTGTTTGCTTTATTTATCAGACACAGCGCAGAATATCTAACACAATTTGTTTTTAATTTATTTTATTTTTGAATGAAAAATGAAATCAGAATACACAAAAAATATTTCTAGATAGTTGTCAAAGTTCTCAACGTACGTTAAAAGTTAAACGTCGCTCAAGTTTAATACATTCCGTTGACGGAGAAGTACGGAATGAGACACATCTCATAAGAAAATCATGTATTTTGACTTAGCTACCAGTTGAAAAAGGCAAGGTATTACGGATTCTATATATCCCGGCCTTAAGCCCTGAAAAATTTGGAGAAAAAAAATTCAAACTTTTGCTTAAATTGTCCTACCGATTTTATCTTCTCAAATCTGTTTCTTTTCTGTTTTTGCGTTAAATATTATATCAATATCAAAAATTTGTATAGAAAAAGACGGAGTCATATGAAATTACAATACAATTACCGTAATTGTTTTCTATTAATTTTTTTTCTTTTTTTAAGAAAATTTAATATGTCTTTTAAACGATAAACTAAATATTGTTTTATTATAGAACTCGCATAATGCAAATATAGTATGTCAATTAATATAAGGTTTATCTTCATTGGATCGTTTTATGACGCCTGTTCTACCACTTACAACACCTGGCCCGCTACAAAAGTCATTTACAATTGGTTCTAGATATTGTCGTTGTATTAAATAATGCTTTTATAAGTTACGCGTATTAGCATGATGTTCAAGTGATTACATCCTCCTGAACTGGTTATATAGTAAATAACATTCACGTCACGTCTTGGGCCTATTTTATTCTTGATTTTTATAAATGATCTCCCCAGTGCCATAGAATTCAGTAATATTCTGATATATACTGATGATGTAACGCTTTTTTGCAAGCATTGTAAAACTAAATGATGCTACTTATCTTCAAGTTGACTTAAACAGCTTCTGCGATTGGTGTTCAATAAACCTTTATGGAATTAAATTTAAATAAATGTAATCGCATGACTTTTACTAGATATTCGCCATTTTCACCAAATATTTTATAAATGGTACTGAGCTAATAGCTGTTGACTTATGTGTTGATCTTGCGATTCATTTCGACAAGAAACTTAATTTCAATCTGCACGTTACGTTCGCTGTGAATAAGGCTAATAGTGTATTCCGTTTCATAAAACGATGGGCTAAAGAATTTAATGATCCCTTTGTGACGAAGAGTCTATTCACATCTTGATTATGGTGCTGTAATGTGTATATATTAAAAAGATAGAATCAGTTCAGAAACAATTTCTGTTATTTTGTCTCCGTTCTCTTCCATGGAATCTAGCTGAACATCTTCCGCTTCATCGAAGTCGATTGTGACTTATAAAACTCCCAACATTGAAAAGCAGAACTTCATAAACTTATTTCAAGGAAAAATTAACTCCATCTTTATTCTCAGTAAAATAAACATAAACATTCCCAGCAGGCAACTTAGATCATACGATTTCCTACATCTAAATTTTAATAGAATAAATTTCCTGAACTTCAACCCAGTTCGTCTTATAAAGTTATCTTATCATGTTAATATTTCGTAGGCAATACTTTTAAACTATTTAAACTCAAAAGATTATATATATATAGTTGTTTATAATTGTTTTAACGAGTCCAATTATGTATGTATTTATTTTTGTTCTTTCTCAGCTGAGATATTTTATAGCTGTACAAATAAATAAATAAATACATTTTCAGAAACAAAATCCTAAGTTACAAATGTTTCAAAATTTTGTTTGTTTGAGGTAGTTTACCACAACTTTACCGCCAATTTCTTTTTAATACATATATAAATAAATATTTCCTTGAATAAGTAAATGATTATAACGTATTTTTATTTCTTATAACATAAGAAAAAATATATAACAGAATCCTTCAGGCAGGGTAAGAAAATTGGTCATTAAAATACATCTTAAGTTATAAATGTTTCACAATTTAGTTTGCTTGAGATAGTTCACTACAACTTTACCGCCAATTTTTGTTAATACATGCATATTTATATATAAATAATTATTTCTTTAAATGAGTAAATAAATCTCATTAATAAATAAATAAATATAAATAAATAAATCTCATTAATTTTGAAAATGATTTATTTTAGGAATTCGTGTTCAAAGTTCTAGTGTCCACAAAAATTTGAGAAACATAGTAGAAATTGTAACTTAAAATAAAACTCTGCACAAGCAGAACTTTAGAGCAATATTAAAATTAAAAAAGGACCGGTTTTTTTTTCGTTTATAAAGATCTAAACAATTTTTTAGTTTCTACAAACTTAACAAATATATAGAAATATTGTATTTATATATCAAAAAATTGTTCAAAGGATACAAGAAACCAAAGAACCTGCTTCTTGCAAGGCTATACATAAAATATTTAAAAGTTTTTAGCAAATAAGTGTTCTTCATCAAACCAATTATTAAAGTGAAACCTTTTAGTTTATGCCGCTTATTTACATTCGATTTTAATTTCAATATTCCAATTTGATTTGACGTTACGTCCCTGCAAACAAACAAAATGAAATCCACCCACCATTTTCCTTAAACAAACAAACAGCAAATATTTTTTCAAGTTTCAATTTTTTAGCAACTTTTATTTTTTTTTTTTTGCTGCTCTACTGATTATATTTACAGTAAATTCAGCACAAATATTGTAAAATAAACAAGAAAAAGAAGAACAAAACCATGAAAAACGCAAAACGTAAAACGAGCGGCAGACAAAATAACCAACAAACGTATTAAAAAAAACAGAAAAACTGTAATTTTTTTCAAACAGCAAATAAAGTTGGAGTCTATTTGTGTTGCTTTCTACATTTAGAACATTCAGTTGAAGTGAAAAACACAGCGTTACATTCGCAAAAAAAAAAAACGAAATAATAATAATAAAAACGTGTATAAAAACTTAGATCTCAACCGAAAAATACATTCTCGTTTAAGATTCGTTTTAGTTTTAGTTGTTTTTGACAAGCTCAAATATTCGTTGAAGCATTTCCGTTTGCAGGAAATTGAATTGCGCGAACACGCGAAATTACATCATTTTAAGCGAAAACGATGTTGGTTGGTGGGGTAGCTGTTGGTGTTGTTTTTCTTTTTGTTGTTGCTGTTTTTGGTTCAGCAGGAATTGTTGTTACTTGTGTTACGTTATAGCATTAAATGCGCTGACATAAAACAAACACACTGCTACATACATTTTCCTATTAACAAAGAATCCAAAAAACTTCACTGACGTGAACGAAAAAAAAAAAGAAGAAACTTTTCCAATTTGTCCCCCCCTCCCTTGATGAAATGTAGCAACAATGACGAAGACTGGCGATAGATTACTATTTTGTTGATAAAACTTTTTTTTCTTTGGATCTCAAATTTCCAGCCAGGATATTTTGATGATGGCAATAAAGGAGGACATTTTAAATTTTTCACATAAAAATTGATTATTTTAATTTATCATTTTTAATAAAGAGCGCAAAAAATATACAAACATAGATATAACAAACACCTTTATATACAAAAAGTTTGAAAATTTTTTATTCTTTTCAAATTTTTTTCTAAAAACTTTTAAAACTTTCCCACTTTCTTGATTGTTTAATTTCAACCAGCAACGTCAGTAAGTAAAAACGTAAATGTTTAACTTTGTTTGTATGTTTCAGTTGGAAACGTTTATCTGTGTGGAGGTAAAAATGGTGCACTGGTACCACCAGTTTCCACAGTTTGGCAGAGCATAGCGAAAAAAGGAGAAACATATATAAGACTTAACAACAAAACTGAAATTTAGAAAAAGTGAAAATAATCAACGGAACGGAAATCAGTTTAAATAAAAATATTTCAACAGATAATACTAACTGCGGATGTTTAAAATAAATAAAAAAATATTATGGTACTTTAAATTAATACTTTAGAATCAAAAGTTTAATATTTGTAGGAAAAAGCAAAAAGTTTATAAAAAATATTCACACAGCTCTTTGAATTGCTTTCGTTAGAGTTGTTAAATTAACAAATTGGTAAATATTTATAAGAGTTATGCATAATTTAGTGCATGTACTACAATTAATATTAATCATACGCAGCCAAGTACAAACTATCTACAAAGTAAAGGGTATAACAAAAAATGGGTTTTACTAAAAATCAAAAATAAACTGTTAGCATTTACTCAATGCTTTGATTTAAAATTAAAATACGTTTATATTTGCATGGAAGATTTTTCGCTTTTATTCGGTTTTTTCCTTTTGCTGTAATGTAAAAAAAGTTCAGACACGTTCTTTTTATATTAGGCAATCGATACAAAGTAGTCTCCATTAATTAACGAAAATGAAGATCAGTTTATTAAATTCTAAATCGAAAATTAAAAAATACATGTTGTTAATTTTTATTTACACTTTAATGTCAACTTTTTTGAACAACTTATGTGCTGTTCATAGAACATAGACGAGCAACTCGTCTAGAAAATTTGTAAGAAAGTTACTCAATTTTTTAAATTATTTCCATATAAAATATGTTAGACGAGTGCTCGTCTATGTTTTAGGAATAGCATATTAATCTCAACATTTTTCTGCTTCAATGGATGGCACATTTAACCATGGAGAGGAACACAATTGCTCAGCGCATTAAGATCTTTTACGAAAATCGACATTCAAATCAAAATGCATGATGTGCACTTTGTGATTTTTTGAATTAGAATAAAAGATGAAAAGTGTCTACAATCGGGGGAAATATGTGCAAGTTACAGCAGTGCATGAGCGCTCAATATGTTTTCGTCAAAACATTGCTGTTGTTCGCGATAGTGTCCTAAAGAACTGTCAACCTCGACTCGGCGTTGTGCCCAAGATAATGTGAAATTGATCTACATCAGCACCTGTCTTGCCAGCCTTATCAGATGATGGATCAACTTCCCGGGATGAAATAATCACGACTTACCAGTGCTCCCATGTAGCTTGCAAGGCTCACATAGGTCGCAACTTTTACCACAAGTTTGTAGCCACTTGAAAAAATCTTTTGCTGAAAAGATCGGGGCTCTTAATCCCTCCTGTATATATAACTTAACAATAATATAATAATATACTTAATAATAATAACAGTTAGTGGCTCGAAGTCCATTAGTTCGGGAAAACCGGCAATGCATCATAGTTATCAGGGAACCTAATTCACTTTCCTGTCATTTTACATTTCAACCACAACTGTGCAAAATATTTACATCAGCACCTGCCTTCACGGCCTAATATTACGGTGGACCAATTCCACGAGTGAATTATACACGATTCACCAGCGACCCCGTGTGGCTGATTAGGCTCACACAGGTAGCAATTTACTGTCATATGTTTGCGGTCATATGAACAACTTCTTGATGAGCAGTTCGGGCCTTCTAATCATATTTGTATGAAATTTCTCAGCAATCAATGGAAGACAAGGCTTAATGAGTTGGTACGCCGAAGCCCACTAAGAGCATGAGTTTTTAAACCAACTCACCCGTCAACCATCCCCACTGGTTCCCTATAGTACAGATCCTCGGGAGATTGTTAGTCCACGAAAACAGCCACACACCAAACAATTATCAAGGATACTAACACTCCTTTCCTGCGTTTTAGGTTTCAACTACAGCCAGAACAATACAGCCAAGGTAGGCACCTCAACCATGATCAGCCCGGGTCCAACCGCAAGCAGAACTACCATGCTAGTCCCCGTTCTGCCAATTTATATCCTTGGTAAGGGTTTCGGAAGCGAACACAACATAGGTCATACGGCTTTCTAGAGTTTTGTTTGCCGCATCAAACGAGGGACTCAGGGTGCGTTTAAAGCACAGCCATAACGTTTCAGCCAAAGTAGAGATGAGCGCCCAAAATGGTCCACAACCAGAATCTCACGGGTGCGTTGCTGTTCTCTGTTTAGCCAATTAACCCTTGGTTAGGGTTTCGGATGTCCAACACAACATAACTCCTTCGGCTTCCTAGTTTTTTTTTTTTGCGACTCCTTTCCTTCTATGTCCCAGAAAGCAGAGTGCCCTGATTTGGTGTAAGACAAAGAAAAATCTAGGAGGGATGATTGAACAGACAGCAGCAAATTGTAACTATACAGTAAAACTTACTTTGGCGACAAGTCACACTTTCACCTCAGTAGAAAAGTCACGTTTGAGCAAATGAGAACCACGATTGATTGTTAGGAAGCCAATGCATCCACAAAGAGTGACTGTTTAGTGCAGTGGGCTAGCGTAGTCATTGAGCCGCACTCTTTCGAAAATGAGGTTGGCATAGCACTTATCATGAATGATGGACGTTATTGTTAAACAACAGCAGACATCTTGTGGCCAGACATGAAGGATATGGACCTGGACGATATGTAGTACCAACAGCATACTGTCACTTGTCACACAACCAAGGAAACACTAGCCTTCTTAGCTCACGTTTAATAACGAACCCAATTTAGTAACAGAATGGTGAAAGAATAAAGTTTCTAAGTCTAATAGTTTCTTCAGATACGGTATTTCAACGGCCGACACACAGACATCGCATAATCGACTTTTCTATCAACACGGATTCAGACTATTTATAATTTATAAGATAGGGAATGAAAATTGTGGATACTACAAACGCAGCCCCAAACTTATACATACCCTTTACATTTTTGTGAAGGGTATAAAAATTAATAGGCATATTCATAAAAAACTAAAATGTATTTGAAATGAATTTTAGTAAAATTTTGTATGAAATTTTTGAATTAAAACACATTTCAAATTCATTTAAATTTTTATGAATATGCCCATAAGACTTTTATGTTACTTTACTCGTACGTTTCCATTTTTGTGTCCTCTTACGCTTAGCTTTTATTACATTTACTTTTCGGAAATTTCATCATCTTCATGTGGCCGTAATAGGGCCGATTGAATGCAAATCTTCAACAAAATCTTAACTGTTTACGAGTACACTTCCGTTTTTTTACATCTAACAAGATTTCATTTTCATAAAATTTTTCTTTATGCAAAGGGTTTGACAGCAATAACAATATCACAATGAATTCATCCTGTAAAAGTATAGTTTTTTTTTTATGGCAGCTTAGTATATTAAAGTATTATTGTGAACAAAATCACAGTTGGGTAAAAGAGTACTTACAAAAATCTACAAGATTTCGTGAAAATCTAGTCGCAATCTCGATTTCATTTTGTATGGAAAATCTCGTCAAAATCAACTAGATTTGAGTCGAAATCCGGAAACTAATAGATTTGGCTTAAGTGTAAATGGCCTACAACATATCACAAAGTCACATTCGGAAATCCGTGCACTTTTTAGTTCTTCAGAAAGTTAGAAGCCAAAAAAAGAAGTTTTTTTCGTTGGCATTTTTTTTTTTATTTCAAAACTAAAATTAGTATCCTGTAAACAATAATTTGTCTTCCAAAAATCGTTTCAGTTGTACGTTTTCATTAAATGAACAAAAAAAAACACACACAGAATTCCGTTTCCGAACAGAATAGAAATCTGTGTAATGCATGAGACAGGTCGGCACATTAAAGTTTAGTATAAACCTCAATTATGTGTCAACGTCACTGAAAATATGAGCCATCGGATCAAAGCCGTGTCAAGTATTTGGCCGATATTTTGATTGACATAGATCCTCCTTCTGCCACAATAAAACTTACTAAAATAATTCTATGAAGCTTTTTTTCATTAATTTGAATTTATCAAACACTAAAACAAAAAATTGTCAAATTATTTAGCGCATATAAAAAGTTAATGTTAAATTGTGTTTTACCATTGTCTTTGTACTTTATGGTTAGACCACCTCTTATATCAGTTTTGTACTCAAGTTTAAACTATTAAAACGATCTTAAAATGTTAAAGACTGTTTAATACAGTTTTAAATTCTGCTTTATTTTACTGTGAAAATATATCTTTCAAATTTCATTTCAATTTGTTAACAAAAGCTTAAATTCATTTACGCTAACAACTGCATTTTATGCAACATTTCTCTTAATACTATTCGACATTATTTTCAAATGAATAAGAAAAAAAAAACAGCATTCTTGAGGAAGAGAAGAAACAATTTTCATTAAATGCGAAAAAATTCAAAGCGCTTATTTACAATATAAAAAGAAAGCAATCCAGCATAAAATTGTAAGAAAAAGTTGAAATTAGTATACAATTTAAAAGCCAAAAGCAGCAGTAGCAGATTGCTAAAGAATTTTGTAATTTAAGACCAAAAAGGAAAAAAAAAATCTAAAAGAAGAAAAGTAAAATAAAAAATATAAAAAAGTGGGGGGGGAAAAGAACTATTAGAATTATAAATGAAGAATATATTTAGCAGCAAACGAATAAATTCAACTCAGCATACAACATAAAGCAAAAGAATTAAAGTCAAATGGAGAAAGAAAATCTTACAGAAAAATGTAGTAAATCACAAATATTGTTTCACACATAAACTGCTTGGAGAATGAAAAGCTTTGCTTTTATTCATTTTGTTTAACAAACTGCTGAAAACGCATTTCAGATTTTTATGGTTCACTGACACAAAACTTTTACGCAACCTACATACTCGTTGCAAAAAGATAGAAGTAAAAAAAAACACAGTTTTTGAACAATTGTACACCAACAAAGGGGTCGCTCGCCTTGCACTATTTCAACTTAAGTTCTAAAAAAGAAAATGTAAAAAGTTCAAAAAGACTATAAAGTGAAAAATGAAAGAAAATAAAAACTCTATTTCATTTCCTTAACAAATCAACATTCGCATTATCAAAATGTGTTAAACTTGAAGGAGTATAAAATTAGAAATAAAAAAAAAAGAAAGAAACAAAGCAATTGTTAAGGAAAATGTAACTTAATAAAAGATTTATGCTCAAAACACTGAAACAAAATGTTGCAAGTTTTGCTTACAAAATGTTATAGCCGGCTAAACAGTTTGCTTTCATTAACAGCTCGTTGTTAAGTGAAGTCGCCCTGGCCGTATGATTGATATTAATTAGTGCGAAAATTAGAAGCGAAGCAATTTGCACTTTTAAAAACTCTTATTAAAGGCAGTCGGATTAAATATTCATACTCCTTGGCTTTTTCTTAATCAGGTTTTCAGCGAAATCTTTGTGGCCACAGCAGAGCGGATGAAAGTATTTGAAAAAGATCGACAACATTTTGCGCTCATTGTGAAAAAATTGTTCAATTATAGAGCAAATTTTCACGATGAGTTAAAGCCATGTCTAAAAAGCATGTTTTTTTTTGTCCTGAATATTTTTTTGTAATGTTATCTGTTTTTAAATTATTATTTGTTATGGAGCCAGTTTTGTGGCCAGTTTCTTGGTTTTGGTAAAAATTAAAACTATAATTTTTACTAAAACCAAGAAGACGACTAGCTCAGCTACAAATAATAATTTAAACAAAAAAGGGTTGAAAAATTAGAAGCAAAAAGTTTTCTGTTTTTCATTTATTTTCTAATTTCCTTTTAAGTCATTTTTTTTTTTTTTGTTATTTTATTTCGATTCGAATGGCAATGTGACTATTATCGATACTACCAGATGAATAAAAAGAGAAAAACGATTTTTTTTTAAATAAAACAAAGACATGACTTATAAATCATCGCAAAAAAATGTAACATGATTTTGGTAGCAGTTTTAAAAGAGTATTATAAAAAAGACATGGCCTTAAATCACTAGATAAACAATATATAATTATGTAATATATAAACATAATGATATTTATTTTCTGCGTTTCTAAAATTAAAACAGAAAACCTTCCAAAGCAAAGTTATTATATACATTTACCCACTTATATTGAAAACTTACGAAAAAGAAAGCCTGCCCTCTATTGATATATAGAATACTTCAGAACTCAACGTCAAGTCTAAATAGGGTGACAACATTGCTGGCAACCATCATGAGAAAAATCAGAAAATACATCGAAAAAACACTTTACTCTTTTCAAATGTTTTGTATTCGCATAATCCCTTGTATTTTTCTTTTTTATATTTTTTCCGATTTTTTTCAAGATAGTGATAATCAACATTGCCATTCAGTTGCAGTATCATCGCAATTTCTGCTACAGTGCGATATGCCGACCGCCAGCAAAGAGTTTTCTCTCATTTTCTAACTCTTCTTCTCTTTCTCTTCCGGCCCCCTCTTTCACCATTTATCTTACTCTTTCCCCACGGGGAACAGGTTTTGTCATGGCGTATTTCAAACAAGCAAATTGTTTTCTTTCGCTCTCTTTTCTCTCTCTCTCTCTCTCTTTCTCTCTCTCTCTTTTCCGCTCTTCCATATTTCACTTTCTGCTCTCTATCTTTCTTTTTCTCTCTTACACTTTCTCCCCGGGGAACAAGAGTTAGTACTTTAGCATGTTCCAAACCAGGGCACTCTATTTTCCGGTGTAAAGAGCAGAAGGAGTTCCTCACTTGTTGTAGCAAATAAAACTTCAGGAAGCTGTATGACTTATGTTGTGTTGGCTTACCAAGGGTATAAATTAGTAGAATGAGAATCAGAGTGGCCCCGGGTAGTTCTGATTGCGGTTTAACTCGGGCTGATCATGGTTTAGGTGACTACCTTGACTGGAGCATTCTGGCTGAGCTTTAAACCTAAAGGCACAGGAAGGGGGAGTTAGTATCCGTGATAATTGTGTGATGTATGGCTTTATTCGAGGGCTAACAACCTTCCGAAATGCTGTTGCTTTGCAACAGATAAATGTACTCTAAGGAACCACTGGTGATGATTGGACGGCTGAGTTGGTTTAAGGGCTGATACTCTTAGGGCGCTTCGGCCTACTAACTCATTAAGTTTTGTCTTTCATTGATTGCCGGGAAATCGCATACAGTAGGGATTAGAAGGCCTGAGCGCCTGCGCAAGTGGTTGCCTATATGGCTTAACTTTGGCGGCCATACTCGACTGAGAAGGATGGATACCCTTGCAACCATAAGAGCGTTGGAAAGGTGATTTACCAACAAAATACACGCAAGAACGCAACTTTTCGTCTGGCCTTGGCTGGACCTAAGTAAATAAAATTTTTCAATATTAATTTATTTCCTTCTATATTAATTAATTAATTTTAGTTTTCAGATTTGCATACTTATTGTTAGTTCTGCGAGAAGATACAATAAATAATTGAATTGTGAAAAAAAAATATGGCTACAAATATATGGTAAGAATTACGAACTGTGTTTGGCTGGTACGCCGGCGCTGGTTAATCGTGAAGAATATACTTTGTTTTAATTGGTCCATCATCAGATAGGACCGTCTCCTAAGCTCTCTCTCCCTCTCTCTCTCTCTATATATATCTGGTTATTTTAATTAATATTCTTCACCCAAGTCCTGGTTGGACGTGAAGACTAGACATCTAAACTGCGAGACATTCATACCTCCAGCTTTTCAAGTACGGGGCACGGCGAAAACCCCGAATTGATAAAAGCAGGAGTTTAGTTACAACAAGGGATAGAAGGAATGATCTCGCTCAAGAGCTACAAACTCCAACAACATCGTCAACTTTTAGGGACCCCAATGGACAACTGGTCTAGTGGCATTACCTGTAGAATATGACGATTGACACGGCCTAGGTATGATAATAGGAGGGCTTTTATCTTAAGCGGCCTGACACGGCAGAAATTGCTTTCTATTGTGGTGTGTCTGACAGGACCTTGCCAAATAGAGGCGCATGCATAGCGAATGAATCTTAAATTTTATGTTTTCTGTAGAACTTACAGGGATGCGGGGAAAGCTGAGCACTTCCTATATCGGCGTCCGTCTCTTGCTTATAAAGGGCTTTGTATCTAGGCAGACCGCTATTACACGATTTGGCAGAAATGTCGGAATGTGATGTAGGTGAACTGGGCATTTTAATTCTATCCTAGGGTTGATACTGAACTGGACCATTGATATGTAGATTTATTGAAATACATATCACGCTCAGATAACACAGTGGGACTAAATAAGATCCAAGTGTGTTGGCTTTTTAATAGTTGGCACTGTTAAACCTTACCTAACGTTAACTTAATTTTAAATTGATAAAATATTATATTATGTATATGTATTATCCTAAGAAGTTCAACTTTATAAAAAGTATACAATTTACCAATAAAAATCTCTCAAATATAGAAATTCTAGTCAAAAATTCCAAAATTTTGCAATGCAATAATATGTTTGTTAACACAATTTTATACAGTAAATTCAGTAGTTTCCATTTGCAAAAACTTGTTTTGTGTATTGCACATTGTAATTTTAATGTTTTGCTAACTTTTTGTTTTCCAACTTTTCAGTGTATTTGCTGGGATAAAATAATATTTCTCCCATTTTCTTAAAGAAAAGTATACGCCCTTTTCATGGCATCATCAACTACAGCATCATCAGCAACAACACCAGCAGTGGAAACATAATCAGCAACACAAATATAACAATAATAGATATGAAGAGAGGAAATAAAGTGAAAAAGTAACAAACACTCACACACAAACACACACACACACACACATATTCGCATCCAGCACCACAAAAAAAAATATATAAAGAAAATAAACACCTTTAGGGATTTAGCCATTGAGTGTATAATTTGCACTTTTTTCCAACTTAACACCATATTAATGTTATTGTTGTTGCTATTGCCAGCTAAGGAACAACATGATAAAAAAAAAACATTCGTTTAAAACAATTTTTACATTCTCAAGCAGAAAACAGCAAAGAAATAAAGAGAAAAAATCCAACTAAAAAAGCTCATAAAAATGATTGAAATCCTTGTAAACACCCTCTATTTGACATACAACCGCGTTGAAAGAATAAATTCAAGTACAGGAATAAATGTAACAAGAAAAAAAGCAAAGCAGAAGGAAAAAAGACAAGAAAGCAGAAACTTATCTTTAGCTTTCAGTAGTTGAATTTATTACAAAGCACTTCCAACCCCCAACCCCCACAAACAAGGACATTTGGAATATTTGTTGCGTAAAATTTACGAGCATGAAAAAAAAAACAAACAAAACTAAAAAATGCAATTGCTTGTGCTTCAGCTTTTCCTGTGTTTAAAAGGAAATTCACCTTTTTTGCTAGAATTTCACTTCTTGCTTTTATGTTGCCAGTACCCCATTTGTATAACTCCTCTTTTTATTACAGTATTAAAAAATGGAGGAGGATAAAAAAAAAGAAAAGGTGGCAAGAGGAAAGTCGCCATTTAGTTAAATCAACCATTCATGTAAACAATGAACGAAATGGCTCTGGTTCTTTTTATCAATGTAACAGTTTCAACAAAAATCGCAACGGAAATAAAGCGTAAGTGAATGACACTACATAAATTTTGATTGTTTTAAATCATAATGAAATAACTGACTGAAAGTGAGGAAGTGACAGTGGGAAATAAAGAAAAAACCGTGCAACTAAGAAGAAGAGAGAGCGAGATAGAGAGAAAGAGAGCAAGAAACTCAAGGAAAAAACATATTAAAGAAATTCAGCTTTAAAATATGCTTCAAATAAAAAGTAACTGCTGAAAGTATGCAATACTTTTTGCTTGGATTCTTTTCAGTCTTAAAATATGCATTAATAAATACTAGTGGGAATCAATAGTCGATGCAATCGAACGCATTTGTGTTTTTTCCGCTTTTAAATAATGCACTCTCATATAAAACCCACACAGAAAAAAATTTTTTTCGTGTTCAATAACGAAATTCGTTGAATCAATCAAAAAATTGTTTGAATGCGGACCTGTAAAGGAATTCGTGGATTCAAACAAAAGTTTATTAAAAATAATTATTGATCGAAAACTAAAATTTTTCTAAACAACAACAAAATACGATATCCAAAGTTATTTTTTTGATATTTATGTATAAGCATACAAATTATTTTTTCAGACAAAAATTTTGTTGATTTTATTTTTACTATAATTTTTTCTGTGCAATGTTGGAATCAATAAAACTGCGAAAACCCACAAATGTGTGCTTTATTCATATTTGGCCATACTGTTTCTTCTGGCATGGTTCCCAAACGGGCAATTTTCAGTCATGGCTGCTATACTGATTCTCAAGTGAGCTCTAAGCAGTTCTAAGAACTTCTTTGTTCTCTTAACGTTAACTGGCCGCCAAAAGTTCCTTGATATAAGTCATATGGGCTCTGTGAACCATTTTTCCTGGGCACACTCCAGCGTGTGGAGTTTTGTTCTTTACCAGCACGCTGATAAGTTTTTTCGGCAAACGTGATCGGTATACCTATCCTCAAGGATTGTCCTTTTTTTTTTTTTGCTAAATCGTCAGTGATGTTGTTGCCGTTATTGGACCCATGTCTACGTAACCATTTAAAGGTTAGATTAGAATGTCTTGCCATCTTGTTTAAAGGTGTCCGGCATTTCTGAACTAGACTAGATTTGCGTATATTCCAATCAGCGAATTGATAGCACCCTTTTTGTTCGTTATCATCATGATATCTCTACCGAATATCAAACGTCAGTGATCTAGCCACTTTATTTATAGTCGATACTTCAGCTTGAAGAGCACAGCATCTGTCTGGTAGTCTGAAGAATATTTTAGTGTTGAATTATTCTATGTAAATGCCTCCCCCAATTATTTATCCGCTTCTAGATCCACCCGTGTAAAAGAAAGTAAAATTTTTGTAAAACAGTTTTGGTCCGTTTTCACGCTGTAAATCCCTTTTTTTTAAAGCGATGTGGCTTATTTTTACTTAAAAGGTTACGCTGTCGTTACTAGTCTCCCAGAACCTGGAACCCTCGTTTGAAACGTTAAAGATCTTTGCATTGTCCCCATGAAATAATTGGAGAATATTTATTTTCGAAAATTCGCGAGGCCAAAGTGAAAATTATCGACGCTTGATTATGGAATTCTTTTACCAAACTTGCGAGCTCTTCCATCGTTTTCTACACACACGAGGTGCAACCATGGGGTGACTGCATACACAGCCAAAGCTTTGATGAATTTGCTTCGGGAAAAATTCCCCCAAAAACTTATCAGTCACTTTAAGGACATCCCATGGCCACCGAGGTCACGTGCTCTAACTTCCATGGATTTTTTTATGAAGAGACCTCAAAGAGAGGATTTATAATAAGAATTCTCAATCTATTGTGGCTTTTAAGGAAAATATTTATTGAGAAATTAGCTGAATTGAACAAAGTTTACTGCAGCGTTTGGCACAGAATATAGGCCTGCATTTTGAACAGTGAGTCCAACTCGACGGCAGACATCTGGATGACAAACTGTTAAAAAAAATTAAATCCGCATTTCCATTCTATCATCCAATGTTCTTAATAAAACTTTGTTGTGTTAATTATTACGCTTTTTAATTGAATTTGAAAGTATAAATCTGCTACCAGACACCCTGTATGAATAAAATTAAAGTTTTTAACGGATGGTCCGCTTCATCTACTTTTAATTGATTTTATTTGTAAAAAAAATAGAGTTAAAGTTAACTCGATATCTTTCTATTCTATTTATTAAATAAATTTTTTGTTTCCTGCTGTTTTCAATTTAATTTTTTTCTTATACAAACAGTATTTTATTGTATTAAATATAATTGCAGATGATTTAATTTATTTTAATTTATAAATTTTTTTTTTTTGCAAATTTACTTTGTATATTTCATTCATTTATTTTATTATACTATATTTCGTTGCAAAAAAAATCTCATTGAAAATACGATATTGCACAAAAAAATTAAAACAACTGAATTGAATTAACAAGAAAACTTTAAGTTGTCTCTTGACATTTTTCATTACATTTAAAGCACTCAAATGTTGTAAGATTAGAAACAGAAACAAAAACCAAAATGAAATAAAAATCATCCAAAACTATTAAGAATACATACAGACTTTAACAAGGACAAACGCATCCTCTAACTACTACCCTGCCCCGAGTAACTGGCAAGGAATAAAACCAAAGTTTTTCTTTACACATTTTATTTTATTTTTTATTTTAATTTTCAATATTTGTTTTTACCTCACAAAATGACAAATACCACAAGCAAAAATACTAGAAAAGAGAAAAGTACAGAAAAGGAAAAGCCAACAACATGAATATTGTTTCCCTTAAGACTTTTTCCATTTCTTAACGCTCGACTCTTTTCTCGTGTTTTGCCATTAAAAAGGACTATTACTAATGGGTTTTTCCAAAGGACAATAACATGTTTTTGAAACAACAAATTATTGTCCTTGTAAGTAATTTTAGGATGCCTTTCTTAATGTTTTATATTTTATTATTTCTCGCAAATTTGTTGGAAGACGGGCAAAAGTCTTTAAGCAGAATAATTTTTGCAAACAAAATGTTCTTAAGATGGGTTTTTTCTTTTTCTTCTTGCTCAAGTTTTTGCTGCTGGTCTTTTTCGGGTTTGTCATGTTGTATTTATTTTAGATCGTCTGTGTGGTCTTAAAAACTTAAAAATGTTGCAGGCAGTAGTGCGGAAAATAAAGTCAACAAGCAATTATCGCACATTTTCTAGCAAAGAAATGGTAAATAGTAGTGAAATACGAGAGTTGTTTTTTTACTTCTACTACTAATTTGTTTCTTTTTTTTTCTCCTTTTTGTTTGCTGTAAAGAAACACAATTAAAGTTAAATTTAATTATATTCCTGTGTTGTTTACCAGATTTAGTTTCTAATGAGAGAGACCGTGCTAAAATAAAGACAATAAAGGCAAATGCAAGCAACGGCCGGCATCGAAAATTGGTCCTTCTCTCCGGCTGACAGTCAGACTGTTTTTATTAGGTCTAGGTTCTCATTAAATTATTTGCTTTAGTGTACAAACTAGGTACAAAACTTTGGCTATTTGTTTATGGTCCTGCGAAATTTCTTGTGCTTAGTTAAATCCTAGAAAAAATTCTATTACAATTATAACTATAGTACTAGGGAATTGCAAATAATATAAACCGGCAAAAATTATTCTCGACCAGTTGTTGTTGTTCCTAAGAGTCATAAACAGTGGTGGCAGAAATTTATGTAGAAAAATCTTCACTTTTCAAGCAAAAACTTTTAATTCAAGATAAAAAGTCTTAAAATGTTTTGCTCATTACATATGAAGTATCTTACAAAAGAATAATTTACAGAAAATTTCCAACAATCGTGTAAACTTAGAATTTATGCCTGACAGAAAAAACACTGTCAGCACATTGGTAGATACCTAACAATCGTATAGACACTTTTCTTTGCCATTGTTAGATCATTGCCAGGTGTTGTTAAGCTTTGTTTAGACGTTTGTCAGATCTGATAGTATTGTCAGAAAAATTTACAGAAAATTTCTAACAATCGTGTGAACTTAAAACTTGTGTTTGACAATGTTGTCAGAAAAAACATTTTAAGGACATTTTCACACAAAAGTACTCGTATTGTCAGAAACTTAACAATCGTATAGACACTTTTCTTTGCCGTTGTCAGATCATTGCCAGACGTTGTTAAGCTTTGTTTAGACAGTTGTCAGATCTGATAATATTGTCAGAAAAATTTACAGAAAATTTCTAACAATCGCGTGAACTTACAATTTACATACAATTTACATATTTACAGAAAATTTCAAACAATCGCGTTAACTTACAATTTACATATGTCTGAGTTGTCAGAAAAAACATTGCCAAGACATTGTCAGACAAAACTACTCGCATTGTTAGACACCTAGCAATCGTATAGACACTTTTCTTTGCCGTTGTCAGATCATTGCCAGATGTTGTTAAGCTTTGTTTAGACGGTTGTCAGATCTGATAATATTGTCAGAATAATTTACAGAAAATTTCTCACAATCGCATGAACTTACAATTTATATCTGACAATGATGTCTGAAAAATCATTGTCAGACAAAAGTACTTGTATTGTCAGACACTTAACAATCGTATAGACACTTTTCTTTGCCATTGTCAGATCATTGCCAGCTGTCGTTAGTTTTTCGCATTGTCAAGTGCGTGAATTTTTAAACAGCTGACAATTTCATCATTGCCAGACAAAAAACAGCACAATTGAAAAAAAGTTTTCAGCGTGAGACAAAAAAATTTTCTGAAAAAGTCATTTTAAAAACACAAGTGAGGATGATGATCGCCATTAGCCTATAGATGTTGAAGCTGAAAAAGTGTTGGACAATTTCTTCTAGCCTATAAAATTTCTATTGTCAAGAAAATTTCCAGTTGCTAAAAATCAAAAAAAATATCGTGTCGGAAAAAAGTGGAAAGTTCATGGTGTCATGAAAATATTTTCTCCTCGTAACTAACAAAAGAGGTTGAGTCACGAAAAAGCTTGTGAGATATGAGATTCGTAGAATATAAACACCACAAATGACAAGAAGTCGCAGATGTTATTCTTGTGACGGGAAGTGGGCCAATCTCCGCACAACTTTCAACTGCAAAAAAAAAAACCAAAAAAACTTCGCTTCCGGTTTATTTGCATTAAGCTAGGTGAAAAACTTTGCATAAAATATTTTGCAGTGTTTGGGTGTTTCGTTACCCAAACACTGCGATCGTTATGAGAAAGTGATTTAAAATCTTCATTCGTTTAGCTGACCGGTTTTAAACCACGAGATTACCAAACTTTTTTTCTGCAGAACACCATCTCAGTACTCTCAAATCATTTTGGTGCTAAGTGATTTACAGAGCATGCCTGATAGTTAGGCTTATACAAACAGTGTGCAGCGGCCAAAGTTTCGCTTACAGAAACGATGACGTGGCAATGCCTAACATCATGTCTGGCAATTTTTTGTTTTTTCATCTAACAATTGGACAACCGTGTGAACTGACAATTTTTGTTGTCAGATGAATTATTTGTCAGACCATAGTCTTACAATGGAATTGTAAGATTTTCTTACGGCCGTCTGAACACACAATTTACTTCTGCGGGACAATTTTTCATTGTCACTACATGGTCAGTATGTTGCCAGATCTTACAATGGTGTAACATCTGACAACCGTGTGTACATAGCTTAAGTCAGTAATGCATACCATCTCATATACGAACCTAGTATACATTTTCATACGCATTGTCGCATTTATAGGGTGAACGCCTACCACCTACACACAAAGTAAGCGAGATAGTGAGGTGTTCATCCAACAAAAGCTCATTACTTACTTACATACATTGTGAGTTATCAGTATTCAACTCGAATACAATCTCGCATACTTTGCAAGTGGGCAGTAGGTAGCTCGGATAAATTCTCGCATACTTTGTAAGTCGGAAGTAGGCACATCGAATAAGACGTACTGCGCACTTCAGGTTTTTGGCAATATTTCATTAAATTATTTCTACTGTTTTTTTTTACTGCATTCTATTATTTTTTTTACTAAATGTTTTATATTTCTTGTACCTTTTTTAAATGTTTTCTAGTCACTCTTACCTTTAGCACTGATTTTGTTGAGTAAAATTTTTGTATCGTAGTCTAATAGAGACGGCTAACGTCAGATTTATAGCTAAAAAATGAAATATTTAAAAATGTGATGCAAAAGAAGAACATAATTCATTTTTGGAACTCCAAATGCTAATTAAGCAGTCATTGATTAAAAAGTGTTGCACACATCATTGAAGAGAAGTAATGTGGTAGGCAGAGTTCGTCGCTGGGTATGTTATCACTCATAATGTCCTAATATTATATGACAACATAAAAATATTTTTGTTGTACGTCGAACAAAAAAGTTATAAAACACTTTAAACTGTGTTTTTGTGTTGTCATAACTGAAATGCAGACATCTCAGCTGACTCAAATTTCAAATTATTACACATGCTGTCATAATTTGAAAGTCATAGGTTTCATGCTATTATTTTAAGATATATGACTTTATGACCACCCTTTGAATACCGTAGTTAAAATAATTTTTACGCAAACAAAAACTTCAAATCTAATAAATAATTTGCCACTTTTTGGTTCTATCGAACATCGCTGGAGAAAAAAGTTTTGTCGAAGTGCAGCAGTTGTGAGGCAGATTAAATTTTATTTCTTTCAATTTATTCAGTTAAATTTTAAGTAATATTTCCAAAAACTACTTAAATTTTATGCTCATGCCTGCCACGACTTCAATTTTCGTTCCAGGATAAATCTCTATTATTTATTTTTTTTATAATATTGTTAAATCTGTCATTAATTTTAATCCGATATAAAAAAATTTTGTTTGTTGCTTGGCTTAACACACTTAACAACAATTTTCAAGAAAACAAAACCTGCCACAATTTGTGGCAGGCAAACAACAAACATGAACGTTCATGTCTTTAATAAATATCTCACAACAAAATATCATCATCGTAACAGCAATAAACAAACAAAGAGAGAAAAAAACGTAAGTGAAACTTTGTTGTTAAAACAATAACGTCATAATAAAAAAAGCTGCATCCTCTGGTAGCATCCAGTCTTATTGCTGCCGCGTTTGCTGCCTTCGAATGGCTTTTGTTTGTTTGGCTTTTGGTCATGCAACTGCTCTACAATGTCTTTGTCAGGCTGTCATATCACTTTTTGTATAAAATTTCCTTCAGTTCTACTTCGTAGAAGATGCAAAATAATTTGATATGGTTATTTGAAAATGCCTCTGTTATTGTTGTTGAATTTAAAACATGTTGCAAGATCTCTCGACCTTCCGAAATTTTTAAGCTGGTAGTTTGAACGTGTTTTTTTCCTCTTTGCATTCTGTTAATGGACATTGATAATGTTTTGTGCACGATTTTGTTTCTTTCAAAAAACAACAAAAGAAAAAACTATAGTTTTTGTGAGTGCTTGACAACACAGGAAGCTCAAAGGAAGGAAGGATGTCAAGGCTTAAAGCGCTAATGTTTTAAGCAGGCACATTTCACTGGAGAAAATAAAAATTGTAAAACAATATGTAAAAGCCTTTAGTTTCTTTGCAATTGTTAAAGCAGTCTGAAGAAGCAGTTATGTCAGCTTCACAACTCTGAATAAGCATTCAGAATGAAGTACTAGATGATTGTTTAGACTTCTTTGTTAAGTTCAAAGGACTTCATTGAGCTTATAGAGTATTTTGATTCGAAGAATATTACAGCAAATACATCTTCCTTCATTTCTCAGACTTTCACTAAGTTATTGTATAGTTTTATAACGGCCTAAAGAAGTTTTTTATCTCTTTTAAATTCTGTTAGAGAATATATTGAACGGATAGCCCTTCAAGCTGGAAAATGTTTGTTTATTAAAACTTGCACTTGAAGTTAGAACCAAACCATTGGAAATGTTGGGTGAATTCATAGCTAAAAATCTCTTTAGTTCAAAAACTGTATTCAAATTTGCTATTTTCACTACGAACAAATATCAAAGATGCAATTAGAAAAAGGTCCTTCGAACCTCTTGATTTAAAACGATGGCATTACATATTAAACCTCTACAAAGTTAAAACGAACAACAACTTATTTAAAGTTTCATGGACAGAAAAAAAGTCCTAAATACGGTGTAATAACTTTATGTATATATGAAAAAACTGATTCATAGATGAAAAAACACAAGTTCCCAACTAAGCGAAAGACATGAAAAGATAATTTGCGAAGATGACTCAACTAATTCTTGATTCAAAAACAAAAACATTACCTTGAAACCTGCCATAAAAACTTATTCGCTGAGTACTTACAAGTAACACAAACGAAAAACATATAAATGGTCCTTCGAACCTTTATATTACAAACATTTTTTAAATTTCACTTTAAAGCACATGCCGTTTCAAAATCACAAGGTGAAACATACCAAAAACAGCTGCACTTTATTTTGGACTTATTGATATTTTTATTATTTTCAAAATAAAGTTAATTATTTCTAATAAATATAAAAAAGTAAAAAAAAGGAAATGAAACCACAAAAGAAAAAAAAAAACAAATCACAAAATAATATAACAATTTTTGCAACAAGATAAGCGCATCTAGTTTTGTTTTTAATTTGTGACACTATTTCGAATAATTTTACTTAAATAATCAATAAAAAAGCACACTATATTATTTATTAATATAATTAATAAAAAAAACCGGTTGGAAATCACAAAAATCTAGTAGATTATGTTTTTGTGATCTCAAAATACTTCCACAAAAAGTGGATTCGCGAATTGATCTGTTTGTATTGGCATTAAGCAATTATGTATCTCAGCAGATCTACATATCACTGGTTTAGGATTGGATAAAGGAGTTCATTCCATTTATATCACATTCCGATACCTCCGACAAATCGTGCAGCTTCTGTCTAGCTAGATACAAAGCCCTTACGTAGGAAAGAGCTGGACACCGACAAAGGAAGTTCTCAACACTCTCTACTTCCTCCTCGTATCTGCAACTTCTACAAAAGTCATTAAGAAGATTTAACCTCCTCGTCTGCGACCCTATGTGGTAATGACCCGTCAGCACCACACAGCAGAGCGCAGCCTTCATCGGGGCAGGCCCCAAAGAATAATAGTCCTCCTGTTGTCATAGCTGGCTCATGCCAACCTGGATATTCGACAGGTGACTCCAACTAGACCATCTCTCTTGGGCGTTCTCGCAAAGTTGACGCTGTACTTGTTTTTTACAGCTCCTAAGTGGGATTCTAAGGACTCCATCAATGTTCTTTTGTTGTAGCTGGACACCGGCCTTTGCCAGTTTGTCCACTACAACATTGCCGGGCACTCCACTGAGCCCTTGTACCCAGAAAAGCTCCAGGTTCAAATGTTTCGCTATCTCGTTCAGAGACATCCGGCATTCACCAGCCAACCCGTATGCCGGATGTCGTATAGACCCCAGCTAGTGCATACAACGCAGCCTTACTATCACTCCATATTCGGATATCATCCCCATATATCCTGTAGTACCTTAATCAATTAGCTGCCCTCATAATGGCTGCGATATCGGTCTGCGCTGCACTACACTCATTTTGCAGCCTGAAACTCATCCTCCGTTCAGAGAAGGTCCGTTTCAACTGAAAAAAGGTGACTGCAATAAAACTAGTGCCATCTATGTGTTGTGTGGGTATACATAACAGATATGTGTACCAACATAGCACGAAGTTTGAAAATAACGGTTCTTTTTTATCAAACCTCAACAGGTCGGAAACTCCTTAGCCTATCAATGAAAGAGAATAGTTAGTTTTTCAAAAATATTTTTATTTTTCAATATAATCTCCTGAAACTTCAATACACTTATTCCAACGCTTTTCTAGCAATTCTATCCCTTGATTAAAATAGTTTTCCTCAAGGTCTTCAAAATAGTGGTTTACAACTGTAATTGCATCTTCATTTGAGGTAAAATGCTTGCCAGCAAGGAATTTTTTTAGATATGCGAACAGGTAAAAGTCACTGAGAGCTAAATCAGGAGAATAAGATGGGTGGTCCAGCAACTCGTACTTTAATTTGTTGATTTGAGCCATTGTTAAAACACTCTTGGGCGTTGGTGCGTTGTCTGGGTGAAAAGTTATTTTATTGTGTTGTAAACCAGGACGTTTTTCTCGAATTTGTACATTTAATTGAACCAAAAGATTGCAATAGTACTCTGAATTTATAGTTTTACCCTTTTGCAGATAGTCAATCAATAAAATACCTTTGAAGTCCCAAAAAACCGTTGCCGTAACCTTGCCAGCCGATTGAATTGTTTTTGCCTTCTTTGGGGCACTTCCTCCAGCTTCAGTGCATTGTTTGGATTGTTCTTTTGTCTCTGGAGTATAGTGGTGGATACATGTCTCATCAACAGTTATGAAACGACGCTTAAAATCCATTTTATTTCGCTTAAAACGATCCAAACAAGCTTGAGAAATGTTCATCTTGCAGAAAGCTTTTTCATCTGTAGTTCTTCATGCAAAATTAAATGGACTCGATCATTTGAGATGCCCGTGTTATTAGCTATTTCACGCACTTTTATTCGTCGATCATTTAGTACCACCATATCATGCACTTTGGCTACAATTTCTGTTGTTGTTGCTGTTTTTGGACGTCCACTACGTGGTTCATCTTCAATGCTTGTACGACCACGTTTAAATTCAGCAACCCAATTTTTTACTGTTGCATATGAAGGAGCCCTTTCACCTAACACATTTACCATATCATTATGAATTTCTTGTCCCAATAAACCTTTTTTATGTAAATATTTCTAATTTCTCCATTGTAAAAAAATCGTGGATGCGTCTTTTGTGAACACCTGTTTCTATAGGTTTTTACTTTCAAATTAACGATTTTTGTACTCAAATTCAATTTTTTACAAATCAAACATAATGTTTTGCAACACAAATTCAATTTCTTGCACTTCAAATTAAATTCTTTGCATTTCATATTAAATCTTTTCTATTTATCTCAAATTAAAATATTTTTATTTTAAATTAAATTTGTTTGACTTCGAATTAAATTTTTTGTTTATTTGGCTAAAAACTTACAGCTCTATTAAAAAAAAAACTCAATAGACGTTACATTATAAGTAAAAAATTTTGAGAAAAGTTTATGAAATAAACTTTATTTTAAATTTGAAAATAAATTAAAAGAATATGTTCTCCCGATATTTCAATTGTAATAAATTTCTTTTTTGAAAGACAAGACAATCATTGCTAATTCATCTGTAAATTCCAACATTTTCATACTTTTCCTGAAAGAGTTAGCTATTCAGTAAATTAGCTGAAACCAGCACCGAATGTGCTTGGCTGGTCCTTGATAATGCTAAGATACAAAAGATAACGTTGCAGAATCCGGGCACATTATAAATTTTCTTCCTCGTTACATAGCTACATACGTGAGCTTAATCCAATAAAAAAGTTTTTTTTCTAAAACAAAACTACCTGCCCGAAATTTATTAGCTGATGCGGATAATTTGGACTTGATAACAATAATTAAACAGTCAGTCGAAACGGTAGCACCTTCAGATTGTAACAATTATTATCTTGATATGACCATGAGTTCGTCATTAGCTGCATCTGGAGAATGGTTGCAATAGGAACCATCCAAAATTGGTTTAGAAAATTATATTAAGGAAAAATTACGAGTAATGACTTGAACAACAAGTTTATTTTTATTTCATTTTGTAAATTTTTAGCTAAATAAATAAAAACTTGAATTCGAAGTTAAACAAATTTAAATTGAAACACAAAAAATTTAATTTGAAATAAAAATAGTTTAATTTGAAATACAAAAAATTTAATATGAAATGAAAAGAATTTAATTTGAAGTGCAAGAAATTGAATTTGTGTTGTAAAACATTGTGTTTGACTTGTAAAAAATTGAATTTGAGTACAAAAATCGTTAATTTGAAAGTAAAAACCTATATATGAAGGAGTTACCAGATCGAAACAAAATTTAACATGTGTTCACAGAGATGGAAGTTTCCAAAGCACTTAACTCTTTTCTCTTTATACCGAGCTTTTCTGTTTATACCAGAACGAAACAAAATTTAACATGTGTTCACAGAGATGGAAGTTTCCAAAACACTTAACTTTTTTCTGTTTATACCGAGCTTTTTGTGCTAGGCTAAGAAGTTTCCGAACCGCCCTCGTATAGTTATGCTATATATTCTCCAAGTCGCCATTATTAACTTGCATAACCAATAGTTAAAGTAAAACGAAGAGCAAAACTTAAAGTTTGCCCTTTTACAAGAATCATCACTTGAAGGCTTTGGTTCGTATGAGAATCCGCATTTTAGTTAAATAACTTTTATTAAATTTTTCATTGCGTTTTGTAATATTTAATTTAAAAATATCAAAAATTTTGTTTTCCTCTTCCTCTCAGCTCAGCTCAGCTCAGCCTCTGCCACGTACTCCTTGCACTCGTATGTTCTGGCTGCAATAGCCAACGACAGAATTTCTTTTTGTTCCGTTTAACTACAACTACATGTCGTTGTAAATTTATTGCTCATTGATTTATGGCCGAAATTGTAAATTGTATAAAGTGCGAAATTGCAATTGCTACAGGCAGCTCTTACAAATACCATGCCTTATTTTTTCTCCCAAAAAAAAACAAATAACAAAAAAAAATAATAATATTTTCAACTGTTATTGCAACTGAGCTGTCTGTCTGTCTTCTTGTACTTAAAAAATAGTTGAAAAATAAACGAATGGAAATGAAAGCAGAAAACCAATAATGTTGGTTTTTGTCACATATTGTTACAAACAAGCAAAAATATCAACTGCTGGTGCAAGAGCAGCAGCCGCAATAACAATAACAATAACAACAACAACAGCAACAGCATCAGCATAAAAAAAAAACGACAAAAGCATTTCGCTTAAAACCAATCAAGTATTAAGCGTTTTATTTAGTTCTGCACCCTGTTTTTATTGCATTCTCGCATGTACGTGGCACGACTTGAGTTTGTAATATTTTTTTGGGACACAGTTATGGCCATTTGTTAGTGGCAAAGTCAATAGCAAAAAAAAAAAGGCAAAATGGATGAAAAATTTTAAAAAATAGCAGCAGTCAACATAAGCGAGCGAAAATCTACATACAATTTTGCTGCTTTTTTTCGACGTTTAATACTCTCTCATACGTGCAACATAGTGCAGCAACATTTTAAGTCATTTGACAATCAATT
The DNA here is from genome assembly GCA_914767995.1 of Thecocarcelia acutangulata. NCBI lineage: Eukaryota > Metazoa > Arthropoda > Insecta > Diptera > Tachinidae > Thecocarcelia > Thecocarcelia acutangulata. The sequence continues at coordinate 17,312,650 of OU612097.1, forward strand.
TTATTTGTCAGGCAATTAATAATTGATTTGACTGCGACTGAAGAGGATGGGTGGTGGTGAGGAAGGGGGTGGGGGGTAGAGGGGGCCAAATATTTCATTTAGAAGCTTCAAAACACAACTTGTCTTTCTTTTTATTTGACATGTAAAGTTTTACTATCATCTGTAATTTGCAGCTTCTAGTCTTTTTCAGCAACCACTTTTGGTAATTTTTTCGTTCATCAATTATTTCTCTTAGCGTTCATAATGTACATATATTATTATTTTTAGCCATTACATTTAAGTGTGCCTTCAATTCAAGTAGCCTTCGCAAACTTCTTTAAGCAATAAAGTTGCCCTCAACATCTATTATTATTTCTATTAATTTATTATACCCACCGTCCGTCCACCCGCCCCTTTCCATATATCCTCCTGCTTCCAAAAATATAGTTGTGGTTTATTTATTTCTCACATTTCTGTTTTGCGAAGACAGAGTAGTCGTTAATGTTAAGCTGTCATTATCAGCCAATTTGTACATTAATTTCACGTGGCATTTATAAACAAAATAAAACAAAAAAATTATTTAAAAAAAACCAATATCAAGAAACGAAACTTCTCCTTTGAGACTCCGAAAAAAAAATACAGAAAAGCACGTTTGCAGCATGAGTAACGTTTGCAGCCATAAATCCCAAATGTGTAGTTTAAAAACGATACTGAAAAACACACCAGGCAAAAAGACTATTAATATTTATAAGACGAATTATAAATAATGCCATTATGGAGAGGTAATTACTTAAGAAATGTTTTTAAGGTAAATATGCAATAAAAAGAAAATTGCAACAAAATTTAAGTTAACAGGATTTTTTAATAGGATTCAAGGATTCAAAAAAAAACGAAACATTTTGGAATCGAAGCCAAAATAGAAGAAAAATAGTCAGAAGTAATTTTTTTTTTTTTTAATTTAACTATGTATATGCCCAATTTCAAGCCTGGAACTTTATATAAAATCGTGCCTCGCAAACTCCTGCCCTACAATATTTTTCTTCTTTCGTATAAATTTAGGTCCAACAAAACATTTTCAGGGAATTATCCAAGGCGAATTCATACCAGGTATATGCCAAGGCGAATTAAGTACCAGGTGGCCTTATTAGAACAACAATACAACAACACAAAAAACATCATTTAGTTCGCCCTTTCGAACATTGCCCATGTGTCAAAAACATACTTAATTCGCCTTAAAATCTACTGAACTAATCAGTATTGCCGGAAACGTAAATTAATTTTCAAAAACTCGCTATAACACAAAATTCGAAGAATTACCATTTTTTTTTTGTTTTTTTTTTTTTTTGAGAATTTAAAAATTAAGGACGAAAAAAATTTTTAAACTGCAATAATAATCAAATGTCCTTGAATGTTCCCAATTTTGAATATGAATTTTGAAGGTGAAAAAATTTTTAGCAAACTTAAATTATTAAAAACTGGAAATTAGAAATATATTAACTCTTTTGTACGATTTCTTCATTGTTTTTTGCTAGAGAAGGTATAAGAAATTGTCCGTAATTATCTGGACTAATCAATGAAACAAACAAAATATTAAAATTGGGAACTTTACCATCAGTAATTTACTATACTAGTTTATCAAACTAACGAGAGTAAGGCTTGTAATTGATTTTGTTTTTAATGTACATATGGATATGCATATATAAAGGTATTTTTCGTTAGATTTTTTTCAAGGAACCGCTGATTCTTTTTAATTAAAAAAAATTTAGTCATTCACATATTTTCACTATAAAAAATTTTTAATTTGCATGTGCAAATATATATTTATGTCTAATAACAAAATTTTTAAAGTTTTCAGAACAATTTGTGTCAGATGAAGAAAATGAGTTTCGAAAACGTAAATGTTATTAACAACAATCGAGAATTTTCAATTGATATATATGTATATATTGCCTGAACAATTTTGAATAAAAATACGGAACAAAATGTTATGATGCTGTTAAAATTATGTAAAAATTTAATTGCACAAAAATTATCAGAAATTTTTTATTTTGTTCTAATTTTTGATAATTACGAGTACATGCTAAGCGGCATCGCTGAAATAAAATGTATTCAAATTGTGTATCTATTTTCAAAAGCACGATTAACCCATTACTGTCGAAATAAAACTGATTCGAATGTGAGTGACTAGATTTCTTTCGCATAAATTTTTATTCGATATCGGCAAACAGGCTGTTAATTATGCCATTGAAATCTGAAACAGATTAAAATTTAAAAGAAAGTTATCAGCTGCGCTATCAATTTCACCTGTTATGAATTCGCCTTGGAATTATCTTAATATATTTTATTATGACAGAAGTTACTTCTTATAAATTTTTTATTTTCTTTCAAATTCTATTTTGAATTTAACGGAATTTTTGTAACAACAACTATACACATTGTTGTCACATTTCTTTGATAATATTTACAGCCTGTTCGCCGATATCGAATGAAAATTTATGCGAAAGCAAGCTAGTCACTCACATTCGAATCAATTTGGGTTTGTCTATGTTACTATTGTTCGTTCGCATGAACTTATGTATTTTAATTCAATTTTGACACATCGTTCGCATAGGAAACATTTAAAAAAAACACAAATCAATTTTCTTTCGCCTAGAGTGCGAATGAAATTATGCTTTCGACATCTGCGAACTGGCTGAAATTAACGGATTTATATTGCACTGTTGTTTTATTTAACATGGGTTGTTAAACTTTTCTCATACTACTTATGTGTACAACTGTGTTTTAAATTAGTATACTACTTATGTGTACAACTGTGTTTTAAATTAGTATAGAAGCAGGCTGCTTCAAGCAGCATTAATTGCTTGAATAAACTTACTTATATTTCTGACTTCAAACAATTAGGAGAAATGTATGGAAGTTAGTATGGAAAAATAATATAAGAGTAGAATTTATAATCTTAGAAACAATACTATTTTAAAATATATTTATGAAAACATGTAATTTTGTATCTTTGCAAACAAATAAAGCAAAAACCTCTTGAACTATGCGAGAAATGTATCCAAATTAATTAGCAAAAGTCGTTTAAGTTCAGTTTAAAATAACATAAGACCGACGCCTACTAATACTTCTCTCTTTATATTTCTTGTAAACATATCGACCTTCTAACTGCCCTCCTTAACGGGTCTCTCATACAAAATTTTAGTATTTAGTGTCAAATGTATTTATGAGCCCTTAGGCTTGGCTGGTTGCCTAAGGGCTCCTAAAGGTGCCGAATGTGCGTCCGACTTTCCAACATTTGTGTGAACTAAGCATTTTTGTAGATCATACCTTCATTTTATCTTCTATCATTAAGATCGTCCCTGTACAAAAATTTTATTTGAAAATTTTTTTAATTGGATAGTATGCATTATGTAGTTAAATTAATACTTTTTTATTATATGAGCCATACTGGTTTCTATTTTCAATGGAAATTTGAAACAAAAATACACTCTTAATCGTTACGGCACTTTAATAAACATAAATAGCACTTTGCTAAGAAAAAGCGTTTCTATATCTGTCTCATATGTTTAGTCTAATACAGCGATTTCATTATTAGGAGTATTATGTAAAAACAAAATCAAAACGACTTACTTTCCATTTATCCTGATCGAAGTAGGTTGCCTACATGCTTTAAAAAATCCAAAATAATTTTCTTTACATGTTTCAATTACCTGCAAAGAAAAAAAGACAGAAGAAATTATAGAAATGTTTTTCAAAATTAAGAGTTATATTATGTAAGTATATATATAAAAACTTGACACTATATATCAATTACGTGGCATTACATCATCATAAACATAAAAGCTTGAAAAAAATCGTTCAGTATCGCAAAAACGCTTAAAATATATTAATATAAAATGCGTATTTAAGTTGCTAAAAGTTAATCAATAACACATCTACATGTAAACATAAACATGACAAAGTATATGCATGTATACATAAACCCACTCAGTACTTATTTTATACAAAGCAAGATAAAGCGAAATGAATAGTATTGAATAATAGTGTTCAGACACAGCAAACGATGTACAAAAAATGTGGGCAATTAAAAAAATGCACATGTGATTCAATATGAGATGAATATAGATAGAGAATAATTAAGTGGTCGGTGGCTGAGTGGTTAAAGCAACAGATCATGATATGTCATGAACCGAGTTCAAATTCCAGTGGGTGCTGATAAGTAATGTAGCGACTACGAAATCCCAGTGGGTGAAAATAGATTCTATTTTAAGACTGCATCCTTTGGCATAGCTTATAACTTATGTCAAAATGTGAGGAAAATATCGCCAAGTTCTAGTTCTCTGTCCTCATTTACCGTCAAGTGTTTTGCCCAACTTAAGTTGCCATTTCTTTGTTTAATCAATTAAATCATCGAGAGGTACACAATTGAGCAGCGTACTAAGATTATTGAAACCTTTTATGGAAATAACTATTCAAATCAAAATCCACTTCATGATGTTCGACCAAATGTGCCCACCATCGGGGGCTAACTGGGTAAGAAAACGAAATCACCTGTCCATGCTCGCCCAGTTCGTTTTACGGAAAACGTTGCTCAAACCGTAAATGGTGTTCGTAATCGTGAGATGATAGCGGACTACTTGTGGCTAGAAATTGAGGATGGTGCAACTTGCCACACTGTTGAACAATGTAAACCATTTAAGTAGAATAAAGTAGCACTCTAATGTCTTTTGTTTTTCCCCCGAGGAATAGATTTTGCCTTGGCATACACCGAACCAGGGCACTCTGGGCCTTAAAGAGGAAGAAGTCCATCGTTTGTTGTAGCGAAACTCCAACCCAACGGGGATCAGCAAAGCCCCGGGGGATTCTGCTTGCAGACCATCTCAGTGCTGATTATGGTTGAGGGCTTGCCTTGGCTAAAACGTTCTGGCTGCGGTTTAAACCTAAAATCGCAGAAAGGGGAATTAGTTTCTCTGATAACTATGGTGCTTGTTGGTTTTCGCAGGCTAATAACCTTCCGAAGTGATGTTGTCTTGCAATCGAAACCTATAATGTACGGAAGCAGAAGTGATGGTTAGACGGTTGAGTTGGGCTGATGATCTTAATGGCCTTTGGGCCACCAGCTCATTAAGCTTTGTCTTCCATGACTACTGTTAGATTGCATACAGGAGGGATTCGAAGACTCGAACCAAGGGGTTGGCTATAAATCTTGCAGGCCACACGGCGACGCTGCTGAAGTGTGAATAGTTTACCGAGGAATTGGTCCATCATAAGATTAGGGCGTAGGTCGGTGCTGATGTAAATCTATTTTACAATCTGTCTTTCGTTTTCACTAAATGGATGCTGTTAAAAGTGGAAAAAGGTTTATATTAGAGGGCTGCTAAAGCACAAGAAAAATGTCTTATAAGACGTCCTAATATTTTCAAGTACTATCTATCCTTATCTTTCACATAGCAAAACAAACACTTCAATGGCAAAATGTTCTAAGCACATAAACAACTACTGGCTTATAATCATTTAGTATAAAAATGTTCATGGTTTTTGTCTTTGGATTAGTGCACAAGTTCTGTATACTTAGTATGCTCATGCGTCAATCATCATGTATTTGCTTCAGTCTGATGTTTTGTTTTGGTTTTTGCTACAAAATTATGAACTGTTTGTTTTGTTTCCATATGTTCTATTGCTTCTTTGTTTAGTTTTAAAGATTGTTCTGAAATACAGAGCATGGAACTAATGCATGGTAGTGAGATGTGTTCTTTCTGCAAGCCACAGACTATACAACTAATTGTACAATATGATGATGTTGTTTATTAGATTGTGAAGTGTGTGGGGTCGTCGTATGAAGTTGTGTCTCGGATGTACGAAAGATTAAACAATTTTGTTGTAAAATTTAGGAGCATGTTGTACAACTTTGTTTTGATTTGCTATTATATTATGTAAGTATATACAATTGCTGCTACTGCGGTCATCTTTACTCAACAGAATTGTATAAGAAATGAAATTGTGAATTAATGTTGCACATTTTGGGCGCAAAACATACAACTTGGTAAGCCAACGTGTTGCAGCGACGGTCGCATAGTCTATAGCATGGGTTGGAACATTCTATGCAGACTTTTATTTAATATATGTATATCCCATCATTTCCAATAAATTAATGAGAATTTGGAAATACAAATGATCTAATAATATTTTTCAAGCACAAAAAACAAAAATTCTCTCGTTCAAAAATTTTTTCTATTATTATTAATTAAATAAGTAATAATTAAATGAATAAAAACAGATAATTTTTACAATAAACTTTATTCAATCTGAAACTGTTTGAGTTAAACTTTCTCAACATTCTTTAAAACACGAAAACTATTTATTTATATAAAACGAAGAGGTGGCAAAATTTAATTAAACAAGCAACTTTACAAAAATGTAACAGCAACACGATGCATTAATTTATTATGAGTCTTATTTCCCTTTAAAAACAAAAGTTTTAACAATTAATATAAGAAATTTCAACTCACAAGTGCTGCAGCAAAAAGACAACATTATGCAATCAGTTTGCTTGTCTTCAACCATGTCCCGCACAACGTATTTGGTATGAATAAAAATGTTAACCCATCTTAAATAACATTTGAAAATATTACCACTAATTCCATTAACATTTTGCATTAAAATTCAAATTTGTCTCTTTTTTTTACTCATTGAATTAAAACAAACATTTTTATGTGTGTTCAGCTTAAGTCCTAAAGCAAACAGGTGGTAGGGCTAATGGAATATTGTTTTGTAAGTATGTACAAACATAAACACAAACACACTTATACTGTTGTATAAACTTATATAAAAACTGTTACACAAACATGCTTGTACATGAACGTGTATACGCGCTGTAGCCAGCACCCAGCAATGACTTGAACAAAAAAATTTTTTTTTTTTTTTGTTTTTTAAGAGACATTAAGGCGTCGTATGATGTCAGTTTAGATAAGTACTCTTGACATGTACATACACATTCATTCATACGTTCGTTCATTCATAAAAAATATCTTGTTTATTTTTTCTTTTTGCCTGTTTGTTTTTTTTTTCTTGCATTATTTTTGCTTTATCCTTTTTTTCGCCAGACTTCTACCAATTTTCCTAGTAATTTTTTTTCGTCTATTCTCTTAATTTATTGTTATACATTTAATGTGCGAAAATATGTGTATTTACGTGCTTAAAATGCAGACAAAAGTGATTATTTTCAGGAGAAAAAAAAACAATTGTTTGCAATTCAGATAGTAAAAAATCTTCTCCAAGTACTTTAAACAATTGCTTGCTTACTGTTTGTTTTCTTCTTCTTTTGCGAAAATAAATTTGCAAGAGAACAAAAATATTGAAACAGGCATATTAATTTTAGCTTGCAGTTAAAAATTGCCAAGAAAAAACAACAAAAAAAAACACAATAACAAAACATATACACATAGACCTAAAACAAAAGGTAAAATGAAAAATAAAGATACAGATGCAAACCTAAACATGAACATCAACATAAATATAAACATATGTATTGAGATACATATAGAATCTCATAAATTGATTATACCAACACAGCATCAAAAATCAAGTATGACTGTGTGCGCCTCATCACAACAACTGCTTTGCTGAACACAATAATCACATCAACAAAATATAGATGCAGACATGGATATGAATATGGACATGAACATAGACATTGGCAACAACATTGACATAAACATTAATAAAGATGAAACTAAACTTCTAGACTCCTAATTATAATAACGAAATAATAAGGACACCTAGTATTATAAATCCAAAAAAACCTATATTTTAAAACGCTTTTGCGTATTCTTTAATTGCAAATGAAATAATGACACACGTACTTGTTATACAGAACTTAAATAATTCACAACTTTATTTACACTTGATACCACTGTGTACCAAAAGACTAGACTTTCCACTTTATGCCTGTCTGGCACAAAGCTAAAAAATAAACTGACTCGTTGCCGCCGACCTGCTATTTACACTTCATTATCATCTTCCACAATCGTCACGATCTTTTTAATCATTCATAACTCTAGACCAAACAAGCCAAGGGCTATGCGCTTGATGCTCAATTGTTTTTGTAAAAGCGCTTAGCTATAGGGCTGTGCTCTTTAATACACACATACTGCGCTCAGCACTAGCAATGAAAAATGCACAAACAACTTCGTATTATATTTTTTGCCGTTCTCCACTGCACACACACAAGAGCTAAGCAACAACACTTTCGCATGTTTTCTGGTAAACATTGACGACAGCGATTGTCAAAGTGAATATTCTTTTTGTAAATTTTTTGCTTTTTACAACAAAAAATATTAAATAAAAGTTTTTCCTTAAATGTATTGGTGTTTACTCTTCCATATAGAACTTGTGGGCACCACTGCTCTAGACTCAAATGTACAAATATAATTCTTACGCATAAACACATTCATACACACGCTTGCAAACAATAAGCATATGACAACAACAAACAATAATACAACGAAATACCAAGAATGTCAGAATAACAGCAACATTATTTGTAGTTGATTTGCTTGGAATTTTACGTACTTTAAATCATAAATGTTTGTTTAAGTTTTTTAAGTTTTATGTTGTTTCTCTGACTGTGTTGTACATTTATAACAAGCAGATCTGCACACTGGGTTAAATGTGATACAAATTCCTAACAATATAAAAATTGATTCATCCAAGGGTTTGATTTTCTGTAGCCGTTTTTTTTTTTTTCTTTGACAGATCACACATAACTCATATCAAACTGGATTGCCATTTTTCTTCAGTGTAGTTTCGCAAGGCATCATGGAAAGGCTTTCACCACTACAGCGTCTGAAAATTGTTCGCGCACTTTGAGGAACTTATGGTACTCATAATCGGCCTACATTTCTGGCTCAATGAATGGATGGTAAAAGGCTGGATGAATATAATCATTTATTTGTATAAACACTGCAAATACAACATTCATTAAAATAGTGAATACTTTAAGAGAGGTTAACAGAATAAAACGAGAAAAACCAGAAAAGAGAATGAATTCCGTTTTACATATGACCGTAATAAATTCTTATATGTACTCTTTTTCAATTCGAATACATATTTACTCTATTTCTAAACGCAAATACACAATTACTGTTTGACAAACTATAAAAAATATAAATTAAATGAATAAATAAAAAGAATATTTTTCAAATATACATTACATTCATTACACTACAAAGTTAAAAACTCTGTTAAAATGAGATTTGCTTTTAAAAGCAGAAAATGTTTAACTGAAGCTGGCAAAAGATGGCTTAATGGTATATGAAATATGCATAAAATTTTAATTTTTTAATCAATTTTTAGTTATTTCTTTTAACAACTGACTGCAAATACATATGAATGTACGTATGCACTTATGTTACAAAATCTTAAACATTAAAAATTAGTAAATAACTTACTAATATATACTACATGCATAAATATGAATACATTCGAATACTATTCATTCATTTGAATGATAATATATTTGAAACTCTTTTTTCTTATATCCGTTTTATTTGAATGTGGTTGTATTTGTTTCTCTACGAGTAGAGTTATTATCATTTTTCATCCGGCTTGTGTATTCATTCATTTGTTTTGAAACACACGGAATTCGTATTCTATCGTGTATAGTACGAAATTTACTCAGGAAGCAAACTAATATATTTAAATGCTTTTTTTTAGCGTTTAATGAATATTTCAATAAACAAAATTGCCGTATTTGCGCTGATAAGCAATCCTAACAGTACCAAGTGTTACCATTATATCCATTAAAAACAACAGTATGGTGTCTTTTGTCGGCTGGTGGAATCATTGGTCAATATTCGTTAAAAATTAAGAAAATTTAATTATTACGGTCAATGGTAACTAATATCACATCATGTGAACAATCTATATTAAATGTTTTTTTTGTAATTCATTTAGAGCATGATAATAAAGATGTAAATTTTTTAATATTTGCTTCGGTACGTAATTTTTAACATATTTTATATGTACCACATACACGAAATCTTGGAAATTGTGAAATAAAGTGGCAATTTTTTATGTCTTCTTTGCAAATTAATTTTTAATCAGTAATTGTTTACATAAGTTAGCTCTTCGCAAATGCTTGTGCGGCAATTTTTATTATTTACAACATTTTTATTCGCAAATAACCTGCGTGAATAAACGTAGTAATAGAGATCTATCAACGTACAGCCCAAACCACAGGACGAATCGGGCTGAAATTTGGCAGGCAGGTAGATGTTATGACGCAGGCATCTGCTACAAGAGCATTTTGATTAATTCTACCCCAAAAGAGATAAAATAGGCCATGAAAGTTTGTATGAAGCTCTGTTGCCGAGCGAAGACGCGGGCAAAAGGAAGTTAGACATACATATATAGGTAAAACACAACAAAGGCATGAATATGGTAATAGGCATAGACATAGACATAGACATAGACATAGACATAGACATAGACATAGACATAGACATAGACATAGACATAGACATAGACATAGACATAGACATAGACATAGGCATAGACATAGACATAGACATAGACATAGACATAGACATAGACATAGACATAGACATAGACATAGACATAGACATAGACATAGACATAGACATAGACATAGACATAGACATAGACATAGACATAGACATAGACATAGACATAGACATAGACATAGACATAGACATAGACATAGACATAGACATAGACATAGACATAGACATAGACATAGACATAGACATAGACATAGACATAGACATAGACATAGACATAGACATAGACATAGACATAGACATAGACATAGCCATAGACATAGTATAGAAAAGATATCGATATTTATACAGACGAAGGACCCAGCGGATAAAACAAATATATTCAAACACATATTGTAACAGTTCGTTTGGAAATCGCTTGATTTCAAAACAGACGCTTAACTATAAATGCTCGTCAGCCAGCTTTTGTGCTTACTTTACTTATCTCCAGCAAGGTTTTTTTATTTGAACTGTAAGTAACGCAAATATTTAAATATAGTACATTATCTCAATAAGTGTCATGCAAACAAAAGAGATGTTAAAAAAATTAATAAAATTTATCAACTGCTGACTGAAACAAATACGAAGCACACAAATGTGTAAGTTTTTACTTCTATAATATTTATTTTTTATTAAATTGAAATTGATATTTTACATTTCAAGTGCTTCATTCTGTGTGCTATTTATTTGTATCCTTTTTATGTTTAACTTTTTTTTTTACTCTTATTTGTTTATAAAAAGCTGTCTGAAAAATTTTCTTCCGTACCAAACCACGCTCCTCATCACAACATTTTGTCCTGCAGCAAATGTTTCCTATTATCTTCATCATTATCGACGACATCATTTTCCATCAGCAAGAAAAATACTTTTTCATAGATTTGTGTCAAGTTTTGTTTGTTATTTTCTTTTTCTATAAAGTTAAATAAAAAGCAATGTGCATGTTTGTGCGCAAATACAATTGAAAAGAAAAACAAACAATATTTCAATTTCGAGAATTTAAGTAGAAGGAAACTGACAAATAATATAAACTTTTATGACTTAACTATGCTTTTAACACTTTCTATTCCGCTGCTGCAGCAATACTTCATTTAAAATAAATTTTATTGTACTTGTTTCTTTTTCAAGAACTATTTTGTTAGTCAACTTAATGCCCGTACTTCATTTTAATGGAATACATAGAAAAGTGCAAAGAAATGCTTTGGCAAAGTTGATAAACAAAAAATATTATATTAAACTTTTGTTTGTAAAAAAAAAGTTTACTTTTATGAAAATATAACATAGCAAAACTAAGTTGGTTGTTTAGTTATGTTTTGTATGAAAAAATTCAACTTTAATAATGTATTTTTAAAATAAAAATGTTCAACATTTTTATTAATGGATACTTGAGCCAAGCAAAAAACCCCACACCAAGTGGAATAAGTGAAGGTGAAACGCGTAACGTCATGCTAGTGGTTATGAATGCTCTATATCTAAGGGGTGAAAAAGCTGCTACAGTTTTTCTTTTTTGTATATTTATCCTTAGATTTAATAAAAAGAGAAAACTGGAATATTGAAATAGAATGTGGATTGGTTGCCGCTATCACGCATTAGAGCAGTAGTGCCCAAGCCCTATGCGCTTGGTGCTCATTTGTTTTTGTAAAAGCACTTAGCTGTAGGCTATGTGCTCTAAAGTACACATTTTTTTTTTTTTTTTTTTTGTCATTCATTTATTTATTGAATCTTCAAAATATGAACTAACAATAAGTATTCAAATCTTAATACTAAATATAAAAGTTATTTAAGTCCAGCCACTGCTAGAAAAAAGTTTCATTTCGCGCGAATAATATCGATAGAATCACCTATTTAACGTTCTGATGGTGGCCAGTGTATCCCTTCTTCTCAACCGAGAGTGGCCGCCAAAATTAAGTATGTTGCGTGCAAGAGGATTTGGGTGAAGTTCCAGTTTACTGATATACCTTGTGGCATACTTAGAGAACACGTCAGTTACCAGCGGAACACACAGATCCTTGTGAATTCGTGAGTTTCTTACGTACCATGGAGCTGCAGTAATCGTACGAAGAATTTGGTTTTGTCGTCTTTGAATTTTTTCAATGTTAGATGTTGAGGCGGTTCCCCATAATTGAACTCCGTAGCACCATATAGGCTTTAAAATTGCGTTATATAACAAAAGTTTGCAGTCCAACTTCAATGTCGAATTTCTGCCCATAAGCCAATTTAGTTGCGCTGCTTTTAATTTCAACTGAGTGACTTTCGCTAAAGTACACATGTACACAACACTTTCGTATGCTTTGCTGATTAAATAAAATTTGTTTTCCTTAAATGTGAAGGTGTTTGCTCTTCTATAAAGAACTTTAGGGTAACCCTGCTTTAGATTATATGGCATTGGTTCGAAGATAGTACAGGCACAGGTTTCGGGGCGAGTATATGAACAACTTGATAACTTGCTTCTATCCAAGTGATCCGTCTTTCTTTTTTTTCTCTTTATAGGATGTTTATTAGATTTAATAAAAGTGGAAAACTGGGTTGCCGCTACAACGCATTAGGATTTGTAGTTTTGCTTCGAAGCAAAACTACACGATTGGAGGCGATCCTATGAGATGGAACATTAGTAGACTAGTGATTAATTTTGCAGTGCATTGGGCAGTCACTAGAAGGACATATCGAAGGCCTTTCATTGGAATAGAGATTATCAGCTCAAAGTTGTGCCAAAGGTTAAATTTTGCTGACATCAATGCATAAGGACTCGTTTTTTTAAATTTTTTAATTAATTGACTTATTCTTTGCCAGAAGATACATCCAACTTACATCATACTGTAGTATGATCTATCTTCACAAAACGGACATAGCGTTAATATTTCGCTGGAAACCATTACTTGAACATGCTAAAAGAATTTTTCTATCCGGAACTACGCCGAAAGAAATTAAATTCAACTCTGTGTGGTTTCAACAAGTTGGTGCAACTGTTGGTATAGCTAAATAAACTATTTTTCATACAATTCAGTGGGCTTTCAAACATTGAATAAGTTTTATACATTCCGAAACTCATCAACCACCCTAGATTCCGACGGAAATAATAGTCAGTAACGCCGTCATACCGCATTGTAAGATAATAATGTCATTGAACTAAAGAGTACTTCGACTAAGAACTTGAATCATCAGCAATCTGAAGTATTGTTTTGTCTTCCATCTAGTGCATAATGTTTTTACTGTCGTCCGTGTGTTCTTTGTATGTTCATTATTTATTTATTTTCATTGTAATTCACTACCTTGCAGTGTGGGAGGTGTTGGACCTTAATTTGTTAGTCTGCGCATTGCCGAAGGTATGTACACTGGGTAATGCTGTAAAAACGTTTGTTTACATCTTACCGTGTTCTTATTTATAGGTCCTCATACTCAAAATCTATTTTCCTAGTTCCAGTAAAATGCGGTGCATATTTAGGGGTCATCTCTTTAGTACTGGTCCAAGACCAGTACGTGCAAAATGTTGAACACATGATTAACAATCTCACGTAACTTGACTCGGCGATTTTTATTAACGATATCGAGAATTTTCTCGATATTTCCCGCAGTAACCACCTTCCTGTTGATGGTATTGTTGCAGTGCTTGTGCGGCCACGTTTAAATTCAGCAATCCAATATTTTACCTTATAATCTTACGGAGCGGACAGGCCGTAATGTTTATCGAGCTTTACTTTTGTCTCTTTCGGCGTTTTCCCTTTCAAATAATAGTGTTTAATCACTGCACGAAATTCACTTTTTTCCATTTTTCAAAAACCACAAAAGTAGCTTACTTCAAGCGAATACAGCAAATAAACACATCGATGAATTTGGGCAAACTTTTAACAGCTGACGTTTGACAGATCTCAATTTCAAAAAAGAAAAATTTGTTTGTGCTGCCATCTAGCGCTAGTTAACTTCAATATCAATCCGCTTTCGTATTAGACATACAGGGGAAACTGGCAGACATGACTGGATTTTAAGTACAATGTCTGCATTAAACCCAGATTTTGCCTGGCATAAAAATTGTTTGTTGGGTTAGTTAGACTCACACTTCTTGTTTTATAAGAATTTTTGTACAAAATAAGAAAATGAAAATTTTCTTTAGATTTCAAAAGAAAAGGAGTTAAAATGTTTATTTAATAAACATTCTGAACAATATGATTTATTTAATATTCTTTTTTATCAAATGCACGTTCACACACACACACACAAATACACACATAAAATTTATTTCTCTTATTTCATTATTTTATTTTATTTTATTTAACATTTCTTTGTTGCTTACGTCTTTTTCACAAACATTCACTATGACAACTTATTTTCTTGTATATCGTGTTTGTATGCAATAAATGTCCTGGTTGTTAAGAATGTTGTCTTTGGAATTTAAGTGGTTACTGGTCTCTTGTCTTATAATATTTGTCACACGTTCTGTGAAAATATGACAAAAAATAAATAAAGAGTAGAAATCATAATTCCCAAACATTTTATTTCTCCTTTCTTAAGCCCCCTGTGTATGGAAAATTTAATTTTTAATTTAATATAAAACACTTCTACTCAAATGTTTTATTTTCATTCATGACATTTTTCTTGGTGAAGGAAATCTCATTTATATCACAGAAATTTAATACGCATCATTTTTAGCTTTTAATGACACTTGGCTTCAATTACAGCAACAAACCTGTGTTACTTGTGTTTAATAAAGTTTTCTCTTTCAGTTGTAGTGCTTTTCGTATTTCTAATTACAGGAGGCTTGTTTTCGCAACCAGACTCTTCAACTTGTCAAAAAGCGGCTTTTCAACATTTTCTGTAATCATTTGCTTCTAATAAACACTTGTACTAATTTAGTTTAAACTTTAATTAAAGACTTTTGTTCTACCATTTAACTTATTAAAACTGAGTTGTTCAAGTTCAAAGAATAGAATTATTTAAAAAAAATTTCAAATGAAAGGACTTTGTGTGTTTTCTTTACATTTCTATTAAGAACAATAGGTTATATTATAAAATTGAACACCTCGATCTGAAGTCAAGGAAGCCGATTTCTTCTAAGCTTAGAGCTCTCTGTTTGTTGGGAAGTAGAGGTATCTAACGATATCGCGTTAGCTGTACCAAAAAGTCCGGCACGTCCGGACGTCCCAAACCATGCAACATAATAAAAAATTAAATGGCTAAGCCGGCTCAGTATACTCCCAGGCCATTTTGTTTACGAAGTATACTCAGTAGTTATGAATAAACCGTTGCCCACCCATTGGCTAACACTTTTTAGTTTAAAGAAACAGCTTGCTTTCATGTTCAATAAAGAATTTCGCTAAATCAAGTAATAAGTTGCTTGAAAGCGGATCTGTAAAGGAATTTTGTGGTTTCAAACAAAAAGCTTGTAAAAATAATTATTGATGGAAGAAAACAACAATAATATACTTGGCTAACACTTTTTAGTTTAAAGAAAATGCTTGTTTTCATGCTCAATAACAAAATTCGCTGAATAAAGTAATAAGTTGCTTGAGAGCGGGCCTGTAAAGAAATTTCAAAGAATTCAATTAAATTTTTGTTAAAATAATTATTGATCGAAAACAACTATTTTCTTCAATAACAATAATATACGATGTCCGAGGTTACGTTTTTGATAATATATACTTATTTTTTTCAGGCAAAAATTTTATTGATTTTATTTTTACTATAATTTTTCTGTGCTTGGACATTAAGTGCAAAATGTTGATGATAAATGTGCTAGGGACTAAGTTTTCGGGAGACTTAATATTTTTCGAGAAGCTGCTATGTTGTTAAAGATGGCTTCCTCAATAAAGAACTGCGTGACGAAGTGCTGGGATGCGTTGGTTAAAACCAGAGATCTGCACCGGTGCACCGCAACCATATGTACACCGGTTGTTTACCCAATCATTTTCGCATCCGAGTATTTTAAACACTCTTAAAAATTGATGCGGTGGCATTTACGCGTATACTCGCACTCGTTTGCGAAATATTCAAATCAAAAATGTATCCAATCACTTTCGCATCTTGTGTATTTTTTAAGAGTAAAAGAAACGATCGCAAAAAAAGTGTTGTTGTTACTCGTATTCAGTAAGAGCAAACCAAAGTATTTTCAATTTTGGTTTTTAATCGTTTTGTTAATAATAAATACATGACGTAGTCACACAATCAGCTCGTAAAAACAACACTCTCGATAGATTCTTTTGTTGTGTATATGCGTCACCTTTTATTTAACATTAACTGGCGGCTGCCAGATTTAATATCTTACAATCATTTTGGTGACTTTGAAAGCACCAGACTGAATGATGATTCTAAGATTGGTTTTGCAGAAAAATTTGAAACGAAAATTCAATTGAAACTAATTTATTTCCACAATTAGTTAAATGTATATGTAACCATACATTTATTATGTTATGGGTTAAAACCAGGAAATAAAATTTACTATAAATAAAAAAAGAAAGACAAAATAAAAGGAACTCGATGAAGATATGCTTCATAAATAAATATATTTATTTAACGTAATTGTTTTTACCGATTTTTTACTAAAAATATTCAAATGATGTTTATCAAAACACAATCGCCTAAACAAGAATTTTTTTCTCTTGACAACACCGTCCTTATATGAATACGTTTACCGAGTGTGAGTGAGTTAATGCATAAAACTGAAACGCAAATTCTCATGAGTAAGGTAAATGTGTGACTACAAGTTACTATGTACAAACATTATTTTCGCTGTTAAAAAGAAGTACGAGTACGATTGCCAAATGTGGAAAAAAATAATTAAGGGACCAAATCAAGCAGCCGCCGCATACATATTTAATTGGGTATGTTATATACTCTAATTTACAGACACAAGCTCTAACGCGTAGAAAACATACTCGTGCAAACAATGTATGTTGGCCAATGACACCGTTACTCATTTTAAGACAGGTATACTTAGATCATAAAAAAGGACACCGGTTGCAGATCTCTGGGTAAGACCTAATATTCCTTAAAAAAAACTTCGTTCCGCCTATCTCCTCACTTGCTTTTATGTTTGACCTATTTAAAGAATTAGTCTGCTGGTAGGTCTTATGTAATTTCAAGCTCTTCTGCAAAGACTATGATTGCACCTTCACAGTAGCGATACTCATAACTGTTCAATATTGTAGTTCAACCGTGGAATTGATCATCATCTAATCTATGTTGGGCTCTTGTAATAAATTTATAGGTATGGTGAGGTATGGTGTGGTTAATTAAGTTTTCTGGGTACCAAAAAAGTTGTTCTACTTTTAACTTCTGTTTGTGTGCTTCTTGTCCTCTTCGGGAACCATGTTTTGGCTTAGCATATTCCAAAGTTGCACACTTCGCTTCCAGAGTTACAGATGAAAAGAAGTCGATTGAGATTTTTAGAAACGAGAGGTATATCTTAAGCTGCGGTACAACTTTCAAAGCTTTTCCCAAAAGCAATATCCGCTGCTTTGACCATCTTTAAAGGGGAACCTCTTTTACTCAGGTGCCCACATTTTACCTGAAACATTTTGGCTGTGGCTTAGACCTAAAGTCACAGAAAGAAGCGTTAGTTGATGCAGATTATAAAAGTGAATACTCCATGTTCAGGCATGCAAATGAAGCATGTTTTGGAACTTCCAAAGTCTTCCCCAAAGGTGAATTGGTAGTATCCGCTGCTGTGATGGTCTTGAAAAGGTGACCTTTGTTAATGAGGTACCTGCATTTTGGCTGAAATATTCTAGCTGTAGTTTAGACCTAAAGTCACAGGAAGAAGTAATAGTCGACGGCAAATTATAAAAGTAAAATGCTCCATGTTCCGGGATTCAAATGATTTGGAGGTGTCCTCCCGCGGAGGTATAGAGGGCTTGAAACCTCTCATATGTTGTAGAAACTAAAACTTTAGGAAGTCCCAGCAGGACTTAGATTATGAAGAGAGTTCAGAAAACCTCACCAAAGGTTAATTGGCTCTGTTTTACTGAACATCCTGGCCATCACCGTGGTAGATGTGCCTGTATCTTGACTGAAATAATGTGGCTATGATTTGGACCTGATATTGGAGCGGAAGGTTATTAGTATTGTCTGGGTCTAATTTATGAAGCATACAAGTTTTTGGGGAGCTAATTATAGTCCGCGATATGCTGTTGTCTTGCGACAGATACCTGTAATGTAAATAATCAGCAATAATGGATAGACGAGTTAAGTTGATGACTGTCTGGGAAATTGCATACAGGAGAGATTAGAGGCGTATAGCTTATCAGCAAGGAGTTTGCTCTTATGGCATCAAACATATGACAAATAGTTGCGACCTGCGTGAGCTCTGCAAGCCACATGGGGGCACTGGTGAGTCGTGACCTAGAGTATTTCGTGGTATTGGTTCATTGTCAGATTAGGATGTAAAAACAGATGCTGACGCAACTCAATTACACAGCTGTCTTCCAGGTGTTGTTGATTTTTAACAGTTACCAATATTTTAAAGATTAAAATGATGGGGAAGATAAGGACGAGCTGGATTAAGGAATAATGGCCCTTATGTATTTTGGGCCTCAGATATCCACATTACAGAAAAAAAGGGACTAGAAGAGTAATCAGTGTAGGTCTATTAAGTCTTGTGAAAATTACTTTTGTCCTCAGAAAGTGATACTAAGTTGTTTAACATATTTTCCCCCTTTTAGCAACTAATTTCTCATTATGGGAAATACATTTTCTTCAAACATTTTAGTTTCATTTTTTAATTGTGGCCAATTTGAATTGTTCATTAGATTTTTAAAATTAATTTCCTTTGAGTTTAGTTTTTTGAGATTTCGATTGGATTTGCTGCTAATTTTGTTATAGAAGATTTCAAATTGGTGTTTTTGGTAAAACAAACATTCACGTTTTTAGCAGAGGACATTAACCAACAATATTCTCCTGAGCTTGTTTATTAGACAAACTGCTTCTTTTCATTCGCTTTTATCCGGCTAGCAACTTGTTCATCAATCATTGCAATTGAATTTCCAATTTTTTCACATTCTCAAATTTATTACTCTTGTCTTATTTTTCGTGTTCATGTTAATTTTTTTTCATTTCAAGGACTCTTAAGAATTTTTGATGATTTTTTGCAGCTGCAAACAAAATAAAAGCAAATAAAAATCCATTATTTAAGGCTAAGAAATACATGGAATACTATAGAGTGTTTGCTTGACGTTACCGCACAGCTTAGTCCAAACAAAATTTTTGAGTTTCGCCTAAACAGGCTTTTAATTCTAAAAATTGTTGTTTCTTTGGTCTGCTTTCTGCTGATAAAAAATCTATAAATGAATATTGTTTTTTTTTCTTCCTGCTTTTATATTCTTTACTTTGGAAATGATTGATTGGCTGTCTGCCTGTTCTGCTTTGATGAGCGAATTAGTTTAAAGGAACTGGGTTTATTTTCTTTTTTGCTCTTCATTTAAAACTGAATAAATATTTATACAAATAAATTGAAGTTATTTTTTTTTATTGAATAAAAACCTATAAATAATCAAGTGGAACGGGGAAGATAAGAGATATTTATATAATGAAACATGAAAATTTTCGGTATTTTGTTTATTTTAAACAATTTTGCTATCTGCTGAGAAACTGGCCGTGTTGCTGGCGATATTGGTGCCAAAAATAAACTAGTATTTTGGGACATGTTGCAACTAAATTAATTTGTAGCTTTTGGAATAAATACGTTTTCCATCCCAGACACAAACCTGCTGTGTTAACATACTAATGTCAATACAGTAACATGCTCTGTTAAACGTATAAATTTTCGTTTGTGCACTAAAAAATCTAAATTGATCAAAAAGATATGAAAATCTAACTGTTGTTATGTGAAATGGAGTCACAAAAAATTGGAATAAAAAAACAAAGATTACAGAAAACTTCGTTGAACTGCTTTGTGAATATTTATTCCAAATATCTAACGCCTTACATATCTCAAAAAAAAAAAAAAAAAAAAAAAACAGGGCAAAAGTGTGAAATCTCACGATTAAGGTGGACCGCAATTGAAATTACTGCTGACTAACATGATTTATCAACAAGCTGATTGGTTGATGCGCTATATGGCTCGTAGCGTAACCTTGTTGGAACCAGACCTCGTGTAGGCCATTCACGCTTTTATTGACTTCAATATTGACTTTAAACAATCTTGCATTAATGAGACACTATGGAGTCTAAGATTGTCGTTGCTAAAGTAATTATAATAAGCTTTTATTACTGGTTTCCCTAAGTTTTTTAGCTGAAGGGACAAACTGCATTATTTTGCTTTAATTTAAAGCGCGTATAGTTTTATGACCTAAGTCATAAAAACAAGCACGTCAATCTCTATTAAAAACAATATTTTATGAGCACTTGTTTATCATTAAAAACTTATGTCACAATTTCTATCTAGAGTTGGCATAGAGGCAAAATAAACTATAATTTAAAATTCGTCACTTTGTATATAAAATTTATATAATTAATTGTCATAGAAATTAGTTCGCATATATATTTTTTTGTTTGTTTTTGTTGATTTTGATAGTTTTACAGTTTGGAAAACACGCAATAGTTATTTTAAAGGCAGACAACACTTAAAATTAACAACGAAAATTTGCCCCAAACTGACAAGTAAAACAATGAAATTAAAATAATAGACAATGAATGAGCAACATGTGGGCAGACAAACTAAAACAATGTGACAATAATATTAATTTTACATTGACTTAGGTCACAAAAGAATCAAGGACTAGCTTTGGCATGTAATGACCCAACAGTTTGTATATTGTCTTTGAAGTAAAAAGCTTTTACCCCTACCCAAACTTGGCAATATAATTATACAGCAATTAACCCAATAAATATTATTCCCCGTATCTGCCCAATAAACAAAAAACAGTTTTTTAAGTAAAAATTAAGTGTTTGTTTAAAACTAATTTGCTAAGCAGCCAGTATAAACTTAAAGTAATTATTGAGTGACTCGCCAATATAAATTGTAATGTTCATACAGAGATCACCCTACACAATGCCATAAAATTTTGTGCAATTTGATTTGAGTGACAGTAGTGAAAACGATTATTGTGTATACCTGCCAGTATGGCCTTACCCCACAGTGATCTAATCACCGGGTGAATATAATGCGTCTACCAGCGCCTCCATATATGGCAAACTGCCATGCATGAGTACCAATTCAAGCTCATGTTGTTTGGACATGATCTCCCCCTTGCTTAGGAGCGCAGCCTTTCTAAAACACCTTCCGATCTATGGGTCACGGCACCCGGTTGCAATGCAACTCCACATCTAGCTGAATTGCACTCTCTCCGCGATTTGGGTTTAAACCACAACCACCACGATACTCGCAGAAGCGCCGCACCATAACCAGGTACGAACAAGTTCCTGGGTCTCCCGGTTCCCGTGGTACCAGAAGTCTCCGGTCAGACTTTGTAGTCCCAGGACTACTACCAGTAGAGCCCCAAACGGCTCGGGAACTGGTGACCCCCTGAAGCAATACTTACATCTCAGCAATACGGCATACAGCACAACAGGAATACAGCAATAACGTGAATACAGCAATAACAGCAAACATCAACATAAAACTGGAACAACAGGAACGTCGGAGACAACAGCAAAACAGCAGCCACACAGCGAATAAACTACATCACCCGGAACACAAAACATACACGGGTACATAGCACAATAAGCAATAAACAACACAAACATTCAACATTCATATTCACGGACGAGTACATTGGCCTCCTGTGGCCCAGCCCTTTACAAAACGAACAAAAGCAAAAACCACAATTAAACAGGACCCCCGCCACAGAGAGACTTACAAAAAAACAATGTTGCCGACAACTCTGCAACAAATTCTCTCTGTATTCCGTAGTACGATGCCCTGGGCAATCGGCCACAAATAGATGAGCTCTGTACGATGCAAGTGTGCAACGTAAAAATGTGCGAGTTTGGGGAGCAAGATCCCTAATCTCGCCAGAGCAAAATCCATTGTAGTAACGATAGAACAGAGTAACATACCCCACACTGCGTCGATTCTCCAGGGAGTCCATACAGTTTGATACCCTACTGTTATCAATAAGCTTCTTCGCTCTCACCTGCACACGGTCGAGTAACCCCAAAATAGACTTTGAGGCACCGGCCCAAAACATGAGAGTTGTATTCCATTTTCGGTCGGATATAGGTGGTATAAATAATAAGGAGATCCGTTTCAAAAACGAGAAGCACAATGCTTTTTTACAGATATGAAAGGTGTGATCATTCCAGAGAACATCGCACTATATTTTCATTCCCAGAACATCAAAAGCATCCGATTCCTCAATATTTACACTATCCATGAATACAGATAAAGCAGCACTTGCGGTCGTTTGTTTGTGTGTTAATAAACAACATTGGGTCGTACGAGCGTAAAAAGTGGCCCTATTTTTACGACCCCATTCGGAGATTAATAGAAGATCACTGTTCAGTGAATCATTCATATTTAGTCTCTTGGCAGCGATCTATGATAGGCTAGGCATATAACTAAAAGAGTACGAGTGGCAAATGCTGCTGTCATCCGCGAAAGAGTGGATAGGGTTGGAAGTTTGATAAAGAAGGTTGTTGAGGAAAATAAGAAATAGGGTAGGAGAAAGAACGGAGCCTTGCGGTACCCCTGAATTAATCTTGAACTCGTTTGATGAGACCCCATCTATAACAACTCGTATAGAGCGGTCTCTGAGAAAGCTCGATATAAACCGAGAGAAGTCATCACCGACACCAAAGGCAGTAAGTTTTGCCAATAGTGCACCATGCCACACTCTGTCAAACGCTTTTGAAATATCAAGAGCCACCACCCTACTTACACCGAACTGATGGATTGAACAGCACCATTTCTAGGAGAGATATGCCATAAGATCGCCAGTAGAACTACCCTTACGAAATCCATATTGACGATCACAATGTAATTTATGGGACTCTAGATACCTCATAAGGTGATAGTTAACTATACTTTACAAATACGGTACTTTTCGGGGCTATTTGTCTAACCCGTTTTGGGAATTGGTGTTACATTAGCGACCTTCCAGCACGATGGAAACTCGCCAACATGGTAAAGTATGCTGAAGAGGCGTGCTAATGGACGCGCCAGCGTAGAACATTGCTTCAGGATCAGTGCTGTAATTTGACATTAAGCTGCTGTAATTCACAAGGAAGATCGTTTATTATGGTTGGACCAAATCTTTTTTTTTTTTCTTGGACCGGTACTCAGGGGATGAGCCCTACATATGCAGTGCATTGTAGGGGTCATCCCTACCACCCTTTACATAGTTCCAGCGTGCTTGTTACAACAATAAGTTATAACTTAAATCACTTACAACCAGGTTTCCCCATCTCAAAACTTCGTCTCTTAAGCAAACAAAATTATTAGTTTTGCCGGCTGAATGAATGGAATTCGTTGTATTTTGATGAA
The DNA here is from genome assembly GCA_914767995.1 of Thecocarcelia acutangulata. Classification (NCBI taxonomy): domain Eukaryota; kingdom Metazoa; phylum Arthropoda; class Insecta; order Diptera; family Tachinidae; genus Thecocarcelia; species Thecocarcelia acutangulata. Next base: position 17,336,596 of record OU612097.1, read on the forward strand.
TACCATGTGTTTGTTTTCATTAAAAGTTTAACCTTGACATTGAAATAAAACTTATGTATACACGTCTTCAGTAAAACAAATGCAGTTCGTTCATAAAATACCCGTGAATTTCTTAGTCTCCTATAATCAAAAACAAGAAAAAACGCCGACCAGTTGAGTCCCCCTTTTTCATTGGATTTTGTTTCCCCATAAAAAGCAGCAAATTTTAATAAAAAAAAATAATGAAAATAAGTTTTCAATATGTTTAATAAAGAAAACACAACAAGACTAGCATTATCGTATATGAATATATTGAAAATAATCATTATTTGTAGTATTTTATTTTATCTTTTTATTGACTCCATTTAAACATTTTCTAGTATTTATTTAAAAAACATACGATGGTGGTTTTTGCCACTATTAAAACTGCCATACAATCCATACTACAGTTTAATAAAATAAAAAGAGATGTAGTTGATTTTACTGATAACATCGCAATACAAAGAATTTGAGTTACGCTAAAATGTTTTAATCCCATTAACTTCCCCCCGTAGATATACTTTCGTCAGCAAAAAATACAAATTTTTTTTACAGCAGAAACTTTTTTTAAGGAAAAAAAAGCCAAAAAGTGAAGAGCATTAGTACGATATTCTTCTAGGATATAATCAAAAAGAAACTTGGGGGAATTTTATTTCCAACATGATGAAAAAATAATAATAAATAACAAAGCAGAAGCAAAGTAAAGAAAATGAAAAAAAGAGTTAAATAATACGAACTTTAAATGAGCTTTAAGTAAAAAAACAAAATGTTCTTGAATTTTTCCAGTTAGGGAAGTATAAGCACTAGCTTAGGTTACTTACAAAAAAAAATATATATACGGGCTGTCCTGTAAATAGTGTTCCAAACGAATTATGACGATAGAGGAAATCATACCCTATCAGAATAACCCAACATAGGTCTGCAAGTGTTACGGTTTTCGAGATATTCGCAATTTTACAAGTTTTGAGAAAATACATATCCTGGCAAATAAAATTTATTTTTGTATTCTTGCACCTGGTCAGATGTGCAATGACTCGTATGCTTCAATTTTAGAAAGATGTCCCCAACCTTTCGAGGAAACAACCAGAAAGTCGCAATTGAGATCCTGCATAATTTTTCAATTTAACTTTAACACACTGTCGTATAAAAAAACTAGTATCATGACTTCAGTGCCCATTAGCTTTAAAACTTCTATATTTAATGCAGATTTGTAAACAAAAAGAATTGTTTCAAAATATTTGTTTAAAAAAATAAGCTATTGCTATTTCAAAAAATTAAAAAAAAGTAAGAGTGTAGTATATTCGGCTAAGCCGAATCTAAAATACCCTTCACGATAGTCACGTATAGTATATATTACAAACTTGAACTAAATATGCTCGGATATATATGGAACGATATCGAGGAAAAAATATTATTGCCTTGTAATCACTATGCCAAAAAAGGAAATCTTTCATGGAAGAATCGGTTTAGGCTATATCCCGGCTGTATAGGAACCGACATCGGAATTTTCAATTTTCTGTATTTTAGTAGCCTTCTTTTATAATGAGAGCTGCTTTTAAGCAAAAAGAATATATTCATAGAAAAACTGATTTATCTTATATCTCGCGTATATATATCGACCGATATCGGAAATTTTCATTTTCTGTATTTTAGTAACCTTCTTTTATAATCAGAACTGCTTCTAAGTAAAAAAGAAGTTGTTTAAGTTCGCTTACGCGACATATTCATGAAAAATTTGTTTTGGCTATATCTTGGGCATATATGGACCGATATCGGAAATTTGTATTTTCTGTAGTTAGTAACCTCTTATTATTACCAAAATTGATGTTAAGCAAAAAAAAATTCTTAAGTTCGCTTACGCCACATTTTCATGGAAAATCGGTTGAGGCTACATCTCGGGTATACATATGTGGGCCGATATCGAAAATGTTCATTTTCTCTATTTTAGTAACCTCCTTTTACTTATTTTAAGCAAAAAAAAAAAAAATTTGCTTACGCAACATTTTTATTAAAAAATCGGTTTAGGCTATATCTTGGATATACATATATAGACTGACATCGGGAAAAAAAATTTTTTTTCATTTATTTGCCATGCTTAAAAAGTAAAGTTTGAAGCAAAACAAAAAACATTTTTTTTTTCAAAAATTTTCATACAACTCTGCAAAAAATAATGTCTTTGGAATTTTGGATATAGATATATGAGAACGGGTTGTACTGAATTTCCATACCAAACCCATGAATTGATGAGGTAATACAATGGTGAAAGACAAAAGTTTCTAAAAGTCTAATGGTTTTGTCAGAAACTGTATTTCAACGACTGGCAGACGGACATTGCTTAGTCGAATTTTCTTTCAATGCTGATTCTGAATATGTATACTTTATAGGTTCGGACATGTAAATTGTAGAAACTACAAACGGAATCACAAAAAAAAAAAAAAAAAAAAAAAGAGTTTCACAAAATTTAATAAATAGAGATGTAATAATCAAAGGTATCTATTTATAGCCTTCACAAAAATGTAAACGGTATATAGTATATATATATATATATATATATATATATATATATATATATATATATATATATATATATATATATATATATATATATATATATATATATATATATATATATATATATGTATATATATATATATATATATATATATATATATATATATATATATATATATATATATATATATATATATATATATATATATATATATATATATATATATATATATATATATATATATATACCGTTTACATTTTTGTGAAGGCTATAAATAGATACCTTTGATTATTACATCTCTATTTATTAAATTTTGTGAAACTCTGATTTGCTTAGTGATGTGGACTTATTGTTTTGGTGCCACCTGACGTACAGAAAGAATCAAATCCATTGATATATAAAAAAATTAATATGTAGCTACAAATATGAACATATACACAGTACTGAATCAGACATCTTCAAGTTATCATCGATATCGAGTTTTGGTGTTTACAGATATCGTCATTGAAATGCTACACACGATAATTAGCGGTAATGTGGGCAACAAGCAATTCCAGAATGTTTACACAATTTTTAGAATTTAAAAAATATATATTTTTATAATATTATATTAAAACGAATTTGAAAATGAATCTGCTTCTTATTCAGCTCTTACAAGTTTTCAATTACATTTGCTTTGATTTGCATTTTTAACACATTTTATATAAACGAATGGAAAAAAGTGCAGACACAAAAACACAAAACACAAAACTTTTACATTTACAATTTTAAGCAAATAAAAGAAAATAAATAATATTGATAGAAAAGTCCTTTTTTTCTTTCTTTTTGTGAGAAAAAAATAAAGAAATAAATTTAGAAAATATAAAAAAATCTACAAAGAACTTTAGCAGACTTATTGAATCATAAAATATGAGAGATGAATACGAACGAATATTTTTTGTGAAAATTATTGCAAATGATGTAATTTGTTTTTCAATCAATTTTTTATGTAAATAAAATTTAAAAATAAATTTATTAAATGAAAAACTGAGTTAAAATATACATATATATTTGTTTATTAAATTCTTAAAATTGTTGCCGGAGTTTATATTGAGCTTTAAGCACATAGACCACAGCAGACTACACGACAGCAAATGCTGCAACCGGCAATTGTAGTTGTGTAGGCGACTAGTGAAATATTGTAAACACGTCAGCAACATAAATTCATTTCAATGTGGCCACCTTAGAGTTTTTAGCTTTACGAAATTCCATTGTTTTACAGAACGTTTATATCAATCCTTCATAAAAAAAAGGTATCTCTAAAAAAAAGGCCTAAAAATCTAAAAAAAAAAAAAAAAATTATTAAAAAAGCTTTTTTTGCTACGCTTAATTCAGGTTAGGCAAGTCTTAAAAGTTGAAAATAAAATAGGCAGGGCTGCAGAAAAAATATGGAAGAAATTTTTTTAAAATATCGTCGATTAAGTTTTGAAATATCGCCAAAAAATCGGACTTACAAAACTACCAAATTTCTAGTGTATTTTAAGTTTTTATTTAAAAATACAATAGAGCTTATCATCTCAAATTTGTACATTCTTGCATATTTGTAATTAATTGCATATGTATGTTATTTACAACATGTAAGTTATCAAATTCAATTACGATTTGATACAAAGAGTTTTCTGGAAATTTTTTGAATATATATCTGAATTGAATAATTTCAATAAATTCGATTTAATTGCAATATCAAAGGAGTTTAAAATATTGTATTTTAATTAGTCTTTATAATAAAGAATGTCCAAACGACTTCCAAAATTATCATGAACATTTTCATAAAATGATGGCTTCTATGGAATCAGAGTTGTATTTCTTGTGAACGATATGGGAATATTGTAGGGGCCTCGAGAAATAAATTGAAATAATGTAAAATTATTAATCGTGTTGCACTACAACTCCATTTTGAAGCGACTTTGTAAAGTCAACCAGACTTCTAGAACATTTTCCTGTGAATGAATCGTGCGATCATGTAGGATATTGAATCAGGGCGTTTAGAATAATTTGTGTCTCATCTATAAAAAATTTGATAGTGTCATACTTTTCCTATAGCATAAATTGTTATTTTTAGGACAAAAATCGTCATTTTGCTAAATTTGGCCATTAAAATCGTCAAAATAACGATTTATCGTCAAATCTGGCAGCTATGATAATACGACATATTTTATTACCTATAATAAGAACGATATTAAAGGATGGAACATTTATATCGAATTTTTCAAAATGTGGACAAAAATGATGCGACTCGAGCCAGAAAAATTTATATAGATTCAAAATTGTTCGTCAAAGATATGCAATTAAAATTACTCATAAATGAATAACAACAAACAAATATCTAAAGAGATAAATAAACTATTCAAACCTTTTTGGCAAACACGCGCTTTCTACTTGCCCATAAACGATACAAATACAAATAAAAAAATTAACCAATTCTTTTCAATGAGAGTACACAGCTACTACGTTGCGGCAAATTTCTTGCCAAATGAAGTTTACAATACATAATTAATTTTATAATTTTTTTAGCCTCTATTTCTTGAGATTTAGTTTCTTTAATCTTTATTTGGTTTTTAATTTTTACAAAGAAGGTAAACTTTTATACAATACTAAAAATTCTAACAAGAAAATTTTTTCATGATTCATTTTCTGTGCCTCTTCCACCACTTCATTCTGCAAAATTTTCTTTGAAATGACAAAATTTTGCGTTAGATAACACAAACATTCAGGATGTTTAAACAAAAGTCGTGCAAACATGCTTCAAATATTTGTACAAACAAGCAAACACTCTCTTTTACAGCGCTAAACATTAGCACAAACGTTTTGGCATGTTTGGCAAGCTGTTTGTGTTTGTGTTCAGGGGCGCCCAAAAGTGCTGTATGCAAGAGCAAACACCAAACCATTTAAGGAAAAACTACTTTAATTTAGTATGTTTTGTTACAAAAAGCAAAACAATTTACAAAAACTAAATTTACACTCATATCCCTTATTATTATTAGCTTAATTCGAGCATGGACAGCAACCTGCAGTCGTGTTGTCTTGCGGTTGTCTAAATAAACGTTGGCATTTAAATGCTGCTATTTTTTATTTGACATATTGAAGTGGGTTGTCTGCTGTTTAAAACCAACCAAAAATAAGACTAGCATATAATTCTTAATATAATTTTTAAGCCTTCTTTTTCATTAAAGGAAATTTCATAATAAAGCTTTTCATAAATCTCTAAAATACTTTAATAATCGGGGTTTAAAGATTATCTGGTAACATTTACTACGGATTCTAAATCGCAAAAAAAAAAATAAGAATACAAATAGATTACTGACCGCTTGAAGGACATTTTAGTTTTCAGCTAGTTTATTAAAAAAAAGGAAAAAAAAAAACAAAAACTAAAAAGCCTCTGGCTGTCTAAAAAAATTATACAAACAAACGAAACGAAAACAAAAATTTAACTGACAGTCCGTCATTTACAACTGAAAATAGTCTGCCATAAAATAGCAAAAAAAAAATAGATAAACAGACAATCGTTCATAAAGACAGACATTAAGCCAACAAAAACTAAAATTAAAAAATAAAAAAGTATAACGAAACATTCCATTCGCAGGCAGCCTATGCAAAATACGAGTAAATGCATAAATATCTATACGTATATATATAAAAAAATTAACTGATAAAACCCAGCCGTGACCACTTTGCTATTGAAAGCTGCTTTGAAAAACGTAAAGCAAAATATTTCAAGTTGAATAAGAGCTGGGGTAACCAAATGAAGCTAAAAAAGAAAGATTAAAGTTTTAGCAGCACAGAGCAACCGCAAAAAAAGGCACAAGCAAACTAAGGTTAAAAAATCGCAATACAGCAAAACCGTTTTTTCTTTTTACTAAAGTGCAACTTATTAAGCCCTTATTAAAGAGATTTAATTAAAAAAGCTGATTTTAGAAATGCCTATGGCCTATACTTAAAAAAACCAAAAATTTACACAACACTAAATGAATCACTCTATCGTAAGATAATAAAAGCTTTGACATTTGTGAACCAGACCACCGCAGAATACAAACAGGCAATCAATAAAATGTGGTGATTGCATCAATAAATTTATCGAAAAATGCACGATAATATGTTCCTGTAATTGTGGATCCTTTTTCAAAATAATCGGTGAGCATAATTCCGTGTACAATCCACAAAAACAAACTGTGGCCAATTTCACTGTCTTCGCCTTCATCAGAGTACTTCCCTCAGCTTCCAGTCTAGTGTGCAATTGGGTCAGCAGGAGTCACTGGAACTGTGAATTTTAACCCCACAACTGCATGCTTGGGCTTGATTAACATGTGGTACCAATAGGACGCCACATCGCAAACAGCCTGGATTACAAGAGAATTATTGCTAGACTTCTTTCCACAAGAAGTTATTTCAAGAAATGGTGATGTTGATTGACCTCCACGGTCGCCTGATTTGAGTGCTCCGTACTGCTTTTTGTGGGGAGTCGCTGAAAAGCGATGTTTATGCAAACAAACCAGAAACGCTTTAGCTACTCACACAAAATATTCGTGATATAATTAATGAAATAACGCGTAAAATATGTGAGAATTTAATGAAAAATGTGCTCAAACGGACTTGCGTTTGTGAGGCTAGCAGAGGCGTACATGTATCTGATATCGTATTCTATACACAATTGCCGATGTTACATAAAATATTTATCAATATAAGATCCATTAATATTCATTTAAGCAAACATTATAAACAAACAAAGCAATATACCTTCAGGGCGGACACCGTGTATTAACATTTTCAGCCAGAATAATGATGCGTTTGATAGAAATTTCTTCATAACTTTTTTTCAAAATTATTTCAGAAATATCACTTATACCTCGGCTTAAATGACCCTTTGGATCATCTTTTATATATAGTGAGTTATGTGTAGTATTTTTTATTTTGTCCAAAAAGTCAGCTTTAACTTCAAGAAATTTCTCATACGAAATTAATGTGTTCAAAAAATGTTTTTTTTTTTTCAAACATATTTCAAAAATAACTTTTTTACTTTTTTTAAAACATAAAACACCCTTTAGCCATCTACGTGTATTCTATATAGCGGGATTTGTGCAGTATTTTGTATTTTTTCGTTATGACCAGAAAATTAGATGTTTTAAGTAGTTAGTCCTTTCTTATTTATAGGCATAATACTAGTATATTATACTGTTTTACGGCAAAACTAAAAAATATGCATTCTGGAGGACATTTTCTAATTTATGCTTTACTTGTTTGTGGCACATTCACTGTTAAACATTTAACAGAGCTCTGTAGAGTAAAAAAAGTGCAAATATGGTTCATGTCTGTACTAGTTAAAATTAAAATTTATCTTCACACACACAGTTTCAACGTATATTTTCAAGACACATTTTAAAATGAGACGTTTGTTAAATTGCTGTATTTTTTTAACATATTCCTTAAGGGTACCTATTCTCAAGTACTTTTCACTTGTTAAAATATGTATTTTCTTTGAATATGAACTTTTTCTAAAAACGTGTAGTACCTTTTTAGAAAAAGTTTTTTTCAAACAATTTAGTTTTATTCACTATATTAGCTTCTAACATTGATACCAACCATAAAATTATAAACAGCTTGTTTTCTATGTTTCCCAGCTGTCTATATGTCGCAATTTTTTACTTTTCACACACAGTTCAGAACACAGTTTCTGACAGAAACTTTTCTTAAAAGATGTTTTCTTAGGAAAGTAGAGTTTTAAAGTATAATTTTTTGAACCCAGGTACGTCTTAAACAGTTACAATTGTTAGAGGCAATTATTTGAACAACTACTTTTAAAAAATCCATTTTGTTAAGGCCGCTGTTTTCAAAAAAAAAAGATTAAAAAATACTTTATTTAAGAAAATTTTTATAAAATTTTGAAAAGCTTCTGTTTGAAAGGGTAATATTTTAAAGTGTATAAAAGTACATTTCTAAAATATTTTTTTTAAGCACTAAACGTTTTTTTAAGGAGCTTGTTGCCGCCACTGTTTAACTACGGAAAAATGAAGCCTTTCAAATTTACGATATGACTTTATAATACACACTTGTAAATTCATTCTGCAGCCATTTTATTATACACATTTAATTTTGTTCTGAAGCCATTTTAAATAATGTACTCATGTTACATTCACACTGTGTAGGCAAACATGTACGCCTATCCAAATTAACAACTCACCTATTCCGCAGCACAACGAAGTCAAGTACCTTGGTATTAACCTGGACCGTAGGCTAACGTGGAAGTCTCACATCGAAGCAAAGGTCACTCAGTTAAAACTAAAAGCAGCGCAGCTAAATTGGCTTATGGGCAGAAACTCGACTTTGAAGTTGGATTGCAAACTTCTGCTATACAATGCAATTCTAAAGCCTATATGCTGCTACAGAATTCAATTATGGGGCACCGCCTCAGCGTCAAATATTGAAAAAATTCAAAGGCGACAAAACCAAGTTCTTCGAACAATTACAGCGGCCCCATGGTACGTAAAAAATTCACGAATTCATAAAGATCTGAGTGTTCCGCTGGTAAAAGAGGAGTTTTCTAAGTACGCGACAAGATATGTCAGTAAACTGGAACTTCATCCAAATACGCAATATACTTAATTTTGGCGGCCACACTCGGCTTAAAAGAAGGGATACCGCTGCCACAATCAGATTGCTCAATAGGTGATTTTACCGAAATAGCTCCCGCATAATAAAACTTTTTGTCTAGCATTGGCCGGACTTAAGAATCACATTTTTTAATTTTAAATTTAGTATTAAGATTTGAATACTTATTGTTAGTTCATTTTGAAGATTCAATAAATAAAAAAAAAAAAAAAAAAAATTTTAAATAATAAAAGTTCCGATAAGAGTCATTAGTAATTGTTCACGGAACGTGTATATTTGTCTAGATTTAACCTTGGTTTGATACTGAGAAGTATGTATATTAATGAATTATAAAATAATATGAACTTATAAAACACTATTTGTAACTTAATTTAAGGAATTTAAACACAGGTTGGTGTCACCAGTTAACACAAATGAAATAAACGCAATTTCACTAAAATTGTACTGTGTTGATAATCTTTTCAAGCCAGCAGGAGCTATTAGATCTAACAGAGCTTTTTGGAATAGATACTCTTATCAAAAGATGTGTTTTTGTAATACGCTACTTTTTTATAAAGAAAAAATTTTAAAGAGGTGCACTTTTCTTTCAAAGAGGTGCTCTTCTTATTATTTATCAATCTAAATATATGTATATAACTCAAAGCTGACTGACTTATTGATATGGTGATTTATCAAGGCACAGGCCGGATCGGACCGAAATTTGGCATGTAGGTAAATGTAATGACGCAGGCATCCACTAAGAAAAGATTTTGATTAATTCTACCGCCATGGGAATGAAATAGGGGATGAAAGTTTAGATAAAACTTTGTTGGCGTGCGAAGACAAGGGCAGAAGCTAATAGATTTATAAAAAAAAAGTATTTCGCACGTGATATAATTATATTACTACATACCATTTATCTTCATTTAAACCGTTCCGTATAACGCCTACTTAATCGTCTGCGTAGTTAAGTAACTATTAGCATATAATACTTTTAAAGAATATTAGCGTTTAATTTTTCATCTCTTTGCGTTTTAAAATTTTTTATACAATTACAAATTCCAATCACAATTTACAGTAAAATTTAAATCATAAATATCTGCAGCGTTTTTTCATAAATATCTGCAGCGTTTTTGTTTATTATTCCCGGTTATTATTTATGGCCGTGTTTATATGCATGCAACGACAACAGGCAGGAGACCACAAATGAAGAACAATATGCCAAATGCTTTCGATAGCTCAAGTTAAGCGTTTGCTTTAGATTCGTTCCTATTAAAGAGGTCACCAACTGTAGGTATTTAACAGCAACATACATATTTTGTTCAAACACAACAACAACAAAAAAAATTGTTTGTTGGATATTGAGATATATTTTCAAAATTGATTTTACTGCGCTGTGTGCATATTTACTCATTTGCATTAAATATTTACGAGTTCGGACCTTCTAATCCCTCCGGTATGCAATTTTCCACTCAATTGAAGACAAGGCTCAACGAATTGGTAGGCCGAAGCCCGCTAAGATCATCAGCCCATACCTGTATAATCATCACTCTTGGTTCCTAACAGTACAGGTATCTGTTGCAAGACAACAACACCTTCGGTGTTAGCCACCGAAAACGGGAGTACCCCTTCATGAGATTTTAGATTTAGGCCACAGCACCTCAACCATGATTCGCACCGAAAGATCTGCACAGCAGAATTTCCCGGGGGATTTGTTGAACTCCGTTAAGCCAATTTTAACCCATGGTACGGGTTTCGGAAGTCCAACACTACATAAGTTATGCGGCTTTCTAGAACTTTATGCTACAACCCTTTTTGTTTGCTACAATCCTCTTTATGCCCCAGAAAAAAGAGTAACCTTGTCTAGCCTACGCCAAGGCAAAAACTGTTTCCTGTTTCTAAAATAGTCCGCTATAACACTGATGGGATGTGTGAAATGACTAATCTGCGCCGATAAGTATGACACTATTTACCAAGTTTGATAAAATTCGCAGCGTTGCCAAAAAATATTGGATAGTCATCGACATTTGAACCTCCAGATTAGACTACGTCCAAGCCAGCCGTGCCGGTAATATGCCAGAAGTCATATTTAAATAAGATTATCTTTCAGTTTGAAAAGTAAACTTCATGCCAACTTAAAAGATGTATTTTTCTTTTATTTCACTTCAAACCTCCATACTTCTATAGAAAAAACAACTTTCAAATATGTATGTATTTATTTTTAAAAGCTACCATTTTGTAGAGAAAGACTTAAAATGCAATCTTAACTTAAAAAAAGCTCCCCTTAAAGAACATTTGAGCAAACTTAAGGCTTAAGTTAATTTAACAATTTTAAGACTTAATAAAAATTCAGTATTTGGATACAAAGACGGTTGATTTTATTCCAAAAGGTAAAATAATCAAACCTCAAGAACACACTAAAACTATGAGTGACTGGCTGACTGACTGAGTGAAAATAAATAAAAAGTCCTGCAACAGACAATGCGAGCAAAAGGCCGTTAAAGTTTAACTGAAAGACATTGCAAATTTTAAGGAACTAATAAAAATATTGTACAATAAAAGTATCTACTTGCAACCCACAGAAGAAGCACAAAAAAAAATAAAATAATCACGGTATGAAAAAGCAAAAAATAAAATCACATTAAGTTTAACAATAGATATTTTCAACAAAAACGCAAGAAACAACAATAAATTCCAGAAACGAAAGAGAGTTGAATTGAATGGAGGCTTGAAAGTTTGGTTGGTTGGCTGAATGAGTGGCTGCTTGAAGGATTGTTATTATTGTTGTTGCCCAGGAACCACAAAGATACAAGTGGCAAGCGGCAATAAATATGTTAAAAATTGTTAAGAAAAAAAAAAAAGAAGGAAAATGATTTGAAATCTTAAATGCACAGTGGACGCGGATAGTAAAATTCCTAACCAAAAGTAAACCGAAATGGTTTTGTTTGCTTATTTGAAATTCTTCAAACATTTAGTGCGAACATTCACAACAAATCTACCAAAACTTACCACTGTTGTTACTGCGAACAAAAAGGAAGTCAAAACAAAACTTGCATTCAAAGTCTCGTCTTGCTGATGAAAAGAAACCAACGTTCAGCATCCATTCAAATGAAACAGGTTAAATAGCAATAAAAGTGTCGTAGGTAAAGGTACTTTAAGTTTAAAGGAATGAAACCAATAAGTAGGACTACAAGAAACAATAAAAGAGGCATGCAACAGCAACAGCCAAGACAACGATGACGACAGACGCAATAACAAATACTACAGCGACATTAATATTAAAAAAAAAGAGAAGAGAAGGAAAAAAACCAGCACTAAAGCAGCCATAAAAAACTTATAAACAGCAGAAAAGACTTGATGATAGACTAAGTTATGAAGACACCACACGGCAAAAGGAACAGAACGTATAACAAACACATCCTTGCCACCAACCAGCCAAGAAACAACAAGATGAGTAAAAAGCAAGCCACCAGCAACCTGACTGACGGCAACATATGCTCAATGTTTTGCTAAAGCCCATAGGTAGCAAAAGGCAGATAAAGAAAAAAAAACGAGATTTACTCATGCGACCACAATATAAAAAAAAGAAACATCACAAACGAAAACATGTGTATGATTTTAAGAAACTTTTCATTGTTGCTGGCCGGAACGTACTTCCAAAGAACTCGAAAGTAAAACAGCTGAATACAAAACGATAATGGACACTGAACAAATTTTTGCTAAAACATCAAATCGTGTTTAGATTAGAAAATGTATAAATTAAATAATAGTAATCAAAGAATAATAAAGTCGCAACAAAACCATAAGAAAAGAGGGTGGCATGTCATAATATCCAGTGTCAGAATGACACTGTGACACACATAAACGTATCATAAGGTCCATGGACAAAATGACACTTTTGAAAATGGCATAGTGTCGTCCATGGGCATAGTGACACTTAGCAAATGGACATTATGTCATTTTTAAAAATGTCTTAAGGTCCATAATTAAAAAAAAGTTAAATATGAAAATAACCGTATATTTGAGTGACAATGTGAACCAATAAAAGCCGTTCCGATTATCGAATTTGTTCACACTTTCGGTGGCAAACTTTGACGCATAACTCTTACTTATATATCCTACAAGAAATTGGCACTTCTACTCTCTTTAATTAAACAAGTGATTATTTCAATACGGAATTTTCTTATACTCTCTTTAAATTTACGAATTATTACCTTGAAGAATTAAACCAAAATATTGAGTTTTTTTACAGAAATGAGTTTTCACAGAAGTAAAAAGTACTTTAATATCAAAATAAATAATCGCTTATTGAAATATATTTAGGAGTATATTACTTTCAAAAATCTGTCTATAGTAAAGGTTGAATTACTTTTCTTGATACTCTGCAAAGTACCATAATGTCAGCGGACTTTACGACACCTTACGACACATTATATCACTTTCAAAAGTGTCTCAATGTCCATGAACCTTTTGACACTTTTAAGTGTGTCATAACGTCCATAGACTTATGTCATAACGTCCATGGACTTTATGTCACTGGACGTTATGACATGCCACCTCAAATAGATATATGATAATACTCGTATATAATATAATGTTATATAAAGCTGATGTAATATCAGGTTTTCCAATAAGGACTTGACAATTTTTTTTTAATAACATACAAATCATTTGGGATATTTCCAAAACTTTATGATCGAATTAAAATACGATCAAAACATTTATTAATACAACACGACTTCCTTCATATAGCCACCTTGGACCCAATTTTCGGTGACTCAGACACACATTTCGGCCGTAATGAACGCTATTCGGCCTTCAATGTTAGGTCTGAGTTCTTTCAACTTTGTCGGCTTGTTGCCGTAGACCAATGATTTGACGTTGTCCCAAAGAAAAAGTCTAGCGGCATTAAAACGCACGAAAAAAGTGGCTAATTGACTGGTTCATTTTTAGAGGTAACACGTTCACCAAACTTACTCTCCAATAAATCGATTATAAGGTGTGTTGTGCGACTTGTGTCACCGTCCTGTTAAAACCACATATCATCCAAGTCCATGTTTTCTAATTCGGAACAAAAATAATCTGTAATCATGTCGCGATAACGATCGCCATTCATGTGACAATCGTTATTTACAACGAAAAAGTATGGTCCAGTGACGTCGTCGGCTTATAAACCGCACCAAACTGTCATTTTGTGTGGATAAAGTGGTGTTTCATGAAACACATGTAGTTTTCACCAGACCAATAACGCATATTTTCTGAGCCAATAAGGAGCTTTGTTACTGGAGATGATTTTGCGATGAAATTCATCATCTTGGCGCATCTTCTCCAGAAGCCTATCGAAGAACGTACGTCGCGTGAAATAATCCATCGGCTGCATTTCTTGAGTCAGTTTGATCTTGTATGGTTGCAAACCAAAAACTTTAGGCAAAATTCACCATTAAGTGGTCTTGGCGATGCCCAGTTCTTGAGAACGCCGCGCAAACGACTGATTTGGATTATTTGCTACGGACGCCTGACCGGCAGGGAAATTTTCATCACTTCGACCAAACTGTTGTCTCAGTAGGATGGCAGCACCACCCAATGCATATGTAGACAAAATTTTTAGTACTAAACTTGTAATAGCTTGTCTGCTAGGGTGATACTGGCGACCGAAAATTCGAGTTAATGCTGTTTAAGTTGCAGTCACGAACTCCGAATTTCGGTAGTACATTTTTATAATTTGCATATGTTGTTCATTCATTTACTTTACCGTGATGAAAATGTTGAGTTTGCTGAAAAAAGGAAAATAACAATTAAATGATCAGTGTAGTAGTGCATTTACAAATTAAACCAAAGTTGTCAAGAACCTATTGGAAACCCTTCTATTACTACAGCGTGGACCAAAAGTCGTTAGAAATGTTAGTTACTTTTTTGATTATATATATTTTTTCTAACAACTGAGTTTATTCGCTTTAATAGCTTCTAATATTGATACCAATCAAAAAATTATACAGCTTGTTTTCTATGTGTCCTAGCTGTCATATAATCAATATTTCATAAGACCTAGCCTAATCATCAGTTTCTAAATATACTGATGATTAGAGTAGCTCCTATGAAATGTCGATATAGACAGCTAGAAAACATAGAACACAAGCCGTTTATAACTTTTTTTTTTCGATTTATAAAATACACAAAATTGATTTTTGTTTGTATTAAGTAAGGAAAATTATGTCAACGAGCGAATAATTTATAGAAATTTGGACTCTAATAGGCCATGATTCACCAATGTATATGTCAGCATCCCAATATTTTCTTTGACCTTAAAGACCAAATAAACAACACAAACTGCTTGGCAAGCGTGCCAAACTTTTAAGTTTGTACAAACAAATTGCGTTGTATGTGGTGGTGTTTGAGAGTTTGTACAAATATTTGAAAGTTTGTGTTGTCTAGCGCTAAATTTTGACATTGCAATGAAAATTTTATAAAGTAAAGTAGTAAAAGTAAATTAATCAAGATAAAGGTTTCTTGTTGGAATTTTTCAAATTGAATAGAAGCTTACTGTTTTTGTGGAAAATAAAGAAATAAAGATTATATGTAGTAACACAATCTAAATAAATAGAGGCTATCACGATTTAAAAAATAATGTATATCTTGTGAACTTCATATGGCAAGCAACATAATCGCCACCTACTCTCATTGATTGCAAAACAAAGGGGGTAACTTGTGTTTGTACAAATTATATTTGTATAATTTATGTATAAATGGAAAGCGTATGTTTGCCAAACGGTTTGCGTAGTTTATTTGGCCCTTTATTTAAAGGATCGAGAATATAGCATACGAACTAAATACATTTTACCTACTTGTAGTTGGTTGCCTTTTTTTAATTATGCAGAAAACGTGAATCAATGAAATTGCTAATGAGATCAATATAATTGTTACAGTTTGCCTTAATTTCTAGATTTTTCTTAAATGCATATAATTTCCAAACTGCATGAGTTTTTTCTGATTTTTCTCATGATGGTTACAATTAATAGTGTTACGCCATTTCGGCTTGATGTTGAGTTGTGAGACAGCGTGTATATACTATCTCTTGTACTCGAAGGATGAAATGTTTTCTGTTTGCAATGAAAAATTTTTTTTTTAATAAACAATAGCCCTATTCACAATCTTATGCAAATGGCTTGGTATCACTGCATTTGTAAAATAATGATAAACAACTAGCTATTTTTATATAATATGGGATTCGAACTCGGGATCATGTGAACATGATGTATTTTTTTTAATACGGCCGCTTAACCAACTCAGCCACCGAGCTCTTTAATTATTCTTACGTTAATGTTTGCCACATATTGATCACATATATGCAATTGTTATAAACCCAGTTGTTTGTACAGGATTTTTTGTCACCACAACAACCAGTTTTTAATTTTTTATTTACTAATAATTCTGCTAACTGTGAGACGTATTTGTATGTATAAATCATTAATAAGTGAACTTTTAGTTATTATATACATATGTACGATATTAACTAACAACAGTTTCTTTGATCCATTTTTTCGAATAGTAAAAAATCGTAGAGCATACCAAAACACGACAACGCCTTTTTATGTGTCAAAAACAAACTGTCAATCCGAAATGGCCGATATTGCCAACATTTATAACAGACAAGTGTACCAATAAACAGAAAAAAAGCGAAAAAAAAACCCGAAATTTGAAAATAACGGTATTTTTTGATCAGACCTCGTATTTGTGTTAATACATTTTAACAAAAATAAGTGCAATTTAAACAATGACAATTGTGCTGTGTGAACGCCAAAGAAAGTTTAAAAAGACAGTGCTATGAGACTTTCAATAGGATATTCATTGTATGAATTGGGAATAAGCAAATGTCACAATAGCTTACAATATTATTTCTTTAACATTTTAATTATACTTCGTCTGCTTTCCCTTTCATTGACCAATCATGATTTATTGCTCTTTTTTTTTTTTCTTGCCTTGGGAATAGCGGAAAGAAAAAATTGCTAACTTTGTCAAGATTTTTGAAAACCGAAAAAAAAGAAAAAAAGTCAATGCAATACAAAAGTGTGTTAACTGAAGCAATATAAAAATCAAGCCACTTTTTTCTGGCAGTGTTTAATAATCTTGAGACAAAAAAGAAAAGAGAACAGATATCATATAATGTATTGAGGCAACATTGTTTCAGGCAAAAGACATGAGGAAAAAAATAAAATCGAAATGAAATTAATGGGTTTGATACAAACATAAAATTAAAGACATTTTCACAATCACAAAATGCCAAATGAATTTCAGAAATATATAAAGTATCTGTTGGGGTGGCACCACGAACAACAACAACAACAGCACCAACAACTAGAAACCAGAAGAGGAAAAAATATTTACCTAAATTAAAAAATCTTGGCCGAAGAGTATTTTGGTTTTCTTATTGTGTTTTTTAACTTTCAAGTTTATTTTGTTTTTAGGTAAAAATGTACAAAATGTACTTTTTTATTGTTTTATGGTGATCCTTTGTTTTACATTTTGGGTTTCTGCGCTGTTAGTCATTCAACCAAGGAGCTGCCTGCTGCTGTTTAGCTTTTTTCTTTCATTTATTTTTTTTATTTTTTTTTTGCCTTTTGCATTGTTGCAAAGCTAAACAAAAAACGGGTGTTATCCCACATCTGACAGCCAACAATCAATTTTGTTAAGTTTATGATTTTTTAAAAGATAATTGGAAAGATTTTTATTTGTTTGCAAGCCAAAAAGGTCTTCCTTCTACCAGCCAGTGAGTAGTAACAAGTTTTTAAAAATTAAAACGTAACTAAAATCGTGAAAGGTCTGTTTCAAATCGTTTGGTTTTTTTCTGCTCAATAAACTTTTTAAGGCGTCTTTTCTTTCAAATTTTCTAACTATAACAAATGAAAACAAGAAAAAAAATTTATGTTTTTAATTCGCCAAAAATAAATTTAAATGCTTGAAGTCTCTTAGAACAGGCGTTTTAGTTTTCATTTATTAAGTATCTTTTGTCTGAAGTCGCTCACAGCCATAAATATTTGGTGGAGGTTGATCGTAAAATATCAAATAGTTAATGCCATTTTAAATCGTAAAAATGTGGCCACTCTTAAAAAAAAAAACAACATATCAAATTGAAATTTTAAGTATTTTATTTTAAGTGCAATTAAATTCTAAATTGTTTGTAGATTTTGATGGCTTCATGTCATAAAATTTGACTTTAACGGCCGGCAGACTGTCATTAACTTTTCTAAAGCAAACTTTTATTGAGCAGCAAATAAAAAATATAAATGATGTCAGCAATAAAATGCATTCAATACATTTTTTTTGTACTAGTTAATAATATTGAATTTTTACTTTAAAAATTTATTAATGTGTGTGAAATTTTAAAACTCATAATCCTGGACATAAACCAACTGACTAAACAGAGACCTGTTAAGGAGTTAACATATCGCTGTTAAGCACATGAAATCCAAAAATCCAACCCCCATCGCAATTGTGGGCATATTTTTAGACCCACCAGTCCAAAAATAAGTTAAAGTTAACTTAAATGGGGTACAATTTCCTATTTCAACGTTTGTTGTAGCAAATAAAACTCTAGGAAACTGCATGACTTATGTTGTGTTGGCTTTCGAAACTCTTACCAAGGGTATAAAGTGGGATCAGTATTGCTCCCGGGTGGTTCCACTTGCAGTTCAACCCGGGTTGATCATGGCTGGGACGTTCTAGCTGTAGTTTAAACCTAAAACGCAGGAAGGGGGAGTTAGCATCACCGATAATTATTTGGTGGAAGGCTTTTTTCGGGGACTAGCAGGCGCAGTGTTCACTTTTCTTTAAAAAGCGATTCCGTAAGAAACAATGAATTGTATTACGCTGAATGTGTTATATCAGGCTGATTTATCAAATTACCTGTGTCATACAACTTGTCTACTCGTAGTGGATAATTTTAATATACATTCAAAGCCAATATTTACCGAAGATTTTTGAGTGAAAAAATTACTATAAGTGTTCACTTTAACTGTCAAAATTATTCATTCTCTCCATTGCGTACACAAAAATCATAAGATAACACTGAAATTGGTGAACATTTCAAAATTCATCGTTGCAGAATTTGACACCTGTACTGTAAGAAACCAGTGGTGATGGTTGACGGGTGGGTTAGCTTAAGGGCTGATGGTCTTACTGGGCTTCGGCCTACCAACTCATTAAGCCTTGTCTTCCATTGATTGCTGGGAAATTGCATACAGGAGAGATTAGAAGGCCCGAACTGCTCAACAAGAAGTTGCTCATATGGCTACAGACATATGGCTAAAATTGCTACCTGTGTGAGCCTAATAGGCCACACGGGGGCGCTGGTGAATCGTGAATAATTCACTCTGTGAAACTGGTCCATCATCAGATAAGGCCGTAAAGGCCAGATGCTGATGTAAATCCTTTTCACTACTGTACTTGTATACGCATAATAAATATATTGAAAGCAACTCTTTGACATAAGTTTAATAAATTTATGCTTCAGATTTAAACTGCTGCACTTTAATCCCGCTTTTTTTCTATTCGTAGTTATTTATATTATGTTGCGTCTTGTTGAAAATTACGCAATAAAATACAATTTTATATAAATTTACACACCTGAGTTCAGACAGCTCATAAAGACTCAGTCACGCTTTTTCTTTTCTATTTTAATATTTTTCTTCGTCTGCCTTTCTTTTGTATAGATTCATTCATCTTACCTGTAAAAAAGGAAATAGAAACAATAAGATTATATCGCTATGAAATATTTAAAAACTCAGTTAAATAGTGATTTTATTAATGCCACAGTTTTCTTTAAGTTTCTAAAGAATATTAATCCTGTTAAGGCGATAGTATAAATAATTTAAATAGTTTAAAAAACAAAAGAACACGCTTTGATATCAAAGTTCATAATTTTCATTCACTATAGTTTAAGATTCTTCTTAAATTATCCATATAATCCGTATTACGCGTTCCAGGTATTTTTTTTTTTTTTTTTTTTTTTTTGAATTCTCACAACCGGCCTCAGGAATCACCAAAATCCCTCACGTCCCCGGAAACAATATGGCAACTTTAATTTTCGTATTAAATCTAATTACCGTTCAAATACATGTTCCACGGCAAAACCGCACCGAATACGAAAAAGCGAATCCGATTCATTTAGTGCAGCGGTTCCGAGTTTTTTGGGAATTTCCAAATTCGGCTTCGTAAATCCCCAAAATACCCCCGGAAGCAATACGGCGACTCCAACTTTAGGATCGATTTTGGTTGGTCCCTTTCTAATTTTTGTGATAACGCTTTGAACACATCTTATTGTGTGACATTTTTCTATAAAAAGAGTTGATAGTTCTAAAGAAATTTGAAAGACTTTTCTATTAGAAAATTAGACTTTTCTATTAGAAAAGTAGACGTTTCTATAATTTATATCTATAATTTCTATAATTTTATGTATTTTTTAAGTTCCAAACAACACACTTATAAAATTAAATATTTTGCTCTGTTTTTATACGCTACTAAGATCATTTGTTATTGTTGAGCAATAAAGAAGTGGCCAAGGAGGCAGCAGCAGTGACGTAGATGGTTTAGTCGGGATTCATTTACATGGGATGCAACACCTTTACACTGTTGAAAAAAAAAACGCAATAACTTGAAAATACTTGTTTTCTAACTGATAAACAGACAAAACACATACAAAAAAAAAAAAAACACAAAACAGTCCGGGGAATAGAAAGACGCCTTTAAACAAGTTTATATTTACTTGTTATTCAAGCTACTTAAACTTTGTTTAGAAAACTAAAAATAAGAAGAAAAAATTGTGGGGGAAGCAGCTGCCGTCGACAGCAAGAAGAAAATCAGCTGCATGAAACAAGAAAAGCCAGGCTTCTCTAGAAAATTGTCAACATAAAGTATTTTTTTTAATTTTCTTTCCTTTTTATTGCTCGAATATTTTTTTTTTCATATTTTTTCTTTTTACCGGAGAAAATAAACTATGACAAGACGTAAGTCATAAGAACGCAAAAGACAACATTTAAGAAGGCAACTTTCTTGTTAGTGCAAAAGCAAATGTTTACAAGTATCTTTTGTTTGTGCAAGAAGAAAAGGAAGCAGCAAAAATAGTTTAAGGACCTGCAAAGAAAACATGGTAACAGTCAATGTGTTAAAGTTTGTTTGTTTTAGAATGCAAATAGGACTAAAGTGTTTATGTTTACTAAGAGCAACTAAGCACAAGTGAGAGAGAGAGAGAGAGAGAGGGAGAGAGAGAGAGGTATAAGGAAAAAGTCAATGGACATTAGGTAGCAAACTCATACAATAAAACAAGGATGAGGTTTCTAGGAATAAAAAATAAGCATATAAAAAACCTTTGTATAATACGGCTAAATCATGGCTGCTAAACGCAGTTTGAAAAGTTATCGAAAATATTCTACGGACAAGGTAATGCAAGCACCAACAAAATGCACTTAGGCATGAAATTTTTTTATTGAAAATATTTTAGTACAAAATTTGTGCTATGTAAGCTTTTGAGCCACATTTTTTTTTTCTTGAGGATTTGAATTGTACCGAAACTAGGAAAATAGGCTACGTACGCTCATAGCAAAATGTATCTTCATATTGATGACGGCGGGTCATCAGAATTGTGACTTCAATATTATGTAAATAGTCACCAGCAATATCGAAACTGACATCAATCTGAAAGACAAAAGTCACCAGAGAATTTTGTTATATATTGAGTATCCTACAACTGTGTTGACAGCAATTCAATGACATATTTTATCTATAATTATAACACTTCTAATCAAATCAAAACTGAAAAGAAGTTAAATATTATTAAAATATTTTCTATTTATTGTTGAAAATTAATTTTGTTGTTAAAATTATTAATTCAAATCAGATTATTATAAATAGCTCTTTTTATGTTTCCCAACAGTTTTTAAAAGATATTCTCAAACATTCATCTTTATATCCCAACAATCTAAATAAATTATTAAGAATTAAAAAACAAAACTGTTTTAATAATACCTGTAATGTCTAAGTAAAATTTTATGTAGAAGCGCTAAGAGAGTATAACGCAGCGCACACTACGGGATTGCTTCAGTGAGTCAATACTGTCACCGTTGAACTTTTTCGACTTTTCCTTCACACAGTCGAGTAACACCCAAAATAGACTTTGTAGCACCGACCCAAATATGAGAATTTTATTCAATTTTTTTTTATATTTTATTTTGTTTATTTTGGACCAGTACTCCGGGGATGACCCCTATATATGCAGTGCATTGTACCAGAACTAGGAAAATAGGTTATGAGGAGGGGGAAAGAGGGAGTAGTGTTTGTGAACATTTGACTTGAACTTTCCAACGTTATAATAGACAGGAAACACGTCTGCAGGCAACTTATTCCACAGACGAAGCGTACGGCTGAAAAGCTAATTCTCTCTGTATTGCATAGTACGATTCCCCGGGCAATCGACCACAAATGGATGAGCGCTGGACGATGAACGCGTGTTACGTAGAAATGTGCGAGTTTCAGGAACAGGATCGCCAATGTCGTCAGAGCAAAATCCATTGTAGTAACGATAGAACAGAGTAACGCACCCCACACTGCGTCGATGTTCCAGTGAGTCAATAGAGTTGGATACCCTACTGTCACCGATAAGCTTCTTCGCCCACTCCTGCACACGGTCGAGTAACTCCAAAATAGACTTTGAGGCACCGGCTCAAACATGAGAGTTGTATTAAATTTTTTGTTTTCGGTGAAAGATGATATAATTGGCACGGTGATCGATATGAGTGAAGTAAGTGCATCTTAATTTTAATATTTTTAAGAGAACTGTTAGTGCAAAAATTCTTCTATAGGAAATTTTTAAAATTTGTTTAAGAAAACTTTTCACTTTGAAATTATTTTCTGAGAAAATTTCTTAGCTAGAAAATTTTCCCGAAAATTGTTTATTGTTTTGAAGTTTTGTTATGAAATTTCAATTTCAAAAATGTTTTTGTAAGAAATTTTTCTATAAAATTTTATTGCTATAAAATGTTTGGCTACAATATTAATATTTCTTTTTAGTTTTTGATATTAATTTTTTTCTTTTAAAAAATTAAATTTTATATAAAACTACGGACCTTACACTTTTTTGCTGAAAATTTCTTTCTTTAATTTTTTTGTATTCAATAAGGTTTTGAATAATTTTCCCCTAAAGAAGAAGCCATAATATCCAAAACAAAAAAAAATCATCGTAAAATCTCAGAAAAATCCAATATTTAAGTAGAAAAGGAAAATATAAATCATATTGTTAACAAAATTATATCAAAGGAAAAAAAAATAAATTGAGTTGAATTGAATTGAATTTAATTTTTTTGTTGATTTTGTATTTTGGGTTGAAAAACTTTTATATAAAACAAAATTTAAAAATATTTAATTATTTGTATTCAATATTTGTATTTCAAACATAGTAAATTATTCAATTCACTTTTTGATAAAAATTTTAATGATTAGAGCTACTTTTAACCTTTCAACCAGGGATGGTTACTCTCAAGAAATTTTCTCGTAGGGAGGTTAGTTATAAACTTGATGGCAGTTTTAATTAAAGATAACTTATTATCAGCAATTATTATCAGCAATCAATAAAATATATACAGATATTTTTATGCGTTTCTTAGCTCCACTACATTTCATAGGTGTGAACATATTATTCATTGGATTATCACCTATGAAGTGTGTTGTTGGGATATAAAGTTGAATATTTAAGAATACCTTTCAAAAATGTCCAAAGTCTACTTATGATTAGGGTAGCTCCTATGAAATGTCGGCATATAGATAGCTGGGAAACATAGAAGACAATTTATTTATAATTTTTTATTGGTATCAATGTTAGGAGCTAAAATAGCGAATAAAAACTCAATTGTTTGCAATTTTATAACTAAAATTTTTTACAATAAAACTTTTTGTTCTTAAATTGTTTTATAAAAACCTTCTTGCTAAAGGAATTTTTCCATACAAAATTTTCTGGTCAAAACTTGTTCTTGCTCCTGCAAATTTTTTCTGTAGACAATTGTTTTCTTCGTCTAAAAATCTTATAATAAAAATATTTTACTCTGGAAAGTATTTCAAGAGAAAGATGCACAATTGGAAAAATTTCCGCAGGTTTTCTTTTTACAAATGCTTTGAAAACGGTGGCGTTTCGAATATTACAAGAAAAAACTGCTTTATAAAATTTATCATATTCTCTTCATCTTAAACTTTTTGCGCAAAAACGACTGCATAATATTTCTCACAACATTTTAAATTATCATACTGTTAAATAATTCTAATGTGCTTGAGAAGAAAGTTAAGTTTATATTTTTTATGGTCAGTTGACAAACTAAAAAAAAAAAAAAAAAAAAAAAAGTTGGACGATAAAAACAATGAAAAAAGAATAAAAGACAAAAAACTTTTATGTTGATGACAAGTCCCCAACTCTGTTTCCGCCACTTGTAAAATTCAGTGAGTTAACTCAGACACATACGGCAAGATAAAGACGTGCACAAAAAAACCCACTCTTATAATGTTTTGCTAAAAAGAAAATGTTTTTGTTTGGGATAAACAACTCTAGAAAAATAACTGCTAAAGTTGAAAAGAAACAGCAGCATCCGTTAAACTGAAGAATGACATTTTTCTAATGCTGATGTATTTTTCAAGCAATTTGAAACACTACTTCCGAGAAAGTATACACACTACAATCATTCATGAGAATGCTCTTGGTATATAGGAAAAGGAGGTTGGGAACAGATTTCCTAGGATAAGAACCAGCAATTAAAGTTAAACTGATAAGTGAGCAGCTTACAGGTGAACAGCAAGCCAATGAATGGACTTTGCAAAAAGGCAAAGAAATTATAAGGCAATATGTTGTTTACTCGTATAGTAAAAACTAATGGAGTCAACAAGGCGATCACTAACTTCTTTTTAAAGTTTAGGTCACGTATACAAGTTCTTATCTTGTACAAAAAGGGAAAAAGTTCGGAGAACGGAGTTAAAAAGTCAAGTTGCTATTTTTTTTTCTTTTCTCTCTCTTTTTGCTGACTTTTTTATATTTAATGTTTTGCATGTCATCATTTTTGGCACAAGTTTTTGACAGATACTTGAGTAATTTATGATTGTAATTCATTAAAACTGGTTGTTGTAGTTAAACCAGAGGCAAAATACCATAAAACAAACACACCAATACAAACCTAAAAACTGGAATTGAAATCATAACAGTTATACAAATAACATTACACACACTTAATTCTAGGTACTTTAAAGTAAAAGAATTAAATCATTAACAGCGATTCACAAACATTTTCATCAGATGTGTGTTTAAAAGAAAGAGAGAGATAGAATGTGTCATTTATTTTCATCACCTTGTCGGCCTTAGCTGATGATGGGCCAACTCCATGGCCTACGAAGCTCACACAGGTTGCAACTGCTGCCATGTAATCGCAAGCGTATGAACAAACCCCTTGTTGAAGATCTCGGGTCTTGTAATCCCTCCTGTATGCAAGTCAAGGCTTAATAAGCTCATTAAGAGCATCAGTTTTTAAACAAATCACCTGCCCAACCAATACTTCTGGTTCCTTACATTATAGGTATTTGTTGCAAGACAATAGCACCCCTCAGCGTTTTTAGCCCCGGAAAATCGGTATAGCACTAAAGTTATCAGGGAAAGAGTCTGAACACAATGCAACGATAATGTAGTACGATTTTGAAGTAAAAAATCGCAGTGCAGAACGGCATAAAGTTAAAGTTTATTTTATTTTCGTTGCGGACTTTCGTATTCTCTCAATTTTTTACTTTCTTGCTCTCTCCAATGTTGCCATATCTTTTGAATATTTGATGATTTTCACAACATTATTGTAAATAAAAAACATGATTTTGAATTTTATTATTTTTTTCATAATTTGCAGTCGGGAAGTTACCAAAATTTCCAGTATAAAGAATGTTTTTGGTGCAAACTTAGCAAAGATGATGGCATAGCAGGTAAGTGAATTTTTTTCTGTTACCTTCCTTTTTGTCAGACTTTATTTAATACTAGCTAAGGAAACCAAAAACAAAACTTCGAAATTTACGGGATACGTATAAAAAGTGGAAGCAAAACAGACAGTTTTTCTTAATATACTTGAGGATTACCATCACTCCAAATGCGGTAGTTTTATTAATTGAGCTACCCATCCAAACATAAGGTAGGTTCACTGCTAAACAAAAAATCGCTTATAAAAATAGGGATTAACGAAAATTTTGTTTTGGGCCCAATTTGCACAATTTGAAAGCGTTGTCAGGCGTCAATCTACTCATGTTGAATTGCCAAACCAAACTAAGTAAAAATAACTTAACAGCTGACAAAAAGATCAGTTAAAAAGAGTGTTGATTTATAATGTAAAAAAAACACACACAAATTTGAAAATTAACTAAAAAATTTTATTAACGATTAAAACTACGTCTGTTGTGGTCCATTAGAAGGACCAATTTCGAAACAATCTTTTGAGCACATCGACATCAAAAATTATACGAGTTATTCCTGACGATCTCATACTTTACCTGTCTACAAAGAATTTAGTCCAAAGGTGTACTATCGCGTGATTTAAAACGTGAAGTTAAGAGCTTACCGAAACAATTACTCAACAAGTCTATTATGTCGTAGCATGGGCTAGTTGAAACCTTATCCATCGTGCTCATACGTTTGAATTTGTGAAAGCAGATAGCCCCTTAACATTATGCGTCTACGCTTACCATTGACGGTAACGAACACTCTCAGCTACAGCTGCTACATTCTCTTTACTGTATGCTGGATGTGGTCCAACCGGTCGTATATCATCAACTAATGTAAACTGGGTTTAGAGTTTGCGAAAGATATTGACAATGGTGGTTTTAGTAGGTTGATTATGTGCACCGTAATGTCCTCGAATTGTATGAAAAACATTTCTCACACAATTGTATTTTTCGTAGTTGGAGACAGACGTTGTCATGGTTGTCAAAAATTACGAAAAAAAAAAACTTTGGCATGGGTCATGTGTGATCTTTAAAAAAAAGCCTATCGAAAATCAAACCTCGCTGTAAATTACCCGATTTCTTTAAATAATCTTAAAAAAATTGGACTACTCCGCAAAAGCCCAATAACAGCACATTTTGTTAGAAACTAGAAATGCATCTCCCTGACGTTTTTTATAAACAATTAATTATTTTATATCCCTGTTTAAAAAAAAAAAACAGCAAGGCAATAAGACTAACCACTTTTTTAGTGTAATTTCAGACATTGCCAGACGTCTGTCGTAAAGTAAATTATAAGCAAAATAGTAATTTTCTTAAGAAAAACTGGTCATTTATTTCTTTTTTACGTCATAAGACTCGTCAAATTACGTATTCCAAACATGTTTACCTGCCTAAAAACAAGTATTTTATGATTCTTTAAGAATTAAAAAAAATACTAGTGTTATAATTAGCGACTTGTGCGGTTGGTAATTAATAAAAAAATTACTCAAAAAGAAAAATATATATATTTTGATTGTAATATGAGAACTTGATTAATGAAAAGAAAGTTCTCTTAAAATCAAGGTCGTCTTTATGCTGCAAAATAAAAAACTATAAAGCGAATTGATGTGCATAGAAATGTTTCCTTTTAAGAATTAGGAAACTAGGAAAATAAGTTCTGGCGAGGAAGTATACTAAAAAAATACAATCCATCCGCACTGCCGGAAAATAACCGCTATTTTTTTATTATACCATGTAGGGAGTTGTAAATACAATGGCGGAAAGTGGCCGAGTTGGTTTAATTGGTAGAACGAGAATCAGCAGAGCCCCTGGGAATGTTCTGCTTGCAGACTATCTCGGTGCTGTTGATGCTTGAGGTGCCTATCTCATCTGCAACGTTCTGGTTGTAGTTTAAACCTAAAATCGCAGGAAGAGGAACTAGTTTCCCTGATAGCTATGGTGCACTGACAGTTTTCTGGGGCTAATAACACCCAAGATATTTGCAACAGATACCTGTACATTAAGGCACCAGGGCTGATGGCTGGACGAATGAATTGGATGAGGGCTGATGCTCTGAATGGAATTCAGCCTACCAACTCATTAAGCCTTGATTTCCAATTGCTGTTAGGACATTGCATACAGTAGGGATTAGAAGGTCCGAACTTTGTCAATATGGCAACAAACTTATAGCAAAAATGTGTGACCTATGTGAGACTTGCCGGCCATACAGGAACTCTGGTGAATCGTGAATAATTCACTCCGTGAAGTTGGTCCATCATCAGATTATTTTTTTTTTTTTTATTTGTTTATTTAAGTCTATAGACGATAAGTCCTTACAGACTTAAGAAAACATATAAAGGAGTACAATTAGGTATTTAAGGACAAAATTATTTTTCGTTTTAGAACATCATTAGACTCAGAGATATCTATAATATGATAAAATATGTTAAATATTTCACATGTGCGACGAAAGTGATCATTGTTGGCATAGACGGTCCTGTGATAATCTAGACTTAAGTAGTTGATAGTTACGGGTTGCTCTTGTTGGTACACCAAAATTTATTTTGCTCAGCAGAAACTTTGAATCAACTTCATCGCGAATCAATCCAAGGAGGATAGAGATACTAAGCATGATTCGACGACTTCTCAAAGTTGGTAATTTAATGAGTCCAAGCCTACTTTCATATGATGGCAGCACATACGAGTTCCATCCAAGACTCCGTTGACAGAAAATAAGAAATTGTTGTGGTGAAGTAAGGATCCCATATAATTGATCCATATTCAAGAATAGGGCGAACCAAGGAAATATAAAGTTGCTTTGTAATGTAAGGGCCTGAAAATTCTTTAGATCATCGTTTCATAAATCCAAGAACTCCACAAGCCTTATTAACAGTTAGCGTAATGTGATCTCGAAAATCAAGTTTATGATCAAGGATGAATCCCAAGTCGGTAATAGTGTTAACTTTTTAAGGCAATTCCATTAATGTGATAGCAATAATTTGAATAAATTGTTTGGTTTGTACATATGTACAACAGGTTTTTAGTTCAAGTTTTTCCTTTCTTAATTTTTTTCTTTAAGAAGGATTTTTTTTACAATACAAATTTGCTGTGATCAATAATTATTGATTGAAGAAGACAAGAAAAATAATAATCAAATCTTTAGCTGGGGGACAACTAGCTGTTTCGTAGTCGCTACACTACTCATCAGCACCCACTGGGATTTGAACCTGTTGTACATATGTACAAACCAAACAATTTTTAATTTAAAAAATTATAAAAGTTCAACAAAAATTTAACAAAATAATTTGAATAGTTGTTTGCATTTTTTTATGTTAAGATGCATAAGATTAACTTTGCACCATTCCTCAAGTTTATTGATATCGGCGTGAAGTAGAAGTTGATCTTTGGGGTCATTTAGGAGTTTAAATAGTTTAACATCATACATTATCAGCATACATTAAAATTCTTGAGTGCAAGACAACAGAGGGCAGATCATTAATAAATCAATATTTCAATCCGTCTTTCTTGATTAAATAGCCATCGAACTCATAACCTGGCAATAACGTCATGCAACTTTTTTTCATAAACGAGCAAATTTCATTCTATTTACGATTATTATTCTACACGATTGTTATTTACACTGCTTTTTTTAATTAAGACTGTCAATATCGAGAATCCCAGGATCCGGCAACATTTATTTGATTCGAAGGACCACTTGCGTTTGTGCAAATGGCAGCCAATTTCACACACTAGAACAGCATAAATTCAAAGCTTTGGCCAAAAGTAAAGGAGCAGAGACACAAAGACCTTACCGAATTAGATCACTCTAATTTAAAAAATTTTTGTACATTCATTCCAGTTGCTTCCACAATGTCTTGTTTTTCACAAATTGACAACAATCTTTCTGCTATAAAAACAAAAATAAAAAATTGAAATTAAATATACACATAAATATGAATGTAAGTCAATAAACAAACAAAAAATCATATTAACTTAAATTACTAAGTGAAATAGAAAAATTAAAAACATGAATATTTATTGCTGAGCAAACGGCAATTTAATTGTTTTTATGGACATAAATGATTGACTTTATAGATGAAAACTAAATTTATTTTTATATTCGCTTTGTATTAAAATGACTTTTATAAAATTTATAGTGATTTTTGTTGTGTTTTTGTTGTTATTTATCTGTTGGCTCTTAACGATAAAATTATTAAATAAATAATATGTGGCAAACAGAAGGTTAAGGAGGTTATATTGTAGAATACTATTCGATGGATAAGTTTTCTTCATTTATGATTTTCATGTAAAAGAAAAACTTTGCCGGGTTTCATTTACTGAAGTAAAATTGCTGGTAAACTTTCTACTTTTAACGATGAAAATGCGAAATAAAGTTTTTTGAAAGAAGCCAGCCGAAAGATGAAAACATCCATAAAATATGCTATGATAAGCATTTTCCCATAACGCCCAACTAATTGTCTACGCCGTCATGAAATTTTACATGTAGTCACAGATTTAGTCGACACCGACGTCAACAGGATAAAAATTTCGCAGAAGGACGTGTTGATGTCCATGTCAATGTATTTGTCACTTTTATGGATTTCGATAAGCAGTTAATTTGTTTTAGAGATTTGTGTGAAATAAAATGTATTTTTGTGAAAATAGTGACAAAGATAATTATGAAATGGTCAACCTTCAGAGGAAGTTTTCTTAGAGCTAGAGGTGCAATTGTTGTGCACGATGACGAGTTGAGGTGGACGGCTCTTCAGCCACACTACCGCGATCTGCAGCTCGAGCTGTTCGTGCATATACAATTATTATCACGTCTCCTACAGACTCGGTTAGCTTAAACTTTTGCACGATTTTTATAATTGTATGTGCATTTGAACGATTATATTGCTCAAAAAGATCACAAAGTGCACGATATGCATTTTGATTTGAACGCACATTTTCGTAATAAGCCTAAATAACTTTAAGGCGTTGCTCGATTGTGTATCCATCCATGGTTCAAATTGAATTAGTCTGAAATTGAGAAATGTCAAATGAAATGCAAAAAAAGCTTGACGTTTAGGTGCGCTGCACATTCAACATCGGCCTTTAAAATTTAACCACCCGTTATTTACAAAATGCATAACTTGTTCTTATGCTTAAACAGTAAATAATTTAAGTTTAATAAACATAAATAAATTATGAAAGAAAGCTTTTTTATTTTTATATGTTTTTACTTAAAATATAATAAATTTCTTTTTCGCATTCTTCTTTTTGTGTTATTTTTTGAATGATTAATTATTTCTCTTGTGTTGAACGTCCATAAAAACAATACAACAACATTCTGGTCGTCATACTACATTATAATGGTGTGATCTATTTGTTATAAAAAAAAGAAGAATGGAGAAAAACTAAAAAAAACCATTAAAACCAGAAGAAAAAGAAAAAAAATGAAATTATATTTTTTCCTCATATTTAACATTTTGTTGTTTGTGTTTTGCATACGAAAAAAAATAGCTTCATACAAACATACAGATTTAACTGACAGCTGACATTTGACAGTTGACAGCTTAAATACGGTCAAATATACATAAACACTTGTGTATACAAACATACACACGTACGACAGACAGACGGACACACATTTAAACTTTATAAGCAAAAATATGCACAAGTTTAAAAATCCTCCTCTTCTTGTTTGCCTCCCCCAACAAAGTACGAGTACGGCCAAGTACTTCTTTAAACAATCGAAAACTGTTAGAGAAATAAAACAAAACAAAATGCGATAAGTACGGAAGACCCGTAGCAAAAATTTAATTGCACGAGTATGTGCTGAGAAATATTGGTAGCAGTTTATATTGTTGTTGCTGCTGTTGTTTTTGTACAAGTAGTGAGCATGCATGAATTTGACAAGTGATTGCAAACATATTTGCCTTTTTGCCTGTGGGCCATATTTAGCTGGCCCAAACAAATTTTGAACGCAAACAAGCAATCAAACACACGAGAGATTTACAGAAGACAACAAAAAAAACTCGTTTGCTCGTTAAACGAATTT
The DNA here is from genome assembly GCA_914767995.1 of Thecocarcelia acutangulata. Taxonomy (NCBI): domain Eukaryota; kingdom Metazoa; phylum Arthropoda; class Insecta; order Diptera; family Tachinidae; genus Thecocarcelia; species Thecocarcelia acutangulata. Next base: position 17,368,764 of record OU612097.1, read on the forward strand.
CTTAATTTAATTCTTTTTTTTTCTCGGGCAGTTTATAAATCTTTTAATTTAGAACGTAACTTGTAGAAAAAAGCACATTTTCTACTTAACATTTAATTATCTATTAAGTTGTCATGTTTAATTAAAAGAATATTAATTTTTTATTATTGAAATAAAAGAATTTGGGTTAACAAGTCATTAATTCGTTTTCGGCAAGAAAGTTTAAATAATTCATATTTTTATCTAAAAATGTGTTAAATATTTTTAGTAAACATACATTTAAAAAGCATTTTAGATTTATTTAGATTTATTTATTCAAAGTAATATAAAAGCCGTTTTTGGCCAATTTAAAATATATTACAAGGTTCGCATTTCGAGCAAACAAAGTATTCAACACGTTTCGAAACGAAACTTTTGGAGCCAAATTTACTAAAATATTGTTTCTATAAACCACACTTTTGTACGATCATATCATAGAGTGAACAATATTTCAATATAACAGTTTAGACCAGGAGTGCCCAAAAGTTCTTTATGGAAGAGGAAACACCAATACATTTACAGGCTGTTCGCCGATAACAAATGAAAATGTAGGCGAAAGAAAGCTAGTCACTCACATCCGAATCAATTTGGCTTTGTCAATGTCACTATTATTCGTTCGCAGGCACTTATGTATTTTAATTGAATGTTGACACATTGTTTGCATAGAATAAAGTTAGAAAACCACAAATCAATTTTCTTTCGGCTAAAATGCAAATCCTGTCGACGAACTGGCTGTTAAGCAAAAACTACTTTTATTTAATATATTTTGTTGTAAAAAGCAAAACATATTTACAAAAAACAAAATTTACACTGATAATCGCTGTTGTCAATGTTTAAAAGCAAAGCATGCGAAAGCGTTGTTGCTTTGCTCTTCTGTGTGTGTACAGTGAAGAACAGCAAAAAATATACATTGGACAAATTTGTTTGTGTACTTTTCATTGCTAGTGCTGAAAGCAGTCTGTGCGTATTAAAAAGCACAGCCCTATAGCTATGCGCTTTTACAAAAACAATTGAGCATTAAGCGCATAGGACTTGGACACTTCTGGTTTAGACTGATTGCAGGATAATTCATTTTCTGTTTACTTCCCTTTAATGTTTCTTTTGTCGATTGTACTACTTGACATGCCGCAACACGTTCATAACTCAAAATATAATACAGGGTGTCAGCCGGCAAGGTATACTACTTTGTTTATTGTTTTTGATTAAATGAAAGTAAATGAATATTATATTGATAAGTGTTATATTTAATGTTGGCAATTATGTATACAAATCAATATCAGATAAATGTTAGCCTCGCGAAATGGGAGTCCTTTTTTCATTACATTTTCACACTTTTCACGCGGCATTTGATTAATTTCATAACGAATATTTTGATTGAGCTGCTCAAGTGTTACTGGTTTGTTTGCATAAACGTTGCTTTTTAGATATCTCCAGAAGTCCGGAACGGTCAAATCAGGTTACCTTGGAGGCCAATCAACAGCACAAGTTCTTGAAATTACTTATTGTGGAAAGAGGTCTCGCAGTAATTCCACTGTAATCCTGGTTGTCCGCCAGGATTACAATAGTGGCTGACCATTTTGTTTTTACGGATCATATTACTGGATCCGATGATAAGAGCAAATATTCTATCAAGTCCATACTTGTTGAAGAGTTTTTATTTAAATTAAATTTAAATCAGATAATATTTACAAAAGTTATGAGGCGAACAAACTTTTTCATACCCTAGGTAGTGAACTTTGACACCCTGTAGGTCACCATGTGATATAACAAGGTGGCTCAGATTTCATTATTCTGAAAGCTTATTTTATCCTCTATGATTCCTCTATATATTGTTTCATGATCAGATCACACGTTTCAAAGATACAGATTTACCACCTTGTTTTGGGTTTAGCCCCACTGTATTTGTCGTTTCCAAATCGAAAACGCTTATTTAAAGCGACTTGCGTTTGTCGAGACATACCATATAATGTTTATTTTATTAAATTTTTAGCTGTTTTATATATTTTTTCGCAGTTTGTTTAAAACTCTTTTAAAAATTCTTTCTTTAAATGTCTGTTTTTAAGGATATATATAACTATGTGATTCCGTTCCATAATTTTTATTTCCGATGCTATAAAGTGTATATATTCTGAATCGGCATTGATAGAAACTTCGATTAAGCGATGTTTGACTGTCTGTCGTTTAAATACCATTTCTGAGAAAACCATTAGGCGTAAAAACTGTTTCTTTGCATTCTATTACTTCATCGATTCGTGGGTTTGCTATTGAAATTCAGTAAAATCGGTTCACGTCTAGCTGACATACATCCAAAATTCCGAAAAAAGCTATTTTTTGCAATTTTGTATGAAATTTTTTAAAAAAAAATGTTTTTTCTGCTGCAAAATTGATACAATTATTGCGCATGGCGATTAAAAGGCCAACAACAGCTTCCGCCATATAGGTCCATAAATTCCCGAGATTAATGAAAATGTCGCATAAGCGGACTCAAATAACTTGTTATTGCTTAAAAGCAGTTTGCGTAATAAAAGAAGGTTATTTATGTTAAATATAAAAAATCAAAATTTCTGATATCGGTTCATATATACCCGAGATATAGCCGAAACCGTTTTTTTTTATGAAAATATCGCATAAGCGAACTTAAACAAGTTTTTTTTCAACATTTCTGATTACATAAGGAGGTTATTAAAATACAGAAAATGGAAGTTTCCGATATCGGTCGATATATACTTGAGATACAGTTAAACCGTTATTTCCATGAAAAAATTTCTTTTTTGACTTTTGTTTTGATAATAAAAGGAGTTTACTTAAATAGGGAAAATTAAAATTTCGGATATCGGTCCATATATACCTGAGATATAGTCTGAAGCGATTATTCCATGAAAAAAAATTTCTTAACTTAAAAAAAAGTTACTAAAATACAAAAAATAAAAATTCCGATATCGGTCCATATATACCCGAGACATACTCTAAACCAATTTTTCCATGAACAAATTTATTTTTTTTAAAGCAGTTTTGATAATAAAAGGATGTTACTTAAATCCAGAAAATGCAAAAATCCGATATCGGTCCATATATTCCCGAGATATGTATAGTCTGAACCGATTTTTTTATGAAAAAACATTTTTTAACTTAAAAGCAGTTTTGCTTATAGAAGAAGGTTACTAAAATACAAAAAAAAAATTCCGATATCGGTCCATATATGTATACTCGAGATATAGTCTAAACCAATTTTTCCACAAACGAATTTCTTTTCTGCTTAAAAGCAGTTTTGATAGTAAAAGGAGGTTACTGAAATACAGAAAATGAAAATTTCCGATATCGGTCCATATATATCCGAGAACCGATTTTTCAATGAAAAACAGTTTTTTTAACATAAAAGCAGCTCTGTTTATAAAAGAATGAAAAACTCCGACATACATAGGTCCATATATACCAGAGATTAGTCTAAACTAATTTTTCTATGAACATATTTCTTTTTTGCTTAAAAGCAGTATAAAAGGAGGTTACTTAAATGCAGAAAATTAAAATTTCCGATATCGGAATCAAGCGATTTTTCCATGAGAGATTACCTTTTTTGATTTGGCGGTCATAAGGCAAAAAAAAATTTTCCCCGATATCGGACCATATATATCCGAGTATATTTAGTTCAAATTTGTAATATATACAATATATTCACGTGACTATTGTGAAGTGTATTTTAGATTCGAGCCAGCCGAATATACTACACACTTACTAGTTTTGTTTAACATTTTCCAAAGGAAATAACTAAATAAATTATAATATTACCTAATCTGACACTTTATTTGATAAACTAGCTAAAAAGTCAGTATAACATTAACTTTGGGAACATTTTTCTTAATTTTCCCATAACTATAACACACATGTTGCCTTCAAACAATACTCGTCGTACATTTACCATGTGTTAACAGTGGCATGACTGGCGGGAGGTGCAATAACAACATCGACTTTATAATATGTATGTATGTAGTGCATATATTGTGTTAATAACGATTTTACAATAATAATTAAAAAGTTGAACATATATTTTCCCCACCCCAAAAAGACCATTGTTTCTCGTTATCATTTTCGTTTTTATTTAAAATTTATTTACTTTTTTTTTTGGCTGGTTGGCAAAAATTTTCTGTGTACAAAAATGCATATAAATCTGAAATTGAGTGTAGTATATATATTACTTGAGCGCATGAAAAATGTGTTTGTTAGTTGGTTGGGGGGCAAGGAGCAAGATTGTATATGCATTTAATTTATGGCTTATATGTAATTGTGTACGGTGGTGCCTTAGACGAAAATTATTGCCCATGAAAGTGTCTTAAAGTTAAGTAAATTTTAAACCCTTTTCAAACTCATAAAAAAATTTAAAAGCACTCAATGTCCGCTCAATGATCAAAAGATCAAGCAAAATTGTTTTAAAATCCATATTTGGCATCATATCATTCAGTTTAGATCCCACTGTTCGGTAATAACGTAATAAATGTAGTTTCGCAAAAGCGCTCACACACACACATAAACATATAAAGACATACCCAATAGCGCAAATAAAAAAATTTTTCAGCTGTAAAACATGTAAAGTTGAGCTGAATATGACATTAATTATTCTTTAATTACTTATAATTTATGAGTTTCAAGCAGAAGAGAAAAAAAAATACTTTTTTTAAATAAATATTTAAGATGACGCTGACTTTAACGCAATTGCCTGTAAAATCTGTTAGTATTAAAAAAAAAGAGAAGAATTTGCGCAATGATTATAAATTACGAAACTGCGAAATAGCCGACATTTGTTGTGTTTTCTTTAACGATGACTTTAATTGTTCCAATTTTATTACAACAAATAAAAAACAATAATTAAAAATCTTGAAAACAGAAACTTATTTATATGTATATTTTTATTACAAAAATAAAAAAACGTTTTTTGCTTCAAATTATACTAGAGCAATTTGGAAATTTTGTGGATTTAAGTAGTTGAAATTAATTTGAATAAGGCTTTCTTGAAGCTTAGAACGTAGTTTAATTAATTTAATTTAATACAGATAATATGGACGAGGTCTGATGAAAAAAATAACCAAAAATATCAAATTTCTCTAGTTATGTTGGTACACATCAGTGATCACCAAAAATCATGTTTTTGCTTGATTAACTCATACGAGTACACTAAAATTTGTACTTGACAAAAATCAGCGTTGAACAAAGTTTAATTAATTATAAGCTTGTATTGTATTGTATGTAAAAGCGTGTGCTATTACTTAAGTTGAAGATGAATATTATAAACGAAGAAGGCATCCTTCTATGACTAAGTTTGAAGCAAAAATATAAGTATTATCGTTTTCTGCAAATGTGTGAGTTTGCCTCCAGGTACATAAAACTTTACAAAACCAAAGTTAGAAATTAGTTGAAGCGAAAAAAATGTTATATACTAAAAACTGTCTAACACTTTGCAACTGTGGCCGCTATGACTTAGATATGCCCGATTTAACAGAAGTGTTTAGTATAATAATATGTACTATTTAACTAAATGAAATCTTATTTTAAAAATATGTCACAAAAATTAATGAATGGTATACCTATGAAATTAACTTCATGTTATTAGGAGTATATATTTGTTGTTATAACTTTAAGGGCCATTATTACAACCTAACGATAAACTTCCTGATAGTTAACTTTAACATTAGTTAACGTGAACGATAAAGTCACCATTAAATTTTCCCATTTTTGCAACTTAAATCACAACATTTTCAGCAGAAAACATGGCAGCTTCAAATGATTAAGGATAACGTTGAAATTTACCATGAGGATAAAAATGCTGTTAAGTCATCAGTAACTTTTCAGGTTAATGTTAATTTGTAATAACCAAAAAAGCAATTATTCGTCAGTTGCAATAATGGCCCTAAATGCGGTAGTCTTTTTATTAAAGGCAAACATGACTTGTTTTTCTATAATTTTTTCTTTCAAAAATATTTAATATTACGAGCTGACGATTGTTTGATGACTTGCAATCGTTATCATAATGACGATTTTGACGATTTGTTTCGTCGAATGGACGATTTTGAAGCGGATTTATCTGCCATCTCGAAAGTAAAACAGAATCCATAATTATGAAGTTGCCAGATTATACAACCAAATTACAGTTTAATCCCAACCGATTATAAATATATATTTTTTCAAACAATTACTGATGATTAGGGTAGTTCCTATGAAATGTCGACATATAGATAGCTGGGAAACAGAGAACAAGCTATTTATAAATTTTTATATATATATTTTTTTATTTTTTTTTTAATTTAAACATTTTATATTACTGCGTCATAAGTACCTAAATTTTTAAAAATTAAATTCTCTAATCACTTTGATAACTTTTATTTATGGCTGCCATAAAAATTGCTGGAAAAAAAATATCAAAATAAATTAATAAATAAATATTTTTTCCTTTTTATTTAATATCTGTTAGAAATTATTTTAATGAAAACAAAAAATGTATTTATGGCTTTCGGAAATTGTTAACGAGCAATTCTTGTTCAAAATTCTAAATAAATGTTGGATATGACAAACACACTAGCGACAAGAAAGCAAAAAAATTATACATCTAAAATGAAATTAAATATAAATGCAATTGTTTGAAATTTCATAATTTAATTAATGGTTCAGCAGCAAAAAAAGGCAAAATTTATTTGTTTTATTTAATTTGTGAACAATTCAAACAAACAAACGAACAAAAAAACTTAATTAGAACAAAAAAGCAATATTATTAAAATACTCGTTGGAAGATTTTCAGCCGGTAGTTAGAATGCGGTATAGAGATCTTTATGAAATATTAAAAAACTTAATAGTATTAGATAATGACTACCGGTCGTTGATTCGTGGTCGAAAATATATTTCCAGCACATTTTTTTATACTATGTACATATGCATGAATACAAACTTTGAAGGACAAAGTTTTTGAAAAATATTGTTTAATATTACTTATTCCTAAAATAAGTAAAGCACAGACACTCTTCGACTCACTATATACAATGTAGTGTACTTTTCGCATACATTTATGTATATAAATAATAAAACTGCCATTTATTTTAGGTATTAAGCTGTGAAAATTGCTTAATTTGCATAAAGCTCTAATAAAAACGATTTTAGTTTTTTCGCTTTGCAAGTCTTTGTTGGTTATAAATTTAATCCAACTTTTAATAGTTTTATAATAGAATTTGTGTTTAGAAATAAATTAAATAATAAATAATTACAATATGCTTGTGAACAAAATTTAATTTATTCAAAATGGTATGAACGGATTTTGGACAAAGTAAAATAAACAAATAAAAAAAATATATAAAAAAGAGTAATACTAGCAAATTAAAAACTAAACCCACATGCTTAATTTGTCTGTAGTTTTACACTGCCTCTTGCTTAACACATATTTAGTATTGGCTAGCCTTATAGTCTTGTCTAGTCTTGTCTAGTCTTGTCTAGTCTTGTCTAGTCTTGTCTAGTCTTGTCTAGTCTTGTCTAGTCTTGTCTAGTCTTGTCTAGTCTTGTCTAGTCTTGTCTAGTCTTGTCTAGTCTTGTCTAGTCTTGTCTAGTCTTGTCTAGTCTTGTCTAGTCTTGTCTAGTCTTGTCTAGTCTTGTCTAGTCTTGTCTAGTCTTGTCTAGTCTTGTCTAGTCTTGTCTAGTCTTGTCTAGTCTTGTCTAGTCTTGTCTAGTCTTGTCTAGTCTTGTCTAGTCTTGTCTAGTCTTGTCTAGTCTTGTCTAGTCTTGTCTAGTCTTGTCTAGTCTTGTCTAGTCTTGTCTAGTCTTGTCTAGTCTTGTCTAGTCTTGTCTAGTCTTGTCTAGTCTTGTCTAGTCTTGTCTAGTCTTGTCTAGTCTTGTCTAGTCTTGTCTAGTCTTGTCTAGTCTTGTCTAGTCTTGTCTAGTCTTGTCTAGTCTTGTCTAGTCTTGTCTAGTCTTGTCTAGTCTTGTCTAGTCTTGTCTAGTCTTGTCTAGTCTTGTCTAGTCTTGTCTAGTCTTGTCTAGTCTTGTCTAGTCTTGTCTAGTCTTGTCTAGTCTTGTCTAGTCTTGTCTAGTCTTGTCTAGTCTTGTCTAGTCTTGTCTAGTCTTGTCTAGTCTTGTCTAGTCTTGTCTAGTCTTGTCTAGTCTTGTCTAGTCTTGTCTAGTCTTGTCTAGTCTTGTCTAGTCTTGTCTAGTCTTGTCTAGTCTTGTCTAGTCTTGTCTAGTCTTGTCTAGTCTTGTCTAGTCTTGTCTAGTCTTGTCTAGTCTTGTCTAGTCTTGTCTAGTCTTGTCTAGTCTTGTCTAGTCTTGTCTAGTCTTGTCTAGTCTTGTCTAGTCTTGTCTAGTCTTGTCTAGTCTTGTCTAGTCTTGTCTAGTCTTGTCTAGTCTTGTCTAGTCTTGTCTAGTCTTGTCTAGTCTTGTCTAGTCTTGTCTAGTCTTGTCTAGTCTTGTCTAGTCTTGTCTAGTCTTGTCTAGTCTTGTCTAGTCTTGTCTAGTCTTGTCTAGTCTTGTCTAGTCTTGTCTAGTCTTGTCTAGTCTTGTCTAGTCTTGTCTAGTCTTGTCTAGTCTTGTCTAGTCTTGTCTAGTCTTGTCTAGTCTTGTCTAGTCTTGTCTAGTCTTGTCTAGTCTTGTCTAGTCTTGTCTAGTCTTGTCTAGTCTTGTCTAGTCTTGTCTAGTCTTGTATAGTCCACATGGACCACAACGTAGCGACAAAAAACATTACTGCTGCTCAAAAAAGTTTCCAAAACAATGCATGAATCTCAACTCGACGCCGTGCTCAGGAGCTTGGTCTTCAAAGAACAACTTTAGCCACAATTTTACACAAGCATTTGCATTTGCTTCCATTTAAGATTCAGTTGATACAAGAGCATTTCCACAGGGGTATTTACACCGCCGTTCATATGCCAATAGCAAGTTAAAGCTCGCCCATGGCAACCCCGATTTTCATGAAAAAATCATAATGAGTGACGAGGCACACTTTCGTTTGAATGGTTATGTGAATAAACAGAATAGTCGATTCTGAGCAATGGCAAACCCTCAGATTGTACTACAGTCAAATTTACTTTCATTAAAAGTCTGATATTGCAGTTCGGTCAGGAGGAATCATTGCACTTTTCTAAATGAAAACGGTGTAACGGTTATCTGTGAATGAAGAGCAATATCATGATATGATTGAAAATGTTTTAACGCCACAACTGCATGCTTTGTGCTTGATTAACATGTGGTATCGACAAGACGGCGCCACATAGCATACAGCCAGGTCTACAGTGGAATTACTGCGAGACCTCTTTCCACAATAAGTTATTTGAAGAACTTGCGCTGTTGATTGACCTCCACGGTCACCTGATTTGGCCGCTCCGGACTTTTTTTTTATGGAGATATCTGAAAAGCAAGGTTTATTCAAACAAACTAGACACGTTTGAGCAACTCAAACAAACTATTCGTGATGAAATTCCGCGTGAAATATGGGAGAATGTAGTGGGGTTCGCATTTGTGAGGCCAACAGGGGCGGACATTTATCTGATATTGTATTTCATACATAATTGCCGACATTAAATAAAACACTTATCAATATAAGTTCCATTCTCTTTCATTTAATCAAAGATTATAAGCAAACAAAGTAGTATACGGGCCCGTAGGACACACTGTGCCAACAATATTAAAGAGAAGTAGCTACGTACCTCAGGAGCTATGCAAGATTGCTTAAAACCGAACATTTTACCGCCCATCGCGATACGCCTTATGCCTTGGCGTAACCAGGGCACTCTGTTTTTCGTGTGAAGAGGGGAAGGGGTCCCTCGTCTGTTGTAGCAAATAAAACTCTAAGAAGCCGCATGATTTATGTTGTGATGGCTTCCGAACCCCTTACCAAAGGCATAAATTGGCAGAACGGGGATCAGCATTGCCCCCGGGTGTTTCTGCTTGCGGTTTAACCCGGGCGGAGGTGCCTACCTTGGCTGTAACGTTCTAGCTGTGGTTGACACCGAAAACGTAGAAAGGGGGAGTTAGTATCCCTGACAACTGTTTGGCGTGTGGCTTTTTTCGGGGACTAACAACCTCCCGAGGGTCTGTTGCCTTTACAACAGATACCTGTACTGTAAGAAACCAGTGGTGATGGTTGACGGGTGAGTTGGTGATGCTGTTAGTGGCCTTCGTCCTACCAACTCATTAACCCTTGTCTTTCATTGATTGCTGGGAAATGCAAGGGCTTGCCCATATGGCAAGAGCTCTACCAGTGTGTGCCTGGTAAGCCACACGGAGTCCTGGTGAATCGTGAATAATTCACTCCGTGGAATTGGTTTATCATCAGATAAGGCCGTAAAGGCAGGTGTGATGTAAATCTTTTTCACTACTTGTCCATCATGAGAAGGTTTTTTTTGTTTAATTTAAAAAAAAAAAAAAAACATTATATTATAAATAAGGGAAATAATTTGTTAACTTGAATAACACCTCTTTTAAACTTTAATTTATATAAAAATGAACTCACCTTTTTAAATTGTTTATGTTTCATAAAAAATAATGACTTGTTTTTTGACGCCAATCAAGTGCAGCTGATACAGAGTTTTGCTTTTTTTTTTGTCGTTTTGTTTATTTTGTTGGTTGGTGGCAAATTAATGGCGGTTTAATGTTGATATTTATGGGCCAGTAGCTAATTGGTTTTAACCATAATTGTGTTGACGATTATGTTAAATATTTTTATTAATTCTTTAGAGCAGGTTTTGCAATAATTTATTTGTTTTCAAATTATGTTGTAGGTTATACTTTAAGATGTGTTTTTGCAATTACGTCTATATACACTTAAAGTTTGAAAAGCATTATTTTTTATAAATATATTTATTTTTTTATTTAAATTTTTATATTTTATTGATTCACTTAATTTTTTATGCAAAAACATTTAATAAAATTTATGGTTTCTCCTTAACAATTCCTTAACTAGATATTTAGTATTTCATTTTATTGATTTCACTTAAATTCTTATACGTTTTCACAGATATTTTGAGGATTTTCTTTATATATTTAATATACACTTTTGTTTTTTAAACTATTTTGCTTTGTAATTTACATTTTTTTAAAAGTAATTAATTCAAGTTTTGCTTTACGAAATAAAATTTATTTTTTACATTTGTAGGAAATTCGTTATTAATTTCTTTTTTTTTACATAGTTTATGAAAATTTTTATTTACATAATCGAAGTGAAAGCATGTGCTTTTAATTCTTTTTAACAGACAGTAATTAAGTGCCAGTTTAATTTACAAATGAGTTACATAATGATGCGATTATGGTGTCTTTAAGAAAGTTTGTTCGAAACAAGCAAATATCACAAGAAAATGCATTTAGCTGAAAAGAGATAAGAAAAATATTTATGTTAAATTTATTTAAGAAAAAAGTGTTATATATTTTAGTTAGAAAAAAACATTTTTTAAATAGTATTCTATATTTGTTCTTGTCTAAAATGCAACCATGTAGTGGAACGAAAACTTTTGATGGCCGCAAACAGACACTAATCTCTTGTTGCCACAACACAAACCGGTCAAAGTTTAACTTGCCTGGCAACATCCACAATCTTCTCGAAATCTATCTACATGGTCGAAAACTCGTCGTCAGAGAAGGTAGTTGTAGAAACCCCGCTCAGCCAATTGAAGACAGTATTTTGGGTCCAGTTTTATATTTGATTTATGCCTCCGATATGCCAACAAGTTCCAATATTCACACATCAAGTTTTGCAGATGACACAGCATTTCTCAGTGTCCATGAAAACCACCAGGTAGCAGCGTATAATTTGCAAGAACATATTTACAAGTTGGAAAAATGGCTAGAGCTCTAGAAAATCAGAGTAAATGAACAGAAATGTGTTCATGTCACTTTCACACTTCGTAAGCAGATGTGCTCTACTATCAACATTAACAACCGAGTGATCGCGCAACACAATGAGGTCAAATAACTTGGCGTTCACCTACACCGTCAACTAACCTGGAAGTGTCATATTGATGCAAAGTCGACTCAAATCAAATTGCAATCTCTGCAAATTAATTGGCTTATCGGCAGAAATTCGAAATTGAACTTAGATAGCAAACTTTTGCTCTACAACATGAGTTTAAAGCCAATATGGTGCTATGGAGTTCAACTTTGGGGAACTGCATCCGCATCAAATATTCAAAGAATTTTAAGGGGCCAAAACAGAATTCTTCATACTATTACTGCAGCACCATGGTATGTCAAAAACTCTCGAATACATCAAGACTTAACCGTGCCTCTTGTGAAAGATGAATTTTGAATTTATGCGAAAAGATATATCAGCAAACTAGGAGAACACCCGAACCCTCTTGCACGTAACATCCTTAATTTTGCAGGTCACACAAGATTGAAAAGGAGGGATACCCTCGCAATTGCCCGTATTTAATTTCCTATATATGTAATTTTCTACATATGTAATTTTCTATAAATGTACATATGTAATTAATTTTACATAAATGTAGTTCATTTGCAAACCTTCAGCCACTCCAGCACTGGCTAGACTTAAGTAAATATTTTTTAGACTTAAGATTTGAATACTTATTGTTAGTTCAGTACTTATCAAGATTCAATAAAATATAATAGAATGAGAAAAACAGCAAACCGGTCAATTGTCTAAAAAATTTGTATAGAAATCATTCAAAAAATATTGTGCCTTTCATTAAAATTTTTAAAATAAATACACTGCTATTTGTTCGTTACTTAAACACAATTTTATTTTCTCTTCACACCACTGTGTAGTAGCACACTACACTAGCTTACTTTCTTGACTTATGACTGTCTTGCGCAGCGTTTAAAAATAAACAATTCCTCTGCCGAAGATCTGCCTGCTATTTATACTTCTTTATTACCCTCTACAATCATCATGAAGTTTCTCGCTGTGATAATTCCAGAATCAAATGTACAAGTATAACTCTTACGCATATACACACTTACACACATGCTTGCGAAGCAAAAAAAAACGTAACAACAACAAATAATAAGAAACCCAATACCAAATGCGCAATAAAACCATTTGTGATCGATTTACCTGGAATTTTGTATTCTTTAAATCAGGTATGTTTGTTTGTTTGTGTATTAAATTTTTTACTTTTATGGGGATTTCCCAGTTTAAATTTATAACAAGCAATATTCAAATTAAGATTTTAATACTTATTATTATTTCATTTTGAAAATTTAATAACACAACGCTAACACAAAAAAACATCAACGGCTGCACAATGGGTTAGAAATTAAAACAAATTCATAACAATAAATGTTTTGGTAGTGCTGCTGCTTAAACGAATTAAATATTGGAGCCCTTTAAGTGAACTGCCAGGGTCTTTGGTTGCAAACTTCTAACTCCATTTTAGATGATTTATTGAAATATAATAATCTAAAAAAAACATTATCAAATTCTGTCCTTTGTTCTCTACCTAATTAATAAAAAGTTGTTTATTTAATTCAATATTTCGTCTTCCTTCGGAAGACTTCTTCAGGAATTTTTTTTTATTTTTTATTTTTGTTTATAAATTATTTGAAAGGAAAAAAATTTCCAGAAGAAGTCTTCTGAAGGAAGACGAAATATTGAATTAAATAAACAACTTTTTAAAAAAATGCTTATAAAAAAGGCCTGAAGTTTGACGATCATTACATCTTAATATTATACAAAATTTATATTATTCTGGGATCAATTTTTTGTGTTTTATAACAAGCTTTGAAGCATTTTTAACATATATATTTAAGAGTAGTAGAATCTTTACAACTTAAAAAAAATATAAAATTTTTTAATTGCTGAGGTCAATTTGTTTTAGGTCATTTAGTAGGATTTGATAAGTAAATAACATTTTGCTCCTAAAAGTATGCAGCTTTAAAAGGCACTTCTTCTTATTTCCACTTGTTGCTTTAAGAATTTTTAAAAAGGTTTAATGAAATTTCTTATATTTAAACTTTGGGTTTCCAAGCAAAGAAAGTTTTCGAAGAAAACTAATATGTACAGCCGTATCACAAAGTTCAATTCCATTCAGAAGCGGAATACAATTTGTTTTGGAGTTCTTCAAAAAACGAAAAATTAAAATTTTTTGGTTTGTACATTTATACAACGGTTTATAGATCAAGTTTTTTCCCCCTTTTTAAGTTTTTTCTTAAGAAGGATTTTTTACAATACAAATTTGCTGTGATTAATAATTTTTATTTGATGAAGACAAAAAAATGAGAGTGTACACGAAGCCGTAAACCACTTCGTCAGTCCGACGTATGGAACGAATTGGCGTGTTTTACGTCGAGCCCTTAAATTGAAAACATAGAAAATAGCTTGTGCAACGACTGAAACCGCTAGACCTTCTCAAGCGATATCGCTTTATGAGCTGTTGAAATGTTTCAAGAAGATTCGATGTTTTCGAGGCAAATTTTGTTTAGTGATTAGGCCCATTTCTCGTTCAATGGGTATGTAAGCAAACAAAATTGCCGCATTTGGGACAAAAGGCAACCTGAAGAGATGCAAGAAATGCCACTTCATCTAGAAAAATTAACGGCTTGGTATGGTCTGTGGTCCGGTTTAATCATCAGTCCATATTTCTTTAAAAATGATGCCGGTGCGAGCGTAATAGTCAATGGCGACCATTATCGTGTCATGATAACCGACTATTTGATGCCTGAAATTGAAGCTCGTGATATCGGCGACACTTGGTGTTAGCACCACTTCCCACACATTGCATCAATCAATGGATTTATTAAGAGAACACTTCGTTGAGCACATAATTTCACGTTTTTGGGCCAGTCAATTGGCCACCAAGATCGTCCGATATCAAACCGTTAGACTTTTTCCTGTGGGGATATGTAAAGTCTGAAGTTTATGGGGACAAAACCGCTTCGGTTTAGGCCTTGAAGGAAAACATCAAGCTTGGCATTCTCCAGTAACTAGTCGAAACGCTCTAACGGGTCATCGAAAATTGGACTCAACGGATGGACCATCTGCAGTCTAGCAACGGCCAACATTTGATAGACATAATCTTCATAAAATAAATGCCAAAGAACGCTTGCGACAATGAATTTGGGCTTAAATTATTTAGAGAATAATATAAATGCTGAATTATGCACTATAGTTGACTGGGCTGGGAAAAACTTTTTGTGTTTAAACTCTTCTAAGTTAAAAACTATGTTATTTTCTCATAGCGCATCAACACCCGCAATATTTGTTCAAAATAATCCTTTAACATTTGTTTCGTATCATAAGGTTCTTGGGATATATATCGACACTAAACTCGATTTATTTTCAACAGATAAAAGCAAGTATCTTTTCTGTTGAAGCGTCTATATAATACGTCAATTTTTCTGCCATTGAAAGTGAAAAAACGAATTGCAGTTTTGCTATATCTTCTTTTGTTTCTATATGGGATTGAAGTTTACTCAGGCACGTCACAACAGAATATCGGAAAACTTCGCTTTTACAGAGCAGTAAGATTTATACAAAATATGTCGTGTGTAAACACCGTTGCACATATGGCAGCACTAGTATTATAGATTTCTGCCGCGGGCAGGAAAGGCCAAGTACAAAGTACCTGTCAATGTGATAGGTAAAAAAAATGTCTGTTCGGCGCGAAAAATTATATGGAGTAAATAAGAGTTGAGTTCCGGAGACAGCGACGGCCAGAAAGAGAAAAAGGTATGGGAACATCGTAATAAAAAATGGTGATCGGCGCAAGAAATAGGCAGTTACAAAAAAGTTTGAAGTTTCGAAAACGGGAGCAGTTTGATTATTCTAGCGTGAGTTGCCCAGAGAAGAAGTTGCTTTCTGATGGTTCTTAAATATAGAAATCATGTTTCTACATTTGCTGTTACCATATGCATTGAAAGTGCTTAATTATACAATTTGAAGGGCAGAAATCCATATTATATATGTATATGATAGATTTATTTTTGGTAGCTCTTCAAGAACAAATGTAGTAATTTGCCCAGTGCACTCAACACTGTACATGACCCGATCATTTGTTGTTAAAGTGGTGAGGATTTGGAGCATGTTGCTTTCCGTCTCCGCATGTGGTTTCAGCAAAACAGTTTCATAGTTTAAAGCAATAATTAAAGCATACTTATAGGCGAAATGCGCTGTTGCAATGCAAAATTTTATTTTGTTTAGCAATTTATGCAAAAATATTAAATAAATGTGTCTTATTATTTGTGCGAATATATACGGTTAGTTTTAGGTGTATTTTTAACACATTTCTTCCTTTTTACAATTAACATTAATGAGTACTGAATTTTGTACATCATTATTGCCTAGTAAAATTCCGGATTTAATTGGCCTTAGTGGCTTAAGAATTCAATAAACAAACAATAAATAGAAAATGGAATGTTCGTTGATAAGATAATAAACATTCTCTATAAAATTTGAATTTTCTGTTTTTTATTTTCTTTAAAAAAATAGGAAATCTTGAAATGGATTACGAGTTATTTAAAAGAAATTTTTTTTTAGATTGAATGTTTGCTTTAAATTTATATTTTTATCATTTTGTATTGTCGCCTTGTAAAAAATTTATTATCTGGTGTCAGAAAAGTCATTTTAGGATATTTTTTTCTTAAAGTTAAGATTGTTTTTAACAAGTGAAGATTTTTCAAACAACTTTCTGTACCACTGAGCTTTTTATAGATTTACATTTTTTTTTAATTTGAAAAATTTAGCGTTTTTTACGTTTGAATTCAAAATTATAAAAGAAAGCAAATGAAATTGCGACAACAAAACCACTTCTTGATTTAAAACTAAATTTAATATTCTGAATTCATAATTAATAACAAAAGTATAAAAGAAATCAAATGAAATTGCGAAAAGAAAATCACTTCTTGATTTAAAACTTAATTTTATATTCTGAAATCAAAATTAATAACAAAATTATCAAAGAAATCAAATGAAATAGTGACAAGAAAACCACTTCTGGATTTAAAACATAATTCAAGATTTTATAAAATATTTAGAAACAGAAAGGATTCTAGAAATAGTTTAATTTTAAATTTCTCTATTTCATTAAATTCACCTTTAATTTTACTTTAACTTGTACATATTGTAAGCAAAATATTTTTTTGTTCTTTTTTTTAAGTTAAGACTACTACAAGCTTTTTTGGTTAGTACAACAAATTCTTATTAATATTTTTAAACTTATGTTAGTAATACAATAGAAACAAAAAGTGAAAAACACGCACTACACACACACGAGTTTTTAGTAAGAAAATGTTTGTATTTAAAAAAGAAGAGTGTTATCCTGCTTTCTTATGGCACGACCGCACGCTTCACGTACTACGAAGCTAATGACTACAAAGGCAACGTTTAGCTAACAACGAAGGCTCGGTGCACACTAAATACTTCATGCGACTGGCTGTTTGTCAAACTGCAAGGAATGACAACAAGAGCAGCAGCAGCAAGAACATCATTATTATCATTGTCATTGCACAAAACAGCTGGATGCAAATAAAAAAGAAGAATATATGAATCTCAACTTACTGCTAGAAAGACTATGGCCGTGCAAAGCTCCCTACTCAACTAAACGAACAGGGATCCTGGCGCACGTAGCAGCAAATGCTTAACAAAATGTTTGAATTGTGCTTGTGTTA
This sequence comes from Thecocarcelia acutangulata, assembly GCA_914767995.1. Taxonomy (NCBI): domain Eukaryota; kingdom Metazoa; phylum Arthropoda; class Insecta; order Diptera; family Tachinidae; genus Thecocarcelia; species Thecocarcelia acutangulata. The sequence goes on from OU612097.1 coordinate 17,386,359, forward strand.
GTGCTACTGCAACAAATATTCACACAAAGTTGAACAAGTGCTTTGTATAATTTAACAGCAACCTGTAAAAAACCTCCCCTACCATTTCACATATTTTGACCAGCAACATTGCCGTTTGTGTTGTTAGGCCAGACAGAGATGGCTGTATACAGTTCTATTTAACAGACCACTACTATTTTGTTAACATGTTGCTACTCTTTAAGCAGCATACATAAAAGTAGTAGCACCCAAAACTGTTAAGTTTAAACAGCTGTCATATTTTTGAAGGTTACATAAATAAAAATGGCAATAAACTAAAAAAAACAAAAAATAAACAACAAAATTGAAAATTTCACTGCGCATGAATATTAATTACCGGCAACATGTGTGTGCTGGCTGGCAACAAACATTTACTCAGCTCTCGCAAGATAACTTTCTTACTCTTTTCTATCTAAAACAGCTGTTAAATGGATTTAAATGACTGTTATATTTACACCACACCACTCTTAAAAAAGGGAGCAAAAGAAAAAACACATGATTTTGTATTTGTGTACCCATCGTATGCCACACGACAAAACAGCTGTAGTTATGCAGTTACTACATTTACTCTGGTATGAGTTTGAAGCTAAAGGAAAAGCTTTTTGCAAAGTCTGCACATTTAGCAAAACAACCCTCATGCACTTACGTTTAAAGAGGTGAAAGTGAATGAGAATGTGTTTTTATTCATTTATTTTTAAACTAAACAGCTGTTTTGTTTTTCTTCTTTGCTATTTCATTGCTTTGCCAAAAGTTCTCTTTTTATAAAACTAACTTAAATTTATATACATATAAGTATCTATATATTTTGTTCTTTTTGCTTTATTTTGCAGATGTATTTGAATTTAACAGCTGATTGCCAGCAAATGCCGGTTTTTATAGAATATAAGCGAAATATCTGTTACAAAGGAAAGGACCCTACATTACAAAAAATTTGTATTAGAGTTTGTAAAAGAGAATGGAATTTCGAGTTGCTTTAAAAAAAAAAATAATAATAAAGGATGCTTTTTTTAGAGATACAGAACTTTGAAATGGCTTAAACAAAAATTATATTTTTTAAATTGACATAAAATTTACTTTATTTGAAAGATAATCTTCTGGCATAATAGTTTGAGCATGACTATCTACATTTGAGCGCCATTGCTGGCTCGGACATAGAATAATCTGCAAGTTCAATTTAGGATGATATTTTCCAACATTTCCATTTAGTCAATCATTTCGGGCTTATAGGCGTAGACTAGCGACTGCACATATTCCCACAGCAAATAGCCTAGCATAGGCGTTAAATCGCACGATCTTGAAGGCCAATTCACAGGTCCGAAACGTGAAACTATGCGGTTACCAAATGTTTCCTTCAATAAATCAATTGTGGCACGATTGAAACCACAGCTCTTCCACATTTTGTTCAATTGAGTTTCGGAAAAGCCAGTAATCATGGCTCTATAGCGGTCACCATTGCCTGTAACTTTCTGACTAGCATTGTTTTTAGAGAGCTACGGACCAATTCCACCAACCTATAAAGCGTACCAAACACTCAGTCTCAACTTGAGCAGTATCATCACTCTGAAATTCTACAGTTTTTTTTTCAAACAATAGTGAGCTACATCGGTAAACAAAATTCACTTCTGAAAATTTTGATTAAGGGCAATCTTGTTTTGGACTATTTAGACACCCTTTATAATAATAATTCTTGCAAAAAAGAATGCTTAATATCAATAGCTAGACTTATTGGAAGACGGAGTCTAAAAGTATTTATTCTGGTAGTGCGTTGTAATGATTACTTAACAATACATTCGGGAAAGTCCACTTACATGTTTAGTTGAAACAAGTTATCTCTCTCGATGCTATTTTTAGCTTTGAACGGCAATTTTGGAAACCATTTTGATGACACCTTACTAAATTTGGTTCCAAATTCGCAAGAGAAAACTTTTACTTTGTAGAACTAATAGCGCGTGACTTAGGTTGTTTTGGCTTCCGAACCCCTTACCAAGGGTTCAAATTGGCAGAACGGGGATCAGCATGGCCCCCGGCTGGTTCTGCTAGCAGTTCAACCCGGGCTGATCATGGTTGAGGTGCCTACCTTGGCTGGCACGTTCTGGCTGTGGTTGAAACCTAAAACGTAGGAAGGGAGTGTTAGTACCCTTGATTGCTTGGCGTGATTTTTTTCGGGGACTAACAAACTGCCGAGGGTCTGTTGCCTTTACAACAGATACCTGTATTGTGAGGAACCAGCGGTGATGGTTGACGGATGAGTTGGTTTAAGAGCTGATGCTGCTAGTGGGCTTCGGCCTACCAACTCATTAAGCCTTGTCTTCCATTGATTGCTGGGAAATTGCATACAGGAGGGATTAAAAAGCCCGAATTCCTCAACAAAAAGTTGCTCATATGGCTACAAATATATGGCCTGCTACCTGTGTGAGCCTAGCCAGCCACACGGGTTCGCTGGTGAATCGTGATTAATTCACTCCGTGGAACTGGTTCATCATCAGATAAGGCGGCAAGGCAGGTGCTGAAGTAAATCTTTTTCACAACTGTATACCTAATAGCCTTTCCGAGGAGCAGGCATTGATGTACGCCAAACCAGACCAGTTGTTTTCTACGGCACAGAGTGGTAGAAATTCCTCGTTTACTGCAGCAAATAAAACTCTAGAAAGTTTTAAAGCAAGTGTTTCCTTGTAGTTTTTCTAACTTGGATACTCCTCCTTTTTGGGTATAGAAGGCCGGGGATCTCTTATTTGTTGTAATAAAAAAAGTCTAGAAAATCACGGCATAACTTAGGTTAGCATGTCAAGCCACATGCGGTTGCTGGTGAATCGTGATCAATTCACCCCGTAGAGTTGGTCCATAATCAGATAAAGCCGTCAAGGCAGGTGCTGATGTCAATCAGTGACACATCCTGTAGATCTTAAAGCAAGTTTTGCTTTGGCGTTTTTCTAACTTAGGCACTCCGTCTTTTTGGGTATAGAAGGACATGGGTCTCTCATTTTTTGTAGTAAATAAAAGTCTAGGAAATCATGTCATAACTTAGGTTATTTTGAGAGCTCCAAAAACACCGAAAAAGGTTTTATTGGCAGAACGGGGATCAGCACTGCCCACATAGTTATGTTTTGCAGACCAACCAGCCGCTAATCGTGGTTGAGATACCTGCATTGTTGCTGAAACATTCTGGCTGTGCTTAGACACAAAGTCAAAGGAAGAAGTATTAGCCGGCGCAAATTATGAAGGTAAATTATCGGAGATTCAGATGTTTTCAGGATGACCCCGGGGCCAGCCAGTTTTGCCTTGGTTTATGCCTATAAAGAAGACTCTGCTTGCTGGGGTATAAAGACGTGTAAGTCTCTCATATGTTGTACCAAATAGAACTCTAGGAAAACCTTAGAGAGTCAAGACTTCCGCAACCCTTACCAAGGGTTAGTTGGCAGGATGGAGATCAGTAGTATTCCTAGATAATTACAGTACATGACCGATGTTCGAGTTATAGTCTCCGAGGTGCTGTTGTCTCACATCAGATGATACCTGTAGTGTAAGCAACCAAAAGAGGTGAAAAGACGGGTAAGTTTGTTAAGGGCTAATGTTCAGTATGAACCTTGGACGAATCCTAGTCGTCCCCGGACTATCTGGCAAGTTTTATGCCAGAGGGACGGGATAATTATAGTATATGACCGATGTTCGGTTTATAGTCTCCGAGGTACTGTTGTCTTACAACAGATGATACCTGTAGTGTAAGCAACGAGAATTGGTGGCAAGACGGGTGAGTTCGTTAAGAGCTAATATTCGTTATGGACTTCAGATGAATCCTAGACTGCCCTGGACTATCTGGCGAGTTATATTTAATAGGGTCGTAAGGGCCCGAACTTTTCTGCAAGGCGGTTTTTTATATGACTTCAAACATTTTACAAGAAGTGGCCTACTGTGTGCGCCTCGTAAACCATATGAAAGCCTGGTGAGTCACGAGATAGTTCACCCATAGCCTGTAGTGACAAGTGTTGCCGCAAATGAATTACACATCTGTATAACTTTTAGCCCCTTTCGCCTGGCTGCCTTCAGGTATAACTTGTGGGCGAAAAGATATATAATATGATATGAAGAGTATATTTTATTTCCTACGGCTTCAAAAAAAATTGCCCAGCAATTACACATTCGTTTGCTAAACGGTGATTTAAAAATTCATAAGACCCAGCAAAAATCAACAAACACAGAATGTGCCAATCAATATTAATTTTGCATACCAATAAAAATGACTGCTCTTTGTGAAAATATTTTTTGTTGTTTGTTAAGGCATCTGTTTCTGCAACAACTCTCTTTTCAAAGGTTTTTTTCTCTTCTGTTGGTTGGCTCAATCCCAGAATTTTTCCTACATTCCTTGTTTTTATTTCAAGTGTAGGCAGGCAGGCAAGGCAGCTCATAAAAAGTTTTTGTCATAAGTGTTCGTTTGTAGGCCGTAGTGCAGTAGCAAGTAATGGAGGGTATTACTTTGGCTTCATTTCTTTGGCTCATTATATTGTATTCATATCGAATAAAAACCCCAAACACATACTCACACAACAACTAGCACGAGAAAATCATGTGAGTTGGGCTGTTTGAAAGTATCTATGTAAATATAATATGGTTTAGTAGGTTTTCAATGGTAAGACCCTTGCAATTTTATTGCTTTTTTATTTTATTTTTTTTTTCTTTTTTTTTTTTTGCTGTACAACGTTTCCTCCTGACCTTCTCCGCCGGCTGGTCGTTATCAATGTTTGTTTCCTTACCAAAGGATTCAAAAGTTTGGTTTTTGTTTTTGGTTTATCTTTTTATTTTCTTTCAGGGAATTTCGCTTATAATGTTTTTCTTTTGGTATTTGATTATTACTTTTTTTGCTTTTGCAAACCCTCACACATATCGAGATATAACAAGATATAATGTGTGTATATTTTGGCACTTTTTGTAAAGTGTTTTTGTAGTAATCAGTGGAAATTGCAAAGTTAAATTAGAAAAATAAAATATATAAATAGTCCCCTAAGGGTCTGACAGATGTGCGAAGAGAAGCTGATGGCTGGTTGGTTCGTTGGTTGGTTCGTTGGTTGGTTGGCAAGTAAAAATTTGTTGTAAAAGCAAAATTATGGGTAGTGTAAAGAAGATTTAAAGTCTGTGATATTATATTTGTATTAGACAGTGGAATAAATTAAACTGTGAATAGCAGTATGAGTGGCAAGCAAATAAAGAAATTACAGTAATAAGAAAATGCAGACATTTGAAAAAAATAAACAAAGTCTGCAAAAAATTTGCAAACTGTTTTATTAAATTCTTGACCGCACAGTTGAGGGGAATTACAAGGGAAATACTATGAGTATGTTGGCAGGGGTCCATATTTTACATGTGTTTTGTATTACTATTTACTTTGTTCCATGAAATAATTGGTTGCCAGTAGTTTAAATGGAGATTTTTTTTCTTCCTTAGCAAACATTCGTTACAAAGCGATATTCACCAGAAGTTTTGTGGATTATTATTTTTTCAAATGTGCTGAACAGAGATATGGCAAAAACTAAAGATCTGTTACTTATACCGCGAATTCAAAAGCCAGAATTAATGCAGATTTCTTTAACGTAAGATAGACTGGGTTTACGCAAAGTAAGAAGTGGTCCAACAAAAACGCACGAAGTTAATTGTATATAGAACAAAACGTTTGCAGAGAATCACTCGACATCGCTCGCTCGCATAAATACATGCAAACCAAAAACAACCTTTTAAAATTTGTTTTTGTTTCAAATGTACTTAACCCATCGAGCGATGTCGAGTAACAACGTGGGCCAGGCAGTAATATATTTTATTATGATAGAAGGATCTATGACAACTATGTGTGAAACGAAATATCGGCTCACCATGGCTAGCGAAGCCTTACCTCTGACGCATGGTCCATATTTTCAACGACTCTGAGACATGATTGAGGTTCAATGCTGTAAATTGGCCGAATTATCTCATTCTATAGATCTTGAACTATTATTGACTTATTACCGCACAATTTTTCTTTTAAATATCACCAAAGCAACAAGTCCAACGGTGTCAAATCACATGATAGTGGCAGCCTAGTAATATCGCCACGACATGAGATAACACGGCCATTGGATATCTCACGCAAAAGAGTCATTGTTTTGCTGGCTGTATATCAAGAGGTTCGAAGCACATATTGTCCAGGTCCTTATCTTCAATTCCAGGCCACAAGAATTCTATTATCAACTGGCGATAACAAGCACCATTCACAGTTAATACTTGGCTAACCTCATTTTCGCAGAAGTACGGCCCAATGACATCGTAACTTCATATATCGGACTTGAAAAGCCAATGCATCCACAAGGAGTGACTGTTTACTCCTTGTGGCTGCATCGGTTTTTCAACAATCAGTTGTGAGTACTCATTTTCCATATGCGGCAATTCTGCCCTTTAACGAAGCCATTGATGATGATTTTCATTATAAAGTCACCATTCACTTCTGTCTATACAAATAACCATTCCGCGTATTGACGACGCTTGAAACAGCCATTAAGTTTCAGCTCTTGAGTCAATTGCACATTGTAATTCCCCAACTATATGGTGAAAAACTTGCTGCAACCACTATCTCACTTTATCTCAAATTGAAATTCTATTTAGTGTTTTACAAAACAAGTTTAGTGAACCTTAAAGTTCATGGCACAAAGTTACAGCGCTTATTTACGTACTCATTACTGCGTAAAATCTAAGCGCTATGTTACATTGCACTTCACACGTGTCAGAATGTGTCATTGATTTCCATGCTATGATGCACCAACTCCAAGGGGTGAATTATTCACGATTTATCCGCGTCCCCGTGTGGCTTAAAAGGCTCACCTAGGTCATAACTTTTGCCATAAATTTGTGGGCATATAAACAAACTCCTTGCTGAAGAGTTTAGGCTTTCTAGTCCCCCTTGCATGCAATTTCTTAGGCAATCAATGAAAGACAAAGCTTACACAGAAAAAAACAGATGCTATATTGATAAAAAAAAATTGCATTTTTTTTATCAAATTTCCTGTGAAAAAGATTTTTTGCCGGTTTGATAATTCAAATTATAAAGTAGAAATAGCTTTTTCACTTAAAAGCAAAAATTATTGAGTTGAAAAAAATTGTTGTTAATATGTAAAATATACTTAACAAAAAAATTGTTAAAGAAACAACAACTCTTCACTGTTATATGACAACCTTTTAAATTTATTTATTGAATAATAGTCAATAATTCGGAAAATTTTTATTAATTGCATTTTATTAAGAGATATTTCCAAAAATTCATTATTAATAATAATTTATTTAAGTCTATGCAAATTTTATTAAATTGATGGTTTTTTATTAATAACATAACTTGATTGAAAAAAAATCTCATCTATTTTTTTCTGTGTAAGAGTATCAGGCTTTAACCAACTCTCCCGCTTAACCATCTCTACTGGTTCCTTACATTACATCTGTTGCTAAACAACACTGCTTTGAGAATTATTGGCCAGTGGCACGCACCATAGTCATCTGGGAAGACAAATTCGCCTCCCTGCAATTTTAGGTTTCAACTACAGCCAGACGTTTCAGCCCAGATATAGGCACCTCAACCATGATTAGCGTTGTGATAATCTGCTAGCCAAACCTACCGGGGGCTTTGTCGGGCGCCGTTTTCCCAATTAACCTTGAGTGAGGGCTTAGGAAGTTTTACTTTCTACAATAAATGAGAGTTTTCGACCCCTACATTACTCAGAAAGCATTGTACACTAGATGGGTATAAGCCAAGGCAAAACCTTTTTTCCGGGGGATTGAGGAGAGGCAGAATAAAAATTGAATTACATTAGCACCTGCCTTGACGGCTACATCCGATGTTAGACCAACTGTATAAGGTGAATTATTCACAATGCACCTGTGCCCCCCATGTGGCAAGGCTTACATAGGTCGTAACTCTTACCATAAGTTTGTAGCCATATGAACAAACCTGTTGCTGAAGAGCTCGCACCTTATTATCCCTCCTGTATGCAATCTCCTAGGCAGTTAATGTAAAACAAAGCTTAATGAGTTGGTAGGCCGAAGCCCATTAAAAGCATTAGCCCTAATCATCACTACTGGTTTCTTATATTGGAGGTATCTGTTACAAAACAACACTTCGGGGAGTATCTGTTGCAAAACAACACCTCGGGGAGTAGATTAGCTGCCGGAAACCCGCACGCACCAAAGTTATCAGGGAAACTAATTTCCCATCCTGCGATTTTAGGTTTAAATCACAGCTAAAATGTTGCAGCCAAGGTAGGCACCTTAATCATGATCAGCGACAAGATGGTCTGCAAGCAGAACGTTCTGCCAATTAACATTTGGTAAGAGTTTCGCCAGTTCAAAACAATATAAGTCGTGTGACTTCCTAGAGTTTTATTTGCTACAGCAAACGAGGCATTTCTACCACTCTATGGTTTGGCGTACACCAAAGTAAAGCCTAATCCTCGGAAGAGCTATTAGGTCTACAAAGTAAAAGTTTTGTTTAAACCACAGCCAGAATATTTCAGCCAAGGCAGGCACTTCAACCATGATCAAAGTGGGGATGGTAAGCAAAGTAGAACCTTTCGGGGGCTTTGTTCTGCCAATTAATTCTAGGTGACGTCTTCGAAAATCCAACACAATATAACGCATGTGGGTAACGTCTTCGAAAATCCAACACAATATAACGCATGTGGTTTCATATAGAGTTTTATTTGCTGGAACATATGAGGTTTTGGTTAGGCGTACCTACACCAATGCAAAACCTGCTCCCCGGGGGGATGCTGAACAGACAGAAGTGAATGATAACTAGACGGTAGATAAAGATTTATCTCTTGAGCGATCTGGCTAGCAACTTAAAGTAACGTTATGCTTCAGGTACTGCCTAGCTGTAAACACCCGATTATGTAAAGCTTAATGACTTGATCTTCTCTGAAAACCTATTTTAATTTTACCAGGAGCTCCTGATACTGCAAATGTTTTGTTATTTTTAAACATTTATGGCCAAATTTTCTTAAGACTACAATGTTTATCGTTTTTCTATCACATTCCAAAGTGTGTTATTTATAATGTTTTTTGTTAGTTTTCTTTTTTAATAAACAAAATTTCCGTTCGTTTTGCTACACATTTCACTGGCTCTACTATCTAACGTTTCAATGTTCTAGGCCAGTTCACAGGTATTTACCAGAACAGAAAAAATAACACTGAATGAAATAAGAGTCAAGAAGAAACATAGAAACTAAATATTGCCATGCTTTTACAAAAAAAAACTGTAGCCAAGAAGGAAAAAAGCAGCAGATGCCTTAACGTCAATTACCGGAACGGCATGTCAAAAGAGAACATTGACAAAGAAATTTGCAAAAAAGAAAAAAAAAAGTGATGAAGAAGAGTACAAATAGCCAAAACAAATCGAAACAATGTCAATATTGCTGTTACTTTTATGTGTTCTTATACATCACTGGACAACAAACAAATACTTACGAAAGGTGCAAAGAGCAAGAAGGGAGGCAAAAGCAACTGGAAAGTACATAGTAATGGGTATAGATTACTTGGCACAGAATGTTACAACGATATTTGCAGTTATGAAAAGCATGAGGTACAAAAATTGTTTTGCAATCAATCATTTCAATAACAATGACAGAGACGTGCAAGGGAATCTTCAAGTTATAACTGCATTTTAGGTTATGACATGTTATTAAAACGAACAGGAATAGAAAGAGAGCTATTGTAAAAGAAAAGCAAATAAAGTAATTTAAGATAAATTGTTAAACTGTGAGTTTAAAGAAATGCAAGAATATATAAACAAGGTCTTCAACCTCTAGTTTTTAGCTGGGAGTCTTATTAGTGGCATATATACTTATGTACAATATATACATATATGTTTGTATATGTTGTATATATGTATATATAATCAGTTTTGTTTTCTTCTTTTTATTAAATGACACAATTTTTTTTTTTTTTTTTTTTTTTTTTTTTTTTTTTTTTTTTTTTTGGAAAATTCCACTTTTTTAATTCTACACCAAATTTAGCATTAACAGCAAAAATGTTTCTCTGCCTGGTAACGTTTTGATCTCTTGCCAAATGGTTGGTTACCTGTAACGCCTGCCGTCTCCTCAAATTCAAGTCTGGTTATAAGTCTAGCCATTTTTATTTTGTTTTTTCTACCAAGAAGACACTACTTGCATGTCAGGTTTAGCGCAAACAACATTTGGGTGACAATGAAATTCTTAATAGAAGCGTAATATAAAAAAGCCAAGAATATAAATAAAAAGAAAATGGAATTAAAGGAAGAGCAAGCAGAAAAAATTATATGTATTAATAGGTTGTCAAAATGCAAGGGAAGGTATGCCAACCAAAACTTATTACATTTTCCTTTTTCAGTTTAGCAATGCCTGAAAGCAGTTACAAAGCGGCTGGCAGATGTTTGAGGGATCTACCAAATCATTACAACCTGATTCGACCAACAGGCCCGAGGTCGCAGTTTCGATTCCTGCCTCAGACTCTGGGTGTTACTGCAGACAAGCAAAAAAAGCTATGCAGTTTTTGTGTTTGTTAAAAAAAAGAGTTGCTTAATAACTGCACCCATATATCCTCTTGGGGCAAACTTGTGATATGTATTTGGTTCGAAAGAGGATAAATGTTAATTAACCAGAAAAGCCTTATATACGCCTGCGAGACGTGCAACAAATTAAATTTTTTTCACTCACTTTAATGAATGTAATTAGGTAGTCGTGCTTCTTAGTCAGCTTAGTAGCCATCAGTAGCTTGTTGATAGTCTTCGTCTCGATGAGGTAAGTTTGTTCAGCTTTAATTTATTAAGACAGAGTGCGCCAGGCAGGCTTTGTGAAACTTTTACTTAAAATGCCGTGATTTACGTTTTATATAGTAATGCTTTAATTTATTTTATATTGTTATTTAAATCCCCCCCCCCCCCCCCCCCCCGCGGATTTAATTAACAGCGTACTTCTAACCAGGGCATTCTGTTTTTCGGTTAAAGAGGGGAAGCAGTCCCTCGTTTTTTGTAGCAAATACAACTCTAGGAAGCTGCATGACTTATGTTGTTATTTATTTTTATTTTGTGAATTATTTTATATTGTGAATTCTGCAATAATTTTTGGTAATAATATGATAACAAGTAGAAAGAAATCTTTAAATAGAAGAAAATTTATGAAGCCAATCAGCACTGATTTAGTAAATCCTTGGATGGAGGCTCGTCTGAAAGCTTCAAGATTGAAGAGGTCATTACGAAAAATATAGCCCAAGTCCTAGATAACCCGGCTACTGCTAATGAGAAATCTGTGCAAGAAAAAATAGCCAAAAAACGCTAATATTGCTCTTTTTGATCGTATAAAGAAGCAAGTCGTATATTCGAAAAATGTGTCAATCTTGCCAGTGATCTAGATTTTCATAAGCTAATTTCATTTAGCGATGAAGCTTACTTTTATTTGAATGGATACGACAATATTTGGAGAAATGATAATTCTCAAGTGTATGTTGAGACAACGTTACATGCATAAAACTCATTGTTTGGTATGTTTCACGGGCTGGTGGAAGTACTGGTGTGTCCTTCTTTGAAAACGATGCTGGTCGCAACATTAGAATGATCAATATATAGCCATGATTCTGACTTTTTTGTTAATTAATTGAACAAGCATAATATGACGGTGATGTGGTTTCAACAAGATGGCGCAGCATGTCATACAGCTCGTGGCACAATTAATTTATTAAGCCAAACAGCTGGTAAATCCATAGTTTCACTTTTCAGACCCGTAATATATTCTGCAAGACCGTGCGATTAAATGCCTCTACTCTATTTTATGTGGGGATATGTGAAATCGGTTACAATTGACTCTTGGGGGACAAAATTCACTGAGTAACTGCCGCTGTAAACTTACAAATATTGGAAAAAGTCATAGAAAAAACTTAAACTGCAGATCAGACTACATTCGAGCCAGCCGTGGTGGTCATATGCCAAAAGTCATAAATATTTATGTCAGAAGAATATCTCTCGAATAAAGTAAACTTCACGGCAATTTGAAAAAAAAAATCATTGCAGTTTATTCCTTTTCTATAAAACATGTTTTACTGTATATCAACATAACTTCCTGAACACAACCCACCTATTAAAGCTATATTGTCCTTGCAATTTCAGAAACCGTCTGGTATTCCATTAGCATCTTCATGTATTCACTTATTTTGCGCACTGCTAGAACTTCTTCATGTTACGACAGTGTGAGTTTATGGCTCGAAAAGTTGATTGCTGTAAAAATACAACTTAGCAACAACAAAAGCGTAATGCATTTTAGCGTCTGAACTATACGCTGAAGTCAGTAAATTAAACAGTTATGTTCATTAACCTTGTTTGACAAAAATCGCAAAACTTAAATATTACACACAGAGATAAAGTCGCTAAATGAGCCTGAAAACAGCTAAACTGTGATTTCGTACTCTCCTTCGAAATTTACTCTGTTAAGAGCCAAATAAACTACACGGATTCCTTGGCAAACATGCCAAAATTTTACGTTTGTACAAACGTTTTGCGTTGTTTGTATGGGTGTTTGCTTGTTTGCACAAATATTTGAAGCATATTTGCAAGAAAATCAAACGGGAGCAAGAAAATGTGTTCTTGTTAGAATTTATATAATAAGTCTGCTTTCCTTAAAGATAATAAAAACTAAAGACTATAGCAAGAAAATTTCAAGAAATAAAGGAATTTTTGTAGAGAATTTAAGTATTCTAACAACAACGGAAAAATTACAATAAGATGATCTATATTTGGCGGATTTCATATAGCAACCACAATCGACGTTTACTCTCACTGAAAACCAAAAAAAGTCCTTAAGTTTTGTTTACATGAATTATGTTTGTATTGTTTGTATGCGAATGGAAAACGCGTGTTTGTCAAACGCTTTGCGTGGTTTACTTAGCTCACTACGAACTGTGAAAATTGGAATTTATATGTGTTAAGGCCACGCTATTTGGAATGCTTGCACGGTTAATCGCACAGCTGCAATTTGGTGTGTGTTTTCGATACTAGACTTGTCTATAGTTTGAGAGTATTACTCTTTATTAAGCTTACAAATCAGGATTGATAGCTTGGTTAAGGTAATATCATATTTAACAAATCTGATACTCAAGGATATAGCGTCGTAACTTTAAGTGTCAACAGAAGTATTCAAGTAGTATTATTTTTAAATCCATTAAAATATAAAATTTTCTCCTATCTTTAGCAGTTTGTTTGCTGCGAAAAATTGTCCATCTTCCAGTGTATTTGCAAACTTTGTCTGCCTTTTAAACTGCTGTTTAATAGTTTACATCTCAACGACATACATTTAAACGAAAAAGAAGTTAACTTCCCCGCAATAAATATTATTGGCATTCAATTACGAAGCTCAAAACTACTTTTCAAAGTTATTCATCAAATTTATCAGAAAATAAAAATAAAAAAGTTGTAATAACATACCCCAAAGAACCAACAGTTTTAACCTCATCATTAAACATCATCATTTTGAATATTATTGCCTTTGTAATGTGTATACATAAGAGAGAAAAACTTCTTTGATTTTCATTCAGCCAAAGGCATAAGTAAACCAACTGGTTCTCTGTTACAACTTTTAACATTTCAAAATCAAAAAAAAATACAAAAAAAAAACGATATTTTTCGTTAAAACCGGCAATCGTTGTAACATTTTATAGCCTGGGCAAAATCATATAATAGTAGACCGTTGTCGTCATCAGCAGCATCAACAAACAACATCCTCTAAGTCGTCTGCTTTGCAAGCTTTGTACTCAAGTAACAGAGCTTAGTGCAGCAAAGCCACCTCGTCATCATCCTCATCATCAGCACCGATGTAAACGTTGTCATGTAACAACACGTTTTAATGTTTTTTTTTTGTTCACTTTTATATAAACAGGGCCATTAAACCACCAGCCAAAAGGCAAAAAAGGAAGTTTTATGTGCACATTGCAATTTTTATTTTAGATTTTCAGCTTTTCAAACAAAATGTCTATTCTCCCTGCACTCTTCTTTTGTGGCTTGGAAAACAGCTTCAGTTACAGCAAGCCAGTTCTGCTTTACAGACTACAGCACCAGTCTCTTTTTTTTTTATAAAAGGCGAAGGGCAAAAAAGTTAATTTGTGCAGAAATTTTTACGAACATCACATGTATGAGGAATGTGTACATGACTACAACACAGGATACTGATAATGATGACAGCAAATTATAATGTGAGGAAGAGTTGAATGTCTTCCATACTGACTTCCCTTAATCTGCTTGTTTGAATCGTTGCTCTCTTCTTGACAACTTTGCTGCCTGGTCTAGTTTAGACAGCAGACCCCGCTTCCTCAAGTAATTTGATAGGTATGAAAATTGTTTCTAAATTGCGAAACCAAAAAATAAATAAAAAAAAAATAAAAATAAAAGCTATTGTAAGGCAAAAAAAAGTGTTTGTGCAGCGTTCCTTTTCTCTTAACAGCTGTGAAAAAGGAGCTTTCCTTACATTCGTAGTTGTTGTAGGCAGCATTGAATTTTTATTGCTGTTGGTGATGACGATTATACGAAGAATGATTATATTGCTGCTTTTGGCTTGTTGTTGATAAAAGTAGATTCCTGCCCTTCCCAGCCTTTGCTAGTTAAATTATAAATTGAAAGTGTGAAAAATTTAATATAATCTGAGAAAGAACAACAACTACAAAATTTCTTAGGTGTGCTTAAATTTATTGTGTTATTTTTTCCCCCCGTTTTCGTTGAATAATATCAAAAAAGTTGTTAAGAAATAAATTATGAGAAAAACTCTTTTTCTGGTAATATTGGGAGTACAAATAAGTTGCTGCAATTATTACCCAAAAAAAAAAGTATATTTAATGTGAAAGCATGATAGTTTAAGCTTAATCGAACGATTGTCCATCACTACAGACTACTTTTTATCATCCTTTAGGGAACTTTTGGACTCTATGTCGGAAGAACTCCGTATCTTATTATTGGCATTCAATTACGAAGCTCAAAACCACTAGCTAAGAACATGTACTAATTAACCCAATTTTTGGTATCTTCATATGATGTGACTCCGTTAGAGTCCCCCCCTCCCCCCCCCCCCCCGGGGAACAGGTTTTATCTTGGCGTATTCCTACCTTGGGCGCTCTGTTTTTCGGGGGAAAGAGGGGAAGGGGTCCCTCGTTTGTTGTAGCAAATAAAACTCTAGGAAGCCACATGACTTACGTTGTGTTGGCTTCCGAAACCCTTACCAAGGGTTTAAATTGGCAGAACGGGGATCAGCATGGCTCCCAGGTGGTTCTGCTTGCAGTTCAACCCCGGCTGATCATGTTGGAGGTGCCTACCTTGGCTGAAATATTCTGGCTGTGGTGGAAACTGAAAACGCGGGAAGGGGGTGTTAGTATCCTTGATAATTGCTTGGCGTGGCTTTTTTCGGGGACTAACAAACTCCCAAAGGTCTGTTGCCTTTACAACAGATACCTGTACTGTGAGGAACCAATGGTGATGGTTGACGGGTGAGTTGGTTTAAGGGCTGATGCTGCTAGTGGCATTCGGCCTACCAACTCATTAAGCGTTGTCCTCCATTGATTGCTGGGAAAATGCATACAGGAGGGATTAGAAGGCCCAAACTGCTCAACAAGAAGTTAATATAACTGCAATCATATGGCAAGAATGGCTACCTGTGTGAGTCTAGCAAGCCACACGGGGGCGCTGGTGAATCGTGATTAATTCACTCCGTGGAACTTGTCCATCATCAGATAAGGCCGCAAGGCAGGTGTTGATGTAAATCTTTTTTTTCACAACTCCGTTAGAGCCCCTCGGGGAAAACTCACCACCAACACCAAAAGCAGTAAGCTTTGCCTGGAGGTATAGTGTAAAAGAAAACACCGAGATTTTCGGTACCTTTGAATTAATCTTGAGCTCGTACGATGTGGCTCCATCTATAAAAATTCGTATCGCGCTCAGTATAAACTGAGAAAAATTAGCACCTTTTCCAAAAGGACATGTCTAGAATTACCACCTTACTTTCATCGAAATGGTATATCGAAATAACTGTTTAATTGAAGAAAAAGATGTTAGGGACTTTTTTTTTTTTTTGGTTCTTTTTTTACATTTCTATGCTCGAGGTAGAGAGATGTCTGACTGTTTCTGTTAGTTTATGTTTTAAAACACAAAAGTGAGTGAAATGATGACGGCAGCTAGAAGGCTGACATTATTGTTAGTGCGAAATATAAGAATTTTCTTTTAAGAAAAGAATTTTTCCCCAACCTAATATCTCTTATCTACAACTGGTGTTACTTAGTTATTCTTTTTCTTTCCAGTTTGAAGCTCTTGGTTCGTTGGTGTAAAAAACTTTTAATTTAATATAAAGTTAAATGTATTACAAGACGAGAGAAAAATGTGAAGGCATTAAACGAGATTGCACTAGGAAGCAGCCTTGGTATTTTTTATACGAAACTATTTGAAAATAAAAAGATTTGCAAGAAAAAAAATTTCGTAAAAATTATAGACAAACTTTTTGGCTATAATAATAAAAAGGAAACAGATTCGTTATTCTTAAAGATTTAAATTTTAAAAAAAGTACTAGACTACTTTTTACGATTTCTTAAAACATCAAATATTTTGGCCAAAAATAAACTAATTTAAATACCTTATCAATCTTATATTTCCAATGTTAATTGGGCGAAAATAATAAAATGCACAGACAGATGTGGCAAACTCACAAGATGCAACAATGTTGAATTAAGAATTGCAATGATTCTCTGTGCGTTTGTTTGTTTCAAGTCCTATAAGAACGACTATGACTACAGCTGCTGCAAGATATTGGATAAGAACGCATTCGAAAACTGCAGTTGGAAACAAGCAGAAAAAAACTGCAATGAAAAAGAACTTTGAGAGATGCGCAAATATAAATGGAAATAATGAAAATGGACAGAAAGAAAAATACAGCTTCTTTTTATTATGATAAGAAATGGGATAAGTAATATAAATATAAATTTTTAAAAACAGAGTGCTGCCATACAAAATTTTAAATAAAAGCGTTAAAAGTTTGAAAAAGATTAAGCTACCGAAGATGAAACCTGAAACCAAAAATCAATCGAAACAATGGGTGGAAGTGCTCCCAAGAAGGCGATGACAGTGATATCCGCTGGCAATGTTATGGCCACTGTATTTTGGGATGCACATGGAATATTGCTCCACAATCACAGGAAAGTATTATCGTGCATTTTTGAGTCTATTGATTGATGCTATGTTGAGAAATAAATGGGTAAAAAAAATATCAATCTGCCCTCGTAAGTTCCGCCTTACCTTAGTGGCTCGGCAGGCTCCCTATCTTTTACCAAAATAATTGATATCTGCTCAACAATGTTGTTTTTAAACTTCTGAATTATTGTAGTATTATTGCTGTACACTATTCTCTCCTGCATGCAATTTCACAAATACTCTGAGGAAGGCTAGGCTTCGCCCGAAGCAGATAAAGCTTACCAGGCCTCAACTTAACTCATCTGGTTTTTTACAAGTATCTGTTGCAAAAACACTTCAAGAACAATAATTAATACCCACAAAATTGGCCATGCAGCATAACCATTACGGAAAACCTACCTGAATTTACCTCTGCCTGAATTTCTCATGAACTTCTCAATTACCACCTCGTTCTATTAGAATTCATACTGTTCTATAGTTTGTTCAAAGATTTTTTTATATATCGTTTGAAGTTTTCTTTTTGAGAGAGAGAGAAAGAGAGAGCGAAACAGAGTTAACTTTGTTCGGAACAAATTTCAGCTTGAATTGGTTCAAGTCAGCTTTTCCAAGTAGTGGCAGAATTACAATCAAAAGAGACACAATATTTTGAAATTTCGTAATTTCTAGCAATAAACCACAAGTGGTGATTTTTCCTGTTGTATTTATTGTAATTCTGATACTACCGGGTAAAGCTACTTTGATCTCACTTATTACGTATACTTCGATGTTTTAACTTATTTTTACATATATCTTCATGACGTTAACGTCAATATGCAGAAACAATCTTGAAAAAATATCATTTCAAACTATTGCTTCTTAATATGTGGATGTTGCGGGGAATGTTGTTTTGTTTGTAACTTTTTTCTGGGCTCATGTTTGCTTCTGTTCTATTTTTATAATTATAAATTATTATTATTTTTTCTAATTTTTATATTTTCATAGTCAGCAAGAGTTTTTTGGTCTCATCGGTAGACTGAAACTAAATATAATGAAGTGTGAGATTCGCCCGCTTCTGGCCCATGAACGCGTGTTGCGCAAGACTATGTGGTTTTCGGGGACAAGATCCTTATTCTTGTCAGAGCAAAATCTATTATAGTAACGATAAAACTGCGAAACGCACTCCACACAGCGATGAGTTGTATACTCTACTATCACCGATAACCTCCTTCGCTCTCACTCTCTCTCTCGCTCTCTCTCTCTCTCTCTCTCTCTCTCACTTACACCTCACCATTTTTCCCATTTTCTGTTGAATATAGTTGGTATAAATTGTAAAGAGATTGGATGGAGTGAAGTACATCTAACACTGTTTCAAAAAACCGAAATAGGTATCTGAACGCTGCTTGGAAGACATTCAAAATGTGTTCAATCCAGACGAATGGAATTTCTCATCAGTGGAATCCTATTTCTGATTATTTATACCATCCGTTAGTAACTAGAATCTGCTAAAATAATAAATGTATTGAAGTTTCAACAAAATGTTCTGAATATTTGCAAAACCAATACAGCATAACATCTGTTATTAAAGGGATTTAAATTAGTTAAGTGATCAGATAATTTTTTTAGCAGATAATTTCGAAAAACCCCATATTTTAATAGTTTAAGTATGATAGTTTTTTTTTATCTTCGACCAGTACTCAGGGGATGCCCCTACATATGCAATGCATTGTACTGGAAATAAGAGAATAGATCATGCGAAGAAGAAAAGGGGGAGTTTGTTTGTGAACTTAACACACGGAACGACCAAAACAAACGTTATCACAGCATTTAAAGTGTTGAAATTAAATTAGTTAAACTGATCAGTGCCCAGTGTATATACCCTTCAACACTGCTCAGAATAACAAAAATTAATTCAACACCGCGCACACCGTAAGATAATAAAATACCGTTTATCATATTGTTTGCAATCAACAGTCTGGCAACTCTTCAATTTGCTATTTTTTACATGCAAGCGTTAATTTATAATGAAGTAATTGTAAATGTTTTTTTCTATTTGCTTTTAACGTTATTAAAAAAACGGCAAATAGAAAAATTAAACTGTTAATAATAGAATGTTTGCACGTTGTTTTCGTGGCTGTTTTAATAGCTAACACTGTTGCAAATTGCACTTTTTTGCATTAAAGCTAAAATATAAGTTTATACAAACACTTGTACATTTATGCAGTTTTATGTATGTTCGTATGTAAGTATCAGTACTCGTATATATTATGTGCAGATGTAAATTTTTATTCTGCTCAATTTGCTATTGACTTACACATGTACATACAGCTGTTAACAACTAATTAGAAACGCTTTAAAATTTAATATTTATAAATATGTTTAATACTGCTTATTCAATTCAAATTGTGTGTTATTTTAATTTCTAAAGAAAATTAAATTTATAAAGAAAATTAAAACAAAAAAATTAACAAATCTGACATTATGTTTATATTTTTATTAATTGTTAATATTTTCTGGCAAATTCCTTTTACTTTAACATACAGCCATGTGCTGCAAAACGCAACAATTTTAAATCACTTGTAAGGTCGAAATCACAAATCCCATTTTTCAGAGTGCTGGGGCTATTGCGTTTGAACAAAAATATGTGTGAAATCTATATAATAGGCAAATCCTCTTCAGCCCACGGCGGGATCACATTCTTAAGTATATCAGCATACTTTCCTTTATCTCAAACTCCATCAATTTTGTGCATTGACTCAACACCCTTCTTGGAAAAGCATTCCACACCATAATTTATCCTCCACCATACTTCACTAACGCAAAACATAGCAAAGACTTAATTTTGGCTTAATGGTCCTTCTTTCAAGCCGTGGACATTATGAACCAAAGCGATTAATCTTCGTTTCGTCGCTCCAAAGCACATATTTTCATGAAATGGCTAGGCAAGTCAAGTGGGACTTAGCAAGTTCAACATGACACTTTCTCTAAATTTTGCTCAGAAGTGGTCTTCTGCGTACTGCTCTTCAATTTTGCTGGACTTTAATCAAACGACGTGAAATGGTCCTCTTAGATATCGATATATTTTTTTTATTTAGGACCAGTACTTAGAGGATGACCCTGGTCCTTCTTTCAAGCCGTGGACATTATGAACCAAAGCGATTAATCTTCGTTTCGTCGCTCCAAAGCACATATTTTCATGAAATGGCTAGGCAAGTCAAGTGGGACTTAGCAAGTTCAACATGACACTTTCTCTAAATTTTGCTCAGAAGTGGTCTTCTGCGTACTGCTCTTCAATTTTGCTGGACTTTAATCAAACGACGTGAAATGGTCCTCTTAGATATCGATATATTTTTTTTATTTAGGACCAGTACTTAGAGGATGACCCCTAATACAGTGCATTGTACCAAAACTAGGAAAATAGGTTGTGAGGAGGAGCAAAGAGGGAACATTTGACTTGAACTTTCCAACGTTATAACAGACAGAAAACAAGTCTTCAGGCAATTTATTCCACGGGCGAAGCGTGCGGCTTAAAAACGAATTTTCTCTACAATGCGTTGTTCGATTCCCTGGGCAATCAACCGCAAATGGATTATCTCGGGATGATGAACGCGTGATACGTGAAAATGTGCGAGTTCGGGATCAAGATCCCTAATCTCGCCAGAGCAAAATGCATTGTAGTAACGATAGAACAGAGTAACGCACCCCACACTGCGTCGATGCTCCAGTAAGTCAATAGAGTTGGATACCCTACGGTCACGGATAAGCTTCCTCGCCATTTCCTGTACACGGTCGAGCAACCCCAAAATAGACTTTAAGGCACCGACCCAAACATGAGAGTTGTATTCCATTTTTGGTCGGAGGTGGTTGGTATAAATACTAAGGAGATCGGATGGAGTGAAGTACATCTTACACTGTTTCAAAAACCCAGGTGCCTTGGGTTCTTTAGAAACATTAAAAACGTGTTCACTCCGGCGGACATCACACTTTATTTTCATTCCAAGCATATCAAGAGCATCCTCAATATTAATACTATCCATGGGTACATATGACGCAGCATCCGCGGTCGTTTGTTTGTTTGTTAATAAACAACACTGGATCTTACAAGCGTTGAAAGCGACCCTGTTTTCATGACCCCATTCGGAGATTAATAAAAGATCACTAAGTAGCGAAACATTCATATATAGTTTTTTGGCAGCGATCTCAAATGGGCTGGGCTTATAACTAAAAGAGTACGAGTGGCAAATGCTGCTGTCATCCGCGAAAGAGTGGATAGGGTTGGAAATCTGATAAAGAAGGCCGTTGAGGAAAATAAGATATAAAGTAGGAGAAAGAACAGAGCCTTGCGGTACCCTAGAATTAATCTTGAACTAGTTTGATGAGACCCAATCTATAACAACTCGTATAGTGCGGTCTCTGAGATAGCTCGATATAAATCGAGAAAAGTCATCACCGGCACCCAAATCATTGAGTTTTGCCATTAGTGCAGCATGCTACACTCTGTCAAATGCTTTGGAGGTATCTAAAGCCAAGACTTTACTTTCGCCGAAATGGTGGATTGAGTGGTACCATTTCTCGGAGAGATATGCCAAAAGATAGGCAGTAGGGCGACCCCTACGGAATCCGTATTGGCGATCAGAAAGTAATTTATGCGTCTGTAGATACCTTACGAGGTGATAGTTAACAATACTTTTCATTACGTTGGAAAGTGCTGAGCAAATTGCGATTGGGCGGTAATTTTTAATGGATATTTGATTCACCCTTCTTTCGAATTGGTGTTACATTAGCAACCTTCTAGCATGATGGGTACTCACCAACATGATAAAGTATACTGAAGAGACGTGCTAATGGTTGCAGAAACGTAGAAGTACACTGATCCAAAACCCTTTTAACTGCTCGAACTCGAAAATATCTTTAGCATAGTTCCAGACACTCCTTCGAGTTCGGGATGTGGTGGACTGCTTTCCGGCAAGAAAGAATTTCTTGCAAAAATTTCAGCCAGCAGGTTAACTTTCCCAACCGGGTCGGTGAATGTGATGATGAATGGATGATGAACTATCGCTGTTCCTTACTCTCTTAACGAAAGACCTAAAAGGTCTTACTGCCCTGGGTAGGCGCTGTTCGTGAAGAAACTTTTCATGCCTAAGTACCATGTCACACGAAGATCTCGCCTTTTTGCTCAGCAAATCACTGTCTGGACTGTCTATAAAACAAAGTTTCCAATTAAAATGCTCGTAAAATTGGTTGAGATCAGCCCAACGAGCCTTTTCGTAAATCAATTTTGGCCGTTTCGTAGCTGTTTTAGAAACGTTACGAAGTTCAGAGACCGAAAAGGAGGCAGAAATAGTACATTCTCATTACAGTACATTAAATCTGTCGCAAATTTCAAGTAGGAAATCAGCAGAAGATTTTTTTGGATCGGCTTCAGGGTTTTGCGTTATCGTGCAGTCTGTATATTCTCATGGTTTTCTGGGGCTCTTTTATGGTTGAATGTTGACTGCTGATATTTTTCTTTTACCAATTTACGCTTTCTCTGAATTTTGCTCAGAAAATGACTCCTGCATACTGATCTGCTATTTAGCTGGACTACAACCAAACGACGTGAATATGTCTTCTTGGATATTGAAATATTAAATCTGTCGCAAGTTTCAAGCAAACGGTTTGTTTTTTGTCTGAATTTTACTCAGAAGCTGTCTCTTGCGTACTGCTCTTCAACTTAGCTGTTTTGTTGCAATCAATGAGGAATGATCTTGTTAGATATTGAAATATTACATCTGTCGCAAATTTCAAGCAGAAGATCAGCAGCCTTTTTTTTGTAATTGACTTTAGAGTTTCTTGCTATCATGGGTTCTGTATATTCCTGGGCAGTTTCTCTTGTGGAATGTTTACGGTGGCATATTTTTAAATATGGTACAGAGCGTTGACAACACAGCAGGACCAAACTGGTCTGGCGTTTCAATGGCTGGCAGCCAGTTAAGCCTAACTTGCTTTGAAATCCATTTTTTAACATTGCAGCTGCTCTAATATTTTACTATATGACTTTCCACTTTCAACAGTTCATATATGGAGCTCCTTACTTCAGAAGTGAAGATTTTACATTTCTTCGTTACAAATTTTAAAGGTAATACGCTATTAGATTTATATACATATGTTGAATTAAAAAAATTACTAATCTTTTTCGAACTAAGTACATATTATCTTTCACAGCAAATTTTAAACACTAAATAATAACCCTTGTTTTGAACTATACTATAAACTCGTCTACAAGTATGCTTAATAAGGAAAGTAAAATTTAAAGACGAAACATAGTAAAAAATAAAATACAAGTATTTGGAAGACAACATAATGGTAAATTTCCGAAAAATTTTGTATATTACTGACTTTGCTCTAAAGTAAAAAACGTTTCTGATTAGTTGTCAATAGCTGTACACACTTATATACTTATAGTATGGATATATGTATGTACTATATGCATATGGTACATATATATGCATCTGTTTTTAATATGCAGGCATGTACATACATATGCATATGTAAGTAGGAATGTATATGTAAGTATGTATGTATTAAATTCTATGAATTTTAAAACTACCTTTTGCAGTTCGATCAGGTATAAGTTCCCACATATGCAAACATTGCTAATTTAATAATCCTTTTGATAAAACAATCTTGATTTATTTAATAAAACATTTGATATTCTTTGTTAACATTTTACTTGTTTTAAATTCACTGTGAAATAAACAAACATGACCCAACTTTCCCGATTTGATTTTACAGGCTGGATATTCTTTTTTTTATGAATTTGTTGTTTTTTAAATATCACTGGCAAAAATTATTAGAATAAAAAAAAGCACAGATGTGTTGTTTTGTTGGGTTTTTATGCTCTCTATTCTCTTTTCCGATACATTTGCCTCTCTCCAACAAAAAGAACTGCTATTTTGCTCTGTAAAATGTTGTTTTTTTTTTTTCAAATCAAAAACAATTACAAATTTCAGCAAACTTTTGTAGCTATATTCTTAGCTAAATATGCATGTTTTGTATGTATGTTTGAATGTAGGTATGTATGTACATTTTAAATTTAATAACTATGGATTTTGTAAAATAAAAGTTTCTCTAACCGAATCAAATATTTAATATGTAATATTTCTGCAGCTAATTTACTTTCACGTAGAAAAGCCCAAAAAACTAAACATAGTGATTTGTATTGTATTTTTTACACACACGTTAATTTGGAGCAAACATCTACACGTACAAATTTTAAAACGAGAACCGCACGCGACGACTTCTGAGCGTAAACTGGTGTACTAGATGTTGGGGCTGACAACAAAAAAATAATTTTTTTTTCCTCTTTTTTTTCTTGTTGGATAATTTCGATTGCAGTCAAACACAAATCGTACACACAAACCAACAAAAGCAACAACAAGACATAAATTGCACACTCTACATACCAACTAAGTACAATTACAAAAACAACAAACACAAACCCACAGCAGAAAACCGGCTTATTTTGTTTTTGCAATTTTTTCCTTCTTTTATTTTCCCCACAAAGTACCCATCATTATTAGAGTGACCAGATGTGTCCTGGCGGCCATACACTAGACAAGTTTATTGGCCCAGTGCGTTTGTGAGACGTATGCGGGTGTTTGCACAGTGAAGTGAGCAAAACTCAAAACAATTTTGATCCTCAATTTTGAAAAACTGTACAGTGACTTGCACAGTGTGTGGTGAAGATATTCAGTTGTGTTCAGATTTAGATTTTTTTTCTGGTTTTTTTTTTTTATGAAAAAAGCTTTCTGGAAAATTGTGCAACTTATTTCTTTAGATTTTTTGAATAAAATGAAACCAAAAACACTCACAAAACGCTTTTTTGGTCTAAAAGAGTTTATTTTTGAAAAAGAATATGACAATACTGGTCGTGTGGCGTGTTTTAAAGTGAAAACAATAACATGCAGTCGACACCTAGCTTGAAGCGCAGTTAAAACTTGCTGTTATATATCTGTCTGCTAAAGGCGACGAGTACGTAATTATGTTAGAGTTATAACTTCTCATAGTAAAAAAATAAAAATGGCGAAAAACAACTACAATTAGCAGGCTGTTTTCAATTTAAGTTTTAACAGAGTTCCCAAATGAAATGTTTTAACAACCAAGTTATAACGTTAACCACACTTCAACATTTCTAACTTTAACTTGAAGTTAGTGTTAAAGTTATGGTGTTTTGTTTTCTGATAAAAAATGCTGCCCTTTACATGTTTATCAATTTTTTCCGATTACCATCACCCTTAAAAAGTTGTATTTGCGAAGAAGAACAAAAAATGCTAACAAAATGTCATTTAATAATAATGTACACTTAGCGTTACAAATATAGCACGGCTACTTTTAACAAACCAACGTTTTAATAACTATTTGTATATAATATAAGCTATCATCAGCAGCACCGGTTACTCATCTACAATAACAAAAGAATTTCATATGTCCCTTTCATAATGTATAAAATTTTTTAGAAAAGAACGTGTTGAACCACTATACATAGCATAGGTGTAACATTTTTATCAGAAAAGAAAACACAATGAGTGTTTTCATGTCAGGTGGAGCCCGCACTTTATAATTCTAGTGACTTAGCACTATAGCGATATGTAGTGTATACATATACATATCTAATAATGCGAAATGGTCACCTTAACTATCACCATCTTCGTGAAAAAATTAGTCAACTTGTGTGTGTGTCACTTTTTTAAGTGTGTGTAATGCCAAAGTTTGTTTTTGTTTGAATTTTTGGTTTTGTTTGATATTGTTTGCTGCTGCTTGTTGTTGCTACGTACAATTTGATTCAAGTTGCACGTTTTGACGTAACCACTCTGCTTTTTTTTAGGGAATATAAAAACGTGTGTGCGTCCGTTTCGTTTAAGTACGTAATTGAAACTTAAAGGCGTTGACACTGAACAGAAGTTTTGTCGCTGCGACAACAATTAATTGTATTAATAACATATGAATGTATTTGCATACTCTACATACATATGTATATATTTTAAAAGAGCCTAGATTGAATTTCTGATGCACTAAAAGTTTTATTTTCATACTGCTAGATATTATTCTAAAGTTTTTTAGAATCGTATTGTACAACATTTGTTTATAAGGCATTTACATCTATCCAAAATCTAGTAGATTTGAATGAAAATCTTCAACAAAATCTTAACTGTTTACACTTCTGTTTTTTGACATCTAACATCTTTTTGACATCTAACAATCTTTTTTTGCAAACGGTTTGATAGCAATAACTATATTACAATGAATTCATCATTGCAGCGTAGTATTTTAATGTATTATTGTCAACAAAATCACAGTTGTGTAATATAGTACTTACAAAAATCTACTTGATTTCGTCAAAATCTAGTTGCAATCTAGATTTTATTTTGTATGGGAAATCCCGTAAAAATTAACTAGATTTGATTGGAAATCCCGAAAGTACTAAATTTGACTTAGGTGTAAATGGCCTATAATGTATTTAATAATTAAAGAATTAGAAAATATAGGTAAGTACCTATTTGTAAACACCAATATAACTCGTAACATCTAATTGGGATTAATTAAAGAAACATAATGTGTTATCAAAGCTAAGCGGATAGAGATAATTGCGGAGCCGCGGAACAAAACGTGCCTTTTTGATTATTTGAAAATGTTGGAAAATCAAAGATTTTTTTTCACTGGATTATTTTTCTATGAGAAGGCAAGAATATTATGCAAATAAGATTTTTTTTCCACTAGAATTTGGCCAAATTAATGCAAATACATCAAAAAAGCATTTTCTAACAAATATAAAAAAGCACGTTTTGTTTTGTGACTCCTCAATTATAGGAATATATTTGTAAATATTTGTATATATGTATGTATATGTATACAGTATAAATAAATGTATATAGCTATACAGATATATTTTCGATATAGGTACATACATATATATTTTACTGAGAACTGGTCGAGATATGTTTTTACAACCGTTTTTTAGATTACAAAGTGTACGGCTGACATATTGCGATAGATGAAGATATATAGATATAGATAGATACAAATCAGAGAGAGATATTTTTGACATATGTATGACAACATGCTATACATATATAGTAGGAAATATCAAGCGTACTGTATACTTTGAAGTTAGTAAGTAAATTTTTGTTTACCTCAAAAATTATAATATGTGTACATACGTATACTCATATGTATACATACGTATGTATGTATATAAATTCATCTACTTTATCGCTACCGCAACTGTTCTGTTTTCTGGTTTCAATATTTTTGTTTTATATATATTGTAGTATATGATTACAGCAGGCATGGGAAACTGAAGTTGTACAATAAACGCACGCATATTAATATATATAAATATTTTCTCAGTCGTAAAGTAGCTCTGGGCTGAAGAACAGCTCTCGCGTCATCGTAATTATTTCTTAAGTGCGGTCAGGCTTGTTGTTTTTGTTGTTCCGTATTCGAGAGTTTTGCGTCTCACTCGCTCTGGTTAACGATTTGCCTCAACTAACTGTATTAGTTTACAGTTTTTTAGAGGTTATTCGTTGTTAACCACGTTGTAACTTCCTATGTGAAGGCATAGAGCGTTATAGTTAGTCACAGCGACGCTACAAATGTACTGTTAATACCATCTTGGGCATATGGTCTCCGTCACCCCGCCCATGCTGTGCATCCTATACTTTGCAACTGTATACTGTTACATTGAAATAGAAATAAATATTTTCTCCAGTAAATTTGAATCCTTCTGATATTAGAACCAACGATTTGAATACATTGCATGTTTTAAAATTTTAACTTACGTTTTTAATTTCCGAGCGTTTTTACTTACACTGAAATAGTAAATAAAAGATTTGTTTGCCTCACACATGGTAAAACAAGAGGATTCCCATATATATATATATATATATATATATATATATATATATATATATATATATATATATATATATATATATATATATATATATGACATATCGTCGTAGAAAAAGCAAAGTACATTATATATGACAAGACAATTCTTCAGGAAACTAAAAACTGGTAGAGGCATGAAAGTTAGCCTAACGAATCATAATCATATGTAATTGAATCATAGGACTCAATTTATAACTCGTTTTGAGCTTTTCGATGATATTTAATTTGCATTTTTGACGACGATATAAGGGTGATCAGGTATAAATTACATCTTAACACAAAGTTTTTGCCTAACTTGTTTATGCTCGTCTGAGATACTTAGGCCAGCGGAGATTCAGCAGCCCCTCATGTCTAGCCTCTGTCGAACCGACCGCGCTAGCCTCTTTCATAAGTAGAGGACATGTAACGCCACACTAAACGGTTCCCAACTCTCATTTCCATCCCACACCCCCCGCCCATCCATTGCCACCACTCACACTATATTTCTCTAGCTTCTCTTCTTCACTATCTAACTTTTTCAGGCAACCACAAAGGGAACGACTTCAGGGCCCAAGTGAGCTGAAGCATCTAGGCTATTTTAGGATATCCTGCGACCTACCATCTTCAGCGCTAAGGCACAATTTTACCGCAGTGGATTCTTTAACAAGCAAAATTTCCGCTTTGACCAAACGAGTACTCACGAGTGGTTGTTGAACAGCCGATGCCTCTATATAGTGACCGTTCGGGGTGGTTACTGTGAATGGTGTTCGCAATCGCGGGAGGACTTCTGGTGTCCAGAAATTGGAGATATGATTCTGGACGGAATGTAGTTTCAACAGAATGGTGGCCACTTGTTATAACAGCCAACGAGACATTGGCTCTTTTGCGCAAAAAAATCAATGATCGCTTTATTTAACGTCGTGGTTCTTTTGAACAGGTCGACACGATGATGTGATATGACATTATTGGATTTCTTGCCTTTGGAATACATATTTTAAAAGAAAATTGGATATTAATGTTTTCTTCTAAATTTTTCAGCTTTGGATCTTGATTGATTTTTGGTTTTTAATAAAAAAGGTTTAACGGTATTTTATTTTCAATATTTCGATAACAATTTGTTATCATCATCAGGAAAATTATCATAAAATTTTAATTTTCCTGATGATGATAACAAATTGTTATCGAAATATTGAAAATAAAATGCCGTTAAATCTTTTTTATAAAAAACAAAAATCAGTCAAGATCTTAAGCTGGAAAATTTAAAAGAAAACAATATAACCAAGATAAAACAATACGAATATTTAATTGGATATTAATATGAACAATTTGCGAGAATAGATATAATAAATGGCATTTAAACTCAATTATAGTTCAAAGTACAGGGTGGCCCAGAAAGACCGAAGAGGTGTGAATTGCTTATAACTTTTTATTTAAGAGATATTTTTTTAATTTTTTTTTTTTAAATACATTAAATTTATGGGGAATATTTTAGGATTAGTTATTAAAAATGATATCCCGCAAGTGGTGGCCATATTCTGCTTCGCACAAATGTGCTCTTTCCAACACATTTTCCATGACCTTTCGCAAAACTTCCGGTGGTATGTTGTTAATTTCTTCTCGAATATTGGTTTTTAACTCCTCAATAGTCCTAGGCTTATTAACATAAACTTTTCCTTTTAAATAGCCCCAAAGAAAACAGTCTGGAGCGGCTAAATCCGGGGAACGCGGAGGCCAATTAAAATTGCTGTTACGAGAAATTATTCTTTCACCAAAGATGTCGCGTAAGAGAGTCATTGTGGCCCTCGCAGTGTGCGCTGTGGCTCCATCCTGTTGGAACCATATTTGCGGATGGTTTTCCACGGCTGGCCTTACAAAATTTTGCAACATGGCCCGATATCGATCACCATTGACGGAAATGGCGACACCTTGTTCATTTTCAAAAAAAAATGGGCCAATGATCCTTTCTGAAGAAACACCGCACCAAACGGTACACTTAACTGGGTGCAATTGTCGTTGATGAAGTACTCTCGGGTTTTCCGTAGCCCATATCCTACAGTTTTGCTTGTTAACGAACCCATTT
Source organism: Thecocarcelia acutangulata (assembly GCA_914767995.1). Classification (NCBI taxonomy): domain Eukaryota; kingdom Metazoa; phylum Arthropoda; class Insecta; order Diptera; family Tachinidae; genus Thecocarcelia; species Thecocarcelia acutangulata. The sequence goes on from OU612097.1 coordinate 17,416,532, forward strand.
AATTGAAAATGGGCTTCGTCACTCATTATTAAGTTATGAATAAAATTTGGATTCTCTTGTGCTTTTTGCTGGAAATAAATTGCATAGTCAAGTCGTTGCTGGTAATCTGTTGGTTTCAATTCTTGGACAAGTTGAATTTTGTATGGAAACAATCCTATGGTGTGCAAAATTCGCTGCAGCGACGTCCTTGAGAGGCCCAGTTGTGACGAACGTCTCCTGGTTGATGTTTCTGGATCCTCCCGAATACTCTCCTGTACCACTTGAATATTGTCAGCCGTGTGGACAGTTCGGTGTCTGCCGGGACCAGGAAGGTTCCTTACTGCTCCTTGTTCTCGAAAATTTGCAACCAGACGGTTTATTGTTGACTGAGAGGGTGCAACCCGCACATTAAATTGACGACGGTATGCACGCTGAGTCAACACAATGGACCGTTGATTTGAAAAGTAAATTTCAACAATTTGGGCACGTTGTTCAATTGTGTATTGCTCCATTATAAATTATCCAAGTCTTCTTTACAAAATACTGAAAAGAAAAGAAAAAAAAAATTATAATAAAAAAGTTATAAGGAATTCACACCACTTCGGTCTTTCTGGGCCACCCAGTATTTGAAAATATTGTTATGTTTTTGCCTTTAAAAACGCTTTGCGGATTTTTCAATATATTTAATACTATTCGCTTTAAATTTTTTTGTCTTTTTTTAACGCCCGAAATAATTGCTGGTAGAAACTAGGTATAATAAGGTAGGTATAATCTACAAAATTGCTGAGTTCACAAATATTATGGAAGTCAGTCATAAATTGGTCATCTTTAGAAGCCCTCCGAGGCGGTTGACCCTAAAATGTTAGAATTATATATTGCATGGGAGCCTCCTTAGAGAAGGTATTTAAGGGGCAGATATGTTCACAAGAAATGAGTGTCGGTCTTACATTTTACCCCCAAAAGAGCTACTCAGCTACAGTTATATAGCTTCTTGTGAATTTTCTTTTGTGTTTTCTTTGATCTCATCCTACCGTCCTAGTTTTTTTGCTCGTTAATTTTTTTCCATACCCTACAAAATAAGGGGTTTTAGCGAATCCATATCCAAAAATCTTGCATTAATTGACCCCTAGTGTACATACGTCTACCATTTTTGCGAAGGTGGGAGAAAATTACATTGGAGTGCGTTAGTTTCGGTCAACTGTTGCTTGTAGGGTAGTGGGGTATATTCTTTGTACATTATTATGGTTTTGAATTTTCCATCTCTGATTTGCACGGATGTTTGTTCTGACAACTTGAACTTTACACAAGAGCTTTATTGTTATTTTTATTTGCTGAAGCATCCATCACATTTATTCAATGTTTGTCATTCTCTTTGCATTAAGTAGATACCAACAAACATATGTACTTACTTGTGTGCATGTGTATTCAGATTTAAACATATGTGCTTTGTATATATGTACGTTTATATGTATATAAGATATACTGTAGAAATGTATGTATACACGAACATATATAGATATGTACATATGTATAAACATCTGATACATAAGTTTATAGATGTAAATTTTAAGTATGCATGTGCTATAAAAAAATTGTTGAGGTTTGATGTGGTTTATTCCATGTGTTTGACATTATTGTTGTTGTTCTATTTGCGGTTTTGTCAGTTATTTGTTGGTGTTTATTAAATGATTTTTTCGTTCCCTTCTTTACTTATTTATTACTTTCTACATTATTCCAACTTGCTGCATATGGAATATAACACACATATGCACATACATACATATGTGTCATTTAGTGGTTTTTGTTTTTCTGCTCTCTTTTGGGTCGATAAAAGTTTTACTTTGTTTCGTTTATTTGAGGTTTCTTTCTAAAATGTTTGCTTTTGATTTCTATTATTTACTGTGTGTTTGCATGCACTTTTTCCCATTTACTTGTGTTGGAATCATGCAAACTGTTTACAGCTGCTGTGTTTAGTGTTTTGCAGTAAATATTTACATGAGTACGATGCTCTTGTGTTTTACGTTTTCTGTATTTTCTCTTCTTCTGCAGTTGGAAGAAATATGAAATTTGAAAGCAATAATTTTCTGCACATGACAACCGTATTCGTGTCAAAATCATTGCACTTGGAATTTTTTTTTCTTAACATGAGGTTCGATGCGCTCATGTTGTATGTGTGATGTTGGCTATGAATGACAAATAAAGAGGCTTGATAGGAAATTTACAGTTCGCATTGCTGCATTCACCCAATTCATGCGAGTAATATAAAGGGCGGCTAAATTTTAAGTGCCGATGTTGATTTTGAATAAGTCTCAGGCCACGTACACACGGTTGTCAGATGTTACAATATTGTAAGATTTGGCAACATTCTGACAATGTAGCGACAATGAAGAATTGTCCCGCAGAAGTAAATTGTGTGTTCAGACGATCGTAAGAAAATCTTACAATTTCATTGTCAGATTATGGTCTGACAAATAATTCACTTGACAACAAAACTTGTCAGTTCACACGGTTGTTAGATGAAAAAAATTGCCAGACATGTTGTAAGGCATTGCCACTTACGTATATCAACAACTATCTGTTTGGCAGTGTTGCTCATCAAACTTTTTTTTGACAATGATGCCATTGTCAGGTGCATTAACTTTTTTTTTTTTTTTTTTGGACCAGCACTCAGGGGATGACCCCTACATATGCAGTGCATTGTACTGGAACTAGGAAACTAGGTTATGATGAGGTAGGAAAGAGGGAGTAGTGTTCGTGGAGGTTTAACTTAAACAATAACAACAGGAAAGACTAAAACAAACTCTATTGCAGCAGTTAAAATGTTGGAATTAAGTTATTTAAAACTGATCCCTGCCCAGTGTATATACCTTCGACCTTGCTCAGATTAGCAAAATTTAGTCCAACACCTTCCTCACTACAAGGTAATGAAGTACATTCAGAAGAAATTAATATTGTGCATATAAAGAAAACGCGGACAACGGTGAAAGAAGAAACAAAAAAAAAACAAAAAGAAACGCGTGTACACATACTGCTACCTATTCTGGTGCACTTTGATTTCATACGAAATTAATAATGAACATATATATGTACATAAAAAATACGAACAACGGTAAAAAAAGAGAGTAAGAAAAATAAACACATGTGCACAGCTTACTACCTATTACGGGCAATTTGGTTTTATATGAATTTAATTAATGAACGTACATATATAGAAAATACGGACAGCAATAACAAAAGACATGTGCACACGACGAGAGACAGAACACTACTCAACTTTATACATCTGACAATTAAAACTGAGCTTACAATACCAGCCAATTATCTGGCAATGCCGACGAAGAGTGTTCTCACGATTGTCAGATGCCTGACAACATTGTCGTCTTACGATTGATTGACAATGGTTTTTCTGACAACGTTGTAAGTTAAAAATTGCCAGTTCACACGATTGTAATACATTTTTAGATAATTTGCTTTTGAACTCGTATTTATGTTTACACACAAAAGCTTTATGTCGTAAAGTTTAAGTTCTTTTGCCTTCAAGTTTGCATATTTTTTGGCATTTCATTTTAAACTTGACGGCACTATCAAGTCTGTACCCTTTTCCATTCTCTTTCCCCGTCCTCCAACAAACTCAAGACTTGAAGAGTGAAACTTGATGCGCCGAAAAATCTCATCCTTCAGCTCTTAAATTGTTGCTGGCTTTATCGACGTGCACCTTTTTTTCAAATGGACTCAGTTTTTAATTGCCGAACTTTTTAGCAATTTTCTTTTGGCATTGCTTTCTTGTCCACACACAAAAACTTTTTTCGGCAATTCTTGAGCTTTCTCTACTTATTATTTCATACGATTTACATTGTATATGCACACACACATACACACATGAGAGAAAAGTAAGAAATTGCTGACAATTGCCGCGAACCGGCAATTCTTTTTCCCTTCTTAATTCTCTCACCGAAGGCTTCTATAAAGATAAGAATTGCCGAACTAAAGTTGCTGTGTAACCTGGCACTTAACGCTTGTAAGACCTAATGTTGCTTATTAATACACAAACAAACGACCTCAATTTCTGCTTCATCTGTACTCATGGATGGTATAAATATTGAGGAATCGGATGTTCTTAGAATGAAGTACAGTGTGATATTCGTTAGACTGAACACATTTTTCATGTCTCCAAAGAAGCATTCAAGTGACTTGGTTTTTTGAAACGGTGTAAGATGTACTTCACTCCATCCGACCTCCTTACTATTTATACCACCTACATCCGACCGAAAATGGAATACAACTCTCATGTTTGGGCCGGTGCCTCAAAGTCTATTTTGGGGTTATTCAACCGTGTGCGGGAGAGGGCGAAGAAGCTCATCGGTGACAGTAGAGTATCCAACTCTATTGACTCACTGGAGCATCGACGCAGTGTGGGGTGCGTTAAGGCCGGAGCACAGAGAAACCGTTGTACTTCGTCCGTCTCCTTTTTAAACTGACATCAAGTATACGAAGTATGAAGTTGTACTTTGTTAACGGATGTAAATTCCACTATTTTTTATTTTAATTTGATTAAAATTTTTTTATTTATTATTATAGACACACCACAGAAAATCTAACACAATTTCTTTTAATTTTATTTTTTATTTTTGAACGAAAATTAAATCTATATATACAAAAAATATTACCAGATAGTTGTCTAATTTCTCAACGTACGTTAAAAGGTGCTCAACTTTAATACTTAACGTTGACGGAGAAGTACGGAATGTGACAAAGGTCATAAGAATACATGTATTTCAACTTAGTTGTCAGTTGAAAAAGGCGACGTATAGCGTACAACAGATTCTATGTGTCCCGGCATTTCCTATGTTCTATCGTTACTACAATGGCTTTGACGAGATTAGGGATCTTGTTCCCGAAACGCGCACATTTTTACGTAGCACGCGTTCATCATCCAGAGCTCATTATCCAAAAAGTTGTCAGCTGCGCTGGTAATTTCACATGTTATTAATTCGCCTTATTTTTCGAAAGTATCGAAAAGCAGAGAACAAAATTTCAAAAAATTGAGTTATATTCACTATGGGCCATATTCAAAAAAAATCTTACTTGGGTTTTAACGCATACGTTAGTTACCAAACACATTAGCACTAACATACCTTTCGTTAGTCTCACGTAGAAACACCCTAACTCGCCTTTTCCCTGAATTGAACTTTTTTAGGGATTCTATTACGTTTCACACAAGTACACAAAGATTTAATTATATAATTTCATACATATCGCTCTTCCAAGGAATTGAGCAAAATAAGTTACTTTTAGATGTACCTATTTATACAGTTTCCATTACGATTTTTCTCTCTCCTGTAAAATTGCAAATATTTTTGTTAGGGCCTTTCTACATGAGACCAACGATTTGTTAAAAAAGTTAATGCAAAAACAGTACTTTAGCTGTTAAATGTAGTAAGAAATTTAATTGTTTTGTTCTGGCAATGTCATTATGTTCACTTGTGATTTTGTGTATAGTGATGTATGAAAACTAATATTCGAAAACTGAAAAGCAAATTAAAAAACTATGAAATTATTATTAGTACATAAAATAACATATTTTTGACAAACATTTCCTGGATTTGCCTTTTTAATATATGAAATTGAGAAAACTTAATAGGATTACTTATACTAGAATTATTATTATTATTATTATTATTATTATTATTATTATTATTATTATTATTATTATTATTATTATTATTATTATTATTATTATTATTATTATTATTATTATTATTATTATTATTATTATTATTATTATTATTATTATTATTATTATTATTATTATTATTATTATTATTATTATTATTATTATTATTCGAATAACGTTTTTCGTTGTATTCCTTTAATTGAAAGCGCATCACTAACATATATCTTATGTATATTTCTCTTTCAAAATTAATATTTTAAGTTCACACAAAATGTAACATTCTAATTTATGTATTTAACAATTATAATAAATTGTTTTTGTTAGTATTTTCTATAAAACTGTGAATTTAGATAAAAATCATAATCAAGAAACCAAATTTCATTTTAACGTACAGTTAAAGTGTCGCATTCAACTTTTAACGTATGGTAAGTAATAATTAGTTTTGGATACAACGTTAGGAAATTTTTCTTAACATTTGCTTACCAAGCTTTAAGTTTTTTTGCATACGGCCGTATATCTTTCAAAAATTTCTAAAGTCTACAGTGTAATTAGGGAAGTTCCTATGAAATGCCGACATATAGACAGCTGGTATAAATGTTAGAAGCTAATATATTGAATAAAACTCAATTAATAAAATAATAATAATAGTTACTGAAGTGGATTTATATTATAATAAAAATTAAAATAAATTAACATGTTTTTCAAGTAAAGCGGCCCATACACGTTTCAAATCAATTGTGAATTGAGTCTTTCAAATTAATTGATTATTGCCCATACACTTCATAAACTGAATTGAAAGATTTTCACTCAACTATTAAATTCAATGAAATTATAGATAATTTTAAAAATATATAACGTCCCCTTTGTAAAAACACTACAATTATAAATTTTAAGACCTGATCAAGAGACTCGAACACACACAATACAATCGAATTGAAAAACTTGCTATTCAACTTAAAAAAATCAAAAAATTTAATTTTTCTTCAACCTACTCGACAACTGACAAAGTCATACACGCTTTGATTTGGATAACAACCGACTCAGTTGCCAACTGAGTTGAAACGTGTATGGGGTGCTTAAACAAATACGTATGAATTTTGGTAATTTTTTCCCATATTTGATTACTTTTTAAAAAATTCTGGTTGTCATCATTTTTTTTATAGTGGCAGCATTGATTGTGTGCATGTTTTGTTTTGTTTAACATTATCTGTGTTTATTTGATATTGGCAATGATATACATCTATATTTTATTTTAAATTTATTTAGCTGCGAAAAAATACATCACTTCCAATCGATAAATTAAAAATAAATAAAATGAGTTTGTCACAATAGATACACTCTCCTTCTCTCTCTCTCTCTCTATCTCTCTCTTAAGTAACAGCAGTTTGCTCTTAAAACTGCTGCCGATATCACCAACTGATTGAAATTTATAATAAATTTGCAATTTTGCAAGCATTTAATTAGCATTTTAATTAGAAAAGCTTATAAGTAAAAGAAGCAAAAAATGGGCAAAATATTATAATTTATTTGATCATTCGAGTTACACTTCTAACTCTCTTTCTCTCTTACATCCATTACTTTCTTTGCTGTTTGATAATTTTCTGTGAGAAAAATACGATAAAATACTTGATTTGTTTCAAATTGACATTTTCTCCTTATAATTTATGTTATTTCGTTTTTTTCATCTTTGTTGTTTTTTTTTTTTTTTGGCAATTTATACGTACATATGTATATACAAATGTAGATTTTCTTTGCTACTCACTATGTCGCCACTTAATAAATGTTCTAGTCTCACATCGTACGATCATTGATAAAGTGCTAAAGAAAGCCATACCAAGCGAACTTGGGCGCTGCGCGTTTTCCTTCTCGTCTATTTTTGAACGCATTAAAATTATTATTTTTTTCCATTGACTTTCTGTTTCTAGCGGCAATGGCCGCTTACGAGTAATAAAGGAAAATAATAATTTCGGGCCATAAAGTAATAAAACTAAAAAATGTTCTGAAATGAAAATAAATCTCTGGCAAGAGAACTGAACATGTAATTGCGCAAAGAAATTTCGGTTTTCCATAGAAACAAGTATAAAGATTCCAACTTACACTTGACAAAGATGTGCGGCATTATTGAAAAAATAAAAAAAATTAAATATAACAACAAAGTTTAATTTAACCAGAAACATAAAATAAGATGTTTGAACTTTTGGAACCACCAAAATACTTGATGGATACAACTGGTTCCCCCCAATTACCTCGTCATAATAAATAAAAGTTTGAAAAAAGTGATTTTCGTTGCTACTTCGGCGTTTACATTGAACGCTGCTAGTAGTGATCATTATCACTGCTTGAATTACAAACAAAATCAGGAAAACAAAAAAAAAACTTTATTTTTGCTTAAAACACGATGCAAATTTCGAAAAATTTGCTACGAGTAATTTTCATGCTGTCAACAATTGTAGCAGTTACAGGTGAATGAAATTTTTTTGATTTTTTTTTTAGTTGGCTAGTGCTCAGCAAAAGAATGAATTTGGTTGAGAGAAAAAAGAAAAAAAAATTTTAAATTTTTAGAAAACTTGAATGAATGTAACAAGGTACATTAACGTCTGCCAGGTGGCAGCGCTACGGCATGTGACAATTTTTTGCTACTGGCAATATAGTAAGCCATTTACGTCAAATGTGTTGTTCACTTTTCGAAACTGAATTTAGTGATTTATTATTCTGAATTAAACATTTAAAAATTATTTTGTGAACTTAAAGATAATTCAAATAAAAATAGCCTTTTATTGTGAAAAGGTACTTTTACAGTTTATTAATGTGAAAAAAGTTATAAATATTTTTGACAAGGTTAGCTTACCACATGCCTGGTTTTGTTGTATTGTAGTAATTTTGCTCTAGTGCTGCCACCTTGTACACGTTAATGCACCTTCGAATGTAACATATGAAAATAACAGCAATGTCGAGAATGAACTGAAGAGCTAGAAGGGAGTATAAATTAAAGAAGTTGGAGGAAAAAAAATAATAATGTGGTACCAATTTTAGTACTTCAATTAAAACAAAATAATTATAGCTGAACTTTAAAAAGTTTGTAGGCAAAATAAAAAAAATCTAAAATAATAAAACTTGCAGCTTTAAAAAACTGTACTTGCAAAGAAAAATCTACCAGAAAGTTAACACGCAGAAAAAATAAATGTTTGCAACGAAAATAATTGTATTGTTATAGGTAGTTGAACGCTATTGATTTGGCTCACTACAGTTTTGTAAGAAAAATGTTATGAATAACTATAGTAAATTCTGGTTCAACATTGTTATGATTGGAAGTAACCACAATATTAATAAAGGTTACCATAATAATGCCTTAGTTAACCATGTTATTATGCCAACCAACCATATTATTTTCACTAAACAGCCACATTAATTTCACAGCTTTATTGGCATAGAACCATATTTTTGCTATAACTCACAATCTACATATTTAATAGGCAAACACGTTTTTTTAAATCCCTTAAGTAGAAAACACACGATAAGTTTTTAGTAATGTATATGTAATTTTTTCCACTGCAAAATACCTCATATCGTCTGCTACCTCAAAAGCCTTGCTTCTGCAAGAACCAAGTTGCTGAAAAGTTTGGCTCTCGAACCGATTTTTACTGGCTCTTTTGTTTTTAAGGTTTGGGCTTGCGAGCCGTATTTTTTTTAGCTCGCGTGCTCAAACTTATTACGGCTTGCAAAGTTTTTCAGCTCGGTTCGCGAGCCTAAAATGGCTCGTTTTAAGGTTTGGGCTCACTAAATTATTGGCAAAATTATTGGCTCGTAGGCACAAAATTTAAAATGTAAAAGAGCGCAAACGAGCTGAAAAAGGAACAAACTTTTCATACATATATGGTCTAATAAAAAAATAACCGTTATTTTCAAATTTGGTCAGTTACGTATGTCCGATTTTTGCACTTTTTTGGTACATACATATGTCTGTTATATAGGTTGACAATATCAGCCGTTTCAGATTGTCAGTTTGTATTTGTTTTGGTGCACTCTTCGATTTTTTTAAACTAAATTTTGAGCAAAAACAACGTCGCATGGACATCGCTCAGGAGCGACGATCCAGATTTCCTCAAAAAGATCATAACTGGTGACGAATTATGCGTGTATGGCTATGACATTGAAACCAAAGCCCAATCATGATAATTGAAGCGGTCAGAAGAGCAAAGACCGAAAAAAGCACGTCAAGTTTGGTCGAACGTGAAGGTTTTGCTCACTGTTTTTTTCGACTGCAATGACGTGGTGCATCATAAATTCTTGCCACAAGGTCGTATGGTCAAAAAGGTATGCGTCGCTTGCGCGAATCAATTCGACAGAAACGCGCCAGAATTGTGGAAAAAACAATCATGAATTTACCATCATGATAACGCACCACCTCACTCATCGATGATTGTGCGTGAGTTTTTGGCCAAAAACAAAACCGTTATCAAGCCTCATCCACCGTATTCCCGGACGTGGCCGCGCTGACTCTTTCCTCTTTCGAAAACTGAAGACAACGATGAAAGGAAAGCGTTTTACTACGAGTGAGAAGATAAAAAAAATTGAAACAGGAGCTTTGGAAAAAACGCTGGCATATATGTATGTATTATATCTGAGGAGGACTACTTTAAAGGGGACGAGATAGTTGATGAATAAATAAATACTTAAACAAATTTTTTTTTAATAACGGCTATTTTTTGATCAGCCCTCGTATGTTTATGTATGTACACTTAAATGTAGGCAAAACGAAGCGATGACGTATAACAAAGCGTTGTAAATGTATGTACATTTGCACGTACATACTATAAATGATGAGCAAGAAATGTATGCCATCACAGCATAATGCAGCTACCTAAAATGAAATGTTTTTGTACAAGCATAGGTTTTGTTTTAGATACGTTGTACCCAAAAACAAAGCTCGCGATCGACTCCTTTCAGCTCCAGCTGAATTTGTTAGAGCCAAAAAATTCAGCTCCTCGCGCGAGCTTTACATTTTCAGCTCGCAAGCCTAAAAATATAGCGCTTTTGAAATTAGAAAATAAATTTCGCTCGCGAGTGAGCTCAATTTGAGCGCTCTTTGTACTCTGAATGTTACTAAGTCTACTGATGATTACAGCCCGTCTACATTAGACATGAAACACTGTTAAGACATACTGTTAAAATATACCTTTGACGGCTCGATTGTTATATGGTGGAGTACCCGTATGTCTTGATTTTTCATTATTTTAACTCCGTCAACAATAGCACATCATCACTTTTTATGCCCTTGTTTATAGTTTGTGGAAAAATATATGTTTTTATTGCAAAATTTATAATCTAAAATAAGAATTTGAACTTTTTTTTTTGCCAATTTCTCTTAATTTGAAACAATTTTTACTTTTTCCATATTAATATGTCATTTTCTGTTAAGACAGAGCTTTTAAAACAGACGTCTTAACAGCCGTGTCAAGACGGCAAGAAAACATTAACATTTGCAGTCTACAACTGACAGTAACAGTATTTTGCTGTTCCTGTTAGTGTTCTCGTGTCAGGTGTGGACAGCAATTTATGGTAGCTTCTATTAAATGTCGACGTATGGACAGCTAGAAACCATAGAAAATAAATCGTTTACGATTATTTTGAATATTAGAAGCTAATAAAGTTTTGTCTTAATATCTTAACATAACGTCTTTATGTGGCAATAAATATGCCACAATTGTCAAATTTAAATGCGTCTATAAAATTTGCATTGAGTAGACCACACATTGTAGTATTTTGCATTCCATTGCTCTACTAATTGCTTGTCACGATCTAAAATGCAAAAGCCCGTGACTAAGAAAAATTAATGAAAAAATAAATTTAGTTTTTTTCAGTTATGCCTTTTTTGTTTTAGCTGGCGTTATGTTTAACTGTAAATTGTTCAATTTCTAATGCATTGTGGTGTTAACTTTATTTTTTGCAGATTGTTGTTCTAGCCGAATATTATTCTTAAAAGAGCAAACTTTTAATATCATACAACAACACAAAATGCAACAATACCAACAACATATTGGCCATGAGCCGGCAAATGAGAAGTACGAGCAACATGTTTTTGCCGGCAATTTGGGCAACGAACAAATCAACAACAACAAACATCACATCAACATCAACAGCGATGATGAAACCGTCTCTGAAGATCAAACAGCCGAAGCTTCCGGCAAGGACAGGCCGCCACCACCCCAGGAAAAAGGTGGTGGTGGCGGCAAAGTGCCCATTGGCTTGGAAGACATCAAGCCGTTCGGCAATTTTGGCAAACAGTTGAGTGAATTGATTTTAAAAGATGCTGCCCTGCAGGGCAACAAACACAATGAAAATCCTGGTTATCAATTGATGGACATCTATCAGAGCATCATGGATAACGTACTATCGTTCGCCTGTACCGGGCAATTTCTGACGGACTTTTGTTTAAATGGTGGTCGCTGCTTTCGGGTACCCATGGGCAATCAGAGTCTCTTTTCGTGCGAATGTGCCGACGGTTATGTGGGTGAGCGTTGTGAATCAAAAAGTGTAAATGGTGAGTGATTTCGAATGAAGAAAACTATAATGAAAATAATTGCTTTTCTTGATTTTCTTGCAGGAGTTTTTGTGCCCCCTTCAGCTTTGGATCATAGGAAACCGAAAATTTTAACGGCTCGTATTGTATTTTCCTTTCCCATGCTTATTTTCTTGACGGTTATTTATTTATTTTTCGGCATGATTATTGTTTTCAAATGTCAGCCTCCGTTTCGCGCGAAATATTCGCCTCAGACTTCAAGAAGAGCAGCCGGTTTGCTCTTAACCTGACTTAACAAACCGTTACTTCTTGTATTTAAAAAGGACTCGGGTAAAATGAGACAAGTGCAATTTCTTCTACAATTATGTCGGTTTTTTTCGGAAACTTTAAAGCTTTTCCAAAATCTTCATTTAATTGAAGCTTTAGCATATATTTGTTTTGATTAGAACTTGATTTAGTTTTTTAAATAATATTAACATACCTTAAAATTTATAACAATTTATTATGCTGCTCAATTAATTTAGTTTTGTTTCTTTACTGCGCGCAGTAATTTTGTGCTTAAGTTTAATTAATTTAAATATTTACCACTTTTTTTCGTGTTTAAGTAGTTTTCCATGGAAAGTAGTTGATTTTTTTCTTCGTGTTAACTTAGATTTTCTTTTCTTAACTTTCTAAGTCAAAAGCGCGCTTTTGCTATTAAGTTTTGAATTTAACTGCACGCGGCCGCGTATAGTTTGTAGTTTACTTTACAACTTCTGAAGCGCTTTCAGATGTTCTAATTATTTTTTCATTTATTTTCTCTTTAATTAAGGTAATTAGTTTGTAACTTTTCAGTTGCACCCCTATTTTCTCCCCTGTAGTGTAAATTTATTTATTTCGATATACATACCTATACATATATTCTTTTTTGTAACTCATTATAAGTTTGTGAAAAAAACTTTTTATATAAACAATAAACTGACGTAATAAATATTTGATAGATAAAGTGTTTTCCTGAAAAGTTTTCAGATTTGTTTTTAATTCAAGTTGCATATCACAGCGAGAAGTTTTTGACATGCTTATAGCCAAACATTACACAAGTTCAATGCTCAAGTCTGACATTGCCGTAATTAAGTTTGCGATGTGTAATCATATTGCTTGCTACAGCAAGGAAACAAAAAATGGAAAAAATACGCTTGTGGTGTAAAAGGCTTTATAATGATTTTTGCTCAGTTCACTGTGTAAACACTTCTATACACTACACAAACGCACTGTGCAGTGCTAGATTTAAGCATTGAATTTGTGAAGTGTATGCCCGGCATAAGTCACTCGTATGAAATAATAAATAAAGTATACGCTTCACTAACATTTACTAAAGAAACAAGGGGTATAGTGTGTAGCAGCGCAACCTAAATAAGGGCGCAACGTAGTTTAACGCTTGGCCTTTACGCTGCAGTTTAAATAGGAGCGTTAAGTGCCAGATCAGACACAGCAACTTTAGTTGGACAATTCTTGATTTTATAGAAGCTTTAAGTGAGGGCAATATGAATGGAAAAATAATTGCTGGTATCCAGCAATTCTCAGCAGTTCCTTACTGTTCTCTCATCTATATAAATGTTAGAATATAAAGCTAGAGAAGGATCAAGAATTGCCGAAAAAAGTTTTTGTGTGTGGACAAGAAAGCAAGTCTAAAAGAAAATTGCGAAAGTTGGCCAATTAAAATCGCTCTGTCTGATCTTTCTCTGATGTTGTTCCATGTGCCATAAAAAATCGCTAAACCGAACTGATAAATAGTGCTAAAATCGTTAAATTAGTATCGAATTAAATCAATTTCCAAACAACGTTATCGGGCGAAATTATTACCACATATGGTGTTTTTCTCTATCGCCTTCATATACATATTCAAAAATATGGTGGCGGAAAAATAATCACCCTATAGTAAGATGAAATATCTTCAGTAAAAGGCGTTTTATATCAATAGTATTTGACATTTGTGAAGTAGACAGCTGCAAAATACAAACAGACACATAATGGAGCACTGTACTCGGCAAGAGCGGAGTGGTGTTAACGTGAATTTTGTCGTAGATTTCCTAATAAACAAAAATTTAGTTTCTGGGCTCGTTAGAGTTTTTGACAGTCGCAACAAATCTTTTGAGGTCTGTGAGGTTTTTATATATGTGAGGTTCTTTTCAAAGCACTAATTTATTTAAATTTGCTTGATATGTTGGTATCACTAGCCTAATTTCTAAACGGGCGTCAGCTACAAGAGTGGCCGTGTAGCAGTGGTGTCGTCAAAATATTCGTTCTCATAAGAACTTGTATATCTAAATTTTGACGTTTGTACGCGGCAGCCTTCTGTGGTGAATATGTTTAATGCAATAGATGTGTGTTGAACATGTTAAATGTACTTGTGTTTAGTTCGTTATCTGTTTTAGACACAAACCTTACAGTAAACTCATTGAGATGCAAGGGTTTTATAATTGGCTTATGTCTAAAGCAAATATAAGAGCGGACTCGATACAAGTATAAAAAAGAGGTTTGTGTCCAAAAGTGGACACTGAACATGTTCCACTCAAGTCTACTACACACTACAGCGTTTGGTTAGTACGTGTTTTACAATGAGTAAGCCAAATCGAAGACGTGCTTTAGCAATTAAAATAAAGTTAGCCTTGGAGCCGGCTATGCCAACTTTGACAACTTTTATTATGAGTATTTAGGGAAGTTTGGTCCACGTTATACTATCAATTCTAGTTGTTTGATCGCTTAACACCGTTTTGTTTAAGTATGAACCTGCAAGTACGAGCAAGCAAAATGTTGGATGCATTTTTTCCATTATGTGCTTTTGAGGTTTCAAACATCACAAGATTTCTTTTAATTACCACAAGTTGAAAGCTTTGAAACAAAAAGCTTTGCAGAAGCAGCTAGCACGTGCGAAACACAAAAACAAACATCTGATTTCAATCCAAAAGCTTGTTAGGGAATACTGTTTCGTCACAAACCAAACCATCATTACACCTTCTTCTTAACTGGGCAACACGAACCACTGAAATATCAGACAAAAATTGCAGACAGCATGACGCATTTTGTGTTGAAAATCAAGAGGTATTTTATGTGAAGAGAGAGAGAGAGAGCAAGCGAAAGAGCATTTAAGGGCATTGAAATACAGAGAGACCAATTGTTACAAATGATGAAAATGCTTTTATCACAAAAGTGTTAATCTGTTTCAGAGTTGCATAGCTGGTGAGTACGATGGATGGTAAAACTCTCACGGGAATAGACTACTTATGCGGGCATGTTCGTGATTGCTTTTGCAGGTGTGGGTGTTGATAATAAAAACAAACAATAGTGGCTTAAAGAACAAAAAAAAAAGAAAGAAAATAACTGAGAACACTTATGTGAAGAGAGTAAAAGAGATGATATAGCCCAATTTAAATTTATGTTTGTTTGTTGTGTGGGTTGTTTTAATGGGCCAGCAATGGAATGAGTGCCAGAATTTATAGTTTGGGAGGGTGTATGTTTGTATTCGTATGTATGTACATATGTATGTCTGTAGCTGTAAATGTCTTTTGTGAATTTCGCTTTCGCATTGTTATTACTGGAAGTTAACCATGTTTGCCGGTTACACATGATATTGTTGTTAGTACTGTTGTTGTTGTTATTGCTATTTTATGTATTATGTTGTGAAGGAGCTTTTGTTTTTGTCAACGCTCTGCTGGCTGCTGACGATGGTGTCGGCTTGTGATAATGATTGCAATCATTAAACATGGAAGAAGAAATGAATGAATGCTTAGCAATGGAAAATTGTTACCAAGTGCCAAAACAGCTGTTATAACGGTTTGTCTGCATGCATGTGCATATTGGTGCGTGTGTGTGTGTGTGTGCTTGCTATGTTTTTGTTACCAGATATCAAGAGTGTATCATACAAATACTATAAAACTTTAGCAAGAGTTAGAGAGCCAGTTTGTGCAATGGGTGTGGGTGAGTTTAGGTTGAATTTATATTACGCACGTGATTTTGAACATTTGTAGCTAAAGTTTTTTTTTGCGCTCACAAGCACGTTTTCAAACATTTTTGCTGGCGAGTTTTTAGTAACAAAAAAGGGTTGGGTTAGTAATTTTGTGTTAGGCCAATAAAGCAAAAACAATGAAAAAAATAAATAAATAAAAACTAAAAGAAAAAGTGAAAATCAAAGATTTAAGTTGTAATATATCAGCAATTCAGAAAACACTTTTGTTTTGCGAAAATGTTATGAAAAGTAAAGCCTTACCTTATTTTTAGCATACAAGTGTACAATATGTATATATGAAGGTGTTTTAATTAAGATATCTTGTAATTGCTGAAATTCTTAATACATTAGAAATCCTAATCCTAAATCCTGTTTATAATATTTTGATTGGTATCAATGTTAAAAGCTAATATAGGGAATAAAACTTAGTTGCTTTTGTATTAGATATCCTTAAAAAATATTTTTTTTTAATATATTTTTGTGTATTATGAAAATAACTTTAAAAATATTCATTTCAATTAATCTTTCGGTTTTTACCTATAAACTATTTTTTCCAAAATTTTTTATTGTAAAACAGGCTTTGTCAAACCCCTCAAAAAAAAGGGATTACTATACCACTAAAAACGCTTTGCAAATACAGAAATGTTCCATAAAAATAAGCCCCCTCCACTAGCCACCGCTAAAAGCTTCAGCTAGATGTGCGTTTGTTAGAAAAGCAAAGATGAAACAGAAGAAAAGTAGCTTTGAAAATAATATACGAGTAATATTGCGTTAGGGTAAAAATATAAAAAAAATTAATAATTTTTTTAATACTTGCACTGGGCAAAATTGACCCACTGATATCACATGCGCTTTACTTTTCATTATTTCAGAACTAGGTTTAAGAAAGAGATAAAACAAAAAATTCATATTTGTAGGTAGAAAGTGGTCCGACCAAAGAGCACAGTATTAATTGTTAATAAAACAAAAAGTTTTCAGAGAATTATCTTAATACTCGTTTTTTTTTATTATGATAAAATGCTCTTTGACAAGTATCGGCTAAATGTTTGCCACGGCTTCTTTGTGCACCTCTATCCGAAGGTCTATACTTGCAATGACTGAGACTTAGTTGAGGTCCAATAGCGTTTATATATCGAATTATCTCATCGTTTAGTTCGTGAATTGTTCTTGGCTCATATACTTTTTCTTTTATATATCCGCAAAGAAAGAAGTCCAACGGTGTCAAACCGCATCTTCTTGATGGGTAAAAATACCGTTCAAGCTCAGCTCCATCTGAAACAACAATAAAACGTTGGTTTGCTAACTTCAAACGTGGTCGTAGAGACGCCGATGATGCAGAACGCAGTGGACGTCCAAATGAGGCGGTAACACCAGAAAACATAAAAAATCTATAAAATCGTTTTGAATGATCGAAAAGTGAAGTTGCGTGAGTTAGCTGGCATCGTAAAGATATCAAAATAACGTGTTAGGTTTAGACTGCATGAGCATTTAACTATGAGAAAGCTCTGTTCAAAATTAATGCCACGTTTGCTCACTGTTGACCAAAAACGAGAACGTGTTGATGATTCTGAGCAGTGTTTGGCCATGTCTAAACGTAACAAATCCGAATTTTTGCGTCGATAATGTGACAATGGATGAAACATGTATCCATCAATACACTCTGGAATCAAAACGATCGTCATCTGAGTGGTCAGCAACTGGTGAACCTCGTCGAAAACGCCCGAAAGCACAACAATCGGCTGGAAAGGTTATGGGCTGGGAAAGGAAATACCATTAACAGTGAATATAACATAGCGTTCTTGAAGCGTTTGAAGGTCGAAATTGCAAAGAAATTACTGTAAAGAAACAAACTTTGTTTCATCAAGACAACGCACCGTGTCACAAGTCAATCAAAACAATGTCAAAACTACATGAATTGAACTTCGAATTGCTCCCACGTTCAACGTATTCGCCAGATTTGGCTCCCAGCGACTGTTTGCAGAAAAAATATCGCCAGTAAGAAATTTCGCACAAATGAAAAGGTTATCGCTGAAACTGAGACCTATTTTTGAGGTAAAAGATAAATCGTTCAACAAAAGTGGTATTAAAATGTTAGAGCGGCGCTGGAAACATTGCGTTGCTCTCGATGGAGATTACGTTGGCGAATAAAGCTAATTTTGAAACAAAAAACCTGTGATTTCTTTGTTACGCTCGGAACTTTTCAGCCTATGTGTTAAAAGACAAACTTTCGAAGTACGCGACTAGGTAAGCTGAAGGTGCAGCCAAATCCTCTTGCAAGTAAGATTACTTTTGGCGGCCATACTCGGTTTGGAATAGATACCTTTGATACCATCAGAGCGTTGAATTGGTGATTTTACTGGTACAGTTACCGCAAAATAAAACTTTTCGTCCAGCATTGGCTGGATTTAAATATGCAATAAAGATAATAATTTTTGTCGTTAAAATGTCATTAGTTAGTAGTATTTTAATAAACAAGTTCAGTCAACATAATCCCTTATAAATTTGTTTATATTTTACCTATATCCTTTTAAAAGTATTTAAATTTTTTAAAATTGAGTTTTCATGAATTTTGAATTTTCTAATTTACTAATAATTTGTTGTTTTTGAGCTCTGGCAGTGCTGCAAAGCTTTTATCGTAATGGTTTATGTCTATAATACTAAAAAGCAATTGATGGTTTCAACAACTGCTACCAAAGCTAAGTCAAGACATCTGCCATTAAGTGTAACAGGGCGTTTAATTTGCTAACTGCTGACATATAATTTCTTTTCTTTACTTGACACTTAGAGGACACTAACAATATGAAATTTAAGTAATGGGACAGAGGTGAATAGGATAATAGCAATGTTATATAGATGATACATTCATTACGACTAATATGTCGGATTTTTACTTAGCTTAAAATATCCAGAGTAGGCATCACAACTCGTTGCACATTAAAGTTTACGATTATAATTACTTTTCTTTTGTTTTAAATCAGCAAATTTTTTATAAAATGCTTTTTATGGTTTAATTCTATTTATTTATTTTATTTTAAAAAATTTACAAAAAAAAAAATTAATTATGTAAATAAAAGAAGCAAAAATTAGGTTCCAACGATAGAGATTTTCGATCGATATATAGTGGTGGCCACATAATTAAAATAGTGTTGATAGTAAATTAATTTATTGTTTTGTTGGTCTATCCAAGATTGTGTTGTTGGTTAACTAGACACCATTCATAGCGTTTTCCATCTGATCCCCATCGGAAAAACTTGTATTCATCACTCCATAAAATATTTTTCCAAAAATTCATTGGTTTCTTGAAGTTTTTCCTAAAAAAATCTATTGTGGATTTAATTATTGTTTTTTTTTTTGGAGGCGAACGTTTTCTCTGTGCGATGCATCCAGGTAAGCCACTTTTAATAAGCCACAATCGAAGAGTTCTAGATGATTTATAGATACCATATGACGACTCTAACTCAACTTTTAGCTTTACGACTATTTCATCGTCTGTGGCTGCACACATTTGAGTTTCCAAATTTATCAAAATTTTTCCTCTAGAGTAGTGATGCCCAAAAAGAAATCCATAGTTACGCTCTGAGTGTAAATAAATTTGCAGTGGGAGAAAAAATACGCAAAGCAAAAAAATTAAAATTGAAGTAAAAGTAAAAAATAAATATATGAATTGATGTTTTTAATATATTTTATATCACAAAAAGTAAAAAATACGCAAAATACAGAGAAAAAACAAAGAATAAATTCATACATCAGTACACATGTTCAATCGTCGCTGTCTCATTGACGACCAAACTAATGAGCGTAAGATTGTGTTTGCTTTTGTTTACCACTTTAATACCATGGGTGAGCATCGCTACTCTAGAGCAAACAAGTAATTGTGAAAGTCCATTCACTGTTTTCTCGGAGCCTCTGAGGTTAATGATTACCTTCTATTATTCTTCGGAGCAACTTGGTATTTTTCCCATACCTAGTAGCTAATATTGGTATACAACTTTGTTGGTATCATTTAAAATATGCCTATCAGCAAATTTTCGCAAAAAAAAAAAAAAAAAAAATTATATATTAAAATAACATTGTTTACATAGCAGAACTGAAAGTGTTTTCATTATGTGTCTACTGAAAAAACCACCCTTTCGCTAAATAATGATGTATTTTTTTAAACAAATCTGAACAAAAAATAAATCTAAAGAAAGAATCAAGTGCAAAAGCGATCAAACTTATTTTTGCCGTGGAAAAGTTCCGTTGAACTAACAACAGATCATATAAAATACCGAAACAGTGAAAGATCACATTTATGTTTTAATTACATGTTCATCAATTGTAGTTTGTCTGTACATACGTGTTTTTCATTGTCGTCCATGTTTCTATACCTATACTTATGTTTATTATTAATTTGTAAAAGACGAAATTATACCGGAATAGGTAGAGTTTTGTTTTGCATCATGTGTGCACGTGTTTTTTTTTATTGTTTTATTTTTTACTACCGTTTGGTTTTTTTCTCTATTTGTTATTATTAATTTCTTTTTTATGTTTATCGACGCCTGAATACGAAACTCTTTTTGCCAAACCGGTGCACTCATCCATCGTACTCTTCACACACGTTGTTTCAACAGGGTAGGGCAACCACACACACAACCGGAGCTTCGGTGAATTTGCTGCGGGAAAATTTCTTCCAAAAACTGATCAGTCGGTATGGGAATATCTCATGGCCACCGAAGTCACACGATCTAACTCCCACGGATTTTTTGAATGGTTCTACCTCAAAGAGAGGGTTTATAATTACAAGCCCCAGTCTTGCAGTTTTAATGGAAAATAGTCGTTGAGAAATCAGTTCAATTGAACCAAGTTCACTACAGAGCACAAGGTGTCGTTTTGAACAGTGCGTTCAACTCGACGGAATACATGTACATGACATACGCATTTCGACTCTATCGTTCAAAGCTCTTAACAAAACTTTATGTCAATTATTACACATTTAATTTAAGTTTGAATATATAAATCTGCTATCAGACTCCCTATATGAACACTATTGGTATTATTTCAAAGCGTTTGAAGAAATCTTTACAAACATATAAAATTTATTAAAAAATATCTAACTCCTTAGAGATCAGTTCAGTTTTAACAAAGTTTTGCATCAATTTAATACGATCAGTAATTTTTATATGGACAACTGTTGTTGATATATATTTTTTCGCGTTAGTTTTGCTCTTTGTTTAATTCAAATAAGTCTTGGAGTACTTATGCACTAATTGCCATTCAGAGAAGTTGTTGTTGAGGAGAAAGTCCCTCCGCATAGCCGAAGGCCGACTGCACTGGGAAAATTTAGTTAGCGAAGCAGATTCTGGGGCAGAATGTCTTAGAACTCAACGTCAAGCCGAATCAGGGTGACAGGAGTGATTGTAAAAATGATCAGGAAAAAAATCTGGAAAAGATATTTTATTAAGTTTAACAGCCTGTTCGCCGATGTCGAAAGGATAAGTTCATTCGCACTCTAGGCGAAGGAAAACTAACTTTATTCTATGCGAACGATGTGTCAAAATTCAATTAAAATACAATAAGTTCATGCGAACGAACAATAGTGACATAGAGAAACCCAAATTTATTCGAATGTTATGCTGTTTTCTTTTCTAAAACAGTTTTGCATTTATGCTGCACTTTTTTTCTTAAAATTCCAGTTTTAAAATTTAAGTTTAATTGAGATGAAAAGAAGATGTCGCAACAACTAAAAATTTCTTTAAAAAAATTTGAGAAAACTGTATACTTCTATATATTTTTGGCAAAACAATATTGAAAATGTTACACTTTTTATAGAAAAGAAAACGCCATTAGTCACTAGCATTCTTTCGCCTACATTTTCATTCGATATCGTCGAACAGGCTGTAAATGTTTTTTTATTCCAAGAAGTACTTTTTCTTTAAAGTTCTCATGACGGTTACCATCAATCTTGTCACCGTATTCCAGATTGACGATGAGTCCAGGACACGCTGTATGCGTGCAAATTTCGGAGGCCCATATCTCGAAAACTATAAATTTCCCCCAGTTTTATAATTTGATAATTTCTTATTATTTTTTAGTCCTCTATCAGCCAATATAATTTTTATTTAATTTGGAGTTTCGTGCATAAACTAGATTTGTTCTTTTTTTACTTTTATTAGACCGAACTTCTCTGAGATCTTGAGGAAGACACATTATATGTTAAAATTTAAGTACAAAATAAGCTTCAGTCGGCATCCGGATTTAAAAAAACTTACGCTTTTTCTAATCTCGGAAAATGAAAAAAATTGTTTTCTTAGCAATAGAGAAATACTTTGTATAAACATTTTGCTCTCCTACTAATTAGTCGAATTATATTCTTATATGTAAAAACGTTTTGTAAACATTTTCTTTCATGTTTTCTTTAAATATTTTTTACACAAAAGCAAATCTTTTGAAAATCTCAGAAATATTTCCCAACACCCAGTTAGTTCCATTATCAAAATGTCAGAGAAGAAAAACAAATTTTCTGCAGCTGTTATTTGTCTTATTGTCTCCATATCTTAGATATTTAAAGTTGCATGCTGCACTTGTCCATTGGCCCCAAGAAACTCTTTCTCCGCACATTTTTCCAGTTTTAATTTCAAATTTTAAAATGTCTGCTTGTCGAAGAATATTTTTTTTTTTTATTTAAGCAGAAAACATCTTAAAAGAAATTTCATAAATTGTATATTTAATGATACAGAACAATTGGACATTTTGCATTAAAACCTTTAGATAATTCAAAAGAGAGAAACTTTCAATGAGGAGGAGGGGCTTTAAGATTTTTATGTACTACAGTGGTTTGCTGGAAGACAAGAAAAACATTTGTGAAGGCAATTAAAAAATAATAATTATAATAATATTATATTTATCCTAATATTTTTTGATTTTTGTTTATTAAATATAATTATATAAAATTTTTGCAGCTTAAGATCAATTTTTTATAAAAAATGTAAAAATTTTATAAAAAATAAAAGTTAGAAAATTGCTACATTTTTTATAAAAACCAAGATCTTAAGCTGCAAAAATTTTATTTATATATAATAATATTATGCTGGAAAGTATATTTTAATTTTATCATATTTTTAAATGTAGTTTTCTGGGTGTATTCTGATCAAATGTATCTATCTTTTAAAAAAAGCTCCTTCTGATAAAAGTACTTTTTGTCATAAGTGTCTTTTAATAAAAATACCTTTTAACTAAAGTCTTTTTTAACAAAAATACTTTTTGATTAAAGTATAATATTTTTTGACTTTTGTTTATTAAATATATATACAATTTTTGCAGCTTAAGTTAAATTTTTTTATAAAAAATTTAAAAATTGACTAAAAAATAAAAGTTAGAAAATTGTTACATTTTTATAAAAAAGAAGATTTTAAGCTGCAAAAATTTTATTTATATATAATAATATTATGCTGGAAAGTATATTTTAATTTTATCATATTTTTAAATGTAGTTTTCTAGGTGTATTCTGATCAAATGTATATATCTTTTAAAAAAAGCTCCTTCTGATGAAAGTACTTTTTGTCATAAGTGTCTTTTAATAAAAATACCTTTTAACTAAAGTCTTTTTTAACAAAAATACTTTTTGATTAAAGTATATTTTAATAAAAATACATTTTCAATAAAGTACCTTTTAGCAAATGCATACTTTGATCAAGTGCCTTATAATAAATACACTTTAAAAAAAGCGTCTTAATAAAAGCAACTTTTAGTACAAGTACCCTTTAGTAAGAGTAGCCTTTAATAAAAGTATATTTTAATAGGAGTCCTCTTTAATAATAACTTTTAATAAAATAAGCTTTTCATAAAAATAAAATAAGCTTTTCATAAAAGTTCATTTTAAATAAAATAAATTTTTAATAAAATTAAGTCTTAATAAAAGTACCTTTCAATCAAACTACGTTTAAATATAAGCAGTATTTAGTAAAAAATCATTTTATAAAAGTACTTTTTAATAAAAATATCTTTGAATTAAAAATAACCTATTAATAAAAGTAAATATTAATAATAAAACTACATGTTAATAAAAATGCCTTTTAAGTACTTGTAAAAAAAATCCGTTTTAATAGAATAACCTTTTAAAAAAAATTATTTTTAAATTCAATTTTTGGTTTGTACATATGTATGTACATCGGCTGTTAATTCAAGCTTTTCCTATCTTAAGGTTTTTCTTAAGAAGGATTTTTTTCTTGATTGAAGAAGACAAGAAAAATAATAATCAAATCTTTAGCTGGGGGGCAACTAGCTGTTTCGTAGCCGCTACGCTACTCATCAGCACCCATTGGGATTTGAACTCGTGTCATTACATATCATGATGATCTGCGCTCAGCCACTGAGCCATTTAATTATTCTCTATCTATATTCATCTCATATTGAATCACATATGCATTTTGATAATTGCCCACAGATTCTTTTTAATGAAAATATCTTTAAATGTAAGTAACTATTACTAAAAACGCTTTTTGATAAAAGCACTTTTTAATAAATCTACTTTTTTATAAAAGTACCTTTTAATAAAAATGCTTTTTAAGGTAAATTTATTTTCAGAAAAGTAACTTTTAATAAAAGGGCCTTATAAGAGAAGTACTTTTTAATAAAGTTGCTTTTTAATATAGGGTGTTTTTTTAAGCTAGATAGAACTTTAAATTGTAAAAAGTAACACAAAAAATTAAATTTTGATGAAACATTTTTTTTATATGTTTCAGTATACTCTGACAAATCATCATGAATAGACTCACGCTTGAACAACGCTACGAAATTATCCAAATTTACTTTGAAAATCAGTCGTCGATTCGCGCGTTGTTTTATCGCAAAATTGTGTTCAGCGCATTTTTGGCTTAACGGGTTTGTTAATAAGCAAAATTGCCGCATATGGAGTGAGACCAATCCACAAGAGACCCTACAGACTCCATTACATCCAGAAAAATGCACTGTTTGGTGCGGTTTTCATGCTGGTGGCATCATCGGACCTTATTTCTTCAAAAATGAAGCCGGAGCTCGCGTTACGGTCAATGGAGATCGTTACCGCACCATGATCAATGATTTTTTGTTTGAAAATATGGATGACATTGATCCGGAGGAGATGTGGTTTCAACAGGATGGCGCTACGTGCCATACGGCGAACGCAACCATCGACTTACTGAAATCAAAATTTGGCGATAAGTTGATTTCGAGAAATGGACCTGTCAATTGGCCTCCAAGGTCGTGCGATTTGACACCTCTCGATTATTTCCTGTGCGGCTACGTGAAGTCACTGGTTTATGCTGATAAACCAGCAACAATTGACGCCTTGGAGGCCAGCATTGTTCGTGTTGTTCGTGACATACGGCCAGCAGTGCTCGAAAAAGTGGCCCAAAATTGGACGTCCAGAATGCGCTTCGTCAAGAACAGCCGCGGTGCCCATATGCCCGAAATCATTTTCAAATATTAATGTCACGTATTGATTTTTCGAATAAAAAAAAAATTTTGATTACAATTTAATTTTTTGTGTTATTTTTTACAATTTCAAGTTCTATCGGGCTTAAAAAAACACCCTATATAAGCGCTTTTTAATAAAAATACTTCTTAATAAAAGTACCTTAAAAAAGTACATTTTAATAACTGTACCTTTTAGTACCTTTAGTACTGTACAAGTACCGCTTAAAAAAATTACCTTTTAAAAGTACCTATTAATAACAGCACCATTTAATAAAAGTACTTTTAATAAAAGCGCCTTTTAATAAAAAACACCTTTTGGCATAAGTAACTTATAATAAAAATACCTTTTAATTGAAGTACTTTTTTAATAAAATTACTTTTTGATTAAAATATATATTTATAAAAAGCATTTTAAATAAATAACCTTATAACACATACATATTTTGATCAACTTTTAATGAAAGAACCTTTAAAAAAATCTCTTAATAAAAGTAAATTTTAAGAGAAGTCCGCTTTAATAACAACATTTAATAAGACTACCTATTAATAAAATTATCTTTTCATAAAAGTACATTTTAAATAAAAGAAATTTATAATAAAAGTAAGTCTTAAAAAAAAATACCTTTCAATAAAACTATTCTGAAATAAAAGTAATATTTAATAAAGGTATAAATACGAACGAACGAACAGCTTCGCTATCGTGAAACTGGCCCTTAATAAAAACCTTTCAACGATAGTACCTTTATATGCAAGTACCTATTAAGCAAATAACCCCTTAATAAAAACACCTATTAATAAAATTACATGTTAATAAATATGCCTTTTAAGTATTTTTAAATAAATATAACTTTTAACAAAACAACCTTTTAATAAAAATTCTTGTTAATGAAAGTATCTTTAAATGTTGGGAACTATTTATTACTAAAAGTGCATTTTGATAAAAGTACTTTTTAAAAAAAAGTACTTTTTAATAAAAATACCAATTAATAGAAGTAACTTTTAGTAAAAATGCTTTTTAAGAAAAGTTTCTTTTCAGAAAAGTATCTCTTAATAAAAGGTACTTTTTAATAAAGTTGATTATTAATAAAAGCACTTTTTAATAAAAATACGTTTTAATAAAAGTGCCTTTAAAAGAAGTACATTACCTTTTAATACAAGTACCTTTTAATAAAGGTACCGCTTGATAAAAGTACCGTTTAATTAAAATTCCGTTTTATGAAAGTACCTTTTAACAAAAGTACCTTATAATAAAAATAACTTTTAATAAGAGTACCTCTTAAAAAAATTACCTCTTAATAAAAGTACCTTTAATAAAATCACATTTTAATGAAAGTACCTTTTAAAAAAGTACTTTTTAATAATAGCGCACTTTATTAAAAACATCTTTAACTAAAGTACCTTTTAATAAAAGTATCTCTTAATAAAAGTACTTTTCAATAAAAGTGCCCTTTAAGAAAAGGACATATTAATAAAAGTACTTTTTAATAAAAGCGCCTCTTAATAAAAACAGCTGACAACAGTATATTTTATATAGTTAGTCTCATGTAGAAAGGCTCTAACTTGCATTTTCCTCGAATCGAACTTTTTTAGGGATTCTAATACATTTCACATAAATATACAGCGTCACAAAAATTTAATTAAATAATTTCACAAATATCGCTTTTACAAGCAATTGAACAAAAAAATTACTTATAGATTCATTATGGTTTTCCCTTCTCCTGTAAAATGGCGATTATGTTTGTTAGGGCCTATCTGCATGAGACCAACGATACGAGTATACTATATAAAATATACTGCCAAAAATTTCTAAAGTCTACTGATGATTAGAGTAGCTTCAATGAAATGTCGACATATAGACAGCTGGGAAACATAGAAAACAAGCTGTTTATAATTTGTTAAATGGTTGGAAGTTAATGTAGTGAATAAAAGTCAATTGTTTAACATTTTAAATATTACTGCCTGGCCCACTATTTCACTCGACATCGCTCGCTCGCATAAATACATTTGAAACAAAAACAAATTTTTAAATGTTGTTTTTGGTATGCATGTATTTATGCGAGCGATCGATATCGAGTGACATAGTGGGCCAGGCAGTAAAAATTTAACAAAAAAAAAGTAGCACTTTAAAAGTGCTTCTTTTTGAAAAAATAAGACGCTTTCAAAGGTAGTGGTAATTTTTGGAAAAATTGCTTTTCAAAAAAAGTAGTTTTTAAAAGAGAAAATTCTTTAAAATTACTAAAAGAAATCATTCTAAGGAAACTTATAGTTCCTTAATATAACAACCAATAATAAAATTTATTTAAAAAAAAAATGTACTATTTAAAACATTGTTTACTTAAAAAAGTACCTTTTGAAAGTTATCTTTGAAAAAATTAACTTTCAGATGATACACAAAGTGATGTAATTCGATTGTGTGTGTGTGTGTGTGGCTGTGTGCCTGTATGCTTAAATATTTGTTGTTCTATTGAACATGCGTTTGTGTAATTCGTTTAAAGACTTTTGTTAGTTTGTTTGTTTATTTGTTGCTGCATGCATTTTGGAATACTTTTTTCTTTGTTTAAGAAAATCAGCAAGAAAATTGCTCAAGACATAAATGGCATAAGCAGCAAATGTGCAATAGATAATTTTAAAGTTGCAATAGACACAAACAAATAAAAAAGACAATTTACACATCCTTGCGCTTTCAAAAGGACACCCGACTAAGAAGGGCGGTTTTTAGTAGTTTTTAAAATTATACTCGTAAATTATACATTTTAAGAACAAATTTCTTAAACTACAGCGTATTTTTTGCAGCTAATCTAGTTTTAAAAAAAGCTTTTAAACAAATTTGTGGAAAATTTTTATATATTTGTTAGCAACCCTCGTTGCCTAAAAAGTAATTACATATAAATTTTTTATTTTGTAATACATATTTATATGCATATCACTGGCTCAATATAGAAAAGGCGTATGTCGATTTTTTATTGCTTTACAAGAGATGGAAAATACTGAATAAAATTCCAAAAAAATCTTCAAAATAAGAAAGACAAAATATCCCGAGTGCAGATCAAAGCGAGTAATAAGCTCAGTGTTCTTTATTTTATTTTTTACTCGTAAAATGTAATTTGGCATACAACAAGATACGCCTTTTTTATACGAGTATTATGTTATTACTTTACAGGACATGTAAAATACTGAATAAAAAATAAATAAAAAATAAAAATAAATAAATCTCCAAAATAAGTACAAAGTATCATAATATGAGATCAAATCGAGTAATAAATTCAGTACTAGTATTTTTATTTTATTTTTTACTCGTAAAACATAATTTTATATAAAACGAGATACGCCCTTTTTATATTAAGAAGCATATCTTGATTTTTTTTATACTTTACAGGACAAGGAAAACACGGAAGAATATTCATTAACTCTTCAAGACAAATTCAGTGGATGCCTCCTTATTTTAGTTTTTACTCATAAAACGCAATTCTATAAAACACAAGATATGTCCTTTTTATATTAAGAAACATATCTCGATTTTTTTATAACTTTGCAGGAGACGGCAAATACTGAATAAAATTCAGGAAAATCTTCAAAATAGCAAACACAAAACATACCGACTGCAGATCAAAGCGAACAATACGTTGAGCGCTGGTCTTGTTAGTTTAGTTTAGTTTTTTTACTCGTAAAACATAATTTTATATAAAACATGATAGGCCTTTTTAAACTAAGAAACTTTTTTCGATTTTTAGATTACTTTACAGGACAAGGAAAACACGAAAAACATTCAAAACCTCTTCAAGATAAGGACAAAATATCAGACTAAATCCAGCAACAAATTCAGTGGACTCATAAAACTTAATTTTATAAAAAACAAGATATGCCCTTTTTATATTAAGAAGCATATCTCCATTTTTTTTTTATTAATTTACAGCAGACGGCAAATAAATAAAATTCAAGAAAATCTTCAAAATAACAAACACAAAACATCCCGACTGCAGATCAAAGCGAACAATGAGTTGGTCTTGTTAGTTTAGTTTTTTTACTCGTAAAACGTAATTTTATATAAAACAAGATAGGCCTTTTTAAATTAAGAAGCATATCTCGACTTTTAGATTACTTTACAGGACAAGGAAAATACTGAATAAAATTCAACAACTCTTCAAAATAAAAATAAAAAAATAGCATAATGTGAGATCAAAGTGGGCAGTAAAATCAGTCCAGGTCTCTTTATTTTATTTTTTACTCGTGAAAAAGATACACCCTTTTTATATTAAGAGATATATCTCGATTTGTTATTATTTTACGGGAAAACCTGAATAAAATTTAAAAAAAGAAAAAAAAAATATCAGAATTTGAGATCAAATCGAGCAATAAATTCAATGCATGTTGTCTCTTCATATTGTTTTTTTTACCAGTAAAACGTAATTTTATATCAAACGAGATACGCCCTTTTTATATTAAAAGGCATATCTCGATTTTTTTACTACTTTACAGGACAAGGAAAACACTGAAAAAAATTCAATAGCTCTTCAAAATACTCCTAAGAAGGCCAAAATACAAAAATTTGAGATCTAAGTGGGCAGTAAAATCAGTGCAGGTTTCTTTATTTTATTTTTTTTTACTCGTAAAAAGTAATTTTGTATAAAATAAGATACGCGAGGAAATTTTCGTATTCTAAATTTCAGTGGCCTCTTTTTATTACCAGAACCGACTTTACAAAATAAAAAATAAGAAATACAAATAGTTTTAGTTTGCTTACACGAAAAATCGGTTTATTCTATATATTGGGTATATATAGCCCGATATTGGAAATTTTAATTTTCTGTATTTTAATAATCTTCTTTTATTATCAGAACTGCTTATAAGCAACAAATTTTTTTTCATAGAAAAATTGTTTTAGTCTATATCTTGGGTATGCATATATGGACCGATATCGGAAAATTTCATTTTCTGTATTTTAGTAACCTCCTTCTATTACTAGAACTGCTTTAAAAAAATTGTTTAAGTCGCTTACACGATATTTTCGTAAAAAAATCGATTTAGGCTATATCTCGGATATACATATGTATATGGACCGATATCTGGGAAAATTCTTTTAATCACAATCCAAATAATGTTGTTAAATTTGAAGCAAAAGAAAAAATACTTTCCATACAAAATTGCCGAAAAAATGGATTTTTCTGGAGTTTTGAATATACCTCAGCTATACGTGAACCGGTTTTACTAAATTTCAAAACGAGGAAAACCCATTGAGTAAAAGAATGGTGAAAGAAAAACGTTTCTAAGCTCAATGGTTTCCCCAGAAACTGCAGTCACACGGATAACACTTAGTCTACTTTTCTATCAATACTGATTCGGAATATACCGCATGGTTCCTCTAAAGCAGGGGTGCCCAAAAATTCCTTATGGAAGAGCAAATATCAATACATTTGAAGAAAAACTACTTTTATATAATATTTTTTGTTGTAAAAAGCAAAACTTATTTACAAAAAAAAAACTTTACACTTAAAATCGCTGTCAATGTTTTCCAGCGAAGCATGCGAAAGTGTTGTTGCTGTGCTGTTGTGCGTGTGCAGTGAAGAACGACAAAAGACAAAGTTGTTTGCGTATTTTTCATTGCTAGTGCTGTATGTGTGTATTAAGGAGCACATCTCTATAGCTAAGCGTTTTTACAAACAGTTGAGCATTAACCGCATAGAGCTTGGGCACTTCTGCTCTAAAGAGAGTTAACTTAAAATTTTACTATTTTCACTTTTTTAAAGAAATCCATGTACAGAGGTCCTATCTACCCATTGCCAAAATTTTACATAATTTTCGCAATTCTTTTGCCAAAAAAAGTTTTACATACAGTTTTATCCCTCTGCTTGATATACATAAAAGTAATACTAAAAAAGACAGTTTTTTGCCTCTACTGAAAATTTGTAAATTTTGAGTTGGCGCTCTTTATAGGAACATCGCTCTGGTTCCTATAAACAGCGCCTTATAGGGTCGGATATGAAAATTGTGGAAATTACTAACGGAATCACAAACTTATATACCCTTTATATTTTTGAGAAGGGTATGAAAACAAGATACTGACTTTTTATATTAAAAAGCATATCTAGATTGTGCACTACTTTCCAGGAGCAAAAAAAAAAAAAACACTGAAAACTATTCGGGCTTGTTCTGACACTCGCATCACACATGACATTTGCAATTGTGAGTTGAACTCGCAAGAAAGGTGGTCAGTAAATCGCAATCGCAAGACTCTTGGCGATTTAAAATCACAAGAGTATACCAAAGTGAAATGATGAATTTACACTAAACTAAACTTGAAACAAGTAACAAAATGACTTAGTGCCAATTTCACGACAGCGAAGCTGTTCGTTCGTTCGCACAATTACATTTAAAACAAAAACAAAATTCCAAATTTTGTTATTTTTACGAACGAACGAACAGCTTCGTTATCATGAAATTGGCACTTATGGATTAAATTAAGTTTGTTTTTTTGTACTTGAACAAAATTTTGACGATTTTTTTATAAAATTTTTGCTAAATACATGCAATTTACAACATGTTCTAAAAAAGCGAGCCAAACTCATTATGTGTTTCTGGAAATACATTTTTTAAATTAAATTTTGTATTAAATTTTTAACCCAAAATATATAATATGAACGCTGCTGGCAGTATCAAGTTATTTCTTAGTTTAATTGCTTTGGTAAAACATGTGTTTTTAGCATTCAAATTATGTCAACTCGCAAGCAAAATGCGTGAGTCACAGAACACCTGAAAGTAAATTTATCGTCTTCAAGTCACCTGGCGACTTTGAAAACTTGCGAGTGTGGGAACATACCTGAAATCGCAAACCGTAATTTTACAAAAACAAGATATGTCCTTTTTATATTTAGCCATTGATTTAGATTTGTTCAAAATGCATTTTATAAGAAAAGTTTTGAGGTAGAAACCGAAAATTATATTTTTCTAAGAAATCAAAAGAGAAGCTTCACACTCACACGCACTTCAAACAGAAATAATTCAACAAATATTCCGACAAATGCACACACACACACACACCCAAAGATATACACACATACAAGTACATGCATTTTGAATTTCATGCACATTTCTTTGGCTCTGCCTACAATTAAAAACTCTTAAATTACGAGTACTCTGAAATACTCGCACACACACACAAGCAGGAATTTTCTAAGTAGAAAGATAAGAAATTAAGAATTTTTTTTTTTTATATTTTGCATTTAATTCTAGTCCTTGGGGATGTTGGTGCAGCAAATGCATTGAGTTCTTTACGAAAAGTGTGAGTGTTCTAAGAAAATGCAATTTTTGAACAAGGATAATTATAAATTTTAAACAATATTTTCTTACGAAAACAAATATGCATTTATTTGTGTGCATGTGTGTGCGTCTGTATGTGTGTGAATGCATATACGAGTGTATGTATGTGTGTTTGTGTGTTTAAATAAGAAAATTTATAGAAAATTTTCTTAGCAATATTAAGTTTAAAATTAAAGTAAAACTACTTGTAAGTGTGAGTGTGTGTGTTAGTAAGATTATATTGGTGCATGTGTTTGTCACTTGTGTTTATTTTAAGAAAAGATTCTTAAGTTTTCTGTATTTCTAAACATCTCTCTGCTACTTCATTTTACATATTTTGTCCAATGAAATGTTCGAAAATAAAATTTATTTCTATGGTTTATGTGAACAATAGTCCTTGTTTGTTTATGAAAGATTTGTAAATTTTTTTCTACCACAGTAAGAGGCTTCCTGGCACCCAAAAGAGTTGGCGGCAGGAGTTTTTATAATGAGATAAAAGTACATGCACATACATATACATATTTATATGCTGTTGCATGCATTAAAGTTAAGATATTGTTTTAAATAAGCCTACTGCAAAATTTGAAAATCAAAATTATTTACTGTCATGCTTATATATAAAGCAATAAGTACGAGTATATAGCAAGGCCTTACAGCAGGGCCTATAAGGAATGCTTTAATTAAAAACTAAGATACGAGGTCGGGTCAATGAGTCCATGACTTTTTGAATTTTCTGCCTCTTGATTGAAATTACAATACTTTATTGTAATACTAAATATTTAGTATTAGGGTTGGCTATGAGCCGAGTTTTTAACACTCATGATTAAGAATTGATGTGATTGTGAAAAAGATTTACATCAGTACCTGCCTTTACGGCCATATCTGATGACGGAATAGTTTCATAGAGTGAATTATTTACGATTCACCAGCGCCCCCATCATAGAGGTAGCAATTTTTGCCATATGTTTATAGCAACTTCTTGTTGAGGAATTCGGGCCTTCTAATCCCTCTTGTATGCAATTTCACAGCAATCAGTGAAAGGCCCTCTAGCAGCCTCAGCTCTTAAACCAACTCCCACGTTAACCATCATCACTAGTTCCTTACAGTATAGGTATCAAACTACCTCGGGAGGTTGTTAGTCCCCGAAAAGGCCACACACCCAACAATTATCAAGGATACTAACACCCCCTTCCTGCGTTTTAGGTTTCAACCACAGCCGGAACGTTTCAGCCTAGGTAAGCACCTCAACCATGATCAATCCGAGTTGAACTGCAAGCAGAACCTCGCGGGGGTTATGCTAGTCCCCGTTCTGCTAATTTATATCCTTGGTACAGGTTTCGGAAGCCAACACAACATAGAGTTTTATTCGTTACAACAAAGGAGGGACCCCTTCCCCTATTTCCCGAAAAACAGAGTGCCCTGGTTAGGAATACGCCAAAGCTGTTCCCTGGCGGTGAGGGAAGAAATTGATGTTACCTAGAGTTTTATTCGTTACAACAAAGGAGGGACCCCTTCCCCTATTTCCCGAAAAACAGAGTGCCCTGGTTAGGAATACGCCAAAGCTGTTCCCTGGCGGTGAGGGAAGAAATTGATGTGGTAGTGAATACCTATTAAAAACAGAAAAGTAGCTCTCACAGCGCCGTGGACACCAGCATACGAAATGTTATGATCGGACTAGAAATGATTACACAGTGAACATACTACTAAAAGGGCGGTATTAGTAGGCGCGACAAATAATAAAATTTATATATTTATATATTTAGAATTTTTTTTATTATCTTTAATACTAGGCAGCTACCAGTGTTAAGATAAAAGCAAAAAGACCGTATTGAAATAATCTGAGTTAGCTTATGATATTTTGGACATAGTCAATGGAGATTTTTGAATAAAACTTCCAAATAATAAAACAATAAGCTTGCAAATAACAAAATATATGGATTAGTATTTAAAATATTTACTTATTTATGCAGTGATTTAACAAGAAAAATTATTCAAACAATTGAGTTTTTATTCCCTATTTTAGCTTCTAACATTGATACCAATAAAAAATTATAAACAGCTTGCTTTTTATGTTTCCCAGCTATCTACATGTAGA
Organism: Thecocarcelia acutangulata; assembly: GCA_914767995.1. Classification (NCBI taxonomy): domain Eukaryota; kingdom Metazoa; phylum Arthropoda; class Insecta; order Diptera; family Tachinidae; genus Thecocarcelia; species Thecocarcelia acutangulata. The sequence continues at coordinate 17,451,510 of OU612097.1, forward strand.
CATTTCATAGGAGCTACCCTAATCAACGTAGCAACCAACGATTGTTCATTTGTTTGGAAGGTGTAAAGATATGTTAGAGACGTTTATAAACAAAAAAGCTTGTGTTTTGTGTATTGACAGGTATTATTAGAGCATTTTTCTTTTTAAACTCTCAAAAATTTATTTACGTGGTTGAATGTTTGAGAATATCTTTCAAAAATTTCCAAAGTCTACTGATGATTAGGGTTGCTCCTATGAAATGTCTACATATAGATAGCTGGGAAACATAGAAAGTAAGCTGTTTATAATTTTTTAATGGTAAGGAAGACTTTAAAATATCAGAAAAAAATACTAGTTATTTGAAACCCTCTACCAAACGGGTCTTAAAAGAAACAAACTTAAATACAAAAAAATTTTAAGAAAATCGAAGAGTATAAACAGTGAAAAAATTTATTATAAAATATTAAATCCCGAAAACCGCATCCAAGCCCACTGTGCACAATTTTTTTCAATTTTTTATTAGATAATAGGCATAAAAAAAATGCAAAAAAATTATTCTGTTTGGGCTAATATTAAAAAGTTATGAGTATTTATTCGGACACGGTTTTCTTATAATTTAAAACCCAATATCTATAAAACCACAAACGAAAAAAATCCGAAAATTTGTTGAAATGTGCTGTTGAAAAGGAACATCTATACAATAGAAAATAAAGCAAATCAAAGAAATTTTTCTGAGAACTGTCCGATTTGACTTGAACATTTCCATGGAAAACTCGTTATTTCCTCGATTTACTCACCGCCCTGATTTTCAATAAGAGAAAATCAATATTCATAATTTTTCAAAACACTTTTTCCTCAATTTTTATCAGATGACTACAAGGCTAAGCACACATTTTGGGGATCATGGTTAATTTCTCCGAAAGGCCGCGTGCTTTTTGACAGTGTTTCCAAAACTGGCTCAGATGTGATATTGAGCGGACACTCCACTTATTGGCCGTCAGACCGACGTTATAAATTTTGGAGTTGCAGTTTTTCAAAGTTTTGTATGCTGCCCAAAAAAATGGGAGAATATTAACACCGCGTTACAAAAACGAAAATTTTTTCTGTCCCATGAACCAAATATTTATGTACACGTCTGATTTTGTTTTTTTTTGTTTTTTTTGTATGAAATATAAAGCTCGTAGTGTCCGTCTGTCTGCCTGTGTGAAAGATTTTTGATAAGTTTTTAACCCTTTTTTCCGTGATCGTATCAAGCTGAATTTTTGTAGACGGACTCGAGGAAATGTTTGTATTACGTCAAATTAAAAAAAAAAAAAATAGATTTTTATCAATTCTCGGATATTTTTGAAAAACAGTTTTTTCTCTTTTTTCTGCTTAACTTGAAAGGACTCCAAATTTTTAAGCTACTAAAGCGTTCTGGGGGAAAAATTGTTTTTCGACCCATTCTACTCCATATATTTGCAGTTTATCAATGATGTGCATGATTTAAAATGTTTTCAATGGCCCGCAGATAAAAATAAGAGTTGCAAGTTATAAATTTTCATCTAAATTTAATGCTAACGAATAACGTGCATGGAGAGGCACAGTTGCCTTTATTGAGCAGTTTCTTGGTAACAAACGAGCTGCCAATTATAAAAATATTGTCGCATATCAATGTTGCTGAAGATCCATTTCCTTCACAATCATTTAGATTTTTTCCCTGATGATTTAGGAACCAAATTTTCAAAAAAAGTTCAGGAAAATATGGAAATTTATAAAAATCTTTTTTTTTTTTTAATTTGATGTGATACAGATATTTCGACGGGTCTGCCTGCAAAAATTCAGCTCGACTGGATCACGGAAAAAGGGTAAAAACTTATTCAAAGTCTTTCACACAGGCAAACAGACGGACACTATGAGCTTTATATTTTATAGGAAAAAAATTCTGACATGTACATGAAAATCCTTGATACATATGTATTTTTATTTTTTCTCCCCTTTCCGAAAAAGTATATTTGGTTCATAGGACAGAATGTGTGTAACGCAGTGTAAATGTATAACTAGGTTTTTACAATAAAGCCTCCAGGTGCGGGAAAAAACGACGGTATCAAAGTTGTTTACTTATGTAGAAGATTCATTTCTTTGTTAAATTTAACTATTTGGTGTCAAAAAAAAGATGTTGTTTGTTTGATGTGTGAAGATTTTTTGACAGAAATTACTTGCATCACTGGACATAAGACTTGCAAGTCGATTGCTGTGTATTTTATTAGTATAGAGTAAAAATATGCTAAACACTTTTTTTCCGAAGATTGTGAATAGAGCTATTGTATTATATTATATTATATTATATTATATTATATTATATTATATTATATTATATTATATTATATTATATTATATTATATTATATTATATTATATTATATTATATTATATTATATTATATTATATTATATTATATTATATTATATTATATTATATTATATTATATTATATTATATTATATTATATTATATTATATTATATTATATTATATTATATTATATTATATTATATTATATTATATTATATTATATTATATTATATTATATTATATTATATTATATTATATTATATTATATTATATTATATTATATTATATTATATTATGTTATATTATATTGCATTATCAAAGTCAATAGGAGCAAATGTGATCTACAAAAATCAAAAACAGACCTTAAATCGTCAAATCGTCAAAGTGCTATTTTGCAAGTCGATTGCTGAGTATTTTATTAGTATAGAGCAGGGGTGCTCAAAAGTTATATATGGAAGAATAAACACGAACACATTAAACGCAAAACTACTTTTATTTAATATTTATTGTTGTAAAATGCGAAACAATTTCCAAAAACAAAATTTACACTGATAATCGCTGTGTTCAATGTTAACCAGTAAAACTTGCGAAAGTATTGTTGCTTTGTTTTTGTGTGTGCAGTGAGGAACGACAAAAAATATATAAGACGAAGTTTTTTGTATATTTTTCATTGCTAGTGCTGAGCGCAGTATGTGTGTACTAAAGAGCACAACCCTATAGCTAAGCACTTTTATAAATACAATTGAGCATCAAGCGCATAGGCCTGGGCATATCTGGTATAGAGTAAAAACATGCTAAACACTTTGTTTGTGAAGATTGTGAATAGAGCTATTGTATTATATTGTATTGCATTAGCAAAGTGAAATAGGAGCCTAGTTAACATTTCGTTCTTTATACCAGTATTTTTTCGAATGTAGAAAACCTATATTAGGCAGATTTATGAACTTGCCATTTTTCGAAAATTGAAAACGTTCACTAAACAAAATATCTTTAAATTGAGATTAATGTAATTTTTATTATTTTCAATTTCTTGATTTTCAACAATTTCTGATTCGGTTTTTTTTTTTTGTGCAAATTTTTTAATTATTTCCTCAGCAGATATTTTTCATATACATATAAATAAAATAAACTTAAAATCTTAATAGAAAATTGAGCAGCCCTTTCTGCCACAGTTTTGCATTTGTTTGCAATGAGTCAAACAGAAAGAGGCACTACAAAAATCTTTATTGTGCTCCTAGCAGCCTTTGAGTGTGTGTGTGTGTGTGCGAGCTTGGGCGTTTGTGTGTTTGTGTTAGAAGAAAGGGTTTTTTTCAATGACCATTATGACACCCTCATTATATATTTGTAACAGTGCCTGTAAAATAGTGCCCTGTAAAAGCATATACACACATTTACACATATATATGTACATGCTACTTGAGAGTATGTATGCTTGGGTGTGTGAGTGCGTATGTGTATGTGTGAATTTTTGTTTGTGCGTTTTGTTTGAGTGTGTGTTTAACTCAAACTGGTTAATTTCAAAAGCGAAGATGGGCTTTTGACAATTTACTTTATGTACAAACCTATCTGCATATGTATGCGGATACTTTATACTACACACATGAGAACGTACTTGCCATGTATTGTAAATATATTTATATAGTCATGTATGTGAAAATATCTGAACGTACATATAATTATCATGATTATATATCAAGCAGTGGCTTGAAGGTGTGGGGTAAGGTTTTGGCATAAACTTTTATAATTATATACCACCCAAAAGTATGCAACCATTATGCCATACAATACCTTTAGCAACATTTTCTTTAATATATTGCTCTTATCACTCACACATTTAAACAAACGCGCACAAACATACACACACACATACATACACACACACTTCCACCTATACACTTGTTCTGTAAGCATGGAATGCACATTTCAAGAAGTATGAGCTGTAAGTTAAGCAAGTAGACTTATATCCCTTTTCAGTCAACTCAAACCTTGTTTTTTGTGGCTTAACTGCAGCTTCAATAAGACCTGCTTCCCCCACACCCTTGCCACTCGTTCTCATCTCATCAAAATATCCCCAAATATATGCCTTTTTTCCTGGCATGCATATATTTATTTTTGTTGCTGCTTTTTTTATGTTGCATATAATGTGCATATGCAGGCAAAACGAAAAAAAAAAACACTGCCTGCATTTTTCTCGTTTACAATTCGCGTCCATTAATTCTCTTTTGTTGTTGTTGTTGTTGTTGTTGTATTGCATGCGTATATACGCACTTTTCATTATTTTTGTTGCTGTTATTGTTGTTGTTGTTGTTAAGACTTCGGAGAGGGTGTACGAAGAGTTCTTTTTACACATGTTATGAAAAAAAGTCTAGTATATACAAAACAACATGAAATTGCAATTTTTAAACTGCATATTATATTGAACTTTTTTCCTGCCGCTGTTATGCACATTTTTTTTTAATGTAAATTTTAATGATTTTTTTCTTGCCTGTTTCTGTTGTATTGTAATAAAAAAAAGTATAATTCTTTATAAGGAAAAAAAATGAAATGCAAAAATATATATTTTTTTCCGCCATAAAATATATTTCCATTTTATTTAAAAATATTTTAATATGCCACATTTGTTTATTTTAAAAATGATATAAAAGTAAGTTTTTGTTGGAAACCATCTTCCCTTAAGAACTTTACAGCAGGGGGTGTGCGGTTGAAAATAGCATTTTCGTTGCTGTTGTTGTTTTTGTGCAAGCAGAAAATTTGTTAATTATTTTTAATGTTTATTTAACAGTTTAGATATTTATTTACACAAGCTTATTTATAATTAAAATACGCCGCATAAAATGTGGAGAAAAAAAATTAAGAAAAAGCTCACAATTTGTGCATTCGCCATTATTAATTGACCTATTTTCTTTTGGGCTAAGAATTGAAGAGCTATTACAAATTAGATTTCGTTTTCTTCAAATCAATATTGTTTGTTAAGGTTTGAAAAGGAAATGTTATAGGAAATTTCATAGTTTTATTTTTGATTGTTTGTTACAGGCCAAGAAAATACATTTCTTCATATTGTTATGTCAACTTTAGTATGTGGTCTGATAAAAAAAAATCGTTATTTTATATTTTTCCAAAAAGTATTTAGTTATTCATCAATAGCTATATTGTCTCCTATAAAGTAATGCCTCTCAGATACTTATGCCAGCGTTTATTTCAATCCTCGAAACATTTCTGAAACGCGCTTTTTTTGTATCGCCAACAGTTTCTGTTTCCTCAATCCTAGCAAAACACTTTCCTTTCATCGGTGTCTTCAGTTTGGGGAAGAGAAAAAAGTCCGTGCGGGCCAAGTCAGGTGAATATGGTGGTTGAGGAGTGATAATGGGTTTGTTTTTGGCCAAAAACTCATCGCATCGATATGTGAGCTGGTGCATTATCATGGAGCAAAATCCATGACTGTTTTTTCACAATTCTGTGCTTTTCTGACGAATTGCTTTGCGCAAACGGCGCATAGCTTCCTTATTGACCCTACAACCTTGTGGCAAGAGTTCATGATGCATTACGCCATTGCAGTCGCAGAAAACAGTGAGCAAAACCTTCAGATTTGATCGAACTTGACGTGCTTTTTTCGGTCTTGGCTCTTCTGCACGCTTCCATTGGAATGATTGGGCTTTGGTTTCGATGTCATAGCCATACACCCATTATTCGTCACCACCTATGACCTTTTTGAGCAAATCTGGATATTAGTTGATGTTGTTTTTGCTCATTATTTAGCAATTTTGGAACAATCTTCGCTGCCGCACGTTTCATGCCTAAAGCATCAGTAAAAATTGCTTGGCCTGAGTCGAATGATATGCCAGCATCATTAGCTAACTCTCTGAAAGTGATTCGATTATCCAAAATCATTTTTTTTTCACTGCTTCAATGTTTCCATCTTTTGTTGACGTGCTCGGGCGACCAGGACGAGCATCGTCATTGACATCTGCTCGGCCTTTCTTAAACCGGTTATACCACAATTGAACTTGTGTTCTGTTTATAGTCGACTCTGCAAACGCCACAGTCAACATTTTTAATGTCTTTGCGTAGTCAATTTCTTTGATCCATTTCTTCGAATAGTAAAACATCGAAGAGCACACCAAAACACGACTAACCTTTTTATCTGTCAAAAACAAACTGACAGTCCGAAATGGCTGATATTCCCAACATATATAACAGACAAAAATGAGAAAATCGATTATGCGCAACTCACGAAGTTTAAAAATAACGATTATTTTTTAATCAGACCTCGTGCTCTATAGCATTTGGCATTGTGGCCGCAAAAAATTCTGAACCAGAATTAATAGAAAAGTCGATTAAGCGATGTCCGTATGTCGGTCGTTGAAAAACCGTTTCTGAGAAAACCATAAGACTTAGAAACTTTTTTCCTTCACCATCGATTCATGGGTCTGCCATTGAAATTCAATATATTAATATACTCACATAAAGCTGAGATACATCCAAAATTCCGAAAAAAATCAATTATTTTTTGTGCGAAAATTTTTGAAACAAAATTTTTTTTGCTTTGCTTCAAACTTCACACATTTAATAAAAATTGCAATTACAATACAAAAAAAAAATTCCCCTAAAACGGTCCATATATCTAAGATACAGCCTAAACCGGGTTTTAATGAAAACGTCGCGTAAGCGAACTTAAAAACTTCTTTTTGCTTAAAATTAGTTCTGGTAATAAGAGGAGGTTACTTATATACAGAAAATGAAAATTTTCGATATCGGTCCATATATACCCGAGGTATAGGTTAAACCGATTTTTGCATGAAAATGTCGGATAAGCGAAGTTAAAGATTTTTTTTGCTTAAAACAAGTTCTGATAATATAAGGAGGTTACCAGATAGAGAAAATTAAAATTCCCGATATCGGTCCATATATATATATATATATATATATATATATATATATATATATATATATATATATATATATATATATATATATATATATATATATATATATATATATATATATATATATATATATATATCCGAGATATGGGATGAACAAATTTTTCCATGAACAGTTTTTTTGCTTAAAAACAGTTTTCGTTATAAAAGAAGGCTACTAAAATACAGAAAATGAAGAATTCCGATATAGGTTCCTATATAACAGAGATATAGCCTAAACCGATTTTTTCATGCAAGGTTTCCTTTTTGGAATGGTGATTACAAGGCAAAAGTATGTTTTCCCCGATGTCAGTCCATAAATATCCGAGCATATTTAATTCAAATTTGTAATATATATTATACGAGTATATATGAGTGACTATCGTAAAGGGTATTTTAGTCACTTATATATATATATATATATGCTCGTAAAAGGGTATCTTAGTCACCCAATGCTGTTTTTTGACACACAAACATACGACCGCTGCTTCAGCTGCACTCATGGATGGTATAAATATTGAGGAATCGGATGCTCTTGATGTTCTGGGAATGAAAATACAGTGTGATGTTCGCTGGAATGATCACATTTTTCATGTCTCCAAAGAAGCATTCAAGTGCCTCGGTTTTTTGAAACGGTGTAAGATGTAAAAAAATATACGGTTGACATGACAATTATATAAGGGCAACATACTATTGTTGAATTATATGGTTGGTACTGAAAATATTATATTGTTATATATGAACGCCAATGATTTGCCTTGCTATAGTTTTGTAACAACAATTTTATAAATATCTCTAAGCAATTCTGGTTCAACATTGTTATAATTGGAATCAGTTATCATATTTAAACATAGTATTGTGCCAACCAACCATATTAATTTTATTTTACAATCGTACTAATGTGTGGCATGTCCGTTTTATTGGCACGTAACCCAATTTTTTTTTCATAGCCCGCCATATTAATTAAAGATATGCCGTTTCAGGATAAGTAGTACTATTTTATTTATATACATCTAATTATTCTCGCAATATACATAAAATAATAAACTAAAATGAAAATAGCTGGGTTCCACCTTTGCAAATGATTTAGATCTCAATGGGCTTTAGGGCTTGTTGGTTGAATTAAGAAGAACTTGCTAAGTATTTCGTCAATAATGCTATAAATTAATAAATAATATAGTTGGTCGAAAATTTGGTTGATTTCGTCATAGTGTTGTTGGTTACAGCATTCTTACAAATGGCGATATCTCAATATTCTAATGCATTTTCTCATTGCTGCAAACACATTGTCATATTTGCACAGTTTTAAGTCTTTTACATTTCTTTTTTTCCGTATTTTAGACCAACAAAAGAAAATAGTTGAAGAATGTATCGTGATACTGAAGTTCAAAAATCTTAATTTTGAGAAAAGTATCTTCAAATCTTAATTTTGAAAAAGGTATCTTCAAATCTTATTTTACTTTTAAAATCTTCAAAATTAAGTCAAAATGTGTTGTTTGTTCTTATTACTGGAATTTATGAAGGTATTTCTTAAAATTTGTTTTTTGTGTTTTCTAGCTCTACCACCCTAATCATCAGCAGACTTGAAAACCCTTGAATAATATTCTTAAAAACTTAACTATATACTCCATTATTTTAAATAAAACAATGAGAATTTAAAAAAGAAATAAGTTTTAATAATATTTTTTAAACAAAAAAAAAAAAAAAAAAAAAAAAAAGAAAAAAAATGGATTGTTTCTCAGAGAACATTTAAGTCCTACATCTCACTAACTCGTTCATATAAATCAATATGAGACAAATATACGAGTAGACAAAAAAATAAATAAGAGCACAGTAGCTGAGTTGGTTAACCGGCCGTATTAAAAAAACATCATGTTCACATGATCCCGTGTTCGAATCCTAATGGGTGCTGATGAATAGTGTAGCGACTATGAAACAGCTAGTTGTTCCCCAGCTTTAGTATATTCAATTATTTCTTCCAGTTGTCTTTGATCGCGGCAATTATTGTTATAATTGAAAATAAAAATATTTCTTGGCTTTAGTCAGCATTGAACTTGAGCTAGACGAATGGTATCATCATATATAATATTAGAAATATTCATATAAATATGTATTTATGTTTTTGCTTTGGCTTTTTACTCGGTTTAAAACTTCTGCTCTTGTATCAAGATTTGCATTCTTCGACAAGGAATTTTATACAAATTTTTTAATAAACCTGCTTTCGGCTTCTTTTAAGTGTGTTATGCGTTCTTAAGTTTTGATTAGAGTTGTAGAAAACACTTAAACTTAGTACGAGCTTTTCTCGCTGTGCAGCATAATCGAGCTACTGATATTTTTATGATATTTGAGCGGTTAAACTACATTTAGCACGAAATGCAGAGGATATAACAGCTGTAGCTGAGACCGGGGCGAAGCGATTCCCGTCAATAGTAATCGTTATCACATCATGTTAGCGGGCTGAAATTTAAGCGCATGAGCTCTGGTAACAACATGTTGGTGTTACGAGCTATAGAGCACGTGAAACAATGGACATTTTACTATTAAATTGACGACCTAGATCGTGCAATACCGCAAATAGTGTTTTGTCTTCCATGCTGTTTACAAGTACTTTTTTCACTGTTGACCGTTTTCTTTAATATTCCTTATTAATTCTCTTCTAATGTAATACATTACCTTGCAGCGTGTGACTAATTTTTGTTGATCTGAGTAGTGTCGAAGATATATACACTGGACAGTGATCTGTTTTAATTTATTTATTTCCAACACCTAAATACCGTGGTTACGCTTGTTTTGGTCTTTCCGTGTTGTTATTGATAGATGCAAGTCTAAGTCTGAATTTAACGAGTGATTTTTTTGCTATTATATTTTTGGCAACACTAGTTTTGACAGCTCACGCACGTTTTGTATCTTGTGTCACTGTCAAACATCTTCAGTTTGGTCTATAATTTAATCATGAATCGTCTTACAAACGAACAACGCTTGCAAATTATTGAATTTTATTACCAAAATGCGTGCTCTGTTAAGAAAGTTCATCACGCGCTTCTTCCATTTTATGGTCAGTTTAATCGACCTACTGAGGCTTCTATTCGGGCTATTGTAAAAAAATTTCGCACCAAATTTACATTGTTGGACATTAAACCACCAACACGCTTACGTAGAGTGCGAACTGAAGAAAATATCGCAGCCGTATCGGCCAGTGTTGGTGATGACCGTGAATTATCGATTCGGCGCCGTTCGCAGCAATTGGGCCTCTGTTACTCCACTACGTGGAAAATTTTGCGGAAGGATTTGGGTGTGAAGCCTTATAAGATACAGCTGGTGCAAGAATTGAAGCCAAACGACCTACCACATCGCCAAATTTTTGGTGAATAGGCTCTTGAAAAGTTAGATGAAGATCCACGTTTTTATCGAAGAATTGTGTTCAGCGACGAGGCTCATTTCTGGTTGAATGGATACGTGAACAAGCAAAACTGCCGTATTTGGAGTGAAGAGCAGCCAGAAGCATTGCAAGAGCTACCAATGCATCCACAAAAAACAACCGTTTGGTGCGGATTATGGGCTGGCGGCATCATTGGGCCGTATTTCTTCAAAGATGATGCGAATCACAACGTTACTGTGAATGGTGAGCGCTACCGTGCGATGATAACAAACTTTTTTTGCCCAAAATGGAAGAGCTTGACTTGCATGACATGTGGTTTCAACAAGACGGTGCCACATGCCACACAGCACGCGAAACAATGGACCAATTGAGAGGCGAGTTCGGTGAACAGTTTATTTCACGCTTGGGACCAGTCAATTGGCCGCCCAGATCGTGCGATTTAACGCCTCTAGACTATTTTTTGTGGGACTATGTTAAGGCTAATGTCTATAGCGACAAGCCCGCTTCGATTGACGCACTGGAAGCCAACATTGCCAACATTATTCGTGAGATACCGGTCGAAATGTTGGAAAGAGTATGCCAAAATTTGACTAAGCGGATGGACCATTTGAAGCGCAGCCGCGGCCAACATTTGCATGAAATAATCTTCAAACATTAAATTATATCGACCCAACTATCGATCCAAATAAATATTTCATGCATTTTTCTGAATTTTATGTTTTTTTTTTTTTTTTAATTTCCGATAGTTCTTATAAAATCACCCATTAGATGAGCGAACATTTCGAAGAAAATCACTTGGAATTCTCTTTTGATTTTTCTTTCGTATTCACACAGTCGAACATGTTGCCGGCAACATTCCATTATTATTTGTTCTTTCCATTTTTCCAAGGCGAATTCATAGCAGGTGAAATTGACAGCGCAGCTGATAACTTTTTTTAATTTTAGTCTTTTTCAGATGTCAATGGAATAATTAAAACAAATTTGAAAAAAAAAATTTTTTATTATATTTTTTTTGAATTCCTTTTTGTGTTTATATTTTTTTCTGCTACAGTCACACCAAACATTTCCTTCTCCAAAATATTTTTTATTTCATTAAATGCCTATGCTCTTTTTATTCGGTCCATATATTCTTTGGATCGCACACTGTACCGATAGTCTATTTCCTGTACAAATATTTATATTCCATATTTATTAAAATTTCCAGAAAATGTAAATTAAATTAAAATGTCAAAAAGTAAATTATATGTCAATAGAGTAAATGTCAACAAAGCGTGTTGCCGAGTAGCGAACACAAAATCGATTCTCTCTTCCCCACCGGTAATTTGATACCAAACTAAATGTTTCCCTTCCAAATGTTTTCGTGTCTAAATGCAGACTAACGTGCATAAACACAACTTCCTCTTTCCTCCTCTTCATAATCTATTTTTCTAGTTCCAGTACAATGCACTGAACATGTTTATTCAGCTGTCTATATGTCGGCATTTCATAGGAGCTACTTAATCATCAGTAGACTTGGAAACCTACGAAAGCTAGACTCAAACATTTAACTTTATACTCCAATGTTCTAAATATATTGTTGAGAATTAAAAAACAAATGTTTTAATAATACCTGTCAAAACACAAAAACAAGATTTTCAAGTCTACTGATGATTAGAGTTGCTCCTATGAAATGTCGATATATACTCGTAGACAGCCAGGAAACATAGAAAACAAACTGTTTATGGTTTTTGCTTGGTATTGCCTATATTACGTTACTTACTTATTTGACGGCTGCTTAATATATAAAATATTCTACTAAACTCGCAATACGTATTTCTAGTTTTACTATGAAATACAGAAAAGCTGTTTTTCCACCCGCCCTAGAACGATGTAGTTTTTTGTTTCATAGTTCTCGTTGTGAAAACTTTTCGCTGTAATTACCGAAATGAGTTACTAATTCCACTATTGAATATTAAGTAGATTTTTCTCTGTGACAGATCGGTTTTCGTTTTTTGAAATTTATTTTACATTTGCATTGCTCGTTGAACTGCATTTGAAAGTTCTGCTGTATATCTATTAAATTTATGAAATTCTTTTGCTTTATTTATTTTTCCAAAAAAAAAAAAGAGTCTTCAACACCAAAAGCTGCAAAAAATGCTGAACTTTTTAATTCATTTTTATATGATAATGAGCACTTTTTTCAAGTTAAATGGAATATTTTTTTGATAATGTCCACCACAAATACCAGGGAAAAACATGTTCAGAAAAAAAGCCAACATTTAATGAGCACCAGAGGCCAGTTTTCTCAACTATAACAATATACTATATACATATATAGCAACAACATTAATAATAAAGCGAAACATGTTCAGGACAATATCAGGGAAATGGTAAGTCACTCACTCATCCTTTAAAAAATACCTTGATTTTTCATGCTGGGGTTTGGCTAAAGTGCATACAGATCCAAAAAAAAAGAACACGTCTCTTTTTTTTTTGTTGAAAACTTTTTGATGTTGTTGCTAAAGTATAAAATTATAAACAAAAACAATAACAACAACAACAGCAATTTTTACATGAGCCTCCACGTCGAGCTCATCAACAAAATCATCATCTACATCATCATTGGCAAAATGTTATAAATTAAAAGCGGAAAATGCAGCTGGCATTGTAAAATTGCCAAACCTGCAACAACAAAATCAACAACAAAGCAAAGCGAAAAAAAGGACTTTCGTACTAACTAACACAGCAACATTAGTAAAGGAAAAAAGACGAAATGCAGCTCGCTGTTGCAGGTCCAGCAACACCAGCTTATGGCACTCATACATTAAACTTTAGGCCTGCTGGACTCCAACAACTATTGTTTGTTTGACGAATACAGCGCTTTTGCTTCTCGCAGGGAAAAGGACTGAAGGGGTCACAGTCAGTCACTCGCAATGCTATTTAAAGAGGAACATGGAAAATTGTTTTTTATACTTGCATCAGCTTAATAAGCAGTATGTAAATGTACATTGGTGTGTGTGTGTGTGTGTGTATGTATGTGTGTAAGAGAGTGTCAAAAAGTGCGTTTCATTGCCTGATAAATAATGAAGCAACAACAACAACAACAAAAGCTACAACTATATTGAAAATATTATAATAAGGAAAACTTTTTTCGTTGTTAATGCCTCATGCATTTTAATATTAAATGCTACAGGGGACCAACTAAATACGGTTTTCCAACAATTTTCATATGCGGAAATTTATTTTAAGTTGGATACCTGCCAGCATCAATAACAAACAAATGTTTTAAAGCCAAGCAAAAGAAAAAAAAAAACAACTACAAAATTAAGCGAACGAAATTCAAAAAGGATATTTTCCAAAAGAAAATTATAGAGTAAAAAAGGACTTAAGTCATCGATATTTTAAAAGACGTAACACTTCAAAAAAATCCCATTACTTCCAAAATAGCGTTTGTTTAACCCTTAAATGCTCAAGAGCACCGATTTCAATGAATTAAATATATGATATGTAAAAACTAAAACAAAGCAAGACTGCTTAATCAAATTTAAAAAATAAAAAAATTTTTCAAAGTTATTTAAAAAAAATTGGTTGTATCTTATAAGATACACTGAGCACTTTCCAGTGAATAATTTTTATATGAAATTGTATATAAAGTTAAAGAAAAAACCAATGAATTAAAAGTTTACAATCAATTTTTATGCATTATGCGTGTGTTCCATAACATATTAAAGCTCCTATCATTCAATATATTAAAAACTGCCATTTATTATTATTTATATCAGCATTTTTTTTTAGTTTTCAGTGTGTTTTTATTTCAGGTGTCGATATTTTTAAGTATACAAAATAAAAGATAAAAAAAACGATGTTAAAAATAAAATAACAGAAACGATAAAAATAAACATAAAATTCACTTCTAAACAATAGTTCCATAAAATATAACAGTTATTTACAAAAACATTCTTAGCTGTGATGATAATCAAAGAAGCAATTTTTTTCGGCGGTTAAGCAAAGATTGACCTTACATTTTGAGCAAAACATCCGTGTTTGTCCAGAGCAATTCGGTAGCTTACATCTTTGCTTTTTGTCCATTATAGTCCAATGCTCCATCATATCAAGCCTGATATCATTGGGAGGCCTCGATTGAGAGTTTGGCTTTCGTCGTTTTTCTTCAATTAGTTTTTCTAGGGGTGGCCGACCACGCCGCGTAGGAGTACCTGATGAAGAGGAAAACAACACATCTGCCACCTCCAACTTAAAATCAATCAGTCTCATATTTGCATGCTGATTATTATTTTTTCTTCTGTATAATATCCATGCATTTACACAAGTCATATCAAGAAGATGATAAAATATTCTGTTCGTCCATTTCCTGCTCTTCATCATTATTTTGTGGCGACCCATTGAGCTGTCCATTAAGTCAACTCCACCCATATGACAGTTGTAGTCTTTAATGATTTGCGGACATGGTACGTTTTTTGTTGATTTTTCCTTTTTGTCAAATCTTTTAATTGTTATGGGTAATTCTTCCGCATTTTCTGCAACCTTTATTGGCTTAGTACCAACGTAAGTCGAAACCAGATTAACAACCCTGTTATCTTTCCATGACAACGATGTAACTTCTATACCATTTATGTTACAAATAAACTCCTGAGACGTTCCTTGTTCATATTTCATCATGACTTTCTCATCAGGAAGCTTACAGTTTTTTATTCTATTGCGTCGAATGGTACCTACTGCAAGGATACCCTGTGTGCGCAAATAAACTAATAACGGTATTGTGGTATAGAAGTTGTCAAAGTACACTATATAGTTTTTAAAGCGAGGTACTTCGCGCAGCAATCGAACAACTATATTTGCAGAGGCTAAAAGATCAGGTTCCCCTTGTGCACATCGTTCAGATGATCCACTATATATTTCAAATTTGTAAACCCCATTTTTTTGGCTTATTGGGCAGATACTGTTTCATATAACTCCCAACTTTCGTAGAGCACATTTGTTCGTCTACACATAGTCTACTCAACTTCGGAACACTGCCAAATGTTTTATTTAGTATTTCAATAACAGGACGTAGTAGATAAAGCCTATCGCGATCTGGATCTTCTCTGGGAGGTATTTTATCTCTATCGTTGAAGTGAATTATTTCCCGAATTTTTTCAAAACGCCTTCTGCTCATTTGTTTTTTTATAACTTCAACGCAGCGATGACTGTTTTCAGACCAATAATCTCTTGAGTTTGGAAGTTTATAGTAACTCATATAAAAGAGAATACCGATAAATTTACGTAAATCCGTTACGTCAAAATAAACTTGATTTATGCCAGAATATTTTATAGACTCGCTGACAATAAGTTCCTCCAAGTCGTGCGGAAATAAATAACACCAAACTTGGTATGGTGTCTGTAAATGTTCTATGTTTTCGGAAAGATTGCTATCTCCTTCAAACTTAACTTGCTTTTCTTTAAACTGAAGGTTTCCTTTTTTCCACAAAATTCTTTCAAACTCAGAAGATTTTGGATGTACCTTTACTTCACTAAACATAGACGGAAATGGATTAGAAACTTTGGAAAAGGAATGAGACTGAGGTGAGTTGTCGATTTCAGGTTCTACTATATCTATTTCTGAAACGAAATTCTCATCACTTTCATCGTTTATCATTTTGACAAAAGAATCGTGTAAAGATGTACTGAGATCAATATCCTCCTCACTCTCGATATCGTTAATAAGATGCATTTTAGATACTTCTTGGTTTTTAGTTCCTACTTCTCGATTTCTTTCTGAATAATTTTTTACTTGTGAATCCTCATCATCTTCATCAGAGTCAATTTCATCTGTACTATCATATGGAAAACTTTCGCTGTTGCACAACAACTCGCATATCTCTTCATCCGTCATCTTAGCATTACTAAATCTTGTAAGACCTGACATAACTATTTGCAAATAGTTTCATATTAGCTCAAAAAACTCTGTGTTTATTTTACTTACTTTTAAAAAATAATATTGAACTACTTATATAAGAAATATACCACCAACACCAAATGTATCAAAAACACCAACCTGTTTGTTCAAAGTTCAACATACGACTGATTCTAAGCATAAAACCAACACAAAATGTAAACAATAACGACTTTTCTTTTTACTAGCGAGTGCTCAGTGTATCTTTAAAGATACAACCATTAAATAAAGCTTCTTGTAAAGGTTTCGAAAAAAATCTTCCAAGTATTCCTAAAAGTGGATAGAAAATGTATAAAGACACCAGCCTATATTTTTTTCATGCTTCTAAATCTTTCTTATTTGAAGTTTTTGCCATATGAAAAACTTAAATATTTTAATTTTCAAAATAAATATTTTTGAGATTCAAAAGCCAATTAGTCTAACAATTCTAATATATTTTTTCAAAAACTAATTTAAAATGAATAATTAATGTACTCTTCATTGTCATATATTGTCCTTTCCTCAGTTTTGCCAAAAATATGCCTGTGGGAGCACTTTTAATGGTTGTATCTTTAAAGATACAGTGAGCGTTTAAGGGTTAAATAAGATTTTTTTTTTTTTTTTTTTTTTTAAATTCATTATTTTATTTATTGAATCTACATAAAAAAAAATGTAATGACAATAAGTATTCAAATCTTAATACTAAAAAAAAAATTATGATTAAAGTCCTGCCAGTGCTGGACAAAAATTTATTTTTATGCGAATATTATTTCAGAATTCAGTCATCTGTTTAGAGCTCTAATGGTAGCCAAAGTATCCCTCCTTCTCAGACGGGTATGACCACCAAAGTTAAGAATATTAACTGCAAGAAGATTTGGATGGAATTCAAGTTTGTTAATATATCTTGTCGCGTACTTCACAAATTCAGATTTCACAAAAGGTACGTTCAGATCTGCGTGGATTCGTGAGTTTTTAACGTACCATGGAGCATCTGTAATTCTACGGAGAATTTTATTTTGACTTCTTTGAATTTTTTCAACGTTGGATGCCGAGGCTGTGCCCCATAATTGAATCCCATAGCACCATATTGGCTTTAGAATCGAGTTGTACAGCAAAAGTTTACAATCAAGCTTCAAGGTCGAATTTCTGCCTAGTAGCCAGTTAATTTGCACTGCTTTCAATTTCATCTGCGTTACTTTTGCCTCGATATGCGACTTCCATGTTAGTCTACGGTCAAGATGAATACCGAGGTATTTGACTTCACTGTGTTGGGGTATTACTTTATTATTAATAGTAATGGGTGAGCATGTTCCTAGGCGCAGTGCGAATGTAACATGGGCACACTTTTGTTCATTAACCTTGATTTTCCAAAGCTTGAGCCATTTCTCTAGTTTGTCGATATGTTTCTGTAAATTTATTGATGCTTGCTGGTAGTTACTATGTATGCTAAGGAATGCTGTATCATCTGCAAATGTTGAAGTGTGAAAAATAAGATGTATCATAAAAAATGGCTTTTGAAAACTACCTTTAGAAAAAAGTATCTTAACAAAAGTACTTCTTAGATGAAACAGTGAAAAAAGGCTTAAAGCCCATTTAGCCAACCGTAAACGTAGAAAATGTAAATGTAGTTGGAACAGCTGATCATTTTTTGTTAAACGAGAAACCATAAAATTGCTTACTTGAGTGTAATGAAATGCTTCACATCGGGGAACAGGTTTTGCCTTGGCGTATTCCTAACTTAGGCACTCTGTTTTTCGGGGAAAAGATGGAAAGGGGTCCCTCGTTTGGTGCGGCAATCAAAACTCTGGGAAGCCACATGACTTATGTTGTGTTGGCTTCCGAAACCCTTACCGAGGGTATAAATTGGCAGAACGGGGATCAGCATGGCCCCCGGGAAGTTCTGCTTGCGGTTCGGCCCGGGCTGATCATGGTTGAGGTGCCTTGGCTGAAACGTTCTGGCTGTGGTTGAAAAAAACTTTGACAAAAACTAGCTTACTAAAAATTAACTTTTAGAAAAAGTACTTTTAATAAAGTACCTTTTAAAATAAATGGTTATAAATACACTTTTTCTTAACTAATAACGAGTGATTTTTTTGCTATTATCTTTTTGGCAACACTAGTTTTGACTGCTCACGCACGTTTTGTATCTTGTGTCACTGTCAAACATCTTCAGTTTGGTCTATAATTTAATCATGAATCAAACGAACAACGCTTGCAAATTATTGAATTTTATTACCAAAATGCGCGCTCTGTTAAGAAAGTTCATCGCGCGCTTCTTCCATTTTATGGTCAGTTTAATCGACCTACTGAGGCTTCTATTCGGGCTATTGTAAAAAAATTTCCCACCAAATTTACATTGTTGGACATTAAACCACCAACACGCTTACGTAGAGTGTGAACTGAAGAAAATATCGCAGCCGTATCGGCCAGTGTTGGTGATGACCGTGAATTATAGATTCGGCGCCGTTCACAGCAATTGGGCCTCTATTACTCCATTTTGGGTGTGAAGCCTTATAAGATACAGCTAGTGCAAGAATTGAAGCCAAACGACCTACCACAACGCCAAATTTTTGGTGAATGGGCTCTTGAAAAGTTAGATGAAGATCCACTTTTTTATCGAAGAATTGTGTTCAGCGACGAGGCTCATTTCTGGTTGAATGGATACATGAACAAGCAAAACTGCCGTATTTGGAGTGAAGAGCAGCCAGAAGCATTGCAAGAGCTACCAATGCATCCACAAAAAACAACCGTTTGGTGCGGATTATGGGCTGGCGGCATCATTGGGCCGTATTTCTTCAAAGATGATGCGAATCACAACGTTACTGTGAATGGTGAGCGTTACCGTGCGATGATAACAAACTTTTTTTTGCCTAAAATGGAAGAGCTTGACTTGCATGACATGTGGTTTCAACAAGACGGTGCCACATGCCACACGGCACGCGAAACAATGGACCAATTGAGAGGCGAGTTCGGTGAACAGTTTATTTCACGCTTGGGACCAGTCAATTGGCCGCCCAGATCGTGCGATTTAACGCCTCTAGACTATTTTTTGTTAAGGCTAATGTCTATAGCGACAAGCCCGCTTCGGTTGAAGCACTGGAAGCCAACATTGCCAACATTATTCGTGAGATACCGGCCGAAATGTTGGAAAGAGTATGCCAAAATTGGACTAAGCGGATGGACCATTTGAGGCGCAGCCGCGGCCAACATTTGCATGAAATAATCTTCAAACATTAAATTATATCGACCCAACTATCGATCCAAATAAATATTTCACGCATTTTTCTGAAGTTTATGTTTTTTTTTTTTTTTAATTTCCGATAGTTCTTATAAAATCCCCCATTATAATAATTATTGTATTATCGCTTAGGGCAGTATTTTATTGGATGAGTACAATTTTTCTTAAATCAGCACAATTTAAAAAAATAGTATTTTATAAACAGCTAGATTTTTAAAACGTGCCACTTTTAAACGTCAGCTTTTAAAAACTTGCTACAAAAATTAAAAGATGCGAAAAGCTTTTTTAATAAATTCGGTAGCAAAACCGTTTGCTAAAAAGTTCTTAATTTTTTGTTTTGAAAGTTGCTTAAAATTACGGTCCCATTACGTTTTGTCATGCAAAGTCGTTAAACCTTTTGGCAGCGGCTCTATAGTTTCATTTATTTATTCATATAATTTTTTCCTTTTAATTTTATTCCTCATTTTTTGTTAACTGACAATTTTTGTTTCAAAGCTGTGTATAAAAAAATTACGCACACAAAAAAGAAAAATAATATTGTATACAAAAATTTACCAAAGGTATGCGTAAGGCCCCCTCTTGACATCAGCGGCTGGGCAAGATGCCTCCTGAAAGTAGATTACATTATTTACTTGCACACGCTGAGGCTGCATGGAACAACAGAAGAATGCAAGTAAAAAACAGCCTGATACACTACGACAGGCTCATGCATGTGTGTACAAATGCAATCATATTTTTTAAATCGCGGTATGGGTGTAAATGCATACATATGTATGTGTGCCATACACGCACACACAGTAGTTATATGGGGATATGTGCGTGTAAACTTTTTCTGCTAGCCAGTTTGTTATGTTTGAATGTGTGTGTGTGTGCGTATGTGTGTTTGTATGTTTTTTGGAATTTTTTACAATTTTATTTTCATGCGTGTGCGAATGAAAAATAAAATATATAAAAATTTCATGCACTGAAAGCATAGCGGCAAAAAATACAACAAAACCTCAATAGGACACAATGTTGAGCCTTTCTTTTTTGTGTGTATGTGTAAGTGCGTACATTTAGCCATCTGTGTGTGAGTGTGTGTCGTATTGTTGAATGATTTTTTGTTTGTTATGGGAAAACATACACGTATTTTTCCAACAAAAATCCTTTCTTTTATATAGATGCGCCTGCAACGGGAGTTTTCGCACAAAAAAAAAAAAAAAATTATGGATGCAAACAACAATAACAACAGTAATCGGGAGATAAAAATATAAAAAAGCTGCTGCATTTTTGTTTTAAATAGCAAAAAATGCAAAAAAAAAAAAAATAATAAATAAATGATTCGTTGTTGGTACGTTTGGGCGACCAGTGCGTTTCGCTGCTTGTTGTAGCTGTCGCTGTTGTTGATAAAATCGCAATTGTTGTTGTCAATTGCGAAAAAATGACCAAAACGAAAAAGAGATGCCAGATACTTTAGAGTAAATGTAAAAAAACAGTAAAACCATAGACTGTGCAACAACTTGCAACATACAGCCGCACAAAACAAAAAGCCAGTAAATGAGACAAGTGTTAGCAAAAAAAAATTATTGCAGTCGGCAAAGTCAGGCAAGCAGCCATCAGCTAGCAGCCAGCAACAAGAGGTGCCAAATATGCAAGACCTCCTTCACTTTTTAAACATGTTTTTTAACACGGCACACATATGGATGCTGAACACATACACATACACATGAAAACATACACACACATACAAACTCTGTAGCTCATTTAAATTTTTTATTTTGTATATACAAATAAAGAATTTTTTGCTCCGAATCGGTTGCATATCAAAAGTGGCATATAAACAAACCTCTTACCCGTTTATTGAAATTGGCAGTACCCTCTGCCACAGCGGACCAACAACAAGTGCAGCCGCCATACTAGAGCTGATTAAACATCATTGCAACAAAAATGTTAAAAAAACAAAAAACAGGAGAAAAAACTTGAACATAAACGAGAGATCTGTTTAAAATTAATGTGACAGCACACACTATGGCAAAATGAATGATTAAATTGAAATTTAAAACTCGTACTCCACCCGCCAGAAAGACCCCCAACCGCCTACTCTGTAATATTTTAGCAAATACCTCCTGCCACCTTTTTTAAATTATTTTAGCAGTAGGTTTTAATGGTTTTTATTTCAGTTACACACACATAAATATATAAAATCAAACGGATGTTTTTTTTCAAAACTGTGTATGTTTAAGTGTATGTCTGTGTATGTGAATTTGAAACTCCTAAAAGTATGTTTTTTAATGCAAATAATTGGGTTAGTAATTGATATGCTAATATATATTTAAAAATTGATATTAACCCCATTTATTTAGCATACATTATTATTTTAACGCTTCGTCGATTAATTGTGAAAAGATTTAATTTCAGAAAAAAATATATCCGTATGCTCGTTTATATGTATGTGTAATCGTATGCCGCTTAAAGAAAAACAAAGAAAAGCGTAATTTTAGAAACAAACACAGCAAGCTAAAATAGTTGCAGCGAGCGGGATTCGTTTTTTCTTTTACAGAAAATATATTTATGTTCAATATTTCATATTATTATTTTTAAAAGTCTGAGACGGCTCTTATACCTTTAAATAAATTTTTTTAGAACTTTGTTTTAAATGGATAACTTTTCAGAAGGAGTTTCTTAAGATACCTTTTTTATCTTGGAGCACTACTCAGTTAACCACCCCTACTATGCGCTATGCAGCGCATTTTTATGCATTTAGAAAAATAGATTATGGAGGGAAGGAACAAGGAGTAGGTTTTGTGGACGCTTGACTTAAATCTATCAATAAAAGTAGGAAAAGATCAAAACAGGCATGATCACGGCATTTGCAGCATTGTGAATAAATTAGTTGAAACTCCAATTACGCCAACCCGAATACAAAAATTAAAAGTTGTGCCCAGGTTGGTCAAATGACGTCTGCTGGCTGAAAATTTTGCAAGCAATTCTTACTTGCCGGATAGCAGTCAACCACTTACCGCACTCGAAAGAGTATCTGTACTCGTAACTATGCCAAAAAAATGTTTTTGGGCTCGGCACTCGAAAGAGTATCTGTAACTATGGCAAAAATATCGGTGTTTCAAGGGCCGATGTTGAATATGAACCACACCTAAACGCCAAGTTTTTTTTTCCGAATTTTATTTGACATTTCTCTATTTCAGACTTACTCAATTTGAGCCATGGAGAGATACACAATCCAACAACGTGTTAAAGTTATCCAGACTTATTATGAAAATGATAATCAATTTTCGAAGAAAATCATCTTCAGTGATGAGGCACATTTTCACCTCAATGGATTCGTCAATAAACAGAATTGCCGCATTTGGGCGAATGAGAATCCAAGAGCGATGTCAATTGGCCGCCAAGATCATGTGATTTGACACCGTAAAAAATTTTTGTAGCTCAGTGAATAACAAGATGTCAATAATAAATAAAATAAGCAAGATGTCGAAAACATTATTTGTAACCCAAACCCCAGAAAAGCTCCAGGTATTGATAAATTACTGGTAAAATGCTTGAGCAATTACCTCCTGTAGCTAGAAGAATTCCTTTTTTTATTTTTAACGCTATTTTAAGTCTCGAGTATTATTCCGCAGAGTGAAGGATGTCTATGATTACTACAATATCTAACAAAGCCAGGGAAGGATCCCAAGTAGCTAAAAATGCGATCCACAGTCGTAAAGCAGCTCTGGACTGGGTAACAGCACTCGCGTAATTATATCTTAAGTGCGGTCAGGCTTGTTGTTGTTGTGTGGCCTTCGGGAGCTTTGCGTCTTACTCTCATTGGTTAACTGTCTACCCCAACTAACTGTATTCGTTTACAGTTTTCTTGAGGTATTTCGTTGTTAACCACCCGGCAACTTCCTATGCGAAGGCATAGGTCGGTACAGCCAGTCACAGCGCCGCAAAAAAAAAAATTACTGTTAATACTATCGTGTGCATAAGGTCTTTGTTACCCCGCCCATGCTGTGCATCCTATTCTTTGCAAATTTATCTGCAACTGTGTGGTTACAAATACAATACAATACAATGCAAATGCGAT
The DNA here is from genome assembly GCA_914767995.1 of Thecocarcelia acutangulata. Lineage (NCBI taxonomy): Eukaryota > Metazoa > Arthropoda > Insecta > Diptera > Tachinidae > Thecocarcelia > Thecocarcelia acutangulata. The sequence goes on from OU612097.1 coordinate 17,475,327, forward strand.
TCATGTTCACTCAGGCTCTGAAGCAGCCTAGACCGGAAAGTTTGCATGACCGCTCAAAACGTATCGGTTGAAATATTTTGCATTATCTCATGTATATTTTCTTTTAGTTCGATAATAGTTGTCGGATTGTTACTGTAAACTTTGGTTTTTAGATATCCTCAAAAGAAAAAGTCCATTGGCGACAAATCGGGGCTACGGAGTGGCCAGTTAATGTTTCCCCTTTTGATCAAAGCTTGACGAACTGCAATCAAAGAGTTATTTGACTTATTATGCTGTACCATCTTGTGTGGTCCAGCTTGTGGATGTAAGTGGAGCCTTTATTAGATTTGTCATCAGATCACTCACCCACTATAATCTCTGTTTTGTTTCCGCAAGAGATTGGCTCCCCGTTGACCGTCAATAGAGTTAATTCGCTAAAATACAAAAAATTTCTGAGTACACATTGTACTGAAAATATCGCCTTGAGAACGCCTGAGGATATTGATGTGAATAAATCCAGAGAATTTCTATAATGCTGGAACAAGAAAGTTTTGTACCATTACAATGAGGTTGGGTTGTTCTCGAACAGAGGCTCGCACCCACTGTATGTTTTCCGGTTTCCTGGAAGTTTTAGGAAGTTTTAGGATCGTTGTTTTGATAATGTTAATCCATTAATCTCGTATTTCTGGACCCATCGCTTATTAGTTTGAAACGTTGGAGAATGATTCCTACCGTAAACAATAAAATGATAGCAAAATTTTCGTTTAGCTGCAGAATCATTGTTGCGATAGTATTCGCGTGCGTAAACAAAATTCGCATTGTGTTCCGCTGAAGGACGCCATGGCACTAAGTCCCTAAAGACCAGTTTCCAGTTCCGATCCCACCTTCCGCTCTGATACTACAGTCTTTTCAAATGTTAATTTTTTTATAAATATGACCATACTTCTTTTAAAGCTGGAAAACATTTTTTTCTTTTATAATATCCTTGAAAAGGATAGTTTTCTAAGCATCACATTTTAAGTGCATTTTTAAAAAGTCTTCGATACAATTTTTTTTTTTAAAGTTATTTTAAGGATAATTTTTGTTTGCTCTTTTTAGTATGAAATATTTTAAACATCCCTTTGAGAAAAAGACTACAAAATCCTTTTATTATTGCTTTGAAAACAGTTGTTTCCCACCAAAACAAGTTTCCCCTTTTGCTTCGTCTCATCTCAGAATGAAAGAACAGATCTGTTTTCTTTTTAACAAACATCCCAGCAATGCATTAATATCTCGAACCAAGATAAAAACGAAATTCTTAAACAAAACTGGACATTAGCACCCAAAACAGAGAAAATAAAATCAGAAAATCTAAAAAGAAAATAATCTTAAAAATTTAATTGAAAGCTACGGGTAATTTCGAATGCAGCATCAGTTGAGTTTTTTTTTCCTCTTTGGCTTTTGTTCACAAAAACTGACCAAATTGATGACCAACACAAACCAGTTTGCCAACCCAACAGGAAGAGATCTGCTGGAAAACATCAACCAGTAGGAAATGGGGTGGTTTTTATCTCAAACATCAGCTTTTTAACGCATCTTCTGTCTGCCGTCTTAAAGAATATGTCAAAGTTCATTTAAATCTTTTCTTTGGGTGCTCAGTTGTTCAGTGGTTCTGCGTGCTGTTTGTTTGTTTGTTCGATGGTGGTGGTTAAATCATGTTCTCTGAGAAGATGCTGCAAATAATTGTGTCCAGTCTTTTAAAACCGGACTTGAAACGGTTTTTTATATTGTAGAAATAAATTGTCGGCAAAAGAATAAAAATCTCTGTGTTTTTAATATTAAAAGTTCTGTCATTTATTTGGCGTTGAAATTTTCATGTGAAAGTTCAGGGGATATATTTGCTGATCCTGTTTTTGTATTCGTCAAAGTGTTGAGCAGAAGGACACTGTAATGAACGGCCTAAATGATGCTGGAGTGTGAGAAAATTGTTTGAAATATTTTTTTTCATAAAATTTAAATAAAATAAAAATATGGCTTTATATGAACTTTGATCTTTTCGAAAAGTTATTTTTATGTTTTTTTTTTTGTAACGGTTAAATTTTTTTTTTTTCTTTTTTTTGGAAATGTAAAAAAATTGTTATAGAAAATGTTTTTGGCTCTGCAGCAGAATATTTTGTTCTGCTAATTTTTCATATAAAGCTTGATTATTTTTGAATTCAGTTTTTTTTTTGTAGAAGTTTTACGCAAGAGTGGAACCTCATGTTGATCTTTCAAATCCTAGAGAAAGTATATCATTGTAAAACAACTCGAGAGAAAGGGCAATCACACTGAAGCTAAAATATTTCTCTGTTAGTTGTAATTATTTTATATCATTATTGAAAGATATTAGAGTCTTTTCTTTCAACCAGAACTCAGCCAGACTGTTTATGATGGAACTCCAGAGAAATTACCAATTATACTTTTTACAGGTTTCAAGATCAGCTGACTGATCAGCTGACTACAGCAGACTTTCTTGCTATGTCAAGCAAGTGGCCAGTGTTGTCAACTCGGTGCATTTCGCACCGTTTTTGGTGCTTTTTAACATTGTTTGTGCGAAAAATTCTTTAGTCGCTGCGCTGTGCGCTTTTTTTTTAAATTTCCGGTGCTCTTTTTAAATTTTGGTGGCACCAAATCATCATTCAACACAACGTTTGGTTTTAATGCAAGAGAAGAGTTTATTCAAGTGGCTACAATTTTTACATCTGATTTTGTAAAGCACAATAGTTGAAGTTGTATGTAACAGAATCCTATCAGAACTGCCAGAAAAGTATGCAACCTTTGCTGAGGAATACCTCTCAGGACCGTAGTCCTCCTACAATCATTCACTGGCCATATTAGCCTCGCTACTCGACAGGTAACTTTACCAGACCATCTGTTCTGTGCAGTCCCTACAAGTTAACGCTGCTTTTAAGCGGGACTCCTAACATCGCATCAATGTCTGCTGGCTGTAGACGAGCCCTGGCTTTCGCCAGTTCTTCCGACACAATATTTTCGGGCACTTCGCTGTGCGCCGGTATGCACAAAAGCTCTAGGTTTGAATGTCTCGCTATCTCACTAACAGATATCCGGCATTCATGAACCAAACTGGATGTCGTGTAGAATCCATAAGTGCATAAAATGTATAGACACCCATAAGTCCATAAAACGCATCCTTACTATCCGTTTAGATTCGAATATTCATACCGAATACCCTATAGTACTTCAACCAGTTAGCTGTTCTCATTATATCTGTAATTTCAGCCTGCATTACGCAACACTTATGACATAGCTTAAAACTAATTCTTCTGTAATACTGGAAGACTATACTTCACAGCATCAAAGCCAACACAAGCAAAAATCTTTTTTCAACAATGAAATTCTCTGAATCAAGTAATAAATTGTTTGTATGCAGACTCATAAAAGAATTCGTGGATTCAAACCAAAATTTCGAAAAATATTTGTTGAACAAAAACAAGTTATTAAATTAGATTTTTGGATTTTGTATATTTTTATAACGGGTTTTAGTTCCAGGGGTTACTTTCTTAAGAAGGATTTTTTACAATACAAATTTGCTGTGATCAATAATATTTGATTGAAGATGACAAGAAAAATAATAATCAAACCTTTAGCTGGGGGACAACTAGCTCAACAATAGCAAAATATTATATCCAAGATTAATTTTTGGGGTATCGTATATACAGAGTGTCCCAGAACTCAACGTAAAGCCGTAGCAGGGTGTATGTGTTGAAAGTAACCATCATGAGAAAAATGAGAAAAAATCGGAAAAAATACATTTTACTCAATTCAAATGTTTTTTATTCGCACAAGCTCTTGTATTTTTTCTTTAGATTTTTGTATTGATATTTCTCATGATGGTTAAAATCAATCTTGCCACCCTGTGTCGGCTAAACGTTGAGTTCTGGGACAGCCTGTATACACATAAATTACTTTCCAGGACAAACATTTTACTGATTTTATTTTTGCTATAATTTTTTCTGTGAAGAATCCCATTAAAACAGTAATGAAAACAATTCTAACCAGATATCACATAAGAGTGGATGAGCATGAAGCACATTTTTAGTTAATTTTTTATATTTAGTATTAAGACTTAAATGCTTATTGTAAGTTCATTTTGAAGATTTCAAAAATTAAAAATGCTAAAAAAAAATATCGTCAATAAAATCTGAAGATCCTCTAATTTCATCTGCAGGAAGAAATTCAACAAAATAATTTATTAAGCTAACGAAAAACATCCATTACTTTTCTAATAACTGTTCAACTATTTATGCCAGAAAGGTCTCTAATCTAGCGTCTTCTAAGGGAAAAATTCTTATAAAAAAATTCCATTTTTTATTTCAAAATCTTGTTTTATGAGATCCAGCTTCTTGTTTCATTGTTTAACATTTGACCGTTACAACTCCTAAAATAGGACATTTACAAAACCAAAATAAGTGGCTCGACGGCATTCAATGTCATTAAACTGATGCTATTAAATAAAATCACAGTTAAAAGCAATTTTTTTTTTGCAAACACAAGAAATTAGTGAAATCTTGCTTTAAAGGATATTGCTGGCGATATAACAAACTAAAAAAAAATAAAAAAAAAGATTTGTTAAGAAACCAGTTGGACTACAAAAAAGTATTAAAAAAAAAAAAATGGACATTCACTTTGGTGTTGAGAGAGGGGTGTACCCTGGACACGGCCTGTTAGAAATAAACATGAATGAATATCGTTTGCTTATCCACTAACAACTGGGGTGTTTTTTGTTAAAGAATAAAAAAGAAATATTCATTAAAAGAACAGTGCAGACAGCCAATGATGAAAGAGATCATGTATGAAAAGTTCAGGTAAAAAGTTATTTCTAAGAAAAGTTTAAGGTAAATACAAATTTTGAAGAACAAAGCCACACAAACAACCCTTTTCAATAATAATCAAATAACAAAGCCTAGTTTTAGGGGCAATAGGGAGATTATTTAAACATTGCTGCATGCCTGCTTTATATATTTGAAAATTTCTAAATATTATTATACCCTTCACAAAAATGCAAAGGGTATATATAAAATTGTGATGCCGTTTGTAATTTCTACAATTTTCATATGCGACCCTATAATGTATATACATTCTGAATCAGAATTAATTTGATCGATTAAGCGATGCCCGTCTATCGGTCGTTGAAATACCGTTTCTGATAAAATCATTAGACTTAGATTTTTTTCTCTCATTATTCTCATTATTCATTCTGTTACGCCACAGATTCATGGGTTTGCTATTGAAATTCAATAAAATCACTTCACATATAGCTGAGATATATCCAAAATTCCGAAAAAGTCATTATTTTTTGCAATCTTGCATGAAAATTTTTGTAAAAAAATTGTTTGTTTTGCTTTAAACTTCATATTATTAAGCATGACGGTTACAAGGCAAAAAAATTTTTTTTCGATATCGGTCATATATATCCGAGATATAGCCTAAACCGATTTTTTAATGAAAATGCCAAGTAATCTACCTTAAATAAGTTTTTTGCTTAAAAGTAGTTACCAAACCACAGAAAATGAAAGTTTCCGATATCGGTCCATACATAGCCGAGATATAGGCTAAACCGATTTGCCACGAAAATATCGCGTAAGCGAACTTTAAATATTTTTTTTTTTTCCTAAATCAGTTCTGGTAATAAAAGGAGGTTACTAAAATACTGAAAAAATAAAATTTCCGATATCGGTCCATATCTTGTTTACCCGAGATATAGCCAAAACCGATTTTTCATTAAACTGTCACGTAAGCGAACTCAAACAACTTTTTTTTTTGCTTAAATTCTGTTCTGGTAATAAGAAATGGTTACTAAAATACAGAAAGGAAAAATTCCGATATCGGTTCATATATGCTCGAGATATAGTCTGAACCGATTTTTTCATGAAAATGTCACGTAAGCGAACTTAAAATTTTTTTTTTTTTGCTTAAAAGAAGTTCTGGTAATATCTTCGGGTTATTTAAATATGGAAAATTAAAATTTTCGATATCGGTCCATATGTATCCAGTTATAGCCTGAAGCCGGATATAGCCTTAACCGATTTTTGCATGAAAAAAAATTTTTTTTTATGCTTAAAAGCAGTTCTGGTTATAAAAGGAGAATAAAATACAGCAAATGAAAGTTTCCGATATCGGTCTATATATACCCAGATATAGCCTAAACCGATTTTTCCATAAAAAAGTTTTTTTTTTTGGTTAAAAGTAGTTCTCTTTATAAAAGGGGGTTACTAAAATACAGAAAATGAAAATTTCCGATATGGGTTCATATATATCGGGTTAAAGCCTGAACTAATATTTCCATGAAAAATTTTCTTTTGCTTAAAAGCAGTTCTGGTTATAAAAAGAGGTTACTAAAATACAGAAAATTAAAAATTCCGTAGTCGGTTCACATATACTCGAGATATATTCTAAACCGATTTTTCCACGAAGTTTTTTTTTTGCTTGAAAGCAGTTCTGGTTATAAAAGGAGAATAAAATACAGAAAATGAAAAATTCCGATATGGGTCCATATATATCCGGATATAGCCTAAATAAGTTATTCCACGAAAAATTTTTTTTTTGCTTAAAAGCAGTTCTGGTTATAAAAAGAGATTACTAAAATACAGAAAAATTCCGTTGTCGCTCCACATATACTCGAGATATATGATATATTCTATACCGATGTTTGCACGAAAAATTTTTTTTTGCTCAAAAACAGTTCTGGTTATAAAAGGAGGTTACTGAAAGCCGAGTTTACTACGCTCTTATTGGTTTTTGTTTTGTTTCGTATTACAAATATAATAATAAATGCTCAAGAACATTTTTTATATATTTCAAGCAACAGGTGTCTGCTTTTCAGCTTACAAAAGTATAAAAGCCAAATGTTTCTCTCTCTAAAAAGCAAATAAAGAAAAAAAGGAAGAAAATAAGAAAATAACTATATATAATTATATATTTGTTAAGTATATATGTGTACACACTTCACAAATGTAAAAGAAAACTCCAACATCATAATAAAAAATAACACCTAAAAGCATGCTTTACAAAATAAAAACAATTTGAAACCGCAATAAGAAAGAATGTTTTTGTAGCAAAGAACATGGTGGTAGTTTTTTAAGACAACTTTAAATAAACAACCCATTCCAAGAAACCGAAAAAGACACAACTAAAAAACACCCTTAACCTTCAAATTTTACAAAAGGATATTCATTCCTTCAAAATGAGCATATAAAAAGTTGAGGCAGGCACGTGAATAACTATGCAAGGCAAAGAGTTTTGAAAGAGGCCTGTGTTCTTACAAGTCTTGTTGATGTTACCCTTTTTTTAACCCCTTTAAAAGTGATCTGTACTTTTGAAACCCGTTATGTTTTTCATCCTGTTTCTAAAGGGCAACTCCATTTTTACTTTTGTTGTAAACTTTCTTAATTGGTCATCTTGTTGGTCACTTGTGATCAGTTTCCTTTTTACTGTTCGTGGTTTCATGTGTTCGTAAACGGCGCGCGGATGATGTTTTGTTATTTTGCGAAAAAATTTTAATTAATTTATTTGTTTTAAACAGACATTTGAAGACTTAATAATTTTCTTTTAATTTTTTTTAAACCTTTTTTTGTTTTCGTTAAGTTTTTGTTTTAAACATTTCTGTTGATTTCAAGTTTTTTAACTAAAATTATTATTATTATTTTTTAATTGCCAACTTTTGCTGGTGTGAAAAAGCTGTTTGTTAAGTGTTAGTATGACAATTAATTGAAAATTAATTAATATAAATTATATAATGATAAAAAGTGTTTTATTGTAAAAGAAAGAAAAAAAAACTTTAGAAAAAATGGGAAGAGAATTTAAAAAAAGCAAAAAAAAAAAGTTTTATAAAAAACAAGAAACAAAAAAATTAGATTATTACTTATTTAAGTTTATATAAAATATGTGTAAATAATAACTTTAAAAACCCCGATGTATTAACCAATAATCTAATTTAAAAAAAAAATTGTGTTTCTAGGGCCATCTAGTGCTAGGTAGCTTCAATATCAATCCACCCTCGTATTACTAATATCATCCAAAGTTTCTATGCTCTAACCCAGGGGTACCCAAAAGAAGATCAAGCACCAATACATTTAAGGGAAAACTTCTTTTATTTACAGCCAGTTCACTGATGTCGAAAGGATAAGTTCATTCGCATTCTAGGCGAAAGAAATTTGATTTGGGTTTTTTTTTCTAACTTTATTCTATGCGAAAGATGTGCCAAAACTCAATTAAACATAGACAAACCCAAATTGATTCGAATGCGAGTGACTAGCTTTTTTTCGCACACATTTTCATTCGATATCGCCAAACAGGCTGTTATAAACAATTTACAAAAACAAAATTTACAGTGAAGAACGACAATAACATATATAAGACGAAGTTGTTTTTGTGTTTTTCATTGCTAGTGCTGAGTCCCCGTTTTTGCCTTGGCGTATTCCTAACTTAAGCGCTCTGTTTTTCGGGGAAAAGAGGGGAAGGGGTCCCTCGTTTGGTGCGGCAAACAAAACTCTAGGAAGCCACATGACTTATGTTGTGTTGGCTTCCGAAACCCTTACCAAGGGTATAAATTGGCAGAACGGTGATCAGCATGGCCCGGGAAGTTCTGCTTGCGGTTCGACCCGGGCTGATCATGGTTGAGGTGCGTACCTTGGCTGAAACGTTCTGACTGTGGTTGAAACCTAAATCGCAGGAAGGGGGTGTTAGTATCCTTGATAATTGTTTGGCGATGGCTGTTTTCGAGGGCTAATAATCTCCCGAGGATCTGTTGCCTATACAACAGATACGTGTACTGTAAGGAACCGGTGGTGATGATTGACGGGTGAGTTGGTTTAAGGGCTCATGCTCTTAATGGGCTTCGGCCTACCAACTCATTAAGCCTTGTCCTCCATTGATTGCTGGGAAATTGCATACATGAGGGATTAGAAAGCCCGAACTCCTCAACAAGAAGTTGTTCATATGACCGCAATCATATGACAAGAATTGCTATCTGTGTGAGCCTAGCAAGCCACACGATCCACCATCAGGTTAGGCCGTCAAGGCAAGTACTGATGTAAATCATTTTCACAGTTGCTAGTGGTGAGTGCAGTATGTGTGTATTAGACAGCACAGGCCTATAGCTAAGCGCTTTTACAAAAATAAATGAGCATTAAGCGCATAGGCCTGGGCACACCTGCTCTAGACCTTTTAGGGTTTACGTTGGATTGAAGTTCTGAAATATATTTCAATTAAAAGCGGCATGCCTTCAAGGATCCTATCTATGACCAATTCTTTATAATATAGCTGATATAACGATTATAGACAATTGTATTATATCAATGTTCGCTGACCATACAGCGGTAACATGCTCAGGTAAACTATCTGGGATATTGTAATAAAGCTAAAATCACTTTCTGAATATGCCCTTAATGTGCCTAATTATCGCATCGCTTAACGCTTCAATTATTGCTGGCTTATCAACGTACACCTTTTCCTGCAAATAACTCCAATCCAACGGTCTCAAATCACTTGATCTTGGCAGCCAATTCACATTGCCACCACGTGAGATAATACGGCCATTGAATTTGTCGCGCAAAAGAGCCATTTTTTTCGTTTGCTGTGTAGCAAATGGCAGCATCCTGTTGAAAATACATATCATTCACATCCATATCTTTCAATTCGGGCCATAAAAAGTTCCTTATTATCTCACAAGAGCGAACAGCATTCACAGTAATTTTTTGGAAAATATATGGCCCGTTGATGCCGGCAACCCATGAACCGCACCAACCAGTCACTCTTTGTGGGTGAATTGGTTTTTCGATAATCACTATTGAATTGGCGTTCGCCCAAATGCGGCAATTCTGCTTATTAACGAGTCCACTGAGGTGAAAATGTGCCTCTTCACGGAAAATTATTTTATTCGAAAATTTATCATCCACTGTTGCCATTTCTTGCCACCAATCTGACAATTGACGACGCTTGGAATGGTCAAGAGGCTTTAGTTCTTGAGACAATTGCATCTTGTAGGCATGTAGGTACAAGTATTTATGCGCACGACGACGAGTTGAGGCGGACGGCTCTTCAGCCACACTATCGCAGAACGAGCTGTACGAGCATGTACTGTTTGCTCGAATCTTTGCACGATTTTCTGAGTGTACGCATATTTGCACGATTAAGTTGATGGAAAAAATCACGAAGTGCACGACATACTTTTTGATTTGAACGAAGAGTCCCTCGTTTGTTGTAGCAAATAAAACGCTAGGAAGTCGCATGACTTATGTTGTGTTGTCTTCCGAAACATTTACCAAGGGTTTAAATTGGCAGAATGGGGATCAGCATGGCCCCCAGGTGGTTCTGTTTGCAGTTCAACCCAGGCTGAAATGCCAAGGTAGGAGATGCCTACCTTGGCTGAAACGTTCTGGCAAAGGTTTAAATCTAAAACGCAGGAAGGCGGAGTTAGTATCCCTGATAATTGTTTGGTGCGTGGCTTTTTTCGGGGACTAACAACTTCCCGAGGGTCTGTTGCCTTTACAACAGAGACCTGTACTATAGGGAACCAGTGATGATGGTTGACGGGTGAGTTGGTTTAAGGGCTGATGCCCTTTAGTGGGCTTCGGCCTACCAACTCATTAAGCCATGTCTTCCATTGATTGCTGGGAAATTGCATACGGGAGGGATTAGAAGACCCGAACTCCTTAACCAGATGTTGTTCATATGGCCGCAAACATATGGCAAGACAAGACTATCTGTGTGAGCCTAATTAGCCACTGGCGCTGATTAATTGTGAAGAATTTGCTCCGTGAAATTGGTCCATCATCAGATAAGGCCGCATAGGCAGATCCTGATATAAGTCTTTTTCACTTCTGTAAACACATTTGGACGATTAAATTGACCGAAAAAATCACGATTGCACGAATTGCATTTTGATTTGAATGGTCATAATTGCCGTGATCGATAACTGTTGATCAAAGAAGATAGGAAAAAATTGTAGAATACTAAAACGGGGAGACAACCATTATCCGTTTTGTAGCTTCTTTACTACCCTTTAGGACATGCTAAGACTCGAAATCGGGGTCATGTCTTTTTAATACGTCCGCTTAAACAACTCAGCGACCGAGCTGTTTGACTTATTGTTTCTGTCTCTATATGCCGTGAGTACATGTGCAATTTTATGATATTGCTAGCTAAATAGCATCATGTAATATTTAATAAGAAAGTTCGATTATCTATCATTAATACCTATATACATATGTCATGGCACAGAGAATTCTTAATAAGAACAAATACACTGAAAACTTCTTCAATGAACTACAATCAGTTACTGTATAAATATTTTTGATGAATGCTTACATACATTTTTAAAACCTTTAGAGCTATTACTACAACTGACAAATAGTCAGTTTTACAAACATTAGGATTTTATCTTGAAGATAATTTTTTATTTTTTATTTTTTTGGTTATTACAAGTTAACATTAACCTGAAAAGAAGAAACTTAACAACAGGTTTATCCTCGTGGTAAATTTCATAGTTGACTGTATGTATATGAAGCTGCCATATTATCTGCTGAAAATATTAAAGTTTCAGCTGTAAAAATGGGGAAAAATTAATGGTGACTTTATCCTTTACGTTAAGGTTAACTATCAAGATCTTTATCGTTAGTTTGTAATAATGGCCCTTATAAGTAAAAAGCTTAAAAGTTAAAAAAAGGGTGTAAGTCCAATACGTGCGATCTCACAAAAATGTATTGAAAGTTTTTAAATTTCTCTGTTTCATAAATCTGTTAGAGTTGCAACTAAATTGATTTGTTTTTTTATAATCTCTTTTTATTTAACAGTTTTTTTGTGGCTCCTGTTTACAATTTGCTATCAAAGTTGGACGTGTTTTTATTGAAATCTTATTTTGTTATTTGTTAACAATTTACAACAATACTTCTCTCATCCCCAATAAACAAATGCTGATTATTCATTTAAACATTTAATAATTGTACAAAAATTTTTAAAACAAAAACATGTCATCACCTAACAAAAATGATCATAAAAGCTCTGAGGGCTGTCATACACTCTCGCCCAAAATGTTGATACATCAACATCAACAACTGCATCAGCAGCAGCAGCAACAACAACAACAGCAACACTTGTTTAATTTGCAGCAACAACAAATGCAAAACTTTCAAAAACAACAGGCAGACATTCATTTGAAATCTACATTTGACTCTGAAAGCTGTTTGGCACAAAAGCGTAATCTTTATGCCATTAAAGAGCAAAATGAAAACGAAACAGAAGAGGCTGAAGAAGAAACAACTAAGCGTCAGACAAGTGAAGTATTGGATAATGCTTACGATGCAGATGTTGATGACGATATACCAATGCGCAGTGTGACAGTTGTTATGACAACCTCAGAGGAGGTTGGTGATGGTAGTGATGGGGTTGGGCAAAAAGCTCAACGTGCTATTGACGAAAGACAGCATATTTATGAGGTAACTAAAATATTAATAAGAATATTTATTTTATATTAATAACAAAATGTATATAATTTTGCATAATAAATAGCTTTTTCAACCTTGGGCCTTGAAAACTTATGGAGATCAGGCTAAAACTAAGACTATAACAATGCGCAAAAAGGTTAGAATCTTGAAGGCTTTAGAAGGCAAAGAGCATAGTCGGCCGGATAGTTCAAAGTTTCGATTTTGGGTTAAAACTAAAGGTAAGTATACAAAAACTTATGGCGTTTTCTTTTCTTAAAAATGAAACGTTACATGTGATTAGGCAATATTTTTAAATGCTAAACTGATTTTTAAGAAATGTTAAATATTTTACGTTTACAAAAGAATACAAAATATTGTATAAAACAGCAAATTGCAATTTCAGTTTCGAAGTGCTAAAACTTGCTGTGTAGGAAAAAAAATTTAGCATTACTAATTTAAAACTCATATGTACATATTATTGATTTTACAGCATTTTTTCTCTTTTTTGTTTGTTTTTTAAATAATTATTAATCAATTATGAAAACTAAAATAATTATTTTTACATAAAACATAAATATATGCCAGTAAAATTCAGCCTGCAGATTGATAAAAAAAGGCAACAACTCAACTTGAAATTGAGGGCAAAATATGTTTCATATGTTGCCCTTCTTCATGTAGCATATTTAGAAAAGAGCCTGTTTTGCCTACTTTTTAGAAAAGAACATAAAAACAGGCAAAGGGTAGAATAGTTGTAACATAAAAAAACGTCATTAATTAGTATATAATACCAGTAAAAAATTATAAATAGCTTGTTTTCTATGTTTCCCAGAAGCTTAAATAGCGAATAAAAAACTTAATTGTTTTAATATATAATATATAAAACTTTTTGAAGCTTAAAATAATCTGAGATATACAAATACTAAAATAAAGCTTTAAAGCTAGTTATTAAATTTAAGCAAACAATTAAAAACTTAAGAAAGCTCCCGAAGAAAGCTTAGCTAGGCAAACTTGATTAGCTTTTGTATGTGTTTTTGTGTGTAAATAAACCTTTTCATTTTTTATATGAAACATAAACTGAAAAACCTTTAGTATGCAGCGCAAATACATCTGCAATTTCATGCTTTTGTTTTAAGTTTCAAACATGTACCGATTTGCTTCAGGTAAAATGAATGTAAAGTTAAGTCAAGTTTTACAAATGGTGAGAATAATAATAAAAAAATGTGAAATGTTTTTAGGAAAAGTTATAGAGTTATAATGTAAAGTTATTTTCATTATCCTTACAGCTGAATAATTTTAAAGCAGAAAAAAGCTTTTTAAAGGCTTAAAGCTTTGAAAAACTCTTGCAAGTTTTGTGAAGAGAAAAACTTTATTATAATACACAAATATTATTTGGCTAAGCTTATCATTTAGAAGAATCTTTAATATAAAGCAGAGACTGAAAATAAATAACTGGATTATAAATTTTCATGATTAAAGTTTTTGTGAGCTTTCCGCAGCTTCGTGTGCTTTTTGATACAAGTAAACAGTAAGATAAACTTTTCAGAATTTTCAGCTTTCGCTCAAGGCCATTCTAAATTTTATGAATTTAGGCCCATAAGTCTTTTTGTTTAGTTAAGAAGATCCTATTCAAAGCGTTTCCATTTGATTTCTATAGACTATCTCAAACTACGTTTTATTAATATGCAATATATATTTCAGGTTTCACTACCAAACGTCCAGAAAGCTTTGAGGATGCTCCATGTACTCCACGTCAAATGAAACCTTTGCCACCAAACGCAATACTTTCGGACAATCCGGCAGATGTAAATCTTTATGTAGCTTCTACCAATAAAGTAAGAGTACCTGCTTTAAATAAAATCTTTAGTTTTTAAAGCCTGAGATATATTTTTTGTAGGATTTTGAAAAACGTCATTATCGCAAGGTGGCTGTTGTGGAAGAATTTTTCGATATTATCTACAATATACACATGGAATTGGGTGGTAGAAGTGGCATGCATGCCGGACAAAAACGTACCTATCGCATAGTGAGTCGAGAGGACAATATTCGCTCGCTGTCTAGCTAAAAACATTTATTAACTTTTAAAATTCTTTTTATTTTTATTTTTAGATATCCGAAACTTATGCTTTTTTGCCTCGAGAAGCTGTAACAAGATTTCTATCTATTTGCCCAGAGTGTAAGAAAAACTTGCGACCTTCGTCGCCCTCCACCTCAGCTCATGCTCGGGATGATATGGGACCCATAGCACAAAATGAAAGTTCTTCTGAAATAGAGGTCCTGAATTATTCTTCTCACACAGAAAGCTCTTTGGAAGCAGGACCCGCACCAAAAACTTTAACAAAACTAACAGCATCACAAACTGTCACCAGACCAATGACTCAGGCCAAAAAACGCAGATATTCTAGTCCTGATAACAATTCCAAAGCTTTTGTTGTGCCCAGCGAGCATACTGCCTTGACACAATCTCTACCCAGACGCAATTCAAGTCCAATTATAACTAGCAGTTCAAGCAAATTCCCACCACCTTCGCAGTTTGTTGCCCAAATGTCTACCAGCAGTTTGCCTAAGATCAGAATAAATCCAAATTTACAGAGACCATTTACTCCACCGGCAATAGAAAGTTCCGGTTTGCAGCAAACCCTTTTTGGTTATGGTTTTGATTATGATTCTTTGAAATCGCGCGATAGTTTAGTGCGTTATTACGAATTCATGAGAAGATTATATACGCCACAAACCGCTTCAAGGCCGCAATTGCCGCCGCCACCTCCCTCAACTTTGCCCACTAAAATTAACAAAGAAATATTGCCGTCTTTGCAAGGCAAACCATCAAAAACTTTGCCCTGCAAAGCAGTAGAATCCATTCAAACTACCTCTTCCTCGGAAGATGATGGTGAAAATGTTACCGTTTTGACGGCCAAAAGATTCAAAAGCTCCCCCAAAAGCTGCGCACCAACAAAAGCTTTAGAAACAAGTTTGCCATTGCAAATTCCTAGAGTCGATAAAGATTTAATACAAATCCCACAAATCTGTGCAATTAATCTTTCAAAAAATTCTTCTTCTACTTACAGCTCCACACACGATACATGGGAGATAGTATCGAAGACTCCTTCTACGTCTCTTAAAATACCGGCAACAATTGCAGCCACTTCAACGCCCACTTCTGTTAAAAAAGAGGCAGTTACACCTCCAAAATCTTCGTGCGATATTAGTTTGCGTATACCACAAATGCGTTCCGTGGGCAATCTGCCACCGTTGGACTTTGAACGCTTGAAACCGATTACCTCTACATACTTGCAACTTACGCGCAGCATGGGCCTAAGTGACGAAGAAGCCTTGCGTTTTGATAACTTGGTAAGTAAAGACTTCAAATATACTCTTTGAACTTAAGCGAGGGGGAACTTCAAAAGCAAAACAAAGCAAACATATTTTGAGATTTTATTAAAAGTTTTCATGTTAACAAGTTTTGATATAAATTTTTTAAAAATCAACAATAAATTCTTCAGCACAAATAACTAAATATTTTCAGGATTGCATTTCTTTCATATATCTTCGTTATTATTAATTTTTAAACAAACCCCAATATATTATTCATATATTTTTATTTACCACATACATACATACGAGTACCCGTATGTATGCATATAACTACAAAAAATGCTTTTTTATACGCGTAATTATTTGGCAATTTTATTTATTATTTTAAAAGCTTTGTTTTGAAATGTTTGGCAATTTTTTTTATTATTTATATTAATCTAAGTGTTTATTTATCAGCTGCTTGCTATTGCTTTATTTATTAAATTTTTAAAACAATAAAAGAATAATTTTACTAATCTAGCTTATCTTTTCTCTGACATGCTTGGCTTTTTAAACATAAACGCAAAAAACAAATCTCTTAAACCGCCATCAACCTCTCAACAAAATGAGCGAAATAGAAAAAGTTTACCAAAATTATGCTACAACTAATGGACAAGCGCAGCAGCTAGAAATATGCTATACATTTTACAAATATAAGAACACAAAATGGTTTCATTCTTTACACTCACAAAAAAACTCAATAGAACTGGAAACATCTCTACTTATCAATAGAAAAATATTAAAATGAGAAACAATATTAAAAACACTTTTATGAATTAAAACCTCTATTTACTTCTTCAATTATTTTTGTAACCGATTAACGATTATAATCTGGAATAAGAGGATATAAGGCCGGCACTTGCTAAAGGGCGGTCCAAACAAAACATACGATGTTAATTGTAAAAACAACAACAATTTTTTTTTTGTAGAGAATTATCTTAATATATTTTATATAATATATTATCTATAAGAATTATGTGTGAAACAAAATATCGACCAAATTCTCGCCACGGTTTCAAATTACTTCTATAGGATGGTCCTTATTTTCAGTGACTCTCAGATTATATCCAAGTTCAATGTCATCATTGTACCAAATTAGCTCATCCCTTAGCTCTTGAATTGTCTCACTGTATCAATTAAAGAAGCCACTGTTTTGGCTATGATAAGTGATACCAAAGTTTTTGAACCATATTCTTGTATCTTCCATATTCACAATTTCTGGCCATAAGACGTATGTTATCATCTCACGACGGCGAACACATTTCACGGCAACTGTTTAACTGGCCTCATTTTCCAAGAATTATGGCCCGAAGTAATACACTGCCAGCCCATAAACCGTACGAAACATTCACTCGTTGTGAATGTGTTGGCTTTTTAACAGTGACTCGTAGAATCTCAGGTGCCCAAATTCTTAATGAATCCACTAGTTATGCCTTGACGTGCACCAAACCAGGGCACTCTGCTTTGTGGGGTACAGAGTCCCCAGCAAGGAGTTCCTCGTTTGTTGGAACAGCATGGCTTATGTTGTGTTGGACTTCTTAAATCCTAACCAAGTGTTGAAATTAGCAAAACAAGGATTAGCAAAGCCCTCGGTTCTGCTTAGAGACCATCTTGGTTCTGATCATAGTTGAGGTGCCTACTTTGGATGAAACGTTCGGTTTAAACCAAGTTAGGCTTAACGCTTGTTAACGAAAGGTGTTGAAGATAATTTTCTATGTAAAGTCACCGTTCACTACTGTCTGTTCAACCACCCCTCGGGGAAGCAGGGTTGCCTTGTCATACACTAAACCGGAGAACTCTGCTTTTTGGGGCACAGTGACCCCAGGGAGGAGTCCCTCGTTTTTTGGTTCAAATAAAACTCTAGGAAGCCACTGGATTAATATTGTGTTGGTCTTCCGAAATCCTAAGTAAGAGCTGAAATTATCAGAACGGGGATCAGCATAGCTGCCGGGAGTTTCTGCTTGCAGACCATCTCGGCGCTGGTCATGGTAGAGGTGCCTGCTTTCGATGAAACATTTTGGCTGTCGTGTAAACCCAAAATCATAGAAAGGGGAATAAGTTTCCCTGATAGCTATGGCGCACAACGGTTTTCGGGGGCTAATAACCTCCCGAGGTGCTGTTGTCTTGCAATAGATACCTGTAATGTATGGGACCAAGGGTGATGGTTTGACGGGTGAGTAGGTTAAGGGCTGATGTTCTTAATGGTCTTCGGTCTACCAACTCATTAAGCCTTCTCTCCCATTGGCTATCTGGTAAACTTCATACAGGAGGAACTATAAGCCCCGACCTCTTCAGCAAGGGGTTTGTTTATGCGGCTACAAGCTTGAGGGAAAAGTGGCGACCTGTGTGAGCATTGCAAGTCATATGGGGGCATTGGTGAACCGTGAATGAATCGTGAAGGGACCCGTGGAGTTGGTCCCTTATCAGTTAATACCATCTAGTTAGGTGCCTATGTAAATCAATTTCCCATTATGTTTGTTCAACCAACCATTCGGCGTATTGATGATGTGTGCGATGATGGAAATTCAAAATTCACTTCAAAATTCACATCAGTGTTGTTAGTGCGATGTGAACCTGTTAGACACAACAGCGAGTCTAGGATGACTAGTTTTCGGCCGCAGTATAGTGAGCAATAGCAAAATTTTCAGTACGTCGACCTGGGCGAATATGCACGATTATTTTCCCAATTTCTCCAGAACCAGTTTGCTAAGGGTTGCGTACAATTCTTTCTTTTATAGACCCTTTTTGTCTTTTATGCTGACTGCAAAATTCATGAAGTGCACGAAATAGGGTTTGATTTGGAAGCTCATTTTATTAAGGGTTTCTTAATGCTCACGACTTCACATTAGCAAATGATGTAAATGGCAATTGTAGCCGTGTAGCGAACTAGCGACTTATCAAAATAAACTCATTTACATGAAAGTACAAAATTCCGTTGCAATCTTGATCCTAGTTGCTTTGACCTTTATTTAATTAATTATTTGTAATTGATTTATCCAGTTTTTTTTTTTTTTTTTTTTTTTTTTTTTTTTTTTTTTTTTTTTTTTTTTTTTTGATAATTTGAAATATTTTAACAACAAATTTTTCTGAATAAGTCGAAAGCGAAATATCAAAAATAAAACAACAAATTTTGTGAAAAAGTTAGAAGGATCTTGTGCTAGATAAATTTATTGCAAATAAAAGTTCCATTGCTTAATAGAACGAGTTCTGTATATAGCAATATTTCTTGAAAAAAGTTCTTTTCTGTAGAAAAGATTCTTATAAAGATAAGTAGAGCAACTTAACTTAAACAAGTTATTAATTCAGGTTAGGCTGGCCTACAAATTTGAATATATATTCGGATAAATCTTCTGATCTATAATGAGAACAATGCAATCAATTCAAGAAAGTAAAATTTAATCTCCTTTCTTTAAAAACTTTTCTTCAAAGATATGCAATTAAAACTACTCGGAAGTGCAACAAAATCAAATAGTATACTTACACCTTAGCGCATAATGGTTATTTTATAAAATTAAGATATTTCATTTTGAGTATAAGTATGCATACAATAGAACATATAAATTTATTTAAAACCGCATTTAAATTTATGTTTTTTCATGTTTTATTAAAGTTTTTACACGCTGGTCACACTGTTTTTATTTTTTAGTCAAGAAAAACAGAAAATAGCTTAATTCGATTGCAGTAAAATATTAGTATGGACAACAAGCAGCAGTCGTGTCGTCTTGCTGCTGTCATTGCATTTAAATGCGTGTATTTTATATTTGACACTACGAAGTCGGACTGCTGACTTTAATGAGTTTAATGCTTCATGATTGAATTTGTCAAGCAGTGAAACAAAGAAATGTCAAGTTAAGTTGTGCAAAACAAACTTGACATTAAACTGTAACTTACAATTAACATCGTGCATTACAGTTGGACCACCTTCTATGGGAAAATTCCATTAAATCTAGTTGGGCTACCCTTTATTGGAAAATTCCATTAAATCTAGTGCAATTAAGCAATCTGGCCAAAGTCGTCTTATTCTACGATCTTCTTCGTTAGAACCACAATAGCCCAAACTCCTTTATTTTATTGCCCTCTTAAACGATTTCATTTTTATATATTTTATTTTATTATTTTAGTTTCTTAGATCTCGTTTTGCAATTTTTATTTAATTTATTTTATTTGCTTTATTTTAATTTATTTTTTTTTATATATTTTTGTTTCTTTTTTTTTCTTATTTTGTTTGTATTTATTTTTACAGCTGAGTTTTTAATAAAAACATATTGAATAACTAAAATAAACTTTGGCTTTTTTTGAACGCTGCGCAAACGCTTTTTTGTAGTGCTGTAATGTTATTATAAGAAATTTTGTATCCTTTAAGCTTTTATTGAAAAAATAATGATTTTAAACTTAAATAAAATTTTTGCATATTTTGTAAAACA
Source organism: Thecocarcelia acutangulata (assembly GCA_914767995.1). Lineage (NCBI taxonomy): Eukaryota > Metazoa > Arthropoda > Insecta > Diptera > Tachinidae > Thecocarcelia > Thecocarcelia acutangulata. The sequence goes on from OU612097.1 coordinate 17,495,542, forward strand.
TAAAATTATTTTTTAAATATTCTCGGCGAAATTTTTGACATTAAAATTTGCATCTCTAACAGTGCAACCTAAATTAGGGCGTCAAGCGTAATTTATCTGTGAAAAATCCTCATGAACAGCATTGCCTTCGCAAATTTGCAAAAAGTGGCACGAAAATGGTATTTTGAAAAAAAGGTGTCACAAAAAGGGTATTTTTTTTAGAAAAAATGGTCACGTTTTTAATAAACAAAAAAAGCTTAACAAAAATTCTTCAAAAGTTAATGTATTTGAATGAATTCCATAGAACAGCTGTTTGTTATTGAAAGAATCGAAAAATACTTAAAGAAAAATATTAAATTTATCAGGAGGGATGATAAATGAAATAAACTTAAATACAACTTAAATAAAGAACATTGAAAACGTTCGTATTTAAATAGAACTTAAAGCTAACTGATATTTATATTCGAACTCAAAAACTGCACTGTAAAAAATTTTTTAAATACAGTTTACTTCTTCAGACTTATTAATAAAACAAATCGCTTTTATATTTGCAATCTTTGTATAAATTATTCGACTATTTTGTTTTCAGATAGTATAGATACATATGTATAAAAATAGATTCATACTTTTTAGAAATAAAGACTTCATTATCACATATACGTTAATATAGATATACCTACATAAGAGCTGTTTAATATAAAACCTTGCCCAAATATGAATGAGAACTTGTTATTTATACAGCTATTCGATCGTTCTCAACAAAAAGTAACATATTTGCAAAAAGGGTCAAAAAGGGTATTTTAAAAAAAAAGTGTCATAAAAGGTTTCATAGACTCAAAAAAGGGTCAAATTGACACTTTAGTATCATAAAAGGCAACGCTGCTCATGAACATACAGATAGCGTGGTGAAAATTCAATTTTGACAGAGCGTAAGAGAGAAAGCTTTACTGTCTCTCAGTAAAATTCGAGTCAAAACAAATAGTACTCATCGGACAACTTTAGTGACTTTATCACTTTTTATTATTTCTATTTAGCGGATTTTATTAACTAAGGATTGGTGTCAACGCTTTGCCATTTGAAAATTCAATTTTGGCAGAGCCTAAAAGAGAAAGCTTTACTGCCTCTCAGTAAAATTCGCTTCAAAGCAAATGTTACCAATTTTTTCAGAAAAATTTAGCGACTTTATCACTTTTCATTATTTCTATTTAATGGTTTTTATATATGTAAGTATATTGAGCAATACTTTTCAATGGCACAACGTTAACGCTCTTATTTAAGTTACTTACTAAAGGCATTGTTGACGACATTATGTTGCGCTTCCGCCTTAATTTAGATTGCACTGTAAGGGCCATTATTACAATTGACAAGTAGTAAAAATTAGGATTTTATCTCACAGATATTTTTTTTCATTATTACAAGTTAACATTAACCTGAAAAGTTACTGATAACTTAACAGCAGGTTTATTCTGGTGGTAAATTTCAAAGTAAATCTTAAGCATTTGAAGCTGCCATATTTTCTGCTGAAAATTGTAAAAATGGGAAAAATTAATGGTGACTTTATCGTTCACTTTAACTAATGTTCAGATTAACTATCAGTAACTTTATCGTTAGTTTGTAATAATGGCCATAAGTAACTTTTTACAGATTCGAAGCCCAGAAGGTAAGTTTAGTTTAAGATGATTATTATTAAAAGAAAGATTTAAATTTTTTACAAACCTTTAAAATAAGTTTTTTGCCTAAAATACCTTTTAACGAATGTTCATTAAAAGTTAATTAAATTTTTTTATGAAACAAAAATTACTTTTATTTGAATTTATAATTAAATGAAAAAATTTACACATAAGTATAAAATTTGGCTTGCTATCTATCAGGCACGCCTCTTTAAAGCCTAGACCTTTCCTTAAAGAGGTGTGTGTCTTCACTTTCTGTCAGCTGATTTGTTTGAGGCAGAAGTCAGTACAAAAGTGGCCGTCAAAATATCACCATTTTCGTCTATTATTGTTTTAGAGTAGCGACCATTTCTAGACGTTATATCGCGCTGGGTGAGTCCCAAGCGTGCTAGGAACTCCGATATTGGACTTAAGTGCGGCATCAAAGGTTGGAAAGAAGGAAATTGGCTAGGCATATAGTGATGCTGTGTGGGTATATATGCGTTAGGTGATATAGGCACCGAATTCACTTTGTAGGTGGTAGTTATAACCCGACCATCCGGTTCTGTTCTGGTTTTGGTAACAGCATCTCCTTCTATTTCGGGTACAATACCTGCATTGTTAAGAATGTCTTGCATTTCGGGATCCAAGTCCTTGAGTCTGGGCTTTTCAGGACCAATGTGAGTTGTGGAGTAGCTGCGTAAATTTGTTTCCACTTTTGGTGTGTGGGAGTCAATGTCTTCTTCTATGGGATGCTTATGTTCGATATTTAAAATAGTTCCAATGGGGGTGCGGGGCGTCAGGTGGCTTGGGAGAGTTTTTAATAAGCTTTCGTCTGCCGGTTTGCCATTTTGAAGAATCTCCACCACCGGTAAATCTTCGACTTTGATGTATTTGGGTGTAGTGGTTGAAGACATGGGTGTGGTGGTTGCCTCATATTTAGGTGTATAAGTAAAAGTTTTGGAAGTGCTAGTAGTAGTTTCTCTGTTTGTTGGTGAGCCGTATTGGCTTTTAAGAAAGTCGTCTAAGCTAGGCAAAGGCTTACGGGTAGTGGGAGCAGTTGTTGATGCTGTTGGTGTAGTCGTAGCTGCAGGAGTTGTAGTTGTGGTGTGGGTGGAAAAGTCATGCCATTCCCAAGTTTTAGGTGGCCAAGACTTAAAATTATTCTTTGTTGTAACCTCAGGGTCATTAATTACCTCCCAGCCGTCATCATCTGCAGTCGGGTCCATATCAGTCCAGGATGGTGAAAATGTTGGGTCATCGAAATTAGGCCAGTTGACGCCATCGATTGGTGGAAATTTTGAATTGTTGTGTATATCAAAAGTATTTGGGGTTGTAGATGTTGTTTGTATCACATGTTTGTCACCGCTGGGATTTGTAAAGGTTCGAGTACTAGTACTCCAGGAGTTGGGAATGTTTGATAAAGTGAAAGGTGACTCCGGTTCTGATGACCAGCTTTGCACAGTTCTTCTTTCACCGTTGGGTGATGTAAAAGTACGGCTTACGGTTCTGTGATTGGTTGAGAATTGTGGAGATGGCTGTGAGTCTGTGGGCCATGACGCAAAATGTTTGCTGAACCAATCACCATTTAAATCATATTTATCTGCTGATTCTGCTGTCGGTACCGATTTATCACGACTAACAGCTATAGTTTGAGTGACTTTGCTACCATCACTATCAGTAAATGTCCTGGTCACGGTTCCCGTTGGAGCACTTCTTAGGTCATCTGGTATAGAACCAGAGTTATAGACATAACGGTTTCTCTTTTGTAAAATTGATTTGCTTGATATACTGCCATCAGGTTCCAATTTATAAGTGGTTGTTTTGGTGAAACCGGTGGGTGTGGTGGTGGTTCTTACCACCGGTTTGCGAGTGCGCAGCAACTCAGCCACTGCTTCACCATCCATGCCACGTCTAATGGCAGCCTCAATTATCATCTGGTCCCTGGATGGTTGGTCGGGAGAACCAAAATCAATCATTTCAGCATCCGGATGACCGTAGGTGGCAAGAGTACAGGCTAAAAGCTAAAAAATGAATTATGTTTAAATATATATTGAACAAGAAATGAAAAAGAAGCTTTATTTAAATTATTTATTAACTTAAAGCTTTTAATAGCTGAAATAGCTTGAATGTCTTCCATTTTCTTTATTTTAATTTAGAAATTCAATGAAAACCAACCACGAAACTTAAAAATATATATTTTAAGTTTATAACAACTAATTGAAAAAATTTATAAGTTTGGGTAAAGGAGGCTTGTTAGCTTTGACAATTTTAATTGCTTAGATGAGCTTAGCAATGCCAACAAATACATTTTTTCCAATCACTATTATATTGTCGAATTTTGCACCTAAAAAAATAAATATGTTTTGCGAGGAAGTCTAGCAACCTTTGTTCGTTTGAAGGTAACGGCTGTTGAATGATATCAATTGCTGGTACCAGCTTATGGATAACTAGCACTAACTCAAAAAACTTGTGAAGGATGATTTTGACATAGAAGCCACGGAGAGGCCTGGACAGTCGAAAAATATGAGAAATTGGAAGCATTACTGCATGAACATTGTTGCCAAACGCAAGAAGAACTTGTAATATCATTAGGGCTTATACAACGAAACCATTTCTCTATGTTTAAAAGCTTTGCTATTCATTCAAAAGCAAGGGAATTAGGTCCCATATGAACTATAGCCGAGAGACGTTGAAGGGAAGGAAAGACTGGTCAAAAACTATTTGGAAAAGAGTGGAAGAGAAGTTTGGGCTTATCCGTCTGTGATATAGACCTTACCTATTCTGACTATCATTTGTTTCGATCGATGCATAGCGCTCTTACTAGAATACGCTTCACCTTAGAACAGGGTATCAGAAATCGGCTTGATTAATTTTTTAACCCAAAACCTGAGGTGATTTCTTGGCGCCGGTTCATATGCTGCCAGATAGATGAGAAAAAGTAGTGGCTAACGATGGACAATATTTTGAATAATGTATCAAATCGTTTTGTGATTATAAAATTGCATTTTTGAATTAAAAAAAAAATCGACGTTATTAACTTATATATCCAATATATTAAAATAAAGTTTTTGTTAGATAAGAAATATTTTTGCAAATATTATACATGTAAGAATTTTGGATATCATCTTCAGCTTTCTTGCTAAAAGTTTTGGAAAGTGGATTTCAAAGCGTCACGATATAAGCGGCATATATTCATATACATTGTCATCTAAGGCAAGGCAGCTTTAGGTAGTCTCTAGTTTTCGATCCGTAGGATTTTCAAACCTTTATTTACAACCTACATAATTCTGAAAAACACATACATAGACATTATGCAAGCAAACGAGAGACTATAGTTTTACAACAATACGTGATTTCTACAAACAAAATTCATCGCAGGTATTTTGGTGTTCTATTTGCAGTAGTATAAACACTACCTGGCAAAACTACCTAGATCTACAGGTTTAATATATAATGATTTTTTCATTAGTATAAAATTTTTTAATTTTCTTTTTAGATTATAAAATATAGAAAATAAAAAAATATTTAACATATGTATTTAAGTATGGCCAATAACTTTTTTATATAATTTGAAATTAATTGGACAGCATAGCTTCATATTTACATTGTTGGTGTTTTAGAGCGAAAATTGGAGTTGCCGTATGGCTTCCGGTGAAGTGAGGGGATTTTGGGAATTCACGAAGCCGATTTTGGGAACTCCCAAAAAAATTCACAACCACTTCGGTGATCGGTTTGGAACCCATTTTTCATATTGGTTGTGTATTTTAGCCGTGGAACAAGCATCTGGCGTATATATAAACGGTCATACATTTTAGTGCGAAAATTTAAGTTGAAAGTGGGGGGATTTTGACGATTACTGAAGTTAATTTTGGGAATTCCCAAAAAACTCGAAATCGCTTCGCTAACCGAATCAGAACCAGTTTTTCATATTCGGTGTGCGTTTTTTTCGTGGAACGTGTATCTGAAGTATTAACGGTCACCCTGTTTATTGTGAAAATTTAAGTTGACATATTTGATATTATGTTTGATATGATATTTGATATCGAAGCGTGTGGTTTAGTTTTTTAAACTATATTTATTATTTTAGGCATCGAGTTTATGTAAACCGAGCTAATCCTTTAATATTGCTGCATAAATTTGAGCGCCATCGCCAAAAATTTTGAATAATGTTGTAAAATGATCGGGGATATTTTCCACGCTTTTTATTAAAATATTTTATTATAGATATTTTGTTAAAAAAATTGTATACGCAAAAAAGCTATTAAATTTTTTACCCCACCCTTTCGGCTACTCTAAGGTCTTCAGACAGATTTATATTAAAGTGTTTCTTTATATTTTGAATTTTGATAATCAATCCACTTTTTTCTGCGTCATTTTTCCGGGATATTTCCATTTTTGCAATAATATTTTGTTGTTATTATTTTTCCACTTGTGCCAAAAATAATGAAAATTATCAGACTTAGCATTGATCTTTGAAACACTTGAACGTGTATTGGTGTTTGATAAGTTACTTGAATTAATTTGGATTTTTTACAAAGTGAAAATGTTTCCGGTAATAAGTCGTTTATAACACTTTATCAATATTTTTGTTACGTACAAAAAACATTTAGAAAATAAACTTCAACATTTCTTTTCAAAGTATGAGAGTTTAAAGAAGATTTCAAATCATTTATTTAATTATTATTATTATTATTATTTTTTTTGTTGCAAATTTTGTGGTTCTAGTTTATTATTCTAGTATTCACTGCTTCTTTTCATACATCCAATTTCATGCTTTTTATGAAGTTTTCAACAATTCTTTTTTATTACATTTTTACCTGTATTAGAATTAACAATTTAAAAATATATTTTATATACGCCATGACGTTTGCACCAAAGCTTTTGTTAAGCTAGTGTTTTCTTGTGTTTCTTTAAAGCTTGACTTGCTTGCTATGGAGCTCTTGGAAGACTGAATTTATTTTACTTAACAATGTTCTCTGGTAGACAATTTAGTAAAAATTAATGATTTTTAAAATCTAAGCTGATAAGCCAATTGCCGTATTTAAATCTTTCAATTATTTTTATTCTAAATACCTAGAAATGATTTTTTTTTCTCAACAATAATTAATGGGGTTATCTTTGTTTATGAAAACTGTGAGAACTTTTAAAAGGAAGGTTTACAAAAAAAAAAAAAATAAAAAAATAATAATAATAAAAAATAAAATTTCTTATTATTTAGTTATTTCTCTTTTCGAATAAATAAGCAAGTTTGAAAAAAGCACAATTAGCAAAAAGATTTTACGAATTTGCGCAGCCGGCATTTAAAATATTTGATTTCAAAAAGCAATTTGTTTATGGCGTCGAAGTTTCTTATTTTATAATAATTAATTGCGGGTTTTTCTGTTATGTTGAGTATTCTTAGCATTTTTCTTGTTAATAATATATTAATCATTGCTAAAGTCTGAGCAATTTGGAAGTACAAAAGATCACTAATATTTATTTAATAAAGTGACATAAACTTCTTGCTGTTAAATGAAGAAAAAGCGAAATATTTTTAGCCCCAGAAATTTCTAACTTTGGATTTTTCATATTCTGTATTTGTATCGCCTCCGGCCTTGAATGTTTAATAAGCTTAGATTTGCATGCATGATTATAAATTTGTGAAAAAATATTGAATTTTAATACTTATTGGGCTAAAAACTTATGCGAATTTTTCTTCAAATATTGCAATTTCTAGCTGTTTAACTTTGTAGTGTATTATATACATATTTACAAATATTTATATACTTAACATACGAACATTTTTAACTTTTTTTTTATTTTTCTTCATATAATTTTTTCATATAATTTTTATTTCGGTCAAATATTTATTTTTTGAAGTTTTAAAACATTTATTGCTACAAAATAAAGGTGAAAAATATATATCAAAAGAATCGCAAAAAAAAACGTTGAATTAAAAGAGCCGAAAAAAAAAAAAAAATAAACCTCTAACTAAAAAAAAAAAAAAAATCGCTTAAATGAAAATCACCAAACAAAAAAATCGCCAAAACCAAATAGTCTGTTATTTCCGAAATACAATTTTTTTTTTTAATGAACTTGTAGGAGAGAAATCTCTTAACTAAAAAAATCGCCAAACAACAACAAAAGAAAAAACCCCAGTAAATATTTTTCGTGAAAAAAATCTAAGAGACAATAATCAATTACAAACATAGAAAAATTGTCGGTAAAGTTATATATCTGTGCTAATATGGAATAGTAGCCTATGCCAAATATTGTAGTATTGAAATGTATACAATTTTATTGAACTTTTCTTCGAGCACTTTTATGCTATAAGTCTCTTTATTATCATATTAGTAACAAGTTTCTCCGGAACTACTTTTGGATTGAAGTTCCTGGTGGCGTTGGGTTTGTCGAAACTTTATTCAACGATGTGTCGAAATTCAATTCATATATATACTGCCTGGCTCACGATGTCGTTTCGTTAACGTTCGCTAACGTTTTATATTAAAATTAATCGACTTAAGCTAGGCACACAACTGCGACGAACGACAAATATTTGGTCGCGAATATTCGTCGCCAAAAATAAAACACATTGGTGTATATGAAAATGCACACAATCGTGGCGTTGGTCGAAATTCGTCATATGAACGACGAACAAAACAGTATCAGTTGGCCAGGTTTCTTATATAAAAAAAATATTTTTCACGAAATCATACTTATTTTATTTATATCATACTTTTTATATTTATATTAAACAATTTATGAAGATGTTCTCAAAATATAAAGTAACTGAGATAATTTGTTCAAAAATCCCTCTCTCGAATGGGATTTATATAGGTTTACTTTTAATATGGCCACCTTAGTATTTATATTGAGCTCAATTATGAATAAAAATTCCGTAGGAATTTGTTCACTTTTCACTTTACTCCAATTATGAACAAAAGTTAAATATGAGGTTTTTTATTTTTTTCTTCATGTGATTCGTTATAAACACTAGAGAGAGATCAACTCTTACGGCCAAGTTAACAAAAATTGTGTTTTTCTTTTTAATTTACATTGAAAAAAGTATATTGTGTGAGAAATAAATTTCGTGAGGAGTAAATTCCGAGAGAAATAAATTCCGTGAGAATATTCATAATTTGGCTGATTAATTTTTTTTTTCTTTGCATGGAATGTAAACAATGTTCGTTGATATTGTGCTTCATACGACGAATTTATACAACGAATATTTGCCGGCGAATTCGTCGCTATGGGCGAAGTTCGTCGTTCGTCGCAGTTGTGTTCCTAGCATTATAGTCAACTGTTATAAAACTAATGGATATATCGGATATAGACAAGGTCAATGATACAAGATCAGGACAAAATAAATTTTAAACGGCATCTGAATAGGTTTTTTGACCTTAAAAATTATACTGAACGTTTACGAAACGACATCGTGAGCCAGGCTGATAAGTAGATGCGAGCGAATAATAGTGACAAAGACAAACCCAAATTGATTCGAATATGTGTGACAAGCTTTCTTTCGCCTACATTTTCATTCGTTATCGATGAAGTGGCTGATAATTTTACAGGCAAGTTGTAATAATGAACAAAATAAACGGTCAGTTTATCGCTCATTTCTGCTAAAGGTAACTTTAACTAAAGTCAATTTTACCGTTAAGTTGTCATTATGGCCCTTAATGTTTTAGTTTTAAGTGCTGTGAGCACTCTTAATTGGGCAGAATAATGAAATGAATAAATTTCTACCTCTTTGATGAAGAATTTTAAATCTCTTTCCCCGTTTGTCTCTAGATTTTTTTAATATCGCATTCCTTGATTGCCGTTAATAATTCCCTACAAAATTTTATATTTCTTCGTTTTTAAACACTAATTGTTTTTTGCTTAATAAAAAATTAAATTTTTTTTCTGAGGAAAAAGAAATCAAAAGCTTAAGTGAAAAAGGGGTGGGAGCAAAAAAAAAAAAAAGTAGAAAAATGGTAACAAACTTGAAAAGAAAGGAAAAAAGAAATAAATTCTACAAATGAGGAAAATATTCATTAGAAATACAACTGCTAGATGTTGAAAAATAATTTTAAAGGCAACCCCCCGTTTTTAAACGCAGATATGTCGTCGTTGACTGTTAGTTTTTTTACTTTTTTTTTTTTTACTTTTATTACAGTCCTGTGCTTCTTTTTTCAAAACAACTACACAGTAGTACTCAACGAAATTGCAATTTTCCTTATAATTTTTTTTTCTTCTTTCTGTTGTTGTTCTTCGTTCTTATAGATGTATGAGTACTATTTTTAATTTCTCATCATTTTTGTTGTTACTTCTGCTTAAAGTTGCAGTTGTTTGTTTCCTGTAGAATAACTTCGTTTTTTTTTCTTGTTTCTTTCGGTGTATCGGTGCTGAATGTGGGTAAGAGAATTGGAAAAAAATTTCTAGGAATAGAGCACCATGATGGGTATCAATTGTAGTAGACAAGTCTTACGTTTGAAAACACTAAGTCTTGCAATGGCAGCCTAGAAGTAGCTCCAGTTTAAGTAAAAATAAACAAGCAGAAAAACAGTTATAACAGTCTAAGCAAAAAGTATTCAAACATTTTTGTGTAATACATAAGGGCTCAAGATATAAGATTTTAAAGAACAGTTGTTTCAAGCTTTTAGTTTTCTAAATTTTATGTGCTTAAGGTATTTAAAAATACGATAGAAAATTTATTTCTCATTTCTTCTATTATGACCTGATACATTTGGAAAAAATGTAACACTAAAAAAGTTTGTACTTCAAAACAGTAAAAATTTAATTAAAGTGTATAAATTTTAAAACACTTCAGCAAAAGAAATTAGCTGACATTGTTTCTAGGGGAAAATTTAAATTTAATCAATTTAATTTTTATCAAAATAACAAATTTTTAACTAATACAAATAATTTTAGAATTGAAATTTTGTCTATTTAATAAAAAAAAACGGTCGTATTCATGAAGGCCATTTTGTACAGGGTGTCTGCCGGCACACTATATACTAGTCGCCGCAATTCCACTGCATTCCTGTATGGAACCGTTTTGTTTATACCACATTTTAACCAATCCCAAAGCAAGAAGTTGTGGCGTTAAAAAGTTTTCAATTATATCATGATATCGCTGCCCAAAGAAGTAAGGTCCAATGATTCCTTCTGACAAAATTGCACACCAGACTGTAGCTTTTAATGGATGCATGATCGAACGGTTTTCCATACCCAAAACTGACTATTCTGTTCATTCACATATATATAAATGAAAATGTGTTTTGTCACTCATTATGATTTTATGATCAATTTGCCACATGTCTAATTTACGCCTGTCATTTGTCAAATAAACCTAACAAGCAAAACAAAATTTTTCTTTATGACTCAATTCAAAAATTTTTATGTTTTCGGTATTTGCAGTAAAATTGAATGATAAAAATTTGTAGGACATAACAGAAACTTATTTTCATAATCAACAACGGAATTTACTGAATCAATAAAAAATTGTTTACTTGTTTGTGCATTCAAATAAAATTTTTGCATAAGTAATTATTGAACGAAAACAGATTTTCCTGCTAAGAACAAAATATGTATTTGTTAGGTTTTGGCCTTTAAAATCACTTTTGCGCATTCTTCAAATAAAAATGAAATAATGACAATTACACTTGCTCGTTACACAGCACTAAAATACTTCATAACTTTATTTACACTTAATATCGCTGTGTATTTAAACACTAGACTTGGTTACTTTTGTGACATATGACTGTCCTGAACATTTTAAAATAAATTCTTCCTCCGCCGAAAACCTAGCTGTTGTTTATACTTCCTTACTACTATCTACAAACATCACGAACTTTTAAATTATGGCTAATTCCAGACTCAAATGTACAAATATAATTCTTACACACGTACACACACATGCTTGCAAAACAATAAGAACGCAACAACAGCAATAAAATCATTTGCGGTTGATTTACCTGGAATTTTGTGTTCTTGAAATCAATACGGTTTTGGCTTTAATTTGTTTGTTTGTATGTGCATATGCATGTGCATTTATAACAAACAGAGCAACGGCTGCACAATGGGTTAGAAGTAAGGCAAATTCGCAATATTATGATATCCAAGATTATTATTTTGGTATTGGGCATAAAAGTAAATAATGACGATTTGTACAACATATGGCATAACTATCAGATATGGGTTGTCTCAATAATAACAAATATGTTATTTTCTTTGGAGGGTAAGCATATGTCATTATAAATCAGTATTCGATAAACGCCAAAGTGTAAACACACTTTTTCCTACCGCTTTAAACATGTCGAATTTTGTACCAAAAAGGTCTGATAAGATTCTCACATTTGAAGAAAACGGCTGCTAAAAATTATCGACTGTTGGTCGTATCGGCTTACGGTCAACATGCCCCAATTAAAAAAAAAAACTTATGAATGATGGTTTGACTTTGACACAAAAGGCAAGGAGAGGCCTCGTCAGCCGAAAAAGTTTGAAGATGGCGAATTAAAAGCATTACTCCGAAAAATATTATCGTCATATGCAAAAAGAACTAGCATTATCATACATACGAAAAGCAAGGAAATTGGGTCCCAAAGCAAGGAAATTGGGGTTGAAGCCAAGTTTAATGGCGAATTTTCTTGTTGGAACTGATTCTTGAACGCTACAAAAAGAAATAATTTTTGCTAAATATTGCTACCGGTAATGAAAAACGGATATATATTGCGTTAGCTCCAAGTGCAAGAAGTCATACGTAAAACTCAGCCAATCAGCCAGATCAATGCCTAAGCTGAATACTCATGACACAAAAGCAATGCTCAGTATTTGACGAGATCAGAAGGACATTTTGTATTATGAGCTGGTGAAATAAGGTCAGATGATCACTGGGGATCTGTACTAAAGAAAATTGAATTCTTTAAAAAGATCAATCAACGAAAAAGGACTTCTTACGAGACTAGTCAAAAACTATGTAGAAAGCAATAGGTGGAGAGTTTTAGTTCACCATTCTTATTGTTCAGACTTTGCTTTTTCATATCGTTTATTTTAAGCGATTCACTTCAGAGCAGGGTTTCATAAATAGGCTTGGTGTATTCTTTACTTCAAAATCTCAGCAGTTCTGTTGGCGCGGAAGTCATATGCTACCAGGAAGATGGGAAAACGTAGCGGCTAAGGATGAGTTAGACTTTAGATAGTGTATAAACTTATTTTGTTGTTTCCAGCAAAAATCAACATTATCATGACCCAAGTTCAAATCCGAATGAGTGCTGAGGAGTAGTGTGGCGACTACGAAACAGCTAGTTATCCCCCAGATAAAGATTTGATTATTATTTTTCTTGTCTTCTACAATCAAAAATTTTTTAGAACAGCAAATTTGCTTTGTACAAAATCCGTCTAAAGAAAAAACTTAAGAAAGGAAAAACTTGAACTAAAATTCAATGAACAATTATACAGAAAACAAAATCTAATTTAAAAATTATAAAGTTCAATAAAAATTCAATAACTTAACATTATCGACTTTCGAAATGGTAAAAATTAAAAGCAAGCCCCAAAATGAAAAAAATATGGCTCCGAAAAATTTCGCTATGGCTAGACGGAAGAATATTTTACTCTACTTGTATTGCATGTCAAATGCCGACTGCTTCTCTTTTGAAGGTTTTTATCCTAGGCCAATACTTTTTTTTTATCTGGGACCAGTACTCAGGGGATGACCCCTACATATGGAGCGCATTGCACTGGAACTAGGAAAATAGACTATGAGGAGGAAGAAAGAGGGAGTAGTGTTGGCGGAGTGTTAACAATAACAACACGAAAGACTAAAACAAACTCTATTGCAGCATTTAAAATATTGGAATTAAATTAGTTAAAACTGATCAGTGCCTTCGACACTGCTCAGATTAGCAAAATTTAGGCCAACACCTTCCACACTACGAGGTAATGAAATGCATTAAAAAGAAATTAATATTGAACATGTAAAGAAAACACGGACAACGGTGAAAAAGAGACAAAAAAAATCGTGTACACATACGAAATTTGATTTCATACGAAATTAGTAATGAACATACAGATATAGAAAATACGGTCAGCAGTAACAAAAGACGTGTGCACATGGTGAGAGACAAAACACTACTAGAATAAGAGGACCGAAACTACAAAAATAGGCTATGATGAGGAAGAGAGAGAGAGAGAGAGAGAGATGAGTGTTTATGAAATCTGACTTTTCTGGCTTATAACTCACAAGAAACATGTCAGCAGGCAAACTGTCACACAAACAAACCGAACGGCTAAAGAACCAAGTTCTCTGTAATACGTTCTGCCATTCACCGGGAAACTGACCACAAATGGATGAGCCCTTGGCGATGAATATTTTTTTTTGTAGCCCACTGTCATCAATACCAATTTTCGCCATTAAACTAGATGTTTTTTGCAGATATGAGTACATTCCAGTTACTAACCCAGATGACCAAAGACATGTCATGTTTCCCCAACACATGCAAGCAACATTCACTGATGTAAATTAGTACTCTAATTTGTGAACGGTATTGCCAATAGTGGTCACAGTTGCTTGATTGTGCTTACCATAAGTTCCGCGAATCACACGAAAACTATTTTTTACAGAACGCTGTTTTTCTTTATATGACGAAAAAATTTAGAGACGCTGTTGTGGTGTGAATGTTTCCTTGATGACTTGCCAACCTATACTGAACAAAAGTGAAAGAGTAGTTTGATATAAGACATGCGTGATCAGTCCAAAAAAAGTGTAATAAAAATCAAACCTCACGATGAATCATACAATATGTACAATCAAAATAATTTTGGACAACATATTTTTTGTTTTTGATAAAAACTAACTAACTTCGTTCAACGAATACCGGGTGTCTGCCAGGATGGGGTATTACTTTTTTTGCCGCCATTTTGGTAATTGTTAGTCTTGACATTTCGTATTTGGTAGTCGTGAAGTACTCGTAGATATGTGGCAAATTTATTATGGAAACATATTCGCGGAGGCAATGTGTTTTAATCGTTAAATTATTTGATCAAAATCAATCATCGATTACCGTGACGGGGGGAAAGTTATGTGATATGTTTGGGAGAAACAACGTGTCAACAAAATGCACTATTTGTCGCGTAGTGAATGATTTTAAAGACAGAGGCGATAAAGCCAAGCATTGGCCACAATGTACTGCAAGATCGGCTGAAAACATTACTGCTGCTCAAGAAAGTGTTCAAAACAATCCATCAACCTCAATTGCCACGTTCAGGAGCTGGGTCTTCAAATAACATCTTCGGCCACAATTTCGCACAGGGATTTAAATTTGTGTCCATTTAAGATTCAGCTGACGCAAGAGCTTCTTCCACAATACCATTTACGCCTCCCTATATGCCAATAAGATAATAAAACTTGCCCATGACAACCTCGATTTTCATGAAAAATCGTAATGAATGAATGTTTATAAACAGAATATTCGGTTCTGGGTAATGCGAAATTCTAATAGTATTCATTAGTCACCTTTGGATCCAATAAAAGTGCAGCCGGGTGTGGAATTTGGTCAGGAGAAATCATATGAGCTTACTTCTTTGAAAGTGAAAACGACGTCATGTTAATTATTAATGGGGACGATATTGTGATATGATTAAAATCTTTTTAACGCTACAACTGCAGGCTTTGGGCTTGGTTAACATGTCGTATCAACTAGACGGTGCCACATCGCATACAGCCAGGATTACGACAGAATTAAGCAAAGTAGTATACCCAGTATTTTTATAATATTTTTTTCTTGAATTTTCGAATTCACTTGTACGTCTTCAATCTATAAAGTGATTCAGGGAAAAAAATTAACAGCCTGTTCGGCGATATCGAATGAAAATGTATGTGAAAGAAAGCTAGTCACTCATATTCGTATCAATTTGGGGTTGTCTATGTCATTATTATTCGTCCGCATGTAATTACATATGTATTTTAATTAAATTTTGACACATCGAATAAAGTTAGAAAAAACCCAAATCAATTTTCTTTCGCCTAGAATACGAATGAAATTATCCTTTCGACATCGACGAACTGGCTGTAAAGGATTATTTTGTGTATGATGAGTTCAACAATCAAACGTCAGTTAAAAGGCAAAAACTGGACAAAATTGTTGTACAGAAATGTGACACAAAATAATTTACGCATATGATTATGTGCCTTATGGTATGGCAAGTAATCCAAAATATTTTGCTGAGCCAAGTTATAAGATTTGCCTTCCTAATAGTGAGATAATTTTATAAACCGGTCCAGATGTATTTCAGTTGTTTTCTATTCCAAAAAAGGTCTTGCTAAATAAATTAATGTGCTGTTCATGGAACATAGACGAGCAACTCGTCTAGAAAATTTGTATGAATGTTATTGAGTGATTTTCATAAAAATTTTTTAGACAAGTCGCTCGTCTGTGTTCTGTGAACGGCACATAAGAAAATAAACATTTTAAATGTTCCAACGGATTGGTTATGACTTAAAACTGCAAGCAATCGTTTTTATAAAAAAAAATAGTATTGGCCGAAATATAGGAGAAAAGTATTCTTAAAATTAAACAACGTATTTTAATTTATTAAAAAGTGCCTCAAGCAGAATTTATCTACTTAACATTAGAAAAACACTATTTGTAATTTGTTCGCTAACGAGTTGCGCTGTCTTCTGGCACTTCGTCTTCTCCTCTTGACTATTATCATGTAACCATCTTGCAAGACGACTGGCTAGCATTGTCAACTGGGTATGGCCAAGAAAAAATCTTGTCTAACTGAAATGACTGACTACAATCTCATCTTCTTTAAAAGGCATTGGAAAAAAAGTATAAGAAAAAAAAAAAATCACTGACATTTTGCAACTAGAAAAAAGGCTGCCCTTGTCTTAAAACTGCAGCAAAAACAACAATTACAACAATATTACAATAAATGAAAGAACGAACGAAAAATTGCAAGAAATTTTCTACAACTGCAGAAAATGTTGTAACAAATGATGATGAAGACAAGCAAAATGAATACAGCCAGCAAAAGTAAACCTAAAAAAATAAAAAAAGAGGAAAAAATTGTATAGAAATCAGGCAAAGAATTAAGAAGAAAAAAAGTCAACTCCTTTTTCAAAATGGTTGGGTGTTTTTCTGGTCTTAGTTTTTCTAGCGAAAAGGGTCCAACCCACGTACCCTTCTTTAATATCAAGAGTTCATTTAGTTGGTATTTTTTTCTCTAATTTTTTAACATTTTCGTTTTTCATGTTTCAACTATCTTTGGGTCTTGCGGGTGTGTGAGTGAGTGTGTGTGTGTGTGTGTGTGTGCTTTTTATATTGTGACGATGATGGTGGAAAAAACTGCGGAATAAAGAAGTTGCTTAAAAAATTGGAAACCTTAAAAAAAGAACTGTGCCGTTGTTAAGCTAAAACTGAAATGTATTTTGGCACAAAAAATTATGGAAAAAAAGGGAAGAAAATGAAAGAAAAACGTTCAAGTTCCAAAATACTCGTCGTAAGAAGGGTAAGAAAATTTCAAATTAAAGAGACAAATTTAAGAATTATTTGTTAATTTTTAAGCAGTAGTCATATTTCATTAAATAAGAATTAAGTTGCATGTTTTTAGCAAAAATCTAAAAAAATATACATTTATTATTACCAATTTGACCGAATTATTGTTATTAAACATTTTTGGGATGGGATAAAATTGGCTCCAAACGGAGTCAGTAAATTAGTTCCAAGCGTAAAAAAACAAAATTTTTTATTTATTTTGAACTTTCTAGTTTAACAAACAAACAAATATTAGTTGAGGAAAATCCACTTAAGCAAAGCTAAGAAAATTTGAAAAACATGTTCAGGTAAAAGGTACTCATGCCCGGGACAGTTCTTATTTGATATTCCGCATAAATGAAAATCTTCAGCTTCTCCGAAATTGAGTTCATTGTGATAGCTAGTGCTCATGTCAACATACTTTTGTTACGTTCCCACAAAACTTTCAATAGTTCGGCAATCTTTACCGAAGAAGGCTCCTAAGGAAAGTAGCCGTCCTAAAATTTTACACAGGCCATGTTAACCTCACTATCTTTCGAGTGAACTCACTAAACCATTTGTCCTGTGTAACCCTTATATAGGACTTTTACTATCGTATCAATGTCTCCTTGCTGTAAACGGGCCCCGGTCTTTGCCAGTTCGTCCGCTACAATATTTCCAGGTACTTCATTGTCCCCTAGTATCCAAAAAAGATCCAGATTTGAATGTCTTAAACGGTATTCATGAATCAAACTGGATGTCGTATAGAGACCCGCAAGCTACTGTACTATAGGTACAGATTCGGATATTCATCCGCTTTACCCTAAATTACCTCAGTCAGTTAGCTGCTCTTATTGTAGATGTGATATCAGCCTGCGTCACGCTACACTCATTACATAGCTTAAAACAAATCCTCATCTTATACTGGGGGATAAAGATGTCAGCACCAACTCCCAAATCCAACTTGCATCTATCTGTAAAGATCTCAAACACGTTCTCTTTTAACGGCCTAATTGGAAGGCTACCAAGATCGTGCTGGACAAAATGTATGCACTATCAGGTCCAATATTCTTCCCACTATCATAGCATGAGCTTCTGTCGGCTTTTTCCACATCCCACCAGCTTGATCCCCGAACTCATGGCTATCTGTCCTAGATCAATCGGCAGCCAGGGTATCTTTGTAAACAGCTCTTTTGTTGGCATAGTGCAAATCACGAGTAAAACAGACTTACGCGTTTCTCCAAATCTTTCTACAAACCAGCGCCCCATACGTTAATATCGGCTTCATTGTTATGCTAAATAGTCGGCAAGATTTCCAAAGATTAATATTCTAGGCCTTCCCATGGGGCCCTGTACCACCACAGCCACCTTATCCACTCTCGATTGGACATTCTTCCACCATGACAGTTTGGAAACAAGATAGATTGCAATATTTATGGCACTATTCGCCGGTATAAGTTCAGCTCACTTCAAGTATGGTAGATCGGCACAAGAGTTTTGTATCTAGGCGTGAAAAGTACTAAAGGATGAGAATGCTTCGCAAAAGTATTTTCCATGTATTAAGGCACCAATTAATGATAAGAAAAAAGTACAAAAGACTTGGGAGTAACAATCGACATTAAGCCTTAAGCTTTGTAAGCCATACACAGTGTTACAGTGTTTTGGTAAATTTTTGAGTTTTTATTCTTATGTATAATATAGTTTAAATACTGCAGCTCTCTCGCTAGCCGAACACACCTCATGTGCAGAGGATGGCCACAAAATCCAACGTGTACAAAATGACACATAAAAAAAGTGTTAAAGTTTTAAATTGTTTTTCACACTTGTTTTTACCCCTAAAAACTTACTACACTGAACGCGTGCTTTCTGCTCGATTTACTCAAAAAGTCATAATTACTTTACGAACAGAAAAAAAAACAATCAAATCACAATTTAATTTTGCCCTAGCACTTTCTTTTTACACATCTTTACTTGATTAACAAACACTTGTGACATAAAGCAAAAGATAAAAGGAAAAAAAGGAAAAAAATGGATTCATCGTCAAATCGTTTAACAACAAACGCCTAAATGTATACTCCCACAAATACGCCAACATTTTTATATGGTTTTTAAGTTCAGAGTACCTTTGCAATAGGTTTTGTTTTTATATTTCGAAATGTTTTGTTTATTTGTTGGAATGAATGAATAACTGCATTCATATTTCGCTTCCTTTTTTTGTGTTCCTACATGATCCTCCATAGTGTTACAACAATTTAACTAACCTCTGGCATTTAGTTGCAGCTCAGGGGTTTTTTTTTTGTTTTTTTTTTTTTATGTGAGAAACTTACATTAGATTTGCTAACAATTTGGCAGAGGGTGAAAGGTGCTTTTTTGGGCATAGAAATTGGAGAATAAACCAGACAAAAAGTAAAATTCTTGGTGATATACAAACTTGTATGCTCCTACTTTAGTCTCGGTTTGATTTCTTTTTGTAACTTATGTTAATTCTCTTTTAATCTTTCATTGTTATCTATAACCCTTGATAAGGATTTCGTAAGTCCAATATAGCAAAAGTCATGTGGCTTTTTAGAGTTTTGTTTGATACTAAAACTAGGGCCTCTTTCCTGAGGACACTGTAACGCAGAAAAAAGAGTGCCCTGGTTTAGTCTATGCCAAAGCAAAACTTGTTGCCAAAAGTATATGTAGAAGAGAGAGGGGGGGGGCGGGAGCTCAGATGTTAAGACAGAAAACATTTGAAGCTCGAGATGAGACGTACTTTTAATTTTTTTAAGAAATACATTTTCTTGTAGCATTTGCTTTGAGAGCCCAGAACCTGGGCATAAGGTTACGCGCTCCAAATAAATGTAGGCCATAGTAACTTCTCTTACATGTTAAATGATTTTAATTTTGGCAGCTGTATATCTTGATTTGTTTTCCTTTTTAAAGGAAAGGGTATTTTTTATAGAGGTATGTAACTTTCAGTTGGCAGCACTTTTTTTAACCCGTGGCCTTTTTGTTTGTGATTTATACTTAGTTGAAGCCCAAAGGTAACCCTTTTTTAAACAATAAAGATTTATAGTAAATAATCATAAAAAGCAAACTTAATATATTTAGTTTGGTTTGGCATTTCATCATGAATAAACAGGAGCCTGAACGTCGCTATCAAGTTGTGAAAACTCATTTTGAAACTAATGGTCCTGTTCAAAATACATACTACGGCCATTTTACGGTCAACATAACAGATGACTGAGTCTTTTTTTTTTTTTAAAGGAATATGTCAATTAAGAAAACTGCTGTATTTGGCGTGATGATAGTCCTCAAGAGTATGTTATGTGCATAATGGTTTACATCCAGAAAAACTGCCAGTTTTGCGTACTTTAGGGCAGATGGAATCATTGGTCCCTGCTTCTTTAATAAGGATCAAAGGTGATCGCTACACAGCCATGATAACTCACTTCTTCAGTCATCAATGGAACAACCATGATGTTATCTTTGTTTTGGTCATTTCGCCAACAATTTGTTATCATCCTTGTAATTGAGCTTGAGGTCACTTATTATAATAAAAAATATTTATAATATTTTGACTCTCCTATATTAACTATTGAACATAATAATAATAATTACTTTTTATTATAGTAAGTGAACTCAAGCTTAATTAAACAACAATTATACTTTAAAAAGTTCGAAAAACTAGCCTTAAGTTAAGCACTATTACTTGCATGTATTTTTTAATTGCGCCCTAAAGTATGCTATTCCTATAAATACTGGCTGTTAATTAAACAATTGAAATATTTTACATTTAGGTGACTTAAAACCATTTTTAGGCATTTCCTTAAGTGTTACAAGAGCTGCGACTATATAATAATACCGCTTTTAAGTTTCCAATTTCTAGTTCATAAAAACTAGTGACTTTTCATTGAATGCACATTCAGCTCTTTTTTTTACAGACTCATGCCTTTTAGTTTGATTACCAGGCCTATGGAGCCGTTTTGTTTTGCGTGTGAGTTCACCATTTATGTATGTGTTTTGTTATGTTTTTGAGTCGTTCTTTTTGGCCAGTTATACTGGTTTTATCTATTGAAAAGTTAAAATTTGTTTTGGATTTTTCTTGTTTTACAAATGTTTTTTTTGCGGAGATTTTTTTCCTGTTGTCCTGCCAAAAGTATATGTAGAAGTACCTGTTCTTATGGGGATACACACAAATAAACTTTACATTCGTTTAACGTTAAGTGGTCTAAAGTTAATTGAAGTTTTTCTAGGCTTCCCCTGTACACTGGTTTGGGCATATTGTGTGTTTGCCATATTTGGTTATTAAATATGGTTTAACAATTAAAAGCTTAGTTCAATTTAACAAGAAGAGAAAAATCCAGAACGAAAGAAAAGAAATAAAAATTTGAAATTTAGCAGATGAAAAGAGGTACGATACTCGAGATTGCTAAAAAAAAGCTTTTGAATAGCGTTTTTCTTCTTATGGTGGCAACAACTTTTTCCAAATAAAATGAATGCTTTTTGCTGAGTACTTTTGCAAAGTCTAAAGGTGTTAGAGAGAATTAAAGCATAAAATTGAAGTATTCGTTTGGTTAAAGTTGAGGGAAGAAATTATTTATTTGATGATTTTTTGGTGATTGTTATATTTCACTGAATTAATTCCACTTTTCAAATAAACTTTGCATATTTTAAGGAGTTCAATTACGGTTTTAAATGTGTTATTCTAGTGTAAAATGTATTAATACGTGATTTTTGTGCTTTTTGTATATGTAAATTATGTTCTTAAATAATTCTCCAATTCTGATTTGTTTCGTACTCTGATTGGTTTTTCTTTGCCAAATTTTTAAATCACTAATTATTTTTTTCGCAAAATTTATTAACTAATTTTTTCTTTTGAAATTTGTAAATTTTTTATGTATGTTTTAAAATATCACTTTTGAAATTTAGAGAAGGCAATTCTTTAGATTTAATAGCTTTTTTGAGAACCAACATCTGGAAAGCACAATTTCATATTCCTCATCTTTGTATTTAAAATTTTTTGATTACAATTTTTTTATAAAATTTTTTTCATGTTTTCATGCTTTCACATGAAATATTCAAATAAAAATTTTTAAGAGTGGTTAAGGCAGCAGATCATGATACATTATGACCCGAGTGCAAATCCGAATGTGTGCTGATGAGTACTGTGGCGACTACGACACAGCTAGTTGTCTCCCAGCTAAAGTTTTGATTACTATTTTTCTTGTCTTCTTTAATCAAAAATTATTGATCACAGCAAACTTGTATTGTAAAAAATCGTTCTTAAGAATAACTTAAGAAAGGAATAACTTGAACTAAAAACCCGATGTACAATTGTTCAAAAATCTTATTAAATCTTATTATTAATATTATTTTAAAATTTTTTTAAATATACAAGAAATTTACTTAATTGGGAAGATAATCCTTTGGCGGTATAGTTCATATATGATTTCTGCCCTATGACCACCACGGCTAGCTTGAACATAATTGTTAATTACTCTGCTGGTACCAGTAGTTCTATGGAAAAAGATTGCAGTACGTACGTGGTCACTTTGTGCATAGTAAAGTACAAATACTTACAATATATAACATATTCCTTTCCACAAACTATAAACTCATAGCAAAAATGTTATAACTAACCCAAAATAATTTTTGAAAAAATGTACTTACATCCCAATTTTCGAAAAAAGTGTGATAGAAATTCTTTGATTTTGCCAGTGTTAACTAAAGCTAGCTTTTGATTTCTATTTGAAGATTTAAAATTAGGCTGAATTATCTGTCTACCATTCAATACAGCACTTAACACTTACCTAAGAAAAAGTAAGTAAGAAAGTAATTATAAAAAGTAATTGTAATTTATTTTTTAGGATCGAGTTCAAACCTGGTTTCAGTCAAGAAATTTTTTTATTTTTTAATTATAACAACAATTGCAGCGATCAGTAACTCTTGATCAAAGAAGATAGAAAAAATAAAATAATATTAAAGCTGTTTCGTAATCTTACATATGAAAGTAATTATAAAATTATATGATATTTTTTTTCAGTTTCGAGTTCAAATCTGTCTTCAGCCAAGAAATTTTTTAAAAATTTTTTAATTATAATAATAACTACAGCGATCACTAACTTTTGATCAATGATGGCAGAAACAATAAAAAAATATTAAAGCTGTTTTCTAATTGCTACTCTTATTTCCTTATTGGATTATAATATTTCATTTTTTCTTATTACGCCAATTTGATTTACAAAAATTTCTTTTCCCAGCAAAACGAATAGAACTCCCTCTTATGTCCTTTTTAACAGAAAACTTTATTTTTTATTATTTTTTTATTTCCTGTTTTGGTGTTGTTGTTTTTCATCAGAACCCACTAGACGTTGAGCTCGGTATTGTGTAAACATGATGTATTTTAATATGGCCATTCAACCGACTCATCCACTGAGTTCTTTAATTATTCATCGGCTATATTTGTGTCTTATTGATCCTATATGCAAGTTGTTATAATGCTAGTTGTTTGTATTGCATTCTGCTGTTACTGAACAGCCAGTTATTTTTAATTTATTTATTAAGATATGTATTGTTAAGAATTTTTGTGACATGTAACCCAGTGTGCAGCTGTTATGTACAACACATTCATACAAATAAGACAAAACTAGAAACATAATACACAAATAAACATACATACATGATTTGAAATACGTAAAATTCCAAGTAAATTAAATACAAATGATGTTGTTGTTGTTCTTGGTATTCGTTTTATTATTGTTTGTTGTTGTAACTTGCTTATTGTTAGCAAGCATGTGTATATGCATAAGAAATACATTTGTACATTTGATTCTAGAATTATGAATAGAAATTTGTCAGATAATAGTTTAATTAACATACAATATTTTTTTATGAATAAGGCCATTATAATATTACATGTTTTATTTTTCAGGTTCAAGCTCGAATCTGGTTTCAGCCAAGAATTTTTTTGTTTCTTTTTTTTATTTTTATTTTTGAAAACTAACGCGTCTTGTAATATTATAACAGTCTAATTTATAAAAATTTTTGACTGCTTTATTAAGAGTTAATGAGAAGAAATCGAGAAAACATTATTTATAAACATTTAATAGCACTATTCAGCTGTTATTAACGATTAACAACTTCCAAAAACTTTTTTGTTGCCTCTACCCTTCTCTAAACCTTTAATAAGTTGAAATTTTTATTTATAAAAAAATTTTTGCGCAAATTTGGAGAATTTTTGAGATGAAAATAACATAAAATAAACTTTATAAATGCAATTGCTACTATCGGTAAGTGTGTAACAAATATATACATACATACATACATGCATGCAGTTGCACTTCAAGCAAAAATTGTGTAGATATATCATTACTCAAATGGCGCCCCAAAACTTATAGCGAGAGAGTCGATCTATTCGCTCTTTCGGGCAATGTTTATAAAGTGAGCTTTCATTTTTATGTATCGCGCTGTCATAGAAATGGTGCTATTTCTTTCGAGTGGTTAAATTTTAAGGGCCGATGTTGAACATGAACGTCAGCTAAACGTCAAGTTTCTTTCTGCATTTCAATTTGTGTGTTACTCACTTTTATTGCCTTGTTTTTTGTATAAATTCTTTAAGGGTTCAAATATTATGTGCCAATTTCACGATAGCGAAGCTGTTTGTTCGTTCGCACAATTACATTTAAAACCAAAACAACATTCAAAATTTTGCTATTGTTTTGAATGTAATTGTGCGAACGAAAGAACAGCTTCGATATCGTGAAATTGGCACTATGTCTGAAACAGTAAATACACCGTTTTTTCTATGAAAATCTATAAGAAATAACACCACTGGTATGACAGCGCCATCTAGTGTTAGTTTTAGGTAAAAATAAAACTCAAACATTACTTCTTCGATTCAAAAAAAAGCAGATACTACAACTTAATAATAAAAATAAATTAGCATTATTTGAGCAATTTTATAATATAAGCATTATAAAATAAGCATTATTTGAGCAATTTTATAATGATTCTTCCTTGTTAGACTGCGCTCTAAAATCGCCAATTTCAAATGTGTACAAAAAAATCGCTTACTTGAAGATTCTTTTAAGATTTTGTAATGCCAACTTTCATTTCCAATTGGTCTCACCTTATTCCCATTTTGTTTAAAGTTGTATTTTATTTTTAAGCAAATTTTTAAATTATATTTCACAGTTGTTAACGACTGCAGAATTTTTAAACTTTTACGAATTCTGTTTTTTACATAAAAAGTTCTTTTGAAAAAATAAAGAATTTCAAATATTTATTCACATTTACTACATATGCTGAATCTTTTATGTGTTCAGCGTGTTCATAAACCCTTTCAAAAATGAAAAATTTATTTTCGATAATTTTGTACATTCTCTCTTGGCTGACGATGCCGTTTCCTTAACGTTCGCTAATGAATCATATTAAAAAGAAGTGACTTATAGTCAACTATTATTCAAATAACGGATATATTGGAGGTAAACAAGGCAAATGATACAAGATCAGGGAAAAATAAAGCTTATAAACGGCATCGGAATAGGGTTTTTGACCGTAATTACCATGGCGAACGTTTACGAAACGACATCGTGAGGGCAGTCTATTTTCAAAGAAAAAAACACAATATTATATTTTTTCCAAACATATTGACTCAAAATAGTATAAAATTCGAACTATATACCAAGGTATTGCCAACACGAGTATTTAATAGTTAATTTGATATTATAAAGTATTTATAAATAGGCCGTTTTATTACTGGTTAAAGGCCGGTGCGGAGTTCTTGCGGAAATTCATATTTTGAAATATACATTTATTTCTACACGGAAAAATAATTGTGTAGAATTGGTGTAGAAAAGGTGTATATATGTAAATACTTAACTCATTCTATGTTCATCGTCCAAATATACGGCAAAGAATCTTATTTACAACTGTAAACAATTCCGTAGGCAAATAAATGTATGAACATTAATAATTTGTTTCAGTTAGCGGAAAAAAGTCTCCACTTTTAATTTTAACATACCAGTAATAATAAAAAAAAATATCAGAAATTCCGTTTACTTTTCTTTAAGAACTCCGCACCGGTATGCTGAAATTTACATAAGGAATTTACCAACCTGAAATTCCGTAACTTTTTTTACACACAGTTCTTATGGGAACCTGAATTTTTTTAAAACCTGCGTACTGCCCTTAATACGGTGAAAACCGTTGAAAAGCTAATGTAAGAATTATCTTTAAAATAAGATATTTTTATAAATTAGACTGTAAATATTTAATAAAGTTCCACTATTTATCATTAATAAATATAATAAAGATTGATATTATTTTTTTATATGTTGCCACGATTTCTAAATTTTCAGTAGTTCGATTTTTTTTAATCGCATCGTATATGTATATTTAAAAGTTACTGTTTTTTTTTTTTTTAAATTAAAACACAAACCGGTATTTTTCACCTTTTTTTGTATATTTGCTTTTACTTTGACTCTTATTTCCTTATTGGATTATAATATTGATAAATATTTCATTTTTTCTCATTACGCCAATTTGATCTACAAAAATTTCTTTTCCAAGCAAAACGAATAAAACTCCCTCTTGTGTCCTTTTTAACAGAAAACTTTATTTTTTCTTTTATTTTTATTTCCTGTTTTGTTGTTGTTGTTGTGGTTTTTTTTTATTATTAATACAACAAACAACTGACTTTTATTATTTTGTATTTATTTTTTGTTGCTGTTTATTTCGTACGGAAAAATAAAATTAAAACAATTAACGTCCTTGTAAAATACTAAAAAAATCTACAAAAAAGTATAAAATATTCAGACAATCATCAACAAGCAAACAAACTTATACGAAACACACGTCTACAAACACTTACAAAAGCGCACAGACACTCATGTCACTGAAAAGGAAAAAAAAAAACAAAACAAGCACACACTCTTCTCGCACAAACAAGTAAGGAGGATAAGTGGAGAGTTGAAAAAAATATATATATATAAAAAAAAATAAAAAAAAAAAATACTTTGAATGAATGACTAACGACTAGAGGAGACGTCGTTAAAATGATGATAATAATGATGTTGTTGTGGTGGAAAAAAGTAATAAAAAGAGACGGCTTTGTAAGTATAGTGGAGTTTTTGTAGTTGCTAAAAAAATAAGAAGAAAAAATCAGCAGAGACGACGGCTTAAAAAAGTTAACAAAACTTGAGGCAGAAAAATAAAAATTCAAATAACAAAAGCAATATTGAGAAACATGTGTTAAAAGAAAAGCACAAAAGCAACAAAAAAAAACCGAAAAGAAAAGAAATGAAATGAAAAACATATAAGAATTCTATAAAAGCTGCAAATAAATAAAATTAAAAGCGACCACCTGTTGAGCGAACTCTTAAACAAATGACTAATAGACCGACAAGAAGACAGTTTAAAAATATGTATGTACATATGTGTGTAAAACAACAAAACAATAAACATAAAAAACCAACTAAAAATGCACGCAACAGTATAAAAATTGCTCTAAAAACTCACATGTTTTTATATACAGATAAAAAAAAACAAAAACAACTCCTAGACGTATGCAATGAATATGTGTATTCATAACAAGAGCAGAAAAGCAATAAAAGAGTGAGAAGCGAAAGATAAAGAGCTTTTATATGTGTGCGTGTATGTGTATGATATAAGAAAAATAAAAATAACAGCAATAATATTTAACTCACGACATGTAGGACGAAAAATAACACTTAATCATACATACATTTGACAACATACATATATACCAGACGCTTTTTTTTTGTTGTTTTTATTTAGACGAGCTGGCATACTCACACAAATCATATGAAAATTTTATTTCTTTTGTGTCATGCTTCTAAAAAAAACAAACAAATATTTTACGCGAAATATTTAAAAATAAGAAAACAACTACTGCATACTATAAATAGTAAATAAAAACAAAACAAACTAATAAAAATTCCTTTAGTTAGAGCAGAGAGTCAAAGTACATGAGGAGAATGCCAAACAAGAAAGTAAGAGAGATGGAGAGAGTATTCGTAGGAATAGGGGGTTGTATGAGTTAAATAATTTATGGTAATGCAATGGGATGAGTGTTACTAAATTAGATTTGTAGCACAGGTGATTGAGATCATTTTCGTCTTTAAAAATGTTAATATTCTTTCGCAGCTAAACCTTGAAAAATATGTAGGAAAATTGTTTTTGTTATCGCTGGGAAAGAGCATATCGTCACCCGAAGTCATAAAGGCTGTAAGTGGCAAAATATTGAGTAATTAAAAAAATTATTATTACCCTGCAGTGTGAAAGGTGTTGGACTAAATTTTGTTAGTTTGAGCAGTGTCGAAGGTAAAAATACTGGGTACTGGTCAGTTTTAACTAATTTAATTCCAACATTTTAAATGCTGTAATAGAGTTTGTTTTTGTCTATCGTATTATTATTGTTGAAGTTAAACATCCAAAAACACTACTCCCTCTTGCCTCCTAGTTCCAGTATAATGCACTGCATATATAGGGGAAATCCCCTGAGTACTGGTCTCCAAAAAAAAAAAAAAAAAAGAAAGGGATCATGATGTAATTAAGCAATATACATATTGTTAATGTCTAACTAACATAAAAGGAACTTAACAGGGAAAGGAGATTGCATTGCAGGAACTATATTTATTAATAAAGATTTTTTTTTACTTGTAAAGCCGTTACTTATTCAACTAATCCATTAAGTCCTTGCGTTGAGATGTATTTGTGCGAAATATATTAGTATCGCTAATAAACTCAAGTTCGGGAAAAAATGCGAATTGAAGCCTCTCTACAGAAGATCAACATATATATTCGTAGAAATCTAAAGTATTGAATGATTTGTTATCATATTATGATATGACTTGAAATGGTAAATTGTATTTATATACTGAGCCACGTCGCAGAATTCAATAATTTACTTTCCTTCTCAGAAAATGTAACAAAAAATATTGAACTCACTCCTGAAGTTAAAAATTATTTCATTCAGTATACAAAGCAAAGATATTAGTCTTACCATATTCTGCAAATGTGTGAGTTTGCATCCAGGTACACATGTAACTTAAAAAAACTAAAGTGAGAAATTAGTTGAAGAGACTATTTTCGGAATAAATGTTGTATACTAAAGACTATTTAAAACTTTGCAACCGTGGTTGTTATGACTTAGATATGCCTGATTTAACAGAAGTGAGTACTATAATAATAGCACCTTTTATTAAATGAAATCTTATTTTAAAACTATATGTCACAATAATGTATGATAGTAATTATATTACACTACTTTACAAATATTAAATTTGGAAAATTACCAAGAACGCCACATGTCTCGATTAGTTAATTCGGACCTTCTGAACACGAAAAACGCTGTAATTTTTTTTTCTAAGTACCGTTTGATAACGGTACTTTTGTGTTTTTCGGTGTATGATCCCACTAAAACCCTTGTGGAACTCAACCAAACAAGAACGAGACAAGTGGCATATCGTTATAAAGGTAATTGAACTCCCTTTTCGTCGATATAATGCGAATTTCTATCTGACAAGAAATGGCTGAGTTATGGCACCTCAAACACAGTCAGTTTTTTTACTAACTTCAAATTTGTATGATAAATATTTGCCATTTCTGTTGATATTTTTAATAAGTTTCTTTGGCGATAATTGCACAAAAAAATTTATCTTGCTGGATTTTTTTAATTTGACATTACTTTATCAAACTTTTTGGTTTCTGTACACTTTATTGTTACGCTCACAGTATATATGTATATACATGTATTTGTGTTTGTGCTGACATCTAGCGGTAGGTAGCTTCAATATGAATCCAACCTCGTAACTAAGCATCAGTCTCATTCTTATTCAGGTTTTTTAGGGAAACTGGTGTTCTTTAGTGGATTCCACAACCATTATTTAAATGTTGCTGATCTTAGTTCTAGATAAAATCTTTTACAAATTTTTCAAAATTTTTTTCTCAACTTTACAGCACTATATTTTGCTACTATACTAAAATTTTTTTTTCTACTTGGGTAGCTATAAGTAAAGGGTGGTTAAATTTCAAGGGCCGATGTTGATTTTGAATAATACACAAATTATTTAGAAAATTATTGTAACTTTATTTTATTATGATATATTGGTATTATTCAATTATGTATGGAACAAAATATCGGCCAAATGGGTGCCGCGACCACGGCGGCACACCTCCATCCGATGGTCCAAATTTTCGATGACCCTGAGGCATAATGGAGGTTCTATGCCATTAATGTGCCGAATTATGTCATCCTTTAGCTGTTGAAATGTTGCTGTCTTTTCGACGCACATCTTTTCTTTCAAATAACCCCAAAGAAAAAAGTCCAACGGTGTCAAATCACATGATCTTAGCGGCCAATTGACATCGCCATTACGTGAGATAACACGGCCATTGAATTTGTTGCGCAAAAAAGCAATTGTTTCGTTAGCTGTGTGGCAAGTGGCACCGTCCTGCTGAAACCACATATCGTCTACATCCATATCTTCCAATTCGGGCCATAAAAAGTTCGTTATCATCTCACGATAGCGAACACCATTCACAGTAACTGCCTGACCGGCCTCATTTTGGAAAAAATACGACCCGATGATGCCGCCAGCACATAAACCGCACCATTGGTTTTTCGACAGTCACTCTTGGATTCTCATTCGCCCAAATGCGGCAATTCTGTTTATTGACGAATCCACTGAGGTGAAAATGTGCCTCATCACTGAAGATGATTTTCTTCGAAAATTGATCATCATTTTCATAATAAGTCTGGATAACTTTAACACGTTGTTGGATTGTGTATCTCTCCATGGTTCAAATTGAAAAAGTCTGAAATATGGAGAAATAACAAATACAATTTGGAAAAAAACTTGGCGTTTAGGTGTGGTTCACATTTAACATCGGCCCTTGAAATTTAACCACCCGATATAAGAACTGGGCAGCAATAAGTTCCGATGGGTACTGCTATGCTTTTGACGTATATTGTGGAAAATCAACGCACGTTCCTTCGAGTTATGATCCTCTTGGTGAACGAGTTGTTAAATATCTTCTTGCAAATATGCCTATTGTACCTGAAGAACATATAATATACTTCGACAACTTCTTCACCAACTATCACCTATTATGTGAATTGAAAAGATTGGGGTTTAGAGCAACAGGTACAATTCGTGACAACAGAACTAAAAAATGTCCTGTTATTCCAGTAAAAGAAATGAACAAAAAGGAAAGAGCTGAATATGACTTTCGTTATGATAAAAATAATGAAATAACTATAGTACGTTGGAAAGGTAATAATGTCGTCACGATGGCAACAAATTTTGACTTTGTTCATCCACTCGGTAAAGTAAAAAGGTGGCGTAAAACTCGGAAAGAAAAGGCTGAATTTAGTATACCCAGAGTATTTGTAAATTACAACCAGGGAATGGGAGGCGTCGACCAAATGGACCAATCTATTAGTCTTTATAGAGTATCCATTAGAGGAAAGAAGTGGTGGTGGTTTATATTTACATATATTTTAGATTTGGCGGTTAGTAACGCTTGGCGGTTACATGTGATGTTATGCAGAGCTGAAAATATTACTCCAATGGACCAGTTGTCATTTAGAAGATATGTTGCCAGGAATAACTAGAAAGCGTCCTATTTCTTCAACTGCTGATGATGCTAATCGAAGAAACAATGGCCACAATCCTGAGAGGATAACCAATCAATTGCGATGTGTTGTGTGTCATTCCAAGTGCAGATGGGGAAGTGAATTATGCACAAAAACACTTTGTGTAGAACGCAATTGTTTTGGAAAATTTCATATCTGAAACGCCCGTTGTCCCCATATGGGGGCGCCCACTTTTCTCCGAAACGTGAAAAAAATTTAAAATTTTTTAAATGAATTCCTTTTATTTTATCCACATTTAAGCAATAAAAATGAATGAAAAAAGTTTTTCACGAGCGGTTTTGTTTTGGGCGGTAATGAGTTAATATCAATCTGCCCTCGTATTACAAACATTCTCACATATTCCAAGAGGCGTCATCGTCGTCACATCAAGATGACAGCAAAAAAAAAAACCCCATTTACACATTCGCCTTCGATAGGAATTATGTATTCTTTGATAGGCCTTCGGTATTTCCTAGACCTAAGCGATAGAGATAGAAGCTGTCGACAATTGTTTTTGGCAAGAAGTAAATAAATGAAAAAATGTTTGTGTCGACTTCATGGCCTTATGCAATATGGTCAATTTGGGCTGAGCAGCTTCATTTCAACTTTTTCTTCCTAAGCTAATAGTTCGGGGTGTTTGTATAGTTTTAAGGCATTAAAGTGCGAAATAAGAATGTTATAAAAATATTTTTGGATGGAGGAATTAGTTTTTATAGTTTTATTTCCATTTTAACTTCCTACAGACTACTTCATAAAAAAATTTTTGTTAAGCCTTTATTTGATAAATTTTGTATAGAAGTTTGTCAAATAAGCGTTTATTATTGCGGCGCTGTGGCCCTCGTATTACATATAAACTGGATAATAGATTAGAGTTCGAAATATATTTTTTATGAATAATGCAATTAGTGTTTATGAAAAGTATTTTTAAATTTTAAAAATTTATTAACTTAAGCTTTATAATCAAATAGAAAACTTTTTTTTTGTATGTATTTTCCTAATAAATATATATATTTTTTATATTTCGGATTTCAAAATTTCTTTGAATTCTTATATGTTTTTGAATATTAATTTACTAACACACAAACATTTGCATATTTGTATATGTTTTAAATAAATTTATCATAATAATTCTCCCATATATGTAATAAATAAGAATATATAAGAAATATTCTTTCATATGCCTAAATTATGTATATATTTATACAAGCATATGTATTGTATATAAAAATATAATAATTTAAAATATTTAAGTATATTTAAGTATATAACATTCATTTGCACATTCACACACGCTGCTGTACATAAAATATGCGTCTGAAGTCGTCTACTTATTTACAGATTTTCAAAATCTTAAAGAAAACTGTATTTAACTTCAACCAAACCATTTCATTTAAAGAAACTACAAAAAGGAAAAGAAAAAAATGAAAAGAAAATTGCCTACCCAGAGGTTACATGCATAGAAATTTTAATATTGTTTCTGATTAGAAAATTTGCAGGGGAAAATTTTATTGTGCAGAATTATTTGCCATCTTTGAAGTGTAAGAGTGTGGTTGACAGAGGAAAGAGAGACACATTTAAAGGCAGCAGGCAGATATCATGTTGGTTGTAGTTTGGTTGGGAATTAAGGCAGCAAATAAAGTTTGCAAACTAAATGAGACCAACATAGTTTTTAAGGGCAAGCTTTTAGCCGCAGAAATATATGTAATATATCAAAAGTTTTATTGAAAGCTAAAACAGATGATTCAGATGCGTTGGATTAATAATAGAAACATAATTCGAATACAGAAGATATCGCTCCTTTATTGCAACATAGTCATAACTAAAAAGCTCTCCTAAAAGATACAGTTTAAAAGTAATTTTAATAAATTATTGGGACAATATAAAAGGTAGTACCGTTAACAATTCTGCATTGTTAACTTGAAAAGCAAATTTTTTGAGATATGACTATGTTGCAATAAAAGAGCGATACGTAGACAGCAGTGATCACCAAAAATCATGTTTTTGCTTGATGAACACATACCCAAAAATTTGTAACCAACAAAAATCAAGATGAGTAAATACAACCGTAGTACAATTCTCTAACTTTTAACGATCCGATAATCGCAACTTTTGTCATCAAATTTCATCGCTTGCACTATCGATTGAGTGATTCTGTAACTTAATGCTAACGATGGTAAACAGCTGTTCATTCATATAAACATCAGGTGGTATCTCTGCCAGAAAAAAGCAAAAACCACAAAGAAGAAAAGAAAAAACAATAAATTTTCCCATGACAATATGTATACATATTGATTTTTACCTGTTGTGATTTTAGTTTAGTTAGTGACAGTAAATATTATTTAATTTGTAATAAGGTAAGAAAACTCAAATATGAGTTCATACGTTTCGTTTATACATGTACATATCTACTAATTTCTATATATTCAGAATGACCACAACTCAGACTGGTGATAATCAATTTAACTTTTTAAATTCATGAACTGTCAAATCAAAGGAATCACCAATAAACTCCCGAAAAACACACTGATTATCCTTTGAAGCGTTCAAACTTGTTTCATCCCTTCCAAGTCCGAATGCCAAATGTTTAACCAACACAAGCCCTGTTAACGATTATATGTATTTGCAGGAAAAGTTTAATTTTGTTTTATGTTATTTTTTAATTTGAAAATATTACTAAGAATTTCTCTTTGTGTTTGAATTTTTTGTATATAAGAATTTTTTGACAACATTTTTTCAAACAAAAATTTTTATAACATTTTTATTTTCCTGACGATGCTAACAAACTGTTAGCGAAATATCGAAACAAATAAAAAAATACGTTACTTTTTTATAAAAAAACAACAAAAGATCTTAAGCTGCAAAAATTTTAATAATTTAACATAAAAGAAGATCAAATAATATTAGGATAAAATTTGTTGTTAATATTATTTTCCATTTTTATAGGTTAGGTTATGTTAGGTTAGGTTAGGTTAGGTTAGGTTAGGTTAGGTTAGGTTAGGTTAGGTTAGGTTAGGTTAGGTTAGGTTAGGTTAGGTTAGGTTAGGTTAGGTTAGGTTAGGTTAGGTTAGGTTAGGTTAGGTTAGGTTAGGTTAGGTTAGGTTAGGTTAGGTTAGGTTAGGTTAGGTTAGGTTAGGTTAGGTTAGGTTAGGTTAGGTTAGGTTAGGTTAGGTTAGGTTAGGTTAGGTTAGGTTAGGTTAGGTTAGGTTAGGTTAGGTTAGGTTAGGTTAGGTTAGGTTAGGTTAGGTTAGGTTAGGTTAGGTTAGGTTAGGTTAGGTTAGGTTAGGTTAGGTTAGGTTAGGTTAGGTTAGGTTAGGTTAGGTTAGGTTAGGTTAGGTTAGGTTAGGTTAGGTTAGGTTAGGTTAGGTTAGGTTAGGTTAGGTTAGGTTAGGTTAGGTTAGGTTAGGTTAGGTTAGGTTAGGTTAGGTTAGGTTAGGTTAGGTTAGGTTAGGTTAGGTTAGGTTAGGTTAGGTTAGGTTAGGTTAGGTTAGGTTAGGTTAGGTTAGGTTAGGTTAGGTTAGGTTAGGTTAGGTTAGGTTAGGTTAGGTTAGGTTAGGTTAGGTTAGGTTAGGTTAGGTTAGGTTAGGTTAGGTTAGGTTAGGTTAGGTTAGGTTAGGTTAGGTTAGGTTAGGTTAGGTTAGGTTAGGTTAGGTTAGGTTAGGTTAGGTTAGGTTAGGTTAGGTTAGGTTAGGTTAGGTTAGGTTAGGTTAGGTTAGGTTAGGTTAGGTTAGGTTAGGTTAGGTTAGGTTAGGTTAGGTTAGGTTAGGTTAGGTTAGGTTAGGTTAGGTTAGGTTAGGTTAGGTTAGGTTAGGTTAGGTTAGGTTAGGTTAGGTTAGGTTAGGTTAGGTTAGGTTAGGTTAGGTTAGGTTAGGTTAGGTTAGGTTAGGTTAGGTTAGGTTAGGTTAGGTTAGGTTAGGTTAGGTTAGGTTAGGTTAGGTTAGGTTAGGTTAGGTTAGGTTAGGTTAGGTTAGGTTAGGTTAGGTTAGGTTAGGTTAGGTTAGGTTAGGTTAGGTTAGGTTAGGTTAGGTTAGGTTAGGTTAGGTTAGGTTAGGTTAGGTTAGGTTAGGTTAGGTTAGGTTAGGTTAGGTTAGGTTAGGTTAGGTTAGGTTAGGTTAGGTTAGGTTAGGTTAGGTTAGGTTAGGTTAGGTTAGGTTAGGTTAGGTTAGGTTAGGTTAGGTTAGGTTAGGTTAGGTTAGGTTAGGTTAGGTTAGGTTAGGTTAGGTTAGGTTAGGTTAGGTTAGGTTAGGTTAGGTTAGGTTAGGTTAGGTTAGGTTAGGTTAGGTTAGGTTAGGTTAGGTTAGGTAGGCAGGCCACTGGGTTCTCCAAAGAGCACCCGGACACTTGGGTCCTGAAGGACTGTGTGCAGGGGCCAAGAGCGGTTTCAATGCTTTAAGAATGGTGATTTTGACATCGAATACCAGTATGGCGGTGGAAGTGAGAAGATGTTCATGGATGTAGAATTGAAGAATTGGCACAGATTTATTACCGCTTTTTTCGTTTGGCCCCACTGTACGGCCCTGAATGAAATTAGCCTTTTGCTTGAGAAATGTGGACGAATGTGCCGTAAATTACACTTTGCCGGATTTTCATAAAGTTTTTTATCTTTGTGTTTGAACTTGCTGTTGTGGTGCTAGTCTTTCCATGATAACTTGCCAAACGATACTGTACAAAAATAACAAAGCAGTTTGATGGGAGTTATACGTGATCTAACAAAATATATCTATTGAAAATCCAACCTCACCATGAATCGCCCGATATTAGCACCAAAATTTTAATTTACTCAATTTTCATCTTGCACCTTTACAGCAAGTTCAGTTGGTTCCTTCGAACAACCTCAAACTCTTTCGAAACTATCTTCTTATTTGTGTTTGTAAGTTTTAACTAACAATTTTAAGCCTAAAAGTTTCTTAAGTTTTACACTCATACCTTAAAGTGACACACACACACACACACACACATACAAATATGAATAAATAATTTTGCCATTTTTCTCTTTAGAATATTAGTGTGAGATTTTCGCATACATACATACTTTATTGCTGCTTATGAATTCATGTAAACAAAATAACCTAAAAAGTATTCAATTTTCTTTAGAGAATCTTAGAATGAATATTAAAATTTTGTCTTGACAAAATTTGCATTATCAACATGTATGTATTTTTCAAAAGCATGCAAACAAATTTGCTTAAAAGACAGGAGAAAAAAAATAACAACAACATCTAAGTAAGATCCTGGTCATTTAACAACACATACAGATGCAGCTCCTTTTCTATATATTTGTTTGCTAGTTGTTTTTTTTTTAGATAATTTCTTAAAATTGCTCATGTTGACCCATTAGAATGGTCGGTCTTTCTTTTTATAAACAAGTAAATGTTATACAGAAATGTAAGATACTGTTTTTTATTTTGTTTTTTTTTTTTTTTTTGTTGAATAATTGCTTTCTGTGTTTTTGGCCTTAGAAGGGAGGTAAGGTATTTTATTGTTCAAAGTTAAGTACATGTTTAAGTTTTCCAGGAGTTAATATTTTTTTCTTTCAAAATTATTTCTTAGTCTGTGTCGAGACAAAAGTTTTGTGCTTGTCTTCTGTTGTGCTGCCTAGAACGCAATTGCTTGTTAAAATGTATGTGCAACAGCCACAGTTGCATGCATGCCCTTGCATGCATTTCGAGTACGGCTATATATTTTATACCCAAAATTCACATGCTGTTGTTGTTGTTGTTGTCCTTATATCTGTTTTAAGAAACTATATTTAAAAAGCATTAAATACTTAGTAATGAAGAAAATATATTTTCTAAGAAATCGATCAGGTTTGTTGAGTTAATTTGAA
Source organism: Thecocarcelia acutangulata (assembly GCA_914767995.1). Lineage (NCBI taxonomy): Eukaryota > Metazoa > Arthropoda > Insecta > Diptera > Tachinidae > Thecocarcelia > Thecocarcelia acutangulata. Next base: position 17,533,120 of record OU612097.1, read on the forward strand.
TTGATTGAAAGTCTTCAAGCTTAGCAACTAATTTTTAGAATCTACTGAAATATATACAGCTTAAATACTTAGCTAATTATATAAAGTTCTATAAAAAGTTTCTCAATATTTTGTTAACATTAAATTAGGCACTTTAGTGAATGTATTTCGAATAACTCTATTGCCAATTGCTTGACATTTTAATGAAAAAATCCATTATAGAAAAAATGCCGCAGAGATCACAAATTCAACGATATTATGAATTCAACGGTTTTACATTTTCTAAAATGAATATTGAGCTATAGCCAGTAAAAAGATGCATAATTCATACAGGTAGAAAAAAATATATGGTTGATATGACAATATTCTAAGGGCATCATACTATTGTTGAAATATATGATTGTTGCCGGCAATATTATATTGTTGTGTTCAAAACGCAGTTAGCATGACCATAGAATTGTCAAAAAGTATTTATATATAACTATACTCAATTCTGCTTCAACATTGTTGTAATATTGAGTAACCATAGTACAAATTGAAGTTACCATATTACTGTCATACACAACCATATTATTATGCCAACCAACCTTACTTTTTCATAAATAATCATTAAGCAATCATAACGTCACAAACAGTTTTATTGTAATACAACGATACTGTAAAAATTAGCACAATACTCATACATATAAAATAACTAAAATGAAGAGATAGAATATGGCATATTATCAAATAATTAATAATAATTCAAAAAGAATTATATGGGTTGCATACGTCTGATTGGAAATAAGGCAACATCTTTCTCCTTGACGTGGAAGTATCTATAAGCTGCAAGAAAACAATATCATTTATTAGCTTTTCATATATAATTACAATTCAAATTATCGTAAATAACCATATATAAATGATTGGGTGTTACATAGTATGTTTGAATACAACAACATTATAATTGAACCGAAGAATTTTTAAAAGCTGCTACAAGTTTTACTATACTATACTATATTCTGCTTCAACATTGTTGTGTGAGTGAGTAGCCATAGTACAAACTAAAGTTACCATATAACTGGTATACACAACCATATTATTATACCAACTAACCATATTTTTTCGTATATAATCATTACACAATCATAATAACGTCGCAAATAGCTTTATTGTAATATAACACTACTGTAATAATTAACACGGTACTCATACATATAAAATAACTGAAACGGAGAGATAGAGTTTGGCATATTATAAAATAATTACTAATTCGAAAAGAATAATATGGGTTGCATGCGTCTGATTGGACATAAGGTGACAATTTTCTCCTTGATGTAGAAGCATCTGTAAGCTGCAAAAAAATAAAATCATTTATTAGCATTTCATCTGCGATTGCAATTTAAAATATCATACAATATAATTATTATTTTTTGTTAAATTTAAAGATTTTTTTTAAGATGTAATGATCTCTAAGCTATCCAATTTTTCACGTCTTCAGGTGAGAGGAAGCGCTGGTCAGCTAAGGCATGTGCCATTGATGGAAACATATGAAATCCGGAGGGAGCAACGTCTAGAGAATACTGCAGGTGGGGTAAGACTTCCCATTTCAATGTTTTTAAGTATGTCTTGACCGCTTTCACAGCATGGGGTTCAGAATTTTCATGCTGTAAAAGTCTCTTGTTGTATTGCGGTGGCTTGTCTTTCAATGCTCGGCTCAAACGTATTAATTGCAGTCGATAACGATAGCTTATTACTACGCATATACTACGCTTAACTGGTTCCACCAACTGAGCATAACGGTTGTGTTTCTGTTGGTTAAAACCTCTCATAATATACTACGCCGAGCTGTGGAGACGTGAGTATTGGTTTGGCCGCCGACGTAGACGCATAGCCAGGATATCTCCATGATATTCTGCACTTGGAATTATCGTAATAACCCCATCTTTCGTCCCCAGTCGCAATGCGCTGCATAAATCCCTTCCGCCTTTGCCCTGCCATCAGCTGTTTACAAGCCATTAAATGTTTCTCGGCTTTAATTAGTACGGCAGTCAATTTCCTTGTTTCTGAATCATTCCCATAACCTTCGGCAGTTTCAAAATGGCTTGTTGCATCATTCCTTATGATCCTGCCAATTATTATTGCGTTTTGTCATTAGTCTTGATTAAGTAATGCCTCCAATTCTGCATCTTTGAAAACTGTCTCTCTTCCACCTCTATGCTGGTCTTCGACGTCGAAACCATGGTTTTTGAAGCCTCGTAAACATTTTCTCTACGTTCTTTCACTAATAGCAGCATTACCATTGACATTGAGAACATTCGATGAACCTCAGCTGCATATTTCTTCTTGTTAAAGCAGCAAATTAAAACCTCCCGCGAATGATGGGAATTTGGCACTGACGTGTTTAAATGACAATAACTTTAGGATGCAGACACAAATCGAATAATATATCGATACCTATTGTATGACATCTACGATCTACTTGTTCCGTTTTTCACTTATCGCTACTGCCATCTATTGCAAAACGGCAGAAGCAAAGATGTACACCTAATGCCTCCGCAGTCATTGAATTGAAATGTAACATGTGAGATGTTCGAAGGGAAACAATATTATGCGCAGGCGTGTGTTCTTATAATGTGGTCAAAGCAATAAATTTGCACTTTAGGATATTTCTTTTTGTTTTATATCAAATTAAAAGATTTGGTTAACCAACAATACAATTATGCTTAGCTTTTTTCCATATGACCAGAAAAGGCTATATATGCTAGTTTCTTACAGTTAGTTATAATTTCTTACCCATTTTTTTTTTCCTTTACGAATATATAATTAAAGGCTGGAAGTTACAGTGCATATACTTATATGTCTTTGGATGTGTAAATAAAATGATACACAAACATGTGCATGCAAGCATACATATATGTGCATATTAGATATATTTACCTATAAATATGCAATACATATTGTTGCTAATAGTGGGATAAAAGTATGCTTTAACTTACGCCTAACCATTAGCAAATCACAAATCTAAATGAGCAAAAATTTCCTTATGAGCAAAGAGTGTATGCGTAAAGGTGATTGTGTATTAAATTATAATTCAGCTCGTAACCCCACATTAGTAGGAAAAGTACCTCAATGAGCAAGTCCTTCGAGAAAAATAATAACATTCTCAAGAAATGCAGAATATTTGAACATGTTTCTCTTGTTTTAAATGTTAAAAGAAAAGCAAAAACAAACAAGAAAAATCAAATTATATAAAGAAATTCTTGAATATTCTTACATATCTGCAATTTTAATACACACTTATGTATGTATTATAAAACATTAGACAAACTTACCTTACACACACACACACACACATGCAGACATTAGTTAACTTACTTAATTCTTATGATAAAACAGCATTGGGCATCTTGCAATTTCCGGCTGAGAAGTGCATTTTACCTATAACTGCATTAAATAAACAAACTACAACAGCAACAACACCATAAGAAAAATAACTGCAGCAGCAACAGCAAGCAGTTGCTGCAGTTGCCTTATCAACAACTTGTGAAGAAAATTTTAAAACTTAAAAAAGGGGGGTCAAGCGGCTGCAAGATAATTTAAGCTGCCTCCTAAGGAACTGAATATCACATGTATTTGAAATTTTTATATATGCCCCCACCCCCAGCCCCCTCATCAAATTGCTATCGTTCTTATTGTTGTTGCTGTTGTTGTTATTGTCAATGTTGTGGGGTCTGTTGGCTGCATTTTAAACTTTATTTTCTGTTTGAAGAAAATATCGATTAATTGTTATTGTACTTTGTAGGCCTATAAGAAAAACCTTTTTTGATTGGTACAATTTCTTTTGTGTGTGTAGATTTGCAATGGCAAAAATTTTCTTATTTCTTAAATAAAATTCATTTACCAAATCCAGGCAGATATGTGTGTAGTCGTATATGAGCGTGTGTATATGTATTAATTTCAATGTTTGTCTCTGTGCTTGTATGAGTGTATTTTGAATGCATTTTCTTGGTTCTTCTAATCTTGGAAGCAGAAATTAAATTAAGAATAGAAACAAGAGTAAGAGTTGGAGTGTTTGGTTCATAATGACCAGCTTCAAGTATGTCTTTAAAGATGTAAATATGTATAAACAAGAATATTTTAAGAATATAATTTTCTTCCTTAAATATACACAAGTATATTTTTTTTAAACTTATGTTTGCATGTGTGTGTCTTAAAGGGTATATAATATATTTATATAATAATATTTATGAATGTTTTCCAGAAGAAATTTACTTGAAAAAATTATATAACAGAAGTTTAAGAGTATTATTTCCAAATACACGTAGAAAACAATATATGGTTGATACGACAATATTCTAAAGGCAACATACTATTGTTGTATAATATGGTTGCACTTGATAATACTACATTGTTACATTTCAAACATCAATTACAGGACACACTATAGTATTGTAAAAAATATTATAAGTAACCATACTATATTTTTGTTTAATAGTATTATAATAATAAATAACCACAGTAGTGATTAAAATTACCAAATAATTGTCATACTCAACCATATTGTTATACTAACCACTCATACTTTTCTCATATCTAACCATGTTACTTTCATGAAATAACCATTCTAATATCACAAATAGCTTTATTGTAATATAACCATATATTTGTTATCATTAGCACAATATATACACATGATAATTATTTACAAGAAAAAGACAGCGTATATTATACACTGCTAATACTATGTTTAATATAAATTTAAAAAATAATAGCGTTGCATCTCCTCTTTGATGTTGAATTATCCATCTATTGCAATAAACCAAAAATAGTTATTAAGAATTTAGCCTGTGATTGCAATTTTAAAAGTAACGTAAGAAGAGTTAGCCCCCTGGAATCAAGTCGAATAATCAAACTTGCTATTCGATTAACATCTATATCTAATAGAGATATTTCGCTTTTAGAAACTGTCTGCTTATGGACAAATAGTGCTATAAAAGTAGCAAAAAATATATCCACATACATTACAAAAAAAACGAATTATATACACAAACATAGCAGATATCTGAAAATTTCTTAAATGTCCTAAAAAACACCCTGTTCATACATATTTCTCCAACCTCTTTTCTTGCTTTAATTTGTCACTAATTTCTAAGAGAAGACCTTTTTCAGAAATTATAAGAAATATGTCTTCAAACGTTTGATTTAAAAGAAAAATATACACACACACAACGTCATACATGTATGCTTGTCAAACATGTTTGTACGTGTGTATGTATAGTTGGGAGATTAAGAATAAATAAATATTGGCAAACATGTATGCAAGTATTTGTTGATACAACAACAAAGTGTATGCGTATATAACGGATGATATATTTACCTTATTTATGAAATCTACATACTAACACACACACACCCACATATGCATACATACATATATACAAACATGTTTAAATACATTAAAGCGTTTTTGTATTGCTTAGTTATGTATTCATAAGTATGTTTAAGACTTGATGCCATTTTTTTTTTTAATTTTCACATTTTTTGATGTCGTATATGCGGCGTGTGTATTCAGAATGTATCACAGAAATATGCTGTTTAAATGGTATACTTAAAATTTTCTAATATATTTTACAAAAATATCTCTACTTAAAAATGTGCATGTATATACCTGTGTGTGTGCATTACAAAAGCAAATATTTGCTTAAAAACCTCTTTATTTAAAAAATTTTTTATGATAAAATTTTTACTTTAAAAGTACGCAACATAATGATAAGACAGCTGAATCTCAAAATTGGCATTGCGATTTTACACAACAAAATGTATGGTTGAGATGACAATAGTTTAGGTCCAACATAATTCTAAAAACAATGAGTTTTGGAATCTTGCAGTGCGGCTATTGTTGACTATGGTGCTTTCCCTCATATTCTAACTACTTCAATGAGAGTATTGCCAAGCCCTACTCACCCAATTTATAGTGTTGTAGCAGATTGTATATCTTGTGTTCTAATGCTCCACAGCAAGTAATAATTTATCTTCTTCCTCAGCACAGTATCTCCAAATATCTGTGTTGAAAATACTCATTCTATACAGCTACTTAAGGCAGATATAATGACTTGTAGCACATCCGTCACAATTCTCAGGACTTTCCTGTCCAGTTTTGTAGCTAGATCGTTTTTATAAGCATCAAAACTTTGAATTTTGTTGGTGGGTTATATGAGATAGTTTGTCTAACACATTCAATGGAGGAAGAAAAGCTTTCTAGCTTGGATGTAGATGTGGATGACAATTTATCATTGGTATAATCTTTGATCTGAAGATTTTTTTAGTTTCAAATTCGAATGGCTTTAGTAATTGGACTATTTATTTTAGTGTCGCAATATCGTGACCGCAACCTTACCGTCTTTTTTTATGAAATGCCAACATATAAAAATAAAATTTGGTAGTCCAATGCACAGGTAGCAAAGATTTATTTTATAAAACTATAAAAGCAAAAGAAATTAAAATTTTTGCCTGTCAATAAGAATTTAGTATTTCTGACCGATACGAGTACGTTTGACCGGTAACTACTTGGTGCTTGGTAGTAAAGCATCGATACCAAAAGTACTTGCGATCGAAAGAAAAGTATCGAGTATTTACTTTTATTTACTCGTATCGTTTCTTCCCTAGTGGCAAGTAGCATCATGCTATTGAAACCACATATCACCCATATCCATATCTTGCAATTCAGGTCATTAAAAGTTCGTTATCATCTCACGTTGACGGATATACCGTTCACATTTAGGAAAAAATACGGACCGATGATACCGCCAGCCCATATTCTTCACCAAACAGTCACTCCTTGTGAGTGCATTGGTGTTTCGACAATCACTCTTCGATTATCATTCGCCAAAAAGCGGCATTTCTACTGATTGACGAATCCACTGACGTGAGAATGTGTCTCATCACCGAAGATGATTTTCTTCGAAAATTTATTACCCACTGTTGCAATTTCTTGCCAAATTTTGACCACTGACGATGCTTGGAATGGTCAAGAGGCTTTAGTTCTTGAGTCAATTGCACCTTGTAAGTATGTAAATGCAGATCTCAATGCATAATGTTCATCAACGGCAAGCGTGAGAGGTGCAATTGTTGGGCATGACGACGAGTAGAGATGGACGGCTCTTTAGCCACACTATTGCGAACAGCAATAGTGTGGCTAATGCAATTTATGCTGATCTAACAACATCGTTAAAAAAAATTAACACAATTGTTCCACGCTCTTGGAATAGTAAGGCACTACATTGCTTGTCTACCTGTATTATGCAGCTGTCTAGTTTAAAAACGTCAAATGTAATTGATGTTAAGCAGAGAAAGCTATTAAATCTTACGATAGGGTGTTTAACTTTTGCTAAAATTATTTGCTTTTCACATTAAAAGATACATTCTTAAAGACCATTTCTGTATATGAAAGTGGACTTAAGATATATTCTTAAAAACAATTTCTGTATTTGAATGTGGGCTTATCTATCTTATTATAAAACTATATGTTTCTCTCAAAATTTTATTAGAAATTAATTAGAAATTTTGCTTATTGTCTTGAGGATATTAATTTGCTTAAAAAATGCTTGAAATTATAATGTGATTACAGTATTAAAGTATATAGAAACTATTATAAGGCCTGAAATATAAATACGTACATATATGAAGTACAGAAATATACAACAACTATCTGAGCATAAATAAATATATACGAGTACACACATATGTATAATATAAAGTATTGCAGTCAAAATTTTAATGACATGAGTTAATTTTATTGACACCCCTGATGAAAATATTCTTATAATCACAAAAATAATTATAAAGCAAAAGTGTATATAAATCTGTACACACGCACACCCACACATATACATACACATAATAAATATGTGTTTTTATTTATATAAATATATACACATGGGCATATACAGGTTAATTTGATTGTGTTTGCTATAGTATATGGTAAAGGTATTTACTTTAAATTATGCATTAGAAAACCTATCATATATTATATAAAAATATGTGATTCAGAAAAAAAAAAGTTTAATTGTTAAACGATATTTATTTCCATACATTCTAATGTATGCGTTTCTGCGTTTGTGTATTTGTGTAAAATTTTATTTGTGAGAGCTAATATTTGCTTGTGTTTTCTTTTATAATGATAAAAATATCATTTTAAAATTAAATAGTTATTTATACCGAATTTTTTCATTAGTGGTTGAATTAAAGTTTTTAAGAACAATAGCAAACAATGTTCATACACACAAACATACACATATATACACTAATGTATAAAATTTATGCAAATTTCAAAGTGAACTCCCTTTATCTTTTGTTCAGTATTAGCAACTTTAACAAGCGTCAAATTTTCTATATGAAATTTCAAAATGACAAATCTTCTCTAGAAAATTGTTTATAGCGACTTAATTCGTGACGATATAGCGTTTACAAAGCTTTCGAAATTACTTAATGAAAACTAAGTGCTTTAGAGATTTTTTACAAAATAATTGTTAAAAGTTTTTGATATTATATATTTTTACCCCAACAAATGTTCAAAAGAAAATTGTTGAGTTCGATACGTGTTCTTTATATAGTAAGGTGATCGATTATTCGACTTTTTTAAGCCCGGTTTTCGAATAGTGGCAGTATGAAAAACAGCGGTTATCGACCGAACCGATTATCCGGTATTTTCATATAAACATAACTCCTCTTCCTCACTCCTTCTATATCCCTATAACCTTTTACTTTTCCTCTATCATAATCTAATTTTTCAGGCAATCACAAAGGGAAAGACCCCTATATATATATATATATATATATATATATATATATATATATATATATATATATATATATATATATATATATATATATATATATATATATATATATATATATATATATATATATATATATATATATATATATATATATATATATATATATATATATACTTCAGAATTTCGATCTACAGTATAGTCTAACTTCATTATAGTTTGACTTCTATTTTTAGACGTTTTGTAATTTTTATTGATATTGAAGCCTTTATATTAAAATAATAATATTATGTTGCTTTCAAAGTGGCTGCTGCGTTGGCTCTCTGTTGACCCAAAATGAGAACGTGTTGATAATTCTGAGCAGTGTTTGGCCATGTTTAAACGTAACAAACCGAAATTTTTGCGCCGATATGTGACATTAGATGAAACATGGATCCATCACTTCATTCCGGAATCAAAACGATCGTCATCTGAGTGGACAGCAGCTGGTGAACCTTGTCCAAAGCGCCCGAAAGCACAACAATCGGCTTAAAAGTTTATGGCCTCGGTATATTGGAATGTGCGGGGTGTAATATTCATCGATACTCTTGAGAAAGTAAATACCATTGACAGTGAATATTTTATACCGTTGTTGAAACGTTTGAAGGCCGAAATTGCAAGGAAACGACCGCAAAGAAAAGCAAAAGAACACAAATTTTGTTTCATCAAGACAACGCATCATGTCACAAGTCAAACAAAACAATTACAAAATTACATGAATTGAACTTTAAATTGTACCCACATTCACCGCATTTGCCAGATTTGGCTTCAAGCGACTACTGGTAGGAGACCTAAAAAGGATGCTCGCCGGTGAGAAATTTCGCACTAATGAAGATGTTATCGCTAAAACTGTGGCCTATTTTGGGGCAAAAGATAATTCGTTCTACAAAAGTGGTATTAAAATGTTAAAGCGGTTTGAATGATTGCGTTGTTCTTGATGGAGATTACGTTGATGAGTAAAGCTAACTTTGAACCAGAAAAACTGTATTTTCTTTTAACCCATGTTAACATATGGGACTTTTGAGCCCACGTGTTACCTAAGCTTACATCTACGAACTATTTATTTCCAGTACCACTTACCCCTAGAGCCATCTATTGTTAAACGGCTGCAACCTAATATTTTTGGGCGAAAAATCATATCTACGGAAATTTGAAATCGCCGCTTTTAATCAAAAATCTTAACAGCGACATAATTTGTCCGCTGCCAAGAGTTTTGTAGTAGAAAGATTTTTGTTTTCTATTTTACCTTACTTTTTATTTTTCGAAACTCAAAAAACAAATGTATGAATTTACAAGTGTAAGCTTTTTGCAGCCATTTTAATAAAGTTTTTTGTTAGAAGTCGGGGCAAAGAAAAAGGGCAAAAATTTTTATACAACTTTTCGTTTTAAAATCTGAACAGCAAAAAAAAAAAAAAAAAAAGAAAAATTAAAGGTAACTTTAATTATGTCAGCCTTGTCTTAGAAACACCCCTAGTGAGCATTCACAATAATATTCGTAAAACATACACAATGATAACAATTATGAGAAAAAGGACAATTAAGAAAATGTCTCTGCTAAGGTAAATTATACACACCTTTAAGCAGGATACTTCGTGAGCTCACGCTACACCAGCATTGGGTATTAAAATTAATTTTTTTTTTGTTTTTTTGTCTAAAACAAACAGAAAAGTTTTACCCTTTTTTCATTAAAACGAAAAGAAAAAAAAATGCAAATTTTTGTTAGAAAATTAAAAAAGGGCACGCAAGCACACACAACGCCAGGAGTCCTGAAAATATTCAGTTTTGGTATGTAAAAAGAAAAACCAAAATTGCAAAACAACTGCTAACTTTTTGTTTTCTTTTTCAAATATTGTAAATCCTTTGGAACGAAAAAGAAGACAAAAAATGAAAATTTATTTTTGATTAAGTTTATGGTCTCTTATTTGAAACGACAAACGGTAAACTTTATACTCTAAGTGTAAGAAGGAGTGTATAAAAGTTACCCCTTACTGAAGAAGCTGTGAGCATTTCAGAAAAAAGGAGGAAAAAAGGATTAAGAAGGTTCGTTTTGGCCGGCTGTGAAATTGCGATATTTTTATCTTTGTTGTCTGCTAATGTATGACCCATTTCATTGTCTTTTAACTGTCTTTAAGCATTCAAACTTTTTTCTGCAGCATAAGCTGTGTCAAGGCTGTGCTGCGCCCTGGTGCCTGTAGTAATAGACATATTTTGTGCTTAGTGCCCACTCTTGACTATGGCTTTAGTAAAACTGCTTTATTTTTTAAGTGTAAGCGGCGGTTTAGTACTAAGGGCTGGTAGTTTTGCTTCTAATTTAAATTATTTGGATGGTGTAATATTTCAGGGCTGTCTAGGCCTTTGTGTCCGGTTGCAGCATGAGTTTGATTATGTCACTATGATTGGCATCTCGTCAGAGCAAAATCCACTGTAGTAACGATAGAACAGACTAACGCATCCTACACTGCGTCGATGCTCCAGTGTCACCGATGAGCTTCTTCGCCCTTTCCTGTACACGGTCGAGTAACCCTAAAATAGACTTTGAGCCACCGGCCCAAACATGAGAGTTGTGTTCCATTTTTGGTCAGATGTAGGTGGTATAAATAGTAAGGAGATCGGATGGAGTGAAGTACATCTTACACCGTTTCAAAAAACCGAGGCACTTGAATGCTTCTTTAGAGACCCCATTCGGAGATTAATAGAAGATCACTAGTCAGTGAGTCGTTTACATTTTGCCTCTTGGCAATAATCTCGGATAGGCTGGTTCTATTACTGAACAAGTACGAATGGCAAATGCTGCTGTCATCTGCAAAGGAGTGTATAGGGTTGAAAGTTTGATAGAAAAGGTCATTCAGGAAAATAAGAAATAGAGTAGGAGAGAGAACGGAGCCTTGTGGTACCCCTGAATTAATCTTGAACTCGTTAGATGGCACCCCCCCATCTATAACAACTCGTATAGTGTGGTCTCTGAGAAAGCTCGATATAAACCGAGAAATGTCATTACTGACACCAAAAGCAATAAGTTTTGCCAGTAGTGCAGCATGCCACACTCTGTCAAATGCTTTGGAAATACACAGCGCCATCACTTTACTTTCACCGAAATAATGATTTGAGTGGCACCATTCCTCTGAGAGATATGTCAAAAGATCGCCAGTAGAGCACCCTTTGCGAAATAGCAAAGTAATTTATGAGACTCTAGGTATCTCACCAGGTGCTAATTAAACATACTTTTCATTACTTTGGAAAGCGCAGAACAAATTGCAATTGGGTGGTAATTTTCAGGGTTATTTGGCTCCCGTTTTTTGGGGATTGGCGTTACATTAGAAACCTTCCAGCACGATGCGAACTCACCATTATGGTAAAGTTGGCTGAAGAGGTGTGCTAATGGGCGCACAAGCGTAGAAGAACACTGCTGCAAGACCAGTGCTGAAATGCCATCCGTTCCAGGAGTCTTGTTTATGTCGAGGTCGGCCAAAACCCTTTTGACAGCTCGAGCACGGAAGAATATCTTTGGCATATTTACAGATACTCTTTCGAGCTCTGAAAGTGGTTGACTGCCTTCCGGCAAGCCGGAAAGATTTTAGCCAACAGGTTAGCTTTGTTAGCTTTGTTTTTTGTACTGTTCATAGAACACAGACGAGCGCTCGTCTTGAAAATTTTATATGGAAATCACTCAAAAAATTGAGTAACTTTCATACAAATTTTCTAAACGAGGTGCTCGTCTGTGTTCTATTAACAACAAATTATTAATGTATATATTCTTTGACTAGACGCTAATAATTTCGTAACTACAAATTTTCTTTAATTTTTAAAAAAGTTTTTTTTTTCGAATGGGAATTAAAGCCAAGAGGCCTTTTTAGAAAATTATTTAAGGGTAATATTTTGTTTACTTTTTAATAACTTTTCAAAAAATCTTAAAGCAAATAGCGTTTTTAAGCAAAACTTTTAAAGTGATAGAAATGTGGCCTAATTTTAGGATTCCCGCTTATTTGGCTCTATACCTTATTGAATGACTATCAGGTTTCCCGTCATCAGATTCACTACTTTTGATATTACTGGCAAAGATTCTTTTTTAACTTTTAATATTCCTTTACGTTAAATGAATATTTTTGTTTTTTTTTTTTTCTTTTGCTTATTGTTTAGTTTAACAGACATACCGGAAACGTTGGAGAATCCAAAAAGGTGTAGGTTTTACTGGCATTCATTGGCATGTGTTATTACTTTTTACGTGGTTGTTAAGTTAAAACATTTTCGTTTTTGGGTTGTTGGAACAGGACGTTCCCTGTTTATAATTATTCAAAGAACTTTCAAGTAAATAGTGTTTGTAGGTCTTGCTGGATATTTGAGGGTTTTATCACTTTATGAATCTAATTACTTTTTGATGACCTGTGTTTTCAGCGAAGACGGGGCATATTGTACTATGCTTTGTTTGTCTAATTCATTTCAGTACACCAAAGCTGGAAATACTACAACGTTTTTAAGTACAAGAAAATTTGACTAGTGATTTGTAAGTATTTCCAAATGCTTTAAGTAACAGCTTTCAATGGCATCGTTTCGTAGGATCATCACTTGATTTTTGGTTTATTGTTTAATCAGTTTGATGTTTGATTACTGAAAATAACCAAAACAGAAAAATATTGAAAATCTTTCTGTCTTCCTTTTGAAAAAAGAAATCAATATTTCATTTACAATAGAACTTGCTTGGCAACTAATTATGTTGAACATCTTTGGCCAGATGGAATGTTTGTTTCAAATGCACACACACACAAGCACATACACTCAGCCATACACTATAAATTACACACACGTGCTTACGTACATGTAATTAATATAGAGTCTTATACTTAATTTTAGTCTTTCTTTATCCCATTTTGTATATATCTCGTGCATTTACCTCTCATTGTATAACCTTGTAATAGATAATTTCAATCTAACCAGTAATATTGACAGTTTTGCACCCATCATGGGCAACAGGGATCCAAAGTTACAACTAAAATTATGCTATACTTTTTCTTCATATAATATTTAGTCGGTGTTTTTTCGTTTTTGCCAGCAAAAAAATAAGAAATTATGTGCAGAAGATATATAGCCATCATTTTATGAAGAATGTACGCCTAAATGAAAATAATAGTTGAAGTATGTGTGTGCGTATGTATTGTTTCCAAATTGGTTGGCTGGCTGTTCATGCTTGTTGTCGGTTTGTTCCATTTCTCAAAATACTTATTTGATTGACAGCTATGGTTACATGTTCTAGACGAGTGGGTGCGTTCGTTAAGTATCTATTCTATTTTGCTTTTATTCATTTTTATTTTTTTTATTTTGTGGAAAGTGGTGGGTAGAAGAAAACTTCTTTGTTTATTTCTGTTTCGTGCAATGTGCGTGCGCCTGTGTGTATGCTTTATATTTTATTAAAACCCAGCAAATGCCCTCATTTTCTTTGTCAGAGTGACCCTTATACCCTTTATATATTTTTTTCTAACAATTTTATCAAACTGCTTAAATATATTTGGCTAGAAGGGATTGTTATCCGTTAACACATGTGTGAGTTTGGCTGCTTTGTTGTTTGTTTTTATTTTTTTTTGGAGTTTATACATGAAGGACGGCACTTCTTTTTTGTAATTTTGAAAAGTAGGTAATATTAGTATTTTTACGTGCGTACTAGATCAGTACTTTCATAATTTAAAGTCATTAACGTTTAATATTGAGATTTGATAAAAATGATCTTTTTATAATGTTAAAGTATAGTATATAGTATATAGTTTCAAAATAAAGCTACAAAAAAAAAGGTTGTTATCAAATCTGTTTTTTTTTGCCGCAGTCGAATTAAACCAATTTTTCTTGACTACACAATAAAAACAGTGTGACCAGGGTGTAAAAAAATATATAAAAACAATTTAACTCTTGGAAATATTTTATTTTCCAATATAACATAAAAAACAAAAAAATTTAAATGTCGTTTTAAATAAATTAATAAACTTATTTGTTATATTGTTACATATGTCCATACATACTTATGCTCAAAACAAGAAATCTTATAGAATAATTAGTATTTGGTTGGATATATACGAGTTGATTTACTTCACATACGAGTAGTTGGAATTGTATATCTTTGACGAACAAATTTAAAGGAGACGGGTATAAATTTTTGTTTCTGGAGTCAAATTATTGTTGGTATTCAATTGTAAAAATTCGATTCTTATCGTAAAAGTTCAATTATTTAATACTGTTCTCACTATAGATCAGAAGATATGACCGAGTGTGACCTTAGCGGTAAGTATGATTCGTGCTCAAAGGTTTGGGTGACTTTGATTTTGTATCAGTGAAACACAAGTTTTACAGCAAAAGCTTTTCTATAATAAATTTGTGTACACAAAATATTTGTTTTAAAGTTTTTCTAGAGAAAATGTTTTCTTAACAAATTTTGCTGCAAAAACAGAACAATTTCAAAGCAAAAGGCTTTTTTAGAAAAAAAAAATTATACAGAAAAACATTTATATGAAAATGTTTCTAGAAAAAATATTTCTTTCACAAATTTTACAGCAAAAGATTTTCTAGCAACATTTTTGAATAAATAAATTTTAAAATAAAATTTCCTCTAGAAAAATTTCAGCCATTCTTAAAAAACAGATTTAAAACGAAAACTTGTTAATAAAAACTTTTTCCCAAAAAAAGGATTTTTTTTGTGATTGATTTTTGTGAAAGAAATATTAAAAAATGTCAAGTCTTTGTATGGTTGTTAATTTTCGAGGAAGAGTCGTGCGCGAAAAGTTGTATGACTTTAAAACATTTGTGTCATTAAAAAAACCTCAAATTCATGCTTCAAAAAGAAAAGAAGAATAAAAAAATTTGTAGAAATAATGAAAATGGCACACAACCAACCCATTTCACAGACAAAAATAATAACACACCCATCTAACGATGACATAAGTGTGAGTGCCTGTGTGTGAGTGTGTGGAGCTACATGCATGTATGATTTGTTTGCTTTAAAAGGGATAGATGAATGCGAACATGTAATGGTAACATTAGAAATCCTTTTTATAACTTTTTTACTGCTGCCTTCATCTAACCCAAACCCTCAGTGTCCTTAATGCATACATTATACCCACAAAGAAAAGTCGGAAAAAATGAACTCAACTGAATTCTTAACAAGAAAACAGAACAAAATTTAAAGCCACAATTTGATGTGTCCATTGTGAGTCTTATCAAAAAATATAAAATAAGAACACAGCGCCAAAGTCATCAGAACCCTTAACGCTCTTTTTAAAGCGCTGGCCAAACTGCAAGAAGAATTAACTTTTGGAAGGACGTCTAGAAAGACTAAAAGCAAAAGTTGTTTTAAATTGCTTTTAAAATAAAAAAATAAAAAATAAAAAAATTGGGAAAATTTCTTGTAATCATAATTTTTTTTTTCAGGGATTTTCTTAATCCAAGTGAAAGTTTTCCAGATTTTAAATTAATAAATAACTATCCTTTTCAACCTGCCTTAATACTTACAGTACAAAAAACAATATAACAATGTACCCAAAGATAAACACACAAACACACACACACACACACACAAGTGAGTTCCTCCCATATGAGTAAAAGTTGTTAAATGAGTGAGTGCTAGTGTGTGCGAGTTTAAGCACGAGTATACCCCAAGAAACGTTAGATGTTTGAAATTTTTTTTTTTTCATTTTTACACGCAAAGCTTTGAAAAAAGATAAAAAATAAGCGAAAGAAATGAAAATGTGAAACACTTTTATACACACACACACACACTTATACTTTCGCACACACTCACTCCAAAGAAACAGTAACCCAAAACGCGAATCCCTTTTGGCATTCGTTCAGTCCTGCTGCCAGCCGCCTTTAGCTATAACAACATGAGGGCAATGTTTAGGCACATCATACATTTAACACACGCATGTTAACGCACACACATGCTTACACACCAATACATACACTCCCATCCACAAATCTTGCTATTTCGCTTTTCACTACCCACACAAAAGCCCAGTCAAAGTGATGGCCCCCTACCAACGACAGCCACAAATTCTTTACATCATTACACACACCCACTGTTAAGCTTTTCGTTTTTATTATGTTCCCTTTATTTCTATTTCTATTTCAATTCATTTTTTCCTTCAATTTTTTTTGTTGCTGGGTTCAGTAAAGTTTTGGCCATTGTATTCACCAAAGGGAGCCCCCTTTGTTTTTTGTTTTCTGACGAGGTTGGAGGAGTTTGAGGTAAAAGACAGTCTGTTTCTGGGATACTTCAAGAAAAAAAAAAAATGAAGGCGACAATTGCTGCATACAAAACGAAATTAAAGCACACTGTCCACAATACGCGAGTAATTTTGGTAACTGCACAGAAAAAAATTATGGAAAAATTTAAATCACTAAAATGTTTGTCTAATAAAAACAAAAACATTACTGAAAAATAAAAAATAATATCAGGTGTACGACTTTGCTTCCGCCGTTTTGTTCCAAATTTTCAATGACGCTGAGACATAATTGAGCTTCTATGCTATTACTGTGCCGAATTGTCTCATCCTTTAGCTCTTCAATGCAACGGGACCAGACTGGACCCAAGTGGGCTGGCTGTACAATAGCTGGCAGCCTGTCAAACCTTAGCTTTTCAACTAATGCTGGCTTATCGACGTTTATCTCTTCTTAAAAATAAGCTCAAAGAAAGAAGTTCAACGGTGTCAAATCGCATGATTTTGGCCGCCATCATGTGTGATAACACAGCCATTGAATTTGTTACGCAAAAGAGCCGTTGTTTCGTTAGTTGTCTAGCATGTAACACCGTGCTATTGAAACCCCATATCGTGCCCATCTATATCTTCCACTTCGAGCATAAAAAGTTATCGATATCATCTCACGATAGCGAACACCATTCACAGTAACTGCCAGACTGGTATCATTTTGGGGAAAAAAATACTGTCCGATGAAGCCGCCAGTCCATAAACCTAACTTTGTGGGTGCATTAGTATCTCGACAATTACTCTTAAATTATCATTCGCCAGTTCAGACTATTATACTTTGTATTAATAATAGTCAAAAATTCAAATAATACGTGCAAGTCTGATAGTCTGAATGTAATCCGTCATACATACGAAAAATAATATGATAAAAATTTGACATCCCATACGACTTTGTTGTTTTTTGAAACTTTTCAAAACGATAATACTTTACATTGGATCAGGGTTGTATTTTTTAGCAAACCAGATAATTAAAAATTGAGTAGTCGGCTATTTCGTAGCCGATGGGGTGCCGTCACTGATAGTATTTTTTGTCGTTATAAAAAAGCTCGAAATTTGGAATTTAGCTGTCATTTATAAATGTATAAATAAATAAATGAATGACAAAAAAAAAAAAAAAAAAATTTATAAATGTATTTTGCTCATGCTATATTTAGAAAATAAAATATGTTTGTGCTATTGAATTTGGATGTGTTGTACATAACTATTATTTTAACTGTTGAAGAATTTCTCGCGCCGACAAGAATAGCGCACCTGCCGCCGTGAAAAGTTTCATGATGGTTTATGTCAAGTGTGATGGTGTGAATGCAAAATCTAATTTACGTTAAATTTTTTGACAGTCGCAAGAAATGTGTTTAGACTCTTATCTCACAAAATCTAATGAAAGTATTTATACTTGTATAATAGTTTGAGTGGGCCTTAAATGACGAATTCATTAAGATGAAAATATGCTAGATGAGACACAAGATGATTTTCTTCGCAAATGTATCATCCACTGTTGCGATTTCTTGCCAACATTGACGACATTTAAAAAGATCAAGAGGCTTTAATTCTTGAGCCAATTGTACCTTGTAAGCGTGTAAGTGCAAGTCTTTATGCATAATGTTCATCAGCGGCGAGCGTGAGAGGTGCAATTTTTGGGGACGACGACGAGTTGAGATGGACAGCTCTTCAGCCGCACTGTTGCAAACAGCAGCAATATTTTCTGCAAAACGAGCTGTACGAGCATGCATGGACTTTGACATCTTTTACAGACTCGGTTTCCTCAATTTTTTGCACAATTTTTCCGATTGTAAGCACATTTGGAAAATTAAATTGGCCGAGAAAATCACGATGTGCACGATATGCATCTGGAAGGGCCATTTTCGTAATAAACCTGAATAACTTTAACGTGTCGCTCGTTGCGTATCTTTCCACGGTTCAAATTGAATTAGCCTGAAATTGAGAAATGTCAAATGAAATGCAGTAAAAACTTGACGTTTAGCTGTTGTTCAGAGTCAACATCGCACCGATACATACAAAAATTTTTATATTAAAATTTTGCTTTAGAGAAATCTCAAAGAGAATAATTTTGTATCGAAAAATATTAAAGTGAAAAACATTCTTGATCCTATTTGCTTTGACCTTTATTTAATTCAATATTTGCAATAAATTTCTTCAGTTGGAGGTCCTTTTTTAATTTTTAATGTATTTTTTAAAATTTCGTCTTCCTTTGGAAGACTTCTTCAGGAAATTTTTTTTTTCCTGAAGAAGTCTTCCAAAGTAATTTTAAAATGGAAATGAAATCGATTTAGTATTTAGTTGTTTTTCCTTTTGCATTAATTACGGGATTTAGTCTTTTGTTTTTTGTTTATCGCAATTTGACTCAAATTTGTTAGAAATTTGTTGACATTGCATACTAAAACTCTACCATTCTTTTTCCAAAACTCATATGCAATATTTGCAAAGATTCATCCGAATCTTTTGTGCAATGTGCAGACGTCCCTGCCAAATGTTTCACACTGCCTGCCATATTCAACATACCTGTTTTATCAGTTAGCTTAGGAATATGAATAAAGAGCTGTAACTACTGACGCCTTTTATACGACTGCATGTCCTTTAAAAAATGTTCATTTCTAGTTATGTTCACGAGCAAGCAAGAACTGTTTTTTTTTCTCGTACTTTGTTTACTTTTTTCCCCATTTATTTCTTCGTACTTTGTTTCATACAATTTAGGTTTGGCTGTGCTTGTTGGGTTGTGTAGCATAGTAGTCGTAGTATATTCCTCAGTTGGATATCCTTGTGTTTTTGTTGGCAACAAATGCCAAGAAATGTTCCTTTTTTTTTATTTTGTAGACTCTGTTTCTACTTCTTGTGATGTTGCCATTTCTGTTGTAGTTGTAATTGTTGTTGTTGTTGTTGTTCATGGCGATGATGATGGTTTGCTTTTCATTTGAAATTGGTCTTTGGTTGAAAAGGAAAAAAAAAACAAGAAATAAAAACTGAGCTCCACTCTAGTGCAATCATAAAACTGTAATCTCCCCCTCACAAGGGTACCACCAGTCAGTCCTGCCACCATTAACAGCCATCATTTGCTTTAAAGTCATTCACTTGGGCTAAGCCAAGACATTTCTGTTGAAGAGGGTCACCAGAAACGTACGTTTGTGCTTACACTTAAACAAACTTACCAACTTGCTTCAATTTTATTCCTCATTCCTAGTTCCAGCAGTTGTAATCTTCTCATACTTCTTGCCATTGCAAACAAAAACAGAAAAAGAATATATTCTCTTTTCCTTTTTTTTTTTTTTGTAAGTTTTCGTTGAAGGGGGTACTAAAGCTTTTGTAAGTAAAATGTTCCCTCATTTTAATTTTTCTGTTTTTTTTTAATTTTTTTTTTTTGGCTGGCGTCACAGTTGATATAAAAGAAACGATTTTCTGTAAAAAAAAAATCCTTTCGCTAAGGCTGCTTGCACATAAAATGTATGTTTGCTTGTTAAGGTGTCTCAGTTTTATGTGTCCTCTATTCGTTTCAAATGTACCCCTTTTACTTATCTTTTTTCGTTTCTAATGGTATGTGGTTCTGGCTTTTCTTTTAGTTTGATTTGTTCCCAAGTAAGGAGTGTATCGCTTGCCAAACTTGCTTGCTGTTATATTGGATTTTATTTGTTTTGCGTCTTTTTTTTTTTTTTTTTTTTTTGTTCACCACCCCCGCTTAGAAACGGGCAAGTCCTTTTACGTTGTATATCTTTTAGTTTCCTTTCATTTGATTATTAAAGGAGGATACTGTGGGGAGCAGCATAAGGGTTTGAATTTAATTGAAGTTGAAATTTGGTATTTGAAAAAGGGTTTTCTTTTCACAAAAACCAAAAAACAGATTTTAATTTTACTCTCTTAAGCGTAAGTATATTCAATCAAATAAAAACACATTCAAATGAATTGATATGGAAGTTTAAAGATGTCATTTCTTGAAGAAAATGGTCTCTTTTTGTACTTTATGTGGTTTTAAAGCAAACTTTTAAATCAAAGGAAGATATAAAAGCATCCTTCTTAAACAAATGTGGTGTCTTTCCTTCTTTGACGAACCATCACAAGGTTTATAAGAAATTGTGCTGAAGGTAATTTATAAGTTCTTCGCCAAAATAAGTTTTTATAGAAAGCAAAATTTGCTTAAGTAGAAACTCTAAAGCGTAATTAAAATAATTTTTCTCATGGCTTTTGCTATCGAGTAATCCATAGATAAAATAATTTTATAAAAAAAAACTGTATATTTCAAAAAAAAAAGTTATAAAATCTGTTTGTCAACAACAATTTTCAGCACCAAAACTTTGTTACGTTAATTTTTGATCTAAAAAAATTTTTTTAAAACTTCGTGCTATCGAAAAGTTTTCTAGTACTAGTTTTTGTTATTGAAATGCTTTTTTTTAAATTTCTATAAAAAATTTCTTCTACCAAAAAATTTTTCATAAAACATTTGTAATAAAAAATTTTTCTATAACAACAAATTTTTGCAAATCATTTTTCTATAACTAAACTTTTTTGATGATAAAAATTTCTAAAAAAAAATTTTTTGATTACAACAATTTTTAATCAAATATTTTTTATAAAACATTTTTTTATAACAAAAATTTTTTGTGAAAAAAATTTTCTATTACTAAGATTTTTTGATGACAAAACCTAATAATAGAATATTTTTCGATAACAAAAATTTTTAATATAAAATTTTTTGAAAATAAAAATTTTTGATAAAACATGTTTTATAAAGAATTTTTTATAAAAAAATTTACCATAACAAAAATTTTTTGTGAAAAAATTTTAGATGACAAAACTTACTAATAGAAGATTTTTCGATAACAAAATTTTTTTTAAATAAAATTTTTTTTTTAAATATTTTTATAAAAAATTTTTAACAAAAAATTTTTCTATAGCAAATATTATTTGTAAAAAAATTTTCAATAATTAAGATTTTTCGATGACAAAACCTACAAATAGAATATTTTTCCATAATAAAAATTTTTAGTATAAAATTTTTTGAAAATAAAAATTTTTTATAAAAAAATTTTCTATAACTAAAATTTTCCGTTGACAAACCCTACTAATAGAATACTTCTCTATAACAAAAACTTTTAATTAAAAAATTTTTGAAGATAAAAATTTTTATAATTTTTTTTTTAAAGTTTTTCTATCTCAAAAAAATTTTTTTTTTTTTAATTTCAGTAACTACGATTTTTTGATGACAAAATCTAATAATAGAATATTTTTCGGTAGCATAAATTTTTGATATAACATTTTCTGGATATAAAAATTTTTTATTCTAATTTTTTATAAATGTTTTTGTTATCGGAAAAATTATATAAAAAGTTTTTGTTATTTGAAATTTTCTATAAAACGTTATTGTTACCGAAATATTTTCTAAAAATTTTTATTTAGCGGAAAACTTTCATTAAAAAATTTTTTTTATCGAAAAATTTTTATTAACAATGTTGGTTACGAAAAATTTGTCAATAAAAGTTATTGTTTCCGAAAAATTTTTTATACAAACTTTTTATGGAAAATTTTTTGGTAAAAAATGGAAAATTTTTTGGTAAAAAAAATTTTTTGGAAGATTTTTCGATAACAAAAATTTTTAGAAAAACTTTTTAAAATATTTTTCTAACAAAAATTGTAATAGAAAAACTTTCGATGACAATAATTTTTAATAGAAATTTTGTTGAAAACAAAAATCGATTAGCAATTTTCGTTATTGAAAAATTTTGTATTAAAATGTTGTTTATCGGAAAATATTCTACAATAAATATTTCCTTCAGTTTGTTATGGAAACCTGTCTACTTAAAATTTTTGTTATTTATTAGAAAATTTCTGTTATCGCTATAATAGTTGTAAAATAAATATTTAATACCGGAAAATCTTGTTATCGAAAAATGTTCTACATAAAATTTTTATTATCCAAAAATTTTCTATAAAACAATTTTTGTATCGAAAAAATTTTCTATTCGAAAAATGTTTTATATAAAAATAGTGGTAACGACAAACTTTCTTTAAAAAGTTTTGTTGTCAGAAAATTTTCATTTACACGTTTTTGTTAACGAAAAATTTTCTATAAAAATTTTTGTCACCGTAAATTTTGTTTAAACATTTTTGTCAGCGAAAAATTTTCTTTAAAAATTTTTGCCACCGAAAAAGTTTCTACAAAACAATTTTTGTCGACAAATGTTCTAATTTGCTGGTAACAAAAAATTTCTATAAAAAATTTTTGTTACCGAAAACTTTTCATTAAAAATTTTTCTTTTCCAAAAATATTCTATAAGAAGTGCTTTTGTCTGTAAAAATATTTTGTTAACGAAAAATATTCTATGAATAATAGTTGTTATCGAAAAATATTCTATGAGCAATATATGTTATCGCAAATTTTTTTCGATTTTGAAATATTCTATGGAAAATTTTTGCTATAAAGAATTGTTATTAACGAAAAACTAAATAAGAATACTTAATATCTAGAAAAAATTGTTAAAAGCAATTTCTTTACAAAAAATTTATATTATCGAAAAACATTTTATAAAAATCTTCTATTATCGAAAAATTTTTCACAAATAACTTATTTAGCAAAAAAATTTATATAAAAATATTTTGTTATTGAAAATTGTTCTTACTGAAAAATTATTCTTACTGAAAATTTTTCTATTAAAAATTTTTGTTATTGAAAACTATTCTTTAAAACATTTTTGTATTTGGAAAGCTTTCTATTAAAACTTTATATCATCGAAAAATTTTCTATGGAAAGCAATTTCTGTTTAAAAATTGTTGTAATCAAAAAGTTGTTGAAAAGAAATGCTTGTTATTGGAAAATTTTCTTTTTAATAAAATTTTTTCGTAAAAGAATTTATTGTTAAAAAGTTACGAGTACAGCAACAAAAAAATTTGTAACCGAAAAATGTATAAAAGTTCCTTAACTAAATATGTTCTTTAACACCTTTATATAAAAAAAAATATATATATATATATATATATATATATATATATATATATATATATATATATATATATATATATATATATATATATATATATATATATATATATATATATATATATATATATATATATATATATATATATATAATAAATCTTTGTCATCGAAAAATTAAAAATTTTTATTAAAAATTTTCGTTGTCGAAAAATTAACTAAATTTTTTATTTAATTATTTTTTTTTTTTTTTGAAAAGTTTTCTGTAAAAATTTTTTTATCAAAAAAATCTTAAACGAAATAAATTTTCAAACAATAAACTTTTTTTGAAAACCACTTCTTATCAAAAATTTTCTACATAAAACTTTTGTTTTCGAAACGTTCTAGTAAAGACAGACTCGTCTAGAAAATTTGTATAAAATTTATTAAATTTTTTGAGTGGTTTCATAAAAATTTTCTAGACAATTCTGTTGTCTGTGTTCTATGAATAGCACATAAATCTACTTCTGATTTCCCAGAACCTGTTTTTTTATTGAAATTTTTTTTGCAAAATTCCTTTTTATAGAATTTTCTAAAAAAAACTTTAGTTATCTAATAACTTTGTCAAGGAGAAATAGTTGTTCAACATTTTTGTTATTACTTTTCTTTAAATTTTCTATAAAAAATTTTCAATATCGCATTATATTCTACAAAACTTTGGTAATCGAAAAATTTTTTACATAGAACTTCCTTTCACCAAGGACTTTGCTTAAAATTTTTGCTATTGGAGTAGAGTTTCAGATTTCACAAAATTTTCTATATGACGTTTTTGCTCTCTAAAATTATTTGTATTAAATATTTTCATAAGGGTTTTTTTATCAATAAATTTTTTACAAAAATTTTTCATTTAGTAAATTTTCAAGTTGAAAATACATACAGTATCAGTTCTTAAGGCTTTCGATTTACACGTATTTCTTTGGTATTATTTTACTTTTTGAAAACCTTTATGTCCTCCCAAAAAGAAGCCCCAAGTTATCATTAGATAACACAAACACATGTGAATTTCCGTTCGAATATTTTTCACCTCCCATCGCTATTTACTTCTCATGCCCATTTACATTAGATACAGTTGCACCCTATACTCTTTCTCTGCCAAAACGTCTTGTCTTGTTCAATAAAATCTAATTTCTTTCAAACAAATGTATGCGCCGAATGTGAGTGTACCCATGTGTGTTTATGTATTGACGATAACATTGTAACAAAGTATTTTTACTTATGAATTACAACGACCTCCTTCAATTCCAATAAACCCATGCCATGCCCCTCATGACTGACAGTCAAACCCAGACTTGCTTAAGCAAAATGGATTTTGCTTTTAGTGGTACCCCGTAGCAGCAAAAAGGATAAGATACGTTATATGTGGCATTAAATGTTAGTGCACATTTTTATAAGAAACTTAAGATACAAAATGAGAAGAAAGGAAAAAAAAATTGATGGCCAATGTCCAGCCAACAAGAAAAAGTAATTCATCTTCGTTTTTAGCCAGCTCAAACTAATAGACATACAAACACATACGCACACTCATAAAACTATATTTTTAGTTTTTATTAGTAAGTATTGAAATTGGCCAACATTGACTACCAAAACCAGAGAGATGAACCAACATTAAGAAACAGCAGAGTAACATTAAGAAAAAGAAAATCCTTGGCTATTC
Organism: Thecocarcelia acutangulata; assembly: GCA_914767995.1. Classification (NCBI taxonomy): domain Eukaryota; kingdom Metazoa; phylum Arthropoda; class Insecta; order Diptera; family Tachinidae; genus Thecocarcelia; species Thecocarcelia acutangulata. Next base: position 17,558,788 of record OU612097.1, read on the forward strand.
AGAGACTTAAAAGATGGGGCCACAAAGCAAAAAAAAAAAAAAAATAACAAAAACTGTGCAGGGATATTGGTGAATTAAGAAAACCAAAAGTTGCCCACATACGACTAAGAAAGTTTTGCTTGAAGATAGATATACTTATGTGTGTATGTACTAATGAAGATGACACTGGTTCCCAAACAGAAATATTTAACCAGATATGGCAAAGAAATAAATGAGTATTACACAAGCAAATTCTTTGAAGGCAACTCATTTTAAGCGGAGGGAAAAACAGTCTTAAAAATATTTTGCAGATATTTAACGAAAAAAAAAATTATAGGCATACTTATAAAAATTCGGAAAATTTTGTTTACAAAGATTTTGTTATAGATCAAAAAATTTTCTCTAAGGAAAATTTAAGAAATAAAAAATTTTTTTATCAAATAATTTTTTAAGAAAAATTTCCTTCAATTGTGAGTTCGAGTCCACCTTCAGTCAAGAAGAAGGATTATTTTTAATTATAACAATCCCAGTGGGTGCTGATGAGTAGTGTAGCGACTACGAAACAGCTAGTTGTCCCCCAGCTAAAGATTTGATTATTATTTTTCTTGTCTTCTTCAATAAATAATTATTGATCACAGCAAATTTGTATTGTAAAAAATCCTTCTTAAGAAAAAAATTAAGAAAGGAAAAACTTGAGCTAAATACCTGTTGTACATATTTTATTATGTGTCTACCAAACAATCTGACTCAGCTGGTGTCCGTATTCAAAAGCGCAATCACCTTTACATTTCACTACTGTTTCTAACCCCAACAACTTGTCGCAACGCGGAAAATTTTTCTTAAGAGAATTATAAAATCTCGGAACTTACGGGCTGTTGAGAGCCAGAAACAGCAGCTACTTGAACAAAAATTGAAAAACCGAAAAACTACTAAATTTAAAACTGTTTTTACACTCAGGGGAAAAGATACTCAGGACAACCGATGTTGCAACGCGTTGAAAAGTACTTAACGGGACTTACATTGGCTGTCACAGAGGAAGCTTTACCTCCAAGCCTATGAAAAATTCCACTTTCGGGCCCAACGCTGGGCGTCCTGCTGAAAATTTTCTTCAGAACAAAACTTTGTTATTGAATAATTTTCTGTAAGAAATGTTATAATCGACCAATTTTCTGTGACAAAGTTTCGGTAACAAAAAAATTTTTTTTTATAAAAACTTTTGTATTGAATAAATTTTGAATAAAGCACACGGTTGTCAGATGTTACAATATTGTAAGATCTGGCAACATGCTGACAATGTAGTGACAATGAAAAATTGTCCCGCAGAAGTAAATTGTGTGTTCAGACGATCGTAAAATAATCTTACAATTTCATTGTCAGAATATGGTCTGACAAATAATTCATCTGACAACAAAACTTGTCAGTTCACACGGTTGTCAGATTGTTAGATGAAAAAAAAAAAAAAAAACAATTGCCAGACATGTTGTAAGGCATTGCCACTTATATATATCAACAACCATCTGTTTGGCAGTGTTGCCCATCAAACTTTTTTATGACAATGATGCCATCGTCAGGTGCATTAATTAAAACTGAGCTTACAATACCAGCCAATTATCTGGCAATGCCGACGAAGATTGTCAGATGCCTGACAACATTGTCGTCTTACAATTGATTGATAATAGTTTTTCTGACAACGTTGTAAGTTAAAAATTGGCAGTTCACACGATTTTAATACATTTTCAGACAATTTTACTGGCAATATTGTAAGATCTGACAACCGTGTGTACGTAGCTTAATAAAATGTTATAATCAAGCAGATCTCTGTAAAATTTTTTGTAAGAAAGTTTTCATAATAAAAATTTTTTTTTATAATAAAACTTTATTATCGACTCAGTTTTTATAAGAAAATATTATATTGTAAGAAGATACTCATTTCGTTAAATCTTGCACATGAAATCATTTTTATTGATTAATTTTCTATAACAAAACAACAGAACAAATTTTTGTAAGAAAATTTTTTATATAAAAATTTTTTGGTTGAAAATTTTTGTACCGCAAAGTTTTGTTTCAGAAATTAGTGAACAGGTTTCCATAAGAAAATGTTGTATGCAAAAAACTTTTTAAAAAAAACATTTTATTTTCGAATAATTCTTTAGAAGGATATTTAGTGTTCGAAAAATTATTTGGTAGAGCAAATATATTGAATTTGTTTTCGAAAAAGAAGTAGAAATTTTTATTTTCCCTAATTTGATTGACAACGCTAAAAGTTTTAATACCTGGTGGCTTGAATTTTTATAAAACATGCTTGCAGACATTTATTTTCTGTCACATATTCCTCTTAAGAATATAGAAAGGCGATTTACTATGAGTTATATCAAATACTGCTTAACCAAATTTGTTGAAAATTAAAAATAACCCATCTCCAGCATAGTGGCGCCCTAAAAAATAAATGCAAAAGTTAGTGAAAAAAAAGCAAGACAGTTTTAAAACAAAAACTAAAACAGAAAACTTTTAGTGGAGCAGCGATGATTGTGAGAGGGAACTTTTTGTTTGGTGTGTTTTTTTTTGTTCATTTGTCTGTTAAAATGAACCGAAATAATGTAATACGTACAACGATATCAGCTAAGACAAGCCAGAAAAGGGAACATCTAAAAAATATATTAAGAAAAAGCAAAAAAAAAAAAAAAAAACAAATTATATATATCCTTTGTTTTTCATTCCATAAACTGTTTGAGTTTTATATACGATAAAATGCCAACTGTGTTGGGGTGCGACTTTAATTTTAAAATCTGAAAGCGGAGAGCAAAGACGCATTAAGGCAAGGAAACGTAAAACGGCAAATAGAAAATGCTGTTATATACATATATTTTTTTGTTGTTTCTAAGGCCTTAATAAAAGGAACATGGGTGGCTGTTGGGGACTTGTGAGTAATGATGTACCCAAGAAAATATTACAGCCAACATTTCCTTTTTGCTGCATACCCACTTCAATGAGTATCATGACCGTAAACCTTCGTACTGCTTTAATATCAGTTTGCTGGTATATTTTTTGTTTTTCAGTTTTCGTTTTTTGCTTTTATGTTTTTTCGTTGCTTTTTTTTTGCATGAGATAACAACGGAAAAAGGTAACTTTGGTTGAAGCATCCTTTTGCAATACTTCATGTTGCCAAAAAATACTAAAAACCGAAAAATAAAAATAAACAAATTACAAAAATTAAAGGAACAAGTAAAATTTTTATTCCAATTTCTGTTCATCTTTTTTTTTTTTTAATGAACAGTTCCTTCAAATAAAACAAGGATAATGGAAACTTGTATAGCATCAGCAATGAAAGCAAAAAGTATTTTTCGGCGGTACTTTGGATGCTTGGATGGCAAAATTTTGTTAGACGTTCCCAACAAGCACAAAATAAGAAAAAGAGCAAAATGCTGACATTTATGTGTGTGTGTGTGTGTGTGTGTGTGTGTGTGTGTGCTACCTACTCAATCCTTGTCATTGAATTTGTTGCATGAGACCAGCTATCCTATAATAGAATTCGCACGAAAACACACAATAATTATTTTTCGAGACAAAGGAATATTTTGCCAGAACGGTTCTTTTATGAAAAAGAACTCTACTTTTGAAAAAAGCAAACATCCTGGAGTAAAAATATTTTCAGAGAAATGGAACGTAATTTTATAAAAGATAACAAAAGAACTATTTAAAAACTACCTGATAATTAAATTTCTGTTAAAATATCGGCTGGTTAAATTTTAAGGGCCGATGTTGAGGATAAACGGCAATTTTTTTTTTTTATTGCATTCGACACTTCTCAGTTTTAGACTAGCTCAATTTGAATTATAGAGAGATACACAATGAACCCACACGTTAAAGTTATTCGGGCTTATTATGAAAATGGGCGTTCATTTTCATAAATTTTTTCGGTCAATTAAATCGTTCAAATGTGCGTACAACTGTGAAAATGATTTACACCAGTACCTGCCTTGACGGCCTAACCTGATGGTGGACCAATTCCACGGAGTGAATTTTTCACGATGCACCACCGCCCCCGTGTGGCTTACCAGGCTCACACAGGTAGCAATGAAATGTGCGTACAATCGGAAAATTTGGAGATCCGAAAAGACCAGTACAGCTCGTTTTGCAGCAAATATTGCTGCTGTTCCCCATGTTGTAGCTGAAGAGCCGTCCACCTCAGCTCGTTGTCGTGCCCAACAATGGCTCTTCTGACGCTCGTCATTGATGAACACTATGCATAAAGACTAGCACTTACACGCTTACAAAGAACAATTGACTCAAGACCTACAGCCTCTTCCAAGCCTCATCAATTCTCAGAATAGTGGCAAGAAATGGCAACAATGGATGATCCATTTTACCATGTCATATTGTCCAGTGACATAAAGTCCCTGGAAGTCATGACAAACTTAATAGTATCAATAAGTCCATGGACGTTAATACACTTTTGAAAGTGACATAATATCCATCAGGGAGGTCTCGTAAAGTCCGTGGCCATTATAGAACTTGGCAGAGTGTCATAACGTCCATAACGTAATAATCAAACATTTTTAGAAGTGGAAAATTTTAATTGTATTACCTTTATCATAACTACATACAATTTTCGTATTTTTATTGGCCAAATAAATATTTTTGTATTTATTTGATTTATACCTGAATCTTGTGAAATATTGCTGGTCCCTTTTGTCAGAACTGCAACTGGTGAACGAACGTACCAATATTTTCACCATCATCTAACCAGGCAACCATTTATTCAGTCAAGCTTAACTTTGTAACGCACACACTTTTTTACTCTTATATATATGTATGTATGTGTGTATGTGTGTACATAAATATATTTTCACTGACGTCCTATTACATTTAGAGTCCTTTTTCTGTAATTTTCGTTGCTTTTTCTTATGTTGTCTTTGCTGTCTAGAGAAACCCCCATCACCGAAAAACAAAAAAATTTACTAAACAGAGGAAAAAAAAATTCTATGGTACTTGCCAACATTTTGTACGTATTCTACTTTTGAGCTGTCTAAAAAAATTACAAAAAAAAAAAAATACTTAAGCGGGGGAAAAATAAAAGAACCAAGGACTTCTGAGTCTTCGTTTACGTTATTGCTTTCGCTGTTGATGTGGACGTATTCGTTATTATTATTATTTCTTTTTTTGTTACAATGAATGATTTGGTTTTAGTTTGAGTTTGAAAATGTTACTGTGTAACTGTGAAAGTTGGAAATTTTCATCAAAATTTTGCAAAGGAGTACCTTTATTCTATAGAGCAGTTTCTCGTGCTTGTGTTTACGTGTGTATGTGTGTGTGTGTGTGTCTGTGCCAGCTTAGCCTTAGATTGCCACGTCTTTTGTGTTTGCCTTACAATTCGTCTTCATCATCATCATCATCATAGTCTTGAATACTGCTACAATGTTAGCAGAAGTGGTGTGTTCCCCTCCGAATCCTTCATAAGAACCAAAAAAGGAAAGAAAAAATTAAAAGAATGGAGATGTATGTATTGAATACTTGTTTTTCCTTGTTTGGAAAAAGAAAACGGTTCTCTATACTCGTATTTTGCAATTTTTATTACCATTTCCAGCAGCTAAGCGTTTCAAACGGGATGCTTTTTTGCATTTTGATAGTTGTTCTATACAACTCTTAAGGCTTGAATTGGAATAAAATACTTTTGTAGTCGGTTGTTTTACCTTCTCATGTCAGTTACATTTTAAATGAATTGCTTTACAAACAATTGTTTGGTCAAATAATCATTTTGGGAAAATGCTAAAAATGTTTTAAAGATAAGCTTCAACACAAAAAAAAGAAAGTTTTCCCCATAAGTAATCTTTTAAAAAGGCACTCATTTTTAAAGAGCGTTTTAAAAAGGAACAAAATAAAATATAGAAGATATATTTTTGAAAAGTTATTAATTTAAAAAGGTTCCTTTCTTCAAAGGTAGTTGTTTAAGAAACTTTTTAAAAAGTTATTTTACTAGGTACTTTTTATAAAAATATACTTTTCCAAAAAGTATATTTACTTTTATAAAAAGCATCTTTATACAATGTATCTTTTTGTAGAAAGTATCTTGTAAAAAACACCCGTTTAAAAAGTACTTATTAAAGAAATAGCTTTTCGAAAATGGTAACTTTTTATTTAAGTTTTTTTTTTTTTTATAAAGTTTTTTTAAACAACTTTACAAAAAAAAAACTTAAATTAAAAGTTACGATTTTCGAAAAGCTATATCTTTAATAAGTGCTTTTTAAACGGGTGTTTTTTACAAGATACTTTCTACAAAAAGATACATTGTACAAAAGATGTTTTTTATAAAAGTAAATATACTTTTTGGAAAAGTATATTTTTATAAAAAGTACCTAGTAAAATAACTTTTTAAAAAGGTTTCTTTCTTTAAAGGATGCTCTTTCTAAAAATTCTCGTAACTGCTTTTAAAAGGTGATCAAAAAGATGTTTTTTTAAGTAAACGGGTGTTTTTTACAAAGTACATTCCACAACGAGATACATATATGTGTAAGATGCTCTTTATAAAAGTGAAGACTTTTAAAAGGATGTTTTTTTTAAGCTGCTTTCTACAATACGATACAGTTTTAACAGATGCTCTTTCTAAAAATAACGGATTTTAAAAGCTGTTCAAACTGGTATTTTTTTAAAAGGTATTTTATACAAAGGTGTTTCCACAAAACGATACAGTTCTAAAACCTGCTTTTTCTAAAATACCAGAGTGGATTGATATTGAAGCCACTTAGCGCTAGATGGCAGCACAAACATATTTTTTTTTTTTTGAAATTGCGAACTGTCAAATTTCAGCTGTTAAAAGTTCACCCAAATTCGTCGATTAGTTCATTTGTTGTAGTCGTTTGACGCAAGCAAATTTTGTGTTTCTTGAAAAATAGAAAAAAGTGGATTTCGTGCAGTGATTAAACACTACGAGTATTATTTGAAAGGGAAAACGTTGAAAAATACAATAGAAACGCCCGATAACCTTTACGGTTAGTCTGCTCCGTCAGATTACTTGGTAAAATATTGGATTGCTGAATTTGAAGGCGGCTGAACAAGTACTGCCACAATGCCATGAACCTCCTCGAATCCTCGATATCATTATGAATGATTGCGAAATCAAATAACGTCAGATTTTTCAAGTGGTAAACACATCATATGAATGTGTGCAATATATTGCATGAACATTTCGATATGAAAAAGCTATCGGCAAGATGGGTGCCCCGTTTGCCCAGTGTCAAACGAAAACGAGTTCGAAAGAAGATTTTGGAATTTTTTTTTCTTTTTAAATTCTCAACAATTTATTTAGATTGTTGGGATATAAAGTAGAATGTTTGAGAATATCTTTTAAAAAATTTTCCAAAGTCTACTGATGATTAGGGTAGCTCCTATGAAATGTCGACATATAGATAGCTGGGAAACATAGAAAACAAGCTATTAATAATTTTTTATTGGTATCAATGTTAGAAGCTAAAATAGCGAATAAAAAACTTTATTGTTTGGATTATAAACCTTCTGTAAAAGTTAAATTTTTTACAGACATGGAAAGTTACATGAGGAACTACAAGTCAAAAAAAAAAAAAAAAAAAAAGAAACAGAGCAAAAACATATCGTTTGCGGGTGCCTTAATACAAGCATCATAATAGAGTTGATTAGCTTTACGGAATCGCTTTTTAATGAATAGTGAACACTATGTCTTTAAGTGAATTTCACTTTGAGTGTTCACTGATAAAACCCTCATCATTGCAGAATTCGGCCCCTAAAAAGTCCTTTTCAATAAGTAGTTTTTGTAATGTTACCATTTTATAAAGTGTGTTATAAGCGTATAAGTAAATTGTGCTATAATGTTATAAAAGAGAGTGTTTTCAAAGACTACCTTTTGCATCAGTTGGTTTTTGAAAGAAGTTTACTCAAAGTGCTCAGATCCTGTTTTAAATCCTTTTTCAAAAGGTGCTTTTTAGGAAAATTATTTGTCTTTAAGAAAAATTAATAATTATTTCTTGGTGTGTAAGAAAATACATATTTTTGTATATGTATGTATATTATTTATTTTTTTACTTATGATAATCTCCAACTCTGGCTTGGCCTGTTGCTTGCAACAGCTTTCTGTCTATGTTCTGAGCAGCTGAAAATGCTCAATTATTTTGTATATAAAACCAGATTTTGCCATAGATGCGTATGTATGTATATAAGTATGTATGAGAGCCTGCACATTCATGCACATGCATGCGTATTGAACATAAATTTTTCATTCCTTGAATGTTGACTTTAAGAAAACTTTCTTTAAATCTTAAGAAAACTCACACTTTCGTTTAGCTTTAGCATCCAATCAATTTCAATCGCAACTGCACACAACAGCACACATGCCCACATACTCGTATATACACTCAGCAAAAGTTAAACAAAATACAACAACAAAATGAGAAAAAATGTAAATGAAGCTAAAATTTAAGACACGTATACAGAGAGGCCAGAATTATAATGATTTTTGTACACCTATAGCAAAAATAATATACACGCACATTTGCCCATTTATATTGTACGTACATTTTAAGTAGGAAACAACAACAACAAAAACAAGAATATAATAACACCCGCTTGAAGCAAACAGTCAGCCTGCCAACACTCTCCAATACATACCATACTCGTACTCATACTCAAACACAGACAAAGAGAAACTGGTGATTTAAGAATAGAAGAAATAGTGGACAGAAAAGACTTTTGACCAGTTCATGAGATGCACAGTGGATTTATTTGCACTAAAAATGTTGCACTTGTTACCCTTCAGCAGCGAAATCCCTGAAATTGTTAGTTATTAATATATCTCAATGAGTTTTGAGTCTTTCAAATAATCAATAAATTAAACACGAAGACAAAAAAATTCATAAACTTTAATTTTAGCAGCAAAAAAAAGTTTATCAGGTATGTTCTTTACTCTACTATGAAGTGAAAATTGTTTGAAATTACTTCAATTTCAAGCTTTGGTGTTCTACATTCCAGTCTCTACTTTTTTTTATTTTTTGTTTTCGAACATTAATTTGTAGTGAATTGTCTGGTTCTTGAAACTACTTTTACATAAAAAGTAGTAATTAAATTACTTTTAAAACACTTTTTAATTTCATGGAAAAATTAAAATTAAATCCCATTGAAATAAGAGGGTTAGATGATAAAATATTTATTTGAGATATAATTGTGCATATGTTTACAGTGAAAATAAGGAAAATATTCTATAAAAAATTGTTATTTTATTAAGTAAAGTCGATTGGTAATTGGCGATTACAACGGTTAAGGAATCACTAACTCCTCTGAATCATCGTCATCACTTTTATGTTTTGGATTTACCCCTATCGGCTATATCAAACTTTTGCATAAAATGACACTTAAAAAATTACTATCATCGTGGTTGACGGAGAATTTGATAAACCTAACTATGAAATAATATAACAAGCAATAGATTAAAAATTTCGCACGTTGTTTTGTAGGCAAAAGGCATATCGCAAAAAATAAAATTTAAAATTTGGTTCATTTCAATACTGGTTTATATAAAAAAAAAAATTAACTTGGTAAAAATTCCAAAGTCTACTGATGCTTATGGTAGCTCCTATGAAATCTCGACGTATAGACAGCTGGGAAACATAGAAAACAAGCTGTTTATAATTTTGTAATTGGTATCAATTTTAGAAGCTAATATAGTGAATAAAACTCAATTGATTAAATATTAATATTATTTTATTATTATTAAATTGAATTAAAATAATTCTTGGCGAAAGCTAGGTTTGAACTTGAGTCAGACAAATATTATCATATAATATTAGAAATTTTCAATAAGTTTAGTTATTTATCATTAATATAATTACATTTATACATTTTCTTTATATTGCTCCTTTATTGCAACATAGACATAATTCAAAAAAGCTTGTTCTGAGAAGAACGCATATCAAATTTTCAGCTTCCATACAAATTTTAGAAACATTTTTTAGAAAATATCTTCTTAAGGAAACGGTAAATTGAATAAATTTTTGGCACAATATAAAAGGTAGTACTGTTAACAATTATGCATTGTTAACTCGAAAAGCTAATTTTTTGAGATATGACTATGTTGCAATAAAGGAGCGATATACTTTTATGCCTGATTACATTGTATCAGCGATGGGTGCTGGTTTGTTCAAATTACGAACTTGTTCGGTTATTTTCAATTATTGAACGGGACTTTTTTATTTTTTAACTAGAGTTGCTACCAAACTAAAATTTTACATAACAAGATCTTACTTATAGTTCCCCAAAACATACCATACACTTATTTTATCATCAACAAGTAAGTTCTAAATAAATAAATGCTATTTCTTAGCATTAACAAGAATAAAAATAAACATTTTTACATTTAAACCGAAATGTTAAAAAATGCACCTACACCATATACACGTGTTGGTGTGTTTCCATCTTCATTTATTTACTACTGCCCATCTTTCATTAATAACAATAATGGCAACTCTTAATACAATTGCAAACGAGAGGAAAACATGAAATTTAATTCAGTATAGAGTTGAGTTCATGAGCTCTTTTGAGAGAGTGCTCTTTTTAGTTCAGCTCTTTTTACTGAAATATGTCATTCTTTTAGTTCAGTAGCTCAGTGCTCCGTAGATAACACTTTCAATGAACGGCTCTGTTTCAGCTTTCATGATAAAGCCAAAGAAAAGCAAAACAAAATTGGTGTAAACAAATGAAAAGTGCAATTATAAACCCAAAAAGAAGGATTAATTAAAGGTGATATTAGAAATATTCAGGTGTGATGAAAAATAATTATATTGAAAAAAAAAAAAAAACAAACGATTTATTTGTGATCAGTCTCGATGTCTGTTTTTATATTAATTTTTGGTTGGTACCAGAAAGAAACATGAAAAAAAGAAAATTTGAAGGCAAAAGAACGAAACACGAATTATGGAGCTAAAAGAGCTCGCGGAAATGATCGTTCGTTCGCGAACTACACAACTCTAATTCGGTATTTTACTAGATTTCAACAAAGCAAGACCGTTGCGGAATTATTTTTATTTTGCCTAATTACGCACTTTGTTTGTTGTACACTGGTAAAATAAAGATTCTGTTGAGATCAATCTGTTTTATGTATGTTTTTTTCATGTACCATGTAGAGTTTGAAAATCTTTTTATTTTCATTTATAAATAATGAAATGCCTATATCTCGCCGAGCATTAACTCGCCGAATGGAAGATATACGGCTTTTTATTCAACACGAAACAAATGAATTTGTCTAAGTGTAGAGCAGCTTTAGCTCAATCCTCTCAATCTGCCCTTCGCTGCATTGTATTAAAGCTGAAAGTCCATAACACGCGTCCTACGTGGCAACGTAGGACGCGTAGGACGCCAAAAGTAGGTTTACTTTCTGCTTTTGCGTTATCGAAACTGTCAGTTGTTTTTGATAGCCGCAGATCACAATTCATTACATTTTTGCAAAGTTATCGCCAAGAATATTTGTGCCGTGAATTGTTATTTTATGTTTTTTGTTAAAATATTTTTATTTAAAAAATACTTCAAACACAACAACAAACTTGTCGCATGAAAAGCGTTGTTGGAGTTTAGAAAAGCGTAGAATACGTAGAAACGTGTAACGCGTATAACGCGTATATGTACTTTCAGCTTAACATCGTTGCTTTTAATGTGAAGTCGTTTAATCAGAAAGGAAATAACTTGACTACAAGCAATTTGACCCTCCCACTAACGCTTTAATCCTAGCAAGTAGCAGCCATAATATGATTTTACTGTCTCCAAAACCTTGCGAATTTTTTGCTGGGTATTGACATCCTCCTACGGTTCCGTTTGCTGCTTAAACTACAACTTTGTGTTGTTTCGCAAAAATTGGGTAGAAGATTAATGATTTCTTTCCACTTAATACATATGTATTTCATATACAACTGAAACTGAAAACAAAAATTTTGTTCCCTCTACTCTACTGTGCATTTCTCGTACAAGTAACAACAAATATAATCATAGACATCATAGAAGTAAAAGATATCACAGCAACAGCAACAACAACGAAAAAAAAATTAACAACAAGAATTGTGTTTGAATGAAACACTCATTTGAGAGTATTGTTGCTGCTTTTCTTGGACTGAAAAATTTATTTCGTATAAGTATGAGCATGGGTGTATGTGTTTATGTATGTGTGAGTGTGTGTGTGTGTGCATGTCTTAAAGAAAATTTATAGAAACCGACAAATATTATACAAGAAGACATTTTTGCCGAAAAAGAGGTACTGAAAGGTTGCTATTTAATTAACACACACACTCACTCACTTAGACAAAAGAAGCACTCACACTAATACATATTCTAATACAAACAAATATTCTTACATAAAACACAAGGATTTTGAAAGCAAATTTTTTTTCTTGTTATATCAAATACAGGCTCTAACAAGAAAGTATATGAAATTTATTTATTTATTTTAGAAGAGTTTGTAGTGATTTGAAGAGCCGAAAGGAACTGAAGAAGGGCGAAGTAGTTTTCTAATTTAAGCAGTTGTTTTAATATCAATAGATATTTTCGAGAGGAGTTTTGGAAAGAAGATTTAAGTTAAAATTAGTAAAAAAAAAATTGTTTTCTTGGAAAAGTTGTTATAAATGCTGATTTTTGTTTAAGAAGGCATAGCTACGCTCAAAGAGTTGCTATAATTGTTGTAGAAACGCATTTGATAAAAAGGAATATATCCATAACTTAAGTTTTAAATATAAAAAATATGCTGCTTATTACATATAAATAATTATTTAATTAATTGTTTTTTTATGAATAATAAATTGTTAATTAATTAATTGTTTTTTATTTTATGGTATGGAAAAATTCATGCTCATTTATAATGCACAATGGGTTTGAAATTAAAAAAAAAGTCGTAATAATATATACAGTGTTGAAATTAAAACTATACAAGCGTCTAGTGCTTATATTTGGTTGGAATTGCACGAAAAATACTTATTATTATGTTAGCTAACAGGCTAACAATATCTCTAATCTCACCAGAGCCAAATTCTTTGTAGAATCGACAAAACAGAGTAATTATAAGTGATACAGTCACCGATAAGCTTCTTTGTTCTCTCTTGCACACGATCGAGTAACCCCAAAATAACCTTAGAGGTTCTGACTCAAACATTTTCTACTATTTGCTATATATATAGATGATATAAATAGTAAGGAGATCGGTTGGAGTAAAGTACTCGTATTTCGTACACCGTTGCAAAAAACCAAGACTCTTGAATGCTTCTTTAGAGATATGGAAAATGTGTTTAGTCCAGCGAACATCACATTGAATTTTCATTCCCAGAATATCAAGAGTATCGTTAAGCAACATTGGGTCTTACGAGCATTAAAGGCGACCTTGTTTTCATGACCTCATTCAGCGATAAACAGAAGATCACTGTTCAGTGAGTCATTCATATTTTGCTTCTTGGCAACGATCTCGAATAGGCTGGGCCTATAACTGAAAGAGTACGAATGGCAAATGCTGCTGTCATCCGTGAAAGAGCAGGTCGTTGAGGAAAATAAAAAATGGAGTAGGAGAAAGAACGAAGCCTTGCGGTACACCTGAATTAATCTTGAACTCATTTGATGAGAGCCCGTCCATAACAGCTCGTACAGTCTCTGAGAATGCTCGATATAAACCAAGAGAATTCGGCACCGACACCAAAAGCGAATAAGTTTTGTCTGTAATGCAGCATGCCACACCCTATCAAATGCTTTGGAGATATCTAGAGCCACAATTTTACTTGCACCAAAATGGTGGGTTGAGTAGCACCATTTCTCTGAGAGATATACCAAAAGATCGCCAGAAGAGCGACCCTTACGAAATCCGTATTGGCGATCACAAAGTAATTTTTGCGTGTCTAGATACCTCACAAAGTAGTAGTAAACCATACTTTTCATTACTTTGGAAAGCACAGAACAGATTGCAATTGGGTGGTAATTTTCGGAGATTTTTTTTTGGGAATTGAGTTACATTGGCAATCTTCCAGCATGATGGAAACTCACCGACATGGTAAACAATGCTGAAGAGCTGTGCTAATGGACGCGCAAGCAAGCTGCTATGCCGTCCAGGAGTCTTATTTACGTCGAGGTCGGCCAAAACCCTTTCAACTGCACAACGGATTGATCGGTGACGATCATGCCCTGAAAGATCTGTTGTGGTTCCAGTATGTTTGATTTTACCAGCCAAGCGGCGTCCAGTTGACACGGCTCGATTAAGAAATCTACGATGTAATTCATGTTCAGCTAATACTCATCAATTATTGGTCAAAGAATCGACATAATTATTATATATTTTTGTCTACAATATGCAGCTGTCTGGTTACAAATGTCAAATACCATTAACACATAATGCCATTTAAAGCTATTACATTTTACGATTTAAAGCTATTGCATCTTACGATAGCGTGATTAATTAATTCTTGATAAATTATAATTATGTACTCGTAAATAATAATTTGTTTATTTTTAAGAAACCCTCATAATACTCGATATCTATTTCTTGGTGATCACGAAATTTACTGTTTTCTTTTCTTGAGCTTTAAAACCACACAATATAAACATAATTTTCCTAATGCAGCTGAAGATATGCTGCTGAAATTATCAATTCTGAAAACTCAATATTTAAGAAATCTTAGAAAATGCTGAAAACGTCTTTATACTTCTAGCTACATAGGTAGACAAAAGTATGTATTTGCTGTAAGTTGTATGTGTATACACGAGTATGCATTTGTATGCATGCAGATGTTGCTGAATTGTTCCAAGTGTGAGTTTTCTTGGGCTTTTTTAAAGGTTGTCTTATGCTCGATTGGAAAATTTTATTTTGTCTTGATGTTACTGGCAAGGGGGGTTTTTCAAGGGTTTGTGTATATTGCAAAATGTGTGCGACTAAGAAAAAATGTTTTATTGTTTTTCTTATGGACAACATAACATTTTTTCAAGATTTTCTAATGCCTTAAACTGCAGTTGCATTTGCAGTTGCAGTCCTTGTTCTTGTTGCACTTGCATTTTGCATATCAACACTTTTGAAGAAGGCCTACTTCGAAAGAGTAAGTCAGCTGTAAGAGTAAAATCGAAATACATAAGAAAGAAGTTTTAAGAAAGAAAGAAGAATAAAAAAAATTAATTATGCACACTGACCTTCCAGGGAGTAAAGAAATTTTTGTATGTATGTGCATGTGTGTGTGTGTACAAAGAAAGTAAGAATACTTAAGACATGTTTTAGATACAACATAAAGGGAGGAATATATGTGGTTATATACACTTATATTTACTTCTTAAGATTGTAAATGAAGGCTTGTGTACAGGCGTTCGAAAAGTACCTAAAAGTAGGCAATACTTTTGTGTATTCTTTATGTATGCATTTGCATGTGTGCGTTTGTTTATGGCACTGCAAGGAGCAAAAGCAGCTACTTTAATACTTAATGTTGCTTGCATTTGAATTAAAAATTTTAAATAGTACTCTCTGGCTTTAATGTTGCAACTTGCAAATAGTGCATTGTTGTCAAGCCGCATAAAAAGTTTTGTGTCTTCAACTCTCACTTCTAGTATCAAGGCGGGGACCCTTGCAGGGGAGTTTCTCTTATATGTTTTATTAGACAAGTACATGCTTTGAAATATTTGTGGATTATAATTTATTTATACTTCATCTCATTTCTAATTATTTGTATTTTTATATTCAAAAACATCTGGGCATTGACTCTTTTATAACTTTGTGTTAAGGTTTGATTTGTGTCTTGGTTTTTGCGTAAAAAGTATAATGGACAATTATACAAGCAGCTTTCATTATTTTATGCAATTTCCATGTCATTGGTTTATATTTGCTATCAAAAATAAAATTTTGTGGAAAAAGGTATAAAAGCGTTTCATCTAAGAATAAAATATTGAAAGAATAAATAAATCTGTCTTAAGAAAATTCTCTAGAGTGTTACGTAGATTAACTCAAGCAAATGTTTTATCTTTAAAAGAACTGGCATCTGGTTGAGTGAGTGATGATCATTATTTATAGATTTTGCCTTGAAAGATGCTGCTCGAAAGAAATTTTGCTTTAAGATTGACAATTGAGTAAAACATTTTTAAACGGTTAAAGAGTTGGTAAGCACAACTGACCTTACAGGCGGATATACTGAAGAATAAAATCTGCAATAAAAATTTCATTTTTCTTTTGATGTCCAATTGACGTGAAAGTGTATTTAAAAAGCTAAACTATGAGTTTTTTAAACTTTAATCCAGCACAAAAAATGTATAATATTGTATGGTGTTCACCTTGCGAAAATATCTAACAATGTGAAAAAATGTAAATAAAACAAGTAAGAGTGTACTCGTATATTCGGCTGGGCCGAATCTAAAATACCCTTCACGATAGTCACGTACTTATATATTTTGTATATATTAAATATGCTCGGATATATATGGATATCGGGAAAAAATATTTTTGCGTTGTAATCACCATTCCCAAAAGGTAATCTTTCATGGAAAAATCGGTTTATGCTATATCTCGGGTATATATGGATCGATATCGGAAATTTTCATTTTCTGTAACCTCCTTTCATAACCAGAACTGGTTTTAATAAAAAAATAAATATTTTTTCCATGAAAAATCGGTTTAAATTATGTATATCTGTGGTATATATCCGACCGATATCGGAAATTTTAATTTTCTCTATGTGATAACCTCTTTATATTACCGGAACTGCTTTTAAACAAAAAAAAAAGCTGTTTAAGTTCGCTTACGCGACCGATATCGGAAATTTTCATTTTTTGTGTTTAAGTAACCTCCTTTTATAATCAGAAATGCTTTTTAAACAAAAAAACTTTTTCATGGAAAATCTGGTTTAGCTATATCTGGGGTATATATAGTCCGACATGGGCATTTTCCATTTTCTGTAATTTAGTAAAAGGAGGTCTTTTATTACCGGAACAGCTTTTAATCAAATAAAAAGTTAAGTTCGCTTACGCGACATTTTCATGCACAATGGGTTTTGGCTATATCTTGTATATGTATATCGACCGATATCGGAAATGTTTATTTTCTTTATTTTAGTAACCTCATTTTATTACCAAGACTTATTTTATGCAAAAAAAAAGTTGTTTAAGTTCACCTACACGACATTTTCATGAAAAAATCGCTTGTTTATAAAAAAAATCGCATGTTTATAAAAAAATCGCATGTTTATAAAATATTTCGGGTATATATGGACCGATATCGGACATTTTCTGTATTTTAGTAACCTTCTCTTATTACCAGAACAGCTTTTAAGCAAAAAAAAATTGTTTTTTTTTAGGTTATATCTTGGGTATACTTATATCGACCGACATCGGGGAAACATATTTTTTGCTGATGGAAGTCACCATCGACTTCCATCAGTTCAACCAACCATTCTGCGTATAGACGAAGCTTGAAATGGCCATTAGGTATCAGCTTTAGAGTGGGTTGATCTTTGAAAGCACGTAAATTTAAATCTTTATTTAAAATGCGTGTAAGTGATGTTCGCAATAGCTGAAAGCTGACGGTTATTCTGCCTCACTCTTGCAAAGAACACGCTGGGCGATCTCGCACACGTATTTTCACATTTTCTATAGAGACGTTTTACTGAAATTTGCGCACACTTCTCTCGATGCAAAAAGTTGTCAATAATCGCTCGCGGCTTCTCATTTGCTCAAAACGTGGCAATTCTGTTTGCTAACAAGCTAACTGAGGCGAAAGTGAATATCGTCACTAAAGATGATTTACTTTCTAAAGTCATCATTCATGTGTGGCTGTTCAACAAAAAGTAAGACAAAAGTGAATCTCGTCACTGAAGATGATTTACTCTCTAAAGTCACTATTCACTTCTACCTGTTCAACCCGCCCTCGGAGGGCAGGGCTTTCCTTGACGTATGTCTAACCAGGGCAGTCACATTTCTTGGGTATAGAGGAATAGGAGTTCATCATTTCTTATAGCAAATGAAACTCAAGACTTATGTTCTGCTAGATTTCCGAAACCCTCACCAAGGGTTAAGTGGTAGAACAAATAACAGCAAAGCCTTTGGAAGGTTCTGATTGCAGAGTGGATGAGGTATTCGAGTATGTCTTGGGTTAAATATTCTGACTGCGGTTTAAGCCTAAAATTGCAGAAAGGGGAATTACTTTCCCTGATAACGAAGGCGTAATCCCGATTTTTGGGGGCTAATAAACCAGCGAGGCGCAGCTTTTGACAATAGATACATATAATGTAAGGGACCAGAAGTGACCATTAGACGGGTGAGTTGGTTAGGGGCTGATGTTCTTAATGGACATCCACCCAACAAATCATTACACCTTGTCCTCCATTGACTGTCTGGGATTGCATACAGCAGGGACTAGAAGCCCCGAACTGTTTAACATCATGTTTGTACATATGGCTTCAAACTTATGACACAAATTTGCGACCTAGGCGAACTTTGCAAGCCACATGGGGGCACTGGTTAATCGTGAATAATTCATTCCGTGAAGTTGTTTCATTACGAGATAATGCTGATGGTAATCAGTGATACATTCTATCCGTTCTACCAACCGTTCACTCTTCCAAGTTTCTTGCAGATCCCTTTTGATGTCATTTTAGTATAATTCTTCCGATTATGAACACATTTGAGGTGTCCAAAAAAATCATGAAATGCACTTTGACTTGAAAGCCAATTTTCGATAAAAGAGTTGAATTTGTCAAACACTGAAACAACGATGTATCAAATTTAGTTTTGGAAAAACTTCACATTAAGGTGTTACTCACAAATGTCACCGTGCGTTAGGGTTGAATCACCCTTTATAATATTTTAGTATAAATGTTTTTATGCTTCTAAATGAAATTTAAAAATTTTTACAGTTTTCCAGGCAGAGATGACTAAAACAAAGGTGTTTTTTTTATTTGTTTTTGATCAGATACATAAGTTTAGTTTCTTACAAATGTTGGTTTAAAATATAATAAAGTTTGCTATTAATGTGTTTTCTAGTATAATTAAAATCAATTGTACGATTTGAAATCATGTGATTTGTAGACCACATATTGCTAGCAATAATATTGCTAGTCTTTGCCAATTTTGTCGCCTTGCAAAGTCTTTAACTTTGTTTTTTTTATTTTTGAGTAGAAGTTTCTTGATTTTGTAAATTCAGAGATTCTATTTACTCGTGATTTAATCTCACAATTTTGCGAGTATAAAGTAATAATGAATGTTTTAAACAAACATTATAATTTGTGATGTGATGTCTCATAAATCATGTGAAGAACTAAAAGCAAAGACTTTATAGCTTTTATTGTAAAGCCTAATAAAGTGAATTTTATTTGCAATTACTCTGCCAAACACATCAAAAATTAAAAATGTGTGTTAAAGACAACGACACTAAAATTGAAACGCATTCGCAGCCTCCGTTTCGTATAAATATTTCGCCTCAACGATTGTTACGTGCGTTTGTGTCAAAGTAATCATCAAGCCAAATATCAATAACATTAGGAAATTTTCTGCCCTCCCGTCTCCACAACCGCAATTTAAATCACCTTACCCAACAGATACCACTGAAAGCTGTGTGAGGAGCTAAATCGTCCTGAGTTGGTTTGTTTGTGTGCGTTTGTTCGATTTAAGCTTTTTTTTATGTGTGCGTTAATTCGGCGAACAATGAACTAAATAAAACGAAAAAAAAATAATATACTTGAAAGTTCAAACACCAGAGAATAAATGAATACTTGAGGCTGTAAGGAAAGACCGCTGGCCCGCTAAGCATAATTTCACACCCCACACAAAAAGTAACATGACACAGAGCAACCATCTTATGTAAAGAATAATACAGCACTTGCATATGTATGTGTGTGTATGCGGCGGCATTATTATTTCTGCACTAGTGTTTTCATTTGTGTTAGTATGTGAGAGCGAAAAGGTATTGCAATAGGAGAATGTAGAGGTACATTGAACACATTAACACACAAACGTATACTTTATATATGAGTACAGACCAGTCTTAAGTAACCGAAATATTGTTGTTTTACTTTAACAGTGACGTAAGTGAAAAAATTTTATTTTGTAAGTGATAAATTATTCGTGATATCCTTTGTTTTTTAGACACAATAGGAAATTCAAATATAGTTGTAGTAATAAGTCTATGGTTGTTTATAACAAAGAGTATTGCTAAAGCAAACAGTGTATTGTAGATTTAAACTTTATTTTATTGGTTAGAGATATGTATATTTGCTTTTTCATAATTCTGCTTTTTTTTAAATAAATATTCTCAAACGTTTTTATAAAAACAACCAAAACAAGGATATTTAGCTGGAAGAATCATAAGAAATTACATAAAATGTATTTTGTGTTGTATGGAATATAGTTATTAATATAACCAGATTTGCATAACGCGTTCTGCGAAATCCTCCACTTCCCTGGCAACAATATGGCAATTTCACTAAATGCATTTAATTTTGCACTAAATGCTATTAATAGTTCACTACACATTACATGAAAAAAACGGGCACTGAAAATGAAAAACCTGTTTCAATTCGGTTAGCGAAGCGGTTTCTTGTTTTTTGGGAACCCCTAACGTCGGCTTCAAGAAACGTCAAAATCTGTCTAGTTCTTCAGAAGCAGTACGGCAACTTCAATTATCGCATTAAAACGAATGGTCGTTTACAGTTGAGATGCATGATCCACAGCAAAAACGAGCACCGATCATGAAAACCCGGTTCCAAACCGGAATGCGAAGTGGTTCTGAATATATCGCGAATTCCCAAAATAAGCTTCGTGAACCCCCGAAAACTCCCCACTTCCCCAGAAACAATACGGCAACTCTAACTTTCGCTCTGAAGCTGCATCACTAAATATACAGTCGGTATACCCACATATGTAATCACTTATATGGCATGGGTTTCGAGTGTTGCAAACATACAAGTGAAACTAAAAGGGGTTGTCACAAATTCGAAACTTCACAAATTTGTGCATATATATTATGGTTGATCGTGAGCACACCCGTTTACGTTTTTACAAATGTGCCCTTTTTCTAGAAAATTGTTCTGTAAACACATATTACTTCTGGCTGCACTAGCAGAAGTCACCAAAAATCTGCATTTGTTTACAATCATACACAAGCATATTTAAAAAATAATAATTTTAAATAAAAATGATCAGAACTAGTGAAAAAAAAATTTTAAACTTTGTTTTTGCAAATAATGTCTTTGTGACGCTAAGTTTGGTTTGTATTTGGAAACTTTCTTTCTGTCTTTGTTTGTTGAAGTTTTTTTACTATTTGCCCTTGATTTCATGTTATTGTTGTACCCAGCTATACTATTGTCACAGTCACTAGAATTTTTAGGGTCAAGCATACTATTGGTGTGATTAATCACACTATGTTAAATCCAACCATATTAATATACTCGCTTAATAAATATTTTTATCTATTACAGCCAATAGATACGTTAACTTTAAAAAGGAAATATGTGATTTAATCCATCGAGATGTAATTCAATTATTTCTTCGAATTATTTTGTTTCATGATAATATGACAAATTCTATATTTTAGCTTCAATATAATATCATATGTCCGTATAAAGGAAAAAATATGATTTTATTGAAATAAAGCCATTTCTGATATTACTTGGTTCTTTAATTCAAATTATATATAACAAAAATAAAGGTTGTTAGTATGGTTGGATGCTACACTAATATTGGTAACTTAAATTATCACTATGGTAAATTACTATTAGAATAGTTTTAAACCAATATATAGCATAGTTACTTATAGTATTTTTTACAATGGTGAGTCACACCAGTAACATTTTTAATACATAGTAATGATATAACATTATTTGGTACAATCATGCAAATATCCATACCAAAATAATAACTCAGCTTGTGGAGAAAAATATACAAAAAAATTCTAGTAAAACAAATATAGTAAATAAAATTTCGAATATAATATTATTGTAAGCACCAATAGTATATTGCCCCGTCTCTAGAATATTGTGATATCAACCATGTATATCTTCTACGTGTGCAAAAAAAAATTATGTTAGAGAAAGATTTATACAAACAATAGTACATAAATTTTAAAGCCAACTTTTACAATAATTTGGTTAAAATGTATGTGTTAATGATAAATAGTCGAACTTATTTTAATATTTCTAATATTATATGATGGGTTGGTATCATTCGTCTGGCTTGAGTTAAATCCTGGCTAAAGCCAAGAAATATTTTTATTTATAATTATAACAATAATTGCCGCGATCAATAACTCTTGATCAAAGAAGACAGGAAAAAATAATTGAATACACGAAAGCTGGGGGACATCTAGCTGGTTAAAATATTTAACAATAAAATGGTAAAATAACAATTACAGAGCTATTATATAATTTTACCATATGTATGTATACGGTTTCTTTCTAAATATCTAGTTCTTGTAAATGCTTTAGATATTATTAATATAATATTATCCATCCTATCCACGTTCCATGGTTGAACGACCAAAAGCCTATAACATGGTTTGTCCATAACCATATAATTCAACAATAGTATGTTTTTCTTAAAATATTGTTATGTTAACACTTAATTTATGTTGCATTAAATTTTTGTGTTTATGAAGCTCATTGTTACTCTTCTCTAAGAGCTTATTGCAGGCTAAGATTTTTAGACTCGTTTAAATGTAATTTTTGGAATTATGTCTGTCTTCAGCTAAAGGAGCGATTTTGTACTCGAAATAAAAAATACTTCGTAGATGCTGATGATGGCGGCTTTTAGCGAAGATGATGCCAATATATTTGAGTTTGTGCTTGTAGGGGTTGTGTTGAGTGGGTGGTTTGTTTGATTAAAGCAGCAACATTAACAAAAACCAGTTTAGCATCAATAACAATAGAAAATGAATTGAAGAATGGATGAGAGCTGAAGGTAACGGATTCGTAAGTGCGAAATTATTTGCAAAGTTTACACTTAAAAAAAAGGAATAACTAAGTTTGATTTAAAAAACTATCGAAAATCCTCATTTTGTTTAGCTTTAGTTTTAGCTATAGTTCAACAAAAATAAATTTAAGGACTTTATACACAAAGATAATTTTATAGAAATTTTTTAAATATTTAAAAAATTTATATGCAAATAAGGTAATAGTGAAAAGAATTTCCCACATTATGCTTCTATTTTCTGGTTTATTCCTTCTTCAGCTGAAGACTAGTCAGATATTATGCAGTATTGTCCATGAAATACACTCCCATTCTTTCATCTAGATTTAACAGATTTCAAATTTCCCCTATTATTATTCTTGGATGGGATGTGACCCTCATCGGCCACTTGCACTGCGACTAGTGTTGATCTATTGTGCGTTCTCTTGCCACCTTACAAGCTCCTTCATTGGTAGTGATATTAAGTCACATTCACTTAACATATGTGCTTGTAGCAGCCTACAGTGAGTGATCAAGTGTTCCATTGACTCCTCTTCCTCACCGCAGAATCTGCAAATGTTTGTGTTGGAAATGACCATCCTGTACAGGCGCTTAAGGCAGGTATAATTTCCTGTTAGTGCACCTGTCACTATTCTATGGCCTTTCCTTGGCCAGCTGTCTCGTTCGAATGTTGCTCAATGATGAACTCTGTCCATTTTGTCATCTCTTCATTAAGGAGACCCTTATTGAATTCAAATGTTGGAGTAGGGCCAATAAAAGTCCTCACTGCTCCTTTTTTGGCGTAGATGTCAACCATCTCATTGACGTAGTGCCCATCAAATCCTGGCAGCCAGATCAGAGTAACCTGGCAAGCCAGATTCATTTGGTCTGTTATGACATTCCAGTACTAACCTGGACGTAAAGAGACAACTTCTCAGGGCCTTCAGTACTGATTGGCTATCAGAGAGCATTTTTATCAGCTCTCCTTTTGTGCCCCCTATCGGAGAGTATTTCAACCACTTCCCTTATTGCGTATTATTCCGTTTGGAAAATTGTGGTGTCTTTACAAAGAGTTATATACAAGTACCTGCCTGCTCTCGGTCCCACTATACCCGCCCCAACTCCTTGGAGCTTTTGGGATCCATCCATGTACGACTTTTTTAAACCATCCTGCAACCATCTTGGGTTCATACCCCATTCTTCCCTTGTTAGGAAGATGATCTTAAAATTCCTGGTAAAGGAGTTAGTCGGATCTATAAGGTCACTTGTTTGAGACATATTGATTACGTCTCTGATACCCTTTTAGGATGGCAAGATGATCAATAAGGTTAACTGCTTTTATTTCATGTTTTTTTTTTTGTCCCTATATTGGTGTAGGGAATTATCTGAGGTATAAGTGACGTGCAGTTACACGGCTTACACAAAATATTTCTGGTTTTGGAGTCCAGCAAGCTAACCCGTTAATAGTGTTCATGTGTATGCGTTGTATTTCCACTGCTGACACTTATTACCATTGAGTACGACTAAAGGGTGATTGAAACATTATGCACGATGTTAAATGTGCATCACAATATAAGGTCAATTTATTTGTCCATCTTAACTAGACATTTCTTTGTTTCAGTGTTTGCTAAATTCAACGTTAAGATTGATGAAGCATTCTACGAAAACTGCCGCTCAAAATAAAATCCACTCATTGTATGCTTGGTGATTATTTTGGCCAGCATAATCGAGCAAATGTGTCTACTATCGGGAGAGTTGTGTGCAACTTTCAGCTAACAGCGTCTGTGAAGACACCTAAGCATCCTCGCTTAGTTCGTTCTCCTGAAAACATTGATGCTGTTCGTGATGATTGGCAGTAGAGCCATCGTATTTCACTTGTCGTTGTGCCCAATATTCAATATATTGTGAACATTACTGATGCGAACTTTGAATGCCTATTTGAATCTATAAGCTTATAAGAGGCAACTGAATACTAATGCCCATTTCAAGCATCATCAAATCCCAGTATAGGCAGATGGAAGCGAAAGCGGACTTAATAACGAAAATCGTCTTCAGCGAGAAGAAAGCGTTAAAAAGCAAAATTGCCACATGTGTGCGAGTGAGAATCCACGAATGATCTAAATTTGATGGTACATAGTTTACAACAGAGATCTGCAACCGGTGGTTTTTTTTAGTAATGTAAGTACACCTATCTTAAATCGAGTTGCGGTGTGATTTGCCACCGCATATTGTTTACATAAGTATGTTTTTTACTCGTTAGAGCATGCGGCTGTCAACTAGAGTATGTAACACAACCTATTAAGTTTGTATGCGGTGGCTGCTTGATTTGGTTTCTCAATTCTTTTTTCCACAATCGGCAATTGAACTCGTTCTTCTTTTTAACAACCAAAATAATATTTGTATGTAAGAATTTGCAGTCACATATAAAAAGTTGAGTTGAATTTGATTTTGTGCCACCGAAATTTCAAAAACGCACCGAAAATGTAAAAAATCGCACCCCGCACCGACTAAAAATTTTTTTTTCACAAATAAATTTAAAAAGCACCAAACAACGGTGCGAAACGCACCGAATTGACAACACTGGTACTTATGGTTGCGGTGTACCGGTGTAGATCTCTGGTTTATAATCAGTGTGAATAACTAATTTTAACCACGCCACGAACCATTGCAGTTAAAGCAGTTAAAGAGTATTTCGAAGATCCCTTGTTCGCTAGTGTCTCTGCCGCTTTGTAATGTCACGTATCAGATAGTTTTTAATTATAACCGTTTAATATCGCAACTTTGAGTCTCTCATTTTCAATATCAGGCATATTTTTGTCTAGCATCTGACTTTTTATTAGGCAATTTAAAGAATGAATAACATCCAATATATTTGTTTTATAAAAAGATATAAAATTCAATTATGAAAGTACTTATACTTTAATTACTATCATAATTAATAAAACAGAAAAACAATTTGATAACACCAAGACTTTTCTGTTCAAAAAAGGTATCAGTCCGCCCATTATTGAATAATGGTTTCGTTATTTATTTAACTTTGTCTCCACACAATATCTTTTGCCCCCAGTGTTGCTGAATTTTACTTTAACTCACAAAATTTTGAACCAAAATCTTATATAATATTTGCGTAAAAGCAACATTTTTCAAGAATTATTCGTAACAAGCGGTTGGCAAAAAAAAAAAATAAATAAATAAAAATCATGAAATATATTGCAGCAATTGCGTGAACACCAAAATCAGGGGTAAGTCAATCAAACCATCAGAAACAAGTGATGTTGATGATGATTACAATGATTTTGATGGGTTCTTAAGCACACCCAAAAGAAAAGTACAAAAAAAAAGTTTTTTTTTTTTATTTATTATTAATCTTGAGCGAATTTGTGTCTTGGGGGTGAGTTTTCTATTTCCTTTATTTCTTCTGCACATTCATCATCAACTTGTCACAGCACAGCGCTCACGTGTTAACAACAAGAAACAAATGGAACCCCCTCCCGTTATTTAACCATTTGCAGTAGAAATTTTTGGAAACGAAGAATAAAGGAATACTTAATTAGAAAAGTTTTGTTGGAATTTTTTTTGGAAAATAATTCACAAAAAATATTTTTGTTTAGATTTACGAGTAAGATGGTATGTACCCATAAACTAGTGCAAATATTTGAGAAAAATGTATTTTTCTGAATTTGAAACGAACCCCCAAAAAAGTAGAGAAAATACCTTTTTTCTGGCATTGGTTTATGATTTCAAAGAATTGTGCAAAGAGTTTTGGCGCTAACAAAAAAAAAAAAAAAAACAAGCATTAAGGACATTTCATTGAATAAAATATATAAAAATCTTTTAAGGTTTATCAACTTTATCGCATATTGTTCTAATCAAAATTTTAAGACACTTTAAAATATTAGAAACAGTTTGCTTAAAACTTGTAACAATTAATATTTCATATATTCAGCCCAATTATAAATATAAATTCCTTTGGAATTTTAAAACTTTTCCCTTTCCTCCAATTATGAACAAAAACTAAGTATGAGGTTTTTTTATATTTTCTTCTCTCTATTTGTTGAAAAGACGAAAGGGAGATCAGCTCTTCAACTCTTACGGGCAAAAATTGTACTTCTTGTTTTAATTTTATTTGAAAAAGTACTTTATGTGAGAAATAAATTTCGGGAGGAATAAATTTCGAGAGAAATAATTTCCGTGAGAGTATTCGTAATTGGGCTGATTATCTTTTGTATAAAGTTAGTGTAGTACTGTTGATCTGTCTGAACTTTCGCGCATGAGTTTTATTTTTTTATTTTGCTTTCTGTTATGAGAACAGTTGATACGTGGTTGTATTGTTTGGTAGGTCCAGGGATGCTAATATAATATACAACTACTATCTTTCGTGTACTGTAAACAGCACATAACTAACTAACATAAGCGCATATTTTAAAGGCGTGATAATTACTCAATATATTGAGTAAATTTCATAGAAAATTCCTAGACGTATCCTTCGAGTTCCATGAACATCACATTAACAAAGTAAAAGATTGAAAATGCAAGGAGTCCGAATAATGTTTACCTTTTGGCATTGTGAAACCATCGCCGCTTTAATTCATATTTATTACCAAAAATGCTAATGAAATTTTTGCAATTGAGAACTTTTCGCAGAATGCAGAACATGGTTGCATATTTTAAGCTTTCGGTCATTACTGCTTTTCATTTCAAAAGACTTGAAGACATGTTTTTTGTTATTTTATTTTTCTTTGTGACCCTCAAATGTGTATCCTTTTACGCAACATTATGAAGGTTTGACGTTTTTTCTTCACCCTGAGTTGTTTTTTTATTATCATAAAAGCCGTGTGTATGTTAATGTTACTGACATTAACCGGGAATACAGTCTCTGTCTGTACCTCAAGTCTTGTTTGCAGATTGTCACAAATATTTTTCTATTACTGGCTGACAATGTTGAGTTTTTCTGCCTGAAGTTGTTGGACGAGCTAAAGTTGTTTAAGATATCGTTTACCTTCTCGTAAGATAAAAATTGGATTTTCATTTGTTAACGAGTTTTATTCCTTAGTTTTCTTCTGTTTCGTTATTCTTGAAACTAGTTTTGCTTTATTGGTGGTTGGTGTGTATTTTCTTGAACTGTTTTTCTCCCCATTTTTAATAATGAAATATCCACAAAATTAATCACAATGTTGATATTTTTTTATTCCTAAGTTGCCTGCATGCACTTCAGGGGTGATTGTTTTATTGAATAATTATTTCGATGTTGCTTGGCACAAAAAAAAAAAAAAATACTCTAAACTAGTAATAGTTAAGCAGAAAATAGATATTGTTTTCATCTTAAGGCAAAAAAAAACTTGGGGATATTTTTTTTCTTAGTAAGTGTTTTTATTTATATTCAAGATTTATGAATTGTGAATACATTTAAACAATACTGAATGTATTATTTTATTACTAATGAGAGCTTGATGCGTATTTTCAATTGTTTAAACATTTTCGCTTGCAAATTACACATTTTCTGCATTCCAGAAGGAAGTTGTTCGACTTTATCTAGTATCCAGACAAAACCTTATGTCGTGGATACACACTTTTTCGCAAATGTCTTGAAAGTAAAAGATGTTAACAAAAATCAACAATGTTTGAAAGTAATATGCCTGCAATTGAGTTTTTTATTCGCTACTTTAGCTTCTAACATTTATACCAATAAAAAATTATAAATAGCTTGTTTTCTATGTTTCTCAGCTACATTTCATAGGAACTACCCTAATCATCAGTAGGCTTTGGAAATTTTTTGAAAGATATTCTAAAAACATTCAACTTTATATCCCAACAATATAAATAAATTGTTGAGAATTTAAAAAGAAAAATGCTCTAATAATATCTGCCAAAACACAAAAAACAAGCACAGGTGTTATTAGAGCATTTTTCCTTTTATATTCTCAACAATTTATTTATTATGTTGGGATATAAAGTTGAATGTTTGAGAATATCTTTCAAAAAATTTCCGAAGTCTACTGATGATTAGGGTAGTTCCTATGAAATGTCGACATATAGATAGCTAAGAAACATAGAAAACAAGCTATTTATAATTTTGTAATATGCCTACATTAGATTTTTGGCTTGTACATTTGTACTAGTTTTTTTCTTTCTTAAGCTTTTTCTTAAGAAGGATTTTTTACAATACAAATTTGCTGGGATCACTCACGTTTAATTGAAATTTAAAAATTATAAAATTCAAAGAAAATTCAATAAAAGAATATGCCTACAATTCTCAAATAGTTATCTCATTAACTTCTTATCGTACGTTTACATATACGATTTGGACCAAATTATTTCATTTGCTTAAATTAATTAATTTGCGACATGATATTTCATACATTTTCCATATGCCCAAATTATCTCATATAATTCACTTTGTTTCATGTTAAGGTCCATTCTCTCTCATACCCTATTTCATATATTCCTCAGCGTCCTCCTCTATCAAACTTCCAACCCTATCCACTCTTTTGCGGATGACAGCTGCATTTGCCATTCGTACTCTTTTAGTTATAGGTCCAGTCTATCGGAGATCGCTGCCAAGAGGCTAAATATGAACGATTCACTGAATAGTGATCTTCTATTAATTTTTGAATGGGGTCGTAAGAACAGGGTCGCCTTCAGCACTCGTATGACCCATAGTAGTTTATTAACACACAAACAAACGAGCGCAGATGCTGCTTCATCTGTACTCATGGCTGGTATAAATATTGAGGAATCGGATGCTCATCTTGGAATGAAGATACAGTGTGACGTTCGCTGCACTGAACGCATTTTTCATGTCTCTACAGAAGCATTCAAGTGCCTCGGTTTTTTTGAAACGGTGTAAGATATACTTCACTCCATCCGACCTCCTTACTATTTATACCACCTACATCCAACCAAAAATGGAATGCCACTCTCATGTTTGGGCCGATGCCTCAAAGACTGTTTTGGGGTTACTCGACTGTGTACAGGAAAGGGCGAAGAAGCTTATCGGTGACAGTAGGGTATTCAACTCTATTAACTCGCTGGAGCATCGACGCAGTGTAGGGTGCGTTACTCTGTTCTATCATTGCTACAATGGATTTTGCTCTGACAAGATTAGGGATCTTGTTCCCAAAACTCGCACATTTTTACGTAGCACGCGTTCATGATCCAGAGCTCAACCGTTTGTTGTCGATTGCCCGGGGAATCGTACAACGTATTACAGGAAGGGTTCGTTTTTCAGCCGTACGCTTCGCCTATGGAATAAGTTGCCTGCAGACGTGTCTTCTATCTGCTATAATGTTGGAAATGTCAAGTCAAATGTTCACAAACACTAATCCCTCTTTACCCCTCCTTACAATCTCTCTTCCTAGCTCTGGTACAATGCACTGCATATGTAGGGATCATCCCCTAAGTACTGGTCCAAGACAAAAAAGGCTCCCCGTGTGTTTCCGCTTTTGTCAGTGCAACGCTGCATGGCTATTATGCTTGCAAATGCAACCTTGGTGCTTCCATTAGTGGTGAGCTGCAATCCGAAAAGGTGACATTTAAATACGAATCAAAATGGCTGATTTTACAAACTTTTGTCATTAAATCGTTGTTGTGTTGAATACAATTCAATAAAAACATGTAGCCATGTTCCGCGAAAAGCGCATTCTGATACCGCAAAGCGTTCTGAAAAACGCTTAACTGATTTTTAGATGTGTTTTACATATGTATGTGGTATTTTCCATTTGACAACAAATGGACAAATTTTTTAACTTAGTTTTTTTAATTGAATTCTTTCAGCTATTTATTGAAATAAAAAGGAAACATAATAAATTTCAGTTGTGAATAATGTTATTGCCTTTTGCAAGTTCAGTTTTAGCAAATTCAATCAGTTCACAATCAGTGTGTGAAGTCGCAACTTTTAAGCGATATGCGTTTTCCAGAAGACCTATATGGCGATTTCCAATCACAAAACTATACCTCTTGCGTTATACATTTCTCAGAACATGTATTTGGCATTTTCAAATCGAAAACGCTAAATTTAAGCGATTTGCGTTTCGCAGAAAATGTCTGATAATGTTTTTTCCCAATCTTAACACGCTTATATTAGCTTCACTTGTATGTTGGTTTGTTTGTATGTTTACTACTTAAAATCCCTTTTATATATAGAACGCATTTTTAAGGAATTTCTTATGCCGCTATAGAAAAAAGTGTTGCCACTTTAGACGAAAATGTAAGTTGCCGTATTGCTTCAGGGATTGTTTTTTGTGATTTTACGATTTTGCCGATTTTGGCTCTCGGAACTGGTTTCAGCTACGGACCACATTTTCATATTCGGTGTGCGTTTTTGTCATGAAACATGTACCTGGACTTTTAACGATAATTTTGGGCCCACTTATACGGGTAACTATCCGGTTTTTTTTCAAATCTCAGGGTGCTGATGAGTAGTGTAGCGACTACGAAACAGCTAGTTGTCTCCCAGCTAAAGATTTGATTATTATTTTTCTTGTCATCTTTAATCAAAAATTATTGATCACAGCAAATTTGTATTGTAAAAAATCCTTCTTAAGAAAAAACTTGAATTTTAATTTAAAAAATTATAAAATTCAACAAAAATTCAATAAATTAATATCCGGTTTTTTGTCGATTTTTTTTTTTTTTTTGGTTTGATCGGATTTTTTTTTTTAAGTTTTGTTGATTATTTTCTAAGTTTAAGCGCTTTTCGTGTCATGCAATAGCACTTTTCAACATTTCTTGACAGTTTTTAGTGGCTGAATAGCTGGTATGTTTACGACAGGAGCCCTTAAAACGCTTCATATGAGCTTCACTTGTAAGTTTTTTTTTTTTTTTTTTTTTTTTTTTTTTTTTTTTTTAAGTTTGGAACTCTCGCAGCCCAACACAACGGGACCAAAAGGACCCAAGTGGGCTGGTTTCATGAAACTGGCGGCCTGTACAACCTAACTCTCGCAGCCACTGTTATATTAATGAGTTTTTATAGGGTGATATAAGACAATTCGATTGCTTGTGATATATTTGAAATACAAATATGTTGCTTGGCCGTTTTACATGTTTTACATGTAAGAAACTCTATTCAAACATATTTTTGTCTGCAGTCTTTTAGAAAAACTTTCATGAATTTAAGAGCCGACGGCTTATGCTTCATTGCTTTTAATAGACAAACACAGTTTTTTTTTTGTATAAAAAAAAAGAAATTATTAAAACTTTAGCAATTATTGTGTAATTTGATTATGTAATAAAAACAACGAGTCAATAATGCCAGAACCTGGGTCAATATAATATGTGAAAATATTTGCCCTAGGTTAGGACATTACTTATTTAATTCAATACAAACTGCAGTAAAAATTTAATAACTAAAGCGAAAAAATATGTAATGTAAACCTTTGAACAAAATCTAAGCCTCCATCACACCTGAACTCATCCAAAACAGAAAAAAAAAGTAGAAACATCTGCCTCAACTATAAATTGCAGTAAAAGGGAGGAGGAACCAATAAAAATAAAAGGCCAAATGATGCAATGAAATGGCATAAACACCAACACATAATGACACTAACACGAAACACACTCACTCACACACACATAAACAATCCTAAATAGATGCATGTGCATGAGTGCGTGTATGTGTGTGTGTGTGTTTTTTTTTTAAATAAAAATGAGAGGGTGCATAAACCCAGTTACATACATATCCTGTACAGATTTTCGCTTCACATGTATGTACTCGTGTGTGTGTTATTTTTAGTTATATGTATTATAGATATGTACTTTAAAAAATATGATATAAATTTTAATAAATATTTTTAAAACAAAACAATTTATTTTGCCATTCACAGCGCAAAAAATTACATTTTGGCAGAAATCCCTAAACTGCATATAGAAATCATGATGATGCATGTTTGTTGGGTCGCATTTGCATAGAAAAAAAAAATAGGTGTATGTTTTTAGTGGATATACAAATATATACACATACATACAAGGTGGCGCAAAATTAATCATCCAATTTCGTTTTTGAATAACAAAACATACAAATAGCTTGTTTTCCATGTTTCTCAACTGCCTATATGTCGACATTTCGTAGGAGCGTTGAGGAAAACTATTGAAAGATAATCTCAAACATTCAACTTTATATTTTAATATTCTACATAAGTATTTAATGAACTTGATCGTCGTAAGATGAATGTGAATTTTATTTTATACTTACCTTTATTTTCTACTGACCTTTATTATTATTATTTATTATTTACTAACCTAAATTGAATTAATGTAAATGAAATCATATCATATATACTTACCAACACTTAGCTTAAACTAAACCATTATTATTGTGATTTTATTTTGAATTTAAACGCTTAAATTTATGTATGAATCCTAGTTAATTAGGCGATTGTTCACACTGACCATTGGAAAGTTTTCAAAACGCCATTTTTAATAGTGAAGTAGATTTCGAAATAGGTCCGGGGGTTTTTTCCTCAGACGCAATCACCAGTCAGCGCGAACAGTCTCATACTCATAAGTACATATCTCTATACAAGTACATAAGTATCTCTCATAAGTATATATTTCCACCCAAGTGTACTCATATCTATTTCTATCCACGATTAAAAGGTGAAAAATAAACCATCTATTATATATTTTAAGAAATTCTAAGCGTATTTCTTTTCTAAAATTCACCCTGCTACAATCTGTTCTTTCGGAGCGAGTTGTGGCAACAACCATTTTTACAGATTCCCCCTTTTACTTTTGTGCAGTATCACCCTCTGAAGAATGGTTGCCTAACCTAAAGTTGATGTGTACCCATACAACAACTTTGTACAAAAATTATTGAGGATTTAAAAACAAACATGTTCTAGTGCTAGGGGGGTGCTTGACTTTGTAAAGCGCTGGTCTAAAGAATTTGCTAACTCCACTGTTGTGAAGCAATTATATACATCTTTAGTCAGGCCAATACTGAAATATGGCTTGATTTTAAATTGTACATAGAGATCGAATTGAGTCTATCCAAAAACAATTCCTTCTTTTCATTCTACGCAATATCTACCCCAACACTGTAACCAACTTACCATCCTATGAGTTCAGACTGCAACAAATAAAGCTGCCCTCTTTGACAAGTTGCAGAAAAATGTTAAATGTCATTTTTGTCTTCAAATTGATTAACGGCAATATCTGCTCGGAGCATCTGGTGTCCAAACTAAATTTTGATGTTCCCCAGCGTAGTCTTCATCAATATCAACCCTTGTCAGTGCTTTATTACCGGCAGAATTATGCGAATGCAGATCCCTTCTGTAGATTATGTTGTTGTTCTAATGAACTGTACCACGTGGTTGACTTTTCGATGAACTTAAATTTTGTTAAGCGTAGTATAATCTTAGTATTAAATTCCAGTAATTAACAATTTTTGCTATTGCTTATAAGTTTTTGTGGTTCCAGTAATTACATATTTCTTCTATTTTTTTATTAATTTTTGTGATTTCTTTTAACTCATATGCGTGTACATATATAGTATCTGCCTGTAAGGAGTTATTTTCCATAGGCATATATAAATAAATAAAAAAAAATAAATAATACTTTTTTTTGCATTTTGAAAGGTATTAGGAGTATTAGAACATTTTGCATTTTAAATTCTCGATAATTTAAATAGCCCTAAAAGTAATTGAGTAGTTTTCGTACAAATTTTCTGGACAAGTTGCATGTCTGTGTTCTATGAAACTATTACATCATAAAAATAAATTATTGGAAAAAATGTTCCAATAATAGCTTTCTATGTTTTAAAAGGTATTATTAGAAAAAATTTCCTTTTATAATTCTCAATACTTTACTAAATAAGCTGGTTGTTTGACAATATCTTTCAATGGTTTCGAAATCTACTGATGATTTAGAATAGCTCCTATGAAATGTCGACATATAGATATGGGAACAAACAAACGCTGTAAAGACCACCTTGTGAAGCCCAATTGTGTCACATGTTGTCTGGTTGATGTTTCTTGGCTTTTAGTAACATAAGCAGCTAGAACCACGAGATTTACAACAGAATCTACAGAAGAGTGGTGCGGTTTTAATCAATTCAACTGGTGTCTTTCAATCTGTTCGACTAAAGCTGCCAATCAGTATAATGTTTCTATAGTTGCCGCAGTTCGATTAGGAAATCCACGATGAAATTCATGCTGAGCAAACACTTCCGGCTGACTGTTGTTTAAAACACTCGGCATAGTTATTCCACGCTCTTGCGGAGTAAGGCGCTCCATTGGCATTTGTATGTTTGTGTGCTGTCTACTTCACAAATGTCAAATATGATTGATGTGAAATGAGACTTGCAAAAGCTATTACATCGTATGATAAATTGATTAGTTTCGCACCACCCTGTATAAACAAATGGCTAGCTAATGCATGAAATAACACAAAATTTATATATATTTGTATATTAAATGAAGTAATAACGAAAACTCTTATTTTTTTTGCTTTCAAAAAAAAAAAAAAAAAAAAAAAAAAAAATTAAAAATTTTGCTTTCAAAAAAAAAAAAAAAAAATATATTAAAAATAAAGGGACAGAAATTTTGGGAATATAGAAACATCTATTAGTTTCCAATGATATACAAATAAGCGGCCATCTGGAGATTTTACCGGAAACTGGGGAAAATTGTAGCAAGTACAAAAAAAATAAGAAATTTTTAGCTGCAGGAATGTTGTGGATTAATGTTAACAATATTTTTAATGAATACCAAGTAAACAATACTCAACCGTCGACAATTTTTGTAATCTGATTAATATTATTCACTTAAACAAGTTAATAATAAGGTAATAGCACTTATGCCTTCTTTGTTGATTTCACTTGCGCATTTGACTCAATCCCCAGAAACTCCTTGTTTTAAAAACTTGCCAATATTGGACTGTCATCTAAAATTATACGTATATTGCAACACTCATATAGCCGAATATTGTAATGGCAACTCCGTCTCTCATTCTTTTGATGGGAATCTTGGCGTAAAGTAGGGTTGTATATTCAGCCCAATTCTGTTTGCTTTGTACCTAAATGACTTGGCTCTGAGGCTGACTGTAAAAGTTCTTCTTTACGCCGACGACGTTCTTACATTATAAATGCAGCATAACTCCGCATTATGAACCGATTTTTAAAAGTAATTTTTTCGTATCGTTCAAAGATTATGCTTGTGGAATATATTTTTGGAAATCGGGCGAAAAAATGTTGGGCTTACATATTATGTGACACTTGCAAAAATCGTGCGTAGCATATAAATTATGCTACCTATGTGTGTATTCCTTTTGTGTGCACAACAAAGAGAAAAAGTCTTAAATGTGTTAATATATATTATGTGTGTATACAAATTCAACTACTTAAACTGTTCAGTTATCAAATAAACCAGAAGTATCAAAACAGGAGTATTGTGCCACTCTTCCATTCACAATAATATATACCATCACTGACTACATTTGTCATGTAAGAATAAAACGTAATAAAAATCTATTTTCTACACGTTGAGACGTTACGCTTATATTTCACTACAACTGTGAAAATTATTTACATCAGTACCTGCCTTGACGGCCTAACCTGATGGTGGACCAATTCCACGGAGTGAATTTTTCACGATTCACCACCGCCCCCGTGTGGCTTGCTAGTCTCACACAGGTAGCAATTCTTGTCATATGATTGCGGTAATATGAACAACTTCTTGTTGAGGAGTTCGGGCTTTCTAATCCCTCATGTATGCAATTTCCCAGCAATCAATGGAGGACAAGGCTTAATGAGTTGGTAGGCCGAAGCCCACTAAGAGCATCAGCCCTTAAACCAACTCACCCGTCAACCATCACCACTGGTTCCTTACAGTACACGTATCTGTTGTATAGGCAACAGATCCTCGGAAGATTGTTAGGTCTCGAAAAAAGCCATCTCCAAACAATTATCAAGGATACTAACACTCCCTTCCTGCGTTTTAGGTTTCAACCACAGCCAGAACGTTTCAGCCAAGGTAGGCACCTCATGATCAGCCCGGGTCGAACCGCAAGCAGAACTTCCCGGGGGCCATGCTGATGCCCGTTCTGCCAATTTATACCCTTGGTAAGGGTTTCGGAAGCCAACACAACATAAGTCATGTGGCTTCCTAGAGTTTTGTTTGCCGCACCAAACGAGGGATCCCTTTCCCTCTTCTCCCCGAAAAACAGAGTGCCAAAGTTAGGAATACGCCAAGGCAAAACCTGTTCCCCGGGGGGTATATTTCACTGCAGTTAGATAAACATTTTCATGGTTGTTCGTGTACCAAAAACGATCAGCTGTTTCAACTACATTCACATTTCTACATTTACAGTCGGCTAAATGGGCCTTATTTCTTTATATGGAGTCAATACGTGATATAATATCAAATATTTTTCTAACAACAAACGTCAAATTTAATAGCAGAGAAAATTATCACGTGTAGCTTGCAAAATTAAAATTATTGTCATATTATATCCGACATCACAATATTGTTTCGATAATATACTCGTATATTTCGAAAACCATATCATGATATGAACTGTCAAAAAAACGTAAACAAAATCAACGATATATAAAAGTTTTGAAAAATCCCGGAATTTTCACTTATTTAACTTTAATATACATTTTGCAGTTTTAAAGCGAATAGCAAACTCAATTGTTTTAATTTGTGAAAAAAAACTATTGTAAAAAAAATTTGCATTTTAAAATTGGTCTCTTTTAATTAGCACGGCCCTCCTACAACTAAACGCGGCTAAAAAAGAAGCAAGAGGTACCACAAATTAATATAAAAAAAAAGTGAATAACTAACTCAAAGGCTTACAAACAGTTGAGAAAAAATTGACTATAACTTAAAGCGCACACACTGACACGCGCTACACAGTTTGCCTACCAAAAACATTAACAATCAACTGAACGCAACAACACATACAAACACTCACTCACACCAATATACCCAAATACACATATGTATGTATGTATGCATAAGTTGTTATTTACCCGTATTGTATATAACTTTTAATATTTATATAAAGCAAAACATATGCACATATGTATAAAATTTTACATACATATACCCAAAGTCCTTGTGTGTGCGCCTCTATATATATGTGTATGTGTGTGTGTGTGTGTAAGTGTGTATGTGCACATACAAAAAGAGGTACATTAGTATGTATTTTAGCTTGTGTGCTTGTGCATATTTCATAAACTATTACATAGATGTTAGTTAGGTTATCAAAGGTGGCCACCAAATAGATGACGTGCTACTGCAAATGTAATAAAAAAGCAGAAAACAAAGCAAAAAAAAAAAATATCCAACACCATCCAGAAACACGAAAGGGTCAGTCCAATGGTTTCGGTTAGAATTGTGTATTTAATGTTCGCAGGTTTTTATATTTTAATTTTATTTCTTTTTTCATGCTGTATCGTTTATGCATTTTCGTTTTTTCTTATTTTCATTTGCACATGAGCCCAACTTTTTTTGTTGCTGTTTTTGCGATTGTTGTTGCTGGTGTTGTTGGACACATAGAAATGCATTTCAATGAGTATGTGCATGTGTTTTTATGTTAACAAACAACAAATATTTTTTTCCAGTAGCAATTTAACCATCAAAACTAAATCAAAAATGGATGCAGGTCGTATTACCATTACCAATGTTTTGTTATAGTTACAGGGTTCTACACGCAAAATGACGAAAAGGGATATAATAAATCTACTTTTAATAGAAAATTTGAAAAAAGTTAGTGCATGTTAGAAAAATATGCCAAAAATACTTTGAAATATTTTCTACTCTTTTATTATTTGATTACAGAATCCACATTTTTTCTAAAAGAGATTTTCTGCAAAAAAAAGTAATAAAACAGTATAAAAAATTACAATAAAAGATCATATATATAATACAGAAGCGATATATGCCTAATCACAATTATAGATTTAAAATGTAATAAAAATGTAAAAAAGGGGGAAAAAACATTGTCTAAGAGATTTTGAAGTACCTTAAAAAAAGTACCTTTTAAAAAAGTACTTTTTAAAAAGTACCTTTTAAAAAACTTCCTTTCAAAAAAGTACGTTTTAAAATAGTGCCTATTAAAAAAGTAACTTTTCAAAAGGTACCTTTTAAAAAAGTACCTTTAAAAAAATAGCTTTTAGGAAAGAGCCTTTTAAAAAGGTACCTTTTAAAAAAATACCTTTTAAAAAAGTGCCTTCTCAAAAAGTACCTATTAAAAAATTACCTTTTAAAAGAGTACCTTTAAAAAAAGTACCTTTTAAAAAAGTGCCTTTTACAAAGGTACCTCTTAAAAAAGCACCCTTTAAAAAGTACATTTTAAAAAAATACATTTTAAAAAAGTACCTTTTAAAAAAGTACCATTTAAAATATTAAGTTTTAAAAAACTACCTTTAAAAAAATTACGTTTCAAAAAAGTATCTTTTAAAAACGTATCTTTTAGAAAAATACCTTTTAAAAAAGTACGTTTAAAAAAGTACTTTTTGAAAAAGAACCTTTTAAAAAAGCACCTTTAAAAAAATACGTATTAAAAAGTACCTTTTCAAAAAGTACCTTTTCAAAAAGTACCTTTTCAAAAAGTACCTTTTCAAAAAGTACCTTTTCAAAAAGTACCTTTTAAAAAAGTACCTTTTAAAAAAGTACCTTTTAAAAAATTACCTTTTAAAAAAGTACCCTTTAAAAAAGTACCTTTTAAAAAGCTCCTTTTAGAAAATTACCTCCTAAAAAACTACCTTTTAAAAAAGTACCTGTTAAAAAACTACCTGTTAAAAAACTACCTTTTAAAAAAGTGCCTTCTAAATAAGTACCTTTTGAAAAATTACCTTTTAAAAAAGTACCTTTTAAAAAAGTTCCTTTTAAAAAAGTATCTGTTAAAAAACTACCTTTTAAAAAAGTATCTTTTAGAAAAGTACCTTTTAAAAATGTGTCTTTTACAAAAATACCTTTTAAAAAAGGTCCTTTTAAAAAAGTACCTTTTAAAAAAGTATCTGTTAAAAAACTACCTTTTAAAAAAGTATCTTTTAAAAAAGTATCTTTTAAAAAAGTACCTTTAAAAATGTGTCTTTTACAAAAGTACCTTTTAAAAAAGGTCCGTTTAAAAAAGTACCTTTTAAAAAGTATCTGTTAAAAAACTACCTTTTAAAAAAGTATCTTTTAAAAAAGTCCCTTTTAAAAATGTGTCTTTTAAAAAAGGCCCGTTTAAAGAAGTACCTTTTAAAAAAGTACCTTTTAAAAAAGTACGTTTTAAAAAAAGTACCTTTTAAAAAAGTACCTTTTAAAAAAGTACCTTTTAAAAAAGTACCTTTTAAAAAAGTACCTTTTAAAAAAGTACCTTTTAAAAAAAGTACCTTTTAAAAAAGTGTTATTAGAAAAGTACTTTTTAAAGAAAATTTAAAAGATGTCTTGAAAATACGCCTCACTAACTTTGCCAGAATTCTTTAAAATGAATTCAGTTGTTCGCATCGCCTGCTGACAGAGTAAAATCCCTTTAATTTGTTCCACCCTGTATTTTTGTTATGCTGTTGTTTATTCCCTTGGAGTGGGCTGTTTGTTGCATACGTGTAAAATGCATTTTTTGTCTATATGTGTAGAAAAATTGCATTTAGCATTGAAATAGGAAAAAAAAAACATATGTATATTCATCAAACCTCTTTCGCTTTAACTCGCGGCGAGCTAAAAATTTTAAACGAAATAATATAAAAATGTATTCGTGGCACAAAAAATAGCAACTAACTGGCCATTGCAGCACGAAACTAGCGCTGGTATTTGTTGTAGAGGAAAAAAAAATTAACGAAAATAGAAGCGGGGTTTTTGATATTTAGTTGAGCCTGTAAAGAACATAATTTTAGTTGTTGTGCAGGCACACAAGCAGACACTCAAATCCTTCTTTCATTTTCATCAAACCCCAAATGATGTTTTGTTTATTATAAATAATAAAATACAAATAGGCGTTTACTTTCGATATGAGGACGCACGAGAACCGTTGGATGGATGGATGGATGTGTGTTTGAAAGTTTATAGAGCCTGATTTTATTCTATATTTTATTAAATGAAAAAAAAAAAAACGGAAATAAAAACAACAACAAGGCGAAAGCGAAACACATACACAATTGGAAATGTCCTCATCAGTCTGTTTTTTATGCAGCACATTCGCTTTTTTCACTTGATTTTTGCGCTTATTTTCTGGTTGATCGAAAAATTGCATTTTCTATGTACAAAACGTTGTGCCACAGAGTCCTTTGTGTTGCCCCCATGCATGTGCATGTGCATTTGTAGGTGTGTTTTTGTTTGTGTCTAAGTAAAGTGTGAGTTTATAGACTTTATAGGTATCTATGTGTATGCGTTGCTATTTGATGCATTCGAAATTATTTCGTTTCACTACAAAACGCGAAATAAAAAACAACGAATAGAATATTTAGTTTAATTTCAAATATATTTTGTGCATTTTTTTTTTTTTTTAATTTTTTTCTGGTTCTTTTTTTTCTGCTGCATTGTTGTTGGCCATTGTGAATTTTTTAAATTAACATTTAAATAAAAGTAGTCAACTAGATTTTTTTTAAACATGATGCATTTAAAAAAACAAAAACTGGGTAGAAATTGATAAAAAAGAAATCCCAATATAAAATCACCAGATTTAATTTATATTAAATTCTTTGCATTCAATGTCTGTTTGCTAGCTGAATGTAAAGATAACTTTTTTTTACTGCGGTGTTACTAGAATGCTATAAACGCATATACAGTTTAATTAATATCAAATGATTAGAAGGATTAAAAGGAATAAACATATGTATTTTGTAATAAACATTTATTTCGAATGGTTTTTATTGAACTATTGAGGCTTTTTTTATATTTTATTAATACTTTTCATATACGTGATAAAAAACATTCTTTCACAAGTTTCTCAATAGCAGATATATAAATATTAAGCAAGTTTAAGATGGCTATTCAAATTGTTGAAGTATTTTTAAACAAAAATTATTTCATCGATATCCATTCTCGAGGGCGGTTTTGGTTTTTATAGATTTTCAATTCGATTTGATTTCACTAAATCAGTCTCATATATTAATCGTATATGAATAACACTTTAAAGCAGCAAACCCGCCCTTTAAAAAAAAGTATATAACCGATTGGGGAGCTAATTTCAAGACTGTTTTTAATTTTTCTCCATCAGGTGGGGATTTCTTTTACACAGGCCTGGTTGGTTTTACCCCAAAAACTAGCGACTTCTTTAATTTTTTTTACCTTTTTTTTAAGCATTTATTTAATTATTGAATCTTCAAAATGAACTAGCAGTAAGTATTCCAATCTTAATACAAAACAAATCCCAAAATCCCAAAAATCTAAATAAATTATTGAGAATTTAAAAAGAAAAACATTTTTCTAATAACTGTCAAAACATAAAAAACAAGAATTTTCTTTTGCACACGTCTCGACTTTTCTTTACATCTCTCAAACAAATGAACAACCGTTGGTTGCTACAATTGTTTTTTTTTTTTTTTTTTTTTGAAAGTATCAAAAAGCAGAGAACAAAAATTCAAAGTCTACTGCATAGACAGGATAGGTCCTGTGATAATCTAGACTTAGTAGTTGATAGTTACGGGTTGCTCTTGTTGGCACACAGAAATTTATTTAGATCAGCAGAAACTTTGAATCAACTTCATCGCGAATCAGTCCAAGGAGGAAAGAGAGACTAAACATAATTCGACGACTTTTCAAAGTTGGTAAATTATTGAGTCCAAGCCTACTTTCATATGATGGCAGCACATACGAGTTCCATCCAAGACCCCGTAGACAGAAAATAAGGAATTGTTTTTGGATAGATTCAATACTATTTATGTGAATGGATCACATATTTAGAAGCTAATATAGTAAAAAAAAAACTCTATTGTTTAA
Organism: Thecocarcelia acutangulata; assembly: GCA_914767995.1. NCBI lineage: Eukaryota > Metazoa > Arthropoda > Insecta > Diptera > Tachinidae > Thecocarcelia > Thecocarcelia acutangulata. The sequence goes on from OU612097.1 coordinate 17,601,516, forward strand.
ACAAATTAACTAAATAAAATATACTTTAAAAAACTAAAAAACCCACTTCCATATCAAATTAAAAATATCGACATAATGCATTTTGATTTTTGCTTCAGGAATCGCCAAAACTCCCCACCTCCTCAGTTTTGCTCTAAATCGAATGGCCGTCAATAGTTCAGATACAGGCAGTGAAGAAGTTCTGAGTTTTTTTGGGGAATTCCCCAAGTCGGCTTCAGGAAACGTCAAAATCTCCCAGTTCCTCAGAAGCAAAATGACCGTTTACAGTACACAAGCATGTTCCACGGCACAAACACACTCCGAATATGAAAAACTAATTCCCACCCGGTTAGCTAAGTGGTTACGATTTTTTTTTAAATTCCCAAAATCGGCTTCGTGAATCCCCAAATTCCGTTTCCTACCCCAGAAGCAAACCGTCAGCTCCAGTTTTCACACTAAAGCTGCAACACTGTATATACAGTTTTATATACGATGGCGGATTGATATTGCAGCTACCTAGCGCAAGATGGCAGCACAAACACGCATTTATTATTTATTTATTTTTTAATTTTTTTGAAATTGCAATCTGTCATCGATTAGTTTATTTGTTGTAGTCGTTTGCAGTAAGCAACTTTTGTATTTCTTGAAAACTGGAAAAATTGAATTTGGTGAAAGGAAAAACGGCGAAAGAGACACGCAGAAAAAATTAGCAACCAAAAAGGAGCTCGACAGATTAATAACTGGTGACGGAACGTGGGTCCACCACAACACACTTGATACCAAAAATCAATCGAAACGATGAGTGGAAGTGCTCCGAAGAAGGCGAAGACAGTGAAATCGGCTGGCAAGGTTATGGACACTGTATTTTGAGATGCACACGGAATATTGGTCATCGATTATCTTGAAAAAGGAAAGTATTATCGTGCATTATTGGATCAATTGATTGACTTTAATCACAATTTTTTTTTTAGTATTAAGAATTGAATACTTATTGTCATTAAAATTTTTTATGTAGATTCAATAAATAAAATAATAAAGTTAAAAAAAAAAATGTTATATTTGGTAGATCGCACGATCGTGTAGGATAGTGAATCACGACCTCTAATAGCCACTATGAGCAATAACTCATAAGAGTTTGTCCAGCTTATACACCTTAGAGAAATTAATCTAAGTTATATAATTCTCCATAAATTTTCAATGGAATATCGATAACAAAGATAAATTTGAAAATAATTTATATAACGGAGCTTTCACATTCGGCAACTTAGATGCGCAATTCTCTTGCCCAAGTCTTGTGGTTGTAAATGTGTGAGTTAAGAGCAGCTTGAAGGGGGAGGAGTGGCTGAGTACAGACTTGCTTGCAATTCGTTTTGTTCGCATATTCCAGTTGCTTATGTTTTTGATATTTTCTTTTATTTATTCCTAGGTCCCTTCAAAATATTAACAAAATTTAAGTAAAACAAAATGAGAGCTGCGCAACTAAATTGCTGTAAGTGAATATAAACGCAAATTTAAAAGAAAACGCATAAAAATAGAAATTAGACTTGCGCAACTAAGTTGCCAAATGTGAAAGCACTCTAAGAGTAGGCAAAGTCTTCTTATTTGAATAGAAATTCAAAATTATCGTTTGTCTTCTGGAGAAAGAAGAAATTATGAATTTATCTTCTTTTTTTATTTTTTTATTTGTTACAAAGTAAAGCTTTCGCCATTTTTTTAAATATATAGAATAATATGCCTACACATACATACATATGTGTTTTATCTAATCCAATATCTCTAACAAATTATAAAAGGAGCCATAACTTGTGGTACATTTTAACAAATCATTACCCATATTTAACAATAAATATACATACGTTTGCACATACTCATAAGTCACATACTGACTTTTCTCGTTTTCAAATACCTAAACTTGACCATTTTCCTTAATATACATATGTATATGTATGTGTACATACATGAGTGTTAAGGCATATGTATACTAACTATATAAATGATAAACTTACTCGCCGAAAAGTTTAGATAACTTCATCATCATCATTATGATCTTTGGCAGTGTGGTAATTATTATCTGTTCACTGCCTAAAAATGAATTCATGCACTTACGCTCTAAAACACGCAACTTTATGTGGGAAAATATACACATACCAACATACATGTATTTTTTTGTTTGTTTTGGTTTTTAGTAAACAACAACAAAAGATGCATTTTTTCGCCAACCATTTAGACTACTGTTCAAATACTCATTTATACACATCCTCGTATACACAATCAATTGAACTCTCCATGGCTGGCTCTCTACTTGCACATTTGATTTTTTATTGTTATGAAAAAAACCCTTTCTCTGGCTTAAACTCCTACCCTCTCTGTTTACATTTTTTTTTCTAGTAATAAAATTACGTTTAGTGTGTGTGAGTAGGTGCATGTTTGTTGTTGTTTAGTTTGGCTGCATGTCTTATATTTTTATTGTAACCTAACTGTTAGGGTTTGAGTTTATTTTTATTATTTTTTTGATTATCATAATTTTTTGTTACTCTTCGAGCAGTTGTTGTTGACGTTGTTGTTGTACTATTTCAAGCCACAGTGCCAAACAAATGGTTTATTTCAAAATCATTTCATACTACCTCGTGTTGAAGCTTTTTTTTTTTATTTATATTTATAAATTTTTATTGTCTGCCTTTTTGTTGCATACACACATACATACATACACATGTAGTAGATAAATTTTAACTCCCTCTCAAACCGTTTTGCTGGTATTTTTATACTAAGTTGGCATTAATCCTTTTGCAGTGGGTATGCTTTTTCGTTTGGTTGGACATTTTTCCAGTCCGAAACGCCGACAACGTTTTTGTTTAACTGGAACGTGAATGATTGTGTGCTATAAAATAAAAAGGAGCTCTGCATTTATTAAAGCTCCCTTCGTGCCCCTTTTAATGCTTTAAATGTTACCTTACTGGTATAAACTTATTACTCATACTTAATCATCAACATTTTATTTTTATTTTTCATAAAACCAAATTTTACGCGCGCTCCCACACTACTTCAATTATTTTTTCATTTTTCATATAATTCGTTTTTAAAACAACAACTGGGAAAAAAGGACTGGCTGCCGTTACTACTACGAGTAAAAGAATGTAGAGTAAATTGTGTGCTTTAACCCTCCCCCAAATACACATGTTAGAGTTCTTTTTTTTGCTTTATGTTAATCGTCTTCTGCTACGTCCTACTACGTCACTACAGCTGTTTTTCTCAACTCCCTTTTGCTTTGATAACCATTTGCCGCCTCTTCGTAGTGCTCTAAATGTGATTCTATTAAATTTTTTTTTCCAGCTTTATTATTTTGGCTTTCCACTCCAAACAAAAGTTTTTGCATGTCACTTTGACATTTTGCCGCTTATTATGATTTCTCTGTTTTTATCCTCATATTTTCAACTCTCACGGCCTACTCAGACTCTTGGCACTCTCTAACAGGCTGACTCACACATACTCTGCCAGCGAATATTTTTTCTGAATATTTTTCAATTTGCATCCATTATTTCACTTCTTCATCATGCTGTTTTATCACATGTTGTGTTTTGTGTTGAGTATAAATTTCTTTTCAACGTCCCACATTTGCAATTATCATCATCACCTCAGTTTGGCGCCCACTGTAGGCGCATGCCTGAATTTGATGAAAAAGCAAACTAGAAATGAAAATAAAAACAGCAAGTGTCATCTCTCTCTTCTTTTAATGGTTGGTTTTTTTTTCTATGCTTCCTCTTTTTTATTTAATGCTTTTACTTTATTACAATTGTAAACGTTGTTGTTGTTATTTTTGTGGGTAAAATGAGACACTACAATTCAAAATCTATTTGCATGTTTCTGTTTTGATCAGTTCGCTAAGAATTGTCGTGGTGATAAGTTGTCCTTAAATTGCTAGCCCCCAAACAAACAAAAGGATATTAAAAAAAATATTTAAAGGAAATCAAAAATAAAAGAAGAAAAAATAAAACGGTTTTGCAAATTTAAATTTGAAAATAGTTTCAGATAAAATAGAAAGCAAAATTTAAAAAAAAGAAACATTTAATTGAAGGAAAGAATCAAAGTGATAAATTGGAAAATATTTGCAATAAATATTTTAAAAATAAAAACAAACGTTACTTTGTTTATATTAAAAAACCGTTAATTTCAAAAGCAACAAAAATAAATTAAATAAGTGCTTGAGATATTATTTTTTAGCATTTTAAGTGAAAACCATAATAATTAAACCTGAGTTAATTGTGAAATATATATTTTTTGAAAAAGTAGTTTAAAAAAATTTTTCAAAATTCCGAAAAATCCGAGAAAAACCCCCAAAACATCGACACGTACTGCGTCGTCAACTGGTGGCGGTGGAGGCAGCAGCAAAATGGCTTCTAAAAGAAAAGCCTCAGTGCTTTTGCATAAGGTAGGCCGACAGTTTTCTAAATTTTTTAAATTATTTTCAGGCAAGGATTAAATTCTGAAACTTTTTTTTTGTATATAAACTAATTGTACTAAAGAAAAATTGTCTTTTAAATATTCATAAAAGAAATAAGCAATTTAATTGAAAAACGTAGAAAAACTAATGAGGTATTTATGGTACACAAATGAGTGATATGTCTAGAAAAATTGCATGAAATATACTCAATATTTTCAGAGTATTTCATACAAATTTTTGAAAAGAATCACTCATTCGTTTTCCATAAACACCATATACATTTTTTAAATTGATTTTCCCCAACAAGTTTGAAAGCATAACTTATTTGTGTTCCTAAATCTAAAATCTGTTTACCAAAAACCTATTTTATCCTTTAAGTACAAAAACACACACCAAACCCGTTATAAACATATACGGAATTCAAAGCGTATCTTTAAATAAGACTATGAGAAAAATACGACTAGTGTGAGCATGCTGTCATAGTTTAGTGCGCTGTTTTAAATTTGAAACAGCTGAGATGTTTACGGGTTGGTCAAGACAAATCAAAAAACATCACTAAAACTTTTTTGTTCGAAGCACAACAATAAGAAGTTTATGCTGTCACAAAATATTGGGACATTATAAGTAATATGAGACCATTTGCTTCCCCCAACGATGTACTTAGCAATGGCTTTTCCAGGTTTCAATTCATCTGCAACTATCTATGCTTGTCAAAAATGACAGCTTACAGACGGTTTATCATATTGGCCTTCAAGCTTGCATTTGTAGTTTCATCTGGTATAACCTATCACAATACGCAACAGCTTCTTTTCTGCTGCCATGAAAAAGAAAAATTGGCTTGAAAATAGCTGATGTCAGATACTTTTCGATTTCAATATAGAACACGCTCTAATTAAAAATTTTTGCACTGCAAATACAGCCAGTCATTTTCAAAGGTAAATTTTATTTGCGTCTAGACCAGTGAATGCCATGCAATACCCTCAAGGGTAAACGCACTTATACATTGACATACTAATGCGTCTCTGTGAGGATCACTTGCCTAAACACCATGTATACATTCTGCAGTGCAAAATTTTACAAATATACTACAATATACAGAGCATGTAAAACTGTCTTTACAAATATTTTATACAAGTGCCATACATCGCTTTACATAACATTAAGCCAAATAAATTAAGCCTCTGATTTTCAATCCGCTAGAGGGCACAATTAATTACCAAATATTTAAAATATGGTATTTGTATAGAGGTCTAGAACTTTGAAATGGATTCAAACAAAAATTTACATAATTGCCATAAAATTTACTTTATTCGAAAGATAATCCTCTAGCTTTATAAATATGACATCTGACCGTTACGGCTGGCTCGAAAGGAGTCTAATCTTAAGGTCAACTTTGCGATGAATTTTATTCACCAGCCTATAAAGCTTAGCCAAGTGCTATTTTCGAAGTTGATTTCAAACGAAATAATGAAACACCCAAACTTCCACTTTTTTAGGTCAACGTACGAATATACTATGTAAAGTTAACTTCTCCCACCATTTTTATACCCTTCACAAAAATGTTAAGGGTGAGCTTGTGATACCGTTTGTAATTGCTACAATTTTCATTTTCGATCCAATAAAGTCTATACATTTTGAATCAGAATCGATTAAGCGATGTCCGTCTGCCCGCCTTTGAAATACCGTTTCTGAAAAAACCAATAGACTTAGAAACTATTTTCCTTCACCATTCTGTTATTCCATTGATTCGTGGGTTTGATATTGAAGTACAGTGAAATTGGTTTACATATAGCTGAGATATATCCGAAAATTCCGAAAAAATCCATTTTTGCAATTTGTATGAAATTTTTTGGGAAAAAACTGTTTGTTCTGCTTTAAACTTGACACAATTATTTGGTATGGCGAGTAAATGGCAAAAAAAATGTGCCCGATATCGGTAAATATATACCCAAACTATAGTCTATACTGATTTTTGAATGAACACAACGTTTGTTTTCTTAAAAGCAGTTCTGGTAATAAAAGGAGGTTAATAAATTACAGAAAATGGAAATTTCCGATATCGGTTCATATATATACCCGAGATATAGCCTAACTCGATTTTTTCATGAAAATGTCGCATAAGCGAAATTCAACAATGTTTTCTTGCTTAAAAGCAGTTCTGGTTACAAAAGGATGTTGCATTAAATATTCGTATTATTTGATCTTGTTTATATTGTTTTCTTCTAAATTTTCCAGCTTAAGATCTTGATTGATTTTTGTTTTTTATAAAAAAGGTTTAACAGTATTTTATTTTTAATATTTCGATAACAATTTGTTATCATCATCAGTAAAACATTTTAATTTTCAAAAATAATAATAGTATTAAATGCCTTGAAGTGAGTTTTTCAAACTATCTGTAAATGAGCAACTTTAGACTGCCGCACGTCTTATTATTAGGTGTTTTAAGCGGAAAATTTCTATTGTTAAGATATTGACATTTTCGGTAAAGGCGTTTAATTCCATTCGCACAGATACCTTTTAGCTTTGTTTACTTTTTGTGCATTTCTGGCTTCTTAAAAATAATACCTATATATAGCGAAATCATTCGTTAGAAATACGATTTTCTAGTGCATAAAAGTTCATTAGTTCACTACTCGTATTCAAAAGGAACTCTATGACATATTACTTAGAAATAAGTTACAATAATTATTAATTCCTTTCTATCAATTTCAAGAAACTATTTTTGGGTTTATATTATCACTAGTACCTAGTAATACTAGTACCCGCGGTGTTGCCCACCCTGTATTCATATTTGTTTAACTATAAGAGTAAAACTAAAAGCCATTACACAAATTTTTTATTATTATAAGAAATATGTACATACATACAGTTGTTTGTCTGATGTAAAATATGTACTTATGTGATGAATATACAATCAATGTGCATGGGGCGTAGAGCTACCTGGTAAGCAATATTCGATACCGAGTTATTTTGTGGTAAAAAGTGTGTATAAAGATTGCTTCGGTTGTCAATCCATGATGAATCAACCCTACATTTGTCCATTAAAAACATATGTTTTTCTCAAATCAATTCTTGCCAAAGAGAAAGTTTGTTCCTGAGACGTTTTTATTTGAATCATAAAAGATTATCCTGGGCTATAAATTTCTTAAAAGTACATTAAGTAAAAGATTGTGTGATGGCAAGCCAAAAGGATTAAGCAAATTCAAATTTTTTATAGACTGATTGTCGATATCAATTGATTTATATATTTTGAATTGGCCAAGAACTGTTTTCAAAATTAAATGATCAGTATCTTTGACTACATTGTGAATCTTTTCATTAAAAAAATCTCAATCGGGTAAGGATAACTACCGTCGCTGAGTTTGAGCACATGTTGTTGGCAATATTTGTCGATATCTCTTAAGAGAGGCTCTCATGTTTGATCGCAAGATCGCAACTGTATAAAGTGAAGAATTTAGGGCAAACTTTCATCATTTTTGCTTTTGGTCTATAACCATCAGCAACCACAAAAGTTACTTGACCCTAATTTCAAAAAAGTATATTCTACTTTTGCTGCATATATACTTTTGCTTTTAATTTCATTAAAGTAGTTTGCCCAGCTCAGGAGAAGAAATAAATGCCTCCCCGAATAATATTTGTGCTGCGTTTTTAGATGTACTAGTATATATTTATATTTTGAATTTCATAAAAATTAGTTACATAGCTTGCAGACAAAAAAAACTTACTGCTGACAGCTGCAGCGTTGGTCAGCTGCCATTTAAAGCTGTTGTCTTTCTTTGAACGCAGAACAGATGATTTTCTATTTACCATCCAATCGATTCTAGTTTTAAAGAAGTATATTATTTCAGACATACTTATGTGCATCCATTTTTGCTTTTAGTTTCATCAAAATAGGTTGGACAACTCATTAGAAGAAGAAAATGTCTCGGCAACCGCGCTTTATTTTAGCTTTGACAGTGTTAAGAGCCTATGTGTTTTTTAGACGCAGTTATATCTGTGTTTTGAATACGATAAAAGTGAATTTAGATAATTTTGCAGACAAAAAATTACCCTTGACTCCACATGGTTATAATTTGCAACAATATAAATTTGCCATATTCTACTGTACTCTGATCCATCTATGTTTCAAATTTCATCGACCTAAATTCTGGATCAACTTTCGCATTTGGTCATGGGACGGACAAGCGGAAACACAAGCGTTTTTTTTATCTTGGACTAGTACTCAGGGAATAACCTCTACATATGCAGTGCATTGTACCAAAGCTAGGAAAATAGGTTATGAGGAGGGCGAAAGTAGGAATAGTGTTTGTGAACATTGGACTTAAATTTTCCACAGACGTACGGCTGAAAAATGTAATCATTGTACGATTCCCCGGGAAATCGACCTATATTAATAATAGGGGATGACCCCTATATATGCAGTACCGGAACTAGGAAAACAGGTTATGGGGAGCGGGGAAAGAGGGTTTATAAACATTTGACTTGAAGTTTCTAAAGTTATAACAGGCAGGAAATACGTCTGTAGGTAACTTATTTGATAGACGAAGCGTTCGGCCGAAAAACGAATTCTGTCTGTAATGCGTTAAACGATTCCCCGGGCAAGCGACCACAGATAGATGAGCCCTGATCAAACGTGTTGTCTAAAATTATGTGGGTTTCGTCAAAACAAAGTCCATTGTAGTATCGACAAAACAGAGAAACGCAGCCCACAGCGCGACGAGGTTCTAGTGAGTCAATAGATTCGGATACCCTGAATTTTTCTTTTTTTTTGCTTTTGTTTATTTATTGAATCTTTACAATGTGATTTCAAATCTTAATACAAAAAAAAAAAATAACTAAGTCTAGCGAGTGCTAGACAAAACTTTTTATTTTTCGCCAAATATATCGGTAAAATCACCTATTTAAAGGTCAAAGCTCTGATGGTGGCAAGGGTAACATCTAAAATTAAGTATGTTTTGTGCCAGCGCGTTTGGGTGAAGTGCGAGTTTGCTGATATACCTTGACGGACGCCTACTTTAAAAATTCGGCTTTTGGCAGTGGAACTCACAGATCCTTATGAATACGTGAGTTTTTTATGCCGCAGTAATCGTTCGAAGAATTTGAATTTGTTGTCTTTGAATTTCCTTAACGTTACCCTACTTTCACAAATAAGCTTCGATGAACTCTCCTGCACATCTGTTAATTGTTTCGAATACAGCATTGCAAATCAGATTTCGCTCTTGGCTTGTTTCAAAAATACCCACGGAACCTTTGTAATACATTAACAATGTATATATACCCGTTAATCTACTACAAAACTTTCGTAGACATTCTTAAGTTCGCTAGCACGATGTCTCAAGATAGTGGCAAAATAAATCCTCAAGCAAAAAAGACATTGACACACTGTTTCCACGTGTCACATCAAGCATGCCAATACATGAAAACATATTTTGCAGGATATTTGGAAGCTTTGAAAATGTGTCAAAAATGTCATTACTCGCAAATCAGCAACGAAATTAAAACTTATTAATGATTTTCATTCCACTGTTGCATTAGGACCCGTCTGCAACTAAAATGGCTGACTTTGGACAAATATCAGTCGTCTCGCTACCAAGCAATTGAAATAATAGGTGTGGAGAAAAAATCATTTAAGTGCGACAGCTATAATATTAAAGATAAAAAATCTAAAACGCTTTAGAGTTTTCGATTTGAAAACGCTGAATAGGCGTTTTGACAAGCGCATACTGCTTATTAATATTGGCGAGTTCAATTCATAAGTGTATACTGGAGTATACTGATTGAAAATATATCGAAAACTTAAAAAAAATAATCTTTAAAAAAATTATAAAAAAGTTTTCGATGTTTCCAAGTAGTCTATATGTCGACATTTTATAAGAGCTGCCCTCATCATCAGCAGACTTTGGAAGTTTTTGAAAGATGTTGTCAAATATTCTACCTTATATTAGGATTAGGATAGCTCCTATAAAATGTCGTCATATAGACAGCTGGAAAACATTGGTATCAGCGTTAAGCTATGTACACACGGTTGTCAGATGTTAAAATATTGTAAAATCTGGCAACATACTAACAATGTAGTGACAATCAAAAATTGTCCCACAGAAGTAAATTGTGTGTTCAGACGATCGTAAGAAAATCTTACAATTTCATTGTCAGACTATGGTCTGACAAATTATTCATCTGACAACAAAAACTGTCAGTTCAGATTGTTAGATGAAAAAATTGCCAGGCATGTTGAGAGGCATTGCAACTTATGTATATCAACAACCATCTGTTTGGCAGTGTTGCCCATCAAACTTTTTTCTGACAATGATGCCATTGTCAAAAAGATATTCTCAAACTGATGTTAATGGTCGCTCTTAAAAAATGTTGACACTTAGACAGCTGCAAAATGTATAGTGAATAAAGGCCGGAGAACTTAGAATCCGTCGAACTTTGTCCGTCTCTTTTTTCAACTGACATTAACGTATACGAAGTTGGCACAATCAGTACTTTGTTAACGAATCAACTGCATTTTACTTTAATTTAATTCAAATTTTGGGTTTATATTTCAGACACAGCACAAAAAAACTAATAAATTGTGTTTTCAATTTATTATATTTTTGAACGAAAAACTAAATGAAATATACAAAAAATATTACCAGATAGTTGTCAAAGTTCTCAAGGTACGTAAAAAATTAAAAGTTGTTCAGCTTTAATACTTTGCATTGACGAAGAAGTACGGAATATAATAAAGCTCATAAGAATACATGTATTTCTACTTAGTTGTCAGTCGAAAAAGCAACGTATAACGTACGACCGATTCTAAGTACCCCGGCCTTAAAATTCAAATGTAAAAATTATAAAAAATATAAATAATGATTTCATATAGTTTCGTAGAAACTTAAACCAATTTTACACATTTTTAATTAAAAATATCGAACTAAGAAATTACTTTTTTTTGTGTAATCTGCTCTGAAAAACACAAAATCATCGGTAAAACGTGCGATTTTCAGAACGCTTTAAAATTAATTATGCGTTTTTCAGGTATTTGCGTTTTCGGGGTTCCAGATCGCGCGTTTGTCAGAATAAGCCAAATAGACATTGCTTATGGCTGACCGGGCCCCTTAGAGCTTTTAGAAAGTAATACGATTAGGCAAGCGAATACTACCTGTAATTTATGAACCAAAGCTTTTTCTCCCCTAATTGCAATGAAACAAAATTCCTCAAATGACTTATGCTAGGAACACAACTGCGACGAACGGCGAATTTCACCCAACGCGACGAATTTGCCGGCAAATATTCGTTGTATAAATTCGTCGTGTGATACACAACATCAACGAACTTTTGTGTCGATAACACTGTTTACACATTAATACTAAGAGTCAACTAACCTATATAAATTCTATCCGAAAGAGGGATTTTTGAACAAATTAGCTGATGGATTAGTATAAATAGAAAAAGTATTATTTCGTGAAAAATATTTTTTTTATACAAGAAATCTGGTCACCTGATACATTTTTGTTTTTCGTTCGCTGACGAAACAATTACAAATAAGTCTATTTCAACTTTCGCTGAGTATGACGAATTTCGACCAACACCATGACTGCGCGCATTTTCATATATACCAATGTGTTTTATTTTTTGCGACGAATATTCGCGACCAAAAATTAGTCGTTCGTCACAGTTGTGTTACTAGCATTATGCGCACCACATTAAGTTTCTCAGGCAAGACGGATGACTGCTGCGGAAAATGAAATTGCACGTGAATGAAAATAAAGTGACTTACAGTTTCGTTAATAGAACACATTTGTGATCTCATTCATTATCTCAGCTACCACTCCAAGAAACTTAAGGAACTCTCAAGCAATGGCGCACCAGCAATGGCACATGGTTTCTTCAGAATCAGAAACTGACTACATTTCCCCACGACTAAAACCATCTAAATTTAATGCCATTTATTTCTGTCTCTATTAATATCTATATTAATAAAGGAAATTTTTGAGGAGCCCTAATCATCAATATTTGAAAAATTCAAATAGAACTGAAGCAAAAGAAAACTCAGACCAGCGTAACAAGAGTTGTTCACACATGTCATTGAGTATTACTTTGCTTGCCTTTTCCTTTAACACTAGTTCACGTTTCTTCTTTTTTTTCTATTTTTCAAATCACCTCTATTGCACGCAAAAACAAATTCATGAAAAGGAGAAGAAAGACCAGAGATTAATCAAACCTTTAAGCAAACAGAAGCTTCTACGTATAATAAAGAAGAAGTCATGAAAATGTTTTATAACATTGGGATGGTCACTTCTCTCAGCACTTCTGCTTTGAAGCAATAATAAAATCAAAACATAAAAATAAGTTAAAGAAGGAAGGAAAAAAATAACAAAATCCTACAAAGCTGAACAAACATTAAGCAACGATTGTAAATCCTTGAGTAGCAAGAAACTTTAAGACAAATGTATATAAATGTTGAAGGAATATAAAAATATAAAAGCAAAACAACAAGGACAAATTCTAATACCCAAAACCTTTTCTCTAGAAGACGGGGAGAAAGTAAACATAATAAGTTGCACATGTCTCACTTTTTCGTTCTTTTTTTTTTGAAAACAATTTTGTCAAAATATAAAAGTTTACAACTTTGTCTGCTGCTTGTAAAATGGACAACGAAAGCATTTTGAGGAGGCCTCAAATAAAGAAATCACCAAGAACCAAAGAAAGAAATATTAAATCTTGCCAAATATTTAAGCTTTTTTTGAATGTTCTTAAATATACCAGGGCTTAGCAAATGCTTGTAGGGGTGCACAGCTTTACCCCCCTAAAAAACACTTTTTACCCAACAACCAACCATTCATCCATCCATCCTTTCATCCATCTATTAAACTAGACTTTTTTTTCTGCTGCCAGCATATAAAATCAAAACCTCACACTTAAACCACAGGCACGTTCATTTATATTTTCTTCTATTTCTTCTTGCATTTAACTAAGTGTTTGTACTCGTATGCATGTGTTTCTATGTATGAGTGTGTAATTTTTTCATGTACACATACGTATTAGCGAACATAGCAGACATACTCATACAAACTTTCTTAGAACAGCAACAAAACCATTAAATGGGTTCTTATTTTATTTAGGAGGAGATGGGTTACAAGACAGGGTACACCAGGCACTTCTAGACACACAAACACATGTACCCTTTTGCACACACAAACAAGCTCACTTTAATACATTCGCATATACATATATACGAGTATGTCTAAATGACTAGCAACAAGCCATAATTTATTTGTCTTGAGTTGCAAGCAGATGGATGGAGTTTTTGTGCGGGATAATGTCTCAAAGAGTAACACCGCCTAATACCATAAATACTAGTACATATATATATGCATGCATGTGTATATGGTTATTGTGTAGTGGTAAATGCTTATACATGTGTGTATTTGTGAGTGAGTGTGTGTGTATTCTTAAGAAGAAAACAGCGGTTGTTCGAATATTTGACAGCAGGAGTATGTATGTGAATATGTTTAGAAATAAGCAAAGAATAAGTGCAAATTTCGGTTGGTGCAAATTTAAGTCGAGGGGCAATGATATCAAAAAGAGAACGAACAAAAGCAGCCGGAAAGGGAACTGGCACAACAAAAGCTCCAGAACTTACAACATTTTCGGCACAAGACTGCGTGTGTCAATACAAGGGAGGCAAGCTTAAAAATTCATTAGCAAATACATACATATTGAATATATTGAAATATTGAAAAAAAATTTTTATTTTTAATTCATTTTTAAATAGTCAACAATTTGATATTTTGTAAAAACTATCATTTAGGGATAAGTTTCTTACTAGAAGAGTGCTGAATAGAAAAGATTTCTTTGTTGAGAAAAAAAGTACATTCCTGAAGAAATTAGATTTGAAGAAGTTTTCTTTTTTTTAATTACTTATTTAAAAGAAAAATAATAAATTTTAAATATGTACTTTAATGAGTAGCTCATTAAAACCCCAAAAACAGAATTATTAGTTTTCTAAAGTAGATAAAAACATTCATTTCTTAAAAAAAGAGTTTGTTGAAATTATATTTTTTAAAAAAGTGCATTTAAAAGCTAATTTTAATACTATATGAAATTATATTTTAAATTAATATTTTCAAGATTCCATTTCAAGAAAAAGTTCTTTTAAAAAAATCAACATCTGGAATGAGAGTACCTTTTAAAAAATTATTTTGGAAAAAATTATGTTAAAAAATTGCACCTGAATAAATACAAGCACCTGCGTAAATACGTTTTTAATTTTTTAACACTTTCTAAAAATGTACCTTTTAAACAAGTACCTATTGAAATACTACCTTTCAAAAAAGTACCTATTAAAATACTGCCTTTCAAAAAAGTACCTGTAATAAAATAACTTTCATAAAGAAGTTAATAAAAACTACGGTTTAAATTAGTACCTTTAAAACGATTTTAAAAAAATTAAAAAAAAATTTTTTTCTCAAAAAAATTTGGTTTCAAATTTCCGCTTGAAAAAGTACAAAAAGTACCTTTAAAAATTATTTATTTAAGAAGAACTTTTCGAAAAAGGTGTCTTTAAAATACCTAAATAGTATACAAAATACTTAAAAAAGAACGTTTTTAATCTTTAAACAAATTACTTTTAACAAAATATATTTAAATAGCCGATAGCCCCAGTTGCTAGTGGTTTACTTAATATAGTTTATTGTAATTTAAATTATAATAAATTGTTAAATAAAAAAATATATAAAACTCTTTAAATAAAGTAGCTTTCAAATTTTGTATTGAATTTACACACAAAAAAAAAACAAATCTTCCTGAAGAAGTTTTCCAAAGAAAGACGAAGTACTAAAAAATACAAAAAGGACCTTTTTGCAAATATTGCAAATATTGATTTAAAAAATAACTTTTAAATGACTACCTTTTAAAATATTACGTTTTGTAAGTTTAAATAAAGTGCCTATAAAAATTTCTTTTAAAAAACTACCTTTTAAAATCGTACCTTTTAAAAAAGTACCATTTAAAAGAATAACTATAAAAAGTACATTTTAAAATCGTACCTTTTAAAAAGGATCATTTAAAAAGAATAGCTTTAAAAAGTACCTTTTCAAAAAGTGCGTTTTAACTAAGTACCTTTTGAAAAAGTACCATTTAAAAAAAGTACCTTTTTAAAAAGTACCTTTTAGAAAAATACCTTTTAAAAAAGTACTTTTCAAAAAAGTTCCTTTTGAAAAGTACCTTTTTAAAAAAGTACCTTTTAAAAAAGTAATTTTAAAAAAGTACCTTTTAGCAAAGTAGCTTTGAAAAAAGTACCTTTAAAAAAAACTTTTTAAAAAAGTACCTTTTAAAAATTACCTTTTAAAAAAGTACCTTTCAAAAAAGTACCTTGTAAAAAAGAACTTTTTAAAAAAATACCTTGTAAAAAAGTACTTTTTAAAAAAGTACCTTTAAAAAAAGTGCCTGTTTAAAAAGTACCTTTTAAAAAATTACCTCTAAGAAAATTACCCCTTAAAAGAGTACTTTTCAAATAAGTGCCTTTAAAAAAACTGCTTCAAAATAATTTTGAAAAAGTAAAAATTTTTTAGTTCGAAACAATATATTTAGGAAAGTATATTATAAAAAGGTACCTTTAAAACAAGTAACATTGAAAAAATTCCTTTAAAAAAATACTTTTAAAAAGTCTAAATAAGTTTCTTTAAAATTGAGTCTCTAAAAAAAGTACTTCAAAAAAGTCCTTTGAAAATAAGTAACTATAAGGATGATAAAAACAGTAAGAATCGAGCGCAGGGTCAACTTGTAAGGGCAGCATAATACAGATTATCTGATGAGATTACCTGCCGAGTAGCCTCGGCCTATGTAAGATCGAATGAGGACTACTGTGTGAGAGGATTTCACTGGCGAAGGTTGCGTATTTTGGTGGCAGTTATGTCAGGATATTGTCACATAGGGACGCATGCTAGAATGTTAAATCTTGTACTTATTTACTATTATAGAGGTTGTACGTATGAGGACGGGGAAGAGAGGATTGAGCAATTCCTGTGTCGCTGACCGGCTCATTGTTCTATGAGAGCGCTGTAGGCGGAGCGATACTATACGGGTTAGCACATATATGGGAATGCGGGGTGAACATAATGAATTCTTTTATCCGGTTTTTCGGCTGGATTGCATCTTAACCGACGGGGAATGTGAAAGTCTCATAGGCTGCATATCTCCATCAGCCAACACAACAGGACAAATAAGGGACCTATTTGTGCTAGTTTTATGAAACTAGCAGCCTGTACAAGCTAACCTAACCTAAGTAACTTTATTATTTTGTTCTAAATTTTTCAGTTAAAGATCTTGATTTATTTTTGTTTTTTTTATAAAAAAGGTTCAACGGTATTTTAGTTTCGATATTTCGATTGCAGTTAGTTAAAATTAATTTTCCAGATAATATAATACCATTAAACCTTTTTTTTAATAAAAAAAAAAAACCAGTTCTGTAGCTGAAAATTTTAGAAGAAAAAATAATACGAATACTAAGTAACTTTAAAAAAGTGTCTTTGAAAAAAATATATTCCAGCAAACTTATCTTTTATAAAAACTTTATGATCTCAAAAAAAAAACCGCTGTTTTTCTTATTAGATGTTTTGATGTGTTGCTTTTTTAAAATACATATATGTATATCCAGTAACAAGTTTTGGTTTTAAAACATATTTGATTTGTATAAACATACCCATCTAAAGAAATACCTCTCATTAAAAAATTTTACTTTTAGTATATAAAAAATCGTCTCGATTTGCATATTAAAATAATCGTCAAAGCCTTTTGAGTTCAGCCTCGTTTAATAAAATACACATGTCTTCAAATAGCGCTAACGGTAATTCATCAAAAACAACAAAAGACGAAAAAGCTTCTTGGGCGTCTACAACAAACACACATAACATACATATTTCACACAAACACTCATACACACACACATACATACACACACTCTATTCTAAGCACATGAGTAAAACATAACGAACGCTCAATAAAACATACACACACACACGCTTTCCTTCATTACATGCAGTTGTGACTCTGGTTCCCATTCAAACATACACGCTGCCACACACCCACACCTCCATTCCACACAAAAACCATTTACAAAATAAACCAGAATGGCACAAACCGAGCGGAATGGGAGTTCAAGTCAAGAAATATTTTGTAGGTGGGTCTCCAACAACTACAACAACTTTAAGTTCTTATTAAACTGAGCTGTAATAAAAGGGTACTGACATGGGGGACTCTTTTTTGAAAGCATGAGGACAACTTGTGTTTTAACGTTTTTCTGGGTGTGGGGTTGGTATCCCTTTTTTTATATTTCATTTCTTTGACTATCCCTTGGTTATTATTGGAGTGGGAGGGTCATTGCAGAGTTTTTAATGTGTAATTCCTTTTTACTGCTGCTCGTATTTTTCTAAGTTCTTTTTTTCAAATCGAGTTTGTTGCAAGAGTTTTCTTTGCGTTTTAATATCCGTAGTTTGGTTTGGGGCATATCATTTAAGGAATTTTAATAAGTCTAAGGTAAACGAAACCAACTAAATATAAGCCAAATAAGTATAAAATATAAAAATAAGCGAATCTGATTTTATAATACAAACCTGTCAAGTGTGGAGAGTAGAAATGTTAGAAACTAGAGGTTCCAGCCATAGTTGGTTACACAGTGTTTTTCTTTTAGCCAAGTTGCCTTGTTTGCCTTGGTAAATTCTTTTCTTTTCCTTACTTTGAAGTTGGGAAGCATACTTGAAAAAAATTTTTGTATGCAAGTTCCATGGTCAAGCAGTTTGGTTAAAAGTAAATCTTAATGGGGCATAAAACACCTCTTCCTTCAATTTCTGGCACCATCATCAACGAATAAAAACGAGCCCAAGTAGCAGATTACTCCTTTCATCTTCATTAAAGACAAATCTTTGCCACGTTTCAGCACCTTAAGTTGTTTAATGTGTCTAATATGAAAACTTTTCCCCACACTTGTGCAACAAATTTAGAAACAAACACACATATATACGAGTACATATGTACGTTCTCATATAGTACGAGTATGAGCATAAACAAGTTTTATCTTACAGCTAATGAAATTTTTTCCCTTTTGCATTATTTTTTCTTCAAATGTTTTTATAAGAATTATTCTACAAGGCGGTTTAGAATAGATATGTTACATATTCACAAATGGGTTTCCGTAGTAGTAGTTTTATGATTGTATGTGTACGAGTACTTCTCAATGTTTTCACGACAACGAGTACTTTTTAGAAAAAGTATCATTTTGCAAAATTGCCTGAGAAAAAATCAACTTTTGAAAAAGTGTTTTCATAAAAACGAAAAATCACGTTTTAAAAAAGTACATGGTATTTTTATAGAGGTATAAAACTTTAAATTGGCAACACTTTTTACTTGGCGGCCAAATTGTCAGCTGTTAAGTGATTTATGTTTAGTTAGGTTTGCCATTTCAACATGAATCGATTCCGTATTATGTAAATAAGCCAAAAAGAAGATTGTCGTAGATCCCATTTTTCATAATCGAATTCTGTTTACTTTACTCAATATTTTAACAATTTTCTACTAATTATTCAATAATGACTGAATTAAAAATTTGTATGAAATATTGGGCTCCAATTAAGGAGTTAATTACGGTAATCCCAATAATGGTGTATGTCTGACAGCCGTATTAAACTGGTTGCTTACTGATAGAAAAATCCTGTGTAAACAACTGGAATTTTGATGATTATATATTTGTGATCAATATACAGCAAACATAGACGAAAGAACAATTAGGAAGGCTCGGAGGCTTACATCATATTAACATTATCCCGAGTTCGAATCCTAGTGGTTGCTGATGAGTCTAGCGTCTATTAAACAGGTAAATGTCTCAGAGCTTTAGTATTCAATTATTGGTGTCTTTTCTTTGATCAAGAGTTATTGATCACGGCAATCATTGTTGTAATAAAAATGATACTTTTTTTCTGAAGTTGAACTCATAACTTGGCAAAAATCATTGTGCAACTAGACAATAACAAAATTCAACTATTGGTTATCAGCACTTAGGTTAGTTTAGGTAAGCAGGCCGCTGGATTCCTTAATATATCCTAGGTTATACAGCTCACTTGGGTCCTAATTGTTCACTTTGTGATTTCCCGATACAGAAGAATGGTAGGAAGGAAAGGAAAAAGGTAGAGGTGAAATAAAAACAAGAGGGATATAGTGGTTGTTAAAAGGGGGAAAGCTATTAAAAAGATTTACATCAGCACCTGCCTTGTGGCCGTGAATAGTATTCGCTATCGAGGTGGTAGCAGTGAAAAATATTTACATTAGCATCTGTCTCTACGGCCTTATCTGACGATGGAACCGCTCCACGGAGTGAACTATTTACGATTCACCAGCGCCCCCGCATGGCTTGTTACGCTCCCACAGGTAGCAATTTATGCCATATGTTTGTAGCCATATGAGCATTGTTGAGGAGAAGACAAGGTTTAATGAGTTGGTAGGCCGAAGCCCACTAAGAGCATCAGCCCTTAAACCAACTCACCCGTCAACCATCACCACTGGTTCCTTATAGTACAGGTATCTGTTATATAGACAACATACCCTCGGGAGGTGGTTAGTCCCCGAAAAAAGCCACGCCAAACAATTATCAAGGATACTAACACCCCCTTCCAGCGTTTAAGGTATCAACCACAGCCAGAACATTTCAGCAAAGGCACCTCGACCATGATCAGCCCGGGTTGAACTGCAAGCAGAACCTCCCGGGGGCCTGCTGATTCCCGTTCTGCCAATTTATACCCTTGGTAAGGGTTCGGAAGCCAACACAACATAAATCATGCGGCTTCCTAGAGTTTTATTCGCTACAACAAACGAGGGACCCCTTCCCCACTTTACCCGAAAAACAGAGTGCCCTGGATAGGAGTACGCCAAAGCAAAGCCTGTTCCCCGGAGGGTGAAGGGGAAAGGTGCGAAACTCCTTAGTGTGGCCAACATACATGTTGTTTTTTTATGAATGAAGTCAAATTGACTGAGTCTAGACATGATAGGCTATTGAAGTTCCTCTCGCCTGGATACCTTAGGTGGTGGTGTTTCAATGCCGGGCATGTTCCGGGAAGGTGAAGGATTGTCTCCTTTTCGTCTTCATCATGGCAACTTCTGCAGAAGTCGTTATAGGGTAAGCCTAGTCTTCTAGCGTGGTTCCCAAACGAGCAATGACCTTTGATGACAATTACAGTGACTCTCAAGTGAGATATGGACAGTTTTAAGAGTTAGTTGTTCTCCTAAATTTAATATGGGGCCACAGATTCCTTGATAAATCAAATAAGGGATCTGTGAACCATTTTTTCTGGGCACATTTCAGAATAATAATATTAATTTTCCAGACGATGATAACAAATTGTTATCGAAATATTGAAAATAAATACTGTTGATTTCTTTATATAAAATAAAACGATCTTTAGCTGCAAAAATAAGAAATATTTAAAAATACTTTTTAATCAAAGTAGCTTTTAATTATATTGGCACTGATTTTTTTGCCTATTTTTTTCCTTTTGTTTTGAAAAGTTTAAAAGGATAACCTTTTCAAAATTGCAGATGTATGTGTGTACTCGTAGTGTGTCTATTTTGCTTTGTATTGCAAACCCTTTTAAACATATTTAAGATTAAAATTGAACCAAAATTCCTCCAGGATTCATATATTTTCTGCCTCCTCGTTAGCTGGCACTAGACCTCCTCTTGCTGGGGTTTTAAATACTTGAAGTCAACATTAAGAAAACTGTTGAATATTGCTTAAAAGTCATTTGGGTAGAGCGTGCAAAATATGTCTCAGGATGAGTGAAGCTTTTTGCTGTATATGAGGTTTTGAATTTTTGGAAACCAAGAATATTTCGAAATATTTTTCATTTAATACGTAAAAAGAGAAGCCAAGAAATAAACATGTTAAACTGGGGAAAGAAGCTAATTAAACCAGTTCAAAATTTCGGAACCAGTTTGTTCTCAATGCAGACGATGATTTCAGTTTAAAACGATGTTGTAGCCTATAAAGCTTTTTTTGAATTGTGCTTATAAGTATAAAAGTTTTGTTGATGTCATTAAGCATACTTCCCTTTTAGTTTTATATCAAACATTAACACAGTATATGCTTTGGAAGAAGAAAAAAAAACACAAAACAAAATAACAGAAAACTTAGATGAATTAGAAAATTTTCAAGACATTGTGTGCCAGTGTGGGTTTGCCAGAACGTATGTTTGCACGAAAGTATAAGTGTATAAAAATTTGCATTCGTCTGTGTGATTAAATTGAGATCCGTAAGAAAAGGGTAACTTGTAGTTCGTTAAAGGAAAGGGATCAAAATATATATACAAGCATGGGTGTAGCGTTTGTTACCCGTTTTCTATATCAAGCTTCTTGTTAGAAATCTTAAGAATAGTTTTGTGTGAAGCAAAGCACTCACACATGCACATCCTTCTATACACATTTCAAATATAAACATATACACAGAAAGAAAAAGCTTGAACTAAGTATTTTCTTCTTGGTTTTCACACGATTCGTACGCAAAAGTTTAAGTACAAATAGCACACGTAGTCTGAAAATAAGCAGAAAACGGGATTTTTTAAGAAACACAATGCCGTAATGTCTTAAAACAAATACAAAGTTGTTGAATGAAGTGCTGAATTCTTAAACCGAGTAAAAAAACCAAAGCAGAGACACAAATACATATTGGGTATACAATTTAATAATGTAGATGTGTTTGCTGGAAAAATGCGCTTATTATAATATCAAAATGAATTCATATAATATTTAGAGTTTTGGCCACCGTTAGACACAATTTTTTCCTATTTTCCTGGCAGCATAAGGATTTCGCACCAAAAGCACTGCTTCGGTTTTATGGTAAAAAAAAATGCAACCAAATTCCAATTTCTGCACAAATCGAAACAAATGGTATTCAAAAGGGTCAAGATCTGGGCTATAAGGCGGGTGAGCCTAAATCTTTCGCTCCAATAAATGCTTTTTGACCGGTCTTTCAACATGTGTGCGGGCGTTGTCATGATGGAAGATCATGACCTAGTACCTGGTTGAATTTCGTTGATTACCCTCTTCAAACGAATAAATTATCTTCGATACAGGTTTTCATTTGGTGTTTTTTGACCCGATTTCAACAGCTTATAAATCAAACAACCCTTCCGATCCCAACATATACAAAGCAATACATAGGCGTCATAAATATTCGTCTTGGTCGTTGCCTTGGCTGGTTGACCGCTATTTACATATGACTTTTTACGTTTGGGTTTATCCTAATATATCCATAACAATATGATGCACAAATGACTTCTTTTTGTAGCGTCAAATCATAATTTCCGACACACCAAGTTTTCAATTATTCTCGGCTTCAATTTATATGCGACTGAATATCACTGCTTTTGAATGAATCCAAATGCTTTCAAATACAGGCAACTGGTTGGTTGTGTAACTCCCAACGATAACGCAAGTTCTTCTTGCATTTGACATTAATCTTCATCGATGAAGTATTGCCTTCCAATTCCTCATCTTGAAACTTTTTCGGCTGACCAGGCCCGTCCTTGTCTTCTGTGCCGAAGTCACTTCCTTTAAATCGCACAAAGCACACGTTCACAAGTTTTCGGAGTTGATGCAAGATTTTTGAGTTGATAAGCAACTTTCAGCAAATGAAAAACTTTCCCGCAAAACATCTTTTCTAGGCACAAAATTCGATATTATTACAGCGATTGAAAAAAATGTGTGTTTACACTTTAGTCTATCGATTACCGGGTGTCCCAGAACTCAACGTTAAGCTGTAATAGCATGACAAGATTAATTGTAACCTTCGTGCGAAAAATCAGAAAAAAATCTAAGAAGCAATACAAGGGCTGAACTGAGTAAATTGGTTTTTTTGATTCTCTTTCTGACTTTTCTCATAATAGTTACAATCAATCTTGTCCCCTATTACGGTTTAACGTTGAGTTCTAACACACCTTGTATAATGTTACGTCTTATGTTGTCCAAATCAACATTATATACTTGTATACTCTATACATATGAATGAGCTGCTGAGAGACAAGAGTAAAAGGTTCTCTAAGCAAAAATGCTTCCCTTTGTGGTTAAGAAATATTATTAGAATATTTTTCTTTTAAAATTCTCATTGTTTTATTCAAGATAATGGAATATACAATTAAATGTTCTGTGAGAAAACATGTTACCTTTTGTGATTCAGAAATATTCTTAGAACATTTTTCAATTTAAATTCTCATTGTTTTATTTAAAATAATAGAATATATTGTTAAATGTTCTCTGAGAAAAATACGTCCTCTTGTGGTTAAGAAATTTTATTGGCACGTTTTTCTTTTTGAATTCTCATTGTTTTGTTTAAAAAAATGGTTTATATAGTTAAATGTTTGAAGATAGTTTTCAAAAGTTTTCAAGTTTATTGATAAGTGATTAGAACAGCTTCTATGAAATTCTGGCATATACACAGCTAGGCAATATAAAAACCAAGCTGTATATATTTTTTGATTGGTATATACCTGTATATTATTGTAGCAACTCTTAGAACAATAGACTTAATTGTTCTTTGAGAACAATATGTGAGTGTTATTAAATCTCTTATTTCAAATATGGACTCGGGATTAAGTATCTTTACAATTCTTGCACTTTAAGATTGGTTGGATTTTAGTTTTTCTCAAATCAAGCTCATTTGCGGCTAATTTTAAGTGCAGCTTTGGGATTATTTATGTATAAAATCTTGAGAGGTTCTCACTGCGAAGGTGGCGGTTTTCACAGCCTATTGTCACATAGGGGCGTTTGCTAGGGTGATAAATATTCCAGTTAATGATTTCTGTAGAAGTTGAAGAGCTGCAGCGAGGAAGAAAATATTGAGTATATCATCTGTTGATACCCGGCGCTCTATTCTATCAGACCGCTGTATCTGGGCGGACTAATATTGTACGGGTTAGCGGATATATAGGAATGCGGGGTAAGCGGATTGGTTTATTTTATTGGTTGTCGGGTTGGTTTGCATCTAGACAGTCTGGGGATGTGCAAGGCTGCATATCTCCTTCAAGCAACACACCGGGACCAAGACAGAAGCGAAGTGAGCTGTCGGTCTCATACAACCAGTCCACCCAACCTAATCTCGCCTAACCTAACCATGTCCAAAATTAAGTATTTAGTGCTTGAATAATCCGTACTTGGATCTAGCACAGCGTATTGATATAAATCCGTACTTATTCTTGACCCCGCTTGGGATTAATTTAATTACGGCTGGATAGAGTTTTATTTTCAGTGTATGTTGTATGTATGTTTCATTACAGCACCATGAGTGCGTTTGGCAACAACACGACAAAAGCTATGAATTAGTGCTTAGGCTTGACTAAACAAACTGCTTACACAATTATTTGAAAGTTATAAGCAATTGTCTGAGAGCATGAGTAGTAGTAGGTGTATTGCCACAGTGTGCAAGTTTAATAACCCCCAAAATAATCATAAAAAAGTGTGCACACTCTCGTCTCTGCCAGTGAAAGGAAACTTTGTTGTTAGGCTGTAAAACTTAACGTCTGTTCAGTTGAAGACATGTTTTCTTTTAATTTTGCCTAAATTTATTTCTGTGTGTGTGTGCGTGTGTGTGCCTGCGTGTACAAGAAATAAAGTGTTTGCTTATGTATTTTTATGTGCTCCTTGCAAAAATTTTTGGTTAATTTTCTTTTACTTCACAAGACTTGTCGTGTTTACTTGGCTGCTTGTTATTATAAAGGATGTTTAGACTTCTACCATTTTTTCTACACACATACATATGTATATATGTATATACATACATACGTACATATGTATATGAGAGTTGTCTTCGTCTTTATTGTTGTTGTTTTGGTTTTCTTTATGCAAGTGATGAAGGTGTGCTCGTGTGCGTGTAAGTCACTTGGCGTCTAACATGTGCCAATGTTAACTAATGTCTTGACGTTGGTACACAATAGTCTTCTATGAGTAAAAGATTTCTGACAGTAAGAGAAACACTGAGTCTTACAGCCTGGGTGTTTATACTTGTTTTGTTTTTTCGGTATTACTTCCTTTGCTTCGAAGACAAGGAGTGTCTAGATATTTTATTTAAGGATATTTTTGCAATAAAAGCTCCCGCAGAGGTGAAACAATTTTTATTGCCAACATAAAACCCAGCCTTTTATAAGGAACGTTAAGCCATTTGTTCCTTAACTAGAAGCGGACCCTTACTAATATCTACTAACACTTACCCAAAACCCAGGATTCATCAACAACGTTTCTTCATTTATACAACTTTAGGTGGCTCTCAATAAAAACATTCGTAAGACAAAAAGTAAACGTACTCGTATGTATGTTTAAGTCTATTCCTATACTTATTGGCAACTTTGAAGTTGTTCCCTTCATGAAAAACAAGGCAAAATGTGTCTACCCTTAGCAAAAACATACAACCTCATATGCTCGTTTTTGTTAAAACCTGACCGTCTTTATATTTCAGAGTCACAAAAACTGAAAAAAAAAACAAACCCTGGCACCCAGGCAGCCAAATCCTTAAGACTCTCTACAGATAAATATTCATCTTAGAGAACAAAAATAAAAAACAAAAACTTTTTTCTTGCCATTTGAATTGGCAGCTTGATATGTAGGTAGCATCTAAAATGCTTCGCCTTCCTGTGCTGCTCCCAACCATCACTACTGACTGCATGGCATTGTCATCCTTAAGTTCTTGGCAAATTTTTCTGTCTGCTGAATTATTTAAGATGAAGGAATAAAATTCGTAAGTAAGAAGAAAAAACAAAATCAAACAAACAAATTCAACAGTATAGCAAGACATTGTTACTGTATTGCTAAGCCAACCGAGCAGCCACCTACACTGCCACACAGGGGTGCCACTCACTTATTCACACACATTTATTTTGTTGCTTTGGCTTTGCTAGTCCTTGGCAGAGTCAAAAACACATGTGTGGGTGAGTAGTTTTCTATTCGCATCCTTGCTAGAAAATTGCTGCTCGTGCTCATCAACATCAACAACAACTTGTTACAGTTTTTCATTTTTTTTCTTTTTCATTTTGCTTCTATTTATTTCTGTGCTTTAGAGGCACTTTTCACTTCAGTTGTTTCAGTGTTCTGCTGCTTAATAATTTTCGGTTTCTTTAAGAAATATGCCCAAAATTCAGTTTGATTAGAAAGAAGAGTTTTCTGTAAAAGAAAATTAAATTGAAAACTCGTTAAGGAATGTTATAGAATGAATAAAAATTAAACCATTATACTAGTTTCTTAAAAGCTTAAAAAAAAAAAATATTTTTATAAAACTTAAATCCATTTTTGTTAATTTTTTAATGGTGTTTTCTTAAAAGTTGTTTTTTTACAAAAATATTTTTTAGGTTTTCGTGGGTTTTTTTAAAGCGTTTGGTTTCAAAAATTGCTTTTTCAAACCGACTTTTTTTTAAGTATTTGATTTCTTTTTTATCCTGGACTAGTACTCAGGGGCTAACAACTATATATGCAGTAAAGAGAACTAAGAAAATAGTCTATGAGGATAAGGAAAGTAAGAAGAATAAGGCCATCTTTTGAAGCGATCCACGCATCGATCCAATTTTTACTTCTTCATTAGGCCGAAAGTGCTGGTCAGCCAGGCCGTGTGCCATTGATCGAAACAAGTGATAGTCCAAGTGAGCAACATCTGGAGAATATGACGGATGGGTAGGACTTTCCATTTCAATGTTTCCAAGTATGTCTTGACCGCTTTCCCAACCTGGGTTCGAGCATTGGCTTGCTGTAAAATCACTTTTCATTTGTCTCGTTGGATTGCGACCGTTTGTATTTCAATATTCGATAACGATCGCCTGTGCTACGTTGAGTGTGTCCCACTAAATACTGAGGAGGACCTTGGAACTGTTCGGTTAGGAAGTCGACGTGGAAGCAAGACCGAAATATGCCCATGAATTTCTGCGCTTGGGATTATCGTAGTGACCCCGTTTTTCGACCCCAGTCACATTGCGATGCAGAACGACCTATCGTCTTTGCTTTGTAAGCAGCTGGTCACAAGCAAACAAACGCCGTACAAAATCTCTCGGCTTCAACACTTACGGCAACCTACGAGGTCTTGATCAAAGCTTGAATGATCGCGGCAATTATTGTTATAATTATAAATAAAAATATTTCTTGGCTTTAGCCAGGATTGAACTCGAGCTATACGAATGATATCAACCCATTATCATATAATATTAGAAATATTAAAATAAAGTTCGACTATTTAACATTGATACATACATAATAAATTATCGCTAGTTCTCAAAAAAATGTAAACAAAGAAAAAACAGATAATTAATGTGTGTAGAATCAAAAGAAATACATGGAACATATAAAAATTGGATACTTATGCAAAGATTTAAATACAAATTGAAAAACGAATCAGTGAAACGTTTACGCAAAATATGTAAACATCAGTGTGATGCAAAAAACAACCGTCTGAACACCTAGTTGAGCAATAGTGGTTCAGAGAGCGAACCAAGTGTTTCATATTACCGTGTGAACATGTTATAACCACAACAAGATCAACAACTATAAATATTTAATCTTTTGCCAAAGCATAAGCTCGCATGTGTACTTGAAGATAATTTTACAAAAAAATATTTTCTAAGCTCATGTTACCATTTTTTTAATATCCTTAAAGCAACAATTTAGAGGATCTTATTTAAAGCAGCACATACATATATTTTCAACTAAAAACTCTGTCATACAAAGTAAACTCTAAGTCATTCCCTAATGTTCATCTGAAGTGGGTAACTCTTGTTCCTGCCCAGAACGTAATATTGAAAGACGCTTTGACGTTTTCATGAAAAGGAAGACCATCGTCATGGCAGCAACAATAATCCCCCTTCCCAACAACTACAAAACAAACAAATGTATTTTTGTGTACATTTGTTTTTATTTCAAGAAAGGGTCTCCCTCCCCCCTCAAAGATGCACACAAAGGCATAATCATCAAAATACTCACATAACAACTCTGGCTAAACTCTTACCATTTTTGCTTAAATATCCTTTTTTTTTTCTTTTCTTCTTTCTTTTTCTTATACTTGGTTTTCTTTGAAACCAATACAGCAGCCAGCCAGCCAGGATGGCTCAAATGTAAGAAGAAAAAAAAAAGATTAATAATGAGAAACAGAAAAAATCCATACACACACATACATACACTTAAATGAATGAAGCAAAATGAAGAACCGTAGTAGATGGGAATCACTTGGAATTGATGAACAACATCAGAACTAGTGATTCACATTCACATACAAAGTCCCTTTTACAGACAGAAAATGGTCAGAGATGTGAATAAGTCTAGAACAAAAAACCAAAAAAAAATGAAAAGTAAATGAAAAAAGAAAAACCATCGGACGTTGCTTTGGAATAAAATGCTGGCAGAGAATTTATCTTCTATGAAAGTATTACAAACTCTACAACGAACAAAATTATATCAAGAAGAAGAAGAAAAAAAACAAACATTTTATTCCAACAAAATTTTATGTTTTTTTTTTCTCTTCTTTTCTTTGGATCTTTACAATTTTAGTTGATGAGGAAGGAAGTTGAACTGTGCAGGGAGTTGCTGACTTTGTAAAAGGGAAGTGGGTGTTGTGCACAAATGTCTAGAAATAAAGTTAAGGTTTTATAGAATTTTTGTTTTTTTTTACTTAACTACGTTGTTGCTATTGCTGCTGTCTATCCCAAATCAAGACGTTTTAAGACAAAATTATTAAAACATGTTAAAAACATTATAGAAAGAAACGAAAAAAAAAAAATTGCTTGGGTTTCGCCACACTCCACTCCTTGCGGGGAGCGAGACTGGTATTAAAAAGGGATTTTTCGTTTTGGTAGCTCGGCAAGAAAACGTAAAAGCCAAAACTGTTTGCTGCCATAAAGTGGTACAAAAACAAAGTTTTACAACTTCGGCAAAACTGCCTGTTTTTCAAAATTCACAGCAACAATACCTTTTGCCACAAAACTCTGCCAAGTTTAAGTTGAAGAAAAACTACCAGCAAAAGCTAATCCTTACACCAATATGAGTTTGCAAGCTTTCGTTCAACCTCACAGAACGCGCAAAACGAACAACAACCCCCTTTAGCCAAGCCATCCTTTTAACACCCACTCACACACACACACACACACACACACACACACACACACATGCTCAAGGAAACCGGGTTTTCTTGTTGGCTGGCGTACTTTAGAAAACTTAGAAGGAACATTTTATTTTTGTTTTTAGTTTACTAAGGAAAAAACTAAATGAGAAAATGGTGAGATAAATTAGAAATGTTTTTTTTTCTCGAGTGGGAGCGGGGAGTGGGGATGACTAAAATGAGACTCGAATTAACTTGACTTGTATCTGAAAGTCATAAACAATTTTTTGAAAGCTGCAGTTTTATTACAAAATATAGAACACGTTCCGAAATTTATTTTATTTTTAGCTGAAATCCAAAAACCGTTTTTTTTTTTTCATTAAACTAAAAATAATTTTTTATTGACCTCCCAGTTCGATTAACATTTACAAAATCTTATATAGGCAAAAACTAAAATAACAAACTTTAAAGAGAAAAGCTTATCATTGCAATAAAAAGCAAGTAAAGAAAAAACTAAAAAAAGTATAAACTGATATAAAACAACACTAAAGGTTTTAAGGAAAAAACTTGACAGTATAATAAAATCTAGTTCGCGGATGACGAAGCTCTTCGTTTGTTCGCACAATTACAACAACAACATTGAAAATTTTGTAATTTTTTTTAAATGTAATTGTGCAAACGAAAAAAACAGCTTCGTTATCTATAAACTGGCACTAAACGTTTTGAACTTTTATATAAGCACAAGCTTTTGTCGGTGGCTTCGCTCACCAACAAAGTTTCATACAAACTTTTATCCCCTATTTTATCCCCTTGGGAGTAGGATTAATCAAAATCCCTTTTTCGTGAATGCCTACGTCAGAACATCTACCTGCATGCCAACTTTTAGCAAGATCTGTCCAGTGGTTTGGACTGTGCGTTGATAGATCAGTATGTCAGACAGTCAGTCACCTTTGAGTTATAAGTATATATTTAGACTAGCCGCGGGCAAAAGACTTCGCTCGCCAACAA
Source organism: Thecocarcelia acutangulata (assembly GCA_914767995.1). Taxonomy (NCBI): domain Eukaryota; kingdom Metazoa; phylum Arthropoda; class Insecta; order Diptera; family Tachinidae; genus Thecocarcelia; species Thecocarcelia acutangulata. The sequence continues at coordinate 17,632,031 of OU612097.1, forward strand.
AGTTTTATACAAACTTTCATCCCCTTTTTTATCTCCTTAGGGGTAGAATTAATCAAAATCCTTTCTTAGCGGCTGGCTACGTCAAAATCAAATTTTCAAATGCCAAATTTCAGCCCCATCCGTCCAGTGATTGGGGCTGTGCGGTGATAGATCACGATGTCAGTCAGCCAGTCACCTTTGAATTATATATGTGTAGATATAAAGGGTAGTCCAACCAAAATGCTCGTTAGTAATTGTAAATAGAAGAAAAAATGTTTAAAGCATTACCTTAATGTTTTTTATTATGTGAAACGAAACATCAGAAAAATGGTCACCATGACATATCTCTATCCAAGGGTCCATATTTTTAAATGACTTTGAATCCTAATTGAGGTTTAATATGCCGAAATATCTCAAACTTTACACATAATTTATCTTCTCAATTATATTTGGTATGCTTTTATACATCCCCAAAGAATGAAATCCACAGTGGTGCCAAGTCACATGACCGTGGCGGCTAATTAATGTCGCTACGTTGTGAGACAAAACGGCTATTGAATTTCTCCCACAAACGAGCCATTATTTTGTTGGCTGAATGACAAGTTGCACCCATCTATTGGAACCACACATCGTCATAATATTATCATCTTGCGGTAGCGAACACCATTCACGGTAACTACTTGGCCAACTGCGTTTTCGAAGAAGCATGTACTGTAGTCGCCGCCAGCCCATAAATCGCTCAAACCGTCTCTTTTTGTGGATCACATCAGCTTCTCAACAACCACTTCTGTATTTTCGTTTACCGAAATCAATTGTACTTGTTAACACAACTACTAAGGGGAAAGTGTTCCTCGTCGTAGTACGTTCCGACCCAACGTTCACAACGTCTAAATTTGCGCATAGTATGAAATCCAAAATCAACTCACCTCTTGCATTTGTGTCGGAGCTACCCCACACCATGTAATGTGAGTTTGCATCGGCTCCTATTATTACTGGCAGGTTTCTCTCACCAGCCATCCGAACAACTTCGCAAACTTTAGTTGGTGGTGGTTCGCTCTCATTCGCCATATAACTTGAGACAAGCAGGCAGGTGCCTACACTTGTCTCCCAGGCTGCCGTCACTGTATCTTCATCACTGAAATCAGACAGGATAAAGATATTCAAATTGCTCCTCGCTATTATACAGGACCTTGGCCCACGTGTAGTAGCTTGTAGCCTTCCCTACTTAGTCCACAAACCCTGCCCTTACACAGCCAGGGTTCCTGAATCAAGATAACATCATCCGCTTTCTCCGCCATCCGGAGAAGCAATTAGATAAGATTTTAATTGCCCATCAATCATCCTCCGGAGAGCTCTGCTTTAGCTTACTGCTAACCAAATCACTCTGCTTTCTGTAAGCCGCATGAAGTATCTTCCGAATCCCTTACTAAGGGTTAAAATTGACAGAACGGGGATCAATAAAGGCCTCTAGAGCTTCTGGCTTGCAGACCATCTCGGCGCCGATTATTGAGGTGCCTACCTTGGCTGTAACGTTCTGGCTGTGGTTTAAACCTAAAATCGTAAGAAGGGGAATTAGTTTCCATGATAAATATTGCGCACTATCAGTTTTTGGGGCTAACAATCCTCCCAAATCGAGCCGCCCTAATGTATTTGTGCACATTTTTCTTTTACAAATTACATATTTCCTCACAAACAACTTGCTTTAATAACTCTGGTTTTAAGGCCGATGGCGAATTAATACACGATGAAAACCTTAATTTTGAAAGCGGGTTTTTTTTCGTTTTCTTTAACATCAGCACTGATTGCAAAGCAACAATTTTAACTATTTTTCTAACACAAATATTTAGCGTTAATGATTTTTTCGGACCCCAACTACAAAAAAAAGAGAAGTATTTTTTTCAAGCATAAAATGAAAACCTTTAAATGTTAAATGAAAATGAAAAAGAGACAAATTTATGCCAACTAGACAAACACAATTCGAATGTTGATACAAGAAAATAAACACATAACAGCAAACAGCAAAAAAGTAGTAGAAGAAGAAGAAAAAGTGCCCCGCTAACTATAAAATAAAAAAAGGAAACTAAAACGAATTTGAAAAAAGCTGAAGCGACAAAGAAGACCTCTCCAAGCAATTACAACATCTTTCAATACAACATTGCTGACTATTAGAGAGATGATAGACATGGATTAAAAAGAAAAAAAAAAAGAAAAATAACGAAGGATAGGCAATCAAAAAGAGGTACACATGCAGTGCAGATAAATGAGCCAACGTTAATATTGAACAAAAAAAAAAAAGAAAAACATTTTCAACATTTAGATGTTGATAGCCCCGAATGATGTTGCTGACAACCGTGCAACGTTTCGAATTGCAGACGGTCACTTCAAAGAAGTTGAGTTATGGAGCAAAGTATGAGTTGCTTAACAAAATCTCTTTTTTTTTAAATTTCTTCTACTAATAACATCCCCCGTTTTGTGCACAAAAAGGTTAGATTTGGCTTCGTCGTTCGTCCTTAACCCCTTCTCTGTCCATAAAATAAAGCTAAAAGTATTTGTGTCTTTTTTTCATACTTTAATATGTAACGAGCAAAAGGACCTCTAGCTCGTCCATGTTTTAAGAGCTGGGGTAAAAGTAGCCAACATGCAATTGTATAAGTCCTTTATTTTGGAGTCAAGGGTTGGAGCAGGGAACAATTTTTTAAACCCACACATACACACACGCACACACTCATCACGTGAAATAATTTGTTTTTTTTTTTATATTTTAACCAAATATTGCTAAAAAAGCGAGAAAATTTTAAGCTCTAACTGGAAGAACGCAATAGGGTTCTCTGGCAAACTGTTTCCTTTTCGATTTTTGTGACCTAAAAATAACACTTCTTTGGCCGATATCCTTTTTAGTGAAAACTTGGTAATGTGTTGCACTAACCTAAGAACGTACTTTTCATTATCATAGTATTTACCGCCTACAATACTTATAATTAGTTAAGTAGCCACTTGCTTAATATCCTGTTGTAAATGTTCGTATGCAAGTAGTTGTTCTTGGTAAATACCCTGAAGGAAGTATGGGCATAAGTGTATCCATGTCAATATTTATGGTGTCTTTTAGGTGGCGTTATCAATTATTTAATTTCTTTTTGCTCTCTTTTGTTTTTGATGGATAGAGAATATGTTTTGTTATTAATTTACTGCCTGGCTCACGATGTTCTTTCGTGGCCTTGCTTACAAAACGTTCGTCATAATTTTTAAGGTAAAAACCCTGTCCCGATGCCGTTTATAAGTTGTGTGTTTCCCTGATCCTGTATCATTTGCCTTCTCTATCTCCGATATATCCATTAGTTCAATAATAGTTGGCTATAAGTTACTTATTTTAGCGAACGTTAACGAAACGACATCGTGAGCCAGGCAGTTAATATGTTTTAAAAATTTATCTGTGGCCGCAAGATAGATAACTGATTCTAATAAAAAATAATAATAAGAAGTGATATAAAAAGGTGAATAGAAGGTGCGACACCAGTTAAATATTTTATTATTATAGGCTCTGAAAGTGCTACATTTCCTTAATAGCTTTTCACTATCACGGCAAATTCCAGTCGTGACTTTTAAAAAACTTGGTTCATTCTCACCCTAATGCAAAATATTGTTTGTTCAGAAATATATTTTTTTATGTGTAGTTTGACATTTCTCTCGAGAAATATTTTTGAGTAAAAGAATTATATGCATCACGGATGCGTTTAGGATTAAATAGGACAGTTACAGACAATAACAGTGGAACTAACACATGTCATGAGCGATGTTATCCTGCCGCAATTGAAAGAGCATGACTTTGTGGACATGTGGTTCAAAGAAAACATTTTCTGGGCGCGTAAGGTGGCCAGACTTGAAGTCGCGGATTTATTCCAACCAACTTCACACAAACGCAGTTTCTAAGGGTAATATTCGACAGTCATACAAACAGTTACCACCCGAAATATTTCGGAAAGTTATGAAAAATATGATAAAGGGGGTGTTCAGAGGGCAATAGGCCGAGCCAGCAATTTTCCTGGGGGTTTTGAACAAAGTACAAAGCGTAATAAAAGACTTGATTCATTAGGCAGTATATTTTTATTAAAATTCCTTGTAAACAAATAAAAAATAATTCTACATTTTAATAATATATAGAAAATTCAAGAAAAAAAAAATACTATACTTTTTGGTTGGGAAATTTCTGGAAATTTAGTTCGTTTGGTTGTATTCAAGAAGTTCTGAATCGCCTGTAATTAAGTCTTTACAAAATGGCGAGGGCGGTAGAACGTTTTTTGACAATCAAACTTTTATTACGTAACTCTAATTATTTGTTACGGTGTTTAAATGGTGCTGTCATGGTAAATGGTAATCTGTCATGTGTCAAAACTGGAGGTTGCCATTTGGCTGATATCATATTTTTGTACATGTCCAAATAAGGATTTTTAGGTACAAAATTCTGCAAATTTGACATTTGAAATGTTTAACAATTTTAGTGCTCAGTTTTGATTTTTGTGTCCGCAATGGTGAGATTGAATAATTTTGACCTTTAAGTGAGTACTCAAAAATATGCGGTAAGGTTTGATTTTTTATGCAATACCGGGTGTCCGCGAGAAGGTATACAATTTTGTTTGGCCGCCATTTTTGTAAACATTAGTGTTGACAGCTCATGTTTGGCAGTCATGAAAATACATATGGTAAATTTATTATGTGAAAATATTCGATAAACCAACATCTCTCAATCGTTAAAACATTTTATCAAAATCCATTATCGATTACTGTGACGATGAGAAAGTTACGCGAAATTTTTGCCAACGTGCCATCATTCTGTAGCGAATGATTTCGAAGAAAGAAGTTCTGTAGATGATAGACCCAACAAGCATGGACCATAACGTGCTAAAATACACGAAAGTGTTCAAAACATTCCATAAACCTCAATTTGCCGCCGTGCTCAGAAGTTTGGCCTTCAAAGCTCAACTTAGGCCACAATTTTGTACAAAACTTTGCATTTGTTGGCAGTTGGCACAAGAGCTTCTTCTATGAGACCATTTACGCCGCCGTACATACTCCTAGCGAAAACTTGGTAATGTGTTGCACTTACATAGAAAAAATTATAATAAAAATAAAATCAACAAAATTTTTTAAATATAAATAAAATAATATAAAAAAATACTCCTGGGTATCGTGTTTTGTTGTTGTTTAAAAAAATTGTTGTTTCCGATCAATAAATATTTTTACTAAACTTTTGTTTGAATCCACGAATTCCTTTACAAGTCCGCAGTAAAGCAATTTATTAAATGATTCAACGAATTTCGTTATTGAACACGAAAAAAATTGTTTTCTGTGTACCTAAGAACATACTTTTCATTGTCATAGTATTTAGCTCTTAAAATGTTGCTGGCTTATCAACGTATAAATTTTCGTTCAAATAACCCCAAAGAAAGAAGTCCAACGGTGTCAGATAACATGATCATGGCGGCCAAGTGACATTGCAACCACATGAGATAGAACGTTCATTGAATACTCCGCGCAGAAGAGCCATTGTTTCGCTAATTGAGTGGCAAGTGGTATTGTGCTATTGAAACCACATATCGTGCATATCCGTATCTTCCAATTCGAGCCATAAAAAGTTCGTTATCATTCCGCTATAACGAACACCATTCACAGTTACTGTCTGGCCGGGCTTATTTTGGAGTATCTTTATTAACATTTTACCACATTACTTTGCAATAGAAGTTTTCGCTGGGCTGTAATGGAAACCCCCTAAAAAAGATAGTTGAATAATGTTGAGCATTTTTGATAATGCCATTACGAGTATAACAGAGTTTTTTTTTATTTTTGTTCCTCTAGGAGTGCCTGTTGTAATAACCGCAGTATATTCCTTTTTCTACTTCTTCGTCTCTCTAGCTGTATAGTATCCTTAGAAAAATATTACCCGGTCACAAATGTAGCAATTGTGCAGAAAAGCAAGTTGGCATCCATCACTTCATAATAAAAAATAATAAAAATATATAACACGAAAATGGTAACCAAAGTCTCTGTAACAATAAAATGCTTATATAAAAGTAGAACCAAACTGAAAGTTTGCTTAAGGGAAAACCATGTTTTCCAATGGACATGTAGAAACACAGAAAAAAAAGTCACGGCAGGAACTCCACATATGTACATAAATAGGAATTGGAAAATGGGGAACAAAAAAAAATAATTCTCATTTGGGATACCAGAAATTAGAGGGGACCTCTTGAATCAAATGCTTTGCCCATTACAGAGAAGAAAAAGCAAAAAAAAAAAAACGAATTCGTCGTCATCAGCAAATGCCACAAACACTGTTATTGTAGCAACACAACTGCACACATCACCGCTTGTTACCAGTTTTCTATCGCATGTGCAACAACAAACAAGATTCCTTGAATTTTTATATCTTTGTATGCATGTGCGAGTATGTATGTGTGTATATACAATTGTATGTTATTTTAGTGAAAATAAAAAAAGATTTAAACCTAAGCTAATACATGCTTTCATACTGATAAGGAGTCACAATGATCCCTGTAGCTGGGGAACATAAAATCAGCACCCAGTCAGTTACTCTTACAAACACACACACACACACACACACTAATATACACTCACACATACTTTTACTTTAGCACTAAAACCTTTCCAGCATCAAGGCAAAACGCAAGACAAACTTTTACTAGTCTGCAGACAAAAAAAAAAAAAATTCCTGGGTTTAAGGAAAATAATAAAAAGCAAACCTTATAGCAAGCACTTCATATACAGATAATGATAGAAGTGGTAACCAAAACTACACTGAAAGAAATAGTAATCTTAAAACAAAGTAACTCTTCTATGTGCTTAAGTGGGAAATTATATCTTGAATTTCAAACGAAGATATTTAATTTTAGTGAAACTTTTTACAGCAGTTTAAGCTTTAAAGCATAAAGTAGAACAGAGATGAAATGCGATGGAAAAGAGATAACTAGTAAGCATAAAAATTGTGTTAATTTTATTTAGTTGCACTCTCCGCGCTTTGAACTTCTATCGTTCGTAAGGGTTGCGATTATCTGGGGCTTGTTGGCATAAAACCTCGAGCTCGAATAGCTCGAATAAGAAAGCAATCTGAAATAGTTAAATCGGGCGAATCGCCAGCAAAGGATGCACGCAAAATATCGGTAAAAATAAAATCAGCAAACTTTCTGTCTGAAAGAAAATGATCTGTTTATCAAAAAAAATAACTTTGGATATCATAATTTGCTGTTTATTTTTAAATATGTGTTTTTGATCAATAATTATTTTTATTGAAATTTTGTGTGAACCTACAAATTACTTTACAAGTCCGCATTTAAACAAATTTATTAATTGATTAAGAGAATTTCGTTATTGAACATGTAAAAAAAATTTTTTCATATTTTGTCGGAAAAATCAGTAAAAATAAATATACAAATTCGTTTACAAATAACGACGACAACTAATTGTTTATTATAAAAAACAAACAATGTTATACAAATTTTCTATGCAAATTTCACTTAATTTGTATTATTTTTCTGCGTTGTTTACATTTAAAAATTAATACGCAATATTTTCATGGACTTTTTAGATCGTTTTTCCTTTTTTAATAAAACTACTGATTTGTTTTATTTAGTTTTACATCCCACGTTTCGTTGGATAATCTCAACTTCTTTACGAATGTTTTCATTGTAGCACAACTCAAAATTCAACAATAGGTCGAATAAATATATATTACAAAGTAAATTAAAGATGTCTCTTTAACACAATTCTTTTTAACACAACTCTGTACTATCTGATAGTGAATTTTGACAAAAATCTCTTTTACGAGTATACTCTGTGACATAAAATCCGTCATATGTCATTCGTGGCCGTTTTGAACTGACGTAAAAGTAGCGATGGAGTAAGTTGACAACACAAACACTTTGCTGACGGCTATTTAATCAACTCAACAAAAACATACCAACAAGCCAACTGATCAAGCTGTCAAAGTACTCAACTTAAGTTGCATGTACGAAATTATTCTTACAATTATGTTTTCACAATTTTGTGCTCATATTCTCCTACTTCTACGAGTACATGCTACCGCTTAAATGCTTTTAAGCGTCGTGGCCATAGATAAAACCAGAATTTTCCTTAATTTTAAGATAGTTATTTTTGGGTTTTCGACGACAATATAAAGATTAGTGGGTTAATTAACACGTGAGCCTGCAACCATTTATCTATGCACACTTTTTGTTTGATGATTTCTGTCAACCATTATGACATTCATACCAAAGTGATAATTGGTATCGATCATTAATTCATTTGTACCAAATTTAGAAACTTTAGCTTTTGCCATTTTCAAAATAAACAAAAATTATTATTTCCTTTATATGGGAGGTACCATGCCTACTTTCCCGACCTCACTTATTTTTTGTGTGATAATTAGCATCGACCATTAAATCATTTGTACCAAATTTAGAACTTAAGATTTTCAATATATATAAAAATCAAAATTTTCTCTATATGGGAGGTACCATGCCCACTTTGTGGACCTCATGCGCTTTTTATCTGATAGTTTGTATCGATAATTATGTCACTCGTACGAAATTTAGAAACTTTACCTGTAACCGTTCTCAACATATATAAAAATTAATATTTACATTTCCAACCTCACACACTTTTTGTCTGATAATTAGTATCGACCATCAAATCATTCATACAAAACGTAGAAACTTTACCTTTAATTGTTTTCAAGATGTAAAAATATCAATATTTACTTTGTATGGGAAGTACCATGCCCACTTTTACGCCCTCACACCCTTTTTGTCTGATAATTAGTATCGACTATTTAATCATTCGTATCAAATTTAGTGACTTTAGCTCTATGCTTTCTCAAGATATATAATATATAAAATAATTATTGCAAAAATGTGTTTTAAAATCAATTTAAAAAATGTATTTAAAAATTAAAAAATTAAAAAAATTATAATCAGGTTGTTTTCAATGTTTCCCAGCTGTCTACATGTCGACATTTCATAGGAGCTACCCTAATCATCATTAGACTTTGCAAATTTTTGGAAGATATTCTCAAACATTCAACTTTATTCAGATTGTTGGGATATTAAGATGAATATTTGAGAATATCCTTCAAAGGTTTCCAAAGTATGCTGATGATTAGAGTAGTTCCTATGAAATGTCGACAGCTGGGAAACATTGAAAACAAGCTATTTAAATTTTTTTATTGGTATCAATGTTAGAAGCTAATATAGTGAATAGAATCAATAATCAAAAAAATTTATTTACAATTTAATAAACTTATTTTAAATTAATACATTTTTTTCTCTAACTGTTTGTGCCATCTAAACTCTACAACTGTTCGAATAGGGAAACGAGAAATTGTTTTTCTTGTCTTCCGAAAAATATGAAAAAAAAAATATATACAAAGTTTAGAAATAAGACCCTCTTAAGCAACATTCCTTTCTCTGGCACCAGCGCACAATTCTAAGCACATTCTTGCTCACACTTGTCTCCTTACACATGCAATCATTTTAAATGCGAGCACACACAATGCTACAGCTACATACAAATACATACATATATATTTGGCAAACAGCTAAGACATCATCCTTAATAAAGCACAAGACAAGACAACAATTTTTTTTTTCATATATCTTCGAAATGAAATAGAAGGAACACCATGAACTTTGTTGCACCCTTGGCAAGCTTAAGCAACGAAAAGCAAATTTTTGCTTAATTTCGAATACAAGAAAAGGGTAAAAGAGAATTTAAAATTCATAGAAACTGAATCTATGCAAGTAAGTATGTGAGTACTCGCTTTTACTTACTTATGTACTCGTATGTGTGTATGTACATATGGAAATATGTTTGCTTTTATATGCATGATTTTGTTAGGGAATGTTCTTGTTGGAGTGTTTGTAATGTTGCAGTCTTCATGTATGTTCCATATGAGATAAACTCTTGTCAGTTTTTCATAAATTTTTCTATATTTTTTTCTATCTTTCTTTGTTTTTTTCCAAGGCTGGGAAGGAGGTAATAATTTCTGGCTCAAGAGCACAGTTTTGAGTCATTTAGTTTAATGAATAAAAGAACAGTTTTCCTTTAGAGCCAAAGTAGCCAAAAAAAAAAAAAAAATCTATTAAAAGCTATACGAGTATAACAGCGTGCAGGAGTGTAGCAAAAAAAAAAACTGCTTGGCTTAGCAAAAAAGAAATTTTGTTGTAGTGTTTTAATGGCAAAGTGCTTGTGACAGTTGATGCAATGTCTACTTTTTAACTTCTGTTTTTGCTATTTGGTTGGCTAAAACTCTCAGAGGAATTAAATAAAAATGAAACTAAAACTATGTTTTCTCGCCGTTTTTATATAATTTGGTAAATTAAGTGAGTAACTTTCATGGCTTCAGCCAAGTGCGTAAGAAAACTATATGGGTCCTCATTATATAATAATATTTATACGGAAAATGGGTTTTAATTCAAATATTTTCACAAAAAAATATTTTTTTTTATGTTGATAACAATCAAAAAATTATCAAGGATGTTTAAATTTTAAGAGCCGATGTTGATTTTGAATTATTTAAGAATTATTATTATTTAACAATATTTCTTTTTATTGCGATAATACTGGTATGGTTCAATTATGTATGGAATAAAATATCGATCAACTGGCGGCCCACCTCCATCCGATGGTTCAAATTTTTGATGACGCTGATTCATAATAACAATTTTATATAATATCGGATTTTTTTTATAGAAAGTTTGAGCATTTATTGTGAAAAGTTTGTTATAATTTTATAAAATGTTTGTAATGCGGAATTATCTGATTTTTCTTCGCATCATCTACAGTCTATATCATTTGACTATATTATTACTTCTGAGGTTACATATTACATTAATAAACTCAAGCCATCTGTAACTAGTGGGCCCGATGGCGTTCCGAATTTTATTTTAAAATACTGTGCGCAGAATTTGGCGCACGCGGTAATTATATTGTTTATAAATATGTTATAAAGATGGGATATTTTTCCAAAAGTGTGGAAGGAGTCATATATCATTCCATTCATATTCATTTTTTAAGTCTGGATACAAATCTGATATTAACAATTACAAAGGAATTGCAAAGCTTAGTGCTATTCCTAAACTTTTCGAGCAATGCTTGACCCAGTCCATTTGTCATCAAGAACAATCGCTTTTGAATACTCTTTAGTCAGGCCAATACTGGAATATGGCTCCATTATATGGGACCCTTTTTATAATGTACATAGAGATCGAATCAACTGAGTTGAGTTGTAAACCATAAAACATGCATGACGATCAACTTGATTGAAAAGTGCTGCTTCATCTGTACTCATGGATGGTATAAAATTTGAGGAATCGCATGCTCTTGATGTTCTGGGAATGAAAATACAATGTGATGTTGGCTGGAATGATGACATTTTTCATGTTTCTAAAGAAGCATTCAAGTGCCTTGGGTTTTTGAAGAGGAGTAAAATGTACTTCACTCCATTCGATCTCCTTACTATTTATACCACCTACATCCGACCGAAAATGGAATACAACTTCCATGCTTGGGCTGGTGCTTCAAAGTCTCTTTTGGGGTTACTCGACCGTGTGCAGGAGAGGGCGAAGAAGCTTATCGGTGACAGTAGCTATCTAACTCTGGAGCATCAATACAGGAGAGTGCGTTACTCTGTTCTATCGTTATTACGATGGATTTTGCTCTGACGAGATTAGGAATCTTGTTCCCGAAACGCGTACATTTATACGCAACATACGTGCATCGTCCAGAACTGACCCATATGTGTTCGATTGCCCGTATTACTGTCGTACCACGCATTACAGAGATAGTTCGTTGCCTGCAGACGCGTTTCCTAACAAGTCAAATATTCAGAAACACTACTCCCTCTTTCTCCCACTTCGTAACCTATTTTCCTAGTTCCGGTGCTGTGCACTGATTATGTAAGGGCCTTTCCCTGAGTACTAATCCAAGATAAAAAAAGGTAAAATAAAAATTAAATTTTTTTATTAAAACATATTGAAATAAATTGGCTTATTGCATGGGGCAAGGGGACGCACAATAGATCAATATTGGTCGCAGTGCAAATGACCAATGAGGGCCTTATCCCATGCACTAATAATATTAAAAATTATTGCATCTAATTGGTTACCAATGGGTTAATTTTTTCCTTAATTTGTCCAAAATGCTTAGTTTGGCTTTTCTCTTAATGTGGCTACAAAACATTTAATTGTTTAAAAGTTATTAGTTTCGCACGGAATAAGTAGGTGTTTGAAGCATAGCGCCACGCATGAGATAATTGGGTTCTTGAGGACAGGCGACGAATGTCAACCACGGAAATTTACAACGCGTGGTTAAAGAATTTTTTTTTTTTTTTACAAAACTGCGTGGTCAACCATCATACTCTTCTTGTACGTGGTTTCAGCAGGATGTGGCAACTGCACACACAGCCAAAGCTTCGGTAAATTTGTTTCAGGAAAATGTTCTCCAAAAACCGAGCAGTCACCCGATCGTACTTCCATGGACTTTTTATGGGCCTACCTCAAAGAGGGTGTTTATAATGATAATACTCTAGCTCTTGTGGCTTTAAAGGAAAATATTCGTCTAGAAACTAGCTCAATTGAACCAAGTTTACTGCAGCGCATGGCGCAGAGCACAAGATTCTGTTTTGAACAGTGTGTTCAAATTGACAGAAGACATCTGGATTATCTACTCTTAAAAAATAAAATTCACATTTGCATATTATCGTTCAATGTTGTTAATAAAACTTTGTATCAATTATTACGTTTTTTATAAACCAAATTAGTTAGTTAAATTGAAGCCTACAACACCAAACAAGTTTAGTTTGTACCTCTAGGAAAAAATATTCTAAATCTTGGCTAAGTTGTAAAACTTAAACACTTGCCTGTTCAAAATGGAACTCATAGTACTCTCGTATTGGATCATTTCTTTAAACAACGCAAATTTTTCATCACAACTTGTTTATTGTCTATGCTCTTAAGCTAATAATATGAACTACTCCGGTCTGAGATGGTTACGTAGATATGTGTATAACCACTACAACAAATAAACAAATACTCTTAAACCTCTACATGCACACACACACACACACACATACACATATTCACTTAATATTTCCAACTACTTTATGGTAATTAATATATGCCACTAAGAGCTCTATAAACATAGAAAGACAAACACTTTCTATGATGGCGCACAAGTTTGAGGAAAACGAAAAATCATAAAAAATAAAAATTAAAAAAAAATATTGCTCGCTTGTATAAAGTAAAATATACTATAATTCGTATCTAGTAGATTGTGTTTATTATAATGTTATTGTTGTTGTCGTTGTTGTATGACTCTGCTACAAATGCTTTATGCCACTCAAATAGATTTGCGCGTATAGAGTAGAACTAAAAGCAACAAGAAGAAAAGCAGAAAAAGAAGAAGAAAAAAAAGAAACGAACTAAATAATATTTCTGCTACTGCCACTAATTGCAAACATCCGCCACTAGGAAATTGCACCTGTTTTGTAGGTTATGAGTATAGAAAGCAGAAAAGGAAAAAATAAACAATAATAACAAATGTAGGAGGATGAAACACACATAAAACAGCAAGAAACAAGGTTTTTCCACAATAAGACAGTGATGGAGAAAAAAGTGAAAATATTTTGAAGAGAGTTTCTTTTATATATATAATGTAGTCTAATATGAGCTGTTTTTTGAGAGTAGTAAAAGTCCACTTTAAAAAAAGAAAACTAAGTTAACAGTATCAGCAGAATTATTAAAAATGCAAAAATATAAATGCTAATAACTAAAAAATAAATACCGCTTGTTCAGAGGCAGCAAACGCTGAGCAAACAATGCGGGCAGTTGTGAAAAAGATTTACATCAGCACCTGCCTTGCGGCCTTATCTGATGATGGAGCAGTTCCACGGAATGAATTATTCACAATTCACCAGCGCCCCCTCGTGGCTTACCAGGCTCACACAGGTAGCAATTCTTGCCATATGATTGTGGTCATATGAGCAACTTCTTGCTGAGGAGTTCGGACCTTCTAATCCCTCCTGTATGCAATTTCGCAGCAATCAATGGAGGACAAGACGTAATGAGTTGGTAGGCCGAAGCCCACTAAGAGCATCAGCCCTTAAACCAACTCACCCGTCAACCATCACCACAGGCTCCTTGCAGTACAGGTATCTGTTGTATAGGCAACAGATCCTCGGGAGATTGTTAGTCCCCGAAAAAAGCCACACACCAAACAATTATCAAGGATACTAGCACTCCCTTCCTGCGTCTTAGGTTTCAACCACAGCCAGAACGTTTCAGCCAAGGTAGGCACCTCATCCATGATCAGGTCGAACCGCAAGCTCAACTACCCCGGGGGCCATGCTGATCCCCGTTCTGCGAATTTATACCCTTGGTAAGGGTTTCGGAAGCCAACACAACATAAGTCATGTGGCTTCATAGAGCTTTGCTTGCCGCTCCAAACGAGGGGCCCCTTCCCCTCTTTTCCCTGAAAAACAGAGCGCCCAAGTTAGGAATACGCCAATCAAAACCTGTTCCCCGGGGGGACAATCCGGGCAAATACCAAAATGCATATGGGATTCAATATGAGATGAATATAGAGAAAGAATAATTCAATGGTTCGGTGGCTGAGTGGTTAAGCCAACCGTTCATGATGCGTCATGACCCGAGTTTTAATCTGGAAATGGGTGTGGATGAGTACTGTAACGACTGCGAAATAGCTAGTTATCCCCCAGCTTAAAGATTTGATTATTATTCTTCTTGTTTTCTTCAATCACAAATTAGTATTGTAAAAAAAATCCTTCTTAAGAAAAACTTCTTGAACTAAAACCCGGTGTGCAAATGTACAGAAACCAAATCTAACAGTAATTTTAATGAGCCTTCACAATTTCAATAGATTTCTATTTGGAAGTAAAATAAACAAAAACAATTTTGCTGCTCAATCCCAGCGAAAACTTGGTAATGTGTCGCCTAAGAACATATTTTTCAATATCATAGTATTTATCGCCCGCATTATTTATAATTAGTTAAGTATTAATTATTTATAATTAGTTAAGTAATTAAGTAATGAGTTGTTTAATATTTGTTGTGTATGTACGTATGCAAGTAGTTGTTCTTGGAAAATATACACACGAGTTTATAATATTTGTAATGAAAATTGTATAAAAGAATTTGGGTAATACTTGGGTTTTCTAAAAATTAATTTAAGGTGATAGAAACGGGTTAAAAATGTTTACAAAATAAAAAATGCAGTAAATTAATATATGCTTTTATAAATTTTGCTGTTCTGGCAATTTTACTATTGGCGTCGTTTGTTTTGCTGCCATTACGACTTACAGGTTACGAATACCCAGTGTAAACGTGATGTTAGCAATACATATGTGCTACCAGCCTCGTTCAAATGTATTAACTATAAATTTATAAAATGCTAAATTGATAAATCACAGTACTAAAACCAGTTGCGTATTTATTTCCATGGCGGCAAAAAAAAATTTCTATGAAAAAGGTTTTTAAGAATAAAATTTAATATAAATGGTGCTTGTATCCAAAAAAAGCTTTTTGAAAAAGCACAATGCAAAAATGGTTTTATAAAGGTGGCATTTACACCATGATTTAAAGTCATGTCTTTTTATATTATATAAAATTATCCAATACCATTTATACAAAACATTTTCAGAAATTTTGATAGTTTTTATCGAGAACAACTGGTAAATCAAGGCTTATAAGCTTCTTTAAGGACTTTTTTATAATGACATTTTGAAATAATTATTCGTAAGCGAGAATGATAGGTACGAGTACTTGCCTCCAATGACATCACCATGTCAAAATAATGACTTAAAATGCCAAAGTGGAAGTAGTGCAGAGTATGTTTATTAACATTTTAACACATTACTTTGCAATAGAAATTTTCGCTTTGATACTATCTCAAAAAGGAAGTGGAATAATTCCATTCCTAAGACATATATATAATATATGCAATATTTTTGCTTTTATGAAAAGATAATTTCCCAAAATGACCTGATTTGTTGCAAAACATAATAAAATTATTATATAAATATATCTGTGGTATTTTATCACAACAGCTTAAGTCGAGATAAGATCAAAAAAAGTTTTGAAGGGAAATATGAATGAAGAACTAAATTTGAGAAGGAAAGAAAATAAACCATAATTGTAACTAAATTTTGTGAATAATACGAAATATTATTTCTGCAAACAAGAACACCATATTTATTCAAATAATCAAATTAGCGGCAATTTTTACAATTTTTAAAAAGCTGCTATGATAAAACGCCACAGATATAATAAAAAATTATTTAACATGTGCCATTATTTGTTGCAAGTGCCATATTTTGCATTGAATTGTAGATCCCTTTCAGTGAGTCTAAAAATAAAGTGTACCTTACTCTGACCTCAATTATATATGTATTAGACTGCTGCTTTTGCTCTGTATGTGTGGAAAAACTCACGTATTTGGTATTCCTGGGTCAGAATTTTCCAATACAGTAGAAATATTCGTCTGGCTCAAATCTAACTTTCGCCAAGAACTATTTTTAATTATAACAATAATTGCTGCAATCAATAACTCTTGATCAAAGAGGACCAAAAAAAATAATTGAATACACTGAAGCTGGGGGACAACTAGCTGTTTCACAGTCGCTACACTGATCAACCGCACCCAATTCGAGCTCGGTATCATGTAAACATGATATATTTTAATACGGCCGCTTAGCCAATTCAGCCACCGAGCTATTATGTTTTTTCGTGTATATTTGTCTCATATTGATCACATATGCAATTTGCTATAATCCCAGTTCTTTTTACTGCATTCTGCTGTCACTGAACAACCAGTTATTGTTTATTTATTTATCAAAATCCGTATGCATATATGTAGATAGTATTACTGATCAAAAATAACCGATCTGATAAAAAATAACCCTTACCAAAAAATAACCACCGTTCTAAATTTTTTCAAAAAGTATTAGCAAATCAATGTTCGTAATATATGATCTTATTTATATTACTTTCTTCTCAATTTTTCTAGCCAAATATCGTTGTTTTGATACCAATAAAAAATTATAAATAGCTTGTTTTCTATATATCCCAGCTATCTATATGTTGACATTTCATAGGAGCTACCCTAATCATCAGTAGACTTTGGAAATTTTTGAAATATATTCTCAAACATTCAAGTTTACTCGTATATCCCAACAATCGAAATAAATTGTTGAGAATATCAAAAGAAAAATGCTCTAATAATGATTAGGGTAGCTACTGATGATTGGGGAGCTCCTATGAAATGCCGACATATAAATAGCAGGGAAACATAGAAAACAAGCTATTAATAATTTTTAGTTGGTATTTTTTAATGAGATTATTTAAAAATAGAATAAAATTTCCCGACTGGAAAAATTAAAAAAAAAAAATATTATAAAAAATTTATCGATAGCAAATATTTCATACTAGAAGTTTATTTAGTAAATGAATTTTTATGATACATGATGCATCGCTAACGAGCTTTCGTGCAAGAATTTATCGTTAGCACAAATTTATCACACAAAAATTTTCTTGATTAAAAGTTGTTATTGTTAAATATTTATTGATAGCAAAGATTGTCAAAGGAAGGATTTTAGATGTAAATCTGTTGTATTTTAAATAAAAAAACTGGTCTTTCTGGGGAAGAGAGCAGAAGAAAATTTACTGGCAGCCGACAAGCCGACAACATATGAAAAAATCGACTTGCACCGTTAAAAAAAAAAACCCACTTTATATATTTATATATCACACTGAAGTACTCGTATTAAGGTAAACGTAATTTCATTGATTGCTTTAATTCTTAATTTTTACAAAGCAAAAACAGTTTTTTTATATATAAAATTCTTTACTTTTTTTACTCCAGTGAAGATTTTTTTTTGTGCGTAATAAATTTGTTGCTCACTGTATATTAATCTAATTGCACTGAGTAAAGTTACAATCGTATAATACAGAAAGAACAAAAATTCTCTAACCGATTTTTTATTTTATGCCAATTTATTATTAAATTTACAGAACTTGTTAAAATAAAAGACACTTTTTTACATTGTAATTCGTCTGCATTATGAATCCCAGCAATAATTTCTTATAGAATTTCTCCTCTACAGAGTCCTTGTATTTTTTGTTTACTTTCCCCTTATTTTGCTCTTAATTTCCACATCCTTAAATTGCAAATTAGCACAGTAATTTTTTTTTTTTAATACTTTGCGCATTTTTCAAACATAATTTTTGCTTTTTGCCAGACTTTACTTGAAACTTTCTTGAAACTCCTTGAGAATTTATGTTGAGTAATGTTAACTTTCAAGTGATATAAAGAGTCCTGAAGACTTGTTGTTGCTGCTTAAAGTACTCCTATTTTATGGTATTTATAACTGGTTTATGGAGGATTTAATAACATTTATGTTCGTTAAGATATTCAACTTAAAGAAATTGTCTACGAAATCTTTTAAATCCTTTTAATCGACTGAAAGGATGTATTTACAAAACAAACAAAAGATAATTCAGAAAAAATGTCGATAGCAAAACCTAAAAGAAAATAACGATAAAATTTGGAAAATTTCTTGTAAAAAATATTTGCTTTAATAAAAAACAAATATTTTATAAAATAATTATTTAGAGCCTGTTTCAGGATTTCGAACGTTAACGTTCGCATAAATTAAAGACGGTCAATACACACATTTATAGCACAAAAATAAAATTTTTTCTAATAAGTTGATACATTTTATGCTACGTTTTCTTTCAGCTCAAAATTGGATTGAAAATAGAAGTTTTTGAGACACAAAATTCTTGCGAACGCAAAATTTCAAAATCGTGATACAGACCTTTAATTAAAAATTTATCGATAGCAACACTTATTTATAACAAGTTTTTTTCATAATGATAATTATATCATCTGGCAGATGATGGCATCGGCAAGAAATTTTTTAGAGAGTTTAGCGACAAAAAAACTATTTATTGCAAAATATATCGATATCAAATCTTTATCGCAGAACATTTATCGATAACAAAAATAAATAAAGTTGTTTGATTTATTTGACCTTAATGAGTTTTGTTTTTTTATTTATTTTTAGGCTCTAGGTCTGTGTATTTTAAATAAAACTCTTTTTTGTTCTATTTAATATTAGTTTTTTTATTTCCGATATTTCGAGTACCTTTGGTACTCTTCTTCAGGAACTAACAAAAAATACAAACAATTGTAAAAAGATTACGTTAACATTGAAAATGAAAATATAAATAATTTTATCACAAATAAATTTTTATAAAAATGGGAAATAATTATTACATTAAATGTTTGCCTTACTTTTAGTAAAGTCGTCCGTCTTATTGTATTAAATGTTAATCGTTTACTAATGCTATATGCATGCTGTCATGCCTATAAATAAAAAAAACAGATAACAAAAATATTTATACATGACAAACTATTTCCATCTAAAGCCTAGTATTAAGATGGAATGTGCGAACATTTTTCAGCAACTTTACTTATTTCGTACTTGCCTATTTGGCTACAATGTTGCCTATTTGCTCTGTTATTTATTTCGCATTTTTAATTTTAAGTATGTCTGTAAGTATTTCGTGTGAAAAAAGCTTTACTTATGCTATTTTGCAGACACATTTTAAGTGTTCTTCGCTTAAGGAATTCAGTACTGCCTTTCGCAAATATTTCGTACGAAAGAATTTTGTATGCAATTTGAGGGATATTTGCATTAAACTTTTTCCATAATTTTTTCCATTTCAGATAAACAAGAATTCAAGATTTTTCCATTTTAGTTAAATAACAAAAATTTAAAACGGAAGAAAATTTATCGATAGCAAAATTTCAGAACAAAATTTATCGGTGAATAATTATCTATTGAAAACTTTAGAAATTTTAACAATAGTAAAAACTTTATATAAATTATTTAGTTTATAATTAAAGCAGTTTATAATTAATGCTTCTGTAATGAATTTCATTCAGGGAATTTATCGATAACAACAAATTTTTTCCATAAAATATATGAATAACCAATATAGATCACAGAAAATTTATCTCTAGCAAAAATTCTCAAAAGAACAAAATTTTTTCTAATTATACTAAAATCAAAAGGTTGTCAAACAGAAGAAAATTAATCGATATCAAAAACTTCATAAGAAAATCTATAGCTAAAAGATCATCAAAAGCCAAATTTTTATATTCAAGAAAATTGTGAGTAGTAGGAATTTTTTACTAGAAGTTTATTTAATAATTAAAATATATGATAGATGATGCATTGGTAACGAACTTTCTTGCGAGAATTTATCGATAACAAAAATTTTATCGTAGAGCATTTATTAAAAACAAACATTTTCGAAAAGAAAAACTGGTACAAGAAAAATTTTTAAATCTTGAATATAAAAATTTTACAAGAAAATTTATCGATTAGAAAGATGCCATAAGAAAATTTATCGGAAATGTTTCGATAGATAGTAAAAGTTTTACATTTATATAATAAGGAAAATGTATGATAGCTGATGCGCCAACTAACTTTCTTTTTAGAATTTGTCAATAACAAAAAAAAAAAAATGTCATAAAAATAGTTACCGATAAAAAATATTTATTGATAACTAAAGTTTTCGAAAAAAGTACTTTAAATTAAATTTTTCTATAATTTGAAAACAAAATTTGGCAACGATAGATTTTTAAAAGAGAAGAAAATGTATCGGCAGCAAGATTTTAGAAACAGAATTTTATAGACGACAAATATTCAATAGCAAAAATAAAAAATTTTTCGTTTGGAAATTTTTTTCAACTAAATTTATAGCTAAAAAATCATCGATAACAAACAAAATTTTTACCGAAAATTGATCAATAGTAAAAATTTTTTGGGAGAAAAAACTATAATTTGTTATAGAAAGTTTAATGAAAGCAAATTTTTATAGCAGAAAACTTATTGATAACAAAAAATTTCAAAAGACGACTTTTAACCAAAATTTTTTTCTATTTTGAGTACAAAATTTTTTAATAAGATTAACTTAAAATGGAACAAAATTTTTCGATTGAAATAATTTCAAAAGAAAATTTATCAAACATACTTATAACGATAGCACAAATTCATTTAGTTAATGAAATTTTATGATAGCTGATACATCGCTAACGAGCTTTCTTGCTAAAATATATCGATAGCACAAATTTATTAAACAAAAATTTTATCGATAACAAATTTGTACTGCAAAATATTTATTGATAACAAAGATTTTCAAAGGAATCATTTAAGATAAAAATCTGTTTTATTTTCAATAAAAAACTTGCCAACAAGAAAGTTTTTAAAACAGAAGAAAATTGAGAGACAGCAAACTTTTCAAAATAAATTTTATAAATGAAAAAATATTGACAGCAAAAATATGTTATCGAAAATTGGACGATAATAATCTTTTATATTACAAATTTATTTCTTAGCTAAAAAATATGATAGATGATTCACCGCTAACGAACTTTCTGCCCAGAATTTATCGATAACAAATATTTGTTATAAAAAAATTTATTGCTAGCAAATTTTTATCACAGAACATTAAGTAATAAGAAAACTTGAAAGAAGATATATACAAAATCAAGTTTTCTACTTTGAATACCAAATTGGCCAATAAGGGTAGTTTAAACAAAAAAAAAAGTATATCGATAGCCAAATTTAAAACAAAAATATAGACGAAAAAAGTTATCCATAAATTTTTTTTCTCCGAAAATTCATCAATAGTAAGTATTTTATATAAGAACTTTTTTTATAGTTCAAACATATGATAGATAATGTATCAGTAATCCACTGTTTTGTAAAAAGTTATCGATAGCAATTTTTTTTTTTTAATATTTATTGATAAATATATTTATGTTTGCCGTAGAAAAATTATTAATAGTAAAAATGTTCGAAAGAAGTTATAAATCGAAGAAAATTTATCGATAGCAAAGCTTTTTTAAAAAAATTTAGGGACGAAAACTTATCGATAAAAAAATTTTTCTTTTTAAAATTTTTTATAAGAAAAAATTTCTATGTAAAACCTGTATTTCTAAAATTTTATATATTTCCAAAATTTGTTAAAAGAAAAAAAAATTTTATGTAAAACCTGTATTTAATAAATAAATTGTTTGATAGAAATAGCATCAGTAAATAACTTTTCTACGAGTGTTTATCGATAACAAAAATTTTTCATAAAAAAATTTATTCATAACAAGTTTTTATAAGTTTTACGGGGATACGGGGATCGATAAACCTTTTTTTTTTTGTTTAAACTACTCTTATTTTGATTCAAAGTAGAAAAATTGTTTTTGTATATATCTTCTTTGAAGTTTTTTCTTACCACTAAATGTTCTCCGCTAAATATTTGTTATCAATAAATTTGTAAATAAAAGAATAATCAATAATTTGTTATCAATAAATTTGTAAATAAAAGAAATAAAGTTGTAAATAAAAGAAGTATATATCGATAGCATAAACTTCCAAAGAAGATTTAAAATAGAAGAAAACTTACTTATAGAAAAATTTATAAAAAAAAAATTATAAGACAAAAAATTCTTAATAAAAAATACTTTCCTTCGAAAGTTTGACATTTGACAACATTTTTTTTTATAAAAAAATTTGTTAATAAATAAAATATATATTAGATGTGGCAGCGATGGCAAACTGTCTTGTGTAAATTTATCGGCAACAAAAAATATTTATAGAATATTTATGTATAAAAAATTTTTATCACAGAAAAGTACAAAAAAAAAAATCAAATGTTAATAGCAGATATTTTTATTAAGAAAAATTTTTTATAGCAAAATTAAAAAAAAAATATTTGTAGATGATAAATTTTGCTCGCAAAATTTATGAGTGAAAAGGTTTGCAAGCAATAAATATTTTAAGCTACAACAGACCTTTCAATTGTAAAATTATCTATAACAAAACTTATTTTGTATATTTCCCACACATTTACCAATACACTGCTCAATTATATGTGACATGTCTCATTATTAGCTGAAAAGTGTAATTAAAAGTGATTTTTCAGCAGACCCTTTGGCTTCAAAAAAAAAAAAAAAAAGAGAAAAACATGCACAAAATCAGTCTTAACAATTTTCTTTTCTAAAATTGTAGTGACATAATATTTGTTGGAATTTTTGTTCTTTAGTTTTGATTGTTAATATACATATATCTAGTGATTTATTTGTTTTTGTTTGTATAAACTTGCAATTGTTTTGTTTTGCGTTTTATCAAGATTTTTTCCAATTGTTTTGTTTGAATATTAATCAGACCACAATTACACGCAGATATTTAAAAGCTATAGTAATAGTGTAAGGAAAAAATAAATACAGTTCCACACAGCCACACTAATATTTACGCTTTAGGGACAGACAGGCAGAGAGACAGACAGACAAGCAGATAAATATTTATTTCTTCTAAATATTCACACGCATTCAAAATAGATCGACAGATGGATGGACAGACGGACGGACGGATACAATCACATATTAAACACTCTGCTCTGGCTTGGAATGTTGTTGCATGAACGCAAGTGAAGTGGCATAATGCATTGCTAACATACTTGTATAGAAAACAAAAGCAACAAATATACAAACCGAATGCACTTACTTATGTGGCCATGGTTTAGACAGGCAAATCAGCATAGACAAAAAACAAACTGACACACAGGCGAACACATTGCTTAGGATAATGCTAAACAAACTCTGTTACTACGCATACACTTCCACAGCAACTAACACAAGTGCAACACACGCATATTTCAGTGCATCCAAATCTGTGCTTTCATGCGTGTGTGTGTGTGTGTGTGAGAGAGTTTGTTTGGGTATGTCTATAGCAAACACGCACGAAGTTGAGCATAGCATACACTTAAGCATTGTTTGTAATTATGTATGTGTGTGTAAACGTATTCATGTATATGTATACTTGTGCTGGCTTTACTGTTTGTGCTGTTTTAGTCTGATCCATATTATGGCCACGCATTATGTTAATAAGTGTAAAATGGGACACACGCCAAAACAAAAGCAACCGCAATAACAAAAAAAAAAAAAGAAAAAAATATTGCAAAATAAAAAAAAATTATATTGAAATATGAAGAAATCAAGCCTGAACAGAAATCATGACATGCCACACAATGGGATGGAAAAGATGCAATTATGAAGAAAAAACATTTTATATGTGACATATGCAAAATTAAAGTTATCTGTAGAGAAATTAGTTATGATCAATAATATTTTAAAAAATATTGTTCAATAAAAAACTATTTTATAAAAGTTATCAATAATTTATCTTTTAATCTTCATAAATGTTCTCAGATGACAGTCCATAGGCCAAATACTCGCAATGTATAAACTATGTAATAAAAAAATTTAAGCCAAATGTTAGACCGTCGGTGTTGTTCTTGATTGTGAGCTTTACTTTAATGCCCACCTAGACTATATTATACCGAAAGCTTATTCTGCTTGCTCATTTGTTAGAAGCAATTGTCAAGACTTTTCGGAACAAGTGACCTAGAGAGCTCTGTATACAACTTTTGTCCGGCCGAAATTTATTTATTGTTCATTCGTTTGAAGTCCCATTTATAGTGTACATAATCTACAAGCCTATATGGTGCTACGGAATTCAATTGCGGGGCACCGCCTCAACATCTAACATTGAAAAATTCAAAGACCACAAAACCAAATTCTTTGAACGATTACTACAGCTCTATGGCACGTAAAAAGTTCACGAATTCATAAGGATCTGTGTGTTCCACTGGTGGAAAACATTGTGGGTAAGAACCCACTACGCTTTCTTTACAGGAAATTTTCTTCCTATTTTTGTGAATTTTCGACCCATTGTTCATTATTATTATAAACTACTGAAATCGCTGCCAAAGATGCCTGTGATATATCTGGCAAAATAGCGTATAGAAGGAACAAAAAACGTACATGTTGATGGGTCTATGATTTTGTTCCCATTTGATTATTTTTTCTTTGCTATCACTTACATTCATCGACATTAGCACCAAAGTGGTAAGTCGATCTAACAGACGGACGGACAGCCCACATAACGAAAATTGTTTTCCACATTCGTCATGGCATTTAAGTATTGAAATGTTTTGGATATGTTGCCAGAATTAAAAAAAAAACAATAACAAAATAAAGCACAGTGCAAACACAAGTCAGCGAACAGTTACAGAGAGACACAAACGTGGGCAGTAATGAAGCATACATTTGCTTGTAGCCGGCCAAAGCATCAAATCATGCACACAAAACGACAGCACTAAGACTTGTGTAACAGCAAGCCTCGATTCTCTTCAGTTACGAGATGGTGAAAGAAATCTGATAAAGGGATATGGTGTGAAAAACAAATTTGTTGTGTTAACTGTCATATCTAATGGAGAAAGTGTCAGCTTCACTTTTACATTCAAATGCTGCTGATAAATTACTAGTGTCAGTTTTCCAACAATAATTAGGTGCCAACTAACAACAAACTTAGGGTCACCCTTATAAGTCTTCGTACTAGCAGCACAGTAAATTTTTTCTCATACGAAAGATATTGTTAGCGAATTTGAATTTAATGGAATATGATATTAATATTAATCATACGCCAAAGAAGCCCCTTTTTTGAACTAAATGTATAAAGGGATTTTTTTTGAAGAGTGTGATCCACGCATTTAACGCACGATGTTAATTGTGAGTCATACTTTAATGTACTGGAAAATTCAACTATGAAGCCTTATATGAAAATTGCCTTTAAAATCAAAATACATTTACCATTATCGCAGCAGTCTAAACCTGCAATTTTCATAACTGAAATTCTTAAAGAGAAAACAATTAGCGGCCTTATGTATAACAAAATCCGTCTGCTAACTAACTAGCTGCTAAGTTTTTTGTATGTAAACTCCCAGTAGGGAAAGATAGCAGCTAGTTAGTTAGCACAAGGTTTTTTATAAGGCCGTAGATCTTTAGAGAGCGGTCAAACCATAATGCACAATATTAATTGAGAGCCATACTTGAAGGGCAAGGTTTTTGCTCAACTTTATTTGCCATTTCGGTGTTTCATAGTTTCACACTTACAATCACGAACAAGTGTAGAAGTGAGCAATGAATACTGTCAAAGCCTTTCGCAAACATCGCCGTTAAAAGCAAAATGCGGTTTCTGCACTTCGTGAATCCTTTTGCCAGCATATTCGACAGCAAGTGTCCACAATCGGCAGAATTTTGTGGAAATTTCAACAAATCAAATCTGTAGGATATGCGTAAGCTCCTGCGCACGTGCTTAGTGTAGTTTAGGGGCTAGCATCATCAGATTTATATTCGAAAATAAGGCCGTCCAAGCAGTTACAGTGAATGGTGTTCGCTATCACGTGATGATAATATACTATGTGTGGCCAGTAATTGAGGATATGGACCAGCACGATATGGGTTTCTAACATAATGGTGCCACTTGTCGCACAGCCTACCAGACAATGGCTCTTTTGTGCAAGGAATTCAATGGCCACACTATCTCATGTTATGACGATGCTAATTGGTTACCATGATTATGTAACTTGACACCGCTGGACCGCTTTCTTTGGGAATATTCAATCAGCAAAGTGCACGGCAATAAACCAAAAATAATTCAATAGCTAGGACATGAGACAATTCAGCACATTAACGACTTACAACCACAATTATAGTTCAGATACTTTGAACAAATGGACAGTCGAATAGAGGTATGCTACCGGAGCCAAGGCGAGTATTTGGTCGTTATATATTTTTTTATGCATAACAGCTATAGATCATTTTACTCATGTCACATTCATTTTGTGCAACCAAACATGTGCGCCTATCCAAATTAACAACTTACCTGCTCCGCAGCACAATGAAGTCAAGTACGGTGGTATACATCTCGACTACAGTCTAACGTGGAAGTCTCACATTGAAGCAAAAGTCACTCAGTTGAAACTAAAAACAGCGCAACTAAATTGGCTTATGAACAGAAAATCGAATTCAGTTATGGGGCACCGCCTGGACGTCAAACATTGAAAAAATTCAAAGGCGACAAAACCGAATTGTTCGAACGATTACTGCAGCTCCCTGGTAAGTAAAAAATTTACGAATTCATAAGGATCTGAGTGCTCTTCTGGTAAAAGAGTAATTTTCTAAGTACGCGGCAAGGTATGTCAGTAAACTGGAACTTCACCTAAACCCTCTTGCGCGCAATATTGTTAATTTTGGTGGCCACACTTAGTTGAGAAGAAGGGATACCGTTGCCACCATCACGACGTTCAATAGGTGATTTCACCGATATAGTTCCCGCATTCTAAAACTTTTTGTCTAGCATTAGCCGGACTTAAGTAGAAACCACATTTTTTTCAGATCTTAATACTTATTGTCAGTTCATTTTGAAGATTGTATGAATAAAAAATGCTTAAAAATATATATCGGGTGCCATAATAGAAAAAAATCAAGATAATTCTCTGAAAATCGATGGCTGATTTGGTAGCATACCCGACAAACAGTCTCGAGGTTGAAAGTTTGACTCCAGCCAAAGACCCTAGGTGTTACAGCAGCCAAGCAAAAACTACGTGGTTTTAGTGTTAAAAAATCAATAAACATCGTGCGTGATGGTTGGATCACTCTGCTTTTCAAAAGAATATTTCAAGAGCATAGTAGTTCTAGAATATATAGGACCTTCTAATAAACGGAAAAATATGCTTCAATTTCAAATCGGTCAGTACATATATATATATAAATATATAAGTACATATATATATATATATATATATATATATATATATATATATATATATATATATATATATATATATATATATATATATATATATATATATATATATATATATATATATATATATATATATATATATATATATATATATATATATATATATATATATATATATCTCAGTTGTTAACAAAAATATTTCAGTGAATTGATAAAAGAATTTCATTTATTTACAGCAACCTCAATTTCTTTTTGTTATTTGAATAAAATAGAAAAAACTTACTTACTCACACACATGAATAACACGCAGTACGAATTTTGCTGCACTTGTAAATTTATTACGGGGCCTCTGTTCACGATTTGGAGGTTTTTTTTTCAAATATTATTTATACTAGTACTCCCTCATTTCTATATTGACTAGCTTTTAGTGTTACAACAATAGCAACACCTAAATGTATGCTGCACATTTTGCCTGCTTACTGTTTGGCTGTCCAGTTTTTGATGTCCTGCCCGCTTGTGACTGCATTGCCTTTGGCTTGTGTATGTATTATGCGCCAATGACGGCAATTTCGATATGCAGCTGTGTGCACATACTCCAAAACACCATTTTTTTTTTCTTTCTATCTGTAATTTTTTTTAGTGTTTTGCTTTATTTATATAAAATATTTTATTTTTATTCGCAATTTTCCATGTCACTTTTATTTCTCATTTTGGCCAATTTTTAGCCATCTATGCAGTTTGCAAATAGAATGAAAAAAACACAATATTTAATATAGGTTTTGTCTTTTATTTTAGGTTTTTTTTTAGTTGAAAAGAAAAAAAAGCTAGTCTGTTTATTATAAAATGTGCATGAGTTGAGCTAAAATAGACTGGAAACATATTTCGTTAGAGAAACATTATTGAGGGCTTAGTGCGACAAACAAACGCCAACGTACTTTTAGCTGTTAATGGTGTTTGCACTTTTCTGAAATGTGTTCAAATTTACACCTGTAATAATTAGAAAATAAATTTTATTGCATTTAAAATGATTCTTTTCTTAAAAAATTTTGATTTTTTAAGAATAGTAGATAGAATAGAAAAATAAGCGCAAATTAATAGTTTTAAGCTCCAGGCTTTTCAAATATATATTATCAGGAATGTTCTGAGAAATGAAAAACGCTTAAGTTTAGCGTTTTCGATTTGAAAACGCCAAATAGGTGTTCTGAGAAACGTATAACGCAAGAATTATGGTTTTGCGATTTGAAATCGCCAAATAGGTGTTCTGTAAAACGCATATCGCCTAAAACTGGCTATTTCAACTCGCATGTGTATATTGAAGTGAACTGATTGAATTTGCTAAAACTGAACTTGCAAAAGGCAATAAAATTATTCACAATTAAAATTTAATATGTTTTCTTTTTATATCAATAAAAAGTTGAAAGAATTGTACACATTTCCAATTTAAAAAACTAATTAAAAAATTTTCTATTAATTGTCAAAAATTTTTTCATTTTATATAACTACTACATACATATATAAACTACCGACATACGTATATAAAACACATGTTGTATTTTTCAGAATAAACGCGGAAAGCACGTTCCTTGGAACACCTAAGAATCAATTAAGTGTTTTTCAGAACGCTTTGCGGTTTCAGATCGCGCGTTTCTCGGAACATGGCTGTATGTTTTATAAAAAGTGTTTCTCATAAAAGTGTAGAGTTTTGAAATGGAATAAAATAAGGACGAATTTTTTAACTTGACATACAGTTTGCTTTAAGACCGGAGCACTTAGAGTCCATCGTACGTTATCCGTCTCCTTTTAAAACTGGCGTATGCGAAGTATGAATTTGGCATAATCGGTACTTTATTAACGGATATAAATTATACTATTTTTTTATATATATTTTTTAAATTTATATTTATTATATTTTGATTTATTTTTCGGAGACAGCACAGAAAGCCGAACACAATTCGTTTACAAATTATTTTATTTTTGAACGCAAAGCTAAATCAAAATATACAAAAAATATAAACTGATAGTTGTTACTCGACGTACGTTAACATTAATACTTTGCGTTGTCGGAGAAGTACGGAATATGATATAGCTGATGAGAATACATGTGTTTATTTTTTAGTTGAAAAAACACAAAAAATAAATGAAAAGGCTTGTTTTTTGTGTTTTGACAATTGATATTATTAAAGCATTTTTCCTTTTAAATTCTCAATAGTTTTTTTAGATTGTTGGGGTATAAAGTTGATTGTTTGAGAATATCTTTCAAACATTTCCAAAGTCTACTGATGATGAGGGTAGCTCCTATGAAATGTCGACATATAGACAGCTGGGAGACATAGAACACCAGCTGTTTATAGTTTTTTTTGATTTGAAATTTTTTCTTTGTCTATTTTAAAAAATTTTTAATTGGCAACGTTAGTTTAAGAAATTTATCTTCCTGTTAAATTTCTAGATAAATTCAGAATGTCTTTCAAAGAATATCTTTCAAAAATTTCCAAAGTCTACTGATAAAAAGAGTAGTTCCTATGAAATGTCGACATATAGACAGCCAGCTGTTTATAATTTGTTTTTGATTGATATAAATTTGTTCTTTGTCTATTTTATAAAATTTTTGTTTGGCAGTGTTAGTTTAAGAAATTTATCCCCCTGTTAAATTTCTAGATTAATTGAATGAAGAGCTCAAGTCTATTTTTTATATTGTAATTTAAACTTATTTTCAATCATTTTTCACTTTTCTCCCGCCCTGAACAAACTCAAAGGAGCTGCAATTTGTTTTTTGTTTTGTTTTGCCCAGCAACACGATAAACAGGCCAGTCAGTTCCTTTCCTAGGACATTTTCAAGTTGTTGCTATCATTTCCCTTAAGAGTACAATGACGCCTACAAAGTTAAAAGTGTGCAAAACTGAAGTGTAACTGTTTGTTTGCCTGTCTGTCTGTCCGATACTCTCTGTGTGTTTGTTTGTTTGCTAGACTTTGCATGCACGCATACGTTTTCGCACATATTCCTTCAGCGGTAATGAGGAAGCACTCCTTTGCCACATGTGTATTTTGTTGAACACAAAAAAAGGCTTGGTCTTTTTGTTGCACTTATTTTCAATAAGTATTTGTAAAATAAAAGATGTAAAAGTATATAAAGCGTTTTTCTCCTTTTGATCTGTATGCTGGCGTGTGACTATGTGTGTTTAAGTTTTGTATATAGAAAAAAGTACAAAAATAATTTACAGCAACAATAACAAATACAACAAAAAAAAAGGAAAACGAAATGACACCCTTTTGGTGGCAACAACAACAATAACAAGAAAAACAACACCAAAGGAACAATGACATTAAACATCTCAACGGAGTTGTATATTTTTTGTTAATAAAAACACAATACAACAACCAAACGACTTTCATGGAGTTGTGTTTTTTTTTTTTTGCGCTGTATATCTTACTTGCAACATTGCTGCAGCAGTCAGTCATTTGTTTGTAAAGTGTGTTTATAGGTGCAGTTTGTGAATCAGCCGTTTACGCACTATTTTGTTTGTTGTTGTGCGAGTATAACAAGCACGGACAGATGTATAGAAGAAAAAAGACAAAAATAAAAAATTCCCTACAACATACAACATACAACTTGCTATTGTTGTTGTTGGCTTATATTATTGTATTCAAAAAGGCGGAGCTTTTTTTGATCTTTTTTCGTTGTATGCGTAACAGACGAACTCATTTTTTTTTTTTAACTTATATAAGTATATATATACAAAAAAAAAAAAAAACACAACCATCACGACGAATTGCAACAACAAATACAAAATTAACAATTGGCGCCATATAAACATGAAATGAGTTATAATTTCCATGTGCAAGGCTGCAATATGTAACAACAACAACAACAACAACGAACCCTTACCAAACAGAGCAACACAAAAAATGGGTTATCATCATTTTAATCATTAACAACAACGACGAACGATTCAGTATGATGAGAAGAAAATTTCTGGCGATTTACAAAGAGCTCATGAACAGCGAGCCTGGACATAAGTAAAGGCTTTTTTCCAATTACATTAACCATACGTCTTAAATCGCTTAAACGGTTTTGCTGCATGCCGCTAATTATAGAGAGCATTGTTGTCTCAATGAAAAAATTGGCTCTTCCTTGAAGAGGAAACTCTCACAGTACGAGTATTATCTAAAGTCCGTTAATTCCCGTTAAAATCTCGATTTTATATGAATTTTTTTTTTGTATTAAACAGAAAAATATGTTTTCAATAAAGAAAACATGAAGCAGTATTTATGTTTTATTTTGTAAAGGGTATTTTATAAAGAGGTTTATAACTTTGAATTGTAATAAAACAAAAATGATTTTTTAACATGAAATTAACTTTATTTGAAAAATAATATGCTGGTATTATAATTTTCATATGACCACGGCCACGGCTGGCTCGGATCCAGTCTGATGTGGAGGTACACTTTTCGTTGATATTTGCCGTTATTTTTAAACCTATACTGACAATAAAGCGGCGAGTGCAGTTTCGATTTTATTGGCATAGACTAGCAACTTCATATACCTCCACAGGATTTAGTTTAGCGGCGTTAACTCCGAAACATGAAACTAAGCGATTATTAAACCTTTCCTTCAATACATCAGCTTTGGCAAGAGCTGTGTGTTGTGTCGTCTGTTTCTTTCATTATTATCTATAATTTGGCCCTGTATCCTTTCCTTAAACTGCAAAGAATTTTTAATAATTTATTTTGAACTATTAGTCATCTTCTTAAGAATATTTACCACATACTTACAAAGTTCGTAAGATGGCGAATTAAAAGAACAGATGGGTCTTAATGAAAAATCTGCTTAATGAATCTTTGGCAATATTAATATTAATGCTATTTTTCTCATTATTAGTTAAAATCTACTTTTTAAATAATTCATCTACTAAACTATTATTTACCTTCTGTAGCCTGTCTATAGGATCCTTATTCATTAACTCATATTTTGATATATCCCCAACAATTTATTTATCCTCATATCATTGTCCTGCCTTTATATAGCTACCGTAGTGTTACCTTTATCTGCGTTTAAAATAAAAAATATTCTTATTTCTTCTTAAAAAACTTTCTGCCTCCTTAACTCTATCCAACATAGATCTTTCCCTACTAGCTAATGGCATTTTAAATGGTTGTCAATAATAGTTGTAAACCTATTTCTTGCTGTTTCTTGTTACTCTTTATTATCAATTGTCTGTAAAAAATCTTCACTATCAGAAATAATTTTCATAACCGGAAAATTCTCTCTTCTAACAGGTAAAGCATATTGTTGTTCTAGCGATAGTATCCATTTTATATCCCTAGGGAAATCTAGATTTGTTTTATTAACAAACCATTTATCATGAAACCTAATTTCTAGATATTTTACTTGCTGTTTTTTTAGCTTTTCAAATTTATTCCTATGTTTTAGCTTTATCTTCTCATTGTGTATTACTCCTCAAAAAATAAGAATTCAGTTATTTCTTCTAAACTTAAAAATCTCTCTAAACTTCTTATACACATTACCTTCTCTCTTTGAAAAAATGTTTCAGTAATGCATGTTTCTCCTTAATTGCTAATCTTAAAATCTTGCCATGTAGATGACGTTCATATTCCGTTACAGTGTCTGGAAAGCTTCGCAATATGTCCTTGTTGAAAATACTCGACAAATTCGTTGTTGTATTAGCTATAAGCCTCGGAATGATTCCAGCATTTCCACACCTTACCAGCAAGGTTATGCCTGCCTTTGTATTAATTATTTTATTTCTTAATGATTTAAGTTGATTGATGATACTTCTAACGTGTTGATTTTTCTTGAAAAAATTGTAATTCAGTATTAATCCCTCTTAATTCGTTCCCATTGTATTAAATTAAATATTCGTATTATTTGATCTTGTTTATATTGTTTTCTTCTAAATTTTCCAGCTAAAGATTTTGATTGATTTTTGTTTTTTATAAAAAAGGGTTTAACGGTATTTTCTTTTCGATATTTCCATAACAATTTGTTATCATCATCAGGAAAATTGAAATGTTATAAAAAAAATTTTTGAATTTTACATACAAAAAATTCATACACATTAAAAAATTCTTAACAATATTAACAAATTGAAAAAATTAATACATCAAATAATTTAAATTAACAATTGAGTTTTTTATTCGCTTCTGATATTGATACCAATAAAAAAATTATAAATAGCTTGTTTTCTATGTTTCCCAGCTATCTATATGTCGACATTTCATAGGAACTACCCTAATCATCAGTAGACTATTGAAATTTTTGAAAGATATTCTCAAACATTCAACTTTATATCCCAACAATACAATTATATCAAATTATTAATCATCAGTAGACTAATCATCAGTAGACTTTGGATATTTTTTTCCATTCTCAATAATTTATGTCGATTGTTGGGATATATATGTAGTAGAATGTTGGAGAATATCTTTCAAAATTTTCCAAAGTCTACTGAGGGTAGCTCTTATGAAATGTCGACATATAGACAGCTGGGAAACATAGAAAACAAGCTATTTATAATTTTTTTTTTTTTTATTAATATTTAATAATTTGATATAATTGTATCGTTGGGATATAAAGTTGAATGTTTGAGAATATCTTTCAAAAATTTCCAAAGTCTACTGATGATTAGGGTAGTTCCTATGAAATGTCGACATATAGATAGCTGGGAAACATAGAAAACAAGCTATTTATAATTTTATACTGGTATAAATGTTAGAAGCTTAAATAGCGTATTAAAAGTTAATTGATTAATTTATTTCGAAAAAATTTTACGTGTGTTTGTTAAATTATTTTACCATTAAAAAATAATATTTTTAATTAAAAGTAAATGTTCGATGTGAGCAATGTAAACAGTGTTTAACATTTTTAACATCTTTCATGCGTTTCATGAAGATGTTGATCAGAGGAAATAGCCTATTAATGTTATAATAATGTAAAATATGTTTCAAGGCAGCTTTAAACAGGTAGTGGTAGAATTACAATAAATACAACACCAAAAAAATCACATGTTATTTGTTGGTAGAATTTCCGAAAAATTTTCAAAATTTTGTTTCATTTTTGTTTGAATAAGTAAAGAAGGAAAATGTTTACGAATTTACGCAAAGGAAACGAAAGACAGCTGTACTATCTATTAAAGCTGCTTTGATATGCTTCTTCATTGTAAATGTTAATGTAGTTGAATAGTTTTTTTTTTTTTTTTTTATTATTATTTCAATATGTGTTTTCAAATTTATATTATTTCCCTGAAGGAAGTATGGGGTTAAGTGAATCCATGTCAACATTTATGGTTATGGTAGTGACACAGTCAATAAATGTTTTTCCTTGTCTTTTTGATAGATAGAGAATATTTTTTGTTAATAATTTAATTTGTTTTTAAAATTTATGTGTAGCCGCAAGAAAATAGCTAATTCTAATAAAAAGTAATAATAATTAAAAGTGATATAAAAAGGTAAAGGTGAGCAAAAAGTGCTAAACTAGTTAAATATTTTATAATTATAGGCAATCACTATATGTTTTACTATTGACATTTTTTTCACGTGGTGACAGCATCTATTGGGAATCAATACAGTTTTACTATGGACATTTCCCACAATGCGGTAATGTCGTCAATAGTAAATCAGCACAATCTTACTATTAACATTTTCTCTATTGACGCAGTCTACTGGTAGATTTCGTAGGACAAGCCTTTGTTAAATGTCAATAGTAGTTGGCATTAGTAAGGGTACAATTTGTCAGTAGTACTGGTGACATCGTCAATAGGTAATCACTATAGTTTTACTACTAACATTTCCTGCACGGTTTGTATACACAATTTTTCAAAAAAAAAAAAAAAAACAAATCCAGAAGAAGACACACAACGGAGTGTCGACATATTGAAAATAAAAACTATAATTTTTACAAGTTCTAGTGGGAAACAACAACAAATAATAATTTAAATAAAAAGAGTCGAAAAATTAGAAGCAAGCAATTTATATAACTATCACACAGACATATATGCAAAATGCAAACCAAATGTTGTATTTTTTCGTAGCAACTCCAAAACGCCAGTAAAACGCGTGTTCCTTAGAACAGCCAAACACAATTTAGCGCTTTTCAGAACGCCTTGCGGTTTCAGCTTGCACGTTCTCTGAAGATAGCTGATTATGTGTTTTCTTTCGCCTTTTGTCAATACTGGCCATCCTGTAAGAAAATAAAACTTATAGAAGATTTAAAATCTGCAGTTTAAAAACTGTTTGAACATTTTTAATTCTTTCTTTTGCAATGTGTTTAAAAGGCGCGATACTTCATTGCAACAGTATTGTTTTTGTTCTTGAAATGGGTGCTCTCGTAAACATAATTTAAATTATTTCTCTCTGAATGTTTTTTAATTGGTTTATAATTTCAAAACTTTGTTTTTTAATTAAAGTAGATATGTTTATTTTTCTTTTTATTTTTCCTTTTGTATGGATCTATTTCCACACACACTCGAAACTGCTAAATACGCCCTTGAGAGAAAAAATATAATGTGTAAGTTTGTTAAATGTAAGTTTAAAGTTGCTGTAAACTGTATATAT
This sequence comes from Thecocarcelia acutangulata, assembly GCA_914767995.1. Lineage (NCBI taxonomy): Eukaryota > Metazoa > Arthropoda > Insecta > Diptera > Tachinidae > Thecocarcelia > Thecocarcelia acutangulata. The sequence goes on from OU612097.1 coordinate 17,668,335, forward strand.
GTAATAATGTTGAAACTACATAAAATCGCACAAAAATCAAAGATTTTTTAATTTGAATTGAATAACATAAGTCAACACTCATTTAAAGCTGCACATACATATAAATATATATTTAAACATAAATACTCTCACTGGAAATGCATTCAACTGTTACTTGTAGGAGTGCATCAGAGTAGGCATAAAAACTTGCAAACACCCGTGTGTTTGAATATACATAAATGTTTGTTTTGTATGGTTATGTGTTTTTATTTTTTGCTTCCTATTCACTCAATTTATAGAGATCTGCAAACTCTGATTTTTAAATAAATCGAGCGCCGCAAAGTATGCTGTATTTACTATTTGACGTTAATTTAAACAAAAAAAAAAAAAACAAGCCCACATGCAACACAATACAACCAAGGCCCAACAATAAACCGTTGACATGACAAATAATCATAAAAAACACAAAATGATAGATAGAAAAGTGTATACAAGCACAAAATTTTCTAACTTGTGGACGGTGAAAACAAGCAAAAGAACCCTTTCTCTACATACAATAATATGTGTAATGCCCATTTTCGGAGGCTCACGGATACAGCGACACAAATTCTGTTACCCGTCCATAAAAGTTAACTAGTAAATTATTATTTGTAGTAACAGGGGTTGTACTGCATTTTCGCAAACATAAAAAAAAAATCATACCACATTAGTTAACGTGTTAAAGTTTGGCTGCCCGGTAGTATGCTTTACATTTCTTTATTTCTGTTTTCTATTTTGTTGTGTTGTGTTTTGAATTTTTCTATTTTGTTGCTATTGTGGAAATTTTCATTTATACGTGTGTTTGTAGCTATGTATCAATAATTGTGTGCAAGAATGTGTGTGCATATTATTTTGCATGCAATTTTTTCGCGTTGCATACAATGATTGAGGGCTGCCTAAAAGTATGCAATATTTACTCTATAATATTCTGCTATACAGAAGAAACACTCGTTTTTATGTCATATTGTACGTAGCCAGTTGATAGTAGTATTAGTTTTGAAAGTAAAAATTTATAAAAGTGTTCGAGTAGTTTGATAGAGAGTGTTTGTGTTGTGTATTCTTTTGGTTTAGTGTTAGCCTACAGTCTTTGTATAAATGATGCACCACAAAATTTTAAACAATACACAATAACAAAGTAACCCTTTCTTTATAAAAATACTATTTTTTTTTTTTTTTTTTTTTTTGCAAAACAAAAATTTGTTCAGCTAAACATAGAATGGAATGATAAAAATATTGTGTAAAGGTCTAGAGGTAGTAACGTGTAAATGCATGTGGGAGAGCTAAACAATGTATCTGCATAGCATGAGTTTAGGCGTTAGATAGTTAAAAATTTAAAACATTAACATTTGGATGATCGGCATAACTGGCAGGTGATGGGTATTTTGTCTATTCCCATTTTTTTTTCTTTACACTACCAACAGTAAAACTTTTTATAAATTCAGCTTGTAGAAGGGTTATGAGTTGCTGGTTGTGTGTGTGTGTGAAACTAGTGTACGTGTGTAAAACTAGTAGGTTTGAAATTTTTATCAATAGATTTTGTTGGAAAAGCGTATTAGTCTGTCCTTTTACACACTCTTAAAACAGAAATTTTTTCTATAACCCATTAATTTGCCAGTTTTTATATAAAATGAAATTTTATTTTATATAAAATATCCAGCCAGCAAACACCATTTACATCTCCCTTAATGGCCGCTAAAACTATTTCATGTATTTTAACACTAATACCCAGTGATGTCTAGCAAACTATGAACGCCAGAGCGGAAGCTGTTGGTTAAAATATTTGCAAAGAAGAAAAAAAGTTTGCGAACATTTTTTTAGTTTTTGTTTTTGTATAGGAACGTTTTTATTTTGTTTAATAAAAATAACTCTTTCCTCTGAAAAGGCGTTACGTTTTAAATTCTTTTTTTGTTGTCATTTTTATGCTGTGATGTTATTTTGCAGTTTTCTTCACCAGTGGCTGTGATTTAGTTTCATACTCTTGAACTTCCTCTGCAAAAACTGGCCGGCCTTAAAATATACTATAGTTTTTGTTGTGATTTCAATATTTTTTTATTTTAAAGCAAAAATTAAAAATCACCAATGAGTGAATGTGTTTAAACAAGAGATAATTTTAAGGAGGTTAATAATTTGAATTTCAGCAAAATTAGTTGTAAACAATTTTGAGTCTTAAACAACTATTTAAACAAAAGAAAAAAATGGTTATTCAGCGGGTTAAGATATCAGACTTTACTTCTATTGTACTACTAACAGACATATCGGGAGTAGGTAAGGCCGAATGATACAAGAATGCCAAAAAGCGGCCTCGGAATGAATATCGTGATTCATTACAAATAACACAGATGAACAGAAAACTTTTCATCATTTATTGATGCATTTATGCAAATGCTTTTAGCTGTTGTACTCATAAGTCTGTAAATCAAAATAAAATTTTCAAATTAAAGCACTAAACATATTGAAGCCAGGAAACAACCGACTTCAATATGTCAAATATAAAATACACGTATTTATATCCGAACGTTTATTTTGACAACAGCAAGACTACATAACTACAGGTTGTTGTCCAAGCTGATTTTTTATCGCAGTCAAATGAAACTGTTTTCCATTTTTCTTAGCTACAAAATCAAAACAGTGTGACCAGAGTGTAAAAAAATATGTAAAATAATTTAACTCTTGGAGATATATATTTTTTAAAATTTAATTTAATATAAATTTTAGTTTTACAATGTTTGTGGTGTTATACGATTTTCCGTTGCGGAAGAGAAAAATAAAGATAATAAAGATGGTGGCAGCAATATCGAAATATTGAAAATAACAATTTTTAAACCTTTTCTATAAAGAATAACAAAAACAAAGATCTTCAGCTGGAAGAAATTGTTAAAAAAAATGCTAATTTGGTAGAAACCACGCTTGCTTTACGTGTGGAATTAGAAACCACTTTTAAATTTCGCGAAAAATTTATCAACTTATAAACTTCAAAATCATGTTTTTTATTTACAATAATGTTGCGAAAGCCGCCATTTCCACTGAAAAAATAAGCACTTAGTTCTTTCTTTACATTAAGTTTTTGTTCAGTTTTCTTAAAAAAAAAAAGGAAGTCATTATTTGGTGAAAAAAATGTTTTTCAAGTGGACACATAATTAAAACATTTTCAGTTCTGCTATTTAAATAAAGTTATTTTAATATCTAATTTCGTTTTTTTTACGAAAATTTTTTGATAAGTAGGTATTAACTGATAACAGTAAAATTGTATACCAATGTTAGCCACTGAGTATGTGAAAAAGACCAATTTACTCCGAAGAAGAAACAAAGGTAATCATTATTCTCAGAGGCTCCGAGAAGACGGTGAATGAATTCTCTGAATTACTTATTTGCTTTAGAGGAAATATTTATAATGCAATGAACCATTTTGATAAATTTGGGAGCCCAAATAATGTACCCTGAGCCTCCAAATTCCGAAAAAGTACAGCGAGAGATGACAGAATAGTTGTAAGTGCCTTTAAAGCTGATCGATTTAAAAGCTCTATGCAGCTAAAAGTTGAATTAGAGTCATCATATGGTATCCATATATCATCTAGAACTATTCGACAGTGGCTTAATGAAAGTGCCTTACGTGGATACATCGTACTGAGACAACTTTCATCTTAAAAAACAGAACTTAAATCCAGATTGGATTTTGTGCGAAAAAACATTTAGAAAATAACGAGTTTTTATATGGAGTGACGAATCTAAGTTTTTCCGGCAGGAATCAGATGGAAAACGCTATGGATGGCGTCTAGTTAACCAACAACAAAATCTCAGATATACCATCAAAACAATAAATTAATTTACTATCGAAAATGTTTTAATTATGTGGCCACCACTGTATATTAAAAATTAATTTATTTTTAGCCTTTCTTTTCTGTTATTTTTGTTTTTTAATACTCACATACATATTATCTCAAGCATTTTTTAATTATCAAAGTAAAAATTCTTAAAACTGTTACCGAACATTTGCTTTAAACTGCTATGAAAAGAAGTAAAAAGCAGAAACCTCAAACACTCAGGACCACAAATATATACACACACGCCTTCACACATATGTACAGACACACACACACACTATAAACAACACTTATGGAAAAATTTCTTACCATAAGACTTCAAGTCGTTTCATTTTCTTACACCCACCAGAAAAAGAAAAATTAAACAACTTCTGCTTTTTGGCAAAGAAAAATATTTGTATGTTTGTGCAAAAGATCCTTTAGATCGTTTAGCTATTTCATTTTATAAACATGCAACACACGTAGTTCATACTCTCACTCATACTCACACACTGCTACTCATACTCGAACACGCCAGTTTTTATACAATATGTGTTTAGGAAAGTTTCAAAGACAAACCTTTTTTGGGTATAAACAACAAGAATGTGTTAAATTTTGGATATTTTTTGCTGCACAATTTCTAAGTCTATAAATAATTATAAGCAACAGTTGTGTATGTGTATGTGTGTGTGTGTGTGCACATGTGTGTGTGTATATATCTTATAATGGCTTTGTATTTAATAAAACTATGAATGTGTTTTTGTATTGGTGGCAGTACATGTGTGTCGGTACAACTAAATAGTCTTTATACATTATAAATTGACTACAAACTCTTTAGACAAGCCAATAACAACAACAACAACAATAACAGCAACATCAACAGCAACAGCACAACAACGACAACGACAACAACAATACCAAGTTTAAAGAAAACTTTCTTCTCTAAACTATTGCTCTACCACTACACTCATGTTACTTAAGTTTCAAGTATTTTGAAATGGGTAAAACTGTGAAAAGTTTAGATTCCAAGACATTTTTAGAAAGAAGCTGAGAGAAAAGGAAAATAAAATGTCAACGCCAAGTTTCCAGGCATTAACATACATACATACATACATGCAAGCATAAAAGTAATTTAAGGAAAATGTTAGAATTAATGGCAAGGGGTGGGAGAGCGGGTAGCAGTTTATTCAAATTTATAAACATGCATTTGAATAAACTAAGAGTTAAAGGGTTGCAAAAGGATGTTGCAAGGAAAACAACAATTTCTTTTAAGTACTTCAAAATAGTAAAATATAAATGTGTAAATTTATTTAATAAAATCGAGTATGAAACAAGGAGTAGTTTCATAATAAAATGTGTTGCATACATTTTGGTGTTGGTGTTTGGTTCTTTTTTTTTTTATCTGACTTCAAATTAAACCATACCAAAGAGTTTATTACCATAAAATCTATTACTATTTTCAGGGAAAAACTACTCTTTTTCTTCTTTTTTTGTTAGAAATTAAAGAAACAACATTTTCTTGCTCAAAACATCAAAAGAAAATTTTGTTTTAAGGCAGCAGGGTGGTATGGCGTGCAAATTCAAAAGCAAAGTTTTGTCGGAAACAAAAAAGGAATTGCATATATAAATTGGCAAAGGATTTCAAAATCTTGAATAATATCTGGTGACTTTATTCAACGTTAATAAAAAGTTTTAAGCACAAATATTTCAATTTATTTAGCTTATTTTCGTTTAGGCAAATCAATGGGGTTTTTTTTTATAGAGAAAATAAAAGTTTTTTCAGTTGAGGTTTGAATGTTTTTGGAGAAAAAGGATTTTATCACAGTGTTTTTTCTGCTTCGCCATTCAATATCCAACACTCATGTTTAATCCCGTTTTTTTGATCAAAATAAGTGGTCATTGGTTTCTTGGTTTATTGGCAATGTTTCAGTGTTTTCAGACAAAGTAACAAGTTTTCCTATTTCTTAAGATTTGTGGTCAGACAGTAAGACATACTAAAAAGGGTATTGGGGGACATCTGCTTGGAAGAACAGAAAACGAATTATGTAAAAGGAATTCATGTAAAAACAGCAATTTCAATTTTTTCCAAAATGAAGACGAAAGATTAATTCTGGCGTACCGCAAAGCTTGGTTCTTTCTTCTACTTTATTTCTTACTTTTCTTAACTTCTAACGCTATTCACTGTGTTGTGGGTGGACGACAGTAGCTTTTGTTATTCGTACTCATTCGATTATAGGTGCAGCATATCCAAGATCGCTTCTGAGAGATAAAATATGAATGACTCACTCAAATATGATATTCTTTTAAACTCCGAATAGATCGTAAAAACAGGGTCGACTTCAAGGCTCATAAGACCCAGTGTAGCTTATTAACACATAAACACACGATGATAAATGCTGCTTCATCTCTCCTAATGGGTGGCATAATTATTGAGGAATGCAATTCTCTTGGTATTCTGAGAATAAAAACACTGATATTCCGATGCTCTGGGTGTTCTGAGAATCAAAATACTCTAATATTCACTGGACTGAACATATTTTTCATGATTCTAAAGAAGGATTAAAGTGTCTTGGTTTTCTGAAACGTTGTAAGATGTACTTTACTCCATCAGATCTCCTTACCATTAATGTCACCTATATTCGACAGAAAATGGAGTACAACTATCATGGTTGGGCTAGTATATTTTGGGGTTACTCGATCGTGTGTAAGAGAGAGCGAAGAAGATTATCGGTTTTTGTAGGGTATTTATTTCTATTGATTCACTGGAATGTGGGGTGCATTTCTCTATTTTATCGATATTACAATGAATTTTGCTCTTACGAGATTAGGGATCTTGTTTCCGAAACGCATATGTTTCTGCGTTACAGACGTTCATCATCCAGGACTCATCCATTTATGGCAAATCACATAACACACGTCCTTCGGTGGGAGTCCGAAGGACGTGTGGCACCTACTGACTGACTGTCCAGACTATGATGACATTAGACGTCTAGCGGACTTAGGAATTTGTCAAGACGGGCGAATTTGGGATTGCAGTAGGGTCTTAGAGGACGATCGAACTTTTAGTAGGTTGGGCATTTTTGCACGCGTAGTTTTTAATAGGAAAAGATTAGGCCAATATAGCGGACGGAATCCTCCGTTGTAGCCTTTTTGCAACCGAAGCTGTACGATGCGTCATACAGCCTTTGTCTGGCTGTTGCTTACGGCTGCTGTATTGTTCGTTAGCTGTGCACTTTTGCTGCTGCATTGCAACCGGGTGCATGATCATACGTAACAATTTGTCACGCATGGAGACGCCAGGATGAACGGTTCTTTTTACCTTGTGAGAGAATCACCGTGGGACTAGTCCGTCAAGGCTGGAACGCACAATAAACATCTACTGATTCTGTCACACATAGCGTCACTTCGGAGAGAGGTAGACTAAACCAGGGCGCTCTGCTTTTTGGTGCATATAGAGGAAGCAGCTCCCAGTTTGTTATAGCAAATAAAAGCCTACGAAGTCTCAAGACTTATGTCGTGTTGGACTTCCAAGGTTTAACCTAACCAAAGTATAATTGGCACAACGGGGATCAGCAAAGACCCTGGTTGCGGTGTCTATCTTGGCTGAAACGTTCTGATTTTGGTTTAAACCTAAAATTGAAGGAAGAGGAATTAGTTTCCCTGATAAATATGGTCCAACGCCAGTTTTTTTGGGGCTAATAACCCTCTGCAACAGACTCCTGTCATGTAAGGAACCAGTAGTGATGGTTAGACGGGTGAGTTGGTTAAAGCCTCATGTTCTTAATGGGCGGCGGCCTACCAACTCATTAAGCTATATCTTCCATTGGCTTCTGGGTAATTGCATACAGGATAAATCAGAAGGTCCGAACTCATCAGCAAGGAATACAAACTCAATGAATAACTCATCCCATTGAGTTGGTTCATCATCAGATAAGACCGACAACGCCTTATCTGATGATGTAAATCGATTTCCAAAATATGTCACATTAATGCTTTAAAGTTCAAGTCAAACGTCCATACACACTATTCCTTCATTTCTTATAAACTGTGAAGATAGTTTCGTTAGTGTAAAAAATGACCTATCATCTAATTTACAACTTTTACATCTACCAGGCTAAAAGCATAAAATATTTCTTGAATTTGCATTTGGTTTTTTTTTTTTCTTATATAATTTCGAAGATTATGTGTATGAACAGTTAACAGTGCAATTTAATCTGAAAGTAAAAATTTCACCATATTAAGTACCTAAAACAACAATAATAAGTTAAGAAAAACAGTTTCTTTGAGTTAAGTTAGCAACGGCTTATTATCCATTTTCCTGAAACTTACAAGTTTGTTTCTTAAACAAACTTGTTTATTTTATATTTTTCCACGCTTCCCCCAAAAGTAGGCAATATTTTATCTTTCAGCTAATAATATGACTTTAAAAACCTCTTGTTTTTATTTTCATTTCAGGAAACCATACCAGCAGCCCCTACACCCAGTGAAACCACAAACTCTTCCGATACCAACACGGAAGCGGATCCTTATGCAGGTCTCATGAAAGATGCCGATAAACTAAAGTTAATGCTTTTGGCGTGGAATTATCAAAATTCCAATGCGGTACGTAATGGCACCGAGGGACCCGATTTGGGTGTGGTGGGTGGCCTATGGGCCCAATATCAAAATGCGCTGGCCCAAAGTGCTGCAGCATCTGGTAACAAATTGGATGCCTCACTATCGCCCGTGCCAAGAGAGGGAAATCCCTCGCCCATGGAAGCGCAAGATGAAACCAATTCATCGGGTCACAAAGAAGAAGATGAGGGCTCAGAAGATGATTCGGATGATAAAATTGACGAGAAGTTGGCACAAACACATGACCCAGAGAGATTGAAGGCTTTTAATGTGAGTTTGTTTTATTGTGATAAAAAAAAATTCTTCACTCATTTCATTTATTTACATAAATATCTTATAGATGTTTGTGCGTTTGTTTGTGGACGAAAATCTGGACCGTATAGTTCCCATTTCTAAACAGCCCAAAGAAAAAATTCAAGCCATTATTGATTCATGCGCCAGACAGTTTCCCGAGTTCAGTGATCGTTCGCGCAAACGTATAAGAACATATTTGAAGTCCTGTCGACGAAATAAGAAAACCAGAGATGGTTGGGAAAATACGGTAACAAAAAAATTAAATCAAAACTAGAAACTGATAATAATTATATAATTTTTTTTTAAATAATTTTTAGACTCGTCCCACACCAGCCCATCTGACTTCCGTGCAAGCCGAACAAATTTTGGCCATTGCTTGCGAAAACGAATCCCTTAATGCCAAACGCATGCGCATTGGCTTAGAACCCATTACCCATGCCATACCCGCTCCCGGCTCAGCGGTAGCAGCTGCCGCCGCCGCTGCTGCAGCAGCAGCCGCTGCTGTGGCGGCCACTACTAGCTCGGCAGCCTCAGTGGGAGGGGCCAGCACATCGTCCACCGTTACTTCAGCCTCTGCCAATGATGGTTCCAATGCCGCCAATGCCGCTGCTTTACCTTTTGCCACCGGCACCGGCTTTGCCCGTTCCACCCCCAATTCAGAGACTGCTGAAACCTTGACTCTAACTCCAGCCGCCGCAGTAGCTGCTGCTGCCGCTGCAGCGGTGGCCGCTTCATCTAGTGCCGGCAGTGGTGGCATTAATTCAAATCGTAGTTCTCCTTTAGCTCTAAGTTCAAATGCTAGTGCTTCTGGCCTGGAAATTAAACCCTTGACTGCTGCTTTGGCCAATGGCAATAGCGGTGCAAACGGCACGTCTACGGGCTTAACTGGCATGCCAGCCACCAGCCCCCTCTATAGACCAACAGATTTTACATCGCCAAATGCCGCTTCGCCATTTGTAGCTGCAGCGGCAGCTGCAGTGGCGGGCCGTACGCCAACATACCCAGCCTATTTTCCCGGAGTTGGCACTTTAGGAAATGGTAAGTTTTAACTTTTTCATTATTTTATTAAAAAAGTAAAAAAAAATAAAATATTTCTGAATTAATTTGTTAAATTTTTGTTGAACTTTATAATTTTTATATTAAAAATTTTTTGGTTTGTACACATGTATGTACATCGGGTTTTAATTCAAATTTTTCCTTTCTTAAGTTTTTTTCTTAAGAAGGATTTTTTTACAATACAAATTTGCTGTGATCAATAATTATTGATTGAAGAAGATAAGAAAAATAATAATCAAATCTTTAGCTGGGGGACAACTAGCTGTTTCGTAGTCGCTACACTATTCATCAGCACCCACTGAGATTTGAACTCGGGTCATGACGTATCATGATGATTTAAAATATTTCTGTATGTAAAAGCTAAAGTTAGTCTTCCGGTAGATGTGTAAAGCCACACATCAAACTATTTGATCAAATTTGAGAATATGTTAAGCGTCATGGCCACACCTCAAACTGCTATTTCAAACCGGGCTTTTTTGATGGTTTTAATGAGATTAAACTCACACATATGAATTGATATGAATTTGAAGAAAATCGAAATAATTTAGATCTTTACTGTCTGTCTGAAGCTGCTTACAATTTTCGAGAGTATTATGTGACATCGTTTCATATAAATTTAATTAAATTATTGGCGTAAAATTCATTTTTGTTATTTAAATAACAATTTTTATATTTAATAGAGCCATATTACTGCATTAACTGTGGTATGTTGATATAGCAGGTTTGTGTCTTGGGTTAAGCATTTTAATACTATTTTTACACAAATAAATTGAGCCCCGTTTTAACACACAAATATTAGTAGCATTTGCCATTGGAACTTTTGTCATGTTTCACTCTCCGAAAGTTGTTATACGACAAGGAAGATCAGCAAATTGGAACTTCATCCAAACCCTCTTGCACGAAACATACTCAATTTAATCGGTCACACTCGATTGAGAAGAAGGGATATGCTGGCCACGAGTAGAACGTTAAATAGGTGATTTTACCGATATTGTTCGTGCAAAATAAAACCTTTTTCTCTAGCATTGGCTGGACTTAGTTATTTTTTTGTATTTTGTATTAAGTTTTGAATACTTATTTGTTGAATTCACAAACTCAGTCGTATCGTGTATGGATGTAGAGAAAATTTCAAACACAAAACTTCAAAGCAAAAACAATTTTCAAATATATTTTTTGTGAGTTTAATGTTTGTGTTTGAAATTGTCTCTCCAAACACATCGATAAACTATACGAATTCAACAATTGTTAGTTCACATTGTGAAGATTCAATAAATAAATAAAAGCTAAACAAAACAAAAAGTTGTTATGATTGTAGTATATCTATAACTATTATAAGCACTGTAGCAATGTAAGAATTTCATTTATACTAAGTATGACATTGAACTTGAAATCTGAATCATTTGTTTACACTAAATTTCATTTCCTCAAGTCAGCAAAACTTTGATTGAATTTTATTGTTTATGTTGGACAGCAGTAATGAGCATTAAGTATTTTTTTCTAAATTGAATTTTTTTTATATGTTGGTTTGTTGCTGGAGTTTAGTGAATTTTGTAGCAATAATTATTTACACGCGCCAACAAATTATGGCGAACTGAAAGAAGAAATTGTCAATACTGCAAAATCCCGTGGGAACAGCAAATCACACTATTGATTTGTTGTGAGGCCACAATAATGCTGACCTATTGAATAAGTTAGTATATAAGCTGGTAAATTTTGTTAATAAAGTCAGAAATAATTGATACAAGAAAAGACTTGGGTCATACCTTGTTTTATTTCTCAAGACTAAAATCGGCACTTCTGGTGCTGAAGGAAAGCGGCTGCAGAGCTTAGAAATACTGAAAACAACAGAACCAAAATCGGCACTACTGGTGCTGAAGAAAAGCGGCTGCAAAGCTAAGAAACATAGAAAAATACTATAGGCATTTACAGGTTTACCACAGATATGTCTGTAGTACACATAGATTTGGAACCAAGAGGTGTTAAAAAATTATTCCAACTGTCAAACTTGGTAGGACAATTGAAAATACAGGGTGGCGCAAAAATAACCTTTCGATGTATTTTGGCTGTAATGAAAAAAAAAATTAAAATTCTTCTTGTGGATTATTTTTATTTGGTCTTTTAATTTTTTTACATCAAGTCGAGAATATGATGTCATGTAAATGGCCACCGCCATAGTTGATTGTAATCTTTATAGCATTTTCCATCACATTGGCCAAAACTTCCGGCGATAGGTCCTCACATTCTTGACGGATATTGTCTTTAAGGGCTGCACGAGTCTGAGGCTTGTTGACATAAGCCCGCGACTTCAAAAAGCCCCACAAACAGAAGTCTGCAGCGGTGAAATCAGGCGATCTTGCTGGCCAGTGCAAATCGCCAAAACTGGAGATTAGGCGCCCGTAAAGTACATCCTTCAGCATATCGGTTGTGGCACGTGCAGTGTGTGCCGTAGCACCGTCCTGTTGGAACCACATACTTTCCTCGTTGATCATTGTTCCGTGGCGCTCACCATTCACAGTAACCGTTTGGCCCGCGACGTCTTCGAAGAAAACAAATCCGATGACTCCTCCAGCGAAAACAGCACACCACGCAGTGACTTTGAGCGGGTGTAATGGCTCTTTGTGGGTTACACGCGGATTTTCAGTGCCCCAGAAGCGTAAATTTTGCTTATTTACGCACCCGCTAAAGGCCATGTTACACTATCATACACGATAGTGCGATCTACAAAATAAAGCATGTGTGCTGAAAAAGTACTAAAAATGCAACCGTGCAACTGACTTTTTGACAAATCGTGCGGTTTGAAAAATTGAAAAGTTGAAACTTTTCAAAACATTATGGTTTCTGTGCGATCAGTGTGATATATATTGTAAAAAATATAAGTATATTGTTGGTGCCTCAAGAAAAAAATTTAAGTAATGTAAAATTATTATGTTAATAAGAGTTTTTAATTGTTTTATTGTGTAAATAAATTATTTCAATCATACTTGTGTAATAGTGCGGCCTACAACGCCATTTCGAAACGATTTTTTTAAGTCGGCCAGACTTTTGAAACAGTTTCCTGTGAATGAATCGTACGATCGTGTAGGATAGTGAATCAGGGCCTTAAGATGGAAATGGACCTTAATCACACATGATTATTTTTGATGAAAAAACATCTTCCTCTTGGGGTCAAATAAATGGTCAGCAATATTCCGCGTTCTGGAGCAGCGTAGTGTAATATTTCTTATTAACGTGTAAAATAGAACTGACATTAGAGGTCAATTTGCGCCACCTTGTAATTCACACTAAACCTCAAAAATCTTGATTTTGAGAGAAATATCTTTAAATCTTATTTTACTTGAAAAATCTTTAAACTTAAGGTAAATAACTAAAAAAGTTCACTCATTAATGATTTACATTCAAATACGTCTCACAGTTAGGAGAATTATTTAGTAAGTAATAAAAAAATTAAAAACTGGTTGTTCAGTGACAGAAAATTCTGTACAAACAACTGGGGTTATAACAATTGCATATATGTGATCAATATGTAGCAAACATTAACGTAAGAATAATTAAAGAGCTCGGTGGCTGAAGTGGTTAAAGCGGCCGTATTAAAAATACATCATGTTCACATGATCCCGAATTGGAATCCCAGTGGGTGCTGATGAGTAGTGTAGCGACTACGAAACAGCTAGTTGTCCCCCAGCTAATGGTATTCAATTATTTTTTCTGTTCTTCTTTGGTCTTATTGTTTCACAGCAATTATTGTTATAATTAAAAATAATCCTTCTTCTTGACTGAAGTTGGACTCGAACTCACAACTAGTTAATCTCGTACATATGTTAAGGTAAAATCTTTATTCTGGCAACGCTGTTAATACTTACTATAGATATTGAAATGACACAGCAAAAACCCACTTCATATTAATATGTATATATTTTGCTTTTATCATTTCAGTTACACCTACCGATCTTTCTATGAAGCCTTCCTCGTCCACCATCAACACACCCATCACCTCAACCACCGTTAACACGTTGAACGCCAATAACAGTAATGGCAATAATATTAATACCCTAGCCAGTTTAAATCAATTGAATGTCAATGCGAATCTTAACAATGGCAATGTCAACAATACAAATGTTTTGGCCACAGCCACCCAGCAATTGCAACAGCTGCAGCAGGCCCAACAGCAGCAGCAACAGCAACAGCAGCAACAACAAAACCAACAGCAACAACAACAGCCGCCACCAAATATGGGCAACATGAATAGCAACACAATGGACATGAGTGCTGTCAGAGCACCACCATTGTTGCCCCACAAATTGAGTCCCAATGAAATAACGGCTGCGCGCCAGGTGATTTCGGCCTATCGGGAAAGTGCTGCCTTTCTGCTGCGCACTGCAGATCAAGTAGAGCAGCTGCTGGTGCAGCAACAGTAAGTGTGGGTTTTATCCAAGTGGATGGAGGAAGTCTGGCTCATGAATAGACAAAATGAGTTTTAAATTCTTTAAGTTTCCGTTTTAATTATTTAAACGACTTTTGTTTTTAATTTTAATTTTATATAGTTTTATATAACAAGCAAGCCCTTTGATTTCTGTTAATTATTAGGGTGGTTCCTATTATACTATAACAAGCAACTTAACGAATTAATAGCAAGAAATAGTCAAATACGAAATGAAAATTTAAAAAAAAAACTTAAAGTTTTTTTTTTAACAATAAAACAAAAACAAAAAACTGCAAACAAGAAAACATCTTGAATAAAACAAATAGTCAATATAAAAAGTTTTTACAATTTTTTTTTTCAAATAGTAATTTCTTTTCTTTATTATTATTAACTTTTTTGTTTTAATTATATGCAAACATACAACCATAGTATTAAAATTCCTTAAGAAATAGCAAACAAAGAAAAAAATATCCTTAAAAATATATTGAAGCCAAACCAAAACAGAGGAAAACCGAAAACAAACTTTAAATATTTAAATAATCCACTACAATTTTATTCTTAAACATATTTATCCACTCGAAAAACAAACCACAATAACAATAATTAAAAAACAAAACAAAAAATTTCCATTACAAAAACAATAGTGTTAATAAAACAAACATAAGCCACAATAACAGCAACAACAATAACTACATACTTAAAATCAAGTCGTCATATTCTTAAAAATAATTTCGATTTAAAAACGTTGAAAAAAAAATAAACGAATTCGATTCTTTAAAAAATTAAATATTTTTATGAATATGGGATATACAGTCATGTCAAAGAGATCAATTCCGTTAGGAAATGGAATTAAATAAACGATTTTGTGGTGCTTTAGAAAACGAAAAACTAAAAATCGTTTTGAAATTATATAAGTAAGTTTTAACAAAAACTATTAATTTCAGTTTTGAAATTATAATTAACTTCATTTTGAAAAATCTTTCAGTTTTTCTATGTTTTTGCAGAATCAAAACATGCTTTCAATTCCACTTGCGATCGAAATTGAACTCTGTGACAAGGCTGCTGATTTGAGAGAAAAAATATTTATTTTCAATCTATTTCAATTTTTATTTTCAACTTTTATTGTTTAAGTGTTAATTATTATTTATTTCAATAAGCGAAACAAATTAAACTGTTGTAAATGTTTAAGCGTAAACAAACAAAAAAAAAACCAAATTTAAAGTTTTTAATTAAAACACAAAAAAAAAACCAAAAAAAAAAAAATTTAATAATAATTTAATTAAGTTTTAAAAGTACTACAACACAGGGTGATATAAACAAAAATTAAAAAAAAAAAATTACAAAAAAAAAACGTATTTATCGGTTATGGCTAAATATTTGAACAATTTATTACAATTTTATAAATATTATTAATTTATTGGGATTTTTGTAAACAATTTTTAGTTGATTTAAACCCAACCGTTAAGAATTTGTTGACCCTCCGAAAAAGAGTTTTTTAATTAAAGGTGTGGTTTTTAGAATTAATTTTCCGAAAAATGAAATTCTATTATACTAACTACTAAAATATAAAAATGTGCATCAAAAGCTGCAAGGTGCATTAACGTATACACGGTGGCAGCACTAGAGCAAAATTACAACAATACAACAAAAACAGGCATCTGGTAAGCTATGTTGATCAAAAATATTTCTAACTATTTTCACAATTATAAACTATGAATGTACCTTTTCATAAATATAAATTATATTTATTTGAATTATTTTTATGTTCACAAAATAATTTGTACATGTTTAATTCAGAATAAAACACTAAATTCACTTTCAAAAATGTAAACAATACATTTGACGTAAATAGCTTACTATATTGCCAGTAGTAAAAAATAGTCACATGCCTTAGCGCTGCCACCTTGTATAGGTTAATGCACCTTGAAAAGCTGTTTGTAGGCAAAAAAAAAAAAAAAAAATGGTTTTATATTTGCAAGAGAAGAAAAAGAGAGCAAGAGCAAATTCCTCAATAACCGGTACGTTACTTTAAGGAATGAAATGATTTACGTTAAATTAATTAAAGTTACATTAATAAAGCAAAAAAGTAAATGGAAATTGTTAATAAAATACAATGTTGTATTTGTGACCCAACAGAGTTCTTGAATCAGAGATAAAATAATTTCGCTACTGGACTTTTTCTTAGTATGCCACCAAACATCACTAGCAGTGTGACCATACTCAAAATTATTTTACAGCTAAATCGGCTTTGAAATTATGCTAAAAAAAAATCCTAAACAGCCAAAAAATAATACTAAAATTTTAATTGTTTATTAATTTGTTAAATTTTTGTTGAACTTTTATAATTTTTTAAATTAAAAATTGTTTGGTTTGTACATATGTACAACAGGTTTTTAGTTCAAGTTTTTCCTTTCTTAATTTTTTCCTTAAGAAGGATTTTTTTACAATACAAATTTGCTGTGATCAATAATTATTGATTGAAGAAGACAAGAAAAATAATAATCAAATCTTTAGCTGGGGGACAACTAGCTGTTTCGTAGTCGCTACACTACAATTAACAAAATGCATATGTGATTCAATATGAGATGAATATAGATAGAAAATAATTAAATGCTCGGTGGCTTAGTAGTTAAAGCAGTAGATCATGATACGTCATGTCCCGAGTTCGAATCCCAGTGGGTGCTGATGAGTAGTGTAGCGACTACGAAACAGCTAGTTGTCCCCCAGCTAAAGATTTGATTATTATTTTTCTTGTCTTCTTCAATCAATAATTATTGATCACAGCAAATTTGTATTGTAAAAAAATCCTTCTTAAGGAAAAAATTAAGAAAGGAAAAACTTGAACTAAAAACCTGTTGTACATATGTACAAACCAAACAATTTTTAATTTAATTGTTTATATTTATTTATTTATTTACATCATTTTAATAAAACAAACTGTTTAATAATATTTATTGTACATAAAGTCCGAAAACTATATAACAAATATATTTCAGCCAGTATATGCATATGTGAAAAGTTTTCAGACAACGGTAGCATTAAATTCAATATCACATATATAACACATGGGCTGAAAAGTCCCGGGCCTAACAAAGAAGACAACGGTTTTTTTATTCAAAGTTAGCTTTATTCATCAGCGTAATCTCCACCAAGAGCAAAGCAATCATTCCAGCGCCGCTCTAACAGTTCAATACCACTTTTGTAGAACGATTTATGGTGCAATTATTAGGTGGCAACATTAGAGTTGCTGTACTAGATACATAATATTTTGTTTGTTTAAAAATTCCTTCTTAATGTCAAGAACATGTTTACAAACCAGAGGAAAATGAAGAAAAAAAATGTATATAAAGAAAATTAATTGTGTATTATTATTGTCATAAATTGTTTTTAACGCATTTTAAGCAATTAAATAATTTTTGAAGCAAGGAAAGGCAATAAGCATTAGAATTTTTCTGTTTACATAGCAGACAGCATTTTAAGAAATTAAATATTTTTAAAATCTTTTTAATTATTTCTTTTGCACATTTTCAAACTGTTTAAAATGTTATTTTTTCACTTCACTTTTTATAAATATAAACAGCTTCTACGCAATTAAAATATTTTTGAAAACTTCTTTATTGTTTATTTTTTGCACTTTTTCACTTTTTCTTTCTTTCTTTGTACGATTAAAATATTATTTACTGTGATATTACATTCAAAAACGTTTGTGTCTCGAAATACACAATAAAACATTCCTGAAGAAGTTGGGATTATCCAACCAAACGTAGAATGGAAAACTAAATAAAACAAAGCTGTAGTTTTATTAGAAAAGGAAAAATGACCTAAAAAGCCCACAAAAAAAAAATAAATAAAAAACTGTCAGCTGCGCTAGTGATGCCACCTGGTTAATGTACCTTGGATTTATCTTTTGCCTCAAAATAGGCCTCAGTTTCAGCGATAACCCCTTCAGTCGTGCGAAATTTCTTACCGGCGAGCTTTTGTTTCAGGTGTGAGAACAGCCAGTAGTAGCTGGGAGCTGAGAGCTAAATACGGTGGATGTGGGAGCATAATGTGAATGCTGCTGGCATTTTTAATTTATTCTTTAGTTTAAGTGCTTTGGTAAAACATGTGTTTTTGGCAATCAAAGCAAAACACAAGTCATAGAACACCTAAAAATTAATTTGGCGCATGGGAACATGCCTGATTATTTTCGTTGTTAAAAAGAAGTACGAGTTCGATTGCCGAATGTGGCTATCTAACTCTAATTTACAGACGCAAGCTCTAACGAGTAGAAAATATACTTGTGCAAAAACTTTGCCGCGGTCAATCACACCGCAACTCGTTTTAAAAAGGCTGTACTCAGTGCTGGGCAAAATTCTCAAATTATGTATTTCAAATACAAAATACAAGATACTTTCAAATTGTGTATTTCAAATACAGAATATAAAATACTTTCAAGTTGTGCATTTAAAATACGAAATATAACTAAAAAATACAAATACTTTTTTGTATATCCGTCTCATAAAAATAATTTTCAAATACAAGTATCTCCCAGCCCTGGGAAATACGCACCGGTTGCAGATCTCTGATGTGGACCGCACGAATATGTGTTCGAACACATTTTCAGCAATTATTGCTAAAAGAGATGGCTAAGTAATTGTTTCTGGCCATAAGCTGTCAAATTCAGTATTCATTATTGGCTTTTATGTACATATGTATATATTTTTTGAGTGAGAAAGTTAAAAAATATGAATTTGAGGACATAAAGGCCCTACTAGTTTTTACTTCCAGTTGCCGTTCTGTGACGTTCTTGTCTGCAGCAAATTTTTTACAATTACTTATTCTGTGAAAAAGTTCAACTGATTTTTACAGTAAAGCACAATCAAAAGAAAATTATTGGAATTAAGAATAAAGAATTTTCGTAAAAATTATTTTATTTGAAAGAAAAAGAAACAAAACAGCCAACTTTTCTCTCAAGATCTGCAGAATTTACGACATTTCTTATACAAAATATAATGTTTTTTTTTGCTAAAATTATATTAATTTCATCATCCACAATTGCTTAATTGATTAATATGTGTTAAATTCTAAAAATCTTTAATTAAAATAAATTATTTTAGCTTTCGATAAAAATATTTGTATAAATATGAATAAAAAAAATTAACTTTTCCATACCTGAGCAAAGTAATACATCCACACACACTGGCTGTCACTTAACGTTGAAATCTATTTGCAACAGATTATTCCGCAACAGAACAGAACGAAAAAGTGGAAACAAACACTGCACATATAATTTATTTTGAATAGAAACAAAACAGCTGATTCAAAACGGAAAAGAACGTACGCTTTGCGGTTTCAAATCGCACTTTTCTGAGAACAGGGCTGTATATAAAATACCCAAAATAAGTACAAATTAAGCATTTATAAAAAATTATAAAAAAAACACGTCAAGTTCGTAGCACAAACAGTCAAACCACGATTATTTCATTTTGTATTCGTATCCTTAACATTATTAAAATAGCGAGAATTCATTAGATTTCACAGCCGACAAACGCACCTTCTTCTTTCAATATTTGGTAGGTAGCAATTTTAAATTTTATCTAAGACATACTGTGAATTTTAATACTCTTTTAAAACCACAGAAAAAATTATACTTTAAACCATTCTTAGGCGAAAAGCGGTTTTATATACTGTTCATACATACACTTTTAATTAAAATTTTGCAATTAACGCCTTAATTGATTTTAATTACCCATAATTAATTGTCAATTAACAGTTAATTATTCTAATATATATTAAATTCAAATATACAGCCCTGTGACAAACGTGTTTAGTTAGCACAATAATACTTGATGAACAAACTTTGTTCAAATTTGACAATTCAAATGTAAACAAATGCAAACAAAAGCTGGCGAGTCAAAAGTTGTGAAAAAGATTTACACCAAAACCTGCCTTGTGGCCTTATCTGATGATGGAGTAAATTATTCATGATTTACCAGCGCCCCCATGTGGCTGACTAAGCTCACACAGGCAGCAATTTATGCCATATGTTTTTAGCCATATGAACAACTTCTTGTTGAGGGGTTCTGGCCTTCTAATCCCTCCTGTATGCAATTTCCCAGCAATCAATGGAAGACAAGGCTTCATAAGTTGGTAGGCCGAGGCACACTAGCAGCATTAGCCCTTAAACCAGCTAACCCGTCAACCATCACCACTGGTTCCTCACAGTAAAGGTATCTGTTGTATAGGCAATAGACCCTCGGGAGTTTGTTAATGCCCGATAAAAGCCACGCCAAGCAATTATCAAGGATACTAACACCCCCTTTCTGCGTTTAAGGTTTCAACCAGAGCCAGAACGTTTCAGCCAAGGTAGGCACCTCAACCATGATCAGCCCGGGTTGAACTGCAAGCAGAATCACCCGGGGGCCATGCCCCGTTCTGCCAATTTATATCCTTGGTAAGGGCTTCGGAAGCCAACACAACATAAGTCATGTGGCTTCCTAGAGTTTTATTTGCAAACGAGGGACCCCGAATAACAGAGCGCCCTAGTTGGGAATACGCCAAGGCAACACCTGTTCCCCGGGGGGATAGCGAGTCTACAATAAGAAATATTCACAATCAAAATGCAAACAACTTTTCTGTCAGCTGCTGTCAAACGTTAAATGCATTACCTAGTGTCTACAACTGCGATTAACTCTGACATATTCCCCCATATTCCAAGAGACATCAACGTTGTCACATCAAGACGCCGGCAAAAAACACTCGGTTACACATTCGTCTTCGACAGCAATTATACATTCTTTGATAGATCTGCGATATTTCCTAGACCTAAGCGATAGATAGAGGTTGACGACAGCAATTGAGTGTTGTTGGCAACGATTAAATAAAGGAAACAGTGTTTGTGTCGACCTCATGTCGCCTAATAGAATATGGGGTAATGTCTGAGAAAACGTCGGCAGAATGAGAGAACGAATTTCTTTAATGTCAGTCTTAATATTTAACTTTTGTTAATCTTATAAGAAATCATAAATCATTAAACGCCGAGAAGAAAACCCTACTTTACAATCAATATAATCTTACATGAATTTTATATACATATGTACACATTTTGTACAACATTAATCACTTATAGTATATATTCAATACATAAAACAAATTATTTTCCATTTAAAAGGGTTTTTAAAAGATATTTTGCATAATTAATAATCGCTAAAATTGCAACAGCATCATTTTGTAAACATACAAATACACAGACGCTTTTTTGATAGCTCTTATTATAAGATCGTTGCCATGAGATTTCTCATAAGAACGCTCTAATAAAAATTATTATAAGACTGCGATAACACTGATTTTAAGTCTATACTTAACAGAATTCTCTCTGCGATTGAACTTGACGTTCTCATCTTAGATATTATCGCAGGTGTGGACACTTAATTAGCACCATTAATGTGCTGTTCATAGAACACAGGCGAGCACTCGTCTGAAAAATTTTATATGGAAATCACTCAAAAAATTGACTAGCTTTCATACAACTTTTCGAGGCGAGTTGCTCGTCTGTGTGCTATGAACAGCACATAAGTAAACACTCAAAAAAATTGTTCATTAACTGATAATTGAATTAATTATAAATTGTACGTATGAACAGCATATTATTACGGCATTTACCTTATTTTATTAAAAACTTTCCCCCGCAATAAGTTGGGTTTAATTCAACAACAAAAATTTGTTTATTTTTATAAAATTTTTTGTTTACACTTCTGTTTTTGTTATCTTAAAAAAAAAACAACTTTTTATATATAATTCAATTAAATATTATTTTTCGTTACATGCTTTAAAAAAAAAAACAACAGGAAAACTAAAATATGTTCTTTAACAAAAACAAAAAATATATAATAAATATATATATTAACAAAAAAAAATAACTTTTTAGAATTTACTTAATTTTTAAAATAGTCCTTAAATAAATTTACTTAAAAAAATTATTAATAAAGAAAAAACCTAAATATTATGAAATAATCAAAATAATATTGAAAATATGCCACATACATACACACATACACACACAACCACACACAACACAAGTTATTGTATTTTTAAATTCGTAATTTAAAATTAAACAAAAAAACACACACACACACACACACACACTCATAAATAAATTTGTCTAAAACAAAGAAAAAAATTATTAAAACAATTAATTGTAAAATCTTAAAAAAAAAAAAAAAACAAAACAAAATCAGAAGAACAACTGCTGTTGAAACAGCATAAAAAACAAAAATCAGCAGACAAAAAAGAAACAAAACTCGATATTTGTCAAATATTATTTAGTAATAAAAACAACAACAACTGAACAATTTAAAAGGAAAAAAAATGTCGATTTAATAAAAATAAATAAATAAAGAATTTATGAATTAAATGTATAATTAAAATGCGTTTTGTTTAAGCCATCAATCCCCAAGAGAACAACTTGGGCGAATGAATGCAAACAGGTTAGATTAGTTTAGCTTTGATTTAACTTTGATCCAATTTGGTCCCATTGTGTAGCCTGAGTGTGATATATTCTCAGTAGATCTACATATCACTGGTGTAGTTTATAGCCAAAGCGGGGACCAGATAAAAGAGTCTAATCCATCTACATCGATGGCACATTGTGCAGCGTCGCTCTGCCTAGAAAAAAATATATGATTGATATGACAATATTCTAAGGGCAACATACTATTATTGAATTATATGGTTGGTAGGGAAAATATTATATTGTTATATTTGAGCGCCATTCATTGATGTGCCCTAACATAGTTTTGTAAGAAAAATGTTATAAATAACTTTTACTAAATTCTGGTTCAACATTCTTAGAATTGTAAGCAATCGCAGTATTACTAAAAATTACCATGATAATGTCATACCTAACCTTGTTATTATGCCAAACAATCATATTACTTTCATTAAACAACCATATAAATTGCGTAAACTGCTTTACTGGCATACAACCATATTTTTGTTATTACTCACAATATTAATTAAGAAGAGGCCGTTTTTGGATAAACAGTACTATTTCAATATTAATAAAGTTAATTTCAATATTAATAAAATGAAAAAATATTAGGTATGATATATTTTTATTAAATAAAACAATTAAAAATAATCAGCTAAGTACAGTCGGGTTCCAATATAATCGGGTTCAATGGGTTCTAGTATTTATTAGCTGAAATAAAATTAATTTATTATGCATTTCATCAATAATTACATGTTTAAAATTCATATGTGTAACCATATTAGCATGGTTGGATGTAACATTATATGGTTGTTTACAACAATAGTATGGTTTGTCATTAAAATGATTGTGGTTGGGACAATAGTATGGTTAGGTACAACTATAATATGGTTGGCCGACAATATGGTTAACTTTGCCATAGTATTGTTGATTACGCCACACTTACATATATCAACATCTTAATATTCTGGCGTAACTTTTAATTTGGGCAAACGTTCTATATGTAGTTTTGGCACAATTTTAGTTTTAAGTCTTTTTTCTTCTTATGAAGATAAAAAAAAGTTTTGTTTTACTTAAATTTCATAACACAACTTTTTTTCATAAAACAAAAATAAAACTAAAAAAAAAATAATATGTCAACGACTTATAAAAAAATTGTTAATGCTGACAAAAGTAAGTTGTTTTTGTAAACTAATATTGTTACATGTAAAAAACCGTATCATACATATGATCAAACCGGAAATATTTGCATTGGATGTGATAGAAGCTTTGTGGTTTTTAAAAAATTACATACAATACTAACATTGCATGCAATCATATTTGGAAAATAGTAGGTGGTAATAATAGATTTGCAGAAATGCACACGAAAACATATTTATGGGGAAACAAACTATTATTAAATCAATAATAGGCTGTTAATACACAATAATACACAATCTTATGGCGTATATACTAATGTTGCTGTAACCATATTTCAAACTGTCTTTTCTTTGCGTGTAACTACCGAGTCCTTATTTAAGAAAGAGCTGGACAGCGACATAGGAATTGCTCAACACTCTCTACTTTCTCCTAGTCCCTACAACTTCTACTAAAATTATTAAATGAAAAATGTAAATTCCGCGCGTGCAATGACCTGTCAGAACCGCCACTACAAAGCGTAACCTGCTTCTTAGCAGGCCCTTAAGGATAATGGTCTTCCTATTATCATACCTGGCCCACGTCAGCGTTGATATTCGACAGGTACTTTTCTTTTTGTTACTTTCTCATTAATTTTTATAGACGAATAGAATACTAATGAAAATGGAAAAACCGCTGAATAATCCCTAAATATATTTAAACCTTTATTCAGCACTTACACTTTATAAAACACTTTGTTTATACAGTACTTTTGTATTTTTTCATTGTGCTGTTAACTGTGTGGTAAAAGGTGAGTGTGCTAGCTAAGACGACACTAACACAAAAAAACAACAAGTTACCTCTATGTGAACCTGAATGTAAGAGCGCCTTCTCTTTTTGTTTCTTTCTAATTAATTTTTAGAGACGAATAGAATACCAGCGTTGGAATAACTAATGAAAAATCTCCAAAGACTTTATTTAGTACTTCCACGCTTTAGAACATTTTGTTTATACAGTACTTTTGTGCTTTTTCATCGCGCTGCCACCTATGTGATAAAAGGTGTGTGTGCTAGCTAAGACAACAACTAATTTAATAAATATAATTCATCTCATAGAGGGTTTTTTCAAATAATGCAGTGGCTTTCAAACTATCAACTATAATAAATTATACACCAACCAGCGTTGTCAACTCGGTGCGTTTCGCACCGTTTTTGGTGCTTTTTAAAATTATTTGTGCGAAAAATTCTTTAGTCGGTGCGGGGTGCGCTTTTTTTACATATTCGTTACGTTTTTAAAATTTCGCTGGCACAAAATCTAATTCAACTCAACTTTTTGTTTTAATGTTTATATGCACAAAGTAAGACAATCTTACTGCTGTATATTATACACACTCTCGAAAGAAAACGAAACATTTCGTTTTATAAAAGTTGTGCTTTTAGAGAGTGTTTTGCTATTAAACGATCAAGCCAAGTTTGTCAAATACTCGTATTGCATTAAATGCAGTCTCTGAACAGAGCAGTTCGTATTTATGATGGTACGTGAATTCGTTACGGTTTTGGTAATTGAGAAATTCTTAAATTCTTACATAAATTAAAAAGTTTTTCCAAAACATTTGCATTAAATATTGATTATGGTAAACTACATCTTTTATTAGTTATAATTCTGGCAAATTTTCGTATATTTCAATAAATTCTTTTAAAGACACCGCTTACACTGTGATAGAATTGCTATTAATCGAGTTTAAAAGCTTATAGTACGCTTCTGTTACTTTTAATGATCCGATAATCGTAAATTCGTTCGACAATAATAGTTGTATGCTCCTACAATATAGTTTTGACGACGATAAGCAGGTATTTTGGGTCCCTGATAATAGGCAGTAAAAGTAACAGCTGATTTCGGTCGACAGCAAATATAATTAAATGACATTGGTTAATAATAAATTTGCTAATATATCTTTATAATTATTGTAAACGTAACATTATCTTAATAAAGCTAACGAGGTCGTACTAGAGACCAAGTTTGATAAACACGAATTTTAGCTATTGAACGAATTTTAGGATGGAATGCCACCTAGTTTGCTATCATACCTAGTTTGATTATATATTAGTGGCGTAAAAGGCTGTTTTATTATCGTGTTTTTTTTTTTTTTAATATAAAAATATTGTACTTCGTAAAATGTAAAATAGATTTTTAAAAACGAAAGGAAAAAATTAAAAATTCGGTGCGTTTTCGTTCAAATAACGCGCTTTTTCCTCCATTTTGGTGGGTTCTGAAATTTCAAAGTTGACAACGCTAACACCAACTCTAGTAGATTTGAATTAAAACCTACAACGAAATCTATATTGTTTACACCACCATTTTTTCACATCTAGCAAGATTTCATTTTCACAAAAATAATTTTTGCATGCGGGTTTGACAAAACAATTTTATCAGAGACTGAATACACCAACATTAAAGTGTATATTTTTGTTGCCCAGAGACCGCATAACTGTTGATGAGACATGAATCCACCGCTATACTCCAGTGACAAAAGAATAATCCAAACAATGAACTGAAGCTGGAGGAAGTGCCCCAAAGAAGGCAAACACAATTGAATCAGCTGGTAAGGTTATGGCAACGGTTTTTGGCACTTCAAAGGTATTTTATTGATTGACTATCTGCAAAAGGATAAAACAATAAATTAAATGTACAAATTCGAGAAAACCGTCCTGGCTTACAACATAAAAAAATAATTTTTCACCAAGACAACGCACCAGCGCGCAAGAGTGTTTTAACAATGGCTAAAATCAACGAATTAAAGTACTAGTTGCTTGCCCACCCACCTTATTCTCCTGATTTAGCTCCCAGTGACTTTTACCTGTTCCCAAGTCTATAAAAAATTCTTTGCTGGCAAGCGTTTTACCTCAAATGAAGATGCAATTACAGTTGTAAACCACTATGCCGCATGACTTATGTTGTGTTGGCCTCCGAAACCCTTACCAAGCGTATGTATACGGGTAGTTCTGCTTGCGGTTCGACCCGGGCTGATCATGGTTGAGGTGCCTACCTTGGCTGAAACGTTCTGGCTGTGGTTGAAAGTTTCTAAAGCGCAGGAAGGGGGTGTTAGTATCTTTGATAATTGTTTGGTGTGTGGCTTTTTTCGGGGACTAACAAACTCCCGAGGGCCTGTTGCCTTTACAACAGATACTTGTACTGTGAGAAATGACGGGTGAGTTGTTTTAGGGACTGCTGCTCTTAGTGGGCTTCGGCCTACCAACTCATTAAGCCTTGTCTTCCACTGATTGCTGGGAAATTGCATACAGATGGGATTAGAAGGCCCGAGCTCCTCAACAAGAAGTTGTTCATATGGCTACAAACATATGACATAAATTGCTATCTTTGTGAGCCTAGTCAGCCATACGGGGACGCTGGTATATCGTGAATATTTTACTCCATCATCAGATAAGGCCTCAAGGCAGGTGCTGATGTAAATCTTTTTCACAACTGTTTACCACTATTTTGAAGATCTTGAGGAAAACTATTTTAACCAAGGGATAGAATTGCTAGAAAAGCATTGGACTAAGTGTATTGAAGTTTCAGGAGATTATATTGAAAAATAAAAGTATTTTTGAAAAACTAACTATTCTCTTTCATTGATAGGCTAAAAGTTTCCAAACCGCTCTCGTAATTTTTACGTCAAAGTCTGGCAGCATTGTTTGACTACTTCCGTATACAATTGTACCAGAAAGAAAGAAACATGAACGAAAAGGAAAACTTAAACATAAACCACGGAGTTAAAACAGCTCGTAGAAGTGATCGGCTCACTTAGCTCCCTGAAGTGAATAGTTCAGTGATACTAGTTCGTTCACGAACTACCCAACTCTACTACCTCTGCGGGATATAACAACGTCGTTATCTTTTTTCTTGAAGTTTATTTAAAAAGTTTGCTATTTCAGTTTACTTACAATTATTAGTTTTCTACATAAAAATAAAGAGAAAACAAACACCGAAGATTTTATATTTAAGTTTTATTTTACATTAAAATATACAATCGTTTATTTCTTATATAAGAATAATAGCTTAAAATTAAGAAAATTTCCTCGTTTCTGTATGAAAAGTTTATTCTTCTTTTTTTGATTTTTGCTTTTATAAAATTGAAAATTTTGCCAGAAGTTCAACTTTTTATTTAATAACAATGCAATTTAATCCTTAAGGCCAATAAATAACTAAATGTATAAAATTTGTTAAAAAAAAAAACAACAAAACGAAAAACATCGTTTAGTAGCTGGTCACGTTTGTATTTTCGTTTTCTGCCATGACTGCTAAACTTAAAGGAAGCACCTAGAGATTTTGTCGTTTTCATAATGAAAATTTCCTAAAAGCTTTTTATTAAGCTAAGCTTTTCTTTAAAAAAAAGCTGCTAAGAGCACCTTGAACCATTACAAAGTTAAGTGGCAAGATTTTTTTTCTTTTTTGAATGAACCAATATTTTTTCATTGCTTCAAATAATGAGTAAAACAATTTTTTCTAATATAAAAAATATATATAACACAACTTAATCTTTTAACAACTTAGCTTATAGAAAGACTTGTGCTTGTGAGCTTTTAAGCTCACGCTAGCACGCCATCCAAAGCGTGTATAACACCATTTGTAGCCGGTATATTGGAGGCTATCATTTGTGTATCATTAACCTTAATTTTGCCCGCTGAGGTCTTTTGCAGTATTACAGTTTTGCCCGTAAGCAGAGAATCTTTAACTTGATAGAATCGCATACCGGCTGAGAATAAAGTGCCCGCTACAATATGTTTCATGGCGAATTCTTCGGCTGCGTCTTTATCGTTCATAAGTTTTTCCAACATATCGGATTCCAAGTCGGTGAAACTTTTGTCAACGGGGGCAAAAACAGTGTAGGTCTTTATACCTGAAAGCAAGTGAACAGACAAATTAGTAGCCGCCTTCATTTCTAGTATACTATATATGTGTTGCCGTTTACCTTTACTTTGCAATTTTTCCGATAGTCCAGATGTGTATAAAATCTTAAGGAAAGTGGAGAAACGATTTTCGCGGTCGGATTGCAAGGTCTGCAGGAGATCCCCTACGGGAAGTGGGAACATCACCCGATCTACGGCATGAGCTATACCTTGAGGTATTTTGATGTCCTTTTTGTTAAGTACAACCATGGCGCCATTGATGGTGGTGAGCTTTGAAAGGAAACAAAATTCATTAAAGTCACAAGTTTGTATAAAGTTTTTGCACGAATTCATTTATTCAGCTCTGAGTTGTGAAAAAAGGGGCAGGAAAAATGTTAGTATGAATTTTAATATGTCTTGAATACAATAGAGACGTGGGAGTTACATGACAACAGTGGCTGTGTTCTGTAACTCTCGCCACGAAAAACTTTTCGACTGAAACGTGTGAAATGAAACAAAGTTGAAACAAACAGCTACTTTTCTCACTAAACTGTATCTATAACTTTTTTTTGGTGAGTAATAGCTGTCACGTATGGAAATTACTCGCCATTTTACAGAAAAACTGCGTCTGTAAAACTTTTGCGTAAAAATTTAGAATGATCGTTTTTTCATTTTAACTTTTTATTTTATTTTTATACCCTTCACACAACAAGTTTTAAGGGAATACTTATATAAGTTTGTAATTTCTACAATTTTAATTTCCGACCCAACCAAGTATATTGTAACACTTTTATAATGTTTTATTCAGAATTCACAAATTGCAATTGTTTTTTAATTTTACAAAATTTTGTACATAAGTATGTATGTATATATTTGTAAATAAAATGTAAACGTTAGTGCCATACATTTTCTAGAACAGCCGGCGGTTATAATATGACGCCGTCGAACAAAATTTCTTAACTTCAATAATTTTTGGTCGGCGGCGGTACTAATTGTGGCTGGCGCTTTCATTTTTAAAATTGCATGTCGGCATCGTTTTTTATTTTCAGACATTTCTAACGTAACGACGTAATCGCTTTGGGTAGTTTCCGACATGAGTTACAGACGCAGTTTTTTCTCACTTTTCGAGAAACGATGGAATAATTTGTTTCACAAGTTTTCGACGCGAGTACTTCTTGCCAAAGTTACAGAACACAGCCACAGCAAAACGACATGACTGTAGGTTGTTGTCCATGCTTATTTATTGCCGCAAGCGAATTAAATTAACTCGCAACTTCCACTACGCAAGTTTTATTGCTGAACTAATTAAACTTTCAGTGAACGGGATGGTGTATTTTACTCATGAGGTAAAATACATCACCCCGTTCTCTAAAAGCTTAATCGGCTTAGCAATAGGACTTGCATAGTGGAAATCGCGAGTAATTTCTATTTTTGTTGTGCTATAATAGACGAGAAAAATTTTTAGTCCGAACAATTTTTTGTTCTTTTAAGAACACACGAGACTAATTAATTCGGTATAACATATATACTTATACATAGCATTGTGTATGTATTAGTATTTTTGTATACATTTGATTGCTGGCTTGTATTTGTATTGTTTTTGTGCTGCTTGTGCAGACAATGAAAAAATTATGCCGGCAAAATATCACGTTCATCCTCCGGTTCGCTTACAAGCTGCTGGACAATTGTTCTCGTCAGTTATTGCATTTTTTTTTTAACTTTATTATTTTATTTATTGAATCTACATAAAAAATGTAATGACAATAAGTATTCAATTCTTAATACTAAAAACAAACAAAAAAATTGGGATTAAAGTCCTGCCAGTACTGGACAAAAATTTATTTTTATGCGAATATTATTTCAGAATTCAGTCATCTGTTTAGAGCTCTAATGGTAGCCAAAGTATCCCTCCTTCTCAGACGGGTATGACCACCAAAATTAAGAATATTTACTGCAAGAGGATTTGGATGGACTTCAAGTTTGTTAATATATCTTGTGGCGTACTTCACAAATTCAGATTTCACAAAAGGTACGTTCAGATCTGCGTGGATTCGTGAGTTTTTAACGTACCATGGAGCATCTGTAATTCTACGGAGTATTCTATTTTGACTTCTTTGAATTTTTTCAATGTTGGATGCCGAGGCTGTGCCCCATAATTGAATCCCATAGCACCATATTGGCTTTAGAATCGAGTTGTAAAGCAAAAGTTTACAATCAAGCTTCAAGGTCGAATTTCTGCCTAGTAGCCAGTTAATTTGCACTGCTTTCAATTTCATCTGCGTTACTTTTGCCTCGATGTGCGACTTCCATGTTAGTCTACGGTCAAGATGAACACCTCGGGTATTTGACTTCACTGTGTTGAGGTATTACTTTATTGTTAATAGTAATGGGTGAGCATGTTCCTAGACGCAGTGCGAATGTAACATGGGCACACTTTTGTTCATTAACCTTGATTTTCCAAAGCTTCAGCCATTTCTCTAGTTTGTCGATATGTTCCTGTAAATTTATTGATGCTTGCTGGTGGTTACTATGTATGCTAAGGAATGCTGTATCATCTGCAAATGTTGAAGTGTGAATGTTGGTGCTTGTCGGCATGTCCGATGCGTAGATCAAATATAAGATAGGCCCTAATATACTGCCTTGGGGAACTCCAGCTTCAATAGGCTGGGCGGGGCTTATGAAATCGCCTTATTTTATTATAAATTGGCGAAAATATAAATAGCTTTCCAAAAGGTTATGTACGTTTGCAGGTAAGTTAAACTTTATTTTATGCATTAAGCCATCGTGCCACACTTTATCAAAAGCTTGTGAGACGTCAATGAATATATATTGCATTATTGGCTACAAAATAAAAACAGCGTTGCCAATGTAAAAAAATATGTGGAACATATTACGCTTGAAAATATATATTGTTTTTTCTAAAGAGTGGTCCAACCATAAAACCCTTTAGAGTCAAGTTTTATGGCATTTTTTTTGTTTCAGTGCTTGATAAATTGAAACATGTTGAGATACGCAATTGAGCAGCGCGTTAAGATAATTGGATACTTATAAGAAAATGGTCATTCAAATTAAAATGCACATTTCGTGATCTTCGTGATTTTTTTTCTTTTTTTTTTTTTTTTTTGTTGGTCAGCTTAATTAACCAAATGTAATCACAATTGGAAGAATTGTGCACGAGTTTCACCAAACCGGATCTCTAGGAAACACGAGATGCTCGTCAAGCGTGTTCTGCGGAAAAGCTTGCTGTTATTAGCGATAGCGTGGCAGAAGAGCTGTCAACCTGGACTCGTCGTAGTGTCCAACAACTAGATATCTCAAGAATATTACTAATGCAAATTTTGAATAAAGATTTAACCTTACGCGCTTACGAGTGCGTGATTCAATTGATTCAAGACCTGAAAGCCTTATGGCCAATTAAAGCATCGTCAATACGTCGAATGGATGATAGAACAGACAGACAGGCTCACGGGCGAATTCATGTGACTTTCAAAGCTCACTTAGATCGTAAATTTTTGTCATATGTTTATTGAAACTCCTTGCAGAGGAGCTGGTGCCTTCTAATCCCTCCAGCATGCAATTCCCCTGACAGTCACTAGACTTCTTTTTTTATATATTGGAGTACTCAGGGGATGAGGGAGTAGTGTTTGTGAACATTTGACTTGAACCTTCCAACGTTATAACCGACAGGAAACACGTCTGCAAACAACTTATTCCATAGACGAAGCGTACAACGTACAACAAACGAGTTCTCTCTGTAATGCGTAGTACGATTCCCCGGGCAATCGACCACAAATGGGTGAGCTCTGGACGATGAACGCGTGCTATGTAAAAATTTGCGCGTTTCGGGAACAAGATCCCTAATCTCGTCAGAGCAAAGTCCATTGTGGTAACGATAGAATGGAGTAACGCACCCCACACTGCGTCGATGCTCCATTGAGTCAATAGAGTTGGATACCCTACAGTCACCGATGAGCTTTTTCGCTCTCTCCTGCACACGGTCGAGTAACCCCTAAATAGACTTTGAGGCACCGGCCCAAACATGAGAGTTGTATTCCATTTTTGGTCGGATCTAGGTGGTATACATATTAAGGAGATCAGATGGAGTGAAGGATGATAAAGCTCCATGATTTGCTAGGCCAAATCCTCTAAAGAGCATCAACCCTTAACCAACTGATCCGTCTATCTATCACTTCTGGTTCGTTAAATTACAAATATCTGTTGCGGGACATCATCATCTCGGGGACCATAATTAGCATTCCGAAAGCCGGCGTGCACCATAGTTATCAGGGAAGAGACCACTCCTTACCACGATTTGAAGTTTACTTAACAACATCAGTGAATTTATCTACTTAAATTATCCAGTAGTTGAGATGGACTTGTTTGGGTGTACTGGTGCGTGTCAGGTACTACTATGTGTCACTTCACTGCAGCCCTTTCCAAGGTAATATAAACTAAGCTATCCTATAGGACTAGTATCTTTTGTTAAATTGTGGCTTGGCTGTTTTGGACATGGAAATAACTATGTAAATAACAGGTGTAAATAATTTTAAACATAATTTTTCAGGTAATTTCATATATGGGATATGAATTTAAAGCTACGTGGACTCCGACTTTTTTCATTAGTACACATTTTCATAAGGATCACAAAGTGACGTAATAAATGTTTTTTTCCGCTGCCTTCCAAAACTGACATATACTCGTATACACTGCATTTGCGTTTAACATATTTGAGTTCGATTCTTAGAAGCGATCATTGCTCTCATTGAACGCAAAAGATATCCCTTCTTTCAAAACTCATTTTACTCTTTTTCTCGAACTCAAAACTTACCGTTACATCATTCCATTCTTGATCGTGCATGTTATACTGATTTACTCTTAGTTGTGTACCAGCCAATGAAACACCAGTCATCTCGTCTTGTAGGGTGGCAATTTCAAAAGCTCCAGGTATTACATGATGCAATAAGAGCTTTAAAAGATAAAAAATAATAAAATAAATCAGCATTTCTAAGCCAACTGTTATAAACTGAAAGTACTTACTCCACTCAGTAATCTTGGATTAGCCTTGAATTTCTCTTCGGCTCTTTCAGGCCCACCTAGTTGAACCAATAAATTCTTGAAAGCCTTGTCAGTTGGCACGAAAATTGTATAAGGACCAGTCTCATTTAATATGCTATCCAAACCCGATTGCCTCAGATATTTGGCCATGGCAAAGAGACCATTTGATTTAAGAATTTGTATCAAATCATCACTGGGATTGATGGTAGGTAAAGAGTTCGCATTGAGAGAAGTTAGCGAGGGGGAAGAAGAGCTTGCAACACTAACCGGAGGTTGCAAATTGATTTCAGATGGCTTGTCTTGGTGTTCGGTTTCTTCTACAACAGCATCTGTATATTGATCCAGAGCAGTATTTTGCTGTACAGTAGTTTCCGTTAGACGTTCCGTAATGGTCTCATAACTGGAAGGTATATAGACCGGTGATGAAGTGGCGGCGGTGGTATATCGGGGAGTTGCCGTGGAACGGTGTAGTGTATGATCAAAATGCCGGGTAGATGATGAAGAACGTTGTATGTGAGGTGCGGTGGTAGTTGGGTGATAATAGGGTGTAGTGTTCCTCACATAATATCGGTGAGTGGAGGATCTAGTAGGCGAGGGTGGAGGGGGTGGTGGCGGTGCAGGTGTTGTAGTAGTGGTGGTGGTAGTAGTAGTAGTTGTGGTTGTTGTTGGTCTTTCTGTGGTCTTTACTATATTGCCGGATTGTATTTCCACAATTTCGTCGTTGGGTAAAGTAAGTCGTGTTACCGATGGTGGTAATTTTATATCACCATTGCGTATACGTTCCAGTATACTCTCCACTTCTGCTCCTGTTTGCTTTGTTTCTTTCTCACCGTTTGCCTTAACGCCTTGGATTTTGAAACTTCCATCTGCTTGCTCTTCCAGGTAAACATAAGTGGCTTTCTTTTTGGGTGGCAAAGTTGGTGCCGGTTTAGGTTGAGCTTTCGGCTTTGAACTTAGGCCTTCAATTTCATAACCATCTGGTATTAAGCCCCTCTTGGCCAGTTCTTCCAAAGAAGGTGGCTCATCCGAATCAGACTGTATAACAGCAGTACTGGCTATACTGTTGGCACCACTGGACACTCCTTCGACATTGCCACCATATAAGGAGGCCAAGCTAGAGAGATCAACATTGCCCGGTAAGTTTTGGGGATCTATTGTTTCGTCGGGCTCGGGAGAACGTAAAATTTGTACTTTACCACCTCCCGGTAAAACCAAATCTTTTTTCGTTTTTGGAGCCACATCTGTTAGACTCAATTTTCCTTTTGCCACAGCACTCTGTTCACCAAACAAACTTTGCAATTGGTCTTGCGTATAGGCCTGCTGTCCCTTGACTAAATTCGGGTCAGTAGTTCTAATCACTTGTACCCTTTCACCATTTGGCAACACTAAGTCCATTTCTTCATAGGTTTTGTTGCCCAACTCCTTTTGCGGCTGTTCGGCCAAAGCTGCCTTCAGCTGTTTCAAAAGCTCATCCCTGCCAAAAGTTTTCACTGGTTTCTTGGCCACTGTCTTTTGCCCAAATTTACCGGGATCAGCTTTGATGTTGTTATAAACAGGTTTCGAGTGTATTTTATGTGTAGTCGTGGAAGGTTTGGTGGTAGTGGTTGTGGTAGTAGTAGTCGTAGTAGTGGGATGATCTTTGTAGTATTTCTGTACAGCCGAGGCAAAGGAAGGCAACTCCGAAGGACCCACAGGACGGCTTCTATTCGGTACATAATTAAATTGTTGCTGTTGTAATTGCGCATTTTGCTGATAGTATTGTTGTGGTTGCTGTTGTGGCTGAACGTTACCTTTTATAGTGGGCAACACCTGTTGCTTGATGGTTTGTTGCTTGGCTAAAAATTCAGCATGTTGTTGCTTAACTTTGTTTTGAGATTTTTCGTATTGTTTTTGCACAAACTGTTCGTGTTTTTGTATGATCTTTTGTTTGTATTCCTGGTCAGGAGATGGTGTTTGACCGTAATTGGAGAACTGGGCATTGGCAAAGTTTTGTTGTGGTTGAGGAGCTTGCTGATGTTGAGATTGATGTTGGTGCTGTTGCTGGTGCTGGTGTTGTTGCTGCTGGTGTGGTTGCTGTTGGTATTGTTCTTGTTGCGGCTGCTGCTGCTGATGTTGTTGTTGTTGTTGATGCTGTTGTTGTTGTTGTTGTCCAGCAGGGAAAGCATTGGAGGGAGCATTAGCAAACGGCAATTGTGGTACCGGCAAACCCAAGTTGGGTGTCAAAACAAATTGCGGTTGCTGCTGCTGTTGTTGTGGCAATTTCTGTTGTGTTTGTGGCAAAAATGTTTGCTGGTTTGTTTGACCTTGTGCTATTATCGAATTTTGTGCATGTATAGGTTGTTGTTGTTGCTGCTGTTGGTGTGATTGTTGTCCGAAGAATTGTGGTTGTGTTGAAAAAGGTTGTTGTGGAGCAGCGTGCGTCTGGAAGGTGGGCACTGGCAAGGACAGTTTCTGTTGGTTTTGTGGCAGGATTTGCGGTGCCGTTGGGAATGATTGAGGCTGATCTTGCTGCTGATAAATTTCCTCGGGCAGAGTAGAATAGGCTGGCGGTACATTTTGGAAAGGTTTATTGTTAAAAGATCTTTGGGGTAGAGACTGTTGCGGTCCAACTTGTTGACCCGCAAAATTACGCAAAGCTAAGAAATTTTGCTGATGTAAGTCCAAAGGGGCTGGCGCTGGTGCGGCTGAAGGTTGTTGTGGTATATGCTGTTGTTGTTGTTGTTGTTGTTGCTGCTGCTGTTGTGGGTGTTGGAAGTGTTGCGGCTGTTGAGGTTGATAATGTGGAACTTGATTTGGTGGGTTTCTTGGGAACTGCTGGTTGTTGTTTGTATTGTGAAATTGTTGCTGCTGTTGATGCTGCAACGTTTGTGGTGCAAAACGTTGTTGGTGCTGCTGCTGCTGTTGTCTCTGTTGCTGTGTTTGCGGCACGGCTACTTCAACACTCGGAGCCTGTTGCAAGAACAAACCCTGTTGCGTTCGCTGCGGTTGATGCTGATTAGGAACCTCATTGTAGATTTGCTGTTGGGTATTTAATTGCCTTCGAAAATGGTTGTGGAAGGGAATCGGCTGAAAAAAACAAATAGAATTATAACTATATTATATAAAATTTTTTTTGCATTAAAGTATTGTTATGATTTTCCATTGTTTCTAACCAATCGTGCAATCGTTGATCTGCTTGTTATCAATGCGCACATCCACACAAACAACATAAAGCTAAATACGCAATAAACAAAGAACGCAAAGTTCCAAATAAATCATCCACCAATGATTTTATTGCTGTTGTTGCATTCTTATTGTTTCGCATACATATGTGTATGGATGTAGCCAATGCATTGTCTGAAATTATTATTAACTAGAAGTGTCATGAACATTGTAGAAGATAATAAAGAAGTATAAATAGCAGGTAGACAGACGTTCGGTAGAGACAAAGTTTATTTTTAAACATTGTGCAAGACAGTCATAAGTCAGAAAAGTAAGCAAGTCTAGTATCTTAATACACAGTGGTATTAAGTTTAACAAGTATCATCCACCGATGATTTTCATTATGTCATTTGCTATTGGAAAAAGGCGTTTTTAAAGGTAAAAACGCAACTGTATATAAATTTATTGAATTTTTGTTGAACTTTTTATAATTTTTAAATTAAATTTTTAGTTTGTACATATGTACATCGGGTTATAGTTCAAGCTTTTTGCTTTCTTAAGTTTTTTTTCTTAAGAAGGATTTTTTACAATACAAATTTGCTGTGATCAATAATTTTTGACTGAAGAAGACAAGAAAAATAATAATCCAATCTTTAGCTGGGGGACAACTAGCTGTTTCGTAGTCGCTACACTACTCGTCAGCACCCATTGGGATTTGAACTCGGGTCATGACGTATCATGATCTGCTGCTATAACCACTCAGCCACCGAGCCATTTAACAGTATGTATATTAAATTATTAAAAAATTAAATTTTTCTAGAAGAAGTGAATTATTAAATGTATTTTTAAGTTCATAGGAGAAAAGAAATCAGCAGCCCTAGACGACCCTTGATAATGATTCTTTTTAAGTAAAGTATTACAATGAAATTTTTATTAGAAAATTATTAGTTAAGCTCATTTTAAATTTTCATTCTTATATACTTTTCATATACGAGTAATTATAAACAGCTTGTTTTCTATGTTTCCCAGCTGTCTATATATCGACATTTCATAGGAGGTATCCTATTCATCAGCAGACTTTGGAAACCTTTAAAAGATATTCTCAAACATTCATCTTAATATCCCAACAATCTGAATAAAGTTTAATGTTTGAGAATATCATTTAAAAATTTCCAAAATCTACTGATGATTAGGATAGCTCATATGAAATGTCCACATATAGACAGCTAGGAAACATAAAAAACAAGCTGTTTATAGTTTTTTTTTTTATTGGTATCAATGCCAGAAGCTTATATAGTGATCAATTGTTTGTATTTTTCATTTATCTATGTATGTATACATATCACTTGTTCACTTATATGAACAAGGTATCGAATTCCCCTTCCCTGATGTGTGTGATCAATGCCCACCATATATCTGTCACAACATTGATAAAAGGCAATCATCGTTTTACTATAACCCGAACATCTATAGTGGCTAGAAAAGCTGAAGAACTGAAACGGGCAAATTCCGAATATTCTTTTTCTTTGAACCTTAACTATTGTACAATTGTTAATAAGTATGTGATTCTTGGTAACTGTAATACTAGTGAAAAATTATGAATATAAAGTAAAATGCAAAATTGAAGTTTACATACATATACGCGCATAAATAATAAAGGTCATTGACCATTTTATATACTTGTGTTTTACAACGTTTAACAAAAACGGATTGTTTTGTTTAACATAAGACTTAGAAGAACCCCCCCCCCCCCCTCCCCCTCTAACTCGCAAAAGAACATCACTCAATCATTTTCTTCCAAGTATCCATATTGTTTTCTCTCTTTCGCCCTCAACTTAAAACTGTCACTTTTCGTATAAAATTTTATCACCTTTGCATTAATATTTAATTATATTTCCAATTTAGTTTTGCTTAATCTTCTTCTTTTGTAGTTTTCTTTAGCATTTTTTTGCAGTCGTCATCATTATCATTTAGATTCAACGCCGCTGTAGCTACAAATGTAGTTTGAAGTGTGATGCAACATTTAATACAAACAAGTTGTCAGCCACAATAAACGTAAAAATATTTGTTGCAATGAAAAGAAAATATGACAGCATCATGCCACAAATATTGCATGAGAGACTCAAATCAACTAATCAGGTTTGAGTGAATGATGAAAAAAAGCTGTATTCATCAAGCCTTGGGAGTTGCCGCAGAGCTTCAAGCGAAACGACTAAGTAAGTATGA
Source organism: Thecocarcelia acutangulata (assembly GCA_914767995.1). Lineage (NCBI taxonomy): Eukaryota > Metazoa > Arthropoda > Insecta > Diptera > Tachinidae > Thecocarcelia > Thecocarcelia acutangulata. The sequence goes on from OU612097.1 coordinate 17,707,434, forward strand.
GTAGTGTTCACGCCATAAGTTTTTAACACGCTTATATTAGTTTCACTTGTATGTTTGTTTGTTTACAACACTCGAAACCCGTGATATATAAGTGAAGAAGCTTATCAGTGAGAGTAGGGTATCGGTGAGAGTAGGGTATCCAACTCTATTGCCTCATTGGAGCATCGACGCAGTGTAGGGTGCGTTACTCTGTTCTATCGTTACAACAATGGATTTTGCTCTGACGAGATTAGGGATCTTGTTCCTGAAACTCGCTCATTTCTACGTAACACGCGTTCATCGTCTAGACCTCATCCATTTGTGGCCGATTGCCCGGGGAATCGTACAACGCATTACAGAGAGGGTTCGTTTTTCAGTCGTACGCTTCGCCTATGGAATAAGTTGCCCACAGACGTGTTTCCTGTCGGTTATGACGTCGGAAAGTTCAATTCAACTATTCACAAACACTACTCCCTCTTTTCCCCTCCTCAAAACCTATTTTCCTAGTTCTGGTACAACGCGCTGCATATGTAGGGGTCATCCCCTGAGTACTGGTCCGAGATAAAAAAAAACTATTTATATTAAAAGTGCACTTCTTTATTTTATGGTAATTTAAACTTGTGTAGCTCTGAAAAAACACCCTATACATGTGTTTTTATTTTGTTGCTATGTTGCATAAATTGTAGCACATCTGATACTCATATTAAGTTTAATAAAAATCTTTTTTTTTTACAATAAATGATTTCTTTATGAGTTTGTTCATTTCTCCAGCAAAACTGGCTATTGAAGCCAAGCGAGTATTGTTTGGCCACTTAGAAACAGCGAGAAGGAAAACCAGTAACCGCAAGCCATCATGTTATTAAAATCTAGGTTATATTAAATGTAAACGAAAGTAAAAGCTTCCAATGATCTCCAACGACTTGAACCAGTTTTTCATTTTCATATTGTATTTTTTTTTTTTCCTTTTCTTTTTCTACTTCTTGCTCTTTGTACTCAAAATGTTGTGGTTTCATTTATTTTTCTTCGCCCGATGTTCAAGAGTCAACAAACATATCCTTTTAAATTGCACTGGCTCCAATTTCAATATTGTTTGTTTTGGCTTTGAACACGTTGTACGAGTACGAGTACGAGTATGTGCATCAGGTCTCGTTGGCGGCTGGTGTTGATTGTCAAAGTTGCGTACATTGACACACTTTTAGGTTTGTTTTGCTGTTTGTAAGCTGTCGTTTTTGCTTTTTCTTCTTCTTCTTCTTCTTTTCGCAATTTTGGTATAATATTCAATTTTTGTAGGTTAATAAATTCAGGTTGTAAGACTTTTTTCGTCTTGTAAAATATGTGGAAGACAACTTGCAGTTTTGGTTTGCTCGCAATAAATTAGCTTACAATTGTGTGATACTGATTTTTGTTTGTATCGTGTTTTGCTAACATTTTCCAAAGCATTTTTTATTCGCAAATTTAATATTTATTAATACAGGTGGTGCGAAACGAAAGAGGAAAAATTGAAATTCTAATTAAGGTTTTTTCCCCGCTTTTTCGTTAAGGCTTTAAAAGAAATCCGTCATTCAGTTATTGTCATAAATTTAAGACTTAAGATATTTAAAAATACATTTGAACATACATACTTTTTTGAAGAAGTTGGCATTATATTATCAAGCAAAGTGTTTTGAAATTTTTTCTGCATTAATTTCGTACCGTGATGCTTCTTTATTGTCAATTAAAAACATATAATTTAAATTTCATCTCGAACATTAACGTGTTGGCGTATTTCATTCACGCTGAAAACTTATTTGTGGTGAGCTTATTTGCTCTAATGTATGAAATTGGAAGAAAGTCAAGAGAATGATGTAATATTTTTTTGAACGAAAAGCTGTTTCTGGACCACAAGTTAGTTTACTGTCTGTCAGAATGCTTGCAAACATTAACATTCATAACATTTTATATTTATGTATGTCTTGATTATCGATTGCAGCTGAGCTTCAGTTACAACCAAAGTTTCTATTTTAAAGTCATTTAGGCAATTTCAAATTTTTAGTTGCTGTATGGTTTTTGAAAGCGAAAAGAACTGAAAAACAAGTAAGGGTGTAATATATTCAGCTGGGCGAAATCTAAAATACCCTACACGATAGTCACGTATATGGATAGTATATATTACAAATTTGAACTAAATATGCTCTCATACATATGAAAACGATATCGGGGAAAAAATATTTTTGCCTTGTAATCACCATTCCAAAAAAGATATCTTTCATAAACATTTTCATGGCAAAGTTTGTTTAAGCTATATATCGGTTATATATGAACTGATATCGGAACTTTCCATCTTCTGTATTTTAGAAACCTTTGAGAATTGCTTTTCAGCATAAAAAAAATCTTCATGGAAAAATCGGTTTGCCCTATATCTCGAGAATAAATAGACCGATATCGAAAATTTTCATTATCTGTATTTTAATAACCACGTTATATTATCAGAACTGATTTTAAGCAAAAAAAAAATATTTTTTTTTTCAAGGAAAAATCAGTTCAGGCTATAGCTCAGGTATACGAATATATGGAGCGAAATCGGAAATTATTAATTTTCTGCAGTTTACTAACTTCATTTTATAATCAGAACTGCTTTGAAGCAAAAAAAAATTTTTTTTCATTGAAAAATCGGTTTAGACTATATGTCGGGTATATATGGACCGATATCGGAAATGTCTATTTTGTGTATTTTAGGAAACTTTTTTTGTAACCAGAACTGCCTTTAAATAAAAAAAATTTTTATGGAAAAATATGTTTAATATGGATATATATCGGAAATGGACCGATATCGGAAATTTTCATTTTCTGTATTTTGTAACCTCCTTATATTACCGGAACTGGTTTTAAGCAAAAAAAGTTGATTAAGTTCGTACATTTTCATTAAAAAATCGGTTTTAGTCTATATCTCGGGTATATATGGTCCAATATCGGAAATTTAACTTCTGCATTTTAGTAACCTCCTTTTATAAACAGAACTGCTTTTAAGCAAAAAAAAAAAAAAAAAATCATTAAAAAATCGGTTTAGGCTATATCTCGGGTAGTTATGGACTGATATCGGAATGCTCATTTTCTGCATTTAAGTAACCCCTTTATAACCAGAACTGCTTCTAAGCAAAAATAGTTGTGTAATTTTTCATGAATAAAACGGTTTAGGATATATCTCGGGTATATTTGGACCGATATCGAAAATTTTCATTTTCTGTATTTAAGTAACTTTTTTTATAACCAAAACTGCTTTTAAGCAAAACAAGTTGCTTAAGTTCGCTTACGCGAAACCCGGCTTAGAATTTATCTAAGGTAAATATGAACCGATATCTAGGGTTGGTTTTTTTTCATTTTAGTCTTCATGTTTAATAATTGTGTGAAGTTTGAAGCAAAACAACTTTTTTTTCAAAAATGTTCATACAAAAATGTGTTTTTTCGGAATTTTGGATATATCGCAGCTATATGTGAACCGATATTACTGAATTTTAATAGCAAAGCCATGAGTCGATGGTGTAAATGAATGGTGAAAGAAAAAAGTTTCTAAGTCTTATAGTTTTCTCAGAAACGGTATTTCAACGGTGGACAGACGGACATTGCTTAATCGAATTTTCTCTCAATGCTGATTAAGAATATATATACTTTATATGGTCGGAAGTGAAACTAGTAAAAATTACAAATGGAATCACAAATTTATATATACCCTTACATTTTTGCTAAATTAAGTTGAATATTATCTTTGAGGTGCCATAACTCAGCCATTTCTTTTCAGATAGAAATTATATTGACGGAAAAGGCATTTAATACCCTTTTAGAATTTTTATCTCGATCGGACTTTTTGGTTGCGCCCCACAAGGGCTTAAGTGGGACCATACACCGAAAAACACAAAAGTACCTTTAGAAAAAAAAAATTACTGCGTTTTTCATATTCAACAGGTCCCAATTAACTTATCCAGGCATGTGGCTTTCTTGGTATTTTTCCAAATTTAAAATTTGTAAAGCAGTGTTATTAATTCGACATAATTTTAGATTTCCTTTTTAAGGCCTCCTTAATTAAGAGCCACTCCTTTCAATAAAATATAAATCATATCCAATAAAAATCTAAAGCTAAGCTACTCGTACGTTGAAAAATATTGATTTATTCCAATCAAAATCTTTAAAATCGCAAAAAATTGGCACCAAACTGTCTACACCCAGCAAAAAAAGTCGTTTTGTACATATAAAAGTTATTGAATTTTTTTCAATTACTCTGCTACAACAGCTAGAAACAATTATTTAGAGTTATACAATTTTTCAACAATTTAATATCTTTTTAATTAATTGTGATTGTTAGGATTAAAGTTTTGTCGATTTTTCAGGTTTTGTTGTGCAATCAAGCGATTTTTAGTTTTACAAATTAATTGACCTCTTTTCATTGATTACCGGCAGAGAAACAAATAAAAAAAAAAATATTCACCAACAACTGGCTGCACCAAAAACACTTGTTTCAAATCTGTTTGAAGTTAAACAGAAAATGTTTTATGAAAAAAAAAAGCTGAAGAATTTAGAGCCACCGAAATAAACGCCGGACAGCAAAAAAAAAAAATCTAAATGATACGTTGGCATGATGTTTTGTGGGGCAGTTAAACATTGTGTAGACATGCTGCCACTTTGGATTGATGTTCAGTGTCATGCTTTGCAAACTCCAGCATACGAGTTCATACATACTGATAAATGAACCCTACAGCAGGTCTTTTTCGACTTCATAGCTGTTTAATTTTAATATTTTTATATTTAGATAGAAAGTAAACGTTGTGAGTACAATTTTGAGACTTTAACAATCAAAATCAATTTCCTTCCATAAAAATATTTATGAGCTGTTCAAAGAACACAGACCAGCACTCGTCTAAAAAATTTTATATGAAAATCACTTAAAAAAATTGAGTAACTTTCATAAAAATTTTCTAGACGAGTTGCTCGTCTGTGTTCTCTGAACAGACGCTAATTCATTATTTTAATAATTTCCTAAGAATACATATTTTGCTGTCTGATTTTAATATTCTTTAAAAAAAATATATTTTGGTAGCAAAGCTTGCTTTTTAAAACTTGTAACTTAAAGGGTGCTGCAACTCAAAACGCATGATGTTAATTGTGGACAAAATAAAAAGTTTTCAGGAAATTATTTTAATATTTTTATTTATACCAATAAAATATTAAAAAATTATAAATAGCTAGTTTTCTATGTTTCCCAGCTATCTATATGTCGACATTTCATAGGAGCTACCCTGATCATCAGTAGACTTTGGAATTTTTTTTTTTTAAGAAATTCTCAAACATTCAACTTTATATCCCAACAATATAAATAAATTGTTGAGAATTTATTTAGGTTGTTGGGATACAAAGTTGAATGTTTGAGAATATTTTTAAAATAATTTCCAAAGTCTACTAATGATCAGGGTAGCTCCTATGAAATGTCGGCATATAGATAGCTGGGAAACATAGAAAACAGGCTATTTATAATTTGTTATTGGTATCAATGTTAGAAGCTAATGTAGTGAATAAAACTCAATTATTTGTATTTTTATTTATGTTTGAAAGATATACTCGTATACTAGTTATGTGCAATATAAAATATCGGCTAAATACTCACCACGGCTTCGATGGCTTCTCTCTATCCGATGGTCTATACTTTCAAAGGCTCTAAGACATAATTCAGGCTCAAACTCGATAATGTGCCGAATTATTTCATGCTTTAGCTTTTGCATTGTTCTTAGCTTATTGACATACATATTTTCTATTAAATATCACCAAAGAAAGAAGTTCAACGGTGTCGAATCATATGCTCATGGTGATCAATTGGTGTCATCACGGCGTGAGATAATACGGTCATTAAATTTCTCGCTAATAAGAGCCATTGTTTCGTTGGCAGTGGGGCAAATGGCACCATTCTTTTGGAAATGGTGTCACTCAATTCATTATTCCGGGTGGTGGCTCTGGACATTTTAAAAGCGTTTGACAGAGTGTGGCATGGTTCACTACTGAGAAAACTTACAGCTTTTGGTGTCGGTGATGACTTTTCTCGGCTTATAGCGAGCTTTCTCAGAGACCTTACTATACGAATTGCTATAGATGGGGTCTCATCCAACGAGTTCAAGATTAATTCAAGGATACCGCAAGACTCCGTTCTCTCTCCTACCCTATTTCTTATTTTCCTCAACGATCTTCTCTATCAAACTTCCAACCCTATTCACTTGTTCGCGGATGATAGCAACATTTGTTACTCGTTCTCTTTTAGTTATAAGCCCAGCCTATCAGAGTTTGCTGGCAAGAGGCTAAATATGAATTATTAACTGAATATTTATTCAGGTTTAACAGGCTCGCAGCTATTGTAAAGTCAGCCCACTTGGGTCCAGTTTGGTCCCGTTGGGTTGTGATATGTATCCCAATAGAAATGATTAGGTTAGGTAAGCAGGCCGCTGGATTCTCCAACAGGTACCTGGATACTCCAGCTCACTTTGGTCCTGAAGATCGTTACCTTTGTGATTTTCTCAATAGATATACATATCACTGGTTTAAAAACTAAAAAATCAAATACGTACTTATAAATGATATATAAAAATTGAACGTAATTCATTTTTGGGAACTCCATATACTACTGTCATACACTTTGTTTTTGTGCTAATTTTGTGCATAAATCGTCAATAATAGGTTTTTAAATGAAAGACTATGAAAGGTAATTGGTAATTTTCTGGCTAAAACTTACTCGTATAATAACAGCTGTTTTCATTGCTTAAATTTTAACTTCTAAAATTTTTTTTTTTTACAAAATTTGCAATAAATTCCTACAGCTCAAGATAATTTTTGTTTTTTTAAAAAAATGTTTAATGCATTTTTTAATATTTTGTCTTCTTTTGGAAGACTTCTTCTGGAAAACTTGTTTTTTTGTGTGAAAAATTCAATAAAAATCAAGAATTCAAATTTTTTTTTACAAACAAACAATTAACATTTTAACATTTTTTTTATAACCCTAAGATATTAATACAATTTTAAGTACCGAGCACTTTATTTCTCAAACTTTATCTAAAAATCTGCGCACAAATCTTTAAGGGAGGAATTTATGCGACATGAAATTTGTGTTGTCATAAGTTGTCTTAGTACTTAACGTTAATAGTTTTTACCGAAATTTAGACAATTTTAATTTTTAGTACAAATATTTTAAGTACTAAAAATTTTAGTACTAAATTTTTAGTACTAAAAATTTTAGTACCAACAAGTATGAATTAATTAACTGTCTATACCTGATAATAATCAATAATGGTGGAGAATGTCATGGACATCATGATAGTGAGCCAGGCCAACTTTTTAGCGGTAACGCGATTCTGTGAAAAAGTTCTGCGGACGAAAAAGCCAGAACTGGGCGCCACAGAACAAGATCATAATCAGGATCCCAGACGAAGGATAGTGTGAAGAGAAGGGCTGATTAAGCCACTGGGAATCCACCCCGAAGCAATGCTAAGGCGGTCCCGGGGTGGAAATTTTTATCCCAGGAAGAGGAGGAGATGTTTTAGTCGGTAAGTTTACTGTGGTGATCAGTCCGATATAAAGTGGAGGGTACGAACCCTCTGGTCAGTACGTAACGCAATTTTCCCCCTCGCCGAAAAAGAAAGTCCTTTCAATATGATTTTTGTGACTTCATGTATGGTACTTCGAACTGAAGATTTTAAGTACAATTTGATATTGCATTGAACAACTTTAAAAAGTTGTTTTTCTTTAACCTGCTACTAATAATATCTGAGTTGAGTTGATATTATGAATAACAATTTATTAATAGGTCTTTATAGCTGTTTCATTTTAATAGTTTTCCGCCTCAAACAAATGTATTTCAAAGAAATTTAGTACTAAATTTGAATTAGTTTTTAGATACAACTTTTATTCAAATTTTATTAAATACGAGTTTAGACTAGAACTGTATAAGAAGACTATTTTGGAACTTTATTGTTTTAGTATAAAAAGTTTTTAAATTCTAATGTTTAAAACAAATATTTTAAGTACTAAACTTTTTAGTAACAACAAATTTGAATTATTAGTTGATAATGTTTTGCCAATAGGCAGTACTTAAAGTTTTTGCACAAATTTAGTACTAAATTTGGTACTAAAATTTTGTTGACGAAATTTAATACCAAATTTTGTTTGAACTTAATTTTGTATTAAATTTTAGATACTTTGATTGAAATTTTTCATAGAAAGTTTTTTTTAGAACTTTAATATTTTATTATCATAAAATCTTATCATGCTAATTTTATGCTCACAAAACCCTTTTCTAATGCCTGCTTATGATGTTCAAATTTTAACTAAATTCGCCTGTCTTAATCATGTTTGCAATTGGTTGCATTTTAATGACATTAAAATGATCTCAGACTCATAAGCACCAACGAATGGACACGCAGACAAACATTGATTTTTTTTTTTTGAGCAGCTAATTTTCCACAGCTGGCTGAAAGCGTTGGATTCATCAGCACAAAACTTTAGCATCTGCAACCCTCATGCATACTCGTACAGTCATTTGTTATGCAATTGCAGTTAATTCTGTAGCAGTGGCTGAAATCACATTTTGGCCACTATGGCTCAAAAACAACAATTTGAATTGGAAATATGGAAAAAAAAATGGAAATGTTTTTGGGGGGGCCAAATTTCCTGTTGTAAGTTGTTTTTGTTGCTGCCTGTTGTATTAGTTGGTCTTAGATGTTGCTGTTTAAGCAATTGATGGATGCTTTTGTTGCTGTTTTCCTCATTAAAGATTTATTGATTGTTTTTTTCTTCTTCGTTTTTTGCTTATTTAGTATGCGTTTCTTTAGGCTCATGTTTTTGTTTGCGTTAGTGCCTGCCTTCTTCTTAGCCGTTTTAGTACTCATACTGATTCCTCCGGCTGTTTTCGCTTCGCTTTGGCATGATACTGTTTAATTTTCGGAGTTTATTTTTGTAAAAGTGTTTTCATTTATTTCTTTAGTTCAGTTTTTGTTTTTTTGGTCGGCTGGTTGGCTGTTTTGTTAATTTGGCTAGTAGTCAAGGTTGTTGTTAAGACCTGATTGAGTTTAAGTTTACTTATGTTTCATATTGACTTTTATGGCATTTTGTTGTTTTCGTTTTTGGTGATTTATAATGAAATAGTTAAGATCTTTGGTGTTGGAGATCGCTGAGGCAATACAGTGTACCACCACAAGTTTTGTGTAATTCATTGTTTGGGCAACGGAGGTTGAGGCTTTTCAGAAAAACAAAACGAAACTGCAGTTCTACTTAGAAGCTGAATTGCATTATACGCGTATATATGTATGTATGTGTTTTATGAGTACATTCTTTTAGTGTTGCTTGCGGCACAGTGTGTTGCAGTGTAACGTGAGTTCTAAAATTCTGTGGGCATTTGTGTAATTAAATATTGTATGTAATACAATGAGTTAAAACAAAGAACTAGCAAATAAATAGATATTTCGCAAACGATTACAAACAGCTAGAAAAAGGCGAATTTTTAATTATTTGAATAGATAAGTAGACATTTTATTTTTTGAAAATAATTTTAAAAAACTTATAACATTTTGATTGGTTACTTTTACATATTCTAAAAAATACGTTTTCTGTGACATTATATTCTAAGATATTTTTTTTTTTTTTGTTGGTGAATATAACTTTTGAAAATGAAAATTTTTTTTCGAATATTTATTGAACCCTTTCAAAGTCATTTAATGAACTTTTTTACAAATGTCTTGTAAACCAAATTTTTTTAAGTCTTTTTGTTATTTGTACGCATTTACTAAACGAGGTATACTCGTAAGTTCAGTTTTTTTATTCAAAATTATAAAGTTCGACAAAATTCATAACAATAAAAAATTATAAATAGCTTGTTTTCTATGTTTCCCAGCTATCTATATGTCGACATTTCATAGGAACTACCCTAATCATCAGTAGACTTTGGAAATTTTTGAAAGATATTCTCAAACATTCATCAAGTAGCTTCGCGAAATTTGCAGGAGTATATTTCAATATTAGAGAAATGGTTAAAACTTTGGAAAATTAAAGTTAATGAACAAAAGTGTACTCACGTTACATTCACGCTGCGTAAACAAACATGTTCAGCTATCCAAATTAACAATTCACCTATTCCGCAGCAAAATGAAGTCAAGTACCTTGGTATTCATCTCGACCGTAGGCTAATGTGGAAGCCTCACATTGATGCGAAAGTCACTCAGTTGAAATTAAAAGCAGCGCAACTAAATTGGCTTATGGGCAGAAATTCGACATTGAAGTTGGATTGCAAACTTTTGTTATATAACGCAATTTTAAAGCCTATATGGTGCTACGGAGTTCAATTATGGGGAACCGCCTCAACATCTAACATTGAAAAAATTCAAAGACGACAAAACAAATTTCTTCGAACAATTACCTCAGCTCCATGGTACGTAAAAAACTCACGAATTCATAAGGATCTCTGTGTTCCTCTTGTAAAAGACGAATTTTCAAAGTACGCAACAAGGTACATCAGTAAATTGGAACTTCATCCAAATCGTCTTGCATGCAATGTACTTAATTTTGAAGGCTACTCTCGGTTGAGAAGGAGGAATACCCTTGCCACCCTCAGAACGTTCAATAGGTGATTTTACCGATATTGACCGTGCAAAATAAAACATTTTTGTCTAGCATTGGCTGGACTTAATTAATTTTATGTATTTAGTATTAAGATTTGAATACTTATTGTTAGTTCACTTTGTGAAGATTCAATAAATAAATGAATGAAAAAAAAAAAAAACAAAAACATGTGCGACATCTTATCAAAAAGTTATTCATTACTGCCTGGAGTGTTGCAGCGGGCACTGTCTCAATTACCATTCGAATGAATTGCTTTAAATCGTCCAAATTTGTCGGATTTCTTTTATAAACTTCTTGTTTGCAATAACTCCACAAAAAAAATCAGTTACAGTGAGGTCAGAAGACCTGGGAGGCCAACGGAATGTGGAGTTTCTTGAAATCAGTTTATTGGGAAATTTTTGCCTCAGATCTGTCTTGTTGTAATCAAACAGAGTTGAAAGGGATTCTCTTTCGGCACAATTCTGGAAAAAACACTCTTTCAACATCTTTAAGTAACCGTCTCCATAGACCGCAACAGTACTCGTAATACCGTTTTCTTGAAAAAAGTAAGACCCGATAATGAACCTTGAAGAAACTGCAGAAGTGGATGTAATTGCATCTGATTAAGTATCTGTGGGTTAGAATTACTCCATATTCGACAGTTTTGTTTGTTAACAAAAGAGTTAAAAAACAAAGAAAGTTGTAATCACGATTTTTGTTTATTTTTGCTTTTAGCTTAAGTTTTAGTTGTTTCAAACTAAATCATTATTTTCCCTTTTTGAGCCCACAGTTTCTTCTTAATAAGCTGCTTCGCCAATAATGACATCTCATATCAATGTCGCAATTTTTAACCGATTTGTGTAATTATTGTAGTGACCAACCAAATCATTGTGTGTGCACAAGTCTTTCAAAAAACATTTTTTTTTATTGTTTTTTTTTTTTTGGTAAATTATTCACAATTAATGTAAAGTTAAAAATTCAAACATATTTTTTTTGCAGTTCAAAGAATCGAATCCTTTCACTTTTTTGTGTGTGTGTCTTGATTGGGGTTTTTATGAGCAGAAAGAAGACATTCTACCAGTTGTAAATCAAGAAATATTTGGTCAAGTTTTTATATTTTTTCGGTTTTTCTTATTTGAACATTAAAACGACTTTATAAAATATTCATGTGATTGGAGCTGATTTTGTGGTTTTTTTTAAGCAACTATTTTTAAAACATTTCAAGTTGTAAGTACGTAAATATGTACATACATATATATGAAATTTTTTAAAGAATTATTAAGGATTAAATTGGAATTTTGGTAACAAAAAAATTTATTATTATTAAAGTGACTTAATTTGTAACGAAAATGCGGAGCCGTAAAACTGGTGGCAAATTTTGGCACTTAAATCACATTTTTAATTTGTCTTCAATAACGCTTAGTTTTGAAGACATACAATAATGCCCAAATTCGAGGCATTATTGTATGTCACTCTTAGGGACATAACAAGCCTCCGAGAATTTGCCTCGTAAGCTGACATGTTTAGTCGAGAACAACTTTATGATGCAGACACAAATCGACTAACATTTCGCTGGCTTTATGTTTACAATTGCCTAAACTTATTGTATGATATGTACGATCCATTTATTTTGACTACCACTTACCGCTACAGTCATCTATTACAAAACGGTGCAAGCAAAGTTGGACACCTAATAAAATTAATTTAAATTTAAAAATTCGACATAAACTTTTTATTAAAATTCATTTCAAATAGATTTAGTCTCTTTCAAATACGCCCCTTGGTTTTTATTACATGGAACGCAAAACGGCGGAAGTAAATTTGTACACCCAATAAAATTAGTTTATATATAAAAACTCCATATAAACTTTTTTTTTTTAATTAATCTTAAATAGATTTTGTTTGTTTTAAACACGCCTCATTTCTATTACTTTTTTCAACGCAAAACGGCGGAAGCAAATATGTACATCTAATAAAATTAGTTTAAATTTAAAAACTCCATATAAATTTTTTTTTAAATTCATTTCAAATAGATTTAGTTTCTTTCAAATACGCCCCTTGGTTTTTATTTTATTGAACGCAAAACGGCGAAAGCAAATTTGTACACCTAACAAAAATAGTTTACATATAAAAACTCCATACAAAATTTTCTTTTTAAAAACTCATCACAAACAGATTTTGTTTCTTTTAAACAAGCCTGTTGATTTATATTTTATTCAACGCAAAACGCCGGAGGCAAAGTTGTACACCTAATAAAATTAGCTTAAATTCAAAAATACCATACAAATTATCTGTTTAAAAATTTATTTCAAATAGATTTTATTTCTTTTATAACTTCTAGTTCATTGAACACAAAAACTTAATCATTTCTACTTTTATTTAATTTTATATCTCTTACTAAAATTACGCTGCAAGCTTTATTATAATAGTCCCTAAATAAATAAAATTTAATGGATCTTATCAACAAAAAATTAACAAAATAAACTTGTCGCGTTCAAATCGATTGATCATGCCTTTTTTTTATAATACACGCAAGTTATAAAAAGTTTTGGGTGGATTACAAAACCAACCAACAAACACGAAAGTGAAATTTTTTTAATGATTTTGTGAAAAAGAGAAAAAAGTCTTAATGACTAACATGCGTTTTATGAATGAATATAAGATTCGGTATGCAAGCATAAACATATCAATGTGTGTGTGTGTGTTTATGCATGTGTAAGTGAACACAGAAATATACCCAGTTGGCCAAGTATTTAAGATTTCTTAAGCGACAGGTACAACACAATAGAAAATCGTAAAAGACATATGGGCGCCAGCTAAAACAAATCTTTGTCGCAACTTTCGGCCATTTTGAGTACTATACACACGACAGTTTCCTCTACTATAAAGTGGTTCCACCATAAGGCACGCTATTAGTTGTAAATAAAACCAAAAGTTTTCAGAACATCATTTTAATATATTTCATTGTGATAGAAAGATCGATGACAATTATGTGTGAAATAAAATATCGGCCAAATACTCGATACGGCTTCGATGACATACTTCTATCCGGAGGTCCAATGTCTCTAAGATATAATTCAGACTTAATGTCGTGAATGTGCAGTATTATCTCATCCCTTAGCACTTGAATTATTCTGGACACATTCGCGTATACTTTTTTTTTCATATTTCCAAGGAAAGAAGTGTCAAATCACATGATAGTGATGGCTAAATAACGTCTCCATGACGTGGGACAACGCAGTCATTGAATGGAGACTTGCTGGCCTATGTATCACAGGGGCGATGGGATCCACTCCAACGACAGGGGTGGCCGTTCAATAGGAAGCAGCCGTTCAGGCGATCTCAATTTACAAAAGGGAAAAACTAAAGTCAGATAACCTTATTCGTGATATTGGAATCCTAAAAGGAATCAGAAACGTTACTACTATGTCTCAGACAAGGTATAGATCCAACTCATTCCTTTACCAGGAAGATCATCTTCCCAACAAAGTAAGAAAGGGCCCCGATTCAAAAATAGTTAAGGGATGGTTCACTGACAGATCCCAGATAGATCCAAAGTACTTGAAGAAGTGGGAACAGGAGTAGCGAGGCATAGAACACGCAAGAAAATAACACAATTTTCTAAGCTGAACTATAAGCAATAAGGGAAGTGGTGGACATACTTGCCGATAGGGGACACAATGATGTAACGATAAAAATACTCTCTGATAGCCAATCAATCCTCAAAGTCCTGAGCAGTTGTGTTTTTACATCCAGGTTAGTACTGGAATGTTACAACAGGCTATATGAATTGGCGCGCTAGAACCAGATTATTGTGGTTTGGGTGCCAGTAGATGTGAGGATTATTACAATTAGATGGTAGACATCTATGCCAAACAAAAAGCAGAGACGACTGTTGATGGCCCCACTCCAACATTTGACTTCAAAAACAATCTTCTTCAGAGGGAGAAGAACAAATGGAACGAGAAAAACAGTCTTGGACATGCCAAGAAATTTCTGAACTTTGATGCAAAAAAGGCCGAACTGGATAGGAAAAGAGAAAGAACACTGACAGGTACACTTACAGGTCATTATACCTGCCTCAAGTATCTCTACATAATAGGCATTTCCACTACAGTCTTTGCAGATTTTAGAGTAAGGAAGAGTCAATGGAACACTTGATCTCCTAATGTGCGGCATTAGGACACAGAAGATATAGGCTGCTACAAATGCAGACGTTGAATGAACAGTACTTACCATCACTCCCGACGAACGATTTAGTCTGATTTTGTGGCATACTTAATCCGTGAAGCGTAAAAGGAAGCACAATAGATAAATAATGGGTACAGTGCAAGTGCTCGTTGAGGTCCATTTAAATAATAATAATAAAGTGAGAAAAAAATAGGACGTTAAGGTGTGACTCACAATTAATATCAGCTATTACGTTTGGACCACCCTTTATGTTTTCGACAGCTTTTAAATGTCAAGTAAAAAAATATGTACTCAAATTTTATATACATATTTTTTTTTTGTTTTTTTTGTATTTTCTTAAGTCTCGTTGATTTTTTGCAAAAATATTTTCCATGAACAATTTAAAGACATTTTCGCTCATTCGGCTACCTTCCGTTCAAAACGTCTGTAAAATCTAAACGAAGACTGTATTGTGTGCTATGATTTTGCCAACTGGGTATGTTCATATGTATAAAAAATGATGATGAATTGCTTGCAACTCCAACTCATTTAACGAATGAGCGACATGCAAGAATGTGCGTTGAAATAAAAGTTTTATTGAACTCTTCCATTAACAACAACAAAACATTTGTTACATGCCTTTTCTTATATTATTATTATTATTTTTTTTTTTTTCTAAGTAAGCAATTTTAAAATTTGCATGATTATGTAAATTTGTTTTTAATCTCAGTTTTCTTATAGAAATAAAAAATGATTACAATATCTTATTGCATGAAATGAATCAGTAAAAAAATTAATCTTAAACACTGAAAAAAATATATAAATAAACTTGTTTACACGCAGAAAGAAAGAGCTTTGCGGCATTCGAAAGACAAGCATGGTAATAATTGTTTTTAATTTCTAAACGCAAAAATATCTCCAATGTCTATTAAAAATATCTCATTAATAGAACAAATAGTTAGATTACCATAGACTACAAAAAAAATTATTGTATACATATGATTTGAAGCACGCTACTAAAGGGCCACAATACCTATTTTTGTAAAAACTTCACAGCTTTTTAATCGGGAATACATACCAACTAAAGATGGCACATTTGTTAAAATAATCGATTTATACAGAACTCCAGAGGAGGGAACCTACTACTAAAACAAATTACCATAAATTGGATTCAACTTTTTGGCTCACAAAACTTCTTATTCCATTGTCAAGTCAAATTTCTGTTATTTATACTTATACTATTTCTTCTTCGGCAGACTTTGCCGTTACTCTGCATCTATCTGCCAACAAATTACGTATGATATTTTCCAATATTGTATTTATTGTAGACCGGTTAATAATGGGTGAAGTTGTTTTGGCGATATGTTATTTTAGTAAAAAATTATAAATAGCTTGTTTTCTATATTTCCCAGCTTCCCAGGAACTACCCTAATCATCAGTAGACTTTGGAAATTTTTGAAAGATATTCTCAAACATTCAACTTTATATCCCAACAATCCAAATAAATTGCTGAGAATTTAAAAAGAAAAATGCTCTAATAAATTGTCTTTCCCCTGGTGCCTCGAAAATGAGATTATAAACAACAGCTTGCAGGCAATCTGAAGGATATGGATTAACTAAAATAATAATAAATAACATACTTGCTACAGTTTGTCTTGAATCAGCTACAAAAGCTTGATTTTTTTTATTAATATTCACGGCATGGCTTCACATATGTAATGCTTTACACCGGATTTAGAAAAATAGGTCATGATGAGGAGGAAAGGCGACACACTGTTTAGCAGCACGTTAGGGATTTTTTTTTAAATTGGCGTTCACACCAAAATGCATTTCGTGCACTTCGTAATCAACCAACTTTCACTTCAATGCATTCGTTACACTGGGTTTACACGTGCAAGTAACTTGTTACAAGTTGCGTGTGCATACTAACAGCCAATACATCGAAAAAAATAATAAAAACACTTGCAATGAACTTATACACGCAAGTGCAAGTTCATTTTCAAAATGTCATCGAAGACAAACGTTGTACGCCTTTGTACAACATGCGCTTTTAATTTCTGTGCAATGTTACAGGGGAATTATATTAGCTCTATTCACAATCTTGTGCAAATAGCCTTGCATCATTGCATTTGCAAAAAGGTTTGGTATATTTTTACTCTACACTAACAAAATACACAGCAATGCACTTGCTAGTCTTATGTGTATATGCAATACTTAAAATTTATAGTTTTTATTTGCTATACTTATGCACAAGTTAATTGCAAATCGACAGTTGACAATCAGCGATCCAAGCCAATTAGTTCGTAAAAGCCGCTTAGTTGCTGTCGCTCATCTCGCATTCAAATAGCACCAATCGATGTCTTTATCTAACTTAAAATCGCTTTTCCTATTAAAAAGTCCATTAACTGCTCCATAAGCTTTTCTTTGGCATAATTATTTTTGATTAAAATTTCAGCAAATTATTTTCTACTCTAATTCTCAATCAGCTGTGAATTTCGTGCTTTGCAAAAAGTAGTGCAAACTTAACCAACGGAGGTGGTTCACAATTGATAGCATATATTTGCAATTGCATAAATTTGCAATCACAAATGCACAAGGTAGTGAATAGAGCTATTATGTGCATAAATTTTTCACAATATAAATAATAAATTTGTATTCCAAATAAAAAATAAGTTATAGATGTTTATTTATTTTTGTGTAAAAAATTATAAATAGCTTGTTTTCTATGTTTCCCAGCTATCTCTATGTCGACATTTCATAGGAACTACCCTAATCATCAGTAGACTTTGGAAATTTGTGAAAGATATTCTCAAACATTCAACTTTATATCCCAACAATACAAATAAATTGCTGAGAATTTAAAAAGAAAAATGCTCTAATAATATCCGTCAAAAAGGTGTAAAGAAATGTTAGAGACGTTTATAAATAGAAAAGCTTGTTTTTTATGTTTTGACGGATATTATTAGAGCATATAGTAGCATATAGTATTAGAGCATATAGAACATATGGATAGCTGGGAAACATAGAAAACAAGCTATTTATAATTTTTTACTGGTATAAATGTTAGAAGATTAAATAGCCTTAATTGTTTTATTTTTGTGTTTTATATTATGTTTTCGGCATATAACTAAAAATATTAATATTTTAAAAAATTTTCCTTGAAAAATATCCATTAAAATTAAAATGAAGTATCTATGGGCAACACTGTTTCTGCTTGCATGCAAGTGCCAAACAAAATCAGTTGCAAGTGAGACCACTACTTGCAGGTGTGTGAATATATTAGTAAAAAAATGGTAATGTATTGGGTTTTTTGCACTTGCACTTGCGTGTGTAAACATTTAGTTAACAAGCAGAATTGCCGCTTTGGGGCAAATTAATGTAACCGAGTAATTTTCAAAAAGCCGAAACATCCACAAAAAAGGACTGTTTGGAGCGGTTTATGGGCTGGCGCTATAATCGGCCGGCCAAGCAGTTGCCGTGAATGGTGTTCGCTAACGCGATATAATAACGGACCTCTCGTAGCCAGAAATTGCGGATACGATATGTAGTTCCATTATCCACATCCACAAAAAAGGACTGTTTGGAGCGGTTTATGGGCTGGCGAAATAATCGGGAAGTACTTTTTCTAAAATGTGGCCGGTCGAGCAGTTGCCATTCGCTACCGCGATATAATAACGAAAAATTCAATGGCCGTGTTATCTCACCTTGTGGCAGTATTAATTGAGCGTCAAGGTCATATAATTAGACTACGTTGGCATTCTCTTTTTGGAGATATTTAGAAGAAAATAGTGTACTTCAATAAGTGAGCAACAATTCCAAGAACTAGAGGATGAAATAACTCGATACATTTAATATAAAATAATTTAATATAAAATAATATAAAAATTAATATCTTAAAGTCATTGAATATATAGACCATAGCATGGAAGTATGTAACCGGAGCCATGGCGAGCATTTGGCCGATATTTTGTTTCACGCTGTCATAATAAAAAATCTCCAGACAGTTCTTTGATAACGATTTGTTATACCCTTCACAAAAATGTAAAGGGTATATATAAGCTTGTGATTCCGTTGGTGATTTCTACAATTTTCATTTCCGAGCCTATATAGTATATATATTCTGAATCAGAATTAATAAAAAAAGTCGATTAAGCGATGTCCGTCGTTGGTCGTTTGTGAGAAACCCATTAGACTTAGAATCTTTTCCATTCTTTTACCCCATCGATTCATGGAATTGCTATAGAAATTCAGCAATATCGGTTCACATATAGCTGAGGTATACTCAAAATTCCGAAAAAAGCAATTTTTTGCAATTTTGTAGGAAAATTTTTGAGAAAAGTTGTTTATTTTGCTTCAAACTTCACACAATTATTAAGCAAGTGGGTTAAAATGCAAAAAAAATTTTCCGATATCGGTCCATATATACCCGAGATATAGCCTAAAGTGCGGTTTTCATGAAAATGTCGCGTAAATGAATTTAAACATCTTTTTTTGCTTAAAAGCAGTTCTGGTAAAATAAGCTTATATAAATATGGAAAAGGAAAGCTTCCGTTATCGGTCCATATATACCCGAGATGGGTGTATATGGACCGATATCGGAAATTTTTCCATTCACTTTTTATTTTGCTGAAAAGCTATTCTGCTACTAAAATACAGAAAATAGAATATTCCGATATTGGTTCATATAAAATCGAGATATAGCTTAAACAAACTTTTCCACGAAAATGTCTCTGAAAGATTTCTTTTTTGGAATGGTGATTACAAGGCAAAAATATTTTTCCCCGATATCGGTTCATATATATCCGAGCATATTCAGTTAAAATTTTTAATATATACTATACATATACGTGACTGTCATGAAGGGTATTTTAGATTCGGCCCAGGTGAATATACTATACTCTTACATGTTTTAATTACAATCAATATCATGCATATTGTTTGGACCACCCTTTATCTTACACTTAAAAGCATTTTACAAGTAAAGTTATTGAAACTCCCAAGACTTTAATTTTAATTTACTTTATTGAATTATTATCGTAATAACTTTTCGGTTAAATTTATCAATTAGTGGTATTAACAACATTTCTCCACTTCAAATTTCTTAAAACCACCAAAAAAATATTTGACAGAACTGAACGGTTTTTGTTAACAAATTTAATTTGTTTAACCATTTTGTAATAAAAGTTGTTTTTTGTAGCAAGATTTATGGCCACAGAGCAATTATCGGCTTATGTAACAAAAGACAACAAAAACATCTTGATATTTGTATACATTTGTATACGGGGAAAAGACACACACACACACACGCACACTTGCGCACCCATATATACATAGCATCTTTAAGTGCCCATCATTATTCTCTAATAGTATTTTTAGGCACGTAAGAGAATCGTCAGTTTATCATTTCATTGTTTCTGATGACTGATTAAGTGTTAGATAACAAAGTTTTTGTTAAATTTTTATTATTACAACTTTTTCTTCTATTTTACGAGTATTTCTTTCAACGTGGTCATTTTTCAAATTTCTTTTGTATCCAATTGCCTGAATCAGTGCAGTCGTATGCGTCATTTCTTTTAACATGATAATATTTCAAATTTCATATTTTTCCGCCTAAAGTTTTTCTATTTTTTTTTTTTTTCTTCTGCATTCGTAATACGCATAACATTTTATTTTCATGCACGAATCAGACAACAGAAAAATCAAATTCAAAGCTAAAAGTTTTTGTTTTAGCCTAAAACAAAAGGAAGTTACTTATTTGCTGTATTAATTGTTAGAAAAAAAGTATGAGGAAAATATTCAATTTTACTTTCTTGTTAAGGCGGTTTGTAATATTGTGCATAAGTTGCAAGAAAGTTTCCTGAGCAAGACACACGCAACCAAAACACTTGATTTAAATGAGTTTTTTTTCTTTAACAAACCTTCAGAGTCACTTTTACTTTACTTTTACGAAATGAAATGTATAGAAACATGGATATATGTATACGAGTGTAAGTATATTAAGCAAAATAATCATTAAGCTATGTACACACGGTTGTCAGATATTACAATATTGTAAGATCTGGCAACATGCTGTCAATGTAGTGACAATGCAAAATTGTCCTGCAGAAGTAATTTGTGTGTTCAGGCGAACGTAAGAAGATCTTATAATTTCATTGTCAGACTATGGTCTGACAAATAATTCATCTGACAACAAAAATTGTCAGTTCACGCGGTTGTCAGATTGTTAGATGAAAAAAATTGCCAGACATGTTGTAAGGCATTGCCACTTATGTATATCAACAACCACCTGTTTGACAGTGTTGCCCATCAAACTTTTTTCTGACAATGATGCCATTGTCAGGTGCATTAATTTTATACATCTGAACAATTAAAACTGAGCTTACAATACCAGCCAATTATCTGGCAATGCCGACGAAGAGTGTTCTCACGATTGTCAGTTGCCTGACAACATTATCGTCTTACAATTGATTGCCAATGGTTTTTCTGACAACGTTGTAAGTTAAAAATTGGCAGTTCAGAGGATTGTAATACATTTTCAGACAATTTTACTGGCAATATTGTAAGATCTGACAACCGTGTGCACGTAGCTTTAGCTTATTCTTGGCAAGCAGATTTCCATATTTACGTAGACCATACAGTAGGTGTGTTCCACGAGATCTTGGACTAGTTCGGACTAATGAGAGCAAAAAGCAAATTACTCTCTAAATTTGCAAATTTTACCCAAAACTCTGAAACGCAAAAAACCACAATTGTACAATCTTACAATGCTAGTGCTGCTTACTTTTTAGATGAAAGTATATTTTAGTGATTTTAGACGCTTAAAACGCATAATGTCATATAGTCAAAACATTTGCATTATTGGCAACAGCTGTAAAATTAAAAGCGATGTAGAATTTTCAACAGATTTTTATAGTAAATATTTATAAAATGAAAAGCCAAACAACAATTGCGTGCTCTGTTTACAAGTTCACAACGTTCTTTTTAGTTTGGGCAACCTTTCATTTTGCTTTTAACTATTTTTTAAACAAAAGGGTTTTTTCAATTTGCAAATTTTCTGTCTACATTTTCATTTTCATATGTATGTAAACATAAAACAGCTGATTATTCAATTCTAGTCCGAATTTACCCAAAGAAAGTTCGGGCTAATTTGTACAGGAAATGAAAAAAATTACTCTCTGATTTTCTCTCAAAATTGCTCAAAGTAGTCTAAAAGCGTGGAACGCTTTTAGACTACTTTCGACTAGTTCGGATTGTTTCGTTATTCACTTGGAACACACCTAGTGTTTGCCTTAAGTACAGGATGGCGCACGAACCGTGCCATTATTTACAGATGTTGGAAGAGTTTCTTTTACCTAAAGCTATTGCGCACATGTATTCGTTTCAACAGCATGTGGGTGGTTTCAGTAAAATAGACTAATTTTTTTGGGCGAGGAGAAAAAATGCGTTTTTGTTTTCACAAAGAGTTGTTACTTTATGTCGGCCTGGTAAAAAAAAATACTTTACCGACCTATAGCCCCCTCTCCCCCTCTGCGCTTAGCACTGCTTCAAGACTGATTCCCAGTAGTACTTCACTCTACTCAAGCCTGTTACTATGGTCCGGTTCTCAGGACTGGGCAAGTATTTGAAATACTTGTATTTTAAATACATTTTTATGCGACTGAAATACAAAAAAGTATACAAAATTACAACTACTATAGTGAGGTATAATAATGGCATTTCAAATCCGAAAATATAATATTTTTAGCACCAACCATACAATTCAACAATAGTATGTTGCCCTTAGAATATTGTCATGTCAACCATACATTTTTCTCTACATGAAGAATATCAGAATAATTAGAATTGTAAACATAATTAAATGATCATTAAAAGCATAAAATGTTTGCATTCAAATCATGTTGCTGTTGTAATCAGTAAAGCTGTACTTTATTATCGTGACTAAGTTAACATTAAATATTTAATTTTCTTTTTTTTTACTTAAACTTTGCTGCAGAAAGCCTATAATTAATTAATATAATCATTTTTAATTAAATTGTTATGCTGTTTATCGCGATTGAAATTGTTTTTGTTTATTTTCTATCCTAAAGAAAAAAAAAAAGCTAATTTCAAGGTCACTTTTAGGCAAAAATCATAACCACTTTATAATAAATTATCAAAACTAATTAGTCTGTTTTTTGTAACAGCGTGTTTTAGTAACAGACATTCACAAACAGTAATGTTTTTAAAAAGTTTACAGTAAATCAATGGTATTATAATTGTTTAACCTTTGAATGGTAAAATTTATATATATCGATGGCTTAATATAAAAAGGGCTTATTACGATTTTTGTAAAATTACGCTTGGCAGTGTAGCTCAAACTTATAAGAAAAAAAATAAAGAGACCAGTAGTGCGATTCTCTAACTTTTAACGAATCGATAATCGCAACTTTTGCCATCAAATTTCATCGCTTGCACTAACGATTAAGTGATTCTGTAACTTAATGCTAACGATGGTAAACAGCTGTATTTTTCTGTTCATTCATATAAACATCACGTGGCATTTCTGCCAGAAAAAAGCGAAAACCACAAAGAAGAAAAGAAAAGACAAAAATTTTTTCCATAACAATATGTATACATTTTGATTTTTATTATTTCTTGTGATTTTAGTTTTTAAGTGACAATAAATATTATTTAATTTGTAATAAGGCAAGTAAAATAAAATATGTGTCCATATGTTTCATTTATTTGTTTATACATGTATGTACTAAGTTCTGTATGTTCAGAATGACCACAACTAACACTGGTGATAATCAATATAACTTTTTAAATTCATTAACTGACAGCTCAAAGGAAATGTCCAACTCCCGATAAACACACTGATTATCCCTTGAAGTGTTTAAACTTGATTCATCCCTTGCAAATGCGAATGCCAAACGTTCAATAGCTATTTCAACACAAAACACACTTTGCTGGTTAAAAAATTATACTGAAATTTTTGTTTTTGAAAGTTTTTTTAATAAATATTTTATGTATTTATATATGTATTTAATATATAATAAATATTTTTATGTCTTAAAAATCAAATTGTAAGCAGTTTATTTCATGGATGCACAATTTAAAAAAAATACACTTTAACGATTGAATAAACAGCAAGAAAATTTTTGTCTTTAAGAAATCGACAATATGCAGCAAAATTAACAGCTGATTTTGATTGACTACGAATATCGTTAAGAAAATGTTACAGAATAGCAAATTCGATAAAATATCGTTATAATTATTTTAATGATTCGATTATCGTTATATAAGTTACAGAATCGCACTACAGCACTGAATTTATTGCTTGCTTTGATCTAAAATTTTAATATTTTGAAGATTTTTGGAATTTTATTTTGAATTTTTTTTTCTCCTGTAAACTAACAAAAACTCGAGATACACCTTGTTTACATTGAGCCATCGATATTAAACAAAAAATTATTGTTTTTTATTTTGATTAAGGCTTTTAAAACTATGTAGGTCAATAACAATTTTAGCTGGTTTTAAAAATAATAGGGCATTTATACCTGAACCAAATCAAGTATATATTGGATTTGAAGTCAAATCTAGTTGATTTTTCCATAAAAACAAATTTTTTTGCTTAAAAGCAGTTCTCATAATAATAGGAGGTTACTAAAATACAGAAAATGCAAATTTCCAATATCGGGACCGAGATATAGTGTAAGCCGATTTTTCAATGAAAATTTTTTTTTGCTTAAAAGCAGTTCTTTTTACAAAAGGAGCTTACTAAACAACAGAAAATGCATATTTTCGATATCGGTCCATGTACACCCGAGATATAGTCTAAGCCGATTTTTCCATAAACAATTTTTTTTGCTTAAAACCAGTTCTGGTAATACAAGAAGGTTGGTTAAGTACAGAAAATAAAAATTTTCAGTATCGGTCCACATATACCCGATATATAGTGTAAACTGATTTTTGAATGAAAAAAATTTTTTTTTGCTTTAAAGCAGTTTTGGTAATAAAATGAGGTTATTTTAATACATATATTTTAATACCCGATATATATATAGTCTGAACCGATTTTTCAATAAAAAATTTTGTTGGCTTAAAAGCAGTTCTTTTTACAAAAGGCGCTTACTAAACTACAGAAAATGAAAATTTCTTATATCGGTCCATATCTACCCGAGATTAAGCCCAAACTGATTTTCATAAAAAAATTTTTTTTTGCCTTGTTCTTGATATGAAAGAAGGTTACTTAAATACAGAAAATGAAAATTTCCCATATCGGTCTATATATGTTTATCCGAGATATAGCCTAAACCAAATTTTTAATGAAAATTTTGCGTCAGCGAACTCAAATAACTTTTTTTGCTTAAAAGTAGTCCCATATGTGTTCATATATACCCGTGATATAGCCAAAACCGATGTTTTAGAAATGTCGCTTAAGCGAACTCAAACACCTTTTTTTGCTTAAGAGCAGTTCTGATAATGAAAGGAGGTTACTAAAATACAGGAAATGAAAATTTCCGATATCGGTCCATATATACCCGAGATATAGTCTAAACCAATTTTCCATGAAATAAATATTTTTTTGCTTAAAAGCAGTTCTGGTAATAAGAGGAGGTTAGTTAAACACAGAAAATTTCCAATATCGGGCCATATATACCCCAGATATACAGTAAACCGAATTTTTCATGAAAAAATTTTTTTTTATTTTGCTTAAAAGCAGCTCTCATTACAAAAGGAGTATACTAAACTACCCGAGAAATAGCCTAAATCGATTTTTCGTAAAAAAAATTTCTAGTGGTTCTAGTTATGAAAGAAGATTGCATAAATACAGAAAATGAAAATTTCCGACAACAACCTTTTTTCTTTAAAAGCAGTTCTGATAATATAAGGAGGTTACCAAATACAGAAAACGACAATTTCCGATATCGGTCCATATATACCCTCAAGCGATTTTTCCACGAAAAATTTTCAGTTTCAGTTTCCAGTTCTGATTATAAAAAGAAGTTAGTTAAATACAGAAAATAAAAATTTCCGAATCAGTCCATATATACCCGAGATACTATAGACCGACTTTTGTATGAAAAAAAAAATCTTTTTTTGCTTAAAAGCAGTTCCGGTTATAAAAGAGGGTTACAGAAAGTGAAATTCCGATTTTTCCATGAAAATTTCATGAAAGATTACCTTTTTGGCATGGCGATTGCAAGACAAAACTATTTTTTCCCCGATATCGGTCCATATATATCCGAGCACATTCAGTTCAATTTTGTAATATATGCTAAATATTTACGTGACTATCGTGAAGGGTATTTAAGATTCGGCCCAGCCGAATACACTACATTCTTACTTGTTGTTCCTACAATTAACTTCTTCATAATCATAACGATACATCATCAGATAGATGCAAATAAACAATAAACAAAAATAACATTTCAACACTGATGCTGACGACGATGAGTATGATGATGGCGGTGATGTTGCAATACCAACCATGTAAAGCAGACTTGTATAGATGGACTAGAGAAGCAAAAAAGCAACATGTTGAAAATTAGATTTCAGTGATCGACTGTTTAAATAACTGTCCTCGCCAGCCAGAAGTGTATTTACATACGAGTGTGTATTAGGGTGATTGATTATTCGACGTTTTTCTAAAACCGGTTTTCGAATAAATTGAATAGTGGCAATTTTAAAAACAGCAGTTTTCGGTTAATAATTAAAGAAAAACCCGCTTAACAGGCATTTTTACAATACAATAATTAGAAACAAATTTGTTAGTAAAATATTACTTGAAAAAACAAACAAAGTAATCCACAACAAGAACAAATACTCCCGAATATAAAGAAATAAGTCACATATTTGTGACATGAGTTTTGTGAAAATAATTCTCTAAATGATTTGCGGCCTTATGCATAAACAGAATGATTGTGCTAACTAACTAGTTGCTATTGGAGCTGCATTGGAACAATAACGGTAACAACATCGCTGAAGGTTTAGCCAAAAAAGGACAACCCTAGAGAATAGGGATATTGATCTCTTTTGCGGACAACCCTTATCAGCGTGCAGGAAAAGAATATAACTCCACACGCTGGAATATGCCCAGGTAAAGTGGTTAACAGAGCCCACATGCCTTATATCAAGAAACCTGTGGCCGCATATTAATTTTAAAGGGAGCTCTTAAAATCGCCCAGATCTCACTTGAGAGTTACTGCAGCTGTCATCACTGGACATTGCTCGTTTGGAAACCATGCCAGGAGACTAGGCTTACCTTGTAAGGACTTCTGCAGAAATTGCCAAGACGAAGATGAGGAGAAACCAATTCTTCACCTCCTCGCTGTATATGCCCGATAACGGACCACCACTGCCTAAGATACCCAGGTGAATGGAGCTTCAATAGCCTATCACGACTGGCTTTGGTCAATCTGACCGCGCTAATCTCATTCATTATCTCACGTGGTGGCAATGTCAAAAGCTGCCAAGACCGTTGGACTTCTCTTTGTTAGGGTTATATGAAAGAACAGGATACGTCGATAAGCCAACAACAATTCAAAAGCTAAAGGATAAGATAATTCGGCTCATTCACGGCATAGAACCTTAATTACGCCTCAGCGTGGTGAATGTTTACACCATCGGATGGTGGTATGCCGCTGAGGTCGCGGCGAACATTTGGTCGGTATTTTGTTCCATATATAATTGAACCATTTCAATATTATTATAATAAAAAGATATGACAATAATTCTTAAATAGTTTGTGTTTTATTCAAAATTAATATCGGTCCTTAAAATTTAACCACCCTTTATAATAGTGAACTAACTGCCACTTTCTCCATTTCGAACAAATATTTTCATTCGCATAAATACATTAAAAACAAATTTTCAAATTTTGTTTTGTTTCAAATGGTTTTATGCGAATGAAAATATTTATTCGAAATAGTGGAAGTGGCAATAAATTCTCACTCTACATACTCATACAAATACTTCCGTTACGAGTATATTTGGCACTCAAATAGATATAAAAATATAACATTTCTACAGGGGGCCCACCGGGAAGGTATACTACTGAGGTTTGTCGCCATTTTGGTAAACATAATGCTAGCAACACAACTGCGACGAACAACGAATTTCGCTCATCGCAACGAATTCGCTGGCAAATATTCGTTGTCAACATTCGTCGTGTGAATCATAATACCAACGAACTTTTGTGTAGATAACATTGTTTGCATATAAATATTAAGGTGCCCATATTAAGTCAGCTTATATAAGTCCCATCCGACAGTTGAATTTTTCAACAAATTGTCCGAGGTACTTTCTATTTTGAGAACATTTTCATAAATTTTTTACTGCATGGATTAATCTAAATATAAAAAATATGATTTCGTGAAAAATATTTTCTTATATAAGAAACCTGGCCAGCTAATACATTTTGTTCGTCGTTCGTTGACGAAACAATTAGAAATAATTCTATTTCAACTTTCGCTGAGTATGACGAATTTCGACCAACGCTACAATTGTGTGCATTTTCATATACACCAATGTGTTTTATTTTTGGCGACGAATATTCGCGATCGAAAATTCGTCATTCGTCGCAGTTGTGTTCCTAGCATAAGTCTTGACAGTTCATATTTGGCAGCCGTAAAGAAGACACGTGACAAATTTATTATTGAAAAATATTCGACAAACCAACGTGTTTTAATCGTTAAAGTGCTTAATCAAAATCAATAATCGATTTTCATGAAAAATTCATAACAAGTGACGAGGATTTGAATGGATATGTGGATAAAGAGAATAGTCGGTTCAGGGCAATGGAAAACCCTCAAATTATTCGCCAGTCACCTTTGCATACATTAAAAGTGACAGCCTGTCAGTTGTGCAGTCTGGTCAGGAGGAATCATTAGACCTAACTTCTTTGAAAATGAAAACGGCGTAACGATAACTGTGAATGGGTGGCGATTTCGTGATGTGATTGAACACTTTTTAGCTTTATTAACATGTAGTATCCACAAGACAGTCTGGGATTATAATGGAGTTACTACGAGTAGTTTACCTTCCCGGCGGGCACCCTGTATATTCACGCTTAATCGTATTTAGACATTCGGTCTATTCGATATTCGGTTTATTCGATATTTTAAACAATCCGTTTTTAGTAAACGGTAAAAAACGTTTCAATAATAACCGTTCAATCACCCTAGTATGTATGTACTCGTATAGTTGGAAGATGTGTTGCCGCATCTTGCGATGATGATGCTGTTTTGTTGCTGCTGCTGCTGCTGATGGTGATGCAAATGTCAATAAAATATTGTATTTAGTAACTGGTTATATATGTATTTTTTGTTTATCTTATGTTTCTTGTATGTACGAGTACACACACATACAAACAGAGAGTTCGTAGCTTATAATTGTTGCATTACGTGTTTACAAAAAAAAAAAAAAGAAGAAGAGAAAAAAAAACATGTTATCTAAATGAAACGCAAATTATTTGGATGATATGAAGTTAAAGAAAACAATATTTAATAACAAAGTGGCAAAACAAAAAATAAAAACAACATAAAATATTTTTTATCATTTGAAACCAAATAACTTTAAAAAAATAAATACTGCAGCTTTATATTGCAGACATTTTTGAGACATTTGGCTGATGCAGTTTCTTCTTAAGGAATGCGTAGACCAAAAAATTACAAAATTTATTTAAAATTTCTCTTCAAGTGTTTTTTTTTTTTCTTCTAATTTTATTTTATAACCCATTGCACATAAAATGTAAAACAAAATTACACAAACTATTAACAGCCCATAAGTGGTGGGGTGTTTTATTTGCCTTAATTTTATTAATTGTGAACTGAAGTTTGCCTACAACAGTTTTCTTTCATGAAATTTATTTAACACTCATGCGCTGTGGCTAATATTATTTTAAGACAAAATAAAGATGTTGAAATGCAAAAGTTTTTTTTTCAGTTTTGAAATTTGATTAGCAGCTTTTTTTTTTCTTTGCGCAAGCAACAACTTGCCTCACTGCAGCGCCAGTGATTTCCTGATTTACAAACATTCCAGCATTTGAACGATAATTATCTTGAAAAATTAGCTTAACATTAACACGTTAGGAATTTTTATGATGAACCGTGACCAAAATGGCAAAATGTTGTGTTACGAGTATTGTTTAGGTAAAAGCGTAGCTAAGGTACTTTCTTTAAAACCAAAAACGTATATCTAAACAATTAACGGTAATTCGATTTAATGCAACAATTGAAGTTGCCATATTGTTTCTGGGCGATGTGGGGGATTTTAGCAATTTCTGAAGCAGATTTTGGGAATTGCCAAAATATAAAAAAGAAAAACTCGGACCGCGTTATACGGATAAATAAAAAAAGCTTAAGCAATGGTGAACGAAAAATTTGAAATTTGATAACGAAGCGTGTTTTTTAAGTTTTTTAAACCATATTTCTAACATTATTTTTAAAAGTTGATAGGTTTTGTAGTGTATGTGTACTTATGCGCAACACTGTAAATAATAAGTAACTTTTTTTGCTATTATCTTTTAGGCAACACTAGTTTTGACAGCTCACGAACGTTTTGTATCTTGTGTCACTGTCAAACATCTTCAGTTTGGTCTATAATTTAATCATGAATCGTCTTACAAACGAACAACGCTTGCAAATTATTGAATTTTATTACCAAAATGCGTGCTCTGTTAAGAAAGTTCATCGCGCGCTTCTTCCATTTTATGGTCAGTTTAATCGACCTACTGAGGCTTCTATTCGGGCTATTGTAAAAAAATTTCGCACCAAATTTACATTGTTGGACATTAAACCACCAACACGCTTACGTAGAGTGCGAACTAAAGAAAATTTCGCAGCCGTATCGGCCAGTGTTGGTGATGACCGTGAATTATCGATTCGGCGCCGTTCGCAGCAATTGGGCCTCTGTTACTCCACTACGTGGAAAATTTTGCGGAAGGATTTGGGTGTGAAGCCTTATAAGATACAGCTGGTGCAAGAATTGAAGCCAAACGACCTACCACAACGCCAAATTTTTGGTGAATGGGCTCTTGAAAACTTAGATGAAGATCCACTTTTTTATCGAAGAATTGTGTTCAGCGACGAGGTTCATTTCTGGTTGAAAGGATACAAGCAAAACTGCCGTATTTGGAGTGAAGAGCAGCCAGAAGCATTGCAAGAGCTACCATGCGGATTATGGGCTGGCGGCATCATTGGGCCGTATTTCTTCAAAGATGATGCGAATCACAACGTTACTGTGAATGGTGAGCTCTACCGCGCGATGATAACAAACTTTTTTTTGCCCAAAATGGAAGAGCTTGACTTGCATGACATATGGTCTCAACAAGACGGTGCCACATGCCACACAGCACGCGAAACAATGGACCAATTGAGAGGCGAGTTCGGTGAACAGTTTATTTCACGCTTGGGACCAGTCAATTGGCAGCCCAGATCGTGCGATTTAACGCCTCTAGACTATTTTTTGTGGGGCTATGTTAAGGCTAATGTCTATAGCGACAAGCCCGCTTCGATTGACTCACTGGAAGCCAACATTGCCAACATTATTCGTGAGATACCGGCCGAAACGTTGGAAAGAGTATGCCAAAATTGGACTAAGCGGATGGACCATTTGAGGTGCAGCCGCGGCCAACATTTGCATGAAATAATCTTCAAACATTAAATTATATCGACCCAACTATCGATCCAAATAAATATTTCATGCATTTTTCTGAATTTTATGTGTTTTTTTTTTAATTTCCGATAGTTCTTATAAAATCACCCATTATATGCTCATATACATATGAGCTAAACGGTATGAAAATTAAAACCATAAATACAAATTGATAAATAAAAATTAAGTAAAAGAAATTTGTATGCAGTCAGCAGAAAATATAAGTTCATAATTATTTTTTTTGGATATTCACTCATATTGTATTGATTCTTTAAATTTTATGAAAACTGCTAACACTAGATTATTTTACTATATAAACCGCTACTTTTATTCAATAAAGTCAGAATTAATCTAAAAGCAAAACAATACTCTTGTATGTAAATCATTAATGAGTGAACTTTTTTAGTTATATACTATGTACATATGTACGAGATTAACTAGTTGTGAGTTCGAGTCCAACTTCAGTCAAGAAGAAGGATTATTTTTAATTATAACAATAATTGCTGTGAAACAATAAGACCAAAGAAGAACAGAAAAAGTAATTGAATACCATTAGATGGGGGACAACTAGCTGTTTCGTAGTCGCTACACTACTCATCAGCACCCACTGGGATTCGAACTCGGGATCATGTGAACATGATGTATTTTTAATACGGCCGCTTTAACCACTTCAGCCACCGAGCTCTTTAATTATTCTTATGTTAATGTTTGCCAGATATTGATCACATATATGCAATTGTTATAACCCCAGTTGCTGATGAGTAGTGTAGCGACTACGAAACAGCTAGTTGTCCCCCAGCTAATGGTATTCAATTATTTTGTCTGTTCTTCTTTGGTCTTATTGTTTCACAGCAATTATTGTTATAATTAAAAATAATCCTTCTTCTTGACTGAAGTTGGACTCGAACTCACAACTAGTTAATCTCGTACAATACTCTCGTTTCATTTTTAATTCTCATAAAGGGCATTTAAATGCTCGATTAATGCGGCAGCAGTGCTTTGTAAATACTGAACAATAGCGACTATACTTTTTTTTTACAATTTACAATAATAAAAATACATTACTGGCGATCCTGCCAAATTTAAAAATTCTGGATCCTGCGATCCTAATTAAATTTGGTTTTCTGCATTTAATGATACTGTATTAAAGATCCTGCCAAACTAAAGCAAAAGTCCTGTTAAGCAAAGCCTTTTAAAAAAGGAATTGTTTGTTCTTAAAAATAAAAATAAACTTACTGAACCAATAGACCAGCGCTACAAAAAAAATTTTTTTTGATGGCAACACAGAAAGAAATAAACAACATTTTTAAAAGCAGGGAACAACTGATCCATGTACCAGAAGAATACAGCCCGAAAACACTGGAAGAAGTACTAATAGAACCACCAATATACACACCGTCCCCAAAAGACGTAGGTCCGAGGCCCATTAAAATAGAAGAATACCGGAGAAGACAGCAAAAACGGAAAGAAGAAACAAAACAATTTAGGGAAAGCCAATTAGCTTATACGCCCAAGAAAAGAGGGGGCAAAAAACGAAAATTCCAACAAGCCTGTGCAGATTTACAACGTACAGTCAATATAAGTAAGGGTGCACAACAGAAAAAATCAATTGAAGAGCATTTTTTCGTAGATTGTTTTATTATGACTTCAAACAGCCTCAAAATGAAAAAATCTTGTGAATTTATTAAAAGTAAATTAATTAAAGTAAATACATATCAGTATGTAAATAATTTGAAAGTTGCGAGTAATGCTCGGTGTCCCAGGTACTTTGTTTAAAGTGACACTAAAAGTATTTTTAAATAAAAATATTTTTTTTAATAAAAAGTTCTCCCTAAATGCTTAGACTAAAATATACACGTGTTTTAATTGAGTGTGTTTACAATAAAAGTGAACCCACAAAGTGCCAGGACGAATTCTGCCACACAGAAGGAGTTGGCTGAAAGCGCACAAGTTTTATTCATACATTGAAATTATTGTAGTGTAACACAATTTTTACGTTTTATTTTTATTTAAGTAAAAACTTTTTAATTCAAAACTTCTCTAATGAATTATACGCCAAAAGCAGCACCCTCCCGCTTGTAAAATTAAGTTAAAAAAAATCTGTGTGCGTTGCTTGAAATGCATTTAATTTATTTATATACGAGTATATTACAATTTTTTTCTTAACTTGTTTCTACAGCCTTTACTTTTTTAAACAATCAAATACATAAAACAAAAGTTAAAAAACGATTAAAAAATAACAATATTGTAAAGCATACTGTCTACATCACAAACTTGCGGCAAGTAGCAGTGTTCACTACAGGTCTTGTTTTTCAAATAACAAAAAAAAAAAAACTATGTTACTACTGCCACTTAAAATGCAAAAAAAAAATCCATTTTTTATGAAAAAAATTGCTTTAATCCAAATTGCATTCATTTTATTTAAAACTTGCTATTATAAAGCAGCTATTATTTATTAAAATTTTTTTATAAAAAAATCAGTGAATGACTTGCTTTAGCTGCCTACGAGTATACAAGTATAGGGAAGTTAGTTCCTTTTTGTTTATTTGACTACAGAATTTTAATGAACTTCTGGTATGATCGCTACATGTGTAACTTAAAGTTGCAAGGTGTAAACAAGTATACGAGTGATTCGAGACTTATAATATTTTTTTTTAATTTTAGTTTATTTTCACAAGGCATTCACTTTTAGAAGGGGAAGTTTGGAAATGGCACAAAGCTATGTTTTATTGTAATTTTGTATGGGAAATCGCACTCAAATGTAATGTTAACACAATTTAAAAAGTGGAGTTTTTTCAATCGAAAAATTTGTTTTAAAAAGCTTATTTTTTAAAATCACTAATAAGAATTTTCTGCTTTTTGTTTCTTTGCAGGTATGTATTGATTTGAAGTTTTTGTGGAAAATAACAAAAATTGTTTCCAAAATGTTTGGTGCTGTTAAACGATTGCACAATGGGATAGAATGTAATATCGGGTGGTTAAATTTCAAGGGCCGATGTTGAATGTGAACTACACCTAAACGCCAAGTTTTTTTCCGAATTTTATTTGACATTTCTCTATTTCAGACTTACTCAATTTGAACCATGGAGAGATACACAATCCAACAACGTGTTAAAGTTATCCAGACTTATTATGAAAATGATGATCAATTTTCGAAGAAAATCATCTTCAGTGATGAGGCACATTTTCACCTCAGTGGATTCGTCAATAAACAGAATTGCCGCATTTGGGCGAATGAGAATCTAAGAGTGACTGTCGAAAAACCAATGCATCCACAAAGAGTGACTGTTTGGAGATGTTTATGTGGTGGCGGCATCATCGGGCCGTATTTTTCCCAAAATGAGGCCGGTTAGGCAGTTACTGTGAATGGTGTTCGCTATCGTGAGATGATAACGAACTTTTTATAGCCCGAATTGGAAGATATTGATGTAGACGATATGTTGTTGCAGCAGGACGGTGCCACTTGCCACACAGCTAACGAAACAATTGCTTTTTTGCGCAACAAATTCAATGGCCGTGTTATCTCACGTAATGGCGATGTCAATTGGGCGCCAAGATCATGTGATTTGACACCGTTGGACTTTTTCCTTTGGGGTTATTTGAAAGAAAAGGTGTACGTCGATAAGCCAGCAACAATTCAACAGCTAAAGGATGAGATAATTCGGCACATTAACGGCATAGAATCTCCATTATGCCTCAGGGTCATCGAAAATTTGGAACATCGGATGGAGGTGTGCCGCCGTGGTCGCAGCGCCCATTTGGCCAATATTTTGTACCATACATAATTGAGTAATACCAATATATCATAATAAAATAAAATTACAATAATTTCCTAAATAGTTTGTGTTTTATTCAAAATCAACATCGGCCCTTGAAATTTAACCACCCTTTATTTTGCCCAAGAAAAAAAGTTATCAATTTAGTGGGACATTCAATAAAATTATACTTCGACCAGCTTTTAATTTAGATATTTTGTGGAGGGAGAGCAAAATAGCGATTTTCTAATTTATTATGTAGTTTTCTGGAAAAAGGCAGGTTTTGTATTATAATTAAAAAAAAAAATAAAGGCAGATTTAGTTTGTACGTTCTTTTCCATTCTGACTCAGCTGTTTTGTTTCTGTTCAGTATAAACCAAGGTGCATTAACGTCTACACGGTGGCAACACTAGAGCAAAATTACAACAATACAACAAAAAAACAGGCATGTGGTAAGCTATGTTTGTCAAAAATATTTGTAACTTTTTTCATAATTATAAACTATGGTGGAAAAAATCTGACAACCCTGCCTACTGAAAGCGCTATTGCACATACTATTCGCAAACTTGAGGCTCAGTTTACATAAGCGGATGATATTCGAGGGCCAAATAAACTATACAAACTGCTTGACAATCGTGACAGAATATTATGTTTGCACAAACATTTTGCTTGTTTAGGCATCTGTTAGCTTGTTTGCGCAAACATGTCAAGCATGTTTATATAAGTCAAAAATGTTTGATTTTCGTGCAAATATGTTTCTCAAATCGCTTGTGATGCTTACCTTTTGTAATTTCAGTGAACACTTTCCAGAGTAAAGTGATAGGAGAAGAAGCACACAAAATAAAGCAAGAAATAATTTTCTTGTTAGAGTTTATAGAATAATATAAAAGTTAGCCTTGATTATAAAAAATAAAAAAGTAAAGACTATAGCAACAGAATTTCAAGAAATAGAGGAATAACGTTTTTTTTTTTTTCAAAAAAGTTAAATATCTGGAGAACAACGAAGAAGTGACAATAAATAAAATTTATGTTTTGCGTACTTCATATTCCAAACAAATTGCGGCAACCGCCATCTATTATCATTGAAAGCAAAACTAAAAAAAAGTGATTAATTTGTTTCGGTTTTATGTTGTTTGCCAAACACACGTGTGTTTGGCAAACGGTTTGCTTAGTTTATTTGGCCGTTTAGACCATATACAACAACAAGTGAGGACAATATAAGAGCTGTAATTGAGATTGCACGTGAAGACCGTGACTCATGAATTCATCGTATTTCTTATCATCCTGGCTTGTTGTATTTGGCAGCTTGACATATCAGTCCCAATAAGCTGTGCTTTTAACAACACGGCCATACAATGTTGAATATAATGGACTTGTAGAGAAATTATTTTGGTGAGCATTTAATTTCACGTTTTGTTAAGATATATTGTCTTCCAAGATCGTTCGATATTACAGCTTTGAACTATTTTCTGGAGGGATGTGCAAAGTCTTTAGTCTTCAAGCCAGCTAGAATTGGTAGCCGAAATTGCTCGTGTTGTTCGCGAGATACCAATTGTTATGCTCGAAAGAGTCGTCCAAAATAGACCACCTCAAACGTAGTACTTTTACATATTAGCAAACAGCAATACAAGTTTTAAGCTTAATTTCAAATCTATGTGCTTTATTTTACAAAACCGCACGTTGTATCATCCGATATATACTTTTTAACATTTTTAAATAAACATACACTTTTTTTTCATGTAACGCATATATCATTGTTATCACTCTCCTACATTCATTTGTTCATACACACTTCAATCTACTAACCCACATTTACTTGCCTTGGGTCAATATTAAATTCATTTTATACAGATCTTCTACTTCAATCTGGTTTCTATTCAAAATTTCATTTCCAAAACTCTCCACTCAAGTAATGCAAATATTGCATGACTACAAGTTGCACTCAAATGCACAAGAAGCTGGAAAATATTATAAA
The DNA here is from genome assembly GCA_914767995.1 of Thecocarcelia acutangulata. NCBI lineage: Eukaryota > Metazoa > Arthropoda > Insecta > Diptera > Tachinidae > Thecocarcelia > Thecocarcelia acutangulata. The sequence goes on from OU612097.1 coordinate 17,744,550, forward strand.
AGTAAACTTTTGTGGAAAAATTAGCAAAACAGCAAAACACAAAGTGGCAAAGAAAACTGCAAACAAAAATGCTTCAAAAAAAAAAAAAATTAACACATGTGTATCACGGGTTTTAAACAGCAGCCTTTTGCTTTTATTTGATAGTTTAAAGTAAATGTTGAAACATAGCAAATAATGGTTTGAAGCTATTAAATAGCAGCTTAACATAAGTTTAATGTTCAGAGGGCTTAAAGTTGTGCACAGTGGGAAGGTTTTTAATATGAAAATATACTAACATACACAGAGAAAACACATTGATTGTGACAAACTAATTTCCGGCCAATCGAATTGAGGACGTAATATCAAAAAGCTTATTACGAGATTGTGACTGTTAAGTTAATGTAGTGATAAGGATTAAAAATATGAGTGTCACCGAAAACGCATAGACTCAAAATAGTTTCACAGTGGCTTAAATTATAATAACAACAAAAAAGTTTACACTAATTTAAAACTCGTGGTATGACATCACAGTACAAAGTCGTGGTTTAATTTTAAATCTTAGTAACTGACATTATACACAATTTTGGTATTAAATTAATATTATGTTCCAAAATAGTTTAAATTCAAAACCGGAAAAGATAATTCAGATTATTTTATAGATTACTTGGAAAAGAATTTACACCAAAACTATTAGGTGTGCAACTTTGCTTCCGACGTTTTTCAACAGAGGACTGTAGCGCCAAGTGGTAGTCGAAATAAATGGATCATAGATGAAATACAATAAGCTTAGGTATTTGTAAACATAAAGCCATCGAAACATGCATCATAATATGCTGTTCATACATACACTTTTAATTTTGCAATTAACGCCTTAATTGATTTTAATTACCCAATGCCAATTAACAGTTAATATACAACCCTGTAGCAACCGTGTTTAGTTAGTGCAATAATACCCAATGAACACACTTTGTTCAAATTTGTTAACTCAAATGTAAACAAAAGATGGCGTATCAACAAGAAGAAACAACGCAGCTTTAATAGGTAGTGGCAGAATTACAATAAATACAACAACAATAAACATCAACATGTATTTTGTTGGTAAAATTTACGAACAGTTGTCAAAATTTTGTTTGAAAAAGCAAGGAAGTCTATGTGTCTTTGACAAAAGTACGTAAAGGAAACGAAAGATAGCTGTGCTTATACCACTATTATACCACTAGTATTAAAGCTGCCTTCAGAAGAAATATTCACAATCAAAATGTAAACAACCTTTCTGTCAACTGTTGTCAAACGTTAATTGTATTAGCAATATTAAATATGTGTGAACACTTAAAAAAGTTTTGAATAAACTGATAATTGAATTAATTAAAAACTTTGTGTATGAACAGCATGTAATGTTATTCTCGATTAAACATGTCAGTCAGCTTACGAGCCAAATTCTCGAATTCTCGTCATTTAAGCGAAGTTTTAGTTTTCGTCTTTGCTGTAAAGAAATGTACGCCTGAGGCTCACCGAATGCTCTGAAAAACTTTGGTTAGTGCACTATTAGTGAAAGAAAGTGCCGTGAGTGGTTTCAAGGCTTCCAGAGCGATGACTTTAACGTCAAAAATCAGCACGGCGGCGGTGGAGGAGAGAAGATGCAGAATTGGATCAAGACTCGTGCTATATGCAACAGCAATTGGCAGGATCATTGGAAATAACGCAACAAACTATTTCAAAATGCCTAAAGGTCACGGGAATGATTCAGAAAAAAGGAAATTGGATATCATACGAGTTGAAGCCAGCAGATGTCGAACGGCGTTTGTTTGCTTGTAAACCACTTCTGGCAAGGCAAAGACGGAGAAATACCAACACCGCATTGTGACTGGGGACGAAAAATGGGTTCATTACGATAGTCCCCAGCGCAAAAAATCATAGGGATATCCTAGGCATGCTTGCACGTCGGTGGCCAAACCGAACATTCACGGTTCCAAAGTCGTGCTCAGTATTTGGTGGGACCAGCTTGGTGTAGTGCATTATGACTTGTTAAAACATACTGAAAAAATCACAGGCGATCGTTATCGAAGGCAATTAATGCGCTGGAGCACTAAAAGAAAAACGCCAACAATACAATGAGATTAAGTGATTTTACAGCATGGCAATGCTCGACTTATTGTTGCGAAAGACATACTCGGATATGTTAAAATGGGAAGTCCTACCCCACTCGCCGTATTCTCCAGATCATGCTCCTTCGGACTATCACTTGTTTTAGTCAATGGCATACGGCCTGTCTGACCAGCACCTCCGGTTTTATGACGAGCTAAAACATGGGACCGATTCGTGGATCGCTTCAAAAGATAATCAGTTTTTCCAACGTGGGATTCGCAAGCTGTCTGAGGATGGAAGATAGTAGTAGCCAGCGATAAACAATACTTTTAAACATAAATGTAGAGTCAGTTTTTGATATTAAAGACTCACGAAAAGAAAAATAAACAGTGGAAATACAAAGTTGTCCCCCTATGTATAATTTTATTTCTCTAAAAAAAAATTATGTATTTTTTAAGTGCTGCAAGAACGGTGATTTTGACATCGAAGACCAACATGACGGTGAAAGAGAGGCGGTTTTCTAAGATGCAGAATTGAAGTCATTACTTGATCAAGACTCGTGTCAAATGCAACAAGAATTGGCAGAATCGTTGGCAGTGACGCAACAAGCCATTTCAAAATGCCTGAAAGTCATGGGTATGATTCAGAAACAAAAAAATTGGGTGCAGTACGAATTCAAGCCGAGATATGTTGAACGGCGTTTGTTTGCATGTGAACAGCTGCTTGCAAGACAAAGACCGAAGGGATTTCCGCATCGTATTGTGACTGGGGACAAGAAATGGGTTCATTACGATAACCTCAAGCACAAAAAATTCTGAGGATACCGATCACCAAATCGTATATTCATTATGTTAATTCATTATTTCATAGGAGAAAAGTGTAAAGAAAGGCAGAAACTTGTATAAACGTAAATAGCTTGCTTTTTTTGTTTTGACAGGTAACATTACCTTTCTTAATTCTCAATAAATTGTTTAGATTGATGGGATATAAAGTTGAATGTTTGAGAATATCTTTTAAAAACTTCCAAGGTCTACTGATGATTAGGATAGTTCCTATGAAATGTCGACATATAGACGGCTGGAAAACATAGAAAACAAGCTGTTTATAATTTTCAATTGGTTTTAATGTTAGAAGCTAATCTAGTGAATAAAACTCAATTATTTGAATTTTTGTTCTCTGTTGTTTGATACTTTCAAAAAAAGGATCGTAGCAACCAACGGTTGTTCGTTTGTTTGTAAGAAAGGCAGAGACGTGAATAAATGAAAAAGCTTTTTTTTTCTTTTTAAATTCTCAATAATTTATTTAAATTGTTGGAATATAAAGTTGAATGTTTGGGAATATCTTCCAAAAATTTTCAATGTTTACTGATGATTAGGATAGTTCCTATGAAATGTCGACATATAGGTAACTGGGAAACATAGGAAACAAGCTGTTTATAATTTTTTATTGGTTCAACAAAACATTAATGGCCTTATTCATAAAAAATATTTTATGTTTATTAAACTGTTATTTGACAAATTTCTATGGGAAATTTGTCAAATAACTGATTAATAAACATACAATATTTTTTATGAATAAGGCCATAATAAATTAATATTAATAATAATTTTTGTTTGCTGTCAAAGAAAAGTTAGTCCCAAAATATATTTGTAACCAAAATTCGATCATCAACTTTTTGTATCATATCAAAAATATTTTATTTTCCGAAACATATTTATAGCTGGGAGCAAATCCCTAAAGACATATGTTGCATATGACATTTTCATAGACACAAAATATTAGCAGCTCTCAAAGCGTGGAGTTGAATGATCTCAGGTATTAAATGTGCAAATCTGCTGGTCATTGTCTGTTTTCTGCAAATAGATTTGAAATTCGTGGCATGTAAAAATCTCCGCAACTCTTTTATTTGAAAAACGAAAAACATTACTGAACAATAGTTCACAAATAATTTGAAATTACCAACTTAAAAGCCAGTTTAGTGCAGTTTTAAGTACAACGTGCACATTAGGAATTCATATAAAAAAACTGAAAAACTACAAACATCAAAGCTGTTAAAAAAATCAAGACAGCATGAAATAAAATTTGATGTTTTTTAAAAATAATCACGTTTAAAACATACGACAAATTATTAATTGTCATTACGAGACTAAAACTGTCTGATACTAGGCAGAGTTTTCATACAAATAATTAAAAGTAATAGTATTAAGCAATACATCGTTGAACAAAGTATTAAAAACAAAGTTAATAATTTAAGAAATGTTCTGTTTGATAAATAAAAAATTGCATTAATTTGAAATTTAAAAAAAAAAAACTTGTTTTTTATGGCTCTTGCGCATTATTTTGTATTTTAGTCGTACCTTTGTTAACCTAAAAATTAAAAATTCTTATTGTAACGAATAATTAGTGATCATTATTATTATTTTTTTCGAATTGTTCATGATTTTTGCTTCAATTGCAAGTTTCACAATTTATTTGCACAAAAGAATACAATTGTCAAAGCGAGCGATTGAAATAAAAGGAATTCGAATACAAGAAATCATTAAAATTCATATCAAAAACTATTGCATGGCATTGTCTGTTTGATTGTGTGTGTGTGTGTGTGGCAACTGTTAACAAGATGATAAAAGCCGCAAAAAAGAAAAAAGAAACAAAAAAAAATACAAATTAAAATACAATAGGGGTTTGTTAAATGGATAAGTTTTAATTAAGATTTTATGGGTCAAAATCTAGAGAAGAGAGCAGCGAAAAAGGGGTAAGAGGGTGACAAAGAGGGGGCGACAATGAAAGGATAAAAATGAAATAAAATGTGAATTTAATAAAATAGAAAAAAAAATTTGGTGCATGCTCAGTCATGTTTCAAGAAGGGGTTTCTTGCCTAAGTTTTTTTTTTCGTGTATTAAGCAAACTTTGTTTTATTTAACAAGAGCCAACTATTTTACTAGATTTAACGTTCACAAGCGTTTGAAAATGCATTGAAACAGATTTATAGCACAAAAATAAATTTTCTACAATATGCTGGTGTTTTTACTTACACTTGAGCTTTGAAGTGGATTGGGCTTCGCTTGCACAAGTATATGCTAAATATATAATGAATTGGAAGTGTACAGGTATTAAATACATACTGTTAAGAATATTTTGTCACATCTAACCCAGTGTGTAGCTGTTGACCTAAGTGTTAAAAATGTACAATGTGTATGACATTACCCCAAACAAGAATAAAACTAAAAACATAATACACAAGGAAACAATTATACATGATGTAAAGCAAGTGTGCCCAGCCCTATGCGCTTGATACTCAATTGTTTTTGTAAATGCACTTAGCTATAGGTCCGCGCTCTTTAATACACAAACACTGCGCTCAGCATTAGCAATGGAAGATACACAAACAACTTGGTCTTTTATATTTTTTTTGTTCTTCACCGCATACACACAAAAGCAAAGCAACAACACTTTCGCATGCTTTGTTGGCAAACATTGACGACAGCGATTATCAGTGACGTGACGTTTGTTTTTGTAAACGTTTTACCTTTTACAACAAAAAATATTAAATAAAAATAGTTTTTCCTTATATGTATTGGTATTTACTCTTCCATATAGAACTTGTGGGCAACACTGATTTAAAGTAAATCAACTACAATGATGTTGTTGTTTTTCTTGGCATTCGTTTTATTATTGTTTGTTGTTGTGACTTGCTTATTATTCGCAAGCACGTGTGTCAGTATGTGCGTATATGCGAAAGAAATACATTTGTACATTATGAACGACAAGAAAATTCATGTCGTTTGTAGAAACTCATAAAGACGTATAAATAGCAGGCAAGTCGGCAGCCAGCAATCAGTTTATTTTTAAGCTTTGTGCAAGAAAGTCATAAGTCAAAGTATGCAAGTCTAGCGCTTTGGTACACAGTAGTATCAAGTGTAAATAAAGTTGTACTAAATAACGAACAAGTGTGTGTGTCATTATTTCAATTGCAATTAAAAAATCCGCTAAAACTTTTTTAGAGACAAAAAACGTAACAATACTATAAAACCATCAAATAAGTCTTTAAGACAAGGATAAATTGTAAAATTTGATTTTCATGAGAGTCTGTTTTGTTGACCTAGTTTGATGATGGATTAACTCCACGGGGTGAAATATTTGCGATTCAACAGCACCCCATTAAGCTTTGCTAGGCATAGATCACAACTTTTTGCCATAAGCTTTTAGCCAGACCCTTTGTTCGGGCCTTCTAATCACTTCTGTATGCAATTTCACAGCAGTCAATCGAAGACAAGGCTTAATCAGTTGGTAGGCCGAAGACCATTACGAACATCAGCCCTTATCCAACTTACCCACTTAAACATCACTCGTGGCTTCGTACAATACAAGGTATCTTTTGAAAGACACCCGGCTTATTATTCTGCTAAAACCGGCAGTGCAGCATAGTTATCAAGGAAATTAATTCCCCTTCCTGCGATGTTAGGCTTAACCCACAGCCAAAACGTACCAGCCAAGGCTAGCACCTCAATTTTTTACTTCTTCATATAACCGAAAGCTCCATGGTACGTAAAAAACTCACGAATTCATAAGGATCTCTGTGTTCCTCTTGTAAAAGACGAATTTTCAAAGTACGTGTCAAGGTATATCACTAAACTGGAACTTCACCCAAATCCTCTTGCATGCAATATACTTAATTTTGAAGGCCGCTCTCGGTTGAGAAGGAGGGATATCATTGCCACTATCAGAACGTGAAATGGGTGATTTTACCGATATTGTTGGTGCAAAATAAAACATTTTTGTCTAGCATCGGCTGCACTTAATTAATTTTGTGTGTTTAGTATAAAGATTTGAATACTTATTGTTGTTAGTTCACTTTGTGAAGATTCAATAAATAAATGGATGGAAAAAAAATATGACCGAAGGTACTGGTCAGCCAGGCCGTATGCCATTGCTCAAAACAAGTGATAGTCCAAAGGTGCAAGGTCCGGAAAATACGGCGGGTGGGATAACACTTGCCACTTCAACATTTCCAAGTATGCCTTGATCACTTCCTACACATAGAGTCAAGTATTGTTATACTGTCGCTACATAGGGTCGAGCATTGTTATGTCATAAAATCACTTTATCAAGTCTCTCGTTGTGTTGCCAGAAGTTTGTCTTTCAATTCTCAGCTCAAACGCATTAATTGCGTCCCATAAGGATCACTTGTGATTCCTTTAGTCAATTTTAACAACTTATAGTACACTTCGCCAAGCTGATACCACAAAACACCTAGCATGAGTTAGGAATCAAAAATATTCTAGTTGGCCGTCAGCTGGGAAACACGGCCGGCATATCCCCATGATTTTATGCACTTGGAATTATCCTAATGAGCCCATGTTTCCTCCCACCTGACAATGCGATGCAGAAATCCCTTCCGTCTTTTCATTGCAAGCTGATATTCACAAGTAAACAAATGACCTTCATCATTTCTCGAGCTCAATTCATGCGGTACCAAATTTCCTTGTTTTTGAATCATTTCCCTGCTTTTAGGCGTTTTGAAATGGCACGTTGTGTCACTTTTAATGATCCCGTCAATTCTTGTGGCAAATACACGAGTCTTGGTCAATTAATGCTTCAAATTATGCATCTTTGAAAACCGTTCAACGTTAAAATCACCACTCTTGAAGCCTTGAAACCATTCTCAGCACGTTATTTCACTAAGAATACCCCACCATAGATATTTGAGAGCATTCGAGGAGCCTCAGCTGCAGATTTCTTCATATTAAAGCATAAAATTAAAACGTCTTGCAAATGACCAGAATTTGGGACGTAAACTGACTTGTTTAATCGAGAATAACTTTATGAAGCAGACACAAATCGACCTAAGTTCATTGTGTGACTTCAACGATCAAATAGATCGTCAATTCCCACTTAGGTTAGGTTAGGTTGTACAGGCAGCCAGTTAACCTAAGTGGGAGTTGACGATCTATTTGATTGTTGCAGTCACACAATGAACTCTATATAAAACAACAGAAGCAAAGTTGTATCATGACAATTAGTCTGCCCTGTTTTATGTGGGTTTTGCCTGCACTGATTACCGAATGCCAGCTATCCCATTTATTGCAGCAAATAAATTTCCTAGCACTCCACTTCCACTGTTTGTGGGCGTGGTACTCAAGAAGCGAATAAAGCAAAATCTACTCTCATCTTTATATCTTATCTTTTAAGTTTTTTATATAAATTGAAATATATCATTTAGTGCAGCTGTTATAAACTGGACTTTTTAAGGCTTCTCAGTTTTGTGAGCATTTTTTCAAACTTCTTTTTACCCTCTTGACTTTGAGGAACATGTTTCCACAAAAATGTGTTTTGAAGCATTTTTTGAATACGCATATGTTAATGGTTTTATTCATAAACAAAACTTTTAAGTTGGTTGAAAACTTATGAAAGATTTGTGCCTGAAAATTTAATTAATTAAGCTTTAATAAGTAAAAACGTTGCTGCACAACAAATTAGACCTTGAAAATATTGTATTTATTGTAAGTTACCTACAGCACTCTAATTTTAAATATATGTTTTTTTTTTTCTTCTTAAATAATTGCAGAACCTCTTTTACCTTCAGCTTTGTTAGTAACCCTTTTTTCAAATTACTGCAAACACTTATAAATAACAAAATTACAATTTAAAATATATAAAACTTGGTTTTTATTTATATGCGCCACATCTCACTCAGTTGTGACTTAAAACAATTTATTTAATTTCATTATTTAATAAAGTTTTTCATTTCGTTTCCAACTCAATAACGTTTTTATAAAATAGTAATATAAATAATTTCTTTTACTTTTTAATCACAACAAAGAAAGCAAAACTTGCGTGTTAAACAACTAATTAGTTTTAAACTAATATTTCATATACATAAATTGTATATACGAGTACATAAATATATAAAATATTTCAAAAATTTCACTTTATTTTAAAATATTGCTCGAAGAAGAAGAATATTGTGTTATCTTAAAGCGAACATAAACATCGGCCACAAATCAGTAACGATTTTGAGCTCAAGCATCAGGAAATCAATGGTCCTTCGAACTGAGTGCAATGAAATGAACTCAGCTCTGAAGCACTGAAAAGCGCTAAAGTATTAAGTATTAAAAACACATAAGTATGTATATTTCTAATTATGTAATATTTTTGTTTAATTTGTATTGGATTTTTAAACGCAGTGTTTCATCTCATAACGTATTGAATTATGCCGCTGCGGCAAATAATAATTTTGCCGTCATTTCATATAATTACCAAAAATTTTTTAAACAGATTATTTTTTCTCAGCTTTAAAAATTTTAATGGAAAAATTATGCCAAGTTAAACATTGTTGTATGACTTTTATTATTTTTAAAAGAAATTTAAGAAAAAACATTCGCCTCAACATATTATAAATTATGTATTTACTTTAACCAACAAAACAGAAATAAAAGCTTTCAAAGTTTATTTTCTTTAATCATCAATAATTCCCTGTTAACGGACACAAAAAAAGTACTCGTACTCCGCCCATTCGCTGGTAATTGTTGAATTACGTAACTTTGACTCAGTTAAAATGAAAATGTAAGTCATAATCGTTGTTGAGTTGTTTGGACGAGTCTTTGCTAAAGTTGCCACACATCTTTTCTTCTGTCGAATTCAGCTTGTGTTGCAATGTACCAGCAAGTATTTGTTGCAAATATTAAATGGAAACGCCACAAACAAATAAGCAATAACAAAAAGTTGGCGTACAAATAAAAACGAAAAAAAAGATGAAAGAAGCCAAAAGAAGTGACTCTTGGGTCTTAAACCGCACCACACTTTCGATTTGCAAAAGCAGCAAAAGTACACAAGCAGTCAGTCATTAATACATGATGGCCCACAACACTGAGGAGTCTCACAAAAAGAAAATTAATACAAAAAAAAAAAGAATGTGTTTTTCCTAAAAACAACAAAACAGAAGGCAATTTCGAATTAATGATTCACTACCCTACAAGAATATACATATTTTCGGTCATATAAAAAAAATTATTTTAAACAAGCAACAGCTTTGCTCAGCTACATACAAAGGCGGATATTTTCTTAATAATTTGGTTTTGTTTATAATATTTATTTATAAATAAATATTATTTGGCCTGAAGAAGCTATCCAAAGGAAAGCGAAATATTGCCGGATAATTAAAAACCAAAAAAAAAACTAAATATTTATATTATATATTTTTGTTTTTTTTTTATTTTATTTATTGAATCTACATTAGAAATGTAATGATAATAAGAGTTCAAGTCTTAAGACTAAAAAAAATTTGTGGACAAAAATTTATTTTTATACGAATATTATTTCAGAAAGTCATCTGTTTAGAGCTCTAATGGTAGCCAAAGTATCCCTCCTTCTCAGACGGGTATGACCACCAAAGTTAAGGATATTAACTGCAATTGGATTTGGATGGATTTCAAGTTTGTTAATATATCTTGTGGCGTACTTCACAAATTCAGATTCAAAAAGGTACTTTCAGATCTGCGTGGATTCGTGAGTTTTTAACATACCATGGAGCATCTGTAATTCTACGGAGAATTTTATTTTGACTTCTTTGAATTTTTTCTATGTTAGATGCCGAGGCTGTGTCCCATAATTGAATCCCATAGCACCATATTGGCTTAAGAATCGAGTTGTAAAGCAAAAGTTTACAATCAAGCTTCAAGGTCGAATTTCAGTCTATTAGCCAGTTAATGCTTTCAATTTCATTTGAGTTACTTCTGCCTCGATATGCGACTTCCATGTTAGTCTACGGTCAAGATGAATTCCGAGGTATTTGACTTCACTGTGTTGAGGTATTACTTTATTGTTAATAGTAATGGGTGAGCATGTTCCTAGACGCAGTGCGAATGTAACATGGGCACACTTTTGTTCATTAACCTTGATTTTCCAAAGCTTCAGCCATTTCTCTAGTTTGTCGATATGTTCCTGTAAATTTATTGATGCTTGCTGGTGGTTACTATGTATGCTAAGGAATGCTGTATCATCTGCTAATGTTGAAGTGTGAATGTTGGTGCTTGTCGGCATGTCAGATACGTAGATCAAATATAAGATAGGCCCTAATATGCTGCCTTGGGGAACTCCAGCTTCAATAGGCTGGGCGGGGCTTATGAAATCGCCTTCTTTTATTATAAATTGGCGACAATATAAATAGCTTTCCAAAAGCTTATGTATGTTTGCAGGTAAGTGAAACTTTATTTTATGCATTAAGCCATCGTGTCACACTTTATCAAAAGTTTGTGAGACGTCGATGAATAAGGCAAATATTATATATGCACAGAAACAAATTTTTTTTCGTGTTCAATAACGAAATTCGTTGAATCAATTAATAAATTGTTTGAATGCGGACCTGTAAAGGAATTCGTGGATTCAAACAAAAGTTTAGTAAAAAAAATTATTGATCGAAAACAACATATTTTTTAAGCAACAACAAAATACGATATGCAAGATTACTTTTTTGTATATGCATACGGATTATTTTTTTAGGCAAAAATTTTGTTGATTTTATTTTTACTATAATTTTTTCTGTGCGATGGTAAGACGGGTAATATGATTAAGGATTGTTACACTTAATTGGCTTTGTCTTGCATTGACTACCTGAGAAATTGCATACAGGAGGTATAGAAGGCCCAAGCCCTTCAGCAAGATGTACGTTCATATGGCTGCAAACTTATGGCAAAAGTTCTCACCTATACAAACTTTGCAAACAATACGAAGGCGCTGGTGAATCGTGTATAATTCACCCCGTGGAGTTAGTACATCAACGATTAAGCCTTCCAAGCAGTTGCTGATGTAAAACAATGACACGTTCTTTTTGGTTAACTTCACTTCTGTCTGTTCAGGCAGAGCATGCCTGTTTGCTTTCGTTCAAGCAACAAACGATCTCTACCACATCAATTAAAAAAAAAAAACATATCTCAAAAATCTCCATTTAAAAGAAAACCGATTTTGGTAGCAACTTTAAAAGGCATGACTTTAAGTCACTCTGTAAACGCATTAATATAAAATGATAATAACAACAAAACTGGTTTTTTTTTTCTTTGAAAAAAGTTTGAAGTTTTTTCCATAAACTTAAGTGTCGAGTTTAGCAAAACAAAATTGTTAAGCATCAATATGAATTTAAGGTACAAATCATATTTATAGTAATTGGAGCAAAAATGATAAGAAGTCTTTGATTTACTTCTTGGTTTATATAAACTAAAATAATTAAAGAAAGTTTGTGGCGGATATTTGTTTTTCTCAATTTCAATTTTACCAATTCCATACTGGCTCAAAGAACCAAATTTCCGGTGTAGGGTACCTTTGAGTGTTGTAGCATCAACTAAACAGCAGTTAATTATAATTAATATGTGGTATTTTTAATTAACATAATTTGTACATGTTTTGTAAAAACTTTTTTATTCAAATAGCTTAAACCACATAGAAATATTAAAAATTTACAAAATGGTATTTAAGCGAATGCCTGAAAAAACTTGCGACTTTAAATGCAAAGTTTTTAAGGGAAAGCCAATATTTTGAGTTTATTTCGAATATTTTAGTCTTAAATTAAAATTAATGATTTCATGATTATGACAAACGTCACCTAATGAATATCATGTTGTTTGGATTATTAAAATTGTCTTAATGGGGTTTTTATACAGGGTGTCCCAGAACTAAATATCAAGCCGATATATGCTATGAGAAAAATCTATCATATGTAGTTTGAAAATTATGATCAAACTGTAGCCATTTTTCGGTCATGGTGCTTAATTTTTATTACTTTTGTTTATTTAAATTTTGAAATCGTAATATAATGTGCTGTTCATAGAACACAGACGAGAGCTCGCACATACTGTTTCTCGCCTAGTGCTTGAGATTAATTGGGAGTCACATCTCAATGTTTCTTTTTTTCAGTGTTTGACTAAAGCCACCATGGAGAGGTACACAGTTGAGCAGCGCGCTACGATCGTTGCAGCCTTTTACGAAAATGAGCGTTGAAATCAAAAAGAACTTCATTCACTACGTGATTTTTTTTGGTCAACATAATTGAGCAAATGTGTCCATTATTAAGCACAAATTGCAGCAAATCGGGTCTGAACGAAATGTGAAAACATTTACATATGCTTTCTCAGTTCGATCTCCGGAAAACATTGCTGATGCTAGCGATAGTGTGGCTGTCAGCCTCGACTTGTCATCGTGCCAGATGATAACGAACTTCTTGTGACCAGACCTTGAAGATATGGATCTGGACAATATGTAGCTCTAACAGAATAGTACCACCGACAACGAAACACTGGCTCTTTGAGAAATTCAATGGCCGTGTTATCTCACTTCATGGCGCTATTAACCCATGGTCTACCCAAATATACAATTTGATACCATGGGGCTTCTTTCTTTCGAAATATTTAAGAGAAAAAGTGTACGTCAATAAGCCAAGAATACGAGGGCTGATTGAAAAATAACCGTTATTTCCAATTTTTTCAAAAAGTATTTATTTATTGATCAATAAGAAATATTCATCCCCTTCCAAGTAATCCCTTTCAGATATAATATATATAATTTTTCCAATCCTCGAAACACTTCTGAAACGCGCTTTTTGGTATCGTAGCAAAACGCTTTCCTTTTATCGGTGTCTTCAGTTTTGGGAAAAGAAAAAAGTCAGAGGGGGCCAAGACCGGTGAATCCGGTGGTTAAGGCGTGATAATGGTTTTCTTTTCGGCCAAACACTCACGCACAAGCATCGATGTGTGAGCTGGTACGTTATCATGGTGCTAAATACATGATTGCTTTTTTTTCACAATTCTGTGCATTTCTGACGAATTGCTTCGCGCAAAGGGCGCATAACTTCAAGCTAGTATTCCTAATTGACCTTACGTCCTTGTGGTAAGAATTCACCACACCATTGCAAGAATTCACCACGCCATTGCAGTGGAAGAAAACAGTGAGCAAAACCTTCATATTTGAGCGAAGTTGACGTGATTTTTTTCGTTCTTGGCTCTTCTGGACTCTTCCGTTGGAAGGATTGGACTTTGGTTTCAATGTCATAGCTATAGACCCATGATTCGTCTCCAGTTATGATATTTTTTGAGGAAATCTGTATCGTTGTTGATTACAGCTCCTAAGCGATATCCATGGGACGTTGTTTTTGCTCAAAATTTAGTATATTTAGTAAAAAATCGTAGAGCACACCAAAACACGACTAACCTTTTTATATGTCAAAAACAAACTGACAGTCCAAAGTGGCTGATGTTGGCAACATATATGTATAACAGACATGAGTACCATAACATAACAGAAAAAAAATGCAAAAATCGAACATACGTAACTTACGCAATTTGAAAATAACGTTTATTTTTTTATCAGACCATGTATATCAAGAGCTAAAGGATGAGATAATTCTGCATATTAATGACATTGAACCTTAATTCTGTCCCAGAGTCATTTAATATATCATCAGATAGGGGTATGATAATTGATATAGATCCTTCTATAATAATTTATATTTCTTTTTTATCTTCACTCATAGAAAACCGGTCACAACTGTGATGTATTTTAACATCAATCCAATGCCAAATGTCATCATTTTTGACCCCATGACACTTTTCGTCGCTGTGAAGTCAACCACTACATCAGTTGCCCTAATTATCAACAGCGGCAATTATGACAATTATTTCACCAATGAAATGTCATACTGACATCATGGGGATGCTTTATCGGAATACGTTTGATACTAGCATGTGATCAATCCAATACCGAAGAAATTACTAAATGAAGTCGATGTAATAACAAAATATCATCAATAGAATGACGCACTAACATCAGACCAACTACAATTTGGATTCAATCTCATTGCTATGATAGCTCATTAACATCAGAAAAATGGCACGTGAAGTAAATTTGATAACGACATATCATCAATACCATGGTGCGCTATCATCAAATCATTAAACTATATTCAAACACGTAACTTTATATTCTACCATCTGCAAGAAACCAATGAGAATTAAAAAAGTTGTAATAATACTTTTGATGACTTCCTGCCATCAACACAATGTCTGTGTGGCGCATTATCATAATTTAGTTGTATGTAAGCTTTGTTTGATGACATATTCTCTTTCTTTGCTTTGTGGTTATTCTTTTTATTTTACTCGCTACGCTGTCATTATATTTACGTAACCAACGTCACATATGATGACTTAATTTCATTAATATGATGCCTTTTTTTCCACTTCTTAAACATTCTTAAAAATTAACTTAAATTGAAGAGTTTTAACAACCAAATTCCTTTTCAAAAATAAAAAGAAAATTTTATAACACTGCTCAGGCTTTTTCATAATCAATTTCTACAAATTAAATGTATTATAACTATTAATAAAATGTGTCATTAAATTGTTGTCACCACAGTTGTAGCATTGATGATACTCAATATATGACAAAATTATCTGATGACTTTTGTCATTGGGATTGATGTCAGTTTTCATATTACTGATGACTATTCACATACTATTGATATCACAATTCTGATGACCCGCCGTCATCAATATGAAGATGGTTTTTTCTATGAGTGTTGGACCAATACTTAAAGGTCATATATGCAGTTTATTACACTGGAATAAGGAAAATGAGGAGGAGGAGAAAAGAGGGAATAGTGGTTGTGGACGTTTGAATTGAATCTATCAATAAAAATACGTAAAGACCAAAACAAACGTTATCACAGCATTTAAAAATTATTAAGATAATTCTCAAAAATTTTTTTTATTTTCAGTTCACGTTGCTCGTTGTGGTTGGACCACCCTTTACAAACTTAACAGATTTGTTTAATTGCTTTTTTATTATTATCAGGAAATAGCTGCAAATATTAAGGTGTGTTTGCATTAAAATATTTACAACATGATTTTACACAAAATTATTTATTTAACACTTGCTGTAGAGCTTCTTCTTCTTCTTCTTTTTTTTTTGTTTTTCTTTTTACCAACAATTTTTCTCTTCCTCTATTTTCCTTATGAGGCCAGAGATTAATGTTTTTTTTTATCGCTAACACATTAATTTTCTTTAAGCCAACTTGATTATTATATAAGACAGATTTATTTTTATCTTTCAAATGTGATTTTAATTTCCTTTATTTATTTATTAATAAAAATTTGCATATTAATTAAAACTGGCCAACCAACATTATGCTAATTTAAGTTAAAGTTTTTAATCTGCCGATAATGCAATGCTGATAAAGATTTTAACTTGTTTTGCGGTTTCTTTACTTCATTAGATATCAATCAAAAATATCTTTAAAAAAAAAACATTAAAAAGGTATTTTAAAAAGTGAAATTCAAGAAATATGCTTAAAACTAGAGCATAGGGAGTTTCATTTAATGGGTAAATTATTAGAGTAGTTTACATATTAAAGAAGTTGCTTATTGAAAAGATTAATTTTAATAGCGAGTTCAGACATGTACTTTTTATTGACACAATATTGGAAGTTTACAAAAATAGCTAAATCATGCCGCCTTGAATAAAAGTTTTCTTTGAAATATCCCCCAAGAAAGAAGTTTCATGATCGTGGCGGCAAATTAACATTGCCACGACGTGGGATAACACGGCGATTGTATTTCTGGCGCTCTGTGACCACGGTTGCCAGAAATGCAGATTTATCTTCATTTTGCAGATTTTTCCTCTCTAAAAACACTAAATGAAGATTTGAAGATTTTTGGCCTAAAAATGCAGATTTTAACATAAAGTAACTTTTTATATTTTTCCCCTTATATTTCTACTACCATCTACGTGTAAGTTACGTTAAAACGAAAATATCAATTGTTCATGTTATAACATAGACAAAACGGACATGGAATGACAAATGCACATGCTTTTGAAAAGAAAATTAAGCGAAATTTCGAAAAAATTATAAAGGTTGCAATCTACCTGCAATTGATTGTTTTTGGACTTAAAGTTTAAAATGTTATTTTGTTAAAGCAACTTTGGCAAGTTGCTAGAAAGTAAGATGAGCTTATTTATACGATAATTTAGAGTCTTTTTTTATAATACTCTTTTAAAATTGCCACCAAAATCAATTTACGTTTTTACGACGATTTTCAAATCGTGTCTTTTTCTTTAATTTAAATTTTTTTTTTTAGTTGTCGATTAAAAATTCGTTTGCCTCTTTTGATCCTTTTACTAATACCGATGTCAGTTAAATGAAAATAAATAAATTTTAAAAACAAAATGTTTTTCGTTGTGACAAAACAATAAATGCCGTATAGAAATAGCTTCAAAATATCCTGAAAATCTGCTATATCTAAAATATTTATTTAGCTATACTCGTGCAGTTGCAAATAAATTTGTAAAGTATAGGATGCACAGCATGGGCGGAGTAACGAAGAGCTTATGCCCAGGATAGTAATAAAAGTAATTTGCAGCGGCGCTGTGACTAACTATAACGACTTATGCCTTCACATAAGAAGCTGCTGTGTGGTTAATGAAGGAATGCCTGAAAAAAAACTGTAAACTAATACAGTGAGTTAACCAGTGAGAACGAGACACAAAACTCTCGAAGGCAAAACAACAACGACAAGCCAGACCGCACTTAAGAAATAACTACGATAACGCGAGAACTATTCTCCAGCCCAGAGCTGTTTCGAAAATAAAACCAGCTAATTCTGACATAATTTTCAAATTCAAACAGAGTTTATTATATATATATATATATATATATATATATATATATATATATATATATATATATATATATATATATATATATATATATATATATATATATATATATATATATATATATATATATATATATATATATATATATATATATATATATAACGATTTTACCACATTCATTCACTAAATTGCAGAATCGGTGAGGATCTCCAGTATGCACTGGCACGCAGCTGTCGAAGCC
This sequence comes from Thecocarcelia acutangulata, assembly GCA_914767995.1. Lineage (NCBI taxonomy): Eukaryota > Metazoa > Arthropoda > Insecta > Diptera > Tachinidae > Thecocarcelia > Thecocarcelia acutangulata. The sequence continues at coordinate 17,762,509 of OU612097.1, forward strand.
AACTAAATAAATTTGATGTGACACATGACGGTAATTATAAAAATATGTACCAATAAAAATGGCTCCCAGAATGGTACCATCGCTATGAGTACACGAAAAACATGACAGAAATTTTGGCAAATGTGGAGAGAATCTCAGCTAGGTAAATTTTAACTGCACAGAAATTCGAATATACTCGTACATCGGTATACGTGTTTAGGCATTAAATAATTTGAACAACTTACATATATGTATGTGTCTCATTAAATCTACTTGCATTCCAATATTCTGAAATGCATAATTTCTTTCCATATGTTGTTACTATTTTTAAAATTTTTTATAAAAAAGGCATATTAATAAGAGTTTGAAGATTTTTTGAAGATTTGGAAAATAAAGTGCAGATTTTGCAGATTTTTTCACGAGAAATTCTTGAGTTTTGCAGATTTTACCTCTTTAAATTCTGGCAACCCTGTATGTGACAAGTGATACCATCATATTCGAATCATTATGTTCGAATCATCATGTTCGAACCACATATCGTTTAGTTGTACGAGTATGTCTCCAATTCAGGGGGATAATTCTGTCATGCGCTTACGGGCGAGTTTTCACTCGAATGTGTGAGTTTTTACACTTTTGGGATTATCTCATTCGATATCGAGTAAAAGGTTTCGAAATTTCTAATGATGGCATTCGATAGCGAGTAACCATTCGAATGCAACCGTGCAACTTTTTACTCGTAAGCAAATGTACTATCGAAAACTAGCCCAACAGAAAAACACAAAAGAAATGCAAATTAAAAATTTGTTTTGAATAGCAATAGTAGTTAAATTGAATTGAGAATGATTGGTTCTTAAGGCTTTTTTTAATAAATAAGTATTATTTGTTGAAGAAATTTTGGCTTATTATTATTATTGTTTATTTTAATAGAGCTTTGCGATAAAATTTTCATTAAAAACCTTTTTCTAGGCTTAAATTGTTCAGCATAGAATTATAATAGTGCGAGTTTATTTGAGGAATGGCAAACATTTATTCGACCATTTTTGTACTTTCTACTGACGATAAACGCTTTTATTGCTCGTACTCGTATTTATAAACTTTTTCACTACAGCGGGTTTATGGAGATCAGCAGTATAAATATACAGCTTTAAGCTGACAAAAAGCCAATTCATTCCATTCTGTGTTCAAACCTGAAAAATATCGCTGTAAAATAAACGACAACAAGTGTGGCAAGTGGGCGTTTGAAAAATGTTGGTGAAGACTTTAGTTGTTCAGGGAAAATTCTTTAAGTCAAAATTTGCTTTTATTTGTTGGTGGCTTTATAATTTAAATTGAACTTCTCCAAGGTAAAGTGAAAGTCTTTAGGTTTTGAAATTTTATTAAATTATATTTCTGTTGACCGCAATTGACTTATAAACCCAGACAACAGATGGCTCTCCAATAATTATCTTCATTGTTTACGAAGGAAAACCAAAAATGTCAGTTTTTTTTAATACTTGTAAACAAATGAAAACAAAGAGAGACAGAGAGATGGAAAAAAAAAGAAAATTTTTGTAAACAGTTTATCCCACACCAGCAAACTTTAAACAAATTCCTGTTTAACATCTTCTTCACTTTTGTTTTCAGTTTGGAAAATGTTTGCAATTTTGCTTAATTTCCAATTTAAACTTGGATTTGTTTTGCCATTTGTTTTAACATTTTGCAAATGGCGCAAAACTTCAACATAAACGCAACTTTTTTTTTTGGGAAATTTGCGGTTGCATTAGTTTTATCTTCACTAGTCAACATAAAACCAAAAGCAGAAGAGAAGTTGCTTAGAGAAATGGGAATAATATATTTTTTTTTAGTTTATTTTTGTCAGTGGTATTATTTATATGATGTCTTTTATAATTTGATTTATTTCTTTTTATTAAATTTCAAAAAGATTTCCTTGTTGTTGCTGCGATAATGAAAAAAATAATAACCCCATTCACAATATTTCAGCCATAAATATAGCATAGCACTCGTAAGCAAATTTAGTTCGAACCTGTGTGGAAGCACAATAACTCTAAGAGAACGTGGGAGCTATTAAAACTTCCCAGATCTCTCCTAAGAGTAATCACTGCACATTGGCCGTTTGGGAACCATGCCAGGAGACTATTCCTACTATAACGACTTCTGTAGAAATTGCCAAGACGAGCAATCCTTCATCTCCTCGATACATGCCCGATATTGGAACATCATCGTTTAAGATACTTAGGCGAGAGGAGCTTCAACAGCCTGTCATGTCTGGCCTCGATCAAACCGACTGCGTTAGCTTCTTTCATAAGAAGAAGCGGATGACTAGTACACCAGCAAGTAATGCCACATTAAGCAGTTTCCCACCTTTCCTTTCCCTCTACCTCAATCCTCCTACATGCCTCTAACTTTAATTCTTCTACGCTTCTATCCTACTTTTTTAGGCAATCACAAAGGGAAGGATCTTCAGGCCTCAAGTGAGCTGGAGTATCCAGGTACTTTTTGAAGAATCCAGCGAACTACCTACCTAACCTAGCCTACATACTCGTGGAGTTTTTGAGGTAATGCTTTCTTCTTGATGGACATATCAGTAGATTTTTAGAAAGTTCACAAAGATTTAATAACGTTAAACAATAATTAACAAATAAAAACGAAACTAAAACATTCTCATCATATTTTGTTTTTATTTTCCGAACTTCAATTTACATGTAACCATATAATATTAGAGCCTCAGCGACATTATTGGCATTAAAGAGACAAAAGGCAGCAATTCCTTTTAAAATATAATTATGAAAACATGTAATTTTGTATCATTACTAACAAATAGAGCAAAAAAGCAGTTATTGCACCACGCAAGAAGTGTTTCCAAATTATTTAGCAAAAATCGTTTAAGTTCAGTTTTAAACAAAGAAATAGACCAAATGTTCCGTAGAGATATAGGTAACTTATTAAATTCGTAAGGAGCAGCAAACCTTATACGTTGTTTCAACAACTCGAGGTGACATCTAACTAGACCAATATTGTTGCTTTGTCTTGTACCACGACATGTCACATGTGCATTACTTTGAAAGTATACCGAGAAATTTCCAATTCCTTTAATGCAAGTGTGCCCAGCTGTATGCGCTTGATACTAAATTGTTTTTGTAAATGTGCTTAGCTATAGGGCTGTGCTCTTTAATACACAAATACTGTGCTCAGCATTAGCAATGAAATATACCCAAACAACTTCGTCTTATATATTTTTTGTCGTTCTTCACCGCACACACACAAAAGCAAAGCAACAACACTTTCGTATGTTTTGCTGGTAAAGGCCCCCTGATTCACTATCCTACACGATCGTACGATTCATTCACAGGAAACTGTTTCAAAAGTCTGGCTGACTTGAAAAAAATCGTTTCAAAATGGCGTTGTAGACCACACTATTATACAAGTATGATTGAAATAATTTATATACACAATAAAACAATTAAAAACTTTTATTAACATAATAATTTTACATTACTTAAATATTTTCCTCGAGGCACCACCAATATAATCATATTTTTCACAATATATACCACACTGAACTATAATGTTGTGAAAAGTTTCATAAAATTTTTCAAATCGCACGATTTGTCAAAAACTCTGTCGCACGGTTGAATTTTTAGTACTTTTTCAGCACACATGCTATATTTAGTAGATCGCACGATCGTGTAACATGGCCTTAAACATTGACGACAGCGATTATCAGTGTGACGTTTGTTTTTGTAAATGTTTTGCTTTTTACAACAAAAAATATTAAATAAAAATAGTTTTGCCATAAATGTATTAGTGTTTACTCTTCCATATAGAACATGTGGGCACCACTGCTTTAATGGATTTAAAAATAAATAAAAGTATCTGCATTTTATACATTCCTCTAGCTAGAAGAACATTTTGGGCAAAATTAATAAAAAGATCCAATGTGTGGTATCTTGCTGGCAGGTCACATAACAATTTTAAAGCTTTATTCTGCACTGACTGAAGTGCCCATACACTATTGGAAAATTGGTTAGATGACTGTGAACTAAACTATCATATACCAGCTTCTTAGTATTGCGTTCAAATTTGTGTCTGAACTTGCGCAATACACTAACAGCTGATGATATTTTAAATTTAATTGCATCAATATGTCGATCCCATTGCAAATTATTCGTAAAATTCAATCCCAAATATTTGACAGATTGAGATTCAGTTATTGGCACACCATTAGCATGAACTGTCAAAAGCTGATCACTCATTATCGTATGCAGTTTAAATCGTTTATTCGATTGTTTTATTATTATTTAATTAAAAGTTATTAATTCTGACAAACTCAGCTAACAGTGCAGCATCATGTTCTATTTGTCTTTTCAATATTTCTTTGTATTTATAGTGATAAAGAAAGCAAATGTCATCAGCAAACATAATTAATTTTCCGTTAAAATTAATATTTTTCATATCGTAGATAGATATTTTAAATAGAAGCGGACCAAGTACACTTCCTTGAGGCACACCACAATTAACATCTAATAGGGAACATTTCACATTTTCACCAATTTGAACAATTATTATTAAAAGAGAAAATGTGAAATTGCAGCATTGTCACGTTTCTACAACTTTGAAATGTCAGATTGTTTCCTGACGTCATTTTTATTATCGGATTGGCGTATCATTCTTGATGTATACTACCAGTTTTTTCTTGCTCATGTGTAAACCTGTAGCAAATGCATCGCTGTTAGTATAAAATTATATCCTCTTTCGATTTGCAAATGCTATGATGCAAGGCAATTTGTACAAGATTGTGAATGAGGCTATTATAAAACACATACTCGTGCATAGATTTAGTACAGCTCTTCGCAGACAAAATCTTTAAATTTTATTCATATTTTCGCGCATATTTTTGCTTTAAGTTTTAAACTATTGAAATTATAGTTTATGCGGTAGAAAATAATACTCATAGAAAACGAATAATGTATAAAAAAGAAATTATGTCATAGTTAATGGCGAGCAACAGCATCTGCGAAATGGATGTCATTGTAAATTTACAACGTAAAATACGAGTAAATGAGGAAGAAATTCGAAGGAAAAGTTCAATGTCACGTTTTGTGTAAAAGGAGAAATTTTTAAGAGCTTTTTCGTTTTGAAAGGCACTTTTAGCTGAAAGTATCACAGTTAAATAAACAGTAATTTAGTTTACCAAGGTATTATTTTTAACGTGTTTTTGAAAACAAATTTGATTTGCTCTTTATTCTTCCCTTCTATTATCACAATATTTGTAAAACATATTTCTTCACTTTTCATAACAATATAGTCGGTTGATTAATGTTTATAATACATATGTATATCGAAGGCTTAATGTAGAAAAGGTGTATTCAATATTGTCTGTTTATTTCCTGTATAACAGGGTGGTTCAATCATAATACAAAATGTTAATTGTGGAACCACACCCTAAAATAAAATTTTTTTGAACAACTTATTTTGACATTTATTGCTTTCAGTGTTTAACAGATTCAACCATGGAGAGGTAGTCGTACACAAAGGAGCAGCGCGGTTGAAATCGTTTACAAAAATGGTCTTTCCAATCAAAAAGCATTTCCTGCACTTCGTGATATTTTAGTCGAGATAAATGACCAAATGTGCTCACAATCTGAAGAATTGTGTGCAAATTTCGGGTATCCAAAACCGGTTATCCAAGAATTGTGAAAACACCAATGCGTGCTCATCGAGTTGGTATTCAGAAAAACACTGCTGCTGTTCGCGATAAAGTGGAAGAAGATCCGGCAACCTTGACTTATCGACATGGACCGCAACTCAACATCTCATGAAGATTTTGAATTCTGATACGAATTTTGAATAAAAATTTGAATTTACCCACTGTTAGGGTTCAATTAATTGAGAATGTGAAGCGTAATGGCAATTTCAAGTGTCGTTAATATTTTTTTTTTTATCTTGGACCAGTATTCAAGGGAAGACCCCTTTATATGCAGTGCATTGTACTTGAACTGGGAAAATAGGTTATGATGAGGAGGAAAGAGGGAGTAAAGTTTATAGAGGTTTAACTTTAACAATAACAACAGGAAAGACCAAAGGAAACTCTATTACAGCGTTTAAAATGTTGGAATTAAATTAGTTAAAACTGATCAGTGGCCAGTGTAAATTTCTTTCAACACCTTCCACACTACAAGCTATTGAAATGCATTGAATATAAATTAATAATGAACATATATAGAGAAAACACGGACAATGATGAAAAAAGAGAAAAAAAAAACACGTGACCACAACTTGCTACCTATTCCGCTGTAACCGAATGGTTGCTGGAATAGACAAGATGTTTTATTAATTTACATCAACACTTGCCTTGACAGTCTTGTCTGATGATGAATCAACTCCACAAGGTGAGTTATTCACAATTCACCAGCGCCCCCGTGCAAGTTTCACAGGTCCCAACATCTGTCATATATTTATAGCCTTATGCAAAATAGTTCGCTGAAGAGCTTGGGCCTTCTAATCCCTCCTGTATGTAATTTCCCAGATAGACAGTGGAAAACAAAGCTCAAAGAGTTAGTAGGCCGATGTCTATTTAAGAGCATCAGCCCTTAAACCAACTCACCCGCCTAGTCATCACTGATGGTGGATCGTAGATATAACGCTTTTTTCCATTAATATTACAATTTTGTCATTGTTTTTGACCCAACCTAAAGCACCCCATACACGTTTCAAATCAGTTGGCAACTGAGTCGGTTGTTCTCCAAATCAAAGCGTGTATGGCTTTTTCAATTGATTAGTTTGACAGTTGTCGAGTTGGCTGAAGAAAAATTAAAACGTCTTGATTTTTTTCAAGTTGACTAGCAAGTCTTTCAATTCGATTGTGTTGTCTGTGTTCGAGTCTCTTGATCAGGGGCCAGATTCCGCAACGATGAATTTTTTTTACCAGTGAACACTCAAAATAAAATTCATCGTAAAAAACAATGAATTTTATTGCGCTGAATGTGTTTCTTCAGGCTGAATGATATACTGATTTGTCAAATTAACTGTGTCATACAAGTTTTTGAGCAGATAATTTTAATATACTTACATACATAATCCATTTGTTTATTTTTTCAAGTTCAAAATATTTTACAAAAAATTAAAATTCACCGAATATTTTTGAGTGAAAAAATTATGATTAAGTGTACACTTTAAATGTCAAAATTATTTATTGTCACCATTGCGGGCTCAAAAATCAAAAGTGAACACTGAAATTGATGAAGATTCATCGTTGCGGAATTCGGCCCCAGGTCTCAAAATTTATATTTACAGTGTTTTTGCAAAGAGAACGGTATATATTTTGAAAATTGTCTCTAATATCATTGAATTTAATAGTTGAATAAAAATCTTTCAATTCAGTTTATGAAGTTGAAAGACTCAATCACAATTGAATTGAAACGTGTATGGGCCGCTTAGAGCTTCATTCGGACTGTGAATATTGTTTCATTAAAGAAATAACAATAGTAAATAGAACGAACGAAAGTTGTGATTGCAAAGACGAAAAAACTCACCTCTCGAATGCAAGGGCCAGGCCAATATGCATAATGAAATGAATTCAACAATATAATGAAAGTATTCATTTACATAACGAAATATGTATTATTTTAACCACAACTAGGTTTATTCACTTCATTAGCTTCTAATATTGATACCAAGCAAGCAAATTTTAACTGCTTTTCTTCTAGGTTTCCTTGCTATCTATATGTCGACATTTCAAAGGAGCTAACCGAATCTTCAAAACACAAAAGTGTAAAGAAAAGTAGAGACGTGTGCGAAAGAATAAGGTATTATTAAAACATTTTTCTTTTTAAATTCTCGATCATTTATTTAGAATATTGGATTATAAAGTTGAATGTTTGAAAATATGTTTCAAATATTTCCAAGTCTAGTGATAATTAGGGAAACTCCTATGAAATATCGACGCATAGACTATCTATTTATAGGTCAAAAAATAGACAATTTGTTGTTTATAATTTTTGGATATTTTAGAATTGTAATAATTTCTTAATGCGTTTTGTTTGGTACAAAGACGAAATATGTCAAATACCAAATTAAACGCAGTTTTAGATCAGAGCGAACAATAAATTTCGTGCTAATTTCTTTCCATTAATATTTACTCTACTCAAAATAAGTAAAATGCTTTTTTGGCAGAAACAAGAAACACCCTTTTTATGTTAAGCTATCAATATAAATATTTTGAAAATCAATTAATTTAAATTTTATTTCTATGTAATAATGAGTTAACAAAAAGTACCACAGCAGGGCAAATTAAATGTTATTTAAAAAAATTCAATTTATTGATATTTTATAACTGGCAAATAAAGATTAATTGAATAAAAGTTGTAATTCATTGGCAGAAACATACATAAGTGGATACATAGCATAATTAAGTAGTTTGCATTCAACAGTGGAATTTTTTGTTTAGCGAAAAGCTAAACTGAACTTGAAAATTTAATTGCTTATATCAAATTGAAAGCTGAAACTTAATCGAAACCATTATTTAAAAGGAATTCCAAAGAGATAGTTATTAAATAACTTAAAAAGCTTCGTATTTACTTTGACATATATTTTATATATATAAAGGACTAGCTGACCAGGCAAACGTGGTTTTGCCTTCAAATTTTATTTACATGATATGAATGACTTAAAACTCAAAACGATGCTCCAGTGAGTCAATAGAGTTGGATACAAACATGAGAGTTATATTACATTTTCGGTCGAATGTAGGTGGTATAAATAGTGATTAATCTTACACGATATTACCCGGGTGCGTTGTTTTAACCCGTTGAGAACTTAGAAGGGAGGTCGTATGGAGAGGAAAGAGGGAGCCTTTGAACTACTTATGGGAAGAAGAGAATAAAACTTCAACCATTTCTTACTTACATACCAATCCACTTTATTTTATATTACTTATCGTTAGGATACTTATAATTACAAGGTGGCGCAAAAGTAATCCTTTTAGCAGAACATGCTATAAATTTTGCGATTGGCCCCTAATTTCAGTTCTGTTTTGACATTTGTGTAGTAAACACATGTGAAATACATGTTAATAAACAATGTTATGCTACACTGCGCCAGAACGTGGAATATTGGTGACTATTTATTTGCCCCAAGAGGAAGATGATTTTTCATCAAAAATAATCATGAGTGCTGAGGCCCATTTCCATCTTAGCGGGTACGTAAATAAGCAAAATTTACGCTTCTGGGGCACTGACAATCCGCGTGTAACCCACGAAGAGCCATTCAACCCGCTCAAAGTCACTGTATGGTGTGCTGTTTTCGCTGGAGGAGTCATCGGACCTTTTTTCTTCGAAAACGTCGCGGGCAAAACGGTTACTGTGAATGGTAAGCGCTACAGAGCATTGATCAACGTGTTCTTTTTGCCGCAACTTGATGAATTGGGATTGGAAAACATGTGGTTCCAACGGGACGGTGCTACGGCACACACTGCACGTGCCACAACCGATATGCTGAAGGATGCATTTTCCGGGCGCATAATCTCCCGTTTTGGCGATTTGCACTGGCCAGCAAGACCACCTGATTTGACTGCTGCAGACTTCTTTTTGTGGGGCTTTTTACAGTCGTGGGTGTATGTCAAGAAGCCTTAGACTCTTGCAGCTCTTAAAGACAATATCCGTCAAGAGTGTGAGGACCTATCGCCGGAAGTTTTGGCCAATGTGATGGAAAATGCTATAAAAAGGGCTCAAATGACAATCAAATGTGACGGCGGCCATTTACATGACATCATAAAAGACCAAATAAAAATAATCCACAAGAGGAATCAAAGTTTTTCATTTTTCTTTTAAATTACAGCCAAAAAACATCGGAAGGTTATTTTTGCGCCACCCTGTATATATGACGGACCACACAACTGGTAGATGATCTGTCCTAGATGAGCGTACAAACAATTCTAAAAAAGCCATAAAATCAAAACTTCAATACTGATACCTGTTTTATTGACAGGCGAATTCAAAAGAAATACGGTGAATAACTAGAAATTCACCACAAGTGGAAGTGTTCTAAACTAAAGGCAGAATTAGTTTGTACGTTATTTTCCGTTCTGAGTCAGCTGTTTTGTTTCTGTTCAATATAAACTATATGTGCATGGTTTTTTTTCACTTTTTCGTTCTGTTCTGTTGCGGACTAATCTGTTGAAAATAGAATTCAACGTTAAGTGACGTCCAGACATATAGTACACATAGTATGTTGTACTTTTTTCAGGTATGGAAACATTTATTTCTTATTCAAATGTATAAGTTTTTTTTTGTCAAAAGGTAAAATAAATTTGTTTCAATCAAAGATTTTTAAAAGGTAATACATTTTTATCAATAGGGCAACTATGGATGATCAAAAGAATATTATTTTAGTGAGGAAAAAATTATATTTTGTATAAGAAGTGTTATAAACTCTGTAGATTGTGAGAATGAAGTGGGCTGCTTGACCATCATTTCTAAATTATTAATTTGCTTCTTTTTTTCATACAAGATAATATCGGGTGGTTAAAATTCAAGGGCCGATGTTGAATGTGAACCACACCTAAACGCCAAGTTTATCTCCGAATTTTATTTGACATTTCTCTATTTCAGACTTACTCAATTTGAACCATGGAGAGATACATAATACAACAACTTGTTAAAGTTATCCAGACTTATTATGAAAATGACGATCAATTTTCGATGAAAATCATCTTCAGTGATGAGGCACATTTTCACCTCAGTGGATTCGTCAATAAACAGAATTGCCGCATTTGGCGAATGAGAATCCAAGAGTGACTGTCGAAAAACAAATGCACCCACAAAGAGTGACTGTTTGGTGCGGTTTATGTGCTGGCGGCATCATCGGGCCGTATTTTTTCCAAAATAAGGCCGGTCAGGCAGTTACTGTGAAAGGTGTACGTCGATAAGCCAGCAACAATTCAACAGCTAAAGGATGAGACAATTCGGCACATTAACGGCATAGAACCTCCATTATGCCTCAGGGTCATCGAAAATTTAGACCATCGGATGGAGGTGTGCCGCCGTAGTCGCGGCGCCCATTTGGCCGATATTTTGTTCCACACATAATTGAGTAATACCAATATATCATAATAAAATAAAATTACAATAATTTCCTAAATAGTTTGTGTTTTATTCAAAATCAACATCGACCCTTGAAATTTAACCACCCTTTATTTATGCACATATTTTATTCTTCATTCCAATGTTTTTCTTTTTTATGCCCTAAAAAAAAGCAGAATATTTTCACGGAAAAAGTAATTGTAAAATATTTGCTACAGAACTGAACGTCACAGAACGGCAACAGAAAGTAAAAACTAATGAGGCCTTAATGCAAACGACCGTAACGGACGTTATATCGCTCCTTTATTGCAACATAGTCATAACGCAAAAAAACTTGTTTCGAGAAAAACACATTTCAAATTTTTAGTTTCCATACTAGTCTTTTACAAAATATCTCCTAAAGGAAATAGTTTAAAGGAATTTGGATAAATGTTTGGCAAAATAAAAGAGGAAATACTGTTAAGAATTCTGCATTGTTATCTCAAAAAGCTAATTTTTTGAGATATGACTATGTTGCAATAAAGGAGCGATATGTACATATATAATTTCAAAGCTAATAAAAATAATATAATTTCAAGAGTTAATAAGTTCAAAATAAATAATAAATTCAAGAAAAAAGATGCCGCACTTAAACAAATAGTAAGGAGGTCGGATGGAGTGAAGTACATCTTACACCGTTTCAAAAACCTGAGGCTTGGAAATATCGAAGTTCTAGCAAATAATACATAACTATTGTCGAAGACGAATGCATAACCGAGTGTTTTTTTTTATGTCGTGTTGATGTGACGATGATGACGCTTCTTGGAATAGGGGGGATTATATATGAGTTATAAATGTGTTAATTGGAATTATTTTTACATTATCTTTAATCCTAGATTTTTGTGTATGGAACGCGCAGCACTCTAGTTAACATGTATAAAAATATCTGCAGCTGCACTTTTACTAATGTAAAAAAAATTGTTTTTCTTTATGCCTTAATTAAGAACAACATTTGATATCATTATTTATTTTTTTTTTTTATCTTTTAAAACTTTTATACTTTCTTCACTTACCAAATCATTAATTCCATGATTCTGATTAAATCCTTGAGCTGACACAGTCGCCACCAGGCAGCCAGTGCACAAAAGCACTAAAAAAAAAACTTTCATTTTTTGTTTTCTTCTTTTATTTAATTGCAGATGTTTTAAATATATATTTTAATTCGGTTTTCCTATTTATTTGCTTCTTTTCTCTTTTTTGTTTCTTTTTGTTACAATATGGAAATTGTTTTTTTTTTATTATTAGATTTTTTCACACTTTTAAACTTTGCGTTTCAAGAATCTTGGCAGAATTTCACTTTTATTGTTACAATTTTTTAATGCTATTTTTTTGTTGATTTTGTTGTGCTTAACAAGAACGAACTCACTAGTTCAAATTTAAATTCCGAAAATATTCGAAAGATTGAAAACCCGCTCAAATGTGAAATAATTTGAATATGCACAAAGCGTTTGCAAAATACAATATGTATGTATGTAAGTATTTCTAAGAAGAGCCAACGTTTGTTTATCATTCAACTTTAACATCCACGTCCATAGAAAAGTCTTCAGTTTTAGCCATGTACAGACATATGTATGTGTGTCTAGGAGGTTATCAAATTCAACATTAGTTTTTTCAACACACAACTTGTCTAGTAAAAGTTTCAAATGGAACTGAAATTCATTTAAAGTTTGAATTTAATTTTAAGCCTCAACGGCCAAAGAAATCAGACATATTCACACATAAATGCTGCTACTAAAAGACAACAACAAGCGACCGTCAGTCAGTCTGTTGTTTGTTTTGGCCGACGAACCGCACTCTGCAAACAATAACAACAATATGAAAAAAAAACGCCAAAAACAACAGTTACAAAAAATACCAAAAATAAAAAATAAAACAACAATTTTATATAAAAAAAATTATTTTTAAGATTTTGTTGCTTTAAGTTATTTTTTGTTTATAACACTTTTTAAAACCACACGTTTCTTTTTATTGTTGTTTTTTTTTTATTGAAAACTTAAAAGATACGAACTGTAAAAGATCTTGTTCGAGACTGAAATTGCAAGTGAATTTTCAGAAACGTTAATACTTTTTCTTCACAAATCTCAAACAAAAGCTGGTCAAAAAAGCTACCGAAATGCAAACCGAAACACCAAAACCCAAAGAAAAAGTACACACACACACACACACACACACGCAACTGAACTTTTTCTTGCATTTCATGACTGCTGGCTGCTCTTTGCTTCAGTACACTACAACAACATCATCACTTCTAGCATCAACCATCTTCATTTTCTTAAATCAAAAGAAAAACCAGAGCTTTAATATGTTCATATATACCCAGCAAAAACTTGGTAATGTGTTTCACTTACCTAAAAATATACTTTTCAATATAATAGTATTTACCACGTGCATTACTTATAATTAGTCAAGTATTGACTTGCTTAATATCTGCTGTATATGTACGTATGTAAGCAGTTGTTCTTGGCAAATATTTGCAATGAAAATTTAATAAAATAATACTTGGATTTGCTATGATAATAAAGTAATAGAAGCGGGCTTAAAAATGTTTCTAAAATAAAAATGTAGTATTATCTCAATATTATTCGATCTTCGTTTGTTAAATAAATTTAATTTTTGCAGCTTCAGATCTTTGTTTATGTTTTAATAAAAAATTTACAATTTAAAATCTTGTATTTCTTATATAACATTTAATTTCTCCTGACGATGATAACAAATTGTTATCGAAATATGGAGAAATAAAAGATTTTAAATTGTAAATTTTTTATTAAAACAAAAACAAAGATCTGAAGCTGCAAAAATTAAATTTATTTAAAAATGTAGTACATAAAGGGTGGTTAAATTTCAAGGGCCGATGATGATTTTGAATAAAACACAAACTATTTAGGAAATTATTGTAATTTTATTTTATTATGATATATTGGTATTATTCAATTATGTGTGGAACAAAATATCGGCCAAATGGGCGCCGCGACCACGGTGGCACACCTCCATCCGATGGTCCAAATTTTCGATGACCCTGAGGCATAATGGAGATTCTATGCCGTTAATGTGCCGAATTATCTCGTCCTTTAGCTGTTGAATTGTTGCTGGCTTATCGACGTACACCTTTTCTTTCAAATAACCCCAAAGAAAAAAGTCCAACGGTGTCAAATCACATGATCTTGGCGGCCAATTGACATCGCCATTACGTGAGATAACACGGCCATTGAATTTGTTGCGCAAAAGAGCAATTGGTTCGTTAGCTGTGTGGCAAGTGGCACCGTCCTGCTGAAACCACATATCGTCTACATCCATATCTTCCAATTCGGGCCATAAAAAGTTCGTTATCATCTCACGATAGCGAACACCATTCACAGTAACTGCCTGACCGGCCTCATTTTGGAAAAAATACGGCCCGATGATGCCGCCAGCACATAAACCGCACCAAACAGTCACTCTTTGTGGGTGCATTGGTTTTTCGACAGTCACTCTTGGATTCTCATTCGCCCAAATGCGGCAATTCTGTTTATTGACGAATCCACTGAGGTGAAAATGTGCCTCATCACTGAAGATGATTTTCTTCGAAAATTGATCATCATTTTCATAATAAGTCTGGATAACTTTAACACGTTGTTGGATTGTGTATCTCTCCATGGTTCAAATTGAGTAAGTCTGAAATAGAGAAATGACAAATAAAATTCGGAAAAAAGCTTGGCGTTTAGGTGTGGTTCACATTTAACATCGGCCCTTGAAATTAAACCACCCGATAGATATTTGCTTTCGTAAATGTTGCTGTTCTGGCAATTTTACTATTCGTGCCATTTGTTTTGCTTACAGGTGTAACCGTAAAGCTAATAATTCATATGCTTTGCTAGGCTCGTTCAAATGTAATTTTGAACTGTAAATTTTTACAATACTAAAATGATAAATCACAAAGCTAAACACCAGTTCTGTACATAATTCCATGATGTTAAAAATGAATTTTTATGGAAAAAGTAAGAAAACTATTGAACGTAAATGTTACTTTTATTCAAAAAAGCTTTTTGAAAAGGCACACATACTTCTGTAAGGCCCTTTTCAAGAGATATTATTTGTAAGAATACATTAATGAAGGTGGTGTTTATACCCTGATTTAAAGTCATGTGTTTTTTGTACTATTTTACGTCATCCATTACATTTTATACATTTGTACAAAACATCTTCAGCCATTTTAATAGCTTTTATCGCCATTACCTCGTATATCAAGTAATTAGCTTTTTTAATGGCTTTTGTATAAAGACATTTTGAAATAGTTCTTCGTAAGCGAGAATGGTAAGTATTTGCCTCCAATGACATCGTCATGTTAAAATAATGGCTTAAAATGCCAAAGTAGAAATAGTGCAGAGTACGTTTATTAATATTTTAACACATTACTTTGCAATAGAAGTTTTTACCGGGTATGTATATATGTATGTATGTACTTACGTATTAATTTATTATGTATTTCCACAATTACCTGCAATGCATGCATACTCACTGCATCCAATTTTAACTCCGGCCAACAGGCTTCATCATCTTCTCATCATCCACAGCGTTATCAGCTCTGCCTCTTATTACCCAGTTCCCTTGGAGTTTGTACAAATTGGTTAACACTGGCGCGTGGGAACTTGATTTTAGGTTTTTTTTCTTTTCAATTTTTAAATTTAAATTTTCAAATAACATTAAAGCTTCTTTGGGAGAGGAAATACATATTTGGCAAGGAGAGCGGTTTTTTTTTTTTAGTTTTGTCTTTCAAAGAGCAAAGCGTGACAAACTGAACTACTATTCTAGTTTTCAAACAAATTATTAGTGAACAAATATAGTGAAATAAAGAGAAATAAATATAACAATAAAAAAAATTATAAACAGCTCGTTTCTTATGTTTCCCATTTCATAGGAGCGACTCTAATCATCAAAAAAATTATAAACAATTTATTTTCTGTTTCGACGTATAAATAGATAGTCTATACGTCGACATTTCATAGGAGCTTCCCTAATTATCACTAGATTTTGAAAAATTCTGGAAGACACTGTATTAAAATGTGAATAGCGGGTAACATCACTCACAGTGTTTATATATATATATATATATATATATATATATATATATATATATATATATATATATATATATATATATATATATATATATATATATATATATATATATATATATATATATATATATATATATATATATATATATATATATATATATATATATATATATATATATATATATATATATATATATATATATATATATATATATATATATATATATATATATAAAAACCTATTTAAAGCATATGTTAACACTAGGAAGTGAAACTCTACAAAAAAAGTTTTCGATTTCCTTATATTTAACACATTTCAATCATAATTAAAAAATAAAGAGAAACATTTCCATATAAAATATAAAACAAACCACTCGCACGTTCAACTGCAGAAGACCTTGCACAATTATATAAACTCTGAATTGAAAAATAAATATAAGTTACAAAAACTAAATACGAGTAAAAAGCGAGCGACCCAAAAGAATGTTAAGAAAATATATTGAGAATTATTGAATGAAACATGTACACGACACGCGCACCGATTTTTAAGAAAATGTAGACAATTTTTTTTTTTATATAAATATAAAAAAAAAAAAAATTTTCTGTGAAGTGCTTTATTCTTGGAAAATTCTTAACGGCACAAGCACTAAGATCTAACTGCCTTATAAAATTTTGATTTTATGGTTTTAAAAATAAGGAGATTTTAGCACAATCTCCAGGTCGACGTTTCTAATATCAAGACCTTTGCCAACTATTAGTAAAACCTGTCAAGGACGTTCTGAAACACAGAGTGTCTGGTAGCAGATTTATATTTTCAAACTTAAATAAAAAATGTAATAATTGACACGAAGCTTTAATAAAAGCATTGAACGATAGAATGGGAATGCGGAATTTTATTTTCCTTGGGAGCATGTCAGACAGATATGATCCGCCGAGTTGAACTCTCCGTTCCTTGTGTTCTGCTTCACACGCTACAGTAAACGTGGTTCATTTGAGCTAATTTCTCGTCGTATATATTTATATTTTTATACAGTGCGAAAACGCTCCAAGATCGTTTCATACAAATTTTTGCTTAAATCAAAGTCTTTCTCTCTTTCAGTCCTTATTATTTAGAGTATTAAAAGGATGGAACTTCAGCTCAATTTGAGAAATTTCATGAATAACCGCTCTTAGACGACCCCAGTGAAGCTGCTTTTAAGAACAAAATTTTTTTGTTCTAATTTGGTAAATACTCGTATACGTCCTAACGCATAAAGAAGCAAAATTTGCATCAACTAAAAATTTTATCATCGACTAGACTCTGGCCTCAGGGCGGATTTTCTGCGTTCATGAACGTTGAATACCGCACTTTGAACAAAATTGTCGACGAGCAATTACGTTAGAATCATTGCTCTTAAAACGTGTTTCCGCAACGAACGCGCGGTGCTCCCACGATCTCTGCGACATACTGAATGGCAAATCTGCACAATCGATAATTCCAACGTCACCACCCTCTGACCGGACAATTATTAGTTTTAGAAATATTTAAAAAAAAAATATTTTGTCACCCTACACTCTGTATAATTGTGTTGAAGTTAAACAAATTGTGAGGCGGCAAAAAAACAAATGTTTGCAAAAGTCTAGACCTAATTTTATTACTAAGATCTTTAAACTCAGCCTTGACTGAGTGAGATTGTACATTTTATTAACAACTGTTTACACCCACAACAAAAGTCATCAACATTAGCAAACAATATTACATAAATCATGAACGTTTTTAAAACGGCGTTATCAAACCGAATGTTTTCTTGCACAAAACAGAAATGATTTTAATAAAACGTTGAAATTTTATTGTTTTGATTTTAACTTTGTGTTGTGTTTTATATAAACAATAATACTAATTGAAACTGGGCAAACGTGCTTTTAAAATCACTTTTTTTAATCAATTATTTTTTACTTATAACCGTTTTTGCTTTCAATTGTTTTAAGACATTTGTGAGATATCATCTCAGAAAAGAAATATTAATTTTTTTGTTACTTTTGTTTTTAAAAATTATGGCACGTCTGTCTTACTTTGCGGTGTCTTATAAATCGCAATATTTTATTTAACCTTCAGTTAAATTTATATTTTTATGAGATAGTAAATGCGAGTATTTTTGAGAGGGGAAGAAATCTTTACTATTTAAACATATTTATATAAGCATCACTAGTATGTTTGTTTATACGTGTGCAGTGATTATGACGCATTTATGTGTATATATAGAATTTTATATATAGTGTTGCCACTTTAGTGCAAAAATTTAAGCTACCGTATTGCGTCCGTGGAAGTGGGGATATTTTGCCGATTACCGGGGCTGATTTTGGGAACTCCCAAAAACCAGTTCGAAACTGGCTTTGGCGTCAAAACTGTATCTGAACGGCCATTCGCTTTAGTCCAAAAATTGTAGTCGACGTATCGTGGAAGTGGGGATAATTTGGCGATTACCGAGGCTGATTTTGGGAATTCCCAAAAACCGGTTCGAAACCGGGTGTATCTGAGTTATTAACGGCCATTCGTTTTAGTCCAAAAATTGTAGTTGACGTATTGCTTCCGGGAAAGTGGAGGAAAGGGGTGATTTTGGGGATTCCCGATGCCAAATTTGGGAATTTCCAAAAAAAAAACTCGAAACACGTTCGCTTACCGGTTTGGAATCGATTTTTCATATATGGTGCACGTTTTTGCCATGGAACGTATATCTGAACTGTTAACTGTCATTTTGGAGCTTGTTATACGGATAATTATCCTGTGATTAAATGACAAAATTTAATTTACATTTGCAGCAAGACATAAAATAATAAAATCATACAAGTCTTTAAATAAATTTATTGATAAAAAAATTGGAATTTTACTATCAACTCAATTCACACAGTCGCGAACACTGCCTACCACATTACTTCTCTTGAATGATGTGTGCAACACTTTGTAATCAATGAATGCTTACTTACAAAGTATATGGTATTAGTGCTCGTTTAGTTTCCAAAAATGAAGTACGTTGAACTTTTGTATCACATTTATACGTACGAGTATTAGTATGTATTTTATTATTTAGTTGTAAATCAAACGTTCGCCGTCTTTCTCAGACTACGTTGCAAAAGTATTACTTAACAAAATCAGCGCTAGAGGTAGAAGTCCTCGAAAAAAAGGTACCAGAAAGTTAAAACATATAGTAAAAAAAGAAAAAAACATAGTTGAGAAAAAAGAGAACAAATTTATTTAATGGAATATTCCCAAAAAGCTGAAGTGCGCAGTTCATCGTCAATCTACTTCCAAAGTTAGCGAGATTGTATTCAAGCTGCCTACTGCCTGCTTACTAAGTATCCGAGATTGCATCCGATCTGCCTACTGTGGACTTACAAAGTATGCGAGATTGTATTCGAGCTGCCTACTGATAACTAACGATGTATGTTAGGAAATAATGAGCTTTTGTTGAATGAACACCTCACTATCTCACTTGCTTTTTGTGCAGATGGTTGGTGTATGTAGGTAGATCCACGAATCCATCCAATATTCTACTTCTTCATAAGACCGGTAGTGCTGGTCAGCCAGTCTGTGTGCCATTGATCGAAACAAGTGATAGTTTGAATGAACAACGTCTTTAGAATACAGCGAGTGGGATAGGACTTCCCATTTCAGCGTTTTCAAGTATGTCTTAATCACTTTCGTTCGACCATTTTACATTGTTGTAAAATCACTTCATCATATCTCTCGTTGTATTACGGTCATTTCACTCTCAATGCTCGCCTCAAACGCATTAATTGTGTTCAATAACAATCGCCGGTGTTTGTTTCAGTCGGTTTTAACGCTACCGCTGCTCCCACCAAATACTAAGCATGACGTTAAAACTGTGAATATTCAGTTTGGCTGTCGACATGAAAGCATGGCCGGAATATTCCAGTAATTTGCTGCGCTGGGGATTATCGCATTGAAACCATTTTTCGTCCTCAGTCACAATGCGATGCAAACAAACATCATTTGTTCAACATCTCTTTGATTCAACTCGAACGGCTCCCAATTTCTTTGTTTCCAAATCATTCCCATGATTTTCAGGCGATTTGAAATTGCTGTATGCGTTACTCCTAATGATCCTGCCAATTCTTCCGCCATTTCACACGACTTCTAAACAAGTCAAGGCACCTATTTGCCCGATGTCATCTGCTTGAATTGACCAATATAATTCTAAAGGCCTCATTAGTTTTTACTTCCTCTTGCCGTTCTGTGACGTTCATTTCTGTAGCAAATATATTACAATTACTTTTTCCGTGAAAATGTTCAGCTGTTTTTTACAGTAGAACATAAATAAAAGAAAAACATTGGATTGAAGAATAAAATATGTACATAACCATTATCTTGTATGAAAAAAACTAAAAAAGGAACATATTAATAATTTAGAAATGGTGATCAAACAGCACACTTCTTTCTCACTATCTGCAGAGTTTATGACACTTCTTATACAAAATATAATTTTTTCCTTGCTAAAATAATATTCTTTTGATCATCCATAGTTACTCTATTGATAAAAATGTATTAACTTTTAAAAATCTTTAATAGAAAAATTTTAGCTTTTGACAAAAAAAAAAAATATATACATTTGAATAAAAAAAAATTTTTCCATACCTGAAGAAAGTACAACATATACATATCTGAACGTCACTTAACGTTGAATTCTATTTTCAACAGATTAGTCCGCAACAGAACAGAACGAAAAAGTGAAAACAAAACGTGCACAAATAGTTTATATTGAACAGAAACAAAACAGCTGATCCAGACGGAAAATAACGTACAAACTAATTCTGCCTTAAAGGTTCAAATAAATACAATCAAACAAGAGAATCTAAGTTTTTCTTAAAAAAAATGAGAGCCAAACAACACCGGATGACTTCTTTTGGCCCACCTTATAGAAGTAACTGTACATTGCGTTGTTCAACCTCAAACCGATCTCACGTGTCCCTTAAGAAACAAACACGAATCCGTTGAATTAATAAAGCAAACTATTATGAAAAGCTGGTTTTTAAACTAAATTTGCAAATTATAAGTTTTTTAAATCATTGTGTAGAATAGACCCATTAAAGTTTAAATAGTCACATCATTGCGATAAAAAATATCAACTGAAGATGAAAATTTTATTATTAGTTATTAAAACTAATGAAATATGTAATTATTTTTGTTTTTATCATCGACTGACTGACTGCCCACATGCAAGTTACTTTTATGTATTTTCAAAAAGTTTATTGACGTTTAATATTTTTCTCACTTTTCTTTACAAAATTTTGTCACAAGTATTCGAGTGACTATTTGAGGCAACCACAACCACAACAACAACAACAAAAACATGTTTGTGGCCAAAAACGCAATAAACGAAACTGAAGAAGATGCTCAAAATACCCCGTGTTATGTTTTCATTTTCATCTACCGCCTCTGAAGGCCACCTGTGCAGCAAACGTTACAACTTCCAGCACCGGTTTCTTTATCTACATCAATACACAAACGCTTTGCGAACACGTCTTCTTGATCATTTACGGCCGAAATGAAACGTATTATGTTGGAATTTAAATAAAATTGTTGGCGGCTATTTATTATTTTTTCTTTCTTTTACTTTAGACTTTTATTGATTTCGATTTTTGTAAATTTTTAAATAATAAACATATGTATGTATATATCGCTCCTTTATTGCAACAAAGTCATGTCTCAAAAAATTTGTGTTTCGACTTAACACTTTTTTTTTTCATTAATTTATTTATTGAAACTTCAAAATATGAACTAACAATAAGTATTCAAAATTTTAATGCTAAGCATAAAAAAGTATTTAAGTCCAGCCATGCTAGACAAAAAAGTTTTATTTTGTGCGAACAATGGTTGGTATTGATTGGTTATGTTATATACTCTAGTAACCAGATGCAAGCTCTAACGAGTAGAAAACATACTTGTAGAAACAATATGCGGCGGCCAGTCACACCACAACTCAATTTAAGACGGGTGTACTTAGATCATTAAAAAAGGCACCGGTTGCAGATCTCTGCACCATATATTAGAATTGCGTTGTATAAAAAAAGTTTGCAATCCTACTTCAAGATAGAATTTCTGCGTCCATAAGCCAATTTAGTTGCGCTGCTTTCAGTTTCAACTGAATGACTTTTTCTTCTATGTAAGATTTCCACGTTAGCCAACGGTCGAGGTGTATAGCAAGGTACTTGACTTCATTATGCTGCGGAATAGGTGAGTTGTTAGTGTGGATAGGCGCACATGTTTGTTTACATAGTGTGAGTGTGACATGAGTACATTTTTGTTCATTAACTTTGATTTTCCAAAGTTTTAACCATTTCACTAATATTGACATATATTTCTGTAAATATCGTGAAACTAATGGATTGTTTTTATCAGGAACGCTGTGTCATCTGCAGGAGATACCTTAAAAAAAATAAAAAATCGAAGTATGTATGTATGAAAACTATATAGGGTAGCATGACATGTTTTTACGTCTGTTTTCTTTTTAATATGTAATTCCTAATATATTTTTCATGTTTATCAAAATTGCAGTTTTTACAGCCGGTTTGTAAAATTTGCTCACAAACGTGCTCGTACATATACGTCTGGCATTGTCTATGCTTTTTAAACCCTTCACAAAAATGTAAAAGATATATATAAGTTTGTGATTCCGTTTGTAATACCTATAATTTTCATTTGCGACCCTATAAAGTATATATATTCTGAATCAGTATTAATGGAAAAGTCGATTCAGCAATGTCCGTCTGTCCCCTGTTGAAATACCGTTTCTGAGAAAACCATTAAACTTAAACATTTTTTTCTTTCACCATTCTTTTACCCCACCGATTCATGGATTTGCTACTGAAATTCAGTAATATCGGTTCATTTCGAAAAAATTCCTTTTTTTTGGCAATTTTGTATGAAAATTTTTGAAAAACAAAAGTTGTTTGTTTTGCTTCAAACTTCACACACTTATTAAGCATGGTGACTAAAAGGCAAAAAAAAAAAAAAATATATATATATACCCGGAATATAGCCCAAATGGGGTTTTTAATGAAAATGTCGCATAAGCGAACTTAAAAAAAATTTTTTTTTTGCTTAAAAGCTTAAAAGTTCTGGTAATAAAATAAAGTTATATAAATATGGAAAATGAAAATTTCCGATATCGGTCCATAATACCCGAGATATAGCGTAAACCGATTTTTTCATGAAAAAAAATTTTTTTTTTGCTTAAAAGCAGTTCTGGTAGTAAAATAAGGTTATATAAATATGGAAAATTAAAATTTTCGATATCGGTCCATATATGTTTACCCGAGATAAAGCCTGAACTGATTTTTCCATTAAAAAATTTTTTTTTTCTGAAAAGCAAATCTTGTTATAAAAGAAGGTTACTAAAATACAGAAAATAGAAAATTCCGATATCGGTTCATATATAACCGAGATATAGCTTAAACAAACTTTTCCATGAAAATGTCCCTAAAAGATTTCTTTTTTGGAATAGTGATTACAAGGCAAAAATATTTTTTCCCCGATATCGGTCCATATATATCCGAGAATATTTGGTTCAAATTTGTAATATATACTATACATATATGTGACTATCGTGAAGGGTATTTTAGATTCGACCCAACCGAATATACCACACTCTTACTTGTTATTATTACAAAAAATCATTATTTAAAACATATTAAAATATTACTGCGTTAAAATGTTCTCCAGCCGACTACTTATACCGCCAAAAGCCAACCGCTGCTGAATTGTTCGCAAGGCATAGAATTCTAATGTCAGATGTTTAAACATAACAAAATGGAACAAACTCTATTTGAAATTTTCTCAGATGACTTTACTCATGATTTTTTTTTACAAAAGCAATGCTTTTACATTGTGCAAAATTTCATCTACATCGTTAAATATTATCTACTTTAAAAATCTTCAATGTGTTTTTCTCGAAACAATTTTTTTATTTTTTATTTATGACGTTGTTGAAATAAACGGGCGATATAATGATGCTGTGCTCATCAGTATTCGCCAAATATTGTGTATTGGCTGAAGGTGAAAGTCTTTCTCCCTTTTGTCTTTTGTATATTATTGTTGTTGTTAATATTTTTGTTGGTGATATCTATTTTTTTTTAATGTAAAAAATATTTTTGGTAACAGCAGGTTTTTTCTTGAAGTTGTATATTGGGTTTCTTTTGAATTCCGCAATATTTTCTTCTTCTTTAACATCTTTTTAACCTGTTTCTTAATTTGGGTTGCAAAATTTTGTTAAAAAATTACAAAAAAAAATTAAGACTTGAGCGAATTTATGTTTTCAAATACCGATGAAATTTTATTACATCACGTTTTTCAACGTCGTAAGTATGAATGACACGAGGAATTTTTAATTTTTTTTAAGAGAGAGAGAGAGAGAAACTTTATTAGAATGAATAATATTAGGTTGATTCGTTTACTTTATGGTAAAATGCAAATAAATTGGAAAAACTACTGTCAGAAAACTCTTTTGTAACAAAAAGTACTCAAATGAAAGAATAGTAAAAATACGTGAATTTTAGTAATTAGTTGATAAAATTACAATCCCACATTAAGGAAATTGACGTATGTACATCCGAAACTGCCTGGTCGGCCTAATCTGATGATGGATCCAGTGATGAATTGAAATGGAATACTACCCTCATGTTTTGGGCCGGTGCCTCAAAGTCTGTTTTGGGGTTACTCGAGCGTGTGCAGGAGAGGGCGAAGAAGATTATCGGTGACAGTAGGGTATCCAACTCTATTATAGACTCACTGGAGCATCGACGCAGTGTAGGGTGCGTTACTCTGTGCTATCGTTACTACAATGGATTTTGCTCTGACGAGATTAGGGATCTTGTTCCCGAAACTCGCACATTTCTACGTAGCACGCATTCATAGTCCAGAGCTCATCCATTTGTGGTTGATTGCCCAGGGAATCGTACTACGCATTACAGAGAGAATTCGTTTTTCAGCTGTACGCTTTGCCTGTGGAATAAGTTGCCTGCAAACGTGTTTCCTGTGTGTTTTAATGTTGGAAAGCTCAAGTGAAATGTTCACAAACTAAATAGTGTTTGTTCCCTCTTTCCCCCTCCTCATAACCTATTTTCTTAGTAACGGTACAATGTACTGCATATGTAGGGGTCATCCCCTACTGTCAGGTCCTGTTAGTGTTCTCATGTTAGGTGTGGACAGCACTTTACAAAAAGCTATTTGAGTTTCTTAATGTAGCAAAATTGCTCAACCGCCCTGTATTGTGTGAAACAGATTTGAAGTCAAAGAGCCAAATTTTAGTCGATTTATTGTCCATCACTGACAACTACACAGAAAAAATTATAGTAAAAATAAAATCAACGAAATTTTTTTCTGAAAAAATAATTTGTTGCATATACATAAATATCAAAAATATAACCTTGGATATCGTATTATGTTGTTGTTTAAAAAAAATAGTTGTTTTCGGTCAATATTTATTTTTACTAAACTTTTGCTTGAATCCACGAATTCCTTTACAGGTCCGCATTTAAACAAAATATTAAACAATTTAAACAAAAATTAAACAAAATATTAATTGATTCAACAAATTTTGTTATTGAACACGAAAAAAATTTTTTTCAGTGTACTTTTTCCCATTTTCCAGGAAACACTTGGATTCCACGGCTGAAGAATACCATATAGCTTTTACGGGTATCCATGAACCAGCCCTTGTTGGGGTATATTTATATGACAGAACCGCTGCTCCCACAGAGCACGTTCTTTTGGCTGAAACAGATAGAAGGCGGACGACGCTATGGCGGCCATTGAATTAATACTTTTTTATCAATTGTTTTCAAACAGTTTTTAACAAAAATTTCGCTTTTTAAGTCGTTTTTTCTGCAGAGATATCACGAATGTAGTGAACTAGTGGTGACTTGGAGATACTGGAATTTGTTTTTAATTCCAGAACATAATTTAAGCAACTTGACTTTTCAAGCTATCTTACACTTTTCTCCGTTTGATTAGTCATCAATCATTAGCTTTTAATTAAAGAAATATTTCCCAATCACACAATCATATTGAACAGAGTGCGGCTTAGCTTTGACCAGCTTTATTGAACTGCACGCCGAATGCTCTGAAGGTCTTATTGTAATCGTTTAAAAATCTTGTGCTGTGACTAATGTTGCTATTGCTTTTATTATTTATTGCTCAATATAACTTTTTCTAATTAGTATAAAAAGTTTTAATACTAATACTAGCAGTAATTAGCTAATTATTGTTTTTGGTTGTGTTACATCTTAAACTAGTTGTTAGTTTGATAACGCTTCTTGCTTGCATTTAATTTAATTTGAAAGTTTTTTTTTTTCTACAACCAAAAATTTTTCAGTTTTCCTTTTATTTTAGTGTAAAGTAAGACCCAATTTTGAAAAGTATTTTTCAATACTTGCTGGAGATTTTTTTTTTTAATGTATTTTTTCTTGTTACTGTGGATTTGTTCAGTTTGAATATTTCAACCATATTAATAGACAAATAACAACATTTAACTATTTGTTGTCTTACATATTAAAATCAAAGAGAAAAAATAGAAAAAATTTTAGCCTACTTTTTGCATTTATGGAAATATTTGATTACAAAATGATGACGATGTTGTGTTAAGTGATGGTTTGCTGTGTGGACTTGGGATGTTAAATGATAAAAATTGTTTATAACATTTTTGCTATTTTGTTATATAATTAGTAAACTGAAACAATTTGGTTTGGTGTTAATGATAATAATTATTATTTGAATGGGGTGTGGTCCAAAACGTTCTCTCACACTATGAGCATTGTTGATCTATTGTGCTTTTGCACGGCTTAAGTACTTCACCAACCGGAGGAACTCCTTCAATTGGAGTGGTGGTAAGTACTGTTCTGTAACTGTTCACTTAACGTATGAGCTTGTAACAGCCTACATCTGCTGTGCCCCAACGCTCCACAATAAGTGATGAAGTGTTCCATCGACTCCTTCTCCTCCCCGTAAAATCGAAAAATTTCTGTATTGGAAATGCGTACTCTAGATGCTCGAGGCAGGTACAATGAACTATAAGTGCACCTATCAGAGTTCTTAATTGTTTTCTATCCAGTTTTAGAACCCGTTCGAAACTCTTAGCATCAAAGCTAAGAAACTTCTTAGAATGTTCTAGACCATATGTCTCGTTGCATTGTTTTTCCACTATGAACCCAGTGCATTTATTCACCTAACCCCTTAAGGCGACTCTTGTTGAAGCCAAATGTTGGGGCATACAATAAAATTCCCATCAGGTATAAATGTCTGTCATCTCATTGCCACAAAGATTCTTATGTCCTGGCACCCAGACCAGAGTTATCTGGGGGGTTACTCTCTATTGCGATGCGAAAGCAAGTTGGACGCGAAAGGTAGATGCGAAGAATGATAAAATAAAATGTGCGAAAGGGAAACTTAAATACGAAAACGCAATTCTTCGATTTTTCTTTCGCATCGCAATAGAGAGTAACTCTCCTGCTTTTAACTCGCCATTTAGCCTGTTATGACATTCCAATGCCTGTCACAGAATACAAGAGCGGAGTGATATTCTAAGTAGGAAAAAAACATTTTTTTCAAAAACCATTTATTTCCCAACTTAGTCTCCTTTTAGCTCAATACACTTAGAAGACGATATTCTAACTTTTTTATACCATCTGAATAATACGATTTTGGGAACCCCCTCAAAATACGCATCAGTTTCGGTAATCACTTCTTCGTTTGAGATGAATCTTTTCCCTGTGAGCCATTTTTTCAAGGAGGAAAATCTGGATTATACGGTGGATGATCAACCAATTCGAAGTGTATTTCACGTAATTTTAACATCGTGTCTAATACTGTGTGAATCGCTGCACAGAAAAAAATTGTTTTCGTGTTCAATAACGAAATTTGTTGAATCAATTAATAAATTGTTTGAATGCGGACCTCGTGGATTCAAACAAAAGTTTAGTAAAAATAATTATTGAACAAAAAAAAAAAATTTTTTTAAACAACAACAAAATACGATATCTAAGGTTATTTTTTTGATATTTTTGTATATGTATACAAATTATTTTTTCAGATAAAAATTTTGTTGATTTTATTTTTACTCTAATTTTTTATGTGTGCGTTGTCTTAAAGAAAGAACACTTTTTTCTTCTTTATATGTGAATCAATGATCCAATAATGCACGATAATACTTTCCTGTGATTGTGGATCCCTTTTCAAGATAACCGCTGAGCAATATTCCGCGTGCATCCCAAAATACAGTGGCCATAGCCTTGCCAGCCGGCTTCACTGTCATCGCTTTCTTCGGACCACTTCCACCAGCTTCCACCCATTGCTTCGACTGATTTTTGGTTTCAGGTGTGTAGTGGTGAGTCCCCGTTTCATCAATAGTTGTTAATCGATTAATTACACATTATCATGTGCCAACAACGCTGTGAAGAAGTCTGTCAAGCTCCTTTTTGTTCGACACTGAGCAAACGTGGCACCCATTCTACCGATAGCTTTTACATACACAAATCTTCATGCAAAATGTTGAATACACGTTCATATGATATGTTTACCCTTTCAATAATCTCACGCAAATTGACTCGGCTATCATTCATAACGATACCGAGGATATATCCTTCTTGATATATTCTTCATTAAATACCTCTTTTGGCCTTCCTGTTGATGGTATTGTTGCAGTGCTTGTTCGGTCGCGTTTAAATTCAGCAATCCAATATTTTATCTGACGGAGCAGATCCACCGTAATATTTAGCGAGCTTTTCTTTTATCCCTCTCGTCATTTTCCCTTTCAAATAATAGTCTTTAATCACTGCACGATATTCACTTTTTCCTATCTTTCAAGAAACACAAAAGTTGATTACTTCAAACGATTGCAACAGATAAACTAATTGATGAATTTGGGTAAAATTTTAACAGTTGACATTTGAAAGATCGCAGTTTCAATAGGTAGCTTCAATATCAACCCGCCCTCATATTTGCAGCGGAAAACTTTGAAAGGTCTGCCTTCTTTAGGTTTTGAGAGCCTGTCAGAGAGTACTCCCTACGTGAACCTAGGAAAGGATTTCGTCCAAAAAGCCTTCTTGCAGGCCTTCTAAGACATTATTTTAGATCGATTCTTGCCTGCCTGCTGATGAAGGCCTTCTAGAAGGTATCCCCCTTCCCACTGCAGAAAGGTGTAAAAAATTGTTCGTAGAAAAACAGGTACAGTCAGGGCTGTTCTGCAAATCATATTTTGTGAAAGTGATTTGAAATCACAAAAAAGGTGCTCTGCACACAAAATATTTTTGAATTTTGTGATTTTAAACCGATAAGCTCACTTGCAATCAATTTGAGATCACATCCTAATTTTTGCACGTACTTTCACAATTTGTTACATAAGTAAATAACTTAATGTGTTTTCTATTGATTATTTAAGTAAAATTATTAATTTTATACGAAATAGTTCACTAAATTAAGCGAAAACTAGATACTCTTATTTTGTGATTTTTTATTTTACTTTACTTTTTATATTTATTAGAAGAAATTAACCTCATTTTTCAAATAATCGGCGAATAAAAAAATTCAACCTGAAAGTAAAAAAAATCTGTAAATTGAAGCGAAAAACAACAGTTTCTTGTGCTCTAGAAGAGTAGAAATCACATTGAAGATCACAAAAAATTGTTCTGCAAAAACAGGCACAAATCACATTTGTGTTTTTGAAATGGCATATGCTTTGAAATCACGTCTGAATATTAAAATCAGACTCCAATGGCAAAAAACAAAAAGAGAACAGAAACAGGGTTAGATTTATAGCGTGTTCAGACATACACAATTATTAAGATTACCTCAATTAATGCCTTAATTAAGCTCAATATTTTATATGAAACGTGAAATGAGTTACTGATTAACTAGCACGAAATTGTTATGAAATTGGGCACTATTTGAAATACAGCACTGTTGCAGATATCTTTAGTAACCAAAATCATTCACAATAACAACTCCAATGCCAAAAAAACTAAACAAGGCAACAAAAATGGCAAGTCAAGTTGTTGGCAAACTAATTAAAATAAATTTATAATAAACATCAAATATAATCAATTTGTTTTTAAATAAACAGTAAACGAACTGAGAAAAACCGATTGGAGTGAGGCCAGTGAAGCAGCTCCTAAGGCCATGTGGCCGAGCAAAATAGATGGGTTGCATACAAAACACTTATCATCTAATAAAAAGAAAAGGCGGCTATGTGGCTATATGACCTGGTGGATCTCCTTGAGTATGGTGTCACTTTTCAAGTGTTCATCAAATTATAGGTGGATATAAATCTAACTTGTTTAACGGAAGTAACCAACTTCAGTTGAAAGATTTTTCATTTCCAAGAGCTTTTTGTGTAGACCTTTCGTTTCAAATAATTTACATGAATCGCCTTAAGGTATGCTAACTTTAACATGTACAGGCAAGGCAAAAAAGTTGATATAGTCAAAAGATGTTGGGTTGTTGTTTTTCATGCAGTGCTAGAGACAGTGCCTGATTTAAAATGCCATAACGTGTTCAGACATGTGAAGCAATAATCGATTATTGAACAAATCTGTTTTGATGTTCACACATACAAAATTAAGCTTATTGAATTAACGTTTTACAGTTGAATACAAAAATAATTTTTTTCCTTGCTATGAAAATTTGAGTTTGTATATTTACAAAAATAGGGATAATTGCTCTTTTAATTAGAAATTGCTACTATCAGGCTGTTCTGCAAATCACTTTTTGTGAAAGTGATTTGAAATCACAAAAAAGGTGTTGTGCACACAAAATATTGTTGATTTTTGTGATTTTAAATCGATTAGCTAACTTGCAATCAATTTGAAATCACATCCCAATTTTTGCACGTACTTTATTGTGACTTTCATAATTTATTACATTAGTAAATAACTTAATGTATTTTCTATTGATTATTTAAGTAAAACCATTTATTTTATGTGAAATAATTCACTAAATTAAGGAAAAATCACTCCTAGATACGCTTATTTTGTTGCAAGATTTATTATATTATTTTGTGATTTGGTTTATTTTATCTTTTATATTCATTAGAAGATATTAACCTTATTTTGCAAATAATACCGGGAATAAAAAAATTCAGCCTGAAAATAAGAATATTAATAAATTTAAGCAAAAAACAGCTGTTTTTTTTTGTGCTTCAGAAGAGTAGAAATCACATGGAAAATCACAAAAAATGTTGATTTGCAGAACAGACACAAATCACATTTGTGCTTTTGAAATGGCTTGTGCTTTGAAATCCCGTGGTTTTTAGAACAGGCCTGTATATAATAGAAATTAGTTGTCGTAACTAGTGTGATCATCTTTTAATTTCAAAATAGTTTTAAATGAAATATAAATATCGCTCCTTTATTGCAACATAGTCATATCTCAAAAAATAAGCTTTTCGAGTTAGCAATGCAGATTTGCTAACAGTTCTACCTTTTATATTCTGACAAAAATTTATTTAAATTACTCTTAAGCTGTTTCCTTTAGGAGATATTTTCTAAAAAAAAATTTCCAAGACTTGGATGGAAACTAAAAATTCGAAATGTGTTTTTCTCGAAATAAAGCTTTTTTCAGTTATGACTATGTTGGAATAAAGGAGCGATGTATAAAAGTTCTAAAAATTAGTGTTAAACTGAAATGTTTTGAAGTGTTTTTACTTCATTTAGAGAGGTCTTCAAATTTTATTTTGCTTATAAAATGTTCAAAACTGACTAAGATAAAAGTCTTCATTCTGACATCGCTGACACGGTTGCCACTTTTGTGCTTTTGGAGTTCGATTTTGCGTTTTCCGGTACCCAAAAAGCCAAATTTTTTTGTCCCAGCGCTTTTTCTAAATCCATTAAAAAGCGTTTTTAAACAGTTATTTTTTGAATACCTTAAAAATTGAGTTTTGATAATTTAGAAGTTAATATTGACTCCGTATTGAAAGAATATAGCTATCTCTTATACAAAAGTCGGTTGAGATATCATGTAAAAAGGCGTTATCAATGACACAACATTGCATCCATATTGTATTGTAAAAGTTTATTGATTTTGAGAAAGAAAATAAGAAATTTACAATAGTTTTTATGCGCACGCAAATATATCAAATAATACATATCTGTACAACTTTTCTTCGAGTAAATCTCGTATAAGATCGACTGCGGAAATTGGCCCGCTGGTTTAAGTCTTTGTTGCTGATTTGCCAAAGTATATTTCCTTGGCGTAGACCAAACCAGGGCACTCTGTTTTCTGGTTCATAGCGGGGAATGAGTCCCTCGTTTGTTGTAGCAAACAAAACTCTAGGAAGCCGCATGACTTATGCTGTATTGGACTTCCGAAAATTGGCAGAACGAGGATCGGCAAAACACCCAGGAGATTCTGCTTTGCAAGTCTCTCGGTGCTGAGCATGGTTGAGATGTCTGCCTTGGCTAAAACGTTCGGGCTGTGGTTTAAACCTAAAATCGCAGGAAGAGGAATAAGTTTCCCTAATAACTTTGGTGCATGCCAGTTTTCGGGTGTTAACAACTCCGTGGTGCTGTAGTGGTGCAACAGATACATGTAGTGTAAGATACTAGGGGTGATGTTTAGACGGATCAGATGGTTCGCCCCACCAACTCACTAAGCCCTGGGGGGTTACTCTCTATTGTGATGCGAAAGAAAAATCCACGAATTGGTACTCTGTATTGCGTTTATGTATTTTCCTTTCGAATTTAATTTTTTCCTTTCACACATTTTATTTTATCAGTCTTCGCTATTGTTTATTTTGTGATACCAGCGTTGGTTCATGTTCAAACTATTTCGCGGAAAAGTTTATGCAAAGAGAACAGAGTACGAAATTATTGTCTTATCGCATATACCTTTCGTATCGAGCTCACTTTCGCATAGTAACCCCCTGGGGGTCTAATCACCGCATACCGCGATTATGGCAAACGATGCATATCGGATCGTAATTTAAACAAAATGTAATTGATTGAAAACCATATGTTTCCTAAAAGTACGAATACAATACAAAATTGTTTAACTTTTTTACATTATTGCAATTTAGTTCATTTGATATTATCGTATGCCATGATACCAAAATGAAAAATTTCAATAATATTGTTCGATATAAAATACGGTCTGCCTTCCATTGACTGTTGTGAAATTACATACAAGAAGACCCGAACTCTTAAGCAAGAGGTTGGTCTATAGGGCTACTTATAGCGAAAAGTTGTGAACTGTGTGAGCCTAGCAAACCACACGGGGGACGCTGGTGAATCGTGAATAATTCACCCCATGGAGTTGGTCCATCGCCTCTACGGCCTAATCTGGGCATGTACATTCATTTCACAGCTGTCACTTGGAAAACTATTCCGTCAATAAAAACTCTACACAAGTGGAATTTATTTTTTTTAAATAATTTTTATTTTCTGAGATAAACATTATTTGTTTTAGTTTTTATTTTTTTATTTCTGTAATTTTGAAATTATTTACTTGTTGTTTTCTTGTATAATACAATTTATACGTTTACACTATTTAAAGATAATTAATTGTATGTATGTTTTTTTTTGTATATTAATGTATGTATATAAAGGATATTATATGCATGTATTTGATTTGTATATACTAAGTATATTATTAATAAATCGAAATTATATTAATTTGTTATAGTAAAAAGGAAAAAAAAGGAATTAAATTAAAATTCGAACACACTTTTCAGTTTATATTTCTTTTGTTATGAAAATTAATTGAAACACATTTAATTACTACAATTTATTCTTAACAATAATATTAAATTAAACTGAAGAGGAATTAAAATGATCCAAATTATATTATTATTCTCACGTTTTACTAAAGTGAGAAAGAAATAAATCACTAAGAAAAAAAAAATAAAATAATATAGGAAAAAGATTTCATTTAAACAGTCCTAGTTGTATTTAATTAATTTACATAAATGTATGTATGTCATTTTGAAGTTTTATTAGTTCTCCTAACATAGAAATAAACTTTGACAAAAAATAAAAGTTTACTTATATATATTAAAAAAAAAAAAAACACAAAAATACAATGATCTATTCATTAAAAGTTTTCGTTTTGTTTTCTTCAGTAAAATGTACAATAAAATATATTGTATGATTTACTTATTTAATATTAGTATAAGTTGTAATTGGCAATGAAATTATATATTAGAAATTTTAAAACATTTACTGGTCTAATACTATTTTATATTTTTATTTTTTTCAGTTTTATTTAATTTAATAAACATTATAGACATTTACACTACATTTTATGCTGTTTTTTTTTAGTTTAGAAAAAAAGTCGCGGAAAAGAAAATTAAATTCACCACAGTTTTGATTTTATTTTGAACTACATGATATAAGTATGTATAAGGTATCTATTTGCTTATTTAGATAGAAATTTTAAAGGGTGGGGAACAAGTTTACTCTAATGTTATTATGTTATGTGGTGAATTTCACAATGAAACCTACCAGGGGATGTGTCAAATTTAAATTTATCTTTTCATTCATATTAATAACGCAAAAAACTCACCACTAGCACATAACTTCCATCAATTGAATCTCACTTCCCAATTGTTTCGATTTTAAACGAACACAATTTTAAAAAGCTAGAAACTCATAACCTAAATTTACAAAAAGTACGTTTGCAAACGTTTGTAATACTCAGCCATGTCATTCAATCCAATTCCGTTCGGAAGAGAAATTAAATCTATTTTGTTTTTGTTCTTCGAAAACCGAAAAACGTCTTTCGGAATAAAATTACTTTTAATTTCAAGAAGAAAACTAATATTTGATATTTAATTATTTGATCTTGTTTAAATAAATATTTCTTTTTTTGGCAGCTAAAGATCGTTTTATTTTATATAAAATATTCAACAGTATTTATTTTCAATATTTCGATAACAAATTGTTATTGTTGCAAAAATAAGAAATATTTGAAAAAAACTAATATTTTTCCCATAGAATTATTTTCATTTTGAAAAACTTTTATTTTTCGTGTTTTAAAGAACCAAAAAACGCATTC
Source organism: Thecocarcelia acutangulata (assembly GCA_914767995.1). Taxonomy (NCBI): domain Eukaryota; kingdom Metazoa; phylum Arthropoda; class Insecta; order Diptera; family Tachinidae; genus Thecocarcelia; species Thecocarcelia acutangulata. The sequence continues at coordinate 17,797,695 of OU612097.1, forward strand.
AATTCCGCTTCCAAATGGAATTGAATTCTGTGACTTTGCATATTGACATGATTATATTGTAAGCAAAGCACGTAAACTTACATATAACTTTTTTACAGTATGCATCAAAAGTTTGCATCTAAGAAATTTGTTTCTAAATGCGAATATTAATAAAATTGTTTCCGGAAAAAGTTCAAATCCCATAATCACTCTAGTTTTTGAACATTAACAAATACAAATTATATCAAATGAGTTGATTAATGAGCTGTTTCACTGATGAAGTTTACTAGAGGACGTATATTTTTTTGTATAAATATGTTTTTATATTCTTATTTGTAAGATAAAAATTAATGTTTAAATTTATTATCAGCGTAAGTATAAAATTCACCCACCACTTGAGTTTCATAATCAGGTCTTTACTGAAAGCACGGCAATTTTATATCACATACAGTTTTTCAATCATGGAGGTGATTTCTTGGTGTTCTGAAAGTCACAAGTGATTTTCTTTTAGCGAAATCAAGGACAAAATGCGTGAAGCTGGTAACCCAATATGTATTTTCGAACAAATATAATAGTTAAAAAGCAAATAAGTAAATCACGAACGAAAATGATCAAACAAAAGCATTTTTCTTAAAAAAGCCATGCTTTCAATAATATGTGAATTTGTTTTTTATAAAAAATACAATCGTCCATATTCCATAGGACGTCATCGTCGTCGCATGAAGTCGACACGAACATTTATTTCATTTATTTGCTCGTTGCCAAAAACAATTGAATGTTGTCAACAGCTTCTATCTATCGCTTAGGTCTAGGAAATACTGAAGGCCAATCAAAGAATAATTGCTGTCGAAGGCGAATGTGTAACCGAGTGTTTTTTGATGTCGTCTTGAGGTGACAACGATGACGCCTCTTGGAACATGGCAGAATATTATTGCACAAATAAATAAAAAAAAACCAAACTTGTTATAGAAAGTAATCAATCAGTTTTTTATTGGGTTTTCTAGCAAAATATAAGAGATTTGAAATCACCTATGCGGTTTCAAATCACGAGATTACTAAAAAGTGTTGTGCGCAAAGTACCATTTCAGTGATTTTAAATCAAAAATATAAGAGATTTGAAATCACATATGCGGTTTCAAATCACGAGATTACTAAAAAGTGTTGTGCGCAAAGTACCATTTCAGTGATTTCAAATCAAAAATATAAGAGATTTGAAATCACATAAGTGGTTTCAAATCACGAGCTTACTAAAAAGTGATGCGCAAAGTACCATTTCAGTGATTTTATATCATCTGCGTGAAAACTGATTCACAGAAAGAACATGCTTGAATAACTAAAATTTTTTAAATATGTAAAATAATCAAATAGTCATTGAGTTCAATTCCAATCGTAAGCGGAATTGAATCCGGTTTTTAGTTCTTCAAAAAACGAAAAATGAATGAAATCATTTGAAATAGAAAAAGTATTAATTACATTATTGATATTAGAAAAGATTTCATTCGTTGTTTAAAGAACCAAAAAAAAAAAAAAAATTAATTCAATTCCATTTTCGAATGGAGTTGAACTCTGTGAAACGGCTAATTATTCTTAGTTTTTTTTTCGAATTCGAAGAATTTTTTTGCAAAACCAAAAATTACAATTGAAGCAAAAAAAAAAAAAAATGAAACAACAAAGAATAAGAATGAAATAAAAAAAAAATAAAAGGCATGGTAAGCTGAAATATCCAGCCATGTCACTAAGATCAATTCCGTTCAGTAACGAAATTCAATCATTTTTTTTTTTTTGGCAGAAAAAAAAAACTATTTATCGAAATGAAATAATTTTTAATTTAAAGAATGAAATTAATACTTTATATAAAAAATGATTTCTATTGCGAAAACATTTTTTATTAGTTTTTCGTTTTCTGTCACGCCATGATTTTAATTTCATTTACGAACAAAATTGAACTCTAAGTCATGGCGGACTATGCGCTGAATGTGAGAATAAATAACATTTTTAGATCGTTGAAAACTTTGCCATGTTTAACAGTTTGTCATAAAAAGAAAACTCTAAACAGTTTTTTTTATATATATCACATTGTCAGGCATGTTCTGAGAAGCGCAAATCGCTTAAATTTTCCGATTTGAAAACGCCAAATAGGTGTTCTGAGAAACGTATAACGCAAGAAGTATGGTTTTGCGATTTGAAATCGCCAAATAGTTGTTCTGGAAAACGCATATCGCTTAAAATTGGCGACTTCAACTCACATGTGTATATTGAAGTGAACTGATTGAATTTGCTAAAACTGAACTCGCAAAATGCACTAAAATTATTCACAATTAAATTTTAATATGTTTTCTTTTTATTTTAATAAAAAGTTGAAACAATTTTACACATTTTCAATAAAAAAAATAAATTAAAAAATGTTTCAATTTTTTTTTTTATCGTTTTATATAACTACCACATACATATATACGTATATAAAGCACATGTTGTATTTTATCAGAAAAAACTCTGAAACGCCAGTAAAACGCGCGTTCCTTAGAACACATAAAAAATCAATTAAGCGCAAACGCTTCGCGGTTTCAGAACGCGCGTTTCTCGGAACATGGCTGCATATGATCGTGCAGTGTTACCATATAAACATGTTTTACCAGTTCGCTTTGAGTCTTCTTAGGCTGTATAAACAACTGTGAGTTAGCTATTTGCTATAGCTTCATAATTCCAAAAGAAAAAATAAATATATAAAAAATGAAACTTTTTAAAGAAATATTAATTTGTAAGTAGTTGTGGTGGGCAAATAAAATCACGTGGTGAGTTTCAAAATGAAACTCTCCTTCTGAAAACATACTAAAAGTATTTATGGACCATAAACCACAATTTATTTGCAAAACTTTGTTTTGCACAGTTCAAATATTCCTGTATATAAAATTCATATATTTATTTTATTTTTGTAACGTAACTCAAATTGTGGTGGTTTTTTTCTTTCAACCATTTTTTCTATTTATTAAAGTTTATAGATTATTTCGTTAATTACAGTAGCTAAACCTTGTTTAGTTTTATATAAATATATTGAGCAAAAGAGTTATACATTTTATTTAACTATTATTTCTTTATATGTATTGTATTGTAAGGTTTTATCACTTGACTGTGGTGAATTTCTTTTATAACCATTTTTTTTATTACACCAACTTTTTGTTACTGATTAAATACACAGATATATTTATAAATTGTTCATATTGATCACTTGCTTACAAACTATGGGGATCTGTTGATGCTTTTTTTGTTGGTATCTTAAACTAATTAATATTAAAAAAAAAAGAAACACAGCTTTACTATAAATTTCCATTTTTCCCGGACTCTTTCCCGGGTTTTTATTTTCTTTTTTGCTTCATTGAAGTTTTTTCTTCTTTCTGTTTAAGTGTCTATTCCCCTGCTTATCAGCTAAGACTTATCCTTTATTATGTTTCATGTATTGTTGTTTCTTGCGAACCCAACTGCTTCCACTTCTAGCTCCAAAAATCCACCATATTGACTAGTTTACATTTTTTGAGCTCTAATTTTGTGGGTCGGGCACGAAGTCAAGCACGCCCGAATATGGCTGAGACATCGCCCGTCGATTGAGAATGTGACATATTGATATTGCTATTGGATGCTGAAGTGTGATGATTTGAATTCAATTGCGAGACATGATGATTGCCGTTGTGATGGTTATGGCCCAAAGTGGCTACACCGCTACTATACTTGGCTGAGCCTGTGGAGCCCAAAGTACCAGTTAGCAGGTGTTTACGCGAGGCTGACTGAGTCATTTGTGGATTACTATGGCCGGCTACCAATGTGCCATTGGATCCACCAGCGGTGCCGTACATGCGATGTAGTGAGTATTGTTGTACAGATTCGAGATCAGAGACTGAGGAAGTGATTTTTGAACGCACAGCCATTTTTTGCATGCTATTGTATTTGTCACCGGCACTTAGCTTTATATCCGGCAAATGTCCCGATGATTGGGCGTGTGCAGTTTGATGCAACGTGGTAGAGGCATGATGATGGCTATTGCCGCTTACCCCGCCAACACCACCACCACCACCACCGGCACTACTGCCATTAGTGATGGATGCAGACATGTGATTGTTGTTGTTATTATTATTGTTATTGGAGCGTGTTGATTTATTGGTTGTGGTAGTGATGGCAGCATTACTTACTGTCGTTGTGCTGGTAATGGAGGCCACGACGGGCCCACCATTTGCGCCCGATGGCGATACATCGGCGAAACTAAAACATGATGATTTTTGCGAGGATGAGTTATTGAGACCACCTGTCGATGATGAGGATGACATGCGGCATGATCTGTGTCTGGAGGAGGAAGACGGTTGTAAAAATTCATGATGAGCTGCCTCGTCGGGTGTCATACGTTCCGCAGGATCCCATTCTAAACAGCGCTGTAGGAAATTTATGAAATAACGATCATGACAGATGAGAACTTGTGAAAGAGTTTTAGTGCCGGGAGCACGTTTGCGTCCCTTTGAGTTGGTTATGCAGCGGGGTGAGCCACGTGAATCGAAAAATATGCGACGTCTGGTCGCAGTGGCAATGAGATCTTTTGGTGGCAGTCCTAAAATTTCCATGATACAAGCTAATTGCTCGGCTTCGTTTTCGCCCGGAAACAACGGAAAGCCGGTATAGAGTTCAGCCAAAATGCAACCTGTAGAAGAAAAAAAAAGAGTATTTTAAAATCCAAATATGAGACATGGCATAAGTGAAGAACATGCTCAAACATGTTCGGAAATAAATCAGTTTTTCTTAAAGTGGTAGTGGCAGAATTACAATAAATACAGCACCAACAAACATCAACATGTATTTTGTTGGTAGAATTTGCAAACAGTTGTCAAAATTTTGACAACTTTTAGACTTGGCTTTAAATCATCGTGAAAATTTGCTCATACATATGTTCACAGATAAAAGAAATAGTTTCGTTTAGTGTAATCAAGCAATAATATTTTCATTAATGATAATTCTTTATATATGTATCTTTTAATAATGAATAAATTCTTTTTAATATCTGGTTTTAGAAACAGTATAAATCCATCCTATGAAGATTGTGCATTTTAGTTCAAGAATTTCATTCAAGAACTTTCTAATTAACTTTAATGTAGTCTTAAAACAAAATAAACAAAAGACCTAAAAGCATTATAATATCGTATCCACTTTCATTGTTTCTCTAAGTAAATGAAGATGGCAGTAACTTTATACGGGAATGGTTCCATGGAGAGTTAATTAATACTAAAGAATAATGTTTGGTCTTTTAGTCGTTAGACGAAAAGAAAGACAGACATGTCAAATGGAAAGATTAAGGTGGCTGGAGTTAAAAAGAAATAGCCAGCCAAATTGCTGGCAAAAGATGTAAAAGAAGTGTAAACCAAGGATTTTTCATGATAACTTCAAATGGATTTTAATTAAATCATTAAAAGAAAATCCAATTCTTATACATTATTTTAGTTATTGCAGGTTCCATTGAGATTAATGAACTTCCGATTTCAATTTAAGAACCAATTAAATGAAAAATTTCCTTAGTATAACGGCAAAACATTTAACAGCCTAATTTCCCCGAATTTCAGTTGTAAGTAAAGCAGCACTGGCCTGAAGGAAAAATGGCTAATTATTTCATGCGGTCAGACTTATTGTTATTGTCCTTCAAAAGTTTTGCGTCTCACAAGCTCTAGTTGATTGATTTGCCTCAACAAACTGTATTGTTTTCAAGTTCTTTTGAAGAATTACATTGTTAACCACGTTGCTGCTTCCTATGCGAAGGCTGAACGAAGCATACATTTTTATGTTGCTTCGTACATAAAATTCCTTATATGTATACAATTAGCAGCAACTAATCACCACGGTTAATGTGCATAGGGCATACAAATGCACAAATTAAAAAAAAAAATTATAATAAAAAAAATACAACAACACCCACAGAAGATTCTATATGTTGATTGAAGTTAAGCTTAGTTAATAATAATTCTCATACAGTTCGTGCACTGAGAAGTATAAGACGACAAAAAAAGAAGGAAGTCATCGTTGATCACCCAGGTGCGGGTATCGAAATATATCTGTACCGCGAATATTCAAAAGCATTTTACTCCTTCAGGGCATAAATTATACCCAGCGGTCTTCGGTCTAGACTGTTCCACAGTAGTTTCGGCTGACTGTTCCCCCAGCGGCCTTTTGGCTAGACTCTTTCCACAGCGGCTTCGGCTGACTGTATACCCATCATCTTCGGCTGACTGTTCGCCCAGCGGCCTTTTGGCTACACTGTTTCCACAGCAGATTCGGTTGAATGTTTCCACAGCATCCTTTTGGCTAGACTGTTCCCACAGCGGCTTCGGCTGACTGTTCCCCCAGCGGCCTTCAGGCTAGACTGTTCCCACAGCAGATTCGGTTGACTGTTCCCACAGCGGTCTTCGGGTTAGACTGTTCCCACAGTGGTTTCGGTAGACTGTATACCCAGCAGTTTCGGCTGACTGTTCCCCCAACGGCTTTCGGGCTAGACTGTTCGCAAAACAATATCTCTGTTCTCCATTTCGCAGGTACCCAGATTGTGGCGAGAATAATACAAGATACATCCGACCCGTCCTAAGAGGAATTTATCACCAGCAACCGTTGTTATCCTGACCCGAGAGACTTTCCACCATACCCGATTCCAGTGTATGCCGAGTACGACTGCCATACCGAACCTGAAGCTTGCCCGTACGAAGATACACCCGACCCGTCCTAAGAGGAATTCCCACTATTAACCGTTGTTATACCGAAACCGAGATGCCAGTGTATGCTGAGTACGACTAACATAACGAACCCGAGGACTGTCTGTACGAAGACACACCCGCCCCGTTTTAAGAGGAAATCTCACCAGCAACCGTTGTTGTACCGAATACTATCTGTCAAGATGAAATACGGTCTGTCAAGACGAATACGGTCTGTCAAGACGAAATAAAAGCCGAACCGCAAGCATACTGAGCCTAAAACTATCATTGTTATTATTTTATATTGAATAAATAGAATTTGGATTATTGTAAGCCTCAAAGAAGAAAATCCTGTCTTGTTACTTACTTAAGGTTCGTGGACGACAAAACCACGTTACAAGGCATACGAGTAGTTAGATACAGCAAGGTTTACAATTTAATTCTCATTTTTGTCTTCCAAACAGAAAACGTTTACTTTAGTTCTATACGAAAAAAATCTTGATGTCATACGAAGCAAATTGTATTAAATTTAAGTGAACTACAATATTTTTGGAATGTGGGGTGTGAAAAACATAAGCTCAACTTTTAGTTACGAGTACTGGACACTCTGAAGAAAGCAAAAAAGCCTTAAAATATTATTTTTTATTAGGTAGTCCACTTTGCTTCCGCCGCTTTGCAATAGATAAATTGGTAGTCGAAACAAATAGATCGTACATCTAAATATCAGGCGATTTTTGTCTGCATCATAAAGTTATTCTCGATTAAACATGCCAGCTGATGAGCCACATTCTCGCCATTTTCGGGAGGTTTTAATTTGCTGCTATAATAAAGACATAAGCTTGGGATCATCGAATGCTCTAAAATACATAGGGTGAGGTTGCTATAAGCGAAAGAATGTGCGGAAAGTGGTTTTAACGCAGTATCACGGGAAGTCACGTAACAAGCCGTTTAAGAAGAACAAACACAAAAACTGCGAAGCTTTTTTGCTTGTCTGCAGTAACACCCAGGATCTGTGGCAGGAATCGAACCTGCGACCTCGAGACTGTTGGTCGAGTACTCTACCAAATCAGCCATCGAGTCACTCAAAACCCCGTGGCAATGATTCATAAACAAGGGAATTGTGTGCCGTACGAGTTAAAGCCGAGAGATGCCGAACGGCGTTTATTTGCTCGTGAACAGCTGCTTGCAAGGCGAAACGCATTGTATCTCAGCCGATGATAACAACATCACCCTGGAGTAAGGACACACGTGCAGATACCCATGAAAATTACAATCTTGCCTGGGCGGCTTACAAACTAGAACTGTAGAGCGATAACTTCTATTGTGCAGCTGTCTTCGAAAAATAAACGGTAAACAAATGTGATGCGCTCACCCTAAAGAAATTTTTGCTGTAGCATAGTTTTAGTTTCCAATCCATTTGCCACAAGTTATGATGCTCTTAGTTCTTATGTTTATGATGCTTTTTGTTTCAAATAATTGGCCTTTTGTCAAGGATTTTGCTTTTAATTTTTTTCTATTTTTTTAATGTTGATGGCAAAATATTTATAACAAATGGCTAAGAGAACATTGTTTGCTTGTCCAACCTCTTTGCAATCATTTGCAAATTATAAATGCATGCAGGGATGTTGGTTTTTTTTATAGGAAAGGCCCTTTCAAAGGTCAAGGGTAATGCAGTTGTTGTGGTGAAGGGTTTTGTTGGTTATTTATGATATTTAAATGCAGAAAAAAAACGTCTTAAGTACACATTTCTGATAAAAAAGTTCGAAAGCTTAAACTTAAACTCCCTTTCAGGTAAACGATATAAGTCATTGTTTTACAATTTTTAGGATTGGAGTTTCTGATGTGACAAAAAAAAAACGGCCATCAATTATCATTTGGTAACTGACAGCACCAAGAAAAAAATTAGAGTTTTCAAGTAAAAAAAAGAGTGTGCTTGCTCTTAACTACGAGTAAGTATGCTTGTATCATCGACATGTTTCAAAACTTAACACAATTACGCTTGAAAGCTTTTCTGCTAAATTTCACTTTCTAAAACAAATCCTCATTAAAAATATATATTTATTTAATTACTTTCCATTTACATAATTCTACTCTGTTTGTTTACATAATCAACTCATATCTTTTAAATGGAATTTTAAATTAAATAAAAATGTATTCATAAAAAGCCTACATTTAAGCAATAGAGCATTTAAATATATGTATACTCGTATGCACATAAATATATACTCGTAGTAAATTAACAAGAGTGACTTATGTATGAATATGAAAAATCCTTCTAAATAAATTGACATATAAAATAGAAAAAAATGCCCCTCTGGCTTAACAGAATAATAACTAAAAGCGAAGGACTTTTTTTTAAATAATAAAACATGACATTTTTTTCTCCTGCTTTAGAAGATTTGCACTCTTTTTTTAATGAACAACAGAATGAACACGTAATAAGTTACTACAGTGTTTTTCAAACAGGACATTTAGATCAAGAGAAAGAAAAGTGGAATGAGAAACAACAACAAATAGTTATTAATTATTGTTAATTAAAAAAAAATTATATTATTGCAAATCAGGAAGAATAAAATCATTTCTCAAACTAGGTCGCAATATATAAAGTTATTTCCATAAAAAGGTGTTAAAAAAGCAAAAAAAAAAAAAAACATCAATTGTTGACAATAACAATGGAGGAGAAATCTGATATCCTTACTTAACACAGTGTCTACAACTGATATTAACTCTGATATAATATGAGAGAGAACGTCATCAGATTAAAGAGAAAAAACAAATTATATTTTCTCTCATATCTAGTATGGCGCCAAGTATTTTTGCAAATATCATAATATTTCCCCAAACCGCATACTTTGCGTATATTTTCCTTCTTTCAAACAATTTAAAATTTTAATTTTAAATAACAGAAGAGAGAAAAAAAAAATACTTACCTAAACTCCACATATCGATGGCGGTACCATATTGAAGACCCAATATAACTTCCGGCGAACGATAAAATCTAGATTGTATATAAGTATATATTTTACGAAACGATTTACATGAGCTGCCAAAATCAATAACTTTAATGGAACTACTGCCACGTTGTTTTAATAAAATATTTTCCTGAAAAGAGAAATGAAACAAAGAGATACAATTAAACCAGTGATAAAAAGAAGCAATAAATGAATAGAAAATAAACAATAGACAATAGAAAATAGAAAATAAATCTGCATACGGAAGTAAAAGCAAATCAAAGACAGGCAAACAAATTGCGCTCTGAGAACAAAAGAGTTCCAATGTCATTAAAAAAAAGGTTTAAATATAAACTTGTTGTTCTAGGATCGCAAAATGTTTAAACAATTTTTAACTTGGCTTCCCTAAAAAGATGAAATAAATAATTAAAAATTTTATTGGGAACATTTTCAAAGTCATATTTCATGTTATTGTCTGTGCCACGTCGTCGAACGTGAGTGGAGTTAAAAGAACTGATTTTTTTTGACTATTTATGAAAATTATTTGCTTAGTTCATTTACCACTTGTATTAATGGCGATTACGTTAGCTAGCAGTTTGCTCTTTCTCAGTTTTCTGTTGTTCAAAATATTGCCAGACGTTAACATTCGACTTCTTGGGACATAACCTTATATCGGGTGGATAATTTTTAAGGGCCGATGATGTAGGATGTGAATCACACCTAAACGGAAATTTTTTTTAACATTTCATTTGACATATCTTCACTTCAGACTAACTCAATTGAAACCATGGACGAGAAATGCGTTAAAGTTATTCAGGTTTATTGTGAAAATGGGCGTTCAAATCAAAATGCATTTCGCTTTGTGATTTTTTCGTCTTAAAGTACGTACAATCGAAAAAAACGTGCAAAATTTTTAGCAAATCGGATCTGTAGGAGATGCGAAATCACTAGCGTATGCTCGCACAGCTTGTTCTGGGGAAAAAATTGCTGCTGTTCGCGATAGTGAGGCTGAAGACCCTTCCACCTCAACTCGTTGTCGTGTCCAACAATTGCACCTCTCACGCTCGTCGTTGATAGACATTACGCACAAAGACTTGATTTTATACTCTTACAAGGTTCAATTGACTCAAAAACTAAATCCCGTTAACCATTCCAAGCGGCGTCAATGGTCAGAATGGTGGCAAGAAATGTCAACAGTGGATGATAAATTTTCGAAGAAAATCATCTTCAGTGATGAGGCACAATTTCACCTCAGTGGTGGTATTCAGTCAATAAGCAGTATTGCCGCCTTTGGGCGAATGATAATCAAAGAGTGATTGGTTTGGTGCGGTTTATGGGCTGACGGCATCATTGTTTATTTTCTGTATTTCGAAGTCTTTTACGAAATCAAAAAGCATTTCGTGCACTTCATTTTCAGCGGTGGGACATACTTTCCCCTCAGTAGATTTGTTAGCGAGCAGAATTGCTGCTTTTGGGCGAATGATAATCCAAGAGTGATTGTTGAAAATCCATTGCGCTCACAAAGAGTGACTGTTTGGTGCGGTTTATGTACTGGCGGCATCATCGGGCCGTATTTTTTCCAAAATCAGGCAGTTACTGTGAATGGTGTTCGTTATCGTAGGATGATATCAAACTTTTTATAGACCGAATTGGAAGATATAGATTTGCGCGATATGTGGTTTCAACAGGATGGTGCCACTTGCCACACAGCTAACGAAACAAATGGCTCTTTTCGCGACAAACTCAATGGCCGTCTTATCTCTCGTAGTGGCCAAGATCAAGCGATTTGATACCGTTGGGCTTCGTTCTTTGTGGTTCTTTGAAGGAAATGGTGTACGTCGATAAGCCAGCAAGAGTTAAAAAGCTAAAGTATGAGATAATTCAGCACATTAGCGGCATAGAACCTCACTTATGTCTCAGCGTCATCGAATATTTTGACCACCGGATGGAGGTGTGCCGCCGAGGTCACGGTTGTCAGTTGTCCGATATTTTGTTCCATGCATAATTGAACCAGTATGATCATAATAAAAAGAAATGACAACAATTCCTAAATAACTTGTGTTTTATTTCAAATCAACATCGGCCCTTAAATCAACATCGGCCCTTAAACCACCATCCTTTATAAGCACATGCGACACATGTTTTAGTATTATGAATTTGACACAAAAGTGAAATTATTTGATACAATTTTTATTTTTCTACTTACTGGCTTGAGATCACAGTGTATGATGTTCTCCTTGTACAATAACCGCAAACATTTAACTATAGAATTACAAAAGCGACGTATTAAACTCATACTGAACCCATTGTAATTATTCTTTTTAATCAGTTCATACAAATTTAGACTGAAAAGAGAAAGAAAGTAAATATAATAGTAAATTAAATTTAAAAAATTCAAACTCTTGTACTTTTATTTTTAATAAACTACACATTTTAATAAACCTAGTGTAAACAAGAAAATACTTTTTAAAACAGAAATTATTTAGCCCTTAAATGCATAGTGATGTAGATCTACATCGCATGTTAAACACTACATCGGAAATTCGTTTCTGGGGCCATCTAAAAACAAGAAGCAAATGAGAATTTTTTTTAACAAAGTAACCTTTACCGACGTGTCCGATTGGGGTAAAGAGAGTTATCTTAAAGCAACCATTACGTCCACAAAAAGTTACTGTTTGGTGTGGTTTGTGGTTCGGAGGACTCACTGAACCATAATTTTAATGAAAATATGAGTACCACCAATGAAAATTGCTGCAGGAAGATGATCTGGAGCTTTTTTGAGGCTGAAAATGGATGGCTGTTCTGAGAACAGCGAAAACTTAAAATCAACATTATCGATATCAACCACTGACAACAGTTTATTGAAAAACGTGATTTATAATTTGGGTATAAAATTGAGATCCTGTTAAAACAAAAGAGCGAGGGAAAGAGAGAGAAGAGAGAGAGAGGAGGGAGAGAGTGAGGACAAAATTTTTAATTTTAAGCGAAACTGAAATAAAAATATTTGTAAATATTTGACAAAAAAAAATTTTTTTTTTAATAAAAATTTACATGATACCTCAATTTGGAACACCCATTATTTTGTATTAATTATTTTTTCAACCATTTTTTGAGCAATAAATATTTCTGCAAAATTTTTATTTTGCTGGCGGCAAATTATTTGGCTTTAGTGATTTTTCTGCGAGTCTTATCATTTAATTAATCAGCTTACCTTTAAGAAATAAACTTAAAAAAAGCTCAAACTGAACTTTTCTCTACGAGTAGAGCGCAGTTTTTCTGCGGTTTGTTGTTATAACCGAATGGCATGTTTGCTTTACATGAATATTTATAATTTATAAATTTTTTGTTGGTCGTCAGTGTCGCCTTAATTTTTATTTAACATGCAAAGTGAATTAAAATTTCCGCTCAACAAACACCCGCATATTTTTCTTTGTAGTAAAGCTAGTTTTTTTATATATTTTTATTGTTTAAATAAACAAATAAAAATCATGAATAATTTGTATGAAAAAAAAAGATGTTTAAAAGAAGTCTCAGGGCGCCTTCAGGAAAGACGGATTACTTTTAAGAAAAAAAGTATGACGTGTAACGTTAAATGCGATTTATTTGGCTTAGTTTTGGATACAAATATGAAATGTGCCTATTTTTAGGCGCAAATAATTTACATTCTCTTCTAAAGATAAATTATTTTGTAAGCGAAAATTTAGCAAAGCCTTAGAGTTAGGCAGTTAATTTATATTAAACAAGTTGGCTTAAAACAATGAATTAACTGCCAGTTCGCCAATGTCGAAAGCGTAAGTTCATTCACATTCTAGGCGAAAGAAAATTGTTTTGGGTTTTTTCTAACTTTTTCCTATACAAACGAATCAAAATTCAATTACATAAGTACATGCGGACGAATAATAGTGACATAGATAAACCCAAATTGATTCGAATGTGTAATTTATCTTTCGCAAACATTTGCATTCGATATCGCCGAACAGGCTGTAATTTTTAAGACTGCTGGGAATTACAGATTTACAAATAATTATTAAGAATACTTAGTTTTTTCTGCGGTGAGATCAATCTTTCATAGTGAAAATAATATATGTATATACAAAATAATAAGGACGCCCAACATTAACAGTCAGTTTACCAATCTCGACAGAGTGCTTGGCGTTCGCAATCTAAGCGAAAGGAAATTAATTTGGGCAGGCTATAAAAACCAAAAGCGCGTATCTTGAAAATTGCAAAGCTAATGACAGGTCAAATACAATCCCCCTTATTTCAATAGGCGTCATCGTAGTCACATGAAGCGACGTAAAAAGTTTTGCAATTATTTACTCCTTGCCAACAACGATTGAATGTCTTGACAGTCTAGGAGAAAGATTATAAAATTGCTATCGAAATCAAATGTACAATCAAGAGTTTTTTGAAATTGTCTTGATATTACGATCGTGACGCGTGATGGAATATGCGAGAATATCATTTTATCGATCCCAAAAACGAAATCTAACAGTTTTTTGAAAATTTAATTCAGAGGTTTGTTGGAAACTCTAGCCTTATTGCGGGAGACTCAAATGTTAACACTTCTATATACGACTCAATTAATTTAATTGAAAGCTAAGTGTTCAAATTAAAGTTGAACAAATAAGAGGGCGGATTGATATTAAAGCTATCTAGGTTGGAAAAAACATATTGCTTTTCTTTTAAATTATTTATTTCTCAACATGGCCTCCTAGTCTATATTGCAACTTTTTTATACCATCTAAATAATACGATTTTGGGAACCCCTCAAAATACGCGTTAGTTTAGGCAATCACTTATTCGTTTGAGATGAATCTTTTTCTTGTGAGCCATTTTTTTTTTTTTCAAGTTTTTCAAACAGGAAAAAGTCACTAGGAGCTAAATCTGAATTATAACGAGGATGATCAAGCAGTTCGAAGTGTTACATTTCACATAATTTTAGCATCGTATCTAATGCGGTGTGAGCCGTTGCGTTGTCTTGAAGAAAGAACACTGTTTTCTTCTTGAAATGTGGTCTTTTTTTTTATTGCATCAATCAATTGATCCAATAATGCACGATAATACTTTCCTGGGATTGTAGATCTTTTTTCAAGATAATCGATAACTATTGTATTCAATATTTTATGATAACTAAAAACCATCAGTTCGATTATTGCAAAAAAAAACAAACATATTTATAACTTACATAGCTTTCACACACGGAAAGTTTAAAATAAAGAGTGTAAGAGAGCCACTCTCTTTTACCTTGCATCACCAAACGGAAGACTTTGCAAAAAAAAAAAAAATTCCGTGTATAAAATGATGGAAATAAAAGCTACATAAATTGTCTTGGCATGTGTATCCCTTTGTATGAAAGCAACATTAGTTTTAGGCTACAAAGTGAGTGTAGCGTAACGCAGCCGGAAATCTCGGCTTTAATAAGGGCAGCTAACTAGTTGTGGCACTACAGGATATACGGGGAGAATATCCGAGTTTGTACTGGGGTCTAGTCACCGCATCCGATATCGAATTAACTATCGTACCGAATAACATTACGATACACTAGATTATGGCAAACGATGCATATCGGATCGTAATTTAAACAAAATGTAATAGATTGAAGGCCATATGTTTCCTAAAAGTACGAATACAAAAAATAAATCGTTTGACTTTTTTATATTATTGCAATACAATTCATTTGATATTGTATGCCATGATACCAAAATGAAAAATTTCGATAATATTGCTCGCTATCGTATGCGGTGATTTGGCCCCTGATAGTAAGGCTGCGTTAAATGCACTAGCTCGGATCTAGACAACGTCCAGGTTTATTCGTAAATGCCGGATATCTCTAAACGAGATAGCCACACATTCCAACCGGGAGCTTTTATGGGTAAGAGAGTACAGTGAATAGAGCGAAAATATTGTAGCAGACGAACTGGCAAAGGCCAGGATTTGATTACAACAACGGGATATAGATTTCATATTTATCTCAGTCAAAAGCTGTAAGAAACAAGTATAGAGGCAACTTTCAGGGATCGCACAGGACAAATGGCCCAGAGAGGCTATCTGACGAATAACAAGGCCTGCAGTGGTTGTTCTCACGGATCACTGTCATATAGGGTCGTCGCATGGGAGAATACTAAAACTTCAATTTAATGATTTTTGTAGAAGTTGAGACGATAACGAAATATAGAGTGCTTAACACTTTCTACGTCGGTGTCCAGTTTTCTTATATAAGGGCTTTGCATCTAGGTAGACCAATGTTGCACGATTAGGTAGAAGTATCGAAATATGATGTAGTTGGTTTGGGCTCCTTCATCCGCCTCTCGGGTTGGTTTAGAACCAGATCAGTGATATGTAGATCTGCTGAGATACATATCACAATCAGGAAACACAGCAGGACCAAATTGGGCCCAAATGGGCGGGCTTTTCAATGGCTGGTAGCGTGTTGCACTTAACCTAGATAAATGGCCTTCAATAAATATTTTTAATATTAGGTGTTTTTATTAAAGACTAATTAATCGATTACATGATATTTTTTGCACCAAAGTCGGGTTAGAGTAATTACATAATATTTTTTTGAACCAAAGTCAGGTTAGAGTAATTACATGTGAAATGAGAAAATCTATTGCATACTTTAAGCAGCAATAAAATGATATCAAACTTATTTATATTATTTATATTTAATGACATTTCTGTTAATAAAATGTGAGGCTTTCTGGCATTGATGTACTTCAGGTACCATTAACTTGCAAAAATAATCTGTTGCAACAGTTAAGTGAAAATGTAGTCAATGTCAACAATTTGTTGAAGTATGATTAATACTATTACATACACAACTTCTGTAAGCAAAATTTACCTTGAAAAAACTTACTTGTATTGTGTAAATTTGCGTGATAGTTCATATGAAACAACGAATTAAAATTAATGAAGAAAATTATTTGGATAACATTTAATATGAGTATTATTGTTTTAATTGTCTTAATATGATTATTATTGTTATTTATTTTTATAGTATACTAAAAATAAATAACAAGTGCTGCCTGACACATGGCTAACAAAACTGAGTAAAATAATATATTTGCATACTTTCAGGGTTGCTACAAATTGTCTCTTACTTTGTGTGGGAATTCTAGAAAATTTATTCTTTTTTTATGGCATCAATTATAGCTTTTGTTTAACAAAAACAAAACAATGTTTTTATTAAACAAATCATTAGTTATGGAAATTCCGCGACTTGTGTAATGACATGTGGAAACGTTTACGTATGAATTTGGTGTGCATGTGTGTGAAAGAAAGTAATTGCAAGTTTATTTTAATTTATTTTATTGTAGTTACAAAAACTTCACTGTTAGTTTCTTGCTAGCTTATGTCTTTTAGAGCTCTTGAAAAGCAGATTTAAGCTGTGTTAAGCTGTGGCTCGAATATCTTATTGATATAAGAGTTTTCCTCTTGCTTTAAATGTATCACAGTGAACGCAAAAGCTTTTTCAGACCAAAATAAATAGAAGAAAAACGTTCAGTAAAAAACAAGTTGTAAAAATATTAAAACTCTTTTAAGTGGGCTTAAAATATTGTTAAAAATTTTATATGGCAGCCAATAAGAAGAATTGATTACAAAAAAAAAAAAAAAAAAAAAAAAAATTAATTTGCAAAGAAATCCTCAAAATAAAACTTAGGAATATGAATGTGAAATATATACTTAGGAAAAACTAAAAACCATTAAAATTTTTTTGACAAAAGCTAAAAGGCTATGCTATAAAAAACTCACTCTTCAGCGCCTCAAAGTATGTGCTGCAAAACTTTTAACGTTCACTTCGAAGAAAAATAAGCTTCCTTATATTATTATGAGCAAGTTAAAACTTAAATGATAATGTAAAAATTTACTTCAAATTACTTTTGTCCATTATTGATTTGGTTATAAAATTTGTTTCAAGTTTTAAACTTTTCAATTAATTAATGTATTATTTTTTGCTTATTCTGTAACTTTTGTGTTAAAAATGTTGTTGGTTATTTCTATTAGCAAATTTATTTTTTATTTGCCATTTTGCAGCATTAAAAAAAATCTTTTTTTACCTCTACTTTAGGGAATCTTTTTTCCACAACAACGACTGTGTAAACAGTTAAGTAAGTTATAAAATGAAAGTTGAAAAAAATCTACATTTGCCATTTTCATTTTCCCAAATCATTGAAAACTTTCTGCTAAAGCTGATTGCGTAAGGTCAATACCTAAAATTTTTCCAATTAAAAAAATTGCAACCAATGTTATCAAACCGAAAACATACATTTTGTGCAATATAACTGGCAGCTTGCTACAGCAATTAAAAACTATTTTAAGGTTTTCTTAGGGTGTTTGCAACAGTCAATGCTATTAAAGGGCGCCTTGCAATATGCTTTCAAACATTTTTAGTTAGCTGAGAAAAGGGAAATGAAGAATAAAAACTGAATGTAGTTGAAATGGAATATAAAAGTTTGCTTTATTCTTTCTTCTGTTTTTATTAAGTCTAACAACAGAAATTTCAAGAAGAATAAAATTTCTTTTTAACAGCTTAAGCAAAGATTTATTATCAGCTAATTCGAATGGTTTCAATTCCATTAGGAAATTCATTTTAGTATATATTGATGTGTATATTCATAAAAAATTAAAATGTATTTGAAATGAATTTTAGTCAAATTTTGTATTAAATTTTTGAATCAAACCACATTTCAAATTCATTTAAATTTTTATGAATTGAATTCTTGTATTAAAAATATATAGCCAAAATATATCTGTAAGTACGTGCTAGAGCGCAGGTGACTCACTTTGTTCACAAATTATTTAAGTCAAAATTTAACTTTTTCCATTAAAACATGTTTCCCATTTCTTTACATTAAACATTTTTTTAAATATTTGTGCTTAGCAAAATTTATCTTCTAGCAAAAACAATTTATCATTTTATAATTTATGTAATTTGTTTGCGCTTCGTTTATTACTAAAACGGTTTGTAGACACGTGTTAAAGTATAAAAAAGAAACAAAATATATTAATTTTGTCTTTAAAACGCTGCTGGAGACAAGCCAGAGATGTCATTTTTAATGTATCCCCTGAAGGTATGCTATATATTTTCTTAATCAATATAAATGTTCTCTTTGAAGATTATGGTTTTAGTTGAATTTACGTTAATTGAATAAGATGTTTAGCTACAAGCACGAAACTGTTTCAAAAACGTGCTTTTCTTTTAGAAAATAAAAATATAATTTTCCTTGAGGCCTTAAACTGCCTTTAAAAGTTTAAAAAGGCATAAGAATTATGGTGAAATAATAATAATGCAAGTTAAAACAGATGCATCGAAATAAATGGAATGTAAATGCACAAGAGCAGTCACAGGGACAAAAATTTGTTATTCACAAATATAACCATACCACAGCATTCGATTTCGTTCGGAAATGGAATTAAAACCGGTTTTTTATTATTCACAAAACGAAAATCTAAGAATTTTTTTTTTTTTTTGGAATGAAATCATGTCTATACAGGACTAGTTTTATTCTTGATATTAGAAATGAGTACATTTCGAAAAGTGTGTTAGTTTTTTGTTTCTTGAAGAACAAAAACAAAAAAAATATTTAATTCCGTTTCCAAATACAAAGAAATTCACAAGATATTGTCTAAAAAATGGTCGATATTTCTAAAAAATAATATTGTCTAAAAAATAATCCTTTTGGGTCTTGTTTGAAATTTTTCTGCTAATATTCATTATCGTGACTTTTTAACCAATGAATGTTAAGGATAAATGTTAAGTAGCACTTCAAATATTTTCCCATTTAATTATATGTTATGAAAAGATATGTTTTTCTTATAGAAAAAGGTCTCCCTTATAAACATAACGTTTTTTATGGCAATAAAAAAGAACATAATTGTAACCAAGCAATTAAGGAATAATAAAACAATCATAACATCAACTATACTTTTTTGAGCACGTACTTTTTGAACCACTTTACGTTAGACATGTGAAGCTCATCAAAACCATACTACACATACTAGCAGTAAGTACGTCAACACTTAATTAGAGCAAGCGCTTGTTGCTTTAATGACAGACAGACTTTCAATACGTTTTAACATGTGCTTTTATTTATTAATTGCCGATATTCTGGCATATGATCCTTTCAAGTAAATAAAACCTTGGAAGTTATTAAAAACATTTAGTTGCGTGTTTAGAAAAATAACTTTATGCTTATTAGAAAATTAATAGTAAAAAAACTTGTTATATTAAAAAGCAAAGTTTAAGGCTCTTTTGGTTTCTTAAACTTCTTGTTGCGACATGAAACCCAACAGCAACAGTTGTTTACAAAACATAACAAATATATGAATATATGTTTTTTAAATAAATTAACATTTCCAGTAAAGAACAACGAGTTTGGAAGTGTAATCGTGTAGACATGTTGTACGGAAATTTTTTACACACGTTTCATTTTTTTATATTTTTTTTGTTTGATCAGTATAACTTCTCAACAACCAGGAATTTTAATTTTACTAACTATTGTCCCAGAATTCAATGTCAAGCCAAAACAAGAAGAAAAACCCTAGAAAAAATATACAAGAGTTTGTGGTAATGAAAAACATTTGAACTGAGTAAAGTGTTTTTTTTTTTTAGATTTTTTTCCCCGATTTTTCTCATGATGGTTACGATCAAAATTGTTACCCTGTTGCGGATTGACATTAAGTTCTGGGACACCAAGTATAGAATATAAATATTTATAAAATAAAAGAAAATATTTAAAATCCTCATGACGGGTGATGAGTAGTGTAGTGACTACGAAACATTTAGTTGTCCGCCAGCTTTAGTATTGAATTATTTCTTCTTTGATCGAGTTCTTGATCGCGGCAATTATTGTTACAGTTAAAAGTACAAAATCTTGTTAAGCCACTGCCGGATTTGAACTATAACTAGAATAACAACATCGTGTAATATTAGACATGAAAATATTGCTTAGAATTTTCGAAGAGGCAGTAACTTTTTTAACACGCTTATATTAGTTTCATTTGTATGTTTGCAACACTTGAAACCCATGCAATATGACTGACTAATACATATTGCTCTTTTATTGCAAAAAAGTCATAACTAAAAAAGCTTGTTTCGAAAAAAAAAACACATTTCAAATTTTTAGTTTCCGTACAAGTCAGAAATGTTTTTTTTAGAAAATATCTCCACTTTAACACTTTAAAAGTAATTTGAATAAATTTTTGACACAATATAAAAGGTAATACTGTTTTTGCATTATTAACTCTAAAAGCTAATTTTTTGAGATATGACTGTGTTGCAAACAAGGAGTGATATGTATGTATGTATGTATATAAAACTGCTTGTATAGTGTTGTTGCTTCAGTAGGAAAATTGCTTTCGGGGACGTGGGGGAATTTTGGGGATTCACTAAACCGATTTAGGGAATTATTTATTTTATTTTTTTTTTTATTTTATTTTTATTTATTGCATCTTCTAAAATAACTAACAATAAGTATGGAAATCTTAAAACTAAAAATTAATTAATTAATATAGAAAAAAATTCATTAATATTGAAAATTTTTTTTTTACTTAGGTCCAGCCAATGCTAGACGAAAAGTTGCTTCTTGCGTGTATTTTGTAGATAAATCTTGCAACGCTCTGATGATTGCAAGGGTGTCCATCCTTCTCAGTCGAGTGTGGCTCTCGCTACGTGCGAGAGGATTCGAGTGAGACTCAAGTCTGTTAATTAAGGGAATTTAAAAAAAAACGGGGAACCACTTCGCCTACTGGTTCTTCAAATTCAGAGCGCGTTTTTTAAATAAACCGGTTACCCGTAACCCGGTTGAAATTGCTACTTTTCGAACTGTTCGAAAATCGGGTTTAGAGAAACTCAAAAAATCGATCACTCTAATTTCAGTGCTTAAGACCGCAGCAATAATTTATAAAATCTTAATGATTAACTTACATGTAAATAAACTGTTGCCTAATTTACGACAATTAAGAAACAAAAGTTGTATTTACGTACAGTTTAACCATAAATAATTATGATTGCGTGTAAATTTTAAAACATAAGTCAATATTTGAAATGACGAAAATAAATTTTTTAGGTTGCAATTAGTTTTAAATATAAAACGTCATATTTTTTCGTACCAAAAAACAAAATAAAACTGTATGCTTTTAAAACATACCAAAGAATCATTTAGTGCAAAGTTTGTCAATAAAAGCCTTAAAGTTGGCTAAACAATTATTGTTGTTAAATTTGACCTTCAAAAAACTTGTTTCAAACATTTGAATTATTACAATTTTTGCTATAATTTGATCATGTTTTTGTTGTATGTACTTTTGTTAATATTTTGATATTAAATAAAAACTTTTGCTTAGGGTAAATATTATTGTATACTCGCATACAAAAACATGCACCTAAAAGTATGTGTGGGTTTTTATTGCGGTTTTGTTTTGTTTGTTCTTTTCCGTATGTTAGAAAAAGTTTCATAAAAAAATGTGCATCGCGTGCGAATCGCAATTTTTGCGATAATGTCAGATTGTTTGACATCAATTGGTTACAATTGCACACGTTTGCGTTTTGAAAAGCATTATTTGAATTATTTCCTTTCTATAAAAGCGTACACACAACTTTACAAATTTTTTTTTTGCCGACAATCAATTAAATTTTCTAGCATCAACAACAGGTTGAGCTTTGGATAGTTAAATATTATACATATGTGCGCAAATATGCACTACATATGTCTAGCTATAAATGATTTAAGATTTACCTTATTTTAATACAAAAAGTGTAAGTGATTAAGTGTACAACAAAATATAATGCATATGTTAAGGCTTGATATTATTAGTGAGTAGGAGTTTAACCCTTAATAGCATAGTGGTTCCTTGAGGAACCAGCCATGAAAGTTTAAAATTCACTTAACGATTATTTTAAATTTTTTTTTAGGTAATCCGTTTGAACTGTTTTCTGATGCAAATTCTTCTAAAAAACATAAAAAAAATTGTCCAGAGTTGTGGTTGTGGTTCGCAAAAACAACGTTAAGTGTATTTTCCTGCATAACTGATTGTATAAAATAAATTGAAATCGTTGAAAATTAAAATGCTTCTATTAGCAGTATAGTGCATAGAAACATATGTAAGTATTTAAATTGTATTGGTTGTTTTTCTAGTAATTCTGTTTGAATTAATGGATGGTTCTTTAGGGGACCACCAGCCACTGGTAGTTGAAATTGTTTGCATATGAAATTATATAGTTTTTGTTTAAATTGTTTCTTAGATTTTTTAAAATGGCTCGAAGATTACGATGTTTTAGAATAGCTGAAGAGCTCTTCGAGTCTCTGCGCCAGAGCTCATTGGAGCGTTGATTCGCCAAATGTCGAGCAGCACCTTATCTTCTGCAGACATCTGCCCGAAATTTGCATTCACAAACTGTGTGGTCAAAGCCGAGGCATCTGAAGCACGCACATCCCACAAAAGACCCGCAAATCTGAACCACTTTATTTAAGCAGAATGCAAGTGGTCCGTAATCGGATAGGTTACCTTCAAGGTGACATTGTTAAATGCTAGTTCACCAACCTTCCATGTCGGGCTAGCCAAACTCACAATTCTCTTGAAAATTCCTATTGTCAGCATGTCCACCAAGTTCATAAAGTAAGGTACTTCCATGATTTCATCTGGTCTGATTTCGCCGTGAATCCTTTGGACCTCGATCTTCCGTCCTAGATTCTCCGGCACCGCGGCCTCCAGGCCAATTTCCAAGAAATTTTAATAATCCGCAATTTTCTTCCTCCCCGCTTCTGAGAGAGTACGGATTATGGCACTATCCTTGGTTGCAATTCACACTTCGTGGACATGCGTACCTAACATGTGTCTTACCTTTTCCACCGTCTCTTTTGAGTTCTTGCCAACCTTAAGGCCGTGTCAGATAAATCTGTTGCTTCACTTTGTGTTGCAAACTCGTTTTAATATCTGAGATAAAATGTATTTACTTATAGGAAACATGTCATATGAAGTACTTTTAACGCAACGTGAAGCGAAAGTTTCGGTTTTCTAATAGCTCCAAAGCTTTATGCACTAAGAAACTATTAGAACAAATTTCAGTAGTTCGTCCAATAATATTTATGACTTCTATTATTATAAGAAATAATTAAATATAAAAATTAACAACCATTTTTTAGATAAATAAACAAATAGTGAGCGTTTCCAAAGTTTTTATTGTGACATACACCTTACTCTTAACCACAACTGACCAGGTTTCCACTGGTTTGACCACCGGTAAGGTCAGAAAAACTGGAATCGTTACTGCGCCCACAGTATTGAGATTAGAGTTAACAACACCCCCTCTCATTTCCACATTTTCTGATATGAGCTTCATAAATACCACCGCATATCTTGCAGCCTGTTTGAGGACGTTGCGCTGCACCCCCCTATACACCCAATCAAACACAACCATCCCTATCAAACCATTCGTCCTTCATCATCACGATAATTCGCCCTCCAAAGTATTTCTTTCCCTAGTCCTCGGCTTCCTGTTAGAAGTAGGTGTACCACTACCTGAATGTACTTAATTCTAGAGATCTTAGCGGTACTTCCAGAAACGAACTACACTTACGCGTAGATATCCTAGCAACCGGGTAATTTTTACCTCTGTGAGGTAAACATAATAAACAAAAAACCGGGTAATTTTTACCTCTGTGAGGTAAACATAATAAACAAACAAAAAAAAAACTGTACAACAAATCTTCAAAATCGTTAAAAATGATTTATTTTATACATCTATTTTTTTAGTTCAAAAAAATATCGGGATATTAAGGGTTAAAGAAGAATATCAAGTCTACATGTGGTTTGAAAAAAGAATTGTAGCAGTCACCCCCTAAAATTAAATACATTGTAAAAACCATTTTTTTACCACGCCTACCAATACCGCCCTTTTTCACTGCGTTGCCATTTTTAGTTCATGGCTCTGTAAGGGCTACATTGTTATTTTTGATAGTCTTGAATTTTAAAAGCCCGGTTCAAAAATATTTACGATGGGTACGAATTAATTTAGTGTATCCACAACTTATGTGGCTTTTTGCGATTGATTTCCTAATTTTTCCCAAAATAATTAACCTAAGTGTAATAGTTAGGAAAAATTTTAATTTTCCTCAAAAGAAGTTTTTTGCAAAGTGCATAGAATCAATTTGTTTTTGTGGTATTGCGGCAGTGAAACGTAATTTTTATTGGTTTAAAACAAAATTTTCTACTTTATAAAAATAGAAAATTAAGATGAAAGTAAAAGTCACAAAAGAGGTTTTCTGATTGATGGTTTTTCTCCTTTTTTCGGTTTGTTTTGTTACTCATTTAAGAAGACTGTGAAATGTGTTGCATATGTTAAGGTGTATGTATCAAAATAAACAAAACGGTTTCACTTTAATACTCGAATTTAATTATAAAAAAACCACATGAAAGTAAATTCTTCATACTGAGAAAAAAAACCTTGCAATTAATCAACGAAGTTAATTAAAAGAAAATAGCTCCCATGTTTTAGGTTAATGAATTTGTCTTTACTGACAACATGGTGATATACTCATACAATCGAATTTAATTAAAGGTAAAAAAGCTTGACGTAACACTGGTCCTTTTATAGTTTAATGAATTATTTATGAAGACATTTTCCTTGTACGCTGCTAGTAAACTGAATCATATCAATGATCTTTTTATATCTTCCTATTTTGTTATGTATAGCATACTAATTGTGTTTGAACTAATAAAATTTTTATTTCTCTTTTTTCCATCAATTCTGCTTTTCTAAAACTAAGAATGTCAATAGGTCAACATTGTAAATATTTATCAGATAGCAGTAGATAGTTTCGTTTCTTTTTTTTTTATTTGCTTCCTAGCAAATTGTTAACAAATACTAAAACAACTGGCAATTTGCACAACAACCTAGATTTGTTGACGTTGTCTCTGTTTTTGATTTTTTCTTCTACTTTTCCTGCTGGTGTTATTGTTGCTGTTTGCTCTTAATTTAGGGCTGAAAATAATATATGAATGCTAAAACCCCTTCGATGTAACAAAAACAGTGTAATAACGGAGAAAAGTGTCATTATGGTGCAAAATAGAAAAGAAACAACATGCACATGATAGAAAAGGTGTACAGCCAAAAACTACACGGAGACCTCAAAATATGAATACTTATTTGGTAAAAATATTTTTTATCGAAACTTTTGTGATATAGAAAATTAACTGCCTACCTCACGATATCGTTTCGAAAACATTCGTCATAATTTTTAAGGTCAAAAAACTTATTTCGATGCGATTTATAAGCCTTTTTTTATCTTGTCTACCTCCGATATATCCGTTAGTTGAATAATAGTTACCAACAAGTGATTTATTTTTAACATAAAACATTATCGAACATTACCGAAACGACATGTGAGGCAGGCAGTAAGTAAGTTTAGTATTCAGTGATGACAAAAACTAATGTATGTGATAGGATTAAATAAGATTTTTCTAATTTCAAGTCACATAAAAAAAAAATCCCCTAAAAGGGAAATTTTTCCTAAGCTGATCAAGTATACTTTGCTTGATATCAAAAGATTTTGCCTAAAGGAAAAAGGAAGTGTTTAATTTGCATAACAATACACCAATTATCAGGTCTGTTATGAATATCACTTTTTGTCAAAGTGATTTCAAATCACACAAATATTGTTCCACGCACAGATAATATTGAAATCGTGTGATTTTAAACCGGTTAACTAAATGACTGGCTTTTTGATACCACTTGAATTTCATAATGGTGTTCTACGCACAGATAATATTGAAATCGCGTGATTTTAAACCGATTAACTCAATGACTGGCTTTTTTCTTCCACTTGAATATTTTTTCTGTGTTTTTCATTACGAATTTAATAAAGCTGTTTATATATTTCAAATGATTTGTTGATTCTTTATTTTTGTAATAAAATTAAAGTCAGAATTACTTTGTTTCTGTTCAATTGAAACTGCTCGTATGTGTGCATGGTTTGTTTTTACTTTTTCTTTCTGGGGGCTAATTCTTTTACTCGTTAACGATCGGAGTTCTTATACGCACGTGCGACATTTTGCACTTTTGGGATTCTATTATTCGATATCTAGTAAAAGGCATCGAAATTTCTAATGATGGCAATCGACCTTTTACTCGTAAGAAAAACACCATTCGAAATAGCAGCAAATAGTAAACGGAAAAGCAAAGAGAATGTTACGTTGCCTGGAGCCGACTTTAGGAGTTCCAAAAAAAAAAAAAAAAAACGGAACTGCTTTGCTAATCCAAGCGAAACCAAGTTTTCATAATCTTTGCAAGTTTTTTGGCCGCGGAACGTGCACAAAGTGTAAGTTGTCATATTGTTTCCAGGGAAGTGGGGGATTTCGGCGATTCCTAAAGCCGATTTTGGGAATTCCCAAAAAAAGCTCGGAACCACTTCGCTAACTGAAACGGAACCGATTTTTTAAACTTGTTGCGCGTTTTGGTCGTGGAACGTGTATCTGAACTATTAATGGTCATTTGATTTAGTGCAAAAATTTAAGTTGCCATATTGTTTCCGGGGATGTAGGGGATTTTGGCGATTTCTGAAGCTGATTTTGGGAATTCTAAAAAAACTCGGAACGAGTTGTACGGACCATTATCTGGTTATATTGATACCTAATTTGATATCGATGATGTTTTTTAGTTTCTTAAACTATATTTCTTATGTATTTTTATTTCAGAGCTTTGTGAAGAATATTTAGGGAATTTAACATGGCAGTCTACACAACAGAATATCGACCAAAAATTGTCGAATTTTATTTTGAAAATCAAAGGTCAATTCAAACCATAAAGGTAGTTCTGCGCCATTCTATATAATATTTTAACTAAAACTTAAGTATTTAAACATATTTCATGATAATTTTTTTTATTATTTAAAATTTTTGTGCATTTAAGGACGTTAGTCAAGTGTTAAGTGTAGCTAAACTTTTATGGGAAATTTTTGTGGTCACGTTGTTTATTTTTCTTGTATTCTTTTATTATTCTATTATTGAGAATTTTGTTAGCAATATTATACACCTGCACTTAGAATATTTATTTTTAGTACATAACATGCTTTTTTTAGCCAACATATTTGCATGGTTCTAATTTCATTGTTGGGCGATGGCATGCATGTGCTTAAGTGTTGACCATAAACTCAGATATTGCGGCCAGTCACAAAGAAAATGGCCCCTCAAATGCTTTTTTGTTTCCTGGGTGTTTGTACTACATATTTTGATTATTATTTTATTCTTCTAACAAAGTGAGGGGGAAATACTTAATAACTTGGAAGCAAAAATACATATTTGATAAAAATGACGTGTCGTTTAATATATTTAAAGCTTTGATTGGGAATTTGCAGAAGCTTACAAAACTTTTCTTAATACTCCTATATGTTACTAACGAGTTTCCGTTTTTCTTGAACTGAGTTTTTTTATATACGGGAATTAAACTTATTTTTTTTTTTTCATTTAATGAGTATTAAATAAATTAAGCTATATTAAAATTAATATAAATAAACAAATGATGATCAATTTCATAATGTCATTAGCCTAAATGTATGCTTTATTTATTTACTCTGAGTTTGATATGACCACCCACCAGGTCATATTTTTACGACTTTTTGCTGTTTAATTTTAGGAAACTTAATATATTTTGTGGTTTCACATTACAAAAGTTCTGGCTCGTTTGTTAAAGTGTGTATTTACTATCCAACATTTGTACGTTGCGCCTATACATTTTTTGTTTCTTTTTTTCTTATACCTTCGTGGGTTGTTAAACTAGAAATGCTGCAAAACATGACATAATTTCAGGAAATACTTTGTTTTCATAATGTTGGAAACAAGATGTTTCGAGAAATATATTACTTAATTTTGGCTTTTAATTGCCTACACTAAATTTAAGAAGGATGAAATAAATTAAGCGGTCAATAAATAAATGTTAAGACATTTATGTGTATTTTCACATGTATTACATTTTTTTTTTTTTTTTATTTAAATATTTTATTATAAAACCCTATTTTTACGCTTCACTTTAAAAAATATATTTTTTCTATAAAACAATAGTCAGTAAAAATCAACTTCAATATAAAGGGGTGTATGCAAAAATTTATTGCATAATTTTCATCTATTAGGAGAATTCCTTACTTGAGCAATTTTGCATTTAATTTAAAACACAAAATCAAAATTATGCAGTTTTCAACAAGTATAAGTATTTATGCCTTTAGTTTGCACATTTTCTTTTATATTTTAATTTTTCTTTACTTCAGTGAAGGGGAAAACTTTGAACTATTTTTCCTTTTTTTTTAATGCAAAACAGAACGGGATACAAAAAGTATGTTTTTATGGTTAGCGTTAGTGTTTTACTAGATTTTAATACTTTTAGCTGGGTATGGCCTTAAGTAAATTTTTCTTTTTCATGACAAGCAAGTTTTTCTTTTAACTTCGCAAATCCATAAATTACAGCATCAAAATGGAAATAGTTTTCGAAGCATTGTTTTTTTTATTTATTTTTTTTAGCGAAAAGTGTATCCTCCGTTAGATAAAAAAAAAAGTTTTAATAACAAAAAGTAAAGCATACTTTGTTGTGTTAACATCATAAATATTTAAAAGCATGCTTCAAAGCAAAAAGAAACAAGTATGAAGTCGAAAAAATTGCTCTTTGGAATCAGCAAACGAAATCCTAAAAATAAATTGTTGATGACTAGTTATAAGTTTGAATCAAAACTTAACAAAAAAAGCAAGAGCTTTTTTAAACGTTTAACAGCAGTTATGTTGCATTCTTTTTTTTAACATTGCTGAATTTGATTGCTATTTTTTTTAAATAAGATAACAATAAATCGATTTTTTGAAGGGTTGTATATAGTTTTTAAAGCCAAAATCTTTAAACAAAAAAAGAAGATTTTTTTTAAACATATAAGAGAAAACTTAACGAACTTAACCTTACAAAAATGCTTTGAAAAGTACAATATTTACTGTTTCAAGAGCAGCCAAACTTTGTTGGAAATGTTAATTTAATTTACGTGGCCATAAGAAGACTATTAAGGTTTTGTTTTTGCCTCATAACATGAATGAATTTGATTCTACTAAAAATTAATAACTCTTTCCTTGTATTTATTTACTAATGACTATACGAATTGCTTAAAATTATACAATAACACAAAAATTTCAGTACAATTGAAAATTGTTTCTCAATTTATTACTTAAAAGTTATTTCTGAATTGGATTATTAGTATAACTATATATATATATAGCAATAATTAATTTAAAAAGAAGAAGGATAAAAATTTTTGGAAAAAATTATTCTTCTGGGCACTAAAAGCAAATGTTGAGTTGGTCAATTCTGCTTTAGTCAAAGCAGAATTGGGAGTATAATTAACTCGGAATGAGTTGATTATAAGGGGTTGGGAAAAAATAAATTTAATAAATAAACAGGGAGTGTTTATTCATCACCTGTGGGACAATGTTGTTGATACCAATTACTTTCCCTTAAAGTTCAATTATGGATATCCTCAGCTGCTCGCACTGGTTGATCGGCAGAATAGTTAATTATTAATATCAAAAACTAATATATCGGAAATGGTTAGATTTCGGCAATCTAACTTGACATTGGAAAATTTCCAAATGGATTGCCAGTTGCTAGTGCGAACAACTTTACAACCGAGTGGCGAATATAACAATTCATGTAAATAAATGGTAAGTAAGTATAAATTTAAATACTAAAGTAGATGAGTAAGTATCCATTTGAATACAACCACTATAATTAAATTTTTTTAATTAAAAGAGGTAAGTATAAAAAAAATAACAAGGCAATGGTAGGAATATTTTAAAATAACAAATATATAATCCATTCAATCTTGTCATTGCCTAAAAGGGTTTTTACATATATTTCGTTAATTAAGTCTGATTTTAATGTAGAGTGAAAGGAGTGAGTGTCGAAATCTCCGCTAAAGATTAATACGCAAACGGAGATCAGCATAACCATGTTGGCGCTGCAAGTGAAAACACAGATAGGGGCATTTCGTTTTCCCTCATAACTATAGAACCTAGCCAATTTTCGGGGGACTATTAAGGCAGGTCCGGTTAAGTTCTTATCCTGTCTTAGTACAGGACTTTCCTTTGAGTTCTATGTATATAAAAATAAATATGGTTCACACTCTAAACTGTAGCAACAGGGAATTCAGGAATAAACTTACAATCTAAAATCTTTTCATTTCCTGTTAAACATGTATTTACCCTGGCAACTTATGAGACATATAAATAATAAATTTAGACAATTTATATGGATATAAATTCTTAACGTGACCTGAATATTTCTAAAGTAGATTGTGTAAAATGTTTAACTTTCAAATAAAATTAGGGTGAAAATAAATTTATTAAAGTCCCCATACACTTACAAACATCACCACCTTTTCACTCCCCTGGCTCTTTTACATTACATTGCATATTCACTTCTACATAAAACGAAATTATGAACAACTTAATAAAATACTACCAACCGTTTGTGCTTCTATTTGCTTCTTCGTCATTGTAAAACTATAATGCAAACGATGACGACAAACATTCGAATTCAAGTTCATGTGTTACGTGTTTTTTGAAAATATTGTTGCCATTGTTGTTGTTTTTACTGGTGTTTGATATGAATCTATTACAAATGCATGCTTTTAGGCATTTTTCTGTTGCTGCCATAATGCAGATTTAATATTATTATAATAATAATGAATAAAAGGCAGAACATATAGAAAAGAAAAAAAAATGTGTAGACAACATACAGCCAATGGTTGGGGAGTACTGCATGTCTAATTATAAACATTTTCTATTGATATAAAACAATTCGTTTGCCATGTAGTTGTTGTTCTTTTATTGGCATTTTATGACATTTTGACGATTTGTTTTTTTCTTTTTTGTTTTTTGTCTTTTTATGGTTTTGTAATAATTTCAATAAAAATGTTTGTGGAGGATACAAAACTTTTGTTAACTGTGGTAATATAAATTGTATATACAAACGTAAGCATTTACATATACATATATACATATGTTTGTTTTAACGGTTGCATATATGGAAATTATTGAACAATTAAAATTTAAGTAAAGAAAATTGTTAGCGAATTCGAAAGATCGAAAAGATTCCACAATTTGTTGAAATAACTTTTAAGTACGTATAATTTAAAAATCAATCAAATTTTTGGTCAGTAGATAAACTGAATTCGTGATACATATAAAATACTCTTCTTCAAAAGCCAAAATGGAATAATGTGCTAATACTCGTAGTTCAAAATACGTTTGCTAAATTTTTGAAAAATTTTATTTATACAATTGAGTTTTTATTCGCTATTTTAGCTTCTAACATTGATACCAATAAAAAACTATAAACAGCTTGTTTTCTATGTTTCCCAGCTATCTATATGTCGACATTTCATAGGAGTTACTCTAATCATCAGTAAACTTTGGAAGTTTTTAAAAGATATTCTCAAACATTCAACTTTATATCCCTTTAGATTATTGGGATATAAAGTTTAATGTTTGAGAATATCTTTCAAAAATTTCCAAAGTCTACTGATGATTAGAGTAGCGCTCCTATGAAATGTCGACATATAGACAGCTGGAAAACATAGAAAACAAGCTGTTTATAATTTTTTAATTTTATTTATATTTTAAAACTTGCCGGTTTCAAGCAGTATTTACTTTAAATTAATTAAAAACAATTGAAAAAGATTTAAGTTACAGTTTAGTTAATAATTTGATATGTTTTCAATAGCTGCATACTATGAAAACACTACAGAGATACTAAAAATTAGAAATCATTAAAATAAATTCACTTGTATAAGTTTGAGTGAGATTTATAGCTTTCCTTAAGAAAATTATAAAAACAAAACTATTTACAAATTTTTTGTTTTGTTTTACATTTCAAGTTCATAAAACTGATAAAAATGCGGCATACAATTATGAATTGCAACTGGACTGCATTATCATTTTCAGTACCTGGCAATGCAGCACCGCACCAATACTCAAGACATTATGTATTTATTAAAGACTAGACTGAATGTTATATGGCATAAAGTTTAATTATTTCTTACTTTCGTATGTTGTTAGGTTAGATTACACGGGCAATCAGTTTCACGAAACCAGACCACTCGGATCCTTTCTTGTTTCCGTTGTGTTGCCTGAGGGAGGTGTGCAGCCTATGAGACTTACACATACCACGACGGTTCAGATACAAACCAATCCGAAAGCCGGATTAGAGAATCCAGTGCGATCACCACCCATTCTATATATCTGTTAATCCGTACAATATCGGTCCGCCCAGATTCTGGGTTCTCATAATACAAAGAGGCGGGCACCGACACTACACGAAATGCTCAAAACTCTCTTCTATTGCAGAAATCAATTAATCAAAGATTTAACTTCCTACCATGCGTCCCTATACAACAATCCTCCTGTCAGAACTGTCACCAAAGTACGCAACTTTCGCCGTGGATAATCACCCAGGACCATAGTCCTCTTTTAATCTTATCCAGAAAAGCTGCAGTTTTAAATATCTCGCTATCTCATTAAGAGATATTCGGTATTCAAGAGCTAAACTGGACGTCTTATAGACATCCGCAAGCGCATTTAACGCAGCCTTACTATCAGTACAGATTCGGATATTCACCGCGTATACCCTACAGTGTACCGCAACCAATTAGCTGCTCTCCTTATAGCTGTAATTTCAGCCTGCATTACACTACAACTTATTGCATAGTCTAAAACTGATCCTCCTCTTATACTGGGTGGGAAAGATGTCAGCACAAATTCCCAGGTGTGACTTGGATCCATCTGTAAAGATCTCAAGCATGTCCTTTTGGCGGCCTATTTGGGGCACTGCCAAGGCCGCGCTAAATTAGATTACGTCAAATCTCTTATCGGGCAGTAGAGTTGATGAACAGTAATCAATTTTCCCCGGAGGTCCATTATTCTTCCTATTATCAAAGCATGATTTTCTTTGCATACCCCACTGGCTTTTAGCATGATCGCCGAGCACATGGTCACTTCCTTCACCATGAGATCAGCTGGCAGACAATGCATCATCGTAATCAGCGCTTTAGTTGGCATAATGCAAAAAGCACCACTCACTCTCAAAGCACATGTACGCAGTATCCTCTCTGTTTCTCTACAATAGGTGATTTTCTCCAAAGCCATCCACCTAACAAGTGCCCCATACGTTCATATGAGCTTTATTACCATTTTAAACAGCCAGCAATAATTCCCAAGATTTATAGTCCAGGTCTTCCCAATAGTCTTACAACGTAGATACAAAGCAACGGCTGCATTGTCTGCTCTAAATTGAATATTCTTCTACCAGTGTAGAATCAATATAGATTTGGCACCATCCGCCAGTCTAAGCTTAATGTCCCCCAATTTTGGCAGATTCAAAAGAAGAGTCTTGTATTTACGGATGAAAAGTACAAACTCCGACTTTTGTGGATTCACACTGAGATCACTATAGCAGCTCCTCCCATCTACTCGTATGATCCTCAGTGCAGATCCTCTCTCACAGCATTATCATCAGCATACATATGTGTTTGAAAACTTAAACTTCTTATGAAAAAGATCTCAAAATCACGTATATTTTAAAAACTCGTCCGCATGTTCTAGTTTTATTCACCTGATTATTATTTCGTTTTACAGATAATTTTTTCCAAAACTTTAACCTATTGTCTTGATATTGTTTAAGAGGTTTATTAAAATGTTATTATTTCGTTTTACGAATAATTTTTTTGCAAACTTTAACCTATTGTCTTGATCTTGTTTTACAGGTTTATTAAAATGTTAAGTTTAATGTGCATTTGTGCTTTTCTACTTACCTCATCAATTCAAATGTAATACACAAATGTTTCCTAAAATACATGTAGTCTAACATGTGTATGACATTATGAGATCCATCTGCATCCTTTTCGCGCAACTCATCCAATATGTTTAATTCGACCATGGCCTGATTTAGAAAACGTTTCTTATTACGTATGATTTTAATGGCCACATGTGTATTTGTCTTATGATCTAGGGCTCCTATGACTTGGCCAAAACTGCCTTTACCAATAATTTCCAGAATTTCATAGCGAAAGGCAATATGATCGTGCACAATCTAATCAATAACAAAAAAAGAGAGTAAGATATATTAAAGAACTTTTCCTAAGTCTAAAAGTTTTGGACTCACAATTTTGTAATTGCCATTCTCATCATCGTAGCCCGAATTGGTGGCAGAAGCAGACACTTTATTGGAATAATTCTTGTTAGCGTTTTGTCCAAAATACCAAATTTCCTTGTACACCCGGAGTTCTTCAAATTCCATATCAGTCAAATAGTTGCTATATTTTTTAACAAGCTCTAAATTATGGCGGCAATGCAACAAAGAAAAATAAAGTAGATATAAAAGAAAAATACAAATAATATTCACAAAATAAATAGAAATTAATTATAAAAAAATTTTTAGAGCATATTTTTAGGTGTGTGGTCTACCGTAAAATATGTTAGGCCTTTCTGTTTTTTATTTTATTTTTACAAGTGGTTTTAATATGTATTCTGTTAGCGTACTAAATCTATTTGCTGGCAAACAAGGAATAATTCACCTAATTAATACTTGACATTCTGTTTAAAAGCATTCACATTTGTTTTTTTTTACTATTTGCAAAGCACTCTTACTTACTTCCACTCTTTAAAATGATGTGGATATTTGTTTAAAATGAGAATTTTACCTTGACCTTATTTCCCACTTGGGACAAAAGAGTTTGAGTTGAAATTTGTTTTAAAAAAAAGTCAACATAATTAAAAGCGATGCGTTGTTGGGCAAATAAAAATGCGCCATAAAGCAAATATGAAATAAAAAATTTTCTGAAGCATACATTTCAGAGCTCTAAACAGTTTTTCAACTAAAAACGATTTAAAGGTAGAAAAATTTTATATAAAAGATACTCTTGCAAGAGAGGGGCCAAATTTATACAAACAAGCATCTGCTTACCTGATGGCGTCATTGGTGTTACGCATTTCATTTCTTCTCTGGCAGAATTTCCACTGCCCGTACTGCTATTCGATTTTGTAGACGAGCCTCTCTCACCGCTCGAAGAATTGCCATGCGAGGATACTGTATTCGATGATACCGGTGAACCCAAATTATTGTTATTACTACTATTACTATTTATATTATTGCCGTTCGATGGACTGCGACTGTTTTGTATGATGCTGGTGGTCTGTTGCTGCTGCTGCTGCTGTTGATGTTGTGCTGCAGCATGATGATGACTGTTAGAGTGATGATGATTACGCGAAGAGCCACGGGTACTGCCCACATTACAGAGCGAAGGTAAGTCAAGGCGTGGATTTGATAGACGGGTATCACGATCGCGACGACATTTGTCGTTGTCGATCTGAACCTATTTTAAACAAAAAAAAAACCAGTTTTAAAAAACATACGTGTACACTAAGGGCGGCTTTTTGACTTTGAGATTAGCAATTAAATTAACTTTAATCTTTGTATTTACTTTTTGAGTTGATATAATCTTACGTTTCTTTCGGAGTTTCAACGTCCAATGTTGGCAATTTAATACTAAGCTAAAGCGGTCAACATACAACGTGATACTCTTTGATTTTTTTTAACAATAGCATAGTTTTTTCATAATCAAAAAACTAAAAAATGTAAAAACAAATTTAAAATTTTCAAAAAATAAAGTAAAAAATGTTTACAATAGATACTAGATTAACTTAATTTCCCGATTAGCTAACTAGACAATAAAACTAAGTTTAATCTCAAAATCAAAAAGTCGCCCTAAAAGTATACTTTTCATTTTGTCATAAAATTTCTTTTTACTAACCGGCATTTCACATCGATCCAACATTTTGCTTATGTTTAACACTTTTTCTTTTATATTTCCAGCTTAAGTTTGATTCCTGCAGATTTCAAGGATTGTAAGTTAGTGAATTTTATATTGCTGTTGATTTAAAGTTACCGGAACCGCGTACATTTGTATTAGTTTGGCTTTAAGTGTGCGTTGCTGTAATTAAAAGAACAAATATTTTCATTAGTTTTTTTAAATAAAAAACATTAAAACAAAAAAAAAACAATTTTAATTAATGTGCGAATTTGCAATTCACTTATATGCAATATATAAGCTTTATTTTCTTTTATTAAAAAATATATATGGGTATTTCTACGTTAATAGGTGGTACTACCGACGGCTATACTAAAAAATTATATATAGTTTGAAAATTTTGTGGATATATCAAACGTGGTTAATAACAAATAAAGTATACTTTTTTTTAGCTATACCTAAATTACCTTAGTTTAGTCATAACTTCATATATACCTAGAAAAATGTATCTACCCTGGCTTGTCCCTTTACTATTCTGTAACATAACCTTTGAAATTTAAAATTGTATTGTAAAAACGTCTTCTTAAGAAAACTTGAGAAAGAAAAAACTTGAACTGAAACCCGATGTGCAAATGTATAAAAACATAAAATCTAATTTAAAAATTATAACGTTCAACAAAAATTCATTAAATTAATATTTAATTTGTTTTTTTTTTTTTTTAAATTGCAAAATTTCACCCCAATTCATCGATTAGTTTATTAGTTGTAGTAAGCAGGTGTTGTGTTTTTTTGAAAATTGGAAAAAGTGAATTTTGTGAAGTGATTAAAAACTTTCATTTGAAAGGAAAAACGGCGAAAGAGACAAAAGAAAAGCTCGATAAACATTACGGTGAGTCTGCTTCATCAGATTAGATGGTAAACTATTGGATTGCTGAATTTAAACGCTTCCGAACAAGCACTGCAACAATACCATCAACAGGAAGGCTATAAGATTTGGTTACTGAAGAAAATATCAAGAATATCCTCGATATCGTTATGAATGATCGCCCAGTCAAGTTACGTGAGATTGTTGAAATGGTAAACATTTCATATTTTTTTTTCAGCTTTTATTTATTTATTGAATCTTCAAAATATGAACAAACAATAAGTATTCAAATCTTAATACTAAATATAAAAGTTATTTAAGTCCAGCCACTGCTAGACAAAAAAGTTTTATTTTGCGCGAACAATTTGGTAGAATCATCTATTTAACGTTCTGATGGTGGCAAGGGTATTCCTTCTTCTCAACCGAGAGTGGCGGCCAAAATTAAGTATGTTGCATGCTGGAGGATTTGGGTGAAGTTTCAGTTTACTGATATACCTTGTCGCATAAACATTTTATATGAACGTGTGTTCAACATTTTGCATGAATATTTGCATATGAAAAAGCTATCCGCAAGATGGGTGCCACGTTTGCTCAGTGTCGAACAAAAATGAGTTCGAAGGACCACATCACAACGGTGTTTGGACATGATAAAGCGTAATCCTGTTGATTTTTGTCATCGGCTAATAACTGTTAATGAAACGTGTGTCCGCTACTACACACCTGAAACGGAAAATCAGTCGAAACAATGGGCGAAGACAGTAAAATCGGCTGGCAAGGTTAAGACGCACTGTATTGCGGGATGCACACGGAATATTGCTCATCGATTATACTGAAAAATAATCTACAATCACAGAAAAGTATTATCGTGCATTATTGGGTCAATTGATTAATGCATTCAAAAAAGAACTACCACATTTAAAGAAGTAAGAATTGCTCTCTGTTCAAGGCAAAACACCGGCATTAGAAACGATGCTAAAATTATATGAACTACATTTCGAATTGCTTGAGCATCCACCTTATAGTGAAGATTTAGCTCCTAGTGACTTTTTCCTGTTTCCAAATATGAAAAAATGGCTTGCGTGAAAAACGAAGAAGTGATTTCCGAAACTAGCGCATATTTTGAAGGTTTCCCAAAACCGTATTATTCCAAAGGCATAAAAAGGTTGGAATATCGTCTAATAGGGTATTTACATCTAAGTCAAATCTAGTACTTACGAGATTTCGAGTTAAATCAAGTTGATTTTGACAAGTTTTGCCATACAAAATTAAATCTTCATAGCGACTAGATGTTGACGAAATCTGATCGATTTTTGTAAGTAATCTATTACGCAACTCTGATTTTATGCACATTAGTACTTGAAAATACTACGCTGCAATCAAAAAAAACTATACTTTTACAAGATGAATTCATTGTGATATAGTTTCTACTGTTCAGCCTTTCGCAAAAATAAATTTTATGAATATAAAATCTTGCCAGATGTGAAAAACCCAAAGTGTAAACGTTTAAGATTTTGTTGAAGAATTTCATTCAAATCGACTAGACTTTGCTGTGGTGTAAATGCTCTGTTACTAAACGTATTGAGCTGAAAGGAGACTGTGGTGAGAAATAAATGGTTTTTGAAAAAAATGTTTTTTTCCTACTTAGGTAACTTCAATATCCAAACGCCCTCGTAATTATATTTTAATTAAATTCAATAAGTAAAAAAAGAAATTTTAAATAAAATTTATGTTCTTTTAAGAAAAAGCTTAATGGCCTTAATAGGCCATCTCTAAGAAGAAACTTAAAGTCATAAGCATAAGTTAAGAAGCAGCTTAAGAAACTCTTGCTAACTTCTGTTTGAATGCAAGACTGAAGAACCCTATGAAAATATTTATTTTATAAAACGGCATTAGCTTAACGGACGGCTTACATAAATGATGTTGTTTTTGGTTTCATTTAAATAAATTTTTTGCCACAAAGTTAATGACATTGCTGTAAAAGCACTTTTACTTGCATTAAGAAAACTTGCTCAAAGCGACACTCATGTCACCTGAAGAAAAGAGAAAACATTTTTATTAATTAATAAAATGTTTATATAAATCATCGTATTACATAGACATACATACAGACGTACATAATTAACACTTCTGGTCTTTTAATCAGAAAATAAATTTGTCTTTTAAGTGCTTTACCAGTAAGGCTAGTGAACTGGTGGTGAATGATGAGAAAATTGTTAATGTTGTAAGATTTAAAAGGAAACCAAGAAAACTGCTGTAACATTCAAAATAACATTATTGTTACAAGACTTTACTTGGTTATATAATTTGTCTTAAAGTTTTCATCAACTGAATAAAATTCATCAAATCAAAAAAAAAACTAATATAAAAGAAAACTTTGAAAGAAGGTCAACAAAACTTTCGCTTTTGCAAATAGAAAACCTGACAACAAAACAGTTTATTAAATTTATATTTTATTCAAATGGCAAACTTAATCAAGTCTTGGACATAATTTTTTAACGGTTTCCTTCACTTGATTAGATCGTTTCTTTTTTTTTTTTTTTTTTTTGTTAATAAAGCTGCTAATAATTTACTGTCAAATGTCAAAAGTTTTCATTGCAATAGTAACAAATACATATAGACTCGTACAAACA
The DNA here is from genome assembly GCA_914767995.1 of Thecocarcelia acutangulata. NCBI lineage: Eukaryota > Metazoa > Arthropoda > Insecta > Diptera > Tachinidae > Thecocarcelia > Thecocarcelia acutangulata. The sequence continues at coordinate 17,837,658 of OU612097.1, forward strand.
TCACAGCCATGACTTTACTCGTAAGTAACATTTTGTGAGCACTAATCAGTGTCAGGCAGGCAGCCAGTCGGAGTAACAAAGTAAATAAGCAGAAATATTTGCAGACATCTATGCAGACACAAACACACAAACATATTTGAATTTCAATTGTGCATAACAAAACAGCTGTCAAAACACTACTTTTTTTTTCTTTCGAATTTCAAGAAAAACGAATTGTATATATATTAAAGTCTAATAGTTAGTCAGCCGTCTGTTTGTCTATTTAAGTCTCCGTTGGTTCAAATTTTGGTGGTTCGTTTAAACTTTTTTTCTTTCGACTGATTAATATGAAAGTAACCTGTTTTGACTAAACGCTCCCTTTTCAAAAGAGTCTTTTTTTATTATGTATTTTATGCTTTAAGCCAAAATAGGAAATGCGGCTGTTGGTCGGATAATATAGTTGTTGAAAGTTTTCAAACAAAACTTTTTCATTCAAACAAAATGTTTAATTTATGTAGTGAGGGGGAATTTAAGCTATAAAGCTATTTAGCAGAATGTAATCTGGCATAAAAGCATTAAAAATATATTAACACTGAAAATATTTCATTTGTCGTTAAAAATATTTTGAAGAAATAATTTTTTTCCAAATACCTTTAAGATATTTTTTACAATAGTTTTAATAAAAATTATTCAATCGGAAGATCTGATCTTAAATAACGGGTGTCCACCGGGAAGATATACTACTCGCAATAACTTCATTGTAATCCTGGCACCGTCTTATTGATACTACATGTTCATCAAACGCAAATCACGCAATTGTGGCTTTAAAAAGTTTTCAATCATGTTACGATATCGCTCCCCATTCATAGTTACCGTTACATCCTTTTTAATTTTCAAAGAAAAAAGGTCCAATGATTTTTCCTAAACAAATTGCACATCAGATTGTCACTTTTAATGGATGTAAAGGTGACAGATGAACAATTTGAGGCTTTTCCATTAGCCAGAATCGACTATTCTGTTTATTCACATATCGATTCAAATGAAAATGTGTCTCCTCACTCAATGTGATTTTTTCATGAAAATCGATGATTGATTTTGATAAAATGTTTTAACGATTAAAGCACGTTTTCCATAACAAATTTGCCACGTGTCTACTTCACGACTACCAAATATAAACTGTCAAGAGTAATGTTTACCAAAATGGCGGCAAAACAAAGTAGTTAGTGTACCTTCCCGGACACCCGTTATAAGTTTATGATTCCGTTTGGAATTTGCACAATTTTCAGTTTTCATCCTGTAAGGTATATATATGGTTTACTAGCGCTGACCCGGTCCGCGTTACTGGCCCTAGGCAAACATTAGTGTTGTATTACCGCAATAATGTTCTCCCACGACCCTTTGGCCGCAGACCGAAAATCAAAAATCAGACCTCACAGTGTCACCCGCCTGAATATTCAGAAGATTCCCATTCATAAAATCGGCCCAGCTGTTTTCGAGTCCATACGTTACATACATACACACAGCCTGTTTTATATATCTGTGGTTTTTTATCAAAACAACTTAAGTCGAATTTTAAAACCGAAAAAATGGCACCTAATTTAATAAATTTTTTATATAGAAAATTTTTATTAAAACAATTGGGTTTTATTCACCGTATTAGGTTCTAATATTGATACCACTTTCATACCAATCAAAAAATTATAAATAGTTTGTTTTCTATGTTTCCCAGCTAACTATATATCGACATTTCATAGGAGCCACCTTAATCACACGTTATTGTTTCTTATTGCCATATTATGGAAATAATTAGTTTATATCTAAGGATTTCAGGAATTATCATTATTATAAATTAAAACCGTAATATCTCGTTGGTCTCATTTAGAAAGGCCCTAACAAACACAATTGCAATTTTACAGGAGAAGGAACATTTGTAATGGAAACTGTATACCTAGGTACATCTAAAAGTAGCTTTTTATTCTCAATTGCTTGTAAGCTTGTAATTAAATCTGTGTGGAACGTAGAAGAATCAGGGAAAATACGAGTTAGGACCTGTCTACATGGGACCAACGGTCTATATATTTACGTGAATATTGTGAAGGATATTTTAGATTCGGCCCAGCCGAATATACTACACTCTTGCTTTTTTCGTTAAAATTTGTTCAAATCTATTTTAATAGTTAAAGAAACAGATTTATTTAACGCAAGTTTTTATGCAGAAAAATTGTCTATGATATATTTTATTAGACAACTTTTACGCCTAGATATCAAGCTTAGACTACTTAATTTCTCTAAGTGCAAGAATTTAACTTATTTTACTAACAACTATTATTACTTGTTAATAACTTCCGTGTTCGTAGTGTACAAAAACAAAACAACAAAAAAAAAATATTCAAGCAGAAAATTTCAAGTGTAACGGCATCAGACGCAACAAAGAACGCACAAATTTAAACTCGGTTGTGTGACTTATTATTACCCAACTAACATAAATTATAACAAATGAAATTTAATTATATCCAAATTTAGCTTTTTACAAGTACATATTACTCTAAGCGATTGTTAGGCGTACGCCTTAAAACTTAACGACTTTTCGAACATAATTATATTTATGCAATTCATTTTTTAAAACCTTGTCATGTTTTATAACGAGAATATTCTTGCTTATTCTATTTGGTCGCTAAATAAAATATCACGGTAAATTTTAAAACATCAACTTATTGATTAAATGAATTTTATTATGGAACATGAAAAACAAAAAATTTCTGTGTACGAAATGTAAAAGTTTGAGAAAAAAGACAATGGTGGGTAAATTCATGAAAATACAGGTTTTCCTTTCTGATTCCAACTCCATTCATGAAAAAAGTGAAACTGAAAACTGGGAAGAAATTTACTTACAACAGTACCTGCCCTGTCGGCCTTATCTCATGATTCACCACGGGGTGAATTATTCACGATCTATCAGCCTCCCGTGTGGGTTCCAAGGTTCATCCAGATCGTAACTTTTTGCTACCAGATTTTGGCCATATAGACAAACACCTTTAGAGTGCGAGCCTTTTAATCTTTTCTATATACAATTTCTCAGCAGTCAATGGAAAATAATGTTTAATGAAACACAACGCAAGTTAAGCGGCTTTATTGTTTTATTTGCTACACCAAACGAGGAACTCCTACTGCTGAAAGCAGGGTGCAAGTTTACACCAACGAAAAAACTGCTCCCTGGGGAGTTCTAAAATTAATTTACATCAGTGCCTGCCTTTACGGCCTAATGTGATGATGGACCAACTCCATGGGGTGAACTATTTGCGATTCACCAGCGCCGATGTGTGGCTTGCTAGGCTCCAGCATTCAATTTCCCAAAAGTCAATAGAAGACAAGGCTTACTGCGCTGGTAGTCTGAAATCCATCAAGAGCATCAGCCTTTAACCAACTCCTCCTTCTTGCCAGGGGATATTATTAAAACTAAAAATAATATTCGGAAAGCATAATGTAGAAACCCTACTTATACGAAAGGGTTACTTAAATTTCCTTATCGCACAGGCCGATGAAGTTAAAAGCAGTAAAAAGATAAAAACGCTTTTCTAGTTTTCTAATGTATTTTAAAATAAGAAACTTAACTTTTTGCAAAAGCACCAAAAAAAAATCAATAAAATTATAAATTGATATGGAATTTAGATTAAAATGTATAAAAATATATAATTTTTTTTTTTTTTTTTTTATTAGTAGAGTCATATAACTATACAGCAAGTCTCTTGTTAGTAGCACTTTGTCTCTTAATGGAAATCAAAGTTGTTGCTTTAAGTGTAGCTATTTTCCAACACAAATTCGCGTCACAATAAATAGAAACAATTAATAAAACTAAACTAAGTAAACTTTATTAATTTATTCTAGTATTGCAACATAAATGGCAAGCATTGGTCTGATGTAAACAAACAATTGTGGTCTCCTGTGACGTCATGCGCAGTAAAAAATGGATTTTTTATTAGCAAACGCAAAAACTGCGAAGCTTTTTTTTTTTTTTTTTTGGTTATCTGCAGTAATACCCAGGGTCTGAGGCAGGAATCGAACCTGCGACCTCGACACTGTTGGTCGAGTACTCTACCAAATTAGCCATCGAGGCACCAAATAACTTTTCGGTGTCATTTTACTTATTCGCTTCATGATTCCCGGGTATTATTACATGTTATGCTAATACAGGTACCAAAACGGTATTATCAACAGCAACTGTGGTTAGTGCTGCACTGTCTCTGTGGCAACCCTAAAAAGTTAAAATTCAGTTGCTATAACCGTATTGTATTTATTTCTATTCTATTGCAATTATTTCTATTCTAGTTTCGATCATAAGTGTTTGCTGGGACACGAACGCATTAGTAGAATCTTAGTTATTCGCATGGGTCAACAGATATAAAAACAAACAAAAGCAGAAACCGTTATAATAAATGTTTAAAATAACAACAATTTGTATCCAGTCAGTAGTCAATGTTCGTTAAACAAATAAAAATGAAACAAAAAGTAAACAAAAAGAGTTAGAAAGTAAATTTTCAAAGAAAATTAAATTTAGAAAACAAATATAAAAGAAAGAAAAACAAAACAACACCTGTTATATAAATCATTCAGGCAAAGCTTTAAAGCAAATTTTAAAATTAACAGCAATTTATTTATAAGCACATACATACATACTAGCGTCGGCTAAAGACCAAGCTTCAGAGTGGATAAGTTCAGTTTAGGGATTATTTTTAGTAAGAGGTGAACAGCATATAAAACTGCACTTGAGACCAACATTGCCATCAGTAAGATGTTCAGAAGACGCAATACTTTAAAACAATCGTAAAAGCGTTCCTATCACTTTCGCGCTGACACTAGATAATATGTTTGTTTAATATATTAAGTTAGTTGGTCAATGGCTTTTGAAAGGTTTTTTTTTTTTTTTTTTGTTTTTTTGCTTTGAATTCCCTTGTAGCTATTAGAATTTTTGTCATAGGTCGGTTCTTTTCCTTTAGTTTAGAAACGTTTTTTTTCTATTCATTCATTCAATGTTCTCAACCCTCTTTTGTTTAACTAAATAGCGAAGCTCCAAAAGTGTGTCGGCATTGTAAATTGCGCGCTGTTAACTACTTTGAGTTTATTGTTATGTATGTATGCGTGTGTGTGTGTGTGTGTGTTTTTTATTTTTACTATTTTCCCACTTTTTATTTTCTATCCATTAAAAGGAATTATGGTTTATTGGCTTGTTGTTTACAATGAAATAAAGTTCAGTTGTCAGGTTGTCTATTGTTATTTACTTTTTCAAGTGTTTTTCTTTTTTTTTCTAGATTTGTTGTTTTTGTAGGGATTTATTTATTATGCCAAGACTGTTCTATTCTATTTGAACTAGAGTGAGAATTTGCTTTATTTTCGTTAAAAGTAATAGAACACAAATACAATGAATAGTAAAAAGATAAAACAGTTCCACCGGATATGCTTAATTTGTTAGAAGCAGCAAAGCAAAACACAAACTAACAAACTGATGATATAAACTAATAGAATTATGTACATATTTGTTTTATAATTTGTTTTTATATTATAACGGTAAATAGGCTATAAATAAAAATTAGCCAAAAACAGTAAGTTATTTAATAATAGGTAAATGTGGTCTAATTTTATCAGCATACATTCAAGTTTTCATATTCTTAAGTTTTAAAAAGAGCCACCATTTTAATTTTTCAATGTGTTGATGTTTGGAAAATATATTGCATTTTTATAATATAATGTTGCATTTTATTTATAAAATGTTACACTTTTTCTAAAAGGGGGACTTACCACTTGAATAAGCAGTTTGTTTCTAATTAATAAAATCAAAATTATGTTGATTTAACTATTTGCTTCAGGTTAAGACTAAAAATCTAGCAAGTTACGAACTATTTATTTATTTATTTTTAACTATACAGTTGCAAAGTATGGGATGCACAACATGGGCGCGGTGACAGATACCATAAAGCCAAGATGGTACTAACAGTAAAGTTGTAGCGTCGCTGTGACTGACTATAGCGGCCTATGTCTTCACATAGGAAGTTGCAGCATAGTCAGCAACGAAATACCTCTAGAAAAACTGTAAACCAATACAGTTACTGCAAACCGTTAACCAGTACGGACGAGACGCAAAACTCTCGAGGACCGAACAACAAAACCGACAACCTTGATCGCACTTAAGAAATAATTACGATGACGGTGTTCTTCAGCCCAGAGCTGCTTTGCAACTGAAGTGATGAAGATGAATGAATTTTTTTAATCATGTCGAGATTATTTTGTATGTAAGCACTTATGTATATCTTTAAGCTTTCTTTGTATAGTGTTTAATTTTTGGCTTTAATTTATTAAAATATATGTATGTATATGTAAATAAATTTTGGCAAATCTAAAATATCCTATAACAATGTGACTGACATTTAAGTCACATGTTTCTTTTCTATTGGGGTTTTTATAAAGAGCAGTCCAACCATAATCCATGATGTTAATTGTGACTCACACCCTAACGCTAACTTATTCACATAACTTAATTTGACTTTTCTGTTTTTTAAGAGCTAAAGGATGCGATACATCGGCACAATAACGCCAGTGCACCTCAAATATGTCTCGGCAATTTTCCCGAATCAAATTCATCAATACACAATGGTGTGTGAAGAGAACAATGGATGAACTCGCAGGTTTGACAAACAGAATTCCGTAATTATGCGCAGATAATTTTGAGTGTTGATATTCGTAGGCTGGCCTCGAGAATTTTCAAAAAAAGCTCCAATTACCTCATTTGTGGATAGGGCAGGCGCACTAAACACAGTTGCCCTGGAACAACGCAATGGTTTCGGATGTTTCAATCGCGGGTTGCGAGTTCTTGGCCTTTTTGCTTGTTGACGTAGCCCTTTAAATGGGAGTGGGCTTCATCGCTGCAAAAAAAAAATGGGATTTACAACGCGAAAACGCTCCAAAATCGTGTCACAAACTTTTTTTGTATAAATCAAAGTCACTGCCTTTCCCGCAAACTTCTTTCAAACAGTTCAATGTGTTTGGGAGTCATTGAATATCGACTCGCCCCTGGTCGTAGGACATTCACAGCCGAAGCAGTTGCGCGGTATCTTTACACTCATTAACGAATTATATTTACATTCGGTTCATCAATTATTCGCTGTATACCGAACTTTGAACAAAATTGTCGATGAGCAATTACGTAACAATCATTACTCTTAAACGCGCGAAGCTCACTCGACCACTGCGACATCGTGAATAACGAATCCGCACAATAGATAATTCCAGCTGCACCCCCTTCGCCCGCATCGATCGTTTACTACTTTTTGAAATAATGTGCTGGATTAACAAATTCAGTCATATCGTTTATCGATGTATTTGGAGAGACAATTTCAAACACAATCATTATTAAACTCACAGAAAATATATTTGAAAATTGTTTTTGCTTTGTAGTTTTGTGTTTGAAATTGTCTCTCCAAATACATCGATAAACGATATGACTGAGTTTGTGACACCCTGTATCAAACCCCAAACAACAGAATTTGATATCATGGACAATTAAGTAATTAATTAGGGTTATTGTTTTATATGAGCTGACTTTTTAGAGCGCCTCAATAGATGATTTGGATTAGAGTTGGACTTGTGCCCCTATGCCTTTATGTTGTAGGCACGGTGGCTGCCAAACACTTTAAATGCTTTTACAGAAAAGGGCAAAAGATCTTTGCTGTTTTAAATTTGTTAACAAAAAAAAAAAAAAAAATAAAAAAATTTAATTCATAACATTTGTTTGTTTGGTGATTCACTTTTTCAATGAACTTTATGACAGTCGCTATGCAAATAAGGTTGAAAGCAATGTCTAGAAACCAAATATTTTCTTTTTGGTTTCTTATTAATGATAAACTATTACAACACGACCAACTACTATTCTATCGATCATAATTTCTTTCAAGTGTTTGTATACACATAAAAATTTTTTTTTTCTTTTTTAATTAATTTTAATAACTATACTTTTTTGTATCACGTTCAATCTGTCGGCGCCAGCTAAAGTGCTAATTAAACATCGAGATACTCATTGTTTCAGAAAAAAGTTATGTTGAAAGCCGTAAAAGAGACAGAAACAGAAAAAAGGGAGGAGAAATTAAAGTTAATTAAATAATTTTTGAATCGTTTGTTACCAAGAAAAAACTGGCAACAAAGTTTAAAACGATGGTTGGTTGCAAGTGAACAATATGCAATAACAACAACAGTAGTATCGAACGCTGCCTCAACAAAAAAAAAAACAAAAAACAAAAAAAACCGGTGTAATGGTCAGGCAAACTCAAACTCAAACAACAAACGTCACTTACATTTTAGCACAACAAAAACAAAAAAGACATGTAAGTTCGAATTGCGGCTCCGCTGAAGCATAAAAACCGACTGAGGGAGCACAACATGGATACACAATTAAAGTCTCTTTTTTTTTTCTTAAATCACATGGTGAAGTTTTTGAAATTATAATCTTTTGTTGCAAGTTTGCTTTGGGGGATATTTTACAAACCAGAGTAATAAACTTGTAAAACAGGCTGCAGTTGTTTGAAGTTTAAAAACAAAGACAAAACTAAAACAACAACAACCACAATGACTTTAGTTTAAACCTGGTCAATGGTCAGTAAATTTCGAAAAAGTTTATTAAACTCGAAAATTTGTTATTACAAAAATGAATGATTCTGGTAATTGTTATTGCTGCATTTACGTATACAAGCGCCGGCAACACCAAGCAACATTTCCAGCAACATTGTTGCCTTTGTTGTTAAATAATTGTTATTACAATTATTTTTTTGCTTTAGCAGCTTATCATGATTTTGTTGTGTATGTGGTTTTATATTGTTGATAAAAAGGATATATTTAATAACCGGAAATTATGGGGAAATTGATTACATTAGATTTTGATACAACAAAAAAAAAAAAAAAATACAAAATTATTATTTTTTTCTTGTGGCTAAAAGCAACCTGTTTCATTGTAAACTTATTGCGTTTTAATTTGAAAAAGAGAGAAAAAAATCTATAATAACCATAAGAAAGCAAAATAAAATTGCAAAACAGAAAATGAAACGTTTAATATTAAATTTCAAATTCCATTAAATGTGTTTCTGGTGCTTCTTCAAAACAAATAAGTTATTGTATGAACAAATGTTTTAAGATCTATACACTCAATTGCTTGACGAACGTTTTCTTACAAATTACACTTGCAAAAAAATATATATACTCGTATTCACAGGAATTATTCAAACAAACAAAAATAATAATAATAATAATAATAATAATAATAATAATAATAATAATAATAATAATAATAATAATAATAATAATAATAATAATAATAATAATAATAATAATAATAATAATAATAATAATAATAATAATAATAAAATAAAATAAAATAAAATAAAATAAAATAAAATAAAATAAAATAAAATAAAATAAAATAAAATAAAATAAAATAAAATAAAATAAAATAAAATAAAATAAAATAAAATAAATAAAATAAAATAAAACAAAAATATACTTATATATAAATAAAATCCTCCAGAAACAGTAAAATTTTTCTATCAAGAAAGTTTTTTTATTATTGTTGTAAGAAATTCTAAGTACGAATTTCCAAAAATAGGTTACTTTGAATAAATTTTTTAAAATACTGAATTCATTTCCACAAAATTTGCACATTTTACTTTACATGAAATTATAATCTTTGCAGCAATATATTTTTATTCTTCTTAGCAGTTGTAAACTTCTACAAAACTGCAGTTTTCCACTTTGAAATTTCAGTTATTTCATAAAACTTATGATGTTTTTGTGTTGGAAAAAATGTAACACTATTTAAGGCAACATTTAAGTAATGCAAAAATTACAAATGTAACATTTTTCATCATCTCAATAGAACAAAAAAAGCAAAGCTGGCGTTAAATATACAGTATATATAAGTATATTTTTTTAAGAATTGAGTGTGACTTTATTACCTCTTACATATAAATAAAGGTAAAATATGTAACATTTTTTACCTTTTCTTATGCAACAATTATAAAAAAGATATACTTGTTTTTCGAAAAATCAAGGCAAAACAAATGCAACATGTTCGTTATGGAGATACACTATCACATTTTTGGCCAAGGATCGGAGTGAAAAACATGCAATCAGAGTGTAAAACAAATGCAACATTTTCGTTGTAGAGATACACTATCACACTTTTTTCCAAGGATTGCACTGTTTCCCAAAGTGCACATTTTAATTATATTGAATTTTGAGTAGATAAGTTTTGGCTTGAGGTCCTTTTTTTAATAAATTACAAATTCTTTATATAATTTATAAATCTATTTAAATATAGGATATTTCGGCCAACATTGTGGGTCATCCTCAGGGATTTCTTATATTTTACAAACAATAAGAAGACAAAATTTTTAACAATTTAACATACATACATTTAAAATAGGTTGTAGTGTCGTCAGATGTTTATAATTTAAAAACAATAAAATGTTTAACAATTTAACATACATACATTTAAAATAGTGTCATGAGACGTTTATAATTTAAGCTCTATTCAGCTACTAATTTTATTAATAATTACCAGCTATTTTATTATGTTTCTTTATTGTCTGTCTCTAATATAGACTCTACTCATATATATGTGTGCGCAATTATCTGTGTCTCTTTTGTAGTTGATGCATTTATCCGTTACGATATTAATAATATGAAGCATCTTTTGAAAATACCTCTTTCTGCAATTTTTCTCTCTTTCAAGTATTCTTACTTTGTTCAACTCTGGTATATGTCTTGTGACTGTACAATGGGCCGCAAGTAAATTTTGTATAAATTCATTAAAACTGAGATATTGTTGCACTTACTTTTAAATTCTATCGTTGTAAAACTCACCTACGGTTCTGTTTTTGTCCTACCGTAAGTAATACGTCTTGTAATGTTACACTTCCCAATATTAGGAAAACCTGCAACATTTTACAACTTTTCCCATGTAGGGTAACCAACTTTATTGACTCACTGGAGCATCGACGCAATGTGGGGTGCGTTTCTCTATTCTATTGTTACTACAATGGGTTTGCTTTGACGAGATTAGGGCTCTTGTTTCCGAAACTCGCAAATTTTTACGTAGCACGCGTTCATCGTCCAGAGCTCATCCACTTGTGGTCGATTGCCCGGGGAATCGTACTACGCGTTAGAGAGAATTAATTTTTCAGCCGTACGCTTCGCTTGTGGAATATTATAACGTTGAAAAGTTCAAGTCAAGTGTTCACAAACACTACTATTTCTTTCTCCTCCTCATAACCAATTTTCCTAGTTCTGATACAATGCACTGCATACGTAGGGGTCATCCCCTGAGTACTGGTCTAAGATAAAAAAAAAGAAAGCTAAGCTTAAAAAATATTAATTCTTGAAAAATTAAAAGTACAATTTCCAGATGCAAATATTGAAATGGATATTAAAAAAAATTAACACACGTATAACAACATATAGACAGGATTTTAGAAAAGTGCAAGCACGCCAAAACTCAGAAATTGGCCATCCGTACATAGCTTTTAAAACTATGTACGGATGGAAAATTGCAGTTCTTTCAATAATTTTTTTTTGTCCTAATTTTTCAGGATTAATATATATGTCACTTTTTACATGACAGTCATCTTTTTCTTCCAATTTTTCTTTTCTTGGTCTTTACACTGCAGCAGAAGACAATATGATAGCGCAGTATTTGTATATTGTCTTCTTGGTTTGTCTTTTTAAAATAGAATTTTTTACACTTGTATAGTGTGAGCTGCAAGTGTCAGACTTGAGCACTGAAATTGTGTGCTGTGTGGCCTTCATTAGCAGAATTGCAATTGTTTATTACTGCTATACAATTTTGCTTTTAGTGCTCGAAAAACTTTTCTTTTGTTTCTTGTTAAAAGTCGTTCAAAACCTTGTCCCGATATTAATGCTTTACAACTATACTTTGTTTCTAAGTGTAATAGCAAATTGTACAGATTACAAATTATCAAAATCGAACTATACCGCACGCATATCGAAAGAACATAAGCTTTCTCTCAATATAATAGCAAATCGTACAAACTGCATTTTATCGAAATCAAATTATACCACACACATAATTGGGAACCAGAAGCTTTTCTCTCAGTGTAATAGTAACTCGTACAAATTTCATTTTATCAAAATCAAATCATACCCACTAGCAACGCGGTGAACTGATTTTTTTTTCCTGTTAAAAGTCGTTCAAAACCTTGTCCCGATTTTAATGCTTTACAGTTATAGTTTTTTTCTAAGTGTAATAGCAAATTGTACAGGTTGCAAATGATCAATATCAAACTATAAAGCAAACACATCCGAGAACCTTTTCTCTTAGTATAAATTGCATTTTATCAATATCAAATTATACCACTAGCATTGCGGTGAACCAGGCAATTTTCTCTCAGTGTAATAGCAAATCGTACAAATTGCATTTTATCGAAATCAAATTATACCACACACATACTGGGGAACCAGAGCCACTTGCACATACTCGTTACACACATGAAACATATTTTCTTCTTCATTACTGATTTACAATTGTGTAAATAATTAAATGCAAGCTCTTGAGCGTGCTAAAAATTTTATTATTTATTTATGAAGAAAATGAAAAAAATAGTAAGAAAAATAAATTATGAGAAAAATATTAAGTAAAACAAGAAGAATTTGTTCGGTATTAAATTAAAAGAAAACCAGATATCTTCAGATAGAAAAGTGTTTTCTAATAAAATTTGTTTTCTTTTTTTCTTGCTTTCCTAACCCACTGACCAACAAATTGAGGCAGATGTGGTAAAGCAAAATAGAGCTTTTATAAGAACTTTTTTTATATAAAAAATAAAACTTTTTTTGCTTCAATGGCTTAAGTAGGGTTAAAAGTTGACGAAAACAGCTGCTTTAAGTGGTTTCAAAAATAAATAAAAAGTACTTTTCGTCAAATCTCTATGAAATCTAATCCCTATTGAATATGTTTAAGCATAGTGCGTTTGCACAAACCAACCTGCCACGGCGCCTAATAAGACATAAATTTCTAAATAAACAAACGAGTGAGTATTAAGCTAAAATCCCTTAAAATTCTCAGTAACAATAATAAACTTGACTGTCACCACAGTTTATCTGAAGATTTCTTCAGTATGAAACCAAATGCTGTTTTATACGGCGGGAAGCTTTCAATGTGATATTTCTTTAAACACAAAATTAAGATATTTTCAACTTAATTGAAATTATAATGTTAATTATTTATTTGTTTTCATCAAGTTATTTTTATCAAAACTAGCGCAATAGCAATATATACTTAAAGCTTTTTGTGTAAAGAGCAAAATACAGCTGAACATTTAATGTTTGCTTATTTGCTCCAATTCTTTTTAGTAGAAAGAAGAATGTTTGGCATTTGTAAGTGATTTTCTCGCCATATAAATTGAAACTGATGTAAAATTACTCGTACATCTAATTAAATAAGTTTATTTAAAAAAAATTGTATTATTGTTTTCTTTTAGGATTTCTTTTTTCTAAGATTTTGATTCTTAAGAAGATATTTCAAGGCGAAAAATATTTTAATGCGTTCAGAAATCGGGTTATTCGTGCTGAGGCTTGATTTATACTGTAAAATAAAACACAAATTTGAAAGCGAATTAAAAATGTTTCTTACACATCAATTTGTCTTTTCATTTTTAATAACGAAATTCGCTGAATCAGTTAATAAATTGTTTGAATGCGGACCTGTAAAGGAATGGTTCGTGGATTCAAACAAAAATTAAAAAAAAAAAAAATTAATTATCTAAAAGCACCTATTCAGCCCAGAACAGAAACAGAATTTATTTCTCATGAAATTTATATCTTACGTAAAGTACTTTTTTCAATTCAAATTAAAGAGAAAAGCTCAATTTTTGTCAAATTTACATAGAGAATTGAAGACTTGATTTTACTTAAGTGTTTTCAGTCATTAAAAAGAAGGGGAAAAATACAATGCATAACACTCCATTTTTGTTTATAATTGGAGGAAGGGGAAAAGTCAATAAACCCCCTCAGAATTTTCATTTGTAATTGGGCTGATTATTATAATTTTTTTTTTTTTTTCGACATCAAAAAAATATGATATTCAGAGTTATGTATTTAGATTTCTTTTATATGCGTATATACTCGTAAGCTCAAGATAAAATTCAATCTGTCTGTAATCAATCCCAGCGGTGTTAAAAAATGGGAAGAACGGATTTTTTAAAATTAACTACGGAGCGCTTGATTCAAGTATAGATTATTACAGCACTAAATATTTAATTTTAGACATACTTTATACTGAATCCATATCTGAAATAATCCGTAAATAAGATTGATTTAAGCAAAACTGAGATCGAACGGATTTTAAAATGTGATTGATGCTAAAATTTTCAAGCCGAATCCGTACTTGAAATAAGCTGAACAAGAGATTTAATAACACTCTCAATAATAATAATAATAATAATAATAACGCTCTAAAATAAAAAATGAGCCTACTAATACCAGGGCGCAATGATATTGAAGCACACACACAAACATTTTTTTTTTGTTCGAAATTGCGATCAAACGTCAGTTGTTGAAATTTCACCCAAATTCATCGATTAGTTTATTTGTTGTAGTGGTTTGAAGTAAGCAACTTTTGTGTTTCTTGAAAAATGGAGAAAAGTGAACTACGTGCAGGGATTAAACGCTATTATTTGAAAGGGAAAACGTCAAAAGAGACAAAAGAAAAGCTCGATAAACATTACGGTGAGTCTGCTCCGCCGGATTGGAGTAGTGTTTTGTCTCTCATTCTCTACACACGTCTTTTGTTGTTATGTATGTTTGTCCATTAATTGAATTCGTACGCAACTAAATTGCACCGGAATAGGTGGCAGGCCATATGCACAGCTTGCTACCTATTCCGTTTGTTGGTTTTTTTTTCTCTTTTTTTTACCGTTGTCCGTATTTTCTTTATATATAACATATATATACACTATTAATTTCATATGAAACCAAATTGCATCGGAATAGGTAGCAAGATGTGTACACGTGTTTTTTTATTTTCTATAAATGTACATATGTTCATTATTAATATCTTTTCAACGCATTTCATTACCTTGTAGTGTGGAAGATGTTGGACTAAATTTTGCTAATCTGAGCAGTGTCGAAGGTATATACACTGAGCACTGATCAGTTTTAACTAATTTAACTCCAACATTTTCAATGCTGTAATAGAGTTTCTTTTAGTCTTTCATGTTGTTATTGTTAAAGTTTAACTTCCACAAACACTACTCCCTCTTTTCTCATCATCAATCTATTTTCCTAGTTCCAGTACAATGCATTGCATATGTAGGGGTCATCCCCTGAGTACTGGTCCAAGATAAAAAAAAAAAAGATTACATGGTAAAATATCGGAATTGAATTTAAACGCGGCCGAACAAGCACTGCAACAGTACCATCAACAGGGAAGGCCAAAAGACGTAGTTACAGAAGAAAATATCAGGAAATGCATGTCAAGTTATGTGAGATTGTTGAAATGGTAAACATAACATATGAGTGTGTGTATTATATTTTGCATGAACATTTGCATATGAAAAAGCTATCGGCAAGAATGAGTGCCGCGTTTGCTCAGTGTCAAACAAAAACGAGTTCGACAGACCACTTCACAGCGATGTTTGGAATGCCGATTCGGCGCAAAATTTAAAAATTGGCATCGTCTTGTATTTTCGACGACAAACAGAATATGGGTGACTGTTTTACTTGTTTGGTTGTTATTTTGGATCTGTAAAATACGACAATATTTTTTAGCAAAAGAAGTTAAAACATTTACGTTAACAAAAAAAACTTCTCCTTAATTTTTTTGGCATTAAATGAGATTAACTAATTTTACTCAAATCTTAAAAATTTTATATAAACTATAGAGTTTTGAATAATATTATTTTAAATGTAGCATTGCCTAAAACATATTAATGCGTGAAATATTTCATGAAAATTTTCAGCATCCTCCTCCATCAACGGCAAATCAATAATAAGCCGACGATATGCGCCAACATCTGTGCATATAAAACTTTAGAAATATGTATCCACAAAATTTTGTACGACTCTCAGACAGCCAATCATTTAACAACAATAAAATTTCACTTAAAATTATTTGATTACATGTGTATTACAACTGTCAATCAAACAATTATTCTTTTTTTGTAGTTTTTTATAATAAACGTTTATTAAAACATGTTTATTAGGTCATACAAATGTTACCCAAAGATTTGCTCCATAACTCTCTTGTTCTGGTGGCAGATTGTTTACATGTGGTTTAATTTTTGGACAATTGAATGATTGACAATTACATTTTTTTAAATTTCAAATTGTTGGTTTATTATTTAGACAGTTATTATTAATCAAGAATTTATAATATTGTCATTCAATTGCATTCCACAAACTTTGAACTTTGAAACTTTTTAGGCTACATACATATTATACATTTAAGAGCTAAAAAAGCAATTTAAATGATAAAATTTATAAACCTTTCTACTCTTGGTTTATAAATTTTAACATTTATATTGCTTTAGGAGATAAGAACATTGAATGAAACGTAAGGTTTATTATGACATTAAAAATGTTTTTGTTTTGTTTTTTTTTTTTTTTTGAGACGATTTGTAACACCAATTGCAGCACAAATTGCAAGTAATCAAGCCGAAATCAACGTTCCAATTGGAAAATTCAATTCTGACAGCTCGTAAAGTAGTAAACTTTACTTAGTTTGCTTAGTAATATCGGCTCCAAAACAACTGTTACGGCCTTATGTATAATAAAAAAAACTTATGCTAACTAACTTGCTGCTATATTTCCCTTATGGGAATTTACACACAAAAAACTTAGCAGCCAGTTAGTTAGCATAAGGATTTTGATTATACATAAGGCCTTAAAGGGCTCACACCTTAGCTACTATCACATCAATTTAGCGACTTCTCTATTTATTTTATCTCTATTTAATTTATCTAGTTAGATTGTTTTCTACCATAGTGAACATAACATTTCATTGTGCAATTACACCGGGGAGCTGGTTTTGCCTTGGTGTACATCTAACTAGGACACTCTGATTTCTGGGGCATAGAGCTCTAGAAGTTCCTCGCTTGTTGTGAGGAATAATACTTTAGAAAGCCGCATAACTTATGTTGTGTTGAACTTCCGAAACTCTTACCAAGGGCTAATTGGCAAAACGGGGAACGACAAAGCCCACGAGATGATCTAATTGCTGACCATCTAGGCTCTGTTCACAGTTAATGTTGGCTTAAACCTAAATCGCAGCAAAGGTAATTAATTTGCCTGATAACTATGGTAAGGAACCAGAAGTGATAGTTAGGCGGCGAAATGAGTAAGGGCTGACGCTCCTAGTGGACCTCGGCCTACTAACTCAAACCTTGTCTTCCGTTGCCTGTCTAGGAAATTGCGTACGGGAGGTAATAGAAGGTTTAAGCTCCTCAGCAAGAGGTTTTTTTCATATGGCTACAAATTTAAATATCGGGGGTCGCAGGCGAATCATGAATAAATCCACTGTGGAGCTGTTTCATCACCAGATAAGGCCGTCCAGACTGGACGGCCTTATCTGGCTGATGTATATCAATTCCATATTCAGTTCATGGCGCAATATTAGCGTTCCTGCTTTAAAGCTTCTACTTAAACAAATTACCATAAAAAAAGCTTTTCAGCATTTGAACTTACATTGTAAAGCAATAGGTCTGCAGGTAAAACTCAAAGCTTATATAACATTGCCTCATGATTTTGTTAGTTTCTTTATACAACTGAGCTTTATTCACAAAAAATTATAAACAGCTTGTTTTTATGCTTCCCAGCAGGCTATATGTCGACATTTCATAAGAGCTACCCTAATCATCAGCAGACTTTGGAAGTTTTTGAAAGATATTCCCAAACATTCAGCTTTATATCCCAACAGTCTAAATAAATTAATCAAAATGTAAAACGAAAAATTCTTTAATAATACCTGTCAAAACACAAAAAAAAAGTAGAGACATGTGCAAAAGAAAATACTTGTTTTATGTGGTTTGACAGGTATTAGTAAAACATTTTTCTTTTTAAATTCTCAATAATTTATTTAGATTGTTGTGTTATAAAGTTGAATGTTTGAGAATATCTTTCAAAAATTTCCAAAATTTACTGATGATTAGGGTAGCGCTCCTATGAAATTTCAACATATAGACAGCTGGAAAATATAATAAACCAGTTTTTATTTTATATTTAATAAAAAGTTTCCTTTAAAATTTGAAGTTTTACAGTTTTATATTGACCCATTTGTTTTGTGATGTATAAAAACTAGAGATTTTATTTCGGTTTAGATTTTTCTTAGACATAATATGTACCGAAAAATGGAATAAACAAAAAAAGATAACTGAAACTTAACAAAAAATAATAATTTTAAACAAAATATTAATTACCAAATTATGACATTACTTTTAAAAATTGCATGCGTTTTACGGTTTGTGATTTTTCTTTGCATACAACGAAAAAATATAAATACATATTTGTGTATGTATACTTGTATGTAGATGTATGTTTATGATTATGTGTAAGTATATAATTTTGTTGATCTTAATATATTAACCACAAAAAGGAACCTACAAATTAAAATAAAACTACAATTAAATCAAATTTTAAAGAGAAACTTGAAATGCCTTGAAAGCTGTTTGAAGTTTTTTTTTTAACTACTATAAGCAAATAAATCAATAATTTTATGTTTAACTACGAGTACTATCATATTGGAGAAAAGCTTTCATTATGCTTTTTTGACAAAGCTAATAAAATTAAGCAAAATTCATTGGCGAGCTTTAAAGTTCTGTTGATTTACTTTAAGAGATGTATAATTTGCATGGGAGAGTGGAAAATATTTTATAATTTTTTTAGTGAAGATAAAATCATTTTGAGCAATTTATTTAATTGCAAATGGTCTTAAAATCAATGCTATAATTTCTGCCTGCTGCCTTTTCAATGGCTTAATAAAAGAAATCAAAAAATCTTGCCACAAATTCGTTACAAAATATAAAATTTCTATTATAAAACATCAAAAACCACTTGACTCAATTATAATATTTTATATACACACGAGTACATTTAAGAGACATACAACATAAGAAAGATACAAAATCTTCATTCATGTTTTCTAAAATCATTTCTATTTGAATATAATTTTAATGAATTATTTCATCAATTACGTAAACTAAATAAACGCATCTTCCATTCAGCGAGCATGTGTCAATCTGCGTCAAGTAAAATAAGTTTAATAACACTTGAAACAGTTTTAATTAATTGGGTCAGTCATATTCATAGAAAAGTTAGAAGGCAAGAAGTGACCGAAATGTAAATAGTGCAAAGAGCAAGTTTTAGATGTAACAAATTTTGATTTGAAACAAAAATAAAGTGCTCTTGACATAGAAATGAAACTATTTTGTTTTTACTCAATGTTTGTAATAAAAACTTAGCAAATATAGTAGATTTTTTGGAGCAGATAGAAAACATTTGGCAATGAGCTTTTAAGCGTTGCTTAAAAATCATTGCTCAAAAGTAGATTTCTGAAACATGCACTATTTGTATAAGGAATGGCTGCTTTGAAAGCTTTTTTAGTCTCAAATATTGTATAGCTATGTACACACGGTTGTCAGATGTTACAATATTGTAAGATCTGGCAACATGCTGACAATGTAGTGACAATGAAAAATTGTCCGGCTGAAGTAAATTGTGTGTTCAGACAATCGTAAGAAAATCTTACAATTTCATTGTCAGACTAGGGTCTGACAAATAATTCATCTGGCAACAAAAATTTTCAGTTCATACGGTTGTCAGATTGTTAGATGAAAAAAATTGCCAGACATGTTGTATGGCATTGCCACTTATGTATCTCAATAACCATCTGATTGGCAGTGTTGCCCATCAAACTTTTTTCTGACAATGATGCCATTGTCAGGTGCATTAATTTTATACATATGACAATTAAAACTGAGCTTACAATACCAGCCAATTATCTGGCAATGCCGACGAAGAGTGTTCTCACGATTGTCAGATGCCTGACAACAGTGTCATCTTACAATTGATTGACAATGGTTTTTCTGACAACGTTGTAAGTTAAAAATTGGCAGTTCACACGATTGTAATACATTTTCAGACATTTTCCTGTCTTTTTTAAGAAGACAGTTGTGAAAAATATTTATATCAGCACTTGCCTTTACGGCCTTATCTTAAGATGGACCAGTTCCACGGAGTGAATTTTTCACGATTCACCAGCTCCCCTGTATGGCTTCCTAGGCTCACACAGGTAGCAATTTTTGCCATATGTGTGTATCCATATGAGCAAATTCTTGTTGAGGAGTTCGGGCCTTCTGGTCCCTTCTGTAAGCAAGTTCCCAGCAATCAATGGTTGACAAGGCTTACTGAGTTGGTAGGCGGAAGCCCACTAGCAGCATCAGCCCTTAAATCAACTCACCTGTCAACTATCACCACTGGTTCCTTACAGTACAGGTATCTGTTGTAAAGGCAACAGACCTTCAGGAGGTTATTAGTCCCCGAATAAAAGCCACACAACAAGCAATTATCCAGGATACTAACATCCCCTTCTTGCGTTTTAGGTTTTACCCACAGCCAGAGCGTTTTAGCCAAGGTAGGCACCTCAACCATGATCAGCCCGGGTTGAACAGCAAGCAGAACCAGCCCGGGGCCATGCTGATCCCCGTTATGTGATTTTAAACCCTTGGTAAGGGTTTCAGAAGACCGACACAACATAAGTCATGCGGCTTTCTAGAGTTTTATTTGCTACAACAAACGGGGAACTTTACCCGAAACACAGAATGCCCTGGTTAGGAATACGTCGAAGCAAAACCTGTTGTCCAGGGGGGCTTCAAGTAGACAATAAGAACAATCAGAATATTTGAAAACAATAAAACCCACAAACATGTCTTAATAATAAAGTTAAAAACTTATTGTTGTTTACTGCCAAGGTAAACGTGGAACAATTCGTGTTTCTAAAACAAAATATTTAATTATAGCTGCTACAATTAAGCTTGTGTTCTTTGTTTGCATCTCAATTTTTGTTCGTTTCTAACTCAAACATAATTTAATTTACTATAAGCACGAAGCAGCGCCAAGTTTCTTTTTAAGATACATAATTGTTCACATTTATTTCGCCATTAAAAGTGAAGAAATTCATTTTCGTTTTCTTCTTTTTGGTTTTTGCTTAAATTAATGTCATTTTAGCTAAATGTATCAAATTTAATAAAGTCTTTATTAATGGTGTCACTTCTATCATTCTTCTTCACATTTTGTTTAATTTTCTTTTGCTTGATCAAAAAATTATTATTTTTTTTGCTCATAATCTTTATTTTTTATTAGTTTCTTTATTAACATGATGGTTAAAAAAAACTGACGATTATTATGTTGATTGTTGTTAATTAAAGTGTTCGTTATCATTGTCTATTTAATCTTTTAAAAGTATTTTGTTGTTTTTATTTGAAAGAAAAAATATAATTTTAGTTTTTTTGTATTTCAAATGCATGAGTCGTGCTTTTGTTGTTGAAATCTTTTTTATTTGCGGTTTTTGTATCTTTTTTCTTATGAATTAAATTGATATTAATAAAAACCAAAGTGCAGACTATTTATGAAAGTTTTTATTTCATAGTTGAGAAAATGTTTACTTTAAATTATAAAGAAAATTAAAATAAATCAAAATAATTAACAAAATATATGCACAAATATACATTAGGGTGTATCACAAAAAAAAAGAGTTTGAAAGCTTATAGAGTCGAGTATTTTTGAAATTTTTTTCAGATTTTTCGGAATAGGTTTAGAAGTTGCTTAGGTCGAACTTTCGTTTCAAATCAGGGTTGCCGACCGTTTGTCTTACTTTACTCATGGCTGGGTCAATAACAGTGATGTTTCAAGCTTTTGACGAAATATTTTTAGAGAGTTCCAAGCTTTACAGTGGAGGCTAGACACATAAATTCATAATTATAGACTTGTATCAGTAACATCAAAAAATATGAGATATCTTACTACATTAAAGACTAAAGAGGAACTAATATGATAATTTGTTGATTTATTGATATATAAACAAATTACGAGTATCAGCCGAATGTATGCCTTCGTAGTTTTCACCAAGATTTTTATAGTATACACGAAGAATACTCATCTTACGTGTGAGAGAGAGCATCGCAGATGCTGAATTTGTTTTTTCAAGATATTTAGAGTTAACTGATCTTTTTTTATAATATTAATAGAAATGTCAAAACCTCTAACGTGTTATGTACTCGTACAAAATGTATGGAAAAATTTCGGAAAAATGTAAAGTAAGATACATAAATGAGCAAGATTATTGCCGAAACTTCTATTATTATAGGAAGAAATAAAGCTTTGACATTTTCCTTTTAAATTGAATACTCAAATGTGAAGAAAATTATGGTTTTGTTGCAAAGTTCTGAGGACAAGACAAAACAACGGCTAACAAACCCGACTTTATGAAATATTTTGACTTTAGTAACCTACAAATCTTATCCAAAAAAATCAGAAAAAATTCTCAAAAATGCTTCATCCTATAAGATTTCAAAACATGCTTAAGCACCCATGAAAACAAAAAAAAAATTTTTTTTGGGCAACCTAACATATACATACTATGTAATGTAAAATATTGAAAACACTGTCAAGAGAGGAATTTGCAGGAGTCGTTATATAAGAGTTTGTTTCTGATAATGTTTCATTTAAAAATAAATATAGTTTAAAGGACACGCTTCGATATCAAACCAATTATCCATATAACTAGATAATTATCCATATAATGCGATCTGAGTTTTTTTCTTGGAATTCCCGTAAACGGCTTTAGGAATCCACTTCCCGGTTTTGATTCGGTTTGCAAAGCGGTTACGAGTTTTTTGCGAATTCCCAAAGTCGGCAAAAGGAAACATCACAATCCCCCCCCCCACTTTCTGAGAAGCAATACGGCAACTTCAATTTTCGCACTAAAGCGAATGGCCGTTTAGAGTTCAAATGCATGTTACACGGCCAACACGTGCACCGATAGTGAAAAAACGGTTAAAAACCGGTTGGCGAAGTGGTTTCGAATATTTTGGGAATTACCAAAATCTGCTTCAGGAATCCCCAAAATCCCCCACTTCAGCGAAAGCTATACGGCAGCTCCAACTTTCACACTAAAGCGGCAACACTGTATATGTAGTTTTGTATACGTACACATATATAATAATCAATCATGGGTTTTGAGTGTTACAAACATACAAACAAACAAGCATACAAGTGAAACTAATATAAACGTGTTAAAAATCGTTTAAAAAAAAAATTAAAACTAATTTTTCTCTATCTGTATAATTTTTAGGAAGTGGCTAAATTTAACAGGTTTATCTACAAAGCCATTTTTTTATATGCTACATGCATAAATACACTCATACATACATGTGTTATGTATCTACAGCAATCTCGGGTAGTTAAGCGGAGAAAGCAATTAAACGAAATTGTATAATTACTTCGATGAGACAACTAGCTATTATTATTACTTCACTGAAACAATTGCATAATTGTATTAAATTATTTCTTCGCAATAATTACATGAAACTTTTATGTATATTTAAATATATTAATACAAAATTATTTAATTAACAATTATATTCTTTATTATTACTACCGATGATTAGATTAGCTTCTATGAAATATCGACATATAGCCAGCTAGGAAATATAGAAAACAAGCTGTTTGTATTTGTAGATTGGTATCAATATTAGAAGCTAATACAGTAAATAAGCTCAATTAATATTTAAGCTTGCACTTTTACATGAAAAAAAAAAAAAAACAAAGAAAACCTACAGGGAGTGTTATATTTGAGGTAAATAAACGCGAAATGTATTTAAACGTGGGGAAATGGAAATTAGCCAAGTATGAATGTAATATTTTTAAGGGAATTCAAGTCTTTTTTCTGAGGTCAGACAAGGCTCTGTTTTTGTAAAGATCTATTTATCTATTTAGTAACTATACAGTTGCAAAGTAAATTTGCAAAGTATAGGATGCACAGCATGGGCGGGGTGACAAAGACCATAATGCCCAAGATGGTATTAACAGTACTTTTGTAGCGTAGCTGTGACTAACTATAACGACCTATGCCTTCACATAGGAAGTTTCCACGTGGTTAACAATGAATAACCTCTAAAAAACTGTAAACCAATACAGTTAGTTGAGGCAAACCGTTAACCAGTGCGAGCGAGACGCAAAACTCTCGAAGACCGAACAACAAACACAAGCCTGACCGCACTTAAGAAATAATCACGATGACGCGAGAGCTGTTCTTCAGCCCAGAGCTGCTTTTGTAAAGATTTTTTTTTTTTAATTTTGTCTTTTAAGCACCGAACAAACCAAAGTTATATAGGCTGTCCCTGTCAAGCCGAAACAGAGTGCAAGATTGATTGTAACCATCATGAGGAAAATCAGAAATATTTGTTTAAATACAAGGGTTGTGCGAATTAAAAACATTTGAACTGCCTAACAATTTTTTAGCCCTTTTACGGTTTGATGTTGAGTTCAGGGATACCCTGTATAGTATTAAAAAAACTGGATTTTAGTAAATAAAAAATAAATAAATTTTAGAATAAAATTGGTACTCAATTTTAATCTAAAATGGACGAAAATTAAAATATAATAGCTTGCACAAAGGAATTTGCGTTATTCCATTTATATAATAGTGGAGTATATTTTTACCTCACACTAAGGAAATACAGCCAAATATGATATACCTGTAATTGCAGATACATATATGCAAGCTCTATTGCACAAGTTTATTTGTAAGAGCAGCTTTCACATTTTCGAGAATTTTTGTTACAAGAGCTTAGAAGCTTTAAAACGTATTTTCTCTGACTAATTAGCTTTTAGGAACTTTTTTGACTTTCGAGCTTTTTTCAAACTTTATTCAAAGTTATTTTATTTATAATACAAATTAGGTATATGTTGTAAATTTTTGATGAAAAAGTTATTATTCATATGATTGAGTTTTTTATTCGCTATTATTTTAGCTTCTAACATTTTCAATTGTTTGAATTTTTATTCTCTGCTTTTCAATACTTTCAAAAAGCAAATCGTAGCAACCAACGATTGTTCATTTGTTTGAAAGGTGTAAAGAAATGTTAGAGACGTGTATAAATAAAAAAGCTTGTTTTTTGTGTTTTGATAGTTATTATTATAGCAAGCTATTTATAATTTTATATTGGTATAAATTATTCATGTGTTTTAATACCAAAAATTCTTTTAAGTCTAAATTATTTTATATACGTACTTACAATCGCTCATTTACTCTAACACTACGGTCCTTTATACTGAGCCAATAATTCATTCAAATGTCTTTTAAACTGTTTTTTTGGATACGAGTACATGTATGGAAACTAAAAATTTGGAAAGTGTTTTTCTCAAAACAAACTTTTTTGAGTTGTGATGTTTTTTTTTTTTTTTGCAAATTAGTGATATATATTTAAAAATATTTTAATTTTTGTCATACACTTATTAAATAATACCTACATATGTACATTTGTTTTACTTTCAAAATACAACACACAAATTTTATACATAAAATTCTTGGCATAAAAAATACTTAAATTAAAAAAACCGTATTAAGTCAGACGTCACTTTCTCAAACAACTTGCCCGGTGCTTTTGCATATCAATGATTAAAAATTGTGATTTTTTTTTTCGTTTTTGCTACATTATAATAAATGTTCCTTTAACAAATACACAAAAAAACCGGCAGCCACCTAAATAAGTAAAGAAAGCATTAAAATTTAAATATTCAAAAACGAAAATAAAAAAAAGATAATTTTAGCAAAAAAATTTTCAACAAAAGACAGATATGAGCACGCAAATGTAACACTGACCCATTTAAATTTTCTTTTTTGGCAAAATATAAATAAATCTTAAAGAAAGAACGGAATTTATGTTATGAAAAAATTAAACAGATTAGCAGAAAAATAAAATATTTTTGAAATAAAAATAATAGAGTAAAAATAAAGTCGAATTTCTAATATAAAAATTAAAATTAAAAAAAAGCGATCAATTCAATATGTCGTCAGTTACAACATTATTTAAAAAAACCGATCATACATTATTATCTATTGGAGCACAAAAAGCTCAAATACTGGCCAACGTATAAATTTAAAAGTTTATTAACCTTTAAATGTTGCTCTTAAGCTGTTGCTGATATTTAAGTGCGTGAATGAGTTTGCAACGAATGTTCGGATAAATAGCTTAAGCATCGTTATAGTGATCATTCAGACAAAACTAATCATGATTTAAATCATCATCATCATCAGCGTAATGATTGCCCTGATCATGAGCTTAAACTTTAAGTTTTATTTATTAATTTTTTTCTTTTATTTCTTTGTTATTTTTTGTGACAACAGTCTGTTCGTTGAAAAAGGCAACTTGTTTTTTAAAGATTTGCTTTGTTTTTCAAAGATTGTGGTCCGAGTTTGCGTTGAAATCCACAACCAGTTGCAAAGACTCTGTTTGCCTAATAAAATGTAGAAAATTACTGACTCTTTAAAGCTGACTGACTTGACTGACTGACCATGATCTTCGATTTGATGCGAGGCACAAAAAGTATTTTTAAATGAAAAAACACACATACACATACACATCACCATTACACAACACATTTAATCAGCGTTGGATTGGTCGTTGACAGTATAGGGCAACTAAATAGATGTTAACTATAAAATCACAGTTGTCATACTTAGTCCATGCTTTCGATTTATCAAGCAAATTTATAAGTATAAAATACACTTAAGTGATTTTCATATAAAAAAAAAAAAAAAAAAAATCAGACAGTTCGCTTGCTTGTGTTGATCAAACATTCCATTACTTTATAGAAGTTAATAAAAAAAACCAGCAAAACGGTCTAGTCTTAACAACACTAATGAAGTTTTACATTTGTGTAAATTCTTTCCAGCTCATTATGAAAGATTTCACAATTTATTTGCAGTATATTGAAAGCCATATCAGAAAGTGACTAAAAATGATTAAATGTAAAATTCGAGCTATTAAAATGCCACAACATTACAAAAAAATAAGAGCAATAAAAGCCAACGAACCCAAAGGTACACCTTATATCCTGAAAAATCCACAAACGCACCGCAATGTAGTAATGCCAGTCATAGAAAAAAGCATTTTCATATTGATGACGGCAAGTCGTGAGAGGTATGACATCAATATTATGTAAATCAAGTCTGCCCAGCCCTATGCGCTGGATACTCAATTGTTTTTGTAAATGCTATAGGGCTGTTCTCTTTAATACACAAAATACTGCGCTCAGCACTAGCAATGAAAAATACACATACAAAAAATATATAAGAGGAATTCGTCTTATATATTTTTTTGTTTGTAAGACGAATTCGTCTTATATATTTTTTTGTCGTTCTTCACTGCACACACACACACAAGAGCTAAGCAACAAAACTTTCGCATGTTTTGCTGTTAAACATTGACGACAGCGATTATCAGGATGAATACTGTTTTTGTAAATGTTTTGCTTTTTACAACAAAAAATATTAAATAAAAATAGTTTTTCCTTAAATGTATTGGTGGTTACTCTTCCATATTTAAATTGTGGGCACCACTGAACTAAATGACAAAAGTCGTTAGAGAATTTTGTCATACATTTCACTAATAATAATAATAATAATATGTACATCTAATTTGTCAAAATTGATTTAAAGAAAAGGATATGTATGGACATATTCATAAAAATTTAAATGAATTCGAAATGTGCTTTAGTCAATAAATTCCATACAAAATTTTACGAAAATTCAATTCCAATACATTTTATTTTTTTATGAATATGCACAATAGTGTTTTAAAATTTTCTATTTATTGTGGAGAAAAAAAATTTGTTGTTGAAATTACTCGTATTATTATTATTACTTTTTTTTTTAATTTAAATTAATTATTAAGAAGTAGAAAAATATGCATCACATTGATGTAAATTTGTAATCATAGGTAGTATTGTTTAAGCAAAGACAAATAAGTATAACTATAAAGAGAATAAATATTCGTATATGAACTATAATATTACATATCATATTGATGAGACTTATAGTCTGTTTATAGGACACGACTGAGCTCACTCGTGACGAGCCAATTCATAGACGAGTACGAAAAGAATTGGCTTTGTAAAACGCGACATGATCGTAACATGCAACTTACGTAAATTCGTGTATATATCCAACATACCAGTTGATACATTAACAAGCAGAGCTCCCCCATTTGATGCGAATCAGCATGCACGAATGATTCTTGAAACGCCGATGCATCCACAAAGAGTGTCTGTTTAGTGCAGTTTATGAGCTGGCGGCGTCATCGAGGCGTAGTTCTTCGAATGTGAGTCAGCCAAGCAGTTACCGTGAATGGTGTTCGCCATCGCGATATGATAACGGACTTCTTGTGGCCAGAAAATGATAATATGGAGTTGGAAAATATGTAGTTCTAACAGGATGGTGCCAGTCGCTCTACTCAGTCAATGAAACAATAGCTTTCTTGCGCAAGAAATTCAATGAATGTATTTCCTCCCGTCGTAGTGACGATGTTAAGTGACTGCCACGGCCAAGTAATTGGACACCGCTGGACTTCTATTTTTCGGGAATATTTAATAGCAAAAGTATATGTGATTAAGCCTAAAACCATTCAAGCACTAAAGGATGGGATAACTCGGCATAGTAACAACATTGCACTTCAATTATGTCTCACGAGGCTTTGAAAATATGAACCATCGGATAGGGTTATGCCACCAAAAGCGTGGCAAGCATTTGGCCGATAAAAACAATCATAATAACAATCTTAATTCTCTGAAAAGTTTTTGTTTTGTTTACAATTAGTATCGTGCGTTTATTTTTCAAAGCTTCTGATTACTAAAACTATAAAATAAACTTTAAAGCTTTAATAAGTTTGTTCAAAGTTTTCCAAATGGAAGTGTTGAGAAGCTTTATCTTTATTTATGTGTTTAACTTTTTTTTTAATACGAGTACAAACAAACAGATTGATTCAAATGTTCCCTAGCTGCTTTATAAAGGAGCTACTCTAATCATTAGTAGACTTGGTAACCTCGGAATGATATTCTCAAGCAGTAAACCTTATATCCCAACACTCTAAATAAATTATTGAAAATTTAAAAAGAAAAATGTCCTTTGTGTTTTGAAATACGGGTGTCCGCCGGGAGAGCATACTTATTTGTTTTGCCGCCATTTTGGCAAACATTAATCTTGACTGTACATGTTTGACAGTCGTGAAGTAGGCAAATTTATTATGGAAAAATATTAGATAAACGTGTTTTAATCTTTAAAATATTTTATCAAAATCAATAACTGGTTTTCATGAAAAAGAATCATATTAGGTAACCAGGCACATTTTTATTTAAATGGATATGTGAATAAGCAGAATAATCTGTTTTGAGCAATGGAAAGCCGTAAAATTATTCATCAATCACCTTTGCATCCATTAAAAGTGACAGTCTGGTGTGCAATTTAGTCAGGAGGAATCATTGCACCTTACTTCTTTGAAATTGAAAACGGCGTAACGATAAGTGTGAATGGAGAGCGATATCGTGATATGATTGAATACTTTTTAACGCCACATCTGCAGGTTTTGGGCTTGATGTACCATGTGGTACCAACAAAACGGTGCTACATAACATACAGCAAGGATTACAATGGAATTACTTCGAGTAGTATAGCTTCCCAGCGGACACACTGAATACTGGAATTTTAATTATAAATTGCAGGAATTTTTCAAAACATTTTTATTTCCAGTTGTCTATATGCGGACATTTCGTATGTGCCGTCGTACACATGTCGCAACACAGAGTCTGATCTGAATGGCATTCTTTAGGAAAAGTAAAAGTGCAGCTTTTTAAAAGCTTTATTGCACATGATTCAAAACTTAATAGCTCAAAGAAGTAAATGCTCGTTAAGAAAAAGAGTTTATAAGTAAAATGTTTTGTCTTCTAAATTTCCATAAAAACTAGATAATTTATCATCTGCCAGTTAAGCCGGCTTAACACTAAATGTTTTCTCAGTTTGCCTTGTCGCAAAAAAATTGCTTTTGTTGTCTTGTTTCACAGTTTTGGTATCTTGGTCAAAATATTATAGGTAAAAATTTCTTATTTTGTATGTTGAAGGCCATAAAATTGGAAACGTATTGCTTTTTGAGAATACGGCCTACAATGTTTTAAAGAAAAGTTTTCTATTTTTATGACGTTTTTTTTTTATTCATCAATTTTTTTTATACTTTTTTTATAGTTGTTTCAGTAAGAAAAACATAAAAATCCAATTTGTTAAATGATTTAAATTTACTTTTAGATTGAAATTGTGTTTGTTCTAAGAACATTTGACTTAAGCAGTGTCTACAACAAAAACGTCAATAACAATTCGGACGTCTGTTTCACAAGTCATTTGAGCGTGTGGTTAGTACACTGCACGACCAGGTGATAAGGTTACTTATTACCTAGGGTAGGGTTTGATCAGAAAATAAGAAAACTTTCCCTTTGCCACCAAAAAGCTTCCTTATTATTTTGTCTTCCATCAAGCTTTTTGACCGCCAGCAATAGTCTTTTTTCATAATGAAATATATTTTATAGTCCAGCAACAAAAACAAACACAAAAAACATCTGTGCTAAGAGTAATATATATTTTTAGTCGTCAATGCATGAAAAGAAAACGCAATTGGTTGATGTGTGCTTTTGTTAAAATATAAAATTAATATATAAATTTTCTACATCATAATATTATTAAAATATTGAGTATATTTTTAGTATAAATAAAAATTTCACGCGTACTTAATTGTTTGTAGAATGGTTTTTATATT
This sequence comes from Thecocarcelia acutangulata, assembly GCA_914767995.1. Lineage (NCBI taxonomy): Eukaryota > Metazoa > Arthropoda > Insecta > Diptera > Tachinidae > Thecocarcelia > Thecocarcelia acutangulata. Next base: position 17,868,539 of record OU612097.1, read on the forward strand.
TTAAAATGTATAGTTTCTAGATCGGTTTTAATCATTTCGGTTGCAATTCATTTGCGGTGATTCGTGTGTGTGTGTGTGTGTGTGTGAGGAGAAAAGAGGGAATATTCAATGCCAACAGTTATGGCTAAGTTTCTAAATTAATTTGATATTTTTATTGTTGATGTGATTTATGCTACTGGAAATCATCATGCATGAGGCCAAGAAATGCTCATGTTTATTTTAAAAAATACACTTAAGGAAGTTTTTGAGTAAAAAAGATCTGAACGCAATTTGAGAAAAATTGAGTTTTTAGCGGGATTCTCCATACAATTTAATATTAAAAATCGCTGTAAAATATAATAACGACCATTAAGTAGAAATATGTATATTTTAAATCAGTGATGCTCATCCCATAAAATTAATTTAAAAAAAAAAATTGTACTCACTTGTTATGCTCTTTTAAAGAGCATTCATTCATTTATTAAGTATTGTGGTTGGGCGAAGCCCAGTAAACTTACGCGTTTCAATTACAATTGAACATAAAAAACACAAGTTCAAAAATATGTATATAAAAACATACTCGTTCACGGAATGGGAAGCGAAAAATATTTTATGATCAATGATGCCTTTCATAACCTTTTATGTTAGAAAACGTTTAAAATATCCTACTAACTCCCAATTGTTATGCAAGTATTATATTAACAGGGAAAATTTAATTTAAAATCTTCAAAGCGATTTCAAAAGTTATAAAGGGCTATAAAGCTTTGAATTGACAGCACTTTTTTAACTTGAGGTCATTTTGCCAGCTGTTAAGTAATTTACGTTTAGTGTGGTTTTGGCATATCCACATGAATGGACTGACACCTGAAAGCTTCTAAATTCTACAAACCAATGATTGTCGTTGATCCCGATTTTCATAAATAAATTTTGTTTGTGTTTTTGTTGGCGCTCACTTTTGCTTAAATGAGAACGTGGAGAGGTGATAATCTTCAACTGAATATTGAGACACAGTTAGATTTAGAAAAACTGAGTGTTTGGGGAGCTTAATGGCTCTATGAGCTGATGGAAACATTGGCCCCTACTTTATTAAAAACGAGGCCAGACTGTAATACTCAATGGTGACCGCTATAGAGCCATGATTACAGACTTTTACGTTCACTGATGGAACAACTATGAATTGTAGCTGTGGTTTCAACTCAGGGCGGCGCAACATTTGTGGGCTAGTAAATTGGTTTCCAATATCATGCAATCTAACATCGCCAGACTATTTTCTGTGAATACGTGAAGTCGCTGGTCTAGGACGATATAAACGATTGACCACTTAAAGGGCAACTTTTGCCGCGTTGATACCAATATAAAGCCATAAATGTTGGAAAAAGTAATCGAAAATTGGACTTCCGCATTGTATTGCGTCCGAGCCAGCCGGGAGGTTATATGCCGGAAGTCATACTTAAATTATAATGCCAGAAGATTATCCTTCGAATAAACTAAATCTCAAGCCAATTTCAAAATTCATGCCTCTATAAAAAAGAAGCTTTAATAAGCATGACGCGTGGTATGTAGTTTATTTTTTTTTTTTTTCATAAAAGATCTTCAAATTGAGTTTAAAGCATTTCGGCAGTTTTTTTTTTATTATTATTATTTTTTATTATTATTATTATTTTTTTATTATTATTATTTTTTTATGGAATCTTCAAAATGATCTTAATTGTATAGTGTAAATTTTTCTTTTGCTAACATTCTCTGAATAAATTGGTTATATCTGGCAAAAATGTTAAATCTTAACCTTTTTCTTATTTTAAGTGTTCGACATTATGTTTGCTGGGTAACTCTCATGTCAGTACATCTTCTCACTTTTTATTTTCTAACATCACTGATTTATATACTGTGATACATCTACAATATTTACTTTGAACAAAGATTTCTAAAGTGCGGTCTCCACCTGACATGAAAACACTAACTTTAACGCTAACTTCAAGTTAAAGTTAAATGTGGACCGCTCATGTTGAAGTTTAGTTAAAGTTATAACTTGGTTGTTAAAACATTTCATTTGAAAACTCTGTTATAACTTAAATTGACAACAGCCTGCTATTTGTAGTTGTTTTTCACCTTTTTTATTTTTTTAGTATGAGAAGTTATAACTTTAACATCACTACGTGTACGCCGACTTAAACAGATAGATATTTAAACAGCAACTTTTAACTTCATGTTTTAACTGCGTTTGAAGTTAGGTGTAGACTGCATGTAAAAGCGAATAGTTTTAAATGTTCCGACAGGGATGAAAAAGTTTGCGCATTTACATATTTTTACATATGGAACCTGGCCAAAATGACTTATTAGAAATGTTAACATTTTAGTTTAAAGAAATTCCCCGATTTCATTAATTTAGCTTTTCAGAATTCAGAATATCGCGAAATATATTTATTTTTCTAATTTTTCGCAACCTCTAATTGATCTAAAACTTTAGATTTAGAACTATTTCAGAATCGATAACGTTTTAAAGGGGGCATTATATTTAGCGACTAAAACGAAATAATTCAAGTTATAATACCTTATATGTACAAGATTTTATATCTATTAATAAATAATAATAATTCAAATAATAATTTAAATAAAAAAGGGTCGCAAAATTAGAAGCAAGCAATAATAATTCAAGTGAAAATAAACCATATCTTTATATATATTTCACACTTTTCATTTCACGCAGTGTCACAGACAACGAAAATTGAATAAAAGCGTTGAAATAGAAAATAAATACAGTAATGAACTGATTACATCATTCTTGTAAAAATGTGAAATCTTTACATTTTTTAGTAAAAAACGTATTTAGAAAAAATCTCAGTTATATGCGCCACTGGCGTACTTATCATGAATCAGTAGGATGTTCGCTGGACAGAGCGCATTTTTCATGTCTCAAAATACCTCGGGTTTTCTAAAATGATGGTAGATATCATTCACTTCTACATCTGACCAAAAATGGAATACCACTGTAATGTTCAAAGTGTGTTTTGAAGTTTCTCGACCACGTGCAGGAGAGTCCGAAGAAGCTCATCGGTGGCATGGTAACCAACTCGGCACACTGGAGCATGCCTCACTGTTAAGTGCGTTACACTGTTTTATCACTCTGCTTTAACGAGATCAGGGATATTCATATCTGGTTGCACAGTATGAATTCACTGTGCAGAGCTCATCCGTTCGTGATGGATTGGCCAGTCAATCGCACTACGCATTAGAAAATTCGTAATTCATAGGTTTCGATTAAGTAAGCATTACTGGGTTAATTCTCCGTTCGTGAATTTAACTGCAAAAACTTTTTTTATGAAAAATATAACTCATTAAGAGCGTGCCACTGTTCAACGGGATTTAAGAGAAAAATATGTACTCAAATTAATTGGATCAAAGAAAATATGTCATACATTTGAGTTTATTCACTTTATTAGCTTCTAGTATTGATAGCAATGAAAAAATAATAAACACCTTTCTATGTTTCCTAGCGGTCTGTATGTCGACATTTCATAGGAGTTACCCTAATCATCAGTAGACTTGGCGATTTTTAAAAGATATTCTCAAACATTCAACTTAATATCCCAATATTTTATAAAAATTATTGAGAATTTAAATGAAAAACTGTTTTAATAATACCTGACAAAAAACAAGCTTTTTCTTTTGCAGATGTCTCTACATTTCTTAGAATTATTTAAACGGGATGCCCTTATTCGTGAAGTGATGCATAAACAATGTTAATGGGAATCTTTAGTCGTCTTTATTTTAACACAAAATTTTGAAAGAAATTTATTGTACTGCATGCAAATTTAAAGATTTGCCATCGATTTAAATTTAGCTAAAAATAAATTTAGATTTTAGTTTTTTCAATACAACAACAAAAATGTGAATTTGTTTAAGTCACTAATTCTTGTGCAAAAAAAAAAACAGAAGAAATATTCTTAATTTGCAAAAAGCACAAACTTTAGCCGTAAATTGTTTTGATAAAAACGAAACGAACCAAAAAGTGTAATACTTTTTCTCAAGAACAAAAATAACTGCAGCTAAAGTACTGAAAACTGTCGTCTGTGCTAAGAATGTTTATGTAAATGTAGGTTCGTCTTTTTTATATATATTTGCAATGTATTCGGCATTTAATTGGTTGACCAAAAAACCCAGTTTTTCCTTTATTTTTAAATAAGTTTTTTTTTCAGTTCTACACTGTAAATGTAGTGTTGATTGGTAACACATTCACTTGCACATGCAAAGTCTTGCACGCATGCAGCACCTAATGGTTGCATGATTCGTTGATGTGTATTTGCTGGGAAACAATAAATGTGACCCTTAAGTGTCATATGCAAAGTAGTACAAAAAAAAAAGTAAACGGACAACTGAAACCTAAGAATATCTAATTATAATTTATAAATAATTCAAACTGTCATAAATTTTAAATTCTACGAACAGAATTAGACAATATTTAAATCAATTTATTCACAATAAATGTCAATGAACTACATACACGTTTAAGGAATCTTTAATTATGTACTAAGAATTTGAATACAAAGAAAAAAATTAAAAATCAAATAACTTTACCAGCATACAAAAACAAATAATTGAATAAATTTGTATTCGAATAAAATTTCTCCGAATTAAGATTTATTCGAATGAAAAACTGAAAAAAAATTATGCTAGTAATTTTCTCACTTGTATAGTTTTATTTGTATTCTAATCAACTTTATCCGAATCAAAATTTATTCGATTAAAAAATTAGGTAAAACTTTCATCTTAGTGCATGGTTTTATTTGTTATGGCGTAGTAAAATTTTACTCGAATAAAAATTTATTCGATTTTATATTCCCGATTAATTTTTGGTTGTTTACACTAAGGTTTCAATTTATAAATCGAAAAAAATTGCATAAAAATATATTCGAATAATATTAAGACGAATTAAAACTTGTGATTTAAATTCGAGTACGCATTAAGCAATTTTTAAGTATGAACTAAGAATCTGAATACAAAAGAAAAACCCGAAATATTAAGTTTTATAATAAATTTTATCAATATACAAAACCACATACTTCAATGAAATTGTATTTGAATAAATTAATGTATTCTAATAAACTTTATCCGAATCAAAATTTATTCGATTAAAAACTTAGGCAAAGGATTTATCTCAGAAAATTTGTAACTTGCATAGTTTTATTTGCTATGGCTTATTAAAATTTTACTCGAATAAAAATTTATTCGGTTTAATTTTGCCGATTAATTTTTGTTTTTTAGACTATTAATTATTTATATTATTAATTAAAACTTATAATTAAAATTCGATTACGCATTTTTTATTATGTACTAAGAATTTGCAAAAAAAAAACCCGGAATATTAAATTTTATAATAAATTTTATTAATATAGAAAAACACATACTTCAGTGACATTGTATTTGAATAAATAAATGTATTCTAATCAACTTTATCCGTATCAAAATTTATTCGATTAGAAAATTAGGCAAAACTTTTATCTTAATGCATATATCTTAGTGCACAGTTTTATTTGCTTTGGCTTATTAAAATTTTGCTCGAATAAAAATTTATTCGGTTTAATTTTATCGAATAATTTTTGTTTATTTACACTATTAATTAAAACTTGTGATTAAAATTTGATTACGCATTTCTAATCAACTTTATCCGAATCAAAATTTATTCGATTAAAAAATTAGGCGAATCATTTATCTCAGTAAGTTTGTAATTTACATAGTTTTATGTGTTATGGCTTCTTAAAATTTTACTCGAATAAAAATTTATTCGGTTTAATTTTATCGAATAATTTTTGTTTATTTACACTATTAATTAAAACTTGTGATTAAAATTTGATTACGCATTTCTAATCAACTTTATCCGAATCAAAATTTATTCGATTAAAAAATTAGGCAAATCATTTATCTCAGTAAGTTTGTAATTTACATAGTTTTATGTGTTATGGCTTCTTAAAATTTTACTCGAATAAAAATTTATTCGGTTCTATTTTCCGACTTAAAACTTATGTTTAAAATTTGAATGGTAGTAGAGAACTTGCCACGATTAGTTTTTATTTAAATAAAAGCTAATTCAGAATATGAAAACAACATTAAAATGCTAGAAAAATTACAACAAATTATTCGAATCAAATATTAATCGAAAAAAAAACGAAAACTTTTCGATTAAAATTCTCTTTTAGTAAAGTGTGCTTTTTTATTTACGACACCTCTTTTGAAAAAAAAAAAATACCACGACGAATAATTTTCCGAATAAAATCTAATTTAAGAATCGAAAATACAACTAAAATGGTGTTTGCTATATATTTTACTTACATACATATTGTTAAGTTTTTACTTTTTAAACGTTTGGGCTGATTCTTTAAGCGCAAATGAAATAATGATCACAGAAACTTTTTCGTTACACAATACTAAAAGGTACAACTTTATGTACACTTAATACCCTTGAGTACTAAAACGCTAGACTTGCTTACTTTTAGACTTACATATGACTGTCTTGCACAACGCTTAAAATTAAACTCTGCCTCTGCCGAACCTCTGCCTGCTATTTATACTTTTTTATTACCTTCCACAGTGTAGTTAATGATAATTCCATACTCAAGTGTACCATTATAGTTGCTACACAGATACACACACATGCTTGCGTAACAATAAGAACGCAACAACGACAATAAAATCATTGGTCGTTAATTTAGTTGGAAATGTGAGTTCTTTATATCATGTATGATTGTTTCTTTGTGTAATATGTTTATAGTTTTATGTTGCTTGTGTGAATGTGTGTGTACATTTATAACAATCAGATCAATGGCTCGCACATTGGATTAGATGTGATAAAAATTTGTAGCAATATATAGAATATATGGGTTCAAAACCATTCTTTTTCTTTCATAAAAATTGAGAAGAAATTTGTTATTATAACTTTTTGACTGCATAATAATTAAAATTAAAGCAGTCAGGAAAAGTGATCATAGATTTTATTACTTTGGAGCCGCTTCGTAAGCGCTGCACTACTCTTCAGCAGCCAATCTATTTGCCCTCAAAATCGAAGCAGGGTAAATGTGCTGTTTTTATTCGGCTTCTTAAAACTCTCAGCCACCCAGCTCTTGATTCCACTGTGTATCTACATATATTTGTTTTGTCTTAATTAGAAAGCGAAAACGTGTATTTTTGTGTATTTTTCTCTGCGAGAATAAAAGATTTACTGCAAATTATAGGCGTAAAAATCTTAGTCGAAAAAATGCTCATGTTAATATTTAAATACAGTTTATTTTTTTGAAATTAATTTTTTCTTCAAACTCTATAAAAAATTTAAGTTTTTATTTATTTATTTTGTTTTTCGTTGCTTAAACACCAAATAAAATATAATTTATGGCTTTGATCTTTTTTATGTGTTATTTTTCTCTCTTCGCTTTCCATTGTTTCACAAATGCAGTTTTGTCTATTTCGTCCACCAAACGCTACCGATCGTGCGTTCTAAAACGTGACTTTAATACAAAATTTAAATAATAAATTTTGTAAAAAAACACATTTTCTTTGTTTTTTTTTATTTAAATTAAATAAACATTTTAAGGCAGTTTAACGTAATTTTATGACTCGCTTAAAAGACTTTAGGAAGAAAAAAAAATTTGTATTTAAATATTTTCTAGAAAAACGAAACAAAATGCTTGATGCAGCCAACCACAAGTGTCATTTACTTCAACAATAAATGTTTTATTACAATAAAAATTATTAATAAAAACGATACTTATAGGAAAAGTATGGAATTGTTGAAAAAGTCAAGAAAGGCAAGTAACCTTCTTTGAAGAACTTGTAATGGATTTGACAACAAGTTGACATTATACTTTACGGCAATCACTACTTGAATTCGAAACAACAACGACTCAAAACTCAAGCAAGATGATGATACTAAACGACGAAAATCCGCCAGTATTAACAAAATTAAAAAGAAGTAAAATTTTAAGGAAGGGCACAAATTTAAGACAATGCTCCTCCATTATACAAGGGGTATTCACTTAACGTGGCGCACGTTAAACTTAATTAAAGTTTAAAAAGCCTTAAAACATTATAGGCTTGTTTTAGTGTATTTTGTTAATAAGTTTTGCGATTCAGCTTCAAAGTTAAACGATTGTTTAACTTTTACACTCCACTCCTTAAGCTGTTTTCCATAAATCAAGCTGATTTGACATTTTTCTATTAAATTTGTTGAGTGGCTTGAAAATGGTTGCTGAACAAGCTCTTCTTCGTTGTAACACTAAATCACTTGAGATAAATTTGCATGTAAAGGTTAAGTCTTTTAATGTCAAACAAACAACTGTGTAATGATTTTTTAGAGATTCAACTTTAGCCTGGTATATACATATATACACAAATATTTAATAAAAATGTCAATTTGCCAATAGATAGAGAAATAAATAACACAATATTTTGCCAACGCACAAAATATTCTACTAAAATAAAATTTGAGTAAACATTTTTAAATACATATATTTTACTATATAAAAGTTATATTTTTCCGAATAAAATATTATTAGAATAAAAATTTATTATAATTAAAATTTCCATTTAAAATATTTTTATCAAAAATTATGTATTTGAACCAGCTATTACTATACGAAAATAAATCCTTTTACAACTCAAAAATATTCGAATAAAAATTTGTACGAATAAAATTTTATTCGAATAAAAATTTATTCAAATAAAAATTTATTCGAATAAAATTTGGTTCGTATAAAATTTTTCATAAGCATATTTTTTATGAATACGAGTTTTAATTACAAAAGAATATTCAACTAAACAAAAAATTGATTAAATATATATTTTTTTTTAATTATTCGAATGAAAACACAAAAATTAATATGACTTGCTGTACAAATACGAGTACGTATACTTATGTACATCATTCCAAAACAAACATAAAAGAAACAGAAACTTCTTATCTTTTACAGACTACTGCAATACAGTTATTCAGAATGAAAATAAGTAAAAAGCTAAAGAAAAAAACAAACGTTTCACTAAAAAGAAAATAAACAGTTTGGGCCGCAAAACGGCCAACTCCGCCAGGCCGCCGCACGCAAGCATTCAACAGAAAAACGTCTATCAAAGATAACAGCCGAATAAATAATAATAAAAAAAAACCACAATGAAAAGAAAACGACAAATTGGGTTACAACATGGCAATAATCAGCCTTCATGAGTGCAGTGAAAAAGTCTAACGAAATATAAACTTTTATTGACAGCACTTTTAAGTTTAAGAAAAAGGAAACAAAGTAAATTTTAGTTAAATTAAGTTAAAGAATTTCCTGTACTCTAAAGAGCAATAAAAGTTTTCGAAGAGATAAAACAACAATTAACAAATAATCACATGCAATATATTTATTTTATTTTTAATGATTACCTCCGGATTTTTTTTTTTTCTTTTGCCTCAAACGAATGCAAGTACAAACTTATTTTATGAATTGCTTAACTTGTTTTTCTAATTATTTACGGATTGTATTTCTTCTTGAGAAAATGTATGAAATATGATTCAAACAATGACTCACTATTTTTGCGAAAAGTTGAAGTAATTTTGGATAAGAAATATTAAATATTTTTTATTGAAGAAACCAAAATTAATAATATATTGGCATAAGTTAAAGTTTACCGAATAATAAATTATTCGTTTAAAAAAAAATATAACCAAAAATTATGTAAATAAAAAATGTGGGTTGTTTGCAACAAAATATTTTAAATTAAGTAAAAATTTATATTGAATTGAAAAAGAAAAATGAATCGAACAAAAAAGTTAATCGAATAAAATATTACTGGAAACAAATACATATATTCGAACGAAAAACAAAAAAATTTTCGTACAAAATACAATACTTTATTGAATAAAAAATTTCTTCATATACTATAATTTTAAATTTATAAGGAGAATATTCAACAGGAATGCAAAGAGTTATCACCAGGAATATTGTGAAAATTTATTGCAAATTCGATATAAAAAAAAGGCAGAAATGTGTATTAATACCAAAGGCAGTCACTTGCTTGATATCATATGTTCCAATTAACAAAAAGAATTGCATAGGTGCAAATAACATTTACGAATATTCGAAAATCATGATTTTAAACTTTTGAATAAAAAAAGCATGAAAAGTATTACAGAAAAAATATTTCAAATCAAATAAATATTCATATTAAAATGAAAACAAAAAACGTTCCTATAAGAAAATTAATCGAATAAAATATTTGTGATTAATATTTTTATTTACTTTCAATCGTTTTTAAACAAATTTTAAAATAAACAGCAGTGCTTTGTTTTTTTTTTTTTTTTTTTTGTTGTATAACAGTTCTAATGCTACATATTTTATATAAGTTTTAGTATAAGATATTTGTATAACAGTTTGCCCATTTTGGATGTTTTAACTATTATTCCCTAAAAAAAAATTGCATACTAGTTTGAGTATAACAGTTTTGTCTATTACAATTTGTACGTACATATTGTATATATAAAAATATAAATATATTTTCTATTTCATAAAAATGTTTAAATCTAGCAACTGAGTTTGTTATACTATAATTTTTTTACATTTATTTTTAAGGATATTTAAATTCATTATTCATAGGGAAATTTTAAAACATAAATATTTTTTTACGTTTTCGTATAACAGTTCGAGTGCTACAGGTTTTGTATAAAAATTTTGGTATAATGGTTTTGGTATAAAAGTTTATTTTTTGTTTTGTAGGGATGTATGGAAGCCGGCGATAACCCAAAAGCGATGTTTTGTGCTCTATAATTAATTGCGCTATTTTTGTTAAATTATTTTTAACGTTTTTATTTTTTATGTTTTACCACTTAAAGTCATCCGTGAAATTATTTAATTTCTTTTTTAATGGTTAAACAACATTATTTTTATCTTAAATGTTCTTCAAAGTGTTACGCGATAAGACAGATTTGTGACAATTTCGTGCCAAATGTTACTAAACTGCACTCAAATATAAGACAACGTAGTACGTACATACGAGTACATATATACTCGTCTATGTATGTACTTTTTCTGCAACTGTTTTCTTAGTCTGCTGATTTGTTAATTTATATTTGCATTAAATTTATTATATCACTTTTAGTTTTTTTTTTTAATATGAGGTAACAATTGTATGTATGTCATTCGTTATTTGCCAAAGAATAATAAGAAAACGAATAACAGCCAAATAAGCAAAAAGACGAAAAATTCTTGACGTTTATTTGGCATCAGACTTAATTGCACATCTTTAATGTTGACTGAATGAGTGAATAAATTAAATTACGGGTACAAAACGCAAGAACAAGTGTTAAGAACCGTATGGTGTTTTATATACACGTACTCGTATGTGTGTGTGTGCGTGGGTTCTTTGTAAATATGTATTAATCATATTTTTTTCTTCTTCTTCTTTTTATATTTATGTTTACAAAACGGCAATTGTGTCGGTGTAATTTTGTTTTAATTTAAAAGTTGACACACAAAGTTCTGCAATGGCACTCATATTTCAAGAAAAAAAAATGCCTTTTGTACAAAAGGCATCTATCTCTTGATACACTCAAAGAATTGAGAATTAATTTACGCCAAAAAAGTTTTTAAGTTTATTTTAAGACGAGTTTTTATTTTATTGAAAACATATTGTTAGTGAATTATTTTTTCGAACAGTTTGAAACTTGAGTTATACGCTGTTCAGACATATACCATTATTGAGATTATCGCAATTAACACCTTAATTGAGTTCAACATTCCATATAAAACTTCAGTTAAGTTACTGAACAATTAGTGGAAAATCGTTATTAAATTGAGTAAAGTTTGAAAATCTCTGCTATTGCAGGTGAGTTTAGTGAGCAAAGCTATTGACAATAACAACAAAATTAATTCAAAACATAAAGCAGAAAAACCACTTTAGTTTAAAAAAAAAAATTAGAACTTTTATATTTTTCTTTTTACATAAAGCTTTTTTGGAATTAGAAGTCGATCACACTAACTGCGACAATTAAGTGCTTCTATTATATAGCACTCTCTATTTAAAATTTCCTATTTTCCTAAGTTTACAAACTTATGCCTTCCATGCTAAAAAAGAAATATTTTAGTTTCCAGCTATCAGATTCTGACTGAGTAAGCTAAATTTTCTACGCGGGAACATCAAAACAATATTGTTAAATAATCGAATATTGTCTCACATGTCTGAACGCGATATTAAATTATTTCCAAATAACTTAATTATAAATTAATTTTTTGATAAATTGGAAATATCTGGTGCGTAGAACCTTATATAGATAAATCAATAAGTTTTTAAGGAACTATGTTTTCGAATATTTTCTTGAAATAGTTCTCTTATATGCGCTAGATTTTCAAATCAAATTGCAGCTATTATATGAAACTTTATTTTCAAATTACTAATTATCATAATAAAAAGTATGCAACGGAACTGTTATACATTTATAACTGGTATACAACGCTTACTATTATGCAATTGCAACTGTTATGCACAGTTAGCTGTTATACACCGTTACTGAGTATACACTGTCAACTGGTATATATTTATGATAAATTGTTATAACAGAAATGTTATGCATCGCTATGAATTTTTTTTCTATTTTACACCATTAAAAAAATGATTCGTCAAAGAAATTTAAATAAAATATTATAGGTTTTTTTTCAAGATATTTTAATAAAAATTATTGTAGCTGTTTAATAATGATACGAAAACCGATTTATAATATTTGTTCTATGAAATAAAAAAGAATTTTAAGAAAATATTTAAAAATTGTCATATGTCGTGTATAACAGTTTTCTTTTAGAATTGCTTGGCTTAGCAAAAAAACTGTTATGCACGAAACAATTTGTTGTCAAATTATATAAATAATGTTTACTAGTAAGTAAAAATATCTTCTACCAAAACTTGCTTTCATACTTTAGATCAGGGGTGCCCAAAAATTCTCTATGGAAGACGAAACAACAATACATTTAAGGAAAAATAAATTTTATTTAATAAGCAAAGCATGCGAAAATGTTGCTGCTTTGCACCTGTGTGTGTACAGACAGTGCTTTTACAAAAACAAATGAGCGCATATGGCTTGGCATCCTGCTTTAGATTAATGCTTTGCATTAACACATGATGAAATATTAACAACCATAATCTGTCATACATCGTTTTTACACAGTTTATACAGTTTTCATTACACCACTATGTGTTGTAATCAGTGGTGCCAGAATTTTTTGTCTAAAAATCTTCATTTTACAAAATAAGTCTTAAAATGTTTTGCTTTTGAACTTTTTGACACCAAATAGTTCATAATTACAAAGAGATGTTGACCTTTTTGACCCCAAGCAGTTCATAATTACAAAGAGATGCTTATTTGAACAATAGAAGGGAAGCAAGCTAGACATCTATACGAGTAATAACATAAAAATGAAATGTTTGTATGTATATAAGACCGATTTAAAAAAAAAAATTGTTCAACAAATTGTGGAATGAAACCTCCTGACGTGCTATATAATAGTGCCCAGAGTTGGGTCAAGAGATAGTAAGTCTCAAACGAAAAAATGATTACTGAAAGTAACACGTATTTTGAGGTGCTCCCAAAATCGTTTTATTCAGATGGTATAAAAAATTTGGAATATCGTCTTACTAAGTGTATTGAGCTACTTAGGTAGCTTCAATATCAATCCGCCCTCGTATGTCTTCAATTATTTTAGTAAAAGAGACCGGTTAACCGGTACTATTCAAACTATTCGAAAATGGAAAGAAGTCGAATAATCGATTACCCTTATACATATGTATGTATGTCTGTATTGTGTTTATGCGGTAAAAGTGATTTAAAGGTTCATATTATTAAAGAAGCCAAAATTTCTTTGGATGTTTGCAAATAATTCATACATTACTTATTAAAAAAAAAATCTTAAAAATTTGAACTTTGGGAGAAAATTTTTAAAATTTCTAAAAATTTTTTTTTTTGTTTATTTATTTTGCATATAGAAATTTTATACCACAATAAACAAATAACAATATATTAAGAAAAAAAAAAGCAAATACACAGCCCCATAAGGGTACTTATAAAATTCTAAAAATTAAGGTAAAATTTTCTTTCTAGCATCTCTGATTATAAGTCTTTAACACAAAAACTGTTATACAAGACGTAAATAAGATTTGCATTTCTATTTTGTAGATAGTATGCATCTAATTTTATAAAAGACCGGAAAGGATCCACAACCACAGGACAGTATTATCGTGCATTATAGGATCAATTGCTTGATGCAATCAAGAAAATACGATCACAATTCAAGAAGAAAAAAGTGCTCTTTCTTCAAGACAACGCACCGGTTCACACAGTATTTAATACCATACTAAAATTACGTGAAGTACACTTCGAATGGCAAATACACAATCGCTTAATGGCACTCAAGTTATTTATTTATAGGGTGCTTATAAATACTCAAAATTAAGGTAAAGTTCTCTTCTGCCATCTCTGATTATAAGTCTTTAATACAAAAACTGTTATACAAGACGTAAATAAGACTATTTTGTATACGTATGTATGAAATTTATTTGCATTTTCTATTCTGTAGATAATATGTTAATATAAAAATTCTAGATTGAAATTAGAAAAAGCTGAGAATAAAATAAAATAAGATTAGCTAACAAAGAAAATTTTTTCTACATAATTTTTTTATGTAATTATATAGTGCTGTGCGTTATAATTTATGTAAAGTGTATAATAATGTTTACTTTTTATGCAATTTTCTCTTTTAATTCAAAAACATTCAAATGTAAATTAGTGCATAAATTATTATACAAACACAAATTGCATAAAACTTCCTTAATAATTTATAGCAAAATAAATAAACAAATAAAACAAAAACACAAACAAAAATAAATAACATTTGTAAAAATGTTTGACATTTTGTGTCACATGAAGCATTACATTCAACGTGTGTGTGTGTGTGTGTGTGTGAGTGTGAGAATATCTGGTTGTGTGTGTGTGCTGCTTTAATTCTATTCTGTTCAATGGTTTATGACTTTAGTTGGCAGTTTAAGAGAAGGAACACATTTGTCTCCCCATTTTTTAAAGCATTTCCTTTGGGAAAACACCTCAAAACACAATTTTGCTCAAATTGTGGGTCTCAATTTATTTCAACTTGCTTATTAAAACATACATACTGAGTAAAATTTCATACTAAATGCTGATTATGGCACAATGCAAAGAGGGTCCCTTTAACATTTTTTTTTTCTGGCTCAAGTTTATATGCTCATTTTCCTGCTTGTTGGCATGGAGGAGTTGCAACAAGGTCTGGCTGCAGTGTTGCGTTTCTTCGCGTACGTTTTTTATGTTCTTTAGCGTAGTTATTTGCTGGTTTTGGTTTAATGCTCCGGTTGTTATATTTTAATAGCATTAAAATGCATTCATCACTTTTGATTTTTTTTTTCTTACTCTTTTCGCTTTTTACGTTTTAGCTTTTGCGGTGACATTTTTGCTGTTGTTGGCAGAAATAAAATAAAAATAAACTTAATATAACCGCGTCACACTTTGTTGACTTCGATTTGGTTGCCCGCCCGCCTACCATAGAAATGAAAAGTATTTATGTACAAATTGTATGTAAACTGTGGCATAAACATAATAACATGATTCCATACAAACATGCATAATTAAACGCACACATTTCAAGCCTAAACAATTTTCTACAACAAACGAGGGCCGATCAGAAACAATTTTTTTTAAATCCACTTCTGTCCTCTTTTGTATCTGTTGTAGAAGTATTTATATTTTAGCAAATAAAAAATAATAATTATCAAATATTTTTGTTGTCTCAGTAAAGAGTTTTTGTTGAACACATAAAAAATTTTGCTTAAATTTATTAAAGTACATAATTAATAAAGGGTAACTGTAACCAAAACGCACAATGTTAATTGTGATAAAACAAAAACTTTTCAAAGAATTATCTTATTCAGAGCTGTACTGCAAATCACTTTTTGTGAAAGTGATTTAAAATCACAAAAAAGGTGTTCTGCACACAACATATTTTTGATTTTTGTGATTTTAAACCGGTAAGCTAACTTGCAATTAATTTGAAATCACATCCTAATTTTTAAGCGTACTTTATTGTAAATTTCATAATTTATTACATTAATAAATAACTAAATGTGTTTTCTATTGATTATTTAAGCAAACTTATTTATTTTATACGAAATAATTCACTAAATTAAAGAAAAACTAGACACTCAGGGCTGTTCTGCAAATCACTTTTTGTGAAAGTGATTTGAAATCACAAAAAAGGTGTTCTGCACACAAAATATTTTTGATTTTTGTGATTTTAAATCGGTTAGCTAACTTGCAATCAATTTGAAATCACATCCCAATTTTTGAACGTACTTTAGTATGACTTTTATAATTTATTACATGAATGAATAACTTAATGTGTTTTCTATTGATTATTTAAGTAAAATCATTTATTTTATGCCAAATAATTCACTAAATTAAGAAAAAAATAGATGCGCTTATTTTGTTGCAAGATTTGTTGTATTATTTTGTGATTTGGTTTATTGGTTTAATTTATTTTAACTTCTATACTCGTTAGAAGAAATTAAACTTATTTTTCAAATAATACTCGCGGTAAAAAAATTCAACCTGAAAATAAGAATATCAATAATTCAAAGCAAAAAACAGCTGTTTTTTTGTGTTTCAGAAGAGTAGAAATCACATGGAAAGTCACAAAAAATTGTGATTTGCATAACAGGCACAAATCACATTTGTGCTTTTGAAACGGCATGTGCTTTGAAATCATGTGGTTTTTAGAACAGGCCTGACTCTTATTTTGTTGCAAGGTTTGCTGTATTATTTTGTGATTTGGTTTATTTTACTTTACTTTTTATATTTATTAGAAGAAATTAACTTTACTTTTAAAATAATCCCGCGAATAAAAAAGTTCAACCTGAAAGTAAAAATATCAGTAAATTGAAGCGAAAAACAGCAGTTTTTTGTGCTTTAGAAGAGTATAAATCACATCGAAAATCACAAAAACTTGTGATTTGCAGAGCAGGCACAAATCACATTTGTGCTTTTGAAACGGCATGTGCTTTGAAATCACGTGATTTTTAGAACAGGCCTGATTATTTTTTTTATGATAAAAGAATCTATGACAATTATGTGTGAAGCACAACATGGGCCAAGTGGTCGCCATGGCTTCGGTGGCATACCTCTTATCAGATGTTCCACATTTTCAATTACTCTGGGATATAATTGAGGTTCTCATCCCTAAGCTTTTGAATTGTTCATGTTTTATTGACGTACACTTTTGCTTTTAACTATCCCCAAACAAAGATGGCCAAAAGTGTCAAATCAAATGAACGTGGCTTCACTTTGCCACGAGGTAATATAACACGGCCATTGAACTTCAAAAAAATTGATTATTTCATTGGCTGTGCGACAAGTGGCACCATCCTGTTGGAATCACGCATCGCTCGGGTGCAATTGCTGGCCACAAGAAATTTGTTATTGTTTTGCGATAACGACACTATTCAGGGTAACTCCTTGGCCCATCTGGTTTTCGAAGAAGTACGGCCTGATGATGCGGTCGGTCAATGAATGAACCAAGCAGCTACACTTTGTGAGTGCATTGCCTTTTCAGCAATCAATTGCGAATTCTTATTTGCAAATGCTTGTTAACGAATCCACCAAGGGGAAAGTGTGCCTTGTTGCTAAAGAATAATTTATTTATAAATCAACATTCGCTTTTGTCTGTTCAACCATTCCTCTGGGAGCAGTTTTTTTAGCGTAAACTGTTATACAGAGCCATTATACATAAACGTTTTCAACTCTTTTACTTAAAGTTTCATACAAAACCTATACACGGTGGTACGGGAATATCCCAATCGCTAGGCTTTACAAGATTATGAACTTTAAATATAAAACGAAATAATTCCAAGTTTCTTCAAATTCATAATGTTAAAATTCCTAGATAATAAAATCTACAAGTTATTTTCTATATATTATACATAACAATTATTTTAATGAAAATTACATACTTTTTTAAGTGTAAAACAAAGCGAAATTCAATATACTTTTAACTTCAATAACTATTCGTCATTATAAGAACACGTTTTTCGATACAGGATATATTGTATGTATTTCCTTAAACAATTTTTTTTTTTGAAAAACTGTTATAAAAAATCAGAAGAGTTCATTATATGTAACAACTATATAAATCTGTTTCAAATTATACATATCTATATATAAAAATGCTATTTCAATACTTATTTTCAGTTAATTTTGAAGATTCAATAAATAAATAAATAAATGCTTTAAAAAAATATATCCAAAATACGTTACCAAATGATTGTGTAAAACTATAATATGCAAATTATTACTTAGATTTGTTTGTGGTATAAAAATTTTAATGCAAGTTGGTTTTTAAGTGTTATATAAAAACTCTCAAAACTAGTCAATCAACTTTCGGTAACCGTTAAAACTCCTTTGACGATTCAAAAACACTATTTTGATCCATTTCGAAATAGTATAACACTTTCCAATACACTAAAAAAAAATTTTTTTACATTAGAGCTTTTTTTGTTTAATTATAGTTTTGTTTAATTATACCTAGTTTGCAGTAAAAAAAAATCAGTCACAAAAACTTTAGGTAACCGTTTTTATCGGGAGTTTTCTGCTTTGACGTTTCAAAAACATCACTTTGATCCATTTCGAAATAGTATACCACTTTCCAATAGACACATAAGTTTTTTTTTACCTTAAGAGCTTTTTTGTCCATTATTTCATTAACACATATAAATCTACTTTCAAAACGGCTCTCGCACTTTACAAGTTTTATTATGAGCACTTTTTTTTTCTTTAATTTATAATTTATATCTTGTACCTCTTTTATAACAATAATGGGCATAAAATTAAGTTTTACAACAAAACATTTAAATGACAGAAGCAGCAATAACATATCAACGTCAGCAACAACTATAACAAAAACAACAATAGCAATTACAACAAGAATAGCAAACACTGAAGCATTAAAACTTGAAAGTGCGGTAAATATTGTTTTGAAAACGAAAACATGAATTCAATCGTAGCCAAATGAGGTTTTCTATTACAAGAATATTTGTAATATGAACTGTCATGTTATTTGTCTGATGTATTATATCCGAGCATGTATGTATGTAAATTTTGATTTCGTTTACACGGCTGAGTGGAAAACTAATTTTTGTAATACATCAGGTTTTAATTATTAAGTAACAGAAAGTTTTCTTGTGCTAATTAAGAAAGTTCAGAGGTAGAAAAAAATTAAATTGTGAAAAAAGAAAACGTATTCATACAAATTTATTTGACTTGTGACTTTGTTGTCTTTGAATAAAAATGTAAAAAAAAAATTATTTTTTCACAGCTGCACTAATTTAGATAATATATCTCATAAAAAAGATTTTACCCATTAAGAAACCTATTAGACATATGAATGAAAATGAATTTTGCCACTGGCATAATGACATTTGTAGCCTACGCCAGTTTTGGAATAGATTAATGATCAAGTAAACTTAGTGTCTTTAGTCTATTACAAATCTGCCGCAGGCATTTTGTTCGTGATTTAATTCGCCAAACTCGATGAAGAACAATATTTTCCATCACGCATATTTTCCATCACGTTTGTTATTCAATAAGCGCAAAACTGTTATACAAAATAATTTTGATGTAAAATTAACTACACGACAACTCTATCATTTCGCACAGCAAGTTAAAGACAAATTAGGTAAACAGCTTATTTTCTATGTTTCTTAGTTGGCTATATGTCGACATTTCATAGGAGCTACCCTAATCAACAGTATATTCTCAAACATTCATCTTTATATTCTAAATTTATCTATATTCTTTATATTTTAAATAAATAATTATTAAGAATTTAGAAAGAAAAATGCTTCAATAATACCTTTTGATGTTTTGAAACGTATTATTGGAATATTTTTTTTTTTTTTTTTTTAATTCTCAATAATTTATTTAATATCATTTTTTGTACAACAAAGTTTTTTGACCGATTTTTTCCTGCCTCGCTTCTGTTATACAAAATGTTTTAAAAATCATTTTTTAAAATTATAATTGTGTTTAACTCATATATGTATATCATATCTTAAAATGGATTACTTTGTAGTGCAAAAAAGCTACTCTTTTACAAACTTAAACTGTTATACACTTTCAAAAAAATTTTTTCAAATATGTATATCTTATCTTAAAATGGATTATTTTGTAGTGCAAAAAAGTTATTCTTTTACAAAAATAAACTGTTATTCAATTTCAAAAATTTTGCTGAAATTTCCAAAAAAAAAAGAAAAACAAAAAAAAAATAGTAATAATTAACTACAAAATGGCTTAAAATTCAAATTTCCTTAAAAAAATTTTCTCGAAATTGTTTTTATGTTCAAATTTTAGGAACACACTATATTCTTGGGTATAGCAAACAAACGGTTTTTTTAAATAGTACTGCTTAGCATTTAATTATACATTTATGTATAAAAAAAATTTGCAATAAGAAGTTTTTTATTAGAAATATCTAATTTTCTGTTATTATTCCTTGATAAAAGACTGTCCTATTACTCATAAATATTACTATCGGACATCCAATCATGTGCATTGTTAGATTTTTAACTTTAAAGGCTTTATATAAATAGACTTTAATATAAATTGAAGTTTTGCTTTTTTCCTATTACTTCTCCAATACCCCTCTGTCTGCTTTACTTCACTTGCTCAAATAAGAGTTACTCAAGCCACAGTTCGTTCAACTTTACTTCTATGACTTCAACTTGTATTATTTAATTTTTTATAATTTTTATTTTTTTCATTGTTCTTGTTTTCCTTTTTCTGCAAACAAAGTGTTGTGTTGGAAAGAAGAAACCATTTTTTGTTTGTATACAACACCCCATTTTTGGAGTCAGCAAGAGAAAAAAAAATGTTTAAATAAGAATATATCACTTGTACTCAGCATAGATGAGTGTAATCATAATATTACAAATACAAGTGCTACTCCAGTGAAATAATGCTGCTGTTAAAGTTGCCAACTTTTTAAGTTTGGGGGATTTTTGCTGCATTTAGGGATTTACGTCTGTGTTGGGAACAGGAGATTTCGTGTTGTGAAACGAGGAATTTTTTTTAATGATAACATTATTTTGTTAAAATAATACAACAAAAAGCAAGTTTTTGTTTGTGCCAATTTTCATGATTTTTATGAATGTTGTTTCTTAATTTTTATTAGACAATTTTATGGGTGGCAGATCGAACAAGCAGGAAAACGCCTCAGGTTTTGCCTTGTCGTGGACCAAGTATTTCATTTGTTGTAGCAAACAAAACTCTAAGAAGCCGCATGACTTATTGCTGTGTTAGACTTCCGAAACACGTACCAGGGGTTAAATTGGCAGAACAGAGATCAGCAAAGCCCATGAAAGATTCTGCCTTGCAGACCTCTCGGTGCTAATCATGGTTGAGGTGCCCGCCTGCCTTGGCTAGGGGAATTAGTTTCCCTGATAACTTTGATGAATGCCAGTTTTCAGAGACTAATAACCCCCGCGGTGCTGTTGTTTGGCAACAGATACCTACATGTAAGGAACCAGGAGTGCTGGTTAGACGGGTGAGTCTATCCAGCAGAAACGAAGATTTTGTTTGTTAACGTAATCGTTTAAATAAAAGTGCGTCTCGCACTTTGATTTTCGAATCAAAGCCGTCCTCTGCGTTGTTGATATTGCGAATGGCTTTATACCGTTTACACTTTGTGCGGGAACCTCTGTAAATCTTTCGCTAGAATTCGCTGTAGGGTTCGTCTGATGGCGCCCATTTGCGTGTCACGTCGTCTAATTGATGTTTCTTTATTATCAGTAGCATCAGCAACCACAGCCGTGATATTCTCAACATGAAGACCAGTCTGATGGCAGTCATGCACTGAAAGATAATTAGTGGTTTTATTCTGTTCGAGTGAAGCCAGTTGGCGCAATCCGATTAGGAAATATACAATGAAGTTCACGCTGGGCTAACACCACCGGCCGATTATTGGTTAACAAATTGAAATAATTATTCCACACTCTTGCGGAGAATAGCGGTGTTTTCATCCTGCAAATTGTTTTCATCCTTCAACTGTCTAGTTCACAAATGTCATATGTGATTGACATAAAACAACATTTCCAAAAGCAATTATAACTTACAATAGGTTGATTAACTTTGCACTTTTATAAACCAGGATTTTTTTTTTGCTATTTTTTTAAATTCGCAAACTCCAGTTTTCGCGATTAATATCTAAGAGATCGAAATGATATTGAAGCTATCTAAATAGTAAACATAATCTCTTTTTAGCTCAATACACTTATTAGGATGATATTCCAGCTTTGTTATATCATTTCGGGAGCTCCTCAAAATACACGCTAGTTTCGGTAATGCCTTCTTCGTTTGAGATAAATACTTCTCCTGCCAGCCAGTTTTTTTAAGTTTGGAAACAGGAGAAAATCACTAGGAGCTAAAACTGGACTATAAGGTGGATGATCAACCAATTCGAAGTGTATTTCACGTAATTTTAATAGCGTATCTATCTAATGCTGTGTGAACCGGTGCGTTGTTTTGAAGAAAAAGCACTTTTTTATTTTTTAAATGAGGTCGTTTTTTCTTGATTGCATCAATTAATTGATCCAGTAATGCAAGATAATACTTTCCTGTAGCTGTGGATACTTTTTTAAGCAATATTCTGTGAGCATCACAAAATACAGTGGACATAACATTGCCAGACGATTTCACTGTCTTCGCCTTCTTCGGAGCAGTTCCACCATCTTCCCCCCATTGTTACGATTAATTTTTGGTTTCAGTTGTGTAGTGGGGGATCCACATTTCATCAACCAGCCAATAATCAGCAGGATTATGCTTTATCATGTCCAAACACCGCTGTGAAGTGGTGTGTCCAACTCGTTTTTGTTCGACACTGAGCAAACGCGGCACACATCTTGCCCATAGCTTTTTCATATGCAAATGTTGCTGCAAAATGTTGAACACACGTTCATATATGTTTACCATTTCTACAATCTCACGTAACTTGATCAGTCATAACAATATCAAGGATTTTCTTGATATTTTCTTCAGTAACCACCTTTTTTGGCCTTCCTGTTGATGGTATTGTTGCAGTGCTTATTCGGCCGCGTTAAAATTCAGCTGTCTAATAGTTTACCATGTAATCTGACGGACCAGACTCAGCGTAATGTTTATCGAGCTTTTCTTTTGTCCCTTTCGCTGATTTCCCTTTCAAGTTTAAACACAGCAGAAAATTCACTTTTTGCCACTTTTCAAAAAACAACAAAAGTTGCTTACTTCAAACGACTGCTACAAATAAACTGGATGGATGGATTTGGGTGAAATTTTAACAGCTGACGTTTGATAGATCACAACTTAAAAAAACATTTTATTTCATTTGTGCCGCCATCTAGCGCTAGATAGCTTCAATATCAATCCGCTTCAGCTGTCAAAATGCAAATTAAGTAAACTCAATTTTGTATCTATCAACAGCACGACAAAATATTTTCAATAACCGAATATTGTCTCCATAAAAATCTTATCTCTGAACTCGCTATTAAGTATTGCATTATAACTAATTTTTTTTTTTTTTTTTTTTTAATCAATGGAAATAGTTTGGAGCTTTTATGCTATAGTTGCTAAAATTTCCTAATGTTTCTACAAACTTGGCAGCCCTGGAGTTTGCATTTACGAGCCACACAGCTTTCTTTCCTTTTGCAAATTTGTCTGTGTTAAAAGCAAAGCAACAAAAAATGTATCAAACTTTTTTTAACTACACTATATATACGATTATATAGCTTCTCCCTAGTTTCTGCAACAATTGTGTCTGGCTGAATGGCTGTTTCCTTTATGAGTCAGAGAGTCATTACAGTGTGTACGAATTTCCATTTAAGCGAGGGAGTCAATGTATGAAAAATTTCACACAATTCAAATTAAAAAAAAAAAAAAAGCTTTTAAAAATATTAAAATTTTCCGGGTTTTATAATGATAAAGAAAATATGCTAAAGATACCACATCAACAGCTCTCACAAGCATGAATCATTTGTCAAGAATAAGGAAAAAGTTGACAAAATATATTAAACAATCTTCGCGATTAAAACTCGTAACAGAATTTGTGCAATTTTCCTTTTGTTTTCTCCAACAGAACACAATGAACTTTCGTTTAAAAAGAAAAAAAAAACGCTATCATTATAAAAACAACCAAATTTAAGTTTAAAAACTTATCTTATTGGCATTAATAAACAATAACATGAAAAACGTATCGAAAGTCATTGACTTTAAATATTTTATAAAAATTAACAACATTTAATGCAAGCCAAACTGATAAGACCAGTTAAATTCTAGGTTGCTTAGAAATTAACTTTGTAGACTTTGTTAAATTTAAAAAAAAATTCTAGGCCACTTTATCACTTCATAGCGCACTTAAGGCGAATATGAATTCGACGATAATCAGCAGTCGCATAAACGGGAAAGAGAATAACATTTTTGACTTCAAAATGGACGGTTATTAATCTTAAGAATAAATTAACAACTCAGTGACGGCAATTTTGCTGTTTGGTAATTTAATCTATGAGTACTTTTTATGGTAAGAATTTTCTAAAAAAAAACGAGTTTTGAATTGAGGAAAGGCTACGCATATGTATATACACATGCACACACATTTTTAATTGCGACAAAAAACAATAATAATAATAATAATAAAAATTTTATACCTTGTTTCCAGTTATTTTAGCTTTTAACAAATTTTTAAATTTAAATTTAACTATTATTTTTATTTCTTTTTAATTATTTTTGTTCACTATGACTGTAGATCGTAATCTTGAGCCAGTAGATTGCTTTTTTCTATACAATTTATATATTATTATATATAGTAGGAACAATTTAGTGACAAGATGCCATAAAAGTTTGGTTTCCAAAGCACGATAGCTTAAAATCCAAAAAACTTGCAAACTCACGAAACTGGAAAATGCTGTATTTTGAGTTTTTTAAGGAACATATGTATAACTTAAGAAAATAAGGGAATACTGTTAAAAGTATTGTCTTAACTTTTGTTTCTTAATAAACTGTTATAAATATTGTTACATTTCAGTACAACAAACTGTTATACAAACAACCTTTTTTTTTAAGCTAATAAATTTCACAACAACAATATCTATTTTAATAGCATCTTTGAACAATTTTTTTACTTTTGTAATAAGAACTCAGTTTATTATTAACCATACTAGCACCTAAAATTGATGATTGCGATAGATCCTATCAAATGTCGACATATAGACAGCTAGAAAACAAGCAAAAAAGCTGCATATGCAATATGTAAATTGTTACACACAAAATTGCGCGCAAGACACCATTTTTCATTTAAATTATTTTTAAACTATAAAACCATATCATTTTTTTTTTTTCTAACAGAAAACCTTTTGAAGAAAACTGTTATACACAATGTAATCAATAATGCAATGACATAAAAGCTTCGAACGCAAGTTTTAAAATTAGTATCAAAACGTTTTAGCAAAATTTAACAAGAAAAAAGAAACATTCTAAATAATACACAATTTTATCGTAACTGTTATACAGAAGGTTCAGTTAGAACATTTCGGCAAATGTAGGCTCAACTCAACCGTGATTAGCGGCCTATCCCTGATTAGCCAATTAACCCTTCATAATGGTTTCTGAATCGAACTCAACATTAGTCATGCGGCTTTCTAGTGCTTTTTTTTTGCTACAGAAAATGCTCCAGATGGCAGAGTGCCCTAGTTAGGCATACACCTAGACAAATCCTACTCCTCGGGGGAAGTAGTTAGGAGACAGTAGTGAAAAAGATTTACATAATGATACAAAAAACAATAGAACAATACAACAATAAAAAAAACAATAGGTATTTTGTTTGTGTAAAAAGGCGAATTCATCCCTCCGGCGTCAAAAGTAGTTGATAAAAATCATGTAAAAGTTTAAATGGTGCCGAAAAAGGTAAACAAAACTTGACAGAGAAAGTGCCGCCATATTAACCGAATTCGCCTGAATTCGCCGAGACATCCAACTAATAATGAATTCGCCTTGGATTTACATCAGCAACTGCCTTAACGGTATTATCTGATGATAGGCCAATTCCAGGGAGTGAATTATTTCACATCAGCGAAGGACAGACAAAATTAAATCAAGCATACTCAGCGTAAATCTAGCCAAATTGCCAATCAGCAACTGCCTTAACGGCATTATCTGATGATGGACCAATTCCAGGGAGTGAATTATTTTACATCAGCGAAGGACAGACAAAATTAAATCAAGCATACTCAGCGTAAATCTAGCCAAATTGCCAATTACTTATAACTTAATTTATATTTACAAATGCCGCGTTGCTTTATTCAAATTTAAGATCATAAAATTCCACTCATAATGTACATAAACATACTTGCAAGATCAGCAAGAGGACTTCAAAATTGGTCGCCCGTTGCGCATAGAAGTTTTTGTACTAAACTATGACATTTAAAACATTTGCTGTTGTCAATTTTATAATAGAACACTTTATGTATTTCAATTCGTAAAAATTACAGCTAAGAGGTAAAAGCAAACTTCCGTGGCTTCAAATTTTTTTTCATTTATAAGCAACTTTTATAAAATGTTTCATGTATAACAGTTTTGAGTTAAACATAAAAGTTTATACAAAATATGGTTATAGTTTTTTAAAATAATATGAAATTAATTTGGACATTCTAGTAAAATGCGAAATATTTATGTAGAGGGGTCAAAGGCGGGTCATCGCTGGAAGAATGAGCATAAAAGTAAATGTTAGGAATGAAGTAGCGTAAGAAAAAAGAGCTAGAATGAAGTTTAAAGTAGTTAGAGACAGAATGTGTCATCGATACCACTTGCTTTGTCGGCGCACAAATAAACTGTTATACGAGTATATCTAATTATATCTTTAACACACAAAATATGCCATTATATAACAAGATATTCAACTCAGTACTCCAATCCACGTGAAATTTCGACTTTGGTGTTTTAATTTTTGTTTTTTTACCAACAAAGTCTTGAGTTTGGTGGTGGCAAGAGAAAACTTTTCGTGTGTGAAAAAGGTGCAATTAAGTTTTGAAAGTTAAATCTTCAAGTGGCATATATTTTTGTAGTACGTTAAATATATTTTTATATATCCTATCATAACTGTCATACCAGGTGGGAAAGTGTTATTTCTTGGAAAGTAATTTTTATATATTTTTTATTCTATCGTTACTTTTTCGGCAGTTTGTTATTTTCCTTCATCTAATTTTCTATTGTAAAAAGTGTATGTAATGAGTGGAAAAAGGCCTTTAAGAATATTATATATTATCGTTATATGATTAATTTCTTACCTGTAAGAAGCCAAAAAATTTACAATTGTTGAAAAAAAATCTGTAAATAAAAAAAACAGACGGAAAAATACATGAAACATTTGCTAACAAATTTAAAAATTGTATTATGTTTAATAGCTTCGAGCAGAGGTGCCCAAAAATTCTTTATGGAAGAGCAAACGCCAATACATTTAGGGAAAAAATACTTTTCTTAATTTTTTTTCTTTGTTGTAAAAATCGAAACATATTTACAAAAACCAAATCTACACTGATAATCGCTGTCGCCAATGTTTACCAGCAAAGCATGCAAGAGTATTGTTACTTTGCTCTTGTGTGTGTACAGTGAAGAACGACAAAAAATATATAACACAAAGTTGTCTGTGTATTTTTCATTTAAGAGCCCTATTTCTAAGCGCTTTTACAAAAATAATTGAACATCAAGCGGATAGGGCTGCGCACTCCTGACTTAGAGCATGTTCTTCAGTCTGCAAAAAAAAACTCCCCCAACTAAAACATATGCGAAAGATTCAATTTTTTAAAAGCAAAACCTCATGAGTTGCTTACACTTTATTTTTAAACTCAATTTCAATACGTAACAATTTTAATTCTTTTCTTTCAGCATTAATAATATTATCACGTTGGTACCCTTAAACTTCTTGGGAAAAATATATTCCATAAAAAAAATTATAATTATTTTACTTTTAAAGTGACTTCGCAGAGCCTTCCATGATATTCCTGTTTAAATCAATATCAATTTCATCTGATGTGTGCATTTATTTGAGTGGGTTCTTATTTCCTAATTAAAATTCATTAGTTTGCTATTCATATGAAGAAATTATTACAAATAATATGAAGAAAGATATAGTAGAGAAAAGATAAAAACTCAATCAATTAATTTAACAGCAACTAACTTTAGTTGAACATTTTCATTTGCAGAAAAAGCCAGACTATTTACTTAAATGTATTTAAATAAAAATGCGTGGTAAAATTGAAAAGTTGTTTGCAAATGAAGAACACAACAGAAAAAGATTAATTTTATTTTAACTTTTTCTTTTAATTTAATTAATTCTGATGAAAGTTACGAAAATATCTATAGAGCCAAAGTAACAAAACTTTCAGGAGAGATATAACACTGTTTATGTAAAAACTATTGTAATATTTAAAGAAAATATTGTTTCATTACGAAAAAATTCACCATTGAAGAAGGTTCTGCTATACTTTTTTCAGTTTTATATTGTTTGCGAATATAAAATAAAATTTTGATTTATGAGTCTTGAACTGAAATTTTTTCGATTAACTATTGATATTATCTCAAGTTGTCTACACTGGCAACACGATATGAACTATTGCGACTTATATAATAATTGTCAAATTAATAAAAACTGGGGCCAAATCACCGCATACGATATCGAGCAAAATTATCGAAATTTTTCATTTTGGTATCACGGCATACGATATCGAATAAACTATATTGCAATAATATAAAAAAGTTAAAGGATTTATTTTTTGTATTCCTACTTTTAGGGAACGTATGGTCTTCAATCTATTGCATTTTGCTTAAATTACGATCCAATATGCATCGGTTGCCATAATTTAGATGTATCGTAATGTTATTCGATACGATAGTTAATTCGATATCGTATGCGGTGATTAGACCCCTGAATTTGTTGTTATCATGAAGATATCGAACACGGAAGGTACGTTTTTAAATTAAAACTCCCGTTTTTAAGAGAATTATGAGAAAAATCTGATTATGTGCTTGATTTACATAAATATTTTATACCAAATCCCCAACATTTTGTGGGCCTTCGAACCGGATTTGAACCAGTGACCTATGGATCTACAGACCACAAGCTGTGCCTTTTCAACTGATAAAATCAAAACCAACTTAACTAAAGAAGCACAGTTCAAAATAATATAACACAAAATTTTACACAGAACTCAAAATAAAATTGTTTATTTGTAATAAAAGTATCAGTTGTTTTTGAGCACATTAACGTAACTCAAAATAATTCTTTTCAGTTCATCGTGCAGAAGCAACACACTTAACGTAAAAACAGACATAACTGTACTTTTCCAGTTAAAGAAGATAGTGATGTGAAAGATATTTTTGCAGCAGTTAGAGATGTGTATTCGGAATTAATTTATGGAAAAAAGGCAGTTTTAAAAAAATTCGAGTTGTGACCCTTTTGTATTTAGGGTGCGATATGTGTATTCCATATAAAAAAAACCGTAAAATTTCCTTACAAAAATTAAAAAATTTCTGACAAAAGTAGAGAAAAATTTATTAAAGATATTATAGTAAAATTAATTATTATCAAATAAAACTGTTATACTAACAGTTTTCTAAAAATAATAGTGATTTCAGAGCAGAACAATATATATTACCAACTGTTATACAACTAAGAAATCATTATACATCAGAAAATGTCACACCAAAAGGAATTGGAAATATAAATATTGTTGGTGAAAAAAAGTGTTATAAAGAGAACGTTCTCTATAGTCGCAATTTTCATTATACAAATCTTATTGATTAACTTTAAATAGCGGGTTGAGGCATTTTATCTAATGAGGCAAAATACCTTACCCCGTCCTTCAAAAGTTAATCAACTCAGACAATAAGACTTGTACTCGTATAATGGAAACTGGCATGTTCTAAGGAATATTAAGAAAGCATTGAACTGTATTAACATTAGATGTATTTCAATTCAGATGGTTTTTTTAATAGGTGATTGTTTTAATATAAACTTTTATACACAAAATTTTATCAAAAATAATGCAAGCAAGCTTTTATAAATTAGATAAAAAAATAATAATATAAAATAAAATAAAATAAAATAAAATAAAATAAAATAAAATAAAATAAAATAAAATAAAATAAAATAAAATAAAATAAAATAAAATAAAATAAAATAAAATAAAATAAAATAAAATAAAATAAAATAAAATAAAATAAAATAAAATAAAATAAAATAAAATAAAATAAAATAAAATAAAATAAAATAAAATAAAATAAAATAAAATAAAATAAAATAAAATAAAATAAAATAAAATAAAATAAAATAAAATAAAATAAAATAAAATAAAATAAAATAAAATAAAATAAAATAAAATAAAATAAAATAAAATAAAATAAAATAAAATAAAATAAAATAAAATAAAATAAAATAAAATAAAATAAAATAAAATAAAATAAAATAAAATAAAATAAAATAAAATAAAATAAAATAAAATAAAATAAAATAAAATAAAATAAAATAAAATAAAATAAAATAAAATAAAATAAAATAAAATAAAATAAAATAAAATAAAATAAAATAAAATAAAATAAAATAAAATAAAATAAAATAAAATAAAATAAAATAAAATAAAATCAAGTACAATAAAATAAACTAAAATAAAATAAAAAGCTGTTATACTAACAGTTTTCTAATTTTTTAGAGCAGAACAAAATGTATTACCAACTGTTATACAACTAAGAAATCATTATATATCAGAAAATCTCACATCAAAATGAATTGGAAATGTAAATATTGTTGATGGAAAAAAGTGTTATAAAGAGAATGTTGTATATAGACGCAATTTTCATTATGCAAATCTTATTGATTACCTTTTAGAAAGCAAAATACATTACCCCGTTCTCCAAAAGTTAATCAACTCAGACAATAAGACTTGTGCTGGTATAATGGAAACTGGCATGTCCTAAGGAATATTCAGAAAGCCTTGAACTGTATTAACATTAGATGTATTTCAATTCAAATTTTTATGGTAGATGCTAGTTTTAATATACACTTTTATACACAAAACTTTATCAAAAAGAAACTGTTATACATAACAAATTTTTAAGAGAATATAAAGCAAGCTTTTTATTCTGTTTGGAAAAGTTTTTCACTCATTTTAAAACAATTTTAAAAAGCTTAACAATTAAACAACCGGCTGTTGTGTCTATAAATACACAAAAACACAGCATATCTTTTTTAAATTAATTTATTCATACAAATAAACAAAAAACACGTGCAGCATTATTGTACTACAATATGCTCAGTCACATTGTTTGTTTTTCAAGGGATGGGTAGAAAGAGGTGAAAGGAAAACAGACTATCTATCCACAATAGAAAAATGAAATATTTGTTAAACAATTCACACACTCACATTTTTATGCTTGCCTTTAGTTATTTGCTTTTTCTTCATTGTTCGTTCAACAGGATTTTAACTATTGACTTTAAGTGTTTCCTGTGATCATCATCACATTCAAACACTCTCTTTGCAGACACAAAAACAAACTAAAGCGTATTGAATTTTCAAGAATTTCTATTCGTTTTAAAACAGGAAAATTTACAAATATATTTAAACGATTTGATTCAATTTTTTGTTTTTTGTTTCGTATGTAAATTGCAATAAGGTGTCTGTACTGCACTCTTGTCTTAAGTTTCTTTTTCGTGCAGAGGAAGGGCGTTGTTGTGTTTCCATGTGGGCTCATGAGCGAAACCTCTTATTATTTTCCAATCAACTGAAACAAATTTTTAATTTCAAAGTTATTGGCTTGTGATAAGTTATGTGGGAGTTTTGTTTTAAAATTGTGTCTCTGTAGAGAGACAAACAAAAATAATGTACATTAACGAGTGAGTATGTCTGCTTTTGACAAATATGCACTTTTGTAAGAGGAAATAAGAGATTTTTAATTAAAACTTGTTTACAATAAAGGGTGTTTTTATAGAGCTATAAAAATTTAAGTTCGCAACATTATTCAAGTCGTTATTATTCGGGTATAAAATCATGTACAATATGCACCCTCTTTTCATATAGGTATAAAACTCTACGTTGGCAAGACTTTTTTAGCTGACAGCCATTTTATCAGCTGTTAAATGATGTATGTTTTGTTTACATTGTTTGACATTTCGACATGAATAGACTGACGCCTGAACAACGCTTCCACATTGTGCAAATTTAGGCCCAAAACAAGATTGCCGTTGATCCAGGCTTTCATAAATGAATTCTGTTTAGCGATGAAGCGTGTCTTTTGTTTGGATATTTCAAAAGCAGACAAAGCATCCGTATTGGGAATAAAGATAACCTCCAACGTATATTGAGAGACTTTTACATCCAGAAAAAATTACTATCTGTTGTGCTTTATGAGCTGGTGGAAATATTAGCCCGTACTTCTTTAAAAACTTTGCAGATCAGATCACTACACTTTGGTGATCACTATGAAGCCATGATTACTGCCTTCATTGTTTATCAATTGAACAACCATGATAAGCAGGAGCTGTGGTTTCTACAAGAGAACACAACACATCGCACATCTCGTGCCACCGCAAAGTTTCACGTTTTAGACCCGTGAATTGGCCTCCATAATCGTACGATTTAACGCCGCTAGACGATTTTCTGTGTGGAAATGTCTATGCCGATAAGCCCGAGACTATTGACCCCCTGAACGATAACATTTACGCATTATGCCTAAATACCTCACATATGTTAGAAAAAGTCTAAAAAACTCAATCTTCAGCTTAGACTATGTTTGAGCCAGCTGCGGCGGTCATAAGCGAGAAGTCGTATTTAAATTATAAGACCAGAAAATTATCAGCCTGTTCGACGATATCGCATGAAAATGTATGCGAAAGAAAGTCACTGACATTCGAATCAATTTCGGTTTGTCTATGTCACTATTGTTCGTTCGCATGAACTTATGTATTTTAATTGAATTTGACACATCGTTCGTATAGAATAAATGTAGAAAAAACCCAAATCAATTATCTTTCGCCTAGAGTGCGACTGAACTTATCCTTTCGACATCGGCGAACTGGCTGTATGTTACGAATAATGTAAATATCGTGTGAATTTAAAAACTTCATATTTGTTTAATTTCATTTCAAAATTTTATACCTCTATAAAAAATACCCTATACTTCAAATAACTCACCAATTAAACATCTCTAATTTGAAGCAACTTCAAATTGAAGTTATTATTTTATTGTAGAAAAGATTGCGTATAACAGTTTTGATCCATACTCTAAGGTTTAATATATCGGTTTATATTAAACAAAGTAATTTGAAAGCTCTCTTATTAAACCGCATTTCTGTCATATTTGAAAAATTCAGTGTATAACAGTTTGTGCTTGATGGTTTTATATAAGAAGTCCCAGCAGTTTTAGTTTCATTGAAGAAATGAAACAATTCAGTAAAAATTTTACAGTTATGACAAGAAATATTGAAAAATAATTATTCTCCCAAAAAATATTCTATAACACTTATTTGTATAACACTTATTGTATGACACTTATTTGCGTGATTTTTTTTTTTTTATTATTAAAATTAAGATATCAATAAAATAAGATCTTCAATGAGCTCATCAATATTTTTCAATACAGGCTTAGTATAACAGTTTTTGTTTAGTCAAGTACGAAAAAACATTATAAATTGTTTTATGTAAGAGTTTTTCTAACTTCACTAAAACAATTTTTGTCAATTAAAAGGGTTAGAGAAATATGTGTATCGTAAAACTCTTTATGTATAACAGTTGTACAGAACTTTTACATCAAATTTTGTAAACGAAGTAATTTAGAATTGAACTAAAAAAATAATGTAATTCATTCAACTACACAAAAATGTGGGCTGTATAACAGATTAATTTTTAAATTATTAAACTTTTTCGAGTAGATTTTATTCAACATTAGAAATAAGATTCAGGGCAGGAACAAATCTTTTTAAATAATTTTTTAATAAAAGTTTATGTTTTACATATATTATAAAAGAAATCGTTGAAAGATTTTTTTTTATAATATATGTTTAATAAAGTATTAATATTGTTTACAATAAATCAAATTTGTCTGTGTATGATAATTTTAAGAATTATAAATTTTAGCTTAATATATTTTTAATATATTATTGTAGTTTTGCTTTTTGTTTTTGGTGGTCGGTCTCCTTTTTCTTGCGTGTCAGTTTTTAGTCTGCCAACCTTTCTAACAGAAGAGGTTTTATATAACAGTTTAAGTATACATTTTTTTTTTGTTATTCATTTTTATGCTGAAAATTTGGTTTAAGTTTGATAACTTTAAATCTGACTATTTAATCATTTTCAGCTTAAACATTTTAATAAATTTTCATGGTGTTAATTGCTTTAGTTTTATAAGCCATAGTTGTTTTTTTTTTTTTAATGAGACCAAATCATTTGTAAAATTCATACAAGAATTAACAAAACCGGTCTCTAACATGTTACCAGCCCTCCTAATATTATTATTAAATTTATATCTATCTGAATAATTTAAATAATAAAACGCTGCTAAAGTTGGCTGTTTGACTGCTGCTAAAACACTTTGATTAATGACTCAGCTTCTGTTGGCGGTGATGACGAACAAGAATGTTAGATGTGGCTTTGTTTTAAGAGTTTAATAATAGTATAATATGCATATACTATATAAGAAAAATATAAATCTTTTCTATTAAAATTTCATTGTTTTAAAACAAACTATGACCTGGGTTTGTCTGTAGTTTGATTCTAATGCTAAATTCAAGCTGTTTGCAAAAAAAAAAAAAATATTATTTTAAAATACAAAATCTGGATTCTTTATTTAAAAACGTTATTATTTTTTTTTAAGTTAATTTTTTAAAACAAGTTTTTTATAAAACGGGCATTGGTATAAGTTCAGTGATTTAGAAATAAAGGGTGCTTTTTAAAGAGGCATATAACTTTTAAATAAACAAAGATGAATTTATTCAATTGAAGTGATAGATAATTTGCTGGCATTATAATTTAAGCTAGTGGCAATCACTGGTCGATGCAATCGACCGTATTCTTATTTTTACCGCTCTTAAATAATACACTTTCCTTAAAAATCCCATAACAATTTATTTAGATTGTTGGGATATAAAGTTGAATGTTTGAGAATATCTTTCAAAAATTTCCAAAGTCTACTGATGATTAGGGTAGCTCCTATGAAATGTCGACATATAAATAGCTGGGAAACACAGTAAACAAGCTATTTATAGTTTTTAATTTTAGCTAAAACTGTGATAAATTTTTAATTTACTAAAAAAACCCCCTGTAAAAAATTCATAAATTTATATTACAAAATTACAAATATTCGCAGTTTGAATTCAATTCGTTTTCATAGTATTCTTGAATATGATTTTAGTCAAAGAAAAATTTCTAAATTAAAGTCTGTTGCATCTCTAGTACAATTCTATAATGCAACACACGATAAAAAAATTGTAAACAAATTTTACTCCATTAATACCACCGGCAGTTGTTTGTCCAAACAAAGCTAGCCCGCTCTTTTATCGAATATTTTCTGCATCTTTGCATGAAATACTATTTTTGACTTTCTGTTTTGCACTTTTTTTTATTATTTCAAATATATGTAGTATCTTTTCCTAGTTTTTTTTTCTAACAAAACACATTTATGAAATGCATTAAGTTATTGAAAGAAACAACAACACTTCAAGTATTGTTGTTGCATCTGGGCGATTATTTTTCTCAATGTCATTTTAGTATTTAAAACTATTCTACATACGTTAAGCTAAACAAAGCTTTAACAAACGTGATACATATTTATGTAGTTGTTGCTTTTGTTTTTTCTACATTGGGTGAAATGAATTTTTTTTTCGAACAATTTTTTCTTAACAATTTATTTCTTTGCATTTTCTTTTTTTTTAGTTTTTGTTACAATGACCACTTTTTGTGCTAAAAACTAAAAATATTTACATCTTGAAAATAAAATATGAAAAGCAACAATAAACAGAAAAACAAATGAAGGTAGATAGATTTACACAGTTTATATATATTTTATATTTTTTTAAAAGAAAAGTTATTGTAAAAATTTATATAAAAAAAATGAAATTAATATGGTAAATAAAAAGTAGTGCTTTTGAAACTATTCTAAAAACACAAAAGCATTGAATATTAACTTTTAGTGCAAGGTTTTGGAAATATATTTGTAAATTAAACGGCAGAAGAGAACATTTGTTTTTATGAAATCAACTGTTATACAGTTAAAGATTCCATACCGCAAAACTTTAGAATGACAGTTCAATGCAAGCGTTGTTTTAATGCTTTTTAGTAACGTACTTTTTAGAACAGTTTTTGTAAATAATTTTTCGTCTTATCATGTGTTATTTGTACTTAATAATTTTTTAAAAGAAACAGATTATCTGTCTGTTGCATTTAACGATTGTCGGCATTACAGTATTTTGTATAAAAGTTTTGTAAAGCAACTAATATTACTCGCATGATGGTATTATTCGTCTGGATCAAGTTCAAACAAACAATAACAAAACGATTTTGCTATATTTCCCTTCAATTTTTTTTCTAATGTAGGTTTTAAAATTATTTTTTCTACATATTTTTTTACTTTAATTATTTTATTATTTTTTTTTTTTTTTATTTATTTTATTTTTTTTTTCACTTATAATATTATTTATCTTTTTATTTATAAATTTTTATTTATTTATTTACCATTTAATATACTTTTTATGTATTCATTTATTTTTTATTTATTTATTATGATTTTTTATTGTTTATTTTTTTCTATTTTTTATTTATTTATTTCTTTTTTTTATTTATTTTTTTTTAATTTATTTTTTTTTTTAATTTATATCTTATATTTTTTTTCATCTATTTATTTATTAGTCCTATCTAATTATTATTATTTATTTTATTTGTTTATTTATTTTACTTATTTTTTATGTTTTTTTATTGTTTTTTTTTTTTTCTTATTTAATTTTTATTTATTTACTTCTTTTTATTTTCTATTTTACTTTTTTATTTTAATGTTTTATTTTAATGTGTTTCATTGTTTTATTTTATTAACTTTTTATCTTAACATTATATAATTTTTATTTTGGATCTTTTTTTAATTCTATTCATTTGTTATTTTTTATATATTTTTAATTTTTACTTTTTGTTGAATTTATTTTTTATTTTTATTCTTTTTTTATTTTCTATATATATATATATATATATATATATATATATATATATATATATATATATATATATATATATATATATATATATATATATATATATATATATATATATATATATATTTTTTTTTTTGTAATTTTTTTACTGGCTTTTTAAAAATTTTTTTGTTTTCTTTTTATACTTTTTTTAATTATATACATTTTTTTTATTTTTTTTTAATCCTATTTTAATTTTTTTTTTTCATTTTTTTATTTTTTTACAAGTTTTCCATTTTATTTATTTTTTTTTCTTAGTTTTACTTTAGTTTATTTTTTATATTTTAATTTTATTATTATTTTTTACTTTATTTTATCTTTATTTTTATTATTTTTTTTATTATTTTTTTTTATTATTTTTTTTATTATTTTTTTACTATTTTTTATTATTTTTTTATTATTTTTTTATTCTATTATATATAATTTTTTTTATTTTATTTTATCTTACTTTTAATATTTTTTAATAGTTTTTTATATTTCTTTATTTTTGTAGTTTTTTTTTCACATCTTTTCCCTTTTTAGTTTTCTTTTCATTTTTGCCTTTATTTTTCCCAAAATTTTCTTTTTTTCTGTTTTTAATACATTGACATATATTTCACCAATGTTTTTAATGAGTGTACGCTTGTAACCAGTTGATATGCATTAGTTTAACACTAAATAAGAAGTTAACTATTTCCGTGGAACTTTGTACCAAACTCTTGAAAAAATTATATATGTATGTACATATGTATGGACATGTCTATATTTCTATTATTTTGGTTTACTATGTGCACTTGAAAAAATTTCAATAAATAATTATCAATATTCATATTTCTGCATTTGCTTTACTAATAAAACAAAAAAGGTTGATAATTATTATTTATTGCTAACAAAAGCACAAAAGCAATGAGTTAATGGTTAAAAAAAAAGCATGTAAAGGCAAGGTAAGAAGAATAATTATTTTTATGGGGAAAAAATGCTTTTTGAATTAATTATTTTTTTTAATGAGCAATGAATACAAAAAATCCTAATTGGGGTGAAAACATTTTTTAAAAGAGAATTAGTTTTACTAGACTAGACATTTGTTGTTGCTTTTGTTTAAGCAAATTTATTTTAAAGTTTTTTCTTAACCAATAAAATCAAACACATTTTTAAGCACTTCCATCAGAAATGAAGTAAATCGCCCAATGAATTTTGTAATAAGGGTTTCTCTAAGAAACACTTAATATATCTATAGTGTTTCTTCTTCTTCTTTAAGGCCATAGAGAAAAAATCCGCCAAGCTAACTTTTTTTAAATGGAATTAAAACCGTGATAGATGCATTAAACCTGTAGTTATTTCAATTTAAAATATATTATGGGTGATATTTGCGAGTGCAAGTTTAAGCAAAAATTTTAATTTACATAACAAATTGCACCATAAATACAAAAGGGTCACAACTCAAAATTTTCCAAAACTGACTTTTTGCCATAAGTCAGTGTTTTTTATGTTTTCACAAACATAATATAAAATTGGAAAAAAAACATCTAGCAAAACCTTCTTCAATATTGAAATTTTTCATAATGGAATGGAGTTGTGACCCTTTTGTATTTAATTTTAATGCAAATTGGAAAATGTAATTTTTGTATGAAACTCTTATAAAACTACTAAAATATAAAAAAAATTGTCTGCCCAACAGTTGTTGAATTTTGACATCAGTTTCTAGGCTTCTAAAAATCAGATCTGACACAGTAATATTAAATGGTCAATTCTTGACTTTATAGAATATGTTTTTTATATAGAAGAAAAAACTTTAAAATGCCAACATTTGTTTAACTGGCGACTATCTTTAAACTGTTATAACATAACGTTAGAGTTCTTGATAGTTAACAGTTAACGTGAACGATAGTCATCATTATAGATTTCCCATTTTTACAACTAAAGTACCGTATTTTCAGCAGAAAATATGGCACCTTCAAATGCTTAAAGTTCACTTTATCATGAGATAATTAATTTCCACAGGTAATATTAACTTGTACTAACAAACAAACAGTAATAATCTGTAAGATAAGATGCTAATTTTAGCTATTTGTTAGTTTTAAAAATGGTCCGAAGAGATTTATGTTTACCATTTCCACAATTGAAGCCATATGGTCAGCTTGGCATGGATTCGGTAAATGGGCCTAAAACAAGATTGCCATTGATTGCGATTTTAATAAGCGGATTTTATTTAGTGATAAAGCTCACTTTTGTTTGAATAGATTAGTTAATGAACACAACTGTCGTATTTGGATTAAAGATAATCATCAAGTGCATGTTGAGACAACCTTATAGTTATATATAAAAAAACGACTCTTTTGGGGTGCTTTGTAGGCTGGTGGAATCATTGGTACGTATTTCGTTAAAAACGATACTGTTCAATATTCATGGCTAGAGCCATGATTATTGACTTTTTCATTCAACCAAGATGATCAGGAGCTGTGGTTTCCACAAGACGGCGGAACATGTCACGTGTCGCTCGTACAATTTATTGAAGGAAACCGCATAGTTTCACGTTTTGAACCTGTGAATTGGGCTCCAAGATCGTGTAATTTAACACCACTAGACTATTTTCTATGTGGATATGTGGAGTCACTACTTGATACGAATGGAGGTCACCATTCACAGCGTTATACGGTCACAAATCTTGGAACGTCATGCGAAATTTAATCTGCGGTTTAGACTACGTCCGAGCTAGCTTTGGACACAAGTCATTTTAATATAATAATGCTAAAAGAATATCTTTCGAATTAAGTAAATTTCATGTCAAATGAATATATTAGTACTTTTTTTACTATTTCAAAGTTTTATATAAAAAATAAAACATACTTTAGCAGGTTTCGGAGAGGGGAGTAAAAAGTGAAGACTTATTGCCAGTACTCAGCATATTCATGCTCTTCTCTCGCATATGTATTCTCTCATACATGTCTGTGTATGTATATACAATCTAAATTGTAAGAAATTTAAGCCAAAGAAACGAGAAAAATTGCCGAAAAAATGTTTCTGTGAGAGCAATAATATTATAAAAAAAAGTTGGACTCTAAAATCGCCTTGTGTGATCTTACACTATATGATATTCTTTTTTTCTGTTCTTTTAATCTTATGAAAAGAGTTTAGTGGTGTGAGTGTTTTGCTGAATATTTTATTTCATTAGTAAGCTTTTATAGAAGGCATTATTGTTTTCTACAACGTTTTGATATTAAATGTCAAAGAAGTTCTTTATCAGCATTTTCTTGTTTCTTGATTTTCGCCACAAATTTTCTTAAAGCTGATTTTTGCAAATATTTAGTTATTCTTTTGTTTATCGCATAGTGAGTGTTATCTTTGCTAAATGAATCTAATTTCAGATTTGTTTAAGTTTTGTTTATAGGCGAAAAGAATGAATAAATAAATAAATAAAGTATTTATTTACAACTGTGTGAGAAATATTAGAGAAGACACATTGTGTGGCCTGTTTTTATTTAAATTTAAGATTTGACTAGGCCACCGAAATTATTATTTTCTTTTCAAATTGAATTCTAAAGACTTTATTCATAAAACCTATTTCAGATTTATTTATTTCATATTTTGACAAATTTCTATACAAAATTTGCCAAAAAGGGGATTAACAAACATAAAACATATTTTTATGAATAAGGTTGGACTGTTGCAGCTTCGAGAATACAATAGCATAGAGAATATGATTTTTATAAAAAGCGTTTTCAAAAATAACCGAATAGTAAACCAATTTCCAGTTACACTGTACAACAGCAAAAATTTCATTTAAAGAAAAGTATGGGAACTACATGGGTTTTGATTCAAATCTGTTTTCTAGTGTTTTCCATTTAGGAGTATTGTTTACCGTCCTGATTAATTTTAGCCCAAAAACTAGTCGACTGCTCTAATATATTCCACCATAACTCTAAATTCGGCTTCGATGGGGAGCAGGTTTAGCTTTGGTGTACGCCTAACCAGTGCACTTCGCATGACAAATTGTCACGCACGACAAATAGTCATGCATGGGTACCATTGAATGGCGCATACTCTCCCCCATGGTGTAGGGCGGAGCCTTCCTTAAACTCCTTCCAATCATAGAGTCACTGCCTCCGGTTGCAGTGCAACTCCACAACGAGTCCGAAAACTACCCCGCATTTAGGCGGGCCGGGCGAAAATAATAGCCTTTGGCCAGACTATCGCCTATTAAAACCCCTAATGAGCACAAAAGATGCTATATTTTATGTTGAAGAGTATATTTCAATGAAAAATACCTACGAGTTTACTTGATTTTTAGCCCAATGTTTATGACTAGAAAGACACAGCGGGTACATTTCGTCTTAAGGAATTATCTTTGGCTGTATTCAACAGGTTGGTCATTCCCACCAACAACGCTTGCGTAGGAAGAGTATTTTCCATAATGAATTATACCAAAACTCGTTCGCAAAATAAAGTACCAAATAAACTTCTTGACGCATTAATAAGAATAATAAATTATATGAATGTAAATAAGATAAGATCTGTTGTAATTCGTTTGAGTCAACGGAAAACATATTGCAAAAATTCAATCTTAGTGTTATGTATGATGTACACAACCGCAAAGATCAAACAGATCAGTCTGAGATTTATAACCTTCTAGATATGTGATTTTAGGTACTTGTATGTAATTTTATTTTATTCATTTATAATATGTAATCTAAGCCCATAGGGCCCATAATAATATTAAATAAAAATAATACATATGAATTAAAAGAATAAAAATTACATATGACTTCAAAGCTATGAAAAATCATTTGAGGAGACTTTTAGGGATTTCTGGTCCTTTAAAGAAAAACATACAAAAAATATTTTGGCAATTTTTGACGAATTTTGTTGGCCAGTTTGACGCTGGAGGTGGAAAAAATCTGACAACCCTGATGTGTACCCCTTTCAATTCCTTTCTCCCTTTTCACCAACAAATTAAGAACTGCAGCGATAAAAATTACACAATGTAAACTGGGACTAAAGCTTCTTTTTGTGTACTCAGTACTTTTTTATTGCCTTTGCCTGCAATCAAACCTAAAATCTTAAAATACTATACGAGTACTTACTCCGTATAAATCTTCTTCAAATTGTTTTAAAACTTTTGAAATATACTCGCAAGTAGATGTCTCTGGCCACCGTTTTTAGCCAAAACTTATTAAAAGGGTTAAAATATGTAAGTATATGCTGGAAATATTGTATAGTTAATAAAAAAAATATTTTATTGATTTTCATCGATATTTAAGCCACCACTTTTCCTACAACGTTACTGCGCTACTACCACTAATTGCAGCTACCCTTTTGGCTGAGTACTTTTCCTTGTGTTTAACTTTACATGAATAGAAGGCAAAAAAAAAAACATGTTTGTACTTGTTTTCCATATTGTGCTACATAACACTCATTAAACTTGTTCTCAATTCGTTTGTTAAAAAAGCAACAACTCTTTCAGTTCTTTTTTTATTTAATTAAGTCTAGACACTTGAGTTGTGCTGAGAGTCCGGGATAAGAACTGGGTTAAAATTTATTACGAAAAGCATAATGCAATGCATAACACAAATGCAGTAATTTTACCTCAAGGGAAATTCAAAGGCTTTCCAGAACTTTATAATACAAGCAAAGTTTTGTGCTGAAAGGATGGTTGGTATTCATATTTCATCATTAAAAAATCGTTTTCTTTTTTCTCCCCCTCCCAAAAACACAATAGAAGTGCCACCCCATTTTAACACTCAATACACAAATGACAAGAAGCGCATTTGCAGCAAAAAACAATTCACCTAAATTTTTTTTTTTTCTTGAAGTCGGATTTTTCAGTTTAGTTTTCATATGGAAAAGCTGAAATTGAAAACAGAAATAGCTGCAGTAAAAGCTAAAAAAAAAACAAAACTAGATGATACTTAATGAAAAATGCAAAAAAATCTGTGTCAAAATGCCATATTCATGTGTTTTGTTTAAAGCGTGCAAATTCTTGGCATTTTCTTGCAAGATTTTATATTTATATGCATATTTCTGTTATTTCCACTCTTATATGATGGTTGAAAATGAAAGAAAAACTTCATGTTTTTTCATGGAAAAAAAAAGTAGCATAACACTGCTTTACAAATTTTAAATTTGGAAAAATACCATGAACGCCACATGCCTAGATAAGTTAATTGGAACCTCCTAGACACAAAAAACGCTGTAATTTGTTGTTAAGTACCGTTTTTTAGATAACGGTACTTTTGTGTTTTTCGGTGTAAGGTACCACTCAAAACTTTGTGGAGCCCAACCAATAAGTCCGATCGAGATAATCATATATGGATTCTCGTTAGAAAGGTAATTGAATTCCTTTTCCGCCTATATAATGCGAATTTCTATCTGATAAGAAATGGCTGAGTTATGGCACCTCAAAATTCAAAATTTACCTATTTTTTACGCTTGTTTCAAAATTTTCATTTTTATTTCGTTTTTTTTCCTACGTTGTAGTATAAGATAAGATCTGGAATGTTTTTTTCTTTTACCAAATAGTTTATTTAATTACCAACATTCTAAGCGTAATTTGAAAAAAAAAACGGATGAAAAATAAAGTTTTTATTAAGGATTATGTGGAACGACAATATTTTTATTTTCATTGCTCACACACAACATTCGGTTTGGATTATTGGAATATAAAGTTGAATGTTTAACAATATCTTTCAGAAGTTTCCAAGTCTACTGAGTATTAGTGTAGCTCCTATGAAGCATCGACATATAGCTAGGAAACAGAAACCAAGCAATTTATAATTTTTTGGTTTGTACAATTAAAAATTTTGATTTTTTTTTTTTTTAATTTTTTATTATTATTTAACATTTAAAGTTTTGTTAAGTTTTTATTAAAAAAAAAAAAAAAAAAATAATAATAATAATAATAATAATAATAATAATAATAATAATAATAATAATAATAATAATAATAATAATAATAATAATAATAATAATAATAATAATAATAATAATAATAATAATAATAATAATAATAATAATAATAATAATAATAATAATAATAATAATGATAATAATAATAATAATAATAATAATAATAATAATAATAATAATAATAATAATAATAATAATAATAATA
Source organism: Thecocarcelia acutangulata (assembly GCA_914767995.1). Classification (NCBI taxonomy): domain Eukaryota; kingdom Metazoa; phylum Arthropoda; class Insecta; order Diptera; family Tachinidae; genus Thecocarcelia; species Thecocarcelia acutangulata. The sequence continues at coordinate 17,912,927 of OU612097.1, forward strand.
ATAATAATAATAATAATAAATAAATAAAAACTAAAAAACGCGTTGTTAGTTTTTGGCTTGCTGAGAATCATTAAAGAAAATTCTTTTACGAAATAGAAAAAAAGAATTATTATCAAGATTATTTAATAAGTTTATTAATAATCTTCTGCATTAGTTTTCTACTGAGGTTCATACACTGAACCAAATTTCGACGACTTCGATTTTTTAGTTAGTAATAACTAAGAAATTTAATAAACCCTTCACGAAAAATAAATATTCAAATCAAAGGTTATTTTTCAAATTGGAACAAAATTTATTCAAATAAACAATGATTCAATGAGCTTTATTCAAAATTATCCAATGAGTTTTATGAAAAATATTAATTTGTAATGTGGGCAATATTTTGTTGAATCAGTAAAAATTTAGTGAAAACAGTAGTAGTAGGGAAAAACCATACACAATTATTTAAATTAACATCCTGAAACAATTCAAACAATTGAGTCTCTTATTCACTATACTAGCTATTAACATTGATGCCAATAAAAAAGTTATAAATAGCTTGTTTTCTATGTTTCTCCTATGAAATGTCGACATATAGATAGCTGGGAAATATACAGCCCGTTCGACGATATCGAATGAAAATGTATGCGAAAGAAAGCTAGTCACCCACATTCGAATAAATTTGGGTTTGTCTATATCACTATTGTTCGTTCGCATGAACTTATGTATTTTAATAGAATTTTGAATCGTTCGCATAGAATAAAGTTAGAAAAAACCCAAATCAATTTTCTTTCGCCCTGAATGCGAATGAACTTATCCTTTCGACATCGGCAAACTGGCTGATAGAAAACAAGCTATTTATAATTTTTTATTGGTATCCTGAAAGAATGTTAGTTTGAATACAAAATTCGAAATTTTCTTAGCAAAATTTACCCTGTAGATTTGAATAATTTTTTTCTATATTCAGTTAATTTATTTTATTGAAACTAAATATTAACGGATATTATTAGGGCATTTTTCTTTTTAAATTCTCAGCAATTTATTTGGATTGTTGGGATATAAAGTTGAATGTTTGAGAATATCTTTCAAAAATTTCCAAAGTCTACTGATGATTAGGGTAGTTCCTATGAAATGTCGACATGTAGATAGCTGGGAAACATAGAAAACAAGCTATTTATAATTTTTTATTGGTATAAATGTTAGAAGCTTAAATAGCGAATAAAAAACTTAATTGTTTGAATTTTTGTTCTCTGCTTTTCGATACTTTCAAATAGCAAATCGTAGCAACCAACGGTTGTTCATTTGCTTGAAAGGTGTAAAGAAATGTTAGAGACGTTTATAAATAGTAAAGCTTGCTTTTTGTGTTTTGACGGATATTATTAGAGCATTTTTCTTTTTAAATTCTCAGCAATTTATTTGGATTGTTGGAATATAAAGTTGAATGTTTGAGAATATCTTTCAAAAATTTCCAAAGTCTACTGATGATTAGGGTAGTTCCTATGAAATGTCGACATATAGATAGCTGGGAAACATAGAAAACAAGCTATTTATAATTTTTTATTGGTATAAATGTTAGAAGCTTAAATAGCGAATAAAAAACTTAATTGTTTGAAACTAAATAATATTTTTCCATTCAAATTAAAGGCATGTATGAATAAATGGCTGTAGAAATGATTAAACTTCCTTATTTTATTTTAGTTCAATATATTGCTATAGTTGAAATTCCGAACAAAATTTGAATAAAATATTTTGCTATAGTTGAAATTCCGAACAAAATTTGAATAAAATATTTTGTAGGTTGAAAATAACCTAAATTTCTTCAAGTTTACACACCACTTTGCAGTATTTAGGTAAATTTTTGGTTCAGTGTATGCAAATTTGCGTGATTTGTATGTAACATATGTTTGAGCATGCACATGCAAGACAGATTTTACTTTCAGACACAATTAGGCTTATCTTAAGTTTAAGACTTGCATAATATCTTAAAGCACTTATTAAAAACCAAATGTTTGTTTATTTTTTTCTACATAAAATTTCATAATTTCCATTAAAACTTTCACTTTCGTTTTTGTTGCAGTTATAAAATTAAATTTTTCATTATTATTATTATTTTTTTTCTTTTTGACACAATAAATATATTTCTTTTCCTTAAAAATGCTAAAAGCATTTCTTGTTGTTTTAAGACACAGTCAAAAATTTATCTATCAAGCCGCAGCATCTTTTAAATATTTTTTTAAATTTTTGAAAAAAAACTGAAAGCAACAAGAACTAGACTTTAGGAAAAGCACTTCTATTGAATAGATCTGCACCAACCCAAAAGAAACCTGCGCTACTGGCAGCCATTGGAAAATTTGCTCCTGGTTTTGTTGCTATTTTTTATCAATTTAAATTAATCGTTTTTCTTATCTATTTCTTAGATTTTTTTAAGGTTTATTTATTTAAACGAAAAGTCATGTTTGAAACTAAAATTAATAATTGTCTACCTGTAGACAAACTGAAATATAAAGTTTTTTTTTTCAACATGGGTGTGGTAATAATCCGCAGTTAGTTCAGAAAAGAGAAACAATAAAAAAAACTTACTGTTGCAATTGTTTCATTTACGCTTTGAGGTAAATGAGTAGTGATAATGCAACCAGTAAACGGCAGACACCAACCGCCACACCACAACCAGTCAGTCACTCACTTACTGTTTCAGGTTTTTTTTTTCACTCTGATTTGTTAATTTTTTTGAACACGTTCATTTAAGAAAAAGCTGCATTCAAATGCATTTAAATTTGATATTTTATTTTTAACGTTTTCAGTTTTTAACAAAATAAAAAAAATAAAACGGCCGTTCACTATTGTTTTATTACGTCTCTGTGACTTAGAATGATTAATAAAACTATTGTCAGTGTCATAACGATTTGCTTTTAGTTTTTTGTAAAGCCTTGAAAGACATTAATTTTACAACAACAACAAACAAAAAATTAAGAACTAGATTTTTACTTAGAAACAAAAAGTACATTATTTGTAAACAAACAAGAAAATAATAATAATAAAGTTTTTTTTCATAACAAATATAAAGCTATAACAGTATATAATAACTCAGATAGAAAATCTGATACATAAAAAAATATTATACTAAATGAAACTTATAATTTTTAAATAAATTAATTTCAATGAGATTTTTCCAAAAAATTTCTAGGAGAATTTCGTCCAAAAAGTATGTATACACAGTCTGATGGTAAAAAAATTTCTTTTTTTATTAAACAATATATTCAGGCCTTTTCTAAAAATCACGTGATTTCAAAGCACATGCCGTTTCAAAAGCACAAATGTGATTTATGCCTGTTCTGCAAGTCTGAAGCACAAAAAACTGCTGTTTCGATGTGATTTATACTCTTCTGAAGCACAAAGACTGCTGTTTTTCGCTTCAATTTACTGATATTTTGACTTTCAAGATGATTTTTTTTATTCGCGGTATTATTTAATTTATTATAATAAGGTTAATTTCTTCTAATAAATATAAAAAGTAAAGTAAAATAAACCATATCACAAAATAATACAGCAAATTTTGCAACAAAATAAGAGTATCTTGTTTTTGCTTAATTTAGTGAATAAAATCGTATAAAAAAATAATTTTACTTGAATAATCAATAGAAAACATATTAAATTATTTATTAATTTAATAAATTATGAAATTTACAATAAAGCACGTGCTAAAATTAGGATGTGATTTCAAATTGAATGCAAGCAAACTAACCGGTTTAAAATCACAAAAATCAAAAAAAAATATTTTGTGTGCAGAACACTTTTTTGTGCTTTCAAATCACTTGCATAAAAAGTGATTTACAGAACAGCCCTGATTAACAACTTTTTCATTTATTTCTTTTTTTTTATTATAATTAAACACAACTATAAAAAAAAATTGAAACGCTTAAACAAACATTTTTTTTTATTTCTTTTGTTAAAATATAATTTTTGATTTTAAGGGTTTTTCTCTATAAACGTTCATGTTTGTTTTTTGCTTAGTCTGTCGAAGTTTATACAGACTTAAAAAAAATATATATATTTTTTTCATTGTGTTTGTTATATGTAAGTACATACATACGTAAATGATCTTTTTAAACATTTACTATATCACGTGTTGCTTTTCCATACTTTTTTGGCCTTTCTTTCTTGTTGCAGAAGAAAATAATCGTTTTGAATGAATGATTCACAAAAAATGTTTATTTGACTTAAACGTGAAATATTTATTTTTATTGGTTTTTAAATATTAACATTTTGCATGAAAAAGAAAACAATATTCAAAATTTGTAAAAAAAAAACAGTATCTGAATAAAAATTTGGCCAAATACTATAAGAAACAGATACAAAAATCGGTCAGCTGGTTTACAATAAATTAAGCCTCTTTATATGAGTTGTTTTTTTTCTCCCTCTCTCTCTCGTTTTGGTTTGAATTAATTTGGTTTTAAAACACATAAATAGCAATAAAAATCGATGAAAAACACATACAAGAAATTTAAATTACACGCTTTCACTTGTGGTGGATTTTTGGCTTTAAGTTTGGTTTTTAATTTAAGCTTTAAATGCAACCGAGGCTTTTAAATGTTTGTTAATACTTTATTAAATTGAAAACACGCCAAAGATGTTATTTCAAGGTATTGTAATCTTAAAAAAGGTCATGTAATTGTACTGAACTGGAACTTTTTTAACAACATTTTTTTTTTTTTTTTAAATAACATATTAATTTTCCCGACGATGATAACAAGTTGCTATCGAAATATTGAAAATAAATACTGTTGAATTTTTTATAAAAAAAATAAATAAATAAAAAAGGATCTTTAGTTGCAAAAATAAGAAATAGTTAAAAAAAAAAAATTATTTTTCTTCTTCATTTTAAATGACAAGAGTCATTGTTTCATTTGCAATTGAAGAGTCCGCAAAAGCGTTTTTAGAGGCAACAACGTAGCAATATGCACAAGATGGTATTATTAGACATATGATGCGTTACTGTAGCTAACTGCAAAATATCTAAACAAGTAAATGATACAGTTAGTTCATGCAACTCAATTAGCCAGTGCAAGCGAGACTGCAAACTTTCGAAGGGCCAACAACAAAACAGGCTTGAGCGCACTTAAGAAATAATTGCGAAAATTCGGGGGCTGTTCTTTACAACTGACCAATATTTGGGTATATAACGAGTGATTTTTTTGCTATTATCTTTTTGGCAACACTAGTTTTGACAGCTCACGCACGTTTTGTATCTTGTGTCACTGTCAAACATCTTCAGTTTGGTCTATAATTTAATCATGAATCGTCTTACAAACGAACAACGCTTGCAAATTATTGAATTTTATTACCAAAATGCGTGCTCTGTTAAGAAAGTTCATCGCGCGCTTCTTCCATTTTATGGTCAGTTTAATCGACCTACTGAGGCTTCTATTCGGGCTATTGTAAAAAAATTTCGCATCAAATTTACATTGTTGGACATTAAACCACCAACACGCTTACGTAGAGTGCGAACTCAAGAAAATTTCGCAGCCGTATCGGCCAGTGTTGGTGATGACCGTGAATTATCGATTCGGCGCCGTTCGCAGCAATTGGGCCTCTGTTACTCCACTACGTGGAAAATTTTGCGGAAGGATTTGGGTGTGAAGCCTTATAAGATACAGCTGGTGCAAGAATTGAAGCCAAACGACCTACCACAACGTCAAATTTTTGGTGAATGGGCTCTTGAAAAGTTAGATGAAGATCCACTTTTTTATCGAAGAATTGTGTTCAGCGACGAGGCTCATTTCTGGTTGAATGGATACGTGAACAAGCAAAACTGCCGTATTTGGAGTGAAGAGCAGCCAGAAGCATTGCAAGAGCTACCAATGCGTCCACAAAAAACAACCGTTTGGTGCGGATTATGGGCTGGCGCCATCATTGGGCCGTATTTCTTCAAAGATGATGCGAATCACAACGTTACTGTGAATGGTGAGCGCTACCGTGCGATGATAACAAACTTTTTTTTGCCCAAAATGGAAAAGCTGGACTTGCATGACATGTGGTTTCAACAAGACGGTGCCACATGCCACACAGCACACGAAACAATGGACCAATTGCGAGGCGAGTTCGGTGAACAGTTTATTTCACGCTTGGGACCAGTCAATTGGCCGCCCAGATCGTGCGATTTAACGCCTCTAGACTATTTTTTGTGGGGCTATGTTAAGGCTAATGTCTATAGCGCCAAGCCCGCTTCGATTGACGCACTGGAAGCCAACATTATTCGTGAGATACCGGCCGAAATGTTGGAAAGAGTATGCCAAAATTGGACTAAGCGGATGGACCATGTGAGGCGCAGCCGCTGCCAACATTTGCATGAAATAATCTTCAAACATTAAATTATATCGACCCAACTATCGATCCAAATAAATATTTCATGCATTTTTCTGAGTTTTATGTGTTTTTTTTTTTTTTAAATTTCCGATAGTTCCTATAAAATCACCCATTACATATATTATTGACTCATCGATTTTTATGCTCAAATTAAATAACTGCCTTAACTTTTCCGCATGACGCGTTAATAACATAAACATATTATTATAAAAAAAATACCTTTTGAATACGAGTACTATTTCCAAAGCATCAGCTGGGAGCAAAACTTACCTAAAAATAAGAGAAGAAAATCGAATTTTAAATAAATTTTAAAACTAATTTCAAGATGTTCATAAAAATTGCTTTATATCTAAATATTTTACAAAAAAAAATTGCTCTTAAAAAAGTACTTTTCTATAAACTACTTATTTAAAAAAGTACGTATACAAGAAAAAAAATATTTTTTAAGCTTTTCTTAAAATTTTCTTAAAAACTAACCCTTTAAACAAATTACCTATGAAATACTTTCCAAAAGAGCCTTTTTAAAAAAGAACTTTAAAATATAACGGCCTTATTCATAAAAAATATTGTATGTTTATTAAACACTTATTTGACAAATTTCCCATAGAAATTTGTCAAATAATAGTTTAATAAACATACAATATTTTTTATGAATAAGGCCATAACCCTTTAAAAAAGTTTTCTTACTATATTAAAATTACCTTTTAAAAAAAAGTACCTTTAAAAAGCGTACCCCTCCTATACAAAGCACCTTTAAAAAGTGTAACTATTAAAGTTTCCTTTTAGAAAAAAGCCCTTCACTAAAACTACCACAAAAAAACAAGGTACTTTAGCAACCAACGGTTGTTCATTTGTTTGAAAGGTGTAAAGAAATGTTAGAGACGTGTATAAATGAAAAAGCTGGTTTTTTGTGTTTTGACAGGTATTATTAGAGCATTTTTCTTTTTAAATTCTCAACAATTTATTTAGATTGTTGGGATATAAAGTTGAATGTTTGAGAATATCTTTCAAAAATTTCCAAAGTCTACTGATGATTAGGGGAGTTCCTATGAAATGTCAATATATAGATAGCTGGGTATTGGTATAAATGGTAGAAGCTAAAAATAGCGAATAAAAAACTCAAATGTTTGTTTTTCCTTAAATGTATTGGTGTTTACTCTTCCATATAAAACTTGTGGGCGCCACTGCTTTATAGTTTTAAGTATTCTAAAAATTATGGTGGTTTTTCCTGTTATATGAAAAAACATGAAGTCTTTTAGGAGATTTTTTTAAAGACGTGTATGGAAATTAAACATTTTAAATGGGGGTTTCCTCCAGCAAGTTATGATGTTGTTGCTACACTGAAAAAATTTTGTTCAAAAATTCTCTGAATTTTGACATTACTTTTATGAATTTTTTCATTATTTTTCAACCATTGTAACTTTTCATAGAAATAATGAAACAAATTTCATTAGATTATTTTAATGAAAACCTTCATTAAAGTAATGAAACATTTTAATAAGAAACATGATTTATTTTCATTAAAAGTAGATCAAAGAATCAATTTCATAAAGCACATGAAAACTGTACATTAAATTAATAAAAAAGTAACATTTATTTAATGAAATAACTTCTTTGTACTAACGTAATATATTCATTAAAAATATGAAACTCCTTCATAAGGTCAAGGAAGTTATTTCATTTATCTAATTTTTTTATTCACTGAGCACCTGAAAAATTTACATTAAATCAATGAAATAGTTACATTTGTTTAATGAAATAATATCATAACATACATTAATAAAATATGTTCACAAATCTATGTAATAAGATCAATGGAATTATTTCATTTATTCATTGATACTTTATTTCATTACACAAACAATACTATTCCCTGCTTTTGTGAAATTGTACATAATTATGATAAAAGAAAATGTTGAACAAGTATTCACCAAATAAAACAGATTTTATTAATTCAAATGACTTCAATGCACTTCTATTTAAATTTTTTAAACTATTAGTATGCTGATTTGAGTACATACACATATGTACATACATACCCAAGTTCGGTAGCCAGAAATTTATTTGTCATTGATCTAATGAATTCTATTTCATTGGAATTATGAAACTCATAAAACTTACATTTTAATAAAAAAAAACTTGACATTTTTTAAACTGTAGCTTAAGATTAATAAATGCCCATTAATATATCTTACCAAAATTTAAAGTATTAAAAAAAAAATTAAATTTTATTGTAATCATAAATCCAATGATTTTTTTAATGAAACTATGAAACTTAATGAAACCATTCTGATGGAACTATTTCATAATATATATGAAGTTTCATGCATATTGTGAAAAGTTTTCATTGGATTAATGAAAAATATTTAATGAAACAGTTTCATTAAATATATGACGCATAGTTCTTTCAGTGTATTAAGAAGCTATGTGTATTTATTAAAGATTCTTAAAAATAGTGTAGAGTGTTTTACGACAGCTTAAAAAAATTTTTTGTTGTTTTACACAAAACTTTGAGATCATTTTTCATTTGCAATGCAACAAAATTCCTCCATTCAACTCACATACAAGACATACGAGTATCAATATTTTATTTTAATCCAGATAATAACGCGGATGAAATATTCATAATTTTATAACAATTTTATAGCAATTTCAGTTCATAAAAGTCAGCACTTAAAGCAAAAGTTTATGCACCATGATATTTTTTAAGGCACCTGAAAATATATTCATTTTACCGTTTCCAGCCGAAGCTGGTTTTCAACATACTGATGTACATATGTATAAATGTATGTGCATACTTTTGTATTAAAGCAAAAATCTCTTTTTCAACATTATAACCCCGTACACGAGTAATGATATGTAATGAAAACCAAACGAAATTATAAAACTAAAACCCCGAACTTGCGGTTAAACGTTGCGTTTTTTTTTATGGCTCAATATAAAGTCTTAAAAACAAAAGAGATTAAAAGGCAAAACAAAAAAATTCAACAAAAATCAGCAAATGCATTGAGATGATTTATAAATTTCATCATCAAAAAAATATGTTGAGTTTTTAGGTCATGTTAAAAGTCCCCCTTTTCAAAAGTTATGATTTTTCTAAAAAAAAAAACAAAAAAAAAACGGAAAAAAGTTCCTAAAAAAATGAGGGATTTATTAAATTTTAAAGACAAATGAGCAAAGAAAAGGCATAAAGAAGTGAAGACAAGAAGAGAAGAACAAACAAGTTTGAAAAACTTGTATTGCAAAATGAACAGCTGCTGTTTGCTGCTGCTGCTGGTAGTTTAAATGTGGAGTTGTTTGTTTCTTTGTTTGTGGTGGTGTTGGTGGCAAACTCCACACCAACAATAAGAAAAAAAAAAGTAAAACTTGATACTGAAAATCAGGTTTAAAGGCAGGCAAGCAGGCAGGCAGGCAGCCAGCCAACAACAGCTTAAAAAGGTGTTTGGATTCTGTTCAGTATTTGATTTTACAAAAAAATCAAGCCTCCAGGGTTTATTTATTTATTAACTTAATAACAAATCAAAAAAAAGTAAAAGACGTAGAAAAAAAAGTAGTAGTTTGGCTCCTCTAAAACACCAACTTCCTGTGCTGCATGCCAGTTTGAGTGTGTGTGTTATGTGTGTAAATTTGCTTTCTTGGCTTAAATGGGCAAAAAGCAGCTTAAAAGGTCTTGGCTATCTATCTCTACCTTTAATACACTGGTTTTAGTTTGCTGTTTCTTTAGTCCATGTTAAATAACGACGCTTCATTAAAACTTGTTTTTGCTGGTCTAAAAGTCTTAAAGTGGACTTTTAACGATGTTGGTTTTTATTCTTTTTTATTGCGAAATTTTCTAATTCTGTGTGACGCACTTTGTTGAAAAGGGGTTAAGTGTTGCAGTTCGCAAGAAAATTAACTACACTTTGAGGTAAAAATGTTTAACCACAAAGAAAAGTTTTATTAAATGCATAATACCAGTCAATGATTTTATATTATGGTTCAAAGAGCAATTTTTTATTTAACTGTCAGTGTTTATTAAGAATTAACTGCTGAAAGATAGAAAGGTTCAGTTCACAATAAGCACGTGACGCAAGACGTTGCCTTTTTAAGAAGTTGCCTTAGAAATACATTTAAACCCTATCCACTCTTTCGCGGATGACAGCAGCATTTGTCACTCGTACTCTTTATACTCGTTAAAGGCCTAGAAGCTCATCGGTGACAGTAGGGTGTCCAACTCTATTGACTTACTGGAGCATCGAGGCTGTTTGGGGTGCGTGGATTTTGCTTTGACGACATAAGGGATCTTATACGTACGAGTATTTTGAGGCGTTCCCGAAATCGTATTATTCAGATGGTATAAAAAAGTGGAAATATCGTCTTGCTTGAGAAACAAATGGTGTTTGAAAAAAAATGTTTTTTTTCTACTTGGGTAGCTTCAATATCACCCCGCCCTCGTAAGTTGACAGTTGAAACCTTGACAAAATTTTGTCAAGGTTTCAGACTAGAAAATACCAATAAAAAAATATGTTAAAGTTTTGTGCTGCTGATGAAATAAAGTGTTGATGTTATTCTGGGCGCACTGTAGGTGATTTTTTATCCATTATATTTTACATTTTTTTTGGACAATTTTTCTGTTCTGGCTGAGTATAAACTAGCATTACAGAAAAGAAACTTGATTTTTTTTTCTTCGTTTCAATATAATCCCTCTTCTACCTTTTTGCTGATTTTGCCTATTTTCTTCTGTGTTGCTTTCTAAAGACCTGAAAAACTATGAGTGTGCACAAATTTAGTGCCAAATACAGCCGCCTTTTATATACACACACACACATACACACACACAAACCCACTCTAATTCCATGTAGGCTTGCAACATTAAGAAGTTGTAATAATGAACGAAAAGGCTGATTATCACAGTTCCTTTAACTATTCTTTACATTTTTTTTTTCTTTGTTGATGCCAAAAATTACTTTTTTTTTTCTTTTGTAACGAACAACCGGTTTTTTCTATTTTTTTGCTCATTTGTGTTATTGCTATCGCTGTTCTTCTTCGTAAATTTATTGTTTTTGAATTTAACTTTTCATAAGAATTGTCTACGCCTACACTGGTCGATCTTTTAGAATTGCCGTCAGCGTTGCCAGCTCGGTGCATTTCGCACCATTATTGGTGCTTTTTAAAATTATTAGTGCGGAAAACTCTTTAATCGGTGCGTGGTGCGCTTTTCTTAAGTTTTCGGTGGAGTTTTTTTAATTTCTGTGGCACCAAACCAAATTCAAGTCAACTTTTTGTTTTAATGTAAGAAAAAAGTATTCATGTGTTCAAAATGTTTACGTTTCACTTTGCAGATCACAATCTGAACACTAAGACTTTTTTTATATTTTAATAAAAAAAAAGGTACAAATTTAAAAAAAAAATCTACGATTTTTTTCAAAGTATTACATATATTAATATATAATTTAATATAATATATAAATATATATTTAACAATATGAGTGCCCCAGCGCCACTAGGGCATTAAAGGGGCCAGTTGGCAAAGGTTTTTTATAAATATAAAAATTATAAGTTTCTAAACCACGCCAGACTTTAAAACACAAAAAAATCTGATGATACAGCAATTATTACAACAGGAAAAGTTTCTAACGCTTTAGTGAAGAATATGAAAGAAGGACTTATTCACGCAGGTAAATACTTTAGCAAGTGGAAAATTAAAGTAAATCAGTGGAAAACTCAAGCGTGCATATTCCCTTTCAACAAATCGCCAAAAAGAATACCACAATTGGCCCTCGAATTACAAGGATCAACAATTCCATTATGTAACAATATCAAGTATCTTGGTGTAATATTTGATAAATAATTAACGTTTAAACAGCATGTCCTGAACTCATCTGAAAAGGCACTAAAATGCGGGAGAGCACTTCATCCACTTCTCAATAGAAGATCCGGTCAAGCACTGTCGTGAAGGCGTTTCAAAACTATGAAGTGTTTGCTCTGTTTCTAAATATTCTATAGCTTGTTTGTTTTATTTCAAGAATTGTTTTGAAATACAGTGCTTGGAACTACTGCACAGTAGTGCAGAATGTTCTTTAGAGCATTCTGTGCAGCTTTTTAGAATGGGTGTCTACGTTCTAGTCAACTGATTTTCACTGTTCGCTTACAAAAACACAAATGAAATTTATTGTTTGTACACTTCTAGTACGATTCTGTAACTTTTAATGATACGATAATCGTAAGTTTCTTCGACACATGTTATCAATGGATAACATATATATAATTTTAACGACGGTAAGCAGCTGTAGTTTTGTATAACTGATAATAGGCAGTAAATGTAACAGCAGGGGGCAAATCACCGCATACGATATCGAGCAATATTATCGAAATTTTTTCATTTTGATATCATGGCATACGATATCGAATGAATTGTATTGCTATAATATAAAAAAGTCAAACAATTTCTTTTATGTATTCGTACTTTTAGGAAACATATGGTCGTCAATGTATTACATTTCGTTTAAATTGCGATCTGATATGCATCGTTTGCCATAATCTATATGTATCGTAATGTTATTCGATACGATAGTTAATTCGATATCGTATGGGGTGATTAGACACCTGATTACAGTCAACAGCGAATATAATTAAATAATGTTGCTGAATAATACATTTGATAGAATATCATTATAATTATTAAGATTAAAAAGATTTACAGCACCGGCCTTTACGGCGTTATCTGATAATGGATGGATGGGGGGTTACTCTCTATTACGATGCGAAAGAAAAATCGAAGAATTGGTACTTTGTATTGTGTTTTCGTATTTTCCTTTCGCATTTAATTTTTGCCTTTCGCACATTTTATTTTATCATTCTTCGCTATTGTTTATTCTGTGGACACAGAGTACCAAATTATACTCTTATCGTATTTACCTTCCGCATCGAACTTACTTTCGCATCGCAATAGAGAGTAACCCCCCAGTTCCTCGAGTGAATTATTCACTAAGCCTTATATTTGTAGCCATATGAGCAATTTCTTGTTGAGGAGTACGGGCTTTCTAATCCCTCCAGTACGCAATTTCCTAGCAATCAATGGAAGATAAGTCGTAATGAGTTGATAGGCCGAAGCCCACTAAGAGCATCAGCCCTTAAACCAACTCACTCGTCAACCATCACCTTACAGTACAGGTATCTGTTGTAAAGGCAACAGACCCCTCGGGTGGTTGTTAGTCCCCGAAAAAACTACACACCAAACAATTATCAAGGATACTAACACCCGCTTCCTGCGCTTTAGGTTTCAACCACAGCCAGAATGCTTCAGCCAAGGTAGGCACCTCAACCATGATCAGCCCGGGTTGAACTGCAAGCAGAACCACTCGGGGCCCACGCTGATCCCCGTTCTGCCGATTTATACACTTGGTAGGGGTTTCGAAAGCCAACACAACATAACTCATGCGGCTACCTAGAGTTCTGTTTGCTGCAACAAACGAGGGACCCTTTACCGTATTTATCCGACAAACAGTGTGCCTTAGTTAGGAATACGCCAAGGCAAAATCTCTTCCCCCGGGGGGTATGTATAATACAACAAGATTGTCTTACTGTGTGCATATAATAAGGTGCGTTTTTTACATTATAACTCCGTATTCTAATTGAGCTCTGCAAAATGACACGCAAATATACAATGAAAGTCGCAGAATCTTACAGAGGCCAAGTTCGACAAACAGGAGGAGTTCTAGCTATTGAACGAATTTGATGACATGCCAGTAGGCGGTGCCGCCGTACCCATTTTAATGTTAATTTTTATAATACGAAATGTTATAGTATTTATAATACGTAATTGGTTTTTAAAAATGAAAAGAAAAATTCAGAATTCGGTGCATTTTGGTTGAAATAACGCGATTTTTTTCTCTGTTTTGTTGCGTTTTGAAATTTCAAAGTTGACAACGCTGATTACCGTCATTATTTGAGGACTTAAATGTCTGCTGATGTTCTGTGATTTTTTTTCTCTCTCTGTCTTTTTTTTTGTGTTCTCTGAAGTCATTAATAATTGTTTCTACCAGCCACGCATTTTTGAGCCTCTGATTTTTTCTTTGTGCATAATTAAAATGCATTAAATTTATGAGTATTGTTATAATAATTTGGGTGTTTCTGACATACTTGGTAATCGAAAAAATAAATTAATAGTATAGTCTTTTGTTTTATATGTAAAATCAATTAATTTGCACTCCATTTGCGTGGACAATCACAATGGGGTGCATTGATTTTTTTTAAGAACACAAAATATATTTTATTTTTTAATAATTTAATTTTATCTCAATTATTTCAATTAATCAGTCAAGTTTGTTGTTTTCTATTTCCTGTCATATTTAAGTTTTAGATAAAAGTTGTTGTATTTCTTTGTGTGTCAAGTATCATGTTTATTTTGTTTTTCCTTTTTTTTCTATTTTATCAATGTTAAGTAATTTTAAATTTAATGTTAAATGTTTGTTTTTTTGTTTCTACATATAATTATTTCCACATGATTTCCCTTTTCACCCAAAACTTACGAGTAACATTTTCATTTGTTTGAATTGTTTATGACAATTTGTCAAGTGCTTGAGATATTTCAATTTAAAACTTGAGAGACTTTTTCATCAAATATACGGCTGAATAAATTTATTTATTACAATTTCATGACATGATGTGCATTTATTTTGTGCTGTTGTTGTACGAGTTTACTGTTTTGGAGCCCAGCTAGCTAATGGCAATTGTTATGCTTCATCTCAGAAGTAAAACGAAAATGCAAAAAAATTAATAAAGCAAAAAAAAAACTAAATAAATAAATTTTAAAACGAAAATTAACAATTATAATTTTGATTTTATATCGAAATCATTGTACACGTAAGTTAAGCTAAAAAATAACAAAAGAAACCTTGTAATAAATATTTATTTAAAAAAAAAAAAATTGATAACTTTTGAAGAACAAATACGTTTTTTTTTTTTGTTTTGTTTTATGTAATAAATCTTAACATTTGCATAGTGAAATCGATTGCAAAATGGATGTTAGAAGCGAATTATTGACTTCTTAAGGTTATAATAAAAAAGATTTGGAAACATTTTATAATTATTAGCAACAGTTGGCAGTGGGAAAACTTTCATTAGTGTTAAGTTCAACATAAGTCTCTTGCCTCCTCTTATGGTTTACAGTACTGGCAATAATCGTTACATACAGTGCTGAGCATAAAAAGTGCAACACTGCACAATGGCTCATTTTTCTGAAACCCGTTTCAAAAATTAAAAATTTTACTTTATATTTCCCCCCGGGGAACAGGTTTGGCCTTGGCGTATTGTCAAAGTTAATCTCCACAAACACTACTCCCTCTTTCCTCCTCATTATAACCTATTTTCCTAGTTCCAGTACAATGCGCTGCATATGTAGGGGTCATCCCCTGAGTACTGGTCCAAGATAAAAAAAGTTACCTACAGACGTTTTTCCTGGTTATAACGTTGGAAAGTTCAAGTCAAATGTTCTTAAAGCCCAGTTAAGACTATTATACTGTGTACGAGGGCGGTTCAGAAACTTCTTAGCCTATCAATGAAAGAGAATAGTTAGTTTTTCAAAAATATTTTTCTCCTGAAACTTCAATACATTTAGTCCAACGCTGTTCTAGCAATTCTATCCGTTGATTAAAATAGTTTTCCTCAAGGTCTTCCAAATACTGGTTTACAACTGTAATTGCATCTTCATATGAGGTAAAACGCTTGCCAGCAAGGAATGTTTTTAGATTTGGAAACAGGTAAAGCTAAATCAAGAGAATAATAATAATAATAATATAATTATGAATTTCTTGTCCCGATAAACCTTTTTTATGTAAATATTTAATGACACCACGCATTTCTAATTTTTCCATCGTAAAGAAATCGCGGATGCGTCTTTTGTGAATACCTGTTTCTATATGAAGGAGTTACCAGATCGAAACAACATCTAACATGTGTTCATAGCAGAGATGGAAGTTTCCAAAACACTTAACTTATTTCTGTTTATACCGCACTTTTTGTGCTAGGCTAAGAAGAGTCCGAACCGCGTGGACGTCCAAACAATAACTGAAGCTGAAGGAAGTGCCCCAAAGAAGGCAAAAACAATTCCAACGGCTGGTAAGGTTATTGGGGCTTCAAAGGTATTTTATTGATTGACTATCTGCAAAAGGGTAAAACAATAAATTCAGAGTACTATTGCAACCTTTTGGGTTAATTAAATGTACAAATTCGAGAAAAACGTCCCGGCTTACAACACTAAAGAATAATTTTTCATCAAGACAACGCACCAGCGCACAAAAGTGTTTTAACAATGGCTAAAATCAACGAATTAAACTACGAGTTGCTTGACCACCCAACTTATTCTCCTGATCTAGCTCCCAGTGACTATTACCTGTTCCCAAATCTAAAAAAAATTGCTTGCTGGCAAGCGTTTTACCTCAAATGAAGATGCAATTACAGTTGTAAACCACTATTTTGAAGACCTTGAGGAAAAGTATTTTAATCAAGGGATGGAGTTGCTAGAAAAGCGTTGGACTAAGTGTATTGAAGTTTCAGAAGATTATATTGAAAAATAAAAATATTTTTGAAAAAACTAACTTTTCTGTTTCATTGATAGGCTAGGAAGTTTCCGAACCACCCTCGTAATAAGAAGTAAAAGTTTTTTAAAAGTTACGGCAACCTTAGCTGGGATGTAGCCACACGTGTTTTTAAACTACATTTTTATTATTATTTTGTTTTTTAATTAGAATTAGGGATACCATGTTCACGATATATATTTGTTCAACTTTAATTTGAACAATGGCTCTTTTGAGCATGAAACCCAATGGGCGTGTCACGTCACAACGTGGCGTTATTAATTGGCCGCCGTATTAATCTCCAGTCAAGCCTTTTCCACAAAAATTCTTTCGCAACATTGAGCTGAGAAAATGTGAGCTAGTAATTCAAAGAAAGTTGACTGAAGTTCCAGAATATAAATATTTTACACAAAGAAGCCTTTCAATATAACCATTAATATTATAACTCTTTTTGGAAGTTTTGTATAACAATTTATATTGTTTTTAATTATTTACAAGCAGATATTTTATTTAGTTGTATATATTCAAACAAAGTCATTAATCATATAGCGTATTTCTTTCTGTTTAAATATCAGTTTTTTTTATGTTGCAGCCATTAACCCAAAAATACTTTTAATATATTTATGAGTTTTTATTTTCATTTAATGTTTAATGAACATTTCATTACTTATGTAACGTATGTGTGTTTTTTTTAAATTAATTTGTACTGAAAAGTTTAAAATTTTGTAATATTTTTATTATGTTTGTTTTACATTTTATTTTGCCCGTGAAGTGAAGTAATTTGTAACGCTGAGATTTTCGTAACCACTGAGAGGGTATTTTGAAATGTTTTTTGTTGTTTGCTTATCGCTTTTTTTCCTTGATAAGCATTTGTGAGTTGGTTTTAGTTTGTTTATTAAAAGGGTTTGTTTAAAAGATTATTGATGAACAGTTGGCCAAACGATTTCGGCAAACAGAGGCTTAGATAAGTCTTATCTTTAAAAATTGATTTTCTTTGGTTAGCAGTTTGCTCCGGTACACCCCTTTTTGATTTTATTTTTTATTTTGGTTTAGAGTTTAAAAAAATATATTTAAATTAATTGCTTGTTTAAACATATTTATTAATTATTGCATGCAATATTTGTTTTACTTATCGCATACGATATTTATTAAAAGGCTGCATAGATCGTTCTAAAGAACACGTTTCACTACTATGCAGTAGTTTCAAGCACTGTACAATCTTTAAAACAAAACAAACAAGCAGTAGAACATTTGGGAATAGAACAATCACTTCATAGTTGTGAAACACATATACGACAGTGCTTGACAGTACTTGAATTCTGTTTCATAGCAAAAACCAAAACAAAACATCAGACTGAAACAATTGAGAAATGACTCATAGTAAAACATAGCGAGAGTATTAAAACATTGGCACATGAGCATACTTCGTATACAGCGCTTGTGCACTAATCCAAAGACAAAACAATGAACAACAACAACAAATTTTATAAACAAAACTGAAGTAGAGCATTACTTCAGTGCTTGCCGTTCTATTTCAATTTTGTTCTACTTCAGTTGGTTTTACTTGAGTTTGGTTCTGTTTGTTCTAAACGATTATAAGACAGTATT
Organism: Thecocarcelia acutangulata; assembly: GCA_914767995.1. Taxonomy (NCBI): domain Eukaryota; kingdom Metazoa; phylum Arthropoda; class Insecta; order Diptera; family Tachinidae; genus Thecocarcelia; species Thecocarcelia acutangulata. The sequence goes on from OU612097.1 coordinate 17,931,433, forward strand.
CGTCATTTATGTGTTTAGAGCATTTCGGCACTAAAGTGTTTGTGCTTAAAAATATTATGATGTCTGGGAAGACATTTTTCTTGGGCTGGAGAAGCCCTCTAATATTTATCCAGTTTTAATTATCTTTATGGAAGCGACGTCAATGGTCATGCCTCAATAATAGGAAGAATAGTGAACCTTCTGGAGAATATTGATTACTGCTCGCCGGCTCCACTGCCCCACAAGAAATTTGATGTAATTTTTTAAGGCACAGATCGTCCAGAGGACGGCTTGAAACGTTTACAGATGGATCCAAGTCGGACTCGGGAACTGCACGAAGTATCTTTGCCCCCCTGGACGGGAGGAGGATTAGTTTCAGGCTGCAAAATGAGTGTAGCGTAGTGCAGGCGGAAGTCTCAACCATAATGGGGACAGCTCACTAATTAAGGTACTACAGAATATGCGGGGAGGATATCCGAATTTGTGCTGATAGTAAGGCCGCACTATATATACTAGATGGGGTCTATACGGCGTCCACATTGGTTTATGATTGCCAGATATCTCTAAACGAGATAGCAAGACAGTGAAAACAGAATAAACTACAGGATGAACAAAAGAGCTTGAAATGATTTGTGAGTAAAAAATACAAATTGTTTTAATATTTTCCAGCCCTCCCTCGTTAATGATTCACTATGTAAAATTCTGTTAAACAAATGAGTTTTTTTTTTCTCTCATTTTGAATGTGAAAACAAAGCCACTTGAATATTTTCTAATGACCCAGACCCATATTTCTTAAATTTCTATTCCGTTTAAAATAAAAATCAAATTAAAGTATGTATTTTAAATATCATAAAAAACAAAATTCATTGAAAAATATGAACTTGAAATGTTTAACGCACTTGTATGGGTTGTTCTCGAAATAAGAGCCCACAACTAATAGAAAATAATAAAGAGTAATAGGAAGGTCTAGTCTGCGAAAAGAAGGAAAAAAAATTTTAAGATATTTCGAACAAAATTTACACTTGTGCGTGTTGCCAACCTAGAAAAATTACAAAAATTGTTTTAAACGCCAACATTTGATTTTTTCAGATTAGAAATTGAATGCGAGTTGATTTTTTTTTCTGCACAGAAATTTTGTGTAGTCTTGTGCTTTTTCATTATTTTAACCTTCAAAAAATAAAATATTTATAGATTTTGTTTTTATTTTCTTAAGAAGCTTTTTGATTGTGTTTCTTTTTAAATCCACTCATGTCGGGGTTAAAATGATTTGAAGCAGTTCGTTTTAAGTTTTTGAGCAGTGGAATAAATCCACCACAACTGCAGAGTTTTAATTAAATTTCGGTTTTTTCTGTATATTTTTTTGCATATTTTTCGCCCACTCAATTATAAAAGTTTGTATTTATGAAAGACATGAAATGGCCATTGTAACAATAATTGCAGTAGCAAGCAGTGTTGCCAGAAATTTTTGTCGAAAAATCTTCAATTTCCACAAAGAAAATCTTAAATTTTGAAAATGATATCTTAAAATACTTTTTTTTATTTTAACTTTTTTATGCCAAACAGAAAAGCAAAAATTGCATTCATTCACATTTCTTTTCAAGATTAGCAGTAAGCGCATTGAGACCAGCAGACAACCGACTTCAATACTCGCGTGTCAAATACAAAATACATGCATTTAAAAGCAAACGTTTACTTTGACAACAGCAAGACGACACTACCGTAGGTTGTTGTCCACGCTGTTTTTTTTCCCCGCATTGGAATTAAACTAATTTCTATTTTTGTTCACTACAGTGTGACCAATGTGTAAACAAATATTACACTAGGAAATATTTTATTTTCTAATATATCATAAATTATTATTTGTTGGTTGAGCTAGTGGTCCACTTGTAAAAATTATAGTTTGTTATTTTTTACAATTTTTACAAGTAGACTACTAGCTCAACGAACAAATAATAATTTAAATAAAAAGCGTGGAAAAATTAATAACAAGAATTATTTTTTTCAAAATTATTTCAGAAATACCATTTATACCACGGATTAGAGGACCCTTTGGGCCATCTTTTCTATATTGTGGGATATGTGTAGTATTTGTATTTTGCCCAAAAAGCCAGCTTGAACTTCAAAAAATTTCTTACAAAAAAATAAATTTGTTCAAAACTTTTTTTTTTCAAGATTATTTCACAAGTACTACTTATACCACGGCTTAGAGGGCCCTTTGGGCCATCTTTTCTATATAGTGGGATGTGTGTAGTATTTCGTATATTTTTGTTATGACCACTTTTCTTTCCAAGAAAATCAGATGTTTTAAATAGCCTTTTTTATTGGAAGTTATGTACTTTTAAGGCAAAACTTAAAAATATGCATTCTGGAGAGCATATTACAATTTATTCTTTATTTGTTTGTGACCCAGTTATGGAGATTTCTCTCCAAGAAAAATATATTCTAATTTAACATTTATTGTTAAACAGTTAACAGAGCTCCGTTAACGAAAAAAAATTGCAAATATGGTTTATGTCTGTAATAGTTACATTTAAAATTTATCTTCACACACATTTAAATGTAAATGGTCAATTAGAAAATAATTTTTCCATATTCTATCTTCAGTTTTCTATTCAAAGCGATTACAGATTTTCAAATTGTGTATTCGCCGAATAAAACGTGCTCTTGTGTGTTATTTGCACTTTTGCTGAAATAACATTCCTATTTTGCAAAAATACATATGAAAATATTATGCTAAACAAATTTCAATAATTAGAACAGGAAAAAAAATGTGAAACAGCACGTTTTGTTTTGCGGCTCCTTGTTTGGCCTGCTTTGTTTGTAAGTTTTCTTGAGTTTTAGTTTAGGTTATGGTCTCAAAATGGGCCAAAGGGACTATATGAAGTTTGCCAAAATGCTTTTTGTACGTATTATTAGAGGAATGTTTAAAGTAAATTAATTTAACTTAGCTTTGCTACAATTTTTGCTCAAAGAGCATTTTTTTATTTTATTTATTTTTTTTTTTTTCGCTTAAGCTTTTTCAAGACAAGGTTATTATAATTTTTTTAAATCAATGACAATGTCATATTATATTTTGCTATTCGCCTTTTTCTTTTAAATTTTGCTGAATTTTTATTTATTTATTTTTTTTTTTTTTATTTTTTTTTTTTTATTTAGGAGTTTTTGTTTCTTATTTAGCATTTATTGGTAGAGATTTATTTTTATGTTGTATGACGTTTTGGCATATAACAAAGAATTAAATGTTTAAACAGCAAAGAAAAATAAAGCTGTATAAGTAACAAAATCTGTTTAATATGTGTTTCAGAAAGGTTCTGTAGGTTCTTTATCATGTCCAAACACCGCTGTGAAGTGGTCTGTGGTACTCGTTTTTATTCGGCACTGGGGAAACGAGGCATTTATTTTGCCGTTAGCTCTTTCTTATATGAATGTTCATGAATGTGTGTTCCAAATGTTGAACACACGTTCATATGATATATTTACCACAATATTACGTAACTTGACTCGGCTATCATTCATAACGATATCACCGATTTTCTTAATATTTTCTTCAGTAAGATTTGGCCTTCCTGCTGATGGTGTTGTTGTTGTGCTTGTTCGCTCCCCCGGGGAACAGGTTTTGCCTTAGCGTATACTAACTAGGGCACTCTGTTTTTCGGGTATAGAGGGGAAGGGGCCCCCCGTTTGTTGTAGTAAACAAAACTCTAGGAAACCGCATGACTTATGTTGTATTGGCTTTCGAAACCCTTACCATGGGTTTAAATTGGCAGAACTGGGATCAGCATGGCCCCCGAATGGTTCTGCTTGCAGTTCAACCCGGCCTCATCATGGTTGAGGTGCCTACCTTGGCTGAAATGTTCTGGCTGTGGTTGAAATTTAAAACACAGGAAGGGGGTTTAGTATCCTTGATAATTGTTGGGATAGTTTACAACAGATACCTGTACTGTAAGCAACCAGTGGTGATGGTTGACGGGTGCGTTGGTTTAAGGGCTGATGCTGCTAGTGGGTTTCGGCCTACCAACTCATTAAGCCTTGTCTTTCATTGATTGCTGGGAAATTGCATACAGGAGGGATTAGAAGGCCCGAACGCCTTAACAAGAAGTTGTTCATATGGCCGCTAACTTATGGCAAAAATTGTTACCTGTGTCAGCCTAGTCAGCCACACGGGGGGCGCTGATGAATCGTGAATAGTTCACTCCGTGGAACTGCTCCATCATTAGATAAGGCCGTAAAGGCAGGTGCTGATGTAAATCTTTTTCACAACTGGGCTTGTTCGGCCGCGTTTAAATTCAGCAATCCAATATTTTACCATGTAATCTGATGGAGCAGACTTACCGTATTGTTTATCGAGCCATTCTCTTGTCCCTTTCGCCGTTTTCCCTTTATAAATTAATACTGCCTGGCCCACAAATTCATTCGACATCGCTCGCTCGCATAAATACGTGTGAAACAAAAACAAATTTTAAAATGTTGTATTTGGTTTGCATGTATTTATGCGAGCGATCGATGTCGAGTAACATCATGGGCCAGGCAGATAGTGTTTAATCACTGCTCGAAATTTACTTTTTTCCATTTTTCATGAAAAACAAAAGTTGCTTACTTCAAACGGCTACAATAAATAAACTAATCGATGAATTCGGGTGAAATTTTAACAGCTGACGTTTGACAAATCGCAATTTCAAAACAAAATATTTGTGTTTGTCTAGCGCTAGGTAGCTTCAATATCAATCCGCCCTCGTATTCATGATTGATGTTGCGTGAAAAGGAAAAAAAATTTGAGGGAAGAATTACTCATGATAGGGGTGAGAAACAAACAGCGTGCAATAGTTTTTTCTTTATTGTTCAACAACCTTTTGAATATAAAAAGTACGCGTGAAGATTGTAATGGTAAGTCAGTGCGAATTATATATAGTATGATAATATCGAATGAGCTTCGTGCTGTTTTCTGTATGAATCGTAAAAGGCCTACTGATTCCTAGAGGAGTTGTAAGATAATATCTACACGGGTCTCAGACGATTACCTATACAATTAACACGAGTATCTTTTACTGAGTTGTGTAAGAGTCTCATAGAAGAATCAGCTTTTGTAACACTCCCTTGAGATGCGAGGGATCGTCTTTGATTAAAAAATGAGCTCGTCGACTATAAAATAAACTCTTCTCACGAGTCTTCTACCTTTGAAAATGCTAGCTGGGATGTAACACATTTTAAACATTCTTATATATTAGATGTAAAGTTTGAAACTTTTGGACTTTTAACTTAACGATTAGAGAATTTTACCCCTACTCGTATACTTATAACACAGCTTATATTAAATATTTATTTATTTTATTAATGTAAATTAACACATTAATCTATCAAAGAAAATTACAATAAAACAACAATCACAAACGAGAGGTGTTAAGTTATTTGAAAAAGCCTGGGGATACCCGCCGTCACGTTGAATTTTCAACGTCGCGATGCCCAACAACGTTGCACGTTGTACAACAGTCATACGGATCAATAAAACTCCAGTATTTATTCGTAAAAGTTTTAATCATCTTTCGATTCTCAAGAAATTCCACTTAAATTGTTATTTGTCATTTATTAGTTGGCGCTAAGACGTCACTGAAGGCAATGCAAATTGTCGTCATTAAATCAACAAATGAGAGGGAGATGGTGGAACAAAAAAGTAAAGTCAATAAAGAGCGAAATTATAAGTTGTTATAACATTTGAATAACACGTGTAATGTTTGAGGAGAATTTAGTTAAATGTTGTTTCTTAATCATTTTAACTATTTATTAATGGCAAAATAACGTGTTTTGTTTTTCTTTTGATTTTCTAATGAAATGTTTATGACGCCGCCAAAAATATGTTTTTTCTTTTCGTACATGTGCTAATTTTTTTATATTTATTTTGCTTTCTGTGTTGAAGAGGTGAAATATTAAACAAGCCGTAAAAAATAATACTACCGTATGATGAGAAGTTTAATGACAAAGAAATGTTTATTGCTATTTTTAACGTGAAGAAAAGTTATTATCAAGATTTTTTTGTATACATAATTTGATTAATTAAAACGCAAATTAGACAAAAAAACATATAAGCAGATGTAAATTTGGCATAGCAGATATGATATATCATTTTGGTGGTTTCAATTCCACTTTTTTTGAATATGAATTGTAAAGAGATTTAATAAACTTAAACAATAAATACATTTAAGTATTTGTGAAGTTTATTTTACAACCTTAATTGTGAATTAACATATAATAAAATTATTCGACCTTGATACTTTCTTTTGTTTGTAGAAATTGTTTATTAATTTCAATAATATGATGCGTCTTTATATAACTTCTTTTTTATTTAATCCAAAAAAACTTTAACAGTTCTATATATACATATTTTGAGATATCACTAAAAAGTATTGCACCAAATTTATAAAACTTATTTTAAGTAAAAAGATATTTACAATTTACAATTAAAACGATAGGCAAAGACCTTTTAGTAGTTGTTAAGAAGTTTGCTTAAATTAATGCCTCATTCAACTTCATTATGAAGCTGAAGAAGATACTAATATTGCAAATTTCTTATTAAATCAAAATTTGCAAAACTGTTCCGATTTTCAAATCTTTGGGTAATATTACAAAATAGTGATGTAAATAATGGTTGTTTGAGGTTTCTATGTAGTCTGTTGGTTGGATAACGGTTAGGTAAGTTACAGGTGATTTTTATGTGTTTATTCTATATCACCTGAAGTTTTTTGATATATGTTATAGCACATCTTTTAGACCAAACTTGACAACCATATGTCGTAATTGGCTGTATGCACATTCTGTAGAGTAAAATCTTATTTTTGTAATCTATTTTTGAATATCTGTTGAGTACAGGAAATAAGGACCTGCCGCAGCGTAAAGCTTTATCACATATTTCAAGAACATGATGCTTCAAAATAAGCTTTTTATCTAATAAAACTCCTAAATATTTAATGGTCTCAGGGATTTCTGCGCCGTTAACAAGCAGGGGAATTGCGGGTATTCGCTTAGGTGATTTGTTGAAAGGAAATATTATTGCCTGAGTCTTTGCTTCGTTTGTTTTGATTTTCCATCTGGAAAAGCATTTTTGTGCATGTACGAGTAATTAGCCTTTTTTCATACTTTTAACTATTGTATTTGAAAATTTTCCTGTAGTTATTATGGCGGTATCATCTGCATATAACGCTGACGAGAGATCCCTTAGAACTTTAAATTCTGATATATACAATGAGTATAATGTCGGCGATAGTACTGATCCTTGAGGTACCCCGGCGGTTGACTCAATGTCAACGCTCACCACAAATGATCTCTCGGATAGAAAACTTTGTATAATCTTCTGCATGTAAACTGGAACACCAAACGTATGAAGTTTATATATAAGACCGTTGTGCCACACAAAATCGAAAGCATTTTCAATATCTAGGAAAGCGATTTCTATACTTTGCCGTAGGTTTTTATTTTTTAAAACAAAATTAATGATTCCCTCTACTTGATGTATTGTAGAATGTTCTTTTCTAAAACCAAACTGCTCTTTTTGTATTGTGTTATTATTATTAATGAAATCATTAAGCCTTCTAAGTACAATTTTCTCAAATAATTTATCAAGACAACTTAACATACTTATTGGTCGATAGCTATTGGGAGAATTTACATCCTTTTTTTGTTTTAAATGGGCATTAATTTCAATAATATGATGCGTGTTTATGCAATTTGCTTTCGGTTTTTCTTCAAAAACAAAAAATTTTTTTTTTAAATATTTATAGACAAGAATAAAAAATATATCACTGAAACAGCAAAAAGATTTGTTTGACAACGGAATTATGCTTAATAAAAGAAAGTTTTTGTTGGAATATAACTTCTATTTAGATCAGTAAAACAAATAATTTCTTAAAAACTCTAAATTCATCCGTTCCAAAGCATGCGTGTTTTACTGGCGATATGCCATTTTTGATGGTTTTTTTTGCGACGGAAACAAAACAAACGTTTTATTGGGATTTCGAATATTAACGTTCGCAAACATTTGAAACGTTCAAGAAACACATTTTTGGTCCAAAATTAACCTGTTGATCCTAATTACTTGACTTTTTTTTTTAAATTAAATTGAAATGTTGTTTAAGCTTAAGGTCTGTTTTCTTTTTTATAAAAAATGTTTTAATTAGATTGATATTTCATCTTCCTTGGGAAGACTTCTTCAGGAATTTTTTTTTTTTTTTGTAATTTTTTCTGAAGAGGTCTTCCGAAGGAAAACGAAATATCGATCAAAAGTTTCTTCTATAATTTTCTTAAGAGCAATATAAATAAAAAATGACAGAAAGTTTCACCTTCTCAAAAATATTATATACATATAACATTTTTGTGAATGTGTGTGAAAATATGATTTCAGAGTATTAGTTTTGATTATCAATTTTTGTTAGGGAACATTATGGATATTAAGAAGGTCCAGAAAAACTGATACAAGATTGATTATATTGAAAATATCTAGTTTTTTGAATTGGCAAAAATATTAACACAAATTATATTTCAGACAAATACTTTATTATTGGTTTTTATTTTGTTTATGTTTAGAACTTCCATTTTTTTACGACAACTTGTTATGAAATAATTTAAAGCTTATTATAAAGTCAATACTTTTAAAAGACTGCATTCCTTGCCACCACTGAGTCAGGCAATTTAGCTAATATTTATAATCAGTTCTTTTATTATGTTTCCCATTTTGAAATATGTAGTCATTAGAGATGAATAATTACTTTTTATTGAGTTCGAGATGCAAGACAAAAAAAAAAAAACAAGCTAATCGTGTGTTTAAATAAACTTGATTAAATTGTGGGATTGCTTCATTAAAGTTTGTTTTTATATTGTTAAGCAGCTTTTATTAAATAAAACAAAAACTTATTAAAATTCTTAAACAAAACAAAAAAGCGTATACTTATATAAACTTAAAATACGCCCCATTTTTATACTTGTACAATGTACATATGTTTATGCATACATTTAAAAAACAAATAAAACTGATAATTATTAGAAAAACAAGAAATTGAAAACTAAAATTATGATTTGCTAGAACTTAAAAAAAAATAAGCAAATAAAAAATAAATATATACCTGGCGTTAGATTGTTGTTTTGCAATTCGATCTGTCAAACGTCTGCTGTTAAAATTTCACCCAAATTCATGGACAATTTTATTTTTTGTAGTCGTTTGAAGTAAGCCACTTTTATGTTTCTTGAAAAATGGAAAAAAATTAATTTCGTGCAATGATTCAACACTATTATTTGAAAGGGAAAACGGCTAAAGGGATAAAAGAATAGCTCGAAAAACGGTGAGTCTGCTCAGTCAGATTACATGGTAAAATTTTGGATTACAGAATTTAAACGCGGCCGGACATGCACTGCAACAATACCATCAACAAAAAAGCCAAAAGAGGTGGTTACTGGAGCAAATATCAAGAAAAACCTCGGTATCGTTATAATAGGTAGGTCGTCTATTGCAAGTGTATAACCCTTTTATTTGGCAAATTAATTTTTTGTATTATTGACGAAATTTTGATTTATTTGCATCTGTTCTTAAAGGTATTTATGTAGTTTTGAAAATATCCGATAAACTTATTTGGTGTTATCTCACTACAAGCTGTTATGATAAAATGCCACAGAGTTGTATGCCAAAAGTAAAAAAAAAAATCCTTTGAGAACACTTCAACAAAATAAATAGTGAAGTTCTCCTTGTAACCTTTTTTTTTTCAAACATAGTTTGAAACTAATATTAAACATACATAAATTTGAGCAGCTTAAGATCTTAAAGTTTGTAAAGCGACCCATACACGGCTCAATTCAATTGTGGATTGAGTCTTTCAACTGAATTGGATATTGACCACACACTTCATAAACTGAATTGAAAGATTTTCGTTCAACTATTAAACTCAATGAAATTATAGAAAATTTTAAAAATTTATAACGTTCTCTTTGCAAAAACACTACAAATATAAATTTTGAGACCTGATCAAGAGACTCGAACACACACAACACAATCGAATTGAAAGACTTGAAGAAATCATATCCCCCATCATCATCCCTCATATTCCATAAGTCGTCACATGAAGTCGGCACAAACATTTTTTCATTTATCTAGTCGTTGCCAAAAACAATTGAATGTTGTCTTCAGCTTCTATCTATCGCTTAGGTCTAGGAAATACCGAAGGCCTGTCAAAGAATGCATAATTGCTGCTGAAGGCGAATTTGTAACCGAGTGTTTTTTGATGTCGTCTTAATGTGACGACGATAACGGCTCTTGGAATATGGGGGATTAATTTTTCTTCAACCAACTCGACAAGTGCCAAACTAATCAACTGACAAAGACATACACGCTTTGATTTGGACAACACGCGATTCAGTTGCCAACTAAGTTGAAACGTGTATGTGCCGCTTAAGCATCGCCAGGAAAATTAATATGCAAAATATTTTTTTTTTTAATTTTCCTGACGATGCTAACAGCGAAATCAGTGTTGTTAACTTTTATTTTCCAAGTACTGCACGATCTTAAAAAAATTTCTGGTTTATAAACAAAATTACCGTACAGAAAGTACTTGTATTAAGCCCAAGGCAGCTTTAATATAAAGCTTCCTTGATTAAGCCGAACTAGTATTAATACTAACGACGCTGTTAAAACCAAAAATGGAGTATTTCAAAACTTTATTAAGAAAACCAAATGAACCAGTGTCACAATTAATAATTAACAATAATCTTCCTTCCAAGCTAAAAGTACGTTTACTAGTACTTGGATCCGTCAAAAAATTGTGCAGAATGAAGCAATTTTTACCATGTACGAGTAAATGTAAAAAGTACTCAGTGAGAGATATCCGCAAAATTTGAACGACCACTCCGGTAAACCCTTATTTTCTAAGGCATTCCAGAAAGCTCTGTATTCGCATGACGCCATAGTTATATTTTTAAATTTACGAGTAGATAGTATCATTTTCAGTATCAGCTGAAGGAGGTAGTTATTTAAGTAGATGTGTTCTGTTAATCCTTACTGGTTTTAACTTTTAGAAGACAGAATTTTGAACAATTTATCTTTGGCCATTCTTAAAAAATTGTAATATTTTTGTTTTTTATAATAAAGCAACTATGACTTTAGAAGTATTAAAAAGGAAACCGAAAAAAAATCTTTTTTGAAAATTACCGTACAAGTAATTAAATTACCATGCTACTAATTGAAGATCAAAATTACCATACAATACGGTAATTACCGTACAGTTGACATCACTGAGCGAAATATCGAAAAAAAATCGTTACTTTTTTATAAAAAAAAAAACAAGATCTAAGTAGCAAAAATTTAATTTATTTAACGTACCTATAGGAATATTTGGATAAAACTAAATAAACATAATAATTATTGGCAAAAAGCATGGTGCAATCAAATGACCCTTAGAAGAAAACTCTTAGGGAGGAGAAGTAAAAATGTCATAACAGAAAGGATGTTAGTTAGAGTTTGTTCGACGGACAAGAAGAAACAAATTATGCATATTTATGTATATTAAAAAAACTAAGTAAAATATTAAAGTAATTTTTATTTTGTAGGTAATTAATTAACTATTTAAAATATTTTAATTTTCCATAAGTAAGTATCAATTTCTCTGTACAATGCAAAAGGACATGCGACGTAATTTTTTACAAACATCTTTTCTTCTTCTCCACTTACCTTTGATATATTTCTCCGAATTTCTTTGAATATCCTTATTTCTTTAATCCTTAAAAATCCTTAAACATATTCTATTAAACACTTATCATCACTTTTTTACATTTAGTAGAAAAACTTTTGGAAACCTTAATTTCTTTATAAAAATTACAATAAAATGTTTAAACGTTTACCAACACTAGCCGTAAAAACTAACCAACTTCAATCTATTTTTTGTTTTTTCTTTCTTCTCTTATTATCCAAAACGGTGTTGTCAAATCGTAAGATTTATCTTTTTTGCTAGTTTTTTGAGATGCTAAAGTTTTTTTCTATGAAAAAGTATTTTTTAATTTTTATAGATTATATTGCTATTTTTCACATAAAATGGAATCAAAAATACACGTGTTTTTCAATGATTTATAAAAACAAAAAAACTTTTTTCCAGAAAAAATTTTTTTTTATTTTTTTTTTAAAAAAGAACATACGACAACACTGATCCAAAGGATGCTGATACGTTTTGTTTTTGTGGCTGCAGTTTAAATTTATATTTGCTTTTACTGGTTTATTCTACGCTCTGTCTGCATAAAACTAAGTACTCCTTTAATGGCTCTCGCAAACCGTTTCTTCCTTAATACTCTTTTGCTTTTGTATTTGAGTTTTAAAATACAGACTCTGTTTAAAGACGAGGGAAAAAGTGTAAAAAAAACAATTAAAGTCCAATATGGTTAGTGTTTATATGTATGGGTGTGTGTCTATACTTGGAAGGCGTATAAGAATATGTTTGTTTGGATATACAAGTATGTATGCATGGATGTAGTACCTACAAGAAAAAGATTCAGATATTCAGATATTTAGTGCCTGCTATTGTTGTTGTTTTAATTTCTGTCGAAGGCGAGATACTTATGAATTCTGCTTCTCAACTTTCTTTTATAAATTTTCTGATTTTTCTTAAAAAATTATCTTTTGTTAAAAAAAATTCTGCACTTTTCAGAAAATATTTTTTTAAGTTTAACTTTAAACAACTTTTTTTGGGTTTCACTTTCTTTCTTTATTGTATCTTTACAATATGTACATGCTTATCTTTCTTGATTAAAAAATATTTAATTTCATTTCTGTTGGCTTTATTTTTAAAAGAATAATAAAAACAAGTTATTAACAGCGTTTTTTTCAAACTTTTATTGTTGTTTCTACATAATTTTCAAAAACTTCTTTCTTTATAAAAAGAAACTCACACATACAAGATTGAAATTAAGAATTATGATAATTTTTTTTTCTTGTAGTTACTAAGAAAAACAATAATTGTGAAAATATTTCAAGCGCGTTCAAAAGTATCTAAATTAAAAACAACCGCACAGTCGCGTAAAACGTCCGGAACTGAAGACAAGAAAATAACGCCAACAAAAGCATACCCAAACAGGCACTAAAAAACGCGAGCACAGCAAGAGAATCTATAGCCATAAAAAAAACGGCTAAGATTCATGGCTGTTAAATAACATTACTGCATAGCAACACTAATTTTATGTAGGCACAATTGCAGTGTTACCGTTTACTGCATTATAGGAATTCCAAATAAATTAATACGTAAACGTTGAAATATATAATTATGTGCCTGCTAAGCAGTGACGTTAAGTGCCAATTTCACGATAACGAAGCTGTTCTTTCGTTCGCACAATTACATTTAAAACAATAACAAAATTTTGAATGATGTTTTTGTTTTAAATGCAATTATGCGAACGAACAAACAGCTTCGTTATCGTGAAATTGGCACTAACTGTACGCTAATTACCGTATTGTACGGTAATTCTGATCTTCAAACGGTAACACGGTAATTATATTATTTGTACAGTAATTTTGAAAATTAATTTTTTTTGGTTTTATTTCTAATACTTCTAAAATCACAGTTGAATTATTCTACCCAATGTTTTTACTTACTTATTTACGTAATATATTATTACAGATTAAATTTTTATTGAGCAAGATATACGAGAGCTAATCAAAAAATAACCGTTGTTTTCAATCTTTTCATTCATTTTATTTTTTCCTCAATAACCATCTTGTCCCCTTTAAAGTAATCCACCTTAGATATAATACACTTATGGCAGCGGTTTTTCCAACCTTCAAAATACTTCTGCAGCACGCTTTTCTGTTTCGCCAGCAGCTCTTATTTCGATTTTTCTTTTGTCTCCTCAATCGTAGAAAAAGGCTTTCCTTTCATCGGTGTCTTCAGTTTGGAGAACAGGAAAAAGTCAGCAGGTCCAAGGAACACGGTGGTGGAGGCATGATAACGGTTTTATTTTTGGCCAAAAACAAAAAAAGTTCATGGTTCAAAATCCATGACTGTTTTTCCATAATTCTGTATGTTTGTGATGAATTGCTTAGGGCAAACGGCGCTTAACTTCAAGGTAGTAGTCCTTATTGGCTGTAAGACCTTGTGGCAAGAATTCATGATTCACCACGCTATTGAAATCGAAGAAAACATTGAGCAAAACTCATTTTTGACCGAGCTTGACGTGCTTTTTTCGGTCTTGGCTGTTCTGGACGCTTCCATTAACTTTTTGATTGATTCTGATCTCCCAGCAAAATTTATACTTCTGCAATAAATAAAAACAACGATATTACTTGTAATAAAACTATATTAATTAATTTTTTATAATATTATTTCAATGCAAACTGTATATTATGAATAAATATCACGACATTTACATTAGTACATAACATATGTATTTACAATTAAATATGTATTAAGGATATATATATGTTATGATTTTGTTAGTATTTTTTTTTACATAAATTTACCATTACAAATTAGTTACGTAGGTACATGCCTCAAATCAAGCCTCTTTTAAAAATACAGTTACTAAATTCTGATATTCAAAAATATTTTATTATTTTATACATTCTGGTAACTCTAACTTAAATGCAGCAAAACATGCACTTAACTTTTCTGTAAGTAAACAGGTAATAACAGTATATTAACACCATTTAAAAACAACAGAAACAAAAATCCCACACAGCTAAAAATTTTAAACAAAGAACTCATAAGTTATACTGTTAATATAACTAGCAGTTAACATTTGAAACTCTCTTACGAAAAACTCTTCTTTATACTCTCTCACTCTCTTACTGATAAAATCATGCATACTCTTTCACGCATATTCCTACGTTAATTTGTTTTTGTTTGTTTTTTTTTCCAATTCGAATGTAAACAAAATAAAAAACATGCTTTAATTTTGTGCGAGTAGAGTAGCCAGACTGTTCATGTAAACAAATGTATATGAAACCTGAAAGTATGAACCTGTTTAGTATGTAAATCTTTACAAAATGGGTAATAAAACATTTAGCTAACTAAACCAAGTTCTGTATCTCAATTTTCAATATATGCTTCATTAAAACACTTACATTTTAAAATTGAAAAGTAACTTACTATAAATTTTCATTTCAAATTGTTTAAAATGGCTTGTACGTTATAATAAAATTTCGTAGGTATTTTCCGTATTACACTTCACGTTGCATGCACACACAGATGTCAATTCAATGAATTTTGATAAGTAGTATATAAAAGTACGTACGTGACTAACTGAAACAAAATATTCCAGCGTAAAAAACGTGCACATTTTACAATATTATTTTTTGTAAGTAATGAAGTAATAATACTACTGGCTGCTCGTAGTTTACCAATCTCGAAAGGAAATGCATGCGAAAAAGTGCAAGCCACTTACATTCGAATCAATTTACGTTTACTATTATTCGTTCGTATATACTTACATATTTTAACTGAGTAACGTGAGTATCGCTCGCATAGAATACATTTTCTCTTATTATTCAATTTTCTTTCGCTTAGATTGCAATGCAAGCACACTGTCGAGATAGATAAACTGGTTTTAATATATATGGCACATGTAACAGCAACAAAAACAAACATCTCGTAGTACATATGTTGGGTTAACAGGCTGCCCAGCTATTGAAAATCGAATTGTATGCAGCCCCCTTGGATACAATTCGATCCCGTTGTGTTATTTAGATCAGGTTTTCGTTTCGCTTTCATAGTTTTCAGGAGAGGCAAAATACTGTTTTTAGAAACAAGTTCAAATTTTTATAATTAAATTTTATTCCTCAGTAAAAAAATTATCTTAAATGAATACTAACTTTTTTAATTTTGTATGATTTTTTATTTGAAGAAACTAATAAATTTATAACTAATTAAAAAGATGAATTATTAGAGCCTAAGCTCAAATAATTTCTTCGTTTTAATTAGTTATTAATAAAAGGCTGAATGAAAATTACACGAATTTTAACAAATTTGTAATGTAGTTTATACAATCGCGAAATTTTCATTATAACTTTTCAAAAAAAAAAATACACACTATTGTACCTCTTTTTTCATTTAAATAGGCAGAACTTTTAATGATGCTCTACTAAAGTTAATACTTTTTCATTAACAGCGTCACAATTCGAAATGGTACTACCAGGTGTCCGCCAGGAAGGTAAACTTTTTTGCCGCGATTTTGGTAAACATTAGTTTTGATAGTTCATGTGACAAAATTATTTTGGAAAAATATTTCTTAACCCAACGTGTTTTAATCGTTAAAACATTTTATCATAATCAATCATCGATTACTGCGACGATGAGAAAGTTACGTGAAATTTTTGGGAGAAAGAATGTGCTAATAGAATGCACTATTTATCGTGTAGTGACTGATTGCGAAGAAAGAGGGTCTGTAGGTGAAAGACATCACCTACCACAACGTACTGCAAAAACGGCTGAAAACATTACTGCTGCCCAAGAAAGTGTTCAAAACAAGCCATCAACCTCAATTCGACGCCGTTCTCAGGAGCTTGGGTTCAAAGAACAACTGTGGCCACAATTTTTCAAGAGGATTTGCATTTGTTGCCATATAAGATTCAGTTGACATAAGAGCTTCTTCTACAAGACAATTTTCTTGCCAATGGCGACCCCGATTTCAATGAAAAAGAATCATAATGAGTGACGGTATTTTCATTTGAATTAATATGTGAATAAACAGAACAGTCGGTTCTGGGAAACCCCTCAAATTATTCATCAGTTACCTTTGCATCCATTAAAAGTGACAGTCTGGTGCGTTATTTGTTCAGAAGGAATCATTTGACCTTACTTCTTTGAAAATGAAAATGGTTCTTATAATTGAAAACGTTTTAACGCCACAACTGCATGCTTTGGGGTTTACTAATATGTGATATCAACATGACAATGCCGCGTTTATTCAAGTGAAAATGTGCCATGTCACCCGTTATGATTTTTTCATAAAAACCGATTATTGATTTTGATAAAACACGTTGGTTTATGGTACTACTTTGATATACCAACATGATAATAAAGGACATATCGTAAAGTACCTATATAAATTTGTAGATACAAATGCATGAATCTAAACATTATTATTACAATTAATTTCCCATAAAATAAATTATTTATAGTTTTACGTTAAAACCATAAAAATGAGGGTGGCTCATGTTCGCACATGCTACCACTTTAAAAACAACTCCTCGTTTAGCAATTAGATTATTACCGATTTATATATATTATTTCTACAAATATGATCACCCTATTATATTCGAATAAATTTAAGCAACAAAAACATTAAACAGA
The DNA here is from genome assembly GCA_914767995.1 of Thecocarcelia acutangulata. Lineage (NCBI taxonomy): Eukaryota > Metazoa > Arthropoda > Insecta > Diptera > Tachinidae > Thecocarcelia > Thecocarcelia acutangulata. Next base: position 17,948,712 of record OU612097.1, read on the forward strand.
CAATTATACTCAACTTATCATTGAGATAAAAAAAACACATCAAATCACACGCTCTTGTAAATGGTTTACAAAAACTAAACAACCCCAAAAATACCGTTAAGATTTATTGCCTGAGTAAGATAAGCTGTTTCAGTGCTGAGAACCATTTAAATGGCGTGCTCTTAATGGAAGAGTGTAAAAAAGTGAGTGAACGAGTGAGTGCTAAAGTGTGATAAGAAATTTTTAATGAGGAAAGAAACGAAAATATAAATAATAAAAAAAAGAAACCAAAAAATAAACAAAGACAATAAACAGAAAAAAATCAGAACAGCACAGCATGTGGTCTCCCCTCTTTTAACTCTAAAAATTGTATAATCTTTGTAATACAAAGAAACGAAGGAAAAACAAAAATAAACAATCTATCTAATCCAAACAAAATTTGTTTAAAAATAGAGTCGTGCGTTAAACAGTTGGAAGATAGAATATGCTAAATCTAAAGTTGTTATTACATATGTACATACATATAAATTAATGTATGCATATATGAAATATAACAATAGAGATTGCTCTTGAGATTCAAAAATTGAAATCAGTGGAGCTGGACATTATTTAAAGCCTTACACAGAGTTAGTATCTACTAGGTATTTAGAATAGTTTTTATTTATGTAATTGGCGTGAAACATTGAAAAAATTCAGAGGCGACGAAACAAAATTCTTCGAACGATTACTGCAGCTCCATGATACGAGTACGTCAAAAACTCACGAATTCACAAGGATCTCTATGTTCTGTTAGTAAAAGACGAATTTTCAAAGTATGCGAAAAGGTATATCTGCAAACTGGAACTTCACCCAAACCCTGTGGCCCGAAGCATACTTAATTTTAGCGGTTACACTCGGTTGAGAAGAAGGGATACTCTGGCCACCATCAGAGGTGATTTTACTGCTATAATTGACGCAAAACAACATTTTTTGTCTAGCTTTGGCTGGACTTAGTTAAATTTTTAATTTAAATTTTAAATTAAGATTTGAATACTTATTGTTAGTTAACATTGTAAAGATTGAATAAATAAATAAAAGATAAAAAAAATTGGGGGATTTTAATGTATGTACATTGTATTCACTTCGATAATTAAAAAACTTTCGACAACATTGGTTAAGAAAAATGGAACTATGGTATAAAAAATCATGTTATATTAAGCACCCGATACACGTTGGCAACTGAGTCGATTGTTGTCCAAATCAAAGCGTGTATGGCTTTGTCAGCTTGGCAGTTGTCGAGTTGGTTGATGAAAAATTAAAATGTTTTGATTTTTTCAAGTTGACTAGCAAGTCCTTCAATTCGATTGTGTTGTGTGTGTTGGAGTCTCTTGATCAGGTCTCAAAATTTATATTTGTAGTGTTTTTGCAAAGAGAACGTTATATATTTTTAAAATTATCTATAATTAAGATATAAGATACGAGTACGTCAAAAATTCACGAATTCAAAGTATGCGACAAGGTATATCAGCAAACTGGAACTTCACCCAAACCCTGTGGCCCGACACATACCTAATTTTATCGGTTACACTCGGTTGAGAAGAAGGGACACCGTTGCCACCATCAGAGAGTTAAGTAGGTGATTTTACCGATATAATATGCGCATAATAAAACTTTTTGTCTAGCTTTGGCTGGACTTAATTAATTTATTGTATTTAGTATTAAGATTTGAATACTTATTGTTAGTTCACATTGTGAAGATTCAATAAATAAATAAAAGCTCAAAAAAAAATCTATAATTTCATTGAATTTAATAGTTGAGTGAAAATCTTTCAATTCAGTTTATGAAGTGTGTGGGCAATAATCAATTCAATTGAAAGACTCAATTCACAATTGAATTGAAACGTGTATGGACCGCTTTACACGTAAATGTATATTAAATACACATCATAGTGCCCAGGTTATCTTCACGTACATACGAAATCAAAGTACGTGCTGAAAAAGTACTAAAAATGCAACTGTGTGAGTAGTTTTTGACAAAACGTGCGATTTGAAAAATTTTATGAAATTTTTCAAAACATTATGGTTTCTGTGTGATCAATGTGATATACATATATTGTGAAAAATATAAGAATATTGTTGGCGACTCGAGAAAAAAAATAATATAAAATTATTATGGTAATAAAAGTTTTTAATTATTTTATTCTGTATGTACGATCGTGTAGGATAGTGAATCGGGGCCTAAAGTTTGATGATAACGTTTTGTAAGATCAATTGCATATACCTATCAATCTGCGCATTCTTCAAAATCTTGCGATTTAGCTTATACCCTATTTACACCAAAGCGAAATCTGCACAATCGAGATTTCAAGCCAAATCTAGTAGATTTTGAGAAGATTTCCCATACAAAATGAAATCTACTTTAGATGAGTAGATATCGACGAAATCTCCTGAAATCTACTCAGTACCAAGTGATGCATTCGTGATTTTATGGAAAAAGTACTTAAAAATACTACGCTGCAACAAAAATTACACTTTAATGTGGTGTATGCAATCTCTGGGCGACAAAAACATATACTTTAATGTTGGTGTATTCAGTCTCTGATAAAATTTTAAACACAATAATATACATAGGTATTTAATCCTCGTCCATTAAACATTCCATGATTCAAAGAAGAGCAGGTTAGAAAATGTGTGAAAAATAAATAAACAGCAAAATTAGATGTTTTTGTTATGGCTGCTAGTCAGATAATCATCAGAAGATTCTTTTAAAAGTTTTATATTAAACACAATCATCTACAAGCCTTGTAAACCAGCTGGAAATGTTTGGTTTTAGTTTGACAAGTTTAAATTAAAAGTATAAAGCAAATTTCATTAGTTTAGCTCTGCCTCATGTAGCTTGACTTGATTGAAAATATCTGCTCTTTTTTCCTGTTTCACATACAGAGATATTACAAAATGCATTTTAAAAGGCAGATAGACTATAACAAACAACAACATTCAACACACACAAAATTTTATTTTGCAAAAACTTTAGCGATTTCAGAAAAAAAACAGCGAAAAAAACAACATACAAATCGCTTTTTTCTCTCTTTTTTAGCTGTCAGGGTCTGGATCATCTGTAAAGTTGATGGTTGTTTGTTTTAGGCTGATTTTTCTTCTTGATTTGAATGTTTGTTTTTGTTTCGTTTTTAGCAGTCCGTCTGCCTGCCTGCCTGCCTGCCTGCCTGTTTGTCAGTCTTTCCACAACATGTCTGCGTTACATGGCTGATGTTGAACAATTTTCTTTTTATTTCTGGCGTAAAAAACAAACAAAATAAAGCAGAAAATCAAGTCAAAGAAATACAAAAAAAAGTTTTTTTTGATGTGTAAAAAGATTCAAGTAAGTTGCATTTTTTTCCATTTTATAAAGTGTGGTAATGTTTTGTTAAAATAACCAATTTTTCAATATATCTACATACATATGTAAAAGTTTCGTTATGCAGTTATTTCGACTGCCTGGGTTTGAGTTTTGGAAAGAAATGGGGGGAAATTATATACTTCTTAAAAGTTTTCAATGATTTCGAAAATAATTTTGTATACTCGAATATATGTAGTTTGGCGAAAAATTAATCGCATTATCGTAAAATGTAATAGCTTTTGCAAACTGCGTTTTACGTCTATCATATTGACATATCTGAACTAGATATCTGCAGAATATAAACCAGGGGTGCCCAAAAGTCTATATGAAAGAGCAAACACCAATAAATTTAAGGAAACACTATTTTTATTTAATATTTTTTGTTGCAAAAAACAAAACAATTTAGAAAAAGAAAATTTACATTGATAATCGTTGTTGCCAATGTTAACCAGCAAAACATGCGAAAGTGCTGTTGGTTTGCTTTTGTGTGTATGCAGTGAAGAACGACAAAAAATGTATAAGACGAAGTTGTTTGTGTATATTTCATTGTTAGTACTGAGCGCAGTTAGCTACACCTAAGCGCTTTTACAAAAACAATTCAGCATCAGGCGCATAGGCCTGGGCATATCTGATATCAAACAAACAATGGAGCACTGTATTACGCAAGAGCGTGGAATAATAGTGTCGATTTTTTACCACGATTTTGGGTCGAAAACAATTATAATCGATAAATTAAACAAATATGTCAATAAACAAAATCTTCGTTTCTGGGGCACTGAAAATCTGCGTTCTACGTGTGATGTATGAAAAGCCGCTACATCAACTGAAAGTTACTGTGTGGTGCGGTGTTCAGGCGGGTCGAGTGACTGGACCACTGGCAATACAGTTACTGTTACGGACGCTACATGGCCATGTAGCGTCCGCCTAATCTCCCGGTTTTGCTGATTTGACATCGCCAGCAAGATCAGCCGATTAACCCTCCCAGACTTCTTTTTTTGGGGCTACATGAAGTCGCAGGTTTGTGCCAACAAGCACCAGACAAATGCGGTCCTTAAGGCGAATATTCCACACGAATTGCAACAGTTACCAACAGAAATATTGCGGAAGGTTATGGAAAATGCGATAAAATGGCTCAAATGTGCGGCAATACGGCTCATATAATATTTTAAAATTTTGGCGATTTGACGCGACCACTAAGAACGTTCAACTTAACCATTCCAGACGTTTTGCTTTGAGCCTACTTGCAGTCGCGGGCTTGTGCCAACAAGCACCAGATAAGCGCAGCACTTAAGGAATATTTTAAATTTAGTATTAAGATTTTAATACTTATTGTTATTTCATTTTGAAGATTCAATAAATAAAAATGCTCAAAAAAAATTCGTTGGCCTCCCAGGTCTCCTGACCTCACTATACCTTATAAACAAGAAAAATAACCCAACAAATTTGGATGATTTAAAGCATCTATTTGAACGGTAATTGAGACAATATCCTTCATCCGCTTCAATACGGCAGCAATGAATATCTTTTTGATAGGATGTTTTACATGTGTCAACGATGGTGGAGGAATTATTTTCAAAATTTAATGAATTACTTTAATAAAAACGTATTATTTTTCAAATCAATTTTTAAAATAAAATATAAATTACATAAACTTTACAAAAAGTTATTTGAGTTTCTTAATGTAGCAAAAGTGATCAGCCACCCTGTAGAATAAAAAATTTAAGAGGCGCCGAAAAAGGTAAACACAACTTGACAGACAAAGTGACGACCAAGGCGAATTCATTACTAGGTGAAGTTGACAGCTCAGGTGATTATTTTTCACCTGTATAAATTCGCCTTGGTGCCGACAAATGGACTAAATTCGCCGATGCATCCACCGAATATTGAATTCGCCCTGCTGATATACATAACTGATTTTTATACATTCTGAAATACGTCTGGCATATAGAAAGATGAAAGAAAAGAATGAATTAATTCACTTAACCTTTCCCGAAAGAGAATGAATGTTTCACACAATTGAAAGATTTTGCCCAACACTAATTCAAATCTGTTTCTGTTTGCAACCAGGTTGAAAAGTTTATAATTGTTAAAGCATGCATGAGTTAAAGCATTTATTAAAACTATTAAACTTAATTTACGTTTTACACATCAAACTGAATCCTTTTTGTTAAAAAAAAAAATTTAACTTCCCTTGAACTATCAGGGCAACAAAGAAAACATGTTTAAAGAAATTATTATTCTTTGTTGCTGGCAACAGCTGGTGTAAGTTTGTTTTTCTTGTAACAGACATTAAAAATAAATAAAAATTGTTCGTAAAAAATAAAACAATATGTCATTCATTAAATCAATTAAAACGCCACAGCAAAAACCAAACTTATCTTTATAACCCAGATCAAGCAAAATGAGAAGCTTATAAAAAAATCTGACGGTTCTTTTTATACCCTTTATATGGCTTTTTTTATGGGTCTGTTAAAAATATTTAAAAACGAAAAGTTCTCACACCCATTAATTGTTTAATTATCTAGACTTTTTAACATACAAACATATTTGAGGAAAACATCGTTTAAAAAGCACTTCAAAAATATTTAAAGTGCATTTTTTGCTTCGGAATTTTAATTTCATTAAACTTTTTAAGGTTCTTTCTTTGCATTTCCCTTTTCAAATTTTATTACTCAATTTATATGGAATTCTACACTCTATTATTTAATGATTAAAGTTGCCATAAATCAAGGCTGAGGAAGAAAAAAAAATTCCCAAACAATTCAACAATTGTTAAAGAAGTAAAGTTTTTAATTCTTTAATTTTCAAAGTTGAAGCAAAAACAAAGAAATTCTATATTAAAACAATGCAATAATAATGAAGTAAAAACTTTAACAGCAGTAAATTAAGACCACAAAGACAGGTCCTTAAAGGAATGTTATTAATGACAACGTATTCATTAAAACAGCAAATCTGGCAACACTTATTCGAGGGTTACTTTTTTAAAACAAATAGGTGCTTATGTCAGAATTTTCTTGTAAAAAATGTTTTTCGTAAATATGGAAAATTATAGTTAAAATAAAAATCAATAAAATGGAATACAACTCTCATGCTCGGCCGAGTGCAGGGGAGAACGCAGAAGCTTATTGGCGACAACAGTGTATCTAACTCTATTGAATCGCCGGAGCATCGCCGTAGTATGTTGTATGTTAATTTGTTTATCGTTATTACTCGTACAATGGATTTCGTTCTGCCGAGACTATTCTCGTCTATATAATTCAACTTTATTATCTAAAGCTCATCCCTTCGAGGTAAATTGGGTAGTGAATCGCACAATAGAGAGAATTAATTCTTCGATAGTATGGCTCCGTCTGTGAAACCAGTTGCCTGCAGACGTGTTTCGCGTCATTTACAATGTTGGAAAGTTGAAGTCAAACGTCCACAAACACTACTCCCTCTTTCCTCCTTCTCATAACCTACTTTCCTTGCTCCGGCACAATGTACCGCATATGTAGAAAAAATGCGCTTTTTTGTAAAAGGTATTTTCATACAAGCTTTTTATAAAAAGTTCTTATACTTTTTATGAACATTTAATTTGTCCAAAAGAAACTTGCCCAAAACAAAGGTACTTTATTATAAAAGTTACTTCGTATAAAGAGCATATGTTTCTTTTGTAAAAGTGTACTTTTTTAATTTTTTTTGCTACTTGTTTATGAAACATACTATTTTTGAGTTTCTTATAGCGAGAAGTGCTTTTTGTAATAATATTATATAATATAATAATATTTTGGTCTTAATGCATCTCTAAAAGATACTTTTTGAAAAGGTACTTTTTCTACAAGGCACTTTCTCTGAAAGGTACTGAAAGAAATATACTAAAGAGTGCTGTTTCTAAAATGTACTTTTTATAAAAGGTACTTTTTCTGAAAGGTGTTTTTTAAGGTTGTTTTTCCAAAGGCTACTTTTTCTATAAGTTAATTTTTCTAAAAGGTATATTTTTCACTAGGTACTTTTTCTACAAGGTTCTTGGTTTAAAATATACGCTTTCTAAAAGGTGCTTTTTCTAAACAGCACTTTTTAAGGGTCCTTCTTTTAAAAGGGTATTTTTCTAAAAGAGTCTTTCGGAAAGGCACTTTTTACTAAAAGGTACTTGTTCTAAAAGGTACTTTTTCTAAAAAAAGCTAATTCTAAAAGATAATCATTTCCTAAAAGCCACTTTATTAAAGACGTGTCTTATCTAAGAGGTACTCGTTCTAAAAAACACTTTTTAAAAAAATTATAATTCTTAAGTGTGGTTTTCCTAAAAAGTACTTTTTCTAAAAGGTAATTTTTCAAAACGTACTTTTGCTAAAAAGTGATATTTTTTAATAATGTATTTTTTGTGACAGGTAATATTTCTAAAAGATACTTTTTCTTAAAGTTACTTTTTCTAATAGCTACTTCTTCTAAAATATAATTTTTCGAATATATAATTTTTCCAAAACGTACTCATTCTTAAAAGGCGCTTTTTCTAAAAAGTGCTAATTCTAAAAGGAAGTCTTTCTGAAATGTACTTTTGCTACAGGTTAATTTTTCAAGGTACTTTTTCTAAAAGATACTTTCCTATAAGATACTTTTTCTTAAGGGTACTTTTTCTAAAAGGTTCTGAAAGGTACTTATTCTAACAAGTACTTTGTCTAAAAAGTGATAATTCTGAAAATGCCACTTTATTAAAAAGAAACTTTTTTTAAGAGGTACCCCAGAAGATAATTTTCCCAAAAAATACTAGTACTTACATGTAATTTTTCTAAAAAGTACTTGTTCAAAAAGCTACCTTTTCTAGAAGGTAATTTTCAAAATGCAATTTTTCTAAAAAGTGATATAGTTAAAAGGTACTTCTTCTAAAGTTAATTTTTCTACAAGTTACTTTTTCAATAAGTACTTCTTATCAATTTTACCTTTTTCTAATAAGTCCTAAAATATAATTTTTCTAATATGTAATTTTTCAAAAAGGTGTTTTTTCTAAAAGTTACTTAAAACTACTTTTTCTAAAAATGTTAGTTATAAAAGGTAGTCTTTCTAAAATGTACTTTTGCTGCAGACTAATTTTTCAACAAGGTACTTTTTCTAAATTGTACTTCTTCTAAAAGATACTTTCCTAAAAGATACTTCTTCTAAAGGGTACTTTTTTTAAAATGTATTTTTTCCAAAAGGTACTTTTTCCAAAACGTACTTTTTCCAAAAGGTACTTTTTCTAAAAGGTACTTATTCTTAAAAGTACTTTTTCAAAGAAATGCTAATTCTAAAAGGTAGCCTTTTTTTAAATGGCAAAAAGGTACTTTTTCAATGGTACTTTTTCTAATAAGTACATGTTCTAAAATATAATTTTTCTAATATGTAATTTTTAAAAAAATATATTTTTTTCTAAAAGTTATGTAAAACTACTTTTTCTAAAAATGTTATTTATAAAAGGTAGTCTTTCTGAAATTTTGCCAAAAGTAAATTTTGCTTGCTTCTAATTTTTCGACCCTTTTTTAATTTAAACCATACTTTTTACCAAAACAAGAAGACCACTAGCTCAACAACAAATAACAATTTAAAAAGTAAATTTTTCTACAATGTACCTTTTCTAAATTGTCCTTGTTCTAAAGGGTCCTTTTTCTAAGTGCTCTTTCTAAAAAGTACTCGTCTAATAAATACTTTTCCTAAACTGTAATTTCACTAAAAGGTACCTTTTAGTAAAACTTTTTTTTAATACAAGTGGTACTTCTTGTAAAATAAGTTATATTGCAAAATGTACCTTTTAGCGAAAAGTAATTATATTGCAATATAGTACTATTTGATAAAATTTACTTTTGGTGTCGAACGCCCATTTCTATAAACACTACTTTTTATACAAGTAAATTTTTTTATAAAGGGAATTTTCAACTTAGAAATACTCGTACTTATTTCTTAAAGTTCCTTTTTTTTTGTCAAAGGACTTTATAACTTTTTTTTATATAATGGATGTATTTTCGTGTTTATTTATGTATTTTTATTAAAGGGAAATTTCTGTTCAAAGCACTCTTTTCAATGTCTTCCGAAATACTTTTTAAAGCGTCGTAATCGTTTAAGGTTCTTTTCTTTTCCGTTTGTTTGTTAAATAGTAAAAAAAATATTTATATTTAAAAACAAAGAAATAAAATATGACAAAATAAATTTTTTAAATTAAACTTTATTAACCAACAACAACTACAATACAACAATGAAAGCGCAGTTGATGTTTTCATGCAGCCGATGACGAAGTCATCAACAACAATTAAAAGATCAAATCGTGATCCGCTGATAAAACAATAAAAAGCAACTGCAATAGCAAATAATCGAAACCCTTTTCCAGTTTTTCATTCGTTCTACTGATTGCTGACGGCTCGATGAACTCGTTTCAACTTAATTCTAGCTGTTTAAAAGAACCACCGAACGAACGAACCACTCAAGGAAAACAAGAATAAATCAAAGTTTTATGATTAAAAGCAGTCAAATGTAAAAACAAGAAGACATCAAAAGAAATTGTAAGAAATTAAAAATGCAAGAATAACAAAAATGCTTAATAAATGTCAAATATTTAAAAAAAAAAAAAAAAAAAACACAAGAACAACAACAACAACAAAAATATATTTTCGAATAAGAATAACAGCTGGAAAAGCTGAAACATGAAGAGGTGGGCTTTCAGGGTCTTCAACATTAATTGAACCTTTTTAAATACTTTATTACAAGAACAATCAAATCAATTCATGTTTACAAATTCAAATTCATTTAATATATATTTATTATGAATCTATTACAATTTTTACATTCATTTATGTGCGGTTTACAGAACATGAATCAGTGACAGGTATAGAAAATTTATATGAAATGCATTTTAAAATATAGTTTTCATACAAATTTTCTATACGTATCACTCAATCGTGTTCAGTAAACTACACATTATATATTAAAGTACATTAAAAATTATATTTACACAGAAAGAAGAAGCTCCTACTAAATTTAAGTAGTGTTTACTTGCTTTTGGTACTAGCCGTACTCAAAAATTTAAGTGGGAATAACACACAAGTGTGCTTCCAATAAGCCGAGAACGGGAATGTTCAAGAAAAGCAATCCTGCGATGTCTTAATATAAGTATAATATTCTTGAATCAAGTGCAGAATTCTTAAACCGAGTAAACAATCATAACAAACCCACATACACATTCATGTGAATGAATTCCTGGGAGATATGTAGGATAAAAGGTTCGCTAAGAAAAAATACTGTTTTTGTTATGATGCACTAAACACATTCGAGACAGCAGACTACAGACTACAACCTGTCAAAAATAAAATACATACATTCGTATAGAATGATTCACCCTTATCGTAAATAATTATTCACTCTAAATTTTTCCACTTTTCACTTAATGGTAATCATTCGCCACAAGGCGAATTCATAATAGGTGAAATTAACAGCGCAGCTGATAACTTTTTTTAGTTTTAATCTGTTTCAGATGTCAATGGCATACTTAAAACAAAATTGGAAAAAACAATTTAAGACAATTTTTTAAATTATGTATTCTATCATCCAGAATCCTCCGCAGTCTGGCTGGCCGTTTTCACCTTTTCAAGCTCTATGATCTAAGTTTCACGAAATAATTAAAAGTTTCACAATATAATTAAGTTTTTCTTCTATTGTAAATTTTTTAATTGAATAGAAATTTTAAAAAAAGTTTCACAGCCATTTTTTTAATTTTGTATTGCATCTTGAGTGTCAGAATTCTCCCCTATCTTGCTGGCCATTTTCTCCTTTCAAAGCTCTATGATCTGAGACTTTTCACGAAATAATTAAATATTTGTCTTTTATTGTAAATTTTTTTTATTATATTTTTAAAGATTTATTTTTTGTAGTGTTGTATTTATTGCTCCTGCATTTACCTGGTATGAATTCGCCTTGGTAACTCAGTTGTGAATGATATCCTAAATAATTTTCATGTCATGAAAATGAAATATTTTCACATTTCCTTATTATTTGTTCATTTTATTTTTGCTGGCGAATTGTGTTCAAAATGTCAGTATTAATTTCTTTTAACTAAAATACTCTATCTAATATTAACTAGTCTCAGGAAAGATCTGTTAATAGGGTGCAAAGCGATATACTACTCAATAAAATGCAAAATAACAGGTCAATTGCCTGCGATTTTGTAAAATGGTCAAAAGATGTAGTGGCAGAATTTTGGAAATGTCTTACAGATGAACTAAATAGTGTTGGCCCTCCAACTAAAAATGTCCAATGGATGAGTTATCCATTGCTCACATAAATGTTGCTTAAAACTATGTAGTACTGGTTAGAGAACCTCACAGAACGTTGACTGCGCCATTACAACTTCATAGTCTCTTGCTACTCCTTTTTGATATCCGCCTTGAGCTAACTTGCGGTTAGCACTTAGCTTAACTATTGGCGGAATACGAGTACCAAATGATTTGCTTGAGGGCGGCAGAAAATGTTTAAGTACATCTACAATGTACAAAACTTCTGGGTGGTTACTCTTTATTGCGATGCGAAAGAAAAATCGAAGGATTGATACCCTGTATTGCGTTTTCGTATTTTCTTTTCGCATTTAAATTTTCACTTTTGCACATTTTATTTTATCATTCTTGGCTATTGTTTATTTTGTGATACCAGTGTTACTTCATTTTTAAACTATTTCGGGAAAAAGTTTGCACAGACTGCACAGAATACAAATTATACTCTTATCGCATCTACCTTTCGCATCGAACTTGCTTTCGCATCGCAATAGAGAGTAACCTCACTGCTTTATTTATCTTGTACTGTTGGATGACTCTAAGAAGAGCTAAATTATGACGCAAAATTATTAATAATTACATATGAAAGTTACTTACTGCGTAGTTTTAGCTCAAAGGGGTTGGATGCGTCGCGCAAACCTCGGCGAATAATTTGATGTTGCCTCAATTCTTCTCTTGCAATACCATTAACGAATCGATTCTATTTTATTTTCTAATTTCAATTTTTTTTTAGTTTTCAAAAATCCCACAAAGCTTATTCTTATTTGCAGCCATGTTCCGAGAACGCGCATTCTGAAACCGCAATGCGTTTTGAAAAACACTTAATTGATTTTTAGGTGTTCTGAGGAACGCGCGTTTTACTGGCAATTAGGAGTTTTTTCCGAAAAAATACAAAATGTGTGTTAAATACGTATATATGTATGTATGTATGTGGGTAGTATTATAAAACAAAAAAAAAAAAAAACAAAATTGACAACAAATAGAAAAATTTTTCAATTTAGTTTTCTTAATGAAAATGTGTAAAATTCTTTAAACTTTTTATTGAAATAAGAAGAAAACACATTAAATTTTAATTGTGAATCATTTTATTTTGCAAGTTCAGTTTTAGCAAATTCAATCAGTTCACTTCAATATATACATGTGAGTTGAAGTCGCCAATTTTAAGCGATAAGCGTTTTCCAGAACACCTAGTTGGCGATTTCAAATCGGAAAACCATATTTCTTGCGTTATACGCTTCTCAGAACAGCTATTTGCCGTTTTAAAACCGAAAACGCTAAATTTAAGCGATTTGCGTTTCTCAGAATATGCATGTTGAATATATTCAATGTAGACTGATAGCCTATTTTATTTGGAAAACTATTTTTCAAGAATTTCATAGGAGATTCACGTTAGCAATTTTCTCTTCGAGTGAAATTAAAATTTTTCGTGAACGAAAATTTCTTTTACTATTCGTGATTATTTTGAAAGCAGCAAGGCAACACGGCTGAGGTTGTCCCTGCTGATTTTGTCGTTGTAGTCCAATTAAACTAATTTTTATGTTTGTTGACTACAAAATAAAATCAGTGTTGACAACGTAACAAAATGTCTAAATAAAATATGTGTTTAGAAATATTTTTTTAGGGGAAAAAGTTTTCAAACAAATTAATCTCATTTTCGGCACGGTTGCCAATTTAGCGCCTTAAGTGCTTTTCAGTGCCGTAAAAGTACTCGTTTAAGTGCTTTTCGGTAACCTAAAAGCCCTATTTTTTCGCCTCAGCGGTTTAAAAAACCGCTAAAATGGCGCTTTTTGTACACTTACTTTTAGCATATCTTCAAAAGTCTGTAGTGAATTTTAATAATTTAGAAGATGACATCGACTCTGTATTGAATGACAATTGCTGTTTCGCATATTTATGTAGAACTTTGCCGAGAAATCAATATTAAAGGGTCTGAAAAAGAAAAGGCCTGTTAAACCTAACCTAACCTAGTTTAGCGGTTTTTATATTGCCTAGCTTTCTATATATCAAAACTTCATAAGAGTTACCCTAATCATCAGTAGACTTAGAATATTTTGAAAAAAGTTTTCAAATATTTTAACTAATATTTTAAGTTAAGTAATGAGAACTTAAAAATCAAAAATATCAAATAATATCTTTCAAAAAGAAGCAAGAAACTTTATTTGTAAAATCTCAAAACTCAATCTCGCAAAATTAAGTCACAAATTGTTTAGTTCATTGCACAAACATACTCTTTCATTTATATGTGTATGTATGTATGCTTTTTCCTTAAAGTCTCCACATAACAAATTTATACGAACCATTTTCCACGTTTTCTTTAAAATATTTATTTATTTTTTTTCTTTTTGTTTGTGTTTTAACCTCACTTCAAGTAACTTTTTAACAACTGTGTCACTTCCATCTGTTTATTTATGCAAGGATGTTTCATATTTTTCTAAAATGTCCTTGTTTGCAATATATGCAATAACGAAAGCGTAAAACCAGATTTATTTTTTCTCGTGTTAAAACTGAAAATTTTGTATTTTGTAAATTTAGTTGAACGCACCAAAATCTATCTGAAAAATATTAAACACAACAAACTGAAGAAATTGTTGTAGAAAATAACACATTGTATAATATTTAATATGAACTACCAGATAACAAATTGCACCAGCAGCATCTTAACTATGATAGGTATGGGGCTCTCCATTTAAAAATGGAAGGAATATTTTATTTACTTTTTTTGTAAAACCAGCATTTTGTTTGCTTGTAGTAACATACAAAATCTTTGGCAAGAATCGAAGATAACATCTCGAGACTATAGGTCGAGTACTCTATCAAATCAGCCATCGAGACAGTTAATAATTTGTAGTCTCATATCCAATCAGGCCTGGTATAAGATAGTCAAGCATCGTCAAACTAGCGAACTTCTTTCTGGGTTAAAGATCTGCATGGCACTTCTTCTGGAGTATAACTTTGTGTAGGAATTCACAATATCTTTACCGAAGATTAATTAGCAGAACAGCTATATAATTGACTTCTGTCAACACCTATCTTGACGGTTATATCGGCCGGTGGACTAATTCCACGGGTTGAACTATCTCACGGTTCCTCAGCGACCCTATGTGGCTTGCAAGGGTCACACTTGTCGCAACTTCTTGTCATATAATTGTAGCCTCGCTTAACAGTTCAGGCCTTCTAATTCCTATTGTACGCAGAGTCAAGACAGGTTTCAAGATATGGTGGCCCGTAGTCCAGAAACAGCACCAGCCATCAACTAACTCACTCTTTCCATCACTTTTGGTTTCTTACATTACTGGTATCTGCTGCAAGACAACAACATGTCGCGGGGTTGTTAGCCTCAGAAAACCAGCATTGCAGTAAAATTATCTGGCAAACTAAATCCCTTTCCTGCGATTTTAGGTTTAAACCACAACCAGAACCTTTTAACTAAGACACATGCACCTCCTCTCGGGATGGTATGTAAAACTGAATTTCCTACGAATAACAACAAACAATAAGAACGCAACACCAACATTAAATTCATTGGTGGTGGATTTACTCGGAATTTTGCGTTTGTTAAATCATGTGTGTGTGCTTATTTAAGTATTATGTTTTTAGTGTTATGTTGTTTGTGTGGATGTGTGTGTAATTTTATCACAAACTAATCAACTTGCACATTGGGTTAGATGTGATAAAAACTCGTAACAATATGATATCAGCCCAGTAGCTGCCGCCAGTGTTGATACATATTTGTGCCCGTTTTATCGCATTTTCTATAACTTTCTGGTGATAACTGTTCGCATTCTTGATGAATATTCTCCTTCAGGATTTATCTGGAGCTTGTTGACATAAGCCCACGGCTTCAAGTAGCCCCAAAGAAAGAATTCTGGGACGGTTAAATCGGACGGTCACATTTGTGCCTATTTTATCGTATTATCCAGAAGATTCCGCAATATGTTTGGTGATAACGGTTCGCATTCCTGACGAATATTCTCCTTAAGGGTTTATCTGGAGCTTGTTGACATAAGCCCGTGGCTTCACGTAGCCCCAAAGAAAGAATTCTGGGATGGTTAAATCGGACGGTCACTTTTGTGCCTGTTTTATCATATTTTCCGTAAGAAAGAAATCTGGGATGGTTAAATTGGGCGGCCATGCCAAACCGCTAAAACGGGTAATTACGCAGTCAGGTAATGCTTCTTTCACAATACTCATTGTGGCACATGCACGTGTGCGGCTGTATCGCCTTTTTGCAACCACATGTTGTCCACGCCTAACTTATTCAATTCCGGTAGTTTACCAGTAACAGTAACTACATTGCCGACGGCGTCGTCAAACAAATATAATCCAATCACTCCCTCCGCACTTGTAGTCTTGATTATGAGTTAGTGTAGCGGCTTTTTATGTATTATATGCAGATTTTCAGTGCACCAGAAACGATGATGTTATATATTGATGTAACCGTTATATGAAAATTCACTTCACCGCTCATGATGATCTGCAACTCCTCATCGTGTTTAAAAAAATCGACCTAATTATTCCGGGCACACTTGTGGTGTATAGCGGCCCCATTGTTTGTCAGTTTGTATTCCGTATGATTGACGAAAAACAACACTGTCACTACCCCTTAGATTTTAGGGTAGCGTGATTAATTTTACGCTAGGCTGTATTTATCGCGGAAAGACTCATTGCACATTGTACGAAAATGTATACATACATATATGTAAGCATATAAGTAAACTGTTGGAGAACGATATATGACATGGCAATATAGGGGCTGCAACTTTGAGTTTAATACATCTCAATTTCATTTCTGCAAAATGCGACAGACAACTTAACAAAGTAAGTTGAAGGATGAAAAAAATAACAAACCAAAGAAGTGAATCGTCAAACCAATGTGTATTTGAATATTTTGTAAAATGATAATAATGCCTGCATACAGATTAGAACAGGCATATCATCAAACATACATGTTGAATTTTACGCTACTGCCACAGTGGTATACATAAGTAAGCATACGCTGTGGGGGGAAAATAAAATTTATTTTAATCATTTTTATTTTATTTAAGTCCCTTTGTTGCGAGCAAATTTAATGTTACGGCAACAGTGGTATATATAAGTAAAGGGCCAAATAAACTACACAAACTGCTTGCCAAACATATGCTTTCTGCTTGCACCCAAACCATACAAATATCCAAAATGCAAATGTAGTTTAATCACACATACAAATACAAATTAATCACTTTTTCTCTGTTTTCAATAAGATTAGACGGCCATTGTGTTACGGCAATTTGCTTGCCATATGAAGTTTGCAAGATACAAATTCATTTATATATTGTTTTACCCTCTATTTCTTGATATTCTGTTTTTTTAATCTTTATTTTTTTAATAAAAGTAAACTTTTACGCCATTCTAAATATTATTACAAAAACCATTTTCTTGATTCACTCTATATGCTTCTTCTTCCATCACCTTACTCTGCAAAAATTTCATTGAAATGACAAAAAAGTTACACACACATTCACAATGTTTGCACGAAAATCAAAATTTTTTTGATTTGCTTCAAATATTTGTACAAAGGAGCAAACACCCCCACAAAGGAACAAAAATGTTTGCACGAACCTAAAATTTTGACATGTTTGGCAAGCAGTTTGTGTGGTTTATTCGGCCCTTAAGCCTACTCGTACACTATACATAGGTCGAAAAACAATTTTATTTTAATAAAACTTTTTCAATGTTCAAATGTCCATTTTGTAGTAAATTAATTAATAAGAAAACATTCTCTATTTATATACTATAAAGTTGTAGTAGACGGTTATGATTATGTTAAGCTCGGTCAGTCATAATCCCTTGCAGGCTTTATTAATCTTATACAGGAACAAATAAAATTTCTCATATCTTTGAAACTCATGACCCATCTAGTTGTGTGTTTGCCGACTTTTTGCTTGCATTGTAACAACTTTCTGCCACTGAATGCAAAACTCTTGATTATTATAATAATGATGATAATCATGTTGTTGGCTGTTGCATTCAATAATCATACTCTTCTTTTCTTTCGATTGAGCTAAGTACAGCAAATAATAAAATACCATTTACTACGAAGGCAAATATGCAAACGCTGTATACACATACGTATGTATATATGTAAGTATGTAGATACGTTGGCAAATATGTATATGAGTATGACTGGCTGCCAGTGAAACAGTCGGCATGTCTGTGCATGTAGACGGCAAAAAATGAAGAATTATAATTTCTTCCTAAAAGGCATTTATTTTACACTTAACTAAATTTCAAGTCAGCTTAACTCATACAAACTCGTACTCGTACTCATAGATTCTGATAACCAAGTATTTGATGAGTATTTTCATTCAGTTGGAGGAAAATATGATGATAATGAGGAAGATGATAATAATAAATACTCGCATGATACTTGCTGCACACATTTTCATTACAACTGCACATATTCGTTGTTTGTTATTGACTTGAGGATGTTTCAGCATATTGTCAATAAAAGATAACATTGCAATTGTTAAAAAAAAAAGAAAAAATAAGACAAGAACAACCAGAAGCAGTGTGTGGTTAAGAGGGGGGAGATTCTGCAGTTTAAATCACATTATAACTTGTTAAGTTTTTGAAATGGAAAGTAATTGGTATCATTGAAGAATATTGAGGAACTTGTAGGAGGAACATGTTTGAATAATTTACTAGAAGTAACGAGTGATTTTTTTGCTATTATTTTTTTGGCAATACTAGTTTTGATAGCTCACGCACGTTTTTTATCTTGTGTCACTGTCAAACATCTTCAGTTTGGTCTATAATTTAATCATGAATCGTCTTACAAACGAACAACGCTTGCAAATTATTTAATTTTATTACCAAAATGCGTGCTCTGTTAAGAAAGTTCATCGCGCGCTTCTTCCATTTTATGGTCAGTTTAATCGACCTACTGAGGCTTCTATTCGGGCTATTGTAAAAAAATTTCGCACCAAATTTACATTGTTGGACATTAAACCACCAACACGCTTACGTAGAGTGCAAACTGAAGAAAATATCGCAGCCGTATCGGCCAGTGTTGGTGATGACCGTGAATTATCGATTCGGCGCCGTTCACAGCAATTGCGCCTCTGTTACTCCACTACGTGGAAAATTTTGCGGAAGGATTTGGGTGTGAAGCCTTATAAGATACAGCTGGTGCAAGAATTGAAGCCAAACGACCTACCACAACGCCAAATTTTTGGTGAATGGGCTCTTGAAAAGTTAGATGAAGATCCACTTTTTTATCGAAGAATTGTGTTCAGCGACGAGGCTCATTTCTGGTTGAATGGATACGTGAACAAGCAAAACTGCCGTATTTGGAGTGAAGAGCAGCCAGCAGCATTGCAAAAGCTACCAGTGCATCCACAAAAAACAACCGTTTGGTGCGGATTATGGGCTGGCGGCATCATTGGGCCGTATTTCTTCAAAGATGATGCGAATCACAACGTTACTGTGAATGGTGAGCGCTACCGTGCGATGATAACAAACTTTTTTTTGCCCAAAATGGAAGAGCTTGACTTGCATGACATGTGGTTTCAACAAGACGGTGCCACATGCCACACAGCACGCGAAACAATGGACCAATTGAGAGGCGAGTTCGGTGAACAGTTTATTTCACGCTTGGGACCAGTCAATTGGCCGCCCAGATCGTGCGATTTAACGCCTCTAGACTATTTTTTGTGGGGCTATGTTAAGGCTAATGTCTATAGCGACAAGCCCGTTTCGATTGACGCACTGGAAGCCAACATTGCCA
The DNA here is from genome assembly GCA_914767995.1 of Thecocarcelia acutangulata. Taxonomy (NCBI): domain Eukaryota; kingdom Metazoa; phylum Arthropoda; class Insecta; order Diptera; family Tachinidae; genus Thecocarcelia; species Thecocarcelia acutangulata. The sequence goes on from OU612097.1 coordinate 17,968,099, forward strand.
ACATTATTCGTGAGATACCGGCCGAAATGTTGGAAAAAGTATGCCAAAATTGGACTAAGCGGATGGACCATTTGAGGCGCAGCCGCGGCCAACATTTGCATGAAATAATCTTCAAACATTAAATTATATCGACCCAACTATCGATCCAAATAAATATTTCATACATTTTTCTGAATTTTATGTGTTTTTGTTTTAAATTTCCGATAGTTCTTATAAAATCACCCATTATTATTTGTATATATCTATAATTCGCCTTGGTTCATAACAAGGCGAATTCATTATTAGCTGGATGCATCGGCAAATTCAGGCGAATTCGGTTAATACGTCGGCACTTCTACTGTCAAGTTTTGTTTACCTTTTTCGGCGCCATTTAAATTTTGTACATGTTCTTTATCAACTACTTTTGACAGCTTAAGTGTGAATTCGCCTTTTTACACAAACAAAATACTTGTCGTTGTTTTTATTGTTGTAGCGAAGCGGCTACCTTGTTTTTTTGTATCATGGTTCAAAATGAATTCATCATGTAAAAGTATAGTTTTTTTTATTGCAGCGTAGTATTTTAAAGTATTATTATGAAGAAAATCACAATTGTGTAATAGAGTACTTACAAAAATGTACCAGCAGATTTCGTCAAAATCTAGTCTTAATGTAGATTTCAGTTTGCATGGAAAATCTCGTCAAAATCAACTAGATTTGATTCGAAATCCCGAAAATACTAGGTTTGGCCTATAAAATAGCAAATTAATTTCGAAAGCAAAAATTTTTATATAAATCAAAAAAAATTTTTTTTTAAACTTACTGAACGAAATCATCCCAGACACCATCAATAATTATATTACTGCCACGTTTCTGTTCTCTTTCAACTAAACTGGCTTGAGAATCATTCAATTTTTATGCTTCAATAAGTGCATCATCTATCAAGTCTTTCAAAGAAAAGGTCAGGCAATTGAACTAACAATTCATTTTGCATGAACAATGTTTGCAGAGTGTGTGAGTGTTCAACTTTGATTTCTTAAACATTAATGATCGATTTGTGTTTAATAAAGTTCGAAATAAATTCAAGCCAATCAAAAGCATACAATTTTATCAGTAAAATTCAAAAGAAATAAAGCGAACAAAAAATATATTCTTGCTTTACTTTTACTTAATTTAAAATATTCGTATTATTTTATAGCGAACAAAGAAGATTTGATGAAGCGGTATTGTTATGACAAGCACAAGTATCAAACCGGCTGCTTGTATTACATTTGAGTTCAGTTTGTGTTTTCATCTTCTCCTCTAGTACCCCTGTAACATTCTCACATTTAAATCCCTAAGACAATATTGCTACATTTCGAAATAAAATAAATATTTTAAAAAGCAGCTGTAATTAGTTGTAATCAACTTAATGAGTTTAAATATTCTTTTTAGTACAACATCACCTTGTGCCATTAAGCTTCTAAAAACACAATTTTTTCTTTTTTTTTTTTTGCACAAAATTCATATTTATGCTTTTTACTGCCACTTGGTTGCCTGCTTTAAACATCTGTCATCTCCCACACATTTGGTGGAATGCACAAAAATAACAAAATAACAAAAAAATGTGTTAGTACCAGGTCATGTAGTTACTTATAATGTGTTTGAGCGTCAAAGTGTTGCATGAATATTTAAATTGCATGCGTCCCTTTAGTATATTTTGATGTTTGGCGTTGGCACAGGTTTTAAATATAATCTTGCCTCGCTGTATCATTTTAACACTGGAGCATTGTAAGCAAAAAATATAATTGCAGGTAAAGATAATGAATGCAGACAAAATGTGGCATTTCATATATTAAAATATCACAATGGTCTCCCATGGAACCAACTATAAACTTAGATGTCTTTAAATTAATAATGTAACATTCAGTATGTGGATAAATGGCACAGTAAAGTTGTGTGGCAGTAATACGTTTTATGTCAGTAAAGGACACTTTAGACCAAGTGTGCCCAGTCCTATGCGCTTGAATCTCAATTGTTTTTGTAAAAGCGCTTAGCTACAGGGCTTTGCTCTTTAATACACAAATACTGCGCTCAGCACAAGCAATGAAAAATACACAAACAACTTCCTCTTTTATATATTTTTTCGTTCTTCACCGCACAGAGGCAAAAGCAAAAGTAGTGTGAATTTTATTTTGTACATGTTTTGCTTGTTACAACAAAAAATATTAAATGAAAATATTTTTTCCTTAAATATATTGGTGTTTACTCTTCCATATAGAACTTGTGGGCACCACTGCTTTAGACTATCATACAAGTCTTAAGATTAAGATTTTAATTGGATTTTCTGAAACAGAATTCTAATGAGATTTGTAAGAAAGACTATGGTCTGCAGACTGTGACTGTCAAAAAATCTAACGTGCCAACATTTTGTTTTCACACCTTCATACTTGAAGTAAAATGAAAAATACTCATATACGAGGGCTGATTAAAAAATAACCGTTGTTTTAAAGTTTTTTCAAACACAATTTATTTATTCATCAATAACTATATTGTGGCCTTCAAAGTAATCCCCCTCAGATATGAACCATTTATGACAGCGTTTTTTCCGAACCTCAAACCACTTCTGAAATGCACTTTTTGGTATCGCCAACAGCTCCTGTTTCGATTTTTCTTTTGTCTCCTCAATCGTAGCAAAACGCGTTTCTTTTATCGATATCTTCAGTTTTGGGTCCGGTGACTACGGCGGCTGAAGCATGATAACGGTTTCATTTTTTGCCAAAAACTCACCCACAAACATTGATGTGTGAGGTGGTGCGTTATCCAAGATTGGTTTTTCCACAATTCTGTGCTTTTCTGATGAATTGCACCTGACAATGGCATCATTGTCAGAAAAAAGTTTGATGGGCAACACTGCCATACAGATGGTTATTGATATACGTAAGTGGCAATGCCTTACAACATGTCTGGCAATTTTTTTCATCTAACAATCTGACAACCGTGTGAACTGACAATTTTTGTTATCAGATGAATTATTTGTCAGACGATAGTCTTTCTTACGATCGTCTGAACACGCAATTTACTTTTGCGGGACAATTTTTCATTGTCACTACATTGTCAGCATGTTGCCAGATCTTACAATATTGTAACATCTGACAACCGTCTATATATTATACTCATTTGATTGATTGGCGTGTGTTCGTATTGGTTTTGTGCCAATATGAAGCTGCCGAAAAAATATCATTTTCTCTTCACTCCTTTCGCCCACAAGCTGTCAGAACAATTGGACTCGTGTGTGATAGACCATTTTATGCCGCAACTAGTAATAACAATTTAGGTGCTTTCATACTAATTTAGTGACTGTATTACTATTTATCTTTATTTAGTGATTTTTATTAAACAGTACTGTTCATGGCAAAAGTCTCTCTTTCAAGTTAAATATATACAATAAATGTTGCAGTACTTAAGCTACGTACACACGGTAGTCAGATCTTACAATATTGCCAGTAAAATTGTTTGAAAATGTATTACAATCGTGTGAACTGCCAATTTTTAACTTACAACGTTGTCAGAAAAACCATTGTCAATCAATTGTAAGGCGACAATGTTGTCAGGCATCTGACAATCATGGGAACACTCTTCGTCGGCATTGCCAGATACATTGGCTGGTATTGTAAGCTCAGTTTTAATTGTCAGGTGTGTAAAACTAATGCACCTGACAATGACATCATTGTCAGAAAAAAGTTTGATGGACAACACTGCCAAACAGATCGTTATTGATATACATAAGTGGCAATGCCTTACAACATGTCTGGCGATTTTTTCATCTAACCGTGTGAACTGCCAATTTTTGTTGTCAGATGAATTATTTGTTGGACAATAGTCTGACAATGAAATTGTAAGATTTTCTTACGATCGTCTGAAGACACAATTTACTTCTGCTGGAAAATTTTTCATTGTCACTACATTGTCAACATGTTGCCAGATCTTACAATATTGTAACATCTGACAATCGTCTGTACATAGCTTTACAAAGCTTTGTGTAAATATATGTATGTGATTGCATATAAGGATTTATTTTCATATTTTTATAAAACGTTGAGTTGCTTATTAAAATGCATACGAGTATATAGGCACATAATGTGCAAGTGTGCATTGTACAATAATTTGTGAATGCAAATGCTTTTCGGTTGTTGGTCACATTAGGAGCTCCCACATCGATTGTTTTGTTGTGTTAATAAAATGTTGCCGTGTTGCGCAAAAATGGGTACAAATTATATAAAATAAGCCAAATAACATTATAAGTGTGTAGATGTATGCACATATACATAAGTATGTATGTATGTATTCTTAACGGAGCTACGAGTAAGCCGCTTGCTTGGCTGCCAATTTAAGCAACAACTCACTTTGGATTATTATACCAACAGACGCAATGCCAACAACAGCCAAAGAAGAAATTGCAAAAGCCAACAATTGTTGGGCTTGGAAAATAAGAAAGAACCTTGAACTTTGAAAATAAAAGCAAAAAAATGGCCTCTTGTTAAGGGATGCAGCAGAAAAGAAAATAAAATTCTTTACTAAAATTCACAAACATCAATACAACATAAGTAAATACATACATATGTGCATATGAAAAGACATATGTACATAAAACTATCCATAACTCTCTACTTACTAATACATATGTACATACATGCATGCAAATACACTAGGCTTTTGTGTATGTAAATGAAACAGCAGCAAACAAATAAACTGTACACGTTTTTTATAATTAATAAAATATACTTCCAATGATAACCTGTATATGAGCATGTACATACGTATGCATGTGCGTTAGTAGGGGTAGGCATACATATATCGTTGCTCTCATTTGGAAAGACCCTAACTAAATTTGTAATGATACTTAATTTTTTCTATCTTTTGATGAGTTAGGAGAAGAGTGTAGATATATCCAGGGTTGGGCAGTATTTGAAATAATGGGTGATTTTATAAGAACTATCGGAAATTAAAAAAAAAAACACATAAAATTCAGTAAAATGCATGAAATATTTATTTGGATCGATAGCTGGGTCGATATAATTTAATGTTTGAAGATTATTTCATGCAAATGTTGGCCGCGGCTGCGCCTCAAATGGTCCATCCGCTTAGTCCAATTTTGGCATACTCTTTCCAACATTTCGGCCGGTATCTCACGAATAATGTTGGCAATGTTGGCTTCCAGTGCGTCCATAGCGCCATAGCCCCACAAAAAATAGTCTAGAGGCGTTAAATCGCACGATCTGGGCGGCCAATTGACTGGTCCCAAGCGTGAAATAAACTGTTCACCGAACTCGCCTCTCAATTGGTCCATTGTTTCGCGTGCTGTGTGGCATGTGGCACCGTCTTGTTGAAACCACATGTCATGCAAGTCAAGCTCTTCCATTTTGGGCAAAAAAAAGTTTGTTATCATCGCACGGTAGCGCTCACCATTCACAGTAACGTTGTGATTCGCATCATCTTTGAAGAAATACGGCCCAATGATGCCGCCAGCCCATAATCCGCACCAAACGGTGGTTTTTTGTGGATGCATTGGTAGCTCTTGCAATGCTTCTGGCTGCTCTTCACTCCAAACACAGCAGTTTTGCTTGTTCACGTATCCATTCAACCAGAAATGAGCCTCGTCGCTGAACATAATTCTTCGATAAAAAAGTGGATCTTCATCTAACTTTTCAAGACCCCATTCACCAAAAATTTGGCGTTGTGGTAGGTCGTTTGGCTTCAATTCTTGCACCAGCTGTATCTTATAAGGCTTCACACCCAAATCCTTCCGCAAAATTTTCCACGTAGTGGAGTAACAGAGGCCCAATTGCTGCGAACGGCGCCGAATCGATAATTCACGGTCATCACCAACACTGGCCGATACGGCTGCGATATTTTCTTCAGTTCGCACTCTACGTAAGCGTGTTGGTGGTTTAATGTCCAACAATGTAAATTTGGTGCGAAATTTTTTTACAATAGCCCGAATAGAAGCCTCAGTAGGTCGATTAAACTGACCATAAAATGGAAGAAGCGCGCGATGAACTTTCTTAACAGAGCACGCATTTTGGTAATAAAATTCAATAATTTGCAAGCGTTGTTCGTTTGTAAGACGATTCATGATTAAATTATAGACCAAACTGAAGATGTTTGACAGTGACACAAGATACAAAACGTGCGTGAGCTGTCAAAACTAGTGTTGCCAAAAAGATAATAGCAAAAAAATCACTCGTTATAAATACTTATTAGCCCTATTCACAATCTTGCGCAAATGGCCTTGCATTATGGCATTTGCAAAATAATGGGGTATATTTTTACTTCACACTAACAAAACACACCCAAAAATGCCACTTTTGCAATTGCAAAAATATGCAACCTCAAATGCACAGGATTGTGAATCGAGCTATTTTGTATATGCATATCAAATGCACGACTTGAAAGTATTTTGTACTCGTACTTTGTTTTTCAAATTCACATTTCAAATTGGCTCTCGTCGCCGGGTTTTTGCTTTGAAATACTTGTCACTATTTCCCAATTTCCACTATGCAAGTCTCATTGCGGAACTGATTAACTTTTAGAGGTATTTTGCCTCATCCAGTAAACGAGTACATACTGTCATATACTTGCAATTCGTTTTGCTTTTATATTCGTATGCATACTTTTCAAGCTAAAATTAGTTGAGTTTAAGCAATAAGACTTGTACAGTATAAACGGCAAAGAAACTGAAAAGTTGCAATCTTATTTTCTTGTATAGTGGAAACTGGCACTATCATTTTTATTCTGTTATTTTTGCTTGTGCTGCACGTTGCCTAACAAGAGCCCAGTGAAAACTTGGTAATGTGTTGCACTTAACTGACACATACATTTCAATATCCCAGTATTTGCCGCCTGCATTACTTAGAATCAGTTAAGTAATGACTGGCTTAATATCTGTTGTATGTGTACGTATGTAAGTAGTTGCTCTTGTCAAATATACATGCAATGAAAATTTAATAAAAGAAATGTAAACAATAGAACATATTCGTCTGAAAGTGAAAGACAAAAAAAGAAGAGTTCGAAGAGAGTGGCAACTTTGCAGTTTAAAATTAGGCTACAGGAATGCATAAGAAATCTGCTTGAAATACAGGGAATGACTTCCCTGACAAGGCAAAGCCTTGATGGTAATTTTCAATCTAACTATTCCCTGTGCAAAGCGACAAAAAGTATGAAAAGACCAATAAGAAGTAAGCCACTTTTGTGAACTTCTACTGGCGACTGGGCAAGAAGCGAATCTGGAAAAGGGATGGTGTATGCTAACCATTTGAAAAATGTTTTTACCACAAATGATACAGCTGAACTATGTTTTTGAAACTTTGTTTTCAAGATGTCGAAAACATTATTAGTATCACAAACCCCAAGAAAGCTCCAGGTATTAATAAAATTGCTAGTAAAATGCTTGAACAGTTACTACGTGCTGCTAGAAGAATTCTTCTTTTTATTTTTAACGCTATTTTACGTCTCGAGTATTATCCTGCAGACTGGAAGGTGTCTATGATTACTATGATACCCAAGCCAGGAAAGGATCAATAAAGGAAAGACCAATAAGTCTAATGTTAACAATTTCAAAACTGTTCGAAAAATTGTTAATGGCACAGTTGACTACAATATTGAACGATATAGGCTTTCGGATTAAACACGGCACCACAGTGCAAACACACCGACTAGTAAATGTCATAAGAAAAACGTTTGACGACAAAAAGTATTGTGCAGCTCCATCAATTCATGTTAACCAAGTTTTTGATAAAGTGTGGCACATCGGTTAGATGCACAGAACAGAGTTAAACTTCTCTGCAAACGCTGACAAGCTTCTGTGTGGCCGAAAATTTGTTATCGGAGAAGGCGATATTATAAGCCCGACTTATCATATCGCAGCAGGAACTCCCCAAGCTAGCATTTTAGGACATACTTTATATTTGATTTATGCTTCTGATATGCCAACCAAATCTGGTATTTACACTTCAACTTTTGCAGATGACACAGCATTCTGCAGCGTTCATGAAAACCATAAATTAGCTTCACGAAATTTGCAGGAGTATTTATCAATATCAGAGAAATGAATAAAACTTTGGAAAATAAAACTTAATGAAGAGAAATGTACTTACGTTACCTTAGTACTGCGTTAACAAACATGTTCGGCTACCCAAATCAACAATTCACCGCAGTACAATGAAGTCAAATACCTTGGAATTTACCTCGATCGTAGGCTAACGTGAAAGTCTCATATTGAAGTAAAAGTCACTCAGTTGAAACTAAAAGCAGCACAACTAAATTGGCTTATGGGCAGAAATTCGACATTGAAGTTGGATTGTAAACTTTTGATATATGACGCAATTCTAAAGCCTACATGATGCTACGGAATTCAATTATGGGGCACCGCCTCAACATTTAAATTTGAAAAAATTCAAAGACGACAACACCAAATTCTTCGAACGTAAGTACGAGTTCTGATCAAAACTAACTGTTACAGTAAATTTCCCTTTTTTCTTCTCCTCATAAGCTGTTTTCATAGATCTGATTCATCACCTAAGTACTTGTTAAAGTTAAAAAAAAAGTCTAGTTGTCCCCCAGCTAATGGTATTCAATTATTTTTCTGTTCTTCTTTGGTCGTATTGTTTCACAGCAATTATTGTTATAATTAAAAATAATCCTTCTTCTTGACTGAAGTTGGACCCCCCGGGGAACAGGTTTTGCCTTGGCGTATTCCTAACTTAGGCGCTCTGTTTTTCGGTGAAAAGAGGGGAGGGGTCCCTCGTTTGGTGCGGCAAACAAAACTCTAGGAAGCCACATGACTTATGTTGTGTTGGCTTCCGAAACCCTTACCAAGGGTATAAATTGGTAGAACGGGGATCAGCATGGCCCCCGGGAAGTTCTGCTTGCGGTTCGACCCGGGCTGATCATGGTTGAGGTGCCTACCTTGGCTAAAACGTTCTGGCTGTGGTTGAAACCTAAAACGCAGGAAGGGAGTGTTAGTATCCTTGATAATTGTTTGGTGATGGCTTTTTTCGAGGGCTAACAATATCCCGAGTATCTGTTGCCTATACAACAGATACGTGTACTGTAAGGAACCAGTGGTGATGATTGACGGGTGAGTTGGTTTAAGGGCTGATGCTCTTAATGGGCTTCGGCCTACCAACTCATTAAGCCTTGTCCTCCATTGATTGCTGGGAAATTGCATACATGAGGGATTAGAAAGCCCGAACTCCTCAACAAGAAGTTGTTCATATGACGGCAATCATATGACAAAAATTGCTACCTGTGTGAGCCTAGCAATCCACACGGGGGCGGTGGTGAATCGTGAAAAATTCACTTCGTGGAATTGATCCACCATCAGGTTAGGTCGTCAAGGCAGGTACTGATGTAAATCATTTTCACAGTTGACTGAAGTTGGACTCGAACCCACAACTGATTAGTTTAAATCGTACATATGTATATAACTAAAAAACTTCACTGATTAATAATTTAAATAAAAAAAAAAAAAATCTCTAAAACTTAAAATTCAAAGAATATAAAAGTTAGGACCTTTCTACATGGCAATGACGATATGTTTGTCTTATAGGATTTTTTTTTTTTTTTTGATAAATAGAGAAAAATGCTTGAAAGGGCTTCAAAGGCAGGGTCTGCTGAATACGTGTACAAAAATACATGAAATCGTAATCCTCCTACATGTGTTAACATGTTGACAGTTCTTTTTTCTTATTTTATATTTTGCTGTTAAATTGCGATGGTTTACTTGACGCACAAGTGAGAACAGAGCAATCGTCACTGGCAGAAACAAAAAACCGACATTAACAGCAACAAGAGGAGCAACAGCGTTAAACATTAAAATAATTAAATCCTTGCTTATGACTTTGTATCAAAATACATTCACATATATACGTCTATATATGTATGCGTGTGTGTGTGTTTGTATGGGACTGTATGTAAGTTTGTTTTTAAGCAAAAGTCTTTAATGTAGTGCCAGTGTTTCTTTCTTATTTTTTCATACGGAAAGTGTTAAATTTCTCATTTATATATTTTCTAAAAGAATTTCTTTTTCATTTTTCTGTTTTCTGTTTTAGAAAATGAATGTATAAAAATATCCTTAAGGGAATTTAACAAATTTATTTTCTCAGTTTTTGGTTTTATTTTTTATATTTTCATCCTAAAAAGAATTTTTGATTAATAGAGATTTTTCTTTAAGCTTGATGACAAACATTTTTTTCACAAAATAGTTGGGTTTGCAGACTTCCGTACCCCAGAGCTTACACTCAAAAACAAGACGGCGTCAGGTTTACCGAATTAATGTACTTTTGAGGCAAGTTTCCTAAAATGTGATACTCGGTTCATTATTTCGTGACAAATGTAGTTAAAAGTCGAATTAAAAATATTCATGTGAAATAATTAAAAAAATAATGTTTCTCAAGTATCGGGTGATTAATCTTCAGGTTTGATTTACAATGTAAAATAAAATACGTCGAAAGCGTCAAACGTAGCTGGCTTTTTCCTGATGACCTCTGACTTTACTAGTTCTAATCATCAGAAGAATTAGAAACCGGTGCCTCAAAGTCTATTTTGGGGCTACTCGACCGTGTGCAGGAGAGGGCGAAGAAGCTCATCGGTGACAGTAGTGTATCCAACTCTATTGGCTCACTGGAGCATCGACGCAGTGTGCGATGCATTACTCTGTTCTATCGTTACTACAATGGATTTTGCTCTGACGAGATTAGGGTTCTTGTTCCCAAAACTCGCACATTTTTACGTAGCACGCGTTTATCGTCCAAAGCTCATTAATATTTGGTTGCTTGCCCAGGGAACCGTACTACGCATTACAGAGAGAATTCGTTTTTCAGCCGTACGCTTCGCTTTGGAATAAGTTGCCTGCAAACGTGTTTTATGTCTGTTTCAATGTTGGAAAGTTCAAGTCAAATGTTTACAAACACTACTCCGTCTATTTTTGAATATTTAATTTTTTTTAATCTAATATTTTAAATTTTTTGTTTTTGCTAATATTTTTAAAGTACTTCTATCAAAAGTTAAAAGAAATAGAATGAGTCATTTATTTACATCACCAACTACCTCGACGGCCTTATTTGACAATGGAACAACTCCACGGGGTGAACCATTCACTACCCAAAAGCATCCGCATTAGGCTCACAAAACTTACACAGATCCTTCTAATTCCTCTTGAACGCAATTTCCCAGGCAGTCAATCGAAGACAAAGTTTAATGAGTTGGTAGGCCGAAACGCAGTAAGAACATCGGCGCTTAACCGACTCTGGCGCCTAACCATCACTACACCGGGGTTATAAGCCCTTGAAAACGGACATGCATTATAGCTATTAGGGAAGACTTATTTCCCTCCTGGCAATTTTAGATTTAAACCACAGCCAGAATGTTTCAGCCAATATGGCCAGCGCTGGGAGGGTGTATTATGCAAAACCTCCTGGGGGCTTTGCCGATCCCACTTCTGCCAGCTAATCTTTGTTTTGTCATAAGACATACGGCTTCTTAGAGGTTTATTTGCTACAACAAGCCTGGCACTCATTTACCTCTACTTGCTAATAAAGGAGCGATATAAGGATTTATGAATCATTGATTTTTAATACACTTAAAAGCAAGACTCATCTAATAGCCAACTCTTCTAAATTTCGCTGATAAAACTTCTCACTAAATATCAAAACTTTTTTCAATACTAGTGCTTAATTCCTTTGCTTTGCACAACAGTGATGCAATGCAGCTCTTTTACCAAGACAATACAAACCTTCATTTTCTGCCACCACGAACCATAACAATTGACATTTTCAAGCTCATTGCAAATGTCATCATTTACACTTTAAAATAAAATAAAAATAAAAAACAAACTAACAGCACAAAATATAAGAATTAAAAACTGAACAGAAAAAATTTCAACTTTACCTTCGCATACCAACCAACTCATGAGCATGACTTTTATCATAAATAAACGACATCAATCTAAACAATCTGAACACAAACGGTTTCTCTGTCTGTCACTGGAAAAATTATGAAAAGACTGACTGACGATGAAATAATGTTGCAACTCCTTGTGTTGATGACATTTTTTGTGGTGTTTAAAGTGACATTAAAATTAATCTTTAACAAAACCTTTGAAGCCTCTACAAAAATTATACGACTAAGTTTTTTTTTTTTTTTTTTTTGATTTGAAAGATTATAAAGTGACTTTGGAAAAGTCCATGAGACAATCAGTGAGATTTAGACATAAATCGATATTGATGATGTTTTGCTTTTCCTTTTTTTATTTTGTTCCATTTTCCGTTTCTTATGTGACAGGATGAGTTTGTATTTCCTCTCTTTTTGAATAAAATATGTTTTTTTCTGAGTTGCGAAACATTTTCATTTAACACAAATATCCCAATGAACATTTCAACAGATAGTTTTAAACGAAGGCATTATCAAAATGATCAAACAGACGATACACAGGTAAACTTAAACAGCTTACAGGAGGAATCAATGTTAATATAATTATGATTAATAGAAAGCAAATGGGACTAATCCTAAGATACCAGAATTCATTGCGTAGCTGGTTATACAACTCCATGCTCATCCATGTACCTCATAGCAAAATTATAGATTGAGGCTTGCAGCCGCAATTGCCTCAAATTATATTTCGATAGACTGCTTCAAAACAGTCGAACTGGTGGGCTTCATTTTGTACATCTCTTGCTTGACATAACCCGATAAAAAAGATATGGTGCAGTCAGGCCGGCTGACCTTGGGACGTGTGAAAAGTGCAGTTAGGGGCTCATCTGGCTATGAGTGCTGTTAAAACGGTTATGTTTTCGGCGCAGTTCTGTGTAAAGAAAACCCTCTTCCAACATCTTCAAATACCGGCATACGGTTGTAACATTTTGCTTTGCGGTACCTGGAGTATTCCACATTTTTAAAGTAACTATTTCTGATATACTTCAGTTTTTTATATTTAACTTTTTCTGGTGAGATACACATACTTAATTGGTCAACAAACAGGCAGTATTTCAGGGGGGGTTACTCTCTATTGCAATTCGAAAGAAAAATCTAAGAATTGTAACCCTGTATTGCGTTTTCGTATTTGTTTTTCGCATTTAATTTTCCCTTTCGCACATTTTATTTTATCAGTCTTTGCTATTGTTTATTTTGTGATACCAGTGTTACACCATCTTTAAACTAGTTTGCGAAAAAGTTTGCGCAGACTGCACAGAATAGTAAACTATACTCTTATCGCATCGGACTTGCTTTCGTATCGCAATAGAGAGTAACCGCCCGGGTGAAAATTTTGCTAACACTGTTTTGAGAATCGCTAGAAGAAAATAGAGGATTCACAATTCTAATTATTCTAAATCTTACGAACAAGCTTTCGATTTGAACATACATGTTTTTAGTTTTATTGCCCAAAAATTATATCGGATGATTCTTCGTGAGCTTTGATTTTCAATAAGTAACTTTTTACAGATCATGCATGACTCATATCAAACTTCATTTTTTTTTTCGTTTGGCAAGTCATGAAGAAAAGACTCACACTAAATGCGTGCATTAGTGAAACAAAAAAGTGTTGCGAAAACAGTTTAACCATGGTGTTAAACATTGATTTTTACAAAAATATATTATATATTATATTGTACGTTGCTGTTCCCCCCGGGCAACAGGTTTTGCCGTGGTGTATTCCTAACCAGAGCACTTTATTTTTCAGGTAAAGAGGGGAAGGGGTACCTCGTTTGTTGTAACAAATACAACTCTAGAAAGCCGCATGACTCATGAAACTTTTAACAAGGGTATAAATTGGCAGAACAGGGATCAGCATGGTCTCCGGGTGGCTCTGCTTGCAGTTCACCTTGCTTGATCAAGGTTGAGGTGCCTACCTTGGCTGAAACGTTCTGGCTGTGGTTGAAACCTAAAACGCTGGAGGGGGGGGGGGGGGGGGGTGTTAGTATCCTTGATAATTGTTTGGTGTGTGGCTTTTTTTGGGGACTAACAACCTCTCGAGGGCATGTTGCCTTTACAACAGATACCTATACGGTAAGGAACCAGTGGTGATGGTTGACGGGTGAGTTGGTTTAAGGGCTGATACTGCTAGTGGGCTTTGGCCTACCTACTCATAAAGCTTTGTCTTCCATGGATTGCTGGGAAATTGCATACTGAAGGGATTAGAAGGCCCGAACTCCTCAATAAGAAGTTGCTCATATGGCTACAAACATATGGCAAAAATTGCTACCTGTGTGTCGCTGGTAAGCCACATGGGGGCGTTGGTGGATCGTGAATAATTCACTCCGTGTAACTGAGTTTCACAAATGTAACCGTAACGTCTTAACCAAATTTACTAAAGCGCGTGGCGCCGAACACAAGGCTCCGTTTCGAACAGTACGCTTAACTCGACGAATAACATCTGGATGACTTACGCTTTCAAAAATTCAATCCGCATTTCCATTCTATCATTCAATACTGCTAATAAAACTTTGTTTGAATTATTACGTTTTTTTTTTTTATTTAAGTTTGAAAATACAAGGTGGCGCATAAGTAATCCGTCTATCAGCAAATGCTGTAAATTTTGCGATTGGCCTTTAATTTCAGTTCTGTTTTGACATTTGTGTAGTAAGCACATGCGAAATACACGTTAATAAACAATGTTACGCTACACTGCGCCAGAACGCGGAATATTGCTGACTATTTATTTGACCCCAAGAGGAAGACGATTTTTCATCAAAAATAATCATGAGTGATGAGGCCCATTTCCATCGTAGCGGGTACGTAAATATGCAAAATTTACGCTTCTGGGGCACTGAAAATCCGCGTGTTACCCACGAAGAGCTATTACACCCGCTCAAAAATCACTGCATGCTGTTTTCGCTGGAGGAGTCATCGGACCTTTTTTCTTCGAAGACGTCGCGGGCCACAACCGATATGCTAAAGGATGCATTTCCCGGGCGCCTAATCTCCCGTTTTGGCGGTTTGCACTGGCCAGCAAGATCGCCTAATTTAACCGCTGCAGACTTCTTTTTGTGGGGTTTTTTGAAGTCGCAGCTTTATGTCAACAAGCCTCAGACTCTTGCAGTTCTTAAAGACAATATCCGTCAAGAATGTGAGGACCTATCTCCGGAAGTTTTGGCCAATGTGATGGAAAATGCTATAAAAAAGGCTCAAATGACAATCAACTGTGGCGGCGGCCATTTACATGCCATCATATTCTCGACCGGATGTAAAAAAATTAAAAGACGAAATAAAATAATCCACAAGAAGAATCAAAGTTTTTCAATTTTTTTTTAATTACAGCCAAAAAACATCGGAGGGTTATTTTTGTGCCACCCTGTATAAATCTGCTACCGGATACCCTGTATTTTTATATTTACTATATTATATTTATTAAACTTTGCATAGAAATTTGTCAAATAAACTTGTAATAAACAGAAAATATTTTTTTATGAATAGAGTATGTTTTATATATTTAACTTATGTTTTGTGCTCTAACAGGAAACAAAAAATAAACTCTTTTTTTTAACTTTATTGCCTTTACAAATTAATATCTTTTGTGAAAATTTTATTGCCTACAAATTCATATTGTACATATTTGTTGAAAACATGCAGTTTTCCCTGCAAGTATTTAATTTTCACATAACGAGCTGCTTTAGAAGAGATAGTTTTATTTTGTAGATTTTTTGCTGCAACAAAGTGTTGATATACAATTTACACTTTCAGTAATTTCCTTCATAGAGGGAGGTAATTTAAACAGCAGTTTTAAGTTTATGGCATACAAAGCAGCCAACAAAACGTATCATTTAAATAGACTGCTGCTGCTTGCCACACAATTTCCTTTTCCCTTCTTTTTTATTTATTTTTTACTTCTTTTTGACACAAATCACACAAATAGAACTCTTGCATTCAGACGAGAACTACAAGAACTGAGTCAGACTCCCTTACAATTGTTTAAAATATAAAAATACAACAATAACAAAAACTTTCCAATGCAAATATTACAAGCAATGAAATTTGTTAGTTTGATCAACAAAATTTCCACATGCAACAAACTATTTATTGTGCTGGCTGTGGGCTGCCGGCTGCTGGCTGCTGCTGCTGTTGCTCCCTGTTCTATTTTGTTGTTCTTTCAGTTGCTTTTTTATTCCACTGAATTAATGGAAAAATTCTTACAATGCTTTTTTTGTTCCAAGAGCTTTTTTTAGAAAAAAATTTATATTTCTTTAAATAATAAAAAAAAAGAAAAGAATTCATTATGCACAATTCAAATGAATAGAATGAACTACTGAATGTTTTAAGCGAATGCAAAATCGGTCAGATCTTTAAAAGCCTGAAATGTTTTAAATAAAAAATACGCAATAAGGTCGGTGTTACCAGGTGCTACAATAACATTAAGCTAAATATCTTTTGACATATAGCTAAAAAAAATAAAATGTTTTTGTATTTCTTTAAAAACTTTGAAAGTTTAACTTTTTGGTATTGTTAATTACGTCAAGACTCAAAAAAACTTGTTTGGGGAAAATCTCATTTTAAAATATTAACTTCCATGCACGACTTACAAAAAAATGTTAAAGATACCTTCTAAAGCGGTAAGCTTAAAAGCTATTTGAATAAATTTTTCGCACTTTATAAAACATAGGACTGTTAACAATTCTCCATTATTAACTCGACAATCTTATTTTTGAGTTATAACGTTGTTGCAATAAAGGAGCGATATATGTACATACAGAATGTTTTTTTTTTTTTTTGTTTTTTTTTTTTTTCTTGGACCAGTGGCTGTGTTCTGTAACTCTCGCCACGAGAAACTTTTTGACTGAAACGTGTGAAATGAAACAAAGTTGAAATAAACAGCTGCTTTTCTCAGGAAACACGTTCCAACAACTTGTTCCACAGACGAAGCGTACGGCTGAAAAACGAGTTCTCTCTGTAATGCGTAGTACAATTCCCTGGCCAATCGACCACAAATGGATGAGCTCTGGACGATGAACGCATGCTACATAAAAATGTGCGAGTTTCGGGAACAAGATCCCTAGTCTCGTCAGAGCAAAATCCATTGTAGTAACGATAGAACAGAGTAACGCACCCCACACACGTGGATTGGAAAAAAAAGCGCTGGCATAAGTGTATTATACCTGAGGGGGATTACTTTGAAGGGGCAAGATAGTTATTGATGACGAAATAAATACTTTTTGAAAATTTTTAAATAACGTTTATTTTTTTATCACACCTCGTATCGGCTTTTTGACAGTTCCTGTTTCGATTTTTCTTTTATCTCTTCAATCGTAGAAAAACGCTTTCCTTTCATCGGTGTGTTCAGTTTTGGGAAGAGGAAAAAGTCGGCGGGGGCCAAGTCCGGTGAATACGGGGTTAAGGCATGATGACGTTTTTGTTTTTGGGCAAAAACTCACGCACAAACATCGATGTGTGAGCTGGTGCGTTATCATGGTGCAAAATCTATGATTGTTTTTTCCACAATTCTATGCGTTTCTGACGAATTGTGTCGCGCAAACGGCGTATAACTTCAAGGTAGTATTCCTTATTGACCTTGTGGTAAGAGTTCATGATGCGCCACGCCATTTCAGTCGAAGAAAGCGGTGAGCAAAACCTTCGCGTTTGACTGTACTTGACGTGCTTTTTTGGTCTTGGCTTTTCTGGACGCTTCCACTGGGTTAATTAGGTTTTGGTTTCAATGTCATATGTTCTTATGTCATTTTGGAAGAAATCTGGATCGTCCTTGACGCTATCCAATAACTGCTGAGCGATGTCCATGCGACGTTGTTTTTGCGCAAAAGAGCACACCAATACACGACTAACTTTTTTATCTGTCAAAAACAAGCTCACAATCCAAAATGGCTGATAATGCTAACATATATAACAGACATGTGTACCAACATAACGAAATTTCAACGTAACGGCTAATTTTTGATCAGACCTCGTATGTACTTCCAACAGAATAGTGCCGTTTGCCACAGAGCCAACAAAACATCCATTCCGATTCCAAATTCAAATCAATTTAGTTTTTTCTTAATAAGTAAATTTATTTGAAAACTTTTTTTTATCGAAATCATTCATTTGAATATCTGGTTCAAATACTGGAGAAAAAAGTATAATATATGATAACATATAATGGTGTTTGTTATAAAAAAGTGTGAATTTAATTGATACACAAAGAAGATGTATAAATAACAACAATAATAATGTCTATACTTTTTTACCATTTAAAATTTTCTATTTTTGATGAAGATTGAGTTTCACGATACAGCCTGTAAAAACACATGCGCACATAAATTATTTGTATGCATTTATATTCGTATATCCATATGTATAGTATGTATGCAGATTTTGTGTGTATGGTCGCATAAATTTATTTGTTAAATGTATGCAGTTAATGAAATTATTGACCTATTAGGTAAAGCAGAACCAAACAAAGTTTTTTTTTGTTATCTAATAAATAATAAACCATAATTTAATAAAATACAAACAAGCCCGGGTTGAACTGCAAGCAGAACCACCCGAGGGCCATGCTGATGCCCGTTCTGCCAATTTAAAACCTTGGTAAGGGTTTCGGAAGCCAACACAACATAAGTCATGCGGCTTCCTAGAGTTTTATTTGCTACAACAAACGAGGAACCCCTTCCTCTCTTTACCTGAAAAACAGATTGCCCTGATTAGGCATACGCCAAGGCAAAAACTGTACCCGGGACGACATTACGGCTATATTTCATTACAGTCAGACAACAACATTTTCATGGTTTCTCTTATACCAAAAATAATCAGCTGTTCCAATTGTTCTACGAGTACATCTACGGTCGGCTAAATGGGCCTTTAGTCTTAAAAAATTTCTCCACTGTGAGCATCGTAATCGATTATTGCAACGGCGCAAAGGTATTTTTATGTTTGCGCAAACGTATTTATACTATGATTTAAAGTCATGCCTCTTTTTATATTATATGAGCATAAATAAACTTATACATTATCTGCCTGGCCAACTATGTCACTCGACATCGCTCGCTCGCATAACTGCATTTGAAACAAAAACAAACTTCAAAATGTTGTTTTTGGTATGCATGTATTTATGCGAGCGATCGATGTCGAGTGACATAGTGAGCCAGGCAGTATATTTCAGACATTTTTATTGAACAAATGTAGCAATTTCCATAGTTTTTATCGTCAACAACTTGCTAATCAATGGCTGATAAGCAATTAACTTTCCTAATGGTTGTTTTGTAATGACATTTTCAAAAGTTGTTCGTGAGCGAGAGTGGTAAGTACTTGCTTCAATGACGTAATAAGCTGAAGTAGATATAGTTAAGAGTTAGCTTTTTTTCGCTGGGTATAATAAGTAAATTGAAAACTTAAAGTCAATTGGGCAGCTAAACTTATTTTTGTCGTACGATCTTGCCCAATTTTGAAAGCATAAAGCATTGATCACCACGCAATGCCCTCACTGATAATCCTGCTTATACATTTACATACTGAGTGTTCTGTTTGGCGTGGACCACCAGTATAAATTCTCGCAAGTTTTCTGTGTTTCATAAATCTGAAAATTTTCAGCACCATTATCAATAGAACGAAAATCTACAATTGTTTTTTTTGCAGGCTTTTAACGAAAGTAAAGATTTATAAATTGTCTGTGAGTTGTTGTCTTTCGTTGGGATTATCCGTATTTTAAAAATTATTTAAAGCCTTTGAGTTCAGCTGAATACATCAACAAACTGAACATGAATTGTCATAATTAAATTACATTAATTTTGCAGAAAAAACGCTATGGAAAAGTTTCGTGGATAATGTGACCAACTACAGAAAAATAATGAGGAATATATTTGAAGAAACTGGAACTCTGTTTTCAGCTCAAAGCAAATTTTTTAGAAAATGTTTCGAATATTGAAACAAATACTATGTACAGGGTGTCCACAAGGGAAGGTATATTACTCACAGTAATTTTATTGTAATCTAGGCTGTATACGATGTGGCACCATCTTGTTGATACAACATGTTAATCAAGCCCAAAGCATGCAGCACAGCTACCGTTACGCCGTTTTAATTTTCAAAGAAGTAAAGTCCAATGATGCCTCCCGACTAAATTGCACAGCAGACTATCACTTTTAACGAGCGCTAAAGCGACTGATGAATATTTTGAGTGTTTTCTGTTGCCCAGAACGGACATCACTTATCTTTCCAAATGAAAATGTGCCTAGTCACTCATTATGATTTTATCATGAAAATTGGTGATTAATTTTGATAAAATGCTTTAACGATTAAAACACGTTGGTTTATCGAACATTTTTTCATAATAAATTTACAAAGTGTCCATTTCACGACTGCCAAATACGACCTGTCGAGACTAATTGGCCAAACTTGGTTTGGAACTTTTATATTTAAAATTACCATTGGATTTTATACATTTTATAATAATTATTTATATGAATGCGTTTAAATTGTAACGTATAATTTTTTTGTATGAATTTTGTACCACAGAATTTTAATACCATCAGATCTGAGTTGTCAATTTTTAGTTGTTCTGCAAAGCAGCAGAAAATGTAGCTTTTAACGTTTCTTTAAAGCAGTGGTGCCCACAAGTTCTATATGAAAGAGTAAACACCAATACATTTCAGGAAAAACTATTTTTATTTAATATTTCATGTTGTAAAAAGAAAAACATTTACAAAAACAAAGTTCACACTGATAATCGCTGTCGTCAATGTTTACCAACAAAGCATGCAGAAGTGTTGTTGTTTTGCTCTTGTGTGTGTGCGGTGAAGAACGAAAAAATATATAAAAGACGAAGTTGTTTGTGTATTTTTCATTGCTAGTGCTGAGCGCAGTATTTGTGTATTAAAGAGCACAGCCGTATAGCTAAACGCATTTACAAAAACAATTGAGTGTCAAGCGCATAGGGCTGGGCACACTTGCTTTAAAGTAAACATAATAAATTTTTGTCACTTGCATTCTAACTCTTAACTCATTTTCATTTTTATTGTGCAACAGTGGGCAACCTCTGGACCACATGCTCTTATTAAAATTAATTACCATATTGAAATTAATAAACCAATAGTTTAAGGAAAAATTGTAAGTGGAGTAGTTTCTTACGAAATTGCGAAATTCGGTGAGCTCTATGTGTGTGCTTTTTATGTTTACTTCTAATCTAATTAATTATAATTACTTCCCACTGAGTAGTTATAATTAAGTCCTCTCGTCAAGATTGGCCCCCAAATCCACTCAGACCTTGCCACCCCGCCAGCCAAGCAGAAGAGAGTAATTTATAATAAAGTTAGCTAACTTTATTCACTAATATTTATCAAAATGAGGACAAAACAGAGTACTATACCTTCCCGGCTGGCACCTGGTATTAACGAAGGACTTGTGAATGAAACATTTCACTTTCTGTCTCCAGGGATAATTAAAGTGGTAGATTTGTTTACTACGTTTCAATACGTTTCGTAATTTGTGGAATGCATTGGAAAAATCATAAGCGACTGGACTAAGAACCGTAACTGGAGTGTTATCAAAAGAGATTTTAGATTGTCCTACTGTACAGATACGTATCACCATTAAAAACCCTCATAATGTTGGAATAAATTCCAAATTAGCCATGTCATAGAGCTCAATTCCGTTCGGAATTGGAATTCAATGCATTTTTTTATTTGCCAAAAATCGAAAAACTATTCAATAGGAGATATAGATATAGAAAGAGAATATTTCAATAGCTTAGTCACCAAGTGGTTAAGGCAGCTGTTTATGAAGCGTCATGACCCGAGTTCAAATCTGAAAATGTGTGCTGGTGGTAGTCTAGCGACTACGAAACAGCTAAAGGTACAATTATTTTTCTTGTCTTCTTCAAATAAAAATTATTGATCACAGCAAATATGTATTTTAAAAAAATTCTTCTTCAGAAAACTTAAGAAAGGAAAATTGAACACAAGTGTGCAAAAACTAAAATCTAATTGAAAAACTAAAAAGTTTTTCGAAATGAAATCGTTTTGAATATCAAATATGATGTTAAAATTATGTTAATTTCGAAAAACCTTTGAATTTCTAGTTTTCTGAAAAACCAAAAAACGAACTGAGTTCCGTTTCCGAACGGAATTGAACTCTGGAACATGGCTGAATATAATTGTCAGGTTCTTCCGAATTTCGAAGTGATTCCACTTCAGCAAATGGCTAATGTTGTTTCGAATGGTCGCGTTTACACTCAGCTAGTAAGTATTAAAACGAAAAATTGAACAATAGCGATTGCTAAATCGACCCATCGTAATACATACTCGTAATGTGATATTTAAAAGTATGTACATACTTATTGCTTATTTGCCAGGTTTTTGGATTAAAAGAAGTGTTATTTTATAAAAACGGAAAATGCACCTCCGGAAGTTTCTTAAACATTCGTTCGGTTTCAAATATTTCACCTTTAAATTCAGTTGGTTCTTTTAGGCTTTTGGTTTAAAGCCAAACAACATTTGCATTAAATTCATTTCTCCTTAGTAATTTAGCACACGTTGGTATGACTCAAACTCTATTAACTTCTTTTACAACACAGACAGCTACACACATAAATATAACATTTAAGCGTCTATAATTAAAACATTAATGACTTGAGGTTTTTTGTTTCTTGAACACAACTGAAATGATTTCAAAACTTAAGTGCCTGTACAAAGTTAAAATACAAGCAGCATGTAAAATACAAACAGTATAAATTTTATGTAGTATTTTGTAATATTTAGGTCTGTGCCTGTTTGTTTTCTAACCTCTAGGTACTAGATATGATGGAAATTTCACTTTTTTTTTTATTAACCTTTAAACACAAATGTTACTTTTTGGCAATTTTGATTGTAATTAGCCATGTTAACATTGTTTTTGTAAAGTTAGACTTCTTGCCGTTATTTCTTGGCCGTAAAAACGCAGTCAAAGGGTTGTGTTAAAGTTCATTGTAAGATGGCAATTCGTTTGATAGAAATTTTCTTAATTGTTTAAAAAAAGCTTTCAGAGAGTTAAGCGATATTGTCGTAAGATAAGTTAATTTAAAAACAATTAAATTGAAAGGTTCATAAATAACTTAACCACTTCAGTAGTTTTATACATTTTACCTTGATTATCTAAAATTGTAGCATTATTTTTGAATATGTATTACAGGTTTATACAAAAATATATACATACATACGAGTATTTAGATATATGTAGGTATACATGAAAAAAGTATTTTAAATTTTGATGAGAAATATCATGATTTTTGCTAAAACTAAATTTCTTTTTTTAGTTTTAACATCGGGAATAAGTTTTTAGTCAAAAAACAAAAATTTCCCTTAAGGGATATTTTAAGGGAAATTTTATATTGTAATGTTTGAATGGTTTTTATAATAAAACTATGCTTTCTTATTATATTACTAACATCGGAAACAAGTTTATAGTTAAACAAAAATTTCCCTTATGGAATATTTTAAGGGAAATTTTATATAATAATGTTCGAATGGTTTTTATGATAAAACTATGTTTTGTTATTATATTACCAACATCGGAAACAAGTTTTTAATTAAACAAAAATTTTGCTTGTGGGACATTTTTAAGGAAATTTTATATTTCAATGTTCGAACACTTCTAATAATAAAACTATGCTTAATTATAATATTAGCAACATCGGAAACAAGTTTTTAGTTAAACAAACATTTCCTTTAAGGGATATTTTAAGGGAAATTTTATATTTTAACGTTCAAATGGTTTTTATAATAAAACTATGCTTCCTTATTATATTACTAATATCGGAAACAAGTTTTTGGTTAAACAAATATTTCCCTTATGGGATTTTTTAAGGGAAATTTTATATTTGAATGTTTGAATAGTTTTTATAATAAAACTATATTTTCTTATTATACTACCAACATCGGAAACAAGTGTTTAGTTAAATAAAAATTTTCCTTGTGGGACATTTTAAGGGAAATTTTATATTTCAATGTGCGAACACTTCTAATAATAAAATTATGCTTACTTATAATATTAGCAACATCGCAAACAAATTTTTAGTTAAACAAAAATTTTCCTTGTGGGACATTTTAAGGGAAATTTTATATTTCAATGTTTGAATGGGTTTTATGATAAAACTATGCTTTCTTATTATACTACCAACATTGGAAACAAGTTTTTAGTTAAACACACATTTCTCTTATGGGATATTTTAAGGGAAATTTTATATTTCAATGCTCGAATAGTTTTTATAATAAAAATATGATTTCTTGTTATATTACCAAGTATACTGAAGGAAAATTTTTACGTATTATTTATAATTTTGCATGAAAATTGCAGCTTTTTTACATATTTTACTATGGATTTTTTTATTTTTGAACATGAAGGTTTTTAGAGGTATAAAATGGTTGGCAACCATTAACTTTTTACATTTAACGGGCGGGCATTTTGTCAGCTGTTAAGAGATTTGTGTTTCGGTTTGGACTGAATCCATGGTTCTGTTCGAAATAGATACGAATCATGCACTACGTCCATCAGCGGAATTAATTAATTTGGTCTTAAAAGCAGTTTTAGTAATAAAAGGAGGTTGCCAAAATACAGAAATTGAATATTTCCGATATCGGTTCATATATATCCGAGCATATATAGTTCACATTTGTAATATATATCGCTCCGTTATTGCAGCATAGTCATAACTAAAAACAAAGCTTGTTTCGAGAAAAACTAATTTAAAATTTTTAGTTTCCATAGAAGTCTTAGAACACTTTTTTAGAAAATTTCTCCTGAAGAAAACAGTTTAAAAGTAATTTGAATAATTTTTTGGCAGTATATAAAAGGTAGTGCCAAGGCAGCTTTATACAGGTAGTAGCATAATTACAATAAATACAACACCAACAAACATCAACATGTATGTCAAAATTTTGACAACTATTCGTAAATTCTACCAACAAAAAAACATATTGATGTTTGTTGGTGTTGTATTTATTGTAATTCTGCCACTACCTGTATAAAGTTGCCTTGGGTAGTACTGTTAACAATTCTGCATTGTTAACTCGAAAAGCTAATTTTTTGAGATATGACTATGTTGCAATAAAGGAGCGATATATTTATAAGACTATCGTGAAGTGTATTTTAGATACGGCCTGGCCGAATACACTACACTCTTACTTGTTTCGTTTCGTTTCGGTTTTTCACTGCAGTATGCATTTCCTTCCCTCATTAAATGCACTTCTTCCGTTTGCTTTCATTTTCCTTGAATAAACATAACAACAAACTTGTAAAAAAATATTAATTGCTTACATTATTGCTACAAATGTATAAATTTAATATTCTTTTAAGGTTTTAACTTGCATAAACATAAAATCAGTCTACATATTTGAATATTTGTAATTCATTTAATTCCATTTAATTGCCGTAAATTATGAAAATAACGAAAGAAACATAAACATATTAAATTTCCTACTTTAAATGGAAAGTTTAGTTCGGCTACAAAAATATATTAGAAACGCAAGCCAATAGATAAAAAATTATTACACGCATAAGTTGTATTCATTCGTTGGTTATACGGGCTAGTTAATATTTCATATTTGTTTCTATTTTTCTGTTTTTTTTCTGTTTTTTTGGCGCGAAATTATTATGTGAAGCGTAACGGTCATTGGCTTTTGAAATACATATAGAAAATATTAAGTGTTCAAACGCATGTACGAGTACATGCCTACATACATACATAAGTATATAAAATTTAACACAATAGATATTGCAATTTGCAAATAATTTTGTTCGTTGTTCGTACACTACTCACACAATCGCAAATCGTGCAAATTAAAGTAAGTAGACTTCGCCGGCCACTTGTGGCAATAATAACGATAATAAAAATGTTAATAAAAAGTTGCAATTTTAACACTCCGGCATTTTATGACGATAATATTTGCATGATACTACAACAACGACTTAATAAAAATGACCGCTACGTTCAAACAGAAGTTGAAAGAAGAAAAAAAAAATGTCGAATGTTTTTAGAAAATAAACTAAAAAAATTACAAACAAAAAGCAGCAAATGGCAAAACGACAAAAACTCTCACGTGACAATAAATCCTTCAAGAGATAAAATATAAACAATTTATTTGTTAAACATTAAAAGTGGCTAGAGTAAGTCAAACATGTATGTAAAGTCAGCTTTTATTTGCATCTGCATATACATACATACAGTGGTGGCCATATAATTAAAACATTCTTGATAGTAAATTAATTTACTGGTTTGATGGTATATCTGAGATTGTGTTGTTGGTTAAGGCCTTGATTCACTATCCTACATGATCGTACGATTCATTCACAGGAAACTGTTTCAAAAGTCTGGCCGACTTGAAGAAATCGTTTCAAAATGGCATTGTAGGCCACACTATTACACAAGTATGATTGAAATAATTTATATACACAATAAGGCAATTAGAAACTTTTATTAACATAATAATTTTACATTACTTAAATTTTTTCCTAGAGGCACCAACAATATTTTCATATTTTTCACAATATATACAACACTGATTGCACAAAAACCATAATGTTTTGAAAAGTTTCATAAAATTTTTCAAATTGCACGATTTGTCAAAAACTCTGTCGCACGGTTGAATTTTTAGTACTTTTTTAGCACACATGCTTTATTTTGTAGATCGCACGATCGTGTATGATAGTGTAACATGGCCTTTAACTAGACGCCGTAAATAATATCGTTTTACATCTGTAGAGTGGTTCACTAATCTGTTTTAATGCTGTTCGTTTAGCGAAATTAACACTAACGTTGGCGTTTTTGTGATTCTGCAACACCTTTTAACACTATTTGTCTTCGTTTTAAATCAGCTGTTTTAATAGCCTGACTGTTTAGCGTTAACGAAACGTCAACTATTTTGGTGGTGTTTATTTTAACAACAGTGTCAATAAAATTTATATTGGAATAACTTCAAAGTATTTGGCATACGAGTTGTCGGAAGATCAGCCTAGTTTTAGCGCTCCAACAGTTGGTCGGCGTGTGCTCCGTGAAGAGAACTTATTTATCAAAAAATATTTTAAATAATAAGTTTATAATTAGTTTTACTTACCCTAAACATGGTTACGACAACATTACTATACATTCTATAACATTGGATATTACTGTTGAAAACAGCATAATAACAGTTTGTTCTTCTATAAACATGTTACTGTTTGCATTTCTGCAATTCTATTTTTACCATCTATAAATTTTAAGATATGGTTGCATACAACAAAAGCAATTGTGAAACATGTTTGAAAAGAACAATAGCTTTTATCACACCCAATACTAAACTATTTGTTTTTCTAATGTGTATGATACGATAATTAATATGCAACAATTGTAAGTTTACAAAGCAATTTTACTATTGTCGTCGTTAACAATATTTTCCTTCTACTCGTTGACATATAATTTTCTTTCAGTTCGACCTTTTCTTTGTAAATAAAAACATGTGTTTTTGTGTTCTTGATTTTAAAAATATTTAAATAAATTTGTCCAGCATTATTTAGAACGGAGCAAAAACGTTAAATTGCAGAAAATATAAATCTTGAGTATTCGCGAATATATAGAGGTTAGTGTGTTTTATATTAAAATGTTAACATATGAACGGTATATCCAACAATACATGCAACCATATTATTATGGTTATGTATGACTCTTAAAATTGTAACTGCAGACGCAATTCTTAATAGAGATTTCTGTTTTCTATCAGCAGATGGATATTTCAACATCAAATCAGAAATATTGTACATTAACTACATTGGGATGCAATCTGACTATTTGCATATTATTAAAATACATATATTATGAGCAGCCTTCTTGTGGAATTAATTACTATATGAACATATATATTTGTGCTAATTGTAATAAAAATATTGTTATATTACAATAAAGCTATCATACTAATAGATAAAAACCATGTACAATAAGATGGTTGAGTATTACAATTACTTGATAACTTTAATTAATACTATGGTTACTTATGATTATAACAATGTTGAACTGAAATATAGTACAGTATTTTTATACAGCACTATGATGAGTTTTAGATATTGTATAAGCATATAATATTATCAGATATAACCATATAATTAAACAATAGTATGTTGCCCTTAGAATATTGTTGTATCAACCATATTTTTTTTCCAACGTGTATATATCGACATTTCATAGGTAGACTTGATAGGTATTATCAAGGCAGCTTTAATAGGTAGTGGCAGAATTACAATAAATACAACACCAACAAACATTAACATATATTTTGTTGGTAAAATTTACGAATAGTTCTCCTATATAAAGCTGCCTTGGGTATTATTAAAATATTTCCTTTTAAACTCTCAATAATTTTTTTCAAAAATTGGAATATAAACTTGAATTTGAGAGAATATCTTTCAAAGGTTTCCACGTCTGCTGATGGTGAGGGTAGCTCCTATGAAATGTCGTAATGTAGACAGCTAGGAAACAAGTAATTTGTAATATTTTGATTGCTATTCTCATTAGAAGCTAATAAAGTGTATAACCTCAGTTGTTTCCATATAAAAAGTAAAAATTTCCCTTAGCTAAATATATAAATTTGTTATTAAAACAATAAACTGAAAAATTTTTTAACATGAAATTGCTTAAATCTTTCAAAAGGAAATAAATAATTTTTTGCAATTTTGAACGCTTGCGAAGGTCCTTATTCTCATAATGGTAGTGTTGCTGGCTTTGTGTTATTGCTTATCTCTCTCTCTCTCTCTGCTTTGATTTAATCCGAAAACTTTTCTTAAACGTCTTATGTTGCATTTGTTATTTCTGAAATTAAAATTTAAGACAATTGTTTAAAAATCGGTTTGCTATTGCGTGTTTTAATTTATTAAATTTTATTGCATTTATATTTCAAACACGTAACAGCAGTTAAATGTTTTGAAAAAAAATCATTCGATAGATGCATTAAAATTTCAAACATCTGTATGTACGGATACATACGTACATACAAATGCTACTATCAACAAGATTTCTTTATTTTGAACATGATTTATATTGTTGTTGGTTCATTTTTAACAAGGTACAATTATGAACATCATTATCACTTTAACGATAATTACGATAATTATTTTTGCAGCAAAGAAACAAAAGAAAGAAGAAAACACTTCTGGTTACGCCTCCGCACTTTACGTTTTTGGTTAAAACCAAAAAATTGCTTCCTCGCGGTTTGATGAAAATTTCTTCAGTTAAATTTCGTCATTTTGCTTAAATTTAGCTCACGCATACTTTTGTCAACGGTTCGTGTGTCTTCCTTCGAAGACGTTTTCTTGAGAATTAGTTCATTTACTCGTAATTCATTTCTTGATACATTTTTCTTTGTTTCAGTGTCATTAAGATTTGAATGTCGAATCATCATCGTTGCCATAATTAAATTGAAAGTATAAATTAAATTTTCTTAGAAATTAAGAAAAGAGAATTTTATTGTCTGTGTTCGTCAGTAACCGCAAGTTTTTTTTTGCGCCATGAAAGGAAAAGTTCTTTCCCACAGTTATTTTAAAGAAAAATTTGAAAGTTTTCGTTAAGTAAAAAAGGGGACTAGTTCTGGCAAGCAAATATTTATGTTTATATTAGGGTGGGTCGATTTAGAAAGACGAAATTTTTCGATAATGTGCCATCAAGTGTTCGATAGATTTTGGCATGAGGAATGAAAGTTCCGCTACGACATATTACAAAATTAAATTTCGGGGCGCCCCGTTAGTTTCTTCTCAATGCAAGCAGAGAAAAACCAATTTCGACTGTTTTTGTAGCACCGCTAGTATTTACTTTGTCATAATTTGAATTATAACCGGTAACGGTATTAACATTCCATCAAGGACTTCTTGGAATATCAGTCAGCCGGATGTATTTACTCTATCGCTACAACCGTCAGCAGAGTCTTCATTACCACGTTTTAATTTTACAAATGTACTACAAGCTGAGGTCGCGTCATGTTGTGTATCAATGACAAAATTTTTGAAGCTGCTCCTGTCGAGAATTTTAAATTATATTACACACATTTTCAACTCTATAATTACCACCACACAATTTCCTAGCTGCTAGAAGCATGCTAAGGTCATCCCTGTACCATAAAGTGCAAATGAGTACCGTCTTATTTCAATATTATCTAATTTGTCAAAAGTTTTGCAATAATAATATTTTAAAAACCACAATATATGTGCTCAAGCAAATTAAAAATGTCTTACAAAACATCGTAGTATTTTAAAGTACTATATATCGTCTTCTTCAATCATAGAAGCAATGTTCTAATTCAGATTTGTTTATAAAATTTGTTGTTGTTTATGGGTTTTGTCTATGGATAAGTGCACAAGTGCTGTACGAGTATGTGCAGTTTGCTTATGCGTGTGTCTTGTTGTTGTTCATGGTTTTTGTCTTTGTATTAAGCACAAATATTTAAGATGCAGTATGCTCAAATGCCAATGTGCTTGCTGGGACTCATCGCTTATTTGCTTTATTGCAAGTGTGCCCAGCCCTATGCACTTGATACTCAACTGTTTTTGTAAAGGCGCGTAGCTATAGGGCTGTGCTCTTTAGTACACAAATACTGTGCTCAGCATTAGCAATGAAAAATACACAAACAACTTTGTCTTTTATATTTTTTTTTCGTTCTTCACCGCACACACACAAAAGCCAAGCAACAGCACTTCTGCATGCTTTGTAAGCAAACATTGACGACAGCGATTATCAGTGTTCTGTAAATGTTTTGCTTTTTACAACAAAAAATATTAAATAAAAATAATTTTTCCTTAAATGTATTGGTGTTTACTCTTCCATATAGAACTTGTGGGCACCACTGCTCTATTGTGATCTTTTGTTTTGGATTTTGCTGTGAAACAGAATTCAAGCACATTTAAGTGTTTGTTCTGTTTCTAAATGTTCTTTAGCTTGTTTGTTTTGTTCTAAGAATTGTTTTGAAATATAGTGCTTGAAACTACTGCACAGTAGTGAGCGTTGTTATTTAGAACAGCATGGTATACAACAATATCTTTTGTAGTATACAATAATAGACTATTATTTTTCAACCTGCGTGTGGCTATTGTTTGTATAGGCAACACATGTGTTCCCTTGTGGGAAGTTTTGAGCGAAAATTTTTATTTTTGATTTTATACGTCTTTTTTCTTAAAAACCATGTAAATTAGGCGAACTTTTTCGTGAGTATTTTTCTCTACAGACACATTTCAGTGAATTGTTTTCAACACACATGCCTCTTAATTTGTCCTTTCTTCATAGCATGATTTAATAAGGTCACTATCTGTCGTTCTTGTTATAAAAAAGGCAAATTTCTTCATATAGTAAGAATTTTTTTCATATTTGAAAATAAATATTATATTCTGTATTTTCGACTTTTTCAAATATACGATGATATCTTACTGGATATTCTGTTTCGTAACATCACCAGTTTATTACAAAAAAATGGGTATTAAATTGTGTTAAAATTTCTTAAAATTGATTAGGAATTATGTTTGTTATTCCATTTAGCGAACTTTAAAGTTTCCTTTCGACGATATTTTCATTTACCTCCTTTTTAAGATACTTTTGCTTACTAAATTTGCAGATTTTACGAGTAGTAACATTTTAAACGATCATTTCCTTTATGACAATAAGTATATAATTGCACAAGGTGGTGCAAAAGTAATCGGCCAACTTCATTTTTAAACTATTTTTTACTAAATAAAAACAAATTATTTTGTATTGGAAGTCTTCATTTGAACCTCTACAATTTTTTCTGTTAATTGGGAAATATGATATCTGGGAAATATGATATGGCTGTCGCCAGCAATGATACACATTTGTGCCCGTTATGTCTTATTTTCCATACCTTTCCGCAGTATTTCTGGTGATCACTGTTCGCATTCCTGTCGGGTATTCTCCTTGAGATTATCTGGGGCTTGTTGGCATAAATCTGCGACTTCAAGTAGCCCCAAAAAAAGAAGTCCGGTATGGTTAAAACAGTTGATTTTGCTAACCATGCCAAATCACCAAAACAGGATATGATTCCTCACAATATCTGGGTACTTAATGAAACCACATGTTCACCAAGCTTCGCTCATTTAATTTCGCTAGTAACAAGTTGCTTTTCATGCCCGTGTAGCATTCGTCAGTAACAGTAACTGCATTGCCGATGGCGTCCTCAAAATAATATGGTCCAATCAATCCTTCCGCATGAATGCCGCACGACACAGCGGCCTTGAGTGGATGTAACAGCTTTTCATCAATCACACGCGGATTTTCAGAGCCCCTGAAATGATGATTTGGTTTATTGACCTAACCGTTTCGACTCAAAATCATGGTTAAAAAAATCGACACAATTATTTCACGCTCTTGCAGAGTGTAGCGTTTCATTTATGTCTGTTTACATTCTACAGCTGTCTAGTTCACAAATATCAATTACACTGCGTTACAAATTTTAAATTTGGTAAAATACCAAGAACTTCACATGCCTGAAAAAAAACGCAAAAGTTGAAGTCGCTCGTCATTTTTTTAATTTAAATTTTTTGGACTTACACCGAATATAGAGTGTGACCAATGAAAATGAAAATTTGTCGTTCCACAAAATCCTTAACAAAAACTTTATTTTTCATCCGTTTTTTTAAAATTATGCTTAATAATGTTGGTAATTAAATAAACTATTTGGTAAAGAAATAAAACATTCCAGATCTTCACTACAAGGTAGAAAAAAAGCGATATAAAAATTAAAAATTTCGAAACGTAAAAAATAGGCAAATTTCTTGTCAGATAGAAATTCGCATTATATCGACGGAAAAGGCGTTCAATTACCTTTCTAACGATATGCCATATGTCGATCGGACTATTTGGTTGGGCTCCACAAGGGTTTGAGTGGTACCTTACACCTAAAAACACACAAGTACCGATATCTAAAAAACGGTACTTAGAAAAAAAATTACAGCATTTTTCGTGTTCAGAAGGTCCGAATGCTAGGCATGTGACGTTCTTGGTATTTTTTGGTTGTAAACCAGTGTTATAAGCGAAGTAAAACTTTCTTTGCAATAGCTATTACATGTTATAAGGGGGTAATTTATTTTGCACCACCCTGTCAAGCATACTTCTCGACACGTTTTCACCAGCAACTGCATACCAAATTATAAATTGAAATGAATTAATTAGTTCTACTTGCTGCTACATGCTTTTTCATTTCGCCGGCTGGCTGCCTGGCTGGCTGACTGACCATTCCATTTAGTGCCAACGTCATCATTTACAACACGAACATCAACACCATCATCACACTCAACGCCAACCAACATCATCATATTCATGGTTGAGTATTTAGTAAATAATTTTACCGTTGAAAATGATTTTTTCTTCTTTTTTTCAAAATTTATTTCCAATTCCAAAACCGAAAACACCAGCCAAACGTTACGTTGCGCCTTGTTTGATATTTAATTGGCTATTTTTTTCGGAATTTATTATTTATTCTTTATGGCTGCTTTTGTGTCTGAGATTAAAGCATTAATTTTACAAAAATTCGCACGCGATTTATTTTTCTAAAGTAGATAAATCACTAGAAATGCTTTTATAAAAACAAAACGAAAAAAAACTTGTTTTGTAAACAACTGAATTAAATTTTTACATTTTTGTTTGAAATTTATTAAAAGAGAAAAAAAAAGAAAACAAAGAAAACCAAAAAAGTACAAAAACAAAGATGTGTGATTTTTATGAAGTCATAGAATGTTTTTCATTTCCGTTCAAATAACTGTTGTTTCATTTAGAAAAGTGTGAATGAACTTTCGCTTTAAAAAAACGGAAGCTACTTTTAATAAAAATGAATTTAATATGTTTTTTTTGTTATTGTAAGTTAAAATTTATATCAGCATATGTAACGAACAGGCGTGACATTTTGTAAAGACAAGAAAATTAAACTCTTTGTTTCAAAAATATTATTTTGTGTTTTAAAAGAACCTCAAAATTTCTGTTCCGCGGAAAAATTAGCTTAATGAGAAATCTGCTATTACATCAAATAATGAAATAAATTTTATAAACTTAGAAATAAAAGAAAAATCCTTATTGAAGTTGTACACACTCATAGAAAAAAGCATCTTCATATTGATGACGGAGCGTCATTGTGACATCAATATTATGTTAATAGTCATCAGTATTATGAAAACTGACATTAATCTTAATGACAAAAGTCACCAGAGAATTTTGTCATATATTGAGTATCATCAATGCTACAACTGTGGTGACATCAATTCAATTATACCTTTTTTTTAGATTTATAATACATCAAATTTGTCAAAATTGATTTTAAAAAAAGGTTAAATAGCATTATAATATTTTCTATTTATTGTTGGATTGTTGTTAAAATTATTATTTTTTAATATAAATTAATTTTTTAGAAGTAGAAAAAAGGCATCATATTGATGTAAATTTGTAATCAGAGCAATTATTGTTTAAGCAAAGGAAAATAAGTATAACTACCCATAAAGTAAATATAAAAATGAACGATAATATTACATTTCATATTGACGATTCTTAAGGCCGTGTCAGATAAAACTTTTGCTTCGCTTTGCGTTGCAAATTGGCTTTCACATCTAAGATAAAATATATATACTTATATGAAACATGTAACATAGCGCAGTTTAAAGCGAAGCGAAAAGTTCGGCAACTCTCATCTTTTTACGCGTTGAAGTTTTTTCTAATAGCTTTGTAATAGCTAAGAAAACAATTAGAACCAATTTCAGTAGTTCGTCTAATATTTCTAAGTTTTGTTATCATAAGAAATGATTAAATGTAAAAATAACAACAATTTTTTTTGATAAATAAATAAATCGTGAGCGTTGCCAAAGTGTTTATTGTGATATACACCTTTTGCTTTGCACTTTTCTGTTAAAGTTTTAAACTTCCGGCAAAGCGACAAAGTTTTATCTGACACGGCCTTTAGTCATCATATGCCGCGTTCGTTAAATAACAACTATAATGAGAGCCTAGAGAGTAAGATAAAAAACTGAATTACGAGGCAACAGAGAGTAGTTTCTCGTACACAGTACACACAATGCGATACACGCACATTATATTGATGACAGTAAGTCTCATTAAAAGTATTATTAGAACATTTTTAATTCTCATTGATTTCTTGAAAATTTAAGAACATAAATTTATACGTTTGAATTTATTAAATTTAAGTGGCACACGAATATTATATTACTGACAGTAAGTCATCAAAAGTATTATTAGAAAATTTTTAGTTCTCATTGATTTCTTGGAAATGGAAGAATATCAATTTATCTGTTTGAACATATCTATGAAATCATTAAATTTAAGCGGAGCTTAAGTTTAGTTGTTGATAGCGTGCCATGGAACGATGATATTTTGTCAAAAAATTTACTTCACTTAGTTATTTTTTAGATGTTAATGAGTCATCACTTCAATAAGATTTTTACATCAAATTGAAGTTAATGAAATTTTGTCATAAAATTTAGTACACTTAGTAATTTTTCTGATGTTAATGAGCCATCACATCAATAAGATTTTTATATCAAATTGAAATTGATGAAATTTTGTCATATAACTTTGCTCACTTAGTAATTTTTCTGATGTTAATTTCAATACGATTTTTCCATCCAATTGAATCCAAAATTTAGATCGCCTGATGTTAGTGCGCCATTCTATTGATAATATTTTGTCACTACATTGACTTCATTTGATCATCTCCTCGATATTTGTATTTGTAACTATACAGTTGCAAATAAATTTGCAAAGTATAGGATGCACAGCATGGGCGGAGTAACGTAGACCTTATGCCCACGATGGTATTAATAGTATTTCTTTTGCGGCGCTGTGACTAACTGTACCGACCTATGCCTTCGCATAGGAAGTTGCCGCGTGGTTAACAACGAAATACCTCACAAAAACTGTAAACTATTACAGTTAGTTGAGGTAGACAATTAACCAATGAGAGTGAGATGCAAAACTCTCGAAGGCCAAACAACAACAACAAGCCTGACCGCACTTAAGAAATAATTACGATGACGCGAGAGCTGTTCTCCAGCCCAGAGCTGCTTTACGACTGATCTCTTCGATATTAGAGTAGAGTGGCATTGCATTGATCACATCACGAGTTCCGTTAAATCATTCCCATGATATTAGTATGAGCTAATGATAATTAGAGCAACTGAAATAATGGTTGACATCACAGCGATGAAAAGCATCATGGGGTCAAAAATTATGACATTTGGCATTGCATTGATGTTAAAATACATCACAGTTATAACGGGTTTTCTATGAGTGTAGACTTAATAGAACCTCCATTGTTAAGCAACTGTTCGTCATTAAAACATTCTTCTACAAGAATTTCTTCTTTTCTATAATTTTCTCTTCGCAATAACTTTGTATTCATTTATAACAAATTTGTTTTTTATCTTTTCATATTAAATAAAACATAGAAAGTTTCGAGCAAGACCAGGACTTGTTTTCCTCGAAAACCAGGATATTTCTCTTCAGGAAAATTTTGTCATATTTGTTGCTTTATGGGGTACCGCCTCAGCGTCAAATATTGAAAAAATCCAAAGGCGACAAAACTAATTTCTTCGAACGATTACTGCAGCTCCATGGTATGTAAAAAATTCACGAATTCATAAAGATCTGAGTGTTCCGCTGGTAAACGAGGAGTTTTCTAAGTACGCGACAAGGTATGTCAGTAAACTGGAACCAAACCCTCTTGCGCGTAATATACTTAATTTTGGCGGCCACAGTCGGTTGAGAAGAAGGGATACCGTTGCCACCATCAGAACGTTCAATAGGTGATTCTACCGATATTGCTCCCGCATAATAGAACTTTTTGTCTAGCATTGGCTGGACGTAAGTAAAAAGCACATTTAATTTTTTTTTATTAATTCTTTTATTTTTATATTTAGTATTAAGATTTCAATACTTATTGGTAGTTCATTTTGAAGATTCAATAAATAAAACCGCTTAACAAAAAAAAAAAATAAATAAAATTTTTTTTGTTTCTTTGTTTCAGCTTTTGCTTTAAAACAAATTAATTTCAGTAAAAAAAAGAAAATTCCCTTCAGGGAAATTTTATAAATGCAAATAAGAAATAATTAATGGATGTTTGTGAACTTCAAATATATGCATATATATATGCGTTAATTTTTAAACGTGGTTTTTTAATATGCATAATTTTCTTAATAACGAATGATGTATGAT
This sequence comes from Thecocarcelia acutangulata, assembly GCA_914767995.1. Lineage (NCBI taxonomy): Eukaryota > Metazoa > Arthropoda > Insecta > Diptera > Tachinidae > Thecocarcelia > Thecocarcelia acutangulata. Next base: position 18,005,237 of record OU612097.1, read on the forward strand.
TCATCTTACTCGTATCCATACGCACATGAATAAAAAAAATTTTTTTTATCTTATTCCAAATATTTGTGTACACATACATATAAGTATATATGCATATATCATATTCTTAAAAGAAAAAGTTAAATAGACAATTAAACAAATTCCTTAAATTTTATTTGAGTTGCTGTAAAACATCAACTTATGAGTTGATACATATAAGCAGCTGTTACGAGCAGATGAATGGCATAACAAGTTCATCACACAGTTACGAGTAAACAGGCATACATACATATTTTTGTACACTGTGTTTTATTGTGTGCCTTTTTTGGGCTTTTATGTAAAAGTTAGCATCTCGTATATGCTCTCTTCCGCTTCCGTATAACAGCATCCCATTATTTTTAACAACAAAATACATACAAACATGTAATTGTATTTGTTTTCAAAGTTACGAGTGTGTGAATGCTTCTTAAATAAAGTATATTAAATGATGTTTGTGTATACGTGTGTGCATTTTATTTTCTTACAAAAGATAAAATTACAAAGTTATTTGTTGAGTCTAAAGATTTTCTTGAAAATATTGTTGTTTTTGTCGCTGCTATTGCCCATAATTTGTTACGTTAAATTAGACAAGTAAAAATATGTTGTTTATGTTTAGAAACAAAAATTGAGATAAATTTATAACAGAGGCATTTAAAGCATGAACTAACCGAGTTTTTTGTAAAACGTATCAGCATACCGAATTTCACTTAAATCGGCTCAACGGTTTAGGCATGAAAACGACAGGAATAGTTAGTTACTTTTACAATTATAATATTAGTCAGAATAATGGAGTATATAATTAAATGTTTGAAAATATTTTCCAAGGCTTCCAAGTCTATTGATGAGTAGGATAGATACTATAAAATATAGACATACGAGTATAGAGAGCTAGAAAAAAGCCAAACCGTCTGTATTCCATTAATAGGGGTACAACTTTGCTTGCGCTGTTTTTTCCCCCGAAATTCGATGTTTTATTATAAAAATCTCGTTAAACATTTAGGATTCACAGTGTTCGCCTATACTGGCCACTACTTTCTGCCATCTCTCGGGCAGCATACGAATCAATCTGATTTTTTTCTTATTTATAAGACCGGAAGTGCTGGTCAGCCAGGCCGTGTACCAGTGATCAGAAGAAGTGATACTCTCAGGAAGCAACGTCTGGAGAATACAGCGGGTGGGGTAGGACTTCCCATTTCAACGTTTCCAAATATGTCTTGACTACTTTCGTAACATGGCGTCAAGCATTGTCATGCTGTGAAATCGCTTTATCATCTGTTTCGTTGTATTGTAGCGGTTTGTCTTTCAGTGCTCGGCTTAAACGCATTAATTGTGTTCGATAACAATCGTCTGTGATTGTTTCAGTCGGCTTGAAGAACTCATAATGCACTACAGCTGGCCCCATCAAATACTTAGCATGACCTTGGAACTGTGAGTATTCGATTTGGTCATCGACGTGCAAGCATGGCCGGAATATTTCCAATTGGCATTACTGTAATGAATTCATTTTTTGTCTCCAGATACAATGCGATGCAGAAATCCCTTCCGTCTTTGCCTTGCAAGCAGCTGTTCACAAGCAAACAAACGCCGTTCAACATCTCTTTGCTCCAACTCGTACGGCATCTAATTTTCTAGTTTATGAATCATTTCCATGATTTTAAGGTATTTTGGAATAGCTTGTCGTATTACTGCCAATTATTGTTGCGTTTAGCAGGAGTCTTGATCAAGTAATGCCTCCAATTCTACAGCTGGTATTCGACGTCAAAATCACCGTTCTTGAATGCATTTGCGGCGCATTCTTTCACTGACAGCGGCCTCACCATAAGTATTTGGAAGCACCGGGTAGACCTCAGACGTAGATTTTTTATATGAAAACAGAGAATTAAAACCAGCTGTAAATGACGAAAATTTGGTGGGTAAGCTGGCATGTTTAATGGAAGATAACTTTTTGATGCAGACACAAATCGACGAATATTTCGATCGCGTTATGTCTAAATTATCTAAGCTTATTACTCGTACATGACATTTACGATCTATTTATTTCGACTAACACTTAAATTTGAATTGAAATTTTGTATTGAATTTACACACAAAAAAAAACTAATTTTCCTGAAGAAGTCTTCTAAAGGAAGACGAAATATTGAAAAACGCATTAAAGATTAAAAAAAAAAACAAAAGGGACCTTGAGCTGAACGAATTATTTGCAAATATTGAATTAAATAAAGGTCAAAGCAAATAGGATCAATAATTCAAATTTTTCTAAAGTAGCAAATTTAAAATTATTTCAAGAATAAAAAGTTTTAAATTTGCAATAAATCTTTGTTAAAAAAAAAGAAATATCTTCGTTGGCGGACTTTCACTTTTCTTATTTCTCTTTGTCTAAATCGCATATTTTTAATGATGTGTCAAAACAGATGAAACTCCTGTTCATGACGCGCCACAAACACAATTGCACACTTTTACACACTTTACACTTTCGGACTTATTTCTATTGACATTCAAACAGTTCAATTAAGACTCCATCTCTTCATCTTATACAAAACATTTTCACACATAAACATGAACAGATTTTGGGCGGTACATACAGAATTTATCGATTTATATCTGTTTGATATTTTTTGTATCAGTTATCAGCCTATACTCGTATATATGCATCTATGAGTGTAAGTACGAGTATGTACGCTACTGCCATTGTTTTGTTTGTGTAAATTTTAATTTGTTTAATTCTTGTTTTGAGGTAGACACAACATGGCATCATTGTTTGTTTGTTGATTTTTCTTTTTGCAGGATTTCATCCTGCCGCATTTAAACAGGAATAAACAACAATAGGCAGCAAAAGGAGGGTTACTATTTATTTAATTGGGGTATGGCGATGGAGTTTGTCGTGATGCTGTATTGTTGGTGAGTTTTGTTTGTACACCACCGTAATATGTGTTGGCCTGTTGCCAAGTGGAGACAAAAGAGCAGAATTTGACAGAAAATCGTTTTGATACAAATCAAAATTGTTTAGACTGCGTGTGAGTTGAGGAAGACAGAACAAAAAAGAGGAGATATTATGTGTAATAGTATCTCTTCAATAGACATTTTTTATGGCAAAAACTGTCAATGGAAACATTTGCTTTATACTCGTAAATATATATTAGACCCCTGAAAATAAAACCAATAAGTAATTATGGCAAAAGCAGAATTGACTTCCAGCTTAAATAATCAACTGAAAAATTTAATTATTATTGAAATCAATAAATTGGAACTTCATCCAAATCGTCTTGCACGCAATATACTTAATTTTGAAGGCCACTCTCGGTTGAGAAGGAGGGATACCCTTGCCACCATCAGAACGTTAACTAGGTGATTTTACCGATATTGACCGTGCAAAATAAAATATTTTTGTCTAGCATTGGCTGGACTTAGTATTAAGATTTAAATACTTATTGTAAGTTCACTTTGTGAAGATTCAATAAATAAAAGAATGAAAAAAAAATTACTGAAAGATAGTAATGTCTGCTTTAAAAATATTATAAATATTTTAGACGAAAAATTCTGTATTCAAAACTTTTCGAACCGATAAATTTTTTATTCATTAATTTTGATTAAACAAATATTCAAAGTAGAACGTTTTAAGTAAAAAATTCCGTAATATAAAAAAAAAAAAAAATATTCGCAAAATTTTACAAAATTTATTACTTTCAGAAATACCGGGTGCCCGCTGAGAATGTATACTACTTTATTTGCTTATAGTTTCTGATTAAATTTTTTGCTTTGCAATCACCATGCCAAAAAGATAATCTTTTATGGAAATTTTCATCAAAAAATCGGTTTGGACTATGTCTCGGGGTGACTCGGTTTGTAGAGTACTCGACTAACAGTCTCGAGGTCACAGGTTCGATTCCTGCCACAGACCCTGGGTGTTACTGCAGATAAGCAAACAAGCTTCGCAGTTTTTGTGTTTGTTAAAAAAAAGAAATATCGGATATTTTCATTTTCTGTATTTAATAACCAGAATTACAAAAAAAAAAAATTGTTTCATGAAAAAATCGTTTTAGGCTATATCTCAGATATGAATGGACCGATACGGGAAATTTTCATTTCCTGTATTTTAGTAACCTCCTTTTATAAGCAGAACTGTTTTTAAGCAAAACAAATTTTTTTCATTAAAAAATCGGTTATTTTCATTTTCTATATTTTCATTTTCTATATTTTCCCTGGGATATTTTCATTTTCTATATTTTCCCCTTCAAAGGTTGCGTACCCTGGTGGCAGTTCTGACAGGACATTGTCTCATAGGGACGCATGCTAGAAGGTTAAATCTTCCATTTAATGATTTCTGTAGAAGTTGCGGGGATGAGGACGAGGAGGAAAGTGTTGAGTATTTCCTCTGTCGATGCCCGGCTCTCTGTTCTATGAGAGCGCTGTATCTAGAGCGGACCGATGCTGCACGGGTTGGCAGATATATCGGAATGCCGAGTGAACGGATTGGATTCCTTTATCCGGCTTTCGGGTTGGTTCGGATTTGAACCGTCGGGGGAAGTGTAAGTCTCATAGGCTGCACTTCTACCTCAGGCAACACAACGGGACCAAAAGGACCCAAGTGGGCTGGTTTCATGAAACTGGCGGCCTGTACAACCTAGCCTAAACTAACCTAGCAACTTTGTTTTATAATCAGAACTTCTTTTAAGCAAAAAAAAAAAAATTTTTTTCATGGAAAAATCGATTTAGACGGGTATACGAGTATAATGACCGATTAGGAAATTTTCTGTATTTGGTAATCTCCTTATATAACCAGAACTGCTTTTATATAACCAGAACTGCAAAAAAATTATATAAGCTAATTTTCATGAAAAAATTGGTTTAGGCTATATCTCGGGTATATATGGACCGATATCGGAAATTTTAATTTTCTGTGTTTTGGTAACCTGCTTTTATAACTAGAACTGTTTTTAAGAAAAAAAAAATTTCTTAAGTTCGCTTACGGGATATTTTCATTAAAAAATCGGTTTAGGCTACATCTCGGGTATCGGAAATTGTAATTTTACGCATTTAAATAACTTTATTTTATTACTTCAACTACTTTAAGCAAAAACAAATTTCATTAAAAAATCGGTTTAGGCTATATCTCGGGTATATATGGACCGATATCATTTTTTGTGTTTTGGTAACCTCCTTTTATAACTAGAACTACTTTTAAGCAAAAAAAAAAAAAAAATGAATTCATTAACAAATTGGTTTAGGCTATATCTCGGATATGTACCGAGATTAGGGAAATATTTGTTTGTCTTGTAATCGCCATGCTTAATAATTGTGTGAAGTTTGAAACAAAATAATTTTATTTTCAAACGTTTTCATACAAAATTGCAAAAAATTACTTTTTTCAGAATTTTGGATATATATCAGCTATATGTGAACCGATTTTATTGCAAACAAATTGGTGGAAGAAAAGAGTTTTTGTTTATTAATTATTTATTTATTTACAAATTTATTATAATTTAAATTACAATAAACTATATTAAGTAAAGCACTAGCAACTGGGGTTTTTAAAAACAATGGTTTTCTCAGAAAAGGTATTTCATGGTAGGACAGATGGTCAGAGGGACAGAGGGACAGATGGACATCGCATAATCGACTTTTCTATTAATAATAATTCACAATATGAATATTTTCCTCCATGTGCTGAGAAACGCAAAATTTTTAAGTCATTTGTTAGGACAGAATCGCAAATCGCATTTTTCTGTGTGCTAAAGATCGCGCGATTTGTTTGAGCAAAAATATGTGCAAAATTTGGCAGCACTAGCTTTTTGTATTGGAAAAAATTAGTTGCGCCATCTGAAGTCGCCATTTTTAAAGTAAACAAATGCAACACATCAATCATATAATAAAATGTGTATTTTCTAATTGCAATTTTTTTGATATGATATGAAATATGTGAAAATTCTAAATTTTTTTGATGAAAATAAATAAAATCAAGTCAAATTTTGTTTAGACGTTTTCAGTTGCATGGTTTGATAATAAATTTTCATATTGTAAGCTAGCTCACTTCATTATTTGCTCGCGAGTTGATATAGCCAAATTATCAAATCGTACTCACATTTTTTTTTGCGAAATGCGAGTTTTAGCTCATGGCTGTTTATGGGGTCGAAAAAGAAAATTGTAAAAATTGCAAACGGAATCACAAACTTATATATATTTTTGTGAAGGATATAATAACTGATAAGGCTATAATAAGATAAGTGATTGAATTTCAATAATATGGATTAATTTTCATTTTCGGAAGAAGATTTTTCGGAATTGATATAGTATATATTATATTTTATTTATACTATATCTTATTGGAATTTTTTTTTTTTGAAATATCATCACAGGAAAATTTTTCAAAATCATAAACGTTACCAAAAAAGTTTTTCCAAACCGACATATTTAAAAAGTAAAGTTTTCAAATTCGTTAAATTTTTTAACAGAGTGTTTTTGAAATCATGTGGTTGTCTCTACAAATCTATAAAGGAATACGTTTTCTAAATAAAAACATTTAAAACGATATATGTATGTATCTATAATGGAAAATTTTTCATTCCAACAATTTTCATACAAAAAATTTTTTTTTAAATATTTTAAGCCGAAACATATCTTTTAGAAAGTTTCCTCTTTTTTTAAGGATTCTTATGTTCATTTATTACTTTAAAATTGTTATGCGGGATATTTTTATGTTTATACATTTATTCATTTGTTATTCTTTATACTATATTCTTTTTCATCCATTAATCTCTTTACAAAAGTTTTTTTATTTTATGCCATAATAATAGACTTTATATCAAAATTTTTTTAATTAACGAACGTATTTCAAAATGGCGGTTATCGCTAAGCCGAAGTTAATGTTCTTCCTTATCCTTAAACATTTATATTATAAAATAAAATTATGTTATGGATATACATACATCTGTATATACATATGTACTTATATTATACACATATGTATGTGTAATCTGGAAAGTTTATTATTATATTTATATATTTTTCGAAGACATCGAATAAATCTCCGTAAAAAGGGAAAAACTATAAATGAATTATAAATGAATATTTTTTTTTGGCAGAAATTTTTGCACTTTGAAATATTTTTTTCTTGTTCTTCAATATTATATATAAAATAATATTTATGGAATGTGTTACAGTTTTATAACTTCAATATAGACTTTAATTTATTGCATTCAGTTTGGAACAACAACAAAACCTATAGTCCTGTCTCATGGTTAGAGTTCAAGGTAATTTTTGGCAAGTGTTGGCAAAAAAAAAAAAACGAAGCAGGTTTTATAAGATATACATACACATGCACATATTAATCCCTGCAAGGATAAAGAATCATTAAAAATATAAATGCAAGCTGCATATATACTAAGGAAACATAATTCTCTTATTGAAACAAATAATAGAAATTCAAATACACAAGGATACAAAAAATGGCAAACAACCCCATAAACACGAAAACGCACAGAGATGGATTTTGTTACAGCGCAGCTTCTTGGTCAATAATTTTCCAAGTACTCGCTCCCTTAAAAGCTGTTGCTCTCAGTTCATGTTAAAACAGCATCCTTTTTTAGTTTATGCTTTCAGTCCGAGAGAGAAGTTTCATTTATATACTCGTATTTTTATAATGAATTATAAAATCGATTTTTTATCTTTTGTCTCTTCACATTTAAAGCAATGCGCTTATTTTATCTCCCCCAAAAGCGAGCAAATAAGTTTGTGTGATGTTTTTCTTCTTTTTGCTTTCTTTTTTTTTTCAAGTTAAAGATTATTAACACATCCAATAACGTCATTAAATGTTCACGTTTGTATGTAGAACGTGATGATGTCCTGTAAAAGTTTTTTCACCTTTAACGGTTTCTTTTTTCCATGTTTAACAAAAACTATTCTACCACAATGACGTCAAATGGGGAAACAAACTTATTGTGCTCTAAATTTAAGCATAAACTGTAATAAATTCAATCAATGTCTTTTAAGGATGATTGCAGTGACTCGCAGACCTGATTGGATAGAAAAGGACTTAAGATTGAATATAATAAGTTATGTTTTTATGTGAAAGGACCACACTTCACTTCATATGAACAGATGCAGAATTTTAGAAAGCAATTTAAGTTTACAGCTCTCAAGATAATTCATGGAGAGGATTATGCAGTACTGGGGCCAAATCACCGCATACGATATCGAGCAAAATTATCGAAATTTTTCATTTTGGTATCACGGCATACGATATCGAATAAACTGTATTGCAATAATATAAAAAAGTTAAAGGATTTATTTTTTGTATTCCTACTTTTAGGGAACGTATGGTCTTCAATCTATTGCATTTTGTTTAAATTACGATCCAATATGCATCGGTTGCCATAATTTAGATGTATCGTAATGTTATTCGATACGATAGTTAATTCGATATCGTATGCGGTGATTAGACCCCTGCTTTTTTAAGGTTTGGCTGTTGGGACAAAGTGTATGTACTTTGGTATTAACAATGATAAGCCCATTTGCTGCTCATTACACAAATTAGCTGAGTATTGTGAAAACAATGCTTTCTTTTTCACGCTTAAAGGCTAAAACTTCTGTCTCAAAGTACAAGAATATCAGCTTTTTCTATAATTTTGTAATAGAGGGTGTTTAAAATTTAAGCGCTGATGTTGATTTTGAATTAAACACAAATTAATTAGGAATATTTTTATATCTTTTTATTATGATAATAGGTTAGCTTAGGTTTAACAGGCTGCCAGCTATTGTAAAGTCAGCCCACTTGGGTGTAATTTGGTACCGTTGTGTTGCCTGTGTGTGATATGTATCTCAGCAGATCTACGTATCGCTGGTTTAGAACCAACCCGAGAATCGGATAAGGGAGTCCAATCCATTTACATCACATTCCGATACCTCTGCCAAGTCGTGCAGCATCGGTCTGCCTAGATACAAAGCTCTTACGTAGGAAAGAACTGGACACCGACAAAGGAAGTGCTCAATACTCTCAACTTCCTCCTCGTCTCTGCAACTTCTACAGAATTCATTAAATGGAAGATTTAACCTCCTCGCCTGCGACCCTATGACCCTATTATTATATCTGGGCCACGTCAATCTTTATACTAGACAGGTGACCTCACTAGACCATCTCTCTTGTGCGGTCTCAAAAAGTGGACACTGGACTTGTTTCTTATAGCCCCTAAGCGGGATTCCAACGATCCCATCTATATCCTTTTGCTGTAGCTGGAAAAGCTCCAGGTTCAAATGTCTCTCTATCTCGTTTAGAGATATCCGGCATTCACGAACCAACCTGGAAGTCGTATAGACACCAGCTAGTGCATACAATGCAGCCTTACTATCAGTACAAACTCAGATATGTATATCCTGTAGTACCTTAACCAGTTAGCTGCCGTCTTAATGGTCGCGATTTCGGCCTGCGCTACGCTACACACTTTTTGCAGCCTGAAACTCATCCTTCTCTCATAAAGGGGGATAAATATACTGCCACGAACTCCTTACATCTGTAAAGATTTCAAGCATGTTCCTCTGACGATCTGTGTCAATCATCTCCGAGACTGTGCCTGATAAAGTTACATCAAATCTCTTGTCGGGCAGTAGAGCCGGTGAGCAGTAATCAATATTCTCCGGTAGGTTCACTGTTCTTTCTATTATTGAGGCATGACCATATGTCACCTCCTTTCGCGTCCCGCTTCACCACAGCCTGATAGCTGAATTCATGGCTATTTTCATGACTATTTCTTTCACCATGAATATGATAATATTAGTATGATTCAATTATGTATGGAATAAGATATCAGCCAAATGGTCGGCGCAACTTTGGCGGCACAACTCCATCCCATGATTCAAGTTTTCGATGACGCTGAAGCATAATTGAGGTTCTATGCCGCTAATGTGCCGAATTATCTGTTCATTTAGCTCTTGAATTGTTGCTGGCCTATCGACGTCTTCATTGTCAAATAACCCCAAAGATATCGCCATCACGTGACATAACACCATCACGTGAGATAATACGGCTATTGAATTAGTCGCGCAAAAGAGCCATTGTTTCGTTAGCCGTGTCGCAAGTGACACAGCTTTGTTGAAACCACATATCGTCCACATCCATATCTTCCAATTTGGAAGACCATTCATAGTAACTCCCTTACCCGGCGTCATTTTGGAAAAAAATACGGCCCGATGATTCCACTAGCCCATAACAGTCACTCTTTGTGGATGCATTGGTTTTTTGACAATCACTCTTGGAATATCAGTCGCCCAAATGCGACAGTTCTGTTTATTGACGAATCCACAGAGGTAAACATGTTCCTCATCACTGAAACTGATTCTCTTCGAAAATTGATTATACACTGCTGCCATTTCCTGCCACCATTCTGACCTTTGACAACGCTTTGAATGGTGAGGAAGCTTTAGTTCTTGAATCAATTCCACCTTGTAAGCGTGTAAATGCAAGTCTGATATCGTGATATTTATACGCTGCTTTAAACAATAACACACAATGTTATAGCATTACACTAATGTTGTTGTAACCATATTTCAAACTGCCTTTCCCTAGCGTGTAACAATAGATTTGCAGAAATGCAAACGGAACCATATTTAGAGGGAATATAAACTATAGTTAAATCGATAATTCGCTGTTTTTGACAATAAGAGACAATGTTATGAAGTATGTGCTCATGTTGCTGCAACTACATTTCAAACTATTTCTTCTTTGCATGTAGATCACTACAACATGCAATTATATTCATCAAACTGCTCCAATGCTCCATAAGCTATTTACGATTTTTATCATCTTTTTTTTTTTTTTTTTTTTTGAATGGCCTTTATTTTTTCGCTGAAAAGTCAATACCTGACTGATTCATTTCTTGAATATTTCAATGCAGTTCGTTCATAAACTTCCAAGTTCGTTAACATAACACATTTTCACTTTTTTCATGGGGGCAAAAATGTAAACAACAATAATATATTGTGATAAACAGCACTTCCACTTTCATTTAAAAATTTTTCGAAATCATTTCTTAATTTTTCCATTTATTTATTTACTTTTTAATTAAATATCTGTTATGTTAAACAAATATTATTGTTGGGGCCATTATACGTGCAATTTCGAAAGCAACCAACTGAAGTCAACTTGTCTGCCCCTGAAAGAACATCAAAAGCACCGATTCTTTTGTTTCTGCTCGAGGTGTTTGAGTTTTGGTTTTTACAATTTCATTGATCTTGCTTTAGTTTATGTCTTTCCTTTTTTTATTTTTATTTTTTGCTTATTCTCAAGTGTTAACGACTGACTGTCAAGTGATTCATGGTTGTTTCAAAAAGACTGATTTTTGTCAATGGTGTGTCAAATATTTGACAGCTTGATTTAATTTGTTGTATATTTTGGTGCTCTAGAGGTGGTAAAACATTGTAATTTATTTTTTATTTTATTTTTAAAATACTTAATTGTTTATTTATACAAAATATTCGCAATTGCAGGCAACTCAAAGCAAATAAAAGTTTTTTGTGTTTAACTGTTGCAAAGTTTGCAAGGTCGATGAAATCAAACCAACAAATCATCCCACCAAATTTGTGTCAATAACAATTATGAAATTTTTAAACAATTATTAAATAATACTCTTTTTTCAGAAATATAAGTATATTATTTCTTGCATGCACAAACAGTATAAGAAATATAGCTAAAAAAAATTTAAGATTTTTTAATTTAATGGATTTTTGAAAACCGAAAAATACTTCGAAAAAAATTAATAAAATTGAATTTATAACAATTAATAGGAATCATGGAATAGAAGTATGTCACCGATGCCGTGGAGCATTAGATCGATATTTCATTCACACACACTTGTCATAGATTCTTCGATCATAACTTGGTTGGACGATCTCTTCCATCATCATCATCTGTATAGGCCACAGTAGAATGCAACCGCCGCCAGGGCAGGCTAAAATAATTTCTTTGGAAAAGTTATCGATAGCAAAAACTATAGCTAAAATGTCCTGGGGACGATATTTACCATAAATGACTTTTTTAATACGCTTATATTATTTTCACGTGTATGTTTGTCTGTGTGTTATTTTGTTTGTTTGTATGTTTGCAACACTCGAAACCCGTGCCATACGAGTATGAGTGATTATTATATATGTAGGAATATAAAACTATATATACAGTGTTGCTACTTTAGTGCGAAAATTGGATTTGCAGTATTGGTTCTGGGGAAGCAGAGGGATTTTGGGGATTCATGAAGTCGATTTTGGGAATCCCCAAAAATTTCGCAACTACTTCGCTATGCAGTTTGGAACCGGTTTTTCATATGCTGTGCGCGTCTTTGCCACTTTTGGGAGAATTTTAGGGATTTTTGCGTTTCCTGGGAATTCGGAAAAAGCTCATAACCGCTTTGCTAACTAAGTCGGCACCGGCTTTTCATATCGGTGTACGTTTTGGCCGTAGAACGTGTATCTGAACTAATAATGGGCATTCGATTTAGTGCGAAAACTGTAGTTGCCATATTGTTTTTGGGAAAAAAGGGGATTTGAGCGGTTCCTGAAGCCAATTTTGGGAATTAAAAAAAAAAACTCAAAACGCGGTTATATGGATAATTATCTGGTTATATGGATAATTTAAGAAGCAGATTAAACAATACTGATTTAAAAATTTAAAATTTGATATCGAAGCGGGGGCTTTTTTAGTTTTTACGCTACATTTATTTCAATTCAAATTGAAGAGAAAAGAATAATTTTTGTTAACTTGACGTGTTTTCCATGAATAGAGCGCAGAAAAACATAAAAAACCTCATACTTAATTTTTGTTCATAATTGGAGGAGAAGTGAAAGTAAAAAATAATTTTGTTTGTCAACCCAACTAACTATGGGTTGCTATCCATAATTGAACTATAATCTACTATTTTGTTATTTCTGTAGAAGTAATAGGGATGAGGAGGAGGTTGAGAGTGTGTCGACTGTCAGCGTTTAGCGGTTTCTTATATCTGGGCAGACCGGTGCTGCGTGAAGCTATAAACACTTAGACGACAGCAGACTTCACAACTTCATGACTACAAATGAAGTTAGCTTCAAATGCTGCCGTATCATCAGCGACAAAATTATTTTAAAGACAGCAGCAGCACTATGTGTATTTAAACAATGCAAATTTCAGAGGTGCCATAAATATATTTTACATGAATAAAAATTAAAATTACCGACTGAACACGTAAAAATACCACGAAAAACTGTAAAAACTAATCAATTTATTTGATTATTTTATTTATGTGTTTAAGTTTAAGTTTATTTCTATTAAATATTTCAAACAAATTTTAGTTTTTATTGCTGCCAATTTATATTTATAGTGGCAGCACTACATTCACTTGTTGCTGCTTACGAAAATGCTGCAGCAAATGCTGTTGTGAAGTCGTGCTGCTGTGATGTGGTTAAAATGATCGTGTACATCTAAACACATGTATTTTATTTTTGACAGATTGCTGCTTGCTGTCTGCTGTCGTCTATGTGTTTAAAGCGTGATTTGTCAGAAATATTGAAGTGTGATGTAGGTATATTGGACACTTTCATCCAATCCTCGGGTTGGCTCTCAACTGGATCATTGATATGTAGATCTGCTGAGATACATTCACACTCAAGCAACACAATGGGTCTAAATTAGACCCATGTGGTCGGGGTTTTCATTGGCTGTTCAACCTAACTTTAGCAAATAATTTCTGCTTCGATAATTTTTTTTTCTGAATATTTTTTATTAGCAAAATACTTTCCCTAGAAAATTGTTGCTATCTACAGACTTTTTATAAATAATCATAAAAACATAAAAAATTTTTTTTGGTCGCTATGCCTCAAAATAATTTTCTTCAAAATGTTTTGTTGGTTTGAAAACTTGCGTTCACAACAAAAATTCATTAAATATTTGTATTATTACGAGTATTTAAAACGTTCATTATTTTCCTTTTCTTCTGTTATTTTGAAATGACACGCTTGGAAGATTTGAACGCACTTTTATCATGTCGCTTAATCGGTCACTTATTTTTCTCGTATGAAGTTAACTTCATACGAGTACGAATAAAAAATAAACTAAGATGTATCTTACGAATGAATGTACTTGATGTTAAATATTTTAACACTTTCACTTAAACTTGAAATGAAATTTATAATTGTTAGATATTTGGTTTTTTACAGCTCAAAGTATGTACGTAACAATTGTGGTTGGAAATTGAGCTTTGTATGTAATATTATCATGAGAAAAAAAAAACTCAAGTAAGGATATCAGTTTTAACACACTGACGCACCGACGCAACGAATGACTTTTCGTTTTTGTGTTGAGATACGAAACGCAAAACCGGAAAATCACCGGCAGTAAAATTGCTCAAGTACGCAGTAAATGAATGAACTGGAATTATATTCAACGAAATTAAGTAATCTTTATTTTGTTGTTGTTGTTGTTTATTGTTACATTTTTTTGTTTGGGAAACTTTTGAATGGAAATTAAATCTTGTTGGTTTTTTTTGTAAAAATTAGCTTTAGATATTATGTTGAAGAAATATGTAGAAAAATATTCACTGAAGAATTTGAATACCGATTTAGTGAAATTAATATAAAGAAATAATCACCCCTATCATGAACAATCTTTCCCCTAAAATGTTTTCCCTTTTCCCAAAAGTGCAACCATGATTAATTTTTCCCATAAAATGAATTCCCATTTTCTGACATGCATAAACAAATGCTCCTATTCAAAATTTCGCCTTATCGTGAAAGGATTTTTCAAAGACATTTTTCACATTTTTTGTGTCGATTTGTTAATTTTATTTTCTTTGGGGAACTAGAAAAAAATTTAAGGTATATATATAAATTAACTGAAAACTATTTCTAGGTCCAAATCAATAAATTATGTGCAACATGACATGCTTCTCAATAGGATGCAAAATAACCGACCAATTTGCATGTGGTTTTGTGAAGGTTTCTGTACGGGCTTGTATCGTGGCAGGATCCGAGATGTGTGCCATCAACGAACGTAATTCTCATATCACTATAGCATATCTAAACAAATCGTAAAATGTATATATATAATTACGAGTTATTATATTTATGAATGTGTAATGTATACCTACCAGACTGGTATTCAAACTGTTTCCTTTTCTGCTGTTATAAAGGTGGTTGTATTTATTGGGACTTACAATATTGATGTGTGTTCCATCAATACATCCGATAACGCCGGGTATGCCAAATGTTCGGTAGAACTCCTGACAATTAGCTCTGGTTTCTTTTTCTCATTCTGCGCAGAAACTTTTTTCTAAAGCATCCAACACTTTAGAGAGCACCTCGTAAAAAGTAGATTGTGCCATTCCTACTTCGTACTCTCTTTCAACACCTTGCTGGTATCCACCACGTAAGCATGCGCTTAGTTTTACGATGGGCAGAATACCAAATGATTTTTTTTATTTCCGGCAGAGAATCTGTCAAAGTATTCAACAGGTATAAAAACGCTGATCTGAAACGATGAATCTGTCAAAGTATTCAACAGGTATAAAAACGCTGATTTATTCACCCTGTATTGCTGGAAAAAATCTGAAATGGAAACAAACTGATTAAAATTCTTTAAATAAACTTAACCCACTTACAATGTATCGGGCAACTCTAATGGATTAGATGCATCTCGCATAGCACGACGAGCTATCCACTGTTGCTGAATCTCCTCCTCTCGTAGTAGTGATATAATGGCACTAATTCTAAAAAAAATTTCCTCTTAAACTACAAATTTGTGTATATTAATTATAAAACTTAAATCTAATTACTTTTTACATCATTTATTCACATATTTTCAATAATTTTTACTTTGTATTTATATATTATTCTTCCCTATTGTACACTCACTACATGTTGATAGCAAAACAAACGTTCCCATGATATTCATGGTAGCAAATTTCCCTACTTGGGAAATGAAAATACTATGGGAACAAAAATTTCACATTTTATTCACGATAGAGGTGAATAATTAAATTTTCTTAATATTACTAACAAATATTTTGATTAACAAATATTTCGAAATCAAGAAGTATATGGGTAAATCCCTGATGTTGAACGCGACATTCGTATGTGTTGAAAGCCAAAAGGCAAAAAAAAAAGACTGAAAGTAGTTTCAAGTTCAATTTAAATGATGAAACAGAATACGTCCGCAACTTCAAGCAAAAACGACTCTCAGAAAAAACAGGCACATAATTAAAACGACGGCTGCAACTGTCATATAATGTTCTTTTTTATTAGGTAAAAAAAAAAAATTTTTCTTTTATTTTTACTTTTCTTCGCAGTAAAGCTTTGGTTTTATTTACAAAATGTATGAAATTTACCAAAAGTTTGGTAATATTATTGAAAGCTTTTCTGCTTCAAAGTGAGAGCATAAGAAAAATCGCTGCCAAAATAAAATAGATTCTATTTTGCGACCGCATTCTCTGGCGTTATTTGATGTGAAATCGTATGGAGAAAAACGTTATGCCCTAGTTCTGTTTCATCATTAATCTTAAATTGTAGCTAATAGTGAAATTTATATTAAAGTTAATAGCAAATGGAGTCTCGAATAAAACAAAAAATATATAAATAAGTAGTGGGTCGAACGTGACAAAAGTGGAAGCAGTTGTCGCGTTCGCACTTAGAAAGGAGTATTTCAGCGAAACCTTACGCCATGTCAAATTGTATGGAGAAAAACGTCATGCCTTAATGATGAAACAGAACTAGGGCATGACGTTTTTCTCCATACGATTTGGCATAAAATAACGCCAGAGAATAAGGTCGTAAAATAGATTTTATTTTATTTTGGCAGCGATTTTTCTTATGCTCCCACTTTGAAGCAGAAAAGCTTTCAACAATATTACCACACTTTTAGTAAATTTCATACATTTTGTAAACAACACCATAGCTTCAAAAGCTTTACTGCGCAGAAAAATAAAAATAGAAGAAAAAGCTTTCTTTACCTAATAAAAAAAATAACATTAAATGACAGTTTGTGAAGTTGTAGCCGTCGTTTCAATTATGTGCTTGTTTTCTTTGAGAGTCGTTTTTGCTTGAAGTTGCGGACGTATTCTGTTTCATCATTTAGTTCTGTTTCATCATTAACTCGACACGATTAGTAAATATACGAAGAAACTCACATTGAGCTAAATACTTCGACTGATTATTGTTTAAAAAAAATTGACAAAACTATTCCACGCTACTGCAGGGTGTAGCGCTCGGTCATTTATCTGTTTGTATGCTGTAGCTGTCTAGTTCACAAATGTTATTTATGATTGACTTAAAACGCCATTTCCAAATGCTATTACATTTTACGATAGATTGGTTAATTTTGTGCCACTTTGTATTTTCAGTAAACTCATTTTCAACTTCTTCAGTGAATATTTTTACAAAAAAGTTCTTCGAATTATTACGAACAATCATCTTGTTACGAAGACATTTTAACTTATTTGAAAGTTATTTCCGTGCAAAATCCTTCTACTTCGAATGCTGTTTCATTTCAGATTCATCAATTTGATTTTTTATAGTCACCAAGTGATTGTTTGTGTTTTTAATTTTGCTGCTCGAACACATCCACTAAACGAACGGTCAATGTCAATTTCTCATTTATTTATCAGTTGCGGCAGTAGAACGACCGCCGTAAATGTTAATGAAAAATTTATTAAAATTATTTACATTTATGTGAGAACGAATAAGAAATATATTTAATTTGAAATCAGTTCCTTTGTGGCTTGAAAAATATTTTTTTATTTTGAATTCCAATTGTTGATATAAAATATTTATTTTGAATGGAAGTTTTGTGAAGTCGTTTCGATTTGCCGTTTTTGAAGGATACTTGCAGTCAAAATGCTCTCTTGTTAAAATTGCCTTTATAAATTTGTTTACAGAATGTTTCAATTTTGTGGGATTTGCGTTTTAGTTTAAACTTATACAGTAGACGCTTGCAGATTAAAAACGTTTTGTGATTCAATATGAGATGAATATAGATAGAGAATAATTACGTGGCTCGGTGGCTGAGTGGTTAAGGCAGCAGATCATGATACCATATGACCCGAGCTCAAATCCGAATGGGTGCTGATGAGCAGTGTAGCGACGGCGAAACAGTTGTCCCCCAGCTAAACATTTGATTATTATTATTTTTCTTGTCTTCTTCAATCAAAAATTATTGATCACGCAAATTTGTATTATAAAAAAATCCTTCTTAAGAAAAAACTTAAGAAGGGAAAAACTTGAACTAAGACCCGATTTACAAATGTACAAAACAAGACGAGATCAGGGGTCTTGTTCCCGAAACTCGCACATTTTTACGTAGCACGCGTTCATCGTGCAGAGCTCATCCATCGTACTACGCATTACAGAGAGAATTTGTTTTTCAGCCGTACGTTTCGTCTGTGGAACAAGTTGCCTGCAGACGTGTTTCCTGTCTGTTATAACGTTGGAAAGTTCAAGTCAAATGTTCACAAACACTACTCCCTCTTTCCCCCTCCTCACAACCTATTTTCCTAGTTCTGGTACAATGCACTGCATATGTAGGGGTCATCCCCTGAGTACTGGTCCAAGAAAAAAAAACAAGAACCGTTTTGTTTTATCAGGGAATTCCATTTTTTTAATATGTCTAATTTCGGAATAGCTTTTTCTGTCGGTTGTCTGAATAGGAGCGCGCTTTTTAAATTTATGGCATTTTCTATTATAAAACAAAAAGTGTTTCTTGTGATCGGGCAACATTTTTGAATGCTCACATGATTTTTAAGAAGTATTGCATATTTTACATATAAGCCTAAAGACTGATATCGAGTTCAAACTTTCGTGTGAAATGCTGTAAAATTGCTTACAAAAGTGTTTTGCGAAATAAGTTTAGCAACTAAGGTTCTTTTGCGAAAAGCACACAAAATGTATTTGCAACATGTTTAAAATATGTTTCTGGGATTATTTGTTTTCTCAGCTGCGAAATAACATAAGCGAAGCTGTTTTTTCGCACGAAATACATACAATAAGCTTAAAAGTATAAATAAAAATAAAATTATTATGTAGATGTAAAGAACAGCATATAATGTAAGAAATTGTATTGTGATTTGTTAATAAAAACAGGGAAGGGGGAATAAACTTATGTAATTATATGTATGTGCTAATTAAAGCTTTTATTTTGTGTTACCAGATTAATAAAAAAAACTCCCCGAAGATGTTGGAAAAATCCCAACGAAACGTGAAGCCACACGATCACCTAACAAGGCACAGGATACGGTAAATTGGTTCAAAACAAGATTACCGTTGATCTCGATTTCCATAAGCAAATTTCGTCTAGTGTTGCAACTCATTATTGTTTGTATGTATGCGTGAATTAATAAAACTGCCGTATTTCAAAATTAAAATACATATATCTTTCAAACTACTAACGATATCTAACTTAAATAAAATGGTTCTCCTTTATCTTCTTATTGGCTTTCCAAAAAATTTTAATTTATTTAAATTAGAAAATATGTACAAAAGTTATGAGGCGAACAAACTTTTTCATATCCAAGGTAGTCAACTTATGATATATATAGGTGGTTCAAAATTCATCATTCTTAAAGCCTAGTTTCTCCTATATGAATCCCTCATACATTGCTTTATAACCAGATAGCACGTTTCAAAGATCTGTATCTTTTATTACCATTTTTTTTTATATTACCATTTTTTTTTTTGCTTTTGGCCCACTGTGCACCGAAACATCCAGAAAACCTGACTGTTTAGTGTGCTTTATGGGTTAGTGGCATCATTGGCCCGTATTTCTATAAAAACTATACTAGTCAGATATTTAAGCCAATGGTGACCGCTATAGTGCCATGAGTACTGATTTTTTTCGTTCACGAGTTGAACATCCATGATGTGTAGGAGCTGCGGTTTCAGCAAGATAATGAAATATGTCACACAACTCGTGCCGTGTTGCATGTTGTTGAAAGAAACGTTAAGTAAACGCATTGTTGCATGTTTTAGGTCTATGAATTGCCTACCAAGATCGTGTGATTTAATGTCGCTAGATTATTTACTGTGGAGATATTTGAAATCGTTAATTTATGCCGATAAGCCCGAAATGAATGACTTCTTGGAGGACAGCATTCGCCGCGTTATTGCCGGTATATGATCAGAAAAGTTGGAAAAAGCAATCGGAAATTTAAGCTCCAGACTAAACTACTTCCAAGCCAGCCGTAGCGGTAATAATATCAAAAGTATATCTTTCGAATAAAGCAAATTTCATGTCTTTGATCTTTTTTGTATTCCATTTAAAGCGATAAAACTCTATAAAAACACCCTTTGTTTAAAAAAAGATAAGTTAAGTCATTTTAACGATTTGTATTTTATGCACATGTTTTCTTTGTTTTTTTTTTCTTTTGGTGTTTTTTCCGTATTTATTTTTGCGTGCAAAACCATAAATATTGCTTTACAACACTTTGAATCGAAATAATGGGATTTTGCGACAGGTTCGTAGTTAGCAAGTAAACAAACTATTTGTGATTGTGTTACACAATGTTTTGTTTTGGCTGCTATTTGCTGAAATATATAAAACACGGCACTGTTTTATCTTGCTTTTATCAGACTATAAAACCTAAAAACACTCATCTGAATGCAACAAAAACCACTTAAATGCAGTTGAATGCACATCACGTATACGCCATGTATCACTTTGGCCAAGTTAGTGCTTGCTCGCTTTAAGTGCCTGCAACGCGCCGCACAGACAAAATTTGCCCTTCGACAACTGCAATAAATTACTATCAATCTGCCTCCAACAACAACAAAACAGAAGTAAAGGAAATAATATTGTTGCAGCAGCCATAAAAGTTGCATGCAACAGTCTTTCCTATCACAGCGAATGCCGAGAAAAATGAATCCTGTAAAATTTATTAAATCCTACAGGAATCGTGAGTTCGAAAGCACAATATGAAAAAAAAACTTATTGAATTGCTAAAGGAAATTAAATCTACTGACTACAGACAGGCAGAGAGTAAAAGAAAACTATGAAAGTTATGAGTGGTGGCGTCTTGCGAGGTTTTTGCAAGCAATTTTTTACGGGTAGATATCTTGTTTTTCAAAAATTCCTAATTGATTGAGAAAATCATGTATGTGCCACAAAAAGCTGCTCTTGCGTTTAGACAGTTAGTTGTTAAACAAAACCCAGGAAAAATAACAATCGTAAACATTTCTATTAAAACAAACACAGACTGAATTTGATTGTCTCGACCAGTGATTTTGTTAAAATAGTGTGAAAATGCTGATGACACTTGGCACTCGCCACAAATAAAAATAATCAAGAAAATAAAGTGAATAGTTTTTATTTGTTTAATAAAACAAAAAAACTACGGCCACTTACTCATACAGGGTAGCCCAAAACTCAACGTCAAGCCAAAACAAATTGACAAGATTGATTGTAACCATCATAAGAAAAATCGGGAGAAAAAAAATCTAAAAAAATAACATTTTAACTGAGAAAAAGTTTTTTGAAATATTTTTCTGATTTTTTCTCATGATGCTTAAGTTCCCTAGAGACGATCAAAAAAACACGTCAATCAGTGCATATGTGTGAGTATCGTGCTTTGATAATCGTCGACGTTATTGTGGTGATGGAAATCGTCGCTCTACAGTGTGGATATTGTCACTTATATATTCGTCGACGACATGGTAGAAGCCTACACTATCGTTAACCAGGTAGTGTGGATATTGTCACTTATGTATTCGTCGACGATGCGGTAAAAGGAGACGTATAAATAAAATCGTCAATCATCATTTTTATTTTGTTAAGAAAAAAAAGCATGAAAAAAAACTACGTATGAAAAGTAGTAATATATGAGCAAAATAAAATTCAATAATCATAATAAATATAGATGTAGCTTTTTATTTTACTTATTGTTGTTCCTTTCGATAACATAACTGACATTTTTTATCGTCAATCACAACTGGAGACAATCAAAATAATTACACGTCAAAATAAAATATTAAAAGTTTTTGGTTTTCATCAATCAGAGCCGACAACATATAGATGTGCCCGTCCATAGGGCACTTTACAATTAACCTGGTCGCCCTGTTTTGGCTTGGAGTGAGTTCTGGGACACCCTGTATATACACTTTTTGCAAGCATCATCTTCCAACATAGATATACAACAGTCTGTGTCTTATAAATGAAAAATTTACACATTTTTTTCCTAGTGAAATGTTCTGAAAAGAAAGTTTTTATTGTATCAACTTATTTTGTGCTTCCTCGTCACACATCCATATGGATGTGTGTGTGTGTGTGTGTGTGTGTGTGTGTGTGAGCGCACAAGAATGTTTGTATGTAGCAGAAATGCTGTTGAATGATTACGAAGTGTCAAATCAATTAAGATAAATGATTATGGAGAATTTAGTTTAAAAGTTGAAAAACGAGTTATAAAAAATATTTAAAACGTTAACAAACGGAAAATGAAAATACATACATACGAGTACGCATAACCATGGGCCAAAAAGACCCGGGTCTAACAAAGAAAACACAGTTTTTTCTGGTACAAAATTAGCTTTATTCATCAACGTAATCTCCATCAAGAGCAACGCAAACATTATACTATAACATTTCAATACCACTTATTATTTCTTAATATCGACCCTCTTTTTTTTCTTTTTAATATTATATATTTTTAAAGCTTAAGGTCTATCTTGGTTTTTTAAATTTCTTTTATCTGGCAATATTTCGCTCTCCTTTGGATAGCTTCTTCAGGCCAAATAATATTTGTTTATTTTATTTTAATTTTTATATTTCTAAAAAATTTTTGAAAAAATTTTTTCAATTCGAAGTTGAATTCATGTAGTTTTGACATTGTTTTGGTTGAATTGTGACACTGTGCGTTGTCTTGATGAAACAAAATTTTTTGCATTGCCATATGCGATCCTTTCTTTGCAATTTCGGCCTTTAAACGCTCCAACAACGCTATATAATATTCACTGTTAATGGTATTTTCTTTCTCAAGATAGTTGATGAATATTACACTATGCACATCCCAAAATACCGAATCCATAACTCTTCCATCCGATTGTTGTGCTTTCGAGCGCTTTGGACGAGATTCACTAATTGATGTCCACTCAGATGACGATAGTTTTCCGGAACCATGTTTAATCCATTATCATATATTGAAGCAAAAATGCCGGTTTGTTACGTTTAAACATGGCCAAACACTGCTCAGAATCATCAACACGTTCCCGTTTTTGGTCAACAGTGAGCAAACGCGGCACCCACTTTGAATAGAGCTTTCTCATAGTCAAATGCTCATACAATATAAAGCCAACACGTTTTTTTGATATCTTTACGAAGTCAGCTAACTAACACAACTTCACTTTTCGATCATTCAAACCAATTTAGTGGATTCTTTTTATGAGCAAACGCGGTACCCACTTTGAACAGAGCTTTCTCATAGTGAAATGCTCGTTCATCACGTTCTTTTGATATCTTTACGATGTCAGCTAACTCACGCAACTTCACTTTTCGATCATTCAAATAGAAACTTTTTTCTTTCACCATTCTATTCCCCATCGTGCCATATGCTATTGAAATTCAGTTATATCGGTTCACGAATAGCTGAGATATATTAAAAAATCCGAAAAAATCCATTATTTTTGCAATTTTGTATGAAAATTTTTGAAAAAAAATTTGTGTTTTGCTTCAAACTTCACACGATTATTAAGGATAGTGACTGGAAGGCAAAAAAATATTTTTTCAGATATCGGTCCATATATACCCGAGATATAGCCTAAACCGGGTTGTTCATGAAAATGTGGCGTGAGCGACAACAATTTTTTTTGCTTAAAAGCAGTTCTGGTAATAAAATAGGAAAATATGGAAAATGAAAATTTCTGATATCGGTTCATATAAACCGAGATATAGCTTAAATCTATTTTTCCATAAAAATGTCCATGAAAGATTTCTTTTATGGAATGGTGATTACAAGGTAAAAATATTTTTTTCCCGATATCGCTCCATATACATCCGAGCATATTCAGTACAAATTTGTACTATATACTATACATATACGTGACTATCGTCAAGGGTATTTTAGATTCGGCCCAACCGAATATACCACACTCTTACTTGTTGTCAGTAACAACATATATTTTTTTTTGAGAGCACACATCTGTCATTATAACTCGGTATTCGATAGATGCCAAAGCGTAAACACACACTACACGGCGGACATGGAGCATATACTGACTGAGTGCTGTGACTAAATTAAATTAGGAGCGTTGCGGACTTTGAAATTTCTCAAGATAGGGTAATTTGAGATGGTAGTAGGATGTTAGAGAACGGTCGGACTTTTAGCAGGTTGGGCGTTTTTGCATACAAAGTTTCCAATAGGAGAAGGTTAGGAGGTAACCCTCCGCTCTAATGCCTACTACAGGCGTTGCTCATTGCGTGCGCTACTTCCGTCCACAGCACCACTTTTGCAGGTTCATGATGTTACAATCCTGTATTTCCATATTTTTACCTCTTTGCCTTCTCCCCAGACAGCCGATTTTGCCTTGGTGTACACCAAACCAGGACACTCGTTTGTTGTAGCAAATAAAACTCTAGAAGGCCGCATTACTTATGTTGTGGTGTACTTTCAAAACTCTCAGCAAGGTTTAATTGCAAAATGGTGTTTAGAAAAGCTCAAATGAGGGGACAGTTTTAAATTCGGTGTGAAGTTGCATTGCGCCATGGCCGTTAGATCAGCAGGAGTGCAGGCTCCGCTCCAAACCATGGAGAAGAGCATGCGCCATTCAGAATGTGATCGAAAATGGTATCCAAGCATGACAACCTGTCATGTATGGTCCATGTATGACAAATTCCCGTGCATGGAGGAGTTTTGGCGGGACTTATCTTACCACCTAGTGATACAATCATTATGAGGTTGGACCGTCAAGGCAAGAACTCACGTAGAACACATCTTCAGAGTCTATTAATACGCCTCTATTACGTAGTCGACTAACTACTCGTAGAAACAGTACAGTAGAATCGAAAACCGTTGGAAAACTGGAAGCTAAAATATGTTGATGTACGTATAGACAACTGGAAATCAGACACCATATATCTTTATTTCTTTCTTTTCGCCTTAATAGAAGTATATAATAAAATACTTATGTATGTATACACTTTTGTTGTTTATTTGTTTTAATAAAAGAAATCTATTACCAGAAACACTGCGTATTTACGGAAGAAGGTGGTGTTTTGCAAACAGCACGCTTTAGCAGTGTGTCACACAAAATGATTTTTTTATTATTTTTCTTTTAATTTTTTGTATAAAAAAATAATCACGATTTGCTTTTTTTTCATGAAAACAAAAGCATCAGCGAAATAAACGAAATTAGAAAAATGAATGAACAACGGAAAACATAAAGTTAAAATGCATTTAAAAGCAAAATGTACAACAACAGTATATACTCGTGCAACAACAAGTGAAATACTTAAAAATAAAAAACGTATAAATGAAAACAAAAGAGATTATTGCTTAAATATACATACTCGTACATATGTGTGTACATATGTAATATATAAATGTACATAGAAAACTTGATACAGGAAATGCAGCAAAAAATAGACACTGAAATAGACAATTAAACAAAAAGATTTAATTTTTGCAAAAAGGAAAAAAAAATAACAATAAAACAAAAAAAACAAAAAATTCATACACACTTTTATTGGCATCAAATCATCAACCAGATTGTTTTTTACGGATAAATTAGACAATTTAATAGAGAAACGATATCAAGACAAAAGCTCTTTGTTGTCCGCTTACACATTGTTGTCTTCTGTTGTGTTGTGTCTTTTCTTTATGTGGCTGGCAGGTGTTTGAAAAAGCTTCAGAGATTTTGTAACAGTTTTCTGACGTTTGATTTGTCTGAAGGAAATTCGACAATTAAAATCTTAAAGTAAGGAAAATGTTATTTTCTAAATTAAATTAAACTGATTTGACTTTAAGCCAAATAATGGAAAATTTTTTCTGGGGCCTGTTACACACGTAGAGAACAAATATATGGTTGACACAACAATAACTTAAAGGCAACATATTGTTGTTGAATTCTATGATATTCTAAAGGCAACATATTGTTGTGGAATTATATGATTGTTGCTGATATTACTATATAGAGAACAGATATATGGTTGACACAACAATAACCTAAAGGCAACATATTGTTGTTGAATTCTATGATATTCTAAAGGCAACATATTGTTGTGGAATTATATGATTGTTGTTGATATTACTATATAGAGAACAGATATATGGTTGACACAACAATAACCTAAAGGCAACATATTGTTGTTGAATTCTATGATATTCTAAAGGCAACATATTATTGTGGAATTATATGATTGTTGCTGATATTACTATATAGAGAACAGATATATGGTTGACACAACAATAACCTAAAGGTAACATATTGTTGTTGAATTCTATGATATTCTAAAGGCAACATATTATTGTGGAATTATATGATTGTTGCTGATCTTACTATATTGTTATATTTAAAACGCCATTGACATGATTCCCTATACACGCAAAGAAAAACAAGCAGTTCAAAATATGATTACAGCATCATAACATTGAGATTCTAGCACGAAGGAAGGCATAGATATCTAGACAGACTGGCCATGCTGACATTGGAAGAAAGCAGCAAATACGACAGGAAATGTTACATAGTTGGCAGTCTAGATGGAGTACTGACACTAGGGGCAGAAATATATACATATGTACATATATAATAATATAAAGGACAAGCAATTTAATTTATCTGATAAGCAATCAAATGAAAGAAAATTGTTTTATGTATTGATAGTAATATTAAAAACCTCAGATACTAATATATGTATGTCCAATGTCCAATTGGTAATCAAGTTTTTCGATTTGATAATTTTTATTATTTTGCATTGCTTGATCCCTCATAAAGGAAGTATGAAGGAAAAATCGGCGCCGAAGTCCGGACAATGCTATCAAAAAAATTTTATTATGCGGGAGCTATTTCGGTAAAAACCTATTGAGCAATCTGATGGTGGCAACGGTATCCCTTCTTCGAAGCCGAGTGTGGCCGCCAAAATTAAGTATATTACGCGCAAGAGGGTTTGGATGAAGTTCCAGTTTACTGACATACCTTGTCGCATACTTAAAAAATTCCTCTTTTACCAGTGGAACACTCAGATCCTTATGAATTCGTGATTTTTTTACGCACCATGGAGCTGTAGAAATCGTTCGAAGAATTTAGTTTTGTCGCCTTTCGATTTTTTCAATATTTGACGCTGAGGTGGTGCCTTATAATTGAATTCCCTAGCACCATATAGGTTTTAGAATTGCATAGTATAACAGAAGTTTGCAATCCAACTTCAATGCCGAATTTCTGCCCATAAGCCAATTTAGTTGCGCTGCTTTTAGTTTCAACTCAGTGACTTTTGCTTCAATGTGAGACTTCCAATATAATGATAGTGGAGTAAACGATTTTAAAAAGGGTAATTCGCCGCGAGTTGTTACAACAATATTCCAAATTGCCTTTTCTCTGCGTGTGTCAAAAAAAATCCCAGCCATTCGAAGTCTCTTGTCAGTTCAGCTGAAAGAGGGCTGCAAGTGCAGAAAGTGTGAGTGTGTTAGTAAAAAACTTGAATGTGTTGAGTTTGTCCAACTTGCACCTGCTCGTGTAAACACTGTGTTAGTAGTTTATAGTACATTTCCATTATAAGTCTGTGGTCAGACAGAACGATTTTAATTACCGAACTTTTTAGCAATTTTCTTTTGGAATTGCTTTGTTGTCCACACACAAAAACTTCTTTCGGCAATTCTTGAGCAATTCTCTACCTTTTGCTTTATGCAATTTACATTGTATATGCACATACACATACACACATGAGAGAAAAGTAAGGAATTGCTGAGAACTGCAGAGCACCGGCAATTCTTTTTCCCTTCTTATTCCCCTCACCGAAAGCTTCTATAAAGTCAAGAATTGCCCAACTAAAGTTGCTGTGTGTGACCATACACTAAGCAAATTAAGTTGATTTGAGGAAATAATTTCGAAGTGTTTCCATTATGGTGTTAGTAATTTTCTCTTCGAATTTTCGAAATCAGTTTGGCGTTTGTATTGTTTTATTGTATTTTATAATAGGGAAAACAAAAATTGAGTGAACTTTGTTCAAAACGTTGTTTCATTCGGAGATAAAACGGGATTAAACACCAATAAAATAATAATTCATGTGTTCTGTTTGGCGGCAAGATATTGAACATTGTGCCAGGACGCGTATACCGAGAAAAGCGTAAATGAAGCCTTGAAGTTGTTTTCCTTATACGAAGACATGGGGATAAGAAAGGAACGCATCCTTATTATATTGGCTTCAACGTCGGAGGGTAGCCAAGCCGCAAAAATTTCAGAAACCAAGCAAAATGTAAAGACTTTGCTTGTGTTAAAGCAAATGTAACACTGATTTCCCCATTCGTTGGCCGCATTCTTGATGGGCACGTTGCAAATAAAGATAAAAAACAATATGAAGGAAGGTCCAAGACTGTTTACAAATATTATGAAAAATTTAAATATCAGACTGTGGTTATGAGTGCGTACTTTGGAAATATTGGAGAAATTAATGCACTAGCCGGCTGTAGGCTGCTTATATTTTCCTACTTAAAGAACTCGAAAATGATGCCGATGGGGTTAGGCCCCAATTAAATAAAGCTCAAACAGAAATTCTTAAACTGGGAAAAATTACCCTTGATGAACCCACCTGTAGATATTTACTTAATGAAGACGCTGTGACTACACACAAGCTTTCGAACGGAATTCGTAAATTTGCTGTAGATGTCATTACTTTGGAGAATCTAATTCGCAAACAAATAAAATAGTTACATACGAATTTTTATATATTTTATTGGTACAGGGTTAAGCGTTTAATAGTAATTGAAATATAAATACTTTTTATCATAATCTTGTTTTTTGTATACGAGGAAGTAAAAGGGTTTTCATACAATTAGAAAAAGATTACTAGTATTGCAGAATAATAAAAAAAACCTATAAAAATCTAAAATAACATTGACAACAAATGTTTTTTCCACTTCATCAAGAAATAAAATCAGCCATTGTAATTCTTATTTAAATGTCAATTTTTCGAATTGTAACTCACTAATAATGGATGCCCTAAGGTTGTATTTGTAAGAATACCAGCAGAGCAGTGCTGCGTAGACAAATTTCGACTTATTTCGAAACAAATTAAGTCATTTGAGATTATTTGATCATATGAAAAGTGTATGGAAAATAATGTCACAAATTACTTAATTTGGGAAAATGAAATGATCACGTATATGGAAACGTACTAAAAGCTATCAGTTGTTCAGGTGGCACAAACTACTAAGAAGTTAGATTTCACAGACTCAACTAACTAGCTATTCTTAAAACATTCTGAATTCTCTTCTGTCTCTGAATACTTCAGTAAATATAAATACCGCCTTGCAAAATGAATGACACAAATAAAAAAACGTGATATAATCATAATAAACAGCCAGCACACGCTTAAAATAATTCCTTAAACCAATTTATGGACACAACAACCGACATCAGGTTTTTAAAAAGAAATGCGGTAATATAAAATTGTCATTAATTTTAAAACAATAACTGTGTTTGGACAACAATAAATAAGATTTCAAAAATAACAAAAAGAAAAATGTTAATAATTTTATAAATGTGATTCGCCATTTTTGGCAACAAATTGTTACAGTTGCAAATCAAAAGCGCGATTTGTGACAATCTTGCGAAAACAAAAGTTTTATTATATGTTTTATTTATTTATATATATTTTTTTTATTATTTATTATTAAGACTTCAAAATCAGATAAAATGGCAAAAACCACTTCGAAACAAAAAATGTTCAAAAACAATAAATAAATTAATAAATACCGCAACAAACGACGACCAGTTGGATATGGGTGGGTGCATTAAAACCGGAGCGTATAAAAAACGACCATCGAATTATAAACTGACACTGAACATGATAATGAAACTATTTGAATGCTAAAGCAGAGAGTAAACAAAATAAAGACAAAAACCAAATGTTAAGATTTAATAAACAAGGTAATCAGCCAACAAATTGTTTAAGCAAATTATTGCAAAATTAAATTATATTACATAACAACAATTTTCCGATAAAAATACTCGTAATAGGAATTTTCAGCTGGAAAACACACGTAAAATAAAAAATATGGTTGATATAACAATATTTTAAAGGCAAAATAGTATTGTTGAATTATATGGCTGAACACAACCACATAATATGGTTTCAGTCTGAAATTTTTTATAAAATTAAGTACAGCCAAGAACCAAAATTATACCATATAACCATATATTTGGTAAAAGTCGTAATATTTGTCTCATGACGAATACTGTTAAGGTAAAAATTAATTTTCAACTGTCATATCCAACCGTATAATATTATCATCCCCAACCATATTATAGAAAAGTTTCAAATTCTATTGTCACAATCTATCGTACTGGAGTTGAAGGTCACAATATTAAATGATTACATAATTTATAAAATAAAATGTTTTTAATATATTAAATATATTTTTACCAATAAATATTTTTAAAACTTGATTACAAATGATCGAATTTTACAAAATCTTGATGATGGAGATTGATTGATTATTTAACGCTCTGGTTAATTTATGGGCAAATTTTATAAATGAAAAATTTTGGCAGATATGAAAAAATACATGAGGAATTCCATATTAAAAAAACAGACGTAAAAACATATCGTCTGTGAGCGCCTTAAGTAATTAAATTGTTTCTTTTTTGTTTTTTAAAACAAAATAATATTCACGAAAATTATTTTTCAATCTTTTGCTTTACTGTAAAATCAGCTGAACTTTCTCACAGAAAAAGTAATTGTAAATTATTTGCTACAGAAAAGAACGTCACAAAACGGCAACTGAAAGTAAAAACTAATGAGGCCTTAAGTCATCGAAAAATTTTCTTTAACTTTTGTTAACGAAATGACAAAATAATTCTTTAGAAATTTTGTAACCGGAAAATGTTTGATTATGAATTATGTTATCAAAAAACATTCTCCTGACGTTTTTTTAGTTTATAAGTAAAAAAAATCCAAAGAACAAAAAAAAAAAAAAAATGGGATGGTGTTTTAATCCTTTTTATTAAGATTTTATATTTTTATTTTATCTGGAACTAGTACTCAGGGGATGGCCCCTACATATGCAGCACATTGTACTGGAACAAGGAAAATAGGTTATAATGAGGACAACGATGAAAAAAGACAAAAAAAAAAAAAAAAAGAAACACGTGTACACATATTGCTACCTATTGTATATCACATATATTATATATTGTAATCATTTAAAAACAATTGTGTTAATTACAGATTTTCTATTCAAAAATTTTGTTAAAAAAATATTATAGGAAAAATATCTAGTACAAATTTAGGTGACCAAAAATGTTCTTAAGTTAATTCGCATCCTAGGCGAAAGAAAATTGATTTGGGTTTTTTCTAACTTTGTTCTATGCGTACGATGTGTCAAAATTCAATTGAAATACATAAGTACATGTGAACGAATAATAGTGACGTAGACAAATTAAAATTGATTCGAAGGTGAGTGATTAGCTTTCTTTCGCAAACATTTTCATTCGATATCGCCGAACAGGCTGACTATCTAAAAAAATTGTATTAATATATTTTGTATAAAAAAAATATTTTGGCTTGTTAAAAGTACACTTGTGTTGTTGCATATCGTTGAAATTTATGATTTTTTAAGCTCCTGATCCATGTTTTTATGATATGTAAAAAAATATTTCTAACATAAATATGATGTTAGATAAAGTCACTTAATATTTTGCTGCAGCTTGATTTCGAAGGAGACGGCAATAAGTCAATAAGAAAAAGATAGAAAAAAAAAAATGAAAAGTTTTCAGCCAACAGTCTGCCAAATGGTGCTAAAACAAACGACACCAATTTTCTATAAACAACCATCGATTAAAAATATCTATTGTCCGCATGTGCTTGTCCGGCTGGTTGGCCCGTTTAATCAGTTTTTAGAAAAAATGTCACATGTTTCATTCTAAAAACAGCTCGACTACACAGCCAATAAAATCTAAAAATAGCATTAGAAAAACTTACATTCTGTGGGACACTCACGTCCCAATTTATGGGTTTGGTTGGTGGGTTTCACATTTAGCCGTCGTTGACAATAATCTTTGCTGCTGTTGTGTTGTGGCAAGAATTACGAGTACACTTTGAAAACCTTTGAAAAATACAAACACATTTAGTTTTGCGAATGTGAAGAACACGTTTATTGGTAAAGTTTAAAAATAAAGGCTTAAAAAGAGGACGTTTAGAAACGTTTGTTCAGACAATGACTGCACTTACATATTCGTATGCAACTGCATGTGTGTAGACAGTCAGATGTTTGAAGTGCAGTCTTTAACACTAGAAGGAAATCAATACTCACTCATTGTTCATATTTTGTAATGTGAGCAGAATGCATTGATTGTTGTTGCCAGCAGGTGATGATGAGTTCAATAAAGTATGCAAACCATTAACTCTTTAAAAATGTTTCTTTTGCTTGTTTACTTCATTAAAGGGTTGGCTACTCATTGCTTTTGTCATAAGTAGGGTGGTGTAACGACACCACTAGGGTATCGATACTTATACTCTACGCGGTATCGATCGCAATTTATCGATACCTAGTTGTCATTGAGGTAAAAGCATCGATACATCCCTGTATCAGTCAATTTCCTTATATGCTTAGATATATACGTTTATACTTGGTTTTAAGTTCATCTTGTATCTGGTGTTGTTCATTATACTTTTCAAACTCTTACTGCCTTATTTATAAAAATTTTCAGCTGTTATTGCACTGATTTCTATACACAATTTTTACAAAAGGATGAAATTTTAAGTACAAGCAAAAATTGGGTTTCTAATTTTACTAGATAAACATATGGACCAAAACAATGAAATTCATATAGTGAGATAGTTTTTTTTTATCTTGGACCAGTACTCAGGGGATAGCCCCTACATATGCAGTGCATTGTACTGGAACTAAGGAAATAGATTATGAGGATGAAGGAGGGAGTAATGTTTTGAGCACACGGAACGACCAAAACAAACGTTATCACAGCATTTAAAGTAGTGAAATTAAATTAGTTTTTACAAATTTTATATACGTACATATGTAGGAGGTCTGATAAAAAATAACCGTTATTTTAACTTTTGTTCAAAAAGTGTTCATTTATTCATCAATAACTATCTTATCCCTTTTAAAGTAATCCCCCTCAGATATAGTTTACTTATGCCAGCATTTTTTCCTATCCTCGAAACACTTTTGAAACGCACTTTTTGGTATCACCAACAGCTTCTGTTTCGATTTTTCTTTCATCTCCTCAATTGTAACAAAACCCTTCCTTTTCCTTTCAGTTTTGGGAAGAGGAAAAAGTCAGCGGGGGCCAAGTCGAGTGAATACGGTTGTTGAGGCATGATAACGGTTTTGTGTTTGGCCATAAACTCACACACAAGCATCGATGTGTGAGCTGGTGCGTTATCATGGTGAGAAATCCATGATAGGGTTTTCCACAATTCTGTGCTATTCTGACGAATTACTTCACGTAAACGGCGCATAACTTCAAGGTAGTATTCCTTGTTGACCGTACGACCTTGTCGGAAGAATTCATGATGCACTACGCCATTGCAGTCAAAGAAAACAGTGAGCAAAGCCTTCACATTTGACCAAACTTGACGAGCTGTTTTTCATTGGGATGATTGGGCTTTGGTTTCAATGTCATAGCCATACAGCCATGATTCCTCACCAGTTATGACCTTTTTGAGGAAATCTGGATCGTCATTGACAATGTTAAACAGCTCCTGAGCAATGTCCATGCGATGTTGTTTTTGCTAAAAATTTTTGCAAACTTCGCTGCCGTACGTTTCATGCCTAATGCATCCGTAAAAATTGCTTGCCTGAGCTGAACGATATGTCAACATCATCAGCAACCTCTCTGATAGTGATTCGACGATCGTCCAATATCATGTTCTTCACTGCTTCAATGTTTTCATTGGTTGTTGACTTGCTCGGGCAACCAGGACGAGCATCGCCATTGACACCTTTTCGGCCTTCCTTACACTGGTTGTACCACAATTGAACTTGTGTTCTGCTCATAGTAGATTCCGTGCATATTTAATTTAATTTTTTACACAAAATTTAATACAGTTTCATTCGTCTGGGTCAAGTTCAATCCTGGCTTTAGCCAAGAAATGTTTTTATTTTTTAGTTATAACAATAATTGGCGCGATCAATAACTACTGATCAAAGAAGGCAGGAAAAAATAATTGAATACACTAAAGCTGGGGGACAAATAACTGTTTCGCAGTCGCTTCACTGCTAATCAGCATGAAACAAATATTAGAACTTTTACCAAATATATGGTTATATGAGGTGTGTTCATTTACTTTACTAGTAAAAATTAGCAACGAGAGAGTAACAAGAAAATTTTCAAAATTACTCTCAAAAATGTGAAAAAGTAAATGAACACTTTACTAGCAAAAATTTGCAAGGTAGAGTAGTGTTGTTGTGTATAGGTATATATAAGTACTTAATAACTACCATTATATCCTTTGGACAAATTATACATATATGAATGTTATTATAAAAATAATGTGATTATGGTCATTTATATTCAGCATTGTCTTGACTGGTGTTTTTCGTAATAGAATAATGAAAAGTTTTACAATTTTATTTAATCTAGGACTAGGCATAGTGGAAATACACTAAGCACTATAAGGGTGATTAGCTACTTTTGAATAAAATATCTATTTTCAAATAGCATCCCATACACGTTTCACTTCAATTCGTAACTGAGTCGGTCGTTGTGCAATTCAAGAAGTAGTTTTTTTTTGCAAGGAGACCGTTAATAATTTTTAAAATTGTCTTTAATTTCATTAAATCTGATAGTTGAATGAAAATCTTCCTATTCAGTTTATGAAGTGTGTGGCCAAGAATCAATTCAATTGAAAGACTCAATTAACAATTGAATTGAAATGTGTATGGGCTGCTTTATACGTTATAACAGCCTGCATTTTCATTTTTATTTGAAATTAATTTCAAATTGTAAAGTACCGAATAGCTAGGTACTCATAATATTTACGATACTAAAAATAATAGTTGGTCTGTAAAAATTAAAGAAACAAAAACATTTCAGAGGTTAAAACTACAAAAATATTAATATAATTAAAAATGGAAGGTGTCTAAGTGTCTATTTAATTGCTTTCCTAAAAGTTTTAAACACATTCAAGCAAGTAAATTTGCCGGAACATCCTTTGCCATTGATGCGCTACATACTGTGTTGCTTAGTTCATTGCCACTAGACGTCTTATTTTAACTCTGTTGTTCCTAAGTTACACAAAAATCAATTTGTTATCTTTTTAATACTTATACTCGTTTTAAAAGTTTACATACACTTACAATTTCTTAAATTTTTCAAAATATTTTCATTTTTAACTTAATTTAGAAATATTGTTTTGTAAACACAAACGCAAAACAGCTGTTTGAATAATTATTGCAAATAAAAATTTTACTTGCAAAAACTTGCAAGAATTTTTCTGTCTCTCAATTTTGTACGCTCTTTTGACGCTCTCTCGTTGCAAATTTTTTGGGTTAATGAACGCTTTCTAGTAAAAATTGTTACAAATTTGTGAAAATTTTTAGTAAATGAACACACCTATGGTATAATTTTGGTTCTTGGCTGTACTTAATTTTGTAAAAAATGTCAGACTGAAACCATATTATGTGCTTGTGTTCAACCATATAATTCAGCAATACTATTTTGCCCTTAAAATATTGTCATATCTACCAATTTTTTTATTCTACGTGTATACCCCCGATTCTAATGATGGTCCCATTTACACGGATTGAACGGATATATTTTATAAAACTTTGAAAACAAACAAAATTATTGTAAAAATAGTGCCGAAGTCAGTTTTTTGTTTGTAAGTAAGAAACGAGTATTTCTGACCGATACGAGTATTTTTGTGCGACACCTACTCGTACTTAGTGCTCGGCAATAAAGTTTCGATAGCAAAAGTACTTGGTATCGAAAAAGAAGTATTGAGTATTTACTTGTATTTACTCATATCGTTTCATCCCTAGTCATAAATAAGTCATAGCGTTTTTTTCCTTTTTCTTTTTTGAAGTATTGCCAGTCAAAGCTTTCTTTATGATTTAATCGTGAGCAAGAAATTTTCGAACCATAGCCAAAATCTTAGTTAAAATGCAGTTGTATGCCATTCACTTAAATTAGTTTTGGAATTCTTTAATGTAGCTTAGATTTATGCATTCGTTATAAAATTATTCTTTGCTTTTAGTTCTCAAACATTTTTGTGACCCAACCTGTAACAGTTCTCCCTCAAAGCGTTAAAGCATTAAATATTCAATATCATAACAATGTGTTTAAAAGCCTTAGGCAAAACAGAATGAAAAAAACCTTCAACGACAAATAGAAAAATCCGCTTAAGATAATCAGCCAACAAAAGAAAAAACATGACATGTTTCTTGCTCCCCTCCCCCTCCCCCTCCCGTAACCCGTTTGAGTCAAATAAAATAAGTTGACATACCTTGCTTGCATTTATGCACAATTTGTATAGATTAATTCAACACGTGGTTTAAGAATAACACGACTTTTTCTTTAAATGAAGGTACATATTTAATTCATATTTCTGGCGTGAGTGTATGTGTACATGTGCATGTATACGAGCGCACATACATATGTAGAAGGCTTTTGTGTAAAGACTGTTTTAGTAGCGACTTAATCTAATTAATTAAATGTGATGAAAGATAATAAGGATTAATTTTTTTTTTTTTTTTTGGCAGTTTAACTGAGCTTAGTAACAATATGTTGACATTAATGTAATAAAAGTCCAATAATGAAAACCTTAAATGCTCTTAAATGATTAATTTTTTCTTTTCGTTCATTTATTTATTGAATCTTCAATATATGAACTAACAATAAGTATTCAAATTTTTATATGTTTTTAATATAGAGTTGAAAGTTTTGCGTAATTATTTTTATCTTTTTTTTTCTTTTTTTTTTTATCTTGGACCAGTACTCAGGGGATGATGCATTGTACTGGAACCAGGAAAATAGGTTGGGGGGAAAGAGGAAGTAGTGTTTGTGGACATTAAACTTTAACAATAACAACACGAAAGACTAAATCAAACTCTATTACAGCATTTAAAATGTTGGAACTAAATTAGTTAAAACTGATCAGTGCCCGGTGTATATACCTTCGACACTGCTCAGATTAAAAAAATTTTGTCCAACACCTTCCACACTACAAGGTAATGAAATGCGGAGATTAGGTGTTTTCTGTAGCCTATTTTTTAAAACAGTAAAGAATTTGAAATTTTATTCATAAAATTTAATTTCTTGGACGGATATTTAGCCTCCCCGAATCCAAAAATATTTTTGGTATTCAGACCGTTCACAAAGCCTTTCAAAAGAAAAAGACAGAATATTTAAAATCGCTTCTAAAATGGAAAGATATTTTGCTTTATCTTCTAGCCCTTATGGGGTAACTTTCGGATTTAAAACTATCCTATGTTGATTTTCGGACTTTGGAATATCGAGATGCCAAATTTCATATTAATCGGTTGAGTGGCTTGGATGTGAAATGGTAACAGACTTACTTTCACATTAAATAGATTTTGCTAATTACGTTTTACGTCAATCATATTTGAGATTTTTAAACTAGACAGCTGCAAAATATAAACAGACAAACAATGGAGCGATATATACTCGGCAAGAGCGTGGTATAAACAATTGTGTCGCCGCGCTCAACGCGAAATTGGTAGTATATTTGGTATATAATGGTGTCGCGCTGTACAACCATTATCGCTAAAGGCACGTTTACACGGTAACACAAGATAGTATTTAAATTTTGCGGTAATTTTAAAAACCAATAATGAATAATATTTGAACAATTAATGTGCTGTTTATTAAAAAAAACTATTTAAAATTTTTCTTTGATGAAAGAAGCAGATGAGAAGACAAGGCTTCTTCTGTCAGCATATTATTAGTTTGTGTAGCATACTTTTAGGCGGGTTGAATAGAAAATTTTCACAAATTAAATTTACTAGTTAAGGACAACAAATTAAGGGCTCGTTATGCGAGAGTTGATGTTAGAAAAACTTAACGTACGGCCATTTGTATAGTTATAGAAATTTAAAAAATGTACCTCATGTCAACAAAAAATAGACAAAACATTGCACAGCATAGTTGTGTTCGTGTTGAGCTTTTCAACATAGTGATGGGCATTTTTAAGTTAGTTTTCGCACTTGCAACTGTCAAAACGGTACCAATTGGCTTCAATAGATAAAAAGTTTATGTTTAAAGAAATAGTTGTATACATAGTTACATTTCTATTGTCATTATTCAAACTTAATCCATTTTATTAAATAGTATTCTTATAATTATTATGATAAAAATAAACTGAAAATTATAATATTTTTGCATCACTAGAAAAGCACCAAAACAGGGTAAA
Organism: Thecocarcelia acutangulata; assembly: GCA_914767995.1. Classification (NCBI taxonomy): domain Eukaryota; kingdom Metazoa; phylum Arthropoda; class Insecta; order Diptera; family Tachinidae; genus Thecocarcelia; species Thecocarcelia acutangulata. Next base: position 18,043,785 of record OU612097.1, read on the forward strand.
TATGCCAGAATACTATCTCTCATATAAGAGATCCAGCACTGGTCTACGAATGGCATGTAACAACGGCATCAAATTCTATTTTAAACAGGTTGAGACGTTCCGGCAACGTCACAGTTAATTTCAGTAAGCACTTACATTATTAATGTATTTTTAAATACTAACGACCGTTCCATAAAAGAGCGGGGACTTTTGGATAATTGTACCTTAACTGTATTTTAACTTTTATACATAACAAATAAGAGTGTGATTTATTCGGCTGGGGAAGGGAGGGGTATAAAAATACCAGAACCAAAATGGTATTATATCCATAGATGCCAGATAAATCTGGCAAAGTAAACTTTCCGTTCTGAAAGCTGTGTAAGTTTGCCTTGAATGGTTTGCGCATACATATAGCTTGGCATGTTGCGACTTTTTTTTAAGTTGTAGTTTTTTTTTAACATTAATCCCTGTTATACGTCTATATAAAAAAAGGTATCGTTGTGAGGGAAAACTCGTTATTTTGCGCGAAAAAACTATGGCGCTGTTACCATATAGACGTTTTTTAATTTTGTTTTGATTCCTATTCGGCTCTTTAATCTCTAAAGCTAAGTACTGTGATCGTCATTTCGTGCGAAATGTTGTCAAAACTCTATACAAAGAAAACTTGTTTGAAATATCTATGAAATAATGTAGCTGAAGTAGTACTCTGTTTAATTTGTGAAAAACTTATGAAATGTTTCTGGCAACATTATGTTGTAATTGTGAAACAAGATGAGCGACACTTATTTCGCGCGAAATTTCAAACACCAGCTGCAAAATTTTTTGTTTGCTAAAAATTCTTCTATTTCAATTGTAAATTTCTAAAATGGAAAAAGAACTTAATATAATAACAAATGAAAAAGGAAAGATAAAAATTAGTGAAACAGAAAAGCGTCATATCTGGAATAAGTAAAAAAATGCATACCAACCGGAACGCAATCAGATCATCTTGGAGAGAAATTGCGATTGAAGTTGTATGTTATATGGTTATATGGTTTTTTATTTACATTTGTAACACAATGTTATAGGCAAAAATGCCATATTTTCCTACTGAAATTATTAATGTTGCTCAACATCGTTCATAGCTTTGAACAAAGTACTTACCTTAAGTTAGGTATTGGCAAATAATTGTACAGTTTACTTGTAAACGGCTTTAAAAAATTATAAAATCGCCACGTTAGGTGAAGAAGTCTGGCAGCCCTACCAGCGTGTGCATTATATTTCACCACGGTGAAATCTTACCACTGTTACACTGTTGTAGTTTTTTTTTTTTTTAACATTAATCCCTGCTGTAAACGTCTATATAAAAAAAGGTAACGTTGTGAGGCAAAATCCGTTATTTTGCGCGAAAAAACTATGGCGGTGTTACCATATAGATGTTTTTTAATTTTGTTTTGAGTCCTATTCGGCTCTTTAATCTCTAAAGCTAAGTACTGTGATCGTCATTTCGTGCGAAATGATGTCAAAGCTCTATATAAAGAAAACTTGTTTGATATATCTATGAAACAATGTTGCTGAAGTGGTACTCTGTTGAATTTGTGAACAACTTATGAAATGTTTCTGGCAACATTATGTTGTAATTGTAAAACAATATGAGTGGCACTTATTTCGCGCGAAATTTCAAACACCAGCTGCTAAATTTTTTGTTCTCTAAAAATTCTTCTTTTTCAATTGTAAATTTCTAAAATGGAAAAAGAACTTAATTTAATAACAAATGAAAAAGAAAATATAAAAATTAGTGAAACGGAAAAGCGTCATATCTGGAATAAGAGAAAAATGCATAGCAACCGGAACGCAATGAAATCATCTTGGAGAGAAATTGCGATTGAAGTTGTATGTTATATGGTTATATGGTTTTTATTTACATTTGTAACACAATGTGGTATACCTAAAACCATGAAATTTGCCTAAAACGCGAAATAGGCAAAAATGCCATATTTTCCTACTGAAATTATTAATGTTGCTCAACATCTTTCATAGCTTTGAACAAAGTACTTACCTTAAGTTAGGTATTGGCAAATTTTTGTACAGTTTACTTGTAAACGCATTATATGTGTCATTGCGGCTTTAAAAAATTATAAAATCGCCAAGTTAGGTGAAGAAGTCTGGCAGCCCTCCCAGCATGTGCATTATTCTTCACCACGATGAAATATTACCACTGCTGTGATTTGAAAATGTGCTGTGAACTTATTTGCAGGAAATGAAAACACTGAATTTAAGTTGTCTTGACTAATAGGTGCAGGCCTTGACTAAACATGAAATTCAACTCACCTTCCACCAAATAAATTTTCCATCAAAAAGGCGACACAATTCAAGTGTAAATGAAGTCACATATTGTTAAGCATAATTTTATTTAAACAATTTTTATTCAGTTTCGAAACTGGTTTCTCAAAAATTTTGCTTTTCTTTGACCATTTTGGGTTCGTTAAAGCGTGTCTGAATAAGTTTGTGCCTCAGCACACTTTATTAACTCTGTCATATGGATGTGTGTGATTATGTCTGTCTTTAGCGTATAGGCTTGTTTGTTACCTTTAAAGCCAACGGACTTAGCCAACTTAATGGACAGACGGCTCGAGCGAGAGTGTAGGTGTTGATTATTACTTTTATTATTTGTTTCGGCTTCTGTTTGTGACGCCGGATTTGTTGCAGCTAAAGAAAAGCTAAACAAATAGTGGTCAAAGGAGTTGCAAGACCAGGAGGGGAATACTCACAATTTGTTAATGAAAGTAATGAATGTGTGCGATCTTATTCATGGCTGTAATAAGAAATTATGGAATAGTTTGTTTTCATTTTTTTTTTTTTGTAGTGTTTTTATTTTTTTTTTTTTTTTTTAACAGGAGTTCAATTTAAGCCCAAATTTTTTTAAATATTTTTAGTTTCTTTATGCCGGACATTTACGTTTATGTGAATGCATTAAAGCTTTACTGATTGTCATTTAGTTTGAAACTATTTAAACATGTCATGATTATGTGGAATATATTGAATGATCCAAAATGGGGGGAAAAGAAAACTTAACAACATTAATTAAAACTTGATGATTGTGATGATTAGCGATACGATAACAGAGACAAAAACAAGAGACAACTGATTAAAGTTTTTAATAAACTTGACATGATTTTTCTAAGCTTACTTTATACGATGAGCAGCAACCAGCAACATTTTTGCGCTGGGGAAACATTGAAAAGAGGAAATTTTCTTTACAGTTGCACAATTTGTTACAATAAATTTCAATTTTATTGAAACTCTCTTATCCAGTTGCCAGTCACCAGAGGACAATAAATTTACTTTGCCAACTCTAGTGGTGCAAGGAAAAAATATGCTGGCAATGAACGCAAGTTCCAAAGCTGCGGCTGGGCCTAAGCCAAAGAAAGCACACATCGTTAGCATTTTTTTTTATCACTCTAGTTGGTTGAGTTTGGCTAGTGTTTACTTGCAGTTGTTGGTGCTGTTGTTGTTGTGGAAATTGCTAATAATTTTCCAACAATTTGAAATTGTAAATGACAGTGTCATCGATTAGAAATCAAGTAATTATCACAATATGGCACTTGTTATTCTTGGCTGGATGGCAAGACAAACAGCGAGCAAGACACGCAGGCAAATGGACAGACAGACAGACAGACAGTTGCATCTAATAAACTTCAGTTTTAAGCTAGAAAGCTTTTTTCGTACTACATATTTGTAATTACTTGATTTTAACCATAAAACTCAAAGAGGTGCCAATGTAGACTTTAGAGCCGTCATCACCAGCCGGCCGACCATTGAGACAACACGTTGGCTTTCTTGTTTAATATATTTTTCATTTTCTTTCTGGCTTTCCTTTCCAATATTTTCTAAGCTGGAGACTATTATTCCCCTCCTCCTTGTTTAATTTTGTGTTTATTTTGCAGAAAGCTTTAAGCCATTTGAATGGTTTCCAATACTGTTGCTTTTTTGCGCTTTGTTAATAATTTATGGGATTTTAAGAATCATTTTATTCGAGCAAATGCGTTTAAGAATAATTGTCATGCTTAAGGCATGTTGTTTGACTTGCACATTTACCACTTTTTTTACACAATCTTAGTTTTGGTGTTTGGAAAATGCTTTGAAAAACTTATGCATAAAAACTAAATAAATCGTATTTAAGCTTTCAAAGTGTTAAATTGTGTCTTTGCGTTTGGAAAAAACGAGCTGCATGACTGCTTGGCCGGCAGTTGCAGGCAATCGTAATATATTGGTAATTTAAAAAATTTGTTTAAACTAAACATTTATGGGCTGTTTTTGCCTCTAATAAGATGGTAAATTTTCAAAAGAACGAAAAAACTAGAAAACACGACCGTCAATTCAAAAAAAAAAAAAAAAAATGTTGAGGGCAATAGAGTATGGAAAATGGTTGACAGTCACCAGGCGACTTCAAAAACAACTTAAGAAATTGCATTAAATACAATATTGCTGAAACATGTTGCTAGCACATATTTTTGAAGGATAAAGCCTAGTATTGAGATTGAATGTGCGGAAATTTTTCAGCAACATTACTTATTTTGTACCAAAAAATTGAGATGTACTCAGTGTTGTGTATTTTTTCTCTTATTCATGTTTCATTTTTAATTTTAAATATACATGTATTTATTTCGTGCGAAAAAAGCTTTGCTTATGTTATTTCGCAGCTGAAAAAACAAATAGTCCCAGAAACAATTTTAAATTAAAGCATTTAGTGTGTTTTCCGCTTTAAAAACTCAGTACTACATTTCTAAACTTATTTCGCAAATATTTTATACGAAACACTTTTGTATGCAATTTGAAAGAATTTCGCACGAAATAATGAACTCAATATTAGCCTTTAGCGCAAGAATAATATTTTATAATTATTTTTTCTTTATCCTAATTTTTCGACATTTTTCTTAAATTAAGATGAAATGATCTTCAAGCTTGAGGTCTTTTTTAAACATTTTTTTTTTTATAAAAAAGACCTCAAGCTTGAAGATCATTTCATCTTAATTTTATAATTATTAAAAATGTATTCTAATACAAGATAAAAACAAGAATTTAAAGCGAATTTTCGCTTTAAATTCTTGTCAATCAAATTTCCTTCGTTAAAGTTAGTTATATATGTAAAGAGCAAATCACAATACATAAACTGCTTGGAAAACATGATAAAATTTAACGCTTGTACAAACATTTTGCATCATTTATGCTAGTGTTTGCCTGTTTGTACAAGTATTTCAAGCAAGTTTACAGGAAAATCAAAATTTTTGGTTTTCGAATTGATGTTTGTCACATCGATTGTGTTATTAAGCGCAATAAATTTTGAACTTAAAGCTGAACGAGAATAAGAACAATATGTTTAGTATTCCAGCTATAAAACTTTTCGCTTAGGCTGCCATTTTAAATTCTATATATAATGTTTATATTGTTAAGAATATTTTATCACATCTAACCTAGTGTGCAGCTGCTGATCTGCTTGTTAAAAATGTACAACACCACACATTCACCCAAACAAGATAAAAATACATGATTTAAGGTACGTAAAATTTCAAGTAAATCGACTACAAATGATGTTGTTGTTTTTCTTGTATTCTAAGTATTCATTTTATTATTGTTTGTTGTTGTGACTTGCTTATTATTTGCAAGCATCTGTGTGAGTGTGTATATGCGAAAGAATTACATTTGTACATTATGAACCACTAGAAAATTCATGTCGTTTGTAGAAACTGATTAAGACGTATAAAAAGCAGGCGGGTCGGCAGCAAGCATTCAGTTTATTTTTAAGCTTTGAGCAAGATAATCAGAAAGTAAGCAAATCTAGTGTTTTAGTATACAGTATCACTAAGTGTAAATACAGTTGTGAATTATTTAAGTACTATATAACGAAAAAGTGTGAGTGTCATTATTTCATTTGCAATTGAAGAATCCGCAAAAGCGTTTTTGAGGCAAAAACGTAACAATATATTGTTAGTGTATATATGTACAATTTTCATTAGTATCACTATTAAATTTGTCAAGACAAAGCGAAAAACTTTGTTTATAGCAATAAACAAAATAAAAATTTGGAAGAAAAAAGTATATTTCCATAATAGCTTTAGTTTTGTAAACAATTCAGCAATTAGAAATATTTTTTCCCAAAGAAATACGACAGTATGTTATTTAGATAGAAATCAATTCATTATGCACTAAAATATAAAAAAAGCCCATTTATAATACTCGTATTTAGAAAGTAAAGCCCATAAGTTTTTGTAAAATTTCACTTAATAAAAGCGCCTCGGGTCTTATCTTGCTGCTTAAAAAGATTGCTAATAATACCTTTAATTTAGCTTTTAATTTAATAATATGTTCGCTACCAACAACATGTTGCAATGCTTATCATAAGCCTCCTTTCATTTATAAACGTGCTTTAAAGTCTTTAAAAAATATTTATCTTTTGTTATTAAATTAATAAATACATGATAATTAAGATTTGTTATCTCAAACATTTAGGGATCTCTAAATGGCTGCATATTTTTTCAAAGTACAAACAACACAACAACAACTCAATGTTGCTTTATTTGTCTGCAACAAATAGTTTTGACTTGTTAATGTCACGATTCAACATGATTCAATGAAGCAGTTACTTAAATGCCGTTTTAAGTCTTACGAATGCTAATATTTGTAGTCTTTTTGAAAGTTTTCTTTCGGTCTATTGTTTAAGCCACACCAAGTATTTTACACTTGATTGATTGTAAACGTGTGTTGTCAAAACACATAGAAAACTTTTGTTTATTCTCATTTTGAGCAACATTTTTTGTTTGTTTTTTTTTTATTTGCATCCGAAACGAGGTAGTTTTTGCTTTATGTATGCAACTGTCACGTTTCTTTGCTTTTTTTGCATGTTTTGTTTTATTTGGCAAAGTAAATGTTGCAAAAGAGGTTTGCAACACTGACAAGAAAATATTATAGAAAAATTTTTATATATTTAAATACAATTGTTGTATACATTTGTTTTAACCGGAATTTGGGGAATGTGTAACTAGTGTTAAGGCCGGGGCACATAGAATCCGTCGCACTAGGTTAGGTTAGGTTGTACAGGCCGCCAGTTTCATGAAACCAGACCACTTGAGTCCTCTTGGTCCCGTTGTGTTGCCTAAGGGAGAAGTGCTGCCTATGAGACTTACACTTCCCCCGACGGTACAGATTCGAAATCCATCGCACTATATCCATCTGACGTTGGCACAATCAGTCAGTACCTTGTTAACGGATATAAAATCAACTGCATTTTATTTTAATTTGATTAAAATCTTTTGATTTATTTTTCAGACACAGCACAGAAAATCTGACACAATTTATTTTTAATTTATTTTATTTTTTAACCAAAAACTAAATTAAAATATCTCTAGTATTATATGATGGGTTGGTATCATTCGTCTGGCTCAAATTAAATCCTGGCTAAAGCCAAGAAATATTTTTTTATTTTTAATTATAACAATAATTGCCGCGATCAATAACTCTTGATCAAATAAGACAGGAAAAACTAATTGAATACACTAAAGCAGGGGGACAACTAGCTGTTTCGTAGTCGCTACATTGCTCATCAGCACCCACTAGGATTCGAACTCAGTACCATACATGATGTATTCAAATTATTTTTTATTATTATTATTAATAATGTATGATGTAGTAAAATAGTTTGTTAGACTAAATACTCGTATTCTATAAAAATTGGCGGAAAATGTTAAGCAGCATTGATATTTTCTTATGAAATTATATTTTGACCCCATAAGTATGCAACGAATTTTTAATTTAATTGAGCTAAACTCATATGCTGTTGTAAATTGCCTTGCAGTAAAGCCTAGTATTGAGATTGAATGTGCGAAAAATTTTCAGCAACATTACTTATTTCGTGCGAAAAAATTGAGATGTACTCAGTGTTGTCTATTTTTTCTCTTATTCATGTTTCTTTTTTAATTTTCAGTAAACATGTTTATACTTCGCTTTGCTTATGTTATTTCGCAGCTGAAAAAACAAATATTCCCGGAAACAATTTTAAATGAAAACATGTTGCAGATACATATTGTGTGTTTTTTGCTTTAAAAACTTAGTAATACATTTCTAAATTTATTTCCAAGATATTTTATACTAAACACTTTTGTATGCAATTTGAAAGAGTTTCGCACGAAATAATGCTTAGGATTGAGATTGAATGTGCGAAAATTGTTCTGCAGCATTACTTATTTCGTACGAAAAAATTGAGATGTACTCAGTGTTGTCTATTTTTTCTCTTATTCATGTTTCAATTTTAATTTTAAGTAAACATGTATGTATTTCGTGTGAAAAAAGCTTTGCTTATGTTATTTCGCAACTGAAAAAACAAATAGTCCCAGAAACAATTTTAAATGAAAACATGTTGCAGATACATTTTGCGTGTTTTTCGCTTTAAAAACTCAGTACTACATTTCTAAACTTATTTTGCAGATATTTCATACTAAACACTTTTGTATGCAATTTGAAAGAATTTCGCACGAAATAATGAACTCAATATTAGCCTTTAGCCTTAATAAACAGAATAATGTTGCCAGCAACATTTTGGTTGCTTTCCGCTGCCTTTAGTCTTCAGTAAGTTTTTAATACATGTTCACAAACATGTTGAACAAAATACTATTTGTTTTATTCATTAAAAGATTTTATGTTTATTAAAGGCTTATTTGACAAATTTGTATGCAGAGCTAGAGAATTATTTTATATGTGTAAAACGATATTAATTTTTATAAAATTATAAAAAAATTTAATTAAATTTTTAGTCATACAAAATTTAATCAACATCTAAGCTTTTTCATTTTGCACAGTTCAATTGAAGCCTAAACCAAGAACAATACTTTTTAAGGCTCAAACAATAAATTAAAACTCTAACAAATCAAAAAGTCTAACATTAAAATAAAATAAAGGCCAGACAAAACCACAAGTCGAAAATCAAAAAGCTGCCGCAAAAAACAAATTCAAATATACAAATTTTTTTTTTGTTGAAGAGAAGAATCCCAAATAGCAGCCAACAAAGTATAGACAGTTACTTGTGGTTTTTTATGTTGCCAAGACTTTTTTGGCTGCTGCACCTCAAAGATCTTGTTAATTTTTGCAACATTTTGTAGACGCAGTCATTTTTCCAACACAAAATTATTTAACAAGCGAAAAAATTTAACTACTGTTAGAACGTGTAAAAAGAGTTTTAAAGTGCATTTGCTGCATTTTGATTGCTGGTAGAAAAAAAACAAACACTTAAAAGAATTTGTGGCTGCTGCTTTTGTAGACTTTAACAGTTTTTAACACGAAATTGTAATATTAACACTTTAAGACAACAGCTTCAAGTTTTTTCTTTCCGCCATGAGTACTCTGTCTGTGTTATTTTGTGCAACGAACCGTCCTTTAACAAATTGAAGTAGGGCAATATTGTGGTTGTTTTATGGTGGGCGTTTTTATTTGTCTGCCTGTTTTGTTGACCTTTTTCATCGATCACTATTGAGTTTTCTTTGAGATTTTCCTCGAATTTTGTTGAATTTTCCTTAGCAAAAATATTAATTTGCTTTTAGTGGAGGCTTAAAATTCGTAGAAAATTTTGATTGTTGGTTTGCGTGTCAAGTCGCTGTATATTTAAATTAATTTTGTGCAGAAATAACAAAATGAGGCTGTCGTTAGGGAAATTGATTTTTTGCTTCTACAGCTTTTTTTCAATTTAAAATTCTTCTCTAAATATTGATTATCACCATATTGTAGAAAATGTTGAGCAACATTGTTTAGATATCACGAAAATATGTGCAATTAAATTAAGAAGAGAAGTATGCAGCATGAAAGCAAAATCAATATAAAACACAAAAAGGAAAATATTGAAATAGTTTTACCTACTTAACGCCTGGTATTGAGATTGAATATGCCAAAATTTTTTAGCAACATTAATTATATTGTATGAAAAAATTGACATGCATTCAATGTTGCCTATTTGTTCTCTTATTCATTTTCCTTTTTTATTTAGTATTAAGTCTGCCTGTGTGTATTCGTGCGAAAAAAGCTTTGCTTGTGTTATTTCGCAGCTGAAAACACATATAAAGTAGGAAACAATTTCAATTAAAAAATGTTGCAGATACATTTTGCTTGTCTTTCTCTTAAAAACCTCAGTACTACTTTTATCAACCTATTTCGCAAATATTTCGTAGGAATCAGTTATGTATGCAATTTGACAGAATTTCGCACGACATTTTGGACTCAATATCAGCCTTAAGCCATGAAATATATATTAATTTTTATGTTGCTAGGTTTCATTGGAGCTTTAATACCTTAAGCCTAGTATTGAGATTAAATGTGCAAAAAATCTTTAGCAACATTACTTATTTCGTACGAAAATATTGACATATATTCAATCTTGCCTATTTGTTCTCTTATTCATTTTCCTTTTTTAATATTAAGTCTGCCTGTGTGTATTCGTGCGAAAAAAAAGCTGTCTAGTTCACAAACGTCAAATATAATTTGCAAAATCGACTACATCTTACTCGTACAATGGAGAGATCAATTTTACGCCAATCCGTAAATCCGTTTCGTATGGGAAACTAAATTTTCACTCTGATAATATCAAAATATGTATGTACCTTGGTATTAACAACTGTGATGGGCTAGAGTCGCATTTTCTGCTCATTACGTACAATAGCTGATTATTGTGAGAATAGTATTTTGTAGCAGAGCAGTATTTATTATTCTTTTATTTTAAATAATTTGCTAAATTTCATGTTCTGTACTAAAATTGTTTTTTTTTTTTTTTTTTATCTTGGACCAGTACTCAGGGAATGACCCCTACATATGCAGCGCATTGTACCAGAACTAGGAAAATAGGTTATGAGGAGGGGGAAGGAGGGAGTAGTGTTTGTGAACATTTGACTAGAACTTTCCGACGACCACCTACATTCGACCGAAAATGGTATACAACTCTCATGTTTGGGCCGGTGCCTCAAAGTCTATTTTGGGGTTACTCGATCGTGTGCAGGAGAGGGCGAAGAAGTTTATCGGTGACAGTAGGGTATCCAACTCTATTAACTTACTGGAGCATCGAAGCTGTTTGGGGTGCGTGGATTTTGCTTTGACGAGATAAGGGATCTTGTACGTACGAATATTTTGAGGCATTCCCGAAATCGGGAAGCTTCCCTGCTTTTCTTGGCACCTTTCAAACAAATGAACAACGAGCAGTCGCCATGATTTGTTTTCTGAATGCATCAAAAAGGAGAGAACTAACATTCTCATGATTAGAGTATAGCTCCTATGAAAAGTCGACATATTGACAATGAGGAACAATTAAAAACAAATTGCTTATAGTTTTTAGATTGGTAGCTTTAAGTTCTCTTAAAAAAACATTCAACAAAAGCTGTAGTAAAAAGTTTAGTACAAATTCAAGTTTCATGACGTTTAAGCGTAGTTATTTATATGGCAGTTCTTATTTGAATAAAATTTGTTCTATATGTATATGGCATCACATTCAGATCCTTAAGTTCTTTCTTTTTTTTCCTTTTCTTAACTCTAACTTAAAGCAACAGAAAACTCTCAGCTTTCAGTGCCGGTTACCAAGCACTCGCTGAGCAAGACATTGTGTAGAGCATCCCAATCACGTCTTTCGTTGCGTATTGAAAGGTTTCTTAGGCAACCCTTGAAATTTTCTCGTGTCAATAGGGAACCACTGGAAGCGATTTCTAAAAAAATACGAAAAAAAAGTTTAAAGCTTAGGCTAGAAAAAGTTTTTAGATATTAATAAGTATTAATGTTATTAATGGTTAACCAACCACAATGCACGATCTTAATTGATATTTATAACTCAATGGAGCATCGACGCAGTGTGGGGTGCGTTACTATGTTCTATCGTTACTACAATGGATTTTGCTCTGACGAGATTAGGGATCTTGTTCCCGAAACTCGCACATTTTTACGTAGCACGCGTTCATCGTCCAGAGCTCACCCATTTGTGATCGATTGCCCGGGGAATCGCACTACGCATTACAGAGAGAATTCGTTTTACAGCCGTACGCTCCGCTTGTGGAATAAGCTACCTGCTGACGTGTTTCCTGTCTGGGATGCATCCTACATCATTCAATATTGGAGTCAACTTCGCCATTAACAATTTTTCGAAAAGTTTTGAAATTGTTGGCAGTAGACTTATTGGTCTATATGACTCTACTTTAGTGGGATCCTTCCCTGGCTTGGGTATCATAGTAACCATAGACACCTTCCACTCTGCAGGATAGTATTCTATGCGCAAAATAGCGTTAAAAATGAAAAGAAGAATTCTTCTGTCTGTTATAACGTTGGAAAGTTCAAGTAAAATTTTCCTAGTTCTAGTACAATGCACTGCATATGTAGGGGGTCATCCCCTGAGTACTGGTTCAAGTTAAAAAAAAAAAAAAAAAAGTAACTTATTTTTAAAACAGCATTAACCAACTATGATGTTTTCTCGTCTGGTCCTGGCTTTGCTGTTTTAAAATAAAATCTGAGGAAGGACTAGTAAATCCACCTTTCAACAACTTTCTTTTTACGCTTAAAGCCTAAAACTCCTACCACAAACTACAAAAATGTCTAAAAGGTGGTTTCAGGGTTTTCTTTAAGTTTTGTAATAACTACTATTGTTTAAACAGTCACTTGCCAAGGTCACGATTATTGTTCGTTATAATAAACGTTATTCTTTAATACTAATTCATTTGTACTTTCTATTTTTTCCATTTCTTGGCCGGGGTTTGTTTCGCTCCGAGCGATTAAAGTGGTCCTCAAATACTTTAATTTCTCATTTAGGCTCCTGCGCCCCCAGTCTCTGGAAGACATTTTCTATATTTACACACTATAAAGAAATGTTCAATTATTTACTTCATTAATTGCATTGAAAATCGTACAAAATTTATAGCTAACATGAGTTCAATAAGATTTGTGTAATAAATTAATATATCTTTTCAATTAAGCTCATGTCAAAGCGTTAATTTAGAGATCGGTTTTTCCCAGTTTATTTAAATTGCCAGTTTATTAAACATTTTCAGTTGTTTGCATTAAATGCCAAACTCATCTATTAAAACCAAACAGCAGTTCTAATTGATACCAATACATTTAGCAAGTGAAACCCATTTGAAAAGTTACGTTTTGTAATTCTTGTGTTTAGTTTTATGTGGCAAATATTTCTTCATTAGCAACAATGATATTTCAACCGATATTAATTTTATTTAATTAAAAATTGTGTTCACTAAAAGCTGAACGAGCGTAACTATAAAGAAATAAATGTTTACGAGTAGCTGCTTACAATGCGCTTAATATAGATACAATGTTTATATACAAATATGCAGCGGATAAATGTTGTGCGCACACACAACACAAACAACAACAACAGCTACAGCAAAGAAAAAATGTCATTAATAAACATAAAGTGGTTTATTGCATAATCTTAATAATGCATAAGCTGTGAGCAGCTAGGCAAAATAAAAGAAATAATAATAAAATTGAAATGACTAAACAGAATCACAAGAAAAAGGAAAACAGTTTTCAAAGTGGAAATATTTTGTTCAGACAGAGACTGTCTGGTGCCTGGTTTTTCTGCAAGAAATAGACACAAGTTTTAAATGATTACTTGTATTTTTGTTTTTTATTTTAAAACTAATTTACACAAATATTTTTGAAAAGAAAAATTTTAATTAAAATATTGACAACACTTAAAAAATAATTTGCCCGCTTCTTATGAAAAACATGTTGCTTGGCGTATTTTGGCAACATGATAAAATCAACATTATTTTGTTAATTTTTGATGATGATTAATGGTTCAAGAAATGCTTTAAACATGAAAACAATATTCCTAAGTAATAAAATGAATTGTTTGTTTCGAGCATAAAGATTACTGACTACTGGTTTTTGTAAGTTTTTAAATTAATGTTCTGGGGGTTAGAAGTTCACTATTCTGACCTCAATCGCTGTTTAAAGTTTTTAAATCTTTCAGTTTTGTTGAAATGTTATGAAGACAAAATTAAAAGCATTTTGGCGCCAATAAAAGTTTGTCAATATAAATCACTCTTAACACAATTAGCATTTGAAAGCAAATGCAGTAAATGAAATTTAATGATAATTAATTATTTGGCATAAGTCAAAACAAGATTAGATAGAGAAAAAGAGAAAAATTCTTTAGATATGTGGAGTGCGCAAATCTGCAGCATGTTGCAAGATAAATTTGTTGATAAAGTGGAACAACACTAGTTTAAAACACATTTACATGGTAATATAGCGCTGCCATTACACAGGAAAATACTTTCATGAAATTTAGTATACGTATTAAAAATAATAATTTTTTTTTTTATATATTGGACCAGTACTCAGGGGATGACCCCTACATATGCAGTGCATTGTACCAGAACTAGGAAAATAAGTTGTGAGGAGGGGGAAAGAGGGAGTAGTGTTTGTGAACATTTGACTTGAATTTTCCGACGTCATAACAGACAGGAAACACGTGTGCAGGCAACTTGTTCCACAGACGAAGCGTACAGCTGAAAAACGAATTCTTTCTGTTATGCGTAGTATGATCACAATCACAAATGGGTGAGCTCTGGACGATGAACGCGTGCTACGCAGAAATGTGCGAGTTTCGGGAACAAGATCCCTAATCTCGTCAGAGCAAAATCCATTGTAGTAACGATAGAACAGAGTAACGCACCCCACACTGCGTCGATGATCCAGTGAGTCAATAGAGTTGGATACCCTACTGTCACCGATAAGCTTCTTCGCCCTCTCCTTCACACGGTCGGGCAACCCCAAAATAGACTTTGAGGCACCGGCCCAAACATGAGAGTTGTATTCCATTTTCGGTCGAATGTAGGTGGTATAAATAGTAAGGAGATCGGATGGAGTGAAGTATATCTTACACCGTTTCAAAAAACCGAGGCACTTGAATGCTTCTTTAGAGACATGAAAAATGTGTTCATTCTAGCGAACGTCACACTGTATCTTCATTCCAAGAACATCAAGAGCATCCGATTCCTCAATATTTATACCATCCATATGTGCGGATGAAGCAGCACATGCGGCCGTATATTTGTGTGTTAATAAACAACACTGGGTCTTACGAGCGTTAAAAGCGACCCCATTCGGAGATTAATAGATGATCACTATTCAGTGAATCATTCATATTTAGCCTCTTGGCAGCGATCTCTGATAGGCTAGGCCTATAACTAAAAGAGTAAATTTCAATGAAATAGACGACGAATTTCATAAAAATGTCGCGTTCGTCTACACAGGAAAGTGAAACTTCATTTTAAATATATTGTCGAGGCAAAGAGTTGCAGAAGTTGCCTCTACTTCTCTACACTTATTACTTACTAATCGGAGTTGCCAAACTTATTACATAAACAAATTTAAGGGGCAATAGTTGAAAAAACTTATCATTATAAATATTTCTATGATATTATTTTTATAAAAAGATTTCAATTGTTTTCTTTATGTGTTAAATATGGAATAATCATAATTATTTGCATGGACTTGTAAAAGAAGTTAATTTTATAATTATTATTTTACTACAATACTGCATCTCTGTATAGTTCTTTGTATGTGGCAACAGTGCTGAGAATTTGTCATTTTACTTTCAGAAAACGTCAAAAAAAAAAAAGGAAGTAAGAAAGTAAGCAAAATGCTAGTGTGTTAGTAAAAAAAGTGTGAGTGTATTGCAATATTTTGTAGCAGCAAAATATTACGAAGTTATCTTCCTATTTTAAAAAAGAGAACTAAAGTGTGTTGAAATTATTTTTGATTTTAACACAAGGAGTATAAGTAAAATCAAAGTGTATTTTGCATTCAAAAGAGCTTGGGAAAAGCTCAAGCTTACTGATATACCTTATCGCGTACTTCAAAAATTAATCTTGTACCAATGCGAGGTTTCTACGAAGCTGCAGTAGTTATACATATAACTTCACATAGCTTCACATAAGCTATAGAATAGCATAAGCAAAAGGATCATATTCAAGGTAGAAACTTTGTCAAAAAGCGAACACAGAAGTCGACGGTCAAGGTGAATACCAAGGTATTTGACTCACTGAGTTGCGGAATAATTTATTTGTTAATTTTTTTGAATGAGCATATTTCTTAACACAGTTCGAATCCCTCCGGGAAACAAATTTTACTTCGGTGTATTCCAAACCAGGGCATTCTGTGTTACGGGTAAAAAGGAGAAGGAGTCCCTCGTTTGTTGAAGCAAATAAAACTCTAGAAAGCCGCATGGCTCATGTTGTGTTGGCTTCCGAAACCCTTACCAAGGTTATAAATTGGCAGAACGGGGATCAGCAGTGCCCCCAGATGGTTCTGCTTGCAGTGAAACCCAGGCTGATCAAGGTTGAGGTCCCTACGGTGGCTGAAGCGTTCTGGCTGTGGTTGAAACCTAAAATACAGGAATGGGGTGTTAGTATCCTTGATAATTGCTTGGAGTGGCTTTTTTCAGGGACTAACAACCTCCTGAGGATCTGTTGCCTATACAAATTTTACTTCGGTGTATTCCAAACCAGGGCATTCTGTGTTACGGGTAAAAAGGAGAAGGAGTCCCTCGTTTGTTGAAGCAAATAAAACTCTAGAAAGCCGCATGGCTCATGTTGTGTTGGCTTCCGAAACCCTTACCAAGGTTATAAATTGGCAGAACGGGGATCAGCAGTGCCCCCAGATGGTTCTGCTTGCAGTGAAACCCAGGCTGATCAAGGTTGAGGTCCCTACGGTGGCTGAAGCGTTCTGGCTGTGGTTGAAACCTAAAATACAGGAATGGGGTGTTAGTATCCTTGATAATTGCTTGGAGTGGCTTTTTTCAGGGACTAACAACCTCCTGAGGATCTGTTGCCTATACAACAGATACCTGTATTGTAAGGAACCAGTGGTGATGGTTGACGGGTGTGTTGGTTTAAAGGTTGATGCCGCTAGTGGGCTTCGGCCTACCAACTCATAAAGCCTTGTCTGCCATTGATTGCTGGAAAATTGCATACAGGAGAGATTATAAGGCCCAAACTCCTCAACAAAAATTGCTCATACAGCTACAAACATAAGGCAAAAATTGTTACCTCTGTGAGCCTACACTCTGTGAGCTACAGGGGCACTGGTGAATCGTGAATAATTCATATCGTAGACCTGGTCCGTAAAGGCAGGTGCTAATGTGAATTTTTTTCAATTTGGTTTGTACACTTGTACATCGGGTTTTAGTTAAAGTTTTGTTTTTATCTTAAGTTTTTTCTTAAGAAGAATTTTTTTTACATTAAAAATTTGCTGTGATCAAGAATTTTTGATTGAGGAACACAAGAAAAATAATAATCAAATCTTTAGCTGGGGGACAACTAGCTGTTTCGCTGTCGCTACACTACTTATCAGCAGCCATTCTGCTTTGAACTCGGGTCATGACGTATCATGTTCTGTAGTGCGATTCTGTATCTAATTTTAACAATACTTGTTATTGTTAAGAAACAGTAACAATCAATTTGACAATACTGCTATTGTCTAGCATATTTAACAACACTTGTTATTGTGTTGTCATTTGACAAACTTGAAGATTCCAAAAATTCCAACTGCTTATAGCTGGGCAATAATATTTTTTGTATTTTTCTTTGCTTTTGATTCAAGTTTTTGTCAATGTTGTTATATATTAGTTACAGAATCGCATAATGGTGACTGCAAGCGGCAATATTAGTTGACGATTTAACAAATTTTTTTTATTGTTAAAAGTTACAGAACTCGCACTCTGCTGTCTTAACCACTCAGCCATCCAGCCATTTAATTATTTTCTATCTATATTCATCTCATATTGAATCACATAAATAAATCTTTGTCACTACTATACAGTTCGAAGGTAATATGAATACATTTTTGTCCAGTCACCTTACTTTTGTTAAGCTTCGGCCCCTTCTCTGACACAAAAATAAGTTCCTGCAAATTTTATGCTTTCCCTGGATGCTGAGAAATGCTGTATCATTTGCTGAACTAGAAGTGAGAATTTTACATTTTGTTGACATTTTAGAGGCATAAATCCAATACAAGGTAAGACTTAATATGCTGCCTTAAGGATTGATTAAGCTAGAAGAAGCTCATCGGTGACAGTAGGGTGTCCAACTCTAATGACTCACTGGAGCATCGACACAGGGTGGGGTGCATAACTCTGTTCTATCGTTACTACAATGGATTTTGCTTTGACGAGATGAGCGATCTTGTTCCCGAAAGTCGCACATTTTTGCGTAGCACGCGTTTATCGTCCAGAGCTCATACATTTGTGGTCAATTGCCCGGGGAATCGTACTATGCATTACAGATAGAATTCGTTTTCCAGCCGTACGCTTCGTCTGTGGAACAAGTTGTTGGAACGTGTTTCCTGTCTGTTATAACGTTGGCAAATTCAAGTCAAATGTTCACAAACTCTACTCCCTCTTTCCCCACCTCACAATCTATTTTCCTAGTACTGAGTACTGGTCCAAAAGAAAAAAAATCATCTCTAATGATAAGCTTGTGGCCATAAATATATCCGTAGTAACATGGAAATAATGAAAGGAAAACTCCTGCTAAAATCGTGTTCATTGTAGCACAAATATTTGTTATAGTCTAACACATAACAAATTTCTTAAATATGACATTAAAATGTCTTGTTCGGAATGTTTTATTTAGACTCGTATGTATATTGCAAGCTTTCAATTAAAATTTTTTATTACCTAGCAACATGTTGCTAGAGAAATTTTCAAAGCCATTATTATTCTATTTAACACTTAACTGGTCGTTAATTTTACTGTCTTTATGGCTTTTTAACTGCTTAAAATATAACAAATAAATAAAATATTTTATTTGTTTGTTTCGTTTCATTTCAGTTTTCAAGCCATTTATCATTTAATTGTATTGCAGAACAAGTTCTTGGCAATTGTATGAACATATGTATGAGCAGCAGCTGAAGCTAAAGAAACCAGCTTAAATTCCATACAGCTCCGCAGCATACGAGTATGAGTGCCAAACATAACCATAATTTCTAATGCCACTTCTGAAAAGACAGACACAAACAGGCGAGCTAACACAAGTTGAGAACACATTTGGATGACTGTTATTGCCACTTGGAAACACTAACCAACATAATATTTTATTGTGGTTGAAGTTTACAATTGTAGTACGATTATGTGCTGTGAATAAGAGCTGCAATAATTGCAGTAGAATTCTCAAATTCAAAGAAGTTAATGTTTAGGCAGGTGAAGATTTCCGTTTCGTTTTATTAGTAGTTTCTGTACGAAATTAATTTGAATTTGGTTTTGTTGTTCGCTTTGCTCCGCCAGGCCATTAATTGTTACACATATTTTTCTTTTCTATGCTTTAATTTATTTATTTATATTTCTCTTTGGCTTACTGCTGACCCAATTTCATTGGAACCACATTTTTTTTCCAAGTTGTTCCTTTTATGTTGAGTACGTTTTGTGGTTTCTGGTAAGCGCTGTGGAATTCTTAATTTCAAAACAAACAATAGTCATTGTTATGGCCTTCGGGCTTAAGAATGAACAAAAAAAAATCTGAATTTCTGCGCAACTGGTCAAAGATCAGGTAAACTGGTTAAGAAAGCAACAAAAAGTAAAGAACGAAGGAAAGAGCAAATCAAAATTCAAAAATATATAAAACATATTGCTTGACAGTTTAGTAACATTGCTTGACAAAATAAAACATATTTTAAAGCATCAAACATGCTTTTAATTTGTCAAATATACTGAACAATATATGTAAGTTGAAAAATTTGACAGCTAGAAAAAAAAACAAATGGTGGCAACCAACATTTGCTTGAGAGCTATAAAGAAATATAGAGACGTGTGCAAAAGAAAAGGCTTGTTTTGACAGGTAGTATTAAAACATCATTGATTCATGATTCACCAGCGTCCCCGTATGGTTTGCAAGGCTCAAACAGGTCACAGCTTGTTGCCGTAAATTTGTAGTCATTTAGGCCAACCTCTTGCTTAAAAGTTCCGGTCTTCTAATCCCTCTGCACCATGCTTTTTGCAATTTTGCAACACCCAATGGAAGACAAGGCCCAATGAGTTGAAAGGCCAACACTCACTAAGAGCCTTTAGTCAGCTTACCCTCCGAGGTGATGCTAGACAACCACAGCCAGAACTTTAGCTGAAACGTTTTGGCTGTGGTGTAAACCTAAAACTGTAGGAAGAGGAATTAGTTTCCCTGATAACTGTGGTGTATTGCCAGATTTCGGAGACTAATAACCTGCTGCTAGACAACAGCACCTCGGAGGGTTATTAGTCTCCGAAATCTGGCAATGCACTACAGTTATCAGGGAAACTAATTCCTCTTCCTACAGTTTTAGGTTTACACCACAGCCAGAACGTTTCAGCTAAGGTAGGCACAACAACCATAATCAGCACCGAGAACGGTCTGCAAGCAGAACCACCCGGAGGACTTGCTGATCCCCGTTGTGCTAATTTTAGCCCTTGGCTAGTGTAACTCCAACAGAACATAAGTCATGCGGCTGCCTATTGTTTTATTTACAACAAATGAGAAACCCCTACCCTTCCACGCTGCAGAAAGGAGAGTGCCCTGGTATGCACCAAGGCAAAACCTACTCCCCGGGAGAAGGTCAAACAGGCAGAAAGAGTTACTTTAAGGAATGAGAGTTATATGCCAAAAATTATGAGAAAAGTTATTGATTTTATAAAAAAAAGAAGAGTTTTTATGGCAGCAGAATACCAATTAAAAAATGTTGCTAGTTACATTTGATATATTTATTAAAATGAAAATTATTTAGCAGCATATTTTATTTCAAGTTTAAAAAACATCTTCTAGATCAACATATGAAATGTATCTAGCAACATTTTATATAAGAATTTAAAAAACATATTCTAGACCAATATGTAAAATGTATCTAGCAACATTTTTAGCTGGAATTAAAAAAACATATTCTAGACCGGCATATGAAATGTATTTAGCAGCATTTTTAACTAGAATTTAAGTAACATCTTCTAGATCAACATATGAATTGTATCTAGCAACATTTTTAAACTAGAACTCAGTTAAAAACTGTTGAATAATTATCAAAACATTCTTGATAAAAAAAGTTCTTTATTACAAAGCCCAATTTGACAGCTTCTTAGCTGTCAACTTTACTTTAGCTTTTTCTTGGTAAAATAATTTCTCAGAAATATTTCGCATTATAAAGTGATATAGAAAAAAATTTTTTTATAATGATTTTATTACCTAAATGTATTTCATGTAAAAATTAATAACTTTACAAACTTCATTATGGTGACCAAGAGCTCCTACATTTAACTATTTACTTCCAGCGACATCTACAAAAAATCTAATCTTAACCCCCCAGCAACATTTCAATGAAAACCTCAGACGTAAGTAAATCTTTGTTATTTGAAATGCCTTAAACTGGCTTAAATTGATTTTTCTTAAAAATATCTTATAATTTGATACTTTAATAGTTGTTTTTCTCCTTCTGAAATCCGGCAGAAAAATGAAAGTAATGATGAAATATATGCAAACATTTTGCTTGGCCACATGTTTAAATGAAGAGTTTTTTGCTCACCAGCAACATTTTTCTAATAAAGCCAACAACATCCTACAAAACGACAACAATAACTTTAAGAAAGCTACAAAAACAAAATCATGTCTCAATATTAAAGTTTACATACTAGCAAATAAAACGTATGTAGTTATTTAAAGCCTCGAAGGCTTTCCTGGTGGTCGATTTTAAGTTCTGTTTTTCTTGAAAAAAGAAAAAAATCGTTTTTCTTCTATTATTTTTGCTCTTTTATTCATTTTGATTATTTTGTTTAGCTTCTTAGCAGCAACAACAACTGGCCGCCTAAGACCAAAATACACAACAGCAACTAACAATTTGTATAAAAGAAAAAAAAATCCAAAATGGAAATTATTCTACCATCAAAGTACATACTTGGTTCCTATTGGAATTGCGCCCAGCAAACATTTTCAACAAACAGCTGCAGCGGCCGGCGAGCAAACATAATTTTAAGACAGTTGAAAAACAGTAAAGTATAAAGCAAAATATTATTTCTTTTAAGGATATACAAATATTTTAAATATTTTAAAAAAGTAGTTGTCTAAGAGCCATTATTACAACTGACGAATAGTTAACATTAGGATTTTATCCTAGAGATAATTTTTTTTTTTTTTGGTTATTACAAGTTAACATAAACCTGAAAAGTTACTGATAACTTAACAACAGGTTTAACCTCATGGTAAATTTCAAAGTAAACTTTAAGCATTTGAAGCTGTCGTGTGTTCTGCTGAAAATATTGTAACTTCTGTTGTAGAAATGGGAAAAATTTAATGGTGACTTTTTCGGTCACGTTAACTAAAATGTTAAAGTTAACTATCAAGAACTTTATCATTAAGTTGTTACTGGCCCTAAAAGATATTTTGCCAAAAGACACTTTTTTAAAAAGCACTTCTTTTCGAAAAATTATAGCACATTTTTTGAAAGGTATTTTTGTAAAATATAGTTTTTTTTTAGAAAATATTTCTAATATTATATGATGATGGGTTGGTATCATTCGTCTAGCTCGAGTTCAATCCTGGCTAAAGCCAAGAAATATGTTTGTTTATAATTATAACAATAATTGCGGCGATCAATAACTCTTGATCAAAGAAGACAGGAAAAAATAATTGAGTACACTAAAGCTGGGGGACAACTAGCTGTTTCACAGTCGCTACACTGTTCATTTTTTTTAGAAAATAAAAATTTCTGAATTCTTCTTAACCTTTAGGTAAAAAACGTTCTTTAAAGAACTTTTCTAAAAGGCCTTTCCATTTTTTAAGTACCTAGTTTTTCTAAAATGCCTTTTGAAAAGTATTTTTGTAAAATATAGTTTTTTCAGAAAAGAAACTTTTTAAACATTTATGTTTTTATTAGGTATTTTATAAAAAGAGTTTTTCATAGCCCCTACTTAAAAAACGTTCTTTAAAGAACTTTTCTAAAAGGCCTTTCTGTTTTTTTAAGCACCTACTTCTTCTGAAAGGTATTTTTTAACAGATAAATCATTAAATACTTTTATATTTTAGAAAAATAAAAAAACGTCTTTTGAATTGTATTTATTTAAAATGTAGTTTTTTTTTCAAAAAAATACTTTTAAAAAAATACTTTTAAAAGTATTTGTTTTTAGTAGGTGTCTTTTTGAAAAAGCTAAATTTAATTAAAACACCTTTAAAGTAGTATTAAAGTACTTTATTGGGAAGCACTTTTTTGAAATAATAATTTTTAAAAGCTTATTTTTAAAAGGCAGTATATAAAAGTGTTTTTGAAGAGGCAATTTAAAAAAATAATGGTTTGTGAATGAGTGCTTTTCTTAAAAAGTGCTTTATTTGAAAGTTTCTTTTTTTAAAGTAGTTTTTTTAACACTCTTATATTAGTTTCACCTATCAGGCATGTTCCCACACTTGTAAGTTTTCAAAGTCACCAGGCGACTTGAAAACGCCAAATTTATTTTAAGGTGTTCTGTGACTCACGCGTTTTGCTTGCAAGTTGACATAATTTGAGTGCCAAAAACACATGTTTTACCACAGCAACTAAACCAAAAATTAGATTGAAAATGCCAGCAACATTCATTTTATGCATTTTGGGTTAAAAACATAATAAAAAATTGATTTTAGAAAAGTTTATTTCCAGAAATAGATAACAAGTTTGGTTCGCGTTTTTAGAACATTTTTTAAATTGCATGTATTTAGCTAAAATTGTATGAAAAATCGTCTAGTTTTTATTCTAGCACAAAGAAAACAAATTTAATTTAATATATACGTCATTTTATTATTTGTTTAAAGTTTAGTTTAGTGTAAATTCACCAGATCACTTTGGTATGCTGTTGTGATTTGAACTCGCCAAGAGTCTGGCGATTTACAGAACATCTTCCTTTCAAGTCACAATCACAAATGTCATGCGAGATGCGTGTGCCAGAACATGCCCGTTTGTATGTTTGCAACACTGGTTGCCATGTAAGGGATTATTACATATGTATGTAAGTATATAAAACTGTATATAGAGTGTTGCCACTTTAGTGTGAAAGTGTGGGGGATTTTGGGGATTCACGAATTCGATTTTGGTAGTTCCCAAAAAAAGAATCGGAACCACATTGCTAACCAGTTTGGAACCTGCTTTTAATATTCGGTGCGCGTTTTTGCTGCGGAACATTCATCATTCGCTTTGGTACGAAAATTGAAGTTGCCGTATTGCTGCTGAAGAAGTGGCGAATTTTGTTATATCCTGAAGACGACTTTGGTAATTCCAAAAAAAAGCTTGTAACTGCTTCGCTAACCGAATCAGAATCCAGGTTTTCATAGTCGGTGTGCGTTTTGGCTGTGTAACGTGTATCTGAATTATTAACGGTCATTCCATTTAGAGTGAAAATTTATTTTGGTGATTTTTGCAGGCGATTTTGGGTACTCCAAAATGACTACGAAGTAGCTAGTGGTTCTCCAGTTATGGTATTCAATTATTGTTTCTGTTCTTCTTAGGTCTTTTTGTTTCACAGCAATTATTGTTATATTTAAAAAATTGTCCCTCTTCTTGACTGAAGTTGGACGCGAACTCACAACTAGTTAGTTAATATCGTACAGTGAAGTTGGACTCGAGCTCACATCTAGTTAGTTAATATCGTATATGCAATAACTAAAAGTTCGCTTATTAATAGTTTAAAAATACAAAACGCTTTTATGTTATACGCTACAATTCATTCGATATCGTGTACCATGATACCAAACCGAAAATTTTCTACTAATCCTGCTCGATATCGTATGCGGTGATCTGGCCCCTGATGTGCCTCATTTTTTATGAAATCTGGACCAATGATTTCACTATTTCATAACCCACACAACCACAACATTTGATGGAAACTAACCGTTTTGAATAACATCGTTTTCAAAAGGTGTGATGGAAAACGATCGTTTTTGAAAATATTTTGTGGACAATATTTTGATGATTGCTTTTTGAAAACCTCACTGTTGTATGTATTATGTACGATTGAACATAAATTAATAGTCAAATGTACTCGTCAATCTCTAAAGTGGATTATTTACGAATTTTTAAGCATATCGCTCCTTTATTACAACATAGTCATATCTCAAAAAATGGACTTTTCGAGTTAACAATGCAGAATTGTTAACAGTACTACTTTTTATATTGTGCCAAAAATTTATTCAAATTACTTTTCAACTGTTTCCTTTGGGAGATATTTTTTAAAAAATTTTTCTAAGACTTTTATGGAAGCTAAAAATTTGAAATGTGTTTTTCTCGAAACAAGCTTTTTTGAATTATGACTACGTTGCAATAAAGGAGCGATATGTTCATACCATATTTTCTCCTTTTTAAAACGAATTGCTTTAAGTATAGATTTCTAGCATACAACTGATTGTTTTTAATGGGTTAATGGTAGCTCGTGGTACTCTTCGGGCTGCTCATCGGCGCAAATGTGGTATTGATAAAGATGATTTCAGCAGGTTGACTATGCGCATTGTATAGTCTTTCCCACAGAATGCAATTTTTCGTAACATAGATGAACAATTTGGGTAAATCTTTTCATGATGATTTGCCAAACGATACTGAACAGATATGATAAAACAGCCAGCTATGAGTCAGGCGTGAAAACCAAACCTCACGATAAATCACCCGCTATAAGTTTTTAATGGTTTTCAGCTGAAGAAACGTTTGGTATGTTGTTGTTGGGATTTGTGCAAAAGTAAATGTTTGTTTTGTGCATTTCTGGAGCAGAAGTCTACAAATTATAGACATATTGTTGTTAATTTCCAAGGGGGGAATTTCATTTATACTTTTTACCAGACAATCAATTGATCCAACATCTTTCTCATCAAATTGATGGCAAAGATGATTGTCTGTCTGTCTAGCTGGCTGCCTGCCTCTTAAGTTGATGTGAGGATGCAGGGATCGATGTTTATCGTCAGGAAAAATAGACAAGTTTAAGTCAGTTAGAGTTTGTAAAATTTTATCTCTTCGCATTGCCAACAGTGTCGCTGTGCTGCATTGTGGTGTTGTGGTGTCGTGTGTTGTATTGTGTTTTGTAGTAAAACAAACATCAAATGGTTTTAATTTTTCGTCGTGTGTTGTATTGTGTTTTGTAGTAAAACAAACATCAAATGGTTTTAATTTTTAGTTTTGCATAAAGTACAATTGATCTCTTGATCTTGTTTCTATCAGTTTTTGCTTTGGTTATCCGCTGGCTTTTTGCTTAATTCCTTTAAGCGAAAACAGTTTTAAGCAACAACTTGAGAAAAAAAAACAAATACAGATAATTTAATTTGTTGATCTTGGCATGTCATGTTTGCAAATTATACAGTTTGCATGCTTTTATCTTGTTAAAAAATACTTACAACTTCTCTTAGGGTTAAATTTAGTTAACAAATAATGAGATTATTATTTGTTTGTGTTTCTCTCTTTTGGGGGAATTTTCATTGCCCGTCAAACTGTCTGTTGGCTGGCTTAGAAAACAATTGTTTGCAGTAACATAAAAATATTCAACAATAAAAATTCAACTACTACTGATAAAAAACGGAAACTTTACTGGTTTGTTTATTGGCTTTTGTTTGTTGGAGAGACTTAAAAACCTGAAGAATGTCAAAGTCTGGGTCAGTCAGGCTATTTAAAGGTAAACAAAATTTTTCAGGTTAAATATTATTAACAAAATGTGCTTAAGGGGAAAAAGGGCAGATTTTAGTAATGAGTCGCAATATATAAACAAATGCAGTTTTTTCAAGCCATTCATTTATTTATTGAATATTCAAAATATAAACTATTAGGTGAATAACTTCGCTTCCGCCGTTTTTTTTTTCGAAATTCGAGCCTTTATAGTAAAAAGCTGTTTATACATTTATGATTATGAACGAGGTGAACCTCGATCAAAACCAATTAATTTAATGGAAACTCTGAAAACTGAAAAACTCTGTTTGGGTATTTGGCCAACTTACAAAGTAAGCAAGATAGTATTCGAGGTGCCTACTGCCGATTTACAATATACGGTAAGAAGTTTTTTTTTCTAACTTTATTATTTTATTTATTGAATCTACATAAGAAATGTAATGATGACAATAAGTATTCAATTCTTAATACTAAAAAAAAAATTGTGATTAAAGTCCTGCCAGTGCCGGACAAAAATTTATTTTTATGCGAATATTATTTCAGAATTCAGTCATCTGTTTACAGCTCAAATGGTAGCCAAAGTATCCCTCTTTCTCAGACGGGTATGACCACCAAAGTTAAGAATATTAACTGCAAGAGGATTTGGATGGAATTCAAGTTTGTTAATATATCTTGTCGCGTACTTCACAAATTCCGATTTCACAAAAAGTACGTTCAGATCTGCGTGGATTCGTGAGTTTTTAACGTACCATGGAGCATCTGTAATTCTACGGAGAATTTTATTTTGACTTCTTTGAATTTTTTCAATGTTAGATGCCGCGGCTGTGCCCCATAATTGAATCCCATAGCACCATATTGGCTTTAGTATCGAGTTGTACAGCAAAAGTTTACAATCAAGCTTCAAGGTCGAATTTCTGCCTAGTAGCCAGTTAATTTGCACTGCTTTCAATTTCATCTGCGCTGCTTTTGCCTCGATGTGCGACTTCCATGTTAGTCTACGGTCAAGATGAATACCTCGGGTATTTGACTTCACTTTGTTGAGGTATTACTTTATTATTAATAGTAATGGGTGAGCATGTTCCTAGACGGTAAGAAGTAATGAGCTTTTGTTGGAAGAACAACTCACTATTTCGCTTACTTTCTAAGCAGATGGTAGGCGTTCACTCTATAAATGCGTCAATGTGTACATCGTGTTTGTATGTGTATTTGCATCAGCAATGATCTGATGCACATTTATAAGCCAGTAATGCGCACTATCTCATATATGAAACTAGTATACATACGCATGAGTGTCGCATTTGTAGAGCAAACGCTTACCAGCTGCACACAAATTAAGCGAGATGGTGAAGTGTTCATCCAACAAAAGCTAATTACTACCTAGCATACGTTGTAAGAGAACCATAGGCAACTCATATACAATCTCGAATACTTTGTAAGTTGGCAGTAGTTATCTCGGATACAATATCGCTTATTTTGTAAGTAGGCCGAAGACAGCACGAATACAATCTCGCTTATTTTGTAAGTAGGCCGAAGACAGCTCGAATACAATCTCGGTTATTTTGTAAGTATGCCGGAGGCGTACAGCGCTGTTCGCTGTTCGCTGTTTTTTTTTTTTTTTTTTTTTTTTTTTTGGAATATTCCATTAAATATATTTGTGCTTTTCTTTTTTTTACTGAATTATTTTCTCTTTTCACTAAATGTTCCCTCCGGGGAAGAGGTTTTGTCTTATTCAAATACTTTTTTTGTCGTATTCCTAACTAGGGCACTCTGTTTTTCGGGTAAAAAGGGGAAGGGGTCTCCGGTTTGATGCGGCAAACAAAACTCTAGAAAGCCGCATGACTTATGTTGTGTTGGCTTCCGAAACCCTTACCAAGAGTATAAATTGGCAGAACGGGGATCAGCATGGCTCCCGGGAGATTCTGCTTGCAGTTCAACCTAGGCTAATCATGGTTGAGTTGCCTACCTTGGCTGAAACGTTCTGTCTGTGTTTGAAAACTAAAACGCAGGAAGGGAGTGTTAGTATCCTTGATAATTATTTGGCGTTACTTTTTTCGGGAACTAACAACCTACCGAGGGTCTGTTGCCTTTACAACAGATACCTGTATTGTAAGGAACCAGTGGTGATGGTTGACGGGTGAGTTGGTTTAACGGCTGATGCTCTTAGTAGGCTTCGGCCTACCAACTCATTAAGCCTTGTCTTCCATTTATAGCTGAGAAATTGCATATAGGAGGCATTAGAAGGCCCAAACTCCTCAAAAAGATATTTTTTTTTTCTGGCCTAGTACTCAGGGGATATCCCCTACATATGCAGTGCATTGTACTGGAACTAGGAAAATAGATTGTGAGAAGGAGGAAAGGGGGAGTAGTGTTTGTGAACTTAACACACGGAACGACCAAAACAAACAATATCACATCATTTAGAATGTTGAAATTAAATTAGTTAAAACTGATCAGTGCCCAGTGTATATACCTTCAACACTGCTCAGACTAACAAAAATTAGATCAACACCGCTCACACCGTAAGATAATAAAATACACAGAAGGATCATAAAAAAGAAATTAATAATAACAAATAGAAAAAAAACAAACGACAATAAAAAAATAAAAAACACGTACACACATGCAAAACTCTACCTATTCCGGTAAAATTTAGTTTTTTACAAATTAATAATAAACATAAGTATATGTAGGTATAGAAAACACGGACAACAATGAAAAACACGTGTGTACAGAACGAAAGACACAACACTACTTCCAAATGTTGCTCATATGGCCGCATACATATAGCAAAAATTGCTACCTGAGTGAGCCTAGTGAGCAAGACGGGGGTGCTGGTGAATCGTGAAAAATTCACTCGCGGAACTGGAACCATCAGATTAGATCGTAATGGCAGGTGCTGTTTTTTTTTTTCACAGTTTCACTATTCGTAAATGATTTATCTTTCTTGTACTTTTTCTATAATTTTTCCCACACACTCTTACCTTTAGCACTGATTTTGCTAATTAAATTTTTTGCAACGTAGCCGGACAACGATGGCCAACGTTAGATTTATAACTAAAAAATAAAATGCATACTCGCATATGTATATAATTGTGATACAAAAGATGAAGGTAATTCATTTTTTGGGACTCCATATACTAATGTTATACACTTTGTAAATTAGTTTTCATTGATTGCATCATTGAAGAGAAGTACTGAAGAGAATACTGCCTACCGTTTGCTCTATGTGGACTTACAAGTATGTATCGGATCATCGTTTCGGTAATCGAAACTTTGGCCGCTGGGTACATAAGTAATGAGATTGTCTTTCCCGCAATAATTTTTATTAGCTGGCAACATTGTTGCTTATGGACTCACTATGACCGTTTTATTATTGTTTATGATCGAGTTTAGTATCTGCTGAGAACACAGGTTATCTATAAATGAATTCATTAGCTAAGCTACACTAATGACGTTTTGGAAAATTTCCTTTATCTTGACTTTATAACTCGCCAATTTATTTCCAACGAAACTTTTGCCAGTTCAGTCCCCTTTTTGCAATTAACGAAATATTTTGCAATCAATGCTCTTTTACAAATGTTCTACATTTGTTTTCACATTCATGTACATTTGTAAAACAGCCATAATAAACATTTCGCAAAGCAAATAAACACGAAACATGCACACATTTTATAGACATCATTTATTATAAAATTAGGAAATATTTTCTTAAAAGCTCGAAATGATTTTTTCTTTGTTTTGTATTTGTTTTGTTTTTGCCTTAAATATTATTTTAACATGAAAAATTCATTTGCTGGAAAAAAAAAGAAAAATAGGAAAAACACATTGATAGTTATATCTATAACATATGTTGTTTAAAATGTTGCATGCAACATTACTAATGGCTGTTAAACAAACTGAAAACATGTTGGTAACTAACAACCCACATATTGAGTTTTCTATTTATCAGTTCAACGTTAGACTTTTTTTGTTTTAATATTTTTATGTTGCTATAAACCAAATAATTCACTTTTATTATTTTTCCTTACTGAAATCGAAATTAATTTAATTTTTTTTCGATTGATTTTGGTGCGCCAACCGAATGCAAATGAATTCCCTTCATCAGATGATGACATGTGTCATTAATTATTTATTTTCTCTTTAGAGTAAAAGGTAAACGAATAATTGATAAACATATGTACGAGTATACATATTAACATTTGCTAGAGTTTTAACCACAAAAAGCATGTGGTTTTGTATTTCCATTTAATAGGGTTAAAAAACAAATCAGTGAAGTCTTGAAGTTAAAGACAAAAGTTGTTATGCTGCCAGACTGTTGAACAAATCTAAACTGTAGCATAGACTTTTTTCCCTACTTCATTACTGCTATCAAATTTCTAATAATTATTTTAAATAAAGTTTTAGCTCTGATTTCGTTTTCCTTTCAATGTCTAGTTGGGGTTTGAGAAAGTTAATTTGTTTTTGCAAATTCATTTTTTTAATGAAAAAAAGCGAAAGTTTAAGCGATTTAAACGAGTCATGTTGAAATATTAAAATATTTAGTACATAAAAGAACCTTTTCAGGGGGATTAAGCAAATATTTAACTAAATGAGCATAACCACTGCTGTTGCGTTCGAAAAACTCAATACATTCACAAATTTTCACTAATACACCCACATTTTTCGCAATGGCAGCTCCAGTGGCAGCAAAATTTGCATGCGAGTGAAAATTTGGCATTTGCATGCCACTGATTGTCAAGATGATAAACAATGTTACCCTGCCAAGAACTTAAGACAAATTAACTGGATTATAGCGAAATAGAATTACAAATTTTAGTTTCTCCTTTCTTGGCATAAATGTCAGCCATTTCATTGCCATGATGCCCTTCATGTCCTGGCACCCAGATCAGGGTGACCTGGTTCTGGCTTGCCAGTTCATTTAGCCTGTTGTGACATTCCAGTACTAACTTGGTCCCAACTACCTATATGTCGACATTTCATAGGAGCTATCCTAATCATCAGTAGATTTTGGAAATTTTTGAAAGATATTCTCAAATATTCAACTTTATATCCCAACAATCCAAATAAATTGTTGAGAATTTAAAAAGTCTACTGATGATTAGGGTAGGTCCTATGAAATGTCGACATATAGGTAGTTGGGAAACATAGAAAACTAGCTATTTATAATTTTTTATTGGTATCAATGTTAGAAGTTCCAATAGAGATTAAAAACCCAACTGTTTGCATTTTTAATTTACTAATTAAAGTTAGTTCATGTTGAAATAATAATTTCAAAATGAGCTAACAATAAGTATTCAAATCTTAATACTAAATACTTATGTCATTAACAACTAATTTACTTTCATTTGATAACCATACTAATGTATTAAACAAAAAATCAAATCATATTTTTTTCAAAATTTAATGTACTTTCTATCCAGTGAAAGGGTTGGAACCCACCGCGATTTTAAATAAATTGGCAGAACGGAGATCAGCATGGCGCCCGTGTGCATCTGCTTGCAGTTTAACCCGGGCTAATCATGACTGAGGTGCCTAACTTGGCTGGAACGTTCTGTTTGTGATTGAAACCTAAAACGCAGGAAGGGGGAGTTAGTATCCCTAATGATTGTTTGGTTCATGCTTTTTTCGGGGCAACCTCCCGAGGGTGTTCCCCCAGGGAACAGGTTTGGTCTGGGCGTATTCCTAACTTGGTCACTTTGTTTTTTGGGTATAGCAGGGAAGGGGTCCCTCATTTGTTGTGGCAAATAAAGCTCTAGGAAGCCGCATAACTTATATTGTGTTGGCTTCCGAAACCCTTACTAAGGGTTTAAATTGGTAGAACAGGGATCAGCATGGCCCCCGGGTGGTTCTGCTTGCAGTTCAACCCAGGCTGATCATGGTTGATTTGCCTAACTTGGCTGGAACGTTCTGTTTGTGGTTGAAACTTAAAACGCAGGAAGGGGGAGTTAGTATCCTTGATGATTGTTTGGTTTGTGGCTTTTTTCGGGGACTAACAACCTCCCGAGGATCTCTTGCCTATACAACAGATACCAGTACTATAAGGAACCAGTGGTAATGGTTGAAAGGTGAGTTGGTTTAAGGGCTGATGCTCTTAGTGGGCTTCAGCCAACCAATTCATTAAGTCTTGTCTTCTCCTCCTTGTCAATGATCATATGGTTACAAACATATGGCATAAATTGCTACCTGTGGGACCATAGCAAGCCACACGGGGGCGCTGGTGAATAATTCACTCCGTGAAGCGGGTCCATCGTCAGATAAGGCCGCAAGGCAGGTGCAGATGTAAATCTTCTTAACAACTTTCCACCTCCTACACAGAAAGAAATAGATGAGATTTTTTTCAAACAAGTTATGTTATTAATAAAAAAAATATCAATTTAATAAAATTTACATTGACTTAATTAAATTATTATTAATAATGAATTTTTGGAAATATCTCTTAATAAAATGCAATTAATAAAAAGTTTTCCGAATTATTGACTGTTATTCAATAAATAAATTTAAAAGGTTGTCATATAACAGTGAAGAGTAGTTGTTTCTTTAAAAATTTTTTTGTTAAGTATATTTTACATATTAACAACAATTTTGTTCAACTCAATAATTTTTGCTTTTAAGTGAAAAGGCTATTTCTACTTTATAATTTGAATTATCAATCCGGCAAAAAATCTTTTTCACAGGAAATTTGATAAAAATAGTGCAATTTTTTTATCAATATGGCATCTATTTTTTTCTGTGTAACGACCACTATATCCCTCATGTTTTTATTTCACCTCTACCTTTCCTTCCTACCATCCCGCTATTTTTCTATTGGTAAACATATTTTTTTGACAAATTTTTTTTGCAATTTTGGTATATTTTCATTTCTTCTTAAATAAAGTTTTTCATTACAATTTCACCTAAAAACTTTTTTTAGTCTTATCTCGACTTAAGATGTTATGATATAATGCCACAGATATATAATATATTCCATGCAACATGTTGCTGTCATATTGAAGCTAAACAAAAAAATTCATTGATTAAAATTCTTTGGCAGCTTGCCAAAGAAAGACTTAAAAAAGCATAAAAATGTTGCGACTCCATTTTGTCAATCAACTGCAAATAAATTTAACTTAACAAAATATTGAATTTTTCTTAGTTGACTTGAAAACCTCAATAAAATAAATAAAATCGTAAAAACAGCAGAAAAAAAAGTCAAACTTCAATTAACATAAATAACAAATGCATTAAAAAACATTGTACTCGTACGTCAAATGTAAAAATCCTGGACAGTTTTTTTTCGTTTCGATTCGATTTATTTAATCGCTTGCAACTGGCAACAAACTCTATTACGTGGCTTGTTTAAGATCCAAATCTGACAGTTAGTAGACTTTAATCATGTGGCAATTAAGACTAATAAAACCATAAATGATTTGCCAATAACGATTGGGATCTAATTCAAATCTTAACAAAAAAGAAAACAAACAACAAGAAAAAACAAAATGCAGGATTGATTTGAGTTGAGTTGAGTCGTGTATGACAGTTTACATGATAAACGTTTTTTCTTTCACAAATCATTTTCAAAATGATGGATGGTTGGTTCGACCATGTTGATGGCATATTTACAGAGTTGTTTTTCATTTTCTTATTGTTGTCACGTGGAAAATGTTGCCAACTGTTATTCTGCTACTGTTTTTTGCTGAAACGCTGGAATAAATAATAAAGCGACCTTGTTTTTCTTTTTTAATTTTCAAATGACCCAATTTACTGGCAGTTGAAGCTTTTCTTATGACTGCTTACATACGATTATGTACATTTAAAGCAGCCGTCTTAAGTATTCTTTTGTAACTGACAGAGACCACCCTAGAGTTGGCCTGCTCAAAGAATCTTCTAATATCTTTTGTTTTTTTTTTTAATATTTTCCGCTTTATAATTGAATATAATTTAACTTGTTTTTATTAAGCATTTTTTTTTTTTTTCTTAACTTACGAGTATTGATCACAGAAATGTCTGCCTGTTGGTTTGTAGGGTAACCGAACGTTTATTATTCGACCAAACCGGGTTTTTAGAATTTAACTAAATCGGGGTTTCTTAAAAATCTCTATTTTTCGAATATCGAGTACATAGAGTTCTTTTTATCGCGTTTAACCGGATTTTTGTTATGTAAATAATAATTTTTATCTCTTTTATTTTAATTACAATTGTGCTTAAGCTATGTACAGACGATTGTCAGATGTTACAATATTGTAAGATCTGGCAATATGTTGACAATGTAGTGACAATGAAAAATTGTCCAGCAGAAGTAAATTGTGTGTTCAGACGATCGTAAGAAAATCTTACAATTTCATTGTCAGACTATTGTCCAACAAATAATTCATCTGACAACAAAAATTGGCAGTTCACACGGTTGTCAGATTGTTAGATGAAAAAATTGCCAGACATGTTGTAAAGCATTGCCACTCATGTATATCAACAACGATCTGTTTGGCAGTGTTGCCCATCAAACTTTTTTCTGACAATGATGCCATTGTCAGGTGCATTAGTTTTATACATCTGACAATTAAAACTGAGCTTACAATACCAGCCAATTATCTGGCAATGCCAACGAAGAGTGTTCTCACGATTGTCAGATGCCTGACAACATTGTCGTCTTACAATTGATTGACAATGGTTTTTCTGACAACGTTGTAAGTTAAAAATTGGCAGTTCACACGATTGTAATACATTTTCAAACAATTTTACTGGCAATATTGTAAGATCTGACAACCGTGTGTACGTAGCTTTATAATTGAAGTATTTGGCCGACTTCTTAAATGCAAGATGCAATGCATATTTACAATGCTTACACTTCGTAAACGCATACGTAAACATTCTGGCAACGTCTAATGTTCTTAATCGTTTGGCAACTCATTTTAATGAGTATCAGCCATGATATAAAAAATACAAGGT
Organism: Thecocarcelia acutangulata; assembly: GCA_914767995.1. Lineage (NCBI taxonomy): Eukaryota > Metazoa > Arthropoda > Insecta > Diptera > Tachinidae > Thecocarcelia > Thecocarcelia acutangulata. Next base: position 18,079,314 of record OU612097.1, read on the forward strand.
AGTTTTATTCTCTCAATTTTCCTTAACAATCACCATCTGACAAGTATAAGGATTGTGACATTTTCCATAAAATTGTGCTACCGTATTAGTTTATATATTCCCTTGTTTTCAGTTTTGTTTGAAGTTGTGTACAAAAATAATCTTAAAATTGTGCCTTCTAACGAAAATAAATAAAAATTTTAAAATAAAATATATACATAAATCTAAAATATATAAAAAATGGCCTGAAAAACATCTCCAGACTAAAATGCTACCGACACCATGTTTCAATGTGCCTTTAGTATAACCTGGATTAATACGTTGGCTTTTCGATCATCTAATCAGTCTTAATCTATCAGAACCTTTTAAATTAAATTTGGACTCATTGGAGAATAGTATGGAATTCCTTTGTGTGGTGGTCAAATTAATATGTTCCCTTGCAAATTCCAACCTGGCCAGTCAATTTTTCCGTGATAAAAAGATCTTTTTTACACTTTTATACGGTATGCTTTTAGTCCGCCATCTGCAGCCTGCCTTTGAATCCTTCTGGGGGTAACATTTAATAATAATTGTGTGGCGATGGTTCTTGACGATACGAATCATTCTGTTTTTATCAAACGTATTATTGCCTGGCCATCGCGTTTACTGTTTTCGAGAACTTCCACCTCTATGTTCTGTAACCAAAGTTTATTATTATTATTTATATGTAACCAAAGCTTATAATTCTTGATATAACGCTTTGGTGAATGTCAATTTTTTTTTTGCAATTGTGGTCACTGATTGGCCGTTATTAAAATCAGCTATTATTTTTTCTTTTAGATGCACTCAATAATTATATCGCGCCATTTATTAGAGGAGTTACAAGTCAAGTCGAGAACAAGTTTGAAGGCGCGGAAACGACGAAAAACTATATGTCGCTGCCATTCTAGTAGAAATAATTATTTATATATTTTTGAACCACAAGCATCAAACTTTTCCCTTTGTTTTTAATATCTTTCAAAAGGAATAATATTTTCTTTAAAATAGGCATTCGTTTGAATGCTATCGTAAAGTTTACAGAAGTATGTGCTTTTAGTTTTTTGGACCAAATTGGACCCATGTGGGCTGGCTTTACAATAGATGGCAGCCTGTTAGACCTAACCTAACATGGGTTTCAAAACGACCACAGATACATATCTACTTACATCAGCTTATTATTTCTAGCTTTTTCTAATATGAACAATGCACTACACATTTCAGAAAAAATCCATTCTAGGAGTAAATTCCCTTATTCAACTGTTTGGCAACGCCTTTTTATATTTCTCTCTAAAAATAAACTTCAAAAATCCTTATTACAAATAATAAAAAGAGAATGAAACTACCTTGTATTTTTTATATCATGGTATCAGCTGTCAGAATGATTTTTATTTTTTATGCAAACATTTTTATTTTTGATCACTTTTCTTTTCTTATTAAACATTTTATTTTTGAAATATTTCTTATTTTTGCAGCTAAAATAAGAAATATTTACATAAACAAATATAATTCAATGAGCACGAATCAAGAGGGATTAATAATCAATTATCAAGTTTTCAAGAGAAATCAAAATGCTAGGGGTCTAATTAATCAACTGAGATCGATAAGAAAGCATAACCTTTTTGATAAGATGCAGAAATGCAGGGATTACTCCGAAGTTTATTGCCAACTCAACGAAGAATGTATCAAGAATTTTCAATAATGTTTGTTTACAAGGGTTTCAAGAAACAATTTTGGATTATCGGCAACATCTTCATATCAAAATTTTAAAATTAGTAATAAAAGAAAAACACGAGTTGCTGAGATGTTTTCAAAGGAAGAGAGTAAAGTATTTACGGTTATTAGAGAGATTTTTATCTATAAGAGAAATAGAGGAATTTTTAATTTTTGAAGAACGCTTATCGTCAATATACAATGAGAAGATAAAAAGAAAACATAAAAAGAAATTTGAAACACTTAGGAGACAGTAGATCAAAGACTTAGGTATTAGATTTAATGATAAATGGTTTGTTAATAAGACAAATCTAGATTTTCCAAAGGATATAGAATGGGTTCTTTCACTTGGACAGAAATTTGCTTTGCCGGTTAGAAAGAAAGATATTCCGATTTTGAAAATTATAATTATGAGGGTGAAGATTTTGTTCAAACATTAGATAACAAGGAAGACCAGGAAATGGCTAGAAATAGGTTTACATCAGTTATGGATAATCATTTGAATAAAATGACTTTAACAAGTAGAGATAGATTTGTGATTAATAGAGTAAATGAAGCAGAGAAGTTTTTAAAAAGAAATTAGAATATCATTTTATTTTTTAATAAAAGTTGTCTCTTCTTTTTTACTTTTTAATAAATTTCTTTAGCAAATCAACCTTTTTTGAAGGTTTAGCCTGAGATAATTCGTCAGCATCTTCTATTTATAATAAAAAAGGCAGCATTTAAAAAAATTGCTTCACAATTATATAATCGTTTGTTTACACCGCGCTTAACTTTGGTAAAATATCAGAAAGAATGGCGGCATAATGAGAAAGATTGTGAAATTGATTTACATCAACACCGGCCTTGATGGCCCAATATGATGAGGTATGATAATATACTACATCGAGAAGAGCCCGCCAAATGCTCAGCATGTCCTGGAAACCATGAATATTCGTTTTGGCCGTCGACGTAAAAGCATGGCTGGGATATCCCAATGATTTTCTGTGTTTGGGGTTATCTTAATGAAATCAGTTCTCATCCTCAGTCTCAATGAGATGCAGAAATCTCTTTAATGTTTGCCCTGCAAGCAGCTGTTTATAAGCAAACAAGGGCTGTTTTTTTTTTCTTTTTTTTATATTGGACCAGTATTCAGGGGATGACCCCTACATATGCAGTGCATTGTAGCAGAACTAGGAAAATAAGTTGTGAGGAGTGGGAAAGAGGGAGTAGTGTTTGTGAACATTTGACTTGAACTTTCCAACGTTATAACAGACAGGAAACACGTCTGCAGGCAATTTTTTCCACAGACGAAGCGTACGGCTGAAAAACGAATTCTCTCTGTAATGCGTAGTACGATTCCCCGCACAATCAACCACAAATGGATGAGCTCTGGACGATGAACGCGTGCTACGCAAAAATGTGCGAGTTTCAGGAACAAGATCCCTAATCTCGTCAGAGCAAAGTCCATTGTAGTAACGATAGAACAGAGTAACGCACCCCACATTGCGTTGATGCTCCAGTGAGTCAATACAGTTGGATACCCTACTGTCACCGATGAGCTTCTTCGCACTCTCTTGCACACGGTCGAGTAACCCCAAAATTGACTTTGAGGCACCGGCCCAAACATGAGAATTTAATTCCATTTTCGGTCGAATGTAGGTGGTATAAATAGTAAGGAGATCGGATGGAGTGAAGTACATCTTACACCGCTTTAGAAACCGAAGCACTTTAATGCTTCTTTAGAGACATGAAAAATGTGTTCATTCCAGCGAACGTCACACTGTATCTTCATTCCAAGAACATCAAGAGCATCCGATTCCTCAATATTTATACCATCCATGTGTACAGATGAAGCAGCATTTGCAGTCGTTTGTTTGTGTGTTAATAGGCAACATTGGGTCTTACGAGCGTTAAAGGTGACCCTGTTTTTACGACCCCAATCGGAGATTAATAGAAGATCACTATTCAGTGAATCATTCATACTCGTATTTAGCCTCTTAGCACTGATCTCTGCTAGGCTAGGCCTATAACTAAAAGAGTACGAGTGACAAATGCTGCTATCATCCGCAAAAGAGTGTATAGGGTTGGAAGTTTGATAGAGAAGATCGTTAAGGAAAATTAAAAATAGGGCAGGAGAAAGAACGGAGCCTTGCGGTACCCCTGAATTAATCTTGAACTCGTTTGCTAAGACCCCATCTATAACAACTCGTATAGTGCGGTCTCTGAGAAAGCTCAATATGAACCGAGAGAAGTCATCACCGACACCAAAAGCTTTTGAAATATCCAGAGCCCCCACTCTACTTTCACCGAAAAGATGGATTAAATGGCACCATTTCTCTGAGAGATATGCCATAAGATCGCCAACATCTCTCGGCTTCAACTAATACGGCACCAAAACTTCCCTGTTTCTGAATCCTTCCTGTGACTTTGAAGCATTTTGAAATGGCTTGCTGTGTGACTGCCAATTATCCCGCCAATTCCTGTTGACTTTGACACGAGCCTTGATCAAGTAATGTCTTTAACATTTCTCCCTTCAAAAACACCGTTCTTGAAGCGTTAAAACCAAGCACTTTGTTCGTTAATAGCGACCTCCCCTTAGATATATGAGAGCATTCTATAAGCGTTAGCTGCAGATTTCTTCAGAAATTTAAAACCTTCACGCAAGTGACCAGAATTTCGCTCGTAAGCTGACATATTAAATCGTCAATAATTTTATGATGCAGACACAAATCGACTAATAGGTGTGTTTTTTTACTTTACTTTGTGATGCCGCGGGATCCCAATTTGCACGAAAAGCGTTCCGGTATTTGAAAATTGAGCAAATGAGAGCACTGCCTCTTCTTGCACGAAAACGGCCCGTACATTTTTTTCGGGCTTAAGCTTAAGCAATCAGCTGTTCGATAAATAAACAATAAAAAGGAAACAAGGTTCATTTGAATCAACTCGTATACAAATCATTTCAGTGTTTTTATATAAATAAATAAATAAAAAGGTATTTCGAAAAGACTATGAAAGCCCAAAGGTGTAAAATATCATAGTCTTTTTTCGTAAAACTAAATGCAAATTTTTGTTGCCACATCAAAACACAGCATATGTTTCTTTTTGGGCTAGAATTTTGGCTTCTTGCGTTCCCATACTTTAGGTAAATTTTGTGTGTATTTGAGAGAAATTTATGCATGCTCTCTTTTGCACGAAACTTGCTCTCTTTTGCATGAAACTTGCCCGGAAAGTAAAGAAACACACCTAATATTTTGATGGCGTTATTTTTACAAATAGGTACACTTATTGTTTGACATCTACGATGTATTTATTTGTATAGAATGTTTTGCGGCTATAAATCCGAATACATGAATAAACAGATTTATTAAATAGTTTTTAGCTGCTTTTTATCATTTGTTCTTTTTTTTAACTTTCAACTTTGTTTTTGTTCTAGTATTGTTTTATTCACAAATTTGCTTTAATTGTTTAATTAGAGACCTGGTTAACTCACATTTTCTCAAATTTTAACCGAAACCCGGTTTTTTTACCCAATATCAGGAAAAAAGACGAATAATCGAGCACCCTAGTCAGCGTGTTTTTTTTTCTAGTGAGGAAAACGAAAATATAAAATGTTAATTTATTTTACTTTAGATTTTCAATGTTGTTTACATTTCTTTGCCGTCAGCTATTGGTCAATCATTTGGTATCAATCTTTTACTTTTTTTTTGCCATTGATGGAGCAGCAGAAAGTCTTTTTGAAAACCTTATGGCTTTTCATTAAATCCTGTGAAGATGCCATGTTTAAGAGTGTAATGAGAGGCGGGCTGTGGACAAGATATTGCTAAGCCGATTTCTAATTCATTCTGTTGGCCGAAAACTACACTTTTGAGGCGATAAATTTTGTTTGGAAATTGGAATTGTCTAAAAATGTGATATACGAAGAATAACTCTACCTGTTAGTAGCTGTCATTATATTTTCATGTGGAGTAACCACACTCCACATCAGTGTTACTCCACACTCCATAGCCTAAAACTGAACCTCCTCTGCCACTGGGGAATAAAGATGCCACCACCAAGTTCCTAGTCCGACTTGGATCCTGTTCGTGAAATAATTTTCTTATTATATGAATTATAAATTTGAAATCTTAATACTTGTTTAACGGAACCATAATTAGTTTATTTGGAACTACTTATATTTAGTACAACAGAATACTTATAAACACAACTATGTTACTCTCTTATTTTTTTGTGAATTTAATTTAGATTAATAAAGAATTCATTGTTGAAGTATTACTTGAGCTGAAAAGTCATTAAGACTATCGTTTTTTTATAATCGTAGAAACTCCTACGATTCAGATCCATTTCAAGCACGTCCTTTTGGCAGCCTACTTAGGCTGCTGCCAAGGCCGTGCTTGACAGGGTTACGTCAAATTTGTTATCGGGCAGCATAATGTACCTTTCCCAAAAGGCCCATTATGCTTTCTATTATCGAAGCATGAGATTCTATTGCTTATTTCCACACCCCACTGGCTGATCGCCGCGCACATGACCACTTCCTTCACTACCAGATCAGATTGCAGCCAATGTAGCATCGTATCAGAGCTTTAGATGACGTAGTGCTAGAAGCACCAGCCACCATTAAAGTTTACGTAAGCAGTATCCCCTCTACAACTCTGGTCGTAAGTGGTTTTCTCTAAAGCCCACCACCATACAAGCGCTCCAAACGTTAATATGACCTTTATTGCCATATTAAACAGTCAGCAAGAATTCCAAGGATAAATACCCGAGGTCTTCCCAACAGCCTTACGATGCAGATGCAAAGAAACAGCTGCCTTGCCAGCTCTAAATTGGACATTATTCTGCCAAGACAGCATGGAAGGAAAATAGATTCCCAGGTTATTGGCACCATCTCCCAGTCTACACTCAATGCCCACCAAAATTGGCAAATTCAAAGGATTATAAACTCCGTCTGAATAGTATAAACTCCGTCTCTTGTGGATTCACACTGAGGCCTCTGTAGGTGATCCACCGATCTATGATCCTCAATCTACTCTGAGAGTGTCCGCATACTTACACGACATTGCCACAGTAAAATCATCATTATATGCTCCAGTCTTAAACAACCTGGAATTTAAATTCACTAGTACCGAACCTAGAGCAAGATTCCTCAGAAAGATATATACTACATGGGCAGAAAAGTCCCGGACCTAACACATAGATGGCGCTAGTTTTACTGCAGTATTTTTTATTTATTTAATACTAACCTTCAGAAGACAGCTGTTAAAATTTCATGATATTTCGAGTAATTGTGCTAAGAGTGACGCTACTTATGATATTTTCAAAACAATGGATGGAACTCCTCAACAAGAAGTTGCTCATATGACCGCAATCATATGGCCAGAATTGCTAACTGTGTCAGCCTGGTAAGCCGCACGGGGGGGCGCTGGTAAATCGTGAATAATTCACTCCGTGGAATTGGTTCATCATCAGATACGGCCGCAAGGCAAGTGCTGATGTAAATCTTTTTCACAAATGTTGCGAATGATACTGTTGATATGATTGATATCGTTATGAATTTCTTGTTCCGATAAACCTTTTTATGTAAATATTTATTGACACCAGCATTTCCAATTTTTCCATTGTAAAAAAATCGCGGGTGCGTCCTTTGTGAACACCTATTTCTATATGAAGGAGTTACCAGTTCGAAACAAAATTTAACATGTGTTCATAGCAGAGATGGAAGTTTCCAAAACACTTAACTTTTTTCTGTTTATACCGCGCTTTCCGGACCGCCCTAGTACATATTATATAATATAAATTAAAGCAATATTTAATAGATTTTTACGCAGACATCATTTAAAAAATAAACTTGCACTTGCCTGTGTAAACATAAAAGTAACTTGCGATATATTCGATAATTTTTCCGACATTTTCGAACTTACTGTAAGTTACTTGCATGTGTAAATGCAGTGTTACAACTGAATTTGATTGTAAGTTGAGTTGTAAGTAAGAAAAATATATGTGTATTGGTACAAAAGTTTGAATGTATTGACTTTTTCGAACTTGCATTTGCATGCGTAAATGCTGGGTAAGTTACTTGTATGTGTAAATGCAGCGTTAAGCTTTAAACACATAGACGACAGCAAGCAGCAATCCGTCAAAAATATAATACATGTGTTTAAATGCACACGATTTTTTTAACGACTTCACAGCAGCACGACTTCACAACAGCATTTGCTGCTGCTGCCAACTTAGACTAATTTCTATTTTCGTAAGCAGCAAAAAGTAAATGCAGTGCTGCCACTATAAATATAAATTGGCGGCAATAAGAACTAAAATTTGTTTGAAATATTTAATAGAAATGAACGTCACACAAATAAAATAAACAAATAAATTGATTAGTTTTTACAGTTTTACGTGATATTTTTACGTTTTCAGTCGGTAATTTTAATTTTATTCATGTAAAATATGTATGTGGCACCTCTGAAATTTGAAAATAGTGCTGCTGCTGCCTTTAAAATAATTATGTTGCTGATGAGACGGCAGCTTTTGAAGCCAACTTCATTTGTAGTCGTGAAGTTGTGAAGTCTGCTGTCGTCTAAGTGTTTAGAGCTTTAACAGCCAACAAAATGTCCGCTAGTTAAAAAAGTGTTGCCATTGTAAAGTTTTATAAAAACACTCTTTATTAATAACTATTATCTTGCGTTTTGGTGTAACTCCTGATAGAGTGCACGGCATTCGTTTCAGCTGTCTTGTCAGCTTGCTGTTTGAACAGCAAAAGCACGGTAGCAGTTTAATATTTATGATCTCAGATTTCTGTTTAAGCTGCTTTTACGTTTTTGTTGTTCTCAGCTTAATGTGGCCATGCATCATACATCAAGTGGCAGCATATTTTTGCTCCTGCTAATGTTGCTACTTGTAGCTTTTTTTTTATTTATTTTTTTCTTATTTAAGAGACTCAATTACCATGCCATGACTGGTCATTAAAACGTTAAACTCATACACAAGAAATGTAGTAAAGAAAGCAACTGCAACAGCAGCAACAACAACAAGTGAAAAGTTTTCATCATTATTATTTATGGGAATTTTAAATGAAATCCACAACAGGCGTTGATAATATTTTAATTAAAAATCAACTTGGAAAGAAATAACATTTTAATAAAAGAGAATTTCGTTTAAAACTGAAACTGATAAAACAGGCTTCCTGCTAATCTTTTAAATACAGCAATAAAATAAATAAACTAAAATTATATTTATGAAAAATTTATTTCACAAAAAAAAAAATATATATCAATTGATTTCCTAAAAAAAAACACAATATTAAGTAACAATTCTTTTTTGTTGTCTTCTCTAATTTATGTTAAAGCGTTGGTTTATTCTAATGTTTTAAACTTGTTCAAATTTAAGTTTTTCACTTTTTTCAATTTTTTGTTTTTTATTGTAAATAACAAATTCATGAATGAAGTTTAAATATCTTGTCTGTGTAGCCGCCTGTCTTTCGGAACTACCATAAATATCACTCTCATGTTCATTTCGGTTACATTTGCAATTGATTTTCCACTGTGGGCGTTTTTTCAACGCCAACTTGCTGGCAGCACAAGCGGACTGAAAAACTTCAGCAACCCACTGTGCTTTGGAGCAGAAAAGGAGTACAACACTGTGTGTTATTTGATGCCGGTTTCTCTTTTTTTTTTTGTACGAGTAGAATCCTAAATTATTTTTATTGCATAATAATTTACTATTGAAATTGCAGTAAATGACTTTATTTGTAACTGTTGGCATTTTTTTCGTTTGCGTTTTTTTTTTTTTTTTTTTTTTTGTGGCAAAGAAATGTTGCGAAGGTTGGAAATTTAATTAAATATTTCGAGATATTTCGTAAAAGCAACCTGTTAAATAGTAAATTAATACAAAAATTTTAAGCCACCATAGAGCGAGTTATCTGAGAGCGAAAGTATTCTATACACAACGCACAATAGATTAACTCTAGTCGCAGTGCAAGTGGCCAATGAGGGCCACATCCCCATCCAATAATAATAATAATAATTCTATACACAGATTAGATGTGTTCCACGAGATCTCGGACTAGTGCGGACTAATGAGAGTAAAAAGCAAATGACTCTCTAAATTTGCAAACTTTATCCAAAACTTTACCCAAAACCGTAAAAAAACACAATTGTGCATTCCGCAACACAAGTGCTGTTTACTTTTTAGATTAAATTATATTTTAGCGATTTTAGACGCTTAAAACGCTTATCATCATATAAACGAAAGATTTACATTATTGGCTACAGCTGTAAAATGAAAAACAATGAAAATTTTTCAATAGATTTTTATAGTACATATTTATAAAATCAAAAGCCAAATAACAATTTCATTTTCTGTTTACAACTTCTCAACAGTATTTCTAGTTTGGGCAAACTGCCATTTTGCTTTTAACTAATTTTTAAGCAAAAACTTTTTTCCAATTTGCAAATTTTCTGATTAGATTTTCAGTTTCATTCATATGTATGTAAACATAAAACAGCTGATTGTTCAATTCTAGTCTGAACTTACCCAAAGAAAAAGTTCGGGCTAATTTGTATAGGAAATGAAAAAATTTACTCTCTCATTTTCTCTCAAAACTGCACAAAAATTGTTACGTGGAACGCTTTTGGACTAGTTCGGACTGTTTCGTTATTCACGTGGAACACATCTATTATTAACAAAATTATCGATAACAAAATATAGAAAATTTTAGCTACCAGGTGGCGCAAAAGTAATCATCCGTTTTTATAAAGGGTGGTTAAATTTCAAGGGCCGATGTTGATTTTGAATAAAACACAAACTATTTAGGAAATTATTGTAATTTTATTTTATTATGATATATTGGTATTATTCAATTATGTATGGAACAAAATATCGGCCAAATGGGCGCCGCGACCACGGCGGCACACCTCCATCCGATGGTCCAAATTTTCGATGACCCTGAGGCATAATGGAGGTTCTATGCCGTTAATGTGCCGAATTATCTCATCCTTTAGCTATTGAATTGTTGCTGGCTTATCGACGTACACCTTTTCTTTCAAATAACCCCAAAGAAAAACGTCCAACGGTGTCAAATCACATGATCTTGGCGGCCAATTGACATCGCCATTACGTGAGATAACACGGCCATTGAATTTGTTGCGCAAAAGAGCAATTGTTTCGTTAGCTGTGTGGCAAGTGGCACCGTCCTGCTGCAACCACATATCGTCTACATCCATATCTTCCAATTCGGGCCATAAAAAGTTCGTTATCATCTCACGATAGCGAACACCATTCACAGTAACAGCCTGACCGGCCTCATTTTGGAAAAAATACGGCCCGATGATGCCGCCAGCACATAAACCGCACCAAACAATCACTCTTTGTGGGTGCATTGGTTTTTCGACAGTCACTCTTGGATTCTCATTCGCCCAAATGCGGCAATTCTGTTTATTGACGAATCCACTGAGGTGAAAATGTGCCTCATCACTGAAGATGATTTTCTTCGAAAATTGATCAGCATTTTCATAATAAGTCTGGATAACTTTAACACGTTGTTGGATTGTGTATCTCTCCATGGTTCAAATTGAATAAGTCTGAAATAGAGAAATGTCAAATAAAATTTGGAAAAAAAACTTGGCGTTTATGTGTGGTTCACATTCAACATCGGCCCTTGAAATTTAACCACCCGATATATTGAAAAAACGAATTATGTGTACATATATAGTATCGGCCTGTAAGGAGTTATTCTCCATAGGCATAAATAAATAAATAAATGTTGAGTCTTGGAAATCTTTCGGAAATCAGCAGCTGTACAGTTTTTTTGTCAATTGGAAAATATTTCATATATATAATTATTTGCTTATTATTCCTTAATATCGACCCTATTTTTTCTTTTTTAATATTATATATTTTTTGAGCTTAAGGTCTGTATTGGCTTTTTAAATTTCTTTTATCTGGCCATATTTCGCTCTCCTCAAAAAATATATAATATTAATATATATTTATTTTTATTTTTTATTTATTTAATTTTAGGAGACTACAGTCCAATAACACTTAATCTTATTTAACAGTACTGCTAGTGCTATGGAAGATTTAAAGGCGGCTATTTCATTAAAATTCATCCTTGATCATAAACTTGATCATAAGCTTGATTTTCGAGATCACATTGCGCTAACTGTTAATAAGGCTTGTGGAGTTCTTGGATTTATTAAACGATGGTCTAAAGAATTATCAGACCCTTACATTACAAAGCAACTTTATATTTCCTTGGTTCGCCCTGTTCTTGTATAAGGATCAATTATATGGGATCCTTACTTCACCATTCACATAAATAGTATTGAATCTATCCTTTTTGGATAATCCCTTAATCGACTTTTCTGTCAACATTGATTCAGAGTGTATTTACTTTACTCGTATAGGATCGGAATTGAAAACTATGGAAGTTACGAATGGATTCACAAAGTTATTAAAAGCAACATAAAAAACATATAATTACGGTATTCAAAGGGTTGTCATAAAGTCATGAGTCTTAAAATATTAGTATGAAAAAATATGAATACTGTGAGCAGTCTGACATAAATTATTTTAAATTTGAATCAGCTGAGATGTTTACAGTTTAATTACGGCAAACTCCGTTTAAAAAGTCTTATTACAAGTACTTTCTGATTTGTTTGTTCGAAGCACAATATAAAACATTATGACATTATGCGTGATATGACACCGTTTGAATCCCCTAAATAATTATTTTCTTCAAAGGAGTGTGTCACCCAGAGACTTAAAAAGAGTTTCCAAATTAGGAATGTGTCTTGAAGTTTTATGGCAGTTTCGCTGGATAAAACAAAATACTTACAAATTTTGTATTGATTTTCATTGTAGTCAATGAGTTTAGGTTTGTCCAGACAAAATGTCTTGTTTTTTTTTTGCATCTGTCAGACTGCCTTTTCGCTCAGTTTATGTTGCCCGCATGTGGGAGCGTGTGGACACAAAACACTGTTTTTCCAGTAACACTTGAAAACCCGCCAACAGCAACAAAAACACAGCCGACAACGTTTAGTAAACCAATAAAGATTATACACGAAACAAACAAACAAACGAACAAACCGGTTGAAAAAGTCTGTCATGTAACACCAAAAGGAAAAATTAACTAAAATTCATTATGTTGGTATTTGAAAATTTGATTTTCGTTTTAATTGCTGCGGCGATAAAAATCATTTAAATTGAAAAATTTAACACGAAATTAAAAACGGAAAACACACACACACACACGCAAACAAACAACTCTCAAACTCTCTTTAAATTTTGTCTCTTATTTAGCAAAAAAAAAAAAAACTCAGTTAAAGTGCTAAAATTTTCATAATACTCGTAAAATAAGAAAAAAGTTTTCAGTTTGTACTCGACGTGATCAGTAAAAGAATAAATGAACTGAACTCAACTGACGTGAAATGAAGTGAACTGGCTGTTTCGATGGAACGCCTGCTGTTTTAGTGGAGTTGACTTAAGTGTTTGTGTTGGTAAATAAAACATCAAATTTTATTTTTATATTCGGTATGGGGACAGCAATTAGATTTTACGTTCGATTAAAATTATGTTGCGATCAGTTGCATTTGAAAAAATTTACACAAATATTTTTCATAAAAAAATAACAAAATTAATATGTGAAGTCACTCGTAGAACGAGATTGTTAAGGTGTGATAAGTAGCAATAACCACAAGTTTTAAACTAAACAAACACTCAAAATCCATTTTAACCTCATTTGGCAAATAATTAAAAAAATTTTAATTGAAAAACATATAAGCAGCCATGTTCCGAGAACGCGCGTTCTGAAATCGCAATGTGTTTTGAAAACCGCTTAATTGATTTTTAGGTGTTCTGAGGAACGCGCGTTTTACTGGCGTTTAGCGTTAAAACATGTGTTTTTGACAACAAATAGAAAATTTTTTCAATTTAGTTTTCTTAATGAAAATGTGTAAAATTCTTTGAACTTTTTATTGAAATAAAAAGAAAACATATTAAATTTTAATAGTGAATAATTTTATTGCCTTTTGTAAGTTCAGTTTTAGCAAATTCAATCAGTTCAGTTCAATATATACATGCGAGTTGAAGTCGGCAATTTTAAGCGATATGCGTTTTCCAGAACACCTATTTGGCGATTTAAAATCGCAAAACCATATATCTTGCGTTATACGTTTCTCAGAACACCTATTTTCGATTGGAAAACGCCAAGTTTAAGGTATTTGTGTTTCTCAGAACGGAATAGTAGTATAAAAATTTAGCTAAGCAATCAAGGCGAATTAATTACTAGGTGAACTTAACAGCACAGGTGATTATTTTTTGAAATAATCAAACTTTTTTTCTTTTGTTTACAAACTTTTTCGCGCCATTTAAATCTGAAGATTTTTTTGTGTGATTTAGTGCAGTTTCAAGAAATTTGTGTGAATTTAAAAGTGAAAAACTAATATAATCTGTGATTTGAATTACAAACAATTATAAAAGCTTATATTTAACGTCTATATAAAATTTTTTCTCTGCTGAGCAATCTTAGGCGAATTTAGATCATGACATTCACAATATGTTTTACAATAACAAAATACTTAATACTGAATTCGCCTTTCCGCTTGCACTCACCTGTATAAAGTCGCCTTGTAAGCAATTTAGCAGATTTAGCGACATCGCTAAAATATTTGCCCGAATTTTTTTTTTTAGCATCTTAGCGATCGAGTTTAAGCTTTACCTAAGCGAGTTAGAGAATACGGCTGCTGGTCTGCAGTAGTTTTACCTTCTCCAAATACCTGAACTTCTCAATAAATATGAGGGTTGGCTTTCATTGCTTCTACAAGGTAGGGCGACCCAACTAAAGTTCGGCTACTATCTATAATCGAGCCATAAATTTCTATTGTTAATAATATTATTTCGTTTTGAAAGTTTATTTTAAGCAAATTCAGTCAGTTCACTTAATATACACATGCGAGTTGAAGTCGCTAATTTTAGGCGATATGCGTTTACACCTAGAACACCTAGCTGGCGATTTTTAATGGCACAACTCTGTTTCTAGAGTTATACGTTTCTCGTATCTGACGATTTTAGATCGCAAAACCATACTTCTAGCGATATACGTTTCTTCTATCTGGTGATTTCAAATCGCAAAACCATACTTCTAGCGTTATACGTTTCTTCTATCTGGTGATTTCAAATCCCAATTTTAAGCAAATTCAGTCAGTTCACTTAATATACACAGGCGAGTTGAAGTCGCCAATTTTAAGCGATATGCGTTTACACCTAGAACACCTAGCTGGCGATTTTTAATGGCACAACTCTGATTCTAGAGTTATACGTTTCTCGTATCTGACGATTTTAGATCGCAAAACCATACTTTTAGCGATATACGTTTCTTCTATCTGGTGATTTCAAGTCGCAAAATCATACTTCTTGCACTATACGTTTCTCAGAACACCTATTTGGGGTTTTGAAATCGAAAACAATATACAAGAATTTAAGCGATTTGCGTTTCTCAGAACATGCCCGTTTATTTTATTTTATTTTATTTTATTTTATTTTATTTTATTTTATTTTATTTTATTTTATTTTATTTTATTTTATTTTATTTTATTTTATTTTATTTTATTTTATTTTATTTTATTTTATTTTATTTTATTTTATTTTATTTTATTTTATTTTATTTTATTTTATTTTATTTTATTTTATTTTATTTTATTTTATTTTATTTTATTTTATTTTATTTTATTTTATTTTATTTTATTTTATTTTATTTTATTTTATTTTATTTTATTTTATTTTATTTTATTTTATTTTATTTTATTTTATTTTATTTTATTTTATTTTATTTTATTTTATTTTATTTTATTTTATTTTATTTTATTTTATTTTATTTTATTTTATTTTATTTTATTTTATTTTATTTTATTTTATTTTATTTTATTTTATTTTATTTTATTTTATTTTATTTTATTTTATTTTATTTTATTTTATTTTATTTTATTTTATTTTACTTTATTTTATTTTATTTTATTATTTTTTTTTTTTTTTTGCGGAAAACCCTATCACTCAAACCACCTTTGATTCGTTCGTTTCTTGTTTTTATTGACCCGTTTTCATAAGACACTAGAAAAAAATAATTTTGGTTTTTAATATTTTTTTATTTTATTTTATTGATATATTTTTTTTCTTAAATTAAGGCAAATAAACAAAAAATAAAAAAATAAATAATAAAATGGCTTTAATATTTGGATTTTAACGTGTTTAAGTATTTAGAAAACTACAAACTATGTTGCTATATAAAGTGACTTAAATGATATTTATATACACAAAAATATAATTGCATTATTGCTATAATTAAAAAAAAAAAACTTTTTTTTTCATATTTTGCTTAAGTAACTGTACAAAAAACGGATTCTTAACGGCTAACTTAGAACAACCAGTAGGAAAAGGTTTGGTGGTGAAGACTTAAAAGTTGTTAACTTTTATTCAAAAAAAAAAAAAAAAATGCTAAAGTTTTAAGGCCACTGGTTTCAATATTTAACATGATGATAAACTTAGCTATAAATGTGTATGTGTGTGCTTGTATATGTTCTTATACTACACAGCTGTAGACCTGCTAACATTCGCAACATGGAATTTGCCAAGCAAATTTGCCGAAAAATTAATGCTGCGCATGTCAACAGGCAGTTGTTGGAGCTGCCGAACAGGACCAGTAGTTCGTACGTAATAAATATATTTATTTATTGCTTTCGAAAATAAATAATAAACAAAAATTTTAAATAAATACTATTTTAATATAACTTTGTGTAAAATTATGTTTAATGTGTAAAATTAAGCCTCTACTACTTAAGCTATTGCATTTAAATGTTTTTTGGGGCGGGTTCTATAATAACAAGAGTTTCGCTTTCCGCAGAAAAGCTTTTTATTTTGTAAACTTTTTACAATAAACTAGAGTGTTTAGTTAAATAAAATGCAGAAACTGGTAAGGGAATTGCAAGTTCTTTAAAGCCAGAAATAATCCACCATATTCCCTAAGGCGTCATCGTTGTCACATAAAGTCGACACAAACATTTTTTCATTTCTCTAATCGTTGCCAAAAACAATTGAATGTTGTCGACTGCCTCCATCTATCGCTTAGGTCTAGGAAATACCGAAGGCCTATGAAAGAATACATAATTGCTGTCGAAGGCAAATATGTAACCGAGTGTTTTTTGATGTCATCCTGAAGTGACAACAATGAGGCCTCTTGGATTATGGGGGGGGGGGGGGGGGGGGGGGGGGGAATATTTTGGTGCAGACTTAACATTCTAAGCTTTCAATAGGGAATGACTGAAAAGCATTTGCAATCGTTTTTAAAGCAAAACAAAGAATTTTGGAAAATGTTTTTCAAAACTCAATTATTTAAGTACAAAAACTCGAAATCTGTTTTTTATATTTAAAAAAAAACATAAGTCTAAAAAGCTTAATGCCAGTTCACGTATAACAAAGCTGTGCGTTCGTTCGCAACACAAAATTTTGTCTTTTGCTTTTATTATAAATGTAATTTTGCACACGAACAACATCATTATCCATGAACTGGAACTTAATAAATTTTGGCAGATGTTGCTATTTTAAATTGGAAAAAATATCAACTGGCAAAAGCTTTCTGAAAGCTTTAAGTGTAAAACAATTGAGTTTATTCACTTTATTAGCTTCTAATATCGATATATAAGCTATCGATACCAATCAAAAAAAAATTATAAACAAATTGTTTTTTATGTTTCCTAGCTGTCTGCATGTTGATATGTCATTGGAGCTACCCTAAACCTCAGTAGACTCGGAAATTTTTGAAAAATATTCTCAAACATTCAACTTTATATCCCAATATAGGGATGAACTATACTAGAGCAGAAGTGCCCAAGCCCTATGCGCTTGGTGCTCATTTGTTTTTGTAAAAGCACTTAGCTATAGATCGTGCGCTTTAATATAAACACAAAAGCAAAGCAACGACACTTTCGCATGCTTTAGGTTAGGTAGGCAGGCCGCTGGATTCTTCAAAAAGTACCTGGATACTCCAGCTCACTTGGGTCCTGAAAGTCGTTCCCTTTGTGCTTGCCTGAAAAGTTGGGGTATAATAGAAGAAAAAATAAAAGTTGTGAGGATATAGAAGGAGTGCGGAAGAGGAAAAGGAAAGGTGGGAAACTGCTTAATGTGGCATTACTTGCTTGATTACTTTTGCTGCTTCTTATGAAAGAAGCTATAGCAGTCGGTTTGGGCGAGGCCAGTCACGATAAGCTATTGAAGCTCCTCTCGCCTAAGTATCTTAGACGATGGTGCTCAAAGCCCAAAATGTTGTTTTTAATGTTTTTTAGGAAACCGAACTAAATAAATTATAATGCAGTGACGAATTTAAATTAAATAAATTATAATTTAAATAAAGTTTAGGGCGCGGTGGAAAGAAAGTCAGAACACTACTTATTTGCTTCACAATTACTTTACTGATTTACTAGCCATCCGCTACTTCTTATGAAAAAAGCTATAGCAGTCGGTTTGACCAAGGCCAGAGATGATAGGCTATTGAAGCTCCGCTCGCCTAAGCATCTTAGACTATGGTGCTCCAAAGCCGGGTATGTACTGAGCAGATAAAGGATGGTCTCCTCCTCCTCATCGTCTTGGCAACTTCTACAGAAGTCGTTATAGGGTAGGCCTAGTCTCCTGGCATGGTTCCCAAACGGGCAATGTCCAGTGATGACTGCTACTGTCATTCTTAGCAGAGATCTTGGGAGATTTAATAGCTCCCCTGTCCTCTTGGAGTTACTGTGCGGCCACAGGTTCCTTGATATAAAGCATGTGGGCTCTGTAAACCACTTTTCTTGGGCATGTTCCAGCGTGTGGAGTTATTCTTTTCCAACACGATGATATGGGCTGTCCGCAAAAGGGGTCTATATCCCTATCCTCTAGGGCTGTCGCTTTTTAGGCTAATTCCTCCGCGATGTTCGCATGCTTTGCTTATTAAATTAAATTAGTTATTCCTTAAATGTATCGGTGCTCACTCTTTGCACTAGAGTATAGATACTTACTGCCTGGCCCGCTATGTCACTCGACATCGCTCGTTCGCATAAATACATTTGAAACAAAAACAAATTTTAAAATGTTGTTTTTGGTATACATGTATTTATGCGAGCGATCGATGTGGAGTGACATAGTGGGCCAGGCAGTTATACTCGATATGGCATCGATCGCACAGTATCGATACCTACTCGGTATGAAAGAAACAGCATCGATACATACTCGTATCGGTTGATTTCTTCATACGTTTAGCAAAAATCAAAATCTTCATTATGGACTTCATCTTCTGATCCACTGGCTGAAATTGAAGTGCCTTAATTAGTACACCGGAAGCAAAGATTTTTGAAACGTGAAAATTCTATCATAACAATTCTTCTGCTGCATTCACCCAATACTTTGCCTTGTAACTGTGTGACAAGGCAAAGGTCTGAAGACCAGCTTTATTATAACCGGAACTATTTGTGTTAGTATCTCAAGATCGTGATCGCAATCTTACGTATTTTTTTTTTTTTTTTTTTTTTACAAAATACAACCGTGAGAGCAATCTTACGTTTTTTTTTTTATGAAATACAACCATACAACGGATTTTGGTGGTCCCATTTTCAAAAACTTGGAAAGCAAATAAAGTTATGGTAAAAATGGTGTCCAACTCAGTTTTTTTGCTTGTCGATAATAAAAGAGTATTTCTTACCGATAGGAGAATTTTTTACCGATTCCTACTTGGTACTCGATAATAAAGCATGGATACTAAAGTACTTGGTATCGAAGGAAAAGTATCGAGTATTTACTTGTGTACTGGTATCATTTCATCCCTATCCCAATTTTCTGAATACATTTTTGAGCATTTATAAAGAAAAATATTTTAACAATATCTGTGAAAAAACAAGCTTTGTCTACTTTTCTTTGCGCCTTCCTAACAAATGAACAACCGGTAGCCGCCATGATTTGATTTTTGAACGCATCAACATGTAGAGAACCAACATTCTAATGATTAGAGTATAGCTCCTGTGAAATGTCGACATATTGCCAATGAGGAAACATTAAAAACAAATTGTTTATAATTTTTTGATTGGTAGCTTTAAGTTCTCTTAAAAAAAAAACATTCAACAAAAGCTTTAGAAAAAAGTTTAGTACAAATTTGAGTTTCATGACGTTTAAGCGTAGTTATTTATATGGCAGTTCTTATTTGAATAAAATTTGTTCTATATGTATATGGCATCACATTCAGATCCTTAAGTTCTTTCTTTTTTTTTCCTTTTCTTAACTTTAACTTAAAGCAACAGAAAAATCTCAGCTTTCGGTGCCGGTTACCAAGCACTCGCTGAGCAAGACATTGTGTAAAGCATCCATATCCACCCAATCACGTCTTTCGTTGCGTATTGAAAGGTTTCTTATGCAACCCTTGAAATTTTCTCGTGTCAATAGGGAACCACTGGAAGCGATTTCTGAAAAAATAAAAAAAAAAAAGTTCAAAGCTTTAAAGCTTAGGCTAGAAAAAGTTTTTAGATATTAATAAGTATTGAAGTTATTAATGGTTATCCAACTATAATGCAAGATTTTAATTGATACTTATAGCTTAATGTAGAGGGGTTTCCCAACTTTTTTTGACATTTCATTGTTTCAGTGATTGATTCATTTAGCCATGGGTAAGGTATACAATAGAGCAGCGTGTTAACGTTATTCTGGCTTATTATGAACTTCGAGACTTTTTCGGCACGAGGGAGAGGGAGAAGAGAGGGAGTAGTGTTTGTGGACTTTACCAATGTAATATGTGACTGGAAACACGTCTGTGGGCAACTTGTTCCACAGGCGAACTTTAATAGTGAAAGGCCAAAGTAAGCGGCATGCGGCAGCGGGCGGCAACAATGTGACCCATTTACAAAAAATTATATTTTTTATAAAAATATTCGTACATAAATTTCAACATATTGAATTTAATTTAATTTGGCAATGCCGTTAAAGGCGGCCGAGCGGCAAAGTTGAATTCAGTTTAACTTTTTGTTTTGCCGCTTCGATTTGTCAAACCAAAAAGTAAAGGAAGAAAATAGAAGACAGAAATTTATTTTCGGGTTTGAAAGTTCAACAATAGAATTTGTTTATTTATTTTGGTTTTAAAAAAAATCAAAATGTTTTTTTGTTTAATCTTCGAAGCACAAATTTTTCTTCAATTAGCCGCATTCATTTGCCTACAACAAATAAACTCAAGCGGCAAATAGAACAGGTGGTTGCCGCTCGTTGCCGCAAGCCGCTTGCATTGGCCTTTCACTATAAGGCTGAAAAACGGATTCTCTCTATACACGAAAAGAGAAACGCTTCGTTATAGGTACGAAACCGTTTCGTGCACCATATAGTAATGAAAAGTTTCTTTGACATGAAAACTAAAGAATTTTGTTCTAGCTACTACACAGTGTAGTATATATAACGAATATGTTTCATATTATTAATGTAAGACTTTTATAACAGCTGCGAAACAATGTGGTTGACTTAATGGGCATATTTCATTATATATTGTAAAGGTAAGACTTTCATTTCATACTCGATGGCTGATTTGGTAGAGTGCTCCAGCAACATTCTAGATGTCGCAGGTTCGATTCCTGCTATAGAAGCTTTTTTTTCATAAATAAACGAATTTTATTCTATTTACGATTCAAACAATTAAGTTTTTTATTCGCTATTTTTAGCTTCTACCATTTATACCAATAAAAATTATAAATAGCTTGTTTTTCTATGTTTCCCAGCTATCTATATGTCGACATTTCATAGGAACTACCCTGATCATCAAAGTTCACTGATGATTAGGGTAGTTCCTATGAAATGTCGACATATAGATAGCTGGGAAACATAGAAAAACAAGCTATTTATAATTCTATTTACGATTGTTATATCTTTAATGAAACAATATTCATAACCCGAAGGAAGCTTCGCGTTGGCCCAAAAACAACGAAAAAATCCTAACATTAATGCAAACAATGGTTATGTCTCTGAAGGTTTTTCTACCAGTGTAATATTTTGTGTGATTGACTAAACAATCGGCTACAAATTGATGAGCTCTGGACGATGAGCGATGCGTAAAAATATGTCGGTTTCGGAAACAATATAATATCGCCAGAGCGAATTCCATTGTAGCCAGAGAAACACACCCCACACTGCGGCGATGCTCCAGTTGTTTAAAAGAGCGAGATACCTGCCCATCACCGATAGACTTCATCGCTCTCTCTCTCTTACACACAGTCGATTCAGCCCCAAATAGATTTTTTTGGCACTGACCCTAAAATGAGAGTTATATTACATTTTGTTTGCGATTTAGGTGGTATAAATAGTAAGGAGATGGGTTGGAGTGAAGTACATATTACACCGTTTCCAAAAAACTAGACTCTTGAATGCTTCTTTAAACACATGAAAAATATGCTCAAACCAGCGAACAAAACACTGAATTTTCAGTCTTAGAACACCACTGCTCAATATGTATACCAACCATTAGTATACATAAAATATAATTTAACGACATTTAATCTCAATTATGTCATTGAAAATAAATAAAAAATACTAAGAGAATTTTTTTTAAATCTCTTTGTTTTATTATTAACATCGTCAATTTTGGTTGGACCACCCTTTGTTATCCAGTATATACTGCGTTCATGCTGTGTATCCAATACTTTGCAAACTTATTTGGAACTCTATAGCTAAATAAATAAATAAATGAAAATAAGTATGTTATAAAAATATCTTACCCGGTATGCCGCCAATATACATGGGCGACTTTGTTTGTACTTTGCCCATTGTTGTTTGCTGGGCAACCGCTATTGTTGTTGGCATTTGATCGATTCTTAAGGCCAATTGTTCGTAATCGTATAAAGCTGAAATATTATGCCATTTATTATCACACAAAGCATATTTCGAGGGCAGCAGAGATTCTACCCGAAATGGATTGCCATCACCCAAGTCACAGGAAAATACAATCTTAAGAAAATATAAATTTAAATAAAACAAGTTTCAAGCATTCCAAATCAGAATTTCTGGCAGTTTCTACTCACATTGCCGTTGAAAATTTCCAGTGATAGAGCGGGAAAACCAGTGGGCTCGGTAATGCTAAGTAAAATGCCAGAAAGCTCTGAGGTTTTAAATTCCATTTCTAACTCAAGATACTTGCCAACATGAAAGTTTCTCTCTAAAGGAAAACGATTTTATATAACGATTAATAATAAACAGTATATGTAACACAGCAATAAAAAACTCAATAACAAAAAACTTTGATTTAAATAAAATATTTGAAAAAGCTTTTATCATCTTTTAAATTAAAAAATAAAAATAAAAAAACTATTATTTTGGTAAACCAAAATCCAACAATTTATTGTTTGCGCAAAGAAAATCTTTAACAACGATAACTTTTAATGTAAACAAAACAAATTTTAAATATATTTTCACAGCATCATTGAAAAAGGGATTATCTTGAGAAACCAAGTGTACTGGTAATAACAAAAAGCTTTGATTTAAGGAAATTCTTTAAATGGATTTGTTTTTGAAAAATATTATTTTGACAAGCAAAAGTTCAATAACAAGAAGCTTAGATTTAAGCAAAAATTTTATTATATAATATACACAAATAACAAAAAGCTTTGATTTTAGCAAGATTTTAAAAATAGCTTTTAAGTTTTTCAAAAAATGGCTGATTTGACATATGCATACCAAAAATGCCAAAAAGTTTGGACTATAACCAAAAATAAATAATAAATTGCTATTTTGATATATAACACTTCGATAACTAAAAGTTTTTTTTACCAGTAAAAAATTATAAATAGCTTGTTTTCTATGTTTCCCAGCTATCTATGTGTCGACATTTCATAGGAACTACCCTAATCATCAGTAGACTTTGGAAATTTTTGAAAGATATTCTCAAACATTCAACTTTATATCCCAACAATCCAAATAAATTGCTGAATGTTGAATGTTTGAGAATATCTTTCAAAAATTTCCAAAGTCTACTTTATATCCCAACAATCCAAATAAATTGCTGAATGTTGAATGTTTGAGAATATCTTTCAAAAATTTCCAAAGTCTACTGATGATTAGGGTAGTTCCTATGAAATGTCGACATATAGATAGCTGGGAAACATAGAAAACAAGCTATTTATAATTTTTTACTGGTATAAATGTTAGAAGCTTAAATAGCGAATAAAAAACTTAATTGTTAAAAGGTTTTTTCAAACAATATATTTGATGTAGTTTCAAACAGGATTTAAGTTGTTGGAAAAATTATTCCTTTGACAAACCAAAAGAAAATTCTACCTTTTCTTCAAAGTTTAAGAAAAAACATTTTTATCAATTTTGAATTGTTTGGAACCAAGGTAGGGTTAATAGGGTAGTGGTATAAGCACAGCTGCCTTTCGTTTCCTTTGCATAAATTTGTCAAAAATACATACACTTCCTGGCTTTTTCAAACAAAAGTCAAAAAAAATTTTGAAAATTTTTCGAAAATTCTACCAAGAAAATACGAGTACATGTGATGTTTTTTAGAGTTGTATTTAATGTAATTCGGCCACTACCTTTTTAAAGCTGCCTTGGTTCGAACTTAAAGCTTTTTCATAAATATTTTAGATATATACATATTCTCAATTCTTTAACGCATAAATTTTTCATAATGAAATGTCCCACAATATCGAACGTTAACGTTCGTTAATATTTTATGAATCAAAAAACTGATCTTGAGCTTATTTATGAACTTTTCACAGACAAGTTCTTCTATCGTTAAATAAATTACAACAAGTCGCGACTAGATCACTTATTATGAATCAATTTCCTGCTATTCAAAATATTAGCGGACGTTAACGTTCGACATCGTGTGATACGCTCGTTATTTCCAAAAAAAAAAAAAAAATAAAATAAAATAAAATAAAATAAAATAAAATAAAATAAAATAAAAGAAAATAAAATAAAAAAATGTCATTAGTATATTACTTACTATAGACCGCATATGCATCTCCGGGAAAGTATGAACCTCTCTCCACTTTTGGGAAACACTGGCCCACATGCAGGTGCTTACCGGGTTTCGCCAAATCCTGTGTACTACTCGCTATTGCAAATTTACGCAGGCAGCCCTTAAACGGTTCCAGTTTCATCAAAAGCTCTGCAGGCATTTTGGGCGGATTCTCCGGCAAGCCACCCACAAACACAATATTGGAAGTGGCAATTTTCTTGGGTATTTTCATTTGGGCCGAAGTTTTTTGATCCGTTCTACCGATCTCCACCGACATGGTGACTTTGCGATCTTGACACACTAAAGTCACATGATGCCATTCGCCATCATTAAGCTTGGCGTGCAAGGGGAGCTCCTCACGGCGGCGACCGCGCACAATAAGCAGCAAATGACCATCTTTTAATATTAAAGCTAAATAATGTTTTTGTTTGTCTTTCATGCCGGGGGCTAAGAAAATCAAACCGTTGGGATAAAAAGAGCGAAAATCGAAAGAAATTTGGAAATTCTTTTGCCAATAGTTACGCAGTGGTGCTTGCAATTGGGCAAAGCTATAGGGTTCGTCGCCGAATTTAAATGCATTGGGCTCATAAGAATAACTGCCGACCTAAGAAAGAGTGTGAAACAAAAGTGAAAGAAAAGGCGAATATAAAAAAACCATTTTGAAACAAGTTTTCGTTTTCAAGTTTTACAACAACCAGTATTAGTTTTCTTTTCCCACTTTTCCCACTTTTCCCACTTAAAGCTTTGCCGCCCGTCCCACAGAAGTAAAAGCATCACTTAATGTTCTTCACCTCAATGCATGGTTTTGAATTTTGTGTTAGTTTTTAAAAGCTTCTTTGTTTTTGAACAGGTTTTCAAAAGCTTTTGAGTTTTTAGTACAAGTAGTGTTTTATTTGTTATAAAGCCAAAAAAAAAAAACAGTATGTGCGATAATTTTGTGAATGAAAAAATAAGACATGATTGTTGTTTGTATTATTAAAAAAATCATTTTTATTTATTAAACCAAATGAACGAAATATAAAAATACATTTCTTATAAAGAAAAGAAAAAGTTCCGCAAGTTGAACTTAAAATTAAATGAGTTTATACAAAAAAAATAAAATAAAAGTGACTTGAAATGAAGAGCTTTTACAGACACAAAAAGCAAATTTGATGATTAAGGTGAATTAGTTAAAAATATTTAATTATTAAACAAATGATAAATGAAGGTGACTTGTTATATAAAACAAAAATTTCATCTTAAGTTATAGTGCAGTTATTTTTTCATATACTATATATGTACATTATGATTAAATCTTAACAAATGAAACTTTGCTAGATGTGACCACAACCTAAAAGTGCAGAACATAAAAGTAGACTTTACTTAAACAATAATATTGCCACCCTTTTCCAAAAAAAGGTTTCCAAATTTGTGAAAAAATAATTTAGTGTTGAGTTCCTTTTGTTAATTCCCCTGCGTTATAAAGACGTTTTTTTTTGGCAGTTAGTTACATTGGCTTTAGTGTATTCTTTGTTAAAAGCTTGCTAAAGCTTAAAGTTTAATAAGTTAACCCGTATATGATTTGGTTAATGTAAAAGTCTAACAACTAAAATCCTATAAAAAAAAAAGAAAAATATAAAAATGATTATCATGCATTTGAAAAAGGGTTCAACTATGAAAAGGTTACAAGTTTTCGACAAAATAAATAAACCACATGAAATTTTGGAAAAAAAAAATTATAAGGTTCTCTTTCACGGCAGCGATCGTTAACGTTTGCAAGAATTTGGAGCAAAGCAAAGTCCATCACACCTGTTTTGCAAATCACTTTTTATGCCAGTGATTTGAAATCACGTGGAACCGTTCTTCAGGCAAAGTATTTTTGATTTTTACGATTTCAAACCGTTAAATTAACTCGCTATCAATTTGAAACCATATTCGTGGTTTTGCAGCTACTTTATTATGAATTTCATAATTTGTTATATTTATAAATAACTTTATGCCTTTTTTATTAATTATTTAAGTCAAATTATTTATTTTTTACGAAATAATGCACAAGATATGCCGGTTTTGTTTTACTATATAACTGCTATATTTTTTGCGATTTAGTTTATGGTGCTTTTACTTTATTGCTTTTTATATATGAGTAGATTAAAAGTAATTAACTTTCTTTTGCAAATAATACAGCAACTAAAAAAATTCACCTTAAAATAAAAACTCTAGTGAATCGAAGCAAAAAGCAGCTTTTTTTTCGGTTTCAAAAAGTAACCACAAATTCTTACCAAAAACCACAAAAATGTTTTGATTTGCAAAACAGTTACAAATCACATCTGTGCTTTTAAAACGGCATGTGCTTTGTGATCACATGAGACAGGCCTGAGTATTTCAGATTTTTGCGATTTAAAATCGGTAAAATAACCTGCAATCAGTTTGGAATCACATTCTAGCTTTTGTTGCTACTTGGTTATGAACTTTATTTTGTACATTAATAAATAACTTAACTTGTTTTGTTTTTATTAATTATTTAATTAAAATTATTTTTATGAAAAAGTGTACTAAATATGCCAATTTTGTTGTAAAAACTATTATATTTTTTGTGATTTGGTTTATTGTGCTTTGACTTTATTTCTTTTTATATTTCTTACAATTAATTAACTCTATTTGGTAAATAATTCTACAACTAAAAAAAAGATGTACCTTAAAATAAAAACACCAGCAAATCAAAACAAAAAGCACCCGTTTTTGCGGTTTTAAAAAGTAAGAATCACATCAGAAACCACAAAAAATTTAAACAGCTATTTTTTCGATTTTAAAAAGAAAGAATCATATCAGACACCACAAAAACTTCTGATTTGCAGAGCAGGTACTTTTTGTGCTTTTTAAACGCCATGTGCTTTGAAATCACTTACGGCCTTTATGTATAATTAAAAGCCTTATGCTAACTAACTAGCTGTTAAGTTTTGTGAGTGTAAGTTCCCATAAGGGAAAGATAGTAGCTAGTTAGTTAGCACAAAGTTTTTTATTATACATAAGGCCGTTAATTTTTAAAACATGCCTAATAGAAAATGTTTCTTTGCTTTTTAAAATATTTGCAAACGTTAGCATACGATATCGTGAAACAGGCTCTTAACTTTTCAATAAATTTGTTAATAATAACATAAAAAAGGGATTTTGTGCTAATTTTTTTTTTTTTTTTGCTTTCTAGGGTTGTAAAAGACAAGCAATGAAATTTGACCCAGCTTGAAATTTTTGAAAAACGGTAATGGCAACAACTACTTTTTAATCCATATATGTGGAATGAAAAACTTACTTAAAGGAGTAGTTTCTGGAATACATTATTTTTGACGCAGTTTCCAGAATAAAGCAGCAAATGCTTCCTTTCTTTCTTACCTTTCGCAATGTTATTGCAAAAAATTTTTCTAAAAGTTGTCGAAATCTATTTTTTGTATTGGATCAGAACTCAAGGAATGACCCCTACATCTGCAAAAATAGCTAACGAGGCGAAGGAAATCGTGTATAATGCTTGTGGTGGTTTAACTTGAATTGTCATAACGATGAAAGCTTAAAGAATAAGTTAACTTTGCTATGTTTTTTTTTTTGATTATCTTGGACCAGATAGGACATTTGAAATGTTGACTGTCGCGTTTGGCGAGTCTACTATAAGTAGAACACAAGTTCAATTGTGGTATAACCGGCTTAAGGACGATACCCGTCCTGAACCGATGAAAATATTGAAGCACGGAAGAAAATGATTTTAATCCAGATTTCCTTAAAAAATGTAATAGCTGGTGATGAATCATGGGTGTATGTGACATTGAAACCAAAGCCCAATCATTCCAATGGAAGCGTCCAGAATAGCCAAGAATGAAAAAGCACGCCTAGTTCGGTCAAATGTGAAGGTTCTGCTCAATGTTTTCTTCGACTCCAATGACGCGGTGCATCATGAATGTCGTACGATCAATAAGGAATACTACCTTGAAGTTATGCGCCGTTTGTGCGAAGCAATTCATCAGAAACGCACAGAATTGTGGAAAAAACTATCATGGATTTTACACCATGATAACGCACTGGCTCACACATCGCTGCTTGTGCGTGAGTTTTTGGCCAAAACCATTATCATGCCTTAACCACCGTATTTACCGTACTTGGCTCCCGCTGACTTTTTCCTCTTCTCAAAACTGAAGACACTGAGGAAAGGAAAACGTTTTGCTACGTTTGAGGAAATAAAAGAAAAATCGAAACAGAAGCTGTTGACGATACCAAAAAGCGCGTTTCAGAAGTGATACGTGGATTGGAAAAAACGCTGGCATAAATGTATTATATCTGAGGGGAATTACTTTGAAGGGGATAAGATAGTTATAAATAAATACTTTTACTATTAATAAATACTTTTTGAAAAAAATTAATATAGCGGTTATTTTTTATCAGACCTCGTAGATATATGTATAGAACACACGGACGTCAATGAAGAATACGTGTACACAGTATAGAAGACAAAACACTATTTCTAGTTGACAAAGTCGGATATAATCGTTATTTATTTGGCTCTTAAGTATCGGGTATATACATATACTCATAAGCAAGAATGTAACAGAAAGTATTGCGAAAACAGTTTAACCATGGCGATAGGCATTACTTTTTGAATTGAAGCCGAGAGACGTTTTGCATGTTGAAATTGATGTCTGCAAGTTATAAAAAGAAGTCACTTTTCATCGTATTGTTACTGGTGACGAAAAATAGATATATTACGATAACCCAAGCGCAAAAAAACGTATCGCTCCTTTATTGCAACATAGTCATCTCTCACAAAATGAGCTTTTCGAGTTAACAATGCCAAAAACTTATTCAAATTACTTTAAAACTGTTTCCTTTAGGAGATGTTTTGTAAAAAAATTTCTAAGACTTGTACGGAAACTAAAAATTTTATATATGTTTTTCTCGAAGTAAGATTTTTTAGTTATGACTATGTTGCACTAAAGGAGCGATATGTAAAGGCCGGCCAACCAGTCAAATAAACGCCGAAAACGAATATCCACGACGGCTCTGTTTTTTGTGGCATCAGAAGGATGTTTTGTATTATGAGCTGTTGAAATCGGATCAGACAATCACGAGGAACCTGTAACCAAGAAAAGTGATTCATTTGAAGTGAGAAATCAATGAAAAATCACCAGAATATTCGATCACACTCGAAGCCGTAATCTTCCATTACG
Source organism: Thecocarcelia acutangulata (assembly GCA_914767995.1). NCBI lineage: Eukaryota > Metazoa > Arthropoda > Insecta > Diptera > Tachinidae > Thecocarcelia > Thecocarcelia acutangulata. Next base: position 18,109,191 of record OU612097.1, read on the forward strand.
TCATATGCTGCAAGACCGGGTAAAAACTATTTGGAAAACAGTGGATGAGAAGTTTTTCCTCAACCGCCTATATACCAGACCTTGCTTCTCCTCTGATTACCATTTGTTTCGATCTATGCAGAGCACCCTTACGCCTCACTTCAAAACAGTTTATCAGAAATTACTTTGATACGCATTTTTACAGTGACAGCTCGAAAACAACTCTATTGTTAAATAGTTCCCAGAAAGTCAAAAGGCAGCAACTCTTTTGCGATGTAAGCAATATTTATTGCGCTTATTACCGCTTTTCTTTTCATTCAATTAATTTTTGCTATTTTTGTTACTTTGTCAAATTTCATTGCTTTAAATAAAGTAAAAAAAAGGAAAATAAGGGTGTTTTTATAGAGGTATTATATTTTAAGTTGGCAGCACTTTTTTGTCTGGCAGCCATTTTGGCAGCTGTTAAGTGATTTATGTTTAATTTGGTTTGACACTTCAACATGAACGGACGGACGGACGCCTGAACAACACTGCTATATTGTGCAAATTTATTTTGCAAATCATGATTCTGTTTGAAATAGTTGTCGTGCATTATTTCCATTTTACAGTCAACAATACATATATTTCACTTTTGTGTGGACGGATAAACAAAACTGCCGTATTGGAAATGCTGGTAATCCAGGAAAAAAACTGACTTTTTGCTGTACATAATGAACTGGTGGCAATCGAAAATTGATTCTTCGGACTAGACAACGTCGTAGCCCGACCTTTCAGTCATATGCCAGATGTTATATTTGAATTACAATGCCAGAAGCTTACCTTTTGAATAAAGTAAATTATAAGTCAATTTATAACAATAATAATTTATATTTGCTTTATTCCATTTGAGTTTTCTTCACCTCTATAAAAACAGCCTATACTACAGATTCCTCGCTAATTGCAAAATTTTGTTCTCACGTTTGAATCTCACTATATTTATACGGTTTCGTTAAATTGAAGAACATAATTAGGTGTCTGACTCACCCTCTTGCAGCCCTCTGGCGCAGCCGTAAAGCTCTTGCCTATCATGGGTTCTGTCTTGAGCAGTATGTCATTAACACCGTTAACACTACCCATAGCAGGACCATTACGTCCAATTTGTACATTAACAAACGATAAGGCCTGATTGAAATTTATGGTACGATTGTTGAAGACCACATCACGCACTGCTCCCTCTAGTTTGATAAAAGTAGGAGCCAGGGGAGTGTAATCTTCATAGGCTGGTGAGCCACCAATATACAAGCCACCCGCATCTCTAGGCATACTGACAAGTGTGGGGGAGTTTAGAAGATTTTTCGTTACTTGCAATTCATCGTCCACCATTAATTCGAATTTGCGACCATTTTTCAATAAATTCACCACATGAAATTCTCCGTCATTGAGCGAAACGTTTGAATGCATTTGTATAAAACTGCGACCGGAATTAATCCATACTTGCAAATGGCCGTCTATTAAAGAAATGGAATAGTTGCCTTTTATATCTTTGGCATCGTAGTCATCGTTCACCTCGGGCGGATAAGCGGAGAGCAAAAGCAAGCAATCAGGTTGGAGAGTACGAAATACAAAACCGGTGTTAGCTCTTTTGCGCAAAGACTGAGAAGCTAATTCGATATAACCTTGACCTGTAAAACCGGCTCTAAAAGATAGAAAAAAATAAAATTATACAAAATTTAATAAAAACATTATCGGCCATTGAGTTTTTCCTTTCAAAAATTTAAAGCTTACTTAGTTATCATTTCCTTACAGGAGGGCTCTACACCAAAATATGTAGAACTTTCCAAGGGATCATAAGTTTCGCCATTTACTTGTATATCCATCATACAACCCAAGAAAGGATTGTCGGCTCCCGGAGCCTTTGAGGTGGCCGAAGTAAAGCCAGGTGGTACACCACCTAGATAATAAACTGGTTTTGAAAGATCGGGCAGCATGTGACTTTTGATGGGGACCGAGGGCGATCCAGTTATTGGTCTTTCGTTATTAACTCTTAAAATGCCATTTTCGGTGCCACGTTTAGGCACAAATTCTCGAGCTGCCTCAATTTTAATCCATTTACCCGTATTATACTTGTTGGTGGTATTGATTTCCAATTTCGACTCATCGCCATAATCAATGCGGAACATAATACGACCACGACTGAGAGTCACAGATACCGAGCGATTCTATTAAAAATAAAACTGTTAATTTTCCTAGAAAAATTAGTGAAGGGACGTGTGAAGAAAACTTACATTTCTATCATCTACCGCTAAGAAGAGAAGTGCATTCTCATCTAAAGTCTTAAAGGTCATTTGCAAAGCAAACAAATTCTTGCGATATGGCCGGGGTCTGGACTTCTTTACCTCCGCATAGCCCAAGCCATTGAAATGTCTGGCTACCGAAGAAGAGCTAGATTCTTGGGCTCCTATCATGGCTCCGCCACATTTTCCCTCACTAGTAGCGAAATTCCAAATACCTATAGGTCTATTGTCAACCTCCACATTGTGAACGACCACATTTAAGCCCGGATTCAATTGCAAGTCTTTGGTGCGCAAAATCTTGGGATAGCCACCCAAAAATATGCGTTCTTCAGGGGTTTGGAAGAATCTGGTAAAGTCTACATCTGTGTTACCGGTGACAGGAATCTGCGGCACCAAAGAGCCATAATTACTCATTCGTCTCACCAAAAGGCTGCCTATATTTAAAGTTCGATTAACTTCCACGTGATACCAGGCATCATCATATTGCGGGTCTCTGGTTTGTATCTCTAAAGGATGCGTTATAATTTCGGTTGAACCACCCAAATTCCACAACAATCTAACATGTCGCTTAAATAAGTCCAGCGCTATATAACGACCATCATTGCCTTGTATATAAATTAAAGGCGAATTGCCATTACGATTGGGCAAAGCAAAGCTTAATTTAATGGCATTGGAAGTGGTTAAACCATACGAAGTGGGCAAATAAGATCTGATACATTTGGGTCCCAAAGACTCTAATGAGATTTTAATGCCTTCGGCTGCATGTTTGGCTTTCGCAATCTTATCTTTCAATTCCTGTATCTGCTTGGCCATGGTGCTATTCCAAGTGTCAAATTCTGACTGTTCTTTAACTGCCTGCTCTTCCACATACGTCAGCGAAATGTTAGCCAAACGTACGTTGGTCTTAGTCAACGATATGTTTTCCTCGGCCAAACCCAATTTGATTTCCCAGTCCGGTTCTAGTATGGCAAACTTCTGGCGTAAATTTTTAATATTTTCATGTAAATCCTGTGTTGTTTTCGTTAAACCTTTCATTTCTTCAGATATAGTCGAGGACGTATCCAGGCTTCCCAAAGCCATTTTGCGTGCCGAAGTATGCTGTAAAGGTTGCATATGTGAGGAAATATTGTTTGTTCTTACGCCGGCATTTATAATGCGTGACTTGATACCTTCTACTTTATTTTCATACATTTTGAGACGTTTCTTCAAAGCTTTTAATAAGAAGGAGATGAAAAGAAAATAATATTTGTAAGCAATTCCTTCGTTTCTTATCTCACTCACCTTCGGAATCTTGTATTTTCTGCATGGCATCTTGTTTGGATAATTTTGATTTGTCAAGTGAGATTTTAGCTCGCTCGATTACGCTCAAGCCGTTATTTGGGTAGAGTTTATCGTAGGCGGTATTAACATGGTCGCGGGCTTCAATAGAGGCCAAACGGGCAGCTTCTATAGCTTCAGATATATTTTTGTGGGCTGAACTGTTAAAAAGAAACTTATTCATTCACTAATACTATAGCCCTTCAAAATTGTCAAACTCTTATAATGCTACATTTATAATGCTACTCTTATAATGCTACTCTTATAATGGTACTCTTATAATGATACTCTTATAATGCTACTCTTATAATGCTACTCTTTTTATGCTACTTGTAGCATTTTAATTTCATAATTTTAAAGTCATTTTATCATTACAATTTCTGGCAACCGTGAAATCCTCTTCATTTTATAGCTCTATAGACCCCTAACCTCACATTCCCTAAAATGATAGAATACAAGATTACGTCTTGCGTATGATTTCTTCTCCGATGACGTTTCTGGACCATATTAAGAGTTGCCCAATATTAAATAGTACCCATTTAATAACTATTTTTAAAGGTTTATTAACAGGTTTAGGGTATTTTTAAGGGTTGTAGAAGTAGCCCAGGCAAATACCAGACATTTTTCAAATTTTGTTTAAATGGTTCATTCTAATGTTTATATTCTTTTCCATACACGTGCTTGCCTCTAGAGATTTAGATTTACATAGTGTCAGTTTTTGTATTGTTGTAAAACCGCTGGTAGATGTGTCTTGGTGCTCGTTTATAATTTGTCATTTCAGTATTCAAGAGTTTAGGTTAGTTAGGCAGGCCGCTGGATGTCTCAGTGTTCCTAAGTTCTCTAGCTCACTTGGGTACTTATTTGTTCCCTTTGTGTTTACTTAAAAATGGAGAGAGAAAGATAGAAGGTAGAGATCAAATAGAAAATAAAGGCAGTTAGTGGTTATCGGGAGGGGAAAGGTGGGAAACCAAGTAGTGTGAAGTTACATGCTATTGTACTAGCATTATGAATGAACCTAGCGTGGTCAGATTGACCGAGACCATACACGATAGACTATTGAAGCTTCACTCGCCTAGATATGTATGTTAGGTAGTAGAGCTCCAATGTCATGGAGGCAAGAGATTGGCTCCTATTCTCGCCTAGATATGTATGTTAAGCAGTGCAATATCAGGCTTTTACCGAGAAGGCAAGATATTGCCTCCTCAACTTCTTCGTCTGGGCAACTTGTGCAGAAGTTGTTATAGGGTAAGCCCAGTCTGCTGGCATGGTTTTTCTTATTTTTTGATTATTTAATCTCTGAAATTCCCTGCTATCATTAAACATAAGTTTACACAAAGATTGGATAATATAACTCAACGGCTCGTAGGACCCTGAACAAAGAACATAAGAACCGCATGCAGACGAGGCCACACAGAATCTCAACTGGAAAAATCGCAAAAACAACAAAGTAATTATCAAAGCGGTAGATTTGGTAACAAAAGAAAAAATCGATATTCGTATCATACACAATAATTCATATTCGTTAATTAAGAATAGCTCAATTAATTATAGTTTATATTTTTATTACATTAATATTTTTTATACAACTATTAAGCACATATAACATTAAAGTAGATGTATAAGTAAAAAAATGTTTATAGATGTAGAATGTTCTTTAGAACAAGATTGTGTGATGAAGAATTTTAGGAAAATTTAAAAATACGATAAATAGAGCAACAATGTGACATGAAAAGTAATTTGTTTTTTCCTAGCAAAAACTTTAAAAGAAATATGATAAATTGTCCCACTGTCATTTTTTTGCACAATATCTTTAAGTTGCTACTAAAAGTAAAAAACTTAAAGGACAACTAAGACACATTTGGGTATCCAGCGGCCTACACTGATGCAACATGCCCAGAAGATCTCAATTTTGTGTGAGAGTTGTCGTAACCTTGTATTCTATTATTATTGACACATTGTAAAATTGTAAGTCCCAGTTTACACACATCCAGTTTGACCCGTCAAGTCTTGAGTTTGCGGCAGAACGGAGAGAAGAGAATACAAAATGTTACGGACTTGACGGTACCGTTAAAATAAAAATGAAATTGTAAAAAATATGATAACTTGAAGGCAAAAAGACTTAATAAACTTGACGACTCAAAGCTTTTGTGTATGAATATAAATGCCAGTTCAAAAGAACATTGAAGCAGAATTGATCAAGAAAACCAGATGTGTGTACACTGGGACTAACACTCTTAGAGTTGTGTCTAGTATCAATCATAGGTTGCATAAATCTCTTATACCAGAATTAAGGTAAAACAATAATACTTTTTCTCTTTGTATTAGACTTCAGCTCTCTTATAAGGTTAAGCTTTAGCACTCTAAATGCTGAGTTATATAAAATACGTCGTACGTCATTAGTGACCATTTCAAATGGCATTAAAGTAACGAAGGAGGAAGCTGACACAACAAAATACTCATTGATTGACGGTTATTCAATCAACCAATCAAAATATAAAGCCAAATGGAAACAAACCCAAAAATCAACTGATAGCTTTTAAAGTACACAATGTACTTTAAAAGTTTGCACTGTACTTTAAAACTTTGCTTTGCATTGACGGAGACATATGGAATGTAACGAAATATGTATTTTAACTTAGTTGTCAGTAGAAAACAGCGACGGATAACGTACGCAGGATTCTATATGCCCCGGCCTTCATACTCTTGAACTTTTCAACAAGGATATTGTTAGTTTTTCTGAACATTATACTTTTATACTACAAAAAATTTTTGTAAATAGCCTTTAACTCCGACATTCTTAAATTTACTAATTTCTCAAGTTTTATACTTTTTAGCTTTAGCCTATTCTAACGCTGCACTGCTACTCTATGCTACTACTCTTATGCGATTATTACACAAAACAAGCTAGTGATTTTTAAAGAAATTTTATATGAAAAGCACTAAATTTTTTTATTGATTTCTATACAAATATTTCATATAAGTCACTTGCTTGTATTGTGGAAACATCACATTAAATTCTTATACTCTGATGAAATTCGATTTATTACACTTATCTAATCTAGTTTCTAGAAACCTTTATTTTACGCTTGCTATAAACTTTGCCTTGTACCATTGTCATACCTTCATGTTCTTCATAGATTATCTTCCACCTACCTGGCCAGCATAGCAATACGAGCTCCATTACGTGTAGGTTGAAATTGTCGTGCATATTCATTGGATCTTTCCAGCAAACGGGCAGCATGTTTCTGAGCCTTAGGCAACCAATGCTTACGTACTTCACGGTGTAGCGTTTCGTTTTCATCTAAGGTAGCATTCAAAACCGTTCCCAACTTTATAATATTGTCCATATTGCCACTCAACAACTCCAGGTGCTCCACATTTTTTTCCACTAAAACGGCCGTTTGGGATACCAAAGTTTCTCTTAAATATTCTTCTATTTTGCCTTGTAAGTCTACAATTTGTTGATAATCTTCGGCCGTGTAACTCTTAAGATTACGTATGTGCTCTAAAATATCATCGATTTCATTTTGCATTTCGACGGTGCGATCAGCTTGCAGTCTTATATCGGATATACGAAAATTTGTGTGATTCAAATTGCGCCAAAACATTTCTACTTTGGCTTTTTGATCGAAGGCAGCATCGGAAGCGTTGCCGAATTTGTAAAAATAGTGCCAGGCGCAAGAGGCGGCTGTTCTAATATCGTTTACCGAGTCCTGGTGCTGCTTGATTGAGTCCAAATAGAATTTAGCCTGTTGCAAGGCTGTAGGTAAACTTAAATGATGTGATCCTGTGCCATAGCCCTCTAAATTTGCTATGTTTGTAAGTATTCCACTCTGTATGCTTTCCAGTTCTCCGTAAAGGGATCTGGCGTCTCCCAATATTACTTGAACCGCGTGATTTCTTTTCTCAGCAGCTGCCAAAGTCTTACGGTTTTGAAATTTTTGATTTTCGGCATGAGAATCTAATTTGATCAGGGCGTTACTGTCGTAATTTATAAGTAATTTGCGGGCGTTATTAAAATCATGATAATGAATATTTTGTATATTAAACATGGTCTCATATTCTTCGACTTTTAGATAAGGTGCTGGTATACCGGTCAGGTCCATGTTGTGTATACCGCGCCGCAGCTTATGACCGATTAGTTCCACATAATCCAAAAGTAATAAAGTACAATTGTCACACACTGAGCAGATGAAAAAGTGTTTAAAAAAGAATTAAGATAATTATATGAAGAAATTTTTCCCAAAGCAAAAGGGGGTTTCTACGAATACGAGAGATATTCACTTGCAGCTGTCCACAAAGTAAGCAGAGATGAAACAAGACGAAAAAGTAACGTAAGAAACTTAAAAGCGCATGTATCTCTGTCAGTTTTTGTCTCTGCTCTTTGTGCTTTTCTACGGAAACCACGAATTATGAGAATGTAAAATATATGTATGTAAGTAAGAGATGGTAATGGCATACATCTGCTTTCTCTGTTCTAATATCTCACCAATAAATTCCAAAACCAGTTTTTAAACGACTTTTTTCACCTCTGTATACTTTGTGCAAAGGGCGCGTTAGACTATCAAAATTTTTGTCTTACGACTTGTCAAAAATTCAAATAAAACGTGCAAGTGAGATAATGTGAATGTAGAGCGTTATGAAAGTGAGAAATAATACGGTAAGAGATTTGATATAACTTCATGATTTTTAGAAATTTGTTTAAACAAACAGATTCTTAATTGGATCAGGGAAGAAATTTTTACCAATCCAAAAATCATAAATAGCTTGTTTTCTATGTTTCCCAGCTGCCTATATGTCGACATTTCATAGGAGCTACCTATTAGTAGACTTTGAAATTTTTGAAAGATATTCTAAAACACTCAACTTTATATCCCAACAATTTAAATAAATTATTGAGTATTTCAAAAGAAAAGAAAATTGTTTTAATAATACCTGTCAAAAGCACAAAAAACAAGCTTTTTCTCTTACATGCGTCTCTACTCTTTTATAATCAAACAAATGAACAACCGTTGGTTGCTAGATTTATTTTATTTGAAAGTTTCAAAACACAGAGAATACAATTTCACACAATTGAGTTCTTCGTGTGCAAGAGAAAAAGCTTGGTTTTTGTGCTTTCTACAGGTATTATTAAAACAATTTTCTTTTTGAATACTCAATAGTTTATTCAAATTGTTGGGATATAAAGGGGAATGTTTGAGAATATGTTCACAAAATGTCCAAGCCTACTGATGATTAGGGTAGCTCCTATGAAATGTCGACAGCTGGGAAACATAGAAAACAAGCTGTTTATAATTTTTTGATTGGTATCAATATTAGAAGCTAATATATGTTTAACAAAAGCAAATAAACTATTAAAATCAGACGTTGACCAAATGGCTGTTTATTTTATACACATATTTTTATTTTATTTCACGTTAGATTTTTTAACGGCCGCAGGAAAAATCGTTAGATTTCTACTCGTATCTCATAAAAGCCAATTAAAATCTTAAAACTTGTATGATAATCTTAAATGCCCTTAAGCAATTCGTTTTGTTATGTAAGCGTTTAGCAGTGTTAAGACAACTCCTTATGAGGACATTGTTATGCCAAAAACAGTCAACTGCCGCAGTGATGTCAACCCTCTTTTTCTGAACATACTACTGGAATGCATCCATTTATAAATTATTAAATAAAACTTTGACTTACATCTACATCCTTTTTCTTCCACATGGTTGCGAGCTGCTTTACATTTATCACACTTACGACCGATCACACCTTCCCGGCAGTAACATTGGCCGGTCACAGCATCACAACCATCTCTACTGATGCCATTTATATTGCAATCACAAGATTTGCAGGTACTCATTGGAGAGGCTAGGGGATTGCCATAAAAGCCTGGACGGCATTTATCACATAGCTTTCCCGTATAGCCGGGACGACAAATGCAGCTAACTTCGCCTTGCCAAACAGTGCAACCTTTGGCAAAGTTGCGATTAGTTTCAGGACAAGGACAAGCTTGGCAGCCATAGGGAGAGTTCGGGTCACCATAGAAGCCCTCAGCACATTGTTCACAATGCCGGCCACCAGAGTTTTCGCGACAATTCTAGAAACTTAAACTTTAATACCAAAATAAATTTTGTCACAAAATATTTCAACCTACCAAACATTCACCAGTTTCACGATCGCATTCCTGGCTGCGCCCATTGCAAAAACAAGGCGCAGCCCGCCCTATAAGGTCTTCGATATAAATAGTTTCAGTTTCGGTAACATTACGCCATCTATAATAGCCGCGTCCCGGATCTTGACATGATAAGCCATCAAATCTTTTGGGACATTTACACTTCTCTACACCTTTGGCAATCATGCTTGTAGAGCCGTACACATATATGGCCGAATCCATGTGAACATTTTGTAAACTAAGAACTTTTTTACATCTAAATTCTACTAAAAAACATATAACTTAAATTCTAATACTTACATTATCTCATCAAAATCAGCAAAGCAGGAACCCCGTATCAAAATGTGCTTGACGTTTTGTAAGCCTGCCATTAAAGTGGCCCTGTCCACTGATTGGCCATTGTGATGCAATTTCCAATAGGTTTCATGCAACGGTACGCGATATGTTTCATTGCGCGAATATTCAAAGCTTTCATATTCATAGAAATCCAATACCATTTTGTTGTGGGCATGCAGCTGCACTAAAGGATAACGACTTAAAATTTTGCGATCCAGAGGTGTGCTACCACCCTGTGTAAGTAAAGTAAAGTACAAATTGCCACCATAACTGCTAATACGATCACCGTAAAACTGAGATGGTAATTGAAAATACAGAGGATAATACAGTTGACTGTAAGAGCCCATGGAAACGTTGCCTGTGGCGCGCGGTATTAAATTTAAGCCATTAAAGTTTTGTATTTCAGCATCTTCTCGATGTGTTTTGGCACCTGACATTTGTACCACGACTATGTATTCAAATTCCGTATTGGATATTTGCTGTGAGTTAAGATATTGTACAGAAAGATTGCGTGCTTCGGACATTCTAACGTGACCCCAAGACCAATTACTTTGTTCACATTCACTTGCCCGACCAAAACAGTAACACCTAGTACAGCCCTCGGGATTTAAAGCTGATAAGCCAAATGATGATTGCATGCAGGTATCACATTTTAAGCCCACCACTAAGCTCTTGCAAGGGCACTGGCCATTAGCATCACAAGTTATCAGACCATCCTTACCCACATACGAGCCATCTGGATCACAACTGCAACGTCGGCACTCGGGATAACCAAAATAACCAGCTGCGCAAGAATCACATTTACGACCGCTGTAACCTTCCCTACACTGGCATTGGCCTGAGTGCGTATGACAGTAATGACCAATCGAACCCACACGGTCACACTGGCATTCACGGCAGCCTAATCTTGTTTGCCAGCCCCAAGTGCCAGCAACACATTGGCTGCAACCCAAACCCCTGCTATTGGGCGGGCAAACACAACGGCCATTCAGGGGATCACAAACTTGACCCTCCCCAGGACAAGGAGCGCAACGTTGACAACCGTCCGTGGAAAAGCCAAAAAATCCATCCGTACACTCATTACATCTCTGACCGCCTACGCCAATTTTACAATCACATTGACCCGTCCAAGGATTACATTCATGACTTCTGGAGCCCGAGGGATCACAGCGGCAATCGTGGCAACCTATACTTTGTGTTAAGTTCCAGTGACCCGATTTACATTTATCGCAACGTCGACCGGTCACATTGGCCAAACAGAGACACTGGCCGCTTCGTTTGTCGCAGGTATTAATCAGAGAGCCGAGAGGACTACATTGGCATTCTGGAAGGAATAAAGAAAATAGAAAAAATATATTACCAAAAAGTATAGTCTAACTTCGAGCTTTTATTTACATACATATATATAAATTATTATAGTTATATAGCTTTTCATTACTTCTTAATTACACAATTAGAAAACGCAATTTAGCTTTCCAATTTGTTCTCAATTTAGCGAAATCGAATTCAATTAATAATAGATAATTGTATCATAAATTTAAAATCAAAATTCATCATTTAGGGAAACAGTGAAAAGACAAAATGCTTAAAAAAAATAACATTAAGTATCATAGTAACAAAATATAATAATAATGTTATTCGATCCAAACCGTTCCAAAGAGTTCGAGCGGAAATAGTAATGCCTAGAAAATGAAAGAATATGAAACTGAAAATCACAATCTTCCAAGTGATTTTCCATTAGAGGACACACAGGAGTGTTGAATAAAATACTTTCTAATAGTCAAACAGTCCTAAAAGCCCTGAGCAAGCCAGAACCAGGAAACTCTGATCTGGGCAGCATGACTATGAGATGGCAGACATCTACGTTAAAAAAGCAGCAGAGGGGACTTTTATTGGCCCCACTTCAATATTTGGCTTCTGCAAGCGTCTTCTTAATGCGGAGATGAATAAATAGACGGAGTCCATCGTGGAGCGACATTGGAACGAGACTACCGGTCTTGAACATTTGAAGAAATTTCTAAACTTTGATGCAAAAAGGGCCGAATATGCTCTAAAACTGGATAGGAAAAGCCTCAGAATACTACCAGGTGCAATTATAGGTTATTATACATTTAAGCACAGGATTGGCATTTTCAATACAGACATTTGTAGATTCTGCCGGGATGAATAGGAACTCAGGAAGCACTTGATCACCCACTGTGGGGAATTGGGACATTCCACATTTTGGATTGCATATTCTGTAATTGCAAATATATTAGCCCTACTCAAAACCTTGTACATTTGAGATTGCAAGTTTGAACAAACATAAGACATTTTCATTGAATTTTTGATGAACTTTTTTATAATTTTTTTGAATTAAATTTTTGGTTTGTACATTTGTACAACGTCTTGTTCAATCAAATGTCTTCTTCAATCAAAATTATTGATCAGAGCAGATTTGTATTGTAAAAAATCCTTAATAAGACATTTTCTTTCGCAAACATAAGACACTTTCTGTATATTTTGTTAGTGTAAAGTAAACATTTTGCAAATGCAGTTATGCAAGGCCACTGGCACAACATAGTGAATAGGGCTATTATATTTTGGAGAATTTTATCAGTCTAAAACAGATACACGAGTATACTTAGCTATTTTGTATACTGCAATGATGCAAGACCATTTGCACAAGATTGTGAACAGGGTTGTTTAAGCGCTGCTAAGAATGTTGCATACTCATATATAAACTAAGCTTTAAAATAACATACTTAATTTAAAAAAAAAAATGTAACCTCAAACCTGTCAGAGAAGCGAAAGTCTTTATAAAATTTTATTATATATTATCATTATAACAAAGTTTTCTTTCTTTAAATTTCTTTAGAAACAGCACGAGTTTCTTCTGTTGGCTGCAGTTTGTTAGAAAACAAATCACGTTTTTGACTCTTAGAAAAAACACAACTCTTAAAACCTACAATAAGTCCAAAAAGCCAGACATACAAATACAAATGCATTAAAAATAACATGATTTAAGGAATAAATTCAATGTTCATTTTTTTATTGCTCTATGACCAAGAAACTCAAAACCGTTTTTTTAATGTTCGTATTTTTTTTTTTTGAATTTTTTGACTTTTTTCTTTTTTGCTTGTTGGCCATAAAACAAGCACGAAAACACCAACTAAATTTGTGGTGATCAACTTAAATTAATTTGCATATGACAACTTTTCGCTAAGAAAGCAGCCAAAGATAAACGAGTAAAACACACACAAAAAAAAGACAAAAAATATGGCAACAGGTACCACAAAATATTGCATGACGGCTGCATCACTTCCACGCTCTGCCAGCCAGCAGGAGCAAAAGCAGACATCAATTTTATGTTTATGTTGTATCTTGTGTTTTTCTTTTTTATTATTATGTTTTTTTTTAGAGCGTGTTTCATTTTGTTAAATTATGAATGAAAAATTTGTTGTAAGTGTTAAAGAGTTATAAAAAGAAAACTGCAATACTCGTATAACAGAAAAACTTAAAACAAAGATGCCCAATTGGTTCGAAGAGAAAAAAATATTTGAAAAAGACTTTCAGCAGAGTAAATAAAATAAAAACTGTCTGCTAAAAGGATAGACAGGAAGGCAGAGTTATGCTTGTTTAAAGAAATATTTAGCTAGATATAAAGGCATGAATGAATGAATGGTTGCTTGAGTTCAACAGATGGATAGATAGACAGACAGGCGGGCGGGCGGGCAGGCAGGCAGGCAAGCAGAAAGGCGTTTGAACAGACTTAAAGACTTTAAATGTTTTTATGTTAAAGTGTAGGCGCTTAAATATAAAAGAAAGTCATTAGGTGTCATTATATTGGCTAGGAGAAAAAGGCATTTAGACAAATGTTATTACTTATCCAGATTTCAAAGGCCATGTTCTTGAACTGATACGTTAAGCAATAGAAAAAAATATATTTTTTTAAAAACAAGCTCTCACGATTATCCATCTAACCAATCAGACATAATCCTGATTCATAACAAGAATTTAAAAAGTAAAATGTCTAATAAAACTCTTCACAGTATTACAGTCATATTCATGATATAAAGAAATACAAGGTAGTTTTATTCTCTCAATTTTCCTTAACAATCACCATCTGACAAGCATAAGGATTGTAACATTTTCCATAAAATTGTGCTACCTTATTAGTTTATACATTCCCTTGTTTTCAGTTACTGATAAAAAGAAAGTTTACTGATAAGGCCAAGTGGGCTGACTTTACAATAGCTGGCAGCCTGTTGAACCTAACCTAACATGGGTTTCACAACGACCACAGATACCTACTTACATCAGCTTTTTATTTCTAGCTTTTTCTAATATGAGCAATGTACTACACATTTCAGAAAAAATCTATTCTAGGAGTAAATTCCCTTATTCAACTGTGTGGCAACGCCTTTTTATATTTCTCTCTAAAAATAAACTTCAAAAATCCTTATTACATATAATAAGAAGAGATTTTAATATCATGGTCATATTCATAAAAAATAATTTATATTTATTAAAGATCTATTTGACATATTACTGTAGAAAGTTTGTCAAATACACCTTTAATAAACACATAATATTTTTTGAGAATATAGTCGCTATTATATTATTTTGTTTAAGATAATAAGATATATAGTAATTTGGAAATATTTTTAAAAAGTTTCCAAGTCTTCGGCTAATTAAGGCAACTCTTTTGAAACAAGCTGTTTGTGTTTTTTGATTGATATCAACATTAATAGCCAATAAAGTAAATCGCTCCCTTATTGCAACATGGTCATAACAAAAAAATAGCCTGTTTAGAGAAAACCACATATCAAATACAAGTCTTTGAAAAAATTGTTAGAAAATATCTCTTAAAGGAAACAGTATAAAAGTAATTTAAATAAATTTTTGCCAAAATATAAAAGGTAATACTGTAAACAATTCCGCATTGTTAAATCAAAAAGCTAGTTTTTTGCGAAATGACTATGTTGCAATAAAGGAGCAAAATGTGTTAGAACACACGAAAATAATAATTCTGCAGCTTGTAAGCGAAAAAAATATGATGCCTCCAGCCCAAAATTCACAGCAAACAGTTACAGTTATGGAACAATTTGTTCTTCGATAATCATATGTGTCTTCTCACTACGCTATCAATGTGAAATAATGCTCTATTCTATAGAATTGGTTTGCTGGAATAATCAGTATTCAGGCTTTATTTATTTTTTCAAATATTGTTCAATAATGATTATAATAATAATTATTCTATCCTGTGACTAATTTTACTAACACTAATCTATCAGCTGTCGACTTGTTTTTCAGTGTTGCCAATACTTTACTGCACAAATCTTGTGTTAGTTTTCGGACACCCTTTACAACGTATATGATAATTGAATGAATTGATCAAATATTTATTTTTCGATATCTCGTTACATCTTTAAGTATCTTTTCCAGCAAAATTTTGGTGGAAAAGTGGCACAGTGTGGTGGACAAATTAGCAAAGGCCGGGGTCTACTTACAACAAGGGCATTTACAAGAGCGGATTGACATTGAAGCTACTTAGCGCTAGATGACAGCACAAAAACAAATTTTTGATGGAAGTACTCCGAAGAAGCCGAAGACTGTGAAATCGGCTGGCAAGGTTATGGCCCCTGTATTTTGGGATGCACACAGAATATTGCTGATTGATTATCTTGCAAACAGATCTACAATCAGAGCAAAGAATTATTGTGCATTATTAGATCAATTGATTGATGCAATCAAGAAAAAACGATCATATTTAGAGAAGATAAAAAGTACCCTTTATTCAAGACAACGCACCGGTTCAAACAGCATTAGATACTATGCTAAAATGAAGTGAAATACACTTCGAAAGGTTGATCCAATAGTCCAGATTTAGCTCCTAGTGATTTTTTCCTGTTTCCAAACTTGAAAAATTGGTTTGCAGATAAAAGATTCATCTTAAACGAAGAAGTAAGTGATTACCTAAACTAACGCGAATTTGAGGAGTTCCCAAAATCATATCATTCCAATGGGATAAAAAAGTTGGAATAGCGTCTTTATAAAGAGGAAAAAAGGAAACTATGTTGAGAAATAAATGGTTTTTGAAAAGAAAATGTTTTTTTTTTTCCTACTTAAGGTAGCTTCAATATCACTCCGCCCTCGGCGTCAACTTTTAGGCAGTGCACAAAAGATATAGTATAGTGAGGTTACCTGTCGAATATCAAGGCTGACATAGCCTCAGTATTATAATAAGAGGACTACTATCTTTAAGGGTCTACCACAATGGTGGTTGCTTTTCACTGCGGCAGTTCTGACGGGACATTATAACATCATAACATAGCGTACGAGAATATTAAATCTGCCATTCAATGGCTTCAGCAGAAGTTGTAGGGATACGGAGGAAGTTGAGGGTAGTACCAGAGATATGTAAATCTGCTGAGGTACATTTCACTCACAGGCAAATTCAATCGAAGTAAGCTGGCAGTCTGTTAAACCTGAACGTTTTTTATTTTTTTCATTTATTCAATCTTCAAAATGAACTAACAATAAGTATTCAAATCTTAATACTATACATAGATATAAAAAATAAAAAATGTGCTTTTTACTTAAGCCCGGTCAATGCTAGACAAAAAGTTTTATTATGCGGTAAAATCACCTATTTCACGTTCTGATGGTGGCCAGGGTATCCCTTCTTCTCAACCGAGTGTGGCCGCCAGTATTAAGAATGCTGCGTACAAGAGGATTTGGGTGAAGTTCCAGTTTACTGATATACCTTGTTGCGTACTTTGAAAATGCGTCTTTTACCAGTAGGACAGCCAGATCTTTGTGAATTCGGGAGTTTGCAATGCACATTGAATTTTAAAAAAATCTTGTTAATATAAGTAAGTCCATCTTATTGCAAATTCTGGCACAGCACTTTATGATGATTTTTATTATAAAAGAAAATCATGAACCAAACTGCCGTGACAAATTATTAAACATCATTTAGTCGAGCCTTTTTCAGCATATGTTGTAAAAGCTTTTATTTATTTATCAGATCCTTTGGCTTGAATTTACATTTTCCCTCAGCCAATCTCTTCGCAGGCAGACAAATAACTTACAAACCAGTGAACCATGTTGTCGTTATTTTCGTATATTGACTTTTAAGTATATGAAAGCCGTTAAAGAAAAATGAACAGAAAAGAGAATGTGTGGTGTTGATCACCTTTAGACAAAATTATCGCAAAGGAGCACATGGCAAGAGGAGGCCAAAGTCAAAATAACAATTTCAAAAAAGAGAAAAAAAAACTTCATGTACCATTTATGCAGAACAATCAGCCTTAAGAAATAAAATTTAATACAATATTGAGAATGGTAAAGGTTGCCAAACGAGCTGCAGATAAAAGAAAAAATAAACTAACAAAATAAATAAATAATCAGGTCGTTTGTAGGCTAACAAAAAGTCAACTTGCAACATGCAAATCTTAAACACCAACATCGCAAATGACGTTTTTTTTTCTATTTGCTCTCCCTCTCTCTTTATTTTAACAATCGAGTACGCGCGTTGTAAGTAGTTTTAGCGGAAACTCAAGTTGAGGAAAAACATAAACAAATAGACAAACAAAGTAAATATACTATATTTAACGGAAAACCTTAATATGTAAACAAACAAAAAGTAAAACTGCATTTTGTAGTGGGTCTTTTAATTTATTTACAAGTTGGCGTATACGCCCACCGTTATCGAAATTTATAATTTTGTCAAACAGCAACAACATATTTTCATTCATAAAATTCGATTTTACTATTACGAACGAGCAGAGTTTTTTAAACGCAGCCAGAAAAAAAAATTATTTTATGTATGTGAAATTTTTTATAAACATGTAATTATATAATGTGTAGAAAAGTTAATGGCAGATAGAAAAGTAATCAAGATTTGTCTTCGATTAAATTTCAATTATTAAGGGCATTCACTCAGGCATGAAAAGCTTTTAAAAACCCTGCGAAATTAAAAATAAATTTAATATTTAAATAGCTTAAATGTTTATCTGACATTTTGATTAGTAATAAGGGGTGATGATTAACTGACTTTGGAATAATGTGGGAAGAGAAAGATAATTGAATAAGGTTATTCATTATCGATGGTGAAAGCATAAAGACATGAGGTTTGAAGACAGTATTCCTAAATGCTTGTGCTTAAAACTCTGCGCTCAACTTAATCACTGTTGTAGTCACAGTCACAGAAATTGTTTTTTTTTTTTTTTTTTTTTTTTTTTTTTTTTTTTTTTTTTAACTATGTTTAGTTTCAAAATGATTTCTTCATAATAATTAGAAGCAAAAGTTATGAAAACAATTTTTTTCAATCCTGTTATCAGCAAATTAATCAGATGCAAAGGGTATTTATGTCATTAAAAATTTTTTAAAACCATATTCCATTTTCCCTGTTTACTGTCTGTATGAGAAGTAAAGCGTGATCTAATACGTACTTGACAACTTTCAATTTAATTTGAGAACACACTCTTTCGCTGATCATCTAACTGTTGCTTTCCATTTTTTGAGTAGGCTCAACATTTACATCATGGTAAAGTATATACACGAACAACATATGCAAATTATGTGCCAATTTCAGGACAGCGAAGCTGTTCGTTCGTTCCCACAATTACATTTACAAAAACAACATTCAAAATTTTGTTATTGTTTTAAATGTAATTGTGCAAACGAACGAACAGCTTCGTTATCGTGAAACTGGTACTATAAAAATATACTACTGAAATTTGGAGTCGGTGACCGCAGCTTTGAGAGTGTTAAATACAATTTTCGGTCGTTATTTTCGTCCTAGTTTAGTGCAAAAATTTTAGTCTACATATCCATTGTGTGATGCTGCTGTACCAGTGAGACAACGTTGGTTGGTCGAAGTGACGAATATATCACTAACGTTCAGGCGCCCACAGCAAACGACAAAAATGAGTCGATTTCCCCGCGCTCTCAAGAACTGCGTCTTACCAAAACCACTTTATGGCGAATTTGGCGTAAAGATCTTCGTTTACCCCCATAAAAAATCAAACTGACTCAAAAATTCAAGCCGATGAACAGTTCCGCTTGACGTATGCTCTCCGATTGGGCTTTGGAGAAGATACGCCATGATGATGAATTTCATTGCAAAATCGTCTTTAGTGATGAGGCGCAATATTGGCTAAATGGGTTCGTCATTAAGCAAAATATGCGTTGTTGGTTTGGAGAAAATGAACGAACATGTACTTCATGAATCATCAAAAAATCAGCAAAAAAAAAATAACTGTTTGTTGTGTTTTACTTGCCGGCGCCATTATTGGACCGTATTTTTTCGTCCACAATAACGATCGTCACGTTACTGTGAATGGTAATAGTTGGAAAACATGTACTTGGACGATACGAAGTTTTAACAAGAAGGTGCCACAAGCCACACGGCTCATGCTACATTCGATTTATTGGCAGTCAATTGGCCACCTCATTCATGCGATTTAACTGTTAACTGTGCTGTTTAATTATCATGTTTTTAATGTAAAAATAGTATAATTCTTAGAATACGAAATGGGTTTTTAAGCATGAAAAAATGTTTCTGATTGTGGTGCGTTTTTGCTGAAATAACTTTTCCCCTATTTTGGTGCGTTCCGAAATTTCAAAGTTGACAACACTGGCCTTAAGTCACAAAAACAAGCAGGTCTAGTGTATTAACATACAGTACTATGAAGTGTAAATAAAGGTGTGAAGTATTTAGGGACTGTGTAGCCAACAAGTCACACTATAGGCCAAGTTTGACAAACACTTACTCTAGCTATTGAACGTGAACGTTAAAAGCTGTTTCATTATCATGTTTTTAATGTAAAAATAGTATAATTCTTAGAATTATACGAAATGGGGTTTTAAGCATGAAATAATGTTTCTGAATGTGGTGCGTTTTTGTTGAAATAACTTTGCCCCTATTTTGGTGCGTTCCGAAATTTCAAAGTTGACAACACTGGTCCTAAGTCACAAAAACAAGCAGGTCTAGTGTATTAACATACAGTACTATGAAGTATAAATAAGTTGTGAAGTATTTAGGGACTGTGTAGCCAACAAGTCTCAGTCTTGTGATTATTTCATTTGCCATTAAAAAATCTGCAAAAGCGTTAAAAACGTAACAATAAGTTAAAACTATATTTACCATAGTAATTGCATAAAGAAGTGAATGCCTCTAATAAAATTATTACTTATTTTTATCCTTCTTTTAACACTTTATCTTGATTAAGCAATCACATTTCCTGGTAACCTATTTTTCAATTTCGAGCTTTTCATACAAAAATTATTATTTTCTTTCTTCCTTATATTTAAAAAACGGTTTAAAATTATTGTTTAATTACAAATCAGGAAATTCTATACGAAAAAACGTGCTTTATCTGTTTATTTATTCGATTTGCGTCTGGCTAAAATTAATCTTATTCGCTGCATGTGTGAGATAAACGTTCTTAATAATTTAAGCGCCATGTTATTGCATGGATATTTTCATTATCATCAAATGTTATTAAAAGAGTTTTTCTTTCCACCATTTTTATGGCACACATAAACAATTTTACAATTATCTTAGTTTTTTTTTTTTTTAATTAATTTCTTCAATGAAAAAGTTTGCCATTCATGGAAAAACGAGTTATCAAGCGGTTTGACATGAAGCCCAGAGGCCAGTCAAATAGTACGAGTAAGTGATAAAAGTTAAATAAATAAAAAAGTAATGAAAATAGAAGAGGAAACATTTGGTAACTATTCAGATAAAAGAAGTTAAATGTATTTGAAGTAAGATAACTTTTTTCAATTAAATTTAAGTCTGAAAATTTTAATAGTTCGCAGAACCATTGCAGTAATGTTTAATGTTTAACTTTAAAAGCATAATTAAAAATGTTTGTCATTTCCTTCTAAATATAGAAATGATTCAATTTAACTACAACGAATCATTTGAAATCATTAAAAATCTTCAAACGATTTCTGCCACATTTTCGTGTTCTAATAAAGATATTTAACTCCATTATTACTCAGCAATTTAAGCCTCAAAATGACACTTTAGCACACAAGATTGAAATATCAATTTCAATTCTGTTAAATAACCATCATTCTTGTTGTTTTTATTTTTTTTATTTTAAAAATAACATGGCCGATCTTTATAAAGTGTTGAACATGTAATGGATGGGAAGTAAGAAATTTTCAAACCACTCATTAAAAGATTTCCAATAAATTTAACAACAGAAACCAAGCCAGACAGAAATATGAAATTAATTTGAAAATGCTGGAGATCATAACAGAATTGGAAGAAGAGTACGAGTAAATAAAAGGCGGTTTGTAGTTAATTTGAAAAATGCAACATTGTAGCGAAGGGGCAGGCAACATGTTTCCAATTGCAATTAACAAGCAATGGGAGACCTCTTCAGGCTTATGTTCTGGAACAGCTGCTAATTATTTTCGATTAAACTGCAAACAAACATGAAGTTTTGCTTTATTTGTATTTGTTTAAAGGAAATTAAAATGTAGTCGCGATATAATAAAGCTACTGAACCCAAAAAAAAAAACACATTTTCGAAACCTCTTAAATCTATTTTTAAAATACCTTTTAAAAAGTGGACCCTGAAAATATTATACTTAATGAAAGTATCTGTTAAATGATATGATTTCTGAAAAAAATTGCCTTTTTGAATCAAATGCCTTTAGGGAAATAGTTTTTAGAGCGTTTAAAAAGGAGCCTTTCAAAAGAGTACCTCTTAAAAATACTCGCACAACTTTTAATAGCAAATCTTTTGAAAATGAAGAAATTAGAAAAAAAGTTTTTACAGGAGAATTTGTTTAAGCAAATTCGTTTCAGAAGCAGCTTTAAAAAACAGCATCTTGAAAAACAGGATTTGTTAAAACAAAGTGTTAAATCAAATAGGTTTTTATAATTTTTGCCTCCAATTTAGTTAATCAAGTATTGATGCAGTTAAAAATAACATAAACATTTATAATTTTTAGGCATAAAAAGAAGAATCTGGAACTCTTAAATAAATGAAATGTAAAATGTTATTGCAGATAAATAGAGTTGTAATTAAAAAAAGTAATACCTAGAAAAAAAATACTTTGCCTTTAGCTAAGTTCATTAAATTCAGCATTTAAAGGAAGTACCATATCAAAAACGTAGGCCTTCAAAAAGAATTAATTTAAAAGTAAAAAATTCAATAAAACAAAATCTTCCCAAAAATAAATATTTTCACTTTAAAAAAAAATATCAGTTAAAGGGGACTCTTTTGAAAAGTTTTCTTTTTAATAACATCGTTTAAAAATGATCTTTTAATAAGATATTAGAAACTGATATTTAAAATATAGCGTACTATTAAAAAATTACTTTTACAAAAAGTACCTTCAGAAAAATATTTTTTTAGCGAAAAGCTCCGTTTAAACATACCACTTAAAGAAATACTTTTTATAAAAGTACCTTGCAAGCATACCTCTTAAAGAAATACCTTATAAACATACCTCTAAAAGAATTACCTCTTAACATAGTACTTTTCAAAAAAGTCCCTTTAAAAAAAGTAGGTTTTAAAAGCTTGCTTTTTAAAAGAGTACCTTTTAAAATGTATCTTCTAAAAAGTACCTTTGAAAAAGTACCTTTTAAAAAAGTACCTATTAACAAAGTACCATTTAAACAAGTACCTTTTAAAGAAGTACCTTTTAAAAAAGTGCCTTTTAAAAAGTATCTTTTAAAAAAGTACCTTTTAAAAAAGTACCTTTTAAAAATGTGCCTTTTAAAAAGGGTTTAAGTTAAAAAAGGTACATTTTAAAAATGTACTTGCAGTTTTTAAAAAATACGTATATATTAAAAAATCAGCTTTTGAAAAAAAGACTTTTTAAGACAGAACCTTTTCAACAAGTGTACCTTTCGAAAAATTGCCTTTTAAATAGTACCTTTTTAAAAGTACTTTCGCCGAGGTGCTGATGAGTGGTGTAGCGACTACGAAACAGCTAGTTGTTCCCCAGCTAAAGGTTTGATCTTGTCTTCTTCAATATAAAATTATTGACCACAGCAAATTTGTATTGTAAAAAATTCTTCTTAAGATAAACTTAAACAAACTTTATATACCCTTTACATTTTTGTAAAGGCTATAAAAAGGAAAACCTTGAACTAAAATCCGATGTACAAATGTACAAAAACCAAAATCTAATTTGAAATAAAAAATTCTACATATCTGAAAGAAAAGTTTTTTTTTAATAATGGTAAAATAATACCTCAATTTCGAACACCAAATATAAAGAATTAGGGTAGACAAGATATACAGGTTATTTTTATGTTTCTTAGGTTAGCTTATAGCAGCTACTCTAATCATCAGTAGACTTGGAGCCTTTTAAAAATATTTTCAAATATTTTGTTTTTTAAATTCTCATTATTTTATATAAAATTATATATTATCTATAACAAATTGTATACTTATTATACAGTCTGCTATAGAAGTATATTTACACACATATATTCACAGTTATACGCTTGTATTAGAAGCAGCAAATAACGAAGTGTATTTATGAAAAGCTATCCAATGGGATCTTTCCGTTTGCGCCTAAACGATACAACCATAATTCATACAGACACAAATTAACGGGGAGCAAACCGTGATTGTATTGCGGCAATTTGACTCACCATATGAAGTCTGCGAAATATAAATTGTTTTTATTGTCATTTCTTTTGGCCTCTGGGCAAAATTGTTATAGGCTTTATTTCTTGACAACCAGTTGACTCAATAACTTTCCTTTTAATTATTCCACAAAAAAACAGTCTTATACCATTCTATAAATTCTAACATAGCAACTTTTCCCTGATCTATTTTGTGTGCTTCTTTTTCTACCACTTCACTACGCAAAATTTTCACTGAAATCACAAAATTTATCGCTTAACAACACAAACGGTTTGACAAACATCAGTGCGGAAATCAACAATTTTTGATTTTGCAAACAGATAAATAATACAAAATATTTGTTCAAACATAAAATTTTGGCATGTTTTCCAAGCAATATAGTTTAATTTGCCCTTTACATATGTACTAACTTCAAGCGCGGAAATTTGATTGAACTGAATTTTTGCTTTAAATTCTTGCTTTTATCTTTTGTCAGTAATAATTACCAAACATTATTTTTGCGTTTAGATGTTCAAATCAACATTTTAAGATTTTTTTCTATATTAAGATTTTATATTTGGGAACTGGTGATTTTCCGACAAAAATTTCTGGCACCACTGGCTCCCTCCCACCTCTTCAAAAACTTACATCAAAAAGTTTAATTGACAGATAGTTTTCACAAAAAGATTTTCACAAGATTTGTTGTGTGTTTCAATTCACATCGGTTTGCTTTCGATTCCCTTTAATGCGAGAAATGTAGAAACGGCGCACTACTAATACTGCCTTTTTTATAAACTAACTGTAAATGCTTGTAGAAAATGTGTAGCTTACACTTCATTAATAGCAACATGCCAATAATCAAAATTATGATAGTTTGTGTTGCCTTTGATCGCAGCAAAAATAAATTAAAATAAAAATAAAACGAACACGAGAAATATAAACTTAATTCACAAATTGACGTATTTTAAATATGAGCACCCAACAAAAATAGTAAACAACAGACGAGCATGATCTTCTTTGGATGTTCAATGAAGTGGGAGGGTTTTTATTCTAGCGGCCAACCACAACAACAACATTCATAAACTATTAGAGTGGAAAAACTTAACATACAAACATGACTTTTTACAAAAGCTACCGTTCACAGAAAGCTTCCCCCTGCCATCCGAGTATATAAAGTTGGGAATTGTATCAAGCCCAAACAACACGCCTTAATGGCACTTTATTTTTAAGCAATAGAAATTACACAGATCTTCTTAAGAAAATCTTATTTAACATTAAATTCTTATGAGTTGACCGACTGACTGAATGCCTGGAGTAAACAACAACAAAAAAAGTTTTGAGAGGAATTGAAGAAAAAAAAAAAAATCTAAACATTTAATTAATTGCTAGAAGCTCTCTGGTTTGTGAACAGCTTTTAGTTTTCTGATTGTTATTATTTGGTCATGATTGTGTCGTTTAGCTTTTAGAGGGTGGTCTGGCTTCATTAATATTCTGCAAATTTAGAGTTGCAGACAAAAAGAGGATTTCTGAAGCTGATATGAAAAGAAGAAATAAGGAGTGTAGTTGTGGATTGAAATTGGGTCAGTTAATTTTTCTGTTTGGTTTGCCTATTTGATATTTTCATTAAGTTTTTTTTTAGATTTATTTTTTTTTACAATTGAGTTTTTTATTCGCTATAATAGCTTCTAACATCGATACCAATAAAAAATTATAAACAAGTTGGTTTCTATGTCGACATTTCATAGGAGCTACCATAATCATCAGTGAAAGATATTCTCAAAAATTTAACTTTATATCCCAACAATCCAAATAAATTGTTGAGAATTAAAAAAGAAAAATGCTCTAATAATATCTGTCTAAACACAAAAAACAAGCTTTTTAACATTTCTTTCCGTTTGAGTAAGCTAACTTTTGTATACATTGTTACGAATTTGTATCTTCTTTAACCCACTGTGTAAAGCCCATGCTCTGCTTACTATAAGAGAGCACACACGCCCACATACAACATTAAGCTCAAAACATAATACACAAGCAAACAATGTACATGAGGAAAGCAAAGTTCCAAATAAATGATTTTATTGCTGTTGTTGGGTTGTTATTGTACGTTTGTACAATAATAACCTCCAGTGATCATTAGCGACCTCTATATAAGTGATGAACAAAAGCAAACACAATCTTACGCTTATTAATTTAGTCGTCAATAATACAGCGACGAATGAACATTCTCACGGGTGTTTGAATTTATTCCGTATTTTTTTTTTTCTGTATTTTGCGTATTTTTTGCTTTTTTCATATAGAATTTATACATATATTTATTCTTTACTTTTGCTTCAATTTTAAGTAAATTATAAGAACACCGATTTTTTGAATTGCGTACTTTTTCTCCCAGTGCAAATTTGTTTGCACTCAGAGCGTAACTATAGTTTTCTCTTTGGGCAGCACAACCGTAGAAATTTAATGATAATTTCTGAAGGTAATAATGAAGTACAAATAGCGGTCATATACCGAACATCGGAACGTGATGAGAGACAGGCCTAGTTCAGAAAATTGGGCAAGTCTAGTGTATTAAATTTGTGAAGTATGTAAGTGCTGTGTACAAACAAGCGTCAGTGTCATTTGCAACTAAATGATCTGCAAAGATTTTTTTTAAAGGTAAAAACGTACCAATCTGAACAGCGAAACAACATTGCTCAATATACTGAATAGTGTCTCAATAAAAAGCATATGTCTGAACTCTCAATTAATTAATTGTTATAAAATACGAATATGCTCCATATGAAATAAAATTAAAAATTTACCCATAAAATAATAAAAAATTGGGAAAAAATTTTCATAGAGCAAATTTTCACGATGATTTAAAGCCATATCTAAAAGTCATGTGTTTTCTTTTGTATTGAAAATTTTTTAAAATTAAAGAAAGCCATGTTTTCTGTTTTTCAAGTTTTTTTTCTCTAATTTCTTTTTGGCTCGTTTTTTATTTTTTAAATTGTTTTATTTTCATTCGGCTGGAAAGGTGATCACATTGATACTATCAAAAGGGTAAAAAGAGACAAACGATTGTTTTTCACGACAACAATTAGAAAAACGACATGACTTAAAAATCATCGCAAAGATGTAACATGATTTTGGTAGAAGGTTTAAAAGAGTATTATGAAAAAAGGCATGGCTTTAAATCGCCGTATAAATCAGCCCATAGTCTGTACGAGTATTTTTATTTCATTTATTTATTTTATTTTTGCCATTTTTCCTGCAACTGCCGCCGAAAAACTTCAAACATTTTTAAGATTTCAACTTTTTAGAATATTATATAGTTTTTTTTTTTTACTCAAATCTTAAGTTTATAAAACTCTATATTGCTTGTTCAATTCGAGAAGGAAAACCTTGACCAATTTAATTTTGGCAACAAATGCTAAGATTGTACAATATCACAAGTATTTCTCATGGCCAATTAAAATTTTTGTTAATAAAGTTTTAATTAAACTGTCAATCTTCATCATCGTTTTAAAAAATATTTGTCAAAAGAATTTTTTACAACAACACCATAAAGAACAATTTGGAATCTTTAGAAAATGTTGTTAAAATAAATTTACAAACATGACATTTTCAAATGAAATTTTAATAGAAAAAGATTATCTTATACTCGTATATGAAGAATGGTAGAATTGTCTTAACGAAGCCCAGCAAATGTTTTTGCTAGAAAATTATTTGGCATGTCAAAAATATTTGGTTTCTAAGCGGTTTATAATTTTGAGTTGGCAATACTGCTTTATTTAACCACACTTTTAACAGCTGATGGTTAGTTTTTTCAGTATAGTCATTCTGTAACTTTTAACAATCTGTTAATAGTCGTAACTTTTTCTACATATTTTATCACTAGTGATTGTGTGATTTTTTAAGAAAATGACGACAAAAGCAACAGTTGACGCATATATCCCCTTATTTTAAATAATATAATGATAACTAAAAAAGTACAATTTGGGCAACTTCTGTCATTATAATTCAGCATTCGATAGATGACAAAATGAAAATATAATTTTTTTTCAAACGCTATAATAATGAAAAATTTTGTGACTTTGTGGGAAGTGTGAAGACCTTCTTTCATTTGAAGAAAACGTCTACCGAAAGTAATGGATTGTTAATAGTTAGAAGCTTACGATCAACATGCGCCAACTCTAAATCCTTGTGAACGATGATTTGCGCTACTAAAAAGTAATGATTTCGACACAGACGTCAGAGAAAAGTCTGAGCAGTCAAATAAGTAGCATTTCCCGGCGAAGATTGTTTTCACACGCAAGAGCAACTTGCATTACCATTGGGAGTTACTCAACAAGCCATTTGTCTACATTTAAAAGCAGTAGGTTTCATTCAAAATAAAGTAATTTGGGTTCCATATGAATTGAAGCAGAAACACGTTGAAAAGCGATTTATGCATATCAGTAATGATGCTTGAACGCCACAAAGAGTAGGAACTTTTGCATGGTATTTTTACTAGTGATGAAAAATATGAATAAGAACAAGCGGAAAAAGTCATATGTAAAGCCTGGTTAACCGGCCATATTAACGCCGAAACCGAATATTAATGATGCCAAAGTAATGCTCTAAATTTAATGCGATCATAAATTAACTTTTGAAATCGGGGCACACGTTCACAGGGGAACTGTACTGAATACAGCTGATTCGCGTGAAGAGAGCACAAAAGTCTAAAATATTCGACCAGATACGATGCCATAATCTTCCATCAGGCCAACGCTCAGCCACATGTTGCAAGACGGGTCAAAAAGTATTTGGAATACAGTAGATGGAAAGCTTTTGCTCACCCGCCTTGTAGCACCGACCTTGCAACTTCTGACCACTACTTGGTTCGATCGATGCAGAACGTCTCTTCAACTCCGTATTGGAATATGCTTCATTTCGCGTAAAGCGCAATGCAATTTAGCGCCTTGGCTTTACGCTGTAGTAAGTAACTTGAATAAGAGCGTTAACGTTGTGCCATGAACAGTATTGCTCAATAAACTTGTCTGATAAAAATCATTAAATATAAATAATAAAAAGCGCTAAAGTCGCTAAATTGGTCAGAAAGCACTGAAAGTGTGATTACTAATGGCCACAAAAAATGAGTAACATTTGTTATGAAGCGAACTTTACTGAGAGGCAGTAAAGCTTTCTGTCGTACGCTTTGTCAAAATTGGATTTTCCAATTGCAAAGCGTTGACACCGCGCAATTTGGGTGTTGATCTCATATATTTTGTATGTGCATGCGCATTTTTGAAAGATAAATTACGCTTGACGCGCTAATTTAAGTTGCGCAGTTTAGAACAGGGTGTCTTGATTTATTCTTTACTTTAAAACCGAAGCAGTTCATTTGGCGCGGAATCGATATACTACCAAATGGGAAAAAATAGTGACTACCGATGGAAAATACTTTGAATAATGTATGAACTCATTTTGTTTAGATTAATTTTACTACTTGCTAAGTGTGTAAATTAACAGTTAAGAAGCAAACTATTTCTAAAACTGTAAAATCAACATCGTTTAAGTTTAAATTATCAATAAGTCAACTTTTTAGCTGTTACACATGTACGATATTATCTCCCTAGTTGTGAGTTCAAGTCCAGCTTCAGTCATATTCTTTCTTATGCACAGAAAAAAGAAAGCCTCTGCTGAAATCTCCTTTACTTTGAATTTTGATAAAAAATATGCTGCTATTGAGCTCTTGAGCTATTAGAGTATTTTTTTTTTTTAATAAATTCATTTTGATATTAAAACTTTGCTGGGTTATTTTAAAATTTTTGTTTATTTCGATTAATTATTAAGTAATTATTTTAATATGTTTTTAATTGGCTTTGTCTTAAATTTTCATTAAAATTTTTTGTATATTTTTAACAGCGTATTAAACGATTTAAGCTTTAAATGGCTTTTTCCCCGTCTACGTTTAATCGTTGTGCATTTAAATAACTTTATCTTGTCTTAAGATTACGAACGGAGAAAAACCATTCAGTTTAAACATTTTCCTGTTAATTTCTATAGCTTTTCTATAACATTTGTGGTAATTTGATTTTTTTTTTTTAATTTCAAAACGGAAACCATTAATTTTTCTCTTGTTGGCTTTAGATGTCATTGTAGACTGACGTCAACAGCAACAGCAGTCGTAATGGTTGCAAGCAGTGGAAAAAAAAGTATTTTAATGCAAAATGGTTGCGTTTGTTTGACACAAGTTTGAAAAGCAAATTTGATATTATTTAAACAATTCAGGAAAATTAGAGGAGTACAAAAACGATTTGACAATTACCCTACAAAAATACCAGAAGAAGAATCATATATGTTAACTAAGACAACAACCAATTAGCAGTTAATATTATTAATAAGGTAACATAAATATTAAAATATTCACTAAAAATGGAACGAGCGGCAGATCTGGACAATTTGTAGGGAAAGCAAGAAAAATGTTGAACTCTTTCCATATATATTATCTAATCAAATTTAATAATATTTTTCAATCGGAAACAAATGTCCGCAAAGAGTTGCGAAACTTTTGTTTGTGAATCATGTAACGTAACCAAGACAACAACCAATTTTTGATAACTAATTATAATTAACATACAGTTTGTCCCAAAACTCAACGTCAAACTGAAGCGGGGTGGCAAGACTGAATGTAACTATCTTAAGAAAATTCAGAAAAAAAATCTTTAAAAAAATTAAAGGTTTTGTGAATAAAAAATATGTGAACTAAGTAAAATCAGTTAACAAAAACCGGGTTTTTATATTCCAACTTGTTCTTTGAACGAATGAAACTAACAAGTATTTTACCATTTTACAATCATATTTACATGCGCGAGCTTTTAAATACACTTGTCAAGACACTTTAGTACAATTTTTTAAAGTATTTCCTTTAAAGTCGACAAATTTTGAAAATTTTAAATTCATAGTTAAATAGTTGAATTCATAGCTAATAGTCAAATAGTCTTAATTCTAGAAATCTTTGGACCCTTGTGCCATTGTTTTTGACTGTGAATCTAGACATGCTATTTAGAATGAACAAAAATAATGGAAATTAACCACAATAACTTACAAATAGTTGCAGTTTGACCAAATTTCTAGGTTTTCCTTAAATGCCCATAATTTTCAAAATGTATGGGATAATTTTTTTTCAGCCCGAGTCAGTTAAGCGTTGAGTTCTAATGGTGCTCATTCGGTTTATGAAATCTTTACTAAAACCAAAACTTAGTTTATTCCCTACAAAACATACCACTGCAAAAAGTTGCAAAACTTTTGTTTGTGAGTCCTATAGTTTAACCAAGACAACAACCAATTGAGAGTAACGACTAATTAAAGGTAAAATATAATAGTGCTTATTCGGTCTATGAAATATTCAATAAAAACAAAACTTAGTTTATTGCCTACTAAATTAATTTCTGCCAAAAGTTGCTAAACTTTTTATCTGTTTTCGCAGACATCTCTAGTGCACAAAGAATCACATAAGTTAGTCCAGACATCAACCGACTAGCGGTAACGACCATTTAAAGCAAACATATTAATAGTACTTATTCGGTCTATGAAATTTTCACTTAAATCAAAACATAGTTTAATGTTTGCTCAACAAAGTTCTGCTGAATTGCAAAACTTTTGTCCTGTTTTCACAAGAGTTTCTCAATTTATATAAGTGTTTACTGTTGAAACCCGATAATATATATTTAAGTATAGGTTTAAAGACCTTTAAACAAAATAAAATGTATTAGAAATTCAACACAAATTTCAAAATCTCTCATCATACTTGCAGAGTGTAGCGTATCTCAAAGATCAAGACAAATGTTTTGATATTTAAATTGCCATAAAATAGATGTGTAAAATTTATGGTATCATTTTTCAAACTGAGATTTTAAAGATTTTAAATGTCCAGATTAAATAGACGGCAATGAAGTGATAAAAATGACCAAATAAAAAATAAATGATTTAATGAAAACAATTTGAAAACAAGAAATAAAAACATTCACAGAAATGTTTTATTAAACGTTAAATGATTTTGAAATTGAGAGACAAATTAAATAATAATATGAAATAAAGGGGACCAAGTTTTATGTGCCGAATGAGCAAATGTAAAGAAATTTTGGAAAAATGTTAAAAACATGCTTCAAATTTAATCTAGATGATTTAATGAAATAATACAAAACAGACTGCAAGCCTTCCTTGAAGAAACCTATCAAAACATATTAATTGGGGAACCGGTAATAATTCAGCATATTCTATTAAAACTGTTTGATAACTTTACGACATGATATTGTGTAGTCTGAAAAAAATGACTAAGAAATCTGAAATTTTACCAAAAATGTTAAGACATTTCCACAGAAAAGGCGAAATGATAATAGATAAGGCAAGTTATACTGGTGTGTTTTGTATTTATCATAGAGGGGCAACTGACAAATAGTTAAAATTATGATTCAACTCAAATTTTGTATTGAATTTACACACAAAAAAACAAATTTTCCTGAAAAATACATTAAACATTAAAAAAAAAACAAATTAGGATTTTATTTTACTGATAGTTTTTTTTTTTGGTTATTACAAGTTAACATTAACCTGAAAAGATACTGATAATAGCTGGTTTAGGCTCATGGTAAATTTCAAAGTCAAGTTTACGCATTTGGAGCTGCCATATTTTCTACTGAAAATATGGTAACTTCAATTGCAATACTGACACAGATATTTGGATTATAATCTTAACAATATTACAATGAAATGGAAAGTCCTGTGGCTGAGATGGTTGGCGCACTGACCACTAAGCCAGAGGTGTAGTGATCGTATCCCCGCTGCACCATATTAAAAACATACGTTTTTCCAATGCATGTTGGTCCTTTGCGGAACATACCTACATATTTTAGGCACTCTGCTTTTTGGGGTATTAAGGATTAGGGTTCCTCATTTTCGTGTAGCTAATAAAACTAAAGGAAGTTCCAGCATGATTCTGGTTGTGTTGGAGCTTCCGAAAACTCTC
Organism: Thecocarcelia acutangulata; assembly: GCA_914767995.1. Classification (NCBI taxonomy): domain Eukaryota; kingdom Metazoa; phylum Arthropoda; class Insecta; order Diptera; family Tachinidae; genus Thecocarcelia; species Thecocarcelia acutangulata. Next base: position 18,141,837 of record OU612097.1, read on the forward strand.
ACTAAAAGTCAATTGACAGAACGGGAATCAGTATACCACCAAGTGGTAATGTTTTGCAGTAGATCCTTGCGATGATAGTTAAGGTGCCTGCAACATGGTTGAAACATTATGGCTGTGGTTTGGGCAATTTCAGGAATGTTTTAATAGTAATCTTTGATAGCTATTGCCGATTTTCGGGCACCTAATTATGGTCCCCGAGGTGCATAATTAGTTCCACGAACTTACTTATAGCCTAAGGAACCGAGAAAAATGAAAAGACAGGTGAGTTGTTTAAGGGCTGATGTTCTTTATGGACTTAAGGCCAACTCGTCGAGCCTTGTATACGATTGACCGTCTGCGAAACTGTATACAGGACTGATTAAATGCGCCGAGCTTCAGCAAGGGGTTTGTTTATATGGCTACAAATATACGACAAAATCTTGCCGCCTATGAGGGCCTGTTAAGTTACAAGGGGCGTTGGTGAGACGCGATATAGTTCATCCCATGGGTACTGGCGTAAATCAACTTAAATAGTTATTTGTACTAATACATATTTAGGCTAATACATACGGAAAATATGGGTTTACGAGTTATTGCTACAATAAATCATTGGCAAAGCAAACTAACTAATTAACAGGCTACTTAACATCAAAAAGTTCTGCTATATTTCTAAACTCCAAAAAAAATTTTGCGTAGCGATTATAGCACAAAAATTAAGCTTTACTATCCGTTACCAAAGAAAATGTCTATCCATTTCACATGTTTGTAGGTAGCAGTTGACGAAATATTACTTAGCGTGAAAAAACAAAAACAGTGACAGAAACATTAAGATTAACATTAAAATTAACATTGAAACTAACATTAAATCTGATGCTGTCACTAAAATTAATCTCGAGAAAAAACTAGCTTCAACAAATATATCAACGTTATCAATTACTCAGTTATTAATACTAGCATTGATATTAACATTAATATTACCATCAACATTGATATTAACATTAATATCAACAATAATCGTACCATTAAATTTTAATGGTACTCGCTTTTGGGGAATCGCTATAAATTTTATAAATGAAATATTATAACAAATAAGTATAAATTTAACCGTACTATGTAATTTAATTAAAAGTAACAAGAGCAACTTGCTTATGGTATTTATTGAAAATACCACTGACATTGATATTAACATTACCATCAATAATAAGAAAAAACTTATTTTTTACAACATTAATAGTACGGCCAACATTAATATTAAGTTTTGCATTAATATTATTATTGGCATCAACATCAACACCGATATTTATATTAACGAAAATTATACTGCAAAATTAACATTAGAAATGAAGTGGAAAATATATATTTTAACATATAAATACAAGAATTTAATGTTTGTTTTATCTTATTTAATTATGATCGATAAAAGCAACTTGCTTATATATATAGAAAATAACATTGACATTGTTATTAACATTAGCATCAACATCAAAAAGAAAGTTATTACTTAACATTGAGACCAACATTAATATTAATGTTAGCGTTAACAATAATATTAACAGTAACACTATTATTATTAGCATCATATTTATGTTATCGACAATTATATTGTAGTATTAACAGTTTTATTATAATTAGAAATAAAATGGAAAATATATATTTTAACAAATAAATACTTTTACGTTTTATCTTAGTTAATTAACGCCAGCAGCTAACATTGACATTGGTATTAACATTAGCATCAACATCAAGAAGAAAATTATTACTAACAATAACGTTAACATTAAAACCCGTATTAATATTAACCTTAGCATTAACATTAATAATAATATTTTTATTATTAGCATCAACATCAACACTAATGTTTATATTAACGGCATTTATATTGTAATACTAACAGTTTTTATTATTAATTATTATTACTAAATAACTTTGTTTGCTTTTTTTAAATTCTAATTTACAGCCTGTTTGACGATATCGAATGAAAATATATGCAAAAAAAGGATGCTAGTCACTCACATTCGAATCAATTTGGATTTGGCTAAGTCACTACTCGTATTATTCGTTCGCATGTACTTATGTATTTTAATTAAATTTTGACACATCGTTCGCATAGAATAAAGTTAGAAAAAACCCAAATCAATTTTCTTTCGCCTGGAGTGCGAATGAACTTATCCTTTCGACATCGACGAACTGGCTGTTATTTTTTGTTAAATTCTATAACACAAAAATAAAATTTACATTTTCTAAAGATTTTTTTACAAAATCCTTTTCGCAAATCTACCAGGTTTTAATTGATTTATTTTCCACTAATTTACCATTTAAATATTGTGTTGTTACAGATTTCTGTATGGCGCATGTAATTTTCAATATTTTTCCCCCCAACCTCTGTTTGCTTAAGTCATTTTCAACAATGCACTTGAGTGGTTAGTGAAAAAATTGTGTTTTTTTTCAGTATTTATTGCATTTTGGTGTTAATATTTGTTTAACACTTGCATATGTCGTGTCAAAAGCATTAAATTTAAAAATGTTATTGATGCATTACATCAATTTTTTATTTATTTTTTTGCTCATTCCCACTTGTTGTTGTTCTTCTTCTTTGAAGGCAGAGCGTTACTTTTTTACTTTTATCAATGTACATTTTTATGCATTCAATATTTTTTTGCACAAATTATTGGAAAATAAAATAAAAGCAAAATATTCATTTAACACTAAAGTAAATGAGGTGTTAATAGCATTTTAAATGGGTTGAAATTAATCAATTGAAAATAACAATTCTGTTGAAAATCCTAACGACTCTTGGAGCCCACCTTGTGGTAGAAATTATAATACAAAAAAAAAGAAACTTCATCATAGCCATTGATTCGATCTTCATAGTCGTAACTATCATTGAGATCTTGATACAAAGAAATTTTACGGTATACGAGGTCTGATTAAAAAATATCAGTTATTTTAAATTTTTTAAAAAGTATTTATTTATTCATCAATAACTATATTGTCCCCTTCAAAGTAATCCCTCTCAGATATAACACGCTTATGCCAGTGTGTTTTTCCAATCCTCGAAACACTTCTGAAACGCGCTTTTTGGTATCACCAACAGCTCCTGTTTCGATGTTTCTTTTATCTCCTCAATCGTAGCAAAACGTTTTCGTTTCATCGGTGTCTTCAGTTTTGGGAAGAAGAAAAAGTCAGCGGAGGTCCAGTCCGGTAAATACAGTGGTTGAGGCTTGATAAGGCTTTTGTTTTTGGCCGAAAGCTCACGCAAAAGCATCGTTGTTTGAGTTGGTTCGTTATCATGGTGTGATTGTTTTTTCTACACGCAAAGTAAAGGCAATTTGGAACATTGTTGGGACAACATTAGTATATACTCTGTCACAATTTGTATTGTTGCTGCTTGTAGTATTTTATAGTTTTTTAATATAGTTTAATTAATGAGTGTTCAAATATTCATATTTCTATTGTTACATTTTTATAATTTTAAAAATAGTTGAGTGTAATAATAATGTTTAATAATAAAGTTTGAATACAACAAAACTTTTTGTTATGTACAATAACAGAATATTAATTAAACACATACGTATGGTTAAAGCATTTATCTACAACACGTGTTTGTTTATAGTATAAACTAGTTATTGTTGGCTTTACACACGTTGACATTTCCTTATATTCATACATAGTTTTCATTTAGGTTGTTGGTTTATTTTTGGTCGGTTATTTTTTTTCAGTTTTAATAACAGTGAAAATATAAAAAAAATTTATAAATATTTAATTTTTGGTGGAAATAGCAGCATCATACAAATTAAACTTTAAAGCAGAAAGGTTTGTATAAGATTTTCTATTTAAACTCCATATTTTTTCTTGCAGATACATAAATGGGTTACATCAAAGATACATCAATGTTCCCAAAATGAGAGGATCTCGCAAAACTTTACTAATTTTAATATATTTTGTATGAAAATATTGATTGAGAAATATATTTACATTAAGTGACTTAGAAAATGTGGTTTTAGTTATAGAAGTTTGTATGTGTGCATTTATTATGTAATCATATAACATTATGACCTTTAACACTAGTACCGTTGAATGTGACTATAGAATTTAATAATACTAAATAGTTGGACATGACAGTTGTATTTTAATTTTTATAATAACAGTGTTAGTCATGACACAATTAATAAAACTTACCAAATAAAAATAAATCGGTTCTTGGCTGTACTTAGTTGTGTAAATGAGTTACAGACTGAAACCATATTATGCGTTTGTGTCAACAATAGTATTTCCCTTAAAATATTGTCGTATAAACCATATTTTTTCTCCTACGTGTACAATTCTATGCGCTTCTGACGAATTTCTTCGCGCAAACGGCGCATAACTTCTTTATTGACCGTACGCCATTACAGTCGCAGAAAACAGTGAGAAAAAACTTCACATTTGAACGAACTTGACGTGCTTTTTTCGGCTCTTCTGGACGCTTCCATTGGGATGATTGGGCTTTGGTTTGGTCTATACACCCATGATTCGTCACCAGTTATGCACTTTGTGAGGAAATCGGGATCCTCATTGACGATGTTCAACGGCTCCTGAGCGATGCTCATTCGACTTTGTTTTTGCTGAAACTTTTGCAGTTTTGGAACAATCTTCACTGCCGCACGTTATATGGCTAAAACATTCTTAACAATTCCTAGGTCTTGGTTGGGCCTATCACTTGCAGATCCTTTTTCTTCGAAATCATTCACTACACTATAAGTAGTGGGTTTTGCTGCCACGTTGTTTGTTCCAAAAGTTGCACGACTACTTCACGGCACCAAAATTAGATGTTTTTACAAATATGTCTTGCACAGTAATTTTTGGAGTTTGCAATATGTGAAAGTCCTGAATTTTATACTTTCCATTGGTGTCTGGTGTTGATACGTCATACGTAACTTTGTTATGGGCACACTAATCGGATAATTGATTTTGATAAAATATTTTAACGATTAAAACACGTTGGTTTATCGAATATTTTTCATAATAAATGTGTCTAATTCACGACTGCTAAATATGAACTACCAAAACTAATGGCGGCCAAACAAAGTAGTATACCTTCCCAGCGGACACCCTGTATTTTGCTGCTTAAATTTACTTTTGATATTTTCTGTCACCACAAATATGTAGAATATCCAGTAAACACATTTGTTTTCAAACTTCTTAAAGTACAAAAATAATTGTAATTTCAGACGAAAATCGTGATTTAGTTTTATAAATTGTTCACCATTCGTGTCGTGTGTGTGTGTGTGTTTTGTTTTAGGCTAATGTGCCCTTTTTTTTATTATCTAGTTAAAACAGGAAAAACAATATCAGCTGAGAGAGCAACAGTATTAAGGAAGAAGCAGTAAAGACATTAAACTGTCAAGGCTGGATGACAGTTAAGACACGTTTTAAGCTTAAAGTGAAATAAAGTTATGAGACCACATAAAACTGAGTTTAAAGGTCAATGACAATTTAAAATCTAACGATATACATGCGAGTATGATTGTATTAAATGAACTTAAATAAGAAAAAAATTTAATAAAGTTGGTAAAAAAAAATTGTTGTTAAACAAATATAACCTGAAAGCTATACTCGTATTAACAAATTTCCTAGTAACCGTAAAAGCAGTCAAATAATTTCCCTCTTATACGAGTAAATGTCTAGTGAAATTAAGAAATCGCAATCCTTAAGTTAAGTATTTAGACACTCTCTTAAAATAAAACCTAAGCGGAAATTTGGTCATAAACAAATAATTTTTTTTTTAGTTTGTTTAATGAAAAAGTTAAAGCAAAAACAAAAACAAAACTATAGTTTTGCGTTAGTACGTCAATTAATAAATTTTAAAAAGTTTGCGTTGCTGAGCTAGATATTTTTGGGTGACTCACTAATTAGTTAGAAATTGGAAGAATGTGTTTAAGGGGCATATCCGCAACAACAAAACGGCGGCGTCTTTTAGATCAAAGTACGTTTTAGCGCCAAAATGTTGTTAGTTTAATGAGGCGTAACTCTAAATTAAAAAAAGAAACACCAGATGGAAGACAGTTAAGTTTGATAATAAAAAGAAACTGAATCAGTTTTAACTGTTTTATTAATTAACGTTTATATCGCACAAAAAGCATAATTTTATAAAATGAAAAAAATTATAGAAACACAAAATAAAATAAGAATTATTTTTTTGCAAATAAAGCTTGCCAACGATTTAAGACTTGTTTTTGTCAATTCTGGATAAGAGAAATAGCAAAGGAATTCATTTATCCCCATTGCGAATAATATGGGAAAGAGTTTTGAGGAAAAATTAAACTTCCAAATCCCAACAAATTGCTAACCCGATTATTTTGCGAGTATAAATCTCTATTAGAGCTGTGTCGTTTATGTACGAGCCAGTTAAATTCAACAGATCATCTCATTGAACGAAACGTAACACTTATCGTTCAATAGTGACCCCTGCAATCTGGATAGCTTTCGTTCAAATATTGTTCGTTCTTTTTATGTCGTGTTCTTTTCATTTTGTTGTTTTGTTTAACAAACCTCGGATTGTTTTTTTTTTCTTTTTTTGTATTATATTATTTGATATTAATAATATTAATAGTAATACGCTAAGTCTAGTTATTTAAAATACCGGATGTCTGCCGGGAATACTTTGTTGTGCCGCTATTTGGGTAAACATTAGTCTTGACGGTTCATATTTAGCAGTCGTGAAGTAGACACAAAGAAAATTTATTATGGAAAAATATTCGATAAACCAAAGTGTTTTAATCGTTAAAACATTTTATAGAAATCAATCATCGCCTATTACTGTGACGATCAGATAGTTATGTGAAATTTTTGGGAGAATTCAATTCCGTTCGGAAACGGAATTGAATTCTTTTTTTACTTCTTCAAAAAACGAAGAACTAAAAAACTTTTCGGAATGAAATCATTTCTATTTGCAATAATGAAACTAGTATTATCATATGAAATTGATTTCATTCAGAAAAAGTTTTAAATTTTCGTTTTTTGAAGAATTATAAAACCGATTCAATTCCATTTTCGAACGGAAGTGAATTCTGTGACATGGCCGATAGTGTAGTGATTGATTCCGAAGAAAGTGGATCTGTAGGCAGTAAGGGCCCAAGTATGGACCTCAACTTACTGCAAGATCAGTTGAAAACATTACTGCTGCTCAAGAAAGTGCTTGGTTTTCAACGAACAACTCTGGCCACAATTTTGCATAAGGATTTGCATTTGTTTCCATTTAAGATCCAGTTGATACAAAAGCTTCTTCCACAAGCCCACTTACGACGCCGTACATATCCCAATAGGATAATACAGCCCGCCCATGATAGCCCGGATTTTCATGAAAAAATCATAATGAGTGACGAGGTACATTTTCATTTGAAGGAATATGTGAATAATCAGAATAGTCGGTTCTGGGCAATGGAAAAACCTCAACTTATTCATCAGTCGCCTTCGCATCCATTAAAAGCGACAGTCTGGTGTGCAATTTGGTCAGGAGGAACAATTGGAACTTACTTCTTTGAAAATTAAAACGGCGTAGTGGTAACTGGGAATAGAGTGCGATATAGTGATATGATTGAAAACTTTTTAACATCACAACTTTTTTTTTTATCTTGGACCACTACTCAGGGGATGACCCCTACATATGCAGTGCATTGTACTGGAACTAGGAAAATAGGTTATGATGAGAAGGGGAGTACTGTTCGTGGATGATTAACTTTAAGAATAACAACACGAAAGCCTAAAACAACCCCTACTGCGGCATTTAAAGTGTTGGAATCAACTGCATGCCAACAACGGTGATGGTGCCACATTGCATAAAGCCAGGACTACAATGGAATTACTGCGAGTAGTGTATCCCCACTATTTTAATAAAAATACTGTTTAGCATATTTTGAAGTGTGATGTATAGAGTGTTGCTTCTACTTTTATTAACAGCATGCTATTACAAACTAATTTCTTTTCAATAACTTTTTTATTATTAACAATTCCTATATACATATGTATGTTAGGTTTGTATATCATATTTTATTGTTGTAACTGCAGTAGTAATAGACGAAATAAAAAGTTACAAAATCAACCAACAAAACCAGCCCACGTCTTTAACCAGTCATATATCTTCTATTCACAAAAAATTAAAATATATTTACATTTAAAGTAATTTATTTACAAATGTATTTAGATATCAGTACAAAAATATATTAGTGGAAATATGCAAACCGAATAAAAAAAGCCATCAATTTTTAAAGAAAAACTCTACATGAGAAACCTGTTAGACGCATGCCAAGTGGGTTGCGGCTACCAAATAAATATGGCACACGTCTCCGAGAGATCGAAAGAAAATAATTGTATCTTTACCCACACATCGATATTAAGATACCGCGTGCTACAGAAAAGCACGTTCGCATACTTGAGTATTGCACAAAAAAAAAAAAAAAGAAAAAAAAAGCTACGCGCAATTTTGTTTCTTATATGCACAAATAATTTCTTATGTGCAATTCTTAAGTAAATATCTCTGGCAACCGGAAAATATTTGTGTAATAAAAAAACAAAATATATACAATATAAAAATATATACACTATATTTCTATCTCCATTCAACAAAAAAATTATTTATAAAAAATTGTTTTATATGTTTAATAATGTTGTAATGTTTAATATTAAAAAATCATAAACTACCCACATAAATTAATCTGTAATTACCACAAAAGACTCTTAAGAGTAATAATCATAATGAAGATGGCGAAAACTGAATAACAAATACGAGGGCGGATTGATATTGAAGCTACCTAAGTAGTAAAATAACATTTTTTTTCAAAAACACTATTTCTCCAACGATATTCCAACTTTTTTATGCCATCTGAATAGATAGATTTGTCCGTTTTTATTCGGCATATAAATGTGATAAAGCATAAAATTAAAAACAAATCAAATTTTGCTTGCATTTGCAACACCCTGAAGAAAAATATATTAGGCAACTTTTTTTATATTAGAATCTATAGAAATCCAAGCAGAACACAAAAATTTGTATTTCAATTGTCTAAGCCGTGGCGATATTAACTGACAGCTACCATCATGTGATTTGACACCGTTAGACTTCTTTCTATAGAAATACTGGAAAGAAAAAGTGTAAGTCCAAAAAGCAAGCACTATTCAAGAACTAAAAGATGAGATCATTCAGCATATTAACGACATTAAACCCTAATTAGTCCACAGAGTAATTGACAATATGGACCAACACCGTTACAAATATTTGGGCGATAGTATGCTATAAATAGCCCTTGCAAACCTTAAAATGATGCTGCGGTGAGCATAATTTTTATAGGAAATTAAATGAAATTAAACTTTTCGGGAACAAAACAAGTTTGCAAGCCCTATATACATTTCTTTCAAGCCAAAACATATTACAAAGAAAAAGGAGTGAGACCAAAAATTGTGTGCCCTATTTTTCTTTTTGTTCTTTATCTTTGTTATATTCGTAGACGTTTTATTTAATTAAAACGCATATGGTTACTTTAGTTCAGTTTATTATACTTCTTAATTCTGTACTATACAAAAATAGATTGAAATGATATGTTGATAATCAATAATTAACTTAACTACTTATAAGAGGAATTTAAAAACAATGGTATAATCGTATGTTTTTATTACTTGTTTATGAACAATATTTAATATAAAGAATGCAAATGCAAAAAGTGCAATAAAATTAATAGTCCCAGTATTTTACTCATGGGTGCAAAATACTTTCAACAAACCATTATACCATAGCTTACAATTTTTCTATGTCTGAAATCAATTTTGTTTTAATCTATTTTTTACATAAAAAATCGAAAAAAATTTAATTTTCTAAAAAACTTAACGCGGTTTGTATTTTGCCGTAAGCAGCTATTGCAAACCTTCAAATGTTGCTGCGCTGAACATAATTTTAGAAGAAAATTAAATGAAATTGGGATTTTTAAGAACACAACAAGTTTACAAGCCCTATATATATTATCTTTGCAAGTGAATTTTGAATTCGAATATCTGTGTTCAAAATTTTATTTGCTATTTCATCTTTTTTTCTTCCCTATTTCTATTATTTCAAAGCAATTTTTTAATTTATTTTAATAAATTCTAAATTAAAAGTGAAAATAACAAAAGAGGATGAGACTATTCGGCATAATGTCGTGAACCATAATTATGCCTCCGAGTAATTGAATACATATATGAATATTTTGGTTATTATTTTGCTTCACACATAACTGTAATATATCATTCTTACTATAGCAGCTTGTAAAACACTAGGTTTCAATCTGTTTTCTACAGAGAAATTAAAAAAAAAATGTTATTTTACAAAAATAATTTTAATTAGAATGGTTTGAATTTTGCCGCAAACAGCCCTTGCAAACTTCAAAGTGATGCTGCACTGAGTATAATTTTTATAGAAAATTAAATGAAGTTAAGAGTTTTAAGAACAGAACAAGTTTGCAAGCCCTATATTATCTTTCCAAGTCAAAACATAATGCAACGAAAAATGAATAAAAAGTATGATATTGATAGCACATGTATCTGACTAAATTTTATTTGTTATTATTTTATTATTCTTTGCGTTTATTTTTTTTTTTTTTTTTTTATCTATTTCTATATGTTTTAAATCTAAGAATTGGGAGAGGAGCTAAAAGATGAGGTCATATGGCACAATATAACTATGCCTCAGAGTAATTGAAAATATGGACCAAGGCCGTGGCAAGCACTTGAGTATTATTTTGCTTCACAGCTTATTGTCATATATATTTGTTACTGTAGCAGCTTGTAAAACACAAGGCTTCAATATATTTTTTACCTTAAAATCTAAAAAAGTTATATAATTTTAGATAAAACCGTTTGTGTTTTGCTATAAACAACCCTTGCAAACTTTCAAATAATGTTGCGCTGAGCATATTTTTTATAAAGAACTAAATGAAACTAAGATTTTCAAGAACAGAATAATTTCGCAAGCCCTATATACTTGCAGGTCAAAACATACTTAAAACATACGTAAAGAAAATCGAATGAGAACTCTTCTTTATAAAGTATGCTATTGATATCTGACCAAAATTTTAATTTTTTTCCTTTTTTATGTTTTGTTTTATTTCTTTGAAAAGAAATTTGTCTTAATAAATTCAAAATTGAATGTTAAAAAACAAAAGAATTATAATATTCTTAAGCACGTGGTGAGGCTTATCGCTTAAATGAATACAACATAAATGCTTTGTTACAGCAGTTAACTTGGTAAGCAACAATTTTTATGTGTATAAATTTGTTGGGAGCAAATTTATACACATAAACTTAATATGTTGATTGCCCGCATTGAAACAATTTCATGAAATGTTCATCATTTTAATAGTTATGTATGTATTAAACACATCCATATCACAATTCAGACAAATTTTTCAAACAGCCGTATTTCCTTGGAACAATTTCGTTTTAATTTATTTATAAACGCTGAAAAATATTAAATAATAAAACTAATAAAAAATACCATATAGAATTTCATTACAGTCCCCTGATAATGATTAATGATGATAACGCTTCAATACAATTTTCAGCTTCCAAAAATATACACACGCACGCACACAAAGTAGTGAATATTATTAGTGTTATAAATACTTCTTCATTATGCCGTAACAATTGTTGGCTGATTACAACTCTGTTTTGAATGTTTCCTAAAGGTCAGTCAGGGTCGCAATACTTGTATGCAACATGTAATAATTCATCAATCTGTTGCATTCGGTTGAAATTTCAACATTCTTGTAGTATTCTTTTACAAAAATTTTTTGATTTATGGTAAAATGATTTTATTGGAAAAAAATTGTAAACAAATTAAAATTTATGATTGAAAAAATTTATAAATAAATATTAATAAAAAAGTTTTGTTCAATAAAAACAATATTGATATCTAGTTTTAATTTAATTACAAACTATTAAATGGCAAGCGTATTAAATTAAATATTTGCTGTTTAAAATCCAAAAATAATCGCTATTTACTTTCAACCAAAATTAGCCAGCAGAGCAACAAACCAATTGAAATTAATCTTCGAAATATTTTTCACATTCTACAGGGAGGTCCGACCATAAGGCGTGATGTGTTTTGTGAGTCACACTTTAATATGTAGTTTGTTGACCAAATTAGTTTGAAATCTCTTTGTTTCAGTATATGACAACTCCAATCATGTAGAGGTAAACAATTGAGCAGCGCGTTGAGATTGTTGAAGACTGTTACGAAAATGGGTACTCAAATCAAAATGCATTTCCTAATATTTCTGGTCAGCATAATCGCCCAAATGTGTACGCAAATACCACATTTAATCACCACGAGTGATTACTGAAAAGCTGATGCATTCAAAGTATTCTGTATAAAACTTACAACCCTATCCACTCTTTCGCGGCATTTACCATTCGTGCTCTTTCAGTTATGGGCCCAGCCTATTCGAGATCACTGCCAAGAGGCAAAATATGAATGACGCACTGAACAGAGATCTTCTATTAATATCCGAATGGGGTCGTAAAAAAGGCTCGCCTTTAACGCTGCTAAGACCCAGTGTTGTTTATTAACACAAAAACAAACGACCGCAAATGCTGCTTCATCTGTATACATCGATGGTATAAATATTGAGAAGTCGGTGAAATATTGAGCGTGATGTTCGCTGCACTGAACACATTTTTCATGTCTCATTCAAGCATTCAAGTGCCTCACGTTTTTGAAACGTACACCTGCAGATCAAAGAATTTATTTTAAGATCGATATTGATAATTTGGCACAGAGTTATAGACACTTAACTAACAAAAAATGAGTATAGTTGTTAGGATGTTATTGAATTATGTTAAATTTTTTCATGTTATTCTGTAAGCAACATTTGTTATGTTAATTGATTTATGTTAGAAAGCAACATGTTATAATTGTTAGCATGGCATCGTTCGTAGTTATAGCAGGTATGAGCCCAATAGATCTACAGATTCTAGCACGAAGGAAGGCGTGGATATCAACGCAGTCTGGCCATGCAGACCTTGGAAATATGCAGCAAATACGGGAGGAAATGTTACACAGTTGACGGTCTGGCTGGAATACTGACACTAGGGGCCAATGAACGGAGCGTCTCATTCCCACTATCAAGAAATGGTTGAACAGACGGCATGGGAATGTGAACTATTATCTGACTCAAATGCTGTCAGGTCAGGACTATTGCCGAAGCTACTTATGCAAAATGGGCAAATGTAACACACCTTTTTGCTTATACGAAGAAGAAGAAGTCCTGGATGACGCCGAACACACTTTCTTTAGTGTATTCGATGGGCGGAAACTCGTAGAGCGCTGGAGATGGTAGCTGCGTCAATAACGGTAGAGAATGTCGTGGACATCATGTTAGTTAGCGAGGCCAACTTTTTAGGGATATCGCGATTCTGTGAGAAAGTTCTGCGGACGAAAAAGCCAGATTTGGACGCCGCAGAACAAGATCATAATCAGGATCCCAGACGAAGGATAGTGTAAAGAGAAGGGCTGATTAAGCCATTGGGTATACACCCCGAAACAATGCTTAGGCGGTCCCAGGGTGGAAATTTTTTATCCCAGGAAGAAGAGGAGGTTTTTTCGCCGGTAAGTTCACTGTGGGGATCAGTCCGACACAAAGTGGTGGGTACGGACCGTCTGGTCAGTGCATAACGCATTTTCCCCCTCGCCGAAAGCAAAAAAAAACTCGTTAGCATGGCACTTGTTGGCCGCAGAATAAATTTGGTTTAAACTAATTTATTTTTAATTGTTAATATTATTAAGAATTTTTTTTTGAGTTAGTATTTTTTGTAAACCAAAAATTATTTGAAAATTTTTTGTTTTCAAAAAATTATTGTAACAATTTTAATTTTTCCTAAAAATGTTAACGAATTGTTAGCGAATATTGAAAAATAAAAATTAAAAAAATTATAAAATTTTTATATAAAAAACAATATCTCAAGCTGCAAAAATTTTATATATGTATATTTAATAAACAAAGATCAAAAAATATTAAGATAAAAAAAAATAATAATAGTAATTATAATAATAAATAATAGGTTAGCCATAGTCGGGAAAATAATATTGTATAATAATGTTAACCATTTTTGATAATTTAAAAATTCCCTACAATAAGCCGAATCATAAAAAATCTGTCCTTTTCCCCCTACATGTGGAAAAAAAACAAATAAATCTGTACAAAAAGGGAAAAATCCCTACTCTTGGCAACACTGCTCATCTTCCTCAAGTCAGTTACACTAGTTCGTTCGCGAGCAACTCAACTCTAGAGCAACTCAACTCTAGAATATACATCATCATCAAATAAAATCTAACTTATCAGCAATAGGAGACATTACCGAATTTTTTTCAACATCTATTGAAATAAAACATTGTTGACCACTGACTACAATTCCCTCATACCTTGAGTCTGGCTACAATTTAAAAAAACTAATGTAAGTTTTAACTAAAAAACATATTATAAAACTTACTTTTTTAATAGTAAAGGTATTGTAAAGGTTACTTATAAAAAATAAACACATATTTTTACTTCATGCGAACCATGACTGACTGTCTTGTTATTTATTTAGTAACAAATTTAAATTTTCAATCAATCTTTGTTCTTTTTTAATAACTGTGAAATGTTATGCAACAGTTATTTGACACAGTTACCAGTTAAATATCATTTACTCAGGCTCCCTCTCTCTCTCTCTCTGTCGCTCTCACACTCTACAGCTTCCCCCGTTACAAGCAACAAAATCAATCTAAAATATTTAGCAAGTGGCTGTCTGCACCAGCAGAAAACAGTTTTCATACAAATTGAATTACCAACAGCCAATAAACATTAAATTAACGCTTTTCAAATTGAAGAAAAACAACAAATACAACAACTGCAAACACGTCTCGAACCGTTCAAAAACAATGGAAGCCCATTTAAACTTTAAATATATTTTAGATTATTTGACTGGTAACTTTAAAAGCATTGAACTTTTAACTGCGATTTGTATTAAAAGTAAAAGAGAAATATTCACATGTTTTTGTTTGTACCGTGCAATTGCCTCAGCAAGTGCAGACAGACACCAGACTCTAGACTGGGCTAGACAAAAGGCGTCAATTAGCATGTGAAACCAACAACACCAAACTTTAAATTAACAAAAAGAAAAAAAACTCAATTGAATTGCACGTTAATAGATTGATTTTTTTTAACAGCTTTTTCTTCAGGTTGTTTAAGCTGATCTTTAAATGATTAACAAACGTTTAAATATTGGGTGTGTTTTCTTAAGGGATTAACTGACAAATTACAGAGCAAAAAAAAAAAAAAAAGAAATCAAATGCTGAAGTAAATATTAAAGCGTAGGCATGATTTTATTTAAGGTTTAAAATAGGCTTTACGTTCAAGTTTTGTTAAATCGTTTTCTCGTTTTTAATACATACGAGTACATGACAGTCGGCCGTCTGTTATGTGTCAAATTAAAGGCATAAAACTGTCAGGTTATTTGGCGAGAAGTTAAACAAAACTTAATGAAAGATTAAAAGGCAATTTATTGTTGTAAAGCTTAAGTTATTTCAACAAATATTAATTTTGTGTCACGAAAGTTGATTTTGCGAAATGGAGCAAAAACCTATGACAACATAAATTTCTATCTAAACATTAAAGTTGGATAGTCAAGCAAAATGAGTTAATTTTTTTTTAATGAAACACAATTTAGAATTGGGTACAGCATTGAAAGCAAATAATATAATCCTAAAATAAAAACTAAGAATGACATTCAGAGCTCTAAGCATACAAAAACGTTAACTGTGTTCCAATTGAATAAAATATAGATATCATTACGAAATCGGCTTGCATCATATCATTTCCAAAATAGACGAGTATATTTTTAGTTTGCACAAACAAAATATGCAACGATACACATGCTATATTTTTGCACAAGTGCAAGTGTAAATTTATTATGGAAAGATATTCGATAAACCAACGTGTTTTAATTGTTAAAACATTTTCAGCAAATCAATCATCGATTTTCAGGAAAAAATCATAATTAGTTACAAGGTACAATTTCATTTGAATGGATATGTGAATAAACCAGCGGTTGACATTTAGTCAAACAATTGTTTATAAGCAACGCCTTTTCTTTTTATGCATATGTTGGACAGATGCTTAGAGCTTTTTCCCTATTACAGTAGGTAGCAGAAATCAGAAATCGATATGCAAAATTAGTTTATGGTAAACCACGTGTTTGTATACGTACGAGTACTGTTACGTCTTTGCCCCTAAAAACGCTTCTGCGGATTCTTCAATTGTATATAAAATGACTCACACATCCTTTAATTGCAATTCACAATTCGTTAAACAGTACTTACATACTTCGCCACTTTATTTACACTTGATACTACTGTATACTAAAACACTCGACTTGCTTACTTTCTGACTTATGACTGTCTTGCATAAAGCTTAAAAATAAACTAACTCGTTGCCGCCGACCTGGCTGCTATTTACACTTCATTATCATCTTCCACAAGCGTCACGATCTTTCTAGTCATTCGCAATTCTAGACTCAAATTTCCGAATGTATTTCTTACGCATATACATATTCATTCACAATTCTTGCGAACAATAAGCAAGTGATAACAACAAACAACAAGAAACGAAATGCCAAGAATGCAAGAATAACAAAAACATCATTTATAGTTGATTTACTTGGAATTTTACGTAGTTTAAATCGTATATCTCTATCTGCTTATGTATCATGTTTTTAGTCTTATCTTGTTTGTGTGAATGTACATTTATAACAAGCAGATTCACGTCTGCACACTGGGTTAGATGTGATTCAAATTCTTAAAAATATTTTACTAAATATTTTTTCATGAACAATGTTGAACGGTTTCGTGGTAAAAAAAAAAAAATTATTTTATTCTACTTTACTTTAAAAATCCTAAATAATATCTTATAAAATAGAACTAAGCAAAAGCCTAACATGGTCTTAGAACAGTTTACTGTGCAGCCTTAGCATTAGCACTAATGGGTAAGAAATGTTTTTGAAATCCCATTTCTTTGACTAAATATGACCACTTTGAAAAAAATAAAATACTTCTATCATTTGTCTTTTATTTACTTTGAATTTTGGGTACTTTAAACCGTATATGTTTGTTTGTTTTCATGTTACCTTGTTTGTGTGCAGATCAACAGCTGTACCCTGGGTTAGATATGATAAAAATTCTTAACAATATGTTCAATGTTTTTTACGTAATCAATCATTATAACTGTATAGAGAAAATGTTATTAAAAAATGATTTCTTCCATTACAATATGAATGAATATAGTGAAATAATTATGTGAAAAAAAATTATCAGACTTAAAATTCATTTGTACTAAGCAACATAATAAAATTAATTCTACGTCTTTGAAATATATGTATACTGCTCTTACGAAACTGTCATAACAGCATTAGCGTGGACGATTTAATTCCAGATACGAACATCTTCACGTTAGTTTTGCTTGTCACAGTACTTTAAATTACACTCAAATTATCTCACTAACACAAGTTCAAAATAAATCTGTCCACCACTAAAATAAATAGAATAGTAGATTTTGGGCAATGGAAAATCCTCAAACTATTCATCAGCCATTAAAAGTGACAATCTAGTGTGCAATTTGGTCAGAATGAATCAATGGAGCTTATTTCTTTGAAAATTAAAACGGTGTAACGTAACTGTGAATGGGGAGCAAATGCAAAGCATGCAATTGTAGCTGCATATTAACATGTGATATTAATATGTGATATAAACATGTGATATTAACAGGACCAAGGCGAATTAATTATTAGGTGGATGCATCGGCGAATTCAGGCGAATTCGGTTAATATGGCGGCACTTTCTCTGTCAAGTTTTGTTTACCTTTATCGGCGCCATTTAAATTTTTGTACATGTTCTTTATCAAGTATTTTTGACAGCTTAAGTGTGAATTCGCTTTTTACACAAACATAATACCTGTTGTTTTTTCTATTGTTGTATTGTTGTAGCGAAGCGGCTACCTTGTTTTTTGTATCATGAACATGACCGTGCCACACCGCATACAGACAGGATTACAGTGGAATTACTGCGAGACCTCTATCCCCAACAGGTGATTGGTCGCCTGACTTCTTTTTGTAGGGATACCTGAGAAGCAAGGTTTACGCAAACAAACCAGAAGCACTTGAGCAGCTCAAACAAAGTATGCGTGATGCAATTAATAATATACCGCGTGAAATGTGTAAGAATATAATGAAAAATGTACTCAAAAGGGCTCACATTTCTGAGACTAACAGGGGCGGACATTTATCTGATATTGTATTCCATATCAATTTAGGCAAAATAAAATTTTGGAGTGGAACAAAACAATAATGTTTATATGGAAAATTAATTTCTTCTAAATTTTTCCACATAAAGATCATTGTTTTTCTCTTTTGCTTTAAAAAAAAAAAAAAAAAAAAAAAAACGATCTTTAACTGGAAGAATTTAGAAGAAATTAATATAAACAAGATCAAATATTATGAATTCCTTTACTTAAAAAAAAACAATTTAAAGCACTACATGGACAAATTAAAAGCTTGCCTAACAGCTGTTTTGTGGCATTGCCGCAATTTAGAACTATGTGTGGTTTATTGCCACTAAATCGTTTTTCACAATCTTGCGGCAAACAAATATGCGCAAATGGGGCAACCATGTGATTGCAGAGTATTTGATTGAGACAATTTTCTTTTTGGCGTCAGATTGGTCTTCATGCGAAAATCGTGTAGGATCACACAAATTTCCCTGCAGAAGTCCATGTGAGTTAGGCAAAAAATAATTTAAAAGTAGGTTACAAATTCACACACACCTAAAAAATTTCACACATGCTTCTCTACACCTAAGATCTTTGGCGCGAAAGATTGAATTGTAGTTTGAATAAGTTATTAATTTAAGTCTTACCCCTTTGCCGATTTATGCGTGGATCTGGTGTAGCTGTTAAAACGCGATGCGGCACTAAACGAATACCCGGTGGACAGGGCACTGGACCAATATTGCGATAGACCACAATATCTGTGTTGCCCTGTATGACAACATTTTGTTGCTGATATGGTATATCGTGTATGCTAGTGGCATTTACACCAATATAATGTTTTATATTTGTGGTGGGATAAAAACGTGAAGAATTATCGAAAGACGGCTGGACATGATGATGATGATGATCGATTGTGGAAGATACTCGTATCGTAGACGAAGGAATTTGTACACTTTGTTGTTGATATTGATGCTGATGCTGATATGTACGATTTGTATAGGTGAATTGCTGTTGTTGTTGTGTCATAAATGGATGTTGATGTTGTACATTGCTGGTGGTAGATGTTGAAAACGTAGTGGAGGCTGTAGTTCTAATGGTTGTAAAATTCTTTGGTTTATGTAAATTTGTATTATTTTGCCGTTGTTGCCAGCTCAAGGGTCTGGTATATTTTCTCCGCTTGCCCTTGTAGCGCGTTGGCCCCAAGCCAGTGCGGGTATTATTTGCTCTGGCTGAGGGCGGTTTGCGTCTTAACTTACGTTTTGCTGTTGCCGTTGTTTGGACAACATTTTCAGATTTATTTTGTACAATTTCATTTTGATAATTAAAACTACTATTTACATTAATACTACGTCGTATTGTTTTATTGCGCAAATTGTCAACACTTTCAACAGTGCTGTCAATTTTCGTTGTATTTTGTAGGGATTTGAAGACCGTTGGTGTTACCAGACTGGCCACAAGTTTCGTTGTTGGCGTTTTTTGTGTAGGTTTCTGGAGATGTTTTGTCGAAGCCGCTTCTACCGTGATTTTTACGATGTTTAAGTGGTAGAGCAAATTTACTATACAGACTAGCAAAACCAGTATTTTTAACATTTTATTGTGATAAATTCCCCTCAGAAGAGGTATTTTTCGTTTGCGTCGTTTATGTAAATGTTTGAAAAAGGACTTTTCGCGTAATTTATCATTTGAAGTTTTGGTGGTCATATTGCTGTTATTTTTTGTTTTTTTTTTATAAAATCGACATTTTTGTCACATTGTTGTTTTAATATTGGTATTAGAATTTTTCACATTCTGCAATTATTATTATTATTATTTTTATTTTTTTGTTACAAAACACAAAGAATGAAAATTGTTAAGAAAAGTTTAAATCAAAGAATAAATTCTTTACCAAATAAATGCCAAATTCAAAAGCAGGAAAAAGTTAGAGGTAGTCTTAGTTACATATATTTCTCGTTTATTAAACTTTATAATGCTAGGAACACAACTGCGACAAACAACGAATATCGCCTATCATGACGAATTCGCCGGTAAATATTCGTTGCTTAAATTCGTCATGTGAGACACAATATCAACGAACTTTTGTGTAGATAACATTGTTTACATTCCTTGCAAAGAAAAAGTTAAATAAAATTAATATAAATACTAAGGAGGTCACATTAAAAGCAAGCCTATATAAATATCTTGCTAAAGAGGGATTTTCGGACAAATTATCTGAGGTACTTTATATTTTGAGAACATCTTCATAAATTTTTTACTACATGGATTAATATAATTATAAAAATTATTATTTCGTGAAAAATACTTTTTTTTATATAAGACAACTGGACAACTGGTGATACTGTATTGTTGGTCGTTCGCTACCGAAACAATTAAAAATAAATCTATTTCAACTATCGCTGAGTACGACGATTTTCGACCAACACCACGATTGTATGTATTTTCATATACACTAATGTGTTTTATTATTAGCGACGAATATTTGCAACCAAGAATTCGTCGTGCGTCCCAGTTGTGTTCCTAACATTAATGTGATGTATATGGGACACGAATGAGTGATACGTCTAGAATATTTCATAGAAATTTTCCAGACCTGTGACTCATTCGTGTCGCTTAAACATAATTTTCACACAATTATCCTGTAATAAACTTTCAATATATTGAAAATTATATTAAAAACTGACTAAAGTATTATCCAAAATATAAAGTGCTTTTCTTACATTTTTATTTATTTGACCGGAAAAATTTAAGAAACACTAATTTCTTACTGCCCTATTAAAAAAAAAAAAAAATTTCATGCTTATTAAGTTCTTATTGCACAGATTTCTATATATAATTTGTATTATAAGAGCTTACGTGCTGTTCTGAGAACGCAGACGAGCAACTCTTCTATAAAATTTGTATGAAAGTTACAAAATTTTTTGATTATTTGCATATAAAATTTTTTAGACGAATGCCCGTCTGTGTTCTATGAAGTTCTTTTGTTTCAGTGAATGACAAATTCCACAGTAGAGATATACAAGTGAGGAGTGCATTACATTGTTGTAGCCTTTCGCGAAAATCGGCCGTCAAATTAAAATGCCTTTGTGCACTTTGCGTTATTTTTCTTAGTGGATTCGTCCAACCGGGGAGCTGGGTTTAGGTTGGGGTACACTAGAGTGGTTTGCCTTTTATACATAAAAAAATTGTGTTAGTCAACCACTAGGATGAAACATAATGTAAAAGTAATTCGAAAATTAAATCTTTAATAGTTTTTCACTACCAAGGCAAATTCTAGTAATGGCTTTTAAAAACTCGATTCCAAATTATGTAGCACTAGCCTTTGCCCTCGGCTTCGCTCGCCCAAGTCATAGTAGTTTTATGCATGCAAAGTGTCAGCCCCATTGGTTTAAAATTGACAACGTTTCATACAAAGTTTCATCCCCTATTTTGTACCTTTGGGGGTTGAGTTAGTCACACTACTTTGTTAGCGGATGCCTACGTCATAACATCTACCTGCATGCCGATCCATTTCCAGTGGTTTGGGTATGTCAGTCAGTCACCTTTGAATTATATATATTTAGATTGGGGTTGGTACGAGCCAAGCTTTTAAAAATCATGAGTAGAATTTGACGTGGTATTCGAAGAAGTATGATATCAAATATTAACTCTAAATCTATCGATTTTCAACAATCATTGGTGCATTCTCATTAGCCTAAATGCGGCAGCTCTTCTTCTTGACGAATCCACTAACAGAATGTGAAATTAATTTACATCAGCACCTGCCTTAACGACCGACCCTATCTGTTGATGCACCAATTCCATGGGGGTGAATTATTAGGATGTTTTGTACACTTGATCCTATTTGCTTTGACCTTTATTTAATTCAATATTTGCAATAAATTCGTTCAGCTTAAGGTCCTTTTTGTTTTTTTTTTTTAATGTATATTTTTTAATGTATATTCTTCAAGAAAATTTATTTATTTATTCATTTTTTTTTATATAAATTCCATACAAAATTTGAATTGAATGAAAAAATTCATTGCAGATGTTTTGCACAAAAAATATGATATTCTCATGTCTGCCGCTGGCTATGGAGGGCTTGTTTTACGGAATATTTGTCATTCTGATTCTTGTTATCGGTTCTCGAAACTTATACATTGTCCGTCTTGGACAGATATCCGCTTATAAAAGCTGTCCTCTGTAAGGATGAAATATTGAAAAAATCCTAAAATACAAATTCCTAATAATATTTCCCAAAATAAGGTGACAAATTGAAAATTTTCAATATGTAATAATAACAAAACTTTTTTTGTCAATCATGTTGCAATTTAATTAAAATTTAAACTGTTATCAACATATTTCTTATACCAAAGAAAATTATATCAATGACACGTAAATTAAAAAAAAAAAAAATACATTGATAACTAAAATCGTATCAAGTTTTTTGTAATAGTGTCTTGGCTAAGTTTTGTTATGTATTGGTAGTTGCCCCAACTAAAGATCTTGTACAATAAACATGTGTTGCTGCGATTTATGTGCAGAACTTTTAAAACCACTCCTTGTTAACAATTTTTCAACCGCAATTACTGTTTAATTTTTTTCTGGTTTTTGAAAATGTAAATAATTTTTGTAAATTAATTTTACTTAATTATTTATTTATTTTAGCTCGAAGTTGTAAGACTTTAGACTTATTAAGTGTTGCAACATTTTTGTTTGAGTAATCAATTCAAACGTAAATTTTAAACGTTTTAGACGCATTAAGGTGGCCAATAATTTAAAGAGTTTTATTGTATACAATTTAAAAAAGAAACATTTCATGGTCAACAAGTTTTTTTTAAGTAGTCGAATAAATGAAGATATTTTAGGAAAATACTTAATTTATCTTTATCTATCAGTTTAAAGTTTAATTTAAGAAAATTGAGTTAAAGTGATCATAGTTTTGTAAAAGTTTTAATGAACGGAAAGGTCAGAGCCTAAAACAAACTCAATTTGAAGCATGGAAAGATACACAATCAAACAATGCGTTATAGTTATTTAGGCTTATTATAAAAACTGGTGTTCAAATCAAAATGCATATCGTGCACATCGGGATTTTTTCGGTCAATTTAATCGCCCAAATGTGCGTATAATCGAAAAAATCGTACAAAAATTTAAGCAAACCGGGTCTGTAGGAGATGTGAAAACATCAGTGCATGCTTGTACAGCATGATCTGCAGAAAATGCTGTTGTAGGTCGTGATTGTGTGGTTGAAGAACCAACCGTCCACCTCAACTCGTCGCCTTGCCCACACTCGTCGTTGATGAAATTTATGCATAAAGACTTACATTTACACGCTTACGAGGTGCAATTCACTCAAGAACTAAAGCCTCTTGACCATCCTAAGCGTCGTCAACGGTCAAAGTGGGGGCAAGAAATGGCAACGGTGGATGATCAATTTTTCAATCGTCAGTGATGAAGCACATTTTCACCTCAGTGGATTCATCAATAAGCAGAATTGCCGCTCATCGAAAAACCAATGTCCTCCACAAAGAGTGACTGTTTGGTGCGGTTTATGGGCTGGTGTTTTCCAAAATAAGGCCGGTCAGGCAGTTACTGTGAATGGTGTTCACTACCGTGAGATGATAACGAACTTTTTATGGCCCGAATTGGAATATATGGATGTGGACGATATGGGGTTTCAGGTGCAACTTGCCACAGAGCTAGTGAAACAGTGGTTCTTTTGCGTGACAAATTCAATGGCCGTGTTATTTCACGTGGGAGCGATGTTAATTGTCCGCGAAGATCATGCGAAAATGTGTCCATCGTTAAGCCAGCAACAAATCAAAAGCTAAATAATGAGATATAACCTCAATTATGCCTCAGTGTCATCGAAAATTTGAACCATCTGATGGAGATGTGCCGCCAAAGTCGCAGCGGCTATTTGGCCGATATTTTGTTCCATACATAATTAAACCAATATTGTCATAATAAAAAGAAATTACAAGAATTGGCAAATAATTAAATAATATGTGTTTTATTCAAAATCAACATCTGCCGTTAAAATTTATTCGATATTATTTATTCGATTAATATTAAATTTTTATTCGATTAATATTATTCGTCCCATATATATTTGTAATCAAATTTTGGTTTACATTAATTTTTGCAATGTCGGTCACACTTGCTACTCGTAAAAGAATTTTAAACAATTTTGTATAATATATAAATAAATGTTCGAAACAAATCTGTTTCCGATTATTATTATTATTCGTTCAATAAATGTTTGTAATAAAATTTTAGTTTAGCTTACACTTTTTATTCATAAAAATTTTTGTTTTAATTTTACATAATATATAAAATGTGTTGGAAATACTTTTTTACTCTATTAATTAGTTATTCGTTCTATAAAAATGTTCTATGTACATTTTGGTTTACGATAATTTTTGCAAAGTTGGTCTCACTTATTACTCATAAACGATTTGTTTTAATTTTACATAATATAAAAGTGGTGTTCAATAAACATTCTTTTTCGATTAATTTATCCCTTTTATAAATTTTTGTCATTAAATTTTTGGTAATGCTAATTTTTGCAAAGTGTATCACACGTTTTACTCATGAAAAGTTTGCTTCAATTTTGCTTATTCTAATATAAAAATGTGTTCGCAACAAATTTCTATTCGCTTTATATTATTCGTTCTATAAATTTTTGAAAAAAATTTTTGGTTTCTGTTAATTTTTGCAAAGTCTGTCACACTTTTTACGCCTAAAAAAATTTGTTTCAATTTTAATTAAGAGTAACATAAAAATGTGTTCAAAATGAAGTTTTATTCGATTAATACTATTCGTTTTATAAATTTATGTAATTATATTTTGATTAATGTTAACTTTTGCAAATTCAGTTACACTTTTTACTTAGAACTTTTTTTTCATTTTTCATCATATAAAAATGTGTCACAAAATTAATTTTTATTCGATTAATATTATTCGTGCTGTAAGTTTTTGTAATACAATTTTGGTTTCTGTTAATTTTTGCAAATGCGGTCACGCTTTTTACTCATCAAAAACTAATTTTGAACTAACGTACGAGTATTAACTGCAAATGTTTACAACTAAATTGTTTTTCACAAGAACATTTTATTACTTTAATGATCGACACTCCAACACTTTAAAATTTTTGTTTATAATTTTTAATTATTTTAACCTGGCTAAAAAAGCACACTCACCACAACATAAATTTCTTTTGAAATTTGTTAGTTTATGTTAAGAAAAACAAAAATATTAAGGAAGATAAGTTTTCATTATTTCATTATTTTTCTGGTAAATGTTCGCTAAGCAATTTCAAAAGAATTGCAGCAATAACAATAACAACAACATCCACAGTAAAACGTCTACCGTTAAAAAACATAAAACAAAACTCAAAAATGAAAAGAGAGAGGAAGAGAGAAAAACACTAATTAAAACATGTTACAACTTTATTGTTGGCCAAAGCAGCCGCAGGGGTTCGACAAAGTTCATATGTTGGTCTGAGAAATAACACAAGACAATTAACATTTTCAAACAAAAAGTAAAGCTGATTTTTCAAATGAAATTAAGATTAAATGGAGATTTTTATAAATGAAATTTATTTCCTGAGAGCCATAATAAAGCCACAAATTATTTATGCTTAGAGAGTTTAAGCCAAAAAATGAAACGAGGAACAACATTTTTAGAAGTTTGTCTGCAACTTGGCTTTTCTTGCTGGCCACCGAAATCTGATATTTAAGCCAGGCAGTCAGTCCCGTCCGGTTTTGCTGGAAGTCAATTAACAATGTCTTTTTGACAACCTTTATTTCACAATTTTCTGCTTGTGTTCAAGACAAAAAAGTAAAAGAAAGATTATGAAATTTGATAAGAAATGGCCACTGTCACTAATTAAGTGGAATTGTCACAATAAATTAAACTGTTTGGGCTAATTCTGAAATTCTAACACAAAGAGTATAGAAAAAATGTTTAAACAAATTGTTCAACATTAATTTATTAGGCAAATAATTTTCAGTTGCAAAAAAGTACTTCTGCAATTTATTTCAAGGCTAAAAATAACATTAACAAATTTGTAATGTACGAGTATATAAATTCTTTCTAAATTATTCTTAACGATTGAAAGTCTTGTTAACTTCACATGACACCATAATT
Source organism: Thecocarcelia acutangulata (assembly GCA_914767995.1). Classification (NCBI taxonomy): domain Eukaryota; kingdom Metazoa; phylum Arthropoda; class Insecta; order Diptera; family Tachinidae; genus Thecocarcelia; species Thecocarcelia acutangulata. The sequence goes on from OU612097.1 coordinate 18,168,245, forward strand.
ACTGCCAGCAAAAAAATAAAAAATACTTTGCCAACATGTGACACATGACTATGTACCATTAAGTCAGCAAAGAAATAAACCAAAAGCGGCAAAAGTGAATTATAAAACCCTACAACGGAAGATATTACATTTTTGTGATGACGATTTTTTTTATTCTAATTCTGCTCAAGAAAGTTTTAGTTTAATTGCGGCCTTTTCAAAATTGTATTAAACAAAAGTTTAATCGAATAAATTCGATATATGAAAATAAAATCTTTATTGAAGCGATTTGTTTGATTAAACGATGGATTTGTTTTTTTTTTTTTTTTTGTAATATTTTTGAATTAGAAATTCCTTTTATTGTACAGAAAAATAAGAAAACTGATGAAACATCCGCACAAAAATTATTGGAATGAAACTACATGAATTAAATTATGCGTAAAATTATTCGAATAAAGTCATATGAATAAAATTATTAGAATAAAATTTTTGTACAATACTGTGCAATAAAAATTTTTTTGTATATAGTCAATCAATTTGGTTTTATTCGCTATATTAGTCTCTAATATTGACATCAATCAAAAAATTACAAACAGCTCGGTTTTTATGTTTTCCAGCTGTCTCCCCTTCAAAAAATTACAAACTGCTCGTTTTTTATATTTTCCAGCTGTCTAGTCGACATTATCAGTAGATTTTGAAAACTTTTTAAAAGATATTCTCAAACATTCAACTTTATATCCCAACAATCTAAATAAATTATTGAGAATTTAAAAAGCAAAATATTTGTGAAGACTAGAGTAGCTCCTATGAAATGTCGACATATAGAAAACTGGGGAACATACAAAACGAGCGGTTTGTAATACTTTTTTTTAGTATATAGTAATTTTTAATAATAATATCCAGTAAAAATACTTTTCTGAAATTTTTGTACATTATTTAATACTACTCGGGCTTCATATATTATTGAATTTAAATAGAAATGAAAAGCAAGTTTTTTTTAATATTTTTACTAAAAACACTTTTCGATTTTCATCACAAAAACAAAATTTATCAATAAAGAACACTTGAGCAAAACAATTTGAGTTAAAATATTTGCATAAAATTATTCAAATAAAATTCGAAAAATTTAAAAAGAATTATACGAATAAAATTAATCAAATAATATTAATCGAATAAAATTATTTAAATAAAATTATTCAAATAATGTTAATCAAATAAAATTATTCGAACAAAATTATTCGTGTAAAATTAATCAAATGAAATTTTTCAAATTCGTATTCGTAAGTTATTGGAATAAAATTCCAAGATTGAAAAAGAACTATACCAATAAAATTATTCGAGTAAAATTAATCGAATAAATTATTGATATAAAATTAATCGAATAATATTATTCGAAATTAATCAATAAAACCACTTGAGCAAAACAATCCGAGTTAAATTATTTGTAAAAAGTTAGTCAAATAAAATTTAAAAAAAATTATAGGAATAAAATTAATCAAATAAAATTAATCGAATAAAGTTATTAAAATAATATTATTCGATTAACATTATAATCAAATAAAATTATCCAAACAAAATTATTCGAGTAAAATTTATCAAATGAAATTGTTCAAATTCGTATTTGTAAGTTATTCGAATAAAATTCGGAAAATCGAAAAAAAACTATACCAATAAAATTATTCGAGTAAAATTAAACGAATAAATTATTGAAATAAAATTAATCGAATAATATTACTCGAAATTAATCAATAAAAAAACTTGAGCAAAACAATTCGAGTTAAATTACTCAAATAAAATTCGAAAAATCTAAAAAGAATTATACCAATAAAATTAATCAAATAATATTAATCAAATAAAATCATTCAAATAAAATTACTCGAATAATGTTAATCAAATACAATTATTCAAACAAAATTATTCGAGTAAAATAATTCAAATGAAATTATTCAAATTCGTACTCGTAAGTTATTCGAATAAAATTCGAAAAAGTACTATACCAATAAAATTATTCGAGTAAAATTAATCGAATAATATTATTCGAATAAAATTGTTCAAATAAAATTACGCGAAAAAAGTTCGAATATAAATGTTATATAATACTGTCCAATGAAGAAAAACTGCTTGATTATTGATCATCTCTAAATGATAACTATATGTTAAAATAACAAGAACAAAACTACTTGATATAATATACGAACAACACAATACGAATTAATGTATTTGAATAAATATTAACGAATAAAATTATCCGAATAAAATTTTGGCAAAAAAAAAAAAACAATATATAAATGAAGATGTTTGACTTTAATTATACAGCTCAATAGGAAAAAACAATTAATGGCTCTGAAGATTGATTCTGGTAGTGAAGAATAAAAAAAGAATATACGGGTGTCAGGGCATGTTGAAAAATCACCTCGGATTTTTATTGCGTAGGCGGTTAACGTTTCACAGTTCTGGCCTGTTCTTGCAGACTATCGGTATATAAAAGCAAACTTGTAGAAAATGTTATAGTAAATATATTTTGTAGAGCATATTGTTACGAAATTTGTGTCACATATAAACTAGTGTGCAGCCGTTGATCGTTATAAATGATGAAAAAAAGTTACAGACAGATTTTAGTTAAGCCCAAAAATATGCTTAAATAGCAGATTTGAACTATTTGGAGCAGACCAGCCAGATATGTTTTTACATCAAACGAAAGCTTTCAATTAAAGCTGCTGGTACTTGAAAAAGCTATATTGGATTGTTCCTCAAAAACAGTTTTGTGGTGACTGGCGCAAAATATATGCACCGAAGTCATTTTAATAGCACATTGGAATTGGGGCTATAGAACAAAGTAATCTAAAGAACTTTTTTATTTATGTAAACCTTTATACAAGGTGTTTATTTCTTGTCTTGTCTTATCTCATGTGATTATTTACCGCACAAAAAAGCCGCCAAATTTAAAGTTATGAGTTATTTTCCCCGCTTGTCACCTAAACTTGCTGTAGAGTATTTAAAAAACCACAAACTTGGCAATAAAAATTATCGTCAATAGTGTGAGAAAATTTTTTTCAAATTGCATTAAACAGTCAACCAAAAAGCTTCTGAGATTTGTGATTTTTTTTTAAGTTTTATGCATGCAATGCCAGCCAAGCAGCCCAGTCTGTGTGCACATGTACTCATAGCGTACATATGTGCATGTTTAATCCACAAAATAAAATTTACAGAAATAGAAAAAAGTCACTGTCTTTGAGACTTCAAAGTAAAACAACATGATGCCTTTTTATCTCTAACTTCTTCTGTTTTTATCTTCTTCATTTGTTTTCTCTGAAAGATCTTACAAGATTTTATTTTTTTATTTTTTTCTGAGTTGTATTTTTTATAACAAATTATTAAAAGTAATTACGATTAAATGTTTAGCATGCAGTTCTTTCTTAACCCCTTCTCTTTTTAGTATTTGATCCAGAGACAGGTTTGTTTCTTTGAAACTCATTGATTAAAAAGATTAAAAAAGTATTTTTATTAAAACTTTCATTGAAAGGAGAAAAAAAACAGAAAATACTTCCACTGATTCTCTGTAATAAAAAAAAACCAAAGAAAAAGATCGGGCTGCTTCGGTTTGCTTCAAGCCTGTTTTTCGTATTATTTTTTTTAAATTAATTTTTCTAAAGATCAATCATGCTTTATAATCTTTGTATATTAAATATCTATTTAATCAAAAATATTTCTTAAATGTAGGCCTGGCGGGCTTAAACGCTTTAAATTGCTCTGATAACATTTAATCGAATTCAATACATTAAATTTCTTCAACACTAAAGTGAACTTTAATCAAATAATTTGTTATTTTACTGTTTGGCAAAAGTTAAAAATAGCAAAATGTTTCCTGTTCATTGAATTCAACAAACATTACAAATTCTTGGCCGAGACTTCAAATTAAAAAAAATCGTTTTCTCACAGTTTCATTTTCGACTACTTCTATTAACATTAGCTTATTATTGCAAAGTTTATATCAAAAATATCTATCGTTTTGAATCTTTTGCTAAAAAAAAATCGTATAAAATTAATCGTCTTAATCGAAGTTCTATTAACTTTTGTCATTTTTAATGGATTTTAAGCAAAAAAAAATTAATTTTATTTCTCAGTAGAGTTTTTTTTTTTTATAAATAACCAACTAATTGCACATTCTTTCATTTACGATTTAATGAGAACTATAACTAATTTTTAATAAATTGTGAGACAAATTGCTTTCAAAGGAAAAATTTAAAATAGAATAGAAAATTGTAACAATCGGTTAAAAATTGCCAAAGATACAGGCTTCTGAATATGGAATTTAGTTCCTCTAAATAAATGAACCAGAGTGTAAGTAGAAAAATGAAATATAAGCAAAAATGTCAGAAAGTGAGAAAATTGGCGGAAATGCATAACGATTTATGGACGTCTGTAGTTAATATACATATATGTATGTGAAACTTATATTTTACATTACATTTCCATATGTACTACTATCAGCCTCTCCGGCGAGCAAGTTTAGACGTACACCAAGCCAGAACACACTGCTTTCTGGGGTATAGGAGTTCCTCATTTGTTATAGCAAATTAAATTAAATTCTGCCTTATGTTGTGTTGGACTTCCGAAACCTTTACCAAGAACTAAAATTGGCAGAACGGGCATTAGTTCTGTCTTGCAGACCATCTCGGTGCTTAGGTGCATGCCTTGGCTAAAACGTTCTGTCCGTGGCGGTAAGGGGAATTCGTTTCCCTAATAATCTTGCTGCAATGCCGGTTTTCAGGGGCTAACAGCCCCCCAAGGTGCTGTTGTCTTGTAACAGATACCTGTATTGTAAAGCTATATACACACGGTTGTCAGATGTTACAATATTGTAAGATCTGGCAACAGGCTGACAATGTAGTGACAATAAAAAATAGTCCCGCAGAAGTTAATTGTGTGTTCAGACGATCGTAAGAAAATCTTACAATTTCATTGTCAGACTATGGTCTGACAAGTAATTCATCTGACAACAAAAATTGTCAGTTCACACGGTTGTCAGATTGTTAGATGAAAAAAATTGCCAGACATGTTGTAAGGCATTGCCACTTATGTACTACTATCAGCAACAACCATCTGTTTGACAGTGTAGCCCATCAAACTTTTTTCTGACAATGATGCCATTGTCAGTTGCATTAATTTTATACATCTGAGGATTAAAACTGAGCTTACAATACCAGCAAATTATCTGGCAATGCCGACGAAGAGTGTTCTCACGATTGTCAGATGCCTGACAACATTGTCGTCTTACAATTGACTGACAAAGGTTTTTCTGACAACGTTGTAAGTTAAAAATTGGCATTTCATACGATTGTAATACATTTTCAGACAATTTTACTGGGTTGGTTTGAATCTGAACCATCGGGGGAAGTGTAAGTCTCGTGGGCTGCACTTCTCCCTCAGGCAACACAACGGGACCAAAAGGACCCAAGTGGGCTGGTTTCATGAAACTGGCGGCCTGTACAACCTAACATAACCTTAACCTACTGTCAATATTGTAAATGCATACCTTTGTTAACACGTTTTGTCTTTGGTTTAAACCTACCTTTTTCTGTGTTACCATTTTACTTTAGAGCGGTAATACCTACTAATTTAATTTAAAAACATATGATAGATAAGCTGTCTACCAAAATTTTATTCATCGCGAACAGAAATTATTTCTGACCGCGCAAATTTAGCTTTTACTGTTCTTTAGGCTAAACCTTTTTAAATGAAAAAATATGATTTTTAATAAAAAGTTTTGAGTCATACTTTCAAAGTTATATTCAAGTCGTTAAAGAAGAACATACGAAAAAAATATCACCACGTTGTTGTGCCCGTTAACGAACTAAATAAATATAAGTTGCTTTTTTATACAATAAAAGTCAGCATTTTATTTTTATATTTGAAATGATATAGAACAGAGTTTAATATTGCTAGTAACCTTCAGGGCAATTTTAACAAAATAAAAGAAAACAGAAAACATATAATAATTTATTACATCACGTTTTTTTTTTTTTTTTTTTTTTGCCAAATATTATTGGAGAACCCAGCCAAACACGCATTTTTTTCTGTGGGCTTAGAAAAAAAATTACAAATATTTTATCTTTAACATGATCACGTCGATGATCAGCACCATTTTTTCAAGTTCATTTATTTTTGTAAAGCTTTGCTTGAAGTGTTTCTTTTTTGCTTAATTTTTTTTTTATTTTAAGTTTTGAGGGTCGTCACTATTTATTCATTCTATTTAATTTTTTTAATGGTTATTTGTATATTTTTTATTTTTTGCTTTACTATTTGAGAATTTTGTTTGGCCTGAGTTAATGAATGACATGATCTTTCTGAGAATTACATTATGTACGTTCTTTTTTGTTTCATTTTAAATACATGTTTGTTTAAAATTATTTTTGCTTTTCATTTTACTTAAACCTTTTTTTGTACATCTTCTGTAAATATAGAGTTATACATACATATGTAAAATAATATTTTATAAGACCAAATAAATCTAATGAGTTTTAGCAGGAAATATGTTTTAAAGAGAAAAGTATTTGGAATCTCTTAGATACATATAAATTCAACAAACTTCTAATTGTGGTTGTGCTGCCTACATAAAGTTACATATACACATATTTCGCAACCCTGTAAGGTCAGACCTAAATTGGCCTCAATTTTTCTACGTTGCTAGAACCCTGTTGGTGTAATAATAATTTCAGCTTTATTGCTGTTGAGGTTCTCGAGCAAGAGCATCGCAAGCTTTAAATATTAGATTGATATTGTGATGTAAAAAATGTTTTTACAGAGCTATAAAACTTGGCAGCACTTTTTACTGTGGACATTTTGTCAGCTGTTAAGTGATTTATGTTTAGCTTGGTTTGGCATTTCAACATAAAAGAACTGAATGACACCTGAACAACATTTCCAAATTGTGCAAAGGGGCTCAAGACTAGATTGCCGTTGATTCCGATTTCCATAAGCAAATTTTATTTAGCGGTAAAGCTCAGTTTTGTTTCATGGATCCAGAAGTGTTTGTTGAAATTCCATTACATCCAGAAAAACTCAGTATTTGGTGTGATTTTTTTTTTTTTTTTTTTGTTATCTTGGACCAGTACTAAGAGAATGACCCGTACATACGCAGTGCATTGTACTGGAACTAGAAAAATAGGTTATGAGGTGGGGGTTTGATTTGAACAATAACTACACGAAAGACCAAAACAAACTCTATTACAGCATTTGAAATGTTGAAATTGAATTAGTTAGAACTGATCAGTGCCCAGTGTATATACCTTCGACACCTCAGACTAGTAAAATTTAGTCCAACACCTGCCGCACTACAAGGCAATGAAGTATATTCAAAAGATATTATAAATAAACACATAAAGAAAACACGGGCAACGGTGAAAATAGAGAGGAAAAACAAGAAACATAGCTTGCTACCTATTCCGGTGCAATTTGCTTTCATACGAAATTAATAATGAACATATGTACATACAAAAAGAGAAAAGAAAACGTGTATAGAGTTTGCACCCTATTCCGGTGTTTTGGTTTATCGGAATCATTGGTCCGCACTTCTTTAAAAATGTTAGTGGTCAGAACGTTACATGCAATGGTAACAGATAGAGGCCATGATTACATACCTTTTCATTTATCAATTGAAGGAAGTGTATACCGGTGGAAGTTATGAAACTGATAGCCCCAACACGCCTAGATACAATAACAAAGAGTTCGGACGTTCCCGAAAATGTGGAAAGCAGTGGTTGGCCCTTATAAGCAACTGGAAAGGGGATCTGGTATCCTCATCTGCTTACAGACCTGTATGCATGATGGATACATATGAAAAATTACTACAAAGACTAATAAAACTCCGCCTGCATGATGCCGTATGTGCTGTAGGAGACAACATGGCTTCAGAACTGGAAGTTCAACAATAGCTGCCCCTAAAGTTATTGTTGAGTTAGCCGAAGCTGTACATAACCAGTCCAAAAGACACATTGTTCTGAAAAACTACCTCAAGGACAGGAAGCTCATTTATTATACGACAGAAGAACAGATAAAGATAAAATTAACGGCAGGGGCGGCACAAGAGTCGATTATTAGACCTGACCTGTGGAACATTACTTACCATGGAATATTGAAAACTGAAATGCCACAGGCCACGTTTTTAGTGGGCTGTGCTGGATGACATCGCTGCAGTAATTCGAGGCAGATATACAGAGGATGTCGAGCGCAAACTCAAACAGGTCACGATAAGGGCGAGAACAACTTGTCAGCCATAAAACCGAACCAAGAGGTTCATATTCATATAGACGGCTCCATACTACTGACTAAGAGAGTGGTGAGCTATTTAGGGGCAAAACTCGCTTATAGGTGGCCCGTATGGATAAAATAGAGAGAGAGAGAGAGAGAGAGAGAGAGCAAATGCTTTGCTAGCGTTCCGAGGACGGCTGCATTGCGAGTAACCTCAGCACATCGCACAGTCGCTGCAGGCGCAGTATTGGTCATTCCAGGTATGATTCCAATTAATCTGAGTTTATTAGAGAAAATAAAATTATAGGTATTGAGACAGTTGAATGGGACTGATTGCGTGGTAATGGAAACTCTTAGGCGGCAAACTCAAACCTTGCGTTTATTTTGAAACACCCTTTGTTTAGAGGTTATTACAAATATTAAAAAAAAACGATACTCTTATTGTTGATACTCTATTTTATTTATCAATAAACAAATGTTACTTAATAACATAACATGGAAATACCCATATGTTTTTTATTTTTTATATATAGTAGCAAGCAGAAACAAATGTGTTCTCAAAAAAGACAAAATTTTAACAGTTTTATAAGGATCTATTTTCAAAGAAATCTGCAATAATAATAAAAACAATAAACCTTTTATAATAAAACTGATCAATTTCGAATAACTGATAGTCTTTAACAAAAGCGCAAGTCGGCTTTGAAAATAAATCATATCCAGCTATTTGTTTTCCTTATTTTTTGGTTTCAGCGAAACAACAGGAGGCGCCATAATCTGACATTCAAAATCAAGTCTGTTGTTTTTTTCTTCTTGTTATGGCTGCTTCGCTTAAAGTTTTTGGACACACTAATTGGGTCAAGTTAAAAAATCGAAAGCCGCAACAGGGCAAATGCGAAAAAAAAACCTGAAAGAAAGATTTACTTGGTAAACATATAATTGGATTAACCGCCTTTTAATTAAATTAAAACATTGTTTTTTTTTTCGAGATAAAACATAAACGATGTCTTTAACTTTTTGTTCTAATTTTATAATAAAAAGAAATGAAAGCTTTCATTAAAAAAAAGGCAGACAGCAGCTGCACTTGCTGTAAAACCTTCTGCGAAAACGAAACCGAAAATGATTTATTAGCCTGATGAAACCACATTTGTAAAGCGTAGTCCAACCACAATGCACAATTTTAATTGTGAGTTACACCTTAACGTTAAGTTTTTTCCAACATTTCATTGTTTGACAAATGGAAAAGTACACAAGTGAACAGCGCGTTAAGATTATTAAAGTCTCTTACGAAAATGGGCTATCAAGCCCAAATGCATTGCTTGCACTTCGTGAGGGATACTTTCATCTCAGTGTATACGTTAACAAACAGATTTGCCGTGTTTAGGCAAATGAGAGTCCTCGAGTGGCTGTTGAAAAGCTAATGCATCCAAAGATTTACGATTTGGTGTGGCTTGTGTGCTAACAGCATCATTGCACTTCTCTGAAATTGAGGTCTGTCCAGCAGTAACCTTGAGTATTGTTCGCTATCATGGAATTAAAACAGACTTCTTGTGACCAAAAATTGAGAATGTTGATAAAGATGATATGTGGTTCCACTTGCCACACGCATAATGAAATAATGGCTTTTTTGCACCAAAAATCCACTGTCCGTGCTATATTATATCATGGCGGTGTCAATGGGCCGATCATACGATTTGCCTTTTTTGGATTTTTTCTTTGGGAATATTTAAAAAAAAAGTGATTGTCAATAATAGTTCAAGAGTTAAAGAAGGAGATTATTCGACACATTAACAACATTGAACCTCAATTATGTATCAGAACCATTAATAATAGTAGGGACCATCAAGCACGAGGTCTGATCAAAATATAACCGTTTTTCAAAAATTATTTATTTATTCATCGATATTTATTTCGTCCCCTTCGAAGTAATCCATCCTCAGTGGACGTCAATAAACCGAAAATAGTTCAAGAGTTAAAGAATGAGATTATTTGACACATTAACGTCATTGAACCTCAATTATGTCTGTGAATCATTAAAAATGTGGATCGTCGAGTAGAATTATGCCACGAAAGTCACAGTGAGAATTTAAACGATATTTTGTTTCATACATAATGGCCATAAATTCGTCTATCATAATAAAAAACTTAAGATAATTCTCTGAATAATTCTCAGGAAATTAAGAGCAATTCAAAAGCTAAGGGATGAGTTATTTTGGAGCATAAACGATACTTAGCCTCCATTATATCGCAATGTCATTGAAAATATAGCTTAACGGATAGAGGCATGCCTCAGAACCCGTGGCGAGTATTTGGGCAATACTTTTTTCACTCATAATTATCATAGATCCTTCTAACTATTATAATAAAAATATTAAGATTTTTGATTTACAGATAAAAGCAGCATTTGGTATTCATACTCATGCAGTTATAAGCGCAGCTAAACCGTGATCGGTGCCAAGATGCAAAAAATAAATGACCCACTGAGTGGTGATCATCTTTTAGTCTCCGAATTGCGTCGCTAAAACAGCGTCGACTTCTACACCCGTATGACTCAGTGTAGTTTATTAACACACAAATATACCACCGTGAATGCCGCTTGATCTACACTCATGGATGATATAAATATCAAGGAAATCGTTGCTCTTGATGTTCCTGTAATGGAAGTTCATGCACTGAACGAACACCCTTTTGCATTTTTTTGAAACGGTGTAAGAAGTAGTTTACTCCATCCGATCTCGTTATTATTTATACCACTTATATCCGATCGAAAATAGAATACAACTCTCATATTTGGGCCGGGGCCTTAAAGTCTATTTTGAGGTTACTCGAACGTGCTCAAGAGAAAGCAAAAAGCTAATCGGCGACAGTGATGACAACTCTATTGACTCAGTTGGGCTGCGTTTCTCTATTTTATCGCCACCCCAATGGATTTTGCTCTTACGGACATATTCTTACGCAATGCAGGCTCATCAATTTGTAGTCGATTGTCCAATGCATTGCACAATACGTAACAGTGATAATTCACTTTTGAGCCGCACGTTTTGTCTGTGGAACAGGTTGCCTACAGACGTGTTTCTTGTCAGATGTTAAAAGTCTACAAACACTACTGCCTCCTCGTCATAATCTATTTTCCTAGTTACAGTACAATGCATTGCATGTAGGGGATGTCTCCTGATTACTAGTTCAATGTTGCCCGTGTATTCTTCATATGTTCATTATTTATTTATTTTCAATGTAATTCATTATTTTGCAGTGCGGGAGGTGTTAGACCATTTGTTAGTTTAAGCAGTGTCGAAGCTATATATGCTGGGTACTGATCAGTTTTTGCCAATTTAATTAAAAATATTTAAAATACTGTGATAACATTTGTTTTGGTCTTTGTGTTTTATTATTTACAAGTCTAAGTCAAATGTGTACGAACACTACTCCCTCTTTCCTCCCGCTCATAACCTATTTTCCTAGTTCCAGTACAATACGCTGGTCCAAGACAAAAAAAAAACAATTAAGATCGTGCATTGTGGTTGGCCCACTCTTTATTTAATTTAAAATCTTTTTTTTTTGGGATGAACAAAAAGAAACCCGTTAATCACAAAAAGAAAAAGATTTTGTTCTCAATATTAACACAATGTTTCAATGCTTTCCACCTGTTCCCATTTCATTACGATCTTACTTCTGAAGCAATTTGCTTTTTTTTTAATAAAATATTTAACAATCAAATATTTACATTTCGTTCAAGAACTTGAGAAATCTTTTACTTAACAGAAAAAAAAATTAATTCTTATTTCTTTTCTTATCAAATTGCAAACAAATTGTAAATAAAATTTACACGTAACAGGAATTTTTATGATACTAAAGATGAGATAAATTTGAATATGAACAAACACCCTACTGGCGGCAACAACATTCTGGTTGACGCCGTCTTTTTTTTTAATTAACAAAGATTAGACATCTGGACTTGTAAAGTGGCGGCTTTGTTTATGATTTGAATATTTTATTAAAGTTTTAATGAGTTTTTTATGATTGTGATTATCGTAAAACCGCTCGATCTCAAAATGTGCAACTTCAAGTTAGTGGTGGTTTTACTATTTATATATTTTTTCTAATTTTATAATTTTTAATGGTTGGCTAACTAAATGCTATAAAAACCAATGTGAGTTTTATTTCTAAAAAAAATAACCACAAAACTTAACTTTGATGTTGAAGTGTTTGAGACAAAAACTTTATAATTCGAGTGTTTATGAAACTTCTTATGTGAATTTGGCACTTGAAAATAAGCAATATTGTCCCACGAAGCTGCTGCTAAGTCTTCATTGCCTAATTTTATGAAAAAATATAAAATTAATAATTAACTAACACGAAAAGTTGACGTTTTTCATGTGAATGTTTAGATTGTTGAGTTATTAATTGCAAAAATAGTTTATGAACTTACAAAATCAAAAACTTTAATAGTAATCAAAAACTTTAAAAGAAAAACATTAAAATAAAAATAGTTACAGTTAAAAAAACAAATACTACACAAAATTTTTGAAAATTTTTTTCCACTAATATTAAACAGGGTGGGCCAGAAGTTACCAAGGGGCTTAAAACTTTGAGAACTTTTTTGTTTATGTATGTTGTTTATTTTGTCAGATTATATAAATAACACTTGGAGTATAAACAATGGAGAGATACACAACTAAATAAAGAACCAGAATAAAAGAATTTTATTATTTAATTCAGAGATCAAATAGTTTAACGCAAAAAGCATTTTAACGTCAGAATTGCAACCTCTGAAGCAATGATTTGTTGCTTAGTTGATCGTCATCGGCAACATGGCACCGTAACAGATTTTCCTTGAAGCGGTAGACCACGTTTAAAGGCCCATTTAACCGACCGTAGAAATTGTAACTGTAACGTATATGTAAATGTAACGTAAATGTAGATGTAGTAGCACTTATAAAACAATTAAAATCGTATCTTGTGCCTTTGACATAAACCAAAAACAAAAGTGCATATGAAGAAAAAGTGTTCTGTTTTTCATTTTTATATTATTGTGTGTTAAAGAAAATAATTAATAATTAAGTTTTTATTCGCTATTCTAGCTTCTAACATTTATACCAATAAAAAATTATAAATAGCTTATTTTCTATGTTTCCCAGCTATCTATATGTCGACATTTCATAGGAACTACCCTAATCATCAGTAGACTTTGGAAATTTTTGAAAGATATTCTCAAACATTCAACTTTATATCTAAATAAATTGTTGAGGATTTAAAAAGAAAAATGCTCTAATAATACCTGTCAAAACACAAAAAACAAGCTTTTTCATTTATACACGTCTCTAACATTTCTTTACACCTTTCAAACAAATGAACAACCATTGGTTGCTACGATTTGCTTTTTGAAAGTATCGAAAAGCAGAGAACAAAAATTCAAACAATTAAGTTTTTATTCGTTATTAATCCTCAACAAGTTATTTAGACTGTTGGGATATAAAGTTGAATGTTTGAGAATATCTTTCAAAAATTTCCAAAGTCTACTGATGATTAGGGTAGTTCCTATGAAATGTCGACATATAGATAGCTGGGAAACATAGAAAACAAGCTATTTATAATTTTTTATTGAAAATAATTAATTTTTCATCGTGCATATCTTTATATCAAATAATTTACAAAAATAAAATAAAAGCAATACAGCTGTTCATAGCAGTGATAAGAGTTCTTAGTATTCAGTACATATACAAAAGGTACGAAACTTGCTTAAATTGTACCAAAAATGTATCTTATATTTTTGCAATATGTAATAACTTTTATAAAAAGTTATATTATAATGTATTATTAATGTATTGTATTTAAAAATTATTAAAATTTTTTGTTATTTTTATTACTTCAAAGACCTAAATTTAATCATGTATTGCTTTCTTAAATTTATAGGAGCATAACTCTATATCATTTATTTATTTTATCATTTAGAGATTATGCTTGTGGAATGAATTTTTGGAAATTGGGCAAATAAATGTTGGGGTTACATATAATGTGACACATGCAAAAATCGTGCGCAGCATATAAATTATGCTGCCTAAGTATGTACATAACTTAGAGCAAAAGTCTTAAATTTATTAAAAGTGTATTATGCGTGAACAAATTTAACTACTTAAACAGTTCACCTATCAAATAAACAAGAAGTACCAAAACAGGGGTTCTGTACCACTCTCCCATTTACAATAATATATACCATCACTGACGACATTTGTCATGTAAGAACGTAATGAAAATCTACTTTTTACAAATTGAGATGTTATGATTGCATTTCATTACAGTCAAGTAAGCATTTTCAGGGTTGTTCGTATATCAAAAACTACATTTACATTTCTACATTTACGATTGACTAAATGGGGCTTAAGTCGAACTGCGGAAAATATTGAATAAGTACAGCGAAGTGTTAACGAAACACCAGAAAGAAGGCGTTCTGCTCAGCTAGGAATGTCTCGTACATCACTACAGCGCATTTTAAAAAAGATTTACAGCTATACCCATATAAGATGCAATAGGTGCAAGAATTAAAAAGCCGCAGATCACCAGCAACAACTAGATTTTACAATGAAATTTCAAGAGTTGGCCAGAAATGAAATCAACTTCATTGAAAATTTAATTAGGAGTAATAAAGCTAATTTGACTTTGTTCGCCAATGGGTGCTGCTGAGTAGTGTAGTGACTATGAAACAGCTAGTTATCCCGCAGCTAAAATTTTGATTATTAATTTTTCTTGTCTTCTTCAATCAAAAATTATTGATCGCAGAAAATTTGTATTGTAAAAAAATTTTTTTCTGGGAGGAAAATTAAAGAAAATATTATACTCGTATGTAGGCAATGTTGTTAGAGCAAATATTATAGGCCAGCAATAGCTAGGAATACGTTCTGCGCTTATTTAATAACTGCAAGCCTAATAACTTGTTCCTGATCTCATAAGAAGGTACTTCATAAGGCCATATTAACTATAACAGCGGTCTTAGTAAAAATTTTCTGAATACGTTCAATGCGATTAGATGTACCTACATGATAGGGATTCCAGATAATAGAACAATATTCCAAAATACTGGGGAACAAAGAAATGTGTAAAGATTTCATCATAAGGCCATATTAACTATAACAGCGATCTTAGCAAAAATTTTCTGAATACGTTCAATGCGATTAGATGTACCTACATGATAGGGATTCCAGATAATAGCACAATATTCCAAAATACTGGGGAACAAAGAAATATGTAAAGATTTCAGGGTATATAGATCCTTAAAATCTTTACAATTTCTTCGTACAATGAGTTTTAGAAACAACATATTCAATATGCATAGAAAACTCAATTTATTATCAAGAAATACGCCTATATCCTTTACTTCAGCTACACGCTTAACTGAGAAGTCACTAATAGAATAATCGAACTTAAATAGGCTTAAGATATGAGTATAGGATACTGAACAACATTTTGATATAGGAATATGTATCATTTTGAGAGCACTAAGCATATAATTTGTCAAGATCAGCTTTTGTTTTATGGCAGTCTCCCAGATTGGAGATACACGAGCACAATTTTAAATCATCAGCGAATAACAAACATCTAGAAACCTTAAAAGTTGGTGGTAAATCATTTTTAAAAAGTATAAAAAGTAATGGCCCAATATATGGAATACCAAAATAAGCAGCTATTAAAAATGAAGAGGAAGCATTTCCGCTTTTAACTATAAGATTTCTGTTAATGAGAAAACTTTTAAAAAATAATAATATATTATTTGATAGGCCAAATTTGTGAAGCTTACGTAATAAAAGATAATGACTAACTGTATCAAAAGCCTTAGCAAAGTCTGCAAATATAATATCACATTGTGATCTACGCTCCATTGCAGTTATAATATCATGAGTTATGATAAGTAAATTAGTAGATGTTGATCTATTAGGCATAAAACCATGTTTTATTTAAATAACGCGTTTTTTTCTCTCATTTTGGTGCGTTTTAAAAATTCATAGTTGACAACGCTGATTTTAATAACCAGCAACAGCGCAAAAAATAACAAATTCGTTTGTTTTTTGTGTTCCAAATGCAATAAGAATATCTCCAAACGTTAACGTTCGAGATAGTGAAACAGGATAAACTTTTCCTCTTAACAATTTCAAATTCTTTCAGATATTTGTATTTCTTACATTTTATTAACATTTTACAATATTCTAAGATTGCATTTTTCCTTTTTTTATCTGTATATATTTTTTTTAATATTTTAATTTATAAATTATTTTTTTATAATTTTTTTTCTTTTCAATTTTATATATTTGTTAACCTTTTTACTTAATTTAATTTTAAAGAAATTTTTTTATTTCTTTTTCTTATCTCAAAATTCTATATAATTTCAATGATTGTGGTAATTTTCATTAATTTTTCTTTATATTTTTCTGCAGGTGAAAAACTGTTTGCCACAAAAAGAAAACTTTAAACGAAACAATTTTTTAAAACACGGATGAAATTATTATTTCTTGCCTGCAAACTGGGTGTTGAATAGTTTTATTTTTTTTATTTTTCTGCATTTTTATTTATATATATTTTTAGCCATATTATAATTTGCACTTTTCATTCATATAATTTTTCTTTTTTGTAGTAAAAAAAAAACATCGTGGCTGTCGATCATGTCGTTAGGAATTCAGCAAGCAGGAAAAATAACAGGCAAAAGAAGCAGCAGAAATGTTTGAAAAATATCCAAGAAATCTATGATTATTGCAGGCAACCAACAGCCAACAGCCAACCGAGCGAACGTACATACACATGAACACTTTTATTATAGTGATTGAGGATGTGTCGCCAATGGAGTGAGTGTCTGAGGAAAATAAGCATGAGTTTCGAAAACAAATAAATAGTTGGCGAATACTTTATTTTGCGCAAGGCACGTTTTTATGCGATCAGAACGCGGCTGCCTCAACTTTAGACTTTTAAACGTACGCATGCGTTAAGGCATTTAATTTTTTCAAAAAACGTTTCTTAACAATTGGCCGGACGACGAGACAACCAATCGTCGTTTTTCATTTAAACCACAACAATTTGTTGTTAACATTTTTTTTCTTTGTTTTAATTCTTAAGGAATCAAGTGAACAATCGATCATGAATAATTTTTGATGAATTTTTCTTTACTTTTTCAACAATCACATTTAAATTTTTATTGAAATGCTTGTTCAGCATTTAAAGCACAAATTGTGTTTAAAAATTGAAGCCCCCAATTAAATTCACCAATTTATTATTTATTCTTAAAAAGCACAAAAAATAATTTATTTTCTTCGTCGTATTTCGTTTTAAAATCGTATTTTTTTTTCAATAAATATAATATTTCGCATTGGCCGCCGTGATTTTTTTTTTTTTTTTCTTTTAATTTTTCCAAATTAATTCCACTGTAAAATCAACTACGAACCGTTCGCACGCGTTGTCTCGTTGCAACTGTTTGTTAGTTGGCCATAAAATGTGGGAATAACTGTTTGTTACTCTCTAATAGTTGCCAACAAGAAGTTTTTGGTTTGAAGTCAATGATTTTCCTTGTTGTCTTCGTTTGTTTTATTTTGGTTTTGTTGCTTCTATTTGCACACAGAACTTGTTCTTTAACATTACAACAACAACAACAACAACAGCAACAACAATTAAAGTTTCTATACACCGGGGAGCTACTCCACATTTGTTGTTGATGTTGTTATTGTTTTTGTAGTGGAGCTCATTTAAATAGAATTGGTTGTGTTTATAGTCGGTGTTATCAGTTGTCTAAAGCAAACAACAACAAAAGGCGCGTTTGATGCAACTTGTAGCTAGCCAAAATGTTGCTGGAAATTTTATTAGGCTCAGCAGCATGTTGCTGGTATAAAAACTCGTAAATAAATTTTACCAGCCATTTGGAATAAACCAAACATGACATATAAAATACTTTCAGTTTGTACAATATATAAAAAGCAGAAAAAGCTGAAAAACAAAATTTTACAATTATCGCCTATTTTTTGGTGGTTTTTGACTATCATCTCTACAAACTGCTTAACTCATAAAAACTTTGTTTAATCATCTGGCCGTCGACTATTAATTTTTTACATCTAAATCTCAAATATTTCTCTTTCACTAATAAGTTGGACATTGAAAGTGTTTCGTTTCATTGTGTTTTCACACAGTTTTACTAATTTTATTCAATTTTTTCTTTACTTCAGCTTAATATTTAATTAACAGACTGATTGAATTTACATTCCCACAAACAACATGAAAATCAAACAATAAAAACGGCGATTTACTGGTTTTTGATAATGACAAATTTGTTAAACTGTTTAATTTGAAGTCTTGTTATGATAATTTGGTTTTAGTTTAAGTTTAAAACTACAAAAAAAAAGTGTTAAAGTCAAACAGAGTGAAAATCAGTCAACTGAAGAAGGGTAAAAATAACAATTACAGGAAATTAGAAATTGAAATATTTGAATTAAGGGCCTGTACCACGATGACGAACATAAACGTTTGCCACCATTTGTAATAGCAAAACTCTGATTAAAAGCAAGCTAACAGACCTAATCGGCACATATTGGAATCTATTAATGTGAGAAAGCTCATAAGTAACCTCCAAACCAATTTTCAGAGCTACAAAATTTTGGCGAATGTTAACGTTCGTTATCGTGGGACTGGCAATGAATATGTAATATAAATCAAACTATATTATAAAAATTTCACCCGTGGAAAACTGCTCTGTAATAAAAATTCTCTGTAGAATATTTATGAATTGCAAAAATTTGTCATAGAATTTTTATAGATAACAAAAATTTTCTATTGAAATTTTAATGAGAGCAAAAAACTTTCCTAAATTTTATAAACAACAAAAAATTCGGAGAAAAACTCACAACAATAGTTTTCAAAATAAATTTTAGCGATAAAAATTCTTTATAGCGAATTTAGCGATGGAAAAAAAAGAAGGTTTTTATAGAATGAAAAAAAAAATCTATAACAATTTTATCGATCAAAAAAAAAAACAAAAGGAAAATTTTTAGAGACCAAAATTTTCTATAGAAAAATTACTGACATTAAAGGTTTTCTATAAACAAATTATCCATAAGAAAATTTTCTATAGAAAATATAGATCGAAAACTTTTTCTATAGAAAGGTTATCAATAACAAAAGTTTTCCACAGTAGAGTTTTCTATAGGAAATTTATAGACCGCAAACATTTTTTATAAAGAAATAATCGATGGAAAAAATTTTCTGTATAATATTTATCAATAACAAATATGCACATTTTATAACAAAGTTTTTGATAACAAAGATTGTTTAAAACAAAGTACCGATAAAAAAAATTGTTTATAGAAACTTACGCAGGAACATAAATTTTCTACGCAATAATTATCAGTAGCAAATATTTGCTACAAAAATCATTCGGTAAAAAAAATTTTCTATAGATAACAAAAACCTGCTAGCAAAACCTTTTCCTACAAAATTAATATAACAAAAGCTGCTTGGAAAAAATATAATAAAAATACTTGCTATGACATATCTATCGGTAGCTAAAACTTTCTATGGAAAAACATTTTCTATGAAAAGATTTAATGATAAACAATTTTTTTTAGCAAATTTATCGATGGGCAAAAATTACAAGAAGTTTTCTATAGAAAATTTATTGTGAAAAAAATTTTCTCTATAACAAATTTTATCGATAAACGGGACTTCTATAGAAAACTCGTCAAGAGCAAAAATCAAAGGAAGTTTTTAGATCACATAAATTTTTTTTAAAGAAATAATCGATAGCAAAAGTTTCTATATAATCAATATTAAATTATTAATAACAAAAATACTTTGTAGCACAAACACCACTCCCTCTTTCGCCCTCCACACAACCTATTTTCCTAGTTCTGGAACAATGCACTGCATATGTAGAGGTCATACCCTAAGTACTAGTCCAAGATAAAAAAAAAATTTTGCGTTTGTGCTGCCATGTAGTGCTAGGTAGCTTCAATATCAATCCGCCCTCGTAGTTTTGCACCACCCTGTATAAAATTCTTGAACTATTCTCAGTTTTCCTCAAATCCTTTTTAGGCTTTTTTCAAGTACAGATTCGTCGAGATATGTCGAAAATCAAGAATGATATAACTAGAGTCTGCGTCATGCACATGATTTCCCGTTAGGTGACATAGTTTAGCCTATGCAATAAAATGGATTTAAAAATCATCTAGGGCCAAGGCGAATTCATCAGGTATATGCAAGAGCAATAAATACAACACTACAAAAAATAAATTTTTCTCAAACGTCAAGGGAAAAATATAAACACAAAAAGGAATTCAAAAAAATATATAACAAAAAAAAAATTACAAGAAAAGATAAACTTTTAATTATTTCGTGAAATGTTTAATTATTTCGTGAAAATTAAAGTCTCGGATCATAGAGCTCGGAAAGGAGAAAAAGGCCAGCCAGATTGCGAAGAATTCTGAATGATAGTTGCAATACAAAACCTAAAAAATATTTCAAAAAAAATTTTTTTTTCAAATTTCTTTTAAAAAAAATTTACAATAAAAGAAAAACTTAATTATTTTGTGACAGTTTTAATTATTTCGTGAAACTTAAAGTCCCAGATGATAGAGCTTAAAAAGGTGAAAATGGCCAGCCAGATTGGGGAGAATTCTGGATGATACCTGGCGCTCAAAATACAATAATAATATAAAAAATTGTTTAAAAAATTTTTTTTTTTAAATTTGTTTTAATTATTCCATTGACATCTGAAAAAGGTTAAAATTAAAAAAAAATGTTATCAATTTCACCTGTTATGAATTCGCCTTGTCTAGGGCTGTGTTTGCATTGTTTGGTGACATCATGTGACCAACATACGCAGAAGATTTCTATTTTGTGTGAGAGTAGTCGTAATCCATACTTACCGCACTTATGACACCGCTTGGGCTTAATTTGAGTGCGGATGGATTGAATTTTCTTTTCAGTGTACAAACTGTGTAAATTTAGTTATCACACAAAGCTTACATAAAGTAGAAACAGGTTGGATTAACACTTGTGCATAATTTAGAAAAAAATAACATTTAATTTGCAACTTTTTCTTAGAAATAAATTTATTTTGTATTTTAGTTTTCCTCCAAAAAATATTGTACTCTTATGTACGAAGTTTTTCTTTAAAATTAAGTCACGTTTATTATGTGAGTTTATTAAAATGTTGTAAGTTTTGGCATATTTTATTTTGTATGATAAAAAAAATATGAATTTAAAGACCCTCCACATAATTTCCGCAATATTGTTATTTTCTAAGAATTTTTAACAAAATTTTTTTCAGTTGTAACAACAAACTTGAAAAGCAAAATTATTCACTCAGAAAAAATTACAAAAAAAAAAAAAATGAGGAGTGTACGTGGTACTTTTTTTAAATCTGCTGGTGGATGCCACATGTTAAACAAAAATCAAGAAAAAATTTTTGTTAAACTAGAAGAACAAAAAAAAAATACTGTGGAATGATCACAACAACAGCATAACAACAAGTGATTAAAAATTCCATTTCGTTACAAAGTACATAAAAGCCAAAAAGCAAATACTCGTACATACATATGTATGTATGTCCTCGTATGTGGTTATCAAAAACCGGCATAGAGTTAGTTAAACTTAGTTTTGAACTACATAAATAAGAAATCCAAATCCACTTTGTAACAAAACAGTTTATTCTAACGAATGAATGTACAATAATAATTGTCTTGGTTGGTAACTGAACTGTAGCATTTTTGTTGTTTCTTATTTGAAAGCAAAGCAATAGAAATTATTCATTTAAGCAAATCCTCATTTGAAATATATAAAAATGTATACTGCACCTTTTTCTTGGGTAACTTGACCAAAATGATATGTACTCGTTCGTACTCGTATGTTTGTTTAAATCTTCTTGTTCTTCTTTAAGCAACAAGTACACACTTGTAGCGGGCTAAAGAAGAGGTAGAAGTAGGAGAAGAGAAATCTTAGACAACACAACTTTAATTTAACATACTCGTACAAATGGCATCTCACTGAGAGTTATTTATGTGTTGTTCTCAAAATATTTCTACAAGTGTGTTGTTGCTACTCGTATATTTCAATGTTATTGCAGTAATTGCAACACATTGCATTGATGTATGCTTGTGCTTGCACATGCATGTACAAGTTGTATGCGTACTTTGAAAGTCTATACAAAATGCGTATGCAAATAAGTAAAAAAAAACGTTAAAAATGATACCCAACCAACACTTTTTCTTTACGAAAAGGAACTGCAAATTTTTCTAAGCAAAGCTTTGTCTGTTTGATACTAAAGTGTCAATTTGATGTGTATGCGACTTTTGTGGCACTTTTTTAAAATACCCTTTTTGACCCTTTTTTAAAACATCAAATTTCTTATTGAGAATGATCGTACAGCTCTTGAATAAATACTCAGTTCTAATTGCATTTAAGTAAGGTTTTGTATTAAAGTCCTCGTATACTCGTATACATACTTATATATTAACGTATGTATATTTAATAATGAAATCTTAATTCTTAAAAAGTTTGTATGTAATTTCTAAATATTATGTATGCTTGTACATATCGCTCCTTTATTCCAACATAGTCTTAATTCAAAAAAAGCTCGTTTCGAGAGCTTTCATTTCAAATTTTTAGTTTCCATACAAGCCTTAAAAATTTTTTTTAGAAAATATCTCCTAAAGAAAACAGTTTAAAAGTAATATGAATAAGTTTTTGGCACAATATAAAAGGTAGTACTGTTAACAATTGTGCATTTTCAACTCGAAAAGCTAATTTTTTGAGATATGACTATGTTGCAATAAAGGAGCGATATGTACTCGTATACTATCTGAAAACAAATTAGTCAAATAATTTATGCCAAGATTACAGATATATGTAAATGTGATTTGTTTTATTAATAAGTCTGAAGAAGTAGAACTGTGTTTCAAAAAGGCTTTTGAAGCCCAGTTTTTGGGTTCGTATTGTTAAGAATTTTTGTCACATCACAAAAACAAGATAAAACTAAAAACATAATACACAAACAAACAAACATACATGATTTAAAGTACGTAAAATTCCATATAAATCAACTACAAATGATATTGTTGTTTTTCTCTTATTCTTGGTATTCGTTTAATTATTGTTTTTTGTTGTAACTTGGTTATTGGTCGCAAGCATATGTATGAATGTGTATATGCGAAAGAAATACATTTGTACATTATCAACGACTAGCAAATTCATGTCGATTGTGGAAACTGATAAAGACGTATAAATAGCAGGCAGGTCGGCAGCAAGCAGTCAGTTTATTTTCACACTTTGTGCAAGGTAGTCATAACTCAGAAAGTAAGCAAATCGAATGTTTTAGTACACAGTAATACTAATGGTAAATAAAGTTGTGAATTATTTAAGTTCTGTATAACGAACAAGTGTGGATATCATTATTTCATTTATAAAAGCGTTTCTAGAGGCCACAACGTAACAGTATATAAATGTCGTTTAGTTTTAAATTCAATTTAAATACGAAAAGCAATTGTTCACTAAAATTTTGAATCAAATCTAAATCAATGCTAAATCTTCTTCATTTAATTTAATGAATTTTTGTTGGACTTTATAATTTTTATATTAGATATTTGGTTTGTACATCGGGTCTTGGTTCAAGTAGTTTTCTCTCTTAATAATCATATCTTTAGCTGGGGAACAACTAGCTGTTCCGTAGTCGCTACACTACTTATCAGCACCCATTCGGATTTGAACTGGGGTCATGACTTATTATGAACTGCTGCCTTAACTATCCAGCCACCGAGTCATTTAGTTATTCTCTCTCTATATACTATAACTATAGAAAGTTTAAAAAGAAAAATGCTTTAATAATTTAATAAAATTTTTAAAAACAACACAAAAACAAGCTTTTTCTTTTGCAAACGTCTCTATTTTTCTTTACACCTCTCAAACAATGTTGGTTACTACGATTTTATTTTTTTAAGCTTCAAAATGTAGAGAACAAACAATCAAACAGTTGCGTTTATTCACTTTATTAGCTTCAAATATTGATACCAATCAAAAATCATAATCCGCTTGCGTTCTATGTTCCCTAGCTGTCTATACGTCTACATTTCATAGGAGCCACCCTAAACAAATAGTAGAAAGACTATGACGGGTATTATTAAAACGTTTTTTTTTTTTTAATTCTCAATAATTAATTTAGAATATTAGGATATAAAGTTGAAAGTCTGAGAATATTTTTTTTTCCAAGTCTACTGATAATTTAGGTAGCTCCAATGAAATAGTGACATATAGTAACCGTGGAAATCAAACTGTTTATAACTTTTTGATTCATATCAATATTAAAGGCTATTAAATCGAATAAACTCAAATGTGTAAATGTTTGTTCTTTACTTTTTGATATTTTCAGAAAACAATTGTAGCAGGTGCAAAGAAAAGTCGAGACATGTGCAAATGAAAAAGTTTGTTTTTGTGTTCTTCCAGATATTTTTAAAACGTTTTTCTTTATAAATTCTCAACAACTTCTTTAGAACATTGGGATATATATAGTCGGATGTCAGAGAATAAATTTCAAATATTGTCAAGTCTACTGATACCAGAGTTTCCATGAATTTGCTTCGGGTAAATTGCCTCTAAAAATTTATTAGTCCTTTTGGGGACATCTCATGGCCATCGAGGTCACCTGATCTAACTCCCATGGATTTTTTTATGCGGTTGCCTCAAAGGGAGGGTTTATAACTGTTTATAAACAATGTTTTGTAACTTTAAAGGAGAATATTTGTCAAGAAGTCAGGTCAATTGTACCAAACATTTTAAAATTCCTGAAAGCCATGGGAATGGTTTAGAAACAAGAAAATTGAGTGCGGTACGAGTTGAAGCCGAGAGATGTTGAACGGCGTTTGTTCGCTTGTGAGTAGCTACTGGCAAGGCAAAGATTTCCGCTACGTATTGTGACTGGGGACGAAAAATAGGTCCATTACAATAATTGGAAGTGTAAAAGATCATGGGGAAATTCCGACTATGCTTTTGCGTCGACGGACAAACGGAATATTCATGGTTCCAAGATCATGCTCAGTATTTGGTGGGACCAGCTCGGCGTAGTGTGTTATGAGTTAGTAAAACCGACTGAAACTATTACAAGTGATCGTTATGAAACGCAATTAATGCGTATGAGCTGCACATTGCAAGACAAACGGCCGCAACACAACGAGAGACATGATAAAGTGATTTTACAGCATCACAATGCTCACCTCTGTGTGCGAAAATGATCAAGACACACATGGAAACGTTGAAATGGGAAGTTTTACTCTACCCACCGTGTTCTTCAGACGTTGCTTCCTCGCCCTATTACTTATTTCGAACAATAGCACACGGCCTGACACTTGCGGTCTTACGAAGAAGTAAAAAATTCTACCGATTCCCGGACCGCTTCAAAATATGACCAGCTTTTTCAACGCGGGATTTGTGCGCTGCCCAAAAAGATAGAATAAATTAGTGGCTAGCGATGGACAATATTTTGAATCATAAATTTATAGTTTTTTTATAATAAAGTCTCGAATTTCAGAACAAACGGCGGAAGCAAAGTTGTACACTTAAGTAATTTGTTTGGATATTAAACATCGAATTTTGTCCGTACAGTTAATTTTTAGTTTTGCAGTAAAGCTATTTAAAAGGTTTATTGGGTTGCATTTCCCATCCACGCCGAAATACTGACGCTTTCGCGTATTTCAAAATTTAATGTGACAGTGTCACGTGAATTCTTTTGGAGAACATGTTGAAAAGCAAAAAAAAACGTTTTTTCAAAAAGAGCCAAAAAGAAGTCTCTCTAAATACGAATGCATAAACAATAGAAATAATCTAACTTTTAACACAACATAAATGAAAGGTTTTCTTTCACTTCACCGTTAAAAAAACGAAGAAATCAAATATAAAAATAACAAAATAACACACAAAAAAAGCATATAAAGTAAAATTGACTGACGACTGCTGGCTGACTGGCGGCTGGCGGCTGAACGTACTGGTGAAATTACAACTAGAACAAATAACAAACACAAAGTGGCATTAAATGTGTTTTGCATAAAAACGACGGCTCTTTTCACAAACATCTTTTTCCTTTTAGCTCTTTTATTTTATTTATTTTTTCAACAAAGAAAATTATTTTCAGATTTGTTTATTCGAAAGTTTAAAATCATAAAAACTCAGTTTCCCACAGTTTAAAGACACTTTCAAGATAAACTTAAAACAAATCCTTTGTTTTAAGAGAAGTAACGAAAAAAAAATACTACGAGCAGTACGCTGCTAATAAAATAACGGAAATATCTGGCGTTATCTATGATTTCGTTTGTATATATTTTCCTGTAAAAAATAATTGAAACCATATTTTATCTTGGCGAAAATGAGAAAAAAAAATCTATCTAAGCTAACCTTTCGTTTTGGGCTAAATGTTGCAGACAAACTGAGATTTTATGTTTGTGTTTTTTTTTTATAGAATAAAAGTGTACATAGAAATATTATCTCACTATAAATATCTTTTTAGCAAACTTGCGAACAACCCAAAAGCATTTAAACACTTCTTTTTTGAAGACGAATTAAAAACAAAATAAGAAAAGAATATGAAAAGTAAGGCAAGGAGGAGTTCTCTTAACAAAATCACTAGCAGAAACCCAATAGATTTTCCAAATACCGCTTGAACGCTTCAAAAGCAGCGAACATGAAGGATAATGCAACACCGTACAGAAAGTTGAACAGCTTTTAATGCTTTATCCCATTCAGCACATTTCTGCCAACACATTTGATTTACCGCTATTAGAAAAAATTTTCCGTTGTCCTTGCTGGAATAAAGCTGAAGGTCCATACCACGCCTTATGCGATGTTCTAAGCGTCTGTCAGAAAAGTAGAATTAGTCATCGACACCCATTAGTACTAGTATGCTCCTAACGAATCCCATCGTTACAGCACTTCCAAGTCGTCTCCACTTCATCTATATTCCAAATCTCTGGCCAATTCTAAAATCAGTTAAGAACCCAATAAAAGAAAAAACATCTACCATAAAATATATGTGTGCTTCAAACGCAATTGCCAATATTTATAAATTTATTATTAAAAAGATGTTGAGGAAATCTGTGTACTCAATTTTAATTTTACTCATACTCGTATTTAACCATTTAAGACTCAGCAGCATACAAAAATTCCGAATAAAATCTTAAAACTCCCCACTAAATTCAACGCATCGTTGACCTATTGAACTATAAAATGTATGAAAAAATACATTTTGTTTGCCCCGGCAGGAGAAAACATCATAGAAAAAAGAAGAAGTTTTGGCAAAAGAAAAGAAACATTAAACAGACATTCATACTTTCATCATACACGAAATATTGCAATTAAAATAAAGAATAATAAAGAAAAATTAAACCTTTGTAGGCAAATCTTATAAGACACAAAACTGGGTGCGTTTAACATCGTTTTGAAACAGAGAGTTTCAGCAAAAGGTGTTTCTTTGGAATTGATTAAAAATATACATATATTTTTTTTGAAATTGAGCTGAAATTTAAACATTAAAAACAAAAACTAAAACACAGTTTAAAAATTTATATATTAAATAGAAAGTGTTATACCACCATAATTCACGATGTGAATTGCCGGAATAAGGATCGCCAGACTGGATTCGTTTATTCAGTTTTCGGGTTGATTTGGATCTGAACCGTCGGCGGATATGAGGCCAACTGCATAGCTCCTGCAGGCACAATGGAATCAATACGGTTTCATGATAATGGCAGCCTATACAATCTAACCTAATTGTGAGTTATATCTTTACGTCAGGTTTTTACTCAACTTATATAGACATTTCTTTCTTTCAGTGTGTGGCAAATTCAACCATAGATAGGTAGACGATTGAACAGCGCGCTACGAAAATGGGCGTATAAATCAAAATGCATTTTATTAAAATCAACACCCAGCAATGAGGCGCACTTTCAGCTGAGTGTATTCGTTAACAAGCAGAATTTTTATTTTATCTTGTACCAGTACTCAAAGCGAAACCCCTACATATGCAGTGCATTGTACAAGAACTAGAAAAACAGGGGCTAAGGAGGGGCGAAAGAAGGAGTAGTATTTGTGAACATTTAATTTGAACTCTCCAACGTTTTAACACACGGTTTCTCTCTATAATCTCATGTTGTTTGGACATGATGTCACTCTTTCTAATACTCCTACCGTCACAGCACCCAAGTGCAAAGCAAATCCACATCGAGTTCAAATAAGCTCTTCCCACAACATGCTTCTAAGCCACAACCAGCATGATACTCCCCGAAACATCAGACGATAGCCGGGCAGGAACAAATTCCTTGGGCTCCCGGATCCCGTATTACAAGACTTCGTAGCTTAGTAGAGCCACAAAAGGCTCAGGGACTGGAGAGCCCCCACTTTAGTGAAGTAAGATCTGACTACAAAACTTTTCAAATACTCATATTCCTTGTGTTTGGCTGCAACTCGCTTAGTTTTCCTCTTCAAGTGCCAATTTCACGATAACGAAGCTGTTCGTTCGTTCGCACAATTACATTTAAAACAATAACAAAATTTTGAATGTTGTTTTTGTGCGAACGAACGGACAGCTTCGTTATCGTGAAATTGGCACTAACACTTTTTATACTGAAACCCTTTTTGCGCCTGCAGCCACATTAGAACCTGTTCTAATCTGTTATTGCAGACTTATAGCGTTGCCTCATAAGATCTGTGGTTTTTGTCTCTGATTTTTTTAAGAATGAATTTTTTCGGTTGTTTAACAATTGTCTGGCTATTTTTCTTTCTTTTTCCTAAAATTCTGTATTTTTTTGTGCTCACTGTCGATGTGTTGAAGTTTGTTGTAGAAGAAAAAAAAAAACAAACCAAAAAAATTTTTTGTAATAAAATCTTGATAGTAAATTGCTGTTAAACTTTCGTTTAAAGCTTGATCTATCTAAAAGCTAGACTGCAAAGCTGCAAAAAATCTATATATTTATTTATGGTTTTGTGTTTGCGGTTGGTTACCGAAAGAGTAGTTAAAAAAAAAAACATTTAAGCCCAAAAAAAAGTAACGACATTTAAAAGACAGCTGTGTATTGCCAATGTTAAGTTGAAAAACAACAGTTTAGATTTTTTCAAGGTGATAACGAAAATCAAAAGAAGAGGCAGAGAAATAGAATTGGGGATTTGTTAAGGAAATTAAAGGTTTTGCTTTTGGGTTTGTTAAGAAAGAAAAAAAATCTAGGAGTATTTAAAAGCATCCAGCAAAAGTTATAGACCTTAAACTTCATCTTGTTTGCTGAAATCTTAATAGTTGACATTATTTGACAATAAAATTGCTATAACAAAAAATCTATGATTGGAAAGTAATTTATAACAATGGTGATTCAAGTGCTGTTTTTCATAAACACTAAAGTGCTTATCAAAAGCACTTTAGTGCTTAGTTTTTCGATTCAATTCGATTATAGACTTGAGTATTTTTTAACCAGATTCTAGTTTCTTTGACCTTTTTCTGTTAAAAACATCTTTTCAATGCTTTTTTTGCTTTTTATACAATTATTATACTCTTAACAGAAAATAAGAAAATTGGCGATTCCGTTTGTAATTTCTACAGTTTTCGTTTGCGACCCTATAAAGCAAACATGCCCAGGCCTATGCACTTGATACTCAATTGTTTTTGTAAATGCGCTTAGCTATAGGGCTGGCTGTGCTCTTTAATACACAAATACTGCGCTCAGCACTAGCAATGAAAAATACACAAACAACCTCGTCTTTCACATTTTCTTTCGTTCTTCACCGCACACACACAAAAGCAAAGCAACAACACTTTCGTATGCTTTGTTGGTAAATAATAACGACAGCGATTATCAGTGTGAATTTTGTTTTTGTAAATTATTTTGCTTTTTACAACAAAAAATATTAAATAAAAGTAGTTTTTCCTTAAATGTATTGGTGTTTACTCTTCCATATAGAACTTTTGGGCATCACTGCTATAAAGTATATATATTCAAAATCAGCATTGATAGAGAATTCGATTAAGCGATGTCAGTCTGTCCGCCGTTGAAATACCGTTTCTGAGAAATCCATTAGACTTAGAAATTTTTTTTCACCATTCTATAACCCCATCGATTCATGGGTTTGCTATTGCAATTCAGTAAAATCGGTTCACATATAGCTGAGATATATCCAAAATTCCGAAAAACCCCAATTTGACCAATTTGTTTTGTTTCATGCAATCATATTCAAAACGTATATCGGCTATATATGACTTTTCAAATTTTATAGCAGACTATGACATCAAAGAGATTGTGCTCGAGTCCCTTTAAGATACTACCCACTTATGTTTTTAAGTGGGTCGCTCTCTATCTTTTAATTTTTAAGGTTGTTTAATTAAAACCATGAGGTGTCAAAATTTAGTTCTATTACGTGTTTGAGTATGGCAATATCATTGTAAGTTTGATCAATAATATGGTAACTTACTCTTAGAGTAATGTTGAACCCAAAAGTAGTATAATTATTTACCAAACTATGGCGAGTGATATCAATGGCGTTTTAATCATAACAATATAATATTGTCAGCAATAACAATTTTATTTTATATAAAACTAGATCTTGTTGTATTGAATCGACTAAATAGATAAAAAAAAAGAACCATAAAATTCAACAATAATATGCTGCGCTTAGAATATCATCCAGTCAAACACACATTTTTTTCTAAGTGCATGTTGGATTTCGAAACACTGACGTTAGTATATAGTATCGAGTTGAGTTGAATGAAGTATTTTTTTGCATTTGCATAAAACTAAATTTGTGTTTTTGCAATTTTGATCTTTACAATGACAACAACAGCAAAAGTGCGTTTCAAACAAAATTTTTTGGAACCTTTGGTGGCCTCTAAGTCTGGAGAGCACGAGTGAACATTTGTTGGATATTTTTTTTAATGCATTTTACATTGTAACGAAATGTAAATGTCACAAAATCGTATTTCATTTTCGAACATTTTGGCCATTAAATTGTTGGTTGTTAATTGGCCAACAAAAAGAACGGGGAAAAAACTTGTTTGAACCATTTTAACCAGTTAAATGAGTCATTTGTTTTATGGAAATAGAAATTTAAAATATAATGACTTTTTATATAAAAGTCTATTAAAAAATAAAGTAAAAAGCAATTTTTACGCGATTCAATTAAAGTTTTGTTAACTGCGGCTACCGAAACATAAAGGATTGTGTAACTAACGATAAAATTAATTTTTGATTTTATTTTTTTAGTAACTAGGACTTTTAAAGCACAATATCATGGTTGTCATATTCAACGATTTATCGACATTTGGACGATTTTGGGTGCTGAGCATACAGGCATGTTCTGAGAAATCCAAATCACTTAAAGTTAGCGTATTCGATTTGAAAACGCCAAATAGGTGTTTTGACAAACACATAACACAAAATGTATGGTTTTAGGATCTGAAATCGCCAAATAGGTGTTCTGGTAAACACATATCGCTTAAAATTCCCGCATATGTATGTATATTGAAGTGAACTGATTAAATTTGCCAAAACTGATCTTGCAAAGGGAAATAAAATTATTCACAATTAAAATTTAATATCCTTTCTTTGTATTTCCATAAGATGTTAGAAGATTTTTAAACATTTTCAATTAAAAAAATCATATTAAACAAGTAAGAGTGTGCTTTATTCGGCTGGGTTCGGATATACAGATATGGATCGATATCGGAAATTTTTCAATTTCTGTATTTTAGTAACCTCTTTTTATTACCACAACTGCTTTTAAGCAAAAAAGTTGTTTAAGTTCGCTTAAGCGACATTTTCATTAAAAAATCAGTTTAGGCAATATTTTGGGTATATATAGACCGATATCGGCAAAGAATTTGTCTTGCCTTTTAACCGAGATGTTTAATAATTGTGTGAAGTTTAAGGCAGAAATTTTTTTTTTTTTCAAAAATTTTCATACAAAATTGCAAAAAATTTTGGCTTTTTCGGCATTTTGGATATATCTTCGCTATATATGAACCGATTTTATTGAATTTCAATAGCAAACCTATGAATCCACAGAGTAATAGAATAGGGTAAAAAAAGTTTCTGAGTGTAATGTTTTTCTCAGAAAAAGAATGTTTTTCTCAGAGAGAATTTCAACTTCGGACAGATGAACAGACGGTCATCGTTTAATCGAATTTTCTATCAGTGTTGATTCTCAATGTGTGGGCAAGTGTGCCCAGCCCTATGCGCTTGATACTCAATTGTTTTTGTAAATGCGCTTAGCTATAGGGCTGTGCTCTTTAATACACAAATACTGCGCTCAGCATTAGCAATGAAAAATACACAAACAACTTCGTCTTTTATATTTTTTTTCGTTCTTCACTGCACACACACAAAAGCTTTCGCATGTTTTGCTGGTAAACATTGATGACAGCGATTAACAGTCTGAATTGTGTTTTTGTAAATGTTTTCATTTTTACAACAAAAAATATTAAATAAAAATAGTTTTTCCTTAAATGTATTGGTGTTTACTCTTCCATATAACACTTGTGGGCACCACTGTTTATAGGGTCGGAAAATAAAATTATAGAAATTAAATTTTTGTGAAAGGTATACAAAAAATTATGTTCGCGCTACCATCTAGCCGTAGGTGGCTTCAATATCAATCCGCCCTCTTATCACACAATTTGGGCCCCAATTGATTTATTGAAGGAATTGTTTTGGGAAACGCATATTGACCTCCGAGATCTTATTTGTTTCTGAGATGTGCAGAAAAACTAACTGTTAGGTGTGCTTTATGGGATGGTCCGTACTTCTTTAAAAACGATGCTGGTCCGAACACTATCGTGAATGGTCACCGCTGTAAGGATTACTGATTTTTCGCTTATCAATTGAACAACCATGACATGCACAGCTTACGCAGAACAAACAATTGATTTATTGAAGGCAACGTTTAGTAACCGCAAGGTTTTATGTGTGGTACCTATAAGATGGTCGCCAAGCAATTTAACGCCGCTAGAGTATTTTCTGTATTCATATGTAAAGTAGCTACACTACGCTGATAAGCCTGAAACGCTTGATCAATTAGAGGACAATATTTACCGCGTTATTGCCGGTAAAAGGCCACAAATGTTGGAAAAATCAACGAAAATTTGTCTTCC
The DNA here is from genome assembly GCA_914767995.1 of Thecocarcelia acutangulata. Lineage (NCBI taxonomy): Eukaryota > Metazoa > Arthropoda > Insecta > Diptera > Tachinidae > Thecocarcelia > Thecocarcelia acutangulata. The sequence continues at coordinate 18,201,603 of OU612097.1, forward strand.
CGATTACACTATGTCCACACCATATGCCAAAAATCATATTTAAATTATATATAATGTCATAGAATTATTATTCGCAGCGATTTCAGCAGTAGGAAAAGTATATATTGGCTTTTTTTATAGAATAATTCTTCCAATTTCTTTCTTTTTAATCAATTGGCCCAATTAAGGGTTTAGGATTAAATAAGTGGATTAAATGAAATGAAATGAAATGAAATGAAATGAAATGAAATGAAATGAAATGAAATGAAATGAAATGAAATGAAATGAAATGAAATGAAATGAAATGAAATGAAATGAAATGAAATGAAATGAAATGAAATGAAATGAAATGAAATGAAATGAAATGAAATGAAATGAAATGAAATGAAATGAAATGAAATGAAATGAAATGAAATGAAATGAAATGAAATGAAATGAAATGAAATGAAATGAAATGAAATGAAATGAAATGAAATGAAATGAAATGAAATGAAATGAAATGAAATGAAATGAAATGAAATGAAATGAAATGAAATGAAATGAAATGAAATGAAATGAAATGAAATGAAATGAAATGAAATGAAATGAAATGAAATGAAATGAAATGAAATGAAATGAAATGAAATGAAATGAAATGAAATGAAATGAAATGAAATGAAATGAAATGAAATGAAATGAAATGAAATGAAATGAAATGAAATGAAATGAAATGAAATGAAATGAAATGAAATGAAATGAAATGAAATGAAATGAAATGAAATGAAATGAAATGAAATGAAATGAAATGAAATGAAAAACGAATAGTTTTACTTGTTGATTTGCGATAACTATATTGACGATTTTCAACCGGCTTTCTGGCATCTAAGCATAAAACATTTATTTTTTTTAAAGCCGAAAGATTTGATTTGAAGTTCATGTTACCAAAGATCAATAGCATATCAAGTTTAAAAAAGTTCAACAAGTAGTTTCCTTAAAAAGCACTTTTAAAGTTTTAGTTTCTTTATATTGAGCAGCGTTATTTTTAAATAAATAACCGTTACCACAAAAAAAATAAATCCAATAAAACTTGATTAAATCAAATCAAAAGGAAATTCCTTAAAATCTCAACTGTTTAAAAAAGTAACGAATAATTTATTTTTCATTTTTTAGCAAAAGTCAGGTGGTTTAAATTTACAAAAGAATTTGTGTTAATTTTTTTTTAACTAAACCATAAAAGTAACGAAAGAAATTATATGTACATACACACAAATCAAACATTGATTTCAAATCAAGGCTAAGAAGTTGCAAAAAATATGAAACACAAACTGTGATACAAGACGACTGACAGACGACTCCTTTGAAGTTTCGCTAATAGAGTGTAACTCTGGTTATAAGTATGTGTAATGTGTGTGTGTGTGTGTGTGTTGCGTTGTGTTGTTTTACAAAAATAATGCACTTTTTGGTTGAAACTTCTGCGTCAGACAACATTCCAATGTCCATAAAAATGTCAACAAGCCTGTTCAGCTTCGGAGGGGCTAGCAGCAAAAACAACTCAACCAACAACAGGCTGCATTCTAAAATACAACTAAAATGAAACCGAATACAATCACATACTGAAACAGTTCGAATATTTGTAATGTTTTGTAGCAAAAATCTATGGAAAAGCTGAAGCAGCTATTGCACTGACTGACAGTGGCTGCTGCTGTCGCTGATGATGTGGTGGTGGTGGTGGTAGCGGCGGTGGTGGCAGCGGCAAGCAACGGTAGTAATTGCCAGCCAAACGGGCAATTGGTCAATATGGAATACAAAACTCTAGGTTGTGTTATTTCTTTCGACTACATAGAAAAGTTATTTTGTTTTTTCTGTGTTGAGTGGGCAAAAACTGAAACAAATCGAATACAAATTATAAGAAAAAGGCACCAGGCTGTCTAGAAGAAATAGTGCAATATTTGTTAGTTTTTGTAATGCTCTAGTCAAAGGCTTCAAAATTAAATTTGTTTTTCAAGTGAGCTGGGCTTTATGTAAACCTTAGGGAAGGCCAAAAACGTTTCAGTTTACCCGTTTCGATTTGAAAACGCCAATGAGAAACGTATAACGCAAGAAGTATGGTTTTGCGAATTGAAATCGCCTAATAGGTGTTCTGGAAAACGCATATCGTTTCAAATTGGCGACTTCAACTCTCATGTGTACATTGAAGTGAACTGATTGTATTTCCTAAAACTGAACTTGCAAAAGGCAATAAAATTATTCACAATTAAAATTTAATATGTTTTCTTTTTATTTCAATAAAAAGTTGAAAGAATTTTGCACATTTTCAATTAAAAAAAACTAAATTAAAAAATTTTTCTATTTGTTGTCAAATTTTTTTTCGTTTTATAACTACCACATACATATATACAAAAAACTCGTAAACGACAGTAAAACGCGCGTTCCTCAGAACACCTAAAAATCAATTAAGCGTTTTTCAAAACGCATTGCGGTTTCAAAACGCGCATTTCTCGGAACATAGCTGTAAATATATTTTCTTTTTAGTTCAATCAAAAGTTGAAAGAATTTTAGATATTTTCAAGTAAAAAACCAATTTTAAAAATTTACCTATTTGTTGTTAAATTGTTTTCGTTTTCTATAAATTTCAAATACATTTGTACGTATACCCAAAGAAAAGGCTGTTTAAAATATGGTTACGCCAACATTAGTATATTCACCATAACATTGAGCATTATTGTTAAAAACAGCCTATTATCGATTTAATTATAGTTTGCTTCCCCATAAATATGTTTTCGTTTGCATTTGCGTTAATCTATTGTTACCGTCTATCAACTTCAGAATATGGTTGCAAGCAATATTAGTATTGTGCGTAATTTTCTTTCAAATTACAGTAGCTTTTATTGCCCCCAATACTAAAATACTTATTATGCAGAAATGAAAAGGTATTTAAAAATGGTAATAGTTGTATGTAAGTTGTAATCAACAATGCTTTGACGAAGTGAACCATATTGTTGGTCAACCCTATTATGGTTGTGCATTAGAATACTATTGTTACAAGCAAAAGAATTTTAATGACTAACCATACTATTGTTGATAACAACCATACTATATTACATCCAACCATATTAATATAGTGATATATGGTTTTTACGTATGCAATTGTTGTCAAAATACTTAAAAAATTTATTTTTATTCTAGCTAGCAGATGCTAAGACCAGTTGAAGTCGAAACCGTTTGCAATTGTGAAACCTGATTATATTTTGGGAATTATTTTTAAAAAATATATTATAAAAATTTATAGTTTTATTTTATATTATTAAACATATGTATATTGTGTGCCATAGTTAGTTGTAAATAAACAAAATAGTATGGTTTATCCAGGAATGTCGTTTATTGAATTAATATGGTGAAGGATAACAAAAATATGATTCTATGGCAACAAAGCTATTTATGTCAATAAAGCTATTTATTGTTTAATGAAATTAATATGGTTATATGATATAATGGCTGTCATAATAACATGGTTGGGTGGGACATTATTATGATAACTTTTACTAGGACTGGGGTTGTTCACAATTATAACAATGCTAAACCAGAGTATATCGGGGTTATTTATAAATTTGTTTTTATAAAACTATAGTGAAGCATGTAAATGGCTTGTCAAATATAACAATATAAAATTATCAGTACCAACCATATAGTTTCACAATAGAATGTTGCCCTTAGGATATTGTCAAGTCTACCATATATTTTTTCTACGTGTAAAACACATGTTGTATTATTCGTAAAAAACTCCGAAACGCTAGTAAAACGTGCGTATTTTGGAATACCAAAAAGTCAATTAAACATTTTTCAGAACGATTTGTGGCTTTAGAACGCACGTTTCTCGTTATTTAAAAAATTTATTTTTAACAAAATATATTATTTGAGTTTAGCTGCTTTTAATATTTCCAAATAGTTTTAAGCATTGATCTTTATTTTGTTTATAGAAATGCAAAATCATAACAAGTGAACAGATTCCTTATCCGTAAACTGGCAATTAATGATTTTATTATTGTGCACAATTGAAATTGCTTCAGACTAGTATATCTGCGCTAATCGTGCGAGATCAGCTTATGGAAAGCTTGAAGGTCACCTCTAAGAATTTAGAAAATTCTTAGAAATTTTTGCATTCAAAGATTAGGTTTTTTTTAAATAATAATACGATAAATTAAAATAACATTTTTTAAGTAACTATATAACCAATATTACGAAACTTCAAATGTAAAATTGTTATCGAAATATTGAAAATAAATACTGTTAAATTTTTTATATAACATAAAACGATCTTTTGCTGCAAAAATAAGAAATGTTTACAAAAACAAGATCAAATAATTAAATATTAAATATTTTCTATTTATAATAATTTAAAAAGCAATATTGTCATACAAAATTTGTGTAATAAATACGCTTTTCAAAGCTTAAACTTTTCAGCTGTTAAAAAGATTTTTTTTCTTCCATGCAAAATTCTCTCACTTAAAACTTCAGCTGACTTCGCAGACTTTTCTTAAATGTCTAAGCAACCAAAGAAGCTCAAAAAATATTTTCCTTTTTTTATATTTAATAATTTCCTTGAACAATTTTGTATGCCCCTAATACTTAACAAGTGATTGCAAAATATGACCATTTTAGTTGTGACACATAAAAATTAACAGTTCATAAATTAAAGTTTTTTTTCTTATTTCTTTTTTCGATTTTAATAGAAAAAACTGTTTCTTTAATTTTTTGTGAAAAATTTTAAATATGTATTACACTTAATTGAAAAAAAAATATTTTAAACCAAAGTATGAAAAAGTTGTTGTATAATTTATGTTTTTTATTAAAAAATGTTTTTATTTTTAAACCAAAAAAAAAAAAAAAAAGCGGCTGGTGTAATTTATGCTACAAAATCGTTAAAATTATGAATGGTTTTAGATTATTTGCTATAATCATAAATAAATCTTGAAAAAAAATTTTAAGCAAAAATATTAATAATTTAATTGCAAAATAAATAAAATGAAGCATATATCAAAAAATTGGGAGATTTTTAGATTTAGATTTTTGAGTTTAAAACAAGTTTTTTTTTTTAATTTTTTCGTTCATTAAAAAACCAAAATATATTCTGGCTAGAAATGGCACGTAAAATTACATCGAGTGATTCATCGTGAGCTTTGATTTGTAATGTAAGTAAAATATGAAATGTAAGTAAAATATGAACAAGAAAAATGGTGCACAGAGTCTACATTGATTTACTAACTACTATTAATATTTCTTCATGATGAAATTTTGGTTCTTTATTATTTTTATGTTTAATAATTCAAATCATTACAGGACTATTTTTAGCAATACATTATACAGCAGATATTAATTTAGCATCACCCCTAAGGGAACAAAAGAGCTTTTAAAGACCCAGAGCTTAGTTGAGAATTATAGTGGCAGTCATCTCTGGACATTGGCCGTTTGGGAACCATGCCAGGAGACTGAGCTTACCCTACAGCGACTTCTGTAGAAGTTGTTAGGACGAGGGGGAGACGCTCCTTCATCTTCTCGGAACATGTCTGGCATTGAAGCATCACCACCTAAGGTATCTAGACTAGTAGAGCTTCAAATAGTCCTGACCGCGCTATACCCATTCATAAGAAGTAGCGAATGACTAGTACAATATCACGTAACGCCACATATAACAGCTTCCCACTATTTGCCTTTCCTAATTATATACCTATAATACCATATCCCTTTTCATATCTATTTCTTTACCTATCCTTCGTAAGGGCAAACACAAAGGGACCAAATTTAGGACCCAAGTGAGCTGGAGAACCACAGTACATACTCCCTGGGAACCCAGCTGCATGCCTACCTAACCTAACTTAAATAAGATCATTAACATTTTGCCTTATTTAATAAAAATCACTAAATAGAAATAATAAAAAGTGATAAAATCGTCAAATTAGTCTGAAAGCATCTAAAATGTGATTACTAATGGCCGCAAAAAATGACTAACATTTGTTTTGAAGCAAACTTAACTGAGAGACAGTAAAGCTTTCTGTCTTACGCTCTGTCAAAATTGGACTCTCCAATTGTAAAGCGTTGACGCCGCACTACTTGAGTTGATCTCATACATTTTATATATCGGGTGGTCATATTATAAGAGCCGAGGAGTAAACCACATATAAACGAGTTTCTGTTAAGAACCCCTGTCTGGACGGGCTATTCAGAGATAGGCTTCTATATATTCTATGGCGGAGAGCAATATTTTAAAACACATGTGATGATGATAAACATTCGCACAAGAAAGTAAAAACACAGAAAAAATTTTTTTTTCGTGTTTAATAACGAAATTCGTTGAATCAATTAATAAAGTGTTTGGATGCGGACCTAAAAAGGAATTCGTGGATTCACACAAAAGTTTAGTAAAAATAATTATTGATCAAAACTACTATTTTATTAAACAACAACAAAATACGATATCAAAGGTAATTTTTTGTATGTTAATTTATATGCGTAAAAATTATTATTCCAGAAAAAAATTTTGTTTTGACATTATTTTTACTATAATTTTTTCTGTGAATTAGAGCTGCTAGGTGAGTTATTTAGAATCATTCTCTTATTCTCGTGCTATGAAAACAAACAACCAGAGAACAACTGTTTGAGCTGCGAATGTTTTCTCACACCCTTAATCTCGTTATCAGCGAGCAAACAGTACAAGCACAAGAACACTACTCGAGAGAAAGCTTGCTAGCCTTATAAACAGTGCTAACACAATCTGCTTGTTTTAATGGTTAAAATTTTTTCACTTATACTTTAACTTTAGCCCAATTTTCAACTTATTTAATTAATTATTTTCGTTTGATTGAATTGCTGTTTCCTTCAATCATCTAAATTTGCCGCCTGAATAATTATCAACACATTGATTTAATAATTTATGAATTTAACGTCTGAATGAATAAATGAATTGTTTTTTGTAATCTCAACATGAAATGTTGAGAAAACAAAATTATATTCAAAATTGTTTTTATTTTTATTAAGATTTTTGTAATTATTAAAACACACACACATACATAAACATCATCTAAAAAGTTTATTTTGGAATACAAATGAATGAATTGTTTTTGGCCGGCATTACAATTTATTTTATTGATAACAAATGTATGAATGTATGACTTTAATGAACTACAGATGAGTTTTGAATTTATAAACATAATGATTATAATGAAAACACACTACGAGGGCGGATCAATAAGTCCGCAACATGGCTTCAATTTCGTATGATCACTTGGATATGAGAAAACTTTCTGCAAGATGGGAGCCGCGTTTGCTCACAATCAACCACTAACTCAACCGTGTAACAATTTCACAGGAATTTTTGGCGTTTTTTAACCAAGGATGAAACGTGTATTCACCAGAATACACCGGAGACCAAACAGCAGTCAAAACACTATGTTAATCGGGAGGAACTGACGCCAAAGAAGGTAAAGGTGAGAGTTTTCAGCCAATAAAGTCATGGCATGGGCTGTAATTTACGTTGATTACCTTCAAAAGGGGAAAATAATCATTCGTTAATATTATACGAACTTATTGGGTAGATTCAATGAAAAATTTAAAAAAAAAACGATCGCATTTGGTAAAGAAAAATTTATTTTCTTTAGATTCTGTAGATTTACTGCCTGGCTCACGATATCGTTACGTAAACGTTCCTCATAATTTTTAAGGATAAAAACCCTATTTCGAATAAGCTTTATTTTTTCTGATCTTGCATCATTTACCTTGCCTACCGCCCATATATCCGTTAGTTGAATAATAGTTGACTCTAAGTCGCTAATTTTTAATAAAAAACATTAGCGAACGTTAACAAAACGACATCGTGAGCCAGGAATTTAGCCCCGAGTGATTATTTCTTGCTCCCAAGCTTGAAGAAATGTCTCGGTTAACGAATCCACTGGGTCGATTTTTCTCATAAAATTGATTGGAATCCATTTTCGTGACTGCTTGGTGTGGCACTACTTCGATAAAGAATTCGATCAAGCTGTTATCGTGTATCGTGTTCGCTATTGCCAGTTGAAAGAGATTGGACTCCAATCATCTTACAAACAAACGAATAATTTGATGATTTCGAAAGATCATACTTTTCGGTAGAGATAAAAAAAATTGCACTGAATGTATAGAACTCAAAGGAGAAAATAACTTTTCATATAAAAACCTGAGTTTCATCCAAAAAGTCATGGACTTAACGACCCACCCTCGCATTTCATAAAGTGTTTCTATGAAATATTAGCAATTACATTTTGTTTTCAAATAGCTGTCAGTTGTAAAAGGAAGTATGGCTTAAAGTCTGCTGGAGTTACTTAAGAGCAAAAATTTTATGAGTTCGAAATATGAGTATCTATGAATAATTCTGAAACAAAAGCATTAGTGCAATCATTACCACCTTTTTGAAAAGTACAAAATAAAATGTAAATACATGCTGTTTAAAGTTTGAATACACTGATTAACAAAGTTAAAGTTTTTACTTTAAAATAAAACAATTCTAATAACAGAATCAGTATGAGTACTCGTATTTTTAACTTTAAATCTGGTTCGATTGTGGAAGGGGCTTAGTTCTCTTATTTAAAAAATAATCTTAATCAGTCATGTCACGAAGTTAAATTTCTTTCAAAAACTATAATTGATTCCACTTTCTGATCTTCAAAAAAAGAAAAACTAAAAAGCTTTTCGGAATAAATCATTTCCAATAATGAAACTACGCCAATCATAAAGCGTAGTATTAATTGTGTATTACATTTTAACTTCAAGATTTGTGTACAACTTAATGTGACACTTTCTTCGTTTCATTATTTGACTAATTCAGTCATAGAATGTCATGGGGCCGTACTTCTTCGAAAGTGATGTCGGCCATACAGTTATCGTGAATAGAGTTCGCTATCGCGAGATGATAACGAACTTCTTGTAGCCAAAAATTGAGGATATGGTCTTGGAGAAAATGTGATTGCAACAAGATGGTACCATTTGCCGCACAGTTCACGAGGCAATGGCACTTGTGCGTGAAAAATTCAATGGCCGTGTTATCTCAATTCGTGGCGATGTTAATTTGAAACCAGGATCATGTGAATTAGCACCGTTGAATTTTTTTTCTTAGCGATATTCAAAAGAAAAAGTATATGTTAATAAGACAAGAGTTACAATTCAGAACATTAACAACATTTAACCTCAATTAGATCGCAGAGTCATTGGCGCCATGGCGAGCCATTGTTTCCCACATAACTGTCACAGATCCTTCTATTATATTTAACCCAATGTGGGAGCCATTGGTCTGCTTGTTATAAGTGTAGAAACAAACAAACAAACAAACAAATATCATTTAAAGAACGCAAAATTTCAAGCAAATCAACCACCAATCATTTTATTATTATAATTGCGTTCTTATTGTTCCACAAGCATGTGTATATGTGTAGCTATTATATTTGTACACTTGAGTCTGAAATTATAGTTAATTGGAAGCCTCACCAAGAATTTATAAGGTAATAAAGAAGTTTAAATAGCTGGCAGAAGTAGAGTTTAATTTTAAACATTGTGCAAGACAGTCATAAGTCAAAAAAGTAAGCAAGTATAGTGTGTGAATTAGTATTATGAAGTGTTAATAAAGTTGTAAGGTATTTAAATACTTTGTAACGAATAATTATATTTGTATTATTTGTAATTGAAGAACCCGCAAAAGCGTTTATAAAAGCAAAAACGCAGAAATATTAAGATGATTTTCTATTTTTTTTTATTTACATCGAGCGTACAGATTTTTTTTTTTTTTTTTTTTTTTTTGTGCTATAAAGTGCATAGGAAATGGTTGTTTATGGAAGAGCACATCCGGCAAATGACCTGCATGGCTTAGCATCCCTATAAGCACTAGTTTGTCGAAATTTTCCATGATCATTTTTCATAAATGTAGTTTTAAATTACTCCATAAAAATAAAGCTAGTGGTGTTAAATCACATGATCTAAGAGTGCAATTTTCATCACCGAAACGAAAGAGCACACGACTTTGTTTCACGGGCCAATATCTAATTTTGGTAGAAAGAACTGGGTTATTATGTCACGATATTGAACACCAGTAACAGTTGCTGCTTGCTTAGCATCATATTGAAAAAAGATATGATCCAATCAGTCTCCAGGCTAAAATTCACACCGATCACGTTTATTTGTCGATCATCTCGAGTGAGTGCCGCATTGAAGTCGCATTGTGTAAAATCCCATTTTTACGAGCTTTTAACTGTCAGCTGTCAAATTGTTTTTTAGAGCGGCCAACACTTCATTTCACAAATGGTGACAAATTCAAGTCTGGCCTTAGTATTGGGGCACACCAAAACACGACTAACCTTTTTATCAGTCAAAAACAAACAGACAATCCAAAATGGCTGATGTTGCCAACATATATAACAGATATGTGTACCAACATTACAGAAAAAAAATACGAAAATCGAACATACATAACTCACGAAATTTGAAAATAACGGTCATTTTGTGATCATACCTCTTATATATTGATACAAAAAAAATTTTTGGCAAGTTTTAAGCGTTGTTCTGGTGTAAGTTATTTATTTATAATGAAGTGTTAAACCAAATTAAAGACAAAGCAACTAACAGCTGTTAATTAGTGCGTCAACTAAAGAGGTGTTGCTAACTTCATGTTGTAAAACTCTAAAAAAAACCACCGATTATAATAGTGTGGTTTTTGAAACACTATCATAAAAAAAGCCCACAAAGTATTTCAATATTCAGTCGTGTAACTGAAAACGGAAATTTTTGAAACACTATTTCCATCCCACTCCTAATTTTTATGTTTTTTTGATTTATGATGAAAACCAAAACGAATTCTACTTGCCATAAAAATTTCAAAACATGACCCCCGATACGTTAAGAATTATTTCAAGAATCATGAGCCACACAATTGATTTATTTTTAAACAACAAACTTATTTGTTACGCATTTGAAATAAAAATTTATGTTTTTAAGTTGAAGAAATCATGTTTTCAATTCAGAATATATTACTTATGTTACAGATTTTCTTGTCAAACAAAAACACAATTTGTTTTTTGTGGCACAAAAGAGTTGCATGACTTTACAAATGTGTTCCATATGTGCGTGTACTTGAGTCAAGTGATATTGTTACCTTTTGTTTTCTTCGCGCAATGGAGGCATTTTTCTGAGGCGCGTTTGCCTTGAAGTTTAAAATTTTCAATTAATAAAAAAGAACAAATTTATTTTTGGCGGCAGATCGACACACCTCATAAAGATTTTACATTTTTTTTTTTCCAAACAAAACCTTTAGTTTAAAAGATAAATAGTTCTGGTCTAGTGACGTTAAGACGACTAAACAAAAAGTTTCTTAATTAAATTTTACTCGAAAATAACACATATGAGGAAAATTAATTAAAGTCATTGTTAAAAAAAAAGAAATTTTTCCTTAACTTGGTCATAACAAGATATTTTTCTAAAGCTTCTTTCATTTGCTTTGAAAGTGTTACAGATTTCAAATGTGACATGTTTGATGTTGCTTGCAACCTCTTGTATTACTACTGTCCACCACTGCGGGACAAAGACATTTGATATTTTTTCTAAATCAAATTGCAATTTGAGTGTCACTTAAAGTGTCATCTTTAACATTTCTTCGGAACGCTTCCCAGCTAGACTCATTAAACCTTATACATGAGTGAATTTATAAAAGCACAAACATATGCATATGTGTATGTGTATATCTCGGCTTGTAAAATGTACGATAGTTAAAGGTACTTTTGTTTTATTGTCAACATAATACCTCCATATGTCATGCAACAAAGTTGCGCTAGTTATTTATTTGACCATAAAATGTAGTTCACGTTGGGAAAATGCATAAAAGATAAGTATACATACACACATATGTATGAACGCATCTGTATCTGTGCATATGTCTGTATGTACAAAGAAAAGCTGTACCAACAGAAATAAAACTTAACTGAAAAAAAAGTTCGCCTTTAATTCTATTTTCCTAAACTAATAAACGTGTTTTTTTATAGAGGTATAAAACTGTAAATTGGCAACACTTTTTCCACTGACGGCCATTTTGTCAGCTGTTAAGTGATTTATGTTCAAGCTGAAGGTCCATACCCCCACGTGTTATAGGCAATAACGCGTTCTAAGAGTCTGTTAAAAAAAATAGCCAACGATCATACCACGCTGAATAGATCAATTCTCGTCCGAGCACTGAAATTAAACAGCGTCCAGCGCGGCTAGTATATAGATGGGGGACCACTTGGGAAAGCCGGATGTTGTTGGCATTCCAATAATATTCTACCCCGGGGAACAGATTTTGCCTTGGCGTAGACCAAAACAGTGCACTTTGTTTGCTGAATGCATAGAGGGGGAGAAGTGGCCCCCCGGGAAACAGGTTTTGCCTTGGCTCGTTTGGCTTTTTTCGGCATAGAGGGAAAGGAGTACATCGTTTTTTGCAGCAAATAAAACTCTAGGAAGCCGCATGACTTATGTTTTGCTAGACTTCTATGTCTTCAGAAGTCAAGTACCAAGGATCGAAATTTGCAGAACGGGGATCAACAAAGGTCTACCTTGCAGACCTCACCCTGCTAATCATGGTTGAGGTGCTTTGCTGAAACATACTGGCCGTGGTTTAAAACTAAAACCGCGAACGGGAATTAGTTTCTCCGATAACTTCGGTAGTACCATATTTGGAGTGACGATAGTTCTCAAGTATATGTGGAGACTGTTTGGTGTGCTTTATAGGCTGGGGGAACAGACATCGAAAATTGAACCTCCAGATTAGACTACACCCGCCCCAGCCATGGCGGTCACATGGCAGAAGTCATTTGTAAATTATTATGCCAGAATATACAAAATAAACAAAATAATTTTCAAGTCGTTTTAAAAAATATATATATGGTTTATTTCCATTTCTATACCTCTGTAAAAAAGCACCTTGTACTCGTATATATTTCTCTTATTAGTTAACGTTAACTTGAGCTTTTTTCCTTAGCACCACAGTGTCAAAATAAACACAATTTAATTATCTATCAGCTGGCAACTTTCAAATAAAATTAACTAATCAAGCCATGGCCAATTGGCCACATTCTTTACAAGAAACTGTTTTGAGAATGCACTAATGAAAGAGGGAAAAACTTTCATAATAGGTGCGTTTAAATCATTGATCACCATGTGATGCTCTCATACTGAGTGTTCTCTTTGTGAGGCCCACTAATTGAAATGAAAGGCAATTTTTAATCCAAAATTATTTTTAAAGATGATGTCATACATTGCGTACATAATTCGGGTATGCCATTTAGAAAAGTTAGTTTCTTTTGTGAGGTACTTTTTCAAAAGTTTAGTCTTTTGTAATACATTGTCACAAAAAGGTGGCTTTTCATAAAAAAAACAAAGTAGTCATAAAAAGGTACTATATTGTAATCATAATACACTTTTTTTGTAAAAAGTGGTGTCGTTTTCTTCAAATGTAATTTTTTGTAGAAAAGTAATCTTCATCAAAAAGGTGTTTTTTTATCATCAGAGTTTTTGTTTTTTTAAGTACTTTCCATTAAAGCTTATTTTTATTCGAGTAAAAACCTAATTTTTACAAAAAGGTACTTCTTAAGAAAAGGTGCTTTTCATCAACAAGTATTTCTTATCCATATAACGTGTGTTTTACCAAAAAGGTACTTTTCTCTAAACGTTTGTTCCTTATCAAAAATGTAATTTTTACACAAAAGATAGTTTTCTCAACAGTTTAGTTGTTATCAAAGGTAATTTTCCATAAAAAAAAATAGCATTTTCATAAAAAGTTACAATTTTGTAACTTTTTTTTATAAAAAGTTGTGTCATCTGTAATTTTTTTGTAAAAATAATTACTCTTCATAAAAAATGTGTTTTTATCATCAGTGTACTTTAAAAAAAAAAAAAGACTTTTTCATAAAGTTAATTTTTATTCTAGTAAAAAACTAATTTTTACTATTTTTTACTTATTAAGAAAATGTACTTTTCATCAACAAGGCAGTTTTTATCTATAGGGTGCTTATTACCAAACTGGGACTTTTATCAAAAAAAAAATTGTTTTTCCTGTCAAAAAGTACTTTTTACAGAAAAGGTAATTTTTTCAAAAAGCTAGTTTTCATTTAGAAAAATTAATTCGCTTAGTAAGGTACGAGTACTTTATTGTACTCTTACTTTTAATGTTTCAATCCAACAAGGTACTTTTTATAAAATATTATTATTTTTTTATAAAATTTAAACAAATTTAGTTTTTTGCAAAAATACATGATCATAAAAAGCTGCTTTTTCATAAGGAAAAATGCACTTGTTCATGAAAAGGAGCATATTTGTAACCAAGAAAGAGCTACTTTGAATAAAATGCTTTGTTATCACCAAAAAGTATTTTTTGTAAAACAATACTTTTTTATCTTGGACCAGTACTCAGGGGATAACCTCTACATATGCAGTGCATTCTACCAGAACTAGGAATATAGGTTGTGAGGAGGAGGATACAAGTACTATAAATACCCAAGGTATTTAAAAAAAATAACATATTTGTAAAGTTAATTTCTATTAGAGCAAAAAAATAATTTTTACAAAAAATAACTTTTTATATAAGTAACTTTTACCCAAATGGTACTTATATCGAAAAGATATTTTATTATCACAAGGGTTCTGTTATTCTACATTTACTCGTACTTTGTGTTGAAATGTTACTTTTAATTAAAATAGTAAGTATTGTCAAAAAGGTACTATTAATGAAATGGTACATTTTATAAAAAATGTACTTCTCATTGAAACGGCAATTTGTTTTAAACAGGTATTTTTTACTCAATAGGTGCTTTTTATTAAAAAGGTAGCTTTTATTAAAAATATGACGTTTATAGAGTAGGTAATTTTTTCAAACAGCAACTTTCGTCGTGAAGATACTTTTTCCAAAAAAGTATTTTTTCCAAAAAGGTACTTATTATCAAAAAATTTACTTTTTATCAATAACATTCTTATATCTAAAAGGTACTTTTTATCAAAAAATACCTCTTAACAAAAAGGCACGTTTATTAAAAAGGGTACTTTTTGTCAAAATAATACATTTTATCAAAAAGGTACTTTTTATCAAAAAGGTACTTTATAATAAAAAAGGTACTTTTTATCAAAAAGGTACTATTTAATAAAAAAACGTCTTTTTTATCAAAAAGTACTGTTTACAAAATCGTATTTTTTACCGCAAATGAACTTTTTATAAAAAAATTGCTTTCTTTAAAAAGGTACTTTTTTAAACAGGTAGTTTTTATCAAAAAGTTATTGTAATTAATTTTTATTTTTGGAGCTAAAGATCGTTTTGGTTTTATATAAAAATTAAACAGTATTTATTTTCGATAACAATTTCTTATCAAATTTTCAAATGACCATTTTATCATATGAAAAATTTGTTCTGGAAAGGTATATTGTTTTTACAGAAAAGTATATTTTTGTACAAAGGTACTCTCTTAAGAAAGGATTATTTAATGAAAAGGTACATTGCAATTACAGTGGAGAAGTACTCGTTTTATGACAACACAGTTGCACAATAAAAAGTACTAGAAAAGTGCACATTTTCAATAAGGTACTTTTTTTACATCAAAGTACTTTTTTTGTAAAAAAAGAAAGCTATTTTATAAAAAGATACTTTTTGGTGGTAAGATGCTTTTCAAAAAAATGTTTATTTTAAAAACTTTTTTAAAATAAAACCTCTTTTCTACGAAAAGGTAATTTTTTTCCTAAAAACGTTTTATAGAAAAGTACTTTGAAAAGTAAAGATGCTGTTTATAAAAAGGGTCTTTTTATGTAAAATATTTTTTATATAAAACTGCTTTTTTGTAAAATGTACTTTCTTACAAAACAAATTTTATAAAAAATATATATTTTTTTATATCAAAACATACTTTTTCACACAAATGTAATTTTTGAAACAGGTGCTTTTTTAAAAAGAATATTTTTTCATGATGCTTGTCTGTTTGCAGAAAAATAATTTTTTAATTTTCTCCTTATATAAAAGCATTTATACATATATGTATGTATATTATATGTATGTATGTTCCTTTCGAACATTTAGAAAACAGAACTTCTACTCAAAATTGTTTAAGAAGCGGCTGAAGAAAATACATTAAGGTAAGAGTTTATAAACCATTATGATTAAATAAAATGTTTCTAAAGACGGATTTCTTCTCTTTTTAATGAAGTACAAGTGCTTTGCTGTTGGCTGTTCTTCAATACGAGAAACATAAAACACTTGAAAATTATAATTTTTTAAACAACTTAAAAAAAGAAAACCAAAAATTCTTCTCCTGAGTTCTTTTACTTTCAACAACACTGAATTGTAGTGCAGCAGGTCAATTGTTGCACGTCTGGATCATTCAGAAAGAAATAAAGAAAAAAAAAATACGGTCATATGCTTTTAATCTTGACGAAGAAGATCAATAGCGCATTTAAAAAAAAAAGTGAAAAAATGTACATATTTTTACATATGTATGTATGTATATACTACTCGTATATAAAAATCTGTTTGTACACGCACGTTCCATATAACGAGGAAAGAACAAAAAAAAATGTATTAATAAAATCAAAGAAAAAACAAAAGATTATGAAATTGAGAAAAATTAAACAATTCAAAACTAAAGTGTTGTTTACGCGTTTTATACCACAATTTTAAACATGTTTCCTAAAATATTTAAACTGAGTCCATTAAAATAAATTTTATATAATTTAATGGATTATGATGGTTTTCCTCTTGAAATCATTTTAAATCGACAACAACAGCAAAAATAAAATTTTATAAATTTAAAACAAATAAAATTTCCATTCACTTACCCACACAACCAAATGATTCTTCTTTTAGGCCAAAATAGCCTTCTTCACATTCGCTACACTTAAGGCCCCAAACGCCGGGCTTACACTGGCATTGGCCATTGTCGGGATCACAAGTGTCCGGTCCAATGGCTCCCCATTCGTCACACGAACAGGGAGCACATTTTAGATCTATTTGAGCGAATCCTTGAGCACATTCGTCACATTTTTGGCCACCATAACGAGGCTTACACAAGCACTGGCCATCGGTGCTGTCACATACCGAACTATCAGAGCCCTCTGCAAAGCAATCGCAGGACTCACAACCCATTGAAGGATCGCCCCAAAAGCCCATTTTGCAGCGTTCACAGTGCCACCCCTCGGTATTGCCTCTGAAAAAATTAAATGCATATGCAGAAAAAATCGAATAAAAAAATTTTTTTTATATGTATATATACAATACAATCGGTCTTTCTTGAAATATCGACACTTTAAACAAAATTACAAATATTTCAAGGAAAATTTTGAACTAGATCAAGGCGATTTGTTGCTTTTTTAATGCATTTGCATTTAACTAAATTTAAAAATGATTTTATATTTTAAAAACTGTTTTATTTCGACCAGACCTGGAAAAGTTTTATTTGTTTGTTAAACTAGAAAAAAAAAATTTTAGCACGGCGAATTCATGAATTCGCCTTGCTTTTTAGCAAGCTTTATTAAGTGCCCTGCAGACAATCAAAAAAACACGTCAATCAGTGTATATGTGTGAGTGTCATGTTTTTGTCGTTTAAAAGGAGACGTACAAATAATATCGTCAATCATAATTTTTTTTTTGGCTTCGCTGCATTCATTTCTAAACATGTCATCATCGGATGATGAATTATTGCTATCTTGTGCAATTTTGTTGAAAAAAAAAACATGAAAAGAAAAAAACTATTTATGAAAAGTACTCGTAGTAATATATGAACAAAATTAAATTCAATAATCATAAACAAAATAAAATTCAATAATTATAATAAATATATGTATATGTAGTTTTTTATTTTACAAAACTGACATTTTTTATCGTCAACCACAACTAGAGACTATCAAAATAATTACACGTCAAAATAAAATATCAAAAGTTTTCGATTTTCGGCAATCAGAGCCGACAACCTATAGGTGTACCCGAAAAAGCACGACTGCACGCACACACTTAGAGCAATGATGTGTTTTTTTATCGTCTCCAGGACACTATTGCGTAGTTACCAAGGCGAATTCATACCAGGTATATGCAAGAGTAATCTATATACAACACCACAAAAAAAATAATATTTCGCAAATATCAAGGGAAAAGTATAAACATAAAAAGGAATTAAAAAAAAAAAAAGAATTAAGAACAATTTACAATAATAGACCAGCTTTTAATTATTTCGTGAAACTTTTAATTATTTCCTGAAAATTAAAGTTTCTGATCATAGAGCTTGGAAAGGTGACAATGGCCTTCCAGATTTGGAAGGATTCTGGATGATGCCTGCCGCCCAAGGTACAATACATAATTTAAAATATTGTTTAAAATTTTTTTTCTTAATTTTCTTGCAATTATTCCATTGACATCTGAAACAGATTAAAATAAAAAAAAAGTTATCAGCTGCGCTGTCAATTTCACCTGTTATGAATTCGCCTTGAACACACCTACATATTTTGTTTTTGAGAGGTGGCCGGTAGTCTGTCGTCTTGAATATATTTCATGCACAAAGTTTGAATACAAATTTTTGAAAATGTTCAAACATTTATCATTTGGACTAAAGACTATTTCCAGAAATCAAAACATAAATTAAAAAATTCTACTCGCCTTTTTTTTGGGCAAACATTATTTTAACACTTTTCTTTAAGCCGTTTTTAAGCAATTATATTATGCTTAAAGAAATTCGATAAAACAATTCAAAATACATTATTTACTTAATGTTTTTTTTTTCATAAATAAGTACTTTTAAGGGTAAATTGTATTGTTGAATTATTAAAGTTATTATAAATTTTATTTTTTTCTAAATAATTAATTTTCCTTGTTTGCTTTAAAACTTGTAAAGAAATAATATACTCACTCGCACACTATACATTGGCCAGTAAACACATCACATGGTCCACCCTCGCATTCACATGGCCGGCAAGAAGATCCCAATACGGTGGGATTGCCATAATAACCATCATCACACATTTCACAGTGGTCGCCGGTGTAGCCAGGCGGACATTGTGTGCAAATATATTCAGTGTTTTCCACCACACCATAAATGGGGTTAATGTCCATAATGGAGTAAGTTTTCAATTGGCAGCTCGGTGAAAAGTTGTTGTCCTCCACCAGTAGAGGGCAGGCACAAGGTTTACAGTCGTTTGGTGTGCCATGCAAAGGGTTGCCATAGT
This sequence comes from Thecocarcelia acutangulata, assembly GCA_914767995.1. Classification (NCBI taxonomy): domain Eukaryota; kingdom Metazoa; phylum Arthropoda; class Insecta; order Diptera; family Tachinidae; genus Thecocarcelia; species Thecocarcelia acutangulata. The sequence continues at coordinate 18,220,788 of OU612097.1, forward strand.
AGCCACGTTTACAACGTTCACATCTACAATAGATTACAAACGAGTTGAACAAATTTACTGTGGTTAGTTACTCTCCTTAGCAAAGACACTAACCCTACGTGTCATTACTATGTTGAATATCATTTCATATTCCACTTACCTTTCACCATACGTATTATGCATACAGTTTCCACAGCCACCACTTTGTAGGTCACAAGAATTAGAGTGGCCATTGCAGGGACAAGGTTTACAGCGACCCACCTCATGATGATCAGACGAGTTTTCGTACACTCTAATGTAGCCAAAATCGCACGATTCGCAGGATAGACCCGTGTAGCCGGACGGACAAACACACTGTTCTACATGGGTGGAGGGAGGACCACCCAGCTCAGAGCCGCCAGTGTAGATAATTACTCGTTCCAAATTCGTTTCCACTTGATCGGTGTGAAATGCCGCTCTCACCAACAGCGCTTCCAAATTGCTTATAACGGTCAAAAATTGCGAACGTGTCACTTCAGAGCCATGATATTCATTACGCCTGAGCCGTGTTTTAATGTCTTGCACGGCTGCTGGTACATGATACCAACCAGTTTGTTCTAAGGTGATGTTAATAGTGGCGCTAGAAGCGTGTGCAAACTCTTCATCGCCATGGGCTATTTTCAAGCCATTTTTTCCAAACAAAATAACATTGGGTCCGGAAGTGGGTTTACCCGAAGTGTCACCTCTTATGGTCACCCAATTCAGCTGTATCGTTAAACGTGAGCCGTAACTAGTCAAACGATTGCCTAAATAGCCCTGAGGTGCTTGCCAATAGATGGCTTCAACATCGGTCAAATCATACATGCCGTAACCTAGAAAATTGGTATCGGCATCCAGAGCGGGAGCAGCCATTTGAGATCTTGTTATATCTGTAATTTTCCAATCATTGAGCGTTTCAAAAGCCAACACCGATAGCTTGGCACTAAAACAGGCTGCCGGTAAGCCAGAACACCAGCAACTTGAGCAACCTTCGGTATTTTCAACAGTGAGGTCATAGAAGCCTTCTTTGCAGAGAGAGCAAGTGTCGCCCTCCACATTTGTTTTGCAATAACAAGTACCGGCACATTCGCTATCAGCCAATGTGCCACGTGAGTCACACTCACATTTAAGACACTCCTCGCCATAAAAACCTTTCGAGCACAGCTCACATTTCTCACCTTCGAAGCCTTCCTTGCACATACACGCACCTCCCTCAGCATGACATAAGCCTGTACAACCTTTGCCCATACATTCACATGGCTGGCAGGGTTCTGTCGTTAAGGCACCGAACGGTCTATAAAAGCCATTTAAACAAAATTCACATTCATTGCCCGTAGTGTTATTTCGACAATCCTGACATACTCCTCGGTCTAAAAAACTATCATACGCGCATGACTCGGCGTGATTATTGCACTGGCAAATTTCACATTCATTGGCCTCTCTCATGGTGCCATTGCGAAATTCCTTATCCTGGTACAAAGCACAGCATTGCGAACACTCATTGCCACACGTATTATGCTGACACTCACATTGCAAAGTGGACTCTAGACCGGAGAACTCCTTTTGACCCTTATATTTCTCGGCCAATTCTTTAGTTTTCTCTGCATGACCATGACAATCCAAACGGGCACTCACTCTTATTTGTTTAAGTGAGTAAAAACTGCGCTTTTCCAGAGAATGAGCATCCAGTTGCCAATAGACACTGTTGTCCAAATTTGCCGTTGAATGCATACCCTGTAAGCGTATACGTATATAACGGGCTGTTATAAAGTCCATTAACTCTTGTGTCTGCTCCATGGCTCCGGGACGATTCTTGAGCAAAGATACATGCAGTTCGCCATTTTCCAGCGGCAAAGCCTTAGAAAACTGAGTGGTGCAGATGACTTCTGTATCATTTTGAAAGACATATTTGCCATTTTGAGCCGGCAGATTATAACGCTGCCGGCAGTCCAGCTCTGAGCGGCCAAAGTACTGCCAAGAAACAAAATTCAAGCCATCCAAAGATTTTTCTAAGATCCAAGAAGCCGGACGCGGAGAATTGGCAGATTTCAGCATTACATAGAAGACTTGGTAGACCTGGAAAAGAATTTAGAAATTAAAAAATGGTCATGAATAATTTATTTAATGGGGGATTTGTTCATACATACTCGTATATGCGAGTATATGCATATAGTGAGTGATTGATGTTTTTGGAATAATTATCTCAATTGAGAGCATTTCGTGTTTATTTTCTAGAAGTGTTGCTCATTCATGTTTTTTGTAAGCTGTTCATAAATTATGAGCTTTATATTATATTTATAGAATACAAATGAGCATTTCATATAGAAAATTTGTATGAAAAGTACAGGTTGCTCATTTGTGTTCTGCAAACAACACGAGAGTGTCTTCTGATGTAGTTTGAATACGAGTAGAAGTTACAGTCTTTTTATCATTTTTAATAAGAATTTTTGAAGTTTATTATTGGAGAGAAATATAAAAACGCGTTGCCACACTATGCATAACAAAATATACTCCTAGAATAGAATTTTCCGAAATTTCTAATGTCATTGTGCATACTAGAAGAAACTGTAAAGTAGGTACCTGTGGCTATATTAAAATATTAAGCATATCGCTCCTTTATTGCAACATAGTCATATCTCAAAAAATTAGCTTTTCGAGTTAACAATGCAGAAATGTTAACAGTACTACCATTTATATTGTGCCAAAAATTTATTCAAATTGCTTTTAAACTGTTTCCTTTAGGAGATATTTCCTCATAAAATTTGTTAAGACTTGTATGGATACTAAAAATTTTAAATTCGGTGTTTTGGAAATGAGCTTTTTTGCGATATGACTATGTTGCAATAAAGGAGCGATATGTACCATTAAAGTATTGAAAAATCTTTATGACAACAAAATGAAATAGACAAGTAAAATTAAACGTTAATTTTTACATTTCATTTGCCAAAACTTGTAACCACCCTTTCAAGTATGTTTTACGTTCTTCAGCATATTCATTAGAGGAGTTTTCATTTATTCTACTGAAATTGCTTACTAAAGATCGTTAACACCATTTTTATGTTTGGATTGTGCAATAAAACAAATTGTTCATCAATAGAAATGAATGCAAATAAATATAATTACTGCACTAACGCTACCATTTATCTGACTACTATTGTAGTCATACTATACCTTGTGCTTACTGGTATTACATTTCTTTACACCTTTCAAATGTTAGAGACGTATATATGAAAAAACTTGTTTCTTGTGTTTTGACAGGTATTATAGAGCATCTTTCTTCTTTTCTTTATCTTGACAGGTATTATAGAGCATCTTTCTTTTTAATTTCTCAGCAATTTATTTAGATTGTTGGGATATAAAGTTGAATGTTTGAGATGATCTTTCAAAAATTTCCAAAGTCTACTGATGGTTAGGGTCGTTCCTATGAAATGTCGACATATAGATAGCTGGGAAACATAGAAAACAAGCTATTTATAATTTTTTATCGGTATAAATATTTTCTGTTAAAAATCATTTCTTTTCAAAAAACTTTTTATTGTTTCGTTTTCTAAGGAACTAAAAAACGGATTGAAATCGGTTTCCGAACGACATTAAACTCTGCGAAAAGGCTGATTGCAAGCTGCCGAACACCAGGAGAGATAAGCTTCTTCAAAAAGGTGATATTTGTATTTTTGCACGAGTATTTAGTGCTTTTGCAATTTTTAAATATGCAGTTCATTATTTGTAATGTAATAATTCATTTCTTGTCATTCTACTCGTAAATATTCAAATATATCGATTCTTATGTACAACATTTCAGATTTATTTGTTTTAGTTATTCTTTTTTTTTTTTTTTTTTTTTTTATTAGAAGTCACAATTTTAATATTATTTTCAAACAAAATTTTTGACCAAACCTGAAAACCGGGAAATATATAAACTAATGCGGTAGTACAAGTTTATGAAAAATGTCTCAATCCTTATACTTGTCAGATTGTGGCAAGAAAAATTGAGACAATGAAACTACCTTGTATTTTTTATATCATGATCACCACTTCCCATTTCCCAAAATTATATTTTTTATATCATGGTTACAAAAATAAAATAAAATTAATGCTGAAACTATTTGATAACTTTTGAAATTTCTCAAAAACTGCTGTTAACGCTTTGCCAACAAATTTATATTATTACAAATTTTAATTAAAAACATTCATTTACATTTTATGGACCTTTTTTCATTTCAGCTTTTTGTTTGGCGATTTTCGTTTTATTTGCTGCACTGTGTTTAACTTTTGCTTAATTCCCACATCTGAATTCAGTTGCATTAAATTATGTTGGCAGCGAAAAAATCTCATGTTTTCAGATAATACTTATTTTGAGTTTGTGTGTTTTGCACAAATCTTATCTCTTAAAATTTCATAAAATATTTAATCAAACAAGTGAAAAAAATCACACTGAACACGTCTTATTTAAACGTTATCGCGTCTTGAATGAATTACAATAATTTTTGTGTTGAGTGCAGTTGATTTGAATACAGTGCGAGATAAACATGAAATAGTTTTATAAAAATATGCAGAGTTTTTAACCAAATGAGGCAGTTTTAAATTATTTAAAATAAATATAAAATAAAATAATCGATACCAATTAAAAATTATAAAAAGCTTGTTTTCTATGTTTCCCAGCTATCTATATGTCGACATTTCATAGGAGCTACCCTAATAATCAGTAGACTTTGGAAATTTTTTAAATTTTATATCCCAACAATGTAAATAAATTGTTGAGAATTTAAAATCAAAACAAGCTATTTATTATTTTTTGTTGGTATCAATGTTAGAAGCTAAAATGGTGAATGAAAAACTCAATTGTTTAAATAAAATATTCTTTATAAAACTTTATTATAACTTGATATTTAATTATTTGATCTTGTTTAGCTAAATATTTGTTATTTTTGCAGCTAAAGATCGGTTTTTGAAATAATAATATCCTTATTTCTTTTTAAAAACTTCTCTGCTTCATTTACTCTCTCAATCACAAATCTATCTCTACTTGTTAAAGTCATTTTATTCAAACGATTAGCAATAACTTATGTAAACCTGTTTCTAGCCATTTCCTGGTCTTCCTTGTTATCTAATGTTTGAACAAAATCTTCACCCTCACTTATAATTTTCAAAATCGGAAAATCTTTCTTTCTAACTGGCAAAGCAAATTTCTGTCCAAGTGAAAGAACCCATTCTATATCCTTTGGAAAATTTAGAGTTTCTTTAGCTGCAAAAATAAGAAATATTCACTTTATTATAACTAATTAAAAATATGTGGGAATAATTGTAAATTAAAACTCAACAAAACATAGAAATAGGTAAGGTTAGTTTTAACAGGTCGCCAGCCATTGAAAAGCCAGCCCACTTGGTTCCAATTTGGTCCTGTTGTATTGTCTAAGTGCGATATGTTGTTCAACAGATCAACATTTCACTGGCCCCCCTCAGAAACTATGCGAGAAGTGGATGAAAGAGCCCAGACCACATACATTACATTCCGATATCTCTGCTAAATCATGCAGCATCGGTCTGCCTAGATATAAGGCCCTTATATGAGAAAGAGCTGGACACTGACAAAGGTAGTGCTCTACACTATATACTTCTACAGAAATCATTAAATGAAAGATTTAATCTTCTGGCATGCCTCCCTATGTGGTAATGTCCCGTCAGGACAGCAACGCAACCTCCATCGAGCAAAATGGGATATATATAGATAAAAGAAATAGATTTACTTTAGGAGTAATATGAAGTCATATTTAGTTTAAAAAAAAAAACTTAAAAAACCGGTTCGATATCAAATTTCAAAATTTTTTTAGATTTTTTTTAAGCCTTTGTTTTTATTTACTAAATCTTCAAAATAAACTAACAATAAGTATTAAAATCTTAATACTAAATTTAAAATGAAAAAAAAGGTTAGATTGTTTAAGCTTTTTCTTAAACAATCTATGTAATCAGATAATTATCCGTATAACGCGTTCCGATTTTTTTTTTTTTTTGAATTTCCCAAAATCGGCTTCAGGAATCGCCAAAACCGCCGGGAATAATACGGCAGCTCAATTTTTCACACTAACCCTGCAGAAATCGAGACTACTCCTTACATGCGTGTAAAGAGTACTCCACAAGGGATCAGGACTAGTTCAAAAGAAATCCAAATATATGGGAAAAACATGCTCCATTTTACATTACAATGTCCTAGGAGAGGACCATGTAATCCAAAAAAACATTACATCAGACTAATCCAAAAACTAGTCCAAGTAACTACTCCACAAATTATTAACACAGAGTTAGTCTTGAAATTACTTCATGCCACTACTCCATGGATTACCACAGAAAACTAGTTTGGAAACCATTTTTAAATTACTCTGATGTGAATACTCCATGGAATACCACAAGAGACTACTTTGAAAACTATAATTTTGTAAAAATTTTTAGAGCACTTTTAAGGTGTTTTCGCAAAAAAAAAAATCAAATGAAATATAATCACAAAATTTTTGGTATAAATTTTTTTCATATTTCTAATATTATATGATGATGGGTTGGTATCATTCGTCTAGCTCGAGTTCAAGAAATATTTTTATTTATAATTATAACAATAATTGCCGCGATCAATAACTCTCGATCAAAGAAGACAGGAAAAAATAATTGAATACACTAAAGCTGGGGGACAACTAGCTGTTTCACAGTCGCTACACTGCTCATGAGCACCCACTAGGACTCGAACTCAGTACCATGTAAGCATGATATATTTTCAATACGGCCGCTTAACCAACTCAGCCACTGAGCCCTTATTTATTTTTTCGTCTATATTTGTCTCATACATTTTTTTCTTCATTTGCTAAAAGACTATTATAAACAAAAACATAAAACATAAAAATATAAATAAATAATTGCAAACATAACAATTATATTCTAGAATATACCTGGACTTATGGAATTCAACTTTGGGGACCTACTAGTAACTCAAACCTTGAAATCCTTCCAAGATTCCAGATAAAAATATTAAGAACACTAACTAGGGCTCCATGTTTTGTGAATAATAGAAATATTCATCGTGACCTTAAAATACCCATGGTTAAAGATGAAATTAACAAATCCTGTGACAGATATTTATTTATTAATAATAATAAAAACAAATCATTCGGCTTGTCAGAAAACACACTAAACAAAACATGGCGTAGCAGTATTACCATAGTTGTATTTTTTTAATAATGTGTTGCGAGTATTGTAAAATATCTTTTTTTTCGTTATCATGGTCCATGTTTGCATTACATCGGACTAAGTATGTTGTAACTACTCCTTTTTATTGAAAACGCATCATGTACTCCAATAATTTCTGCAGGGAAATGGAATGTCCGTTTATAGTTCAGACAAATCGCGCACCGATTACTAAAAACCCGTTTCCGATTCGGTTGGTAAAGCTGTTCCGAGTTTTTTGGGAGTTCTGAAATATGATTCATAACTGAACAAAATCGCAAGAAAAACGTTTACCACAGAACGCTGAACTTTTAAATACAACAATTTGGAGACGCTGTTGTGGCGTGAGTCTTTCCATGACGTGTTGTCAAATAAGTCAAGGCGTGTTCTATCAAAAATAGCCTATTGAAAACCAAACCTCATAATGAATCGCCCGATATATGATTTAAGCTAGCTTTTGGCACCTGATTTTGGAATATTACATCATGAAATATGATTTGTCATATAACGTGACATAAAATACTATATGCATTTTACACCATCTTAAACATGATTATGTACATACTAGTGAGCTATAAAATATAAAAACATTTACCATTTAACATAATATTTGAATTATTTTCTTAAACAAACACAATGTATGTTGAAAAGAATCTAAGTTTTAAATGACCTGCTTTAAAAAATGTTACGCCTTTCAAGCATAAAAACGTTTCACACGCTTCATTGATATATGTACAATGTAATACATACATACACGTGAATGTATGTAACTGAGAAAAATATTTAAAAAATAATAATTTGTGTGACTCTGAGTCAATTATTTTGACACTTACAAATGCAGTGAAGTCAATTTTTAAGCGGCAATTTATTTGTACCAAACAAACCATTTTGATTGAGAGCAGAACAAAAAGTTATTTCATACAATAAATTTAAATGAAAAAGATTTATTATAAGAAAAATACAAGTGATTGCCACAAATGGGCAGAAAATTGTACAAAAAACAGTTCATATAGAATATTTTAATGAAAATTTAATTATTTGTTATTAGTCGAAATTTACTTAACGTTTAACAAAATCTTATCAGCCGGAATTGAATTCGTTTTTTGGATCACTAGAAAATGGCAAACCAAAAATCAATTCCAATTTTCCATAACAAATTATATAAAACTGAGACCCAAATATCTTTAATTTTTTTACATGTATCCACCAAATATTTTAGATTTCAGTCCAAACCTCAAACATAGATGTACAACTTAACAAAACAAGGTGTTTAATATGCTGCAGAAAACAATCGAGTTTTAATTGTTTATAAGGATTATAATATTTGGTTCTCGTTTAGCTTTACAGCTAAGGGACAGCATCATAAGATGTTTTACGTGGGTTCCTGCCCTGACGGCCCAACCCCACAGTGATTCTCTCACAAGGCGAAAAAAAAAACGTTCACCCGGGCGCACCCATGCATGACAAATTGTCACGCATGACCATGCATGAAAGCGGAGCTTTCCTAAAACTCCTTCCGATCTCAGGGTCATGGCACCCGGTTGCAGTGCAACTCCACACCGAGTTCGAAAACTCTCTCCGCATTTGGGTATTAAACCACAACCACCACGTTGCCCCCGAAAGTCCTCAGCCATAGCCGGGCGAGAACAATGTTTCCGGGGCTCCCGGCTCCTATGGTACCAGAAAATAATAGCCTCTGGTCAGACTATCGCAGCCCTAAAAAGGGCTGCTACAGTTTTAAACCCCAAACGGTTCGAGAAACTGCTAGCCCCCCAGCTAAGGGACAGTTGTGGAAAAGATTTACATCAGCACCTGCCTTGCGGCCTTATCTGATGATGGACCAGTTTCACGGAGTGAATTATTCACGATTCATTAGCGCCCCCGTGTGGCTTACCAGGCTCACACAAGTAGCAATTCTTGTCATATATTTGTAGCCATATGAGCAGCTTCTTGTTGAGGAGTTCAGGCCTTCTAATCCCTCCTGTATGCAATTTCCCAGCAATCAATGGCGGACAAGGCTTAATGATTTGGTAGGCCGAAGCCCACTAGCAGCATCAGCCCTTAAACTAACTCACCCGTCAACCATCACCACTGGTTCCTTACAGTACAGGTATCTGTTGTATAGGCAACAGATCCTCGGGAGGTTGTTAGTCCCCGAAAAAAAGCCACGCCAAACAATTATCAAGGATACGAACCCTCCGTTCCTGCGTTTTAAGTTTCAACCACAGGCTGAATGTTTCAGCCAAAGTAGGCACCTCAACCATGATCAGCCCGGATTGAACTGCAAGCAGAACTATCAAGGGGCCATGCTGATCCCTGTTCTGTCAATTTAAAACCTTGGTAAGGGCTTCGGAAGCCAACACAACATAAGTCAAGTGGCTTCCTAGAATTTTATTTGCTACAACAACTCCTCTTTTCCCCGAAAAACAGAGTGCCCTAGGTAGGAATACGCCAAGGCAAACCCTGTTCCCCAGGGGAACAGCTAAGGGACAAAACACTTCAGCACATTAACGACATAGAACCTCAATTTTGCCTCAGCGTCACCGAATACTTAGACCATCAGATGGAGGTGTTCCGCCGAAGTCGCGGCAGCCATTTGACCGACATTTTGTTCCATGCATAATTGAAGCATACCAATATTATCATAATAATAATAATAAAAAGACATGACAATAATTCCTAAATAATTTGCGTTTTGTTCTAAACTAACATACGCCCTTAAAATTGCACCACCCTTTACTTCAAAGAACTATCTCGCTTTTCCTCTTCTAATTCTTCTTCAGGCAATCACAAAGTGACCTTATAACGACAAACGTTAGCTGGACGACTAAAGTTACACTTGGAACACCAGCGATCTGCCTACCTAACCTAACCAATCAAGTAACATTAACATTAAATTTAGTTATATTTTTACACAGTTCGTAATTTTTTTTTTTTTTTTAGGCAATTTTATGGTCACGGCAGCACTGGCTGTTGCATAATAGAAACGAAGGCATCTGTAAGAACTACAATATATAGAATAGAATTACAATAAATATAACACCAAGGAACACCACATGTATTTTGCTGGTAGAAATTACGTAATGTTGTTGAAACCTGCGCCTCTTTAGATGGCAAATACAACAAAGTACTCGTATATATGTTTTCTCAGAATTACTCGTATGTAGCTTGTCAAACAAAATTTTGAAAATCTTTCGGAACGTAATCAAAAGCCAGCTGTGCTTACACAACTACCTGGTAAAACTTCTCTTAGCTAAAACTATCATAAAGTTTGTATAAAAAAATATCAAATTACAATTAGTAGCAACAGATGTCAATGCCCTTGGCATTACCCTGTGGTGGTTTTCTATTTCATTGATTCATATTTGTAACACTAAGCACAACACTGCAACCACTGATTCTCCATTAATCTGTTGACAGCGGTGTAAATACAATTTTTCATTAGTTTTAAATCAATATAAAAAATAGTTTTTGATCAAACCGTTTTTTTTTTTTCTTCTTAATAATTCTTTGACAACATCAAGTAAACGAATCAGTGAACAAAAGTCATAAATCTTTTCACACCCAAACACTCTTCGCACACAAAACAAACATGACATTCAAAACCATGTACGACGTACGAGGTGCATGTTGACTAGATTAGAAATAAAAACTAATAAAATCGATAACTGAGCTGGAAATAAAGAAAAACCTGACGCCTTTAAGTTGAAATCCGTAAGCAAAAAAAAGAAAAAAAAAATAAAATCAAATCTTTATCAATAAATAGAGATCAAAAGTCAAACATGGCGGGAAAATCAACAAAACAAAAAGAAAAACTTTAAGAATAAATAAGTGTTACAGTGACATATGGGCTTGTTGTTAAATATTCAGTTGCTTGTTAACTTTAAATATTTGCCCTCCCAAAATTATTGAACGATTAAAATTAAAATGAAAAGTTTAAAGACAACAACTTTCTCAGCAAACATTTTATTCTACCGCTTGCAATGATTCTAAAAGTTCTGGCACTGCCAGAAATGTGATCACATTTTAATCTTGAAAACCTATTTTGACATCAGGTGGCGCCAACACTACTTTACACTCAAACAACTTTTTCCATCTCAAGCAACTTGTCTGTAAGACTTTTAACTTGAAGTCGTCGTTGAAAGGAGGGTGGCAGCTAAAAGCAAAATTTTACTAGTTTTGCCAATTAATTGAAGTTTTAATGTTTGCAACTTGTTGTTTTAGCAGACTTTTATGCAAAACCATTAGATTTGTTAATGCATTTTTGCTTTTGCTCGCGGTTGATTTCAATTACCGTCATTTATTAAAATAAATTGAATTTTAAATTCTTGTAAATTCTTGTTAAACTTAAGTAAAAGAATTTTAAACAAACAAAACACTTGGTGCTGCTGTTGACAATAAATTGTTGGCCTTCAAGTTGAAAAATATTCAAAATTACTGAGTTGGACACTTGAAAATTAAGCAAATAACTGGTGTTGAAATTTTCCACATTTTAGCGGAAAATTAATGAAGAACAGTTGTTGGCAATAAGCTACCAAAAGTGGTGGCAAAAATGTGGAAGTAAAATTAAGAGCAAATAAAAAAAATATTCAAAATGTTGCTCAAGAAAATAAATAAAATTTCGAAATTATAAAAAAAGTTTCCTCAAGAATATAATGAAGCTGATTGCATTAACATTTGTGTAAGATTGTAAACATTCCATAGAAAAATATACTAAAATAATTAAATAAAAAACCAAAAACTGCAAAAAGCCTTTAAGCTTGAATAATTACACAATATTAAGAAGAAAAAAGGGCCGAAATAATGAAATAATAAGCATTTATGTACATATATATTTTACTATTCATTCTATGTACATACATAATTTTACTATTCATTCCAATTTTGATTTTATTTTTGCTCTACTGTAACAAACAGCTGAATATTTTCACGGAATAAGTAATTGTAAAATATTTGCTACAGAAATGAATGTCACAGAATGACAACAGAAAGTAAGAACTAATGAGGCCCTAATTCTGCCTTTACTTTTTAATTTTGTTATATGTACTTATATATATTTTAGTTTGATGTGCCATGAAAGCGTGTATGTGTGTACGTATGAGTAAACATGTTCGTATTTCTTCCTATAAACAATAACTCATACGACATGGGTTGCGAGAGTTACAAGCTTCCAAAAATAACAACATATAATGAAGCTAATATAAACGACTTAATAACCGCTCCAGTCGTGTGGATACCAGCTATTAAGCCAATAAAACGTTGAAAAGTGCTACTGCGTTGCACGAAAACCGCACAAACTCGGAAACAAAAGTTTTACAAAATCGGCAAAAAGTGCTAAAAATCTATAAAAACCCCTGCAAAAATCACAAGGAATTGGTAATAATCAACAAAAAAATTATTAGTCATATACAAGTAACTAAGTTTAAAATGTCCGCTAAAAGTTCAGGTATACATTCTGCGGCAGAAACGTGCACCGGTTGCAAACCGGTTCTTAGTTTTTTTTTATAATTATAAAAGTCTTCGACTTTAGGAATCATCAAAATCTGCTCCCTTCATTGGAGCAATCCTGGAAGCAATATTTAAATTTTCTTAAAATCGACTTCATGAATCGAAAAAATCTGCTCACTTCCCCGGAATAATGGTGAAAGCATTTATTCAATACACGCTGAAGTGAATAACCGTTAAAAGTTCAGATACACGTTCCATGAAAAAAAAACGCATCGAATATGAAAACCCAGTTTTGAACTTTTAGATCATTTGTAAAATCAACTTTAGAAACTGCCAAAATCCCCCAACCCTTTTCGCACTAAATGCACGGGCCGTTAACAGTTCACATACGAGTACACGGCAAAAACGTGCATCGAATATGAAAGACTGATTCCGAAAGTGTTTCGATTTTTTATTTGAATTCTCAAAATCGGCGTCGGCAATCGAGTTTCAATCAACAAATGCAGTTCTCTGATTCATTCTGCAACTAACAGCTTGGCTAATAATACCAAGTGCAGAAAGTACTCATACTTATCATTTTTCTACTTTGCAGCTCAAGTGCGCGTAAAATGCTTTTATTCTCAATTTTAACTTAATTTTTTTTATATTTTATATATTTATTTCTGAATTTAATTCCTATTGAACGCAAATAATACCACGCTTTTAACGAAATTGTTTAAATTCAATTTCAACAGTTTTATGTTCCTAACATTTTTACTTAAAAGACATGTAACAATCACATTTATTTTATTTTTGAACACTGACTACCGGTTACTTAATCTACTCGATTGTAAAATGGCCAAATTTGGTCAAACTTAATGATTCAATTATCCCGCAAGAAACCATTTTTCAAACAAAAGCCTTATTTGGATTAAAACCAAAAAGCCAAAAAAAAAAAACAAAGAAAATAAAAATATAAAAAAGTACAAACCTCAAGCCGAAATATACTTATAAACTAAAAATAAAAACATTATTAAACCACAACGAACATGTCCAACAAACACTAAGGTTTGATTGCAAAGTGAGCGTGATTTGAAATTAAACATTTTCTCAAACGATAAACATTCGTTTGACCCTGATTTGAATTCAAATTGACAAACTTATGTGCTGTTCATAGAACACAGACGAACAACTCGTCTAGAAAATGTGTATGAAAGTTTTTTAATTTTTTGAGTGATTTCCATATAAAACTTTTTAGATAAGTACTCGTCTGTGTTCTCTGGACAGCACATTAGTATTCTCAACAAAAAGGGGAAATTATTTTCAAATTGAGATATTTATTTATTCTCAACTTGCTTTCAAATGTAGTTCTCAAATGTTTTTCAAATAAGGATTAAGGAGTGGAACACAATTAAAAACTAATTTTTGTTTTACAAATACGGATTTTGATTGATCTGTTTTAATTTTAGTTCTCTATCATTATTAATTTTATTATTATTTTTCTTAATCTTGAAATTTTTGACAGGACGAAGACAATCTCATTATTTGTTATTATGTCGTGTTTTTATGTTCTTTTCATGCGTTTTTACTTATTAAAAAAAAGGTTTTTTTTTTTGCTAACATTTATTTCCATATTTCTCGCAAACAAATCACATTTATTAATCGTTTCTTGAATTTTTAAGAATTTTTTTTATTTTTTAAATTCTCAGCAATTTATTTGGATTGTTGGGATATAAAGTTGAATGTTTGAGAATATCTTTCAAAAATTTCCAAAGTCTACTGATGATTAGGGTAGTTCCTATGAAATGTCGACATATAGATAGCTGGGAAACATAAAAACAAGCTATTTATAATTTTTTACTGCTATAAATGTTAGAAGCTTAAATAGCGAATAAAAAACTTAATTGTTGGAATGGAAAATTTTTAAAATTTTTTCAGCAAGTGTTCACACATTTGTTTTAAGCTTGATATTAACACTCGAATCAAATTGCCAAACTGTTGAGTATTAAATGCTTATATTCAAATGATTTTTAATTTGAATTCAAATGTTAAAATCAAACCATTGAAAAATATTTGAAAATTATGTTTGATGTCAAATGATGAAATCATTTTGTAGCAAAGGTTTGATTTTGTGTTTGTTGGGTGGCGAAGAAAACTTTGGTGCAAATAAAGCTTTAAATATATTTCAAAAATTGCTTCTTTTATTTTTGTCATTTTGTTACAACAATAATTTGCTGCAAGTTAATGTTTAACTTTACGCAACAAATATAAATTGACAGCTTTTTTTTTTCTTTTGAGAAGAATACAAGACTGCCAGCTGGATGGAGTGGGAGGGGAAGGCTTAATTTGAACAAGTTTCTTATTATAATTGCCTAGCCAACAATTTGATTTATCCTGAAGCACATAATTGTTATAAAACAAATTTTGTAACAAGAACTATCTAGTTAACTGTTTGAGTGACACTCAACAGATTAAAGTTGCTCTTTTCTTAGCTTTTTATATATACATAAATAATAAAAAATCAATTACCAAATCTATAAATCTATGATTGGCCACAGCAATATACGAGTACTCGTACATTCATATTTTGCCATTTTACACATGTCATCATTTCATTCTTCATTTAAAAACCTGAGAATATGTCTAAAAATCGTTAAAATTATTGTTTAATTATTTCTGCCATAAATCAATCCTGACTGTCGAAATCATTGAATTAATGGTCAAATTTAGTTGATGGACTCCGAAAAAAATGCCATGTTTTCTTAATGACTCATTTCCTTGCTGTCTCTCAATCGGTGTTTTTTTCAATCATTTGTATGCAAAGAGTAATTTGGGGTCTTGCTTTTTATTTTTCCATTTCAATTGTTGACAATCATATGACATGTTACACATGTCATTTTGTTTTCTTTGTATTTATTTATTTATTTTTGCATTTCGAACACATGGTTGTACACTTCGTTGAGGCGGGAAAAAGTATATGTATATAGAAGTGCTAGTGTGAGTGCGTTTGTAGTTTTATTTTTTACTTGGCAACTTTTTTTTATTAATAAAAGCAGTTTTCAACCTTCCCATCAGAGAACAACTTTGGGTGATTGCAAAAAAATCATACTTGCTCAACACCATTTCGTGTAAATACGATTTTGTATTCAGCCGCACAAATACGCAGTTGATTTTTAATTAGTAAACATGTGAGTAAAACCTTCGGTAATCTTCGTGGTTAAATATAAATGAATGCACATATAGTTCGGCATTCATTGCTCGTACTTGAAATTTTGTTTTGGAAGAAAGAAAAGTTAACAAAAATCAATGCAGTGATGTATTCAGCAGTTCAGAAAGAAAAAAAATCAAAGGGAAATACGCATGCATACAAAATACGTATGTAAATATGTTTAAAATTTGCTTACACATCACACAACCGAAGCAACATCTAGCGTTTACCCGATTTTATTCAGCACTAAAACGGACGCGCAATATTTACAAAGCGAGTTGATTTTACTCAGCATTGAGCTTTGTTGCTTGATTTTTGCTGACTACAAATTTAGAATGTTTAGAACATGAGTTGATTTTACTCTGCGTTGAACTTTGTTGTCTGATCAACCAAAAACTTGATTTTTGGTTATCACTGCTTAGTGTTCACACTTTGGTCTGAGTCTTGAAAAACACACTTCGAAGTCTTGCTAGGTATAAGCGTATTCTTCAAATCATTTAAATATATTTATACAGGGTGTTCCAGAACTAAACGTTAAACCGGAACAGGGTGACAAGATTGATTGTAACCATCACGAGACAAATCAGAAAAATGTCTAGAACAAAGCGATGCATATTTGAATGCCTTTGAGCTGACGCAGAGAATGGATCAATTCGTTCTTGAAGATAAGGAAAGGGGTTGAATCAGATGGGGGATATCCATGAACAGGTGGTACTTGTACAGGTAGAGCTTATTTTTTGTGTTTTGACACGTATTATTGGAGCATTTTTCTTTTTAAATTCTCAATAATTTATTTACATTGTTCGAATATAAAGTTAAATGTTTGAGAATATCTTTCAAAAATTTGCAAAGTCTACTGGTGATTAGAAGCTAATATAGTGAATAAAACTCAACTGTTTGAGTATATATAAAAATTATAAATCAAATATAAATCCAACGTTCAAACTCATTTTGATACTTTACATGAAAATTCAACCAAATAATGGTTGTCCAAACTAGTTTGGACAAGTCTAAAAACATTTTATTCAATTCAAGCACCTATATATTTTTTTCTGATTTTTCTCATGAAGGTTACAATTAATCTTATCACCTTGTTTCGGGTTGAGTTCTATGACACTTTTTATATATAAATAAAATTAATGAGAGTTCCTTAAGATAAGTAATTTAAAAGTATTGGAACATGTACTGTTTCAGAAATTTAAACAAATAAAATATATAAAGCATTGAGTCTTACATTGCTCACTTTATTAACTGCTAATACATTGTTACGAATTTGTATCATTTCTAACCCATTGTGCAGCCAATGATACACGCACATTCACACAAACAAGATAAAACTAAAACACAAGCAAACAACCATGCATGATTTAAAAAAAGCGAAATTCTAAATAAATCTGCTACTAATGGTTTTATTGTTTTTGTTGCATTCTTGATATTGTGTTCTTATTGTTTGTTGTTTTTGCGTTCTTATTGTTTCGCAAACATGTGTGAATGCGTGTGCATTTGCGTAAGAATTATATTTGTATATTTGAGCCTGGAATTGTCAATAACTAGCAAGTTCTTAATGGTTGTAGAAGGTAAGAAAGACGTAAAAATAGCAGGCAGATGTTCAGCAGAGTTGGAGGTTAATTTTAAACGTTGTACAAGACAATAGAGCTGTGCCAGGTCGTTGATTTTAGTGACCGTTCATTCATTTCCTTCACTTTGAGCGAATGGCACCAAAACTGAAATGTGTCGGTCATTAATCAAAACAGTTCACAAATCGCACACAAACAAAGGTAGAAAATAAACAAGTATATGATAAAATAATTATGGTTTCAAATAGTAAAAATAATTTTAAAAACTATTTAGGTATGAATTTTGATTACATACTGGTCCACAGCAAACATTTTGTATAGCAAATTTATCCATAACTTGAATTTTCCATTACAGCTTTATTCATAGCAAACATTTTCTGTAGGAAATTTAGCGATTGCAAAATGTTCTATAAAAAATGTATTGACAGCAAAATTTTTCTATAACAACGGACTGATCCAAAAACTATTATATATACATATATATATATATATATATATATATATATATATATATATATATATATATATATATATATATATATATATATATATATATATATATATATATATATATATATATATATATATATATATATATATATATATATATATATATATATATATATATATATATATATATATATATATATATATATATATATATATATATATATATATATATATATGTATATGTAACCCAATAAAACTCAAAAAAAATATATATATACATATATATTTTTTTTTTTGTAAAATATCTATTGGCAGTTAAACTATTTTTTTAAATGTATGATCAAAAATTATATCTATGTTTATCCCTAGGGAAAAATTTGTTTATATTTTTTTAAGAATTTCGTGTTTCTTTACAATTGTGTACTTGTTTGCGTTTAGTGATTATGGCCACCGTGATTCCACAAATAATTTACATATTATTAAATTGTTACATATTTTTCATGAATCGTTTCTCAGCCGCTATTTTTTTATTATCCACCTCGTAGCTATTGTTAAGGTATTTTGTTGCCGTCATTCAGCATGTTATTACAAATGTCAAAAAAGCCTAAAATTAAGCGAAATAAAAGCAGTAACAATAGTGCTGTCAAAATAATCATCGCTATGTTTATTCTGTGAAAAGATTAACTAAATTTTGCACACTCATATAGCCAAGGATAAAAGTAAAAAGTTTGGCGCCTTAAATAAGGCCTCTTTGTCTTGAAAGCAGTTCTGGTAATATAACAAGGTTACTGAAATACAGAAAATTAACTATTCCGATATCGGTACATAGATATCCGAGACTAGTTAGACTATCTAAACCGATTTTTCTATTAATTTAATTTAATTTAATATATTTTTTTTTTTTTTTTGTTTTTTTTTTTTTGGCTTAATATAAAAGGAGGTTACTAAAATACAGAAATTGAAAATTTCTGATATCGGTCCATATATGTATATTCGAGTATATATAGTGGAAGCTTGTAATACTATATATTTACGTGACTATCGTGAAGAGTATTTTAGATTCGGCATAGCCGAATATACTACACTGTTGTTTTTTTTTCATTAAACCGGTTTTAACCATTATCTTTAATTCATTTCCCACTAGCCTCGGTAGTAGAGTATACACTTCTAGCAACTCCCTTTAGGAAGCAAAAGGGCTTCAATATGAAGGCCCTTTAGGTTAACCGCTTGCAATGTTTTTTTTTCTCAAACAGTTCGAACATATGTTGACAACAAAAGCAAAAACAATCTAATAACATTTTAAAATAAATGTTTTGTTAATTTATTTATTTCTTTTCTTTTTTATTTGTTATTTTACCGGCCGGCTTAGTTTTATTTTATTTTCTTTTTATTTCACATGTTGACGTAGTTGCTTTTGTGATGAGTGAGCTGTTTTCTGGGTATTTTTATTGTTGTTTAAATTTTTATGTTTATGGCCTGCTTGCACTGTGGGGCTGTCTATTTTTGGGCGTCTTTGTTTTCATTCGTAAAAACTATAATTTAATGCTGCAGACACCACAAAACTGGCTGGCAATGAGTGAGTACAACGTGTAAAAAAGTGGGCGCTTAAAAATAAGTAATTTGCAGACAAATTTTTTAAGGCAAATTATGGCTTCAAACAAAACAAAAAACAGTAATTTTTTTCAGGAAAAAATGTTGTAATATGAATATGAAATTTTGGTTAAACCAAAATATTACGAAACAATTGCAAATAAAATTGCATGTCACGTTATTTATATCGGGCGGTTAAATTTTAAGGGCCGGTGTTGTATGTGAACCACACCTAAACGTCAAGTTTTTTTCAGCATGTCATTCAACATTTCTCAATTTCAGACTAGTTCAATTTTAATCCTGGAAAGATACACAATCGAGAAACGCGTTAAAGTTATTTGGGCGCTCAAATCATAATGCATATCGTAAACTTCGTGATTTTTTCGGGCAATTTAATCATCCAAATGTGCGTACAGTCGGAAAAATCGTGCAAAATTTTGAGCAAACCGGGTCTGTAAAATATTTGAAAACACCAGTACACAGTGTTGCCATAAAAGTTTGTAAGAAAATCAGAAAAAAAATTTCTTAATTTAAGGTAAAAAAGTCTTAAAATGTTTTGCTACTGACTTTTCTAACACCAAATAGTTATTTAAAGAGATGATTAGTTTAGAAATACAAGAACATAGACAAATTTTTAGTTTTCTTTTCGAATGGAGAAATATAGGGTGTCTCAGTAAATATAGTTTTGTTATATTATTGTGCAAGTAAAAACTCCAAAATTTGGCAGTCACTGTGTTGAATTCTAATATTGCACATAAAGGTGATTATGCGCTATGGTTGGGAAAATAAGCAGCAAAAATTTGGACAGTGACAGTAGGGTATCCAACTCTATTGATTCACTGGAGCATCGACGCAGTGTGGGGTGCGTTACTCTGTTCTATCGTTACTACAATGTAATGACGAGATTAGGGATCTTGTTCCCAAAGCGTGCAAATTTTTACGTAGCACGCGTTCATCGTCCAGAGCTCATCCATTTGTGGTTGATTGCCCGGGGAATCTTACCACGCATTACAGAGAGAATTCGTTATTCAGCCGTACGCTTCGTCTGTGGAACAAGTTGCCTGCAGACATGTGTCCTCTTTGTTATAACGTTGGAAAGTTCAAGTCAAATGTTTACAAACAGTACTCCCTCTTTCCCCCTCCTCACAACCTATTTTCCTAGTTCTGGTACAATGCACTGCATATGTAGGGCCCATCCCCTGAGTACTGGTCCTAAAAAAAAAAAAAAAAATTGTGCTGAGACAAGTCGTCTCTTATGAAGCACATTTCTTTCCGAATGGGTTCATGAATACTCCTACACCAAGTTGTTCACAAACCCACCAATGCTTCAAAACATACTTATGTAATCAATGAGAAACAAATGCGCCTTTCACGAGCAATTGCTCGGTATGGATTTTGGCTGCACGGAGTGTTTGGACTTCACATGTTTGAAGGTGATGAAGGAAATCGCAGTCAACGATTGTCAACGAACATGACAAGGAGTTCTTGTAGCGTCAACTGGATAATAATAAAAAATAATAAAATTACAATTCTTTTAAAAAAGTACGTGTTTTATGATTGAATTGAAAAGTGCTCTATTATGAAGACACCCTTTATATGCACGTATATGTAACTATATACACATACAAGTATGTATATATGTATGCATGTATGTAAAAGGTGTCCTAAATTGATGTACGAGTATCAGCGGTCAGTGAAAATTGTTACATTGAGATGATCCGATCCTTATTGTGGCGTGATATTTGTGATTTATACGTAGAGGAATGTCCTTGTTTCAGCAGGATGGTGCCACTTGTCGAACAGCAAGGGAAACAATGGATCTTATAAAATAAGAGTTCGAAAATTGCATTATTATTCGTAAAGGAGTAGATCGTGCGATTTGAAATCTTTAGATTATTTTGTGCGGTTTTTCTGAAATTGAAATGAAAGTATACAGCAATAGTCCCACCGTGATATTTATGACTTGTGGGTACAGAAATGACCTTGTTTCAACAGGATGGTGCAAGGGAAACAATGGATCTTCTGAAAGAAAAGTTCGAAAATTGCATTATTATTCGTAGAGTAGATCGTGCGATTTGAAATCTTTAGGTTATTTTGTACGGTTTTTCTGAAATCGAAAGTATGCATCAATAGTCCCACCGTGATATTTATGATTTGTAGGTACAGAAATGTTCTTGTTTCAACAGGATGGTGCCACTTGTCACACAGCAAGGGAAACAATGGATTTTTTAAAGAATACTTCGAAAATTGCATTATTATTCGTACAGGAGTAGATCGTGCAAATTCGTAGCAATATTTTAGTATTTTTATTCGATATGATTTGAGTTTCATGCAATTAAAGAAGCAATAATTCAGACACTCTTTATTAGAATACTAAATATAAAAATCTTAATTTTGAGAGGAAAATCTTCAGATCTTATTTTGCATGAAAAAACATAAAAATTAAGGTAAAATCTTCATTCTGGCAACGCTGCCAGTACATGCTCCTACAATTGCACCTCTCAATTCAATTATACATAATTTGTGTTTTATTCCAAATCAACATCGACCCTTAAAATTTAACCAACCTTTATTATGTGTGTATATTATATTAACGCCTGTACAGTGGGATAGACGTAATGCATATTTGTAACAATATTTTAGTACTTTTATTCTATATGATTTAAGTTTCGAGTTATCAACGAATCATCATCCCCTCACTTTTCGTGCTTTTCTAGTGCTGATGTGTTTAGAAAGGTGTATTATTTTTGTCAATTTCCCCAAACAACTCTAATTCACTTCTTATTTAAGACGCAAAATTTACTTTAGTTCACAAAAACAAAACAATGTCTACATTTTACAAATGTAGTACAAGATATATTTAACACTAGAAACTATAAAAACAACAAACAAAATGTTAATCACAAAAAATATGTTAGAGTTGTTGTAAGACACCATGTTCAATTAACGCACTGCGGCACATAATCCGCAATAACAACATCAACAACATAGCATGGAAGATCAGCAGCAGTAGCAGCAGCAGCAAAAGTTTAAACAAAATCAAGGTATTCAGACATGTTGTACCTGCCAAACACTTCATTGGCCACGAAAAATGTTAAAAGATCATTAAGAACTAAAAAGCAATTGCTGCTGGAGAGAAAAAAGGCTGTTGAAAACATTAATAATCTGTTGAAATAGAATGTGTTATATGTCATATTACAATTGTACTCGTAGCACAACACCACCAGCATCTCCATTAAGTCGCATGAAAAATATGCAGTCATTGTTTTGTTAAGCACTTCAAAATGTTTTTATTTACTTTTTTATTAATCAACGCTATTATCATTAATATTTTCAATTGGTTGGGGAGAACATGGAGCCACAAAACCAAATACCAGATGTTTTGCTTCAGCACTCGATGACAGTAAATTGTTTTGGCCCTGATAACACAGCTTTTAAAAGAAAATCTGTAAACAGATTTCTTAATTACGAGGACGGATTGATATTGAAGCTGCCTAGCGCTAGATAGCAGCACTAACACAACTTTATTTATTTATTTTTTTTTTTATATTTTTTTTAAATTGCGATCTGTCAAACGTCAGCTGTCATCGATTATCTCGAAAAAGGATCCACAATCACAAGATGTATTATCCTGCATTATTGGATCAATTGATTGATACTGATCAATTGATGATGGTCAGGAAAAAACGACCACATTTAAAGAAGAAAAAAGTGTTCTTTCTTGAAGACAACGCACCGGTTCACACAGCATTAGATGCGATGCTAAAATTACGTGAAATACACGTCGAATTGGTTGATTATCCACTTTATAGCACAGATTTAGCTCCTGGTGACTTTGTCCTGTTTCCAAATTTGAAAAAATGGGTCGCAAGAAATAGATTCAGACGAAGAAGTGATTGCCGAAACTAACGCGTATTTTAAGGGGCTGCCAAAATCTTATTATTCAGATGGTATAAAAAAGTTGGAATATCGTCTTACTGGGTGTATTGAGCTAAAAGGAGACTATCTTGAGAAATAAATGGTTTTTGAAAAAAAGTATTTTTCCTACTTATTTACACAGATAGAGACTGCGAACATATTATATAATTAATAGATTTTTGTTGTTTTTTAATCTCATGTTCTGTAATTTTAGAAAAAAAATTCGAGTCAAAAAGTTGTGAAACGAATTATTCCGTCAATATCTTATAGCTTCAAATATCAATCCGTCCTCGTAAAACAACAATAATTAAAAAATATAAAAGGCCCAATAATGCTGGAATACCAAAGCAATAATGGAAAACACTAATTTATAATCATTGCAATTTATTACTTAAATTGTAAGTTGGCGCAAAAGCAATTGCAATTTTTTATTTATTTTTTTATTTAAGAGCCACCCTAATAAAACGAATTTGTCTAGAAACATTAACAACAGATTTTGTTACAATTAAGAAGACAAACATTTTCGTTTTGTGCAACAGATTTTCTAAGATCTCACTGTTTGTGTTGTTGGCGATTTGTTACCCGATAGAGTTCATGCCACGTTGATCAGGCATCTGGTGTTTTATTTAACAAGTGTTTAAAATGTTTAGTATTCAAGAGATTTATAGCTGATGGTGTTAATTATAAATAAAAAATGTTGAAAAAAAAAACAAAAATTGTATTAATTAGTATAATAAAAAATAAAAATATACAGATAGAGACTGTGAACATATTGTATAATTAATAGATTCTGTTGCCATGTTCTGTAACTTTAGATAAAAATTTACGCGTCAAAAAGTCGTGAAACAAA
This sequence comes from Thecocarcelia acutangulata, assembly GCA_914767995.1. Taxonomy (NCBI): domain Eukaryota; kingdom Metazoa; phylum Arthropoda; class Insecta; order Diptera; family Tachinidae; genus Thecocarcelia; species Thecocarcelia acutangulata. The sequence continues at coordinate 18,245,011 of OU612097.1, forward strand.
TTATTCCGCCGTTTCTTGAAAAGTGAGACTTCTCCGAGAGCAGATTATTTCGTAATATTAAAAATGGCCGAAAATATAACTCCCTGCCAATATGTAATTATAGAATGCTTTAGCTACGAGCTCTAAAATTTATACGTTTTCAGCGACGGCACCAAATACTTAAGGTGTCGCAAAATTAATCATCCAATTTCGTTGTTGACAAATATAAGTTTTGTTTTGATGATCAGAGTTTTAACGTTCTGGTCAGGAAATTTAACCAAAAATAAACTTTTACAAAGAGTTAACTTTTAAAAAAAAGTACCTTTAAAAAAGATATACATATTGCCACGTTTTTGCCTTTAAAAACGATTTGCGGATTCTTCAAGTGCAAATGAAATAGTGACTCACACTCTTTTTCGTTACAGACTATTTAAATACTTCACAACCTTATTTACACTTAACACCTTTGTGTATAAACACACTAGACTTGCTTGCTTTTCAGACTTATGGCGGACTTGCACCACGTTTAAAATTAAATTGCCTCTTTGCCGATCATCAGGCTGCTATTAATTGCCTTCTACAATTATCATGAACTTTCTGGTTATTGATAATTCCAGAATCCAGTGTACAAATATAATTCTTACGGATATATACATTCATACACCTGGTTGCAAAACAATAAGAACGCAACAACAACAAGCAATAAAATATCCAAAATACCAAGAACTCAACAACAACAATAAAATAATTGCTGGTTGATATTCTTGGAATTTTGCTTCTGTTTAGATCATGTATACTTGCTTGTGTATTATGTTTTTATGTTCATGTTGTTTGCGTAGAGATGTGTATAAATTTATAACAAGCAGATTTATGGCTCGCACATTGGGTTAGATGTGATAGAAATTTATAACAATATAATAATATAAATAATAAACAAGCAGCTATTATACAAAGTACCCTTAACACACAAGTTACAGAATTTAAAATACTTTCGTGAATCCCCTTAATATTTTATAACAGTGATTGTGTCTTCAAACATTTGTTTCGTTGTTTTAAAAACGTCACATTTGCGTTTTGCTGCACTTTAATGTCAGTTTCTATTAGTTTTGTTACGTATTATTTTAGTTTTATTTACTTTTTTCCTTTTTGTTTTGCTTTATCACGATTTTATTAAAAATGTTTAAGCAATTTTGGCTACCAGTCATCACAGCATGCATCCACTACGATTTGTTGGCCAAAATTTTAATTCAGCTTTTAGTTGTTGCAATTATATAAATTTTTTAAGAAGAAACATTTCTGACCGCGTTTTTTTTTTTCTTACACCAGAGTAAATTCAAATTTTTTGTTAGGTATTTGAAAACAAGGTTGTTTGACTTTTGAAATGTTTCCCCTCCAACCGCCTCCCCATCCCCCTCTCCGAGTATAAACAACACTTTATTATGGTCATATCAAACATGTCGTACGCTATTTCAGTGGCTTGAATAAATCTTTTGACAATTTTATTTATTTCAATTTTGTTTGTTTGTCTGTTTGTTTTGTAATTGAAATATTTAATTTTTAATTGAATTATACTGTTATTGTTGGCTAATTTTAATTGAATTTGAAAGGTATGTTAAAACCTGGCTGGTGATATCTACTGGAGTTTGTTTGACTTAAATTGTAATTTAAAAGCAAACATTTGAAATGGGAAATGATATGAATTGTATTGAGTTGTGTTTTGGAAAAGAAAAGGAGACAACTTATAGACAGCAACTGATAAACTTGAGGTATTAAAATGAATAAATTATTTAAAGAAAAGGTTTAAACAAGTGTTATGGGAATAAAGTCAATTCTAACTGCAAATAAAACACAAGTGCAGACAAAACTCAATAAAACGAGTCTCGGTAAAGGAAAATCTGACCAAACGAACGGCATAATTTTAGATATTGATTGCTTTATAAAGAGTGATCATTATAAAGAATGATCCAAAAATGAACGATATGCCACTGCACATCATGGTTCTTAAAGTAATGAAGGAAAAAGTCAGCAATTATGGCTCCTTAGCGGACTGTAATGTTTTGACTAGCATTGTTTTTAAACAAATATGGACTAATGATTACACCAGCCCATAAAGCACACCAAACAATTAGCTTTTCTGGATATAACGATGTCTCAAAATACGAAGGCGGGTTGATATTGAAGCTACCTAGCGCTAGATGGCAGCACACACACCAAAAAAAATTCTATTTGAAATTGCGATCTGTCAAACGTCAGCTGTTAATATTTCACCCAAATTTATGGATTAGCTTATTTGTTGTAGTCGTTTGAAAAAAGCAACTTTTGCGTTTCTTGAAAAATGGAGGAAAGTGAATTTCTTGTAATGACTAAACACTTTTATTTAAAAGGAAAATCGGCGAAAGAAACAAAAGAAAGGCTCGGTAAACATTACAGTGAGTCTGCTCTGTCGGATTACATGTTAAAATATTGAATTGCTGAATTTAACGCGGCCGAACAAGCACTGCAACAATACCATCAACGGGAAGGCCAATGGAGGTGGTTACTGAAGAAAATATCAAGAAAAACATCGATATCGTTGTGAATGATCAACGAGCCAAGTTACGTGAGATTGTTGAAATGATAAACATATCATATGAACGGGTGTTCGACATTTTACATTGTTTCACAACAATTATTGTTATAAATAAAAATAATCCTTCTTCTTGACTCGAACTCACAACTGATTAGTTAATATCGTACATATGTATATAACTAAAAAACTTCACTGATTAATAATTTACATATAAAAATGTTTTTATTTCGAAAAAATTTTTGTGATTTTCGAATTTTTCAAAGCAAATTATAACAATTATTTTCCTGAAGAAGTTTTCCAACGGAAGACAAAATATTGAATAAATTTATTAAACATTTTTATAAAAAACGACCTCGAACTTTGCAAATTATTAAAAGAAGAAAATTATGTAAAAAAGGTCAAGAAATTAGGATCAACATTCAATCAAAATAATAACAATCAAAAGATTAAAAGCTTTCTATTTAATTCAAATGTTGCATTAAGACTTCCTTTATTATTATTGAAGGAAAGTAGTGAATTTAAATATATTTTTGCATTTGTGCTTACCTGCTTCAAGTCCAATGTGATGGTGATGTATTCATAGTTTCTGCCGTACTGCAAAGTAGGCGATTGCCACCATTGGTCATGCATATTGATATTCGATATGACCGATTCTATGGGTCGGTGTTTGGCTACATCCGATGAATGAGCATTACAAATGCCACATTGTGTAGCCCATTTTTTATGCGGATAAGCATCCACTAGTTTGCAATATTCTTCACGGCCACTTTGGCCACAGGTGGCATTTACGGTAATTGAGGCTCTGGTAGCCACATTGAAGAGCTGAGGAAATAAACCACTACCCCCACCACTGGTGCCGCCCTCTACGCCCGGTGTTTCAATTGCAGATTGAGTATCACTGTGACTATTCAAAAGTCTTAAAGCTAAAAAGAAGAAAAATAACAAAAAAAAAAAAAAAATAGTTCGTGATTGAATATAATTAAGATTTAAATGGAATTGAGTGTTTGAAATATATGATTTTATACATTAACAAGTTAATTTAGAGATAATGTTAAGATTTTAACATAAACACATATATAAATTTCAAAGCTGCGTACAATTGTAAAAACAGGAAAAAAAAAACCTTACTCTATTAGTTGAAAACTAATGTTATAAATTAGTTAAACTAAGCCACTAACTGTCAAATGTGACAGTTTGCATGCTAATAATTTTAATTGCACTCATGGTAGTCGTCAATCTTGATTTTTTACAACAAGCTTTAGTACATTTACTCCATAAAATAGAGATAAAAAAAAGAAACACTAGTAGATACTTTGCATTGGTGTACGCGGTATAAAATGTTTTAGGCCAGTTTAAGTGAACGTCAGTCAGCTAGTCAAACACAAGCGGCTGACAAACAGCCACTCTTGGCTTAAAAGAGTTTTAAAGACTTGTAAGTGCATTAAGTCGACTTATTTTATGGCTGACCATATCATAAAGCTTATCCTAAGCTATGTTTATGATATCTAAGTATCTTTGCGCCAAAATGACGATGTGGCTGATGAAGTTTCTTTTTCCTTCATCTTCTTTTTCTTTTCGGCACAAATTGGCTTTATGGTAGAGTTGGCTTTTCCAATCAAAAGTGACCATAAATCACCAAATACTAAGCATGCGGCCAATGCAATCAATAAAATACGAGGTAGGTGACAGAATTACTTTAAAATGAGGAAAATTGTTTAATATAATATAAATAACAAAAAACACATATACGGTATACAAAGGGGGGTTACATAGTCATAAGTCTTAAAACAATATAATAAAAACTTACGAGGGCTGTGAGCATGCTATCATAATTTAATACCCTATTTTTATTTTTTAAGTTGGTTTATTTACTTTTAACTTACGCTATTCTACAATAAACTATAGTATGGATATTTACGTACGAGTATTTACATAAATACATTGTTCCCGGCTCGGGTTCTCGAGTATTATTGTTATACAACATATAATTGTTGTTTATTTGAGCTTGAAGTTACTTGTTTTAAAATTATTGGTTTATTCTTGTTTTTTTTTTTTTTTTTAACTTGAACCAGTACTCAGAGAATGACCCTTACATATGCAGTGCATTGTACCAGAACTAGGAAAATAGGTTGTGAGGAGGAGGAAAGAGGGAGTAGTATTTGTGAACATTTGACTTGAACCTTTCAACGTTATAGCAGACAGGAAACTCGTCGGCAGTTGAAAAACGAATTCTCTCTGTAATGCGTAGTACGATTTCTCGGGCAATCGACCACAAATGGATGAGCTCTGAACGTTGCACGCGTGCTACGTAAAAATGTGCGAGTTTCAGGAACAAGGTCCCTAATCTCGTCAGAGCAAAATCCATTGTAGTAACGATAGAACAGGTAACGCACCCCACATTGCGTCGATGCTCCAGTGAGTCAATAGAGTTGAATACCCTACTGTCACCGATGAGCTTCTTCGCCCTCTCCTGCACACGGTCGAGTAACCCCAAAATAGACTTTGGGCTCCGGCCCAAATATGAGAGTTGTATTCCATTTTCGGTCGGATATAGGTGGTATAAATAGTAAGGAGATCAAATGGAGTGAAGTACATCTTACACCGCTTTAGAAACCCTAGGCACTTGAATGCTTCTTTAGAGACATGAAAAATGTGTTCAGTCCAGCGAACATCGCACTGTATCTTCATTCCAAGAACATCAAGAGCTTCCGATTCTTCAATATATATACCATCCATGAGTACAGATAAAGCAGCATCTGTGGTCGTTTGTTTGTGCGTTAATAAACAACATTGGGTCTTACGAGCGTTAAAGGTGGCCTTGTTTTTACGACCCCATTCGGAGATTAATAGAAGATCTCTGTTCAGTGAGTCATTTATATTTTGCCCCTTGGCAACGATCTCGGATAGGCTGGGCCTATAATTGAAAGAGTACGAATGGCAAATGCTGCTGTCATCCGCGAAGAAGTGGATAAGGTCGGATATTTCGACACCCTTTTGTGTGTCTTATTCAGGAAAATTTCTAAATGTTTTGTTTACAAATTTTTATAAAATTGAAAACAAATTGATGTAACAACAAAACAAATTATACACAGAGAAAACATTTTTTAAAAAACAGTAGTAACATTAACATTATTCATAGTATATATTTTTTTCAAATTTTTAATTTTTTTTTTTTTTTATAAGAAGAAAGAAATGAAAAATCTTTTTAAAAAAGCTATTTATACGTTTTAACTCCTGTTTTTACTCTTATATATAAAATGTCTATAATTTTGGGTCAATCCGTCTATATCCTTTTTAAAATTCATTCTTTGTTCTAACGGTACATTAGTTATTTGTAACATTTCTAACATATATCTACGTTTGCAATAATTTTCCCTATTTAATATAGATTATAATTAAGATCGCGACAATGAGTTGATAACGCAGTTTTCTGTGAAGAATTATAGTTTCTGTATTATTAACAAATCACTTTTTATTTTTTACAATAATTGATTTCATTTTGAAAATATGCCTTTTTGAATTTTAATTTTAGGTGCCCTCATTACTTTGTGTTAATACTATTTTTTCCAACACTGTATATCTTTTCTTCCCAAAACCTTTTGCGGATTTTTTTGGCCTAAATATTTTTATGCAGTTTCTCAGTATTTTTTCCAGACTTCTTTTAGTTTATTTTAACTTTTAATTCTACGTGTACTTTTGCTTTTACTGTACCAGCGATATGCTCTTGCTGTAATCGGCAAAAACACTCTCTAGTAGACGAATTTTATCACCCACTGTTCTTAAATATTTACAAAGAAAAATGGACCATTTATTTTCTTTATATCGTTGCTACAAATCTCTCAATACAGATAAAAATTTAAACATATTTAACGATAAAAAAAAAATCACCCAAAATCTTGCTGCAATTTGCAACATACATGGAAAATTTGTTGCAAATATTTATTGACCATTTGGGTTTGAAAATTTAAACGAAATACCATTTATTGTAATTTATCATGAAATCATTTGCTATCCAGTTTTTGCAACACGTATTTTAGTTTATTTCTTTTTGTAAATTTTGCTGTTTTGCTTTTTCTTAAGAGGGAGGCCACAGAAAAACTTATTTATTATTCAAACAGATAAAATTATTTTAAAATATTATGATTTATTTTTTGTCAAGTATATATGTAGGCAACAAGTTGTTCAGTAAAAAAAAAGCAATTAAGAAAAAACAGTTGAAAAATACAGTTTAATGTCTGGTGCAAATAGTCTTGCAAGAGGGTAGCAAAATTTTTTATAACTATAGTATAATTTATTTTTCTCAAGAAGGTATGTAGGCAACAAGTTGTTAAATAAAAAAAACTGCCATTAAAAAAAAACTGTTGAAAAGTAATGTTTAATGCCGGGTGCAAATAGTCTTGCAAGAGGGTAGCATTTTTATAACTATACTATAGCCTGATTCACAATCTTGCGCATTGCATATTTCTACAATTGCAAAAGCGACATTTTTGCGTGTATTTTGTTAGTGTAAAGCAAGCATATACCCCATTATTTTGCAAATGCAATAATACAAGGCCATTTGCACAAGATTGTGAATAGGGCACATGATTTATTTGTTTGTCAAGTAGGCATGTAAGCAACAAGTTGTCTAGTAAAAAGAAAACAATTAAGAAAAAACAGTTGTAAATTAATATTTAATGTTTGGTGCAAATAGTCTTAAATTTTTATTATTATACTATTATTTAGGTTTTGTCAAGTAAGAATGTAGGCAACAAGTTGTCCAGGAAAAAAATGCAATTAAGAAAAAACGGTGGAAAAATAATGTTTAATGCCTGGTGCAAAGAGTCTTGCAAAAGCGTAGCAAAATTTTTTATAACTATAGTATAATTTATTTTTTCCCAAGTGGGTACATATCTAGCCAACAAGTTGTCCAGTAAAAAAACTGCAATTCAGAAAAAATCGTTAAAAAATAAAGTTTAATGCCTAGTGTAAATAGTGTTGCAAGAGGGTAGCTAAATTTTTGTAATTATACTATCGTTTAGTTTTTGTCAAGTAGGTATATAGGCAACAGCTTGTCCGTAAAAAAAATGCATTTGAGAAAACCCAGTTAAATAATAAAGTTTAATGTCTGATGCAAATAGTCTTGCAAAAGGGTAGCGAAATGTTTTATAAATGTATTATAATTTTTTTTTTGTCAAGTACGTAGTTATGTAAGCAACAAGTTGTCGAGTAAAAAGAAAACTGCAATTAAAAAAAAATGTTGAAAAATAATGTTTAATGCCGGGTGCAAATAGTCTTGCAAGAGGGTAGCATTTTTTATAACTATACTATGATTTTTTTTTTTTTTTTTCAAAGAAAACAACAATTAAGAAAAAACAGTTGAAAATTAATATTTAATGTCTGGTAAGAGCATAGCAGAATTTTGTATAACTACACTGAAAGAAAAATGCCTCATTATATTATAGAAACCCCGTCATAACTGTGATATATTCTAACATCACTGCAATGCCAAATGTCATCATTTTTGACCCCATTTCACTTTTCATCACTTTGATGTCAACCATACATCACTTGCTGTAATTATCATTACCGCCAATTGCGACAATTGTTTCACCAATAAAATGTCATGCTGACATCATGGCGATGATTTATTGGAATACGTTTGATGTGAGCATTGCAATGAAGAATCATTGCTTCAGAGGACGAAATTCTGACGTTGAAATTGATCTCTGGTTTAAATAATAAAATTCTATTATTCTCTCCAGGTATTATTTATATAATCTGAAAAAGTAAAAATTATATTTAAACTAAAAAGTTATTAAAGCTTTAAGCCCCATGATAACATCTAGCCCACTCTTGTACAGACTAAAATAAATACAGATTAAAAATAGTAAATAGGTGCTTATCTTTATAGTTGGCTCATAAGAGAGATAAAATATCAAATGTGTGTGAAGATAAATTTTAAAATTTATAACCCTAGACATAAACCAACTGACTTAACAGAGGTCTGTTAAGGAGTTAACATAACTCTGTTAAACATAAAAAATCCTTGGCATTGATTTATGTATATGTGTACATAGCAAATAATCAATTGGTACTCCTGGAATTGATCCTCTAAAGAATTTCCATATATCGAATTTTAACAAAATCCAAATTTTTTTTTATTTTTAGATCTCCGTCAGATATTATTAGCATTGATTCCGTTAGAAATAGTATCTACCAATTCCAACAATTTTTATCTCCCCATCTTTTGTTTTTGCCCAGAAATTCATCCTCTAAAGAAATTCCAATGTTTTACATTTTCAAAAAATCGAAATTTCTTCTTTTCTAGAGAGCCTCCAGAGGTTTTAGCTATTTGTTCCTTTAAAGTTGGACCAACCATATTATGGCTGAGCACAACCATACAACTGTTGCAACCATAATAATTGACGAACCATACTATTGTTGAGAATAACCATACTATATTACATTAAACCATATTAATATGGTTACGAGTATATATAATTTTTAATTATACCATTATTTTTATTTCAGCTAATAGATGCTAGCATCCGTTGGAATTGATAACATTTGGATTTGTGCAACCCGACTATTTCTTGCAAATTATTTTTAATTATTTAAAATTATCAAAAAATATATCAATCAATGTTTTTATATTAATTTGTTATTATAAATATGGCATAAATATTGCAGTATAAATAAATAAATAAATAAACTGTTGATCCAAAGCTGTTCTCTTTTTAATTAATATGGTGAGCTATAATAAATATATGGTTCTCTGACAAAATAGAGTATGGTTATTTATAAAAATTTTTTTCTATAACTATTGTGAGGTATATTAATGGCATTTCAAATATGACAATATAATATTATCGGCACCAACCATACAATTCAACAATAGTACGTTGCCCTTAGAATATTGTCATGTCAACTATATATTTTTTGTGTAGTAGAGCTAATAGCAAAGAAAAAAATTGTAATAAAATGCTGAAATAAGAATTAAAGTTGGCACAATAACTTTTTACACCGAAATGATTTCTTTTGCTCTATGGATAACTCTTTTGAAAGAATTTTTTCACAGCATTGCTATCCCGCTACAACTGTTGTTAGCACATATGTATGTATATACCTTTATTATTTTTCTTTCATACAATATTTGCACAGAACAATCCTTTTTTTTTTATTTTCTTAAGAAATTTTCATTTAATGAAAGAAAACATAGAACTATTGTTTGCTGTAGTTTGTCCATTTATTTGCTTGTTTATTTGACAAGTAAATATTGAACAATTGTCTGTCGGTTTGTTGTGCAGTATGTTGAAAAGTTAGTTATTCAAACTTGTTATATCAGGCCCTTTTCCCTGTCTGCTAAAGATATTTTCTTCTTTTCTTTAACAGGGTCAATAAACCGTAGAGTATTTAAAAAATTTCTTTATTATTTCTTTTGATCATTTAGAAATATTTTAAAGTCTTATGAAAAGTGATTTTGTTAAACAAATAGTTTATTTTTTGTTTGGCTTGTCAGTAGGCCAGTTCTGTAATGTTTCCTAACACTGAATTTTAATTGATTCAAATTATCTGTGCATTTTAATAATATTATTTACTTTAAATTTAATTTATACTTAAAATATAATCTGTTGAATGATTTTGTTAGCATTTTATGGCAAATTGTTTGATCATGTTAACAACCACTCAGTCAGTCATTCGTACCAAATCAATGTTAAGCGCCACTCGTTTTTAATTTATCGTCACAAATTTTTGTTGTTGTAATTTTGCATGCAATTTGTTGACTGGTTGGCTGCCCGAGTTTGACTTTTGGCTTGGCTTTCAGTCAGTTGATTTGATTACCCTCTATACCTAAATGCTTACATTTGATTCAATTTTTCATGTGACCGCCTACATGCTGCCGTTTCAAATTAAGATTCCATAAAAATTTTATTTATCGTTTGTCGTTGAAAGTTCAGTTGAGAGAAGTACTCTCGTACAACACAACACAGCACAACAGAAAGAACAACAAACAACAAAAACAACCAACTCTGTCGACTTGCTGTTAATTTGTCATAATATGTCTTAAACATATTTTAGACTTCTTTCTTGCCTGTTGCAAGTTGGTTGGTTTTTGCTTGAATACTTGTCCGTCCGGCATTTTGAATGTGTTTCCTTATTAGTTTTTTTGTTGAGTTATGAAAATTATGTGAGTCATCCGTATAAAATATGATTTGGGGGTAAAAAATTGTACAGAAATTGAAAACGTTTCATATATTCAAATATAAATATTTCTTTCGCGTTTTTTAATAAATTAGTTAATAATGTCGTTTTTATGCTTGAATAGTGCATTTGTTATGATAACAATGATCCTTTTTGTCGCATATGTGAAATATTTTACAAATTTTATCATATTATAGATATCTCTGTATCTAATAATGTTTAAAAACTAAAAATAGTTCCGTACTTAAATACGTAATTGTAGTCCTTTATATATTTTTCTTTAGTCTGTAAGGATTTATAGTCTATGGACTTACAGCTTCTTCGGCGATATCGAATGCAAATATATGCGAAAGAAAGCTAGTCACTCACATTCGAATCAATTTGGATTTGGCTATGTCACTACTCGTATTATTCGTTCGCATGTACTTATGTATTTTAATTGAATTTTGACACATCGTTGGCATAGAATAAAGTTAGAAATAACCCAAATCAATTTTCTTTCGCCTAGAATACGAATGAACTTAGCCTTTCGACATCGGCGAACTGGCTGTTAAATAAATAAATAAATAAATAAAAACAAAATGAAATGATATATCTAATATTATATGACAGGTTGGTATCATTCGTCTGGCTCAAGTTCAATCCTGGCTAAAGCCAAGAAATATTTTTATTTTTAATTATAACAATAAAATGATATATTTTTCAAAGTATTGTCCATCGATAGCCACTACTTTTTTCCATCTTTCTAGTGGCATATGGATTCCGATCTAAAAGAACTGCTGCGGTTTTAAGATAATGAATGAATCAAGCCAATTTTTGAAACCCTGCTCAGAAGTGAAGCGTATTGTAATAAGGGCGTTCTGTCTCGTAAGAAAAAACAATGGTAGTTAGAAAGGGCATGGTCTAGGCTATAAGGCGTGTTGCTGTTACTACCGCGTGAATTTTATCGTAGATGTCCCAATCGCGTCGCGCCATATGCACAAATATTACGCCGCTTAGCTGCTCGACTCACACAGACTGGAACCAAAACAGATATTTCAGAATATGGCGGCCATCGGAGTGCTCATTCTGTATCTTTTTTTTTTTAATCTCACCAACGAAGAGCAGGATTTTGAGTTGAAAATCATCATGAGCGAAAAGGCGAATTTTTATTTAAACGATTATATCAATAAAGAACGTCTTCTTCTTTCTGGAGCACTGAAAATCCACGTCAGATGCATAAAATCTATTACATCCATCATGGTGTTCATGGGGGAAGAGCTATTACATCGTATTTATTTGTTTTTACTGTTTCTGGTGAGCGCTACAGTGCTATGATAAGCGACTTCTTACTACCGCAATTAAATCAGAGCGGCTTCGCGTATATGTGGTTTCCATAACACAGTTCAAACGCATGCAGAACAGGAGCCTTAATGAATATTGTGAGGGAAGCATTTCCAAATCCTGTAATCTCTCATTTTTTGGCAAGCAATACCGCCCAATTGCTTTCTTCGTGAGTACTTGCAGTTGCAGGTTTATGTCAACATACCCCAGAAAATCCCAGCTCTTAAGGAGAATATTCGATAGCCATGTGAGCAGTTATCACCGGAAAACGGTGGCGGCAGCTACTTGACTTATATCATATTTTCCAATGAACAGAAAAATGGTACAGGTGTAAATGCAAATTTACAAAATTCAAAGAGAGCTAACTAAATTAGCGCGTCAAGCGTAATTTATCTGTCAAAAATCCTCATGTACATACAAAATTTATGAGGCCAACCCAATTAGAGAGGCGCTAACGTGGTGCATTTGGAAAATCCAATTTTGAAAGAGCGCAAGAGAAAAAACTTTGCTCGTTCTCACTAAAGTTCGGTTCAAAACAAATGTTACTTATTTTTTACGGCCGTTAGTAATCACACTTTAGCTGCTTGCAGTCTAGTTTAGTGACTTTATCACATATTACTATTTCTATTTAGTGAAGATTAGTGAACAACACTGTTCAGGGCACAACGTTAACGCTCTTATTTTAGATAGCGTTAAATCAAAGCGTTAAATTACATTGCGCTTTACGCCCTAATTTAGGATGCGCTGAAACACTAAAATTTTATTATTAATTTTGCACCACCCTGTAGTTTATACTAAAAGAGTTTTTTTTTCTCTGTTTTGTTTCACTTCCCCTTATTCACATACTTTTGTTTTTAATTGTTAAGAAAATGCAATCTCCAGAGATATATTAGTATATCTGGAAAAAATATTATACATTTTGTTTATTTTTTTTTATTTCTTTAATTAAAAGAAATTCCTTTTAAGAAACACAGATTTTCGTCTTCGTCTTTGTATGTAAATAATAAATTAAAATTATGATTAAATTCAGCCAATTATATTAAAAAAAAGAAATTAAAAGCATTTCAGAGTCTACTAAATATCTAAAGTGTGCTGGCTGTCTGAAGAGCTGCTTCCTACAAAAGAAGCGTTTGCACTGGTCCCTGAAAAGTGTCCCTATTTTGTTGTGTCGACTGCTGAAGTTGCTGATGATGACGATGACGACGACGACAATGACGACCACAACGATACTGTTCAGCAAAAGGAAATTCAAATTGTAAAAAATCACCAAGACTAATTGAGTTGTAGTTGATACGTTTTTGTTGTTGAACTCCTTAAAGAATCTGTCTTCAGTGGGGGAACAAAAGTGCAATAAATAAATTTTGATACGCAGATCTGTTATTCGTGTTTCCTTAGCAATATATGTACATATGTATGTGTATAGATGTTGAGAACCAGTCTATTATTATAGTTATCGTGATATTGTTACTTTGTGGCGGTTTATACGTAAATGGCTGTCCGTCCCCATGAATATTGTCTGTCTGTGGGTGTTGTCGTCAGCTTTAAAACACTTCACATTTTGGTTTTTATTTATAATTATTTTTTTATTTGCAATTTTTGTGTGACTGTTGGTTTGCATGAATGGCTGGCTGGCTGACTGGTTGTATCATAATGTGTCTGCTCTTTTTATGCTTAATTTGGCAGCCTGTCAAAATGATATAAACATCATTGAGAGTTTCTTTCCCTCTTTGTGTTCATGATATAATAAGACCTGTTTACAAAACCTCTAAAAGGATTATTTGCACAAAAGTAAGAAGATCTAAGACCAAACAAACATAAAAAATAATACAGCGGTAGACAACTAAAAAGAGAAGGAGTCCCCATACACACATTTTTATACCCTTCAAAAAATGTAAGTTTGTGATTCCGTTTGTAATTTCTACAATTTGCATTTCCGACCATATAAAGTAAATCAACCAACAAATAATTGTTTAAACCCATTTTCGCACTTGGCCGTTTTCAACTCTCGATTTCAGTCAATTCTCGATATCGACCCATATACGAGTACATGATCACGAAATTTTGAAGTTGACGAATGAGTAAAAAGATTTATGATTACGAACTAAATCCGTCTTCACATTAATTAAATAGCTCTTCCTTGGCTTAATTCCTTAGTAGCGATCAAGAGATCTTTTTAAATGATTTAGTGCTGCATGATAAATCAAACTCTAAAGGCCTAACCATAATGTGCATAGATTGGCTTAAGCTTTTGCCAAAATTAAACGAAAAGTCTGTCAAATGCATATGTGAATGAAAAACGACTTTTAGTTGGCCATAATGTACTTATATGAACTTAATGATTTTAAACCCATTGTTGCGCAACTGCGTAATACTTGTGTAATTTCTAAGTAGATTATATAAAAAAGTACTAAAAATGACAACAAAGTAATATTTGTATGCAATAATTTCCAAATAAAAAGTAAAAACAATTTTGTAGTAATTTGTGTAATTAAAAATTGAAAAAAGCTAAAATACATTTCTATTAAATTAAATACAAATATATTTGTTTAAATTTTCCTTTATTTTAATAATTTTTGTAAACACACACACACAAACTCCTGAAAACAAATGATTCCGCACAGAAAGTGCGTTCAGTTTCGTACTTTGCTTAAGCAACTGACATTAGAGGAAACTTAACGAAAAGTTTCATTAAGCACATTATAGTTGTACACATTTGATTATACGTATTCTCACAGTTGCTTAAGCTGGCTTAAATTAGTTTATGCACATTATAGTTAGGCCTTAAATCGTGTTCGAAAATTATAAAAAAAAATATACAACGGAAACTAAATTTGTTATTTATTCGATTTGATTTATGAAGTCATATGAGACAAAACATTTTGTCTCACGATCGATAAACTTAAATTGATGTTGAAAAATCATAGTTTGTGCAATCTTGAAATTATAATTTTGAAAAGAAAGCGGTGATTGTAATTTGTGTGAATTATGTTAGAAAATTCGAACTAAAGTTCGAACATTTTAAAATTTTTTTTCTTCATTCATTTATTTATTGAATCTTCACAAAGTGAACTAACAATAAGTATTCAAATCTTAAAACTAAATACATAAAATTAATTAAGTCCAGCCAATGCTAGACAAAAATGTTTTATTTTGCACGGTCAATATCGGTAAAATCACCTATTTAACGTTCTGATGGTGGCAAGGGTATCTCCCCTTCTCAAGCGAGAGTGGCCTTCAAAATTAAGTATATTGCGTGCAAGACGATTTGGATGAAGTTCCAATTTATTGATATGCCTTGTTGCGTACTTTGAAAATTCGTCTTTTACAAGAGGAACACAGAGTTCCTTATGAATTCGTGAGTTTTTTACGTACCATGAAGCTGCGGTAATTTTTAAAATGATTTGGTATTTAAAAAACCCATGACATAACTATTTTTGCAACTTCATGTGCTACAAAACAATAAAGTTTATAAGTTTATTGAATATTTAATGAACTTTTATAATTTTTTAAATTAAATTTTTGGTTTGTACATTTGTACAACGGGTTCTAGTTCAGGTTTTTTCTTTCTTAAGTTTTTTTCTTAAGAAGGATTTTTTACAATACAAATCTACTGTGATCAATAATTTTGATATAACCCGTTGTACAAATGTACAAACCAAAAATTTAATAAAATTTATATTTTCGAAAATACTTTCATTACAATAGCTTCGTTTGATGATACTCAATATTTGTATGAAACGCAAAAAAAAAATTTTTTTAAATTCATATATTTTGATGGCTAACCATCTCCTTTTGTAACTTATAAACCAACCGAAAGTTATCGCCTTCAAAGTAAATTCTTCTCTGTTTCATTTTTGGTAGTCATTAATCAAAAACATACAAAACTGTTTAAAAAACACGATTTGTTTTCAAATTTCCGTCCGTTCCTTTTTGAGTGTTTTTGTTGCATTTTTCAACATTTTATCACAATTTGCTTGCAACATCCCATTATATTTGATTAATTTCATTTTACGTTGTTGATTTTGACTGTCGATGCTGTTTACTTTTCGTCCAACCGCAAGAAGACAATAGCCACTTAACCCCACATTAGCCTTGCAACACCTAAAATGACTTGTCGGTATTGCATTCAGACAAATGTTAAAAAAGAGTTTATTTGAACAAAAACATTTATTTAAATTGAACAACAAACAACAATTTAATAATGAGTCGTTAAAAATAAAATCAAAGCCATAATAATATTTAAGGAAATATGTAAGAGCTTTTAATTTAAAGTTTATTTAAATTGGCCGTAGCGAATGACGAAAATGAAAGATATACAATACTTATGTACATGAATGGAAAAAAACACTAAGCGTTCCTCTTTTCGAAGTGGAATACATATCGCTCTTTTATTGCAATATAGTCATATCTCAAAAGATGAGCTTTTCGAATTAACAATGCAGAATTGTTAACAGCATTACCTTTTATATTGTGGCAAAAATTTATTTAAATTACTTTTAAATTGTTTCCTTTAGAAGATATTTTCTAAAAATTTTTTCTAAGATTTGTATGAAAGCTAAAAATTTGAAATGTGTTTTTCTCGAAACAAGCTTTTTTTAATTATGACTATGTTGCAATAAAGGAGGAATATGTACTTATGAATCACGTATAGTATTATAACGTTTTTGTATAACTGCTGGCGAAGAACTGGAAGTTTAAAATGCTTCAAAATACTGGTTTTCTCAGTGGTTTGAAATTAATTTTTCGTAATTTAAATTCAAATTTATGAATTACTTTTTTGGATTTTTTGTTGTAGTTTAAAATTGAGTTTGAATAACAACAAAAATCTCTTAAGTGATGAAATGGGAATAAAAAAAAAGAAAAACTGAAAACATAATCATTGTATTTATTGCGTTTTAAATCCATGTCATAAGTAAAAAAAATGTGCGCTACTTTTTGTTCTTTCGTAAGAAAGAAAGGTCTTGATTTAGATATTACAGTAAACCCCGCTTAATTACCTCACTCAAGTCGCTATAATTTTTGGGTAATTGAGCGATTAAGGTATTAAAACGGAAACGTTTAATTACCTCATAGGGGTAATTATGCGAAGACGCTTAATTGCCTCTACAAAGGCATTTATCCAAACGGACTTAAATTAAATCAAAGTCACATAAGTCAAAATAAAATCTAAACCCAAAAGAAGTTTTCAAAATAAAATATTTTATTCAATAAAAACAAACAAAAACAATTTCATATCACAAAAATTATACATACATATGTATGTATATGTACATATATAAAAACATATTGGCTGAAATCACAAAAATTTGGGCTTTATGTTTAACAAGTGGCAAATTTGTCCACAGAGTTGAGTGAATTGGTGGGCAGTGTTGGGTAAATAAATGAAGGGATTTTTAGAGAATTTTTGGATTTGGGATACAATATGTTGGATAAATACCCAAAATGGGTAATTAAAAGAAAGTTAATTAACCGAGTATTTTTGTATGAAAATAAGTGAGAAAAAAACCGGGATTAAATATAAAGGGTGAGTAAACGAAAAAGGCAATTAAGCGTTGGGTAATTACACGTGTTGTACTGTATATTGTTACGAATTTGCGTTTCTGATATCTCAATTCTGATGACTGAAGATGCTTTTCTCAATAAGTGCAGTTATTTAAAAATATTGAAAAATTAAAACGTTTTTCCAACTTATAATAGCTTCAATATTTTTTCATCAAACTAGTAATTATAACTTTAAGTGTTCCTTAAGTTTAAAACTCTTTGCTGAGCTTCTCCCATTAACTACATACATATTATTTTATATTTCAATACGGCTGCTACTTTAGCTTATTAATACATTTTCTTTATTGTTGCCAAAAGTTGGCTTGCTGACACTTTTTTGTTTATATTTATTTGTGTATTTTAAATAAAAATTTTTCTTATAAACTTATAAGCAATAAAAATTCAACGATACGCGCTTTCAAACACACTTCTGTGCAAAGTTAAACATGCATGTGCAAACAAGCAAGTCAGTCAGTTGGGCATGCAGAGACAAGGCGTACGAGTATTTGTTTTTATCGTTGATGCTTCGTTGCAATTAAGTGCAAAATAAATTGCTGTTGATACAAGTCGTGCTCGAAGCATACGGATGATGATCGTATATGAAACAAACAATTGAAAGCGAGCGTAAAATGGTATTAACAACACCCCTGCCTACTACTGTGCAGTGTTGCTTAGAAACGCACACATAAATAAATATATAGAAATCCGTGTTGCCGGTTTCTTAAAATAAATAAACTTAATCGGGTTCTTAAAATAATTAATCTTAAGATAAATATTGCCAATCACAAACAGAAATTGTTGGATAACTTATGTTTAATAATTTTTCTATAACAGTTGAAAAGTATTTAATGGAATTAAAAGTGCCGATTGAAATTTCAAGTATACTAAACTTTTTACAGTTAATAAAAACCTCGAAATTACTTTTAACTAAATAATAATTGGAAAATATAATAACTTATAATTAAACCTATATTTCATATATCTATATATTAAAGGAATTATTAAATTTAAAGTAATTTGAAATTTTTACTTACTGTATCCAACAGAATCTGGCAACACCGATAGAAATTTTTCTTTTTTTTTGTATGAAATTCTTTGTCATACAACTTTTTTTTTAATTGGATATATGCAATTGCATGCATGCCTAAGTAAAGAGTGGTCCAACCATAATGCACGATGTTAATAGTGAATCACATCTTAAGGTTAAGTTATTTGTCCAACTTAATCTGATATTTATTTCTTTGTTTCCGTGTTTGATAAATTCATATATTTAAGCAGCGCAAATATCTGTAGGTTTGCGCGTGATTGCGCGCAAACCTACAGATATTTTCTGACAGCATGCATATAGCATTAGTAAACGATTAACATTTAGTACAATAAGACGGACGACTTTGCTAAAAGTAAGGCAAACATTTAATGTATTAATTATTTCCCATTTTTATAAAAATTTATTTGTGATAAAATTATTTTATATTTATTTCATTTTCAATGTTAACGTAATCTTTTTACAATTGTTTGTATTTTTTGTTAGTTCCTGAAGAAGAGTACCAAAGGTACTCGAAATATCGAAAATAAAAAACCAATATTAAATAGAACGAAAAAGAGTTTTATTTAAAATACACAGACATAGAGCCTGAAAATAAATAAAAAAACAAAACTCATTAAGGTCAATTAAATCAAACAACTTGATATCAAAAATTTTCATTTATTGGATAACTTTTATCTTTCTTTTATTATCACAACTGCTTTTAAGGGAAAAAAATTTTTCACGAAAAAACCGGTTTAGACTATATCTCGGTATATATGGACCGATATTGGGAATTTTCTTTTTCCATATTTGGAAGCCTCCTTATATTAGCAGAACTGCTTTTAAGCAAAAAAAAGTAGTTTAAATTTGCTTACGCGACATTTTAATGAAAAAATCGGTTTAGTCTATATCTCGGGTATATATGGACCAATATCAGAAATTTTCATTTTCTGTATATTAGTAACCTACTTTAATAATCGGAACTGCGTTTAAGCAAGAATATTTTTTTTTTTTTCTTGGAAAAATCGGTTTAGGCTATATATCGGATATATATCAACCGAAATCGAAAATTTTCATTATATTACCAGAATTCATTTTCCACCAAAGGTGCTAGCAAACGGGGTCGGTAAGAAATATGAAAGCATCTCTGTAGTTCGTATATGTATTGGCAGAGCGTCATCAGGCCTTAATTCTTGGAAAATTAGTGTTGGTTTTGGTTATAGCAGGAAGGTAAACAACTTCTTGCCGCAAGAAATAGAGGATGTGGTCCTGGGCTGTATGTGGTTCCAACAGAATGGTGCCATTCGCCACACAGCCATCGAAGCAATAGATCTTTTGTGCCGTGTGTCCTCAGTTCGAGGCGACTTTTGTTAGCTGTCATGTGTTTTGATACTGTTGGACTTTTTCATTTCGGGGTATTTAAAAGAAAATTTGTACGTCAATAAACCAAGAACAATTCAACAGCTAAAAAAATTAGATAATTCGGCACTTTAACGACATTTAACCTCAATTATGCCTCAAAGTCACTGAAAATATGGGACCTTTCGAAGCTTCACACATAGAACCTTCTATGATAATAAAATATATTAAATTATCATAATAAAATAATTAAATTCTATCATAAGAAAATATATTAAATTAATTCTCTAAAAAACTTTTATTTTATTTAGAATTAACATCATGCGTTTTGGTTGGACCGCTTTTTGTTTTAGGTGTTTGTTTGTTTCTGGTTTGATGATGTTTTTTTCTGTCGATGTTTGTGATTAATTGTTTTTTATTATTATTAAAATTGAATAAAAGCATATCTCGATAATTTGTTTATGGAAACTGTGATGAAAGCATTTTGGTGTTTTTGGTTGGTTTCTCTCAATGAAGTTTCCCATGACCACACCCTAAAAAACCCTGGGCCAAAGTTTTCAAATAAAATTATTGCAAATTACATATTAAGTTTAAAATTATTATTTTTTAAATAAATTTTTTTTAGAAATACTGTTATAAACCAAAAATTAATAAAATATTTTATCTGGAAACTTTTCAAAAAAAAAAAATTTTTCCGAAAATTGTCTGCTTATAAGAACATTTATTTCATCTGCAAATTTTCCAACCGAAGGTTTTTTAACTTCGACAAAATTACTTTTTTTCTATTTTTGATAAAGAATTTATTGGAGCTAAAAATTTTCTTGGAGAAAGTTTCTTTAACAGAAACACAGAAAGACGTATTTATTACCAATTCTTTTCAAATTATGTGAAAACGTTTCCTAAAATATTTTTACCGCAATATTGCACCGCTTTTACACACGGAAAGTTTTCTGGTGGTGGAAAGAGAAAAGAGAGTGGCCCAATATTTTGCAAAGTAAACTTTCCGTGAGTGAAAGCTGTGTTACTTGTGAAGAAGGAGAAAGCTTTAGTCGGCACAAAGGAAAAGCATTCTACCGAATAATTTTCTTTTGGAAAATTATGTTAATCGAATATTTTCCTATTAGAATTATTTTTTTATCGAATAATGTTTTGTATACAAGAAACTATTTTATTTTTACTTTAATTAACATAAAACATTTTCTGAAAAAGTTTAGTACTATTTCTATTTCAAAACTATTTATTCCAAATTTATCCTAAACAAAATTTTAAGAAATTTTTTGAGTTTGTTTAATTCGAATTTTTCAATCCGAAAATTTTATATAAAAAATATTTGTTCCGAAAAGTTTTTGCGTATGTATATCATAATTATATATCCTAAAAAATTTTACATTTAAAACAATTTATAAAAATTAAAATGTTTTTTACCTAAAACTCATTTGCAATGAAATTTTAATTTAAAAAAAATTTTTTTGTTTTAATTTTTGTTAAAATTTATTGAGTTTGAAAACTTTCTAAAAGAAAATTCCTTTATAAGAAAAATGTTTAATTTTAAACCCTTTAATCTGAGACATTTACAAAGGAAGATTTTGAATCATGCAATTAAATAAATTTAAAAAATTATTGTGCAAACGAATAAAAAATCTTTAATCGAATAAATTTGTTAGAAAACCTAAAACTTTTGTTTATTGCCACGTTGCACGTTCAAAATAAAACCATTTTCGGTAAAAATAGCGAGGCTTGAACAGGTTTTCCCGACACAGGTTCCGTACTTTGATGGCACTTCTGACAGGTCATTGTCACATGGGGAAGCATGCAAAAGGCTTAAATCTTTCAATTAATGATATCTGTAGAAGTTTTAGGGATGAAGACGAGTAAGAGCATGGTGAGCACTTCCTCTGTCGGCGCCCGGCTCTCTATTATATGAGAGCGCTGTATCTAGATGGCCCGATACTGCACGGGGTGGCGGAGTGATGCTAGCAACACAACTGCGACGAACGACGAATATTTTGGTCGCGAATATTAGTCGCCAAAAATAAAATACATTGGTGTATATGAAAATGCACACAATCATGATGTTGGTCAAAATTCGTAATACTCAGCTAAACTTGAAATAGCGGTATCAGGTGACCAGGTTTCTTACATAAAAAAGTGTTTTTCATGACATAATACTTTTTAAAATTTATATTAATCCTTGTAGTAAAATATGTATGAAGATGTTCTCAAAATATAAAGTACTTGAGATTTGTTAAAATATCCCTCTTTCGGATGGGATTTATATAGGTTTACTTTTAATATGGCCACCGTAGTTTTTATATTCTTTTTTTTCCTTTGCACGGAATGTAAACAATGTTTGTTGATATTATACACCGAATATTTACCAACGAGTATTAGCCGGCGAATTCGTCGCGATGGGCGAAGTTCGTCATTCGTCGCAGTTGTGTTCCTAGCATAAAAGAACTGGATTCTTTTATCCAGCTTTCAGATTTGTTTGCATCTGAAGTGTCGGGGGATGTGAGACACTCATAGGCTTTGCACCTCCCTCAGGCAACATATGAAACTGGCGGCCTGTTCACCCTAACCTAACCCAATACCAAAATATGTTGCTAAAATTGAAAATATGCATCTATGTAAATGTATGTAAATGTAAATTAACTCAAATTTAAATGTATGTAAATGTAAATTAACTCAAATTTTCTCTCAAGCCCTTTAAGTTTCTTAATTCAAATTTACTTTCATGACCTTAAATACGAGTATGTAAATAATGCATTAGAGAAAAATTTATTGAGAAACAAAAGTTTTCTGTTTTCAAGCCTTCTTGAGATTTGAAATCCCTTTTGTTTAAAGACGATTTCATTTTAATAGATCTGTAAGATTTTTGCTGCAGGTGCCAGCGTTTTTTTTTTTTTTTTTCGTTTATAATAATCGAATAATCGTGAGACATTTACCGCAATTGAGTTTATCAAATATCAACAATCTTAAATGTCTGTAAAAATATTGCTACCAATTAAATATAAAATTTTGTGTCTTTTAATTTTTTGGTAGATTAAAACAAAACGTTGACAAATATTTTTTTATTAATAATTTCGTTGAATTTTTTATTTGAGGCTTTTGTGTGAGCTTGTAGTGAAAATGTTGACAATGTTGTTGGCCAATTTCGTGTAGACGGTTTTGAACCCAGCGACAAGCGCTGGTTGGCACTTTATCAGCCAAACAAACAAATTAAAAAAAACGACAACAACAACGTATTTTGGTTGTTGCTTTACAATTTTTTTTTTATTATTCCTTTTTAGCACAAACTGCTTTTGCTGGCAAGTAAGTCTGCGTCTCAAACTGCTGAAATGATACGACCTGATGCTGGTGATGATGGTGTTGAATTCGGTTTTACAGAGGAGCAGAGAAGCAGAGTAAAAAAGCCATATAAAGCTTTATGAATGGTTTTATGGGGGAAAGGAGACTAATTAAGTTGTGAAAATAAAAAGTTTTTTTTTCTCTCTTTTGGTTTTAAGTTTATTTAAGATGATTTTTTAATGAATTCCGCACAAAAAAAGAGAGATTTTGTTTAAACGATAGTAAAACATTTGAAACTACTACTTAAAAAAAATTGAGGAAAAACTGTATCAAACATTTGATCTGCGAATGGAAAAAAGACCTCCAATTGTGTTGATTTTGTTAAAACTTGATGTTATTTGGTCTATTTAAAGATTTATAGTTTAATTTCGGTAACATAAAACAACAACAAAAATCCAAAATGTTTACTTTTATTGCCTTTAAATGTTTGCAGATACTGGTTGGTACATGTTGTATGTATGCCCGCGCTTGTCCCAGTGTGAAATATTTGTTGTTCGCTTCAGATATATTCTTCAAATTGTTTACAGAGCTCTTTTTTATGTTTCACTATCGATTAAATTTGTTTACTTAACTCTTGGGAGTTTTCAATCTCGAGGAGCCATTTAAAAATACACAGACTTTTGTTGATGCAACAAAATCAGCGGAGGAACAGAGAAAACCAAAAACATCTCATAAAAAGCATTTGTGTCTGATCTTAATTTGAATGTGAATTAATGTTCATTGGTATTTACAGATTTATCACTTATTTGTGGTCTATTCCCGATAAAAAAATTAAGAAAATTCTATCGTCTCTGTTGGATGTGTAGTGAAAAATACTTGATTATATAACAATAACCCCAATTTTCAATGAATTCGAAAGATTGACATTTCAAATGGGGGAAATTCAAGAACAAATTTAAAAATTAGACAAGCTGCGATTCAGCAGAATGAAGTATACACTTAGGTCGCTTTGAACATTATATTTTTGTTATTATTAAAATGAACAGTAACTAATCACCATAATATCAACATAATATGCTTGAGGGAATACACATGCTAGGAATAGTACATATATAGTACAAAAAAACTTACGGAATATAATTATTGATGCTAGGAACACAACTGCGATGAACGACGAATTTTTGGTCGCGAATATTCGTCACCAAAAATGGAACACATTGGTGTATATGAAAATGCACATTCATAGTGTTGGTCGAAATTCGTCATACGCAGCGAAAGTTGAAATAGTTTCGTCAGCGAACGACGAACAAAACAGTATCAGGTGACCAGGTTTCTTACATAAAAAAAGTATTTTTCACGACATAATATTTTTCATAAACTATTTAATTCCATGTAGTAAAGAATTAATGAAGGTGTATTCAAAACATAAAGTATCTCAGATAATTTGTTCAAAAATGCCTCTTTCGGATGATATTTATATAGGACTACTTTTAATATGGTCACCTTAGTATTTATAGTATTCTTTTTTTTTTTTTTTTTTCTTTGCAAGCAATGTAAACAATTTTCGTTGATATTGTGCTTCACACGACGACCTTATACAACGAATATTTGCCGGTGAGTTCGTCGCGATGGGCGAAGTTGGTCGTTCGTCACAGTTGTGTTCCTAGCATTAAACGTATTGATATAAAATATATTATAAATAGTTAGCTATAATTCTCATTCAGTTTGTTCTGTGGAGGGTACAAGAAGCCAAAGCAGAAACTCAAACAGGTCGATGGTCGCCAACGTGTAGATATTAAGAGATACCTGCACCCCGGCATACATTTACCTAACATCTTTGGCTGACTATCCCCACAGCACTTTTAGAACTTGACTGTTTGCCCAGCTGCTTCGACTGAATGTTCCCCTAGCCAGTCTTCTTGGTAGTTCACTTAGCAGCAGTGTTGTCATATAATTTTTAAAACAAATTTTTTTCAGAAAAAAAAATTTTTAGTCTTAAAAAAAGTTTTTTTGTATGTGCTTTTGGTGTCATTTCATTTAAAGCTGCACATATCTCCAAAAAACCTTTATTCATAGAAAAATATTTAAAAAAATTTTTTCGACAAGTCAAAAAATCAGCAAGAATAGATAAATTTTACGATCTGACAATACTGAATTCGTAGCGCAAAAGAGCCAATATTTCGTTAGCTGTGTGGCAAGTGTCACAGTACTGTCGAAACCACATATCGTCCACATCCTTGTCTTCTAATTCGAGCCATAAAAAGTTCGTTATCATCTCACATATTTTGGAAAAAAAGTACAGTCCGATGATGCCACCAGCCCATAAACTGCACCAAACAGTCGTTCTTTGCGGATGGAGTACTGCATACTGGGGATGCACCCTACATATGCAGCGCATTGTACTGGAACTAGGAAAATAGGTTATGATGAAGAGGAAAGAAGGAGTAGTGTTCGTGGAGGTTTAATTTAACAACACGAAAGACTAAAACAAACTCTATTGCAGCATTTAAATGTTGGAATTAAATTAGTTAAAACCGATCAGTCCCCAGTGTATATACCTTCGACACTGCTCAGATTAGCAAAATTTAGTCCAACACCTTCCACACTACAAGGTAATGAAGTTCATTGCAAAGAAATTTATATTGAACATATAATGAAAACACGGACAACGGTCTCTTGGATTATCATCCATCCAAATGCAGCAGATCTGATCCGTAAAAGGTAAGTCACCTTTGCGAACTTCAACTGGAGACTGGGCAAGAACCGATTCTGAAAAGATGATGGTATATGTTAAATATTTGAGAAGTGTTTTTACCACAAAAGGTATAGCGAATGATTCAGCTGAATTACGGCTGTAGACCGCTTATGTCTTTGAGACTTAGATGTCAAAAACGTTATTTGTAACACAAACGGCAGGAAAGTTCTAGGTATTGATAAAATTACTGGTAAATTAATTTTTGTTTTTAACCCTATTTTACGTCTCGAGTATTATTCTGCAGAGTGGCAGGTCTCCATAATTACTATGATACTCAAGCCAGGAACGGATCCTACTAAAGTAGAATCATATAGACCAATTAATCCACTGTCAACAATTTCAAAATTGTTCGAAATTGAATTAGTCTGAAATTGAGAAGTGTCAAAAGAAGTGCAAAAAAAACTTGACGTTTAGCTGAGGTTTACATTCAACATCGGCCCTTAAAGTTAACCACCCAATAGTTACTTAAAATTCTTTTTTCTCTTTTCAAGAATTTACAGCTTCTTTTGCATAAATTATAAGAGTTGTATAAGAGTTTTCGTATAGTGACTGTGGAGGATGAAAACCTTTGGCATGACTTCAAAACTTATTTTAGGCGAAAAACTTAATTTTCTTTAAAAAAAAATAATAATGAGTGTGCCAAATTTCGCAAGTTTTTAGAGAAAACAAGAATGTAAAATGTTTGTGTTTTACCTTTAATGGCAAACATATGTTGCCTATTTTTATGTGATTATGTTATTCTTTTCAATTTTAATTGCTTGTTCTTGTTTTTGTCCAAAAATGTAAAATTATAAATTATTTGAAAAAAAGGCTACAATTTGTTGCACACAAAGTGCATTTGCGGTTGTAAAGCAATGAGCTGCTATTTTGCTTATCGCCTTTTCAAGATGCACGCACTCAGTTTTTCTATTTGCCGTAATTGGAAGTGCAACGTAACGCAATCGGGGCTGGATGGTAGTCTACGTAAAATGTCACCACCGCCGCTTTTGCCACTACCACAGCCGGTGACTCAATGACACACAAGATGTAGAAATATTAAACTTTTTGTAGTGGCGCGAATTAATTTTAATTTTTCTGTTTGTTTCTTATTTCTTGACACCAGCCACATCATCGTCATCAACTCAAAAGTAGCAAGCTGCGGCAGCCACATTAAATGTTAAACAGAAAACAATAAATATGTTTATGCATACAAATAAGTTGTGGCAGAAAAGGAACAGAGAGCTGCATGGGGGATATGGGGGAGTCAATGAATGAGTATTGAACTGTGTAATGGTGGCGTTTAAAATATGGTAATCATAAATATGGCCAAAACATTGCAGCAACAGACACAAATATCTATACATTCGCAATATAGTAAACATGTTGTTGGCAACAAGAAGTGTCAAACATTCTTTTATTTAATAATTTACTTTGAAAAGTCTCAAGTAAGAACTCCTCTTTGCAACAGTAACTTGAAAAAGTCTTGGAATTTGCAGAAGTAAAAATCGAACATTTAAGTAAAAAGAAAACACTCAATACAAAATAAATTCGATGAATCAATTAAAATAAATTCTTGGGAATTTTATTTTTAGCCCGGCACTTTTCCAGTAAATTTAATGTGGAGGTCTTTTAAGAAGCAAATGTGTTGATGACTGGTATTGATTCATCCATCCATCTATCAACAATATTTCAAACAACTACAATATTGTATTGGACTCACTTGTCTTAGGCGCATTTGCCAGCGGAACCAAGACAACATCTGTTTGTCTAGGATATTTATAGGGCACTTCTATTTGGAATCCCATTAGTATTGCTTTTATTCTTCTCCTAGTGAGTCATCGTCATTCATATCAGATTTGAGCTTGCGGCAAATCAATTCCATTTAATTTGTCTCTTCAGCAAAAACAACAATCGAAGAAAAGATAGAATGTGAACAAAATATTTGCCAAGTTTTTGTTTTTTTGTCTTTTAAATTAATGTCTGATTTTATTGTCATTAATTTTAAGCACGTAAAATTGCATTTATTTTTGCTGTTTGTTTTATCAGCCAGACAGTCAGTCACTCCTTTTGGATACTTTAAAACAAAAATTAAAAGGATGTTGTTGTAAGCAGCTTAGCCAAAATAAGACAAGAAGACAAGAAACAAAACAAGATTCCCAAACTGTCATATTGAATAAATTTTCCAAGCAAACATATTTTCAAAAATAAATAAACATTTTTGCGAAAAAACTAAAAAACACGCTTCGATATCAAAATAAAATAAATATCCATACAACCAAATAATTATCCATATAACGCGTTTCGAGTTTTTTTTTTTGCAATTTCCAAAATCACCTTTATCCTTCACTTCCCCGGAAAACATATGGCAGCTTCTAATTTCGCATTAAATCGGTCAAAACATACACCGAATATGAAAAACCGTTTCCGAATTCAGTAACGTTAGGTTCAGGTTTTTTGGAAATTCCCAAAGTTGGTTTCAGGAAGCGTCAAAATCCCTGTACTTCCTTAGAAGCAATACGGCAACTTCAAACTTCGCGGTAAAGCGAAAGACCATTTACAGTTTAAATGCATTTTCCACTGGTCAGCGAAGTGGTTTAGAACTATTTTGGATATTCCCAAAACCAACTTCTTGAATCTCCAAAATTCCCCTCATTTCCCCAGAAGCAATACGCCGACTCCAATATTCACACTAAAGGTGCAAGACCGTACATACAGTTTTATATATCCAAATATCACTCCTTTATTATGAAAACCCGGTTTCGGTTTCGGTAACGTTAAGTTCAGGGTTTTTGGAAATTCTCAAAGTTGGTTTCTGGAAGCGTCAAAATCCCCCCACTTCCTTAGAAACAATACGGCAACTTCAATTTTCGCACTAAAGCGAAAGACCATTTATAGTTTACATGCATTTTCCACTGGTCAGCGAAGTGGTTCAGAACTTTTTTGGAAATTCCCAAAACCAACTTCGCGAGTCCCCAAAATTCCCCTCATTTCCCCAGAAGTAATACGGCAACTCCAATTTTCGCACTAAAGGCGCAAGACCATACATACAGTTTTACATATCCACATATCGCTCCTTTATTGCAACATAGTCATAACCAAAAAAAAACTTGTTTCGATAAAAACGCGTTTCAAATTTTTAGTTTCCATACAAGTCTTAGAAAATTTTTTTTGAAAATATGTCCTAAAGAAAACACTTTAAAAGTAATGTTAATAAATTTTTTGCACAATATAAAACGTAGTACAATTAACAATTCTGCATTGTTAATTCGAAAAACTCATTTTTTGATATATGACTATGTGGCAATAAAGGAGCGATATGTAATTATCAATCATATGGCATGCAAACAAACATACAAGTGAGCTTTGAAATTTTTTATATAAAATTAACCCTTTTTGCTTAAAAAATTACGATTTTTAAGCAAAACTTTCTGGCATCGCTGATTGTAATATCAATATTTTCTTTTAAAGAAAAGCATTCAAAAAAATTTTATTTTTTGACGTTTTTATTTAAAAAAAAAACTGTTGTACTTGAGTTTTTAAGAACTAATTTAATTTTGTTATTAAGAAGTAAAATTAAAATGGAATAGCCTGGTTCTAAAATATCTATTTTTGTTTTTTTTAATTGCATTGATTTAATTATATTTTTTAGTTTTTAATTTCTAAGTACTTTATCAATAATTTAATATATTAAAAATTAATTTTGCTCATGTTATTACAAAACTACGAGTATTCATGTCTTTATTTTTTTCGCAAAATTTTTTACTGAATTTTTTTTTTCTGCAAGAAAAATTAAACCAAGTCACGTTTTAAAGTTTTATAAGTAAAGATTTTATTTCTTTGTGAACTTGTGTGTGTGTGGGCTGGTTTTTTATTGGTCAGAATAGTTATTAATTTATTTTATTTATAACTCTTTTTCACATTTAACAACATTTTATTTGGCAAAAATCAATTTCTTGTAATAAAAAAGACAACTTGATATCAAAACGCAATTAATGCCAACTTAAAACTTTAATAAATTAATTGGCAAAATAAAGTGTTAAATACAAAAAGTCGTAAAAAGTTTATAAAAAACAATTAAATCAGTAGATGTTTAACTTTTAAGGTGACATTTTTACATTTAAAATTAAACGCTTTAATTAAAAGAACACGTGATAACCCATTAAGAGACAACAAGCCATAAAAACACCACTTTCAAGCTGTTTAAGAGCATAATGTAAAATCAAGCACTTGATGGCTTTAATCAATTTTAAGAGGTTAATAAACGATTTAATAAATATTCCTTGTCTTTGCGTTTAATATTCAAACAAAAATCTTTTTTTGCTTACAAGCATATTTAACCCAAAATACAAAAACAAAAAATCTGTGTTTTTTAATGGTTTTGTAAAAATAATAATTTAATAAGAAGTGTCAAAGAGTGATCACGATTTTTTGAATTTTTTGCTTTTTTAACTGCCATTCCTTGAAAAGACAAACGACAGCAACAGGCGCAACTGCAACCTCAATGCCGCAAGAGCGGTCTGAAAATGTATTTGGTGGAAAGAACATTTTTCTGCCAACGGCCAGGAACAACAGCAACTGCAATCAGTTTCAAGTTAAAAGAGAATATAATAAAAATGATAATTATCACAATTTATGAGATACAAAAATGAAAACAAATAAAAGCAGGAAAAATTTTAAGAAAAAAGTCTGTACAGGCTTGGAGTGCAGGCAGATAAATTATTATATCTATATTATTAAATCTAAGTAAATAAAATTGTTTGCAAATAAAGAAAATGACACGAGAAACTCTAATAATAAAAAAACAAAACTAAGTTTTGGAATTAAATAGTATTTCATAAATTACATTCGAAATATAAAAAAGTAGGTCGAAAGTAATCGAATACCAATCAAGTACATATTTTTCTCTAATCAAAAAAAAAAAAAAATACTGAACTTTCAAAACAACATGAAAAACTGTTATACTAAGCATTTTTACATCTATACCTTTAAAATTATTATTATTTGAATATAATGCGGCCCTCAACGGCCACTTGCACTGCGACCAATGTTGATCTATGGTGCTTCACGTTGCCCCTTCACGGGTTGAGTATGTCTCGAAATCGGACTTGCTCTTTCATTGGGAGTGGCGGCAAGTCATGATTGTAGCCGCCTGTAACTCCACTGTCGCAATGCCCCATAGTGGGTAATCAAATGCTCCATTGACTCCTCCTCCTCCTCGTCACAGAATCTGCAAATGTTTGTATTAGGAATTCCTATCCTTAGGCCAGGTATAATGACCTATAAGTCCACCTGTCAATGTTCTGAGACGTTTCCTATCTAGTTTTACAAAAATTCGGTCCCCTTTGCATCAAAGCTTGGATATTTCTGGGAATGTTCAAGACAGGTTTTCTCGTTCCAATGTTGCTCCACAAGCAACATTGCTGCACCCATTTCTTCATCTCCTGTAGTGTAAATCTTTATCAGTTCAATATATCAACCACATCACAGAGCGGCCTTAATTCCGAATTAAAGGGGAATTGAGTCCAATTTTTAGTTCTTCAAAAACGAAAATTAATTTCGAGTGGCGTCATTTGAATTCAGTGTAGCTATTTTTTTGTCACATTCCACACTGATTCGATACTCCAGTGAGTCAATAGTGAGTGAAAAAGATTTACATCAGCACCTGCCTTAACGGCATTATCTGATTATGGACCAATCCCACGGAGTGAATTATTCACGATTCACCAGCGCTCACGTCACATGTTTGTAGCCACATAGGCATCCCCTTGTTTAGAAGTTTGGACCTCCCAAACCCCCCAGCAATCAATGGAAGACAAGGCTTAATCAGTAGGTAGGCCGAAGCCCACTAAGAGCATCAGCTCACTAAGAGCAACACCCGTCCAACCATCACCAACAGAACCTCGGGGGGTTGTTAGTCCCCGAAAACAGCCATGCATCAACAATTATCAGGGATACTATCTCCCCCTTCATGCGTCCTTAAGTTTAAACCATAGCCACAAGGTTAGGTAGGCAGGCCGCTGAATTCTCCAAAGAGTACCTGGATACTCCAGCTCACTTGGGTCCTGAAGGTCGTTCTCTTTGTGATTGCAGCCACAAGGTAGACACCTCATCCATGATCAGCCGGGGTGTTGAACTGCAAGCAGAACCCTCCGTTGTTCTGCTTGCAATTCAACACGCTGATCCCCGTTCTGGCAATTTAAACTCTTGACAAGGATTTCGGAAGCCAACATAATATAAGTCATGCGGTTTTCTAGAGTTTTATGTGCTACAGCAAACGAGGGACTTCTTCCCGTCTTTACCCGAAAAACAGAGTGCCTTGGTTTGGAATACGTCAAGGCAAAACCTGTTCCCTGGTAAGAGTAAGTCAATACTGTTGAATACCCTACAGTCACCGAAAAGCTTTTTCGCTCTCACCAGTACACGGTCGAAAAACCTCAAAATTACCTTTGAAGCGCCAGCCCAAACTTTAGAGCTGTATTCCATTCGTGGTCGGTTATACGAGTATATGGTATAAAAAGTAAGGAGGTTGGATGCAGTAAATGAAGTACATCTTACACCGTTTCAAAAACCCGAGGCACTTGAATGCTTCTTTAGAGAAATGAAAAATGTGTTCCGTCCAGCGAACATTTCACTGTATCTTAAATCCGAGAACACTAAGAACTTTCGATTCCTCAAATTTTATACCATCCATAAGTATGATGAAGCAGCGTTTGCTGTCGTTTGTTTGTGTTAACAAGCAACATTGGGTCTTATGAGCGTTAAAGGCGACCTTGTTTTTACGATCCTATTCGGAGATTAATAGAAGATCACTACTCAGTGAGTCATTTATATTTTGCCTCTTGGCAAAATATAACTATAAAATCCTTTTAACTGCACGAATCCGAGAAAATATCTTTGTCATAGCTACAGATACTGTTTCCAGTTCAGGAAGGGGCTGATTGCACTTGAATGCTTCTTTAGAGAAATGAAAAATGTGTTCCGTCCAGCGAACTTTTCACTGTATCTTAAATCCGAGAACATTAAGAACTTTCGATTCCTCAAATTTTATACCATCCATAAGTATGATGAAGCAGCGTTTGCTGTCGTTTGTTTGTGTTAACAAGCAACATTGGGTCTTATGAGCGTTAAAGGCGACCTTGTTTTTACGACCCTATTCGGAGATTAATAGAAGATCACTACTCAGTGAGTCATTTATATTTTGCCTCTTGGCAAAATATAACTATAAAATCCTTTTAACTGCACGAATCCGGGAAAATATCTTTGTCATAGCTACAGATATTGTTTCCAGTTCGGGGAGGGGCTGATTGCCTTTCGGTAAGTAGGAATTGCCAACCGGGTCGCTGAATGCTTCAGAATTCTTTAAATTGGAATTGATGAACTAAAACTGTTCCTTACTGCTTTATTGAGAAGCCAAAAGGTCTTCCTGCCCCGGGGAGCGGCAAGGACCTTGGCACGAAGAAGCTGTTCATGAAGAAACTTTTCACATCTAAGTAAATTTTGCCTTTTTGAATAACAAATCAGTGTCGGGGTCAATTGCTGAATGTTGGTTTATAAACTTCCTCAAAAAATCATGATCTATTTGCACTTAAAAAAATTATTGCAATAAAAAGCAGATAATCCATATTTTTTACATTTAAATGAAATTTATTGCTATAAACAACCTGCTGTAAAATAAATTAAATCAGTAAGCATTAAAAAACATGAAAACATCAAAGACTTTTTAAAACTCAACAGTTTGACCAAAACTCACAACCAAACAAACAAACAATAATAAAAAAAAACTTCCTGACAACATAAAATTTTATTTTATGATCTGCATTCAAAACTGTATTCAGTGGAAAACCAAGAAGAAACACGAATGACTTAAAGATGTAAATACCGGTGAGCAGACAAGAGATAATCCGTTTCAAATTTTGGAATAAAAAAATAAAGTTGTTTATGCATTCGAATAAAAAAACATTTGAAAATAAACACAAACAATCCAGCAACAATAAATTAAAGTTTAAAAACAAAAAATTATTTTAATTTTATGTAGATTTAATAAAAAACACAAATAAATAACAACAAAAGCAAAAGCTTTTTATTGTTTAAATTTTGAGACAAAAGAAATGTATATTGTTTTTTTTAACAGTCAATTAAAGACTAGATTAGACTTGATCTGTATAAGAGTTTTCATTTTTAAATGTTGAAATCATTCATTTGCTAAAGAGTTCAGGAAAAAAAATATATTAACTTCTCGTATCTTAACTTGAATTTTAATTTATTGAAAGTGTTTAGTTGCTATTAGTCACAAGCTTAGAAAAACTTATAGAATTCCAAAAATATGTTTTTTTCTACAAAGAAAAAATTAAGTAGAAACAAATTATTTTTAGCGTTTAATTCTGATCAGATAAAAATATGTAAATTTTTATTTGAATTCAGTTTTGTTTGGGACAGATGTTACTTGACCAAAAACGTTTAAAAAAAACAGCTGCTTTTAAATATTGTATTTTCTTCTTTTTCAACAAAGAAATTTTTTTTAACAAATTCCACACAAAACAAAATTGTAGCATACAAAAAATATTCCTTAAACTTGATTGCCAGACAGGTGTTTTACTACACACACAAGTTTCCTTTGTTGTGTCCAGCGTGGCCATGTTGGCATTTTTTCAGGCTAAATTTAGCATTTTTTATTCTAATTTAACTGTAAGTTGACCATTTCGCAGTTAGCGTTTGTAACATTATTGAATTTAAGAATATTCAAAATATTGATTAATTAATATGTCAACTTAGAGAAGGATTGCAAAAATTTTATCTTAATGTAAGAAATACTAACATTTTAAAAAGTAAAAATAATAGCAAATCAAAATTTTAGAGAAGAAATGATTATTTTCACTGTAGAAAATAAAGCGTGGTTAAGTTTTAAGCGCCGATGTTGACAACTTAATTTGGGAATTATTGTCGTTTCTTTGATATGATAATATTGGTATAGTTCAATTATCTACGAAACAAAATATTGGCCCAATGACCGCAGGTTGTCGGCACTATACATCCATCCGATGGTTCAAATTTTCGATGACGCTGAGGCATAACTGAGGTTCTATGCCGTTAATGTGCCGTATTTACGTACACATGTTCTTTCAAATAAGCCCAAAGATGGAAGCCCAACGATGTCAAATCACATGATCTTGGCAACCAATTGGTGTCGCCACCACATGAGATAACACGATCATTGGGCCACTGTTTAGTTACAGAAACTGCTTGATCGGCATCCATATTTTTGGAAAAAAATATGGCCCGATGATGCCGCTAGGCCATAAACCAAACCAAACAGTCCCTCTACGTGGCTCCATTGGTTTTTCTATAATCACTCTTAGTTTATAATTCGCCCAGAATTTCACCAAAATTCTGTTTCCACTGAGGTCACTGGAGATGAAATCAGCCATTGTTGTCATTTCTTGCTATTCTGACTATTGACAATGCTTGGAATGCTCAGTTTAGTCAATTGCATCTCATAAGCATATAAATGCAAGTCTTTATGCATAACGACGAGTGTGAGAGGTGCAAGTTTTGGGCACTACGACGAGTTTAGGTGGTCAGCTCGTCAGCCACACTATCGCGAACAGAAGCAACTCGATCGTACGCACATTTGGGCGATTAAATTGAAAAAATCACAAAGTGCATGCTACGCATTTCGATTTGAACGCTCCTTTTTTAATAAGCCTGAATAATTTTAACAGGTTGCTCGATTGTGTATCTTTCCATAGTTCAACTTGAGTTAGTCTAAAATAGAGAAATGTCAAATGAAATGTAGAAAAAACTTGGCGTTTAGGTGTAGTTCATATTCAACATGGAGCCTTAAACTTTAACTAAGAACTTTGGAACATCAGTCTTAGAAACAAATGTCATATGAATGTTTGAATAAGTATTCAACTCTTGAATTCTAGATAAATGTACTC
Organism: Thecocarcelia acutangulata; assembly: GCA_914767995.1. NCBI lineage: Eukaryota > Metazoa > Arthropoda > Insecta > Diptera > Tachinidae > Thecocarcelia > Thecocarcelia acutangulata. The sequence goes on from OU612097.1 coordinate 18,280,953, forward strand.
GTATACTCGAATGATTATAAAATGCATTAAATTAGAATCTATTCAATTTTGTGGTGAAGTTCTTGGTTTTTCCACTTAGAAACGCGGAAGTTGAAGGAGTTTTTAAAGAGATGAATATCATAAAAATGAATATTCGAAATATAATAACGTTAAAAGCTAGGAATTTGCGACTTTATGTTGAGTGTGGTTTGAAAGAGCTGAATTGTTTGAATACTTTTTAGGAATGCACAGTAGAGATTTAGTGCCAATTTCACGATATCGAAACTGTTCGTTCATTCGCACAATTACATTTTAAACAATAACAAAATTTTGTTGTTTTTGTTTAAAATGTAATTGTGCGAACGAACGAACAGCTTCTTTATCGTGAAATTGGCACTTAGATACGGTAGTATCTCTAGTTTTGTCGATTTTGGTAAAACAAATGCACGAGTCAAAAAGTTAAGACGGTGGAATTGAAGTAAATGGCTTCGCATCTTGGTCAAAGGTCGGCAAAAATGGCAGAAAATCCACAAACAGCTCCATAACTGTCCCTGAGTAGAACTTAGGAGGGCAAACTGTAAAACCGACCTCCGCTAACTGCCCTCATTAAGGAGGTTCCCATGCAAAATATTAGTTTCCAGTGTTTTAGGGTCAACCCTATTAGCTAGCCCCGGAAGGCTCCAAAAGGTACAGAATATGCGAGCAACTTGCAATATTTTTGAAAACCCAGCATTTTGGTAGAATATACCTAGCTTCTATCTTCAATCATTAGGGGGGTCGCCATACAAAACCTTAATATTCAAAAAAAAATTTAATTACACACATTCTAACTGAAATATATTTGTTTTATTGTTTTCAGACTATTTTCAATAAATATTTTATTACTTCTTAATCAGTTTGTATTACTTCAAGGATGGCCAATAAGAGGAAGAATTATCAAAAATAAATCATCTCTAAAGATATGTTAGCTCAAATAATAAAAATATAATTCAGTTTAAGATTTTTAAATTTTAAAATTTAAGCTTAATTTTTTGAAAATTTAAGATATTTTTAGCATTTTAAGCCGATTTAGCTGTGAAATATATTTGGGTATGGCCACAGTGGTTGTGTCATCAGTCATTTCGGAATGAAGGATTGCAGTTTTCAAAGGCAAACAAGCAATTTGAAGTTTATTCTGTTTTCTAGAGTGAAAATAAATTATATGATGATTACATGTGTACGAAAATCTTTCTGAAATGATGTGTTCATCATATTAAAAGATGTTTGTTATAAATAAAAAGATTTAGATCTCTATTAGAGTTCCTGGTCAATTAATTATTTTTGCATTTGATTTCATTTTCTCAAGTTTTTACTAATGTCTGGCTGGGTGTTTTTGTAGCCAGACACTGTCATTAATTAAACTCCCAGCGAAATATGTTGGGGTGTGAAATAATGATAATGTTGGATTCAAACATGAAAAACTAAGTTAGGGAACACAAACGCATAAAAGGGATGAGATGATGTCATTTAAAATGGTTCATATTTGATCATTAAATAAATAAAAAACTTTTTATCGTATACTTCTCGTCTCGAAGGCTCTTGTGTTTAATGTTAATTTTAAAAAAAAGTCTACATACATAAGGGTGAGTCGATTTACAATGCAAGAAAAATGCTTCGTTACCACTATTCTTTCGTTAATACCATGAAAAGTTATGAAAGCTTCATTAATGGGATGAAAGTTTTGCGTAGCAGCTGGGAACCAAGTTTTACCTTGACGTACACCAAACCAAGGCACTCTGCTTTCTGGGACATAGAGGGGAAGAAGTTTCTCGTTTGTTGTAGCAAATAAAGCTCTAGGAAGCCTATGACTTATGCTGTGTTAGACTTCCGAGAGCCTTACCAAGGCTTAAGGTTTTGCTTGCAGATCTCTGAGATCTGAAGTCCCTTAGCTAAAGCCTTCTGGTTGTGGTTTAAACCTAAAATCGAGGGAAGGTGAAGTTAGTTTCCCTGGTAAATTTTGGGGCATGCCGTTTTTCGCGGACTAATTACTACCTGAGCTGCTGATGTTGTGCAACAGATACCTGTACAGTAAGGAGTTGGTTAAGGGCTGATGTTGTTAATGACTTCGACCTACCAACTCATTAAGTCTTGTCTTCCATTGGCTGTTGCATACAGGAAAAATCAAAAGGTTCTTATGTAAGGGGTTTGTCTATAGGAGAGTAGTGTTTTGTCTTTCGTCCTGTGCACACGTGTTGTTTTCTTGTCGTCCATGTATAAGTATTTTCATTATTAGTTTCTTTTGAACGGTCTTGCTATACGGAATAAGAACCAAGTAGGAATAGGTAGTGTCTTCCACGGTACACGTGTTTTTTTATTTTTAGTTTTTTTTTTAACATTCGTCCATGATCGTGTAGTGTGGGAGATGTTGGACTAAATTTGACAGTCAGAACGGTGTGTAGGAACCCTTCCCTAAATACTGGCCCAAGATAAAAAAAAAATATTATATATCATTGTAAAGCTCTAATTCTTTAATACAGATCAGAAGATATAATTTTGAAGGCCCGGTAACTAAACTTTTTGCAGAATTCTTGGAGAATTATTCAAATACAAAAAATAAATACCGCAAAAGAGACAGCAAATGTTGTACGAACAATGTGGGCAATTAACAAAATGCATATGTGATTCGATAGGAGATGAATATAGTCAGAGAATAATTCAATGGCTCGGTGACTGAGTGGTTAAGGCAGCAGTTCATGATACATCATGACCCGAGTTCAAATCCGAAAATGCGTGCTGATGAGTAGCGTAGCGACTACGAAACAGCTAGTTGTCCCCAGCTAAAGATTTGATTATTATTTTTACTGTCTTCTTCAATAAAAAATTACTGATAACTGCAAATTTATATTGTCAAACAATCCTTCTTAAGAAAAAACTAAAGAAAGGAAAAACTTGAACTAAAAATCCGATGTACAAATGTGCAAACACCAAATATCTAATTTAAAAAATTGTAAACTTCAACAAAAATTCAATACAATTAAAATTTTTTATTAAACAAATTAAAGAAAGTATTGTTAAGTTTATTGTTTAAAATTTTTAAAACCTTTTTTAGAAATAAATACTTTTTCATAAAAAGTTGACATAAACAGAACTCGTTCTATAAAACAAACAAATTTTGGTAAAGCCAAAAACTCTAAGTTGGCACCACTGAAATATACTATGTACGTATACGAAACAATTCAGTGGTGAACTACACGACTATAGTTGCCGGTTGCAGCATTTGCTGCCCTGAAGTCGTGAAGTCTGCTGTGGTCTATGTGTTTAATATTTAATCATTTAGAAAAAAAAAGTTTATTTTACAATAGTCCACACTTTTTCTCAAGATCATCGAAAAGGTCTTGGGCTTTAGCCGTGCATTCACACCGCATAGTAAAAACGTGTTTTCTTGTCACTGGTTTTAAAATTCTTTAGATTTAAATTTTTTAGTTTTGTTGCGTTTTTCTATACATATGAACTTTTTTATATATTATATTATTTTTAATGACCACGAAAGTTGTTTTCGTTTTATTTTAAATTGTCAATGAAATGTTTGAAACGGCAGCGAGAACATTCAAAACATTTAAACTCCTTTGTGATGGTCACGCTCTGCTGCCAGTTGCCGTGTTGATATTCAAGATGCAGCAGCGTAGTTGCATCATTGATGTTGAAAGTTGTTAGGCGCAACTTACAAATTATAGCCTTTAAATGGAACAGTATTATTGTTAATACAAAGTGTGTTGCTGTCTGTCTTTATTTAGCTATTAGCAAGAAAAAATATCTGTTTTTTTTTTTTTTTTTTTTTTTTTTTTTTTTTTTTTTTTGCAAAAAGAAGTATTTTTGTTTTAACAAAATAACAAATAGTTTTAATACGATAACTTTTGTTACATGAGCTGAATTGTTCGAAAAATAATTTTGAGTAGAACTAATTTTTTTCAAGCTAATATTTATAGATTTGTAAAAGTATGCTTAAATATTTCTCTCAGTGTATTCCATGATATATATATATATATATATATATATATATATATATATATATATATATATATATATATATATATATATATATATATATATATATATATATATATATATATATATATATATATATATATATATATATATATATATATATATATATATATATATATATATATATACAAAGTGCTTTTTTAGAGTTACAGAAGTTTAAATCATAATAAACCAAGATATGTATTTTTTCAATTTCAAGGAAAAGGAGTTTATTGGGTAGAAAATGTTATGACATTTATGTTTAAACATAATTTCGGCATAAAAAGCTCAATCTAGAACATCATTTTTTACAAAATATTTGCAGCTTTTTCGGACGTACTTCGACAACTCTTCGGTTGTTGATTTTTAGATGTTCATTTGGCAGTTGACTTTATATAATTTAAACAAGTGTTAGATTATTCTTCAATAGGTCACAAGATATTAATAGTGGACCACTACGTGTAATTATTCTTTCAAGCAAAGTTTCTTTGAGTAAATCAATTACAGCACGTATGTATGGCCTAAGTTTCCATCTTGTTGGAACAACAAACCAACTAAGTGTAGTAAGAACAAATTTCTAATCATATCCTCATATCGTTGATCGTAACTTTCTGACCCCACTCGTTTTTGAAGTTATAAGGACCAATGACTTCGCCCATAAAGTACACTAAACAGCAATTAGTGAATGTAATGGGGTTTCGATAAAAGCTTATGGATCATTTTCACCCCAAATGCGACCATTATGTTTATTTCAAGCTAAAATAAAGTTTTCCTCAAATATAGTTTCGGATCACTTTTTCTGGACTTCCGTCAAAATGTCCACAATGTTGCTTTGTGTAGCATGCTTTCTGCTCACAACTACACACATTTTTTATCTCGGACTAGTAGCCAAGGAATGACATGCGGCGCATTATACTAGGATTACGAAGACGAGGGTTTATGCTAACATATCCCAGACACTCACGGACCTTAAAGAGAATGTTTTACAGGAAATATTGCGGAAAGTTATGGAAGTTGGCACAAATGTATATCAACACTGGCGCAGTCTAACATATTGTTAAGATAACATATTGTAAAGATTACATATTGTAAAGAATTTTTATCACATCTAACCCAATGTGCAAGCCGCTGATCTGCTTGTTATCAAATTACATGCACATCCACACAAATAGCATGAAGCTAAAAACATAATACACTAACAAACAAACACACTCGTACATGATTTAAAGAACTCAAAATTAAAAAAAAAATAACCACCAACCATTTTAATGTTGTTGTTGCATTCTTGGAATTGAATTCTTATTGTTTCTTGTAGTTGCGTTCTTATTGTTTCGCAAGCATGTGTGCGTGTAAAAAAAGAATTTTCTAAGAACGCAACAAGGTTTGTCAGTAAACTGGAACTTCATCCAAACTCTCTTGCGTGCAAGAGAGTTGCCACCATCAGATTGCTCAATAGGTGATTTTTGTGATTGTTAGTTCATTTTGGAGATTCAATAAATAAAAACACTTAAAAATAACAAACAAAAATATGTGTGCGTGTATATATTTGAGCAGCTATTATAATACCTCTTATCAGGCCTGCTGAAGAAGGCCTTATATCAGGCCTTCTGAGGAAGGGAGCATGGAAGGCCTTAGCTGGCTAGAACATCATGTGTAAAATATATATGAGTATGGAATGCAATAGCAAGGTCTTGTGTCTGCCAAATAAGACATCCTAGCAGGCCTGTTTACACCTTCTTTCCGCCAATGGGTATGTTTATAATATTTTTGTCCGGAATTATTGTTAACTAGAAGCCTCACGAACGACATAGAACGTACTAAAGAAACATAAATAATAGACAAATGTTCGGCAAAGATAACGTTACCTTTTAAACGTTCTGCAAGACAGTCATAAGTCAGAAAAGTAAGCAAGTCAGACACAGTGGTGTTAAATGTAAATAAAGCTGTAAAATATTTTAGTACAGTATAAGAAACAAGTATTTTATCAATATTACATTTGCAATTGAAGGATCCACAAAAACGTTTTTAAAGATAAACACGTAACAATATTTTCCAACAGAAAAAATTCTGCAAGTCGAAATAAAGATTTCCAGCACTTCCGATAATTTTTTAATTTAAGTAAAAGTTATTCAAAAACGAATTTGGATGGATTAATTTTGTGCCAACTTGTACAGTGGTTTTAAAATTTTATCATAAGTGTGAAAGGTTTATTGCGCCAATATTGTTAAAATTGCACTTTTGTGGATATTTTATATTAAGATACATTTACAAAATATATAGGACTAAGAAAGTAGAAGATAAAAATAGCTCGTATTTCGTGCAAATATTCTTTGCAGTCTGTTCGCCTGTATGACGGTAGCGAGAGCAAAGACACTTTTTGTTTTTTTATGAAAGCTGCAACTTTTCATTTAAAATATATTTTACTGATCTTTTATAAATCAAAATAATTTTTTTTAAACTCTTTTTCATAAAATAAATTTCAAAATAGCGACTGGAGATAATAATCATAAAAATTGTTTATTAAGTATTATAATGAATTCTTTCAGTGCACGGTCGGTCTGAGGGTGTCATTAGAAGTTCAGCTTCCTCTGCAATTATTGTTTTTATTACATTCTTGTGACTTTTTTGTGTGGGCAACCAACTGTGAGAAAAAATGCTTAAAACTAGTAAGAACTTTCAGAAACCTGCTTTGAGAAAGAACTTTTTCGGTTCTTATAGTAAAATCAGTGTAAACTTTTGCTTTTTTATTATTAATGTTTTTGTTAATTATAGATAAATAAAAAAGAAAAGAATATATTGACAGTCATTTACTGCATTTTTATATTTTCCAAGGCTTTCGAAGAACAAACCTTGTTCATGGTAACAGCCAGACAAAAATAAACGCAGAAATTCAGACAGACAGACCGATCGACCAGTAGTTCGATTTTAAATATTTCTCTTGCGGTTAAACAAGTGAATGAATAATTGTTGGGCATGAAGAATTTATTTGTTTATAAACTTGTAACGCTTATCAATTTGGGTTTAAGAAAATATTGTTTTCTGTTTTTTCTCTTCTTTATTTTTTCTTTTTGTTTTTTTTTTTGGGCAGACAATGATCATAATGATGGTCATGATCATTTCAAACACCTAAAGGTTTCTTGATAAAAAAATATTAAATAAATGCTATTGGTCTGTTACACAGGAAAATAAGAAAAAATATTGTTTTATTTTTAAAGTTCTTGAATTTTGTTTACTTTTATTTTTATTATTTACTTGCCTTCATTTATTTTTTAATATACTCATACACTAATAGGCTGCATGAGTAAATTCATTTGTTTATTCACACACTGAAACTGAAAACACAGTATTCATTCAAATATTGAGTACTTTAAGGAAGGTTAACAAAGTAAAACGAATGAAAACAGAGAAGAGAATGAATTGCGTTTTAAAGTTGATCGTAATTAATAGATTCTTTCATGTAAATTTGTGGGTAAAAATTAGTTTTGGAAAATTTATCAATAGAAAATTTAGTGACCGCAAAATTTTTCCATAAAAGGTATAGCGATTGGAACATTTTTTATGAAAATTTAAAATAAAATTTTTTAAAATATTTATCGACTACAAAAATATAATTACTAAAATTCTACAAAAATTTTGTATCACATAAAAAATTTATCAAAAAAAGTTTTTTTAGAAAATGCAAAAGTTTTGTATAAAGTTTGTAAAAATGTTAATGATTAATATACCGATTACAAAAACTATTTGTACAAAATTTATCGGTAAAAGTCCTTTAGAAAATTTTTGGGCTATAAAATTTTTCTGTAGAATTTTTTGTGATCACAAGCATTTTCTGTAGGTAGTTTATTGATAACAAAAACTAGTGTTGGGCAAAATCATTCATTTGTGTGAATCTTTTATTCTCTTTCAGAACGGTTAGGTGAATTAATTCATTCGTTTCTTTCATCTTTCTGCTTGCCGTTTTCATGCATTCCAGAATGCATGAAAATGTTTCAATTGTGTATGTCAGGTGGCAGCATAACGAATTATTATAAAGTAACTTTGTTTGTGTTACAATTTGTTTAAATGCAATATATAAAAAAATTACTTAACAAGAGTTTAAAAAGCTAAATGCTCTAATAATATCCGAAAAGCTTGTTTTTTGTGTTTTGATGGATATTATGAGAGCATTTTGCTTTTTAAATTCTCAGCAATTTATTTGGATTGTTGAGATATAAAGTTGAATGTTTGAGAGTATCTTTCAAAAATTTCCAAAGTCTACTGATGATTAGGGCAGTTCCTATGAAATGTCGACATATAAATAGCTGGGAAACATAGAAAACAAGCTATTTATAATTTTTTACTGGTTCATTTTTAAACTTGATTTAAATTTAAAAGTACAAAATAATATTAATAATTGGTTTTGAATGTTTACGGGTACTGAATGAAAAAAGGAAAGAAAGAGCATGATGAAAGAAATAGACAAAGAATACAGAAATATTTCATTCTTTCACTTGAAAGAACGCAACTGAATGAGTTAATTCTTTCATGAATGACACAATACTAAAGGCCCTGATTCACTATCCTACACGATCGTACGATTCATTCACAGGAAATTGTTTCGAGAGTCTGACCGACTTGAAAAAATCGTTTCAAAAAGGCGTTGTAGGCCACACTATTATACAAGTATGATTGAAATAATTTATATACACAATAAAACAATTAAAAACTTTTATTAACATAATAATTTTACATTACTTAAATTTTTTCCTCGAGGCATCAACAATATTTTGATATTTGTCACAATATATACAACACTGATGGCACAGAAACCATAGTGTGTTGAAAAGTTTCATAAAATTTTTCAAATTGCACGATTGTCAAAAACTTTGTTGCACGGTTGAATTTTTAGTACTTTTTCAGCACATATGCTTTATTTAGTAGATCGCACGATCGTGTATGATAGTGTAGCAAGGCCTTAACAAAAACATGCTACAGTAATTCTAGGAATTAAAGAAATGTTTATTAAATATTCATCGATTACAAAAATGGTCTGTAGAAAATTTATGGATTGAAAAAATTTCTTATGAAAAATTTATGATTTACAAATATTCTGTATAAAAAATTTATAGTTTAGGAAATATATAAATTTTTTTATTTATGAACTACAAAAATGTTCGTTCAAAAACCGTGTTTTGAGTTGCGGAAATTGTTTATATTAAGTTATTGGACAACAAAATTTTTCTAGCAAAATTTATATACTAATAGTGTTTGTGGTAAAGAAGTGAACAGTAAGACATTTCTAACAATTAATTTGATTATCAAACAAAAAAAAAACCTGCATGCCAAACTTGACTGATTTTATATTCTTAAATACTTGTGGAATAATTTCATGGCCTTGTTTTGCCATAAAGTGGTATTTTCTTACTAGCAGTTTTTTCAACTCCTCCTTGTTTTACTATCTACCACAATTACCGTACTTTTTTCTTTTTTTTCGTTTTGTTTTTTTTTCATGAATGTATGAAAGACGGAGTAATTGCTATCGGTTTGTTGAAATCCAGAGGAATAACTTTTATGCCTGTCAAAAGCCAACGTAAACAACAAATGTTGCAAATTTAATGTTTGATTTTTATGATGACAGCTACAACATTCATTTTGACATTGACAGTTATGCGTTAAACTAATACACACTCTGCTGCAATAGCAACAACATGGCACTGTTGTATATATGTACATATGTATATTTTTCTTCTTGAAAACTTTTTGTTACAAATTATGATTTGTTGCATGCAATATCAATATTTAATTTTGCACAACCTATGTGTGTATGTAATCGTATGTGTGTACATGATTTATGTTTTAAATCAAACTATGCAAATTTGAATTAGCATAATTTTTTCAGTGTTGCAAAGCGTTTGAATATATATCTTCCAATCAGTGTTGTCAGATCGTAAGATTCATCACTTTTGCTTGCTTTTTGAGATGCTAAAAAGGTTTTTTAAAATTTCTTTTCAATGAGAAAAAGTTTTTTTTTTAGAAACTTGTGCTGCTAACTTTTTCACGTTTCTTGAACAAAATGGAATCAATATTTCATGTTTAGGGTCGAAAAAAATTGTTCTTTTCAAAAAATAAGAGATATCAACACTGCTTCCATTATTAAGTACAGGGTGGCTGATGAAAGCTGCTACACTGAGAGCCTCTATCAAATATATAGATATTTAGATAATACGAGAATTTAAAAACTTTGGCAATTAAAATTTAGTTAGTACCGTAATAACATACAATTTAAAAGGATCTCTAGTTTGTGTTTAGGAAAAAAACATTATCTAAATGTAAGTTTGCTTTGTTAAGGCCATGTTACACTATTATACACGATCGTGCGATCTACAAAATAAAGCATGTGTGCTGAAAAAGTACTAAAAACGCAACCGTGCAACAGACTTTTTAACAAATCGTGTGATTTGAAAAATTTTATTAAACTTTTTAAAACATTATGGTTTCTGTGCGATCAGTTTGATTTACATATATTGTGAAAAATATAAGAATATTGTTGGTGCCTCAAGAAAAAAATTTAAGTAATGCAAAATTATTATGTTAATAAGAGTTTTTAATTGTTATATAAATTATTTCAATCATACTTGTGTAATAGTGTGGCCTACAACGCCATTTTGAAACGATTTTTTCAAGTCGGCCAGACTTTTGAAACAGTTTCCTCTGAATGAATCGTACGATCGTGTAGGATAGTGAATCAGGGCCTTTAGTGTTATTATTCATTATGTGTATATATTGATATTTCTTGTGCTTACTTGTAATTTTTATTTATTTATTATGATCATAAAAAACTGTTATAGTTACTTGTTTATTTTTGTTTTTTATTTACAGCCAGTTCGCCGATTTCGAAAGAATAAGTTCATTCGCATTCAGGGCGAAAGAAAATTGATTTGGGTTTTTTCTAACTTTATTCTATGCGAACGATGTGTCAAATTTCAATTAAAATACATAAGTTCATGCGAACGAACGATAGTGACATAGACAAACCCAAATTGATTCGAATGTGTGTGACTAGCTTTCTTCCGCATGCATTCGATATCGTCGAACAGGTTGTTAATATTAGCCCTGATGATGCTACCCAGTGGTGTAGCAAAATATTGGAAATTTTAAATTCTATTTATTTATTTTATTATTATTTATTTTATTATTACTTATTATCATTTCTTATTATTTATAGCACTTTTTCCGCAGACGAGTATGTTTTTTTATTCATCGTATTTTGACACTTATGGTGAGAAGAATCCTGTTTTAGAAACCAAAATAAATTCACTGATGTTACGTCTTTGAACAAAAACCATCAATAGTCGTGATGTTCAGGTGGCTGATGAAAGCTGCTACCAAAAAAACCTAATAACTTATATTCTGTATAACTAACCTCTTCCATTTTTGTTGTGTTTTATAGATTGATCTTTAAATATGTAAATAATAAAATGGAGAATTGGGACAATGAAACAAGTATTTGAACGCTTTCACGCTTTAGAGTCCGTTGTTTCCGTTCAAAGAGAATATAAGCGCACGTTTGGCGGCACACCTCCTAGCAGATGGAGTATAATGAGGCTTGTAAAGAAATTTGCCGAGCGTGACACAATCGCAAAAAGGCCTTATTATCGAGTACCCTCAATTCGGACGCAGGAAACTATCGCTGCTGTAGCTGCTGCATACAAACCTATAGAGTTTCGACAAGGATTGTTTCTGCTCAAATGGGTGTCAGCAGACAGTCACTGCAGACAATTTTGCACCAAGATTTAAACTTATTCCCATATAAGATTCAATTAACAAACAAATTGAACCCTAGAGTCTTCCCGATTCGCTTGGAATTTTGGGAGATCGTTCAAATAGTGTCAGAGGATGAAAATGTCTTGAACTGTATTTCTATGTCTAACGAAGCACATACTAATTTAAACGGCAATGTTAACAAATAAAATTGTCGTATGCGGAGTAATTCTAACTCACAGATACTCAAGCAGATGCAAGTACATCCACTTCGCATCACAGTGTGGTGTGCAGTTTCTTCAAGGTTCATTGTCGGGCCTTACTTTTTCGAAGAAAATGGTCTTACTGTTACAGCCAATGGAGACCGTTACTTAAAGATGTTAAAAGAGTTTTTCTTTCCAGAACTGCACCGAAAGAGAATTACTTTCAACACTGCTTGGTTTCAACAAGATGGCGCAAGTTGTCACATAGCCACGCCTGTTATGACAGAATTGAGGCCAAAATTTCCCAGTAAACTGATTTCAAAAAACTAAACATTCAGTTGGCCTCCCAGGTCTCCTAACCTCACTGCACCTGATTTTTTTGTGAGGTTATTGCAAACACAAAGTTTAAAAATTAATCCCAGAAAATTTGGATGATTTAAAGCAACCCAATCGAAGGGTAACTGAGACAATTCCTGCTGCAACACTCCAGACCAAGTGTGCCCAGGCCTTTGCGCTTGATACTCAATTGTTTTTATAAATGCGCTTAGCTATAGGCTGTGCTCTTTTATACAAACAACTTCGTCTTTTATATTTTTTCGTTCTTTACCGCACACACATAAAAGCAAAGCAACAACATTTTCGCATGCTTTGTTGGTAAACATTGACGACAACGATTATCAGTGTGAACTTTGTTTTTGTAAATGTTTTGCTTTTTATAACAAAAAATATTAAATAAAAATAGTTTTTCCTTAAATGTATTGGCGTTTACTCTTCCATATAGACCTTGTGGGCACCACTGCTCCAGACAGTATCGAATAACTTTTTGATAAGATATCGCACTTGTCACCGAGAGTGGAGGCTATTTGAATTTAGTTATTTTCAAAACTTCATGAATTACTAAACTTTACAAAAAGTTATTTGAATTTCTTAATGTAACAAAATTGATCACCGACCCTGTATTTAAAAAGTTTGTTTATATTTGTTGCAATCCAAGTCAAATCGGACAGTTCGGCGAAAAAAATTTTCACAACGATGATATTTTAATAAAATGTACCGGGTGTCCGGCGGAAAGGAATACTACATAATTTTCAAGCTGCACTCCGTTTCGCCTTGACACCCATATTAGCGAAATTCTTAAAGCTTGTTTTAAGAACTAAATCTTATATATAAAATATCATTTTAATTAACTAAAAAAATCGTATGACAATTTTGTTGATTAGCCTGTTAACACTAAAACTTACAAATTTAAAACAATGAAAAGAAATTAGTTTTTAATTTTATTATGATCATAGAAAACATTAATAAACATTCGAAAACTTTATTTTGCCATCATGCTGGTTGTACTTATCAAATGTCTATGATCTTCTCAATTTATAGACAATTTGTTATGAGTTTTCTATGGAGCAGAGAAAAAGTCTAAAAGAAAATCAATCGTATGGTGGAAAAATGCACAAAGATATTTATCTTTTCATCTGGTGTCAAACGCCAATTAACAAGTTGATTGTGTTGTTTATAACATGTGTAAAATTGTCATGTTGGCGTAGAAGTTGGAGTTAAACTTTAATTTTATGCGTTTTAATTAAGTTGAGGAAATTAAATGGAATGAAATTGTACACAATAAAAATGTTGATAAATTGGCTAATAAAGCAAGATAAAACAAAATGAAAACAGGACAATGTTCAAAAGAATTTATTGCACTAATAATTTTGATTGATTACTTAGATTTAAGTTTATTCTTAATTTTTTTTACCTACGATGAGTAAAACCTACCCTAGCAGGAAAATCAAGTTTTCACTACAAATTTCCATCAAACTTTAACTTTAGCTCTTATACCCAGCGTTGTCAACTTTGAAATTTCAAAACGCACCAAAATGTTTGTCAAACTTGGCCTCTAGCAAAATTCTCTTACTTTTATTAAGACAATGTTATCTTTACAATAACTATAAATATATTTTGTCATATTTATTATTTAGCATTATTATTTAATTATTGCCTGTTCGCCGATAAAATTATATTGCAAAAAATCGTTACTGCAAGGGATGAAATATGTCGAGGATCATTTAAAGTTACAGAATCCACACTACAAGCCATTAAACTCGTGTAATAACAATTGTATCAAACAGTGTAAATTTCAAATGTGTTCGTAAGCGAAGAGTGAAAATCAGTTGGCTAGAGTGGGTGTATTTAAGAGAACATATTGAATATGATTAAATCCCTGGTGTTGAACGTGACATTCGTATGTGTTGAAAGCCAAAAACCAAAAAAATTAAGAGTAGTCTTAGGTTCGACTTAATCTTATGTTGTAGCTAATAGCGAACACTGTAGTTTATATTAAAGTTAATAGCAAACGGAGTCTCGAATAAAACAAAAAATTTAAAAATAAGTAGTGGGTCGAACGTGACAAATGTGGAAGCAGTTTTCGCGTCCGCACTTAGAAATGAGTATTTCAGCGTAATCTTACGCAATTTCGTCTTGCAGTTAATTTCATAGTTTTACCTAATTTACTTTAAAATGTTAAAAGTTAGAAAATTGCACTACTGATGTGATGAGAATACAAAGTTTTCTAAATTGGTTTCAAAAATTAAGACTTCCCGACCTAATATCAATTTTCTGCATTTCGATTGCTCTCCTACTAAATAAATTTTGTTTTTACACGGTAACATTTTCTTCATTCTACACAACTTTTTGACAGATCTAAACACTTGTATTACCATGTAAAGGTGCCTTTAGTATATGTATGTGTGTATATGTTTGTGTGTGTTCTTCAACTTTCCAATTTCCCAGTACAGTTTCCAAAAGCTAATAAAGACATTTAAAGAATTTGTGTAAAAATGAGCATAAACAATTTTATTACAATGACTTCAGCCGCTTATCCTTTAAGACCTTCATTTAAGATCAGGGCATTAAAAAACACACATTGTTTCCCCTTCAAAGCAACACCAACAGACATGAAACAAAAACCATATGTTGTTATTAGCGCGTGTCCATATTTATGAACCTTCATTATTTGTTAACAGGCCGCCAGACAGACAACCAGATTGCCATTCACAAAAGCCATTATTATAGTATATAGAATAGAATGGAATACATCTTATAAGTAACCGCCCTATTGTTTGAGCAGAAAAAATGAATAAAATGAAAATAAAGCACCAACATTCATTAGTAATTTTGTATGTGTAACGTGAATAAAATTACAACAAAAAATAAAGAGAAAAAGAATTGCCAGCCTCCTTTTTTTAACTCTTATTTGTTGGCAACAGTCTTTATTTGTTTTGTTTTGTAAAAATAATAACAATTGCAATAACAAGAGCAAATGCAGTATTAACAATACAGAACAAAACTACTGCCGCAACAAAACATACTCGTACATGCCATTGTTTATATAACATTTGTATGAACAGACAAGCGACACTTTTATGATTACCTTAGGTGCGAATTGGATAAAATACACTCAAAAGAACAGGAAACCATTTGAAATGAAATGCAGTTCTGTGCGGAAAAACATCACTGTGTTGCATTTGATGTGCAGTACATTCTACAAAACGAATTCCGAAAGCTGCTGAGTTTCTTCAAACAAATAAAAAACACTAAAATCGAAAGAGTTCATCACGAAGAAAGGGAACTACCTATTCATTATTTTCTCATATTAGATATTGAAAACAAAATATGTATGTACAGTATTGTCATGTTTTTGCCTTAAAAACACTTCGCAGATTCTTCAATTGAAAACGAAATAATGACAGACACACATTTTTGTTACACAGTGCTAAAATATTTCACAAATTTATTTACATTTAATACCACTGTGCACACTAAAAAGAAAATTCAAGCTATCCGTATTTATGTATATCAATCCCAAGCGGTTTCAAAAGCGCGGTAATTGCGGATTACTTGATTCAATTGTAAATTACTCAAGCACTGAATACTTACTTTTAGATATATGTCATTGCAAACTCGTACTTGAAATAAGCCGATAATTAGTTTGATTTGAGAAAACCTGAGATTTTTTTATGATTTTAAAATGGGATTGATTCAAGAATTTTAGAGTTGGTTCAATGTCAAACCAAAACTTTGAATAAGCTGAATAAGAGTTTAGGACTTAACACTTCGAATCAAAACTTCGAATAAGCTGAATAAAAGTTTAGGACTAAACACTCAGCTATTGTAATTCATCCCAATCAAAACACATATTCAGCTTGTTTATTTTTTTTTTACCTAGCAGTACACATTTCATAGAAGTTATCCTAATCAACAGTAGACCTGAAAAACTTTAAAAAATATTTTTAAACATTTAATTATATATTCCATTCTTTTGAATGAATGAGAATTCAAAATGAAAAATACTCAAATAATATTGCACAACTAAAACAAAAACAGCTTTATTCTCAGAGAACCTTTTTTCTTATGTCTCAGCAATTCATTCACATGTTAGTATTTGTGTGTTTGCTTTGGTTTTTTGCCCGGTTCAAGAATTCTGCTTTTGATTCATACATTTTATACTTATTTCAAGACATTGTAGAATTGCTATTCTTGAACCATCCCGTTTTCGGCTACTTGTTTGTTGTTGGCACTTAAATTTTTGAGTACAACTCGCACTAAAAGCAAGTAAAAAATAGTTAAATTTAGTACGAGCTTTTGTTTTTCTATGTATTAAAATACTAGACTTGCTTGCTATTATGACTTATGACTGCCTTGCACAACGTTTAAAATTAAACTGTCCCTCTGCCGAACATTTTCCTGTTTCTAGTTATTTATAGTTTCAGAACCTTATATAATTCCTGCACACAAACAATAAGAAACGCAATATAAAGACCGCAGCAATAAAAACAACATAATTTTTGGTTGATTTATTTGGAACTTGGCGTTCTTTAAATCATGTATTTTTATTTGTTTGTGCACTGTCTTTTTAGTTTTATGTCGTTTTTGTGGGTGTGCGTGTGAGTTTATAACAAGCAGATCAACGGCTGCACAATGGGTTAGAAATGATACAAATCCGTAGCAATATATATTTTTGGCTGCACATTAGCATCAAATGATATGTCGTCGAATGTCGTCTATGATAACATTACCAATTGGGAAAATATGTTTGCACAAATATACATTCAAGTCCATTAGCATATACCCAGCTGGAAACTTCTAATGGCCTTTTTGAAGTCATTTTAAGACATTATTTTAGATCTGTTAAACAATCTGCCCTGCCTACTCGTGAAAGCTTTCTAAAAGGCCTACAAACTAAAGGGTACCAACATTTCTTGTGTAAAGCCGTTACAATAACAAGATCAATGGTAAAAAACAGAAGTGAAGAACGGTAGAATTAGATTTAAGTAGATGTAATTTCACATTTCTTCATGTTTTAAAATAAAATCTAATAATAAGAAAATTAATAGCAGAACGTTAAGATATTTAACTAAATTAAAAAAGCTAACGAAAATGATGTCTTCTAATTAGATCTGCTAAGAAGGTATTTAATAAAACGCAATAAAGCACTCATAAGACCTGTCGCTTAAGGGACTATGAATCAGGAATTTTAGAAAGTCTACTTACTCCTTCTTGTTTCCGGTGGGTATGATTGACAAATTCAAATTTGGTAGCATATATTCCTTGGTAATTCAGCGAAGAAAATTGTGGGGAAATTTTTATTTTAGGGATTGCAATTTTGAAGCAATTAATTAATGTTTTGCAGCAAAAATACAACGAGTGTTTTAGATTAGAGATAAATAACTCTAAAAGTACTTCCAATATTATATGATGTTATCTATCTGGTTAAAGTTTAAATCCATCTCCAGACAAGAGGGACTTTTTATTTTTGATTTATAATAATAATTGCCGTGATCAATAATTTTTGATCAAAGAAAGCAGATTGTGAAGGCCTTTTAAACCTTTCCTTATGCAACTTTATATACAGTAAATGGAAGATTCTAATTTCTAATGTATACAGTCAATGGAAGACAAGGATTGATGAGTAAGTAGGCTGAAGTCTATTAGGAGCATCTGCCCCTAACAAACTCACCCGTCTAAACAACGACCTGGTACCTTAGATTACAGGTATCTGTTGCACCTCGGGGGATTACAAGCTACCATAAACCAGCAGTGCACCATAGTAATCAGGGAAACTAATTTCCTTACCTTCAATTTAGGTTTAAATCACAGCCAAAACGTTGCAGTTATGGTAGACACCTTAACCATGATCAGCAGAACATTCCGGTGGCTTTGTTGATCGCCGGTCTGCCAATTAACCCTTGGTGATGGTTGCGGAAATCCAACATAACATAGCCCATGCGGCTTCCTAGAGTTTTATTTTCTACAAACACACGAATTACTCCTACCCCGCTATGTCCCAGCAAGCACAGTGACCTGGTTTGGTATATACCAAGGCAAAGCATCCTCCCTAATGGGAGATGAAAAAGCACTCTGTTTTGTAACCGTCTAGACTATTAGGTGCTGATGAATAGTGTAGCGGCTTCAAAACAGCTAGTTGTCACACATCTTAGTGTATTCAATTATTTTTCCCTGTCATCTTTGATCAAGAATTAGTGATCACGGCAATTATTGGCATAATTCAGAAACAAAAAATTCTTCTTGGCTGAAGCCGGATTTCAACTTTAATCAGAAAAATAACATGATTTAATATTAGAAATATTTATCATTAATATATACTCTAAAAGTTATTTAAGCGTGAGGAAATTTTCCGTGAATTATTATATTATTCCGTGAATTATTATTATTATTATTATGAGAATCGCCCTTACTCGTACTTCACATACGAGTACTTATCAAAGGAAAAACTTCCTTTCTAATCCTATAAGTATATGCAGCTTCATAATAGAAAAGTGTATTATGTTTTCTACTGTATTGGTACAATGACGTAACTGCTAACGAATAACCTCACTCTAGGTCTTATATACTCGTACATACATGTGTATGAAGCAAGGTACATTTTTACTTAATTCATCCTTGCTCTTTAAGCTTTGCTAAACTTCACACTACCTTATGCTCGTTTATTGAAGGAATTTAATTGCATAAGAGCCCATTAGAAGAACCTCCTGAACATTTACATAAAAATTTAGAAAGACAATTAATTGGAGGGGGAATTTCCAAATTTGGTAGAACAGCACAAATAAAGCAAATCTTTTCACCGACAGACAGATTCGTAAGGCAACAAAATTCTCATAGACATAAAGGAAACTTGCACATAAATTTCTTGTAACCATTCTTATTTATCGGGACATATTTTTAACTAGAAATAAAATAGAAAATTCTTGTCATTACTGAATGAAAGAAAAAACTTAGAAACTTTCTCATCGCCACAACAAAAAAAAAAAAAAAGAAAAAACAAAATGATCATTATGGCAGTTGGCGAGTAAAAAGGTCTTTCAACTCAAAAGCAGAGATGTGTTTGTTTTCAAACTAAATATAGCAGAAAAGAAATATTTTAAAGTTTATTTCATATATTCGTACACACATATGTATATGTATGTACAAATGTCGACCATAAACTTATACACATGGCTAGCTACATGGTTCAATGTTGTTTTTCTTAATAGCAAGACAATTGATCATGCAATAAGATTCTAGTAAAGTATTCGCAAACAGACCATGTTTGTAAGCTGGCGATGATGATCATGAGCTGCAGCATAATGAGTACTCGTACGTGTATGATGATCATCATAACAGAAAAAGAAGCACAAATTGTCTGGCCGTTTAAAAAGTAACATTGAAAACTGATCTGCTAGTGAAACCGTATATGGTGGCTATTTCAAATGGTTGAACGGACGAATGGTTAGATGGATGGATGGATGGACGGATCGATGAATGTTTGGTACTGGTATAGACGACAATCTATTTCATTTTTTATATATATTTTTTTTTTGTTTTGTTTTAAGCAGGAAACTAATTCTACTTTAATTTCTCAGCAACACCATATTTGTTAAAAAGATATTAAAGCAGTTTGTTTGACGGGGAAAATAATCTTTGGAAATTTCATTTACGAGTAGGGGAAAAGGTTTGTGCAGTTGTTTCTCTAATTTGTGGCATGACTTTAAACGGAAACTTACCGTTGCGTTGCAATTTTTGACGTTGACCGCCACCACCAAGTCCCAAAGCAATGCCATTGCTACCTGCTCCCCCTCCTCCTCCACCATTACGACCATTGCGCTTGCGTTGCATTTGTTGTCTATTACGTTTGCGTTCTTGTTTATGTTGGTTGTTATTGTGATTGCGAATGTTGGTTGTTGGCAATGTAGCCATTGCCTTTAACATTTCAGCTTCCGTATCATATTCTGTATTTGTAGTCATGGAAGTTTGTGGCAGTTCGGAATAATCCATTTCAATATTGCTTTCAATCAACAAACCACTTTTAGTTTTGCGTCTCTTATTGCCCATCTGATGACGACGTGGCTGACTTTCGTGCCTTTGAAATTCTTGCTCATCTTGTTTCAAATGCTCCAGCCTTCTGTGAAACAGTTCTTTGTGAGCTGATTGTGTTGATAACAGTGTGACCGGCGAGTTGGTTAATTTGGCGCCTGTCCACGATACCACACTCGTTTCGAAATCTTGATACTGTGTTGTTGCATTACTCACGCTAGATTTTAAGTCATAATGTCGCAGCAAATCTTTCGGCTGGCGATAAAGTTGTTGCTGTTGTTGTTGCGGACTGCGTCGATGCATTAAATCTTTGGTATGTGCGGGTGTTGTCTGCCAGCTGAGTACGAGAAGACTACAAAAGATACTAATCAAACGTAGCTGTAGGTTAAAGGGTTGATTGAAGGCCCTAAAAGGTTTTTGTTTTGTTTTTAATTTTGTTAAAGGCGAGAACATGTTTGTATTCATGGCAATCTCCTTCCAAATTGGACATTAAAAGGGATCTCGTATGGGGTTTTTTTAAAGAGTTTAAATAAAAAACTACAGCATATTGTTTTGTTTGTTTGTTTGTCTTTTTTCTTCTGTTTTGCTTTTTTTACCTGTAAGAAAAATAAAATTGAGATGTTAAAGTGAAAAAGATTTATCAGTAAATATCTAATATGTAGTAAGAAAAATAATAATCATCTACGAAGGTAGCTTGAAAACTCTCTTAAATAATATCTGATAAAATTTTACAATTTTCTTTAAGTAATCCAGAAGAAAACGAAAATATTAAAAGAATTTCAGTTAGCCAAAGTAAAGAGTGTCCCAAAATTAACACAAAATTTGAATTTTCCGCTATTTATGGAGTAAAGTGCTGAGAGCAATTCGACAGATGACAGATGACAGAGTGATCAAAAAAACGTGTCTTCATTATTGAGCAATATTTCAAAAATCATCAACAAAAGCTTCCTTCCTGGAAGGCATAAAGTTGAATAGACATTAGTATCACCAAGAAGGTGTACCATTTCACACATATCATCAAATAATCGACGGGACGTCTTGACAAAGTACTCTTAGTGTCAACTTTGTAATGGAAGAAAATAGTGGCCAGCACTGGTCAATACGTCGAATCATAAATTTATAATCAGTTTTTTACAATAAAACCTCGAGTTTGGGACAAAACCCCAAATTCAACAATTTTGTGTGTTCGTAAAAAGACATTCAGATGTAAATGTTGATTTGTTTTTAGTTTAATATACAATAATTATTCACAATTATAATGCGTTGCTCTTTAAAAAGGTGCTCCATTCTTGAGAATCGGAATAAACATATGTGACAGCTGACAAATTTCAAAGGTCTCATTTACAAAAGCTTATGAGAAACACTCTGTATTTCTAATTATGAAAAATTATTTGATTGAATTGTATATCTGTTTGTAAGTTATTGTATCATTAAGGTATCTAAGATAACGGAGGATACAATAAAACTACCCAGACCTCACCTGAGGGTCACTGCAGCAGTCATTATTGGACATTGCCCGTTTGGGAACCATGCCATGAGGCTAGGCTTACCCTATAATGACTTCTGCAGAAGTTCCGAAGAATCCAGGTACTTTTTGGGAATCATGCCAGGAGGCTAGGTCTATTTGGGAATCATGCCAGGAGGCTAGGCCTATAATGCCTTCTGCAGAAGTTGCGAAGACAAGGAAGAGGAGGAACAACCATTCATCTCCTAGGAACATGCCCAGCATCATCCCCTAAGATTTATAGGCGAGAGGAGCTTCAATATCCTATCATGTGTGGCCTAGGTCAATCCGACCGCACTAACTTCTTTCATAACGAGCAGCGGATGGCTAGTACATCAGCAAGTAATGCCACATTAAGCAGTTTCCCACTTTGCTTTTCCCTCACCCACACTCCCACTATATCCCTCTAACTTTTATTTTTCAACTCTACTTTTTCACTTTTCAGGCAATCACAAACGGACGATCTTCAAGAAACAAGTAAGCTGAAGAAACCAGATACTTTTTGGAGAATCCAGCGGCCTGCCTACCTAGCCTAACGTATCGTTAAAGTAATTACCTCTTTGTAATAATGAATTATTTGGTATCAGAAAAATCAAAACATTCTAAGATTTTTTATCTAAAGTGTAGAATATTTTGGAAAACTGAATCTTTTCTTGCAAATGTTTCTGGCACTAATGGTAACACTCGACTTTAAGATTTTCATTTAATTTCTTATACTATTTTTTTACCCTTATCCTTCCGTTTCAAGAGTTTTATTTTGTTCATTTTAAACAGTTATTTTGCTGCTCGTTCAAAGTGAAAGACTGAACAAAAGCGTCATTCTTTTGTAATCGAACGACAGTGACTGGTCCTTGATGCCTAAAAAATATCTTCAAACATTTAACTTTATATTCAACTACCTTAAAAAGGACAGATTTTGAAGTTTATTTACATCAGTAACTGCCTTAATGACCAACTCTACGGGGTGAACGATTTACCAGCGCCCTCATGTAGGATGCAAGGCAGATTGTGAAATTGATTTTTATCAGTAAGTACCCCGATGGCCTTATCTGATGATGGACCAACTCCACGATGTGAATTATTCACGATTTACCAGTGCATTCATATGGCTTGCAATGCTCATACAAGTCGCAACTTTTGCCTCAAGGTTATAGCCATATGGACAAGCCCGTGGCTGAAGGCTTCGGGCCTTTTAATCCCAGACACTCAATGAAAGAAAAGGATTGATGAGTTAGTAGGCTGTAGTCTATTAGGAGCATCAGCCCCTTAACCAACTCACCCGTCTAATCATAGCCCCTGGTTCCTTCCAGTTCACGTATCTGTTGCAAGGTAACAGCACCTCGTGGTTATTATCCCCAAAAAACGGGATACTAATTCCCCTTCCTGAGATTTTAGGTTCAAACCACATCCAGAACGTTTTAGTCAACCATGATCAGCGCCAAGATGGTCTACAACCAGAACTTCACGGGGGCTTTGGCGATCCCCGCTCTTTAACGCCTAGTAAGGATTTCTGAAGTCCAACACAACAGAAGTCATGTGGCTTCTTAGAGTTTTATTTGCTACAACAAACTAGGGACTTCTTCTCCTCTATGAGTTAGAAAACAGAGTGTTCTGGATTAGTGTACACCAAAGCAAAATCTGTTCGCCGGGTGGGACGCAAAGCGACAATGAGAATTAAAAAGAAAAATGTCTTAATTTTGTTTAGATAGCCAAATTTCTTATACACCAAACAGCCAACTAAAATCCGAAATATTAATACAAAAAATAATTGATAATTGTGTTTGTTAACTCATTATATGTTTCTTTTTTTTTTTAATTTCTCTAGTCAACGGAGAGTTTTCAGTCGCAATATATACTTTATTGTGAAAAGTTTTCATATATTTGTATTTCTTACATTTGTGTTAAGAAGATTCTCGGAAAAGCAATTCAATTTAATTTTTCTCTTATAACGATTTCCGGTGCATCACTGTGATCTCTTCTTTTCAAGATGTTTCTTTTATAATCGTTTACTTTTATCCTGCGTTTAACTTTAAATTGCTTGGCACTGCACTTGCTTAGAAATTCTTATTTTTATTTACTTCTGCCGCAAAAAGAAAACAACACATGACAAAATATATGTCTAAGTATGTATGTATGTATGTGCTTCTTTTCCAAATTCACTTCATTTTCTTAAGAAATTAAGCAAACAATTTTAAAAGCAAGCCATTTCAGACAGATAAAAAAAGGCTTTGGCAAAAGACACGTGCATTTGCATTAATTTTATTGAAGCACCAGACTTTAGAAGTTTTCTTTTATTTTATTTTTACTGCTTTCGTTGGCAGGGAAAAACAATTTCATAAAACAAAATAAACGATTCTTAAAAATAGAATAAATTAAAAACAAAACCGTTTCATATAAAATTTTAAAGGGCGCGTTTTAATAGGCGCATTTGACGTTAAACGTAAGCGACGTGTTCTAAAAACAAATTTTGGCACAAGAAACAAAATACACTTTTTTCTTCTATTTTGACTTTAAATAGACGACACTATTTTTGGCACATCCTCTTTAAAGCCATAAAAATTTTTTAACGCACTTTACCTTTCGTGTAAAATTTAATTTTTTTTTTAATTCTATTTTAGATTTTTCTGTTTTTTAATTCATTGAAACACTTTTTATTGCACTTCCGTTTATATTAACTCTTTTTTTTTTCTCAAAAGAAAATCACTGATTTTCTTATGCCTTTTTTGTTTTGCTTTTTGGGTATTTTCCGTATCCACAACCGTTCGTTACGCGCCTCCTCGTTAAACTAATCGAAACTGCATTCAGCGCTCGTTATTGCCAATTTGAGGTGTGTGTGTATGTTCGAATGCCAAAGTGTTGGTGAGTGCGTGGTGAGTTTCTTTATTCTTTGTTTTTGTGCTGCAACTGTAAATTTGTGAGCGCTTGGTTAAGTGCACATGCAGTTCGATTTTACAAACTCTTTACGCTTAAAGAGCGTCTTTGACGGGAAGAAGAGTTATATTTTGTGCATTTTATCTGCAATATATGACAACTGCACTAATCGCAACAAATTCAATTATTGTATTAATTTTAGCACACCCTTTATATATGTAGCCCCCTAATCGATGACCACACACATACATGCAAGATAAAAAAAATATTTTTTTTTTTACAGATTAGGTGTTGATTTTGACTTCAACACAAACATTTTGTTATTGTGATTTGTAAACTGACTGTATTTTTACAAAACGAAAAATGCTAAAAAAAACTACAGGGTGGGTGGCGCAAAACTACATTTATGGTCGGAATGAAATGGCATAATTAAGACGCTATAGTATATCGGCTTCAAATCTTTATAAGCTTAACCTTATACGGGAACATGTGCAATGTGGCCAAAATCTTCTGAACGGACCTCCCAAGTTGTGCCGAACGTATTCTTGTCGATGTTGCTGAACTGTCCTGTATACTATCCGCAACATGATGGATATGTTCTTCCGTGTGGACCGTATGTGGTCTACCGGTACATAGAAGGTGTTTTACTGTACCATGCTGTCAAAAATTTGCAACCAGGCGGTTTATTGTAGATGCTAAAGGTCCAGTAAATGTCTTTGTAATAAAGTTTCAGGAACTGCGCATCAACCAGCATAACCCGTGCAAGATTTTTTTCAAGGATTATTTAATATTTTAGCAAATAGGAGTTAGCTGTTGTAATTTATTTGTTGCTGATAAGACTTTATATACATATTTTATATCTTTAAGATTTTATTTATAGAAAATGCTCTTAGAGTCATCTTCTTAGACACTGAAAAGAGCATTCCACCATGAATAATTACTCACTTAAAAAAAACGACCATAAATATATTACATTGTGCCAAAACAATTGACCTTCGATTTTAAAAATAAAATTCAAAAATTTTTTATCGCTGTTCTATTGTAGAGTGCTCTATGTTAAATTCCCTAAAGACCCATTTAGCCGACTGTAGAAATTGTAACTGTAACGTAAATGTAAATGTAACGTAAATGTAAATGTAGTAGCACTTATAGAACACGTAAAACCGTATCATGTGTTTTTGATACAAACAAAAAAACAAAAGTGCATGTGAAGAAAAAGTGTTCACTTATTAATGATTTACAGAAAAAGTGTTCTGTTTTTCATTTTTATATTATTGTATGCTAAAGAAAATAATTAATTTTTCATCAACCATATCTTTATATCAAATAATTTACAAAAATAAAATAAAAGCAATACAGCTGTTCATAGCAGTGATGAGAGTTCATAGTATTCAGTACATAAACAAAAAGTACGAAAATTGTTCAAATGGTACCTAAAATTTCTAATATTTCTTTTTCTGTCTATATGTCGACATTTCATATGAGCTACAGCTGGGAAATTAAAAAACAAGCTGTTTGTAATTTTTTGATTAGTACCAATGTTGGAAGCTAATATAGCGAATAAATCTCAAATGTTTGAATTTTTGTTCTCTGCTCTTTGGTACTTCTAAAAAAACAAATTTGATTTCTTATAATATATAATAATATTAATATATAACAGGAGCATAGTACATTCGGCTGGACCGAATCTAAAATACCCTTCACCTATATATATATATATATATATATATATATATATATATATATATATATATATATATATATATATATAGTCACCTATATACATATATATAGTATGTATTAAACATTTGAACTAAATATGCTCGGATATATATGAACCGACATCGGGGAAAAAATATGTTTGCCTTGTAATCACCATTTCAAAAAGGAAATCTTTCATGGAAATTATAATGCAAAAATTAGTTTAGGCTATATCTCGGTTAAATATGAACCGATAACGGAATTTTCCATTTTCTGTATTTTACAAGTAATTACCTCGTTTTATAATCAGAACTGATTTCAAGCAAAAGAAAGTTTTCACTAATTAATCGGTTTAGACTATATCTCGGGTATATATGGACCGATATTGGAAATTTTCATATCTCAGCGATATTACTGAATTTCAATTACAATCCCATGACTCGATGGGGTAATAGAATGGTGAAAGAAAAAACGTTTCTAACTCTAATCGTTTTCTCAGAAACGGTATTTCAACGGCCGACGGACGGACATCGATTTATCGACTTTTCTATTAATTCTGATTCAGAATATATGTACTTGATACGGTCGCAAATAAAAACTTTTTATATTTATATGCATATTAGTTTTTTATATTTTTGTGCATAACAGTACTAAAATACTAATTATATATAATTATTAGCTTATTATACTTAAAAAATATTAAAAATTTTTTATTATTACATTTTCATTTCATCGCAGACCTAAATTTATACTGTATTGCTTTCTTACATTTATATCAGCATAACTCTATATTATATATATTATTTTTAAAATTCATTTTATCGTTGGAAGATTGTAAATATATTTTTGGAAATCGGACGTATAAATGTTGTGGTTACATATAATGTGACAGCTGCAAAATTGTGCGTTGTGTATAAATTATGCTACCATGTATATCCATTTTGCGTATTTTACAGAAAAATACTACATTTATTAAAATATATTATGTGTGTATACAAATATAACTACTTAAACAGTTCAATTATCAAATAAACAAAAAGTACTAAAACAGGGTTTTTGTGCCGTCCTGCCATTCACAATAATATATACCATCACTGACTACATTTGTCACGTAAACACGTAATGAAATTCTATTTTCTACAGGTTCAGACGTTACGGTTACATTTCATTACAGTCAGATAAGCATTTACATTGTTTCTCGTATAACAAAAACGATCAGCTGTTCCGACTACATTTACATTTCTACATTTACGGTCGGCTAAATGGGCCTTAAGTCTTCTTCACAAAGCTCTGAAATAAAAAATATAGACAAACAAACAAATTATTGAACATTCAAACCATTAAGATAGTTTTGCGCCACCCTGCATTTCAGTTTCTTACATTTAGCCGGCAATTTACCATATTATTTTTGTTTACATTCTTTTTACATTTTAAACAAATTCACACCTTTTTTGTTTACATATGTTGATGCTTTTGTATCACTCTTAAAATTCACTGAAACTCACCACGGAACTCTCTGCACTCACACTTCGTAGCAATATGAGAATTTCTACCTGTATGGCGCACACATACACAAGGAAACGAAGAAGGGTATTTATTTAGTATCGAGCCTACTATCATTTCAAAATATAAAAAAAACTGATCAACAAACATGATCCTTAAAAAAAGGTATAGTAAATGTCTTGAAAAGGACTCTTTTGTTTTGGAGATAAACAACATACATATGTATGTAATTGTATTTAGAAGTAGGTGTTGCCAATATTATTATCTCTTAACCTTGGCCAATAGTAAATGGAAAATATTAAAAGGTGTCTTTAATTTTTTTTTTTTTTTTTTTGAATAGGAGCTGTTTGATCTCTACAAAGCAGATAAAAAAAAATTAATGTAAATTAGGTTAAAAAATATGACTCATATGATAACGCCGTATGTGTTTCTATTTTCAAGCTGTTGTACTTCTAAGAGATATTTTTATTTTTTGTTTTATTTTATTTTTTATTATTTGTTTCTTGTTGTTATTCTTTTTCCTCAACATATTTTCTGACATTCTTAATCTAGTTTCATGTTTTTGTACGAGCCAGTTTTTCTCTTTGTAATAAAGTTCCAGGAACTGCGCATCAACCAGCATGAACCGTGCAAGATTTTTTTCAAGGATTATTCAATGTTTTAGCAAATAGGAGTTAGCTGTTGTAATTTATTTGCTGCTGATAAGATTTTAAGTTGTCATACACATATTTTATATCTTTAAGATTTTATTTATAAAAATGCTCTTAGAGTCATCTTCTTAAACACTGAAAAGAGCATTCCACCATGAATAATTACAAAGAAATAGAAAAAAAAGACAACATAGGTACTATTTTATATTTAAGAATGTGTTAAATATGTTACTAACATATGTTTTATGTCCTAAGCTGATACTTTAAGACTTTCAGAGAGAAATATTGAGGATATAACTACCCAGCGGTAAAAATGAAATGAGACTGCGGACTTTGCACAAAATGCTCTTGCCAATCGAAAGGAAAGTCTACACAAATATAAAAATCTAAAGCTCAAACTTTACTTATAAGGAAAATTTCGTCGTGTTTGGGCCAACGTAACGCTTCATTCGTATTATATATGTATTGTTTCATTAAAGAAATAACAATCGTAAATAGAATAAAATTTGTTCAGTTATGAAAAAAAAAGTTTTCATTGCAAACACAAAAAAAATCAGCTTTTTACCAAACATAAAAACTTTGAAGCTATTTTGCTTGTCCGCAATATCACCCAGAGTGTGTGGCCGGAATTCAACCTGCGACCTCAAGAATATCAGTCAAGAACACGAGAACGAAACCAGCCATCGATTGTACAATATGTCCATTATTTTAACCACATTGTATCGTACCACGAATTTCATAAATAGAAGGAAATATTTTTACTATATTAACCACACTTTGATAACTATAACGTTATAGCTGTAAGAAAAGTCTTACATTAATATAATAAAATGTTTTTATTATATTTACTGCACCGTTTAGTAGCCATAAATTCTTACACGTAACACGAGTGAAACAATTTTCGTAAAAAATAAATAAAGTGGTGCTAACCAGAAATGTTCATCGAAGCCTTTCATAATATTAATCAAAGAATGGCTGTAATTTAAAAAAAAATTAAAAACTTTGATTCTTCTTGTGGATTATTTTTATTTGGTCTTTTAATTTTTTTTATATCAAGTCGAGAATATGATGTCATGTAAATGGCCGCCGCCACAGCTGATTGTCATTCGATCCCTTTTTATAGCATTTTACATCGCATCGGGCAAAACTGGCGATGTTGCTGGCCAGTGCAAATCGCCAAAACGGGAGATTAGGCGCCCGGGAAATGCATCCTTCAGCATATCGGATGTGGCACGTGCAGTGTATACCGTAGCACCGCTTTGTTGGAACCACATGTTTTCCAATCCCAATTCATTAAATTGCGGCAAAAATAATAATTGATCATTGCTCTGTAGCGTTCACCATTCACAGTAACCGTTTGGCCCGCGACGTCTTCGAAGAAAAAAGGTTCGATGACTCCTCTAGCGAAAACAGCACACCATACAGTGACTTTGAGCAGGTGTAACGGCTTTTCGTGGGTTACACGCAGATTTTCAGTGCCCCAGAAGCGTAAATTCTGCTTATTTACGTACCCGCTAAGATGGAAATGGGCTTCATCACTCATGATTATTTTTGTTGAAAAATCATCTTCCTCTTGGGGTCAAATAAATAGTCACCAATACTCCGCGTTCTGGAGCAGTGTAGCGTAACATTGTTTATTAACGTGTATTTCCCATGTGTTTACTGCACAAATGTCAAAACAGTACTGACATTAGGGGCCAATCGCAAAATTTATAGCACTTTCTGATAGGAGGATTACTTTTGCGCCACCTTGTATATATATATATATATATATATATATATATATATATATATATATATATATATATATATATATATATATATATATATATATATGTATATATATATATATATATATATATATATATATATATATATATATATATATATATATATATATATATATATATATATATATATATATATATATATATATATATATATAGCTCAATCCGATGGTCCATGTTCTCAGACTCATATTTGAGGTTCAATGTCGTTAGTGTGTTGAATTATTTCATATTTTAACTCTCGAATTGTTCTTGGCTTATTGAAGTACACTTTGTCTTTTTAAATGTCCCCAAAGAAACATGTCCAATGGTGTCTAATCACTTGATCTGTGCCTTGGTTTCAAATAACACGGCTTTTGAGTTTGTCGCGCAAAAGTGCTATTGTTTCGTTGGCTGTGTGGCCAGTGGCTCCCTCTTGTTGGAACCCCATATCGTGCAGAAGCCTATTGTCGATTTCTGGCCACAATTAATTCGTTATCATCTCGCATTAGCGAACACGATTCACGCGTCGAGGTTGACGACACTTCCGTCACACTATCGCAAATATATCAGCAATATTTTCTGGAGAACGAACTGGACGAGCATCCATAGCTATTATCATATTTTCTACAGACCCAGTTAGCTACATTTGTTCGACTAGGTTGACCAAAAAAATCACGAATAGTGCGAAATGCATTTTGATTTGAACGTATTAGCGTAAAAAGTTTAAATAATCTAACGTTTGAGTAGCGATTAACCTTTGAGTTAGTGGTAAATTTAAGTTTGACAAAAAAATATTTACGTTGAGGTGTTACTCAGAAGTACTGTCGTGTATTATGGTTGAACTACCCTATACAAAAATTAATATATATAGTATTGCTGTTCCCTTCCAGCCTGCACTACTTTTAAGATCTCCGTTTCCCAGCAATAGCCATTAGAATCTTTAACAGCTAAGGTAACCTCACAACTGGATAATGGGTAAAATAAATGACAAATCTTTGCAAATACCCCACTCCCCTTATCCGTAAAGCACCATAATTTTGGAAATTTTAAATTAATGTTGGCATATTTTCCATTCAAAACTTCGTTTGATTTCACGTGTTTAATTGCAATTTTTTCAATTCTCAAATAATATATTATATGATTCAATGTGTACGATGTGATAACAAGTATGTTGCAAGTTGCAAACATGTCTCTTTATCAGCAGACACAACTGGCAGGCACTCGCTGAATTTGAAAACAAATTTATTTTTTTTTGTCGGAATCATTGATGTCACTAAAATGAAAAATGAGCTGTTAAAGTGTTGCAGCTTTTCAAATATTAAGACGATTTTTCTTTAAGCGATTAAATGTTGTTGGTCTAAAATTGCTTATACTAATATTAATACTGCTTCATCTTGCATTTTTTGCTATGAAAAAAAATAAGGAAATGGTGAGTACCCAGCAGTTCTGAAATTATCTGTATTCTATTGGTTTTTGAATAAAGCACTATTTTTGTAAAAATATTTAAGTTTGCATTTATATAATTAACAGAAGTAATGTAACATTAAACCAAAATATTACTCTGCCGTGTGATATTATTCATTCTTAGATGGTTCAAATCGAATTACAGAGATGCCAGATGCTTAACAATAAACTTATCACAGTTTTGGATAAGCGAATATGAGAAGCTTTTATCTTACGTTTGATTCTTAATAAATTGTGAGTCACATAGTCGTTTGAAGTAGGCTACTTTTGTGTTTCGTGAAGTGAAAAGTGAAATTCAAATTGAATTGAATTCAAAGTGAATTTCGTGCAGTTATTAAACACTATTATTTGCAAGAGAAAATAGCCAAAAAAAACAAAAGTAAAGCTCGATAAACATTACGGTGAGTCTGCTCCGTCAGCTTACAAAGTAAAATATTGGATTGCTGAAAAAAGAAGGCTAAAAGAGCAGATTACTGAAGAAAATATGAAGCAAATCCGTGATATCGTTATGAATGATCGCCGAGTCAAGTTACGTGAGATTATTGAAATGGTAAACAAATCATATGAACATGTGTTCAACATTTTGAATAAGCATTTACATATGAAAAAACTATGGGTGCCACGTTTGCTCATTGTTGAACAAAAACGAGTTGGACAGTCCACTTCACAGCGGTGTTTGGACATGATAAAGCGTAATCCTGTGGATTTTTGGCGTCTATTAATAACTGTTGATCAAACGTGGGTCCGCCACTATACACTAAAAATCAATCGAAACAAGGAACGGAAGCTGGTGGAAATGCTCCGACAAAGACGTAGACAATGAAATCGGCTGGCTAAGTTATGGTGACTGTATTTTGGGATGCACACGTAATATTGCTCAAAGATTATCTTGGAAAAGGATCCACGATCACAGGAAAGTGTTATCGTGCATTATTGGATCAATCATGAAAAAAACAAGAAAAAACTAGCATATTTAAAGAAGAGAAAAGTGCTCTTTCTTCAAGACAACGCAGCGCAACGGTTCACTCAGCATTATATACGATGCTAAAATTACGTGAAGTACACTTCAAATTGTTTGATCCTCCACGTTATAGTCCAGATTTAGCTCCTAGTGACTTTTTCCTGTTTCGAAACTGCAAAAAATGGTTCGCAGGAAAAAAATCATTTCAAACGGAGAAATGATTACCGAATTAACGCGTATTTTGAGAGGTTCCCCATATCGTATTATTCAGATGGTATAAAAAAGCTGCAATAGTTTTACTAAGTGTATTGAGCTAAAAGGAGACTATGTTGAGAAATAAATAGTTTTTGCAAAAAATTGGTTTTTTCTACTTAGGTAGCTTCAATATCAAGCCGCCCTCGTGCTTAGTCCATTATCATGTGATACTTTGTGATTAAAACAAACACGTCCATTAACGTTACAACTCCATCAAAGTGGTTTCGCAAACAGTACCCAGAACTGCTGGGCATTTACTAAGAAAATGTCGTTGAAAATGATCGTAATGCTTCAAAATATTTAATATTAAATGCATTAAATTAAAATTTTTTTCAAGCTGAAGATTTCATTAATGCCATTAGGCTTTATTTAAATGTTGCTTTTAAATTGCTTAAGTCACATTTCATAACATGTTTCTTTCGAAATGAAAAGTGACTGAAATTTAAGTCAGCACTCACTTTGTCATATAAAGCAAATTAGTTTTACCTTAACAAATGATATGTTTGTCATTCTCTATAAGCCCAAAACAAACGCTTAAGTGACCACCCAAATGTAAAAAACAGCAGTCGAGTTTTCTTTAAGGAAATGAAAAAAGGAAAATAAAAGAAAAGCATAAAATTGAATTTGGTTAGCAGTGAGCCCCGGGGGAAAACGAATTTCAAACAGATTCCTTTAAATCACGTGACATTTATAATTCAACTTCCCAGCCAGCTGAAGTTGGCAGCAAACGAAAACTTTACAACAATGGCATGAAAATCTTTCACAGATAGTGGAAACCAGGCGCCTAAAAACAAATCGTTTTAAACTTGTTTTTATTTTTTTATTTTTATTTTTTAAATGACCAACTCAAATAAAAAGTTTTGTCAACGCATAATCCATCATTTTGAGACTTCATCATCCTTTAGCTACAAAAACTAGTTGATTGAGTGGATGGATAATTGAGTTCTTTTCTTTTTCTTCTTCTTATTTAAGGTCTTTCGCTGCAACGCTTTACAAAGTACTTGCAGCAGCTATAGGAAGAAAACTTTTCACGTCTTAGACGACAAGTAATGAGATCTAAATCAAGTAACCACAAACTTTTGAAGTCAATTCAAAGTAAACTTTGTAGTGTCGTAGTTTTTTTCAGAATTTTTTGTTAGCTTTTCACTAGCAAGCGGCCGCAAAAGTCAAATAGAAAAAAATGTTTTTAATGTAGTTTCTGTGTTGGCGCTATTGTAAATCTATGAACAAATACTGGTCGTACTCATATTAGCAGCCAATGAAGTGGAAGTGATGCTGGTGTTTAAACTCTTCTCAGTTTTTTAGCCTTAATTGGACATAATTTAAATTCCATTCGTGAGTTTTGTATGCGGAGTATGTTGATGATGTTGGAATAGTTTGCCAAACAATTTAAGTTTCTTGGCTAATAGGCGAAGAAGGTGTACACTTAGAAAAAATATATAGATGGTGTTGGCATACTTGGGAGAATTTTGAAATATTAGTCCAATAAAGCCCACGTTTGCCTACGCGGAGTTTGTTTTTGGTCTTACTTTGCACTTTATAATTTAACAAAGACTTTAACTCTAGAGCTAGAACTATTTTTCTCACTGTCATACGTTTTATTTTTCATGGAGAAGGTTTGGGTATTTTTTTTTTATGTTTTCTTTTTCTGGCCTAACAAAGAAGTGCAGTTACTTTGGTTTAAGCGCAACTACTTACGATCGCTTGCAAAGAGAGGTCCAACCATAATAAACGATGGTAATTGTTACTCATACTTTAAGTTCGAGTTTTTTGGGGAAACTATTTTAGCTTTGCTTTCTTTCAGTCTTTGACAGATTAAACCATGAAGGGTTACACAATAAAGCATCAAGTTAAAAATGTTAAGTGTTTTTTTTTTATTTGTAAGTATAATCGACCAAATGTGACGTAATCTGGAGAATTCTGCTCATATTCGGCAAACCTGTAGGAAACATAAAAACTCCTGTGCAGGCTCATCCAGTCTGTTCCCGGAAAACATTGCTGTTGTGCGCGATAGTGTGCTAGAAGGCCCGTCAATCTGGACTGGTGCTCGCGCTCAACAATATAGCATCTCACACGAACATCACTGATACATTCTGCATTCTAAATAAAGATTTGAATTAACACTCTGACAAGGCCCAGTTTGCCCAACAACTGAAGCTTAATGGCCATTTCAAGCGTATGGTGGGTTGAACAGTTTTGAAAAAGATTTACATCAGCACCTGCCTTTACGGCCTAATCTGATGGTGGATCAGTTCCACGGAATGAACTATTCACGATTCAGCAACGCCCCCCTTTGGCTTACTAGGCTCACACAGGTAGCAATTTATGCCATATGTTTGTAGCCATATGAGCAACTTCTTGTTGAGGAGTTTGGGCCTTCTAATCCCTCCTGTATGCAATTTCCCAGCAATCAATGGAAAACAAGGCTTAATGAGTTGGTAGGCCGAAGCCCACTAGCAGCATCTGCCCTTAAACCAACTCACCCGTCAACCATCACCACTGGTTCCTTACAGTACAGTTATCTGTTGTAAACGCAACCGACCCTCGGGAGTTTGTTAGTCCCCGCAAAAAGCCACGCTAAGCAATTATCAAGGATACTAACACCACCTTCCTGCGTTTTAGGTTTCAAATTTTTTTTTTTTTTTAAACTTCATTATTTTATTTATTGAATCTACAAAAAATATGTAATGACAATAAGTATTCAAATCTTAATACTTAGTATTTTCGGTTTCAAATAGAGCCAGAACATTTCAGCCAAGGTAGACCATGATTAGCCCGGGTTGAACTGCAAGCAGAACCACCCGGGGGCCATGTTAATCCCCGCTCTTCCAATTTGTACCCTTGGAAAGGGTTTCGGAAGCCAACACAACATAAGTCTTGCGGCTTCCTAAAGTTTTATTTGCTACAATAAACGAGGGACCCCTTCCCCTCTATACCCGAAAAACAGAGTGCCCAAGTTAGGAATACGCCAAGGCTAAACCTGTTCCCCGGGGGGGGTGGGTTGAACAGAGAGAATGTGTCATTGATTTGCATCAGAAACTGCCTTGAGGG
The DNA here is from genome assembly GCA_914767995.1 of Thecocarcelia acutangulata. NCBI lineage: Eukaryota > Metazoa > Arthropoda > Insecta > Diptera > Tachinidae > Thecocarcelia > Thecocarcelia acutangulata. The sequence continues at coordinate 18,316,991 of OU612097.1, forward strand.
CCTTGTTTGGAGATGGTCCAACTCGCAAGTCTAAAACTTCTGACATAAGCTTATAGCCATATAATTAAACACCTTTCTGAAGAGTTTGAACCTTCTAATCTATCCTCTATGCATTTTCTCAGGCAGCCAATAGAAGACAAAGCTTAATTAGATGGTGGGCCGAAGGCCATTAAGAGCATTATCCCTAACTAGCTCACCTGTCACTCCTGGTTCATTACATTTCAGGCCTCTGTTGAAAGACAACATCACCTCGGGGGAACATGAGCCCCCGAAAACTGGCTTTGCACCATAGTTACCAGGGAAACTAATTCTCCTTGCTGCGATTTTAGTTCAAAGCCACAGACAGAACGTTCCATCCAAGGTAGACAGCTCAACCATAATCTGATGATGGACCAATTTCATCTGTTGTAATAAACAGAAATAAAATTATTCATAATATGTAAGAAATATGATGCCCCAATTTTGGACAATTAAAATCGCGTATTTGGGTTGGAACCCCCTTTATATTTCGTTTATTGTATAAAATGTAAAATGCTTTCCTTAAAACTGTCATCAGCATTATGCAGTTTGGCACCATTATTAATCCAACCAGCACTACCGCCACCATAACTAACTTCATGTGGTATCTGGTGGTATTTTGTACTCCTAATTATTTCGTAAGAAAAAAAAAAAGGAATAAAAACAAGAACAGCAGTCACAACAAAAGGAAAGAATACAAACTTCCTTATGTGTTCATTGAATCAGTTTAGAATTTCAAATTTATTTGCAATTTTACAGATTCATTTCATTTGATAAATCTTCTTGCTTTGCTCTGCAATGACTTAAGAAAACTTTGAAAATAAAATAAACCTCCTTTAACACAAGCACTTTAAGTGAAGGAGCTGAAAGGAAGGATTTTTATTGTTCTTCTTGAATTCCTGGGAAAAGGACTGTCGGCAAAAGATCCTTTTTTTTATTTTTATTTTTTCATTAATAATATATATTTGTTGTTATGTCATTGTGTATTTGCTCATCTCCAGTTTCTTTTCAATATAGAATTGCGCTGTTGCTGGCATGTCAATCATTTTATGGCATTATTTGAATTGTTCAAATATTTCCGGAATTTAAAAAAAAAAAAACTTATTCTTTCACAAGTTATATAAAAGAAAACATACGTAAATATGTAAATAAGATCTTCCAATACATCAATTATTTGAAATTTTGTTTAAAAAACTAAAAAACACGCTTCAATATCACACTAAAAATTGAGAACTATCCGTATAACTCGTTTTTTTTTCTGAAATACCAAAATGAGCTGCAAAAATCCCCAAAATCCCCCATTTTCTTGGAAACAATATGGCAACTACAATTTTCGCTCTAAATCAAATGACTGTTAATAGTCCAGATACACGTTCCACGGCCCAAGAGTTTTTTGGGAATCCCTAAAGTCGTCTTCAGGAAACCTCTAAATCTCTCCACTTTGTCACAAGCAATAAGGTAGCTTTATAGTTTATAAATCAGATTTTTTGCGCAACTAAAAATTCTTTATCCTCTTCAATAGATATTAAAATTAAAGCGTTTGCATGAGCTACAAAATATTTAAATCTTCGGTAAATAATGTTTCTTTGGATTTTTCCGATCCCAACGTTCTTTAAGAGAGAATTAATATTAACGTTACAAGAAAAAAATATAAACCATCACGTTAGCTTTGACAAAAAACTAGCAGAGAATATAACGGTATTTCTAAATGTTAGCATAGAAGAACGTATAATGTGTTATACTTATGTGTGTACAAACGAGGTCTGAGCAAAAAATAACCGCAATTTTCAATTTTTTCAAAAAGTATTTATATATTTTTAAATTTTTTCAAAAAGTATTTGTCCCCTGCAAAGTAATCCCTCTCAGATGTAATGCACTTATGCCAGCATTTTTTCCAATCCTCGAACCATTTCTGAAACGCAGTTTTTGTTATCACCAACAGCTTCTGTTTCGATTTTTCTTTCATCTCCTCAATTGTAGCAAAACCCTTTCCTTTCATCGGTGTCTTCAGTTTTGGGAAGAGGAAAAAGTCAACGGGGGTCAAGTCCGGTAAATACGGTAGTTGAGCCATGATAACGGCTTTGTTTTTGGCTCAAAACTCACGATAGTATTCGATACTGATCATACGACCTTGTGGCAAGAATTCATGAATCGAAACAGAAGCTGTTGGCGATATCAAAAAGCGTGTTTCAAAAGTGCTTCGAGGATTGGAAAAAGCGCTGCCATAAGTGTATTATATCTGAGGGGGATTACTTTAAAGGGGACAAGATAGTTATTGATGAATAAATAAATACTTTTTGAAAAAATTTAAAATAACGGTTGTTTTTTTATCAGATCTCCTCACTTCAAATATGACAGCATCATCGCTCAACAAAATCACTTACAAAAATGGGCTTCAATAGCAATCCTTTTGTAGACCTATTTGCGCAATGAAATTTCAAACCAATCCAAATATAAATCACCTGACAGGTGATAAAATGCCCGCCAGCTATGAGAGTGTTGCGAGCTTAAAGTTGTATACCTCTATAAAATTTTAGCTACGTCAGCGTAGCTTGAATTTTACATACTTGAGAGCTAAAGAAACCTCCTCGGCTTAGTTCAAAACGCAACGAAAATTTCGATATACTCGTATGTAGCTTTACCATGCAATGGCTGCGGAATGCTTGACCGCCAGTGTTGTCAACTTAACGTTTAGTACCTATATAAAAATAAACCTTTATATACTTATTTGCATTATTTATGTTACAGTTAGTTATAAGAAGAACAAACTTCCAAATGTATTTCAGACGAATAATTCACTTTAATCTTTTCAAAATTGTTGACAATTCGTTGCCAACAGTTATCGCGTAATTAAACGAATAAATACCACAAAGTCAACATTTTACGAAGCGAATCTTCAGTCACTTTTTTTTAAGCTTGAAATACTTTAAACAAAAACTGAGATAAAAAACATCAACAGCAACAATAACACGAAAAAAAAAGTTGAACACGACAACATTTTCATTTGCGCCCCCATAATTGGTCATCATTACACAAATTACATTAAGTTTGCAATTGCCAAGAAAAACAAGCAAGAAAAAAAATGAGTAAAAAACCTCCAAATCGCTATTTGTCTTAAGCCAAAGCCCGGGGTATTATTTGCTAAACAAGACTAGAAGTCGAACTGATCTACAGTTGGTGGCAAGGAAAATACAAATGCTCGTGAGCCAGCAAAACTTTACTATTTGATAAAATAACTGAAGACACACTTAGTCACTCAATGTGATAGACAGACTGACTAAGTGCTGGCTTTGAAGTGATGTTTTTATAAAAATCTTTAAAATTTTTCCCTGACATTTGAACAATTTCTAATGATTTTCTGAGAAAGTTTTCGAATGCTTTTCGTTAAGGAATTTAGAATTGAAGAGAAAAGGATTACGGAAAAATAAGTATTTTTTTATCATTTTATTGCAGACTTTTAAGCAAATTTGATAACTATAATTTAAAAAATAAAATACTATTAAATTGCACGTTTAAAGTAGACTCATTTCAATTAATCATGAAGATTTTGCTTTTTTTCGACATTCGAAACTTCAAATCACCAGCCAAATGGTTTCTTCTTCTTCTTGGTTTCTTTTTTGTGATTTTGTTTGGTTCGTTGATCATTAAAGGTTTCAATAATTTGTTTTCTGCCAGTTACGAAACACACCTTAAATCAGTTGCCGTTGTTGTAGTTGTCCATATAAGTATATTTATGAGATTGTGCTTTTATTTTATAGATTTGCCGATCGTTGCGGCGGCGTTGTCGTCATTGCAGCTCAATGTTGCGTGACTTGCCACAACAAATTGTTTGTAATTTAAATGCGTTTAGTAGGTCAAAACTTGCAACACATCACGAAATTAAAATTTGTTTTTGTTGGTTTTGGTTGTTGTTGTTGTTGTTAATCCTCCAAACAACGTCTGCTACATAAAATTGCAAGCTTCTTTATTTTTACACCAGATGATCTTTAAGCACTAAAGATCTCAAGTAATCGATTATTTAAAGTTTATTTTAAATTTATGAATATGAAAAAAAATTTAAGGAAAACTGGGCTCAATGGAAAATCGCCAAAAAATAATCGCCAAAATAAAAATCGTTAAAAACTAAGGAAATGAAATTTCTCTAAAAAACTACGAAGAATCGCTCAATTTTCTTGTGCGCAATTTATTTGATTTTACTTTGAAAAAAGCTGGTGCTTAACGAGGACCTTTACTATGGGACCTACTGACTAAAATTACAAATTGCTGATCTCTTACAAATTAAATTTCGAAAATTTCTTTGAGTTTTAAACTCAGCTGAAGGTGATTCTTAAGCGGGGTAGATATGGTCAAAACGCTTATTGCAAGGAGTTATATTTTCTTATTCTTTTTTTTTTTTTTGTTTTTGGTATCTTGGACCCCTACATATGCAGTGCATTGCACCAGAGTTAGGAAAATAGGTTGTGATGAGCGGGAAAGGGGGAGTTTGTGACTATTTAAATTACACTTTCCAACTTTATAACAGACAAGAAACACGTCTGTGGGCAACTTATTCCACAGACGAAGCGTACGGCTGAAAAACGAATTCTCTTTGTAATGCGTATTTCGATTTCCCGGGCAATCGACCACATATGGATGAGCTCTAGACGATGAACGCGTGCTACGGAAAAATGTGCGAGTTTTGGGAACAAGATGCGTAAACTCGTCAGAGCAAAATCCATTGTAGTAACGATAGAACAGAGTAACGCGCCTACACTGCGCCGATGCTCCAGCGAGTCAATAGAGTTGGATACCCTACTGTCACCGATAAGCTTCTTCTCTGCACACGGTCGGGTAACCCCAAAATAGACTTTGAGGCACTGGCCCAAACATGAGAGTTGTATTCTATTTTCGGTTGGATGTAGGTGGTATAAATAGTAAGGAGGTCGGATGGAGTGAAGTACATCTTACACCATTTCAAAAACCCGAGGCACTTGAATGCTTCTTTACGAGTAGAGACATGAAAAATATGTTTATTCCAGCGAACGTCACACTGTATCTTCATTCCAAAAACATCCTCAGTATTTATACCATCGATGAGCACAGATGAAGCAGCACATGCGGTCGTATGTTTGTGTGTTAATAAACAACACTGGGTCTTACGAGTGTTGAAGGCGACCCTGTTTTTACGTCCTCATTCGGAGATTAATATATGATCACTATTCAGTGAATCGTTCATACTCGTATTTAGCCCCTTGGCAGCGATTTCTGATAGGCTGGGCCTATAACGTATAACAAATAAAAACACAACAATGCTCTAACAAATCTAAAAATGGCATTGCTGACATGATGACGCCATCAAATGCAACTGCAGTAAAAATTTGTGGAAAGCTGTAAGTAAGATATTAAAGCAGGCTCCAAATGCTTTGTTTCTGCATGTGTTCAGCATAGCATCGTGCAGCATGCATAGCATATAAAAACCTAACAATTCTTTTGCTTACAATGCACAGAATAGCCCATAATTTCAATACCAAATACATAGAGGTATAGCTGATCCATCGATGTGAGTGGAAGAATTGTAAGGAAAGATATCACAGAATAATTTAAGAAACTAAAGTGAAACATATGAAAGTGAATTGAAAAGTGCACAAATCGATGAAACCTGCACAATGGATTACAGTTTTCAGCCATTGAACACGCCAACGTGCTCCAAAGCTTGAAAAAGCCAAGACGAAAATAAAAACCATTTCAGAAAAAGTTGGAATATGTATCGTTCCTTAATAATATCATGAAAGTCTTTAAAGAAGTTAAAGCTTGGTGAAGTTTTCGCGATACTGATGGGGCTAACTACAAACGTCTCGAATTTAACACACATGCGTTGAGAAATAAATTTCATTCACTTGATACAGTGTTTTATAACAGATATAATGTTTTATAACATATATGAAAACAAAGACAGTTTTAAAGCGCCGGCCCTAATATTTTTTTTTCAATGTATATACTTTAGAGCTGGATGTACCCTCTTTAAAAGGAACATTGAACTTTTTTAAGATGGCATCTAAAATATTTCGGCTCCAGCTTTGATCAAACTATATATACAGTTGGACGCGCCTTAAAAATATTTCTTATGACGCCCATATCGTATATGTTGGTAAGAAAACAGATTCTAAAATTAATAAAACATGCACAAATAGACCCTTTTTCAAAATGGTCCACATCACGAGAGGTTAAAGCTAGAGCCGATATATTTTAGATATCATCATAAAATATACCAATTTTCATTTTTTTTTTTTTTTTTTTGGGTGTACCCCACTGTGCACGAATTTGGCTTCCGAGTATTTTTACTTTTTTTAAATTTTAAAATTTTTTTTAATTTCTGTCCTTATGTATAATAAAAAAAAACTTGTGCTAACTAACTTGCTGCTATCTTTCCCTTATGGGAATTTACACACAAAAAACTTAGCATCTAGTTAATTAGCTTACTTTTTGAGGGCAACGAGAAAGCTTATCAAATATTGTATTTAATTGTGGCAACACAACGGGACCTGACTGGACCCAAGTGGGTTGGCTTTACAATAGCTGGTAGCCTGTCAAAAACCTAGTTTGTTAGCATAAGGATTTTGATTATATATAAGGCTGTTAATTTCTAGGCTTTGAAAGTTCTTACAATTGTTCTAACAATTTTTGCCATACAATATTCTGAAAATCGTGTGAACTGATCATTTTTATTGGCAGACGAATTTATTGTCAGACAATTGTCTGGCAATAAAAATGTAAGTTTTTCTAACAATCGTCTGAACTGACAACTTACCTATTACTATAAATTTTTGATTTTGAGTATGTTGTCAGTACATTGTCAGTTCCAACAATATAGTTAGATCTAACAACCGTCTGTCTGTAGCTTAATAACATACACTCATTTAATTTATTTACTTCTGATGTACAGCAGCAAAAGAACGGCATGCCAATGCATGCTTAACCTGCCGAAAATTAGTTTATAATATAAACTTTGTAGCAATTGTAAGATATTTGTTCTCCTTTAATAATACAATAAGTAAGTAATCATATTCGTTATACTAAACGATTAAAACAACAACACTTTGTTGCCAAATTGGTTTATTGTGCCAGTAGCTTGTAAATTCCAGTTTTAAAGTGAATCTTTTTTACAACAGCTCCCCTGTCATTTTGTTGTTGCTTATTGTAGCTTTTGTATATCCCCCCTAAAGATATTCATGAAAATATCTTTTAATAAACAACAGATGATAAAGTGTTTTTTAAGGATTTATATGCAGCCACTTAATCATTATGTTTTTAATTGTATAAAGGACTTGTTTACGTAAATTATGTTATGATCATGCCTGTCTGTCTGTTTTTGTGCCTCTCGGTCCCATTGGCTGGCTAAGCTGTTGAGGTTCGGTCTGACGCTGAAGTTAACGTTTTTGCTTTTTATAATTTATTGCATAATGACACGCAGAGTCAGTATTGAACATTATACCGAGTCATCTGCTTACCTACACATATACGCAACTAGTTTCAGTAGCGGAATAGATAATGGTAATGTGATGTTGATTTCTGTTATTAGTGAAAATTAAATGAGTTTAACTTTAAAACAATATTCTAAAAGCGTTTCACTCTTATTTTCTTTAACAAAACATTTTCTGAGTCTAAAGCTTTAAACCAGGGATGCCCAAAAGTTATATATGGAAGAGCAAACACCAATAGATTTATGGAAGAACTAATTTTATTTAATAAGAAAAGCATGCGAAAGCGTTGTTGCACTTGTGTGTGTACATACACATGCGTATATTAAAGTGCTAAGTGATTTAAAAAAAAACAAATTAGCACTAAGCGCATAGGGCTTGGGCACTCCTGTTTAAACACATAGACCACAGCAGACTTCACAACTGCAATTGCAGTGACTACTGAAATATTTTGAACACGGCAGCAACAAGATTCATTTGCATAAAAGTATACTTCAGTGTGGCCGCCTTAGAGTTTTTAGTTTTTAGAAATTCCATTGTTTTACAGAACGAGGTCTGTTGATATAAACAGAACCTTAATGAAAAAATTAAAAAGCTTTTTGTTTGCTACGCTTAATTTAGGTTCGGCGGGTCTTAAAAGTTGAAAATATAATGAGAACAATATCAAAGAATGGAAACTTTATATCGAATTTTCCAAAATGTGGACAATAATGGTTCGACTCGAAAAACAAAAATTAAAAAAAAATTTTCGTCATAGATATGTGATTAAAACTACTCATAAAGGAAGTAAATTCAACTGGTATATATCTAAAGGGGCAAATAAACTATGCAAACCGTTCGGCAAACTCGCGCTTTCCGTTTCCACATAAACGATACAAATACAAACACTAATTAATCAATTTGTTTTCTTTTCAATGAGAGTACGCGGCAATTGTGTGGCCAACTACTTGTCAGATGAAATTTAAAATACATAAATCATTTTAAAATTTGTTTTAGGCTCTATTTTTTGAGATTCTGTTTTTGGAATCTTTTTTTATTAAGTTCTACAAAGAAGATAAACTTTTATGCAATACTAAAAATTCTAACAAGAAAACTTTTTCATCATTCATTTTGTGAGCCTCTTCTTCCATTACTTCATTCTGTAAATTTTTCTTTAAAATAACAAAATTTTGCGTTAGACAACACAAACATTCAAGATGTTTGCACAACAATCGTGCAAACATGCTTTAAATATTTGTACAAACAACCGAATACAAACGTACAAATGTTTCGACATGTTTGGTAAGCTGTTTGTGCAATTTATTTGGCCCTTAACTAGCTCTTTTATAAAATTAGGAATTCTTATTTTAAGGATATGTACGTATGCACATATTTAACAGCAGAACAAATAAATCTATTAATTTATTTTCCTTCTATTATGGTATATTAGAAAATAAAACATTTTCAAAAACAAAATTATTTTTATTAAAATTTTTTATACACTGGTCACACTGTTTTTACTTTGTAGTCAACAAAAATAGAAATTAAATGGGATTAAATACATAATTCAGAAAGTATTCAGTGCTAGAATAAAGTACTTGATTCAAGTAATCCGTACTTGATTTAAGAAAACCCGTACTCACCGTACTTTTGATACCGCTTGTGATTGATTTCAGTATGGATGGATTGAATTTTCTTTTCAGTGTACTGAAGGTTAATGAAACTGTAAGTTTCTCAAGACTTGTAAAAATTAAAGAAATCATTATTAAAGAATTCAATTAACTCTAAACTCCTACAAAAAATTTTGGCTTTACACAATAAAATAGAGTGATAAACCAACAATTAAATTGAAGTTGTTAACAAGCCTGCAACAACCTTTTGTATCAGTTCAACAGCATAAATACAAAAGCTTTTAAAATTAATTTGTTTTGAGAGTTGGTTTTAAAATCAGCAGTCCTTTAGGCAGAGCTTAAGTGAATTAAACAGAAGCCATTAGGCTTGAAGGTTTTGAGATTTTTGTTTCTTATGTTTTTGAGCGGTACAAAACTGAAGAAGTTATGCATTGCTGCCATGATTTATTTGTTACCATAGGCAGCGGCATGTGCCAGATAGTGTCTAATTAAAAAGTTACAACGGAAAGTTTTTAAAGGAAACTTTATAACTTCTTCCCTACTACGGGCGAACTGCATAGGAGTAGAAGTAATTAAAATAAAAAGAAAACAACACTGTTACGAATTTGAATTACTTCTAACCCACTGTGCAGCCATTGAGTTGCTTGTTATAAATGTACACGCACATACACACAAACAAAATAAAGCCAAAACACGCAAAAATATACATAATTTAAAGAACGCAATATTCCAACTAAATCAATCACCAATAATTTTATTGTTACTATTGCGTGTTTCAAATCATGTCTGCAGGCATGTGTGTGTATGTGCGTAGCAATTATATTTGTATATTTGAGTCTTGAATTATCGTTAATTAGAAGCTTCGCAAACAATGAAGAAAGTCATAAAGAAGTATAAATCGCAGACAGGTATTTGACGGAGGCAGAGTTTATTTTTAAACGTTGTGCAAGACAGTCTTAAGTCAGAAAAGTAAGCAAGTTTAGTGAGTAAATACACTGTAGTATTAAGTGTAAATAAAGCTGTGTTTAAGTACTGTCTAACAACAAATGTTAGTGTCATTATTTCGTTTGCAATTGAAGAATCCGGAAAACGTCTTTGAAGGCAAAAAAAAGTAACAATATATGAGTGAAAGAAGAAAGAATGTGAGCCTAGAACTTTGAAATTAAATAAAACAAAGATAAGTTTTTTAAATCGATATGAAATTTATTTTATTCAAAAGATAATATTCTGGCATTATAATGTTAATATGACTGCCAAGGCTGGTGGTAGCGTAGTAAAAACTGGAGGTCCAATTATCCATGACCTTTTTTAACATTTGTGGACTTATATTAACAATAATGCGCCGAATATTGTCTACCAAGTAGTCAAGCGTTTCGGGCTTATTAGCGTAGACATATCCCTACAGAAAATAGTCTAGTGGCATTAAACCGCACAATAATCGAGTCCAATTATCGAGTCCTTCAATAAATCAATTGTGGTACGAGCTTCCCCTCGGGTAACAGGTTTTGCTTGGCGTCTTCCTAACTTGGGCGCTCTGTTTTTCGGGGAAAAGACTAACAAACTGCGGAGGGTCTATTGCCTTTACAACAGATACCTGTACTGTGAGGAACCAGTGGTAATGGTTGACGGGTGAGATCGTTTAAGGGCTGATGCTGCTAGTGGGCTTCGGCCTACCAAGTCATTAAGCCTTGTCTTCTATTGATTGCTGGGAAATTGCATACAGGAGGGACTAGGATGCCCGAACTCCTCAACAAGAAGTTGCTCATAAGGCTACAAACATATGACATAAATTGCTACCTTTGTGAGCCTAGCAAGCTACACGTGAATCGTGAATAATTCAATCCGTGGAACTGGTCCATCATCAGATAAGGCCGCAGGGCAGGTGCTGATGCAAATCTTTTTCACAACTGTGGTACGAGCTGTATAATATGTTTCGTCTTGTTGTTGAAACTACAGCTCCTGTACATCATGCTTTGTTCAATTCATGAACGAAAAACTCAGTAATCACGGCAGACATAATTTAATACACGCAACAATAACAATAAAATCATTAGTGATTGATTTAGTTGGAATTTTGCGTTCTTCAAATCATAAATAGTTTTGCTTGTGTATTTTGTTTGTGTGTATATGCGTTTACATTTATAACAAGCAACTCAACGGCTGCACAGTGGGTTAGAAATCATTCAAATTCATAACAGTATTGTTTTGTTTTCATTTTAGCGGTGTTCATTGAATGGAACGTTCCGACCAGCATCACTGATTTGATCAAACCATAAAGCACACCACATAATAAGTGCTTCTAGATGTATGGTCTCAATAGCCATTGGTGGATTATCATCACTTCAAATACAACAGTTTTGTTCAGTGACGTATTCATTCAAACAAAACAACACATTTGCTGAGCAATACATTATGGGTTACGTGTTTCAAGCGGGTTACGTATTTCAAGCGGAAACCTGATTTTCAATATAAATTTGCACAATTTGGAAGCGTTGTTCAGGCGGCAGTCTATTCATGTTCAACTGCTAAACCAAGCTAAACATAAATTACTTAAGGACACTTCAGACTATCCGATTTTGTGAGTGTGAAGTAAAGCGTTATGAAAATTAGAAATAATATGGTAAGAGAATTCACATCCCATAACACTTGACAATTTTTAGAAATTTGTTTAAACAATAAGATTTTTCATTGGATCAGGGTTGCATTTTTTATAAAAACAAATACATAAATTATTAAATCCAGATGTTGACTAAATTGACTGTTTATTCTCTACACATATTTTTCATTTCACAACAAAAAAGAACAAAATTTAATAGTACGTTAGATGTTTTGACAGTCGAAGCAAATATCATTAGATTTCCGTCTTACAAAATCCAATCAATTCTTAAGACTTGCATGATAGTCTGAAGCGCCCTTTAAAAGCTGAAAATAAGGCCTACAGCTAAGAAAGTGTTGCAAACTTATGTTTTATACCTCTAGAAAAACACGGACTTTATCGTATACCACAATTCTGCTAAACTATAAATCATTTGCACTAAATTATAGCAAAAAAAATAGTTAGCGTTGCGTAAAGTAGCGCAATAATGACAAAAAACGGTGTCTTCCAAGTCGTTTCTATTGGCAAGTTCTGGCACCACTTCATTATTTCCATTCCACATAAAACCTTTAAGAATTTGCCTGTTTTCAACAACAATGTAAACATAATTTGCGTTGGTGTTAGCAACCAAGAAGGATGCAGCAAAAGAACTTGAGGTTTTCTTTGTGTAGTCTGATGTTGCTGGGAAAAAAAAACAAGTACGAACAGAACACAAAACGAACCGGTAATTGAGAACAACATAAAATCATTTGAACATATACTCGTACTCGCATACATACATATGTGTGTATATATTTGTGGTAAGGAATCGCAGTTTAATACAGAAGCCTAGTATTGTTTGCGTAAGTAAGTTAAAGAATTTATGCTTTTGTTTGTTGGCAAATAGATTTAATGCACGCACTTTTTTTCTGTTCGCCATAGAGTTGTGCAACCACTTTGTAATGTAAAAAAAGAAAAACATGAACTTCAACACATAAATACGAATTATAAAACCATGACGTCTGGAATTGAGGTGGTGCAAAGTGGTTGTTGGCGAAGGTGGAGTATTAAAGCGTTCAAGTTCGGTCGGTTTTTTTATTTTTACTTAAAAGTGCGAGACATGTGGTTGTACATTGTCTGTGGTTAATACCCTTGCAAATAAATACAACGTGCCACATTGAACCGTGTCTAAAGGTTTTTAATAATCAAAATGCATATTTTTCACTTAATAGAGAGTTTTTTTAGAGTTACACAAGTTTAAATTATTATAAAATAAAGATATATACTTTGAATGTCAATGAAGCGGGCGTTATTAGATGGGAAACTTTATGATATTAATGTTTATATATCGCTCCTTTATTGCAAGTCATATCTCGAAAAATGAGCTTTTCGAGTTAACAATGCAGAATTGTTAACAACACTACCTTTTATATTGTGTCCAAAATGTATTCAAATTGCTTTTATACTCTTTACGTTAAGAGATATTTTCTAAAAAAAATTCTAAGACTTGATTTGAAATGCGTTTTTCTCGAAACAAGTTTTTTTTACTTATGACTTTGTTGCAATAAAAGAGCGATATGACTTCAGCTACATACATACATATGTGGCGCCCACGGCCGATGCGGTGTACAATCTGGAATAGCATTTTTCATAAATTATTCATGGCATTTGCAGTCGGCTGTTGACTTTAATTGTCTAATTTTTCTCCCCGAGGAGAAGGTTTTGCCTTGGGGTACACTAAACCAGACTACTCTGATTTCTGAGACACAAGAGGTAGGAGTTCTCTGGGAAGCCGCATGACTTGTGTTGTAGTGGACTTCCATAACCCTCACCAAGGGTTAATTGGCAGAAAAGGAGCAACAAAGTACCTGGGAGGTTATGTGCTGATCATGGTTGAGGCGCCCACCTTAGCTGAAACGTTTTGGCTGTGGTTTGAACCTAAAATCACAGGGAGGGAAATTAGTTTCCCTGATAACTTTGATGCATGCCTTTAGTGTAAGGAACCAAAAAGTGATGGTTAGACGGATCAGTTGGTTCAAGGCTGATGCTCTCAATGAACTTCGGGCCATCAACTCAACCATCTAACAATCAGGAACCAGAAGTGATGGTTAGACGGATCAGTTGGTTCAAGGCTGATGCTCTCAATGAGCTGCCACTTACCAACTCATTAAGTCTTTTATTGCACCCATAATTGTCGTCCGTTGGTTACCTGGAAAACTGCATACAAGAGCGATTGTGTGAGCCTTGTAAACAATACGGGGACGCTGGTAAATCGTGGAGGTGGTTCATCATCAGATAAGGCCGATAAACAGAAGCTGATGTAAATTAATTTCGACAATCTGTTTAGTTGTCTTCGCCTCAGGAACAGGTTTTCTTACTTTGGCGTATTCTTAACTCGTACAATCTATTCCATATCTATTTGTATGGGATTTCCGAACATCCTCACCAATGGTTAATTTGTAGAAGGAAGTTTAGCATCCCCTAGAAGGTTCTGTTTTACAGACCATCCTCACGCTGGCTGTTTGATTGAAATGCCTACAACTTGGCAGAAATGTTGTGGCTATAGTCTATTTCTAAAATTCTCAGGGAAGCATATTTTCTGATAGTAGTAAAACTTGGCCGTTTTTGGGGAACTAGAAAGCTCTTGTTTTAAAATAGATGCCTATAGTATGAGAAACCAAAAACGAGTTGGCTTAGGGCTGATGCTGTTTATGGGCTTTGAGCCAGCAACTTTGAGGCCTAGTCTTCCTCCAACTGCCTAGGCAGTTATATACAGGACGGAATAACACCTTCAGCAAAGGATTTGTTCATATCGCTGCAAACACATGACAAATAGCTGCCAATTATGTGAACCTTGCTGACCACATCGGCGCCGTGCTACTTCGCGAGGAATTATTCCATCGACAGATTAACCCATTATGGCAGGAGCAGATGTTAATTAATTACAGATATCTAAACTTGCGCCGTTCATGAATAAATTATTTCAACTAAATGATTTTTTTAAATGAAAGGAGGAAATATTTCTGTATTCACTATTGACAGCAAAATACCAACTATTATTGTTTTTGAAGACCCCGCTAGCTCGCAAAGCGCGTCAAGCAGTAATTTTCTGTGGACATAATTGTGTTACGAAAACAGCTTGTGGATTATGCGCACTCCAAGTTCATCAATTTTTGTTATTTACGTATTTATTCAAGCTGCATTATATAGGTGGCATCACTAGTGCAGGTGACATTGTTTTTGTATGTACTTTAGATCGTGTCTATGTCAAAAAGTTATTTATGTTTGTATATAGAGAAAAGAAAAATCCCAATAAATGTTTAAACAATATAAAAAAAGTAAAAACGAAACCTAAGGTGCATTAACGTTTACAAGGTGGCGCCGCTACGAAATATGACAGTTTTTTTGCTACTGGCAATATAGTAAGCCATGTGTATGTCAAATGTATTGTTTACATTTTTGAAAGTGAATTTAGTAGTGTATTCTGAATTAAGCATTTAAAAATTATTTAGTGAACACAAAAATAATTTATAATTGTGAAAAGGTAGTTACGTAGTTTATAATTGTGAAAAAAATTACACATATTTTTGACATGTCTGTTTTTTGTTATATTGATGTAATTTTGCTCTAGTGCTGCCACCTTGCAGACGTTAAAGCACCTTGACAAAACCTATAAAAAAGTAGTTTTGAGTGTAAAAATATAAATTGTAAAAATAAATATTGTAAAAATAAATAGTGTTCCAAATAAATTTCTGTATGCTATATAAAAAACAGACGCTCTTGCTTGTGGTGCTTTTTTTTCGCAATTTTTTAGAATTTTCATTCTCTTGCCCTTACGTTTATGACAGCAATTTTACACTAATAAAACATTATGTGGTTTTTGTATTGTAGTGCTGCCGCCTAGTAATTATATCATCCATCGACCAAAAATTATCTTTCTAGGAGAACAAAATTTTGGAACTTAATTCGATACCAATATTCTTTAATGCTTTAGCCAATTTGCCGAATTGGCTCTTGAGTAAGTAAATCTATCCCTAATGAATTCTAAAACTAAACTAAAATAAAAAGCAACTAACAGCTGTTAGATGGATTGCTAAAAGAAAGCAGCATTGCCAACTAAAAACTGTGAACCTCTAAAAAAAAACTTCCAATACACACATCTCGCTGCAGAAAAAGGCCCTCCTCAATGCATAGACAAATCAGGAGGCAAAAAAAGAAAAGAAATACTTAAAGGGTCCCATAAATTGTTAACTTAGACAGACAGTAAACTATAAACATTTGTTATTTATTTTGTTCGCTCGTTCCAATAACTGAACAACAACAACAAGCATACATGTTTACATGAAATACGCACAGACAGTATTGGCCATAACTAAAGCACCCCCATATAGGCTTTCAAAAAGTAATAATTTTTTCATGAAAAATAATTTTATAATTTGTGTGAAGTTTAAATTTTAGTTGTTGGTATATATTTATTCATACTTGAGAGTTTTTAATTCCAGTTCTAAAAAGAAAAAAGATAAAGAAAATAGTTTAAAACAAAAATTTCAAGCGCAAAACAAAAGCCCCCTTGTGTAGACGAAAGCAAAAACATCATAAAAACTAATAAAAAACAACAAAAACATTACAAAACTAATATTTTGAATAATGGACGCACCCCTATTGGGCATGGATGATATTACATTAGGTATAGTATCATGTGGTACTACTTCTGAAACTATTTTTACGATTTAGAACTAGATCAGTTTTATTCCTACAATTTTTTGATTTATTCTGGAATTAATGATTTTCCATAAGCTCTTGATGTGGTTGAGATCGGTAGATTGAACGGGTCAATGAAGAACTTTAACGCTATTACTCTGAAGGCATCTTTTCCACATTTTATGGGTCGTTATGCTGTTGGAACCTCCACTGATGTATCATTTTTTCCTCTGCATAGGGCAAACTTACGTTCTGAAGAATATCACGATCCATAATTCCCTCAATATTTTGAACCGGTGCCATTCCTTGACCAGAAAAGCAGCCCTAGACCATTATACTACTACCACCATGTTTGACAGTTGCTTTGCAGTTTTTAGGACTTAGTATTTCTCCTTTCGGTCGGCGCACACGGCTTATTCCATCTGAATATTTTGCATAGCCTCATCGGAGAATAGCACTAACACTCCTTTAACCCATTAAAGTTTAGCTTTTTTACTGGACGTCAACTGATTTAATCCGACTTCTATAGCTATTCTATAGATCGTTCTATAGCTAATTAATAACGACAATCTGTTGCGTAATTGACTAGGCGATGTTGTAGCATATTTCAGTGTTGTTTTCTTCATCAAGGAATTTTCATACCGTAGTCTTTACGTGGACGTGTGTCACAGTGTGCTAGCAACATGCAAGCTAATTGCAAAAACAAAATTTGTTGTAAGCCGGGAAATTACTGATTTTTTTTTTTTTTTTAAGAACACACACAAACTGCGAAGCTTTTTTGCTTGTCTGCAGTAACACCCAGGGTCTGAGGCAGGAACCGAACCTGCGACCTCGAGGCTGTTGGTCGAATGCTCTACCAAATCAGCCATCGAGGCACCTACATTACATTAAACCTTGCCAGCCGATTTCACTATCTTCGCCTTCTTCGGAGTACTTCCACAATTTTCTACCAATTATTTCGATTAATTTTTGGCTACAGGTGTGCAGTGGTGGGCCTAAGTTTCAACCGCGGTTATTAATCGATGGCAAAAATCAACAGGATTACGCTTTGTCATATCCAAACAGCGCTGTGAAGTGGTCTGTCGAACTCGTTTTTATTCGACACTGAGCAAACGTGACACCCATCTTGTCATTAGCTTTTTCATATGCAAATGTTCATGCAAAATGTTGAACACACGTTCACATGACATATTTACCACTTCAACAATCTCACATAACTTGACTCGGCGATCATTCATAACAATATCGAAAATTTTCTCATTATTTTCTTCAGTAACAACTTTTTTGGCCTTCCTGTTGATGGTATTGTTGCAGTGCTTGTTCATCCACATTTAAACTCAGCAATTCAATATTTTACCATGTAATCTGACGGAGCAAATTCACCGTAATGTTTAGGGAGCTTTTCTTTTGACTCTTTCGCCGTTACCTTTTTTCGTGAAGTGATTCTGCAAGAAATTCACTTTCCTCCATTTTTCAAGAAACACAAAAGTTACCTACTTCAAATTACTGCAACTAATCGATGAATTTTAACAGCTGACGTTTGACAGATCGCAAATTCAAAACAAACAAAAAAATTGTGTTTGTGCTGCTATCTAGCGCTAGGTAGCTTCAATATCAATCCGCCCTCGTAGTGGCTGCTAAAATTAACAGTTGAAAAAAAGTTGCTGCAATGCAAAAAATTCTGATTTGCAGAAAGTATTCTTGGTGGTGCTTTAGCTATGGCCAATACTGTACATACATTTTTTTTAGGCAAACGCGCACGAAATGCCTGAGAGTTACAAAGGAAGCAACTAAATGCACACATAAGTATTTATTATATATTTATAAGGAAAAATGTGTTAATGTGGGACTGCTAAAATCTCATTAGAATAAGAATTTTTGTTATGATTTTTAATTGTTTTCTTTGCAATTCTAAAAAAAAAAAAATCTCTGTTACCCGTTTGCCATCTCTGCCGTTCTTAAGCACTTGACGTGTTTTCCTTAAAACACCGCAATTTGTTAATGCCCTTGATTCCAGTCACGTCTTGGCAAATGTTTACAATTTTGACACATTTTCTTGCAGAGAAACAAAATATGTCATTTACTTTAAATTAGTGAACTTTTTTTCTTTGGCCTTCTATAATATTCCAGAGTTAACTGTAAAACAAAAAAGAGCAACCTTTCCAATTTGTGTTCTTAAATAATTTGCAGAATTTGTTAAAATTTTTGTAACAATTTTTCTCCGTTTTTTTTTTTTTTGTATTTTTATTTTTCCTTTTTTTAGATGTTGCATTACGACAACAAGACTGAAGTCATCCATTTAAGGTGCTCATTAGTTTGGCCAGAAACAACAATATTATTGGGCCCGCATGGCATAATAAAAGCAACTTTTACCACATTCACAGTTGACTGTCAGAAAGAAGTCTCAGACTCAGGAGTAAAATGCCACAAACGAAATAATAATAATAATAAAAAGGGACTTTGTTCCCAAACCAAAAATGGTTAAAAAATCTCATCAATTTTGCCATTTTTGTAAAAACTTATAATGATGCGAATGATTTTGTGTACATATGTAGATGAATCTGTTGCTGGCTGTCTTGCAAAAAGAAAGCCTTCTTTCTTTGGCTCTGAATAATTGAGTTTTATGAACATAAAATAAAAAACATCATTTATTTTGTTGGCAAACGCCTACAAGAAAAGTAGTGCAACGAGTTTGGCTAAAAAATTCGGTTTAAGATCGCAGTTTACGTTTTCCTCTAAAAACAAAAAAAGAAAACAAAAACAAGGAAAGAAAGTGAAGACATAAACCTATTAACGATCACACAACTGATGACAGCATGACAAAAGAAAGGAAATGTTTTGAAGAGACAAAAGAAACAGAGGGGCCAAAAAGCTTAATTTGTGTTTGTCTAAAAGAAATTTTTCTTTTTTGGAAAATTAAATCACAACTTGAAAGTATTAGAAAAAAATTGTTTTTAAATAGCTTACTTTTCAGTAAACCGTTTTCTAAACGACCTTTAATGACAAATTCTTTAAGCTTACTTTATGTACCGAATGATTCATTGTGAAGTTGGAGTTATAATGTAAAATTATACATGTATGTATGTAAGTTTATTAATGATAACTACCCAGTTGGCATTGTCTTAAAAAGGTCTTAAACGATGTGTACAAGACAATAGAAATTCGTGGAAGACATGTTGACGACACCCCAAACAAATCGTTGACGATATTTTCGAACAAATGGCCACGAAATCCCGCAAGACCACACAAGCGACAGTTTCTCTCACCGCATCGTCGACGATTATATACACTACATTTTCCTCTATCATGTCGTCGACGAATACGTAAGTGACTATATCTACACTACCTCGTCAACGATTGTCTAGGCAACGATTTCCACCATCGTATCGTCGACGATTGCATAAGCAAAAACAATCGATTGCTCCTACAATATCTTCAGTAAACTGTCGTGAATGTCGTACCTTTTTTAAAAGGTACTTTTTAAAAGCTACGTTTTTAAGAGGAACTTTTTAAAAAATTCGTTTTTAAAAGGTACTTATTTTTAAAAAAGTACTTTTTTAAACTGTACTTTTTTAAAAATATACTTTTTTAAAAGGTACTTTTCAAAAAGGTACTTTTCTAAAACGTACTTTTCTAAAACGTACTTTTCAAAAAGGTACTTTTCTAAAAATTACTTTTCTAAAAGGTGCATTTTTAATAAGTACTTTTTTAAAAAAGTACTTTTTTAAAAGGTACTTTTTCAAAAGGTACTTTTCTAAAAAGTACTATTTTACAAGGTACATTCTTAAAAGGTACTTATTTAAAAGGTACTTTTTTAAAAGGCTATTTTTTATAAGGCACTTTTTAAAAAGTACTTTTTTAAAATGTACTATTTTAAACATTAATTTCTTAATAAGTACTTTTTCAAAAGGCACTTTTTTAAAAAGGTGCTTTTTTTTAAACGTACTTTTTAAAAAGGTCCTTTTTTAAAAGGTACCTTTTTAAAAAGGTCCTTTTTTTAAAAGGTACCTTTTTAAAAGGTATTTACAAGGTACATTCTTAAAAGTTACTTATTTAAAAGGTACTTTTTTAGAATGCTATTTTTTAAAAGGCACTTTTTAAAAAGTACTTTTTTAAAAGGTACTTTTTTAAAAGGTACTTTTTTAAAAGGTACTTTTTTTAAAGGTACTTTTTTAAAAGGTACTTTTTTAAAAGGTACTTTTTTAAAAGGTACTTTTTTAAAAGGTACTTTTTTAAAAGGTACTTTTTTAAAAGGTACTTTTTTAAAAGGTACTTTTTTAAAAGGTAATTTTTAAATGGTACTTTTTTAGAAGGTACTTTTTTAAAAGGTACTTTTTTAAAAGGTACTGTTTTAAAACGTACTTTTTTAATAGTTACTTTTTTAAAACTTACTTTTTTAAAAAGGTGCTTTTTTAAAAGGTACTTTTTAAAAAAGTACTGGTTTAAAAGGTACCTTTTTAAAAGGAATTTTTTTAAAGGTACTTTTTTCAGGTACTTTTTTAAAAGGTACTTTTGTAAAAGCTTCTTTTTTGAAAGGTAGTTTTTTAAAAAGTATTTTTTTAAAAGATACTCTTTTCAAAGGTACTTTTTTAAAAGGTACATTATTAATAAAAAACTTAATTAAAAATTATTTTTTTAAAGGTACTTATTTAGCAGATATGATAGCTACTTTTTAAAATGCGATTTTTAAAAAGCACTTATGTTGAAAAGAACTCTGTTAAAAAATATTTTTTC
Organism: Thecocarcelia acutangulata; assembly: GCA_914767995.1. Lineage (NCBI taxonomy): Eukaryota > Metazoa > Arthropoda > Insecta > Diptera > Tachinidae > Thecocarcelia > Thecocarcelia acutangulata. The sequence goes on from OU612097.1 coordinate 18,338,086, forward strand.
TTTTTCAAAAGATGGTCTTATTTCCAATTTATTTTTTCCAACAGTTCGGTTTTAAGTCCTACTTTTTTCTAAACTATAACCCTTTTTGACTTTTGTAACTATTTGTATAACCAAACTTTTCGTCTCCCTAGAGAAAGTTTGAGATTTTATTTATTTATGGCTTTTAAATTGTTCACTTAACATCATTTGTAATCCTGCAACCCTGCAATTAAACTTTATAACCTTTTATCCAGTTTTATGGTAAACAGTTTAACACCTTTTACTTATTCTTCTTCTTTTTATTTTCTATCGTCAGCATGTTCATCAGCTTCAGTATCAATCCTAAACTACAAAGAGGTCTCGTGTAGGCAAAAAGGGACAAAACTCCACCGACAACGTTAAGTGTCATTATTTTATGTTTAACATGCCATAAAAATTTTCAACAAAACTACAAAAGCCACAAAAAAAAAATCTCCAAAGACTACAAATCAACCATAAACAAATTTCGAACAAATAAAAAAAAAATTGTAGCCAAAGAAATTTTTTCCGAAACTGGTTCGAGCGATTTTGCTACTAATGACCTTAAGCCATATTAAACAGCAGAAAATCACAGAAAATGAGCAGGAAAAAATTGTTTGTTGTAGTGGGAAATAAAAGCAACAAAAATGGAATGCAACACGTTCATGTAACGATTGAGGAGATTTTTTCTTTATGGACTGTGTGCTGTTGCATGTGAAAGAGGAGAGTGAGTGTGTTTGTTCTGTACATTTTACTACTTTATGCATTTGGAGATTGTATTTGTAATTCAAACAGCCAGCGGCGTTATTTGTGGCATAAAGTTAAAAACGATGCTGAAACATGTCAGAGAAGCAACAAGCGACCATAATTTGTTACTTATCAGTATGAATGACTATTATTACGATGGCGTTTTTTGTTGCTTGGAGTAGTGTTGCTGGTGGGAATTTCAATTTAAATACAACATTAAAGATCGTTTTACCACTTACAACAGCCAAATGAATAGATTCAGGTTAATTATAAATGAATTAAAATAAGAATGCTAAAAGTGTTGAAACGCTACCAGAAGATCTCAAACATGTTGTTAAGGATCATTAGTGATTGAGCTCTTAAAATGATACTTAGTTTTATGAAATGTTATAAAGTTGGACTTAGATGCATATAAAATTGTAAACGATTATTACTCTCATCTTTCAAAATAGCTCTTTTGCTAAAATTCTATTAGATAGTTGGAACAGGAATTAAAAAATGTTTCCATATGACTAAATTTCTTCTGGTACATGACTTTTCCCCCTGACAATGTAAAAGAGGAAAATAATGTAATATCGAAATAAATGCGCATCTAAATTAATGTCTTACGAATTTTTCTAATGATGGAACTCGATCGAGACCTTATGAATCGATCTTTTAATAAAGTATTGGAAAATATCAGAAAGACTTAATCAACACTAGAAATATATTAACAATAAACATAAAAAAATAAAGCACACTGTACAACAAAATTTAATTGTTTCAAATATTACGAGGTCAGATCTATCAATTTTGAGAAAGGAGACAAAAAAAAATCGCGTTTATTGGCGCTTTGAAAGTTTACATCTGAATCAGTGATCACCAATAATCATGTTTTTGCTTGATTTACTCATACACTAAAATTTGTAATCAACAAAAATCAAGCAACAAAGTTTAATGCTGAGTTAAATCAACTCGTATTGTAAACATTCTGAATTTGTAATCAACAAAAATCAAGCAACAAAGTTCAATGGTGAGTAAAATCAACTCGTTTTGTAGGCAATGTAAATCCTTTTAGTGTTGAATAAAATCAGCTTCATGATTGTTGTAGCTTTGATATTTTTGCGGAACATTTTAACCCCTTAAAACCCTGTATTAATGGTGTTGTTCGCTCTTTTTTAAAAGAAGGACAAAAGGTCCCATACCTTGAATAGTTAGAGGGTTAACTTATTCTACAAAAATATTGTCCGTAACATTTTACATAAACTTGCTGACCATATTTAATATCATAATATAAGGGTCACATGCCGATTAATAGTAAGATTGTGCCACAGCTGGGAAACTTTAACGATGTCAATGTCTGTAAAATAAGCCATTTTGATTCGTAATCAATAGTCACTTTTTCGGATTGTAACTCATCAATTAGGGGAATTAGTTTCCCTGATAGCTATGCTTCAATGCAGATTTTCGGTGGGTAATAACCCTCCGAGGTACTGTTGACTTGCAATAGATACCTTCAATAATGGAACTGGAAGTGATGGTTAGACGTGTGAGTTGGTTAAGAGCGAATGCTCTGAATGGATTTAGGCCCACCAACTCATTGAACTTCGTGTGCCGTTTACTGCTTGGGAAATTGAATACAGGAAGAATTAGAAGGCCCGAGCTCTTTAGCAAAAGGTTTGTCCATGTGGCTACAAACTTTAGACAAAAAGTTATGACCTGTGTGAACCTTGCAAAACCACACGGGAGCACCGGTGAATCGCAAATAATTCACCTCGTGAAGGTGGTTATTATCGTTTAAGGCCTAAAAGAAAGGGGCTAATGTAAATCAATCTTCACAATCTGTCTGTTCAACCAATCAATTATTTGGCATATTGACAACACTTGAAATGTTCATTGGGCTTCAGTTCTAGTGTTAATTTAGCCTTATAAGCATGTAAATTCAAATCTCTGTTCAAAATTCACATCATTGGTGTTCGCGAGATGTTCAATTATTGGGCATGACGACGATTCGAGGTTGACGTTTCTTACGCCAGAGTACCGCAAGCAACAGCATTGTTTGCCGAAGAACGACGTAAGTGTTCATGAGGTTTTTCATATTTCCTACTAAACCAGGTCTGTAGTATTTTGTCCAAATTGCTACAAATTTATGGCAAATAGTTTCGACCTGTGTAAGCCTTGCAAGCCACATGGGAAGCGCTGTTGAATCGTGAATAATTCACACTGTGTAGTTGGTCCATTATCATTTTAGGCCGACAAAGCAGGGGTTAATGTCAATCAATCTTCACAATCTGTCTGTTCAATCAAGCAATCAAAGAATCGTTCATGAGGTTTTCCACATTTCCTACAGACCCGGTTTACTAAACCGGGCCTGCAGTGATTTATCCAAATTGCCATAAATTTGACCCATCATCAGAGCTTTTTCACATTTCCTACTGATCTGGTTTGTTAATCCAAAAAATCACAAAATGCACGACAAGTATTTTGATTTGATAGACGATTTGCTTTAAACGCAAGAAGAAGCTTAATGCGCTGCTCACTTGTGTACCCCTCCATGGTTGAATTTTTCCAACACTGAAACAAAGAAATGTCATATTATGTTACTCATAAAACTTGACATGAGGGTGTGACTCGCGATTAATATCATGTATTATGGTTGGACCACTCTTTATTTTTCTTTTATTGTTTTATGTTGTTAATAATTCTTTTGGAAAAACAGGGGAGATATTTTTCAACACTGTAGAGCAACGAACCAAAAAGAGTCATTTGGGAGTAGCTTTAAGTTCGTCTATATAACCACTTTTAATTATCATATTATAATTAAGTCTTATTGTTTGCTTAAAAAAAGGAAAACACTTAAAAATAATTTTTCCTAATTTATTCCACTTTAGAATTTTCCTATTCAGAAAATCTCAACTTGAATAATTTTCAATCAAGCTATGGCAGAGATTTTTTATTTACAAAATAAAAATTTCAAACCTGATTGTTAAGCCTGTAGCCAAGAAAGAGAATAGTTTACGTTACTAAAATTTTTCGCTCCCAGGGTGGTCTTTATTATGTAAGAATAACAAATAGAAGACATTAAAACAAAGCACCTCGCTGAAAGGCAGCACACAACAAGTGTTTTCACACGCACTTCAAATGCAGTCAAATAAACTGAACGTGCTCTGCTCTTATTCTGACCAAAAAGGTGGAACAACTGCTCAGTTTTACTAATTTCTTTAGCTGGACTTGTTTGCTGGAAGAGTCAAGATACTTGAGGAGGACATTTTAGTTCTGTAAAGTAAAAAAGAAGCCAGCGAGCAAATAGGCGGCTTGTTTGAACACATTTTGAATGATGCACAAATTTCTGTCTTAAAACAACACTTGACATCGTTTGCACGTAACAATGCAGCGCTAAGGAATTTCAAGTAGCGTTGAGGATGTTTTGCGACGACTTCTGCGAAAGGGTCGTGATATAAAACTGTTTAAATGTTAATGGTTAAGAAAGAAGAATCTTTTTCACTTTCCGCTTAAAGAAATGCATGAGTTTTAGATTGATTTTAGAATGCTTTGAGGGTTATTCAACTCTTTCTGTTGCACTCTGATTTTATAAACTTCAATTAACCTTTTTCGAAACGCAAATTAAGCAAATTTTCATCTTATTACGAGTGTTTGTGTTAGGCCTTCCATTCACTTATTGCTTTTGAATGCTGTCATGCGATTTTAAATACACGCTGCTTCAGAGTGGCAAATATAGCGTATAATTTAAAAGCAAATACATAAAGTAATATAATTTGCATAGAAAATTAACTGCAATCAAGAAAATGTCTATCAAAACCATGGTCAAAGTGCTGAAAGAGTAACTGCAACAAACAGAGCAGCGAGCATAAAAATGATGGAAAACTTAAGCGCACATATGAAATCTTATGCAAATGAAATTGTTATTTCCTCTTAGAGGGGAAGAAACCTCATGGGAAAAGGCACACAAAATCGATGCAAGTCGATAACAAAAGATTTATAAAGAGACAAATGAAAAATTAATCATTCTTTTTTCAAATACTTCAGTTTTGTTTTGTTATAAAAGCGGCACCAGTACCAACCAATATAGTGGTTTTTTTTAACTTGAACCAGTACTCATTGGATGACCCCTACATATGCAGTGTATTGTACGAGAACTAGGAAAATAGGTTGTGAGAAAGAGGAAACAGGGAGTAGTAATTGTGAACATTTGACTTGAAACTTTCAACGTTATAACAGACAGAAAGCACGTCGGCAGACAACTTATTCCACATATGAAGTGTACGGCTGAAAAACGAATTCTTTCTGTAATGCTGTAAACGATTTCCCGGACAATCGACCACAAATGGATGAGCTCTGAACGATGCACGCGTGCTACGTACAAATGTGCGAGTTTCGGGAACAAGATCCCTAATCTCGTCAGAGCAAAATCCATTGTAGTAACAATAGAACAGAGTAACGCACCCCACACTGCGTCGATGCTGCAGTGAGTGGTTATTTGTGGTTGTTCATAGAATTATTGATCCCAGATATATTCAACTTTGAAAGATTTTGTTCCCGAGTTATGCTGAGATGTTCCTTGGGAAATTCAAAAGATTAGTCATCAATATATTATCTCGTTAGACGAGGGTCTGAAGACAGCCGTAAAAGATGTTCTTACCCATCATAACTTATGTTGTGTTGTGGTGCAAGCAATGGGCATATTTCATAATTGTTAAAGTTAAACCTCCGCAAACACTATTCCCTCCTTCCTCCTCATCATAAACTGTTTTTCTAGTTCCAGTACAATGTACTGCATATGTAGGGGTCGTCCCCTGAGTAATGGTCCACGATAAAAAAAATTATACGCTCGATGGCTGATTTGGTAGGGGGTGCTCGACCAACAGTCTCAAGGTCGCTGGTTCGATTCCTGCTGCAGACTCTGGATGTTACCACAGAAAAGCAAAATATCATCGCCATTATTACCCCGAATGACGTTTTCCATGTGCCAAAAAAAACGACAAAATCGTAACATTAATGCAAAAAATCGTTATATCTACGAAAGTTTTTTATCATTATATAGCGAAACAAAGTCATCTACTATTAACTTGTTTAATGAGCCTGTAACGTGACTAAAACTTTCGGCTGTACTTCAAACCTTAAGCTGCCCGAAGAAAGACGCTGATGTTTTGGGGAATCCAAACGTTTTTTGAGGTAATGTTTTCTTGCAATAGAGGGAGAGCGAGAGAGAGAGAGAGAGAGAGGAATTGAATGGCGAAGTGCTGAGTTGTCTAGCGAATTGCTCTGGCGCGTAGAATTGTAAAACCCTAGTTTTACCTCAGTACTAGATGAGAGGATGCTTCGCATGGTCTGAAGATTTTCGAAAACAACATATGTATTTTATCGCTTCCAATTTTAGTGCTTTAGAGATTTTATATCTGTCGCCTAAACACAAGCTACGTGTCAATATTTTAACTTGCTTGCAGTTTAACGACTTTATACTCGAAAACAATAATGTTACACGATGATACAACTTGATTACACAGTAAAATAAATACAGCATTTAGTTGTGATTTAAATTTTCAATGATATTTTTCTATTTAGAATTTTTAGGAATTTTTTTTTTTTTTTTTGTAAATATTTTTACTCTTTTAAATGTTTCTCCTTTAAAGCTGCTCATATGGTTTGTTGTTGTGTGAAAAACGTTGCAAAAAAGAAAAATTCACCGAAATATATTAAATTCGTTTAGCTTTCTTACGACTTACGAGTAAACAACTAGTAATTTTAGCCATAGATATGTAATAAGTGTATGCAAGCAGGTATAACACATGTGCATTGTTAAATTTTTGAATGAATAAAAATATCGCATATTGATGCGCATCAACAAAAATTTAGCGATTTAGGCGCAGAAAATACGGTGGCGCTTTTCGAGGTCGAAAATACTCAACTCTCACTTGATAACATGCTTCCAGCCAAGGAGGAGTTTTTGCTGCTAACCTGAAAGCTGAAAGTCCACGATACGAGTTCTACGCGGTAACGCGTTCTTAGCGTTTGGCCAAAAAGTGGGATCAGTGTAATTTTACGTGAGAAGAGGTTACACAGCATAAAGCGTAAGACGCGTTAAACACGTACGACGCCAAACGTAGGTTTACTTTCTACTTTTGCATGCGCCATATGCGTTATAAAAACTGTCAGTAGTTTTTGATAGCCGCAGGTCACAATTCATTTTATTTTTTCGAAGTTATCGCCAAGAGTATTTGTTTCGTGTAAAATGTTTTTATTGAAACTTTAGTTTAGAAAAGTGTAGAACGCGTAGAAACGCGTTAAAAGTGCAGCGCGCTGTATGAACCTTCATCTCAAGAAACACTGGGTTACACAAGTATTCGACCAGAAATCTCTGGAAACGAAATTTTAATTATTTAAGTGTACACCGAGTCTTTAGTCAGACGTTCAAGAAGAAGGAATTAATGGGAATCCTTCCCAAAAGTAATTTGTAAATAAAGTTTTACTTAAAAACAAATTACTGGCCGCTTATTTTTATGCATATACAGACATATGCGTGTGTATGTAGTATGTTGAAGTAAATACATGTGAATAAAGTTTTGTGCAATTACAAATTAAAAATGAAGACCTTTAAGACTAAAACCCAATAATTATGTATATTATGCTAAGGAATTTCAATCACTTTGATTACGTTTCTTTTTTTTTTTTTTTTTATTTACTACGAAACTTATTACAAACGCATGAGGCTGCACGACGAAAGTCAGAGAGCCAGTCAACTAGGCAACGATGTTTGCAGCAGCATCATCATCATCACCATCATTTGCAACACGAGTACAGAGAGTTGTTTCATTACTTTATTATTTTGTGCTTGAAGTTGTTTAATTCAAGATTTTTTTTAATTATTGCAATATAATTTATAAAGGCATTTTATAACAATATTTTGTACGTATGTATGTAGTTTGCCCTCAAGTGTGAATTACTTATGCTCATTCATAAATTTTTAATTTGCTTACAGCTGAAATAGGAGACACTGTTTATAAACCAAAGACTATTGTTGGTTGGTAAGTTGTACACACTCAAGAAAACTATTGCAAAATGGCAAAAAAAAAGTTTGTTTTGAAAGGCTTTGGCACAAAAAAGAATTAAAAGATTTAATGAAATGTTAAATGAGTAACTGAAAGGAAGATCTTAATTATATATTTACATACATATATACAGGGTGGTGCAAAATTAATCACCCTATCGTAAGATGTATAGGCATTTGCCTATACATGTGAACTAGACAGCCGCAGAATACAAACAGAACAAAAATGGAGCACTCTAATCCGCAAAGGCGTGAAATAATTATGTCGATTTTTTTTTACCCAATAAACGTTTGGTGGTGTCAGTTCAACATGAATTTCGTCGTAGAGTTCCTAATCGTGTCGTGGCAAACATTACGCTTAGCTGTTCGACTCGAACAGACTAGAACCAATTTCGGTAGTTCGTCCAATAATATTTCTAACTTCTATTATCATAAGAAATAATTAAATATAAAAATTAACAACCATTTTTTTAGTCAAATAAATAAATCGTGAGCGTTGCCAAAGTTTTTATTGTGACAAACAGCTTTTGCTTTGCGTTTTTCTGATAAAGTTTTAAACGTCACGCAAAGCGACAAAGTGTAAGTAAAAGACAAAGTTAAGTAAAGGCCATGTCAGATAAATTTTTGTCGCTTTGCGTTGAATGTAAAACTTTAACAGAAAAGCGCAAAGCAAAAGGTGTATGTCACAATAAAAACTTTGGCAACGCTCACGATTTGTTTATTTATCTAAAAAAAATTTTGTTAATTTTTACATTTAATCATTTCTTATGATAACAGAAGTTAGAAATAGTATTAGACGAACTACTGAAATTGGTTCTAATTGTTTTCTTAGTGCATAAAGCTATTAGAAAAAACTTCACCGCGTAAAAAGATGAGAACTTTTCGCTTCGCGTTGCATTAAAAGTGCTCTATGTGACATGTTTCATATAAGTATACATATTTTATCTTAGATGTCAACGCGAATTTGCATCGCAAAGCGAAGCTAAAGTTTTATCTGACACGGCCTTTAGCGTCCACACCTGCAGTCTTATAATAACTTTTATGAGAGCGTTCTTATGAGAAGTCTCATGGCAACGATCTTATAAGAATAGCTGTCAAAAAAAAAAAAAAACGATTATGTGTGTTTGTGTATAAAAAGACGCCATTACAATTTTGACGATTATTAGTTTTGCAAATTTTCTTTTGAAAACCCCTTTTAAATGGAAAATAATTTGTTTTTATACAATAAATAATTATATACTATACGTGATTAATTTAGTACAAAATATGCGCATAGACAAAATTCATATAATATTCTATTCGCCGCAAAGAAGTGTTTTCTTCTCGGCTTTCAGTGATTTATGAATTCTTATAAGATTAACAAAACTACGTATACTCCGTGTTAAATATAAAGATGGACCTAAAGAAATTAGCTCTCTCGTTCTGCCGACGTTTTCACAGATATTATGTTAGATATTAGGTTAGTGCGACGAAAAGTAGAAATAACGGAAAAAGTTTTTTTTTTTCCTTGCAAAAATAAACATTAAATGACAATTTGTGAAGTTGCAGACGACGTTTCATTTACGTGCCTGCTTTCTCTGAGAGTCGCTTTTGCTTGAAGTTGCGGACTTATGCTGTTTCATCCTTTAAAACGACGACTGCAAATTCACAAACTGTAATTTAAAGTTCATATTTTGTTTTTTTAAGCTTTTACTGTTATTCATATTTTTTCCCCGCGCTAAAGCTTTTGAAGCTTTGATTTTGTGTACAAATGAATGAAATTTACTAAAAGGATGGTAATATTGTTGCAAGCTTCTAAAGGCCCTGATTCACTATCCTACACGATCGTACGATTCATTCACAGGAAACTGTTTCAAAAGTCTGGCCGATTTGAAAAAATCGCTTCAAAATGGCGTTGTAGGCCACACTACTATATGAGTATGATTGAAATAATTTATATACACAATAAAAGAATTAAAAACTCTTATTAACACAATAATTTTACATTACTTAAATTTTGTTTCTTCAGGCACCAACAATATTCTTATATTTTTCACAATATCACACTGATCGCACAGAAACCATAATGTTTTGAAAAGTTTCATAAAATGGTTCAAATCGCACGATTTGTCAAAAAGTCTGTTGCACTGTTACATTTTTAGTACTTTTTCAGCACACATGCTTTATTTTGTAGATCGCACGATCGTGTATGATAGTGTAACATGGCCTTAAGCTTCAATGCATAGGAAAAAGCTCATTAATTTTATGTCATATTGTATGAAAACCATCATCAAGCTCTAGTTCTGTTTCACCATTAAAAAAACTCAGTTTATCGGCTGTGCTGATAAGCCGATTGATTATCCAACTTTCTTCTACAACCGGTTTTCAAAGAGTTCAAATAGTTGCTATTAAAAAAAAAGAACTTGTTTGTCGGGGTTTTTAATAAAATAATTGGAAATAACATTATTAGTAAAGTTTTTGAAAAAGAAAACGAAGTAATTCACACAAAGAACAAGACAAAAGAAGACTTAAACATTTTTTAATAAAACCGTTTTTTTTTGTTTAATTAAACATATGAGAAAATGCAAACAATATATGTAGAATATTCTAAGCCTTTGATTGCACTAATCATTACACATATGTCCGCCTGTAATCGGATTTTAAACATTCTATGTATAAAAGATGTTTTTAAAGAAGTATAAAACCTTAAGTTGGCAGCGCCATTTCGTCAGCTGTTAAGTGATTTATATTTAATTTGGTTTGGTCTTTCAACATGACCGAAGCCTGAACAATGCTTCCACATTGTTCAAACTTGGTCGCAAAACAAGATTGCCATTGATCTCAATTTTCATAGGAAAATTTGGTAAGTGAGTAAAGTTACTTTTTTCTGAACAGTCATGAGTTCTGAATAGCCATGATATGTAGGAGCTGTGGCTTCATCAAGGCGGCGCAACATGTTTCAGATCTCATAACACAATTGATTTATTTATATGTTTCAAAGCCCTGAATTGGCCACCAAGATCGATCGCCAACTATTTTAGCTGAGATAATATGAAGTCGCTAGTCTACGTCAAGCAGCCCAAAACGATTGAACATTTGGTCATCGCTGAGTTATAAACAATATACGGCCACAAATGTTGGAAAAAGTCATTGAAAATTGCACTTCCTGATTATACTACGTCCGAGCCAATCGTCGCGCTTATATGCCAGAAGTGATATCTAAATAATAATGCCAAAAGATTATCTTTGGAATATAGTAAATTTCATACAAATTTAAGAAATGCATCTTTGTTTTATTCTATTTGAAAGCTCTATACCTGTTTAAAAAAACGCCCTGTTCTCGCATATAGAATCAGACATAACCTGGTCAACATTGTGTCCAAAACATGTTTACACTATGCAAGTGTGCATTGAAGAAGAGTTCAACTACTTCCTTTTTCACATAACACGTCTTAACTTCGTGTTCTGACAACTTAATTGTTATAAACTGTCATTTAAAATAACTCAAGTAAGAGCATACAAATACCAACAACTTTTTTGTTTGTTTTTGTATTCATTCATTCTTTCACTCATCCAAATTAGACTTAAGACTCTTGCACTCTAGTGGAGGCCAGTATGCCTCTGCTGTAAATAATTTAACCCACTTAAATATGCAAGACATGTGCCTGCATTTAAAAGTCAATTGCCACATAATGACTGTTCAACCGCATACATACTTATGTACATACGAGTATGTAGTCCCGACTACTACAGAAATGAAGAAGAAAAAAATCGCAACAAAAAACCTATTAACTATAAACTATTTCATTATAAAGTTAGTTGGTGTTAAGAAATGAAAGAAAGTCTTTCGAATGGCCGTTTGCGGCTGAAAGCCTGGGCTTGAGAGCAGTAATCAAACAGTGAACATAATTGACAGCCCACTCAATTTTTGAAAACATGCAAAAGCAAGCATGAGCAAAGCAGCTCATGTGTATGCAGCACTGCTAAAGAATTTGTTGTCAATACAACAGGGGTTTCTTAAAGAAGGTGTGGCTATTTTTCCTTTAAAGTATTTTTCAGGTTGTCTCCATCATTCGGGAAACAATAAAGTTTATGGTTATATATTTTTATCATTACATGTGAAATGCTTAGAAACTCGCTGGTTTCTTATGTGTTTCCTTCCAATATTCCACTTCCACACTTTCGATCCAAGAATTATAGCTCTAGTTCTTTAAATAACATCGTTAGCTTCACTTGTATGCTTGTTTGTTTTTATTTTAGCAACCCTCGAAACTCATGCCGTATAAGTTATTATTACATACATATGTAGGTCTATAAGAGTATATATGCAGTGTTGCCACTTTCGTGCAAAAATTTAATTTGCTGTATTGCTTCTAGGGAAGTGGGGGGATTTTGGTGAATCCCGAAGCTGATTTTGGGATACCCAAAAAACTTGGAACCACTTTGTTAATGGATTCGGAATCAACTATTGCTATTGGGTGTCCTTTTTTGCCGTGGAATTTGTATAGTGAGAAAATTTAAGTTGTGGTATTGCTTCCGGGGAAGTGAGAGGATTTTGGCGTCTTCCAAAGCTAATTTTGGGAAATTACAAAAATCTCGGAACCGGTTTTTCATATTCGGTGCGCGGTTTTTACGTGGAGCGTATATCTGACCTAATGGTCATTCGCTTTAGTGAGCAAATTGCGGTAGAGGGAGAATTTAGGAATTCCGGAAGCCGATTTTGAGAAATGACAAAAAACTTAAACGGGCTCTTGCCTTAGAGCCTTTATCTAATGGTCATTCGCTTTAGGGGAAAATTTGAAGTTGCCGTATTGCCGTATGAGTGATTATTACAAGGGTATATGCAGTGTTGCCGCTTTCGTGCAAAAATTTAAATTGCTGTATTGCTTTCAGGGAAGTGGGGGGATTTTGGCGACTTCCAAAGCTAATTTTGGAAACTCCTAGGAACCTCGGTTCAGAGTCAGCTATTGATGTTGGGTGTTCGTTTTTGCCGTGGAAAGTGTATCGGAACTATCAACCGTCATTCGCTTTAGTAAGAAAATTTAAGTTTCCGTATTGCTTCCGAGGAAGTAGGAGGATTTTAGCGATTCAGTAAGCCGATTTTGGGTAATCACAAACCCCTCGGAACCAGTGTTTCATATTGGGTGCGCATTCTTTTCGTGGAGCGTATATTTGGCACATTAATGGTCACTCGCTTTAGTAACAAAATTAAGGTGTTGGGGGTGCGAATTTGAGAAATCGCAAAAAACTCGGAACCGGTTTTTTATATTCGTTGTGCGTTCTTTCCGTGCAGCGTATATCTGAGTGAGAAAATTGAGGTTGAGGGGGAGTTTTGGCGATTCCGGCAGCTGATTTTGAGGAATCAGAAAGAGCTCGGAATTGGTTTTTCATATTCGGTACGCGTTCTTGCCTTAGAGCCTGTATCTAATGGTCATTCGCTTTAGTGAAAAAATTTAAGTTGCCATATTGATTCCGGGGAAGTGGTGGGATTTTAGCGATTCACGAAGCCAATTTTGGGAGTTCCTAAAAACTTCGAAAGCGCTTTGCTTAGCTGTTCGGTACTGGTTTTTCATATTCGGTGCGCGTTTTTGCCGTGGAACGAGTATCTGGACTGTTAAATATTGCGAATTCACAAAAAAACGTTGAACTGCTTTGCTAATCGGTTCGGAACTGATATTACATATTCGGTGCGCGTGCTTGCCGTACAACGTTACGAGTTTATGAACTATCAATGGTCATTCGCTTTAGTGCGAAAATTAAAGTTGCCATATAGCTTCCGGGGAAACTGCAGGAATTCTGCAATTCTTGAAGCCGATTTTAAAAACTCCAAAAAAAAAATCGGAACCAATTTACTAAAGAGTGCCGAGCTAGGAACTAAAAAATAAAGAAAGACACGCTTCGATATCGAACTAAAAAGTAAGAAATAATTTTAAAAATAAGCTTAAACAATAGTGAATGAAAAATACTAATATTATAGTGAAATAAGCGCTTTGTGTTATACTTTTCGTATATCATTTTGCAAACTTCTATGGCAAACTTTAGACAAAAAAGTCCGCAAGGACTTAATATAATATGACAAAGTATGATTGCTGTAGCGAAGTAGGTACAAAGATATTCTCAAAAATCTGATAGCACCACAAAACACCTGAACTACGAAACGGTGTAATTTAACAAACACTTAAATCAAGATCAAGCAAATATTATGAATGATTGTCTATTTGATTTTTGTGTTTGGAAAGTGTCCGTCAATATCAATTACATAATTTTGAGCTTGTAAAAAATTAATAAAGCTAAACATTATTTTTATCTTAAAACAAAAACATATTCATATTAAAGCAAAAATAAATTAAAAGCTGAAAGAAAACCTGTTGAAAAGTTGGACAAGAAAAATAGAAAATAATTTTTGAAACGAGAGAAAAACATGTTTGAGCTGCAGGCAGCTGCTTCCACAAGTACAACTGCAGTCAAACGCAAATTTAGTTATCTGAAGATACGAGTACGAGTACATATGAAAAGTGTATGGTAAATGTTTGTTAAACTGTTACTATTAAATTAGCTTTTAAGATAAGTTTTTGTTATATTTTCCGTAATTATAGTATTTGGAACCGTTAATAAAAGCAAAAGGCGGGAAAATTTAAGCGATAAAACAGGAGCAGCTTAAAAAAGGTGTTTCTCATACATCGACAGTTAAATTTAAATCGCACATATTTAATTTAATTTAATTTGAGGATAAGATAACACTTGGCTGAAGGCTATAATAGATGATTTTTAACAATGTTTTAAAACTAAATTAATTTCTAAGCCACAGTTTTAGAAAACCCAACAAAAAAGTGTTTTTAAAAAAAAGTTTATTTAGTTTTTACTAAAGTAGAAAAGCATTTAGAAAATAACTTTTTATAAAAGTATGTTACCTGTTAATAAAGTAATTCTTAAATAAAGCTTTTTGCAAAGAACTCAATCTTAAGGCAGGGGCACATACAATCCGTCGTACGTTGCCTTTTTCAACTGACAGCTAAGTTGAAATATATGTATCGTCATGAGGCTTGTCACATTCCGTACTTCTCCGTCAACGCAACGTATATAAGTTGAGCAACTTTTAACTTTTAACGTACGTTGAGAACTTTGACAAATATCAATTTATATTTTTGTATATTTTGATTTCGTTCAAAAATAAAATATATTAAAAACAAATTGTGTGAGATTTTTTGTGTTGTTTCTGAAATATAATTCCAAAGATTTTAATCAAATTAAAGCAAAATGCAGTTGATTTTATATCCATTAACAAAGTACTGATTGTGCCAAATTCATACTTCGCATACGGTGATGTCATTGAAAAAAGAGACGGACGACGGATTCTATGTGCCCCAGCCTTTAAGTTCGAATAGTCTTCCGGGTTATACAGAGTTTTTTTTTTTTTTTTTTTTTTTTTTATAATTCAATTATTTATTGTATCTTCTAAAAGAACTAACAATAAGTATGCAAATTTTAAGACTAAAAATTCATTAATTAATATAGAAGAAAATTAATTAATATTGAAAATTTTTATTTACTTAGTTCCAGCGAATGCTAGACGAAAAGTTGTTTCTTGCGTGTATTTTGTTGGTAAATCACCTTTCCAACGCTCTGATGGTTGCAAGGGTGTCCATCCTTCTCAGTCGAGTGTGGCCACCAAAGTTAAGTATGCTACGTGCGAGAGGATTCGGGTGAGACTCCAGTCTGTTAATGTACCTTATCGCGTGTTTTGAAAATTCATCTTTCACTAAGGGTACACCTAGATCTTTGTGAATTCGAGAGTTTTTGACATACCATGGAGCTGCAGTAATTATACGGAGAATTTTATTCTGGCGCTTTTGAATTTTCTCAATGTTAGATGCAGAGGCGGTACCCCACAATTGAATTCCATAGCTCCATATTGGCTTTAGGATTGCGTTATACAACAAAAGTTTGCAATCTAACTTCAAGATAGAATTTCTGCCGATGAGCCAATTTAGTTGCACCGCTTTTAATTTCATCTGGGTGACTTTAGCGTCAATGTGAGACTTCCACGTGAGCCTACGGTCGAGGTGAATACCAAGGTATTTGACTTCAGTGTGCTGAGGAACAATGTAGTTGTTGATTTTAATAGCCGAACAAGTTTTTCTACGTAGTGTGAATGTAACATGCGTACATTTTTGTTCATTTAATTTGATTTTCCAAAGTTTCAGCCATTTCTCCAATATAAGAATATGTTCTTGCAAAATTTGTGATGCTAATTTATAGTCTTCATGGACACTGATGAATGCTGTATCATCTGCAAAAGTTGAAGTGTGAATTTTGCAGTTCGTTGGCATATCTGAAGCATATATCAAATATAATAAATAATAAATATGCTACCCTGGGGAACTCCAGCTTCGATTGGTTGAGCCGAACTTTTGAAATCACCTTCCTTAATGACAAATTTCCTGTCATATAAGTAGCTCTCTAACAGCTTGTGCGTGTTTGCAGGCAAATTTAATTTTATTTTATGAGTTAAGCCTTCGTGCCACACTTTGTCAAAAGCTTTGGAAACGTCAATAAATAGAGCTGAGCAATATTTTTTATCTTCGAACGCGTTTCTGATAACATTCACCAGCCTGTGTGTCTGTTCTATGGTGCTATGCTTAGCCCTAAAGCCGAATTGATGGTTAGGAATACATCCTACTTCATTCAATATTGGGGTCAACCTCGTCATTAGCAATTTCTCGAACAGTTTTGAAATTGTTGGCAATAGACTTATCGGCCTATATGACTCAACTTTGGTTATACAGAGTGATAAAACTTACTCTGCCATTCCATATTTGTACATTCGTATATATGTATTGGGTATACAAGTTAATAATGTCGATTTGGACAACATATCGCGCATATCTCAAAAAATTAGCTTTTCGAGTTAATAATGCAGAATTGTTAACAGTATTACCTTTTATGTTGTGCCAAAAATTCTTCAAATTACTTTTGATCTGTTTCTTTAGGAGATATTTTCAAAAAATTTTTCTAAGATTTGTATGGAAACTAAGAATTTTAAATGTGTTTTTCTCGAAACAAGCTTGTTTTAGTTATGACTATGTTGCAATAAAGGAGCGATATGGCATAACTATCTTAACGATATGGTTTTGGGTCCAATTTAAACATTTTCCTTTATGTATGAATTTTTTGTATATAGGAATTTTTTGACAATAATTTTTCAAATAAAATTTTTAATAACATTTTATAGTGAAAGGCCAATGTAAGCGGCATGCGGTAGCGGGCGAAAGCAATGTGACCCATTTACAAAAAATTATATATTTTATAAGAACATTCGTACATAAATTTCAACATATTGAATTTAATTTAATTTGGCAATGCCGTTAAAGGCGGGCGAGCGGCAATGTTGAATTCAGTTTAACTTTTTGCTTTGCCGCTTCAATTTGTCAAACCAAAAATAAAGAAAAAAAAAAAAAAAAAAAAAAAAAATATAAGACAGAAATTAATTTTCGGTTTTGGAATTTCAACAATTGAATTTATTTATTTATTTTGGCTTTAAAAAAAATCAAAATGTTTTTTTGTTTAATCTTCGGAGCATAAATTTTTCTTCAATTAGCCGCGTTCATTTGCCTACGACAAATAAACTCAAGCGGCAAATAGAACAGGTGGTTGCCGCTCGTTGCCGCCAGCCGCTTACATTGGCCTTTCACTATTAGTTTTCCTCACGATGATAACAAATTGTTATCGAAATATCGAAAATAAATACTGTTGAACTAAAACGATCTTTAGCTGCAAAAATAAGAATCAATTAAAAATGTTTTGAATTTTTGATGAACTTTTATAATTTTTTTTTATAAATTAAATTTTTGGTTTGTACATTTGTACAACGGGTTATAGTTCAGGTTTTTTCTTTCTTAAGTTTTTTTCTTAAGAAGGATTTTTTACAATACAAATCTGCTGTGATCAATGTGATTCAATATGAGATGAATATAGATAGAAAATAATTAAATGCTCGGTGGCTTAGTGGTTAAAGCAGTAGATCATGATACGTCATGTCCCGAGTTCAAATCCCAGTGGGTGCTGATGAGTAGTGTAGCGACTACGAAACAGCTAGTTGTCCCCCAGCTAAAGATTTGATTATTATTTTTCTTGTCTTCTTCAATCAAAATTATTGATCACAGCAGATTTGTATTGTAAAAAATCCTTCTTAAGAAAAAAACTTAAGAAAGAAAAAACCTGAACTATAACCCGTTGTACAAATGTACAAACCAAAAATTTAAAAATGTTTTGTTTGAAATCTTTTTTCAATGGAAGCCAGTCCGTAGGGAGTGTAGTTAAGTACTCAAGGTCGATTGATGGTTTAACTAGATCACATTGCAATAGCAAACAGCTCCTGCAGCATTAATCAAACCACTAGTATAATATTATTGCAAGCAGATACGATCATACAAATGTACACATAGATATGTATACACAATATATGAGTATACTCCATCATTTATTACAATATTTAATATAAATGATGTCTTATGAGCCACAGTTATCAAGATCATATGCATGAGATAAACTAAATCACAATTTAAATAGTGAGATCAGTTTGCCAGAGATTTTTCATTTAACATGCAGATAACAAATGACAAGGATTTTATGGAAATAAACTTAATTGCTTAAGCAAAAAAAACAAATAAAAATAAAAGGGAATGGCTTGCAAGCATAAAAGAAATATTCAAGTACAAAAGAAATAATTTTTATATAGGTGAGTAATAGGTGAACTATTATACCTTCACTATATAGTCTTCAGAGTTCCACTTGTGAGTCAAGCATTATGTGACGTTGCTGTGTACTGTCCGAATAGCATGCTCCTCAGCCTTCTTTGCTTCAGTTAGGGTAGGAGAAAGTTGTAAAGCGTGGCTCTGTTGTACACGACGTTCAAAATATTCACTTTATTCTGCGTTTTGGAAAAACATGTGACTCATGTCTTATTGACGATTATTTTGGATCCGTGTTAAAGTAGTAATAGCATTTACCACCATGTGATGACTAAAACTCAGGATGTTAATTGTAAATAAAACAAAAAGTTTTCAAAGCATTATCCTATACTTTTTATTAAGACAGAAGGATTATTTTAACAAATTCTAGTCTTATAGCGCAACCAAAATTAGCGCGTCAAGCGTAATTTATTTGTTACAAATACTCATGCACATACAAAATGAATGAGAATTGGAAACACAAATCTTGACAGAGCGTAAGAGAGTAAACTTTACTCTATCCCTCAGCAAAGATCACTTCAAAATAAATGTTACGCTCGCTTTTCACTTTTTATTATTTCTATTTAGAGATTTTTATTAAACAAAGTTAGTGAACAACACTGTTCATGGCGCAACATTAACGCTCTTATTTAAGTTACTTAGTAAAACATAAAATCATAGCGTTAATATGGTTGCGCTAATAGACGACCACATTTCCAAAGAAGTACGACACCATGATGTCTCCAGCCGCGTAAGCCGCATCACACAGTCACTTTTTGTGGATTGTCACTAGTGGATTCTCATTTGGTCAAAAGCGGTAATTCTGCTTGTTAACAAAACCACTATGGTTGAAGCGGACCTCACGAAATGCATTTCGATTTAAACGCCCATTTTCGTAAAAGTCTTCGACAGTCTAAACGCTCAAATGCTCAATTATGTACTACTTCATGGTTCAATTTGTCAAATATTGAAACAAACATATACAATACATTACGGTGTGATCCACTCACAATTAACATCGTGCATTGTGGTTGGACCAATCTTTATTATAAATATATTTTTTAATTTTACAGCTATTGCCAATGATGCAAATGTTGTCTTTTTATGATGTCAGGCGTGTTACGCTTCTAAAATCACTAAATATTTTAGTTTTAAAAAGTAAGCGGCACTAATATTTCAAGATGTAAAATAATATTTTTTTATATCCAATATTTAGTAATTTGCTTTTTACTCTCATTAGACTGAACTCGTTCGAGATGTTATGGAACACAGCTATTATGCTACTTTCTGGCAACAAAATACACGTGATGTTTTCAGTGTTGTATTTATTATAGTAGCAACACTAACTGGCAAGGTGCATTAACGTCTAGAAGGTGGCAGCACTAGAACAAAATTACAATAATAAAACAAAAACATGCATGCAGTATATGTGTATTTGACAAAAACGTTTGTAATATTTTTGCACAATTACAAATTATAAAGGAACGTTTTAAAAATTATAATTTTTATTTGCATTTGCTTTTATATTCAAAAATTTAACTTTAAATGTTTACTTCAGAATAAACCACCAAATTCACTCTCAGAAATCTACACAATTTATTTGACATTGAGAGCTCACAATATTACCAGTAACAAAGAAATGTCACATGTTATAGCGCTGCCACCTAGTAGACATTAATGCCCCTTGCTAACTGGCAAAGCTGCCTTGGTACAGTGAAGTCAGTATTTTAAACAATAGGAAAACGGATAAAATGTGCGGAGCTCTTAAAAATATGCAAAGCGAAAATTTCTAATAAATCTTGATTTAACAAAATATCAGTGATACTCGTATGTATCGATTTTTTTGGTATATTTTGCTTATCCCTACTCCAGAGTATTTGCAAAAACGATTGTTTGTTGCCAAAACTCAAATAA
The DNA here is from genome assembly GCA_914767995.1 of Thecocarcelia acutangulata. Lineage (NCBI taxonomy): Eukaryota > Metazoa > Arthropoda > Insecta > Diptera > Tachinidae > Thecocarcelia > Thecocarcelia acutangulata. The sequence continues at coordinate 18,358,498 of OU612097.1, forward strand.
ATAAATCTTGATATAACGAGAAATCTATGATAGGTATCGATTTGTTCCTAAATACTAATATATCGATATATTTTGCTAATCCCTACTCCAGAGTGTTTGCAAAACTGCACTATCTGCTCCATATCAATCCAGTATCTAGTTGTCAAAACTCAAATAAATACATTTTCATGTAACAAACTATCAGTGATATGTATCGATTTTTTCTTAAATATTAATATATCGATATATTTTGATAATACTTACTCCAGAGTGTTTGCAAAAAGACTTGTTTATAGTTGTAATCCACTATCTACTCCATATCCACCCAGTATCTGGTTGTCAAAGCTCAAAAAACTAAATCTAGATGTAACGAAATATCAATGATATGTATCGATTTTTTCTTAAATATTAATATATCGATATATTTTGCTTGACCCTATTTCAGAGTGTTTACAAAAAGGATTGTTTATAGTTATAATCCACTATCTATACTTGACATCCATCCAGCTTCTAGTTGTCAGAACTCAAATAAATAAATGTAGATGTAACGAAATATCAGTGATATGTATCGATTTTTTTTTCTTAAATATTCATATATCGATATATTTTGCTTATCCCTATTCCAGAGTGTTTGCAAAAAGTCTTGTTTATAGTTATAATCCACTATCTATACTTGACATCCATCCAGCTTCTAGTTGTCAGAACTCAAATAAATAAATGTAGATGTAACGAAATATCAGTGATATGTATCGATTTTTTCCTAAATATTCATATATCGATATATTTTGCTTATCCCTATTCCTGAGTGTTTGCAAAAAGGCTTGTTTATAGTTGTAATCCACTATCTACTCTATATCCATTCAGCTTCTAGTTGTCAAAGCTCAAAAATATAAATCTAGATGTAAAGAAATATCACTGATATGTATCGATTTTTTTTCTTAAATATTAACATATCGATATATTTTGACTATCCCTACTCCTGAGTGTTTGCAAAAAGGTTTGTTTATAGTTATAGTCCACTATTTGCTCCATATCCATCCAGTATCTAGATGCCAAGACTCAAATAAATAAATCTCGATGCTAAGAAATATCAGTGATATGTATCGATTGTTTCTTAAATATTAATATATCGATATATTTTGCTTGTCCCTATTCCAGAGTGTTTGCAAAAAGACTTGTTTATCTGCTGCATATACGTCCTGGTAACTGGTTGCCAAAACTCAAGTCTCTACATCGTTATTCCCTACTCCTCTTGCTTATCAATTATGTCTGCCACTTAAATGTCAACGAAATATCGCCATTTCCAATTATCATCATTTCTAAAGTATCATAAATTTTACTGTCAAATTGGGTTACGTTTAACTCGGCAGCAATTTTTGCAGAAATTTCTTCCATACACTGACACTTAAAGTCGCAACTGGAAAGAACCAGGGAAAATTTTTAAACATTGTTTAGATTCTTATCATTCGGTTGTGAACTTACAAATTGTCTTGTTTGTTAAAACTACTGTGAATTTCTCAGGCAATTTACATAATTTACTTTGGCATATTATTAGCCGTGTATACACTTAGGCAAACAAGGAATCGAACTAAAAATAAACTACACGAATAGCACCTAAAAGAATAAATGCAAGTCTTAACTTAATTCAACAAGCAAAAAAAAAGCACCAGAAACTTGTATAAATATTTCACTCGTTCAGGCCGTTTTGTTACAAAAAAAAAAAAAAAAAAAAAAAATACAAACAAAAAAAACACATTCCCAGATTAGCGGTAGTTGGTAGAAATTCTTCGCCAAACAGCCATCACCATCATCGTCATCATCATCGTGGCCACGTTATAAACGAGTCTGTGAAGTTTGGTGTTGCTTTCTCAATTTTATCGTTAGCGGTAACTCCTTCTCCAATATCACCACATCACCTTCTGTTTATGGTAATTGTAACATGATCAGTTATTTTCGGCTAAATTCAATGTCTGCCTATTGATAAGTGTGGTCAAAATAAGAAGAAGAAGAAAAAATAAAGAGTTACATAAAAAGTGATTCTTGTTCTTAAATTTTTTTTTTCTCCTCTTACGGACGGACGGACGGATGCAATGGTTATACGTTTCGTGTTATTTTCTTTCACAGATAATTGACATTTTGACTCACTGCTTGTGGTTACAGTGTAAGCGAGTATACTCGTAAGTGTGTGTGTATGTGTTTGTGTTTTTTTTTTTTTAGATTTATTTTGGCAAAAAGGAATATTAAAACTTGTGGCTGCTGTATCAGAATTTGCATAAAGTTTTTAAATTGGCTTCAATGTTCATTGATGTTTTGTAGTTCGCGCTGAACATTGTTGTTGTTGATGATTTTTTTTTTATTTTTTTTTATTCTTGTTTACTGTTGTTGTTTGTTGTTTGTTTAGTTGCATTGTTAACTTTACATGCATGAAATATTCATCGTTCTTTTGGTTTTGAATTGTTGTGATGTTTACATATCAAAAATTGACAGTTTACGAAAAAAAGCAAGAATAATTTGATGGATGGACGAGAAGATACGTTCCTATGTACATACATATGTATATGCGTATCAAAAATGTGAAAATTATGTGGGAGTGAAATAAAAATTGTATTCAGATCATCTAAGTTCTTTAAGCAAAAGGTCATTGCAAGACATTCAACAAGAAGTTTTTGATGACATCAATTTGATAAAAAGTAAAAGACGGCTTAACACTTTTTATTTTCACTTTAACTTCCTGAATCCGAAAGCTGTTTAAAAATAACGTAATATTTGTTCCCAAGCAATTTAAGCTCTTTGGTTTGTTGCTGATAACTTTTAAGAAAAGGTGTGTTCTAGGTCTCAACGTACCGGCTAGTTAAGAGGTAAGTTGAAAACAAATTAAATGGGTTTCTAAAGTTGCTAACTTGTTATTTATTTGAAGTAAAGTAGTATAGCGATCTTTGTTTAAAAATTGTAAGGGCAACTTTTCACATTGCCCAATGCTGGGCATGTACCGAGGAGATGAATGATCCTCTCCTCTTCCTCCTCGTCTTGGCAACTTCTACAGAAGTCGCTAAAGGATAGACCTAGTCTCCTGGCATGGTTTCCAAACGGGCAATTTCCAGTGATGACTGCTACCGTCATTCTTAGGAGAGATCTGGGAAGTTTTAATAGCCCCCCCCGTTCGCTTAGAGTTAATGTGCGGCCACAGGCATGTGGGCTCTATGAGCCACTTTTTTTCGGCATGTTCCAGCGTGTGGAGTTTTATTCTTTTCCAACACGCTGATATGGGTTGTTCGCAAAAAGATTCTATATCCCTAACCTCTAGGGCTGTTCCTTTTTTGGCTAATTCGTCAGCGATATTGTTGCCATTGTTGCACCCATGTCCACGTACCCATTTTAGGGTTAGGTTATAAGGTCTCACCATCTTATTTAAAGATATCCGGCATTCCTGGACTAGACTAGAATTAGTGTATATTCGAATCAGGGAGTTGAAGGCAGCCTTGCTGTCCATTACTATCATGATATCCCTTCCGAATATCTTGTGATACGTCGGCCATCTGGCCGTTTTATTTATAGCCGATATTTCAGCCTGAAGTATACTGCATCCATCTGATATATTTATATCACACATACATATGTAATTGTCATAATATCTATCATAAAAAAATATTTATCTACAATTTACATTGCACGGCTCGGTCTGTTCCAAACCTTTGTTAAGTACTAATGTAAAAGCTTATTTTTAAAAATAACCTACATAATTTTATGTGGTGTTTATGAAACACGAATTAGTGATACATACGTCCAGAAAATGTATAAGAAATCCAGTCAAAATATTGAGTATATTTCATATAAACTTCCTAGACGTATCACTCATTTGTATCCAATAAACACCACATTATTTTAACTGGAAAAGCAAATGTTTGTTAAATTGAAATTAAATACTAGCGGCCTTATTCATAAAAAATATTTTATGTTTATTAAACTGTTATTTGACAAATTTCTATGGGAAATTTGTCAAATAACTGTTTAATAAACATACAATATTTTTTATGAATAAGGCCATAGAAATTTATTATTATTTTATTAAATTTGAGACAAATAATTACATTTTACCAATATCTTTTCATAATCAACATATATGACAGCTACAATTCAAAAATAACCGTTTCAAGCAGTTTAAGTTTGCAAGCCATTGGACAATAACGGCGAAATCTATTGAACGGCGAATCTATTGAATACGAAACAAATTTATTTTAAAATATACTCATAATAAATAAACTCAATATATTTGAACCGATCTTGATCGAAACTTATCACCGTCATCACGTTTGATTTGTGCTAGATGATTAACGGGATTTTGAAATATAAGAATTCGAATCGATTGAAATAAATTATAATGGAATGTTGTATAACTAAATATTGTCTCGTTTCTATGTAAAAGTTATTTGCGAATAAAATCTATTTGTAAATATCTAACTCACAGTTTATACAGACGAAGAAGGTTGAAAGGGAAATGGTAAAACACGTATACATGGTAACACCGCACGGTCATATAATTATAAAAATATAAGTTAACTTGTTAAAATTTGGGGAATTCTGAAATAAAAACAATTATTCCAAATATATATTTTTTTTGCACAATACAATGAACTTTCTTTCCAAATTTTATTTTTTTATTATTATTTATGTTCAAAATAAAATTTAAACTTTTAAAGAAGGTGACAACATGTCATACTGTATTTGCAAATAAGGCCGTTATTCAAGACAAACTTTCGTGAGTTAAAAAAAAACTATACTGCAATATTATACGTTCTTATTTTCAAATAAGTCGTACGCATAAATGAGACATATACTGCAATAAATGAGACATATACTGCAATATTATACGTTCTTATTTTCAAATAAGTCGTACGCATAAATGAGACATACATATAATATTATATTTTAGAAATAGCTCTATTATTATTTTTTAATTCATTTATTTGTTTATATGTATTAATGATAAATAGCCGAACTTATTTTTAACATTTCCATTATTATATATGATAGTATCATTCGTCTGGCTCAAGTTCAATCCTGGCTATAGCCAAGAAATATTTTTATTTTCAATTATAACAATTATTGCTGCAATCAATAACTCTTGACCAAAGAAGTCAGGAAAAAATAATTGAATACGCTAAAGCTGGGGGAGAACTAGCTGTTTCGCAGTCGCTACACTGCTCATCAGCACCCACTAGGATTCGAACTCAGTACCATGATGTATTTTTAGTATGGCCCTACAAAAATCTAAAAAAAATTCCTGAAGAAGACACACAAAGGGTTGTCGAGATATCGATCAATAAAATAACAATTTTTCTTACAACAAGTGGCCTCAAGCTCATTGAAATAACAAATAATATACCCCTACGTTATGCATTTTATAAACTGTATGAGTTTTATTATTATTTTTTAATAAATGGAATTTTACGCTACTGTTCTATAATTCTTAGAGTAATTTGCTTATTATTTTCTTGTAAATACATTGGAAATAAAACATTGTAAAACAAATATCTAGTACAATTTTTCATTACCTACAAATTTCGTTTGTCTGCCCATCGCCTGTCCAAAAGCGGGCTAGCCAAATTGCAATTTCTCTAATTTTAAACAAATTTTAGTATCATTTTGCTTTTTCCTTCTAAAGTAGATAACACACGATATGTTTTAAACAATGTACATATCATTTTTCACAATGTAAAATGCCTACATGTCGTCTGTTACCTCAAAAATATAGCGTCTGTAAAAAACATGAGCAAAGTTCTCTGACAAAATTTCAAATAGAGTGTGTTCTATTTTGTTATGTTTAAACATCTGACACGACAACTCTATGCTCTGCGGTATAAGTAGTCGGCTTGAGGAAATTTTAATGCATTAATATATTAATATGTTTTAAATAATTATTTTTTATAATAATAAAAATCATATATAATGCCAGACGTAAATCTACATGTACGTTTGTGAGCAATTTTTAAAAACCGTCTGTAAAAATGAAAAATTTTGACAGACTTGAAAAGATAGATGAGGAATTACATATCTGTGGATGCCTTAAAGAAATTGGTTTATTATCAATGTGTTAGTTTTTTTGTTTTTAATTCAGTTATTTATTTATTTACTGTTTTTCCTCAACAAATTTAAGCAATAATTATAAATAAATAAATGTTTTACCTCTTAATTGTTTGCGACCAATATTTTAAAGAAAAACGCTAATATTTCCTGGTTATTTAATTTTATATATTCCGCTATACGTTTTTAATTATATTTTTTACTCTGGCAACCCGATTTCGTTTTGTTAAAAAGAAAGCCAATTTGTAGCAGAGCATTTTCATCTTTATGCGGTTTCCCTCAAAAACAACAAATCAAAGCGAATTCGTGTTGAAACATCTGTTTTGCTGAACATACTCTCTGTTTATATTTTTGTGTATTTTTCTCTTCTCTTTCGTTAAGCTCCAACTTAAGAGCTCCAGCCAAATAGTCAGGAATACAACAAAAATACTTTCAGTATTTTCATGCTCGTGAGACTAAACGGTATAAATTGGAGAAAGACGTGGAATAGAGGTGCTTGAAAAAATTAAATTTTAATTAATAAATGCAATAGAATAATTGGTATGCTTTATACCTCAAAGAAAATTTTAAATGTTATAAAGAAAACCTATTTTAAAGAAACTTATATTTGCTTGCCAATAGCTTTTTACATATATTTATGAATTTTCTTCCACTTTATAATACAAGCAAAAGCTAATTGAGAGGGCCAGTGAAATAAATCCAGTAAAATAAAAAAAAAACACAAAATTGCCACTTGTTAATAACACAAGGAAAATCTGAGCAAAAAAGAAAAAAAGTGAAAATTATTTGCGTGTATCCATTAAAATTTGTTGAAAGCTTGAAAATTATTAACAATGGATTCGGTCAGTGCCAATTATGAAGAATTTCAACATAATGAATACACGGCCATACCCCAATTTGGTCTTAAACTACAATTCGATCATGTGTGGCCAGAAAAACGCAATCAGAATTTGCGGCCATCTATTAAACAATCGCTGCCGTTGGTTCCCCTTGCATGCAGGTAAGAGCTAAATGCTTATTAACTTTTTTGAATGATGGGAGTAGAGAGGGGGAACAAAATAGGAACGTTGAATGTTTATTTATGTTTTGAAAAAACAATGGAATGAAACGATGTTAAAAAATTCGTTTTAGGAAAAAATAGATTTTTCTTGTACCTGAAAATAAATCGCATTGGGTTTCATCTTTTATTATTTTTTTTTATGTAGATAGTTTATAAAATGCATCGATGATATAAAATTATCATGGATGCATTGTTTCAGGCATTATAATACATTCATCAACACAACGAAATAAATAAGGAAATACTAGGGTGCTTGATTTTTTTGGTTTTAATAAAACCGGGTTTTTTACATTATCTGTTATTCCAATATCGAATAAACGGGGTTAACTGAGAATTTAAAATATAAAATTGTTATTTTTGTATCTGTTTTAATTCTGTACAACTACGAACGAGGGTGTACAAAACAAAATGCATTCCAGATTTTTTTCTCAGCATAGTCGATCAGACGTGTCCACAATCCGGGGAAATGTGCACAAATTTCAAGTGAAAACTCCTGTGCTTCTAGCCCCGTTGGTTCTCCGAAAACCATTGATATTGTTCGCACTACTATGGCAGAAGAGCTGTCATCCTTCACCATGGAGTGTTGGCTATCAGATGATAAACCAGAATTCTTGTGATCAGAAGTTGAAGATCTGGCTCTGGACGATAAGTTGTTCAACAGGATGATACCACATACCGCACAGTCAACAAAACTATGTCTCTACTGTTCCATAATCGATTGGTCATGTTATCTCCGTCATAACAATGCTAATTGGCTGCCATGAACATGTGATTTGACACTGGTGTAAGTCCAATATTAATGCAATGTCACACCAAACTAAATAAAGAGTAACTACCTAACTATCTACTGTTAAATGGATTCTCAAGCATTGCCTCTAAAATAAACACCCAATACGCTTATATACACATAATTGTGTATAATTGTGTCTTGGACTAATTGTAATAATTATTAAGCCGATATTTTTGCTATTGTTCCTCCTCAGATAAACATCAGAAGATTCTTTTCGGATTTGTTTATTAAAAACAATCATCTAACAAACATCGTACGCTAGCTGCGCTACGGTCCAAAAACATTAATTTAACTTAAACTCGTATGTATAAAGTTTTTCAAAAAAAAAACTAAAATAACATATGGTGTAAGTCTAACCTTAGTACAATGTCACACCACCTATCAACTGTTAAATGAATTGTCAAGTAGTGTTGCCAACTCAAAATTTTGATCCTCTAAAATAAACACCCAGTACGTATATAATTATGTATGTATAATTGTGTCAAGTAGTGCTGCCAACTCAAAGTTTTGAGCCTCTATAATAAACCCCCAGTATGTATATAAGTATGTATGTATAATAGTGTCTTGGATTAATTGTAATAATTATTATTTATGTCGATACTTTTGCTATTGTTAGTCGCTAGGTAAACATCAGAAGATTCTTTTCGGAGTTGTTTATTAAAAACAATCATCTAACAAACATCGTACGCTACGAGCCAAAAACATTAATTTGACTTAAACTCATATGTATAAAGTATTCCCAAAAAAGACCTAAAATAACATATGGCACACTAAACATTAGCTTTCAACTTCTTTATCTTATTTCTCCTTAAAAAGTTAACAATTAAAAGAATATTGTATCTTTTAATACAATAAAATTCAATAAAATAGCAACAACACCATAAAAAATCTAACCTACCGTAATAAAATAAAAACGAAAGCACACACTGATAAACTACATAAGTAAATACATACATACGTATGTCTGTATATACATACATCCAAGTTGAGCTCTTTAAATCACAACAACACAAAAAGTAATCATATCCCTATACCGCCCACCATGAGTAGAAACGAAATAGTCCACAAGGAACTCAGGAGCAACAAACATACAAAAACACAGCTTTAAAAATAACTGTTAGTTTCGTACACTCCGGTTCACTTAGTTAAGGGCACTTTTGCAATATTGTAGAATTTTAAAGCTGGACATCTTGAGATGTAAAAAAATGCAGGGCAAAAGCTGATTCTCATCTAAAGATTTTTTTTTAGCAATTTATAAAAATAAGTCCAAAAATGAGCGTTCTTTTTTGATTCACTTGAATAAAAGCGTTTTTTTTTTATCTCTTTAAGCGATGATTTTTTTGTACGAAGCGATTGTTTATTACAATTTATTACATTTTATTCAATTTACGAGTCAAATTTGCAAACAAAAAATTTTATATTAAATTTTTGATTTGTACATTTGTACAACGGGCTATAGTACAAGTTTTTCCCTTTTCTTAAGCTTTTTCTTAAGAAGGATTTTTTTTATACATATCGGAAAAAACTAAAATCGGTGTTTACCGTTCTGAAAGATACTCTAATCGCAGAATAGCTAAAAAAAATTGAACGAAGCCCAACAGTTGTCGACAATTATATCAGGGACCCCGAGGGATAAGGATGTTAAAAAAAGGGTTTCGTCGTTTTTACCTACGTATGAGAAAAGAAAAATCATCAGAATTGCTTCTAGTTCTGCCTTATCCTTGTCAAAAAGAAGAGCTCAAGCTGTAGTGCAAGCAAGCAAGTCATCAGTACGCAGAGTAATTAAAAGCTGTGAGTATCTTAAATACCGGAAATTACAAAAAAGCCGCCACTTATGCTCCCCGTAAGGAAAAGTGGCTTCAATGCGCAAAAGACTGAATCAGCTTTTCCATAATTTAATAAGCTATTTGATCACATATCTTAGATATTGCAACAGGATAATGCCCTTTTACACAACGCCAGAGTAATAAAAGAGTTCGTTGCAAGCCAAAATATTGATATTCTTGACTGGCCACGCAATTCGCCAGATCTAAATATTATCGAAAAAGTCTGGGGTTGGCTATATCGTAGAGTCTGTGAAGAAGGTAGACAATTTGATAAGAAGTCACTAATTCAGGCTATTAAGAATGCTTGGAGTCAAATTTCGTTGTATGTAATCCAACGATTATCTTTATCTGTCAATGGAAACCCATGTGTTTGAAGTTATTTAAAGCAAAGGGGGGTTTTGTCCATTACTAATCGTTCTTAAGTAAAGTAAATAAAGCAATAATAAAGAAAAATTAATTTAAAAACAAGAAAAACTGTTTTTCATTAAAAGTTAGTTAAGTTGCCTACTAAACTAAACAAATAGGAGATTTTTGGACTTTTTTTTTAACTGCTCAGAAAAAGTTGTTTAGCTAAGAGAACACTATTGGCATTATTTTTTTATATCCTAAGATGTCTAGCTTACACTTCTGTTTGAAAATTCTGCATTCGGTTAGAAATTACAAAAGATAGTGCCTTTAAGTAAGTGAACCGGAGTGTACATACAAATGATGAGTATAAAATATGTGCGGCTGTGGGAATGTTTATAAAAGTTGTAATACACTCATGCAAACTCCAGTGTTGCCACGACAAAAAATATTATTACAAACTAAATTTTTCAAAAAATTACTTTATACTCAAATGATATTGAACATTTGATACTGTACACAATTTTCAAACCTTTTATATATAAACATTTAAAACTCCATAGATTTGATTTTGTGTGTAACTACCAATTTTAAAACAAATGTGTCAGCCAGCACTTACTAAAAAAAATTCAAAATTTTAAATTCTATTAAAACTTTCAGGAATTCAGGATATGATTAAAAAATATGCTTTGTTTGTGAGCAATACGCAATTAAATGTGAGCAAAAATTAGTTTTAATAAGTAAAAACGCATTAAGATAACTATAAAAAAGTGAAATAAAAAGAAATAATGGGATTGTACGATTGAGATGCGGTTTAGAGCTCAGAGGTACCAACTACTTAGTACTTTCGAGAATTTCAAGATTAAGACAAATAATAATAAATTAAATAATAGTAAAAGAAAATTCAGATTAGAAATCACAAAATCAAAAAAAAAAATCTATTTGTAAAGCAAAAATTAGTTTTTATTTATGTTCCACATCACAATCCACTTTTGAAAACCATTTGAGAATTACATTTGAAAGTTGCGAATAAGTGGATTTCTCTGTTTTACCTTTTTGATGAGAATACTATATGTGTCAATTTGAATTCAACTTAATATCAAACCTTTGATTGATTTCAATCAATAGCAGTTGCTTCCAAATCAATATCAGTTTGAAATCAAACCTTAGTTTTTGTTGAGTGGGTACGTTCTGGAACTATATATCCAAACACATATATACTTATGAGCAATGAAAAATAGTGGAATCTATATATTAAATATACTCGCCACTCAGTGTTACATATACATACGTGACGTGAGAATTTTCATAGAACAGATATTTATCGTGTTATCATCAAAATTCATAATGCTCAACGCAGCTCAACTTGAACCCGTCTCAGTTAAAGTATTCTAATGCACAATTTTTTTCATAGGCTAGCCTAGTGTTAATAAAATGTAGCATTATGCAATAAAATATTTGCTATAATAATTGTGTATAAGATTATCAGACAAAAATTCCGCTTTGCCGAGTGTCCGGTTGTGAGAAGTTTCACTGTATTTATGGAAGAAAAAAATTAACTAAAATGAAAAAATATTCGCATCTCCACATTGAAGAAAGATATAAATTTTGGTTAAAATTACCTAAAGCGGCAACACTGGTAGCTACACACATATGTACACATATAACTGTTTTTCATGTTTTCATTAAGAACGTGGTAGAACTATGAAAATAAGAGAAAAACTGTTGACGCCACAAAAGTATGTTTTTCCTGTAATCATAGATGCCAGATAAATCAAAACTAAAATCGTCAAATTCGACGGAAGTAATCGTCAAAATCATCAATATAAGTATCGTAAATCGTCAACAAGTAATATGTTTTGTTTTTAAGCAACAAATTTATTTAACTGGTGTCAAATATAACAAAACAATTCATGGCTGCCTCTAATAAGAAACTAAAGTATTTCCCAAAACTGAAGACACCGATGAAAAGAAAGCGATTTGCTAAGATTGAGGATATAAAAAAAAATCGAAACAGGAGCTGTTGGCGATACCAAAAGGCGCGTTTCAGAAGTGTTTGGAGGATTGGAAAAACTCTGCCATAAGTGTTTTATATCTGAGGGGGCTTATTTTGAAGGGGACATGGTAGTTAAGGCAGAATTAGTTTGTACGTTCTTTTCCGTTCTGGATCAGCTGTTTTGTTTCTGTTCAATATAAACTATATGTGCATGGTTTGTTTTCACTTTTTCGTTCTGTTCTGTTGCGGACTAATCTGTTGAAAATAGAATTCAACGTTAAGTGACGTCCAGATATGTGTATGTTGTACTTTCTTCAGGTATGGAAATATTAATTTTTTATTCAAATGTATATAATTTTTTTTAAAAGTTAATACATTTTTATCAATAGAGCAACTATGGATGATCAAAAGAATATTATTTTAGAGAGGAAAAAATTATATTTTGTATAAGAAGTGTCATAAACTTTGCAGATTGTGAGAAAGAAGTGATCACCTTTCTAAATTATTAATTTGTTTCTTTTTTCTTGTTTTCATACAAGATAATATTTACTCGTATGCACATATTTTATTCTTCATTCCAAAGTTTTTCTTTTATTTATGCCCTACTGTAAAAAAGCAGAATATTTTCACGGAAAAAGTAATTGTAAAATATTTGCTACAGAACTGAACGTCACAGAACGGCAACAGAAAGTAAAAACTAATTGATTAATAAATAAATAGTTTTTGACAAAATTGAAAATAACGGTTGTTTTTTTATCAGGCCTTATAATATGCTGAATATACTATTTTCAGCGCCCAAAATCGTCAAAATTACGATAAATCGTCAAATATGGCAACCGCGCTAGTTATGCATTTGTACTTATGTGTGTACATTCATACATAAGTATGCTTGGATGTATGTCGCCATCCTGACCAGAACTACGAAAAAAATATTATGACTTTTTTTAGGATATGGTTTGTTTGTAATAAAACTGATTCTAATCTTTTGAACTTGCTTCGTACAAATTATAAAAATAAATATATAAATACATAAGTATGTATGTATAGGCATGTACTTGAAAGGTTTTATAGATTTTTTCAGATTTTTCGTTAGAGGCTTAGAAGTCAAGTCTTCATTCTAAATCACGGTTTTCGACCATTTATCTTACTTCACTCCAAATAAGTCTGCACATAAGTTTTATATGCACAAACCAAAATTCACATTATACAGAGTGGCTGAATGCTACATTAAGAAACTTAAACGAGTATATACATAAATTAATATTTATCCTATAAGAAGAAACAATTTTTCTAACTTTTTTCTCGTTTTAAGTCACGTTGAGCTGCACTTGAGAAAATACTAATTAAGCGTCGTCTCTTCTTTAAGTTAATTAACTTTTTTTTTGTCCGTGTTAATAAAAGTAAGAAACTAATTATTGTTTACGTAGGGTATTGCTCAACCAGTCTTTCCAAATCTACTCATATTTCCAACTTTTTACGACCAGCTTAGATCGTAAAAATAATTTTATTACACTCATTTATTTCATATTTGTTTGAACAAATTTTATGTGAGTTGGTGTCGCACTTACTTTTATTATACAATATCAACAAATGCCCATTAAATGTCTGTTTATTCCTTAAAAAAAAGGAAAATGGGCACCAGAAATACTGTCATTTTTTTGCCACAAACTAAAATTATTCATTTAAATTCCTGTAACATCAAACATTTTAATAACACGGCAGAAAGGCTTTGCGTGTTTGCCACATTTAGACCATAAAAAGATTTACTACAAAAGAAATCGATATTTTTAAAGTGTTTCGTCGTGGCTTTTAAATACAGCAAATAAAAACAAAGATTAAGTAGAGTTTTTAAAAATCCATTAGGAAGCCATTTAAATAATCTTGCTGCCGTTTTCTTCTTATGCATGCACCTTCAGCAAAATAATAGCTTTTGTGTTTTCTTTAACTGAAGTCATTGACCATATATCAATGAAATTTCTGGCTTGCTCGTAATTACGGAGTATTTTATTTCAGTTGTTTTGTAACAAGAAAAAACTATGTGGAAAATAATAGTTTTTTAAGAAGAGAGTTACATTAAAGCAAACATGCATGTGGTGTAAATATTGTTACGAATTTGTGTCACTTCTAACCCACTGTGTAGCCGTTGATCTGTTGTTATAAATACAACAGAAAGCTAAAGCCATAATACACAAACACACAACGGACATGATCTAAAGAAGGCAAAATTCCAAATAAATCAGACACCAATGTTGTTGTTGTGTTGTTATTGTTTCGCAAGCACGTGTGTGTGTGTATGTGCGTAGCAATTATATATGTAAGTTTGAGTGTTGAATTATCGTTAACTAAAAACTTCACGAACAAGGTTCTCTACATTCGTTCCATATATGACTCATTTGTGATATTTGTAAGTATCGTTTGGAAAGTCATCATGGAACACTATTGTCACAAGCATCAACAACTTTTGTGATCAACCAGCTACTCGTTATAGACTCTTCAACATAAAAAAATAAATTTGTGCTTTCATCCTATTGAGGTGCGAGCCGTTTATTTTATCAGATTTTTTTTATTTATATTTATTTTGTTTATTTTACGAATTTTAACCCACTGTGCAGCCGTTGATCTCACTGCAATAAATATACACGCACATCCGCACAAACAACATAAAGGTAAAAACATAATTCACAAACAAATATACAACATACACAAAATTTCAAGTGAATCAACCACCAATGATTTTATTGTTGTTGTTGCGTTCTTACAAGAATGTGTGTTATACATATTTGTACATTTGAGTCTGGAATTATCAATAACTAGAAAGTTCATGATGATTGTAAAAGTTAATTATTAAGAAGTATAAATAACAGGCAGATGTCCGACAGATTCAGAGTTCAATTTCAAACGTTGTGCAAGATACTCATAAGTCCAAAAACCAAGCAAGTTTTGTGTGTTAATACACAGTGATCTGAAGTGTAAATAAAGTTGTGAAGTATTTAACTACTGTATAACAAATAAGTTTCTGTGTCATTTCATTTGCAATTGAAGAATAAAAAAGCATTTTTAAAGGTAAAAACGTAACAATATTCCAAAAATCGTTTTATCTGACATTTGAGCATACTTATTGTTAGTTCTTTTAGAAGATATAATAAATAATTGAATTATAAAAAAAAAAAATCTGACATTTGCAAATTTTGTGTCAGTAATATTAATGATAATCATAAACAAAAAATACATTTTAATTTTGTTTTTTAATCTTTATAGGTTTATGATTATTCACAAACTTGAACATTTTTTAGTGCTCACTGTTCTGCTGTAAAAATTTTCCTATCTGATAAGCGGCTTTTGCTCATGGAATGTACTTTGGGTTTTGACTAAACTACGTACATATGTACTTTTACATAATATAAATGTTAATAATAAAAATAATCTATAGCTTGGTATATATCCGGTGATTCATCATGAGGTTGGATTTTCAATGGGTTTTTTTTTGTCAGATTACGTCTTACTCATTTCAAACTGTTTTGTGATTTTTGTTTAGTATCGCTTGGAATGTCATTATGGAACACTATTGTCACAACCATCGAAAATTGTTGTGATCAAGCATATTAATGGGGTTATTTATGACTCTTCAAATTGCAGCCGCAGACGAAATAAATATTATAAAAGCTCTATTGCAGCTAATAGACTCTTCAACAGAAATTTGTGCTTTCATGAGTGCGACCCCTTTATTTTATCCGAATTATTGTTTTTTCATTTTATATTGTTACGAATTTATATTACTCCCACCCACTGTGATCTGATTCTTTTAAATGTACCACGCTCATCCGCACAAATAACATTAAACCAGCGATGGACATTTACTCGTAGTCAAACAATTGTTTATAAGCAACCCTTCTTTTTCTTACGCTCTTTAATTTAGTCGTTCAACAGACGTTGACGAATGCACATGTTAGTTAGATGCTTAGAGCTTTTTGTCCAATTACAGTAGATAACATAAATGACAATGCAAAATTATTTTATGATAAATAATGCGTTTGTATGTATGTTCAGTGTAATTTATGTCATCAAACATTTAAAATGTTTAGAGAAAATGATACTAAGAGGCATTATGAATCTAATATGACATAATTATGTGGAAACAAATTTTCATACTTAATATTCATTTGTACTAATCAATCTAATAAAATTGGTTTTACGTCTTTAAAACATATATTACTCTTACAAAACTGTCATAAAAACATTGACATAGACGATTTAATTCTTCATAAGAAAATCTTTGTGTTAGTTTTGCTTGTCACAGTACTTTAAATTACTCTCAAATTATCTCATTAACATAAGTTCAAAACAAATTCGTCCACAACTGGTGTACAACAAACCAGGGCACTCTGCTTTCTGGGACACCGATGAGTAGGAGTTCCTCGTTTGTTGTAGCAAACTTTCTGTCTGTAGCTTACACCTAAAATCGCAGGAAGGGGAAATAATTTCCCTGATAACTATAGAGCAATGACGATTTTCGGAGGCTAATAAACCCCTCGAGGTGCTGTTGTCTTGCAGCAGATACTTCTAATGTAACCAGATGTGATGGTTAGACCTGTGAGTTGGTTAACGGCTTCGGTCTACAAATTCATTAAGCCTGGTCTTCCATTGACTGTCTAGGAAATTGCATGCAGGAGCGAACTCTCCATATGGCTACAAACTTATGGCAAAAAGCTGCCACCTGTGTGAGCCTTGCAAGCCACACGGGGGCGCTGGTGAATTGTGAATAATTCAATCCGAGAAGTTGGTCCATCACCAGATAAAGCTCTCAAGACAACCAATTTCCACAATCTTTCACAACCTATTTTCCTAGTTCCCACTGAGTACTGGTCCGAGATAAAAAAAAAATGTATAACCTTTGAAGCTTCAAGTTAAACGTCCGCAAACACTACTCCCTCTTTATTTCTCCTCATAACCTGTTTTCATAGTTCCAGTGCAATCTACTACATTTTTAGGCGTCATCACCTGAAAACTGAGTAATTGTTAATATTTGACGTAAAATTTATTGTAAATTTAGGTAAGATTTTTATTACAATTATTTCTACTTTATTTAAATTTCTAAGCATAAATCTTGCTTAGTTGCTTACGATGACAATTTTATTAACGTTTTTTTTTCTTAATACCAAATAATTAATTTTTTTTCAATGCTATTAAGTTACTAAATTAAATGCGAAGGTTTTAGCTTAGTTTTATTATTTTTTTTTTTGTTTTTGTTCCGATTTTTGTTTTGTATTTGCTTCTTGAAGCACATGGGAAACTAGAACAATAGTTACGAGTATGATAAGGAGCTGCTGCTCATTGAACATGTGTGTAACACAAATTTGTTCAGTTTACTACATCAATTGCAGCGACAATGCTTAACCCTTTAAATGATTAAGTATTTATGATACAATGTTTTGTTAAGAGAAGCACGTAAAATATTTTATCAGATGTCAGAAGAAAGCCGACTTACAAACACACCAGTAAGATATCGTTTAAGAGCACAATTGTGTTATTATTATTATTATTATTTTTTTTTTTTTTTAAGTAAAGCAAAATATTTGCTGATAAGCGGACAAATTTAAAAAATTTTAACTATAAAAATCTTTTAGATAATAAATACAAATTCTTTCGTTAAAATGGAACAATAAATGCACTTAACGTAGCGTCTCCACATAGCAATTTTTATTGCTAAGCTCAAGCAAAAACGTCGGTAGAATAACAGTATAGCGATTGGTAATTGCTCTAGGTGGCGTAAACGTATTACTGCTTCATCACATTTTTGTAATTCTGCCACTACCTATTAAAGCTGCCTTGATAAAACAACAAGTAAGAGTGTAGTATATTCAGCTGGGCCGAATCTAAAATACCTTTCACGATAGTCTCGTTAATAAAGGGTGGTTGAATTTCAAGGGCCGATGTTGATTTTGAATAAAACGCAAACTATTTAGGAAATTATTGTAATTTTATTTTATTATGATATATTGGTATTATTCAATTATGTATGGAACAAAATATCGGCCAAATGGGCGCCGCGACCACGGCGGCACACCTCCGTCCGATGGTCCAAATTTTCGATGACCCTGAGGCATAATGGAGGTTCTATGCCGTTAATGTGCCGAATTATCTCATCCTTTAGCTGTTGAATTGTTGCTGGCTTATCGACGTACACCTTTTCTTTCAAATAACCCCAAAGAAAAAAGTCCAACGGTGTCAAATCACATGATCTTGGCGGCCAATTGACATCGCCATTACGTGAGATAACACGGCCATTGAATATGTTGCGCAAAAGAGCAATTGTTTCGTTAGCTGTGTGGCAAGTGGCACCGTCCTGCTGAAACCACATATCGTCTACATCCATATCTTCCAATTCGGTCCATAAAAAGTTCGTTATCATCTCACGATAGCGACACCATTCACAGTAACTGCCTGACCGGCCTCATTTTGGAAAAAATACGGCCCGGTGATGCCACCAACACATAAACCGCACCAAACAGTCACTCTTTGTGGGTGCATTGGTTTTCCGACAGTCATTCTTGGATTCCCATTCGCCCAAATGCGGCAATTCTGTTTATTGACGAATCCACTGAGGTGAAAATGTGCCTCATCACTGAAGATGATTTTCTTCGAAAATTGATGATCCACTGTTGCCATTTCTTGCCACCATTCTGCACATTCACGACGTTTGGAATGGTCAAGAGGCTTTAGTTCTTGAGCCAATTGCACCTTGTAAGCGTGTAAATGCAAGTCTTTATGCATAATGTTCATCAACGACGAGCGTGAGAGATGCAATTGTTGGGCACGACGACGAGTTGAGGTGGACGGCTCTTCAGCCACACTATCGCGAACAGCAGCAATATTTTCTGCAGTACGAGCTGTACGAGCATGCACTGGTGTTCTCACATCTTCTACAGACCCGGTTTGCTCGAATTTTTCCACGATTTTTGCGATTGTACGCACATTTGGACGATCAAATTGACCAAAAAAATCATGAAGTGCACGATATGCATTTTGATTTGAACGCCCATTTACATAATAAGTCTGGATAACTTTAACACGTTGTTGGATTGTGTATCTCTCCATGGTTCAAATTGAGTAAGTCTGAAATAGAGAAATGTCAAATAATATTCGGAAAAAAACTTAGCGTTTACTTGAAATTTAACCACCCGATATATAGGGCTATAACTATAGTCATTAAAAAATTATACTTGAAGAAATATAAAGTTATGTTTAATAAAATTTACTTTTTTCGTCTACTATAAACAATAAAGCTTACTTTGCTTTCAAAAGCCGGTTCTAAAGTAAAGTTAAACAGAGAAAAGCCTGATTTTGAGTAAATAAAGTTAACTATAAATAAATCAGCTGTTCGCCGACAAATGATAACCCTTAAAAAAATGTGATATATATATATATGTATATGTATATGTATATATATATATATATATATATATATATATATATATATATATATATATATATATATATATATATATATATATATATATATATATATATATATATAAGCATAAAATTTTGTGTGTCGAGATTTGAAAAAACAAAACTTTATTGACAATTAATAAATCCATAACTTGAAGTGTACGCCTTTAAAGTGATCCAAGAACACCCCAAAGAAAAATGGCATCTTGATTATGATATTACTTTAGTCGAATATATTAAGAAATCTGCATATTTTAAGTTACATTGAACTCTTACCCTCACACACATAGTCATATCTCTATTACTGTCTGTTTCTTATGGTAACGGAACTTAAATGCAGTCACTGCAACTCACTCAATCGCACTAGTTTGTAGTCAAGTGTAAAAATATCACTAACCAACTAAATTTAGCTGCTACTCATATTGCCACAAATGTTGAATAGAGTTCAAACGAAAAGTAACGACACATGTAAAAATTTGCTTTTAACGCAAAAATAAACTTCTTGTAAATGTGGACACATTCACATACATTTGTTTGGTCATATATGGGCTTGCATTGAAACAGACATAACAAATTTTGTAAGAAATGGAAAACTAAAAGGCAAAATCCATGAAATCTTCAAATTGACAAAAATAGTTTCAACTAAAAAAAGAATGCTGGACAGATTTTCCCCCATTTGGGTATTCATTCATATAGTATAAAAGAGTGACAAATATTTACTTAACGAATGTCTACATACATGTATTTACATGTGAGCATTGAAATCACTAGCAAATGGGAAGCTTTATGAAATTTAAAGAAGGTTTATTAACCTTTTCTTATTAAATGTTAATGACTAAAAGATAGGACAGAAAGAATGTTGTAATGTGTTGTTACAATGTAGATAAACAGTGTGACAAGAAAACGTTACCACAGAAATATACGTTTGTCGTAGCTTCACCAAGATAATAGAAGAATGACAAACCTGTTATATATTGCAACAAAGTTAATCACTCTATCGTAAGCTACAATAGCTTTGCAAATGGCGTTTTACGTCAGTCATCCTTATGCGTTTATGAAAGTCGAGATCAACGGCAGGCAATTTTGTTCTGAGTCCATTCGCCGAATTTACGCCTGGATAGGTTACCGTTTGACTTCAATTGTTGATCTAGTTGTACCAAATTCTTCCGCAATATCTTCCATAAAGTGAATGGGCACATATCCATTACCTGTGCACGTTGGCGGATAGGCTGATTGGGATTTTTCTCTACGCTACGCTCTACAGCACCAATTATTTCTTCTGTGCGCACTGTATGTCCCCGGGGAACAGGTTTTGCCTTGGCGTATTCCTAACCAGGGCACTCTGTTTTTCGGGTAAAGAGGGGGACGGTTCCCTCGTTTGTTGTAGCAAATAAAACTCTAGGAATCCGCATGACTTATGTTGTGTTGGATTCCGAAACTCTTAAATTGGTAGAACGGATTCAGTTAAAGAGCGGAAGGGGTCCCTCGTTTGTTGTAGCAAATAAAACTCTAGGAAGCTGCATAAACTATGTTGTATTGGATTCTTAAATTAGCAGAATGGAAATCAGCATGGATTTCGGGGTGGTTCTGCTTGCAGTTCAACCCGGGCTGATCATGATTGAGGTGCTTACCTTGGTTGAAACGTTCTGGCTGTGGTTGAAATCTAAAACGCAGGAAGGGGTGTTAATATCCTTGATAATTGTTTGGTGTGTGGCTTTTTTCGGTGACTAACAACCTCCCGAGGGTTTGGGGTCTAGCAGTTACTCGTACCGTTTGGGGTTTAAAACTGGAGTAGCCCTTTTTAGGGCTGTGATAGTCTGACCAGAGGCTATTATTTTCAGTTACCACGGGAGCCGGTACCCCCGGGAATATTGTTCTGGACCTGCTATGGTGAGCTCCTTCGGGGGCAACGTTGTGGTTGTCTTTTAATACCTAAATGCGGGGAGAGTTTTCGAACTCCGTGTGGCATTGCACTGCAACAGGGTGCCGTGACTGTGAGACCGGAAAGAGTTTTAGGAAGGCTCCGCCCTACACCATGAGGGAGAGTATGCGCCATTTAGCATGTGATCGGAAATGGTACCCATGTATGATGATTTGTCATGCACGGTCATGTGTCATGTGTGACATTGTCATGCATGCGGACGTCGCTGTGAACGTTTTGCACCTTGTGAGAGAATTACCTTGACGGTCCAACCCCACGGTTAAACATCTTCTGATTCTGCCACGCTAAACATCTTCTGATTCTCCCGAGGGTATGTTTGCTTTACAACAGATACCTGTACTGTAAGAAACCAGAGATGAAGGTTGACGGGTGTGTTGGTTTAAGGGCTGGTGCTGCTAGTGGGCTTCGACCTATCAACTCATTAAACCTTGTCTTCTTGGGAAATTGCATACAGAAAGGATTACAAGCCCCGAACTCCTCAACAAGAAGTGGCTCATATGGCATAAATTGCTGTGTGAGCCTAGCAAGCCACACGGGAGCGCAGATGAATAGTGAATAATTTGTTTTAATTATTCTATTGATATCTGAAAAAGATTAAAATTAAAAAAAAAGTTATCAGCCTGTTTCACCTGTTATGAATTCGCCTTGAGCTGCTCTGTCAATTTCACTTGTAATGAATTCGCCTTGACTACATCCATGTTTATTATGACTATTGAATTTTATTTTGTTTATATGTATACGTATATACTACATAAAGCTCTAAACACTTGGACGACAGCAGACTTCACAGCAGCAGCACTATATGTATTTAAGCAATGCAAATTTTAGAGGTGCCAGATATATATTTTACATGAATAAAATTAAAATTACTGGCTGAAAACGTAATAATATCACGTAAAGTTGTAAAAACTCATCAATTTATTTGCTTATTTTATTTACATGATGTTTATTTCTATTAAATATTTCAAACAAATTTTAGTTTTTATTGCTGCCAATTTATATTTATAGTGGCAGCACTGCATTCACTTTTTGCTGCTTACGAAAATGCTGCAGCAGCAGCAAATGCTGTTGTGAAGTCGTGCTGCTGTGATGTCGTTAAAATAATCGTGTGCATTTAAACACATGTTTTCTAGTTTTGACAGATTGCTGCTTGCTGTCTGCTGTCGTCAATGTGTTTAAAGCTTAAGCATTTATTACTATTTTTCATGTTTTTTTTTTTTTTCTTAGCAAAATTGCACAAGATAACAATAATTCATCATCCGTTGATGACATGTTTAGAAACGAACGCAGCAAAGTCAAAATATAAATGATAATTGACGATTTTTTGATCGTCTCCTGGGCACTTTAAAGACATTACGTAATGATCAATGCTTTAGAATCAATATCTGAATAATAAATATATTATTATACGGACGTCACCAAAACAACATGACGATCACAGCCCACCAACATCTAACCGCAATTGAAAAATTGCGTCATGACACAAATATTTACTCGTATAATCTCACTTTTAAATTAAGTAAAAGTGCAGGTACATTAAGTTGTAAAGTTTTTTTTTATTACTCTTTCCTTTCTTTTGCGGTTACAAAACATTTGTTATTTGCTCTGACATAAGCTGCTTTTACGGATTACTTTGATTTTTTTTTTTAATTCTCATTTCAATTGTTAGTAACACACATTTCAAATAAACACTTTGCACTAAAACCAAAAAGCAAATAAAGTCCTTTAAAAAAGGCTCCTGGAGGGTGTTGTTCTCTAAAGTATTGAATAACTGGAAACAAAAATAGCTGACTGCCTGCAAGGTAAATTAAATGTGTGTGTGCTCATAGAGCAGAGAGTAGACCCTCAATCCATTAAGGTGTGTTGTGTTGTTGTTGCTCTTGTCAGTTATTATTATGATGTGTTGAAGGTGTAAGTGAGCAAATGCTTTCAGTGAAATGGGAGAGGAGTCTTAAAGGCACAAGTGGCTTTCAAGTGTTCTTTCATATTTATTTTTTATTTTTCTGATATGTTTCGCTGGCTGGGTGTTGATGACAAGTGCAATAAAAGATGTCATGCAAGATAAAATACCTTTAAAAGTATTAAAAAAGTAAATGTTCAGTTTAATTACGAATGCATTTACAATACAATTTGTATAGAAAAAATATAATTTTGTATTTTTTATAACTCAACACTCAAAGTTAAATTCACTGTCATAGTGTTCAATTTTTATTAAAAAGCGATTCCGTAAGGATCAACGCTTTTTAATGCGCTGAATATCTAACACATTCAGTAGTGTTGTGAAAGTATTGAGTATACGGCGGGTCTGATAGGACTTCCCATTTCAATATTTTTACAGCATTGTCATGCTGTAAAATCACTTTATCACTTGTATTGCGGCCGTTTGTTCTTCAATGATCGGCCCAAACACATTAATTGCGTTCGATAATGACGCCTAAGCTTGTTGTAGTTGGTTTTAACAACTCCTAATAACACTACGCCGAGCTGGCTCCACTAAACACTGAGCATGACCTTGGAATCGTGAATATACGGTTTGACTGTGGACGTGAAAGCATGGTCGGCTATCCCCATGGTTTTTTGCGCTTGGGATTATCGTAATGAACCCATTTTTTGTGTACTGTCACAATGCCATACAGAAATCCCTTTCGCTTTTGCCTTGCAAATAGCTTTTCACAAGCATACGAACGCCGTTCAACAGCTCCAGCTCGTACGGCACCTAGTATCTTTGTTTTTGAATCGTTTCTTGATCAAATAATGGGCTCCAATTGTACATTTTCAAATACCTTCTCACTTTCACGTCGAAGCCCAGCATGAGGTCTTCGACGCAAAAATCACCGATCTTGAGTCGTTGAAACCACTCTCGTCGAAGCTACATTTTTTAACTCATAGCAGGTCAATGTAGGTATTTGAGATCATTCGATGAGTTTCAGTCGCAAATTTCTAGATTTTAAAGCACAAAACTAAAACCTTCCGCAAATGACGAGAATTTGACTCGTAAGCTGACATGTTGAACCGAGAATAATTTTATGGCATATATCGACTAAACTTTATGACACAAATTCACTAATATTTTGATGATGTTATGGTTGCAAATACCTAAAATTACTTCGCTCGTAGAAAACCCGTCATAACTGTGATGTATTTTAACATCAATGCAATGCCAAATGTCATCATTTTAGACCCCATGACACTTTTTATCGCTGTGAAATCAACCAGTACATCAGTTATTTGAATTACCATTAGCAGTAGTTATGACAATTCGCAGTAATTATGACAATTCTTACTATATAAAATTAGCATCTGAAACTATTAGCAGTTCCCCATAATCGACCCGTAAAATGTATTCTTTCTAAAGATAATCCAAAGTTAAAAAAAAAATCTGCATAAAATTTATTAAATGATTGATTTTGGCTCTATACCAATTCCAGTATATTTATGTTTTTTTTTTTTCTTAAGTATTTGCAACTATAATAAATAACGCCTTCTACCACAATTGCTCTTGACTTTGACCTTAAAATGAAATATGTTTTAGGAAAAAAAACCATGACAAAGAAATCACAAACAATTTTACTTTGTTTTAAGTCTCGTGTGTGTGATTATTGTGGATTTCAAATGAAACTTAATACTGATTATGACAGAGACACCAGACTGTTTTATGTACAAGTATAATAATGATTGAACATTAGACATAAACAATTTGCTACCAATTCTACGTTCGACAGCAATAAATGACATCATTTTTAGCCGCCAGATTCGGCAGTTAAAGAAAAAAAAAACACAAATTCTAACGATTCTCTTTTCTCTTGTTTGATATGTGAAACCACATTATTTAAACCAATTAATTCTGTGTGTACATATTGTTTTTCCCTCTTTCTCAGATATGCTGCATACTATTGGAAAGTGGCGCGTGAAGGCAGACGCTGTTACATGGACTATTACTATATGGAACATGGTAAACAAATGTATGGTGTGCCCCTGGGAGGCATTGGCAGTGGCACTATTGGTCGTGGCTATGCGGGAGAATTTTGTCGCTTTCAAATGCGTCCCGGCATTTATGAATACAACACTGTGCAAGCCAATCAATTTATAGTGACAATTAAAAATCAAAAGGATGAAACCATTTTTCAAAGCTTACTATCCAAATCAAATGCCAGGTAACTAAATGAAAAAAGAAAACACTCAATAAAATGTGTGCGTATGTATGTATATATATATATATGTCTATATAGGCTTGCCTTTTATTTTTGTAAATTTACTGATTGTACATTTCACTCCTGTGATTTTCAGTGTTTCTAAAACTGAAAGGTGTCGTGTGCTTTTGTAATTTGTCTACTTCAATTTTCAATTTGCATGTTATTATTTTAGTCCCATTTCACCTCATCTAATTGAACTGAAATACAATTTTTATTTTAAGCGTTTACACAACTGCTTTTGGACAGTTAGTAGAGATGTCAATCTAAAATTTTTTTGTGTGTGGATTTTGACAGTATGAATTTGTCGATAACATGCAAATCAAAAGGATCCATATTTTGTGTTTATAGAGTTCTTTCGAAAAAAAAATAATTGCTGAATTCACAAACTCAGTTGTATCGTTTATCGATATATTTGGTGAGACAATTTCAAATAATAAATTAATAAAATGTAAACTGACAATAACAAGATTGCCGTCGCCATCTTTCGATGTATTATGTTTATTTTTCGTACCGCACCGCAAACATTGTTTTCAGGCTCTAAAACAATTTATGGAATTTATGGTTTGAAAATTATATCATGTACGAGTTCGGAGGTCCAATTATAGGCGACTTGTTCGGGCATAGCGTCTGGTATCTCGTGAATACACGAGTAATGTTGGTTTTAAAAGCGTCAACTGCACCTGGCTTATTCATGAGGACTTCAGACTTTACAACTTTTCCGGGAGAAAAGTCCAATGGTGTGATATCGCCCGATATAGGGGAATTATTTACCGTAGCAAAACGTGAAATTCAGTGCTCACCAATACAATTTAACACACTGTATGGCTCGTAGCGTCGTCTTGTTGAAACCAAAGCTCATCGAGACTATGTCATTGAATTGCAGGGAGCGCATAGTCCATTAAGATGCTGCCATAACGTGATAGTAAAATTCTGATTTGCCTGTTCGCGTACACTCTCAGCTACGGCTGCTATATTCTCCTCACTACGGGCTGGATATAGCATGATCGGCCGAGTATCATCCACTAATGTGAACTGGAACTCAAATTTCCGAAAGATATGGGCAATATTAGGGCAGTAGGCCGATTATGTGCACCCAAGGTGCATTAACGTCTACAAGGTGACAGCGCTACGGCATATGACAGTTTTGTGCTACTGGCAATATATTAAGCTATTTACGTCAAATATATTGTTTACATATTTGAAAGTGAATTTAGTTGTTTATTCTGAATTAAACATATAAAAATTATTTTGTGAACATAAAAATTATTCAAATAAAAATAATTTAAAATTGTGAAAAGATACTTTCATAGTTTATAATTGTGCAAAAAGTTACAAATATTTTTGACAAGCATGGCTTTCCACATGCGTGTTTTTGTTGTATTGTTGTAATTTTGCACTAGTGCTGCCACCTTGTAGACGTTAATACCTGGGTAAGTAAATGCGCAGCGCAGAGCAGCTCTCTTTCGCAGCCAACTTATCCATGCGAACGCTTTGCGCACCCGTATTTGTGTTGCGCATTAAAAGATCAACGCATGAAAAAGTGCATTTTGCATTGCTTTTTGCTTTGAGCTGCGCTTCTTTTTGAAGCTGTTTGAAAAAGAGCACGAAATGCGCAGTGCCCTTTTGTTGTGGTACAAAATATTATATTAAAAAAAAAAATAACCCCGGAATTTGGTGAACATATATTTGTATGTATGTATGTATGTATGTATGTACAAATTTACATGTGCATACATATGTACTGACATATGTACATATCCTTATGTACATACAATATATAGGTAAAAACTTTATAATTCAAAATAATATAATCTTACAAACAGTTATTAACTTATTTTAATTGTTAAATACTGCATTAAATTCCAATTATCAAAAAGAGCATGCTTAATGCGCAGCTCGTTCTGCTCAATACGCAGAGCAAATGTACCAAAAATAAAATTATATTTGCACTGCACAAAGAGCAGCGCTTGAAACTAAGGCGCAAACTCAATGAGTCAAAACAATTTGCGTCTTTTCCACTCCGCTTTTTGCATTCAACGTCAAATTGCGTACGCATTGCAAGCAGGATTGCCACTCAAAAATTTTCAATCCGACCGAATTTGGATCTAAAACCTACCAAAAAGACCAATTTTGTAATATTGAAAACCATTTATGTATTTTTCATATAAAATACAATTTTTATTTGATAAAGTATCTAAATTACAGAATGAATAACAAAAATAGCAATAAAGTTATCGAAAACATAGTTTCATTGCTGTCAAGCGCGACAAATTCCACTATGTAATAATGATATCAAGGTTACAATCACCAAGATAAAAAAATATAAAATAAGGTGTAGTATTTTGGTTTTTATTCGACCTCTATTTCTTAATTAAGTAGTATTTCGTTGAGTTTAAGGTCCTTTTTGCTTATTTATTTTAATATTTCTGCCAATATTTCGCTTTCCTTCGGATAGCTTCTTCAGGGCAATAATATTTTTGCCCTGAAGAAGCTATCCGAAGGAAAGCGAAATATTGGCAGAAATATTAAAATAAATAAGCAAAAAGGACCTTAAACTCAACGAAATACTACTTAATTAAAATAAGGTGGCAAGCCTTCTTAAGACAACACTTTCGAGAGAGTAATTATTTGTAACATATTAATGTCTTCACGATTAAAGTCAAATCTAGTTTTCATTTGATTTAGGAGCTCAATATAAAACTTCAATACATTTTTACAATTTGTTAATATTGTTAAGAATTTTCCTTTATGTATTAACTAAAAATGTTTCTTTGTGTATGAATTTGTTGTATACAGGAATTTTTTGACAATAATTTTTCAATTTAAATTTATAATAACATTTTAATTTCTCCTGACGATGATAACAAATTGTTATCGAAATATCGAGAAATAAAAGATTTTGAATAGTTAATTTTTTATAATACAAAAAAGAAAGATCTGAAGCTGCAAAAATTAAATTTATTTCTAAAATTTCGTTCGAATTTATATTTTTTCCAATGTACATATCAGTTTTTGTTCCAATAAATATATTTGAAAAATATGTTACTTTTATTATTGAAATTGATTTCAGCATTTTTTCGCTTTCATTTAATTTTTCATGCTCAGAAGCAAATAGGATTGCCGAGAGCTTCAAATTTTTGAGGTGTTCGGAGTTTCTTAAAATGTAGAGTTGAATGTTTTCAAAAAGATCAGAATAAGGTTTAGCCGAACAAACGAATAATATCCGACCAAATTTGGTCGGAAAAGAGCAACAGTGGCAACGCTGATTGCAAGGAGTGCTCAAAGGCCAAAGGAGTACGCAATTGTGTGCATCGTAAGTTCCTCGAGTTGCACAAAAAACATTTCTCACAGAACGCTTTTTTTCGCAATATAGCTGAACAATTTGAAGACTCTGCTTTGATGTGAGTTTTTCTATGATGACTTTGCCACTCGATATTGAACAAAAACGACAAAGCATTTTGTGATCTATCAAAAAAATTCCTATTGAAAATCAAACCTCACAATAAATCACCCGATATGAACAATTTAATAAAAGCACTTAAAAAATATTTAACAAATATCATGTTCCAACTACACATTGTAAAAATCTGTCGGTTGCATGTCTTAAACAATTATCGCAACAAAAGCTCATTGTCTACAATGTAACTGGTAATAAAAGCTACAAGGAGACCAAAGTAATTTAATTCCATAATAAGGATTTGCTTTTATTTCATCCTAATGTCACTTGTTCGTCTACTCATCATACTAACAGTGAAAGAGTGTAAAAGCTCTGTCTTTAATTTTATAAATGGTTGGTGTATAAGCTAAATAACAAAGACCTAAACCTGTATTTGGACAAATATTTAATTATCTTTATTATTTCTTTTCTTTAAATTTTGTTTTTTTTATACAAATGCCCTGTCACAAACACGTTAACTTTGATTTGCAAATTGTTTTACAAAAAAATTGAAATCGATTGGACTAATTGGAATACAAATCTGAAATAATGGATACTGGCTTTATTTTACACACGTAAATAATATTTCCGTATATTGGGGCAACAAACATCTTTCCAAAACACCACATTTGTTACTTATTTTGCAAACATTTTTTGCTTTTTTTCCAATCAAGTTTGAATAACTTCCATGTCAAATGTCATTTACCCAATTGCAGTAACAATCGTGCTAAGCAGCCTCTGGCTACTTGGCAATCCCAATTAGATGATGCCAAATGTTTTTATACCGGCTTATATCCCCGAGCCTGGACTGAGTATGATCTTTCTGAATATGGAGTGCGTTTGATATGCCGCCAAATTTCACCTGTTATACCACATGACTACAAGGACTCTTCGTTACCCTGTGCAGTGTTTGTATGGTCGGTGGAGAATGTTTGCGAAGAGAATAGAACAGTTGCTATAACGTTTACCTTTAAAAATGGTACGGGCAATAAGAAACAAGATGCTGAGGGAGCTGCCTCCTCTACTTTGTTTTCGGAAGGTAATGCCAAAGGTGTTGCAATAAATCAAAAAATTGCAGATATGCCTTGTGCTTACAATTTGGCATGTCGTGTTTTGCCTGAAATCAGTATTACCAGATGTTTACAATTCGATCCCAATGGCACGGGAGAACATTTGTGGCAACAATTAAAGGAAAATGGACAACTAAATGATGAAAGCGCTGATGAAACGCTTAAAGGTGAGGAACTGAGAAATTTTTGCCTGTAAATGCTTTGTGAAATACTTATTTTTTTCTATGTAATTTAGCTAAAGATTTGGCTGTGGCTTTATGTGCTCGTGTCTCCATTAAGCCCAAAACTAGTCACGATTTGGAGTTTGTATTAGCCTGGGACATGCCAAATATACATTTTCCTAAAAAGCTTAAAGCTCATACACGCTATTATACCAAATATTTTAATGCTAGTGGCGATTCGGGAGCCAAAATTTGCGACTATGCTTTAAAGCACTATTCCAATTGGGAAAAAGCTATTGACAATTGGCAAAAACCTATATTAAGTGACGAGTAAGCTTAAAGCTTTTATTTTTTAAGAAATTATTAAGCATTTATATATTTTTTACATTTAGCGGCCTGCCTGAATGGTATAAGAGCGCCATTTTTAATCAACTTTATTATATATCCGATGGTGGCTCCTTGTGGTTATTGTGCGACTCTTCCTTAGGTCAAGAATTGGAAAATCATGATCCCCGGTATTTTATTATAATAATTATTATTTAATATTTAAATTCTATAAAGTCGTTTTTGCTTTGGCTTTAGACATGCTTATGGCCGCTTTGGCTATTTGGAGGGTCATGAATATCGCATGTACAATACCTATGATGTACATTTTTATGCTTCACCGGCACTAGCACATTTATGGCCTAACCTACAGGTTAAATAAACTAGGTTTTACAAAACATAAAAACCAGACATTCATTTTAGAATACTTTCTTTACAGGTCAGTTTACAGTATGATTTCAAAGATGCCATTGCAGCCCATCTAACCGATACCCGTAAAATGCTTTATGATGGTAAAGTTATGCCCCGTAAAGTAAAAAATTGTGTACCCCATGACTTGGGCGATCCCGATGAGGAACCTTTTACTTTGATTAATTGCTACAATATCCATGATGTCAACGATTGGAAGGATTTGAATACAAAATTTGTTTTGCAAGTGTACAGAGACTACTATGTCCTAAATGAATTGGCCCAGGCCCAGTCTGACAGTGCCAGTAAATTTAGTTCTATTGAATTTATTGATAAGGACAGCTTGTACGAAATGTATACACAAGATAATAAGAGGAAATGTTCAGTTGAAGATAAAAAAGGTAAGACTAAGCTGCATGTATGTATGTGGCCAAACCAAAATTCTTCTTAGCAAAAAAAAAAAAACTTAATAACTTAAAAATAAATAATTCGCTAGAGATACAGGTCCAATTGATACAGCAAGTGGCATTTGCTCTCTAATGTCGTATTGTTTTATATTCGTGATTTTATAATATTGCTAAGAATTTTTGTCACATCTAACCCAGTGTACAGCTGTTGATCTGCTTATTATAAATGTACAACACATTCATGCAAACAAAATAAAACTAAAAATATAATACACAAATAAACAAACATGTAGATTTAAAGGACGTAAAATTTCAAGTAAATCAACTACAAATGATGGTGTTGTTTTTCTTCTATTATTGGCATTCGTTGATTTGCCTATTGTTCGTAAGCATGTGTGTGAATGTGTATATGCATAAGAATTACATTTGATTATAGAATTATGAATGGCTACAATGATCTTGATAATTGTAGAAGAATGAAGTATAAAAAGCAAGCAGGTTGGCGGCAACGAGTCAGTTTATTTTCAAGCTTTGTGCAAGACAGTAATAAGTCAAAGTAAGCAAGTTTAGTATTTTTGTACTCAGCGCTATCAAGTGTAAATAAAGTTGTGAATTATTTAAGTACTGTCTAATGAACAAGTGTGTGAGGCATTATTTCATTTGCAATTGAAGAATCCGTAAAAGCGTTTTACGTTTTTGCCTCCAAAAATGCTTTGCGGATTCTTCAATTGCACATTTGGACGATTAAATTGATCGACAAAATCACGAAGTGAACGATATGCGTTTTGATTTGAGCGCCCATTTGCATAATAAGCCTGAACAACTTTAATGCGTTGCTCGATTGTGTATCTTTCCAAAATTCAAATTGAGTCTGAAATTGAGAAATGTCAAACGAAATGACAAAAAAAAACTGGACGTGTCTGTCGTAAAGCAGCTCTGGGCTGAAGAACAGCTCTCGCGTCATCATAATTATTGCTTAAGTGCGGTCAGGCTTGTTGTTTTTGTTGCTCGATCTTCGAGACCTTTGCGTCTCACTCGCACTGGTTAACGGTTTGTCTCAATTAACTGTATTGGTTTACAGTTTTTTAAATGTATTTCATTGTTAACCACGCTGCAACTTCCTATGTGAAGGCATAGGTCGTTATAGTTGGTCACAGCGACACTACGAGCGTACATTTAACACCATCTTGTCGCCTTCACCCCCCCCCCCCCCCCCTCCC
This sequence comes from Thecocarcelia acutangulata, assembly GCA_914767995.1. Classification (NCBI taxonomy): domain Eukaryota; kingdom Metazoa; phylum Arthropoda; class Insecta; order Diptera; family Tachinidae; genus Thecocarcelia; species Thecocarcelia acutangulata. Next base: position 18,391,185 of record OU612097.1, read on the forward strand.
CCCTTTGCAACTCTATAGTTATAGAAATAGAATACTTGACGTGTCCTTAAAATTTAACCACCCGATATATAAACACATAAATAAATTTTGATTTACATTTCATTGACAGAAAATCGCAAATCAGCCTCCATGTATATTAACGAAACAAATGGCAAAGTTTACTTAATGGATGCCATGGCCTATTTGAAGGCCATGTATCCATCTTGCAAGGCAATTATGGAAAGGACCATTGAATATGATAGAGACAATGATGGCCTTATTGAGAACACTAAAATGCCTGATCAAACTTATGATTCTTGGGTGATGGAGGGTCCCAGGTAAAAACATACAAAAATCTATTGAAGGAAAAATCACCCATATTCTGCTTGTCGATGCCGATTTTTAAATTTTGAGACGAATTGGCATGTATCGATAACTGGCGACGCATATTTGATTTTCTACAAGAGAAAATGGCGGCAATATTGTCTTTAATTGCCGGTTATTTTGTCGTCACAGTTTTTAGCGTCGATTTCAAATAAAAAAATTTCAAATAAGAAAATTTTAATGAAAAAAATTGGAATAAAATGGATAAAATTATAATTACGAATCCCGCCCAATTTCAAAAATTAGTAGAGGAGCTGGAAAAGAGCCCATCCAGACTTAAAAATGCAGGACTTCTATCTAAGCAGTCTGCTTTCCACTATTAAATTTGTTTTGTTTACTTCGTCACTGGAGTCTGAATATGGCTGGAAAAACATTTTGTATTTAAAAACTTCCTCGTTTTTCTTTTTCCACAAAATTTTGTTCTAAATCAAGATATAAACAAAACGAAGCAATTGATTAGAGATGTGTGTTGGGTTTTATTGACATAATCGATAAACCGGCAACATCAATACACAACTGTTAGGGAATGCCAGATTAATATTGCCGCCGACAAGCAGAATAGGGGTAAATGTTTCAAAATTAAGAATATGCATTATGTTTCCATATACATTTTTAAGCTCTTATTGTTCGGGACTTTGGTTGGCAGCTTTGCAAAGCATGTCCGTTATGTCGAATATGTTGGATCAACCAAATGATTGTTTACGCTATCAGGATATACTGGAGAAGGGAAAACGTTCTTTGGAGGATAAATTATGGAATGGCAATTATTATCGTTTCGATACCTCCAATAGTCACAAAGACACTATAATGGCCGATCAATTGTGTGGCCATTGGTATATGAAATCCTGTGGTTTTGATTACGAGGTGATTTTTTATAATAACTATATACAAAAAAAGTTTTTATTTTATCTCTTGCTTAGATATATCCGAAGGAAAATGTTCGCTCTGCTTTAAAATGCATTTTCCAAAACAATGTCATGGGCTTTCATGAGGGTAATATTGGCGCTGCAAATGGCTTTATAGCAAATAATGATCCTGAAAAACCTGGCCATGTGGATACTAGTAGTATTCAAGCTGAGGAAGTCTGGCCTGGTGTAACATTTGCTTTGGCTGCCACCATGTTACAAGAGGGTATGTTTGAAGAAGGTTTCAAAACTGCTGGCGGCCTCTACGAGACTATTTCGGAAAAATGTGGCATGAATTTCGAAACTCCAGAGGCCTTTTATGGCGAAAAGCGTTATCGTTCTATAGGCTATATGAGACCATTAAGTATATGGTCTATGCAAGTGGCTTGGGAGAGACGCAAGGCTCTCAGAGATTGAATTTAAAAGCCAGTTTCCAAAAAAAAAAATTGTCAACATTTTATAGAATAGAGTCAGTGTAAAGAGCTTTTTTGGCAATAGTTAATTAAGGTGCAGTAAAAATAAAAGTACAATGTCAATATTTATTTATACTCTATTTACACTCATGTATTTAAATTTTAGTATTTTTAACTGAATTTATTTTAAACCAAAGATATTAGTATAAAACGTTTTACACAAAACCAAAAACAGCTTGTTTGTTGAAGGCCTCAGCTAAAATGGTTTAAGTAGGAAAATAAATGCACAAATATTTATGTACGTATATGTATTTTGATGTACGAATATGTTTAAGAAAGACAAATGTTTTCAATAGTAATAAAAATCCCTTTAAGGCAGGTGCTTAAGTTTAATTTAAATTTGTCTATTCAAAAGTTACGTATTTAAGTTACCCAAATTGTATTAAGTTTCAGATATACAGACCCGTATGCTGAAAATCGCTGCTGCATTTTTATTTTATTCCCTAAGTATTTGATAAGTAAGTTTAGTTCACAAATTTTCTAGTTTAACGTTTGCTGTTTGTGTTCGATTTAATTTGTTTAAGTATTTAATTTAAGTAATTATAATTATTTAAATGTTTGCAGCTTTAGATATTGAGCTTTGTGCTTTAGAGGTCTGTTGTTAAATCACAGCGATTTAAAATCACATAAAGTTTTAAAATCATGGAGGTAATTTTTTGGTGTTCTAAAAATGAGCAGATTTTAACTTTTTCAAAGTGATTTTCTTCCAACGAAATCACGGACATACTTCATAAATCCGGTAGCCACAAATGTATTTTCGTATAAACCGAAACATCTGACTGCTAAAAAGAATATTACAAAAACTGCCAAATAAAACTATACTTTCTTTAGAATAAAGCTATGCCTTCAATAATTGTGAATTCTTAAATTTGTATTATTGCATTAATAACGTTTTTTATATTTTATTGCGTTGATAGGAAAATAGTTTAAAAATATGAGAAAGGATTTGAAAACTGCAGCCGCTTAGTTGAGCTATTTCAGTGATTTCAAATTATCTTTCCCAAAAGTGATTTAGACAACATGCCTGTTAAGAAAAGTTCTAACAAATTTTATTTTCAATATATCGCTAACAATTTGTTAGCATCCTAAGGAATATAACTATTTTTATAAACATTAACAAATATACGAAAATTTAAGCAACGCGAATTCGTAACAGGTGAAATTACGAGTAAAAGCGCAGCTTATAATTTTTTTTCTGTATTTATCGACATATAGATAGCTGGGAAACATAGAAAACAAGCTATTTATACATTTTTACCGGAAAAAAAATGTTTAATTATGTATTGTAGCTTGGGAGCCAGGTATGATCCAGAACCCTTCCATTTTCACCTGTCTAAGCTCAGATTATACAGACTTTCACAAATAATGTGCTGTTCATAGAAAACAGACGATCAACTTATCCAGAAAATTTGTATGAAAGAAAGTGACTTAATTTTTTAAAGACTTCCATACAAATAGTTAAGACAAGTCGCTCTCGATGAACAGCAAGGCAGATTCAATACGGTAGTGTTATAAGCACAGCACATAGACTTCCTTGGTTTTTCAAAAAGAAAAAAAAACTGTTCGTAAATTCTACCAAAAAAATACATGTGATATTTTTTGTTGTTGTAGTTATTGTAATACTGCCACTACTTATTAAAGCTGCCTTTATGAACAGCACATTAATGTGGTGTTTATGAGACGGTTGAGTAATACGTCTAGAAAATGTGTATGAAACATACTCAATATTTTGACTGTATTTCATACAAGTTTTCTAGACGTATCACTCATTCGTGTCCCATAAACACTACGTAAATTAAAAGTTTCACCAAATAATTAAAAGTTGTTTTTTTTCCTGTTAATATTGTTTTATTATATTTTTTCAATTCCTTTTTGGGTTAATATTTTTCTCCTGACATTTGAAAAAGATATTTTTTTCGTAATGTATTTAATGTTTTGCTGCATTTACCTGTTATGAATTCGCCTTGATATTTAAATTTAATAATTCAAAAAACTCAAAGCATTAATAGCCCAGCAGGAACAATGGCGGTCATATGATGTATCATCTGATGGGCATGGCTGATGTGAAGTTACATCAGACTTGCTATCATTTTATTAAGGGCAATATGAAAAAACTGGTGTGAAAAATCAATATATGAAAAACATGTATAACCGTAATCCCAAATTCGATTTACAAAATCAATAAACAAAAAGTAAAGTGGTGTTTAAAAAGCAATTCCCAAAATCAGGTTCAGTAATCGCCAAAATCCCCCAGTTCCCGGGAAGCAATGTAGTAACTTCAATGTTAGCACTAACTCGAATGTCGGTTAATAGTACAGATACACGTCCCACGGCCAAACGTGCACCGAATATAAAAAAACGGTTAGCGATATGGTTCCGAATTTTTTTTGTAGTAATTCCCAAAATCGGCTTCGTGAATCCCCAAAATCCCACCTATTCTCCGGAAGCAATACGGCAGCTCGTTTACAAAGCGGTTGTAAGTTTTTTTTTTGTTTAATTCCCAAAGTTGGGTTCAGGAAACATCAAACATCATTTTAAATAAAAATGATTAAAACTTAAAAAAAACAAATTTCTAAAGCAGCAAAAATTTAAATAACTAAACAAAAACAAGATATATTATACATTCAGTTCTTTTTTATTATTTATAATTTTTTGGTATAATTCTTTTTATATATGTATGTATGACATATTGAATAGTTCAATGTTTGTTAAGATAAAAAATAGTTTATAATTTGAGTGTGTTGAAAAAATAATTGATGTACTATTTAAAAATATATAAAATATATGTATACATTAACTCAGAATATAAATAAATACTATTTAATCACAAAGAAATCATATACAGTACTTACCAAAACATTGGAAACTTTTCGAAAAATTTTATTTTATGAAAATTAGTTTTGAAAAATTCTACTTGTGAGAGGAAATTCCAAAAAAGTTTTTACTTTTTAGTTAATATAAGTATGTGTTTATTTATTCACATAAAAAGATTTAACAAAATCGTTTACTTTTTTCAAAAAATATTATACAAAAAATAAATACATTCATTTTTATGCTGTCTCCAAAACAATGGAAACTTTATCATATACCTGCTATGACCTTCAATACATTAGTATTTTGTTGCGTACCCTTTATTTTTAATGACTGCTTCGCATCGTCTGGGCATAGAGTCTATCAGGGAATCAGTAGTTTCCATGGGAATTTTTTCCCATTCCCTGTTGTAACAGCGTTCGCCAAATCGTCCTTTCTGGTATAATTTTGGACTCGAATTTTGCGATCTACAATTTCCCATAGATTTTCTATGGGATTGAGATCTGGTGATTGGGCAGGCCACTTAAAAACACGTACCTCATTAGACTGTAACCATTCGGTTACAACCTTAGAGGTGTGCTTTGGATCATTGTCGTGTTGAAATCTCCAAATCAGTGGCATATTTTCCTCTGCATATGGGTACATTACGTCATTTAAAATTGATCTGTATCCTAAACCAGTCAGAGTATCCTTTATAACATGAATAGGGCCCATTCCTGACCCGAAAAAGAGCCCCAAACCTTTATATTGCCGCCACCAAACTTAACAGTTTTACTGGTGTACTAAGGATCTAGTCTTTTTCCCTTTGGGCGTCTAACAAATAATCTGCCATCATTGCCTCTCAAGTTATATTTTGATTCATCTGAAAAAAGGACAGTGTTCCACATCTGTCTTGTCCAGTTAAGGTGTTTCTTGGCGAATTTGATACGAGCGTTGCGGTTCTTTTTAGTAATCAGAGGTTTCTTAGCAGACCGATAGCAACCGAGACTAGCTTCAGTTGCCCTGCAGCAAACTGTTTGAGTACTTACTTCTAATCCCAAATTATTAATAATTTCCCGAGGAGTGATTTTCGGACATTTTTTGAACTCTCTCCATATTAATTTGTCCTGTCTTTGTGAAGTTTTACGTGGTCTTCCACCAATATGTTGAACTTTTACACTGCCAGTCTCACGATATTTTTTTATAATTATGGAAACTGCTGATTTTTTTAGGGAATATTTATCACAAATAGTCTTCTGCTTTAATCCGATATTAAAATCGTTTATTACTTTAATTCTAAGGTCTTCCGAAATCGTAGTTTTTGCCATTTTTAATAAAGTTTTTTAACAAAAAATTAGATAACCAGCTTTTCAACAAAAATCTTTAAAACAGAGATTGTTTTCAAACTAAAATAACGGTAAAATTTAACGTTGTTTAAAGTATTTTTAGTAATTTCTTTTGATCCTTTTTTTTATTTTTAACTCTGTTTTCCTCTTTCGCTCAGAAGTTTAAAGGTTTCTATTGTTTTGGCAACAATGTAAAATTTAATGCATTTAGTTTTTGTTCAATATTATCTAAAATAATAATGTAATATTGTATTGTATTGTATATACAATAGAATTCTGTTTGCTAGGTCCAACCGCGGGAAAAAAGTAATTCAACAGCAATACAACTATCTGTTGTCACAACGACAATTTCTGGTGAATACGGTCAGTCTTTGGAACGCCTTACCAAATACAATTCAGGTAATCCGCAACGCAGTCACATTTAAAAGGGAGTTGAGTTTATTATTTGCATAAACTATCCACAGTAATAATTTTTGTAATTTTGTTTAGTTAATTTTTTTTTTTTTTTAATTTTTTATTTTATCATAGAATGGTAATTAATTTATTACATTATTTTTTTATATAAATTTATTATATTTATTATATTATTTTGATATTGTATTTTATTTTTCCTTTATGATATTTTTGTAAACATTTATTTTTGCTCAATCACTAGCACTATCATTTACAAGACTCTGTATCTTGTTGTGCTAGATAATAATAATAAATAAATACATAAAAAAATTTGGATTATAATTACGAATCCCGCCCAATTTCAAAAATTAGTAGAGGAGCTGGAAAAGAGCCCATCCAAACTTAAAAATGCACGAATTCTGCCTAAGCAGTCTACTTTCCACTACTAAGTTTGTTTTGTTTACTTCGTCGCTGAAGTCTGAATATGGCTGGAAAAACTTTTTGTATTTAAAATCTTCATTTCAATTTTGCCACAAACTTTATTTTGCACAAAATTCCGCAGTAAGTCCTGTGGTTGTTGATGCGAGAGGCAAGAGCAGCTTGCTTGTACTCAGCAATTCGTTTTGTTCGCACATTCGTGTCGTTTATGTTATTGATATTTTATTTTGTTTATGTTTCGGGCCGTTCAAAATATTAAGAACATTTAAGTAAAACCAAATGAAAATTGCGCAACTAAATTGCTTTATGTGAACATAAAAGCAAGTTTAAAAGAAAACAAATAAAAACAAAAATTTAAATTGCGCAACTAATTTGCCAAATGTGAAAGCGCTCTTTTCCCTTGCCACCGCCAAACGCAAGACTTTGCAAAGTAAACTTTTCGTGTGTGAAAGCGGTGATAGCTAGAAAACACCGAGTTATGATTTTAACCAATTTTTTTAAATTCAGATTTAATATTCTTCTACTGTCACAACTTCCAAAAAACTCACATCCATTCAACAGGTGACAGACACCAGGTACGTTTTGGCAACTAATATTCTAGTATACAAAGGAATAAAATATTGTGTGGAACACAACCTTAGATAAGTTTGCCGTACAACCGAGTTTATGCGATTTTTCTATGTAACTTTTTGTGGAAAATTACTCCTAAATTTCTAAGGGGGATAATCAAGCACGAATGACTTTTTGTTAATTTTGTTTTCATTGTGAATAGTTGTCAGAGAAAAGAAAATAAATAAAAAGTAACTATTGAATTTCAAGCTAGAAAAAACGTTCACCATTATTTTTAAGGTAAAAAACATGAAAATGAGTAATGATAATTAAGATATTTTGGAATTTAGGTATGTATATAGCTAAATATTTTTTCAAATTTTCCCAGTCTACTGTTGATAAGCCTAAAAGCTCCTTAACCACAGCAATAAAACAAGTAAGTGACAACATCCTTAGCAATCCGGAGACCTTTCTAACACAGGAGATAGCGCTTCCTACACGTGCCAGCACGCCCTCTCAAACACAATACTCTGATTCTCAACCAACCACCACAAAACAACATGATTCGACCATGAGGAGACAACATGACTATCAATCCCCACCACGCTGTTTCTATCCAAGGATGGAAAATACAATAGTGCTATAAAGGCACTCTTTTTCTAAGACAAGACCAGCGGGAGGGACGCTATGTAACATTGTAAATTTAGAGGTTTATTTTGACAAGATCCATATAGACTGGATAATGGAAGAACACTCGGCATATAGCAAACTTAAAAGCGAAGGGAGCAATGACGGAGCTTGGGAAATCATAGAAATCTGTGTTGTAAACCACATAGCAGGGCTCATTCCCGGAAACAGTCCAAATATAGGAGGGGATGAAAATGCCGCGATGAACAAGATAGTTGATACAATAACCAAGTCATCCCTTATATCTGTCCCTCTTCAGTCTGTCCAAACGGTCTCCAACGAGTTGACTCGATTAAAAATCCAACTTGCTTCAGTATTGACTATTACTTCACAGGGAAGAGCAGCTCCAGGAAGGCAGGATGTGCCAATCCTTCCCACAGCTAGACAACATACACCCCATCTGTAGATGTCAGTCATAAGGACCCAAATAGAAATAAGTAAATAAGGATAAGTTCTAAAGTACACAAAGTCCAAAGATGCCAACAATCCATTGCGACTATAGCACAGACACAATTAGCAGTTTTTCAATTTATCTTTTTTATTTTATCCTTTCTTTAATCTTTCGTAGAAATTAATCTTATTTTAAACATAATTTTTGATCCATTTTCACTGGAATATAAAAATTATTAAATATTTCATAAAAAATTAAAAATGTTTAAAGTACACACACGCAAAATTTCGACCAATTTCTTAAGAACTTAATTTTCAAAACACCACCTCTATTATTTTTCTGTCAGTGCACATTTTCATTAATTTTATTTCATTTATAGTTTTTCCGCCATTGGTCAAGAAACTTTTCATATTCTTTTTTACTACGGCAAATTATAACTAAACTGGAAGGTCTACAGCCATACTTTTTGAGCTCTTCGATGCGTTCTTTGGTAGTTTCTAAGCTGTGGCATAGAATTCTAGGGACTTGCGCTATTTCATGACGTGTAAATTTTGCCTCATCTAAAAGATAGTCCAAAACTTCTTTGACTTTAGTTATTCTCACCTTGTTGACTTGGGGATGTCTATTCATAATAGCTTGTGCATCTTCGGCAGAGAACCCCAAACGTTCACCCAGGTATTCAGCACCAGAAGTTCTGTTACCCAAAATTTTTAACTCATCCAACGAGAGTTGTAATGACCTACAAGGAACGAGCAATATTATTTAATAAATACATTAATTATTATATTTTATAAAAAAATATACTTCTGTAATATTGGCTCAGGGCATCTAACCATCCACGGCATTATTTTGTCCTTTTTGGCTTGTGAAGCTCTTTTTAAGCGAAGCTCAACAGATTTAGGCGAGTATCGAAACCCCCACAAATCCTTTAATATGTTCATAGGTTCCACATTGTAGTCCATCATGCTCTGGAGATTTGTTTTAAACATATCTAAAGGCATTTTTAAGATAAACAAACGGTTAGCCAAGTATTTTGTTACGATTGCTGGCGATACATTTAGCCGTTCAGCTACATAATAAATTCTGTTTCCATGATCTATTTTATTAGACTCTGCATTTAAAGAGACAACTAAATTACGCATTGCACGTGATGGAACTCGCAGTAATGGTACAAAATCATTTATGTCTCGGAAACCTTTAAGCGATTTAAGTAGGTTTAATTTGTCTAACAGGTTGCCTAAATCAAAACATTTTCTAATTATAATGATTTTTAAAATAAACAAGTAAATTACCTCTATCTATTGTTAGCACCCAAGGATATTCAACATAATTCTCTTTACGAACACCTTCTGAACTCAAAATATCCAATGCTGCCATTAACGACTTTTCCCGGCAACTTTTCATTACTATTTCATTGGACAATATCATGTCTATTTCTTCTTTGCTAAGAAAAAATTTAGTTTTTAATGTATGGATTATTATCTTTGCTGGCTTAGGTTTTTCATATTCAGCGTTATAAGGCACGATGTACTCGGCGTCACTATCATTAACAGCAGGAACCGCACGCGAAGCATCTATATTACGTAGACCTGCTCTACAAAACAAAAATCTTTGTTTTGGAATACTACTTCTCTGAATGAATTGCGGCAAAATTGAAATGAACGATCGTCCGCAGTTTTTAATTAAACTGTGCCACATTTTTTATTTTTTTTTTTTTATTTATTAGTAAATAAAATTTATGTCGAAAAATTCGTTTACTCTAGAAAAATCAGCTGCACATTATCGCATTTTTGTGGTGATTCACAATAGTTTGGAACAACAACTGTAAGAGCTACCAGATCATAGGTTCAATTCGTGTGGCTGACAGCCGGCTTTGAGCCGCCGCCGGCCTTGTTTTACTTTGTCCAGCCGCCGCCGTTATGGCGGCTGAAATCGGCTTATTTTCAGCCGCCGTATTTACACAATCGACAGCTTGAGCCGATTTTAATTGCTGAATTTTTAGAATTTTCTTTTGGAATTGCTTTCTTGTCCACACACAAAAACTTTTTTCGGCAATTCATGAGCTTTCTCTATCTTTTATTTCATACAATTTACATTGCATATGCACATACACACATGAGAGAAAAATAAGGAACTGCTGAGAATTGCCGAGTACCGGCAATTCTTTTTTCCTTCTTATTCCCCTCACCGAAAGCTTCTATAAAGTCAAGAATTACCCAACTAAAGTTGCTGTGTCTGACCTGGCACTTAGCTCTACAAGGTATCATATTCATAGCAACACTGTCAAAATCTATGACCTCAAACTTTTGTTTAAGTATTTTATACAGTTTTTTATATTGCATGTAAGAGTTTGACAGTATAATCATACCACAAGCAGTTCCTTGTTACAATATATTTAGTGTCACCTTGGAAAATATTTGGCTTTATGGTATTTTATTAGAAAAGATCCGATATTTTTCAGGTGACAGATAGCTATAAGCTTACTTTTTCATAAATCTTAATTAATTTGAGCCACATATTGTTATTTAAAATCAGTTTTGTCTACATAAATTGAGCCACGTAATGTTATTTCTTTTCCAAAATATTTGTTTCTTAATAAGTGAAAAAAACCTCATAACTCAAAAACTATAGTTAAAAAAAAAACATTACATTTTTAATTTCTATACTCGTATGTATATATGTTTACAAAATAGCTCCTAAAAGTTTAAATGAGTTTATGGAACACTACAAAGGATAGTATTGTTAACAAATTTGCATTGTTGGCTCGAAATAATTATGTGTATATATTCAATTATGACGTCGTTTGAGTAAATCAGTGATATCTAGTAAATTTGTACAACAAAAGTTGTTATATAATTAGTTTAAAATTTTTATGAATTTAGATGAAAAATAGTGAGGAAGGTATTTGTCTAAAAGCGTAATTTTTAAACAATATTTTGACATGTGATATCTTAACAAATTAAAATACCATATGTATGCAAAAAAAAGCACATATGTCGGCTACAGCCGGCTTTTAGCCGCCGCCGACCTTCTTTTTGCCCAGCCGCCGCCGCCGACAACTATGCGACGAATTGAACCTCTGTACCAGATGCCACGTTTTTTTGTGGAGAGTTTCAGCTTTAACGCTTACTAGAGGGGCCAAATAAACTACACAAACTGTAGTTTCCATAATAAAAGTACTCTTTTACGCCATTCTAAACATTATTACAAAAAAAATTTTTTTCTTGACTTACTGTGCAAAAATTTCATTGAAATGACAAAATTTACACACACATTCACAATGATTGCACGAAAATCAACAATTTTTTTATTTTCGTGCAAACATGCTTCAAATATTTGTACAAACTAGCACACACCTCAGAAACAAACAAAAATGTTTGCACGAACCTAAAATTTTGACATGTTTGGCAAGAAGATTGTGCGGTTTAATTGGCCCTTAAGCGTCTGTCAAAAAAGTAGAATCAGAGCAATTGTATGAGACAAGTTACACATCACAAAGCAAAGGACGCATAGACGCATAAAAGATTTACTTTCTACTTTTGCACGCGTCATAAGCGTAATAAAAACTTTCAGTTGTTTTTGATAGACGCAGATCACAATTCATTTTATTTTTTCAAAACTCGTCAATAATTTTTGTGCCGTGGACTGTTATTTTATGTTTTTGTGTTATAAAAATTGTTTATATTTACAAAATACTTCAAACATAACAAAAAACATTTGCATCTGTTGTATTTGTAAAACTATTGTTTTAATAGATTTCTTCAAAAGCAGTAAGAAAAATTTCCTGAGTTTAGACGGTTTACCGTCTCTTAACCCAGCCCTAATTACTTTAATGAATTTTTATGTAGCCTATTCCGTCAAGAGGCTTCACTGTACACTATGTTGAAAATTTTTTAAAATTGGACCAGAGATTACCTTGTGCATACATACAAACTTACAACCAAACAAAAAATATAACAAACTTATTCAAAACAATATGTTAAAAATCATATAAAATGTATCCTCTTATATCCTTTTGTAGCCTAATTACATAAATTGAAGCTGTAAACAAACGACATCCGTCAAGTTTAAAATTAAACCTTTCTAATTTGCTTTATTTTCCCTAAGTATTTTATTGGTCTTTTGTATAAATATACAATATTTTTGGCGCAGCTGACAATACAACGGTTAGCCGATAAAATCGCGCCGCAAATGGCTAAGCGGCCTCCACCGATAAATTTTGCCTTTTCAGCCGCCGCCGACAAAATACCCACGGCTCGCATCTCTATCGGATCATATAAACCAAGGTGCATTATCGTATACACGGTGGCAGCACTACGGCATGTGACGTCAAATGTATTGTTTACATATTTGAAAGTGAATTTAGTGTTTTATTCTGAATTAAACATATACAGATTAATGTGTGAACATAAAAATAATTCAAATAAGTATAATTTATAATTTTGAAAAGGTATATTCATAGTTTATAATTGTGAAAATAGTTACAAATATTTTTGATAAACATAGCTTACCTGCTTTTGTTGTATTGTTGTAATTTTGCTCTAGTGCTGCCACCGTGTATACGTTAATGCACCTTGATATAAACTTTATGTTGAATTATTCTTAACACTATGTCCAATAACTTCTTTTCACCATTTAATTGCAACATTTGTTTATTGTTCGGTACTTACGGAGAACCAACCAACAAACATTTCCAGCAAGTGTTAACCTGCAGTGGTTGCCAATTAATAAAATATTGCAACAGGCAACATCAAAAACTCGACTGGCTATTGCATCAAGAATTTTGTCAGGCTGTGCAAAAAATAAAAGAAAAATTTAAATTAACTCATCCATTTTATATATCCGGAGTTCCAAAAAACGGACTGGATATAGAAAAAGCCGTTATACAATTTAAATATTTGCTGAAAGGTATTTTGGGTAGGAGATTGAAACATGAAGAAGAAGAGCTTAGTTCTTTTCCAGTTTTTTGTGGACAATGCTTTAAAATGAAAGGTCTAAAATACGGTTGTACAAAATGCAGTGGCCAGGCTTATTGTTCTGAACAGCATAAAGAAGTACACAGAGAAAAGCATGAGCAAGTTTGCAGACTTTTGGAATTATACTACTGCCCTTATAAAGTACTACCCTCAGAAACGGAATTTTGTGTACAGTTCGGTAACAGAGTAAACGATTTATATAAGAAGGACTTATATGAATGTATAGAAAATATATTTGCTCTGAAACTTCCCTCTAATCCCTGCGATAATTTTGAAAGTTACCAAATGTTTTCATGGGCGGCGGACTTCAGTTGTATAATGACTGTTTGCTATGCGATGGAACTTTTACAATATCAAAAATTCAAGACTTCAAAGTTCAATTTATTCATATTGGGAGCCAGCATAGAAGTAGAATTATGGTTTCGTGAAGTTCATTGCAAGTTGTTTTTTTTACAAAACCCCCAAGTCGAGGAGTTAGAACTAGATTTTATAGGACCTGAAATTGTGGAACTGAATTACAAAGAGCTTGGATTTACATTTCTTGTAAGTTGTGCTTTATTTAGAACAAAATTAAAATTTTTACAGAAACGTTTTGTTTTTAGGGTTGCAAACGATTGGTTAAATTCAACACATATAGAGGTCTTTTTCAGAATTACTGCAAAAGTTTCAAGAAAAGACCCTGCCTAATAGTGGCCTTTAACTGTGGCTTTTCGGAATTTTCTCAGTCCTGTAATATAACACCGAATATGACCAATCCAGGAGCTTTAGAGCCTGGATTGGGGAAACATGTAAATGCCAACGACACTTGGTTCGGGGGGCTTGTTGAAATATTAAAAACGTTTAATACCCCCATTGTGTTCACTTCATTTACCAAACAAGAATCTGCATTTGATTTTGCTGCACTTCAAAATGTCGCCAATAAGAAACAACTAAAAATTCATATCGAACATATTTTTAAGGCCATGAAAAACTCCTTCCATGATATTCGTCCTTTAAGGCAATGGTATTCCATTGAGCAGGAACAATTTTACTTTCGTAATGGTTATATTCAAGCAATACGTACTAGCTTAGAAAAGTAAGCTCATGTTTAAGTTCAAGCACAGATAATTTGGTCATGATTTGGTCTTATCATTTTCTTTTTTTTTTTAATTTTTTATTGTATTTTCCTTATGTTTTCTAAAATTTCATTATTCTATGTTTATATCAGAAAATGCTACAAAAAGTAAACTAATTTGATTCTAACATTCTAAAATTTGTTTTGTTCTTTCCGTTTCGTCATTGATAGGCTTAAGTCAAACATCCACAAAAACTACTAATTTTTTCCCCACCTGAATCCATTGTCCTAGTTCCAGTACAGATATTAGTCGTCTCCTGACTACTAGTCCAAGATAAAAAAGTTTGAGACAGTGAGAAATATCGTATGTACATGTTGTATAAAAAAAAGACTGCCAGATATATAGCCCATAAAATGTTTTAGTCAGTTTTGTAATGATATGAACTCTCGTATGCATGAGTATCACTTCATTAGCAGTATAAAACATATTCCAAAGAACCAACTGTTATTGAATGCTGTCGATAGTCTCTATCTATAGCTTGGATCTATGTAATATCGAAAGTCTCTCAAAAAATAGATACCCAGCAGTTCACAAGTTACTACAATTTGCAAAGCATCCGATTGTAAGCGATTGTGTCAACAGAAAAAATCAAAATAAACACCCCAGTGAACTTTTTGTCACATACATCTTCTATCTGAGAGCATTGACAATGTAAAAACTATATTATTAGCATTCCTTTTCTTCTTTGCTTCTTATGTACAGTTAATTTAACAAAATGAGTAGAAAAATACTAATCTGAATCGAATGCTAGTTGTCTGTTGTTCTTAACATGTTTATTTTGATTTTTTCTGTTGACACAATCGCTTACAATCGGATGCTTTGCAAATTGTAATAACATGTGGACTGCTGGGACGTTAAGCACAACAAACAACTAGCATCCGATTCAGATTAGTCTTTTTCCACTCATATTGTTAAACTAAATGTAGATAAGAAGAAAAGGAATGCTAATAATATAGTTTTGAACTTATCCAATCTTCGCTTACAATGTATACAGTCTTGGATGCATCTTACGGCCTAGGCCATCGCTGTGTAAAATCTAAGTAGGAATTGTATAGAGACTTCGGATGGGTCACGCTTACATTGTCAATGGTCTTAGATCTGCTTAGATCGAAGATGTATGTGACAAAAATTTCACTGGGTAGTTGCTATAGAAGACTCCATGATACAAAAAAAGGTAGCCGCTTCGCTACAACAATACAACCATAAAAAAAACAACAGGTATTTTGTTTGTGTAAAAAGGCGAATTCACACTTAAGCTGTCAAAAGTAGTTGATAACGAACATGTAAAAAATTTAAATGGCGCCGAAAAAGGTAAACAAAACTTGACAACGAAAGTGCCGCCATATTAACCGAATTCGCCTGAATTCGCCGATGCATCCACCTAATAATTAATTCGCCTTGCTAATAATTAAGTCGCCTTGATAAAGACATGTACCATGATACAAAAAACAAGGTAGCCGCTTCGCTACAACAATACAACAATAACAAAAACAACAGGTATTTTGTTTGTGTAAAAAGGCGAATTCACACTTAAGCTGTCAAAAGTAGTTGATAACGAACATGTAAAAAAATGTAAATGGCGCCGAAAAAGGTAAACAAAACTTGACAGCGAAAGTGCCGCCATAATAAACGAATTCGCCTGAATTCGCCGATGCATCCACCTAATAATGAATTCGCCTTGACATGTACAAAAATTTAAATGGCGCCGAAAAAGGTAAACAAAACTTGACAGAAAAAGTGCCGCCATATTAACTGAATTCGCCGATGCATCCACCTAATAATTAATTCGCCTTGATAACGAACATGTACAAAAATTTAAATGGCGCCGAAAAAGGTAAACAAAACTTGACAGAGAAAGTGCCGTCATATTAATCGAATTCGCCTGAATTCGCCGATGCACCTAATAATTAATTCTTTCATTTTCTTTCACGACAGAATTTGTTTGTTTTGTTACGCAAAACTGGGCACAAACGGAAGAGAACCAAGTTTTCAATGTTCTTATGTTAAAAATTTATTGTTAAAAATACATATTTGTACATTAATTGTTAGAGCACAACGTATAACAGAATTTTAATAAACATTTTATTAGATAAAAAAAATGTTGTATATTTTGAATTGGATATAAGTTGTTTACTCTACTAGAACAACTTTAGTTACCTTGCGAATCCAAAAGGTGGCATAATTTTTGACCACAGTAGCAACAAATGTAACAGACCCTTTATAATCAGCTGGAGCCAACCACTCGAATACAACACTATTAATAGGTTGTTTCTCCAAATGGACATGAGTTAAAGTATCCTTAAAAAAAATAAAATTAAATTTGTGAAATTCAATTTCTCATCATATCAATTAAACTTACCCCATCGGCAGAGCAGGTTAAAAGTTGAGATTTATTTGGCTCTACAATTTTGAAAGTTCCCACGGGTTGCTCCTCAGCATTTCGGGCTTGCAAAACATATCCCAAGAAATCATCTCCACTCAATGTTATAGTAATTTTTTCGCCCGGTTTTACTGAATCCTCTCCGGAAAAACTGTAAGGCGCATCAGAAGTTTGAGGATCAGCATGGTGACCAGGTGTTAAACCATTGGTACAAACTTCTTTCGGAGCTCCGGTGGGGTAACCAAAAACTGGTGAAGCCAAACAAAATGCGAGCAGAATAAAGCGAAACATCTTTTCCACTAATCACTTTAAATGATATTACAATACTAAAATTTCTATTTGAGCTTTCCCAATTTATAAGTAACGGTTAAGTAAGCGAACACAAATGCTTTAATAATTTTTTATTTTCCTACCGTTGTAGAATTATAAATTCTTAGAATTTCAGAGAGATAGCAAGTCGGGGATTTCCATAATATACATACATATGTATGTATGCATGTTATAATAATCAAGTAATTAAGGTGTAATAAATATTTATATGTCTTATTTGTAAATAATATTTTATGTTTATTATAAGGTTGTTTAACAAATTTTGCACAGAAATTTTTCAAATAAAAGTATAATAAACCTACAATATATTTTATAAATGTTTGTTATCACAAGACAGGTTTAATATGTAGTGAGTTTATAAAACCATACTTGTATGTATACCCTGCAAATAATTACTGTTAAAATATCTGTTCGTTTACCTAAACATTTTTACAAATTTTTATTGTGTTTTACTGCTTTTTACTAAATGGTGTTTGTTTAACCAAGTTGCAGCAAATGAAAACTCAAATATAGAAAGTAAAGTGGTAAAATACTGCAAAAATATCTTGTAGTAAAGTTTAAGGCTCTGATACACTATTCTACACGATCGTACGATTCATTCACAGGAAATAGTTTTAAAAAAAGTCACGAATGAGAGAGCGAACCTCGAACACAAGCCTTCGTGTGAACATGCTATTACTATTGTCTCGTTTATACGTGCGACTTATTTGCAAACATGATACAAAAAACAAGGTAGCCGCTTCGCTACAACAATACAACAATAATAAAAACAACAGGTATTTTGTTTGTGTAAAATGGCGAATTCACCTTAAGCTGTCAAAAGTAGTTGATAAAGAACATGTAAAAAATTTAAATGGCGCCGAAAAAGGTAAACAAAACTTGACAACGAAAGTGCCGCCATATTAACCGAATTTGCCTGAATTCGCCGATGCATCCACCTAATAATTAATTCGCCTTGTTTGCAAATATATTTAAATATATTACGTTCCAAGGCGAATTAATTATTAGGTGGATGCATCGGCGAATTCGGTTAATATGGCGGCACTTTCGTTGTCAAGTTTTGTTTACCTTTTTCGGCTCCATTTAAATTTTTTACATGTTCTTTATCAACTACTTTTGACAGCTTAAGTGTGAATTCGCCATTTTACACAAACAAAATACCTGTTGTTTTTATTATTGTTGTATTGTTGTAGCGAAGCGGCTACCTTGTTTTTTGTATCATGATTACGTTCTTATAAGAACGTATAATATTGCCGGATAGTTTTTTTTATTGCGAGTTGCTAACTCATGAAAGTTTGTCTTGAATAACGGTCTTATTTGCAAACAAGTAAGAGTGTAGTATATTCGGCTGGGCCGAATCTAAAATACCCTTCACGATAGTCACGAATATGTATAGTATATTAAAAATGTGACCTAAATATGCTCGGTTATATATGAACCGATATCGGATTTTTCTATTTTCTGTATTTTAGTAACCTTCTTTTATAACGAGAATTGCTTTCCAGCAAAAAAAAAAAAAAAATTTTTAATGGAAAAATCGGTTCAGGCTATATCTCGGGTATATATGGACCGATATCGAAAATTTTAATTTTCCATATTTATATAACCTTATATCATTACCAGAACTGCTTTTGAGCACAACAAATTGTTTAAGTTCGCTTACGCGATATTTTCATGAAAAACCCGATTTAGGCTATATCTCGGGTATATATAGACCGATATCAGAAATTTTAATTTTCTCTATTTTCGTAACCTTCTTTTATAACAAGAACTGCTTTTCAGTAAAAAAAAATGTTATTGGAAAAATCGGTTCAGGCTATATCTCGAGTATATATGGACCGATATCGGATTTTTTCTTTTTCCATATTTATATAACCTTATTTCATTACCAGAACTGCTTTTGAGCACAAAAAAGTTGTTTACTCGGCATTTTCATCAAAAAACCTGTTAAGCTATATATCGGGTATATATGGACCGATATCGGAAATTTTAATTTTCCATATTTATATAACCTTATTTTATTACCAGAACTGCTTTAAGGTGAAAAAAGTTGTTTAAGTTCGCTTACGCGGCATTTTCATGAAAACCACGGTTTAGGCTATATCTCTGGTATATATGGACCGATATCGGAAATTTTCATTTTCCATATTTATATAACCTCATCTTATTACCAGAACTGTTTTAAGCAAAAAAAAGTTGTTTAAGTTCGCTTACGCGACATTTTCATGAAAAACCCGGTTTGCGCTATATCTCGGGTATATATGGACCGATATCGGAAATTTTCATTTTTCATACCTATATAACCTTATTTCATTACCAGAACTGCTTTAAGGTAAAAAATTTGTTTAAGTTCGCTTACGCGACATTTTCATGAAAAACCCGGTTTGGGCTATATCTCGGGTATATATGGACCGATATCGGAAATTTTCATTTTCCATATTTATATAACCTTATTTAATTACCAGAACTGCTTTAAGGCGAAAAAATTGTTTAAGTTCGCTTACGCGGCATTTTCATGAAAACCCCGGTTTAGGCTATATCTCGGGTATATATGGACCGACATCGGAAATTTTTATCTTCCATATTTATATAAACTGATCTTATTACCAGAACTGTTTTTAATCAAAAAAAAGCTGTTAAAGTTCGCTTACGCGACATTTTCATGAAAAACCCGGTTTGGGCTATATCTCGGGTATATATAGACCGATATCGAAAATTTTCATTTTCCATACTTATACAACCTTATTTTATTACCAAAACTACTTTTAAGCAAAAAAAGTTGTTTAAGTTCGCTTACGCGGCAATTTCATGAAAACCCCGTTCCAGGCTATATCTGCGGTATATATGAACCGATATCGGAAATTTTCATTTTTCATATTTATATAACCTTATTTTGTTACCAGAATCGCTTTTAAGCAAAAAAAGTTGTTTAATTTCGCTGACGCGGCATTTTCATGAAAAACCCGTTCTAGGCTATATCTCGGGTATATATGGACCGATATCGGAAATTTTCATTTTTCATATATATGTAACCTAATTTCATTACCAGAACTGCTTTTGAGCACAAAAAAGTTGTTTAAGTTCGCTTACGCGGCATTTTCATGAAAAACCTGGTTTGGGCTATATCTCGGGTATATATGGACCGATATCGAAAATTTTCATTTTTCATATTTATATGACCCTATTTCATTACCAGAACTGCTTTTGAGCACAAAAAAGTTATTTAAGTTCGCTTACGCGACATTTTCATGAAAACCCCGATTTGGGCTATATCTCGGGTATATATGGACCGATATCGAAAATTTTCATTTTTCATATTTATATGACCCTATTTCATTACCAGAACTGCTTTTGAGCACAAAAAAGTTGTTTAAGTTCGCTTACGCGACATTTTCATGAAAACCCCGATTTGGGCTATATCTCGGGTATATATGGACCGATATCGAAAATTTTAATTTTTCATATTTATGTATATGACCCTTTTTCATTACCAGAACTGCTTTTGAGCACAAAAAAGTTGTTTAAGTTCGCTTTCGCGACATTTTCATGAAAAACCCGGTCTAGGCTATATCTCGGGTATATATGGACCGATATCGGAAATTTTCATTTTCCATATTTATGTAACCTAATTTCATTACCAGAGCTGCTTTTGAGCACAAAAAAGTTGTTTAAGTTCGCTTACGCGACATTTTCATGAAAAACCCGGATTGGGCTATATCTTGGGTATATATGGACCGATATCGGAAATTTTCATTTTCCATATTTATATGACCCTATTTTATTACCAGAACTGCTTTTGAGCACAAAAAAGTTGTTTAAGTTCGCTTACGCGACATTTTCATGAAAAACCCGGATTGGGCTATATCTCGGGTATATATGGACCGATATCGGAAATTTTCATTTTCCATGTTTATGTAACCTAATTTTATTACCAGAACTGCTTTTGAGCAAAAAAAAGTTATTTAGCTTCGCCTATGCGACATTTTCATTAAAAATCCGATTTGGGCTATATCTCGGGTATATATGGACCGATATCTGAAAAAAAAAATTTTTGCCTTTTAGTCACCATGCTTAACAAGTGTGTGAAGTTTGAAGCAAAACGAACAACTTTTGTTTTCAAAAATTTTCATACAAAACTGCAAAAAAAATTGCTTTTTTCGGAATTTTGAATATATCTCAGCTATACGTGGACCGATATTACTGAATTTCAATAGCAAACCCATGAATCGATGGGGTAAAAGAATGGTGAAAGAAAAAAGTTTCTAAGTCTAATGGTTTTCTCAGAAACGGTATTTCAACAGCGGACAGACGGACAGACGGACATCGCTTAATCGACTTTTCCATTAATTCTGATTCAGAATATATATACTTTATAGGGTCGCAAAAAAAAAACTGTAGAAATTACAAACGGAATCACAAACTTATATATACCCTTAACATTTTTGTGAAGGGTATAATAAAGTATGACATATTGCCACCTTCTTTATAACTTTCAATTTTATTTTAAACATTAGGCACTATTGTAAATGTCAACAATAATAAAAATAAAATAATTGTGAATGAAAGTTCATTATATTCTGTGAAAAACTTTATTTGAATAATTGTTTTTACTTTAGAATTCGTGTTTTTTCCAAACTTTAACAAGTTATATTTTTATAATTATACAACAGTGCGATGTTACCGCACTGTTGTGTTTTACTATTTCCCTTTGAACCTTCTTCGGCTGTATAAACTGTGAGTTAGCTATTTGCAAATAGTTGTTATTCGCAAATAACTTGTACGTGTAAACGACACATATGTATATAAAGGCACCCATGGACGATATGTTTTTACGTCTGGTCTTTAAATATGTAGTTCCTCATGTATTTTTTCATGTCTGTTAAAATTACAATTTTTACAGACGGTTTGTAAAATTTGCTCACAAACGTACGTGAACATTTACGTCTGACATTGTCTATGCTTTTTTCATTATAATAAATATTTTTTCCTGTGTTCTTTGATCAAGAGTTATTGATCGCGGCAATTATTGTTATAATTAAAATATAAAAAAATTTCTTGGCTTTAGCCAGGATTGAACTTTAGGTAGACGAATGATACCATCATATAATATTAGAAATTATAAAAAATAATTATTTAAATCATATTAAAATATTAATTCGTTAAAGTTTTCTCAACCCGACTAATTATACCACTCGAAGTAAACCGCCGCTGAATTGTTCGCAAGGCATAGGATTCTAATTTCAGAGGTTTAAACATAACCAAATAGAACACACTCTATTTGAAATTTTGTCAGACGACTTTACTCATGTTTTTTACAAACGCAATGTTTTTGAGGTAACAGACGTCATGTAGGCATTTTACATTGTGAAAATTGACATTTACATTGTTAAAAACATATCAGCATGTTGCCAGATCTTAGACTTAATGTAACATCTGACAACCGTATACATAGCTTTACAATATTATAAGATCTGGCAACAAGCTGACAATGTAGTGACAATGAAAAATTGTCCCGCAGAAGTAAATTGTGTGTTCAGACGATCGTTAACTGCTGTCCACACCTGACACGAGAACACCAACAGGAACAGCAAAATACTGTTACTGTCAGTTGTAGACTGCAAATGTTAATTTTTTCTTGCCGTCTTGACACGGCTGTTAAGACGTCTGTTTTAAAAGCTCTGTCTTAACAGAAAATGACATTTTAATATGGAAAAAGTAAAAAAGCTTTAAATTAAGAGAAATTGCCAAAAAAAAAGTTCAAATTCTTATTTTAGATTATAAATTTTGCAATAAAAACATATTTTTTTCTACAAACTATAAACAAGGGCATAAAAAGGGATGATGTGCTTTTGTTGACGGAGTTAAAATAATGAAAAATCAAGACATACGGGTACTCCACCATATCGAGCCGTCAAAGGTATGTTTTAACAGTATGTCTTAACAGTGTTTCATGTCTAATGTAGACGGGCTGTAAGAAAATCTTACAATTTCATTGCCAGACTATGATCTAACAAATAATTCATCTGACAACAAAAATTCTCAGTTCACACGGTTGTCAGATTGTTAGATGGAAAAAATTGCCAGACATGTTGTAAGGCAATGGTTTTTCTGACAACGTTGTAAGTTAAAAATTGGCAGTTCACACGATAGTAATACATTTTCAGACAATTTTACTGGCAATATTGTAAGATCTGACAACCGTGTGTACGTAGCTTTAAAGTGTACATTATCATTTACTTGGGAGTTGAAATAGCAAATTTTTTGTGATTGCGTCTTTAGCACACCAATTTTCTGACTTCAAATCATAATCACATATTTTTGGAAAACATGCGTTTCAGCACATGTCTGTTTATGTTTATTATAAGCTTATTTCACAAATTTAGTCTAATCAGGCCGTATACATGTATATGTTTAATCAACATCACTAAAAGTGATAACAAAACGTGTAAAACTATATGACGTATGTATATGATAAGTGCTTTCTTATCATAAAATTGAATTTGTTCAGGAAGAAACGAGCAACGTGAGGTATACTTACCAAATAAATCTCGTTAGTTCCATAAAGACGGGAATAATTAGACTCTTTTTTTTACTATATTAGATTGTTATTACCTAGATCAGTAGACCCCCACAAACATAACAGTATGTTAATGTACAAGTACGCATTGCGTGAAAATCACTGATCTTGTTGGTTGAAAGTAGCGTCCTTTTGGCAATCAAATCTTCACGAACATTTATAAAACTTTGTTTCGCTTTTCTATTAAAAATAGTCTCACAGTTCAGTAAATAGTGGATATCGTCTCTTATTTTATATTGAGAAGAAAGTTAAACTAAACCAACTAAATATTTAAATTTGTATTTAAATTTTCTTTACATAAAATGTTTGCTCAACAATTCAAAGTTCTAACAAAAAAACCAGATTTCTAATTGCAGAAAAATTACATTTCTCCAGTGCCTTTGTAAATATATCAGCCAGTCAAATTTCGAAGCAATATGTTTTATTTTCAAATGGTGTTTAATATCAATATGCTTTGATCTTTTGTTTTCTGAGTTTTTAGCCATAGCAATGGATCCCGCATTATCTTCATATAACAAAAAAGGTTGCTCGGATGTTGTAACTTGCATATCACTTAACACTCCATTCAACCATAAGCCTTCTCAAGTAGCCAAACTTAATGCAAAGTATTCTGCTTCGCTTGATGAAGTAGCCACGGTTGTCTGTTTCCTACTACACCAAGATACTGGGCAGCCATATACGTACATAATAAACGTACCCACTTATTGATTTACGGTCATCCACGCTGGAAGCCCAATCTGCATCTACATAGCCAACCAAAACTTCATCAGATTCATTGCATCTCTCAAATTTACATTTTCGGTGCGCTTTTTAAATATCTGTGGCACTAAATCAAATTCAATTCAATTTTTGGTTTCAATGTAAGAAAAAAGTTTATTCAAGAGGCAAAATTTTTTACGTTTCATTTGCAAAGCACAATCAGAACAAACGCAACTTATTATATGCACAAAGTAAAACAATCTTGCTGTATTATACATATTCCCGAAAGAAAAATAAATATTTCGTTTTATAAAATATGCCGCTTTCAGAGAGTGTTTTGCTATTAAACGATCAAGCCGAGTTTGAAATTAACAAATTATTAAATAAATTTTAAAGTTGTTCTCAAACGTTTGCATTAAATATTGATTATGGCAAACTTCCATTCATATATTATAATTCTGTGCAAATTTTTGTATATTTCAATAAATTCTTTTAAAGACACCGCTTACGAAAACGCAAATGAAATGTGCACTGTGTTTGATAGAATTGTTATTAATTAAATTTGAAAGCTTGTAGTACGGTTTTGTAATTTTTAATGATCCAATAAATTCTTTCGACAATAATAGTTGTATAATCCTGCAATATAATTTTGACGGCGGTAAGCAGCTGTATTTGTGTGTCTCTAATAATAGGCAGAAAAAGTAACAGCTGATTTCGACAGCAAATATAATTAAATGATATTGCCTAAAACTAAATATAATAAAATATTGTTATAATTATTGTAACGGTAACATTATCTTAATAAAACTAACGGAGTCGTACTAGGGCTCAAGTTTGACAAACACAAATTCTAGCTATTGAACGAATTTGACATACACAGTTTGATTGTATAATAGTCGCTTAAAAGGCTGTTTCGTTATGGCGTTTTTAATACATGCTTTTTAAAAATGAAAGGAAAAAATTCAAAAGCCGGTGTGTTTTTATTAAAATGACGCGCTTTTCCTCCAGTTTGGTGCGTTTTGAAAGTTGACAACAGCGTTGTCAACTTTGAAATTTCAAAACGCACCAAAATGGGGGAAAAAGCGCGTTTTTTCAACGAAAACGCACCGAATTTTGAATTTTTTCCTTTCATTTTCCAAAACCAATTTTTTATTATAAAATTAAATTTTTATAGTAAAAACACAAACTGGGTGTGATATCATTGCCTGGTAGCATGCCATCAAATTCGTTCAACAGCTAGAATTCGTGTTTGTCAAACTTGGCCTCTAGCAATATATCATTTAATTATATTTGGTGTCAAACGAAATGCTGTTGCTTTTACAGCCTATTGTCAGCTGTTTACCGTTGTCAAAATTATTTTTTCAGGAGCATACAACCCTTACTGTCGCAAGAATTTACGATTATCGGATCAGTAAAAGTTACAGAATGACACTACAAACCTCCAAATTCAATCAATAGCAATTATATGAAACACAGCGTACATTTCATTTATGTTTTAAAAGAATTTATTGAAGTATACGAAAATTTGCTAGAAACATAACATATGAATGAAATTTACCATAATATATATTTAATGCAAACGTTTTAGAAAAATTTTCTCAATTTCTTAATTACCACAACCGTAATGAATTAAAGAGCCATCATAAAGGCGAACTTCACTGTTCAGAGACTGCTATTATTGCAATATTTGACAAACTTGGCTTGATCGTTTAGTAGCAAAACACTCTCTAAAAGCAGTAAATTTTATAATACGAAATGTTTCGTTTTCTTTCGACAGTGTGTATAATATACAAAAGCAAGATTGTCTTTAATGCAAACGTTTTAGAAAAATTTTCTCAATTTCTTAATTACCACAACCGTAATGAATTAAAGAGCCATCATAAAGGCGAACTTCACTGTTCAGAGACTGCTATTATTGCAATATTTGACAAACTTGGCTTGATCGTTTAGTAGCAAAACACTCTCTAAAAGCAGTAAATTTTATAATACGAAATGTTTCGTTTTCTTTCGACAGTGTGTATAATATACAAAAGCAAGATTGTCTTATTTTGTGCATATATATTCCACGCCAAATGAAACGTAAAAATTTTGGATACTCGGATAAACTTTTTTCTTACATCAAAACAAAAAGTTGAGTTGAATTTGATTGTGTGCCACTGAAATTTAAAAAACGCACCGAAAATTTTAAAAAAGCGCACCCCGCACCGGCTAAATAATTTTTCGCACATATAATTTTAAAAGGCACCAAAAAAGGTGCGAAACGCACCGAGTTGACAATGCTGGCCTGCTGTCTTGAATGTGTTACAACAAGCTGCCCACTCCTATGCGCTTGATGCTCAATTGTTTTTGTAAAAGCGCTTAGTTATAGCGCTGTGCTCTTTACTACACAAATACTGCGCTCAGCACTAGCAATGAAAAATACACAAACTTGGTCTAATATATTTTTTTGTCGTTCTTCACTGCACACACACAAGAGCAAAGCAACAACACTTTCGCATATTTTGCTGGTAAAAATTGACGACAGCGATTATCAGTGTAAATTTTGTTTTTGTAAATGTTTTGCTTTTTACAACAAAAACTATTGCATAAATGAAATAGTTTTTCCTTAAATGTATTGGTGTTTACTCTTCCATATAGAACTTTTGGGCGCCACTGTATTAAAGTATCATAATAGACATTGCCGCTTCAAACCACCCTATTTGTAGACATTCTATGTTTGTGCGCATTGCAATTTCTATATTGTGGATTTTCTTCAGTAATTCTTAATTAGTTTATTTTAATTTCAATATATAGAGACATTTATTTTCAGTTATTGTCACTCTGGCTTCTCTTCAGTTGTCGAATAAATCTTTCGCCTTTTACTAAAGATTTCCGTGGAGAGGAGCACTCTAATGAGTCTATATTGAATTTTTTGCCAAGCCTATTTTCCGTTTGGAATATGGGCGACTAATAATATATTTATCTTAGTGGGAAGAGTTTACTTAGTCGTTTGTTTACAGGTAGAAGTAACAAAATATTTTCTGATTGCGACTTCCAGCACAGCATGACCAGCGTTGTCAACTCGGTGCGTTTCGCATCGTTTTTGGTGCTTTTTAAAAATATTTGTGCGAAAAATTCTTTAGTCGGTGCGTGGTGCGCTTTTTTAAAATTTTCGGTGGCACCAAATCAAATTTAACCAAAGTTTTTACATTTCCTTTTGCAACCAGCGCACAATCAGAACGCGGAATTATTATGTGGAAAACGCACCATATTATATGCACAAAGTAACATAATCTTGCTGTTGTATATTAAACATATGTATTTTAATTTGAATTGTTATTTGTTGTTGAGCTAGTGGTCTTCTTGTTTGGTAAGAATTACGGTTTATATATTTCAATATTTCGACACTCCGTTGTGTGTCTTCTTCAGGAAAATTTTTGTTTTTTGAAAAATTGTGTATACAAAATAATAAATTTGAAAACTCATATTAAAATAACAAAAATAAAATATTCAACTACATTAACATTTACAATGAAGAAACATATTTTACATTATTATAACATTAAACATATTGTATAATACTTTTTAAAAAGAAATGAAAAAGAAACATTTCGTTTTATAAAGTTTGCTACATTTTGAGCGTGTTTTGCTATTAAACGATCAAACCATGTTTGTCAAATATTACAATAAGTGCTGACACTGTTTTGGTAATTGATAAATTACCAAACTCTTAATTAAATTATAAAAATTTTCCAAAACGTTTGATCATGGTTAATACTTAATATTTTATTTGCAAATTTTCGTATATTTCAAAAAATTCTTTAAAAGACACCCACTCAAGCTAATTGATTTCCACTGTTCGTTTACGAAAACAGAAATGAAATTTACACCGTGTTTGATAGAGTTGCAGCTGTAGTTTTATGGAACTCTGGCCTACAGCGACTATAATTAAATAATATTGCAGAATAATAATTTTTATAAAATATCGTCATAATTGTTATTCAGATACCATTATCTTAACAAAAGTAATAGAATCGTATTAAAGGCCAAGTTTGACAAGCCTCAATTCAAACTATTGAGTGAATTTGATGGCATGTCATCAGGCGGTGCTATCAGACACAGTTTGACTACTTCATTATCGTGTTTTTGACATAAAAATATGATACTTTTTTCTATTTTTTATAATATAAAATGGGTTTTTAAAAATTAAAAAAAAAATCAAAATTCGGTGCGTTTTTGTTGAAATAATGCGCTTTTCCCCCATTTCGGTGCGTTTTGAAATTTCAAAGTTGACAACGCTGTTTATTTGTTAAGCCCCAAGGTATATTAACGTCTACACGGTGGCAGCACTAGATTAAAATTACAACCATACAACCAAGGTGCATTAACGTATACACGGTGGCAGCACTACGGCATGTAACAATTTTTTGCTACTGGCAATATAGTAAGCTATTTACGTCAAATGTATTGTTTACATTTTTGAAAGTGAATTTAGTGTTTTATTCTGAATTAAACATATACAAATTATTTTGTGATCATATAAATAATTCAAACAAATATAATTTATAATTATGAAAAGGTACATTCATAGTTTTTAATTGTGAAAATAGTTACAAATATTTTTGATAAACATAGCTACCAGATGTCTGTTTTCGTTGTATTGTTGTAATTTTGCTCTAGTGCTGCCACCGTGTATACGTTATGCACCTTGCATACAACAAAAACAGGCATCTGGTAAGCTATGTTTATCAAAAATATTTGTAACTTTTTCCACAATTATAAACTGTGAATGTACCTTTTCATAATTGTACATTATTCTTATTTGAATTAGTTTTATGTTCACAAAATAATTTTTATACGTTTTATTCAGAATAAAACACTAAATTCACTTTCAAAAAAAAAAAAATGTAAACAATACATTTGACGTAAATAGCTTACTGTATTGCCAGTATCAAAAAATTGTCACATGCCGTAGCACTGCCACCATGTAGATGTTAATGCACCTTGGTTAAGCCCCAAAATGGATGTTATATTTCGTTATAGCCCCATTAACCAAGTTTTCAAGCCATTTTCTAATACAGTATATCATGAATAGTCTCATTTCTGACATGTTATGATGCAGCTGATATGCCAAAGTAGTTTAGCAAAAATTAGTTAAAGCAATTATTTCTTGAGATGACAAGATTTCTCTACTGACAGAAAGACAATATAACCTCTATATAAAAACCACTACACAGTTTTAAACAAAGAGACTAGGGTGAAACTATGTTTATCATATTGTTCACAACAGATTTATAACGAATACATGTTGCATGACCTAATCATACGTAACCAAAATATCATCTACATCGTCAGCAACTTTTTCGTCAACGTTTATGTGGTCAATTGGGAAAGTAAACACATACTGTAAAATATTGTAGTTGTGCTGACTAGAGATGATATCGTGAGCATACTGAATTGAACTTAATTGTATATGTCCGCGTATGAAAATTAACACTAAAAGATATAAACACATGTACGAATACATTTATAGCATTTCGACCATTCAGATAAAAAATTATTTTTTAAATTTATAATTAGTAGAGTAAGTCAAAGAGCTTATTTTGTAATTTCGAATGAAAATTAAATTAAAACACTTTATTATAATATAGTTGTCGTTGTTTTCTATACCTACATTTGTACTATTAAAAAATCATATACATATAAAAGTTTCGTTGCTAATGGCGGTGCAAAATTTAAAATTTTTGTATAAAAGAACAATTTTTTTTAAAAGAATTTCAAATATCGTTTTAGTCAAGGCAGCTTTATACAGGTAGTGGCAGAATTACAATAAGTACAACACCAACACACATCAACATGTATTTTGTTGGTAGAATTTACGAATAGTTGTCAAAATCCCAAAATATAGTTGTCAAAATTTTTACAACTATTCGTAAATTCTACCAACAAAATACATGTTGATGTTTGTTGGTGTTGTATTTATTGTAATTCTGCTACTAGCTGTATAAAGCTGCCTTGGTTTTAGTTTTTCATTCAAATTTTAGTGTTGAGTCGTAGCTTACAAAGTTACGTTCAAAGTCTGAGTGTTGCAAGGGCTTATAATAATATTTTTTTTTAATGGAAGGAAAGTAAAAAAGAAAACAATTTGTAGGATATACATACATACTTTTATATATATTATGCAATCTTAATTTTAACACCACCGTAAACACGCGTGACACGCTATTATCACGTGTCTATCTCCAGCTAAACAAACTTAAAAATGGGGTTGAAAAGTATTATTATATGTATATGCATGCATGTATGTGCGCGGACATGATATGAATACCATCACATTCGCTTCATGTGTTTAAGTAAAATCGTAATAATTCTCAATTGATTAAGATTAATTAGTGCATAAATAATAAAGTTAATGCACGTACAGGTTATCGCTTCTCGGCCTTATGGCTAAGATCAAAGTGTAGTATCTGTTCTTATCAGCTTAACATCTGATAGATCCTCCATCGGAGGACAACAAATGTTAAACTGATTTTTGGGAATAGGCGGGGTGTTTAGGGGCTTGCTCCACCTCTGCCACGGGTTGGCCCGGTATTGCAGTACCGCCGGGATATCGGCCCAAATAATCAAATGAATTTTGCTAATGGACGTTACCAATGTAATGCCTTCGCGGTGTTTTAGTCGCTAAAAGCCGTATAACACGCTAGGATCTACGGGTTTCAATTTTCTACGCTTTTCTTGTGTGCGCGAAAAGCGTGGCAAGTTGTTCAAATTTGTAGCATTAAACAAAGGTGAAAGTATTGAAATTGGATAGTGAAATTGCGAAGGTTATCGATCTAATTGAATTTGTGCATTTAATTTTATGTGCATGCGTGCTTATAAAAGGCAAACGAAATAAACAGTGATGATATTGGATTGGGTACGTCCTTGTTTTTGGAACGAATTAATGATGAAACAGAATACGTCCGCAACTTCAAGCAAAATCGACTCTCAGAGAAAACAGGCACATAATTGAAACGACGGCTGTAACTTCACAAACTGTCATTTAATCTTCTTTTTTGTTAGGTAAAAAAAGCTTTTTCTTTTATTTTAATTTTTCCTCACAGTAAAGCTTTTGAAGCTTTGGTTTTGTTTACAAAATGTATGAAATTTACTAAAAGTGTGGTAATATTGTTGAAAGCTTTTTTGCTTCAAAGTGAGAGCATAAGAAAAATCGCTGCCAAAATAAAATAGATTCTATTTTACGACCGCATTCTCTGGCGTTATTTTATGCCATATTGTATGGAGAAAAACGTCATGCCCTAGTTCTGTTTCATCATTTATGAGTGGGTTTTTTGTCGCAACGTTCCAAAAATTAAAAATAAGTGATCCGGAACAATTTCGTATAGCAACAAAAGTGTCCCCAGAAGTATTCGACTGTTTGTTTACCCTTCTTAATGCCATGCCTAAACCAGAGCGGCAAGCGGAACGTTTTTTTCCGCTGAGCTTTAACGCTGAAACGCCCTAAGCAAATGCGACAACGTTATGGCAAAACGATAAAAACAGGGTTATCAAACAAATAAATAAAACAACCCTGATTATCTTAACAGCTGGACGGACGGCTTTATTGTTTGTGTTTTTTTTTTTATTATATTAAAATAAAATAATTAAAGTTTTAAAAATGAGTTATTTAGATAAGTTGAAAATGGTTTCTACCTCTACGAGTATTTTCCAATAAGAAATACAAATAATTTTTATTTGCTTATTTATTTTCCTTTCTTATATATTTTCTTCACTCTTTTGTTTACAATTATTTTCTTTCGCAACTTACTTCACTGTGAAACGCATTGTCAAAATTGGATTTTCCAATTGCAAAGCGTTGCCGCGGCGTTGTTTCGGTATGCTCCATACAAAATGTACGGACATGAGAACTTTTGACAGCTAAAAAACGCCTGCCGCTCTTGTTTTGGGATGGCTGTTAGGGACAACCTCGAGAAGAATTCAGCTAGAGCTATTCCAGCAGAATGTAGACTTTTTAACATTAATGTAAGCTGAAAATTATATATTATCTGCAATTTAAATTTTCTCCAGTCCTCTTATTTTAGTTATTACTAACATTTTATTTATTTAAAATAATATACGTTAATAAAATGCCATCC
The DNA here is from genome assembly GCA_914767995.1 of Thecocarcelia acutangulata. Classification (NCBI taxonomy): domain Eukaryota; kingdom Metazoa; phylum Arthropoda; class Insecta; order Diptera; family Tachinidae; genus Thecocarcelia; species Thecocarcelia acutangulata. Next base: position 18,423,711 of record OU612097.1, read on the forward strand.
ATGTACATCAGTGATGTGTAAAAAAACGAAACAATAAAAAAAGCTCGTTATTCATATTTTTTCCTACGCGTAAGCAAAAGGAATCAAAGTAAAACTTTTCTGACTCAGTATTGTTTGCTATTTAATTGAAAGACAAAATGGAGTTGACATTTATTTATTTGTTTTAAAGTCAATTTTCATAAAAAAAAACAATACAAGACATTTCTTTACATGACTACTATGTGAACAAAAACCCGTTTTTATCGCAGCACTATGATTCAGATGAGAATTACATATGGTGGCGTTGCCAATCACAAATTGAAAATTTCAATAAAATGATTTTTAGCTAAAATGCTGTTTATGAATACTAAAAAGTTGTTATAATGCTGATTAGTTTGTTTATGAATACGGCTGTTACATATAATTTAGCACTTTTTCGATAATTATAACTTTTTCCGCTTCGAAACGTACTTTTAAGTTCTTATTTACAAATAAGTCGTACGTATAAACGAGTTAATGGTCAACTAGGTTATCGTAAATTTCTCTTAGAGTATTCTTAAGATTTTATACTCTTATTATACTCCTATTATATTTTATATGCTTCTTTAGATGCGCAAAACCAAGAATCAATGTTACTTCCATGGAATAATGGAATGTTGTTAAAGAACTGTTAATTAACATATCTATGTATGTTAGCTTACATTTCATGTTTTCTTACATATTACTGTTAATTTTTACAGAATAGTGGTGAATTTTAATGCGCTAGAAAATTCAAAGTTTTCGACCAACATCAATTTTAGAAGCGTAATAAATGTTGTAGTGGATGGAAGATTCAGCGGAGTTTTGTTGGAAATTTCAAAAAAAAATTATTACTTAAGATCGAAAGTCGATGAATGAATGGTTTTTATTCTATTGACTAAGGCATCCAACGTTATTTATTGGCCTTAAAATTTATTCGCAAGTGTATTACATATTTACATAAATTTCAAATCGCAGAAAGCGGTTATAATGTCATATATAAGCATAAAAAATCCGCTCGTGGTTTTAACCAATATTGGCATACCTAACAGGCATGTTCTGAGAAACGCACATCGCTTAAATTTAGTGTGTTCGATTTGAAAACGACAAATAGGTGTTCTGCGAAACGTATAACGCAAGAAGTATGGTTTTTCGATTTGGTGTTCAGGAAAACGCATATTGCTGGCGACCTCAATGCGAGTTGAGTGACTGATTGAATTTGCTAAAACTGAACTTGCAAAAGACAATAAAATTATTCACAAGCAAAATTTTACACAATTAATTAACTTTCAATTAAAAAAGCTAAAATAAAAAATTTTTCTAATTGTTGTAAATTTTTTTAAATTTTATATCACTACCACATACATATATGTACATATAAGTACGTAAAACATTTGTATTTTTTCGGAAAAATCTCCGAAAAACCAGTAAAACGCGTGATTCTTAGAACACCTGAAAATCAATTAAGCGTTTTTCAAAAAGATTTGCATTTTCAGAACGCGCGTTTCTCGGAACATGGCTGTAAAGTAATCTATCGAAAAAAAGTCTTTCCTAAAAGTAATAAAAATCAAGCTAAAAGCAGAAGGCAGCTTAAACAATTTTTAATAATAGCTACTTTTAATTGCAGCTGTTCTTGCAATTAGAAATATAATTCTTATTTAAAAGGCATTTTATTTAAGGAAAAAGAATTTATTCATAATTCCAAATAATTTTTTTTATTCTTTTTAATTGTGTATACATACATACATATATATTCAAGAGATATTTTTTTGGGTAGGAAGGAAGTCTGGTTGCTTTTACACATTAAAGAGAGGGTTTTATTAAAACAAAAACGTTTCGTTAAAGTTAATGTTGCTTAAAATGTATTTGCTTTTCATAAATACCTTTTTATTTCATTGAAAAGGTACTTTCTTATCAGTGTTTGCTCAAATTTTTACATGATTATTTTGATTGTACGCTCATTTGGACAATTATACCATGTTCAGACGGTAATATGAAACGCTTGGTACGCTCTCTGAACCATTATTGCGAAAGTAGGTGAAAGTAGGTGTTCATACGGTTATTTTTGTTTCATACTGATGTTTATATATTTTGTGCAAACGTTTCACTAATTCTTTTTTATTAATTTTATTTAACAGCCTGTTCGACGATATCGAATGAAAATGTATGCGAAAGAAATCTAGTTACTCACATTCGAATCAATTTGGGTTTGTCTATGTCACTATTGTTCGTTCGCATGAACTTGTGTACTTTAATTGAATTTTGACACATTGTTCGCATAGAATAAAGTTAGAAAAACCCAAATCAGTTTTCTTTCGCCTAGAGTGCGAATGAACTTATCCTTTCGACATCGGCGAACTGGCTGTAAATCTTTATGTAAGTATCCAATTTTTATATATGTATTTCATGTGTTTGTTTTGATTTTGCACACATTAATTATCTATTTTTTCTTTGTTTATATTTTTTTAAGAGTTAGTTCAGATAAACCAGCGATAATTTATGATCAAATTTGGAGATAAATGTGATTTTTACATGGTTCGCTCTCAAAGTTTTGTCTTTGAGCTCGTCTCTTTTCCCTTGCCACCACCAAACGCAAGACTTTGCAAAGTAAACTTTCCGTGTGTGAAAGCGCTGATAGCTAGAAGACACCGAGTTATGATTTTAACCAATTTTTTAAAAAATTCAGATTCAATATTCTTCTACTGTCACAACTTCCAAACAACGCACATCCATTCAACAGGTGACAGACACCAGGTACGTTTTGGCAACTAATATTCTAGTATTCAAAGGAATAAAATATTGTGTGGAATACAACACACATTGATTATCTGCTGTTTTTGTTATTCGCTTACATTACAACATTTACAAACTAGCGATAATTTATTATCAAATTTGGAGATGATAGTAGTTTTTGCATGGTTCGCAACAAGATTCAAAATGAGCCAAGTTGGTTCGCTCATAAAATTTTGTATGGCGGATCATGTTGGTTCAATCAAGATTGGCCCACGAACCACGAATGAGAGAGCGAACCTGGAAAATAAGCCTTCGTGTGAACATGCCATAAAATTTTAACAGCTGACGTTTGACGGATCGCAATTCCAAAAAAAACTGTGCTTGTGCTGCCATCTAGCGCTAGGTAGCTTCATTATCAATCCGTCCTCGTATCTGAAAACACACTATACATTTATATTTTATGCTTTGACATAAAAATTTTCCATTTATAAAAAAGAATTAGCATACTTCTTGAAACTGAATTTTTTATGTCTTTAATTTTTAAATTTTAATTTAAAAATTTCATTCGTTGGTCTTACTTTGAACAGGAAGTCATAAAAAATGTTGCAAAATATGGTCAATATAAATATGTATTGCACAAAGAAAACTATATATTTTTCAGAAACATCAAAGCAAGTTTTGCTGAAAAAAAAATAATAAAATAAAATTTATTGGGAAAAGCGTAGGATGTTTTTCATATCCAGCTGAAAAAGCAATATTACACAAGTCTAGGCAAAACGCAAGATGCAGAAAATATTTCAAGTTGCAACTTATCTTTGGACGTTGTGTTTTTCCTGTTTTTTCATTTCTATTCAAATGCATTTGACTTGAGAAAGAAATTGCAACAACATTCAACTGCCATTTAAGGAAGATGGTCATAAACTTGAAAAAGAACATTGAGCAATGTACTTTAACGACTTTCAAATGTTCTTTGTAAAATCGCATTTTTTGGCTATTGAATGAAAAAAAAACAACATTTATCATTTATTGTGTAACATATTGATATGAAAAGTTGTTTTGAGCAAAGTTTTTACATACACTGCCTGTCACTTAAATAAGGAATCAAACCCAGAGAGGAAGCATTCAGTAATAAGTGTGTAAACAAAAACCCAGACACTGATATTCCATTCAAAAAGGCAAGTCTTCGTGTGCCAGGATACCTTAGACGTGAAAAAATTCTTCACGAACAGTGTCTTCATGCCAAGATCCTTACAGCTCTGCAGGGCAGTAAGACGTTTTGGTCTTTTATTCAGAACATAAAGAACAAAGCTAACCTGCTGGCTAAAATTTTTACAAGCAATTCCTACTTGCCGGAAAGCTGTGAGCCACTTCTTGAACTCGAATATCTGTAACTATGCCAAGAATATTTTTACGGGCTTGAGCAGTTAAAAGGTTTTTGGCCTACCTCGACATATAAAATACTCCTGGACCGGATGTCATTCCAGCACTTATCTTGTAGCAGTGTTCTTCTATGCTTGCGCATCCATTAACACTCCTTTTCAGCATACTTTACCATGTTGGTGAGTTTCCATCGTGTTGGAAGGTCGCTAATGTAGCGCCAAAAATTCTGAAAATTACCGCCCAATTGCAATTTGCTCTGCGCTTTCTAAAGTAATAGAAAGTATGTTTAACTACCACTCTCAGCATACTTTATCAAGCTGGTGAAATCCCATCGTGCTGGAAGGTTGCTAATATAGCGGCAATCCTCAAGAAGAGTGCTGCAAAAACTCTGCAAATATACCATCTTGTGACGTGGTAGTTGACCATGCATAAATTACTTTGTGATCGTCAACATGGATTTCGTAAGGGTCGCTCTACTGGCGATCTTTTGGCATATCTCTCGGAGAAATTATGCCACTCAATCCATCCTTTTGGTGAAAGTAAAGTGGTGGCTTTGCATATGTCCTAAGAGTTTGACAGAGTGTGGCATGAATCACTACTGGGAACACTTACTGCTTTTAGTGTCGTTGAGGACTTTTCTCGATTTAGAGACAATACCGCACTATACGAGTTTTTATAGATGGGGTCCCATCAAACAAGTGCAAGATTAATTCAGGCGTATCGCAAGGATTTGTTTTTTCTCCTATCCTATTTCTTATATTTCTCAACGACCTTCTACATCAAACTTTCAACCCTATCTCGGGTTCAATATCAATCCGCCCTCGTATATGCATTAAAAACCTAACAAAACTCCAAAATACCTTGTACTCGTAGTCTAAGTTGTGCTTTCCCAGATGCTGAAAAATAAAAGAAAGAGCAAAATATTTGTCATTTTTTAAGTGCAATGACAGCATAATTTTTTCCGAGTTGTTGCTGCAACTGAAATAAGACACTGACATGCAGACAGTCCTGATTAATTTAACAGACTATCCATCCGCACTAACAACAAGGTTAATTTACTTTTTCACTTTTTTCTTTGCCATTCATGTTTTCCACCGTTAAATTATGCCAGAGAGGGGACAAGATGTTGGCACAGAATTCCCTTAAATGTGTGTAATGTGTTGGAAAATGAAGAAGACAACAAAAACAAAATACTTTGTAATATTTAAAAATGATTTAAAGAGAGAATAAAGAAATAGTCTACTTAAGTTTTTATACATACATAAGTATATCGATGGCTTAATGAAAAAGGGTATAACTCAATTTTTTCAAAGTAGCGTTTTTTTCGTTATTCTGTTAAACAACTGGCAGATACATTTTGCCTCAAAGTTTCAGGCGAATAAATATTACAAAAAACTTTAGTTCTTATTGCTGCCAATATCTATTTGTAGTGGCAGCACTGCAGTTACTTTTTTCTGCTCACGAAAATAGAAATTGGTCTAAGTTGGCAGCAGTAGCAGTGTCGTTAAAATCATAGTTTCCATCTAAACCCATATAGGTATTTTATTTTTGATGTGTTCAAAGCTTTAAGTATGGCGGTATATGATCTATTAGTAAAAACTATATTAAGGATATATATATATATATATATATATATATATGTATATATATATATATATATATATATATATATATATATATATATATATATATATATATATATATATATATATATATATATATATATATATATATATATATATATATATATATATATATATATATATATATATATATATATATATATATATATATATATATATATATATATATATATATATATATATATATATATATATATATATATATATATATATATATATATATATATATATATATATATATATATATATATATATATATATATATATATATATATATATATATATATATATATATATATATATATATATATACCTATACCATCGATAGTTTTGCAGCTCTATTGTATACGCTGTGTTAAGTTCTAAAGCGGCCCATACAGTAGTGAGTAGTGTTTGGTCTCTCATCATGTGCACACGTCTTTTGTTACTGCAGTCCGTATTTTCTATACATATGTGTATGTTCATTAATTAAATTCGTATGGAACAAAATTGTACCGTAATAGGTAGCAAGTTGTGTACACGTGTTTCTTTTTTTGTCTTTTTTTCACCGTTGTCCGTGTTTTGTTTATATGTTCAATATTAATATTATTTTCAATGAATTTCATTACCTTGTAGTGTTGGACAAAATTTTGCTAATCTGAACAATGTCGAAGGTATATATACTGGGCACTGATCAGTTTTAACTAATTTATGTAATTCCAACATTTTAAATGCTGCAATAGAGTTTGTTTTAGTCTTTCGTCTTGTTATTGTTAACACTCCACGAACACTACTCCCTCTTTCCTCCTCGTCATAACCTATTTTCCTAGTTCCAGTACAATGCGCTGCATGTGTAGGAGTCATCCCCTGAGTACTGGTCCCAGATAAAAAAAAAATACACATTTCAATTCATTTGCGAATTGAATCTTTCAACTGAATTGATTATTGCCCACACACTTCATAAACTGAATTGAAAGATTTTCTTTCAACTATTAAATTCAATAAAATTATAGATAATTTTAAAAATATATAACGTTCTCTTTTCCAAAAAACAATACGAATATAAATTTTGAGACCTGAGCAAGAGACTCGAACACACACAATCGATTTGAAAGACTTGCTTTTTCTCACCCAACTCGACAACTGCCAAACTAATTAACTGACAAAGCCAAGGCGAATTCATACCAGGTAAATGCAAGAGCAATAAATACAACACTACAAAAAATAAATCTTTTTCAAATGTCAAGGGAAAATATAAACACAAAAAAAAAAATTTAAAAAAATTTAATAAAAAACAAATTTACAAGAAAAGACAAACTTCTAATTATTTCGTGAAACTTTTAATTATTTCGTGAAAATTAAAGTCTCAGATCATAAAGCTTGGAAAAGTAAAAATGGCCAGCCAGATTGGGGAGGATTCTGCATGATAGCTGGCGCTCAAGATACAAAACACAAGTTCATAAACTGTTTTAAATTTTCAAATTTCTGTTAAACTAATTTACAATCAAAGAAAAACTTAATTATTTCGTGAAACTTAAAGTCTCAGATCGTAGAGCTTGAAAAGGTGAAAATGGCCAGCCAGATTGGGGAGGATTCTGCACAATATCTGGCGCTCAAGATACAATACATATAAAAAAATTGTTTTAAATTTTTTTCCTGTTTTGTTTCAATTATGTCGTTGACATCTGAAACAGATTAAAATTAAAAAAAAAAGTTATCAGCTGCGCTGTCAATTTCACCTGTTATGAATTCGCCTTGGACAAAGCCATACACGCTTTGATTTGAACAACAACCGACTCAGCTGCCAACTGAGTTGAAATGTGTATGGGGTGCTTAAGCTGCGTGGAAACAAATTTATATTTCAATGAAATAGTCGAGCTCAATACCCTGTAATTGTACGCTTAAGGCCCGATAAGTATAAATACTTACATTCGATTTTGTAAGACAAAAGTCTAAACACATTTCTTGCGACTGTCTAAAAGTCTAACGCAAATTAGATTTTGCATTCACGCCATCACACTTGATATAACAGCCAGTTTACCAATCTCGACAGCCTGCTTGCGTTCGCAATCTAAGCGAAAGAAAACTGATTTGGGTTTGTCTAACTTTTTTCTATGCGAACGATGTGTCAAAATTCAATGAAAATACATAAGAATATGCGAACGAATAGTAGTGAGATAGACAAACCCAAATTGATTCGAATGTGAGTGACTGGCTTTCTTTCGCATTCATTTTCTTTCGAAATTGGTAAACTGGCTGTAAGCCAAAAAATTTGAGTACAAAAGAAAACAGCTGTTCATATTATTTTATTTATTCAGCAGAGAGATGTGCCTACATAAAACTTTACACGGCGGCAGGTGAGCTCTTCGTCGTAGGCGGTAGAAGTGCCGGCGTTTGAAAATCTTTAGCAGCTAATATAATAATTATGTAAAACAGATCCAAATTTAAAAGCACCAAAATATTTAATGTTCTACATATAGCATGAGCAACATACATTTATATACGACAGCTAAATACCAAATTTCGAGCTTTCTTATAACGACAAAAAATAATATCGGTGACGGCACGCCATCGGCTAATAAATAGTCGGCTAGTAAATCTTTATACAGCTGGTTTCCTAAAAGACACAACCCTGATCCAATGAAAAGTATTATCCAAGGCGAATTCATTACAAGGTGAACTTAACAGCACAGGTGATTATTTTTTGCTTCTCGCGTTTTTTCCAATGAGACTGTCAAATTTTTTTTCTCTTGTTTACAAACTTTTGCGCGCCATTTTAATCTGAAGATTTTTTTGTGTGATTTTGTGCAATTTCAAGAAATTTGTGTGAATTTAGAAGTGAAAAACTAATATTATCTGTGATTTTAATTACAGACAATTATAAAAGTTTATATTTAAGGTTTATATAAAATTCAAACAATTAAGTTTTCTATTCGCTATTTTTAGCTTCTACCATTTATACCAATAAAAATTATAAATAGCTTGTTTTTTATGTTTCCCAGCTATCTATATGTCGACATTTCATAGGAACTACCCTAATCATCAGTAGACTTTGGAAATTTTTGAAAGATATTCTCAAACATTCAACTTTATATCCCAGCAATATAAATAAATTGCTGAGAATTTAAAAGAAAAATGCATTTTTCTTTTAAATTCTCAGCAATTTATTTATATTGCTGGGATATAAAGTTGAATGTTTGAGAATATCTTTCAAAAATTTCCAAAGTCTACTGATGATTAGGGTAGTTCCTATGAAATGTCGACATATATGTAGATAGCTGGGAAACATAAAAAACAAGCTATTTATAAATTTTATATAAAATTTTTTCCCAGCTGAACAATCTTAGGCGAATTTAGATGTTGACATTCACGATATGTTTTACAATAACAAAATACATAGTACTGAATTCGCCTTTCCGCTTGCATTCACCTGTATAAATTCGCCTTGGTATTATCGTTTTGAAAAGTTTCAAAAAACAAAAAAGTCGTATGGGATGTCAAATTTGTATCGTATTATTTTTCGTATGTATGATGGATTACATTCAGACTATCAGACTTATTATTTGAATTTTTAACAAGTATTAATACACAGTATAATAGTCTGAACTGGGATTTAATAGCAAAACTATTGCAGTAATTAAATTTCAATATTTAATTATTCTTCATTAGAAAACATTGTTGTTTCTTCCTTTGAGGTAATATATACAGTATATATTACGCATCAGGAATTTGTAAATATTAGTTTAATGTGAAATCGTCATATCAATTATGAAATGAAAATAGTGTAGCTATGTACGTACATATGTACATACATAAGTACATATGTGTGTATATGTTTATGTGCATATAGGTATCATCTTAAGACGAGAAGATGACAATTTGTTTATTTATTTAGTTTGACTACTTTAGCTTCATTAACATGCTCCAGGAATTAGAAACATAAATATCTGTCCACACATTTAGGAAAGTATTTATGAATGTACATATCTAAATTAATTTATTTCCAAGTATTAACAATTTAATATGAATTGATAAATTAATTTGACAACAGGTTGCCACTGGAGAAACACGGGTGCAATTCTTATAAAGGGTGTTTTTTTTACAGAGGCATACTTTTTTCAATTCGCAAAATTTTTTTAACTGTCGGCCATTTTGTCAATGTTAAAGACAAGTTCAGACTATTATACTGAATAGTCAGTGTCAAAAGTTCGAATAATACGTGCAAGTCTGAATGTAACCGTCATATATAAGAAAAATAATAAGGTAAAAATTTGACATCCCGTACCACTTTTTTGTTTTTTGAAATTTTACAAAATGATAATACTTTTCATTGGATCAGGGTTGTGTTTTTTTTTTAGCAAACCAGCTGTTTAAAAATTGAGTAGTCGGCTATTTTGTAGCCGATAGGGTACCGTCACTGATAGTATTTTTTGTCGCTATAAAAAAGCTCGAAATTTGGTATTTAGCTGTCGTTTATAAATGCATATTGTTAATGCTACATATATGTACAACACAAAATGTTTTTGTGCTATTGCATTTGGATCTGTTTTACATAATTATTATTTTAACTGTTGAAGTTTTTTAAGCGCCGGCACATCTATCGCCTACGGCGAATATCGCACCTGCCGCCGTGTAAAGTTTTATGTTGGCACATCTATTTGCTGAACAATGTTTTACATATTTAAAATACTTAAAATTTCTGAAATGAGCGAAGATATTGTTATTAAGTTATGTTGTTATTTTTGTTCTTTTAACTAAAACTCCTAAAAACATCTTCTTTCTTTATTTTAGGCTCATCATTTTTTAAATCTGTAAGTTTTATAATTTTTTCTTCCAAAATATTGATCACTTCCATTTTACAAGATAAAATAATCACAATTTTTTGTTTTGTAAAAAAAAACGAACAGCTGTTTTCTTTTCTACTCAAATTTGTTGGTTTATTTCAAGTGTGATGGTGGGAATGCAAATTTTAATTTAAGGCCATGTTACACTATCATACACGATCGTGCGAGATACTAAATAGAGTATGTGTGCTGAAAAAGTACTAAAAATGCAACCGTGCAACAGAGTTTTTGACAAAACGTGCGATTTGAAAAATTTTATGAAACTCTTCAAAACATGATGGTTTCTGTGCGATTAGTGTGGTATATATTGTAAAAAATATGAGAATATTGTTGGTGCCTTGAGAAAAAAATTTAGGTAATGTAAAATTATTACGTTAATAAAAGTTTTTAATTATTTTGTTGTGTATATAAATTATTGCAATTATACTTGTATAATAGTGTGGCCTACAACGCCATTTTTAAGCGATTATATTCCAGTCGGCCAGACTTTTGAAACAGTTTCCTGTGAATGAATTGTACGATCGTGTAGGATAGTGAATCAGAGCTTAGACTTTTTGGCAGTCGCAAGAAATGTGTTTAGACTTTTATCTTACAAAATCGAATGAAAGTATTTATACTTGTAGAATAGTCTGATCAGGCCTTAAGTGATTTCCGTTCATACTACATTTACACCAACTCAAAATCTAGTTGATTTGAATTAAAATCTACAACCAGGGCTGGGTAGTATTTGAAATACTTGTATTTGAAATACGTATTTGATATACAAACACGTTTTAGTATTTCAAATTCACAACCTGAAAGTACAGGGTGGCTGATGAAAGCCACTACACAGCTGGAAAGTATTTTGAATCTTGTATTTGAAATACATAAAGTGTGTATTTTGCCCAGCTCTGTCTACAGCGCACGTTTACACCACCGTTTTTTGACATTTAGCAGGATTTCATTTTCACTTGACAAACCATTTTTATCATAGACTGAATACATAAGGTGTATATTTTTGTTGCAGCTTAGTATTTTTAAGTACTTTTTGAACAAAATCACAATTGCATCGCTTGGTACTGAATATATTTCAGGAGATTTCGTCGAAATCTAGTCATAAACTAGATTTCATTTTGTATGAAAAATCTCCTCAAAATATATAGTAGATTTGGGTTAAAATCTCGAATAATACTACATTTACACCAACTCAAAATCTAGTAGATTTTAATTATGAAATCTACAACGAAATCTATATCGTTTACACCACCATTTTTTGACATTTTCACAAAAATAATTTATGCATGCGGGTTTGATAAAACAATTTTATCAGAGGCTGAATACACTAACATTAAAGTGGGAACAGAATTGTCGCTGTAGTACGACGTAACGAGCAGCGCTGCAAGCTGTCAAAAGTTAAAAACGGGCGTTTTAAAGGAAGTGCACAGAATGTTTAGTTGTAGCAGTCGCTGCCGTAGTAGTTGAAGCGTAAATTTTAAGCGTATATTTTTGTTGCCCAGAGACTACATACACCATATTAAAGTGTAATTTTTGTTGCAGCGTAGTATTTTTAGGTACTTTTTGAACAAAATCACGGTTGCATCACTTGGTACTGAGTAGATTTTATGAGAAATCTACTCATAAAGTAGATTTCATTTTGTACTCGTATGGGAAATTTGCGCAAAATCTGCTAGATTTGGCTTGAAATCTCGAATGAGCAGATTACGCTTTGGTGTAAATAAACTATAAGCAGACTTCGCTTTGGTGTAAATAGAATATTCGTTTGGTTTGGCTTTGAGAGTATAAATGAGTGAAATGCACAGAGTTTTTACGGCTATCACCTCTAAGAGCTGGTTTTGTCCTATTGTATACCAAACCAGCGCACTCTGTTTTCTGCGGCATAGGGAGGAAGAATATTTGGAAACAAACTACCTTTATTATTTTTCAGTGGGTTAGTCGCCCATTTTTACACATGTGTGTATTCGTATATATGAATTTCTATTGAATGCAAATTCTTTGCCCACAATCAATACTCGTAAATCAGTTTTTGCTAAACCATTTCAAAAATTTAACACAATATTGTGCAGTAAATTTTGCTAGTATTTTTATAATCCGTTTGCAAATCTTGTAAGCAAATATTTTTCTTAGCTTTTATACTGATGGAGCAAATATCGTTCTCGTTTGTGAGCATCATTGTTTATAGGACTGGTTTGTAAGCGTTTTTAAATGCAGCCTTATGCACACATGTATATACATAATTACATACATACATAATACATTTGTACAAATGCCAGCATGCAAACTTCTGATTGGTTTTCTTTTAGATGTTTTGATTCCGAGCAGAAAATCATCAAAATGCTGAAATCGTCTGTGAAGTTTTGTGTTAATTTATCTGTCAGTGGTTGTATTTGTTGATCTTTCAGGGATTTAAATTTAAGTCAACATGTTTGGGCTCACGAGTTTGTCGGCATTGAACTAAATATGAATAAAAGTGATTTTGTTTTGTCAAAAAGTGAAAATGAAAGCTTAAATTACTGTTTGAATTAGAGAAAATTCATTTTCTTAAGATTAGAGCTGGCCAACAAGAAGCATTTGATGCTTGCTGCAGTAGGTACGAGTATATATAAAATTTATTTAACTGGTTAAAATATAAAAAAAAGAATTTATGGTTGCCTTTAATAAGAAACTAAAGTGTTTAAAGCAGTGGTGCCCAAAAGTTATATATAGAAGTGTAAGCCCCAATACATTTAAGGAAAAACTATTTTTATTTAATATTTTTTGTTGTAAAAAGCAAGGCACTTACAAAAATAAAATTCACACTGATAATCGCTGTCGTCAATGTTTATCAGCAAAACATGCGAAAGTGTTGTCACAGATATGGTGTTGTTGCTTTGCTCTTGTGTGTGTGCAGTGAAGAACAAAAAAAAAAAAAAAATACATAAGACTTTAGCTATGCACACACGATTGTCAGATGTTACAATATTGTAAGAACATGCTGACAATGTAGTGACAATGAAAAATTGTCCCGCAGAAGTAAATTGTCTATTCAGACAATCGTAAGAAAATCTTACAATTTCATTGCCAGACTATGATCTAACAAATAATTCATCTTACAACAAAAATTGTCAGTTCACACGGTTGGCAGATTGTTAGATGAAAAAAATTGCCAGACATGTTGTAAGACATGTTGTTTGGCAGTGTTGCCCATCAAACTTTTTACTGGCAATGATGCCATTGTCAGGTGCTTAATTAATTTTATACATCTGACAATTAAAACTGAGCTTACAATACCAGCCAATTATCTGGAAATGCGGACGAAGAGTGTTCTCACGATTGTCAGATGCCTGACAACAATGTCGTCTTACAATTGATTGACAAGGGTTTTTCTGACAACGTTGTAAGTTAAAAATTGGCAGTTCACACGATTGTAATACATTGTCTGACACTTTTATTGGCAATATTGTAACATCTGACAACCGTGTGTACTTAGCTTTACAAACAACTTCGTCTTATATTATAAAACGAAGTTATTTGTGTATTTTTCATTGCTAGTGAGCGCGGTATTTGTGTATTAAAGAGCACAGTCCTATAGCTAAGCGCATTTACAAAAACAATTGAGCATCAAGCGCATAGGACTGGGCACACTTGGTTTAAAGCTATAACAATAGTTGTATACAAGCATAAAGTTAATTTCATAAGATTACATTACATGTATTTTTGTACATATCACATGGGCTGAAAAGTTCCGAGCTTAACAAAGAAAACGAAGTTTTTTTTTTTTTTTTTTTGGTTCAAAATTAGCTTTATTCATAAACTTAAGCTCCATCAAGAGCAACGCAATCATTCCAGCGCCGCTCTAACATTTCAATACCACTTTGGAAGAACGATTAATCTTTTGCCTCAAAATAGGCCTCAGTTTCAGCGATAAACTCTTCATTCATGTGAAATTTCTTACCGGCGAGGTGAACGCTGCAATTTGTTTTCCTAAGTACCGTTTTTTAGATGACTGTGTGTTTTTCGTTGTATGGACCATACCGTTGTGGAGCCCAACCAAAAAGTCTGATCGAGATAAATGCCACATCGTTGGAAAGGTAATTGAATTGAATTAACTTATCTAGACATATGGCGTTCTTGGTATTTTTTTTTTTTTTTTTGGCTGTAAACCAGTGTTATCGTTCTACGTCAATTTTAATAAATGTTGGACTTAAAATTTATATTTGTTCTTTTTGAAATATTAAGAAATTTCACAGATAACAATTTTTGCTTAATTTTAAAAATTATAACTTAGTCTAATTCAATTCCTTTTGTTTGTTGTAAAAATAAGCATTTTTTAATTATTCCTTTAGTTATTTTTCTGGATAAAAATTTTTGCGTCTTAATTAAAATATATTTTCTTGCACATGCACATTAGAGCGACTCACAAAAAAAAAAAAAAAAAATTTCCATGTACCATCATAAAAATTAACTTTGGACTTTTTTAAGATGACATCTAACATATTTCGGCTTCAGCTTTGACGTCCCGTAAGCTGGACCATTTTGAAAAAAGGCCTGTTTTTGCATGTTTTTGTCAATTTGAGAACCTGTTTCCTTACCAACATTTAAGATATGGGTATCGTAAGGCGCATCCAACTGTATATACAATTTATCCACGCCCTTTTTTATGCTAGAATAGTCTTAAAAAAGGACATGGATGATCGTCTTTGATCATACGGACGAACACGCTTATATACGAAATTATCCAAGACTTTCAAATCGGGCAGCTGTTCAGACTTTTCAGTTATTACTTGTATCAAGTCTACATAGCTGGGTGTTTTAAAATACTCCGAGTTTAAATCGTTAAGGTTCAAAACAGCCGATGAAATTTTCTCCATGTCGTAAAACTAGGCAATATTTTTTGTATTTGTACTTTTAGGAAACATGTGGTCTTAAATCTATTACACTAGCTCTATTCACAGTCTCGTGCAAATGGTAGTGCATCATCGCATTTGCAAAAAGGTTTAGCATATTTTTACTCTACACTAAATAAAATACACAGCAATGCACTTGCTAGTCTTATGTGCATATGCAATACTTAAAACCTATAGCTTTTACTTGCTCTACTTATGCACAAGTTAATTGCAAATCGACAGCTGACAATCAGCGATCCAAGCCAATTAGTTCGTAAAAGCGCTTAGTTGCTGTCGCTCAGCCCGCATTCAAGTAACACCAATCGATGTCTTTATCTAACTTAAAATGGCTTTTTCAATTAAAAAGTCCATTAACTGTTCCATAAAGTTTTTTTTCGGTATATTTATTTTTGATTAAAATTTCAGCAAATTATTTTCTACTCTAATTATCAATCAGCTGTGAACTTCGTGCTTTGCAAAAAGTAGTGCAAACTAAACCAACAAAGGTGGTTCACAATTGATAGCATATATTTGCAATTGCATAAATTTGCAATCACAAATGCAGAAGATTGTGAATAGAGCTATTATGTTTACATTACGATCCGATACTCATCGTTTGTCATAATCTTCATGTATCGTAATGTTATTCGATGCGATAGTTTTTTCGATATCGTGTGCGGTGATTAGACCCCTGGTATAATGCACTGCATATGTAGAGGTTATCCCCTGAGTTTGGATCAGTACTCAGGGGATAAGAAAAAAACATGGAAAAGTAGACCCTTTTACAAAATGGTCCAGCTCACGCGTAGTAAGAAATAGAGCCGAATTATTTTCGATGTCATCATAAAAAATACCAATGTTCATTTTGAGTGTGGGTACACCTTGCTCGAATTTGGCTTCCATACAACTTGAGTCGTTCTAATGTACATACTTACATATATATGCACGAGTATGTGTATGATTTAAACGTATTCGCACATTTCAGTTACTTTGTTTACGATTGTTACTAAAAATAAATCCTTTATGTTTTCGCAAAGCTCTAAATTTATTCCTTCTTTTGATGTATCAGCTAAAAACTGAACAGCAACGAAGAATATATTATTTGTACAAAGCTGACAAAAAACAGACTTGACAACATTTGCCCTAAAGGTTTATAAAATATTCGTTTTCACTTTTCCATAAAATTTTCATTTATGAATCTTTTAAAAATTCAAATGTAACGAATTCGAAAAGTGATGCTTGAATTAAAAGAACTGTATAATAATTTATTCAGGAGCTTTGTAAACTTTCTTTATATTGTTTAGATGAATGAAATTGCATATTTTGACCACTTTAAAAATACTAAAAATATATTTTAACTCTTTGCTGAATAAAAGCATAAAAAGGTAAATAAGTATATAACTTTATTATACACGCATATCAAAGTTGCATACACACTAAACACGTGCATTAGTGTAACAGAATTGTTTTTATTGGTATCTTCATCTATGATGCGTCCTAGCAAAGTACATCCCAGTGCGCGAGTTCTCATGAAAATGTCAATAACGAAAATTTCTTCATCGAATGTACGCGACAACGGCATAGTTGGGGAGAAATGTACACAGTATTATTGAAGAATCGCCATAAATAAGAAAGATGCAAGTAATGGAACTTGTCTGTTAGGCATCGACATAAAGCTGAACTCTACTGGAATTTGTCTGCTAGAATTTCCTGTCAGTGGTTAAAGAAAAATTATTATTTTCTTTACATTTGTTTTATTTATTGAATCTTTAAAAAGAACTAACAATAAGTATTAAAATCTTAAAACTAAAAAATTAAAAAAAAAACTATATCGGTAAAATCACCTATTTAAGGCCCTGATTCACTATCCTATACGATCGTACGATTCATTCACAGGAAACTGTTTCAAAAGTCTGGCCGACTTGAAAAAATCGCTTCAAAATGGCGTTGTAGGCTACACTATTATACAAGTATGATTGCAATAATTTATATAGACAATAAAATAATTAAAAACTTTTATTATCATAATAACTTTACATTGCTTAAATGTTTTTCTCGAGGCACCAACAATATTCTCATATTTTTCCCAATATATACCACACTGATCGCACAGAAATCATAAAGTTTTGCAAAGTTTCATAAAATTTTTCAAATCGTACGATTTGTCAAAAACTCTGTCGCACGATCGTGTATGATAGTGTAACAAGGCGTTTAACGCTCTGATGCTGGCAAAGGTATCTCTTCTTCTCAACCGGGTATGGCCGCCAAAATTAAGTATGTTTCATGCAAGATGATTTGTATGAAGCTCAAGTTTACTGATATACTTTGTGGCGTATTTAGAAAATTCGTCTTTTACCAGCGGAATACGCAGATCTTCATGAATTCGTGGGAAGTTTTTACGTACCATGGTACGGCAGTAATCAATCGAAGAATTTGGTTTTGTCCCTTTGAATTTTTTCAATGTTTGACGTTGAGGCAGTGTCCCATAATTGAATTCCGTAGCACCATATAGGCTTTAGCATTGCGTAGTATAGCAAAAGTTTGAAATCTAGCTTCAAGGTAGAATTTCTGTCCATAAGCCTTTTTAGTTGCGATGCTTTTAATTTCAACTGAGTGACTTTCGCATCAATGTAAGACTTCCACGTTAGCCTACGGACGAGGTGAATACCAGAGATCTGCAACCGGTGCCGTTTTAATTCAAGTTGCGATGTGATTGGCCAGCGCATATTGTTTGCACAAGTATGTTTCCCACGCGTTACAGCTTGCGTCTGCTTGGTTCTTTTTTCCACATTCGGCAATCGAATTCGTACTTCGTTTTAACAACGAAAGTAATATTTGTATGTAAGAATTTGCAGTCACATATTTACCTTACCCATGAGAGTGTGTGTGTTCAGTTTTATGTACTAAAGCTATGTACACACGGTTGTCAGATGTTACAATGTTGTAAGATCTGGCAACATGCTGACAATGTAGTGACAATAAACAATTGTCCCGCAGAAGTAAATTGTGTGTTCAGAATCATTGCAAGAAATGATGTTGATTGGCTTCCACGGTCTGCCTTGACTACTCCGGACTTCTTTTTGTGGGGATATCTGAAAAACAGTTCTCTCTCTATACAATAATCTATTGTATATAAAAGAAAAATTCATAGAGGAGTTAAAGTGATTTTTTTGCCAGGAATCTTTGCAATGACAAGGAATACCATAAAAATTCACATAAGAATAGAAATGATATTACCTGCTAAGACTTACAGATACGCGGACACTTATCGAAAAAAATTCGAGACGGATTGTAAAATTGATTTATACCAGCATCTCTGCCTTCGGGGCCTGATCTGATGATGGACTGACTGCACGGGGTGAATTATTCACAATTCACCAGGCTTAATGAGTTGGTAGGCCTTAGTCTATTAAGAGCATCAGCCCTTAGCCAACTCACCTGTCTTAACATCACTTCTGGTTCCTTACATTATCGCTATCTGTTACAAGACAACAGCACCTCGGCGAGTTATTAGCCCCCGAACCGGCAGTGTGCCATAAATATCAGGGAAACTAATTCACTTTACTGCCTTTTTAGGTTTAAGCCATAGACACCTCAACCATGATCAGCACCGAAATGGTCCGCAAGCAGAACCTCCCGGGGGTTTGCTGATCCCCGTTTTGTCAATTAATCTTTGGTGAGATTTTCGGAAGTCCAACTCAACACAAGTCATGCGGTTTACTAGAGTTTTATTTGCTAGAGCTACTCCTCCTGTATTCCCTAGAAACTACTCGTAGAGTGACCTGGTTTGATGTACACCAAGGCAAAACCTTTTACCCGGGGATATGAAATGACGGCTTTTAGACTGAAAAAAACAGCTGTTTGTATTTTTTGTTTTGTAAAATTTTACTGAGAGAAAAAATGTCCTCGCCCACTTATTTTAAGTCCTTGGTTAATTTTACATACAACTTTGTCTGTCCAAGCAAAATAGTTAATGAAAAAGAAATGTGGGAACTCAAGATCATCTTTCAATATGAATAATGAATATGTTTTTCAAAATCTAAAGTTTTTCAACCCCTTTTTATGCCATTAGTTTGCATCCTGTGTCATATGCTGTTCATACATACGCTTTTAATTAAAATTTTGCAATTAACGACTTAATTGATTTTAATTACGCATGCAAAACCACTTTTTATGCCATTACTCGTAGCTTGCATGCTGTATATATGCTGTTCATATGAGTACATACGCTTTTAATTAAAATTTTGCAATTAACGCCTTAATCGATTTTAATTACGCATACAAAATTTTAATTAACTTAATTGCCAATTAACAGTTAATTGTTCTAATATTTAGTGAAATTAAATATACAACCCTGTGGTAACCGTGTTTAGTTAGCACCATAATACCCAATGAACACACTTTGTTCAAATTGGACAACTCAACATCGATTAACTCTGACCAAGGCGAATTCATTACTAGATGAACTTAACAGCACAGGTGATTTTTTGCTTCCCGCGTTTTTTCCAATGAGACTGTCAAAATTTTTTTCTTTTGTTTACACACTTTTTCGCGCCATTTTAATCTGAAGATTTTTTTGAAGAAAACATCTTTTCGATGAATAATAATATGATTTTCGTATATGCGTACATTTCGTATATGCGCACATTTTGTACAAAAGTAATCACTTATAGTATATATTTAATGCATAAAAACAAATTATTTTGCATTTAAAATCGTTTTTTAAAATATATTTTGCAAAATTATTAATCCCTAAAATTTTAATGGCGTCTTTTTGTAAACAAATCGTTTTTTGACAGCTCATATTATAAGATCTTTGCCATAAGATTTCTCATAAGAACGCTCTCATAAAAATGATTATAAGACTGCCATAACACTGATTTTAAGTCTACACGTAACAGAATTCTCTCTGCGATTGAATTTGACGTTCTCATCTTAGATATTATCGCAGGTGTAGACTCTAAGTAAACAAATGCAAACAAAAGATGGCGAGTCAAGTTGAGTGCAAGTTTTGAATATAAAATTTTTAAAATAATTATAAATAAAGTAAATAATATCAATTTATTCTTTGTATTATATGTAAGCAAAATCTTTTCAAATTTTTGTAAAGTTATAACAAGAAGAAATATTCATAATCAATATGTAAACAACTTTTCTGTTAGTTGTTGTCAAACGTTAATTGCATTAGCAATATTAAGTATGTATGAACACTTAAAACATTTTTTAATTAAATGATAATTGAGTAAATTAAAAATTGTATGTATGAACAACATATTATTTTGTTCTCTCAATTAAAACTGTCGAACTTTTTGCATATTATTTTTACTCGCAGCTTTTGACATTTATTTGACTTTTTGGCGATATTTTCTTATTAAATCAAATGTCCGCTTAATATTACTCTATATAATTTTGTGTTCTACATACTTACATACTTACATTAGGAATTGTTTACTTCAGTTGATTTTTCATTTTCATTCGTTCTTTATGTATTCATTTTTATATTTGCACTTTTTATTTAAAAAAAAATATGTTTCCATTTTTATTTCACTCCCTGCAGACAGTTCTGACAACAGGAGTCCATATAAAGCAAATGAGATTTTATTGATAAAGAAACCATATGAAAGTCTGAAAAACTAATGAAGAAATTAATAGGTCTGTGAGGCAATGAAAATTTATGTATGTTGGTACATTTTTACTGATAATGTGGATAATAGGAATTTTTGTTTCGTTCTTTTTTTCAAACCAAATAGGAATACGAGTAAGTTAGTAAGTTGAATAGGTCATAATATATGTTTTCCTTGCTCTTATTTTCTTTTATAGCAACCATTTATTTTAGAACCAAAAATCTAAAATTTTTATGCGACTTATTTTTTAAAATATATACGAGGGCTGATCAAAAAATAACCGTTATTTTAAATTTTTTCAAAAAGTATTTATTTATTCATTAATAACTATCTTGCCCCCCTTCAAAGTAATTCCCCTCAGATATAATACGCTTATGCCAGCCTTTTTTCCAATCCTCGAAACACTTTTGAAACGCGCTTTTTGGTATCGCCAACAGCTTCTGTTTCGATTTTTCTTTTATCTCCTCAATCGTAGCAAAACGCTATCCTGTTATCGGTGTCTCCAGTTTTGTGAAGAGGAAAAAGTCAGCGGGGCCCAGTGCGGTGAATACGGTGGTTGAGGCATGATAACGGTTTTGTTTTTGGCCAAAAACTCACGCACAAGCATCGATGTATGAGCTAGTGCGTTATCATGGTGCAAAATCTGTGCGTTTCTGACGAATTGCTTCGCTCAAACGGCGTATAACTTCAAGATATTATTGACCGTACGACTTTGTGGCAAGAATTCATGATGCACCACGTCATTGCAGTCGAAGAAAACAGTGAGCAAAACCTTCACATATGACCGAACTTTACGTATTTTTTTCGGTTTTGGCTCTTCTGGACACTTCCATTGGGATGATTGGGCTTTGGTTTTAATGTCATAGCCATACACCCATGATTCGTCACCAGTTATTACCTTTTTGAGGAAATCTGGATCGTCGTTGACGATGTTCAACAGCTCCTGAGAGATGTCCATGCGACGTTGTATTTGCTCAAAATTTAGTAAATTTAGTAAAAAATCGAAGAGCACATCAAAACACGACAAACTTTTCTATCTGTCAAAAACAAACTGACAATCCTAAACAGCTGGCTGGTATTGGTATATACAACAGACATGTGTAACAATACAACAGAAAAATATATGCGAAAATCGAACATACGTAACTCACGAAATTTGAAAATAATGGTTATTTTTTTGATCAGACCTTGTATTTTCTTCACTTGTATGTTGTTGGGGGTTTTGGCGATTTCAGAAGTCGATTTTGGGAATTTTGGTACCGCTTAGATAACTAGTTCGGAACCGGGTTTTCATATTCGGTGCATGTTATTGCCGTAGGATGTGTATTTGAATTTTTATAACTAATTTTGAGGCCGGTTATATAGGAACTATTTGTTTTTGGCTTTTCCATTGGTGCTTTCCCAGCATCCACTGGGATTCGAACCTATTAGTTATAAGTGACTTAAAATATTTTAAAGTACTACCAATACCATTTTAATAATTTTAGCTATGACCCAGTTAATTTTGCATGAGTTCTTCTTTTTGTTTTGTTGGTACTCCATATACAGGGTGGCGCATAACTAACTTTGTGATTGAATGTTCAATAGCTTTTTTAGTTTACATTAGAGTTGTGTAGTTCGCGAACGAACTAGTATCATTGAACTATTCACTACAAGGAGCTAAGTGAGCCGATCATTTCCGAGAGCTCTTTTAGTTCCATAGTTCGTGTTTCTTTCTTTTGCCTTCAAATTTTCTTTCTCGTTCACGTTTCTTTCTGGTACCAACCAAAAATTCATATAAAAACAAACATCGAGACTGATCACAAATAAATTGTTTGTTTTTTTCTTTTCTATACAATTATTTTTCATCACATCTTTTTTCATCCTTCTTTTTGGGTTTATAATTGCACTTTTCATTTGTTTACACCAATTTTGTTTTGCTTTATCATGAAAGCTGAGACAGAACCGTTCATTAAAAAATATTATCTACGGAGCACTGAGCTATTGAACTAAAAGAAAAACATATTTCAGTAAAAAGAGCTGAACTGAAAAGAGCATTCTCTCAAAAACTCTAGTTTACATATATATTTTTATTTTCTATTTCAGAACTTTGTGAAGAAGGAGGGAATTTAACACGGAACACTACACAACAGAACAGCGCTCAAAGATTGTTGAATTTTATTTTAATAATGAAAGGTCAATTGTTTGACGTGCTTAAGCTACGTACACTCGGTTGTCAGATCTTACAATGTTGCCAGTAAAATTGTCTGAAAATGTATTACAATCGTGTGAACTGCCAATTTTTAACTCACAACGTTGTCAGAAAAACCATTGTCAATCAATTGTGAGACGACAATGTTGTCAGGCATCTTACAATCGTGAGAACACTCTTCGTCGGCGTTGCCAGATAATTGGCTGGTATTGTAAGCTTAGTTTTAATTGTCAGATGTAAAAAACTAATGCACCTGACAATGGCATCATTGTCAGAAAAAACTTTGATGGGCAACACTGCCAAACAGATGGTTGTTGATATACATAAGTGGCAATGCCTTACATGTCTGGAAATTTTTCTTATTTAACAATCTGACAACCGTGTGAACTGACAAGTTTGGTTGGCAGATGAATTATTTGTTAGACAATGAAATTGTAAGATTTTCTTACGATCGTCTGAACACACAATTTACTTCTGCGGGAAAATTTTTCATTATCCCTACATTTTCAGCATGTTGCCAGATCTTACAATATTGTGACATCTGACAACCGTGTGTACATAGCTTTATTGTGTTTTTTTTTTTTTTTTGTTCATGTAGGCATTGCAATAAACCTGGTTGCAAATTTTCAACAACACGGTACAGTAAGACACCGTCCATGTATCGGAAGACCACATACGGTCCACACGGAAGAAAATATCCAACGTGTTGCGGATAGTGTACAGGCTAGTCCCGAAACATCAGCAAGAAGACGTACGGCACAACTGGTGCTCGATTCGGAGGATTTTGGCCACATTGCACATGTTACCGTGTAAGGTTCAGTTTGTTCCAGAACTGAAGCCACAACAGTGTCTTAATTATGCCATATCATTCCGACCATAAAGGAAGGTCTGCTCCACCCTGTGTAGATGTATGTACTCGTATATGTTTGGTTCTATTGATCCTATTTGTATTTAAACTTTATCATATTTCATTTAAAGTTAAATAAAATATAAACACATATGGTTACTCTTTTTTTTTAATTTTGAAGTAGTTACAAAACAAAACTTTATACAAATAAATAAAACAAAAACAAAAAAAAAAAATGCCAATACAGTGTACGAGTGTGCATATTTTAAATTATGCAAATTGTGTGAAACCACATTTGTGCAGTCGAAGCGTTAGCGTGTCATTTGTATCATTAAAAGGCGTTGAAACATGTGCGAAAATGAATTTGTTCGCAAACTTTTTGGCCTGTTTATTTAACTGGTGTGTCTGCCTAAACTGTTTGTTGTGCAAAATGAATAAAATCCTTTAAATTTTATTGTTATGGTAATTTTGATTTCATTTGCATCATTAGAAGTGTTATTGTTTTATTTGTTTTTTCTTCTTCCAGTATTCAAAAATAACCTGTCTTTGTTGGCAAACATACAAATACGTGAAATTTGTAGCAAAAATTGATTATGCATGCAAAATTGGTTATATAATAAAAAACATTTAAAATTTCATAAAGGTATTATTGAAATAGACAGTGTGACTGGTGTGTTATGCAACAAAAGAATGTTAGAAATATGTGAAAGGGAGTTCTGATAAAACAAGAACTTGGTTGGGAATGAAGCATAGAGCAGAAGCTACATATGTAACGCCTCGTCTTCACGTGCCATCGACTTGGAACATGATATGAACATAATGTCGGCAGAGCGAATGCAAAAATAAGTTCATGTTCTTGTATGTGGCGAATACGTATGTTCGGATTTACCTTATCAAAGTGTTCAGTTCGCCACCATTTTGTGTATTTTGGTTCGTGATGGCCAACTTCATGGCGAACATGGATGCTCAGCCATATGCTCGAGCATCGCTGTCAGAGCATGAACGAAACATGAACATGAGCGGTCCACATTAGCCATTTGAGATGTTCGACATGATACTCATACCATGTTCATGGCTAATGGAGACCCCCAGCTAGTGTCTCAATAGGTTTTAAGACAACGAAAGTAACCTTTATAATTACTTAACTTGTGCGCTATGTAGTTGTAGTTAGGGATGAAATTATGCAAGTAAATACTCCATAGTTTTTTTTTCGATATCAAGTACTCGTACTTTTGGTATCGATGCTTGACATTTTTCTTTTTTTTTATCTTGGACCAGTAGTCAGTACCTATGCAGTGCATTGTACCAGAGTTAGGCAAATAGTTTGCGAGGAGGTGGAAAGAGTGTTTGTAAACATTTGACTTGAACTTTCCAACGTTATAACAGATGGGAAACACGTCTGCATGAAACCTATTCCACAACCGAAGCGTGCGGCTGAAAAAGCAATTCCTTCTGTAATGCGTAGTACGATTCACCGGGAAAGCGACCACAAATGGATGAGCCCTGGACGATGCACGCGTGCTACGTAGAAGTGTGCGAGGTTCGGGAACTAGATACCTAATCTCGTCAGAGCAAAATCCGTTTAGTAACGATAAAACCAGCGCAGTAAACTCGGTGCATTTCGCACCGTTTTTGGTGTTTTTTTAATTTTTTGTGCGAAAAATTCTTTAGTCGGTGCGAGGTACGTTTTTTTTTCTAATTTTCGGTGCGATTTTCAAATTTTGGTGGAACCAAATGATATTCAATTGAATGCAATTATTATACAAAATTTCTATATATCATTTTACAAAATTTGCTGTTTATAAAAATTGCAGTTTTGTTATTAAACGATCAAGCCAAGTTTGTCAAATATTACAATAAAAGCAGACACTGAATAGTAAAGTTCGTGTTTATGAAGGCGTTAGTAATTAATAAATTACCAAATTAATTATTAAATTCTGAAATTTTTCTAAAACGTTTGTATTGAATTTTGATTACGATAAACTTCATCTTCTATTTGTTACAATTCTGGCAAATTTTCGTATATATCAATAAATTCTTTTACAGATACCCACTCTAGCCAACGGGGTTTTACTGTTCGCTTGCAGACACAAAAATGTAATTCATACTGTTTGATAGAATTGCTATTACACGAGTTTGATGGCTTGTTGTGCGATTCTGCAACTTTTAATGATCCGAGTGCGCTCCTGCAACGTAATTTTAACAATGGTAAGCAGCTGTATTTTTGCGTACCTGATAATAGGCAGTAAAACTAATAGCTGATTTCGGTTGACAGAGAATATAATTAAATATTTTTGCTGAATACCAAATTTTATTATCGTTATCGCAATACCGAATATCGTTGTAATTATTGTAAACATGCCATTGTCGTAATAAAAGCACCTGAAATGCACTGGAGGCCAAGTTTGACAAACACGAGTTCTAGCTATTGAACGAACTTGAAGGCAGACCCAGTTTGATCGTCTAATAGCTACTTAAAGGGCTGTTTCAGTATCGTTTTTTTTATTTTAATATATAAAAATTATACTTTTTATAGTACAAAATGGGTTTTTAAAAAAGAAAAAAAAAAAAATTCTAAACTTTGTGCGTTTTTGCTTAAATAACGCGCTTTTTTCTTCATTTTGGTGCGTTTTGAAATTTCAAAGTTGACAACGTTGTATAGAACAGAGTAACGCTCTCTACACAGCGTGGATGCTCCAATGAGTCAATACTGTCACCGATAAGCTTCTTCGTTCTCTCCTGCACACGGACGAGTACCCCAAAATAGACTTTGAAACGCCAGATTAAATATGAGAGTTGTGTATCATTCGCAGTTGGATATACATAGGCGGTATAAATAGTAAGGAGATCGGATAAAGTGAAGTGCATCTTACACAGTTTACACTTGAGTGTTTCCTCAGGGACATGAAAAATGTATTCATTTCAGCGAACATCACATGGTATTTTCATTCCAAGGACATTAAGATCATCCGATTCCTCCATATTTATACCATCCATGAGCACAGATGAAGCAGCATCAGCGGTCGTGTGTTTATATGTTAATAAACAACACTGACTCTTACGAGAGATGAAGGCGACTCTGTTTTTACAACCCTATTCAGAGATTAATAACAAATCACTATTCAGTAAGTCAATCATAATTTGCTTTTTGGCAACGGTATTGGATAGGCTGGGCCTCTAACTGAATGAGTATGAGTGGCAAATGCTGCGAAAAAGTGGATAGAGTTGGAAGTTGAGGAAAGTAAGAAATATGGTAGGAGGTACTCCTGAATTAATTTTGAACTCGACATTGGCTGAAACGTTCTGACTGTAGCTTCAACCTAAAATCGCAGGAAGGGTATTTACTTGCCCTGATAACTTTGGTGCGTGCTGGTTTTCGGCGGCTAAAAATCCTCGGAGGTGCTGTTGTCTTGTATCGTAAGGAAGCAGCAGTGATGGTTAGACGGGTGAACTGGTTAATACCCGTAACCAGTTCACCACAATGGGCTTCGGTCTACCATTGACTGTTGGGAAATTGCTAGAAGGCCCGAAATCATCAGCAAGCGGTTTGTCTATATGGCTACATACTTATAACAGAAAGTTGCAACTTGTGTGCTGCCTTATGGCTTGCTAGGTAGGCTCACAACTCCACCCTGTTGAGTTGCTCCATCCTCAGATTAGGCCGTAATGGCTGGTATTGATGTAAATCAGTTTCACAACTGTAAAATTAAAATTGTCTAGTTCATGTGCCACGCTCATTTGAGATAGTAGACTAAAGTATACTTTATGTTGTTTTTAAAACTATTTGTATTTCAGTGTAAAATTTTTCAGAATTTTTTGTGACACTATGCAACCATGATTATGCAACAAATACACATATAAATGAACGCTAAAATATGTTATATATCTTATTAAAGTGGTTTGTTATTCAACAAAAATTTGTTTATTGTTATATTGTATGAACTATCATCTCACTGATTAAAATTTAAATTAAATTTTAACAGATTTATTAAATTTTTTCACTGAATATACAAATTATTTTCTTCATTTGAAATACTCGTACCTATTTTACCTTTTGTGAATTTAGATTTATGAGCTGAGGGTTAATTTGGTTTGTGCTTCCAAAGAAAAAATAACATTTTTCATACCTTACGAAATGTAGCAACCATGCAATAATGTATGTATGTGTATTGTAGGTTGATGGTTTCTAAAATAATAAAATGCTTTCAGTTTCAAAATTAAAATGAATACGAAATTAAATTAAAATTACATGCAATCAATTAAAAATTTGGAATTTTTTGCACGTGTTTGCAATTGTACGAGTATGTTTGAAAAATATATTTCATTGTAAAGGCTGAAGTGTAAAGAGGTTGACAAAATGTTGCAAAAGGCCTGATCAGACTATTATACAAGTATAAATACTTTCATTCGATATTGTAAGATAAAAGTTTAAATACATTTCTTGAGACTGCCAAAAAGTCTAACGTAAATTAGAATTTGCATTCACACCAGCACACTTGAAATAAGCAAAGAAAACAGCTGTTCGTTTTTTTACAACACTAGAAATTGTGATTATTTTATCGTGTGAAATTGCAGTAATCAACATTTTTAAAGAAAATAATTATAAAACTTACAGATTTATAAAATGATGAGCCAAAAATAAAGCAAGAATATGTTTTAGGAGTTGTGACAGCATTTATTTTAATTAAAAGAACAAAAATATTAACATTACTTAATAACAATGTCTTCGATCATTTCGGAAATTTTAAGTATTTTAAATATGTAAAACTTTTCAACTTTGTTCAGCAAATAGATGTGCCAACATAAACCTTTACACGGCGGCAGGTGCGCTATTCGACGTTGGCGATAGACGTACCGGTGCTTAAAAATCTTAAACAGTTAAATTAATAATTATGTAAAACAGTCCAAATTCAACAGCACAAAAATATTTTATGTTCTACATGAACAAAATGCATTTATAAACGACAGCTAAATTCCAAATTTCGACCTTTTTTATAATGACAAAATATACTATCAGTGACGGTTTTCTATCGGCTACAAAATAGCTGACTACTCAATTTTTAAAAACAGCTGGTTTGCTAAAAAACACAACCCTGATCCAATGAAAAGTATTATCGTTTTGTAAAATTTCAAAAATATACAAATAACGCTGGCTACAAATGTAGCCCTGTAGCCAGTTACATACACCCTTATCTCAACAAAAGCGGCAAGCGGTTTCTAGCTGTCAAAATTTTTCATGCCCATATATATTGTATGAAGCAAACCAAAATACCGCCGCGTTGCCGCTGAGCGGTTAGAAATTCCAATTTTGACAAAGCGGCGAACGATGAAGTTAGCTGTAGTAAATAAAAAATAAATATTTGTATACGCAAGTATCAAACGGTCATTGTTAAATTCTTTCAGTTGTGAAAAAATTTAAAACTAACGAAAAAACAAACAAAAAATATATATATATATTAAAAAAAGAAATACATATTCAGAGCAAATGGAAGTAAGTAATTTTAATTTCTAATTAATATTTTTCTTTGATGTTTTACAGTGTTTACTTTTTCCTTTGTATATATTATTAGGTTTGTTTGTTTATTAGGTTCAGTAGCAAATACTCAGTAAATTTTTTTGCGAGAGTAAGACCAAGCTTTCACAGTCGGCTGAAAATATCTCAAAAAGTACTCAGACACTATCCAGTGAAATCTTGCAAGAAAACAGCTGATCGGTGTGTAAACAATTGAAGTAACAAAGCAAACAAATTTTAGCATACGTGTACGAAAAAGGGAATTCTCGCGCTAAATTAAAAAATTATTAATTAAAGTGAAGCCTAAATGTTATTAATTTGGTAAGTTCGATTTCTTCTTAGTTTTTAGTTTCATTTGTCGGGTTTTATATTAAACTGTATCTGAGCTCTTGTCAGATGTCCGTTATCTCTGTATGGAGTTATCAAATATGTATTGCATGGATAAGCAGAATCCCTGTTTAATGAATTTAAGTAAATATTAAATAATAATGTGAAAACATAAACAAGTTAAAATAATAATGCTTAAACTTTTATAATCACTATTATCTTTACAATACGATGGATGGTCGTGGCACGACCCAGGGTATCCAATAAAATTATCCATAAATTTTCTGTTTTCGTCACAAATTCCTTGCATACAAATTGTTGTAATGCCGATATAGTCATCTTTAGAAGTAGACGGAGGATCGATGACTATGTGTGTACCATCAATGCATCCTAAATGAAGGTATTGTTTAGTATATTCATTATGTTTGGTTGCGTGTATATCAGTCATGACACTTACCTATAGCCTATGGAAATATACATTTATCGGCGAAAAATTGACCTGACATTTCTTCTTTTTGTTCGCTTGGCCACCGTATGACTTCCGCACTAAGGGAACTTACATTGACACTTTTCATCATTTACTCGTATATGTGTTTAATGCATAATGTAATGTAGTATTAATGATGCAACAGAATACAACCGCAACTTCAAGCAAAAATGACACGCGGAGAAAACACGTCCATAATTGAAACGACAGCTGCAACTTCACAACCTGTCATTTTATGTTCTTACTTTGTTAGTTACAAAAAGCTTTTTCTTTTATTCTTAAGAGCAAATACTAGCCGTAAAACGTTTCACTTTATTGAAAATTTTGTTTCCAAATTGTTAACAATGTACTCGTATTACATTTTTTCAGGCAAAAACACAACCTCTTGGCCAAACGCCATGTCTGGAAGTAAAAAGTGTTCATGTGTGCTTGAATTATGCCAGACATTTCCTTACTTTTTTTCCCAAAAAGTTGGCGTTCTTACAATCTTTTAAACGTTTTAGGGACTCACACAACGAAACTGATGCTTTCGAGTTGTTAGATGCGTTTGCATAGGAAAAACCAAACTTTTCTTTGTTGGAAAACAACGAAATGCATTTACGTAAAAAGTGTGTGACAAGTGAAGTATTTATGGGGCCCTTCAGATCACAACATAAAAAACGTATTGAAGAGAAAAATTTAGTTCAGTTTGTGCATAAAAGTTTGCATTTGATATTTGTTTGCTTTTTAAGAATTTTTACAAGCACGCATACATTAAAGTGTTTGAAATAAAATTTCACCCTTAACATTCATTCGTTTGCTGCTGCTTGAGAAAAACCAAATTTCAGCCAGCGACAACAGGATATGCACTTGACTGACAGATAAAAGCAAAATATTAGCATGCAATGGGTGTTTTGTTTAGACGGTTACAGCTTTGAGATGGCAACACTCATAATTACTAGGTGGCAGCATCAGGAGTTGTACTAGAATGTAAAATCTCCATACATAATATTATGTTTGTGCAATCAGAAGGGTGGTTCAACCAAAATGCACGATGTTAATTTTAAATAAAACCTGCGTTTAAAAACTGTGGATATGTGTAATTGCTTTCGCATTTGCTTCGACTTCTGATTGCAAACATGCAAAAAGTCACAGTTAAGCTATAGACAAAAAAATACAATTTATACACCATGAAGACTTCTGCAGTCGGCATGTTTGAACGGATTTTGGTTTGAGCGACTCCAAGTTTAAGTTAATAAGTTCGGAAGCTAAAGCTAAAGAAGTTTTTCTTTCTTTTGACTTTAATATTTAAAGTGCACTTTAAGTTAAAATCTTTGTTGCTGCTTTATGTTGGTTGGACGTTGCTTCTACAAGGTGGCGCAAAAGTAATCCTCCTATCAGAAAATGATATAAATTTTGCGATTGGCCCCTAATGTGAGTTCTGTTTTGACATTTGTGTAGTAAACACATGCGAAATAAACAATGTTACGCTACACTGCTCCAGAACGCAGAATATTGGTGACTATTTATTTAACCAATAATCGGTCGGTGACTTTGGCACAACGTGAATTTCGTCGCAGATCCAACGCCTACTGGTGAAACACTGCGACGTTTAACCGCTCGCCTCAAAGAGAGTGGCACAACACGAGATGCAGCCAGGCGTGGCAGACCCTGGAGTAGCCGTTCTGCAGAAAATATTGCCGAGGATGTCATGGAAGCGCTGTCGACATCGACCAGACGACGTGTCACGCAAATGGGTAGCAGTCGACGGTCATTACAGCGAATTTTGGTACAAGATTTGAAGATGTTTCCGCACAAAGTCCAGACGGTGCATCAGCTGTTAGCTGCTGACCGCCAATTGCGTCTAATATACGCTCAAGCCATCCTTGATCACCACCAAGAGAAAGATGGTTTTTCATAAAAAAAAATAATGAGTGAATGAGAGGCCCATTTCCATCTTAGCGGGTACGTAAATAAGCAAAATTTACGCTTCTGGGGCACTGAAAATCCGCGTGTAACCCACGAAGAGCCATTGAACACGCTCAAAGTCACTGCATGGTTTGCTGTTTTCGCTGTAGGAGTCATCGGACCTGTTTTCTTCGAAGACGTCGTGGGCCAAAAGGTTACTCAGAATGGTGAACGCTACAGAGCAATGATCAACGAGTTCTCTTTGCCGCAATTGATGAATTGGAATTGGAAAACATGTGGTTCCAACAGGACGGCGCTGCGGCACACACTGCACGTGCCACAACCGATATACTGAAGGATGCATTTCCCGGGCACCTAATCTCCCATTTTGGCGATTTGTACTGGCCAGCAAGATCGCCTAATTTGACCGCTGCAGACTTCTGTTTGTGGGGCTTTTTGAAGTCACAGGTTTATGTGAAGACCTATCGCCGGAAGTTTTGTCCAATGTGATGGAAAATGCTATAAAAAGGGCTCAAATGACAATCAACTGTGGCGGCGGCCATTTTACATGACATCATATTCTCGACTTGATGTAAAAAAAATTAAGAGACCAAATAAAAAAAATAATCCACAAGAAGAATCAAAGTTTTTGAATTTTTTTTTTAAATTACAGCCAAAAAACATCGGAAGGTTATTTTGTATAAGTACTGTAAATGCTTTCGTGTATGTGCACCGAGTGATGTTAAATAATAGTCGAATTTCAATTAACTCACGAAATTTGAAGTAACGGTTATTTTTTGATCCGACCTCGTATATATAAATATAGTTTAACATTGTTTCTAGTGTGGTATCATGCAAAATATGCTAAAATATTTATATTATAGTTTCTATTATCCTTAAATTTTTATTTCATTTGTTATGATTCTAGAAACTGTAGTAAGTTGAATATTTTACGTTTATTGATGAATAAAAATAATCTAATTTAAATTTTTCTCTAAAACATAAAGATTTTACTTTCAAAAACAGATCAACCACTGGAAAAACTTCTTGATTGCACCAAAGAAAACTACTTACCAACTATTAAAAAATGCCTTAAGAAGCATAACATTGATGAAATTTGAAAGACTGAATTCTTCTGCTACTTTCTTGTTCTCATTTACTTACTTATATATGTATAAGTATACATAATAAATATTTATTCTTCTTTTTTTTAATTTTTTACTAATACGTGCGCATATGGTCTAGTAACCTGCGCCTAAAATTTGTATACTTTATAAATTTACTTTGTAAGGTATAATGTAAATAAATAAATAAATAAAGATTTTACTCTCAAAAAACGTGTAAGTAAAATGAACTATTGAAAAATATGAGGTGCACAACATATTTATTGCACACTTGATAAAACTGTCCACTCAAATGAGGTGCAATGATTTTTTGCATTGTTTGCTCTCTTGTTCTCTATATTTACTGTTTAGTAATATTCCCATACAAATACAATCAAAAATATGAAATATTATACATTTTTAACAACTTGCGCTCATATTTAATATATATATATAAACATGTTAAGCTCAACAAACAATTAGCATCCGATTCAGATTACTCTTTTTCTACTCATATTGTTAAATTAAATGTACATCAGAAGCAAAGAAGAAAACAAATGCTAATAATATAGTTTTGAACTTATCCAATCTTCGCTTACAATGTATACAGTGTTGGATGCATCTTACGGCCTAGGCCATCGCTGTGTAAATGTAAGTAGGAATTGTATACAGACTTCGGATGAGTCGCGCTTACATTGTCAATGGTCTTGGATCGAAGATGTATGTGACAAAAATTTCACTGGGTATATATATATACATATATATATATATATATATATATATATATATATATATATATATATATATATATATATATATATATATATATATATATATATATATATATATATATATATATATATATATATATATATATATATATATATATATATATATATATATATATATATATATATATATATATATATATATATATATATATATATATATATATATATATATATATATATATATATATATATATATATATATATATATATATATATATATATATATATATATATATTTTTGCTTTATTTTGATGTAAACTTCAAAAAGCACCCTGTAGTTTATTCACATATATTTTCACTTAAAAAAAATTTGTTTACACATTCATATATATTGTATTTTTCTGCAAAATATGTTTATACACGATACAATTTCGAGAAGTGTTTTTTTATAATCAAGGATTTAACTAACTTATTTCATAAACAACATTTTATAACACTTTCACTGACATACCCGTATATATGTGTGTGTGCGCCCTCTTAAAAAAACACATTATTCTGTAAATTTAAAATAATTATTTTTCAAAACAAAATGGGATTTTATCATGAAACTAATATTATGAATAATTTAAAAAATATTTTCCAGCAACATTGAACAAAGAGGATGGTTAAATTTTGTGATGTAAATTTAATTGGATTAAAGTATTAAACAGGACAAATGTTTTCAAATGTTTTGCATGGAAAATACAACCACAAAAAATAAATTTATTCACATACAACTGTCATACAAGAGAGCAGCAACTAGCACATTGTTTGATTGCAAAAACTATTTGCAGGCAAACATCACATGCCTGTTGTTCATTTCAACGGCAAATGCATATTTCGGACTTTGGAATTCACTCTCAGGAAATTCTATGCAAATTTTTAAACATTTAAACAAACGAGGAAACGACAAAAATACAAAAGTAAAATCGATTACGAGGTATAAAAATGTCGTTAAATAAAACCAGTAAAAGGCTGAATAAGCTAAGCGCCCAACAGCGTGAGTTAAATTGGCAACATGTATTGGTATTAAAGTCAAAAATAATTCTAAGAAGTTTAGATTTCATAAAGCAGTTTATGGCATGGAACTGTAACAACAGTTTTTGCTAATTATTAGAAAAACATATTCGTACACATGTTTGCTTTTTCGGGTGAAAAAAGGATTTTCGAAAATAAATACCGTTAGATAAATAACAATAACATTAACAAAGCAAGTTGTGGGTTTTTTGTGTATTTTTTCTTTACATTCTAGAGCGATCGAACGGTTACTACTCAACCGGTTTTTTTGGTCCTACTGTAACCGGGTTTTTAAAATGTCTATTTTTGGAGTATCGAATAAACCGGGCGTTTTAGCACGGTTAACAGGGTTTTTAATACATATGTATATAAATGTTATACTGTCAGGTTTTGGTTTTATTATAAATATGCTCGTAAAAACCGATTAACCGGTTTTCTCTTTAATTATTTTTACCGAGAGCCGGGGTTCTTATATCTGGCACTTTTCGAAGATTTCGAAAACCGGTTTTAGAAAAAAGTCGAATAATCGATCACTCTAATTCATTCTTTTCAGTAGCAAATTTTTTCAATACCACCAATTAAGATAAAAAAATTTGTTATTGATAAATTTTCTGCAGAATTTTAATGACAGTGGTCAATTTTCTGCGAAGCGCATTGTGCTGGAACTAGGAATATATTTAGATTGGAGGAGGAGTGGTGTGGACGCAGATTTTGTGAACGGGAGACTTGAACCTAACCATACAATACGGAAAGAGCAAAACAAACGCTATCACAGCATTTAAAGTGTTGGAATTAAGCTAAATAAATCTTTTTTATCTTGAACCAGTACTGAACCAGTACTCAGCGGCTGACCGCTATACATACACATATGCAGTGCATTGTACCGGTACTATCAAAATATGTAAAAAAAAGTCGTTCGTGACTAAATTCAATTTCTGACCACAAGAAATCCATAATCACCTGACGATAGCGAACACCATCACGGTAAATGTTTCGGTGAAGAACAATCTCGTTGACGCCACCAGCCCATAGACTGTACCAAACAGTCATTATTTGTGAATGCATCGGCTTTTCAACAATCACTTGTGAATTTTAAATTGACCAAAATGCGGCAATTTGGTTTGTTAATGAATCCACCGAGGGAAAGTGTGCCTCACGAAATGCATTGAATGCCCATTTTCGCAAAAGGCTTCAGCAATCTTAATGTGTTGCTCAATTTTGTACCTCTTCCCGGTTGAATTTGTCAAATACTGAAATGAAGAAATGTCAAACTAAGGTGGGCAAAATACTTAACGTTAAGATGTGACCACCTTTTATAACAAGTTTCTTTTTTTTAATTTTTGCTATCGAACAATAAAAAAAAAATAATATAGAAAAATAAACAAATTATAACTTTTATAGAAAGAATTGTATCATCGTTATATTTAGCATCAGAAAATTTTCAATAAAAAAATTATTGTCATCGATATACATATGTATGTATATACAAAAATTTGTGGTCAGTAGAATTTCTATACAGTTTCTGTCATTAGAAAAATGTTTACTGTCGAAAAAGTTATAGTAAAACATTTTGCATTTGTTAAATTTTCGAGAGAATATTTTGTCATCGATAAATTTTGGTATCAGAAAATTTTCAACAAACATTTTTTGTCAACGATAAATTAGAAAAAACTCTGATCAATATAATTTCTATCAGTTGCCATCTAAAATATTTTCTTTATTAAAAAAATTTTAGTATAAAATTTTGTCATCGATCAATTTTCCAGAGAAAATTTTATCATTGATAAATTTTAGTATCTGAATATTTTCAATGGACAATTTTTGTCATCGATAAACTAAACAAGAAAATTTGTGATCTTTAGAATCCATCGTTGGAACTAATGTGTAAAAATAGCCAATCGCTCTTCTTTGCTTTAAAATTTTTTCACTGCAACTCTTTGTTTTATTATTTTTTTATATATATGTACCTGGCTAATAATAATGCCTTATGTATTTCAATGGCCATACGCTAAAGCAGTCTTTTCTTTTCCATTAATTTCACACAATATTTACTAAACAAGCAAAATACGAACAAGTAGTACTACCACATTCTAAAACTGATAGATTTTTTCTCCATATGGCGGCTTTGATTTTCCGGAATATTTTGTAGCAATGAGTGAATCATGTTGCAGAAAACTCTCAGTAAAAAAATTTTTGTCCGGACAAAAAATTTTGTTCGGAAACAAAGAGCGAGTTCTTACTCGAATGTGCGAGTTTTTACACTTTTAAGATTATCTCATTCGATATCGAATAAAAGGTATCGAAATTTCTAATGATGGCATTCGATAGCGAGTAACCATTCGAATGCAACCGTGCAACTTTTTGATCGTAAGCAAAAGTACTATCGAAAACCCGCCAAACAGAAAATCACAAAAGAAATGTAGATTTACGGCCGTATCCATAAAAAATATTGTATGTTTATTAAACAGTTATTTGACAAATTTCTATGGGAAACAGTTTAATAAACATAAAATATTTTTTATGAATAAGGCCATAAATGTATAAATAATTTTTTATTTCACGTCAGCAGTAACGAAAATTAATTTACACAAAAAGAAGTTTTGGCCAATCTTATGGCAGTACTACATACTGACTTGGCAAAAGGTGTATTACCCAATACTTCGCAAGGGAAATATAAAGCTGATCGCTTTTGGTCCACCAATTAAAGATGTGATTTTGCCCACAGCTTTGCACATAGTACTGTGGCTAATCCCCATTAAAAAATCATTTCCAACGGAGTGTTGGAATCCTCCTGAAGCCAAAGGCGCAAGTGTGGCTGCAAATTGAATTTTTAGTGGAACTGCGGTGGAAAGTTGTGCCTCAAAATTTAATTGGCCCAACAAATAGTTAAACACATCCTTTGTGAGTCTAAATCGGCTCTTGAAACTGTGAAATAAACATTCTTTCTGGTATGGATGTATTTGAACAAAATATTGACTGCACTTACTGGTTGTCTGGCAAATTTAAAGGATCTGCACTTCCCCTAATTTCTTTCCTTATTGTATTAAGCGTAACCGTTTCGTCGGAGTCAGACGATGATGCATAATATAATAATATTGTGTCCATTCCTTTTGCGTTTTTATTTTGATTGAATTTGCTGCTTTTAAATTTTAACTTGTTCTGTCAAAACATACATATGATTTTTGTTGACGATTTTCGACAGTGTTATAAAACACATTTTGTCAGTATTTTGCAACACTGAAATGATAACTCGACTCGTTACGTAACGAGTCACATCATTAGAAATTTACACGATATCGAAATTATTATCTACTTGATCACGAATGACAGAATTAGCCCAAATCTTTACTTCAAAATCGTATGAAAAACCGCACCGCAATGAGTTATCGTTACATTGTGTACAGACTCTCTCTCGAT
Source organism: Thecocarcelia acutangulata (assembly GCA_914767995.1). NCBI lineage: Eukaryota > Metazoa > Arthropoda > Insecta > Diptera > Tachinidae > Thecocarcelia > Thecocarcelia acutangulata. The sequence goes on from OU612097.1 coordinate 18,462,331, forward strand.
AAATCTTCTGTAGAAAATTTTTGTTAAATCAAAAGATTTTTCAATACAATCATATGTTGCAGTAGCAAGTAACAATATAATAACATAAATTGTGAAAATATGCTACTCTCAATTATTTTTTCATATAATTTAATACCCATTGTGCTTGGCTTGCTGGCCAAATTCTTTAACTCATCACATCAATTTTGGTCAACAACCAAATACCCTTATGATTAATTTCTTATTTCAATCGCTTGCAAAGATATTGACGTTTCCAATGAATTTCTTCTCTACCTGTTCAAACATTCATATCTCAAAAGTACTAAAAAAAAAAATCCAACTTCTGCAGTAATATTTCATTTTTAAGCATCAAAACCCAAAGGCTCTGCGGCCAAAGGAGATAAGCAATAACAATCATGACACAAAATTCACACTCATAAAAAATTGTGAGGTCCTTTAAAAAACACAAAAGAATAAACAATTTTGAAATGTTCGTTGTCAGCAGTTGTGACATGAATATCAATACTCTAACTCGTTTGATGAAAATGGTTTTTTATTCGGTTAACAATACTGGCATATCTGACCCAATAGCACCCATTTGCTTTCGCAAATTGATTGCGTAAACGGCAAAATGGCAATTTGATTTTCAATATACGCGTACTCGCACCAGTTACTTGTTCTTTATACTAAGAGACACAAGGAGTAATAAACTTTGATGGCGTATAATGAAAATTGATTTTTTTTAGGGTTTTACCTCTTTTTCTATTGCTTTTTTTATCGTATGAGTACATATGTACGTAGGTATGTATGCATGTACTCGAACTAGTATATTTTTAGTGATCTTTTGTCATGCTGTTGCCTGGCAGTTTATCCCCCTAGAGGCATTTTCTTACACACAAAAATGGTAAATTTATTTTATTCTTCTTTTGGAAAAGTTTTTAATTTTAACAAAACAATTCTTCTTGTTATTTATGTCTGCTTTTACCTTTGATTTTGCCATGAACTTCAGAAAAAGTAAAAGCGGTTGGCAAGTTATCGACAAGAAGAAATAGAAATCAAATTGCTACAGAAATTTTATTATTATTATCTTTATTTTATTTGTATTACTTGAGAGATAAATCTAACTGGACTTTATCTTTTCTATATCAGAGTGTTTAATTAAAAAAATATATTCAATGAGTGTTGCACAGAGCAAGGCGAATTTATACAGGTGAATGCAAGCGGGAAGGCGAATTCAGTACTATGTATTTTGTTATTAGAAAACTTCCTGAGAATGTCATAATCTAAATTCGCCTAAGATTGTTCAGCTGGGAAAAATTTTTTTTAAACGTTAATTATGAACTTTTATAATTGTTTGTAATTAAAATCGAAGATTATATTAGTTTTTCACTTTTAAATTCACACAAATTTCTTGAAATTGCACTAAATCATACAAAAAAATCTTTAGATTGAAATGGCGGGGAAATTTTTGTAAACAGAAGAAAAAAAATTTGATAGTCTTATTGGAAAAAAAACTCCAGAAGCAAAAAATAACCACCTGAATCAATGAACTCGCCATGGCCCAGAGTTTATTATTTGACGGAGCGTCTCATTCCCAATATCGAGAAATGGTTGAACAGATGGGAATGTGAGCAAAAACGATAGAGAATGTCGTGGACATCATGATAGTGAGCAAGGCCAACTTTTTAGCGGCATCGCGATTCTGTGAAAAAATTCTGCAAACGAAAAAGCCAGATGATTATTCTAACATAACAAGATTTCTTTTAGTATAATTTTATTTATTGAATATTCGAATTGAACTAACAATCTTAATACTAAACATAAATATAAAAAAGATGTGCTTTTGACTTAAATCCGGCCAATGCTAGACGAAAAGTTTTATAATGCGGGAACTATATTGGTAAAATCACCTATTTGATGCTCTGATGGTATTCCTTCTTCTTAGTCGTGTGTGGTGGCCAAAATTAAGCATATTGCGTGTAAGAGGATTTAAATGAACAAGAAGATGACACAAAATATGAAAGCAAAACTTACTTTCTTCAAATTTCTTTTCAAAATTAGTATAGTGGTGGATATATGAAAATATGAGAGCGGGCCTATTTATCAACATGACAACACAGCTCCTCTCAATGGGCAACTTTCAGTTGATCCCTGTCTAAATTTGAACAAGCTGTGTTTCAATTGTAAAGAATTGGTTTATTGAATGTCCATGTGGCGATATACACAGGAAAGATGCCGAATGTTCTGGATGCCCACTTGAGATACCTACATCCGAAGCATTTAAAAGTTTTACGCTATGGTTTTAGCCGATAGGAGATTGAAAATGACAGCTTAGGGAAGCCATAGACATCGCACATGGCCTAATAGTTTTAATTTTGAATTATCACTTTGGTATGAGAAAGCTTTTCCTCAAGATGAGTGCTGCGTTCGCTCACAATCAGTACAATGAATGTGCGGTATGCATGGCAAAAATCCATTGGGCTGCGTATTGCTCTCTCATGCACCCTATTTTCCAAACTTGAAGATATGGTCCGGTGGAAAGAGATTTGACTCCAACGACAAAAGTATCTCACAAACAAATCCTTTTTTTGATGTCCTTTTGGCCGATATTCTTTTTCATACATAATTGATACATACCAATATTATCATAATAAAAATAAATGACAAGAATTCCTAAAAAAAATCGTGTTTTATTGAAAATCAACATCGGCCTTTAAAATTTAACCACCCTCTGTATAGCATGATTATTCTATTATTATACGCTTGATGGCGACTAAATCTTATTTTATGCTCTGTTCTAATTCTTTATTTAACGAAAATATATGTATCTTTTAATATGAAATAAATTTTCATGTTGTCATAAGTGACCCACAAAAGTGACATTTTTGTGAACAATTAATTTTATGACATTTCCCTTTCTTTCTGTTTCCTGCAAGAAAAAAAGTTGTTTCTGTTTTTTTTTTTGAAACTTGGAATATTTTGTTCATTCATTCGCTTTTCATTGATCTAGTATTGAACTGTTATTGTCAATACTGTGTAACATTTTCTTAAAAAACCGAATTGAATAAAAAATTTATACTTTTGGGGACTTGCATGTCTTAAAATACTTACTCATACGTACATATGTATATACATATGTACATTAAAGTAGATGCCAGATACATAGAGGTTACAATCGCCAAATGTGGGTGACAAAATCGTCAATAAGTTGTCAATATGTAAAACTAGTTTCTTGAATAACGAAAGGTATTCACGGAGATGATAACCTCAAATTCACAGAGAGAATTGTGTTACGTGTAGACCACAAAAAAAGCAATTTAACAGCTGACAGCTTACGAGTATGATTAGTCAAAATGGAGTATGATTAGTCAAAATTAAGCGCATAGACCTCATCAGCAGCAACATAAATTTTTATAGATACGAGCATGTTTCAGTGATGCCACTTTAGAGTTTTTAGCTTAACAAAATTCCGTAGAGCGAGTTCTGTTCATGCCAATCTTTCACGAAATAAGCTCTCCTCTATAAAAAAAAACTTACAAAGCTAAGAAAAGAAACTGTATTGTTTGCTACGCCGGGGATTAAAGAATGAAAATATAAACGGATATAGGTCATTTCTGATCTGTGAATAGCATCAAACAAATAAAGCCTTAAATGGATACAGCGATTTTTTCAAAATGTATGTGCACGTAGTGTTGTATTTCCTCTATAAAAAAAAACTTACAAAGCTAAGAAAAGAAACTGTATTGTTTGCTACGTCGGGGATTAAAGAATGAAAATATAAACGGATATAGGTCATTTCTGATCTGTGAATAGCATCAAACAAATAAAGCCTTAAATGGATACAGCGATTTTTTCAAAATGTATGTGTACGTAGTGTTGTATTTTTTTTTTCAAAAATCTTATTTTCTGCCAGTTTATGTTATGAAACAACAATTCACTTGGATCCTTTCTTGGTTCCCTTGTGTTGTCTGAGAGAGATATGCAGTCTATGAGACCTCCACATTAGAGTGGTTCGCCTCTCGTTTAGTATTTTGCTCATTAGTCCGATCATAGCGTTTTATATAGCGGTGTTCGCGGCTCTGTAAGAGCTACATTTCTGCCTCTAATATTTTTTCACTACCACGTCAAATTCTAATCATTATGTTAAAAAACTTGGTTTTGGTAATGCTACAAGTTTTTGAGGGCGGTATTTGTAGGCGTTAAAAAAAACTGATGGAATGTTTTTTATGGCAGGCCATCTTTCAGGGGACAGGTCTTGCCTTTGCAAGACTTGTTTTCCAATGGGAAATTGAATACAGTGGGGATTAGAATGCACGAACTCCTCAACAGGAAGTTGCTCATATGGTTACAAACATATAGGAAAAATTGCTAGTTAGCCACACAGGGGCGCTGGTGAATCGTGTATAATTCACTCCGTGGAATTGGTCCGTCATCAGATAACGCCGTAAAAGCAGGTGCTAATGCAAATCTTTTTCACTACTGTATTAGAAGCGAACCACTCAAAAACAACAAGTTATTCAACACGAATTAGTGCCACCGAAATTTTAAAAGCGCATCAGAAATTTAAATAAAAAGCGTCACGCGCCGACTAAAGAATTTTTCGCACAAACAATTTTAAAACCGAGCTGATAACGCACCGAGCTGATAACGCTAGAATTACGTTTTCTCGTTCTGCCGAAGTTCTCTCAGATATTAAATGCATATATCAGGGTTTATCACAGTCACCGTTGCTCTTTTAATACTAAAGTGTCAATTTGATGTCGTATGACCTTTTTCGATGTCTATTAGAAGTTTTATGTCACTTTTTTAAAACACCCTTTTTGACCCTTTTTAAACATGGAACTTTTTGTTGAGAAAGATCGAACAGTTCTTATATAAATACCCAGTTCTCATTAATATTTAAGTAAGGTTTTAGCATACATTTGATAATGAATTTTTTTTTTTTTTTTTTTTTTTTTTTTTTAAATATGTATCAGCCAGTTCGCCGATGTCGAAAAGACAAGTTCATTCGCATTCTAGGCGAAAGAAAATTGATTTGGGGTGAAATCCAATTATTAAGTTTTTCTATATTTAATATTTTTCTTTAAGAATTTTTCTATTCTTTTAATAACAAACAGCTGTTGTATGGAAGACTTTTCATAATATTTGGAATATAAGTAGAGCTGCCACACTTTCATCGCATTTAAATAAGAGGAGTTGCTTGAGACTGACAAAATTTAACTTGCATTTAAATAGAACTTAAATTTATATGAATATTAATTAATTTTATTGTTTTAAAAAATTTGGTTTTATTCAGAGAAAAAAAAAATTCTTCGGCAACATAAATAAGAATATTTAAATTATTAATCAGTGAACTTTTTTAGTTATATACATATGTACGATATTAACTAATCAGTTGTGAGTTAGAGTCCAACTTTATGAATACGGCCATTAAATTAAAATTTGTTTTAGTACTTTTTAGCGCTATTTTGGTGCCAATTTAGCACCAACATTTTTTTGGATTTGTAGTGCGATTTTCTAACTTTTAACGATTCGATAACCGCAACTTTTGTCATCAAATTTCATCGCTTGCACTAACGATTGAGTGATTCTGTAACTTAATTCTAACGATGGTAAACAGCTGTATTTTTCTGGTCATTCATATAAACATTACGTGGCATCTCAAGCAAAAACCACAAAGGAGAAAAGAAAAAACAATAACTTCCCATAACAATATGTATACATATTGATTTTTATTTGTTGTGATTTCAGATTTTAAGTGACAATAAATATTATTTAATTTGTGATAAGGTAAGTAAAATAAAATATGTGTCCATATGTTTCATTTATTTGTTTATATGTACTAGTTTCTATATGTTCAGAATGACCACAACTAAGACTGGTGATAATCAATATAACTTTTTAAATTCATTAATTGTCAACTCAAAGGAATTGTCCAACTCCCGATAAACACAATGATTATCCCTTGAAGCGTTCAAACTTGTTTCATCCCTTGCAAGTCCGAATGACAAACCTTCAATAGCTATTTCAACACAAAATACACTTTACCGGTTAAAAAATTATACTGAAATTTTTGTTTTTGAAAATGTATTTAATAAATATTTTATGTATTTATTTATGTATTTAATACATAATAAATATATTTATGTCTTAAAAATCTGATTGTAAGCTCTTTATTTCATGGATGCATAAATTAAAAAACAAATAAACTTTAACCATTGAATAAACAGCAAGAAAGTTTTTGTCTTTAAGAAATCGACAGTAAAATTAACAGCTGATTTTGATCGACTACGAATATCGTTAAGAAAATGTTACAGAATAGCAAATTCGATAAAATATCGTTATAATTATTTTAATGATTCGATTATCGTTATATAAGTTACAGAATCGCACTACTGGTCACACTGATCAGAGTTCATCGCAGTTGTAGATGCGTTGTATGAAAATGAAAGTATGTTCTACTTAAAACTTCAAATCATCAACATGATATTTTCTGCATTGGAAATCGTCGAAATGAGCCTAAATCATCAAATCTGGCAACCGCCCGTACATTCATACAATTATTTCCTTTCTTCATTTTTGTCGTAACCGTTACACAACGGAAATATTGTTTCTAACGTTTCTTGTTACTACTCTGTTTCAATGTCTGTCCGTTGCTCGTTTTCCTTGCCAATACAACTGCTTTCTTTCGAATCGTTTGAATTTTTTTTCTCTCTCTCTCTTTCTTCTGCTTAAGCAGGTTTGTGTGTTCAAGTGTAATTTAGCTTGGCCTGCTTTTTGTTAACCAACAAAATGGTTTCTTTTGTGGTTAAAGTCGAAGTTTATTGTATTTTGTTCTTGTCTGTTTTTACTATTGCGGTGCTGCCAAGTGAATTTTTGGTTTTGTTGCTTGAATGCATTCGGTTTAGAAATTTTTACAATGAAAGATTTAAATTTTTTATCTTAAGTATGCGTATACGAGTAGTTTAGTGGTGTGTTGTTTATATAGAACATATTGTAATTTTATTTCGGTTTTTTTTTTATTTTTTATTGCCTACATGGATTTGTATGTATGTTTTTTATTTTTTTTTTTGATTTTTTGGCCTGGTTAAGCTGATTTCCTATCTTGCTAAACATTTTATTGTATTTTTAGCCCTAATATTTTTAATCATACTACATATTTTATATTCTAGCAGAGTAAAATTCTGTTGAGTTTATTGTTGTTAGAATGTTTTATTTCTGTTACAATTTTTTCTTGTTAAAATATGGATTTTCATCCGGAAAATCATTTGCATTTGATAAGCCCCAGTTTGTAGTAGTGCAATTTTATTGCTTTATTAAAAGAATAGAAAAAAGAAGCGAAAATTTCTCATTTTCTTCTAGAGTGACATAATCCACAAAAAAGCATAGAAATTGTTTCATATAAAATGGGCTTAATAAATAAATTTCAAAAAAATCAAAAGAATGCCCTTGCAACACAATATATATCATGAAAGGATGAATGTGTTGAACAATTTTCTGCCTTTTCAATTTGTTTTTTGAATTAACTCAGTATTGAAGTAAAGGGGCGTTGTAAGCAAACATTCGCATAAATCTTTGTGCTCATATGAGCACGATTTGCATAAATAGGAAGTTTTAAATTCCTTGGAGAAGGCAAAGTAGCTATTTCGTTTAAAGTATATGGAATAAACATTTATATTAAGCAATATTAAATATTTTTTATATTCATTTTTTGTCATATTTTAGTTTAATATCCCCACAAAAAGTGCCAAAATTGCCATTACGAGTATACCAAATATCCCTATTGTGCAAAATCGTAGATTTTATACCGAAAGTTATAATATTTATATACAGCCTGTTCGCCGATACTGAAAGAAAATGTACTAGAAAGAAAGCTAGTCACTCACATTCGAATCGATTTGGGTTTGTCTATGTCAATATAGTTCGTTCGCATGCACTTATGTATTTTAATTGAGTTCTGACAAACCTTTCGCATGGAATAAAGTTAGAAAAATCCAAATCAGTGGCTGTGTTCTGTAACTCTCGCCACGAGAAACTTTTCGACTGAAACGTGTGAAATGAAACAAAGTTGAAACAAACAGCTGCTTTTCTCACTAAACTGTAGCTATAACTTTTTTTTGGTGAGTAATAGCTGTCACGTAAGGAAATTACTCGCCATTTTACAGAAAAACTGTGTCTGTAAAACTTTTGCGAAAAAATTTCCCGCTTTCAACTGTCATTATTACTCGCAAATAAAAAGGCTGTGAGATAGTATTTCAAATAACAATAATCATCATTAAATGAATAATAATAATACTGATTAATATATTTATTTACACAGTTTGGAATGATTGTTTTTTTTTTATTTTAACTTTTTAATTAATTTATATACCCTTTACACAACAAGTTTTAAGGGAATACTTATATAAGTTTGTAATTTCTACAATTTTAATTTCCAACCCAACAAAGTATATTGTAATACTTTTATAATGTTTTTTTTTCAGAATTCACAAATTTCAATTGCTTTTTAATTTTAGAAAATTTTGTAGATAAGTATGTATGTGTAAATAAAATGTAAACAGAGCCATATCATACTTTTTCTAGAATAACTGGCGGTTATAATATGACGCCGTCGAACAAAATTTCTTAACTTTAGTAATTTTTGGTTGGCGGCGGTACTAATTGTGGCTGGCGCTTTCATTTTTAAAATTGCATGTCGGCATCGTTTTATATTTCCAGACATTTCTAACGTAACGACGTAATCGCTCTGAATAGTTCTCGACATGAGTTACAGACGCAGTTTTTTCTCACTTTTCGAGAAACGATGGAATAATTTGTTTCGCAGGGTTGCGACGCGAAAACTTCTCGCCAAAGTTACGGAATACAGCCACAGTTTTATTTTGCCAGGAATGCGAATGAACTTATCCTTTCGACATCGGCGAACTGGCTGATAATTATAATTATTATAATTTTTTATATAAATCTTGGATTTTGAAGTTGCAAAAAATTTTCCTTTAGAGTGCATGCAAGTAGAGCCTTCACTAGATTTGTCACCCACTATAATCTATGTTTTGTTTCCCCATTAGGATGTCTCCCCGTATAGTGACTTAGCATTAACCGTCACTAGAGTTAATTGGCTAAAATACACAAAATATTTGAGTACACATTGTACGGAAAATATCGCCTTGAGAGCGCCTGAGGATATTGATGTGCCAATTAACGATTTTTCTGAAAACCTCAAACTGGCCGTGCAGCATGCTTACCACTAGCCATACACTCGTAAGATCCATAAATGTGAACAATAGAACATATTCGTCTGAAATTGAACAACTTATGTCAGAAAAAAGAAGAGCTAGAAGAGAGTGGCAACTACGCAAGTTTTTTCAGCTTAAAACTAGGCTACGGAAATGCGTAACTCAGTTGAGTTGCCCCTTTTTATTAAAAATAGCACTAAAACTATTTTTGGTCTCTAAAATTTTACGGATTTTATAAGAATTTTTCCTTCTCTTGTAATAAAACCGAGTTACGCCCTTTTTATATTAAGCCATCGTTATAAAAAACCGGAAATTAAGTAAATGCCATGTTGTAACATTATTGAGCTTTTATGTAACATTGTTATAATTAATATTCTAGTTTTATGGCATTTCTACATGCCTGTTTTCGGCAATTTATGAACATTTGTGGTTGTAATTAAAGTAACATAAAACAAAACTGCGGTTTCAAGACAACAGACAAATACTAGATGTTTTTTCACTTTTAATTAAAAGAAATTTAATATATCTTAATTTACTCTAAAATCTAAAAATTGACGAAAAACAAGTTAAATTAAATGATTAATTTTAGTTTAGTTTTCAATAACTATTCATAGGTTTTTTAATTGCTTGAATGGGGTTTTCCCAAATTCATCATCACTAACGCCTAAAAATGGGCTAATATATGTACGAGTATACCCGTACTTCTTTTAAGTTCCTTCATACCCGAACTATACCATAAACAACTACTTCCTGCACTTTGCTCTAAACTTGGTTTTATTTTAATTAAAACCTATTACATGAGTATTAAAGTTTTGTAAATCACTTTCATCTGTTGTTTATTTCACACTTCCATTTTAGTATTTTTCTCTTATTAACATACTTTTCGGGGCATGTACATATAATAAAACATCTGCTGGCATACTTTTATGCGTCAAGCAGCAGAAATGAGGTGTTTGTATTAGAAATGCATTAAAACAAAGTTGAGGAAACACAATAAATTCTTAAATCTTTTATTTGCTTTGACGCATTTTTTTAATTTGAATATATATATAAATATATAAATAAATAAATAAATGAATATATATATATATATATTTATATATATATATATATATATATATATATATATATATATATATATATATATATATATATATATATATATATATATATATATATATATATATATATATATATATATATATATATATATATATATATATATATATATATATATATATATATATATATATATATATATATATATAGATATAATATTATTTATTATTGTATATTATATTATATATTTATTTTTTATATATATTAGTTATATACAGTGGATGACATTGCATCTGATGTATCTGAGGGTTAGAAATTCTCCATATTTGACAGTTTTGTTTGTTAACACTGCCGTTTAAATCAATAATAATTCATAATTCAAGACGTTTTCATCCTCTGATACCATTTGAAGGATCTCACAAAATTCCAAGCAAATCAGAGTCTCTAGGGTTCAGTATGTTTGTTAATTGAATCTTATATGGAAATAAGGTTAAGTCTTGGTGCAAAATTGTCTGCAGTGACTGTCTGCTGACACCCATTTGAGCATAAGTTCCTTGTCGAAACTCGATTATTGGAATGTATGGCAGCAGCGATGGTTTCCTGTCTCCGAACTGAGGGATCTTGATGATCTTGCGATTGTGCCACGCTCGGCAAAATTTTTTACAAGCCTCATTATACTCCATCTGCCAAGAGGAGTGCCGCCAAATGTGCGCCTATATTTACTTTGGACGGAAACAACGGACTCTAAAGCGTGAAAGCGTTGCACTGTCCAAATTCTTGTTTCATTGTCCCAATTCATCATTTTAGTTAAACTTAAAGATACATCTATTAAATACAATAAAAATGGAACAAGTCAGTTACACAGAAAATAAGTTAATAAACAGGCTTTTTTTGGTACTAGCTTTCATCAGCCACCCTGTATTTGCGGCTTTGTTTCAAGAGTTATGCACTTGATTCCAGAATTTTATATATCGCAGAATTGGTTTTCTTGAAAAATCCCGTTTTCGGCTAAACTTAAGTACATTTTTCTGTTATTCGTACTTAAGCTTTTGAATACGACTCGTACTAAAAGGATGTAAAAATGCCTACATTTACTATGAGCGTTTTCTTTCTGTGTATTATATCTGCAAAAACTATTACATCTTACGAGTTGTGCGCCACCTGTACTGTACATTATACCCATAAGGACTTAGCCGATGTTATTATATTTAATAATTTTTTTTTAATACAACGCTAATTGTTGACGTTTTTTCATCTGTGTGTGTCAGAAAGTATAAAACTAAATGTAATAAGTTAGTAAAAAAAAAAAAGGAAAAGTAACAAGTTTGTGTGGTTTGCTAATTCCAAGCTTAATATAATTCCTTACCTGCAGTTCCATAAATGTGCAAGTTGCATTTAGCCTGAACAAAATCCCCAAACAACAGCAGAGAACAACCATAAATAAAAGAACAGCAAAATCAACTTTTCCAGGAGTTTTGTATGAAAACGAAGAAATATTTCATTTACGGTTGAATTCAACATTTGGCTCAAAAGCAATTTCAACCAAAAAAGTTATAAACCATAAAGCAAAATACGTTAACTTTATTACATTGAAAATTATTTTGCTTAAATATTTATGTGTTCAATATGTGCGGCTGCCGAGATGAATATCTCAGTTGTAAAGTTGCCTCCAAAAATATTTTTGTACGAGTATATGTATGTATATGGATATACTTCAGATATTTTCCCTTAAGTCTTGAATGTGTTAAAATGAACACTTTTTGCAAAAAAAAGGAAAGAAAATGGGAGCAAAAGAAACAAACGAAAGATGAAAAATTAAAAATGGAATAACCGTCAGCGCATTAAGTTAGCCAGGAATATTTTTTTTTAACATAGAAAATGTGAAAGAAGTGCCAAAAAGCGGATCAGGTTCACTACGCTACTTACACACATACATACATAAAATACATAAGTAATTAAATTTAAAAAAAATGCGGAAAAACTGAAATTCAACCTTTTTTTAGAGTTGTTATTTTGAGAGATAAATGAGAAACTAGAACCTACACTGAAAAGAAAATTTAGTCCATCGGTACTTACCCAGCATTTACACATGCAAGTGCAGTGAGAAAAAGTCAATGCGTCCAAACTTTTTTACCAATACACACACACACATTTTTCTTACTTACTACTCAACTTACAATAAAATTCAGTTGTAAGAGTAAGATCAGGCAGGGCGATTTTAATTTCCGAACTTTCTAGCAATTTTCTTTTGGAATTGCTTTCTTGTCTACACACAAAAACTTTTATTTCATACAATTTACATTGTACAAGGTGGCGCAAAAGTAATCCTCCTATCAGAAAATGCTATAAATTTTGCGATTGGCTCCTAATGTCAGTTCTGTTTTGACATTTGTGCAGTAAACACATGCGAAATAATAAAAAATGTTACGCTACACTGCTCCAGAACGCGGAATATTGTTGACTATTTATTTGACCCCAAGAGGAAGATGATTTTTCAACAAAAATAATCATGAGGCCCATTTCCATCTTAGCGGGTACGTAAATAAGCAAAATTTATGCTTCTGGGGCACTGAAAATCCGTGTGTAACCCATGAAGAGCCATTACACCCACTCAAAGTCACTGTATGGTGTGCTGTTTTCGCTGGAGGAGTCATCGGACTTTTTTTCTTCGAAGACGTCGCGGGCCAAACGGTTACTGTGAATGGTGAGCTCTACAGAGCAATGATCAACGAGTTTTTTTTTGCCGTAACTTGATAAATTGGGATTGGAAAACATGTGCTTCCAACAGGACGGTGGTACGGCACACACTGCACGTGCCACAACCGATATGCTGAAGGATGCTTTTCCCGGGCGCCTAATCTCCCGTTTTGGCGATTTGCACTGGCCAGCAAGATCGCCTGATTTGACCGCTGCAGACTTCTTTTTGTGGGGCTTTTTGAAGTGGCGGGCTTATGTCAACAAGCCTCAGACTCTTGCAGCTCTTAAAGACAATATCCGTCAAGAATGTGAGGACTATTCGTCGGAAGTTTTTGGCCAATGTGATGGAAAATGCTATAAAAAGGGCTCAAATGACAATCAGCTGTTGCGGCGGCCATTTACATGACATCATATTCTCGACTTGATGTAAAAAAATTAAAAGACCAAAAAACAAAAAAAAAAAAATAGAATAATCCACAAGAATCATTTCCATTTCCAATAATCCACAAGAATTTTTTTTTAAATTACAGCCAAAAAACATCGGAAGGTTATTTTTGTGCCGCCCTGTATATATGATTTTTTTTGCATTGTATTATATTGTTGAGAATTGGCGAGTATGGGCAATTCTTTTTCCCTTCTTATTCCCCTCACCGAAAGCTGCTATAAAGTCAAGAATTGCTCAACTAAAGTTGCTGTGTCTGATCTCGCACTAAGGGAATTTTTAGTACTTACTGTAACTTAGAGTTTACACATGCCACTGCCAGATCGAAAGACTCAATACATTCAAAATTTTTTACTAATCACCCAAATTTTTCGAAATGGCAGCTCCAGGGGCAGCAAAATTTGCATGCGAGTGAAAATTTGGCATTTGCATACCACTGAATGTCAAGACGATAAACAATGTTACCCTGCCACTTAATGCAAATTACCTGGATTATAGCAAAATAGAATTACAAATTTTAGCTTCTCATATGTTTTATTAAGAATTATTTCTTGATATATGCAAAAAAAGAAAATTTTTGTTAATTATAAAGCATTAGATTATTAAAATAATAGTTATAAAAATAAATTTTCATCGTTTCCCCAAATATATTTTCTTGTGATGAACTCGGTAACTCTATTTTGTAAATAGAAAACAAATTCAAAATGGTGGCAAAATACGGGAAGTAAACAAATTGTTTGAAATATACGCTTCGACGACATTTTAAATCAAATATTTTTCATCAAATACAAAAAAAAATTATATGAACAAGTAATTGTTAAATAAATTTCGCTTTAATTTTTGTATTTTTAACATGTTTAACTACAAAATTAAAGTAATTTTTACGCAGTGACGACAAAACTTTTCTGTGTAAATATAAAAGTAACTTGCTAGACATTCGACAATTTTTCCGACAAGTACAATAAATACAACACTACAAGAAATAACTCTTTTTCAAATGTCAAGGGAAAAATATCAACACAAAAAGGAATTAAAAAGAAAAATGTAATTACAAATTTACAAGAAAAGATAAACTTTCAATTATTTCGTGAAACTTTTAATTATTTTGTGAAATTTAAAGTCTCAGATCATATACCTTTGAAAGGTGAAAAGGGCCAGCCACATTGGAGATAATTCTAGAAGCTACAATACATAATTTTAAAATTGTTATGCATTTTTTCAAATTTCTTTTAATTATGCTATTGACAACTGAAACAGATAAAAATATAAAAAAAGTTATCAGATGCGCTGTCAATTCCACCTGTTATGAATTCGCCTTGGTTTAAATCGAACAGAAGCAAAACAGAATAGTTAAGAGCCAAATAAACCACACAAATTGCTTGCCAAACATGTCAAAGTTTTAGGTTCGTGCAAACATTTTTGTTGGTTTGTGGGGGTGTTTGCTAATTTGTACAAATATTTGAAGCATGTTTGCACGAAAATCAAAACTTTTTGATTTTCGTACAATCATTGTGAATGCGTGTGTAAATTTGGTCATTTCAGTTAAATTTTTGCAGAGCGAGGTGGTTGAAGAAGAAGCATACAGAGTGAATCGAGAAAATGTTTTCTTTTTTTGCAATAATGCTTAGAATGGCGTAAAAGTTTATTTTTATTGTAGAAATTAAAAAAATAAATAAATAAATAAAGATTAAAAAACAGAATATCAAGGAATAGAGGGCAAAACAATTTATTAAACAATTTGTATCTTGCAAACTTCATATGGCGAGCAAATTGCCGCAACACAATGGCCGTCTACTCTCATTGAAAACAAAAAAAAAGTCATTAATTTGTACTTGTATATGTGAGTAAATTACATTTGCATGTGTTGTATTTGTATAGTTTGGGTGCAAGCGGAAAGCGTGTGTTTGGCAAGCAGTTTGCGTAATTTATTTGGTCCTTTAATCTCAAAAATTTTAATTTTGAAAGAAAATATCTTCAAGTCTCATTTTTCATGAAAAACCTTCAAAATTAATTTAAAATATATATCCTGGCATCCCTGCCATGTGCATGTAGGGTGTATATACTATTGCATGCGCCACCTGCATGTGATTCACGAAGACAGCTTGTGCTCATATTGGCACATGTATCCACGCTAAGTCAAGGTAGGAACCCAACTAACTGAAATCTATTCCAAAAAACTAGAGTTGCATAAAAGGAGTAGTAGAAGACTAATAATTTCCTTGCATTCATCTCAACAACCTTTATTAAATAGTCTAGGCACAAAATTGTCCCGTTTTTTAACTCCGAAAAGGTGAAATTGAAATGAATGTAAGAAAAGGTTTAATAGTAGGGATTGATTTTTGTTCACACTGGACCCATTTTTATTTGCCGGAATATAATTTTGTTTGCCGCAAACAGCCGTTTTCGCGTAGTCGCTAATAACTATTTTATAGTCACACTATAGGAAACCAATTAATGTGACCGTAACTTTAGAGACATTTTTTTATGGTGTATTAAAGACTTGCATGCTTACTTTAACCATTTAAACGAAACTTTGATTATTCTTGTCCATGATTTGTTTAATTCAAGTTTATTTCATTAAAATTTTATAAAAAACAGACAAATTTAATAATTTTTATTTCTATGGTCTTAAAATTTTATAAAAAAACAGACAAATTTAATCATTTTTATTTCTATGGTCTTTTATAGAAAGGCTCTAACTCGCATGTTTCTGGAATTTGAGCTTTTTTTTAGTGAATCTAATACAATACACACAAATACAGCGCGACGCAAAGATTAAATGGAATAGTTTCATAAGTACCGGGTTTGAAAGCAATTTTACAAAAAAAAGTTTCGTGTGGATAAATACATTTCCAGCTTTCGCTTTCTCCTGTGTAAGATGCTATTGTGTTAGTTAGGACCTTTTTACATGAGACCAATGATTTGATATAAAGTTTAAAAAATATTACAATAATCAGGTATGTGATGGAAACCGATCGCTTTCGGAAGGTGTGATGGAAAGCGACCACTTTTGAAAATATTTTATTGACAATTCTTTGATTACTGCCTTTGGAAAACCACACACGATTATATTTATAATAATATTCATAAATAGGTATCTCCCGAAAAGTGATTATTTACAAATATGTTCATCACACTTCTTTTTAACAGATTGTTTTAAGTATTGATTTCTATTACACACCTGAATATCTATTACATACTAAAATATTTCAATCATTCCAATAATCAAATTATATCCTACGAGTTTTACTTAAATATTTGGTTTAGCGACATAACTATGTATATATTTACAGTTAATATGTTACATAATTCTCTTATAAATGTTATGGATTTAGTTAAAAATAATCACAGATATATATGTATGTATGTATAAATAATTTTAAATAAAATGTAAGGACTGTTTAGTTTAAAGCACCTTTTTTATATAGGACATAAATAAACACAAAATTTTCTATGACAATTTGCAAACAATTAAGAAAGCTAAAATTGTGGTAACAAAAGTCGCAAATATCAAGAAAAATATTTCTATTGTATTAAACCAATGCTAGGAAATTTCCCCTGAACCAGATTCTTGATTGGAGCACTCTTGGTTTTCGCTTAAGTCAGATGAAAAAGATTTAGCAGATGAAGTTGTGGTTTGAGTTGAAGGTGCTGTTTGTGATGTACTAGTAGGTGTTACTATTTTATCTATATTGGCTAAAGTGTGCTCAGTTTGTTCGAGCATGGGAATTTGTTGTGGCAAATCACTCGTGACCCACAAATATAGATCCAGCGTCTTTTCCGTGCAATCAGCTATAAACCGCACAAAGGGTCTTATGTCTCCCTCATTGGCCAATTGTAGATATTGATAGTATTTGTGCCTGTAATAAAATTATTTAGGAAAAATTTAATTTCGACTTTTTTTTTGTTGAAATTACCTCTGTTGCTTTGGTATTATAACTGGTGGATAACCAGCTCTCATTAATAAAGTATTCATTAGTAATCTAGATGTTCGGCCGTTGCCATCAGTAAAAGGGTGAATGTGTACCAGTTTGTAGTGCGCCAGGGCTGCATGCCTTGTTAAAAACAGACTCTAATTTTTGTTACTTTACACATATAAATTTCACTTACTTAATAGGATGTAAAGATAAAGCTTGTTCTGAATTCAGCCAATTTTCAAAATGTCTCATTAATATTGATAAATCTCCTGGTCCTGGCGGCACATGACCACCCACATATACCTGTGTGCGTCGAAACTCTCCTCCTTCTATGGGATCCACATGACCTAAGACACGTCTGTGTATATCCAAAATATCCCTTATTGTTATTTCCATTCTTAAAATAAAAATTACACCATTATATTAAATTATATTTCCTCGAGTGCTTGTCATACGCAGTAAAACGTACTTGTTTACTAAACTGGCATTAATATATTTCATGGCGGAATCTAATCCCAAAATTTCATTATGTTCATCTATGGATTTGCCATCAACTGCAGTACGTGTTTCTAATATAGATCTTGTCTGGGCCAAAGTCATGGTATTTCCTTCAATGCCTACCGAATGATAAATATGCTGGAAATAAGCCTCCTTTTTTGCTCTTCTTAGTGCTGCATTTGTTTCACTTATGCCTGATAGAGCATCACGTTTACGTTCTAGTTCCATTAGTCTTCTTTCGTCTATAGTTTGAACTATGGTAGCAGTACGTTGGCGATTGACCAAAGCTTCGGAATAACTGGGATTTATGGTTAAGGCCTATAAATATCATATATTTGTTACTCCTACATAATAATATTATTATTTCTTTAATTGTCATCTTACCTGAAAATAGTATTGATCTGCTAAAACTATATCTCTTTGGAAATGTTCCAAGAACTCGCCATAACGTAACAAAACCTCTGGATGTTTTGGCGCCAAGGCATACGCATGTTCAAATAATTTTTGAGCTTTATCCATTTTGCCACTCCGAAACATTTCCGTCGCTAATTGCAAGGATCCCAGAGCCTCTTTGATGTTGGCATTTTCTTGGGGTAATTTAGCGACCGCAGCACCAGTTTCGCCATAAAACTCTTTTAATGCCTGATGCTGTGGATTCTCTCTGTTGTTCTCCGCATATATAGCAAAATCATCTCTTATTTGCAGAAAGTGTTCACTGGGTAAGTGCTGCAGTTGTTTGTTGTACGCACGAGACCAGGGATAATGGTAGTACACACATATGGCCAATATGCCAGATAGAAAAAATGTCAAGTGATAATACGACAATTTTAGCACCAATTCTTTTTTGGGTTCTTTAATCAGAAAGGCATTCATTTCCATGGCATAAGAGGGGCGCTTGTCGGATGATATGTTTACTGTTTCTTTTACGGATTCTCTATGAGAATGTCGACGTTGTTTTGTCATGTTGGCTAATATTCAAAATTAATTTTATTTCCACGTTCTGTTGACACTTTAAATTCAAAATCTAATGATAAACACCAAACATTTTTACTCAGCTTTAGTTAATTTTGCTTAAAGTTTTTAATATTTTTTATGATCATTATTAATTTGCCCATTTTTCTGCAATTTTTCTTTCAGCTTCATAGATTTTCTGTGTTTGCAACAAAACTGACGTGTATGAAGGAGATTGAGCATTTTTTACAAAACAGCTGTTTTTTGTTTATACTGTATGTGTGTTGTTGTTTAGTGATGGAAGTTTCGATTAAATAATTAATGATGCCACACGTTTAAAATGCGTCGTCTTAAAACTGTTATAAGAGACACACATTTTTTGGATTTTTTATAAAAAACTCTTTAATTATTATTTATTTCAGTATTTGGCTGGAATTTCTGAAGACGAAATATTGATATAAATAAACAATGACATTGAAATGTTGTTTAAACTTGAGGTCAGTTTTGTCTTTTATATAAAAAACGTTTTAATAAGATTCGATATTTTGTCTTCCTTAAGCTTAAACCACATTTCAATTTAGTTTAAAAAAAAGGTCAAATAAATAGCATCAAAATAAACAATTACAGAATTAAATAAATATAATTTTTATAGCTTCAAATCTTTGTTTTTTTGTTTCTTATGAAAAATTAACAGCCAGTTTACCAATCTCGACAGCCTGCTTGCGTTCGCAATCTAAGCGAAAGAAATTTGATTTGGGTTCGTCTAACTTTTTTTATGCGAACGATATGTCAAATCTCAATGAAAATACATAAGAATATGCGAACGAATAATAGTGAGATAGATAAACCCAAATTGATTCGAATGTGAGTGACTAGCTTTCTTTCGCATTCATTTTCATTCGAAATTGATAAACTGCCTGTAACAACTCAAAATCTTTTATCGAGAAATAAAAGATTTTTAATAGTTATTTTTTATAAAAAAGAAACAAAAAAACAAAGATTTGAAGCTGCAAAAATTAAATTTATTTAACAAACGAAGATCGAAGAATATTGAAATAAAATAATTAAAGAATTTTTTATATAAAACCCAATAAAATAACCTTGAGCTTACATATTATTATGTTTGAATTTAATAAGAGGTAAATTATATTAGGATTAAGAGAATTTAAATAATATATTGAATATCATTATATCTTCTGCAAATTTTGGATTGAATAACCTATAAATGGAAATTGCAGTCACTGTTATACAAAAACTATCCAGGGGCCAGATTCCGCAACTATGAATTTTTTTACAGACACAGTGTTCACTTTTCATTAAAAAGCGATTCCGTAAAAACAATGAATTTTATTGCGCCAAAGATTTTTAAGTGAAAAAATTATTATTAAGTGTACACTTTAACTGTCAAAATTATTCATTCTCACCATTGCGGTCTCAAAAATCAAAAGTGAGCACTGAAATTGCTGAACATTTCAAAATTCATCGTTGCGGAATTTGGCCCCAGTACTTTGTATAGAATGAAGAAGAGTTTTAATAAATAATAACGGCTCTGATTCGAATACCTACATAATTTGTCATCATGTACATTTTAGTTAAATTTTTTGGTATTTATAAAAGCTTTCTAAAAATCACGCAAACTTTCCAATCATGTTTCTATTTATATTCTTAAAAACGCTTAATTTACATTTTAATGATGAAAACGTGCAAATTTGTTTCAAGAGAGATTAAAATATTTTTTGGAAAACTTGGAAACAGAATATGATATCGACAGATCATAACGCTAACAACACAAAATGTATATTTTTTTAAGTTTTAAAATTAGTTATTTCAGCTATTTACGCCTTTCGGCAAATGAAACTTACCTAATGATATTAATCATTTTTGGCTACAAATTATTTAGTTCGCATTAGTTTCAAATTTGATTTTTTTTAGTAATGCTAACACTTTACACAAATATACCTCGTCACCAGTGTGACCATGTTAGCAATTTCGGTGCTAAATTTATCACTTCTTTTGTTGGTTTAGCAGCAAAATTTTTGATTTAGTACTTAGCACATTTTTTTTAGCACTTTCCAATTGGGCATTTAACAATCTTTTAAAAGATCTCTGTTACCAAATTGTTCTTAAAGGGAAGGGAGATTTCTTTGTACCAATGCCAATGGCAGATTTTCGACACCAGGACGAATTCTAGTTATATTATTAATATTTTTTTTTATTTTAAGTTCTTAGTTATATTAAAAATTGAGCTTAAGTTTTAATAAAAATATTGATTCTGCTCAAAACACTCAGCAAAAATATTTGAAACTATTACCAGTTCTTAATATTCATCTTGACTTAAAACTAAATAATTCTAGAATAATGAAGCTATAAAACAAATCCGCATCATATTGTTTATGCACTCCAGACTTAAAGGTATTTGTCTTAAAACTTTGTTTTAATATTACGCAGTCAATCGAACATTCAACCATAAAGTGACATTCAACTCAACTTGCTAAGCAGTTTGAAAATAAATGATCTCAGTTTCTAAATAAAAATCAAAATAAGTTCTTAGAACTTTTTTTTTTATTCTTTATTTGCTACAAATAATACATATTATCATGTCTGAAAGACATAAATTTGATTTGAAAATGAAGTACTTGTGAACAGTATAACAGGTTTAATAATATTAAAATTTATCAAACGATTAATTAATATAAAATTTTAATGAATCACAAGCCGGTTAATTGAATTTTTGTCTACCACTGTGCGAAAAGAAAAATTATGAATGAAACAACTTAAGAAAGTAGCTTGGATAATATGGCAGTATTAATTATCAAGATATTTTTTGCAACATATAACATTTTACATTTTTTAAATAGCATAAATTGCTTGTACAGTAGAGCTCAGATAGTGCTTACCCTTAAAAAAAATAGTTCCTGATTTAAGTGCCTGTTTAAGAATGTGGAATCTGCTTCTTCCGTCGCATAGTTCTTTAAAAGAACATACATATAATAATATATATGTACACACACAAAATATGCATTCCCACATCAAAAGGTTTACACGACATTGCTGTTGCACTTAGGTTATATGCTTTGCCAAAAGTTCATAAGATGGATTTTCCATTAATACCAATTTGTTCATTTATAATCTTATGAACTTTGTAAATATGTAGTAAATATTCTTAGAACGATTACTGAAAATCCAAATATAATATTAAAAATTCGATGCAGTTTCAGGAGAGAATAAAGGGTCAAAGTATAGATAGTAATGAAATATTGTTAATAACCCAACATACAGGAATAGAAAAAAGTTTATGTTTACGTGTTTTAAAATTTCGTATAGCAGATAACAGGTATATTCAGCTAAATGGACTCCCGATGCGATCTTCTTTCTTCAAAACTTTATTAAACATTAATATTACATGATTTTTGTTTTTTTTCAACGACGTTGTATTATGTCATGTAAGCTGAAATCGTTCGCTTAAGATATTTTTATTTACCGAGCAATGAACTATTGAACTAAAAAACGACACAGTTCAGCGAAGAGAGCTGAACTAAAAAAAAGAAATTCATTTGAAAAAGCTCATGGACCCAACTCTAAAGCTCATGGACCGCATGGACAATAACAGACGAGGACAATTTTTAGTCCGAAAAATTTTTTGTTCTTTTAGGAACAGACGAGACTAATTAATCCGGCATTTTTTTGTATACATTTGATTGCTGGGCTAGTATTTGTATTAGTTCGTTCTGCTTGCGCCGACCTAAAGCTGGTTGAAAAAATTATGCCGACAAAATATCACTTTCATCCCCCCGTTCGTCAACAAGCTGCAGATCAATTGAACTCGTCTGTTAATGCCCCATTGTATCAACAACTCAACAGAATGAATAACCTTTTAAAAGTACACAAAAAATGTACTCACGTGCATGCATATGCATGTATAGGGTGTTTTTTTAAGCCCGATAGAACTTGAAATTGTAAAAAATAACACAAAAAATTAAATTGTAATCAAAATTTTTTTTTATTCGAAAGATCAATACGTGACATTAACATTTGAAAATGATTTCGGGCATATGGGCACCGCGGCTGTTCTTGACGAAGCGCATTCTGGACGTCCAATTTTGGGCCACTTTTTCGAGCACTGCTGGCCATATGTCACGAACAACACGAACAATGCTGGCCTCCAAGGCGTCAATTGTTGCTGGTTTATCAGCATAAACCAGTGACTTCACGTAGCCCCACAGGAAATAATCGAGAGGTGTCAAATCGCACGACCTTGGAGGCCAATTGACAGGTCCATTTCTCGAAATCAACTTTTCGCCAAATTTTGATTTCAGTCGATGTTTGCGTTCGCCGTATGGCACGTAGCGTCATCCTGTTGAAACCACATCTCCTCCAGATCAATGTCATCCATATTTTCAAACAAAAAATCATTGATCATGGTGCGGTAACGATCTCCATTGACCGTTACGCGAGCTCCGGCCTCATTTTTGAAGAAATAAGGTCCGATGATGCCACCAGCATGAAAACCGCATCAAACAGTGCATTTTTCTGGATGTAATGGAGTCTGTAGGGTCTCTTGTGGATTGGTCTCACTCCATATGCGGCAATTTTGCTTATTAACAAACCCGTTAAGCCAAAAATGCGCCTCATCGCTGAACACAATTTTGCGTCTATAAGTTGCGCGAATCGACGACTGATTTTCAAAGTAAATTTGGATAATTTCGTAGCGTTGTTCAAGCGTGAGTCTATTCATGATGATTTGTCAGAGTATACTGAAACAAATAAAAAAAATGTTTCATCAAAATTTAATTTTTTGTGTTACTTTTTACAATTTAAAGTTCTATCTAGCTTAAAAAAACACCCTTTACATATGCATTAATATGTACACGTTCATGCAAAATTTGTAGGCTTTAATGCAGTGATGCCCAAAAGTTCTATAGGGAAGAGTAAACACCAATACATTTAAGGAAAACTACTTTTATTTAATATTTTTTGTTGTAAAAAGCAAAACAAAATTCACACTGATAATCGCTGTCGTCAATGTTTACCAGCAAAATATGCGAAAGTGTTGTTGCTTTGCTTTTGTGTGTGTGCAGTGAAGAACGACAAAAAAATATATTAGACCAAGTTTGTGTATTTTTCATTGCTAGTGCTGAGCGCAGTATTTGTGTATTAAAGAGCACAGCCCTATAGCGAAGCGCATTTACAAAAACAATTGAGTACCAAGCGCATAGGCCTGGGCTTGTTTGCTTTAATGAATTGCCAGACCAGTTTTCTAACTGTTATACACACTCAGACATTATTAATAATGACGCATTTTAAAGAAAATCTTGTTATTGTATTGTTTATTAACTTTTGCTGAAAACTAAACGTCACTTGTATGTATAGCAACAAAAAAAAATATATATATACTTACTTATATACATAAGTACATATATACGTAATTGACGTTGTTTATTTTTTTAACATCAAATTTGCTATACTAGATTATTTCAGTTTAATATTTTTAAATCCGTTTTGTTATATCACACATGTATAATTTTAGAATTATTACAAATGTAAAGTAGTGAGCTATTGTCAATCATATCTGTTAGACATATCGGTTGTCTGCCTGTTGAATAAAAAAATATACATATATGTATGTACATATGTATATCCTAACGAAAAAGTCGAATCTAATGGTATAAGCCAAATTAATGGTTGAGGACTTAGATGTGCCAAGATTTAATTTTCCAATTTGTCAGGCCTTAACGTCTACAAGGTGCCAGCGCCAGAGCAAACTTACAACAACAAACAAAAAAGCAAGTTATGCCTAACAAAAATATTTGCAAATTTTTTCACACTTATAAAATATTTTTATTTGAATCATCTTTATTTCCACAAGATTATTTTTAATGCTTAAGGCAGCATAAATCACTAAATTCACGTTTAAAAATATAAACAATACATATAACGTTAACCTTTACATGGTAATACAAATATTTATATCTGTCTGTAGAATAAAAGAAATCATATCGTGTAAAAACAAAATGTATTCAGTAGGAGAAAAATCCAAATAAAAAATTGACAAGCGGTTGGTAAATTTTCATTTTTTATACCATTTCAGAAAACTGCATATTCTCATTACATTTTAATTTGCATTGGCAGCACTTCCAGTATTTATTGATGGTGGTGCACATTTACAAACCCAAACAATCAAGAATATTGCATTTTGTTTTAATAAATGTTGTAGAATTGTAACCATCAGTAATTTTAATAGAATTTCTTAATTATACTTTGATTTTACTTATCCCACATATGTAAAAATGAATAATACTTACAACACATTTTTGTTCTCTTTTTTTTAAATACGGAGAGAATTTTGTCATATATTCCCAGCAGTCCACAACTTATTACAATTTTCAAAGCATCCGATTGTAAGTGATTGTGTCAACAGAAAAAAAGCAAAATAAACATGTTAAGCACAACAAACAACTAGCATCCGATTCAGAACAGTATTTTTTTTCTATTCATATTGTTAAATTAAATGTACATAAGAAGCAAAGAAGAAAACAAATGCTAATAATATAGTTTTGAACTCATCCAATCTTCGTTTACAATGTGTACAGTGTTGGATGCATCTTACGGCCTAGGCCATCGCTGTGTAAATGTAAGTAGGAATTGTATACAGACTTCGGTTGGGTCACGCTTACATTGTCAATGGTCTTAGATCGAAGATGTATGTGACAAAAATTTCACTGGGTTGTTCCCACAAAATGCCTTAAGCGCTCATAAAATTACTAGAAGCAAAAAACTTCCACACGCTATAGCGGTGTCACCGTGTAATATACCTTGTGTGAGTAGGGCACTCATTCATTGTAGCTGGGCAACATCATTAGATTAAGTATTTCACATATTTGTCATTACACAAATTTCGTAATCAGGCATACGTGCATACACATTTTCGTACATACATATCTCGGTTCAAGTAGTTTTGTGTTTCGTTTTACCTCACACTTTTTAGAAATGATACAATAAATTCAACTGAAAATTTTAATAATCGCACTTCTGATCTACTATTTTAAAATCAAATCTCCTGCTTTTGTTTGTGTTGTGTGGCAATACTGTTGTTCACCTTTCCTCCTATGCCTACAAAATACCGTTAAATTGTTTGTTTACTTTTCTTTGGCAAGATGGCAACTTTTTAATGTAAAAACTTTTGAAGATATTGGTTAAAACTATATAAGGACATATATTTGCTAATAAGATGTTTTAATAGTCAGTAAAAGTAATGTACGTAATGTAATGTATGTATTGTTAATTAATGCTCATGTGTGTATATCAATATGAATGCATGAATTATTCTGTATGCATTAAATGTATACATACTTACATATTGATTTAATTCCTTGTGTTGAAATATTTATACATACATATACATACATACATATTTGTATCAAAATAATTTTTAAAACAAATCTTGACTTTGTATAGTTAAAATTAATATCTCACATGATATAAGGCTAGCAATAAAAAATTTCATGTTCATGCAAATTTATTATGTTCTCTTTTTTAAAGTTTTATATTCTTCACATTGTCAGAATTATTATCATGTCTAGTCTATCCCAAAAAGGCCGCGTCATCTTGTTATTGTAACATAAATATACATACCTATGTATGTAAATATGTAATTAAAAAACTATTTTAGTCAGTTTGTTCGAAAATGTTTATTTTAAATAATATTTTATTTATAATTACATGTGTAGTTGCAAACTAAAGCGATGCGCAAAACCATTTGTTTATTATTTCCTTTGAAATGATAAGGAATTTTGCAAGAATTAAGTAAAAAAAATTTTACTAGTAATAGAGTAAAAAAACGTAACATATTTTTTCAAAAACTACTTTCATATTATTGGTCCGCTTTCTTTCCAATGTGTGTTTTCAATAAAAATATAAGTAGGTATATACGTAGCAAATACGAGATTAATATATTTAAATATTGTACAAATAAATATTCAAACAATTGAGTTTTTTATTCACTATATTAGCTTCTAACATTGATACCAATAAAAAATTATAATTTTTATAATTTTTTATTGGTGCAATTAAATATTTTTAAATAGTTTGAAAAACTGTTAGTGATAAAAATTGTACATAGTTGCAATTTTTCATAAAAAATTAGTAAACTTTCATTTATTAAAACTATTATACAATTTAAAATAATAATAATAAAAATAAAAAAATCAAATAAACTTTTCTAGCCAGTTTGCCAATCTATTATTATATAATAGAATAATGTGAAAGAAAGCTAGTCACTCATATTCGAATCAATTTGAGTTTTGAGTGAGATACACTTCGTTTGCGTACCCCTAACTCCAAAGTTATACCCTGTACCTATTTGGTGGGATCAGAAAGGCGTTTTATATTATAAAAATTGATTCGTTTGAAGAAAAAAACGCTTTTGAACCTTAGAAAGTTTACAATGAAAAATATCGCTTTCTTACTGCTGATGGTGAAATTTTTAAATTTCTGGCAGCCTGCTTGTGATTACTGTTGTTCTCTTTTGCTACCGTTACATTTCTTTTTATTTCAATATGACAAAGTTGCCAGTCAGCAACAAAAAAAAAAAAAAAAAAAAAAAAAAAAGCGTTAACCAAATTTTGGAAAATTTAATTGATGTTTTCAATTGCGAAATATTTCATCATTATTATATAAGTATAGGGTGTTTTTTTAAGCTAGATAGAACTTTAAATTGTAAAAAGTAACACAAAAAATTAAATTTTGATGAAACATTTTTTTTATTTGTTTCAGTATACTCTGACAAATCATCATGAACGCTACGAAATTATCCAAATTTACTTTGAAAATCAGTCCCGTTGTTTTATCGCAAAATTGTTTTCAGCGATGAGGCGCATTTTTGGCTTAACGGGTTTGTTAATAAGCAAAATTGCCGCATATGGAGTGAGACCAATCCACAAGAGACTCTACAGACTCCATTACATCCAGAAAAATGCACTGTTTGGTGCGGTTTTCATGCTGGTGGCATCATCGGACCTTATTTCTTCAAAAATGAGGCCGGAGCTCGCGTTACGGTCAATGGAGATCGTTACCGCACCATGATCAATGATTTTTTGTTTGAAAATATGGATGACATTGATCCGGAGGAGATGTGGTTTCAACAGGATGGCGCTACGTGCCATACGGCGAACGCAACCATCGACTTGCTGAAATCAAAATTTGGCGATAAGTTGATTTCGAGAAATGGACCTGTCAATTGGCCTCCAAGGTCGTGCGATTTGACACCTCTCGATTATTTCCTGTGGGGCTACGTGAAGTCACTGGTTTATGCTGATAAACCAGCAACAATTGACGCCTTGGAGGCCAGCATTGTTCGTGTTGTTCGTGACATACGGCCAGCAGTGCTCGAAAAAGTGGCCCAAAATTGGACGTCCAGAATGCGCTTCGTCAAGAACAGCCGCGGTGCCCATATGCCCGAAATCATTTTCAAATGTTAATGTCACGTATTGATCTTTCGAACAAAAAAAAATTTTGATTACAATTTAATTTTTTGTGTTATTTTTTACAATTTCAAGTTCTATCGGGCTTAAAAAAACACCCTATATATTATAACTCAATATTTTGCCATCTTTATTCATATTGCTTAACAACTTTAAGAAGTTCTGAAGTTAAACAATCATATGCAATTACAGTTAGTAATTAAATTAAAATTTTTTGCATGAATCATGTGCATTCTAACGCTCATTCGTATTCATTATGTGTTAGATCCGTTTGATTTCTTTGCTAAAACTCGTTCATCGTTCATCAACAATAAAAATAATATTGAATAACAATTATCCAGTAACCATTATTTCACCATAATTACCTCATTTCAAACTGTATAAGAATTTACACCAGCAATCGACAGCAGCAACAACAATAAAAATTTAGCTTTAAATGTTTTTCGCTGATATTATTTGACTGAGAATGAATATTTATGCATGTGCAGTAAATACTCCTACACTGAAAAAATATATACATACATACATATGTATATACAATTACAATTATTGATATTTGTAATAAAATATAGATGACAATAATTATATACGTACTAACATCTATATTAATAAAAAAGCAAAAATGTGGGAGTTTTTCTTAAGAGAAATTTTAATGAAGAATAATGAATCAGATTTTCGAAATTAAAGTTTAGCTCTCTAGAGTCTTTTTTAGTGCTAATATCTTAATCCCAGAGCTGCTCTGCGACTGAAATAGTTTCTCACCATGTATTTAAATGGAAATGTTTATTTTGACAACAGCAGGACGAAACGACCGCAGGTTGTTATCTATGCTGACTTTTTTTGCCGCAGTCATGTTAAACTAAAAACGGTGTTGCCAGGATCTAAAAATGTGTAAAACAAATTAGCGCATAGAAATAATGAATTTTCTAATAACAGGTGGCGCAAGATCCAATTTGGTTTAAATAACATTTTTACTAAAAGAAACAAAAATCTTTATTTTGTAATTTTTTTCTGGTAATTGGTAAAAGTATGATATCAGCCGCAGCCACTTGATACACATACTTATGTGTTGCTGCAGATTTGTGGCGTTAACTGTTTGCATTCCTGTCGAATATTCTCCTTAAAGGCTGCGAGTGTCTGGGGCTTGTTGGCACAAACTAGCGACTTCAAGAAAGAAAAAAATTGCCAAAAACGGGAGATAAAGCTACCAGGAAATGCTTCCTTCACAGTGTCCATTGTGGCTCCTGCTACGTCCTCAACCTTACCACCCAATAGTATTTGGTAGATATAACGGGTTTTCATGCATCACATGTGGATTTTTAATGCGTCAGAAACGAAGGCGTTCACGCAACCGTTTAAATCGAAATGCGTCTCGACACTTATGATGATTTTTGACTTAAAATCATTCTCTTCGATGGTGATTTTGAGTATGACTCTACATGCGAAGTATAGACCTCCAGTCTTTATGTGTCCATTCTGCATCTATCTAGTTCACAAATGTAAGTATGATTGATGCAAAACACTATTCGCAAAAGATATTAGCTCCTGCGATAGGGTCATTAATTTTGCGCCACCCTGTATAATACAAAAAAACAAGGTAATTTAAATATTGATTATGTTTTATCTGCGCAGTCAAGGATAATCTAACATTACTTTAGTTTAAGCCTCTTTGCATAGGAACTTCTACGGTAATCAACGAGCAAACATTCTAGGCAACACAAGATCTACTTTAGTTATTTCCATCGAGGAATTAGTCAGGACTCCGATGACCTTTATTAAAAGTGGAATCTTTAGACTCTTTCTTCAGGAGGCTACAAAATCTGGTTACTTGCAGAAAGTCCGAGCTAATGTGGCCAACCTTTAATGAAAAACGGACCCTAGGTAAGTTATAACCTACAATCAGGATTGCTGATATTAATATCTGTATACTGGGTGCTAAGAAGGCAAGCTAGTTGATAATAATAGTATTCAAACTAAATTTAAACAACACTGTAATACTATAATACAACAATACAACTTAAAACCGCAAACCACTGCAACGAATTGAGTTTGTGAATGAGTTTGTGTTGCTGAACTTTTGTGGTGGCTTTCGAAGCGCATCAGTTACCAAGGCAGCTTAAAACAGGAAGTGGCAGAATTAGAATAAATACAACACCTAAAAACATAACATGTATTTTGTTGGTAGAACTTTCGAAAAATTATCTAGCTGTTTGGTAGTCGCTACACTACTCATCAGCACCCACTGGGATGGTGGCTGAGTGGTTAAAGCAGCAAATCATGATACGTCATGAACCGAGTTCAAATCTCAGTGGGTGCTGATGAGTAGTGTAGCGTCTACGAAGTAGCTAGTTGTCCCCCAGTTAAAGATTTGATTATTACTTTTCTTGTCTTCTTCAATCAAAAATTATTGATCACAGCAGATTTGTATTGTAAAAAATCCTTCTCAAGAAAAGACTTAAGAAAGGAAAAAACTTGAACTATAACCCGTTGTACAAATGTACAAACCAAAAATTTTATTTTGAATTTAGTTTCACAAAAACTTCAGTAATTTCGAAAACATATTCACAATTATATATAAATTAAAACAAGTAATTGCAAATAAGTATCTAATTGCAACTACTGGCTTGTGAATTTCCAAAAGTACAAAAAGGTAGAAGCAAACATTTATTATGTGGATACAAGCTCTTTACTATGACCCAAAGAGCCTAAAGCTAAAGTTAACAATAAAATTTTAATAAAACTACTTATCAACTTTCTAACATGTATTTTGTGTTTAATAAAAGTGTCACCCTGTCCAATTGGAATTTTGCAATATCGTCAAACTATTCTTAGACATTTTGACATCGAAGCTATTTAAGATGCGTTGCCTTAACATTTACTCGTATTAAAAATAAAGTAAGTGTTAGAATCTGTTAAACATTTCAGCAAGCAGACACAATTTTTAATTTATTCAATTGTTTATAATTGAAAAGTGCCTATTGGATTGATTACAGATGTCTCATAAGAAAAGGAAATAAATGTGATAGAACTCTGTCAATCATATTTAGAATATGATACGCATAAATAAATAAAACTTTATATTAATTATCTCAATTGCAAAATTTCGTTCGATAAATTGTTTTATTATTTTCAATAATTGAATTTTTTAATAATGTCATTTGATGTTTTCTCTTTTAATTTGTAAAGATATATGATTTCATAAATGCAATTAAGTAATTAACATATTCAAGTAATATTATAAACATGTGCGTATGTACATACATATCGCTTCTTTGTTGCAACATGGTCATAACTCAAAAAAGCTTGTTTTGAGAAAAACACATTTCAAATTTTTAACTTCTGCGGGACAATTTTTCATTGTCACTCCATTGTCAGCATGTTGCCAGATCTTACAATATTGTAACATCTGACAACCATGTGTACATAGCTTTACTATATTGCCAGTAGCAAAAAATTGTCACATGCCGTAGTGCTGCCACCTTGTAGATATTTATGTACCTTGAAGTTGCGTGTAGATATCAACAACCAATGTATTGAAAAAAATAATAAAAGCACGCAAGTGCAAGTTCATTTTCAAAATGCCCCCGAAGGCAAGCGTTGTACGTTTGTACTGCATGCGCTTTTAATGTCTGTGCAGCCAAAGTTTTAGCTTAACAACATTACATGGGAATTATATTACGTATATAACTTTTTCACTATATAAATAATAAGTTTATATTCACAATAAAAATTAAGTTTTATTTATTTATTGAATTTTTGTTGGAATTTTTTAAGGACATGTGTCCTGAAGCTCTTTGCCCAATCCCAATTTTACTTATTCCCGCCCATGTAGATTTGCTATCAATTGCAAAAGTAAACTTTCTTCGGCTCCTTTATGTGTAGCCCTTCGAGCTCGTTTATGTGTAGCTTTAAGCTCGGTGGTTCTAAATCTCTTCCATCGATTATAAGCCTTATCACGTTTTTCTTGTATCAAATATTTTATTTCCGCATTAAACCATGGTGTCTGATCGGCTCTAATCCGTTTAGTTACTATTGGAACGCACTGGTCATATGCATTTTTAATAGTCTTCTGAATAAAACAGAGTTGCTCGTCAGCGTCTACAACGTAGAAAAAAAAAAATCTAAATAAAAATGAAAAATTTTGAAACAAACGTAAAATAGGCAAATCGTGAATTTCGAGGTGCCATAACTCAGCCATTTCTTGTCCGATAAAAATTCGCATTATATCGACGGAAAAGGCATCAATTACGTTTTCAATGATGTGCAATTTATCTCGATTGGAGTTGGGCTCCACAAGGGTTTGAGTGGGACCATACACCGAAAATTATAGCGTTTTTCGTGTTCAGGAGGTCCCAATTAACTTATCTAGGCATGTGGCGTTCTTGGTATTTTTCCAAATTTAAAATTTGTAAAGCAGTGTTATTATTCATTTACAAAAAATATATTCCATATTCATAAACAAGTTTTAGTGTTCAATAGATGAAAAATTACTCACCTTGTTTTATTAAAAGTTGAAGTTTAATATTTTCAATTTGCTAAAAATCCGTTCTAAAACTCGCACTTACATACGTGCTTTTGGACATACGAGTGCATAAATATTTACACTCCTTTATTCTAATATTGGGAATTTCCGTTCAGAAGAAAAATAAAAAACAAAACTTGAAATTTGTACAAGTCCGTATTTGCGGTTAAACTTAAAAAATGAAATAAAATAAAAATAATTAATCGTTTTTAAGATTTTATTCATTTCTTTTTTTTTTATTAAATTCGTCACAAAGTTTTCTTAAGCTCACCATTAAAACCAAGGTTATAAAATTTCCTACTCACACTTATCTACAAGGTCAAGGTTTCGGCAAATAAGCAACTTTTTTGCTTTTGTTAAAACCTCAGTTTATAATAAAAATTTAATTTTAAAAATCCAATCTTGAAAAAAACCAAAATATTCTAAAAATTTTTGGCTAAAAAAAAGTACAATTTCCAAAATATATAAAATCAATAAGGAACAAACTGTTTAATTAAAAATAATAAAATATTTATATTTTAGCTCTCTTCTTTTTAATTAAAACTCTCCATAAAATGATGCTTTTATTTGATACAATATTTATCACAAGTTTAGAAATTAAAATTCATCATTCGTTTGAAAATCAAGAGGAAAGAGAACAATTATTAAAATAATTAAATGCTCTTTGTCTCTTTGTATTTAGTTGTTGTTTTCTTTGTATTGTGTTTGTGTGTTTGATTGATATTTTCGATTCATTTTCTACAGATTTCATTTATAATACGGCTGATTTTATGCTGCAATAAATTAGTTGAGCTTTTGCTCTGGACGGGTACGCACGTTTGGAAAATAGGCGAATTAAGTTTAAGCGGGTTTCTGAAATAGTGTGTGATTTAATTCCATCTTATCCTGCAGTTTCTGTTTCAGAAACTGTTTCAAAGGATTTTTCGTAACAAAAATCCTGCTTTAAAAAAGAAATTATTACTTTGAATGGAATAAAAACAAATATTTTTAAATATTTAAATAAGTTTAAAAAAAGTGAGTGCTTTTTTAATAAAATAAAATTAATCGCTTATAATAAAAAATTAATTTTAAAAAAGATATAGAAAAAATTTTTTAATAATAAAAGAAAAACAAAGTGAACAATCTATTATTTAATAAAAAGAAGAATAACTTACATATATGGACTTTTTCACATACAGTCGAACTTTTCTTTAGTGAACTTTTTTATACAATTAAACTCTCCCTGTTATAAATTTATTTAAAAAAAAACAACTTTTTTATTCCAATGTTAGTTTATTTCATCTTATAGTCAGTTCCATCGCAAAACTCAGTTTCGGAAATGGAACTCAATTCATTTTTTTGGTTATCTAGAAAACGAAAAACTGAGATGTTTTTTTAATTTAATCCTCCTTATTCATCGTTGTCACATGAAGGTGACGTAAAAAATTTGGAATTTATTTTTTTTGTTGCCAACCATGATTGAATGTTGTGGACAGTCTTTATCTATAGCTTAGGCTTATCAAATGAATATGAAAGGCCTATTAAAGAATAGATACCTGCTATAAAAGACGAATATACGAGTACAATCAAAGGTTTTTTGGACGGCGATGACGTCGCTTGGTATTTATGGGAATATTATTTTAAGTTTGAAAAAACAAATTAATCAGCCATTTCACAGAGTTCAATTCCATTCGGATTCAATATGCGTTTTTCTGTTTGCAGAAAACGAAATCTTAAAAAAATTTTTCGGAATGAAATAACTTTTAACCGGAAATAAATATTAGTTTGATTCAAAATTATTCCGTTCCGGAGAGCCTTTTTAGTTTTTGGTCTGAAGACATAAACATCAGATTGCATTCCATTTCCTAACAGAATTGAACTCCTAAACATGACTAAATATTTCCAATTGTAGATTAAATTTCGTTTTTGAGCGGAATTAATCTGGGACATGGTTGAATGAAACAATTTTGCTGATGCTAGATCGATTTTCTTACGCTTCTAACTTAAAAAAATTTCTGTTGCGCTTACAAACAACACTGTGTGATGAGAATAATATGTATTTAGGGGATTCCCAAAAGATGAAAAAACATAAGAACGAGACGGAACGAAGTCCCAACAGTGAAAATATAGAACATTTAGACAGACGATGGGCAGAAATTTGTTCATTTCTCTTTTGGTCTTGCCTAAACCTTTTACATTTGAGAAATTAAGACAGAAACTTTTCGTTTCTCTTTTCTTTCTTTTTCATAGTTGCTGCTTTTAAGCATAGTTAGTGCGCTTATATGAAGTTAATGTTGCTATTAGAATAATGATATGAAGCAACAACAAAAAAAATGCGAAAAGTAAAAAGTGAAACAAAAAATTTACATAAATGTCTAGTACAGAGAGTCGAGTACTACATACTCTCCCCCACCGACAATTTTCGTTACAGCGCCACCAAATGTCCGCCCATCGTCTGTCCAAATGTAAAAGCGGACAAACGGTAGACATGCGTGTGCTGAATATGTATTATCAACGAAAATTTCTTCGAAAAACTCCAATCTCTTGCAATTTTCTGTTTACACACACAGAAAAAAATAGATGCCATATTGATAAAAAAATTGCACTATTTTTATCAAATTTCCTGTGAAAAAGATTTTTTGCCGGATTGATAATTCAAATTATAAAGTAGAAAAAGCTTTTTCACTTAAAAGCAAAAATTATTGAGTTAAAAAAATTGTTGTTTATATGTAAAATATACTTAACAAAAAAATTGTTAAAGAAACAACAACTCTTCACTGTTATATGACAACCTTTTAAATTTATTTATTGAATAACAGTCAATAATTCGGAAAACTTTTTATTAATTGCATTTTATTAAGAGATATTTACAAAAATTCATTATTAATAATAATTTAATTAAGTCAATGCAATTTTTATTAAATTGATGGTTTTTTTATTAATAACATAACTTGATTGAAAAAAAAATCTCATCTATTTTTTTCTGTGCATGTAAATAAATAAAACTTTTTCAATATTAGTCCAAACCGAACATTTTTGCATTGTTTTTCTTTTTCTGTTTACTACCTAATAAAGAATAGAGAAAAATGGTGCACAGTGGGCTTGGATGCAATTTTCGGGATTTAATATTTTAAGTCAATTTTTCTCACTGTTTGTACTCTTCGATTTTTTTGTGTTTAACTTTGATTTTTTCCACATCTTTTAAGACCCGTTTGGTAGTGGGATTCGAGTAAGTACCATTTTTCCTGATTTTTTTTAAATATTTCTAAAAATAATTTTTACGTTAAGCCACTGTGCAAAAATTTTCTAGGAATTTGTAGGATATATTTTAAATGCTAATCCATATATATTGTTAGTTAAATTTATAGTTAAATTTGTCGCCAGCAAGTGAACTATAAACCCATGTTTTTTTTTAATTTATCTTCTCTTTATTATAAATTGGAGTTGCCGTGTTCTTCACATGAGAATATTTTTAGGAAATAGTTGGGATTAATTTTTATTATCATTATTTTATTGATTATTTTATTGAACGCTTTATGATTTAAACATTTCCATCTATAGGACTAATTTTAATAATTTAATATTATTAAAATTAGAGATATTATTGGACGAACTACTAAAATTGATTCCAATTGTCTACTTAGTGCATAAAGCTATGGAGATATTAGAAAAACTTCAATGTGTAAAAAGATGAGAGTTGCGAACTTTTCGCTTCACGTTGCGTTAAAAGTTTTTAATGCGTCATGTTTTGTGTAAGTATGTATATTTTATCTTAGATGTCAAAGCGAACTTGCAACGCAAAGCGAAGCAAAAGTTTTATCTGACACGGCCTTAAACACTAGGTTACCGTTGTGCCATGAACAGTATTGCTCACTAACCTTGTTTGACAAAAATCAATAAATAGAAATAATAAAGTCGCTAAATTCTCTGAAAGTACTTGTGATTACTAATGGCAGCAAAAAATTAGTAACATTTGTTTAGAAGAGGACTTTAGTACTCACAGGTACTTTCAGACTAATTTAGCGACTTTATCACTTTTTATTATTTCTATTTACAGTAAAGCTTTCTCTACTACGCTCTGTCAAAATTAGATTTTACAATTTCAAAGCGTTGATGCAGCTCTATTTGGGTTGATCTCATATGTTTTTTTGTATGTGAATGAGGATTTTTGGCCGATAAATTACGCTTGACGCCCTAGTTTAGATTGCACTCTGTTGTTTTTGTAAATGTTGCAGAATCGAATTATTAGATTTTCATAATTATACTTTGGTTACTTAAATTTTACTTCACTTTTTTTTTTAAGTACGAAGAAATTTTCGTAATATTTGGCTCCTTCATAATCCAAATATCTTGTGTCATCATATACGAGTAATTGTGCCTTAACCGGCTTGAAATTTCTAACCACCAAACGCTTAAGGCTTAAAATCTGTCTTTTTGCTAATATTAATGAAACGAAACTGAAATAGGCAACCACCGAAGTGGTGTCTTATATCTGGACCATTAATAAAGCAAAACGCCAAAGAGTTCGAGATAATCACAAATATGCCGACTAACGTATAACGACCAATTGTATTAGCAGCTTTTGTTGAAGTTGAAAAAAGGATAGTGATATGCAAAATAAAATATCTGATTATTTCTTTAAAAAAAATTTAAAAAATATGTAGAAAATTGGAAAGGAGTGATCTTCTGATCTTATGCAGCTTCATTATAACTAAGAAAATTGTAATTTTCATAAACTGTTTTGCAAAATAGTTTCGATTCAAATTCTTACGAAAATAAATAAATAGGAAATTGAAATATTTAAATTCCTTATCTTCAAAATTTAAGTAATTTCTTAGCTAGCGCTTGTTTGGCCTTGTGATTTTTTATTTATTTTTGATATTACTAAAAATGTCTGGAGGAAAAAAAATAATTTTGTAAAAAAATATTATTGTAAACAAATTTCCGATAAAATTGTAAAATGTTAAGTTTAGTATTTTTATCTCTAAAAATTTGTTTAGAGAAAAACACATTTCATACATATTAGTCTTAGAAAAACATTTTATAAAATATCTCCTACAGTTTAAAAGTAATTTGAATAAATGTTTGGCACAATACACAAGGTAGTTAGTATTGTTAACAATTCTGCATTGTAAATTCGAAAAGCAAATTTTTTGAGATATGACTATCTTGCAATAAAGGAGCGATATATTGAAATCATAAAGTTCATAGGATAGCGAATATCACAAGGGCCAAATGACGTCCACGGCTTTGCGTGCACATATGCACTCGTCTGTCGAAAATTTGTGGACCATTTTGTACATCCGAAATCCGCTAAATCTGCTCCTTTAATAATGTACGGTTGGTTGTGTGTTTGTTGACATATATTACGTTTATACGCAGCCTATTTGCAAATAAGAACTATTGGCAAATAACTAAGCATTTGGATTGCTGAAATAATAACAGAAAAAACTAAAAATTAAAAGTTTCAATTAAATCAAATAATAACACAGATAAAAATTTTGAAATTAAGTGACAACTTTTTAGGTCTTATTTGCAAATAAGTTTTATGTGGTCTTTATGGGGAAATTTGTATGAAATATACTCAATATTTTGAGTGTATTTTATACAAATTTTCTAGACGTATCACTCATTCGTGTCCCATAAACACCACATTGCTCTAGCAGTCTTACAAGACACTGTAATATTTTCAACTACTAACCATCTTCTTTAACTTTTCTAAACAAACACTTGAAGGCCGAGTTGTTCTAAACCACTGCTCATCACGCAATGCGTAAACGCACAAACTGAGTGTTAGTTTTCTTTGTAGGATCGTACACAGACAATATCAACTGAAATAAAATAAAATTGAAAAACAATCAGAGCCAACTATTTATAAAGACATTTCAAAGCCATTAATTTGTTTGTTCTGTTTCTAAAACTTCTATAGCTTGAATGTTTTGTGCTAAAGATTGTTTTAAAATGTATGTAAATTAATGATAAATAGTTGACTTTGTTGCATATTTCTAATTAGACGAGTGTATGTATGATGGTATTTGTCTGCCGTAAGTTTAAACCCGGTTTTCGCCAAGAACTATTTTTATTTTTAATTATAACAATTATTGCCACGATCAATAACTCTTGATCAAAGAAGACAGGAAAAAATAATTGAATACACTAAAGCTGGGAAACAACTAGCTCTTTCGCAGTCGCTACACTGCGAACTCGGAATCATATAAACATGATGTATACGATCGCTTAGCCAGGGAAGCATTTTCATGGTTTCTCGTATAACAAAACCGATCAGATATTTCAGCTACATTTACGTTTCTATATTGCCGTTGGCGGCGTTTGCGGAGAGGTACAGAAGGTGACAAAGCTCATAAGAATACATATATTTTAACTCATTTGTCAGTCGAAAAGGGCAACGTATAACGTATGATGGATTCTATATGCCCCGGCCTTAAGACGTTGATTGAAATAAATAATAATTGAACATTTTTTAATAATTAAATAATATAAAATGGCTCCATTATAATTATTTCTTAAGTTATTAATTTTTGAATTCTTGATCCTATTTGCTTTGACCTTTATTTAATTTAATATTTGCAAATAATTTGTTCAGCTCAAGGTCCTTTTTTGTTTTTTTTTTTTTAAATGTTTAATGTATTTTTCAATATTTTGTCTTCCTTTGGAAGCGTTCTTCAGGAAAATTTGTTTTTGTGTGTAAATTCAATTCAAATTTTGTATTGAATTGGTGTATATGAAAATGCACACAATCGCGGCATTGGTCGAAATTCGTCATACTCAGCGAAAATTAAAATATATTTATTTCTAATTGTTTCGTCAGCGAACGACGACCAAAACAGTATCAGGTGGCCAGGTTTCTTAAATAAAAAAAAATATTTTTCACGAAATCATACTTTTTATATTTATATCAATCCATGTAGTAAAAAATTTATGAAGATGTTCTCAAAATATAAAGTACCTGAGATAATTTGTTCAAAAATCCCTCTTTCGGATGGGATTTATATAGGTTTACTTTTAATATGGCCACCTTAGTATTTATATTCATTTTTTTGTTCTTTGCACGGAATGTAAACAATGTTCGTTGATATTGTGCTTCACACGACGAATTTATGCAACGAATATTTGCCGGCGAATTCGTTGCGATGGTCGAAGTTCGCCGTTCGTCGCAGTTGTGTTCCTAACATAAGATATTTTGTATTTTAGTGAAGTTTGTCGGTTTTTGCTTAACAAATAAACACCACAAGATCACACAGAACCCTTGATGGTTTCTCAAGCATGCAATTGTAAAGCATCGAGCACACATATACGACAGCAAGCATTTTGCCCCGTGTCTACCTCGCTAAAGTCTACTTACAATGAAATATCAAGCTTAAATAAACTAAAACTTATTGGGTTGTCAAATTAGACTGTGTTGCCAACTTTAAGCTGTGAGACTCTAACAAAACAAACACCCTTTAATAATATTGGAACAATATTGTGTGTTGAAATAGACAAGAAAATCTTTGAATCTAGAAAATCTTGTGTGCCGCAACAGTTGTTTGAGACAAATATTTTATGGCAAATAACATGTGCGAGTACTATAAGAAATATTAATACTATGCTGACCCTCGAACGTACAATACATACTTATGTAAATACTTTTTTTTTAATATACCTTTAGGTTTTTTTTTGCCATTTAAAATTTAGTACAGTCGGCAATTTACTTTAATTTAAGTTTATTGATTACATTGATAAGCCAGCAATACATAATTTGAAAAGCTTTTTTGTGTGAAATAGATATGTAAGTCTCCAAAAAAGAAAAATTTTAAAACAAGATCCTTCAACTTAATTGAAAATGATATTCTTTATGAATTTCAATAACAGCTTAGACACGAATGCGACAAATGATACTCGTACTCGCAAATTATGCATCTTTTATGCCTTTTGAAACATGCGCTAATTGAAATT
The DNA here is from genome assembly GCA_914767995.1 of Thecocarcelia acutangulata. Lineage (NCBI taxonomy): Eukaryota > Metazoa > Arthropoda > Insecta > Diptera > Tachinidae > Thecocarcelia > Thecocarcelia acutangulata. The sequence continues at coordinate 18,503,043 of OU612097.1, forward strand.
ATTTGTGCGGACAATTAGAAAAATTATCAATTCTAATTAATTACCGATAGTTTATAGACAAAATAAACAAGACAACTGAAACCTGATAATAAACTTGAGGTTTTTTTTGTGCTAAACAAAAATTACTTGACATTTTTAATTCTCTACAAAAAATGTCATATTTAATTAATGTTTTTTTGTTGTTGTTGTTGTTGTGAACATGGGATTTATTTTTAAAAATAAATTTTTAAAATTAACTCAAAAACTTACACACACACACATTATTTCCAATAAAAATAAAATAAAAAAGATTTTATTAAAGTTTGACACATGTCTGTTCGGTTGATGCATTTTTATTTTTATTTTTATATTTGTGTTTTTTTTTTTTTTGTATGTTTGAAAAGTTTTCTACTTGATGACATTAGAGTGCATTATTTAAGTGACAGTCTGTTTAACTGAAAAGACAACACGTATACCAGCACATACACACACACACACAGACGTACATACGCACAGATTCTCCAGCGCTGTAACGGTGGGATGTTTTTTGAATTTGTCTGACTAACCGATAAATTTACTTAGAACACAAATTGTGATGTCATTGAAAATTTACATGTTCGAATTTTTCAAAATATATATAAAAATTCACATACATGTGTACGTATGTATACATAACTATGTACACCCAACAAACATTAAGTCAAAAATTTGATATAAAGTGACGTTATCATTTGATATCAAACATAGTTTTCAAATCTTTTCAATGGTTTGAATATAAATTAAAAATCATTTGAATATAAACATTTGCGGCCGTATTCATAAAAACTTAAATGAATTTGAAATGTGTTTTAACTCAAAAATTCCATACAAAATTTTACTAAAATTCATTTCAAATACATTTTAATTTTTTATGAATATACACATTGATACTCAATGTTTTATCAATTTGATTTTGAGTCATAAATTAATCATAAAACAAATATGTCAGCAATTACTGAAAAAATATCAACATTTTAAATTTATTTACAAAAAAAAAAAAAATTTTTTTTTGAATTTCCGAAAAATTAACAAATGTTATTTGTTTGTGACAATATTTAATTAAATGTCGGCAAAAATTAGTTTTAATAAATTAAAACGCATGAAATAAAACATGAAAAAGTGAAATAAAAAGAAATAATGAGATTGTCTGATTTGACCGCAATTTAGAGCCAAAAGGAACCAACTACTTCGTCCTTTCAAGAACTTCAAGACTAAGAAAAATAATAATAATAAAATAAATAATAATTCAATTTAAAAACCACAAATTAATCAAAAGCAAAATGAATTTGCAAAGTTTATTCGACTTCACAATCCACATTTGAAACCAAGTTGAGAATAAATGAATTTCTCAATTTGAAAGTAATTTCCTCCTTTTGTTGAGAATATTATGTTTTTAAATATTTTTTTTAACTTTATATGCTTATTATTTCTTTATTTCGACCGTTTTTTCCTTTCTTAATATGTGTAATTCTTCGAGCTTACGGTCTTTCTTGGAATTTTTAGTTTTTTTGGTTTTTAATTATCTGGCAATATTTCGAAATATTGCCAGATAATTAAAAACCAAAAAAACTAAAAATCCCAAGAAAGACCGTAAGCTCGAAGAATTACACATATTAACTTTATTATTTTATTTATTGAATCCACATAAAAAATGTAATGACAATAAGTATTCAAATCTTAATACTAAAAAAAATTTTGATTAAAGTCCTGCCAGTGCTGGACAAAAATTTATTTTTATGCGAATATTATTTCAGAATTCAGTCATCCGTTTAGAGCTCTAATGGTAACCAAAGTATCCCTCCTTCTCAGACGGGTATGACCACCAAAATTAAGAATATTAACTGCAAGAGGATTTGGATGGAATTCAAGTTTGTTAATATATCTTGTTGCGTACTTCACAAATTCAGATTTCACAAAAGGTACGTTCAGATCTGCGTGGATTCATGAGTTTTTAACGTACCATGGAGTGTCTGTAATTCTACGGAGTATTCTATTTTGACTTCTTTGAATTTTTTCAATGTTGGATGCCGAGGCTGTGCCCCATAATTGAATCCCATAGCACCATATTGGCTTTAGAATCGAGCTGTAAAGCAAAAGTTTACAATCAAGCTTCAAGGTCGAATTTCTGTCTATTCGCCAGTTAATTTGCACTGCTTTCAATTTCATCTGCGTTACTTTAGCCTCGATGTGCGACTTCCATGTTAGTCTACGGTCAAGATGAATACCGAGGTATTTGACTTCACTGTGTTGAGGTATTACTTTATTGTTAATAGTAATGGGTGAGCATGTTCCTAGACGCAGTGCGAATGTAACATGGGCACACTTTTGTTCATTAACCTTGATTTTCCAAAGCTTGAGTCATTTCTCTAGTTTGTCGATATGTTCCTGTAAATTTATTGATGCTTGCTGGTGGTTACTATGTATGCTAAGAAATGCTGTATCATCTGCAAATGTTGAAGTGTGAATGTTGGTGCTTGTCGGCATATCAGATGCGTAGATCAAATATAAGATAGGCCCTAATATGCTGCCTTGGGGAACTCCAGCTTCATTAGGCTGGGCGGGGCTTACGAAATCGCCTTCTTTTATTATAAATTAGCGACAATAGCTTTCCAAAAGTTTATGTATGTTTGCAGGTAAGTTAAACTTTATTTTATGCATTAAGCCATCGTGCCATACTTTATCAAAAGCTTGTGAGACGTCGATGAATAAGGCAGAGCAATATTTTTTTATCTTCAAATGCCTTTCTTATGACGTTAACTAACCTGTGTGTTTGCTCAATGGTGCCATGCTTCGCTTTAAAACCAAATTGGTGATTAGGAATACATTCCACCTTATTAAGCATTGGATCCAACTTCGCCTTTAGCAATTTTTCGAAAAGTTTTGAAATAGTTGTCAGTAGACTTATTGGACGGTATGATATATATATGACGGTATGGTTTTTCAATTTGAAGTCAAATCAGTATCAAACGTTTGTCGTTGGAGAAAACGTTTGATTGCAAATCATTCTCAATTTGAAATCAAACTCTAATGTTTGTTGGGCATACGTTTTTATATAAAAATAGGAGCAAAAAAAAAAAAAATTTCGTTTGGAAAATATTAACAAACTGTGTGAGCAGTTGTTGGTTTTGCTTTAAATATTTGAAATAAATATTTAAAACATGTTGACCCATTTATTTTATTTCGAATATGCTGTCTGTTCAAGTTGTAAAAAAGTTCAAAGGGGTGGTGGTAGGTAGTTAATACATCAAAGGCGAATAAAACTTAAATATTTTTATATGCCGAACGTTTTTATGACGTGTATACATATGTAAATATATAGCGCTGATCACTTCTCTTTGTGCTGGAATTTAAATTATTTGCCAATAGCTGCTCGTTTAACAACAAATTTCTTGTTAGACAAAAAAAAAAAAAAATTTAATCAGACGAATTCATTTTACTAGGTGAAACTGGGGTTACAATAAATACAACAATGCAAAAACAACATGGTGTTTTGTTGTTGTGTGAGCAATTCGTGTGCCAAAGAATTGTATGGAAAGTATGTACATGCATACACACACTTACAGATATGCATGTATGTGAGCAAACCGGAAACGACTTTTAACACTTGATGTTTTACAAATAGGAAAAAGTAGAACATCTGTTTTTTAAGTTTTAGCTGGTAAAATTAATTCGCCTTGAGGTACTTGTATATGATAAAAATCGACAAAACATGTGATGTGTTATCAGAGCTGCCAGAATCCGTGATATTAAAAACACATTGAAGACAGCAGGCTACTGAATTCAATATGTTAAATAAATGAGAATATGTATTTGTCAATTTAAATTTCACTGGAAAACAGGGTTTGCATTGTCATAAAGTAACCAAAGGCACTATGTTTGCTGGGACATAGAGTGGAAGAAGTCCCTCATTTGTTGTGGCAAACAAAACTCTAGGAACCTACATGACTTATGTTGTGTACCAAGAATTAAAATTGGCAGAATAGTGATTAGCAAAGCCCACGGGAGATACTGCCTTGTTGCTGATCATGGTTGAGGTGCTGCAACATTCTTAAACCTAAAATCGCAGGAAGAAGAACTAGTTTCCCTGATGACTGATGCATGCCAGTTTTTGGCGCTTAACAACTTACTGGTATACAATTCACTTAGGAACAAGATATCAGGCTTGATTCATGCTTCACCTCAAAACCGGAGCAGTTCTTTTGGCGCGAAACCCATATGCTACCAGAAAGACGCGGAAAAGTCGTGGCAAACGATGGACAATACTTTGAATAAAGTTTCAACTCATTTGATATTTTATATATAATTGATAGGCAAACACGTTTTTTTAAATCCCTTTTGTAGCCGTACTACTGCACCGGTTTAGAAAACTTATATATCATTTTCAAGTTCTTTCTGCACAGAAGTGAATGAGCATAATTTCATTATGATTTTTAATTTTGATCGGTTCAGTATTTTAGGAGTAATACTATTAGAAATATCCATATATGATCATGATAATTCCTAAAATGGTTAGTGGACAAATTCTTCATTAATTTTAACAAGTATTTTATAAAAATGAATATGTTTTATTTTTTTCTTTTGTTTTCTATTAAATTTTAAAACTGGTTTTATTTAATTTGAAAAATGTTTAATTGAATTTGAATAAAATTTAATTTACTCTGAAAAGAGTTTCATTTATTTTGAAAAAGGGTTCGTTTAATTTAAAAAGAGTTTCGTTTAATCTGAAAAAAGTTTCGTTCATTTTGAAAAAGGTTTAAATTAAATTGAAAATGCTATAATAAAAGCATTTTTCAAAAATGGACATTATTAACTTGAATACCTAATTAAGGCAGTGTTGCCAATATCGAAATATGTGTAAAACAATTTATAGCACGGAAAAAAACAAAATTTAAATGTCATTTTATACAAATAAATTTTGTTTGTTCTACTGTTATGTACAACTAGCTGTTTCGTAGTCGCTACACTACTCATCAGCACCCACTGGGATTTGAACTCGGGATCATGTGAACATGATATATTTTTAATACGTACATATGTATATAACTAAAAAAGTTCGTTGATTAATAATTTACAAATAATAATAATAATTTTCGAGGCGCCCAATAGCACACGTTATTAATTTCTAAGAGATGTTTGACTGCTAAATTTTAGTTCTGAAGCTTTGAAATAATCCTCAGGAACATTTTTTTCACTAAAGTTGTCGATTTTTTATTATTTTTCCGTTGAAGTACTTTTTTAGACAAGAGTTTTTGAAATTTTTTATCTGATCACAGGCTTAACGATCATAGTCAATAACGATAATCACCTTATGTACAATAAAAGTTTTGACTGGTTAGATCGTGTTTTTTTGGTTACTTGCAATATTTTAATGAGGCACTGATCAGATAATGACTATACTGTATCAGCGTAGGACAGTATTAAATGCAATACAGCTTTTACTCTGCAAGCTAAGTGGTGAATTGCGCTCAATAAGAGAGTACTGTATTTTTGTAATTTTATCGATTTTGTCAATACTATACAGGATATGATCTTTAAATTTAAATTTTCATAATGCATTCGAACGTTACCGTTCGAGATCGTAAAACAGTCTATTAATTTAATAAATAAAGATAAATAATTGCAAATTAAATGAAGTTTTAGGGAGTTGATGTTGAATATAACTAAAAAAACTTATGCACTATTGCTCTTAATAATTTTCTCAAAGAATTTGCTCACTTTATAATATGATTATGGAAAACAAAATCCAGTTCCAAGTTTAAAAATTTTTTTGTGTATTTGAAATTGCATATTTCTGAAATTGCAAGTATGATATATTTTGTTAATGTAAAGTAAAAATATATGCATTTATTTTGCAAATGCAATGATGCAAGGTCATTTGCATAAGATAGTGAATAGGGCTATTACTTCTTTTTTACATTGGACCAGTACTCAGGGGGTGACCCCCACATATGCAGTGCATTGTACCAGAACTAGGATAATAGGTTGTGAGGAAGGGCAAAGATGGAGTAGTGTTTGTGAACATTTGACTTGAACTTTCCAACGTTATAACAGACAGCAAACACTTCTGCAGGCAACTTGTTCCACAGACGAAGCGTACGGCTGAAAAATGAATTCTCTCTGTAATGCGTAGTACTGCTCCCCAGGCAACCGACCACAAAGGGATGAGTTCTGGGCGATGAACGCGTGCTACGTAAAAATGTGCGTGTTTCGAGAACAAGATCCCTAATCTCGTCAGAGCAAAATCCATTGTAGCAACGATAGAACAGAGTAACGCACCTCACACTGCGTCGATGCTCCAGTGAATCAATAGAGTTGGATACCCTACTGTCACTGATGAGCTTCTTCGCCCTCTCCTGCACACGGTCGAGTAACCCCAAAATAGACTTTAAGGCACCGGCCCAAACATGAGAGTTATATTCCATTTTCGGTCAGATGTAGGTGATATAAATACTTTTTTGATTTGACCGTTTTTCCATACTAACACCACTTAGGCTTGATTTAAGGGATTGCATTTTCTTTTCAGTGTTGTATTTGCCGGTTTATGCATAAATATTTTATAAGACCCTAAGATGCTTTAGCTTTGCAGTTTTTACAATAGTAGAAATCGGAAAGTAGAGTTGTTTGTACTTGTCCAACTTATACACATGAAGTAAGCTGCATAACGAATTGTTGAAATTAATTTCTTTGTGTGTTTGGTAAGGCAACTTTAAAAGAGAATTCGACAGAAAGATAAAGGATATACAAACTAAAACCCTGTTAAGGGGTTTTAGCTCTTAAAAAAAAGCGTTTTATCATAACAGCTTAAATCGATATAAAACCAAAAAAAGTTTCAAAGGGTAATTTGCATGAAGAACTAAATTTAAGCAGCAACGAAAATAAAACATAATTAAAGCTAAATTTCATGAATAATACGCAAAATTAATTTGACAAAAAAGAATTTCGTATTTCTTCAAATAATCAAATTAGTAAAAATTATTACAATTTTTAATTGTTATGACAAATTGTTTTGATTGTTTTGTTTGTTTGAATTGTTTTGTTATGACAAATTGTTTTAATTGTTATGAAATGTTTTTCTGTATGGTCCCTGAAATATCCTAGAACAAATTCTGTTGCATAACTATTCCTATAAAATTGTTTTTTGTTGTGTCAAAAGTGCATTTTACTGAATGAAAACAATAAATTATGCAATTTTTTTCTATAAACATATTTTCATTTTGTTTAATTTACCGTTCATTTTTCTTATGCCGGATATCACCCCAATTATTTCTATGATTTCAAACATTAAAAATTATTTTTTCTGCTGTTATGTCATGTTTCTGGTGAGTTTAATGATTTAAATAAGTTTTTGTTATAGTCTTTATTTATTTAAAACACCTTTTGAACTTTTTAATACGTATTTATACTGATAATTTTTTTTATATATATTTGTTTTTCGCTGTTAGAATCTCAGCGTTTTTACTCTCAGTTCTAGTTATAATACTCGTACTTTATAAAAACTCTCTTATCTCTTAAGAATTGTACTAAAATCGAAAATAAAAGTGATTTAAAAAGTTGGCAAAAAGTGGCAGCTTTTGCAACAAGAATAATAAACTGTTCCGGTCTGGTGTATGGTTTTAAATACATATGTATTTGTGGGCATAAAGCGGAAGAATTAACTCACACAAACGTTTAGTTCAGATTAAACTTAACACTAAAAATCATTAAAGATTTCACCAGAAACATTTATTTAGCTTTTTGTTTTTAGGAGTTGATTGAACCGCAGAATGACAATGAAAACATATCATAGTTGTGAAATTTCTATTGTATATGATTTTGAATTTATCAACAATGTGACTTGACTTTCCCAATTCCATAAACCAATTATAAGTTGCTAAACACTTTGATCTTTTGTTTTTTTTTTCTTCTGCGCAACAATTTAAAGTTTAAACTATAATTAAAAGTTATAACAAACTGTTTAAATTTCCGCTCTGTCCGCTTTACTAATAAATATTCTCAAGGCCAGGCATTTTTAGCTCTTTGAAGAATATATTTATGCCGATTGACTGAATATCTGGATTACTGGAAAATCAAACAGAACTTATTACCTTATGGAGGTGACATTCCCAATTCCGTAATCGAATTACTGATTTACTAAAAAATAAATCGTTAGTCTCATGTAGAAAGGCCCTAAATCGCATTTTCCCTGAATCGAATTTTGTTTAGGGATTCTATTACGTTTCAAATAATTATACAACGTCACAAAAATTTAAGCACTTGTAGATGAACCTAGGTACACAGTTTCCATTATGGATTTTTCTTCTTCTGTAAAAATGCGATTATGTTTGTTAAGGCCTTTCTGCATGAGACCAACGAAATGTGCTTTTCGTTTAAGTCTAACCAATGCTAGACGAAAATTTTTATTTTGCTGGAGCTGGATGCTACAATATCAATAGAAGCTACAATATCAATAGAAAAGAACATATTTTTTTCCAAAAACCATTTATTTCTTAACATACGGCTTTCCCACCTCCTTTCCCTCTTCCTCACTCCTTCTATACCCCTATAACCGTTTATTTTCTTTTTCCTTTATTTGGTAATTGTAGTCTTATTAAACTAGGTTAAACCTGATTGTGATCCGCGCAGCTTGGAAAATTCTCCCGTAACTAAAGAACTGTTTGTTTTCACACTTTTGACCAGGAGTGCCCAAGCCCTATGCGCTTGATAATCAATTGTTTTTGTAAAAGCGCTTAGATTTAATACACACATACTGCACTCAGCACAAGCAGTTAAAAATACACAAACAACTTATATATTTTTCACTGTACACAAAAGCAAAGCAACAACACTTTTGCATGCTTTGCTGGCAAACATTGACGATAAAGATCAGTGTAAATTTTGTTTTTGTGAGTATGTTTTGCTTTTTAAAACAAAAAATATGAAATAAAAGTAGTTTTTCCTTAATTATATTGGTGTTAGCTCTTCCATATAGAACTTTTGGGCACCCCTGCTTTAGTCCCTCAAAATAGTTGTTAGCTTCCGCTTTTGGTAAAATGCACTAGAGATTCAACTATTCCTAAAATTAGGCCAAATACTATAAATATATATTATTTAAAATCTTTGATTAGGCACTGTATCTTATGGAAATCAACAAATTAATGCTAATTTAATTCAATATCTAATAAAGGCAATAGCTTTTAAGAATCATTGTTTAAAAATTGCTAAACTAAAACAGTTTAGTACTCTTTCAGACATAAGAAATATATGGGCTGGTTCGGAAATGCATCACTGCGCTGCATCTGATACGCATCTGTGATTAGTTTACGATGCTGATGCAAAACAGCTGATTCTGATGCGCATCAGATGCAGCGCAGTAAACGATTGTGAACGATTTGTTTACAATTACCAACGCGGGAATATTAAAAATGGACAAATTATTAATAAATTTATTTGTTGACTTGGATGAATATAAAAATGATTCGAATTTATACAATCAGCAAATTAAGACACACCTGAAATATAAAAAATCTTCAAAAAACAACCACGCTGTCGCATTTCTTCCAGACTCTTTATTTCTGGATTTTATTCTCCTATACGTTGTTAGCAGGTTTAAAAACTTCCTATTAATTTATATTAGGTGCCTGCTCTTTAATATTTTCTAACACCTTTCCCCAGAGAACAGATTTTTTCTTCCTGCCTGCGAAAAATTCTTCCTCCTTGTCTAAGCGTTTTCTTATCAATAACTTTGAACATTTTACATCACTTTCTATTCTAAATAAAATTAAAAACACAACAAATAACAAATTAAAGAAAATAATAAAATATTAATTACTTACCCTTCCATTGCATCAGCCAGTTTTATGATGCTTGTTTGAAGTTTTTCTGCGCATCATCTGCCTAACAGTTGCATTTTAGAACGCAAGACATTTGCAGTGTTGCAAACTTTTGCTTTTTGGAACGTACTGCGTATCAGATGCAGCGTAGTGATGCATTTCCGAACAAGCCTTATATTTCAAGCTATCTATAAATAATCTTCATTCTTTTTATCTATTTTAGCTAACTGGTTTCACGTATAAAAAAAAAGAAAATCTCGAAATGAAAGGCTTAAGCCTTTTTGCAGTGCTAGTGCTTAGTCTAGCGCATTGGAGTTATGGTTACAGCGCCTACAATAGAGGTAATGCCGACTGTTCCTATGGTGCCTGCCGCTATACGCCTGGAAGTAATTCAAAATATACATCCTCTTATGACTCGTCACAATCTTCTTCCTCCTCGTCAACTTCCTCCTCGTCATCTTCCTCCTCCTCTTCTTATGGGTATGGATCTTGTTGTAGCCTTAATAGCTGGTCTTATACTCATATAAATGATGTAAGACAATTTGCCAATCATTTGAGACAAGAATATAATAGGCTGTCCTCAGGTTTCAGCACCAGCTATATACCTTGGTCAGGTAAAACAGAAATCTATGAGCCAAATAACTGATTTTTTTTTGTTTAACACTATTTGTCATCATTTTTTTCAGAAAGCATCATTAGTTTGACTGGCAAGACTCCTAGTGAACTGGATGCTATTTGCCGTATTCAGGCTGAACAATTGGTTAAGGATATGCGCAATGGTTTTGTTACTTATAATGTCATTTCGCAGCCGAATTTCTTTGAATGGAAGTCCAGTGATATTTTACAAAAATATGCCGTTATTGGCCTGGACTATGGTCAGCAGCAAACTATGGATTTGGACTTGTCCAACTTTGATGAAGTTAAAACGTACAATTATCCCGCTGAGGTGAAGGTGGTCGATGGCAAAACTGTCGTAGTGCACCAAAATGTTACTGAAGCCCATAAGCGTGGTGGTGAAGGTACATATGAAAATCCTTATATAACAGTGGTCAAAAGAAATCGTACTGTGGTGACCACACCTAGTGTTGGATCTTACAACACTGGATCTTATGGTTCTTCTAATTCGGGCTTTACAACTGGTAGTCAAGTTTATGTTCCCGGCCGAAGCTCCACCACACGCAAGAAGACTGTTTATGATTGGGCTAATCAAAATATGGAACCTGGTGTTGTTGGCTACAGTCCAGTGGTAAATGTTGATTCCTCTTGGGGCAGCAGCTCGAATTTGTACAAACCGCCAGTACATATACCAGTGGATACTTCTGCTAAAACTGAAATAGAGGCATTTGGCAGAGGTTCTCAGGCTTACCAGCCTGGCTATCACCCTGGTTCTACAGTTACTGTCAGACGTTTTAATAAAACTGTCGTTACAAATGGTGATGGTACTGTAGTTTCGGGCTCGGAAAGTCACAAAAAATGGGTTGATGGGAAATTGGTTTACGATAATGAGCGCCCATTTGGTGAGTGGTCCGTTCCACGTGATGATGAATGGAAACGCGAAGAACGTGAACGCTTCTTTTGGTTCCTGACTTCCTCCGGCAGCATAACACCACAACGTTTGGAGGCTTGGCAAAGGCAGCAAGAAGATAGACTTTTAGCTTTAGCTGAACGTTACAATTGTACTTTAGATGAAATCCATGAATGGCATCGCGCAGAACTGGACAGATATCGTATTTTATTGGGTCAGTACCGTGCCCAAACGAATGATGATACTGTCTGGAAAACCATGGAACGCGGTCGTCTTGACTGGTTGATCCATCAAAACAGCCTTACTCGCGAAGAGCTCGAAAGATGGCAAAGAGAAAATGCCGACAAATTGGCCAATATCGCTCGTCAATATCATATCACTGTAGAAGAATTAAAAACTTGGCAAATTGAGGAGCTAAACCGTTTATACATTTTCTTCAACGATCAAAATAATTCCATGATGACTCACTCTTTTGCCACATCCCAAACACGGACCACTGAACAGCAGCGTTTAGAAGAATTAATAAGACAACACAATGCCACCATTGATCAATTGCAAAACTCTATCAAAATGGACCAACAAAAGCTTATCGATTTGTCATTAAAGTACCGCGGTAATGTGGGAGACTTGGAAAAATGGCTGAAGGCAGAATTAACCCGGTTGGGTGGCATTATGACTGAACAGCATAATGAAATGACTCGCATCACCGAATGGCAAAGGTTTGAACGCGAACGCTTGGAAAATGTTGTCAAAAATCATCGTGGTTCGGTGGGTACTATTGATGAACAATTGGCTAAAGATCGTATCTACTTGCAAACTATGGCCAACAAATATCATGTAAGCATAGACGAATTGGAGAAATGGCAAAGACAAGAACTGGAGCGTTTGCAAAGAGAAGGACAAATGCAAATTGAGTTGGGTATTAAGGAATGGCAGCAAAGAGCACACGAGAACCTGAAGAAACTAATTGCCCAAAATGATTTAACGGTAGAAGAATTCCAAGTTCAGATCGTCAATGATCGCCAAAGATTGCAAAACTTGGCCAATACTTATAATGTACAAGTTAATGAGATACAAGAATGGCTGAAAAAGGAAATTAACGAATTGAAAAATGAAGGCTTCCTTAACGAAGTGAAAAAGGAATTGGTTGAATGGCAGCAAAAAGAAAGAGAACATCTGCTGGTCATCGTACAACAAAGTCAAGCTACAGTACAAGATTTGGAGTTGAAGATAGCCACCGATCAAAAATATTTGAATCAACTGGCGGCTAATTATAATGTTAAGGTATATTTTGTTTCGAAATTTTTAAAATAGTTTTTATATGTATGTTAATTTCATACTTTCAGGTATCCGAAATTGAAGAGTGGCTCAAGGCAGAAATTACGCGCTTACAAGCCCAAGGCTTAATTAAGGCTGAAGATCTTAAGGAATGGCAGAAGGTCGAAAGAGATCAAATGATTTTGTTGCTACAAAATAACAAATTGACCATAGAAGAATTCGAGCATAAACTCTTAAATGATCGCCAAAAACTTGCTGAATTGGCAAGAATGTATAATGTCAAGATTACAGAAATTGAAACTTGGGTTAAGAGTCAAATCGAACGTCTTCAATCTTTGGGTCTTTTGCAAATTCAGGAACAATTAAACTCTTGGCAGGAGATTGAACGTGAGCACATTTTGCAATTGGTGCAACAAAATAATCTGTCCATTAAGGAACTGGAGGAGAAAATCAAGAAGGATCAGACTCACCTGTACAGCCTGGCTCATCAATATCAAGTACGTGTTGAAGAAATCGAAGAATGGATTAAGAAAGAAATACAACGTTTGCAAACAGAAGGCTTGGTTGAGTTGGAAAAACTAAAAGATTGGCAAATCGAATGGCGTGGAAATTTGACTAATATGGTTAGAGAACGTGACTTTACTGTAGAAGAATTCCACAAATGGTTATTAGAAGATCGTACAAGATTGCAAGCCTTGGCCATGCAACATAATGTACAAATTGAGGAAATGGAAGAATGGGTCAAGAACCAAGAACAAAGATTTGTAGCCTTGGGCATGTTGAAACCTAATGAGAAGCTCACCAACTGGCAAGAGGTAGAGAGACGTTATTTGGAACGCATTACCCAAGAGCAATACCAGTCTACCGAACAATTGGAACAAAGATTAAGACAAGATCGAGAACTTTTAGAAAAACTGGCCCGGGACTATCAAGTTCAAGTGGAAGAAATCGAATCCTGGATGAAGAAAGAATTAGCTAGATTGCGTGATGAGGGGCAATTGCAAATTAAAAACCTGACAGCCTGGCAAATAGCCGAAAGAGAACATTTGGATGCTTTGTTAAAACAAAACAAACAATGGTCTGTTGAAGAATTTGAACAAGTTTTAAAACAAGACAGGGATCACATGCAAAAGACTGCCTTCCAATACCACACCTCCGTTGAGGAAATCGAAAAGTGGTTACAAAGTGAAATCAAGCGATTGCAACAACAGGGCAAACTGAATATAGAAAAAATTACTCAATGGCAAAAAGAACAGCAACAGCGTATATTCAATCTTTTGCAACAACAGTCTAGCATTACTTTAGAAGAATTTGAAATTAAGGTGCAAAAGGACAGACACTTTTTAATGAACTTAGCCAAACAGTATCACGTCAATGTTAATGAAGTAGAAGAATATGTGCAAAAAGTTATACAAGATTTGAAAGAAAAAGGTAAATTCGAATTGGTAAAATTGAAGGGTTGGCAGTTGGCGGAACGAGATTATATAATAAATCTCATTAGGCAACATAAAAACGAATGGAGCACAAAAGAGTTTGAAGATAAATTGAGAAACGACCGTGATCATTTGAACCAATTGGCTGACTACTATCGCATAAGTGTAAAGGAAGTGGAAGAATGGATGGTTAGAGAGCTTTTAAGATTGAGAAAGGAAACTGGAGATCAAATCACCAAACTTGCTGCCTGGCAAGTGTCTGAAATCGAAAGACTGAAACAATTGGTAAGAGAAAACAGTCGTTTGAACTACATACAGTTTGAAGTGGAACTGAAAAAGCAAAAGGATCATCTCCAACAACTCTCCCAACAATACTCTGTTAGCGTGGCTGAAATTGAACAATGGCTAAGGCAGCAACTATTAAATATAAAGACAACCGGTGAGATACAAGTGGAAAACTTGACTAAGTGGCAAGAAGATGAACAGAAGAACTTGATTGCCTTGTGCTTACAGAAACAAAGGGATATAACCAGGGAAGAGTTTGAACAGCAACTGAGAAGAGACCGGGATAGATTACAAAAACTTTCTACAGAATATAATGTTTCAGTGCAAAACATTGAACAATTTATGAAAGATGAAATGCAAAGATTGAAAAAGTCAGGTTTAGTACAAGTTGAACAATTGTCCTACTGGCAGAAGATTGAACGAGACCGTTTGCAAGACTGGTTAAGACAACAGAACAAGGTTGTCACCACAGAACAATTAGATACCTTCATAAAACGTGACAAGGCTAGATTGCAACGTATAGCCCAAGAGTATCACGTTACAGTCGAAGAAGTACAATCCTTTGTAGAACAAGAAGGAGCTAGACTTCATATACTAGGTATGGTAAAAGGACCCAATGATGGCAAACTTTTTGACTGGGAACTTAATACCGAAACCAACCATCACGATTGGTCACAAGAAGAAATTTGGAAGGAACAAACCAAAGGTCATTTGCAAGCTATAGCTCATGTAAAGCCAATGTCGTGGCAAGAATTTGAAATGTATTTAAGAAATGAACGTTTACGTTGGGAACAGTTTGCCCGCCAATACCACATAAGCGTAGAAGAAATAGAAAGTTGGTTGCGTCAAGCGGCACAAGAACTTGTATCTCAAGGCTTTATCCATGGCAAAGTGACTGTTGAAGAATGGGAATCCCATGAACAAAACCACATACAACAATTGATAAATGACAAACTACGACGCCAACAACAGTGGTCTATTGAAGAATTGGAAAGACAACTGATCAATGACCATGAGTACTTACAACGTTTGGCTCAACAGTATCACTTAACGGTGGAACAAATTACCGAATGGTACAGACTCCAATTGCAAAAGCTTTTAAACCAAAGAAAAATCGTTACTGAAAATTTAACCGAATGGCAAAAAGATGCGAAAGAGCATATCTATCAAGTTGTGATCCGTAATCCCCACAAAACTCAAGAACAATGGGAAGAAGAAATTCTCGAAGATCGACTCACTGTTAACAGAATTTGCGATCAATACCATGTTAGCATTGAAGAAGTAGAAATATTCTTCAGAAATGAAATTAAACGTTTGAGTAATTTGGGTATAATAAAGGGCAATCAAGTTTACGGAAATGATTGGAAGGAGCAGGAAAGGCAGCGTCTAAGAGCTATTGTTGCTGAACTTACGATTACAGAAGAAGAATTTTTAGAATTTATTGCCCAAGATGATCACTTCCAAAGACTTTTGACTCGATTGTATGGCTGTTCTTTGGAAGAGCTGGCCCCCTTCCAAAAAGTGCAAATCGGCATCATGAACCGCGAAGGTTTACTTGATAGAACCGTCTTACTTAAGGTAGAACCTTGGCAAAAAGCAGAAAGAGATCGTTTGTATAGTTTTATCCGCGATAAAAGTTATAGTTTGGAAAATTTGCTTAACTGGCAGAAACAGGAAATGCTATTTAATGGTTTGGCTGCCAATATTGGCATTACAGCCCAGGAACTAAAGGATTGGCAGATACAAGAATTCGAGCGCATACAAAGCTTGGCCCAATACTATCAAATGAACCTCAACCAACTGCAAGATTTCCGCGAGAAAGAGCTGCGTTTCATAACTTATGTCATGCACAAGAAAACCGCCACAGACAAAGATCGTATACAGTGGGGTGCCAATGAGAGCAGACGTTATGGTGTCTTGCAACGTAAGACTGGTTTGCAGGGAGAAGAATTAATACAGTGGCGACGCAAGTTGTATTTGATTTGTCAGGCCCGTTTACCTTTTACTTTTGGCGGTAGTGGTGGCTGGGATAATGGTCGTGGCACCATAAACCGCACAGCACCTACCAAATCCATGCTTTCCAGCGATCGTGGCGATCAACCACCCAATGTCTATGAGGAAAATATCGATAATGATGAACCTGGTGTAGCCGGTGCTAAATATGTAGTGCCTGCTCCTACAAGCGCCCAAATGAAAATACCACCTGCGCAGCGTTACGGCAATCACGGAGCAGGTCACTCGTCCAGTAGCCGTTATTCAAAAAAAGAATACGAATATAATCTACCCACTGGCGGTTATTCTCACAATTATCATTATGGAGCTGGACAAATGCAAGCTGATGCCCAAATCGCCGATAATGACGATGGTGGTCAACAACAAGTACAATTGGAAGAGGATTATGGTCAACAGCTGCAAGTGGAAGATCTAGAGGGAACCTTTACAGGCTCCTCCAGTTCAGCTGCTACACATGCCAGATATGGCCAAGTACAGCAACAGCAAGTTGAAGTAGAAGATTTGGCTGAGACCATTACTCAACGCCAGCCTTTGCAAAATGAAAGACAGGTTGAACAAACTGGGGTAACAGAAATGAATTTCTTTTAAATAAATTTTAATTTTAACTGCTTTTCCTATCTCTTTTTTTTAGGGAATTGAAGTCCAAGCTGAGGCTGAAAACCCTGGATTCTTTGGCAAATTAAAGAATAAAATCTTTGGTTAATATATTCTTCTCTTTTAACTTTAAATACTCTTTAACAAGACTCTAAACTTTTAAGTTGTTAACCGCCGTTCAATAAAACAAAAACCAAGCAATGCCATGTTTTTATAAAATTTTTTAGATCTTTTGTAATTTCTTTTCGTCAGTTTTTATTTTGTTTTCCTTATTTAGCTCATTTAAGTGCCTTTAACTTTAGAAATTAAGTATCTTTTTTTTGCGAAAATATTAAGCAACGAACGAAATTTTTATATGATGTAATGTATATTATTAATAAAACTAAATATAGAACTATAATAACAAAAATATAAGTTAAAAGTTTTTTGTTAAACAATTTCAAAGAAGAAGTGGTTTTCACTTTAGGAAACAAATCAAATTCACAGTGACGTTGGCAAAATATATATGAATCTGCATTCATATGAGAAATATGCATTTCTCCTCATTCGGTTAAAAGCATACATCAATGCTGCGAGAAACGCGCATGCTGAAACCGCAAAGCGTTCTAAAAAACGCTTAATTGATTTGTAGATTTTTTAAGGAACGAGCGTTTCACTAGCGTTTCGGAGTTTTTTTCCCTAAAAGTACTAAAAGTGTGTTACGTTTATATGTTAGTAAGTGGTATTTATCGGCCATGTTCCAAGAACATGAAAAACTTCAAAGGCGACAAAATCAAATTCTTCGAACGATTACTGCAGCTCCGTGGTATGTAAAAAATTCACGAATTCATAAAGACCTGAGTGTTCCACTGATAAAAGACGAGTTCTCTAAGTACGCGACAAGGCATGTCAGTAAACTAGAACTTTATCCAAATCCTCTTGCGCGTAATATACTTAACTTTGGCGGCTACACTCGGTTAAGAAGAAGGGATACCCTTGCCACCATCAGAACGTTAAATAGGTGATTTTACCGATATTGACCGTGCAAAAAAAAAAACATTTTTGTCTGGCATTGGCTGGACCTAATTAATTTTATGTATTTAGTGTTAAGATTTGAATACTTATTGTTAGTTCACTTTGTGAAGATTCAATAGATAAATGAATGAAAATAAAAATATTCCGAGAAACGCGCGTTCCGAAACCGCAAAGCGTTCTAAAAAACGCTTAATTGATTTGTAGATGTTCTAATGAACGCGCGTTTTACTAGCGCTTCGGAGTTTTTCCGAAAAAGTACAACAAATGTTTTACATACGAATATACATACGTTTGTAAGTGGTATTTATCAGCCATGTTCCGAAATTGCGGCCATTATAAGGGCAGCTAACTGGTTAAGGTACTACAGGATATACGGGAATGATATCCAAATTTGTACTGATAGTAAGGCTGCGTTGTGTGCACTAGCTGGAGTCTATACGACATCCAGGTTGGTCCGTGAATGCCGGATATCTCTAAACGAGATAGCGAGAAATTCGAACCTGGAGCTTATCTGGGTACAAGGGCACAGTGAAGTGCCCGGAAATCTAGTAGCGGATGAACTGGCAAAGGCCGGTGTCCAGCTACAACAAAGAAATATTGATGGGATCGTTGGAATCCCGCTTGCGAGCTGTAAGAAACAAATACAGCGCCAACTTTTTCAGACCGCTCAAGACAGATGGTCTAGTGAGGGTACCTGTCTTATATCAAGGCTGACATGGCCCAGATATGATAACAGGAGGACGGAGGTTGCATTCCTGACGGGACATTGCCACATAGGGACGCAGGCAAGGAGGTTAAATCTTCCATTTAAGGACTTCTGTAGAAGTTGCAGACATGAGGAGGAAGAAGAGAGCGTTGAGCACTTCCTCTGTCAGTGTCCAGCTCTTTCTTATATAAGGGCATTGTACCTAGGCAGACCGATGCTTCATGATTTGAAGGAGGTATCGGAATGCGATGTAAGTGGATTGGACTCATTTATCCGATCTTCGGGTTGGTTCTAAACCAGTGATATATAGATCTACTGAGATACATATTATATCCAGGCAATATCTGGACCCAAGTGGGCTGGCTTTACAATAGCTGGCAGCCTGTCAAACCAAACCTAACCTAACAATTATATTCAGCTCCAGCAGTTACATTTATTTAGTATAATCGGTAAATCGGCTAATTATTTTTGACTGTAGACAAATGTTTTGTGCTCCAGGGAGGACCACTAGCTTTCACAAGAAATTATTTTGCGTTACACAATTCCATAAGGGAATAAATTTTTATATAAAAACCATTTATCGTTTCATCTAAAGTTATGCTTGATGGAGAAAATAATTCTTCCCAATTTATATTATCCAGAAGACCATTAACTAACTGGTACTTTGGTTTTTTTAAACAGAGTGACTTATAGTTGACCTGAATAAGTTGCGAGTTAGATTTAAAAGAAATTGGAAATGTTGCTTCTAATGTAGAGTGATATCGATCCTCCGGAGTTGTAATTGGCTCAGGACGCCTAACAACGATATCCACATATTCATTTATAAACATTAAGTCCAATAACTTCCTATAATCGTTTACTAAAGCATTTAACTGATAAATCGACAAATCCATAAGAGAATTAATAAAATCTATCACCTGTATTATGTACGTTCAAGTCACGCCGAATTTGTAACGAATTTGAAAAATCATATTGCAGATGTCGCTTTTGAACAGAAATACTCTACTCTAAAGAAAATCTATTACAAATTTTGGTATTGGATGTACCAAGGCGAATTCATAACAGGTATATGCAAGAGCAATAAATACAACACTACAAAAAACAAATCTTTTTCAAATGTCAAGGGAAAAATATAAACACAAATAGGAATTAAAAAAAAAAAATAAAATATAATAAAAAAATTTACAAGGAAAGACAAACTTTTAATTATTTCGTGAAACTCTTAATTATTTCGTGAAAATTAAAGTCTCAGATCATAAAGCTTGGAAAAGTGAAAATGGCCAGCCAGATTGGGGAGGATTCTGCATGCCGTTGACATCTGAAACAGATTAAAATTAAAAAAAAAAAAAGCTATCAGCTGCGCTGTCAAATTCACCTGTAATGAATTCGCCTTGGGATGTACCGTTTTTTAATCAGAAATTCGACAAAAAATGTCGTTGTGTATTTTGATAGTGACATTTAGAAATAAAACAGAAAAAAATTACCTAAAAATTAATAATATAAAAATGTAAGTCCAATTTTAACGACTACATAAAATATTTACCTAAAACTTTTTAAGTATGTATGTACGTACGAGTACATTTAAGGATAAATATATTCCTTTATTTCAGAGTTTCCTGATTCGCACATTTTAAATGAAATCCACTTTCGGTAAATATTGCGTCTATACACTCGTGAAACACTCTGCTGGTTGTGCAAGACCAACGTTCAAATCATTTCCAGCACCCCTTTTGATAGCTTTCTTCGGCGAGTATTCGCATAGTTGCCGCCAACCGTAATACCTTACTGGCACATGTTGACCTTGAGGGTTCACGAAGTCTAGATGATATCGCATTTAGGACGTACCAGAATGATGGTTTGTTCAGTCTGAAATTTTTTATAAATCTGATTACGGAATAATCTGAAAACATTTCTTCATAAATATACAAAAACACACATTGAACTTGGAAGCGCAAATAAGTATATTAGAATGCCAACTTAGCTGTCTGCGGTACTGGACAAGATTGCTGGTCTCTGCTTCCTCATCAGAAGATGAAAAATGCTCAACACTTAACATTTTGAATAAAATTTTAATTAATTGATTTTTACTTGAATTTATTTAACAGAAGAAATTTTTCATCAGCTGATCTGTTTTGTAACAACGTGACTCATAAATTTTAATAATATTGGACTCTGTTACAAATTGTTCAATAATGTAGTCTTAAAAAAACACTCACGCCGAAAGTGTTATATAATACCAACGGAATTTAAATTCGGATCCGACTGCGACAATTCCTCATATTCGACTGCGACATACATAATACAGGCGTATATAAATATATATGTAGGTTTTATCTCAATATTATTTGATCTTCGTTTGTTAAATAAATTTAATTTTTGCAGCTTCAGATCTTTGTTTTTTTTTTTTTTTATAAAAAATTAACAATTGAAAATCTTTTAATTTTTGTTTTCATCGTCAGGAGAAATGGTGACAATGGATGCTATCGGGTGGTTAAATTTCAAGGGCCGATGTTGAATGTGAACCACACCTAAACGCCAAGTTTTTTCCGAATTTTATTTGACATTTCTCTATTTCAGACTTACTGAATTTGAACCATGGAGAGATACACAATCCAACAACGTGTTAAAATTATCCAGACTTATTATGAAAATGATGATAAATTTTCGAAGAGAATCATCTTCAGTGATGAAGCACATTTTCACCTCAGTGGATTCGTCAATAAACAGAATTGCCGCATTTGGGCGAATGAGAATCCAAGAGTGACTGTCGAGAAACCAATGCACAAAGAGTGACTGTTTGGTGCGGTTTATGTGCTGGCGGCATCATCGGGCCGTATTTTTTCCAAAATGAGGGTGGTCAGGCAGTTACTGTAAATGGTGTTCGCTATCGTGAGATGATAACGAACTTTTTATAGCCCGAATTGGAAGATATGGATGTAGACGATATGTGATTTCAGCAGCACGGTGCCACTTGCCATACAGCTAACGAAACAATTGCTCTTTTGCGCAGCAAATTCAATGGCCGTGTTATCTCACGTAATGGCGATGTCAATTGGCCGCCAAGATCATGTGATTTGACACCGTTGGACTTTTTTCTTTGGGGTTATTTGAAAGAAAACGTTTACGTCGATAAGCCAGCAACAATTCAACAGCTAAAGGATGAGATAATTCGGCACATTAACGGCATAGAACCTCCATTATGCCTCAGGGTCATCGAAAATTTGGACCATCGGATGGAGGTGTGCCGCCGTAGTCGCGGCGCCCATTTGGCCGATATTTTGTTCCATACATAATTGAATAATACCAATATATCATAATAAAATAAAATTACAATAATTTCCTAAATAGTTTGTTTTATTCAAAATCAACATCGGCCCTTGAAATTTAACCACCCTTTAGTTACTATTGCGGCCCGGTTTCAAGTAGCCTGTAGCCTTGGATGTATTTGAAGCCATAAATTTCAAATATACGCACTCTAAAATAACCAACAGTTTAGTTTTTAAATATATTTCTTTTGAAGTTTTATTTTCATAAATAATATCTATGTAATGTATGTATGTATGTATAATATAAACAATATTTTTCAGTAATTTGTTTTCGCTTACATGTTCAATAATTTACAATACATATTATTATATTCAAATATTTTATTTTATTTGTTTTATGCTTTTACTCGTACAACAAAAATTGATTTTCTTGAGAGAATTTTAAAATTCTTCAGATTTGAGTTCCAAGAAAACCACTATATTAAATTTAATAAAATGTCCTCCATAAAGAAAAGGTCCTATTTTAGTTAACTTGTCGTTAAAGCCCCTAAATGTATGTTAGGTTTTTTGTTTATTGTGTTCGAAAGACTTGTAAATGTTTCTCTGTTTCAAGTAAATGTGTTACTAATAGTTACTGCTCTTGTTTAAAGGGATATGTGAAGTATATGGAAGTCAAAATAAACTAAATTGATATTTACTAAAAATTAAATATCTAAACATATTTTATATTAAAAAAATAAAATAAAATCAATTCCTAAATTTGGCCTAAATTATATAATCACCCCTAAAATGTTTCCCCATATCCCAAAAGGGCGATCATGAATAATATTTCCCATAAAATGTGTTCCCATTTTCTGATTTGTAATTCAGCGGTGAATGACATGAACAAAAAATGTTCCCATTAAAAATTTCGCCTTATAGGCTTTTTTCACTGAACAACATCTAACATCTACCATCAGTTTTTGAAGATGATAACATCTTCCCATAAGAAATACATTGTACTAAAAGTCAACATTTTTCAACATCTTTATAAAATGTTCCCATCTCATTTTATTCCATTCAACATCTTTCGATTATTTCAGTGTCATCACTAGAAAAGTGGCAATAATGTCGATTATTCTTGTGGCATCACTGAAAAAACGTCATGTGTTTTGAAAGAAATAAAAAAATTCATAATTTATTCATCATGTGTCAATTGTTTACATGTGTGTATTTTTTAATTTTTTTCTGTAATAGTTTTTTCTGTGTTTCTCAAATTTTTTTTATGTGCCTTACATTTTATTTATAAACTTATACATACATATGTATTTTCTAATCCTGTTTTGCTTTTCAAATTAATATTTCTGAAAAAAATTTTGTCTGCTTTTGTTAAATTGTTTGAAAATTTTAATAATCAGGGCTGTTCTGCAAATCACTTTTTGTGAAAGTCATTTGAAATCACAAAAAAGGTGTTCTGCACACAAAATATTTTTGATTTTTGTGATTTTAAATCGGTTAGCATCAATCAATTAAATCGGTTGCAATCAATTTGAAATCACATCCCAATTTTTGCACGTACTTTATTATGACTTTTATAATTTATTACATTAATGAATAACTTAATGTGTTTTCTATTGATTATTTAAGTAAAATCATTTATTTTATGCGAAATAATTCACAAAATTAAGAAAAAACTAGGTACGCTTATTTTGTTGCAAGATTTGTTGTATTATTTTGTGATTTGGTTTATTGGTTTATTTTATTTTAACTTCTATACTCGTTAGAAGAAATTAACCTTATTTTGCAAATAATACCGCGAATAAAAAAATTCAACCTGAAAATAAGAAAATCAATAAATTGAAGCAAAAAACAGCTGTTTTTTGTGTTTCAGAAGAGTAGAAATCACATGGAAATTAACAAAAAAAATATGATTTGCAGAACAGGCACAAATCACATTTGTGCTTTTGAAACGGCATGTGTTTTGAAATCATGTGATTTTTAGAACAGGCCTGAATAATATCTTTGATTGATAGTAGATGTTAGATGTGAGCAATGTAAACAGTGTTTCACATTTTCAACATCTTCCACGCGTTCCATGAAGATGTTGATCAGTGTAAAAAGCCTATTATTGTGAATGGAATTTTTTGTGTAAATTTTTTCATTTTATTTTCTTTTGGGAACTAGAAAAAAAATGTAAGTAGTTGTTATATTTTAATGGATAAAAAAATTAACTTAAAACTATTTTTAGGTCTAAATCAATAAGTAATATGCAACGTGGCATGCTTCTCAATAGGATACAAAATAACCTGCAATGACCGTTTATTATTATATGTGGTTTTGTGAAAGTTTCTAAAGATGTTGTGCCCGAGATTTGGAATTCGCTTACAGCAGAACTATATATTGCTGGTCCTCCTATTAAAAAAGTTCATGAATGGAAAAAGGTATTTTTAAACATGCATACGAGTATGTACATACTTATACAACTTGCAATAGGTGTGAATAGACCAAAAAAGGTACATACATATGTGCGGTGAAAAGCAGCCGCTAATATAAAAAACCAACGAGAAACGGGAGGTGGACCACACTGAACCAAAAGCTTGTCAACCAGTGGGCAGAGTATTATGAATTGATAGGAATAAAAGAGCCGATAGAGGGCTTAGGAAACTATAGGGTGTTTTTTTAAGCCCGATAGAACTTGAAATTGTAAAAAATAACACAAAAAATTAAATTGTAATCAAAATTTTTTTTTATTCGAAAGATCAATACGTGACATTAACATTTGAAAATGATTTCGGGCATATGGGCACCGCGGCTGTTCTTGACGAAGCGCATTCTGGACGTCCAATTTTGGGCCACTTTTTCGAGCACTGCTGGCCGTATGTCACGAACAACACGAACAATGCTGGCCTCCAAGGCGTCAATTGTTGCTGGTTTATCAGCATAAACCAGTGACTTCACGTAGCCCCACAGGAAATAATCGAGAGGTGTCAAATCGCACGACCTTGGAGGCCAATTGACAGGTCCATTTCTCGAAATCAACTTATCGCCAAATTTTGATTTCAGTAAGTCGATGGTTGCGTTCGCCGTATGGCACGTAGCGCCATCCTGTTGAAACCACATCTCATCCGGATCAATGTCATCCATATTTTCAAACAAAAAATCATTGATCATGGTGCGGTAACGATCTCCATTGACCGTAACGCGAGCTCCGGCCTCATTTTTGAAGAAATAAGGTCCGATGATGCCACCAGCATGAAAACCGCACCAAACAGTGCATTTTTCTGGATGTAATGGAGTCTGTAGGGTCTCTTGTGGATTGGTCTCACTCCATATGCGGCAATTTTGCTTATTAACAAACCCGTTAAGCCAAAAATGCGCCTCATCGCTGAACACAATTTTGCGATAAAACAACGGGTCATAATTTATAATAATTCATGGATAATTTCGTAGCGTTGTTCAAGCGTGAGTCTATTCATGATGATTTGTCAGAGTATACTGAAACAAATAAAAAAAATGTTTCATCAAAATTTAATTTTTTGTGTTACTTTTTACAATTTAAAGTTCTATCTAGCTTAAAAAAACACCCTTTACTTCAGCTTTGGTTTACCAAAAGACGTTTATGCATGCGAAAAACTTAAACAACATCTTTACGTGCTTTTGATGATGAAATAAGCTCTGAAGCACCCATCTGTTCAACACTTTTAACACCACCGCCATTAGCCACTGCAATAAGAAGAAGGTCCAGTAATAAAAAGGCTTCCTCCATTAAAAGAAGACAAAAAATTGAGCCACAGGAAAAATTAACAACTGCCGAACTTATTGAGAAAGAGTTGAATACCGAGGAAAACTTATGCTTTCCATAATCGTTGAAATGTTCGAGTCACTTTAGAACCACAACAAAGAAGTGGAAGTTTTTAGAAAAGAGCAATGATTTAAAATCGAAAAATATAAAAGAGTTGGAACCTTACAACTCATAGCCATGTTCCGAGAACGCGCGTTCTGAAACCGCAATGCGTTTTTAAAAACGCTTAATTGATTTTTAGGTGTTCTGAAGAACGCGCATTTTACTGGCGTTTACGATTTTTTTCCGAAAAAATACAACATGTGTTTTACATACGTATGTAGCAAGGCGAATTCATATCAGGCATATGCAAGACCAATAAATACAACACTACAAAAAATAAATCTTTTTCAAACGTCAAGGGAAAACTATTAATACAAAAAGGAATTCAAAAAAATATATAATAAAAAAAAGATAAACTTTTAATTATTTCGTGACACGTTTAACTATTTCGTGAAAATTAAAGTCTCGGATCATAGAGCTCGGAAAGGAGAAAAAGGCCAGCCAGATTGCGGAGGATTCTGAATGATAGTTGCAATACAAAACCTAAAAAATTGTTTCAAAAAAAATTTTTTTTTCAAATTTCTTTTAAAAAAAATTTACAATAAAAGAAAAACTTAATTATTTCATGAAAGTTTTAATTATTTCGTGAAGCTTAAAGTCTCAGATGATAGAGCTTGAAAAGGTGGAAATGGCCAGACACGTTGGGGAGAATTCTGGATGATACCTAGCGCTCAATATACAATAATAATATAAAAAATTGTTTAAACATTTTTTTTTTAATTTGTTTTAATTATTTCATTGACATCTGAAAAAGATTAAAATTAAAAAAAAGTTATCAGCTGCGCTGTCAATTTCACCTGTTATGAATTCGCCTTGGTATGTGGTAGTAATATAAAACAAAAAAAAATTTGACAACAAATAAAAAAATTTTTCAGTTTAGTTTTCTTAATGAAAATGTGTAAAATTCTTTAAACTTTTTATTGAAATAAAAAGAAAACATATTAAATTTTAATTGTGAATAGTTTTATTGCCTTTTGCTAGCTCAGTTTTAGCAAATTCAATCAGTTCACTTCAATTTTAAGCGCTATGCGTTTTCCAGAACACCTATTTGGCGATTTCAAATCGCAAAACCATACATCTTGCGTTATACGTTTCTCAGAACACCTATTTGGCGTCTTCAAATCGAAAACGCTAAATTTAAGCGATTTGCGTTTCTCAGAACATGCATGTCAGTTATTGAAAAACTTCGCGAAAAAGAAGTTGCAGATAAAATACAAATTTATGGATATTAATTATAAAACTTTTATTTAATTACTTTGTACATCACTTAATCACAAAATTTCCATAATTTTTACTTTGTATTTATATTTTATTCTTCCGTATTGTCTACTCACAGCAAAACAAACGTTCCCATGATATTCATGCTAGCAAATTTCCCTACTTGGGAATTGCAAATTTTATGGGAATAAAAATTTCACATTTTATTCACGATAGAGGTGATTGTATTCACAATA
Organism: Thecocarcelia acutangulata; assembly: GCA_914767995.1. Classification (NCBI taxonomy): domain Eukaryota; kingdom Metazoa; phylum Arthropoda; class Insecta; order Diptera; family Tachinidae; genus Thecocarcelia; species Thecocarcelia acutangulata. The sequence continues at coordinate 18,530,321 of OU612097.1, forward strand.
GGGGTGATTGAAAATAATTTTTTATTAAAAAACTAAAAAAGTAAAATAAAAAAAAAGCTTTATTTTCGTAAACTATTTTGTTGACTAAAACGAGGCACTTGTATATATTTCTATTGGGGGGAATATCACCGACTTAAAATCCATTTCCATTTCAGTTTAATCATAATTTTTGCATATAAGTTAACATTAAGGATTCATTAATTTCAAATTTAGTTAAAGGTTGTAAAAAAAAAATCTAAATTAATCGCTAATTGTGTTGACTGGCTACTGTTTAAATTCCGCCAATCAACTATAATTGCCATTTTCTCCATCGCTATCGCCCAGCTGGAAACAATTTGTTGTACTAGTAAATTTGCTTGCCACTGTTGCCGTTGCCGTTGCTGTTGCTGTTGTTGTTATGCAATGTGTATTTCTTTCATAATCATATTGTCCATTATCCATCATGTCGTATAAACCTTCTCCTGTTTCATATAATACACGATTTTTTAATTGTTCTATTTGATGCAGCAACTTGAGTGTTTCATGATCCAAATTGTCATCTTCCATTTTCAATTGCTGGCGCTGATCCTCATCAATATCCCATTCCAGTGATTCGGGTGTTGAAATATGCGACCAAGAGTTGTGTGAAGAATTTCGTGTTATGGAGCCTGTTCGCATTAATCGACTATTTGATTTAATCAAACTTCGTTTTTCATTCAGATATTCTCTGTTTCGGTTCGTTGGACATATAGAATCAGTGGTAGGTCCCAGAGAACTTAACGAGGCCATAGACTGGTCTTCATCTTGATTCATATACTGCCAGGATTCATCGGCTGATGTTTCATCTCTCATTTGGCTGACTAGCATACTAAATTGGCTGTATGTTTGTTGCGGCTGTATGAGAGATTTCTGCCTCAACAGCTGTTGGTTGTAGTGCCTTATTTGACTATATTCATGTTCCCATTCCAGATCGAGCGAAGAGCTGGCCCGAGAACTGGGCACACGGCTAGGTACATAGTTGACTGCTGTTTCTTTCGTTCGGCTGGATGAAATAAGCAGATTGTTGACGTCCAAGTTCTGCAACTGTATGTCGGAGTAACTGCAAAGAAAATTTAAAAATTTTAGTTATTAAATATTTATAAAATTTTTGCAGCTTAAAATCTTGTTTTTTTTATATAAAAAATTTAACAATTTTCTAACATTTATTTTTCAATATTTCGCCAACAATTTGTTGGCATCTTCAGGAAAAATTTTAATTGTTATAATATACTATACAGAAATCTAGTTCACATCAGTATAGAGTTATGTTGTATTTATATATTATTATATTATTTACCCATTTACCTATGTTCTCAAGTCACTATAAAATATTTTCCTATACCTATATAAGTCACACAAGTAAAGATATAGTTCTGTGGTAATATTGTTGTACAGCATAATAGTCGATACTCGTACCATCATATAATTATATTTAGTCATGTTTTCACAAGTCACTCAATGATATTGTCCTGTACATGTATCATAAGCAATTACCATGTGATAGGAATTTTATAGGGTAATACAGTACACGTCATCATACAAATATTTTATTATTTAGTCACTTAGTCATGTTGTCACAAGTCAGTCAGTCATACTATCTTATTACCAAATAAAAGTCTAAGTGACATAAAACCATACAGGCTGTTATACGAGTATATAGTTATATGGTCATAATGATATAAGGTAATATAGCTCACATCATCATATAGTTATATTGTACTAATACGAGTATATTATTACATTAGTTGGTCATTTAGTCATATTGTCAAGTCACTACGTTATATTTTTCTGTACCAATAGATGGCTGTACTGGTAAGTGATAGTCCAAATAAATACCTCGTAGATGTCATAGAATAAGCTCAGGTATTTGTAAACATAACACCATCGAAATATTAGTTGATTTGTGTCGACATCATAAAGTTATTTTCGATTAAACCTGTCAGGTTATGAGCCAAATTCTCGTCATTTGCGGGAGGTTTTAATTTTCTGTTTTAATACGAAGAAATCTGCGGAGGAGGCTCGTCGAATGCTCTCAAATAGCTACAGGGAGCCCGCTGTTAGTGAAAAAACTTCGAAAGCCGTGATTTTGGCGAAAGCTTTTGCAGATGCAGAATTGAAGGCCTTACTTCATTAAGACTCGTGTAAAACGCAACAAGTATTGACAGGATTATTGAGAGTAATGAAAAAAGTCACTTCAAAATGCCTGAAAAACATAAGAATGATTTAGAAATAAGGAAATTGGGTGCTGTACTTGTTGAAGCTGAGAGATGTTGAACGGCGTTTGAGTACTTGTGAACAGCTGCTTGCAAGGCAAAAACGGATGGGATTTCTGCATCGAATTGTGACTGAGGGCACAAAATGACTTTATTACGATTATTGAGAGTCGTTTCAAAATGGCTGAAAGTCATAAGAATGATTTAAACATAAGGAAATTGGGTGCTGTACTTGTTGAAGCCGAGAGATGTTGAACGGCGTTTGAGTGCTTGAGAACAGCTGCTTGCAAGGCAAAAACGGATGGGATTTCTGCATCGAATAGTGACTGGGGGCGCAAAATGACTTCATTATGATAATTCCTAGAGCAAAAAATCATGGGGATACCCTGGCCATGCTTTGACTGCGACGGCACAAACCAAATATACACGTTCATGGGAAGTATTTAGTGGGACCAGCTAGGTTGTTTATTATGAGTTGTTAAAGCGACTGAAGCAATGACTGGCGATCTTTATCGAACGCAATTAATGCGCTAGAGCCGAGTATTGAAAGACAAACTGCCGCAATACAACGAGAGATATGATAAAGTGATTTTAGTGCTCAACATCATGTTGCGAAAGTGGTCAAGACATACTTGGAAACGTTGAAATGGGAACCCCTACCCCACTCGCCGTGATAAGATGTTACATCCTCGGACTACCACTTATTCCGATCAATGGCACACGGCTTGGCTGACCAGCACTTCCGGCCTTATTAAGAAATAAAAATTGGATCGATTCATGGATCGCTCGAATAGGTAACCAGTTTTTTCAGCGCTGGATTCGTATACTCCCCGAAAGATGGCATAAAGTAGTGGCCAGCAATACTTTGGATTATAAATGTTTAATCAGTTTTTGTACAATAAAGCCTCGAATTTCGGAGAAAAAACGTCGGAAGCAAAGTTGTACGCCTACCATCCAAAATTGTCCACACCATCTTATAGTTATATTGTGATATAATAGTCACTTAGTCCTGTTTTTATAAGCCACTGAGTGATATAAACGCAGAACTGAATTATATCTCTTACCTGACAACACTAGTTAGTTGGGGAGATCTGGCAACACGGATATAGTTGTGGAGTCTCTCGTTAAAAAGTATTGTAAAATAATTAAGCAACAGAAGAGGTCTTGAAAACAAATATAAGCAGAATAAAATGTATTTAAATTGAAAAAATATAATTAAATTGAAAGTCTTTGGTGTTTGGTAATTGTGTCAGGGAAGAGATAAGTGATCATATTATGTATGGTAATACGGTTCACAGCATCATACAATCGTATTTATTTTGTTGTCCAGCCACTTAGTCATGCTACCAGAAGCCACTCAGTGTAGTTGTCCTAAATCTAGTTCTAATGCAGTAATAGTTACGCAGCCATAAATGAAGTTGCGTAGTTACATGGTCATATTATTGCATCATTACATAAATCGTGTTATCAATAGATATTAGATGTTAAATCATGTTCTTAATAGACATTATATATTATATAGTCAAGTAGTCGTGTTGTTACATGACATATTACCAAAAAATAAAATAAAAATAAAACATATTACCAAAAAATAAAATTATAAAAGTTCATCGAAAATTCAATAAATTTATAAAAAATAAAACAGTTAGTGCCAGTTTACACACATCAAGTTTGACTCGTCAAGTCTTAACTTTGTGGGAGAACGGGGAAAAGAGAATGGAAAAGGGTGCAGACTTGACGGTACCGTCAAGTTTAAAACGAAAATACCAAAAATATGAAAACTTGAAGGCAAAAGAACTTAAACTTGACGACATAAAGCTTTTGTGTGTGAACATAAATGCAAGTTCAAAAGCAAATTGAAGCAGAATTGATCAAGAAAACCTGATGTGTGTAAACTGAGACTTAGTGCCAAAGTTTTTTAAAACTTGTTTTACTTTTAATAGCAGAGTACAACCAATACTCTAACCTTTAACAACTAACCTTTCAACTTGATTTCCATTATTTAATTTGGCATAATTGGTATCTTGATGCTGCCAAAATTTATCCAAATAGTGCGATGATTTTTTCTACAACACAAACACAAGTAAATTGTAAATTGCACAATAATGTATTTCGGCTGTATAGCCAAAATCCATTAGCCAGTCATTAAAGTAAATTAGATACCTTTCGTTTGAAATTCCATATGCGAAATATAATATTGTGTCTTCGATAGGAATCGCTTAAATTTGAAACTAAATCCAAATCCTGATCATCTGTTGATTGCCGTCTGAAATGAAAATGGAGCAAAAATATTGTAAAATAAGTACAACGCTGAACAAAGAAGTGAAAAAAATAATATTTACTAACAAACAACTTTAGCAAAATAAAGAAAATTGTTTTTCTTATTTACGTTCAGTTTATTTGTTTTTCTTTTGTGGGTTCTTCTTTTCAGTTGTACTCGTATACCCTAGACATTTGCTTATATTATTATTATTTTTTGTTCTAAAGAAACATCAAGCTGTTTTAAGGTAAATATATTAAATGTGTGTGTTCGCAAAAAAGCCAGCATACTTTTAGGCTATTGACCTCACATTTGTGGTTAAGTATACTTTATGTACTTACTTTTCAGTTGCATGTTTTCTAGTATTTATCTTTAAGCAAAAATTCTTAATTTTACATTTTTTCATAAACTATTATTGCAAGCATATTGTTGGTTAAACTTGTCGTGAGTTCTCGCGAAACAAATATGCATGTGTTAAGCACTGGGGTGGGCAAAGGAGGTGGTTACGGTCATTTGGCTGAGTAAATGTTTAACTGCTGTAGCTGACTAAAATAATATTATTATATTGTAGAAGTTGTAATTTAATAGCTTGGAGCTTTAATATTAAATAATATTATGTATGAGTTTCTTTGTTGCCGAAGCTTTAAAAAAAAGCTTAAAAGTATGCAGTATTAGTTTGGCATGAGTGGTTTTGAAACAGATCTAATTAAAAATCTACACAATAAAATAAGTTGATTTTTACTGGGAAATGTTGGGACTTTCGCATGAACATTTTTCCGTGAAATGAAATAATATAAAAAAGCGTAAAAATAAGTGGAAAATAAACTTCTTCGATAAACTAGTGTTTATCATTTTAAGGTTAAAATAAACACAATAAAGTTTGATGTTTCTCACTTTTTATGGTAAACAAGTTTTAAATACAATTTGTGGGAGTTGGGGTTTATCTGGCGCTAATCATGATTGTATGGTTTTACCTTTAATAAAATAAGCAAAATTCATTGAGCAATTAAGATGTGATTTCACTTAAGGTAAAGAGTAAATGGTCCAACCATAATGCACAATATTAACTGTGAGTCATAGAGAATTAGGATTTTTTGTCCAACTTAATGCGACATTTTTTTGTTTTAGTGTTTGGTAAATTTACAAACTATCTTCTCAAGCACGGTTGATACGGCGAATGGTGGGTTGGACAGACAGTATATATGATTGATTTACGCCCTGATGGTCTTATCTGATGATGAACCAACTGCAAACGGAGAATTATTTACGATTTGCCAGCACTTGTGCATGGCTTGCAGTACTCATACAGCTCGCAACTTGTGCCGTAAGTTTGTAGCCACTAGAGTGTAACAGAAAGTATCACGAAAACAGTTTAAACAAGTTACTATGTATTACTTTTTATTCAAATAAGAATATTATATTGTATGCTGCTTTATTACTGCTATCATACTCAAACTTATCCCGACAGCAAAGTATTAATGGTTTCTTGTTAGTTTTTGTTTAAGACAAACACCATTCTATTACTCCATCGATTCATGGGTTTGCTTTTGAAATTCAGAAAAATTTCCGAAATTTTTTTTTTTTGCAATTTCGTATGAAACTTTTTGAAAAAAGAACTTTTTCTCCAAAAAGAAATTGTTTCTCAATTATTTGGCACGACGATTAAAATGCAAAAAAAAAATATTTTCCCGATATCGGTTAATATATGTATACCCGAGATACAGCCTAAACCGATTCTTTCATGAAAATGTCGCGTAAGCGAACTTAAAAAAATTTTTTTTTGCTTAAAAGCAGTTCTGATTAGAAAACACAGAAAATGAACATTTCCGATATCGGTCCATATGTAAGTCAAAGAAAGAGAAGTGCCCTGGTTAGGCGTACAACAAGACGAAACCTGCTACCCGGAATTTGGTTAAAAGGACGGAGTGGAAAAACTGAAAATCATCTTTAACGACGAGGCACACTTTTCCTTCAGCGGATTCGTGAACAAGCAGAAATTGTGCATTTGGGCAACTGATAGTCCACGAGTGATTGTTGAAAAGCTGCTGCATCCACAAAGAGTGACTGCTTGCTGGGATTTATTGGCTGACAGCGTCATGGGGCAGTACTTCTTTGAAAATAAGGTCGGCCAAACAGTTACCATGAATGGTGTTTGCTATGGCGAGGCGATAACGGACTTATTGTAGCCAGTAGTTGAGGATATGCACCTTGACACCTTATTGTTCCAAGAAAATGGTGCCACTTGCCATAAACCAACAAGACAATGATTTTTTTGTGACAGAAATTTAATGGCCGTATTATCTCACGTTGTGGCGATGTCAATTGGCCGTCAATATAATTAAATTTGATACCGTTGGACTTATTTCTTTGGAGGTATTTAATAGAAAAAGTGTAAGTCAATAGCTAGAGAGATAATGCGGCACATTAATGATATTGAACCCAATTTATGGCATTAATGTTGAATCAAAATTATTTTTCGAACCACGACAACCTCTTTGGCAATTGGAAAAATCCTCATTGGTGCTAGATTTAACTCAATTACCTAAATCATCAACATCTCCGTTGGTTTACAGGCAGATGTCTTATCATCTCTGTGATGCATTTCAAACAAACGTTAGACTTTTATAGCACTTTTTGTCGCAGTTAAACGCGCCTCAAAACAAAATTGTAAAACAATAATTTGTGCTGCAGCTGAGGCAAAAAGGAGACCGCTTTTTAAATATCCAACTTGGAAAAAACCAGATAGTTTTCTTGCTGTGGTCGGCCAAGATGATAATAGACTTCTTGTGATCAATAGACTTCTTGTATCCTTTAGGAACCACAAGGCAACGATATAATTGCTCTTTTGCATAAGAATTTGAATGAAGGTGTCATCTCAAATCATAGTGATGTTAATTTTTCGCCACGATCATGTGATTTGACATCATTGGACTTCTTTCTTTGGCGATATTTAAGAAGCAAAAGGGTACGTTAATAAGTCAAGAATAATTCAAGAACTAAAGAAGGATATATTTTGGCACGGAGTCATTGAAAATGCAGGCTATTTTTATAGATACTTCTATCATAGCAAAAAATATTAGACAAGTTCTCTGAAGACTTTTTGTTTTATTTGCAATTAACATCGTGCGTTTTGGTTGGACCACCCGTTATTTCATCATGTGCATGCAACATCCTCCGCCAACAACTTCTTCCACTTTAAAGTAGCTTGAACCTAAAAGCAAATTATATTTGTCTTTATTATTTGGCATGCAATTAGGCTAAAAGCCAAAATCAATTTTATTTCTACACAATATTCATGCACTTCGCTAAACAGGAATGCTTTTATATACATGAACAGATTGATATTAAAAGGTGAGCAGAAACTAAAGACGTAAAATTTCTGATATTTCCGCATACAAAAACATCTCTTGCAAAATTCCTTATTCTTGTTTCTTTTTGAATGGTACGAGTTTGGTTTGACCTATTTCCTGGTTAATCTTTGGCACTAATGTTTTTGCTAAAGCAGTTTAAGTAGAATTATGAGCTTATTATTTGAGATTTAAGTAGCGTTGACGTGGAAAATCGTGGAAAATGTTATACAATACAAAACAATGGCTGCATAAAAGGAAGAGAAAAAATAAAAACTAAAGCATACTTCTAGGAATAAATTCAGTTTGATGAAATAAATAGAATATGTTCAAGACATTTCACTGAGCTGCTTTGTCAAACTTTGCTTTGAAAGGATTGATTTCATAAAAAATATATTATTCAACTTTTGCCTTAAAATATGCTTTACTTAGTTAGTTGAAGCCTGATTGTCGAAAAGGAAATAAACAATGGTATGTGTTGCTGGCTGTAAGGCAAAAAGCAGCTTAATAAGTTTTCCATAAGTGGAAAAACTTAAGGAATTTACAATTACTTGGTTTTAATACTATACGCATAAAGCCTTAAGCTAGGCAATAGTTTTTAATTAGCTTAAAGCTGGTTTAGTTTTGACATTTTGTGCAGATTGCAGTTATTAATGTGTATTTTGCTTGTGAAATAAATTTTATATTAATTTCGTACGTTTTGGTTGAACAACACTTTCTTATTATTAGAAAAAAATGGCTACGACAAGCTTTCAGTAGTCCCAAACGTATTGTACTTATAGTAAAAATTTTGATAAAAAAGAAAATTTTCATAAAATTTACTGCCATCCAAAAAAATATATGTTAATATTTTTTGCTTAATTTAATTCCATTTTTATAATTCCAAGTTTGTTTTCCTCTTTTTCTAAAGAAATTAATTATCTGTTGTCTGGTATTTTTGTGTGATTGCGGTCTGCTTTAAAGCCATTATTTATGAAAACAAATTATCCAGTGATTTATGTGGAAAATAGTTTACTGACCCACCAAAGCCTAAGATTACAAAAAATTATATTTCGAACTGTTCATGCAAACAGCCATAATCAGAATTAAATTTATGATTTTATGTGCCAGCAAATTTAAATAAAGAAATTAAATGAAAGAACAATAAAACACAAAAAATGGGAAATCTTTTATTTTATTTTCTGCAATGCCCCTAAATGTAGGCAAAAAATTTAATGGCAAAAAAGTGAAAAAGAAACGAAAACCATGAAGCTTAAGAGCATAAATGAAACCAAAATATAAATGTACAAATATGTGTGCCAAATAAATGGTTGGTTGAACAATATGCTACATGTTTAATAAAAAAAAAACCAAAAAAAAAAAATTAGAAAAATAGGAAACAAAAGAACAAATATATAATAAAAAACTTTATATGAACTACAAATGCATTTTGAAAAGCCATAAAGTATGCTGTTTTTTCTCTGACAAACATATGCTGTTTATTAAAGCTTAAATAAGCGCCCAAAGTATGCAACAGTTGTTTTGAATAACTCTTTTGGCTAAATGGTGACCATTTCATTTAATGCTAAGAACTTAAAACAAAAATGGCTATTACAAATGAAGAAATATATTTGAAGGCTAAAAAATATGTCAAAGTTTTCAGCAAACAAAAAACATTTTAATTAACGCCTAAAACTAGGCCATAAACAACATGATTATAATATTTTTTTAACATAAAAAACAAATTTCGTTAACAATACTTGCATAAGTATTAATTTCGTGGAATTGCTTTGGGGATTGGAGCAAAGTTATTAATAAATTTCTCATTATATATAAAATAAATTTTCTTCTTTCTTTAAATTAAAAATATTTAATTTAAAATTTCTTAAAGACAAAAATATTTTTCAGAGTTTTTCGCAATACAAAGAGATTTAAATTACATTTTAAGCAGCCTAAAAGTATGCAATATATCTTTATATGAAAATACATTACTTTTATGAGTGCTAGGATAAGAAAGTATTACAGACAAAACTCGCAAAGTTTTGGGAAGTACAAATGCATATTGAACACAACTTAAGGATAAACTTTTGTTACAAAAAAGAACGGAGGATAAAAAAAATCCAGCAGTTTGAGAGCGTTAGCAGAAAATGAATTTAAATACTCAAATAAGAAAATCTTAAGCAAACATAAAAACTTTAATGGAATATAAATAAAGCCTTAATTTCAAATTATAAATTATGATGAATATTAAACAAATCTAAGTTTATTTAAAAAATTATTCGCATAAAACTTAATTAAGGTATTAATACAACTTTGCTTCTGCCATGTTGCAATAGATGGCTGTAGCGGCAAGTGATAGTCGAAATAAATAGATTGTAGGTGTCATACAATAAGCTTAGTCATTTGTAAACAAACCGCCATACAAAAAATTAGCTGATTTGTGTCTGCATCATAAAGTTATTCTCGATTAAATATATCAGCTTACGAGCAAAATTCACGTCATTTGCGGAAACTTTTAAATTTCTGCTTTAATATTAAAAAACCTGCGGTTTAGGCTCATCAAATGCTCTCAAGTACCTATAGTGAGGCTGCTGTTAGAGAAAAAAGGGCCCAGAGTGATTTCAACATTTCAAGACTGGTGATTTTGTCGAAGACAAGCATGACGGTGGAAGTGACAAGGCTTTGGAAGGTGAAGAATTGGAGTCATTACATGATCAAGACTCAGGTCATGCAATAAGAATACTTTGAATCATAACAAAACCATGATGCGAAAGTGGTCAAGACATACTTGGAAGCATTGAAATGAGAAGCCCTACTCCATCCGCCGTATTGTCTAGACCAGAAGTGCCCAGCCCTGTGCGCTCGATGCTCAATTGTTTTTGTAAAAGCGCTTAGCTATGCACTCAGCACTAGCGATGAAAAATATACAAACAATTTTGTCTTATATATTTTTTGTCGCTCTTCACTGCATGCGCACAAGAGTAAAGGCAGAATTAGTTTGTACGTTCTTTTCCGTTCTGAATCAGCTGTATTGTTTCTGTCAATGTAAACTTAATGTACATGCTAAAGCTAAAATAATTTGTTTTAATTAAAATTTTTTCAAATTTAATATATATTAATCAATCAAGCCACTATGAATGATCAAAAGAATATAATTTGAGCGAATAAACATTATATTTTGTATAAAAAATGTCGTAAATTCTGCAGATCGTGAGAGCAACTGTTTTGTCACCATTTCTAAGTAATTAAATTGTTTTTTTTGTTTGTTTTTTCAACTAAAATAATTTTTACGAAAAATTTTAATTCCAATATTTTTTCTTTTAATTTTGCTTTGCTGTAAACAACAGCTTAACTTTTTCACGGAAAAAGTAATTGTAAAATATTTGCTACAGAAAAGAACGTCACAGAACGGCAACTGAAAGTAAAAACTAATAAGGCCATAAAGCAACAACACTTTCACATGCGTTGCTGGTAAACATTAACGACAGCGATTATCAGTGTATATTCTTTTTCACAAATATGTTTTGCTTTTTACAACAAAAAATATTAAATAAAAGTAGTTTTTCCTTAAATGTATTAGTGTTTGCTCTTCCATAAAGAACTTTTAGGCACCCCTGCTCTAGACGTTGCTTCCTCGAAGTATCACTTTCGATCAGTTGCACATGGTCTGGCTGACCAGCATTTCATGTCTTATGAAAAAGTAAAAAATTGGATCGAAAAAAACTGGCCTTCTTTTCAAGCTATTCACGAATCGATCCAATTTTTTACTTTTTTATTTGACCTGAAATGCTGGTCAGCCAGGCCATGTACCATTGATCGAAACAAGCAGGAGCTCCAGGAGGCAATGTTGCTTTAAGAACGTTAATTCTTATTTTCGGTCGTTATTCTCGCAATAGTAGACAAGCAATAATAAGTTTAGTGCAAAAATTTGAGTATATATCTTCATTGTGCGATGCTACGTCAAATCATTAGATTTTTCCAACAAGCCGACGACTTTGGAAGAACTCAAAGCCAACATCGTCGAAATAGGGGTCGTTATGTGTGACCGAGTCATCGAAATGAGGTCCAACGAAAGGAACACTGCCGACGCGCCCGCCATATGAACGAAGTCGAGTTAAATTCAGAAATGTTTTGATTGTTTTTTAAGTCGATCGAAGTTTTGGAAATATCTCATATGGTTTGTGTTTTATTTAAGAAAGAAATTGTCAAGTGCTTGTTGCAATGCCCGGTATTATTCTTTATTTTTAAATATTTGTTTATTGCAAATTTTTCGTGAGGAAGACACACCACTTACTGTTGAAATATTAAAAAATAAGCAACAAATAGTTTTACCAACACACAATGATTTAGATAAAAAAAGGTCGAAACATTTGCATCAAGGCATGCAAGGATTTTTTATTTAAAAAAATATATTGTTTGAGTTATTCATCACTCATTAAATGTAACTTTGAAAACATTCTTACAACATTTTGTTTTAATCAGATCGATTAATGGAACTATTATTAATTGGCTGAACACTCTAGTGGCTATAAATAATTTTCATAACATAAAATTATAGTTTGAATGTTTTCTGGAACGCAGGGAAATTTATCATAAAAATCACTTAATAATCCGCTTAAAGCTATTATTAAATTACCGTCTAACTTTTAATTTAAATTTACAATGTGCTTTCAAGTTAAGACTTTCTACCACTTTCAAGCAATAACAGCTTTTCATCTAGATTTGCATAATTTACAAGCATTGTGGAAATCTTAATTCCTTGCATTTAATAGCATACTTTTAGGATAGTGTCACTCAAACTTATCAAGTGACAAAAGCATAAAGTTTTTCGGAAGTTGTTTAGAAAAAAAAATATATATATAAATGAATACATAACATTTTAACAATGCATTCAAAAACGGTTTTACAAGCAAAAACTAAATGCTTAACAATTAAACAAATTATATCTTGACAATTTTATACTACTTTAGATATAAAACGTTGTACACATTTATACTTAAACAAGGAATAAGTACACTATTTAAGAAGAGGCACTTTTGGTTCATTTTATTTTAATTTTCTTTCTTAATATTTTTTATTAAATTGGTTTTGATCATGAAGATAAATGTAAATAACATAAAATCTAGTGTCATAACAAACGATTTTGAAGTCCCACAGGATTCTATATAAGGATGCTCATTCTTTTTAACACGATTACATTAGTTTCACTTCTGTGTTTGTATGTTTGCACCACTCAAAACCCATGCCAAATGAGTGATTATTACGTATGTAGGTGTATTAAACTGAACATACAGTGTTGCTGCTTTAGGTGGGATTTTGGAGATCCACGAAGCCGTTTTTGGGAACTCTCAAAAAATTGGGAATCTCTTCGCTAACCGTTTTGCAACCGGCGTTTCAAGTTCATGCGGGGTTTTGCCGTGGAACTTGCATCTGCACTATAAACGGCCATTCGCTTTAGTGCGAAAATTGAAGTTACTGTATTGCTTCTGAGGAAGTGGGGAGATTTTGATATTTCCTGAACCCGACTTTGCGAATTCATAGAAAACTCGGAGCTTCTTCGCTAACCGAACCGAGACCGGGTTTTCTTATTCAGTGCGTTTTGCCCATGGAACGTATACCTGAACTATTAACGGTCATTCGATTTTCGGGGAAAATGAAGTTACCATATTCTTTTCGAGGAAGTGGGGAATTTTGGTGATTCCTGAAGCTTATTTTAGAAATTCCTAAAAAACTCAGAATGTGTTAAAAGGGTAAGTAAAATAAAGCGGGTACAAATCTGGTTACATGGATAATTTAAGAAAAAGCTCAAACAATAGTGGATGAAAAATTTGAAATTTGATATCGAAGCGTGTTTTTTATTTTATTAAACTATATTTATTTTAATATATTGTTACGTGTTGGCCTCTAAAATGGATTTTGCGGATTCTTCAATTGCAAATGAAATAATGACTCACACATTTGTTCGTTAAACAGTACTTAAAGAATTCACAACTTTATATGTACTTGACAGCACTGTGTAGCAAAACATTAGACTTGTTTACTTTGACTTATGACGGTCTTGCACATTAAATTAAACTGTCTGTCTTCCGCTGGTCTGTGGAATCAATCATGATTGTTCCATTACTTGTTAATTCCAGAATCGAATATACAAATATATCTAATTCTTATGCATATACACACCCACACTCATGCTTGCGAACAACTAGAAAGTAAAAACAACAAAGAATCAAAAACGAAACACCAAGAAGCCAAGAATGGCAAAAGCATCCTACGTAGCTAATTTACTTGGAAATTTGCGTTTTTTAAAATCATGTATGTTCGATTGTGTATTATGTTTTTAGTTTTATGTTGTTTCTGTGAATATGCTGTACATTTACAACACGCATATCAACGGCCGCACACTGGATTAAATTTATTAAGAATTCTTAACAACATGTAGAGCAGATTCAACTTTATGTCACAAAAAAAAAATCTCAATTGTCTTTTTTTCGTTTTTCGGGTTTTAGTTCAAGTTATTCCTTTCTTAAGTTTTCTTAAGTTTCATTTAAGAAGAACTTTTTAGAATACAAATTTGCTGTGATAAATAATTTTGTGTTGAAGACGACAATAGTAATCAATGCTGGGGGACAACTAGTTGTTTCGTAGTCGCTACACTACTCATTAGCACCGTTTTTCAGATTTGAGCTCGAGTCATGACGTGCCAGGAAAAATCCGACAGTAAATTTTTGTAACAAAGTTTCTGGTGAATTTTTCTTCTTTCATTTGCTCTAGACAGTTTTATTAATAATAAAATATTTAACAAAAAAGTTTATAAAAAAAAAGATTTATTAATAAATTTTCTATAGAAAATTTTTGTTATCGCCAAATTTTCTCAAGTTAATACTTATTATAATCGATTTAAAAAAAAAAATTTTAATTATTTTTATATTAATAAATTTCGTAATATTTTGGGAAATCGATAACTTTTCTATGGTAAACTTTTGATATTGGTGAATTTTTTGATAGAAAATATTGGCTAGCGTTAAAATGTAAAATAAAATGTTTTATGCGTTACTTTTTTATGTGTAAATATATTAATGATAAAGAGAAGAACTTTCGGATTATAAATAATCCATGGAGTTATATATTAGGTTCGAGTTTTTTCTCCTCATAATCCAACTCGAGTGGGTACTGATGTAGTGTAGTAGTGTAGCCGATACGAATGAAGTAACGAGTTTAATTTTTTTTTGGTTTTCTGTGATCAGGAGTTACTGATCACGGCAATTATTGTTAGAATAAAAAATAAATATTCTTGGCTTGGGAAGGTAACGAGCTCGAACCTAATAAACAGCCCCATGAATTGTTGGTAAAATGTTGATGTAAACAATTTTTGATACTTGAACAAAGTGATGCCCTTTCTGCTGCCTCTGAGCTGTTAGAGAGAATGGATCACTTTGTTATAAACCTTTTCGTGGAGATAACAAAGGGGTTGCTGCTGTGGGACCTCCAAGAGCAGGTTATTGTAATTTTCTCGATGGATGAGAAAATCACAATATGTGTGGGGAAATGAAATAAATAAATAAAACGTTAAGGTTGGGAGTTTCGGTTTTAAATAAAATTTATTTACAGGTTTACCTTTTAATAGAAAATTGGTAATTAGAATGATAGTTGAAAATGTACTATACCATACGGCTGATGATTTCCAAGTGCCATTTTTTCCACGACCTTCGCCAGACCAAACTTCGGCCTTGGAAAAATCGGCCTTGACATTTGGAAGTTTTCCAGCCGCCAGTGTGACCAGCCATACGTTATTTTTTGTTCAATATTTAATAAAACCGGTAATATTAAACAGCCAAAACAAAGGTAAGTAAAAATTGTAAATTTTCGTGCAAAAAATAAGATTCATACAAAAGCATAATAAAAATAGGTACGTAGAATAAAGGTAGGTAAGTATAATGAAAGGTAAGTATAAGAAAAGGTAAGTATATATATGTTCAGATATATATATATTCAGATAAATATTTATAATAAAATTATTTCCAATTAATAAATGTAATATAAATATATATAAAAATTATAAATAGAATATAGATGTAAATTCAACGTTGAAATTCATATTGGTAGTTTACATCAAATAATTCAGCAAAATAATAATTGTTGTCCAAATTAGTTTGGACAATACTAGTGATTTTTTGTGATGGCAAAATTTTTGTTTTCAATAATTTTTTTTAAATAATTGTTGAAAAAGATAATTTTTGTTTGCTTAAGATTTTTTTTATTGAAAAATTTAAGTTATTGTTAAAACAATTAATTTTTCTTTATTAGATAGAAAACAAGCTGTTTGTAATTTTTTGATTGTTATTGCACAAATTTACCACAAACAATTTTTATTGTCAAAAGGTTTTGGAAATCGATAATCCTTCTTGTTTTATCGGTAAAGTTTTGTTATCGATATATTTATTTACATTTTTGTTGTTAGTAAATTTAGTAAGTAAAATTCCTGCTAATAGTAAAATATCTATAAAAAGTCATCATTAGCAGAGAAAAATTTTTGCTGTTAATAACTGTTCAATATAATATTTTCGTTGTCAAAATCTTATATGCATACATATATTTTATAGAGGGTGTTTTTTTAAGCCCGATAGAACTTGAAATTGTAAAAAATAACACAAAAAATTAAATTGTAATCAAAATTTTTTTTTATTCGAAAGATCAATACGTGAAATTAACATTTGAAAATGATTTCGGGCATATGGGCACCGCGGCTGTTCTTGACGAAGCGCATTCTGGACGTCCAATTTTGGGCCACTTTTTCGAGCACTGCTGGCCGTATGTCACGAACAACACGAACAATGCTGGCCTCCAAGGCGTCAATTGTTGCTGGTTTATCAGCATAAACCAGTGACTTCACGTAGCCCCACAGGAAATAATCGAGAGGTGTCAAATCGCACGACCTTGGAGGCCAATTGACAGGTCCATTTCTCGAAATCAACTTATCGCCAAATTTTGATTTCAGTAAGTCGATGGTTGCGTTCGCCGTATGGCACGTAGCGCCATCCTGTTGAAACCACATCTCCTCCGGATCAATGTCATCCATATTTTCAAACAAAAAATCATTGATCATGGTGCGGTAACGATCTCCATTGACCGTAACGCGAGCTCCGGCCTCATTTTTGAAGAAATAAGGTCCGATGATGCCACCAGCATGAAAACCGCACCCAACAGTGCATTTTTCTGGATGTAATGGAGTCTGTAGGGTCTCTTGTGGATTGGTCTCACTCCATATGCGGCAATTTTGCTTATTAACAAACCCGTTAAGCCAAAAATGCGCCTCATCGCTGAACACAATTTTGCGATAAAACAACGGGTCTGATTTTCAAAGTAAATTTGGATAATTTCGTAGCGTTGTTCAAGCGTGAGTCTATTCATGATGATTTGTCAGAGTATACTGAAACAAATAAAAAAAATGTTTCATCAAAATTTAATTTTTTGTGTTACTTTTTACAATTTAAAGTTCTATCTAGCTTAAAAAAACACCCTTTATAATAAACTTTATCTGCAAAATAAAATGTTCGCAATATTTCGTAAAATTATAAACAGCTTGTTTTCTATGTTTGCCAGCTGTCTATATGTCAACATTTCATTGGAGCTGCCTTAATCATCAGTAGAATTTGGAAATTTTTGAAAGATATTCTCAAACCGTCAACTTTATATCCTAACAATCTAAATAAATTGTTGAGAATTTAAAAAGAAAAATGTTCTAATAATACCTGTCAGAACACAAAAAACAAGCTTTTTCACACACACATACACACACACGTCTCTAACATTTCTTTACTTATAGACAGCTGGGAACCATAGAAAACAAACTGCTTATAATTTTTTGATTGACATCAATGTTAGAAGCAAATATAGCGAATAAAACTCAATTGTTTGATGAAATATTTCTTTAAACAAATTTTAACGATATGGATTCCATAACTAAATTATTTTTCATGATAAAATTTCTATGAGACAATTTTACATTCAACTGTTTGAAATATTTATAAAAAAATTTTATGTTTAAATACTTGCAGGCAGAACATTTTACTTAGAAAGTTTCCTAAACGATAAATTACTTGTGGTAAATCTAGATTCTATGATATACGAGTTTATTGTCAAATTTAGTTATTGAATTTCTATTACACTTTCATCAAATATATATTTATTTCTTTGCTAGAAATTCTAAACAAATAAAATATTTTTTGTTCTACTTTTGTTCGTTTTGGCATATTTGAATGGCAGTTCTCTTAAAAGTATGCTACATCTTCAATAAATAATTAAGCCTAAAAATATGCTATACATCTTGAATAAACAAATAATCTGCTGGGCTTTAAGAAAACAATTTTTAGAAATTACAATTTAGACTTTGTACAGAAAAACTTTAGCATTTGGTTAAAAATAAATTTTAAATATTTTAAGTTTATTACAGCAATGTTGAATGTTTCATGTCTGCTGTTTACTGTAGTTAGTTGTTGTAATTTTATTATTGTTGCCAACTCAACCCTTAAAACAAGCCAGCCATTTGCTACAAATTAGTTTTATTGTTAACTGTTGGAAAAAAAGAAAGTATAACAATTTGTTGTTTAAGTTTTCAAGCATTTGTATGAGTGACGGCAGAAATAGTAGTTGTAGCAGCTATTTTTGTATACACGCTCATAATTTCAAGTATTTCTACAACTTTAAGGAATTCACAACCTCTAGCAATGTAGCTGTGTATGCACCACCATACGAAAAAAATGAAAATTCTATAGCAACCTCTTGAACTATGCTACGAAATTGTATAGCAAATAAGTGGTAAAACAAAATTCTCTACAATGCAACAAATGTGACCAAAAGCAAACCGCAATATTGAAACGAAACTATGCATGTCTAAAAATAATATGGACGGAAAAAATTTTTGCCTGAAAGTAGGCTACAAATAACATTATACATGTATGTAGGTACAGACAAAAAATTTTTCTTTTCTAAAAACAAAGGAAAAAAAACGAAACTTAAAACATAAATGTAGTTTCAAGTCTTATAAATTTTTATATTTTTCAAGCAAACACTGTAGTTGTCAAATGCACAACCTTAAACTTTTCTGTTCGAATTTATAAATATTTAAATACTGCATTGTGTGTTGTAAGCACCAACATGAGTACATACGAATATGTTTGTATGCCAAGATTTTAAAGTGAAACAAGTTTTTTGCATTTCTGTGTGACTTAACAAAGACAAAAAAAAAAAAAAAATTCCTTTTAACCACTTTTAAATATTTTCTAGCTTATGCCAAGGGATTTTGTTAAAATAAAGAAGAACTACATACCTGAATTATGTTGCAGCCTTTGCGCGAGAATTTTCTGTAATCTTCTTTAGTTCAACCAAAATGAAATAACAAATTAAGAACAAAGTGTAAAAGTAGTAAAGGGAAAATTTACATATAAATCTTGGTTTTACTTTTTTAAATAGTCCAACTTTGTATTGTGCCCTTTTGAAGTAGTCGTAACCCAAAAAGTATGCAACAATTTGCATAACAAAATATTGAATTTAAAAACGGCTTATGTGAAAAAACGATATACAGAAATGAAGAATGAATGATTTTTGAAAACAGGTAATGAACAGAGTGAAAGAATGTTATTATTTACAATCTGCAATCGAATTGAGCTAAAATCAGAATTGTTATATTGAGGGACTTATAATAAAGAAAATGGTAGCTGGTTTTGCGTTACTTAGGTATGATAATTCTTAACAAAACATTTATATAATATTTTTTATATGCTTATTATTTCTTTATTTCGACCGTTTTTTCCTTTCTTAATATGTGTAATTGTTCGAGCTTAAAAAACTAAAAAACCTAAAAATTCCAAGAAAGACCTTAAACTCGAACAATTACACATATTATGATTATAATATGTTTTTTTTATTACGAAATAGCAAACAACTGAGTTTACTTAAGGGTGGTTCAACTAAAAAATTTACAAATATTTTTTTTTTGTTGTCTTGGACCACTACTCAGTGTATGATCCTTTCATATGCAGTGCGTTATACCGGAACTAGGAAAATAGGTTAAATGGAGGAGAAAAGAGAGACTAGTGTCTGTGCATGTTTGATTTGAACTTTCTAACGTTGTCTGCCACAGGAAACACTTCTGCAGGCAACTTGCTCCACAGACGACTCGTACGGCTCAAGAACGAATTCTCTCTGTAATGCGTTGGGCGAATCACTCACCAATCGACCACAAATGGATGTGCTTCAGACGATGTACATACATATATTAGGTAGAAATATGTGGATTCCAGGTACAAGATCCCTAATCTCATCAGAGCAAAGTCCATTATAGTATAGATAAAACTGCGGCGATGCAGTGTCGAGTGTGTTACTCAAAATTTTTTCGTTATAGCTTTAGTGTATTTTTGTATAAAAAGCATTGTAGTAACGACGTTTTTTCAAAGGCCTAAGAAAAAATTCGTAATACCGAAGTTAGTTATGCGGAAATTTTATAAACAAATGAGTTTTATTCGCTATATTAGTTTCTAACATTGATACCAATTAAAAAATTGTAAACAGCTTGTTTTTTATGTTTCCCAGCTGTCTATATGTCGACATTTCATAGGAGCTACCCTAATCATCAGCAGACTTTAGATATAACGTTGAATGTTTGCGCATATCTTTCAAAAATTTCCACAGAAACATAGAAAACAAGCTGTTTATAATTTTTGAGTAAAAGTTTTACTTAACATTGATAATTATTTAGCAAACACGCAACAAAATTTTAGTGCAATTACTTTATAGAGTTTCAAAAATTTCAATAAGAGTCTTAGCATAAAAAAGTAAGAGCATAGTTTATCTGAAATTTTCATCTTCTGTAACCTCCTTTTACAATTGATTTTAAGCAAAAAAAAAAAAACAAAAAAAAAATGTTTCATGAAAAACCCGGCTTAGACTATATTCTCGGGTATATATGGACCGATATTGGAAATTTTAATTTTCTGTATTTTAGCAACCTCCTTTTATAATCCTTTTAGCTTTTAAGCAAAAAAAAATTTTTTTTCGTAGAAAAATCGGTTTAGACTATATCTCTGGTATAAAACTTTTTTTAACCAACAACCTTGTTAAAATTCAACTACGCGACATTTTCATAAACAAATCGGTTTAGGGTATATCTCGGGTATGTGTGGACCGATATCGGAAACTTTCATTTTCTGTATTTTAGTAACCTCCTTTTATTACCAAAACTGCTTTTAAGCAAAAAATTTTTTTTTTTCACGAAAAGTCGCTTTAGACTATATCTCTGGTATATATGTATATGTATATGTATATGGACTGATATCAAATATGTTCACTTTCTCTATATGGTAATCTCCTTATATTACCAGAACTGCTTTTAAGCAAAAAAAACTTGTTTAAGTTCGCTTACCCGACATATTCATGAACCAAGCGGTTTAGGGTATATCTCGTGTATATGTGGACCGATATAGGAAATTTTCCTTTTTAGTATTTCAGAAATCTTCTTTTATAACTAGAACTGCTTTTAAGCAAACAAAATTTTTTTCACGAAACATTCGGTTTAAACTATATCTCGGGGGATATACGGACTGATATCGGAAATGTTCATTTTATTTATTTTAGTAACTGCCTGTTATAATCAGAACTGTTTTAAGCAAAAGAATTTGTTTTCATGGAAAGATCGGTTTAGACTACATTTCGGGAATATATGTATGTGTATACGGACCGATATCGGAAATTTTTATTTTCTCAATATGGTGATCTTCTTATATAACCAAAACTGCTTTTAACCAAAAAACTTGTTAAAGTTCAACTACGCGACATTTTCATGAACAAACCGGTTTAGGGTATATCTCGGGTATATGTGGATCGATATCGGAAATTTTCATTTTCTGTATTTTAGTAACCTCCTTTTATTACCAAAACTGCTTTTAAGCAAAAAAAAATTTTTCACGAAAAAAATCGGTTTAGACTATATCTCGGGGGGTATATGGACTGATGTCGAAAATTTTCATTTTCTGTATTTGGTTTCGTGCTTATATTACTAGAACTGCTTTTAAGCAAAACCAGTTGTTTAAGTTCGCTTACGAGACGTTTTCATGAAAACCCCGGTTTAGGCTATATCTCGGAAATATATAGACCGATATCGGGGAACATTTTGTTGCCTTGTAATCGCCATGCCAAATAATTGTGTCAAGTTTGAAGCAGACCAAACATTTTTTTTTTCAAAAATTTTTATACAAAATTGCCAATAAATCGATTTTTTTTAATTTTTCATATATCTCAGCCATGAACCGATTTTTTTGAATTTCAATAGCAAGCCCATGAATCGATGGGGTAATAAAGTGGCGAAAGAAAAAAGTTCTTAATTTTTATTTTAAGAACTTTTTCTAGAATCTTACTTAGACTATTGAGAAGACTTATTGGGCGATAACTCTGCACTCAATTAGGAAGTTTATTGGGTTTCAAAATAGGTATGACTTTTGCCATTTTCCATCCTTGCGGGAAGTATTGTAATTTCAGGCAACAATTGATGATAAAAGATAAGTATGAAAATCTCAATTTCTTTTTACTTAAACTCAGGAATCCCCTCCTATCATTAAACGTAAGTTTCTACAAAGATTGAGTAAATATACCTCAACTTTGTTCACTCAGCGCCTGTCCCGTTATATCGAACGTTAGTGTTCGCTAATATCTTAAACACCAAAAAAGCGATTAGAGGTGAACTACATGTAGTAACTCATTAATGTGATTGCCAGATGAACTTGTCAACATAAGTCAAGTTCATAAATAATTTCCAAATCAATTTCTTATCTAGAGAATACTGGCGACCATTAGCGTTTGACATCGTGGGTCAGACAATCAATTTCATGTTACAATGAATACTATCCGCCATGTGTTTAATATTTTTTATATATGTTTAATATAGTTGCCAAAGTTGAACTTGTTCTCTTTCTTGGCGCATTTCTTCCAGGAGGCCTAACCCCAATGCTTTTGCCTGCTTAGTGGCAGCAAGTCTATTGCCTTGCTCACTTTAAATTATGTTACAAACTTTTAAACTAAATGCAGTTTTAGACCCCTATTAAATCCATTGAATTTTTCATTGCTCTTAATGCATTTTGTTTATTTCTTATTTCTTGGGAATGCTCATTTAGACAACACTTAATTTAATTAAATGTAGAATAAAAACTAAATTAGAAATGCTTTTATTGTATGACCCTCTTATAAGAACCCCTTTAGCAAGCTCACACTAACAAAATACCCATATCCACATATCTACATTCCATCAAACACACATACACGCCTACAAACTTCCAACATATGTCAATTGACTCTTTAGAGCAAACACTTATCGTCAAACCTCTGTACATACAAATATGCAATTGTGTGTGTGTGTGCTAACACTATAGTGGAGAAAAATCGTTTGAGAATGGTAAAAAAAATATATATATAGATACAAATTGAGACAACTCTCCTAAGGTTCTCCCCTCCAGCAAGAAAAAAGAAGGCTAAAACTCAAAGTGATTTACTCAATAGAAAAGTATTGTATGCATGAGAGTCTATTTCGTGCAAAGCAATAGCAATCACAATTGGCAACAAACAAATATGTACTCATGTACTCGTACAAGCAATATCAAACAACAAAGACAAATTGGCAAAACAGTTGCTCTTACAAGTCTCAACTGATGAAAGTGTTGATAAAAATAGAATTTTTCTTTTTGGAATTTCATGTAAAGTTTTGGGGCGGAGGAGAGTCAATTAGAAACAGATTGATTTCAGGATGACTAAACATTAAATTAATTGCAGAGGTGGAAGAATGGGTTTTGATAAAATAGCAGAATTGTCTACACGTAATTATCTTCATTAGTTAGATTTAAGTACCAAACGATTAAGACACATTTGTGAGAAAGCAGTTAAAAAGTACTCTTGTATAAGTTCTTTACAACAAGTATCGATACCATAAATTGCAATCAAATGAAAGAAATAGATGCTAACATTAGGTAGGTTTCAATACTTTCGGGGCTAAGCTGAAGGTCCATACCATGTGTTATACGAGGACGGATTGATATTGAAGCTACCTAAGTAGGAACAAACTTTATTTTTTGCAAATACCATTTATTTCTCAACATAGTTTCCTGTTAGCTGAATCACTTAGTAAGACGTTATTCCAACTTTTGTATACCAATTTAGTTCAATACGAGGGCGGTTCGGAAACTTTTTAGCCTATCAATGAAAGAGAATAGTTAGTTGTTCAAAAATATTTTTATTGTTCAATATAATCCCCTGAGACGTCAATACACTTAGTCCAACGCTTTTCTAGCAATTCTATCCCTTGATTAAAATAGTTTTCCTAAAGATCTTCAAAATAGTGGTTTGCACTGCAAACATTAGTCGAATTCATGTATAAAGGCGAAGTAAACGTGCAATATTGTCAGTTATCGGCATTGCTGAAAACGGCCGAGTCTTTAAAGGTAAGTTGAAACAATATCTTAAACGCACGGGGACACACCAAACCAGTGTTTTTTTATTATGATAATGAGAAAAAACTCACACACACTTGCCTTATTTGACAATTTAACGTCTGTTTTTGATGCTTTTTGTAAATCACATTTTTATTGTCATACCTTTCAAGCAACTGCTTGCATACTTCCTTTTTTCAAGGTAATTTTTGAGGTTTAATTCAACGCATAGTTGTTGGCGGTGGCGGCTGGGCAAAAAGAAGGTCAGCGGCGGCTAAAAGCCGGCTGTAGCCGACATATGTGCATGTAGTAATATTTTAATGTATGAATATATCACATGCCAAAATATTACTTAAACAAGTACGTTTTTAGACAAATATCTTCTTCACTATTTTTCACCTAAATTCATAAAAGTTTTACGCTAATTAGGTATCTACAAATTTATATCACTGATTTACTCAAACGAAGTCATAGTTTAAAATATACACATAACTTTTTCGTGCCCACAATGAAGAATTGTTAACAATACTATCCTTTGTACTGTTCCATAAAATTATTCAAATAAATTTTGATCTGCCTGTTTTAAGAGCTATTTTCTAAACATACATATTTTCTAAGACGAGTATGGAAACTAAAAATGTAAAATGTGTTCTATTTTCGAAGCTATTTTTTTTTAATAAGCGATATGTTAATATGTACTATGAAAGTTGCATCTTCATTTGAGGTAAAACACTTGCCAGCAAGGATTTTTTTTGGATTAGAGAACAGGTAAAAGTCACTGGGAGCTAAATCAGGAGAATAAGGTAAGAAGCAACTCGTACTTTAATTCCCCAGTGAAATTTTGGTCACATACATCTTCGATCTAAGACGATTGACAATGTAAGCGTGACCCATCCGAAGTCTGTATACAATTCCTACTTACATTTACACAGCGATGGCCTAGGCCGTAAGATGCATCCAACACTGTTTACATTGTAAGCGAAGATTGGATAAGTTCAAAACTATATTATTAGCATTTGTTTTCTTCGTTGCTTCTTCTTTATATGTAATTTAAGAATATAAGTAGAAAAATACTAATCTGAATCGGATGCTAGTTGTTTGTTGTGTTGGATGTGTTTATTTTGATTTTTTCTGTTGACATAATCGCTTAAAATCGGATGCTTTGCAAATTGAAATAAATTGTGGACTACTGGGTCGTTGATTTTAGCCATTGAACACTCTTGCGCGCTGGTGCGTTGTCTTGATGAAAAATTATTTTTTTGTGTTGTAAGCCAGGACGTTTTTCTCGAATTTTTAGATTTAATTGATTCAAAAGATTGCAACAGTACTCTTAATTTATTGCTTTACCCTTTTGCAGATAGTCAATCAATAAAATACCTTTGAAGTCCCAAAAAGCGTTGCCATAATTTTACCAGCCGATTGAATTGTTTTTGCCTTCTTTGGGGGACTTTCTCCAGCTTCAGTCCATTGTTTGGATTGTTCTTTTGTCTCTAGAGTATAGTGGTGGATCCATGTCTCATCAATAGAATACCTTTGAAGTCCCAAAAAAAAACCGTTGATATAACCTTACCAGCCGACTGAATTGTTTTTGCCTTCTTTGGGGCACTTCCTCCAGCTTCAGTCCATTGTTAGGATTGTTCTTTTGTCTCTCGAGTATAGTGGTGGATCCATGTCTCATCAATAGAATACCTTTGAAGTCCCAAAAAACCATTGCCATAACCTTACCAGCCGATTGAATTGTTTTTGCCTTCTTTGGGGCACTTCCTCCATCTTCAGTCCATTGTTTGGATTGTTCTTTTGTCTCTGAAGTATAGTGTTGGATCCCTGTCTAATCAACAGTTATGAAACGATGCTTAAAATCCATTTTATTTCGCTTAAAACGATCCAGACAAGCTTGAGAAATGTTCATTCTTATGCGTTTTTGGTCGACCCATCTTGCAGAAAGCTTTTTCATCTGTAGTTCGTCATGCAAAATTAAATGGATTCGATCATTTGAGATGCCCATGATATTAGCTATTTCACGTACTTTTATTCGTCGATCATTTAATACCATATCATGCACTTTGGCTACAATTTCTGTTGTTGTTGCTGTTATTGGAAGTCCACTACGTGGTTCATCTTCAATACTTTTACGACCACGTTTAAATTCAGCAACCCAATGTTTTTACTGTTGCACATGAAGGACCACTTTCACCTTACACATTGACCATATCATTATGAATTTCTTGTCCCGATAAACTTTTTTTATGTAAATATTTAATGACACCGCGCATTTCTGATTTTTCCATTGTAAAAAAATCACGGATGCATCTTTTGTGAACACATGTTTCTATATGAAGGAGTTACCAGATCAAAACAAAATTTAACATATGTTCATAGCAGAGATGGAAGTTTTCAAAACACTTAACTTTTTTCTGTTTGTACCACGCTTTTTGTGCTAGGCTAAGAAGCTTCCGAACCGCCCTCGTACATCACCTTCGAACATGGAAAAATTAAGAGTATTTGAAAGAAAATGCTTAAGAGCCTGTACTTCATTATATAGAACCCAACAAAGGGGATACACGAAGTATATTTCGAATAAAAAGTTGTACAACAGTGCAAATGCTATACGTATAGATAATTTCATAATTAATTTAATCACAAACTACATCTCAAGATGTTTGCAGTGCTATGAAAATAACCTTATATGAGTAATGGCTCCGTTTTACACTAGCGCAAATTATATAATAGAATGTTTAGAAAAGGGATTTGCTCCTCCTGAAGCTTTTCTTTAGCTTGATAGCAAGAATGCCAATCAAGATTTGAATGGCATTCCAGTCTTTTACCACAATCATAGACGGGCGAATATAAAAGCAGTCAATTGCAATTTAAAACAATTGAATTTCCTGGCGCAATGCAATGGGTTTTGATGCTTCAATTGAGGGTTACGATTTCTTGAAGCCCAGTAACAGCTGTTTTGCTTGTCAATAGGGCCGTTTAAGGGAAAATGAGGTTTACAGTGCGAAAATGTTTCAACATTTTTGATAAAAAATTTTTCGATTCGTTTCGAATTGTATTTATTTTATTATTAAAGCATTTTGCTTTTTAATTCTCAATAATTAATTTGGAATAATGGGATATATAATTGAATATTCCAGAACATCTTTTAAGGATTTCGAAATATGCTGATGATTAGAGTAGCTCCAATGAAATAACGAAGGACACATCGAAAACAAGTTTGGCCAAAGTTTTAGTTTAATTTACATTCCAATTTTGTACTAAAATAAAAAAAGTACTAAAAAGTTTTCTTTTATTTGTCATTTTAATTTGATGCTAAACTTTTATTTTTATACTGTTTTAATTTTATGGTAAAGTTTTAATTTGTACTAGAAGTCCATTTTTGCATATGATTTGATTTAAAATATTAGAAAACGGAAATTTCAACAGGTCATTAAATTAGTTCTCCTCTGCGATGCAAGTGACTATATTAAATGGTTATTTTGAAATTATATTAGCAATAAATTAAAACTTGTACTAAAATTATATTTTGTTCTAAAATTTAAATTTTGATAATTAATTTAAAGTTTGTTCTAAAATTACATTTTGTTCTACAATTTCAGTTTAATACTAAAAAGCTTTCTTTTTTTAATTTTCTAAAATTTTGATTTGTACTATAATTATATATTTCCACACGTCATTAAACTAGTTCTCCTCTGTGATGCAAGTGCCTTGATACATACTTGAAATTATATTAGTAATTAATTGAATATTGTACTAAAATTAATTTTGTTCTTAAATTTATATTAAGTTTTGTTATAAAATTTAAATTTTGATGTTGATCCAAACTTTTATCTTATATCTAACATTTTCATATTACATTTCAATATTGTACTAAATTTATATTTTTTCTAAAATTTAAATTTTGATCATTTATTTAAAGTTTGTTTCAATATTTTAGTTTTGATCTAACAACATATTAATTTTGTACTAAAATTTCATTTTTTTACAATGTTAGTTTCGTACTAAACATTTTTCTTTGATCTATCATTTTTATATCACGTTAAACTTTTAATTTACTAACTGAATTTTTAGCTTTGTACGAAAATTTTAATTTGTATTGTAATTTTATTTTTACACATGACCTGATTTAGACTATTAGAGGACGGAAAATAAATTCCACAAGTCATTAAATTTTTCCCCTTTGTAATGCAAGTCCCTATTTCAAATGGATGTTTTAAAACAAAATAAGTAATTAATTAAACATGATACTAAAATTAAATTTTGTTCTAAAATTTTAGTTTGGTACTAAAAATGTTTCTTTGATATATCATATTAATTTGGCGCTAAACTTTTAGATTACTAACTGAATTTTTAGTTTTGTACTAAAATTTTAATTTGTACTAGAATTCTATTTTGGCATATGACTTGATTTAGGATATTAGAAAACGCAAAATTATACAGGTCCTCGGTGATACAAGTGTATAGTTGAAATGGATGTTTTGGAATTAAATACGTAATTAATTAAACATTGTACTAAAATTAAATTTTGTTCTAAAATTAAAATTTGTTTCATTAATTTTAAGTTTATTCCAACGTTTTAGGTTTGTTGTAACATATTTATATTACATATCAAATTTGTACTAAAATTAAATTTTGTTCTAAAATTTTAGTTTGGTAATAAAAATGTTTCATTGATCTATCATATTAATTTGGCGCTAAACTTTTACTTTTCTAAATGATTTTTAGTTTTATACTCAAATTTTAATTTGCATTAGAATTTTATTTTTACATATGACCTTTTTTATACTATTAGAAGACGGAAAATTCCACAGGTCATTAAATTATATTACCCCTGTGATTCAAGTGTCTATTTCAAATGGATGTTTTGAAATTAAATTAGTTGTTAATTGAATAATTATAGTTAACTAAATATTGATGGATAAAAGTAGATTTGTCAAACAAGCACTAGTTCAAAAGCTAGGCGAGCTTAAAAGCTTACTTTGCTTGGGTTATCTAGAACTTAGACTTACAGCATGAGAGTCGTTGGATTATATTTTGTTACACAGAAAAAATTATAGTAAAAATAAAATCTACGAAACTAAAAAAATAATTTGTATGCATATACATAAATATCAAAAAATAACCTTGAATATCGTATTTTGTTAATGTTTAAAAAAATTGCTGTTTTCGATCAACGATTATTTTTACTAAACTTTTGTTTGAATCCACGAATTCCTTTACAGGCCGCATTCTAACAATTTATTAATTGATTCAACGAATTTCGTTATTGAACACACAATTTTTTTCTGTGTTAGTGTAAGCAGAGGTGAAGATATACACTAGGCATTGGTCAGTTTTTTTGCCTTTTTGGCCTTTCCGTGTTGTTGTTTATAGATTTAATTGAAACGTCCACAAACGCTACTCCCTCTTTCCTTCTCTTTATAATCTATTTTACTAGTACCAGTACAATGCCCTGCATATGTAGGGTCAACCACTGACTACTGGTCCAAGACAAAGGAAAAAAAAAAAGAAAACAAGCATCAAAGCAACTCAAATGCCGCCTTTAGCTGACTGTCATAAAATGCTGAAACATTTTTTGGTTTTAGTAAAAGTTCTACTTACCCTAAGCACGAAGACATCAAACTCGTTGTTCTTGTATTCGAGTTGTGTTTAGTTGAGGAATTTCTACCCAGACATGCACCCATAATCATAAAGTTTTATTGCAATTTCCTTTGTTTCGCCTGATTTGCAAGAATCTTTCAAATAGCATTCATTTAGAGTCCTTTGAAGAACATATTTTTTTTGTGTTCAAAGAAATTTTTTTCTGAGCTCGTCTATGATGTTAGATAGACAGACAGTTGAAATGCATATTTGCAAAATTCTGTGAACCGTAAAACATGTCTGCTACTTGCTTTGTTCATTTTCATAATTATTTTTGGATAACCTTGATGAAAACCAAATTTACTATTTGTTTGAAAAAAAAAGACTTCACTTGACAAAGGAAGGAGTATGTAATAAAAACAGATTTACGATACAAAAAGGAGCACAGGAACAACAGCTTGAATAAAAAAGCACCCCACATTAGGTCAAGGATTTTTCCTTTTTCACGGTAAAAATGAAGGAAATAAAGTGACAAACAAATTTAGTTTTTTTTCACTTTTTCGTTGTACGCTTCTTTTGTATAAAACTTTCACTTTTTACCACTTTTTGTTGCATTTAATATATTTCATTATTATTAACTATTTTGTTTTTTCTTTGTTAAACTATTTTATGTTTTTAATTGTTTGAAAATTTTTGTGATTTTTTCTGTATGACATTTTATTGTATAAATCATTATTGTGTTTTTTTTTGTGGGGGTTTCCTTTGTTTACTTGTGCGAGTAAAAGTTTTGCAAGACCACTTTCTCTTACAACATTTCCTCTGTGTGTATGAGTTTTTTTTTTATATTTTTCTTCAACGTTTGTTAAAATTGAAATATTTGCCGTTTCTTTGTATTCGTGTGGCAGTCAATGACGTATGATGTATCTTCTGTGACTCCCGTCTCACTATGGCGGCTATTTGTTTTTATACTTGTTATTGCAGTCAATTTGTTTGTTTAATTTACCCTCTTTCTATTATTGTTACCACTTTCTTGTACATTCTCAATTCGTGAGTGTTCCGCACTCACGGCAGAAATGTCAAAAAATCCTTTTAACAGCTGTTTTGTGTGATTTTGTCTGCAACTCTTGTTCTTATAACTTTTTGGCTATAAAAGTTGTTTGCGATTAAATTAGTACTCTATATTTAAATTTGAACTTTGTTCTAGTACTCGTAATGTGTTTAGAGCTTTTGAAATAAACTTTTTTTAAGCTTTAAAAGTCGCATTTTCTTAAAGCTTTTAACTAAGTTGCTTTTCATGCTTTCGTAATAGTGAATATTCAAACCATTAGGACAGAATATGAATTAGTCAAGATTTTGTGCGGCAGAGAAATTGGAAAGATATAAGGACTACACCATTACCTCAGTTTGCGGCGGGGTTACATTCAAAGTTAACTAGATAGTTATCAGGGTTATGAAAATACTAATTTTTAACTACAAAATTTAACAAATATTCATTTAAAACCATAAATAAAATAAAATCTCAAGGCAGCTTTACCAGGTAGTGGCGCAATTACAACAAACACAACACCAAAAAACATCACATATATTTTGTTGGTAGAAATTACAAAAGGTTGGCAAAATTTTGTTGTACAGTTGTTTGGAAAAGCAAGGAAGTCTATCCCCAAATTTCAGAATATACTATTACGATTTTGCATGTTAATGTGCAATTACAGATTGTGAAAATAACCATATATGTATGTACGATATTAACTACTCACAACTCACAACTAGGTGAGTTCGAGCCCAACTTCAGTCAAGAAGAAGGATTATTTTTAATTATAACAATAATTGCTGTGAAATAATAAGACCAAAGAAGACCGGAAAAATAATTGAATACCATTAGCTGCGGGACAACTAGCTATATCGTAGTCGTAGTCGCTACACTACTCATTAGCACCCACTGGGATTCGAAGCGTATTAAAAATTCATCATGTTCATATGATTCCGGCCTTGTCGGCCAAATTGACAGGTGCTGATGTAAATCAGTTTTACAACATGTAACAGTTTATATTCGTAGATACTACCTTGGATACCTCAAAATGTATTGCGCTGTTCGGAATATCTAATTCTGATTCCAAGCTGATAGTTTTTTATTATATTTCTGGTGATTCTATATTACGAGTATTTGGCTGAAAAATTGGAAAAATATTTACTTTTTTGTGACCAGTAACAGCCCGTAAAAGTTTCTAAAAATTTATTACTCTCTTAAGAGCACAACACACTGCACTGCAGTGTTGTCAGATTGTAAGATTTATCGTTTTTAAGATGGAGAAAAAATTTTTTTAAATTTTTTTCTATGGATTTTTTTTTTAATTTGTGCAGCTTACTTTTTCACATATTTTGAATAAAGTGAAACCAAACACACATACAAAAAAGTCTTTTGTTCAGAAAATTCATGATTTATTGAAAACAAATATGAGAACACTGTGCATAACGGAAACTGATCTCTAAAATTAGCAAAGCAAAGTGAAAATAGTACCGTATTAAAATTGCGTTTGTTTTCAGTTAAAAAGGGATTCCCCGAGTTTTGATGGCATATTGCAATTTTTTTAGAAAAGAAAGGTTAAAAAAAAAAAAAACATTAAAGACACGAACCTAAAACAATGCAAACTTGAACATTTAATAAGTCCCAATTTTCACGACGCAACTTTAGTTGCGCAAGTCTTGAGTTTGTGGACAAGTAGAGAGTGTAAAAATGAATACAGACTTGCTTGAACTCGAAAAGTCGTTTTGTGCTGTCATTCGCGATGTCAGAAATTTTAAAGTTTCTGTCATTTGTATTTCTTTTATGTATTGATTTGTTGTCCGTGGTGAAAGCAATATTGGCGCAAAGTTGTGATATTTTAATTCATTTGAAAAAAAAAATGAAATAGACCGGCTAAAGAAAGCTGAAGCGTTTAATAACCTCAAAAACAGACAGTAGCATTACTTTGGAAGAAGTGAAAATTAAATGGACAAATTTGAGAGTGCAGTACAAGCAAGATTAAGAAAGTGTAAGAAAAATTGCTGTCTCTGAACATAAAAGCAAGTTTAAAATAAAATTCTATAAGAATTGCGCAACTCACTTGTCTCGTGAAAATTGGGATTAACGCGCACAAAATATAGCAGTGAGATGGGACCACTTTTTAAGCTCGTTTGCCTGCAAAACTCTATTCTATATCTTTCAGATACTTATTCCCTCCGTTCACCTTCCAAACTCGTTTAGCAATTGAATTACTCGTGAGCAACAGTTTTTTGTTTCACTTTAGGAGTGACACTGCTTTACCGATTTTGGGACCCGTTCCGGTCGCTAAATAGATTCTTTAGTATATCATAAGTGTTAGCACTATTCACCTATAAGCAATGATTAAAAATTCAAATATATTTTGATACTTTGATATTTTTTGCAGTTCTCTTAAATTTTTTCAATTAAGAAATATGTACACATGCATTAAAAATTTCAGTTTTCTAACACCGTTATAAAGCACCACCATGCAATGCCCTTAAAGGTAATCGAGCTTATGCGGTTAAGTGTTGTCTTTGTGGCAACCTCTGTTGCAAAGTGTTAAGTTAAGGGAAGAACCTATTATTACTAAATACACCAATACCTCTCTTTGCATCGCCTCATTTTACATTTTTTTTTGTTTTGCGTCAATGCTTAATTTGTGCTAATTTTGTCTCAGCATACACATTTTGCAAAACTGATTTCGACATTCCTTTGTTGCAATGTTTGACAAATTCAACCGTGGAGAGATTACGATTGAGCACTGCGTTATGATTATTGAAGCCTTTTACGAAAATGGACGCTCCGTGATTTTTTTTTCGGGAGAACTATTTTCCGATTTCAGTAAACCGGGTCTGGAGATATGGGAAAACACATGTGCGCTCTCGCCCAGCTCTTTCTCCAAAACTCTTTGCTATTGTTCTCGATAGCGGGGCAAAATAGAGGTCAACATTGACTCACTATCGTGCGAGATGATAACGTACTTCTTGTAGCCAGAAACTGAAAATATAGACCTTGGGGATATGTGGAGGTACAGGAGGGATTAGAAGGCCCGAAGTCTTCAGCACGGGGTTTGTGTATATGGCTATAAACGTATAGCAAAAAGTTGCGATTTGTGTGAGCTTTGCAAGCCACGCGAAAGCACTGCTCAGTCATGAATAGTTCAAGGCAAGATAGGTGCTGATGTAAATCCAGGTCTTAAACAATCTCGTTTAGAGATATCTGAGACTCATGAAGTAAACTGGACGTCATGTAAACTTCTGGAAGCACATTTAATGCAGCCTTACTATTTACTATCAGTACAGATTCGGATATTTAACTCGTATGTCCTATAGTACCTCAATCAGTTAACTGCTCTCATTATAACGTAACTTCAGCCTACATTACGCTACATTTATTACACAGCTTAAAACTGATCTTTTTTCGATACTGGTCGATAAAGATGCCACCACCAACTCCCAGGTCCTACTTAGATCCACCTGTAAATATCTTGAGCACGTCCTCTTGACAGCCTATTTGAGTCGATGACAACCATCGACATGATTACATCAAATCACTTATCGGAACAATCTGGGAGAGAAGCTCCCAAGTATCTGCGGCGAAGCTAGCGGCTGAAAAAAGCTTTATAAATAGTAGGAGAAATGTCAGCTCTACTATTAATAGATAACTTCTATTTATCAGCAGCGGGGTGCTTCAGATTGTTGTTTTATAAGTATTGGCTCGGTGTCAAGGTTAAGTTTTCATAAAAACTGTTACACCTTGTAATGGTAAATTTTACGATTACTTAAGCCAAAGAAGAGACCAATGCTGGTTTTGAGCTCCTTTAATTTTAAATGTGGTTTTCTTTCGTACATTTCTCGAACATTGGCGTTTACGAGGGCGGATTGATATTGAATCTACCTAGTGCTAGATGACAGCACAAACATAATTTTTATTATTATTTTTATTCTTTTTGAAGTTGCAATCTGTCAAACGTCAGCTCTTAAAATCTCACCCAAATTCGTCGATTAGTTTATTTGGTGTAGTCATTTAAAGTAAGCAGCTTTTGTGTTTCTGGAAAAATGGAAAAAAGTGAATTTCGTGCAGTGATTAAACACTATTATTTAAAAGAGAAAACGGCGTAAGAGACAAAAGAAAAGCTCGGTAAACATTACGGTGGATTGCTGAATTCAAACGCGGATGAATAAGCACTGCAACAATACCATCAACAGGAAGTTCAAAAGAGATGTTTACTGAAGGAAATACCAAGAAGACCCTCAATATCGCTATGAATGATCGCCAAGTCAAGTTACGTGAGATTGTTGAAATGGTAAGCATATCATATGAATGTGTATTCAATATTGAATGAACATTTGCAAAAGCTATCGGCAAAATGGGTGCCACGTTTGCTCAGTGTCGGACAAAAACGAGTTCGACAGACTATTTCACAGCGGTTTTTGGACATGATAAAGCGTAATCCTGTTGATTTTTGGCGCCGATTAATAACTGTTGGTAAAACCTGAAACCAAAAATCAATCGAAACAATGGGTGGAAGCTGGTGGTAATGCACACTGAATATTGGTCATCATTTATCTTGAAAAAGGGTCCACAATCATTATCGTGCATTATTGGATCAGTTGATTGATGTAATCATGAAAAGAACAAAAGAAGAAAATAGTGCTTTTTCTTCAAGATAACGCACCGGTTCACACAGCATTAGATACGATGCTAAAATCTGGACCACCTTATGGTCCAGATTTGGATTCTAGTGACTTTATCCTGTTTCCAAATTTGAAAAAGATTCATCTCAAAGGAAGAAATGATTACCGAAACTAACGCGTATTTTGAGGGGTTCCTAAAATCGTATTATTCAGATGATATAAAAAATTGGAATATCGTCTTACTAAGTGTACTAAGTGAGCTGAAAGTAGACTATGTTGAGAAATAAATGGTTTTTGAAGAAGAATTTTTATTTTTCGTACTTAGGTAGCTTCAATATCAATGCACCCTCGTACTTGTTACATATCCAAAAAAATCATGCACAAGTTATGGCCAGTGCGCTTACGCTTGTGGGTGTCTATACGACGTCCAGGTTGGTTCAGGAATGCCGGATATCTCTTAATGAGATAGCGAGACATTCGAGCCTGGAGCTTTTCTGGGTACCGGGGCACAGTGGAGTGCCCGGAAATATTGTGGCGGATGAGCTGGCGAAAGCCGGAGCTCGTCTACAGAGAGGGGACATTGATACGATGGTTGGAGTCCCGCTTAACAGCTGTAAAAACCAAGTGCAGCGTCAACTTGTAGGGACTGCGCAGGACAGATGGTCTGGTGAGGTCACGTGCCGAGTAGCAAGGCTGACATGGCCTGCGTGTGATCGTAGTAGAACTGCGGTCTTAAAGGGTTTTCCCCGTCAAAGGTTGCGTACCTTGGTGGCAGTTCTGACAGGACATTGTCTCATAGGGACGCATGCTAGGAGGTTAAATCTTCCATTTAATGATTTCTGCAGAAGTTGCGGGGATGAGGACGAGGAGGAAAGTGTTGAGCATTTCCTCTGTCGATGCCCGGCTCTCAGTTCTATGACAGGGCTGTACTTAGGCGGACCGATGCTGCACGGGTTAGCAGATATATCGGAATGCCGAGTGAACGGACTGGATTCCTTTATCCGGTTTTCGGGTTGGTTTGAATCTGAACCGTCGGGGGAAGTGTAAGTCTCGCGGGCTGCACTTCTCCCTCAGGCAACACAACGGGACCAAAAGGACCCAAGTGGGCTGGTTTCATGAAACTGGCGGCCTGTACAACCTATGGCCAGTGCTTTGAGGGTTAAGAAACTGATTTGAGATCTATTCACGGAAAAATCGTGTAATAAAAAAATCAATAAAGATTGATGGTGAAAAAATATGTTTTTTTAAATACAAATTGATACACATTTTTTATTGGTTTCCTTCAATATAAATTTGTATCAGTAAATATCTTTCTCAGCCAAGCGAATAAGTTTATTCACTAAAAAATAAGTTGTTGTACAAAACATAAATATTAAAAAGGATATTTTGTTTTTTAAACTTATGATGCTCAAGGCGTTTTTAATTTGTAGTAATTTTTTTGTTTGTTCTCGGGGGGTTTTTTTTTTTTTAACTAGCAACGACGTTTAAGCGCCCACAATTTTGTTTTTTAACATTAAAATAAAACCTGTGCTATTTAATATTTATTGGGGTGGTTCTATTTAAGGACTTTCAAAGAAAATCAAAAAGTCATACATGCGCCTTTCTTAGTCCTGTTGTTTGGGTTTGTTTAGCCCACATATACATATATATATTTTTTAAATTTTGTTCATTTATAAGTTATTGCTTGACAAAAGCTTTTAGAGTTTTTTTTCCGTTTTGTCATTTTAGAGATATCAAGATATAAAAACAAGCAAAAACAAAAGCGCCAACACCGTCAGCGATTGGCTGCAAGATTTATATTTTTCTACTTAATTGTATTTGTTTGGTATCTGTAGTTGTTGGTTTCTTTTTTGCCTAATATTTTTGCGGCAACTAAATACAGTTACAAGGAATTCTCTTAAATTGTAAGAAAAAAATAAATTCAGAAAAAAGGAAGAAAAAGCTTTATTTACACAGTTGCTGGTAAATAACACATGCGAACATTAATAAAATTCATATAATTAAATAGAAAAATGTGGTGAATATTGAAAGAAAGAGTGAGAGAGAATAAGTGAGAGGACATGTCAAGTAAAATGAGAAGAAACTTATTTTGAGTATAGCTTTTTTTTTATTACTAACTAAGCTTTTAATTTAAATAAAGGGAATTTAAAAAGCTTTGTTAAATTTTGGAATAGCAGCAAGGAAGCGTTTGTTTGAATTTAAATTTGAATTATTTGTTTTATATAATCTGTGGTGTTTTATCATAACAACTTAAGTCAAATTTTAAACTTTGAAAAACACAATGGTATCTACTTTTATTAATTTATTATATATACAATTTTTGGTTGTCAAAATATTTTGTCGTATTATTAACTATATATTATTTTGGTTTATTTTCCTTTGTTCTTAGAGATAGTTATTCATTGAAATTTCTATTAAAAAGTTTTTTTAAGTCTTATCTAGACTTAAGATGTGATGATATAATGCCATAGATATATCGCTCCTTTATTGCAACATAGTCATATCTCAAAAAATGAGCTTTTCGAGATAACAGTGCAAAATTGTTAACAGTAATACCTTTTATATTGTGGCAAAATTTTATTTAAATTACCTTTAAACTGTTCCCTTTAGGAGATATTTTCTAAAAAGTTTTTCTAAGACTTGTATGGAAACTAAAAATTTGAAATCTGTTTTTCTTGAAACAAGCTTTTTTGCGTTAAAGGAGCAGTAAAGGAGCGATATATAGTATATTTTTATTGAAAGAAAAAAATGTATTTAACTCTTAATTATTATTATTATTTTTAAGACAGGGCGAAAGCCTCTGCAGCTAGTCCCTTAACTTTTTTGTAATATTAATTGCACAAATTTATTTGCCATTAATATAAATAAACAAATAAATGAATAAATAAATATTTTTATTTGTCTTATGATTAGGGCAAGGACGTTTATGCACTAAAAAACTCAATATATGCGCACAAAAAATGCACCTATATACGAGTATGCACTTTAAACTCTGTAGAAAATTAAAAGGTACACAGAGATAAAAAAGCCGTACTAATTTTAATTGTTTCTTACATTTACTACGAGTAGTACTTAATATATGTCTTAAAATAAGTATAAAATTCTTGAATCAAACGCAGAGTTCTCGAACAGAGTAAAAATACTTAAACAAACACATAAGTACACAGGTTGGGTTTAGCAGGCTGCCAACCATTGTCCAAAGTCAGTCCATCTTGGTCCCGTTGTGCTGCCTGGGCGTGATATGTATTTCAGCAGATCTAAATATCACTAGTACAGAACCAACCCGACAATTGGATAAAAGAGTTCAATCCACTTACAGTGCACTCCGATACTTCTGCCAAATCAGGTAGCATCATCCTGTCTAGAGGCAAAGCCCATATGTAAAGAAGAGGCACCGACAGAGGAATCATTCAACGCTCCTGAAACTCATCCTTCTCTTATACAGGAGGATACAGATACCCCACCAACTTTTTACACCATGTGTAAAAATTTCAAGCACGTCCTCTTGATGATCTATGCCGATCACCTCCAAGACCGTGACTGACAAAATTACATCAAATCTCTTATCGGGCAGTAGAGCCGGTGATCAATAATCCATATTCTCCGGAAGGTTTACTATTCTTGAAGCATACGTCATCACCTTCCGCGCCCCGCTTGGCCATAGCGTGATAGCCGAATTCATTGCCATTTCTTTCACCATTAGCTGAGCCGGGATCCAGTTCAGCATAGTGAAAAGTGGTTTTAATGGCGTAGTGCCGGAACCAACATCAAAGCATAAATACGCATTATTTTTCTACGATTTGGCTTTTTCACATATACATACATATGAATGAATTGCTGAGAGGTAGGAACAAAAGGTTCTCTAAGAAAAAAACTGTTTTTGTTTTACTTGTGAAATATTATTTGAGCATTTATCTTTTTGAATTCTCATTAAATTATTTAAAATAATGGAATATCTATAAAATTAATAGGCAAACACATTTTTAATATCCATACTTTGACCATGCTACATCCTCGATTTTGGAAAGATATATATCGCACCCTGAATACAAAAGGGTCACAACTCAAAATTTTCCAAAACTGACTTTTTTTACATAAAAGTTTATGCTTTTGCAAACACAATATAAAATTGAATTATAGAATTTTTTCATAATGGAACAATATTTTCTTTAAATATTACAATCATTTTTACATAAACAGCTTTTTGTCTCCTGAAAATTTTAGTATTTTGAGTTGTGAGCCTTTTGTATTTAGGGTGTGATATGTTTAAAAAGCTTTTTTTGGACAGATCGAAATTTAGTCAGTTCGGTTCAGTACTTTAAGGAGCTATGCGATTATCAAGTCCTTACTAAAACTAAAAATAAAATATTTGTACGTGCAAGTACAACAAAAACAGTGTGACCATATATGAATAAAGAACATATGTGTGTATACTTACCTGGGTTTTCATAGCTTTATTAGTTTCAACCAAGGTGCATAAACGTATATACGGTGGCAGCACTAGAGAAAAATTATAACAATACAACAAAAACAGGCATGTGGTAAGCTATGTTTATCAAAAATATTTGTAACTATTTTCACAATTATAAACTATGAATGTACCTTTTCATAATTATAAATTATATTTATTTGAATTATTTATATGTTCACAAAATAATTTGTATATGTTTAATTCAGAATAA
The DNA here is from genome assembly GCA_914767995.1 of Thecocarcelia acutangulata. Lineage (NCBI taxonomy): Eukaryota > Metazoa > Arthropoda > Insecta > Diptera > Tachinidae > Thecocarcelia > Thecocarcelia acutangulata. The sequence goes on from OU612097.1 coordinate 18,570,527, forward strand.
AACACTAAATTTACTTTCTAAAATGTAAACAATACATTTGACGTAAATAGCTTACTATATCGCCAGAAGCAAAAAAATGTCACCTGCCGTAATGCTGCCACCGTGTATACGTCAATGTACCTTGGTTTCAACATTATATTTTTTCAGTCGTAAAGCAGCTTTGGGCTGAGGAACAGCTCTCGCGTCATCGTAATTATTTCTTGAGTGCGGTCAGGCTTGTCGTTGTTGTTTGACCTTCGAGAGTTTTGCATCTCACTCTCATTGGTTAACTATCTATTTCAACTAACTGTATTAGTTTACAGTTTTTTTGAGGTATATCGTTGTTAACCACGCGGCAGCTTCCTATGGGAAGGCATAGTTCGGTACAGTTAGTCACAGCGCCGCAAAAAAATATTGTTAATACCATCATGGGCATAAGGTCTACGTTACTCCGCCCATGCTGTGTATCCTAAACGTTGCAAATTTATTTGCAAATTTAAATGATTTGGATCATTAAAGCTTACACAGTCGCACCAAAAGCCTTCAGATTCGATTAATAGAAATTCTATCGCACACAGCGTACATTTCATATGTGTTTTCGTAAAGGGCGTTACAGACTATCATACAAGTCTTAAGATTTTGATTGGATTTTGTGAGACAGAAATCGAATGATATTTGCTTCACGTCTCAAAAAATCTAAAGTAATATTACATTTTGTTTTCACACCATCACACCTGAAGTAAAATAAAAAATATGCGTACAGAATAAACAGGCAATTTGGCTAACGTCTGGTTATAATATTTTAATTTTTGCTTTTGTAAAATATGCAACCTTGATCCAATGAAAAATCTTATTATTTAAACAAATTTCTAAAAATGGTGAAGTGTTATGGGATGTCAAATCTCTTACCGTATCATTTCTCGTTTTCATAACGCTTTACATTTACACTTGCTGAATTCACAAACTCAGTCGTATCGTGCATCGATGTATTTGGAGAGAAAATTTCAAACACAAAACTTCCAAGCAAAAACAATTTTCAAATATATTTTTTGTGAGTTTAATGTTTGTGTTTGAGAGTGTCTCTCCAAATACATCGATACACGATACGACTGAGCTTGTGAATTCAGCAACTATCACACTTGCACGTAATATTTGAAATTTTGACAAGTCTTAATACAAAATGGTATAGTCTGAAATGCCCTTAAGCGGTGTCTTGAAAATAATTTATTGAAATATACGAAAATTTGTCAGAATTATAACAAATAAAAAATCAAGTTTACCATAATCAATATATAATGCAAACGTTTTGGAAAAATTTAATCATTTATAACAACTGAGTTATTTATTCACTATTTTAGCTTCTAACACTGATACCAATAAAAGCTTATTATAGAAAGGTATAAAGAAATGTTAGAGATGTGTATAAATGAAAAAGCTTGTTTTTTTTGTGTTTTGACAGGTATTATTAGAGCATTTTTCTTTTTAAATTCTCAACAATTTATTTAGATTGTTGTGATATAAAGTTTAAAAATGTTTAAATGTTTAAAAATTTCTAAAGTCTACTGATGATTAGGGAAGCTCCTATGAAATTTTAACATACAGATAGCTGGAAAACATAGAAAACAAGCTATTTATCATTTTTTAATAATTTAGTTAAAAAGTTGTTAATTTTTCGATTGCCAAAACAGTTACGAATTCACACGCCATGACCTTTACTGTTCAGAGACTGCATTTATTGTAATATTTGACAAACTTGGCTTGATCGTTTAATAGCAATACTTTCCCTAAAAGCAGTCAGTTTTATAAAACGAAATGTTTCTTTTTATTTCAAGAGTATTTATAATATACAACAGAAATATGGTTTTACTTTGTGCATATGTATAACAAAAAGTTGAGTTGAATTTGATTTTGCGCCACTGAAATTTATACATATAATGCACCGAAATTAAAAAAAGTGCACCCCGCACCGATTAAGAATTTTTCACACAAATAATTTTAAAAATTACCAAAAACGGTGCGAAGCGCACGGAGTTGATAAAACTGTTCATTTACCTTTCATGCTTAATTTCTTCAATTTCCATGACTTCAAAACTTTCGATTTATTAAACAATTATTTGCACACACTCCGTTTTTTTTTACTAAGGAGGCATTGAAAGTAGCTCCCCACTACTTATTCAATTGCATTAATTTGCCTTCGAAAATCGTTGCTATATTACGCTCTTAACAAAACTTCTGTTATTAACAGTTATTAACATAAGAGTCTACTATGCTCTTAAGTTCTGCAATTGTTCCACAACAATTTATTACTATGAAAAAGCACGTGCTTTTCCCGTCAAAAGGCGGCATTTCAACATTTTACTTATAAAATTACACATCTATACATATTTAAGCTAAAATTTGCTCTCGCTCTCTTGTGGTGTTTATATGGAAACCACATCAATAATAATAATAAACAGAGAAAATACTGTTATAAATTTTAGAGTACCGCTTTGTGCATGTAGATTTGCATGTCTGTAATAATTCTTGTATTTGAAAATTGTTGTTTTGATTTTACTGGTCCATGTTGTGTGGTTGTTGTTGGCATCATGATATTTTTTTTTAGTCTTTGCACTTATTTTTAACATTTAACATCTGATGTTAATAATGACAATGTGGCTTTAGAAAAAATTTGCCAACAAGCATGTATGTACATACATTCGAACACATGTATGAACATGAAAAAACAAGAAAAATATTGTCTGTAAATGTGAACGTGTGTTGTAAGTATATGTGCTACAATATAGACGATGGCGATGAAGACCAAGACTTCCTCTGATGGCAAAAAAAAAAACATTTCAGTAATAAAACGAACGCTGGCGAACGTGGTTGTTTGAAAGCGGTTAAATATTTCCTAACACAAACAGGAAACGGAAGTGTTGTTAAAAACAAAATTTTTTTTAATACTGTGCTATGTGCTTATTTTGGCCGCTTATAGAAAATAAATTAAGTTTATAAAAAAATATTTGAAAATATACATATATGTACATATGTATAATGAAACAAGAAGGCCGAAAAAATTAAAAAATATATAAATAAAAATGCAAAATTTAGACCAGAAATTTACATAAAGTTGCTAAATTTATTTGTGGAGTTATTTAAATAATATAATTTGCTTACGTAAAAAAACAACAAAGTTTTCAAAAGAATAACAAGAAAGTTGAAAAAAAAAATAAATATTATAATTGATCTTGTCAGTAATAATATACACATTTATAAATAGGTAAATAAAACATAAAACATACCAGTAAAACAATTAGAAAATATAAATAAAAAGCAAAAGCAAAGATCTCCCAGTGCTTTTATCAATGTAGTTATAATTTTTTTTTTTTTCAAAATCAAAAAGAGTTTGGATTTGGAACAGCTTCTTCTAGAAACAGAAGGTAGGCTTAAAATATTATAAAAAGTCCATAAATTGGTGTTAAGCTTCGTGGCAACACATAAAATTTTTTGATCAAATTTATGTATGTGTTAGTAAAATTTGGTTTAACTTAACACAGCCACACATCAAATTTTTTGAAAAAAAAAATTTTTTTGTGAAAAAAAAAAAAATTTTTTTTTTCTTTTATAGCTTGTGTATGTTCTCAGTTAGTATATGCAATCGTAAAAGAATCTATTGGAGATCTCATGAAGAGTGTTTTTGGTCATCAACGGGCTCATTTTTTAATCGCGTGCCTGGTGTTCGCTGACAAATTTATATTTTTAAATACGATTATTTCAAAAATTAGTAAACGGTGTGGGCTGAGGGTCGCCCCGTTTGAACTATCGATAGTGCGGATTTGTCAGCCACGATGTCGCAGTGGTCGAGTGAGCATCGCGGACTTTTGGACTTAGTTCAGATCTACGTGAACCGATTTTACTGAATTTCGGCGGAGGGATATCGCTTAATCGAATTTTCTATCAATGCTGATTCAGAATATGTATACTATATAGGGTTCGCTCTCCTCTGTGGTATAAACTAGCGTTTAGACAGGAAAGTAATTTCATGAAAGTTGCAATACACTCACACATTTTTACTAAAACACTCACATTTTGCTTACTTTCCACTCAACTTTCATTATAAATTTCATGAAACAGATTTTTTGGCGTTTTCTGAAAGTAAAATGACAAATTCTAAGCACTGTTGCCAGATACAAAGAATTATACAAAGTTGCAGTATTGTAGTAATATAATAATTATTAAATTAACTTCTTTTGCATGTATATGCAAATAATTATAATATTTTTTCCTTATATTGTATATTAAACACATAGAGAAAATAATTAAAGTATTTTTATAAAAATAATATCATAGAAAAATTTATAATGATAAGTTTTTTCAACTATTGCCTCATAAATTTGTATATGTAATAAGTTCGGCAACTCTGATTAGTAAGCAAACAAAATAAGAGTGGAGAGAAGCAGAGGCAAATTTTGCAACTCTTTGCCTCGGCGTCATTTTTAAAATGAGCTTTCACTTTCCTGTGTAGACGAACAAGAAATTTTCATGAAAGTCGTCTACTTCATTGAAATTTTTATTTGTAATACGTAAACAGAAATTTCATGAAAGTACTTTCCTGTGTAATGGTAGCGTAACTAACAGCGGCTTCGCTAACAAAAGTTTTTTTTTTATAATATTCAGGTATTCTTTCCTGTACGGTATAGGAAATCAAATGGTACTAATATTGACCATATAAATTTAAAAATGTGGTAGAAAACCGCATGTAGGTATGAAAACTTATTTGTTCCCTTGGAAACTAGTCGCTGCCTTCAATATTGCCATTTACATTTTTTGTACTTTTCATTTCATTTTATAGCTGCATTGGTAAATTAGATTTAAGCCTTATATTCTTACACAGTACATTAGTGTACATTTAAACGGACCTCCGCGATAGCCCAACTTTGCCCCAGACGTTTCGTATTAATGTTTTTTTATTTTTATATTGTACCAGTACTCAGGGGATGCCCCCTACATATGCAGTGCATTGTACCAGAACTAAAAAAATAGGTTTCGAGGAGGGGAAAAGAGGGAGAAGTGTTTGAGAACATTTGACTTGAACTTTCTAACGTTATAACAGACAGTAAATACGTCTACAGGCAACTTACTCCACAGGCAAAGCGTACGGATGACAAACAAATTCTCTCTATAATGATTACCCGGACAATCGACACAAATGGATGAGCTCTGAACGATGCACGCGTGTTACGTAAAAATGTGCGAGTTTCAGGAACAAGGTCCCTAATCTCATCAGAGTAAAAACCATTATAGTAACGAGGGAACAGAGTTGCGCACCCTACACTGCGTCGATGCTCCAGTGAGTCAATAGATTTGGATACCATACTGTCACCGATGAGCTTCCACGCCTTCTCCTGCACACGGTCGAGTAGCCCCAAAATAGACTTTGAGGCACCGGCCCAAACATGAGAGTTGTATTTCATTTTCGGTCGGCTGTAGATGGTATAAATAGTAAGGAGTTCGGATGGAGTGAAGTACATCTTACACCCTTTCAAAAATCCGAGGCACTTGAATGCTTGTTTAGAGACATGAAAAATCTGTTCAGTCCAGCGAACATCACACTATATCTTCATTCCAAGAACATCAAGAGCATACGATTCCACAATATTTATACCATCCGCAATATATTGGATATTTTCTTCCTTGTGGATCGTATGTAGGCTTCCGGTACATAGATCGTGTTTTACTGCACCATGTTGTCGAAAATTCGCCCTCAGGTAGTTTATCGTAGGTGCTGAAGGTCTAGTACTTATATTATGAACGCTGCGTCAAATCAATTGAACTTTGATTTTTAAATTAAAATTCAAAAAATTTAGATCGCTGTTTGGTTGTGTAGTGCTCCATGATTAGTTAGTTCCCTAAGTCTTCTTCACAAAGTTCTGAAATAAAAGTAAAAAAAATATAGATAAACTAAAAAAGTTATTATGCATTCAAAACATAAAGGTAGTTCCATGCCAACTTGTCTGTATAAGCGTATTAAAAAAGCCTAGTTTAAAGAAACAGTTTGAAGTGTGGCCATGTTGCTTTAGATTTATAAAACTATAATTTTAAGATGTTTTTCTTTAATTTGTATTAAAAGTTTTGTTTTTAACAAAAAAAAAAAAAAAAAAAAAAAAAAAAAAAAAAAAAAAATCCCGAACACAAAATATATAAATTTCTTCTGAAAGCCTGGAAGCGTTGCAGTTTTCAAAGGCTGGCCACTTTTTGAATGTAAATTAAATATATATTTTTGTTTTTTTTTTATATTGTCAATAGTGTTTTCATTCTTCTGCCAAGAAGGCGATATGTGCTTTTTAAAATATTTTTATAGCTTTTTTATTAGCGATATTATTTGTATTATGCGAACTCTGCTACTATGTCATGCATTGACCATAGACAAAAATAGTCTGCGAATTCGATTAATATGTTCTTGGGTTAATTTTTTTGGCACAACATTGTTTATGACAAATAATTTAATGTCATTTTTAAATCCAACATAACTGTGGGCTAAATTTGTCATTTTTTCTTCTATTGCCTTCTTTATTGATTTTGATAATTTTTATGAATGCAAAATCATAGTATTTTTTTTGAAAACACAATTCTAAATGATTTTTAGTCTTTGAGATTATTGCAAGGTAACGTTGTGAAGAAAGAACAGTATGAAAAGTTTGTGAAGAAAAAACATTATTTAACAATTTTTTAAACAAAGGAAAAAACGAAAAAAGAAAATAGCTTCGCTAAACACAAGTTTCTAGGAGTTAATATTGCACTGAAACACACAATATTCGTTCACATAATGAGTATTCAAATATTGAGTATAAAAAAATATTAAGCATAAAACGTGTTAAAAAAGAGAGGAGAATGAATTGCATTTTAAATAGATTCTTTCATTTACTCTTTTTAACTCGAATATTCATTCATTCAATTTGACTGAGTACAAAAAGTATCAAATGAGTAAATGAATAAAGTGAATATTATTCGAATGTTGTTACATTACATATAGTATAAAATTCTGTTAAAACGAGATTTCCCTTTAAAGTGCATGCAGAGTAAAGACAGAAATAATTAAACAGAAGTTGACAACAGAACTTTGATAGTACATGAACTATGCAGATAATTTTGTTATGTTAATAAAGTTTTATTTATTTATTTTAATAAAACGCCCTAAATATAGATATACATGCATATGCATTTACTCTTCAAAATCTGAAACATAAAAAAAATTAGTAAATAAAGTATTAATAAAATACTACATGAATATGAATACATTCGAATATTACTTACATTCATTCGAATGATAATATATTTGAAACTTTTTCTTCTTGTATTCATTTTATTTGAATGTGATTGTATTTGTTTCTCCACGAGTAGAGTTACTCGTATTACCATAGTGCAATTATTAGGTGACAGCATTAGAGTTGTTGTACAATATACATAATATTTTGTTTGTGTAAAAGTTACGGAGGGCTGAAAAACAATTTTACAAAACAGAAGAAAATATAGAAAGAAAAGGTTATATAATGAAAATGAAGAAAAATTTTCAACGCATTTTAAGCAATTAAAATATTTTTGAAAACTTTTTTATTGTGTTTCTTTTGCACTTTTTCAAACTGTTTAAAATGTTATTATTTTTTTCACTTCACTTTGTGTAAACATAAACAAATTTTGATACCATCGCTCGTTTGAAACAAAAAAGTATCACCGCGCTAGTGGTGCCACCTGGTGAATCATTCATTTGTTTTTATTAATATAGAATATGAGTCACTTCGTATTCAGTTGTGCACGGTACGAAGTTTCCTTTATTCAAAAAGCAAATGATCAAATTACGATCAAATGCCTTTTGATCGTAATTATGCAGCCATTTAGTGGTTACCAATGTGCATTGAATTTGGGTCTTTTTCTATCAAAACATTAAATTAGACTTTACAGAACACCTGAGATTATTTGACTTGCTCGGAATTAGCACGGACATTGATAAAAAACAAGTTCAGTTGAAACCCCTCCCTTTTACTGAAAACGAAAGGCAGTTGTAAAACAGAGTTACATCAGCACCTGCCTTTACGGCCTTATCTTATGACCAGTTACAAGGAGTGAACTATTCACGATCCACAAGCGCCCCCGTGTGGCTTTCCAGGCTCATACAGGTAGCAATTTTTGCCATATGTCTGTAGCCATATGAGCAACTTTTTGTTGAGGGCCTTCTAATCCTTCCTGTATGCAATTTCCCAGCAATCAATGGAAGACAAGGCTTAACCAACACCACTGGTTCTTTACAGTACAGGTATCTGTTGTAAAACAAACAGGCCCTCGGGAAGTTGTTAGCCGCCGAAAAAAGCCACACGCCAAATAATTATCAAGGATACTAACTCCCCCTTCCTGCGTTTTAGGTTTCAATCACGACCAGAACGTTTCAACCATTATGAGTAAGTAAAAAATTGGATCGATTCGTAGATCGCTTCAAAAGATCAACAGTTTTTTCAACACGGGATTCGTACGCTGCCCAAAAGATGGGATAAGGTAGTAACCAAAGATGGGAAATACTTTGAATCACATATGTATAACCAGTTTTTTTTTACGAATTTCGGATAGCAAAGTTTGGAAGCAAAGTTGTACATCGATTAAATAGAGTGGAATGGAATAGTAATTTCGTTTTTTTTAATTTCTGTATAAAAGTGGGGTACATTTAGTTATTTTTCTGAGGTTAATGAGCCATCACATCAATGAGATATTTACGTCAAATTGAATCCAAATTATAGTTGGTCTGATGTTAGTGTGTAATTCTATTGATGATATTTTTTCAGTACGTTGACATCATTTCGTCGTTTCTTCAATATTAGAGTGTCATTTCATTGATTACATGCTCGCATCAAGTGTATTCCGATAAAGCATCGCCATGATGTCATGTTGACGTTGATCGTCATTGATGAAATCATTGTCATAGTAGTCGCTAATGAGCAACTGCTGTAATGGTTTACGCACAGCGATGAAAAGTGTCCTGGGGTCAAAAACGAAAGCATTCGTCATTGCATTGATGTTAAAATACACCACAGTTATAGGGAGTTTTCTATAAGTGAGTGTAAAATTTCTTAGGTAATTTTTAACTATCAGAAGATATGAACCTATATAATTTATGTATGTAATAAAATTTTTTATATTCTTAAGTTTTCGTTTTTGCTTGCTTTATTTCTGGCAGTGAATTTAATAAAAACTTTTTGTGTGGATCTTTATAATTGCTTTCTTTTTACGAATTTCAATTGTTTTCCCTTTCGTTGATTTCTACCTTATTATTTGAATTTTTTTTAATAAAAATTTACACTTCACTGCTTGCATATGACACACTCATTTACAGGCTTTTGCTTTTATCACGTCAGAGGTAATTCTTTTATTTATTAAATATATTCATATTATTAAAAATAAGGAAAATATTCAGAGCCACAGAGAATTGAAAACCAAAACAGAAAGAACAATATGTAAATGACCTTTAGACAGCGAAAATACATACATATGTATTTCGTCTTTTATTATTTTACTTATTAAGCCATAAAATTATCAATACATGTATAAGAGCGCGTGTACACTCATATGTAAGTTCCTCAAACCACTAGAGAATTCGCACAGAAATAATAACAATTATTACTCGTATGAGTGCGGTGCGTATCCAAAAGCGTGTCTTTCGCGGTTTGGCTTCGTGTGCATTGAAAGTTAACAATAACAATAAAAAATTACGAATTTTGCGTAAGTCATGAACGAACCTCAATGCACTCACTCACTTACTTTACTTGTGGAGAATATCGGCAACAAATAAAATAATTTATTTGTCATAATGGGATATTGAAAAGCTGGAAAAATTATTGTGTATGTATAAGGAAAAGTTTCAATTACAAAAAATTCGGTGTTCTACCTGGAATTTTTCTATAGAAAAATTAACGTAGAATAAATACCGATAACTTTATTTTTCTACCGAAAAGTTTTCAAAAGTTTCGAAAAATGTTGTGTAAAAAATTAACGATAACTTTCGTTTCCTATGGAATGAATATTGAGCTTCATAGAAAAGTTTTTCATAAATATATTTTTCTAAAGGGTGTATATATAAAGGTACATAACTTTGAAGTGAAATAAAACAAGACTTAAGACTTTATTCGAAAGATAATTTTTTTTTTATCTTGGACCAGTACTCAGGGGATGACCCCTACATATGCATTGCATTGCATTGGAACTAGGAAAATAGGTTATGATGAGAAGGGGAGTAGTGTTCGTGAAGGTTTAACTTTAAGAATAACAACACGAAAGCCTAAAACAAACCCTACTGCGGCATTTAAAGTGTTGGAATCAAATTAGTTAAGACTGATCAGTGCCCAGTGTTATACCTTCGTCACGGCTCAGATTAGAAAAATTTAGTCCAACACCTTACACACTACAAGGTAATGAAGTGCATTGAAAAGAAATTAATATTAAACATATAAAGAAAACACGGAAAGCGGTGAAAAAAAAGAACATATACTGCTACTTATCCCGGTGCACTTTGATTTCATACGAAATTAATAATGCCCATATATACACATGTATATAGAAAATACGGACATCGGTAAAAAACAGAAAAAAATAAACACGTGTACATAACTTGCTACCTATTCCGGTGCAATTTGGTTTGATACGAATTTAATTAATGAACATACACATATAGAAAATACGGACAGCAGTAACAAAAGACGTGTGCACAGGATGACAGACAAAACACTACTCTGGCATTATAATTTCAATATGACTTCTGGCATATATCATACGACCCCCATGGCGGGCTCGGATGTAGTCTAATCAGAAGGTAAAATTTTCTATGATTTTGACCAACATTTATGAACGCATAACGATAATCACACGGCGAATGTTGCTTTACAAGTAGTCTATCATTTCGGGCTTATTGGCGTAGACTAGCGACTTAACATATCTCCATATAAAAAATAGTCTAGTATAATGGGTATTAAAGGTGAAACTATGTGGTTACAAAACGTTTCCTTCAATACATCAATTATGTTAAGGTTAGTATGACATGTTACGCCGTGTTGTTGAAGCCACAGCCCCTACACATCATGGTTGTTTAATTGATGAACGGAAAAGTCAGTAATCATGTAACGTTCTGACCAGCATCATTTTAAATAAGTATGTACCAATGATTCCAGCAGCCCATAAAGCACACCAAACAGTCATTTTTTCTGGATGTAAAAGCGTCGCAATATATTCGTATATTTGAGGATTACCATAACTTCAAAAAAATGCCAGTTTTCTTTGTAGATGTATCCGTTCAAACCATAGTAAGCTTCATCGCCAAAGAAAATTCGCTTATGAAAATCGGGAACAACGAAATCTAATTTTGGGCCTGAATTTCCGCAATTTCAGACCTTAATCTATTTATTTTTATTGGAACTTGGACATATGCAGTGCATTGTAGCAGAACTAGGAAAATAGGTTATGAGGAGGGGGAAAAAAGGGAGTAGTGTTTGTGAGCATTTGACTTGAACTTTCCAACCTTATAACACACAGAAAACACAGCTGGGGGCTACTTTTACTATAGACGAAGCGTACTGCTGAAAAATGGACTCTCTCAGTAATGCGTTCTACGACTTCCCGGGTAATCAAACATAAATGGATGAGCTCTGGACGATGCACGTCTATTACGTATAAATGTGCGAGTTTTGAGAACAAGATCCCTAATCTCGTCAGAGCAAAATCCATTGTAGGAACGATAGAACAGAGTAACGCAACCTACATTAGCTCTGGATATTTCGTGATGTTCTTGGAATGAAAATACAGCGCGATGTTTGCTGGAATGAACACATTTTATATGTCTCCAAAGAAGCCTTCAAATATCTCGGTTTTTGGAAACAGTGTAAGATGCACTTCACTCCATTCGATCTCCTTACTGTGGCATACAACTCTTATGTTGGGGCCGGTGCCTCAAAGTCTATTTCGGGGTTACTTGACCGCGTACAAGAGGGGGCGTAGAAGCTTATCGGTCACAATAGCGGAGCCATCTCTATTGACTCACTGAGGCAGCGCTGCATTGTGACGTGAGTTTCACTATTTTATCGCCTAATCTCTGACGAGATTAGGAATCTTGTTCTTAAAACCCACATCGAAACATTCAGACGCATTACACCGTTTGCTATAATATAAAATGTCCCCCGGGAAATAAGAAAATGATAGTAACTAAAAAAATCGCTTTTCCATCTGCTGACAATAAACAAATGAAAAGGCTAATTGATTACACAGCTTTACAAATTTTAAATTTGGAAAAATACCAAGAACGCCACATGCCCATATAAGTTAATTGGGACCTCCTAAATACGAAAAACGCTATAATTTTTCTTCTAATTACCGATTTTTAGATAACGATACTTTTGTATTTTTCGGTGTAGGGTCCCACTCAAACCCTTGTGGAGCCGAACGTAATTGATGCCTTTTCCGTCGATATAATGCGAATCTGACAAGAAATAGCTGAATTATGAAAACTTCATTAAGCATTAAGAAAACAGGTTTTTGTCTCTCCTGAAAACTTAGAAGTTTTTGAGTTAATACAGTATTGTTGAACGAGTGCGATATGCATTATGTATATGGGATTAACATTTATTACAAAACGGTGATATACTACTATAGTATCTATCATATTACAACATAGTAAATACTACTGTTGCCACAACAATATTCCAACTTGCTTTTTCTTTGCTTGTACTCTTTTAAAAATAATAAACTTTTCTAGCGATTTTTCGATAAAAAGATATATTTTCATAACAAATTATCAATAAATTTGCCTTTTGTGAACTAGTCGTAATGACGGTTCTACAATTTCCTTTTGATACGACAACAATTCCCTGGGGATATTTTGCCAGAGCTCTGGGTAATTATAGTGGATTATGTGATGTCTACATATACTAACTTAATGTTTAATAAAATTGTTGTTTCTGTTAGGAGTAGTGCATAAAGTAAGCTTTTTACTTGCTTAACTGTTTCTTTAGAGTTTTGTTTATCATTTTTTTCTGCAATTTCCCTTCCTCTTGCCTTCTCCTCACAATATTTGCAATTATGCTTTTATACTCTTGAGTCTCTTAAGTTGAAATATTTTTTTTCGTTTGTTTTTATCTTAACATTTGTTTGTGTTTGTTTATTTGCTGTTTTTATTAAGAACTAAGTTAAATGATGCTTGTGTTGTTGTTCTTACTGTTAATTAAAGTAGTTGTTGTCTGCGCAGTTTTTGTATTGTTGAATTGTTGTTATTTTTATTTTTAGTTTGGTTTTTGAGGAGGGGGTGAGCACATTTAATGGCTTTAATTAATGATTGATTGATTAGCTCAAGTACTTGAGTTGTTATTCTTTCTCTGTTACTCCATGTTTTTACTTTTATAGTTTTTATGCCCTTTTCTACAGCTGTAGGATGTTTGCAGTATATTTTGTATGTACATTTCTTTATTAAGCGACTATTTGGAGTTTATTCATTGGAATAGTTTAATGAAAAGTTGTATAGAAAAACAGTATAAACATTTAATTTTTTTCTGTTTGATAAAGAAAACACTTAATGGAATTTAATAATACTTTGTGATAGCTTCCAGACACATATCATTAATAAATAAGAAAAAAAAACATATTATGAAGTTTATGTTATAAAAAATAGGAGATTACTATTTCTATAGAGTGGTTTTTAGTAGAGTGGTTCGATAAAAAAAAAAAAAATTAAAAATAGTGTAGAATCAATTCGAAAATTATAATTTTTTATTTTTCGCCACGCCTACAAATACCGCCCATTTAGTATTTTGTTCACTATGCCATGATTTTTAGTCTGATCATAACATTTTATATATCGGTGTTCCCGGCTTTGAGCTACATTTCCATCTCAATTTTACTCATGATTTTAAAAACTTGATTCGTACCAAACCAAATTCTACATATTTTTGAAAAGAGTTTTTAAAAGTCATAATTAGAATTTGTCGTGCTTCTGAAAAACTATTAAAGACTGAAATATATCCCTTACAGATCAGACTAAAAATGGCGAACAAAATACTACAAGGCGGGTATTTTTAGGTGTGACAAAAAAATAAAATAACTAGTTTTGAATTGCTTTTACGAACAACTCTATTGTACAGTCACTCATATTTAATAGTTATAGTTTTATAAAAGACAATACATATACGGTTGCCATATTTGACAATTTGTCGTGTTTTGACGATTTTGGGTGCAGAAAATACATTTTGCGATTTAAGCTTTGCTTTCTGACGATTTTTATACCCTTTTCAAATATGTCAAGGGCATACAAAGGTTTGTGATTTCGTTTGTAATTTCTAATGTTTTCATTTCAGCATTGACAGAAAATTCGATGAAGCGATGTCTTGGATGAGAAAACCATTAGACTCAGAAACTTTTTTCTTTCGCCATTCAATCGATTCATGGGTTTGCTATTGAAATTCAGTAAAATCGGTTCACATCTAGCTGAAAATATTCGGCATGACGATTAAAACGCAAAAAAAAATTTTTCTCCGATATCGGTAGATATACCCGAGATATAGCCTAAATTGATTTTTTTAATGAAAATGTCGCTTGACCGAACTTAAATAACTTTTTTTTTTTTGCTTAGAAGCAGTTCTAATAATAAAAGGAAGTTACTAAAATACAGAAAATGTCCGATATCGGTCCATATATACCCGAGATATAGTTAAACCGATTTTTCCATATAAAAAACAGTTCTGATAAAATTAGTTCAACTTTGTTATATATACTATATATTTGCGTGGCTATCGTGAAGGGTATATTAGATTCGGCCCAGCAGAATATACTATACTCTTATTTGTTGTACACCACATTCCAACTTTGAGCAAATTTTCAAAATGAGCTTTTCGAGTTAACAATGCAGAATTGTTAACAGTACTACCATTTATATTGTGCCAAAAATTTATTCAAATTGCTTTTAGACTGTTTCTTTTAGGAGATATTTTCTGAAAAAATTTGCTGAGACTTGTATGGAAACTAAAAATTTTAAATGCGTTTTTTTGAAACAAGCTTTTTTACGATATGACTATGAAGGAGCGATATATTTTACTGCCGTTTTACTATTTACCATAAAGCATTAAATACATAGACCATAGCAGATCCCACTTACTGCTAGTTATTTTTTCAAAATTTGAAGAGGTAGTAAAAAACTACTAAAGAGAAAATTGCCCTGATAGAGCCATGAACATTGGTATGTAAAAAATAGTGACATAGTGGGCAAAATACTAAAAAGGTGGTATTAGTAGGCTTGCCATGCCTACAAGATAGCAAATTTATTTGTCGAATTAAAGATTACGTAAAGTTATCTTTAATTCTGACATATTTTTTTCGAACCACTCTACCGTACACCGAAGTAAAAGATGCTCCCCAGGGGACGTTGTTTTTTATTCAGATACACAGATTAGTTCAGATCTGACACAACGGCACCAAATTGCGACTTAGTTGGCTGCCTTTTTCAATAGCTAGTTGCTAGTTGTTTAACCTAAACGAAACGTATAAATGAAAAAGAAACTGCAACACCAAAATCAATTTGCTGAAAGTGTAATCTTTTCGCTTTCAATTATGAGATTTTTCCCTCTCTTATAATGAAAACAAGCTAAAGAAAAACTATTAATTAAGAATTAGCTATACGCTTTTGAAGAAAGCGATTTAATTATATACTTATATAAAAACTATTACTAATTGCTTTCAAACTTTTGAAATGACAAAAGCTTATAACTATTTAGCAAAAAATTCAATTAAGCGACCATAAAGTGTTTTTTATTTTTTTGTGACACAATTTATATATGTATGTTTATCACATTTTCTTTGTTTCAATAAATAACAAATTAAAACAGCAAAAGTAAATGAAAAATCTCAGTCTCTTGCTTAAGCATCAAGCTATACACTTAAACATACTCAAATGTAGTATTAGTCATTATAAATACTCATAGAAAAGTGAGCAAAAGGGTATTATCGTTGCCTTTGATACTTGTATTAATTTAAAGCTGCATTTGCTTTCAGATTAAATTTACACCCACATTAAAACACCCATACACTTGTACAGACAATTAGTTAACAACACACACAAGTATTGTGTCTACAATTGTATGAACTTTGCAGATAATCATAACGGTTAAACTCTATGGCTTAATGCTCTTCTTTATTTACTCTTGCTCTTCTTCCCTTTCACAACAACTCAGAGACAGACCATCATTATCACAACAATTGCATTCATAGCAAGTGTTTCAGTGTGTGTATGTGTATGTATTTACAGTAGTTTCTTTATGCACTCGTGCTCTGTTTGTTATTATATTTTTTGTATTTTTTTACATTGTTATTGCTATTTCATGCTTGTGTTTTTGCTTGTTTTTGCAAGTATAAATTTCCTTGATGAATTTGCTTATATCCTTTTTACATTTTATCTATTTTTTTAATCTCCCTGTATTATTTGCTTTATTTTATAGTGGAATTAAAAAAAAAAACTACAACTGCATCTACTCAAACTACATAAACTAAACTTAACTTTATACACGCCTCAAAGACTTTTAGACTTTCATAAAGGATGAAAAGTCAACTGTTAATTGTACCGTTTGTTTGTTGTTATAGTTGTTGCAAAATTGAGAGAAATTTATAAAAAATACTAGCAACATTGTTGATGTAGTAAAGGTTGAGATTCATCTCCTCAAACTTGTGTTCATTGTAACAAGAGTGCTCAAGGTTAGTGTTTTTTTTTGTTCAAGTTTTTTTTTTTTATATTTAACTTGTTGGCATTGTTCTGCTGAATGTAAAGTATTCAAGAATTAATTTAATTATTTTTTAAAGCTTTAGTGGTTAACTTGCAGGTTGTTTTAAACCTGAAAGTTATAGCAAATTAAGAGTTTTTTAATTAAAAAAAAAAAAAAAGATCTTGAAAATCCCACAAAAAGTTTCGATCCAAAAAATCCTAGTCATAGAAGCACAAACACTTTGCTGTAATTTTTTTTTTTAATCTTTTTAGTACTTAGGGAAAAAGCCTTACATGTATGGTATGTCTCTGACTCTAGTTCAAGTCCGGCTTACGCCAAGAATTTTTTTTTCAAAAATTTTCATACAAATTTGCACGAAATTGCTTTTTTTCGGAATTTTGGATATATCTCAGCTATATGTGAAACGGTTTTACTGAATTTCAATAGCAAACCTATGAATTAGTGGGGTAACAGAATGGTGAGAGAAAAAGGTTTCTAGTGGTTTTCTCCGAAATGGTATTTCAACTGTGGGCAAACGGACATCGCTTAATCGAATTTTCTATCAAAGCTGATTCTGAATATACTTTATATGGTCGGAAATGAAAATTGAAGAAATTACAAACGTTATCACAAACTTATATATACCCCTTACATTTTTGTGAAGGTTATAAAAAAAATGAAAAATATGTTTGTGTGTTTTCTTCCAACTTACAAATAAGAATTTTATTTAATATTTTTTATGCCACATTTGGCACTCAATTTTGTTAAAAATTTTTTTAATCATGTATATTTTTTATTCAAAGTATTTTTTTGCCTGCTTTTTCCAATATTGAAATAAAACGTTAAGAGTTTTATGGAGTTTATACCAAACGTACACAACCGATGAATAATGTTTGTGGTTTTTATATGGTTGCAGTTTTGTTTTCACTCTTTCAACAACATTTGCATATTCCACATAATACTCTTTTTTTTTTTCTTGGCATTTCTAGTTTTGGCTTATAGTGTTGTTTTGGCTACAAATTTTATATTATAAAGTCAAGGTTATTGTGAAAAAGGTTGGTATTCTATAGTTTGCTTGTTTTCAATTTTTCCACTTTTAAAGATTTTTTTCTCTTTATTTTTTTGTAAAATAATTAAAGGAAGTGATCAGAAAGTTGTGCAAGTGGCAGTTTGAGAAAAGTTTTTGAAGTGATTGGTAAAAAATAATTTATTTAAAAGCCAAAGGTAATTGAAAAATAAGAAAACGAAAATTGGATGGAATTGTATTACAAAGAAAATAATAAGTTACTTCACCTTCAATTGCAGTCTTAAAAAGAACTAATAAGTAAAAAGTTTGTTCATAATAGAGGATTTCAAGAAACCCTTTTTTGCGTATAATGAATGTTATGCGAAACAAAACCGTAAAAACAATAATAGACGACATTAATTAAAAAAATATATTTAAAGATATTTACATTTATATGGGTTAATTTTTCTCTGCGAATGAAAAATATAAGCAGTTCAGCTTATCAAAAATTATTCCACCGTAAAATCGGAAAAAAATGCTTAAAATTCAGCAAAAAAGATCTCATGTCCATGTGTCAACAATACAATATATTTATTACAAATGTGTAATAATGCATGGCGATTTAAAAAAATCCACTCTTTTGCAAACTACAAAAAAAGGAAAAAAGTTGCAGATGAAAACAAAATGAAAATATAAATAGTTTATATTGAAATCAAATGCCTGTTGTAAAAAGTTGACAATAGTTTTGCAAAATAAAAATATTTTTTTGACACATTCAGATTTTGTTTGCAGAAGGGTTTCTTCAATGTCATGACAAATTTGCAATCAAAATAAACCATAAATTTATTTTATATAGTAAATTTTTATTAATGAAAAAAATGTTTAAAATGGAAAAATGTATAAAATTATAGATTTATAGAGAATTTAAAAGTGTAATTTAAATATTGTTTCGCAAAATTTTTGCTTCTATTTTAATTTTGTGATTACAAACAAACAGAATGTGATGATGTGCGTGCGTGTGTGTTTTCGTATTTAATACTTTTATTGCTGTGCCTGAGACAGACAGACAGGCAGACGGATATCAAGTGTTGTTTCTGCTTAATTACGTTGTTATTTCGAAATGAATTTTAAGCCTATTAACGCATTTGATCAATGAATTTTGGCTGCACAGCCGTATGATTGTGTTTGCGAAATATTAAATATTCATCATACGCCAGATAGGTTTTAAGTATGCACCAATTTAAATAACTTTAACAGACAAAAGTTGGTGCTAGACGCCATTTACATCTACCCAAAATCTTTAAATGAAAATCTATAACAAAATCTTAAGCGTTTACACTTTCGATTTTTGTCACCTTGCAAGATTTCATTTTCATAAAATTGGTATTGCACAGGGTTTGACAGCAATAACTATTTGACAATGAATTCATCAAGTGAAAGAATAGTTTTTTTTTACTGCAGCCTAGTACTGTTGGGAATGAAATCACAGTTGTGGAATAAACTACTTGTAGAAATCTACCGGATTTTGTCAAAATTTAGTCGCAAATTAGATTTTATTTTCTATGGAAAATCTCATCAAAATCAACTAGTTTTGGCTTAGGTGTAAATGCCTTGTTAGAGTTGTCAGGCTGGTAAAGAATAATACGATTAATTCAATGAAAAATTATTGATCACAGCAAATTTGCGTAATAAAAAAAGCTTATATGCGATAAATGCTGGAGCATGATACAAAAAACAAGGTAGCCGCTTCGCTACAACAATACAACAATAACAAAAACAACAGGTATTTTGTTTGTGTAAAAAGGCGAATTCACACTTGAGCTGTCAAAAGTAGTTGATAAAGAACATGCTCAAAAATTTAAATGGCGGCGAAAAAGGTAAACAAAACTTGACGGAGGAAGTGCCGCCATATTAACCGAATTCGCCTGAATTCGCCGATGCTTCCACCTAATAATGAATTCGCCTTGGGCTGGAGTAGCTCGCCAGGTTTAGCCAGGCGTAGAAAAACACTTTGAAATATATATTTTTTCCAATTTATTTGATTAAATTTAATTTATTACAGTAAATTCAAAGTAAAGAAATGGCTAAGAAAACGAACCAGTCCTCCCGTAATTTTAAAGAAAATGGCCGGAACATCAGTGTCGTGGATAACCCGTGAGACAAGTGTATGGCTTGCTGGTTGGCTAATGAATGGTTAGTGTTTTTGTAGATGCTAAGCTGGGACCTAAGGCTGTAAAAACCTGTAGATTCCCCCTGCACAACTACAACTTGGTCTGGGTGCTATGGCTGTAATAAACAGTAACCACCCTCTACCACTACTAATTATTAATTGGTCTGGGAACTATGGCTGTAAAAACCAGTAGAACCCTCTATCACTACTCGTAAACTGCTGGCCATGTGTCCGACCATCAAGACAAACCAACGACAACTGTCGCTCTAGTGCAGTGGGGGCCAAATTTGTTTTGCACTTGTGTTAGTCAGATAATTTGAGAGTAACTTAAAGTACAGTGACAAGCAAAACTAACATAAACATTTTCGTATGAACAATTAAATCGCGTACGTTAATGCTGTTTTGTAAGTTCTATAAATGTAGTTTTGTAAGATCTATAAATGTTTCAAAGACGTAGAACCAATTTTATTAGTTTGTTTACTACCAATGAATTTTAAGTCCGAAAAACTTTTTTCACATAGGTATATTTTTACATTTATTCATATTAGAATAGGAGAAGTCATAATACCTTCTAATAATATTTTATCTACACATTTTAAATGGTTGATGACGCATGCAAAAGCATTTTTAATCATAAAATCATCTTGCATTGTCATTTATGTTATCTACTGTAATTGGAAAAAAAGCTCTAAGCACCTAGTTACAATATGCATTCACCAACGTCTGTTGAACGACTAAACTAAAGAGCGTAAGGAAAAGAAGGCGTTGCTTATAAACAATTGTTTGACTAAATGTCCATCGCTGGTCCAGTGCAGTGATGTTAACTTTTATTTGCAAATTACTGTATGACTTTAAAAAAATTACCGTACAAAAAGTAAAAGTAAAAGCTAATAAACCGAAAGTGCGGGCATTTAAAATTTTATTAAAAGACCTAAATGAACGAATATCACAAAAATAATATATATAGTAATTTTAATCTTATTCAATAAAAAATCTCATCTGCAATAATTTATTAGATTCGCAAAAATTTTTGTATTCACAATGAGAGAAATCTAAATGAAAAATCTGACAATTGGTCTGTAAATCTAAGTTTTCTAAAGTATTTCAGAAAACTCTTCAGTCTCAGCACAATTTAAATTTACATGGGTCGCAATTTGAGTAAACACTGAAGGTGGTATAGCACTTGCAAGCCCAACCAATTACAGTTCAAGAATATTACATGTTGTTTTTGTATATGTTGTACAACCATCAGTAGTTTTATTATATTATATTAACCCCTGGTTTAACTTATCACTCAACTATAAATATGTTCTGCTTTTAGACGATGTAAATTTTAACGGTCGTATTCATAAAAAATATTGTATGTTTATTAAACACTTATTTGACAAATTTTCTATAGAAATTTGTCAAATAACAGTTTAATAAACATAAAATATTTTTTATGAATAAGGCCATAACAATTTATAGTTGGAGTGACCACTCCAATTAGCTTTGATGATTCTTGCGAAGGTGTACTAAGATATGTAATATAATAAAGCAACTATGATTTTATTAAAAATGAGACCAAATGAATAAAACTTTTTTGAAAATTACCATACAAGTAATAAACCTACCGTGCTACAACTACAGTTAACATCACTGGTCCAGTGCTAGTCACGCCAACATATACGAATAGCACTACACATCCCTGCCGGCAACTCATTTAACTTGAAATTGACTTTAAACTAGTTTTTTTTAGCAGCTGATGGTGAGTGACACTTAGATTATTTTTAATGGAGATAACTGACTATTTTAATATGACGATGTGCTAAGAGGTAGTCAATTGTCCAACTCTGCATTACGTTTCAACTAACTTAAAGTTAGTTTTCTAAAAGTCGGCTTTAAACGGACCTATATATAGCTACTCAGAAGTGAACCGTTCATCAGTGGATTTTAAGTTGTTTTTTTAGTACTTCTTCCTAGCCTATATGTTAACTTTAAAAAAATAATCCTAGTTTTTTCCTCTACAACGAACGACTCCGCTCAAAAAACTTATATGCATCTTATATAAATATCATTTAAAAAGTAATACCATAAGATTTTGACCTGCATATACGAGTATGATAGGTAAAATTTAATTTATTTCTATGGATTAAAGTTTGTAATATGCATGACAATTCCACTCATTGTCATTTTACTCTATTATAGAGATACAGTAAAATTTTTAAAAATAAATCCTATCTTTACTAAAAAAATCAGGAGAAGTCGTGTATTTAAAGACATTCTCTTTCACTTCTGCAAGCAAGTGAAGTACATCAAACCATTGACTAATGAAGAAACAAAAGCAAAACTACGGATCGTTTGAGAAAATTCTGCATTACATGGTAGCTAGCTTGCAGTTAGGCCAAAAAAGTGAGTTATTAATTGGTTGTAATTGTAGTGCTCTGCCAATTTGCTGGCAGGGATATTGATCAATAATGTGTAGTAGTGTAAGTGAGACAGCGTATTTAATCACATTCAACTTCTCTTGCTTCGTTTGTTTTAACTATTTTCTCTTACAATAATTGAGATGAAAATAGTATATAAAATCATAAGAGCGTGCTGCTTAATATAACCCAGCGGCCAAAGTTTAGCTTACAGAAGCGATGATCCGATGCACACTTGTAAGTCAGTAATGCACACCATCTCATATACGAACCTGGTATACATTTTCATATTCATTGCCGCATTTGTAGAGTGAACGCCTACCACCTGCACATAAAGTAAGCGAGCTAGTGTGGTGTTCATCCAACAGTAGCTCATTACTTCGTAACATACATTGTAAGCTATCAGTAGGCAGTTCGAATACAATCTCGCATACTTTGTAAGTCGGAAGTAGGCAGCTCGGATACAATCTCGCATACATTGTAAGCCGGCAGTAGGCAGCTCGTACGTACTGCGCACTTCAGTTTTTTTTATTCCATTAAATAAATTTGTTCTGTTTTTTGTCTACTGCATTCTTTTATTTTTTCACTAAATGTTTTATCTTTCTTGTACCTTTTTTAAATTGTTTTCTAGCAATTTTACCTAATTTTGTTAATTAAAATTTTTGCAACGTAGTCTGACAAAGACGGCGAACGTTTAATTTACAACTAAAAAATAAAATATATATATATATATATATATATATATATATATATATATATATATATATATATATATATATATATATATATATATATATATATATATATATATATATATATATATATATATATATATATATATATATATATATATATATATATATATATATATATATATATATATATATATATATATATATATATATATATATATATATATATATATATATATATATATATATATATATATATATATATATATATATATATATATATATATATATATATATATATATATATATATATATATATATATATATATATATATATATATATATATATGGGAACTCCATATACTACTTTCATACACTTTGTAAGTTATCATTCATTGATTACAAAGTGTTGCACACATCATCGAAGAGAAGTGGTAGGCAGTGTTCGCCGCTGGGTAAAGTACAAAATAATAATCAGAAGAATATAACAGCCAGTTCGACGATGTCGAAAGGATAAGTTCAATCGCATTCAGGGCGAAGTAAAATTAATTTGAGTTTTTCTAACTTTATTCTATGCGAACGATGTGTCAAAATTCGATCAAAATACATAAATTCATGCGAACGAACAATAGTGACATAGACAAACCCAAATTTATTCGAATGTGAGTGACTAGCGTTCTTTCGCAAACATTTTCATTCGATGTTAATTTATTTATTTAAATACAGGACTTTTAATTTATTAAAAAAAAGACCTGACACCAAAATCTATCTATTCAACAAAAATAAAAATTTTTAAATTTCTATCTCAAAATATAACATTTTCAAATGGTAGTTCACAGCACAGTAAAAAAGTTTCTTCCCACTATCTAAAATAAGTTTTTAGAGTTTACTACATGTCCTTAGATAATATGTATATATGTAATTTTTTCCAACTCCTCCTGCAGTATTAGTTTTGAATTTAAATCATAAGACCTTTACTTCTGCTCTTCACAAAACATTGAAAAAATTTGACACAATTTGGGGACCATATTTTTACGCTTGTTTTACTTTTACTTTAAAAACTGCCATCAGTTTTTTTTTTACTGCACGCTAGATTTTCTGTGTCAGATTCTAAAAAGTGTTCTATGCTCCCCGAACAATTTATACATCAAAGAGTTAGAAGTTAAGTTGCATGTATTATTACAGTAATTTTTTCTAAAGTTTTTTTTTTCGCCAGTGTTTTGCAATACAATGTTGGCAATAAAACCACAAAGTCGCATAATTCATGACTTTAGACTTAACTTTTGTACATTAGTTTTTCACACCCATATGAATGTAAAAGTTACTAAAAAAAAAAAAACACATCACACACACCACTGCAGACATGCATAGAAATAAATTTTAACTCCAAAACAGAGTTGAAGTCACTCTCTCCATGTATATGACAAACATACGAGTACATTTGAATGTATTGCACAAACAGGCATTCAAACATAAAGTTATGATGACAAATGTCTTTTGACACGGTAAATGGTAGAAAGCAAGCCTTAGGATTTTTTATAAACTGCACTTTTCCATGCATATATACATACGAGTATTATATGTACATACATAACAAAAAGTCCATAAAAAACAGTTTTGTTTTTTCTCCGTAAAAACCCATGACAAGAGAGAGGTCGTAGAGCGGATAAAAAAAAAAAGTTAATGCAGTTTTCCAGGTATAAAGTGTTGAGCAAAGAAACAATGACATTGCATTAGACAACGCGAATGAACACAAACACATACACACATTCAGCCATCTCGGTGGATTTCTTGTTAATCAAGTGTTTATTTGCTAAAGGCTTTTGCAATATATGATATTTCTTAGAATTTAAAAACATAAAAATCCTGGAGTTATTCAAGTTTTAAAAAGGTTTTGTTGAGAACAAAGTCTTAAGGAGAATGACTTGCCACGTAGTAAGAAGTATTAGAAATTTGTTAAAGTTTTGATGGAAATTATTTTTTAAGCTCTTATTCGTTTCTTTTGACACATATTTCCCAGAATGTGCGTTCTTAGAAGCAATATTTAAAAATAGCCGAAAAGCAAATCATATCGAAAAAAAAACAAAAACAAAAATTAGCATGTACAAATTTTTGTTTTGAAATATATCCTTGTTGTATTCTTATATATTTATTTATTTGCGAGGACTGGTTGATTGATGACGCCGTGACTATTAGTATAAATTTATTTTTTCCGGCAAATAAGCGCTTTTTTATCATTATATATCACTCCTTTATTGCAACATAGTCATAAAGCAAAAAAGTTTGTTTCGAGAAAAACACATTTTTTTTATTAAATATCATTTTGTGATCTTCTACAGGCAATAACTCATATCGCACCTTTATTGCAACATAGTCATAACTAAAGAAAAGCTCGTTTCGAGAAAAGCGCATTTCAAATTTTTAGTTTCCATACAAGTCTTCGAATTTTTTTTTTAGAAAATATCTCCTAAAGGATACAGTTTAACAGTAACTTGAATAACTTTTTGCCACAATATAAAAGGTAGAACTGTTAACAATTTTGCATTGTTAACTCGAAAGGCTCATTTTTGAGATATGACTATGTTGCAATAAAGAAGCGATATATGGTCTGATCAAAAAATAACAGTTATTTTCAAATTTCGTCAGTTATATATGTTTGATATTCGCATTTTGTTTTTCTGTTATGTTGGTACACATGTCTGTTATATCTGTTGGCAATATCATTTCGGATTGTCAGTTTGTTTTTATTAGACAAAAGCGGTAGTGTTTCGATTTTTTTTACTAAATTTTGAGCAAAAACAACGTCACATGGACATCGCTCAGGAGCTGTTGAACATCATTAACGACGATCCAGATTTCCTCAAAAATGTCATAATTGGTGACGAATCACCAGACCAAATCCCAATCATCCCAATGGCAGCGTCCAGCAGAGCCAAGACCGAAAAAAGCACGTCAAGTTCGGTCAAATGTGAAGATTTTGCTCACTGTTTTCTTCGACTGCAATGACGTAGTACATCATAAATTCTTGCCACATGGTCGTACGTTCAATAAGGAATACTACCGTTTGCGCGAAGCCATTCGCCTGGAATGCACAGAATTGTGGAAAAAACTATCATGGATTTTTCACCATGATAATACACCAGCTCACGCAACAATGCTTGTGCGTGAGTTTTTGGCCAAAAACATCAGTGACAATACCAATCCAATATTGACTCACTGGAGCATCGACGCAGTGCGGGGTGCGTTACTCTGTTCTATCGTTACTACAATGTAGTTTGTTCCCGAAATTCGCACATTTTTACGTAGCACGCGTTCATTGTCCAGAGCTCATCCATTTATTGTCGATTGCGCGGGGAATCATACAACGCATTACAGAGAGAATTCGTTTTACAGCCGTACGCTTCACTTGTGGAATAAGTTGCCTTCAGACGTGTTTTCTATCTGTTTCTTCTTGCCAAAACGTAAGATGCCGATGAAAGGAAAGCGTTTTGCTACGATTGAAGAGATAAAAGAAAAATCGAAACAGGAGCTGTTGGCGATGCCATTAAGCGCGTTTTTAAAGTGTTTCGAGGATTTATAAAAAACGCTGGCATAAGTGTATTACATCTGAGGGGGATTATTTTGAAGGGGACAAGACATGAAAATAACGTTTATTTTTTGATCAGCCCTCGTATGTGCTTCATTTCGGTAATAACATCTGCGTTAGTCTCGAGTTTGTTGCACCCAGCAGGCTAAATTTAGGGGATATCCTTAAATGTGGTGATAGCTCGTAGGACAATTTATGATTTTTTGCCTGAGAATTGACACGTGTGCATTTATGTATTGACTTGAAGAAACAACAATTGCTATCGTCAAATGAAGTCGTCTTTGCTGTATATTAATATCGAATTCTAAATAATATGCGCTGTTGGTCCGTTATTTAAATGCCATTGAGACAAGAATGTGGCTTAATGTCATTATTATGCCCAAATATTTCATCCTTTAGCTTTTGCAATCTTCTTGGGTTATTGATAGCCGCAAAGTAAGAAATCCAACGGTGTTAATGGCCGCCACGATCACTTGGTTTAAACATGACCGTGCCGACCATTAACATCGCCATGACGCGAGATAAGACTGCCACTGAGTCTCATTGTTTCGTTGGCTGTGTGGCAACACCTTGTTTAGGTCCACATTTTCAATTTCAGGCAACAAGAAGTACACTACGATCTCATGCTAGCGAACACCATTCACGGTGATTGCTTGGGCAACCTCATTTTCAAGAATGTAATGTGCACCGCCAACTCAGTGACCGCATTAAACAGTCACTCTTTGTAGATGCATCGGTTTTCCGCCAATCACTCGTTGACTCTTATTGGCCCAAATGCGACAATTCTGCTAGCTAACTAAGCCACTAAGGTGAAAGTGTGCGTCGTGGCCGGAATTGGTTTTCTTTGTAAGGTCGCCATTCTCTACTATTTTTCAATATCTGTCGGGGAGTTTTCCTTGCCGTACATTACATTAAACCAGGACACTCTGCTTTCTGAGGCACAGAGGCTAAGCCAAAGCGTATATTCTCTTTACCAAGGTCATGCGAAGTATTTGGTGTGACCAGCAGGGCGTAGTGTATTATCAGCTGTTAAAACCGAATGAAGTAATTATCAGCGATCGTTACTGAATGCAATTAATGCTATTGAGCCGATTATTGAAAGACAAACGGCCACAATGCAACAAGAAGCACGATAAAGTGATTCGACCCCATGCTGCGAAACTGGTCGCGACATACCTGAAAACGTTGAAATAGCAAGTTCCAGCCTACACACTGTATTTTCCAGATGTTGCTCCCTTGGATAAACAATTGTTCCGAGCAATGGCACACAGCCTGGCTGACCAGCACTTCTGGTCTTATGAAGAAGTAAAAAACTGGCTATACTCGTATTCGTGGATCGCTTCAAAAGATGACCAGTTTTTTCAAAGCGGGACTCATACGCTGCCCAAAAGATAGGAAAAAAGTTGAGGCCAGCGATGGACACTACCTTGAATTATAAGTGTATAACCGGGTTTTAACAATAAAGCCTCGAACGTCGGAAGCGAGTTGTACCCCTAAGTAAAATAATAAAGTTCAACTATTTATTGTGAATATTTAAAGAAAGAGAGAAATGTTCAACCGCTTGCATTTCCAAATTGCTTTTAAAATTTAATGTCGCAACAGCAACAGGCACTTTTTTTCAAACCCACAATATAATTTTTTTTTATTGGATAATTAAAATAATATTAAATTAACTTTTTCGCATTTCGTTACAGGTTAATGGCAAAAACAAAAGCGTTAAAAACACAAATTTAAACAGCAATAAACGCACCATAAACAACACAAAGGCAAAGACAAAACAAATAGATGTTGTTGTTGCAGCTGTCATGTTGATTCTACAATGATGTGGAGCGCAGCAGGCGACTTGTGAAAAAAAATACCAAAATGGCTGCAAAATGAAGAACAAATGAAATGGGCAAAATGATTATAAATTAACGATACGTTAGTTTGGCTTTTAGTTATAACATTAAATTGACAATTAATTTATTAACAAACAGCAAAATAAAAAAGTAAAAAACAATAAAATAAAATATTCTATTAAAAATAAACTCCCGGCATAATGTGTCCATAAAGAATACAGCGAAATATCTATAAGTAGTAGTAATTATTAAATGAGAAATAAAATTAAAGTTCTAAAAAGAAACCCAAAATTATAATTTTAAAAAAAAAAAAAAAAAAAAATAAATAAATAAATAAAAATAAAAAAATAAAAAATAATAATAATAATGATAAAAAATATAATTAAATAAATAATAATAAAATAAATAAATAAAAAATAAAAAAGTATAAGTGTGAAAGTGCTGAAATAATGTTTTTAGAAATAAGAAGTAAAAAGAAAAGGAGAGAAAAATAAAAAATTTATAAATTGAAATAGAAAATACTTGAGAGTCAATAGTGTTTTAAAACATATAAAAACAACGATTACAAAAAAAATTTTTTTTAAACCAAAAAAAAAAAAAAAAAAAAATAAAAATAAAAAATAAAAAAAAAAAAATAAAAATACATATAAAAATTACTTAATTTCTTATTCGAAATAGAAAATACTTGAGAGTCAATATGTTTTAAAATATATAAAGGCAACGATTACAAAAATTAATTTTTTTAACAAAAAAAAAAAAAAAAAAAAAAAAAAAAAAACATTTAAAAAATTACTTAATTTTTTATTCAATATTATTAAACTCAAAGCTAATAATTTTAAATATTAATATCAGTAACTTAAGAAATTTATGAAAAATTTTAATATTAAAAGTAAGCCAGTAAAATTTGCAAAGCTTAAAATTAAGATATTTTTATAAAATAATAATAATAAAATACAAAAAAAAAGTTAAAGGAAAAAAACAAAAATGCTAGAGCCCTTGAAATACCGTCTCAGTTTTGAGTCAGTTGTGAGCAAAAGCTCTTACAAGTACCACATACTATTCGGCATCAGTTGGTCCTTGGTGTTGTTTTGGCACGCAATTCATCTGCCAGCTGTGTTTGCTGGAGGTTCCTCATCATCTGCTGCCAGCTCAGTGAACAATGGTGAGTAAAAATTAATTTTCATTTAACATGTACATGCACTCATAGGAAAATCATCAACACGAAACGGAGCCTTGTACTCTGCCCCACAACTTGCAGTAAAATATCAGCTGAATTGAGCTGCTTTCCCAGCGAATATATTCCTTAGAAAGCTCAAATGATGGAAAAGTTTCGTTATAAGCCCTCTATTTGCGGTAACCCCATTAAAACAAACAAATTCATGGGAATTAGATCAACTGACCTCGAAGACCACGGAATGCCCCCAAAGTGAATGATCAGTTTTTGGGGAAAATTTTTCTGAAGCAAACTCATCGAAGTTGTGCATACATCCTGTTAAAAGAGTGAAGAGGTGACTAAAACAGACACCGGGGTGTGGCGAAAAGAATTCCCTAATCATGCATCAATAATTTTCACCGGTGACATTCGTCGGTTGGTCTCGCGAATTTTCGAAAAAAAAGTTCCAATTATCTCATACGTAGATAAGGCACATCAGACAGTAACCCTGGGGCTATACAATGGTTTCTGATAATTCAGTCGAGGTTTGCGGTCAGTAACGGCAGTTTTGTTTTCTGACGTGGCCGTCAAATTTGACTTCAGTCTCGACGCTCCATAAAGTGGGACTTACATAGCGAAAACTCTCCAACATCAATTCACAACAAATTTTACTTAATCAAAGTCACTTTCTTTCACCCTCCACCAAAATGTTAAGGGTATATATAAGATTGTGATTCCGTTTGTAATTACCAAAATTTTCCTTTCCGACCTTATAAAGTATACAAGTACATATTTTGAATCGGAATTGATAGAAAATTCCATTAAGCGATGTCCGTCTGTCCGCCGTTGAAATACCGTTTCTAAGAAAACCGGTAGACCTAGAAACTTTTTCCCCATTCTTTTGCCCCATCGATTCATGAGTTTGCTATTGAAATTCAGTAAAATCGGTTCACATTTAGCTGAGATATATCCAAAATTCCGAAAAAAACTTTCTTTTTTTGCAACTTTGTACGAAAATTTGGAAAAAAATTTGTTTGTTTTGCTGCAAACTTAACAGAAATTTGGCATGATGATTAAAAGGCAAAAAAAAAAAAAAAAAAAAAAAAAAAAATGTTACCCCATATCGGTCCATATATCGCGAACTTTAACAACTGTTTTTCGCTTCAAAGCTGTTGTGGTTATGAAAGCAGGTTACTAAAATTCAGAACATGAAGATTTCCAATATCGGCTCATAAACTCGTATACCCGAAATATAGCCTAAACCGATTTTTTCATCAAAATGTCGCGTAACAGGCCCATACATATCCGAGATGCTAAACCAGTGTTGCCCACAAGTTCTATATGGAAGAGTAAACACCAATACATTTAAGGAAAAATTATTTTTATTTAATATTTTTTATTGTAAAAATCAAAACATTTACAAAAACAAAATTCACACTGATAATCGCTGCCGTCAATGTTTACCACCAAAACATGCGAAAGTGTTGTTGCTTTGCTTTTGTGTGTGTGTGCAGTGAAGAATGACAAAAAAATATATAAGACAAGTTGTTTGTGTATTTTTCATTGCTAGTGCTGAGCGCAGTATTTGTGTTTTAAAGAGCACAGCCCTATAACTAAGCGCATTTGCAGAAACATTTGAGTATCAAGCGCATAGGACTGGGCACACCTGATCTAAACCGATTTTTCGCTGAAAATGTTCTTTTTTTGCTTAAAAGCAGTTGTGGTAATATAAGGAAGTTACTAAAATACAGAAAGTGAAAATATCCGATATCGGTCCATATATAGCTGAAATATAGCCTAAACCGATTTTTTCGTGAAAATGACGCGTAACCGAACTTAAACAACTTTGTTTACTTAAAAGCAGTTCTGGTAATATAAGGAAGTTACTAAAATACAGAAAATGAAAATATCCGATATCGGTCCATATATACTCGAGAACCGATTTTTCCATGAACAATTTTTTTTAGCTTAAAAGCAGTTCTGTTTATGAAAGAAGGTTGCTAAAATACAAAAAATTAAAAAATTTTAATATCGGTCCATTTATACCCGAGATATAGCCTAAACCGAAAAAACTTTTTTTACTTAAAAGCAGTTGTAGTAATAAAGGGAGGTTACTAAAATACAGAAATTGAAAATTTCCGATATCGATCCATATATAGCATATTTAGTTCAAATTTGTAATTTGTAATAGGGTGTTTTTTTAAGCCCGATAGAACTTGAAATTGTAAAAAATAACACAAAAAATGAAATTGTAATCAAAATTTTTTTTTATTCGAAAGATCAATACGTGACATTAACATTTGAAAATGATTTCGGGCATATGGGCACCGCGGCTGTTCTTGACGAAGCGCATTCTGGACGTCCAATTTTGGGCCACTTTTTCGAGCACTGCTGGCCGTATTTCACGAACAACACGAACAATGCTGGCCTCCAAGGCGTCAATTGTTGCTGGTTTATCAGCATAAACCAGTGACTTCACGTAGCCCCACAGGAAATAATCGAGAGGTGTCAAATCGCACGACCTTGGAGGCCAATTGACAGGTCCATTTCTCGAAATCAACTTATCGCCAAATTTTGATTTCAGTAAGTCGATGGTTGCGTTCGCCGTATGGCACGTAGCGCCATCCTGTTGAAACCACATCTCCTCCGGATCAATGTCATCCATATTTTCAAACAAAAAATCATTGATCATGGTGCGGTAACGATCTCCATTGACCATAACGCGAGCTCCGGCCTCATTTTTGAAGAAATAAGGTCCGATGATGCCACCAGCATGAAAACCGCACCAAACAGTGCATTTTTCTGGATGTAATGGAGTCTGTAGGGTCTCTTGTGGATTGGTCTCACTCCATATGCGGCAATTTTGCTTATTAACAAACCCGTTAAGCCAAAAATGCGCCTCATCGCTGAACACAATTTTCCGATAAAACAACGGGTCAGTTGCTGACTGATTTTCAAAGTAAATTTGGATAATTTCGTAGCGTTGTTCAAGCGTGACTCTATTCATGATGATTTGTCAGAGTATACTGAAACAAATAAAAAAAATGTTTCATCAAAATTTAATTTTTTGTGTTACTTTTTACAATTTAAAGTTCTATCTAGCTTAAAAAAACACCCTATGCTATATGCTATATATACGAGACTATCGTGAAGGGTACTTTAGATACGGCCCAGCCGAATATACTACACTCTTACTTGTTTTTCCTAAATTTTATTTATTCTTTTATATCAAAACATATATAAATATTTTTTTTAATTGAAATGCAAAGAACACATATTTTTACTTTTAAAAATATAATCGATAGGATATTAAATGGCAACGACTACAACAAAGATGTAGTTAATCATGGCAATACTATATTTATTCTGTAAACATACATTCATCAGACATATGATAAAAATAAATTCTTTGGTATTGGGCGTGATAAAAACTATTGTTGTTTTAAAAACTTGCTTATAAGTGCTGTTATTGTATGTTATATATAAGTGCTATTATTGTATCCAAGTCTTGAAATTGATAGATGATGGTAACAATAGAATCACGGATATGCAAACAAGAACATATTTAAGGGGTAATAATAAACTATACTCTGTGTCTATCAATAATATATAACGTTATGGAGAATACGCTATTGTTGCTATCAAAGTGCTTTTTCTTTGCGTGTACATAATATAGATGCCATAATTCTGATGACATGCCGTGTTCAGTGAAGATACATTTTTCTCTGAGTGTATATATTGTTCCTAAGTTTAAGTTTATGACTTAGAACATATACAATTATGCCTAAATGCGTTTTTTTTAGTTGGCCGTGTTATTAATAAATAATATGGCTTATACTAATTTTGGCAAGCAGTTTTATTAACTATACGAGTATTTATTGTATGTTTTACGGCTTGAAATAATATTTAGAGAAAAAGAAAGAGAAAAAAAGTACTTTTTCTCGTTTAAATAAATTAATTGCTTGCACATAATCCTTTCATAATTAATTTAAAATTAACTACACATGTATGCAATGCATTTAACGGAAAAGCGTTTTTGCTGCAAAAAGCACTTTTATTGCTTTTTGCTCTTTTAAAGCAGATTCAGACAATTTAATTATTGATGTATGAACTTGCATATGTTTGCGTGCGGTTTCTGTGATGTGTTGATGATTGCAATTATCAACGTGTTAGTGCAATTCTGATTATTATTTTTGTTGCGTCTTTCATGCAAACACACAAACAATTATTTTTATGAACAAATGAGCTGAATATTTAAATATAACAAAAGGTTAAAGCTGCCGTAAAGAACCCAACAGGAAACGTGTTAGAGAGATGTCAGTACCAAAATAAAACTTACACATTTTCTTTTTGGGATATTTATGTGTCAAGGCCTTCTTCAAAAGAGTTAAAAAAATACGCCATAAAAAAAGTTTTTGCTCAAAAAGTATCCTAAAAAAGTGTGTTTAAAAAATAAGGGCCATTATTACGAGTAGTATATACAAATAATTAAAATTAGAATTTTATCTTATAGATACATGTTTTTTGGTTATACAAGTTAACTTTAACATGAAATGTTACCGATAACTTAACAGCAGGTTTATTCTTATGGCAAATTTTAAAGTGAACTTTAAGCATTTGAAGCTGCCATATTTTCTGCTGAAAGTATGGTAGCTTTAGTTGTCAAAACGGGAAGAATTTAATTGTGGCTTTATCATTCCAATCATGAACTTTATTGTCAGCGTGTAATGATGGCCATAAAAGGAAGAGTTTGAAAGGAAAAGCCATTTAAAGTGTACATTTAAAAATATATGGTTAAAAATACTTTACTAAAAAAAAACTTTTTTCACCAAAAAAAAAAAAAAAAAATAATTTTTTTTAACAAAAATCTTGTGCAGAAGAAATAAATATTTTTTAAAAACTACCCGTTTTAAAGTACTATGAGTCTGGTGCCATTTTTGTAAAGAAGTACGGACCAATGATTCCACCAGCCCACAAAGCACACCATACAATCAGTTTTTTTTGATACATGTATTTGAGGATTATCATCACTCCAAATACGAAATATTGTTTATTGACGTATCCATTCAAACCAAAAGGGAGCTTTATCGCTAAATACAATGTGCTTATGAAAGGTTCGGGATGAACAGCAATCTTGGGGACATTGCAGAATTTGGGAAACTTTTCTAAGCGCCAGTCTATTCATGTTCAAATGCCAAACCGAACTAAACATACATCACCTAACTGCTCACAAAATGGTTTGTAGTTAAAAAGTGTTGCCAGCTTACTTTTTAAAACCCACAATGTTGGCGGTGCGGTAAGATTTTCCATTGTGGGAGAGAAAAATAAGCATAATACAACGAAAGACGGGGACGGCAATACTTGTCACTGTTAGTTTACATTTTTATTCATTTATTTGTTTTTTTTTATGAAATTTTCTAAGAAATTTACTGTTTGTATTAAGTATTTTGTAATGGCAGTAAATAAAAAAATTATAGCGGTTAAAATAATTCAATATCGTATTATTTGTTCTTGTTTATATTATTATTTTTTTCTAAATTCTTCTAACTAAAGGATAATAACAAACTGTTATCGAAATATTGAAAATAACAATTGTTATACCTTTTTTATACTTTAGCTGGAAGAATTTTGAAAAAATTGGTAATTTGGTAGAAGCCAAGTTTGTTTCATAAGTGGAAATTGAAACCACCACACATACTAACAGGAGATGGTGGGTAAGATCCTTAATGTATATAAAACCGCGTAGACCCGGGTGTCGATTATCACTTACCTTACTGTAACTAGAAGTGATAATTAAGTCTGCAATATGTTTAGAAATTTGATTATATACTTCTTGCTTCACCATCTCCAAACCTAGTTTTTTCATTAGGCTACTTTGCTCACGGGTGCAGTATGCAAGTGTTAGCTTGGGCATATAAAATTGGAGTTGTTTATGAAACATTCGAAGTAATATGAAATGAATTCAATGGAGTCTATGTGTCTAATCCTAACATGAACGATTGGTCCCAAATATCATCTTCTTTGGAAAAAAATCATTGTTTGGGGGCCATAAATGGTAAAAACATCAGTATTACAAATCCTCTTTATACTGGATGTTTTGTAACTTCACGTCTGCATATTATAAAAACAGTCAATTTTCTTAACCTCTTCGATAATTCTTTCGTCATTGCTCATTTTTTTCCGGCTTTACAACTTTATATTTCACGACAAATATTTATATATTTCAAAATCATGTTTTTTGTTTACAATAATGTTGTGAAAATTGCCAATCAAAAATTTATAGAATAAAAAACTCGGCAATGAAAATAAAATAAATTTTAATTTTATGCCGCTCCACCCTGCGATTTTTTGCTTCAAAATCGTATCAAAAACCGCACCGCAAAAATTATTGTTACATTGTGTTCAGACTCTTACTTTACGGAACACTGATTCCACCAAGTCATAAACTGTACCAAAAAGTCAATTTTCTAGATGAAATCTTGTATCAGCATACACTTGAGGACTATCATTTACTCCAAATGCGGCAATTTGGTTTATGGACGCATACACTAAGAAAAAGTGAGACACTACTAGATCAAGACTCGTGTCAAATAAAACAACAATTGACAGGATCAATGGGAGTGATGTAATAATAATTTTTAAAATATCGGAAAGTTATGGGAATATTTCTGAAAAAAGGAAATTGGTTGCCGTGCGAGATGAAGCAGAGAGATGTTGAACGGCGTTTGTTTGCTTCTGAGGCAAAAACGGAAGGGATTTCTGCATCGCATTGTGACTGGGTAAGAACGTTGACTTTTCCTCTTTCCAAAACTGAAGACACCAATGAAAGGAAAATTGAAATAGGAGCTGTTGGCGTTACCAAAGAGCGCGTTTCAGAAATGTTTCGAGATCGAGACTATATCTCGGGTATATGGACCGATATCGGAATTTTTAACTTTTTGTATTTTAGTAAACTTCTTTTATAAATAGAACTGCTTTTAAGCAAAAAATTTTTTTTTTCATGGCAAAATCGGTTTAGGCTATATCTCGGGTAGATATGGACTGATATCGGAAATTTTAATTTTCTGTGTTTATATAACGTCCTTATATTATTAGAAGTACTTTTAAGCAAAACAACTTTTTTTAAGGTCGCTTGCGCGACATTTTCATGGACAAATCGGTTTAGGCTATATCTCGGGTATATATGGACCGATATTGGAGTTTTTAATTTTCTGCATTTAAGTAAACTTCTTTTATAACCAGTACTGCTTTTAAGCTAATTTTTTTTTTATGGAAAAATCGGTTTTGGCTATATCTCGGGTATATATGGATCAATATCGGAAATTTTAATTTTCTGTATTTATATAACGTCTTTACATTACTAGAACTGCTTTTAAGCAAAACAAATTTTTTAAGGATGCTTACGCGATATTTTCATGGAAAATTTGGATTAGGCTATATCTCGGGTGTATATGGACCGATATGGCGCCTTTTAATCACAATGTCAAATAATTGTGTCAAGTTTGAAATAGAACAAACAAAAATCGGCCTCTTTTTTAGAACTTTGGATATAAGGTTTTAGTGAGTTTCAATAGCAAACCCATTAAGCGATGGAGTAGTAGAATGGGGAAAGAAAAGTCTAATGCTTTTCTCAGAAACGGTATTTCAACGGCCGACGGACGAACATCGCTTAATCGATTTTTCTATTAATTCTGGTGCAGATTATATGTGCATATATACTCTATAGGATCGGAAATCGGTATACCCTTAACATTTTTGTGAAGGGTATAAAAAATATTTTCTGTTTTATAGAATGCTCCATTTATAATTTTGACGTTTTGTAATAATTTTCTATGAACCCTCTTTATAAACATTAAGCATTCATTAATTTTGTAATTATAATCAAATGAATACATGAATGACATTTAAGTTATTTCGCAAAATGATTGCTTTGCAAAATGACCTTTTATTTATTGTTGTTTTCATGATCAAAGAAAATTTCATTCATAGACAAAATGCCATATTGGTTTTGTGATAAATGTCAAAGATTAACGAATTTCTTAAATACAATTTAAATATTTCTATGAACTATTTAAAATAAATGGAAAATGCGATTTGATGCGGTCTATTTGTCAAACTAAATGTTTATTAACTTCAATTCAATTTCTTGTTCTATTGACATGAAGACAACATCTTAGAAGGCGTAAATTTGTTTGTGGTATGTCGCCAACATGTTACATTGTGTTGTAACTTTGATGTGTTTTGAAAATTAATTTGACATAAAGTGTGCGTTTTCACTCACTTACTATTCATGTTGGTTAAGTGGTGCCACAATTTACGTGAATAATTAAAAATTATTTTTGTTTGGTAATTTAATTCAAAATTACTTTCCTTGTTCAACTGTTAGCTGTGACACCTTCGTCGTGTATATATCTCTACTTATTTGGTGCTTTAAACCAGATTTCTAGTATCCCACAGACCATTTGTTTGATTTTTTACAACATATTCAAATAACTTCCTGCTTTAACCATCATAATTTATAACAGCAACCAGCAACAAGAAGAGTACAACACTCATAACAACACTTGACATCTATCAAAAAATAAAATTTTTCGTATATTTTTTCAAGAGCAAACGCAAAAGAAGGGGGAAAAATATAGAAAAATTGTTATAAATATAATAAAAATTACACTTAATTTGGAACATGAGTGTTTTTAAAATGAAACATTCAACACACACAAACAACTGTGGGACTGGAGGGTTAAAGGTTAAAGTCTTGAACTAGTTGCAATTCCCCATGAATTAAAATATCACATCCCGTTCAGTAATAGTTAATCACCTCAGCCAATAAGATGTAAATAAATAAAGTTGCTTTCAGCCTCACTATTGCGATCAGCAGCAATATTTTCTGCGGAACGAGCAGTACGAACATGCACTGGTGTTTGCACATGTCATACAGACACGCTTTGCTCAAATTTTTGCACGATTTTTCAGATTGTACGCACAGTTGGACAATAAAATTGAACGAAAAATTCATATGCATTTTGAGTTGAACGCTCTTTTTCATAATAAGCTTGAATAGCTCAAACGCGTTGACCGATTATGTACTTTTCCATGGTTCAAATTGAGTTAGTCTGAAATTGAGAAATGTCATATGAAATGCAGAAAAAA
Source organism: Thecocarcelia acutangulata (assembly GCA_914767995.1). NCBI lineage: Eukaryota > Metazoa > Arthropoda > Insecta > Diptera > Tachinidae > Thecocarcelia > Thecocarcelia acutangulata. Next base: position 18,609,254 of record OU612097.1, read on the forward strand.
AATTGATGTTCACGCGTGGTCCACATTCAGCGTCTATAGTTGGATCAGCCAAGTTTCTACTTAAATGAGAGCTAACTATAGCAATTTCTTTGCTTATCACTATATAAAATAAAAAGCGTTCCATTTCTATATAATTCCTTAAACTGAGTTATTAATAGGTTTTTATAATTTACTTGCCATTTTGAATAGAACAACGCAATTTCTATTAACAACAAAACATAAAATTTTGTTCGCATAATCAAGGTTAGGCTAGGTTTAACAGGCTACCAGCTCACTTGGGTCCAGTTTGGTCTCGTTATGTTGCCTATGTATCTCAATAGATTTACATATCACTGGTTTAAAACTAACCCGAGGATTGGATAAAGGAGTCCAAACCACTTACATCGCATTCTAATACTTCCGTCAAATCATGAAGCATCGGTCTGCTTAGATACAATGCCCGCCTGCGTCCATATGTGGCAATGTCCCGTCACGACCGCCACAGCAGAATGTAACCTCCGTCGGGGCAAGCGCCTAAGGATTCGCATAATCACAACAAACAAATTAAAAGAGAAAGCTAATCAATCAGCTTTAATATTATCTACTAACAAGAATCAAGAGTGAGTGATAAAACTAGAGACTACGCCATGCGCATGACTTCCCCATCAGATGACGCAGTTTAACCTATGCAAGAGTGCGAGTATGTATTTAAAAATCATCTAAAGCTGTGTTTGTGTTATTTCGTGACGTCATTTGACCAACATGTGCATAAGATTTCAGTTTTTTGTGAGAGTTGTCGTAATCATGTATTCTATCATTCTTGGACAAGAACCATAATTTTATGCTCTGTAGCTGTGTATGTACTCGAACAGTTTTGAACCAACACGACTAAAAACGGTTAAAATCAAGCTAAGGCAGGTATTTTTACGTCTTCAAAACCGACGGTTTTTTTCCATATATGAGCAGTTTTACCTGTACGGTTTGGAACGTAAGCTTAAAATTGTCAAAAAAGTACGAAGTGTATGGCGATCTTTACACTGATTTGTGATTTTGCTGTGACGATTTTTTTTGTCTTCATCTAGCAATTTATACATCTATGCAAACAAAGGGATTGAAAAGAGACAAGTGATATTTTTACAACAATTTTTAAAAAGCAGCCTCTCTCATTACTATCATGAGAGTGCGAACTGAGTTTAGCGGCATTTTGAAATGAGTATAAAAAGTGATGAGTTTAAATCACAGTGTAAATGTCGCCATTCTCTAGTTAAAGGTTTTCAAAAATTGACTATAAGTAAAATCATTAAAAACTTCCTTTTGAATTCAAGAAAATGATGCTTCTGATAATGATGATTCGCACTGACCACTACTCGTATAGTGTCACGGTGCTCAGCTCGCCAAAGGGGACAGACAAAAGTCAGAGGATAGTAAACCAGTTTCCGTTTACAAGTGCTTGTAAAAATACAAATTTCTGAGTGTTTAATTTGCCACCACTTTGAGTGCTTGCAATGTATGTATATGAGTGTGTAACTGTAGTGTGTGTCTGCCAGTGCGTGTGAATTGTCTGTATGTGTGTTTGATTGTAGATGCTCAACATGACGCTTTACATACCAAAAAAACTGACACTTAACATGAAAAATCTGTTCAATGTTGTTTTGTTTTGACTTTTAGCTGGGAAACATAATACCAAAAAAAAAAAGGAGAAAAATAACTTTTCTTACGATACCAGGAAGCAAGAGAAGGAAGCGGATACATTTGTTTAATTTTATTTATGAATTTGATGAGGTTTATATGGCAGACAATGTTTGTCTAAATTAACATAAATTTATGGATGGCTTAGACTAGTAACGTTAAGGTTGTAAACATCTATAAAGGCTGGCTATGTTCCATGTTCCATGAAGTAAAACAAGTGTTAAAATCTTATAAATAAACAAACAATTATGTCAACAACAATATGTAGAATATATGTGAATCTTTTAATCGGAGGAGGGGTTATTAATGTTGAAAGGTTTTATAGAAAATAGTTTTAACTAAATATTTAGGCAGAACAATTTAAAAAAAGATTTTTAAGAATTGCTCTATTAAGATAATAATTTCTTAAGAAAAAGAGTTCTTGGATATGAAATGAACTTTTTGAATAAAAGTTTATTTTGCTAAAAAAGTTAAGCAGCAGATCATGATACGTTATGACCCGAGTTCGAATCCCAGTGGAAGCTGATTAGTAGTGTAGCGACTACGAAACAGCTAGTTGTCCCCCAGCTAAAGATTTGATTAGTAATTTTCTTGTCTTCTTCAATCAAAAATTATTGATCACAGCCGATTTGTATTGTAAAAAATCCTTCTTAGACCAAAAATTATTTTAAAAAATTATAAAGTTCAACAAAAAATTCAATAAATTAAATAATTTTTTGTTCAAGCGAAAAGTCTGATGAAATGGGGCTTAAAAACAATTACCTATAAATACCTTCTTTAGAGTAAAGTTTTATTAAAATAAAAATATTACAGAAGCACTTTTGATAAATTTGTTTAGTAAATTTGAAGTTAAATATGTCAGTATCACTTTCATCAAAAACTTTTTTTAATACTCGTAATATATGTTATTGTTCGACTATAGTTTTAGTCAAAATAGTACTTTTTTGCAATAAAATTCTTTTAGGTTTTCAAAGAATTCTTTTTTGAAAAACTACTTCTCTTATTTGCAATAAGGTACGATATAAAGTATATATTATTGTTAAACAGGCTATATCCTGCACAAAAGTATATTCTAAAAAAACTTATGTGGAAAAGAAACACATTGGCTTCAAGAAAATTTTATTAGATAACAGCAACTTTAAGTAAAAAAGTATATTCTTTTGTAAGAGTACTAATGTGAAAAAGGCTTCGCAAAAGCCATCTTATTTCCTAAATTTACAAAGCATGTCATGGCAAAGCACCTGATTGTGAAAAAGTATCTATTCCTGTTGGTAACTTTTTGTGATAGTACTTTTTTGAAAAAGTACCTTTTTTGGAAAAAAAGTTATAAGTAAAATTTCGTTAAAAGAAATTATAGAGAGAACAAAAATTCTGGATTCAAGTATTTTATTTCAGTAACGGTAACTTTATGTAAAAAAGTACTGTGTCTTTGGAAATGTAACTATTGTGAAAAATATAATTTTTGTAAAAAAGTAACTTTTGGTGCAAAAGTACATGACTGTAAAAAAGTATCTTTTTTTGGAACACAATGTTTCTGAAAAAAATATATTTCGAGAAAAAGTACCTTTTGTGAAAGTAACTTTTTTTTAAAAGTACATTTGTGTGAAAAACTGGCTTTTACTAAGAGTACTTTTCAATGAAAAAGTACCTTTTCATGAAAAATACTCTTTGCAGAAAACTCATTGTCGTGTGGAAAAGTATAGAATTGTAAAATAGTACACGTTTGTAAGAAGTTACCTTTTGTCTCTTTCTGGAAACGTAAGTTTTTATTAAAAACTACCTATTTTTATTTAATTTTTTTTATGGAAAAGTACCATTTTGTAAAAATCACTTCTTGTGGAAAACTACCTATGAACAGATATATTTTTGTATAATAGTACCTTTTAGGAAAAAGTAAGTATAATTTTTTGTAAGAAGTATAATTTTGTATAAAAGTACCTTTTCGTGAAAACAATGTTTCTGAAAATGAATAATTTTCCTGAAAAAGTAACTTTTTGTAAAAATAACTTCTTGTTAAAAGTACATATTTATAGAAAAGTACCTATTTTAAAAGTACCTTTTGATGAAAAAAAAATTTGTTTGTGGCGGTAACTTCTTGTTACATATTTGCTAAAAAGTACCTATTTTTTAAATTTTTGATTTGTACATACATATGTACATCGGGCTTTAGTTCAAGCTTTGCTTTCTTAAGTTTTTTCTTAAGAAGGATTTTTTACAATACAAATAAGCTGGAGAATAACTAGCTGTTTCGCAGTCGCTACACTACTCATCAGCAACCACTGGAATATTTAAAAAGTACCTTTTCGTGAAAAAATAACTTGTTGTGAAAGTAACCCATGGGTTGAAAAATCCCGGGCTTAACAAGGAAAACACATTTTTTTGGTTCTAAATTAGCTTTATTCATCAACGTAATCGCCATCAAGAGCAACGTAATCATACCAGCGGCGCTCAAACGTTTCAATGGCACTTTTGTACAACGATTTATCTTTTGCCTCAAAATAGAACTCAGTTTCAGCAATAACCTCTTCTTCATTCGTGCGAAATTTCTTACCGGCGAGCATTATTTTTAGGTCAGCGAACAGCCAGTAGTCGCTGGCAGCCAAATCTGACGAATACGGTTGATGTGGGAGCAATTGGAATTTCAATTCAGTTCAATATTTTTGCCACGGTTCGTTGAAAAAAAATTTTTCTTTGCAATTTCGGCCTTTAATCGCTCCAACAGTGCTATGTAGCAATCACTGTAAATGGTATTTTCATTCTCCAGATAGTCGATGAATATTACACCATGTACATTCCAAAATACCTTTTCAGCCGATTGTTGTGCTTTCGGGCGCTTTGGGCGAGGTTCACCAGCCGCTGTCCACAATGGATGGATCCATGTTCCATCCATTGTCACATATCGATGCAAAAATTCCGGTTTGTTATGTTTAAATATGCCAAATACTGCTCAGAATCATCAACACTTTCTCGTTTTTGGTCAACAGTGAGCAAACGCGGCACCCACTTTGAACAGAGCTTTTTCATAGTAAAATGCTCCTGCAATATAAAGCCAACACAATATTTTGATATCTTTACGATGTCAGCTAACTCACGCAACTTCACTTTTCGATCATTGAAAACGATTTAGTGGATTTTATTTATATTTGATGGTGTTACCGCCCCATTTGAACGTCCACTACATTCTGCATCATCAGGGTCTCTACAACCACGTTTGAAGTCAGCAAACCAACGTTTTATTGTTATTTCTGATGGCGGAGAGTCGCTATAACACTTTTCAAGCCATTGCTTCGTTTGAGCGGTATTTTTTCCCATCAAGAAACTGTGTAAAATTAAATAATTCACAGAGTAATGAATAGAATATCATGAAATTTTAACAGCTATCATTTAAAGGTTAGTATTAACTGAATAAAGTCGACTGCAATAGAATTGGCGCCATCTATGTGTTGGGCCCGGGATTTTACAGCCCATGTATTAGCTTCTAGTTAAAAGTACATATTTGCGAAAAAGTATTTTTTTTTAATACCTTTCGTAAAAAAAAATTTCTTTATGAAAAATACCTATTTGCGGAAATTTGATCTTGTGAAAGTGTAACTTTTTGTGAGAAAGTGAAACAATCTGTGTGTTAAAAGTACCTATTTGTAAAAAGGTACTTTTGTGATAGTACTTTTTTGTGATAGAACCTTTTTGTAAAAAAACCTTGTTTTGAAAAAGGCTAACTCTGGTAGTAACACGGTTTTGGTTAAAATCACTTTTTTGTTAAAATGCACTTTATTGCCAAAAAAAACCCTTCTTTTTGTGAAAAATTGTATAGAGGGGGGCCGGCTAGGTTCTTTACCCTTTTTGTGTGAAAAGATATTTTTGTTGTCTTTGAATTGTCGTGAAAAATTAACTTTTTGCTAAAAACTCGCTTTTTGTTATTATAAAAAGCCCGTTTTATGGAAAATTACCCTTTTGGCGAAAAATACTCTTTTAAGGTAAAATAACTTTTTGTGAAAAAATGGATTTTTGTAAAAAAAACAATCAGAAACAAGTAGAAACGAGTATTTTATGGAAAAAGTACCTTTTGGTATATGTAACTTTTTGTAATAAAAAAAACCAATTTTCGTGGAAAAGTACTTTTCGGAAGAACGAAGCCTCTTTGTGCAAAGAGTCTATTAGCAAAAACATTGTTTTTTATTAAAGATACATTTGAATCAAAAGTACTTTTTCTTAACGGGAAATCTCTTTGTAAAAATATAATTTAATGAGAAGTACATTTTTGGCAAAAACTTATCTTCTGAAAGTACTTAATGAGTAAACAAAAAAATCTTTCCAGAAAATTAAAATTTCCTTTCGCACTTATTTATTGCATTCAATATCAATCCTTATGGCTGGAAATTAAAATGTCATGATATTCAATACCATCATAATAGGTTTTCTTGTTTTTTGTTATTTTAATTACAGCCCAAGGATACTTTATTTAATATGAAATCTCACTTTCAAGCAGCCTTGAAAGACTTCAAGGGAACGGATATAATATTTATATGTACTATCAGTACAAAAAAATAAAAATAATAATTATAAAATGCAGGTTTTTGCAATAAATTTTTATTACGTCAGTTAAATTTTCTCGCAAACAAATTAAGAAAAAATAAATAAAATTTTATTTTGTATGTAATGCAATAGTAAAAGTCATCTGTTGTTAAATTGTTGATATCAAAAGGCAAATGTTAACCACTTGCCACAGCAGGGCCTTAACTCAGGCTTAAATTTTCAACAAACGAATTAAAGATACTCGAAATTTGTACAATAATAGCTCCGTTCACCACCTTGTGCATTGGGGATGGCAAAGTTATACAATTGCAAACATTTGCTACCGTTTGTGACTGACTATTTCGGATAACCGACCTTGTTTTTCGATTGCCAGCTGTTTATTGGCATTTTAGAGTTGTATGGTTTTTAACAAAATAGTTCTGGCAGAAACATTTTTAAAGTTAAAATTAAACAAAAATATTTTTAAATATTAATTTATTAATATTCTATAGAACTTTATAATTTTTGAATTAGGTTTTTGGTTTTTGTACTCGTACATTTTTACACTTTACATTTTCCTTTCTTAGGTTTTCTTAAGCAGGATTTTTTTACTATACAAATTTGCTCTGATCAATAATTTTTGATTGAAGAAGACCAGCAAAATATTCAAACTTTTTTATAACCTTCACAAAAATGTAAACGGTATATATAAATTAGTGATTCCCTTTGTAATTTCTACTATTTTCATTTGTGATAATTATTCTGAAACAGAATTAATAGAAATGTTGATTAAGCGATGTCCGTCTGTCCGTCTTTCAGTCGTTTAATATCGTGTCTGAGATTTAGAAACTTTCTTCAGCATTCTGTTACCCCGATTCAGTAAAATCAGTTCACATATAGCTGATTTGTTAAGCATGGCGGCAAGGCCATGATCCCCCCGATTCCCGATTTTGATCCTTATACAACAGTATATCGGAGATATAGCATAAGCCTATTTTTAATGAAAATTTAGGCTTATGCTTAATTTTTTTTTTATTTAAAATCAGGTAATTAAAGGAGATTACTTAAAAACAGGAAATGAAAATTTTCAATATCGGTCCATATATACCCGAGATTTTTTTTTTTTTTTGTTAGCATTTTTTATTTATTGAATCTTCATAATGAACTAACAATAAGTATTCAAATCTTAATACTAAATTTAAAATTAAAAAATGTGATTCTTAAGTCCGGCCAATGCTAGACAAAAAGTTTTATTACGCGGGAGCTATAAAACTTTTGATGTAACCAAAACCGATTTGTCATGAGTAAGTCGCGTAAGCGAACTTAAACAACTTTTTTGTGCTTGAAAGCTCTTCTGGTAATATAAGGAAGTTATTCAAATATAGAAAATGAAAAATTCCGATATCGGTCCATATATTCGTATACCCGAGATAAAGCCTAAACAGATTTTTTCATAATAATGTCGCATAAGCGAACTTAAACAACTTTTTCTGCTTAAAATTATTTATGGTAACAAAAGGAGGTTACCAAATAGAGAAAATTAAAATTTCCGATATCGGTACATACATATATATCCGAGATATATCATAAACCGATTTTTCCATGATTTTTTTTTTCTTTTGCTTAAAAGCAGTTCGCGTTATAAAAGAAGGTTACTAAAATACAGAAAATTAAAATTTCCGATATCGGTCCATATCTACCGGAGATATAGCCAAAACCGATTTTTATGAACATGTCGCGTAAGCGAAATTAAACAAATTTTTTTGCTTCAAAGCAGTTTTGGTAAAATACGGAGGTTACCAAAAAGAGAAAATTAAAATTTTCCATTATCGGTCCATAAGTACCCGAGATATAGTCTAAACCGATTTTTCCGTAATAATTTTTTTTTACTTAAAATCAGGTTACTAAAATACAGAAAATGAAAATTTCCGATACCCGAGATATAGCATTAACCGATTTTAACATGAAAATTTTTTTTTGCTTAAAAGCAGTTCTTGTAATGATAGAAGGTTACTAAAATATAGAAAACGAAAATTTCGATATCGGTCCGTATATAACCGAGATATAGCCTAAACCGATTTTTCCATGAAAATTTCCATGAAAGATTAGTTTTTTGGAATGGTGATTACAAGTTAAAAATATTTTTTCCCCAATATCGGTCCATATATATTCGAGCATATTTAGGTCAAAACTGTATTATATATTGTATATACATGTATGGGAAGGGTATTTTAGATTCGGCCCAGCCGAATATATTACACTCCTACTTTTTATTTTAGCTGTGAGGACAACTAGTTGTTTCGTATCAACCACACTGCTCATCAGCACCCATTTTCGGATTTGAACTCATTCATGACGCATCATGAACGGCTACCTTAACGACTCAGCTATCGAGCCATTGAATTATTCACGATGCGTCGGGCATATTCTTACCATATGTGATTTATGTTTTGGGTCATTTTCTTTATAAAAATTTGATTTAAAATTTGTTCCAAATTTCTTCACACTACTTTTGAAATGGGTTCGCAATATGTTCAAATATTCCCCCCTATTCTAAGAGGCATCATCGTCGTCACATCAAGACGATATTAAAAAACACTCGGTTACACATTTGCCTTCGACAGCTATTATGTATTCTTTGATAGGCCTTCGGTATTTCCTAGACCTAAGCGATAGATAGAAGCTGTCGACAATATTCAATTGTTTTTGGCAATAAATAAATGAAAAATAAATGAAAAAAATTTTGTGTCGACTTCTTGTGACGACAATGACGCCTTATGGAATATGGAGGATTGATATCCGGCCATTGTTAAGGCTGTAAAAGCAATGCCACCAACTTCTTTCTAATAGGCACTTTTTCAAATTTTACGCTTGGGATGAAGTTTTGCTGCTGCAAAGATACTAAAGGCCTACGCCACATCCTAGACGATCTATTGTTAAAGTACAAAGTTATCTTTGCTTCATAACCAAAAGACAAAAAAATTTTTTCCCTGATATCGGTCCATATATGTATATCCGAGCATATTTAGTTTAAATTTGTAATATATACTATATATTTACGTGACTATCGTGAAGGCTATTTTAGATTCGGAACAGCCGAATATACCCCACTCTTACTTGTTTACATTGTTAGTGCTATTTCATGCTTGTGTTTTTGCTTCTTAAATAAACTGTTCGAGTATGTTTGTCTTGCGATCGTTATGCCCTTAAAATATTGACATGCATGGACATGCTAATTCCGATATTTGGCTTTAAACTAGCGATGCCCATCCATTGTATTAAAGTGGTAAACAAAAGCAAACACAATTTTACGCTCATTAGTTTAGTCGCCAATGAGACAGCGACGAATGAACATGCTCACGGGTATATGAATTTATTCCTTGTTTTTTCGCTGTATTTTCCGTATTTTTTACTTTTTGTGATACAAAATTTATCAAAAATACTAAAAACATAAATTCATATATCTATTCTTTATTTTTACTTTAATTTTATTTAAATTGTAAGTAAAACGTTTTTTTTTGGTTTGCGTATTTTTTCTCCCAGTGCAAATTTATTTACACTCAGAGCGTAACTATGGATTTCTCTTTGGGCATCACTACTTTAAACGTTTCCAGAAAATATTAGATTATACTAAAGAAAAGAGTATTTTATATCTTAATTTATGCTATTTTGTAATTATTGGCCGCAAACCTTCTAGTGAGTTTGTGCAAAATGTGTTTGTTTTGTCAAATACACATTTATCAAAACATAAACCTTTAGAAACCACTTCTAAGCGAAGCTTGTCCACAAATCAACTTTTACTTAAGACTTTGCTAAAATTAAAACCAAAATTTTGAATTTAAAAAAATTGTTCCGAAAAACAATATTCGCATAAATTAATATACATATAATAAAATACTAATTTATGAAATAAAGAGTCCTGTCTAGTAAATGCCTCATAGTACAAGCAGATATTTGCCTCATGGCCATATCAACCTTAATAATTGAACACGAAAATGTTTAATTGTGAAATGTTCCGATAACTGAGTATGTGTTTAATTTTAAATCATGTGAAAACTCGAACCATTTTGAAATCATTCCATAAATGAAGGCAATTAAATAATGTTTACTTTTGATGTCGATTTCAGTATGAAAATGTTATCATTTAAAATGATGTGTGTATATGTGTCAATTAATTTATGTGTCGGTTTCTCTTTGTATACGAGCAGGACTACATACAGATGAGGCAATATGGTTTATATTTAAATAATTGTTGGTTTATATGTACGTGTACATACATATGTATGTGTGCGTGAACAATTTATTGTTATGGTAATTATTAAATTTAATGCAATGATAATACTTCAGGCTGTAAAATATTAAAAATAATACTTTCTTTTAACTTGTGTAAACTTTTGGAAGGAAAATTTAAGAAATTTCATACAAATAAAAACAGCTTGAAATTGGCTTTAAAAAGTTGGAGCTGACGATAAGAATTGCCATTACGGCAATTCCTTGCATATTCAAAAGTCTTGTGCAATACAAGGCAACATATCGCTTCGTTATTGCAAAATAGTCATATCTCAAAAAATGAGATTTTCGAGTTAACAATGCAGAATTATACTATTTTATATATTATGCCAAAAATTTCTTTAAATTACTTTTAGACTGTTTCCTTTAAAAGATATTTTACAAAAAATTTTTCCTAAGACTTATAAGGAAACTAAAAACTTGAAATGTGTTTTTCTCGAAACAAGCGTTTTTTTTAGTTATGACTATGTTGCAATAAAGGAGCAATATGTTTTAATAAAATGTTTTCAAATTTAAGTCCTTTTTTCTACGAAATGTTTTGGTAAAGCACTATTATTGCAAAACTGGAACTTCGCCCAAATCCACATACTTAATTTTGGCGGCCACTCGCGGTTGAGAAGAAGGGATACCCTTGCCACCATCAGAACGTTAACTAGGTAATTCTACCGATATTATTCCCGCAAAATAAAACTTTTTTGTATAGCAGTGCCTGGACTTCAATAACTTTTATATTTAGTATTAAGATTTGAGTACTTATTGTTAGTTCATATTTTGAAGATTCAATAAATAAATGAATGAAAAAAAAAAAATTAATGCAAAATAGTTTTATTAAAATATTTTTATTCCATCTAGTTAGCAGGAGTGGATTTTTTTATATCTTAGCCCAGTACTCAGGGGATGACTCTCACATATACAGTGCATTGTACCAGAACTAGGAAAATAAGTTATGAGGTGGGGGAAAAGAGGGAGTAGTGTTGGTGAACATTCGACTTGAACTTTCCAACGCTATAACAGACAGGAAACACTTCTGCAGGCAATTTATTCGACAGGCGAAACTTACGGATGAAAAACAATTTTTCTCTGTACTGCGTAGTATGATTCCCCGGGCAATCAACCACTAATGGATGAGCTATGAACGATGCACGTGTGTTACGTATAAATGTGTGAGTTTCGGGAACAAGATCCCTAATCTCGTCAGAGCAAAATGCATTGTATTAATGATTGAACTGAGTAACGCACCCTACACTGCATCGGTGCTCCAGCTTCTTCGCCGATAAGCTTCTTCGCTGTCTCCTGCACACGGTCGAGTAACCCCAAATCAGACCTTGACGCACTGGTCCAAACATGAGAGTTGTATTTCATTTTCGATCGGATATTGGTGGTTTAAATAGTAAGGAGATCGGATGAAGTGGAGTACACTGTTTCAAAAAGCCAAGTCACTTGAATGCTTCTTTAGAGATATGAAAAATTTTAGGATTTCAGCATATATCACACTGTATCTTCATTCCCAGAACATCAAGAGCACCGATTCCTCAATATTTGCATGAGTACAGATGAAGCAGCATTTGCGGTCGTTTGCTTGTGTGTTAATAAACCGCATTGGGTCTTACGAGCGCTAAAGGCGACCTTGTTTTTACGACCCCATTTGGAGACTAATAGAATATCACTATTCAGTGAATCATTCCTATTTAGCCTCTTTTTTTTATCTTGGACCAGTACTTAGGGGATAACTCCTACATATGCAGTGCATTGTACTGGAACTGGGAAAACAAGTTATGTTTGTCGAGGTTTAACTTTAACAATAATAACATGAAAGACCAAAGGAAACTCTATTACAGCATTTAAAATGTTGGAATTAAATTAGTTAAAACTGATCAGTGCCCAGTGTATTTACCTTCGACACTGCTCAGATTATCAAAATTTAGTCCAACACCTTCCGCACTACAAGGTAATGAAATGCATTGAAAATAAATTAATAAATTAATAAATCTTGGCAGCGACCTCTGATAGGCTAGGCCTATAACCGAAAGAGTACGAGGGGCAAATGCTGCTGTTATCCGCGAAAGAGTAAATAGGGTTGGAAATTTGATAGAGACGGTCGTTGAGGAAAGTAAGAAATAGGGTAGGAGAAAGAACGCAGCCTTACGGTAGCCCTGAATTAATCTTGAACTTGTTTGATGAGACCCCATCTATAACAACTCGTATAGTGCGGTCTCTGAGAAAGATCGAGAAAAGTCATCACCGAATTTTTTTTCGCTATAGTCTGTATGTTCTTTATACGTTCGCTATTAATTTCTTTTCAATTTAGTTCATTACCTTGCACTGTGGGAGCTGGTGGACCAATGCTGAGCAATGCCAAAGGTACATAAGTATATACCAGAGAACAGCTTTGAGCGATTAAAAAAAAGTCACACTTACTCAACTGCATGAAAAACATTACATTTCTTTCAAATATGATTTGGTTCAGCCGCACAAATGCGCTGTTAATTTTTAATCCGTATCACAATCAGAAACATCTTCGCTAAGCGAGTGTGATCATCGTTAAGGTTCGTGATTTAATATCGGGTTATATTTTAAGGGCTGATGTTGCAGGCGAACACAGCTGCCGTTTTTGGTAATTTTAGCCAAAATTGGTAATATTTTTCTTCAATGTGGAGATGCAAATATATTTTTCATTATGGTTGATATTTTCTTTCATAAATCTTTCGCTTAGATTGCGAACGCAAGCACGCTGTGAAGATTGGTAAACTGGCTGTTAGTCTCAGGTATCAGTGTTGTCAACTCGCTGTATTTTGCTGCGGTTGGGTGCTTTTCGAAAACTTTTAAGCGAAAATTTTGTAGTGGATTCAAGGCCTTTTTAAATTTCCTTGTCATATTCAACACAACTTTTAGAGTATATCTGTTTGATTACCGGTTTATACAAGTAAACAAAATTTTTACATATCATTTTAAAATTCTCTTTGGCAACTCTGCATTTTCAAAGTTGCTCTATATACTCTCTTTGCCAACTCTGTATTTTGAAAGTTGAGTACTCGTATAACAGAGATGTTAAAAGTGACTTTTGTGACTGGAAGAGAATTGCATTAAAGAGACATCAATGTTGATCAGTGTGTAAGAATTTTTAAACTTTTTTCTGCAAACAAACGCAAAAATAATACGTTTTAGGTGGAATTTGCTCATAAACCTTTGTATAAAATAGCTTTTATTTTATAATGAACCTAAATTTGTTATCTTAGCAGCCATGCGAGAATTGTATATTGGTTTTCACTGATATGTGAAAAAAAAAGTTTTGTTTAGTGTTTACGAATAAAAGCACATAGAGCGGAGAGTAAAAATGCGTGGAGTTTTTGTGTCCATTAGTTATCTTTTTTACGGCTCGATTCATCTCTGTGCACTTTGTGGCCATTACGTCTTATCACGGTTGCCAATTTAACGCCTATCACGCAAGGCTTAGAGCTTTTCAGTACCTTTAAATCCGCATTTTTTGCCTCAGCGGCTTGAAAAAATTTATGCAGATCATACGGCTTTGACTTATACCAGTTCAAGTTCAGCTTCACAAGGCTTTCGGTGTTTTTCATGTGGCAAATGCTGCTGTGAAGTCGTGCTGCTGTAATGTCGTTAAAATAATCGTGTGCATTTAAACACATGTATTTTATTTTTGACAGATTGCTGCTTGCTGTTGTCTATGTGTTTAAAGCTTATGTTTATTAACATTTTAACATATTACTTTGCAGTAGAAGTTTTCGCTGGGTAGTTGTATAGCAGCTACCTCTTTAAGATAAAAAAAAGTATTTCAGTTTTTAAAACAGTCTTTTCCAAAACTACTTACTCCTTAAATTGTACTGACAGCCAGTTTTATTCCTTTTAAAATCCTTATTCTTGTGTTATCTGGTTACGTTGTCAACCTTTTAGAAATCGTGTGGCAAAATACGATTTATGTACCATATTTTCCTAATATTTTATTAATGCAATATGTATTTTGTTTTCAACAATATATCATGAAATAAAATATTCTTCATATTGCCTCTAAGCTGCCAATGATTTTTTTTTTCATTTTTATTAAGTTGCTGTGGTAACAAAACCTTTTGCTCGTTCTCGCTCTGGCAGCTGGATTTGCTTCCTGCACATATTTGCTGCATACGAACAAAACACATGTTGTTAACAATATATTTTGCAAGTGGCTTTGGGGTATTAGACATGATTTAAACATGAGTACTTTTAGTTTGCTTTTGATTAAAAAAGAAATCACTAACAATCAGGACTTAACCGAATAAAAATAAATAATTCTCTAGATACTTTTTTTTTTGTTTGTTTTTGTTTTGCATAAATATTTTATGCAAGCAATTGACTTTTGATTATTTTTCTGCTGTTTTAGATTTGAATATTTTTTTTTTTTTTTTTTTGGAGAGTTGCTGATGTATATGAAAAATTGTTTTAAATTATTTTTACAAACACCTGTGTGACTTCATTTGAATTTCTAAATATAATTTATTTAATATTTTTTACTTAAGTTTAGTAGTTTATTATATTAAATTATGGCATAATTTAACAACCATATTTTGAATTATTTTAATTTTTTGTCACTTAATTTGCATATTTTGCAAATTATTGGCAAATAAATTTTAATCATATGAACATCAAAAGTAATTCATATTCAAATTAAGTTTTTTTTTGTAGAGGGGGAAAATAATTAACGACTTTAAAGCCTTAGCACGGATTAAAAGGATGGGAAATTTTGAAAATTTATTAATTACAGTTAATCAGTGATAAGTATAAAGTATACAAAAGGCAGCTTTGTTTTTTACCTTGGACCAGTACTTAGGAGATGACTCCTACGTATGCTGTGCTTTGTGCCAGAGCTAGGAAAATAGGATATAAAAAGGCAGAAAGAAAGAGTAGTATTTGTGAACATTTGACTTGAAATGTCTTACGTTATAACAGACAGGAAACACATCTGCAGGTAATTTACTCCACAGATGAAGCGTACGGCTACAAAAAGGAATTCTCTCTGTAATGCGTAGTACGATTCCCCGGACAATCGACCACAAAAGGATGATGCAACGCGATGGACGCATGCTACGTAAAAATGTACGAGCTTCGGGAACAAGATCCCTGATCTCGTCAGAGCAAAATCCATTATAGTAACGATTGAACAGAGTAACGCACCCCGCACTGCGTCGATGCTGTAAAGAGTCAATAGAGTTGGATACCATACTGTCACCGATAACGACCTCAAAGTTGGCTAATTATTAAAACATAGGAAATTATTTATAAAAAAGATCAATAAACTGGGATTTATAGAAATTGAAGTTTATAAATTTTAAATAGAATTTTTTAAATTTTCTGAATTTCATTTAGAATTTTCTCAATTTCAATGAAAAGTCGTGAAATTTCGTCCATAATCTTTCTACTCTTGATATGGTTTTGAAAAACCTAAAATATTAAAGCTCTTAACCAAGTCGGTTATTTAAAAACAATGTATTTATTTAGGTACGCAAAGTATTTATTTCTTTACACCAGAAATGAGCTTCATCATAGAATGAAGTTTTAAATGGAAATTCAATATCAGTTGACGAAAAGAAAAAACTATAAACATAAAATCAAATGCGAAATTCTTTAAACTCTTACTTCCATTCTTATTGCCAATCATAACATACATTTTCATTAATATTATGTATGCGTGTAACCGAAAAGGTGGAAACAGGCTAAAGTATTTCCAATGCCGAAATCTTCTGGCGAATATGCTCGTAGGCCAATCGCAATTCTACCTTTCTTATCAAAAGCCTTTGAGAAACTACTCCACGGGCAGATAACAAACTATCTGAATGACAATAATCTGCTTTCCAGCAAACAATCTAGTTTTTGTGCAAAGCAAAGTTGTGTCACTGCTCTAATTGCTGTCGCCGAGGACGTCAGAAAGGAAATTGATAATTGGCATATAACATTGTTAGTATTATTAGTCCATTCAAAGGCCTTTGACACAGTAGACCACATTGTATTGAAACAAAAGCTTGAAAGATTTTCTCTAACGTCTACCAATCTGATAAACTCATAACTACAAGTACATGGAAAAGAACAGTAAGTCGAGATAAGCCCAACATCAATATCAAACTTTCTCCCTTTGGTCAGAGGCGTATCCCAAGGCTCTATTCTTGGGCCACTTCTTTTTTAAATTTATGCCAACGATTTACCAGACCAACTAAAACACAGCCGATTTATAATGTATGCGGATGACGTCCAATTGTATATAAGCGATACACATGGTAACTTTGCAGAAAAATTACTCGTAAATGAGGATTTAAGAAGAGTTTCTCGTTGGGCTTCTGTAAATGGTCTAAGTTTGAACCCTAGAAAATCTAAATGTATTCTTACAAACATAAAAGATCGCATAGAACAGCTGAAACGCCCAACATCTATGTCAACAATCAGCGAATAGAAATTGTATAGAAGGCTCAAAACTTAGGAGCTATATTCAACAATATGATCAGATGGTCCGACCATATAAAAAATATTTGTGGAAAGACGTTTTCAATTTTACGCACTTTGTGGCCTACAACACATTGTACGCCATATAAAATAAGATTATTGCTCGCAAAACTGTGCCATATACCGACTTTAATATAAGCATGTGAAATTTTTTCCAAACAGTGATGCCAGGAGCAAAGCAAAACTTGACGTGGCATTCAATAATATAACGAGGTATGTTTTTGGGATTAAAAGGCACAGAAGCTATTTACATATAAGCCCTTACTCAAAGAGAATCTATGGAGTCAACCTTTTGAAAATAATAGCGTTGATACTTTTGCACAAAATAATAACCACTCGTGAACCAAACTACCTATTTAGCCAACTCAGTTTCTGTCGTTCCGCAAGAACAAAAAACATTTTACAAATAAGGCATAATTCATTAATTTCAAACTGGCAATTCTTCGTAACAGCAATAAGTCTGTGGGATATTATACCCCCAATATTAGGGAAACCCTACTTTTTAAAAAAAGAAACTATTTCAATATTTTTCGTTAATCTCAATAAACAGTCAATTTAATTATATAACGTTGACAAAATAGTAATATTGTTGCCTACCTTCAACTTTATTTATACATTTTTATTTTTTTTATTTTATAAATATTTTAATTTATTTTATTCTTTTTCCGTCCTCCTCTCCTAGCGGAAGTCCATCCATCTTAAAATGACAAAGAAAATTAAGCAAAAAGCCACTATCAGATTTTAAATAAGTTGCCAAATAAAACATTATTGCCAACTCAAACTTAAATTCCTTTGAAAAAACACCAACCACATTTGGAGCTACAGACTGCAGACAAGTTTTCATTTATGCACTATTGCATTTTTCGACAAAAAATTGAATAGACTAATTTAAATCTTTAATCAGAGCTGCTGATCTTATGCTTACTTATATTAAACTGTATATAAAACGTAATTATTTTTTTTTCAAGCAAACAAAAAAAAAAAAAAAACAAAGACAGAAACAAGACTTGTTGACGCTTTCAACTTAAATTCAGGAAAGGCTTATAAAATCCGTTTTTTAGTACAACTAACTACGGCATTAATGCAAAAACAAGACGGAAAACAGTGTGTGCGCTTTCCGAGGTCATATATAATCATACAAATTTTGGCTACTTTGGGTTGAAAATATATTATATTAAAACTTGCCTTTCGGTAAACAGTTCTTTTATGAGCTAACCCTCAAAAGTAGTCTTTGCTTAAAGTAATTGTTATATGCACCCTAAAAGTGTGCTTTAAATTTTTTACTTCTAGCCTTTGTTTAGAGCTTTTATAAATAATATATATATAAATTTGTATTTTGTTTCTGTTAGAAAACACCCAAAAGCATACTTTTTGCAATGAAACTTTTTGTATCTGTATGATCTTTTCACTTTTCATAACCCCTGCAAGTATGCTTTAATTTTATTTATACGTAGTATTTCTTGTTCCTTTTGACTTTGTCTGAATACTTGCTTACACTTTACTTATGTGATATTTTATACAGAAAATTTATTTATTAAATAAAAATAAGTAAGTAAATTTTAAAAAGTTATTGCTGTTGTAGCAATTTCAAGCACAGAGAAAACTTTTCCACTTAATTTAACCTATATTCCTGTCCTAGCAAGACATTGAAAGGGAAAGAGTAGATTTGCTTTGCAGGGGTGGAGTTAGTTATGAAAAGGTTTTTGTTTACAACAATATCTCTTAATTTTAACAATTTCTACAGTTTCTATTAACATGTAAGCTTAAGTATTTTCATAATGACTTTATAATATTCTTAAAAAAAACTTGAAGCAGTTTCAGAGTTTGACACATTTTAAAAGTATAAATTGTAATTTAAATTTCTTAAAGAACAATTTATGGTTTACAACCTGAAAATAAAGATTCTTTGGGTTCTTGCAGTGAATATTGCAGCCATGTTCTGACATTTGGAAAACTTAAAATAAACATTGATTTGTCAAAGGAATGCAATATTTAGTTAAGAAAATAAAAAATTCGAGTTTCGAAGCACTTGAAAAGTATTCCAAGTACTCTTGGTACCAATTATTTTGAGTGAAACTGTATTCATGTAAAAGATTGAGAGATTAGGTTATGTTGTGTTAAGCAGACTGCCTGCTATTGAAAAATCTGGGCCACTTAGCTTCAATTTGGTCAGTTCAGTTTCGAACCAACCTGAGAATCGAATGAGAGAATCCAATCCTCTTATAATGCATTCCAATATCTTTGCCAGATCACGCAATACCAGTTTGCCCAGATACAATGCCTGTATGTAAGAATGAGCTGTAAAAAACAGAGGAATTATTCAGCACTTTCTTCCTCCTCTATGTGTGTGAAGTTAGCTCCGTCATCAAATCACATAACAAAGAAATATAACAAAGGATTCGATGGGAAATATTCTAAAACTCAGGGAATGATCTCTGCATATGCGCTGCATTGTACTAGAACTAGGAAAATAATTTGTGAATAGGAGGAGAGGTTGTGGAGATTTGACTGGAACTTTCCAACGTTATAGCAGACAGAAAACACGTCAACAGGCAACTTGTTTCACGAACGAAGCGTACGGCAGAAAAACGCATTCTCTATGTAATGCGTTAAAGGATTCGGGAATAAGATCCCAAACCTCGTCAGAGCAAAATTCGTTATAGAAAAAATAAAACAGAGTAGCGCACCATGTTCTCTGGCGAAGCTCCAGTGAGCTAATATAGTTGATTACTCTACTGTACCCGATAAGCCTCTTCGCTCTATCTCGCACACACGATCAAGTAACATCAAAATAGACTTTGAGGCGCCATCCCAAGCATGTGAGAGGTATCCCTACCAGTCCAATGCAGTCTCCGAAAGAAAAAAAAAAGATAGACAACGACAGAGGAAATTTTCAACACTCTCTTCCTCATCTTCATCGCCCCAACTTTTACAGAATTCATTAAATAAAGTTTTTATCCCCACAACTTCTACAGAAATCATTAAATAGAAAAATTAGTCTCTTCTCATGAGCCTCTATACCTTTAAGTCGCATCACAACCCCCAATATAGTAAAATAGGGTCAGGCACTTTGGGATAAGAGAGCTCCTATTATTATAAATAGCCCACGTCAGCTCGATGGTGTTCAAAAATTTTCAGCGGGATCCCTATTTGTCCTATGCAGTCACTGAAAGTTGATGTTTTACCTGACATTTTTAGCTTTTCAGCGAAATCCCTACCTTCCGATTCATATCCCCACGCTGTAACTGGACTACAGTCTTTGCCAGTTCCTGCGCTACAATAGTAACAGATACTTCACTAAGTACCCAGAGGAGCTGTAGGCTCGAATCTCTCGCTATCTCATTAAGACAATACCAACATTTACAAACTAACCTGAAAGTCGTATAGACCTCCACTAGTGCATTCCACGTAGCTTTACTATCAGTACAAATTCTGATTTTCTCCCGGTATAACCTGTATAATTGTGATTTCTCCCTGTATAACGCCGCTATCATTGTGCAGTCTAAAGTTAATACTCCTGTAGTATAGGAGACTAACGAAACCCCTACCTATTGCCAAGTACGTTTGGGATCCATCTGCAAAAATCTCAAACATTTCCTCTCAACGATCTACACCCATGCCGTTATGTAGAGCTAGTGCGCAGGAATGAATATTCCCCGGAAAATTCACTATTTTCCCATCATTTGAAAATTATTATTTGCTGCCTTCTTTCACACCCTGCTTGCCTTTAGCAGAATTCACGGCTATTTCTTACACTACGACATCAGCCGACACTTAGTTCAGCATTGCGAATAAATCCCTTAAACCTTTCAGTTCCCTAGAAGGTCAAATATTTTTTCTATAATTAAAACAGCTGTCGCCTTTTTTCATCCCCTATGTACTATGGGTTAAATGAATGGATTTTGAGGTAAGAAATCACAGGAAGCAGCTAGAGCAGACTTGCTCAGGCCTATGCGCTTGATGCTCAATTGTTTTTGTAAAAACGCTTAGCTACACAAACAACTTCGTCGTATATATTTTTTTGTCGTTTTTCACGGCACGCACACAAGAACAAAGCAACAACACTTTCGCATGTTTTGCTGGTAAACATTGACGACAGCGATTATCAGTTTGAATTTTGTTTTGTAAACTGTTTTGCTTTTTACAACAAAAAAATATTAAACTTATATAAATTTATTGGTGTTTACTCTTCCATATAGCAGTTTTGGGCATCACTGAGCTAGAGCTTCAAAATTTAGTACAGGTGACTACGATGGGTAACTTTCTCTTTGATAAAAATAAATACAAAAAAGTCGATCCACCCTAACCACGCCCACTTCTAGCAACTATATTGTTTACCAAGTTACAATTATTATAATGACCACTTGCATTGATCGGAAAGGTAAGCTTAGCGGTGGTAGAGTTAATAGAGAACACGGCCCTTAGCTAACTGAACATTCTGCTAGACATTTATTTTCTAATCAAATTATTAACATAAGACCATAAAATTAAATAAGTCTTCTTTTGATAGGGATCGGCTTACAAATTAATTTGTGCTTCCAATGCCCATATGATCCATACGGCTACGAACTTATGGCAAAAGTTGTGACATGTGTGAGTCTAGCAAGCCACACAGCGGCGTTGATGGATCGTGAATAATTTATCGTATGTAGTAGGTCTACGAGTATCATTAGATAAGGCTGACAAGGCAGATACTGATGAAAAACTATTCCGCATTCTGTCGTCTTATTTCACACCACGTTTGCCTTTAGCCTGATCGCCGAATTTGCTGACATTTGCTAGCCCACAAGATCAGCCTACAGACAGTTCAGTATTGTAAAAATTGCTTTCGATGGTGTGGTGCAAAAAGTACCAGTCATTAGAATCAAAGGGCATTTCATCATGGGTTTAGAAGCAGTCTAATATGTATGTGTGTATACAACATGAAACCAAATTGCACCGTAATAGGTAGAACATATATATATATATATATATATATATATATATATATATATATATATATATATATATATATATATATATATATATATATATATATATAAATATATATATATATATATAGGCACATATGTTTCTTTGTTTTGTCTCTTTTCACTATTAGTTTCATATAAAACCAAATTGCACCGGAATAGGTAGCAATCTGTGTACAAGTGTTTCTTTCTTTTATCGTTTTCCGTGTTTTTATATATATATATATGTTCATTATTAATATCTTCTCTCTGAATGTACTTCATTACCTTGTAGTGTGGAAAGTGCTGGAGTAAATTTTGTTAGTCTGAGCAGTGTCGAAGGTATATACACTGGGCACTGATCAGTTCTAACTAATTTAATCCCACATTTTAAATGCTGTAATAGAGTTTGTTTTAGTCTTTCGTGTTATTAGTGTTATAGTTAAACCTCCACCGCCTCCTCATAGCCAATTTTCCTAGCTCCAGTACAATGCACTGCATATGTAGGGGCCATCCCCCGAGTACTGGTCCAAGATAAAATATAAGAGTATTTTATACTATACTACTATTTTTATTAGATTAAATGAGTTTACAAATTTTAATATATAAGAGAAGGCGAGTAAAACAAGTGAACTTACAAGAGCAACAAAAGAGAATATTCGAAGAAAATATAATGTAATAAGTATATGAGTATAATCGTATCATGAGCGTAGTATTAAATTCGTTTAAAATGCTTTTAATGTGCTCCAGTATTAGAGTACATAATCATTTAATCTTGAGGTAACAAGTTTTAATTACCATTAAAGCAAAACACCTGTTCTTTGATTACTTAAGAAAAAAAAAAAAAAAAAAATAAAAACCTTTAAACATTTCAGTCCCTGCACTTTCCTTCACATGGAACACTCCTCACACTTAAACAGCAAACTAATTTCAAACAAAACTAAGTACTAATTTATAGCACAAACTATAATAAAAGTAGTAGTAACAATGACTAAGCATCTAGAAAAATAATCAACAAAGTATTTTTGGTTGTTGGTGTTGTTCTACAACATGCCGAGATAACAATTGAATAGTCACAGCTACAAGTACCATCAGGCAGTCAACAAAACAGGAGTGGAGCATAAAATACTCGTAGTTGGAACAAGAGAAAGCAAAAGTAATTGCCATTGTGCTGGTTTTGGTACTCCAGGCAATATGATCTTTTAAATTGTAAAACTCAATGTTTTTGTAGTCAAGTATTTACTTTAATGTTCAACACACATACACACACACACTCACAGGCTTAAGCACAACTGCACACGAACAAACGTTGCACAAACACAACGGCAGCCACAATAAACATTAACATATTCTCGACAAAAGCAAGAGGAGACTAAATTTTCATTTGCAGGCAAACGAATGTGCATGCAGCAAAGAAACTTGGTAAACAATTTGCTTACACAGAAATAGATGCTGAAGTCTTTTTTCCAACCTGCTTTCTATATTCATACGTGCAAATTGTTCAAAAGACAGGAGGATGTTAAATCGTTAATTTTAAAGTGAGTGTAAAGTTCAATTCGAATAACAAAAAATATTCAGGAGAGAAAAAAAACTGGTTGAAAAGTCTGTCCAAAACTCGTTTAAAAATATTCTAGTAATCCTTTTTACGGCTGTAGTTTGTTTAATCAAATGAATTTAATGGCTTTTGTTTGGAATTGCTAAAAATTTTAAATTTGAAAGAGTGTAGTTTTAAGATATTGCTAAAGTTAAAATGAATACGAGTATATGGTGGACCAGACCCTAAACTAAGTAGCAGCTAATAAGCTCTTATACAGGGTGTCTGGCGGCAAATTTATATTTTTAAGGGCTACTTACCGATAAGGTTGGCTTGAGCTAAAGGTACTTTTAGCAGAAGTGAGCGATAAACTACCCAATAACCATTGTTCATTATTACAACTTGCCTGTAAAAATAAATTTCCCTTTTTCAAAGAATGCTTCTGTAGGACACAGGCATCCCAGACGTTATACCCTACGAAGACTTGATACAACCGTTGCTTGTTTGGTTTTACCCCACCATACTAGAGCACTGTATATTATAGTAGGTCTTATCATTTGAGAATATAATGATTGAATGAGCCTAGAGCTTAGGCCCAGTAGATGTTTTAGCAATTTATACGCTTTTTGTAGTCTTTCTTATAACTGATTCGAGATGTGGCTCCTAGGTGAGATTCCTATTCAGAATTGTACCCAAATATTTCACCTCTGACTTGAGAGTAACCGTTTACCTTTAGAGAAAGGGTATTCAGTTCCCATTTCCCGGTATATGGCAACAAAGCTGTTTATGACATTACTATGTTTGGTTGTTTAATAAAAGTTTGGTTGGTTGGCATAATAACATCGTTGGTTATAACATGAATTTATGGTTGCTTACAAAGTTGAACCAGAATATAATATATGTAGTAAAAAAATTTTTTTTTACAAAACTATACTGAGGCATATCAATGGTGTTTAAAAAATAAGAATAAAATATTATCAGCACCAACAATATAATTAGAATTTTATTTTTTTATTTATTTATTTATTTCGGCATTACAATACAACAAGAATAATTCTTATATTATAGTATTGTTGAGAAATTTGGCAGAAAAAGTTAGAAATTTATAAGAGTATTATATATATGAGTATTATACGTATGCAGAATTATACAATTAGTAATCCTCTAATTACGAAAAATGTTTAAATATGGCAGATTTGAAACGGCTTGCATTGCGCAATGTTCGTATATTAAGTGGTAATTGACTCCAGAGACGGATTGAATTGATAAAAAAGTGCTGATCAGAAAGCGATTTGTTGTACCTTATTCTATTTATATTATAGCCTCAATTGGATCTTGAGAATTGCAACTTTTGAAATAGATATGCAGGTTGATGTTCATATATAATTCGGTGTAAAAATAAACACACGACACTTTAATAAATTATCAAATGTAAGATCATAAATTTGCTTTGCAAACTGCGATAAGCTACTATATCGCCTTACTCCGAACACATATCTTGCAACATTATTGTATTCTACATTCAATCTCCTTCTGCTTCCAGCATCACAGCTTGCAAACAGCTCACATCCGTACATCAGCGTTGGCAACAAATAACTTTTAGCAAGTAGAAGACGAATATGCTTAGGTGCAAACGATTGTGACATCCATAGATTTCTTCACATAGAAACAGTTTTTCGGCAATTTGATTTTATATGACTCGGCAATTTTATATGATCATGTTAACTATATATTTTTTTTCTACTTG
Organism: Thecocarcelia acutangulata; assembly: GCA_914767995.1. Lineage (NCBI taxonomy): Eukaryota > Metazoa > Arthropoda > Insecta > Diptera > Tachinidae > Thecocarcelia > Thecocarcelia acutangulata. The sequence goes on from OU612097.1 coordinate 18,634,440, forward strand.
TAAAAAAACAGAATAGAATTAGATTATAGATGTATGAGTTCTATTTTATGTAAGAAAAATTGTCCCGCAACATCCCAACACAAGATAAATATTGTGTGTTCGACCAATTGAACTCTTTTTCGAATTAGATTTTTGGTTTGTACATTTGTACATCAAGTTTTGGTTCAAGTTTTTCCTTTTTAAGTTTTTTCTTAAGAAGAATTTTTTACAATACAAATTTGCTGTGATCAATAATTTTTGATTGAAGAAGACAAGAAAAATAATAATCAAATCTTTAGCTGGCAACTATCTGTTTCGTAGTCACTACACTACTCATCAGCACCCATTGGGATTTGAACTCGGCTCATGACGTTCTCAGTAGATAAAATATCCCTAATGCTACTATCAACAAAGTATGACAGCTTTTCAATAAACTTTCTCATCAGCTTGAACGCATAATGAGATATGGCAGACATTTTGGCAAACTCATCTATATAATTTTTTTTTTAAATCTTCTGTTCATAGACTTATAATTCTTCTCTATGCATACTGAACTGTATCGGAAATGCCCCCCCCGGGGAACAGGTTTTGCCTTGGCGTATTCCTAACTTAGGCGCTCTGTTTTTCGGGGAAAAAAGGGGAAGGGGTCCCTCGTTTGGTGCGGCAAACAAAACTCTAGGAAGCCACATGACTTATGTTGTGTTGGCTTCCGAAACCCTTACCAAGGGTATAAATTGGCAGAACGGCGATCAGCATGGCCCCCGGGAAGTTCTGCTTGCGGTTCGACCCGGGCTCATCATGGTTGAGGTGCCTACCTTGGCTGAAACGTTCTGGCTGTGGTTGTATCCTTGATAATTGTTTGGTGATGGCTTTTTTCGAGGGCTAACAATCTCCCGAGGATCTGTTGCCTATACAACAGATACGTGTACTGTAAGGAACCAGTGGTGACGGTTTGACGGGTGAGCTGGTTTAAGGGCTGATGCTCTTAATGGGCTTCGGCCTACCAACTCATTAAGCCTTGTCCTCCATTGATTGCTGGGAAATTGCATACATGAGGGATTAGAAGGCCCGAACTCCTCAACAAGAGGTTGTTCATATGACCGCAATCATATGACAAGAATTGCTACCTGTGTGAGCCTAGCAAGCCACACGGGGGCGGTGGTGAATCGTGAAAAATTCACTTCGTGGAATTGATCCACCATCAGGTTAGGCCGTCAAGGCAGGTACTGATGTAAATCATTTTCTCAGTTGTATCGGAAATGCATAGAGAAAAATTGGTCGTATGCTGACTTTGTGCAAAAGCAACTTTGTCTCTACTGCCAAGAATTTACTATTAAATAATTTACCAAATGCACCTTTGACCCGATTTGTGTAGCACATGACTATTAAACTTCACCAGCTTTTGTTAAAGTGGACTCCAAGGTATCTAATGCTCAGCGTTGTCAACTCGGTGCGTTTCGCACCGTTTTTGGTGCTTTTCAAAATAATTTGTGCGAAAAATTTTTTAGTCGGTGCGTGGTGCGCTTTTTTTAAATTTTCGGTACGCTTTTTAAATTTCGGTGGCACTCAATCAAATTCAACTCAAGTACAATCAGAACACGGAGTTATAATGTGAAAAACGCACCTTATTTTATGCACAAAGTAAGACAATCTTGCTGTATTATACATATTCTCGAAAGAACATTACATTTTATAAAATTTGAGCATGTTTTACTATTAAACGATCAAGCCAAGTTTGTCAAAATTACAATAAATGCAGACACTGAAAAGCGAAGTTTGTACCTACGAAGGCGCGAGAAATCTTCGACATATTTCATCCCCTGCAGTGAAAATTGTATGCTCCTGCAATATAATTTTAACGACGAATAGACAATAGCTGATTTCGATCGACAGCGAATATAACTAAATAATGTTGCTGAATAATAAATTTGATAAAGTATCGTTATAATTATTGTAAAGATAACATTGTAACAGAATCTCACTAGAGGCCAACTTTGACAAACATGAATCCTAGCTATTGAACGAAAAGGCTGCTTTATTATCGTGTTTTTAATATAAAAATATTATTTTTTTTATAATACAAAACAATTTTTAAAGCTGGAAAGAAAAATTCAAAATTCGGTGCGTTTTTGTTGAAATAACACGCTCTTTTCCCCCATTTCGGTGCGTTTTGAAATTTCAAAGTTAACAACACTGCTAATGCTGTCTTTAAATTGTATTTCACTCTCATGCATTATTATTTTAAGATTCTTGCTTTCCGGAATAGCTGTATACATACATTTTCCGGAAGCATTTCTTAAACATATCCCTGAACTCTTCGCAACATTTATTTTAATACCCCATTGTGTATAGAATTCATCAACTTCTTTGAGGTGCGAAGCAACATGTTGGAGTGCCACTTGAGGAGTTTGGTCATGCGCATAGAGAAGGGAGTTATCAGCATAAAGTATGCTCTGCGAATTATTGTGCTCATGAGGAAAGTCATTAATAAAAATCATATAAAGATGGGGCGCAAGAAACCGCACTATGGTCAGATAACTTTTTGCACAAAATTTTCTGTTAGTAAAAAGCTTTGGAAAAGTTTAACAATCGATGGATTAAATCCAGTACTTATCATTTTAAATAGAATGCCATCATGTAACGCCTTATCAGAAGCCTTTGCAATATCCAGAGATACCACCACAGTGCCTCCCAGTCCCTTAGAAAAAATATTAATATTAATATTTATACTAAGAAACAAATAAGATCACCAGCAGCATCATGAAAATCCACTCGCTCGGAGTCTATCTAAGTTGGCTGATATAAAGTGTAGACATGTAAAGGATCAGTAAGAGGAATATACGAAAAACTAAGTATAACTTTTTTAAATTTTGCGCAAATAACAGCATCACATATATTTTTTTTTCGGGAGCTAGTTAAAGTTTACTTACATAAATAAAATACATAAATGAATTGTAAGTAATTGAAAAATCAATTTACCGCAAAGCAACTTTGCTTGCAAGTAAAAGCATATATTTTAGCTGAACTAACTTTGTTTTCGTATAATTCCTTGAAGCATGTTTTATTTCCGACAAAAAATCTTTTATACACAATAACAGCCGGCGAAACGTTTATGCATTTTTCATCATGAATAACAAACAGTTTTTAGCCTAGTTTTTTGTGGATTTGGTAAATTTGTTATTTCTGTTGTTGTTTTATTTTCGTTTTGCACAAAATCAAAGCATACTTTCAGGGTTCATTTAACATAATGATGCCTAATTCCACATAAACAAATTACACTACAAAAGCACCTCTTTTGAAACTACACAGACCATAAAACACACGATTTTAAAAACAAAATTCCATTTTGTGAATACATATTTTTGATTTCATTAATGTTAAACGAAATAACAATACTAAAACATTAACAACAATTATAAAGCATAAAATAAGAACGAAAACGTTTTTCAGCCATTGAAGTGTGAACAATTTGTTTTCTATTATTTTCATTTTGGTGAGAAAGAAAACCCATAAAGATATACACAACTGGGTTAAAATATGCTACGCAGAAGAGAAAGTCCAAAACAAACGAGGGTTTCTGTTAGAGTTTATTACAACCTTTAAATATTCCCAGCACCGAAGACAACTCCAGCAACACAACTTAAAAGAATGAAAAACCGATTCCTAATAAAGACTTAACAAATAAACTCATCGAATAAGAAAGAAATGGAGAATATAAATATTCACACATATTTTGGCCACAATGCTGGCAAAATGGGGGAGGGCTTAGATATATGGCTACAAAGGGAAGGATACCTTAAAGACAACCAATCGCCTGCAAATTCCTAATAAGTAAAAGTCTAATGTGGCAAATTTTTGCTCAACTAAAGCAAGATTATATAAAAGTGAATAATTGTGTTCTTTTTTGTTGATAGCTCAACGATAATTCGGCTTACTTCCCTTTTGAACAATATGCTTAACTTTTATTATAGTATTTACGACTGATTTTCATTATATTATTTGAAAATGTGTTTAAGCTAAATAAGTGGGCTTTTCCTTTGCGTATAATAAGAAAATAACTTTTTGTGTGCAAATTTGTAGCCATGTAAATGTTTTATAGTCATTTTTATTATTTTTTATGCTTTTCATATTTCTTCCCACACAAGCTAGAATGAGATTTAAAAGGTTCAACCATCGTTTGCATTGTAGTTATTTGAATATTTATTTAAGATTTTCATCATGTAAGTTATATGTGATGATATTTCATGCTCGATTTGTTAAATCTGTATTAATTTTTTTCTTTTTGCATAGAACAACTTTAAGCACATTTTTAAGGTTTCAAGATTTGCTTTTTATATGCTTGTTATTAAAAAAGTTATAATATAATCTTTATGTATATTAGGGGTATTCATAAAGTATTTGAAAGTCATATGTGTACTCGCATAGACTCTATTTAGAACAAATCTCAAGTAAAAATATTTTGAATACATCAAAGTTTACTTTACAAAGTTTTTAGTTTGAGGGTGGCAAGGGAAAAACAAGAGAAAAGAGAATGGCTTTGCCTTGCCACCCCCAGTGTGAAGACCTTGCAAAGCCAACTTTTCGTATGTGAAAGCGGTGTACCAAAGACCGCAAATTCAAACTCAAATTAAAGAATTAAACTAAAGTTTAGCTCAACAATAATATATAATTGCCCAAATTAATAAGGCATTTCTTTGTTTCAGTGTTTATCAAATTCAACCATGTCTAGGTACACTTGAGGTACGTTGAGCAGCGTGTAAATAATGTTGAAGCCTTTTACGAAAAAGAGAATTTAAATCAAAATGCTCTACGTCATCTTAGTCATCATAATCGGCCCAATGTGTACACAATCAAATTTCAGTAAATTGCGGTCTGTGAAAATGCTGATTGTAACTAGTACAGTTTATGAGGTGGCGGCGTTATTGGTCCATACTTCTTCAAAAATGTAGTCGTCTAGGCAGTTACCGCAAATGCTCTGCACTATTGCGAGATGATAACAGACTTTTTATGACTACAAATTGTTGATATGGACTTGGAAAATCTATGGTTTCAACAGGATAGTAAGAGTTACCACAAAACCAGCAAAGCATTGGCTGCTCTGCGCGACAAATCCAACGGCGGTGTTATCTTATAACGTGGCGATGTAAATTGGCCGCCACCATCATGTGATTTGACGCCGTTGCACTTCTTTCTTTTCAAGATCTAAAGAATCAGATAACTTGGCACATTGACGATCAACATTATCAGAATAAAGATTTTATCTTAATTTTGAACATATTACAAGTAGAGAGAAAGGGAGAAAGAGAGAGAGAGAGAGAGATTGAAAAACATTTACATCAGCACCTACCTGTACAGCAGTGATGCCCAAAAGTTCTATATGGAAGAGTAAACACCAATACATGTAAAGAAAAACTACTTTTATTTAATATTTTTTGTTATAAAAAGCAAAACAATATACAAAAATAAAATTCACACTGAAATCGCTGTCGTCAATGTTTACCAACAAAGCATGCGAAAGTGTGGTTGCTTTGCTTTTGTGTGTGTGTGTGTGTGTGCAGTGAAGAATGACAAAAAAAATATATAAGACGAAGTTGTTTGTGTATATTTCATTGCTAGTACTGAGCGCAGTATTTGTGTATTAAAGAGCACAGCCCTATACCTAAGCGCATTTACAAAAACAATTGAGTATAAAGCGCATAGGCCTGGGCATGTTTGCTTTACGGCCTTATCTGATGATGAGCCAATACTACGGAGTGAATTATTTACGATTCACCAGCGCCTCCGTGTGCCATACTACACAAAGGTCGCAGTTCTTGCAACATGTTTGTAGTCATATCGGGAGCTCGGGCCTTCAATTCCCTCCTGTATGTAATTTTCCAGTAATCCATGAAACACAAGGCTTAATGAGTTGGTAGGCCAAAGCCCACCAAGGGTATAAGCCTTTAAACCAACTCACCCGTCTTACCATCAACATTAGTTCCTTTTTACAGTACAGGTATCGATTGCAAGGCAACAGCTCCTCGGTGGTTGTTAGCTAACGAAAAAAGCCACGCACCACACAATTATCACGGATACTAACTTCTCCTTCCTGTCATATGTTTGTAGCCATACTGGGAGCTCGGTTAAACCAACTCACGCGTTTAACCATCACCACTAGTTCCCTTTTTCAGCACAGGTATCGGCTGCAAGGCAACAGTACCTCGGGGGGTTGTTACCTCCCGAAAAAAGCCATGCACCACACAATTATCAGGAATACTAACTTCCCCTACCTGCGCTTTTAGCTCTTAGTAGAGGGAGGCACTACAATCTTCCAAGCTGAACTATACGCAATAAGGGAAGTCGGGAAATATTCTCCGATAGAGGACACAAGGGAGACTTTGAAAATATTCTGTGAAAGGCAATCAGTACTAAGGGCCCTGAGCAGTTGATCCTTCACACCCAGGTTAATACTGGAATGTCACAATAGGCTAAATGAACAAGCCAAGCCAGAACCGGGATACTCTGATAGGTGACGGGACATGAGGGACGCTATGGCTATGAGATAGTTGACATTTGCACCAAAAAAGGAGCAGAGGGGCGCACTCCAATATTTGAATATCCTTTATTAAGCGACGAAGTCTTTCGTTAAGCAACATTGGAATAAGACAGCTGGTCTCGAACATTCCAAGAAATTTCTAAACTTTGTTGCGAAGAGGGCCGAATGTGTTCTAAAACTGGATAGGAAAAGTCTCAGAACACTAACAGGTGCACTACCTATAATAAGATAGTTCACATTTGCGCCAAAAAAGGAGCAGAGGAGCGCACTCCAATATTTGAATATCCTTAATAAGGTGACAAAGTCATTCGTTAGAATGAGACAGCTGGTCTCGAAAATTCCAAGAAATTTCTAAACTTTGTTGCGAAGAGGGCCGAATGTGTTCTAAAACTGGATAGGAAAAGTCTCAGAACACTAACAGGTGCACTACCTATAATAAGATAGTTGACATTTGAGCCAAAAAAGGAGCAGAGTGGCCCACTCCAATATTTGAATATCCTTAATGAGGCGACGGAGTCTATCGTTGAGCAACATTGGAATGAGACAGCTGGTCTCGAACATTCCAAGAAATTTCTAAACTTTTTTGCGAAGAGCGCCGAATGTGCTCTAAAACTGGATAGGAAAAGTCTCAGAACACTAACAGTTGCACTTAAATGTCAACTATCTCACTAGGCCATTATATCTGCAGATGCACAGGATGGGCGTTTACAACACAGACATTTGCAGATTCTGCGTTGAAGAAAAGGAGATAATGGAGCACTGTGGAGCATTGGAACATAGGAGATATAGGCTGCTACAATCGCATACGTTGAGTGAGCTGCACTTACTATTACTCCCAATATAGGAGATTGTTCGGTTTCTTGAGGTACTTAACCCGTAATGAGACAAGGGGATGCATAATAGATCAATAATGGTTGCAGTGCAAGCGGCCGATGCTAAATAATAATAAAATTTCAAATGTTCAAAGTTCTCTACCTCTATAAAAGCACTCTCTGCTATGCTATTGTTAAGCTTAAGAGACCATGATATACTTTCTCTTTATCTTTATAGCTTTTTGCTAAGTTTTATTTAAGACAAAACAAGTTTCTCCTGTTATCTGTATTTGCTTTCATTACAAGGATGTTGCCTATATCCTTATAGCAGCCAAATTAAGCAATTTATAAAAACTGCGTAACTATATGTTTTCTCTGCTTTCTCTACAAATTAACAACAAATTGGCTTTAGACTTAAGTTTCACTGCTTCATTAAGCAGTTTATCTTGAATGACGTCTCGCCAATATGCAGCAGTTTATTGAACTAAACAGTTCAAGAGGCTAAGAAACATTTCTTCCATGTAAAGATTTGTAAATTAGTTTGTCGACCTGTATAAAGCCAATTATCTTGTTTAAAGAAACCAGCTAAATGCTGGTAACCGGAAGTGTATACAAACCCAATCACATAAATTTTTATTGAGTATGTGGGTTGGCGGGATTTTTTTTCTTTAGCAACCAATGAGCTTGTTAAGTCATGTTTTTTCCTCTGCCACAATATTGTTAGTTAAAGCAATTTATTTTGTAGTCCTTTTTTTTGCAAGTTTTTGGTTGCCTCAAATTGCCTGGGATTTACACGCAATAAAAAGAAAAATTAGGCTGATAATGTTGTAGCAAAGAACGAATATTTTCTATTTCAACAGTTTTCTGGTTTCTTTTATGTTTTTTTTTTGTTTACTTTTTCAAGGACTTTGGATATATATATTATCCGGGACAGTTTTTGTGGCGAGAAAACATTTAACGAAAGAGTTGAAATTTTGAGCTGCTAATAAAAGACAAAGTGCCTGGTAGACAGACAAAAGGATTGTAGTCCTTAATGGTTGGCGTGCTGATAATTTTAGTGTTTTGAAATGGTTTCTTGTAGTCTGTAATGACTCTTGAAAGGATTAAACGTTTAACATTAAAGGTAGACTTAATTGATTGCAAGCAGTTGATGTTTAATGAGCAGTGAAAGTGTAGTTTTTATTGTATTGTATTGAATGAAAGGATTTGCTGTAAGTGGAAAAGAATTTATGTCGCTTAAATCACTTAAATAGGATAAAAACAAGTAAAATAAACTGAAATAATTTGTACTGTATTTACTACTTTAACTACTAAATTCAACGAAAAAATGATTGAAAAAATTTGAGTTTGTAAAGGCTGCTTCAATCAAGCATTAATTTTGTAGGTTATGGAAAGAATTGATGTTTGTTTGCTTAAATTAAAGTACTCTTCAAAGTCTTATTGTGATAGATTTTGTAAAACAGATCCTGCACATAACGAAATTATTTTTAGTTCAAACATAAAAACTGATATAAAGCAGTGCTAAACAAATGTGCTTAAATTTAACTTTTATCCTAGACTAGTAGTCAGAGGATAACCTATACATATGCAGTTATTTGAACTAGGAAAATAAATTATGAGAAGGAGAAAATATGTAATAGTGTTTGTGGACGTTTGTCTTGAGCCTTGCAACGTTATATGTGACAGAATTTGAAATTGCTTTATATAAGCAACTGTCTTGATGACCTTATCTGATAATGGAACTACTCTGCCTGGTGAACTATTTACGATTCACCAGCAACCCAATGTGGCTTGCAAAGCCTATAAAGGCCACATTCATAGGAACCTTATAAACCATTAACATCGTGTAGTATGGGTGGAACTTCTTTAACATATATAAGAAATTAACTTCTTTAATCTGTGGACTGTAAAATATTATTCAGCTCTCATTATATCATTCTCCTACCTTATTTCTTATTTTCCTCTACAATCTTCTCTGTCAAACTTCCAACCCTATCCACTCTTTCGCGGATGACAGCAGCATTTGCCACTCGTATTCTTTTAGTTATAGGCCAAGCCTATCAGAGATGGCTAACACGATTCTAAATATGAATGATTCACTGAATAGTGATCTTCTAATAGTATTCGAATGGGATAGTAAAAACAGGGTTGCCTTTAACGCTCGTAAGATCCAACGCTGTTTATTAACACACAAGCAAACGACCATAAATGTTGCTTCATCTGTACTCATGGTTGCTATATGTATTGGGGAATCAGATGCTTTGATGCTCTGAAAATAAAAATATAGTGTGATATACTTCTCTCCATCCGATCTCCTTACTATTTATATCATCTATATCCGACCGAAAATGGAATACAACTCTCATGTTTAGGCCGGTGAAGTGTTCTAAAAGAAATTACGTTGACATATAACTATAACTATAAGAAAAAATAAATTAATTTTTGCCACTTTTTTCGAATTTCAAACAAAGTCTTTTCTGGGTTTACACGACCGTGTGTAGGAGAGGGCGAAGAAGCTTATCGGTGAAATCTCTATTGACTCACTGGAGCAGCGACGCAGTGTAGGATGCATTACTCTATTCTATGGTTACTACAATGGATTTTACTCCGACGAGATTAAGGATCTTATTCCCGAAACTCGCAAATTTATACGTAACACAGGTGCATCGTTCAGAGCTCATCCATATGTTTTTGATTGACCAGGGTATCGTACTACGCATTACAGAGAGAATTCTTTTTTCAGCCGTACGCTTCGCCTATGGAATAAGTTGCCTACAGACGTGTTTCCTGTCTATTATAACGTTGGATCAAGTCAAACGTTAACGAACACTACTCCCTCTTTCCGCTCTTCATATCCTATCTTCCTAGTTCCGGTACAATGCACTGCATATGTAGGGTTCATCCCCTGAGTAGTGGTCCAATATAAGAAAAAAAATAACAATACAATGGGATAGCTCCATTTTGTTCAAATAAATGAACTAACCATTTTTAATATTCAAGAAGGTTGTGTTCAAGAGCTCTTTTAAGTGAATGCTCTTTTTACAGAAAAATAAGTATGTCTCTCTTTTAATTCAATAATTGCGTATTACGTATATGAAAAAACATCAGTGAACGAGTCTGCTTCAGTTCACGTGGTCTCGTTGTATTGGCTGGGTGTGATATGTATTTCAATTGATCCGCATATCACTAGTTTAAAACCAACCTCATTTACATTACATTCCGATACCTTCGCCAAATCGTGCATCATCGGTCTGCCTAGATACAAAGCCCTTATGTAGAAAAGAGCTGGACACCGACAAAGGAAGTGCTCAAGACTTTCTACTTCCTCCTCGTCTATGCAAATTCTACAGAAGTTATTAAATGGAAGATTTAACATACTCGCCTGCAACCCTATGTGACAAATACCCGTCAGGATCGCCACAGCAGAACGTAACGTTAGTCGGAACAAGCATTTAAGGATGATAGTCCTCCTGCTATTATATCTGTGCCATGTTAGCCCTTATATTCGACAGGTATCCTCACTAGACAATCTGTTCTATACGGTCTGAAAAAGTTCACGCTGTACTTGTTTCTTACAGCTCGCAAGCGGGGTTCCAACGATCCCATATATATCTCTTAGCTTTAGCTGGGCACCGGCCTTTGCCAGTTGGTCCACTCCAGAAAAGCTCCAGGGATGAATATCGCGTTTAGATGTTTAATAAACATACAATATCTTTTATGAATACGGCCGTAAGATTTTATATATAATTGTTTAACAAAAACAATTTTGTGTCCAAACCAAGTTTGGAGAAATATTCAAACCATAAAGGTAGTTCTTCTCCAGCCTGTACTAATGGGTGATTTTATAAGAACTATCGGAAATTTAAAAAAAAACACATAAAATTCAGAAAAATGCATGAAATATTTATTTGGATCGATAGTTGGGTCGATATACTTTAATGTTTGAAGATTATTTCATGCAAATTTTGGCCGCGGCTGCGCCTCAAATGGTCCATCCGCTTAGTCCAATTTTGGCATACTCTTTCCAACATTTCGGCCGGTATCTCACGAATAATGTTGGCAATGTTGGCTTCCAGTGCGTCAATCGAAGCGGGCTTGCCGCTATGGACATTAGCCTTAACATAGCCCCACAAAAAATAGTCTAGAGGCGTTAAATCGCACGATCTGGGCGGCCAATTGACTGGTCCCAAGCGTGAAATAAACTCACCGAACTCGCCTCTCAATTGGTCCATTGTTTCGCGTGCTGTGTGGCATGTGGCACCGTCTTGTTGAAACCACATGTCATGCAAGTCAAGCTCTTCCATTTTGGGCAAAAAAAAGTTGGTTATCATCGCACGGTAGCGCTCACCATTCACAGTAACGTTGTGATTCGCATCATCTTTGAAGAAATACGGCCCAATGATGCCGCCAGCCCATAATCCGCACCAAACGGTTGTTTTTTGTGGATGCATTCGTAGCTCTTGCAATGCTTCTGGCTGCTCTTCACTCCAAATACGGCAGTTTTGCTTGTTCACATATCCATTCAACCAGAAATGAGCCTCGTCGCTGAACACAATTCTTCGATAAAAAAGTGGATCTTCATCTAACTTTTCAAGAGCCCATTCACCAAAAATTTGGCGTTGTGGTAGGTCGTTTGGCTTCAATTCTTGCACCAGCTGTATCTTATAAGGCTTCACACCCAAATCCTTCCGCAAAATTTTGCACGTAGTGGAGTAACAGAGGCCCAATTGCTGCGAACGGCGCCGAATCGATAATTCACGGTCATCACCAACACTGGCCGATACGGCTGCGATATTTTCTTCAGTTCGCACTCTACGTAAGCGTGTTGGTGGTTTAATGTCCAACAATGTAAATTTGGTGCGAAATTTTTTTACAATAGCCCGAATAGAAGCCTCAGTAGGTCGATTAAACTGACCATAAAATGGAAGAAGCGCGCGATGAACTTTCTTAACAGAGCACGCATTTTGGTAATAAAATTCAATAATTTGCAAGCGTTGTTAGTTTGTAAGACGATTCATGATTAAATTATAGACCAAACTGAAGATGTTTGACAGTGACACAAGATACAAAACGTGCGTGAGCTGTCAAAACTAGTGTTGCCAAAAAGATAATAGCAAAAAAATCACTCGTTAGCTCGTTCTCAAACTATCCAACTCTAGTATTCAACAATTGACCTAATTTTTTTAATTCGAAAGGCAAGTTTCTTATTATCAGCTTTCCCTAATTGTACTGGCTTGGAAGTATTTAATATTGCTGCAAATAAATTTTAAAAATACAGTCAATTGAAATTAACTTGTTCTGGCTAAAAACTCAAATGATTCATTTCAAATGTTTTTCATTATTTTTAATACATTTCGACGTAATTTGTTAGAAGTTCATTATTAAATTTGTGTACGAGTATGTGTGAGTGTGTGGTTGAAGTGTTTAACATACATATGAATACGAATGTATGTTTGTGTGAGTGAGTATTTGTATTCCTCACAAAGTGACCATGACTACAGCATTATCCCAACATGATACGTTACAGTTGTAATTTGCCATGATTATGTTCGTTCGCTGGTTGTGTACGAATATTGGACGGAGAGTGAGAGAGTTTTTGTTGCTGAATATTTCACTACTCGTAGTTAACAAAACGGAAATCTCGGCAAATGAGTTCCGCTTTTTTGTTTGCAATTTTCTTGTTTAGCTGTGAACCATGATTCCCTCTGCATCATGGTTAACACGAGATATAATGATAATTGCAAATTTTTTCTTATTTATTTGTGTATGCGCACACACACACACACACACACATTTCGCTAGCTGTTGATGTGCTCATAAACATGCTTGGATGTGCCCATGCATGTTCAAGGCAGCGGAATACGTGTTTGGGAATAATTATGTTGGTGTCTGTATTAGTTTGTGGCCAGGTAACCCACATAATGTTGGGAAAATATATTTTTTGTAAACAAACTGTAGTCGTAGTACCTTTTTACCTTTGCTTCAAAGTGTACATTAATACCAGGCAAAAGGGCAGCATTAAAAGTTATTTTAATTGGCTCCAGCTAAAACGAAATTTATGCAGATTTAAAGCACAAAATTTCAATTGAATCTGTAAAAGGTTTATATTTTTCGTTATATAAATTTACAAAATCCTTAAGGTACGTGGAAAAAATTGGACTGGCTAAGTAAAATTTCTTTTGATATCAAAAATTAAACAATACTTTTCAAAATTTTTATCATAAGATTGTTGTTGGTAAGAGGCTGCACATGCAGAGAACTTCACTTGTTGATTAAAAAATCGTTCAGCGGTAACAAAGGCACAAAAAACTTTGTATTTTATTTGCAAATTATCAAACTTGCCCACAGACACTCTTATGTTGTTCATTTTAAAGCAACCGAACATATGCCTTAATGTGGGTTCTAATGGTTTACACATCGGCTGGCTCATAAAAATAATCTTCTTTAAAGTGGGAATAAATAAAATAATCAAACTTGTCCGAACTTTTTTATACGTTGTTCATTTTAAGGCAATCGAACGATATCGCTTCTTCATTTGTGTATTATTCACCGTATTCGCCAGAAATACTGCGCATGTCAGGACAAACATTTTTTTGTGCTGAATAAAATCAAGAAAAACCATGATCTTGAAGTCCTCTGGTGTACAATGTCAATGGTTTTTTGTAAATATATGCCCATAGTAAATAATCTGAAATCATTATTTTTTTCTCTAAGGACTGTTCTGGCTGCCTTTTTATGTAAGTACATTCAAATGTGTGCAAAATTTTTTTCATGTACATAAGTATATTTATTTTTGTTTTATATTTAGAAACAAATTTATTTAAAGTGCTATAAATAAACAAGACCTTGACTGATGGTTTAAGTGCGAGAGAGCGGCTAGTTTCACAGTCACTTTTCATCATAATGAAGATTGTGAAAAATAAATTTATTGAAAGTAACTTTTTCTTGCTTTAATATTTTATTTTGACTTATTTGAACTTTTCAGATTACATATTTTATTTTGACTTATTTAAACTTTTTAGATTACAAAAACCACTAGCCGAATTTTAAAAAGTCTACTTTTTGTATCTTTTTTTTTACATATGAGTATATTTTTATCAGCCTATCGTGAGATATTTTACGTCAATCATATTTGACACATGTGAACTAGACAGCTGCTGAATACAAACAGACAAGTAATGGACCGCTATACTCCCTAACTCAAGAGCTAGGAGGGTGATTTTGAGCCAAAAATCATCATGAGCGATCAGGAGTATTTTCATTTAAGCAGTTACGTCAATAAACAATATCTTCGTTTATCGACACTGAAAATCTGCATGTGATATATGAAAAGCCGTTGCATCCACTCACGTAAGAAGATTGATTGCGCCGTATTTTTTGACGACGCTGTTGGTAATAGAGTTAGTTACTGCTGAACTCTACAGAGCCATGATGCAACCGCGCATGCAGCAGTAACCACAATGGATATTTCAAAGAAAGTACGAGTATTTCCTGACAGCGTTATCTCCGAATTTGGTGATTTGACATAGCCCGAAAGATCGCCCGATTTAAAAATCCCAGACTTCTTTGCTTGGTGCTACTTGAAATCGCGTGTTTATTACAATAAGCCCTACATACTTGCAGGCCTTAAGGAGAATATTCAACAGGAATGCAAACAGTTAGCGCCAGCAATATTGCAGAAAGTTATGGAACATTTGATAAGATGGGCGCAAATACCTTTTTAGAAATAACTACCTTTTTCGAAGTAGCTTTCTTGTAAAAAGTAGCTTTTTACAAAACGGTACCTATTTAAAAAAAAATACTTTTTTTACACCCTTTACAAAAATTTAAAAGGTGTATACATATAAGTTTGTGATTCCGTTTGTAATTTCTACAATTTTCATTTGCGACCCTATAAAGTAAACATATTCAGAATCAATATTGATATAAAAGTTGACTAAGCGATGTCCGTCTGTCGGTCATTGAAATACCGTCTCTGAGAAAATCATTAGACTTAGAAACTTTTTTCTTTCACCATTCTTTTACCCCGTCACCATTCTTTTATCTCATCACCATTCTTTTACCCCATCGTGCCATGGGTTTGCTATTGAAATTCAGTAATATAGCTCAGATATATCCGAAATTCCAAAAAAAAAACATTATTTTTCGCAATTTTGTATGAAAAGTAAAAATTTTTTTTTTGTTTTTCTTTACACTTCACACAATTATTAAGCATGGCAATTACAAGACAAAAAACATGTTTCCCCATATTGGTCCATATATATGCGAGATATAGCTTAAACTGATTTTTTAATGAAAATGTCGCGCTAGAGAACTTAAATATTTTTCTTTTGCTTAAAAGTAGTTTTGTTAATAAAAAGAGATTACCAAAATACAGAAAAAGAAAATTTCCGATATCTCTATAACTTTATACCCGAGATATAGCCTAACCCGTTTTTGCATACAAATGTCGCGTAAGCAAACTTATTATTATTATTTCTTTCTTAAAAACAGTTCAAATAATTGAAAGAGGTTACTTAAATACAGAAAAAGATTTCCTATATCGGTCCATATATATTCGAGATACAGCCGAAACCGATTATTTTTTATTGAAAAACAGTTTTTGTTTTTTTGCTAATAAGCAGTTCTGGTAATATAAAATTACCAGAAAATTTAAAGTTTTGATATCCATAACCTGGGATATAGCATAAACCTTTTTTTCATAAAATTTTTTTTGCTTAAAACTAGTTCTGATTATAAAACGACGTTACTAAAATACAGGAAAAGAAAATTTCTACTACCGGTCCATATATTTCCGAGATATAGCCTAAATCGGTTTTTTCATAAAAAAAAATTTGTTTGCTTTAAATCAGTTCTGATTATAAAACGAGGTTACTGAGATACAGAAAATGAAAATTTCTGATATCGGTCCATATATGTATACCCAAGATATAGCATAAACCGTTTTTCCATGAAAAAAATTGTTTGCTTAAAATCAGTTTTGACTATAAAACGAGATTACTAAAATACAGAAAATTAAAATTTCTGATATCGTTCCATATATCCGATCATATTTTGTTGAAATTTGTAATACATACTATACGAGTGTATATGTGGCCATCGTAAAGGGTATTTCAGATTCGGCGCAGTCGAATATACTACATTCTTGCTCGTTTTTTTTAAGCAGAAGTATCCTTTTGGAAAAAGTAACGTTCAAGCATTACAAAAATATATTTTTATACAAATACTTGAAAAAGTACAATTTTAGAAAAAAATTCCGGTTTAGAAATAAGTACCGTTTTTGAAAAGCGTAGTTTTTCTCAAAAGAGTATTTATTTAGAGAAAAGTACTGTTTATAAAAAATGTAACTTTTAAGAAAATGTATTCTTTTAGAAAAAATAAGTTACTTTTAACAAAAATATATTTTAACACAAGTACTTGAAAAAGTACCTATTTAGAAAAAGAAATGGTATCTTTCTGGAAAAAAGTAGCTTTTTAAAAGTAGTATTTTGTATTTTTTTTATAAAAGGTGCTTTTTTTAAAACACCTTTTTAGAAGAAGTATCCTTTTAGAAAAAGTAACTTACGAGCATTACAAATATATATTTTTACACAAGTACTTGAAAAAGAATATTTTTAGAAAAAAGTACCCCTGTAGAAATAAAGTACTAAAATTACCATTTAGAGAAAAGTACCTTTTTTGAAAAGAGTAGTTTTTTACAAAAAAGAAATAAAGACTTCCTTTATAGAAAAATTTACTCCTTTAGAGATAAGTACTGTTCTTAGAAAAAAGCACGTTTTTTGAAAAAGTGGCTTTTCAGAGCAGAGAAAAGTACTTTTTAAATAAAAAACAAAATCCTTCTATGAAAAAGTAACTTATCACCATAATATATTTTAATACAGGTATTTGAAAAAGGATCTTTTTAGAAAAAGGCACCCTTTTAGATATAAATATCTTTTTAGAAAAAAGTACTGTTTTTCACTTTCCCAAAAGAGAAAAGTACTTTTTTCTATAAAAAAAGTACATTTTATGAAAAAGCATTCTTTTAGAAAAAGTAACGTACCACACAAAAATATATTTAAACACAAGTACTGGAAAAAAGTACGGTTTTAAAAAAAGTGGCTTTTCACTTTCATAAAAGAGAAAGCTACTTAAAAAAAATCCTTCTACGGAAAAGTATCCTTTTAGAAAAAGTAACTTATCACCATAATATATTTTAGTACAAGTACTTGAAAAAGTACCTTTTTAAAAAAGTTACCCTTTTAGATATAAATATCTTTTTAGAAAAAAGGACGGTTTTTAAGAAAAGTGGCTTTTCACTTTCATAAAAGAGAAAAGTACTTTTTTTTAATAAAAAAAGTACCTTTTATGAAATAGCACTCTTTTAGAAAAAGTAACGTAACAAAAAAATATATTTAACACAAGTTCTGGAAAAAGTACCTTTTTAGTACCTTTAGAAATAAGCACCTTTTTAGAAAAAAGTGTGGTTTTTAAAAAAAGTGGCTTTCCACAAAAGAGAAAAGTACTTTTTTTTATAAAAAAGTACCTTTTATAAAAAAGCATTCTTTTAGAAAAAGTAACGTAACACAAAAATATGTACTGCAAGTACTGGAAAAAGTACCTTTTTAGAAAAAGGTACCCTTTTAGAAATAAGTACCTTTTTAGAATGAAGTACGTTTTTTAAGAAAACTGGCTTTTCATAAAAAAGAAAAGTACTTTTTTTTTTATAAAAAAGTACCTTTTATGAAATAGCACTCTTTTAGAAAAAGTAACGTAACAAAAAATATATTTAACACAAGTTCTGGAAAAGGTACCTTTTTAGAAAAAGGTACAGTTTTAGAGCAAACTATTTATTTACAAAAAGAATCCTTTTGCAAAATTATTTTCTCAGAAAAATATATTTTTACGTAAGTATTCTTTGCAAACTATCTATTTAAGAAAATTATCTTTTTGTAAAGTAGTCTTCTCACAAAAACATATTTTTACATAAGTATTCTTTTGCAAAGCTACTTATTTAGACAAATCCTTTTTGTGAAAGTACGATGTAGCATAAGTCCTGGTTTAACATATTATCTTTTAAAAAAGAACTTCCCTCAGGAAGTCCGCTTTTAAAAAGTATAATTTTAAAAAGTAAATTTTTCAAAAACTACCGTTTTATAAAAGTGACTCAAGAAAGTATTTTTTTAGAGAAGTAGCTTGTTTTATAAAAATATCACTTTGGAAAACACTACCTGTCAAAACTAAATAAATTGCTTTAAAAACGTTTTGAAACCAAAGTGCTAATATCTGTGGTTTACTTTTTGTGCACATTTTTGTGAAATTCTCCAAAAAATCTTAATTTTATCAGTTAAAAGGAAAAGAAAATAAACGAAAATTCCAATTTGTATGTAAATTTCTAAATTTGTTCCTCAATTTATTTATTTATTATTATTTTTTGCTTTCGACTCGAACACTTAAACTTGTTGCTGTCCTTTTTTAAGTGGTAAGATTTAAGTCCTTTTTTTTATGCTTCGTAAAGTTATCTGGTCTACAATAGTGTTTATCTGCTCGGTTATATTTTGTTAGCAAAAAAAGTCCTGTTTTAAAATCATTTCTTTTATTTCATTGAATGGCTTTTTTTTTCATCAAATGCTTAAGATCCCTTAGCCAAGTTTTCTTGTTGTTGCCATTTAAACAAAAAATGCAATTTCAAATTTGTTTCTTCCTCTTTTTTCGGTTTTTGTTGGGAATGGTGGGGTTTATTGATTTTTGTAACAAACGATTTGTTGTTGAGTTGTTGTGGCGTATATGTCTATTTGAGTTTTTCTGTAAAAATTGTTTTGACACTTTTGGTGTTAAAGTTTGTGTGTTGTGCTCGCTTTTCTTTTTTTTTTTTTTGCTCCACTCTTGTTTGATTTGTTGTTTGACTTGTTCCTTTTGTTTTTCCTATATTTCACTAACAAGTGGTTTTGACAGATTTTTAGTTCTTTTTCTCCCCCTTTTTTGTTTGCTGTGATTTTTAAAAACATCAAAGAAAATAATTTCTGTAAATTAAATTCCAAAGTTGAAAAAATGTTTAACTTGTTGTGGAAGTTGTGGCAAAAATTGCTTAAAGTTTATTTGTTATATTGCACAAAACACAATTCTTTTGCTAAATTTAAGGTGCTTTTCATAATAAAAATATATATATATTTTTTTATTTCGTTTCTCTTCTGTGTTCAATTTCCTGAAACTTCACTTGTTGTTTGGATCAAATATTATTGTCAGAGAAAATAAGAAATAAAATTAGTGTTATATATTATGTTGCCTACTGCCTGAAGAATTGTGAATTTTTAAAGAAATATGTGTGCTAATAAAACAAGTGTCAATAGTTGTCACAAATTGTGTTGTTCAATACAATATGAAAGGGACGGTCTGCCTTTTTATTTTCCTTAAAAAACAAAAGCAACACAAAAACTAAAAGTTATAATAAGAAAAGAATTACAATAGCCCTAAACAATCGACCCAGAGTTATTCACAGTTTCATAAAGAGGAAAGCAGAAATGTGTAGCATGTACGTACACATACTCCTATGAAATCATGTGAACTATTAGTATATACGAGTGTTTTTAAATATACTTACATATGTCCCAGTGGTATAAAGGGCATAGTTCCGTGCATGTAAATATAGCTAATTACTATGGCACCCCCTCTATTCCGGCTACATCATAAATGAGGAGGGATACTTTGGCTACCATTAGAGCTCTAAACAGATGACTGAATTCTGAAATAATATTCGCATAAAAATAAATTTTTGTCCAGCACTGGCAGGACTTTTATCACAATTTTTTTTTTAGTAGTAAGATATGAATACTTATTGTCATTACATTTTTTATGTAGATTCAATAAATAAAATAATAAAGTTCAAAAAAAAAAAAAAAAAAAAATAAATGATTCACTGTAGCAGCTGGCATTACGGTTTAATTTAACGTTGGACCCATTTCACACACTAAAGTAGTTCACGTCTCTCCAGCCTTTCATGCGGCTAGCAAGACTCAGTAACATTTTGTGATATGTTTGTTGCTGAAGGCTGACGTGGCCCAGATATGATAACAAGAGGACTATCATCCTTGGGGGCTTGCCCCGACGGAGGTTGCGTTCTGCTGTAGCGGTCCTGATGGGACATTGCCACATAGGAACGCAGCCGAGGAGGTTAAATCTTCCATTCAATGAATTCTGTAGAAGTTGCATAGATGAGGGGGAAGTAGAGAGTGTTGAGCACTTTCTCTGTCAGTGTCCAGCTCGTTCTTATATAAGGGCGTTGTACTTAGGCAGACCGATGCTTCATGATTTGAGGGAGGTATCGAAATACGATATAATTGGATGGATTGGACTCCTTTATCCGATCTTCTGGTTGGTTCAACATCACTGATATGTAAATCTACTGAGATACGTATCACATCCAGGCAACACAACGGGACCAGACTGGACCCCAGTGGGCTGGCTTTACAATAGCTGGCAGCCTGTCAAACCTAAACTAACCTAACCTTGTAGCTGAATAACTCAAATGTTACTAGGGTTGCCAACTCTGGCCCGAACGGAAAAAATTTGTTGAAAAGAAATCCCTGTGATTTGTAGTTGCACAAATATAATTTTATTATTTCTAAACTTCACTTTAAGTACACTTGTACTGGTTATCTTCAGTATTGAAACGAACAGTTTTTTTTTACAATAGGGGAAAGCACGGGCAAAAAAGATGTCGGTTTCTATTTTTGTTTCTATTTAACTATACAGTTGCAAAGTAAATGTGCAAAGTATAGGATGCACGGCATGGGCGAGGTGACGAAGACCACATGGGTATCATGTATGGTATTAATAATATGTTTGGAGCGTCGCTGTGACTATCTATAACGACCTATGCCTTAACATAGGAAGTTGAAGCATGGTTAACAACGAAATACCTTTAAAAAACTGTAATCTAATACAGTTAGTTGAGGCAAACCGTTAACCAGTGCGAGGGAGATGCAAAACTCTCGATGACTGAACAACAAAACCAACAAGCCTGACCACACTTGAGCAATAATTACGATGACAAAAGAAATGTAAGTTCAAATAGGTTACCTACAAGTTTCTGCATAAGATGCTAGTAAGTTGCAGTTCTTGTGCTAGTCACTAGAGTTACAAAAATACCGATAGTTGAATTTTTAGTGAATTGTCGATATGTTTATCCCATAGTGATACTATTGACGAAAATCAACAACTTTCAATACAAATTTTGTAGACGAGTCGCTCATCTGTGTTCCGTAAACAGTACATAAAACTTATCAACTAAAATCAAAAGCAATATTCTTAAATGAAAATATTATATCTCAATTAAATTTTTAGTGATACTATCGACGAAAAACAACAACTTTCAATACAAACTTTTTAGACGAGTCGCTCATCTGTGTTCCGTAAACAGCATATAAAACTTATCAACTAAAGT
The DNA here is from genome assembly GCA_914767995.1 of Thecocarcelia acutangulata. Classification (NCBI taxonomy): domain Eukaryota; kingdom Metazoa; phylum Arthropoda; class Insecta; order Diptera; family Tachinidae; genus Thecocarcelia; species Thecocarcelia acutangulata. The sequence goes on from OU612097.1 coordinate 18,656,188, forward strand.
CAAAAGCAATATTCTTAAATGAAAATATTATATCTCAATTAAATTTTTAGTGATACTATCGACGAAAAACAACAACTTTCAATACAAATTTTTTAGACGAGTCGCTCATCTGTGTTCCGTAAACAGCATATAAAACTTATCAACTAAAGTCAAAAGCAATATGCTTAAATGGAAAATATTATATTTCAAGTAAATTTTTAGTTTTTCTTTCGCCCATTTCTAATTCTTTACGAGTACCTCTAGTGATAACGAATTAGCTTTCGAATACTAGGCAGGAGCCGGGTTGTATACCATTTTGAAAAAGCTCTTAGTGTGTGGAGAGAAACCACCCTCCATTTCACAAGGCACTTGTGGCAAAGGTCTTGTACTTATACCGCAGGGATAAATGTATGTATGTAGATATTATTGTGTGAATATTGTTAACAATGTATTTATATATTATATTGAAAAACATATGTCTGCCAATTTATGAGCTTATATTTTAAGATTATTATCTGAAGTAAATGATACAATTTTTATACAATAACAACAATATTTTATTTTAGTTGAAGTTAGTTTCTTTCGGGTTTGACACCCTACACTATTCCTAAGCTAAATTTTAGATAAATGTGCCCAAAATGTGCTAAATATGCAATAATGTTTATTTTTGAACTACATTTTTAATATTTAAGTACCGCCAAAAATTTTGTTACTTCAAAATACGAGTATTGCTGAAAGCTGAGTGGTAAATAAAATAATTAAAATCTGTAAAAAAGCGACTTTCAAACATTTACTTTCATGTCTAAACACTGAATTATTTTGAAAAGTTTCTTATAATAAATAGACAAGATAGAAGTAAGACTAATGGCATTTTTGTAGAAAGTACTTGCATGCGACAATAAAAATAAAACATGTTATTTTCTAAAAATGTTGCATGAAAAAGAGCAATATATGAAGCATATTTTGCCCTCAACTTCAATTACCTTTTTAACACGTTTTTATTAGTTTCACTTGTATGTTTATTTGTTTGTATATTTGCAACATGCGAATCCCATGCTATATAAGTGACTGTTACATATGTAGGTATATAAAACTGTATATAGAGTGTGGTCGCTTTGGTGTGAAAGTTGGAGTTTCCATATTGCTTCCGGGGAAGTGGAGCGTTTTTGTGTATTTACGAAGCTCATTTTTGAGTTTCCCAAAAAAATGGAAACAATTGCATCTCAACAGGCGATCGTTTTTGTGCGAAAGTTGAAGTTGCCGTATTGCTTCTGACGATTCGTGATGCCGACTTTGGAAATTTCCAAAAAACTTCAAACCGCTTCGCTAACCAAGTCGGAACCACATTTTAATATCCGGTGCGAGTTTTGGCCGTGGAATGTGTATTTGAACTATTGACGGTAATTCGATTTAGTACGAAGAACAAAATTGCCATATTTTTTCTGTGGGGATTTTGGCGATTCCAGAAGCCGCTTTTGGGAATTCCACAAAAACCCCGGGACGTGTTATATGGATAATTATTGACGGTAGTTCGATTTAGTACGAAGAACAAAGTTGCCATATTTTTTCTGTGGGGATTTTGGCGATTCCGGCAGCCGATTTTGGGATTTACAAAAAAACCCCGAAACGCGTTAAAAGGATAATTATTATTAATTTTAATTATTACTAAATTCCGAGTGCTTGCTGAGTAGTAGTGTAGCGACTACGAAACAGCTAGTTGTCCCCCCAGCTTTAGTATTCAATGATTTTTTTCTGTCTTCTTTAATCAAGAGTTATTTATCGCGGCAATTATTGTTATAATTAAAACAATAGCTAAATTTTCTTGGCTGAAGCCAGATTTGAACTTGAACCTGAAAAGTAAATAACGTCATGTAATATTGTAAATTATTTATTAACGAAAAAAGTTTGAATAAAATTTAGTTGAATTTTTTGCCTCCTGGCGAAAGCGATCGAAAGATTGATGACATAATATAGACAAACAGTCGTAAAGCAGCTCTGGGCTGAAGAACAGCTCTCGCGTCATCGTAATTATTTCTTAAGTGCGGTCAGGCTTGTGTTTGTTGTTCGGTCTTCGAGAGTTTTGCGTCTCGCTCGCACTGGTTAACGGTTTGCCTCAACTAACTGTATTGGTTTACAGTTTTTTATAGAGGTTATTCATTGTTAACCACGTGGAAACTTCCTATGTGAAGGCATAGGTCGTTATAGTTAGTCACAGCGACGCTACAAAAGTACTGTTAATACCATCTTGGGCATTATGGTCTTTGTCACCCCGCCCATGCTGTGCATCCTATACATTGCAAATTTACTTTGCAACTGTATAGTTACTAAATAAATAAATAAATAATATAGACAAATTTTATTTATTTATATAAAATTCCGTTGCTAACACTAGTAGCAGCTTTGTAAGTCGCATCAGATCGCTATTACTATCCTTATTGGCCATTTTTTGCACATACGAGTATTCATGTTGAAAGTTGTCATAAGGATTGTTCATTGTATTTTTCCATTGTAGCAACTGCTGCTTCAATTCTAGTGTATGAATGTGTCAAGCAGTATCATTGTTATGTGTGCCTGTTTGTGTGTATGTGTGTATGTCTGTGTGTTCTTTTTTGTTCTTCCTTTTACTAGCGGCCATTTGATATGTATTGTCCTTTTGTATTGTTGTCGTAATTGTTGCTGCCATACAATTCTATTTAGGAGTATAATATTGTCATTGTCCTAAGTTTTATGATTTTCTTTATATTCTTGTTCATTTCATACTTATGTATTTGTGACATTATTGGCATTCAATTTGAGTTATCATCTTGCTTAAGTTCTTTGGAAATTTTATAATAATACAATTTACAAAAACACAAAAAGCGAGCTAGATGGAAGGCGGTCTTTACATAAATTGTTTATTAGGGGTGTTTATTTCTGGCCAAATATGAGTATAACGAGATGGAACCAAAATCTTTTCAAATATATATGTATATGTACGTGCAGCAAGATTAAATATTGCTGTTATACTGAAAACCGTAATAGTTTTAATTCAAAATTAAAACGATTAGAATATATAACCTTTTCAGGATCATAAAAATATTTTGATCAATTTAATTAATCACTTGATCTATTTAGAAAGCTTTTCTTGAATTTGTACATTTAATTGATCCAAAAGGTTGCAATAGTACTCTGAATTTATTGTTTTACCCTTTTGCAGATAGTCAATCAATAAAATACATTTGAAGTCCCAAAAAACCGTTGTTATAACCTTACCAGCCGATTGAATTATTTTTGCCTTCTTTGGGGCACTTCCTCCAGCTTCAGTCCATTGTTTGGATTGTTGTTTTGTCTCTGGAGTATAGTCGTGGATCCAGGTCTCATCAACAGTTATGAAACGCTTAAAACGATCCAAACAAGCTTGAGAAATGTTCATTCTTATGCGTTTTTGGTCGATGCGGCACCCATCTTGCAGAAAGCTTTTTCATCTGTAGTTCTTCATGCAAAATTAAATGGACTCAATCATTTGAGATGCCCGTGATATTAGCTATTTCACGCACTTTTATTCATCGATCATTTAATACCATATCATGCACTTTGGCTACAATTTCCGTTGTTGTTGCTGTTTTTGGACGTCCACTACGTGGTTCATCTTCAGAACTTGTACGACCACGTTTAAATTCAGCACCCCAATTTTTTACTGTTATATGAAGAAGCACTTTTACCTAACACTCTCACCACATCATTATGAATTTCTTGTCCCGATAAACGTTTTTTATGTAAATATTTAATGACACTACGGATTTAAAATTTTTCCATTGTAAAAAATCGCGGATACGTCTTTTGTGAATATCTGTTTCTATATGAAAGAGTTACCAGATCGAAACAAAGTTCAACATGTGTTCATAGCAGAGATGGAAGTTTCTAAAACACTTAACTTTTTTCTGTTTTTACCGCGCTTTTTGTACTAGGCTAAGAAGTTTCCGAACCGCCCTCGTACCTTGTGGCGTACTTAGAGAATTCGTCTTTTACCAGCGGAACATCTGCTGAAATAAATAAATTTAGATGATACATTACTAGAAATTGGGACTGTTGGATTTTCCCATATTTTTATTATTGCAGAAGTGTAGGTTCCTGCTAGACATAACATTTGATATGATACGGAACCATATTTGGTTCCGTAGACCAGCAATTTCTGATCGATGGCAAGAAATACCTTCATTTTTTTCAACTGTAAATTCTCGTCCATTTTGATGAGCGTGTCGTGGCTACTCTGACACTGTGTAAAATACTTCAAAAGGGGTAAGCAAATTAGTTTCAACATCTTGTCTAATTTGAGCCTTTGCCAACTTATATTCAACATTTGGTAAGGAATTCGTAGTGTATGATCTCTGACTCCGTTTGAATTTAGGTCGAGTACTGCGAAGTTGTTGGGTTACCGAAGCCGAAGCACATATAGGAGTCGTGTCTTTAATTTCTTACTTACCGGACTTATGATATATCACGATATTAAATTCTCAAAATAAACTAATTTTTACACTTAACGTCACTAGAGGACAATTCTTGATGATAGTAGGAAGAGAACTGTAAATAAAAAATAAACGTTGTAACTATAATTGTTTTAATCTAAATACATTAATATCAGATAAGTTCACGAACTTGTAAAAAATATAATTAGCTTTGGGACACCGGTGTCCCTATGGTCGTCAAAGGGTTAATGATTTTCCAAACATGAGGTCTGTTCCACACGAATTGTTTCGGTATCCGAAAATGCCGAAATTACTCAAAAGTTTACCTTTTAAAAATACTTGTGTAATTTAAAGACAAACTGGAAGACCAATTATTTAATTTTCTTTATGAAAGGCCTCATTAGTTTTTACTTTCAGGTACCGTTCTATGACATTCGTTTTTCAGGCAAATAATTTACAGAAACTTTTCGGTGAAAAGATTCAAATGTTTTAATGTAAAACGTAATCAATAGAAAAACATTGGCAAACAATCTTGTTAAAAATTTTCCTATATAAAAAATAAACTAAAAATAGGCACAAATTAATAAAAGATGTATAACTTAGCTTCCGCCGTTTTTCCCCCGATATTCTAGGCGCGATAGTGTAAGAAAATTGTTTATATACTTATAATTCATTTTACATTTACGATTCAAAATATTCTTGTTGCTTTTGTTACCAGTCTTGATTAAGTAATTCCTCTAATCGTGCACCTTCGAAAAACTTCTCTCTTCTACCGCCATGCTAGTGTTCGATGAAAATCACTGTTCTTGGAGCATTGAAACCCTACTCGGCCAGCAGTGTCAGATTTTTTTCCACCTCCAGTCTTTATGCATAATGTTCATTAACGACGGGAGTGAGAAGTGCAATTGTTGGGCACGACGACGTGTTGAGGTGGACGGCTCTTCAGACACACTATCGCGAGCAGCAGCAATTCTAATAATAATATTTTGTTGTATTGTATTTAAACTGGTGTGCTCTAAAATAAACGCCCTGTACTTCAACAGTTTACAACTATAATGAATAAAAACTTTATAGTTTTTTATGCTGCCGAAAAAAAGTGCAACTGACAAAAGTTCCCTCAGCCGAAGTGGAGGAACATTCTGCTATTTTTACATCATTCTCCCCTTCTTTGGTTTTTGTAATTTAAAAATAAATTTTGCCCTTTCTAAAGACAAAAGTACTCCCGTTTAAAACTTTTTTAAAACAGAAAAGTATATCTAAATCAAATTTACATTTAAAAAACCCAATTGGAAATTTTCGCAAACAGTTAATGGAATAGACATTTTTGTAAATTTTGAGAAAACTAAAGAAGAAACCAAAAGGTGATTAAGTTGAAAATAAAAAATATTTTAAAATCTTCAATAACAAAGGGTGATTTTTATAGAGGTATACCGCTTTAAAATAGAATAAAACAAAGATGGTATAACTCGATATCGAATGCCTTACTAACATATGATCTAGAAGGAACAAAAAAGATAGTATTTATATTGTCATGAATTTTAGATCTTGTCGCTTTTTTTTATCGCAACATAGTCATAACTGAAAAACGCTTGTTTCGAGTAAATGATGAACCAGAACTAGGGCATGACGATTTTCTCCATACAATTTAGCATAAAATAACGTCAGAGAATGCGGCCGTAAAATAGAATCTATTTTATTTTGTCAGCGATTTTTCTTATGCTCTCACTTTGAAGCAGAAAAGCTTTCAATAATATTACCACACTGTTAGTAAATTTCATATATTTTGTAAACAAAACCAAAGCTTCAAATTTTTTAGCGCGAAGAAAAGTAAAAATAATAGAAAAACCTTTTCTTTACCTAACAAAAACGAACTTTAAATGAGAGTCGTTTCAATTATGTACCTGTTTTCTCTGAGAGTCGTTTTTGCTTGAAGTTGCGGACGTATTCTGTTTCATCATTAAAACACATTTCAAATTTTTAGTTTCCAACTTAGTTGCGCAATTCTCTTGCTCAAGTCTTGTGGTTGTTGATGTGAGAGGTAAGATCAACTTGAAGCGGGGAGGAATTGCCGAGTACAGACCTGCTTGCACTCAGCAATTCTTGTTGTTCGCATATTCGTGTTGTTTATGTTTTTGATATTTTCTTTTGTTTATTTATCGGGCTCATGATACAAAAAAAAAACAAGGTAGCCGCTTCGCTACAACAATAAAAAATCAACAGGTATTTTGTTTGTGTAAAAAGGCAAATTCACACTTTAGCTGTCAAAAGTAGTTGATAACGAACATGTACAAAAATTTAAATGGCGCCGAAAAAGGTAAACAAAACTTGACAGAGGAAGTGCCGCAATATTCACCGAATGCATCCACCTAATAATAAATTATGTGTGTGAAGATAAATTTTAAATTTAACTAGTACAGACATAAACCACATTTGCAATTATTTCGTTAACAGAGCTCTGTTAACTGTTTAACAGTGAATGTTAATTTGGAATATATATTTCTTCGAGAGAAATCTCCATAGCTGGGTTACAAAAATATAAAGAATCAATTGGAATATGCTCTCCAGAATACATATTTTTTAGTTTTGCCTTAAAAGTACATAACTCATTATCCCTTCTAGTAAAAAAGGCTATTTAAAACATCTGATATTCTTTGAAAGAAAAGAAGTCACAACAAAAATATACGATATACTACACACATCTCACTATATAGAAAAGATGGCCCAAAGGGTCCTCTAAGCCGTGGTATGAGTGGTATTTCTGAAATAATTTTGAAAAAAAAGTTTTGAACAAATTTATTTTTTGTGAAAAAATTTTTTCAGTTAAAGCTGACTTTTTGGGGAAAATACGTAATACTACACATATCCCACTATATAGAAAAGATGGCTCAAAGGGCCCTCTAAGCCGTGGTATAAGTGGTGTTTCTGAAATAATTTTGAAAAAAAAAGTTTTGAACAAATTTATTTTTTGTGAAAATTTTTTTTGGGTAAAGCTGACTTTTTGGGGAAAATACGTAATACTACACATATCCCACTATATAGAAAAGATGGCTCAAAGGGCCCTCTAAGCCGTGGTATAAGTGGTGTTTCTGAAATAATTTTGAAAAAAAAGTTTTGAACAAATTTATTTTTTGTGAAAATTTTTTTTGGATAAAGCTGACTTTTTGGGCAAAATACGAAATACTACACATATCCCATTATATAGAAAAGATGGCCCAAAGGGTCCTCTAAGCCGTGGTATAAGTGGTATTTCTCAAATAATTTTGAAAAAAAAGTTTTGAACAAATATATTTTTTTTTTTAATTTTTTTCAGTTAAAGCTGACTTTTTTCGGCAGTTTAAAATATTAAGAAAATTTAAGTAAAACAAAATGAAAGTTGCGCAACTAAATTGCTGTATGTGAACATAAAAGCAGGTTTAAAAGAAAACAAATAAAAACAATTAAAATTGCGCAACTAAGTTGCCAAATGTGAAAGTGCTCTAAGGACAATTTTTGATTACTTTTTCCAACATTTGCAGCCGTTGGCCACTAAAGCGCCACAAACAATAATTTTCTGTGGATACAATGGTGTTTCAAGAAAAGCTTGTACGCGAAAATTCTGCTTATTAACGTACCCATTCGACCCAAAAATGGGTTTCATTGGAAAATGCAATTTTGAATGGAAATTAAATATCAGGTTGCGCTTCAGCACATTGGCAACGCACATGAAATATCAAACCAAGTACTGTGAAATCCAGCGGCCTGCCTACCTAACCTGCTCCACATATGTTGGCTTTCTTTGTCCAGAACAAATGTTCAAAGTGGATGAATCGTTTCAGAACAATTTCTCAAAAAATTAAAACAAACATTTTGTTCCGAAACAATGGATGGGACCAGCTTTAAAAAGAACATTTTTATTTCATTCTATGCAGAGAAATTTTTTGTATATCAGATTTAAAATTTTCCATTTGGCTGTTGTCATTAAGAGACAAAAAAGTTTTATATGCAGCAAAAGATATGAAAACTTCTTTTTTTCTTGCGTTTATTTTTATGTTTTACGCATTTGTCCTCTGGAGAACAATTTATTGTGTTTAAGTGGTGGCAAATAAATTAAATGAGTTCAAGCTAAAAATTACATTTTTTTATTCCTGTTTTAAACTTCCCGTACCTACGAACAATAAAAACTTAACAAATCCTAAGAAAAAAGCTGCAAAAAGCGTTATTTTTTATTGAAGGAACAAAAGGTCGCCAAGGGAATAAATTTAATTGCATTTTAATTATGTAGTATACGCGTTGAAAAAATCTTTATTTTTTTCCTGCGAAAGTAGAACTAAACTTGATTTTAGTCTTACGAAGAGATTTGTTTTATCTGTAAGCTTTAAGAAAAAAAAGAAAAAATTTGCGCATACAAAAATGCGTAGTTAAAGCAAACAAATCCCAACTTGGGGTGAAACTCATTATCAACATTTTCATACAATACATTTTAAAATTACTATAATGTATATTTTAAGACTAGTTTCTGTAACCTTATCAAAATTCGTTTCTTTAAACATCAGGGCGATTACTCTCTATTGCGATGCGAAAGTGAGTTCGATGCGAAAAATAAATGCGATAAGAGTATAATTTCGTACTCTGTTCCCTTTGCGCAAACTTTTTCGCGAAATAGTTTGAAAATGAACCACCGCTGGTACCACAAAATAAACAATAGCCAAGAATGATGAAAAAAATGTGCGAAAGGGAAAAATTAAATGCGAGAGGAAAATACGAAAACGCAATACAGAGTACCAATTCTTAGATTTTTCTTTCGCATCGCAATAGAGAGTAACCCCCCAGGAGTGTTCCACAAGAATGCGGGCAAGTTCGGACTAATGAGCGAAAAAAGCAAATTGTTTTGCAAAACTTTGAAATAAAATAAAACAAAAACTAATTTATAAATTGACATATGACCGCCAGAATAGCTTCAATCGGCAATAACAAGGCAAATCTTTTACTTCAAGTGTACAATCGGCTTATCGGCGTGGACTAGCGATTTCATATATCCACACGATTTTGGAAGTCATTTCACTTGTCCAAAACGTGAAACTGTCACAGCTTTCACAAGCGAAAAGTTTACTTTGCAATGTAGTGAGTTTGGGGTGACATGATAAAATAAAGTGTTTAAGAGAGTCACTATACTTTCCCTTGCCACCAACAGTCTCAAGACTTAAAATCGAAACTTAACTTAGTTGTGAGTTCGAGGCCAACTTCAGTCAAGAAGAGGGATTATTTCTAATTATAACAATAATTGCTGTGAAACAATAAGACCAAAGAGGAACAGAAAAATAATTGAATACCATAGCTGGGGGATATGTGATCAATATGCGTCAAACATTAACGTAAGAATAATTAAAGAGCTAGGTGGCTGAGTTGGTTAAGCGGCCACATTAAAAATACATCATGTACACATTATCGCGAGTTCAAATTCCTGTGGGAGTTGATGAGTAGTGTAGCGACTACGAAACAGCTAGTTGTCCCCCAGCTAAAGATTTGATTATTATTTTTCTTGTCTTCTTCAATCAATAATTATTGATCACAGCAAATTTGTTTTGTAAGAAAATCCTTCTTAAGAAAAAACTTAAGAAAGGAGAAACTTGAACTAGAACCCGATTTACATATGTAACGAGTGATTTTTTTGCTATTATCTTTTTGGCAACACTAGTTTTGACAGCTCACGCACGTTTTGTATCTTGTGTCACTGTCAAACATTTTCAGTTTGGTCTATAATTTAATCATGAATCGTCTTACAAACTAACAACGCTTGCAAATTATTGAATTTTATTACCAAAATGCGTGCTCTGTTAAGAAAGTTCATCGCGCGCTTCTTCCATTTTATGGTCAGTTTAATCGACCTACTAAGGCTTCTATTCGGGCTATTGTAAAAAAATTTCGCACCAAATTTACATTGTTGGACATTAAACCACCAACACGCTTACGTAGAGTGCGAACTGAAGAAAATATCGCAGCCGTATCGGCCAGTGTTGGTGATGATCGTGAATTATCGATTCGGCGCCGTTCGCAGCAATTGGGCCTCTGTTACTCCACTACGTGGAAAATTTTGCGGAAGGATTTGGGTGTGAAGCCTTATAAGATACAGCTGGTGCAAGAATTGAAGCCAAACGACCTACCACAACGCCAAATTTTCGGTGAATGGGCTCTTGAAAAGTTAGATGAAGATCCACTTTTTTTTATCGAAGAATTGTGTTCAGCGACGAGGCTCATTTCTGGTTGAATGGATACGTGAACAAGCAAAACTGCCGTATTTGGAGTGAAAAGCAGCCAGAAGCATTGCAAGAGCTCCGAATACATCCACAAAAAACAACCGTTTGGTGCGGATTATGGGCTGGCGGCATCATTGGGCCGTATTTCTTCAAAGATGATGCGAATCACAACGTTACTGTGAATGGTGAGCGCTACCGTGCGATGATAACAAACTTTTTTGCCCAAAATGGAAGAGCTTGACTTGCATGACATGTGGTTTCAACAAGACGGTGCCACATGCCACACAGCACGCGAAACAATGGACCAATTGAGAGGCGAGTTCGGTGAACAGTTTATTTCACGTTTGGGACCAGTCAATTGGCCGCCCAGATCGAAAATTTTTAATTTAGAAAAAAAAATTTTTTCTACCTGCAATTCACAACCTTCAGCAGCTGTTTTCCAAATGAAAGAATTACCCTCGAACCGCAGTTTTTGGGCACAAAATTCGACATAAAAAATGTTTGTTTGCACTTTAGTGTATCGAATGCTGAATTATAATAACAGATCTTTGGTCTCACATAACCTATGTGATGGTTATGCCCTATGATATCCAATTCGACATTATTAACTCGTGAGTTTGACCGCCTTCAGGTCAGACCAGTGGGAAGATATTATATTGAGAATTGGAGATAACATAATCCTGAAATTTGTATTCTGGGTATTATTTTTTTTACAAATTTCGAATTTTTGCTAAAACTTTGCCTTCGAAAGGTAGACTAGGTTTTTATTAACAACGTTTTCTGTAAACAAGCAGGCGTCACGTCTATTAATTGTCACCTCGAATACTAAATTTTCATGGTTACCAGTTTTTGAGTAATATTTTTTTTTAATAATGTCTACTTCTACAACTTAATACAGAGCATTCTAGCCTACGAATGCTCTGTATTAACATGTAATCTTCAAGAATAATATTTTCATCCCAAAACTTATTTTTAGCGTTATTATTATTTTTAAAGATTATAAGTAGCAAAAACTAAAAGCTTGCACAATAAAAAACTAGTATCAAATTAATATTATAAAAAATAACAACTGACTTATTTGCATTTACTGCACTCTTCTTCGGTCTCACATAAGTCACACAACTTTGTCTCGACTTCATAGAAGGCTGTGGCCCTCTTGTTGGTGTCATAATAGTCGTAAAGAACAATAGGTGCCGGCTTTTGCTTGGCCACATTGTGAGTTCTTAAGGCTTCGACTATCAAACAGGTTTCGTCATTTTTGTACAGATGATCAAAATAGACAACCAACAAGGAATCAGAGTTTTTCAGTTCAGTGTGCTGTTTGGAAACAAAAATTATATTAGTTTGTTTTTTTTTCATTATTCGAACTTTATGATATACAATACTTACGCTTACTCTTTCCAAGTCTTGGATTTCATTTAAATTTTCGGTATCAATGACGTAACCGGATGGCGTTGTAATTTCTAGTAATGCCATATTGGAAGCATCTCCATCTCCCACGTAACTGACACAAACTAAAACTTTCAAGTGCGAGGGACGGTCTGTGTTGTCGGTCTTTGTTGTCTTTATAGTGAAACTGGGCTTGGGATCCTTTTCGAATATGTTATATTGATAAGCAATTTGTACTAAAGCTGAACCGGTACCTTTAGCGGTGAAGTCGATTGATTTGGTTTTTTGAGGCATCTGAAAAATTAAAAAAAGAGCATGTTTTTTTATTTTTTTGTTTTGTATCTTGGACCAGTACTTAAGCAATAATCCCTACATATGCAGTGCATTGTAAAAGAACTATGAAAATAGTTTATCAGGAGGAAAGAAAGACTAGCTGTTTGACGTCAGGGCCAAATAAACTACTGATGGTGGACCAACTCCAAGAGGTGAATTATTCACGATTCACCAGCGCCCCCGTTTGGCGTGCTAGGCTCATACAGGTCGCAACTTTTCGCTATAAGTTTGCAACGCTATAGACGAACCCCTTGCTTAAGAGTTCGTACCTTCTAATTCCTCCTGTATGCAATATTTCTTGACTGAAGTCTCTCCTACTGCGGTTTCTTAAATTTGTCTTTCTGGACTACACATTTCATTATGAAATCTTCTTAGACTTTATTTATTTAAACTTTGTCTTCCAAAACTGAACCGTTATAGGTTATCTGCTTACGAGTTTAATGTTTCTGTGTCTGCTACATTTTCAAGAAGTAAATGTAGCAGAATGAAAAACACTTGCAAAAATATGTTATTGTCCCAAGTTATGTGCCCGTGACGAGCTTATTCTTTAACTTGATACTTCCTGCCTTTAATGTTTTACTACCTTCATATTTTTATAAAGAATAGATTTCACATTTCAATTAAACTCACCTCAACAGTTTGATATAAAATACCATTATCCTCCGTCAATTTAACGGTTTCCTTTTTATCCTTTGACTCGATATCAAGTGTCATTTTAGCTGGTTCATAATCGGCAAATTTGGCAAAGTTAATCAGAGCTGTCAAACCTACGACAGTATCTTGTGTAGAAGCAAATCCTCCGTAGCTGTTACGCTGAGCAATCAACCACTTAATAATGGGAATTATGTCATCAACTTTAGTTGAATCCTGATCCAAAAGCGTCAACAAAGCATACGAAGTTGTTTCAACATCCTTGCTGAAAACATAATACCACCATCTGTTGCCAAAAGCTGCATGTTGTTCTTTTTCTTCAGACCACCACATGCGATCCGATTCTGTTTTTGCCAATGACTTCAACTTAGATAGTTTTTCTTTTGCTTCAGACCGTTTGGCCTTGTTGAGGGTGTAGGTACCCAAGGCCTTGGCCTGAAGAGAATCAGATTTGTCAATATTTTCTGCAATGAAATCTAAACCCTTGTTCAATTCTTGAGCGTATTTTTCGGCATAAGTAGCATTTTCTAGTATAGCTAAAATGGTTGTGCCAGTGAGAGTTATGTGATTCCTTTGAGAAACGTAGAAGTAGTCACCCTTTTCGGTAAAAGTACCATTTTCAGCTTGTTGTTTGCTTAAATAGTCTAGACCTTCTTCGATGATTTGGTCTTTAACATTTACAAATTCTTTGATTTGTTGTAAAGAACGAACAACGTACGCGGTCAACCAAGTGGAGCCATTACGAGGTTTTTCATTTGCTCTTGGAGGACCAAAACTGCTGAAAGAACCATCTGCATGACGATAATTCAACATATTTTGGTAGCCAGTTTCGAGATTATAACGCAGTTTTGTGTCCAAGGTAGCGGTTAAACGGTTTGAATTCGTTAAGTATTTCATGACCAAATAGTTAGGCAAAAGGGCAGACATGGTTTGCTCACCACAACCACTAGGCAGGCGTACTAAATTATCTAAATTATTTAAAACGGGTCCCAAAATATCACCCATAGCTCCCACTTCCACATGTTCGGAGTCGGGCACCAAATCCTCAGGCAACTCCAATGCAAAGGAAGATTTAAATTCGGGCTCTTGTTTCAAATTTACAAAATAGGCGCGATTAGCATATTGAGTTAAACCTTCAGGCACCACTTTCATCGATTTGTGAATGGCATCACCAGCTACCGCAGAGATGGCAGTGAACTTTAACATGACGTTGCCAATTGTTTTGGGTCTCAGAAGGAAGGAAACACCGGCAGCACCATTGGCGGGTACACGTATACTCTTTGAGCGTTTTGGTTCCTCAACAATTTCATTATCAAACTCGGTGAATTCGTATTCATTATCACTATTGTCCAAGGTGATTTCAACATCCAAGTCTTTGGCCAAATAATTGAAAACCAAGGCGGGAACATTGATTACCTCACCTGTTAAAAAGAACACAAATATGAGATTCAAAAAAATTTTTTTTTCATGACAATTATTTTGAAAACTTTTACCTCTTTTAACAGAATAAGGCAGGCGAACGGATATGAAGAAGGGCAGGAAGGTAGTGACTTTAGTTTCATCCCGCGTTACACCCAATCCTTTAGTGGGATTCATAGAAAAGGCCGTTAGCACCCACGAAGTAATAGTTTCGGGAATTTTCTTCGTCCAAGTGAACTCAGCAGTTTCAGTGCTTAAAAACATTGTAAAATATTTTAGGAAATTACAAAAAGATAAGTAAAACCAATTTCGATCTCATAAAGAAAAATATTTAAGATTTGAGCAATCGGATAGGAAATTGGGTTTTCAGGCAAAGACAATGAAATCGGCTGGTAAGGTTATGATGGCCACTGTATTTTAAGATGCACACGGAATATTGCCCATCGATTAGCTTAAAAAAGGATCCACAATCACAGGAAAGTATTATCGTGCATTACTGGAGCAATTGACTGATGCAATCAAGAAAAACCGACGACTATTAAAGATGAAAACTACGTGAAATACACTTCGAATTGGTTGATCATCTACCTTATAGTCCAGATTTAGCTCCTAGTGACTTTATTCTCTTTCCAAAGTTGAAAAAATGGCTCACAGGAAAAAGATTCACATCAAACGAAGAAGTAATTACCGGAACTAACGCGTATTTTGAGGGGTTCCCTAAATCTTATTATTCAGATGGTATAAAAAAGTCGGAACATCGTCTTACTAAGCGTAATGAGCTATTCGGAGAGACCATTTATATTGAGAAATAAATGGTTTTGGAAAAATAAATGTTTTTCCTACTTAGGTAGCTTCAATATGAATCCGCCTTCGTATCTGGCTGTCATTTAACGCAATCTGTTTTCAACAGATTAGTCCGCAACGAAAAAGTGAAAACAAACAATCAATATGTGGTTTCAATTGAACAGAAACAAAACAACTGGCTCAGGACAAAAAATAAGGTACAAACTAGTTTTTTTATATTTTTTTTATCTTGGGCCAGTACTCAGGGGATTACCCCTACGTATGCAGTGCATTGTACCGGAACTAGAAAAATAGGTTATGAGGAGGGGGAAAGAGGGAGTAGTTTGACTTGAACTTTCCAACATTATAACAGACAGGAAACACGTTTGAATATATTTTTTTTTGTGAAGGGTTGATAAATTTTTTTTTTTAGTTAATTATACCGATGAAATTTGGCTCAGTGTATTTACTTACAGTTTTACTTACTTTTCAATATCAGCAAACAGCCATGTTTCCGAAAAGTCTTTACGCACTTTCACATCATTGGCTACACCTCCAGATCCTTCCGCATCAGCAATTGCAACGCCCTGGCCCAAAGGCGAAGCTGGAGCATGTGCAGCAGTCTTAAGATAAATACCATTACTACTAACATAACTCCGATCTGCTACAAATGGTACTACAAAAACAAAAATCAAAGTTTAACCTACCGTTGAATAAAATACGGCATCATCAGCAGTCCCTCTGGAAAACTCACCAGAGATGTAATCAGGTCGGGTCCAGTTATAGAAATAATCGCCATTAGTTAAGGTCACACAACCTGATGTTGTGCCCGGATATTCTGAATAACCTCCCTGATGAGGTGTCCACGTTGTGTAAGCGCCCAACACCCAGTCGAATTCATAGGGTCTCAAATCATTATTGCCTCTCAGCAACAAAACACTTTGATCGACCGCCATGAGTCCTACAAAAGAATTGGGTGTGGTTTGTATTTTCAAGGCCACCTCTTCACCAGGTTTCACTTGTTCGGGAGCAGTGACATTGATCTAAAACGCCGACAAACATATTAGTTTTCATTCGATCAACATGACTGAGATTTATTTCTGTTACCTGATTTTGTAGTTCAAATTGAATGTTAAAATGTTGCTCGGCTGAACGGAATTTACCATTCTCGTCAATAGTGTAGACGTACACAGCAAAATGCGGGGCCCAAGAAATATCCGGCTTCAAAGTGAAATTATAAACTTTGGGTTTGTCCGGTAAATCAATGCGTCCACTCTCTAAAATATTGCCACGGCCAATTACGTTGTAAACGAAATAGGATAAGGGCTGACTGGAGTTAAGCGTATATTGGTCGGCTTTGTTTAAAAACAATCTAAAAGCAAAGCAAAAATTTAACTTCAGTTATAAGTTTTGAATAAATTCAAATAAAAATTGAGAAAATTCCAGACATTATTAAGAAATTTAATTGTAAGTTGAGAAAATTCTGAAATCAAGAATTAGGTTCACACACGAGAGAATTTCAAATAAATAGAACAGAGAACTACAAATTAAAATTAAGAAGAAGTTGAATGAAGAATTTCAACTTTAATTTTCAACTCAAAATAAAATTAAGATGTTCTAATTAAATTAAGATATATTTAATTTGAGAAAAATTAGAATGAAACTTAAGAAAATTTAATTATATACAAAAACGATATGCAGAACTTTGGTCAAACTGTAACCATTTTTCGGTTATTGTGGTTATTTTTTATTCTTTTTGTTCACTTAAACCAGGGGTGCCTAAAATTTCCATATGACAGAGCAAACACCAATACATTTAAGGCAAAAATAATTTTATTTAATAACCAAAGCATACGAAAGTGTTATTGGTTTGCACTTGTGTGTACACGTACATGTGTATATTAAAGCGTACAGCCTGTAGCTAAGTGCTTTTACAAGAACAAATGAGCATCAAGGGGTTGGACACTTCTGATTTAAACTTTTAAACCTCGTCGCAAAGATTTATGTAATGTATCCACATCGCAAGCAGGCGTCATGACAAGAAATATGAAAAGCAATTAAATTTTTGAGTGATTTCTATACAAATATATCAGACAAGTCGCTTGCTTGTATTGTGGAAACATCTACACGTAATTATACAATGAAAGTCGCATATTGGTGAAACTAGTTGCAGCTGTGTTTTTTCCAACTCCTGCAAAGCAGCACTTATGTTAACGTTCTGATATTCTTGCTTATTCTATCACAAAACGTACATACAGTGCTGTTCCTACGCTAAGCAACTCACACTGTATTTTAGAAAAATGTTACTTTTCTCTCAAATAAGAAGACCTTAAGAACTCATTATAATACTTATTTATGACTTGTATGATAGCAAAAAAAATGTATAAAAAAATAACAACAAAAACCTTTTTGGATATTTCAATAACAAACAAAGACAAAACTAACTCTATGAGAGGCTGTGCCTATGCTAAGCAACAAATTTTCTTATTCTCTTTCCCTTAAATATAACGGTTCTTTTGCGATGCATTTGAGTTCATTAATTGCAAATTACTTAAATCAATGCAGTTTAGTCCTACTAAGACTTTCTTCGTCTTTAAACTATAAATTTTCAACATGAACCGCGTTCAATACGATAATAGCTTCAAATCTTCCGTTATATCATTGTGGAAGGCAGGGCAAAGTCAAATTGATATAGCTAATAATTTAAAAATTAACAAATCAATGGTTTCACGGTGGATTCAAAATTATAAAACGATAGGCACTGTCGTAAAACCCAATACAGGCGCACCTCCACGTAAAATTTCCGACCGTGACGACAGACAAATTAAAATATTAATAAAAAAAAACCATTTATAACTTCAAAAGAGGTAATGAAATCACTTAATTTGAATGTGGATTCCAGCACAGTCAGAAAACATATCATCAAGCTGGGCTTAAAAAGTTATAGGGCTGTCAAAAAACCAATGCTGACAAAAAAACACATGAAAAAACGGTAAGTGAATTTTAATTTACTTTAACAACAAATTCTATAGGACTTTTGTAATTTTTAGTCTTGAATTTGCAAAGCAACACATTAATTGGACTATCACAAAGTGGAACAGTGTGCTCTTTAGCGATGAAGTCAAAGTAAACCTCTTCAATTCAGACGGCATATGCACTGTGCGGCATATGAAAGGAAATTGGCTCGATCCACGCTATTGTAAGCAAACAATGAAACATGGAGGGGGAAACATTATGGTGTGGGCATGTTTCTCTGGCAAACGCCTTGGTCCTGTGCACAAAATAAACGATAAAATGGATCGATTCGTGTATAAGGACATCTTAGAAACGAAAATGCTCCCATATGCAGAATGGAATATGCCACTTCGATGGGTGTTTCAACATGATAACGACCCGAAACACACATCGAAGTTGGTCAAGGAATGGTTTCAGACGAAAAGGATTCAAGTGCTTGATTGGCCGGCACAATCACCCGACTTGAATCCTATCGAAAATTTGTTCGCCATTGTGAAACGACGCCTCGGATCGAGTCGATTTACAAATAAAGAAAATTTGTTAAACGGTTTTCAAAATGAATGGAAAAACATCCCCAAAAGCACATTGCAAAATTTAATTGCCTCAATGCCCAAGAGATGTGCTGCAGTCATAAAAAACAAAGGGTCATATACGAAATATTAATAAGTTGCTTAGCGTGGGCACAGCCTCTCATAGAGTTAGTTTTGTTTTTGTTCGTTATAAATATCAAAAAAGGTTTTTGTTGTTATTTTTTTATAAATGAAATATCAAAAAAGGTTTTTGTTGTTATTTTTTTATAAATGAAATATCAAAAAAGGTTTTTGTTGTTATTTTTTTATAAACTGTTTTGTTATCATATAAGTGATAAATATATATTAAAATGAGTTCGTAAGGTCTTCTTATTTGAGAGAAAAATAACATTTTTGTAAAATACAGTGTGAGTTGCTTAGCGTAGGAACAGCACTGTATATACCAGTTTGAACTAGAATGTAGACCAAGTTATTTAAAAGAACTTATTTATATACCTAAACACATACATTTTTAATCATATAAATCGTTTGTTATATTTTTTTTACTCATTTACTTTTTAGTAAAAGTTTCTATCTGTTTACAATAAACATAAAAATTTTTATAAAATAATTTATTTGCGCAAAATTTAAATGAAAAATTGCGTAGTGAAAAATTGTACTTGTAATTGTACGGGAAAACAACGATCTTTATGCGATATGCTGGGAATTTCACAAAAAATCTCCTGGCAACACTGCTAATAGCAAAATAAATAGTTATAAAAAATGCAGGAATGGAAAATGTAGTGTCTTTAAAATGCTTTTCGTCATAAAACAGTTGAGCTTGACTTACTTTTGTTCTGTTGAATATTTATCATTTAAAATGAAGTATTCCTTGGGCTTGTTATCCTCTTGTGCGGGTGGATCAATCTTTTTCGGTTCTCTGAACTGATAGGTTGTATAAATTTCACGCTGTTCATCCAAATATTTCATTTCCATTGCATAATAATGCGAATAGCCTTCATATTCAGGCAAATCAGGTAGTGATACTTTGAAATTAACAAAACCGGTTTCATTCATATGACCTTTAAAGGATATTGTGTGATTTTCGGATACTGGTGGAGCCATGGTGGTAACAACCTGCGATTCATCTTCATTATTGTCTTCTGACGAACGCGTGCTTGTCCACCATCTATTTTTGCTTAAAACTTCTCTGTAGATTAATTCAATGGTTGACTTAGTGTCTTTAAGATGCGAACCGTCAATGTAGTTAATTTGGAATAGAACATCTCTTTCTTTGCCCGCCTCAAATGTTGAGCAATTTTCATAAGTCACACAGTTCATACTATAACGATAGGGATAGATGACGGTGGTGGCAGTGCCATTGATTTTTACCCCAGTAAATTGCTCTTCAGCGCTTCCAACTATGTTTAAATAGCTAGGAGAGTTTTTATAGGGCAAATAAATATCGAATTCTTTAACATTAAAATCGATTTTAGCTTTGCCTTTAACCATATCTACTGATTTAATAAGAGTGGGAGGTTGTTTCTCTTCTGCCTCTTGATTGGTTTCTGAATTTCTGACATAGTATATGCGTGAGCCTAGAGTTATAACCACAATAGCTTTGCCATCCAAAGGTTTGCCATAGGTATAGCTAAAATTTCAGTACGTTAAAAAAAGCTATGCTTAAGCCTGTTGAGAAAAAAACACTTACTTGGCTCTAACAATAACCTGCATATCACCATCTTTAGCAGATACTGCCTCAGTAGCCTCTACTTTGACCACATATTTGGGTAAAACATATTTGTCCACTTCAAAGTAGGCAGTGCGATCATAACGGGCACCATTAGTGACACCCAAGCGCCAGCCTCCCATTACCGGGAATTCGGAAATGCTAAACTTACCAGTGTACACTCCTTTGACCACTTTGAAATCCTTAATTTCTTTTATTCTATTGTGCTTGCCATCTTCGAACCATATCACGGCATTCTTTTCGGGTTCGGCTGGTTTCAAATCCTTATCCATGAAAATAACTCTGAAATTAATCTCATCTCCAGGTTTATATAGACCTTTATCGGTTTGTATTCTAACGTGATTGTGGAATTTGTTATAGTTTAGTCGTGTGGTGTTCTTGAAATTGTCCACACAATTAATGCCCT
This sequence comes from Thecocarcelia acutangulata, assembly GCA_914767995.1. NCBI lineage: Eukaryota > Metazoa > Arthropoda > Insecta > Diptera > Tachinidae > Thecocarcelia > Thecocarcelia acutangulata. Next base: position 18,677,100 of record OU612097.1, read on the forward strand.
CGGCGGTCAAATTGTAATCGCCTCTCTCCAAATGGGGCAAATCAAACTCAACATTTTTTACTTCACTCTGCGACACCTCGACTTCTTTGGTTTCGTTGTAGGAGGGGCCGGTAATGCCGACCTTAATAACACAGGGCTCATTAGTCTGATGGACTGCTACAGCTGCCGTATATTTCTGATGAGAATGTATAGTGCCTGGTGCGATAACCGTGTATTTGCTGCAATGGAAAGAAAAATATTTTTTATATCAATATTTGTCCAATACACTTTAATAGCAACAAAAAGGTCAAGCTTATCTTCTCGCTGTACGTGCTATTTAGTAGAAAGTATTTTCACTTGTTTGCTAGAATTTGTAGATATGAATTCAACAAGAAGCATTTGTCTGTTTATTCTTATCAATAGAATTGTAAAATTGTTTTTCGGCAGATACAGTTTTTGGACTTAATTTAGTTTAATTTCATTTGCAATAAATTCATTAAAGAATCTATAATTATTTTTTCTTTTTAACACATTTAAGCTGAGTATTTAAACAACTGATAGCAGCAATCAGTTTCCGTACGCATGTTTTTGACGAAGAAAATTGTTTTGAGCGAAACATATTTTCCAGTTATTTCTATTCCAAATTACCTGGGAATCAATATTTTACTGGAGATCAAAATGACTCTAATAGCTATTTTTTATATAATTTTAATGGAATATATCCTGTTTTTAATTTTTGCCTTTATATTAATTAAAAACTGATTTTACTTCCTTAGACTTTAGCTTACTTTTTAATAATTTATTTTAATTACCAAAATATGAAGTAAGGATGAAGGTTAGGTTAGGTATGCAGGCCGCTGGATTCTCCAGCAAGCACCCGCGAAACTCCAGCTCACTTGGGTTTTGGAGGTCATTCCCTTTGTGATTGCCTTAAAAAGTTAATAAAGGAAAAAGAAAATAAAAGGTTATAGGGGTATAGAAGGAGTGAGGAAGGGGGAAAGGAGGTGGGAAACTATTAGTGTGGCATTACTTGCTGATTTACTAGCCATCCGCTGCTTCTAATGAAAGAAGCTAACGCAGTCTAGACATGAAAGGCTATTGAAGCTCTGCTCGCCTAAGTATCTTAGACGATGATGCTCTAATGCCGGGCATGTGCCGAGGAGATGAAGGATTGTCTCCTCTTCTTCCTCGTCTTGGCAACTTCTACAGAAGTCATTATATGGTAGACCCATTCTCCTGGCATGGTTTCCGAACGGGCAATGATGACTGCTACCGTCATTCTTAGGAGAGGTCTAGGAAGTTTTAGTAGCTCTCCTGTTCTTTTAGAGCTAATGTGCGGCCACAGGTTCCTTGATATAAGGCATGTGGGCTCTGTGAGCCACCTTTCTTGGGCATATTCTAACGTGTGGAGTTTTATTCGTTTCCAACACGCTGATAAGGATTGTCCGCAAAAGGGGTCTATATCCCTATACTCTAGGGCTGTCCCTTTTTTGGCTGGTAGGGATGAAACGCTCCGAGTAAATGCTCGATACTTTTCTTTCGACACCAAGCACGTCTGGTATCGATGCTTTATTACCGAGTACCAAGTATGTATCGGTCAAAAATACTCGATATTGGTTAGAAATACTCTTTATTTTCCTTTTCTTCATACTCGAGGCTTATACATCTATCGTAACATGTATATGAATACACAACATTTTGTATGTATTAGTGTGCTGCTTGTGCGGGTGTAAAGCTAGTTGAAAAAATTGTGCCGACAAAATATCACTCCCATCATCCCATGCGCCTACAAGCTGACTAAAAACTAAAAACTTTTTTATACCATTTGAATAATACGATTTTGGAAACCCCTCAAAATACACGTTAGTGTCGTTTGAGATGAATCTTTTAGTGTGACGTTCGCTGGAATGAACACATTTTCCATATCTCTAAAGAAGCATTCAAGTGCCTCGGTTTTTTAAAACGGTGTAAGATGTACTTCACTCCATCCGACCTCCTTACTCTTTATACCACCTACATCCGACCGAAAATGGAATACAACTCTCATGTTTGGGCCGGTGCCTCAAAGTCTGTTTTGGGGTTACTCGACCGTGTACAGGAGAGGGCGAAGAAGCTCATCGGTGACAGTAGGGTATCCAACTCTATTGACTCACTGGAGCATCGACGCAGTGTGGGATGCGTTACTCTGTTCTATCGATACTACAATGGATTTTGCTCTGACGAGATTAGGGATCTTGTTCCCGAAACGCGCACATTTTTACGTAGCACGCGTTCATCGTCTAGAGCTCACCCATTTGTGGTCGATTGCCCGGGGAATCGTACTACGCATTACAGAGAGAATTCGTTTTTCAGTCGCACGCTTCGTCTGTGGAACAAGTTGCCTGCAGAAGTGTTTCCTGTCTGTTATAACGTTGGAAGATTCAAGTCAAATGTTCACAAACACTACTCCCGCTTTCCCCCTCCTCACAACCTATTTTCCTAGTTCTGGTACAATGCACTGTAGGGGTCATCCCCTGAGTACTGGTCCAATATAAAAAAAAAAAAAAAAAATTGAGTAACTTTCATAAAAAAGTTTTGAAGGAGTGGCTCGTCTGTGTTATATGAACGGCACATTAAACTAAACTTATGTGCTGTTTATAGAACACAGACGAGAAACTCGTCTATAAAATTTGTATGGAAATCACTCAAAAAATTGAGTTACTTTCATACAAATTTTTTAAACGAGTGGCTTGCCTGAGTTCTATGAACAGCACATAACATAAATTGTTGAAATATTATTATTTTTTTTCTTTACTTTTTTATTCATTTTCAAAATTTATTATAAACAATGATGTGCTTTAGCGCCGTTAGGCATTACTGAATGCTTTCATAACTCAAGTTCAACGTAGAATTCAGTTTCAGTCTTAACCGCAAATTGTGGTGGTGGGACTGAAACGTTTGTGGCTTTTTTTTTTTTTTTTGTTCTAAAGAACAAACAGAACAAAATTGTGAAATTAAATCTTAAACAAATCAAAAATTCTGCCTGTTCATATTCGCAATTTTTAACAGCCATTGAATTAACAATTCTGGGTACTTAATTTATGTTCGTACCGACAATGATGATGTTAATGTATTAAAATTTTTTCCTGCATGAAATATTAATTAAATAAGTTTTTCTGTGCTTTTTTTCTTCTTCTTTTGGTCTCACCAAATTTATCATGTTTAACGCAATCGGGGGCTTTTTATTGTCATTTGTGAAACAATTGGCTTAAAATATGTATGAATCAGCGTGTAAAAGTGCGCGTGTTGCCAACATTAATAAATTAATATTTATGGGAAAGAGGCTTAAACAAATTTATCTTGTTAAAAAAAATGTTCGCCGAATTTGCTAAAAAATTTAAAAAAAAAATTAAGCAAACAAGTTAAACGTTTCATCTTTGGCATCTCAGATTTTTTCATTACTTTTGTGTAAAGTCTTTCTTTAAACTTATTTATTTATGCAACAACAACAGTGTTAATAAATACTTTATTTTTAACGTTGGATCTTTTTTCTCTCCTTTCTTGTTGTTTTTGTTTTATGGCTGCTTTGTGTGTCAGTTGTGTCGTCCGTCAATGTTTGCTTGAAAATGGCAAGCAAAACATTTTAAAACCAAAGTAAATCAGGTTTAAAGTCATTAATAAATCAGCGGTTGGCTTCGTTTCAAAAATATGTGTTTGTTTTGGGTTTTATTTTGTTATTGCTTTTATTGTAAAATAAAAATTTATACAGTAAAACTTCGTTACATCGAACTATGCCATAACGAAAAGCCCCTTACAACGAATGTTCCATTCAGTCTGTTGAAAGTGCTTTTTCATTGGAAAGTTTGACACACTAATATATATCTACTATTTTTATAAAGAAGCAATTCTAAGCATTCAAAAGTATTCATACAATGAAATCAGGATAAATACCTTTTCCGAAACACTAAACCAGTGGTGGCCAGACACTTACATTCGAGCCTATACGCTTCTCTTCATTAGTAGAAGTCTACAGAGCAACTAAATAGAAGCTGAACAGATAGAAGTGAATAGTTAAAATCATCCTCAGCAGTGAGACATATTTTAACATCAGTGGATTCGTTAAAAGCAGAATTGCCGCATTTGGGCAATTCACGAGTGATTATTAAACAACTGATGCATCTACAAAGAGTTACTGTCTGGCAGCTTTATCGGGCCGTACTTCTTCGAACTTATGGGTGGCCAAACAGTTAGCGTGAAAGCTGTTGGCTATCATATCATGAGGTAATAAAGGTTTCCTTGTCGCCGGAAATTGAGGATATGAACCTAGACAATATGTGGTCCCAAAAGGTTGGTGCCACTTGCAACACAATCAACAAAACAATGTCTCTTTTGCACGAAAAATTCAGTGGCCATGTTATCTCACAACGTGGCTATGTTGATAGGCCGTCACGATCATGTTTGACACCTTTGGAGTTCTATTTTTGCGGATATGTAAAAGGAAAAAATTATTTTATGCTTAATTTAAAGAAAAAAAAATTTTTTAGTTTCTTTTCAGTAGCACAATTCTAATAAAAAAATATCATTAGAATAATGCAACTCTTCCTAAACTAATGATTTTATTTCGTTAGAATTAAGAACATTTTTTGCCAAATTAGTGAAAATTTTCATTGGCTCAACAAATGTATTCATTACACTAGTGAAAATATTTCATAAAAATAATGTAACACATTCATTGGAATGTAATATTTCAAGGAATGAATTTTTACTTAATGTTAATGTACCAAATTCATACAACTAATTAAAATAAGTCGTTAACTTAACGAATATTTTCATTGTTTTAATGTAAACTATTCATAAATATTATGATTCATGCTTCACTGACTTAATGAAGGCTATCATTAATTTAACGAATATATTCATTACACAATTTTTAATGAAACAAGATTAATTAGTCCAATGTAGGCCATCATTGGCCGAAAAATATCGAAAATTTTCATTAGATTAATGTCAATATTTGTTATATTAATGACGGAATTCTTTTCAGTGTATCTCGAATGTAGCCGTGGCGAGCAGTAAACCGTTAATTGATTCACAAAACTATCTTAGAGCCTTCTACCAAAAAAAAAAAAAAAAAAAATTGTATATGTATGTGCTAATGATAAATAGTCGAACTTATTTTTTAATGTATCTAATATTGTATGATGGTATCATTTATTAAGATTATTCGCTGTTGCTTTATATATAATTAACATCGTGAGTTATGGTTGGACTACCCTTTACACATATGTAAGAAAAAAAGTATAAGTAGAAAACCCTGATTGTAGCTACATATTAACAAATTGGATTTTTTGAAGTGCTCCATGATTTTTGAGGCAAAATGTATGTTCCATATAATAATCGCCAATCAAAGTGGCACCTACACAGTATCACCCACACGGGGTTGTATCATCTACATAGTGTTGGTAACTTTTTTAGCAAGGTAAAATTACTTATTAACCTGTTTATCATAAAAATGTCAGCCCAAAAGTTCGCTTAAAAAACATATAGTTTTTACAATTCCTGTCTGCTTATTGCTCTAATTTTCGTAATTAATATTTTATATATACAATTTTTTTTTTGTTTATTTGTAAAAAATTACTTCAATTCGTTGACAATAATTTTTTTATGCCATTTGTGGGTGCAAAATGGGTTAATTGGTTTTTGTAAAACAGTAACGGCAGTGCTGAACAATTTTTATTTTTTTTATTTTTTGTCAACTAATAAACAGTTTAAAAAACACACAATTTTATGTTAAAAAAAAATTCAATGTTACGATTTTACCCTGGCACGTGATTCGTTGGAACAAAAAATCAGCAGCAACCCAAAAAGTGTAGGCATAGATAAATCACTTGTAAGTATTTACATGCTTTTGTCACTGGGTGTAAAATAAAGTAATAAAAATTGTTAAATTATTACTTATAGAATAAATGTATTTGAAGCATTTTAAGGTTTTTTTTTTTATATTAAATATAAATAACATTTATAATATTATATGATGGGTTGGTATCATTTGTCTGGCTCAAGTTCAATCCTGGCTAAAGCCAAGAAATATTTTTATTTTTAATTATAACAATAATTGCCGCGATCAATAACTTGGCGTATTTATAATCTCCAACATTTCTAACATGTAACGCTTCTTATAATTATTTTCTGTTCTTAAAATTTAAACTTTTTTAAAGTTTGAACAGTGATTAAATTTTGAACAATGAGAAGATTAATCCTATGCAATAAAAAACCCTAATTATTGTATAAATAAAAAAATTATTTTCTGTTCGTAAAATTTAAACTTTTTTAAAGTTTAAAGAGTGATTAAATTTTGAACAACGAGAAGATAAATCCTATGCAATAAAAAACCTTAACAGCTTAATTAAAAATATATCATGCAAATCCTTATAATCTAATAACAATTTAAAATCATTAAATAGCAGATAAAAATCAACATTTACAATATTATTAATATTATTTAAAGTGCTCAAAGCGCGTAACACAGGTTCCCGCATAGCGTAATTAGTAACACGTGTTGAAATATAGAATACACTTTTAGATCTTAAACATCTAAATGGTACACAAAATTTAGTTAACTTTAACAGGTATTCATAATCAGTAATCCCATTAATCAAATTGTTTATTCCCCCATATTACAAGAGGCGTCTTCGTCATTACATTCAGACGACATAAAAGACACTCGGTTATACATTCGTTGCTAGCAGCAATTATGTATTCTTTGATGGGACTTCGATATTTCCCAGAACTGAGCGGTATATAGAGGCTGTCGACAACATTCAATTGTTATTGGCAAAAAGTAAATAAATGCCAAAAGTTTTGTATCGACTTCAGGTGACGACGGTGACGCCTCTTGTAATATGGAATATTATTATAACAGAATTATTATGAAGCCCTATAGAAAACAACTTGCGTTATACGAACTTGTCATTAGCATTACTTGGCAATTACAAAGTGCAAATTTAACAAATTTCTTCTGCATTCTTTTAGTTTAATAAAATATTAAGTGAAAAATAAAAATTTATAGAGCAATTTTGTTCTTAATTTGCTAATAAATTTGAAAAGTATTCCATGATATCATTGTTAAATCTTAAAGTTTGTTTCAAGGATTTCGAAATTAATATTTTACGAATAAAAATTTCGAAAAAATTTATAACTTTTACAAATAAAGTCAGAGATGTAAAATAGCGCCCGTTCCTTTAACTTCAAAATAAAAATTTCAATGTAAAACATATTGAAAAATATTAATTGGTAATTTGTACTGATACAGCATACGCTGCACAAATAATGCTGGCAATTAACGAAAATGCATATCGCTCCTTTATTGCAACATAGTCATATCTCAAAAAATGAGCTTTTCGAGTTAACAATGCAGAATTGTTAACAGTACTACCTTTTATATTGTGCCAAAATTTTATTTAAATTACCTTTAAACTGTTTCCTTTAGGAGATATTTTATAAAAAATTTTTCTAAAACTTGTATGGAAACTAAATATTTGATATGTATTTTCTCAAAGCAAGCTTTTTTGCGTTATGACTATGTTGCAATAAAGGAGCGATATGTGATTCAATATGAGATGAATATAGATAGAGAATAATTAAATGCTCGGTGGCTGAGTGGTTAAAGCAGCAGATCATGATACGTCATGACCCGAGTTCAAATCCCAGTGGGTGCTAGTGAGTAGTGTACGACTACGAAACAGCTAGTTGTCCCCCAGCTAAAGATTTGATTATTATTTTTCTTGTCTGCTTCAATCAATAATTATTGATCACATCAAATTTGTATTGTAAAGAATCCTTCTTAAGAAAAAATTTAAGAAAGGAAAAACTTCAACTAAAAACCCAATGTATACATATGTACAAACCAAAAAATTTTTAATTGAAATTGAAAAATATTAAACAACATCTTAACACTTTTTTTAATTTTGTTCATTTTGGCTTGTGAAAAAAATCCCCAAAATTTAATGATTCCAAGTAAATGTTGTTTATTCACAATTAACTTCCTAATTTACGTCATCACGATAAACATGTTATTGAAATTTGTTTGCCAATTTGCGATGGGAATTCCCAATGCTTAAACATTGGTGTTAATAATTTGCAAGCAGTACTTCATTAAAAAAAACTCTTAACTTACCCCTTAGTAGCACTGGCATGTGAAAAGATTTGCACTAAACAAAGAGTGAGACAAAACGTCAGACGCATGTCTAAGCTGTTAATTTATTAACCACCGGCTTAATTAACAAACACACTTTATTGTATTCAACACAGAACTTATATAATTAAAAATCTACGTATGTAATTTCCTTCAGCAATATATTTTCTTTTTTTCTGTTCGAATTCTATACCACCGGTCTTAAACCGAAGCCGCACTTTCGTTTTAGCAGTCAAGTGATGACTGAACTCAGATTTTTAGTGTTTCTTTTAATTATTGTCAGTTGAAATTGAATTTATATTGAATTTGTAGAGTTTAACTTAAAATACTCAGCCATGACAAGAAGAAGACAAACAAACAAGCAGCACATACGTAAATACAAATATACATACATACATACATATATTCGCAGAAAAATCAATTCAAGTTTAATTTACAAATAAAAGCAACAACTACTATTGTTTTTGTTTGTTTTGGTATTTAATATTGTAAACAAAAATTGCTTTTGCGAATGGTGGGTACTCTTCTCATTTAGTATTACTCTCTCAAGTAAACAGTAATAATTAGTGTTTACTATAATTGTTTTTGTGTTTTTTTCTTTTAGTATTTGCTTCAGGGCTGCCAGACACACAAACAAAACATTCTATCAAAACTTTCTTCAAATTCTACTAAAATCGTCCTTTTCTTACTTTGTAGCCAAACACGACTTTTTTTTATATTAGTTTCACTAGTATGTTTGTTTGTTTGTATGTTTGCAACATTCGAATCCCATGCCTTATGAGTGATTATTACATATGTACCTACATATATATAAAGTTTTATATACAGTGTTCCTGGTTTAGTGCGCAAATTGAAGTTGCTGTATGGTTTCCGGGGAAGTAACTGTGAATTAATTATAAACGGCCATTTGCTTTAGAACTAAAATTTTTTCCATAAAATGTGTTCCCATTTTCTGATCTATAATTCAGCGTAGGATGACATGCACAAAAAAAATGTTCCCGTTCAAAATTTCGCCTTACCATGAATTGATTTTTCAAAGAAATTTTTCCCATATTTTGTGTCATTTTGTGTTCATTTTCTTTTCTTTGGGGAACTAGAAAAGTATTTAAGTAGTTGTTACATTTTAAGGGTATATAAATTAACTAAAAACTATTTTTAGGTCTAAATCAATAAATAATGTGCAATGTGACATGCTTCTCAATAGGATGCAAAATAACCTGCAATGGGTCGGTTATTTTTTATTATTATATGTAGTTTTGTGAAAGTTTCTAAAGATGTAGTGACTGTATTTTGGAATTCGCTTACGGAAGAACTAAATAGTGCTGGCCCTCCCATTAAAAAAGTTCATGAATTGAAAAATGGATTAAATATTTTGTATTTTTAAACATGCATACATATACTACATGCATACGAGTATGTACATATATAACTTGCAGTAGGTGTGGATAGAATACAAATGGTATGTGCGGTCAAAAGAATCCGTTGGCTTAAAACCCACCGAGAAACGGGAGGTGGATCAAACCGGACCAAAATCTTGTCAGCCAGTGACATGCTACGGTTCAGCTTTGGTTTACCAAAAGAAGTTTATGAATGCGAAAAAAATGAAACAGCATTATTACGTACTCTTGATAATGGAATAAGCTCTGAAGCACCCATCTGTTCAAAACTTTTAACACCATCGCCATTAGCCACTACAATGAGAGGAGATTCCAATAATAAAAACGCTTCCTCCATCAAAAGAAGAAGAATTGAACCACAGGAAAAATTAACAACTGAGAAAGAGTTGAATACCGAGGAAAACTTATGCTCTCCACAATCGTTGAAATGTTCGAGCCACTTAAGAACCACAACATAGAAGTGGAAGTTATGATGAAAGGTGTACCCCTCCTTAGAAAAGAGCAACGGCTTAAAATCGAAAAATATAAGAACTTGGAGCGTCACAACCCAGTTATTGAAAAATTTCGCAAAAAAGAAGTTGCAGATAAAATACAAATTTGTTTATATTAATTATAAAACTTACATTGAATTTCTTTTTACATCACCACAAATTTTCAATAATTTTTACTTTGTTTTTATATTTTCTTCTTCCCTATTGTACACTCAGTTTATATTGTTAGCAAAACAAACCTTCCCATGATATTCATGATAGCAAATTTCCCTACTTAGGAAAATTTTATGGGAATAAAAATTTCAAATTTTATTCACGATAGGGGTGATTGTTTCTGGAGAAGTGGGGGATTTTGGCGATTCCTGAAGCCAATTTTGGGAATTATAAAAAAAATCGGAACAGTTTAGACGAACAATTATTAGTTCAATATCGAAGCGGATTTTTTTAGTTTTTAAACTACGCGACTTTGTCTGCGTAGAACAGGTGTTTTCAGTAGCCTGTTTCGAAGCCCAAGCAAAACTCAAAGAAAAAAGTTGTTTCATTAAAGGTTCATTTAGACGTAACTTGGCTATAAAACCACAGCCGTAATAATAAAAATAACCAGAGCAATATTTTTCAGACCATTAGAGCTGTCATAACCATAAACCACGAATCAAAAATAAATGATTACGCTTTCGCAGATCCTTCACGAGTATGTTGCTTATATCAGTGAGCTATAGAATGTAACGTATAAGGTGATCTTTGTAGATTATTGTAATAGCAAAAGCAAATGAAGAAATAACAAAATTATTAAAAATTAAGTGAATAAAAATTTAAAATTAAAAAGAAGTAAAACATTGCAAGAACAATATAAAAATACACATACGCAAGATAAGTTACTTTACTTATAATCCTATAATATTAAGGCAATAAAAATCTAAATACAAAGAATGATTTTGCATACCTTCGTGGCGTCTTCGTGTGAAAAAATGATCACAGGCTAGGAACAATATATTTCGGAAAGCGGATTATCAAAGTCAATAGAATAATATTTTCATTATGAAAAAACTAAAACTAATACTCGAAAAGCATAATGGGGAAACCCAACTTATACGAATTTTTTTATTAAAAGTTCCTTATCGTACGGGTTGATAAGGTTAAAAGCAGTGAAAAGATAGAAACGGTTTTAGGCCTCTAATGTATTTGAAAACAAGAAAGTTAAATCAAAATTTCATGGAAAGTGTGAGGTCACGCAAAACAATTCAGCAAAATTATACATTGATTTAAAATTTTAAACATTAATAATATCTTTCAAAAATTTCCAAAGTCTACTAATGATTAGAGTAGCTCCTATGAAATATCGACATATAGACAGCTGGGGAAAACCAGCTGGTTATAAATTTTTTATTGGTATCAATATTAGTATTAATTGTTTACAAAAAAAGAGTATAAAATACCTTTTTCGCTTGAATTATGTGTACATATGTTTGTTTATTCGTTTGTATGTTTGCAACTCTCGAAACCCATGCCGCATGAGTGATTATTACATAGTTAGGTGTATAAACTTGTTTATACAGTTTTCGTTTTAGTACGAAAATTATAGTTGCCGCATTGCTTGGGGAAAGTAAGGGATTTTAGTGATTTTTGGAGCCAACTTTCAGAATTCCCTTAAAATTCGGAACTGCTTCGCTTACCAGTTCGAACCCCTTTTTCATATACGGTGCGCGTTTTTGCTGTGGAACGGGTATCGGAGCTATTAACGGTCATTCGCTTTAGTGTGAAAATTGAAGTAGCTGTATTGCTTCCGGGGAAATGGAGGACATTTTTGCGATTGCTGAGGCCGATTCTAGGAATTCCCAAACGGCTCGGAAAGCGACTCTCTTTTTCCCTTGCTACCATCACACTCAAGACTTTGCAAAGTAAACTTTGCGTTTGGGAAAGCAGTGTTAGAAATTACTTTAAGAATAAGCTCAAACTATAGTGGGCAAAAAATACTGATATCATTATATAAAAATTATTGCCATATTTTTCATATAATGAGCAACCGAAATAGTAGTATTTTTCATGCACTATTGTTTACACTAATTCTTAAAATTATTTCTTACTTTTTGGTCGATATTAAGGCATGTTTTTTTTTTAGTTTTTTAAACTATATTTATTTTAAGTTTATTATCATTAGGAAATTTACCTCTTTTTGTAGGATTTTTCCCATAGTGATAAATCATTATCTTCTCACATAGCATGTACATATATAAAGTAGCAGTTTCAGGTATAAATGTAATATACGGCCATGTCACAGAATTCACTTCCGTTCGGAAACGGAATAGAATCCGTTTTTTAATTGTGCAAAAAACGAAAATCTAAAAATTTGTTCGTAATGAAATCCATTCTTTAAATTAGAAATGATTTCATTTCGAAAAATTTGTTTTTCGTTCTTCCAAGCAAAAAAGACAGTTCAATTCCATATTGAGCTCTGTGACATGACTGATAATTAGGTTCAGTAAGACATAAACTGCCCGAAGTTCAGGGAAACCATCTACCTTTATGTGAAAGAGACAAAAAACTACTTCGCTTTGATTTATTGGCTTTAAGTGCGAAAACCGTTTCCTAAATATTTCTATTGCTATTTACACAAAGCCTCGGTGAATAAATTCAAGTACATGATAAGGAATGCGAATGTGTGGAAGTAGCTTCTGAGACTTGTAGGCTTCGCAAAATGCTATCTAGCACCCAGCATATACCAAGTTTCGTTAAGAGACCCTAGAAGTTCTCATGGATACGCATTTGCCTGGATGCACACCCTTTATGGGAGGCTCCATGACCGGTATATACAATGGCCAAGCGGATATCTGTTTATCGTTTGATCGAAGTAGAATCCTTTGGGCGTTGGATAACTTTGATCCATATAAATCACCGGGTCTAGATTGTATTATACCAGCTGATTTGCAGAAAAACGCGCAACTTATAATGCCATGGTTGATACAAATATTCTCGGCCTGCCTTGGGTGGTCCTACATTCCGCAATCATAACAAAGGTGTGTTGTACAGTTTTTATTATCCAGAAAGGGCGAAAGCTTCAGATATCACTCCTAAGGATTTCCAGCCCGTAAGCCTGTCATCCTTCTTGCCTGTCATCCTTTGGAACGGATAATTGAAGGGAATTGCGCTTAGGAGCTGTAAGAAACAAATACAACGTCAACTTTTTTAGGCCGCTTAGGACATATGATCTAGTGAGGATACCTTTCGAATATCAAGGCTAACATTGCCCAGATATGATAGCAGGAGAACTATTATCCTTAGGGGCCTGCCCCGAAGGAAGTTGCGCTCTGCTGTGGCAGCCCTGACAGGTCATTCTCACATAGGGTCGCAGGCGAGGAGGTTCAATTTTCCATTTAATGACTTCTGCAGAAGTTGCAGATACGAGGAAGAAGTAGAGAGTGTTTAGCTCTTCCTTTGCCGATGTCTATCTCTTTTATTGCATCTAGACAGACCGATGCTGCACGATTTGGCGGAGTTATTGGAATGTGATGTAAATGGATTGGACTTCTTTATCCGATCCTCGGATTGGTTCTAAACCAGTGATATGTGTATTCGCCCAGGCAATACAGCGGGACCAAACTGGATCCAAGTGGGCTGGCTTTTTAATGGCTGACAGTCTGCTAAAACTAACCTACTACATACTTCGCCTACTCTTAGACGTTGTATCCATGGATATAATTTTTTGGTAAATATTTTTTCTATTACAATACCCACTTCAGTAACATAAAAATACACCTAGACATTTGCTGGTCTTAGAAAGATTATTTATTTTTTCAAGATATTGATGTTTAGTATCAAGCTGTAGGAACAATGTTTTAAACTTAAAATATGTTTCCAAAAGTCTAAAGTAGACTAAAAAGATCTTTATAAAATAATGCCTGGCATTTGATATAATCTAAGCCCCCACATATATCACACAAATTTGACTCGACTTCATAGAAGGCAGTGGCCTTTTTGTGGGTGTCATAATAGTCGTAAAGGACAATAGATGACGGCTTTTGCATGGCCACATCGTGACTCATTAAAGCTCTGATCGTCAAACAGGTTTCATCAGTTTTATGCAGATGGTCAAAATACACAACCAACAAAGAATCAGAGTTTTTCAGTTCAATATTCTGTTTCGAAAAAAATATTAAATTTAGTTTGTTTCCGTATTCGATCCTTCCGATATACAATACTTACGCTTACTCTTTCCAAGTCCTGGATTTTCTTCAAGCTTTCTCTATAAATGACATAACCCGATGGCGTTGTGAATTCCAATACTGCCATATTGGAAGCATCTCCGTCTCCCACGTAACTGACGCAAACTATAAGTTCCAAATGTATAAAACGACCTGTGTTTTCAGTCTTTGTTGTCTTTATAGTGAAACTAGGGTTGGGATCCTTTTCAAAACTGTTGTATTGATAAGCAATTTGTACTAAACCGTTACCTTTGGCAGTAAAGTCGATGGATTTGATTATTTGACTCATCTGGAAAATTTAAAAAAGAATAAAATATAATTAAGTGATTTGCCAATGGATAATTGTCAATAGATAATTCTATTATGTTGTAAACTCTGTACTAAATTTTTAATATAAACTAATACGTTTTCAAGTGGAATTCGCACAAAAAGCGAATTTTTTTACTAAACCAAAATTTGTTGCCACAAACGCCAATCGAAACGGCATATTTGTGTTTACTGGTATCCAATTGATTTTTTGAACCAGGCAAAACGTTTTATTTCTTCTTTACAAATAAAAGCAAAAAGTGAGCAGAGTACAAATGAGCGAAATGCTCTTAAATTTTATGATTAGAAGTTATCGCTTTTCCATTGAGTTTCATCTCTGCTCTAGTTTGGGGTAAGAGCATGTTTTTAAACTTTGTTAGGTGTGGTTTTCTTAACTTATTTTTTCGGAATCCTAGTGGGTGGTAATGAGTAGTGTAGCGACTACGAAACAGCTAGCTGTCTCCCAGCTTAGTATATTTAATTATTTTTCCTGTGTTCTTTGGTCAAGAGGATGGCGAAAATCATTGTTTTAAATAGAAAAAAAAACAGAAAAAAAAAACAAAATGCTTTTTGGCGAAAACTGTAAAATAACATCATGTAATATTAGAAATATTTAACTTAATTGTTTTATAATTTTTTTTTTTATCTTACAATCTTTTCTAAAATAACTCCTTAACAAACTAATATTCAAAATCAAAGATTTGATTTTGCTAAGCTCTCCCTGCTTGACTTCGTACTGTGTAAAAAGACTGTTATTGACTATGTGCAGGAGAGGGCGATGAAGCTTATCGGTGACCGTAGGGTATCCAACTCTAATAAATGGAGCATCGACGCAGTTTAGGGTGCGTTACTCTATCCTATCGTTACTACAATAGATTTTGCTCTGACAGGATAAGGGATCTTGTTCTCGAAACCCGCACGTTTTTACGCATTCTTCGTCCAGAGCTCGTCCATTTGTGGACGATTGACCAGAGCCGCATGCTTCGTCTATGGAATAAGTTGCCAGCAGACAAATTTCCTGTCTGTTATAACGTGTAACGCTCAAAGTCGGAGGCCTCGTTTTGGAGCAACACACGCGAAGTCTTGTTCCCGTTTTTTTCATATATTTCTATTTATTTAGTTATTCATTTAATTATTTCATTTATTATTAACTATTAACACAAGAAGCGTTATTATATACGCTTTTGAATTAATAACTAATTTAGTATATTTAGTTACATGTAATGTAGGTTAAAGTATTTATAATTTTGAAAATTGTATTTAGAATTAACGGTCAGCGTAGATGGCACCACCATACAATGCATTAATATCAACCATGAGGCAGTGGTTGCGCGTAGGTGTTAGTACGTGTATGTGTGCTCAGCGTAGAGTATAAAAACACGAGCATCAGCATATTCAGGGGAGTTTGGCAAGTGGACGGCCTGCAGGTAAGAAGTGCCTTGAAGAAGAGTTTTTAATTCTAATTCAAAGCATTTAGTTTTTTTGTGTGACCATAGCCGTGGCAAAGTACGAATAAGGGGTAGTAAGGAGTTCTTAATTTCTAACATTTTACTCTGAAGTGGTTCATCTTTGCCTGGTTTGCCTTATCGTCAGGTTGGTATTCGAGGGAGAGTTTTACATTCTCCTGAGAACAGTTTGCCAACATTGGAGGGCGACGAAGAGTGAAGGTATTATTAACACCTTCACCATCCGCCAGAGGAGATTTTAATTCCACTCCAGCGCGACACCAGAGGCAGTGGGTCGGTGGGGGTGCGTCCGTGCAGGAGTTTTCAATTCCTCCATAGCGGCCCGCAACCCCGCTCCAACGTCAGCCGTAGGTGGTGCCACAGCCGCACGTGACCAAACACATAAGACAGAATTTGTATTAGTTGATTTAAATAAAGAAACCACACTGAAGACTAATTCTGTGTTTTGTATTCTTTGTTTTCTTTATTGAAACGACCCTGGACCACGCTGAGCTATCCCAGCATAAAGCGTAAGTGTCGTTACAAACGTTGGAAAATTCTAGTCAAATGTTCACAAATACTACTGGCTCTTTCCCCCTTTTCGCAACCTATTTTCCTAATTCTGGTACAATGCACTACACATGTAAGGCTTATCCCTTGAATACTGGTCCTAAATAAAAAAAAAATAAAATAATTTATTTTTTCTTGGCCAAAGTCTCTCCTACAGCGGTTTCTTGAATTTGCATTTCTTTACTAAAGTTCTTCCTTCCAAACATTGCCCTTTTTAGACGTGATATTTATTCCTACTTGGAATACTTATACCAAGTTATTGAATTTTCTCAAATTATATGCATATAGAGAGCTTGTTTTTAAACTAAACATTTCTAGCCCGTAACATGTTCCTACTACTACTGATACTAGTTTCCAATTAAACTCACCCCAACGCTGTAATATAAAATGCTATTATCATATGCTGATATAATGCTGCTCATTATTAACTTTGGCTCGATATCGATTGTAACTTTAGCTGGTTCATAATCGGCAAATTTGGCAAAGTTAATCAGAGCTGTCAAACCTACGACAGTATCTTGAGTAGAAGCAAATCCTCCGTAGCGATTACGCTGAGCTATCAACCACTTAATAATGGGAACTACATCATCAACTTTAGTCGAATCCTGATCCAAGAGTGTCAACAAAGCATACGAAGTTGTTTCAACATCCTTGCTGAAAACAGTATACCCTCTCCTGTTGCCACCTGCTGCATCTTGTTCTTTTTCTTCAGACCACCACATGCGATCCGATTCTGTTTTTGCCAATGTCTTCAATTTAGATAGTTTTTCTTTTGCTTCAGACCGTTTGGCCTTATTGAGGGTGTAGGTACCCAAGGCCTTGGCGTAGAGAGAATCAGATTTGTCAATATTTTCTGCAATGAAATCTAAACCCTTCTCCAATTCTTGAGCGTATTTTTTGGCATAAGTAGCATTTTCTAGTATAGCTGAAATCGCTGTGCCAGTGAGCGCTATGTGATTTCTTTGAGAAACGTACAAGTAGTCACCTTTCTCGGTGAAAGTACCGTTTTTAGCTTGTTGTTTGCTTAGATAGTCTAGACCTTCTTCGATCATGTGGTCCTTAACACTTACAAATTCTCTGATTTGTTGTAAAGAATGAACAGCGTACGCAGTCAACCAAGTGGAACCGTTACGAGGCTTTTGATCTTCTGTAGAAGGACCAAAACTGCTGAATGAACCATCTTCATGACGGTTTTTCAATATATTTTGATAGGCAATTTCGAGATTATAACGCAGTTTCCTGTCCAAGGTAGAGGTTAAACGTTTTGAATTCGTTAAGTATTTCAGGATCAAAGAGTTAGACAACAAGACAGATATAGTGTGCTCACCACAACCACTAGGAAGGCGTACTAAATTATCTAAGTTATATAAAACACGTCCCAAAATATCACCTATAGCTTCCACTTCCACAAGGTCGGAATCGGGCACTAAATCCTCAGGCAACTCCAATGCAAAGGAAGATTTAAATTCCGACTCTTGCTCTAAATTTACAAAATAGGCGCGACTGGCATATTGAGTTATACCCTCAGGCACCACTTTCATGAATTTGTGGAGGGCATCACCAGCTACTGCAGAGACGGCAGTGAACTTTAACATGACGTTGCCAATTGTATTGGGTTTTAGGAGGAAGGAAACTCTGGCAGAACCCTTGGCGGGCACACGTATACTCTTACTGAGTTTAGTTTCCTGAACAGTTGCATTATCGAACTTGATGAATTCATATTCATTATCGCTATTGTCCAAGGTAACTTCAACATCCAAATCTTCAGTAAAATAATTGAAAACCAAGGCGGGAACATTGATTACCTCACCTGATAAAAAGAATACAAATTGAAGATTTTTTTCTGAGAATTATACTGGAAATTTTTACCTCTTTTAACAGAATATGGCAGACGAACGGATATGAAGAAGGGCTGGAAGGTTGTGATTTTAGTTTTATCCCGCGTTACACCCAATCCTTTAGTGGGATTCATAGAAAAGGCCGTTAACACCCACGAAGTAAGAGTTTTGGGAATTTTTTCCGTCCAAGTGAACTCAGCAGTTTCAGTGCTTAAAAATATTATAAATTATTTTACGAAATTACAGAAAGATAGTAAAGACCTGAGAAATCGGAAAGGATATTTCAGGTTTTTTAGAAAATTTACTGTAGTCCAACTTGTGCTTTTGAGATTGGACATTTCTACAATTGCAAATATAATAGACCCTATACACAATCTTGTGCAAATGGCCTTGCATCATTGCATTTACAAAATGGTGGAGTATAGCTTTGTTTTACACTAACAAAACACACACAAATACTTTATATTTGCAATCGCACAAATATGCAACCCCAAATGCACAAGATTGTGAATAGGGCTAATATATTTATGCGTATTGTGTTAGTATAAAGTAAAAATACGCACCTACATTTAACAAATGCAATGGAACAAACGGCCTTGTTCACAATCTTGTGCATTTGAATTTACATATTTCTGCAATTGCAAATATAATACTATTGTATGTATTTTGTTAGTGTAAAGTAGAAATGTATTTCTTTATTTTGCATATCCAATGCTGCAAGACCATTTGTACAAGATTGTAAATAGGGCATATGAATAGAGTTTATGTTTTCACACTACGTTAATATATCTTAATTAATTTTTTATATATATTTTTTTTTACTTAATAACATACTTTTCAATATCAGTAAATAGCCACGTTGCCGAATAGTCGTTAGGCACCCGCTCATATCTTCCCCATCGAACATCTGGACCCCCCTATAAATACTAGTGCAAATGATTCTGTAAAAATAGAAATCAAAGTTTAACTTACTACTCCATAAGATTCCAAATATGGTTTGGTCCAGTTATAGAAATAATTGCCATTAGTTAAGGTCACACAACCGGATACTGTGCCAGGGTATTCTGAAGAGCCTCCCTGAAGAGGAGTCGCAGTACTGTAGGAGTCCAATTTCCCTTTTACTACATTAGGAATGAAATCATTACTGCGACTCCACAATAAAGAGTTTTGATCGACTGCCATGAGCCCAACAAAAGAATTGGGCGTGGTTTGTATTTTCAAAGTCACCTCTTCACCAGGTTTTACTTGTTTGGGCGCAGTGACAGTTATCTAAAATGCAAACAAACATGCTACTTTTCATTCCATCATCTCTTATCTCTTATTATTACCTGATTTTCTAGTTCAAACTCAGTGTCAAAATGTTGCTCGGCTGATCGAAATTTACCATTCTCGTCAATAGTGTAGACGTATACAGCAAATTGCGGAGCCCACAAAATATCCGGCGTTAAAGTGAAATTATAAATTTTGGGCTTGTCAGGCAAATCAAAGCGACCACTTTGTAAAATATTTCCACGGCCAATTACGTTGTAAACGAAATAGGATAAGGGTTCACTGGAGTGTACGGTAAATCGATTGGGTTTGTTTACAAACGATCTAAGAATAAAGCAAAAACTAAGTTTCAAATGTAAGTTTTTTAACGAAAAAAAAAAAAAAGAAAAGCAGAAGCATCTCACAAATGTAGAAATGAATAACTAATTAATAGTAAAAATTTTTTTCGCGTATATGTAGTTTCGAAGATTTGTCACAAAATTAAATTTTTTACATTATTTCTGTTTCGAAAATTGTAGAAATTTCCTAAATCGGAGATGGCTAAGGCGAATTCAGAACAGGTGAAATTGACAGTGCAGCTGATAACTTTTTTTTTAATTTTAATCTGTTTCAGATGTCAATGGAATAATTAAAAGAAATTTTGAAAAAACGTTGGAAAACCATTTTTTTAAATCATGTATTGCATCTTGAGCGCCAGGTATTATCCAGAATCCTCCCTATTCCGGCTGGCCATTTTCACCTTTCCGACCTCTGTGATCTGAGACTTTAATTTTCACCAAATAATAATGAATAGTTTCACGAAATAACTAAAAGTTTTTTTTTTCTTCTTGTAAATATTTTTTTAATACATTATTTTTAATTCCTTTTTGTATTTATATTTTTTCCTTCACATTTGAAAAATATATTTTTTTGGTAGTGTTGTATTTATTGCTCTTGCATTTACCAAGGCGAATTTAGTAACAGGTGACCATGTTAGCGTCACCTGGTACTCGATAGCTGTTTTAGGTGATCATTACCAAACTATCAAAATTTTGATTATTTTTTCATATTTGTTTCTACACATTTTCATACGCGCCATTTCATATTTCCTGTATACACAGAAAAAATTATAGTAAAAATAAAATTAACAATATTTTTGTCTGAAAAAATAATTCAAATAATAAATACATAAATATCAAAAAATAACCTCGGAATCGTATTTTGTTGTTGTTTAAAACAATAGTTGTTTTCGATCAATAAATATTCTTACAAAACTTTTGTGTGAATCCGCGAATTCCTTTACAAGTCCGCATTCAAACAACTTATGAATTGATTCAAGGAATTTCGTTATTGAACACGAAAAAAAATTTTTTTTCTGTGTACAAATCTTAACCCATTTAGTAGATGAGTGGGATCAGTCCAATTTATTTTTCATAATTGGCATTTGTAGTATGAAATCCTGGTGAGTGTTCTTTATCGATACTATTTATAGATATAGTCATGGCAAACTCTTGGCGACACATGAAAATTGTACTTTATTATTCTCATGAACTAGATGTTTAATCAAATATGGTTCTATGGGCTCGATTAAGAAAATTTAAATAACTGAAATGAGCAATGAAATGCTTTCGAAATTTTCATTTAACTACCACCAACCTTCTCCACCCATCTATTATTTCTTTACTCGGCACTTACACATGCAAGTGCAAGTTCGAAAAAATCAATACATTCAAACTATTTTACCAATACATACAAAATTTTTCTTACTTACAACTCAATTTACACTGCATTTACAAATACAAATAACTTACAGTGAGTTCAATATACATATTATGAAAAAAGTCAGCAAGGACAACAACCTGCAGTCGTATCGTCTTGCTCAAGGCGAATTTATACAGGTGAAAGCAAGCGGAAAGGCGAATTCAGTACTAAGCTTTTATAATTGTTTGCAATTAAGATCACAAATTATATCAGTTTTTCACTTCGCAAATTCACACAAATTTCTTGAAATTGCACTAGATCATGCAAAATAATCTGCAGATTAAAATGGCGCGAAAATGTTTGCAAACAAAAGAAAACAAATTTGACAGTCTCATTGGAAAGAACGCGAGAAGCAAAAAATAATCACCTGAGCTGTCAAGTTTAGCTAGTAATGAATTCGTCTTGGTCGGATTTAACTAGTTTCTGTTTTTCTTGACTACAAAACAAAACTAGTGTGGCCAGTGTGTGAAAAAACAATTTAACTCGTGGAAATATTTTGTTTTCTAATATAACGTAAAAAATGCTGTTTAAAATATGTAAATTAACTTATACCGAAAACTAGAAATCTTAGTTTTATAAAATAACTACTACGCGGTTTCATACATACTATTTGTTTTTACTTCACCTATGAATAGTAAGTAAAAAACGGATCTAATTTTTGAATTGTTGTTGATCTACATTTTGAAAAATTCGATTATTGTAGTTAATTTTTAATTCTTTATTACAGCTCTTACTACAGAGCAGCAGAAAGATATATTGTTACTCTCAATTCCCCTGAATTGAGCTCTTTTAGGGATACTACTACGTTTCACACAAGTACACAGTGTCACAAAGATTTAATTATATAATTTCATACATATCTCTCTTACAAGCAATTGAGCAAAAAAAGTTACTTTTAGATGTACCTATTTATACATCCATTACGATTTTTCCTCTTCCTCTAAAATTGCAATTATTTTAGTTAGGGTCTTTCTACATGAGAGCAACGATATGCGATTAGTTTTCATCTTTGAAATTCCGCCTAAACTAAATTAAGATTAGCAAACAAAAAACCTATTGCATTAAATTGCATTTTTTTTAGTCCTTTTTTTAGAGAGCAGTACTTTTTTCACCAAAATTTTATATAAGCAAAGCGAGTTCTGTAAAGCAACAGAATTTTATAAAGCTAAAAACTTCAAGGTGGCCACTCTGAAGTTTGCTTTTGTGAAAATGAATTTATGTTTGAAATAATTCAGTAGTTGACTACAGAACTACAAATATAGGTTGCGGCATTTGCTGTAGTGAAGTCGCAAAGTCTGCTGTAGTTTATGTGTTTAATGCTTAAGAGTGAAGGAATTTGTAAAATTTGGTTTGTAAAAACGTTTCCGTGTAAAATTTGCTGAGTTTAACTTACATTTCTTCTGTTGAATATATATCATTTAAAATGAAATATTCCTTGGACTTGTTATCCTCTTGTGGGGGTGGATCAATTTGTTTTGGTTTTCTAACCTGACTAACATCACAAATTTGCCGTTTTTCGTCTAAATATTTAATTTCCATTGAGTAAAAATGCAAATAGCCATCATATTCAGGCAAATCAGGAAGTGATACTTTGAAGTTGACAAAACCGGTTTCATTCATGTGACCTTTGAAAGTGATTGCCCGATTTTCCGATACTGGTGGAGCCATGGTGGCAACAATCTCTGAATCATCATCGTTATTGTCTTCTGCAGAAGCTGCGCTTGGCCACCAACTTGTTTTGCTCACAGCTTCTTTGTAGACTAATTCAACGGTTGATATAGTATCCTCAAGAGGAGAACCGTCAATGTAGGTAATTTGCAATAGGACATCTCTTTCTTTGCCCGCCTCAAAGGTTGAGCATTTATGATAATCCACACAGTCTATAGCATAGCGGAAGGGGTAGATAATGCTGGAGGCAGTGCCATTGATTTTAACCCCAGTAGATTGCTCTTTAACTATCGCATCAATGAGCAAGTCCATGGAAATGAGGTTGTCATTCAAATATATATCGAATTCTCTGACATTAAAATCGATTTTAGCTTTGCCTTCAACCATATCAGCGGATTTAATAAGAGCGGGAGGTTGTTCCTTTGAGTTTAAAGTAACATAAACAGTGGCTTTGCCTTTCAGTGGTTGCCCATTAGTACGACTAAAAGTGCAGCACGTCAAAAAAAACTATTCTTAAGCCTACTGAGAAAAAACAGCACTTACTTGGCTCTTACAATAACTTGCATATCACCGTCTTTGACCGATACTGCCTTAGTGGCCTCTACATTGACCACATATTGAGGTAAACCATATTCTTCCACCAAAAAATGTACATTTTCATCATGAAGTGCACCATTACTAACGCCCAGTGTCCAGACCCCCGTTGGTGGGTACTTGGAAATGCTAAACTTACCAGTGTACACTCCTTTGACCACTTTGAAATCCTTAATTTCTTTAATTCTATTGTGCTTGTTATCTTCGAACCATATCACGGCACTCTTTTCGGGTTCGGCTGGTTTCAAATTCTTGTCCATGAAAATAACTCTGAAGTGAATATCCTCGCCGGGTTTATATGTAGCCATATCGGTTTGTATGCTAACAATGTTATCGAACTTGTTGTAAATTAGTCGTGTGGTGTTTTTGAAATTGTCCACACAATTAATACCCTCGGCGGTCAAATTGTAATCGCCTCTCTCCAAATGGGGCAAATCAAACTCAACATTTTTTACTTCATCCTGCGACATCTCAACTTCTTTGGTTTCATTGTAGGAGGGGCCGGTAATGCCAACCTTAATAACACAGGGCTCATTAGTCTGATGGACTGCCACAGCTACCGTGTATTTTTCATGAGAATGAATAGTGCCTGGTGCGATAACCGTGTATTTGCTGCAATGGAAGGAAAGAAACAAGTTCACCACACTTAAAAAATATTTTCATTTAAATATTTGTTCAATACACTTCTATAAATATAAAAAAAGGTGAAGCTTATCTTTTTTTGTTCTTTGTTGTTTAATGGAAAATATTTTTTTTTATTGTTTGTCCGGCTTTAGACATAGAATTTTGAATATAAACATTTGCCTGTTAAGCTACAGGCTCTTATCAAAAATTATTGCTTATGATCTTCTTTGCTTTTGAACGTGATTTAGTTTAATTTTATTTCCAAAAATTCCATTGAAAATTTTAAAATAATTATTTTATTTGTTTTTTAAACACATTGGTGCTGAATATTCACGCAACTGATAACAGCAATCCGTTTCCGTACGCATGATTTGGACAAACAAATTTGTTTTGAACAAAATATGTTTTGATCGTATTTCTATTTCTAATGATCTCTCAAATATTTTTGGAACTTTTGCTGTAGAACAGAAGGGGGTTTCAATTTTTTTTTTTATTAAAGTAATTCACTGCTCAGCAAAAAACCTATTTGTGATTGTCCCTGAACTAAAAGTATGTGTTATGTATGAATTCTGATGCCTTTAACTTGAACCTGTTTTCCGTTGTTCTCAATGACGTGGGAAATCTCATCATTTCTATTGGTAGCTGCAATACCAAACACGCACTTAATAGACCGGACAATATTTTTTTTTAATAAAATCATAATTTTTAAAAATAGATGTAATGAACGGTGCTGAAAAAAAGATTACAACCAAAATTTTTGAAAAAGTTATCAAATATGAAAAAATTACCATATTAAAATTATTGCTTTAATTGAAAAAATATTTATTTTAAATTGTAATTTATTACAAAAATTATTTTCACTCTCTAGCTAAATAATAATCAAAATATTATAAACAGCTTGTTTTCTATGTTTCCCAGCTGTCTATATGTCGACATTTCATACGAGCTACCTTAATCATCAATAGACTTTGGAAATTTTTGAAAGACATTCGGTTAAAAAACTTGACATGCTTTTTTCGGTCTTGGCTCTTCTGGACGCTTCCATTGGGATGATTGGGCTTTGGTTTCAATGTCATAGCAATACAACCATGATTCGTCATCAGTTATGACCTTTTGGAGGAAACCTGGATTGTCGTTGACGATGTTCAATAGCTCCTAAGCAATTTCTATGCGACGTTATTTTGGCTCAAAATTTAGTAAATCAAGTAAAAAAAGAAAATTGAAGAGCATACCCAAACACGACTAACCTATTATTTATATATGTATATTTTGTTAAATTTTCAAATCAGTGCCTCGTTTCTGTATTACTCGCATCGTGAAATTTCTCACAAGAAACAAAGGAATTGACAGAAAAACTCTGTGAATTAAAATAAAAAGTGAAGTTTCTCACACAAATGTTTCTGTATCTTTGAGAAGCGAGGAATATCTGTCAAAATAGCCTTTTTGTTTCTGTATTAAAATTTTGTGAGAAGTTTCTGAGCTGTCAAAACTTTTCACAAATAATAGAGTTGCGGAAGTTATAAATTTAAAAAATATACAATTGCCAAAATGGATGTCAAAAGTGTAGGAAAGATAAAGTTTTTAAATATTTATTAGAGGGTTGCTCAAGCACAATAAAAATGTCTTACAAAACATCGCAGTATTTTCAAGTACTATCCATCGTCTTTTCTCACATTTCAAAACAAACACTTCAGTGCCGAAATGTTCTAAGCACATAAACGAATAAGCATTTAGAACACACAAGTAGAACCAAATGAATTAGAACAAAATTGAAGTAGAAGTTCAAACATTGAAGTAATGTTCTACTTCAGTTTTGTTCATAAAATTTTTTGCTGTTGTTCATGGTTTTTGTCTTTGTATTAAGCACAAATATTTAAGACGCAGTATGCTCAGATGCCAATGTGCTTGCTATGAGTCATCGTTTATTTGCTTTATTGTGACTTTTTGTTTTGGACTTTGCTGTGAAATGGAATTCAAGTACAGTCAAGCACTGTCGTGAAGACGTTTCAAAACTATGAAGTGTTTGTTCTGTTTCTAAATGCTCTATAGCTTGTTTGTCTTGTTTTAAGAATTGTTTTGAAATACAGTGTTTGGAACTACTACACAGTAGTAAGCAATGTTCTTTAGAACATTCTGTACAGCCCTTTAATATTTATACACATATTGCTGTATTCATAAAAAATAATTTGCAATTAGTAAAAGTTTACTTGACATACATATTTCTTCACAAAATTTGTCAATTAAACCAATTTAGACATAAGTAAATTATTTTTTATGAATACGGCAGATAGGGAATGTAGTTGGTTTTACATTTCTATAAAAACTATACATTATTGAAAGTTTTTATGAAATTTATTTATGATTTGAATGTGTTATTTATGTACATATGTTAATGATTGACACAATTTTATTTTATTTATAAAACTACTGAATTCAATTGTTTTATTTATTCACCGCTAAACATTTGTTTCTTAAATTTTTTTTTCGTCTGATAATTTTTTCCTATATGCTTCTTCTTATTTGTTTACTTTTTGCATTTTGACAGCTGCTTAATGGAAATATTCCAGTGAAGATGTAACTAGTGTTGCCTCTTGTCGATTTAATATACAAAACCGCAGTTTTTCTCGATAGTCGAGAAACGGTGGAATTTTATGTTTCATAGTTTTCGTTGCGAGAAACTTCTCACTAATATTACAGAAACGAGGCACAGGTTTTTTTTGTGGTTCTGAGTTACAGAATAAATGTTGTAATATTCGCGTATGTGATATCATTGGCGACAATCTCTGTCATATAAAAAATATTTTTTATGATTTGCTACGTTTTTTTTTCTATCTGACAATTGCGCTGGTTATGATAAGCCCTTTGATTTCATCAGAAACAAATTGAAATGTTTTGAAACAACAGCACCTTATAAAAATTTTAAATAGTTCAGAACATTCTTTAGAATCCTTGTCATCTTTCCCGAATTAAATCGGCGGCAATGCAGAGCAGATTTTACGGCAAAGGAAAGTATTCAGATTTGCCAATTTAGATGTTAAGGGCGATATAGAGATACGAGTAGCAAAATGTTGGCATCAAATATCGAGGTACAAAAATGGAATGAATGATAAAAGTTTCAAAGAACTTCTTTATTTCGTAAAAAAATTTTTATCTGCCAACAAAGTTCAGCTAAGCCTCGTTCTCCTTTTGTTTGCGGTAAGACTGTGAAGTGCAAATTTGGTTGATTTTAAATAAATAAAATATGCAAGTTTTTTTCATTAAAATGTAAAAATAAAGGTTTCTGTTTATGCTTTTTGTTTTTTAATGAACATTTTGTTAATAACATATAAAACAGTTTTTACATTTTTAATACTGAGAAGTAAAAATTTTATTTATTGTACCAAAATTTGGTTATTTTTGCTCTAGGACGCTTATTTAGCGAAATAGAACATATAAAACAGTTTTTACTTTTTTAATACTGAGAAGTAAAAATTTTATTTATTGTACCAAAATTTGGTTATTTTTGCTCTAGGACGCTTAGGACGCTTATTTAGCGAAATAGAACATATAAAACAGTTTTTACTTTTTTAATACTGAGAAGTAAACATTTTATTTATTGTACCAAAATTTGGTTATTTTTTCTCTAGGACGCTTATTTAGCGAAATAGAACATATAAAACAGTTTTTACTTTTTTAATACTGCGAAGTAAAAATTTTATCTATTGTACCAAAATTTGGTTATTTTTGCTCTGGGACGCTTATTTAGCGAAAAAAACGCAAAAGACTTTTTCATAAAAAAATTTTTTATGGTACCAGCGGAATAAACGCATAAAAAAATTTTTTTTAGTACCAAAATTTGGCTATGTTTGCTCTAGGACGCTTATTTAGCGAAAAAAAAGCAAAAAACTTTTTGTTGAAAAAAATTTTTTATGGTGCCAAAATTTGGTTATTTATGCTCTAGGACGCTTATATAGCGAAATAAACGCAAAAAAAAGTTTTGTTGAAAAAAAATTTTGGTGGTGCCTGCTCGAAAAATATTTGTAAATTTTTAATGAAATGAACAAGTGAAATAATAATAAAGATGTTATGCGCGATGAAATTCGTCAGAAACGCACAGAATTGTGCAAAAAACAATTATAGATTTTGCATCATCCACCAGGATAGTTTAGAATCCAGGTAGATGCCCAGATATTTCGCAATGTCTGACAATACTAGTTCAAACCCCCTTACGGTTGGTAGCGTAAACGATGGAGTCTTGTATCTTCGAGTGAAGAGCACAAGCTCCGTTTTCTGCGCATTCATACTTAGATCGGCTTAGTGCAGAGCCTAGTGGTTGTAATAATAAACAGCATGGAATCTAATTCCATCAATAACAAATTTAGGGCTAAATTCCATAGAAGAGGAGGCAGAACCCCTCCCTGTGAAGTACCCCTTCTTGCCACTCTGCAAATTGTGGCTCGCTCCATATTCCTTATGTAGCTAACAATTGAGTGATTGACGTTCAACCTTTCCAGAGCCATTATTATGGCCCCTGGCAACACATTATTAAATGCCTCCTCTATATCAAGGAAGATAACTAATGCATTACTTATATACACATGTTACTAATTACATAAAAATACATAATTGTCAGTTTTTTTTTTCCTAAAATTAAGATTTATTTTCTGAGAAATGAAGATATTTTGATAAAGTTTCTGGCATCACTGCTCTCAACTTACCCCTTAGCAGCGCTGGCCTGTGAAAGGATTTGCACTAAACAAACAATGAGGCAAAACGTCAGACGCATGTCCGAGCCGTTAATTTATTATTTTCCGGCTTTATTAACAAACACAATTTTTTTTTTAAAACAAAACTTATGTTCTACACCGCCGATCTTAAACAGAAGACGTACTTTCCTTGTAACAGCCAAGTGCTGATTGAACCCAAATATTAAGCGGTTCTTTTAGTTATTGTGCGTTAAAGTTTAATTTATATAGAATTTACAAGGGCCCGTCTTAAAATATTAAGCTATAACAGGGCGAAGAAGAGAAAAATATAAGCCACTCATACATACACACAACAAAATCAGTTCTAGATTTGATTTGTAAATATATACAACTACTATTCGCTATTAATTTCCCAGTTGGCCATGTCGTAAAGACATCTTAAACGATGGGTACAAGACAATAGAAAATCGAACAAATGGCCACGAAATCACGCAATACCATACATACATGCGATAGTTTGCCTCATCGCATTCTCGACAATTTTATAAACTACATTTTCCTCTACTATATCGTTGACGAATACATAAGTGACAATATCCACACTAATTCATCAACGATTGTGTAGGAGACGATTTTACCCACTTTGTTGTTAGTTAGTACGGTAATTTTTTAAGGTCGTACAGTACTTTGAAAATAAAAGTTAACATCATTGCTCGTACTGCTGTTTATATCCAACTCAGTAAAAATGTGTATACTCAAATTTTATACATTTGTGTTGTTTTTTAGAGTTCCGTTAATTTTTTGCGAAAATATTTTGCTTGAACGATTTGATGACATTGTCGCTCATCTAAACTAGTGATGCCCAAAGAGAAGTCCATAGTTACGCTCTGAGTGTAAATAAATTTGCACTGGGAGAAAAAATAAGCAAATCAAAAAAATCGTTTTACCTACAATTTAATTAAAATTGAAGTAAAAGTTAAGAATAAATATATGAATTTATGTTTTTATTATTTTTAATAAATTTTATATCACAAAAAGTAAAAAATACGCAAAATACAGAGAAAAACCAAGGAATAAATTCATACACCCATGCGCATGTTCATTCGTCGCTGTCACATTGACGACTAAACTAATGAGCGTAAGATTGTGTTTGCATTTGTTTACCACTTTAATACAATGGATGAGCATCGCTAATCTAAACACAAATATAAGTTCTTGTTCAGCTTGTTTTAGAGTACAGTTGCTTTTTTGAAATGTCTGCATGAACAATTTGTAAACATTGTCACGCATCTGTCCCCATACGCCTCTGCGGTCCTCTTTTCATTACAAAACCTAAACAAAAGAGGACAAATCGTGCATTAATCTTCGTAGACCATGTCGTCTAAGACAACTTTGCCAACTGGGTTGTGTTGTTTTTAATGTTTCCTTTGAAATTTATTATTAGTTCATAAATACAAACACTCGTACAAGAGCGGTAAGCTGAACGTTTTATTCCGCTGGGCTTTAACGCTGGAACGCCATTCCTAAACAAAAGCGGCACCGTTATGTCAAAACTATAAAAACAGGGTTATCAGACAAATGAATACAACCCCGATTATTTTAACAGCTGGACGGACGGACGGCTTTGTTGTATGTGATTTTTTTTTATTAACATTAAGATAAAATAATTAAAGTTTTAATAAAAATTAGTTGTTTAGATGAGTTGGAAAATATTGGAAAATTTACTTGTGTTAAGGATGATGGCTAACAAAAGGCAAGGAAATCGTGAGCTTTTTAAAAGTCGACATTCGCACGGTGATTAATATTTTGATTGAAAAAAATTCGGAGCTATTTTTTAAAACCACTGTGATAAAACAAGAACAGTTCAAAGTTCTGTTGAATTTAGTTGAACCTAGGCTTAGAAAATATTCACACAGGAAACCCATTGAACCAGAACAAAGGTTGTACATAACATTGAAGTAAGTACAATCAACTTAATTATTGTTTGATTTGGAAACTTATATTTTATGATAAACAGTTTTTTAGCTCACGGTAGCACTCTTCATATTCTCTCCATGAAGTCTCGTCTATTCTGGAGACAGCGAGATCAATATTATAGAGACGTGCGAGGTTTTGTGGCGTGTGTTAGGTAGTAAATGCGCCAGAGTATTTATTATTTTTATGTAGAATTCTTCTAAAATAATAATAATAAATATTGTTAAGATGTTTTATCACATCTAACCCAGTGTGCACCTGTTGATCTGCTTATTATAAATGTACAACACATTCACACAAACAAGATAAAACTAAAAACATAATACACAAACAAACAAATATACATGATTTAAAGTACTAAAATTCCAAGTAAATCAACTAAAAGTGATGTTGTTGTTTTTCTGGTATTCTTAGTATTAATTTTATTATTGTTTGTTGTTGTAACTTGCTTATTGTTCGCAAGCGTGAGTATATGCGTAAATTATGAATGGCTAGAATGATCTTGTTAACTGCAGAAGATGTTAGTAAAGTATAAATAGCAGGCAGGTCGGCGGCAACGAGTCAGTTTATTTTTTAGCTTTGTGCAAGACAGGCAGGCATAAGGCAAAGTAAGCAAGTCTAGTGTTCTGGTACACAGTGGTATCAAATGTAAATAATGTTGTGAATTAGCGAACAAGTGTCATTATTTCATTTAGAATTGAGGAATCAGCAAAAGCGTTTTTAGAGACAAAAACGTAACAATATTATTGCTATTATTATTTTTGTTACATCTTACCCAGTGTGCAGCCGTTGATCTGCTTATTATAAATGTACACGCACATTCGCACAAAACAACATAAAACTTAAAACATAGCACACAAATAAGCAATTATATATAATTTATAGTACGTAAAATTCAAGGTATATCAATCACAAATTATTTTATTGTTGTTGTTGCGCTCTTACCGTTTTTTACGGTTTGTTGTTGTTGCGTTTACACTGCTTATCAAGCATGTGTTTGCGAGTGTGTATATGGGTAAGAATTATATTTGTAAATTTGGTTCTGTAATTAACAATAACTAGAAAAATCATGATGATTGTAGAAGATATTAAGGAAATAAATGAAAGGCAAAGGGAAATCTGTGGCAGAGAGACAGTTTAATTTTACATTTTGTGCAAGACAGTCGTAAGTCCAATATAGTAAACAAATCGAGTGTTTTAACACACAGTGGTGTTAAGTGTAAATAAAGTTGTAAATTATTCAAGTACTGTGTGTCATTATTTCATATATAATTGAAGGCTCCGCAAAGCGTTTTCAAAAAAGTAATATTATTAATCATATGGACAGTGAAACATTACTTGACCCTACTCTGTTGGTTTCTTGTATAGCCTATGTTTTAAAATCGGGTCAATTGTTCCGGAGATTAAGTATTACAATCTTCATATCTTTATAATATTAATATACGAGGGTGGATTGATATTGAAGCTACCTAACACTAGATGGCAGCACGAACATAATTTTTTTGAAATTGTTTAATTGTTGTAGTCGTCTAAAGTAAGCATCTTTTATGTTTCTTGAAAAATGGAATAAAGTGAAGTTCGTGCAGGTATTAAACACTATTTTCTTTTCAATTTTTTTTTTTTTTTTTGTCTTGGACCAGCACTCAGGGAATAGTGCCTATATATGCAGTGCATTGTACTGGAACTAGGAAAGTAGATTATGAGAAGGAGGAAAGGGGGAGTAATGGTTGTGAACTTAACACACGGAACGAGCAAAACAAACTTTATCACAGCATTTAAAGTGTTGAAAGGGAAAACAGCGAAAGAGACAAAAGAAAAGCCCGATAAACATTACGATGAGACTGCTCCATCAGATTACATGGTAAAATATTGGATTGCTGAATTAAAACGCGGCTCAACGAGCAGTGCAACAATACCATCAGTGCTGTCTACTCGTTTCGCACCATTTTTGGTGCTTTTTAAAATTATTTTAGTCGGTGCGGGGTGCGTTTTTTTTAATTTTCATTGTTTTTTTTTTAATATTTCGGTGGCACAAAATCAAATTCAACTCAACTTTCAACTCTTTGTTTCAATGTTTTATATGCACAAAGTAAGATAATGTACAATCTAAAAGAATCTTGCTGTTGTATATTATACACACTCTCGAAAGAAAATGAAACATTTGGTTTTATAAAATTTGCTGCTTTTGGAGAGTTTTGCTATTGCAAGTTCAAGCCAAGTTCGTCAAATATTACAATAAATGCAGTCTCTGAACAGAGAAGTTCGTATTTAGGATGGTTCGTGAATTCATTATGGTTTTGGTAATTGAAAAATTACCAATTTATTAAATAAATTATAAAGTTTTTTTTTTTGGTGACGTTTGCATTAAATATTGATTACGGTAAACTTCATCTCTTATTAGTTATAATTCTGGCAAATTTTCGTATTTATTTATTTACAAATTTATTATAATTTAAATTACAATAAACTATATTTAGTAAAGCACTAGCAACTGGGGCTATCAGCTTGTTTTTTTCGTATATTTCAATAAATTCTTTTAAAGACACCGCTTACACTGTGGTTGATAGAATTGTTATTACTCGAATTTAAACTTTTAATGATGCGATAATCGTATATTCTTTCGACAGTAATGGTTGTATGCCCCTGAAATATAATTATGACGACGGCAAGCAGGTATTTTGGGTCCCTGATAATAGGCTGTAAAAGTCACAGCTGATTTCGGTTGATAGCAAATGTAATTAAACGGCATTGCTTAATAATAAATTTGATAAAATATCTTTACAATTATTGTAAAAATATCATTATCTTAATAAAACTAACGGAGTCGTACTAGAACCCAAGTTTTCCAAACTAGCTATTGAACGAATTTGATGGCATTCCATCAGGCGGTGCTATCGGACCTAGTTTGATTGTATAATAGTCGCTTAAAAAGCTGTGTCATTATCGTGGTTTTAATATAAAAATATTACACTTCTTAATATATAAAATAGGTTTTCAAAAATGAATTGAAAAAATTTTAAATTCGGTGCATTTTTGTTGAGATAAAGCGCTTTTTCCCCATTTTGGAGCGATTTGAAATTTCAAAGTTGACAACGCTGACTTCCACCAACAGGAAGACCAATAGATTGTGTTTATTGAAGAAAATCCTCGGTATCGTTATGAATGATCGGCGAGTCAAGTTACGTGAGATTGTTGAATTGGTAGACATATCATATGAACATGTGTTCAACATTTTGCATATGCAAAAGCTATCGGCAAGATGTGTGCAGTGTCGAACAAAGACGAGTTCCACAGACCACTTCCCAGTGGTTTTGGGACATGATAAGGCGTAGCCCTGTTGATTTTGGGCGTCGGTTAATAACTATTGATGAAGCTTGGGTCCACTACTACACACCCGAAACCAAAAACTCAATCAAAACAGTGGATGGAAGCTGGTGGAAGTGCTCCGAAGGAGGCGACAGTGAAATCTTTTCCTAGCTAGGTAGCTTCAATATCAAACCGCCCTCGTAGATAAAGAATGATTGAAAAAAGAAAACGGAAACTTAAATTTTGTTTTTTAATTATTCTATTTTTCGCACGTGACGTAAAAACCATTTAAATGAAATGTATATATTTAATAAAATTTTACAACTTCATTGTTTAAGTCATGCATTGTTAAATATTTTGAAGCAATTATTTATTTAAAAACTGAAATTATAATAATCTAAAATTGATCTTACAACTTTACAAAAAAAAAAATAAATAAATAAAAAAAATTAAAAGAACAGCTAATAATAAAAATTAAACCAATTGTCAGTTTTTCTGTGAATTCGTAAATAAATTAATAATAGCAATAATAATAATAAATAATAAAAATATATTCAACTGCAAATTTTAATATTAAAAAAACAAATATTTAGAATGTACATATGTACGTGTGTGTATTTGAAACATTCATTAAATTATGACGTTTGTCTGTTTGTTGGCAATTTCATTTTTACTCAAATGCAGTTAAATAAAAGTAATTTTTAATATTAATTATATATTAATAACGCTTTCAATGATATTTAATGTAATTAAAATAAAATTTTATATGTTTTTTTCTCTCCCCGTTTTGTTAAAGGAAAAATATTTTAACTTTTAATAACTAAATAAGTTTTTAATTATAATTATAAAAACTATTGATTACACTAGGTTCGTTTCATCTACGAGTAATTACAGATAAAGGGCAGTCAAACCGGTTGCTTAAAGTTAGGTATATGTATATAAAATCGGTTTTCGTAGAAGAAACCTGTAATTACAATTATAATGTGAAATAAAGTCAAGAACGAAACGAATGGAAATACATTTTTCAGTCAAAGTTTGATAGACTAGCTGCAGAATACTGGACTGGATGGTTGGTTCTTTAAAGGCAATTCACTGAATTTATAAATTTGCTGGCAAAGTTGAAAGCAGTTTTTGAAAAATATTAACTAAAATTTCATTATAAAATCCCAGTTGGCAAAATCGTCCTAGACAACATTGTCTTCGAAGATATATGCACGATATGTCCTCTTTTGTTAATGGTTTGTAATGAAAAGAGGATCATATGGGCGACAATATCTTCAATCGGGCCGCTCATCTGTCCCCTAGAGACAACGTTCACAAATTGTTCATATAGGCAATTCAAAAAAGTAATTGTACTCTAAAAAAAGCTGAACAAGAATTTATACTTGTGCTTAAATGAGCGCACGGTGGGCGACAATGTCTTAATTGTAGTCTTCAAATCTTTCAAGTAAAAATTAACTGGACTCTAAAAAAAAACACACAAAAATATATAAAACTTTTTTTTCTCATTCATTTATTTATTGAATCTTCACAAAGTGAACTAACAATAAGTGTTCAAATCTTAAAACTAAATACATAAAATTAATTAAGTCCAGCCACTGCTAGACAAAAAAGTTTTATTTTGCACGGTCAATATCAGTATTATCACTTATTTAACGTTCTGATGGTGGCAAGGGTATCCTTCCTTCTCAACCGAGAGTGGCCTTTAAAATTAAGTATATTGCGTGCAAGACGATTTGGGTGAAGTTCCAATTTACTGATATGCCTTGTCGCATACTTTGAAAATTCGTCTTTTGCAAGAGGAACACAGAGATCCTTATGAAATAAAACTTGAGAATATATTTTTACTCAGTTGAATACTAACAGCAACACGAGACATATTGTCAGTTTTTTCTATAAAGTTTAAAGCTATGCACTTATTATGTATGTATATTAGAAAAAAAATATTGAAACAAAAATAAATTTCTCATTACATAAATTTTTTCAATTAATTACAATGGTTTACAGCTAAAATATACCAAGAACGCCACATGCCTAGATAAGTTAATTAAGACCTCCAGAACATGAAAAACGCTATATTTTTTAAGTACCGTTTTTTAAATAACGGTACTTTTGTGTTTTTCGGTGTATGGTCCCACTCAAACCCTTGTGGAGCCAAACGAAAAAGTCTGATCGAGATAAATGTAATTGAATCGTTTGAAAGGCAATTTAATGTCTTTTCCGTCGATATAATGGGAATTTTTATCGGACAAGAAATTGGTGAGTTGTGGCACCTCAAAATTCACGATTTCCCTATTTTTACGTTTGTTTCAAAAATTTTCATTTTTATTTCGTTTCTTTTTTCTACGTTATTGCAAACATTTGGAATGTTTTATTTTTTTTTAACAAATAGTTTATTTAATTATCAACATTTTAAGTTTAATTAAAAAATAAAACGGATGAAGAAGTTTTTATTAAGGATTTTGTGGAACGACAATATTTTCAGTTTCATTGCTCACACACTATAGTCGGTATAAATTTAAAAAATTTTAATTAAAATGACCCAGAGGAATGTCGTCTTTTTCTGGATAGAGGCAAGTATAGTTTGAAGGCAGTGTTGCTTCATAAAGGGAATATGAAACCATCAGTTCCAATCGGATATGGAAACTACATAAAAGAAACATATAAAGCAGTGAAAGAGTTTCTCGATCTCATACATTATGGCCAACATCAACGGAAAGTTTGCTCTGATTTTATATTAGTTGCTATACTATCTGGATTGCAAGGCGACAATACGAAGTTTCCCTGTTTTCTATATATTTCCTATGTCAGACAGAATTTCGCATCATACTGACGAAAAGGGCATTTAATTACCTTTCCAACGATGTCCGATTCCACTTATCTCGAACGGACTTTTTGGTTGGTTTCCACAAGGGTTTGAGTGGGACCATACACCGAAGAACACAAAAGTACCGTTATCTAAAACAGGGTACTTAGAAAAAAATACAGCGTTTTTCGTATTCGGGAGGTCCCAATTAACTTATCTAGGCATGTGGCGTTCTTGGTATTTTTCCAAATTAAAAATTTGTTAAGCTGTGTTATACATACATACAAATCAATTTATAGCCTATTTACACCAAAGCGAAATCTGTTCATTCGAGATTTCAAGCCAAATCTAATAGATTTTGAGAAGATTTCCCATACAAAATGAAATCTACTTTATGAGTAGATTTCGACGAAATCTCCTGAAATCTACTCAGTACCAAGCGATGCAACTGTGTTCAAAAGTACTTAAAAATACTACGCTGTAATAAAAAAAATTTTTTTTTTTGTTGTGAAAATGAAATCTTGCTAGATGTCAAAAAATGTTGGTGTAAACGATATAGATTTCGTTGTAGATTTCAATTCAAATCTACTAGAATTTGAGTTGGTGTAAATGCGCTATTAAAAATATATTCAATAACAAATATATTGATTATTCTTTTCTAAATAATTTTTACAATATTTTATATTGCTTAAAAAATGTAAAAGATTTATTATAAATATTTCGTTGACAATTTGTTAACATTCTCTACGAATTGTGTTATGACACTATTAATAGTTTAAAAAAATGTTAAAAAAGACACCGGAGCTGAAAAAATTAATTACTAATTTTCATTATATCACTATCATTCACGACATTTAGATATCGTCAGAACAATCGCTAACGAATATGTCGCCTATGCAATCGTCGACGATGCTGTGGTGGAAATCGTCGCCTACACAATCGTTTACGAGGTAGTGTGGATGTTGTCACTTATGTATTCGTCGACGACATGGTAGAGGAAAATGTAGTATATATAATTATCGGCGATGTGGTAAAGGAAACTGTCGCTTGTGTGGTCTTGCGTGATGTCGTGGCCATTTGTTCGAAAATTTCGTCAACGATTTATTTGAGGTTCCGTCAACATGTCTTCCACGATTGTCGATTATCTTGTACCCATCGTTTAAGATGTCTTTAAGACATAGCCAACTGGGATACAAAAGAAAACAATATAATAATAAAAAAAAAAAAAAAACACTCATAGAAAACCCATCATAACTGTGATGTATTTTAACATCAATACAATGTAAAATATCCTCATTTTGCAATGACAAATATACTCAGTTTTGCTAAAATATGTCGATTCTCATGTACAATATTTTAGATTTATTTGTTTCATTTTTTAGTTAGAAGTAACAATTTTAATATTATTTTTAAACAGAATTTCAAAACAGAAATATATAAACATAGTACGGTGGCACAATATTGTCAGCTGGCGATTTTTAAGGAAAATTGAGAGAATGAAACTATATTGTATTTTTTATATCATGTTTCAACTTATGTAAACTACGAGTGCCAGTTTACACACATCAAGTTTGTCTCGTCAAGTCTTGAATTTGTGGGAGAACGGGGAGAAGAGAATGTAAAAGGGTGCAGACTTGACAGTACCATCAAGCTTAAAATAAAATGTAAAAAAAATATGAAAACTTAAAGGCAAAAAAATTTTAACTTGACGATACAAAGCTTTTGTGTGTGAACGAACGTAAATGCAAGTTCAAAAAGAAATTGAAGCAGAATTGATCAAGAAAACCTGATGTATGTAAACTGGGACTAATTATTTTAAAGAACTAGATATTTTCGTGCTAGAAGGAAATTAGTATGGAAAGAATAAAATACTTTGCGAATATGTATATATGTCTGCTCGGTTTCTTTATTTAAGGATTTTTTTTTGTATTTAATAAAATTGAACAGAAAAAATTATATAATATCATAAAAAATATTTTTTGTTTATTACAGATTTAATTCACAAGTTTCTAATATGTATTTCTCGTATATAAAATATTTTTCATGAATACAGCCGTCAGTTTTTATTTCTTTAGTACTCAAATTAACTGTTATTTGGCAGCGGTTCTAGTAAGAAATCTCCTTGAGAATATTTTTGCTCAGGATTTTTAACTAGAGGTTTTCATTTACAGATTTTCTGTATACCTTCTTCATGGGAGGTAGAAATTTCTTGGGCTTAGGTCTCTCCGTTGTACGATTTAGTTCATGAGCATTGAATCTAGAATCAAATCCAGGCACCGCTTGATTGTGTAGAAGCATGAGCCCCGCCACCGCCTCCAGTTCACTGTTGGCTGCCAGGGCAGGCAGAAATTTATTGTCCTTAGGTTTTTCAGCAGTATGGTTTTGCTCTTGAATATTGAATCTAGAATCAAGTCCAGGCACCGCTTGGTAGTGTAGAAGCATAAGCCCCGTGACTGCCTCCAGTTCACTGTTAGCTGTCAGGGCAGGCAGAAATTTATTGTGTTTAGGGGTTTCAGCTGTATGGTTGTGTTCTTGAATATTGAATCTAGAATCAAATCGAGGCACCGGTTGGTAGTGTAGAAGCATGAGGCCCGTCACTGCCTCCAGTTCGCTGTTGGCAGTCATGGCAGGCTTAGGCTTTTCAGGCAGAAATTTATTGTGCTTATGTTTTTCAGCTGTGTGGTTTTGTTCTTGCATATTATATATCAAATCAAATCCAGGCATCACTTGGTAATGTAGAAGCATGAGGTCCATCATTGTCTCTAATTCTCTGTGGGAACATTCGTTTTGCCGGTTAAGAGCTAGTTCTAGGCGCTGTATTTGTGCTACGAAACTTTCTTTTGTGATGGCACTATGAGCCGCAGCACCATAAGAATAGTATTGGAGATTATTTTCTTCCATTTTCTGTTTCAAGTGACTTTCGATGATAAACTGATTTGCTTGTGCAAAGATTAGAATATTTATAAGTAACTTTTTCTTGCAATTATTTAAAACTACCTGTATTAAGCACGCATCGCATCATAGTTTTTACTTATAGTATGTTGTGAAATAGTAGTAGTATAAATAGCAGTATCGTATACCTGTTATATAATAAGATCTTTTAAGGTAGAAGCTGCTCTATATTTGGGGTGCGAATTGTTATATGTGCGAAAGAGACAAAAGATAATTTCGTTTCATTTTATGAAAATTTTCAAAGTGGAATAACCGCTGTAGCCTACTTATTTTTTTTTTTTTTATTTACTTCAAGTAATTATGGTCCATAAAACAATAAACGTTGTTATGTTTTAGCATTTGAAATTTATATCTTAGATTTTATTACCGAAATGAAAAAGGGTTTCTGTGCATTTTACTCCTTGTGCAAATAGAAGCAGGTAGTTTCCATAGACTTCAAAAAAATATATGTTTTTCGTTTTTATGGCCTGGCCATAAATCTGGCTACAAAACCTCTAAAAGTTACAAAGTCATAGACTTTTGCTAATGAGCATCCTTCGTGTTAATCCACGGATTTAACAGCTTATGAAAATTCGGGGAAACATTAAGTTGACTGGAAAGACAAAGAATATCATATGAAGCAGAAAATTTTTAGTGCAGTTTAAAGAATTTGAAGCTTGAACTCTTTCAGAGCACGATTTACTATAATGGAGCGCAGAAGCTAGGCTTTGTTTCTGTAAAGGGGGTTTAA
This sequence comes from Thecocarcelia acutangulata, assembly GCA_914767995.1. Taxonomy (NCBI): domain Eukaryota; kingdom Metazoa; phylum Arthropoda; class Insecta; order Diptera; family Tachinidae; genus Thecocarcelia; species Thecocarcelia acutangulata. Next base: position 18,717,846 of record OU612097.1, read on the forward strand.
ATTTAAAGGGCCGCTAATGATTTTGAATAAATCACAAATTAACATAGGCTAAAAGGTCCCAGGTCTAGCAAAGAAAACACAGTTTTTTCTTGCTACAAAATTACCTTTATTCATCAACGTAAGCTCCATCAAGAGTAACGCAATCATTCCAGCGTCGCTCTAACATTTTAATACCACTTGAATATTTTTTGAAGTTGGTAAAAATTCTGTTATAAACAGCTTGTCCGAATAAGACATTTTTTTATGGATATTTTACAAATTTCCATTATTTGATTTTAAATCCTATTTATATACACATTTATGCATATAAAAACTAAAACTTATATAAATACATACATAGAGAATTTAAGTAAGACATAGCTCACAATTCCCATCATGTAAATAATTTTAGATTTTTTATATACTTTGATTTAACCCTAAGCCACATTTACCAGTGCTTGTAAATTTGTTTTATTATGTATCTGAATAAATACAAAATACAGTGAACTCTTGTTAATATGAACCTATAAAACTTAATCTAAAGTCCCTAAAAATAAATAAAAACTTTTGATAAAATTAAGATTAGAATATCAGGTAACAATTATCTTGATACCGCGGCAGCGCAAGCCGACTTTACACAGTAAAATTTGATAAAGCGAAAGTATTATTAGAACATGTTTAATTCTTATTGAAAATAGTAGAAAATAGTATATTATTTTGTTGATTTCAAATATAAAGTTATATGTTTGAACATATATTTGAAATACTTAAATTGAATCTATTGAATTGATCATAGCATACCATGTCATGTCATCATAAATACCTGAGTGTTCCACTGGTAAAAGACGAGTTCTCTAAGTACTCGACAAGGTATGTCAGTAAACTAGAACTTCATCCAAATCCTCTTGCACGTAATATAATAAAATTTGGCGGCCACACTCGGTTAAGAAGAAGGGATACCGTTGCCACCGTCAGAACGTTCAATAGGTGATTTTACCGATATTGCTCCCGCATAATTAAATTTTTGTCTAGCATTGGCTGGAATTAAGTAAAAAGCTCATTTTTATATTTTTTTTATTTCTTCATCTTAACATTCAGTATTAAGATTTGAATACTTGTTGTTAGTTCATTTTGAAAAAAAAGTTTTCTATTATAAAATAGAACTTACAGATAGCTACTGTAAGTTGTAATAATGATAAACAATAAAGCAATTTCAGTTCGGTGCGAATCGATTTACTACCAATCGTACAACAATAAAATACATTTTCTCTCCTACAATTACTAAATCAGCCTAAATAAAAAAAAAAAAAAAATAATTCTCATTGATTCCTTGAAAATGATAGAATATAAAGTTATATGTTTGAACATATATTTGAAATAATTAAATTGAATATATTGAATTGATGATAGCATACCATGGTATTGATGATATTTTCTCATAAAATTTACAACATTTTACAAAATTTAGTCATTTTTCTAATGTTAGTGAGGCATTATATCCATGAGGTGTTTACATCAATTTGAATCCAAATTATAATTGGTCTGTGGTTAGTGTGCCATTCTATTGATGATATTTTGCCACTACATTGATTTCATTCAGTCATTTCTTCGATATTAGAGTATAAGCGTAATGCGATAAACCCTCCCCATGATGTCAATATGTCATTGTATTGATGAAGCAATTGTCATAACTACCACTAATGATAATTAGAGTCAGTGATGTAATGGTTGACATCATAGCGATGAAAAGTATCATGGAGCAAAAATGAGGCAATTGGGCATTACAAAAACACATCACACTTATAACGGGTTTTTATGGCTGTTAGGATGAGATTTTTCGAATACTTTGAATCGGCCAAACGTAATAATTATGAACGAAGCGGTTGAATTCGTCAGTTATTGCAAGACAATTGGTATTCATTTGGATACGAGACTCGACTTTATATATCATATTAATTGGCTTTATCGCGTGTTTCTTTCATCTTAAAAAGGCTTTACTGTGTAGGGTTCTTTCTGCCTCTTGATGTGAAAAGAAGAGTTGCTCTGTCTTTGTGCCTACCACTGTTTTTATACGAAATTGAAATATTTTCAGGTACGTCGCAGCAGAACTTAACTAAATTACGTTTATGTTTTAATCGGGTTGTACGATTTATGTTCAATCTGGGCTACAGGGATCATGTTTCTGGTCATGTGATGAATACAATGGGATTTTCAAACTTTCATAAGTCTACGCTCATTGATACAGTTTTACAAGATAATGATATATGGTAAACCTAAATATCTTTCGGGAAAATTAGCTTTTGGTAAATCTTCACGTTCTACTACAATTGTTTGTCCTAGGCACACTACGTTGCTAATGGCAAGGTCTTTAGTAAGAGTAGCACGTATTTGGATCCAATTGATTCCATATGAGTCGCGAAATTTTGGTAAATTGGCTTCCGAATTTAAACGTACACATATCTATTAATTATTTATAAAGAGTTTATATCTCGGCTAATTTGCAAATAAGCACATGAAATATCGACGTAAAAAATATGAAGTTTTCTTGGTTCTCAATGCGTCATTTGTGCTGTTATATAGGGTGTTTTTTTAAGCTAGATAGAACTTTAAATTGTAAAAAGTAACACAAAAAATTAAATTTTGATGAAACATTTTTTTTATTTGTTTCAGTATACTCTGACAAATCATCATGAATAGACTCACGCTTGAACAACGCTACGAAATTATCCAAATTTACTTTGAAAATCAGTCGTCGATTCGCGCAACTTATAGACGACTTCGACGAGGCGCATTTTTGGCTTAACGGGTTTGTTAATAAGCAAAATTGCCGCATATGGAGTGAGACTAATCCACAAGAGACCCTACAGACTCCATTACATCCAGAAAAATGCACTGTTTGGTGCGGTTTTCATGCTGGTGGCATCATCGGACCTTATTTCTTCAAAAATGAGGCCGGAGCTCGCGTTACGGTCAATGGAGATCGTTACCGCACCATGATCAATGATTTTTTGTTTGAAAATATGGATGACATTGATCCGGAGGAGATGTGGTTTCAACAGGATGGCGCTACGTGCCATACGGCGAACGCAACCATCGACTTACTGAAATCAAAATTTGGCGATAAGTTGATTTCGAGAAATGGACCTGTCAATTGGCCTCCAAGGTCATGCGATTTGACACCTCTCGATTATTTCCTGTGGGGCTACGTGAAGTCACTGGTTTATGCTGATAAACCAGCAACAATTGACGCCTTGGAGGCCAGCATTGTTCGTGTTGTTCGTGAAATACGGCCAGCAGTGCTCGAAAAAGTGGCCCAAAATTGGACGTCCAGAATGCGCTTCGTCAAGAACAGCCGCGGTGCCCATATGCCCGAAATCATTTTCAAATGTTAATGTCACGTATTGATCTTTCGAATAAAAAAAAATTTTGATTACAATTTAATTTTTTGTGTTATTTTTTACAATTTCAAGTTCTATCGGGCTTAAAAAAACACCCTATACAACATAACCCAGTAATGATATATTTTTTTCTATTTACATACATACATATGTATTTGGGTACTACATCATATATTTACATAAATATTTTTAATTACATATATATAGTTTTTGTATGGATTTAGTTTATGAATTCACTTTTAGTCATATGATTTCTAGATTAAGTAGGCCTATATAAATAAATAAAAAAATAAATAAACAAATAAATTGACACATTTGTTATAACATAACGTTTAACTTTATTTGTTTGTTTTCCCAATCAAATTTGTCAAATGAGCAACTATGGTTATTATAAATTCATACTATCGAGGGTTAGCTGTACATACATTCGTTGTTTTGCTTTAAGCTGTTCAAATGATTGCTAAAATTATTTTTCTTTTTAAGTCCGTATGTTTTCTTTAAAACACCAACTTACCGTCAGAACAGGGTTTTATTTATATGGAACATATTTATAACAGAAGCGTTGACATTAAATAACAAAACTAAAATAAATATGTTAAGTACACATACAGTAACACTATACTATAAATACAAATGCTCAACCGCTGCTACAGCACACAGCCAACCATAAAATACTCGTATATGTTCATACATATGTACACACATATAAACATTTATATGTACATACATATGTATAAATGTAAGTATGTACATTGATAAAACAACATGTACTTTGATAAAACAACAAACAGCCAAAGAGAGACAGACAAACAAATATTTGCAAAATTCATCTAGACATTGAAGCAAGAAAATAACTGCTAAAATAAAAACAAACAAAATGTTAAAAAAAAAGGAACTGAATACAAGCAAAACGAAGAAACTTACAATTCCCATTTCCCATAAGCTACTTAAAAAGACACAAATTTAAGCAGAGATAACAAAAAAAAAAAAAAAAAGAAAAAAAAAATGAAAAAAGGAAAAACTTTAAAATAAACGGACAAATACCATAAATACAATATTTCCCTTTTGCCTTTTGGTCCTTCTGCCAGTTTCAACGAGAGCCAACAGCAAGACAAATTTGAGACAAAAGAAACATCATCAAAACAATCATAAATTTTATTTAAATATTAAATATTTGACACATTTATTTTATTACCATTGTCTTTTTTGCAGTTTTTTTAGTTTTCCTGTATTTTTTATTTCTCTAAATATTGAGTTTCATTGTAAAGTGTTAATACTCGTAATGTTACTTATTTACGATATAAATACTCGTACTTATATAAGAAATGGTCCAACCCTAATGCACATTGTTAGTTGTGAATCTCATCTTTATGTCAAGTTTGTTGGCCAATTTAGGCCCTGTTTCACGATTTCGAATCATAACGTTCGCAAGCATTTTGTAAGGGGAAAACTCCTATTTGAGATCCACTTTTGAGCTGAAAGGCAACAGCGTGTAAGAAACTGTAGCAAAGAATGTATAAACTAATAAGAAAAAATATTACTTTTGAACTAAACTCAGGAAAAAAAAAAACTAACTAAATTTAAAGAAACAGGCTTAAATCAAGCCGATATTATCATAAAAGTCTGTTAAGCTCGAAATTACCGAAATCAAGCCGATAATCTTAATTTTAGAACGATAATTCTTAAGTAGAGTTCTAAGCTGATTCATTCTGTACATATTATTCTGAAAAGCACATTCGTTATGATTTTTGTACGCAACAATTTTCTAACACCAAATCAACCGAAAATAAAGGTAAAGCTATACTGATACACATAACTATAAATATGTAGATAAGACTTAGTATTTATATTTTCTGTACTTCTTTTTCTCTTTTTGTTAGATGCTCAGGCTTATATGTACATTAACTATACTCCTTAACGCAGTGCTGCATTCCCCAACTCGATTCCGAAACTGTTCAGGGAAACTAAACAAAAATGTAATTTTAATGCATGCAGAAGAAAGTGTTGCTTTGAGGCTGACATCTATTAATAATTACCAACAGCAAATCGACGAAATTATAACCAAATACTAGTCAGCTAAATTAACTATACAAGCTTTCCTTTTGCTAGAAGGGTTATCAGATGTGGAAATAAAAGTTTTCTGTGTTTATTCTGATAAGACTTTATATAAATTTGATTAATATATAGAAAGTTTAGACGTGTGCCTTAAAATTTTAGTATAAAAGGCTTTCACAAACATTATCAGTCATATGAAATTGATCCTTGAAATTCAAAAACCGAAAATGTAGCCATTATAAATACATGTAACTTTACTAGTCCTCCTCTATACATAAATTATATTAATAATAGTAAATCTTTTATTAGACTCATATACGAATAATATGAGCTGTTCACAGAACACAGACGAGCACTCGTCTAAAAAATTATATATGGAAATCACTCAAATAGTTTACTAACTTTCATACAAATTTTCTAGGCGAGTTGCTCGTCTGTGTTCTATGAACAGCATAATAATCTTATTTTAATAGCTTTGCATTCTTGAAATGAGTTTCATGAAAACTTATTTTAAAAGATAAAATATATAATCGCCTCGACGGAGATTGCAGTCTGCTGTGGCGGTCCTGACGGGACATTGCTCCATAGGGACGTAGACAAGGAGGTTAAATCTTCCATTTAATGACTTCTGTAGTAGTTGCAGAGACGAGGAGGAAGAAGAGAGCGTTGAGCACTTCCTCTGTCAGTGTCCAGCTCTTTCTTATATAAGGGCATTGTACCTAGGCAGACCGATGCTGCATGATTTGATGGAGGTATCGGAATGCGATGTAAGTGGATTGGACTCCGGACAAAAATTTTGTTCGGAAACAATGGTTAAATCCAGCTTAAGTGATGCAATTTTCAAAATTTTTTTCATTTACTTTCGTAATAAGTAAACAGTTTTATGAACATGTGGCTACTTGTTTTTTATTTATAATTTCAAATGTCATTTAGAGGTTAACGAAATTAAAAAAAAAAGTTAATGAATATAAATTTAATTTTTCTGTTATTTTGGAACTCTGCAGTTAAGAACAAAAACAATTTATAAAATTTATAAAATTTTCCTGTCTCATCTGATTGACTGTTTGGCTTCCTGAATCCCATAAATTGGTGTCTATCTCTATTTTCCGTTGCTGTTTTTGTTTGCACCAACCAACCACGTTATTTGTTTGCTCATTTTACTTTCTTGCAGCGAAATAAAAATAAAGTAGAGATAATTTTATGAATTATATTAGAGAATCACAGACAAGCGAACACTTCCTTACACAGAATTCCCAGCATTCCTACACATCCTTTCAGATTTGCAACGTGGAAACTGCAAGTCATGCATGAATGTAACATTCATTACTTGCATGTTGCTGGTAGCAAAAAGCGTGCAACACAAATTCAAAATTATATATCTTCTTTTAAAGTTTGACTTTTTTTCTTTGACTTCAGTTGTGCTGCTTCATGTTCATGAACTTAAATCGTACAAGTAAAATTTTTGCGACTCCTTCAAGGAACATTGAATAAAAACATATTCCTTGTATGCAAACAACTAAAGTAAACATTTGCTTAAATTTCTTAATATTGACAGGAAATTTATCAATATTTTAAGGAAATAAATAATTTTTCCAAGAAAATGCACAAACGTTGATAAAAATATGTTCGTTTATGATAAGAGATTTGTCTATTTCCTTAAAAATTCTGCTTGCGTTAAAAAAGTTTTCGTTAAATTTGAAAATAAATTAATGGAAATTATTTGCTTAATTAAATGTAAACTTTGTTGAAACAAATAAGAACAAAAATAACAAAAAATAATGAGCGCAACTGAAAACCAAATAAGATTAGACAAAGTTTCCCAACGAAGATTTGATAATATGTTGCACTTACTTAATAAGAACATACAATTCATTATCACAGTATTTACCTCCTGCATTACTAAGAATTAGTTAAGTAACGTATGTTTCTTGGTGTTCCAGTGTAATGATAGGTAGGGCTTGTTCGGAAATGCATCACTGCCCTGCATCTGGTGCGCAGTACGTTCTAAAAAGCAAAAGTTTGCAACACTGCAAATGTCTTGCGTTCTAAAATGCAACTTTTAAGCAGATGATGCGCAGAAAAACTTCAAACAAGCATCATAAAAATGGCTGATGTAATGGAAAAGTAAGTAAAGAATATTTTATTATTTTCTTTTATTTGTTATTTTTTGCATTTTTAATTTTATTTATAATAGAAAGTGATGTAAAATTTTCAAAGTTATTGATAAGAAATAAATTTTTAGTTACTTTTGGGATTCGTCTGTATATGAAACAAAATGTCTTAAGCAGTACATGTCTTTTTTATACTTCAAAGTGGATTTTATCCCTTGATTTTTAGACAAAAAGATGGTGCAACCGCATACACAACAGAAGCCATAATGGATATTGGCATAGCCAGCAAGATTTAATCATCCCAGATTTCTTTTTTTTTTTGTGTTTACTTGAATATCAGACAATTGCAACTTGTACTCATCATCGTCACTAGCCATCGGCTTAAGCATGACATGAACATAACGTCGGCAGAGTGAAGGCAAAAATAAGTTCAGGTTCTTGTTCTCGTTCATAATTTTTAGCTTATCAAAGTGTACAGTTCGGCTGCATTTTATGTACTTTTTTTTTTTTTAATTACGGCCAACTTCATGGCGAACGTTAATGGCATATGCTCCAGCATTGATGTCTCTGCATCAACGAGGCATGAGCGGTCCACATTAGCCATTTGCGATGTTCGACATGATGCTCATACCCCAAGTTAATGGCTAATGGAGACTTCCAGTTAGGGAGAATATTCCACAAAAGTGTATCAAAACTGGCGGCAGCCACTTGAATGATACCATATTTTCCAATTAGAAGAAAATTTGAAAAAGATCCAAATATAGTTTTACAACATTCAAAACAATTTTTTTTATGTTGTAAAAAATTTATAAACAATTGAGTTTTATTCACTATTTATTTTTTTTGTGTTTTGACAGGTGTTATTAGAGCATTTTTTTTTAAATTCTCAACAATTTACTTAGATTATTGGGATATAAAGTTGAGTGTCTACTGATGATTAGGGTCGCTCCTATGAAGTGTCGACATATAGATACCTGGGAAACATAGAAAACGAGCTGTTTATAATTTTCTGATTGGTAAATAATATATTCAAACATGACATTTGGATGATCCATTCTTCGCAATCTTGTATATTAATAACCTGAAGAAAAGTAACTATATTCTATAATTATCTCTCGATAATTTTAAGTCAACTCTATGTAATGTTTATTGTAGAAAATCCGTTTTTTGCTTAATAACCTATAAAAATTCAGTTACTTTTTCTTTATCTTGTGTTGCCTTTTCAACATTTTGCCTTTTGATTTTAAAAAACATTCTGTTATTTTTAATCAAACATAAATTTTGAACTATTGAACTTGAAAATGGCAGAACAAAAACATTCTCTTGAAGTAAATGTCAAAATCATTTGTGGTATGCAATTTGCAAATAAATTAAGTACTTAAGTTCAATTCAAACCTCACACAATCATATGCGAGTACATGCAACACCAAATAAATTATAAGTCTGTCAGTCAGTCAGTCAGTCAACCACTCATTGTTTGCCATTTCAGTTAAATGTCTTTTGAAATGTTAATTACATTCTCAAGGAGCATTAAGAAGTATCCTGCGAGGATGATCAAAGAGAACTCTTAAGCAAAACAATTGCAATAATTTGTGGCATTTACTGGTATGTAGCAGTCAATGTATTTGATGATCAAATGAAGTACTGTGAATCGTGCCAATAGTAAATAAATTAAAAAAAATAAAATAAAAAACTTAAAAAAGGTGATCCAAACTGCCCAATAAATTACAGAGGGTTAACGTTGAATGCTAATTTAACAAATTTTTGAATCGCATTAATAATTGCTTTGAAAACTACAAAATTCTTAATGAATTCCAAACAGGCTTTAGAAAACAAGACTTTAAGTTGACGTTTTTAATCTCGTCAATATATCGGATGGTGTTGAATGTGCTCTACCGCTAAACGTTTCACGTTTTTTTCCGCATTTCATTTTACATTTCTCAATTTCAAACTAACTTAATTTGAAGAAACACAATCGAACAACACGTTAAAGTTATTCAGGCTTATTATGAAAATGGGCGCTTAAATTAAAATGGATTTCGACTTCGTTATTTGTACGGTCAATTTAACACCCGCACAACGGGTCTGTAGGCGATGTGAAAACACCTGTTCATGCTCGTACAGCTCGTTCTGTGTGCTCGTTAAATGCGGCTTAAGAGCCATCCACCTCAACTCGTCGTCATGCCCACCAATTGCGTCTCTCACGGTTGTCGTTGATGAGCATTATGCACAAAGATGACATTTACACTTGACTTTCAGTGATGAGGCATATTTTTATCTCAGTGTATTCGTGAGTAAGCAGAATTGCCCCATTTGGGCGAATGATAATCCAAGAGTGAGTGTAAAAATACAACCAATGCATCCACAAAGAGTGACTGTTTTGTACGGTTTATGGGCTGGACGGGCCGTATTTTTCCCAATATCAGGCCGGGCAGGCAGTTACTCGATTGGTGTTCGCTATCGTGACATGAGAACGAAATTTTTATGGGCCGAATTAGAAGATATAGATGTGGACGATATGTGGCAAATGGTGTTCGTGCCTTTTTGACGCTAGCAGATGGTGCTAAAGTCTTTGTCAAAATATAATAAATATTTAGCCAATTTTATTTTCTAAATTTACTCGTATATATATATATATATATTTTAAAAAAGAAAAACATGAAAAAGATTTGTTTAATAAATAAAACATACCAAACGAAGTGTGCGATAACCAATTGAATGAGAATCGGATAACTTTTTTAAAAGTTATAGTTTTCTTACAAAACAAAAAGGACATATGACAGGACTTAGAGTCCTTGCATCAATCTCAATAAAAATTACTTCATACGTTATCATCTTGTTGGAACCACATATCGTCCAAGACCACTTCCCCAATTTTTGGCCGCAAAAGGTCCGTTATCCTCTCGTGATAGCGAACACCATGCCAAAAACTACGCGTGGATAACGCCCCCAGCTCATAAGCCGAATCAAACAGTCATTCTTTGTTTGTTTTCAACGATCATCCGTAAATTCTCATTTGCCCAAGTGCAGCAAATCTGCTTGGTAGCGTATCTAATTATTTTTTTCTTTCTCTCTTTGTGGTTTTTTTTTTTTTTTTAAATTAGTTACAGAATCTCTTAATCGTTAGTGCAAGCGATGAAATTTGATAACAAAAGTTGCGATTAGCGGATCGTTAACGACTGTACTTTATGAATAGATTACGACGAAATCTCCTATTAAATACCAAGCGATGCAACTGTGATTTTGTCCAAAAAGTACTACTCTGCCACAAAATATACACTTTAATGTAGTGTATTCAGTCTCTGGGAAAATCGTTTTGTCAAAGCCCCATTATGTGAAAAGGAAACTTGTAAGATGCCAAAAAAAACGGTGGTGTAATAGATATAGATTTCGTTGTAGATTTTAGTTTCAATCTACTAGACCTTCAGTTGGTGTATATATAGTATTATTTTATTTAAAAACTCTTAAAAAAATAAGGCAAAATCTTTACTCTGGCAACGCTGATTGGATCATTTTTTAACAAAATTTTTATGGTCTCTAGTTAAAATTTTTTTCTGTTCTCTTTTTAAATATTTTTCTTGTTTTATTATACGAGTATATCTTATTTATTATTATTATTTTCCATTTTATTTAAATTTCTAGTCTAGAGTGCAAATGAAACTTATACTTCAAGTTGGTGTTTTTCCTACTTTTTTTTGTCTGTCTACTGTTTAATTTGCTTTAAACTCACAGCTTTTTTGTTTCATTTTATTATTCTATTTTTAAAATTGCCAATAAATAGCAGAAAACTTTGGGGAAATCCTGTATTGCAATAAAAGTTCATTGACTTGTTAAACAAAGCTATTCTTGTAGTGTTTTGTTCTCATCCTTTCAAGCATCAAATCAGCCAGTCAGTAAGTTAAGTTGTTACTCCAAAGTTTTTGTTTATAATTGTAATAAAAATATATTTTTTCTTATCAAAAAGTTTAACTTCATTTCAGTATTACATAAAAGGAATGGGAATTGCATTAAAGGCAAAATTTTACTGCAAACAAATTATGAAGGATCTGAGAGCAGTAATGTCTTAATGTAAAAATAGTATACATATATACATATATATGTATGAAAAATGGGGATTTTAAAATAAAGTTTACTCAAATATTAATCCTAAAGATAAACAAAAGTGTGTTAAGCAAACAATTAATTGAAAAGTTTTAAAGGACTTTAAACATTTGTTTGGGATTTTCAGAAATGAAATGTTTTCCCTTCTTAAGGCACCTTTACATAATAACATGCTGCTTCATCTGTACTCATGGATGGTATAAATATTGAGGAATCGGATGCTCTTGATATTCTTGGAATGAAGATACAGTGTGATGTTCGCTGGACTGAACACATTTTTCATGTCTCCAAAGAAGCATTCAAGTGTCTGGGTTTTTTGATACGGTGTAAGATGTACTTCACGCCATCCGACCGCCATACCACCTACATCCTACCGAAAATGGAATACAACTCTCATGTTTGGGCCGTGTGCAGGAGACAGAGAAGAAGCTGGAGCACCGATGCAGTGTAGGGTGCGTGACTCTGTTCTATCGTTTATACAATGCATTTTGTTCTGAGGAGATTAGGGATCTTGTTCCCGACACTCGCACATTTCTGTGGTCGTTGACCGGGGAATCGTACTACGCGTTACAGAGAGAATTGTTTTTCAGCCGTACGCTTCGTCTGTGGAACAAGTTGCCTGCAGACGTGTTTCCTGTCTGTTATAACGTTGGAAAGTTCAAGTCAAATGTTCACAAACACTACTCCCTCTTTCCCCCTCCTCACAACCTATTTTCCTAGTTCTGGTACAATGCACTGCATATGTAGGGGTCATCCCCCGAGTACTGGTCCAAGTTAAAAAAAAAATAATAATAATATAAACATTTAGATCTAACAAAAATGTGTATAGAGTAAAGGAATTCATACCGTGTAAAAGCAAAATGTATTCAATAGGGCAGAAATACAAATACAGAAATTGACAAGCGGTCGGTAATAGCGTGTTCAGATATATAGTTACAATTATTGAAATTACCACAATTAACGCTTTAATTGAGCTAAACATTCTATATAAAGAGTCCATTAAATTATTGAACAATTAGCATGAAATTGTTATGAAATTGAGCACAATCATTCACAGTAGCTCAACTCAAATGTCAAGAAAAATAAACAAGAAGAAAATGGCGAGCCAGAGCACGATAGAAAGCAAAACACCTTTTTATTTGAAAAATAACATTGTTAACTCCTTAACAAATGTTTAGGATACAATTATTTGGTACAAAATTATTTAAAATTTTTATAAATTACATTTTCTTTTAGCATTAAACATTATTTATTTGTATAAATTACAAAATAGTACGAGTATAATGAAGTAATTCTTTTAAAGTTCAAGCTGTATTTTTTCCTACCATGCAGTAACGAATAATTAATCTATTTTAACTATAAGTGATATTCGTTTTTTGGATTGTTGGGATATAAAGTTGAACGTTTGAGAATATCTTTCAAAAATTTTAAAAGTCTACTGATGATTAGGGTAGTTCCTATGAAATGTCGACATATAGATAGCTGGGAAACATAGAAAGCAAGCTATTTATAATTTTTTACTGGTAAAAATTTGTTTTGTTTAAATTCAGTGCATTTATTTTATTTTGATTGAGTGCTATGTTAATTTATATTAAACTCTCATTATAATAACATTTAACATTCGACTGAAATGCTTTATCTTGTTTATAACTGTTATTTGTTATTTTGTTTTGAATATTTTGTATTTTTTATTCTTATTTCGATGCAATGCTACACAACTGCACTTAGTTTAATATTTTGCTATTAATAATTAACTGTATGGTTTAGTTTTTATATAAGAAAACGTTCAGAGTAAAGATTCATTCGCTTAAGAACATTAGACGGCAACAGTCTCCAAATATTAAAAGCTGCCTTTTATTTAAAAGTAGACAACTTAAGACTTTTATAGTCCGATTTGTCCTTTAAGAATATTAACTTATTTTAAAACGGTATTAACCAACTAGGACGATTTCTCGTCTGGTCCTGGTTTTGCTATTTTGAAATAAAACCTGAGGAAGGACTATAAATCCACCTTTCTACAAATACAATTTATTTTTACTATAAATAAATTTTCGGCAGGCTGTTTGGATTACTTACAATTTTTGTTCACAATAAATTTTCTGTAAAGAATTTTTGCGAGTTTTCTATAAAAGGTTTTATTGTCGACTAGTTTTGTAAAAAAAATTCTTATGCATCGGAGAACTGGAAAACAAGATATTTCTAAATATATATCTACAAAAGGTTTATTGTTATTAGTATTATGTAAATTTATCAGCCCAATTACAAATGAAAATTCCTTGGGAGTTTTTTCACTTTTCTCTTCTCTCCAATTATGAATAAAAAGTGAGTATGATGTTTTGTATTATTTTCTTCTCTCCATTTACTGAAAATACTAAAAGGTGATCAACTCTTCAATTCATTAACGAAAATTGAGCTTTCTGCTTTAATTTGAATTCAGAAAAGTACTTTACTTCAAAAATAAATTTCGAGAGGAATAAATTCCTTGTGAAATAAATTTCGTGAGAATATTCATAATTTGGCTGTATATGTAATTTAAGTTTAATTTAATTTAAATTTAAGTCATTTTTGGTCTTGCAAAAAGCCCGAGAAGAAATCTGTTAATGTTTAATTAATAAACGAAAACTTTTTCCTGAACGTTGGTTGTGTCATTCAAAGTTTTGTAAACTTAAAAAGAAAACGCCAACGAAGACTTTTTATACCTTTGCTTTTAAAAACTGTCGTTTTTTAAACTCACCAATTTATTCACAAAAGTCTTTTTGCTCTCTGGCCATAAACTGGTAATAACTTACAGTCAAACTATAATGGTTCATTAACTTTTAGTTTATTTTCTTCAATATTTTGTTTTTTTTTTTGGTTGTTGTTCTTTCTTTACATATAAATTGGCATATTTAACATTATGAAAAAAAAGACGAAAAATTTTTAAAGAAATAAAATCAGAATCAAGTCCTGCCAAGACCCACTTAAAACAACAAGTCATGAAAAACTAAACGAACTCACAAACTTCTAAACAACAAGAAATAAATCTTTCCAGCATCTTGCAAGAAAGGAAAAAAAGGGAATCATAAAAACCCGAGCTGGAGAAACTTGAACTCTACCTTAAACATTAAAAACAACAATTTATAAACATAACAAATATTTTAAGAAAGAAATGAATGAATATTTCAAGTACTAAAAAACAAAGTAAATACCAAAGCGTAACGAAGCGCCAAAAGCCAAGATGAGGTAAACAAGTCTATTAAATTGTTCACCAGAAGAAATGGGAAAGGAGAAAATAAGCAACGAAAATATTTACACAAACAAGTTAAAAATAATTTTGCATAAGCAGAACAAAAACAAAAATAAAAAATTTATAAGTCTTAAGCCTGAGCTCAAAGTTGGTTTTCGACAGACAAAATATGAGAAAACTTAAAGACAAGAAGAACTAGAGCAAATTTTCCTCAAAGAAAAACCTATTCAGCCATTGGAAATTAAAGTTGTTAAGGTCGCTTTCTTAAAAAGTGCTTCAATTGTAAATCGACATAAACAGATTTGGTAAAAGCAGTTCTATACGCTTCAAGAAATAGTGTTTTGTTTTCCACCCAGTATACACGAGATTTTTCACTTTCGTCTGTCCTTTTTTACGATTGCATGTCTTTTCTACAATATAATATGTTAAATAAGTAGCAAGAACACAAATTTTTGCTACCAAATGTCAAAACGATACAATTAGCAGGCATATCACATGATTCAATTTCATTCGAAATAAGAATACAAATCATTTTTGTGTTTTTCAGAAAAAAAAGAAGAAGTAAGATTATAAAGGGCCAAATAAACTACGCAAACCGTTTGGCAAACACGCGCTTTCCGTTTGCATATAAACGATTTAAACACAAATTAATCGCTTTTTTTCAATAAGATTGGACGACGACTGTGTTGCGGCCATTTGCTTGCCTTATGAAGTTCACAATATGAATTGTTTTGTAAATTGTTATAATCTTCACTTCTTGATATTCTGTTGCTCTAATCTTTGTTTTTTATTTTCTTCAATAAGGCAAACTTTTATACAATTCTAACAAGGAAACTTTTTCATGATTAATTTTTTGCGCTTCTTTTGTTCCACTTCACTGCAATGTTTTCATTAAAAGAACAAAATATATCGCTAGACAACACAAACGTTCAAAATGTTTGCACGAAATTCAAAAATTTTTAATTTTAGTGTAAATATGTTTCAAATACTTGTACAAACAACCACACATTCCCATAAACAACGCAAAATGTTTGCACAAACATAATATTTTGCAATGCTTGCTAAGCAGTTTATGTAGTTTATTTGGCGCTTAAAGAAAAGAAAGGTTCTGTTTTTTTTGTATTTGAATGGCATTATTAGTACACTTTTCTTTGAAAATTTTAATTATTTTCTATATACGAGTAATAGTAGAACAATAAGCAGTTAAATGTTTGAGTATATTTCTGAAAGTTTTACAGGTGTGTACTGATGATTGGAGGGGAATGACATCTATGAAATGTAATAGCAAACACAGGAATGATATCATTCCAGAAAACTACTTGATTCTACATTTATTGAAAAAGTTTAGAACGTATTGTACTCGTATTTCGTTTCCGAACGGAATTAAAATCTCTGACATGGCTGCACGACTGAACTCAATTTCTTTTAGCAAACAAAAACCTCGGTAGTTCTGACTCATTTGCAGTTTACCGAAAACACAGAAGCCACACATCTAAAAATTTAGTATGGAAGGCGTTAAAATTATTGAATACTTTACATAGATACTTTCTAGATGAGTCACTCCACTCGTCCTGTGGCTGTGTTCTGTAATTCTCGCCACGAGAAACTTTTCGACTGAAACGTGTGACATGAAACAAAGTTGAAACAAACAGCTGCTTTTCTCACTAAACTGTAGATATAACTTTTTTTGGTGAGTAATAGCTGTCACTTAAGGAAATAACTCGACATTTTACAGAAAAAAATGTGTCTGTAAAACTTTTGCGAAAAAATTTCCCGCTTTCAACTGCCATTATTTCTCGCAAATTAAAAGGCTGTGAGATAGTATTTCAAAAAACAATAATCATCTTTATATGATTAATAATACTGATTTATATATTTATTTACACAGTTTAGAATGATTGTTTTTTTTTTATTTTAACATTTTAATTATTTTTTATACCCTTTACACAACAAGTTTTAAGGGAATACTTATATAGGTTTGTAATTTCTGCAATTTTAATTTCCGATTCAACAAAGTATATTGTAAATCTTTTTTTTTTTGTTCAGAGTTCACAAATTGCAATTGCTTTTTAATTGTACAAAATTTTGTACATAAGTATGTATTTATGCATTTGTAAATAAAATGTAAAGTTAGAGCCATACGATTCATTTTCTAGAATAGCCGGCGGTTATAATATGACGCCGTCGAACAAAATTTCTCAACTTTAGTTATTTTTGGTCGGCGGCGGTACTAATTGTGGCTGGCGCTTTCAATTTTAAAATTGCATGTCGGCATCGTTTTATATTTTCATACATTTCTAACGTATACGTCGTGTATTCGCTTTAAATAGTTTTCGACATGAGTTACAGACGCAGTTTTTTCTCACTTTTCGAGAAACGATGGAATAATTTCTTTGACAAGTTTTCGAGGCGAGAACTTCTCGCCAAAGTTACAGAACACAGCCACTGGTTTTATAAACCCCACATTTATTTTGTTATTTATAAAAATTGTCTAATTTAAAATTTATTTTTACAGGTTTTGTTTGAGTTTCGTACCTGAGTGTTTCAATAAAAATATTTTTAGTTACTTTGAATAAATTCCTCTTCCATTTTAAGAATTTATTTGATTCTGTTTTCTTGTTATTGTACTTAAGTAAAGAGCATGTCAAACAATGTTGGTTTATTAGATAATACTGCTGCCACTTATTTACGGACGCACTTCATGTCAAACATATTAGAAAAATGTGCAAGAAAAACAAATATTGCTTAATAAAAAAAGTAGCACTTAAATTAAAAGAAAAAAAAAAAAAAACAAAATGCCCCATAGAAGTTAAGAGCAAAAATAACAAAATGCAATCAAACAAGAAAAAGGATGACGACATTTGTGAACTGAGAAACAAAAAAATCACAAAAAGAACTTTTCTTTGAACACAAAAAAAAAAAAAAAAAAGGGAAGAAAAATAGTTGCTAGAACTACATGTCGTTTTGCAAGATTTGTTCTAAGTTTTGTATGTTTTTGTTTGTAAATTGATTTCATGCATCATAAACAAAAATTTTTTTTCCTAAACAGCAGCAGCAGCTGATGACCAGTTGAAGTAAAGTTTCTAAGTAAAGACATGGAATGATTTAAGTAAAGATATCAGTTTGTGCCATTAAGAAAGATTGAAAGCTAAAGAATATCTAATATTTTGAAAAATTTCAAATATAATGAATATTTTATTGAAAAAACGTTCACTTGTTTTATGTACCAACAAAAAAATATATGTATGCACGTATAAACACACACATGTACAGGGTGTCCGCCGTGTAGGTATACTACTCGCCGTGTAGGTATACTACTCGATGTGGCACCATCTTGTTGATACCACATGTTAATAAAGCCCAAAATATGCAGTTGTGCCGTTAAAGAGTTTCCAATCATATCATGGTATCACTCCCCGTTCATAGTTAAGCTTTGTTTAGACGATTGTCACAATGTGCTGGCAATTGCATGACAATGCACAATTGCTCTTACAATACAAACTGTCAGTTTACACGGTTGCCAGACAATTGCCAGAAAAATGCCAGTTCCATGGTAAGACAATTATCTGACAATTCCATTATCTGACAATGTTGGCATGAAAAATATTGTCAATTCACACGGTTGTCAGATTTGTTATGCAACAAAAATTGTCAGCTCAATTGTCAGAATAAAAAAACAAAAAAAAAAAACAAAAAAATATTTACATAAAAATTTATTGCTTTTTGGGGGTGTTGTTGTTCTTACTGTTATGTTATGTTATGGAATTTCCTGGAGGGTCCCTTAGGAGTCGCAGGAAATACTTTATTATTATTTATTGATTATGATATATTCTCTTGTTCACTGATTGTTAATTATTCTTCATTTTCCTCACTAACTTCTAGCTTATATATATTAAATATTTTATACAATTATTTTGCTGCTGCTGCTGTTCTAATTGTTGCTGCCTGTTTTTGCCAGCATACCGTGTTGCCAGCAGTTATAACTTTGTGGGTTGTTGCGACATAATTGTTTCGCAACCGCTAAATTTCATATTTCGCAATATCAACCAACCGCATGTTGTTGTTCTTACTGATGTTGTTCAAATAACTCACAACAGGAGTTTGGAAAATTTAATAATTAAAAACCATTATTTAATTTATGGATCAAGATATTGAGACCATTTTAAAAGCATATACTTATTATAAACAGCTTGTTTTCTAAGTTTCCCTGCTGTCTGTATGTCAACATTTTATAGGAGCCACCCTAATCATAAGTTGACTTTGGAAATTTTTGAAGGATATTCTCAAACATTCAACTTTTTAGAGAATTTAAAAAAGAAAATGTTTTAATAATATCTGTCAAAACACAAAAAAAAGCTTTTTGTGTTAGCAACCAACGGTTGAAAGAGGTAAAGAAAAGTATAGACGATGGCTAGAGTGGCTTCTAAGCTGTTTCTACTTTTATTTATGGGCATTAAGATTTTTTTTTCCTAAAATGAAGATTTTATATTTGACAATTAAATATTTTTCGATACAAATTTCTAGCACCAATAACACCAATTAAAAAATTTATACAGCTTACTTTTAGGTCTTCCAGCTGCATATTGGCGACATTTTATAGTTGTTATCCTAATCAACAGTAGACTTGGAAAACTTTACATATTAAATTCAAACTATATATTCCCTTATTTAAAATAAATGAATAAGAATTCAAAAAAAAAAAAAAAAAAAAAAAAAAATTTCAAATATGCTTTAAGAACCAAAACAAAAACATAATTTGTTCTTAGAGAACCTTTTATTCCTACTATCTTTCAGCATTTTTTTCACGTGTTTTTTTTTATTTTTTATTTATTTATTTTTTTTTAAAATCATTTTTTATTTATTGAATCTTCAAAATGAACTAACAATAAGTATTCAAATCTTAATACTAAATTTAAAATTAAAAAATGTGATTCTTAAGTCCGGCCAATGCTAGACAAAAAGTTTTATTATGCGGGAGCTATTTCGGTAAAATCACCTATTGAGCAATCTGATGGTGGCAGCGGTATCCCTACTTTTAAGCCAAGTGTGGCCGCCAAAATTAAGTATATTGCGCGCAAGAGGGTTTGGATCAAGTTCCAGTTTACTGACATACCTTGTCGCATTCTTAGAGAACTTATGTTTTACCAGCGGAACACTCAGATCTTTATGAATTCGTGAATTTTTTGCCATGGAGCCGTAATCGTTCGAAAAATTTGGTTTTGTCGCCTTTGAATTTGTTCAATATTTGACGCTGAGGCGGTACCCCGTAACTGAATTCCGTAGCACCATATAAGCTTTAGTATTGCGTTGTATAACAAAAGTTTGCAATCTAATTTCAGTGTCGAATTTCTGCCCATAAGCCAATTTAGCTGCGCTGCTTTTAGTTTTAACTGAGTGACCTTTGCTTCAATGTGAGACTTCCACGTTAGCCTACGGTCCAGGTACTTCGTTGTGCTGCGGAATAGGTGAGTTGTTAATTTGGATAGGCGGACATGTTTGCTTACACAGTGTGAATGTAACATGAGTACATTTCTTTTCATTAACTTTGATATTCCAAAGTTTTAGTTTATCAAAAGCTTCAGAAATATCAATGAAAAGAGCTGAGCACGTGTGTGTATGTGTTTGTATGTTTATTTAGGTTTTTTTTACCCGGTTTAAGACTTCTGCACTTGCTTCAATAATTTAATACTTATTTTGAGACATTATACTCGAAGGTTTGATTTTCTCAACAATCCCGTTTTCGGTTATTTTAAGTACACTTGTTTCTTATTTGTACTTAAATTTTTGAGTATGAGTCGTGCTAAAAGCAAGTAAAAAATTAAAATTTTGTAGGTGCTTTTTCTCTCTGTGTATAAGCCTTAAAAGTTGGATTTGAAAGCAGCACGAAATAAGTTGTGAGTCACTGTATATACCCCATACTCACATTGATATACACATGTATGTAGGTAGTAAATAATAATAAATTAATTGTTTAGGAATGCATCTTTCTAACGCAGTTAAGTAAATTGAAAATGAAATATAAATACAGTTATTTTTTCTTTTTCTCACGTAGCAACTCTCCACTCTTTCCTAGGTACGTCCACAAACTGGCGCCTTAGTTGCCGATCTAATGTAAAAGCGGGTGGCATTTGGAACTGAAAGCAATTACCACATGAAGCAGTTCTTCTTCTTTTGTTACAATTGTTTCAGATTTTTTCCCAAAAGTTGAGAAAATAAATATAAACAGCTGAAAAAAATTCTCTAAAAGTTTAACAAAGAGAAGAAAAAGAAGAAGAAGAAGAAGAAAAACCTGCCACCATTTGTGTGAGCTGAACGTTGAAATTTCTTGAAAATTGTTTAAATAACTTTTAGCCAATAAACTAACACATACAGGGTGGCCCAGAAAGACCGAAGTGGTGTGAATTGCTTATAACTTTTTATTTAAGAGATATTTTTTTAATTTTTTTTTTTTAAATACATTAAATTTATGGGGAATATTTTTGGATTAGTTATTAAAAATGATATCCCGCAAGTGGTGGCCATATTATGCTTCGCACAAATGTGCTCTTTCCAACACATTTTCCATGACCTTTCGCAAAACTTCCGGTGGTATGTTGTTAATTTCTTCTCGAATATTGGTTTTTAACTCCTCAATAGTCCTAGGCTTATTAACATAAACTTTTCCTTTTAAATAGCCCCAAAGAAAACAGTCTGGAGCGGTTAAATCCGGGGAACGCGGAGGCCAATTAAAATTGCTGTTACGAGAAATTATTCTTTCACCAAAGATGTCGCGTAAAAGAGTCATTGTGGCCCTCGCAGTGTGCGCTGTGACTCCATCCTGTTGGAACCATATTTGCGGATGGTTTTCCTCGGCTGGCCTTACAAAATTTTGCAACATGGCCCGATATCGATCACCATTGACGGAAATGGCGACACCTTGTTCATTTTCAAAAAAAAAATGGGCCAATGATCCTTTCTGAAGAAACACCGCACCAAACGGTACACTTAACTGGGTGCAATTGTCGTTGATGAAGTACTCTCGGGTTTTCCGTAGCCCATATCCTACAGTTTTGCTTGTTAACGAACCCATTTAATTGAAAATGGGCTTCGTCACTCATTATTAAGTTATGAATAAAATTTCAAAAGTAAATTTCAACAATTTGGGCACGTTGTTCAATTGTGTATTGCTCCATTATAAATTATCCAAGTCTTCTTTACAAAATACTGAAAAGAAAAGAAAAATTATAATAAAAAAGTTATAAGCAATTCACACCACTTCGGTCTTTCTGGGCCACCCAGTATTAAAAAACGCACTTACCTACACAACACAGGGTAGACCAAATGTGTGAAGCCAAAATTTATTTCAATTATATGCAACATTAATTTTCACTCTCAAGTGACGTGTTCGATAATTTCTTTATATATACATTAAGAGCCTTATTATAAAAAAAAAATATATTTTGTTTACTACAGGTTTATTTGACAAATTTCTATAAAAGTTTTGTCATCCCCTGAATACTGGTCCAAGATAATAAAAAAAAAAAAAAAAAAAAATATATATATATAATATATATATTTTTTATGAGTGTATAATTAAATATAATAATAATTAAATATTCCACTTTACAAAGAATAATTTATGTTTACTAAAGGCTTATTTCACAAACTTTGCGTAGAGCTTTGTCCAATAAGCCTATAATAATCATAGTTTATTAATTTTGAACAAAGCGGTAAACAACATTGCACAACAGTGAAAATGTCCCTTAACTGCAGGGTGCCCACCTGGAAGGTATACTACTCGAAGTAATCCTGGCACCATCTTTTTGATATCACATGTCAATCAAGCTCAAAGTGTGCAGCTGTGTATGTTGTGTAAAAAGTTTCTAGTCATAAAGAGCGATATTGTCCGCCTCACAGTTACCATAACGCAGTTTTCAGTTTCAAAAAAGTAAGTTCCATTGATTCGTCCTGACCAAATTGCACTTTTAATGGTGACTGATGAATAATTTGAGGTCTTTTCCATTGTTCAAAACCGACTATTCTGTTTACTATGAAAATGTGTTTTGTGACTCATTATGCTTTTAATGCAAATCGATGACTGATTTTGATAAAATCTTTTAACGATGAAAGCACGCTAGTTTATCGAATATTATTCCATAATAAATGTAGAACGTGTCTTCTTCACGACTGCAAAATATGAAATGTTTAGACCAGGTGTGCCCAAATATTCTATATGGAAGAGCAAACACCAATACATTATTATTTTAGGAAAAACTAATTTTATTTAACAAGCAAAGCCTGGGAAAGTGTTCTTGCTTTGCACTTGTGTATGTACACACACATGTGTACACACACTTGTGTATATATTAAAGCGTATACCCTATAGCTAAGTGCTTTTACAAAAACAAATAAGAACCAAGCGCATAGGGCTTGGGCATTCCTGGTCTAGTCTAATGTTTACCAAAGTGGGGCACAGGGTGTTCCGGAGCATACACTGTATCTTAAGAATACAATAACTTAGAAATCATACACAGGGAAAATTATAGTAAAAATAAAATCAGCAAAACTTTTGTCTCAATAAAACAATTTGTATATATAGGGTGTCACAGAACTCAACGTCAAGCCGAAACAGGGTAATGTAACCATCAATTTAAAAATTATGGATATTTAGGAAAAACCTAAAAATTTGGTCAAACTGTAATCTTTTTTCAGTTGTAGTGGTTAATTTATGTAACTTTTCTTCATTTAAACTTTGGAATCGTAACACTAAGTAGCATTTCTAGAACCACAGTCAAAAGTATTGAGGAAAGTTTTCAAGAATTGAGACTATTTGTTAAACTATTAATTACAAATTTTCAAAATTTGTCGACTTTGAAAGGTCTTCCTTTAAAAATATGTATTAAAGTGTCTTGCAAGTGCCAATAATAGCTCGTGCGTTTAATTAGGATCGCACAATGGTACAATACTTGTTAGTTTCATATTGAAAAAAAACGAGTAAAAAAATAAAAACCCCAACTAACCCGTTTCTAACCCATTTTACTGAGTTTAAATGTTTTTTATTCGCACAAGCTTTCAGTAGGTTCTTTACTTTACAGCAAAATAATGAGACAGATGAATAGTGGGCATATTTGCCATGATTAAGCGAGACATATAATCATACCATGGTAAAATAGTGAAAAATAATATTTAAAATTAATTTCTTGCAAAGTGAGCAATGGATCACATAATCAACCGCTGAGAGGCATTATGACATAGAAGATACCTGCTGATACGTTGAGTCCAGTTTCATGACATACTTTACCCTGGGGGGGGGTAAGGAGAAGCACAATTGAATAAAATTGTCGCAAGGCAAGTCGCCTTTTCGGGCCACATTCCATTCGAATAATAATGATAAATACAAATGAATATTCTTAAAATTAAATTTTTACTTATTAAATATTTTTTAAAATTTTTGCAGCTTAAGATCTTGTTTTTTTTTAAATAAAAAATGTAACAGTTTTCTAATATAATAATGTTAAATTTTTTATTAAAAAAACAAGATTTTAAGCTGCGAAAATTGTATAAATATTTAATAAAGAAAGATCAAAAAATATTAAGATAAAATTAGATATTCGTATTATGTGATCTTGTTTATATTGTTTTCTTCTAAATTTTCCAGCTAAATGATTGATTTTTGTTTTTTATAAAAAAATTATTTGAAAAAATGGTGTAAAAAAAACATTATTTTTCTGGACAATTATAGTAAACAAAACATTTTCTTCTAAACCCTTTTTTAGCGATACGTTCCCTTGCTTTAAAGATAAATAATAATTCATTAAATAATTTTAATATCAGCTTGATCGTTAGTTAACGTTTTCATGCAATATGTAAATGAAATAATTTTTGCTCTCAAAAAGTGTCGTAGATTAATTAAGAAAAAAAAAACACCTCTTTTAGCAGACACCTGTTGCAGAATGATTATTACTTTCTTAGTTTATTTTTCTAAAACAATTTGAAAATTTCTTATGTTTTTTTTTTTATTGTTAAAGTGTTTTTGTGCTTCAGTTTGAAAGACAGACCGTCACACATGTTAAAAAAATAAATTGTTTAATTGGCTGTAAAATGTTGGCACTCAAACAGGATGAAAACTTTACTTTACAGCTGTTAAGCACATAAAAGCGTTAATAACACTTTTACGATTCAAATAATTTATAGTGAAATTGGCTGAAAAACGTGCGTTAAGGAACATTAGGACACCGTGATTTCTTTTAGTCGTTTAAAGTCTGAAACATTTTTTCAAAATTTTTAAGTACAACTTGTTCAAAAGGGTTCTGCCGTTGGGTTTATATTGCAATAAAAGGAATGCAGGTTTTAAGTAATTCGTACACAGGGTGAACCAAAATTAGCAAAAGGGGTTGAACTCATTATAATGTCTCATGTAAGACATAATTATTATATTTTTTTTTAAACCAAATTAATCAAGAATGTTTTTTATTTTATTATGAAAATGATTAAGGGAAGTGGTGGAACCGAAATACGCGATGCTAATTGTAAACAGAACAAAATGTACCAAACAAAATAATAAATACAAGTACAGCTTGTTTTTTATTTTTCTTAGCTGTCTATATGTCAACATTTCATAAAGCGCGCTTTCCAGCTGACATGAAAACACTAACTTTAACGCTAACTTCAAGTTAAAGTTAAATGTCGACCGCTTATGTTGAACTTTGGTTAAAGTTATAACTTGGTTGTTAAAACATTTCATTTAGAAACTCTGTTATAACTTAAATTGACAACAGCCTGCTATTTGTAGTTGTTTTTCACCATTTTTATTTTTTTACTATGAGAAGTTATAACTCTGACTCTACGTGTACGCCGACTTAAACAGATAGATATTTAAACAGCAAGTTTTAACTTCATGTTTTAACTGCATTTCAAGTTAAGTGTAGACTGCATGTAAGAGCTATGCTAATCATCAGTAGAAAAAAGCAATGCACCAACATTTATCATGAATACTAACTCCCCCTTCCTGCGTCTTTAGATTTAAACAAAATGTATTAAAAAAGTGTCTTGGCAAGTGCCAATAAAGGCCCGCGCGTTTAATTAGAGTTGTAAAATGGTACAATACTTTTAGTTTCATACTAAAAAAAAAATGAGTAAGAAAATAAAAACCTCAAGTAGCACGATATTTTTCTAAGCCATTTTATTCAGTTCAGATCTCTTTTACGCGCACAAAGTCTCAGTAGATTCTTAACTTTACAGCAAAATAATGAGAGAGATGAATAGTGGGCATATTTACCATGATTAAGCGAGACACATAATGATGCCACGTTAAAATATTGGAAAATAATGTTTAAAATTAATTCCTTGCAAATTGAGCATATGGACCTGGACTATGTTTGGTTTCAATAGAAAGCTTCCATTTGCCACACAGCTAACTAAACAGTGGCACTTCTATGTTAAAAATTCAATGGCCGTGTTATTTCACGTCGTGGTGATGCCAATTGGCTGCCACTAGCCAGAACGTTCCAGCCAAGGTAGGCACCTCAACCATGATCAGCCAGGATGGAACTGCAAACATAACAAACGAGGGATTCTTTCCCCTAACGGGGGATTCTTTCCCCTAATTACCAGAAAAACAGAGTGCCCTGGTTTGGAATACGCCAAGGCAAAACCTGTTCCCCGGGAAGGTTGGCCGGAAGTACGGTTGATTAAGTTATAGTATTGTTGTGTGCAACATACACATGTTTAGATTTTATATATATTTAAACTTCTAAGAGTTTTTTATACAGTTTTGTTTTAAATTAACAACTATAAGTCTGCTTCAATAAAAAAAAAAACACCTACGCAATATGAGGCTTTTACTTTCACATGAAAACGAAACTCAAAGAAAATTATAGGTGTGTTCCACGATATCTCGGACTAGTTCAGACTAATGCGAGTAAAAAGCAAATTACTCTCTAAATTTACAAATTTTGTCCAAAACTGCTGGAACGCAAAAAACCACAATTGTACATCTTGCAATACTAGTGCTGCTTACTTTTTAGATTAAAGTATATTTTAGTGATTTTAGACGCTTAAAACGCATAACATCATATAAACAAAACATTTGCATTATTGGCAACAGCTGTAAAACTAAAAGCAATGTAAAATTTTTCATAAATTTTTATAGTAAATATTTATAAAATGAATAATCAAACAACAATTTAGTGTTCTGTTTACAACTTCACAACGTTATTTTTAGTTTGGCCACCCCTTCCATTTTGCTTTTAACTAATTTTTAAACAAAAGATTTTTTCCAATTTGCAAATTTTTTGTTTGCATTTTCAGTATATAAACATAAAACAGCTGACTATTCAATTCTAGTCCGAACTTACTCAAAGTTGGGGCTAATTTGTACAGGAAATGAAAAAAATTACTCTCCCATTTTCTCTCAAAATTGCACAAAAATTGTTACGTGGAACGCTTTTGGACTACTTTGGACTAGTTCGGACTGTTTCGTTATTCACGTCGAACACACCTTATATGTGCTCGTATGCATGACAAGGACAAAACTGACGTCAGTGATGACAATAGTAATTTTTTTTCTGTAAACTTACATTAGCGGAATAAACTATGATTAAATCGTTAGTAAAGTGTATTTAACAATAACTAACAATGTCATAGATTTTATAATAATGTTGCTGCAACCATATTCCAAACTGCGTTTTTCTTTGCGTGTAATGCATGCATTTAATATTTAACTGGTGTAGCATTAGTACTCGTATGTTATTATGTTTAAGCGACTAAGTGCCGCAAACATAAACCCAATTTAATTATTTAAACAAAAATGCCCCAATACGCATCCACAAACGGTGTTCTAAAATTAGTTTGCTTAACTCAAGAATATCGAATGAAACCATCAAAGGTTTGTTTTCTCAATTCTAAAAGACTGATATTTTCAAATCAATTACAACCATTACTAAAAGAAACATGCTTGATAAGCCCACCAATCGAAATTGTAAGCAAAACAATTTAAAAGCTGCAGCAAAAAAAAAAAAAAAATCTAAATGTAAAAAAGACCTGCACATTGGAATAAATAATAAAAAGAACATTTCGATCAATAGAGCAAACATTGCTTTGTTATTGTGATTGAAAACAGAAAACTACTGATGATGTTAGTGCTGTTGCAGTTGTAGTTGTTGTTGTCAGTGTTATTTGCTGTTAACCACTTGGGCTTTGTTGGCATAATAACCTCTCTCGAGCACATGTAAACAAACGGAGTATTGAAAAAAGCACTCGTACGAGTATAATCAGAAAGTCACAGACAAATAATTGGCAGTAAATAGAATGAATGTTTTCCACTGTATTGCTGCTTTCATTAATAGTAAAGAGTGGTCCAACCAAAATGCATGATGTTAATTTTTCATTTGCGATAATAGGCTTTTTACACTGATCAACATCTTCATGGAACGCGTGAAAGATGTTGAAAATGTGAAACACTGTTTACATTGCTCACATCTAATATCTACTAACCATCAAAAATATTAGCAATTGCAAATATATGCTATCAATTGTGAACCAACTCTGTTGGATAAGTTTGCTCTACTTATTCACAGCTGATTGATAATTAGAGTAGAAAATAATTTACGAAAATTTTAGTCAAAAATAAATATGTCGAAAAGGAGCAGTTAATGGACTTTTTAATAGAAAAGCGATTTTAAGTTAGATAAAGACATTAATTGGTGTTATTTGAATGACGGCAACTAAGTGGCGATTACGAACTAATTGGCTTGGATCGCAGATTGTTAGCTGTTGATTTGCAATTAGTAGGAAATAAAAACTATAGGTTTTAAGCATTGCATGTACACTTAAGACTAGTAAGTGCATTGCTGTATATTTTGTTAGTGTAGAGTAAAAATATGCTAAACCTTTTTGCAAATGCAATGATGCAATACCATTTGCACGAGACTGTGAATAAAGCTATTATTATTTAAATTTTCAAACAATTTAACAAAAGCACGCAAAATTGTTTCGAAAAAATTAGTTTGAAAGGCAAAAGAGGTTTAATTATAAAATATTCTGTCTATTCACTAAATGTAGGACACATAAAAAATTTTGGCAAAAACGGAGAAAAAAGTATTTCAGAAAAAAAATTAAGGAAGAAAACTCACACACAAACAATTGACACATGATAAATAAATTATTATTTTTTTAAATGTTTTTCAAAACAAATGACGTTTTTTCAGTGATGCCACATGAATAATAGACATTATTGCCACTTTTCTAGTGGTGACAATGAAATAATTGAAAGATGTTGAGTGGAATAACATGAGATAGGAACATTTTATAAAGATGTTGAAAAATGTTGACTTTTAGTACGATGTATTTCTTCTGGGAAGATGTTATCATCTTCAAAAACTGATGGTAGATGTTAGATGGTGTTCAGTGGAAAAAGTCTATAAGGAGATAAAATGCATCCGAAGTGTGTCGTGCCTTCCGAAGTGTGTCGAATTCCGTATTTCGCATATACCGACTAAACAATTCTTCTTTCATAAATGTAAATAAAAATATATGGCTGATATGGCAATATTTTAAGGGTAGGATACTGTTATTGAATTATATGGTTGGTACTAAAAATATTACATTGTTATATTTTAATGCCATTGATTTGCGTCACCTTAGTTTTGTAAGCAAAATGTCAAACGTTGGTATAATTGAAATCAAACACAGTATTAATAAAATTTACCATATTAATATCATATCTAACGATGTTATTATGCCAACCAACTATATTGCTTTCATTTAATAACCATACTAATGTTACAAATATTTTTATTGGCATTGTTACGCGCAGACCACAGGACCAGTTCCTTCCATTACTAATTTGCAATAAATAATGGCTTTTTTCGGAATTTTGGATGTATCTCAACTATATGTGAACCGATTTTACTGAATTTAACTAGCAAACCCATGAATGGATTGGGTAATAGAATATATGTATATATACTTTATAGGTTCGCTAATGAAAATTGTAGAAATTACGAACGGAACCTCAAACTTATATATACCCTTAACATTTTTGTGAAGGGTATAAAAAACGTTTTGAAGATGGATTTGCATCTTACACCCGATTGTTTTGGCTAAATTAAAAAATTTTATAGGATGTCCGTGATATAAGAGTTAAGGAAAAAAAAATTAAATTAAATTTAATAAATTATTACATTTTTGCAACACTGTGCTTTAAATATTAAAACACTCTGCTTACCTGCTGGCAGTGTAAGTATGTACGAGTATTTGTGTGTTATTTTTATCCATTTTGTTATTTTCATTGGCAAAGAGCTCTTTATTTCACTTAAAAGCCAACAAGCATTTAATTTCAACAGCAAAACAATGATTGCCTTTCTTCTGCTATTGTGCTTGCTGTTGCTGCTGCTGCACAGTGGTCATAGATGTATGGGATCGGCGACCAAAAATACTTCTTATATGTTCATTAGAGTGAGTCAAGTTGTATGGAAGCGAAGTTCTAGCAACGTGTATCCCCCACCAAATGAACAATGATATTTTTTATGATGACATCTTTGAAATATTTCGGTTCTAGCTTTGCCTTCCCGTGAGCTGGACCATTTTGAAAAATGTCTATTTTTGCATGTTTTGTAAATTTGAGAATCGCGAAGGAAAAAAGAAATGATCCACGACTTTTTGGCGGCATATTTTTTTTCGCAAATTAATATGCCGCCAAAAAGTCGTGAATCATTTTTTTCCTTTCTTTAGTCCTGTTTTCATCCATACATGATCTAGAAACTAAATCCGCTATCATTTTAGAGTTACCAGGAAATTGCATTCATATATATTCCAGAGCACCGTGAAAAATACATCTAATTTGCAAAAATCTAAAGATGATGCACAATGCTGGCAAAAGAAAAAGTTTAATAATCATATTACTCTATTTACAACAAAGTTTTAACATTTGACAATTTTATTACAAACAACGCCGAACAAAAAATTCAAAAACCGTTATTTTTTACAGGATATCTTTAAAAAGAAGATCGTCATTGGAGAAATTGTATATACAGTTGGATGGACCCGTCTGAAAAAAATCTTTCTTATGCTACCTTATATGTTGGTAAGGAAACAGATCTCAAACTGACAAAACGTGCAAATATATACCCTTTGCCAAAATGGTCCAGCCAGTGTTGCCAAGCGTAGAGATTTTTCCCTTTTCGTACAGATTTATTTATTTATTTCCATATGTAAGGAGAAAAGGGCAGATTTTATATGTAGGGAATTTATAAATTATCACAAATGGTTAAAATTATTATTTATTATTATACTATTATAATTTTTCCGACTATGAGGAAAAATCGTTGCTGAAATAGGATATCGATGCATTTTCATTCAATTTATATACAATGTTAAATGTTTTAACAATAAGTACTTCCCAATGACGCCAAAATAATTAAACTTGCATTAAGACTGATGGGAGGGTTTTTTTCTCTAATTACCAACGGACGTACAAAAAGAGAAAAAACTAAATCGTGAAGTTTCAAATTCCATATGCATTTTTTATTGGTATCAATGCTAGAAGCTAGAATAGTGATTAAAGAACTCAATTGTTTGAATTCTTGTTCTCTGCTTTTCGATACTTTCAATCTAAAAGTCAAATGTTCACAACCTATTTTCCTAGTTCTGGTACAATGCACTGCATATGTAGGGGTCATCCCCTGAGTACTGGTCCAATATAACAAAAAAAAAAAAAAAAAAAAAAAACAAATCGTAGCAACCAATGGTTGTTCATTTGTTTGAAAGGTGTAAAGAAATGTTAGAGACGTGTATGAATGAAAAAGCTTGTTTTTTGTGTTTTGACAGGTATTATTAGAGCATGTTTCTTTTTAAATTCTCAGCAATTTATCTAGATTGTTGGAATATAAAGTTGAATGTTTGAGAATAACTTTCAAAAATTGCTAAAGTCTACCGATGAGTAGGGTAGCTCCTATGAAATGTCGACATATATATTGCAGGGAAACAGAGAAATCAAGCTATTTATAATTTTTATTGGTATAAAGAAACAATTATTAATTCTTAAACAATTTTCTATTTTTGCCCAATGGAATCGACCGACCACAGTGCGATGCCACTGTAAACAATGAATGTGGAGTAAGAAGTAAATCAGTAGGCAAAAAAGCAGATTGTTAGAAAAGGATTTGTTTTAATGGTTAAATTGTTTGTTGTTTTTGTTTCACTTCTCTATTGTGTGGCACTCGTTTGCCAACAAGTTATTCAGACAATGCCAATTCAACAATAAAGAATCTAATTCTACCTCTCGTACTTTGTTAATTGTAATACGTTTAATAAGTAAACAGAAAAGCAAACGTTTTTTTTTTTTATATAATATACGAGTATTTCTTTAGTTCTAAAAGAAATTTGTGTACGAGTATGCAATGGATACAATAAAAAGAATAATAAGTTTAAAGTTTGCTATATTTTTATTTCATTACACTAGTTTAGGTTTTCCCGGCTAGGAAAAAGTAATTGAAAACACTTGTCAATTCTTACTTAAGAGCAATCAAAGCAATTTTCGTACTTTAAATATATGTAGAAAATGACACTAAAACCAAATCCTTACGCAGTTGCATACACACATAACACACCGCAACAGAACACATAACCATATGCACGAAAACCAGCAACCACTAATTTAAATTTCATTGCATTTTGAATTCATTAACGTTGCCCGGCTGCTGCCCACATTTTGCGAAGCACTGAACAGCATCTCATAAATATGCGAACTGTCTGCATTGTCTTTTTGTGTCCGTTCATGCAATGATTTTACAGCCTCTAAGTAGGCTTCATATTTTGATGAATTTTCAAAATCTTTTTTAAATTCACTGTACAACTCTTGAATCTGTTTGAGGGGACGAGAATGTTCATCGTACTGTGTGATGGCAGCCTGGGGCAAAAGTATTTTCCACTGATCTTGCATGTAGTCGATTAGTTCAAAATTACTAAATAAGAAGGCCACCACCAGATCCAGACCTTTTTTCTTGACTATGCTAAAGATTTCCGCAAGATCATGTTGTGAAGTTTCGGAGCTGTGCAGTTGCTCATAGTCCACAGCCAAATGATTTTGTAAATAGTCATACAAACGCTGGCGTTTGGTGTAAAAATCAGAAATTTTCAGCAGTTGCTCGATTTCTAGTAAAATTTTGCGTAATGCCTCCGAATGGGGTGTGGCTTCCTCTTCCGATTGCGGCTCTAAAACTTCTTGTAGCAGTTTTCTTAATATAATCAAAAAATCATCAATGACATCGCAGCCGGCATCATTTACTTTTTTATACAGTTCATTGCCAAATTCTGTCACATTCACAGACACCGTAAGATTCTTCCTCAAGCTCAATATATTGTTAACCTGATCCATGAATTCTTCCTTATAGGGTGATAAGAGAGTGATTTTCGAATAAAAATTATGATGTGGTGTTTCTTTCTTAACCTTAAATTGCTTGCAAAGATAAAAGTAGCGCAATTGCTGCATTTCCTCAAAACTTTCTTCCTGCAGTTGATAAAATTTATTTTTCAGCTTTTTCAGGAAATTCACGTTTCTCAGAGCGTACATATTATCGCGACTGGTGTCTTTGTGTTCCGCCATATCCAAATACTGTTTGATAAACACGATTTTCGGCTCCAATCTTTTGGAGTTCAAAGCCAAATTGAGTTCGACCTCAAAATATTCCTGGGCATTGGCCGGTTTCTTGATATCTCGCAGAAAATTATTCAAATAGTCTTTGGCAGTCGTTTTCATGCTCTCGCTGATTTGTTGTAAGAATTCTTTTTGAAACTTCTTGGAGGACAAACTAACATCTTTGGCCTGGCAAATCTAAGCAAAAAATTATGCAAATTTTGTATTTTATACTCGTATAATGTATATTACTATTTGAAATACTTACTTTGAAGGTCATTACAAAACCAGCCCATAAAGTAAATATGAAATAAAATTTTTTCATTTTATGGTTTGCTTATAAGAAATAAAAAATAGTGGTGCTTGTGCTTAATAAACTACTTGTTCCAGGCCTGTCTAATCACTGAATATGTCTTTATTGTTTAGCTTCAATATTAAAATTGTGCAGGTTTTAGGTCATTGTGTGTTATCAGTTTTGCCGGCGAAACAAAAATAGAATATGCCCCAATGAATATGAAAATAAATTAAATTTTGCTCGACGAAGCTTTCAAAGCAGAATGTGCTATCAAAAAATATTAGTTTCTTAAAGAACTATCGAATTTCTTTTTTTTATGATGATAGTTTTACTTCAAGGGGAACATATTACATGGTAGTTGCAAAAACGGCATTTTTTGAGGGTTGTATAATACGAGGGCGTGTTGCTATTGAAGCTACTTAAATAGGAAAAACCATTTTTTTTCAAATATCATTTATTTCTTAACATAGTCTTCTTTTAGATTTTTCGTTTGTACATCGGGTTTTAGTTCAAGTTTTTCCTTTCTTACGTTTTCTCTTGAGAAGGATTTTTAACAATACAAATTTGCTGTGATCAATAATTTTCTCCTTTTAGTTGAATACATTTAGTAAGACGATATTCCAACTTTTTTATACCATCTGAATAATAAGAATTAGGAAACCCCTCAAAAAAAAAAAAAAAAAAAAAAAAAAAAAAAAAAGCGTTAGTTCCGGCAATCATTGCTTGGTTTGAGATGTGTATTTCACGTTATATTAGCATCGTATCGTTGTCTTGAAGAAATGTGGTCGTTTTTCTTGATTACATTAATAAATTGATGCAATAATGCACGATAATACTTTCCTGTTATTGTGAATTCTTTTTCAATATAATCGATGCGCAATATTCCATGTGCATTCCAGAACACAGCCTTGCCAGCCTATTTCACTGTCTTCGCCTTCTTCGGAGCACTTCCCCCAGCTGCCACCTATTGCTTCGATTGATTTTTAGTTTCAAGTGTCTAGTGGTGGACCCTCGTCAATCGACACCAAAAATCAATAGGATTACGCTTTATCATGTCAAAACGTCGCTGTTTAGTGATCTGTCGAATTCGTTTTTGTTCGACTTTAAAAAAACGCGGCTCCCATATAGCCGGTAGCTTTTTCATGTGCAAATGTTCATGCAAAATGTTGAACACACGTTCATATGATATGTTTACCATTTTAAAAATTTTACGTAATTTGAGTCGGCGATCATTCATGACGATATCGTGGATTTTCTTGATAATGTCTTTAGTGACCACCCCTTTTCGCCTTCCTGTTAATTGTAATGTTGCAGTGGTTTTTCAGCCGCGTTTGAATTCAGCAATCCAATATTCTACCATATAATCTAACGGAGTAGATTCATCGTAATGTTAGTCGCACTTTGTTTTTGTCTCTTTCGCCGTTTTTCTCCCTTTCAGGTAATAATGTTTAATCACTGCACGAAATTCACTTTTTTATATATTTCAAGAAACCCAAAAGTAGCTTATTTTTCTTATTATTTATAAGTAATTTATAAATTATTGATCACAACAAGTTTGTATTGTAAAAAATTCTTCTTAAGAAAACTTAACAAAGGAAAACTTGAACTAAAACCCGATGTACAAATGTAAAAAAACTAAAATTCTATTTAAAACTTACTTACAGATGATCAGATCATATATTATACTAGGAACGCAGCTACGACGAACGACGAATTTTGGTCGCGAATATTCGTCGTCAAAAATCAAACACATTGGTGTATTTGAAAATGCACACAACCGTGGTGTTGGTCGAAATTCGTCATACTCAGTGAAAGCTGAAATTGTTTCGTCAGCGAACGACGAACAAAACAGTATCAGGTGACCAAGTTTCTTATGTAAAAACATATTTTTCACGAAATAATACAGTCATTAAAACAGTAAAATTTACATTTTTTCTCTCTCAGTAATGTTAGCTTCAACCCAATGAAATTTTTGTCACATACATCTTCGATCTAAGACCATTGACAATGTAAGCGCGACCCATCCGAAGTCTGTAGACAATTCCTACTGGCCTAGGCCGTAAAGGCCCTGATTCACTATCCTACACGATCGTACGATACATTCACAGGAAACTGTTTCAAAAGTCTGGCCGACTTGAAGAAATCGTTTCAAAATGGCGTTGTAGGCCACACTATTATACAAGTATGATTGAAATAATTTATATACACAATAAAACAATTAGAAACTTCTTTTAACATAATAATTTTACATTGCTTAAATGTTTTTTCTCGGGGCACCAACAATATTCTCATATTTTTCACAATATATACCACACCGATCGCACAGAAACCATAATGTTTTGAAAAGTTTCATAAAATTTTTCAAAATTTGTCAAAAACTCTGTCGCACGGTTGAATTTTTAGTACTTTTTAAGCACACATGCTTTATTTAGTAGATCGCACGATCGTGTATGATAGTGTAGCGAGGCATTAAGATGCATCCAACACTGTATACATTGTAAGCGAAGATTGGATAAGTTCAAAACTATATTATAAGCATTTGTTTTCTTCTTTGCTTCTTATGTACAATTAATTTAACAATATGAATAGAAAAAGACTAATCTGAATCGAACGCTAGTTGTTTGTTGTGGTTAACATGTTTATTTTGATTTTTTCTGTTGACACAATCGCTTACAATCGGATGCTTTGAAAATTGTAATAACTTGTGGACTACTGGGAACATAAATCTTGCTCATTTTTTGTGCCAATTGTTAATCACACTTTGACTGCTTTCATATAAATTTAGCGACTTTGTCACTATTTATTTTTGTTATCTAGCGATTTTATTAAACTAGGTTGTTGAAAAATACTGCACAACCTTATCGCTTTTATTTAACTTAGTTAATACAGCGTAATATCAAAGCGTTAAGTTACATTGTGATTTGCTTTCCAATTTAGGTTGCGCTGTCAGGTGTATTGCAATAACGAATGTTGAAAAAACCACTTTTTCATATAGTCCATTTATGCTTGGAGACGTTAATATTTACTCGCTGTTTATAATATATATAGCACCATAGTCTATAAATTGAACTACTAATTAGCACAAAACAACATAATATTGAAAATTAAAAGTAAAGAGGCGCTAATGCATTCAAGTTGTGGGGAAAGAGTATTCCGGATTGTGTGGTTAACAAGTACAAGTAAAAATATTGAGGCTTAACAACCAAAAGAAACTAAGCGATGTGATTTGTTGCAATGCAATTAATGTAAATTTTACAAAAAGTAAGTCTAGATTTTGCAGACCATGCAGACTTTAGTCACCTAAAGTTATCAATCGCTAAACACAGAAAAGGTATTTAGTGTCAGAATAATCTAATTTGCCCCGCTCTGCTGGGAAATTTGTATTGAAAGCAAGTTTCAGTTTAATATCAATATCACGTGTAGTAAGTTTCCGTCATTGAGGATTGTTTACTTAAAGCTGCTTTTTATTTTCTGGCTTTTATTTAAAAATTTCTGAATAAAATACTTTTTTATTATTACAACGAAAATAAATAATTTTTTTTAAATGTCTTATGATAGTTAAAAGAGTAAATGATTTTTAAGCTTTCGTGGTCAACATTTTCTCGTTGAGATGTCATCTTTAAGGTTTTTAAAAGGTTCACAAGAGGTGTTTACAGCACTACGTAAATGAAAGCGCAAAGGACAACGTAATTTAACGCTTTGCTTTTAATAAGAGCTTTTTTAAATAGAAGCGTTAACGTTGTGCCATAAAAATCTTTAAAGAAAAACAATATAAAGTTTGTGTGAAACCATCTAATGGTGGGACAATTCAGGAATTTTTCACCACGTATACTCGTCGCCAACAATGTGTTTTACATTGGTGTATATGAAAATGCGCACAATTGTGGAGTCGGAAATCGTCATACTCAGCGAAAGTTAAAAAAGATTTATATATAATTGTTTCCTCAGCGTACGACGAACAAAACCGTATCCGATGACTAGGTTTCTTATGTAAAAAAAAGTATTTTTCACGAAATAAAACTTTTTATTTTCTACTATGTATTACATGTGGTATTTGTTTTTTGGTTAAAGTTCAAATTTGGCTTTCGCCAAGGAAGATTTTTATTTTCCAATTATAACAATAATTGCCGCGATCAATAACTCTTGATCAAAGAAGACAGGAACAAATAATTGAGTACTAAAACTTTAGCACGTGAGATAACTAGAGATTCAAATCGCTCGTGTACAATACCCATTGTGGCATTAGTTTTGCGACATGTGATGACTTCCTATTGAAATCACATGCGGCTTAGGTGTACGTAGAGCAACTCAGTTATCTCGTGACTTTTTGATTGAAGCACATATTTTTATGTAAAAAGCTATTATTTCCTCATAGTGTCCGCTTACCCAGACCAAAGTTTCTCCATCGTTTTTACCCTTCAGAAAATTATAATTTTTTGAGTTCATCAAAATAGACATTTGTTTGTGAGATGATTTAGTCGGAGTCATAAATATATCTCTGCACCGAACCATTTCTTTCAGTTTGGTAGAAATAATAGTCACTCGGGGAGATTTGAAGATTAGGGCGGATGGGAGTACAATTCGTAACCCAATCAGTGGATTTTTTAGAATAAGGGCGCAAATACTTAATTTTATATAGAAATGAGTGATAAATAAAATATTTATTTATTTGGTATTTCAGAGGTCCCAAAACGATTAGGTTATATAAGCCATTTAGATGTACAACCGGAGCTATATAATTATATACGCTATATAAGTTGAAGATTCAAATTAAATTATAAATATTTATTTGAGCTAAAAACTTTTTAACATTTCTAAATTTACTTTCTCTAAGAAGAATGCCAATGCCACTGATTTTATATTTTATCCGTTCGTTATGCCGGAGTATGCAATCATTAAATATGTGCAAAACAGTTTTTGCCCGCACTCACACGTAGGGCGTGGATTCTTTTCAATAATAAATTTGTGGGAGAACAAACAGTGAACTGTTTTTAGCCTATTTAATTAAGTCAGTTTTGGATATGTTGGGAGCACTAAATTTATGTTTTATATGTCTTTGGATTTGAAATTTTGTTATTTTCTTTCCATAGATCACTCCAAATATTGAAAATATACTTTCCAATATATTGTTTGTAATCTGAGAATTGAAATTTATAATCATCTGAAATATTGGGAGCTATTCTGCGTTTCGATTCCGCTCAGTTTCTTTCGATTGTATGTATTCTGCATTACGATCGGAACTCCGTTTTTTTCCGTTGTTTTTTTGTTGACGGAGAAGTTTTCGTTATATGTTTTTTAGTTAAAAAATTAAAAAAAATGTAAGTAGAAAATGATATAAAATGTTTAGTAACGATTAAAAAAACAACATTTAAAATTATTTTTTTAGTTAAATTTATTTATTTGTTTTTTTGTTTTAAATTATTAATTTTTGTACCCAAATCTGATGTGTTTTTATGTATTTTGGGTCAAGAACAACAAGACCAGAGCAGTATGAAAAATTGGCGAATTTAATGTCATCTAATGCAGATATTGCATCTGGATATCACCAGCGATCAAAGGAAGAAGTAGCAGTGTTCTGGGAGGAAGTTGTAGGAATCATCAATGCACTTGGCCCTCCAATAAAAAAATGCCAGCCTCATTATATCTCATATTGTTCTCCTCTCTGACCAACAATAATGCAGCTGTTATAGAAATTAAAACATTAAATTATTGAGAAAAAAAATGTAACACAGTGAATTAATCCCCTACAATTTTTATTAAAGTTTTATTTTGGTCTTTCCATATTTAATCACAACACTGTTAATTTTTTTTTTTATTATGTACCTTTATCTTCACAAGATTCTTTGCACTGTAATATATTTATGAACAATTAATTTTAGTTTGTTTTTGTATATATTTCTTTTTTCTTATTAAACTTTATTAAGAACTTATTTTTAATTATGTATACAAACAACTTTTTGTATTAAATTTGACATTTGTTTATGAAAACGATAACAAACTTGCTTATCTTGCAATTTCATTTCCACATTCCACAGTGATGCTATTAATTTTATAAACATTGTTGTCTTCTTCTTTTTCTTTCGATTCTGTTTTTTATCAGAATACCAGTTTTCGATCGCAACGGAACTGAATGCGGAGACTTAATCGAAACGCAGAATAGGGGTGATTATTTTCTGGAGAAATTTTGGCGAGCTGATCAACTCTTTCGTTCTTGCTTATATTAAGGTTACTCAGAACCCCTAGAAGGGCTTATGTATTGTGACAAATACAGCAAAGATTTTAGAGAATGGTTAAATTTTGTAACGATACGTTTCCGCTTGTTGATCTTCTACAGAAATTTATAAAAGAAACACCTCGGGTTTTCTTATCAAGTTATAAATCTTTATTTTTTGGTTTTCTTCTACAGCGGATGTCTTTTGGGCTGCCAAATTATACGACACGAAAGTTATAGAGCCCAGAAGACATCCGCTGTAGAAGAAAACCTAAAAACAAAGAGCTGTACGAGCATGTATGCACTGGTGTTTTCAAATATCCTACAGACTCGGTTCGCTCAAACGTTTGCACAATTTTCCGATTGTAGACACATTTGAATGATTAATTTTAACGAAAAAATCACGAAGTGCACGATATGCATTTTGATTTGAACGCCAATTTTCATAACAATTCTGAATAACTGTAGCGCGTCGCTTGATTGTGTCACTTTCCGTGATTCAAATTGAGCTAGTCTAAAATTGAAAAATGTCAAGTGAAAGGCAGAAAAAGAACTTGACATTTAGGTGTGGCTCATATTTAACATCGGCCTTTAAAATTTAATCATCGTATACATTAAAAACGCAATTGCATGAAAGTTTTACTTAAGCCAAGTTTTCATTGAAATTCTATTTAAATATTTATTCCAAAAATTGCCCTAATATTTTGTTATTACATAATTTGCATTTTAAAGTCTTTCCTTAAAAAGAAATACGAATAAAAATTTTATCAAATAAATATGCACCAATAAAAATTTGTAATAATTGTTTAATTTGTTGTTTATACATTTGTTTTTAATTTTAATTTACTTTTTGATTAGTTAACTTATTTTTCGAAACTCTAATTCTTAAGTTAATTTTCCAAATATTTTCAATTGCTTTCAATTCCTTTGAACAGTCATTTATCGTTTGTAGACTGACTAATAATCGAATGTTAAAATTCACAAACAAAGCTTTATTTTTTATAATTAAATTATCCCATTAAAGTTAATGTAAAACAGAAGTCTTTCATATGAAAGGTTTATCTAACCAAAAACAAGAAAGAACATGCATGAAAGATCTCAATTAACTGGCAGTCAAACAACAAACAAGTAACAAGGAAAAAGAAAGAGAGAGAGAGAGAGAGATAGAGAAAAAACCACAGAAAAATAACAGAAAACTCAAAAACAGTTTTAATAACCAACAACAAAAGGATGCCAAAAATTATTTTTGTTAACTTCATTTGAAAGATGTACGTATGTATGTATATACATACATATGTATGTACAAGTATGTAAGTATGTATATACATATATAGATTAAAATTTTAAGGAGGCCGTTAGAGAAAGGTACTTGATGAAGAGCTATTCTTATAGTGAACTAAATAAACACATTCAGCATATTGTTACGTTTTTAACTTTAAAAACGCTTTTGGGGGTTTTCAATTGCAAAAGGATACTAACACTTATTTGTTACACACTTCTTAAATGCTTCAGAACTTTATTCACATTTCATAGCGCTGTGTATTAAGACTTAAGACTTGCTTACTTTTCCGACTTATAATTGTCTTGTACGACGTTTAATATTAAGCTCTGCTCCTTCTTGACTACCTTCTACATTGCTCATGAACAGGGTTGTCAGATATGCGACTAATTTTTTGGTTTGGTGACAAGCGGTTTTTTTTACGGATTTAAAAATCATGTGAAATATGGCATTCCTATTTTATTCAAGGTTTTGTTGTCACACTGAAGGCTCAAATGATTTGTAATGAACAATTTGTCGAAATATATCGTCTGTTTTTGATATTCATAAGTCCGTTAGCTATCAAAATTAATCAATTGAACCTTAAATTTCAGTCTGATTACATGCATGTAGGAAACGTGCGTGATCAACATCTAAACATCTCAGCTGACTTAAATGTTATATAATTTATGTCAGAATGCTCACAGTATTCATATTTAAGACTTAAGACATGACAATTCTTTGAATACCGTATGGTAGCTGGTAAATAAAATTTCGTTAATCTTTCGACACGAAAACATAAGCTGTGCTTATGCTACTACCTGGTAAAGCTGTATCTCATAATTCTATATAAATAATACCTTCACTGCTTATTATCATCAATGGTACGCCATGTAATGATAGTGCAGGTATTATTCCTAAATACCTGTTCGGGCTTTGTGACCGGTCAGCGTTGCGGTTTGGCTGCATTAGAAGTAATGAGGGCGAAGATTGCAGTTAAGCAAAACTGGTTTTGCCCTCGTAAACCGTGACTTTCCTTTAACTTTCAAGGCATCGGCTAGATTTACAAGCTCATCATAAATATTTTTCGCGGCAAGCTGGATATGTGTGCTTTTGAGAATTTGTCGCTACTGTAGGAAGTAGAGCTTGGTTACCGAAAAACAAGTTCGCGGCTGCATTATCATGAGATCTATGCTGTAGCTTGACCAGTCGAAAATTGGTTGGCGGATCCGATGCCAACATTACGCGGATTCCCATCAGTTTGGAAGCGCGAAAACTTTTTGAAACTTCTTAACCAGTGGGAGAGGGGGTGATGTAAATCAGTGACCTGGGAACTGGCAAGCTATCACTTTATCCACA
Organism: Thecocarcelia acutangulata; assembly: GCA_914767995.1. Taxonomy (NCBI): domain Eukaryota; kingdom Metazoa; phylum Arthropoda; class Insecta; order Diptera; family Tachinidae; genus Thecocarcelia; species Thecocarcelia acutangulata. The sequence continues at coordinate 18,760,452 of OU612097.1, forward strand.
GCAAGCACTGGGTAGCTGCCGTGCCAGATTTAACACTCAAAATATAGTAATGCCCTAGAGGCATGGACCTTAATCGCAGCTAAGTTACATGACTGCGAAGACTGAGGCAATCCAGTCCCATTTCGAAAAAGTCGTTGCACATTTGGTACACTTAGGTTTTCACAAGTCCCTTCTGCAGCTCTTTACATTCTGCTTGTCCTGGTATGTATCTTTCGTTGTCAGATGTTTGCCCAGTAATGCTTTTTGGTTTGTATTTGAAACGTCGATTGTATTTCTAGGGTCTTTCTATCTACATAAGATGTGTATATGACCAACAGCATGTAAAATGCGTTTCCACATTGAATTAAGCATTTCCCAGGATCATCAGTTATATTATTTTTCTTGACTTACCTCATATAAATAAACTCGCTTATTGCATGTATTTAACAATTTGTTGCTTATTTGTTGTAGCTTTTTATGAAAGAAAATTTTACCACAGTGTGTACTCATGCATGAATCCACAAACTAGCTTTAAATAAGAAAATACACTCACATTTACAGCATACAATTTGCCATACATACTCGTACATATGAAAAGAAGAAGCAAACAAATTGTTAAGCTGAAGCAAAAAGCAGCACAGCCACAGGAACAAGTATGAATATATTAAATAAACCATGAAATAAGCAAATGCTCAAACACGCACATATTCATAGATTTGTGCACATATGTACATACACATTAACTCAAAAATGATTACAAATAAGCCTATTTGAATAGGGCTGCCATGCTGCTTCGACTATTAATACGCTAAAAATTGAGCCACAAAATCGCCAAAATTTTGTAAAAATGTTCTAACGCTAATGTTTGTCACCTGTTTTTTAACTAATATATACTTGATTTTGTTATTTTAATACAGCAAAGAGAGGGTGCAGAAGGATCTATATTAATTATGTGCGTCAAAAGATATCAGCCAAATGTTTATTATGGCTTCGGTGTCGTACCTTTATTCCATATTTTCAATGATTCCGGGAAATAATTAGGTTCCAGTGTCGTTAATGGCCCGAATTATCTCATCCTTTAGCTGCTGAATTGTTACTGATTTTTTGCCGTAGATCAGTGCTGTCCAAAAGTTCTATATGGAAGAGTAAACACCAATACATTTACAGAAAAATATTTTTACTTTATATTTTTTGTTGTAAAAAGCAAAACAATTTACAAAAACTAAATTCACACCGATAAGCGCTGTCGTCAATGTTTACCAGCAAAACATGCCAAAATGTTGTTCCTTTGCTCTTGTGTGAGTGCGGCGAAGAGCGGCAAAAACTATATAAGACGAAATTGTTTGTGTATTTTTCATTGCTAGCGCTGAGCGCAGCCTATAGCTCAGCGCTTTTACGAAAAGAAATTGAGCATCAAGCGCAAAGGCCTGGACACACCTGCCGTATACTTTTTCTGTTATATACTAAGGCTGCAAAAATGTTCGAAATAACACTGCTCACTACTGTGCAATAGTTTTAAGCACTGTATTTCAAAACAATTCTTAAAACAAACAAGCTATAGAACATCTAGAAACAGAACAAACGCTTTGAAACACTTTCGCAACAGTGCTTGATTGTACTTGAATTCTCTTTCACAGCAAAATCTAAAACAAAACATTGAAATAAAGCAACTAAACGATGAGTCACAGCAAGCACAATGGCATTTGAGCATACTGCGTCTTAAATATTTATGCTTAATTCAAAGACAAAATCCATGAACAACAACAGCACACGCCCATGAGCATAATGTACATATAGCACTTGTTCACTAAACCAAAGACAAAAGCCATAAACAACAACAACAAATTTTACACACAAAACTGAAGTAGTACATTGCTTCACTGCTCGAAGTTCTACTTCAATTTTGTTCTATTTCATTTGGTTCTACTTGGTGTTTGGTTTTGTTTGTTCTAAATGCTTATAAGACAGTATTCATTTATGTGTTTAGAAAATTTCGGCACTGAAGTGTTTGTTTTGAAATGTGAAAGAAGACGATGCATTGATAGTACTTGAAAATACTACGATGTTTTGTAAGACATTTTTATTGTGCTTAAGCAGCCTTCTATTATATACCCCCAAAGAAAGAAGTCCAACAGTGTAAAATCCATTACATTTCTCACGCAAAAGATTCATTATATCGGTGGTCGTATGGCAAGTGGCATCACCCTGTGCGAACTGCATATCGTTAAGGTTCGCGATTCACAAAGTTGGGATTGAATGATCTTCTGCCAAGCTATCGTGAATAACAGCAATATTTTGCGGACAATAAACTGGGCAAGCATTCACAGGTTTTCCACATTTCATAGAGTTTCGGTCAGTTTTGCTGATAACTAATTACCACATTACGGCCTTATTCAAGATTTGCCAGCGCCCCCGTGTGGCTTACTAGGCGCAGACAGGCAGTAATTTTTGCCATTAGTTTGTAGCCGTATGAGCAACTTCTTGTCCTTTCTGTATGCAATTTCCCAGCAATCAGTGGACAACGAGGCTTAATGAGTTGGTCAGCCAAAGCCAACCATCACCACTGGTTCCTTACAGTACAGGTATCTATCGACTAATCCCATATGATTGCGGTCATATGAGCAACTTCTTGTTAAGGAGCTCGGGCCTTCTAATCCCTCCTGTATGCAATTTCTCAGCAAACAATGGAGGACAAGGCTTAATGAGTTGGTAGGCCGAAGCCCACTAAGAGCATCAGCCCTTAAACCAACTCACCCGTCAACCATCACCACTGGTTCCTTACAGTACAGGTATCTGTTGTATAGACAACAGCCAGAACGTTTCAGCCAAAGTAGGCATCCCAGGAGACTCCAACTTGATCAACTGGGTTGCATAAAACATATAAATTTGTTGCAACAAGTTATAATGCTGTTGACTTAAATACTTAACATTATTTAGTTATAGTTTCTGTAGGTTGTCGAAATAAGTTGTTTGATGTGTTTGCGTGTACGTGTGTGTGAGTGTGTGTGTGCACTTATGCCAAAGTCCTGTGTGGTGGTCTTCTTTCTTAAAGCTTAAAACAAGTCTGGAAAATAAGTGTGCGGTAAGTTACTTTGCCTAGACCATAAAATAGATTTATTACTTAAAAATATGTGTGTATTAAAATTTATATTTAAAAGTAAATAGAATTTATTTGCTTTATTTAATTTTCAGCGCCCTTAATCAAATATAGACAGTGCCAGTGTTACCAGTATGAGACCAACTTAAACAAAATTGAATTTTTGGTTTGTACATTTGTACAGCGGGTTATAGTTCAAGTGTTTTCCTTTCTTAAGTTTTTTCTTAAGAAGGATTTTTTACAATAAAAATTTGCTGTGATCAATAATTTTTGATTGAAGAAGACAAGAAAAATAATAATCAAATCTTTAGCTGGGGGACAACTAACTGTTTCGTAGTCGCTACACTACTCATCAGCACCCACTGGGATTTGAACTCATTATTTTATTTAAAATAATGAAATATAACTGCATAACTATACAATAATATATATTGTTTGAAACCGTTTCAACGGTTCTCAACTCTACTGATGATTAGATTAGCACCTATGAAAGGTCAACACATAGGCAGCTTTTGAAATGGATTTACATCAGCATCTGCCTTGTCGGCCCAATTTGATGATGGACCCACTACACTGGGTGAATTATAGACAATTCACCAGCACACCCTCGTGGCTTGCTACACAAGTCGTTATTTTTTGCCATAAGTTTGTAGCCACATAGACAAATTCCCTGCTTAAGAGTGCGGGCTTTCTAATTCCTCGTTTACGCAATTTCCCAGCGGTCTGTGGAAAATAAAGTCTAATTTCTTTTAAGCATTTAATTATTTATTGAATCTTCAAAATGAACTAACAACAATAAGGTTTCATATATTAATACTAAACATAAAAAAATAAAAAAAAAGAATTCCTTTTCAATGATATATGATCAAGAGTGAGTATATGTCGATGTACGAGTATAAAGGTATGTGCAGTCTTATTTCTCGGATGTCTGTCATTAAATTCATATCTATGCAAAGTGCGACGTATTGTCCTAATCACTAACTGCTTTATCAGACGCTGTAGTAATGTCCTTTGCAATTTGTAATGCACTAAAACGTGGTTTATTTTTAACTATGGCAGCAATCCTTCTTTCTTCTCTTTCAGACGTTTTTTCGTTTAAAATAGTCAATTTTTTTTTAAGTTTTTTAATTTTTCCACAATGTTTTTAAAAGGTGTAATATCCTTCTAAAATTTTTCTAATTTTTCGAAATGATTTACGTTTTTCTCTTAGCTCTATTATAATTTTTTTTGTTTCTATTGAAATTTCCCTTCTCATCTTTACTCATGGTTTTTATACAACTTTACTGGCACTTCCACAACGTATATTGATTAACAATTAACTAAAACAATTACTTTTTGTCTTTTTCAATAAAATTCATCATAAAAATAGCTGTAAATCTACCGGTCCTAGCGAAAAAATCGAATGAGAAAGAAACTGTTTACTCACTTATGAAGCGTAATTTTTGACAGTTTTAGTAAAAAGTTGTTATAAAAAATGTTTGTTTTTTTTTGTATATTTTTTGAAACTGGTTAAAGAGCATCAGGTTCTTTTATAATTGTAGTTAATAAGATTATGCTAGTGCTAATAATAGCAATGTAATAATACGAAATATAAAGCTATCACTGATGTTGACCCACTTTTGATGCTCATAGTATATCAGTAAAATCACCTATTGAACGCTCTAAAGGTGGCAAAGGTATTCGTTCTTCTCAGCCGATTGTGGCCGCAAAAATTAAGTATGTTGCGCGCAAAATGATTTGGGTGAAGTTCCAGTTTACTGTTATGCCTTGTAGCGTACTTAGGAAATGGCTTATTTAACAGCGGAACACTCAGCTCCTTATGAATTCGTTAATTTAATGAGTTGGTAGGCGGAGTGGCATTAAGAGCATCAGCTCTTAACCAAGTTACCCGGCCAACCATCACCCCAGTTTGCTTACATTACAGGTATCTGTTGCACGACAGCAGCACCTTGTGGGTTATTAGCCGCCGATAACTGGCCTATACCATAATTACCAGGGAATACTAAGATCAGCGTCGAGATGGTCTGCACGAAGACCAGCTTTGCTGGAAGGTTCTGTTGTGTCAATTTTAACCCTTGGTAAAGGTTTCCTAATATTTTATTTGCTACAACAAACGAGGGACTGCTTTGTCTCTATGCCTTGGTGCACGCTAAGGTAAAACCTACTCGAAGACCGAACAAAAAAAAAAAGCCTGACCGCACTTAAGAAATAATTACGATGACGCGAGAGTTGTTCTTCAGCCCAAAGCTGCTTTAAGGCGAAAAGTTCAATATATATTTTTTAATTGCTATAAAACAGTAAAATTACAATCAATAAAGTTTAAAGGAGTTCAATCAATTTCGTATTTTGAGCCACTCTGTAGTGGTGTTGTGGCCTGTATCTGCTTTGTTTTAAGGTTCAATTGTCTTCTCATATCAATCAAGCATTATTTGATTTTATATTTGCACTTTTCAGTTCAGTCGCACCAAGGAAAATATGTAAAACTGTTGAAGACCATTACAAGGTTCCCATTAAGCTTCATTTCATGCTTATAATCAAATTTGATATTTATTTGGTGGCAAGTAATTTGTTATTTTTCTATCTCTGTTCTTGGTGCTTGTGCTCGCACAGTTTGTTGCTACAGTAATTGTAAAATATTACTAAAGCTGCCATAGTTACTGGCTCTGCCACATAAACTGACTGTTCTTTGTTCGTTGCCTATAACAGTTTGTAAGCTGCTCTCTGGGTGTTTTACATGCTAGCACTGTGGCTGGTTTGCTTTTTTTGTGTTTTTGTTTTGTGTGCTTCGTTGCTGGTTGGTAAGTTTATTGGCACATTTAGCAATTTATACAAACGACAAAATAATTTTTATGAATGCCAAGTTTACCTAAATTAAAGCTCTTTGTTGTTATTGCTTTTGGTTTTGGGATCATTAAATTTATTTTCATTAGGGGGCATCACACCCAGCACTACGACAGCAGATTAATGGGGGGAAATTATATTAAACCTGCCCAAAACTATGCTTCACTTTATGAACTGTACACAAACTGCGACTGCCCTTTTGTGTTGGTGCTCTATTTGTGTGTGTGTGTGTGTGTGTGGGTGTGTGTTTATGTGAACTACTCATTGTTATTATTATAATCACTACAGATAACTTGTTTGTATTTTATGCTACAATCCCTGTGGAAGGAGGCAGGCAACGTGCCTCATTATGACCTTTTATACATTTTAGATAAATGAGGAAATGGTAATTGTTTTCTGCTCACTCTTGAACAAAGATTTTTAGGTGTATGCCAATTAAATTTTATTATTATTATCCTGATGCCGGAGAGCGCGAATGATGGGTAGTAATCCAAGGCATTTAAAGAGCAAAATGTTTGTATATAAATATTTGAAAGGAAGTAATTAAGTCGTTGACATAATGTTTAAGGTTAAACGATTTTATTCGCAGAAAGGGAAACTAATTGTGTGATTAATTTTTATGCAAATTTTAATTATGATCGGCGGAACAAAATAATACAGTTGAAGGACAAAACTTTTAGGAAATTTTATTAGTTATCAATTTAATGCAAAAAGATTTTGTTTCGAGGACTTTTAATTTTTGTTAGTGAGCGGCTATTAAAAACAAATTTAAGGATACAAACACTTAAATGATTGAAAAGTAAGGAAAAATTGTAGTATATTCATATACTAGGGCGGATGAGGAAAGAACATATTTGTGGGTTTTCACAGTTTTATTGGTTTCAACATTGGATTTTATATCAGAGTGCCTAAGTTGAAAGCGGTAGAAAAAAAATGAACTCGGTCCATTGTGTCGTCTTATCAAGGGTTAATTAGCAGAACAGGGATCCGAAGTTCTGCTTGCATACCTATTCGGCACTGGTTATAGTTGAGTTGTCTACCTTGACTGACACATTCTGACTGTGACATAAACCTTAATGGCAGAAAAGCAAATTAGTTTCTCTGATAACTATAGTGCGTTGTCAGTTCTCGTGGGTTAAGCGGATGAGTTGGTTTAAGCTGATGCTTCTAAATGGGCTTCAGTCTATCAACTGATTCCGATTGCCTGCCTGTTGCATAAGGAAAACATTAGAAGGCCTGAACTCTTCAGTAATTGGCTTATTAATATTTTATTTCTTCATTCATTTATCTATTGAATCTTCAAAATATGAACTAATAATAAGTATTCAAATCCTAATACTAAGTACAAAAAAATTAAATAAGTCCAGCCACTGCTAGACAAAAAAGTTTCATTTTGCGTACCAATATCGGTAAAATCGCCTATTTAACGTTCTGATGGTGGCAAGGTTATGTCTTCTTTTCAAGCTAGTGTGGCGTGCAAGAGGATTTTAGTGAAGTTCCAGTTTAGTGATATACCTTGTCACGTACTTTGAAAATTCGTCTTTTACCAGAGGAACACACATATCCTTATGAATTCGTGAGTTATTTACGTACCATGGAGCTGCAGTAATCATTCGAAAAATTTGATATTGTCGCCTTTGAATTTTTTCCAAGTAAGATGTTGAGGCGGTGCTCCAGTTAGCACCTTATAGGCTTTAGAATTGCGTTGTATAACAAAAGTTTGCAATCCAGTTGATGTTGAATTTCTACCCATAAGCCAATTTAGTTACGCTGCTTTTAATTTCACCTGTTGGTGAGTTTCCATCATGCTGGAAGGTCTCTAGTGTAACGCCAGTTCCCAAAAAGGATGAGACAAATAACCCGAAAATTATCTACAAATTGAAATTTACTCTGCGTGTTCCAAAGTAATGGAAAGTATGGTTAGCTACTACCTTGTGAGGTATCCAGAGTCGCATAACTTACTTTATGATCGTCAATACGAATTTCGTAAAGTTCGCTCTACTGGTGATCGTTTGGCGTATCCCTCGGAGAATCCATAATCCAAAGTGGTGGCTCTAGATATCTCTAAAGCGCTTGACAGAGTGTGATATGCTGCACTACTGCTTACTTACTTATTGCTTTTGGTGTCGGTGATGAATTTTCTCGGTTTATATCGAGTTCTCTCACACACCGCACTTAAGCCATGTTTAACTAACGAGTTTTTATAGATGAGGTCTCATCAAACGTGTTCAAGATAAATTCAAGGGTAACCCAAGGCTCTGTTCTTTCTCCAACCTTCTTTCTTATTTTCCTCAACGATCTTCTGTGTCAAGCTTCCAGCTCTATCCACTCTTTCGCGGATGACAGCAGCATTTTCCATCCGTACTCCTTCAGTTATAGGACAAGCTTATCCGAAATCGTTATCAAGAGGCAAAATATTAATAACTCACTGAATAGTTATCTTTTATTAATCTCCGAATGGGGTCGTAAAAACAGGCTCACCGTTAACGCTCGTAAGACCCAATGTTGCTTATTAACACACAATAAAACGACCACAAACGCTTCTTCATCTGCAATCATGAAGGGTATACATATTGAGGAATCAGATTAAAATATTGAATTAAAATACACAAAAACACTTAAAACAAAAAATGTTATTAACATAATAATAGATTTCCGAATATGCTAATTTAATACTTTATTTTTATAAATTAGATGTCTATAATTGTGAGCTAAACTTTCCGTATCTTTTCTAAAATTAATTCTATTTGCTATTAGTAGTAGTAGTAGTAGTCGATTATCTGCAGTATCTCAAACATATACCGCTTTCTATAATTATTTTCTGTATTCAATATGGAAACATTATTAAAATCCGGGTTATGATTTAAGTCCTTTCTTCTTTATCAAATATACTAGAATTCTGTAACCTTTCAGACATTCTAGGTATATAAGCTAATGATTTATAAATTTTTGTTTCTATACTAATATCTGATCTATTTCTGCTATCATATTTTCTGATTAATTTGCAAACAAGGTCCTTAGGAAAACTATTTTCATTTAATATTTTTTCAAGTTCTTTTTTATTCTTCCTACGGAATCTAATATCACAAATATTAAATACTCTGTCTATAAGATTTTTTGCGGTATTTATTATTACTCTCTCTCTCTCTCTCTCTTTAACGAGTTGTACTTACCACTCATTTATTTGAATAACCTACTTATCTATACTCACCACTTTGTAAAGTTCTTCGCATTGGCAAGTGAAGTCAATTGGAACTTTTCAAGTGTCAATTTGGTTTTACATCATTTTCGCTAGATAAATTAATTGGGTTTTTTATATACCAGCTTCAACGACAGACTAGGCAGTGTGATGAACCTTAGTTTGGACTCATCGATTATTATTTACACTTAGGTGCATAATTAATAAACTACTTTATATTTTGTTAGAAAATATATATTAGTCCGCTTTTTATTTCTTTTCCCCAATTTCACATTATAATTGGCTCATTTGAGTTACTTATAATCCCAATTCTGTTTTAAATAAGACAGAATTGGTTAGCACAAATTTGCTTTTTAGCCCAAAAAGCGCAATTTTGTTCACTCATGTTTGGGCTGGGGCCTCAAGGTCTATTTTGGGGAAACTTGACCATGTGCAGGAGAGGGCGAAGAAGCTTATCGCTGACAGTAGGGTATTCAACTGTATTGACTCACTAGAGCATCGACAAAGTGTAGGGCGCAGAGTAATACACCCTACACTGCTTCGTTACTACAATGGATTTTGCTCTGACGAGGCTAGGGATTTTGTTCTGGGAACTCGCACATTTTTACATAGCACGCGTTCATCGTCTAGAGCTCATCCGTTCGTGGTCGTGTTTCCTGTCTGTTATAACGTTGGAAAGTTCATGTCAAATGCTCATAAACACTACTCCTTCTTTCACCCACCTCACAACCTATTTTTCTAGGTCTGGTACAATGCACTACATATATAATAGCGCAACATCTAGTTGTCCCAAACCTAAGTCTTTGAATTCTTTTCGTGATTCTTTGAATCACGTCATTTAGCGATGTAATTAAAATTCTTCTTAATACAATATAAAAAAGGGGGAAAAAAAGAAAACTCGCACCCAGTGACTACATATACGAGCTTACTAATTTTGAATGATGGTAATTCATATATATATAAATAAATTTTTATTTAAAATAATTTAATATTATTTAAAATAATACGAGTGTAATAAACTTAATTGGCGTTTTTTTTTTAGTAAATAACAACATGCAAAGCATCCTTTAAATAAACGCTCAATTTCTATGCTCATTTCAGTTGAAACGGAAGACCCCGAATTTACTGACGTCATAGATAATATAACAGTACCTGCTGGTAGAAATATAAAATTAGCCTGCTCTGTTAAAAATCTTGGTTCGTATAAGGTAAGTATCAAAATCTGCCATTTTACAGTATTCAATATGTAACAAATATTTCCTGATGTTCATTCATTTTTTTTTTTTTTTTTTGTTGCCAAAATGAGGTCTTTCTTTTCAATCAGCCTTTTATTTTTCTAATGCATAAATTAAATTAAAATTAATAGAACAAAACTCATGCATTTTAAATGTTAGAAAAATATAAATTTATGTGGAAATTTACCAATATGGGAAACTGTAGGTATAGGGTGGCGTAAAATTAATTTCGCTGTCTTAAAATATAATATATGTTTGACATTTGTGAACTAGACAGCTGCGGAATACAGACAGACAAATAAAAGAGGGCATAGAATTATTGTAATGATTTTTTAAACGCAATCTTGAGTCGCAAATCATCATGAGTGACGAGACGCATTTTCATTTAAGCATCAGTAAACAAAATCTTCGTTTCTGGGGCACTGAAAATCTGCTTGTGTTGCCAGAAAAGCTGTAAGAACCACTCAAAGTTACCATGGGGTGGGGTGTTTATGCAGGAGAAGTGAATAGAAAACAGGTTTTGAAGACGCCATCGGCAATACAATTTTGTTACTAGCGAACGCTACAGGGCCTTGACAAGCGACTTTTTACTGCCAGAATTGAATGAGCTGGGTTTGGTAGTTTGGTGGTTGCAACAACATGGTGAAACTGCACACAGCAAAAGCCACAATGGATATTGTGGAAAAAGCTTTTTATTGTCACGTAATAACTTGTTTTGAGATTTGGCATGTGCAGCAAGTTCGGCCGATTTATGGTAGTAACACAACTGTGACAAACTTCGGCCATCGCGACGAATTCGCCGGCAAATATTCGTTGTATAAATTTGTCGTGTGAACGACGAACATTGTGTACATTCCGTGCAGAAAAAAAATGAATATAAATACTAAGGTGGCCATATTAAAAGTAAGTCTATACAAAACCCATCCGAAAGAGGGATTTTTGAACAAATTATCTCAGGTACTTTATATTTTAAGAACATCTCCATGCATATTTTACTACATGGATTAATATAAATTATAAAAAGGTTTATGTCAAGAAAAATACTTTTTTATGTAAGAAACCTGGTCACTCGATACTGCTTTGTTCGTCGTTCGCTGACGAAACAATTAGAAATGAATCTATTTCAACATTCGCGTATGACGAATTCCGACCAACACCATGATTGTGTGTATTTTCGCTGAGTATGACGAATTTCGACCACCACCATGATTGTGTGTATTTTCATATAAACCAATGTGTTTTATTTTTGCTGACGAACATTCGCGACGAAATATTCGTCGTTCGTCACAGTTGTGTTCCTAGCATTAACCATCCCAGACTTTTTTCTGTGGGGCTTTTGAATTCGCGGGCTTAAGTCCCAAACTATCGTTGTTTTCAAGGAGCGTATTTGACAGGAATACGAACATTTATTACCAGAAATATTACGTAAAATTATAGAAAAACCAATAAACTTAAGACAAATGTGCATGAGCGCAGGCGGAAGCCACTTGGTTGATTTTATATTTTCCAATTAGCAAAAGGATAATTTCAGAGTTCCAAATAAAAATTTCCATCTCTCACAATATTTGTATTTGCAACTATACAGTAAATAAAATTTGCAAAGTATAGTATGCACAGCATGGGCGGAGTTACAAAGACCTTATGCCCACGATTTTATTAACTGAAATCTTTTGCGGCGCTGTGACTAACTGTACTGACCTTTGCCTTTGCATAGGAAGGTGCCGCATGGTTAATAACAAAATACCTCGTAAATCAATACAGTTAACTAGTACAGTTAGTTGAGGTAGACAGTCAACCAATGAAAGTGAGACGCAAAACTCTCGAAGACCAAACAACAACCATAAGCCTGATCGCACTTAAGAAATAATTATGATGACCCGAGAACTGTTCTCCAACCCAGAGCTGCTTTACGACTGAACACTGAAAAGAATTGTTTTTTATTTATTAAAAAAGTTATTCAAAATGAAAGTAGATGACTGACTTTGCGCCACCTTGTATTTGTCCTGAATAATAGATTGTGGTTTTATGCTATTCAATAAAATATAACATATTTTAGGGCTCAAGTTTTTTTTTTATCAACAAGTACAGTAAGTTAGGTGTGTTATATTGAACAAAAGGTTTTTAAATTTACACATTTTTAATAACAAAAAAAAAAAAAACCTAAATGAACAATTTTATATAATAAAACCCATATACTCATAATTCAAATTGCGATTGCAAAAACTTTTTGGGTGTTTAAAAATTTATTTTTTAAAACTGGTTCAATTTATTTGTCCTATAGTTTTAATTGTTAAATTGTGCAGCAGTTTCATGGAACCGAGTTGTCATGCGAGCAAAATTGAGACCAAAGGAAAACACATTCTTTTGGTTGTTTGCAATAGACTTTTGAAAAAATTTATTTATGTTTTTTTTAAATCATTTGACTTGCATATACTGGCACATAAATAGTACAAATTGACTAGGTTTGTAGCAATTTACGGTAATATTTGAATTTCTCTTGGTCTCTTATTGTTTTCAGCAAAAATATGTCTTTATTGGTTTGAATATTCGTAGATACTGTGAGGGGTAAAACTGTTTACATCTATTTTATCGAGAATAAAATGTTTCTTTATCAAATATGTTAAAAGTTTTTTTTTGGGTAGAAATACATCTGTATTGTGCGAGCACATAAGAGCGACTCTCCAAAAAATTGTACTCGACTTTAAAATGAGTCTTTTTTTTACGATGACATCTACAATATTTCGTCTCCTGTTGACCTCTCGTGAGCTGTACCCAGTGTTGCCAGGAGATTTTTTGTGAAATCCCTGCCATAGCGATTAAAAATCGTTATTTTCCCCTACAATCGAAAAAATATTTCCCTACATTTTTCCCTACGCAATTTTTCAGTTAAATTTTGCTGAAATAAATTATGATAAATAAGTTCGTTTACTCAACATTTTAATAAAAACCCCTGTCTAGGCTATATCTCGGGTATATATGGACCGATATCGGAAATTTTAATTTTCCATTATTATATAAAATTATTTCATTACCAAAACTGCTTTTGAGCACAAAAAAGTTGTTTAAGCATTTTCATGATAAACCCGGTCTAGGCTATATCTCGGGCATATATGGACCGATATCGGAAATTTTCATTTTCCATATTTATATAACCTGATTTTATTACCAGAACTGCTTTTAAGCAAAAATAATTGTTTAAGTCCGCTTACGCGACATTTTCAAGAAAAACCCGGCTTAGGCTATATCACGGGTATATGAACCGATATCTGAAATTATCATTTTCCATATTTATGTAACCTAATGTTACTACCAGAACTACTTTTAAGCAAAAAAAAGTTGTTTCAGTTCGCTTACGCGACATTTTCATGAAAAATCCGGCTTAGGATATATCTCGGGTATATATGGACCGATATCGGAAATATTCATTTTCCATATTTATATAACCTTATTTCATTGCCAGAACTGCTTTTGAGCACAAAAAAGAAAACCCCGGTTTAGGCTATATCTCGGGTATATGGACCGATATCTGAAATTATCATTTTCCATATTTATATAACCTAATGTTATTACCAGAACTACTTTTAAGCAAAAAAAGTTGTTTCAGTTCGCTTACGCGACATTTTCATGAAAAATCCGGTATAGGCTATATCTCGGGTATATATGGACCGATATCGGAAATATTCATTTTCCATATTTATATAACCTTATTTCATTACCAAAACTGCTTTTGAGCACAAAAAAGTTGTTTAAGTTCGCTTGCGCGACACTTTCAAGAAAAACCCGGTTTAGGCTATATCTCGGGTATATGGACCGATATCAGAAATTTGATTTTCCATATTTATATAACCTTATTTCATTACCAGAATTACTTTTAAGCAAAAAAAGTTGTTTCAGGTCGCTTAGGCGACATTTTCAGGAAAAACCCGGTTAAGGCTATATCTCGGGTATATATGGACTAATATCTGAAAAAAAAGTTTGAAGCAAAACAAACAATTTTTTTTTTCAAAAATGTCCATACAAATTTGAAAAAAATGGCTTTCTTCGGAATTTTGGATGGATCTCAGCTATATGTGAACCGACTTTACTGAATTTCAATAGCAAACACATGAATCGATGGGGTAAAAGAATGGTGGAAGAAAAAAGTTTCTAAGTCTAATGGTTTTCTCAGAAACGGTATTTCAACCGCGGACAGACGGACATCGCTTAATCGACTGTTGCATTAATTTTGAATCAGAATATATATATGTACTTTATAGGGTCGCAAATAAAAACTGTAGAAATTACAAACGGAATCACAAATTTATATATACCCTTAACATTTTTGTGAAGGGTATAAAAAATAATTTTAAATAAACTTTCTTATTATTTCTAAATGAATACTCGTGTGTACTCATATGTATGTCATTAAAAGTATTTTTTGGTATTTAAGTTTAAGTATTGATTGAATATAAGAAGGTATCACCACTATTGTTCGCCACTGTTAGTAAATTTGAGCTTTCCTTTATTATTTAATAGAGGAGGAATTGTTATTGAAAATTGAAAATGCTATTCAAATATTGAATTCCAATTTTAAATAAGTTTGGGATATCGTTTGAATGAATGGTTTAAAATAGAGTAGATTCATCGCAAGTACAAAAAGTTAAGAAAATTTCCAACAGCCGGAAGTATACAATTGTATTTTTAACTGATCATTTATATGTATGAGTATGCGTGCATATCTATAAATGAAACCTCAAACAAGTTTGTTTCTATGCAAAAGCATGCATGTTAAAGTAGACATATTGCTAGAGGGATAGTTGCCAATGAAATCAGACGAAATCAAATCAAGTGTACTTTTCTATAGAACTACCTGTTTTTATATGCACATATTTTTAAATGTAAAATTGCTTGCATTGCATATATTGTTAGTTTGTTAATTGAGCAATTCATTTAATCTATTTATTTATTTTTTTTTTTACTTTTTGTATTCTCATTCGAAAAGTTTAGTTCAAATAATTGGCTTTCTTTTAAATTTTCTTTAGGAAAGAAGAATTACAATATTTACATTTTAACATATTTTTAAACAAAAGGCAAATTTAAACTTGTCTATTGGTAATGGGTTGAAGCGTTTATGTGAGTGATTTTACCTTAAGCTTAATTTTTGAAGCTGAAGCTGAATTCGTTTCCAGGTTTCACTACCTTAAAGTATGCTACATTGTTTGTGTTATTGATTTAAAATAAAACTTTTGTAAAAGTCTAGGTTTTACAAAAGAAATTGCTCCAAATCACTAAAACAATACTCGATATTGTTACTTTTTTCTTACATATTTGCTTCCCTTGCCAGATGATTGTATAAAGTATTTTTACACAGTTTTAACAATACACATTCTTTCTTTGATTTTCAAGATTTTTCTCAGTTTATATCGAGCTTCCACAGAGACCACACTACACAAAATATTCCAGATGGGGTCTCATCAAATAAGTACAAGATTAATAAGAGGATCGGTTCTTTCTCTGACTTTATTTCTTATATTTCTTAAGGACCTTCTTTATCAAACTTTAAACCTTATTCACTCTTCTGTAGGTGACACCAGCATTTGTCATTCGTAGCCATACAGTTAAAGTCATCGGACATCGTTACTAAGAAGCAAAATATGAATAACTCATTGAATAGTGATCTTCTATTAATCTGCGAATGGGGTCGATAAACAGGATTGCCTTTAACGCTCGTAAGACCTAATGTTGTTTATTAACACACAAAAAAACGATCGCAGGTACTGCTTTATCTGTATCCATGGATGGTATAAATATTGATGAATGGGATGGAAATATACTGAACATATTTTTTGTGTCTCTAAAGAAGCATTCAAATGCCTCGGATTTTTAAAACGGTGTAAGATGTACTTCACTCCATCCGAACTTCTTACTACTATACCCATCTAGAATACAATTTTCATTTTTGGGCCGGTGCCTGAGTCTATTTTGCGATTACTCGACCGTGTGCAGAAGTAGGCAAAGAAGCTTATTGGTGACAGTAGGGTAGCCAACTCTATTGACTCTCTGGAGTACCGACGCAAATTAGAGTGCTGTATTCTACTCTATCGTTACTACAATAGATTTTGTTCTAACGAGATTAGGGATCAGGTTCCCGAAACCCACATTTTTCTGCGTAACATGCTCTTTCTGTCCAGAGCTCAATCACTTATGGTCGATATAATAATAAATTCAATCATTGACTGGTACACAGTTTAGCGCGTAAAAATTGTTGAAGCCTTTTTTCAAAAAGGGCTTTCAAATCAAAATACATGTCGGGCACTTCCCGATTTTTTTAGTCGGCACATTTTTACCTCCAGTGGATGCGTTAACGTGCACAATTGCCGTATTTGTAGTAGTATAGTAGAAAATGAGTTTAGGCAAGTAGTTACTGTGAATGGTGAGATGATGACGGATTTCTTGTGGCAAGAAATTGAGGATATGGGCTTCGAACCAGCTGGTGGGATGTTATCTGCTTCCAACCAACTGGTGCCATATGCCGTACAGTCAATAAAACAATTGCCCCTTTTTACGTGAAATTAAATGGCCGTGTTAGCTGACGTCGTGACGATGTTAAATGACCGCCATGATTATGTGATTTAACACCGTAGGATTGCTTTCTTTGGGAATATATATAAGAAAATGGGAATGAGATAATTCGGCACATTAACTGTATTGTACCTCAATTAAACCTTACAGTCATTGAAAATATGAACGATTAACTTGAATTTTCCCAATTTCCAATTGAAATTCTCAATTTTAATACAAATTACAGCGAAAATTGGTGTGATCTACTTACGCTTAAAGCACATATTTGACATCAAAAGACTTTATACACACTAAAAATTAATTAAGTTTTCACAACAAAATTAATATTGCATAAATTTTAACTCTCTTGGAACAGCAAAACAATAAATATTCTTAACAGCAAACATTTGGAAATTTGTCAATCGATGAATTATAACATTTTCACACAATGCTTGACAATATATATTTTATTTGCCCTTTTTATTCTGTTGTGGCAGTTTCATGCCAAAAAGTATGCAAATTATAAAATAACATAACAAAAGCCTTCATGGTATGCAATGCAAGATAAACATATTACTCATGTACATTTATATTTATATGTAAAACAAAAAAATGAAGAATGGAATTGAAAGCTAGAGGAATCCTAAAACAGTGTGCACCTAAATATTTTTTAAGCAATGTCAGTCATAGAAAAATGTTAACAAACACATATTTACATATGTCTATATACGAGTACATACCAGAGAATGCCAACAAGTTATAATTCAAGTACTTATAAAAACAGATAGGAAGAAGTATATAAGAACAATTCATACTCGTAAAAACATTAGTTTGATAAGAAAAACATTTGTCAGAAACATTAGAATATTTAGTACATTTGAAAAACAAAATTTACTCTTATTTAGATGTACTATATTCTGGTTTAAAATTGTTATAGCTGTAAGCAAGTTGTGAAATAAACTGGCAGCTTTTTATGTCTTATTTGCAAATAAGTTTGCTATTAGCAAATAAAAATTTAATTTACTGTTTATGCGGCAATTTTTGCGATTTACGATATTTTTATTCGCAAATAACCTACACGTGTAAACGTTGTATATGTTATTCAAGATATATATATATATATATATATATATATATATATATATATATATATATATATATATATATATATATATATATATATATATATATATATATATATATATATATATATATATATATATATATATATATATATATATATATATATATATATATATATATATATATATATATATATATATATATATATATAACATCAGCAAATTTTCAGATTTTTTAGGCTTATGATTTCCGATATATCATGTTTTGAAAAATCCGAATTATGGGAAAACCGTGCTTGAATAAATACTTATAACTTTTTCAATATTAGTCCAACCAGAATAATTTATTTTTTTTGCATTGTTTTTCTTTTTCTGTCTACTAGTAAATAAAAATTGTGCACAGTGGGCTTGGATGCGATTTTCGGGATTTAATATTTTAAATCAAATTTTATCGCAGTTTGTACCCTTCGATTTTCTTAAAATTTGTTTGTACTTAGCTTTGAAGTTTTCTACATCTTTTAAGACCCGTTATTCAAATAGCTACTATTTTTCCTGATTTTTGAAAATTTTTCGAAAAATAATTTTTGCGTTAAGTTATATATATATACATATATATATATATATATATATATATATATATATATATATATATATATATATATATATATATATATATATATATATATATATATATATATATATATATATATATATATATATATATATATATATATATATATATATATATATATATATATATATATATATATGAATACATGCTGCTCAATTCAAGATTAGAGTCAGCATCGTTATTAGTAGTTTCTCGAACAGTTTTGAAATTGTTGGCAATAAGTCTATAGGCCTATATGACTCAACTTATGTGGGATCCTTTCCTGGTTTAGGTATCATAGTAAATACAGACATCTTTCACTCAGTAGGAAAACACTCAAGACGTTAAACAGCATTAAAAATAAATCTACGAGAAAAGTTTTAAGCGAAGTAGTCCAACTTTTCTTATCCCGGATACTCCAAATCTTGTAGTTAGTAATATTTTCTTCAGTTTGTGCAGTATGTTACTAGCTTTATATTTTATGTACGGGATTTGGATAGAATTCAAGTTTGTTAATATATCTTGTCGCCTACTTCACAAATACAGATTTCAAAAAGGTACGTTTAGATCTGCGTGGATTCGTGAGTTTTTAACGTACCATGGAGCATCTGTAATTCTACGGAGAATTCTATTTTGACTTCTTTGAATTTTTTTAATGTTAGATGCCGAGGCTGTGCCCCATAATTGAATCCCATAGCACCATATTGGCTTTAGAATCGAGTTGTATAGCAAAAGTTTACAATCAAGCTTCAAGGTCAAATTTCTGCCCATTAGCTAGTTAATTTGCACTGCTTTCAATTTCGTCTGCGTTACTTTTGCCTCGATGTGCGACTTCCATGTTAGTCTACGGTCAAGATGAATACCGAGGTATTTGACTTCACCGTGTTGAGGTATTACTTTATTGTTAATAGTAATGGGTGAGCATGTTCCTAGACGCAGTGCGAATGTAACATGGGCACACTTTTGTTCATTAACTTTTATTTTCCAAAGCTTGAGCCATTTCTCTAGTTTGTCGATATGTTCCTGTAAATTTGTTGATGCTTGCTGGTGGTTACTATGTATGCTAAGGAATGCTGTATCATCTGCAAAAGTTGAACTGTGAATGTTGGTGCTTGTCGGCATGTCAGATGTGTAGATCAAATATAAGATATGCCCTAACATGCTGCCTTGAGGAACTCCAGCTTCAATTGGCTGGGCGGGGCTTATGAAATCGCCTTCTTTTATTATGTACGGATGTGTTAGCACATTTTTAGCAAGTAAAGCCACTCGTAACAATCTGGTAAAATGAAATATTTTGATATTGGGTGTGTTAAAAATAATTGTTGTTACAAATGAAATTCTTACAATAATAAACTTGCATGAGAAAATATCTTTAAATTGATGGCCGCTAACAATAGATTTACAGAAATGCCCACACTCATAGGGAATAAACTATGTTTAAGTCGATAATAGACTGTTTTCATCAATGTTATGGTGTAAATACTAATATCCCTTCAATCATATTTCAAACAGATTTTTTTCCCTGTGGACTTCAAAATTTCTCTAAGATGATTTCTTTATGATAATGTGTGTTTTTCTCTCACCTTTTAGCAAATTAGCAAATATATTTAATGAAAGTCACTGGACAATGATATTTCAGTTAAGCGTACCTCTTGTCATTCTCTGTATGTAATGTATGTAAATGTATTAACATGTCATATACATATATACAAACTTAGCAAATACACGTTGCTGGACATTTTCACTTAAACTTTTTTTTTGCTTGTTATACTTTTATGCCTTCCAGGTAAGACGTTACCCTGTAATGGCACAGAATGACATTTGGTGAACAAGCAAAAAAAAAAAAAAAAAAAAAAAGCCTAAAAACCGCATACAGAAATAATAAAATAAATTGTCGAGTTTTTTTTTAAGAAAACAAAAAAAGTTCAAATAATAAAACGTGACTATGCATGTTAAAATGGCAAAAATACACACACACACACACACGTGTTGTTTGTAAAAATATATTTCATATAGAGAAACACAAAAAATTATACGAGTTCAGATTTACATTCCGATTCTTTTGGGCCTTTTAACCATTTCATTTGCTTTGTTTAGCTGCCAAAGGAACAAATAAGTTTATAAAGAAAGTTTTTAAAGAAATAATCCTTACCCGCTAACACTTCTCTACGAAAAACCCTTTAACAAATAAAAATCTTTTAAGACCTTAGAAAAAGTCCACAAGGATAATTTATAAGTTTAAAATAATATTGACATGAATTTGATTAAAAGTTATTTGTTTTGTCCAAAGACGAAAAAAAGACGAAATAAAAAGCCAATAAAGAATTCAAAGCATTAAATGCTTATGTAAAGCATACTTTAGGGCATATCTTAGTTAGTTATGTATAAAAAGTAATTTAATTAAAATAAAATATTTAAATATTTTATAAACAAAACTCTATTTAAAAAGAATTAAGATTTACAAACACTTTAATTAGAACAAAAATCCCATTTGTTTTGTTTCTCAAACCACATTTTCTAATATTATTTAATCTAATGTTTTCTTTATCTTTTTAAAAACTTCTTAACGACATTCCATTTAAAGAACATAAACATTTCCCAAACAGCCACGTCAAAAGTCTTTGCACAATTTATGAAAATTACATCAAACCTGAAAATATCAAACTTATTAAAAGACAGCAATCTATTTGCCTGAAGAGCGACAATAGCGTTTAATAGCGCACAAGTTGGAAAAAGTTTAATATTATGGAAAAATTAAATGTTCTTTGTTTTATGAAAGTTATTAAGTTGACAACAAATTATCTCGTTAAGCAAACAAGTTAAAAAAAAAAGAAAATTAACTGTAACTGCAGGAAATTTGGTTGTTTCGCTTTATTGGTAAAGAAAATTAAAATTTAAAAATAGCACATTAAAACAATATTGTGCACAAAAGCTAATGATACAGTAACTATGCACCACAATGATGCCAAAAGGCTGCTTAGAGAGCAGAGAAACTTTTAATGATTTTTCATAAATGGAATTTAAAGAATTTGCTAAACCTAACATTAACAAAAAACAAAATTCTTATAAGCGGCAGGGATGGTAAATTGCATTATTGGAATATTAGCATATGTGGGAAAAAATGTTTTCCAATAAGGGTTTTCCAATAAGGACTTGACAATGTTTTTTTTTTTTTTTAATAACAAGCAAACTATGAAAAATATTTGTAAACATTTGCGATTGATTTGAAATAAAACCAGAACATTTTTGCATGGAACTTGACCCAATTTTCGATGACTCGTTCACACATTTTGGCCGTAACGAACGCTACATCGCGTTCAATGTTGGCTTCTGGGCCATGGCTTCGCTCGAACGGTATTTTTTCCTATCAAGAAGTAGTGTAAAATTAAAACACGAAGTTGTTTTTGATCCATTGTTTTGAAAATAACAAAAGTAGCGTCACTTTTAGCACAATAACTCACAAATTAATGAATAGAATATCATGAAATTATAACAGCTGTCCTTTGAAGGTTAGTATTAACTTTAAAAAGGTGACTGCAATAAAACTAGTGCCATCTGAGTGTTATTTTCTTTTTGTCGTGGCAAATAATATTATTAAGTTTGATGCAAAAGAAAAACATTTTTTCAAAACTTTTCATACAAAACTGCCCCAAAAATGGCTCTTTTCAGAATTTTGGATACATGTCAGCTATACGTGAACCGATTTGGCTGAATTTCAGTCAAATCGGTTGAAGAAAGATGAAAGAAGAAATTTCTAAGTCTAATAGTTTTCTCAGAAATATTTTTCAACGGCGTATAGACGGACATCGCTTAATCGACTTTTCTATCAAACTGGTGCAGATTATACATATGTAGAAATTACAATCACAATCTTTTACGCACCCTTTACATTTTTGTAAAAAAAATAATTATCGTTGTTTTTAATTCAACTTAAGTAAAAACAAAAATTATCATATATATTCGAAAGACAGGCAGTTCTTCTTTCACCCGGTACGTTAAATTAGCGAACAATACTCGTATATATTTAATTCTCAACCAAGAAATCAATGAAAAAGCAATGTGTGCACATGAACAGCAAAGAGGAGGATACTGATTGAGGATTTGATAATAGTTTTGGTTAATTTAGCCCGCGTATTTGCTTAAAATATTTCTATTTTCGAGCTGTACAAACAATGTGGGCAATTAACAAAATGCATATGTGATTCAATATGAGATGAATATAGATAGAGAATAATTAAATGCTCGGTGGCTGAGTGGTTAAAGCAGCAGATCATGATACGTCATGACCCGAGTTCAAATCCCAGTGGGGGCTGATGAGTAGTGTAGCGGCTACGAAACATCTAGTTGTCCCCCAGCTAAAGATTTGATTAGTATTTTTCTTGTCTTCTTCAATCAATAATTATTGATCACAGCAAATTTGTATTGTAAAAAATCCTTCTTAAAAAAAAAAATTAAGAAAGGAAAAACTTGAACTAAAAACCTGTTGTACATATGTACAAACTAAACTTTTAACAAAAGTAAAACTTTTGTTAAAAGTTTGGGTCTATTGCTAGTTGTTAGCGAGTTTGTTATTGGTCAAACATTTGTCATTCAGTATATATATTTGAGTTTAAATTTATTACTTTATTATAAAAAAGTTGAAGTAATTTACTTTTGCTTTTAATTGCTCCTTTAATTTGTTTTCAATTTGCTCATAGTTTAAGCTATCGATTGTTTTCAATTTTTTTTTTTGTTACATTATAAGATTTTCCTTTAGTGTTTTTTTTGTTTATCACTCAAACGTCATGGTTGTCTGAGTAGATAAACTACACATCATTAATTCTTTACATTAGACATGACTCATGTTGCTGATACTACAAAATAAAAGCCCTTTAAAATACTAAATAACAGAATGTTAGTAAAACAATATGCTGAGACAAAACGAATTGAAACATGTGCTACAGAAGTGCAGAAAACATGATTTCATTTTGTTCATAATTTCGCATAAATATCATCAATATATTCTGCTACAATAATTGAATGACATGCAACTGATTTCGTTACTGAGAACGCTTAGAGCTACAAAAATACCTTTCAATACAAAAATTAGTATTTTTCATTAATTTTTCTCCATCCAAATTTAAATCGAAAGTTGAGTTAGGTAATAAGTTGGGTTGTACAGACTGCCACTTTTATGATAAGCGAGCCCATTTGGGTATTTTCTTGATTCCATTGTACTGTTTGTGGGGAGATATGCAGTTTGGGAGACTTACAGATTCCCCAATTATTTGAATCTTAACCAAGCCGACTACCAGGTAAAATAATCCAGATAAGTTAGACAACCCTTGCAGTATTGGTCTGCACAGATACTTTTTTGCCAGGTAGACCCTAGTCCTTCTCCGCCACCTCATCTCTGCAACAGCTAAAGAAATATTTAAATTATTAATTAAGACTTATATGGCCTTATCCTGTCAGAACTGACACCAAACTAGGTAACCTAAGCTGTAAAAGACTCCTTAGGATCATAGTCCTCTATAATCATACTCCTATGCCTGCCCAACTAAGCTTATATTAAAAGTAGCTTGAAAGTATAGTTGTTAAAAATTTCGCAGTAGAAGAAAAATTTTCTTGTGTTTGCTCGAGGGCATATATTAACTATTCCATCCAGGGATGGGAATAGTTTCAGTTTGAAAACCTACTCAAAGCGTGAATCATTTACTTCTTGTAAAGAAGTTGCAAATTTTGGGTTTTATAAATCTGGCTTTCAAACAGTTATTTTCATATTTGTCAGGCCGCAAAATGTGATTTTCTGAAACGTAGTTTCAAAAAATACACAAGTAACTTCCGCAGTACCACAGGAGAGCTATCTTGGAAAACGGCTATTTACGCTGTATATTAATGACTTGCCGGATGTAATAAAGTTTTCAAATGTTTTAATGTATGCAGACGATGTAAACATCTTCCTATGCTATAAAACTTTTTGGATTATTATTTTCTTCAAATGGATTTAGAGTCGCTTTATAATTGTCAACCTGATGGAGCTTTCTTAGGAATAATCCGATTATCGTTAATTATTTTCCGAATGGTTTCATTTTATTTGATCCAAAAATTAGTTTTATTCAGCATATCACAGCTATAATAAAACGTTAATCAAATGATGATCCGTATATTGCGTAAACGTTATACGCTACACTGGTACGTCATATATTAGAATATCGACCGATTATATGGGGTCCTAGCTATCAGACTAATCCAAATGCAATTTAGTTAGTGCAAAAGCACATGTTTAATGCCTATAAAGAAGTATGTAAGTGCCTTGAGTATTTGACACGGTGTAAGATGTACTTCAATCCATCCGACCTCCTTACAATTTATACCACCTACATCTTACCAAAACAGGATTACAACTCTCAAGTTTGGGCCGGTGTCTCAAAGTTTATTTTGGGGTTACTCGGCCGTGCTCAGGAGAGGGCGAAGAAGCTTATCGGTGACAGTAGGGTATCCAACTCTATTAACTCACTGGAGCATCGACGCAGTGTGGGGTGCGTTATTCCGTTGTATCGTTACTACAATGGATTTTGCTCTGACGAGATTAGGGATTTGTTGCCGAAACCAGCACATTTTTACGTAGCACGCGTTCATTGTCTAGAACTCATCCATTTGTGGTCGATTGCCTGGGGAATCGAACTACGCATTACTAGGATTCGTTTTTCAGCCGTACTCTTTGTCTGTGGAATAAGTTGGCTGCAAATGTGTTTCCCGTCTGTTATAACGTTGGAAGGTTCAAGTCAAATGTTCACAAACATTACTCCCTCTTTCCCCCTACTCACAACCTATTTTCCTAGTTCTGGTACAATGCACTGCTTATGTAGGTGTCATCCCCTGGGTACTGGTCCAAGATAAAAAAAACAGTTTCTGTTGCATTGCCTTCGAGGGTTACGCTTGAAACCTCAAAATTTCCCTTCCTATACTGCCCGACTGGCTCTCATCAAGCTGTCTACTCTGAAAAACCCTAGAACTATGCTCAACATTTCTTTTTCTCTTAACCTTATTAATAATGGTGATATCTGCTCTGGATTTTTTGTCAATGAAATTTCATTCAATATTCCTCAACGCTAATTGATTTTGCATTTAATCTCAATGTTGTAAAAAATTCAGTTATTGGCTATTTAAATTGATAAGTTTTCTCTTTGTTGTTTATACCTGTTAATTATTTTGTTTCTTACGAAGCATGATACGAAGATATGTTTGTTCGGCGGTATAACCCTTAACGGCTTAGGAGCGTCTAGATGCTTATTTGGAACGATAGGATTGCCACTCAAATTTTCCTCCAGTTCTTTTTCTTGTTGACTGTTACTACAACAAATACTACAACAAATTAAAAAAATATTATTTGGCCTGAAGAAGCTATCCGAAGGAGAGCGAAATATTGCGAGATAATAAAATAAAGAAACTTAAAAAAAAATATATTTTTATATAGATAAAATAAAAATTTCATGAATTTTTTAAGCTTGAGTTCCATATAGATATATAGCAGAGCAATTATTTTTATAGAGTTTTGTCACAGCTAATTGATTCGCATAAGCACCTTGACGGCCTGATCTGACGTTGGACACATTCACCAACCGTGTGGCTTGTAGGGTTCACATGAAGGTAAAGTAAACAATCCCCTTACTGAAGACTTCAAGTCTTCTAATCTCTCCTATATACAATTCTCAAGACAGTTTAAGGGGCGCAAAGTATTGTGAGTTAGTGGCCCAAAGTCTATAATAAAACACTAGCTCTTCATCAACTCAACCATCTATGCATCCCTTGTGGTTCTTTACATTGCAGGTATTTGTTGTAAAGCAACAGCACTCCGAGAACTATTGGGTGGTTAAATTTCAAGGGCCGATGTTGAATGTGAACCACACCTAAACGCCAAGTTTTTTTTCCAAATTGTATTTGACATTTCTCTATTTCAGACTTATTCAATTTGAACCATGGAGAGATACACAATCCAACAACGTGTTAAAGTTAAATGATGATCAATTTTCGAAGAAAATCATCTTCAGTGATGAGGCACATTTTCACCTCAGTGGATTCGTCAATAAACAGAATTGCCGCATTTGGGCGAATGAGAATCCAAGAGTGACTGTCGAAAAACCAATGCACCCACAAAGAGTGACTGTTTGGTGCGGTTTATGTGCTGGCGGCATCATCGGGCCGTATTTTTTCCAAAATGAGGCCGGTCAGGCAGTTACTGTGAATGGTGTTCGCTATCGTGAGATGATAACGAACTTTTTATGGCCCGATTTGGAAGATATGGATGTAGACGATATGTGGTTTCAGCAGGACGGTGCCACTCGCCACACAGCTAACGAAACAATTGCTCTTTTGCGCAACAAATTCAATGGCCGTGTTATCTCACGTAATGGCGATGTCAATTGGCCACCAATATCATGTGATTTGACACCGTTGGACTTTTTTCTTTGGAGTTATTTGAAAGAAAAGGTATACGTCGATAAGCCAGCAACAATTCAACAGCTAAAGTATGAGATAATTCGGCACATTAACGGCATAGAACCTCCATTATGTCTCAGGGTCATCGAAAATTTGGACCATCGGATGAAGGTGTGCCGCCGTGGTCGCGGCGCCCATTTGGCCAATATTTTGTTCCATACATAATTGGATAATACCAATATATCATAATAAAATAAAATTACAATAATTTCCTAAATAGTTTGTGTTTTATTCAAAATCAACATCGGCCCTTGAAATTTAACCACCCTTTATAATTAACTCTCTGAAAACCTACATGCTCTGTAATTATCACAAAATACTTATAACCCATCCCCACAGTTTTAGGTATAAGACACAACAATTGACTTTTTTATTCGCTATATTAGCTTCTAACGGTTGGTCATTTCTTTGAAAGGTGTAAAGAAATGTTAGAGACGTGTATAAATGAAAAGGATTGTTTTTTGTGTTTTGACGGATATTATTAGAGCATTTTTCTTTTTAAATTCTCAACAATTTATTTGGATTGTTGAGATATAAAGTGGAATGTTTGAGAATATCTTTAAAAAATTTCCAAAGTCTACCGATGATTTGGGTAGCTCCTATGAAATGTCGACACATAGAAAACATAGAAAACAAGCTATTTATAACTTTTTATAACACACAACAATAATATTTCAGCCAAGATGTACTCACCTCAACCACGACTAGTGCCAAATTAAGCTATAAAATAGAACCTTCTGGGAGCATGCTGATCTCCTTTCAGCATTGGTGCAGATTTCGGAAGACTTAATACAACCTAAATTATGCTGGAACTTTCTAGATTTTTATTTGCCGCAATAAATGAGGGACTCCTTCCCTGTAATATAAATAGATGGATAGAAATATTACATTATATAGAGGTCATAAATTGCAGTCAGTTAATTTTTGCAGTTCATAGTCAAAAGTGCTGCTGTAACAAAACATTTTCTCTGCCGGCATCTGTCTGCTGTAGAGGACTCTGCATATGTGTGTGTGTGTGTGTGTGTGTGTGTGTCTTTTTATATATAAAAACAAGTTAAACTATTTTGTAGGGAGCACATAGCCAATCTACCGTTTATACAATATAAAAGTCTCAAAAAAGGAATCGAAAATTCTGCTGGTATAAGGAAAAAAATATATAAAAAGCAAATTCGCAAAATTTTTGTT
This sequence comes from Thecocarcelia acutangulata, assembly GCA_914767995.1. Lineage (NCBI taxonomy): Eukaryota > Metazoa > Arthropoda > Insecta > Diptera > Tachinidae > Thecocarcelia > Thecocarcelia acutangulata. Next base: position 18,788,701 of record OU612097.1, read on the forward strand.
TTCCTGTTTGCTTTTTACGCTCTCACATTGTTTTCTTAACATAATCAGACAACAAAAACTAAGAAAAAAAACTATTGTGCACTACAAAGAACAAAGAATATTACTCGATAAATGTTGTTGAAATGACAAATAAAACTTAACACGTACGACTTGCAAGACATTGAAAAATTAGCAGAAAATCTGTCAATGTCTTGAAGAAAATCTTAAAAATGCTGAAGACATGAGTACTTAACAGAAGACAACAGAGATAAATGACAAATTCGACAATACTTATTTGTTTATTTGTTGCAAAGGACACAAGAGCAAACTGAAATGCTCAAGTCACCAGTTGGTCAGTTAGAAAAAGATCTAAAACAATTTAAGGACATTGTTTGAACTTTTCAACAATAAATATTTAATTTATAGTATTAGTTAGTTTGTTCTTTTTATTATTTTTAATTTTTGCCATTTTATGAATATATTCCCAAAGCACAAAACACTTTAACCACTGCTGCTTCCATTGCCATAAACACCAAATGAGTCCCCTGGCTTACATGATTAATACTGATGATGTCATGGCAACGAAAAATCACTGTAGTTTAAAGTGGTTTATATAGTATATTGGAGTAAAAATTATTGTTTTATATATAAATAATGGAAATGAAAATATAAAATCAAATATTTATTTTAAATGAAACTGATGTTTCCGCAACAAAAGCATGCGGCTTGTTTGAAAACTGAAATGTCTTGGCAAATCGTTTGCTTGTGATGTGCAAACATTACCTCAATTTTTAATTTTTTTTGCACATTTTACAAATAAAAACAATTGAGTTTTATTCTCTACTCGCACATCATCTTCTAACATTTATACCAATCAAAAAATCATAAACAGCTTGTTTTCTATGTTTCCCAGCTGTCGACATTTCATAGGAGCTACCCTAATCATCAGTAATCTTTGCAATTTTTCATTTCATTTTCATTCAAATAACCCCAAAGAAAGAAGTCGAACATGATCACATCACATGACCTTGGCGGCCAATTAACATCAGCACCACGTGAGATTACACGACCACTGAATTCGTCGCGCACAACAGCCATTGTTTCGTTGCTCGATTGTGTATCTTTCTATGGTTTAAATTGAATTATTAGTATATTTGTTTACTAATTGTTATATAATTCATATTGAATTTACTCTTTACTATTAAAATAAGCAGTATAATTAAATGTAATGGGCTATAAGTATAGTCAAATACTAAAGTCGATTCTTTTTAAAAACTTAACATCTGCTACTAACTTTTTTTCAACTATAATCAAAATTAAAGTTGGTTTCAAATTGAACTGTCTCTAAATGGGTGATAAGTCAAATTTATTAAATCTTATCAGCTGACAGGCTGAAATTACAGCTATTTTGAGAGCAGCTAACTGGTTGAGGTACTATAGGGTATACGGAGTGAATATCCGAATCTGTACTAATAGTAAGGCTGCGTTAAATGCGCTTGTGGGTGTCTATACGACGTCCAGGTTGGTTCAGGAATGCCGGATATCTCTTAATGAGATAACTGTGAAAATGATTTACATCAGTACCTGCCTTGACGGCCTAACCTGATGGTGGACCGATTCCACGAAGTGAATTTTTCACGATTCACCACCGCCCCCCGTGTGGCTTGCTAGGCTCACACAGGTAGCAATTCTTGTCATATGATTGCGGTCATATGAACAACTTCTTGTTGAGGAGTTCGGGCTTTCTAATCCCTCATGTATGCAATTTCCCAGCAAATAAATGGAGGCTTAATGAGTTGGTAGGCCGAAGCCCATTAAGAGCATCAGCCCTTAAACCAACTCACCCGTCAATCATCACCACTGGTTCCTTACAGTACACGTATCTGTTGTATAGGCAACAGATCCTCGGGAGATTGTTAGCCCTCGAAAAAAGCCATCACCAAACAATTATCAAGGATGCTAACACTCCCTTTCTGCATTTTAGGTTTCAACCACAGCCAGAACGTTTCAGCCAAGGTGGGCACCTCAACCATGATCAGCCCGGGTCGAACCGCAAGCAGAACTTCCCGGGGACCATGCTGATCCCCGTTCTGCCAATTTATACCCTTGGTAAGGGTTTCGGAAGTCAACACAACATAAGTCATGTGGCTTCCTAGAGTTTTGTTTGCCGCACCAAACGAGGGACCCCTTCCCCTCTTTTCCCCGAAAACAGAGTGCCTAAGTTAGGAATACGCCAAGGCAAAACCTGTTCCCCGGGGGGCTCTTAATGAGATAGCGAGACATTCAAGCCTGGAGCTTTTCTGGGTACCGGGGCACAGTGGAGTGCCTGGAAATATTGTGGCGGATGAGTGGCGAAAGCCGGAGCTCGTCTACAGAGAGGGGACATTGATACGATGGTAGGAGTCCCACTTAACAGCTGTAAAAATCAGGTGCAGCGTCAACTTGTAGGGACTGCGCAGGACAGATGGTCTGGTGAGGTCACCTGCTGAGTAGCAAGGCTGACATGGCCTGCGTATGATCGTAGAAGAACTGCGGTCCTAAAGAGTTTTCCCCGTCAAAGGTTGCGTACCTTGGTGGCAGTTCTGATAGGACATTCTCTCATACGGACGCATGCTAGGAGGTTAAATCTTCCATTTAATGATTTCTGCAGAAGTTGCAGGGATGAGGACGAGGAGGAAAGTGTTGAGCATTTCCTCTGTCGATGCCCGGCTCTCTGTTCTATGAGAGCGCTGTATCTAAGCGGACCGATGCTGCACGGGTTAACAGATATATCGGAATGCCGAGTGAACGGACTGGATTCCTTTATCCGGCTTTCGGGTTGGTTTGAATCTGAACCGTCGGGGAAAGTGTAAGTCTCGTGGGCTGCACTTCTCCCTCAGGCAACACAACGGGACCAAAAGGATCCAAGTGGGCTGGTTTCATGCAACTGGCGGCCTGTACAACCTAACCTAACCTAACCTAACCATCATATCAGCTGACAGGTAAAGCTAAAAGAAAAAGAAAACAAACGTTCAAAAAATTTTAATAAAATCTCAATATTATTCGATCTTCGTTTGTTAAATAAATTTAATTTTTGCAGCTTCAGATCTTTGTTTTTTGTTTTATAAAAAATTAACTATTAAAAATCTTTTATTTCTCGATATTTCGATAACAATCGAGTAATAAAAGATTTTTAATAGTTAATTTTTTATAAAACAAAAAAGAAAAATCTGAAGCTGCAAAAATTAAATTTATTTAATTTGAATAAAAATTTAACAAATAAGTTTTTAAAAACTATTATAAATTATTATTTACAGGAAAAAGTAGGTTCTTAGCAAGGTCAGGGAATTAATAATGCAATTTTTTTTTATATATCCTTGATTATTCTTTAAACAGTTTGCTCATACATTCCATGAAGGTCAGCTATAAGAAAGTTGTTCCACGTAAGTTGGATAGGCAATGGAATGTTTAACTATTTCTTGAATACTTTTGTCTGCGTTGTGTAACCATTCAGTCACTTAACAATGCCGCTTTGATGAGCATTTCTTTCAAGAAACCGCAATGTTGTTAAAACCTACATATCTTTGCCTAATGGCAAACCTCTATTGTGTTCTGTTTTCTCAATATCCAGTGGACTTACTAAGAAGAGTGTTGCAACCTAATCCATCCTATTTCGCGAAAAAAAACTCATCGTCGGCAAGTTAAAAAGGATCAAACTTTTGCTTACTCGCATATGTTTTGGGTCTTCTTTCCACCCCAGAATACCTAATTATAGCAAAATCGATGTCCTCAAATGTGCGCATGTTATATATTTGTTTTTTTTTTTTTAATTTTTTAATTAAATTTTTACAAAACTAATTTCTTTAGTTTAACGGTTTTTTACATTTTATTGTTTGACGCCGAACAGTTGACTTATTTGGAGTTATGTTAATTTACTTAGGTAGACAGACCGCTGGGTTCTCCAAAGAGTACCCGGATACTCCAGCTCACTTGGGTCCTGAAGGTTCCCTTTGTGATTAATTGATGCTAATTTACTTAAAAACAACTTTTTCTCTGTTTAACTTTAGAACCGGCTTTTGAAAGTAAAGTAAGCTTTTTTTGTGGATGTAGTGGACGAAAAGTATACTTTTTATTAAACATTCCTTTATAGCCCAATACAATTAATTTCTAATCTTTTCCTATTTTTTTTTGTTACAACCAATTTTTTTTAAATTGTAATTTGCATAAAATACATTTACAATATATTTGATTTAAAAATGCTGCACATTTGCTAGTCCTTGCATTAAGCTGTCGTTGGCTTTAGCCCATATTACTTTGAGCAAAAAGAAACAAAATTATAGACATTTTTCTTAAAATTAAATCAACCTGGCGTATTATGCAAGTATTTACATTGGCTCTATCAAAAACGTGCTCAGAAGTTCCTATTCAAAACACACACTCACTTTCGCCCAGAAATGTCCCAAAAGTATGCAGTACTATTTTCACTTGGTTGACTTTTTTCAGGGGTCGGTCACACAACCACTCACTCACACAAATGTTAATAAAATATACATTTAAGTACACACGTACTTTCGGTTTGCTTAAACGTTTAAGGAAGAAAAGGATTAGTTTGAAAAAAAAAATGTTTGTGTTAGATTCGTGAAGAAAATCATTTAACACAAATACTTGTTTAACTGTAAAGCATTTTATGTGGCGATACTGCACGTCTGTTGACTTTCTTTTTCAACTGAATATTGCAGCCATCTGCATTGTGTCATTATGGTTAAATTTAAACTTTTATAAGGACTTTTACAAGGATTGCTGTTGTTAAGCTGGGGGAACTTTTTCTTGTTTTATTTAAGAAACTTTTAAAATGAAAGCAAAAAGGAAATTGTGAAAGAGATAGAAAGATAGAGAGAGAGAGAGAGAGAGAGAGAGATAGAAAGAGACTCGTTTATAGTATTTAGTTAGTCTAGATAACAACCATCCACATTCTAATAAAATTAATTAGCCTTGTGTTATAATCAACACCACAATGCCACCTTTAAAGAGTTTTGCTTGTTTTAAGTTTTGACATAAAAGAGTCTTTTGGTGCAATTATGTGGTTGAGCTAAAACATCAAACACTTGCACAGACCCAGCCAAAAGTTTGACTTGCATACAAACATACATATTACATACGTTTTCACTAACATGTTTAATATTTCACAATTTAACAACAGACAGCAAAAAGTGTAAGTCATGCCTTATGGAAAGTTAGAAAGGCTGTTGTCGTTTAGAGCACACTACATACATACATACACACACACACACATACTTCTCTGTATGTGTGTTCGACGGCAGAAGTAGTCTACATTAATTCATGTGGTTGTTGTTTTTCAAGTGCCAGTGTAGGTTAAGTGCTATTAAATATTATTTGAGTTGAGAGTGAAGGCCAGCTGTAACATAATATTTGTCTGTTTTAATTTTTGCCCATATAAAATAATATGGCAATTATTTGATTTTTGACACTTATTTTTGAGGTTAGAAACTTGGTCCGCTTGTTCTTACATTGCCCTGTTGCCACAAACGTTTATTATTTATTGTCAACCGAATTTGGCGAGTCTGTATAATAAAAAGTAATTCAATAATAAGTTAATTAGATAAGTTAAAATGAACCGGAAATAATTATTTGATTTGATTAAATATTGAAAAAAAAATTTTTTTGAATAAAACTTTTTTTTTTTTAACTTTATTATTTTATTTATTGAATCTACATAAAAAATGTAATGACAATAAGTATTGAAATCTTAATACTAAAAAAAATTGTGATTAAAGTCCTGCCAGTGCTGGACAAAAATTTATTTTTATGCGAATATTATTTCAGAATTCAGTCATCTGTTTAGAGCTCTAATGGTAGCCAAAGTAGAGCTCTAAACAGATGAATAAAACTTGAAGTTGAAGCATATGTTTGCCTTCTTTTTTGAAGTGATTATCGTGGTAGAGAAATCATCGCAAAACTTGATAAATGGACCAGCTGTCTCATGTTACAATAGCTGCTGTATTCATGTTTCTATAAAATGATGAGCGTACAAAAAAAAAAAAAAAAAAAAAAAACAAAAAAAAAAAAAAAAACAAAAAATAGTTCACAGAAATGCAGCAATCTATAACTTGTGCAATTACTTACTGTAGAAGAAACAGTATGGCCTTAATAAAGCTTGCCAGTGTTAAACACACACAGCTTTTTTTGTGTAATAGCGTTTTTCTTTTTGTTGGTTTGAACTGAATTCATGGAAATTTAAAATAAATGCTTGTACTGGACGGTATAAAACTGCTAAAGGACTGCGGCTTAAAAATTTAATAGCTTTTTTTCGTTTATATATTTTACCAACTTCACAACGATATTCTGCAAGGAAGCAGAATATCGTTGTGAAGCACTTAGAAACTTACCCGGTATTGATTTCGTCGGAATCTACGCAGATAACATAGTTGCTGTTGCTTCTGGCCAGGCAATGGCGGTGGTAAAAAAGCTTAACAATCTGGATAAAACTGCTGATAACTGGGCAAGAGGCTGCAATACCTCAAAAAAATGAGATTCCTCAAATTTGCAAACACTGAATCTGCAAAGAAACCAGCATTAATGTTAGAGATTCTTGCATAAATATTGAGAAGAATATGAGAATCCTTAAACTAACTTTTACCGGAAACCTTTTCTGGAATAAACATATCAAACATCTGGCCAATATGATGACAAAAACAAACAATCTGCTTAGACTAATCTGTTCACATGGAGATAGCTCTATCTATATGTAAATGTGGCTAGTCTGTTCACATGGAGATAGCTCTATCTATATGTAAATCTCTTTCTTTGTGTAACATGGAATCACACTGTATGGTTGAACATAATAAGAAAAGATATAAACAAATGGAAAACTGCAATAATTAACTGTTTCAGAACCGCATCAAGTCTTCTCTGATCTATATCATTAAGGCTAATTAAGAAGTGAAGCTGCATTTTCTGATTTTAGATCTCTACTTGAAAAAAGATCGGTCGCAATGGCTTCAAGGTCAATCACAATCACTAGCGATGGGCTACATGCTCCGTTTTTGAATAACTTATAAAATCCATTGATAGCTGAAACTTGCATAGAGAGTGGAAAAGACCGAATGAATTATTCACGATTCACCAGAGCCCTCGGGTGCATTACCAGGCACAAACAAGTAGCAATTCTTGTGATATGCTTGTAGACATATGGGCCAGCTCTGGTTCAGGAGCTCGGGCCTTCTAATTCCTCCTGTATGCAATTTCCCAGCAATTAATAAAGGTCAGGACTTAATGAGTTGGTAGGCCGAAGCCCACTAGCAGAATCAGCCCTTAAACCAATACATCCGTCCAACCATCATCACTGGTTCCTTACAGTACAGGTATCTATTGCAAGACAACAGCACTTCTGGAGGTTGGTAGTCCCCGAAAAAAGCCATGCAGATGTCTGTGTTGGAAATGCCCAACCTGTAGAGATGCTTTAGGCAGGTGTAATGACCTGTAGGTGTTCTGAGGCTCTTTCTCATTCAGAGCTCATTCGGCCCTCTTTGCATCAAATCTTAGAAATTTGGAATGTTCGAAACCAGCTGTCTCGTTCCAATGTTACTGAACCATGGACTGTGTCTATTTCTTATCTCCTTACTAAGGAGGTTCTTGTTGAAGCGAAATGTTGAAATGCTCCTTTTTTGGCGTAGATGTTAGCCATCTCATTGCCATAGTGCCCGTCATGTCCTGGCACCTAGATCAGGGTAATCTGGTTCTAGCTTGCCAGTTTATTTAGCCTGTTGTGACATTTCACTACTAGCCTGGACGTGACGTGGGACGTGCTCAGGGCCTTTAGTACTGATTAGCTATCAGAGATTATTTTGACAAGCACTGCCTTCTGTCCCCTATCAGAGAGTATTTCCACCACTTCCCTTATTGCGTATAGTTCCGCTTGCAAGATTGTAGCGGGAATAGTGGCGCTCTAGGCACCAGTATTCCCGCCTCAACTCCTTGGAGCGTTTTGGATCCATCCGTGTACCACTTTTGTGGTACACCCAGTAGCCACTGTGGATTTGTGTCCCATTCTTCTCATGTTGGAAAGATGATTCTAAACTTCTTAGTAAAGCAATTAGTCGGATGTATAAGGTCACATGTTTGAGATATGTCGATTACGTCTCTGATACCCTTTAGGACTACAAGATTACCAATCAGGTTTTCTGTCTTTAGTTTTTCTCTTTTGTCGACTGGAATCGCCAACCAGATTAAGCAGTGTTAGGTTCAAAAGAGCTTCCATGCCTGTCGTTGGGGTAGTTTTCATCGCCCTTGTGAAACAAAGGCATGCAAGTCTCTTAACCTTGCGATGTCTTGACATGACTGTTACTTGTTTGGTTTTTTCCCACCATACTAGAGCCCCGTATAGTATAGTGGGTCTTACCATTTGAGTTTACAACCAGTATTTCATCTTAGGGCTTACACGCCAGATCTACCCAGTAGTTTTTTAGCAGTCCACAGGCTTATTGTTGCCTTTGTAATAATCGATCCAAGGCGCGGTTCCCAAGTGAGTTTTCTATCCAGGATCAAGCCCGGATATATCACCGCTGTCTTGGGAGCTAGCTCGATACTGTTTATCCTTAGAGTAGGGATGTGTATTTACCTTTTCTTGGTAAATGGCACAATTGTCGGCTTATCAGGGTTTATTGAAAGCTCTTCTCTTCTGCACCATTCCTATGTGATGTACAATACATCTTTCATCAACACTCCCATCGTGTTAGGATAGGTTAGGTTAGGTAGGCAGGCCGCTGGATACCCTGGAATAATCTAGGTTGTCCAGCTCACTTGGGTCCTGTAGTCGTTCCCTTTGTGATTGCCTGAAAAAATAGGATAGTGGAGTGAAGAAAAGAAGTTATAGGAATATAGTGAGAGGAAAGGATGGGCGGTGGTGGAACGGAGAGGCGGGAACCTTTTAGTGTAGCGTTACATGCTGCTATACTAGCCATGCGCAGCTTCTTATGAAAGAGGCTAGCGCGGTCGGTTTGATCGAGGCCAGACAAGATAGGCTATTGAAGCTCCGCTCGCCTAAGTGTCTTAGACGATGATGCTCCAATGCCGGGCATGTGCCGAGGAGGTGAAGGATCGTCTCCTCCTCCTCCTCGTCTTGGCAGCTTCTACAGAAGTCGTTATGGGGTAGTCCTAATCTCCTGGCATGGTTCCCAAACGGGCAACGGCCAGTGATGACTGCTACAGTCACTCTTAGTTGAGATCTGGGCAGTTCGTGTTAGGATGATCGCCCCTAATTGTCACACAGATGTCATCTGCGTAGTCAATGGCTTTGCACTCCTTCCGGTTAAGTAGCCTGATGAGGTCATTTACAAGTACTAACCATAGTAGGGGAGATAGTACTTCACCTTGAGGGCATCCTTTGATCGCAGTGACACAAAGATCAGCAGAGCCAAGTGAAGCCTTTGGTTCAGCATGTTATCAATGGATGTAGACGATATGTGGTTTCAACTTGCCACTCAATGGCCATGTTATCTCGCGAGGTGGCGTTGTCAATTGGCCGCCAAGATCATGTGATTTGACACCGAATGGAGGTGTGCCGCGGAAGTTCCGTTATTTTGTTTCATGCATAATTGAACCATACCCATATTATCATAATAAAAAGAAATGACAATAATTACTAAATAATTTTTGTTTTAATCAACATCGGCCCTTACAACTTAAGCATCCTTTATATGTGTCTGTTTGAGTAATTAATTTTGATTTATGCATGTATGTATCTATCAAAGAGTTACTTAAATGATTTTTCTGCAACTAATGTACATACATATAATATTAAAATGCATCATCTTGTACCAAATTTGTATGCAAAAATATATTTTTATCCAGTTGCCATTATTGAAATTACAAATTGTGTTATATCCATAGTATTATTTTTTTATTATTTGACATATTATAACACCTTGTCAAAACTTAAAGTAATTGTTAGTTTTCGTTTCAATAAAGACAAAAAATATATAAAACATCACATTATCGTCAGGATTTTTTTTTTTATCAGGAAAGAAAATATCATAAAATAATAAACAAATTGGAAAACTTTTTAGTTTTAATGAAATTTAAACGAAAAACTGCAACAGTGCCAAAATTCTTGCAGTGATGATTAAATCATTGTTAGAAGGTGACTGTCTGTTGTATACGTGTTGCCAAAATGCTTTATTGGTCTGAATTTCAATTTTAGAAACAATCGACTAAGGAGGCCATGTTGGAAACAAGTAAAGAAAAATCTGGGTTTAAAAACTAGCCAACTGTGCTTGAGACCTCCCTAATACAATATTTTACACTTCATCACAGTGACACATTGAAAGAGACCAACAACAACAACAATCCAGCATTTTTTTAATGACATATGAGGACATGCAGGATAAACTTTTTCATGGAAGCTGGTGTATCATAGTGTTTCCTTCCAATGCACAACTTTTCGTTCTGTAACAAATTTTTGCTAATCTTTCACAACAAAATTGATGATTTCAACAATGAAACTTTTTTCTTTCCAGTAATAATAACAACAATAGAAAACTTTTTCTCATAACACCTTAAACAACACCAACATATCAACACACAAACACACACACACACACACACACACACGGAGCTAAACAATTTCACACACGCACGGACACCAATACTCGTACAATAAACTTTAAACTATCTTAGAGATAAAATGTTTTATTTGTCATTTAATGCCAGTGAAGGAAAAAGTTTATTTTGTATTAAGAAATTGAAGAAATAATGCAGACAAGCAACCAACCAGCCACCTTCTTCAAATTAATGGGTATGAACTTTAAAAGAAAATTGCCGAATATCAAACGTAAAATTTGTTAAACTACGTGACAGTCTGGCAAAATATTAATGATGAAATTGGCCAACAGCGAAAGCATCTTAATCAAACAAATTATAACTTTTTGTTCCATAATTACACACACACACACACACACACACACACACACACATACATACATAATTCACTATAATTGACACAAGAAATATATTTTCTTTCTATTTCTTATAAAATTAATTGCTTTTATTTGTGTCTCCTTCATTCTGTTTTGCAGGTGGCGTGGATGCATTTTGAACAGAGCGCCATTCTAACAGTTCATAATCATGTAATTACCCGTAATCCCCGCATTAGTGTTACACACGATAAGCATGACAAACATCGCACATGGTTTCTACACATAAACAATGTCCAAGAAGAAGATCGAGGCCGCTACATGTGCCAAATAAATACGGTGACTGCGAAAACACAATACGGCTTTGTCAAAGTTGTTGGTAAGTCTACATTAAGATGGAAAAATTGAGGTATTATGAACTAGCAATGAACTTCTTACGCAAGGGAAAGCTCTGCTCTGTCGAAAAAGTTGGCCCAAAACAGGACTAAATTAAGGGCGAAGAAAAATAATATATCATACTGAATTTCACATTATTATTAAGCATTTTTTTATTATCTCTCTGCACAACTTTCACAACCCGGGGAACAGATTTTTCCTTGGTGTAGACCAAACCAGGACACTCTGTTTTCTGTGGCATAGAGGGGGGGGGGGGGAGAGGGAGTTCCTCGCAAACAAAACTCTAGGAAGCCGCATGACTTATGTTGTGTTGGACTTCCGAAACCCTCACCAAGAGTAAAATTAGCAGAACGGGGATCAGTAATGCCTTCGGAGAATTCTGCTTTACAGATCTCTCGCTGCTGATCATGGTTGAGGTGCCTGCCCTGGCTGAAACGTTCTGACACAAAACTTAATACAGTTTCTTTGATCCATTTTGTCGAATAGTAAGAAACCGAAGATCACACTTAAACACGACTAACCTTTTCATCTGTCATAAACAAACTGACAGCCCAAAATGGATGATATTGCTATCATATATGACAAACATATCGTTCATTTATTGTAACATAGTCATAACTAAAAAAAGCTTGTTTTGAGAAAAACACATTCAAACTTTTAGTTTCCATACAAGTCTTAGAAAATTTTTAATAGTAATTTGAATAAGTTTTTGGCACAATACTATAAGCAGTGTATAGCATAACCGGTTTAAGGAAGGCCGAGAAGATGTCGTCCTGGTCGCCCGAGCACATCAACAACCAATGAAAACATTGAAGCAGTGAAGAAAATGATTTTGATTACTGGTAACAATTCTGCATTGTTAAGTCGAAAAGCTCTTTTTTTGAGATGTGACTATGTTGCAATAAAGGAGCGATATGTACCAACCAGTGATCACCAAAAATCATATTTTTGCTTGATTAACTCATACACTAAAATTTGTAATCAACAAAAATCAGGCAACAAATTTCAACGCTGAGTGAAATCAACTCGTCATGTAAACAAACTGAATTTGTAATCAACAAAAATCTAGCTACAGAGCTCAATGCTGAGTTAAATCAACGCTAGATGTTGCTTCGATTGTGTGTTGATTAAACAAAATTTAGAAACATATTTACATACATATTTTGTATGTTCGTTTAAATGGCAAAGTTAACTTAAAAGCGTAGTGAAACAAGAGTAGTTTTTGTTATATGTATACCATTGTGTTTTTTAACAAATGTTCAAGCCGCATGACTTATGTTGTGTTGGACTTCTGAAACCCTTGTCAAGAATAAAATTATCAGAACGGGGATCAGTAATGCGTCCGGGTAATTCTGCTTTGCAGATCTCTCGGTGCTGATCATGGTTGAGGTGCCTGAAACGTTCTGACTGTGGTTTAAACTTAAAATCGCCGGCAGGGGAATTAGTTTCCCTGATAACTTTGATGCATGCCGGTTTTCCCCGAGGCGCTGCTGTCTTGCAATAGATATCTGTACTATAAGAAACCAAAAGTGATGTAATAGTACAAGTATCTGTTGCAAGAGTAGGGCGTTGTTGGTCCCCGATAAAAGACAAACACCAGCAATTATCAGGGATACTAACTCCGCCTTCCTGTGTCTTTAGCTTTAAACCACAGTCAGAACGCTCCAGCCAAGGTATACACCTCAGCCATGATCAGCCCGGTTTGAACTGCAAGCAGAACCACCCTTACCTTCGTGAGGGCTTCGGTAGCCAACACAACATAAGCCATGAGTTTTATTGCCACAACAAACGAATTTGAAATTTAGAAAACCGCATGATACCTTAACTTGAAACGTGTTCAACACTAAATAAACAGAATTGAACTTGAACTTAAGTGAAACTAAACCACAACCAGCCAAGAACTCTAAGAAAAACTGAATTTAAACAGATTTCGTCAAGCATGCTAGTGGAAACAAATTTTTATTTAGAAAAATAATTCAACTTGAAATATTTCAAATGAAATATATCAAAAGAGATCTCTGTCATACGAGTACATTATATGGTTTTAGAAACTAGTGTTGCTTAAACTAAAAAAGTTATACGAGTACAATAATAAAATATTTATGTATGTAAAAAAAAACACATTTTTTAAGGAGAGTCAAGCTCCCCTTCATATTTTTGTTTTATTTTTTATTCAGCTATTAAGTATTTTTATTTTTTTCGTAACAATTTTGTTTATCCTTCATAAAGTTAAATGTCACTTTTATGGGAAATGGCAGTGTTTTCACTTGTTCCGGCTTAAAACACCTCAAACAAAAATCAAAATGAAACCTTAAACTTAAAATAAAAGTCAGCAAAATAATGTAAAAATGGTGCTGTTTTTTCCGTATCAACAATTACAAACGCCAAAAAATGTAAACGCATATAAATCCGAAATATGACACATTTTTGTGGAAACATAAAAAAAGTCAAGAGGGCGAAAAATAAAAATGTATGAAAAAAAAAAAAAACGAAAAGCAAACTCTGGGGTAAATAAAACTAAAGCAACAGTTTAGTTTGGTGCAACCAGCTTCCCATCCATTTTGGAAAGTACTAGATGGATATGACAACATTTAAGCCTTTAAACGTACCCACTTACAATCATGGACACATATGTGCATGTATGCGTGTGTGTGTGTTTGTGTGTCAAATGTTGGTAAATGTTACATAAAGGCTGGGGTTTTTTTCTCTATTTGTTTTGCCGTTCTCAAGGGTACTGGTTCAGTTAAAGATTGTATGCATTTCATTTTATGCGTTTGCTTATTGTTTTTTCTTTTTGCTCTTTGCTGGTGTTTGTAGCAGTGACAGTTTTTGGTTTTTGCCAATCATAAGCAATGTATTGATAAAGAAAATTGTTGGTTTTTTTTTTTCTCGACCACAATAGAAAACCAACACATTTACGAGGTAAAAATTGCTCATAGCATCATCGAGTATTTAAAGTTGAAAATGCAGTTTATTCAACTTTTTATTAACCCTAGAACCATAAATAAGGACTTATAAATTTTACTACTCCAGAATTGAGTCTTGCCAGTTGGATCTTAGAAGACAGCTTATACACTTTTACAAAATTTTTCCTTTTTGTCGTAAATTTAGTGGCACCAAATCGTATACTTTACGAAGAAAAAAATTCACTAATTTAACGAAAATTTCGTTAAATTTTTTATTAAAATTATGTTAATGAAACACGTTTCACAAATCTAACGAATTCAGACGTTGGTTGAAAATCAATGATTTTTTTTCATAAAATCCACGTCAAAATTCTTGGAAAACTTCTTTCAGAGTAGTTCATCTAAACCAAAGCGATATCAAGTAAATATGTGATTTCGAGACAAATCTGGTAGATTTTGACGAAATTTCCCATTCACAATAAAAGCCGCATTGCGAATAGATTTTTATGAAATTTATACCAATAAAAGATTATAAACAGATTGTTTTCTATGTTTCCCAGCTATATATATATATATATATATATATATATATATATATATATATATATATATATATATATATATATATATATATATATATATATATATATATATATATACATATATATATATATATATATATATATATATATATATATATATATATGTCAACATTTCATAGGAGCTACTCTAATCATCAGTAGACTTTGGACATTTTTGAAAGATATTTGCAAACATTTAACTTTATATCCCAACAATTTAAAAAAATTGTTGAGAATTAAAAAAAAATGCTCTAATAATACCTGTCAAAACACAAAAAACAACATTTTCATTTACACACGTCTCTAACATTTCTAACCAAAAACAGCCTTTTCATTTACACATGTCTCTAACTATCCTTACACCTTTCAAACAAATGAACAACCGACGGTTGTTTGAATTTTTGTTCTCTGCTTTTTGAGACTTTCAAAAAACAGATCGTAGCATCGGTTGTTCATTTGTTTGAAAGGTGTAAGGATAGTTAGAGACATGTGTAAATGAAAAGGCTGTTTTTGGTGTTTTGACAGGTGTTGTTAGAGCATTTTTTTTAAATTCTCAACAATTTATTTAAATTTTTCGGATATAAAGTTAAATGTTTGAAAATATCTTTCAAAAATTCACAAAGTCTACTGATGATTAGGGTAGCTCTTATGAAATGTCGACATATAGATAGCTGGGAAATATAGAAAACAGGCTGTTTATAGTGTTTTTTGTTGGTGTCAATGTTAGAAGCTAAAATAGTGAATAAAAAACTCAAGGGTTTGAAATTTATAAGTACTGTATTATACATTTGCGATTTGATTCACAAGAGTACTTGTAAATACAGGGTGTCTGGTGGCAAGTTTATATTTTTAAGTACGACTGCTTCAAAAAGTAATACACTGTGCGAGCACCGTTGGAATGATCGATTGTGCGGATTTGTCAGTCACCGTGTCGCAGATGTCTCGTGAGCATCGCGCGTTCGCTTTCGAGAAATTTTTTGGGAGGAATGATTCTTGAGTTATTGTTCGTCGACAAAGTGAATACGTGATGGACGAAGTGCAAATTTAATTCATTAGTGGATGTATACATTTCGCGCAGCTACTTTGTCTATGAATGTGCCATGACCAGAGACCAGTCGATCTTCAAGAACTCCCGAAAACAATGAACTAATTATAAACAATTTACGTGAAAATCTTTGACTTTCAGTACGGAAAAGAGCAGCCTCGCTGGGAATTCCAACAACGATTATTCACTAAATTTTCAAAACAATTTTTGAAGTTCTATCTTTTTAGAATTTAAGCCTGTCGAGAACTGAAAGAAAGCGATTTTAATATTAAACATTTTTAAATTAAAAATTTTTTGGTTTGTACATTTGTAAATCGGGTTTTAGTTCACATTTTTTCCTTTCTTAAGTGATTTTGAATTGCGCAAAAAATTTTGTGAAACGATGTTGGAGCATTTTCGCCTTGTTAGTCCCATTTTTTGTAAGGGCGAGGCACTTAGACGACTACTTGAGGTACCAGTGAACTTTTCTAAACCAAAGAGGGTTATTTGGTTTATACGTATGCCCATCGCAAAAAATGGGAATGCAAATTAGGTTTTTCGGTTTAATATTAAATGTTTTTTCATTTTAGCAAACAAATGTCGTAAAATTTTTCTAGTGCTTATGACTTACGTAACGCTAGAAAAACTCTTATGGTTCCAGGGTTAAACTGCACCAAAAGCCTAAATATGGCTTTTCTACTGAATTTCCCTGCGGGAGGTTTTTTTTCATAAAAAAATATGTTTCGGGTTAAAAACATTACAATAAAACAGTGAAATAAATTGGGCGCAAGTAACAATGAAATAAATAAATGGTAAATTTCTATTGGGAAATTGCAAAAGATAAGGTGTCAATATGAGTGAATTGTGTTTTTCAACTTAAAAAATTTATTATTTATTCATTATAAAATGAATTAAAAAGATCAATACATAGTCTTCAAAAAAAAAAAAAAAAAAAAA
Organism: Thecocarcelia acutangulata; assembly: GCA_914767995.1. Taxonomy (NCBI): domain Eukaryota; kingdom Metazoa; phylum Arthropoda; class Insecta; order Diptera; family Tachinidae; genus Thecocarcelia; species Thecocarcelia acutangulata. Next base: position 18,805,454 of record OU612097.1, read on the forward strand.
AAAAAAAACTGTAATAATCAACGTTCAAGATAATTCAGGGGCATCACAAAACTCGAAACTTTCTCCTACTTTTGTTTTGTATTTTCCTTACTTTTATTTCTTATTTGTCTTAATTTTATTTCTTATATTTCTTACTTTTATTTTTTATTTTTCTTACTTTTATTTCTTATTTTTCTTAATTAAACTTTTATATCCAACCCTATCAACTCTCTTGCAGATCTTTGTTTTTCATTTGAATTTTGTGTTGTATTTTCTAATGCAACTAACAGTAAGTAAAGTATCTTGAAACTAAACATTAATTAGAATTGAGAAAATTAATTAGTTGAAAAATATATATGAATAAATGCAATGTTTAAGTGCTTTGGGCAAATAGTTAATAAAAAGTAGGAACAGAAGTGGACCATGGTAGCTACCCTGCGGGACTTCAATGTTCTATAATTTAATTTGAAGCAGCAGCGTTAAACTTAACAGATTGAGTTCTAAAAACAGGTAAGACTTAATCCAACCCAAACAATTACAGTTGTGTAAAAGATTTACATCAGCACTTACCTTTACGACCTTATCTGATGAGGGACCAGTTCCACGAGTGAACTATTCACGATTCACCAGTGCCCCCCGTGTGGCTGACTAGGCTCACACAGTTGGCAGTTTTTGCCATATGTTTGCAGCCATATGAGCAACTTCTTGCTGAGGAGTTCGGGCCTTCTAGTCCCTCTTGTATGCAATTTCCCAGCAGTCAATGGAAGGCAAGGCTTAATGAAAAATTCAACAGAATTTATTTTCAATATTTCAATAACAATTTGTTATCATCGTCAGGAAAATGAATATTATTTTTCTTGCCGATGATAAAAACTTGCTATCGAAATATTGAAAATAAATATTGTTGAATTTTTTATATAAAAACGATCTTTAGCTGCAAAAATAAGAAATATTTTTTTATTTCACTTTTTAACGAAAAAAAAAAAAAATAAATAAATAAATAAATAAAAAATACTTGTACTCGTATGTAACTAGTGCTGTTTCATAATATTTTGATGAAAAATTTTTTTGAAACCGAATTGGTACTTAGGAAGTTGGATATTTTTGGAAAATGATTCAAAAGCTTTCAAGTGCACCAATTTTATTCATATATGTTAATATGTTCAAAGGTAGTGGAAAACTACATATGGGGCAAACCAAATCAAATCGGACAGTTCGGAGATCAGTAGTATATTTGTTAAAATCAAAGCAGAAAAACCGTAATGAAATAATCTAAGTTAGCTTATGAATTTTTTTTATATAGTCAATGGAAGTTTTTACTAACACTTGCCAAATAATAAATGTGCAAATTACAAAATATATGGACTAGTATTTAAAATATATGGTACAAAGTCCTAGAAAACTTTTGCACAGTGGCTAACGCAAAAAATTATTTATAGAAAAATTTAAAAAAATCGGGAAAAATAGTAGTTAAGCCAATCCCACTACCAAGCGGGCCTTAAAAGATGTGGAAAAAATCAAAGTAAAATATAAAAAAAATTTAAGAAAATCGAAGAGTACAAATAGTGAGAAAAATTGATTTAAAATAGTAAATCCCGAAAATCTCATCCAAGCCCACTGTGCAGAATTCTTTTTTAGATTTTTTATTAGGTGGTAGGCAGTAAAAGAAAAACAATGCAAGAAAAAAATTCTGTTTGGACTGATATTGAAAAAGTTATGAGTATTTATTCGGGCACGTTTTTCTCATAACTCGGCTTTTTCAAAACGAGATATCGCTGAAATCATAAGCCGAAAAAATCTGAAAGTTTGCTGAAATAGGGACATCAATACAATAAAAAATAAAGCAAATCAAAAAAAAAATTCTCCAAACTGTCCGATTTAACTTGGATTGCCCCATATACATTTGTATGAAAATTTCTGAGGCCCATAACTCAAAAACTATACGTTTCTCCCAATTTCACCACTCAATATTTTCTTATTATCTAACATTCTATGTACTTTTTATTTAGTTTAGAGCTGCGTGCGTAAACTAGATTTGTTTCAAAATCTATAAAAAAAAAATCTTATTGTCCAGCCTGGAGTTTGTAGACCATGTTTCCTCCGCGCCATAACCTATTTTCCGAGATCTGCTATAATGCACTCAATTAATAAAGATCATTCCCTAAGTACTGGTTCATAGTCACCATTTATAATCATGCGATTAACATTAAAATTATTAATCCTCGCTGATTCATCCATTTTATTACCAGTTTGGTGCCATTTCCTTTCTGTCTAGCAAAATCCTTATAAACTCGATTTGTTTCAAAATATATGAAAAAGAAAAATGTTATTGTCCAGTCTAGTTTGTAGACTTTTTCGCTGTTGCAGCTTGATTTAGGTGCTTTAAGTTCTTGGTGTCGCCTTAATCTTATGGAACTTAATCATATGTAGCAGTATGTCTTTTTTCCGGAGATCACCTATAAATGTAAATTATGTCCTTGATGGTCATGTATTAAATAATGTGAATGCAGTTTCTGATCTTGGAATATGTTTTGATGCTAAACTGAATTTTATTCAGCATATATTATGGATAGTTAATAAAGCGCGTTCCGTATTAGCATTAATTAAACGCTGGGCAAAAGAGTTTACTGACCCTTATATACCTAAGCAATTGTACACATCAGTGGTAAGGCCAATTCTTGAATATGTATCAGTTATTTGGAATCCTAATTATAAAGTTCATATTGAAACCATTGAATCTGTTCAAACACGTTCAAGATTAACTCAGGGGTGCCGCAAGGCTCCGTTCTTTCTCCTACCTTGTTTCTTATCTTCCTCAACGACCTTCTCTATCAAACTTCCAACCCTATCCACTCTTTCGCAGATGACAGCAGCATTTGCCATTCGTACTCTTTTAGCTATAGGTCCAGCCTATCAGAGATCGCTGCCAAGAGGCTAAATATGAACGATTCACTGAATAGTGACCTTATATTAATCTCCGAATGGCGTCGTAAAAACAGGTTTGTCCTTAACGCTCGTAAGACCCAGTGTTGCTTATTGACGCACAAACAAACGATCGCAAATGCTGCTTCATCTGTACTCATGGATGGTATAAATATTGAAGAATCGGATGCTCTTGATGTTCTTGGAATGAAGATACAGTGTGATGTTCGCTGGACTGATCACATTTTTCATGTCGCTAGAAGCATTCAAGTGCCTCGGTTTTTTGAAACGGTGTAAGATGTACTTCACTCCATCCGACCTCCTTACTATTTATACCACCTACATTCGACCGAAAATGCAATACAACTCTCATGTTTGGGCCGATGCCTCAAAGTCTATTTTGGGGTTACTCGACCGTGTGCAGGAGAGGGCGAAGAAGCTCATCGGGGACGGTAGGGTATCCAACTCTATTGACTCACTGGAGCATCGTGGCAGTGTGGGGTGCGTTACTCTGTTCTATCGTTACTACAATGGATTTTGCTCTGACGAGATTAGGGATCTTGTTCCCGAAACTCGCACATTTTTACGTAGCACGCGCTCATCGTCTAGAGCTCATCCATTTGTGGTCGATTGCCCGGGGAATCGCACTACGCATTCGTTTTTTCCGCCGTGCGCTTCATCTGTGAAATAAGTTGCCTGCGGACGTGTTTCCTGTCTGTTATAACGTTGGAAAGTTCAAGTCAAATGTTCACAACCACTACTCCCTCTTTCCCCCTCCTCACAACCTATTTTCCTAGTTCTGGTACAATGCACTGCATATGTAGGGGTCATCCCCTGAGTACTGATCCAATATAAAAAAAAAAAAAAAAACACAGTTTTTGCTTTTTTGTCTTTGTGGTCTGTACTGGAACATACTGAATTTTCCTTCATACAAGTTGAGACTTGCATTAACTTCCCACTCTTAAAAGTCGCAGAACAATGTTAAATGTCACTTTTTTGTTAAATATTATAAATGGAAAATTTTGCTGTGAATTTTTGATACGAAATATATTTACGAATATCCCAAAACGACCTAGACGCAATTTCGTGCCGTTGTCCATTCGGGTTTTCCGAGCCAACTGGGACCCATTAATAAGAATCTGTTCTGAATTTAATAAGAATTATACAGCCACGTCACAGAACTTAATTCCGTTTGGAAACGGAATTGAGTTCGTTTTTTTACTTCTTCAAAAACCAAAAAACTTTTCGGAAGGAATTTATTTCTAATTGCAAGAACGAAACTAGTATTATCTTATAGAATAGATTTCATTCCGAAAAAGTTTAAAATTGTCGTTTTTGGAAGAATTAAAAAACCGATTCAATTCCATTTCCAAACGGAAGTGAATTCTGTGACATGGCCGATTAATACGTCGACTTCTGTGTTAATAGTACTTATGTTAAACGTAATATAATTCAAGTCTTAATAATTAATGTATTTACTTCTTTTGTAATGGTCTGATAGGATATCATTTATCTTTAGACTTTAATTAATTAAATAAATAAATAAAAAAAGACCATAAACTCTACTTCATGTTTCCTCCGCCTTATAACGTGTTTTCCGAGATCTGCTATAAAGCACTCTATTTTCCCAGATCTGCTATAATGCACTCCATTAATAAAGATCATTCCCTGAGTACTGAGTTCAAAATGAAAAAATTGTCACCTTTTATAATCATACAATTAACATTAGAATTATTAAACCTCACCGATTCATCCGTTTTATAACCATTTCGGTGCCATTTTCTTTCTGTTTAGCGAAATACTTATATTAAAATTGCCAATACGTTTCTTGCGAACAAATAACTTTTTCAATATAATCTCTGAATTTCTATTACGAAAAGTCCAGTACAAGTTTAGCATTTCTATGCACTTTATGTTGCGAGTTTGTATTGGCATAAGATCGAGTACATGTGACGATGTCCTGTCCTGTCTGGCTTGAGAACATCAGCTGAAGAATCTTAAAAATTTATTTGTCATTGGTCAAGTGTTTTTTTTTTTTTTTTTCGTTAAATAGTGTGACGCTCTATTTAATGCTGCTGCTTGCTGCTTTAGTGCAGTTTCAGTTTTTTCTTCTACATGTTTTCCCAGTTGGCATCAATGACATCGTAAGATATTGTCAACTGACTGCCTTTACATGTTTTTTTTTTTTTTTTTTGGCTTGAAATATATATTTGTTGGTTTTTTGGTTAAACTTTTTGTCACCCCCATTCTATCTACTTTATTGTTTTATTTTTTATTTTATAACAAATATATCTTGAGTGGAGTGTTCTTTTTTCTGGGTGTTAGTTTGACTTATTGTATATAAAAAGTTTTGCTCAATGTTTTTTTAAACAAATTCTGTTTCTCCAACTTTTGCTATAATATCTTCCTCATCTTTTTTTTTTTTTTTATTCTTCGAAAGACAATATTTCATTGATATTCCGCAGATGTCGACAAATGACTTAAGCTATTTAAGCTTTAGGCTTTATGGATTGTATTTCTTTGGTAAGTTCTTCCATTTTTTTTTGCTATCTTTGCAAGTGTTGTGCTGATGGTGGACCATGTTGTTAAAAGTTTGATTTCTGCTTGTTTTTTTTTTTTTTTTGCTTTTTTGTTCATTTAGTTTTACTGCAAAAGTTTTGACATACAATTTAATTAAGAAAATCACTTGTCCACCATACAAAGGCTGCAAAAAAAAAAAAAAAAAAAATAATAACGATGCCATAGAACGGGCGTATCATCAAGAAATCAAGAAATGTCAAGGATTTTTTCTCATTATGGTGGTGATAAGTTTTGTTGTGGCACTAATTTGTATGTGGGTTTGCAGCTCAGGATAAAAAGAATGTTCGGTTAAACGTGATTGTGTGAAGGCTGCATAATAAATAGAAAAAATGTTGGCCAAACTATAAAAAAAAAGAGTAGAAAAAAGTTTTGTAATAAACAAATCTGGACCTTTTTAATTTATATTTTTATTAAAAACTTGTGCTTGCACGTATTTGTTATTTGATTTTAATTAGTTATAATAATAATGATGATGAAAATTATATCAAAATTTTTGTAAACTATTGAGCATACGCCGAAAAATAGGCAACGTTTCATTACAAAACAATTTATTCTAAAGCATTTCAAATATTCATGACGCATTTGTTTGTAATATTATTTTAATTAAATGATTTGAATACAAAACAGCAATTGTGTGCTTATTATACATATTTAATGATATCATAGAACTTTAAATATGATTTTGTGCTGAAATCATTACTAAATTAAAATTAATTTGTTTTCTTTCCAGTATGATATAATAAAAATGTTTAATCATATAATTGCTATGCGAATAATGTTATTGTTGGGTAAAGCTTTAAGTAATTTCCTGGTTGATATTTGTTATTTAGAGAGTTTTTTTAAATCTAACTACGAGGGCGGTTCGGAAACTTCTCAACCTATCAATGAAAGAGAATAGTTAGATTTTCAAATATATTTTTATTTTTCAATATAATCTCCTGAAACTTCAATACACTTAGTACAACGCTTTTCTAGCAATTCTATCCTTTGATTAAAATAGTATTCCTCAAGGTCTTCAAAATAGTGGTTTACAACTGTAATTGCAGCTTCCTTGCTTGCCAGCAAGGAATTTTTTTAGGTTTGGGAACAAGTCACTGGGAGCTAAATCAGGAGAAAAAGATGGGTAATCAAGCAACTCGTACTTTAATTCGTTGATTGTAGCTATTGTTAAAACACTCTTGCGCGCTATTGCGTTGTCGTGATAGAAAATTATTTTTTTGTGTTGTAGGCCAGGATGTTTTTCTCGAATTTGTACATTTAATTGATCCAAAAGATTGCAATAGTACTGTTTTACCCTTTTCTAGCTGTTGAACGAATTTGATGGCATGCCATCAGGCGGTGCTATCAGATACAGTTTGGTTGTATAGTCACTTAAAAGACTATTTCAGTATCGTGTTTTTAATATAAATATAGTGTTTTAAAAATGAAAGGATTTTTAGCGGCTGGCAACTATAACGCTAAACACACTTTTTGGAGATCACGTTTACTTTTCTCAAAACGCCGTGTGCCGTATAATATACTCCGTGTGGAGTATAAAAAGCTAAAGTAATAAATTGTCGCCAGATGACTATTTGTATTTTCCCATCTTGCCTAAACTTGCTGCGCAGAATCCGTTTTGAATTACAGATATTTTGGCCTAGAAAAGGAAGAATAGACAAAAATTGCAACAGTTTTAAATTTCCACATTTGATTGCAAATTATAGTGTTTTTAGTAAAATGCATGGTAGAAATATTACTTTTAGAAATAAAATATATATACTCTGATGATTTGAAATTTTAATTTACGTGAGTAGAAAAAACTCTTCATTAGCCCAATATTAGAAAAATTTAATTGTTAAATTTACTTTACTTTTTTTTACTTGCTTGCAATTAAATCTGCATTGTTATCTATACTCTTGCCATAATACAATATGTGGCTACCTTAAAATTGCATACAACGCTTTCAGCTTACACAACTACTCAAGTACCTAGAACCCAAAATTCGCAAACGTGCTAAAAACCACCATTTCAACTGGGGGGAATATGAAAAAAAGGATGTCTGCATATGTGTGTGTGTGTGTGTGTGTGTGTGTGCGTGTGTGTGATTTTTAATGTCATCAAAATAATTGAATTTAATAAATTGCCTCATTATGCTGAATTTAGCAGAATGAACAAAACGGGATTTTTTTTTCTCTCTTTTTTTTTTTTGGCATACAAAATTGAGCAAACAAAAATGCACAACGCGAGCAAATTAAAAATTATATGAAAACAAGCAGCAAGGATACACCCATTTATGTTCGCTTATGCATTCAAAACTCTTGTCGCGCACTCTGGCAACAAAGAGCACGAAAAACGTTCATAAATTTTATTCAAATGGGCTACAAACTATTTAAAATTATAATTATTCTTACAGTTGACCAGCAAAATTATTTGAAAGAATGGTAATAATTAAAAAAGTATTCAACACGGGATACCAGGGAGTTGAATAACAGAAAGGAAAACAAACAGCTTCAACCTGCTGTGTACGAGTAGGGATGACTACTCACTCATACATAAATAAAAATTACACACATGGATTTAAATGCTTTTACGTTTTCGGCATTCAAATAGACATTTTTATTTCATTCACATGAATTTGCATAATGGGTATAAGTAAATGAAATTTCAAAAGCTATCTTTACAAATAAAATAGTTGTGAAAGTAAGTCTGTGTTTGAGTGTTAGCTTTTCCCGCTGAATCAATCTAGATCAGACTCGGTATGCAGATAGTTTGTTCTTCGGAAGTGAACATATGATAGTTTTTATTCTAAAAGAGAGAAGACGGGGACAAATAACAGATCAAAAAATATTTTTTTAATAACCCCGCTACATGCGATTCAATTTTACAAAATTCGACTTAAACAAAATTATTTTTTACATACATATCTACACAGAAAAAAATTTGTATCGAGTTCAATAACGAAATTTGTTGAATCAATTAATAAATTGTTTGAATGCGAACCTGTAAGGGAATTCGTGGAATCAAAAAAAAGTTTAGTAAAAATGTTTATTAATCGAGAACAACTATTTTTTGAAACAACAACAAAATACGATATCCAAGTTTATTTTTTGATATATATGTATGTACATATTATTTTTTTAGTAAAAAATTTTGTTGATTTTATTTTTACTATAATTTATTCTGTGTATCCGACAAATAAATATTTTTAGCTACTTCACCAATCTTCAGTATTCTTTCTTTTAAATATTCATATTATTTGATTTTGTTTATAAATTTTTCTTCTAAATTTTCTAGCTAAAGATCTTGATTGATTTTTGTTTTTTATAAAAAAGGTTTAGCGGTATTTTATTTTCGATATTTCGATAACAATTTATTATCATCCTCAGGAAAAGTAAAATTTTAAATTTTCCTGAGGATGATAACAAATTGTTATCGAAATATCGCAAATAAAACACCGTTAAACCTTTTTTATAAAAAACAAAAATCAATCAAGATCTTTAGCTGGAAAATTTAGAAGAAACAAATATTCTTTCTTCTTTTAAAAGAGTTTATCAAAGAGCTGAAAAACAAGCGCTGGACATCGGATAGACAAAACGTTCTTAAAAAAATTTTTTTCTTTTGTATCTTGGACCAGAACTCATGGTATGACTTCTAAATATGCAGGGCATTGTGCTGGAACTAGGCGAATCGGAGGAGGAAAGAGGGCGTAATGTTTGTGTTATCATAGCAATTAGAGTGCTGAAATTAAATTGATCAGTCCCCAATGTATATATAGCTGTCACACTCCTCACACTAGCAAAAAGAAAGTGTCTCATGCTTCAACTATGGCAAGAATAGTGGATCTTTCGGAGAATATTGTTTACTGCATACCAGCTCTACTGACCGGCCAAGAGATTTGATGTAATTTTGTCAGGTTCTCTCTCGGAGGTGGTAGATACAGACCGTCAAGAGGACACACTTGAGATCTTTACAGATGGATCCAAGTCGGACTCGCGAGTTGGTGGCGATATCTTTATTCCCCTGTATGACAGGATGATTAGTTTTAGGCTGCGAAATTATGTAGCGTAACCCAGGGGGAAATACCGACTATAACGAGCACAATTACAGGATATACAGAGAGCATTTTCGAACTTTTACTGATAGTAAGGCTGCGCTGAGTGCACTAGCGGCACTATGCAAATCACGAATCCTGGATGGTTCATGAATGCTGGATATCTCTAAATGAGATAGCAAGAAATTCGAAGCCGGATCTTTTCCTGCACGCAAAGAAAAGGCAGTTTAAAATATGGTCACAATAACTTTAGTATATATACTACAACATTATTTGTTGTTGTTTAAAACAGAGTATTGTCCGTTTAATTACAGTTTATTGCATTAAAACTATGTTTTTATGAGCATTTCTGTAATGCTATTGTTATCTTCTATAAATTTCGAGTTATGGTTGCATATAATAATAAGATTAATGATAATTTTGTTTAAAACAACAATAGCTTTTGTATGTAAATCCTTAATCAGTGAACTTTTTTAGTTATATACATATGCACGATATTGACTAACTAGTTGTGAGTTTGAGTCCAACTTCAGTCAAGAAGAAGGATTATTTTTAATTATAACAATAATTGCTGTGAAACAATAAGACCAAAGAAGAATAGAAAAATAATTGAATACCATTAGCTGGAGGACAATTAGCTGTTTCGTAGTCGCTACAATACTCATCAGCACCCACTGGGATTCGAACTCGGGATCATGTGAACATGATGTTTTTTAGTACAGCCGCTTAACCAACTCAGTCACCGAGCTCTTTATATATTCTTACGTTAATGTTTGCCACATATAGGTCATATGCAACAATAGCTTTTATCATACCCAATATCAAATAATTTGTTTTTATTATATGTATGATACGCTAACTCACATACAACATAACTAAGCTTACACTATAAACTTACTATTGGCGTCATTAATGATATTTTCATTCTCGTCGCCAACATATAACATTCTTTCAGTTTTATTTTTTCTTTGAAATTGAAAAAATGTGTTGTGTGTCGTTTCATTTAAAGAAAAATATCTCTATAGATGTACATATGTTGAGGTAAACAAAAAAGGTGGAAATTGCACGAGAACTCCGTTTTAAGTGATGGTGTAAATTAAAAGGTTAGTTTATTAAGATGTAAACATATGTTTGCCTCTGGCAACGAAAAATACTATGGCGTAGCCAACCATACTTCCAGCTTACCAAGTTATGGTTGTACCCAACTATACTATTGTCATAGTCATTACACTTTTTATGGTCAACCATACTATTGTTGTGATCAACCATACTATGTTACATGCAACCATATTATTATAGTTATATATTACTCTTAAAATTACAATCTCAGATGAAGTGCTTAAGAAATACTTTTGATTTATTACAGCTAAACCGGGTATATAATTCAACAATAAAGAGGAATTTTTTTTTTTTTTTTTGAAAAGTTTATTTAACGAGTAATTTATAATAAGACTATAAATAAACAAATAGTAAATAAACACAAACATAATATAGTGCACGCTGTCCCGTATTCGAGCACTCTAGTACATTAAACATTTTTAGAAATTTAACTTCTTTTTGAGAAACTTTTTTTATTTATAATATGATTTATTTGTACATGCTGTGATACATATGTTTGTACATTAATATTTTGAAGTTTGTTGTAGGAAAAAAAACAATGGAAAAAAACACTTTGATAATAAAATAATTAAAAGACATGTAGTTAAGAGGTAAAAAGGAAGAAAAAATTAGCTACCAGATCGGCTCAGCCACCAATACTTCTCTGTTTTCTCTTCAGTTGTCGGAAATTTGTGCCTTCATCCCATCGAGAAATAACCCGAATTATATCATGACAATATAGATTTGTATATTTTGGCTTTAATTTATTATCATATGTACATATATTTAATGAGATAATTATGACAAAAATATGGTTCTATTAAAATAAAGTTATTTGCGATATTAGTATATTTCTTTAAAGATAGATATATGATTTTATATGATAAAAATGTGGTTTCTTGGTATAACAATATGCTTGAGTATTACACTAATATGGTAACTTCAATTAATACTATTGTTACCTACTTGTGTAACAATATTGAACCAAAATAAAATATAGTTATTCATAATATTTTTTCACAATACTAAATATAACAATATAGTGTTATCAGGTACAACCATATAAGTTAACAATAGTATGTTGCCTCTAGAATATTGTCATATCAACCATATATTTTTTTCTACGTAAGATTTTGCGTCGAAACAGGCTACTTAAAACAACTATTCTCCGCTGACTAAAGTTGCGGCTAAAAGTTAGTATTAAACAAATTTTGTTAAACAAAAATTTTAATTAAATTTTTTTTTTTAAATTACTGCACAAAACTGGCAGCTTTATCAAATTAGTTTTTGTTAAAGCTGTTTAGTTTTATAAATGTATGTGCTACTCTGCAGCTTTAGCCATTTAATCAAAATTATATTCTGCTGATTGATTTCCACTTCAACTGATTCAACACCACTTTACAAAAGCCTCTCAACTCTGTTTTATCCCATTGTTAAGCTCTTTGTATAAATGACTGACTGCATGTTTCATCATCGGCAAGTCTATTCCATTTGCTAAAAACAACAATAAAAAAGCCTGCACCATCATTTCGCCTGCTCACACATACATATATGTAAATATATAGCATCTGCATGAGTTTGTAGGCCTGTGTATATAATTATGCATGGGAGTGTGTGTGTGTTTATCGCAGCTGAATTTGTAGTAGATGTTGTTCGTCAAGTCTGTGTTATAAATTTTCACGCACTTAATGTTGTTCCGTTCTTTTTTTTTTTGTCTGTTTTTTTGTTTCCTTTTATTTTGTTGTTGTTTTTGTTTTTTTAGTTTTTTTTTGTTAACGTGGTTTTAATTTTGTATACACGATGCAATGATTTTGTGTACATTTTAAAATTGTGTTGCATATTTAATGGGATCGCTGTTCTGTGTGTGTGTGTGTTTTGTAAATTTACAAAATCCTAAAAGCACTTGACTGCATGCCACTGAAAAAAATAACAACAACAACAATTCTGTAATCAACAATTTTTGTTTTGCTTTTAGGAAAAGTTTTCCAAACATTATTAAAATTTAATCCTAGAAATTTAAGGATTTTTTTTTTATTCAATCAAAATTAAATTTTAATTCCCGGCATAAAATAAACATGAGGAACACCAGTTCTTTGTTTTGCTTTTAGTGTTGCTGTAGCAGACACTGACGAACTAAAAAATCTAACAAAGATTTCTAGCAAAGCAAACACTGAAAGAAAAATGCATCGTTATGGGAATGAAGCTGTTTCGCTTACGATTCACTCGTTAATATCATGTAAAGTTTAATTTTGGTTATGAAGTCTTGTTTAGGGCCATTATTACAACCTAATAATAAAGTTCTTGGTAGTTAACCTTAACATTAGTTAACGTGAACGATAAAGTCACCATTAATTTTTTTTTTTGAAGTTAAAACATTTTCAGCAGAAAATATGGCAGCTTCAAATGCTTAAAGATAAATTTGAAATTTACCATGAGGATAAACCTGCTGTTAAGTTATCAGTAACTTTTCAGGTTTATGTTAACTTGTAATAACTAAAAAAAATATCTGAAGGATAAAATCCTAATGTTAACTATTCGTCAGTTGTAATAATGGTCCTTAATGGGATGACAATTTTACGTAGCACGACGAAAATGGTGTTAATTGTGTGGCGCAAAACTTTAGCATGAAGACTTAAGAATATTGTTATAGCAACTAAATAATTTAGTAAATATAATGAATTTATTTCATTGTGATAATATAAGACTTTGGGCATATTTCATTATATATTGTAGAAGTAAGACTTTCATTATACTCCTGTACTCAATGGTTGATTTTGTAGAGTGCTCGAACAACAGCCTTTAGGTTGCAGGTTAAACTCCTGCCACAGATTTTTCTTCCATGCACGAACAAACTTTCTTTTATTTAGGATCTTTATTTTTTAATAAACCAATATTTATTCATAAGCTGAAAGCAAATCTTTATATCTATTAAATTTTTGCTATCTTATGAATAAATATTAGCGGTTCTCATGCTTCGTAGTAAAGTACTGTTGTAGAGCTTGTGCATCTTATAGATTTAGTAAATCTTGGTAAATTTAAAACTAGGCAACAACAAAATTCATAGATTTTTAATATACTATATTAACAACCTTTACAGTACCCAAAACCGTAGTAGATATAGTAAACGTAGTAAGTTCATGTATTTACAACTATGAAACAGCCGGCAGGCTTGACGCCATATTTATTTTATTAATGCTAATAAAATAAATGTACACAAATATTGTTTAAAATGAAAAAAATTAAAAATAAAATAAGAATTAAAAGCAAATGTGAAAAAAAGTTGAAATAAAAGATGAGATTAGGTATTATTTTTTAAGTTTTATCTCTTTTCGCGAAACTCCCAACTGAAAAATTCTTTTGTGTCGCAAAAATATCTGAACAAATGTCAGATTTTTCGGTTTTTTACAATACCAAAGAAAAAGTCGCTCACACTAACAAGTTTACATTATATTTAAAAGCATTTTAAATTTAATACAAAGAGTGAACACCGCTATTGTTTTATTAAAGAAAAATAGCCGGGCACCGACAGAGAAAGTGCTCAACACTCTCTTCCCCATCCTCATCCCTACAACTTCACCAGAAATCATTAAACGGAAGATATAACCTCCTAGCATGCGTCCCTATGTGATAATGTCCTGTTAGAACTGCCATCAAGGTAAGCAACCTTTGCCGGGGAAGATCCCTTTGGACCGCAGTCCTTCTACGATCACATGCAGGCCATGTTAGCCTCGCTATTCGGCAGGTTACCTCACCAGACCATCTGTCCTATGCAGTCCCTACAAGTGGGCGCTGCACTTGGTTCTTACAACTTTTAAGCGGGACTACTATCATCGTATCAATGTCCTCTCGCGGTAGACGAGCCCCGGCTTTTATACATATGTACGATATTAACTAACTAGCTGTAAGTTCGAGTCCAATTTCAGTCAAGAAGAAGGATTATTTTTAATTATAACAATAATTGCTGTGAAACAATAAGACCAAAGAAGAGCCCGGCTTTTGCCAGCTCATTCGCCGCAATATTTCCGGGCATTCCACTGTGTTCCGACACCCACAAAACTCCAGGTTTGAATGTCTCTCTGTCTCATTAAGAGATATCCAGCATTCTTGAATTAATCCATACATCGTATAGACACCCGCAATCGCATTTAATGCCGCCTTACGATCAGTAAGGCGGCATTCGGATTGTCACTCCGTATACCCTATATAGTGTTAGGTTAGGTTGTCCAGGCCGCCAGTTTCATGAAACCTGCCCACTTGGGTCCTTTTGGTCCCGTACCCTATATAGTGTAAAACTAATCATATTATGAAAAATCTTGATTTTGACCAGTAAAAAATTATAAATAGCTTGTTTTCTATGTTTTCCAGCTATCTACATAGCCAGCTATCGGTATTTCATAGGAACTACCCTAATCATCAGTAGACTTTGGAAATTTTGGAAAGATATTCTCAAACATTCATCTTTATATTCCAACAATCCAAATAAATTGCTGGGATATAAAGTTGAATGTTTGAGAACATGTTTAAAAAATTTCTAAAGTCTACTGATGATTAAGGTAGTTCCTATGAAATGTCGACATATAGATAGCTGGGAAACATAGAAAACAAGCTATTTATAATTAAATAGTGAATAAAAAACTTAATGATTTGAATCTTGATTTAGCGTAGTTTAGGTTTATTGGAATAAAAGTCAGATAGTGATATAACATTTTCATTACAATAAATGTTCAAATTGTTTACCATCAGCCTCAATACAAACCCTACATCTTCTTAAAAGAGATCTACTTATTGGCCAGGCCTATCCTCGAAGGTAAATGTCCTCTACAGCTTGAGAAATGCACACATGCAGCTCGGTTACGGTCTCAATGGGCTCTTCTTTGCGAACGCCCCAATAAAAACTCCAGCGGACTTAAATCTGGGTAGCGGGGTCGTGACCTCCAATCGACCTTCCCAGATATTCCCTGTCAAGGTAATCTCTGGTATGATTTAAGAAGAACACATAATTTTTCCAAAAACTTTTTAATTAAATTAACTTATTTTGTAAACTGCTCTGATTTTACTTAAAACCCAAAAATGACAAATACACACTTGTTTTTTTATTCCTCCTGCTTAAGTTGAAGTTTCCTGAAGTACCATGACTTTTTTTTTTTTGGTTGTGCTTGTATATATAAATTGCTGAGTTGCCGCTCTTTGTTTTTCTGTATCTTCTTTGTTTTTCTTTAATAAATCTTGTTTAAGTCTTTATTTCAATTACGAATAAAAACAAAACAGGAAACAAAACGAAAAAAGTAAAGAGTAACAAGAAATGAAAAACTGTACTCTTCCTGTAATTTTAACACATAAACTATATTTTTTTTTAACTTGTTTTTTATGCTTAAAAAATATCTAAAAAAAAAATACTTCAGAAGAAAAGAATTATTTTCTTTTAACAAAAACACTGTGTAATAATTGAGAAAAACATTGCCGCCCACCATGTCTGGCTGCAAACAACGAACACAAGTTAACAAAAAGCCAAAAGACGCCTTTTAGCCGGTTGAAGTTAAAGCATAAAAAATCAGCTTACTTATGCCATAATAACCCAGCAAGCAGTTTAAGTTGGGTTATACAAAAATATCACAATAAATGTTTTTAAAATAACTTGTGTGCACTACAAATTTAAAATATTTAAAATACAGTCAAACTTCTACTCACAGCCACCACCTATAGGGAATTAATTAATTTTCTAAATACCTTTGTTTCCGGAGTGCTGTTAGAATAATTTGCTCTCTGCTAAATGGACACTTCAAGGCCGGAGACGTATATTTTTTATTTTATTTTTTTCTGAGAAACATCTAGCATATGGACAACAATTTTATATATGGAAGGAAAAAAGGCCTGTAGCCTGTGATAGCCGATGTCCATCTACGGAAGCTCTCATTGCATTGAAATAAACTAAACTTAATTTTACAGATGTTGTGTGCGTTGCTTGGCGAGGTGGTTGGAGTGTTTGTCCAAAAGCCCCGAGGTCGTAGGTTTGATTGCTGCCAAAGGCTCGGGCTGCAAGCAAATAGCTTCGCAGCGTTGTGTTTATTAAAAAAAGAGGGGATCTGGCTAAAGCCGTTGGAGGGAAAATGAGTCATGAAACGAAATAAATTTTTCTATTGGCAAAGTGTAATACTAACGAATATCTTTTCATTTGAAGGAAAGAAAGCAAAATATTGGTTCCCCCGTTCCCATGCTGTATTATAGCTAGAATAGTGCAAAACATTTGTTTGCCCTCTTCAAAGAGTTTATTTTTCTCTCATAGTCTTGATTATTTGATCTCATATTTATTCAGCATATATTAGTGTTAACACTGATATCTATTTGTTTGCTGGGTTATCACTGACCTGTGCTTATCTATTGACATTTGCATTGTTTTTGGGTTATTCAAGTGTAAGCAGCTTGAAAAAATCCTCATGCATAAAATAGTGCACTTCCGTTTTAAAATTATGCTTACAATACCTTCGTTTCTTCTTACAGTTTTTACTTTCCTTTAAAAAATGTATCCTTTATGTATTTGACTGCTAAAGAAATAAGCTGTTTTTTCGCAGTCATTTGTTTTGTTGAAGTAGAGACAAGTTTTTGTCCAGCTTAAGTAACCACTCTTGAAAAAACATGTTGATACAAAAACAGAAAACATAAAATAAACAACATATCTACAAATTTTTGGCAAGTTGTGGGATGAAAAAGGACTTGAATGTGACCGCTAGTAACAGGGACTTGATGCAAGTTTACTTTTACAGTTCCACAATGAGTTCGAGTTAAGCTATTGAATGAATTTAGCATGAACTTTGGGGACGACTGCGGGCATACGACTAGATGGTATGAAATATCTATGGAAATTGACAACTACGAGTATTCTCAATTTTCTTTCGTTCACATTTTTTTTTTGCATTATATACTCCCGTGTAATAGAGAAACCTTATGTCCTGTCTCATGTTTTTAAACATTAAAGTTCGCAGGCATTTTGTCAGACAAAAGCCTTTATTCGTTATCTATTTGTAAGCACAGACGTTGTAGATCAGGCACTTAATACTAATTATTTTGAAGTTAAAGGCCTGTTTCACTATCTCAAACGTTAACGTTCGCAAATATCTAAGCCGGCAAATAAACATATATGTGATCAAAAAATTAAATTTTTGCTACTATGGCGAGTTGGAAGTAAAATACTTTTTAAAAGTGGACAGTCGGCGCAAACTGAGGCTTTTGTGGCGAAAAAAAAAATTTGCGAACGTCATCATTCGACAACGTGAAACTGTCTCTTTCAGATTTTAAGAGCGATTTAATATCCTCTACTATCAAAATTAAATTTTATCTGCCAAGGGGATAAATAATATATGTAGGTGGTCCATAATGCACGAGGTTACTTGCCATCCGTTAAGTCACGTCGTTTTCCCAACTTAATTTCACATTTCGCCAATTTAGTGTCTAACATTTTCAACCATGAAAAGGTACACAGTTGTGTAGTGCGTTAAGATTGTTGAAGCATTTTACGTAAATGGACATTCAATCATTGCAATGTACTTCCTGTACTTCGCGATTTTTTAACCAGCAGCGATTATTTATGCCAAATATTTCCATAATATATAGGATTGCGCCCAGTATTCACCAAATTGAGTCTGCACAAAATATGGAAACATTTGCGTTTGTTCATCTAGTTCGACCTCCGGAAAATGTTGCTGTTGTTTGCAATAGTTTGATAGAAGAGCAGATAACCTTAACTCTTCATTGTGCCCACCGCATAACACCGCGCGGACAATACTGATACGAATTTTAAATAGAGATTTAAATTTACACGCTTACAAGATTCAACTGGCTTAAGAGCTGAAGCCTAATGATCATTTCAAGCGTCGCGAATATGCCGATTGAATAATTAAACAGATATTACAGATTTGCATAGGCGCATGCCTCAAAGGCCTTATCTGAGGGTGCCACTATGCTTCATTTGGTAGAGTTCTCGTCCAACAGTCTTGATGTCGCAGGTTCGCAGTTTTTGTGTTTGTGAAAAAAAAAGAAAAAAACACCACCGAGGGTGAATTTTATGCACGATTTAGCAGCGCTCCCGTATGGCTTGCAAGGCTCACACAGATTGCAACTTCTGTTATATGCTTGTAACCATATGAACAAACCTCTTGCTGAAGAGCTCGAATCTTCTTATCCGTCCTGTATACAATTTCCCAGGAAGTTGTTGGAAAACAAAACTTCAAAAATTAGTAGGCCGAAGACCGTTAAGAGTATCAGCCTTTAACTAACTCAGCCGTCTAACTCTCACTACTGGTTTCTTACATTACAACTAAGTTATCAGTTGCAAGACAGCAGAACCTTTGAAGTCATTAGCCCCTAAAAACCGGTACGCACCATAATTATCAAGGAAAGCCCTTAACTAACTCAGCCGTCTAACTCTCACTACTGGTTTCTTACATTACAACTAAGTTATCAGTTGCAAGACAGCAGAACCTCTGAAGTCATTAGCCCCTAAAAACCGGCACGCACCATAATTATCAGGGAAAGCTAATTCTCTTTACTATAATTATGGGTTTAAACCATAACCAGAACGTTTCAGTCAATATGTAGCCTGGTTCTACCAATTCACCATTGGTGAGGGTTTCGCTTTATCTGCAAGGTAGAACTTTCAGCTGGCAGCCTGTTAAACCTAATCTAACCTAGAACTTTCAGTGCGCTTTGCTGATCGCTGTAATGCCAGTTATCCATTGATGAGGGTTTTGGAAATCTAACATAACATACGGCATGCGGCTTCCTAGGGTTTCGTAAGTCCGACATAACATAAGTCATGTGGCTTTCTTCAGTTTTATCTGCAAGGTAGAACTTTCAGCTGGCAGCCTGTCAAACCTAATCTAACCTAGAACTTTCAGAACTTTATCTGTAAGGTAGAACTTCCGAAGCACTTTGCCGATCCCCGTTCTACCAACTAATTATTGTAGAGGACTGTACATCTTAGAAAGTGAAAAGAAAAAAATAATTGAATACACCAAAGCTGGGGGACAACTAGCTGTTTCGCAGTCGCTACACTGTTCATCAGCACCCAGCTTTAGTGTATTCAATTATTTTTTCCTGTCTTCTTTGATCAAGAGTTATTGATCGCGGCAATTATTGTTATAAATAAAAATAAAAATATTTCTGGGCTTAAGCGAGGATTGAACTTGAGCCAGACGTATAATACTATCATATAATATTAGAAATATTAAAATAAGTTCGACTATTTATCATTAATACGTAAATATGTACGTTAAATTTAAATTTTGAAACCACTCTTCTCATATTCATAATTTTATTCCTTCAATGTTGGTCTCATTACCATTCTTATTTCTACAAAAATTATTCTTGAATTTTTAATTATTCCCCTCTTGAAGAGATCCTAAGCATGTCCAAAACATTCAATTCTCTCCATACCGCAAAATACGGTTTTATTAATGTTATTTAATATTTTGCCCGTTCTCTTACTTTCAATGTGAAAATGAAAATGGCGAGTTTGTTTTAACAGATGATTTTTTTCAAGAGTTCTTTTTTACGTTTTCCATTTTGTTTCTTTAATTTGGCTCCTAAATGAAAGTGCTGGCTTTTGATAGCTGTTTGGCTTTTTTCAAATTTTTACAGTTGTAATCCCAGTGCAGAGATTCCATTCAAATTCTACAACTCTTAAGGGGTTAAGTTGTTGTTGGCATTTATTTTTGTTCTTGCTGTCTGTCGAGCACTTCCTTTACAAGCGGAATACAATGCTTTAAGCAATTTGGTTGCTACTTTTTTCCTCCAATTGTGTCTTTGAGCGTTTTTTAAGGCGAACTTTTTATTTTTAAAATGTTAAAGGCAAAAAGCAACAAAAAAAGAAAAAAATTAAAAGCACTGAATTTGTGAAAACAACTCTTTAGTAGAAGTTTTTTGAAAACTGCCAACAACGATTTCAAAAAGGTGAAATGAAATTTGAAAGGTGGAATCATACAAAAATAATCTTTCATTTGAAATATTTCCTGAGTTTCAAATAAAATATCTGCAGGCAAAATTAGCGCCTTCGAGCAGACATTTTTTTACGGCTTTCTTTCAGGTTTGTTTTTTAATCAACAGAATGTAACACTTATTTTTTTTTTAATAAAGCAAAAACAAATTTAAAATGTCTAGTGTAATATCTAGTGTAAAGGCTAGAACAAAAGTCAGCCAATAGTCAACCAGCATGCACCACAAACAAATAAAATTAACCTCCAGAAGCTGTTCGCTGTGGTTTTTTATTCTATTCTATTTGCGCTCTAAACGATATTGTTGCATTTAGAGGTTTTCATTCGTTTCGCTTTTTAATTTGGCAAAATAATAAAATGTTTTGCAAGTAAGACACTATATAGACGAAATTTATAAATGTCCTTGAAAAAACATGAAACAATTAATGTTGGGGTCACACATGGTTTTGCCACAAAACAGATTTTTAGCACGCTTGTATTAGTTTTACTTTTTTGTTTGTTTCTATGTTTGCAACGCTCGAACTCCATGCCATATGTGTGATTTTTACATACGCAGGTATATAAAACTGCATGTTCAGTGTTGCTGCTTTAGTGCGAAAATTAGAGTTACCGTATTGCTTCCGGGGAAGCGGGGGGACTCGTGGAGTCTATTTTAGGAATTAAAAAAAGATTGGACCCACTTCGCTGACTGGTTTGGAACTGATTTTTCATATTAGGTGCGCATTTTTGCCGTATATGGACATTCGTTTTAGTACAAAAATTAAAGTTGCCGTATTGCTTCTGAGATAGTGGGGAGATATTGATGTTTGCTGAAGCCAACTTTGGGATTTCCCAAAAAAATTTGAAACCGCATCGCTAACCAAATCGGTACTGGTTGTTTTATATTCAGTCGGGAATTTTGGCTATTCCTAAAATCAATATTGGGAATTCAAAAAAAAACTCGATATGCGTTACACGCATAATTATCTGCTTATATTGGCAATTGTTTTAGTTTGATATCGAAGCGTGTTTTTAGTTTTTATTAACTATATTTATATAACACGATTATATTAGTTTCATTTGTATGTTTGTTTGTGTTTGCAAGACTCGAAACCCATGTCATATGAGTGATTTTAAGATATGTAGGTGTATAAAACTGTATATACAGTGTTGCTGCTTTAGTGCAAAAAAGTGGAGTTGCCGTATTGCTTCCGGGGAAGGGGGGTTCATATTTGTTGCGCGTTTTGGCCGTGATACGTGCATCTCAACTATTAATGGTCATTTGATTTAGTGCGAATGTTGAAGTTGCCATGTTGTTTGTACAAGTGGGGAATTTTGGGTATTCCTAAAGCCAAACGATACGCGTTATACGGATATAAGTATATATCGTTATATGGATAATTTAAGAGAAGGCTTAAGCAATATTGAATGAAAAATTTTTAGTTTGATACCGAAACGTGTTCTTAGGTTTTTAGCCCGTATTTATTTTTTATTTTTAATTTGACGTTTTTTTTTTTTTTTTTTTTTTTTTTTTTTTTTTTTTTTTTTTGATAAAGAAAGAGAGAGAGAGAGCGAAACAGGCCAGTGGCGAATACTGCCTGCCACATTACATCATGTGTGCAACATTTAGTGTTCAATCAATGCTAACTTATAAAGTGTGTGAACCTAAAATATGGAGTTCGCAAATATCAATTTTGTTTGCCTTTTGTATCACATACAAGTATACGAATGTATTTTTATGTGTAAATCAAACGTTCTCCGGCTTTTGTCAAATTACGTGGCAAAAATTTTAATTAACACAATTAGTGCTAAAAGTAAGAATTCCTAGAAAAAAATTATAAAACAGGACTTAGTGAGAGAAAGATATAAGATTTGATGAAAAAAAAATGCAATAAACGCAAAATAGAACAAATTAATTTAATGGAATATTTCCGAAAAACTGTGTTTGAAGTGCGCAATACGTCTTCCAACTACGTAAGCGAGTTTGTAATCGAGCTGCCAACTGTCCACTTACAAAGTATGCGAGATTGTTTTCGGTCTGCTTAGTGATAATTTACAGTATCTGCTTGTTGAGCTTTTGTTGGATAAATATAGCTGGTAACTAGTTTACATCAGCATCTGTCATATGGCCAAATCTGATGATAGACCAATTCCCGATTCACCAGTGCCCCCGTGTGGCTTGCTAGGTTCATACATGCTGCAACTTTTCGCTACAAGTTTGCAGCCCTATAGCTCTTTGCTTAAGAGTTTGGGCCCTCGAATCCCTCCTGTATGCAATTTCTCAACAGTCAATAAAATATAAGGCCTAATAAGTTAGTACCTCGAAGACAATTAAGAGCATCAGCCCTTAACCAAATCACCCGCCCAAACAACACTCCCAGTGCTTCACAGTACAGGTATCTGTTGCAAGATATTAGCATGTCAGGGAGTTATTAGCTCTCGAGACCGGTGGTAGGCACTTCAACCATGATCAACCATGACTTTCGGGGGCTAATAACACCTCAAAATGCCGTTGTCTTGCAACAGAAACTTGTAATGTAAGGTGTTTGAAATTGGGCACTGAAAGAAATATCCCCACCATCAACTCTGATGGCTGAAAACTTTGTTGATGTGCGGTTTAATCGATATTTTTCAGCCAGACAGATCTCCAGCCAATATCTACCCCTGAAAAAACGCCCCAGGAAAAAACCCAATCAAGTTTTAAATTAGAAAGTTTATTAAGAAAAACTTTTAGCTCGAGATGCTCACTCTGTCACTATCGTAAAGCAAGTGAAGTAATCACCATTTCAAGTAAGTATTAAGGTAATTCTTCAAATATTTCAAGTTTCAATAACACTGATAATAGAAATATCGAAAATCTAATATAATCAAAAAATAATTCAAGAAAAATACAAAAATAAATATTTAAATAGCTATATGCTAATTTGAACATAAAGAAGCAAAAGTAATGGTTAGACTGATGAATTGATTAAGGGATAATGCTCTTAATGGACTTCGGTCTAACAGCTCATGAAGCATTGTTTGCCACTGACAGCTAAGAAATAGCTCACAGGAGGGATTAGAGGGCGTGAACTCTTAAGCAACGAGTTTGTCTATACTCGTAGGGCTACAAACTTATGGCAAAAAGTTACCAAGTGTCACGCCAAGCCACACGCGGGTAATGGTCAATCGTGAATAATTCACCCCGCGCGGTGTAGGTGCATCATCAAATAAGGCCGACAAGGCAAGAGCCGATGTAAATCAATTTCACAATCTGGTAGCACATTGCAGACATTCATAAGAAAATATATTTTTGTTTAAATTAAAAAAAAAAAAAAAAAAAAAAATATGAAAGTAGTGAAAGTTAAACATTCTTAACAACTTTCATGATTATAATCGCGACCCGCAATGTCAAAAATTAAGTTGTCGGGATAACCGATCCGGCATTTGCTGTACAAATCTTGGTACTATTATGATTTGAATTTGTATAACTACAAAAATAGTACCCTTTGCAAACAAATTTATACGGCTAATACTCTTCATGTTTAAATCTGATTTAAAATTTAATAACAAATTAAAATAATCTCTCACAGAATTCAAATAACATTTTACAGTTATTTTCTGAAATTTTATTACTCACTTGTAATTAAAAGTAGTCGCAGTATATTCATTCACTCATACTTGTTTTCTGACTCAACTTGTTAAGCTGTAAGTATTTTTACAACTCGTTTTTCTTTTTTTGCAAATCTGTTTCACAATATTTTCTTCCTAATTTTTTCCCACTTTCACACCAGATAACGTAAATGGAAAATGACATAGTAATTAAGGGTCAAAGTTAAAAGCGGACATGTTGTGTGTGAGGTGCAGTTGTTTGGTTGCATTGCTGGTTGCTGTGTTGTGTTTAAACAAGTCGAATGAATGTAACTGCCACAACAGCTGTAATAAAAATATCTCGTTGGCACAAAAAAAAAAAAAATGGAGAATAAAGCAGAATTCAGTTTTATTCTATGCAGATGGCAAATATTTATTTTGATTTAAATAGAAATTTTTGTGAAAAAAAAAATGAATTTTAGTTTTGTTTTCACTACTGTTCCTCTGAGCGGAGTGGTTAGAATTTATTCGTATGACAGAAAGTCAATTAAGAAATTTCAAAAAAAATAAAATAAAGACAAAATAAAGCAAGTGGCAGTACAAAGAACAAAATCATCATAGCTAAAGGTACAAAAGCAATGCTTATCTCTTCTTGCCAATGCATCATTGCACGCTTGGAAAAACTTCATATGCAATATATTTGGTGACATTATTTTGTTCAATTCTGATTATATATCGTGGCTCTTGCTTATTACCTTGTGTGCTTTTTATTGATTGATGACCCAAATTTTTAGTTTAAGAACTGCAAGTAATGACTTATTGTAAACATATATATTTACAATAATTAAGCTCAATTCAGCTAACTAAGTTGATTGGATGTCATTTCTTGTTAAAGTTTAATGCTATAGCTGAACAACTGTTTACAATTTAGCTAGCTGAATACATCTCTATTGGCAGCTATATAATATTAATAAATTGTAAAGTATTCCAAGTATTTTACTGATAACATATATTTAAAATAATTAAGGTTTATTCAGCTAAATAAATTACGAAGATATCATTTCTTATTAAAGTCTAAAGCTGTTGCTGAACAATTTTTTTGCAATTCAGCTGGCTGAATAAATCTCAATGGGCGAGTTTTAACTAGATATATTAAAATAGAGTATGCCACAATGTAACTTTCATTTATTTTTCATAAAAGATATCAGTTCTTGCTAAAATTTAAATCTATAGCTGAACATTTTTTTACAATTCAGCTAGCTGAATAAGTCCGAGTTGGCGTTTTTTAATTTGATATATTATTTAATTGTAAAGCATTCTGCAATATGACGTATATTTATTTTTATTAAACTCATATAAGAGCATCTTTACAATATTTAAGCTCAACTTAGCTAACTAATTTTGCAATTCAGCTGGCTGGATAAATTTCAATTATCGTTTTATTCTTAAATATAATAAGGTGAAGAATTCCACAATTTCATTTATATTTATTTTTATTAAGTACATATATATTTACCATACGTAAGCTCAATTCAGCTAACTAGATTAAGAAGATATCAATTATTGTTTAAATTAAACTGTAGCTGTAAAAACTCTACAATATAGCTGGCTGAATACATCTCAATTGACATTCTAGATATATTAATTAATTGTAATCTTTTGAGCAGGGCCTCGAATTGAGATTGATGGATTGTGTTGAAAACTTTCTTGAGCGGCAGTAATGTTTTCACCTAATCTTATGGTACTTGTCTATGCTTGGCCCTATCACCTACATCCGGTCTATGCTTGGCCCTATCACCTACATAACGTTTTTCTTCGATATCATTTTGTTGGCACGTTGTTTCTCCCAAAAATTTCACATAACTTTCCTATCGTCACATTAATCGAAGATTGACTTTGATAAAAACGTTTAACGATTAAAACTCGTTAATTTATCGAATATTTTTCCATAATAAATTTATCACATAACTATTTCATAACTGCCAAATATGAATTGTCAGGACTAATTTTTACCAAAATGATAGCTAAACAAAGTAGTATACCTTCCCGTTGGACACCTTGTACTTTAATTTTTCTATTTGTTTTAATTTTTTTTCTTATCTTATGCAAATAATTTTTATGCCACAAATCTGAGTAACATCGATTGCATCGACTGTGGTGTACGAGTATGCTGCTTTCCCTTTTTGCAATAACTAATCTTTTTCTTTTTCTTTGAAAAAAGTAAAAATAAAAAACATTTATTTAAATCAATCTAAGTTAAACATATATGGCTTAAGAATGGTAAGAAAGTTTGAAACTATAGACAGTTTGGTTAGGAGTTTTACTGGAGGAAGGAATAAAAGTTGTGACATGCATTTAAGTTTGATAAACGTTTAGCAAAGGAAACAATTTTTTAAAATATGCACATGCAAAGATTTAAACACATCAGGATGTATTTGAAATGTATGTTGAATAGTAATAAATATTTTATTTTTTTCTAATTATCATAAAGTTTCTTTAAATGTAAGCTTATTCATTGACATGACAATATTCTAAGGGAAATACACTGTTGTTGAATTAATTGGTTTGTGCGGATTAAAAGGCTGCACAGAATGTTCTAAAGAACAAATCTCTCTACTTCGAAGCACTATTTTTTGGAATAATCTTTAAAACAAAAAGAACAAACAACAGAACAAACATTTCATAGTTTTAGCATTTAAAAATTTTTTAACACTTTTTCGCACTATTTTGAATTAGAACATTTTAGCACTGAAGTGTTTGTTTTGAAATGTGAAAGAAAAGGATGGATTGTACTTGAAAATATTACGATGTCTTGTAAGACATTTTTCTTGTGCTTAAGCAGCCCTCTAATACATACACAATGCGTCGTTTGCCAAGTTATGCCACATGAATTAGTCTCGTGTGTAATGAAAAGAGCAAAATATTATTTTCGCGTGTTCTAGCACAATGACACTATGATTGCTGTCGATGGCTTTAACATGATTATAGTTTCATGGAACTTTTCATCAGGGGTCGAATCACCGCATACGATATCGAATTAGCTAGCGTATCGAATAACATTACGATACATCTAGGTTATGGCAAACGATGCATATTGGATCGTAATTTAAACAAAATGTAATACATTGAACCCCATATATTTTCTAAAAGTAATAAAAAATATGTTTTCTAAAAATTTTTTCAATTTTTTATATTATTGCAATACAGTTTAGTCGATATCGAATGCGGTGATTTGGTCCCAGATAAAGTTTACTTCATGCTTTTAATTTTTACTAAAAATTTGTGATTACCAAAATTACTTTTAAGTAGAAACTTGGGTTGTTAGATTTAGTCGCCAGTTGCCATCTTTAATACTTTTTCAGCAACTGGCAACGCGACTAAAATTCGGTTGCTATCGATAATCGAGCAATTAGCGTCATACGCTATCAGTTTACTTCATGCTTTTAATTTTTGACTAAAAATTTGTGGTTACCATAATTACTTTAAAGTAGAAACTTGGGTTGCTAGATTTAGTCGCCTGTTGCTTTAGTATTTTTTTTAGCAACTGGCAACGCGACTCATATTCGGCTCATAATCGAGCAATTAGTGTCATACGCTATCATATTATTATACTATTACGAATTTGATTCTCCTCTAATCCACAGTACGAAGTCGTTGCTCTACTTATTATAAATGTGCACTAGAGCGGTTCGGAAAAAATTGTGTCAGTTAGCCCCTAAGATTAATTCGAAAATTATTATTATTTTGTTATTATTTTTTTCACGCTTACAAACGCCGCCCTTTTGGTATATTGTGCACTGTGTAGCCATTTTTCGTGCGATCATAATATTTTATATATCGGTGTTCGCGGCTCTGTAAGGGCAATCAAGAAAATTGTTAACTCATTGTCAAATTTTATAAATTCAAGTAAAATTAGTAGAACTAAAAAAAAATTACTTGCAACCCTAAACCTCTATTCACGTATTTTTTAGAAATTTGTATTCTAAAAAAAAAAAACGATATTAAATTCAATATACATTAATGAGCGAATTTGATTTTTAATATGTATTATAGACTGGAAGTTAACAATTCCTCTTATTCAGCAAGCTGTACTTTAAACAAACATTAACATTTTTTTAAACCCTTCAAAAAAAAGTTTTTTTTTCCATAATTCTGATAAATAACCTTTTTATATTTCTGTATAAATTTTCAAATATACTTAAATACTTAAATGAATTAAAATTATAAATTGCTGCACTTATTTGTTGTAATAATCTCTATTGCCAATGTGCATTTACAAAAACTGCATTATTATTTGACACTCCCTTCATTTTAGAACTTTTCATTAAGTTTTGTATTTGCGAATGAAAAAAAAAACAGCAACAACAACAAAAATATCAATAACAAACAGCTGCAGCTGCTACCGAACTTGTTACTTGTTCATATGAAGAGACATTAAAATTCTCGTTTTACTCATTCAAATCATTAAATTTTGTAATGCAGCTAAATCTGTGTAACTATATATATGTAATATAACCCAGTGAACATTTATTCAAAGCTATGCTAATAAGTATATTATGTTATACAGGGTGTCCTAGAACTCAAAGTCAAGCCAAAACAGGGTGACAAGATTGACTGTAACCATCATGAGAAAAAACAGAAATAATTAAAAAAAAAAACAAATAAAAGTGTAGTATATTCAGCTTGGCGGAATCTCAAATACCCTTCACAATAGTCACGTAAATATATACTGCCTTATTTATAAAAAAAATTTTCATGTTTATTAAGCTGTTATTGCACTTATTTCTATAGAAAATTTGTGTAATAAGAGCTTAATAAAATTGAAAAAATTTTTATAAATAAGTCCGATACTATATAACAAATTTGAACTACATATCGCTCCTTTATTGCAACATAGTCATATCTCAAAAAAATTGCTTTTCGGGTTTACAAGGCAGAATTGTTAACAGTATTCAAATTACTTCTAAACTGTTTCCTTTTGAAAACATTGTCTAAAAAAATTTTCTAAGACTTGTATGGAAACAAAAAATATGTTTTTCTCGAAACAAGCTTGTTTTAGATATGACTTTATTGCAATAAAAGAGCAATTTGCTCGGATATATATGGACCGAAATTGGAGATAATTTATTTTGCTTTTTAATCGCCATGCTAAAAAGGCAATCTTTTATAGAAATGTTCATGGAAAATCGGTTTAGGCTATATCTCGAGCGTATATGGACCGATAGCGAAAATATCCATTTTATGTATTTTAGTAACCTCCTTTTATAATCACAACTGTTTTTAAGCAAAAAAAAAAATGTTTCATGGAAAAATCGTTTTAGACTATATCTCGGGTATATATGGACCGATATCGGAAACTATCATTTTCTGTATTTGGTAACCTCCTTATATTACCAGAAAAAGTTGGTTTAAGTACATTTTCATGCAAAAATCGGTTTAGACCACATCTCGGGTATATATGGACCGATATCGGCAATTTTTATTTCGTGTATGTGGTAACCTCCATATATTACCAGAAGTTCTTTTAAGCAAGAAAAGCTGTTTAAGTTCGCTCACGCGACATTTCCACGAAAAAATTGTTTTAGACTATATCTCGGGTATATATAGACCGATATCGGAATTTTTAATTTTCTGTATTTAAGTAACCTCCTAATATAACCTGAACTATTTTTAGCAAAATAAATTTTTTCATGGAAAAAACAGCTTCAATTTTAACAAATTAAGCATAGCAATTACAAGGCAAAAAAAAAATTTTTCCCCGATATCGGAGATATATATATAGATATAGCCTAAACCGATTTTTTAATCAAAATGTCGCGTAAACGAACTTAAACAACTAATTTTGCTTAAAAGTAGTTCTGGTAATAGAAGAAGGCTACTAAATAAAATACAGAAAATTTTAATTTTCGATATCGTTCCATATATATACACGAGATATAGCTTAAATCGATTTTTAGATGAAAGTTTTTTTCTTAAAAGCAGTTCTTGTTATAAGAGAAAGTTACTAAAAGGCAAAAAATGCAAATTTCCGATATCGGTCCATATATACCCAATATGTAGGCCGATATCGAAAATTTTAACTTTCTGTATTTATATTACCAGAACAACTGTTAAGCAAAAAAATTAAATGCTTTTATGAAAAAATCTGTTTAGAGTATACAGAAAGGGGAATTGCTTCCGCTGGTAATTATGGTCCATCCGACATGCTGTTGCCTTGCAACAGATATCTGTACTGTAAGACGGGTGAGTTGTTTACTGGGTGACGCTCTTAATGGGCTTCGACCTGCCAACTAATTAAGCTTTGTCTTCCATGGACTGTCTGATATATTGCATATAGGAGGGACTAGAAGACCAGAACTCTTCAGCAAGGGGTGTGTTCATGTGACTGCAAACTTATGGCAAAAGCTGCGATCTGTGTGAGCCGTGCAAGCCACATGGGGGCGATGGTGAATCGAATCAGCAGATAAGGCCGACCAGACAAGTGCTGATGTAAATCAATTTCCACAATCTGTCTTATGACGCTAGAAAGTTCAAATCAGACATACACGAACATTATTCCCGCCTTCCTCATCCTCACAACCTGTTTTCTTAGTTCCACTACAATGCATTACATATGTATATAGGGGCCACCACTTTAGTGCTGGTTTAAGATAAATAAAACTTACTAGATAAATAAAACTTACTACGTTTGGTTTAAATGACCCTGCCGACTTTCTCTGTTACATCGGATATGTCTGGTGGCTTGTGCTCACAAAATATTTTTTAATTATAATATAATTCTACATATTTTATTCCATATTTAATAAAAAATTTTATTGAAAAAAATATTTTTTGTTGAATAATATCACATTAAACTTTTTGTTGTTGTTATTTGTGACGTTTACACACAAATATCACGTTTTATGAATATTTTTTTATTATTACACGTACAACTTTGAACGACTGTGCGGGCACAACACATACATTCACATGCACATGTGTGACAAGCACTCAAACATCTACTCGCTAGCAGCCCAGCAGGCTTAAAGTGCAATTAAGATATCAGACTAAAGTTTCTAAGTTTTTTCTAAAAACAAAAAAGTTATAAATTTTTTATAAGCACGTTTAACATGTGTTAATTTGTTTCATTAGAAAAATCGCGTTGTTATATATGTCTATGGTGATTTGCTATAACAGCTTAAGTCGAGTTAAGACCAAAAAAGGCTTTTAAGGGAAATATCATTGAAAAATTACAATTAAGAGAAGAGAAAATAAATGCGAAAAAATATAAAACATTTTTGATAAGAAAAAAATCAAACTATACATAATTTTGAATTTTAAAAAGTCGACTTAAAACCTTTGTTACACTTTCCTACACGATTGTGCGATCTACCAAATAAATACCAAATAAAACATGTGTGCTAAAAAACTACTAAAAAATGCAACTGTGTGGCAGAGTTTTTGACAAATCGTGCAATTTGAATTTTTTTTTTTAATTTTCATAACATGATGATTTTTGTGCGATCAGTGTGATATATAATGTACAAAATATGAAAATGTTGTTGGCGCCACGAGAAGTAAATTGAAATAAAATAAAATTATTGTGGTAATAATAGTTTTTAATTACTTTACTAAGTATATAAATTATTGCAATGCCTATAACGACATTTTGAAGCGATTTTGTAAATTCGGCCAGACGTTTGAAGCACCTTCCTGTGAGTGAATCGTACGACCGTGTAGGACAGTGTATCAGGGCTTTAAACTGTTATGCACAAACCACCACTAATGTACGTACAAGTTGTAAGATTGACTATTGACTTCAGAACTGCAGGTTTGAAATATAGAATGCACACACAGTCAAACACATGAATGTATCGGCGTAATGCGATCAACAACATTTGCCACCAAAAACCAAAAAAATAGGAAAACAAAAACCATTCAATATATTTTTTGTGGGAAAATTATGCAACAAATAATAATATCTGGTGTAAATAAATGTGACGGAAGTATTATTTATACTACATTGATAATGAAAAATGCGAGAATTAAGCAAATTTTTAAACAAAAAATCAGTAATTAAAAAGATTATCAATTAGCACTTCTGCTTAAATGCAATTTGGTTTCATATTTCAAAGAAATATCTCAATTTTTTCCGTGTTCAGTAACCGTGGGCAAGTCCAATCGGTGGCAGAGGCAATCAATTAAATATTTCGCTTTAAAGCTAAAAATTGCAAGCTGCAATAGCAGAAGAGCCAAGCAAATAAAAATTCAACAACATTAAGACGTATTCGTAGTTTATAAACTTGTTAGTACAGAGTGTTTTTTTATTTTAGAGTTACACAAGTTGAAAAACAAAAACCTATATTTTTAATACCAATGAAATGGACTTAACTGCACAAAGAAAAAAATAAAGACTGTTAAAATATTTTAAATTGACATGCATTTTTTTGTGTTTATGGGACACGAACGAGTGGCATGTCTAGAAAATATTTGTGCTGTTCATAGAACACAGACGAGTAACTCGTCAAGAAGATTCATATGAAAGTTGCTCAACTTTTTGAGTGATTTCCATACAAATTATTTAGACAAGTCGCCCGTCTGCGTTCTATGAACAGCATAATTATTAAAAATACTCCATATTTTGATTGTATTTCACAAAAATGTTCTACCTGTACCACTTCGCATAAACGTGGCACTACGAAAGATAACCTTTTAGCATTATAATTTAAATATGACTGCTTCCACGGCTGAGCCGGCCACAGCTGCCTCGGACATAGTCTAATCTGTGGTGCAGTTTTCGATGATTTTTTTCCAATATTTGTGGCCATATATCAGCAATATCGCTGCAAAAATGTTATCCTCCAAGTGTTCAAACGTTTCATCCTTAGACTATCAACATTATATATCCTCACAGAAATAAGTTTGGCGGCATTAAATCGCATGATTTTGGATTCTAATTCTGGAGTCCGAAACGTGAAACAATTCATTTATCAAACGATTCCTTCAATAAATCAATTGTGGCACGAACTGTGTGACATGTTGGGCTACATTGCACATCGTGCAAACAAAAAATTATAGTAAAAATAATATCAACAAAATGTCTGAAAAAATAATTTGTATGCATATACAAAAATGGCAAAAAATATAACCTTGGATATCGTATTTTGTTGTAGTTTAAAAAAATTTTTGTTTTCGATCAATAATTATTTTTAATTTTTACTAAACTTTTGTTTGAACCCACGAATTCCTTTAAAGGTCCGCATTTAAACAATTTATTAATTAATTCAACGAATTTCTTTATTGCACACGAAAAAATTTTTTTTCTGTGTGGTTGTTTAATTGATGCACGAAAAAGTCAACAATCGTGTCTCTGTAGCGGTTATCATGAACTTCAACGTTCTGATCATGATCGTTTTTAAAGAAGTACGAAGCAACGATACCACCAGCACAACAAACAGGCAGGTTTTCTGTATTTAACGGAATCTCAGCATACACTTGTGAATTATAGTCACTCCAAATACAGCGATTTGGTTTATTGGCGTATCTATTCTAGCAAAAAGTGATCAAAATTGCTAAACCAAACCAAAATTGCTAAACAAAACCAAAAAAGCCTTTGCAAACCAAACTAAACATAAATCACTTAACAGCTGACAAAATAGCCGCCAGCTAAAAACGAGTTGCAACTTTAATGTGAACATGCTGAGTATAATTGACATGATAATATTCTAAAGGCAATATTTTATTGTTGAGATATTTGGTTGGTATTAATCATATTATATTATTAGATTTGAAACGCCATTATTATGATTCACCAGAGTTACAAAAAATTTTTATTAATAACTATACTAAATTGTGGTTTAATATTGTTGTAGTTGTAAGTAATCACTGTATTAATTAAAGTTACAATATTATTATCATACGCAATCAAGTTAATTTTTCAAATAACCATTCTTATATCATATATAATCATTTTATTTTAACTGAGTAATAATATATAATCCAAATTTTAAAATTTCGTAAAATTCAATAAACGATCTCAACTTTATAATTGTAGTAATTATATTTTTGGTCAACTTATTTAATTATTTGTTTTTAGTATATAAATACTTAGCTCATCTCAACTTTATGTAATCATCAAAATCACATCCCAACTTAAACTTTTAGTTTCCATACACGTCAGGCATCATGTTAAATATCATTTGAATGAATTTTTGACACAACAGGTGTGTCTGATTACTTTCCGAGTAAGTTTAGTGCAAATGAGAGCACGCATATGTATGTTTCTCTCAAATACAGATAAAATTTACCTAAAGTACGGGACCGCAGAAAGCCAAATTTCTAATCCAAAAAGAAACATATGCTGTGTTTTGATGTGGCAATAAAAATTGTCATTTAGTTTTACGACAAAATAATATGATTTTTTACTCTTTTGGGGTTTTAAAGTCTTTTTCATATACTTTTTTATTTAATATTTATATAAAAACACTGAAATGATTTGTATATGAATTGATTCAAATGAAATTTGTTTCTTTGTTATTATTTTTTTGTCGAACAGCTGATTGCTTAACTACTTGCCCAAACTAACCCGAAGAAAATAAATGTATTGTTTCGTGGAAGAAGCATATTATTCTCTTAAAAGCGCTCTCATTTGAGTAATTTTAAAGTACGAAAACACTTTTCGTGCAAATTGGCTTCCCGCGGAATCCCAAAGCAGAGTAAAGAAACAGACCTAATATAAAGGATAGTATTGTTAACAAGTCTGCATTGTTTACTCTAAAAACTCAATTTCTGAGTCATGATTTTGTTGAAATAAAAATTTTTGTTATAAAATATTGAAACGAATTATGTAAATAATACATATCAAAAATATTTTTTTATATTTTTAGTACCTCCAAATATTGATGATTCCCTCACTTCAAGCGATGTTATAGTACGAGAGGGTGATAACGTTACTCTCAGATGTAAAGCGAAAGGCAGTCCCGAGCCATCAATACGATGGAAAAGAGATGATGGCATGAGAATTGTTGTCAATAAGTCGTTGGATGGTAAGAAAAATAAAGTGTTTAATAAAAAATCCTACCACACACAATACTATTCAACATTTTAGTGCCAGAAGTAGAAGGTGATACCTTGGAATTGGAGCGTATTTCACGCCTGCATATGGGCGCGTATTTGTGTATAGCAACAAATGGTGTGCCGCCAAGTGTTTCAAAACGCATCAAAGTCAGTGTAGATTGTAAGTAATATTCATATACTCGTACACTTGTTACATACTCGTTTGCAAAAAAAATATATTCATATATATTTAAAAGCAGCGCTCAAAACACAGATATGTTCGGCATATTAATTTCAGAGCACGTTTTATTTATTTAACTCTGTGTTTTAATTGTTTTCATTTCATTTATTTAGTTTCACCGATGGTCTCGATACCCCACCAATTGGTGGGCATTCCCATGTTCTTCAATGTTACCTTGGAATGTTTTATTGAAGCAAATCCTACCTCTCTTAATTATTGGACAAGAGAGAATGAGCAAATGATTACAGACTCGGCCAAATACAAGTGAGTAAGAAAACAAAAACAACAACAAAAAAATGCATATCAAATTCCTGCAGATAAACTGACGAATAAAAATTTTTTGTTTACATTACGAGTACTTGTATTTCCCATTGTGAAGTTGTTCCGGGTGTGGAAAAAATATTGGGAGAGAATATAAAAACGTGTATTGTTTTAAAAGAGCTTAATTGGTTTGATCTTCGTTTATACGTATTAGTTTTGTCAATTGACTCAGCGCAGAGCAGCGCAAACAAAATGAATTTAACCCTTAAGAATCATATTAGTAATTTGTTTGTTGGATTTAGTTCAAGAATATCTATATTTGTTAGAGATGAGAGTGATATACAAGCAAAAAACATATGTTTTCTTTCCCAGCGTCTGGCTTCTAAAATACCATGACACTGAATGTGGTCAAAATAAAAGAAATATAAAAAGTCAAAAACTTAAAAACAGCCAAAATAAAAATCGTCAAACCAAAAATCGCCAATATAAAAATCGCCAAATTTAAATTATAGTATATTGCAAAGCGTATTGAAAATAAAGTCATTTAGCTTTTCCTAGGTAGAACATAATAGTAAAGAAACGCTCAGGTAATTATACAAATTTGTAAGAAATGTAAGTAAAAAAAAAACCATCTTAAAGTGGAACTCTAATAAAAAACTTCTTTTGCATATTTCAAGCTTTGTTAAACAATAACTTTAATTTTAGAAATTTTTTTGAAAAATAATAAAATTGTTTTCGAGGAATTCAACTGTCGAACTCATTCGACATGAACGTATTTTATTGTATAGCATTAGTTTCTTAAGCAAATATATTGTTTCAAATCTATTATTTTATTTTTATTAAAAGACTTTCCCCTCTTGCGTGCAATATACGTAATTTTGGCGGCCACACTAGGTTGAGAAGAAGGAATACCGTTGCCACTATCAGCGCGTTAAATAAGTGATTTTGCCGATATAATTGGCGCAAAATAAAATTTTTGTCTAGCATTGACTGGACTTCAGTAAAAAGTACATTTTTACATTTAGTATTAAGAATTGAATACTTATTGTTTGTTCATTTTGAAGATTGAATACATAAAAAATGCTTTAATAAAAAAAGACTTTCAAAAGGATAAAAATATAACAAATATTTTGGAGCAAAATATGGTCGGTAAATTTTAATTGTCAAATATCGCTTTTGTAGAACTTAAAACCGAGCCATAAAAATACAAAACTAAATATGCTCAATATAAAAGAAACATAAAATATCACCAATCAAAAATCGTCAAAATAAAAAACGTCAAACCAAAAGTCGTCAAACCAAAAATTGTCAAACCAAAACTCGCCAAAGTAAAAATCTCCACAAATAAATTTTGTTATAATGCAAAGCCTATTGAGCATTCGCCATTTAACCAAGTTTTTTTGAATTTATGATACATAAAATAAAAAAAAATCGCAACATTTTTTTTTTTTAATTTAATAAAATAAAGAAAATATCGACATAGTATATATATATATATATATATATATATATATATATATATATATATATATATATATATATATATATATATATATATATATATATATATATATATATATATATATATATATATATATATATATATATATATATATATAATTATAATTATAAGAAATAAAAGTGAGAAAAGTCATCTTAAAAGAAAGTGGAATTCGATAGAAATACATTTTCATTTTGGTCACACAATAAATTTTTTTGGAAATCGTATGAATTGTTTGAAAAAAAAAACTTAATAAATTTTTTTATTAAAGAATTTAACTATATCTATTCATTTGCAAAATCATGTCTTTATGTAAATATATTGTTTTAAGTCTATTGATTTTAATTTTGCTAAACATCGGAAATATACGAAAATGTATGGTCGGCAAAGTTATATTGTGAAAAATCGCTTAAGAAATAATTAAAACCAAGAAATATGATCAAAACAAAAGAAACATAAAAAACCGCTAAATTAAAATCGACAAAATAAAAATCGTCAAACCAAGAATCGCAAACAAAAATCGCCAAAAATAAATTTTGTTATAATGAGAAACCGATTGAGTCTTTTTTTAGTTTTTGTTATCTAAATGCCAATATGTACACATATTTTCACACCTTTCTATTTGTTCCTTATTTGTTAGCCGGTGCCAATTGAGGTTTAACAAACAGTTTTATTAATATCATGTAACACCTTCTGTAGAGTATTTACTGTAGAATTAAGCCAAATGCTAATTAAATTTATTATCTTTGTTTTTTTTTCTGTGCCGCCAAGTAAAACAAAAATGCACAATTTTCGTAATCTATTGAGCAGTCTGAATTCAATATTTATACGAACAACAACTACAGAGAGAATTTCTTAATGAGCAAAACTTGTGAAATAATAGAAATAAACTTAAAATGTTTGCAAAGAACATCTTAAAACTGGTTTTGGCATTAGTTTCTATACCAGCAACAGTACTGGCGTTTGGGGAAGTGAATCTGTTGATAGAAAATATTATTACTACCTCTATAAATCATTCCGCTGATCCGTGTCAAGATTTTTATGCCTACGCCTGCGGCAATTATGCTGAACAACATCGCGGGAGCAGTTATAAGGAAATTACCGGTTACATGGATCAACAATTTAATATAAAAATTTTGAATTTAATGGACAGTGTTTATCAGCACGACTATCAAGTGAACGAACATTGTCAATCGTTTGTAGAAAAGACAAGAGTGTATTTGAAGGCCTGTCGTACAGCAGGCAAGAGAAACTTTACAAAGTATTTTGATGAAATCAAACCAGGCCCGCTGTTAGAATGGCCTCTTTTTCAGAAGTCCTATAGCTGGCTGTATGAAAGAACTTTTGATGTGTGGCAACTTTTGGGCAGACTTCAGTCATATGGCTTTAACGATGTATTGGTGAGCCAGGAAATTGTGGTAAATGGGGAAGGAAAATTTGTTATAATTTTGGAACCGCCTACAAGAGAGGACAGCAATGCTTTCCCGGACTCGGCCGTTTTACATATTTTACTTAAGAACTTGGGCATAAAAAGCCCCGAAGGAATAGTTTATCAACTAGAGACAACAAATCAGCGAATACTAGATGACTTGAAGAGTTATGAAGTAACAAGTAAATTGAGTTACGAAATTCCTTATAACACTTTGTTAAAGTGGTATCCAAACATAAGATTCGATGCTTTTTTCTGTGAGTTACTGGGCAAATACTTAACACCAGAAACTTTAATTACTTTAAAAAACCCTTCCTATTTCCAGTACTTAAACGATAGACTGGAGTACAGGTATGATAAGCAACAATTGGGCAATTATTTAATGATGAAATTTCTACTCTTTCTGGGCGACGATTCCGCCAGTCAGTTCAAGAGTATAGATTGTGTTAAGGACTTGAGAAATAAATTTGATTTGGCAGTGAACTTTCTGTTTTATCATCATATTTATGGTTTCGAAGCCAAAAACATCAACACTGATATAGACGAAATGTTCAGAAACATTTTGAGTACGATGAAGAAAACTTTTGAGCTTAACAGCTTGCACTTGGCAGATTACCAAATACAATTTTTATTGAAAAAGTTATCCTGCATACGCCTGAATATAGGAAACCTGCCGCAAGATGTTTCCTTTAACAAAATTGAGCAGTTTTATGAGAATGTTCCACCTTTGGATAAACATAATTATTACAAAAACCACTTGCTAATGCTTAAACACCGTTTTTCCAAGTCTCTGCATAACCGCCAGCAACAGACTTACTTCATAGTGCCTGACAACAAACTGGGCAGCTCATCGGGACCGTATTACGTGGCTAAACAAAACATGATTATTTTACCCTTCGGCAGCCTGGCTCAACCAATGTATGATTACCGCTACCACGATCTGTATAAATATTCCCTATTGGGTTTTATTTTGGCCCATGAGCTGACACATGCCTTTGATACGTATGGTCTTTATTTCGATGGCCAAGGCCTGGACGATTCTATCTGTTTGCCCTCAATATTGGAAAATGAAAACTTCCAGAGGTCTCTGAAATGCCTGCAGTCCCAGCTGCCAACCGATACAATTGAAGAGCGTATTGCCGACATTGTAGGCATACAAACAGCTTACAAAGTCTTCGTTTCGAAGATGAATTGCTTGCAGCCCAGCTCCCTCAATGCTAATTGGAATAAATTTTTCTATCTAAATACAGCACAATTCTTTTGTGGCAAAAAGAATATAAAATTCGTTGATCATGATACGGATGCTGAACGTTTAAATCAAATCGCTATGAACTCCTTAGGCTTTAAGCAGGCCTTTAAATGCCCGACGAATAGCAAATTGAATCCACTAAACAAATGTCGCTTATATTAAGTACTAAAATTATTTATTAACTAACACTATCGCATAAAAAGAAAAATATTAACAAACTTTTGCCAAAGGAATGCTATAGAAAGGAATACAATTCAACAGCTTTTTGCAAAAACAAACTACATGCTGCACTGCCAATAGATGAATGCAATATTTGTTCAAGACTCAGAAAAGAAATACTCTAACAAAATTAATCTAAGAAACGAAACGAATAAAACGATCTGGGGTATTCCCCAAAATAAGCAAATTTTTTAAAATCATAGAAAAACATTTACTGTCTTAAGCATTAGACACATTGAAGCCAGCGGACAACTGACTTCAATAGGTCAAATATAAAATACATGCATTTACTGTGCATGTATTTTATCAAGCGTCAAGCGTAATTTATCTGGCAAAAATCATCATGTACATACAGCATGTATGAGATCAACCCAAATAGCGCGGTGTTAACGCTTTGCAATTGGAAAGTCCAATTTTGACGGAGTGTAAGAGAGAAAGCTTTATAGTCTCTCAGTACTGTTGGCTTCAAAACAAATGTTTTTTTTTTTTTTTTTACTGGAACTAGGAAAATAAGTTATGACGAGGAGGAAAGAGGGAGTAGTGTTCGTGGAGTGTTCGTGGAGTGTTAACAATAACAAGACGAAAGACTAAAACAAACTCTATTGCAGCATTTAAAATGTTGGAATTACACAAATTAGTTAAAACTGATCAGTGCCCAGTGTATATACCTTCGACACTGCTCCGATTAGCAAAATTTAGTCCAACACCTTCCACACTACAAGGTAATGAAATTCATTAGAAAGCAAAGTAAGTGAACAACCCTGTTCCAGGTACAACTTTTACGCTAAATTACGTTGCGCTTTACGCCTTAACTTAGGCTGCACTGTTAATAGGAGAATCGTACTTGTATTTCCCATTGTGAAGTTGTTCCGGGTGTGGAAAAAATATTGGGAGAGAATATAAAAACGTGTATTGTTTTAAAAGAGCTTAATTGGTTTGATCTTCGTTTATACGTATTAGTTTTGTCAATTGACTCAGCGCAGAGCAGCGCAAACAAAATGAATTTAACCCTTAAGAATCATATTAGTAATTTGTTTGTTGGATTTAGTTCAAGAATATCTATATTTGTTAGAGATGAGAGTGATATACAAGCAAAAAACATATGTTTTCTTTCCCAGCGTCTGGCTTCTAAAATACCATGACACTGAATGTGGTCAAAATAAAAGAAATATAAAAAGTCAAAAACTTAAAAACAGCCAAAATAAAAATCGTCAAACCAAAAATCGCCAATATAAAAATCGCCAAATTTAAATTATAGTATATTGCAAAGCGTATTGAAAATAAAGTCATTTAGCTTTTCCTAGGTAGAACATAATAGTAAAGAAACGCTCAGGTAATTATACAAATTTGTAAGAAATGTAAGTAAAAAAAAAACCATCTTAAAGTGGAACTCTAATAAAAAACTTCTTTTGCATATTTCAAGCTTTGTTAAACAATAACTTTAATTTTAGAAATTTTTTTGAAAAATAATAAAATTGTTTTCGAGGAATTCAACTGTCGAACTCATTCGACATGAACGTATTTTATTGTATAGCATTAGTTTCTTAAGCAAATATATTGTTTCAAATCTATTATTTTATTTTTATTAAAAGACTTTCCCCTCTTGCGTGCAATATACGTAATTTTGGCGGCCACACTAGGTTGAGAAGAAGGAATACCGTTGCCACTATCAGCGCGTTAAATAAGTGATTTTGCCGATATAATTGGCGCAAAATAAAATTTTTGTCTAGCATTGACTGGACTTCAGTAAAAAGTACATTTTTACATTTAGTATTAAGAATTGAATACTTATTGTTTGTTCATTTTGAAGATTGAATACATAAAAAATGCTTTAATAAAAAAAGACTTTCAAAAGGATAAAAATATAACAAATATTTTGGAGCAAAATATGGTCGGTAAATTTTAATTGTCAAATATCGCTTTTGTAGAACTTAAAACCGAGCCATAAAAATACAAAACTAAATATGCTCAATATAAAAGAAACATAAAATATCACCAATCAAAAATCGTCAAAATAAAAAACGTCAAACCAAAAGTCGTCAAACCAAAAATTGTCAAACCAAAACTCGCCAAAGTAAAAATCTCCACAAATAAATTTTGTTATAATGCAAAGCCTATTGAGCATTCGCCATTTAACCAAGTTTTTTTGAATTTATGATACATAAAATAAAAAAAAATCGCAACATTTTTTTTTTTTAATTTAATAAAATAAAGAAAATATCGACATAGTATATATATATATATATATATATATATATATATATATATATATATATATATATATATATATATATATATATATATATATATATATATATATATATATATATATATATATATATATATATATATATATATATATATATATATATATATAATTATAATTATAAGAAATAAAAGTGAGAAAAGTCATCTTAAAAGAAAGTGGAATTCGATAGAAATACATTTTCATTTTGGTCACACAATAAATTTTTTTGGAAATCGTATGAATTGTTTGAAAAAAAAAACTTAATAAATTTTTTTATTAAAGAATTTAACTATATCTATTCATTTGCAAAATCATGTCTTTATGTAAATATATTGTTTTAAGTCTATTGATTTTAATTTTGCTAAACATCGGAAATATACGAAAATGTATGGTCGGCAAAGTTATATTGTGAAAAATCGCTTAAGAAATAATTAAAACCAAGAAATATGATCAAAACAAAAGAAACATAAAAAACCGCTAAATTAAAATCGACAAAATAAAAATCGTCAAACCAAGAATCGCAAACAAAAATCGCCAAAAATAAATTTTGTTATAATGAGAAACCGATTGAGTCTTTTTTTAGTTTTTGTTATCTAAATGCCAATATGTACACATATTTTCACACCTTTCTATTTGTTCCTTATTTGTTAGCCGGTGCCAATTGAGGTTTAACAAACAGTTTTATTAATATCATGTAACACCTTCTGTAGAGTATTTACTGTAGAATTAAGCCAAATGCTAATTAAATTTATTATCTTTGTTTTTTTTTCTGTGCCGCCAAGTAAAACAAAAATGCACAATTTTCGTAATCTATTGAGCAGTCTGAATTCAATATTTATACGAACAACAACTACAGAGAGAATTTCTTAATGAGCAAAACTTGTGAAATAATAGAAATAAACTTAAAATGTTTGCAAAGAACATCTTAAAACTGGTTTTGGCATTAGTTTCTATACCAGCAACAGTACTGGCGTTTGGGGAAGTGAATCTGTTGATAGAAAATATTATTACTACCTCTATAAATCATTCCGCTGATCCGTGTCAAGATTTTTATGCCTACGCCTGCGGCAATTATGCTGAACAACATCGCGGGAGCAGTTATAAGGAAATTACCGGTTACATGGATCAACAATTTAATATAAAAATTTTGAATTTAATGGACAGTGTTTATCAGCACGACTATCAAGTGAACGAACATTGTCAATCGTTTGTAGAAAAGACAAGAGTGTATTTGAAGGCCTGTCGTACAGCAGGCAAGAGAAACTTTACAAAGTATTTTGATGAAATCAAACCAGGCCCGCTGTTAGAATGGCCTCTTTTTCA
This sequence comes from Thecocarcelia acutangulata, assembly GCA_914767995.1. Lineage (NCBI taxonomy): Eukaryota > Metazoa > Arthropoda > Insecta > Diptera > Tachinidae > Thecocarcelia > Thecocarcelia acutangulata. Next base: position 18,849,103 of record OU612097.1, read on the forward strand.
GAAGTCCTATAGCTGGCTGTATGAAAGAACTTTTGATGTGTGGCAACTTTTGGGCAGACTTCAGTCATATGGCTTTAACGATGTATTGGTGAGCCAGGAAATTGTGGTAAATGGGGAAGGAAAATTTGTTATAATTTTGGAACCGCCTACAAGAGAGGACAGCAATGCTTTCCCGGACTCGGCCGTTTTACATATTTTACTTAAGAACTTGGGCATAAAAAGCCCCGAAGGAATAGTTTATCAACTAGAGACAACAAATCAGCGAATACTAGATGACTTGAAGAGTTATGAAGTAACAAGTAAATTGAGTTACGAAATTCCTTATAACACTTTGTTAAAGTGGTATCCAAACATAAGATTCGATGCTTTTTTCTGTGAGTTACTGGGCAAATACTTAACACCAGAAACTTTAATTACTTTAAAAAACCCTTCCTATTTCCAGTACTTAAACGATAGACTGGAGTACAGGTATGATAAGCAACAATTGGGCAATTATTTAATGATGAAATTTCTACTCTTTCTGGGCGACGATTCCGCCAGTCAGTTCAAGAGTATAGATTGTGTTAAGGACTTGAGAAATAAATTTGATTTGGCAGTGAACTTTCTGTTTTATCATCATATTTATGGTTTCGAAGCCAAAAACATCAACACTGATATAGACGAAATGTTCAGAAACATTTTGAGTACGATGAAGAAAACTTTTGAGCTTAACAGCTTGCACTTGGCAGATTACCAAATACAATTTTTATTGAAAAAGTTATCCTGCATACGCCTGAATATAGGAAACCTGCCGCAAGATGTTTCCTTTAACAAAATTGAGCAGTTTTATGAGAATGTTCCACCTTTGGATAAACATAATTATTACAAAAACCACTTGCTAATGCTTAAACACCGTTTTTCCAAGTCTCTGCATAACCGCCAGCAACAGACTTACTTCATAGTGCCTGACAACAAACTGGGCAGCTCATCGGGACCGTATTACGTGGCTAAACAAAACATGATTATTTTACCCTTCGGCAGCCTGGCTCAACCAATGTATGATTACCGCTACCACGATCTGTATAAATATTCCCTATTGGGTTTTATTTTGGCCCATGAGCTGACACATGCCTTTGATACGTATGGTCTTTATTTCGATGGCCAAGGCCTGGACGATTCTATCTGTTTGCCCTCAATATTGGAAAATGAAAACTTCCAGAGGTCTCTGAAATGCCTGCAGTCCCAGCTGCCAACCGATACAATTGAAGAGCGTATTGCCGACATTGTAGGCATACAAACAGCTTACAAAGTCTTCGTTTCGAAGATGAATTGCTTGCAGCCCAGCTCCCTCAATGCTAATTGGAATAAATTTTTCTATCTAAATACAGCACAATTCTTTTGTGGCAAAAAGAATATAAAATTCGTTGATCATGATACGGATGCTGAACGTTTAAATCAAATCGCTATGAACTCCTTAGGCTTTAAGCAGGCCTTTAAATGCCCGACGAATAGCAAATTGAATCCACTAAACAAATGTCGCTTATATTAAGTACTAAAATTATTTATTAACTAACACTATCGCATAAAAAGAAAAATATTAACAAACTTTTGCCAAAGGAATGCTATAGAAAGGAATACAATTCAACAGCTTTTTGCAAAAACAAACTACATGCTGCACTGCCAATAGATGAATGCAATATTTGTTCAAGACTCAGAAAAGAAATACTCTAACAAAATTAATCTAAGAAACGAAACGAATAAAACGATCTGGGGTATTCCCCAAAATAAGCAAATTTTTTAAAATCATAGAAAAACATTTACTGTCTTAAGCATTAGACACATTGAAGCCAGCGGACAACTGACTTCAATAGGTCAAATATAAAATACATGCATTTACTGTGCATGTATTTTATCAAGCGTCAAGCGTAATTTATCTGGCAAAAATCATCATGTACATACAGCATGTATGAGATCAACCCAAATAGCGCGGTGTTAACGCTTTGCAATTGGAAAGTCCAATTTTGACGGAGTGTAAGAGAGAAAGCTTTATAGTCTCTCAGTACTGTTGGCTTCAAAACAAATGTTTTTTTTTTTTTTTTTTACTGGAACTAGGAAAATAAGTTATGACGAGGAGGAAAGAGGGAGTAGTGTTCGTGGAGTGTTCGTGGAGTGTTAACAATAACAAGACGAAAGACTAAAACAAACTCTATTGCAGCATTTAAAATGTTGGAATTACACAAATTAGTTAAAACTGATCAGTGCCCAGTGTATATACCTTCGACACTGCTCCGATTAGCAAAATTTAGTCCAACACCTTCCACACTACAAGGTAATGAAATTCATTAGAAAGCAAAGTAAGTGAACAACCCTGTTCCAGGTACAACTTTTACGCTAAATTACGTTGCGCTTTACGCCTTAACTTAGGCTGCACTGTTAAATGCTTACGTTTATTGCGCTTTACGCCTTAATTTAGGTTGCACTGTTAAATGCGAACGTTTATTTTGACAATAGCAAGACTACGCCACTGCAGGTTGTTGTCCATGCTGATTTTTCTTTGCCGAAATCAACTTAAACTAAATTCTACTTTTGAATATTAATTTTATGAACTTTTATTGAACTTTATAATTTTTAAATAAGAATTTTGGTTTTTGTACATTTTTACATCAGGTTTTAATTCAAGTTTTTTTCCTTCCTTAAGTTTTCTTAAGAAGGATTTTTTACAATATAAATTTGCTGTGATCAAAAATGTTTGATTAGAAACGTCAAGAAAAATAATAACCAAACCTTTAGCTATGGGATAATTAGGTGTTTCGTAGTCGCTACACTACTCATCAGCACCCATTTTCGCGTTTGAACTCGGGACATGACGTATCAGGAACGGCTGCCTTAACCACTTAGCCATCGAGCCATTGAATTATACTTTATCTGCTTTTTATTTCATCGGGTATATTTTTCGTTAGTTCGCTAATAGTCGCCGGGTTGTTGCTGAAAATTTGGCTTTTTAGATATCCCCAAGGAAAAAGCCTATTGGAGACAAATCAGTGTGGACTGTTAATGTTACTTCTTTTCGATCTGATTTGCTGGCCAAAAATTTAACGTACAGCCAACCAGTAATTTGGCGTATTTCATGTTACCCCATCCTGTTTGAAAATGCGAAGTAGATATAATCGATCGGTATATTTAAAGCTGCAGGCCGCTTACGATTAGAGAGATTGGGTTGTTCTCAAAGAGATGCTCGCATCTTGATGTTTCGGAGGGCCCGAATCATTGTTTTGATAATGGGGATCCAGTCATCCCGAACTATTGGACCAACTGCTTAATGCTTTGAAGCGTTGTATATTTCAATTGTTTTGATGCAGCGCGATTATGGTCGTTTTTTTAATATGAGTACTGGACCTGCAGCACCTACAATAAACCGCTAGTTTTGGACAACATGGTACAACAGTAAGACACCTTCCATGTACCGGAAGACCACGTATGGTCCACATGGAAGAAAACATCTAACATGCCCGCAACAGGTGTACAAGATAGACCAGAAACATCAATAAGAAGACGTTCCGCACAACTGGGTGTATTAAGGAGGTCCATTCAGAGGATTTTGCTCACATTGCACATATTCCCGTATAAGATTCAGCTTGTTCAACAATTAAAGCCGATAGACTACGAGCAGAGTGTTAATTATGTCAAATCATTTCGACCACAAAGCTAGTTCTGCGCCGCCCTGTATAGGAGGTCTGATCAAAAAATAAGCGTTATTTTAAATTTTTTATTTATTCATCAATCTTATCTTGTCCCCTTCAAAGTAATCCGCTTCATATATAATACACTTATGCCAGCGTTTTTTCCGATCCTCGAAACACTTCTGAAACACCCTTTTTGGTATTCTTGGCTCCTGTTTCGATTTTTCTTTTATATTCTCAATCGTAGCAAAATGCTTTCCGTTCATCGACGTCTTTAGTTTTGGGAAGAGGAAAAAGTCAGCCGGGCCAAGTCCGGTCAATACGGTGGTTGACACATAATAACGGTTTTGCTTTTGGGCAAAAACTCACGCTCACGCATCGACGTGTGAGCTGATGCGTTATCATGGCGCAAACTCTATGATTGTTTTTTCCACAATTCTGTGCGTTTCTGACGATTTTCTTTCGTCATTGACATCTTCTCGGCCTTGTTTAAACCGGTTTAACCACAATTGAACTTGTATTCTGGTTATAGTAGAATCGTAAAACGAGACAGTCAACATTGCAAATGTCCTTGTGCATTTAATTCCATTTTTTGCACAAAACTTAATACAGTTTCTTTGGTTCATTTTTTCGAATAGTAAAAAATCGAAGAGCACACCAAAACACGACTAACCTTTTTATCTGTCAAAAACAAACTGACAATCCAAAGTGGCTGATATTGCCAACATATAGAACATATACATATGTGTACCACCACAGCAGAAAAATGCAAAAATCGAACATATGAACGTAACTCTCGAAATTTGTTTTCTAGATTCTCAACAATGATTTAGTAAAAAGCATAAAAAGAAAAAAGTTTTTGTTAAAAAAAAATATTACATATTTTAGGCAACAACTTTATTAAGTTGCTTTTTTAATATAATTTCTTCTGAGCAATATTAAAGTGTTTTAAAATTCCCTAAGCAAAAGAAATATTTAGCAATTTTGTTTGTCTCTTAATGATTTTATATAATTTTTTGCTTTGTTTGTTTTAATTGCAGTCAGCAGTCGAAATGCATCAAGGTATCTTTTATTAAATTCATTTGCTGGCCCCTTCTGCGGCCTTTCTTTATGTCGAAAATCAATATTTTAACCATTTCTTTGTTCTATTAAACAATCGTTATATTTTTAATTAATCGCATTCTTCAACTACAGCTCATTATAAATTCGTTGAACCCTGATTAAATGAAAAGCGTCAATACAATTGTCAATTTCGCTACTCGTTGACCTCTCATTTTTGGAGACTTATTTCATATGAAAAAAACCTTAATTTTTAAAATCAAGTAAATCCACATTAAGTATTCCGAATTTTATTAATAATTTTTACTCAGAATACGAGGAATTCCAGTACGGATTTATGAAGTATTTGACGGCAATAAGAGCGATTGTATTCTTAAAATCGATTCAAGTTTAATTTTACTTCACGCTCTTTGTTTAGGCTTAGATGCTTGCATAGAAACAGCAGACTATTTCGAACTTTGTACTTACAAATCACACATACGAGTGCACATATGTATATATATTCACCGTTATTATGCATAACAAGTGTAATTTTTGTTTATATGAAACTTTTATTCCCCTCGAAGTGAAAAATACTATCGTGAATCACTCGCGAAATTCCTTTAATAATTATCGAAAATAAAATAAGCTCACAAGCTGATTGAACATATGCAAACAAGAATGAACTTTGTTGGGTTTTTAAAGAATAATAAACAAGACGTTTAGAATCGGAACAATAATGCTTTTGCAATAGTTTTAGAGTTACCAAATATACTGTAAGTAATCTATGTACCTTTTGAACTATTTAGCTTTTCTTAGATTTTTCCAACACAACAGGGTAACTGAAGCTGATTGTTATATGTGAATGTAAGATATACAGGGTGTCTGGTGATGAGTTTGTATTTTTAAATACGATTATTTCAAAACGATCCGGGTGACACCGTTGAAATGATTGATTGTGCGGATTTGTCAATGACGATGTCGCAGTCGTCAAGTGTATCTCACAGCTGTTTTGTGAAAAGTGTGTCAAGAGAAATAGCAGACTACTAAAATAAGATAAGATGTTTTGTCATAAGGAAGTTAACCCTTATATATATATATATATATATATATATATATATATATATATATATATATATATATATATATATATATATATATATATATATAATATATATAATATATATATATAATATATATATATATATATATATATATATATATATATATATATATATATATATATATATATATATATATATATATATATATATATATATATATATATATATATATATATATATATATATATATTCCAAATGTTTTCAAACACATTTAAAACAAGGCGTTTTGTCAAATGCAAGCTAATAGAACTTTCAGTTAAGTTGATTTTTCGTGTGCCTCAAAAAAAAAAAAGCCACGCCAAACAATTATCAAGGATAATAACATCCCCTTCATGCGTTTTAGGTTTCCACCAGAGCTAGAACGTTTCAGCCAAGTTAGGCACCTCAACCATGATCAGCCCGGTTTGAAATGGAAGCAGAACCACCCGGGGGCCATGCTGATCCCCGTTCTGCCAATTTATACCTTTGGTAAGGGTTTCGGAAGCCAACACAACGTAAGTCATGCGGCTTTCTAGAGTTTTATATGCTGTAACAAACGATGGACCCCTTCTCCTCTTTACCCGAAAAACAGAGTGTCCTGGTTGAGAATACGCTAAGGCAAAACCTGTTACCCGGGGGGTGCCTATTGATACATCTAGAAAAACCGAATGAGTTGTAATCACTGGTCAGTACTTCTTTAAAAACGAAGCTGGTCAGAACGTTACAGTCAATGGTGACTGCTATGGAGCCATGATTACTGACTTCTTCATTTGTCAATGATGTACAGGACTGTGGTATCACCAAGTTAGTTCCACATGTTACACGGCTCGTGCCATAATTGATGTATTGAAGGAAACGTTTGGCAAGCACATAGTTTAAAATTTCAAACCCATGAATTTGCCTACAAGATTATGAGATTTAACGTCACCAGTCTACGCCGATAAGCATGAAATGATTGATCACTTGGAGGATAACAGTGTTATTTTTGGTATATGCCCACTAAAGTTGGAAAAGGCCACTCAGAATTGGTCCTCCAAATTTAGCTATGTCAGAACCAGCCATGGCGCTCGTATGCCAGCAGCCGTATTTGAATTACGAGTATGATGTTAGAATAAAGTAAAGTTCATATGAAGAAAAAAATTGTATATTTTTTTCCTTTCAAGGTTTTATACCTCTGTAAAAAGCACCCCTTACAAAATTATTTCAAAGTAATTATTTTGTTAAGAAAATAGTTTGTTTAATTATCTAAGGAATCGATGGGATAAATTAACAAATTATCGGTTTGGGCATAAACCGGACGAGGTACTAAAAGTTGGGAAGAACCTAATGAGAATTTAGGTACCAATTGAGTGAACACTAGAGAATTTCTCTGAACTGTAAATCAAAATACTTATATTATTATATTTGAGTTCTTACATATTACTTTATTTTCAAAATATAAGTAAAGTAGTTACGGAAATACTTATTGGCTTTTTGACGACCTTCTTTGGCGAGCTTCTCGGGAACTTGTCGATAAGTACAAAAACTTCAGTTTTAAGTTCAGAAAATGTTCGCCCTTTCGTCAAAAAATCGTTAAGTTGAGTCACAAAATCATTAACTAACCAAAAAAAATCACAATAGTTATTCAATTCAGACTTGGGATTATTATATTCAAAATAGATTAACTTAAATTTGTTTCTTAATATGAATAAATAATAAGAGTTTAGAAAACTCATTTCTAACAATTTGAAAAAGTAACAATAAAAAATTCACTGGTTCCGGTAATAGAAAGAAATAATAAATAACAGCTGGTGAGTATTTGTAAATAATTTATTAATAAGAAACTATATACTAATTTAATATACGCGACATTTAAGCTGCGGATTCATATTGCTTGCTTGAGGACACTCAAATGCCTGAGAAAATCCCTCCAAATTCATAACCATTTGATTCAAGCGGTCACTATCAGCATCATGATCAATATATTTTTTGTTATTTTTGTTACAAAATATTTGCGCCACATGCAGAAAGAAACTTTTCTTCCAAGCCGCCGGCACTTCATTCGGCTGCAGACTTTTATATTGCAAAGTCAAAATTTTCTTCACAACTTGTATGGCCACACTGTCAGCTATAAGTTCGTCCAAGCTCTCGGCTGCAAGTTGGTTTTGCAAACATTTCAGTGAATTTTGAAAGTTTGTGTTTTTCAAAACGGCAGATAGAGATGTAGAAAATTGGCCTTTGCTGTCGTAATTCAAGCCGTTTGTATCGAAGGCGTGTGCCAGCTCGTGGGCTAAAATGAAACCCAATAGCGAAAACTTGGTCAGATTATTGTAACTCAAATCATATATGGGCTGCATAAGGCTGGCAAACGGTAGAACAATCATGTTCTGAGCGGGCACATAAAATGCTCCAGATGTACTGCCCAATTTATTGTCAGCCACTATGAAGTGAGTCTGATGTTGAACATTTAATAGAGATTTGGCAAAACGAAGTTTAAGCATTATTAAATGATTTTTATAGTAATTATTTGCGTCTAATGGCGGCAGTTGGGCATAATACTCTTCAATTTTTTCAAAGGTTACACTTTCGGGCAAGTTACCTATATTCAAACGAACATTCGCCAACTTATCCGTTAACAGTTCCATTTGCGCATCCGTCAACTGCAAGTAATTGCTTTTGAAATATTTGTTCAGCATATCGGTCTCAGCTTTAAATATTTCCTGAATGTCCTGCTTAACAACACTGGCCTGTTTGGCGAAAATGTGATGGTGAAAAAGAAAATTTACCGCCACATCAAATTTGTTTCGTAGATCTTTAATGCAAGCCATATTCTTAAACTCGCCGGCACCATCGAAAGCCACATAATAAAGAAACTTTGCCATTAGATAGTTGGTTAAATGCTGCTTTTCGAAAGCCGACCACAAATTGTCGTTTAAGTATTTAAAAAAGGAAGGATTTCTTAACAAAATAAAAGTATGTGCTGGCAACTCTTTGCCCATCAGCTCGTTGAGAAATGAACTTAGCTTAAGATTTGGATAAAATATTTCCAAATCACCAAAAGTCAGTTCAAGGCTCTTTTCCTTGGCATTATTTAAGTTATTCAAAATATTTAACAGTGTTTTATGGGTTTTCTTGAGCTGGTGGATTATCTTGGCAGGATTTTTGATACCCATTTGCAAAAATAAAACATGTAAAACTTTTACATCCGGCAAAGTATTTTTATCATTAATAACAGCCGGTGCCAACATAATACTGATGTCTCCCTGTCTGCCCGTCAAAATTTCTTGGTATATAAGTACATCATTTAGGCCATAAGATTGAAGCTTGCCCAGCAGAGACCACACATAGAAATCTAACTCACTTGGCCACTGCAGCGTTTGATTGCTCACGTTTTGCAATTCCTGTAAAATCGGCCAGTTTGTCTGTAGTCCCGGCTTCACTTCCTCAAAATATTTTGTAAGATTTCGTTTGTTCGCTTGGCGACAAGCCTTCAGGTATAACTCAGTATTCTCAACAAACGTTTGGGACTGTTTGGCAGCTTGCGGCAGCTTATGCTGATTCGAGCTTTCAAATAAATTTAAAAGCGCTGAGTTGTATTGGTGATCCACATAGCTTATTATATCATTGTACAAGTTTGAAGTGTGTTGCCCGTTATAATTGCCACAAGCAAATCCATAAAAATCCTCACACGGCAGATTACTACTCTTAATCGAGGACTCCACCAAGTTTTGTATGTTCTCCGAAGCGACAATTGGGCGTTGTAAATTATTTATAATTAGAACTATAAAACAAAATTTATTTAAAAACATTTTTAGATTTTTTTTGCTTTTGCTAACGAAGACAATTTTCCTTTTTGTGATCTTCAATCAAATATTCTAAGCAGACTAAAGATTTTATTTCAAAAAGTAGAGTTTTTGTGTTTTTATTTGAAGAGAGATAATGAAAAAATTTAATCAAAGAATTAAAGAAATACTAGAATATTTTACCTCGCGTTTAGACAGGAAAGTAATTTCATGAAAGTTGCAATACACTCACACTTTTTCACTACCACATTCACCTTTTGTTTACTTTCCTCACAGCTTTCATCAAAAATTTCATGAAAGAAATTTTTTTAAGTTTTCTGAAAGTAAAACGACAAATTGCTAAACATTGTTGCCACATACAACGAATTGTACAAAGTTTCAGTATTGTAGTAAAATAATAACTATGAAATTCACTTATTTTGCTTGTTATGCAAATAATTATAATATTTTTTCCTTTTAATGCATAGTCAAGTACTTCTTATATAGTTTCATTATTCAATTTGTCAAAAACTAAAACCAAGAATGGTCAAATTAAGTTGGATCAAAAACCTGATGTTAAGATGGGACCCAGAATTAATAAAATAAATTATGTTTGGACCACTCTATATAAGGTCAAGTATTGAAACAAAATTTCGAACAACTACTCAACAAAAAAACGAAAACAGAATAAAGCCGGAAAGATTGGTCACACTGGATGCTCAGCTGGGATGTCTAGAAATAAAATAAAATAAAATAAAATAAAATAAAATAAAATAAAATAAAATAAAATAAAATAAAATAAAATAAAATAAAATAAAATAAAATAAAATAAAATAAAATAAAATAAAATAAAATAAAATAAAATAAAATAAAATAAAATAACATAAAATAAAATAAAATAAAATAAAATAAAATAAAATAAAATAAAATAAAATAAAATAAAATAAAATAAAATAAAATAAAATAAAATAAAATAAAATAAAATAAAATAAAATAAAATAAAATAAAATAAAATAAAATAAAATAAAATAAAATAAAATAAAATAAAATAAAATAAAATAAAATAAAATAAAATAAAATAAAATAAAATAAAATAAAATAAAATAAAATAAAATAAAATAAAATAAAATAAAATAAAATAAAATAAAATAAAATAAAATAAAATAAAATAAAATAAAATAAAATAAAATAAAATAAAATAAAATAAAATAAAATAAAATAAAATAAAATAAAATAAAATAAAATAAAATAAAATAAAATAAAATAAAATAAAATAAAATAAAATAAAATAAAATAAAATAAAATAAAATAAAAAGCTGACGATGTAGTTCGTGTGCTTTGGTGCTTTTGAACTAAAACTATCAGTGGAAAAGCAGTGCTTATTCATGAACACTAAGAAGGAGGGCAGCCAAACATATATCTGTTTTGTCTGTGATATTTCTTGAAAATTTACGAAATAGAAAACTTTGGATAAAAATAAATGTAGAACTACTTTCTTGGACATTTTGTAGCCTTACAATATGGTATAACAAATATTTAATTTTTAAGCGAAATAATATATAATTTATGTGCTTAATGAAAAATATATAAATTTTTTACTGCTTTTATTTCAGCAGACTGTTGCTTTTCTATTTCATTTGATTCAAAAATTTCTAGTCAAAACAAAACATGATTTGTAAAAAAAAAAAACTGTTTTTCAGCAACTTTCTGCCCTTACTGCTGAAATTTGATGTGGTAAGTCGTGGCAAAAGCCAGCATGACACTAATTGATTACAAAGTTAATTGAAAAAAGAATTAATTAATTCCTTCCCACAAATATGCTTAGTCGTCATTTACTAATAAGTCTTATTATTAACGCTCATTTAAACTTAATCTGCCAAATAATTAATTAAGGCGAAAGAAAAAGCTTAGTTGAAATTTATTTGAAATCACGAGTCTCTTTAACAAACTTGAATACTTGAAACAGCTAAGAAACTTATTTGTAGGCCAAAAATAAGATCTTTTATGGTCAAATGGTTTAACCCTTGCTACGCTTTATAACTCCTACATTATGCTGCGCTTGAGCCTAGAAACGGATTCCAAACAGGGGTTTAATCTCTCAGAATACTGCTTGCAAACGTTAACGTTCATCATATTACTAATATAAATTTGGACAATAATTTATTGAATTTTTGTTGAACTTTATAAGTTTTTTTCCATTCTTAAGTTTTTTGGACAACTGATCAGGAGACTCGAACATACAAGGCACAATCGAATTGAGAGACTTACTAGCCAACTTGAAAAAAAATCAAAATGGTTTGAGTTTTCTTCAACCAACTCGACAACTTCCAAACGAATGAATTTAAACGTCTTGATACAACAACCGACTCAGTAGCCAATTGAGTTTATCGCAAAGGGAACGATCTTTCAGAACCCAAGTGAGCTGGAGAATCCAGGTACTTTTTTGAGAATCCAGCGGCCTGCCTACCTAACCAATTGAGTTGAAACGTGTATGGGTTAAGCGCCCCTAATTAAAAATAGATATTTTATTCAAAAGTATCTAATCACCCCTGTATTTAGCGTATTTCGACTACGTCTAGTACTAGATTAAATAAAATTGTAAAACTTTTCTTTATTCTGTTACAAGCCGTACTCAAAAAACGCCAGCCACGACAATGCTGAATATAATTCGCAGTTTCCACTATGCAAGTCTTATTGCTGAACTGATTAACTTTTAGAGAACGGGGTGAGGTATTTTACCTCATCCAGTAAGCGAGTACATACTTGCATGTACTTGCAATTCGTTTTACTTTCATATTCGTATGTATACTATTCAAGCTAAAATCAGTTCAGTTTAAGCAATAAGACTTGTATGATGGAAACGGCAAAGAAAGTTCAAAGAAGGAAATGAAAAAATGCAATCTTATTTTCTTGTATAGTGGAACTAGGCACTAAATGACCACAACCACGCTCTTTTTATAACAATATACATATGTATAATTTGTCCAAAAAATATAAAAGTAGTTATTAACTACTCATATATACCTATACATAACAACACTACTCTAACTTGCAAATTTTAGCTAGAAAAGTGTTTATTTACTTTTTCACATTTTTGAGAATAATTTTGCAAAATTTCTTGTTACTCTCTCGTTACTAGTTTTTACTAGTAAAGTAGATGAACACACCTTATAACAGCTTACGTCGAGGTAAAACCAAAAAAAAGTTTTGAATGGTAACTTCAATGTTGAAATTGAGTTAGGAAATAGAAATTGAAATAAGCCAAAATTACAAAAAAAAATTTTTTTCAATATTATGAAAAACCATTCTGGCACACAAAAGGTTTTTTAAATTTCAGAAGCTGTTTTTATACAACGCTACTGTTATAATTGTTTACAAAAAATTGTCTTTAAATATAAAGCACTTTAGCCCTTTTGGCTGTTACGGCTCCAAATGTTGTATGCATTTACTTCTTATTGAACACATTAACCTTCTCTAATGCTCTTTCATTTTTTCAATTTCTCGCTTGATTTTATATTCAAAACGTAATTTAAATAACAAAAATTATAAATCTACTCAAACAATTTTATAAAATTGTTAATGAAAAAAAGAAAAATGGATTCTGAAAGTAAGAAATACACAGAAAAATACAATCAAATTGAACACTTTCAAATGCAAACAGCTAAAGAGCAGCAAAAGAAAATGGGGCCAACAAAAGCTCTTAATTGAAACTGTAACGGTAAAAAGTTGAGCTACTGGCACTTAATATTATGAATGATTGAGGAGAGATTATCGTAAGAGTAATATACTAATTTTTAATTTATTATAGTTTTATAACAAGAACTTTGAAAGAATTTTTACGAAAACTTTAACAATTTTACAATTGTTTCATTCATTTATGTCATTTCAATGATTTATGTCGTTTGCTTATGAAAGCGTCTCTAACGCACATGCACGTTTTATATGCTGAATTCACAAGCTCAGTCGTATCGTGTATCGATGTATTTGGAGAGACACTTTCAAACACAAACCTTCAAAGCAAAAACAATTTTCAAATATATTTTTTGTGAGTTTAATGTTTGTGTTTGAAAGTGTCTCTCCATCGCCACATATAAAACACCAATGTGTTTTATTTGTGGCGACGAATATTCATACCAAATATTCGTCGTTCGTTGCAGTTGTGTTCCTAGTATAAGTTGTTGGAAAACAGCTGCTTTTGTTTGACAACTATTTTTACAAAATGTTTGTTTGAATTCGCGAATTTTTTGAGAGGTCCATTCAAATAAGTTTCGTTATTGAAAATAAAAAAATATTTTTCGAGAAGTTTCTATATATAAACATACAAAAAAAACTATTTTTTCATATGCAAGTTTTATTTTCTGAAAACATAACACGAAACTAATTCATTTATATTTTTTTAAGCAAAAAGATTTGATGTTTCCTACACTTTAAAGAACATGATTTGCGACACAAAAGTTGGAAGCGTGTCCGTAAAATAGACAAAAATAGAATGAAAAAAAAAGAAAACAATTCTACACGATTTCATAGACTTAGATTTTGATTCAAAAATGAAATAAAGATTAGTTTCAAGCAACAAGTACTTGGACTAGGAAGATTATTCAGTGCAACATACGAGTAAAAAAATTAATAAAAACAGAAAATAAATAATAAGAAAAAAGAAAGAAAAACGAAAACACATCAAAAATATAAAGAGACATAAAATATTGTACAAGAAATAATTTTTGTTTAATTTAAACACCAACTTGCTTGCTTGCTTATATAAAACACACAAGCAAACTTCATACACACTCGTACACACTAACACACTCTCGCCTGCACGCACAGGCCAGATTGTATCAAAGAAATTTATAACCAAGGAAAAAAAGCAGAAAAAGAAAACGAAAAGAAGTGGAACCAACCGCCCAGCCTTTTTAACATGTTGAAATTCAGCATTGTGTTTGGCTTGCTGGCGTCTATAATCTGGCGTACAACACCGACAAATTGTCGCCAGACCCACAATCAAACACAAAACATCAATCAATTGGCAGCTTTATATATTGAACGTTACATGGATGCAACGGCACGACCTTGTGAAAACTTTTATCAATATGCCTGTGGCAATTGGTATCAGCAGCATATTGATGAAATGGATTATGGTGACGTCTTGGGCTTAATGGATTATGAATTAAATCGTAAACTGGAACATTTATTGCGCAAGCCATTAATGTCGCAAGTGTCTGATAGTGGTCGTAATCGTTCAGAGGAAAATTTAACAGCTCAACAAATCAGCACCACAGAGTCTGCCGCAACAAATGAGGATGGCTCTTGGGGTATAGGGGAAACGGCCAGTGTTTATGACAAAGTGAGAACATATTACAAGTCCTGCAAGAAAGTTAAGCCCTATAATTTGAAAAAATATTTGCAACTTATACAGCCGGGCAGAGGAGTGCATTGGAGTGTTTTGGCCAAACAAGGTGGCCGTAAATGGAACTCGGAAAAGTTTGATTGGCTGGAGGCTATAGCCAGGCTAAGATTATATGGCCTGAATGGAGTTTTGCTGAAGGAGCAGGTACTGCCGCGCTGGGATGAATCCTCCACGATGAGCATTTATTTGGATAAGCCAGACTTGGCTGAAACACTGGCCATGGGTGAAGGTGTCATCATAGAGCTGCTCATGGACATAGGGCAAACGAAACGTATTGCCAATGAAATAGCCCGGGATGTTAATCGTTTCGAATTTCAGCTGCACAAATTACAGGAAATTGAGGACGAAGAAGGTCCCAAGGAAATGCAGCTGAGTTATTTGCAAGAATATATGCCCCAAATCGATTGGCTAGGTTACCTCAAGGAACTTAAAGGACCCGACACCGACTTAACTACCACGGTTATAATACAAAATATACCCTACATGAGATCTTTGGTTAAACTACTCAATGCCGTGGACTCTTCTACTCTGTGTAACTACATCATGCTGAAGTTTCTAATTTACTTGAAAGCCCAAGGACCCAATGAAATCACTAGACAAGAATGTATAGCCAGCTTAAGAAGAGCTATGCCGTTGGCTTTGAGTTATATGGTGGGTCTGCACTACTACAAGGATGCCGAAAAGAATGATCAACAGTTGCAAAAGCTATTCAAACATCTTAAGCAAACATTTCATAAAACCATACAAGAAAATCGCTTGCAGCTGGCGGACACTATTGTGCAAACACAACTTGAGAAAATTGACAGCATGCAGTTGCGCATTGGTTTTGCTCCCAGAAATCTTTCCACCGAATATTTTGACATGTACTATGAACGTGTAACACTAGATCCAAATAATTTCTATGCCAATCAGTTAAGTTTGCTGAGACTTACGGTGGAGCATAGCCATGAAACTTTGGATCCTCTCACCAATCCCGAATTATTGGCCGATGAAGCTGTTATATCGGCAGAATGGCTGGGCAGTTCTTCCTCTCCACTTTATCTCAAGTCACGCAATGCGGTTATTATACCTTATGGCTTCTTGCATATGCCCATCTATCACCGCAATCTTAAAGATATCTATAAATATTCGGTGCTGGGTTTTGCCCTGGCCCATGAAATGTTACACGGTTTTGATTCCTCCGGCATTGATTATGATAGTTTGGGTAACATTATGGGTCCTAGTGAAGAAATTTCTGCCAATCAACGTTTCATGCAGGGCTTGCGTTGCATGCAAAATGAGATTGCCACCGGCTCCCGCAGCCTCAATGAAAAACTGGCCGACTATGAAGGTATCCGTTTGGCTTTCAATGCCTATTTTAGCCTGAACTCCTCCAAAGACGGCAATCATCCGGATGCTAGTATGACGAAAGCTTTGCGTTCACCGTTTCTGTTGCAATTTACGACCCAACAAGTGTTCTTTATTAACTTTGCTCAATTTTTCTGCGGCAAAGTGCATCCAAAGTTGACCCATTCGGCCTATCTGGATCACGCCTTGGACGAATTGAGAGTTCTGCAAACCTTGGCTAATTTTGAGGAGTTTGGTCGCGCATTTGCTTGTGAGAAAAAGGATAAAATGCAGTCAAGACATCGTTGCAAGCTGTGGTAGCTTAACAAGTTGCTTGATTTTTAATTAATGTAGATAATTTATGGCTCTAAAATAAAAATTTTTTTAATAATAATTGCATAAAAAAACATATATAAATTGAAAAATGTTTATAATATTTCACGATGACAAATATATATATATATATATATATATATATATATATATATATATATATATATATATATATATATATATATATATATATATATATATATATATATATATATATATATATATATATATATATATATATATATATATATATTGGCTATACTAAAAACCGCCTTTCAGAAGTGTTTTGATGATTTGAAAAAACACTGGCATAAGTGTATTATATCTGAGGGCGATTGCTTTGAAGGGAACAAGATAGTTATTGATGAATAAATAAATAAAATAACAGTTATTTTTTTATCTAACCTTGTACATTTATTTTGCCCTTCCTCAAACAGAAAACATTTTATCTATTCTAAATCCCTATTGAGATCACCAGACCTTAACCAACTCACCCGCCTAGGCATCACTACTGGTACCTTACATTACTGGCATCTGTTGCAAGACCACAGCAGCGGCGTGCCGAAAACCGGCATGCACCATAGTTGTCAGGGAAACTAATTCCGATTTCTGGGATTTTAGGTTTAAGCCGCAGTCAGAATGTTTCAGGCAAGGTACGTACTATGACCAGCACCGAGATCGTCTGCAAGACAAGAGCTTTTGGGGGCTTTACTTATCACCGTTCTGTCAATTAACCTTTGGTAAAAGCTTCGGTAATGCAACGCAATATAGGTTATATGGCTTCTGAATGTTGTATTTGCTACAACACCTCTATGTTTAGAAATCAAAGTGCCTTGTTTCAGTGTACACCAAGGTAAAAACTTACTCCCAGGAGCGGATATTAAAAAACGATAACTATTAACAGGGCTGGTCTGCAAATCATTTTTGTCAAAGTGATTTCAAATCCCGAAAAGGTGTTCTGCACACAGAAAATACTGAAATCACGTGATTTTAAATCGGTCCGCTAAATGGCTGGCTTGTTTGATATCACTTGATTATTTTCTCCGTGTTTTTCATTACAAATTTAATAAAACTATTTTTATGTATTTAAAATGGTGTATTGTTTATCATTTTTTAAAATAAAATTAAGTTTTATTCACACAGAAACATATATATTAATAAAATTATAGACACTGCTTGTTTTATGAGAAATTGTTTGTTGTGATTTACATTTTCTCTTTAGTAGTCAGTTGGTGTAGTTTTTTACTTAATTTCCACTTTTTATTGTATTTAAAAATAAAAAACTGTAAACAAACAAAACAAAAATGTAAATGAACAGCTCTTGAAAAATTAAAATTACGTCGAAAACCGTAAAATCACGTGATTTGCAGAACAGCTTCAAATTGTCTGCGCGCTTTCAAAACGGTTCGTAATTTGAAAGCACGCTGTTTTCAGAACAGGCCTGTAAATCTATGTTTATGTGGGCCAAAAAAACAAGTTTAGAAGTCATAGAGCCCAATTTCTTACAAAATTTCAGCAGAAATATTAGCTTTGGGCTGACAATCCTATTTCAGAAATTGAAGAAATATTTAAAAAACCACAAGACTAGTTTAGGCCCAAGTTTGGGTCCAATTTGGTTCACAAGACTAATTAAAACAAACCAAAAATCAGATATATCTAACTATCAACTTTAGGAATTTCAGCAATTGCGAAGCGACTTAAGAATTGAAACTGTTTGTTAAAAAAATCTCTAGATCATTCACCTTACACATGTCAACGAATTGTAATAAGATTTATTACTTTTATTAAATTGTTTACGATTTAAGATTATTTATTATTACAAGCTGTAACAATATAAATAAAAATTTGCCATACATTCCCCTCCCTACCCCCACCAGCCCCAGCATCATTCAAAATTCTTTTTAATTGAAAGAAACGTACCGACACACCGACTTTTTCTCAACGCATTTTGATTATCAAATTCACTTGAATGCTAGAAAAATTATGTAAACTACAAATTTCTTTCTTTCTCATTTTAAATACTTTTGTAAGAACATATAAATTTACGCATTTACAATATATGCAACCTATGTAAATATGTATGTTTTTGTGTGTGTATTTTTGATTGCAAGAACAGGTAGGGCAGGGCACAAGGCAGGCCAGCAAGCAGGCAGAATGATGCTTTTCAAGCGCAACTGCATTCAAACATTTCTCTTTATAATAAAAGGCTTAGAACTTGTATTACACAGTGACATTGGCCTTGATTTTTATAAAAGCCAAGAATAAAAGAAATAAATTAAATTTAAATCTGGTGGCAAGAATAATGCAATTTGCGACATGCTTTAAGTTTGTTTTTAGTCTCTTTTTCAGTAATATTTTGCTAAAGTAAAAAATTTAATTTTCTTTATGCAAAAATATTGCCAGTGATGACGCACGGATTCCTAACATTTAACTTGAAGTTATAAGCCAGCTGCGTCATAAAAACAGGAGATATAGTTGTGAAATAATGAGCGTTTAAAAGGATCAAAGTTATTTGTTACACATACTGAGAAAAAAAAAACTAAATAATGAGTGCTAAAACCATAGTGCACAATGTCAGTTGTGAGTCACAACTTAACGTCAAGTTTTTGGCCCCACTGAATGTGGCAATTGCTTGTTCCCTTCTTTGACCAATTCAACCAGGGCAATTCAACTGCGCATTAAGATTGTTGAAGCCTTTTACGGAAATGGAGGTTCATACTCTGCGTTACTCTGTTCTATCGTTACTACAATGGATTTTGCTCTGACGAGATTAGGGATCTTGTTCCCGAAACTCGCACATTTTTACGTAGCACGCGCTCAACGTCTAGAGCTCATCCATTTGTGGTCGATTGCCCGGGGAATCGCACTACGCATTACAGAGAGAATTCGTTTTTCAGCCGTACGCTTCGTCTCTGGAATAAGTCGCCTGCAGACGTGTTTCCTGTCTATTATAACATTGGAAAGTTCAAGTCAAATGTTCACAAACACTACTCCCGCTTTCCCCCTCCTCACAACCTATTTTCCTAGTTCTGGTACAATGCACTGCATATGTAGGGGTCATCCCCTGAGTACTGGTCCAATATAAAAAAAAAATATCAAAATACATTTCCTGCACTTCGTGATGCACACGTTCACTTCAGTAGATTCAATCACATGTCGAGTTTTTGCATTTAAATAAATTAGAATATTGGAGTGAGTGTTAAAAAGCTGATACCTACATAAAGGCTGACTGTTTGGGGCGGTTTAAGGGCTTGTGGCGCCACCAAGCCGTACTTCTGCGAAAATGAGATCGGCCAAGCTGCTACCGTGAAAGATGTTTGCTTCTATGTGAGATGATAACGGACTTCTTGTGACCAATAATGGACTTGGACGGTATGTAGTTCGAACAGGATGGTGTCACTTGAAACATAGCCAATGAAACAACCTCACGTCATGGCGATGTTTTCTAATTTTTCTGCCACGCCTAAATACACCACCCTTTTAGTATTTTGATCATAGTTGCGCCATTTTTAGTTCGATCTCTCTGTAAGGGTTACCTTTCTATATTTTATAGATTTCACTACCACGACAAATTGTAGTCATGACATTTAAAAACTCGGTTCAAAAATAATTAGCACTAGGGTGGGTACGAACCAGTCAGTGATCACCAAAAATCATGTTTTTGCTTGTTTAACTTATACACTAAAATTTGCTTTCAACAAAAATCAAGCAACAGAGTTCAACAATGAGTAAAATCAACTCGTCTTGTAAACATTCTGAATCAAGCAACAAAGTTTAATGCTGAGTAAAATCAACTCATTTTGTAAACATTGCGCATTCATCCTAGTGTTGAATAAAATCAGCTGCATGTTTGTTGTTCATTTGATACAATGTACATACATATGCATGTACATTGTCTTTTTTTATGAAAGCCTTTTGTTTCTATGTGTATTTTAATTTTATTTTTTTTAAGAAGCAGACAAAAAAACTGCATTGATTTTTTTCCCTCAAAACAAAAACACAAATTCAAGATACCATTGCCGAACTACATGCGCTTTCATTTATTTTTAAGCACGAACACTTTAACGATGATTGCTCTCACTTGATGTAGCACGAAGATGCTGCTCATTGTGTTACTGATTAAAAATCAACTGCGAATTTGGGACAAATTGCTGGACACAAAATCATATTTGAACGAAATGTTGTTGATCGAGTATGATTTTTTGCAATCGCTCAAAGCTGTTCTCTGGTACGAAACGATATTTTAAAAATCATAACTAAAATTTGTCGTGGCAGTGAAAAACTACTAAAGAAATATAGCTCTTGTAAGGCCATGAAAACTGGTATATAAAATTTTATGATCGGACTTAAAAATGCCAAAGCAGAATACTAAAGAGGCGTGGCATAAAAATTAAAAAACTATTGTTGGAATTATCTTTTCATAATCTTTTATCTTAGGGGCTGACGGACACATCGAACCACTCTATTGCACCGGCACTTATCAGCAAGATTTGTCATGAAGATTTAAAAGCAATGAGTATTTCAAGAGATCACAGTTATTTATTATATACACTGAGAAAAATTACCAACAAATTGGCAGACTTTTTTATATTTTTCTTTTTGCTTTTATCAATTTGTTCCACTTGTCTGTGAGAGGTCTTGTTACACTTTAATAATATGAACTGATAATGAAACATTTTAGGCCACAGCTCCGCTGATAAGACCTGACAAATATCTTTTAAAGGGTTATTAAACTCATTCAATATATATGTATGAACATACATACATATGTAAATATATATGTTTTCCATTTGCACTAGTGTTTATGACACAGAAGTGGAATTTGTTGTGGCTAGAAAAGATGAGGTCTGGTTTAAGCATTTTTATACCCTGCCCTAAAATGTAAAGGGTATATACGAGTATAAGTTTGTGATATGTTTGTAATTTCTATAAAGCATATGAATTCTGAATTAGAACTAGTTGAAAAGCCGACTGTGTCCGTCTGTCGGCCATTGAAATACCATTTCTGAGAAAACCATTAGAATTAGAAACTTTTTTTTCACCATTCTATTACCCCATCGTTTCATGGGTTTGCTATTAAGATTCAGTAAAATCGTTCACATATAGCTGAAATATATCCAAAGTTCCGAAAAAAGGCATTATTTTTACAATTTTGTATGAAAATTTTTGAAAAAATTTTTTTTTGTTTTGCTTCAAACTTCACACAATATTTAAGCATGGCGATTAGAAGGCAAAAAAAATTTTCCTGATATCGGTCCATGAAAATGTCGCGGAAGCGACCTTAAACAACTTTTTTTGCTTTAAAGTAGTTTTGGTAATAAGTAATGGTACCAAAGCACAGAAAACCAAAATTTCCGATATCGGTCCATATCTACCCGAGATATAGCCTAAACCGACTTTCCCTGAAGATATCGCATAAGTGAACTTAACAAATGTGTTTTGCTTAAAATCAGTGCTGGTAATAAAAGGAGGTTACTTAAATACAGAAAATTAAAATTTCCGATATCGGTCCATATATACCCAAGATATAGTCCAAACCGATAGAAAAGTGTTTTTGCTTAAAAGCAGTTCTGATTATAAAAAAGAAAGTTACTAAAATAAAGAAAATTAGAGTTTCCGATATGGGTCCATATATACCCGAGATATAGTCTAAACCGATTTATCATTGAAAAAAAATTTTTTTTTTCGTGCTGAAAAGCAGTTCTGATAAAAAAACAAAGTTATAAAAACACAGAAAATGAACATTTCCAATATCGGTCTATGCAAACCCGAGATATAGCCTAAACCGATTTTTTCATGAAAAAACTTTTTTTTGCTTAGAAGCACTTCTGGTTATAAAAGGAGGTTACTAAAATACAGAAAATGAAAATTTCCGATATCGATCCACATATACCCGAGATATACCCTAAACCGATTTTACTATGAAAATTTCCATGAGGCAAAAATATTTTCTCCCCGATATCGGTCCATATCGTTCCTTTATTGCAGTACAGTCATAACGCAAAAAAGCTTGTTTCGAGAAAAACACATTTCAAATTTTTAGTTTCCATACAAGTCTTAGAAAAATTTTTTAGAAATTATCTCCTAAAGGAGTCAGTTTAAAGGTAATTTAAATAAAATTTTGACACAATATAAAAGGTAGCACTGATAACAATTTTGAATTATTAACTCGAAAAGCTCATTTTTTGAGATATGACTATGTTGCAATAAAGGAGCGTTATATATCTGAGTCTATTTAGTTCAAATTTTTGATATATAAGATAAGCGCACTTGTATGGTGTTAAATTTATCTATCAAGATAATTTCAAACACAATCTCTCAAAATAAACATCATAGCCCTTCTTAGACTTCGTATTAAACTATTATTATAGAGCTTGTACACTGGTGGACAAAAATCGCCGCCATTTGATTTTTAACATTTTTTTACAGCTCCCAATGCCCAGGATATATATATATATATATATATATATATATATATATATATATATATATATATATATATATATATATATATATATATATATATATATATATATATATATATATATATATATATATATATATATATATATATATATATATATATATATGTATATATATATATATATATATATATATATATATATATATATATATATATATATATATATATATATATAAAATCTTGATCCTAATTTTTGAACTTGTTTTTCATAAATTAAATTGAAATGTTGATTTAAACTTGAGGTCAGTTTTGTTTTTTATATAAAAAATTTTAAAATTAATTTATAAATTCGATAGTTCATCTTCATTCGGAAGACTTCTTCAGGAAAATTTTTTTTTTTTAATTTAGTTGTGTTTTGAGTGTATAAATTATATTAAACGCGGCAGCAACATAAATTTATATACAAAGGAAAAACCTAATTCTGAATTTATATGTACAACAAAAAATCAATAAATCAATATTTACAATTACTTCTCTGCATACGGAGAATTATTAACATACATATGCATGTTGATATACCTGATAGACTTTGTTGCCTTTTCAAGCAAAAGAGAGGCAAGATTTTGACAAAATTATACAATTTCTGCCAACGTATGAAATACATGTGATGTTTTTTGGAGCTGTATAAACTATAGGTTAGGTTAGGTTTGACAGGCTACCAGCTATTGTAAAGCAAGCCCACTTGGGACCAGTCAGCTCCCGTTGTGTTGCCTGGATAAGTATAAACTATAGTTCTAACGCAATCTGGTAAAGCTGACTTGGTAGCCAACAAAAATAGAAATTAGTTTATTTCGACTGTGGCAAAAATATAAGCATGGACAACAACCTGTCGTCAAACTAAACGTTCGCATTTAATTTCATATATTTTCTACTAGGCCAAGGATAATCAAGTTGTTCATTTATGCGCGCAATTACGTTTGAAACCATCAGAAAATGTTGAATGCTGTTTGCTTTGTTATCCAGCAGAAGATACACGAATTTAAATCCGAACGTAAATTTGACATATTGAGGTCAGTATTGTATTGTATTGTATTGTATTTGTAACTATACAGTTGCAAATAAATTTGCAAAGTATAGGATGGGCGGAGTAACGAAGACCTTATGCCCACGACGTTAATAACAGTAATTTTTTTGCAGCGCTGTGACTCAAGTGACTTTTGCCGCGTGGTTAACAACGAAATACCTCAAAAAAAAGCTGTAAACTAATAGAGTTAGTTGAGGAAGACAGTTAACCAATGAGAGTGAGACGCAAAACCTTCCAAGGCCAAACAACAACGACAAGCCTGACCGCACTTAAGAAATAATTACGATGAAGGGAGAGCCGCTTTACGACTGTATTGAGGTCAGTAGTTTGCTGACTACAATGTGTTTAATGCTTTATGCCTAAAGTCTAAAGCCTACACCAAACAGTGGTTACATAATTCCAGCTTCTTAGACAGGATTTTACTTATAAAAATTATTTGTAATAAAAGATAGATAGCTTTTATTATGAGGCATTTTGCACAACATATACAAAAAAATCTTTGTGGAAAAATTACAATAATAAAGGATTTTCTGCAAGAACTTTAACAAAAATTGTCGACTTATTTTAGTACTATCTGCTGATAAACAAAAAAATAAATGATTGCTCATCTTCCATAAATAAATTATGAGTTTGTTTGCTTTCGCATCGTGCATCGGAGGAGAAATAGTTACTCGCACTAATTAAATTATCAATACACAAAGTATTTTAAGATTTATGACAACAATTTCTTTGGTTCGAACCCAACAAATTCGGCCAGTCCTTTGTTTTCTATATTTTATGACGTTTTTTTTTTTGTACCACTTATGTTTGACATTGTTTGGTTTTACTCGTACTCGTATTTTGCTGGTTGGCTCCACAAGCATTTTGTTTTAAGCCAAAGAAATATTTTAAATGCGTATTCATGCGATGTCTTTGTTACACGTCATGTATTTCCTCCTTGTTGCGTTGATTTTGTCTTTTTAATTTTATTAATTTTTCTTCTTTCTTTCTTTCTTTTTCTTGTTATTCTCTTTTACAGAACCGAAACAATACCGGGTAATCCTTCATACAAGGCAACAATGCGTTTACACATACAAAATGTGCAAAAAAGCGATTATGGCAGCTACAAGTGTGTCGCCAAAAATCCTCGTGGCGAAATGGATGGAACCATAAAACTTTACAGTAAGTTCAAGTGTATAATTTTTACTCCCTCGCTTCGCTTATGCAAACTGCATATGTAAAAAAGGACATCATCACTCTTATCCTTTATTTTGCATATAAATTCATAAATGTTGTGATGTATGAACATTTTTTCGTCAGAGCTTTTTTATTTTTATTGTTTCATTGTATCTGTATTGTAATGGAAAAATGTAATAGTAGCTGCTCTCGTGCCACTTATTCCCTTAAAATGAGTTAAGGCAAAAACTCGGTTTCAAAGGACTAGGGCTGGCTGGCTGGCTGGCTGGAATGCCCTGGTGTCATACAACATAAACAAACAGGCTACAGTTTTTCATAAATGCAAAAAGACTTTTTAATTATATACGCCAGTAATTTTAAATGAAAATAAATCTCGGCATACAAATTAAGAATGTGATAATGCAGCAGGATAAGAAAGAAAAAAAAAATCGGGATGAAAAAGGAGAAAAAATTCTTTTTGAAAAGAAATCATTTAAAAATTTTACTTAAGATCAATAATTTGTTTAAAAGCGCAGATGTATTCGTCTATAATGCACCTTTTTTTTAATAAAACTCTCATGGTATTCTTTTTTTAAATTTGTATCAGGCATTTTTCCATTAAGGCCTCATTAGTTTTTACCTTCTGTTGCCGTTCTGTAACGTTCATTTCTGTAGCAAATATTTTACAATTACTTTTTCCGTGAAAGTATTCATCTGTTTTTTACAGTAGGGCATAAATAAAAGAAAAACATTGGAATGAAGAATAAAATATATACTTAAATATTATCTTGTATGAAGAAATAAAAAAGAAACCAATTAATAATCTTGAAATGGTGATCAAACAGCCCACTTCTTTCTCGCAATCTGCAAAGTTTATGTCACTTCTTATACAATATATAATTTCTTCTTTGCTAAAATAATATTGTTTTGATAATTCATAGTTGCTTAATTGATAAAAATGTATTAACTTTTAAAAATCTTTAATTGAAACAAATTTTTTTAACTTTTGACAAAAAAAAAAAACAAAAAATTATATACATTTGAATAAAAAATTAATGTTAATGTTTCCATACCCGAAAAAAGTAAAATATACACATATCTGGCCGTCACTTAACGTTGAATTCTATTTTCAACAGGTTAGTCCGTAACAGAACATAACGTAAAAGTAAAAACAAACCATTTACATAAAGTTTATATCGAATAGAAACAAAACAGCTGATTCAGAACGGAAAATAACGTACAAACTAATTCTGCCTTTATTCTCTTTAATGTATTTTCAATGTGGAGCATTTTTAAAATCGCCAATATACAGGGTGGCGTAGAACTACCTTTATGGTTTGAATGTTAAATAAATTTTTTAGTTTATCTATATTTTTTATTTTTATTTCAGAACTTTGTGAAGAAGACTTAGGAAATTTAATAAAGGACACTACACCGATCAAATAATCGGTGAAAAAAATAATAGCGATCAAAAACTGAATTTTATTTTGAAAATCATTTCTTTTGGCGCAATGTGCTTATTGTCGTTTTTTTAATACCTACAATTAACCACCTAGCAAATTTTCGACCACATGGTATCGTGAGACACCTTCCATCTACCAGAAGACCACGTACGGTCCTCATAGAAGAAACTACTCGTTACCGATAAAGTACATAATAGTCCAGAAACTTCCACAAGTAGACCTTCAGCACAACTAGGAGTATCGCGGAGGTCCTTCAAAGGATTTTAGCCACATTGAACATGTTCTCGTATAAGATTCAGCTTGTTCAAGAATTGAAGCCAATATACAACAAACAGAATTTAATTATGCCATTTTATTCCTATCATAAAGGTAGCTCTGCGCCACCCTGTATAATCATTTCATAAGTCAAGAATATTCTATATTTTCATAAAGATTTTTATTTCTATATTGTCTATTCTTTATTATCTTTAAAGAGAAGAAAAAATCAC
Organism: Thecocarcelia acutangulata; assembly: GCA_914767995.1. NCBI lineage: Eukaryota > Metazoa > Arthropoda > Insecta > Diptera > Tachinidae > Thecocarcelia > Thecocarcelia acutangulata. The sequence continues at coordinate 18,876,341 of OU612097.1, forward strand.
TACGTGCTACAAATTATAATTAAACTTGCTTTGCAGCACAAACACTTTCACTCAGTAGTGTTTTCTAGAACCAGGTACCATTATATTATAGCTTTTAACGGTGACTCTCATACCAGCCTTACCAATATAATAAATCTGAAAGTTTGCATTTTCATAGTAGAACTCTCAAGAATTTGTTAAGCACATTTTTTTATCGTATTAGATCCATCACGCGGGAGTAACTCTTACACTAGCTGATTCTTCTACGAGATTTCTATCCTACACAGCCAGAGACGTTTATGTTAATCGTAGAGGGACTCGTGTGAGACTGATGTGGATATTATCTTAAAATTTATGAAAAGCTTAGCCGAACAATCAGTATACGACTTATACTAGGTTAGATTAGGTGAGATTTAACAGGCTGCCAGGCCACTTGGGTCTTATTTGTTGTCATTGTGTTGCTTGAGTGTGATAAATATATCAGCAGTTTTTTTTTAACAAACACAAAAACTACGAAGCTTTTTGCTTGTCTGCAGTAACACCCAGGGTCTGTGGCAGAAATCGAATCTGCGACCTCAAATACTTTACCAAATCACCCATCGAGTCTCTCAAGGATATGAACCAACGCGAGGATTGGATGAACGAGTCCACTTCACCTGCATCACATACCGAAATTTCTGCCTGGTCGTATAGCATCGGTCTGCCTGGATACAAAGAATTTATATAATAAACAGTCAGTATATATAATAAACTGACAGAGGAAGTGCTCCCTACTCTCTTTTCCTTCTTTTTTTATTTTTTTGGTATTGGACCAGTACTCAGGGGATGACCCCTACATATGCAAAGCATTGTACAAGAACTAGGAAAATAGGTTGTGAGGAGGGGGAAAGAGGGAGTAGTGTTTGGGAACATTTGACTTGAACTTTCCAACGTTATAACAGACAGGAAGCACGTCTGCAGGCGACTTATTCCACAGACGAAGCGTACGGCTGAAAAACGAATTCTCTCTGTAATGCGTAGTGCGATTCCCCTGGCAATCGACCACAAATGGATGAGCTCTAGACGTTGAGCGCGTGCTACGTAAAAGTGAGCGAGTTTCGGGAACAAGATCCCTAATCTCGTCCGAGCAAAATCCATTGTAGCAATAAATGGAAGATTTATTTAATCTTCTCGTATGCGTCCCTATGTGGCAGCGTCCCGTACAGTAGAACACAATCTCTATCGGGGCAGGTATTATCACACCTGGACCATGTCAGACTTGATATGCGACAGGTAACCTAAATTGACTATCTGTGCCATGCGGTCCCTAAAAGTTAATGCTGTACTTTTTTCTTGCAGCTCTTGAGCAGGATTCCAACAAACCCATCTATACCCCCTTGTTGTTACCGGACCCCAGCCTTCGTCAGTTCGTCCACTACGATATTTCTGGACATTTCACTGAGTCCCCCTATCCAGGAAAGCTCCAGATTCATATGTCTCACTAGCTTGTACAGAGCTGACTCTTTTGCTTTGTCGTACGCCTAACCAAGGCACTCGGTTTTCTGCGCATAGAAAGGTAGATTAGGTTTGTCAGGCTGCCAGTCATTGTAAAGCCAGCCCACTTGGGTCCAGTCAGGTCCCGTTGTGTTAGGTAAGTAAGAGGTCTATGTTTGTTGTAGCAAATAAAACATTCAGAAGCCTCAAGACTTATGTTGTGTGGACTACTGACACCCTCACCAAGAGTTAATTGGCAAAACGGCCATCAGCCAGGCTCCAGGGAGGTTCTGCTTGCAGACAATCTCCTTGCTTAAACCTGAAATTCCAGGAAAGGGAATTGGTTTCCCTAATACTGCCAGTTTTCAGGTGTTAATAACCCCCGAGGAACTATTGTTTTGCACCAGATACCTGTAATGTAGGAAACCAAGCATAGTGTGTTGGTTAAGGGCTGCGTTGGTGGTACGGGCGAGTGGATTACGGGCTGATGCTTTTAATGGACTTTGGCCTACGAACTGATGAAGCCTTGCCTTCCACTGACCTCTTAAAAATTGCATCGAGTAGGGATTAGAAGGCTCGAACTCTTAAGCAGGGAGTTTGTTTATCTATATGGCTACAAATTTAGGGCAAAAAGTTGCGACCTGCGTGAGCCTTGCAAGTGGCACGGGGGAGCTGGAAAAGAGTGAATAACAGCCGCCATGAAGTTGGCCCATCATCAGTTAAGGCCATCAAGGCAGGTGCTGTTGTAAATCAATATTCACAATCTATCTCATTTGGAGATATCCGGCATTCATGAACCGATCCGGATATCGTATAGCTTTCCGTTTGCATACAATGTAGCCTTACCATCAGTAAAAGGTCGGATATCCTCTTGTATATCCTGTAGTACCTCAACCTTTAAGCTGCTATACTAAGAGTATAGCCGCAATAACCGCCTGCGTTATATGCTATACTCATTTTGCATCCTAAAACTAATCTTCCTCTCATACAGTACATATATATATACCCTCAACATGACTCATACTAGCTGCAGAACTCTTAATCGATCCAAGTCATATAGTGTGTGATGCGTGAAGACCCTGCACTGCAATAATTCCTTCAAAGCAAAAGCTTTAGGTCTTGGGCTTTTAGCCCCTGTTTAGATCACTTTTGGTGATGTTTGTGTGCCTTTTTAAGTTTCATGAACCGTTTGGGATTAACAACACTTCAATAATATGTCAATTGACATATAACAGTTCGTGCTGTCAAATATATTTGAACCAAGTTTTTGAAAGTCAAGACTAGAGTTTGAAGTGGTGGTGAAAAACTCTTATTAAAGGCAAAAATGTAGCCCTTGCAGAGCCATGAACATTGGTAATAAAATGTTACGATAGGACTAAATATGGTGACACAATGAACAAAATACTAAAACGGCGGTATTTGCAGCAATGGCAAAGAGATAAAAAAAGTGAATTTTGTAATTGTTTTTATATTGTCTTTAGTGACTGAAGGTGACTGCCACAATTTTCTGTCTATAGAAGATGAACCACTCTAATGTACACGTATATAAAAAAGTAGTAATGAAATACATAAATTAAAAACTTAATTTCTGTGCAGGTAAATGTTTACAAGAATCAAAAAATATTAAATGTTTAAACGACAATTCACTTTAACCAGCAAATGAAATCATCTTTAGACGTGAAATATTTTTGGTTTCAACAAGTAATAAGGGTTTAAAATCAACACTATTAAAAAATTGTATTCGCTATAGAGCACAACGTTGTTTGTCGGTAGATGGCAAAACCACAAACATTCATTCAATATTCACTTTTTTAACCCTGTTACAGCGTAATGGCCTTAACCAGAAATATAAGCACGTAAACAATTCCCCAAATAACAAAAATTTATTAAATACTTGGTGGTTAATTTGTAAAAAGGAAAAAATATACCATAAACTTTTTTTGAACACTGGCGAAACAATAATCAGAGAGAGTCGATGCCACAAAATTATGAAAAAAAAAAAATTATAAAAAGTGTTGAGGAATTTAATTAAAATAAATTCAAAAGAACTGAAGATTTATTTTTGCTTATAAGCTATTAAAAAAAGTCACGATACAAGTAAAGGGACTGAGAAAAAGAACATTGGCTTCTAGTAACATACGAGTAAAAGTATTTATCAATATTAAAATACTTGTTCTGACACGTTTATGGATATATTAAATTAAAAATTTTAGACATGAAAAAATCATATAAAATTATAAAAATTTGAGCAACAACTGAAAATGTACTTAAAGTTGCGAAAAACTTAAGTTTATGACATTCTAAATTTTAAGCTCATGATTCTATGCAGAGTTCACGAGTGTAAGCAAACTCTCTCAAGGAAACTATTCATTTGAGTGAACTAAGAGAGCCGCTGAGTTCTGCAAGCTTCTTTAGCTACCTAGTTCATGTTTCTTTTCTTCTACACAAGTGTGCAATTTTGCTTCCGCTGCTTTTTCCGAAATTCGAGGCTTTATTGTAAACTTGTTATATAATTATGATTCAAGTCTTGTCCATCGCTTGCAGCCAAAGTGCGCCATCCACAAATGCATTAAATTTTTTACTTCTTCATAAGGCCGGCTATCACATTCTTAGGTAGCTTCAATGTCAACCCGCACTCGTACATACACTTTTAATTTTGGAAAGAAATTTGATTGAGTTGAATTATAAAAAAATCCAATGGACAGTTTCAGATTTTTCATCAAAATTACAGATTTTTGTCCTTTTGTTGAAAAGTAGACTCAAAAATTTCTCTGAGAAAAAATATTGTTTGTGTAGTGGAGAAATATTATTAGAACCTTTTCTCTTTTTGAATTCTCATTAAAGCTCCAGGCATTGATCAAATTACTGGTAAAATGCTTGAGTTTTACTTTTTATTTTTAACGCTATTTTACGCCTTCAGTATTATCCTGCGCAGCGGAAGGTGTCTATGATTACTATGACACCCAAGCCAGGGAAGGATTTCACTAAAGTGAAATCATATAGACCAATACTGGCGGTTTCTTTTCTAACAAAAATGTTACAATTATTGTGCTCTTTGCCCGTTTTAATGTTCTTTTCTAAAAAGAAGGCTACAGTATAAATAAAAAACATGTTCTCTTCCAAATATGCTGCATGAAGAAAGGCAATCTATGAAGCATATTTTGCTTTTTGCTTCAAGCCCAGCGTGAGATATTGCCCTTTTTTATTAACCTGCATGCTGATTTATACTGACCTATATTTATGTTTTATGTCAAAACAATTATTCTAGTTTTCATAATTTATTGACAATTATATGAAAACAAACATAAAAGAGAAAAGAGGCCGTAAAATTATTAATATGTATGTGTTTAAATTAGTAATGCCAACGTTTTTTTTCTACACAGCAAGTTTTGGTATAAAAGCACTTCAAAACTGAAACGCTAATTGCTCTTTATTGTTTTGTACAATATTTTGTGTTCTTTTGTAAACGTATTACATATACTTCTTAGAAATCAGGTTAGCATTTAAAAATGTAACATTTGATTTTTAAGAAAAGAAAACGCCATAAGTCTACTACCAACAATTTCAGAACTGTTCGAAAAATTGTTAATGGCGAAGTTGAGTCCAGTACTGAATGGCCATAGAACAAAGACTAGTCAATGTCATAAAACAGACCTTTGAGGAGAAGAAGTATTGCTCAGCTCTATTCATTGACATTTCCCAAGCTTTTGATAAAGTGTGGCACGACGGATGCGTAAAATAAAGTTTAACTTGCCTGCAAACACTCAAAAGCTTCTGGAAAGCTACTTATGCGACCGGAAATTTGTTATCAAAGAAGGTTACTTTATAAGTCTTGCACAGCCAAGCGGAGCAGGGGTTCCCCAAGGTAGCATTCTAGCACCCACTTTATATCTGATTTACGCCTCTGACATGCCAACGAGATCTTTAATGCAGACTTCAACTTTTGCAGAAGATACAGGTTTCTGCAGCCTTCATGAAAAAATAAAATTTGCAGGAGTAGGTTTTAATAAAATTCCACAGGAAACGTATCTATCTAGAGATGGATGTTATTCTCTAGTGAATGCCCTCCCAACCGTGTCGTAAAAGGAACCGGTGCTGTATTTGTTTACGACCCAACAGTAAGTCTCTACTCTACCATTACATTAGGTACATATGTATGTGAAATTTAAGATAGAATTTAAGAAGGACGAAGAAAAATGTATGTATATATGTATCAAATACTCACTTTCAAACCAACAACAAACATTAAGCTGATTTTATTCAACACTAAGATGAATGCGTAATGTTTACAAAATGAGTTGATTTTACTCAGCATTGAACTTTGTTGCTCGATTTTTGTTGATTACAAATTCTGAGTGTTTACAAGACGATTTGATTTCACTCAACGTTGAATACAAATTGGGAATGTTTAGAAGGTGAGTTGATTTTACTAAGCGTTGAATATTGTTGCTTGATTTTTGTTGATAACAAATTTTATGAGTTAATCAAGCAAACACATGACTTTTGGTGATCACTGGTACGGCTGGACTGAATTTTCTTTTCGCTTTATCTCGAACAGAACCCAGGTTTTCAAAGATATGCGAAGAGTTGTTTGAGCGTCAAACCGAACTAAAGCTACGTACACACGGTTGTAAGATCTTACAATATTGCCAGTAAAATTATCTGAAAATGTATTACAATCGTGTGAACTGCCAATTTTTAACTTACAACGTTGTCAGAAAAACCATTGTCAATCAATTGTAAGAAGATAATGTTGTCAGGCATCTGACAATCGTGAACACTCTCGTCGGATAATTAGCTCAGTTGTAATTGTCAGATGTATAAAATTAATGCACCTGACAATGGACTCATTGTCAGAAAAAAGTTTGATGGGCAACACTGCCAAGCAGATAGTTGTTGATATACATAAGCGGCAATGCCTTACAAAATGTCTGGCAATTTTTTTCATCTAACAATCTGACAACCGTGTGCACTGACAATTTTTGTTGTCAGATGAATTATTTGTCAGACCATAGTCTGACAATGAAATTGTAAGATTTTCATACGATCGTCTGAACACACAATTTACTTCTGCGGGACAATTTTTCATTGTCACTACATTGTCAGCATGTTGCCAGATCTTACAATATTGTAACATCTGACAACCGTGTGTTTATAGCTTAAACACAAAATGACTGCCAATTAAAAAGTGTTGCCAACTTAAAGTTGTGTATACTTCTATGAAAAACTACCTTTAACTTCGCAGAAAAATGTTTAATGTTCTAGCGTCTATTTACTATTGTTAAAAAAAAGTGAATTTGGTTTTTGATCATATATTTGGAAAATGGCAGAAAAAAACTAATCCGTTTTTATAATTATTTTTTTTTTAATTTTTATTTTTATAATTATATTTGTATATAATTTTTTAAACATTTTTGGACATGTCAAAGAATTCACTTCCGTTTGGAAATGTAATTGAATCGGTTTTTTAATTTTAAAACGAAAACTTAAAACTTTTTCGGAATGAAATCAATTCTATAATATAATACTAGTTTCATTCTTGCAATTAGAAATAATTTCATTCCGAAAAGTTTTTTAGTTTTTCGTTTTTTGAAGAAGTAAAAAAGAATTCAATTCCGTTTATGAACGGAATAAAACCCTGTGACATGGCTTTATATTAATGTTTATAATTAGAGTTTTTATCTGGTTATAATAATACTGTTTTGCTTTTTTTTTCTTTAAAATTTATAATTTCAAGTAAAGCACCCCATACACGTTTCAACTCAGTTGGCAACTGAGTCAGTTGTTGTCCAAATCAAAGCGTGTATGGCTTGGTCAGTTGATTAGTTTGGCAGTTGTCGAGTTGGTTGAAGAAAAACTAAAATGTTTTGATTTTTTCAAGTTGACTAGCAAGTCTTTCAATTCGATTGCGTTGTGTGTGTTCGAGTCTCTTGATCAGGTCTCAAAATTTATATTTGTAGTGTTTTTGCAAAGAGAACGTTATATATTTTTAAAATTGTCTATAATTTCATTGAATTTAATAGTTGAATTAAAATCGTTCAATTCAGTTTATGAAGTGTGTGGGAATAATCAATTCAGTTGAAAGACTCAATTCGCAATTAAATTGAAAGGTGTATGGGCCGGTTAAGCTGAAATATTGTCATTTACTGACGCTATGTATATAGCTATGTTGTATACAATTATTGCACTAAAACAAATTTATATTTCAGCGGAAAAATTTCATTTAAGTGAAAAAGAGCATTCACCTAAATGAGCTCATGAACGCAATTCTAGTTACTTGTCCCAAATCAAAATTTCAATTTTTTATGTTGCTTGTTTCTATTGAGAAAATTTACTTTTTGCAAATTGTTTTGAAGTTGAGCCAAGCCTTACCTGTAAAAATGTTTTTAAATCTCTGTTGTTTATAAGCCAGATAAAAAAAAATTGTTAAAAAAATTGAATTAATATTTGTAATTTGCCTTGAATGTAATATTCAATTTACAAGTATGTAGTTGTTGCTGCCAGGGCATTAGAAGTAATACCCATTATTCATGGCATCACAGCAGCTGTCAGTTTCCTCAGCACCAGCCTTATTAATTTCTGACTTTCTAAACACAAGCACGCCCCCCTCTTTATTGAATAAAACGCATAAAACTTATTTTCACACTGTTGTTGTCTTCTTAGTGTTGCAACATTATGGTGTGTCGTGACGGCACAACACAGGCGACACTCAACTTTTGCACGTAAATATCAGGACTCGAAAACATAAATTTATAATTTTTTTTTTTTTTTTCAAGTTATTTTATTTTTATTTTTTTCCTTTTACATTTTTCTTATTGCAATATGTATTTAGAGTAAAATATTGGTATGCATATGAGAGGAGAGATGTGTGCGCTTGTGAACGGTTGCATGTGTATAAACAAAAACTGTAGCATACTTTTTGGCTTGCATATGAAAAATGATAACAAACAAAAACTATAAAATAAACCTTTATGAATTTCCGTAGAAAAATTGACAATCGTTTTTTTATTTTTTTTTTCTTTAATTTTTTTCATGTTTTCGTTTATAGTTAAATAAAATTTACTGTTCACATTTTTTTTTTATTTTTAATTTTATTTTTCTGGAAAAAATAAGTTTCAAACGAAAATAAAAATATGTTTTTGCTTATAAAAAAAAAAAACGAATAATAAAAAACGAAAATAGTTTATTAAACGACAAGAGGTGGGGATAATTTAAAAAATATTGAACAAAAACTGCAAGCAAAATCTATAGATGATAATAGTCTTTAGTGAGTGGCTGTTACGAGGCTGGAGCGAAACAATTGATTTGTGATGTGCCTTTTTTTGCTTTCAAAACTGCCGCATTATCGTTTTCTTATGTTTTTTTTTTCATATGTATAGATAAGATTTAAAACATTTAAAATTAAAGCTGCTTCCTGATTAAAAGCAAATGCCAGCCAAATTGTTAGTATAATAAAATAAAACCGTGTGTTCTCTTTGGTGGGATGTATTTGTTCCGGTCCACACTATTTTCCATTTTGTTAACCAGGGATTTAAAAACATATGCAATTTCTATAATTTTCCTTTTATGATGCACAAAATAAAGTTAATTTGGCCAACAAACACCCACAAGCTTGTGGAAAACTACTTATGCAGCCGGAAATTAGTTATTAGAGAAGACAATCAGCCCAGTTATGAATATTCTCACGGAATTTATTTCTCTCGAAATTTAATCTTCATGAAATTTACTTCTCGTATTAAGTACTTTTTTCACTTCAAATTAAGAAGAAAAGCACAATTTTCGTTAACTGGACGGTAAGAATTGAAGAGTTGATCTTCATTTAGTGTTTTCAACGGATGGAGAGAAGAAAAAATTAAAAAACCTCATATTTAATTTTTGTTCATAATCGCAGGAAAGGAAAAAGTGATAAAATTCCCACGGAATTTTTATTCATAATTGGGCTGAATTTTCAAAGCCAAGCTAGTATTCTGGGGACTACTTTTTATTTGATTTACGCCTCTAGCATGTCAACTAGATCCAGAATGCATATTTCAACTTTTGTAGATGACACAGCATTCTGCAGCGTTCATGAAAAGCATCAATTAGCTTCGCAAAATTTGCAATAATATATTTCAATATTAGATAAATGGTTAAAGCGTTGGAAAATTTAAGTTAATAAACAAAAGTGTACCCACGTTACATTCACACTGCGTAAACAAACATATTCGGCTATCCAGGTTAATAATTCACCTATTTCGCAGCAGTACGAAGTCATACTTTGGTACTCCCCTCGGCCGTAGATTAACGTGGAAGCTACACATTGATGCGAAAGTCACTCAGTTGAAACAAAAAGCAGCGCAGCTAAATTGGCTTATGGGCAGAAATTCTACATTGAAGCTGGATTTTAAACTTTTATTATACAACGCAATTCTTAAGCTTGGAATTCTTAAGCTATGGAATTCAATTATGGGGCACCGATTCAGCAACAAACATTAAGAAAATTCCAAAACGAAATTCTTCGAACGATTACTGCAGCTCCATGGTACGTAAGAAACTCACGAATTCACAAGGACCTGCGTGTTCCGCTGGTAAAAGACGAATTTTCGAAGTATGCAACCAAGGTACATTAATAAGCTGGAAATTCACTAAAATCCTCTTCAACACAATATTCTTAATTTTGGCAGCCATACTCTGTTGAGATGAAGGGATAGCCTTGCCATCATCATAGTGTCACACAGGTGATTTTATCCATAAAGTTCCCGTCTAGCATTGGACGGACCTAAGTAAAAAGTAGATTTTTTTTTTATTTTTTATGTATAGTATTAAGATTTGAATACTTATTGTTAGTTGACTTTGAAGATTCGATAAATAAATGAATGTTTAAAAGAAAAATCCTTTTAGAGAGATTTTTCCTAGAAGATAAAAGGCAGCCTCGACCCATCCAGGATCGGGGATACTTAATAATAATTAAAAATTTGCTAAGTAAATCTTATTTTTCCATGAAAGATTTTTGCTTGAAAATATTTGCATTTATTTTGATAATTTAAAACGTATTTATGGGTTGATGGAAAGCACTATGGTTACACACACAACTACTTGATGAAATTGATGTAGATATGTGTTAGTCAAATATGTTTTGGATATTGCACGAGCATTTAACTATGAGAAAGCTTTGTTTAAAGTTTGCTTACTGTTGTTCCAAACCGAGAAAGTGTTGATGATTCCGAGCAGTGTTTGGCCATCTTTAAACGTAACAAACCGAAGTTTTTGCGTCGATATTTGACAACGGGATGAAACATGGATCCTTTACTTGACTCCGGAGTCAAAACGATCGTCAACTGAGTGCACAGCAACTGGTGAACCTCGTCCAAAGTGCCCGAATGCACAGCAATTGGCTGGAAAGGTTATGGCCTCGTTGTTTTGAGATGTGCCTGGTGTAATATTCATTGACTATCTTGAGAAAGGAAATACCATTAGCATTAACAATATTAAAAGCGTTGTTGGAGCGTTTGAAGGCCGAAAGTGCAAAGAAACGACCGCATCGTTCTTTCTCCTACTCTATTTCTTATTTTCCTCAACGACCTTCTCTATCAAACTTCCAACCTTATCCACTCTTTCGCAGATGACAGCAGCATTTGTCACTCGTACTCTTTTGGTCATAGGCCCAGCCGATCAGAGATCACTGCCAAGAGGCTAAATATGAACGATTCATTGAATAGTGATCTTCTATTAATCTCCGAATGCGGTCGTAAAAACAGCGTCATCTTTAACGCTCGTAAGACCCAATGTTGCTTATTAACGCACAAACAAACGACCGCAAATGCTGCTTCATCTGTACTCATGGTTGCTATATATATTGGGGAATCGGATGCTTTTGATGTTCTTGGAATGAAGATACAGTGTGATGTTCGCTGAACTGAACACATCTTTCATGTCTCCAAAGAAGCATTCAAGTGCCTTTGTTTTTTGAAACGGTGTAAGATGTACTTCACTCCATCCGATCTCCTTACTATTTATACCACCTACATCCGACCGAAAATGGAATACAACTCTCATGTTTGGGCCGGTGCCTCAAAGTCTATTTTGGGGTTACTCGACCGTGTGCAGGAGAGGGCGAAGAAGCTCATCAGTGACAGTAAGGTATCCAACTCTATTGATTCACTGGAGCATCGACGCAGTGTGGGGTGCGTTACTCTGTTCTATTGTTACTACAATGGATTTTGCTCTGACGAGATTAGGGATCTTGTTCCCGAAACTCGCACATTTTTACGTAGCACCCGTTCATCGTCTAGAGCTCATCCATTTGTGGTTGATTGCCCGGGGAATCGTACTACGCATTGCAGAGAGAATTCGTTTTTCAGCTGTACACTTCGCCTGTGGAATAAGTTGCCTGCAAACGTGTTTCCTGTCTGTTATAATGTTGGAAAACTCAAGTCAAATGTTCACAAACACTACTCCTTCTTTCCCCCTCCTCACAACCTATTTTCTTAGTTCTTCGCTCTACATAAATCGCTCTACAAAAGTGGTGTTGAAATGCTAGAGCGGCGCTGGAATGATTGCTTTGCTCTGGATGGAGCTTACGTTGATGAATAAAGCTAATTTGGAACCAAAGAAACTGTGTTTTCTTTGTTAGGCCCGGGACTTTTCAGCCAATGTGTTATTTATCATTTCATCGCAAATGAATTTGTAAGTAAGCAAAATGTGAGTGTGTTGATAAAAAAAAAGAGATTGAATGTATTGACTTAAGATATAATCTTACAAAAATCTCTTAATAAGTTTAACCAAATTCATAATGATAAATTAATGTTCAGTGTCCCACTGTAATTATAAGTTCATCAATATATCTTACTTCTTCGTAAAATTATATATAGAATAGTTGTATTAAAGAGAATTTCTAAATTATACTAATTTTTATTTAAAAAAAAAAAAAAAAAAAAATTCATTCGGACCTCTTGTGAAAAAATTCCCATCCAACAACTCAGCCCTTTCACCTACGTTGCGGATTAGTGGCTTTCAACAGTCATTGGACGAGCCTCGTATATATTGGTTTTGTATAACTCAATTTTTAGTAGCCTCGATTTGCACCAAAAAATAAAAAATCACCAATAACACCACGAATAAATAAAAAAAAAGTGAATATATAAATAAATGACAAATGAAATGTTCATTTGTCGCAGTATTTTATTAATGTCATTTTTAAATGCGTGTTGGTACCGCTTTGATATTTTAATAAATACGTACGAGTATGACCAGTCATTTTTCAATCGAATCACTTGCCTGCATTGGATTCGTATAAATTTATTTCATATCTGTTTTTGCTACATAATAATTGTTTGGTATCATTTGTCCGTTTTGTTTGTTTACACTGTTTAATTTATGGATATTTTTATCGTTTCGCCAAACATTAATAAGGTTTTGCGCACACATGGACCAGTGTTTGCCTCATATGAAAACTAGATAAAGAAGAAAAAAACAAAAATAGTCGAGAATCAGTTTTCTTTTTCTGAAAAAACAAAACTGGCTTTTTGTGTATGACTAGATAATAAAATGAAGTATTGACGTGCGGAATTTTTAAAGAGCAAAAAATATAATAAAAAAAAAAAATGAATTTTAAATAGAAATTAATACAAAAAGTTTTTACGACTAGGAAAATTTAAAGAGAGAAAATAATACAATATTAATTAAATATTTAACCATAATTTTCTAATTTAAATAAACTTATTAGAAAAAGAAATAAATTAATTCAAAAAGGGCATTTTACGATTTCTTAACTTGTAGCTCGATATGGTCATTTTCGTGGGAAAATTTCACGTCGAGGACGCTGAAATAATAAATCTAATCGTTTTTCAATTAGTGACCAAACAGCGTCTCTATATTTTAAAGCCAATACAGCCGACACTAGTATATAAAGGGTGGTTAAATTTCAAGGGCCGATGTTGATTTTGAATAAAACACAAACTATTTAGGAAACTATTGTAATTTTATTTTATTATGATATATTGGTGTTATTCAATTATGTATGGGACAAAATATTGGCCAAATGGGCGCCGCGACCACGGCGGCACACCTCCATCCGATGGTCCAAATTTTCGATGACCCTGAGGCATAATGGAGGTTATATGCCGTTAATGTGCCGAACTATCTCATCCTTTAGCTGTTGAATTGTTGCTGGCTTATCGACGTATACCTTTTCTTTCAAATAACCCCAAATAAAAAAGTCCAACGGTGTCAAATGACATGATCTTGGCGGCCAATTGACATCGCCATTACCTGAGATAACACGGCCATTGAATTTGTTGCGCAAAAGAGCAATTGTTTCGTTAGCTGTGTGGCGAGTGGCACCGTCCTGCTGAAACCACATATCGTCTACATCCATATCTTCCAAATCGGGCCATAAAAAGTTCGTTATCATCTCACGATAGCGAACACCATTCACAGTAACTGCCTGACCGGCCTCATTTTGGAAAAAATACGGCCCGATGATGCCGCCAGCACATAAACCGCACCAAACAGTCACTCTTTGTGGGTGCATTGGTTTTTCGACAGTCACTCTTGGATTCTCATTCGCCCAAATGCGGCAATTCTGTTTATTGACGAATCCACTGAGGTGAAATCACTGAAGTTGAGTTTCTTCGATATGCATTTTGATTTGAACACCCATTTTCATAATAAGTCTGGATAACTTTAACACGTTGTTGGATTGTGTATCTCTCCATGGTTCAAATTGAGTAAGTCTGAAATAGAGAAATGTCAAATAAAATTCGGAAAAAAAACTTGGCGTTTAGGTGTGGTTCACATTCAACGTCGGCCCTTGAAATTTAACCACCCAATACTATGCATTTAGCCTTTCTTTGTAGCTGATATACAGCATTGATTATTATTATTTTTATTATTTTTATTTTTTTTATATTTATTTATTTATTCCATCAATTCAATTAAATTTTATTGATACTAAGGATGCGGTATCCACTTGCGAACAGCTGATGTCGCACATGTTTAGTTTTAATAGGACGTGATTGATAACATCGGTTGCACTTGTGGCTCTGATCTACTGAGTCTTTGAAGTCATAGTGACTCATTCCCAGCGTTTCAACTTTGAACTTTCGAAACGCACCAAAATGAGGGAAAAGCGCGTTATATTAGCAAAAGCGCACCAGGTTTGGAAAAATGTTTGTTCATTTTAAAAACCCATTTCGTATTATTACACCAATTTCTTATTACAAGAAGTATAATGAGCTCAATTTTGAATATTCTCACGGAATTTACTCCTCTCCGAATTTATTCCTCTCCGAATTTATTTCTCAAGTAAAGTACTTTTCTAAATTCATATTAAAGCGAAAAGCTCAATTTTTGTTAACTAAACACTAGGAATTGAAGATTTGATCACGTTTTAGTGTTTTCAGCAAATGGAGAGAAGGAAATATTACACAACATCATACTCACTTTTTATACATAATTGGAGATAAGGGAAAATGCTCCAAGGAATTTTCATTTGTAATTGGTTTGCATTAAAAATATGATAATGAGACAGCTTTTTAAGCGACTATTAGATAATTAAAACGGATTTGTCAGCCCTGGCTAACGGCATACCATCACTTTGCTCAATAACTAGAATTCGTGTTTGTCAAACTTGGCCTATAATGCAATTCTGTTGTTTTCATTAAGATAATAGTATCGTTACAACAGATCTGACGACATTTTATCACATTTGCTATTCAGAAATATTATTTAATTATGTTTGTGGTCGACCACAATCAGCTGTTATATTCTATTATCAGGTACATAAAAATATAGCTGCTTACCGTCGTTAAAATAATACTGCGTTCTAATAAGCGAGCAGTGAAAATTAATTGGCTAGAATGAGTGTCTTTAAACAAACTTATTAAAATATATGAAAATTTGCCAGAATTTTAACAACTACGAGTAAAAGATGAAGTGTGCCATAATCAAAATTTCATAGTAAAATTTTATAATTTGGCACGAGCCTCACTATGCAGTGTCTTGATCGTTTAATAGCAAAATATTTTTTATAAGCAGCAAATTTTATAAAACAAAATGTTTCTTTTTCTTTGGAAAATATGTATAATAGGGCATTTACATCTACCCAAAATCTAGTAAATTTGAGTGACAATCTTTAAGAAACCCTTAAGTGTTTACACTTCCGCTTTTTGACATCTTGCAAGATTTCATTTTTATAAAATTTCATATATCACAATGAATTCATCATGTAAAAGTGCAGTTTTTTAAATGCAGCATAGTATTTTCAAGTACTGTTGTGAGCAAAATCACAGATACGTAATAGAGTACTTACAAAAATGTACTAGGTTAGGAAATCCCGTAATTATTAGATTTGGTTTAGGTTTAAATGCCCTATAATATCCCACCGCGGGGTTAACTTACTTTGTGCACTTGATTTGGTGTATTTTGTTTATTATTGCTTCGTGTTCCTATTGTGCTCTGTAAATATGAAATGGAAAAAATTTGTAACTTGAATAAAATGGTATTCAAACCGCTGTACAAACACATTTTCTAACACTTAATTGTGTCGATTATGATTTAGTGTCACTGAAAATTGAAAAGCGCATGGAAAATTAAAAAAATGCGCACTGCGCATCGACTAAAGAATTTTTCGCACTAAAAATTTGAAAAGGCACCAAAAACTATGCGAAACGCACGGAATTGACAGCGCTGCTAATTCCCTCTTTACTACCTCAACCATATCACGCACATTCTTTGATGGCGCACTAGCATTTATACAGAACAAACGAGTGTTCAAATAAGCCTGATTGTAAGCAGTGACAATATACAACGAGATTTGAACAGGGACGGAAGTACATACCTTTACCTAGTCGTCAGTTCGCATCATAAGGGTGAGCACATATGATGGAAACCAAATCGGGATAAACCACACTACTAATCGATCACAAGATACACTGGGTGTCCAGCGGGTGCCCAGACCCCTACTACCCCACCTCAAAGGCATTGCGCTTAACCTGGGCACTCTGGATTCTATGGCATGAGGGGTAAAAGGGTTGTTGTACCAAATAAAACTCTAGGCAGCCGCATGACTTATGTCAGGCCTTCCGAAGCTCTCACCAAGGATTAATTAGCAGAACGGGGATGGCCAAAGCGTTGGAGAGGTTTTGCTTGCAGACCATGTTGGAGATGCCTACATCTTGGCTAAAACATTCTGGCTGGAATATTAAAGTGAATGTTGCAAAATCCGTTCATGTTACATTTACTCTAAGAAAGTCTCATTGCTCGCCAGTATATTTAAATGGCGGCATTATTCCAATCAGCAACACGATTAAATATTTGGTCAATCGTCTTGATCGGAGACTTACCTGGAAGCAGCATGTTAAAATGAAACGAGAACAGCTCAATATAAAAACAAGAAACATGTTTTGGCTTTTGAGAAAAAAATTATAAATAGCTTTTTTTTATGTTTCCCAGCTATCTATATGTCGGCATTTCATAGGAGCTATTCTAATCATCAGTAGACTTTGGAAATTTTTGAAAGATATTCTCAAACATTCAACTTTATATCCCAACAATCTAAATAAACTGCTGAGAATTTAAAAAGAAAGGTGTAAATTTTTAAATTCTCAACAATTTAGTTAGATTGTTGGGCTATAAAGTTGAATGTTTGAGAATACCTTTAAAAAATTTCCAAAGTCTATTGATGATTGGGGTAGCTCCTATGAAATGTCGATATGTAGATAGCTGGGAAACATAGAAAACAAGCTATTTATATTTTTTTTGATTGGTATTAATGTTAGAAGCTAAAATGATGAATTGATCAAGCTTAAGCTTAGAAAATAAAGTTGTGTTATACAAAAGAGTACTTAAACCTACGAGTATATATTCAACTTCGGGGAACCACAAGTAATTCTAACATCGAGATATTACAGAGATACCAATCAAAAACCCTCAGACTATTAATAAATGCTCCATGGTTTGTCAGCAACAAAAATATTCACAAATATCTACGAACTGCAATGGTCAAATATGAAATTAATAAATTCAGTGAAGGATAGCTGAATAGACTAAGTAATCATTCCAATATATTAGCAATAAACGTATTAACTGTAAAATAGTTTGCAAATTTATAAATAAAAAATAAAATAAAAAATTAGTATTCTAGTTTTGTTCACAAAACAAATTTTATTCTTTACAAAAAGTTGTTAATTTGTCAATATATCACTGTCGATAACTTTTCAGCAACTGAAAAAAATTGCTATACGCCACATAGTTTTTTTTTTTTTTGTTAATTCGGTTGCTGTCCTAACTAAAACTAATCTCAATCAAAAAGTTATAAATATCTTGTTTTCTATGTTTCCCAGCTATATGTGTATATGTCATTTCATAGGAGCTACCTTAATTATCAGTAGACTTTGAAAATTTTCGAAAGATATTCTCAAACATTCAACTTTATATTCCAACAATCTAAATAAATTATTTAGAATTAAAAAAAAATGTTTTAATAATACTTGTCAAAAGACAAGCTTTTATCGTTTATTGGCATCACTATTCGCATTAGAAGCTACCATAGTGAATAAAACTCATTTGTTAAGACTAATTTCACCACAAATTATTTTTGCCCTTATTTTGCTATATTTCCTATACTAATGAGAATAAAAATTGCCTTTAGAGTTTCTTTATTAAATGCTTTACATTTTTTATTTTTTATTTATTTACAGTGTCAAGTCCCCCAACAACAATACCACCGCCCACGACCACTACACTGGCGACCACAACAACTACATTGCTGAATGAGTTGGACATGGATTTCAATGGCATTGAGCCAACAAACTCTATAATTGTCATCGATAAATGTAAGTTTATTTTATTTGTGTTACAACTGTGGCAAACGAGGTTGGTTCTATAATTATTCAAAGTACAAAGGCAATTATATTCCATAAAAATAATATCACCAGGTTTTACGCTAAAATTTCTAATAATTCAACAGCCAACTTCGTATATATTTTTTTTTTTAAGTTGAAATTGTGCTGCAATTCAAATTAATTTCATTTTATTGAATAACACTTACTTTATGATTGCTTTAATTCATCATACACGCTCAAGCATTCGTATGCAATGGCATCCATTGAATTTTTATTTATTGAAAAAAATTTCTCCCCTTTTTCTTCCTTTTTTCTCCGCTTTTTCTCTGTTTTTGAAAATGCACACAGTGGGCATTAAGTATCAATCAAATTTAAATGAAATCGGTAAATCAGAACAAAAGCTTATGGGTGATACACCAAAAGGTTATGACTGGTCGAAGGATAAACAAAACTCAGCTGCTGTTACTTTTAAGCCATCTCTGCTGCCAACTGGCCGTCATGGCTATAAACATGAGTGTATGGCTTTAATATTAATGTTAAGGTTTGTATGGTTGAAGTTTTGGAATTTAAAGGAAACGTAAAAGTTTATTAAATAAAATAAGCCAAAAAAAAAAAAAAAAAAAAATCTCACACGAAACATAATCGCTTAAATAAAGCTATACAAAATTAATTTTAAGCATCAGATAAAGTTTAAAGTAAAAACTCAATAAATGTTTAAGATTAAAGAAAAGAGCTTTTGTTTTTATTAAATGTTGTTACATGTAAGAAAATAAAAATACAAAACACAAACTCTAATAATAAGTTGATTTAAAAATAAAAAGTGCCAAAATTATACAAGTAAAAAAATAAGTATAAAAAAATAGGTAAAGGATAAAAAATCAAAACTCAAAATATTATATAAAGCTTTTTGAAAAGAAACAATACAGGTTCTGAAGCTGTTTTAACTCTAAATTCATTTTTAATTTATCTACAAAATGTTTGGTTTCCAAAATCTTTCTCAAACTGGAAGCTATAAATCATACGTTTTTATTTACTCTATTTTCAAATACGCAGTAAAAGTTTTCAATAAATTTGTGGCATAAGTTTAGGCGCATTTTTAAATTCCACTGCTATAATCAGCGTTGTCAACTAAACAGGGGCTAGAGTGTAACAGAAAGTATTACAAAAACCAGTTTAATAATATTTACTACGCATTACTATTTATTCAAACAAGAATATGATATCGTATGCTGCTGTTTGGCCGCACTCAAATTATACGGACAAAAAAAAAAAAATAACTATGGTTTCTTATAACGCACGTGCTTAAAATATATGTGCAATGCAAGTGCGATTTGTTTGCACGAACCCAATATGAAAAACTGTTCAAAATCGTTAATTCCAATATATTAAAATATTTATTATAACATTTATTTGGTCATTCTGTATTGTTACTAATAGGTGCAAGTCAAATGTCCACAAACATTACTCCTTCTTTCCTATTCCCCATAATCTATTTTCTTAGTTCCCATGCAATGCTCTGCATATGTAGGTAGGGGTCATCCTCTGAGTGCTGGCCAAAAAAAAAAAAAAACAAATTTTAATAAACTTTGCAAACTGTTTGGCAAACACACGTTTTGCATTTACCCCCAAACGATACAAACAAATTTGTTTGCCATATAAAGACTTCAAAATATATATTTCTCTTTTTACTTCTATACAAAAGTGTTAAGCGTCTCTTTCTTGAGATCCTGTGGCTTTAGATTTTGCTGTCAGTTGTTCCAAAAAGAAGACAAACTATTTTATAATTCTATGAATTTTAACAAGACAGCTTCTTTTTGATCTATTTTGTGTTCTCCTTCTTCTACTATTTCACTCTGCACACTGTTCACTGAAATGACAAAATTTAGTGATAAAAACAAAAGCGGAATTGATAAACATCAACAGTATTGCGCGAAAAGCAAACACTTTTGCTTTTTGTACAAACATGCTTAAAATACATATTTGTGCAAACATGCAAACACTGCCATAAGCAATGCAAAATGTTTGTACAAACATAAAATTGCCTTGAAGTTTGCGTAATTTATTTCGCCCTTTATGATTGATATTGAAGCTACCTAGCGCTAGAAAGCAGCACAAACACAATTTTTTTATTTTTATTATTATTATTTTTTTTGTTTATATTGCGATCTGCCAAACGTCAGCTGGTAAAATTTCACGCAAATTTCACGCAAATTATTTGTTGTAGTCGCTTGAACTAAGCAACTTTTATGTTACTTGAAAAAACGGAAAAAACTGAATTTTATGCAGTGATTAAATACTATTATTTGAAAGGCCAATCGGCGAAAGAGACAAAGGAGAAGCCCGATCAACATTACGGTGAGTCTGCTCCGTCAGATTATTTGGTAAAATATTGGATTGCTGAATTTAAACGCGGTCGAACAAGCACTCCAACAATACTCGTACCATCAACAGGAAGGCCAAACGAGTTATTTAGTGAGGAAAATATCAATAAAATTTTCGATATTGTTATGAATGATCGCCAAGTCAAGTTACGTGATATGGTTGACATAGTAAAGATATCATATGAATGTATGTTCAAAAGTTTGCAATAACTTTTGCATATCAAAAAGCTATCGTCGGCAAATATGGGTGCCACGTTTGCCCAGTGTAGGGCAAAAATCGAGCTCGACAGACCACTGCGCAACGGTGTTTGGACATGACAAAGCGTAATTCTATTTATTTTTAACGTCGATTAATAACTGTTGATGAAACGTGGGTCCAAAACTACACGCCTGAATCCAAGCGCTGGAAAATTAATATTTTATTAAAATTTTTACTTTTTTTTAATAACATTTTAATTTTCCTAACGGTGATAAAAATTTATTATCGAAATATCGATAAATAAAAGATTTTGAATTGTTAATTAAAAAAAAAAAAAAACAAGAAACAAAGATCTGAAACTGCAAAAATGTAATTTACTTAAAATTTTTGTTTACACATATGTTTTACTAGAATATCTATCCTTTTATAATAATTAGCAAACATTATTTTTGCGTTTAGCCATAAATAATATTTTAAGATTTTTTTCTTAAAACTAACATTTTATCAGCCAGAAACGGAATTAAATTCTTTTTTAACTTTTTCAAAAAACGAAAAACTAAAAAACGTTTCGGAATGAAATCATTTCTAGTTACAAGAATGAAACTAGTATTATCTTAATTAAGTTTTAAATTTTCGTGAAGAATGAGAAAACCGATTCAATTCCATTTCCGAACAGAAGTGAATTCTGTGACATGGCCGTATATTTGACAAATGAGGATTTTTTGACAAAAATTTCTGGCACCACTGTGTGTACCTCTCCATGGTTGCATTTATCAAAGTAAAATGTAGGTCTTACAGGTAATAATGAGTATTATGGTTAGACCACTCTATGTAAAATGAGTAAAAAATATATATTATCTTGTACATATAATCACATAAGTAAATTAATAGTTTAGTATTTTTTTTTCTTTTTTTTTTTTTTTTTTTTTGTACAATTTTATTTTTGTGCTTTTTTTTAATAAATTAGGCGTTCTCTCCCCACGTGGGTGCGTTTTGTTTCTTTAAAGTTGACAACGCTGACAACAGCATGGAGTATCATCGTCATAATTGGAATCTAAACATTTGTGAAAATGTTTATTTTTGTCAACCTTTTCTGCTTTTATTGTTACTAATTTTAATTATTCTATTATGTGACCAATTTTGAATAGCATTGTTGATAATTTTATTTATTTAAAGTTTAAATGTCCTGTACAGAAAATAGTTTCATACAAAACGCTTCAACAAAATCGTTTATTGTTTGTGTAAATAGCTTTTGGTTTTATTTAAAATTACTATAGTAATATATAATATTTATATAAAGAATTCAATGTAAATATAACCAAAATTTTAATAGAAATATAAACATTTAAACAATATGTACGAGTGCTCTCATTTACTACGAGGTTCATATCATTTCGCTGCTTAGTGAAAATATTTTAAATTTTTTTCAACATTTTCTAATAACTTTTCTGGTAATTCTAGTTGTTGCACCAACAGTCTGCCTGACATAAAATATTGGACTTGTGCAGCAGTTTCTTTTATTTATATTATTAACTGGCAACCCTCGTATTTAGGCTTATGTACTCGTACGAGTACATCCAAACGAAATTTACAATTTAAAATTTTTTTTTAATTGTTTTTTAAAATACCAAACGATTATTTGACTAAAAACAAAAAAAAAAAAGAAAAAAAAAAAAACAGCGAATGCGCTTTTGCAAAAAATAATTATCATCTAAAATCATAAAACTAACAAGTATTTAATGCAGCGTTTGGCAACTTTTTGTTTACAGCTCGACAACAAAAACGTTATATTGTTTAAATAAATTGTTAACATTTTTTTGCGTACAATGATAAATATTAAAATATCTAACGAAATTAAAATAATCAAAACAGCAACAACAGCAACAACTAATTGAAAACCACTTAAATTAATTGTAAAGCATAATAATAAATATTTACAAATAAAATAATAATAAAGTTTTACAAAGCTACAAAAACACACAAAAAAAAAACAAATATGAAAAAGGAATGCGAAAATTATTTTATTAATTTTATTATATTTATTTTACATTCAAAATAGAGACATAAAACTATTAAAATATATAACTGAGTATAAAAAAATAAGGTTTTTAATAAAAACTATTACTAACAAAAAAGTTTTTTGCAGAAACCTTACAAAGAAAAACAATATTCTTTTAAAAAAATACGTCAAAATTTTATTTAGTAGGAATGTCTTTAGAACCATTTGAAATATTCATCAATAAAAAAAGTTTTTAAAAAACCACCTGCAAGATTTACATAAATTGTCGACAAAAGCTGCTTTTGCATATAAAAATTTATCAAATTTGAAATTAATAAATATTTTCGCTCCTTTATTGCATCATAGTCATATCTCAGAAAATTAGCTTTTCGAGTTAACAATGCAGAATTGTTAACAGTACTGCCTTCTATATTGTGCCAAAAATTTATTCAAATTACTTTTAAACTGTTTCTTTTCTAAAAAAACAATTTCTAAAACTTGAATGGAAACTAAAAATTTGAAATACTTTTTTCTGGAAACGAGCTTTTTTTTAGTTATGACTATGTTGCAATAAAGGAGCGTTTTGTATTTATCGATAACAAAATTTATCTACAATAATTTTCTAAATTATATTTTTGATTTTTCTACATTTGTACATCTGCTGTTAGTTCAAGTTTTCGCTTTCTGAAATTGTTTTAAGAAGAATTTTTTACAATACAAATTTACTGTGATCAATAATTTTTGAACGAAGAAGATAAGAAAAATTATAATTTAAATTTACTGCCAGTTCGCGGATGCCGGAAGAATAAGTTCATTCGCATTCTAGGCGAAAGAAAATTTATTTGAGTTTTTCTAAATTCATTCGATGCGAACGATGTGTCAAAACTCAATTGCAATACATAAGTGCATGCGAACGAATCATAGTGACATAGACAAACCCAAACTGATTCGAATGTGAGTGATTAGCTGACTTTCGCATACATTTTCATGCGATATCGGCGAACAGGTTGTTAAACTGGGTGACAACTTGCTGTTTTGTAGTCACAACATTACTCATCAGCATCCAATTTCGGATTTGAACTCGGGTCATGACGTATCATGATCTACTGCCTTAACCACTCAGCCATTGAATTATTCTCTCTCTATATTCAGCTAAGTGGCTGAGTGGTTAAGGCATTAGATCATGATTCGTCATGAACCGAGTTTAAATCCGAATGAGTGCTGATGAGTAATGTAGCGGCTACGAAACATGTAGTTGTCCCCAGCTAAAGATTTGATTATTATTTCCCTTGTCTTCTTCAATCAAAAATTATTTATCACAGTAAATGCGTGTCGCAAAAAATCTTTCTTAAGAAAACCTAACTTAGTGTCCACACCTGCGATAATATCTGAGATGAGAACGTCAAATTCAGTCGCAGAGAGAATTCTGTTACGTGTAGACTTAATATCAGTGTTATCGCAGTTTTATAATAATTTTTATGAGAGCGTTCTTATGAGAAATCTCATGGCAACGATCTTATAATAAGAGCTGTCAAAAAAGCGGGTGTGTATGCGTTTGTTTACAAAAAGACGCCATTGGAATTTTACCGATTTTTAGTTTTGCAAAATATCTTTAAAAATACCCTTTTAAATTGAAAATATTTTGTTTTTACGTATTAAATAAATATTATATATACTATAAGCAATTGATTTTCTAAAAAATGTGCACATATACAAAATTTATACAATATTCTATTGATCGCCAAGCTGTGTTGTCTTCTCGGCTTTCAATGAATTATGGATTCTTATAAGATTAACAACTATACGTATACTCCTTATTAGATATGAAGATGGACATAGAAAAATTCGCTCTCTCATTCTGCCGACGTTTTCTCAGATATTATGTCAGAGTTAATCGCAGTTGTAGACTCCAGGTAAGAAAGAGAAAACTTGATGTACAAAAACTAAAATTCTAATTTAAAAAATTATAAAGTTTAACAGCCAGTTCACCGATGTCGAAAAGATAAATTCCTTCGCACCCTAGGCGAAAGAAAATTGATATGGGTTTTTTCCAATAACTGCCAGGCTCAGGATATCGAACGTAAATCAATGCGAAGGAAAACGAGTCACCAACTTTTAGTCGATTTTGGGGCTCGCTATCATTATTGTTTTCGTTCGCATGATATTTACGTTACTCACGAACCACCTATAACAATTGTTACATTTTTATATTGCCACCTCAAATAAATTGAAAATTAATCGCTTACCTTGAAAATAAATCGCCAAAACTAGTAAAATTGGTCATTAAAAATGTGACTCTGAACTTTGTTAAATTGATGTAAATGACAGAAAAGATATAAACAATCAAATGTTGTTTGCTTATGTTTATTTATGTATATTCATACGATTCCATTCATTTATTTATAAGTAAAGAAATATAATAGAAAGTAAATTCACCACATTTGTTTTTGTCTCATCCATATGTTCTTTTTGGCTAAAGTTGCAGACTGTTCACCCACCTGAGCCACGTCTGCCAATTTAAATCGTTGGTCAGGGTTTCAGAAGTCATTACAACATAAGTCATGCGGCTTCCTAGAGTTTTATTTGCTAAAACAAACAAGGGACTCCTTCCCTTCTTTATCCACAAAACAAAATGCCCTGGTTTGGAATATGCCAAGGCAAAAACTGTTCCCTGGGGGGAAACAATGGGGGCAGTTAACCGTATTAAGAATCCCGGATTATTCGATTCGAGGCATGTTTTTCCCAGGTTTTAATAAAAAAGAAAAAAGCAGGTAAAAACTGCTTAATCATGCTAGAAAACAGACTGTTGAACACTTCCTTTATCGGTATCCAGCTTTTTCTTATAAAAGGACTTTGTAACTAGGCATACCCATAATGCATAATTTGACAGATATAAAGAAATGTTATGTAGGTAGATTGGACTCTTTGATGCGATTACTGGGTTGGTTCCGAACAATAATATTACACATCTTATTGAGCTCGATCAGTACTAAGTACTACATGGGCGGCAAAGTCCCGGGCCTAATACATAGATGGCGCTAGTTTTATTATAGTCACCTTTTTTCAGTTAATACCAACCTTCAAAAGACAGCTGTTAAAATTTCATGGTATTTTTTCACTAGCTTGTGAGTTATTGTGCTAAAAGTGACGCTACTTTGGATATTTTCATAACGGTAGATCAAAAACAATTTCATGTTTTGATTTTACTCTACTTCTTGATGGGAAAAAATACCGTTCAAGCGAAGCAGTGGCTTGAAAAGTATTAAGGAAACTCCGCTCCATCAGAAATAGCAATAAAACGTGCTCGTAGAGACACCGCTGCTGCAGAACGCAGTGGACGTCCAAATGAGCCGGTAACACCAGAAAACATAAAAAAAAATCCACTAAATCGTTTTGAATGATCGAAAAGTGAAGTTGCGTGAGTTAGCTGACATCATAAAGATATAAAAAAAAAAATAACTTGTTGTCTTTATATTGCTTGAGCATTTACTGTGAGAAAGCTCTGTTCCAAGTGGGTACTGCGTTTGCTCACTGTTGATCAAAAGCGAGCACATGTTGATGATGCTGAGGAGTGTTCAGCCATGTTTAAACATAAAAAATCGGAATTTTGGCGTCGATATATAAAACATGCATCCATCACTTCACTCCAGAATCAAAACGATCGTGTCTAAGTGGACAGCAACTGGTGAACCTCGTACAGAGCACCCGAATGCGCAGCAATCGGCTGGAAAGGTTATGGCCTCGGTATTTTGGAATGTGCGTGGTGAAATATTCATCGACTATCTTGAGAAAGGAAATACTATTAACAGTGAATATTATATAGCGTTATTAAAGCGTTTGAAGGCCGAAAGAACAAAATTTTGTTTCATCAATGGCTGATTTGGTAGAGTACTCGACCAACTGTCTCAAGGTCGCAGGTTCGATTCCTGCCTCAGACCCTAGGTATTACTCCAGACAAGCAGAAAAGCTTCGCAGTTTTTGTGTTTGTTAAAAAAAAAAGACAACGCACAGTATCACAAGTTAATTAAAATAATGGCAAAACTATAGGAATTGAACTTCGAATTGCTCCCACATCAACCGTATTCGCCAGATTTGGCTCCCAGTGATTACTGATTGGCTGTTCGCAGACCTGAAAAAAATAATCGCCGGTAAAACATTTCACACGAATGAAGAGGTTATCGCTAAAACTGAGGCCTATTTTGAGGCAAAAAATAAATCGTTTACAAAAGTGGTTTTGAAATGCTAGAGCGGCGCTGGAATGATTGCGTTGCTCTTGATGGAGACTATGTTAATGAATAAAGATAATTTTGAACCAAAAAAAGCTGTGTTTTCTTTGTTAGGCCCCTGACTTTTCAGGCCATGTTAGTTCTGCTGAGATACATATCATACTCGAGCAATACAACGGAACCGAATTAGACCCATTTGAGCTGGCTTTTCGATGGCTGGCAGCCTGGTAAATTTAAAATAAATGATTTCTTTAAACTATTTTGTTCGGAAAACTCTTTATTAACTAAATTTTTCTTGAAAGCATTGCGATCAATGAAATTTTCTGCAAATTAAATGATAGATTTTTAAAAAACTCTTAAAAGTTTTTCTTATAAAATTTGTATATAACCACAACTTTTGTGAACTAAAAGTCTGTTTAAGTAAAATTCATATTGTATTGTTTACAAATATTTATATATATATCATTTAAATAAGTGCTAATAAAAAAAAGATAAGTCTTTGCATTAAGTTTTCACATATGATTAAGTTGATATTATAATTATTTTTTTTTTCAATAATTCAACAATGGAAAATAATATATTTTAATTAAAACAAATTAAATCATTTATTGATAGAGAAATTTATGTATGTACGAGTATAGTATATTTTATTTAATTTTTGTTTAATAAAATCCATACGTATTAATAAGCAGAGATTAAAAACTCAAATAGTTAAATCAAACCAAATTAATATTAAACAATTAATTTTATACTCAAGTATATTTTTACCACATGAACAAAAAACTCATAAAAATAAATTTAAAAGAGTTTGAAATGGCAAAAAAAAAAAAAAAACAAATAAAAAAACTAATAAAAATATATCATTTATTATAAATAAAACAAAAAACAACTATTTATGGCAAGCAAAAGCTATTGTAATAAAAACATTGTAATCAAAACTTCACAGTCAGTCACACTCACATACGCACACACACACACATATACATACTAACACAAGTACCAGCAACAAATACAACTAAAGTAACAAGTCAAACATACGAATACATTCAAACAATTCATATTTGACATAAGAAAGAAAAAAACAAACAAATTTGTTAATTGATGCCAAAAAAAAATATCTCAAAACAAAACTTATAATCATAAAGAATTCAAAATAAAAACAAAAAAATAACTGATAAAATATTTAAACGTTTTTTATTTAAGATACTAGATCCTCGGATACGAATACAAAGGAGATTGAGCAAAAAGTTGGTCAGACATTTATTGAGCCTAAAAGTATGCTATGGTATTCATAAACAGATTTGCAATTCCACAAGACGTTCCACGCCCACTCCGCTTATTTTAGTTAAAGAAATGGCAAAATCACATGAAATTTTATCGCTGACAAAAATTTGCTTTTTCGAAATGTTATGATGGTCCAAATTTTCCACAGAAAACTTTATTAGACCTTGTAACATACTTATACTTATTCTTGTGCAGATAAAACGTCGATAACAGAATTTATTGATAACACAAATATTTTACAAAAATTTTAATAATAATAAAATTTTTTT
Organism: Thecocarcelia acutangulata; assembly: GCA_914767995.1. Classification (NCBI taxonomy): domain Eukaryota; kingdom Metazoa; phylum Arthropoda; class Insecta; order Diptera; family Tachinidae; genus Thecocarcelia; species Thecocarcelia acutangulata. The sequence goes on from OU612097.1 coordinate 18,904,974, forward strand.
ATCAAATAATAAAAAAATATGAATAGCTTGCTTTCGGTGGCATGTCATAAGGACCAGTGTCATTATGTCCATGGGTGTTATGACACACCTAAAAGTGTCATAAGGACCATGGACGTTAAAACACTTTTGAAAATGTCATAGTGTCCATGGGCATAGTGACACTTTGCAAATGGACATTATGTCATTTTTAAAAATGTCATAAGGTCAATAATTAGAAAAGAGTTTATATATGAAGATAGTCGTATATTTCAGTGATAATGTGAACCAATAAAAGCCGTTCCCATTACTGAATTGGCCCATATTTTCGTTGGCAAAACTTTGACGCATAACTCTTGCTTATATTGCCTAAAAGAAATTAACACTTTCACTCTTTTTGATTAAAAAAGTAATCATTTCAATAAAGAACTTTTTATATTCTCTTTAAATCAACGAATTAATATTCCCTTGAAAAATTAAACCAAAATTTGAGTTTGTTTTTACAGATATGAGTTTTCACAGAAGTAAAAAGTACTTTATTATCAAAATAAATAATCGCTTATTGAGATATATTTAGGAGTACATCACGTTCAAAAATTTTTCTATAGTAAAGGCAAAGTTGAATTACGTTTCTTAGATTTAGAAAACCAGGAGAACAAATTGTAAAATATCTGCATTTCTTAGCTCTGCCAAGTATGTAACGCATTTTAATATTTCTGTCACCTGACAATTGATGTTGATAGCATTTTCTTCGATATCTTTTGTTTCTGAATCGCTTTCTTCTCCAATATCTTTTTTATTATTATTTAATAGTCTCTATGTCTTTGCATTGATTGATTACTTATAAAGGAACTATGAAATAAAGCAAATTATAATAATATAAAGGACAACCAATTTGATTTACCTGATAAGCAATCAAATGAAAGAAAATTGTTTTATGTATTGATAGTAATACTAAAAACCTCAGATACTAAAAAAAAGTATGTATGTCTAGTGTCCAATTGCTGATCAAGTTTTTGGATTCGATAATCTTTATTACTTTGCATTGGGTAGATCACTCATAAAGGAAGTATGAAGGAAAAATCGGCGCCGATTGTATGTATATAGATATTTCTTTTTAAATAACAGCACTTAGAAAACACAGAAATCGTAATGGCAAAATTATAAACAAATCATATCAGGTGACAAAAGGTGTTGTCGTTTTGATAACATTCTTAATTGAACAAAGCGATCTCATCTTGACATTAAGACATTCTCAATTTAATACCGGTATTTTTATGCCATCTATTCGCAATTTGACTACGGTATGTTCACAGTTTGACAACGATGTGCCCACAATTTAACGAGATATGCATTATCATTCGCTGACAAAAATTAATTGACGTCGTTTTTCTCTTTATGTACCTATACGTTCATATACCCGTATATAGTTATGATAAAGGTATTAAAATCAAAATTTTCGACTTCTAAAAATTTGTTATTATTACCTAAGTTATGAACGTTATGACACTCCGCAAAGTGCCATAGTGTCCACGGACTTTACGACATCTCCGTGATGGACATTTTTTTTGGACTTTTAAGTGTGTCATAACCTCCATGGACTTTATGTCACTGGACGTTATGACATGCCATCCTGCTTTCTAGGTTTCCCAGCTATCTATATGTCGACATTTCATAGGAGTTACCCTAATCATCAGTAGACTTTGGACATTTTTGAAAGATATTCTCAAACATTCAACTTTATATCCCAACAATCTAAATAAATTGCTGAGAATTTAAAAAGAAAAATGCTTTAATAATACCTGTCAAAACACAAAAAAACAAGCTTTTTCATTCATACACGTCTCTAACATTTTTTTACATCTTTCAAACAAATGAACAACCGTTGGTTGCTACGATTTGCTTTTTGAAAGTATCGAAAAGCAGAGAACAAAAATTCAAACAATTGAGTTTTTAATCACTAACTCCTAACAATATTTACCAATAAAAAATTATAAATAGATTGCTTTCTATGTCTCCTAGCTATCTATATGTCGACATTTCATAGGAGCTACCCTAACTATGTGCAGGCAAACTGTTTATTAAAAATTGTTTTCTAAATTTATTTGCTTTAAGAAAAATAAAGCTTTTGCTTCAATTTTTCACGTATCTGTCTCAAAGGCACATGCTGCTAAGAATTGTAATATTTTATCTCGGTACGATTTGGGTTAAAGCATTTTTATGGCAAAAACATTCTCTTTAAAAAATTTATTATGAATTTTAATATCTCAAGAACAAATTTGTTTAATGCTATCGAAACTGCAATCTTAAGTGCGTGTGTGTGTGTGTGGGTGCAAAGAATGGTTATCACAATTTTATAACATTCATTTTCTCATCAAACGAAATCCACAAAATCCAAAGTGTTGTACAATGAAAATCTGAATAAGATTGAAAAAAGATTGCTGATTTAAATGCCAATAAAGACTTGTTAAGATATGCATTTAAATGTTTTCACATTATATTTATTCACTACATTTTTTTATATGCCATTATCGCTTTCACATTCATACCTTCATACCTTCATACGTTCAGCTTTTACCTTTTGCATTGCAACCAAACATCACAAGCATCATCATCATCAGATGTCGAACGTGGCGTGGCTTGGCGTGGCGTGGCGTGGTGAGGCGCGGCGGTATCTACAAGCAACATATGTATGTCAATATGCCAAAATGTGTTTGCCCGTTTAATGCAGAAATAACACAGATGTGAAATACTTAAAAACTTGACTGAGACACGTACTGAAACGCATGCGATATGTGCAGATAGATACTTGCTGGTTTGTGTGCTGGTGTGAGCGGAGGTGTTTGAACGAAAAAATATCATCAGTGATGGTATATTGATGCGTTTCGGATGCTTTTCAGCTCCAAATAAGCACTAGATTTTGTTATATGACCTTTTATAAAAAGCGGGTATTTAGTAAATACGTCTGCATTATTACGCTGAAAGGGCATTTGATATATTCATTTGCTTTTTGAATGAATAAAGCTTCGTATCACACACAACTGACTACGAAGTGACTCATATTCTATTTTAATAAAAACAAAGAAATGAATACACAAACCGAACGAATAATGATATTAACTCGACTCGTGGAGAAACAAATACAATCGTTTTATTTGAATATAAAACGAAAGCAAGAAAAACAAGTTTTAAATATATTATCATTCGAATGAATCGAAGTTAGCATTCGAATGTATTTATACATATGTATGTATGTAACTGTGTACAATAACATACCATGAAAGTTCTTTTACCAACTCCAATTTAAAATTTTCAGACCTTATTGCGCACATTTCTTAAAAGCAAATTACGTCTTAACAAAATGTTTTTCTTTGTAGTATAACGAATGTTATGTGCATTCGAACTATAATCATTTTGTTCATTCATTCATTCGATAATATTTGCACTCTATCAAACAGTTATATTGTATTTGCGTGCTTTTGCTCTTACAAATAAGAGAAAATATATATTTGAATTAGAAAGAGTATACGACAGAATCTATTTATTACGACCAACTATAAAACGCAATTCATTCTCTTTTCTGTGTTTTCTCGCTTTACTTTGTTAATCTCTTTTAAAGTGTTCGATATTTGAATGAATATTGTATTTTCAGTGTGCACACAAACAAATGAATGTATTCTTGCAGTCTATTAGTATTTACAGTGCGTTTTAAAGATTTTTCACAGTACTATTGCTGTCTTGTATGAGGGTGGCTCGACAAACATTTTTGGCATCACTGCTTAGTAGTTTAAATCCTGAATATTCTGATATTAATGAGCTTGTATCATCAGAGGAAATAGTTACGAGGGCAGATTGATATTGAAGCTACCTAGCGCTAGATGGCAGCACAAACACTATTTTTTGTTTTTTAAATTACGATCTGTCAAACGTCAGCTGTTAAAGTATCACCCAAATTCATCGATTAGTTTATTTGTTGTAGTCGTTTGAAGTAAGAAACGGCTAAAAGACAAAAGAAAAGCTCGATTAACTTACGGTGAGATTACATAAAAAAATATTATTTTGCTGAATTTAAAGGCGGCCGAATAAGCACTGCAACAATACCATCAACAGGAAGGCCAAAAGAGGTGGTTACTGAAGAAAATATCAAGAAAATCCTCGATATTCTTATGAATGGGTGCCGAATCAAGTTATGTTAGATTATTGAAATCGTAAACTTATCATATAAACGTGCGTTCAATATTTGTATGAACATTTGCATATGAAAAAGCTATCGGGAAAATGGGCGGCACGTTTATTCAGTGTCGAACAAAACTTCGACAGACTACTTCACAGTGGTGTTTGGACATGATAATGATTAACAACTGTTGATGAAACGTGGGTCCACTACTACACACCTGAAATCAAAAATCAAACGAAACAATGGGTTGAAGTGCTCCAAAGAAGGCGAAGGCAATGACATCGACTATATATTGGGATGCACGCAGAATATTCCTCATCGATTATCTTGAAAAAGGATCCACAATCACAGGAAATCGTGCATTATTTGATTAATTGATTGAGGCAATCAAGAAAAAACTACCACATTTAAAGAAGAAAAAAGTGCTGTTTCTTCAAGACAACGCAGCAGTTCACACAGTATTAGATACGATGCTAAAATTACGTGAAATACACTTCAAAGTGGTTGATCATCCACCTGATAGCCCAGATTCAGCGCGCAGGGAATTTTTCCTGCTTCCCATCTTAGAAAAGATTAATCTCTGACGTAAAAGTGATTGCCGAAACTAACGCGTATTTTGAGGGGTTCCCAAAATCGTATTATTCAGATGATATAAAAAAAGAGGGAATATCGTTTTACTTAGTGTTTTGACGTAAATAGGAACTATCAGCCATGTTCCGCGAAACGCGCGTTGTCAAACCGCAAAGCGTTCTGAAAAACGCTTAATTGATTTTTAGGTGTTCTACACAACGCGCGTTTTACTGACGTTTCGGAGTTTTTTCCGAAAAAATACTACATGTGTTTCACATACTTAAGTAAGTAGTAGTTATATAAATTAAAAAAAAAAATTGGACAAAATTTTTAATTTAGTTTTTTTAATTAAAAATGTGTAAAATTCTTTAAACTTTTTATTTAATTAAAAAGAAGAAGAATTTTAATTGTGAATAATTTTATTGCCTTTTGCAAGTTCAGTTTTAGCAAATTCAATCAGTTCACTTCAATATACACATGTGATTTGAAGTCGCCAATTTTAAGCGATATGCGTTTTCCAGAACACCTATTTGGAGATTTCAAATCGCAAAACCATATTTCTTGCGTTATACGTTTCTCAGAACACCTATTTGGCGTTTTCAAAACGGAAACGCTAAATTTAAGCATTTTGCGTTTCTCAGAACATGTCTGTATGTTGAGAAATAAATGGTTTTTGAAAAAAAAAAATGTTTTTTTTTCCTACTTAGGTAGCTTCAATATCAATCCGCCCTTAGATTAAATACCTTTTTCTATTTCTATATAACTACACAGTTGTAAACTAAATTTGCATAGTATAGGATGCACAGCATGGGCGGAGTGACGGAGACCAAATACCAAGATGGTATTAACAGTACGTTCGTAGCGTTCGTTAGAAAGTTGCGTGATTAAGAAAAACACTGTAAACCAATACAGTTGGTCGAGGCAAACCGTTAAACATTGCGAGTGAGACACAAAACTCTCGAAGACCGCAAAAAAAAAAAAAAAAAAAAAAAACCTGACCGAACTTAAGAAATAATTATGATAACACGAGAGCTGTTCTTCAGCCCAGAGCTTCTTTACGACTGTTGAACCGTTTTTATTAAGAGGAAAAATTAAATCAAATAACTTTTTGTAATTTTTTTCAACGGCCATTTTTTTATATTTTTCATTTCTTTTTTTGCGCTTTTTACATACTGTCTTTCGTAGGGTACTTTTTTTTTGGCTAGAGCTACCAACACTGAAGATAAATATGCTTACATATAAACATATACGAGTACATACAAACACATGTTTATTCTTACAGATAACTATCAGAAATGTAAATGCAAAAGATTTTAATCTGCTTTCATTTTCGAGGTATTAGTTGATGGTATAAGCCGACCCGATGACGATAAGGCCGAAATTTGTAGTTGAAACCAGAGCACGGATTTTCCTGAAAAATATCAATTCTATTTAAAAAAAAAACGATAGACTCAAATAAAATAATATCGAAACTTCCAGTCATTTAACCAGTAGTCTCTCAAATTCGAATCAATTTGAATTTGTCCACCTCATGTTCGCATGCACTTATGTATTTTAATTGAGTTTTGACACATCAGGCAAAGTTAGAGGAACCTAAATCAATTTTTTTCACTTAGATTTCGAACGCAAACACTCTGTCGAGATTGGTAAACTGGCTGTTATTCTTTTGATATCGGCAATCTGCTGTGAATTTTCAAATCAGCATCAAATTTTGAACAGCAAACTTAAAACTGTTCTTTTTTATGCTTGAAAATATCTTATACGGCGCTTGCATTACTGAAAACCTCCTTAAAGTGTAAGAAATCAAAAGAATAATTTTTCCTAATACATACTCGGAGGTGTATAACGTTGCTTCCGCCGTTTTTTCCGAAATTCAAAGCTGTAGGCCGGTACGGAGCTCTTACGGAAGTTCATATTTGGCAAGATACATTTATTTCTACACGGAAAAATAATTGTGTAGATTGGTGTAGAAAAGGTTGTTTGTAAACAAAAAAATTAGAAAAATGTACAGCGAAGAAGGACAAAAAATATTTAAGACAAAGTTGCTTGTGTACACTGAAAAAATTTTGCTCAGAAATTCTCTGAATTTTGACATTACCTTTATGAATTTTTTCATTATTTTTCAACCATTGTAACTTTTCATAGAAATAATAAAACAAATTTCATTAGATTATTTTAATGAAAACCTTCATAAAAGTAATGAAAAACTTTAATAAGAAACATGACTTATTTTCATTAAAAGTATGAAAGACGAATCATATGATTAGTGAAATAATATCTTTAGATCAAAGAACCAATTTCATAAAGCACATGAAAACTTTGTACTAATGTAATATATTCATTAAAAATATGAAACTCCTTCATAAGGCCAATGAAGTTATTTCATTTATCTAATTTTATTATTCATAGAGCACCTGAAAAATTTACATTAAATCAACGAAATATTTACATTTGTTTAACGAAATAATATCACAACACACATTAATAAAATGTGTTCACAAATGTACGTAATAAAATCAATGAAATTATTTCATTTATTCACTGATACTTTATTTCATTATACAAACAATAATATTCCTTGCTTTTGTGAAATTGTACCTAATTATGATAAAAGAAAATGTTGAACAAGTGTTCACCAAATAAAATAGATTTTATTAATTCAAATGACTTCAATACACTGGTATTTAAATTTTTTAAACTATTATTATGCTGATTTGAGTACCTACCCATACATACCCAAGTTCGGTAGCCAGAAATTTATTTGTCAGTGATCTAATGAATTCTATTTCATTTGAATTATGAAACTCATTAAACTTTTATTTTAATAAAAAAACTTATTTTAAATTGTAGCTTAAGATTAATAAATGCCCATTAATATATCTTACCAAAATTCCAAGAATTTAAAAAAAAAAGTTAATTTTGTTGTAGTCATAAATCCAATGATTTTTTTTAATGAAACTACGAAACTTAATGAAACCATTCTGATGGAACTATTTCATAATATATATGAAGTTTCATGCATATTGTGAAAAGTTTTCATTGGATTAATGAAAAATATTTAATGAAACAGTTTCATTAAATATATGACGCATAATTCTTTCAGTGTAGCGCTGAGAGCAGTATGTGGATATTAGAGGGCACAGTCCTATAGCTAAGCGCTTTTACAAAAACAGTTGAGCATCAAGTGCATAGGGCTGGACACTTCTGATATAGACTAATTAAAATTAAGTCTTTCAAACTTCTTTGATACTGCAGGTAAATCCAACTTATTGGAATTATTCAATTTAGAAATTTATTCTTAAAATTTTCAGAAAATTCAATGTATCAAAATATAATACTATAAGTACATATCGTTGGTCTCATGTAGAAAGGCTCTAACAAACATAATTGCAATTTTAAAAGAAAAGGAAGGAAATATCGTAATGGAAATTGTATAAATAGGTCAGTAAGAGCGATATGTATGAAATTATATAATTAAAGCTTCGTAACACTGTGTGCATATGTGAAACGTAGTAGAATCCCTAAGAGCTCAATTCAGGGAAAATGTAAGTTAGGGCCTTGTTACGTGAGACTAACCATATATGTGTAAGTATAATTAAGTAAGAACTAAATTCTTCAATAAATTTATATATTTTTCTGCGATTGTACGAATTTGAGACTATAAGTTTGCATGGGAAATTTGATATATTTTTAAATAAAAATCTAAAATGTACTAAAAATTTGTTAGTTTTATAAGTCCGATTTTTTTGACGATATTTCAAAACAAAAATGACGATGTTTTCAAAAATTATAAGGATATTGACAATTTCTGGCAGCCCTAATTATAGATATTTTAGAGCCAGTGTGCCCAGCCCTCTGCGCTTGACACTCAATTGTTTATGTAAATGCGCTTGGCTATAGGGCTGTGCTTCTTAATACACAAATACTGGGCCCAGCATTAGCAATGAAAAATACACAAACAACTTCGTTCTATATATTTTTTGTCGTTCTTCACCACACACACACAAGAACAAAGCAACAATACTTTCGCATGCTTTGTTGGTAAACATTGATGACAGCGATTATCAGTGTGAACTTTGTTTTTGTAAATTGTTTTGCTGTTTACTACAAAAAATATTAAATAATAGTAGTTTTTCCTTAAATGCATTGGCGTTTACTCTTCCATATAGAACTTGTGGGCACCACTGTTTTAGAGCATTAAATTGTTTTCAGCCGCAGATTTTTTCTTCACTTTAAAGCAGAAAAATAAAACCTCCCAAAAATGACGAGAACTTGACTCGTCAGCTGACATGCTCGACTAAGCTGTTGCAAAACGGCGGCAGCAAAGTTGTACACCTAATATTAAAGAATATGACTTTTTAATGAAACATTTCTTTTTATTTTTTAAGTTTTTGTAAGGAATATTGATGGAATAAAACGGTTCTTGTATTCGTTATAACTTCTACGTGATGTGCAGAATGCATCTGGTGTTGTCAATGCACATGATGTTGTGATGTTGATTTTGATGGATATGCAGATAATGTGGATACACTGCTTGTTACTACGCTGTAAGTTTGTTTGCATGTGTTGATGGGCATGTGTGTGTGTGTGTGTGTGTGTGTGTGTGCCCGTTTGTATGTTGTGCTCCAACATGGTCGATATGAATGTGGGATATTCATTTATAAAATACAAGACAAAAATTTAAAGAAAAAAAAAATGGAAATTTATTAAAAATATAAAAAATAAATAATAAGAGTACAAAATTACAAGAGAGTATGAAATTCGGAAAAGTAACAAATGTTGAACATGGTCTCCTTTGCCTGAACACGTACATATGTATATGAGTGTTTGTGTTTTTCAGAGGAAGGAAAATAAAAAAAATATGCAAAAAAAAATATTTAAGTGATTTTTTTTTGTCAAGAATTGTGTGTACATAACAAAAAACATGTACACATTTATTTTCGTTCTTGCTTTTGGTTCACAGTTAAGAAATTTATTGCCAGGGAGAAATCGAGAACTGGCTGTAAATTTCAATTATGGATTTTTGTTGAGCATTATTCGGGTAATTACATACTCGTACATGCAAATAAATTTTTGTTTTTTTTTTGTATCAGTCAAGTGGTTTCCCTTCTTGTTCAGAAAAATAATCATAACCTTTAGCTAGGTGAACATTCTTCTGGCTATTTAGTACTTATTACGCTTTGAACTCGGAATCATGACAGATGTGGAGTCGCAGAACAAAACGTGCTTTTTTGGTCATTCGAAAATGTTGGAAAATCAAAGATAATTCTTTTTACCTGTTTATTTTAGAGCATCAGTCCTGAATATCAAACAAGTGCATCGCCTATTTTAGAACGCATCGGAAGGCAATAAGTCGCTTTAATAAATGTTAACGCAGTACGAATTAATTTGCAAATAGCACGTTTTGTTAAAGTAAAACAAAAAAAGGCATGTTTTGATGTGTGTAATATTGAGATGTAAGTATTTTATATATAGGTATGTATTTATATACGTATATGTATTTGTAAAATTTTTATTGGTTCTTGAAAACGGTTCTAACCTTTTTAATGAAAATCTGTATCTAAGAGTTGTTAAGGTCAAAAAAGCAATCTAATTTGTCCCCGGTCCAGGGAATCTCGATTTTGTTCCTGTTTGTACCCATTTGTAAAAATTTTTTTGGTTCTCGAAAGCGACTCTAACGACTTTAATGAAAATCAGCATCTAGGGGTTTTTAAGGTAAAAAAAGGCGGCGCATAGAAGTCATTGGGTGTCACCGAAATTTAAAAAGCGCACCGAAATGAAAAAAAAAGCATTTCTCGCAAAAAAAAAAAAAAAAAATTAAAAAGCACCAAAAATGGCGCGAAACGCACCGAGTGTATAACGCTGCTAATGATTAAATTCAAATATATCTTTGCAAAAAAAGTTGTTTGATTAATTATTTGTACCCGTCTGTCCAAATCAATTTGAACTACTGTATTTTTTATTTCCTTCCTCAAAAAAATAAGGTCCAATCACTTCTTACGTATGAATACCAATTAAAAGTTGATGAACGTTTCGGAAAACCCAACGCAACTTAAGCACACTGGGAATTGCAAAATTTTTTTAATTACTACAACAACTTACCGGTATAGACTCGGACTCCTCTATGGTTGATCTGGTAGAGTACTGGACCAACAATCACGAGATCGCAGGTGCGATTCCTGCCATAGACCCTGGATGTTACTGCAGATAAGCAAAAAAATCTTCGCAGTTTTTGTGTTTGCTTAAATAAAAAAAAAATAAAATTAAAAACAAACCCCTTAAATTAGACAAGTCATAATTTAACTTAATTTTTGCCAGTTTTCCAAATGTAACCTTGCCCCATCGTACATACTTTTTCTATATTTTTCTTTTTTCTTTACCGTAGACTAAAATATTTCTTTCCACTGGCACTCAACATATCAACGTACCAAGGAAAATATAGATTTTTCCATTAACATACAAATAAAAAAGATATAAAAAGGAAAAATGTTTTTACGGTATTTATGATTGTATGTTTGTATGTATTTGTTTAATTTTTGATCATTATAGCCATCATATCTGATGAAGTGCTTGTGATATTGATGATTCTGGAGATTATGAAGTTGATGCTGCTGCTGCCGCTGCTGCTGCTGTCAGTGTTGATGTTGAACAAAAAAATATAAAAGAAAACAAAATCCCAACCAGCTGATACAGAGAAATATTTCTGTTTTTCCTTTCGTAGCATTGACCAAAATAAATATTGACTTTGGGGCAACAACTTTGATTGTGTTTGTAGTTGAAATAACTTGAGCACATTGAGTAATGCCATGGTTGTGAAGTTGTAAAGATATGTGTACTGCATGTAAAGAATCCCTGCAACATTGAACAGCTGAACAGGTTTGTGTGCTCACATATCAAAGTTAAATGCGAATGTGTTTGATAGAAAGTTGTTAAGGTTTTGTGATCATTGTGAATAAATTTGTATTAATTATTTTATTCTTTTATATGAAAGAATATTGTAATAGATGTTATTATGAGACTAAATATATAACAAAACCAACTCTTAGAATCTTACTACCGAGCAAAAAATCTAAAAGTTTTTTAGATGCAGTACAAAAATAATATGCATTTCAATTGCCTTGCGCTTCATATTTGGGCTAATAGAAGAGAGAATCTTTATGTCTACCTGCTGGACACAAGCAGGTTGTAGAGAACTTAATTTCTTCACGGTAAAACTAAACTACTTTATATTAAAAGCATCCGCTTGTATGTTAGCTAATAAGTAAAAAAAAAAGTGCATGAAAGTAGAGCAATTTGGATGCTCTAAAAAAAGTACTTTATTGGGGCATTTTGAAGCACTCAACTTTCGCTTTCAAATCTGCTTCAAACGAGGTGTGCAACTTTACAGGGACTATAAAGGATGTTTAAATTTTAAGGGCCGATGTGGATTGCGAATAAAACATAAATTATTTTGGAAATATTGTAAATTTTTCTTTTTTTTTGTTATGATAATATTTGTGTGGTTCAATTATGTATGGAACAAATGACGCCGCGACCTCGGCGGCACACCTCCAAATCATTTCAATGATGCTGAAGCATAATTGAGGTTCTATGCCGTTAATACGCCGAAATTTCTCATCATTTAGCTCTTGAATTGTTGCTGGCTAATCGAAGTACACCTTTTCTTTAAACCCTAAAGCAGGAAGCCTAACGGTGGCAAATCACATGATCTTGGCGGCCAATCGACATTGCCATCACGTGTGGTAACACGGCCATCATCATCGGGCCATAAAAAGTTCGTTATCATCTCACGATAGTGAACAACATTCACAGTAACTGCCCGACAGGCCTCAGTTTGGAAAAAAAATACGGCCCCATGATGCCACCAGCCCATAAACCGCACCAAACACTCACTCTGTGTGGGTGCATTGGGTTTTCGACAATCACTTTTGGATCTTCATTCGCCCAAATGCAGCAGTTCTGCTTATTGATGAATCCACCTAGGTGAAAATATGCCTCATCAAGATGATTTCCTTCGAAAATTTATCACCCATTGTTGTCTTTTCTTGCCACCATTCTAACCATGATGCATCGTTTACCTTTCAATGTTTACCTTTCAATTGTTCAAATTGAAAAAACCCTCTTGCGCCCAATATTCTTAATTTGGGCGGTCACACTCGGCTTAGAAGAAGGGATACCGTTGCCACCATCAGATTGCTCAATAGGTGATTTTACCGAAATAGCTCCCGCAAAATAAACCTTTTTGTCTAGCATTGGCCGGACTTAAGCATAAAGCACATTTTTTTTTTTTTAATTTTAAAGCACATCTTTTTTAATTTTAAATTTAGTAATAAGATTTGAACACTTATTGTTAGTTCATTTTGCAGATTCAATAAATAAAAAATGCTACAAAAAAAAAAAAATTGAATTAGTCGGAAATTGGGAAATGTCAAATGAACTTCAGGAAAAAGCTTTATGTTTGTGTGTGATTCACATTCAACATCGGCCATTAAAATTTAATTACCCTACTCTATGAATATAGTTACTTTTCTTTATGAATAGAAAATTTATAATCCTACACAGAAATAATTAAAAAATATCAATTTGGTACCAACTGCAAAACGATAGCAAAGTATAACGATATTCTACGGTCTGGGTACACGTAGAAAAAAAAAGATATATATCCTAAAGGCAATATAAAATTCTAATATTACATAATTATACCTGGTAACACTAACTAAAAGATTCAAATGACTAACCATAGTATTGTAAAAATAATATAAGTAATATTACTATATTTTGGTTCAAATTTTTTATAATAATAAATTTGTTATAGTAACAATTTACATATTCACACTTTTAAAAATACGAAATGCTTGAAGTATTACTTCAATATTATTGTCTTTCAGTTAGTTCTACTAGTATATTGTTCCGACTTGTTTATGTGTTTAGAACATTTCGGCACTGAAGTGTTTGTTTTAAAATGTGAAAGTAGAAAATAGTACTATCCAAGGCAGCTTTATGCAGATAGTGGCAGAATTACAATAAATACAACACCAACAAACATCAACATGTATTTTGTTGGTAAATTTACGAATAGTTGTCAAAATTTTGACAACTATTCCTAACTTACTTCTTGTTATAATTTTACAAAAATGGAAAAAAAATCAGCCATGTTTAAACGTAACAAATCGGTATTTTTGCGTCGATATCTGACAATGGATGAAACATAAATCCATCACTTCACTCCAGAATCAAAACGATCGTCATCTGAGTGCGCAGCACCTGGTGAACCTCGTACAAAGCGCCAGAATGCGCAACAATCGGCTGGAAAGGTTATGACCTCGGTATTTTGGGATGTACGTAGTGTAATATTCATCGACTATCTTGTGAAAGGAAATACCATTAACAGTGAATAATATATAGCGTTGTTGGAGCGTTTGAAGGCTGAAATTGCAGAGAAACGACCGCATATGAAAAAGAAAAAATTTTGTTTCATCAAGACAACGCACCGTATCACAAGTCAATCAAAATAATGGCAAACCTGCAGGAATTGAAATTTGAATCACTCTCACATACACCGTATTCGCCAGATTTGGCTCCCAGCGACTGCTGGATGTTCGCAGACCTTGAAACATGCCCGCCGGTAAGAAATTTCGCACAAATGAAGAGTTTATCGGTGAAACTAAAAAAGTGGTATTGAAATGTTAGAGCACCGCTGAAATGATTGCGTTGCTCTAAATGGATATTACATAGATGAATAAAGCTAATTTTGAACCAAAAAAACTATGTTTTCTTTGTTAGGGCCGGGTCTTTTCAGCCCATGTATTATATACGTCACTCAACATAATTTAAAAGAGACTTTCTTTAACAACGAAAATTCTTCAAAAGTTCAGTAAGAGGTGACACTTTTAGTGATAAGAAAAAAACTGTAGCATTGAAATCAAGAGATATGATATTCTTTTACTTGAATTCTAACTCAATTCAATTTAGTAGCAAGTTTAAGGGAGAAGTGTTTAGATGACAAGACAAGTTTAAAAAATAAATAAAATTTTAATACAAAAACTAAATTAGTTGTAATAAAGAAATTGTTATATAAACTACGTGTTTAAAACATAATGAATTGCTGGCTGATGTTTAAATTGTTCGGTCTAATTATTTATTTATCAGTATGTTTCGAATGTAGTCTGGCGTGGAAAAATATCAACCAACGCCTGCTGCAAACCATGAAGTCTTATATGAATTTTGAAGCAGATCCCTGTCAAGACTTCTATCAGTTTGCTTGCGGTAATTGGGAAAATTTACTTCCCCAAACCGCAAAATATTTGGATACTATAGGCCGCCTGGAATATGAAAACTATCGTCAACTTAAAACTATTTTGGAAGAACAAATCGCCAAACCCAAAAACGGATTAAATGAAATCTACCGGAAAGTTATTACTTACTATGAAAGCTGCAGAGAACAGCAAACATTTGCTGCGGAGGAGTATTTAAGAATTATAAAGCCCACAGAAGGTGAAGAATGGCCGGAAATAGAAGACAAATGGCAGCCTAAAAACCCCTGGAACATATTTTCTACCTTAGGCCGTTTACAAACTATAGGATTTAATGGCTTTCTATGCGCTATAGAGATAAAAAATCTTAATGCTACACATTTTCAACTGAATTTGGATAAACCGCAGGATTTGGGCTTGACAGCTTATGAGCAAAAGCTTTTGGATATTATGGATAATTATGCAAATAAGAAGTGTCGTTTTGTGGCAGAAAATATACAAAATTTCATTAAATATTTAGCTATTCTTTCAAAAAATCATCAACAGAATTATGCCAAAGAAATGACTGTAGCAGAACTGCAAATTGCAGTGCCAAATATTGACTTTAAAAGCTTTTTCTCTTTTGTTATGGCGGAGCAAACACTTTCTACTGTTCGCTTAAATGTTGCCAATTTAGACTATTTTCGAAAATTGGCAGATCTGTTGGAGAAAACTTCCATCGATACGCTGATTCAAACGCTGAAGTTGAAGCTTTTGGCTTATTTGGAACAGCAAATGCCCCAGGCCTCTTCTGCTCTGCAATGTCTGCAGCACATGCGTGACCTGGTGCCCATGGCTTTGGATTTTATCTATGAACAAGAGATATATAAATATGAAAGAGCTGCCAATGACTTTGTCATACAAAAATTATTTAAGACTTTACAGAACAAATTTGTGGATATAATAAATGAACATTCGCTAGAATTGTCTGCCCAAGAACAGCAATTTCTTAGAGATAAAATCCTGCAAATGAAACTGAATATAGGCAACTTACCAATGACTTCAAATGCACAATTCTATGATGAGTATTTTGCTTCCTGGCAGGTTTACACAGATTTCTTTTACTGGAATCATTTAAATGCTTTGCAGCATAAACATACCGAAAAATTTAATATGTTGAGTTTGCAATGGCTTTCCCCCCAACACAGCTACTTCCACTGGCCTTACGGCTCACCCGCCTACCAGCCTTCAACTAATCTCTTAATTATACCACACACTTATCTGCAGTATCCCATCTTTCAATATGACTTTCATGAAATCTTTCTGTACGCTGAATTGGGCAACAGTTTGGGCCATGAAATGTTACACGCCTTTGACACCAATGGTCTGCAGTATGATAGCCAAGGTAATCCTTCTTTGCTTTTAGTAAAAAATTTGCCGGATAAAGCACTCTTTATGCAGTCTTTGGAATGTCTGAACAAACAAAGGCCCTCTTCGCTAAATGAAAAAATTGCCGATATAAGTGGTTTTCGTTTGGCTTACGATGCATATTTCCAACGCCCTCTAGTGCCCAATTTCCATGGTGCCACACACTTGAACAACAAGCAATTGTTTTTCATTAAATTTGCTCAATTCTTTTGTGCGGTAAATCCCAAACGCATACAATACGATGATACACATGATACGCCATTCCTAAGAGTGCCACAGGTGGTTCACAATCATGCAGAGTTTGAGGAAGTTTTCCAGTGTCAACAGCATCAAAATGGCAGAAATAAACAAGAAAAGTGTAATTTGTGGTAGCTAAGGAAACGCTGGTGAGATTAAAAAATGCTTACAACAGTTTTGTAAATGTTCACTTGTTCATCAATCTATTACAAAATGTCTGTAGAAGTTTTTCCTATTTGGCAAGGCGGTTTAGAGGGAATTCAAAATTAACAGTGAAAGAAACACGCTTCGTTATGGGAATGGTGAACAAAGTGGTCAGCATTCTTTTGTTAATACCATGAACAATTTTATTTGGATTAAGAAAACAATTTTAAGTTCATTAATGTAACGGAAATTTATTCATTCTTTTTCATTTATACACGTCTCTACCTTTGTTTACACCTATCAAACAAATAAGTTTCCAAGATCCAACCAAGGCTGCAAGATATACTCTATTCGCTGTCGAAAAATAATTTCAGGGAGACATACCTTTGTTAATGCTACCCAGCGGCCAACACTTGTAAGTCGGTAATGCACACCATCTCATATACGAACCTAGTATACACATTCAAATACATTACCGCATTTATAGAGTGAACGCTTACCACCTGCACACAATGTAAGCGAGGTAGTGAGGTGTTCATTCAACAAGAGCTCATTACTTCTTAACATACATTGTAAGTTATCAGTAGGCAGTTCTAATACACACTCGACCACTTTGTAAGCCGGCAGTAGGCAGCTCAAATACATTGTCACATACTTTGTAAGCCGGCAGTAAGTAGGTTGCAGACTTATTGCGCACCTCAAAAACGGATTTCGGGAATATACCATTAAATTATTTTGTTCTATTATCGGTCTATTGCGATTATTTATTTATTTTTTTTTTTTTTACTAAACAATTTACATTTCTTTCACTAAATCTTTTCTATCATTTGTTCTAGTCATTCTTACCTTTAGCACTAATTTTGTTAATTAGAATTTTTCAACATAATTTGACAAAGACGGCGATCGTTTGAATTACATCGAATAAATAAAATATGTTCATATAAATGTGATACAAAAGATGAACGTAATTCATTTTTGTGAACTCCATATACTACTCTCATACACTTTGTAAGTTACCGTTCATCGACTACAAAGAGTTGCATACATCATTGAAGAGAAGTAATGTGGTAGGCAGTGTTTGCCGCTGGATACTCCTCTCTGGAATGAACTCTCACCCAATATACAAATCATTAGCAATACTAAGCACTTTAAATAAGCACTTTTCTCTCATTATGGTTAATGCTATAAATTTTCCATTTCTTAAATTATTTGTAACGAGTCCATTCTTTATTGCTACATACAAACTTTTATTTTTATTTTCTTTTTTACTAATATGTATAGTGTTTATTGTTATATGTATTTTAATGAAATAACTGTCTGTAAATCTGCCATAGCACTAGCAGTACTATTAAATATGATTAAGTCTTGTTGTACTGTAGTCTCCTAAAATTAAATAAATAAAAGAAATAAATAAAGTAAGAGTATAGTATATTCGGCTGGGCCGAATCTAACGCAATAGTCACCTAAATATATACAATATATTACAAATTTGAACTAATTATGCTCGGATATACATATACGGACCGATATCCAGAAAAAAATAGTTTTGTCTTGTAATCGTCAGGCCAAATAGGTAATCTTTCGTGGAAAATTCAGTTTATATTATATCTCGGGCTCCGATATCCAGGAAAAAATTTTTTGCCTCATAACCGTCATGCCAAATAGATAATCTTTTATGGAAAAATCAATACCGGTCCGTATATGCCCGAGTACCTCCTTTTAAAACCTGAACCGGTTTTAAGCAAAAAAAAATGTTTACTTGAAAAAATCGGTTTAAACTATATCTTGGGTATATATGGACCGATATCAGAAATTTTCATTTTCTGCATTTTGGTAACCTTTTTTATAACCAGAACTGCTTTTAAACAAAATACAAGTTTTTCCATGAAAAATCGGCTTAGACTATATCTCGGCTATATATGTACCGATATCGTAAATTTTCATTTTCTGTATTTTAGTAACCTCTTTTTATTACTATAACTGATTTTAAGCAAAAAAAAAATTTCCCAAGGAAAAATCGGCTTAGACTATATCTATACGATATATCTCGGGTGTACATGGAAATTTTCATTTTCTGTATTTTAGTAAACTTTTTATATGACTAGAATTGTTTTTAAGCAAAAACATTGTTTAAGTTCGTTCACGTGACATCTCGGGTATATATGCACCGATATCGGAAAATATTAATTTTTCGTATTTTTAAAAGGAATTTTTATTAGCAGAACCTCTTATAAGCAAAAAAATGTTTATTTAAGTTCATTTATGCAACATTTTTATTTAAAAATCTATCGGAAAAAATTTGCCTTTTAATCGCCATGCTTAATAATATTATTAAGTTTGAAGCAAAAACAAACAATTTTTTTTTTAATTTTCATACGTGAACCAACTTTACTCAATAGTAAACCCCTAAATCGATGGATCAATAAAATGGTGAAAGAAACAAGTTTACTAAGTGTAATATTTATGAAATAAACTATTGAAATGTAATATTAAGCATATGTATATTAAAATCTCAACACCATTGTTGCCTTTAAAATAGGACCCGCCAATTCCCACTCACGTATTATTACGCTTATTTAAAGTTGAATGTCTTAATTTTAAATTCATTGCCTTTCCAGCATTGCTGGTTTATTTTAAATCTCCCGCAACAACAACGCGTTGGTTCAGTTATTCGTATGCAACTCATACCCGGCTCATTACAACATTGTAATGGCAAATTTATTACAAATTCAGCTCACATATTCCACCGTTTGCCGCTGGCATTTAACACAACCTTATGTTATTTTGCAGAGCAATTTCTTTTGTTTGTTGTATTTTTTTTATAATTATTTTAAAACAGAAGAGCAGGAAATAATAGCACATTTATTTAAGCATAGCAGAAATCAAGCGGTACTAAGACTGTATAAGTTATTAAATAAAACAAACAAGTAAGAGTGTAGTATATTCGGCTGGACCGAATCTAAAATACCTTTAACAATAGTCACGGTCACTGAAAAGTTAGCATTCATTGATTAAAATTTTTTTTTTTTTTTTTTTTTTTTTTTTTTTTTTTTTTTTAATCTTTAAAATGAACTAACAATAAGTATTCAAATCTTACTACTAAATTTAAAATTAAAAAACTAAAAATAAATGTGAAAAATTAAAAATAATGTGATTTTTACTTAAGTCCGGCAAATGCCAAACAAAAAGTTGTATTATGCGGGAGCTATTTCGGTGGTAAAATCACATATTGAGCAATCTGAATTTTTTGAATTTTTTCAATGTTTGACTACAAAGTGCTGTACACATCGTGGAAGAGAAGTAGTGCGGTAGGCATCTATATATATATATATATATATATATATATATATATATATATATATATATATATATAGATATTTCACTTTGTCATTCCCGCCCATTTGAAAGAGTTGTGTCTACTATTAGCCATAGCCGGGAGTATGCTGAACCGATTTCAGCAAGAATTATGTATTTATTTATTTAAAAATTAATTATTATAACAATATTAATTTAATATTGTAGTCAGAAATATTTTTGAGGAGATCACTTGGTGACTTCTTTCCGAACATATTAACCCTGGAGGGGTTGTAGGCAGGGCATTCGTCTAAAATAAGAGTTGTAGTTAACCGACAGTTACAAATAGAGCAAAGAGGCGGTGAAGTTTTGTCAAAGAGATGGTGATGAGGAAATTTACAGTGTCAAATTCTTAAACGTGCGAATATAGTTGTTTCTTCCCAGGAACAGTTATGAGGGTATATCGGTTTGTTCCCAGTAGAGTACATGGTTTTGTAAGTATGTTGATAGTTTTCCTATTTAAGAGATTTAGTTGATGCCAAGAAAGAAGAGATTTTATTAAAAATATCCCGAGGCTTCGAGGTCGTGCGTTTAATTAATAGTTGTTGTTTAGCGTCTTCGGCTGCTTTATCAGCGTTCTCATTACCAGTAATCCCACTTACATTTTTGATACATAGATTTCTTATTTGGCTTATTATAAGTGACTCGTACAGCGAGTTTTTGATGGCCAGGATGAAAGAAAGGCTATCAGAACAGATAACAAATATTCCTCCATTTGTTGTAGCATATTTAATTGCCAGGAGGATTGCCAAGGATTAGAAAGAATTAATTTTACTTTCTTTTCATTGATATTATTAGGAGTAAATTTTGCTTCCACCGGTTTTTTATCCGAAACTCGAGGCTTTATTGTAGAAAGTTGGTTATAAGTTGATAATTCTTTTGAGAATCATCATCAGAACGCTACCGATATTGTTCATCAAGCTTTATTGTCTAGCATAGGATAGACTTAAATAATATTTTATACTTCTTGTTAGTCTATATTTTGAAGATTCAAAAAACAATGCTCTTTTTGTTATCACTGCTGTTGTTCATGGCAACTCTCATGAAAAAGATTTAAGTTTTTCATATCACATATTTAGCTCTTTCACTTTTATTTTTTTCTTTTTTTGTCCACTTTGAATTTTAATTTTTTATTACAGTATGCTTTAACTGCTCTTAAGTACTTGTTTTTAATATTTAATTAATAAACATTAATTAAAAAAAGCAGACTTTATTTTAGTTGTAAAAAAAGAAAATAATTAATGCAATTTTTAATGCAGCATCTGAAAACCCCTCTAAAGAAAATTTTCACTGTCAAGAATGTCAACTTGAAAATATTAAAATTTTTCCACTCAAGTCAATCAAACACCATCTTTTTTAAATAATACGAAAATAATTGACATGTTGTTCTTTCGGTTGTTGTTTTTCGAAGCACCAGAGAACAACAGAAATTACCATGACCAAAATATGTTGATAACATTTTACGCCAAGCCAAAGAATTAACCAAGTACATTCATGTTTGTGGCAGCTGCAACTTTTGCATACTTTGTCTTCATCAATGCCATCATCAATCTTTTAGGAACAACTGTCGCTTATACCTTTTTATTCCGCAACAACAAAATTTATAAAAATTGCAAAAATAATGTTTAAAACTGCAACAATTTCGTTCCTTTTCTAAAGTAAAATATCTCTTTTTTGATTTCTTCTCCACTCCATACGGTCGGTCGTTACCACTCGAACGTGTTACAAGGAATTTTATGAGGAATTTCAAGCCTTTTCTTCGCTGGCACACATGTGTGTTGTAAAGAATTTTGCAACGAAAGCCAGCAAGCAGCTAAATGTGTGAAGAAGCTAAGGATTTGCATAAACTTTATAGAAGGAATCAAATTTTATTAAAATAACTTTTAGTTTGAAATGGAAAAACGAAAAAGAAAAAATAAAATAAAACTGAAGTTTATAAAGCAATCGCTATTATCGTTATCATCCCAAGATAAAACACTTGACTTTTCTGTTCACACAAAGTTATTCGTAGTTGGAAAATTGGATTTTATTGTATTCGTGTGGTTGTCATTGTTGTGGCTGACACTGGCAGTGCGGCAAGGCCACAAGTGTGCTGTTACTGCCACAAGCAGCAACAGAAAGGCCGAAAAAATAAAATTCTAAAAAAATATTTCCAATACTTTATTAGCCTGCTATGAATAAGAAAATATTCGTACTGAAGAAAGAAATATGTGTTTTTAAATAAGAATCAAGTCGAATTAAAATTTGATGTTGTCGAATAAATAATGCAGAAGAAAACAAAGGCATAGCCGCGATGTATAGGGTATATCTTTTAAAGGTTTGCAACTTTAAGTTGGCAGCACAGCTTGATTTGATAATGTATTTATCAACATGTAACAGCTTGTTTATAAAATCCAACTTCTCAACAAAAAACGTTTACTTTGCCACTTGCGACTAAAAAACGTAATAGCTGTCAATATATTTTCGTTTGTATAACATGACTTTTTTCACCGTAAGTGCCTAAATAGCGCAAATGAAAACACTTACAACCTGCTCATGGAACACAATGTGCTAAAAAAACGCGAAGAAATCTTGTCGTTTTTCTTACTTTCGTTCATGCAACGTGAAAAAAAAAAACTTTTTGAACGACAAACGTAAAAATTTACATCTGCTTTTTGTCTGTGAATCGCGTTTTTAAACGCCAAACAGGCGAATGGTGCGCGAATGGAAATTTTTATTCGTTGAGAAAGAAAAAAGAAGAATCAAACAAAAATCAAATATATTAAAAATGGAAATAACAGCAAAAACAAGTATGAATACATGTACATACGGGGGCGGTTCGGAAAATTCTTAGCCTAGCACAAAGTGCGGTATAAACAGAAAAAAGTTAAGTGTATTGGAAGCTTCCATCTCTGCTATGAACACATGTTAAATTTTGTTTCGATCTGGTAACTCCTTCATATAGAAACAGGTGTTCACAAAAGATGCATCCGTGATTTTTTTACAATGGAAAAATTAGAAATGCGTGGTGTAATTAAATATTTCCATAAAAAATGTTTATTGGGACAAGAAATTCATAATGATATGGTGAATGTGTTAGGTGAAAGTGCTCCTTCATATGCAACAATAAAAAATTGGGTTGCTGAATTTAAACGTGGTCGTACAAGCATTGAAGATGAACCACGTAGTGGACGTCCAAAAACAGCAACAACAACGGAAATTGTAGCCAAAGTGCATGATATGGTATTAAATGATCGACGAATAAAAGTGCGTGAAATAGCTAATATCATGGGCATCTCAAATGATCGAGTCCATTTAATTTTGCATGAAAAAGTTTTCTGCAAGATGGGTGCCGCATCGACGAAAAACGCATAAGAATGAACATTGGATCGTTTTAAGCGAAATAAAATGGATTTTCAGCGTCGTTTCATAACTGTTGATGAGACATGGATCCACCACTATACTCCAGAGCGAAAAAAATCCAAACAATGGACTGAAGCTAGAGGATGTGCCCTAAAGGAGACAAAAACAATTCAATCGGCTGGTAAGGTTATGGCAACGGTTTTTTGGGACTTCAAAGGTATTTTATTGATTGACTATCTGCAAAAGGGTAAAACAACAAATTCAGAGTACTATTGCAACATTTTAGATCAATTAAATGTACAAATTCGAGAAAAGCGTCCTGGTGTATAACACAAAAAAATTATTTTTCATCAAAGTAGAGCGCAAGCTAAATCAACAAATTAAAGTACGACTTGCTTGACCACCCACCTTATTCTCCTGATTTAGCTCTCGGTGACTTTTACTTGTTGCCAAATCTAAAAAAAATACAGTTGTAAACCACTATTTTGAAGACCTTGAGGAAAACTATTTTAATCAAGCGATAGAATTGCTAGAAAAGCGTTCGACTAAGTGCATTGAAGTTTCAAGAGATAAATATATTTTTGAAAAACTAACTATTCTCTTTCATTGATAGGCTAAGAAGTTTCCGAAAATAAAATACTTTTTCCCCTAACAAAAAAGAACATTAAATGACAATTTTTGAAGTTGCAGCCTTCGTTTCAATTATGTGTGTGTTTTCTCTGAGAGTCGCTTTTGTTTGAAGTGGCGGACGTATTCTGTTTCATCATTTACTCGCCAGAAGAAAACCTGTACAAAGCAGTGTTTTTATAATAAATAATGAAAATAATAAAGGAAATTTACTAGTATGCGAATTTGCTTTCTTAAATTCAACCCGTAATGTGCAAATAAATGTTCCGATAAGTCCTTTGAGTATTTCTGATCGTTCATTTGTTATAAGAATTCAGCGCACTTGGAGCCTACTTCGACTACTTTTGTCGGAATTTTGTCGGTTTCATCGAATGACTTCAAACACACAATTAAATAATACAATATATGATAAGCTTTCTCGTTGCCCTGAACAAGTAACGTCTCAAAATGAGCACAACATTTTTGAATCAAGTGCAGAATTACTAAATTAAAAAAAAAAAAAAAAAAACCAAATCCAAGACAACAATACACACATATAAATGAGAGATAGAAAAAAATTTCTCTGATGAAACCAACTGCTTTTTGTGGCTGTTAGAACATATTTTCTTTTTGAATTCTCATTAATTTATTTAAAATGATGGAATATATAGTTAAATATTTGAAAATATTTTTTCTTTTATATTATCTTTTCCATGTCTACTGATAAATAGTGTAGCTTCTGTATATTGTCAACGTAAAGAGCATCCGACTCCTCAATATTTATACCATTCATGAGCACAGATGAAGCAGCATTTACGGTCGTTTATATACAGCATTTAGTCTTACGGTGGGTTAATATACAGCATTTAGTCTTACGAGCCTTAAACGTAACCCTGTTTTTACGACCACATTCGGAGACTAATAGAATATCACTATTCAGTGAATCATTCATATTTATCCTCTTTGCAGTGATCCCTGATAGGCTGGGCGAAAGAGTGCATAGGGTTGGAAATGCTAAGATCACTTTTGTTTTAGTCTCTATATATTGTTATTGACAATCAAACGCCCACAAACACTACTCCCTCTTGCCCCATTTTCTTGGTTCAATGCGCTACATATCACACTCTAACTACAAAATGGCCACAACTCAAAGTTTTCCAAAACTTGCTTTTTTCCATAAGCATAATTTTTTGTGTTTTCGCAAACATAATATAAAATTGAAAAAAAATATAGCAGAGCCTTCTTCAGTATTGAATTTTTTCGTAATGGAACAATATTTTCTTAATGTATTACAATCATTTTTACATAAACAGTTTCTTTCTCCAGAGAGTGTTAGTATTTTGAGTTGTGATTCTTTTCTATTTAAGGTGCGATATGTGGGGTTATCTCCTGGGTACTGGTTCAAAATAAAAAAATAAAATAGTTTAAGAAAATCATGTTTAAAAATAAACTTTTTTTTTTAAATTACAGATTAAGGCAAAAATAATCCTTAGCATAAAGTTATTTAAAAAAATATTACTAAGCTAAAGGATTAAACATGTTTCATTCTAAACATACTTATATCCAATTTCAAACTGTGCCAGCTATTTTCGATTTTATATGAACTGTCATGGCTGCAGAAATATTTTTATTTTTTTTTTTTTTTATATATATTACACAGGCCAACAACTACAGAAGCAGAAGAAATATATTTGCTTAACAGCAAAATATGCAAAAAATGAATAACAAAATAAACTGTCATGACCAAAATCAATTGATTTTGTAACACAATAAAGAAAATAATTTGAATATTTTCTATAAAAAAATAGAAAAGGTTTTCTTTTAAACATTTTGCACTGCACAAAGGAATTCAAGTCATTGAGTATAATTCAAAGAATTCTTTAAAATTTGCAATTTCTTTTTGAGAAAATTAAAGAAAAAAAAAAATGCATAATATTTAACAATTTCTTGTTTAATCCCTTCTCTTGCACTGTTTTTCTTCTTTCAGTTTCCTTTTTTGTTCATTTAATTTATTTATTGTTTTTTTATTTTAGTTTAAAACACCTTTACAGAACTTTTTGTGTTTATTTCAATTTATGAATATTTAACAAAGCCTAAAAGTATGCAATGAGAAAAAAAAGAATTGTTTAAAGATTTGTTTGCTTTAAGAAAACTCTTGTTGGTTATGTTTTAAAGGCTTTTCATTACTTTTTCTCTTCACATTTTTATAAATTTATAATCAAGTTTAATAATGAAAAAACAGGGGGTTTTTTTATTTTCTGAAAAGAAGAGAGATTTCAAGAGGATAGCAGTAGGAATAGAAATAACAAAAGTTTGACCTAAATGAGGTTCGGTGTATTATAAATGCAAGACGAGAGTGGGCTTTTAATTAAATATTTTGTAAAATGAGAAAAAGAGCTGCGTGTTGGTTGAATGAATTGTTAAAGCGGTATCCGCTTTGATTTAAAATACATAAGTTTTTATGTAATCTGTTGAAGATTCGCCAAAAATTTCAAATTTATCTGTGGTACAGAAAATTAAAATGCATACAGTATGATATTTTTAAATATCATTTTATTATTGAACTTTACTTAAGAATAAATATGATTAACTTATAAAATAAAATACTATTATTTATCTTTAACAGTAACTTTTAGAATAATAAGTACAAATTGGCTTAACAAATTTTTGCGCTGTACAATATCTACTCTTGTATATAAAAAACGTATAAATTTTAATATAATTTAATTAGAGTTTTTAGTTATAAATTAACAAAAACATATTTTTGGGTTACCAAGAGTTTAAAAATCATAAATAATCTCAAGAGCCTTTTTATGAAAAGTATAAAAATATTTAATTTTTGTTAAGTTCTTATCTGGAAAATTTGATCTCTGTTATATAAGCGTTTAAACCTTTTATATTCCTTCGAGAAAGTAGCCAGTGTCTTGCTTAATGTTTACAATAAATATTATTTATTATTAATAGTTTTATTACAGTTTAAAAAATTTTATAATTGTTATTAATTACATTTTTGTTTTTAAGCAATCCATTTAAAAATATTAACTTTAATATTAATAAAACTTTAACGGCCGTATCCATAAAAAATATATCCATAAAAAATAATAATTTTCTATAGAAATTTGTCAAATAACAGTTTAATAAGCCTACAATATTTTTTATGAATAAGGCCATAATTCTTTTAAAATTTAAAAACCCTATTTTAGTTACTAAA
The DNA here is from genome assembly GCA_914767995.1 of Thecocarcelia acutangulata. Classification (NCBI taxonomy): domain Eukaryota; kingdom Metazoa; phylum Arthropoda; class Insecta; order Diptera; family Tachinidae; genus Thecocarcelia; species Thecocarcelia acutangulata. The sequence goes on from OU612097.1 coordinate 18,932,251, forward strand.
TCTATTTTATGAAAAGTTTGTAAAAGTAGTTAACTATCGTATTATCAAAATATATAAACAGCTTGTTTTTTATGTTTCCTCGCTGTCTATATGACGACACTTCATAGGTGCTAACCTAATCATTAGTAGACTTGGAAACCTTTGAGAGATATTTTGGAACATTTAACTTTTATTTTGTATCAGTTATTGAGAAGAAAAATGTTCTAAAAATATTTATCAAAATACAAGGAAAAACAAGCCTTTTCTTTATTACACGGAAAAAATTATAGTAAAAATAAAATCAGCAAAATTTTTGTCTGAAAAATATGAAAAAAATAACCTTGGATATTGTATTTTGTTGTTGTTTCAAAAAATTGTTGTTTTCGATCAGTAATTATTTTTACTAAACTTTTGTTTGAATCCACGAATTCTTTTACAGGTCCGCATTCAAAAAATATATTAATTGATTCAACGAATTTCGTTATTGAACCTGAAAAAAATTTTTTTCTGTGTAGCATATTTTATTTTTATTATATTTTATTAAAAGTTAACACTACATACCGAACACGCTTTTATGAACATTTATTATCCATATAATCATTTAACATTTATTCTTAAAATTAATGAATTTCAAATGGAAGTTAAAAGATTTAAAAATAAATTTCGTGGTAAATATTTCCTTAATTTTTTTATTAACAGCCTGTTCGCCAATATCGAATGAAAATGTATGTGAAAGAAAGCTAGTCACTCACATTCGAATAAATTTGGGTTTGTCTATAGCACTATTGTTCGTTCGCATGTAATTGTGTATTTTAATTGAATTTTGTCGCATCGTTCGCATAGAATAAAGTTAGAATAACCCCAAATCCATTTTCTTTCGCCTAGAGTGCGAATGAAATTGTCCTTTCGACATCGGCGTACTGGCTGTAAATGTCAATTCAAATTCATATCAAAAATTTATATGTACTGGCTGTAAATGTCAATTCAAATTCATATCAAAAGTTTATAAGCGACTTAAATAACCTATGAAATGGATGGTGGTCCCACCATAATCCACGATATTAATTGAGAGCCATACTTTAACGTCATACACTTCTTCGTTGTATTTGAAAAATACAAAGGGGACAGTTGTAAAAAAGATTTACATCAGCACCTGCCATTACGGCCTTATTATCCACGAGTGAACTATTCACGCCCCCCGGTGTCTGACTAGGCTCACACAGGTAGCAATTTTTGCCATATGTTTGAAGCCATATGAGCAACTTCTTGTTGAGGAATTTGTGCTTCAAATCCTTCCTGTATGCAATTTCCCAGCAATCAATGGAAGACAAGGCTTAATGAGTTGGTAGGCCGAAGCCCACTAGCAGCATCTGCCCTTAAACCAACTCACCCGTCAACCATCACCACTGGTACCTCACAGTACAGGTATCTGTTGTAAAGGCAACAGATCCTCGAGAGGTTGTTAGTCCCCGAAAAAAGCCACGCCAAACAATTATCAATGATAATAATTAGGTTTAAACCCCAGCCAGAATGTTTCAGCCAGTATTTGTATTTCAGTGCATTGGAAGCAGAACCACCCGGGGGTCATGCTGATACTCGTTCTTCCAATATATACAAAGGGGGCAAGAAGTATTGAACAAATACTTTTTGAAAAAGTAAATAATAACAAACAATTGAGTTTTTCATTCGCTATTTTAGCTTCTAACATTGATACCAATAAAAAATTATAAATAGCTTGTTTTCCATGTTTCCCAGCTATCTATATGTTGACATTTCATAGGAGCTACCCTTATTCTATTATTATTATTATTGTAAGATATTCTCAAACATTCGACTTCATATCTGATTTTGTCAGTTGTGAAGTACGGACGTGTCAAAGTGAAGGAAAATTTGTTGCACAAGACATATTAATAAATTAAAAACTTGGTAGTGTTTTCTGAATAAATATTATTAGAGCATTTTTCTTTTTAAATTCTCAACAATTTATTTAGATTGTTGGGATATAAAGTTAAATGTTTGAGAATATCTTTCAAAAATTTCCGAAGTCTACTGATTATTAGGGTCGCTCCTATGAAATATTGACATATAGATAGCTCGGAAACATAGAAAACAAGCTATTTATAATTTTTTTTTAATAATAACAGCTATATTTTTATTGGCCCTCGTATATCCCAAAAAACGGTAACCATGAATAAATTTATTTTTTTATAATCTTGTGATAACGCTGTACAACAGCGAAAAAGTGTTTTAATAGATTTTTGAAAAGATTTTTAATAGATTTTTAAAAATAAAATTTAAGCAAAACTAATATTTAAAAATAGTTTATTATTAATTATCTATAAACTTAAAATTCTTATCAAGCAGTAAAACTACAAACCAAAACTAATTAATACATTTTTGTACAAAACTTATAATAATACGAACTTGCGAGTTAAACTTTTCAAGCTCTTTTAAGCTGAACTATTTGTGCTATTTCAGTTTCTTGAGTTTGTTTGAGCAAAAGACTACCATAATTTACATTTCTCTGCAGCATTCATGGCACTGCCCAAAGGACACTGAAATACTTCAGAAAATTCGGGCATATGCGATAAAGTATAATTTAGCCTTAAACTATCCAAATCGTGAGAATCATCCTCCAAAGCAAACTCAGTGGCCTGGGTGGAGCCACAAAAGAATTGAGCAAATTGTAGAAAAAATAATTTTCCATTGTGCTTGAGAAATTGAGGATCCTTGGTAAAGGTTTTCAAGGCCAAGTGAGTGCCGCTGATGTCGGCAATACGTTCAGTTAAATAGTTTGTAGGCTTCTGTCTTAAGCAGGCAATATTTTGCTGGAAACGTTTGCTGTTTAAAATAGCTAAAGCTTCCTGGTCATTAAAGTTGCCAGCATAATCATTTTCCAGAAATTTTATATCGAAAGCGTGAATCAGCTCGTGACCTAAAGTATTGGCCAAATCGCCAAACAAAAGCGAAGGCCAGAAGCGGTGATCAAAGAAGGGCAGTTGTAAGTAGGCAAAGGGCAGTATAATGGTGTTAGCAGTGCCGAAATAATAAGCAGTGGAGTCTATATTATCTAGAAAATTTGGCATATGCAGGTTGAAAGAGTACCAGAACTGCTCAAATTTAGAAGCAGAAGCCAGCAAACGCTGGCGTCGAAAGAAGTGCTTCAAGGCCATCAAATGATTTACATAAAAGTCTTGTGTTATATTTAGATCAGCAATGTACTCTATATAAAAACGCCGGGTAGCATTCAAGGGCAAATTACCTATATTCAAGGTTAAATGATTTAGTTTTTGCTTTAAGTACTGAAGGCTGGCTTTGGGTAACTGCATTTCATTGGAGTCTATGATGCGGGAAAATTGTTCCTTTAGTTGGGAGAATATCTGCAAAATAACACCATCACTGTGCGTTCTTTCGGCGGCATAATAAGCTTGCTCGTACAGATAATTCAAGACCAAAGGAAAATGTTTACGCATATGCCTTAAGCAAGACTGACGCCCTGAACCCCTGTCTACAATATTGTGTTTATGAAGTTTTAAATAATTAATGAAATGTGTTAAGCCGTACAGAAACAAGGTGTTTTGTGAGGCCTGATTTAAATATGAATAAATTCTTTCCACACTTTTTAAATCATTAACAAGTATTAGATCCTTAAGGTCTAAGGGGAAATCAGCTAAAAGATATTCCCATTTAATGGAGGTGTTGCTCTTCAGCAACTGTTGGTAGCTCAGCCAGTGCGTTAAATCACAATCATTGTTTTCATCTTGGACGGAGTTCAAGCAAGAAGTTTTTAAAATATTAGACAAATCCAATTCTAGCTGCTTGAAGTCTTCATGCAGTTTCACAAATGAATCGTTGGTGTAAAATTTTATGATTTCATACACTTCCCTGGAGAGATTGGCTCTCTCCAAGACATTGTGCGGCTCTATGCTCAGCATATAACGTGACACATTGAAACGTTCGATTTGCAGCGATATGAAGAAACGAGTGTTGGAGAATAAATTCAGGTCTCTCAGAGTCTTCAACCAGCTGCTATCATTGTTGAATTGTAAAAAACCCAAATCCCGGAGAGTGAAAATATATCGTTGCCAAGAAGCTTTCTCTTGGCGCTCACTAAGCAGACACACCTCTAAATATTGTTGCATTTTGTGCTTTAACAAATCTCCCTTGAACGAACTCTGCTCGTTATTGTTGTCGCTTGCTGCTCTAGAGAAAATCTTATCAAATTTATCATTTAGCAGTTGCTCTCCCACGGCCATGGCGGTCTTTTGTTGGGGATGTTGTTGCTGCCAGAAGCTGCAAGCATAAGCATGAAAATTTTCACACGGGCTTACATCACGATTCATGTATGTGGCAATTTGCTGCAAATGCTTAAGATTCAACTGCTCATCACAGTCACTGAACAGGCAGGTTTTGTTCAAATGTTCCCAGTTGGTTTGATCGTTTGGGGAGCTTAAAGCGTCTGCGTTTGCAGTGTTTTTAAAAGGTTTGGCTGCCACATTTGCTGACAACAGAACTGCCATCAGTGTTGCCAGTCCTTTGAAATACATTGTGTGGTTTTTTGTTGTCAATTTGTATTTTATACTTTTTCACAATAACTATTTACGATTTCTAAGTTTTATTGATATTCTTTGCGGTTGGCCAAAATGTTTGTGCTTTGAAAGTCATGTCTTTAATTTAATTATATTTAATTTTGCTTTGTTAAATGAATTTATTTTGTTTTTTTTTTTTTTTTTTTTAATTTCGCAATTATTGTTTGATTTTATGTGATTGCATTTTATCTATTGTTGATTGCATTTAATGTTTTCTAAAAAAAATGCTTTTATTTGTTTATGTCTATTTTTTTTTTTTTTTTTTTAATAACTTAATTTTTGTTTTTTTGTTTTAAAAAATCTTGTTTTGATTCGTTCTCATTAAATACTAATATTTAAATACCATGCGCCTTATATATAAAAAATGTTTATTATTTGTTTTAATATTATTATTATTATTATTATTTTTTTGTTTTTTTGTTTTAAGAAAATTTGTTTTGATTTCTTCTCATTAAATATTATTATTTAAATACTATCTGCCTTATTTATAAAAAATTTTTATTATTTATTTTAATTTTATTATTATAACTTGTTTATTTATTATCTTTTTTTTAAGAAAATTTGTTTAAAATTATTCCTATTACATATTTAAACACCATCTGGCTTATTTATAAAAAATGGTTTTTATTTATTAAGCTCTCATTGCACAGATTTCTATAAATATATTGTTGATATAATTAAATGTATTATTAAAGAACACTAATTTGTATTTTCTACTTTTTTCAAAGGTTATATATTTATTTATTTGTTTGAATTGTTTATAAATTTAGTTATTATGGTTAAGCTTTTTATATTGTCTTTTATTATAATATGGTTATAATAATAAAATTATTTATTATAAATATTTATATTCTCTTTTGTAGCTGTAATTTTTTTAATAACTTGTTTGTGTTCTATATTGTTTTATTTATTTTTATTTTATTTATTTTTATTTTATTTATTTATTTTTTGTGGTCAATTTCAAAAGTGTTGTCCCGCTTTGTGCGCTCCAGTCTTCGCGTTAAGCACACGACTGTTGTAAATTTCATTCATTAAACATTTTTATAATTTTATTTCTTTACGCTGAGCTTGAATTTTTCTTATCGTAAACTTTATGAATGTTTCAGCTTTTTTTTATAATTTTTTTTTTTTTGCAATCCCTCATTATAAAAAAAAAATCTTATCACTTGAATGGCGATACAATTTATGAATTTTGATTAAAAATAAAAACACTGTAAAATTCTTTATGAAATCGAAATCTGCTGCTTAAAAATTAAAACAAAATATATGTTCTTGCTTCTTCAAATAAAACCGTTTTCTGCGTCTCAGTTAACAATTTCATTCAATTGGCGATTTTACACGGTAAGAAAAGATTCTTTAAATTAAGTGAATTTGTCGACTATTGAACTTATGGAATTGCTGCGACTATCAACTAAATATGTTAAGGCTTCTTATAAATAGCTGTCCAACCATAATGCACGATGTTAATTATGAGTCAAATTTTAGCGTCAAGTTATTTGCACAACTTAATGTGACATTTCTTTGTTTTCGGGTTTGACAAATTCTTTCATGGAGCGATTTATAAAAATTGCCGTTTAAATCAAAATCGTGCACATTACTTTTTTAAGTAATAAAATAAGAATAATTAATTTTATTTTTAATTTAAATGGTTTTGATAATTACCCAGCCTCCAAGATTTTCTTTAAAAGTCATGATAAGAAGGTCAGCTAATTAAGACCATCATTTATTTATTTTCAATGACGCACGAAAGATGCACAATGGTGCAAAATAATTTTTCAATCTTAAGAGTGGTCCAACCAAAACGCTTGATACAAATTATAAGTGAAACAGAAAGTTTTTAGGGAATTATCTTATTATTTTTTTATGATAGATGAATCTATGACAATTATGCGTGAAATAATATACCGGATAAATCGCCACTAAAGACAATTGAAATATTTTTAAATTGAAAAGGGTTTATTTATTTTAAAATTTAATAATGACGAGCAACCAGATTGTTGCTCAAGTCAGTGAAAATTATAATTGTTCTTAACACTAAAATTATGTCTACTTATGAGAAGTTCTAGACGACTATGGCTAAAAGAATGAATTTATGTCGTGATCATGATACACCACGATTTCGGTGGCAAACCTCTATCCATATTTTCAATGACACTGAGACATAATTGAGGTTCAGTGTCGTTAATATGCCGAACTATCTCATTCTTTAGCTCTTGATTTTTTCTTGGCTTATTGTCACATATTTTTTCTTTTAAATATCTCCAACGACGTGAGATAATACAAGAGTTCAATTCCTCGTACAAAAGAGTCATTGTTTTTGGTTTTTTTTTTTTTTTTTTTTTTTTTTTTTGTTGTTTTCTGTCGCCATTAATGTCAGTTTAATGCACAAGATAAAGTTGAACTTGCCTGCAAACTACTTATGTGGCAGAAAATTTGTTATCAGAGTAGGTGATTTCATAAGCTCACTACTTTGGGGAGGCAGGAGCTCCCCAAGGTAGCAAGGGCCTACTTCTGACGTGTCAACGGCATCCGAAATCCACACTTCAACTTTTGCAAATGACGTAGCATGTTTGGGCATTCATTCAAATTATCAATTAGCTTCACGAAATTTACTATTAAATATGTAATTTCACTGATATAATTGCCGTAAAAAAAAAGCTCTTTGTCTAGTTAATTTTTTGTATTTGGTATTAAGATTTGAATACTTATTGTTAGTTCAGATCCTCCGAACTCCGTAGAACTACAGCCAGAGACGATAAAACAGTCGTAAAAGCCTCTAAAACTGACCGATTTAAAGTCTCTAAACAGTTAAAAGTTGAATTAGGGTCATCATATGGTATCCATATATCATCTAGAACTGTTCGACGGTGGCTTAATGAAAGTGGTTTACCAGTATGCACCGCACAGAGAAAACTTTCGTCTCCAAAACAGATTTTAAATCCACATGGGATTAAAAAACATTACGAAACCCTCATTGGTTTTTTGGAAAAAAAAGTTTATGAAGTTACGAATCAAAGTTTTTCCGTTGGGAATCAGATGGACAACGATATGAATGGTGTCTAGTTAACCAATAACATAATCTCTCATATACCATCAAAAGAAAAAATTAATTTACCATCAAAAAAGTTTTAATTATGTGACCTCCACTGCAAGTCTGAGCTGAAAAAATCTATTTTTTGCACCGAAAAGTCATATATAATACACTTTTAAACTAAATTGTCTTGAAATTCAATGATTTTTTTTTATATTGGACATGTACTCAGGGAATAATCCCTACATATGCAATGCGCATTGTACTTGAATTAAGAAAATAGGTTCGCTTAAAAATGCAATATTTTCCCTGTTTCATAGTTTTTCTTCTACCCTGTATAGAAGAGAGCTTAGTCAAATAAAACTATTCATCAAAACAGCACATTTTTCTTTCAGTGCAACTAAAAATAAGCTCATATATCTTTTGCACTTAAATCAAACAGATTTAAACCCATTTAGCAAATTGATGCCAAAAAAGTTTTATTCCATAAAACATGAGTTGTACTCGAGCGATAACTGTGAACATGAATGTACGAGTATGACTGTATGCGACTGCAGCATAAATGTGTGAACGAACATACAAGCGGCACGCAGCAAATGAATTTGAAACACAAAAAACCACAGAAATTGATAAGAATTAATAAAACTTTTTTTAATATTGTTTTTTTTTTTTTTTTTTTTTTTAATATTTGCTGAAATGAGACACAGAAAAAACTACAAATTGTGGGGAATTGAATTAAAATATTAATTAAAATTGTATGACGCAATAATGGCTGGTAGTTAACAGTGAAAGTTTTGCCGCACATTTGAAATTGGCAGGCTCGCTTATTCACTTACACACGCAAACACTCACACACACATACACACATGTAAGCGTGTGAATGAAAAGGAACTTGAATTAACAGCCATATGTAAAAAAGTGAGTGCATTGATTTAATTAGCTTAATTGATTGAATTATTATGATCTTAATGAAAATAAATATATAATTTCCTTTATTAATTTGTATGTTTTTCTTTTTCTGCATATAAATAAAATAAAATATGTTTAGAAAATTAAGTTTATTAGTGTTTATTTTATTAAATACTAATAGTACGTTTTCATTTCAAGCAAATTATTTATTAGAGTTGCAAATAAATTTGGAAAGTATAGGATGCACAACATGAGCAGAGTAACGAAGACATAAGGTCTTGCCCACGATGGTATTAACAGTAATTTGTTGCGGCGATGTGACCAACAGTACCGACCTATGCCTTCGCATAGTTCAAAGCTACCATCAAGCAATTTGTTGTAATTTTATCAGGCATGATCTCGGAGCTCGTCAGTATAAATCGAGTAAGGGATGTACTTAAGATCTTTTCAGATAAAACCAACACGGACTTGGGAGATGGTGGGGATATTTGTATCCCTTTATACGACAGGAGTCTAGCTCTAGAATGCAAAATATATGTAGCGTAACGCAAGCGGTATCATAGCTAAACAGATGTCAGCTAAGTTGTTAAGGTATGCAGGGAGAGTATCCGACAGTAGAGATATACTGAATGCTTTAGCTGGAGTCTCTATGACGTTTAAATTACTTCGTGAATGCCAGATATCTCTAAACGAGATAGCGTGACTTTCCAATCTAAGTACAAGGGCACGATCAAGTGCCCGGTAATATAATAGCAGGCGAACTGGTAAATGCCGGGAGCCTGTGGTGGTATGGTAGGGATCATGCTCAAGAGCAGTATGAACCAGTAAGTGTCAAGTTTTAGAGAGCAGTCAGGACAGATGGGCTAGTAAGTTTACATATTAGCGTTAGGGCTTGGCCTCGATGGAGGTTACGCACTACTGCGGTGCTTCTAACCAGACATTGTCGCCTGATAGAGGATACTAAATCTTCCATATAATGATTTCTGTAGAAGTTGCAGGAGAAAGAGGACGTTGAACACTTCCTCTGTTGGTTTTTTGCGCCATGTTGTATATATATGTAAGTATTTTCTATCTAGGCAGTCCAGTTTTATCCTATCTTCTGATTAGCTCTGAACTATACCGGTGATTTGAAAATGCATATCATACTCAGGCAACACAACAGGACCAACTAGGCACCCAGTTGACGCTGGCAGCCTTTTAAACCTAACCTTACTTTATGATCCAGATAGAATCTAATCCAAATTAGTATCACATTAATAATTAACTGAAACGTCTTAAAATTTCACTATAAAAGCTTTTTTATAGTATTTCGAACAAAAAATGAAAACATGAATCCTAAAATGAATTAACCATTTTATTCCTAAGTTTTAGCTTCCAATCAAGCAATAAATATAAGTATGAGAAAAAAAATTTTGTATTAGTATGCTCTCTATATCCGCAATCGGAGCAAACAAACAAACCACACAATTTCTTGTTCAAAATTTTTAAATTAAAGCATTAATTGTGTTAAACCTAAATAAACGGCTCGTGCTTGAAACAAATTCTTATCAAAAACACTAAAACGAAATACGTGCCGCTGATCTACAATTATCAGTAGTTTGACCCTTGCTGAACATATGAACTCTTAAATCATAAAAATTCTGCCAGAGCACGTAAATTAAAGGTAGATTAAAATTAAAATGATTTCAGTATGAACTAATACGTAAATGATCATTTTTTGCCAATTACGGCGATATATTTTGCATATATTTGGTTATTTAGTTTCATTATAATTTGCAAGTGGAGGAGTAAAAGTTCAGATAAAGTAAAATTATGCTCAAATCAGAACCCTTGATTTGTATGACGCAACCTCTTCAAAGTTTTGAGCTAGACGATATAAGTATTTGATAGCATTAAGTTTAATATTTAACAAAAGGGGCAAACTAGTGGTCATTTATTAAACGATGTTATAAAACAAATTTGTATTTTACTATTTTTATCAACAATTCGTTTATACACTAAAGGAAACACGAAATGATACAGCCATATTTCAAGCCACAGGGCATAATTTTTAATCTAACGTTAACGAAATGACATCGTGAGCCAGACAGTATATTGTGCATATTAATAAAAAATTAATAGCCTGTTCGTCGATATCGAATGAAAATATATGCGAAAGAAAGCTAGTCACTCACATTCGAATCAATTTTGGTTTGTCTTATACGTATTTTAATTGAATTTTGACACATCGTTCGCATAGAATAAAGTTAGAAAAACTCAAATCAATTTTTTATCGCCTAGAATGCGACATCGACGAACTGGCTGTAAAATGTATTTTAAAATAATTTTCGTAAAATTTTGTACGGAATTTTCGAATTAAAAGACATTTCAAATTCATTTAAATTTTTGTGAATTTATTTACATAAACTCTGACCATATTCCATATTCCATGAAAAATTTATCGAAAACATTGCTTTTTCGAAAATTTATCGAGGAAAAAATTTTATGCTGAAAACGACTACATAAATTTTTTGAAGAAAATTTAGCTAAAGTTATTTGTAGAAAACTTAACGAAATCAAAGTAAATTTTTCATAATCAGCATATAAAATTAAACTCTCAAAGCAAATCCATCGACAACACAATACACAGAAAAAAATATATGCCATATTGACAAAAAAAAATTGCACTATTTTTATCAAATTTCCTGTGAAAAAGATTTTTTGCCGGATTGATAATTCAAATTATAAAGTAGAAATAGCTTTTTCACTTAAAAGCAAAAATTATTGAGTTGAAAAAAATTTTTGTTAATATGTAAATTATACTTAACAAAAAAAATTGCTAAAGAAACAACAGCTCTTCATTGTTATATGACAACCTTTTAAATTTATTTATTGAATAACAACCAATAATTCGGAAAACTTTTTATTAATTGCATTTTATTAAGAGATATTTCCAAAAATTCATTATTAATAATAATTTAATTAAGTCAATGCAAATTTTATTAAATTGATGTTTATTAATAACATAAATTGATTGAAAAAAAATCTCATCTATTTTTTTCTGTGTATAGAGAGTGAAAAAGATTTACCTCAGCACCTGAATTTATGGCCTTATTTGATGATGGACCAATTCCACGGAATGAATTATTCATGATTCACCAGCACCCCCGAGAACGCCATTATTAAGAGAGCTTTTTTCAACTCCTGTTAATTTTTTCAACTTAGGTTTTTTTAAATTTAGATGACAAAATACCCTATAATCCCAAATTACTGACCAGTATTCAAGAATAGGTCGCAATTGAAAATATATTGATAACATCAAGTTTCTGTGATAATTTTAGCTATAATATAATATTTTTATAGAGATTTTATAGATGATATTTTTCCTCAAAAAAAATTATCGTTTATATGAAATTTCTGTAAAAATTTTTTCATAAAGCAGTTTTTTTTTCAAGAATTTCTTATTCTTAGAAGTCATTGAATTTGATAATTGAGCGACTGCGAGTAGTAACGATTCTGACAGTGAATTGGATTTTATTAAAGACTCTGTTACATAGGCAGATCCAGCAGTATAGAGATGACATCAGTTGTCTGAACACAAATTTCCAAACAAAAAAAACTGGCTGTTAAAAACTTTGTTACAGCATTATTCGCAAGTAAACTTGAACATCGAATTAATTTATAATTTCAGGTATAGTTTTTGCTTTCTTGCAAAAAAATCTCAAGAAAATTGCAAATGTCACAACATCCTGAAACTGTTTTCTTAACTTGGCGGGATTTTTTTCAACAATGTAGTTCCGTATTAAAAAAATATCACATGTTATTTTTTCCAAGGCTTTCATTTCAAATAATCAATACATGTCACTCAGTTTTGACAAATCTTCTAAACTCTGTCTACATTCTAGACTTAATATTATATCAACACTTGTTAACGTCTAGTTGTAAGAGCTTTTAATGCGAAATAAATCTTTTAGATTCTAAGCTTTGGCGTCAAATTACAAACATACATTCATAAATGGATTTTTCAAGATTTTGTTTTCTCTAACACGACATTCCTTCAAAAAAATATATAAGTATATATTATAAACCGTCTGAGTTTGGAAACTAACAATTAAGTGAAAATACTCGTAATTGTATGAATCAAATCACTTTAAAGACAAAAACAAAAATCTTGAAATAAAATTTTATTAATTGATAATAATCTTTTGAAGCGAAATAAATGAATCGAGTTCATTAAGTTCATCTAAACATAAAATTACACTAAATCTTAAATAGACGATTTAATTGACGTGCAATCAAATTAACCTCACGTGTCATCAGCGATTGGCATTTAGTCGGCAAGCAGAAGTACTAAAAGTACTTGTTTAAGTTTTTATAGAGAACTTGAAACTTTTATTGCTTTAAGCGTTAATTTCAAATGATATTGTGTAAATTTCTTATGAAAAGGGGGAGTTTAAAGGTTTAAGGGATTTGTTTTTAAACAGTTTAAGTATGAATTTGGCTAAAAGTATTTTTTGAGCTCGTATCAAGATTAAATTGAAATTGTTTTTTGGATTTTAATAACTTCCTGCCAATAATTACTAGAATAGCCAGGACGTCTTTCAGAGATGAAGCAACCCATTGCAAACCCCGGCTGGTTCAAGCGGAAAAATGCAACGGTCTGCTGTGGGTAACAATGCAGCACCGACAGTAAATAGTGAACTGAGACCGTGGACTGAGATCACACGCAGAGGCAAAGAAATGCCGGTGAGATCACCAAACGCTGGAAGACTTCAAGCCTTCAGCAGAGGATAATCAGACCAGACTCCAAGTACCATGTCTAAAATTTATCGTATGTCTTATACTTTCCTTATGAAAAAATGTCCATTAAAAATATATTGATAATGTACAGTCGTTGGCGAAAATTTTGCGATTACATAAATTGTCTATTCTGGATTTATATATTCAATTAGATTTCTACAGAAAATTTATCGACAATAAAAAATTATCAGTAGAAAACTAAAGTTTCTACAAAAAATTTATCGTGAACACAAAAACAAAATTTCCTATTAAAATTTTATAAATATCAAACAATTTATTTTTAATTTGTCGATAAAAAATTGTCTATAGAATAGTAAAAAAATATATTTTTTGATGATACATCGATAAATTATCGATAAAACATACTTTTCATTGGAAAACTTTTTCACTGAATAGATATCGATCATATAAAGTTGCTACCAAAAGTTTATCGATAACATTAATTAAAATAGTATACGAAAAATTCGTATATAAAACCCTAAAGAAAATTTATCAATAACAGATAACTTTTAGTATAAAGTTATAATTTCAGCTGAAAATTTATCGATAGCCTGAATTTAGTTCGGAAACTGATATACGAGAATAATATAAGTGAATCGCCAACATAAACTAACTAAGGGCAATTTATTGACAACGTAAATTTCTTAATAAAATTTAGAACTCTGCAAACAATTTTAATGTCGAAAACTAAACGATTTTATAAAGGTTTTATAGAAAATTTAGTTTTGTTGTCAAAAAAACTTATCTGCAGAAAAACTATCCGATATCAAAAATTTCCTATAGAAAATTTGTAGGTAGAAAACTGATTTCGTTTGAATATGAAGATGAAAATTCTTCGTACAAAATAAAGAATATTTTTTTCCATACTGCAAATGTATAATTCAATTTATTTATCCATAATATGTAAATTTAAAGTAAAATTTAATTATTGCATATTTAAGTGTTTTTTTTTTATTATTATTATTATTTTTTGTTTTGTTTTATTTATTTATTTATTTCAGCTAAATGCTTAATAACAGCTGAGAAATCAGTATAACCCATGCCATAGACTATGCAACCGTCGCTACAATACGTTGGCTTGCCGAGTTGTGTGTTTTGCACACAAACTGTGCAACATTAATTCACAATTTCAATTCATAAAAAATTTTGTTGAGTCACGATGACCGCAGATGCAACAATTGTATATATAAAATAATAAATGAAAATAAAGTTGTACAATATGCTCCCAAATTTTGCAACCAGTCGATACAACTACCCACAAAATCAACACTTTTTAATCTTTCGTACAACCGAGACACAACTTCATACGACACACTTTACACCTAATAACCAACATCATCATGTTGTACAACTAATCGCATAGTTTGTAGCTTTTATAACAAGTAAATAGATAGAATTAATATAACAAAAATTTCATTAGAAAACTACAAACAGTTATAAATATAATCACTAGAGTTTAAATACAAAAGAAGTCTTCTCTTAGTGACGTGAATATTGTCAGATAACTCGATGAGATCATAAAATCTGTTTACTTTGCCACAAACTCTACGGAAAGGATCAAAATTTAAGAAGTTTGATCGATGAAATTGAAGATACAGTGGAACGTATAATCCTAGCTGTCTGTTAGGTATATTGATGTTTATTCTATCGCGAAGATGAATTGAACCAGTATCCCCTTGTAATAACTTTAAAAAGAATAATATATTTGATGTAATTCTTCGGCTTTTCAATGTAGGGAGGTTAATAAGAGCTAGTCGGCTGCGGTATGATGGTAAATTCACTGTTGGGTTCCAGTGGAGATGATTAAGACAGAACAGCAGGAATTGTTTTTGAACTGATTCCACATTTTTTATATAAAAGCTATACTGCGGATCCCAAATTACTGAGCAGTGTTCAAGAATAGGTCGCACCAGTGTAGTAAATAGATTTTTGGTGATGTAAGGATCTTTAAATTCATTCGCCCAGCATTTAATAAAATATAAAATATTATTTGCTTTGTTGACAGCAAAAGTGACATGAGAGTTAAAGTTAAGTTTTTTGTCAAAGTAGACTCCAAGATCAAAAGTAGTGTTAACAGTTGTAAGCTCTGTACCATTAATGAAGTACTTAGTTGAAAGATCGTTTCTTTTTCAGCTTAATTATTAGTAAGTATATACAATATTATATATACATTATTTTGGAAGAGAAAATTGGCAAAAACCTATTTGATTTTTATTTATAACTACTTACATAACTAACTACGACTAGATTAAAACCCTAGGATCAGTATAATAGTATCGAAAATTTTTCGATAAGTAAAATTGTCGAATAAAAACTTTCGATAATAAAATTGGTCTAACGATAAATTATCGATAGCATAAACCTGCTATGAAAAGTTTATCGCTAAGATAAATTATTGAAAGGAAATTTATAGATAAAATTTATTTTCTATGGAATATGTTTTGATAACAAAAAACTTTTAACGGAAAATTTCAATCCCTGCAGATAATTTATCACTAAACCAAATTTATTGCAGAAAATGTTAGATAACATTACTATACGTAAAAAACATATATCAATAACAAGCATTTTCTACAACAAATTATCGATAACCAAAACTGTGTTTCATTGAAGAGCAGTGATAATATATTTCTTGCGTTCATTAGCTTAAACAAGCTGGCACCCTCAAACCAAAAGTATTTAACTTGAAAATAAATCCAACAGAAAAGAGCAAAATATCCAAACAAAACTTTTATGTGACATTATTTATTAAATGTAGTTGTTGTTTTTGTAAAGAGCTTTTTGCAACTTTCCGGGAAAAACAAAACTCGTTAAAGTATTTCAACCACAACCAAACAAAAACAAGCAAAAACTTTCATGTTGACACCAGCCAAAGAAATTTATCTATATATTTGTGTATAAATGAAAAACAACAACAACAATAGCAAGTCGAGGAAGCACATGTCAACACAAATAAATAAATTTTAAATGATTGAAATAAAAAAAAAAAAAAATATTTCAAGCAATTGCTAAAAATCTACTGAAAAGCTGAAGAGACAACTCTTTTAGGAAATGCTTTGGACGAATGAATCACAAACAAAATGTTATTCTGAGAAAAACTTTTATTTTTGGTTTCAGCCACAATTAAAATTATAAAAACTGATTCAAAATTGTTATTTGAGTTTCGTTAAAAAAATATTTACATAATTATTTATAGAAATAGTTTAACGAAAACGAATCCTTTTAATGTCATATTCAATGCGATCGCGATACAATTTTTATTTTTTTTTGCTACGATTCCAATTATATTATTTTATCTCAATTATTATCCTGTAAAGATTTAAATAAATTTATTTTAATAGTTCATTTTACTTTTTTGTTTTGTGGCGGAAAACACAATTACAATATTTAAACGCATTAAAACATCCTGTTGACGAACAATTGCGTAACCGCAACGATTTTACATGAGAATTTCCGTTCTGGTTTAACACATTCAACACATTCAACTCGCCAACATTAACACCAATACAAACATACACATGTACAATACATACATACTAGTACACAAGTAGTTTTTAGCTGAAAATAAAATACTTGTTATAGTAAAATTTTACTACATATGTATGTATATATGTAATTTGCAAACACTGATCTAAAACAAATTAAAAAGAAGAAAAATATTAAACTTAATAATTATATAACACATTTATATACATAAGGCGGATCGATTTAGCAATCGATATTGATTGGACAATCAATTGTTTTCATAGATTTTGACTCCTTCTTATTACACATAAAATTAAATCATTTTCGGAACGCCCATATATCGGATGATAATGGACTTTCTGAGGTCAGAAAGTGAGGATATGGACCTGAAGGTGCTTTCAACAGGATGGACAAGAAATTCAATGGCCGTGTTATCTCACGTCATGGCAATTTCGCCACGATCATGTGATGGACTTCTTTCTTAGGGGATATATAACAGGAAAAGCCTACATCAACAAGCTAAAGGATGAGATAATTCGGCACATTAACATTTTATAAATAAATTTTCCTCTCAGAGTCATTGAAGGTATGCACCATGGGATAGAGCTATGCACCAGAAACCGCGGCGGGCATTTGTCCGATATATTTTAAACACACGAGGGCCGATAAAAAAAATAACCGTTACTTTCAATTTTTTCAAAAAGTATTTATTTATTTATCAATAACTATCTTGTCCCCTTTAAAGTAATCCCCCTTAGATAAAATACACTTATGCCGGCGTGTTTTCCAATCCTCGAAACACTTCTGAAATGTGGTTTTTGGTATCGTCAACAGCTCCTGATTTGATTTTTCTTTTATCTACTCAACCGTAGCAAAACGCTATCCTTTATAGATTAAAGGTATGTTTTGAAATACAACATCACCTCTGGGGTTATAAGCCCCCAAAAACCGACAATACACCATAGTCACCAGGGAAACTAATTCGTCCTTTTGTAATATAGGTTTTAACTACAGACAGAACGTTTCAGCCAAGATGAAGGCACCCCAACCATGATCAGCGCCCACATGGTCAGAAAGCAGAACCTTCCACGATCCATATTTCGTCAATTTTCGTTTGGTAAGGGTGTCGGAAGTCTAACATAACATAAGTCATGCGGCTTCCGGGAGTTTTATATTCTACAACAAACGAGAAACTCTTACCACTCTCTCTCTCTCTCTCTCTCTCTCTCTCTCTCTCTCTCTATGCCCTAGTGAGCAGAGTGCTCTGGTTAGGTGTACACCAAATCAAAATAACCTTCTATTATAATAAAAAAAAAACTAAGATAATTCTCCTCAAGCTGTTAGTTTGCCTAGATATAAAGTCTAAATATAAAGCTTTGGTAGCAGTTCTGACATAGAGACAGATTAAGTCTTCTATTTAAAAAGGACAAGGAAGAGAGTGTTGAGCACCATGTAGGTGTCTGGTTCTTTATTCTATGAGAGCGTTGTATTTAGGCGGACCTATACTGCACGGGTTAGCACATATATCGGAATGCAGTGTGAACGGACAGGATTCTTTTATCTGGTTTTGGCTGAGCTGGGATCTGAACCGTTGGGGGATGTATAAGTCACGTAGGTAGTACAGCTCCCTTAGGCAACACAGCGGGACCAAAAAAAATACTCACTTGGGCTGGTTTTATGAAACTGGCACCCTAACCTAAGTTAGCCTAAGCCTTTATATGTATAAGAAAAAGCTGGTCACCGACACGGGATTTTTTTTTTATCTTGGACCAATACTCAGGAGATGACCCCTATGTATGCAGTACATTGTACCGGAACTAGGAAAATAGGTTATGAGGAGGGGGAAAGAGGGAGTAGTCTTTGTGAACATTTGACTTGAGCTGTCCAACATTATAACAGACAGGAAACACGTTTGCGGGCAACTTATTCCACAGGCGAAGTGTACAGCTGAAAAACGAATTCTCTGTAATGCGTAGTGCGATTCCTGGGCAATCGACCACAAATGGATGAGCTCTGGACGATGCACGTTTGGTACATATAAATGTGCGAGTTATGGGAACTAAATTCCTAATTTCGTCGGAGCAAAATCCATTGTTGTAACGATAGAACAGAGTAACGCACCCCACACTGCGTCGATAATTCAGTGAGTCAATAGAGTTGGATACCCTGCTGTCACCGATGAGCTTCTTCGCCCTCTCTCTTCTGCACACGGTCGAGTAACCCCTAAATAGACTTTGAGGTACCGGCCCAAACATGAGAGTTGTATTCCATTTTCGGTTGAATGCAGGTGGTATAAATAGTAAGGAGGTCGGATGAAGTGAAGTACATCTTGTACAGGCCGCCAGTTTCATGAAACCAGCCCACTTGGGTCCTTTTGGCCCCGTTGTGTTGAAGTTGAAGTACATCTTACACCGTTTCAAAAATCCGAGGCACTTGAATGCTTCTTTAGAGACATAAAAAATGTGATCATTCCAGCGAACATCACACTGTATTTTCATTTCCAGAACATCAAGAGCATTCGATTCCTCAATATTTATTGTTCAACACTCGCTACCAACTTCTTACCCCTGCAACTTCTACAGAAATTATTAAATAGAAAACTTAATCTTCTCCCATGCGTATGTATGTGTCCCCTCATAACCACTAGAGTATAACGCAACCTCCATCGTGCCTGGCCTGTAATAATAATGGTCCTCCTAAAATCAGATCTGGGCATCAAGAATCGTTTTATTTGATATTTAACCTCTCTCTATCCTGTGCTGGCTCTAAATGATGGCGTTGTACCTGTACAGCACACACACACACGAACAATATGAGAAAATTTATTTTCTCTGCCGAAATGGCGGCTTTGTTTATTTTATTATTCGCCCAGACTATAATGTTTTCATTCGATTCTCTAAATACCTCTAATTATGCTTAAAGTTTTAAAAAACTTTTGTGACTTTTCTTTCTCCTTGTAATTATTCTTATGAAAATGATTAAGCTGACATCTCAGCTCGATCCCGTGCTGCCTGTACTTGCCTCAAATGGCAACAACTCACAGCACCCATTCTTGCTTCTGTTGCGAAAGGTGAAAGGCAAGATGTTAAATATCATCTTCAGCCATTTCTTCCCTTCCTTTCCTTTTTTTTTTTTTTTGTACTTTTTGCTATTCATCATTGTTGTCATTCTGTTAGTCTTTTGCTGTTGCTGCTCACTTGAAAACGCTCGCACAAAAACTTCATTAAAGTTTTTATTTTGTTTTGTTTCTGCTATCACTACTTTGTCAGGACTCGTAGTTGTAAAAAGCAGAGAGGCGAAGTAGTACAACTAAGAATTAAGTAAATGTAAGTGGAACAAAGATGCAATGAAAAAATTTACTTAAACTTTTTTTCATGATGTTGTTTGAGCTGCTGTTTGCGTTGATATAATAAGACATTCAATGATTTAACGAAAAAAAAAACAACTTTATATTTTCAGCTGCTTGTTTGTTTTTGGTTTGTTTGATTACGTGTCGTGGGAAAAGTATAAGATACTCGCATTGCCAGAAAAAACTAAGAATGATAAAAAAAAAGGAAATAGCATTGAGGTTTTGTTTTCCTACTTACATATTTATGTAATTAAAATGGAATAAATGTATAAATTTGCGTAAATAGTGACTATTTCGTAGTCAAAGTTTGTTTAGTTTTAAAACTAGAACATGTAAATAAAATTAATTTCTTAAACAAAGCTACACATTTGTAAATAAATAATGCTTAGGAATATAAAATGAGCTGTACTTTATGAGAATGAATAAGAAGCAAATGTTACCATATAAAGAAATAAAATTACGTCTTCCTTCAGACATTTAACTTTTGACTTTTACTTGGAAAAACACATGATTCTTCCCTGTTTTGTATGAATATGGTCAATAGTTTTAGCCCAAAAGTAGCTGAAAAACATTTATGTATTTGTATTTTTACAATTACTACCAGTTGCTTAATGATGCCAGGGGAGGGAGGAATCACATTCGGTGAATAAGTTAATTTTCCCCAAGTTTAAAATAAATGCACAGTTAGCAGAGGCAGCATTCTCTTTTTCTAAAGGCACAAACATAAAATAGTGTATAGTTGCATTGCTGCTTATCTTTTGAATGAAGCCAGGGGGAAGACATAAATATACTTTTTAGCACTCTTCCTGTATACACAAAAAAAAGTTTTTAATTTATTGAATTTTTGTTGAACTTTTTATAATTTTTTAAATTATATTTTATAAATGGTTTATTGCTGTCTTTTGGATAAATCCACGGGATGAGACTTAACATATGTATATATTAATTTATTTAGGCTACAAATAAATTGGCATATTCATGTATAAAGGCAGCAAAACTAAATAATAAAAAAATACCGTGCTGCTATCATTTCATATATATCATAAAACCAGGGGAAGAGACATAAAATGTGAGTAGATAATTTATTTAAGCTTAAAATAAATGATCATTTTCTTGCACTCTTCTTTATAAAAGCACAAAAATAGAATAGTGCATAAATGCCTTATAGGCATCTTTCAGGTAAAGCCAGGGAAAACGACATTTTATATTATGAGCTTAAGACTATTATGTTTAAAACAGTTGACAATTTTCCAGCACTTTTTCTTTATAGAGTCAGAAAAAAAGTAGTGTATAAATGTTTTGCTGCTACCTTTTGAATAAAGCCAGGGGAAGAGGCATATAATGTGAGTATTCCTACACTTTTCTTTTATAAAACTGGAATAATTAAATAGTGTATAACTATCTTGATGTTATAATTTAGATAAAGCAAAGCAAAGAGAAGGAAGAGGCACATCATGCGAGTAGATATTTTATTTAAGTTATAAATAAATGATAATTCTTCTGCAATCTTTTTTTTATAAGCGCACAAAAATAAAATAGTGTGTAAATGACTTACTGGTATTTTTAAGATGGAAGCAGGAGTGGAGGCACAGCTACTCATATAGTTTAAAATAAATGACTCATCTTTTATAAAGGCATAACAATAAATTATAAATGGATTGCTGCTATCTTCTAAAAACTACGGAGAAAAAGCATCATGCAAATGAGTTCATTTCTTTGGGTATAAAACTGATCGATAAATGTTTGCAATCACTATTACTTTATAAATGCAGAAAAATTCAATAGTGTACAAATTCCTTACTGCCATCATTTAGATAAAGCCCAAAGAGAATAAATATAAAGAGAGTAAAGAATTTATTTAAATTTAATATAAATTATAATTTATCAGCACTCTTTTTTTTATAAAGGCATAACAATCAAATATAGTGCTTTTTTAGATAAAGCCAGGGTAAGAGACACATAATGTGAATAGACAATTTATTTAAGTATAAAATAGCAGTATGTTACTGTCAACTGTAAATTCGTTTGACCCCTTCATTAAATTTACAACTGAGACAGAACTAAGCAATAGAATTTCATATCTATATACATAAGTTTTAAGAAAGGATAATAGTTTGTTAATAGATTGGTATCAGAAACCAACGTCTTCTGGAAGAATAATTAATTATTACTCAAAACATCCCAGGAGAGTAATAATAAATACCGCAAAAAATCTTAGGAGTTATAATGTGGAAAATGCATCTTATATACACAAAGTAAGACAATCTTGCTGTATTACACATATTCTCGAAAGAAACAGAAATATTTCGTTTGATAATATTTGCGGCTTTTAGAGAGTGTTTTGCTATTAAACGATCAAGCCAAGTTTGTCAAATACTACAATAAATGCCGACACAGATAGTGAAGTTCGTATAAATGATGGCGCGTGAGTTCGTTACTGTTTTTGTAATTGATAAACTAATAAATTATCAATTAAGTTATGAAATTTTCCCGAAACGTTCGCATTAAATATTGATTATTTATTATAACTCTGGCAAATTTTCGTATATTTCAATAAATTAATTTAAAGACACCCACTATAAACAACTGATTTTCATTGTTTGCTTACGAAAACATAAATGAAATTTACACTGTGATTGATAGAATTGCTATCAATGGAGTTTGATGGTTTGTAGAGTGATTCTGTAACTTTTAATGATTCGATAATCCCAAATTTTTTCGATATATTTCATGTATAGCTGATAATAGGCAGTAAAATCAACAGCTGATTTCGGTCGATAGCGAATATAGTTAAGTAATATTGCTGAATAATAAATTTTATAAAATATCGTTATAATTATTGTAAAGGTAGCATTATCTTAATAAAACTAATGGAGTCGTACTAAAGGCCAAGTTTGACAAACACGAATTCTAGCAATTGAACGAATTTGATGGCATGCCATCAGCCGGTGCTTCCAGACCTAGTTTGATTGTATAATTGTCGCTTAAAAGGCTGTTTCGTTATTTCATGTTTTTTATATAAAAATATTATAATTCAAACAATTAAGTTTTTTATTCGCTATTTTTAGCTTCTACTATTTATACCAATAAAAAATTAAAGATAGCTCGGAAACATAGAAAACAAGCTATTTATAATTTTTTATTGGTATAAATGGTAGAAGCTAAAAATAGCGAATAAAAAACTTAATTGTTTAAAATTTTGTTCTCTGCTTTTCGATACTTTCATTTGTTTGAAAGGTGTAAAGAAATGTTAGAGACGTATAAATGAAAAAGCTTGTTTTTTGTGTTTTGACAGGTATTATTAGAGCATTTTTCTTTTTAAATTCTCAACAATTTACTTAGATTGTTGGGATATAAAGTTGTATGTTTTAGAATATCTTTCAAAAATTTCCAAAGTCTACTGATGATTAGGGTAATTCCTATGAAATGTCGACATATAGATAACTGGGAAACATAGAAAACAAGCTATTTATAATTTTTTATTTGTATAATATATTATAATTTTAATAATATAAAATGGGTTTTCAAAATTCGGTGCATTTTTGTGGAAATAACGCTTTTC
Organism: Thecocarcelia acutangulata; assembly: GCA_914767995.1. Lineage (NCBI taxonomy): Eukaryota > Metazoa > Arthropoda > Insecta > Diptera > Tachinidae > Thecocarcelia > Thecocarcelia acutangulata. The sequence continues at coordinate 18,955,914 of OU612097.1, forward strand.
CCTACATTTTGGTGCGTTTTGAAATTTCAAAGTTGACAACGCTGCCCGTAATAGGTAAACCACCATTGTGAAATTCAACATGCTACCACTAGCCACATCAGATCCAGAAATGTGAGCAATAGAACTTATTCATCTGAAATTGACCTTCTATATGAGTTTTCTTTTTATTATCAGCGTTCAGTTATCGACAGCTTTGGACAAGCTGTAAAAAACGAACATTGTCCTGTCACTTTTATTTAAAAGTCAATATATAAAACGCAAAAAACAACGAAATTGAAAAATGTTTAAAGGAATAGTAACGCCCTGAAGACCTCTCGTTTAGTTTGTCAGAACAGAAAATAACAACGTTTACAAACAAACTCCTTTTTCATCCACCTTTAATACTAACGAGTAAACTTAATAAAAAAAGAATCTACGATAACAAAAGACAATGATCTTTTCTCGTACTTTTCTTTGAGGCAAAAGTATATAAAAAAAATGTAAAAACAAACAGAATCCTAGAAAATGTCCATTCTATGTTTCAAAAAGACAAAATGGTCATTTTGTCAAGTTTTTTTTTCTCATATCCTAGTCTTTAACGCTATGACAAAGATGATGTCCTTGAGATATATTTGCTCATTTCTAGAGGTGTTTTTATGCTTAAAATAAACCGACTTGCTTGTGTTGGGTATTAAACGATTATAAAAGTCATGATTGTTATGTTTCTATATTTTATGACATTTTTTTTTTTTTTTTTTTTTTTTGTTATATTTTTTGTACTCTTAAGTTTTATTATGAATAATTATCTTTAAAGCATAATGGAATTTGTTGTGGCTGTCTTACAAAGAGATAAGAAACTTAATTTATTTAGCAAGTGGCACAAACTGAAGGGCATTTAGAAAACAGCAGCAAAAAGGTACTGCAGTTTGTTTTCCTTTTTTTCTGCTTTTGCTTTTTTAGAATGAAATGAAAAACGATGAATTGGTCAAGAAGCTTAATTATTTGTTCACCACATTCTTTATAAGGAAAAAAGCAGAACAGAAGAATTTTAAGAGCTAATTAATCAAAATGTTGCTTTAATAATACTTTTCTGATAGGACATTAAATAATGTAGGAACAAAAAAATATATTTTTCACTATTTGTGAAATTTTATAGATTTTAACTAAAGTGTAGAAAAAATGATTTATAAGAGCCTAAAATAATTCAACTCCATAACAATTGCAATACTTCAAGCAAGGCGAGGTCAGTACCAGGGGCCATATTAGTATAATAATACAACAACACAAACAACAATATTTCCCATCTATTAAAAACATACTGAATTCTCTTTAAACTGTACTGAACAAATCTGTATTGTCGGAAACGTAAATTTATTTTCGACCTCGAAATTTCGAAAAATTACAAACTTGCTTACTTTTTAGAGGAAATTAAAGAAGAACAAAAAATAATTTAAATTTTAATAATCGATTAATTATAATGTTTTTTTTTCGAAAATCATTTTCTTTTAATAAAAACATATAAAAATATTTGTAACGAGATACGGTTAAAGCTACCTTACATCTATAACAATTTATCAATTTATGAATACGCAAATGATTTGGAATAAATTTTTAAATCGGAGAAGAAAAATATGTTTCGTTAAAAAAAAAAACCTTTAAGAAATTTATTAAGGGGGGTATATACGAATACATTTAGTATATTCACGAAGATAATATTACCAAAAGTAAATTAGTCAGTGGTGGAAGTAGTTGGACTGTTGTGAAAAAATATATATATATATGAGACGGTAAAAGTGGTTTGTGTTGGACCTAATAAAAATTTGAAACGTGATCATTATTTGAATGATTACAGGAAATTTGAAATTTGTTTATTTTAGTTTGAATACGGATGTTGATGTATTGCAAAGACGATGTAATAATTGTGTAGAATAGTGCCAGGGTAAATTCAGAAACATTTTGAGAAGTTTGTTTTGCCTGATTTGGATTTTCTTGATAGATGTTGCTTCACATGTTTCCCAGACAGGACACGCATACAAAGCTATAGCCTAAAAGATTGTCTTAACAATAGTTATATTAATTTCAGTGCTGAGTTTGTTGTTTTTAAATTTATTCACTTTTGAATGCGTTTAGTGAAAAAAGTCTTTACAAAACTAATATGAATAAAAACGGAAAGAAATCAGAATAATACAATATAACTATCTTGTACGATTTCTTCATTGTTTTTTTGACAGCGAACAATTAAGGAAATAATTGAACGAAATATTAGAATTGGGAATTTATCAAAAATTTCATAAATTAAAAAGAGTTAAACTAATAACACAGGTCTACAAAATTTTATCTCTATTTTCCCCTTCAAAATATTTGTTATTTTTTAACTATCTAGGTATGTTTAATTTAATTACAACTTTGTTTTTTTTTCAAAATTTGTTTTAAAGATTTTCATAAAATTACAAAAGTTAAAGGATTTTAAAAAAAATGTTCAACCAATTGAGTTTTATTCATTATATTAGCTTCTAATATTGTTACTGTGCGAGACACAAGGGGGTTAGAGGTGTAATAAAAGATAGAACTACGGAGGAGTGATGAAAATTTGGGCGCCTGATCTTTGCTGATGACGATGAGATTATGTGGACGGCTGGGCAGCGAGAACGATTGGCTTTGAGGATTGGTGATGCGGCTGTCTTTTGTGGAGGAAGTCCTTACGATCTTGCTGAGTGTTCACGTGTTGAGAAACCTTTGAATCCAAAGCGATTACTACGGGCAACTGGTTTCCAATCAGTCTCACCGCAGTCATCTCCTTTCTAGAAGCCCTTTCTTTGTATTTCAAAAGGCAATATGATGAATTTAGTTTTGCGGTTGGCCTTTAATCTTGTTACTAGAATCGGTTTTTACACTTGTTGCTGCCGAAATAAAACAACGGTATTTTGCTCGTTTTGGCAACTAAAAATTTCGGATTAGAACCAAACAAAAAAACTGAACCTTTAAAATTCACTAAGTTTTTTCTACTAGAAAGTTATATTAACAGTTTTTTTGTTGTTTTTTTATTTTCTTAAGTTTAAATTTGAAAAAATTTAGAAATTCTTACAACATATTAGAGTAATTTAACAAATTAGTAAATCGCCTCCTCTTTGCGATAATTATAAATAGCAGAAGAAACAGCTTGTTTTTTGTGTTTTGACAGATATTATTAAAACATGTTTCTTTATAAATTCTTAATAATTTATTTAAAATATTGGGATATAAAGTTTGAGAAAATCTTTGATATATAATTATTTGATTTTGTTAAATAAGTGTTTCTTATTTTTGCAGCTAAACATCTTTTTATTTTATTTTATATAAAATTTTTTATATAAAATAAAACGATATTTAGCTGCAAAAATAAGAAATGTTAGAGAAAATCTTTAAAAGTTTTCTAAGTCTACTGATGATTAAGCTAGCTTCTATGAAATATCGAGATATAGACAGCTAGGAAACATAGAATACAAGTTGTTAAAAATTTTTTAGGTGACTAAGAGTTTAAAAAAAATATTTTAATAATGCAAACAAGACTTTTCTTTTGCACACGTTTCTACTTTTCTAAACAACTTTCAATCAAATGAACAACCATTTTAAAGTGTTTATGTAATAAAAAAAAATAAGCATTGCTTTGCTAATAATCCAGCTAAACAATCATTGTTTCTTGCGTATTCTCGATTCAACTGGTACACGAGGGTGGATTGATATTGAAGCTACCTAAGTAGGAAACAAATTTTATTTCATTTGTTAACCATTTATTTCTTAAACTAGTCTCATTTTAACTCAATACACTTAGTAAGACAATATTTCAACTTTTTTATACTATCTGAATATTACGATTTTGGGAACCCTTTAATATATGAGTTAGTTTCGGTAATCACTTCTTTGCTTGAGATGAATCTTTTTCCTGCGAGCAAGATTCGCAAGTTTGTGAACAGGGAGAAGTCACTCGACAAAAGTAATTTTCAGGTAATTAAAAAATAAAAAATATAAATAATAATGTATAATAAATAAAAATAAATAAAAATTTCAAGTAATTTTAGCATCGTATCAAATGCTGTGAAAAGCGGTGCGTTGTCTTGAAGAAAGCGCACATTTTTTCTTTTTAAAATGTGATCGTTTTTTCTTGGTTGCAGCAACCAATTGATCCAATAATGCACGACAGTATTTTCCTGTGATTGAGGATGCTTTTGTAAGCTAATCGAACAAATTGCAATAAACAAAAAAATAACAAATTGTGTGTTTCAATCAATTAGCCCTCGTATTTACTATTATATTTGAAAAGGTATATAGATAATCAAGTTGCATTTGTTTTGTTTTTATTACAAAAAATTATTAATGGGAAAACTGAATTATTTGTGTTTTTTTTCTTTTTTTTTTTTTTTTGCTTCTTAACGCCTGTTTACTGTTTTTAAGGTTTATTTATATTCGTTTATCTGCTTCCTGTCTAAATTGTTTGTGTTATTATCTTACGTTATTAGTATTCCCCATTATTTGTTAAATACTTGTTGTTTATGTTGTAGTCATTTCTAAGAATATTGTTTTTACTGTTGAAGTTTATTGATTATATGAGTGTTATCGCGATTGAATATTTATGCGAATGTAAACATAAGCAAAGTGCCTGCCAAATAAATATAAAAACATATTCGCATAATGAAAAATATACATATTTATAATATATATATACACTTATTTGAGTGCGATTATTTGTTAATACACACACATGCACAAATAAATTATATATTGAGCACAAATTATATAAAAGTTTTGAAGCAAGAACAATTTTTCTAAATTGCGTTTAGTCTCTTTACCAAACAAAACATTTTCTTAAGAGTTCATTAGCGCTGAACGGAAAATTATAAAGTTGCGTAAAAATCTAATGTAAAATGCAAATTAGTTTTGCTGTTGCTAAAGGAAACGTTTAATTAAAGATTTGGCGAAATGATACAAGAAATTTTTCAATTTCAATTTTGAATAGGTATAAACATAAAATAAAGGAATTTTTTATAATAATTTTGATATTTTTATAAACTTTACTTTTAGCGCTTGTTTTAAAAAATCAAAGTTCAGGTCAAAGCTAAACAGTTGCTATAAATAAGTTTATTTAAATATAAATATGTTTATATATAAAATTTTATTGCCAGTATATCACTCGCACAGACATAATCCTCCTTCAATAACACCGTATAAGAAATGTGTTATTATACAAATAGCAATCATACGCCACATGACACATATTGAGCAGAGAACGCTTTTTGCGACTTTACGAGTAGTTATACAAGATTTTAGATTTTTTCAATATAGCTGAACTCTTTGCTCCTAATAATAATATTAATTGTGATATATTTATATTGTTCTCCAAAATATTAAAAAGACAGAGAAAATTAAGTATCATTATTTCTTTATTTATATTATAAATGTCTGTCCGTTACCTTTCCATGCCTAAGCCACTAAACCCATTTAGAAACACCAACTTTTAGTATTTTGATATCATGAAATCAATATGGGATGTGTCTTTGGTTTACACCAGCATCTGTCTTGGTGATCTTATCTGATGATGGACCAACTCTACGGGAGGTATTATTCACCATTCACCTATAGAGTTAAAGAGTTGCTAGACCGAAGCCCATTTAAGAACAACCATCCGTCTAACCATCACTACTGGCTGCTTACATTTCAGGTATCTGTTGCCAGACAATAGTGCTTCAGGGCTTATTAGGTATCAGGGAAAACTAACTCCCTTCCCTGCGATTTTAAGTTTAAACCATAGCCAAAATATTATGAGCCAAAATGTAGGCATCTTAACTATGATCAGTGACGGGATGATCTACAAGACATAACCTTATGTGTGCTTTATCGATTATGTCAATTAACACTGATTTTCCAATTAAAAATGCAAATAATATCAAAGCAAACTTGTTATTTGAAAATAAATATTCACTTATTTAAAGCTTTCTTGTATATAAATAGAATCTTAAAATAAGATACACTACCTATAATAGAAATTCCAATGTCATTTGAAAAAAAAATCCTATTTAGTTAAATTTATTAAGCTCGATTTAAATGCTTATATTTTTTATTTTATGCTCATGCTCATAAAGAAAAAAATTTATTAAAGTCTGTGAAAAATAAGCTTTTTTTAATTTGGTAATATGCAAAAGCTCACAAATTAACATTGCACCGTATCATAAAAAGACGTAAACAGAAATCGTTAAAAAATATTCTTCAACAAACACTTAAATACAACGAGACATTCACGCATACATGCACAAGCCAAATCAAACACAAGCAAAGATTATTATGTCAAGTCACGTTTGTGCCAAACAAATTTATTATCTATTTTTTTTTATTCGGAGGCGTTAACAGTGGATGGAAAAAAATAGCGACCGTAATTGAAAAAGATTTTTGCTTTAGGCAAGCTTGAATCAAGTTTTACTACAATATATAGAAAATTAAAACATGCCTAAATAAGCTGTAATTAAAAAATCACAATGACAAATGTATTTTGGCAAAAAGTCTTTCACGAACTAGACTCTTACACAAAACTTCTAAGAGGCAACATCTTTAACAATATCATTCATAGTTATAAAGCAGAAAGTTTTGCTCATGACAAATATATATATAACTGCTTATGAATAAAGCTGTGAATCTGACAAGTCGTATGCTTATCAGAACTACGATCATTATGACAGACATTTCTTCAGATTGTTGCTATTGTAATGTCAATTTGGCATAACTATCACATATGATTTGTGTCAATAATAATATTATATGATGGTATTTCTCTAGCTCAAGTTCAAACTTGGCTTTCGCCAAAAACACGATAAAACTTTCCTTTTTCAAGATTAGCGATGATCAATATTCCGGGTGCATCCCAAAATACAGTGGCCTTAACCTTGCCACCCAATTTCACTATCTTCGCTTTCTACGGAGGAGCACTTCCACTAGCTTTCACCCATTGCTTCGATTGAATTTTGATATCAGTTGTGTAGTGCTGGGCCCACGTTTCATCAACAGTTGTTAATCGATGGCAAAAATCAACAGTATTACGCTTTATCATGTCCAAACACCGCTGTGATGTGGTCTGTCGAACTTGCCGATAGCTTTTTCATATGCAAATGTTCATGCAAAATATTGAACATATTTTCATATGATATGTTTACCATTTCAACAATCTCACGTAACTTGACTAGGCGATCATTCATAACGATATTGAGAATTTTCTTGATATTTTCTTCAGTAACCAACTTTTCTGCCTTCCTGATGATGGTATTGTTGCAGTGCTTGTTCGCCCGCATTTAGATTCAGCAATCCAATATTTTGTAATCCAATATGATGTAATCTGATAAAATATTTATAATCCCTGCACGAAATTCACTTGTTTCCATTTTACTTACTTCCATGTTACTTATTTCTGAACAAAATTGCGATCTTTGGGCTAAAAAATGAAATTTGTGCTATCCAATTCTGTCTTATATAAACCAGAATTGAGATTATAAGTAACTCAAATGAGCCAATTATAATGGGGTTTTGGGGAAAATAAATAACAGGCGGGTTAATATATACATATATATATATATATATATATATATATATATATATATATATATATATATATATATATATATATATATATATATATATATATATATATATATATATATATATATATATATATATATATATATATATATATATATATATATATATATATATATATATATATATATATATATATATATATATATATATATATATATATATTTATATATATATAATTTTCAGAACACCAGTCAGATAATTTATTAAGATCAGCTTGTAATTTATAAACGAAAAACGATGTAAAACCAAAATGGCACTTGGAAAGTTCCAATTGACAATTAAAGAAATTCATAATTATTACAATAGAATATACACTAATATATTTATGACTAAAAACAAAATAATTTTTTCCAAAGTAGTTTGGACACTTCAAACAACAATTAAACTAATCGATGAATTTGAGTGAAATTTTAACAGCTGAAGTTTGGCAGATCGCAATTAAAAAAAATAGAACTTGTGCTGCCATCTACCGCAAAACTTTTAACGTGTTTTACACTTGAACTCTAACGCTAGATATTTGAAAATAATTGAGATTTAATCTCCAGCCACTTTCAAATTTTTCAAGCACATTAACTGTGATAGTAGCTGTAAGCCTTTGCCCGCAATAGATGTTGTTAATGTTCGATGACGAAAAACAAGAAGTCGATTGCCTCTGCTAAGCATTGAGAAGCTTAAGCGTTCAAATAAATGTCGAATTATCTAAAAGTTCGAATTTTACAGTTTATTCATAAAATTATATATACGGAACGGAATCCCATATAGTTTTCAAACTATTGGTAAAGCACATAAATTCAAGCAGAATATTATTTGTCATTTCTCAAGTTAAATGATGTATGGTGCTCGTTCTTATTATATAGTAAAATCATTTTTTTCATATCAATTTTAATTAATTCACAATAATTTTACAAAATTTATTAAAATTATATAATTAAATTGTATGTTATTTATTCATTAATTATGTACATATACTCAGCCCCTTACTGCAATATAAGACTTTAAGTCTTGTGTAAGAGGCATCGAAAATAAATAAATAATAGTTAAACTTTTGCTAAGCAAACACTTTCATTTGTTCATTTAATTATTAAAGGCGGACGTTTTTAAAACCACGTTTAATATTTCCTGCGCTAAGTTCTTCATATTTTGTCCTCTATAGTTATAATATTATTTCTAACCTTAAATTCATAACATTCTACTCATATTTAACAATGGAGGTGCAGAAAAAAAAACGCAATATACCAGTAAAAACAGATAAACACAAAAGACACACTTCTACAACTTAAGCGACAAATTGATGTTGTAATGATATCAAATAGCATGACAATATCCAGCTGTTTCCTTTTTCCTGCAAAATTCATTCCCAAGCACACAGTTAACACACACACACAAGCGTCAAACATTCGTATACTCAACTAAGAGTAGAGTGTCAGTGCATTTGTGAGCTGAGATGCTTGCGGGCTACCAAAAACGAAAAAGAAAACAATATCAAACTCACACTCGAATCTTGGTCGAAATTTTTTACTTCCTCTCAAATTTACTACTTGTTTTCTTTTCTACTTCGTTTTGCAAACAAGAAAAGACTTTTATGGAGGTATTTTTTCCTGCTTCAGATTTTTAATTTGTTTGCTAAACCAAAATCTGTTTCAAGGTTTCGTTGGCTACAAAAGAGAATAGAGGATTACAAAAGGAAAAAGCCAATTTCAAAGCTTGCAATAACAAGCAGCAAGTCGCCTCAAACTATAAATTTAGTAAAACTGCTGATGAGTGAGTAAGTGAGTGAGTGTTCTGGTGGAGCAAGATTAAAAATGTGCCAGAAATTAGCAAACAAAAAAAAAACAAATATGTAGAATAAACTAAAAAAATAATGATATAGCATAAACTATACTCGTATATAAAGACAAGGAAATTAACATTTATTAGATAAACTGTCACACTACTAGTATTTTATCTTTATTTTTTGTATGTATTAATGATAAATATTTGAACTTATTTTCATATGTAATTGTTGTTTATTTGAGCTTGAGGTCACTTGTTTCAAAATTATTCGTTTATTAATGTTTCGATATTGCAAAAATATCGATATTTCGATATTTTTGTTTACAAATTTTTATAAAATTGAAAACAAATTGATGTAACAAAAAACAAATTATACATAAAGAAAAAATTTTTTTAAAAACAAAAAAAAAATGCTCTATGTATAATTTGTTTTTTGTTACATCAATTTGTTTTCAATTTTATAAAAATTTGTAAACAAAAAATTTTAAAATTTTCCTGTGTCGTCACAGGGTGGTGTCGCAATATCGAAACATTAATAAACGAATAATTTTGAAATAAGTGACCTCAAGCTCAAAAAAACAACAATTATATTAAAAAAAAAGGTCGAAAAACTATGATTAAGATACGAATTTATTTTCATATGTCTAATATTACTCGTATATGATGGTATCATTCGTCTGGCTCAAGTTCAATCCTGGCTTTAGCCAAGAAATATTTTTATTTTTAATTATAACAATAATTGCCGCGATCAATATCTCTTGATCAAAGAAGACATGAAAAAATAATTAAATACACTAAAACTGAGGGACAACTAGCTGTTTAGCAGTCGCTACACTGCTTTTCAGCAGCCACTAGGATTCGACCTCAATACCACACTCATAGAAAACCTGTCATAACTGTGATGTATTTTAACATCGATGCAATGCCAAATGTCATCATTTTTGATCCCATGACAATTTGCTTCGCTATGATGTCAACCATTACATCAGTTGGTCTAATTATCAACAGCGGCAATTATGATAACTATTTCATCAAAGAAATGTCATACTGACATCATGGGGATGCTTTATCGGAATACATTTGATGTAAGCATGTAATCAATGCAAAGAAATGAAAACAATGTAATGACAAAATATCATTAATAGAATGGCGCACTAGCATCAGACCAACTATAATTTGGATTCAATATCATTGATGTGATAGCTCATTAACATCAGAAAAATACCACTTGTAGTAAATTTGATGACGACATATCATTAATACTATGGTACACTATTATCAACATTAAACTCCGGTTGAATTTAGTGCTTTCAAAAATATGTTCAAACACCTAATTTTATATTCTACCTTCTTCAAGAAATCAATGAGAATTAAAAATGTTCTAATAATACTTTTGATGACTTCTTGCCATCAATACAATATCTGTGTGACGCATTATAATATTTTAATTGTGTGTATACTCTGTATGAGGAAATATTCTCTTTCTTTGCTTCGTAGCTTTTCTCTTTATTTTATTCTCTACGCTGTCATTATATTTATGTAACTAACGTGGCATATGATGACTAAATGTCATTAATATGATGAATTTTTTTTTATACTTATTAAAAATTAATTTAAATTTTAAAAATAATAATTTTAACAACCTAACTCCTTTTCAACAATAAATAGAAAATATTATAACACTATTTAGGCTTTTTTATAGTCAATTTTAACAAACTAGATATACTATAACTATTAATAAAATGTATCTTTGAATTGATGTTGCCACAGTTGTAGCACATTGATGATACTCAATATATGACAAAATTGTGTGATGACTTTTGTTGTTGAGGTTGATGTCAACTTTCATATTACTGATGACTATTTATAAACTATTGATGTCACAATTCTGATGACCGGCCGTTATCAATATGATTATGATTTTTTCTATGAGTGCATGTAAACATGATGTATTTTTATACATATAGTACAGACGCTTAACCAGCTCAGCCAGCGAACTCTTATTTATTTTTTCGTCTATATTTGTCTCATACTGATCACATATGCCAGGCTTGAACTTGAGCCAGACGAATGATACCATCATATAATATTAGAAATTTTTATTTTTTTTATTTTGGACCAGTACACAGAGGATCGCATATGCAGTGCATTACATTGTAACTACGAAAACATTGCAATTTCTTAATTTAAGCCTACAAGAAAAACGGTTTCTTAATTAATTCTCCAGTTTTTAAAACTTCTGCACAAAAGCCTCAATTTGCAAGTCTACATTAAAGTTTTCCCTGCTTGACCTATTAAGCAATTTATGTACATATGTATATGCTTCAATTTTGCAATCAACGAACAAACAAACAACTCATTTTACATGTTTGCTGATTTAATTGCTCTTATTAGAAATCAATTTTCAAATTTACTGCTGCTAAAGAAAATCTTTGTTACTTTTCTTCCACAGACTGAAACTTTTTGCCAACAATTCCTTACTTTAATGCTTCTCGTCTATCCCAGACTGAGTTAAGTTTAATGTTGTTATATATTTCGAGATGATTTTTAAACATTTTTTTCATTTTATTACTTTTTTTTTTTTATTAAAAAGTCTTTATTTTCAATACTCTTCTAAATCATGCTGTGCTAATGCAGGCAAAAAGTTTTCATTTTAATGCTGTTGACTGCATCCATAGAGTCGTATTAATGGCATCCACTCTCAGGCAATTAAGCAGAATAATATTGTTATGGAACATTTGATATTTGTTGTAACCCAAATAAACGCATTGGGTATTATAAGTCAATATTAAATGACCTAAAAATGTGACTCTTGGTGTCTGCATGCAGTTACTAAAAACTGTTTCGTATTTGATACAATCGAAAATAAATTTTTATAGATGCAAAAACATACAATGTTTGTTTAATTCACACATAAACAAAAAGCAAAATACTCGTACAACAAGCAGTCGTGTGCATGTGTGTGCTGAATAAAGTAACATTGTAAAAAGAGCACGAAGAAAACAAATGTTTTTAAATAGTTTCGGTCATAAAACAACGTTTCTACTTTTTTTTGCGATCTAAAAAGCACTCATCGACTGTTTGGTTTAGGTTTTATTTCAAAATTGGCAGGAGGAATATTCGCTGGATATTCGACAATAGAAGACAAAACAAGTTAAAATTAAGACATTAAAGTGGATTGTGTTGGTAACTTGTAATAAGTAATTCATTTTGAAGATAAACTTATTGAAAAAAACTAAAAATATAAAAAATTGTTTATGTATTACAGACTTTATTAAACCCAGAAACGTAAACAAACTATAATACGAGTATATATCTGCTGAAATATTTGCGTTTACACTTATAGCTAACGTTGGTTCGGTCTCCGGGTTTCAGTCACACGTAACGTCATAGCCAGATATTTGGGAATTTAGGCAGATAACTGTGTTAAGTTGTAGCTGACTTGGACAAAAAGCAAAGAAGTCAAAGCCATAAGCTTCGATACAGACATACTCGTAGACTTTGGTTGAGTTACTATAGGGTATACGTGAGTTACTATAGGGTATATGTGAATATTCGAATCTGTAGTGATAGTAAGTACAATGCGGTTGTGAATGCTAGATATCTCGTTCATGAATGCTGGATATCTCTTAATTTTTTTTTTTTTTTTTAGCTTTTTTTATTTATTGAATCTTCACTAATCTCTTAATGAGCGAGACATTAAACCTGGAGTTTTTCTGGGTACTGGGACACAGTGAAAATATTGTAGCATTTGAACTGGCGAAAGTCGAGGTTCGTTTACAGCAAGTGGGCATTGATGAAATGGTAGCAGTTTCGCCTAAGAGCTATAAGAACCAAGTGCAGCATCAATTTGTAGGGTTTGCACAGGACAGATAGTCTGATGAGGTCACCTGCCGATTAGCGAAGCTAACATGACCTGACACAGACAAAGACATAGACATAGACATAGACATAGACATAGACATAGACATAGACATAGACATAGACATAGACATAGACATAGACATAGACATAGACATAGACATAGACATAGACATAGACATAGACATAGACATAGACATAGACATAGACATAGACATAGACATAGACATAGACATAGACATAGACATAGACATAGACATAGACATAGACATAGACATAGACATAGACATAGACATAGACATAGACATAGACATAGACATAGACATAGACATAGACATAGACATAGACATAGACATAGACATAGACATAGACATAGACATAGACATAGACATAGACATAGACATAGACATAGACATAGACATAGACATATATGACTTAAAAAGTCATTCAGTTTTAAATCAGGAACAAATTTACATATATCACAAACAATATTAGGAATTTTTTCCATAGTTGCAAGTACAGTCAACTTTTAAAAATGTTTTTCCTGCATTTTTTTTTTTTTTTGCTTACAAAATTAGAGCATTATTTCTCTCTTAAAATAGCTGCCCATGTTCGTTACTCACTGTATCTTATCTCATGCATCTATGCACTTCTACTTTTATGTTATTATTTATTTTAATTTTCCAATAACAATTTTTTCATTGCCTTTTAATACCTTATGAATGCATCCTTATAAAGTTATTTAATGAGAAAATTATGTGTACTGCAATCAATTTCATTTGAAAAATATCCAGTTTTTGCGATGACGAATTTTGTGTTTTAGCTGTCGCACTGCTGTGGCTTTAAATGACTATTTGCTTTAAAACAAAAATGACAGGAAAGGCATTAAAACAGCATTTGTTGTTGTGCATATATTTTTTATGTAATTTATAAAAGTAATAATAGTTTATTTATTTTAATTGTATATGACACCTGATAGAGTTTAATCTCGTTTACTGATTTTGAATTTTAAGCTTCGTTTTGTAAGAGTTTGTAAATTCATTAAAATTTTTTTTGCAAATATTTTCCTTAACTGATTATTCGTCTTAAGTGTCTTATTACGAGTTGTATTAAGTTAACACAGTTGACAAAACTGGCATTAAACAGGCACTTTTCATTAACTAAACGCTTTCGAGTTTTCCCTTTACAGCTTACTATTTCACTTACTAACTTACTAATTCACTTACTATTTCACTTACTAATGCTTTGATTTTTTTTCATATACTCGTAGTATCAATAGTTTAAGAATATATTATATCGTATGACTTATTCTTATATTTGAAACCATTTGCTCAATACCTCGTATATTTAGAGGTAAAACTTAATTAAATATTTTCAACTGCTTTCTGTATAATTTATTTAAACACATTTTTATACTTTTTTGAACTGGAATAGAATACCTGCAATTACAAAATTCGCTGGTCAGCATAAAGCCGTTGAATTATTCGTATAATAGCTAAATACTATTATTACTTTATATTTGTTATATTTTCCTATTCGCTAATCATGACATGAACTACATGAATTACTAGTTTAAAATAATAGCATTAAATTCAATAATTTGGTGTTGAAGAATCATAGAGAAGAACAAAAAACAGTAATATTAGTGTGTGTACACTTATACTAATGCTTCTATTTTCCAGTGCATTAAAGCGCAATATCTCCTTTTAGAGGTTCACAACTTTAGGTTGGCTATACTTTTTCATTTGACAACTCGTTAACATAAAGTAAAAACACAAAGAGTGGAGTGAAAAAGTGAAAGTGGCCCAGTTTCGGTTGAATGGGTACGTAAAAAACACATTGTCGTATTTGAAGTAAAGATGATTTACAGACTTTTGTCGAAACAGAATTACATAGACTGAAAATTACTGTTTGGTGCTCTTATGGGCTGGTGGAGACATTGGCTCATAAGTTTTCATATACGATGATGGTCAGAATATTACTGTCATTGGTGAACGTCATAATTAGATATTTTGTCGTAAACAAATAAGTTGGAATTAATTTTACTGGTATGTGGTATCAACAGCACTCATTCACATAGCACATGCTAAAATTAATTTACTTAAAGAAACTTTTAAGGAGAGTAAAAAAGAATTTGAATTTGTTGCAGAAAGAAGGCCCAAGTGCCCAGTTTTCACCAGATTATAAACATCACAGAAAAAAAAAACTAAAGTCGTGTTTCAATTCAGTTCTTGTAATGTTCAAATTCCTAAATATGTACATACAAATTGATAAAAAAAAAGTATATATATTAAAGTTATGTATGGATTTTTATAATTCAGTCAACTTACTTTTTTAGTGTGAAAACGTGGGAAACAATGACAAATCGTCTTTTCTTAAGTCTGGCACTAGAAATTTCTATATTACTATTCCAATAATTAGTTACCACAGGTAATTGGTACTTAAGAAAAGTTATTGTGACAATAATGGGTACTTAATATAAAAACTGAATACATAATTAAATGCGTTTACACTATAAATATTTAATCGACAGTGGCGATAACAGAGAGAATAATTTCACACAATGGTTCAACTCATTGGCCAACAATTGTATTACAATATTTGCCATGAGGTTGTCTAAGCCCTTCGCCTGTAACTCAGAGGCAATTGAACAGATGTGTAACTGATTTGCATGAACTCCTGCCGAGTTCACAGCTTTAAGCGCCCCCATACGGCAAAGGGGCAGATGACAACTTCTAGTCATACGTTTGTAACCCTACACAGAAACAAATCTTTATCATATTCAACAACGGAAATCTAATCCCCCCTGCATGCGATTCCTCAGATAGTCAGAGGAAGGCTAGGCGGTGCGCGGTTTGTAAAGAACATTACCTCTGAATTCACTCGTCTTTCCACCACTTCTGGTTATTACAATACAAGGTAACAGCATCTCCGAGACTACGATTAGTTTTCCGCAAAGATACACATTTATCAGAGAAGACTAATAACCCCTCCCTGTGATTTTTTTCTTCTTTTTTTTTATCTTGGACCAGTACTCAGGGGATGACCCCTACGTATGCAGCGCATTGTACCGGAACTAGGAAAATAGGTTATGAGGAGGGGGAAGGAGGGAGTAGTGTTTGCGAACATTTGACTTGAACTTTCCAAAATTATAACAGACAGGAAACACGTTTGCAGGCAACGTGTACCACAGGCGAAGTGTACGGCTAAAAACCAAATTCTCTCTGTAATGCGTAGTACGATTCCCTCGGCAATCGTTCACAAATGGATGAGCTCTGGACGATGCATGTGTGCTACGTGCAAACGTGCGAGTTTCAAGAACAAGATTCTTAATCTCGCCGGAGCAAAATCTATTGTAGTAACAATAGAACAGAGTAACGCACCCCACACTGCGTCGATGCTCCAGTGAGTCAATAGAGTTGGATACCCTACTGTCACCGATGAGCTTCTTCGCCCTCTTCTGCACATGGTCGAGTAATCCCAAAATGGACTTTGAGCACCGGCCCAAACATTAGTGTTGTATTCCATTCTCGATTGAATGTAAGCGGTATAAATAGTAATGTGGTCGGATGGACTGAAGTACATACGTCTTACACCGTTTCAAAAACCCGAAACACTTGAATGCTTCTTAAGAGACATGAAAAATGTCTTCTGTCCAGCGAACATCACATTGTATTTTCATTCCCAGAACATCAATAACTTCCAATTCCTCAATATTTATACCATTCATGAGTACAGATGAAGCAGCACTTGCGGTTGTATGTTTGCATTGGGTCTTATAAGCATTAAAGACGACTCTGTTTTTACGACCCCACTTGGAGATTAATAGAAGATGACTCTTCAATGAATCATTCATATTTATGGTGTTTTCTTTTCTGATAAAAAAAATGCTGCCCTTTAATTGTTTATCATTTTTTCCGATTACCATCACCCTTAAAAAGTTGTACATATGTTATTAGCACAAAAGAACAAAAAATTCTAACAAAGTGCCATTTAATAATAATATACACTTAGTGTTTCAAATATATCATGACAACTTTTAACATACCAACGTTTTAATCACTATTTTTATCTTATAAAAGCTATTGTCAGCAGCACCGTTTACTCATCTACAATAACAAAAGAATTTCATATTTGCGTAAACACGTATGAAACAAAGATGTAAAAAAGGGTAGTATCTCCACTTTACTCGAAGTACAGTGTAGGACATGCTACATATTTTGCCAGTTTTAAGTGCAACATGTTTTAAAAAGAACATGATACCCTTTAATAATGTATCAAATTTTTTAGAAAAGAACGTGTTGAACCACTATATGAAGCATAGGTGTAAAATTTTTATCAGAAAAGAAAACATCATTAGCCTCTTGGCAGCGATCTCTGATTTTAGGTCCAAGCCAGACACAGAACGTTTCAGCCAAGATGTAGGCACCTCACTCATGAGCGTCAGGATCGCACTTCATTGTTGAAGCCTGTTACAAAAATGTACACGCAAAGAAAAAGAAGTTTGCATTGTTGTTTTAATATAGTGTAGTCCTCTATAAATATAGTAGTGTTGAAGTTTCCAAATTTCTATTATTATATTTGTATAATTTCACAACATGATTGAATGCAAAAATAATGTTTAAAAAATAATTTTTACACAACAATAGATTTAGTTACGTACAACAATATAATGTTTTTGTGTGATATATGTATCTACTGCACATATTCGTTAAACTAACTATTGTTGTTAAACATATGCATAGATATTTTTAATTTATTTTAATTCTGAAACCATTAATTTATTTGTGCGTGTGTATTTTTTCAACACTAATAATATTAAATGTAATGAATATTATAAAAATATTTATCAATTGCATAAAAAGGTCCTAAAAGCTGTAAGTAATATACAAACTTTAAAAGACAAATGTTTCTATGTATGTGTATTAATGTGTTTGAATTGCATTTGTGTTTTTACAGATTTGTGGGCCAGATCTTTCTGGAGCATCAAGATTTTGCCAAATTCGAAAAGTTGTTAGCCATTTTTTCAAAATTTTAATTGGACTAAATAAGTATATTGAATAAATTACAAAAGTGTTCATTATAGATGTTACATATGTGTTTATGTGTGTATTTATTATGGAATCATATAATATTGTGACGTTCAACACTAGTACGATTGATCTTAACAATAGAATTTACAGTTTTTCAAGTAGGAATGATAATATTATATGGTTGAGTATGACAGTTACATTTTAATTTTTATAATAATAGTTTTAGTCATGATACAAAAATGAAAACTTTTACCAAATATAAGGTTGTAAGGAATATGTTTGGTTTTTGGCTGTACTAAATTTTGTAAATAAATCGTATTGAAACCATTTTATGTGGTTGTGTGCAACTATATAATTCAACAATAATATTTTGCCCTTAAAATATTGTCTGTTTTTACGAGTTTTAGGGTGATATAAAATACATACGAGTATATATATATATATATATATATATATATATATATATATATATATATATATATATATATATATATATATATATATATATATATATATATATATATATATATATATATATATATATATATATATATATATATATATATATATATATATATATTCGTATAAAAGTAAAAAACCGTATAGAAATAATTTTAAGTTATTTTGTAGTTTTTTAGACAAAATTTATGAAAGTTTTTGAATAACACGTGTTTATATTTTTATATATGTATGTATAACGCATGCAAATAGCAAAATATATAGATTAGTGTTTAAAATATATCATGCGAAATTCTGGAAAATATTTGCACAAAAATATTTTTAACAAATTTAAAAAAAAAATCAGGAAAAATAGTAATCATTCGAATCCCACTATCAAAGGGGTCTTAAAAGTTGCGGAAAAATTCAAAGTTTAATACAAAAAAATTTTAAGAAAATCAAAGAGTACAAACAGTGAAAAAAATTTATTTTAAACATTAAATCTCAAAAATCGCATCCAAGCCCACTGTGCACAATTGTTTCACATTTTTTGTTAGATAGTAGGCAGAAAGAGAAAAACAATGCAAAGAAAAAATTATACTGTTTGGACTAATATTGAAAAAGTTATGAGTATGTATTCGGACAAGGTTTTCTCATAATTCGGCTTTTTCAAAACGCGATATCTCTGAAATCCTAGACCAAAAAAATCTGAAATTTTGCTGAAATGAGTTGTTCAATAGCGACATCAATACGAAAAAAAATAAAGCAAATCAAAAAAATGTTTTCTCCGAACTGTCCGATTTGATTTGGATTGCCCTATATATAAAATTAAAAACTCCTTAACTTTTTTCATAAACTTTATAAACAGCGGGATTTATTTATTTCACTTGTATTAAGCTAGTTTTGTGTTATGCCACCATAATATACAAATGCTGAACACTAAAGAAGTCTTATTAAGATTTGTTAAAACAATCAATTGTTATGATTTAATTGATTATGGACTATTTTTCCTTTTCGCGGTTCAATATAAGTTGACGAACGTACAGAAAAAACACGATTGTTCTTGAACCAATCGTTGCACTCATCACCGTTGGTTGAATTAGTAGGAATCATTAGGGGGCATTGTTACATCAGAGATGAGTCATTTGTACACGGCGTAAACATTGTCATATCAAGCATTTTTTTTCTTCCACGTGTGCGTTCAAATCAAAATGCATTTCGTGCACTTCGTGATTTTCTCCGTCAGCATCATCGACCAAATGTCAATGGATTCGCTAACAAGCTGAATTTGCACATTTGGGTAAATGAGTCATAGGCCCAAATGTGCATTGGACTTTGCACGATGTGCGTGAGCTTTTGGCCAATAACAGAACCGTTATCATGCCTCAAGCACCGTATTCACCGGACTTGGCCGCCGCTGACTTTTTCCTCTTGCCAAAACTGAAGATACCAATGAAAGGAAAGCATTTTGCTACGATTGAGGAGATAAAAGAAAAATCGAAACAGCAGCTGTTGGCGATACCAAAAAGCACGTTTCAGGAGTATAAGAGTATTATATCTGAGGGGGATTATTTTGAAGGGGATAATATAGTTATTGATGATTAAATAAATACTTTTTGAAAAAATTAAAACTAACGATTATTGTTTGATCAGGCCTCGTATATGTTATACTCTTCTTTTCTTTTTGAAATTATTTTCACGCCAAATTTACTTAATAGTTTTTTTGTATTTTTTTTTTATTGTTTTAATTATATTTTTATATTATTTTTATTTTTTTTTTTTTCCATTTCTAAAATTTAATTTGTTTTTATTTTATTACGCCAAATCATTAGAGATTTGTTTCCGTTGTTTGTATGAAAGTTTGTCTGTAAATAAATATGTGCAACATGCAACTGAATATATTTGCCCAGCAGTTCTTTGCAGCTGGAAACAAGCACACTTATTGGCAATACAAGAGAACTGCTTGAAATCAACTTCAGTATAGAGCTTTAATTTATTTCTTTATAAAAAGCATCTTATAGGACATTTACATTTACCTAAAATCTAGTAGATTTGCATGAAAATCTTCAACAAACAAATCTTCAACACTTCCGTTTTTTGACATCTTGCAAGATTTCATTTTCATAAAATCTTTTTTCGCAAAGGGTTTGACAGCAATAACTATATCACAATAAACTCATCATGTAAAAGTATAGGTTTTTTATTGCAGCGTAGTATTTTAAAGTATTATTTTGAACAAAATCCCAGTTGTGTAATAGAGTGCTTACAAAAATCTATCAGATTTCGCCAAAATTTAGTCGCAATCTAGATTTCATTTTGTATGGGAAATCTCGTCAAAATCAACTAGATTTTATTCAAAACCCCGAAAGTAGTAGATTCGGCTTAGATGTAAATGGCCTTTTATATTGATATGCCTCAGAACTGCTGGGTCATTTTGATTAACTCATCTCCATGTGCAAACATTTTTAGTATCTCTGTGTTTTTGTGCGGTCAAAAAGCGCATTTTCATTGAGTAGATTTGCTGCAACATGTTGAGATTTATGGTATTTAAAATAAATAGTAAAAAACTTGGGAAATAGAATAGTTAAATTAACAATAAAAATGGAAATGCATTTAAAATATTTATATGTATTTCCAATAGTTTTTATATTCACCTGACAAATGGTTGAAAATATTTAAACGGGCGATTTTGGAATTCAAAAGGTGTAGTTAAAGTAAAATCTAATCCGTTTATTGCGTGTTAAAAATCTGTATTTGGCTTAAAGCGTTAAGCTTATTTAATTGACTGCAATGGAAAAATACGAGTAAAAAAGATTGGTGTTACCAGCAAGTAATTAAGAAAAAGCTACTTTTTGGATAAAGGCATTAGTTGTGAAGGTACTATTTAGTAAATATGAGGTACTTTTTAGTAACAAGATACTTCTTAGTATAATATAATAGTACGCTATTAAGAAACAGATATTTAATTCTTGCTGAACGGTTAAAGTATTTTTAAAAATATATATTTTAGTAATAAATTACTTTTTAGTGTGGACGGTGATGTCATATTTTATTCAATAAATTTGATTAAATTTTTGAGCTGTCGAAATGTCGATTAATAAACTAATACTTTTTTCTACAACAAGTGACCTCAGCTCATCTAAACAACAATTATGTTAAGTATTTTATCGCATCTAATGCAGAGTGTTGAGCTGTTTGTTACAATATGTACAGCATTCTTACAAACAAGATAAAATTAAAAACATAATACACAAACAAACAAAATATACAAGATTTAAATTAAGTAAAATTCCAAGTAAATCACAAATGATGTTGTTGTTAGTCTTGCATTCTTACAGCCAGTTTACCAATCTCGACAGCGTGCTTGCTTCCGCAATCTAAACGAAAGAAAATTGATTTGGGTTCGTATAACTTTTTTCTATGCGAACGATGTGTCAAAACTCAATGGAGTTACATAAGAATATGCGAACGAATAATAGTGACAAATTGATTCGAATATGAATGACAAGCTTTCTTTCGCGTTAATTTTCTTTCGAAATTGGTAAACTGGCTGTTAGTGTTTCGTTTTATTATTGTTTGTTGTTATCACTTGTTATTGTTCGCAAACATATGTGTGAATATGTATATGCGTAAGAAATACATTTGTACATTTGAGTGCAGAATTATAAAAGACTAGAAAGATTATGTCGATTGTAGGCATTAAAATGTCTATTGTAGCAGGCAGGACAGCGGCAACGATTCAGTTTAATTTTAAGCTTTTGTGCAATACAGTCATAAGTCAGCAAGTAGCAAGTCTAGTATTTTGGCACACAGTAGTATCAAGTGTAAATAAAGTTGTGAATTATTTAAGTACTCTATAACGAACCAATGAGTCATTATATCATTTGCAATTGAAGAATACGCAAGCGTAACAATATATTTTTTTAATTCCTTTTCCTGTTTATATTTTTTCCTTGACATTTGAAAAAGATTTTTTTGTAGTATTGTATTTATTGCTCTTGCATTTACCTGGTATGAATTCGCCTTGCTCGCAATGGAACGCCAAGTACTTTGTATTGAAAATGGGCTTTTGGATACTGTTTGGTAGTAGATAATTTTTGTAATACAGAGTGCATATTTGTAAAGATCTATTTGATAAATCTAAATTTTTAGGGTAGAGTCGCTTTTTAGTAAAAATGCGAAAAATCGTGTCAATGTCAGTAAGAAAAAAAAGTAAGTTTTGTGAAAAACCACTTACACAGGATGTCCCAGTAGTCAACGTCAAGCCGAAACAGGGTGACGAGAGTGATTGTAACCATCATGAGCAAACTCAGGAAAAAATTCTAAAAAGGAAAACAAAATAAAAGGGCTTGTGCGAACAAAAAACATTTGAGCTGAATAAAGTGTTCTTTATTTAGATTTTTTCGGATTTTTCTCACAAATATTCATACTTAAAGCATCTTCACACGAATGTGCTTATATTCGAGGTTCGCTCCCTTATTCGTGGTTCGCGGCCCAATCATGATTGGCCATACAAAACTTTGAGAGCGAACCAACCTGGTTCATTTTGAATCTTTTTGCGAACTATGTAAAAACTATTATCATCTCAAAATTTGATGCGAAATTATCGCTAATTTATCTGAACTAGTTTTCAAAAAAATTTAAACATAGAAAAAAAATGTTTATAAAGGGTGGTTAAATTTCAAGGGCCGATGTTGATTTTGAATAAAACACAAACTATTTAGGAAATTATTGTAATTTTATTTTATTATGATATATTGGTATTACTCAATTATGTATGGAACAAAATATTGGCCAAATGGGTGCTGCGACCATGGCGGCACACCTCCATCCGATGGTCCAAATTTTCGATGACCCTGAGGCATAATGGAGGTTCTATGCCGTTAATGTGCCGGAGTATCTCATCCTTTAGCTGTTGAATTGTTGCTGGCTTATCGACGTACACCTTTTCTTTCAAATAACCCCAAAGAAAAAAGTCCAACGGTGTCAAATCACATGATATTGGTGGCCAATTGACATCGCCATTACGTGAGATAACACGGCCATTGAATTTGTTGCCTCATTTTGGAAAAAATACGTCCCGATGATGCCGCCAGCACATAAACTGCACCAAACAGTTACTCTTTGTGGGTGCATTGGTTTTTTGACAGTCACTCTTGAATTCTCATTCACCCAAATGCGGCAATTCTGTTTATTGACGAATCCACTGAGGTGAAAGTGTGCCTCATCACTAAAGATGATTGTCTTCGAAAATTGATCATCATTTTCATAATAAGTCTGGATAACTTTAACACGTTGTTGGATTGTGTACCATGGTTCAAATTGAATAAGTCTGAAATAGAGAAATGTCAAATGAAATTCGGAAAAAAAACTTGGCGTTTAGGTGTGGTTCACATTCAACATCGGCCCTTGAAATTTAACCACCCGATATGTTCAAAGAAACACATTGAACATATAAAAATTGGATATTTACAAAAAACTTTGAATAGAAATTTAATAAAGTAGTGAAACTTTTGCAAAAAATATGTAAACATCAGTGTGGAACAAAAACGAGCATCTGAATATGTGGTTTCGCAATCGTGGTTCAGAGAGCGAACCAAGTGTTTCATATCACCGTCTGTCTGAACATGGTATTTTTAGATAAATTAAATCAAAATTAAGTTTTCTTGCTCATCAACCATATACTAAAATCGTTATATATTCGTTTTAGCTTGGACTCGCACCAAAGAGTACTAAAATAAACTCTTCCCAGAAAATGTGTTACTGCTTTGCAATACACAAGGTTATGGAATGTTTTATACTTCCAGCCAACGTTGCAATCCACTCTTGCCACCCATGGAAGTAAGTTGTATGCAATGGTAATGTTGTTTTCGGAGGCAAATTGGTTTCTTACATTCGCTACTGCCGTTTACGCCCTGTAGATTATTTTTCACATAGTTTTGGAAGCTAGATTCATAAAAATTTTATGATTTCTTGTTCTAACCTTTATACAAATTTGTTACTAACTTTTTTAGTTCGGTATAGACCCTTTTTTAGCAATGTCCTTATTAAATTTTTTTATTACATTTTTTATATACTGTTGCTATTTCGATGTCAAGAATAATAGAAATTAGTTTAATTCGACTGCGGCAAAAATTCAGTGTGGACAACAATCTGTATTGGTGTTGTCCTGCTATTTTCAAAATAATCGTTTGCATGTATTTTATATTTTTGTTTGACAACAGACTGGTTGTCTGCTGGCTCCAATGTGTTTAATGCTTAAACAGCATGCTTTCATATAGATAATTTGCGTAGCATTTTCTTTTACAGCCCCCACAATTTATATACGTTTAGCTAAGACAAAATCCACTTGGTGTGAAAATAAAATTGAATTTTACTTATTCGCAAAACTGTTTCTTTTGGCGGACTTCAGGTTGCCTGGGGTTTGATGTTTGTCTAGTTGTTCTTTGCGCTTCTCCGGGAAATTAATTTAAAAAAGAGTTTGCAGAATGTGGAAACAAAAATTTCGTGGTGCTACCATTGAACGAAACGAGTGAGAAAACCAAAATTTTAAATGAAATATAAAAAAAGTAAATTATATTTTCCTAATATTATATAGTTTTGAATCACCTTGTGCAAAAATTCCTATATTTGATGGTGTTTGGCTTAGATAAACACCATATTTATTATGCTATATTCAGTTGAATCATGTGATTTTTAAAGCATTATTAACAGCAAGCTTTCATAAGCATTTTTTATAGCGCCAACAATTAATAAGCATATTATAAATTACGTTTAGCTAAGGAATTACCTGGCTTTTAATATTTGTCTATTTGTGTTCTTGGCATTGAATAATTTTCTCTATTCCCCGAGAAATTAATGCTTAAAAATTTGGTTTGTGGAAAAGTTAAATCAATGTGAAGCATCCTGTTCTTTAAAGCACTGAAGTTATTCCTTTGCCTTAAAAGCTATGTATGTTAGCTAAAGCTTTGGACATAATTTGTACAGAAGAGTTTTAAGTACAGAAATCTGTTAAAGGAACAGAGCCAGTCAGCATTATTTGCTTAACTTTCAAAACGCTTTCAGTGGTAGTGGAAAAGCTTGTCTTAAAACCTTTCTCTTTCAAGATGGCGCTCTAAAATTAATTTATTAAAGCTTCATTTTTTAAGATAAAATTATTCCACAACCAGTGCTGCCACGACCAAAAAATTATTACAACCAAAATTTTTCAAAAAGCTACCAAAAATTGCCAAAATTAATATGCATTTGTTTTATATGACAAGCATACAAATTTAATTTTTACTTAAAGCACACATTCGTAAATCAGCTATGGGCTGCAGAACAGCTCTCGCGTCAACGTAATTATTTCTTAAGTATGGTCTGACTTGACGTTGTTGTTTGGCCTTCGAGAGTTTGCATCTCACTCTGATTGGTTAACTGTCTACCACATCTGACTGTATTAAGTGCCCTGGAGACGATCACAAAAATACGTCAACGTTTTTAGTGTATGCGTGCAGTCATACTTTTTCGGGTTGTCGGCTCTGATTGATGAAAATCAAAACTTTTACTGCCTTATTTATAAAAAAATTTTCAAGTTTATTAAGCTGTTATTGCACTGATTTCTATACAAAATTTGTACAATAAGAGGTTAATAAACATGAAAAAATTTTTATAAATAAGGCCGTTAATATTTTATTTTGACGTATAATTATTTTGATGGTCTTCAATTGTGATTGACGATAGAAAATGTCAGTTGGTTTGTTATCGGAAGGCATAACAGTAAGTAAAATAAAAAAACTACATCTATATTTATTATGATTATTAAATGTAAATGATATGTACTATATAAGACTTCTTCAGGAAAAAAAAAAACTGAAAAATATTTTCCTGAAGAAGTCTTCCGAAGGAGGACGAAATATCGAAAAAATTAATTAAATCATTTTTTATAAAAAAAAAAAAAAAAAAAAAACAAAACTGACCTCAAGCTTAAGCCACATTTCAATTTAATTTAACAAAATAACAATAATTCATCATCCAATGACATGTTTAGAAACGAACGCTGCGAAGTCAAAAAACAAATGATGATTGACGATTGTATTTGTACGTCTCCCTTCAAACGGCAACAAAACGACATTCACGCATATGGCTCCTTGATTGCAACATAGTTATATCTCAAAAAATTAGCTTTTCGAGTTAACAATGTAGAATTGTTAACAGTACTACCTTTTATATTGTGCCATAAATTTGTTTAAATAACTTTTAAACTGTTTCTTTTATGAGATATTTTCTAAAAAATTACTCTAAGAGTTGTATGGAAACTAAAAAGTTGAAATATGCTTTTCAGGAAACAAGTTTTTTTTTAGTTATGACTATGTTGCAATAAAGAAGCGATATGAACTGATTGACGGTTTGTTTTGGTCGTCTCCAGAGCACTTTAGTTTACAGTTTTTTGAGGTATTTCGTTCTTAACCACGCGGCAACTTTCTATGCGAAGGCATAGGTCGAAACAGTTAGTTACAGCGCCGCAAAAAATTACTGTTAATACCATCGTGGGCATTAGATCTACGTTACTCCGCCCATGCTGTGGAGCCTACACATTGCAAATTTATTTGCAACTGTATAGTTACAAATACTATTATAATCTTTAAAATTCAACTTTATTCATATTCAGTCTTATGTTATGTTATTAAATGTTACAATAAGAATTTCAAGTGCAAAAGTCCGAATGATAGAATTAGTAAAATGTCAAAAAGAGTAAAGGTTGCCATCCAACAAATACAATACAAATTTTGACAACTTTTCGTAATTTCTACCAATAAATATTTTTTGGTGTTGTATTTATTGTAATTTTGTCACCACGGGTTAAAGTTGCCTTGTGTAATTGAATATGAAATTGGATTGACAGTTATTGCCGGTGAAGAATTCTCTGTACTTTTTTTAAATTTTATTATGTTAACTACACTCATAGAAAAAAGCATCTTCATTTTGATGACGACAGGTTATCAGAATTGTGATGTAAATAGTCAACAGTGTTATGAAAATTACCATCAATCTCAATCACAAAAGTCATCACACAATTTAGTCATATATTTAGTATCATCAATGCTACAACTGTGGTGACATCAATTCAATGATACATTTTATTAATAGTTAAAATTCATATAGTTTGTCAAAATTGATTATAAAAAAGCCTAAATAGTGTTTTAATATTTTCTATTAATTGTTGAAAAGAAATTAGGTTATTAAAATTATTATTTCTAAATTTAAATCAATTTTTATGAAGTAGAAAAAAAAAATGCATCATATTAATGACATTTAGTCATTATATGCGACGCTAGTTACATAAATATGATGACAGCGTGGAGAGTACTATAAAAAGAAGAACTACGATGCAGAGAAAGAGAATATTTCCTCATACACAGCATACACACAATGCAAATATGATAATGCGCCACACTGACATTGTATTGATGGCAGAAAGTCATCAAAAGTATTATTAGAACATTTTTAATTCTCATTGTTTTCTTGAAGATGGTAGAATATAAAGTTACGCATATGAACATATATTTGAAATCTTTATATTGAACCAGAGTTTATTGTTGATGATATCGTACCATAGTATTGATGATATGTCGTCATCAAATTTACTTCACGTGCTATTTTTCTGATGTTAATGAGCTATCATATCTGATGTTAGTGCGCCATTCTATTGATGATATTTTGTCATTACATTGTCTGCATTTAGTAATTTCTTCTTTATTGGAGTTTCCTTGCATTGATGTGAGCATGTACATCAAAAGTATTCCGATAAAGCATCTCTATGATATCAGTATGGCATTCCATTGATGAAATAATTCCCATAATTGTCGTTGTTGATAATTAGAGCAACTGATGTATCGATTGACATCACAGCGATGAAAATTGCCATGGGGTCAAAAATGATGACATTTGGCATTGCATCGATGTTAAAATACATCACAGTTATGACAGGTTTTCTACGAGTGTACATATTTCATATGCAACAATTTTATTTTAGGTGTTTGTGGCCATAAAACTTTAATACAATATTGTGTTTGAAAGCAGTTCTTTAATTTTCCATTTGGATTTTTTTTTTTTTTTTTTTTTTTTTTGTTTTAACAAATTCTTTAAAATAATTTTTCTTAGTTATCTTTTTGTTCTTAAAAAAACATAGAACTTAAACACTTCAACTTAGTTGAACTACAGCCACACTCAAGAATAACTGGAAATTAGTTGTACTAAAATAATAAACCCCAACTGTTAATGACAAGTTAAAGTTTAAGAATAAGGATAAGGGCAGCAATTCATTCCGAAACAAAAATGCAAACAACAGGCAGGATGTAAAAATACAACAAAACCATACACCGAAGTCAAGTCTTGCTTGAGCACTTCAAAAATTAAGTTGAAGGAAGAAAAAGTTATTTGAAGCAAATACAAGTAGAGGTCATAACATGCAACTTCTAAAATAATTATGGCGTTTTTTTATTTGTCTTAAGACTAGCAATACTAAAGAAATCACAAGGGATAACAATAAAAGACAACCTACAATCTTGAGTAAAATTTTATAAAAATAATATTTAAATGTTTATGACATTTAAGTAAATGTTTGGACTTTGGATAATGCAGGCAGAAAGATGATTTGAATTGAATTAGAGAGTGAGAGAGAGAGAGAGAGAGAGTATAAAAGTTGTGGATAAAAATGCAATGCGCAAAAGGAAGGAAGGATGTGTTTCAATGCTACCAACAAGTAAACGATAATGGCATACTGCTTATTACAATTACAGATACTTTTTTCTTAAAATATAAATTAACAGTTTATATAAACTATTCAAAAGAACTTCGTTCTTCAATTTTTTAAGCGATAAAAACAAGTAAGAGTGTAGTATACAGCCATGTTCCGAGAACGCGCGTTCTGAAACCGCAATGCGTTGTGAAAAACGCTTAATTGATTTTTAGGTGTTCTAAGGAACGCGCGTTTTACTGGCGTTTAGGAGTTTTTTCAGAAAAAATACCACATGTGTTTTATATACGTATATATGTATGTGGTAGTAATATAAAACGAAGAAAAAATATGACAACAAATAGAGAAATTTTTCAATTTAGTTTTATTAATTTAAATTTTTTATTGAAATAAAAAGAAAACATATTAAATTTTAATTGTGAATAATTTTAATGCCTTTTGCAAGTTCAGTTTTAGCAAATTCAATCAGTTCACTTCAATATATACATGCCAATTTTAAGCGATATGCGTTTTCCAGAACACCTATTTGGCGATTTCAAATCGCAAAACCATATTTCTTGCGTTATACGTTTCTCATAGCACCTATTTGGCGTTTTGAAATCGAAAACGTTAAATTTAAGCGTTTTACATTTCTCAGAACATGCATGATATTCAGCTGGGCCGAATCTTAAGGCCCATTAAGCTGACCGTAGAAATTGTAACAGTAACGTAAATGTAAATGTAGTAGCAGTAAAACCGTATCATGTATTATTGACATAAACAAATAACGAAAGTGCATGTGAAGAAAAAGTGTTCTGTTTTTCATTTTTATATTATTCTGTGTTCAAGAAAATAATTAATTTTTCAACGTCCATATCAAGGCAGCTTTATACAGGTAGTGGCAGCATTACAATAAATACAACACCAACAAACATCAATATGTATTTTGTTGGTAGAATTTACGAACAGTTGTCAAAATTTTGACAACTATTCGAAATCAAGACATCGAACGTCAAAACAAATAAAACGCAATTTTGCTAGAAACAACATACGTCTTTATTATATTATTTTATATATCTCCTTAGAGGTTATTACTCTGGAAATACAAATAGTCATAAAGTTATTCAATTGATCTTCTGATTAACTTTTGTAGCTTCTAGTTCCTCAAACTATCATCCATAATGTGGACTTTAACATGACGACTTTTTTGGCGCAATTTTATGCGTTTTCTCATATTGTAATATGAGATGGTTTTATATGGTATATGACTGATTAAAACATAGATAATTTCTACCACACTCAGGAGGGAACAGCCAATACATAAGCCAGCCAAACCACCAAAACTTGCTAAAGAAAAAGTTCAAAGAAAATGGTTACCAACAATTATTAAAGGGAAACAGCTTTCTTGTAATTTACCCATCAAATCTGACAACGTGTAAAGTGCTGTTGTCAAAAATACTGTGATAAACTCCTTTTGAAAGAAGACATCCAAATCTATGAAACTATTATTGAAATCCACTTGTAGATTGTTCATATAAGCAGTTGTTATAGTAGAGGGAAAAACTAAGGAACGGCAGTTATACAAACATTCGAAATTAATATCATTGGGAACGTCCATGAATTTATTCCCGCTTTTGTGACTTCGCATAAACTTTCGAAAATTATCTAAAATTTTAAGCAAAGTTTAGTTTAAAGATTTTATTGATATTTTAAGAGTATATTCAAATTTTGAGGCTCACCATTATGATAAAACAAACAGGGGAATTCTGTTATTTGACAGGGTCTATACAAGCCTTGCGGATAGAAAAGACTAAATGTGCAATTGCAACATTTTACTAAATACTCCTGCTGGCATTCAGATCGGCAGTTTTCGAACATGTATTCATGATTTGGTAAAGACTTGTAGTTTCGGCTATTGACCTCATCCTGCAAAGTAAAAAAATAAAAGCTGAATGCGGGAATATATATAGCTTGTCCAAGAAGGTGATGTTTCTTGAAACCGTCTGTTACATCCTCAACTGTCACTATCAGCATTTTATTATGTACGTGCCAGAAATCCAAAATAAAATAAAACTCAGAAAAAAAATTTAAACATAAATGAAAAATAAAATTGAAACCAAACTGCAAATATCAGGGGGCTTCCAGATGTCATCGCCGGCATGCTGGCGTTCATTCTCCGGCTATAAGCTCGTCCTTTTGGGGTGGTTCTTCGCCATGATTCGGTGCTTGTCACCTAATAAAAATTTAATCATGCCAGCTAGAACATGTGTCACACATGTCCCTGAATAAAATTTAAGTTATGGGACTCGAAAGTGGAAGTGTATAAAAAAATGTATCCAGAAAAAAGGACTATTATTGGCCTCAAATACTCACCAACCTCCCAGTTTGCCACCTGTTATCGCACCCACAATGAACTCCTTCTGGCTGATGTAATGCCATGATCGGCAACCCGCCCCTCTGGAGTTTATCGAACTTTACCATGATGGTTTGCAGCCGAGTATTTCGCAAAACATCCCTAAATAGAACATTGACCTTCTCACCATCCTCCTATGATCTAGTCTACTGACAAATCGTATCAAAAACATATGTATGAATTCTTGAAACTTTTTCATATCTATTCATGTTTCATTAAAAAAAATTTAATTTATATCAGGAAAATATACAAAAAGTAACTTTTCTGCCAATTGACTGTTGACGAGGATTGCGGAAGTGCAACACAGCATAACTCATGCTGATTCTTAGAGCTTTATTTACTAAAACAAACGGAGAACTTCGACCCGTGTTTGTCTCAAACATGGTTACATACACCAAGGCAAAACCTGCCTCTCGATGAGAGAATTTTCGACAGATAAATTATGCCTTATGCGCTAATTTAGTTTGCACAGTTAGGCGCTATAAAAATTGGCGTTCTAGACTCATATAGGTCACAATTTTTTGCCATAATAAATTGCAGCCACAGAGACAAACCCCTTCCTTCGTCCGTTCTAATTTCTCCTGTATGCAATTTCTCACCAGCCAATGGAAGACAAGTTTTCATGCCGAAATTAATACAGAACATCAGAAGACAACAGCAGCTCGGGGGTTATTAGCCACCGAAAACTGGAATGCACAAAAGTTATCAGGGACACCAATTTCCCTTCCTGCGATTTTAGACTTAAACCACAGCCAGAACTTTTCAGCCAAGCAGCCACTTTAACTATAATTAGCATCGAAATGTTCTGTACGCAAAATATCCCGGGAGCTTTGTTGATCCCATTTCTGTCAATTTTAACCCTCTGTAAGGGTTTTAGAAGGCCAACACAATATAGATCATGCGGCACGCTAGAGTTATGTTTGCTACAACAAACCTCGCTTGTCTGCTTCCCCTCTATGGCCCAGAAAGCAGAGTGGCCTGGTTTGGTGTACACCAAGACAAACCCTGCTTCCCAGGAGAAACCAAAATATGAGATAATTCGTCACCTTAACGACATTGAACCTGAATATAGACCAGCGGATAAAGGTACGCCACCGATGCGGAATGCTCGCCATTGCGCAAATATTTTGATCTTAAATTTTTTTTTTTCGCAATTATCATCGTGCGTTTTGGTTGCCCTACCCTTTAGTTTGGTATTTACAACTCGTACTTGGACAAATAAGTTTTTTATTCGCTATTTAAGCTACTAATATTTATACCAGTAAAAAATTATAAATAGCTTGTTTTGTTTGAGAATATCTTTCAAAAATTTCCAAAGTCTACTGATGATTAGGGTAGTTCCTATGAAATGTCGACATATAGATAGCTGGGAAACATAGAAAACAAGCTATTTATAATTTTTTACTCGTACTTAGAGTCAAACTAAAATAATGTACTAAAATATTTTACAGAAATTCAGTTTGTTCAAGAATTTGTTTGTTCTTTCAAAAGTTGGTATACATACACTAAATAAACAGCGTCTCACTTTTGGGGAAATTATACGCGTAGAATTATCGTATGTGTATAAAACACCTTTAATGGAAATTGAAGTCTGAGTATGGGTATGAATCTCAATGGTTCTACCAGACCACACAGAAGGTTCAGCTAGCATGACCTAATCCACAATAAAAAGAAAAATTAAAAAATATATTAAAACACATACCAAATTATTATTCTACACCTTCTTGTCCCACCAGAATGCCTTTTGTGTTGTTTTGCCCGGGGAAATGATCCTTTTCTCGCAAATGTACTCTAACACTCAAGCCATTAAAAATACCCGGTTCTTTGGTACGCCAAGGCCAAAATGAGTCGAACCTGCGTTTATCCAAGCCAGCTGTCGACTCGATGGTATTGAAGGCCAAACAAGAGCCCAGCTGGGAATTGCGCGTAAAGAAAATATCGCAACAACTGTATTCAACATCCAACCATTTACATTTCGAAAATATTTCATGACATCTCCAAGCCATAAACTCTGCTACTATATGAAAATTTATGTAACTTAATTCCTGCAGCTCGGCGTAAGGTATCGTAGTAAGATTTTGAAATTTATAAAATTGCCCCAGAGCCATAGTATCAAAGGCAGTGACGACTTCAAAGAAGATTTGCTGATATTTGGGTATGAGTTGATGCCAAGGTCTCAGAAACACACGCTGGGCCATATCGAAACGCTGCCAATTAAAGCGATTATTATTGCAAATGGTTACTTCGGGAAATGGTATGCGAAAAATGGGATAATGAGTAGCGGATACGACCGTAACCAAAGGCTTAGCATGATAGTTGCAAGCAAAACGAAAGCTAACATACATGAAAACCGTTAAGCACAACAAGAAAGCCACAATCCAGATAATTCTAAGAAAAATTGTATAAATTTTAAATTGGATTTGCGTATTTTAATCGTTTACCTTTTAAATTTGTTTTGATTATTTCCGAAAATTCGGTTTATGCCGTGCATGCTGGAACAAGCAGCATATTCGTTTACCACAACTTTTAAATATTCAAAGTATCCCAGTTCTGTGTTCCGAGCATCCTGTTTCAACTTGGGCAAGTTCAAATTATTTGCTGGAAACAACTGCAATTTGCTGCATGTTTTTTTCCTTAGATGTTTGAAATCTTCATGCACAAACATGTTTTCAAACAAATCACCGAAACTGAACAGACAGACGACCACTTTTACCAACTTTGGTTTAATAAAAATGCAGCAAATATTTCCGCCCCTTTTATATGTTTGTATATAAAAAAAATTATACTTTCTAAGTGGTTTTTACAAAGGAAAAGTATGATATTTTTATTTAACAAATATTTGTTTATACCTGAAGCCAATTTAAAAACAAGATTCCCATGACACTTAGTTAATTTTTAGGCTAGCGGGAATGTGTCAATTTAAATGTAATAATCTGATAAGGCTACACGGTAAGAAAAACCATAGTTGAGTCATGGCAAACAAAAATTTTTTTAAAATTGCAAACACGATAAATGGAATAAGAGACGCCATAAATAAACTAGCAGTTAATATCCAAGGCAGCTTTAATGCTAGGAGCACAATTGCGACGAACGACGAGTTTTTGGTCGCGAATATTCGTCACCAAACATAAAACACATTGGTGTAAATGAAAGTGCTCATACTCAGTGAAAGTTCTAATTGTTTTGTCACCGAACAACAAACAAAATAGTATTGTTTTACGAAAGTATTGTTTTACGAAATCATACTTTTTATATTTATACTAGCTGACCAGGCAAACGTTGTTTTGCCTTCAAATTTTGTTTACATGATATGAATGACTTTAAATTTTCAAATAGTCATTACCAGTGCAAGCCGTATAGACAATTGC
The DNA here is from genome assembly GCA_914767995.1 of Thecocarcelia acutangulata. Classification (NCBI taxonomy): domain Eukaryota; kingdom Metazoa; phylum Arthropoda; class Insecta; order Diptera; family Tachinidae; genus Thecocarcelia; species Thecocarcelia acutangulata. The sequence continues at coordinate 18,991,113 of OU612097.1, forward strand.
AAATGCTTAAAATGGGATGTTATGTATTTCGCAAACATTAGGACTCATGGTATCAAAATGTCCTCAGCTTTAAGCTTTCCTTTAAGTACTCTTTTTTTAAAACGTTGATCATCGAACTTTTCACCGGAAGCCAATTGACATTACAAAGACATGGTTGGTTTATACTTTATAATATTATGGTTACCGATCTGACTAATTCTAGCGAGTTGAAACACTGGCTTGTAGAGTTGACGATCTAACCTTGGGAAGTAAAGAGAGCCACCAACTTCTACAACATCTATTCGCAAGCAGTTTAACTTTGAATCCGAAAATTCAAAACGACGACATCACGTTCTGTCAATAAACATGATTTTTTTTTAATGTTTGAGAGTACATTGCTGATGAGCTCAGATTTTGATTCGGTAAAATAACAGAAAGGGACTGGTAATGGAATATTGCCAGCGTATTGGTGGAATAGACGGCTATATTTCAAGATGTAATTCTCCTTATTTTCACAAGCTATTAGTCCGACATGCAAATGAAATGAATACACATGGACTCGCATATACAGAAAATAAATTTTATATGATACTTTTATTTTTCTTTCGTTAGAAAAATTCGCAAGTATCCACCAGACAAACGTAAAACACAGCAACACGATTTATGGCCCATAAAAGTTAGATAAAAATATTCGTTGGGTTATATTTATCTCTCATCATTGTTATCACACCAAAGGAAGTCATTTGAAACGTCAAATTGTATTGTCGAAAATGAACCAAAAATGTTTGGAACTTGGTGACGTTCCAAAAACCGGATCGGTTAGAGATTAAAATTCTATCAATTTCAATTTATGTTAGCACAACACAGGCCACTGGTTCCATCTGGAAATGTGGACATCTCAACGTCATTCTACCGTTACATCCATGTAGACTGCTATCAATTTCGCACTCATAATTAAAAGCAGTATATTCCACGTCTTGAACAACACGACGTGGAAGTCGTGTTAATCGTCGCGATGTTCGATTTCTTGGAATTGTATCCGCAGATGTAGTTTGGCATCGCATTGCAATTAGTTTGAGGTAATCGTTCAGCTTGCGATCTCCTTTAAATTTTGATCGAGCAGCTCATGGCGTTACCTTTCAATACAATTATTGTATATAGCAAGTGAAAAATCGAATGGTCGAAACAACGCCTGAAAAGATTCACCTCAGGAGTCCGAGTGTCGTTGTATAGATAAGACATTACGATACGTGGTTTGGTATTTTTACAAGTGACAATAAAAAATCGTAATACGGAAAATGACGGGAATTTTGTTGATATTTGTATGGGAATATATAGGAAAGTCTAAATGCCATATCTCCGGAACCACTGAGCCGATTTTGTCACATAAACCATCTACAGTTCATCGCCAATATATCATTAAATTTTGGTCGAAATCGGTCGACCCCTTTGGCCTGTTAGTGGTGACATTGAAGTGTACACTTCTTTTTATATATTCGTTGTTCGTCGTAGTTGTGTTGCTACCATAATCTGTGCAGTTTTTAGTTAGTTCAACTTTTCTCATGCAAAAACATGTCTTAGAAAAAAAAACGCTGACTTTTATCTCTATCATTTATGAGTCAGTTCAGAAGTCTGTCGTAAATAAGTTAGCCAAAGTTAGTTACGTTTTAAACAAGCTAGCGAAAATGTGCGTGTGCTTGCACTGTTGTGCTAGCAAACCATTTTCCTTGTCGATTTGCCCACAAACGGTCGTTTTGTGCTCATATAAGATAAGGGTTATGCCAATAAATTTTTTGTTTCAGTGTAGAAATATTGTAGTGTGAAAGATTTCCTAATTTGCAGCTTGAATTTATAGTTCGCTAAGGTCCCCAGAGATTTCAGCAGGTCTATCGCTCCAGCGTTGCCTTCGAAAAACTTTCAAAAAGTGGCACAAAAAGGATATTTTGGAATAAAAGGGGTCACAAAAAGGGTATTTGCAAGAAAAAAAAGGTCAAGTTATTGAAAAACAATAAAAACTAAACAAAAATGCTTTAAAAGTTTGAAAATATTCGTCAAAAAGTATAAAGTAATATTTAACAAAGAGTAAAATTTTCGCCTATTATTAATAAAACAAAAACTTACTTTACTTTCAAAAGCCGGTTTTAAAGTTAAACAGAGAAAAAGCTTTTAAGTAAATTAACATATCTAAAGGAAAATCTAAATGTCATATCTCCGGAACCACTAAGCCGACTTTGAGAAAACTTCACATAAACCATCTATCATTACATATTACAATATATCGCCAATGTAGCTTTAAATTTTGTTTGAATTCGGTCGTATCGTTTGGCCAGTTAGTGGTGTCTTCTTTTTATATATATAAAAGATATAGAGAATAGAGAATAGAAGTAAGTTAATATAAAACCGTTTTTCAATATGAATGAGAAGAGCTGTTTGAACATTCTCAACAAAAAGTTCCATGTTTAAAAAGGTGTCAAAAAAGGGTATTTTAAGAAAAGTGTTATAAAAAGTCTCATAGACATCAAAAAAAAGTCAAATTAACACTTTAGTATCAAAAAGGCAACACTGTGCAGCTCGCTAATCAAAACTAATCATTAATAAATTCGATTAAAAGGTTGGTAAGGGATCTGTTGATTCAATAACACATTAACTTATTTACAAATAAATTATATGGTTAAAAAATAACTAGGTTGTTTGTCAATTAAGAAAACCTTAAGATAATTTCTAACAAAGAATATAAAAACCGTTTAGTTCATTCATTCAATTTAGTTTCTATTTAACTTTCATTTAAGCATTTGCCAACATAACAAAGTAAAAACATTTATTTCACAAACACAAAATGTTCCCTTTTAATTATAAGTCAGCTCAACCTTTACTTATACAAAAGCTTTCTCGGAAACTTGAAAGACAGACATACAAATCGAAGTCGGCAAAGGTAGTCAAGGCTTGTGCTAAGCAATTGGCCTTGGAGTTCGGTAGCAAATCTACTATACATGGCGTGAATCGCATTTTTCAGGAACATTCCAATATGTTTGAAAGGTAAGGTACAAAATATTAGGTTGCTCTCCAAAAGGAATAAATTTTATATAACATTGTACGTAAAAAGGATCTGAAGATTGCATAGAGGTTTTACGAATATCCTTCAATGACATTAATCACGTATATAATAACGTGTGTATATACAAATGTATGCATAATGTTTAACCTACCCGATATCCGCACCTACTTTCTTCCAACACACAAAAGCGGGAAAGAGTTGAGATGCTTAGCTATTTAACTTCAAGATGGTAGACAATGAATCACCCTGTGTCAGGATGTAATAGTCCATATTTTCAGCCAGTTTACCAATTTCGAATGAAAACTAATGCGAAAGAAAGCTAGTCACTCACATTCGAATCAATTTCGGTTTGTCTATCTCACTATTATTCGTTCGCCTATTCTTATGTATTTTCATTGAGTTTTGACAGATCGTTCGCATAGAAAAAAGTTAGACGAACCCAAATCAATTTTCTTTCGCTTAGATTGCGAACGCAAGCACGCTGTCGAGATTGGTAAACTGGCTGTTTCAATGTCTTTGAGACATAATTGAGGTCAATGTCATTAATTTGCTGAATTTTTTTATACAGGGTGGCTGATCAATTTTTGCTACAATAAGAAACTCAAATAACTTTTTGTTTATAAAATTAAATTTTTAATAATTCATTTGAAAAATAATACATTTTTTTTAAAGTCATTCATAAAGTTTTGAAAATAATTGAATTAAATGGCCTCCAGCCTCGGCGACATCCTATCAAAAAGTTATTCATTAGGGGAATTGCCTCAACTACCGTTCGATTGGATGGCTTTAAACCATCCAAATTTGTTGGGTTTCTTTTGAAAACTTCTTGTTTGCAAAAAAAAAAAAAAAAAAAAAAATCAGTTGCAGTGATGTCAGGAGACCTGGGAGGCCAGCGGAATGTGAAGTTACTTGAAATCAGTTTATTGGGAAATGTTTGCCTCAATTCTATCATAACAGGCATGGCTATGCTACAAGTTGCCCCATCTTGTTGAAACCAAACAGAGCTGAAAGGAATTCTCTGGAAAGAAAACTCTTTCATCAACGGTCTCCATTGGCCCTAACAGTAAACCGTTTTATTCGGAAAAGTAAAGCTTGACAATGAACCTTAAAGAAACTGCACACCACACTGTGATGCGAAGTGGATGTAATTGCATCTGATGGAGTATCTGTCGGTTAGAATTACCCCATAAAATTTTATTTGTTAACATTGCCGTTTAAATCAAAATGTGCCTCGTCAGACATAAAAATGCAGTTGAAGACATTTTCATTCTCTGACACCACAAAATGAATGATCTTCTCACAAAATTCCAAGTGAATCGGAAAGTCTCTTGGGTTAAGTTTGTTTGTTAATTGAGTCTTATATGGAAATAAAATTAAATGTTGATGTAAAATTGTCTGCAGTGACTGTCTGCTGACACCCATTGAAACAGATAAGCTCCTTGTCAAAACTCTGGGATTGGATTGTATGTTAGCAGCTACAGCAGCGATATTTTCCTGCGTCCGCGCTGAGGGATCTCAATGAGAAAGCTTTCTTGAAATTGTGCCAAGCGGCCAAATTTTTCACGAAACTCATTATAGTCCATCTGCGTTGAGGAGTGCTGCCAAACGTGCGCCTATATTCTGTCTAAAGCGTGAAAGCGTTACATTATCCAAATTCTTGTTTCATTGTGCTAATTCTCCATTTTGGTTAAACTTAAAGATCAATCTATAAAATATTGTGAAGAAGTTTTATCATATCTATCCCAGTGTGCAGCTGTTGAGCTGCTTGTTACAAATGTACAACACTACACATTCACCCAAACAAGATAAAACTAAAAATATGATACACAAAGAAACAAACATACATGATTTAAGGTACGTAAAATTCCAAGTAAATCAACTACAAATGATGTTATTGTTTTTATTGTATTCTTGGTATTCGTTTTATTATTGTTTGTTGTTGTGACTTGCTTATTGTTCGCAAGCATGTGTATGAGTGTGTATATGCCAAAGAAATACATTTGAACATTATGAACGACTAGAAATAAATGCATGTCATTTTTAGAAACTGATAAAGACGTATAAATAGCAGGCAGGTCAGCAGCAAGCAGTCAGTTTATTTTTAAGCTTTGTGCAAGAAAGTCATAAGTCAAAGTAATCAAGTGTAAATAAAGTTGTTAATTATGTAAGTATTGTATAACGAACAAGTGTGAGTATCATTATTTACAACAGAAGAATCCGCAAAAGCGTTTTTAGAGGCAAAAACGTAACAATATAATAAAAATGGATCAGGTTAGCTACGCAGAAAATAAATTATTACGTTTTTTTTTGGTAGCAGCTTTCATCAGCCACCCTGTGCTTAAGATCTTGAATTGTTATGGGCTTATTAGCGGAGACTATTCCTTTTAAATATCCCCACAGAAAAAAAGTCCAACGATAGCAAATCACATGGTCTTGACGGCCTATTGACACCTCTACGACACGAGATAACACGGCCATTAAAATTCTCGTGCAAAATAATTATTACTTCATTGGATGTGTAGTAATTAGCACCGTCCTATAACATCCTCAATTTCTTGTTACAAGAAGTCCGTTATGATCTGGCGATATCGAATTGCACTTACCGTAACTACATAGCCGACCCCAATAATGCAAACGCTCACAAACCGCACAAAATATTCACTCTTTGTGGTTCTTTCAGATTTCCTTCAAACCCAATCAGCTGAAATTTCCATGCAATTCTTCCAATTTTGGTTACATTAGTTCGCTTATGGTGAAAAAAAATCATGAAAAACGCGAAACGCATCTAAGTTGCTCTCCTGGCTGGATTTATAAAACACTGAAGCAAATTTCTTTCTAAATTAAATTAGATAAAAAAGTTGACATAAAGGGGCCACTCACAATTAAAGTCGTGCATTAAGGTTGGACAACCCTGTACAAGATTAACTTTAAGAGTTTCCTCAAACGCTAAACCTTTTTATAGCAAAATTTCTCTTTGTAGATTTTTTTGGCTTTTAACCCTGATTTTGGCTCTTTTGGGCTGCATTCATGTCTGTCTAATACTCTCTGAGCGCTTCAATGCTGGCAATCTACAAACTGTTGTTGACACTACGAACAAGCCAGTATTTGAAATACCCTTTCCCGAAGTAATCATTTGCAATGAAAATCGCCTGAACTGGGACCGCATAGAAGAGGCCAAAGCGCTTTTTCTCCCCAAAGAAAATAATACTGAAAGGATACGTGTTTTTGAACGGGTTATTGGTTTCCACGATAATTTGGAATATGCTGTATTTAATGATTTTGAGAAACTTAAAGGAGAACCATTACATCTAGTGAACAATATAAATTTTAGTTTGGTATTCGATTTTATGACATGGCGTTGTGAAGAGTTGTTAACGAATTGCGGGTGGCAACATCGTTCAGTGAATTGCTGTGAAATTTTCACAAAAAGTAAAAGTCGTATTGGTATTTGCTGGCATTTTAATACCTTATCGACAGCAGAGAGTAGAGCCAAACAATTAAAGGATAATAAATACCCCTGGAGAATTGGAAGTTCCGGGTCCAAAACTGGTTTGATGGTAAGAGTTTTAATAAATGATGATAAGCATTATCGCAAAAACAACAGCAAGGGGGTGTTGGTATGATGGAAAGTCTACGAGTTGCAGAGTTCTTTATAATATTTTGTTTCCTTTTACCAGGTGAGCGTACAGGAACCGGGTGTTTTTCACAAAGAACCACATTGGATTCCTGCTAATACCGAGACTGCTTTAGAAATCGATCCTATAATATATTTTTACGACAATGGAACAAGAAATGTACCTACAACAACTAGACGTTGCTTGTTTACAGTAAGTTGTGATGATGTTTTCTAGCCAATCATATGAACTATAACAGTTAAATTTAAATAACTTCTGGTAATGCTGACAACTGAGTTTAAGATTAAGTCAATGATGCTTTTATGCTCGGGTCTCCCTACTACCCTACTTCTTACTTTGCTTAATAGTCATCTATGACAAACTTCTATGTCTAACGCTATCAACTGTTTTGCAGATCGCATTTTCTATTCCTACTCATCCAGTTATAGTTCAAGCCTATTCGGTAGAGGAGCCAAGAGATAAAATATGAATTGTACTCTCAACAATGGTAGTTTTATATAAACAGGGTCGATTTCAAAGCTCGCAAGACCCAGTATTGTTTCATCCACAGAGGAAGTTACTGTAAAAACAAAATCAATAAAAGTTTTGTCTGAAAAAGTAACTTGAATGTACGGGTGGGGGCGGATGTCTGGTAGCAGATTTATATTTTCAAACTTAAATAAAAACGTAATAATTGTCATAAAAACCTATTAAGTGCATTAAACGATAGAATGGAAATGCAGATTTTATTTTTTAATTCAGGTGCCTTTCGTCGAACTGAAGACACTGTGGAGCCTTGTGCTCTACGCCACACGCCGCCGTATTCTTGGTTCAATTGGGTTGATTTCTTGACGTTTCCTTCAAAGACACAAAAGACTTTGAATTGTGATTATAAACCTTCTCTTTGAGGTTGTCTCATAACAAAAATCTCTGAGAATTAGATCAGGTGATCTAATGGTCTGAAGGATTATTATTATTATTATTGGATGGGATATGGCCCTCATCAGCCATTTGCACTGCGCCCAATGTTGATCTATTGCGCGTCCCCTTGCCCCATTATGGGTTGAGTATGTCGAGAAAACGGATAAGCTCCTTCATTGAGAGTGATATTAAGACACATTCACTTAACATATAAACTTGTAGTAGCCTATATCTTCTGTGTCCCAGTGCTCCACAGAGGGTGATTAAGTGCTCCATTGGCTCCTCTTCATCACCGCAGAATCTGCAAAAGTCTGTGTTGGAAATGCCCATCCTGTGCAGGTGCTTATAGCAGTTATAATGACCTGTAAGTGCACCTGTCAATGTTCTGAGACTTTTCCTGTCCAGTTTTAGAGTACTTTCGGCTCTCTTTTTATCAATGTTTAGAAATTTCTTGGAGTGTTCAAGACCAGCTGTCTAGTTCCAATGTTGTTCAACGATGGACCGTCCGTCCTGTTCTTTATCTCTTCATTCAGGAGACCCTTTTTGAAGCCAAAAGTTGGAGTGAGTTCAATAAAAGTCCCCTCTGCGCCTTTTTTGGTGAAGATGTCAGCCATTTCAGCCGTGATGTCCCTCATGTCCTGGCACCCAGATCAGGGTAACCTAGTTCTGGCTTTTCAGTTCGTTTAGCCTGTTGTGACATTTCAGTATGGTATACATATTATCAAAAACTACACTTGTTTTGCTGCGCTTTTAAATTAAATTTGCCCAGTACTAGCCTAGACGTAAAGACATAAGTGATCAGGGCCTTCAGAACTGATTGGCTATCAGAGAGTATATTTATCAGCAATCCCTTGTGTCCCCTATCGGAGAGTATTCAACCGCTTCCCTTATTGCGTATATTTTCGCTTGGAAGATTGTGGTTGCTTTGCTTAGAGTTATATATTTGGGTGCTCTAGGTCCCACTATTCCCGCTCCAACATCCATCCGTATACCACTTTTGTGAATCATCCCGCAACCATTTCGGGTTCATGCCTCATACCTCCCTTGTTGGAAACATGATCCTAAACTTCCTGGCAAAGAAGTTAGACGGATCTATAAGGTTACTTTTTTGAGATATATCGGGTCTAAAGGATAGCTCAAAACTAAAATATCTTTCAGACTATCAGACGGATGTAGTGTTCTTCAAGCTGAAATATCGGCTATAAATAAAGCGGCCAGATGGCTGACGTTTCACAAGATATTCAGTAGGCATATCATGATAGTAACGGACAGCAAGGCCGCTGTCAACTCCCTAATTGGAATATGCACCAATTCTAGTCTAGTCCAGGAATGTCGAAAATCTTTAAATAAGCTGGCGGAACATTCTAACCTAACCCTAAAATTGCTATGTGGATATGGGTCCAACAACGGCAACGACATCGCTGGCGACTTAGCCAAAAAAGGGATAAATCCTAGAGGATAAGGATACGGATCCCTTTTGCGGACAATCCTTATCTGCGTGTTGAATAGAAAGAAAAATAATAAAAATGGCTCAAACAGCCCACATGCTTTATATCAAAGAATCAGTGGCCACATATTAACTCTAAGAAAACGTGGGAGCTATTAAAACTGCCCAGATCTCAGCTGAGAGTCACTGTAGCAGTCATCACTGGACATTGCCCGTTTCGGAACCATGCCAGGAGACTAGGCCTACCCTAATCACTTTTTCAGCAGGTTCACTGCGCGTTTTGGTTGACAAATCCTGGACATCAGTGACAGTATTAGAATATCGGAGGTAGTAGAATGGGACACTCTATTGACTGACTGGAGAGTGGGTTGCATTCCTCTATTCTATCATTACTATAATGGATTTCATTCTAAAGAGATTAGGCATTTAGTTTCCAAAATTCACTTACATATTTACGTAGCACACGTTACCGCCCAGGATTCCTCGATTTATGGCAGATTACCCATGAATCGTATAAAGCAATACAGGGAAAATTTATTCCTCAGCCGAAAGTTTTGCCTACGGAACTAATTGTCTAGAGACGTGTTTTTTGTCAGTTACCCTGTTGGAAAGTTCCAATTGAATATCCACAAACACTACTCCCTCTTTCCTAGTTTCGGTACTATGCACTGTATATGTGCCGGTCATTCCCTGAGTACTGATCTAAGATATTTAAAATATATGACGCAGGCAGATAGTAATACCAATAACAACTATCATTTTAAGACCATTCCAATATCTAGAAATGTATGATTAGAAACTGAACTTTGATTGCTGTTCATAATTGAACTGAAAAGTTAAAAAATATATATTTTACTGATGTGAAGAGTTTTTTTTTACAACTTTATTTAAAATGAGTTTAATTTTCAAGGACGAACGTTCCTACAAAGGAGTTAAATTTTTGGCCGATTTCACTTACATGTACGAAAACTGTGAGTCGCAGTGTCGTCAGGAGTACTTGATTAAATATTGTAATTGTACCATGGATCTCTTATTTCCACCTGGTATAGTATCATTAGGAAAAGTCTAGCGCTTAAAAAAAAAAACTATGTAATTTTCTTGCAGATAAATATCCCTATTGTCGAGCAGAAGATTTGTTATGTTTGGCCAAGTATAATGGCAAGTAACGCAATTATTTGAGTATTTCAACCGTCTAATGTTTACTATTTCTCTAATTTTAGACTATTTCCGCTTCACTCATCAGCAAGGCGAAGAAAAGTACGTGAAGCAAACGTATGCCGGTATGGTTTGCAAGTGTTTACGCAATTGTTATTCACTTAGTTACGTGACGGATGTGAGACCATCTTTTTTGCCACGTTATCTACGCAAAAATCTAACATTTATAGATATCGATGCATATCTGCGGTTTGAAAAGATGATGGTTTATCGCACCAGTTTAGTGTTTAGTTGGGTTGATTTAATGGGTAATTATGAAAAAATTTTTTTTTTTTTTTCAAATAAACCTTTTTTTATAAGACTTTGTCATTTTAGTGGCGTTTGGTGGTATTGCTGGTTTATTTCTGGGCTGTTCTCTGATCAGTGGGATTGAACTGATTTACTTTTTGCTGGTGGAATTGCCTGTTTATGTGTATCGTGAATTAAAATCAAGAGTAAACCTGGTAAAGCCGGTCAAACATTATTACAATGATTTGGATTCCAGGGTCATGTCACGCAACTGGGTGTCAAGTTTACCAGAGAAACACTAAATATTACTAAATGGCATAGTCCGTCAAAATATTCTACAAGCAAACAGAATTTTGTAATACAATTTTCATTAGTATTTAAGATCTATCTTTCTGTACTCGTATTTACCATTTAGCTCTTATATTTTTAGCACAAAAAAAAAATAATAATTTATTACATAAATAAAAAGTTTTAATGGACATATTCATAAACATTTAAATGAATTTGAAATGTGTTTTGGTTCAAAAATTCCATACAAAATTTTACTAAAGTTCATTTCAAATACATTTTAATTTTCTATGAATATGCACATAAGTCTTTATAAGTACCAGGTCACACACAGCAATTCTTGACTTTATAGAAGCTTTCGGTGAGGGGAATAAGAAGGGTAAAAGAATTGCCGATACTCGGCAATTTTAAGCAATTCCTTACTTTTCTCTCATGTATGTATGTGTATGTGCATATACAATGTAAATTGCATGAAACAAAGGTAGAGAATTGCTAAAAAAAAGTTTTTGTGTGTGGACAAGAAAGCAATTCCAAAAGAAAATTGCTAAAAAGCTCGGCAATTAAAATCGCTTTGTCTGACCTTGCAATAAGTAAAGCCTTTTGTCATTTCAAGCATTAAGCATAAAACACATAGACAACAGCAGACTTCACAACTTCACGTCAGCAAATGCTGCTACCTACAGAATTATTTTGAACCCGGCAGCAACAGACGAGCATGTTGTGAGAAATACAAATAGCTTAGATTTAGCGTTTTCGATTTGAAAACGCCAAATAGGTATTCTGAGAAACGTATAACGCAAGAAATATGGTTTTGTGATTTGTAATCGCCAAATAGGTGTTCTGGAAAACGCATATCGCTTAAAATTGGCGACTTCAACTCGCATATATATATTGAAGTGAACTGATTGAATTTGCTAAATTTGAACTTGCAAAAGGCAATAAAATTATTCACAATTAAAATTTAATATGTTTTCTTTTTATTTCAATAAAAAGTTTAAAAAATGTTCCACATTTTCATTAAGAAAACTAAATTGAAAAATTTTTCTATTTGTTTTTAAATTTTTTTTCGTTTTATATTACTACCACATACATACATATATACGTATGCAAAACACATGTGGTATTTTTTCGGAAAAAACTCCTAAACGCCAGTAAAACGCGCGTTGCTCAGAATACCTAAAAATCAATTAAGCGTTTTTCAAAACGCATTGCGGTTTCAGAACGCGTGTTCTCGGAACATGGCTGATAAATTCATATTTAAAAAATTATATTTCAGTGTGGCCACCTAAGAGTTTTTAGCTTCATAAAATTTGTTAATTTACAGAACAAGATCTGTTTACATATATCAAACTATCATGGATAAGTTCTTCTGTCTAACAAATAAAGTCTTAAAAAGATAAAAAGGTTAACTTCAATTAAAAAAGTTTTCGTTTACTACGATTAATTCAGATTACATGGGCCTTCAATATTTAAAATATTATTGAATATGACTTCTGATCTATAATAAGAAGAGTGTTAAATAAATGAAACTACGACAATTTATCGAATTTTTTAAAACGCAGACTAAAACTCTCTTAAAATTTTTTATAAAAAATATGGAATTAAAACTACTTGTACGTAATGTAAAATCAGCTGGTATGTACATATCGCCCATTTATTGCAACATAGTCATATCTCAAAAAATGATCTTTTCGAGTTAACAATGCGAAATTGTTAACAGTACTACCATTTATATTGTGCCAAAAATTTATTCAAATTGCTTTTAACCTGTTTCCCTTAGGAGATATTTCCTAAAAAAAAATTGCTAAGCCTTATATGGATACTAAAAATTTTAAATGCGTTTTTCTCGAAACGAGCCTTTTTGCGATATGACTATGTTGCAATAAAGGAGCGATATGTATATAATCACTTCCTACTTATTTAATAAAATTAAGTTTTTTTGTTTTGAGTCTATAACCTTATTCATAAGAAATATTGTATGTTTATTAAACTGCTATTTCTATAGAAAATTTATCAAATAAGTGTTTAATAAACATATAATATATTTTATGAATACGGCCGTAAGTATGTATGCGTATATTTAACAATAGTACAAATATTTATTAATTTATTTAAAACACCATTTAAATTTTATTGTTATTATTCCAAAGGAAGACGACATATTGAATAATACATTAAACATTTTTTAATAAAAAAAGGACTTTGAGCTGAAAGAATTTTTTGCAAATATTGAATGAATTAAATAAAGGTCAAAGCAAATAAGACCAAGAATTTTATATGTAGTTTGAGGTTTTCTTTTTTGAGAGAGAGAGAGAGAGAGAGAAAAAGGATAGAGAGTTAACTTTGTTTGGTACAATTTCAGCTTGAAGCATAAAACACATTGAAGCCAGCAGACAACCGACCTCAATATGTCAAATATAAAATACAAGCTTTTAAAAGTGAACATATTCATTGGTCACACAGTTTTTATTTTGTAATCAAGAAAAATAAAAATTAATTTAATTCGACTGCGGCAAAAAAATCAGTATGGACAACAACTTGAAGTCGTGTCGTCTTGCTGTTGTCAAAATAAATGTTCGCATTTAAATGCATGTTTTTTATATTTGACATATTGAAGTCGGTTGCTTGCTAGCTTCAATGTGTTTATTACTTAATTCTAGGAACACAACTGGGGCAAATGACGAGTTTCGCCCATCGCAATGAATTTGCCGGCAAATATTTGTCATATAAATTCCTCGTGTTAAGCGTAATATTAACGAAATTTAGTATAGATAAGAAAAAAAAATTAATACAAAAATTTAAAATTTTGTGAAGATTGTGAAAAACACATCATGTTTTTTATGGTGAAAGCGTTTTTACTTGTGAGTAAAACCTTACGAAGAAGGTGGTGGATACGGCCATAGAACATCAACAGAAACGACCTAGGATTCCAAAAAATCGGATTTGCAGAAATGATATTCAAGGCTGAAGAACACATCTATAAAGCAACCAGCAAGACATTTTTTTTTAGCAAATTGCAATTTATTACTTTCAAAACACATTGTTTCCTTTACATAAATTTTCCTTTTCATAGTAATTAAACAGCTGATATGATGCCCATATGAAAAGATATTGATGAGGCGACCGTAGTAATACTAAGGGGGCCATTTTGAAAGTAAACCTACTTATATAAATCGCATCCAAAAGACGGATTTTTGAACAAATTCTCAGAGGAACTTTATATTTTGAGACCATCTTCGTAAATTTTTTTTATTACACGGATTAATATAAATATAAAAAAGTATTATTTCACAAAAAATACTTTTTTCATATAAGAAACCTGGGCACCTTTAACTGATTTATTCGTCGTTTGCTGACTATTTTCAAAACAAATTGTTTCCTTTATATAAATTTTCCTTTTACGAGTAATTAAACAGCTGATCAACACAATGGGACCAAATTGCACCCAAGTGGACTGGCTTTACAATGGCTTGCAGCCTATAAAACCTAAGCAGCTGATAGTTCGCCCATATGAAAGGATATTGATGGTATGACCGTAAAATATTAAGAGGCCATATTAAAAGTGAATCTATATAAATGCCATTCGAAAGCGGGATTTTTGAATAAACTGTTTGAGGCACTTTATATATTGAAAATATTTTCGTAAATTTTTTACTACATGGATTAATATAAATATAAAAAAGTATTAAGCTCTAAACACTTATGGCCTTATTCATAAAAAATATTTTATGTTTATTAAACTGTTATTTGACAAATTTCTATGGGAAATTTGTCAAATAACTAACTAACTAACAAACGGCCGTTAGAAACGAACTTCACGAGTACAAATGAAGTTAGCTTCAATAATTATTTTCAAGACAGCAGCACCACTATGTGTACATAAACAATTCAAATTTCAGAGGTGCCACATATATATTTTACATGAATAAAATTAAAATTACTGACTAAAAACGTAATAATATGACGTAAAACTGTACAAACTAATCAATTTATTTCTTTATTTTATTTATATGATGTGATTATTAAATATTTCAAACAAAATTCAATTCTTATTGCTGCCAATTTATACTTACTCGTATAGTGGCAGCACTGCATTTACTTTTTGCTGCTTACGAAAATAAGAAATTAGTCTAAAGCTCTAAACACTTAGACGACAGCAGACTTCACAACTTCACGAGTACAAATGAAGTTAACTTCAAATGCTGCCGTCTCACCAGAAACATAATTATTTTAAAGGCAGCAGCAGCACAATGTGTAGTTAAACAATTCAAATTTCAGAGGTGCCACATATATATTTTTTTCATGAATAAAATTAAAATTACTGACTAAAATCGTAATAATATCACGTAAAACTATACAAACTAATCAATTTATTTCTTTATTTTATTTATGTGATGTGTATTTTTTTTAAATATTTGAAACAAAATTTAATTCTTATTGCTGCCAATTTATGCTTATTCGTTTGGTGGCAGCACTGTATTTACTTTTTGCTGCTTACGAAAATAGAAATTAGTCTAACTTGGCAGCAGCAGCAAATGCTGGTGTGAAGTCATGTTGCTGTTATGTCGTTAAAATAATCGTGTGTATTTAAACATATGTATTTTATTTTTGATGATCTATGTGTTTAAAGCTTTATTTTGCGAAAAAGACTTTTTTTATATAAGAAAGCTGGTCACCTTTTACTACTTTGTTCGCTGTTCGCTTTGTTCATCCCATTATGATGTCTTTTTTCACAGTTGGATTGGTATTAAAGAAAGAATGATGAAGGAAGTGGTTTCATATCCGTAATTAAGAGTTTTTCTTTCAGCGTATGGTGACTTTTGGGATACTCTGTATAAAAAAGAACTGCTTTAGTTTCAGTAACAACCACAGAAAAAGCAAAATAAAATTAGCTAAATTGCTGTCAATTTGTCACTTTAACTAAACATCCTTCTACTCCTGCTTCGAAACATCTCACTGCAAATGCTTCTTGCAGAATGTTTCATAAGAAACGAGAAATGTTTTAATTATTCGTCTACCGCTGATGTTGTTGTTTCAATTTGTTGCTGGAAGATTGAGTTACTGGATGAAGTCTAGTAAAAGTTAATCAAAATTAAAAGTTACTTTGCTCGTATATGATCCCTTCAGGTTAACAAGTAGTGTATGTGGTGGCTTCAGGAGAAAATAGTTTTGAAAAAATCGTTGAGGTATTTTCAGCACTTAGAAGTGGTTTAGATGTTAAACGAAGCTGCTGGAAATGTCTGTTTGTTATAAAACTTAAAAAAAAAAAACATCCAATATTGGTAAAATAGCAAAACGCAATAAAACACTTTTGCTCCGTATCCAAGCAGGAATATCCATCTATTTTATTTTAAAACAAACAAAAATATCTAATAAAAAAAATGTTACCAAATTTTTAATATAAATATTTTTAAATTTAAAGAAATTGTTATGCTTCCTTCCCTTAGTGCACATTAAAACTAAAACAAAAAATCAATAAGCAAATCTTTGCTAAGATAAATCCTTATTTTAATATCTTTTTTGTCTACAATTTCCTGCCATTTGTCAAATTTTTGCCTGCATTTTTGTCTAACAATTTTTGTGTTATTTTACAGTTTTTCTTTTACTGTTCATTTGATATTTGCTCCTTTGAATCGAATTGCAATTTACTGAATATTTGCTCTTGCAAAAGATTTTTAGCAGATACTCGTATAAAAACATATTTGGAATGAGAAAATATTTAAGTAGATAAATTTGTTTGTAATAAGAATAAAGAATTCCTTGTGTTAAAGCCAAATTAGAATTGTTAAATGCACTTATGTTTTGTGTGAAACTAACTGCAACAGAATCATAAAGGGAACGTCCCTCAGGACCCAAGTGAGCTGGAGTATCCAGGTACTCTTTGGAGAATCCAGCGGCCTGCAGCCAAACCTAAACTAACTGCAACAGTAGCCCGCTTGGGTCCAATTTGGCCCTGTTCTGTTGAAGTGCAGCAGTAAAGCAATACTTGAAAAATTTGAATTCTTGATTCTATTTGCTTTGACCTTTATTTAATTCAATATTTGCAAATATTCAATCAGCTCAAGGTCCTTTTTGTTTTTTTTAAATGTTTAATGTATTTTTCAATATTTTCTCTGCCTTTGGAAGACTTCTTCAGGAAAATTTGAATTCAATTCAATATTGTAAAGCAATACTTAAAAAAATTTTTAATTGTAGAAACATTTTAAAAACAAAGTCATTAAAAGGTCGTTTAAAGAAGAACACCAAATTTCAGCTCGGTTGCCAAACCGACAATCATAAATTTTGGGCTGGCTGAGTGATAGGACATCTGCCTTTAAATATGGAGACAATTGGAAGAGAAACATTTAGTTTAGCAGCATATTATTGACGGTGAAGCGAGAACCGATTTTGTTTTCAGTACTCGGCAACACACTTTGTTGACATGGTTTGGCAAAAAAAAATTTTTTGCTCTGAAATATTTTTTTTATATGTAGTATTTGCAAAAAAAAATCCTTTTTGTCTTTTTTTTTAATGTTTAATGTATTTTTCAATATCTCGTCTTCCTTGAGCAGACTTCTTCAGGAAATTTGTTTTTGTGTATAAATTCAATACAAAATTTGAATTCAAAATACAAGTCTTCCAAAGGAAGACGAAATATTGAAAAATACATTAAACATTTTTTAACAAAAAAAAAGGACCTTGAGATGAACGAATTTTTTGCAAATATTGAATTAAATAAAGGTGAAAGCAAATAGGATCAAGAATGTTTGAGGTTTTCTGTTTTGAAAGAGAGAGAGAGAGAGAGAGAGAGAGAAAGAGAAAGGGAGAGTTAACTTTGTTTGGAACAATTTCAGCTTGAAGCATAAAACACATTGAAGCCAGCAGACAACCGATTTCAATATGTCAAATATAAAATAAAGGGTGGTTAAATTTCAAGGGCCGATGTTGATTTTGAATAAAACACAAACTATTTAGGAAATTATTGTAATTTTATTTTATTATGATATATTGGTATTATTCAATTATGTATGAAACAAAATATCGGCCAAATAGGCGCCGCGACCACGGCGGCACACCTCCATCCGATGGTCCAAATTTTCGATGACCCTGAAGCATAATGGAGGCTCTATGCCGTTAATGTGCCGAATTGTCTCATCCTTTAGCTGTTGAATTGTTGCTGGCCTATCGACGTACACCTTTTCTTTCAAATAACCCCAAAGAAAAAAGTCCAACGGTGTCAAATCACATGATCTTGGCGGCCAATTGACATCGCCATTACGTGAGATAACACGGCCATTGAATTTGTTGCGCAAAAGAGCAATTGTTTCGTTAGCTGTGTGGCAAGTGACACCGTCCTGCTAAAATCACATATCGTCTACATCCATATCTTCTAATTCGGGCAATAAAAAGTTCGTTATCATCTCACGATAGCGAACACCATTCAGAGTAATTGCCTGACCGGCCTCATTTTGGAAAAAATACGGCCCGATGATGCCGCCAGCACATAAACCACACCAAACAGTCACTCTTTGTGGGTGCATTGGTTTTTTGACAGTCACTCTTGGATTCTCATTCGCCCAAATGTGGCAATTCTGTTTATTGACGAATCCACTGAGGTGAAAATGTGCCTCATCACTGAAGATGATTTTCTTCAAAAATTGATCATCCACTGTTGCCATTTCTTGCCACCATTCTGCCCATTCACGACGTTTGGAATGCTCAAGAGGCTTTAGTTCTTGAGCCAATTGCACCTTGTAAGCGTGTAAATGCAAGTCTTTATGCATAATGTACGAGCATGCACTGGTGCTCTCACATCTTCTATAGACCCGGTTTGCTCGAATTTTTCCACGATTTTTGCGATTGTACGCACATTTGGACGATCAAATTGACCAAAAAAATCACGAAGTGCACGATATGCATTTTGATTTGAACGCCCATTTTCATAATAAGTCTGGATAACTTTAACACGTTGTTGGATTGTGGTTTAAATTGAATAAGTCTGAAGTAGAGAAATGTCAAATAAAATTCGGAAAAAAACTTGACGTTTAGGTGTGGTTTACATTCAACATCGGCCCTTGAAATTTAACCACCCGAATGCTTTTAAAGGTGAACATATATCTTGAAAACAGTAAGGCGACACTACTGCAGGTTGTTGTTTGTGCTGATTTTTTGCCTTCTTGTTTGCATTTACTTTGATTGGCGAAAACTCCTATATCCCATCCACTTTTAAGCTGATAGGCAACACAGTGAAAACGTAGCAAAGAATATACCAATTAGTACTGAAACATTTTATTTTTGAGCTACAATTGTGTTTCTTGACCGTTTCAAATTTTTACGAACGTTAACATTCGAAATCGTACAACAGGCTTATAAACTAATTTCTATTTTCGTTGATTACAAAATAAAAACAATAAGACCACTGTTATTAAATAAGTGTACATATACTGAAAACAAGCAATTTTAATTTTATATTATAGCTAGTATATGATTAGAATTATACCAGTTGAGTTTACCTCACTTGCGAGTAGTTTTCATTGCATATCTTTAACGGAAAATTTTAAATGAGACTTGTATAAATTTAGGTTTCTCGAGTCGAATTATTTTTTGCACACATTTTTAAAAATACGATATATTGTCGTCAAGTTTCAACTCTTTAACACTGTTTTCATTACAGATCAGAAGATATATTCGATTATATATTCAAGTTGCAAAAGTATACTTTAATGTGGCCATCTTAGAATGTCTGGCCTTACGAAACTCCGCTGCTTTACAGAACAAGTTCTATTTCTCGGCTTCAATTCATATTCGACCCAACGTCGGGAACTGGGTTGTTTTAAGACTTCCAATGATAGTACAAGTTCGTCGTGCGTTTGCCAATAGTATGCGTCGAGTGATGCTTGCAATTATTTTTCGGGTGACCACGCCGCTCCTTGTCCTCTGTGTCGAAATCAGTGCTTTTGAATTACGCAAACCATCATTCACAAATTTTTTGACTTGTTAAATGTTGGCTGTAAGCTTCTATCAACAAACAAAGAAAAGACTTTCTAGTAATATTGAAAAATTTATGAGTGATTATTCGGACACAGTTTTCTTATAACTCGGTTTTTTTAAAACCCGATATGTCTGAAACCATAAGCCAAAAAACTCTAAAAATTTGGAAAAATTTGCTGTTCAAAAGGAACATTAATACAATAACAAAAAAAGCAAATCAAAAAAAGTTGTTCTTCGAACTGCCCGATTTGACTTGGATTGTTGCCCCATATATAATTATTATTGCTATCATTGACACAAACCATTTTTTTTTTTTTGTAATCTTGGACCAGTACTCAGGGGATGACCCCTACATATGCAGTGCACTGTACCGGAACTAGAAAAATAGGTTATGAGGAGGGGGAAAGAGGAAGTAGTGTTTGTGAACATTTGACTTTCCAGCATTAAAACAGACAGGAAACACGTTTGCAGGCAGCTTATTCCACAGGCGAAGCGTACGGCTGAAAAACGAATTCTCTCTGTAATGCGTAGTATGATTCCCTGGGCAATCAACCACGAATGGATGAGCTCTGGACGATAAACGCTTGATACGTAAAGATGTGCGTGTTTCGGGAACAAGATCCCTAATCTCGTCAGAACAAATCATATTGTAGCAACGATAGAACAGAGTAACGCACCCCGCACTGCGTCGATAATCCAGTGAGTCAATAGAGTTGGATACCCTGCTGTCACCGATGAGCTTCTTCGCCCTCTCTCTTCTGCACACGGTCGAGTAACCCCTAAATAGACTTTGAGGTACCGGCCCAATGTAAGAATTGTATTCCGTTTTCGGTCGAATGCAGGTGGTATAAAGAGTAAGGAGGTCGGATGGAGTGAAGTACATCTTACACCGTTTCAAAAACCCGAGGCACTTGAATGCTTCTTTAGAGACGTGAAAAATGTGATCATTCCAGCGAATATCACACTGTATTTTCATTCCAAGAACATCAAGAGCATCCGATTCCTCAAAAATTCAGCACTTGCGGTCGTATGTTTGTGTGTGTTAATAAACAGCATTGGGTCTTACGAGTGTTAAAGGCGACTCTGTTTTTACCTCCCCACTCAGAGATTAATAGAAGATCAGTGAATCATTCATATTTAGCCTTTTGGCATCGATCTCTGACAGGCTAGGCCTATAACTAAAAGAGTACGAGTGGCAAATGCTGCCGTCATCCGCGAAAAAGTGGATAGAGTTTGAAGTTTGAAGGAGAAGTTCGTTGAGGAAAATAAGAAATATGGTAGGAGAAAGAACGGACACTTGCGGTACACCTGAATTAATCTTGAACTCGTTTGATGAGACCCCATCTAAAACAACTCGTATAGTGCGGTCTCTGAGAATGATCGATATAAACCGAGAGAAGTCATCACCGACACCAAAAGCTTTAAGTTTAAGCTAGTAGTGCACTATAAGGAATAGTTTTGCTCTATGTTGTTTCAATCGATATTATTAACTTGTATACCCAACAAATGTCAAGCTTAGTATTAAACAAATTATTTTACTTTTACATTAGTGTCTTAAAAAGAAAATATTTAAAAAAAAAATTTTTTCTATTCCTTGGTTTATTGATTTCTCTAAACAAAAACCCAATCGTGCATTGCTAATGATTTCATCTGTTTTCATCAAGGTTCAGCCAAACAGGATTTTATTTGGCTTTGAATGGTTTTTACTCATATTCTCTTGCTCAGCATCAAATATACTTAACAATTTATGTTTTTATTTAGCAATTTCTGTTTTCATTTTTATTTCTATTTTTTTTTTTTATAAAGTGCGATGTGGTTTTTTCATCTAAAGCTGACATTATCTACCAGCATATGCTGTGAATTTTAATAAACCCATCATCAGTTTATAATAAATGTGGCTGCAAGGGATACGTGAAAGAGCGCCGTGGAAAGAAATATTTTAGCTCACGTTATAAAGAAGTGAAATGAATAATAAAAAAAAAAAAAAAATCAGAAACAACTTGTACCGCAAAATTATATTAAAAATTCATGGTTGTTTATTTGTATCTTACCTTTTTCTAAAAACAGCATATGAAGTTTGAAATACACGTTGTTTTTTCTTTTATTGTTTTGTTTCTTTTTTTTAATGGAGAAAAAAATCACTTCATTCATACAAAGTCTTGCAAGCTGGCTTAGTGCTGAGCCAACGAGCATACGGTTACTTAGGTTGCCATTAACGTTAAACGTGCCTGCTCAGCCAATCCTCTTCCGATTTGATTTTTCTTGCTGCCCTTGTGGTATTTAACTGCTCCAAAATCCTGTTGGCTTTTAACCATTTCCAACAGTCAATTTGTGCGGTATTGAGTTGGAAATCATGAACTTCAACTTGCTGGCGTTTACGAATGCACTAAAATTTTTATATTTCTATTTTTTCATTTTATTTTTTGCGGTTTCCGCTTATTAACATTTGAGTTTTTTCCTATTAAAGGTTTGTATAAAACGTTTAACTGTGTTTATGCGTTTTTCGTGTGATTTGCAAAGAAAGCAAAAACTCAAATGTTTGTGGCAGCTTAAAATACTTTTTAAGGAAAATTTGCTTTATCGCTCGTGAAATTAAACCAAACCTAAAAAAAGCCAACAAAAACAAAACGAAAGGATACAAAAGACTACCCTAAATTGTTTATATGCCCATTCTTGTTTAAGAATTTTTCTTCAAATTGAAATAAAACGTCGGCAAGTAAATTTATCGCTAACAAATATTTTCTTAGAACTTATAAATAAAACTAATTCAATTAAATCAGAACAGATAAAAAAATATAGCAAAATTTCTAAATAGTAAAAGTTTATCCACTAGCTAGAGATTAATTACACAATTTAAATCAGCTCCTGCCTCGACGATTTTATCTGATGATGGACCCACCGCACGTAGTGAATTATTCACGAATCACCAGCGACCCTGGCTACAATTTTTTGCCATAACTTTGTAGCCATATGAACAAACCCACTGTGCAAAAGCTGGCACCTCCTAATCCCTCCTGTATACATTTTCCCTGGCAAAAAATGGAAGACAAAGCATAATCTATTGGTAGAGTATAAGCCCATTTAAGAGCATCAGCCCTTAACCAACTCAACCGGTCACAATCACTACTGGTTTCTTACATTACGAAGGCGGTTCGGAAACTTCTTAGCCTAGCACAAAAATCGCGGTATAAACAGAAAAAAGTTAAGTGTTTGTTGGAAACTTCCATCTCTGCTATGAACACATGTTAAATTTTGTTTCGATGTGGTAACTCCTTCATATAGAAACAGGTGTTCACAAAAGACGCATCCGCGATTTTTTTTTTACAATGGAAAAATTAGAAATTCGTAGTGTCATTGAATATTTACACAAAAACGGTTTATCGGGACAAGAAATTCATAATGATATGGTGAATGTGTTAGGTGAAAGTGCTCCTTCATGTGCAACAGTAAAAAATTGGGTTGCTGAATTTAAACGTGGTTGTACAAGCACTGAAGATGAACCATGTATAGGACGTCCAAAAACAGCAACACCAACAGATATTGTAGCCAAAGTGCATAATATGGTATTAAATGATCGACGAATAAAAGTGCGTGAAATAGCTAATATCATGGGCATCGAGTCCATTTAATTTTGCATGAAGAACTATAGATGAAAAAGCTTTCTGCAAGATGGTTGCCGCATTTGTTAACAGTCGACCAAAAACGCATAAAAATGAACATTTCTCAAGCTAGTTTGGATTGTTTTAAGCGTAATAAAATGGATTTTAAGCATCGTTTCATAACTGTTGATGAGACATGGATCCACCACTATACTCCAGAGACAAAAGAACAATCCAAACAATGGACTGAAGCTGGAGAAAGTGCCCCAAAGAAGGCAAAAACAATTCAATCGTCTGGTAAGGTCATGGCAACGGTTTTTTAGGACTTCAAAGTTATTTTATTGATTGACTATCTGCAAAAGGGTAAAACAATAAATTGAAAGTACTATTGCAACCTTTTGGATCCATTAAATGTACAAATTCGAGAACAACGTCCTGGCTTACAACACAAAAAAATAATTTTTCTTCAAGACAATGCACCAGCGCACAGGAGTGTTTTACCAATAGCTAAAATCAACGAATTAAAGTACGAGTTGCTTGACCACCCACCTTATTCTCCTGATTTAGCTCCCAGTGACTTTTACTTGTTCCCAAATCTAAAAAAAATCCTTGAAAAACTAACTATTCTCTTTCATTGACAGGCTAAGAAGTTTCCGAACCGCCCTCGTACCGGTATCTGTTGCAAGACAAGAGCACTTGGGGGGTTATAAGCCACCAAAAACCGACGTGCACCATATTTATCATGGAAGACAAATTCCGCTCCCTAGGGTGAAACCATAGCCAGAAGGTTTCAGCCAAGATGCAGATCTCAACTATGATTAGCGCCGTGATGGTCTGCAAGTAGAACTTTTTGGGGGCTTTGCCGGTATTCGTTCCGTCAATTAACACTTGGTGATGGTTTCGGAAGTCCAACACAACATAACTCATACCTACGGCTTCTTAGAGTCTGCATTGATGGTGACTGATGCTTTCGGCACTACGCCATCGAAATCACTTTTCACTATGCTGAACTGTTAATTCGACTATCAGGCTATAGTAAAGCGGGGCGTAGTAAGAGGCGACGTATGGTCATGCCTCAATAATAGGAACCTTCCGGAGAATAGTGATTACTGCACACAGGCTCTGCTGCCCGACAAGAGATTTGATGTAATTTTGTCAGGCAGGGTCTGGGAGATGATTGGCACAGATCGTCAAGTGGACAAGCTTGAGATCTTTACACATGGATCCAAGTATGACTCGGAAGTTGGTGGGGGCATCTTCATACGCCTGTATGACAGGAGGATTAGTTTCAGGCTAAAAATGAGAATAGCGTAGTGCAGGTGGAAATTGCGACCATAAAGAGGGCAGTTAGCTGGTTAAGGTCTACAGAATATACGTGGAGGATAATCGAATTTGTACTTGCAGTAAAGCTGTGCTATATGCACTAGCTAGGGTCTATACGACATCTAGATTTGCTCATGAAAGCCGGATTTTTTTAAACGAGACAGAGAGTGAAAAAGATTTACATCTTTACGACCCTATCTAATGATGGACCGATTCTTGAAGTCAGCAGACCAACGTTTTATTGTTGTTTCTGATGGAGCAGAGTCTCCATAACGCTTTTCAAGCCATTGTTTTGCTTGAACGGTATTTTGCCCCCATCAACAATTAGTGTAAAATTCAAACACGAAACTGTTTTTGATCCATTGTTCGGAAAATAACAAAAGAAGCGCAATAACTCACAAAGTAATGAATAGAATATCATGAAATTTTAACAGCTGTCTTTTGAAGGTTAGTATTAACTGACTGCAATAAAACTATCGTAATCTATGTGTTAGGCCCGGGGCTTTTCAGCTCATGTAGTACATTGAAAAGAAAGTATTAATGAGCATATAAAGAAAATGGCCGACAGTGAAAAAACACGCGTACACAAGATGGAAGACAATACTACTCCCATCATATACCTGGTTATACTTTGCCAAAAAAACTGTGCAATTACCTCACTTTACATTTATGAAATAAATTTTATGGTTATGTCCCTAATATCACAGAAAAATTAAATTTTCTAAAAATACATATGCACACATATCGCTCTTATATTTCAACATAGTCATAACGCAAAAAAGCTTGTTTGGAGAAAAACACATTTCAAATTTTTAGTTTTCATAGTTTTCAAGTCTTAGAAAAAATTTTTAGAAAATATCTCCTAAAGGAAACAG
The DNA here is from genome assembly GCA_914767995.1 of Thecocarcelia acutangulata. Classification (NCBI taxonomy): domain Eukaryota; kingdom Metazoa; phylum Arthropoda; class Insecta; order Diptera; family Tachinidae; genus Thecocarcelia; species Thecocarcelia acutangulata. The sequence continues at coordinate 19,016,627 of OU612097.1, forward strand.
TTTAAAGGTAATTTATATAAAATTTTGGCACAATATAAAAGGTAGTATTGTTAACAATTCTGCATTGTTAACTCGAAAAGCTCATTTTTTGAGATATGACTATGTTGCAATAAAGGAGCGATATATATTAATCGTATAGATTAATGGGAATCAATTGATCGAAAATTAGATTTTGTGGTTTTGTGTTAAAGACACCGCAGCTAGCATTTTTAATCGTAGAAGACTCTACTGGAAATCTCATGAAGAGCGTTGTTGTTATCGACGAGTTCAGTTTTTAATCACAGACGAACCCTCCTCGCACGGGAGTAACAAAGGCTGATTCTTCTATGATACTCTCATACAACTATATATAACATAAGGCAAAAGCCTTATGTTAATCGTAGAGGAAATCGTCTGAGACTCGTGTAGTTATTATCTTACAACTCCTCAAGGAATCAGCAAAAGATCATTCGATATTTTCATACTTAATACATCTAATTCACTTTAATTCACCACAATAATCAGTTGTTATATCCAAAAGCTTATTGACCAATAAATAATAGACTATTGCACGCTGTTTGCTTCAGTTTATCTTTAATATAAAAATCAATGAAACATATAAGTAAATGAACACAATGCAATTTTTAATCGTCTAACAAACATTCCAAGATTGTCTGACGAGCGTGCCAGAAAATGTTTAAAAAGGAAATAAAAAAGTAGATGTCTTTGTTATTGTTACTCGTCATATAATCAACAGAAAATTCCTTTCTGGATTTTATATTGAATACAATTGTCTAACAAACAACGTATATTAGATGGTACCTTTTGAAATTTTAGCTAAATCAATGTACTCTTATGTATATAAGTATGTACATGCATATGTATGTATGTGTTATACTTAAGTAGTTATCATAAAAAGTAGTAATTTTACTCTCACGTGTCTAGACTATAACCTTGATAGACAAACTGTCAAATAAACAATCAAACACATTTATGTGCACACATAAACACACTTGCACCTGGCGCTTGACATTGAAGCAAATGCAACATTCCCGGCGAAATAGCAAAGATACCAAGGAATTGTACATAAAAAAAACTGAACGTCAAGTTTAATGCAAAATTAATGGTTTTTTCAACAACTGCAGTTAACATTTATTTATGATGGAGGAGACATTTTAATGTTGATGTTGGTTGACAGTGTGAAATTATACTATAGAAAATAAAAAATGTATAGCGAAAAGTGTTTATAATAAAAGAAAGAGCAGCGAAAATTCAAATACATATAGAAGCAAGTCTCCATTTACAGAATTAAACTCATTAAAAATACCAGCAATAAACCAAACAAGGTGGGACCCACAGCAGCGCATATCTGAAAGAGAAGTGCAAGCAACTAGAAAAACGAATTTAATTGTTTCGCTTACCATGACTTTGGCTCTCACATTTCCCCAGCCCAGAGCAAAACTATTTGCGCAACTGCTAACGGGCAATAAAAAGGTCAAGCAACAGGCCCATGTTATGGGATACAAGAATGCAGCAGCATTATTTTCGGCGGCCGCCTTTAAGCCCATATCCAACATTATATCGGCCACAATTGGATTTGAGCTCATTATAGTCAAAATTGAGGTAAGTCCAATAAAACCAATTTTACAGACGATTTGGTTCTGCACATCCAGCAACACGTCGGCCACAAACATATGCAAATTCATGGTTTTCATAACCGCACCAAATACCGAACTACTGCCATAAACGAAAAATGTTTTCCAGGGAGTAATTTTGTGTATGGGAGGCCATTGTAAAACACTTGGAACAGTTTTGTATTCTTTAGGAGCTGAAATTATTGATTTACATATGTATATGAGTATATACATACATAGCGCTTCTTTATTACTATGTTAGTCATAACTCCAAAAAACTTGTTGCGAGAAAAACACATTTCAAAATTTTAGCAAGTCTTAGAAAGTTTTTAGAAAATATTTCCTGAAGGCAAGAGTAAAAATTTTTGGCACAATATAAAAGGTGATATTGTTAACAATTCTGCATTTTTAACTCGAAAAGCTAATTTTTTGAGATATGACTATATTGCAATAAAGGGGCGATATGTAGATGTTAAAAGCTTTTAATTAAATTCTTTCTTTATATTTACCTAAACCTTTAAAATACCGACAAAAATCAAAATGGCTGGGGAGGACGAAATATTGGAAGCACAGCACCATGGCATTAACGGAGAATTTCAAAACTCTTAAATAAGAAAATAATACTCGTATTATATACAATGCAAGAAAAGCTAAAAAAAAGACAACATCGTGAATTATCTTCCCTTCTCAAATTTTCGACAACAAAATCTTGATAGGTTCTTAGCCTTTAAACTAAATCTTTAATCGTTTTGGTGTTTATGCAAAACCGTTCGATTTCAAAGCAAAATTTCTCAGAAAAAGGATCACCTAGTTTTATACACCGACATGCTGCCAGAACAGATCAAAGTTGGAAACTTTATCCGATTCTAAATTTAAATTTAAATGAAATTTTGCTCCTCTATTTGAATCCATCTGCAGTATCTAGTAATTTTGGAAAAAAAACTTGAAATTGTGTTGGAGTGTTATTTTTATCACTTTGTCATTTCATTTCTTTTTTCTTTTTGTTTTGGACCAGTTCCCCTGGGGAGACACTGTGCCTTAGTGTATAACAAACCAGGACACCCTGCTTTTTCAGGCATATAAGGGAAAGAGTCTCTCATCTGTTAAGGCAAATAAAATTCTAGGAAATCCTTAATTCGTAGAACAGGGATAAGCAAAGTCCCCGAGAGTTCTGCCATCTTGGTGCTGATCATGTTCGAGGTACCATTTGGCTGCATTGTTTTAGGTGTGGTTTATACCTAACTTCACAGGAAAGGGAACTACTTGCCCTGATAACTGTAGTGCAATGCCGGTTTGTGGGGCTAAAAACCCCCGAAGTGCTGTTTTCTTGCAAGAGTTACGAGTAAGGTAAGGAACCAAAAGTAAAGGATAGATGGGTCGTTAAGGGCTGATGCTCTTAATGGGTTTCGACCTTCCAACTCATTAAGTCTAGTCTTCCATTACAAATGGCATTCAGGTCTTGGAAGGCCCGAACTCTTCAACAAGGAGTTTATCGGTATGGCTACAAACTTATAGCAATGAATTGTGACCTGTGTGGGTCTTGCAGGCTACACGGGACGTTGGTGAAATGTGAGTAATTTACCCCATGCAGTCAGATAAAGCCGTTAAAGTAGGTGCGGATGTAAATCAATATTCACAATCTGTCTTGGACCAGACCCCAGGTTTTGCCTTGGTATATACCAAACCAAGGCACTCTACTTTTTAGGGCGTAGAGAGGTAGGAATTTCTCGTTTGTTGTAGCAAACAAAACTCTAGGAAGCCGTGTGACCAAGGGTTAATTAGCAGGTCGGATATCAGTAAAGCAGCCGCGAGGTTCTACTTGCAGACCATTTTGGTGCTGATAATGGCTGAGTTGCCTAATCTTAAACCTAAAATCGCAGGAAGGGGAATAACTCGTAGTTTCCCTGATAACTGTGGTGCATTGCCGTTTACCAGGGGCTAACAGCCTCTGAGGTGCTGCTATCTAGCAACAGATACCTGTAGCGTAAGCAACCAGCAGTGATGGTTAGACTAGTGAGTTGTTTAAGGGCTGACGCTCCAAATGGATTTCGGTCCGACAACTCATTGCCCTTTGTCTTCCATTGATACGAGCTCTTCAGCAAGGGTTTTATCCATATGGCTAGGAACTAATAGCATTAGTTTCTAACTGCGTGAAACTTGAAAGCCACATGGGAGCGCTGGAGAAACGTGAATAATTCATCGCAAGAGGGTGGTCCATCATCAGATAAGGCCGACAAGGCAGGTGCGGATGTAAATCAATTTCCTCACTCTGTCTTGGACCAGTACTCAGAGGATGATTCCTATATATGCAGTGGATTGTACTGGAACTAGTAAAAAAGGTTATGAAAAAGAGTAAAGAGGGGACAGTGCTTGAACACTTGACCTTTCCAACGTTGTATTTGACAATAAACATTTATACAGTCAACTTGTTCACAAATGAACCGTACGACTGAAAAATGTATTCTCTTGGTAATGCGTTGTGCAATGGGGAATGCACCACAAATTGAGAGCACTAGACGATGTACATGTATTACGTAATGATATGTGAGTTTCGGAAACAAGGGCTCATCAAAACACAATCCATTATATTATCAATAAAATAGAGTAACGGATCCTACACTGTGTGAGATGCTCCAATGAGCCAATAGAGTTGGATTACCCTACTGTAGCGGATATCATTCGTCGCTCTCTCTTACATATGGTCGTGTAACTGCAAAATAGGACTTTGAAGCACTTTCCCAAACATGGGGATTGTATTCTATTTTTGTTCGAATGTAGGTGGTGTAAATAGTAAAGAGATCGCATGGAGTAAAGAATGTCTTACATCGTTTAAATAATCCGATACTCTTGAATGCTTCTTTAGAGACATGGAAAATGTGGTCAGTACAATGAACGTCGAGAGCATCCGGATGTTGAGATATATACCAGTCACGAGTTAATAAATAACACTGGGTCTTACCGGCATCGAAGTCACCCCGGTTTTTATGATCTATTCGAAACCTAAAACAATATCATTTCATATTTTGCCTCTTGCCACCGATCTCGTATAGGCTAATCCTATAACTGGATGAGTGCGAAGGGCAAAAGCTGATGCCAACTACAAAAGAGTGGACAGGGTTAGAAGTTTGGCAAAGATCGTTATTGAGAAAAGTAATAAATAGACTTGTGTCCTATTTAGTTTTACATTGAAAACAAAGTAAAAATTTGTTCGGGCTTGAGGGCTTGCACTAGTGTCAAGAATTTTTAATTTTCCATCAAGCATCGTGGATGCTAGTTCTAGTTTACACATATCAGGTTTTCTGCTTCAATTTCCTGTTGAACTTGTATTTATGTTCACACACAAAAGCTTTTATCGTCCCGTTAAAGTTTTTTTTTTTTTTTTTTTTGCCTTAAAGTTTTCATATTTTTTGACATTTCATTTTAATCTTGACGGTATCGTCAAGTCTGCACCTTTTTCCATTTTCCTCTTCCCGTTCTCTCGATGACTGATTTGGTAGAATACTCGAAAGCAGAACTCGAGGTCGCAGGTTTAATTCCTGCCTCAGACCCTGGGTGGTACAGCAGACAAGCAGAAAAGCTTCGCATTTTTTGTGTTTTATAAGCTGGCACTTACACATACTAATGAGTTTTCACACATACTGGTGAAAGTTTTTGCTACCGATAAATTTTGCATAAAGAAATACGATTTGAAAAGAATGTAAATTTGTAAAGGAAATTTTAAAACTATTGGCGAATAAAATAATCATTGAAAACCCATACTCACTTATCATTTATTGTAGGACTCAGAATAGAACACACAACAACACTTACGACGGAAAGTATGAATAGAAATATCACCCAAAACATGTGTGTATTAAATGCTGGTAAATCGGCTTTTATGGCATCCAAATTTCTTCTTCCAACATCTGTGTCGAACTGTTTCTGCCCCATAAATATCAAGCGCAAATAAAACATAGTGAATAATAAAAGCAGTAAAGAGACGGCCAATGAATAAGCAAAATATTTCACTTCAAATAAGTGCTGCAAGTTTTTAAGTGTCGTTTCGCTGGAAGAAAATAAACTTTATTTATATCGCAGTTCCATGTTTCATATCTGCAAACTTACTCCCTTACAAACTGCCTCAGAGCCATACCACTGTCCGAGACCAAAGGTGATGTTATGCTGCCAATGTTAATGGCATAAGCCACTCCAATGTACAATGCATTCGCCACCATGGATGGATGTGGGGTTTCATCGTCTTTTACATCAGCCTCTTCATTAATGGCCTTGCATATTTCGACTTCATCCAAATATTTTAGAATGGCAGCAATCGTTGGCATCATAAAAGCACAAACATAAGCAGCTGGCAGAAAAAATGTTAAAACATATGCAAGACTCATCAGAATTAAAAGGATTCTAGAAGAAATTATATGCAAATAGTTTCCCAAGTCTTATATTTTGTTATTTAACAAGCCTACTTTTGAGGATCACAACTAAGGTAACGCAGAAAGAGAAAAGCTTGGCGTTGCGACAGGCTGGAGTGTTGAAAAGCCACGGCAATAAAGTTGCAACACAAAAACAACATATTCGAATCACGGGCAAAGTTCATGCAAACTGTATTAGAGTCCTTAAAAATATGTGATAAGTTGATAAGTATAATTTTCCCTAACAAATAATGGGAACGCCTGGCTTCAATTGGCCACTTACCATTATACCCAGAACTGGCAAAAATACTATGGGCAAACAGGCTGTGGCTGCTACAGGGGGCTCTTCCACAAAATACCATACAAATGCCCATAAGATGATAAACACAGAGCGGTATTCCTACAAAAAATAGACAAAAAAAAACTTAACATTTTATGAAAATTGCCCAACACTCAAAAGTACCAATTCTGGTTTTAAGAACAGCAACGGCAAAAGCAATAAGGGAGAAATGAAAAAGAACCATCCATTCCAGTGAATCTGACAGCAGCTCCAAAAACGGTTAGCGAAACTATTTTTGACGAGATAAGAGATTTGTTGCATTTCAATTTCAATTAACGCTTTAAAAATCAATTTACCTCATTCTGAAATTTGATAAAAGGTATATAAGTATATTTTTTAAATTATATTTAAATTGAAACGAGATAATTGGAAAAAAAAATTATTGATAATTATTTCAAATATTTGAAAAAGGAAATTAAAAGGGAAATAAAATTTCCAGACACTGAAAAAAAAATATTTTAATATTTTATGAATTCGCCTTGATTTTAACCGTTTCTGAAATTTTGTAAGAAGCCATGATACAAAAAGCAAGGTAGCCGCTTCGCTACAACAATACAACAATAAAAAAAACAAGTGATATTTTGTTTGTGTAAAAGGCGAATTCACACTTAAGCTGTCAAAAGTATTTGATAAAGAACATGTAAAAAATTTAAATGGCGCTGAAAAAGGTAAACAAAACTTGACAACGAAAGTGCCGCCATATTAACCGCATTCGCCTGAATTCGCCGATGCATCCACCTAATAATTATTTCGCCTTGGTAAGAAGCAAGGCAGGCAAGGCGAATTCATAACAGGTGAAATTTTCACCTTTTCAAGCTCTATGATCTGAGACTTTAAGTTTCACGAAATAATTAAAGATTTTACGAAATTTTATTGAACAAATTTTTTAATAGAAATTTGAAAAAAAAAAAAATTTAATTTTTTTTCAATTTTGTATTGTATCTTGATCGCCAGATATCATGCAAAATCCTCCTCTATCTGGCCGGTCATTGACACCTTTCCAAGCTCTATAATCTGAGACTAATTTTAACGATATAATTAAAACTTTCACGAAATATTTAAAAGTTTTTCTTTTCTTGTAATTTATTTTTTATTATATTTTTTGTTTAATTCCTTTTTGTGTTTATATTATTCCCTTGATATTTGAAAAAGATTTATTTTTTGTAGTGTTGTATTTACTGCTTTTGCATTTACCTGGTATGAGTTCGTTTTGATTGTAGCTTTTAACATGTGGTGGCAGAATTACAATAAATACAACACCAAAAAACATCAACATGTATTTTGTTGGTAAAATTTTCGAAAAGTTGTCAGAATTTTGTTTTTCTTTTGTATGAAAAAGCAACGAAGAAAACGAAAAACAGATGTGTTTATACCACTACCCTATTAAAGCTGTCTTGGTAAGAAGCTCTCACATCGAAAAGTATACTCATAAACAAAAAATTACGTCTCTTCTCGATTGGTGAAAAAACTTCGTTTCTGTATTTTAAAGTGAAAACAGTCAACACTAATTCTATTTTTTTGGAATATTTTCATTTAGCAGCTGTGAAAAAATAATAAATAAACAAAATATACGAAAATTAAACCGCCAAAAAAAATTATCAGGCATGTTCTAAGAAACGTAAATCGCTTAAATTAAGTTCTTTCGATTTGAAAACGCCAAAAAGGTGTTCTGACAAACGTATAACACAGGAAGTAGGGTTTCGCGATTTAAAATCGCCAAATAGTTGTTCGCTTAAAATTAGCAACTTCATCTCGACAAAAGTTTATTTTTTCAAAAATTCTTCCACATCGAAAAAATTTTGGTAAATGGATATGGAAGAATATTTAAAAAAAAATAAACTTTTACTACACGTTGGCTTATCTCCGTAAAAACGCGTCTAATCGCAAAAATTAGCAAATTTTGACAAAACTCAACAAAAGTATCAATATTCCTCTTTCGATTTATACCGAAATTATTTAGTTTTGGAAGAATTAAAAAAAAAGTATTCTATCTAAAAAAAAAAAATTATTGAGAATTTAAAAATGTTTTAAACATACCCGTCAAAATAACGAGTGATTTTTTTGCTATTATCTTTTTGGCAACACTAGTTTCGACAGCTCACGCACGTTTTGTATCTTGTGTCACTGTCAAACATCTTCAGTTTGGTCTATAATTTAATCATGATCGTCTTACAAACGAACAACGCTTGCAAATTATTGAATTTTATTACCAAAATGCGTGCTCTGTTAAGAAAGTTCATCGCGCGCTTCTTCCATTTTATGGTCAGTTTAATCGACCTACTGAGGCTTCTATTCGGGCTATTGTAAAAAAATTTCGCACCAAATTTACATTGTTGGACATTAAACCACCAACACGCTTGCGTAGAGTGCGAACTGAGGAAAATATCGCAGCCGTATCGGCCAGTGTTGGTGATGACCGTGAATTATCGATTCGGCGCCGTTCGCAGCAATTGGGCCTCTGTTACTCCACTACGTGGAAAATTTTGCAGAAGGATTTGGGTGTGAAGCCTTATAAGATACAGCTGGTGCAAGAATTGAAGCCAAACGACCTACCACAACGCCAAATTTTTGGTGAATGGGCTCTTGAAAAGTTAGATGAAGATCCACTTTTTTATCGAAGAATTGTGTTCAGCGACGAGTCTCATTTCTGGTTGAATGGATACGTGAACAAGCAAAACTGCCGTATTTGGAGTGAAGAGCAGCCAGAAGCATTGTAAGAGCTACCAATGTATCCATTATTATTATGAATTATGGGCTGGCGGCATCATTGGGCCGTATTTCTTCAAAGATGATGCGAATCACAACGTTACTGTGAATGGTGAGCGCTACCATGCGATGATAACAAACTTTTTTTTGCCTAAAATGGAAGAGCTTGACTTGCATGACATGTGGTTTCAACAAGACGGTGCCACATGCCACACAGCACGCGAAACAATGGACCAATTGAGAGGCGAGTTCGGTGAACAGTTTATTTCACGGTTGGGACCAGTCAATTGGCCGCCCAGATCGTGCGATTTAACGCCTCTAGACTATTTTTTGTGGGGCTATGTTAAGGCTAATGTCTTATGCCACAAATCGTGGCAACCAAAGGTTTTTCATTTGGTCGAAAAGTCTAAAGAAAAGTTTCGTTTTTAAATTCCCAATAAGTTATTTAGATTATTGACATATGAAGTTGAATGTTTGACAACTGAAATGTTGACATATGGATAGAAAGGAAACAAAAAGCAAGCTATTTGTAATTTTTTATTTCTATTAAAGTTTTTTATTTATTTGTCTTAACATTAATTACCATTTTTTTTTTTTTTTTGTTTTTTTTTTTTTTTTTGTTTTTTGGAAAGTGCATATTTTTTGTGGAGAAAAGATTATGGTAAAAAAGTGCCATGGCGACGATCAAAAAAACACATCAACGTTCTAAGTGTGTGCGTGCAGTCGTGTTTTTTCGGGTACACCTATTAGCTGTCGGCTCTGGTTGATGAAACTAAAAACTTTTGATATTTTATTTTGACATGTAATTATTTTGACAGTCTCCAGTTGTGATTGATGATAAAAAAATGTCAGTTTTGTTATCGAAAGTAAAATAAAAAACTACACCTATATATATTATGATTATTGAACTTTATTTTGTTCATACATATATTACTAATTTTAATACATAGTTTTTTTTTCTTTTCATGTTTTTTTTTCTTAATAAAATTGCACAAGAAGCAATAATTCATCATCCGATGATGACATGTTTCAAAACGAATGCAGCGAAGTCAAAATACAAATGATGATTGACGATTTTATTTGTACGTCTCCTTTTAAACGACAAAAACACGACACTAACATACATGCACTGATTGACATGCCTTTTTGATCGTCTCCAGAGCACTTAAAAACAAAATTAATGAAAATTTTGTCTGAAAAATAATTTTTAGACATGTCAAAGATTTCGAAAATAATCACAATAAATATTTTTGTTGTTGATAATAATAAATAATTTTGTTGTTGAAAAATAGTATCTTCCGTTTAATAATTATTTTTGATGAAGTTTTGTTCGATTCCACGAAGTCCTTTACAGGTCCATATTCAAACAATTTGTTAGTTGATTCAGTGAATCTCGTTACTGAACAGGAAACAATTCTTTTCTGTGTGTCTAGAAAGTATCAGAGACGCAACCGAATTTCCAAGTACATGAAAGTGTGTATTATTTATCTCTGCGTATGCTGTTATAATCTCCGACCTTGAGCAAAAACACATTCATAGTGTGAATCGAAATTCAATTCAAGCTTGTATTAAACTATTTAGCTTTCAAAGTAAATAATAAAAAATTTAGGAGCTTAATGAGCATATTCATAAAAATTTAAAAGAATTTGAAATGTATATTAGTTCAAAGATTCCATACAAAATTTTACTAAAGTTCATTTCAAATACATTTTAATTTTTTATACATATGCCCATAAATATTTTACTTTAAATTAGCAACAAAAAACTTCAAAAACTTGCTTAAAAAAGTCTCTATAAAAGGTTTGAAATTAAAAATTTTCTACACAACTTATGCCAGTGATAAACTTCTTTTATTAGATGTACGAGTATCTTTTCTCTAAAATATTTTTCAAAAAATTTTTTAACTTCAACTAATCTAACAAAAATCCTTTTGTTTTATTACTTGTTTTATTTCCTTTTTTCACATTAGGTTCCAGTTGACACAAAAGGTTTTTTTTCTTTTTTGACATTCCAAATCTATTTCTTTAACTCTATAAAAAATATTGCATTAACTTGCATCTGCGTTACTCGAATATCTGTCTTATTTGTTCAGCAAGATTTGAGAAATGTTACTCTTAAAGCCCTCAACATCCATCAAGGTTAAGAATTTTCTAGATTATTTGCTGCTGTTGTCTGTGTTCAAAAGTATTCGTAGCAGCAATGTTTATTGCGTGTTTTTGTCTGGTCAGGGATAGAATTCTGGACAACCGTTTATTCTCCTTTAAAACTTCTTTTTCAAGTCTACTATTTACAAACGACTAGCACTCAAGTGGGTGTCCTTTTTAGTAAGAAATGTGGATTTTATATCTATTGGCATAAAGAAAAAATGTATTACAAAGGAAAAAAGAATTATGCATTATATGCAAAAAAGAACATATGTAGCTGTTTAAACTAAAAACGAGTACAAGCTTTTTGTCTATGTCATGCACTCCTGGGACTGCCTTTTTCAGTTTGCACTTAAATTGCAATTTCATGCAAAATTATGTCTGTGCTTACGATTTTAAAATCATGAATGAATGCTAAACAAAAGAGAAATCGCAGAATTCTAGTGTGCCAAAACTTTGATTTTCCTTTCCTTTTGTAAGCGTATTTAAGTATTTTTGTAGTATCGATTATAGTTAGCATGTTTCATTATATCGCTCCTTAAAGTATGCTTTAGTTATTCACACAAATATTGAACCGGGTACGCCTAACGCTGCCATTACACAGGAAAGTACTTTCATGAAATTTCTGTAAACGTATTTTATAAATAAAAAAATTCAGTGAAATAGACAACTTTCATGAAAATTTCTTGTTCATCTACACAGGAAAGTGAAAGTTCATTTTAAAAATGTCGCCGAAGCAAAGAGTCACAAAACTTGCCTCTACTTCTCTCCATTCTTATTTTATTTGCTTACTAATTAGAGTTGCCAAACTTATTACATATACAGATTTATGTTACAATAGTTGAAAAAACTTATCATTATAAAGTTGTTTATAAGATTATCTTTATAAAAAGACATTAATTGTTTTCGTTATATGCATTAAAAGGAAGAAAAATATTATAATTCTTTTCATAACATGCAAAAGAAGTTAATTTCATAATTATTACTTTACTACAATACTGCAACTTTGTATAATTTTTTGTATGTGGCAACAGTGTTTAGCAATTTGTCATACTACTTTCAGAAAACTTCAAAAAATTTGTTACATGAAATTTTTGATGAAAGCTAAGTGGAAAGTAAACAAAATGTGAATGTGTGCAATTGTGTGAGTGTATTGCAACTTTCATGAAATTTCTTTCCTGTCTAAACGCTACGTAAATTTGTAGATTACCAGCATTGAAGCGCTCAGATAATAAAAGACAGACATAAATACAGCCCAAAAGTTATAAAATGATTGTTAAAAAGCAAAACCATCTGTGAAGAGAAGTGTTGCTATAAAAAGTTTAAGTTTCGTTGACGTTCGCTAGTGTTTTATATTAAAAATAAGTGACTTATAGTCAACTACTATTGAATTAACGGAGGTAGACAAAGCAAATGATCAGTGAAAAATAAAGCTTTTAAATGGCATCGGAATAGGTTTTTTAATCTTAAAAATTGTGACGAACGTTTGCGGAACGACATCGTGAGCCAGACAATAAGTGTTTGAAAAGAGGAAATTCTTAACAGTGCAACCTCATTCGTTTTGATGAGTTCTTTCTGTTGCCGTTCTGTGCCGTTCTTTTCTTACGCAAATATTTTAATGGAAAATATTCAGCTGTTTTTTAAACTAACATAATTAATAATTAAGAATAATTAAGAAAAACATTGAAACAAGCAATAAAATATATACATAAAAATAATCTGGTGTGAAAAAAAGAAATAAATTAATAATTTAGAACTGGTGATCAAACAGCCCACTTCTTTCTCACAATCTGCAGAGTTTATCCTAGTGGGTACTGATGAGCAGTGTAGCGACTGCGAAACAGCTTGTTATCCCCCAGCTTTAGTGTATTCAATTATTTTTTCTTGTCTTCCTCGATCAAGAGTTATTGATCGTGGCAATTATTGTTATAATTAAAAATAAAAATAATTCTTGGCTTTAGCCAGGATTGAACTTGAGCCAGACGAATGATATTATCTCATCATATAATATTAGATTTATGCATAATGTTCATCAACGATGAGCGTGAGAGGTGCAAATGCTGGGCACGACGACGAGTTGAGGTGGACGGCGCTTCAGCCACACTATCGCTAACAGCAGCAATATTTTTTGCAGAACTAGCTTTACGAGCATGCCCTGGTGTTTTTACATCTCTTACAGAACAATTTTGCTCAAACTTTCCGATTTTACACACATTTGGACGATTAAATTTTAGCAAAAAAAAAAAACACCAAGTGCACAATATGCGTATTAATTTGAACGCCTATTTTCATAACAAGCCTGAATAACATTAACGCGTTGCTCGATTGTGTCTCTTTCCATGGTTCAAATGGAGTTAGTGTGTAAGTGAGAAGTGTCAAACGAAATACAGAAAGCACTTGAAGTTTAAGTGTAGCTCACATTGGACATCGATATCTTCTAACGAACGGTTGGTTGGACCTCTTGGAGCAGTTCATACATTATAAAATCGTATGTATGCGCATTGAGTGTTTTTATTATCAAACGATTATTTTCAAGAACTAGAATAACACTGGTAGTCATTTGCCAAAAGTATAGCGTCACATTGTTATATGTTCTAATAAGTTTAATTAGTTAAGTAGAAAAAAGCAAATGAAATACTTACAAGCAAAGAAATCAAATTCTTTTACATCATATAGTTACTTTAGCCCGGCCCCGTATAAACTTGAATCTTCGCTTTTAATGTAATTTTTCGTATCCAATCATAAAATGAATTTCATATTTTGGAAAACAGAAAATGTTTCCTTAGAACTTAACGCAGTTTAGGATTTTTTTGAAAACTCTTTAGCTTGACCTGTTGGATGTTCTTTTCTGCTTTCATCTCGTTGTGTTTTTGTTATATGTTCTTAAACATTTATATACATTCAATTTCATAGAACATACATTGAAATGCAAAATATTTCCTTAAGTAACCATGGTTTTCTTTAAGAAACGTCTTAAAGAGATTTATGTTTGTAGAGTAAAATAAATTTTAAAGAAAATAAAATAAATACTCAAATAAATATTATTTTCCTACATGAATAAATTTTTCATACTGCTTTAAAATATGCAAGCTTCAAGGAGCTTATGAAGATTTAATAATAAAAAGAGAATTTATATATAAAACAAAAATACTTTGAAATGGCATTCGTGTTATATATAATGATAAAAAAAGTTCTATAAAGCGAATCGTTCTTCTATGGAAAGAAGAATTTTTTGATAGCACTAATTTTTATATTTAAAACTTAGTCGATGACAAAAAATATTGAATGAAAAATTTATCTTGAAAGTTTCTATTAAAAATATTCCATAAAAACAGTTATCGATAACAAAAAATATTGGATTAAATATCTTCTTATTTTCCAGAAGTTTTCTAAAAATACTTTCTATAAAAAAATTAATCGATAACAAACGTTTTCTAAAACGAATTGTTTTCCCCTAGAAAAACTTTTTTATAGCACAAATTTACTATCAAAAATATATAAAATATTTTGCATAACCAGCTTCAGTATCGAGAAATTTTGTATTAGAAAGATTATGTAAAAAATTTATCGATAACAAAATTTTTACAAAGGAAAATATATAGCAAAAATTTTTCTACAAAAATATTTGTCGATACTAAAAGTTTTTAAAGAAACATTATAACAAAAAATATGTAATATACAAGAATTTATCCTTTTCGAACAATTTCTTATAGATAAATCGAAAAAAAAAATTCTAAAAACCATGATACAAAAAACAAGGTAGCCGCTTCGCTACAACAATAAAAAAAACAGGTATTTTGCTGTCAAAAGTAGCTGATAAAGAACATGGAAAAAAGTATATATGTCGCCAAAAAAGGTAAACACAACTTGTCAGAGGAAGTGCCGCCATATTAACCTATTTCGCCTGAATTCGCCGATGCATCCACCTAATAATGAATTCGCCTTGCTAAAAGCTAATATATTAATAGCAAAACCTTTTTCAAATATAAATTCATCAATAATAAAAAAAAATTTCTATAAAATAAATTTATCGTCAGAAAAATGTGTTTAATAACAAAACATTTTCTTAAGAAAAATATATCGATAGCAAAAGGTTTTCTACAGAAAAATGTATCGATAGTAAGAAACTTTATAAGAAACAAAATGTTCCGTTTTTATTGCAGTTTTTCATTGATAATCAAACCTTTTCTAAAGAATAATATATCGGTAGATTTTTAAAATATAAATTCATCGATACTAAACAATTTTCTACACAAAATATATATATGTTGCTACAAAAATTTATCGGTAACAAAAAAAAAAATTGCTAAAAAAATTTATTCATATCAGAAACGTACAATAGAAAACTTCGTCAGTTGCAAAAAATATTCTACATAAAAATTTGTTTAGCATAATATATCGATAGAAAAGAGTTTTCTGAAAATAAATTCCACTATACTCGTAGTAAAGTTTTCTGCAGAAAAGTTTGTGGTTAGGATACAAATTTTCAGTAAAAATGATGTATCGACAGCAAAATAAATCTGTTGTAACAAAGTTCTAATTTATCACATAAGCACTATATTTTTTTATGTATATGTACATCTCATTTTTATATATTGTCGATATATTGGAAGACATTCAATCTCATTTTGAATAATTGCGATATTTTTTATATACTATACAATTATTTCCATTCAAGAGACGAATTTCAAATTTAAGTTAAGTGAATTGTAAAGTTAAGTTAAGAGAATTTTGTAAGAGAACTAACCACAGAGAGTAAGAGAAAGAGTAAATAAAAGAATATAAATATAAGGGTATATGCATGGTTGCCATATTTTTTTTTATATGAGACCAGGGGGCTAATTCTCTCATTCGTGATCGAAATTACTATTGAGTAGAAAATAATTTCGATACAGTGTTGCAAAATACTGACAAAAAGTGTTTTATAACACTGCCGAAAATTGTATGTATTTGCATACTTTGTATACATGTTGTACATTAAAAACTAAATAAACACACATACGTTCACAATAACAATTAATTTAAATCTGTCATGTATGCGTGTTTGTACATTAAAAATTAAGTAAATAGAAATAACACTTCAATAAATATGTATGTAAAAAACAACTATTTAACTATGTATAAGCATATGTATGTATATATGAATTTCTAAAAAAAAAACAAAAATAAATTCTTGAATATAATAACATGTGACTTCAAATATACATAAGTTTTTGTGTTCTTAGCAATACTCATCTTTATATACATATACCTGTATATATACGTCATATACATCATCATATGAATTGAAAAAATCCTTAAGGACCAAAAATTCTCAATTTAATTTAACTATTATTGCTGTTCAAAACAAATTTTTAATTTACATTTCTTTTGTGTTTTTCTGTTTGGCTGGTTTTCGATAGTACTTTTGCTTACGAGTGAAAAGTTGCACGGTTGCATTCGAACGGTTACTCGCTATCGAATGCCATCATTAGAAATTTCGAAACCTTTTACTCGATATCGAATGAGATAATCCCAAAAGTGTAAAAACTCGCACATTCGAGTAAAAACTCGCTCGTAAGCGAATGACAGAATTAGCCCCCAGTACTCAAGGGATGAGCCGTGCATTGTACTAGAACCAGGAAAATAGGTTGTGAAGAGGGGGGAAAGAGGGTGTAGTGTTTGTGAACATTTGACTTATCGTCATTTTAAAGATTTTGTGTGCTAAAAATATTACTTTGGCGATTTGAGGATTTAAGGGCTGTTTTTGACATTTTTACTGTCATATCTTTCAAGCTGCTACAAGCACACTACCTTTTTTATGTAGCGAATCACGGTCATATTTAGATACGTAAATAATTTGGTCATTTCTAAATTAATAGAGCAGCAAGTACATCCCGCATCATTAAAAGTATTCAGTTTCTGGGTTTATAGTGATATTTGATAAACTTATCCTGATATTTTAATAAGAAAATACTCTATAAAGCAGAAAGATTTATAAAATGAAATATTCTATTTTCTTTAGAGAATATCTTAGTTTGCATTGGAAAATAAAAAGAAAAAATGTTGTAATTTGAAAAATGGTATTCAAACTTCTGTACAAACACTTTTTTGGTTCATTTCATTAAAAAAAAGTGCACTGCGCACCGGTATACGAATTTTTCGCACAAAAAATTTTAAAAACCACCAAAAACAGTTCGAAACGCACCAAGTTGACAGCAGTAAAAGGTTTCGTAGTGGTTAGGCTGTAGTAGTGCTACAGAAGGACGCTACTTGTTGATACAGCTATAGATCCCAGGCATAGTTTAACTAACACATTAACCCACATAATAAACTTCACATAGCGTTTGATCCTTTTAAAAGAGAAGAGTTATATTCAAGCCGTCACGAGCAACGGACGTTCTGTTGGCCGGTTCATCAATTTATTTAATTTTAAATTGTACTTATTACTTAAGATTTTTTTTAACATATTGGATTTAAAAAAGCTATTATCCTACCTGGAAGGAACCACTGAGTTTTACAGATTACGTTATACTGTAGAGAAATTTTAAAATATTGAAAAGCAAAAATGCCCCGGCAAATTTTCTGTGCGTAAAGTCATCGCTAACAAGAGATTTTATCGATGGCGAATATTCCATAGAAAAAGTTATTAGTAACAAAAAATTTTTTTTTCAAAAATATAGATAGTAAAAAGTTTTTAAAGAAAAATTCATATATAATAAAATGTTTCCTTCCCAAAAAAAAAAAAAAAAAAAATAAGAAAAGGTAAAAATATTCTAAAGAAAAGTGTATTCATTGTAAAAAGATTTCTATAAAAGAAGACTTTTACTATGCATTTACTTTTACGATGTCTACATGGCCAACTGGGTATCTAAGAAGTATTTTGGTTCCTTGCATATGTACGTTTTAATTTAAACATGTTTATTCAAATCATTCCATGTATTTGAATAAAGAAAATTGTCTATGTGGCTTTCATTCAATTTAATTTCAACACTTTTATATACCCATTATATATCTAAACATACATATGTATTTTACAAGAATTTTTCGGACGCCTCTAAGCTAAATCATGCAAGTTTAAAAATCTATTTATTTTTGTAGGTATTATTGATAAATTAAATATTCGTATTATTTGATCTTGTTTATATTTTTTTCTTCTAAATTTTCCAGCTAAAGATCTTGATTGATTTTTGTATTTTATAAAAAAAGTTTAACGGTGTTTTATTTTCAATATTTCGATAATAATTTGTTACCGTCCTCAGGAAAATTAGGAAGAAAAAAAATTATTGATAAATATTTCAGCTTTATTACTTTAATATTGCATGATGCTATTTGTCAGGTTAAGTTCAAATCCACTTTCAGCCAAGAAAGTTTTATTTTTTATTTTTAACACGCTTATATTATGACGTTTTTTTCTGACAAATATGTTACACATATGCAACATATAGTGGTTCTACTAAAAAAATTGGATGCACTTTTAAATGGCATTATGTTCTTTTCAAAACATATTGCACATAATTCTTTTTTCGAACTTGCTCTTGCCTGTGTAAATACTGGGTTACAACTGAATTTGATAGTAAGTTGATTTGTAAGTAAGAAAAATGTTTGGTTTTGTCGCCTTTGAATGTGTTTTGGTATAAAACTTTGAATGTGTTGACTTTTTCGAACTTGCACTTGCATGTGTAAGTCCATATATGCCAATATGCTGCAAGAACAGCACAAGGCTGATAAATTTGAATAGCTTCTTAAGTAAAATTTGGATGTAATCTTTCAAAACGTAAGCAGAATATGTCATCGATTTACATTAGCTCGGGATCAGCTCTCCGAAGTGAATTATTCATGATTCGCCAGCGCCAGCGTATGGCATATAAGGCTCATACAGGTCGCTACTTCTGTCATATATTTATAGCCATATGAACAAACAACTGCAACGCTCGCTCCTTATCAACCCTCCTGTGTATAATTACACAGTCAGTCAATGGAAGACAAATTTTAATGAGCTGGTAGGTCGAAACCCATTAAAAGTATCAGCCCTTAACCAACTCAGCCGCCTAACCCCAACTACTGATTCCTTACATTACAGATATCTGTTGCAAGACCCCCTCCCCCCCCCTCCCCCCGCTTCCCTTCCGAAACCGATAATGCACCATAGTTATTTCGGAAGACAAATTCCCCCTGCGAATTTAGGTTTAAACTACAGCCAGAACGTTTCTGAGAAGGTTCAGACAACTCAACTATAATCAGCGTTGAGAAAGTGTACAAGCTTCCCAGGAGCTTTGCCAATCCCCGTTCTGCCAATTTACCCTAGGTAAGTACTTCGACAATCCAACACAACAAAATTCATGCGGCTTCCTAAAGTTTTATTTGTTACAGCCCTTAACCCCACAAAGTAGAGTGCAGTAGTTAGGCTTACACCAAGCAAAACCTTCTTCCTATAGGGTCAAAACCCCGCCAGATTGTGAAATAGATTTATATCAGTACCGGTTTTGGCCACCTAATCTGATGTTAGACCAACGACACGGGGTGTATTATTCACAGTTCAGAAGTGCCGCCTTTCAAGGCTCACACAGGTCGCAACTTTTTGCAATAAGTTTGTAGCCATTAGGACAAACCACTTGCTTAAGAGCTCGAGCCTTCTGATTCTTCCTGTATGCGATTTTACAGCAATTTATTATTTTTTTTTTTATCTTGGACCAGTACTCAGGGGATAGCCCCTACAGATGCAGCGCATTGTACTGGAACTAGAAAAATAGAGTATGAGAAAGAGGAAAGGGGGAGTAATGTTTATTAACTTAATACATGGAACGACCAAAACAAACATTATCACAGCATTTAAAATGTTGAAATTAAATTAGTTAAAACTGATCAGTGCCCAGTGAACATACCTTCGACACTGCTCAGATCAACAAAAATTAATTCAACACTGTAGGATAATAAAATACATAGGAGGAACATAAAACAGAATTTAATAATAACAAACAAATAGAGAAAAAACAAATGACAGTGAAAAAATAATATAAAAAAACACGTGCACACATGATGTAAAACGGTAAAATTTCGCTTATTACAAATTAATAATAAACATATGTGTAGGTATAGAAAACACGGACGACAATGAAAAAGACGTGTGAACGGAACGAAACACAAAACACTACTGATTAATGGAAGACAAGGCTTAGTGAGATGGTAGGCCGAAGTCCATTACGAAAATCAGCCATTAATCAACTCACCCGTTTAACTATCTCATCTAGTTCCTTACAGTACAGGTATCTGTTAGAAGACAATAGCACTTTGGGGGGCTATTAGCCCCTGAATAGCGGCATGCAGTATAATTATCAGGGAGAAACTAATTTTCCTTCCTGCGAGGGACCGAAGGCAAGGAGGCTCTGCAAGGTCTAGCTGATCTCCGTTCCAGTTTTAACCCTTGGTAAGAGTTTCGGAAATAAGTCATACGTCTTCCTAGAATTTTATTTGCTAAAACAAACGAGGGTCTCCTTCTCCTCAATGCCCCAGAAAGCAGAGTGCTCTGGATTGGTGTACACCAAGGCAAAACTTGCTCTCCAGGGGATCAAAACCCCGATCGTCATATAAACTTTTATTTGTTTACCTCTACCAATCTTCATATAAACTTTTTTTTTTGGTTTCCTCTACCAGCATCAATTATCGGAACTTATATTTTTATATTATTGAACTGTCTTAGCGCCATAAAAAATTTGTTATCAACATAAAATTATTGTTATCGGAACATATCATATTCTGACTTTTAGCCTACATTTTAACTAAATTCTTGAGATTTTCCTAATTAAAAGCAAACTTATATTACAAGTTCGCCTTTTAGTAACATACACAACTTTAAATAAATATTCAGAAAATCCAGAAACTCATGGAGTTTCAAACAGACTGAATCAACATTTATTTTTTTTTATTTTTATTTTTTGTTCTGACAAAATCAACTCCTGCCCATGATTTAAGTCACAGAGCTGGCTGGTGGTGCCATTGTTATAGCACACATACAATTTGCCACTAATTACTACCACGGGCACATTAATACAACACATACAAACAAAGATGTACGAAACGTTGCTGCACTGGAAGTTGTTTTCATTATTTACATGCGTTCATGTTGCCTCGACATATGCATCAAAAGATTTTCTATTTATTTTGAATTGAATATGCATTATTTGTAGTGCACACACACTCACACTTACACAAATACACTGACGCCAGCAACTGTTTATGTGCACACATGCATATTTCGCAATTGCTTGTTTAGTCATTTGTGCCGTTATTACCATTAACACTCAAGAGATTAAGAGACACTTGTGTTCTGTTGTTTCGAGCTAACAATCACTCTGCGCATGTGTGTGTGTGTGTGTGTGTGTGTGTGTGTGTGTGTATTGGCGTAAAGTTTATAAAAATAATTTACAATATCACTTGTTATTTGCTAAAATTCTTCGTTTTTTATTACTATTGCTGCATGTTTTTCCGGCTGTTGTTTGGAAATGTTTCATCGTGTCGTGAGACAGTTGATGCCTGCCTGTATAATAAAATGCATTTTTAATTTTCTTGCTGCGAATGTCTTCTGCGGCATTTGCTAAATGAAATGGGAGCGTGCCTAGTTGTCAACATGTGTGGCTTTTAATGCTGTTTTATTAAACAGCTGTCATAAGGAATGGGTAAACAAAATTTTTAGTTTCTTCATCAACTGCTTAAATCTAGAGCCCAGAGTAAAAAAGGATAAAATATGCTCCACAATACAGCAAGGCAAAATAATATAAAATATTAGGATTTAATCGTAATAAAGCTTTTTAACAGGTAAATAGCCGTTTGAGTGCAGGTGTACTTTTACTTATTAGTAATAAAACAAATGTCAAGTGTAAAAAAATTTGTTGTGTAAAATTTTCAGCAAGGAGTGATTAGAAGGGAAGAGATATTATTATTTGAATGGGATATGGCCCGACATGATCGCTTAGAATGCGACCATTGTTGAGATATTAGGCTTCCCCTTACCCCTTTACGGGTTAAGTAAATCAAGAAACCGGACATCAAGAGCATCTAACTCCACAGTATTTATACCATCCATAAGTACAGATTTTTTCCTGTTCACCATCGTTTGCGTTTGTAGCAACCTGTATCAACTGTGTCCCAGTGCCGCACAGTGGGTGATCCAGTACTTCATGGACTCCTCTTCCTCACCGAAAAATCTTCAAATGCCGATCATGTACAGATGCTTAAGGGAGGTATAATGACCTGTAAGTGCACCTGTCAGTATTCTTAGGCTTTTCCCATCCAGTCCTAGAGCATGTTTAGCCTTCTTTGCATCAAAGCTTAGCTATTTTTTGGAATGTTCAAGACTGTTTGTCTCCTTCCAATGTTTTTCCACTATGGACTCCGTCCATTACGAGTATTTTACCTTCCTCTTAAGGAGATTCCTGTTGAAGCGAAATGTTGGAGAGGGCCAATAGAAACTCCTTCTGCTCCTTTTCTTTTGTCACAACCTTTTTTTTTTTTTTTTTGTGAGATATGTTATTCTTAAAATAACAAAAAAATTTCTATATTATGACTTTACGGCTTTTAATGCTGTAATAGAGTTGTTATTGTTCAAGTTAAACTTCCAAACACACTACTACCACTGCATATGTAGAGGTCATCCCCTGAGTACTGGTACAAGATAAACAAAAAGAACGGTATTTCAAAAGTTCAACAAGAATTCAATAATTAAAAGTTAAATTTATTAATACCCGAATAGCAGCAAATGGCTGAAATCGTACTTAAACATTAAGATCATGAAAAAGCCTCGCAGTTGGTTTCAAAACTCACCAAAACTACAATTAAATCATCAATCTGGCAACGATGGCAAGTTTAGTGTTTTGTTTATAAAGGGTGGTTACATTTCAAGGGCCGATGTTGATTTTTAATAAAACACAAACTATTTAGGAAATTATTGTAATTTTATTTTATTATGATATATTGGTATTATTCAATTATGTATGGAACAAAATATCGGCCAAATGGGCGCCGCGACCACGGCGGCACACCTCCATCCGATGGTCCAAATTTTCGATGACCCTGAGGCATAATGGAGGTTCTATATCGTTAATGTGCCGAATTATCTCATCCTTTAGTTGTTGAATTGTTGCTGGCTTATCGACGTACACCCTTTCTTTCAAATAACCCCAAAGAAAAAAGTCCAACGGTGTCAAATCACATGATCTTGGCGGCCAATTGACATCGCCATTACGTGAGATAACACGGCCATTGAATTTGTTGCGCAAAAGAGCAATTGTTTCGTTAGCTGTGTGGCAAGTGGCACCGTCCTGCTGAAACCACATATCATCTACATCCATATCTTCTAATTCAGGCCATAAAAAGTTCGTTATCATCTCACGATAGCGAACACCATTCACAGTAACTGCCTGACCGGCCTCATTTTGGAAAAAATACGGCCCGATGATGCCGCCAGCACATAAACCGCACCAAACAGTCACTCTTTGTGGGTGCATTAGTTTTTCGACAGTCACTCTTAGATTCTCATTCGCCCAAATGCGGCAATTCTGTTTATTGACGAATCCACTGAGGTGAAAATGTGCCTCATCACTGAAAATGATTTTCTTCGATATGCATTTTGATTTGGGCGTTCCATTTTCATAATAAGTCTGGATAACTTTAACACGTTGTTGGATTGTGTATCTCTCCATAATTCAAATTGAGTAAGTCTGAAATAGAGAAATGTCAAATAAAATTCGGAAAAAGACTTGGCGTTTAGGTGTGGTTCACATTCAACATCGGCCCTTGAAATTTAACCACCCGATAGTTTTATTAGCATTCAGTGTTAAAACTTCTAATATAAAATACAGCGTGAAGCCACAGAGTTTAGTAATACACGTACTCGTATTTTATTTTTACTAAAACCCATGATTGTGTGAAGTCACAAATAGAATTTCACGCCTAAAGCTTTTTATATATTAACATATGTAACACAATTTATTTGTGAGCTTATTTATTGTAATAAGCTGCATAATTTTTGGGATGTGGGCAAAAAATATTTTACTTCCTTGAGGTCCTTAAAAAAATTGTGGTATAAAATAAAAATTTTTTCTCTGGATCAGTGAACCACAATAATTGGCAAATTTCAGTTTCTGTTTTATGATAGAGATAAAAAAAAATGGTAAAAGTAGGAAAAACACTTTAACACTTCAACAGCTCAGAGGTAAAACTTTTTTATATATTGCTCTTATAGAATACTATTTATATGTTTTTCTCAGTTAAGCTTTAATATTTGTTACTGTTTTTATTTGTGAATTTAATAAACCGAAAAAAAAATAATAATAACTTTGTTTTTATGAAGAGGCCAACCAAATATGAAAAGCATATTCTGGGCTTTTTATGTGTCCTTTTTTATGCACTTTATGTTGGCGATTTTTATATACTTTTGCGTTGGTCCGGCATACATTTTTATTTTAGTTTAGTTTTTGTTTGTGCCTGAAGGCTGTTTTGTAAAATTAAATTTGGCTGATGCTGTTCTGCCGTTTATTTAATAAAAATAAATAAAAATGTTTATTAATCTCTTTATTTGGTTTCAAAAGGATTTTATTTTGGGTCGGTCTAGCTTTAGTGAAATATGTTTGCTGAAATAAAATAAATGAAATATTTTGGGATTTAAAATAAAGTATTTTACTTATTGTTCATTATTGGTCAAATAGGCTTAAATGTATTCTGTTTAGCGCTCTTCGAATAATTTTTATTTTTTTTTTTTTTTTTTTGAGAAATATTGTAGATAACACTGTTCAACAAAAAAAATTTGTTTTTCTGTCCTTGAAATAAAAGTATGTGGACTTTGAAGGGCTGAGTTCTTTTCTAAGATCAGTTTTTTCCCCCACATCAGGCTTTTTTTTCTAGGCCTGGTTAATTTGACCCCAAAATTTTTTCGATTATTCCCTGCAGAAATCGAGACTATTCGTTATATGCGTGTAAGGAGTACTCCACAAGGGACCAGGACTAGTCCAAAAGTGATCCAAATATATAAGAAAAACATGCTCTATTTTACATTACAATGTTCTAGGAGAGGACCATGTAATCCAAAAAAATATTACATCAGAGTAATTCAAAAACTAGTCCAAATAACTACTCCGCGAATTATTAACACAGGGTTAATCTTGATACTATTTCATGTCACCACTCCATGGATTTTTATACATAGTTATATATATGTATATATACATATAAAGGGTGTCTCAATAAGAGTACACTTTTTCATTGTAACATAAAAACTACTGTTTTCTTGAAACAGTTGTCATATTTTTATGCGGTTGTAAAGACATGTTCCGATTATGTACGGAATAACACATCCGTCAAATGGCTTTGACAATACGCCGTTATTTTTTGCATGAAAATTTTCAGCACTTGAGCTCAGGAACTGTTTTTGGGTTATATGCACCTGAAACCTGAAACTTTACAAAACCCCAAAGAAAAAAATTGCAATTCTTAGCATTAGAATTTCTTCAGATAATTTGCTCAGAAAATTTTAGTCACATATCGTCTCCATCCATACCATTCAGTTTCCACTAAAAGAACGCCGTTGCCATATTCCTATAAAGAACACTTTTAACAGTCATTGCATTTTCAGCTTTAGCTTCGAGAAAGTGAAGCCGGGTAGATAATTGCTCATGGATTGCATGAGTATATTCTGAGCACCAGCATTCTTAACGCGTTTTAATAACACGAAAATAAGAAATTTTGTAACGCATCTTTTGGTGTTTTGCATATTGAATTCGATGAAGCCGTTCTCGTGTTACACTAGAATAGTCGATTAAATTTTGCGATCAAATCAACCAGGCCAAACAATATACCAGAAAACAATATATCAATAATATAGCAGAACAATATAGCAGAAAAACTGAAAACTGTTTTGAACTCAGCGCATCAAAATTCATATAGTCCACATACTTTTAATTAAGGAACATTTTCCTTGTTATACAGTGTAATCGATTAAATATTTTATTGAATAATAATTGAGATTAAATTATATTTTTGGTTGTTGTAAATTTTAACAACGTGTTTCAGTTCCAGTTTTTACGTTCTTAAGTTTCTTAAAAAGGATTTTTTACAATTCAAATTTGCTGTGATCAATAATTTTTGATTGAAGAAGACGAGAGAAAATAATCAAACCTTTTTAGCTGGGGGCAAACTAGCTGCTTCGTAGCCACTACACTACACATCAGCATCCATTTTCAGATTTGAGGTCGGGCCATGACACATAACGAACGGCCGCTTTAACCACTCAGCCACCAAGCCACTGAATTATTCTGTTTCTGTATTCAGCTCTTTTGAATCACATATGAATTTTTTTGTTAATTGTCCGCATTGTTTGTACAGCGTTTGCTGTCTGTGAATAAGCGGTGTTTAATTGTTTAGTTATTAACATACGTGCTTTTGTATTTTAATAATTCTCGTCAGAAAGTTTTGCAATGTAGTTGTAAATATAATTTTATTAATTTTTTGCTGAACTTTATAATTTTTAAATTATTTATTTGGTTTTTGTACATTTATTTTTCCTTTCTTAAGTTTCATAAGAAGGATTGTTTTCACTACGAATTTGCTGTGATCCATATTTTTTGATTGAAGAAGACCAGAAAAAATAATCAAACTTTTTTAGCTTGGGGACAAATAGCTGTTTCGTAGCCACTACTCTACTCATCAGTACCCGGGTCATGACGCATCATGAACGGCCGCATTGATAATTGAAATTGTTCAAATATATTTGCAAATCAAAATTTCTGGCGAGTACACAACTTTTTAACTTACACTAAAATATTAACTAACATAATTATTTTTAGAGCCTTAAAGTAGGCTTCACTTTTTCTTTGTTAATCTTATTTCACACGATTTTATTATATACATATCGAAATTTTTGTTATAAAAACAATATTATAACCTTATCTAACCCATTCATAACATCCCTTTTAACAATACAAGTACACTTCATGTCATAATTCATTTTACTGTTATGACATAATATGTCATTAACATTTTACACCACAAATTTTTGACATTATACTAACAAGCAACTAATTAACGGAATGCCAAAAACGAAGGAAACGGAAGCGAAAATTACGTGTGTGTGGTGGTTAAAAACTAAAACCAAACAAACTTAAACGTTGAAAGGAAGTAGTGGCAGGAAAAGTTACACACAAAATTATATGGCAGCGTTGTTATAATGATTACATGTCGTCTGCAATCGCCAAAGACGATTTCCTTAATAAAGTAATTAAATTTTATAGAAAGTTTAAGACGGTACCTGAATTAATTAACAAAGCCCATCACAAGTGCAGGTGTGGGCATACATTTTTTGTAGTGAGATATATTATAAGCAAGGCAGGTTTCAGAACGTAATTACCAATCCGCTAAAAATTTATTAAGAGATAGAGAAAAAATTAATGTATTAGAAATAGTCGTATAAATTGTTCTATAATAAATCGTTATTTTTGACGTAGAAACTCATCGTTAATGGGAACTGCTATTGGAAAAATTGCTCATAAAAATATTTTAATAAAATAATTCATTAAAACATCCAATCAAAATATTCTCTTTTCAATAGAATATAAATTTATTTTTATTTTTTTATTAGTAAAATGCTGTTTAAAAAAATTTGTCAACAAAAGTTATTCGGCTCTGAAAATTTATAGACAACAAAAATTTTCCATATAATAATTATTGGCAGAAAAAATGTTTTTTTTGAAAACTTATGCATTAAATTATTTGTAGAAATTTTATCCGTTTCCAAAATTTACAAAAAAAAACATATTTTTAAAATAAAATTTTTCTTTAGAAAATTAATTGATAACAAAAAAATTCCTGTAAAAACTTTTACATAAATAAACTATTGGTCTAAACAATTTGGTGATAAGAAATATTTCTCATAGAAAGTTTCTCATTAAAAAAAAAACTATCTGTAGAATAAACAAAACTTGTGTCCCTTTACAAACAATGCATCTTTTATAAAATATTTAACGATAACAAAACTTTCTATAGAAAAATTATCGATAAAAAACTGTGGTAAAATATCGATATTAAAAACTTTCTAAAAAAAAAATTATTTAATAAAAGTCGGTAGTAAAAATTTTCCAAAAAAAATTTGCTTAAAAGAATTATTTTCCTCAGAAAATTTAACGACTCAAAAATGTTTCTTAAAAGTTCATCGCTAACAGCTATTTTCTAGTAAAGATTTTTAATAATATAGTTTCTTCAGAAAAGTTATCGGTAATAAAAAAAAATTTATATGTGGAGTATGGACTTTTTCCACAAAAATTTATCGAGACCAAAAATTTTGTTTAGAAAATTTACTTTTTCTAGAAAATGTATCGACAAGAAAAACTTTCTGTAAAAAAAATACGATGGCAAAATCGTTAAACGAGATTTTTTTTCAAAAACTCAGCAGCAAAAGCTTTGTTAAAAAGTTTGTCTTAGACAAATCTCTTCTTCAGAAAATTTATCAACAACAAAATCCTTTCTAGAAAGTTTATTGGTAACAACCATTCGCTATAAAAAGTTTTTCAATAATAACCAGTTTTAGCAGAAAGTTTTCGATCAACAAAATTTTCTATGAAAAATATATCAAAAACATATATTTTCCTTGCATACTTTATTTGAAACAAATATTTTGTTTAAAAAACTAGTCAACAGTGCTTAAAGAAAATTTATCTTAAAAAATTCGGTAGCAAAAGTTTTGTTAAATAATTTGCAATTTTCTCTAGAAAAGTTGTCGATTGCAAAGTCCTTTCTAGAAAGTTGATTGGCAACAAATATTTATCATGAAAATTCTTTTCAATAATTAAAAAGTTTTGCAGAAAACTTATCGATAATAAGAATTTTCCATGAATTATATATCGGTAACAAAAATTTTCTTTGAAAAGTTTATTTGAACGAAATATTTTCTTTAGAGAATAAGTCGATAGCCAAAAATTTCCGCTGAAGAAATATCGATGATGAAAATGGTAAAGAAAATCTTATTAAACAAAATTCGGAACCAAAGTTTTGTTACAAAACTTTTCTTAAACAAATCTTCTCTTTAAAAAGTTTATCGGTAACAAATATTTGCCATTAAAAGTTTTTCAATAACAAATAGTTTTTGCCGAAAACTTATCGATAGTGAACATTTTTCATGAATAAATAATACATCGGTAAGAAAAATTTTCTTTGAAATAGTTAT
Organism: Thecocarcelia acutangulata; assembly: GCA_914767995.1. NCBI lineage: Eukaryota > Metazoa > Arthropoda > Insecta > Diptera > Tachinidae > Thecocarcelia > Thecocarcelia acutangulata. The sequence goes on from OU612097.1 coordinate 19,046,020, forward strand.
TTGAAAAAAAATATTTTCTTCAGAAATTAATTAAACAAAATTCAGTAGCAAAAGTTTTGTTACAAAACTTTTCTTAAACATGTCTCTTCTCTAAGAAAGTATCGATTGCGAAATCCTTTCTAGAAAGTTTATCGGTAGCAACTATTTTCATTTACTAGCTTTTCAATATTAAAGAGTGTTTGCAGAAAAGTTATCGATAATAAAGGATAACAAAAACTTTCTTATCAAAAATTTATTTAAAACAAATATTTTCTTTAAAACACAGTCGATAATACATTTTTCTGTGAAAAAAATATTGACGGATAAAATCGTCTAAAGACGAGAGCAAGAAAAGTTTTCTGAAAACATTTTTCTTAAGCAAAACTTTTCTCTAGAAAATTTATCGATTACAAAATCATTTCTAGAAAGTTTATTGGCAACAGTTATATCCAATTTTTTCAGTAACATTTTTTTTGCATAAAAGTAATTGATTCTGCAAGTATTCTAGTGAACAATTTATCGATAACAAAACTTGCATTTGATAAATTTATTAAAAACTGAAATTTTTTTAGGAAATTATAACAAAAATTTTCTGTACAAAAAATAGTAAAAACTATCAAAAGAAAATTAACCAATCGAAATTCAATAGAAAAAGTAATAACTGTTTTTTAAAAACATTTGTCAAAGCCAAACTGTTCTCTAGAAAATTTTTCGGTTACAAAAACCCTTTCTACAAAGCTTACCAACAACAGCAACAATTATTTTTTATAAAAATTTATTCAAAACAAAAGGTGGAACTGAAAATTTATCGATAATTAAAAATTTTCAATAAGCAAGTTATTGATAACAGAGAACTTTCTATGCAATATTTATTCGAAACAAAAATTTCCTTTAAAATATTTAACACAATGTTTTTCTTTAAAAGATTTATCACTGGTGAAATTACCGATAACAAGTACATACTTTTATAACAAATATATTAATAAAAGAAATTTAAGTGGAAATGTTATCGATTAGAAAGGTTTCTACATTTGTTTCTACATTTTTTGCTTCCAAGTTTTTTATAAAATAGTGTTTCGATAGCAAAAATTTCTGTAAAATACTTATCGATAACAACAATTTACTGCAGAAATATTAACAGATGCAAATATTTTTTGTAGAAATACATTACAAAAAATATTTTGCAGAAAATGTTAGCAATAATAAAAATTTTCGGTAGATAAGTTATAGATTAGAAAAGCTTTAAGCCAGAATTGTATCTCTTTGAAAACAGTGCAATGACAACAAGAATTTCTAGAAAAAATTTATCGATAAAAAATTTCTTTAGAAATATCATCATATATAAACATTATCTGTAGGGAAATTATCGATAGTAAATATATCCTATAAAAATTTTATCCTTACAAAAAATTTTATTTTTGTAGAGAAGTTATCGATCAGAAAAACTTAAAAAAAAATTTAGTTTGCAACAAAACCTGGTTTTCAGTATAAACAATCAATTATAAATTCAAAATTTTTTTTAATACTTAAATTTGCATTTTAAACGTTACGTTTAACCATTAATAGAAGCTACAAAAATTGTTGTTTTTATCTGTTTAAATTATCTGTTGACTCAACAAACACTTTTACTTCTTTTTTCATTTTATGTAATTACAGGTTTGTTTGTAGTTAGTATAATATTACGACCAAAAACCACAATTTTTATTTAATTTCAAGTTCTAAATAGAACTACTTACGTTTAGTAATGAACCCATTTGTTTTATTATTCTTTTTTTAAACAAAATATTACACTAGACTAAGCTTAATGTGCTGCCGTATGAGGCACAATTACCATAAAATCTCTAATAAATTTATGCAGAGTGCATTGAGCATAAACTATTAATCTGGTATGGGAGAAAACGCTCTTCGAACTCAACATCTAAAGGGTAATCGTGTTTGCAATATGTTGCACATTTAATTTACATTTTTAATTACATTTGGGCCATTGAGCTAAATACAGGGGACAGACAGTCACAATGAATACATACAAATTAGTTCGACATAACTTTGGCCAAAAGGTGGAAAATAAATGTAAGTTAAAAACCTAAAAGGCATAAATGATGACATTGTTCAGTTATAATTAAGAGCGTTAAATTAAATTACTAATGAGGCATAAAAAAAATTTTGTAGCCTAAAAGCAGGCTGTAGTTCTCTCTACGAACTATGTGTTATTTTGAAATAAAATTTTTCATAAAGATTATACAGTGGAGGTGTTTTTTTTAATGGAAGTTACACTCCATTTTTTCTCAGTAGGTGTTCAGCCACAGAACTTGTGTTTTTAAAACACAAGTTCTGGGGCATATTTTAAAGCATTTAAACTCTTTTATTGCATTAGTTTGCTAGGCTTAGATTAAAGTGCGCTTCCCTTATTTTCCATATATTTTTTTTTTTGTTTACATTTTTAACCTTTCCTTGTATTTGACCTCAAGGCAACCTCACAAACAATAACACAAAAGAATAAAATTTTTTTCTAATTGAGTTAAATAAGATTTCTTATAGCTTATTGCCTAAGATATTTAGCTTTGATAAAATTTTAAAATATAGTAAATACTGGCATTTTTATTGAGTTTTGAAAGCAAGAAAATTTACAAATTTTGCATGAGAAGAATTTTGTTTCGCCACTAATTTCGATTAAAAAAAATAGAGAAAACATTTTTATTAATTCATTTTTGCAAAATTTTTGATGCGTTACATCTTTTTGCAATTTTCTTATTTAATTAAGTGAAGTCGTTCTTGTGTAACATTAGAGTAGTTGTCTAAGCTTTGGGGTAAAATCAACCAGGCCTGTAAAAAAATATAGCTGCGGGATGCAGAAAAACTGAAAACAGTTTTGAACTCAGTGCATTAAAATCCACTGTTAGCGATAAAATATTTAATTGAATAATAATTGAAATTGTTAGAATACATTTTCAAAACAAAATTTCATCCAATATTTGTGCCAAAACTTTAGTAGAGTAGAAAACTTTTTGAATTACACTAGAATAATAAAAGCTTACAAAAACATTTTTAAAGCCTTAAAGTAGGCTTCGTTTTTTCTTTGTTAATATTAATTACCACGATTTTATATTATTTATATATTATATATTATATACATGTATATAAATAAAGAAGTGGGTTAGCGCAATAGTTAATTTAAACCAGGGGCGCCCAAAAGTTATATATGGAAGAGCAAACATCAGTACATTTAAGGAAAAACGGATTTTATTTAATAAGCATACGAAAGCGATGGTGCTTTGTACTTGTGTGTGCACACATACATGTGAATTCTAAAATGCACAGCCTTTAGCTAAATACTTTTGCAAAAACAAATCAGCACCAAGCGCATAAGGCTTGTGCAGTCCTGATTTAAACTGATTTGCTTTTAGATTCTTAATTTTATAAAAAAAAAGTGTGCTTTTAAAACTCTCTTATTAATATTTTAGAGTCATTATAGTTGTTTGTTGGGATTTTAAATGTTATTTTTACGTGTTAGAATATAAGTTTGCTTTACTCATTTCTCAAATAACTTCATTTGTCAGCGCAACCCCAAAATCCTAAAAAAATATTTATAATTTTCTTTGCATTACATTATAAAATATTTACTTATAGCTCATTTTATTCCAAAGATATTTAGCTTTGATAAAAATTTAAATAATTCTTTATATTTGAATTTAATTCTTTATACTTAATTTCAGAAAAAGCAAAGTGAAAAATTGCATGCCACTTTTTTTACCGCCATTAATTTTGGAACAAGAATAGAAACAAAAAAGTTACGGAATCATTTTTTCAATAAAAAATTAAAAACAGCTTGTTTTTTATGTTTCATAGCTAACTTTATGTCGACATTTAGTAGGAGCTACCCTAGACTTTGGAAACTTTTGAAAAATTTTCTCAAACATAGACAGGTGGAAAACATAAAAACAAGCTGTTTATAATTCTTTGATTAGTATCAATATTAGAAGCTAACATAATGAATAGAACTCAGTTATTTGAATAAAAATTTTCTAATTTTCTAATACCGATCAAAAAATTATAAACAGTTTGTTTTTATGTTTCCCATTCGTCGTTCCCAAATGTCGAAATTTCATAGGAGCTACCCTAATGATCAGTAGACTTTGGAAATTATTGCTAGATATTCTCAAACCTTCAACTTTATATACAAACAGTGTAAATAAATTATTGAGAATTTAAAAATTAAAATGTTTTATTAATTTCAGTCAAAACACAAAAAACAAACTTTTTCATTTACACACGTCTCTTACTTTTCTTTACATTTTTCAAATAAATGAATGTTTGAGAATATCTTTCAAAAGTTTCCAAAGCTACTAATGATTAGGGTAGCTCCTATATATACATATAGATAGCTCGGAAACATAAAAAACAAACTGTTTATAGTTTTTTTATTGGTATCAATATAGAAAGAAGCTAATATAGTAAATAAAACTCAATTGTTTCTAAATTAATTTTTGCAAAATTTTGTAACGCATCTTTAGGCGCTTTGCTTATTAAATTCGGTCAAATAATGTTTGTATAACATTAGAGTCGTTGACAAAGTTTTAGCGTAAAAAAGTACATTAATTGTAAACGAAGCTTTACTAGAGTTGACAAGTGCCGGGAGCAAACACTGTAAATATCTAAATTTATTTTTAATATTATTATATTACATTTCTTTTGATTTTCATAAGCATTAACAAACCAAAAAAAAATGTTTTTAAAATAATACATTATAGTTTTAAGTTTTCACAAAATTAATGTTGCCTAAACCTGTAATATGGAAAAAAAGGAAGTCTCAATAAAACTAACTAACTAACTAACTTTTAGCGTAAAATCAACCAGGCCTACATATATATTTGTTAAACCCTTAAAGTAGGCTTAATTTTTTCTTCGTTAATATTATTCCTTACAATTTTATTATATTTTTTTATATATTATATTGTATACATGTATATAAACAGAGATTCACCAGCGATAATTAATTTAAACTGATTTGCTTTCAGTTTATAAAAAAGTGAGTTTTTAAAACCTTTTTATTACTTATTTCACAATCCTTAAACTTTTTTATTGCAGTTTTAAATGTTATTTTTCCGTGTTAGAATTAAAGCTCGCTTTATTCAGTTTTCAAATAGTTTTTTTCCTTTGCGTTTTTAACCTCTATTTGTGCTTGACCTCACAAACCTAAAGAATATTTGTTATGCCATAAAAAATATTGCTTCAATTTACATATAGAAGTGTTGCATACAAATAGGCGTTTAATATTTTTTTGTACTTTAAATCAACCTCCCAATTGTTTGCTAAATGGGCATAAAAAAGCAACAGTTAAGTGTAACAGATAAAATTTCTGTATAGAATTTGCAGTAGGAAAACCACTAAAAATGCTGCCATCTAAAATTCAGCCAGTTGCTGTGGTAACAACAATAGGACCACTGAATATTCAAGCGACAATTATTATAACAACAATATGCTAGCGCAACATGAACGCTCCATTGTTCAATATGACAACTTTTATTTGCACATGGGTTGCTTTGTTAGTGTTTGAAGTTTTTTTTTTCATAAAAGCTAAGCAAAGCAGGTGCCTGAATTTTTTTCCTATTTTTTTCTGTTCTCTTACGAATGAAAAAATTTTAAATTTTTGAAATATCTTTTTATCAGTTATAATATTTAAAACTATTTCTTTAAAGTGTTTATGTGTTTTAGATCAATCAATTTAGCCATAAGTTATACTTCTATATTAAATAATATTTAGCTTCCTTCACTTACACAAAACTTCTCCATTATTTTGTTTTTGAACGTTTGGTAAAAGTTAATTTTTCAATTATCACATTTTGTTATTTTTCCATTTAATATTTCTTAAGGGAATTCCTGCTTAACGGCATAAAATCAAACTACTGTATTTACATCGACGTTTGTTGTACTTATCATTTTCATATAAATGACCCTTCACAATACAAGTACTTAAGTAAAGATGAACAATCAACGATTAATTGTTTCCAGTTTTTATACTATATTTTTTTCATCAAGTTCTTTCTTTTGTTTTGCTTAATTTGGCAGAAAATAAGTTAGAGCAGTAGAGCCAAGAAACTTTTTTTAGATTACTTATAAAAATAGTCTAAAAAATAATAAAAGGGTGATTGAAAATAATATAATTTTTTGTCAAAAATTATATTGAAATTATCACCCGATATATTGTTTAAAATGATTGTCTTTAACATAAAGTAATTTATAAATTAAGCCCTGAAAATGATATTTCTCTCTTATTTATAGTTTTCAGTATATTCCAAAACAACCCCGCTTTTAAATGATTAAACAAATTATTTGCAATTAATTTGTAATGCTTTTATAATTGATTTAAATTATTTTACCTTTTCATTCTTGTTTTCAATTAAAATTTTATATCAAGACATAATTTGCTTTAAATCTTTCTGCCAATTATCACTTTTGCTGTCTAAAAACAAAAACAACAATTATATGTATGTACATACATGTATGTACATCACTATCACATTATTTCTATCTCTCTGACTCTATCTGCCAGCAATTTGCTTCACCTGTGCGTGTTTTATAACCCGAAAAATAATACTGTTGTGTTGAATGCAAAAACTGAGCGACAGCAGCAGAATGAGTGAAGAGAAAGAAAAAACTTGTTTAGTGCTCATTATTATGTTAACGGCACGCAATAACAGTTATAGTAAAATTATATTAGAATGGTTTAACACAAAGCTGAAAAACGCAAACAGACTAATGTGTTCTGCGTTTGCACATGTACGTAGTATATATATGTAAAGCAAATCATTGCTCCCTACCCAGCAAACAAGTGAATGTGATGAAGAAATACACAAATTTATTTCATTCAGTATTCTTTAATTCTAGTGCTTAACAGATAGTTTTTAAACCTGATTTTAGCATGAGAACAAACTTTTTAATAGAAATAATCACAAAAATAAACATTCATTTGAAATGACTTTTGATTCAACCATTTCGGTTAAAACTTTATAAAAAAATTTTTCAAATACATTTTTTTATTACTAAGCCCAAAACAAAACAAATTTTTACTTAAGTAAGTTATTGTTTTCCATTTTTTTCCTTAACATATCACTCCTTTATTGCAACATAGTCATATCTCAAAAATCAACTTTTTGAGTTAACAATGCGGAATTGTTAACTCAAAATTATATTGATATTACCTTTTATATTGTGCCAAAAACTTATTCCAATTACTCTTAAACTGTTTCCGGAGATATATTCCAAGTCCAAGACTTGTATGGAAACTAAAAATTTGAAATGTGTTTTTCTCGAAACAAGTTTTATGACCATGTTGCAATAAAGGAGCAATATGTACGCGCCTAGGCGCTTTTTGTTTTGTTTTAACATAATGTTAAAATATAATTGTCATAAATTAACTTTAAAGATCGAACGGATTTTTAATATTCCTCATAATATGTTTTTAATTTCTTCAGGTAAAAGATTTATGGCAAGTTTTTGATCATAGTTAGGGTCAGTCGTAAAGCAACTCTGGGCGTAAGAACAGCTCTCGCATCATCGTAGTTATATCTTAAGTGCGGTCAGGCTTGTGTTTGTTGTTCGGTCTTCGAAAGTTTTGCGTCTCACTCTCATTGGTTAACGGTTTGCCTCAACTAACTGTATTGGTTTACAGTTTTGGTTTTAGAGGTTATTCATTGTTAACCACGTGGAAACTTCCTATGTGAAGGCATAAGTCGTTATAGTTAGTCACAGCGACGCTACAAAAGTACTGTTAATACCATCTTGCGCATTATGGTCTTTGTCACCCCGCCCATGCTGTGCATCCTATACTTTACAAGTTTACTTTGCAACTGTATGTATAAATAAATATTTAGGGTCAAAATAATAATGATTATTTCATAATTTTTCTGAACTGCATTCAACGAATATCTAAAAATTTAAATGGTGACAACTGTCACATATCTTAAAAGTAAGAAGATTACATATGATGAATTTCAAGCAGCGCTAGAATCCTGGTATTTTGTACAAAATAAGCTCCTTACACTACCCTACAGTTTAAAAATACTATTCGTATTTTTTCTTAAAAGCTAAATTGGCATTTAATATGTACGTACAAAAAAATTTTTTGTCCTCAAAAAAAAAAAAAAAATCTTTTTGTACTTAAACTTCAAAAAGAAATATTTCAATTAACAACAAATTTTTTGTGATGTACATGTTTTGCTATATTTTCTATAAATTTTTGATTCCTATAAACCACTAGTGCCTAACTTCCTCTATATATCAACGCTCTGTCAATCTCCAAAAGATGTCATCGTAAATAAAATAAATCGTAAATTTTCAATTTAATTTAATTAAAAAGCAACATAAAGAAAAGTAATAACAACTGTTTTATTTTAATACTACTCTTATAATTCACGTTAATCTTATGATATGTTGTTTGCTGGGTTACTTACATTACAGTTTTTAAGGAGTATTTTTCATGATAACAACTTTTAAAGCAACAGCAACAAAATAACGCGTAATTCAGGATAATGTTCACACAGGTATAACGAATTAAAGGGGGCGCTCAATTTAAAGACTTTATGGGTGAAGAACTTAAAAGTTTTTTATTTTTTGACAGAAAATAAGCAATAGTTTCAACATGTTTTATAACGGATTATTATTATGTAGAGCAGTTTATGTATAGAAAACTCTTTACGCAGATGAAATAAAATAACTACTTTGGATAGCATACTCGAATCTTGCTTCAAAAAATAGCTGCATTCGTTCTATAATTGTTTTTATTTAACTTTAGTTTAAGTCCACGAATTCCTTTACAGTTCCATGCTCAAGCAATTTCTCTAGTTTCAACAAGGCAGTGCTGCTAGCCATACAGCGCATGAAACAATAAATTTTCATGGAATTTATATTGTCAGAACTTAATTTTACGTTTTGCAATGGTAAATTTGTCATTTAGAACGGGCAATATTACACCTTGGGACGTTTTTCTCTGACGATATATAAAGTCTGTAGCCTGAGGTCTTCGAGAATAAGCCAGCTACGATTGACGCTTTGAAGGCAAAGATTACTCGCGCTATTCGCGAAAGCAGAGTCGGTATACCCAAACGAGTCGTCCCAAAACTGATCCAGCTCAGACGTAGTCGTGGCTAACATTTATATGATTTTATTTTCAAACAGTAAGTGCCACAAATTGTTTTTTTATCCACAAACCATTTGAGATATTGCCAAAACTTTATAATTGACTTGAAATGGAATGGATGGAACTCGTCTTCGTTCATATGGCCACCACGAGCACATCAGAAGCAATCAATTATTTTTACCCAATTTTCGATGACTGGGTCATACATTTTGGGGTTAAATGTTAGCTCTGAGTTCATCCAACGTTGTCGGCTTGCTGGCATAGACCAACGATGTGAAGTATCCCCGAAGAAAATAAGTCTTGTAGCGTTAAGCCACCTGAAAGAGTTGGCCAATTGACTGGTCCATTTCTTGAGACAACACGCTCAAGAATAAGTTTCTCTTCAAGTAACGTGTGCTGTATGGCTTGTGGTCCAAGTTTATGTTTTCCAATACGAGTCTAAAATAATCTCCATTCACAGTAACGTGGAAATCGTTATGGTTGAAGAAAAAAATTTGGTTCAATGACGCTGCCGGCATACAAATTGTACCAAACAGTTATTTTTGGTGATGAAGTGTTGATTCATGAAGCACATATGGATTTTTACCAAATCAATTACTTATATTTTGTTGCGTCACTGAAGATGTTTTTGCGATGAAATTCATCATCTTGGCGCATCTTCTCCAGAGCCAAATTGGAGAACGTACGTCGAGTAAAATTGTCCATTGGTATTAATTTTTGAGTCAGTTTGGTCTTGTATGGGTGTAAACCAAGATTTTTATGTTCGCCATAAACTGGTCTTGGCGATTTTTTTTTTTTTTTGCTACGGACTCCTGAACGGCAGCGTCAATTTCATCACTTTGATCAACCCGGTTTTTCTCACTGGCAGGACAGCATCACACAATGTATATGTAAACTCAAATTTGCTCACTAAACTTGTTATTGCTTGTCTATTAGGGCGATAATAACGACCAAAAATTGGAGTCAACGCTGTTAATCTTTTGGTTAATGGCAAAAAAAAATTACGTCTGTCAATAACCGGGTACCCCAGCACTTTTGTTTCAAAAATTATGCTCTTAAAGTTGTAGCCCTCAACTTCAAATTTCGAACGTTGTTCATCGCGTACTTTACCACGATGAAAATGTTGAGTTTACTGAAAAAAAAGAAAGGATAGTAACAGTCACATGTTCAGTAAAAGAGTGCGTTCACAAAGTTGTCAAGTACCTATTGGAAAACCCCTGTATTTATCTGGAAACTTTAAGTTGTGCATTTGAAAAATCATATTAAAACACTTTAATGTTCTACCTCGTATAGCTCACATCAAATTTTTGAAAAAAGTGTGCTTTGAAAATAACATGCGTGCTTTTTTATATGATAATGTGACTTTTGACAGTCAGAGCGTGTCGCTTACTGAAAGAACAGAAAAATGATTTTTTAATTTATTTATCGAAAGAAAACTGCCTTTCAGAAAGAAATATTTTGCTTTTGCATGACTGTGTGCGTGCTTAGATGTGTGACTGTGTAAATGATAAAAGTTTATGCTTTCCGGTTTGACTTTAAATAGCGGAAATTATGGAAAAATGTGGCTCAATAGTGAACAACTCAGTGAATTCAAAAACAAACAAAATTAAAGTTGCTGGCACCTTAAAGTAGAATATTCAGAAAATAAAAGGGAATTAATACGAAAACGTTAAGAGCTTCTAATGAAAGTGCTTTATCAGGTTTTTTCTTTGGCTTGTATTTTTTTATTATTTAAATTTCAACAAGTTTAAGGGGCAAAAATTCAATGGTTTCATAACTTGATTTATGGTTTTAAATGTATGTATGTCTTTACTAATTCTGTTTTCATTTACTTATGTAAATAATATAATACATATTCATTTTCGTTTATGGTTTTGTCCAGTCCCAGGATCCTAATCATTTTCTTTGATGTCACCATTTAACAAAAATACCATTTTCTTCTTTCTTTTTTAGAAATTTATATTCGCTTTAAAGGAAAAAAACAAGTTATAATAAATGTAACTTGTATTTTAGATTTCATGTCATGTTAATTTTACATTTACTTGTTGTTGTTCTCCACCACCATGTACTCATACTCGATAAAAATTCTGAAAGAATTCACATAAAAATCATTTTCATCAACATCAACATGAATGTTGTCCATCAACAATTTTATCTGAAAAAGTGAAAAATTAGAAACACTCATTATCCAGCTGGTGTAGTTGAAGTTAAAAGCTGTGTTTTTATTAAATATATTATATGCTTGTGTAGTGTATGTGGTTTCCATAAAACTATTTTTTTCCTTTTTTTCAAAAGTAGTTATTTAGTTACAGATGCTCGGTCATACAAGTGTATGTAAGTACAGTTGTCTATATGTGTGTGTGTGTTTTGTTTCAAGCACGTGAGTCCTCGGACATATCTACGTGCTTATGAAAATTGAGTCCCAAAAGCAATTTAAAATAATATTCGTCGTTGTGTGAGATTTTTTTTCAAAATATATAGTTTTTTTATGTATAAAGGGCAAGCATGTGCTAAATGACTCAATAGCATTAAAAAAAATATATCTACGCTCAGATGAAAATACATATACGAGGTCTGATCAAAAATAATCGTTATTTTCAAATTTCGTGAGTTACGTATGTTCGATTTTCGCATTGTTTTTTCGTTATATTGGTACACATGTCTGTTATATATGTTGGCAATATCACCCATTTTTGATTATCAGTTTGTTTTAGACAGACAAAAAGGTTAGCCGTGTTTGGTGTGCTCTAGGAGTTGTTACTGTTCGAAACAACGGATAAAAGGAACTGGGGCCAACTCACAATTACACTTTGTTTAAATTACGATCCGATATGCATCGTTTGCCATAATCTAGATGTATCGTAATGTTATTCGATGCAGTAGTTAATTCGATATCGTATACGGTGATTAGACCCCTGTATTAAATTCTTGGTTTTTATACATTTGTACATCGGGTTTTAGTTAAAATTGTTTCTTTCTTAAGTTTTTCTTAAGAAGGATTTTTTACAATACAAATTTGCTGTGATCAATAATTTTGACTGAAGAAGACAAGAAAAATAATGAACAAATCTTTAGAAAAATAATAAACAATAACTAACTGTTTCGTAGTCGGTACACTACCCATTCGAATTTGAACTCGGGTCATGACGTATCATTAGCTGCTACATTAACCAATCAGTCACCGAGCATTTAATTATTCTTTATCTATATTCATCTCATATTGAATTACATATGAATATTGTTAATTGCCCATATTGTTTGTACAGCGTTTTCTGTCTCTGAACAAGCAGTATTTCTTTTTTATACATGCATGTTCTGAGAAACGCAAATCGTTTAAATTTAGCGTTTTCGATTTGAAAACGCCAAATAGGTGTTGTAAGAAACGTATAAGGCAAGAAATATGGTCTTGCGATTTGAAATCGCCAAATAGGTGTTCTGGAAAACGCATATCGCTTAAAATTGGCGACTTCAACTCGCACGTATTTATTGAAGTGAACTGATTAAATTTGCTAAAACTGCATGTTCAAGGCAATAAAATTATTCACTATTAAAATTAAATATGTTTTCTTTTTATTTCAATAAAAAGTTTAAAGAATTTTACACATTTTCATTAAGAAAACTAAATTGAAAAATTTTTCTATTTGTTATCAATTTTTTTTTTTCGTTTTAGATTACTACCACATACATATGTATGTATGTAAAGCACATATTTTATTTTTTTTGGAAAAAAAACTCCTAAACGCCAGTAAAACGCGAGTTTCTCAGAACACCTAAAAATCAATTAAACGTTTTTCAAAACGCATTGCGGTTTCAGAACGTGCGTTCTCGGCACATGGCTGATAGTGAGTGGCCAATGTAAGCGGCATGCGGCAACGGGCGGTAGCCAACTGTTCTATTTGCCGCTTGAATTTGTTTGATGTAGGCAAATGAACGCGGCTAATTGAAGTAAAAATTAATATGCCGGAATTTAAACAAAAAAAATGTTTCGACTTTTTAAACTCAAAAATAAATAAATTTCATTTTTAAAAATTTTAAAACTGAAACTTAACAAAATTTAATTTTTTCTATCCCTTTTACTTTTTAGTTTGACAAATTGAAGCGGCAGAAGAAAAAGTTAAATTGAATTCAACATTACCGCTCGGCCGCCTTTAACGGTTTTACCAAATTAAATTAAATGCAGCATATTGAAATTTTTTTTATGAATATTTTTATATAAAAAAAAAACAATTTTATGTAAATGGGTCACATTGTTACCGCCCGCTGCCGCAAGCCGCTTACATTGAGTTTTCACTATTAGTTATTTGCATATATGTTTTTGTATTTTAATAATTCTCCTTACCCAGAGATGAAAACATTAATTTATTGAATTTTTGTCGAACTTTTTTAACCCGATGTACAAAAACAAGAAACTTTATTTAAAATATTATAAAAAGTTCAACAAAAATTCAATAGATAGAAAATGTATTAAGCTTAGTGTAAAAAATTTAACTAAAAGCACAAGAACAATTGAAATGTTGTCTGTGGCGTTTGGCGAGTCTACTGTGAGCAGAACGCAAATGTGGTATAACCGGTTTAAGTAGGGCCGATAAGATGTCAATGACAATGCTGGTCCTGGTCGCACGAGTACTTCAACAACCAATGAACACATTGAAGCAGTGAAGAAAATGATTTTGGATAATTTTCGAATCACTATCAGATAGGTTGCTGATGGTGTTGGCATATCGTTCGACTTATGCCAATCAATTTTTACGGATGTTTTAGGCATGAAACATGCGGCAGCGAAGATTGTTTCGAAATTGCTCAATTTTGAGCAAAAACAACGTCGCAACGAGCTGATGAACATCGTCAACGACGATCCAAATTTCCTCAAAAAGGTCATAACTGATGACGAATCATCCCAATGGAAGCGTCCAGAAGAGCCAAGACCATAAAAAGCACGTCAAGTTTGGTCAAATGTGAAGGTTTTTCTCACGGTTTTCTCTGACTACAATGGCATGGTGCATCATAAATTCTTGCCACAAGGTCGTACGGCCAATAAGGAATACTACCAGAAACGCTCAGAATTGTAGAAAAAACAATCATGGATTTTGCACCATTTTTACGCAACAGCTTATACATCGATGCTAGTGCGTGAGTTTTTGGTCAAAAACAAACCTGATATGCCTCAACCACCGTATTCACCAGACTTGGCACGCTCTGACTTTTTCCTCTTCTTAAAACTAAAGACACCGAGGAAAGGAAAGCGTTTCACTACGATTGAGAAGATAAAAGAAAAATCGAAACAAGAGCTATTGGTGATACCAAAAAGCGCGTTTCAGAAGTGTTTCGAGGATTGGAAAAAACGCTGGTATACGTGTATTAAATCTGCAGGGTATTACTTTGAAGGGGACAAGATAGTTAGTAAAATTTTACATTTAGGCAGACGATGGTCAGACATTTTTTCATTTCTCTTTTGCTGTTTTACCTTTTACATTTAAGAAATTAAAAGACAGACAGAAACTTTTCGTTTCTCTTTTCTTTCTTTTTGATTGTTGTTGTTTTTTTAAGCCCCGCTAGCGTGTTTATATGAAGTTAATGCTAATATGAGAATAATGATGTGAAGCAACAAGATATGAAATGCGAAAAGTTAAAAAGAGAAACAAAAAATGTCTAGTACAGAGAGTCGTGTACTACATACTCTCCTCCACCAACAATTTTCGTTACAGCACATCAAATTTCGTCTGTCTGTCCAAATGTAAAACCGCACTTATTGATGAATAAATAAATAATTTTTTAAAAATTGAAAATAACCTTTATTCTTTTATCAGATCTCGTATACACAGAATTTCATTTTAGGTCTACGTTTTTTAAAAAAAATTCAATTATAGGACAACATCATAATGTGTTTTTTTTTTACCAATAGCTAACAATAGATGCTACCTTATTATTACATAGCTTTAGTATTTATTTTGGGCTTAAGTGTAGCTTAAGTAAGCTCGGGCTTAAGTGTAGGCTCGTCTTAAATTTTAAATAAACCAAGTTGATTGTACAAAATTGTTTACTTAGAAGTGAAATATTCATCTCACTCTTTAATTAAACTTTAACGTCAAAACTTTCATGCCAAAATTAAATTTCAACACTTCATAATAAATTCCATTTTAATTCGAAATAATACATTATTTAAGCAAATGAATCGTATGCAAGCATTTAGTATGTGCGTTTGTACACACCTTTTCAACGAACTGAAATTATAATTTACTTTAAGCTGAAATCACCACAATGCTGTTAATTGAATAAGACACTTGTAGTAATTAAATATTAATTAATATTTTTTCTTTTCTTTTTCAAACACGCACACACACACACACAAGCAAACATAAATGCATATTTCCATCCACAAACAAGATTCCAGGCTGACTGCAACACTTGCCAACTTCTCGTCTACACTTGATATTGAACAAAAATAACAAAACAAAAAAACAAAAAATATGTGAAAAATTTAAAGCAAGAAAAAACTCCATTCAATAGGAAAACGTGTTAAAGGAGTTTTATTCCTGCTTCAGTTTACTACAAACACAAGAACACAAATACCATTAAATCTTTTATCATCAAATAAACGCAATTACATTGAATCTAATAAACTTCGAATGATGCTAAGCTTCGGCTATAGAGTATGTATGTATGCTTAACAGTTTTCCTTAGCCCTTACAAGTCCCCATAGGATTTTCCATATACCTGCTGTTATATTCATGCATGTACAATGCACACGCCTACAAGTCCCAGTTTAATAGTTTGTCATTTGGAAAATGTTTGAAATTATAATGCCATAATTAAGCACCTAGTTTGTCAATCACAAAGGTAGACATAAAACGTGTGCATATAAATGGGAATTTTAATGTTGTTAAAGCTTAATCCTAAAAGGCTCTTGCCATTGAAATTACAATACTCCTGAATATTTGATAGATTTGCGGAGCAAAACTTGTCTTAAGTAAATTTTGCGTAGTCCCTTTTGCCAGTTGGCAATAGATAAGTATTTGAACATCCATCAATATGAGACATTTTAAGTTTGTTAAATGCTTGTGGCTTTGCTTTTTTAAATTCTATTTTATCTACCTCTTTCTTTCTCTGCTGTACTTTTAACGTTTGTAAGACTATTTTCCCAGTTCATTCTTATACAAAAAGTGCTTGAGTTTTCAAGGGGTTTTCATTTGTTCTGGCATTCATTCGTTTAATAGTTTCAATTGGCAAAGTTTCAACTACTCAAATACTATTGAATACACATTTGAGGAATTGTTTGTAATCATGTTCAGTTGTAGGCTTAAGCTTCATCAAATTAAGCTGTTCAAGAATTAAAGTTACTTTAAAGAAGGTTAGTGTTTTCAGGGCAGTTAATGCAGGGATGGCAAAATTTATCTTTAACTTTAAAAGTTTATCTATCACAGCAATAAACTTTTATTTAAGCTTAAAATTATGCAATTCTTAACCTTTTCACGAGTAACACCATCTGCAGAAGGTCGTCAAAAAAAACTATGTGATATTAAATTTGTGTTTTTTGAATTACCTCAGTGCACTATGGGGCAAATGAATGGTTTTTGAGGCAAGAAATAACAGAAAGCAGCTAGAGCTTCAAAACTTAGTACAGGTGACTACGATGGTTATCTTACCCCATTCGAAGATTAAAAGAAGATCATTACTCCATAAGACGGCGCAACATGTCACACCGGAGCTCATATTTAGATTATAACGTCAGAAAATTATATTTCAAATCAAATATATTTTATGTAGATTTTTAATTACATATTTATTTTGAACAATTGAGTTTTTATTCGCTATTTTAGCTTCTAACATTGATAGCAATAAAAAATTATAAAAAGTTGTAAAGAAATGTTAGAGACGTGTGTAAATGAAAAAGCTTGTTTTTTGTGTTTTGACAGATATTATCACAGCATTTTTCTTTTTAAATTCTCAACAATTTATTTAGATTGTTGGGGTAGAAAGTTGAATGTTTGAGAATATCTTTCAAAAATTTCCAAAGTATACTGATGATTAGGACGGCTCCTATGAAATGTCGACATATAGATAGCTGGGAAACATAGAAAACAAGCTATTTATAATTTTTTACTGGTATCATATTTATTGTGTTTTTTTTCTTCTTCTTTTTTTTGTGTTTATTTATTTATTTTCCAAAACTTTGTATGTTTACAGCAAAAAATTCCATTATCAGTATCACATGGAAAAAATTCATCTATATATATATATATTTGTTCTGTCCCTCTACAAAAAAGCACCATATATATCAACTGCTTTTCGCCAACTTCTGTCTTCTAAGAGAAAGCAAAAAAAAAATGCTCTCAAGAAATGACAAGGTACTATTGCCGCTGCTTTAATTCCCTTTAGAATCTCATCTTTTTCAATTTGTACTTAAAAATAATAATTCAACAATAATGGCCCTAAAGGAGTTGGAGGCAAAAGCAAAGAAAAAACAAACCAAAAATAAAATACGACAGCGTATTAAGAAGCAAAATTGACATTAACAATGATCATAAAAACTTAACAAACTGCCATAAAGAAATTCAATGACTCTCTTAGCCACAATTGAAATGCCAACAATTACCAGTGGTAATGTGCCAACATTTACTTTCAAAACAACCGACTATAAAATGTAATAAAAATCAAGGAAGGAGAGAGAATAACAGCCCACACATACACATCCAAAGCCACATACATACATACATAGACAGTTTGGCCGAGGAACACGATTGAAAAGAAATATGAGTTTTCTATTTTTTTCTTTTTTACTTTGAACATTTTGCCACAATTATGTTTGTTAAGTAATAGAATTTCACTATTTACAGAGTTAAACAAATCAACACACACTTGCACACATACATGCACATACACTGATTTCCTTTCCTTCATATGTTGTTTATACAACAACAATGTAAAACCAAGAACAGGAAAAAGTATACAATCGAATAAAAGTTTCCAGTTAAGTGATTTCATAGCAATTTACACTTTTGTGCTAAATGTTTTAATATTCAAATGGCAAAAACAACAACAGCAACAACAACAATAGCAACAACAAAAAATTACAACAGCAATGCTATTAAGAAACAAATAACAGCTATATACAAGAAGAAATTGTAGCAACAACATTTACAAACAAAATACTAACATTTTCAAAACCACCTGTTCCGTTTGGAATGATTTTCACCTTATATTTTCTTGATTGCTCATTTAAGCTATATTGGAGCATGCACAATAGAAGTCTAAGTCTCAATCCACAGAAAACGGAGCTTGCACTCTTCATTCGGAGATACAAGACTCCATCCTTTGCTCTACCAAGCGTAAGGAGGGTTGAGTTCATGCTGTCAGATAGTGCGAAATATCTGGGTATCTACATGGATTCCAAACTAGCTTGGCCTTATTCTTGTGCACAAGTGCCATTGGAAAGATCTGGAGAAGAAGTCCTTAGAACTCGTGCTGGCTATTTGATGCAGTTGTTTGGCGTATTTTAATGTATGGGGCGCTCGTGTGGTGGAATTCATTGGAGAAATCCACCTACTTCAAAATCTTAAAAAAGATTAAGCGTACGTCGGCTTTGATGGCGGCTGATACATCCGGCACTACGCCATCGAAAGTCCTTTTTACTACGCTCAATTGGCTGCCGCCTGCTATCATGGTGAATGAAATGGTCATGAATTCGTCTATCAGGTTATGGTCAAGTGGAGAGTGAAAGGAGAAGACGTATGGTCATGCCTCAATAAAAGGGAGAATAGTGAAGCTGCTCTAATGCCCAGAAAAAATTCGATGTTATTTTGTCAGGCCAGGTCTTGGGGGTGATCGGTACAGATCCTTAAAAGGATGTGTTTGAAATCATTACGAAGGATCCAATTCGGAGTTGGTGGGGGTAACTTTACCTGCTTGCATGAGAGGAGGATTAGTTTCAGGCTGCAAAATGAGTGTAGCGTAATGCAGGCAGAAATCTCGGCCATACTAATAGCAGCTAACTAGTTAAAGTACTATAGGATACACGGGGGATATATTCGAATTTGTACTGATAGGCTGCGCTGTATGTCCTAAAGGGACATTGTCACGCCGCCGATGCAGGCAAAGAGGTTAAATCGTCCATTTAATGTATTTTATAGAAGCTGCCAAGACGAGGAGGAAGTACAGAGTGTGGAGCACTTCCTCTGCCGGTGTCAAACTCTCTCTTATACAAAGGCTTTGTATATAAAATTAGGTTAATAAATCAATAAATCTCAGCAGAATTTGCGATGTGGTGCACGTTGATGTTTTACCAGAAATATTATTTTTTTATTATATGATATTATAATTTATTTTATTGTAAAGTACTATATTATATTTTATTTTATTTTCTATTAATGTATTTTATTTTTTATTTATTTATACACTTTTATTTAGTTTGTTCCTCTTTATATATAAGAACAAACTATATAGCAGTTTTAGAAGATCAAAAAACCAAGAAAACCAATTACTAAACTTTTATCTTAAAAAGCTTTAATTACTTTCCGCTTTCTTCATCAAACATTCAAAATGCTTGAATCAAACCTTTAAGATGCTGGTGGCGATATGTTGTTTGTGTAGCTCTGTTTACCTTTCGGTCTTGTGGTGGTACAAAAAGTTGTTACATTTTTAGTTTCCGTGTCTTGTGCTCTTCATCTCTAAGTTTCTCAAGCTTTTTTCTTCATAGCAAGGATTTGTAATGGCTAAAAAGATATTTCGAAAGCAAAAAAGAAAAATCTTAAAGCCACAATAAAAAAATCACTACAGAAAAGAGATGATACGGCATATGAGTACGAGTATGTGAAATTAAAGATGTTTTAAAGTAAATTTTGCACAGTACACACATCCATAGAAAGACTCTAATTTTGTTAACATATAAAAACTGTTTTGTTCCTAGAAGGTCGACTGATAAGTTATTTTGGGAAATATTACATATAACAGGTAGCTATTGCATATTATATAACAATTGGCACCGTCCTGTTGTAACCACATAGCGTCCTCATCCATATCTTTCAGCTTGGGCTATAAAAAGGTCGTTATCATCTTACAATAGCAAACACCATTCACAGTAACTAACTGACCGGCCACTTTTTGTAAAAAATGCGGCCCGATGATGCCGCCACCCCAAACAGTAACTCTTTGTGGGTAATCACAAAAGGAACAGCTACAGGACCCAAGTGAGCTGGACAACCTAACTCTTTGTGGGTGGGTTGGTTTTTCGGCAATCACCATTGGATTATCATTCATACAAATGCAGAAATACTGCTGAGGTGAAAATTATTTTCTTCGAAAATTTATCATCCGCTTCTCCATTTCTTGGTCCCATTCTGACTATTGACGACACTTAGAATGGTTAAGAGGCTTTAGTTGTTGAGTCACTTGCACCTCGTTAGCAAGCAAATTCAAGTCATTATGCATAATGTTCATCAACAACGAACGTGACAGGTGCAATTATTGGGAACGATAACAAGTTCAGATGGATGGCTCTTCAGCCACACTATCGCAGATGGCAGCAATATTTGCCGCTGAACGGCAGAATGAGCTATACGAGCATGCACTGCTGTTTTTATATCTCCTACAGGCCCGGTTTGCTAAACTTTTTGCAAGACTTGGACGATTTAATTGGCCGAAAAATTTACGCACTATATGCATTTGTATTTGAACGCCCTTTTTTTCATAATAGGCCTGAATAACCTTAACACGTTGCACAATTGTGTATCTTTCCAAGGTTCAAATTGAATTACTCTGAAATTAAGAAATATCAAATGGAATGCAGAAAATATTTAACGTTTAAATGTGGTTCATATTCAAGATTGGTCCTTAAAATTTAACCACCCGATAAGCCAGTGGATCACTGTGCGCAAAAATACATATATTTAAATGAAAATGTGCATTTCGACAACAGTTAGGCGGCACGACTGCAGATTGTTGTTCATGTCGGTTTTCTTTTTTTTTTTTTTTTTTTGCTTTATTCAAATTAAACTAATTTCCTTTTTCTATGCGGACAATTAATAAATGCATACGTGTTATAGTATGAAATGAACATGTTGTAAATCAATGACACATTCTGTATTACGAGTAACGGGAGGTTTCGCCTTGCTGTTCGCTTAACTAGCGAACCCTGCTTTCTGGGGCATAGAGTGGTAGCGGTTTCTCATTTGTTGTAGCAAATTAACGTATAGAAATCAACTCTCTGATTGGAATATACACTAATTCTAGTCTAGTCCAGAAATGCCGGACATCTTTAAATAAGATTGCGAGACATTCTAACATAACCCTAAAATGGGTACGTGGACATGGGTCCAACAATGGCAACTACATCGCTAACGACTTAGCCAAAAAAGGGACAGCTCTAGAAGATAGAGATGCGGGCCTCTTTTGCAGACAATCATTATCACCGTGTTGGAAAAGAATAACACTGCACACGCTGGAACGTGCACAAGAAAACTCGCTCACAGAGCGTTCCCGCCTTTCCTTTCCATCCCCGCCCATCCATTCCACTCACACTATATTCCTATAACTTCTTTCTTTCACTCCGCTATCTTACTTTTCAGACAATCACAAAGGGAACGACTCCAGGACCCAAGTGAGCTGGACAATTTAGAATACTCCAGGGTATCCAGCGGCCTACCTACCTAACCTAACCTAACCTAACCTAACCTAACCTAACCTAACCTAACCTAACCTAACCTAACCTAACCTAACCTAACCTAACCTAACCTAACCTAACCTAACCTAACCTAACCTAACCTAACCTAACCTAACCTAACCTAACCTAACCTAACCTAACCTAACCTAACCTAACCTAACCTAACCTAACCTAACCTAACCTAACCTAACCTAACCTAACCTAACCTAACCTAACCTAACCTAACCTAACCTAACCTAACCTAACCTAACCTAACCTAACCTAACCTAACCTAACCTAACCTAACCTAACCTAACCTAACCTAACCTAACCTAACCTAACCTAACCTAACCTAACCTAACCTAACCTAACCTAACCTAACCTAACCTAACCTAACCTAACCTAACCTAACCTAACCTAACCTAACCTAACCTAACCTAACCTAACCTAACCTAACCTAACCTAACCTAACCTAACCTAACCTAACCTAACCTAACCTAACCTAACCTAACCTAACCTAACCTAACCTAACCTAACCTAACCTAACCTAACCTAACCTAACCTAACCTAACCTAACCTAACCTAACCTAACCTAACCTAACCTAACCTAACCTAACCTAACCTAACCTAACCTAACCTAACCTAACCTAACCTAACCTAACCTAACCTAACCTAACCTAACCTAACCTAACCTAACCTAACCTAACCTAACCTAACCTAACCTAACCTAACCTAACCTAACCTAACCTAACCTAACCTAACCTAACCTAACCTAACCTAACCTAACCTAACCTAACCTAACCTAACCTAACCTAACCTAACCTAACCTAACCTAACCTAACCTAACCTAACCTAACCTAACCTAACCTAACCTAACCTAACCTAACCTAACCTAACCTAACCTAACCTAACCTAACCTAACCTAACCTAACCTAACCTAACCTAACCTAACCTAACCTAACCTAACCTAACCTAACCTAACCTAACCTAACCTAACCTAACCTAACCTAACCTAACCTAACCTAACCTAACCTAACCTAACCTAACCTAACCTAACCTAACCTAACCTAACCTAACCTAACCTAACCTAACCTAACCTAACCTAACCTAACCTAACCTAACCTAACCTAACCTAACCTAACCTAACCTAACCTAACCTAACCTAACCTAACCTAACCTAACCTAACCTAACCTAACCTAACCTAACCTAACCTAACCTAACCTAACCTAACCTAACCTAACCTAACCTAACCTAACCTAACCTAACCTAACCTAACCTAACCTAACCTAACCTAACCTAACCTAACCTAACCTAACCTAACCTAACCTAACCTAACCTAACCTAACCTAACCTAACCTAACCTAACCTAACCTAACCTAACCTAACCTAACCTAACCTAACCTAACCTAACCTAACCTAACCTAACCTAACCTAACCTAACCTAACCTAACCTAACCTAACCTAACCTAACCTAACCTAACCTAACCTAACCTAACCTAACCTAACCTAACCTAACCTAACCTAACCTAACCTAACCTAACCTAACCTAACCTAACCTAACCTAACCTAACCTAACCTAACCTAACCTAACCTAACCTAACCTAACCTAACCTAACCTAACCTAACCTAACCTAACCTAACCTAACCTAACCTAACCTAACCTAACCTAACCTAACCTAACCTAACCTAACCTAACCTAACGTATAGGAAACCGAATAAATTATGTTGTGTTGGACTTAGGAAACCCTCACCAAGCGTTAATTGGCAGAACGGGGATCTGCCCAGGAGTTTCTGGTTTACAGACCACGCCGGCATTTAATCATGGTTGAGATACCTAATCTTGAGATTAACTAACAACTATGGAGCATTCAGGTTTACGAAATTCTGTTATCTCGCAACAGATACCTGTAAAGTTCCTTATGTAGCAATAATTATAATATAATATACTGTAATATTTTATATTAAAGTCTTTTATGAAATAATTTTTTTCCTACACCCAACACTTTTTTCATTAAAGCCTGATTTTGCTGCCTCCGTCGTTAGAGAGACAGTTTTTCTGTGCATTTAATTTAAGCTCAGCATAAACCAACAAACGATGCGTTATCTTTAGAATACGAGTAACAACAAGAAGGAAATAACATCCTGCTACTTGTGTAAATTCAATTTATTTAAAAGCTTGTCAACACCGGAAGTAAGTAAATATTTTTTTTTTTCATTTTTTTAGTCTTCCTGATGTTTCCTCACATGTTTTTCTCTTGCTTATCCACAGCCAGCCCCCAAAATTCCCTCATTCTGTATATCTGTTCCTTAAACAAGTCATTCATTGACGTAGCAACCTGCTTAAAGTTTAGACTTTACGAAGTAATATTCTGCAATCGGTTGCCTTCTTCATTTGCTTTACTGATTTGTTATGAAGCAATAAAAGTGATTTATTTGCTTAAAGGTGAGCCTTTTACTTTTAAACGTTTCTGATTTTGTGTGTTTTAGTCTGGTGTGTGTATGTGAAAGCAGATAATAAAATATAGGATGGAAACAGCGGAAATAATTGATGGATATTATTTGATAAAATAATATATATATATGTAAGTATGTATGTTTATGGGAAATCTTTCATTTCGCATTTGAAAGCAAGAAAGCAATTGTTGGTTTTAAATGTAATTAGTCAAGATGATATATTTTGTTCAAAAACTTATAAGATTTAGGGGTAATGGAATTACGGTGAATCTGCAACAAGGCAAAGGAAAGTACAAGGTGGCCCAAAATTATCACTATATTTCATAACTTGTCAACAGCATTGTCAGCTTTCAAATTTCAAAAGGCAATAAAAAGGGGGAAACGCAACTAGCTTCGAATTTCTATTTCTAAGCCTCATTTTGTTTATTAATATTATTACATTAATAGCATACGTTTAAGTGGCTTATAGACGATCAAATTAGAATTGACAGCTCCGCTCCTTGACATGCAATCAAACTCTTTGAATAGCTAAAATTCGTGTTTGTCAAACTTGACCTAATAACCCTATCGGCAAAATAATTACAACCAGCGTTTAAAAACTGCGAATATGTGTAATTGCTTTTGCATTTGCTTCGAATTCTGATTCCAAAAATGCAAAAAACAATAGCAGTTAAGCTAGAGACATAAAACCCAAAGTTATCCACTACTTCTGCAGTCTACATGTTTGAACAGTTTTTGGTTTGACCGACTTTTCAACTTTTAATAAGACTGGAAGTTAAAGAAAAGTTGTATTCACTATATTAGCTTCTAACCTTGATACCAATCAAAAAATTATAAACAGCTTGTTTTCTAGGTTTCCCAGATATCTATATATCGACATTTTATAGGAGCTAGCCTAATCACCAATAATTACGATAAAAAAAAGTACAATATGTAAACGTTACAGGTATTATATTTTTAATACAAAGTACAATATGTAAACGTCACAGGTTTTATAATTTAATTCTCATTGTGACTTTTGGGCCACCTTGTATCATAACAAATTTGAAAAATATCATGCCATTTTATACTTAAAACTGAAAAGAAAAGTTTGAAATGCACGTTTTAAAGAATTTTTAATATTATTAACAACATTTGTTTTATTTTCCTCCATTCGCTATTGCAGCTGTCATAATAAAATCTTTAAGGCCTTCCAAACTAAATTTTTTATCGAACTTTGATGTTTGTTTGTTTTATATTTTCATTCGAAATTTCATAACAATATGTTTCTTGATATAATAATTGCAAATCAAATAGTTTTTAAACTCGCTTGCAATTAATTATATAATAATTCAATTACTTTCCACCTGCAGCATATTTTTGTTTAAAATATAATAGTTTTTGCAGAAATTATTCAAAATATCTGATTCTAATTACTTTAAAATTTATTAACATTTTGACAAAAACACAAACAAAGTGTTCGTATTGTATGCAAAATTGGTTTTATGGTCAAGAAAAAAATAAACAAATAAGCTATGTCGATACATTAAATTAAAGGACAAATTTTGGACAGAGAGCAAAGATGAATGGCTTTATAAATGCATAGCACTAATATATAGAAATTCAGATTTGTTAAATGAAATTATATCATCTTAGCATATTTTTAAACGCGCTAAAGATTTCCAAACTAGTTAGTTGTAAACTTGAATTTTATTTAAAGGAACATTCGTTCGTGCGCTATATTTCTGAAAGCTGTTTTTGGGAAGAAATATTTCCTAAACCTCAAATTTTGTGTAATGAAGCCGCACAAAGTACTAAGAAATCAGAAATGAAAATAATGCATAAGTTTAGCAGATGTTGCATAAGTTTAGCAGATGTTGAAGAGCTTTATCATAAACTTGAGTAGCTGCGGGAACTAAGTATAGCGCGTGTATGGACAATATAAATTGCAATGTTTCATCCAGACAGATCTATTTCTACAGCTTGGGGCACCTTCTTAATTATACGATCATTTTTGGTTTTTGATTGAAAAACCAATTATCTATATTTAGTCCCAACATTGCATCATAATGATTCCACATTTGACCATGTCAAATATTTCTTTTAATTTTTCATCCTGAAAGAGATTAAGTAAAAATCAAGTAAGGAGAAGTTTTCTTCATTTATGTTGAATATATCTAAAAGTTGTATATCTTTTGCATAAAATATCTTAAAGAAATACATTTAAACAGATTATTTTAAAAAAGTACTCTTTAAGCCAGTACCTTCGAAAAAATAACCTTTAAAAAGGTTAAACCTGTACTTTCTGTAGAACTACTTCATGTTTCAGTTTTAGTATTTACATTTTGAAAAAGTACCTTTTATCTATATTACGTCTGTTAATAAAGTAGCTTTTAAAAGAGTACAAAAAGGGAATTCATCTTCCAAAAGTACTTTTCAAAATAGCTGCTATCAAAAAATCACCTTTTTTAATAGTACCCTTTTAAAAGTACATTTTTAAAGAGTATCATTCTAAAAATATCCATTAAGAAAGTACTAATATGTAAGTCATTACTAGGTACATCACATACTAAAAAATAAGTTTTTAAAAATGTATATTTTTATAAGTATAGTTTAACAATGTATTTTTTAAGAACTTACCTTTTAAAAGAGAATATCGTTGGTCTCATGTAGAAAGGCCCTAACAAACAATTTTCAGTTTTACAGGAGAAGGAAAAATCGTAATGGAAATTTTATAAATAGGTACATCAAAATTAACTTTTTTGCTCAATTGCTTGTAAGAGCGATATATATGAAATTATATAATTAAATCTTTGTGACATTGTGTACTTCTGTGAAACGTAGTAGAATCCATAAAAAAGTTCAATTCAGGGAAAATACGAGTTAGGGCCTTTCTACATGAGACTAACGATACATTAAAAAGGTACACCTTAAAAAATACGTTTAGAAAATTATCTCTTAAAAGTACCTTATAAAAAAGTACTTTTTAAAAAAGTACCTTTTAAAAAGTATCTATCAAAAAAGTACCTTTTAAAAATGTACGTATAAAAAAGTACCTTTTGAGAAAAGTACCTTTTTAAAAAAGTACCTTTTAAAAATGTATATGTTGAAAAGTATCTTTAAAAAAAACACTTTTTAAAAAAGTACCTTTTAAGAAAGTACCTTTTAAAAAGTAGCTTTTAAAAAGTACCTTTTAAAAAGTATCTTTTAAAAAATGCCTTTTAAAAAAGTACGTTTAAAAAAAATACCACTTAAAAAAGTATATTTTAAAAAAGTACCTTTTCAAAAAGTGCCCTTTTAAAAAGTACCTTTAAATAAAAGCACCTTTTAAAATAGTACATTTTAAAAAAGTACATTTTAAAAAAATTCCTTTTAAAAAGTACCTTCTAAGAAAGCACCTATAAAAAATTTACCCTTTAAAAAAGTACATTTTAAAAAACTTCCGTTTAAAAGACTACCCATTAAAAAACTACCTATTTAAAACTACCTTTTATAAAGCATCTCTTAAAAAAATCTTTTTTTATTATACCTTATAAATAAACTCTTATAAAAGTACCTTTTAATAGCATATCTAATAAAAAAAAGTTTTTAAAAATTTACCTTGAAATATACAATCTTTATAAAAATGTGTTTTAAATAATACCTTTTAAAAAAGTACATTTTAAAAAGTTCCTTTTAAAAAATACATTCTAAGAAAGCACCTATTAAAAATTCACCCTTTAAAAAAGTACCTTTTAAAAAACTTCCGCTTAAAATACTACCCATTAAAAAACTACCTATTTAAAACTACCTTTTAAAAAAGTATCTCTTAAAAAAAATTTTTTAATTATACCTTATAAATAAACTCTTATAAAAGTACCTTTTAATAGCATATCTAATAAAAAAATAAGTTTCTAAAAATTAACCTTGAAATATGCCATCTTTATAAAAATATATGTTACATAATACCTTTTAAAACAGTACATTTAAAAAAAGAGTCTTTTAAAAAAGTATCTTTCAAAAAATTACCTTTTATAAAACTACCTTTTAACAAACACTTTTAAAACTTGACCTATTAAAAACGTACCCATTAAAAAAGTACCTATTACAAAAACTTTTAAAAATTGTCTTTTAAAATAGAGCCTATTAAAAAAGTATTTTTAAAAATACTTTTTATACATTTAAAAAAAATATATTTTAAAATATATCTTTCCAAAAATTACCTTTTATAAAAGTAAATTTTAAAAAATACTTTTTTAGAACTAGAGAAAAAGTACCTATTAAAAAAACTTTGACCAATTACATTTTAAATAATTACCTTTTAAAAAGTATTTTTTAAAAATGTATATTTTAATAAAAATACCTTTTAAAAAATAACCTTTTAATATAGTATTTTAATAGTAAATTTTTTTTAATTTTAAGTTCAGCGTTTTAAACAATTACCTCTTAAAATTTGTCGTTGGAAAAAAGTCTTTAAGAAAATACTTTTTGAAGAAGTGGCTTCCAAAAAAAAACTTTATAACAAGTTATACATAAGAAAATACAAATAAAATAAAGTATGTTTCAAGTTACGTAAGCTTTTTAATAAGCGACCTTTTGAAAAAGTATTCTTTAAAAAATACACTTTCAAAATAAGTTTTTTAAAGGATCTTTAAAAAAAATTACCAAAAAATATATTATGCAAAAATATCTGTAAAAGTATGTGTAAAATTTAAAAAAAAAGATGTATAAAACTTATTTGCAGTAAAATTCGTATATTTATCATCCTGCCTTAAACTTGTTTTAAAATTTCTCCTTCTCTCAGTACACTTACCAATAAACTTATTCCTCATAAATAGAATAGTTCAATATCATCAATTACAGTTATTTTATAATAGCAACGCAAAAATACAACTTTCAGGATACAATAATTTAGAAAACTAACAATTTATTTAACTGAAAGTAATAAACTAAACGATGGAAATAATAAAAATCAATAAATTCCCAGGAGCTGTTGAATAAGTTCTTACTAAATGAAAAATTAAAAATATTACTCCATTGAACGCAACTAAATGTTTGTTGAAGAAAAAGAAACAGAAATACACTTTGAGAATTGTTTACATACAAACATATATAAAATCATAAATTGAAAGAGTTTTTGGTGTAATCTAGCAATTGTGCTTAATACATAATACCTAAAAGAATCTTAGGAATAAAAAAACACCTACCTTTTAAAAGTTTTCTGTCGCACTCGTCTTTCAATCTTAAAATGTTTATTAGACGATGATTGAAAATTTTATTATTGTTTTTTATACAATTGAGTTTATTATCATTCACCTTATTACCTATTGCAATAATATTTTTAATAGCACAGATTGTTTCGCGTTTCCTAGCTGTTTATATGTTGACTTTTCATAGGTGCTAACCTAATAATCAGTGTTCTTTGGGTTTACCTGTCCAGTCTTAGAGCACGTTCGGCTCTTTTTTGCGTCAAATCCTCGAAATTTCTTGAAATGTTCAAGGCCATTTTACTCGTTGCAATGATTCTCTACGATGGACTCAGTGTATTTCTTCCCCTCTCTATCAAAGAGACCTTAAAAGTGCGCTCTGCTTTATTTATTTACTTTTAGGGTAGTGATGCCCAAAGAGAAATCGATAGTTACGCTCTGGGTGTAAATAAATCTGCACTGAAAGAAAAGGTGCGCAATTTAAACAAATCGTTTTACTTACAATTTATATAAAACTTAGGTAAAAGTAATGGATAAATATATTAATTTATATTTTAGTATTTCTAATAAATTTTGTATGATAAATAGTAAGAAATACTCAAAATACGGAGAAAAAACAAAAGGAATAAATGCATACACCCGTGTGCATGTTCATTCGTCGCTGTACCATTGACGACTAAACTAATGAGCCTAAGATTGTGTTTGCTTTTGTTTACCACTTTAATACCATGGGTGGGCATCGCTATTTTAGGGCCTTCATTACAACTGAAAAATAGTTAAAATTAAGATTTTCTCTTACAGATTATATTTTTTCTTTTTTTGTTATTACTAGTTAACATTTTATCTTACAGAAAAAATAATTTTTTTTATTACTAGCTAACATGTGGGCTGGCTTTACAATAGCTGGTAGCCTGTCAAACCTAACCTAACCTACTAGTTAACACGAACCTGAAAAGTTACTGATAACTTAACAGGAAGTTTATTCTTGTGGTAAATTTCAAAGTGAACTTTAAGCATTTGAAGCGGCCATATTTTCTGCTGAAAGTACGGTAACATTAGTTGTAAAACTGGGAAGCATTTAACGGTGACTATAGTTCACACTAACTAAAGTACGATCTCCACCTGACTTGAAAACACTAACTTTAACGCTAACTTCAAGTTAAAGTTAAATGTGGACCGCTCATGTTGAAGTTTGGTTAAAGTTAAACCTTGGTTGTTAAAAAATTTCATTTGGAAACTCTGTTATAACTAAAATTGACAACAGCCTGCTATTTGTAGTTGTTTTTCGCCAGTTTTATTGTTTTACTATGAAAAGTTATAACTCTAACATCACTACGTGTACGCCGACTTTAACAGATAGATATTTAAACAGCAAGTTTTAACTTCATGTTTTAGCTGCGTTTCAAGTTAGGTGTAGACTGCATGTAATGTTCAGTTTAACTATCAGGAACTTTATCGTTAGGTTGTAATAATGGCCGTTAAAGTTTTAATGAAAACTTCTTATTTTGTTGATAGATTTTCTTTGTTTAAAATCACTTTTTCCTTATTCGTTATTCTCATCGATTAATTTTTTTTTTTTTTTTTGCTTTAATTGTTTGATCGAACGAACGAACACCATAATTTGAATTATTCGATCAAAGTTGAAAGGCGAATAATTGACAATTCTGGCTTCTTTACTTCCTTACCTAAATATGCGTATGAGTGTATGTGTGTGTGTGTCTGCTCTAACACTCAAATGCCCAGTAGAGGTTACATTGGCTTTTGTTGCAATTTATGCTATTTTATTTAATAAAAGCTTAAGAAAATATTTTATATACAACCAAACCTTGAATTTCCAAGCAAAGCAAATTGTTTCTTTTTGTTATATAACTATTTAGGAACAGTTTTGCAAAGATTTTTTCGTATGAATGTGAAATGGCACTATAATAAATTAATATGTTAACACTTGTGAGACTTTAAAAGAATTCATTCCAAATAATTTTTTTCAGAGAATAGTTTGTGATAGAAAATCTATTCTGTTTGAATTTCAGCAATGGAAAATTGTATAGAAATATATTTAGAAAGTCTTGATGATGATCCTCAATCTGATTATTCCCCATGGCGAACGGCAAGAGATAAGCCACCCCTGGGTAATCGAACTTGAGAATAAGTGATTCCAAAAACGGGTTGTTGTATGCTAACCACTTGAGAAACGTTTTCACCATTAATAGATCGAAATATGCAGCTGAATTACCGCCATATACTACTAAACATTCTGTGCGATATTGAGATTTGAACAAAATAACAAAATGCCTGTGCTGTTACCTCGAGTAGCTAGAAGAGGTATTCCCTTTATATTTAACGCCTTTTTACTCCAGAGCCAACAGTGCCTGTGGTTACTAAGATACTTAAGCGAGGGCAACATCCAATCAAATCCATCACAGTAGAATCCTACACAGGGAAAGGTGTCTATGATTACTAAAATACCTAAGCCAGGGAAGGATACAGGACAATACTATCTACTATCTACAACTCTAAAATTGTTCAAAAAAAATGGTAAAGAAAAACTTGACTCCAACACTGAATGTTGTAGAATATATCGCTAATTATCAATTTAGGTCTAAACACAATACACAAACGCATGGCCGTGACTGCTGTTTCATTTGTACTCATGGCTGGTATAGATATTGAGGAATCGGATGTTCTTGAGAATTCAGCATGATGTTCGCTGAACTTCTAAAGAAAGATTCAAGTGTCTCGGTTTTCCGATACGGTGTAAGACATGCTTCACTCTTTCCGATCTCTATACTTTGCATACCAACTGTATCCGACCAAAAAGGGCATATAACTCTCATCTTTGGGCTGGCACCTAAAAGTCTATTTCCGATTTTCTCGACTGGGTAAAAGAGAAAGCGAAGACACTTATCGGTGACAGCAGGGCACCCAACTCCAATTATTCAATGGAAGATGGTTGGTTATCCTCAGGGAGTTCTAAAATTTTACAAAAATTACACATTAACAATAAATTTTTTTAACAATTAAAAAAACATACATTTCGTAGTGTCGTCAGCTGTTTGCATTTCCAAGTCTATTCCAAGTCTATTAATTCTTATCAGATATTTTATTATATTTCTTTAGTGTGTGTCTATACATGTGTGTGTGTCTGTTTTGTTGTTAAAGCGTTTATTCGTTGAGATATTAATAATATGAAGCATCTCTTGAAAATATCTCTTTTTGTAATTTTTCTCTCTTTCAAGTATTCTTACTATATTCAACTCAAGAGAAATTTATTGGGTCATTTGTTGTTCTGTCATTTTTGCTTTTAAGTCTAAATAAAATACATTTTTGAAATTAAATAAAGGGTTTTTAATTTAATAAAAACAAGACCTCAAGCCAAAAACATATCTACTCAACATTAAATATTAAAGGTTAAAAAACAAAAACTTGCATGAAACTAAATGTTTACTCTATTTTTAATTTTAACTCGACAAGTCGTGAAAAAGTTCCTAGTAATAATGTTGCAGCCAGTTTACCAGTCTCAAAAGAAAATGTATGCGAAAGAAGGCTAGTCACTTATATTCGAATCAATTTTTATGTGTCTCTCTCATTATTATTTGTTCGCATATTCTTATGTATAGTTAAGAATTTTTGTCACATCTAACCCAGTGTGCAGATGTTGATCTGCTTATTACAAATGTATATTTGTACAAACAAGATAAAACTAAAAACATGTGTGTGTGTACGTAAAATTCCAAATAAATTAACTACAAATGATGTTGTTGTTTTTCTTGTAGTCTTCGTAAATCGTTTTATTATTATTTGAATTGAATTGTTTGTTGTTGTTACTTGCTTATTGTTTACAAGCATGTGAATGAATGTGTATATGCGTAAGAAATACATTTGTACATTTGACTCTAGAATTATGAATGGCTAGAAAATGCATGTGGATTGTAGAAAAGGCGCTTAAAAACCAGACAGGTCGACGGCAATCAGTCAATTTAATTTTATGCTTTTTGAGAAAATCATAAGTCAAAATAAGCAAGTCCAGTGTTTTGGTACACAGTGGTATCAAGCGTTTTTATGCGCAAAAACAGTATTTTGATTGTGTTTGACATGCCGTTCACGTAGAAAAAGTTGGAAAAACCCAAATCAATTTTCTTTCGCTTAACTTACGAATGAATGTAATCTCACAATCTCTACAGAGTGCTATGTTGATATTGTAAAATGCCAACACTTTCGATTGACAAGGAGGGATACCGTTGCTACCATCATAGTATTAGGAAAGGTGATTTACTGAAATATCACATGCTTTTTTCGAGCGCTGGCTGCAGTTAAGTAAAAAAATTTTTGCTAAAACAGTTTTAGTTTTAACATTTGTATACTTATTGTTAGAACCTTGAAAAGATTCAATATGTAAATAATATAAAAAATATTATAGAAATTACATTTTTAATTTTCTGATTTTGGCTGTAAAACGTTTGTTATCCAGTAAAAGTCAATATTTATGAAGTGTTTAAATACACAAATAAAGGACAAGTGTAACACACTCCTTGTCTCTGCAAGCATGGATGTTGTTTTGTGTGTGGAATAGAACACAAGATGTAGATAAACAACATTTGTTGTAAAGTAGCAAAAATTAAGTGGCCATAAATAAAATAAAGTCAATGTACTAGAAAACAATGAATAAATAATGTAAAATACCCAGTGCTAGAATCGATACAGTTAATGGCCGTCTCAGATGCGGAAAATTTGTGAAATTTAATGCATTTGCGCTCTAAAGTATGCTTTAAGCAAAAATTTAAAATTTAATGCAGTTTGAAACCCGCCATTGCTAAAAATATTGTATATAATACGATTTTTACATAAAATAAAACGAAAAGGAAATCATAAATAATTTATAGCTTTAACAAAATTAACGTTATTTTTCATTTACTTTCTATTTTTTTCACATTTTTGTGGCTCAAAAAACCATCATAATTCATTGAACAATTTTTTCCGTGAACAAGTCAAGTCAAGCAGCAGTTGGCAGTTGGTGCTTTAAGCAACCAGCCACCGTTTGTTGAACTATTTATTTATGCAAAGCACATTGACATTATGGTCTTTCTTGGTTTATTTGGCTTATTTGATTTCTTCTTTAAAAGTTATTTTTCTTTATATTTTCCATAACATTTTATTTCATACTCGTATTTAGTTCAGTTTGGTTTAGCTACCTTAGCATACTTTTAGGAGAAGGAAAAAAAATTAAATTCTATATTAACACTTATACAGCAATAATTTAAAGCAATACGATTTGTTTGCTTTGCATCAAATTACACCCGCATCCTCAAACTGGCAAGCGGGAAAGCTTCCAAACATACACTGGTGCTAGTTTGCAGCCAGTTCGTGTCGTTGGTTGGTGATGTCGCCATAAAAATCAGTGATTTTATTAAAACACGAAAAACACCATAAATTTTATTATAAATGTCTGCAAAGAGAGATTGTTGACAAGACTTTCCCAAAATATTACTTGGCATTTTTAAATTTGAATTACTTAACTTAGCACAAGTCTGAGTGAAATAAAATATTAAAATATACTTTAAATATATTCAAAAGGCGCCATGTTTATTTTTTCTTGGGTTGTTTTTTTTGCACAAACATAAACGTAATCCTCAGCTTTTAAATTTCACTTTGAGGTTTTCAAAAATAAAAGTGACATGAAAAAATAATCACGAAGTTTACCTCAAGACCACACTACTTCAAATGCTTACAAATATTTTTTAATAAGCAAAAAAAGCAAACAAATTTAATTTTGAAATTTAAAAGATTTACAAATAATTCAATAAAATAATATGTACAAGTGGCATTTTGTGTTTCCTAGCTGTATATATATATATATATATATATATATATATATATATATATATATATATATATATATATATATATATATATATATATATATATATATATATATATATATATATATATATATATATATATATATATATATATATATATATATATATATATATATATATATATATATATATATATATATATGACCATTTCATAGATTTTGCCCTATTTGTTCAAACTTGTTGAAGTTTGTACAGCAAATAAAACAAAATAGGTGAAGATTTTAAATGTACAAGTGTAATACGACATAAAGGAGAAATATACTCTCGCCGTGCGGCAAACAATAAATGACAAGTCTGATCACATCTATTGGTACGGCGTGACTGTTGGTCTATCAGTACAGTTTGATCAATGCAATATAAATACATATCACTCAGTTATTGTAATAACGCCATAACTCCACAAATAAGGTTTATCTGTGTTGTATTGTTAACAGTACAAGTCTTTAGGCTGAGCCAAAAATTAACTCAGATGGCTATATTATGCTGCCCCCCTTTAGAAGGCATTTTAAATATGCTTTTCCCGGACGCTGTGGCAATAAATGAGCAAAATTTGTTTTTATTTTGAACTAAATTATTTGACTAAAAATTCAAAAATAAAAACATCATTGAGGCGTAAGGATATTATAATTTTTTTTATAAACAAATTAGGATTTTCATATAATGTTTTTACAAATTTCCACAGGAAAATGTTACAGAAGTCTGAACGGCTTCAAAAAATCGCTTCAACATAGCGTTGTAAGTGCCACATTAATTAAAAACTAATTTTATTACCTTAGTATTTTTTGGTTTATCCACTTTTTAAATTTATTTCCCTAGGCACCAACAATTGTCGCATATGTACCGCAATAAATGCCACTCTGATCGCACAGAAATCATTATTTTACTTGTATGAAAAATTTCATATAATTTTTTAAATTTTATGACCTGTCAAAAATTCTGCAACACAGTTACATTTTTAGTACTCACTATCACATTTTTTCAGCACGCATGTCATATTTGGTAGATCGCACATTATAGATTAGTGAACCACATCCTTTATTCACATAATACAAAGACGGTTAATGACGTAACCATGGTACAATAATAGGTTTATTCGCTTACTTTTTAGTAAAATACAGTATATGAGTAATTTTTCAGCAAGTTGTAAAAACTACTCTCTGAAACCTCTCTTACCTAAAAATGTACTCGAACGGAAAATTATTAAAAATTCATAAACTTTAGTAAACAACTGATAAAATTGCACCCATATGTAGACTTTTGTTAAAAAGGATTTTTTACAATACACATCTGTAGTGATCAATAATTTTTGATAGAAGAAAACAAGAAAAGTAATAATCGTGATTTAATATGAGATGAACATAGATAGAGAATAGTTCAATAGCTCGGTGGCTGTGTAGTTAAGGGGAACTTGCAAAAATTTGCACATGTTCATTTGACTCAGAATTGAATTATTTACTCTATGCATCTGCACAATTGAGACAAAAATTTTTTTTTTTTTTTAAATTAAAAATAGTTGTAATTATACATTTCATGTCCACAATTTATTTTAATGCATTAAACTATAAAATATATTTATATATGGATTGGATACCACAGAATTTTATTTTCATAATGTTTTCAATTCCCTCTTAAAATATTTTGTATAATAAAAGGCATTGAATGTTATGAAAAGAATAATTTATCATAAGCAACTTTTAACATCTAATTGAAACGCGTGTGTTTACTATATCTCATCTAACAACACTGCTTGTTAATACTTTCATCGCTTGCACAACAATGAATGACTAAAAGTCTTTAAAAAACACAAAAAGTACGTGTAAAGTTTTTAAAACAGTTGATCTATACAATGCGGGTTACTGTATGGCCATGACGGAAATTGTTTTGCATTAAATATTTACTCTTTGACAAACATTCATTCATTGCAAAAAAATAAAAATAAAAAAAAAAAACTTTGAAACAACTTTCTTTTTTTTTTAATAACAAATCAGTTCTTTATCTCTGAATCACATATATTTTAGTCTTTATTATAACACTTAAACTACTCTGACAGTAGTCCCTTTTCATTTCTAAGCGGCAGATTAAGTACCATTTTAGTATCGTCATCAAACGCACGTTCTGCTCGCACAATGTTCAGTTCTCGTTAAACATAAACCGAAATACTTGCACATCAAAAACAGTTACACACTGTACAGAGATAAGTAATTTACACACATTAATACAGAAAATAAAACAAACAAACAAACGTAATGCATGGAGAAACAAGCGCCTAAAGGTATACAACAATGATATTTGTACAATATTTACAAACATTTCAACTGAAAACCGAAAACCAACATCAAACGGCACACACACACAGACGCATACATACACACACACATGCATACGGAAAGAGAACTTCTGTGTCTAGGAAGCCAACATGGGATTGAAAAAAGCAAAGGTTGGTAAATTAAATGAGGAAAATAGCATCTGAAAAGAATAATATTAGTTGGAAACGAAGCAAAAATACACTAAAAATTTTATTACAAATGAACAATATGGAGCGTATGATCAACATTGCAAGACTATTGTATTACTCACACGTAAGCGACAATAAAAGCTTCTTCTGCAACATGAGTATTTCCTTCAAAATATATTCTGTTATAGAGAACAGTATCCTTTCATAAAATACAGTACCAGCTACTCTACTTTAAAAATTCCTAAATCAAATCTTATCAAATAGAGGAAAACAAAAAAAAAAAAACTATTATAAAACGGTCTTAGAGTTGTAACATTGGGGCAAAATGCAATTTTTTTAAAGAGATCATGAAATGATCCAGTTGTTTTAGTGTATTATTTCCACACTATTTCGCTTATAAGTAATATACTTTTATTTAAAGCAAAGTTTTTGTGTTGAAGAGTGGAAGAAGGTTATGTGCTTAAAATTTACTCGTTAAAAATTTTATTTTTCTCAACACTACGAGCGCTGATCAAAAGATAAACGTTATTTAAATAATAAAGTAATGAAAACTTTCAGAGAAATTGTCTCTATTATGAACATAACAGTGCAAAAAAATTTTTATAATTACGAAATATAGGGCAAAATTGAAAATCGTCTAGGACCAGGCTGGCGAAAACTTTTGAAATAGGCTGATATGTGATATACGAGGTCTGATCAAAAAATAACCGTTATTTTAAATTTTTTTCAAAAAGTATTTAATTATTCATCAATAACTAACTTAACCCCTTTAAAGTAATCCCCTTCAGATATAATACACTTGTGCCAGCGTTTTTTCCCAATCCTCAAAACACTTTTGAAACTCGCTTTTTAGTATCGCCAACAGCTTTTGCTTCGGTTTTTCTTTTTTCTCGTCAATCGCAGCAAAACGCTTTTCTTTCATCGGTGTCTTCAGTTTTGGGAAGAGGAAAAAGACGGCGGGAGCCAAGTCCAGTGAATACGGTAGTTGAGGCATGATAACGATTTTGTTTTTGGCCAAAAACTCAAGCACAAGCATCGATGTGTAAGCACCACACCATTTCAGTCGAAGAAAACATAGAGCAAAACCTTGACATTTGACCGAACTTGCCGTGCTTTTTTGGTATTGGATCTTCTGGACGCTTCCATTGGGATGATTGGGCTTTGTTTCAATGTCATAGCCATACACCCATGATTCATCACCAGTTATGACCTTTTTGAGGAAATCTGGATCGTCGTTGACGTTGTTCAACAGTTCTTGAGCGATGTCCGTTCGACATTGTTTATGCTCATAATTTAGAAAAGTAAAAAATCGAACAGCATACGAAATCACGACTACATTTTAATCTGTCAAAAACAAACTGACAATCCGAAATGGCTGATATTGCCAACATATATAACAGATATGTGTACCAACATTGCAGAAAAAAATATACGAAAATCGATACATAACTCACGATCAGACCCTATTTAAACTTAGAAATATTATTTTTGTTTAATGGTAAATTTTCGCTGGAAAATGTAATTTTGCTCAAAAATATCCCTTTACATAATTGAGTTTATTCACTTGATGAGTTGCTAATATTGATTGGTATTAATATCAGACGGTGAAAAGAAAAGAAGAAATATGTGCAAAAACTTTTTTTTGCGTTTTGACAGTTATCAATAAAGTATTTTTCTTTTTATATTCTCAATAATTTATTTAGACTATTGGGATATAAAGTTGAATGTTTGAGAATATCTTTCAAAAGTTTCCAAGTCTACTGATGATTAACGTAGCTCCTATGAAGTGTCGACATATAGACAGCTGGGAAACAGAGCAGACAAGCTGTGAAGAAAAATGGTGTAGGCCCACAGAATTTAGGATTAGATTATAGGAGGAGGATAAGATTATGTTGCTAGGAGTAGACCACCACTTTTCTCACTAATATACCCTGGTATTCGATTATGGTTGATGATGATGTGTATGTATGCGGATGAATGTGTGAGAGATTAAAGCTAAATATTGAAATGTTCGAAACATCAACTCTCCACGTAACATTTCCAATATAATAGTTCACGATATGCAGTATATTTTGTTAAGACAAAAATATGTTTCGCAATAATAATTAAAGATAAGCAGCCTTATTCAACAAAAAAATTACTTTTAGTTTCATATACATATTTGTTACCAAATGAATAGAGCTTCACAAACTATTATTAAAAATTTGTATCCAGAAAACACATATTAACTGAGAAATGGTTTAAGCAATTTTGAACTGGTAACAGTATACCTAAAAGTGCCTCTTAAGTTCCAAAAAATTGTGGCTTATGTTCTAATGATGCAAAAACTATGTATTATATTAATCGGTAACCGAATATTCAAATACTTTTTGGTTGTAAAATAATAAAAAAAAAAAAAAAAAAAATTGCGTACAATAAACATGTCTTCGCTTTTATCTTTCAGTGAAAATTTTTAATGAATAAAGTTAAAAATGGATAAATAAAACCAAATTGAGCAGATTTTTGAAGGCGAATGAGATGTACTTTTTTCATTACGTATAAAAGGAACTCGAATAACTTTACTATTACTTTTTTGTACATCACTTTTGTGTCTGTAATTTTTTGTCATTCAAAAATACAAATTTATTATAATTGAAATATGAATGAAAGAAGTATAGGGTGTTTTTTTAAGCCCGATAGAACTTGAAATTGTAAAAAATGACACAAAAAATTAAATTGTAATCAAAATTTTTTTTTTATTCGAAAGATCAATACGTGACATTAACATTTGAAAATGATTTCGGGCATATGGGCACCGCGGCTGTTCTTGACGAAGCGCATTCTGGACGTCCAATTTTGGGCCACTTTTTCGAGCACTGCTGGCCGTATGTCACGAACAACACGAACAATGCTGGCCTCCAAGGCGTCAATTGTTGCTGGTTTATCAGCATAAGCCAGTGACTTCACGTAGCCCCACAGGAAATAATCGAGAGGTGTCAAATCGCACGACCTTGGAGGCCAATTGACAGGTCCATTTCTCGAAATCAACTTATCGCCAAATTTTGATTTCAGTAAGTCGATGGTTGCGTTCGCCGTATGGCACGTAGCGCCATCCTGTTGAAACCACATCTCCTCCGGATCAATATCATCCATATTTTCAAACAAAAAATCATTGATCATGGTGCGGTAACGATCTCCATTGACCGTAACGCGAGCTCCGGCCTCATTTTTGAAGAAATAAGGTCCGATGATGCCACCAGCATGAAAACCGCACCAAACAGTGCATTTTTCTGGATGTAAT
This sequence comes from Thecocarcelia acutangulata, assembly GCA_914767995.1. Classification (NCBI taxonomy): domain Eukaryota; kingdom Metazoa; phylum Arthropoda; class Insecta; order Diptera; family Tachinidae; genus Thecocarcelia; species Thecocarcelia acutangulata. The sequence goes on from OU612097.1 coordinate 19,087,000, forward strand.
GGAGTCTGTAGGGTCTCTTGTGGATTGGTCTCACTCCATATGCGGCAATTTTGCTTATTAACAAACCCGTTAAGCCAAAAATGCGCCTCATCGCTGAACACAATTTTGCGTCTATAAGTTGCGCGAATCGACGACTGATTTTCAAAGTAAATTTGGATAATTTCGTAGCGTTGTTCAAGCGTGAGTCTATTCATGACGATTTGTCAGAGTATACTGAAACAAATAAAAAAAATGTTTCATCAAAATTTAATTTTTTGTGTTACTTTTTGCAATTTAAAGTTCTATCTAGCTTAAAAAAACACCCTATACATACATCCATTGATATGCATTTTGACACATTTTTTCAATTTCTTTTTCAGTTTTAAATAAAGTTTTTATTTCAAATTTTTTTTTTTTTTCATAAATATGTACATATGAACATATCTACACACACATGCATGTTCACACTTATATATAACCAAATAGGATTTTGTCCTGAAAAATTATATTGTGGACAAAAACCAATAAGAGGAATTTTGACTAAAAGTAGGTTTAAAGATGGACAGAAGGTTTATTAAAATTTCAGCATTTGACACTGATTTGATCAGTATATTAAACAAATATTGGTTTTTGAATAATACTTTAGGAAGTTTTGCTTAATAACGATAAGTAAACGTTTAACAATTTTTTTTTTTAATAAAGCTGAAGGAATTACAATAGAAAATTATTTTAGATAATTTTCGGTATACAATCTTCAATTTTAAACAAGTTGTTTATAATTTGTTGCTTGGTAGCAATATCACTCTATGTTACAAACTGCTTGAAAAGCTCATATTACTTTTTCTATTAATCAAAGTGCCATTTGAAAAAGAGACATTTTGGATAAAACTTTGCAGACAAAACACTTTAGTTTATAAATGAGTCAAAAATCCCTAGAGGCAACACAAGTAAACAAACAAATAACAACATACATACTCGCAAACGAACCTTCTTCTTTTCCATTTCTTTTTTTTGTGCCCTTTTCAAATGATGTTATGTGCAATAATATCTTTTATAAAATGCGTAAAAATGTTGAGACATCCACCTGAATTCCAGTTGTAAACATAAAAACATTTAGTTTCCTTTTTTTTTTTGCTTTCTTTTTGCAATATTATTATTCGAAGAGACAGAAAATTAAAAGCAGACAAAATCATACTAATAAAAGCCTTCAAACAAAGAAACTAAAATAGAAAATATACTGCTTTTATGAAGGTAAAACAAAAAATTTATATAATTTTTTAGGGGTCACAGAAGAACAAAAACATTTAAACAACTCTCCTTATGCAGAAGGACAACGGCAGCAATTTCCTTTTCGGTTCTCTGTGCTGGCGAGTAATTGTAACAAAGTTAACTTGCAATGTTAAATGTTTTATTAAAATTTCATTTCACTTTAATTCATTTAACTTTGCAACCTTTTCTCACTTAAAAATTCCCTTTTTCAGAATTATGATTGACTCCTTTTAGTTGTAAAGGTTACATTTAATTCTTTGCGAAATACAACATGTGCTATTTTCATAGTTAAACTATTTTTCTGACAAGACCATTAAATACTTAAGAGCGGCTGAAAAGTAGAGTTTATTAAATGACTTAGAAGCTTCATATTTTGGAAAGCCTTCTTTCTGCTTTTCTTTTTAGAAGAAACTTATTTGTTTTCTAGGAATATGCTAAGGCAAAACATGCTTATGAACTTGCAGAGTTTTGAAGTAATATTGGTTGTAATTATGCATATACAAAAGTATATTCAAAATGCCGTAAGTTTTAAAAGTATTGGAGACTGCAGGTTGAGTAGTAAATTATTATTATTTTTAATGCTTATAAAAAAGACATCTATTAACTGTTCAAGAATATTTTTATTTTGAAAATATCTCGAAGAAATAAATGGTCAGCACAAGACCAATCGAAGCTACAAATATGTATTTAAATTAAATTTTTGGTCTGTACATTTCTACAACAATATGAGATGAATATAGGTAGAGAATAATTAAATGCTCGGTGGCTGAGTAGCTAAAGCAGCAGATCATGGTACGTCATGACCCGAGTTCAAATCCCAGTGGATGCTGATGAGTGGTTAGCGTCTACGAAACAGCTCGTTGTCTCCCAGCTAAAGATTTGATTATTATTTTTCTTGTCTTCTTAAATCAAAAATTATTGATCACTGCAGTTTTGTATTGTAAAAAGTCCTTCTTAAGAAAAAAAACTTAAGAAAGGAAAAAACTTGAATTATAACCCGTTGTATAAATGTACAAACCAAAAACTTATACTAAAAAGTTATAAAGTTCAACAAAAATTCAATAAATTATGTATTTAAATTTTTTGAAAGTGATTTTTGCTTTTGTGTCAATTGATGACTCTGTGTCACAAGGACTGTGAAGTAGATTCTTCGGACATATTTGGTATCACAGCAGTGAAACTATTGTTCTCACATTATTCGAAAATAATGCTACAAGTGTCGCCTATAGCATCAAACTTAAAATAGCGAACCCAATTTGGGGATTTAAGAATGAAAAATACAGAAATACCAAGTGAGACGACGTCAATGAAGTCATAGAAAATGGGTACGATACCTTTTTCCGTTATGGAGGTAAAAATGCATTATGCACGCATCCCAGAGACCGTCAATACTGAGGTGTGTTGGTCTTCGCATATAGCATATACATACTAAAAACCTTCTCTGTCCTACTCTTAGAGAGAAAATCCAGCCTGGAACTGCCTGTACATTACTGCAGGGTACGCTACGTACTCCTAAGCTATATATATATGCCAGCGTCCTGACTCGCTTATATATTAAGTTATGAGTCCAAATCAAACTTCTGTTATTATAGAATTTTTCGCAGTATTTTGTTACTGCGTTCCATTTGGTTTTGTCCAAAATAATGGGATCTATTATACGATCAATATACCCGTTTCTTGCTCAAGCTCCTGCCGATCAACATCCCAGGAGAGCACTCAAAGAAAGTATACTCAGCATCATCTATAGCACAATATTCCTCATATAAACTAAAAGAAGTGCTACATTTCCTTATTCCCAGGAGGAATTTATGGAAATATACGTGTCTGGATAATATCCATATTCTCTTTATCTATTTTTCAATATCTTGGATAAGACTTGCCATCCATCTTCCACTTGTATTAATGTTCCATCTTTCCTGCCACATTTTAAGAGTCTCACGCCTAACAACTTCCATTCTGTTATCGGTTCTATTCGACTGTCTCCACACAAATATTTTTCTTCTCTCGAATATACTCAGAACAATTGGAATCATACCTACAATGACCAATACTGCCGAGGTTACTCGCAATACAGCTGTTCTCAGGACCGCTAGCAAAACACTTGCTCTCTTCTTTATCAGTACTCTATCTTCCCAAATCTTGCATGAGTGGAATATTTAGACAATGAAGATAGTCCATCATATACTCGTATTTCCGGATTGAAATTTGTAAAACCAATATGGATCTCTTTATTTCGACTACCACTTACGCTACAGCCATCTGTTGCAAAACGACAGAAGCAAAGTTGTACACCCATTAACTCGGGATTTGCTTCGTATAAATAACATGCTTTTTAAAAAAAATAATTTGTTTCGTATAAATAACATGCCCCTTTTTCCGTTAAGGAAAATAATTTACATCAAATATGTTAAATACTTAGACCAAAACGTTTATTTTAAATACTTAGTAAATATTTTAAATACTTACAGCCTTATTTATAAAAAAAAATTTTCATGTTTATTAAGCTGTTACTGCACTTATTTCTATAAAAAATTTGTATAATAACAGCTTAATAAACATGAAAAAAATTGTATAAATAAGGCCGTTAGACCAAACGGCTTAAATACTTAGACCAAAACGTGGACATGTAAATTTGCTATGATACATATCACAATCAAATGAACACCACGGTACCAAATTGGACCTAAGTGGGTGGGCTTCCTGTTAAACCTAACCTAAACTAACTATCAACCTCTATACTGTAAAATAGCGAAGAGAAAAGGTATTCACCTTTTTGCCAGGGTAGTATACTCAGGCATACAACTTAAAAATTTTGTTGCAATAAGCAACAAACTGCCTGAACAGAATAAACTCTCCAAATCAACTTAATAACTACTAAAAGCCATGTCAAAATACAACTTTATACATGTTCCATTATTATAATGGTTGCAACAATTACAACAAATTTGAAACAAATACTACCTGAGAAAAAAAAACAAAAAAGTTTACATCGAGTTTGCACTTGAAACATTCAGCGCATTATTTGTTGGCATTGTGTGGCAAACTGAATGGGTAAAATGAATAAGAAAAGGGTGTTTGAAAAAAAATGTTATTTCAATTTCAATATATCCTTTGAAAATCCTTAGAGTATAACTTATAAAAAAACCTTTTGTAAATGATTTTGAGTTCTGTTTGTCTGTAAATCATTAACAAGCTTAAGAAATTTGTCCCCTTTACAAATCGAGAACATTGAATTGCTTCGCAATCAGTCATTCAGTGAGCCACTGTACAGTATAGAAGTACTTGTGTTGTTAACTGAAACTAAAATTGTTGTTTTAACAGTTGCTTAAATTTTCCCCAACTTGCTTTTGCTGTATTACTCCTCTTCTTGGTACTCAGACAACAAATGCAAAAGTAGAATTGCTATAAGTATTAAGCAATTGTTGTTAGTTTTGTTACTATTACAGCAATCAGCGCCAGATAGTTAAAGTTATATTTTAGCAGTGTGTTAAAATAAGACCAATAAATATACATTTAAATTGAAAACAGCACAAAAAGTTATCGGCGATAAAATTTTAAACTTAACTTTTGCTTTGTCATTGGCAACAAAAAAGAAATGCATGTCTTTTGATTTATTGATCTAAGAAAATTTACTTTCTAATTACTTTTATACCTTGACTTTAGTTGCAAAAAATCATCACAAACTTTTTATCTGTAAAAAAGTTATTTATATTCTTTTTTAAGAAAATCATTGTAGTCATCTGATTTTTTTTTTCATCTTTATATTATTATTTTTTCGCCAAATCATTGTCAATTAAAAGTTTAAGAACTTTTTTTTATAAAAAAAAGGTGTTCTTGCCGACAAATGATCAAAAGAAAAAAAGTGCAGACATTTAAATTTATGATTTAGAATCGATATAATATACTTCAAAATAAAAATTGTTTATTAAGTTGTTATTGCACTGATTTCTAGAGAAAATTTGTGTAATAAGAGCTTAATAAACATGAAAAAAAAAATTATAAAAAAGGCCGTTATAAAATAACAACTTCAGAATGGTTTAAATTTTCCTCAAAGACCCAAGTTATAAGCTACAAAGCATAAACAACAATTTAGTTGCAGATCTTTTAAAGCAAGGGACTACCGAAGATCCGCAAAGAAAAGTATACTTTAAGGCCAATTTGTTCCTATGTTAATTCTCCTAGTTTAGCACTATCTTTTTTTTTAATAAAATAATTGTAATGGTATCTTCCAAATGTAAGCAAATTGTAAAATAGCTAAAATTACTTACTTTGTGGTGGTTCAGGGGAGTATACATGCCAACCATATGTGTGGTTTTAACCGCAATAGCACAAAAAATCTGTCCAGGCGACAGATTTTAAAGTTAAAAATATACCATAAACTCTCTAACTCCTGAACACTTATGAAATCAAATCAAAGTATTGCTAGGAACACAACTGCGACGAACGACGAACTTCGTCCATTGCGACGAATTCGCCGGCAAATATTCGTTGTATAAATTTGTCATGTGAAGCACAATATCAACGAACACTGTTTACATATCCTGCAAAGAAAACGAAATTTTTAAAATGAATATAAATACTAAGGTGACCATATTAAGAATAAACCTATATAAATTCCTTCCGAAAGAGAGATTTTTTATCAAATTATCTGATGTACTATATATTTTGAGAACATCACAAATTTTTTACTACATGAATTAATATACATATAAAAAGTATTATTTCGTAAAAATACTGTTTTATGTAAGAAACCTGATCACCTGATACTGTTTTGTTCGTCGTTCGCTGACGAAACAATTAGAAATAAATGTATTACAACATTTGCTGAGAATGACGAATTTCAACGAACACCACAATTGTGTGCTTTTTCATATACACCAATGTGTTTTATTTTTGGGGACGAATATACTCAACCAAAAACTAGTCATTCATCGCAGTTGTGCTCCTAACATATAACAAGAAATCTGTTTAGAAGAGAACACATTTGTATGAGAATATTAGCTAGAGATCTAAAAATCAAAACCAATAATATCGATAGCTCTTTATCAATTATTAAGAAATTATGGGAATATAATAAAATTAACAAAGTTTGTCCAGAGGGGTATACATTTACACAATGCAACGTAAAAGTATACCAACTACTCTTAGTCGACCTCTGATAGCATATGAAATCAGAATAGCGTATCAGTCTACTCCAGATGAGTAGACTTGTTCAAAATAATATTACTTAGAGGTCTAAAAAATAAAATCCAAACTGTGATAATGTAAACATATATTAATAACTATTTTTCAGCTTCCGATAATATACGAGATCAAAACCAAATCTAACAAAAATCTTACCAGAGAAATATTCATATGTATCATAATATTTACTAAAACCCTCAAAAGCAAAACAAAAAATACCCACTATTATATATAAACTCCTAAGAACTTATAAGATTAAAATAAAATCTGTCCAGAGGAATATACAATTATACAATAACATATGTTAATAGACACGTAAAAAGATACCAACAATTCTTTTTCGACCGCTGAAAGCTTATGGAATCAAAACACTTATATAATGCCATGCCTTTTTTTCTGGCCAGAGTTCAAACAAATCTGGCCGAAGTGCCAGGGAGTATACATTTGTAATAGTTTGCAATATTTACGCTCAAAAAACAATAAGCTACCATTTTGGCCGTGTCGACTAATCTTAAGACCAGTTTTATGATCAATATGAAGAACAAGTGGGTAAAACTGTTGACAGGGTAGTATACATCTGTTTGCGTTTTTTTTAATATTTAAACCTGTTAACAGACTTTGTTAATATAAAAATTATAAAACCAATATAATTTTATAAAAGCTTTGAAAGTTTATGAATGCACTAGCCAGGGGAGTATACATTTATTAGCATAAATTAATATTAATATAAGAATAATCATTGATATGAAGAAAAATACAAAGCCATACTTTATTATAGACAAATCTGGGGATACTTTTGCAGAGAAAGTGTTTTTAAGCGCAGCAAGAAATCAAACTGGTTGCAACTGAAGTAAAGTTATGTGACATTTTCTTAATATTTTAGATAAATATTATCTGCAATATAACACTAGGATGTAATCGTAAATCACCGAAATACTTCCTTCTTATATTAAGTCGTAAATCAACGTTTAAAATATATCATATAAATACTAACACATTTATTTAATATAATTTCATTTAACTTTGTCATCACATGTCAGTACTAACAAGTATTTAACATTAGCAATATTATCTCAAACATTAACCCGTAGGTATGGCGCTTATAAGCATGTTTGTGCATGCACTTTTATTTAGTTTTCAGAACACGTTTATGGAGGTGTATGTTGAGAAATGCAATCGGTGTGAAAAAGTTGAAAAAAAAGAAGTTTAAGCAAAGACTTAATGCAACATCAATGTCATAAAGAATGTTTAACTGTTTTCCGACAAATTCTTCTGGCAAACAACGGAAGGAGGAGTGACAGGACACAAAAGTTTTATAAAAGAGAAACGTCTAAAAGGAATAACACAGAAAACAATAAAGGAAACATAATAAAAAATGCAAGTCACGTACAAATGTGTAACACTAATGCATTGCTAAGGCTAATTGTAAAATCAACTCGAATAGACAATTAGGCAGGTGTGCGTGAGAAAAAGTGGGGAAAATGGTTCATAGAATTAAAGGCCATAAAGGAGCGATGAAAATTATAACGGCTTTTTTTATTTCCTGCTGTTGCAAAAAGTTGTAGGAGAACAAAAGATTATAAAAAAAAACAGATAAAATAATTTAAAACTCTCGCTCAAGGGGAAAAGAAATGTCAACAGCTTTTTACAAAGACTTAATAAAAGCATTAACACTTTTCTGTTGTTTTTCAGTTGCTTTAAGCTCCTAAAATGTAGATATTTGCAGTTTTTCTTTCTTTCAAACAGTTTTTAATTAAGTGCTGCATCTCTTAGCTATTTGTATATACTGGTAGTTTTTATGCTAAAGTAATTAATTAACACATTTTTTTTTTCTTGCCGCGCTATAACTTCATAATCTTTATCAACAACTTTAAAGTGGAAAAAGCAAAATAAAAAGAAAAAGCAGTCAAGAAGAAATAAATTTCTAAAGATTTCTTTCATACCTGACAAAAAGCATGAAATTCTTTTGTTTAAGCACAAACACTCTTCTTAAAAGACTGCTGAAGAGCAGGGAAATAGCAAATACATTAAAAAAAATCCTACAAATTTGCTTAAGACTTCAATACAAACTTACTCGTAAAAGAAAAACTTAATTTTAATTTTCATATTAATATTTCTTTTCGTGATTACATCGATGACTTGGTATATAAAAAGCGTAACTTGATTTTTTATTACTTTACAAGAGAAGGAAAATTATGAATAAAATTCAAAAAATCCTGAGGCCAAATCACCGCATACGATATCGAGCAATATTATCGAAATTTTTCATTTTGGTATCATGGCACACGATATCGAATGAATTGTTTTGCAATAATGTGAAAAAGTTAAACAATTTCTTTTTTGTATTCGTACTTTTAGGGAACATATGGTCTTGAATCTACTACATTTTGTTTAAATTACGATCCGAGTTGCATCGTTTGCCATAATCTAGATGTATCGTAATGTTATTCGATACGATAGTTAATTCGATATCGTATGCGGTGATTAGACCCCTGATCTGGCATAGTGATATTGCCAGATCAAAGTTAGCAATAAGTTCAGTGCTGTGGCCAGATTCCACAACGATGATTTTTTTTTATCGGAGAACACACAAAGTAAACTTCAACAACAAGAGCTTTTTAGTAAAAAGATACTTTTTGGTAAAAAGCTTATTTTTTAGTAAAAGTGTGCTATTGAATAAAAAGCTATTTCTTAGGCAAAAGAGAAAACAAAAACACCAGTTTCTCCCTTATAGGAGATCGGAAAAGTGGCAAGCAAAGCGGCTTAAGTAAATATTTGGTTTTTTCAGTATAAATAAATATTTTTTATGTCGGCGTACCCAGGGAGAGGGTTGGAACCCACTGAGTAGCCTGTGCTCAGAAAAAGTAGCTAGTTGGAAACCTCCCTGGTCTCTGCGGCCGTAACATAAAAATTTGCTTCAAAATGATATTTAGTACACAGGTACTTACTACAGAGCTGTTCAAGCGCAATAAAAATGTCTTACAAAACATCGTAGTCTTTTTAAGTACTATACATCATCTTCTTTCACACTTCAAAGCAAGCACTTCAGTGCCAAAATATTCTAAATACTTTAACGAATACTATCTAATAAGCATTTAGAACAAACAGAACCAAACACAAGTAGAACCAAATGATATAGAACAAAATTGAAATAGAACTTCAAGCATCGAAGTAATGTTCTACTTCAGTTTTGTTTATACATTTTTTTGTTGTTGTTCATACAAAGACAAAACTTTGTATTAAGCACAAATATTTAAGACGCAGTATGCTCAAATGCTAATGTGCTAGCTGTAACTTATAGCTTATTTGCTTTGTTGTGATGTTTTGTTTTGGATTTTGCTGTGAAATAGAATTCCAATACAGTCAAGCAATGTCGTTTCAAAACTATGAAGTGTTTGTTCTATTTCTTTTTGTTTTAAGAATTATTTTTGTAATATAGTGTTCTTTAGAACATTCTGTGCAGCCTTATAGTACTTACTTATTAGCAGAAAGGTACTTATTAGTACTCGTAACAAGCTACTTTAGTAGAGGTAAAATATTTAATAAAAAGGTGATTTCAAGTAACAAGTCACTTTTTGGTCAGAAAATACTATATGACAAAAAAGTACTTTTTAGTAGTTGTGTAGTATTTAGTAAGTAAATACTTTTAGTAATAAATCACTTTTTAACACGGTTATATTAGTTTTACTTGTATGTTTGCAATATTTGAAAATCATGCAATATGAGTGATTATTACATATGTAGGTATATAAAACTGCTTTAGTGCGAAAATTGGAGTTGCCGTATTTCTTCCAGGGAAGAGGGGGGATTTTGGGAATTCACGATGCTGATTTTCGGAATTCCCAAAAAAAATTCGTAAACTCTTTGCTAACCGGTTTGAAACCGGTTTATTATATTCGGTCCACGTTTTTACCGTTAAACATGCATCAGAATTATAAACGATCATTAGATTTATTGCGAAAATTTAACACACATTGTTTCATGGGGTAGTAGGGGCTTTGGCGATTCCTGAAGCCGATTTTGGGAATTCAAAAAAATAGCTGGAACATTTTATACCGGTAATTAATTATCTGGTTATATGGATAATTTAAGACGAAGCTTAAACAGTAGTGAATGGAAATTTGATATGGAAACGTATTTTTTAGTTTTTTCAAGTTTATTTATTTAGGATTTTTAGTAAGAAAGTACTATATAAATAGTGAATGGAAATTTGATATCGAAACGTATTTTTTAGTTTTTTCAAGTTTATTTATTAGTATCAAGGATATTTTAGTAAGAAAGTACTATATAAATGTGTTTTCCCAAACCGAGACTATGAGCTTGATTGCTTATAATAAAACCTTTTCTGGTTTTGTATTTTTCCAGCCGCCCATATGCCAATATTTAAGAATATAGGCTGCAAGTCAAATTTTTATTCCAAATTGTCTTTCAAAAGACGATAACGATTTCGAAGCAGCCTGCTTTCACGCGTATTACAAGTATAAATAAAGAATATCCTGTATGTAACGAATACGTTGTTATTAGAAGATTTGCATTTGAAAAGTATCAAGTACAAAAAAGTGTTTAAAATATTTTATAAATTTAAGGCTGTACTTTTTTTTAATATCGATTTCAATTGATATTTAATTGAAATTTACATTTAATACAAACACATGTCAGCAAATTACTTCTCGACAATTTAATATGTAAAAGTTAAATCAGCAAATGAACGTAATTTATGCTAAAATAAACACATTTTAATGTAAAATCTAAAACAAACAAAAATTTGCCAAATGTTTGTGTTTTCGTTTTAAAAACGTATTTATTTCACTTTAATTTTCCACTACATTAAATGCTGATCACAGGAAACAAACTCCAACTAAAACAGTTTTAGAAATTTAAGCAAAAAATGTCTTTTGTAAATAATTCTTTTCACAATTTATTTTCTTCTTATTGCAAATATTCAAACTAAAGTTCAAAGACAAGTAGAAGGAAACTTTATCTAGGCGTAAAAGAAAACAGTTTTTATTTTCCAATCGATTATATTCTGGCCCTGAACTTAAGACGGCAGCCAGATTTTTAAAACACTCTTACCAGGCTGGCTGGCAGAATATATATTTTTTTCGAATTTCCCTGTAACTTTCTGGATACTATTATATTCGGTCAACAGTACTTAAGACAACTTTAGTTTTTAGTAGCAGGAAAAAAATCAGTGTTTGCCTTAAAACAAGAACAAATAAAATTTCCTTTTCATATCCTTGCATGCATTTATCGATTTGTTAGGAAATCTTTTAAGACATATTTAACTAGACACACTCTCAAGTGCTTCTGCTGCTCTCCCATATTCTTCTATACACTTTCAAACTTGATTGTACGAGTATGTTACTGTTCACAACTGCAATTCAATTTCTAATGCATGTCATGACCCAGGTAATATAAAGTCAATTTTAATGTCCTGCTGAGAGTTGTATGTTAAACCATGAAAAAGAAATAAAAAATTAAATTTGTGTTTGGCATTAGCCAACCATTTTCGAGTGTAATTTCGTTTAAGTTCAGGTCATGTGAATACGTTCAACTTTCAAACTGCTGCAACAACTGCATATTACAATTGATTGGCCAACATCATGTTCCAGTTTTACACTCGAAACATGTTTTAAAGAGCATGCATGTGCTTGCTCTTAAATGTTTAACACAAACACACTCTTAATGCGTCATTTACTACGTGTCACTATTAAGTTGCCATTTAATGTTTATGTATTTTTAAAGTATGTGTGTGTGTGTGTGTATGTATGGGTGTGGGAATAGAAATAAATTACCATTTTTATTTAGAATTTAATAGCTTATAAATAAAACTATTTGACAGGCAATACAAGCTATTGAAGTGCATTGCTTTTTAAATTGCATCAAATACATATATAAAAATATTGAAAGTTTTTACAAAATCACCAAATAAAATTTTTGCAAATAATAGACTTAATTAAAGCTATATTTACACGATTGAAAATTTCTTTAAAGTTGCTCTTCACAATACTTCAATCTCGTGTAGACAGGAAAATTTCTTCAAAATTTATTGAAAAAAACTTTTGAACATTTTACTAATGCCGTGTAAACAAGCTTCAAAATCGCATCTGGCAATATTGATAACTATAAATAATTTGACAGCATGTTCATTCTTTTGATTCAATGCATATCACATGTTCTTATTTACACATGTTTTTTGCGGCAAGTGGCAATGTAATTAAATTTCTTAAAGAATAAAATTAAAATTAGTAAATTAATATGAGTTGGTAAGTGTTACATATTTAATAATTATATATTTGTGGAATAATATATCAATATTTTTAAAAGTGATAACATAAATGATAATTTGCGCAACAATCGCAAGCAAGAAGAAGAAGTAATTGCCAGGCGTTCTCCGGGGCATATAGATTCTCGCATATTAGAATTGGCCTTTTCTGTTAATGGGGTGACGAGATTAAGTAAATAATCATAATCATCTGGTGACATTCGCACAAAGTTTTTGTATAGGTCAGGATCATTCCTTTTTAATCGCTTCCTAAAAGACATATATACACCATTACCTTCCACAAAAAAAGGTCGCACCCAATATTCCTTTTGTTTTCTTCTTTTTTTGCAATATTATCAGCCACTTCTTCCTCCATTTTTAAAAATGTTGATACTATGATGATTGTGTCGTCATCCATACTTTTTAACAATTAATTATTTAACAAAAGAAGCAATACAGCTGATCAAAGTCAATATTTTCAATATAAAAAGTTTACCACCAGTGTAAATTAGCTTCAAAAAATTTTGATCAAATTTCTATCAAACGATTTTTAATACATTGAAAGAATGTTTTGATCAAATTTTTGGAACGTGTAAATAGAACATCAAAATAAGTTTTAAAAATTGTGATAAGACTTTAAAACGCCTTCAATCGGGTAAATCTATCTTATTTGCCAAAACTAATCTTTTAAAAGTTTCTTTCTCCAGCACTCGTTTTCATAAAAAGCTAGTTTTCTAGAAGGCTTCTTGTGTGACAATTTTTTTCAATAGATAAGATTTACAAAAATATTTTCATATCCAGATATGAAAGTCAGATTATCGAAAAAGAATTTAAATATTTATAAAATTTTTGCAGCTTAAGATTCTGGTTTTTTATATAAAAAATTTAACAATTTACTAACATTTATTTTTCGATATTGTGACATTTTTCATAAAATTGTGTTCCCGTATTAGTTTATATATTTCCCTGTTTTCGGGTTTGATTGAAATTCTGTTTGAACATAATATTGCTTCTATCAAAAAAAAAAATTAAAAAATTAAACAAAATAAATCTAAAATGTTGCACATAAGAATCGACATATTTTAACACTTATGAGTAAACTAACAAGAAATGGATTATTACATTACAATATTAATTACTTTTGTTTGTTGCTTTCCAGACTCAAATAATGAGCCGCATATTTCAAAATTGCAAAAGCACAAACTATTTGTGCAAAATATCGCGCTTATTTTTCCTGGTATTCAGCAGCATTGATTAAGACTTTTCGCCGAACTCAATATCGTTCGGAAACGGATTTCAATCCGTCTTTTAGTTCATTAGAAAACGAAACAATAAAAAGTTTTTTCAAATGAAATAATTTTTAATAAAATTTTATTCTGAAATATTTTTTGATTTTCGAATAAACAAAAGCCACTTCTAAGGTGCATTAACCAGGTGGCATCACTAGCGCAGGTGATAATTTTTTATTTAAAACGACCGGTAGTGTCAAAAGTTGTTTATGTTTACACAAAGTGAAGTGAAAAAATAATAATATTTTAATCGAGCAAAAAAAGAAAGAAAAAATGAAAAAGTGCAAAAGTGCAAAAAAACAATAAAGAAGTTTTCAAAAATATTTTAATTGCGTAGAAGCTGTTTAAGTTTATACAAAGTGAAGTGAAAAATAATATTTTAAACAGTTTGAAAATGTGCAAAAAAAAAACAATAAAAAAGATATCAAAAATATTTTAATTCCTGAGCTGTCTGCTCTGTAAAAAGAAAAATTCTACTGCTTATCGACTTTCCTCGCTTCAAAAATAATTTAATTGCTTAAAATGCGTTAAAAACAATTTATGAAAATAATAATACACAATTAATTTTCCTTATATACATTTATTTTCTTCATTTTCCTCTGTTTTGAAAACATGTTTTTGACATTATGGTTGTCAAAATTTTGACAACTTTTCGTAAATTCTACCAACAAAATACATGTTGATGTTTGTTGGTGTTGTATTTATTGTAATTCTGCCACTACCTGTATAAAGCTGCCTTTACAACAACCTTGTATTTTTTATATCATGGATATACATATATGGACCGATATCGGAAGTTTTCATTCTTCATATTTAGATAGCCTTATATTATTACCAGAATTACTTTTAAGCAAAAAAAATTGTTTAAGTTCGTTTAGGCGACATTTTCATTAAAAATCAAGTTAAGCAATATCTCGAATAGAAATATGGACCGATGTCGGGAAACACTTTTTTTTTTTTTTTTTTTTTTTGAAGCAAAATAAGCTATTTTTTTTAACTTCATACAAAATTGCAAAAAATAATGGCTTTTTTCGGAAATTTGGATGTATCTCAGCTATATGTGAACCGATATTACTGAATTTTAATAGCAAACCCTTGAATCGATGGTGTAAAAGAATGATGAAAGAAAACAGTTTCTAAGTCTAATAGTTTTCTCAGAAACGGTATTTCAATTATAATGGACAAACGGACACCGATTTTCATCGAATTTTCTGTCAATGTTGATTCTGAATATGTATTCTGTATAGGGTCGGAAAGGAAAATTGTAGAACTTACAAACGGAATCACAAACATAACATTTCTTTAAAGGGTATAATAAACACAAAGCAGCAGAATATTATAAAAATATATCTTTTAAATTAAACAAATTTTTTGGCTATAATTCTTACACATTTCTAAAAGCATCTTTTTAAAAGTATAATATACAAAATTATTTTAAAACATAAATTCAATATTAGTTTCTTTTTTTATTCAGAATAAATTTTAAATTATTTCAATTTAATACCAAGTCACGTGTGAAAATAAAGTAAAAAAAAAGGATCATACATTCCTTGCTGTTTTTAAATAACAAATTACTAGTTGTAAATAAGAGAGTACTTGAATTATTACTCCTGCAAGTCAATTTTGATTAAACTTTAGAAATATCATTAATCAGATTTTCTTTTCATATGATTAATATTCACAATAGAAACATCCTGACTTAATGTGTGGAAAATATTTCATGCACGAAACAATTTTTGTTTTTCCAAGAGTCTTCAATACTTCCCCTTTCACTTTCAGCCTGTGTGTATGCTTTCGTTTTGTTACACTTAAAGGCCTGTTAGAACATTTTGTTGCTGTTTTTACTTGCAGAAGTGTGAAGCGATGTTGTTGTGTTTTGCTTTGTTTTTATGATAAATTGTGTTCATATGTGTGTGCTTATATTAGCCATATGTGTATTTTGTGTGGTTGTTTTGTTCGGGGTTTTTTGTTCGCAGAATGTTCTTAGGAAGGTATTTATAAATTTATGTCTGCTCTGTTCATCTAAGTGGTTCAGACTCATGAGTGGCTTTATAAAGCTACTTAAAATTTTCTATGAAAAATTATTTTATGCAAAAGCTATGAATACTGTTTAATACTCATACATACACATGTTTTTGTTTTCAACTAGAGTTGATCTTCAGTTTTTGTTTTGTTTTTGTTTTTTTTTTTTTATGTACTCGCACATGGAAAACTAACTAGTTTGCTTTTGAAGTTTTTGCTTGAGGTTATTCTGTTGTGGCAAATGGCAGCTCCTATACGAGTACGTTTGTGGTAGAGTATTCTTATTATACACATCTTTAGCAAATGTAGTTTTATGTAACAAAAATGCTTATAAGTTTCTAATGATTTTAGTCATTTATCATAAATATTACAAGAATTAATGTGTGAGTCTGCTTTTAAATTCATAATCTTATTGTCGTTTATTATATTATGTTTTTGGTTTTAATGTGTTTAATTCTTTTAGTATTAATGACATCGGAAAGGATTAAATACTGCCATGATAAATTTCTCTTTTGGAAGTGGCGCATACAAAAAGAAAATTAACAATTAAAAAAATTGCTATAGAGCAAAATTAAAACATAATAATAAAGTGTAAAAGATATTTTGAAACGTGATGGCAATTTAATAAAAAATAGCTTTAATAAACAAACTAGGAGTATTTTTAAAAGCACCTTTTTAAAGTTGTTGAATGCTTTGTTAATAAATATGCATAAAAAATACTTTATCGCAAATGAAATGTATTGATATATAATTTATGTTTTTTACTGACACTTGTTTACTGAAACAAATTTTAATCTGTCTATGCTCCTTTTTTTAACAATTCTCTTATTTTAATCTTTTATCAAACTTCCTTTCTCAATAGGTTTTTTTTTACTTATTTAAAAAATAGATTTTTAAAAGAGATCATTTGTTAAATACGCGCTATTTTAATTGAAAGAAAATACTATTTATAAAGTGTACCTTTTATAATTTAGATAATTGTTTTAAAACAATGGTTTTAAAAAGTATATTTTAAAATATTATTTTAAGCTTCATTAATGACACTTTTTGAAATGTAATTTTTTAGAAGGTACTTCTATTTGGAAGGTTCTGCATATAAATGGTTCTTTTTAAAAAAAGTACGTTTTCAGGAGATAAATTTAATGAAAGCAACTGTAATTTAAAGCAATTTTTCAAAACGTACTGTTTTTTATATTAATTTTTTAAAGGCATTTTTAAAAGGTACTTTGTTATAAGATAATTTTTTAAAAGGAACTTTTTTAACAGAGAATTTTAAAATATTTTTTTAAGAAATACTTTTTTACATAAAAGGTACTTTTTCAAACGTAGTTTTTTAAGGCTACTTTATATAAACGGTACATTTATCGTAACGCAAAATATAATTTTCTTAAAATTGCTTTTTTTTAAAGATATTCTGCTATTTTTACAATGATCTGTTAAAATAAGGGGCTTTTCCAAATTCTTGTTTTTTTAGAGGTATCGCCCTTTTTTTTTAATTGCTTTTCAAATGTATTTTTGTAAATGGTATTATTTTTCACAAGACGATGTTTATGAAAAGGTATTTTTTTTAAAGGTACTTTGTTTACTAGGTACTTTTTTAAAAGTTACTCTTTTCAAAAGAATCCTCCCTCTGTGAAAGGTACTAGTTGAAAAGGTACATTTGTAAAAGGTAGTCTTGTATTAGATACGTTTTGTAAAAAGTATTTTTTTAAAAGGTACTTTTTTAAAGGAAAATTTTTTAAAAAGGGATTTTTCAAAAAGTACTTTCTAAGAAGATACTGTTTTAAAAAGTATGTTTTTAAAACGTACTTTTTTCAAAGGAATTTTTTTAAAAGGTTCTTTCTTAAAAGGTACTTTTTTAAAAGGTACTTTTCTAAAATGTACTTTTTTAAAAGGTACTTTTTTAAAAGGTACTTTTTTAAAAGGCACTTTTTTATTGGTACTTTTTTAAAAAGTACTTTTTTAAAAGATACTTTTTTAAATGGTATTTTTTTATAGGTACTTTTTTAAAAGGTACTTTTTAAAATGTACTTTTTTAAAAGATACTTTTTTAAAAGGTACTTTTTTAAAAGGTACTTTTTTAAAAGGTACTTTTTTAAAAAGTACTTTTTTAAAAGGCACTTTTTTAAAAGGTACTTTTTTAAAAGGCACTTTTTTAAAAGGTATTTTTTTAGAAGGCACTTTTTTAATAGGTACTTTTTTAAAAGGTACTTCTTTAAAACGTACTTTTTTAAAAGGTACTTTTTTCAAAGGTGCTTTTTTCAAAGGTACTTTTTTAAAGGGTACTTTTTTAAAAGGTACTTTTTTAAAAGGTACTTTTTTAAAAGGTGTTTTTTCAAATGGACTTTTTTAAAGGGTACATTTTTAATAGTTACCTTATTAAAAGGTACATTTTAACAAGTCACTTTAATAGAAGGGAATTTTTGAAAAAGTGATTTTAAAAGGGACTTTTTAAAAACGAACTTTTCAAAATGGGTACTTTTCTAAAACTATACCTTATGACCGGTAATTTCATACTAAAAAGATAGTTTTTCAAATGTAGTTTTTTTAAAGCTTTTTTTTTACACGATACTCTCACTAAAACAGACGTTTTTTATTCGTTAGCTTTATTAACATCTACTTTTGTAGCAGGTACTTTTAAAGGGTACATAATATATAGTACATGCTGGAATTTAAAACGATATATTTTAACAATAGTCGTAAAGCATCTCTGGGCTGAAGAACAGCTCTAGCGTCATCGTAGTTATTTCTTAAGTGCGGTCAGGCTTGTGTTTGTTTTTTGGTCTTCGAGAGTTTTGCGTCTCACTCGCACTGGTTAACGGTTTGCCTCAACTAACTGTATTGGTTTACAGTTCAGAGGTTATTTATTGTTAACCACGTGGAAACTTCCTATGTGAAGGCATAGGTCGTTATAGTTGGTCACAGCGACGCTACAAACGTACTGTTAATACCATCTTGGGAATATGCTCTTTGCCACCCCGCCCATGCTGTACATAATGTACTTTGTAAATTTACTTTGCAACTGTATAGCTACTAAACAAATAAATAAATAGTTTAACAATTTTCAGTAAATATTATGTGTATATGTTAGGTGTTTATGTTTCCTAGCTGTCTATATGTCGGCATATCATATTAGCTGCCCTCCTACTCGCATTAATTGTTGAGTTTTGGAATTCTCTGTTCATGGAATTTGCTCAATTGCAGTTTGAAATTGACGGTTTCAGTTATTTTTTTATAATGATTTTATTAAGAGTTTTTCCTAATTTAAAATATGTTTCCCAATTTTTTTTTTAGCTATTTGAATTTGATTTTTTTTAACTAATTAAGTTTTCTCAATTTCAAAAAAAAAATTGTCTAAAGGATAATTTTGAAGCATTTTTGTAAAAACTAAATTTTACAGGTCATTTCAAAAGCATTTTTTTGTGTATTTTTGAAAAAGAAATATTTCAGTGTTATTTTTAAAAGATTTTCTTTATCTTTTCATATCGCCTGCAGCAGTGTTTCATTTTTCTCTAAAAATGTTCGCTGTTTTTTTAATTTTCATTTCCTTTTATGGGGTTCATTATATTCTGGAAGCTAGATACACATGCATACATACATATACATATACAAAGTGCCTGAATTTGTAATTTAACAACTTTATTTTTAAGTAGAAACCTCCTTCCAAATTCACTTAACACATTTTGTCAAAGTCATTAATTTTATTTCTTAATCCTGGTGTTTATTTTTCTTGCTGTCATTTTGTCTTTGATCTTTCTTCTTCGCTTTTTTCTGCTTATTCTTAGTCTAATGCATTTTGTTCTTCTTGTGAATATGTTTTGTCCTGTTTTACTTTCCAGTTTCATTTATTCAAGATTAACTGACATTTGTAGCAGTGATTTCGACTTTAAACGACTTAAACGCAGTCCAACCCACCCCACAAACCAAACTCAAAATTAAAAGGACACATTCTTACACCAGGACTTCTTGCGTTCTTACACTTTTAAATACATATGTATTGCTGTTCGCCTTTTTTGCTGTTTAAAACGAGAACGTATGTACCGTTTTATTTTTATCCAGTATTTACAGTTTATTTACTTTGATTACCGTTGACAAAAATATTTTTTCTGTTCCTCCATAGACAGACGGACTGTTTCGTAATGTTGTTGCTGTGTAAAATTTTGCCATCCTTCATCAGGCTCATTATGGCTGGGAGTGGATTCGTTTTTAATAAATGATTGTTGTTTGGCTGTTTTCTTTATTTTTTTGTTCTTTCCGTTTCGTTTTATGCAACAGCAATTTTGTTCGATTCTCTGTATCTTTTTTATTTATTCGTACGCTACAATGAATATCTCAACGCCGGCAGCACAATTCATAAGAATTGATGAATATTTACACAGGATTTTTGTCAATTCAATTTTATTTTAATTTTTTTATTAAATTTTGCAACAAAGGAAATTCTACTGTCTACTTATTTATTTAATCAGGGATTGTTTCTGCTTCTTCTGTTTCGGACTATTTTCTTTTAAATAAAAAACTGAATTGAAAATCTTTGGATTTTTCTTAAATTTGTTGCTCACAATTAACAATGTTTCAAAGAATAGTAACATATAAAAAAAACCTTTTACTTTAATAAAAAAATATTAATCAATTTGCTACATACTGTATAAAATTTAAAAACATATTTTTAAAGATGCCTTATCAAAAACAATGTTTTTA
This sequence comes from Thecocarcelia acutangulata, assembly GCA_914767995.1. Lineage (NCBI taxonomy): Eukaryota > Metazoa > Arthropoda > Insecta > Diptera > Tachinidae > Thecocarcelia > Thecocarcelia acutangulata. The sequence goes on from OU612097.1 coordinate 19,107,706, forward strand.
AAAGGTGATTTTATGAGGTAACATACTTTTCTTAAAAGATACTTTTTCTCAAAAGCTGATTTAAAAAATACGTTGCATCAAAGGTACTTTTTTGAATTATGCTGCATACTTTTTTTAAGAAATAATTTTGTTAAAAAGTACTTTTCATAAAAGGCACTTCTTTTGTAAGTTACATTTCTTGTAAAGACTCTTTTAAAATCTGTTGCAAGGGGCTATTTTAATGAAAATTTTTAAAAGTATTTACTCGTATTTCAGATATTTGTTTTAAGAAGTACGTTACTAAAATATATTCTCTTCTTAAAGGATACTATTATACCCCACAAATAGTAAAATTTTGGATGTTATATTATAACAAAAAAAAAATTTTTTTGTTATTACATTTATTTATTGAATCTTCAAAATGAACTAACAATAAGCATTCAAATCTTAAATCTAAAAATAAAAAATTGCACTAGCCAACAAGGTTTTTGACTGGAGCAGCCAAATACCGTTCCTAGTTTTTTCTCTTTCACGTCAGGTGAGTGATACGTTATAGTTCGGATGCATCTTCCACTGCAAAAACGCGCACAGAATATGAAAAACCAGATCAGACGCATGTTCCACTGCAAAAACACGCACAGAATATGAAAAAATGGTTAGCGAAGTGGTTCCGAATAGCATTAGACATGATACAATTATTATATCTTTTACCAGATATATCGTTATATGGTATAATTTTGGTTCTTGGCTGTACTTACTTTAGTAAATAATTTTCGGATTAAAACCATACAGTTGCGAGTATCTATCACTTCGAATCCACTTTGCGAGCCTTTCATATGCTTGCTAAAAATATAATACAGAATCAAATACACATGACACATGTAAAAAAGACAAAATTCCAAGTAAATCAACCACCAATGAGCTTATTGTTAATGTTGCGTTCTTATTGTTTCATAAAGCATGTGCGTGGGTATATATAAATATATATATATATATATATATGTATGTATATATGTATATATATATATATATATATATATATATATATATATATATATATATATATATATATATATATATATATATATATATATATATATATATATATATATATATATATATATATATATATATATATATATATATATATATATATATATACATATATATATAGAACAGCGATGGACATTTAATCAAACAATTGTTTGTAAGCCACGCCTTCTTTTTCTTATGCTCTTCAGTTTAGTCGTTCAACAGACGTTGGCGAATGCACATGTCAGCTAGAAGCTTAGAGATTTTTTTCTACTTACACTGGCGTTTTTTCCTCTAAAGGGTAATATTAAGTTCATTATTTCGTGCGAAATTCTTTCATATTGCATACAAAAGTGTTGCGTATGAAATATTTGCGAAATAAGTTTGGAAATGTAGTACTGAGTTTTTAAAGCGAAAAACACACAAAATGTAACTGCAACATGTTTTAATTTAAAATTGTTTCTGGGACTATTTGTTTTCTCAGCTGCGAAATAACATAAGCAGAGCCTTTTCCGCACGAAATACATACATGTATAATTAAAATTAAAAAAAGAAATATGAATAAGAGAAGAAATAGACAACACTGAGTACATCTCAATTTTTTCGTACGAATTAAATAGTGTTGCTGAAAATTTTTCGCACATTCAATCTCAATACTAGGCTTTACGTAGCGTCTCCACATAGCAATTTTTATTGCTAAGCTCAAGCAAAAACGTCGACAGAATAACAGTATAGCGATTGCTAATTGCTCTAGGTGGCGTAAACGTATTACTGCTTCATCACAAATACTAACAAAATTCAACGTGAGAAGTTATATGAACATATGTTGAACATATTTGTATACCAAATTGCAACAACTGACAGCTCATTGCTTGGCAATAATTGCTCAAGCAATCAGTAGAGCAATCATTGCGCAATAGATTGCTACCTATAGCAATTTGCGGTCTACACATCCCAAATTTTATGGACGCAATCAAATTTGACAATTGCCGCAATAAATATTGCTATGCGGAGACGCTAGGTTAGATAACATAAATGGCAATGCAAAAATTTCTTATGATAAAAATCTGTACAGGTATTATGATTTCTTCCATTCTAATATGAATAAATATAATAACATACTTATGTGAAAAAAGATTATCCGAATTAAAATTCATATATAGTAAACAACGTAATAAATAGGTTCTACGTCCTTGAAACATTTATAGCTCTTACGAAACTGTCATAACAGCATTAACGTACGCGATTTAATTGTTCAAACGAAAATGTTTATGTTAGTTTTGCTAGTCACTATACTTTAAATTAATCAAGTTATCTCACTAACACAAGTGCAAAACAAATTTGTCCACCACTGATATAGAACATAAATGTTCTGCAGAGAGAGAGAGAGAGAGAGAACGGTAGTTTAATTTTAAATATTGTGCATGACGTTGCCATAAGTTTTGGTGTTAACTGTAAAGAATATTGTAAAATATTTAAAGCAAGCCACAGACTATGCGACTAGTTGTACAGCATGACGATGTTGGTTATTAGCTTATAAAGTGTGTGGAGTCGTCGTAGTTATGTGAAGTTGTGTCTCGGTTGTACGAAAGATTAAAAAGTTTTGATTTTTTGGGTAGTTGTACTGGTTATACAATTTAGGAGTATGTTGTACAAGTTTATTTCGATTTGCTCTTATTTTTATATACAATTGTTGCTTCTGCGGTGATCTTTACTCAACAGAATTTTTTAAGAAAGTTAGTGCGCAAAACACACAACTCTGCAAGCCAACGTGTTGTAGCAACGGTCGCATAGTCTATGACATGGCTAAGTACCGTGTAATAAACAAGAGTCTGTGTCTTCAGTAGAAGGATACCGAATAGTATTCATTAATAGTATTTGCCTTAAAATATCATATATTTTCTTCTACGTGCAGCAAGTTAAAGCTCTTTAAAACTCATTTCCTCTACCTTCAAAACAAACTCTTGCTTTAATTTCCTCATTTCCCCTAGGGCATCGTATAATTGTAATTAACATTGCAATTTTAAATATCAGATGTTTTTTTTTTCCTTTTTACTGGCCATAAATCAACCAGAAAATCTGCATTCACTTTCGACCTTTAGCAATATTCTCAAACTGGTATTACAAAACATTTTTTCAAAAAGGAAAATCTCTTGCCTACGACAATTTAAAAAATTTTAGATGGGCAAGCGAATGCAAACCGTACACACGCATGTTTTAAACTGCTGCAGTAAATAATTACAAAATGAAATGAAGGGTAAATAGAAGTGGAATTATAAATTATGAAGCCAACCCCCCAAAATGCGCTGCTGCTCAAAAATAAAGTGCGAAACGTGAAATTAAAAGATTAAATCTTGCATTCATAAATAGTTGTGAAAAAAACGAAAGAAAATAGAGATTGCTGTTAAAAAAAATTGTAAGTGGTTTCTTGTGAAAAGGTAATCAGATAATAAAAGAGAGTTCTGCAAAAATATGTGTTAGCAGAGTTAGTATTTTTTTTGCAATGAGTATGTTTTTAAAAGCTCTTTTTACAATACTTTCTTAAGTTAAATAAAAAATGTTCTTTTATGAAAATGCTCCCTTCATCTCGAATTACTTTTCTCCACTTCTGATATCAACTAAATCTCCGGGGCTAGCGATTTTATATTTTAATCTTTCCTCCAAAGTGCCCACACTTTATTTCCTAAAAGCATTTATTTTGCATTTTAAGTAGAGAAAAAAAGTATAAAAACGTTGGCAATAACAAATTCAGTGACGTTGAACGGTGGTTGCTGTTTGTGGGCGATGGTTGATGGTTGACGGTGGCAGCAGCATTTGTAAACGGAGATTTATTTTTCTTGTTATTCTATGCAAATATTTGCAATGACACGTTCCATTTACACTATTGCATTAAGATTTGATATTAAGAGCAATAAAAGAAATAAATAAACAGCAAAGGGATAAGGATGAGGATAAAGTAAACTGCAATGAATACTAATCTAATTAAAGGCGGTTTGCAAGGCAAACTGCAATTTAAACAAGTTTGAAGAAAGTTTTGGTTGTAAGAAATTCTTGTTGGAAATTTGTTTAAAATTAAAATAACTAATTATAAACAAATATTTACTAATCAAGTAAAACTCAAATCTATTACTCTGACACACACAAACACACACATACACTTATAATTTCTAGAGATAATAGAGTGAGAAACCCCTATTGTTCTCTTTCTATTAAAACAACAGCATACTTTTAGTCGTTATCATTCAGCTAATCAGTGGCAAGGGCATGTCTGTTGTTGAGGTGAAATTTAATTACAATTAACAAAGTTTTTTCTCAAAAACTTGTTTGTTTAATTTTAGCGGCTTGAGGTTTGGCTTGGAATTAATAATTAATTTTTATTTGTCCTTGTCTATGAAAATAACGATTATTTAAGCAATTTGATGGGTAATTAGAAAAAGCTATGCAAACATATCTTAATGGCGAAAACCGTCAAGGTAATAATCTAAAGCGTTTTATAATCGATTGAAAAACGATAAAAATTGTTATTGCTTTTTAAAATTTTATTTATTAAGGATATATCAGTGGCTTAATATAAAAAGGACATAACTCGATTTTCCGTTACTTTGCAGGAGAAGGAAGAAACTTTATAACATCCATACAATTTTACACATAAAAAGGTTTTAATGCAAATTTTAATAAAAATATGAAACACTTTTTATGTAAAATAAAATTTTTTATTAGGTATTAGTACAATTTTGCTTACGCTGTTTTGCAGTAGATGCTGTAGCGGTAAGTGGTAGTAGAAATAAATAGATCGTAGATGTCATGCAATAAGCTTAGGTGTTTATAAACATAACGCTATTGAAATATTAGTCGATTTTTGGCTGCATCATAAGTTTATTCGCGATCAAAATTTGGTTTATGAGGCAAATTCACGTACTTTACGGGAGATTTCAATTTTCTGCTTTAATACGAAGAAATCTACGGCACAGGCTCATCGAACACTTTCAAACACTTATTTTGAGGCCGATATTAGTGGAAAAACGTGCCGGGAGTGGTTTCAATTCTTCGAGAATGCTGATTTTGCCGTCAAAGTCAGCCTGGCGGTAGAAGAGCGAAGGTTTTCAAAAATTCAGAAGTAGAGGTATTTATTACTTGCTCAAGAGCCATATCAGATGCGGTAACCTCTTGTTGCATAGTTTGGGCCTCCTAATCCCTCCTGTATGCGATTTCCCAACAATCAATGGAAGACACGGCTTACTACGAGTATCAGGTCTTAAACCAACTGACCCGTCAACTAGCACCACTCGTTTCTTACAGTAAAGGTATCTGTACCTCGGGAAGTTGTTAGTCCCCGATAATAGCCAAACACCAAACAACTATCATGGATACTAAACCCCCCTTCCTGCGTTTTAGGTTTAAGCTATAGCCAGAATGTTCCAGCCAAGGTAGGCACGCCAACTATGAACTGCATGCAGAACCACCGGAGGGCAATCCCCGGGGAGCATGTCAGATGCAACAAGCCAAATGTATGAAATTGGATGCCGTACGACTTAAAGCCAACAGATGTTGAATGACGTTTGTGGGATTGTGAACAGCTGCTTGCAAGGCCAAGATGAAAGGGATTTCTGCATCACAGTGGGACTGGAGATGAAAAATAGGTTCATTACGTCCCAAGCGCAGAAAATCACGGGTACACCAAGCATCCACGTTGACGGCCAAACCATATATTCACGGTTCCAAGGTGGTACCAGCTCAGCGTAGTGTACAATAAGTTATTAAAACCCACTGAAGCAATCACAGACAATCATTATCGAATGCAGTTAATGCATTTGAGCCGAGTATTGAAAGACAAACGGCCGCCATACAACGAGAGACATGTTCAAGGCATTTTACAACATGACAATGCTCGGACGCATGTTGGGAAAGGGAACAAGACATGCTTTGAAACCATGAAGACGTCCTACCCCACCCACCGTATTTTCCATATGTTGCTCCCTTGAACTATCACTTGTTTCGATCGGTGGCATACGGCCTGGCTCACCACTACTTCCGGTCTTATGAAGCAGTATAGAATTGAATCGATTCGTGGATGGCTTCAATAGATGACCAGTTTTTCAAGGCAGGATTCGTACACTACCTAAAAGATAAGAAAAAGTAGTGGTCAACGATGGACAATACGTTGAATCTTAAATGTATAACCAGTTTTTTACAAAAAAGCCTCGAACTTCGGAAAAAAACAGTGGAAGCAAAGTTGTACACCTATGTATTTAGTTATTTTAATAAAGTTACATATATATTTTTGAAGTTAGGGCTTTTAAAAAGTGAGTTGAAAATGAGACATATTCAGGCTTATATATTAAAATAAAATAATTGAAGAAGATCTCTTTAATCGCCGATTTTAATATATTCTGGAGAAATTGGTTTAAAAATATATTGATCAGCGCTTGATGGGTCAAGCGCTGAGACTCGTGGCTTGTTTACAGTAAGATCATCAATACATCTAGCTAAAATTTTAAAAAGGTATTTAGCACATACATTTCGAGAAATTTTATAGTAAGCAATATTTTTACTTGCCCGAATCAAAGAGTATTGTTTAGGGATGTTTTCAAAATTTAGGAAATAGTCTTAGAGCAATTGATGAACTCGTTGGGTTACTGGAATTTTTTATACCTCCTTATCGCAAATTGCGATGACCAGTTTAATTGCTTGGTTTTAACTTTTCTTTCTATAAGAGAATGACTTGCGTCACATTCTATTTGCGTATATCTTATTAAAAATTTTTGATCAATTGTTACTTCAATTGTTATTTTTGAAATTGAAGTCAAATTAAGAACTTCAATTTAAAAACGAGAAAACTATAAATAAAATTGAGAATTCTGCATAAAAATGCAAATATTCCAAATACATTTCATTTTGAATCTTAAGTTTGGAAATTCTAAACGGAATGAGAACTTCAACTTTGTTTTGTGACAACTGTAAACAAAATGAAAAAATTAGTTTTAATGTAAAGATACATCAACATATCGTTCCCTTATTGCAACATAATCATACTTCAAAAAATAAGTTTCTCGAGTTAACAATGTAGAATTGTTAACAGTACTCCTTTTCATATTGTGCCAAAAATTTATTCAAATTATTGTTAAACTGTTCCCTTTAGGAAATATTTTTTTCAACAAATTTTCTAAGACTTGTATGGAAGCTAAAAATTTTAAATGTGTTTTTCTCGAAACAAGCTTTTTTAAGTTATGACTATGTTTTAATAAAGGAGCGATATTAATAATGTGCATTGTTAAATATATAACAATATATTAATACAAATAATAGGTATAAAAATTAACATCGCAATACTATAACAAACACAATTTTTAAAAATAATACAAATTTCATTTGTAAAATGCTGACGTCGCAAAATTTATTCTCATTTAATCCAATTAAACTAATTCTTATTCAAATAAAATTATATTTTAAACCTATAAATTGTAAAAAAAGGAAAAACCCGTAATAATGGATTATTAACCTTCTAATTTTAATATAATTCCAGCCAAAATTATTGTTGTGTTTGTTTACCAATATTGTAAGCAACGAAAAGAAAAGTCCTGTTTGTTTTCATTTCAACTTCACTGAATGCTACGAAACAATACTTAGTGCATATATTTTAATTTTCAATAGCAAACATTTTTCCTCAGGAGACAATTAAGTACCTAGAAATTCTTTGTTTTCCTTTAAACAAAATTCAATTAGCAACATAGGATATTGTTTTTATAATTGTTTAGAACTCAAAGACTCTGGAGTTTATTAAGCAACGTTACTCATGTGCAAGATTTGGTTTTTTTCTCATATTTTCTATAAACACCCCATGGCTTTAAACAGTTGTGTCAAAAAGCAAAAAACTTGCTTAACAAAAAAAAAACAAAAAACTAAAAAAAAGTCTTCTTTAAAACGCACCTAAAAGTATACCCTACTTTTGCTTATATTTTTGAAGGCAAGCAATATTCAACAAAATCTGAACACATAGAAATTCTTTTAAAAACACACCTGGAAGCAAGTAAATACAATGTCAAAACCAAACATATTTTTGCATACAAGTCTTACACATACAACACACACTCACACACATGCATGCATACATGGTCATACATACACAACCAAAAAAGTTTGAACTCTTTTAGATACACATATACAAAGTAAATTAGAATTTGTATGTGTACTAAGTAGACGTACAATATGAAATAAATGAAAGCCAGGTTATACTAAACCAAAAAACCATTATACATTTAACAAACAAATAACTACAAGACAAGCTAATATACATATATATGTATGTACGAAAATGGATGTATGTTTGTACATACACAAATACACTTGCATATGTTCACATTCAATATTAAAACGAATGCATACATAATAGAGAAGCTAAGCCAACACAGAGCAACAGACTCTCTTTCGCTTATAGAGAGATAAGGTAACCATAAGCAACTGGTGTTTTATACAAAAGACTTAAACACACTCACACACCCAGCAACGCAATGCATACACTCGTGTGTACGAGTACGTACAAACATGCAAACACTAACTTCACTTGCTTCCTCTTTTACCTGCAGCTACACAGTTAGCCAACCACCATAGTGCTAATGTGATAGTTTTATCAAACGTATCCTCGCCTCAGTTTTCCTGCTAAATAGCCAGAAACGCAAAATTGCATAAACTTTGTTTGACTGGTTGTATGTTGTTTTACCATGGAGCTAAACCGCCAGTATAAACATGGTGTATGGTTTTCTATATTACAGTGGTTTTGCTGTGACTGAACGAAGTGCACCCACCAACCAGTCAAGGCAAAAATCCTGCTTAAGAAGAACAATAAAAAATATTGTATTCACATTTTAAATAAAGTTTTAAAAGCCGGTTATGTTGCTTTTTTCTTTGCTTTTTCTCAATAAAATATATAAGGTTATAATAAAAACAATCAACAAAATTTCCCATAATAGAGAGAATTTATACCGGAGAGCCAGCAGAAAGAATAAATATTTTGAGCAAGATATTTTGTTTTATTGAGAGTAAAGAAAAGAGACATAGAGCGCAAAATGCTTGGAATGAAGGGGTGATGTTAATGGAAGCATTTCTCCAGTCAAAATGACGTCAAAAAGAATATTTTATGAAAGGAAATTTTTTAGGGGAAGTTTATATTAATATGTACTCGTATAACTAAAATTCAAAGAAATAAAAAAATGCATTTGGAATAACCATTATGACTTTATTAAAAAATCAAATTATAATAATTAAAAAATCAAATATAAAATTTTGTATGGAATATTCTAAACACAAACCATAGTCATTAAAAAGTATACTTTAAAAAATATAAAGCAATGTTCAATAAAAAGTATGCTTTTCATCTACCATAAACAAAAAAAAAACTTTACTTTCAAAAGCCGGTTCTAAAGTTAAACAGAGAATGCCAGGTGGCATCACTAGCGCAGGTAACAATTTTTTATTTAAAACGCCCGGTAGTGTCAAAAATTGTTTATGTTTATACAAAGTGAAGTGAAAAAATAATAATATTTTGAACAGTTTGAAAAAGTGCAAAAGAAACAATAAAAAAGATTTCAAAAATATCTTAATTCCTTAAAATGTGTTTCTGTCTGCTAACTATTATTATTTATTTATTTATTATAAATTAACTTAAAATTAAAATTTATAAGCTAATTGTTAGGAAAAAGAGCTATAGCGACGCAGGCCTCAAGCTCGATTTGGGTATTGTTACTTTGTTAAGGCTATTTAAATAAAACTATAAATATTAGATTCCCTAAGAAATTGGATAATAAGCTGGATATTTCCTTCCGTTGGATTTGAAATAAGAAAAAGTGAATTTTTGTTACAGAAAATCTTTTGTCTAAAGAAGTTTAAATTTGGACAGTGTGATAAAAAATGTTGAGGGATTGTGGGCCGAGGTATATTGCAAGTGCGTTTCGGTATGTTATGTATGTTTAATAGAGTACCATGAGTATATTTAGTATGTCCAAGACGGATTCTTAAAAGTTTTACCATCTCCAGCCTATTTAGCTGGCTTGTATGAATGATGTTTGATATAGAGATTGGTGTTGTATTTTTGATTGTTTACAATTTGATACCAATTGGATGTGTGTGAGAGATTATTGATTTTTCGGATAAAGTTCTTTTTAAGATGTTTTAAAATGTCATTTTGGTTGAGATTATCTGTACAAAAGAGTGGTGATCTTAGGGAGTTTTTTTGCAACAATGACTGCATATTCATTCCCACTAATATTACAATGAAATAATAAAAAAGATGTCAAAAATATTTTAATTCCTTAAAATGCGTTTCTGTATTATATGTAAAAAGAAAACTTCTGCTGCTTATCGACTTCCCTCGCCTCAAACATAATTTAATTGCTTAAAATGCGTTAAAAACAATTTATGAAAATAATAATACACAATTAAAGTAATTTTCTTTATACACACTTTTTTTCTTCACTCTCCTCTGTTTTATAAACATGTTTTTGACAGTACTCGTATGTGAAATTTTTACACAAACAAAATATTATGTATCTAGTACAGCAACTCTAATGCTGCCACCTAATAATTGCACTATGGCTGTTTTTAAGTGAATTGACATAACTCTAAATAAATCAGCTGTTCGCCGTCAAATTATAAAATTTAATAATAAAAACAAGACTTAAAAAAAGAAATTAGTTTTGTAAAAATTGTGTAAAAAATGGTATAAAATATAAATGTTAAAAATGTTTATAAAAAATGTGGCCATTTGAAGACATTGAGATGAATTTTGGCATAATTGAAGATATTCGGTCTGATCCTTCTGCATTTGCCGATGTAGAGTTTTTTTTCACGATACAGGCTGAATAAGCCTGCAATACTCCTCTTAATAAGTCTATACTTAGTTCAGAGACAGCCACTGAATTTCCTGTTGCGACGGAGGAACGCTTTACATTTGCGACAGCTAATTTCTTATGAACCCACTGAATAGCCCGCGGAAGCCATTCTTTCCGCTATTATTTTCCTTTGCAGTTTTCTTCTTATCGATCATGGATGTGTCATTAGCTTTCTTTTCAATAACTTCCAAGTGCATGTTGATAAATACACGCAGCAGTTCGTTTTCGTTTGGACTCCAGTTAGCCTCCCGTTCCCTTTTATGTTGACCCTGTCAATAAAAGCGAAAGTTTATAGATAACACACAGAACCCACTTTTTCTTTTTGTTTTTAATATTTTTATTCAAATTTTTCGACCGTTTGTTTCCTTTTTTTTTACTTTGTCTGTCAGCTGATCAGAGATGCCACTTGTTTATATTTTATACTAGATTGTATGCAAATGCTTAACATTAATTTAAATTTATAACATTTAATTTCTCCTGACGATGATTACACATTGTTATCGAAATATTGAGAAATAAAAGATTTTAAATTGTAAATTTTTTATAAAAAAAAAAAAAAAAAAACAAAGATCTGAAGCTGCAAAAATTAAATTTATTTATACGATATAAATTTTATTAAAAACAAAAAGGACCTTGAACGGATGAAATTTATTGCAAATATACATAATTATTAAAGAATAAATTATTTCTGTAGAACATTGTTATTATAGAATTCTTCATGTTCCGGTCCTCTTCGATCCCAATTCGGAACTTACACTTGAAAAACTTTTTCCTTAACATATTTTCCATTACTACTTTATTTTGTTTATATTTTCTGCATATTGCTTTTATTCTCTGTTTATTTAAAAAATAAACTTGTCATGCTGTCCAATGGTATTTTTCAAACGGACAATCGAAACTGTCATTTACATTATAATCAAACAAACAAAATTTTTATTTATAAAATTTTTCCTTTTAAACACAAACTTTCAGTTTTTTTTTTTTTGCATTCATTCGAAATAGCAGTTGGATGTGTGTCTGTCTTGTACGAGTAGTTGTTGTTTTTGTTGTTCTCATCAATTTATTGTGACATCTCATTGAAGCATTTTGTTGAGATGTCCTGCCGCTGTTCACTGGTCGTTGTGAGTGGTATGAATGTTCTTGTGTTGTGTTGTGTTGCGGGTTGGCTTTGCTTTAACATCTTTGTATAAATATTTTCCACTTTATCATGTTTTATAGAGACAAGATTGATTTTTAATGCCTGTTTGGATTGGATTGGGTTGTTGCTGCTGCAACAGAAAATAACTTTTGTTTTTTGTAGTTTTTGTAGCCGATATTCATCGAACCACTCACTTCTCGTTGCCTTGTCAAGGGGGTCAATTTACATTTCTTTGCCGGAATACATGCAACTTAATTAACTTGACTTTCATACAAAACAAAAAAAAAAAGCAAATTTTCAACATTTTGTCATACTGCCAATAGCAGAAAATATGAAAAAATGAATCTGTAGTGCAATTTATGAGATGCGACAAATAGTTTTAATGAAATTTTTTCATAAATTTTATTGAATTTTACTTACAGCATAAATTGTGCCAAAAAAAAATTTCTTTTCAACTTAAAATTCAGTAAAATTATTTCAAGAAATGCATTCCATTAAAGGCAAAGTTGAAAAAAAGTTGTCTGAAAAATATGTAATTTTAATTGAGTTTTAAATTTTTTTTAATATATTTTAAATTTCAATTTAATAATAGTGTTTTTTTTTAATAATAATGCGTTTGCGGAAGATGGGATTGAGTTAATATTTTGATTTTGCAGCCGTTCTTTTTTCTACTTCTAATTATCATCATGTGATTTGATACTGTTGAATTTATTTCTTTGGGAATATTTACAAAAAAGTGTATACCAATGAATCAATTCTATTCCATTCTATATAATTAAACAATTGCAAAGTAAATTTGCAAAGTATAGAATGCACAATGGGGGTGACTGAGAAGATATGCCCATGATGGTATTATTAGTATGCCGCGATGGCTGATTTGGTAGAGCACTCGACCAACAGTCTCGAGGTCGCTGGTTCGATTCCTGCCTCAGACCCTGAGTGTTACTGCAGACATATATATATATATATATATATATATATATATATATATATATATATATATATATATATATATATATATATATATATATATATATATATATATATATATATATATATATATATATATATATATATATATATATATATATATATATATATATATATATATATAATATATATATATATATATATATAATATATATATATATTTTTTTTTTTTTTTTTTTTTTGAAAAATGGAAAAAAGTGAAATCCCTTCCCTCTTTGCCTTGCAAACCGTTGAACAGCTGTCGGCTTCAACTCGTACGGCACCCAATTCCCTTGTTTCCGAATCATTCCCATGACTTCCAGGCATTTTACTTCATCACTTTTAATGATCCTGCAAATTCTTGTTAAGTTGCACACGAATTTTGAATAAGCAATTCCTCCAATTCTGCATATTCGATTACCTTCTTTCTTCCACCGCATTGTTGGTCTTCGCCGGAACTCACCGATCATGAAGGAAACGTTGAAACCACTCTCGGCACATTCTTTCACTACTAGCAGCTTCACCGTAGATATTGATGATAATTTGACTCGTAAGCTGGCATGTTTAATCGATGTAGACACATATCGACTTATATTTCGATGGTGTTATGTTTGCAAATACCGAAGCTTGTTGTATGACATCCATGATCTATTTATTGCGTCTACCAATTACGCTACAGAGATTTATTGTAAAGCGGCGGAAACAAAATTGTACACCTAATACAATTAATATCGTGCAGTTTGGTTGAATCATGTATTTCAATTAATACATGTATTACAACTAATACAATTAATATCGTGCAGTTTGGCTAAACCATGTATTATTTATAGCATTTCCTTGCTTTCAGTGGTTTTTTCAATTAAACCAAATTCACTTTTTTCCATGTTTTAAAAGCTTATATAGGTTGCCATACTCAACCCGAGAAACGCAGTTTGCTTAAAACTTTATTGTAGTCTATTAAAACATAATGCTTGGTTGCAAATATGTCGTATTTGAAGTTACTGCACGGCACAAATTGACGTAACTATCAAATAATACTTGTATTATTATACACTTGTGGGCTTTTAGACTTTATTGTGTTATTTCTGGCTTAACCAATATTTACTGATTTACAATCCAAATTTTGATAGAAATGTTTTTCAGGTTGAATTTTTTAAACTTTAGTTGTTTGTTTATTTTTATGGGATATCATATTTCCAATTATTTATTATTACAGTCAGTAGGGATACATTTTTTCGCATGTACATGAGTTTGATTAAACTATAATCTGCAGCAAAAAATAATTTAGAAAGTTTCCCCTTAAACATATCATTAAAACTATTTTTTAGTCCAGAAATCTATCTAATAGTTATACCAATTCCAATTTCTTTTTTTTGGTGAGTTTTTCGCTAGTGCGGATTTTTAGGCGCTGCCAGTTAGGATTAGTATTGATTATATACGTGTTCTCATTTTTGCACTACTGTTTCAATAGAAAAGGTATTTGTTTATTAATTTATTATTCTTCTCTTAATCATATTCCGTTTGTTTTCTTTCTTGGCATTAAAGCTTTATTTCAAGTCGGTAAGTTCAAAGGAAAATGGGAGCAAGTTCTTTAAAATAATTTTAGTTTATTTATAGAATTGCTTTATAAGCACTTGTCTTTTGTAAATCCCCGTCCGCCATTTTTAATTCCTCCTGAAATTCACAAGTTTTCTTTTTTATTCTCTTAATATTTTTTCTACTTTCTAAAAAAAAAGTTACTTCAAAATGTGATTAAACGCCTGCAGGTATACAGCATAATCCGAAAATTTTGTTGAAATAATAACAAGCGATTAATAATAAAAATTAAAAAAAAATTCAAATAAAAAACTTTGTTTTATTGCTCCTATAACAACTTAAATAAAAATTAAAGTGAAAAAAACACAACGTAAATAAATCTCAAACGAAAACTGCCAAATGAGTAAATAATATCGTCATGCCAACAAATGAGCAGCATCAAAATAAAATCATATACACAAATGCTCTGGCAAACAAGCGTGCAACCAATTGGGGGAGGTATACACGTTCATACAAATGATTGAATGTTTAAATGAATGACTGAAAAGCATTTGAAATGTTCAAAAGGTATGGGTTACATGTATGACTGGGTAGCCAACAATAATAACAACAATTTTGAATAAATGAATGGTAAACGACTGATAAACCATGACAACAGTTCCTCCATTCTTACAGTTTTTGCTTGTTTATTTCTCCTTATGCCACATACAAAAACAATGGACGCTACTATACGCCAGGTTACAGCCAAACAGTAACACACAAATATAGCAAACAGTTGCCAAGGATTAAAGGACAAAGGAATTTTTAAATAAAAACAACAATAACAACAACAGCAACTTCATTTAAACCTTCAAGCCAAATCCACAACTATTCTTAGGTAAAGAGTTTCCAGAACAAGTGTGTGCATAAGTGCGTGGTCACAACGGTCGCCCGTGAACGTTAAAGCCAAAAAAAGGGTAATTGTGAGTAGAACAAACAAACAAACAAACAAGCTAAAAAAAATGCATACTTTCCCTACTACTCCATCAGCTAGTGAGAATTGACAAATAAACTGTAATTGAGCAAGTGGTCGAAGAGAAGCAGTACAAACGCACAGCTTATCAAAGCATACCTTAAGGAGTAGGAGATCGTAAATTAGCACAGAAGACCCGTTTCAACTTTTACACCTGATAACAATTCCATGCATTATATAAATATTCTATCATCTACTTTAATAAAAAAAAAAACAACATAAATTTTTTATTTATAAATATTTAAATCAGTTTTCAAAATAACCACATTACTAAAATTACCGGTCCTACTGTGCTGTTTATGCCAGTGTATGTGTGTGCAACTCTTAATGTCTTTACTGCGACCGTTAAAGCTTATTTAAATGAATAGACCCGGGAGTTAGTATTTCAACTCCTTTTGATGTATGAATGCTAGACACAAAATGTCACATTGTCATTTTGTGCAGTTACAAATTTCACAAGTACGACAACATGTTCATGCTTTGAATGTTGTTGTTGAAATGAAATCAATTATTCATGCACTCCATTCTTCACTCCCACATCACACATACACACACAGGGAATTGCCGTTGAAATTTTTAAAGCAAAACAACAACAAGAGAACATTAGCCGAACGCATCTAAAAGTATGCAAAGTATTTTGTTTTCTCATTCGTGTTTAAAGGTATGCAACAGCTTTTTTATTTTGCCTTTTGCTCCTGCTGTTTTAATATTTCACTTTTTGGTTAACAAAAAGAAACAAAGAGGTTCTACTCTCTCTTCAAAGACTTCACGCAATCATTTTTAAAGGTTGTTGATTAATTTGCTAAAATTAAAGAAAATTATTGGTATTATTGATCGTGGCTCCAGGACCAACACTACGTTTTAGGAACTAAAAAAATTTATAATAAAAAAAATAATAAAGAATAATAATAAATAAATCCAATAAAAACTAACTAACTAAAAACTAATAATAAAATAATATTAATTTGGGAACCCTTTAGAATACGCGTTAGTTTCAATAATCAGTTCTTCGTTTGATATGAATCTTTTTCCTTTAAGCAATTTTTTCAAGTTTGTAAACAGGAATAAATGACTAGGAGCTAATTCTGGACTACAAAGGGGATAATCAACCAATTCGAAGTGTATTTCAAGTGTATTTAGCATCGTATCTAATGCTTTGTGAACCGCTGCATTATCTTGAAGAAAGAGTACTTTTTCCTTTTTTAAATATAGTCATTTTTTCTCAATCAATTGACCAACAATGCATGGTAGTACTTTCCTGTGATTGTGGATCCTTTTTCAAGATAATCGATGAGCAATATTCCGAAGTTTGTAAACAGGAAAAAGTCACTAGAAGCTAAATCTGGACTACAAAGTGGATAATCAACCAATTCGAAGTATATTTCACGTGTATTTAGCATCGTATCTAATGCTTTTTTTATCTTGAACCAGTACTCAGGGGATGACCCCTACATATGCAGTGCATTGTACTGGAACTAGGAAAATAGTTTATAATAGGATGAAAGAATGAGTAGTGCGTTTGGAAGTTTAACTTGACCCCTCTACTACAGCATGTAAAATATTGGAATTAAATTAGTTACAATTGATAGTGCCCAGTGTATATGCCTTCGACACTGCTGAGACTAAGAAAATTTAGTCCAGCACCTTCCACACTGCAAGGTAATGAAGTACATTTAAAAGAAGTTAATAATGAACATATGAAGAAAATGCGGAAAACGGTGAAAAAAGCAATACTTGTACACACATGTTAGGTCCGGTGCAATATGGTTTCATGCGAAATTAATTACGACAAAAAAGAAACACGAGTACAAAGCGTGCTGTCTCTTCTTTTCATATGAAATTAATAGTGAACATATACAGAAAATACGGACAGCAGTGACAAAAGACGTGCGCAAAGAATGGAAGACAGAACACTACTTGCTGTGTGTATCTTGAAGAAATAGTACCTTTTTCTTTTTCTTTAAATGTAGTGATTTCTTCTCAATCAAGTAATCCAATAATGTACGATAATACTTTTCTTTTTCAAGATAATCGATGAGCAATATTCCATGTGCATTCCAAAATACAGTGGTCATAACCTTGCCAGCCGATTTCACTATCTTCGCCTTCTTCGGAGCACTTCCACCAGCTTCCATCCCCTGTTTTGACTGATTTTTGGTTTCAGGTGTGTAGTGGTGGACTCACATTTCATAAAGAGTTACTAATCAATGCCAAAAATCAACATGATTACACTTTATACATCGCCATACATCGCTGTGAAGATGTCTGTCGAACTTGTTTTTGTTCAACACTGTGCAAACTTGGCACCCATCTTGCCGATAGCTTTTTCATATGAAAATTTTCATGCAAAATGTTGAACACACGTTTATATGATATGTTTACCTTTTCAACAATCTCAGGTAACTTGACTTAGCGAAAATAACAATATCGTAGATTTTCTTGATGACTACTATGAGTTTTGTTACAGTGCTTGTGCGCCCTCGTTTAAATCCAGCAATCCAATATTCTACCAAGTGACCTGACGGAACAGACTCACCGTAATGTTTATCGAGCTTTTCTCGTTTTCCCCTTCAAACAAAAGTGTTTAATCACTGCACGAAATGCACTTCTTTCCATTTTGCAAGAAACGCAAAACGTTGCTTACTTCAAACGACTACAACAAATAAACTAATCGATGAATTTGGGTGAAATTGTAACAGCTGACGTTTGATCGATCGCCATTTGAAAAAAAATTTATTTGTGCTGCCATCTACTGCTAGGTACCTTCAATATCAATCCAGCCTCGTAACAAATGGTCATTAAATTAAAAGCATACTTTAAAGCTCTAGCGGATATCACAAATTTAAAGCATACATTTGGGGGCTTTGTAGAATTTATTTAATGTGAAACCTACGCAGCAAACAGCATAAATAACGTTGCTAAGATATTAATAGGTCAGAGTTTAGTTTTGTATATTTTTTAACTATCAATAGAATTAAGAAGCATGCAAAATCCTTTAATTTAGTTTATCCCTGAACCTTTTTATGTGAAGCTTAAAAAATTTTGCAAAAATGTTTGAGCAGCCATATAAAATAAATTTACTTTTATGAGTGTTTTTAATAGAGAAAAAATAGAGCTAACTTGATTTTTGGTTTATTCTACATTTGTTCATCGGGTTTTAGTTAAAGTTTTTACTTTCTTAAATTTTTTTAAGAAGGATTTTTTACGATATAAATTTGCTGTGATCAATAATTTTTGATTGAAGAAGACAAGAAAAACAATAATCAAACCTTTAGCTGGGGGACAACTAGCTGTTTCGTATCCATTTTCAGACTTGAACTCGGGTCATGACGTATCGTGAGTTGCTGTCTTAACTACTCAGCAACATGAACTTTTTGGTCCTAAAATTTACTTTATTCGAAAGATAATCGTCTGGTGTTATAATTTAAATAGGACTTCTTGCATATAAGCGACCGGGGTGGCTTCCATATAGGCTAATCTGGAGGTCTAGTTCTCAATTACTTTTTCAAACATTTGTGACCAGATATCGCCAATTACCCAGAGAATATTGCCTCATAAGTGGTCAATCGTTTTGGGCTTATCAGCGTGGATTGGCGACTTCACATATCTCCACAGAAAATAGTCTAGCGGCATTAAAATGCACGATATCGAGCCAGTTCATGGCATCCAATCGCTAACCTATGCGGTAATTAAACATTTTGAATACTTTTGGAGTATTTACTTTTGATATAGGACACCCAACTGACCATACACGAGATAGAGAGAAAAGCGGATTATTTGGTTTTTCTTCAATCCACTTTATTAATACAATGATTTTAATTAATATGAAAAAAAATTTAAGTTGTACTTAAGAAACAATTAAGTTAAGGTAACAAAAATTATGGTAAGGTAAAACCGATACACAGAGGCTTGTGTTTGAGAGTGATAATAAATTAAAAGGTTTTTAAAAGTTACGGCAACCTTAGCTACGATGCAGCGACACCAATTCGCCGTGTTTTTCAAACTTTTTTTTATGTTAGAGTTAGAGATACCATATTCATACTCGTGGCGCGAGCTATGTAACATGTACCACCGCCTCTTTCTGACCCTATTTTCTGCACATCATGATCAACGAAAACTGTAGTAATCATAGCTCTATAGCGATCACCATTGACTGTAATGTTCTGACCATCCTCGTTTTTAAAAAAATACCAACCAATGTTTCCATCAGCCCATACAGCACAAAACACAGATTTTCTGGGAATATCGGGGTCTCTATATCCACAGCCCACACATATGCTGTAGTTTATATTTATTTGTTGCAAGGGGAAGAGAATATAAGCAGGTTTATAAGATATAATTTTACTTTAAGTAGACGAAGATTAAATTGCAAACATTATTACATTTTATTTAATAAGAGAAATATAGTAAACAAGCTGATTTCCTAAGAAATTTGGAAAAATGTGAATACCGTAAATGCTTCATCAATTTTAGCTGCTCTCATTTCATACACTTAAGCCAGTTGTATGCTTTAATGTGTTTTGCTTACAGTTAAATTTTACAACCGGCAAACATCAAAGCGCATCCTTTATCTCTCACACCTTATTAGTTTTCCTTTAAAAATGCATTTAATTACACAACAATACAGCCCTAAAATATGCAATGAATGTTTAGGCCATGAACCACAAACGCATTAGACAACGAAATGTGATTTTGTGGGGCATACATAAGCTTAAAAAGAGCGAAAGAGAAAGACAAGGAGGCAGTGTAAAAAGGCCAGCTTTAAATAATACCAATTAATTACCATAAAATAGAGAGTAATGAAATGTTAACGCCAGTAAATGAGTGGGTGATAAATGCCGCAACAAATAGAATTAGCAGCAATAAATTATAGCACAACTTTAGGAGCAAACAATTTCGAAAAGATATTCATTGGAAATTAAACGACAAAACATACTATTTTGCTAGTGAAAAGATTAAAGAAAATTTTGTTTAAATAAGACTTTATAATCATATCCTTTATCCTTAACTGTTTGTTATCTCTTGTCTTTGTTCGTAAATAAAGGAACAACAAAACTTAACACTTTACGCTTGATTGTTCTCAAATTCAATTGCCAAATGAACACATAACAAGAACACAAGTAACCTTAATAAAGAGTTGAGTCATATGTGTCCTTCAGTGTTTGATTTTATTTTAAGCTTCCTTTTTGTCTTTAATTCCTCAACACTCTCTCTAAAACTTTAACTAGCCTTTACTTAATCAAACACTTTAAAATTTTTCCGTTTATCTGAGGTTTTGTTTCAAAAATTTCTTATACTCTTAACTTTGTTTAAGCAATCAAGACCAACTCTTTTGTTGGCCACTTATGCCATTGTTTTTTCCGGCTAGACATCATGTCTGGTTGCCTGCCAATATATGTTGAACATCATTCCATCAGTTGACATAATACATCATCTGTAGCATCATTGTCATTGCATAGCTAACCTTGATAAGGCTGGGGTCATCTTTCCACAGTGTGTAGTATCTGTGAAAGAGAAATTTATCTGTTTGAAGTCTGTTAAATTTTTGTGAGTTTTCATTTGAGTTAAACAATGATTCAAACAAAGATTCGTGCAATGAAATAATAATAGACCATGAAATTAAAAGCATACTTTAAGGATTAAACGGATGTTGAAAATTTTAAACATAAGTATATATGAGGTTGTGTAAAATTTATTTAATTTAAAACTTAAGCAATAAACTAAAACCAATGAAATAGCCAGAAATTAACGGGGCATAGTTCAACTTTTATTCAAATAATACTTAAATATTAATTATATTAAAAAGCAAGAGAAATCCGAAATACATACAACGTTTAATGAAAAATCGTAGAAGCTTTTTATGCAAAACTAAACAATTAAGCAAATACAGTTCAAAGTTTATTATTTTATGAATATATTATTATAAATTACTTTAAGCCAATATATACAATTTACAGCAGCGTCACCCAAAACAAGAATTTTTTACACAAAAATCAGCTCATGCAACGTGGAACTAGAAAAAACTTCGTGTAAAGTATAAAAATCCTCGTAATAATCATGAAGGCACACAACTGGTTGATGCTTGGAAAGGTGCTAGACAGCTGCCAGAAAATTTGTATTTGCTTCTGTCATTAAGACTTTGAGGACGCGGATCTTTACAACTAAGTTTGAACAATACAAAATAAAATCGTATAACTTAAAATTGCAAACCACAACAACCAGTCTTCTGGTAATTTTAAATATTTGGAGGTGAATTTTTGCAGCAATACCCTTGTGGTGGTTTCCGAAATGCATCTGCTACTTTTCAAACCGTGAATTTGCGGCGATTACTATTGCGATTTTAACAGCCTTTAAGCAGCATCGCCAAACGAAAAGAGCAATATAATTTGCTTAAAATTAAACTCTAGTGTAAGGAAATTATATTCATATTTTAATACACTTAAGCCTATTTAAATATCCTGGAATTCATAATTTTGCATAACTGATAAGAAAAGATTAAAGTTTAACAAACGTTGTGAGTTTATAAAACCGAACATCTACGTATTTTAGCTTTTCTAACCAGAGCTCTGCAACCGGTGCCTTTTTTATTGTTCTAAATATACCCATCTTAAATAGAGTTGCGGTGTGATTGGCCACCGCATATTGTTTGCACAAATATGTTTTCTACTCGTTAGAGCTTGTATCTGTTAACTAGAGTATATAATAGAGTATACAACCTAATCAAGTTTGTATGCAGTAGCTGCCTGAATTGGCTCCTCAATTATTTTTTCCACATTCGGCAATCGTATTTCTTTTTAACAACGAAAATAATATTTTTAGGTAAGAATTGGCAGTTACGCACTTACCTTACCCATGAGAGTGTGTGTGTTCAGTTTTATATACCCTGTTGGAAACTAAATTAATTTTAACCTAACTTTAAGTTAACTATTCCTCAAGTAGTGCTGACTGACACTTGGATTACTTTTCAATGGAAGCAACTAACTATTAGATAACATTGTGATGTCCTAGGAAGTAGTCAATTTTCGACTTTACACTACTTTTCAACTAACTTACAGTTAACTTGCTAAGTGTTAACTTTCAGTTAACTTTTTGAAGCTAGCAATATTTTTATTACTCTACCGTTGGCTACAAGTAAGGTATTTTTAAGTCCACCATAAGTCAGTTAGTTTTTAATCAACGAAAAGTTAATTGTTGACACTACAGGTGAAAAACAACTTTTTGTAACTAGCTGACACCTAACAATCATTCAATTGTAATATTTTTTCATAATAAAATAAATTAGTCAACATTTTTAACGTATTTATTTGTAATTTTTCAAAAATAATTTATTAAAAACTTTAGTTTTATATTACATATTACACCAAACAAAAAATATTATATTTAGAAATTATTTAAATAAATAATATTGCATCAAATGTTTTTTAAAAAGGCTTCTTAAATGTCTTTTGCTAATGACTCTGCTTCTTGCACTTTTTATTAAAATTAAAACAATATTAATATCTTTATTATTTCACACACATAAAAAAATATGTTTTAGAAAACTTCCACAGAATTGAAAAATTTGTATGTACATATATAAAAAGACTTCAATATCACTGTTGAGAAGGCTATAGGCCGAGCCAGCAATTTCCCTGGGGATTTTGAACAAAGTACAAAGCGTAATAAAAGGCTTGATTTATTATGCAGTGTAGTTTTATTAAAATTCCTTATAAACAAATAAAAAATAATTATACATTTTAATATTATATAGAAAATTCAAGGAAAAACACTATACTTCTTGGTAGGGAAATTTCTGAAAATTTAGGTTTTTTGGTTATATTCAAGAAGTTCTGAACCGCCTCGTGATTAAGTCTTTACAAAATGGCGAGGGCGTGGCGTTTTTTTTTTAACAACCAAACTTACGTAATTCTAATTATTTTTTACGATGTTTAAATAGCGCTGCCAGATTACACGCATTTAATTATGGCGATTTTGGGAGTTGCGTTAACAATCACGCAGTAGAATTAATAATAAAAACTGAAATCTACGGCGCCTACTAGGTGGCGACATTGGAAATACATTTTTGCATTGTATATATGATAACTTAAAACTGGTTCATAAACATTAATTAAAATTTGGCTATCAGTAGTCAGCTACTGATTATCCGACAGGGTATTTCCTCACTCACACTCCGGTAAACGTATTCGCACCAAGACCGTCATTGCCAGAAGGTTTTTAAAACATCATGTTTTGGCTATCGTGTTTGAAGAAAATATATACACAAATTGTTTTCGAACATATTTAGCACAAAGCTGGTAAAAATAATAACTTTCACTTAAAAAAAATAGATATTTTTTATAAAGCACATTTTCATCATATATCTTTTATTTCATGTTGCTTCATTTATAATATTTTTTTCTTCTTGGTTTTAATCGGCAACCACAATAAACGCACAGTACACATACATATAACCAATTGTGAAAAAAATATTGCTTTAGTTGAATTTTCGTTTCAAATTTTCCAGCAAAAACCATCTTAAAATCATCATTAAGTATGCTAATTTCAAAATCGTCAGGATGGTTGTAAATTGTTAAATCTGGCAACCGTGATTTCAGTTAATGTTAAATAAAAGGTGGTGTATATAAACAATAAAAGAATTTTTCAAGAGTGTTGTTTTTACAAGTTGATTTTGTGACCTATGTATGATTAGAAACGAAAATTTAAAATACTCAAAATGTTTCACTTACTAAGTGCTAGTAACAACAACACTCTTTTTTGTGGTCGTTTCTTTTGCTGTTAAAAAAAACAGACAAGATAAGAAAGTGATTGGATAAATTCTTGATGTATCAAGATTTCGCAAACGAACTACAAATACCACCACATCAATTTTTAAGAGTGTTTAAAATACTCGCATGGAAATGGAGTAAGCAACTGGGGTACTTATGGTTGCGGTGCACCGGTGCAGATCTCTGGTTCTAATCTCCTTTCTCAATCCCGAAGCAGAGGGAATTTGGGTAAACCGGCAGTAAATATATTCAGTTTCTAACAAAAAAAAATACGTGCAGTTTTTTTTTCTTCCTTGCCTTGATACTTTGTTAGTGTTTCAACAAATATGATCAAATTAGATGATCTTTAGATTTTAATCAAGTAAGATCTCATTGTGTAGCATTTCAAAAATGCCCACTCCTTTTTTGCTGCTACTAATATAAGCGTTATAATACTACCATAAGCGTAATAGATTGATCTTCCCTTATTTACATATAATAATAGCAAATGTATTAATGTCTTTAAACATATTGCATTCATTTAGTTCGTTTAAAATCCTGCTGTTTTATGGATTTCACTTAAAAGCTCTGACTTTAAGCAAAAAACCACTAATTATTTTTACTACCTTTGCCTCTAAACCATCTTTTCAACTTCTAAAACCATTTCACTTCAAATTAATTTCCAGCTATTTTCCTACACAACGACTTCTCTCTTTCTCTTGATGGTTATAAGTGGAACATTTGAAATATTAACAAAACCATCTAAACTATATTTATTTTAAGGGTTTTTAAAACAAATTTTATCCTTTTTCTAATTACCAGTTTTATATTTATTATCCACTAGCATCAACTGTTAATACCTCCTAAATATATGCTACAATTTTCTAATGGATATTTTCCAACAACGTAGGAAAATCTCTAAAATTTTATCACTCCATTAAAACGAAAAATAAAAATGAGAAAAATAAACTGCAGAGCAAGACAAGCATGCAACTGTAACTCAGAGTGGCAGCAAAGATTTTATGGGAACACGTTAAGCTTTAACAGGGAACTGCTGCCACACAGTACATGCACATAAAAAACAAAAACAAAACTACTCAAACTAAAATGGCAAAATTACCAATCACACATGCTCTCACAATGTCAGGTTTTTAATGTATGACTTTATAAGCCAAATATAGTCTACTATCACTGCGTGCCCATGTTTAGAATTTGTCATACTGAAAGTCCACCAACCAAAATAGAGGTATTAAGCACATTTTCTCCCTCCAGTTGCCCAAAAAATACTACTTCATATTCGTTTTGCATATTAAGCCGTAAAGTATGCAACGTATGCTTATAGATGCACAAAAAATATGCAAGCACAATATAGCAGTATTTGGACAAGGCCTTTTAACTGTGTACAATCTACTGTTTTTGTTTTAATTTTTTTGTTTTATTTTTAACATCAAACTAACAGAAACATTTCATATTGTCAAACATAAGTAACATCTTCATGCACTTCCGTTATAAAGAGGATTTTCGAAAACAGGTTTGTTGTTTCCTCTACTGTAGTTTTATCACTGATGGCTCACAATGTTTGATGCAGCGTGATGTTTTATAACTGAAAACCAGACATATAATATAAAACAAAAACAAAATATTAATTGAAGATTGAACCATCGCTATAGAAAACACCTTAAAATTTATGGATATTTTCGATATAACAAGAACGTGGAAGACTTTAGAGAGTAGCTAAAGAATAAAACTCCCAATTTCTTAACAAAAGAACCTAAAACAGTCAAAAAGAATTTTGCTTCGAAACAAACTTCAAGCAAATCGATTAAAAATTGGATTCCTTTAATTTTCAATATATAACTTATTTAAAGTTTTTAAGAAATACCAATAAAAATTATAAATATAATATAAATTATTGGTATAAATGGTAGAAGCTAAAAATAGCGAATAAAAAACTTAATGTAAATTATTAATAAGTGAACTTTTTTAGTTATATACATATGTACGAGATTAACTAGTTGTGAGTTCGAGTCCAACTTCAGTCAAGAAGAAGGATTATTTTTAATTATAACAATAATTGCTGTGAAACAATAAGACCAAAGCTAGTTGTCCCCCAGCTAATGGTATTCAATTATTTTTTCTGTTCTCCTTTGGTCTTATTGTTTCACAGCAATTATTGTTATAATTAAAAATAATCCTTCTTCTTGACTGAAGTTGGACTCGAACTCACAACTAGTTAATCTCGTACAAAAAACTTAATTGTTTTTAAGAAATTTTAATTGCAATAGCAATAAATTTTAATAGAAAATTATTGCTATTAAAGCTATGTACCCACACTTGTTAGATGTTGCAATATTGTAAGATCTGGCTACATGCTGACAATGTAGTGATAATGAAAAATTGTCCGGCAGAAGTAAATTGTGTGTTCTTAAGACGATCTTAAGAAAATCTTACAATTTCATTGTCAGACTATAGTCTCAAAAATAATTGGCAGTGTTGCCCATCAAATTTTTTTCTGACAATGAGGTCGTTGTGAGGTGCATTAATTTTATACATCTGACAATTAAAACTGAGCAGCCAATTATCTGGCAATGCCGACGAAGAGTGTTCTCACGATTGTCAGATGCCTGACAACATTCTCATCTTACAATTGATTGACAATGCTTTTTCTGACAATGTTGTAAGTTAAAAATTTGCAGTTCACACGATTGTAATACATTTTCAGACAATTTTACTGGCAATATTGTAAGATCCGACAACACGCTACAATTAAGTGATTTGCCACCTTTACCACGCAAAAAATTATTTTAAAAAATTAAAAAAAAAATACCAGGAAAAATAATTCGAATCCCACTACCAAACCAGTCTTAAAAGATGTGGCAAAAAACAAAATCATATACAAAAAAATTTTAAGAAAATCGAAGAGTACAAACAGTGAAAAATATTTATTTCAAATATTAAATCTCGAAAATTCCATCCAAGCCCACTGTGCAATTTTTTTTTTCTATTTTTTATTAGATAGTAGATAGAAAATGAAAAATAATGCAAAAAAAATATTCTGTTTGGGCTAATATTGAAAAAGTTATGAGTATTTATTCGGGCACGGTTTTCTCGTAATTCGGCTTTTTCAAAATGCGATATCTCTGAAATCAAAAGCCAAAAAAATCTGGAAATCAACAGGAACATCAATACAGTAAAAAATAAAGCAAATCAAAAAAGAATTTCCCTGAACTGTCCGATTTGACTTGGATATTGTCGATAAATATTTTATAGAAAAACTTTATATAGAAAACTTTTCAATTCATTTTCGAAAAAAAAATTTTTGTTATCGATAATTCTGCTGCAGAACAAATTTTTCAAAGAAGAAATTTGTTATTTATTAATCAACCTTTTTTTTACTGCTGAATTTTCAACGGAAATTTGTTTGTTAAGACTAATATTGAGTTCATTATTTCGTGCGAAATTCTTTCAAATTGCATACAAAAGTGTTTCATATGAAATATTTGCGAAATAAGTTTAGAAATGTAGTACTGAGTTTTTAAAGCAAAAAACACAATGTATCTGCAACATGTTTTAATTTTGAAATTGTTTGTGGGACTATTTGTTTTTTCAGCTGCGAAATAACATAAGTAAAGCTGTTTTCGCACGAAGTACAAACATGTATACTTAAAATTAAAAAAGAAAAATGAAAAAGAGAAAAATTAGACAACACTGAGTACATCTCAATTTTTTCGTACGAAATAAGTAATGTTGCTGAAAAATTTTCGCACATTCAATCTCAATACTAGGCTTTATCGGTAAATTCGGAGAAAATTTTTTTGATAAAATATTGTTACTTAATAGTTGATTTATTTGATGTTAACGAACGATTTTTATTTGGTACATTTCGTCTTTTCAGTTTATCTTCCAAACGTTTAACCCCTTTTTGTAGTTTAAAAATATTATTTTTATTGATAAACTAGACTATACTTTATGACATGTTCAGCAAAAAGCGATAACCCGTTAAATTTAAAGAACCCTTTTTGTTTAAAAGTTATTTAACTTTTTTTCTTTCCATTATCACATACGTAACAGAATATTTATGACTCAAGATAAAGTGGACCTCAGGGGCAAATTTTTTGTTTCCAATATTTGCGTAAAAATATTCATGACTGTAAAATTTGATGTATGTTTTGTTCGAAGCCAGAGCAAAGAATTTGGTGTTTTGTGTCTGCATTCTATACGTTTGTAAGCGGTAGTAAGCGGATGTACTCGTATCAGCAAATGAGTGAACGATTTCACTTTAAAGGAAAGGCACATAAACTTAAACTGTTTTTCGTGTGAAACGAGAAAAATATGACAAAACGAAACAGTACTTTAACTGCTAGAAGAAATGTATGTAAATTTCGTTTAAATAATAAATAAAAAGAAATGTGTCTGCAACAGTTAAAATATTTATTTTTATGATTATTGTCAAATGATGGAAGCTGGCAAAATATTTGTCCCTGCGCTATAATGTCTGCATTCTGCTTTTAACTGGCTGGCAGTTGCAAGTGTCTGCGATTTGGTGGAATTGTGTGGCTTTTTTAGAGGTTGTTATCGCAACTAATATTGCAGAAAAATGCTTCCAGTTCGATGTTTTGTTTAAACCCTTTCCCCTGCAAAAAAAAAAGTAACAATTTATGTGAAATTTTTATGTTCAACAATTTAAATGTCTGGCTGGCAAAGGCTCATAAATTTTGCACAATATGCTAAATTTTAATTTAGAAAATTTAGATGAGTGTAATTTAGTCTGAATTAGTCCAAAGTGTTAAGAGAGTTTAAAAAAATATTAAATTGCTGATGAATGAAAAATTTAAATCATAAAGAGAAATCGGAAAACATCAAATAAAAATACGATTTGAACAAAATCCCAACGAAATGTTGAGTGGAATAGAAAATATGTAGATTTTTAGCTGAGCATCAAAAGAATTATAATTAAAATGAACTAGAGGCAAAGTTGAACTAAATATAAAATCAAATAGAAAAAGTCAAAAATTTCACCAGTAATAAACACGAAATTGTAAGCTTGGGAAGTAAAACTAAAACTACTCATAATACGGAAGAATAATCAAATAGATCTGAATAAGAACAGATTCTGAACAAGAGGTAAGCGTGAACTATAAGTATACTATAAGTAACATAGAACTAACTTAGAATTGAACATCAACTGAACAATAAATATCTGGAAATACATTTAATAGTTGAACTATTGCGAAGAAGAACTTAACTATAAAAAAAAACTAGATCTAAACAGAAATTTAATATTATCTTAAACATTAGAACTGAAATAGTTAGATGTAACTCAAAAGTTTCAGTGAGGTTTATTTAAAAGTAGGCTAGACTACTGAATTAAAACACTATTGAACTACTTGTAAGAACTATAAAAAATTGATTGAAAGCTTCACGAGAAATTTTTTATAGTTAAATTAGTATTGAACATGTAGTGAACTAGAACTAGTAGTTGAACTAGTAAGTGGAAATATATCAAAACTTCAACTAAACTTGAGCTGATCTCGGCATGAATTGAACTAAAAAGCAAGAATTAAACTAGAACTGGTTCTTAGCTGGAAGCCAATTAAAATTGAGCTACAACTATCACTGAACCTTGGCCTGAACTAGATGAGTGCTATAAAAATATTTGGCGCCCAACGTTGGGTGCCAGTTTTTATTGTAGTGATATTGCTGGAATTAACCGTGCTTGCTAAGTACGCTTGCCGAATGGGCGTAGTTCTTGCCGGCCAATCTGCTTGCTGGCAGCTACAACAAAAAAAATATATACATACCAACCTTTTCCAATAATTGAGCCAAATCAAACTAATTTGTGAGGCCCAAAAGTGAATGCTGAAATAAAATCAACTCTATCGAAAAGGAACCTTCTCACCTTCTTAACTCGCCGCCTCGTCACCTACACATACGGCCGACTGATGCTGTTGTCGGCCACGCCGGCTCGCCTTTTAAATCCGGTTGGATTTTACCAGTAGGTTCTCCCGTGCAATTGGGAATGGTGGATTTCTCTTTAGTGGGGGGTTTTCTTCTCAATTTAAGAGGGTGTTTTCTTCTGTCTTGTTCTTTTAATTTTTAGAATTTATGATGTAATTTTATTGTTTTACTTGTTTTTTTCCGTGCTTTTTTTTTTTTTTTTTTTTTTTTTTTTTTTTTGAACTAGTTTTCAGGGGATGACGCCTACATATGCAGTGCTTTATACCAGAAGTAGGAAAATAAGTTGTGAGGACGGGGAAGTTTAATTTTAGGTTTAACAAATATCTTCTTCTTTTGAGTTTCAAGTTTAAAATTGTTAAACCTTTTTTTTCCTTTCCCTTCTTAGATTTAATTTGCGTTCTCCTGAAAAGTTTTTAAAATGTTTTAATTTAAAATTAACACAATAAAAAATCACAAACAAAAAAAAACACCACTCTTTCATCGCAACTTGACTTTTCCCCCAACCCAAAAAGTCATAAAAAATCTTCATTTACATTAGACATCCACCTTACAACCAGTGCTGCCTACCTACTTTTTGTTTTTATGCACAGATGTTGAGTCAGCGCACCCAAAAATACGGCATTAACACATCAAAAGGTTTACACAACATATTCTTAAGCTAGATAACATAGAAAACAGAGACATTAACTAAAATAGTTAAAAATTTAAAATATACTAAAAATTTGGTAGTTTTATAAGTCCGATTTTTTTTTTTTTTTTTTTTTTTTTTTTTTGACGATATTTCAAAAGCGAAATGACGATATTTTCATAAATTATCGGGATTTTGACGATTTCTTCCATATTTTTTCTGGCAGCCCTGACCCTAACCTACATATGTATATAATAATCACTCATACGACTTGGCGTTCGAGAGTTGCAACATACAAAACATAAATATTTACAAGTGAAGCGTGTAAAAAAATTGTTTTTCCTTCGTGAAGCATTCCTTAAGGCCCAATCAGACTATTACACAAGTATAAATACTTTCATTAGATTTTGTGAGATAAAAGTCTAAATACATTTCTTGCGACTGTTAAAAAGTCTAACGTAAATTAGATTTTGCATTCACACCATCACACTTGATATAAACCAACATAGATGTGCCATCATAAAACTTTTCACGGCGGCAGGTGCGCTATTCGTCGTAGGCCATAGACGTGCCGGCGCGTGAAATTCTTCAACAGTTAAAATAATAATTATGTATAACACATCCAAATTCAATAGCACAAATATATTTTATGTTCTAAATATAGCATGAGCAAAATACATTTATAAATGACAGCTTAATTCCAAATTTCGAGCTTTTTTATAACGACAAAAAATACTGTCAGTGACGGCACCCCATCGGCTACGAAATAGCCGACTACTCAATTTTTAATTAGCTGGTTTGCTAAAAAAACACAACCCTGATCTAATGTAAAGCATTATCAATATTTCTAATATTATATGATGATGGGTGGGTATCATTCGTCTAGCTCGAGTTCAATCCTGGCTAAAGCCAAGAAATATTTTTATTTATAATTATAACAATAATTGCCGCGATCAATAACTCTTGATCAAAGAAGACAGGAAAAAATAATTGAATACACTAAAGCTGGGGGACAACTAGCTGTTTCACAGTCGCTACACTGTTCATCAGCACCCATTAGGATTCGAACTTAGTACCATGTAGACATGATGTATTTTTAATACGGCTGCTTAACCAACTCAGCCACTAAGCCCTTATTTATTTTTTCGTCTATATTTGTCAGTCGTTGTTTAGCTTCGATAGTGAACGGACGTGTTTGTTTTATTGATCGCAAAGTAAAAAAAAAAAATATAACGGGATTAAGTAAAAACCGTAATAGGTGAACAGTGTTTTTGTTTAAAAGAAAAATTTTGTGACATTTTTTTAAATACTGTTTTAAATTGTAAATAAAAAATAGAAACAATTAATTGCATGAGTGCACCTATCAGATGTAATTCTGAAAAAGAGCTTAGCTCCGGTAGAAAAAATCTTTGGATTTCAGAGGAAGAATCTGTGAAAAAATCACTGGAAAATTTCCTGTCTCTAAGAGATAGGAAACGCCCGCGATCGTGTTCGCCAAATATTGTTGTTACAACTGAAGACAAAACATCTTCCGGTTTAATTGTTGATGATAAGCCAAAAACCCAAGTAGGCATGGACAGGTACATAACCGTGGTTAAGAGACAGCGAAGCCCCAAATCAGCTCAAATATCATCTAAACCGAAAATTTCTAAAGATGATAATAGGACTTCGGCAACGGATAATAATAGGTTTGCTATACTGCAAACAGATGAGCCAACTATATCTAAAAAAACCTTTAAGCCGCCACCAATATATTTGCGAGAGCCTACCTCTAGTGACCTGGTAAATCAACTTATTGCGGCAATCGGCAAAGACACTTTTAACGTAACATCGGTTAAGCACGGCGGCATAAATGAAACAAAAATCCAGGTAAACAGTGAAAATGAATACCGAAAGTTGTCTGACGTTCTAGAGAAGGAGAAGCGATCATTTTACACATATCAGCTTAAAAGTGCCAAAGGTATTCAGGTCGTTATAAAAGGTATTGACCCTTTTGTTGACACGAATGAGGTCAAAACCGGACTAGAAGACAATGGCTTCAAAATTAAAAATGTGGTTAATATTAGAAACCGTGAAAAAATTCCTCAACCCATGTTTAGGGTTGTATTGGAACCTAGAGATGTTCTCCTGAAAAAGAATGAAGTGCATCCAATTTATAACCTCACATATCTTTTGCATCGTAAGGTTACCGTTGAGGAGCCTCATAAGCGGTTAGGGCCCGTCCAATGCCTAAACTGCCAAGAATTTGGCCATACTAAGGCCTATTGTAAGTTGCCCGCAGTTTGCGTTGTGTGTGGTGAACTTCACGGTACATCACAGTGCAAAAAACCTAAGACTGACGCGAGCGTTAAAAAATGCAGTAATTGTGGAGGTAACCACACTGCAAACTACAGGGGTTGTCCTGTCTATACTCACTTCAAGAGATCAATGACAAATAGGCCATCAATTTTAAATATGCCACCCCAGCAGTCTAACACCATTTCTACAACCAATTTCTCCCAGGTACGCCAGCCAACCAGCCATATACACGTGCAAAACCCCCAACAAATTTCTTATGCGAATGTGGTAAAATCCGATAAACCAAACTTGAATCAGGAGCCCAAGCCTCAAAACTCCGACCAAAATTTTAGCAATCTTGAGGCAACTCTGCAGACTCTTGTTCAATCTATAAATACATTTACGGTTTCCATGACGAACATGATGCAGGAAATGCTGAAAATGCAATCCACTATTTTGCAGGCAATTTTAAAAAAATAAATTGGTTGAAAATATGTTTCTGGAACGCAAACGGCATTCGCCAACAAAAAAATGAACTTGAGCACTTCCTTATGGAAAAGCAAATCGATATAATGTTGATTGCTGAAACCCATTTGACAACCAACAGTTATTTCAATATTAATGGGTACGCATTATATGACACTAAAGATCCCCGCGGAAGATCTTGCGGAGGATCGGCAATTCTAATAAAATCCAGAATTAAGCACTATTTAATGAACGAGACACGTGAGGAGTATATCCAAGCAACTAATATATGCATTGAATATTTTCATGAAAAAATCGTTATTTCCTCGATTTACTCACCGCCCCGATTTTCAATAACAGAAAGCCAATATTCAAATTTTTTCAAATCACTTGGGCCTCGATTTTTAGCGGCTGGCGACTATAACGCTAAACACACTTTTTGGGGATCACGCTTAATTACCTCGAAAGGCCGTGTGCTTTTTGACACCGTTTCCAAAATGGGCTTAGATGTGGTTTCAAGCGGACACCCCACTTATTGGCCGACAGACCGACGAAAGATCCCAGACGTTATAGATTTTGGAGTTGCGAAAAATTTTCCTTTAGAGTGGATGCAAGTGGAGCCTTCATTAGATTTGTCATCAGATCACTCTCCCACTATAATCTCTGTTTCGTTCCCCCAAGAGATTGGCTCACCGTTGACTGTCAATAGAGTTAATTGGTTAAAGTACAAAAAATTTTTGAGCACACATTGTACTGAAAATATCGCCTTGAGAACGCCTGAGGATATTGATGTGTCAATTAACAATTTTTCTGAAAACCTCAAACTGGCCGTACAGCATGCTACCACTAGTCATTTAAGACCTAGAAACGAGAGCAATAGAACTTATTCATCTGAAATTGAGCAACTTCTGTCAGAAAAAAGAAGAGTCAGAAGAGAGTGGCAACTTCGCAGGTCGCCCCAGCTTAAAGCTAGGCTACGGGAATGCATAACTCAGCTAAGAAATCTGCTTGAAGTCCATAGAATGGCTTCCCTTAAAACATATTTGGAAAGCCTTGATGGTACCCCTCAATCTGATTATTCCTTGTGGAAAGCGACAAAAGGTTTAAAAAGACCCGTAATAGGTAAGCCACCTTTGCGAAATTCAACTGGCGACTGGGCAAGAAGCGATTCTGAAAAGGGAATGTTGTATGTCGATCATTTGCGAAACGTTTTTATCACAAATGATTCAGAGAATAATACAGCGGAATTACCACCATATGTTGTTAGACCTCCTGTATCTTTGAGATTTAATTTTCAAGATGTCGAAAACGTTATCGGTAATACAAACCCCAGGAAAGCTCCAGGCATTGATCAAATTACTGGTAAAATGCTTGAACAGTTACCTCGTGTAGCTAGAAGGGTTCTACTTTTTATTTTTAACGCCATTTTACGCCTTGAGTATTATCCTGCAGAGTGGAAGGTCTCAATGATTACTATGATACCCAAGCCAGGGAAGGATCTGACTAAGGTAGAATCATATAGACCAATAAGTCTTTTACCAACAATTTCAAAACTATTTGAAAAATTGTTAATGGCGAAGTTGAGTCCAATATTGAACAATGTGGGATGCATCCCTGATCATCAATTTGGCTTTCGGGCTAAGCATAGCACCATAGAACAAACGCACAGACTAGTCAATGTCATAAGACAAACCTTTGAGGCGAAGAAGTACTGCTCAGCTCTTTTCATTGATATTTCTCAAGCGTTTGATAAAGTGTGGCACGACGGCTTAATGCACAAAATAAAGCTAAATTTGCCTGCAAATACACACAAGCTTCTGGAAAGCTACTTATACGGGCGGAAGTTTGTTATCAGAGAAGGCGACTTTATTAGCCCAACTCAGCCAATCAAGGCAGGAGTTCCCCAAGGCAGCATACTGGGGCCTACTTTATATTTGATTTACGCCTCTGACATGCCAACGACATCTGGAATCCACACTTCTACCTTTGCAGATGACACAGCGTTTTTGAGTGTTCATGAAAACCACCATTTAGCATCACGAAATTTACAGGAATATACTTCAATATTAGAGAAATGGCTAAAACTTTGGAAAATCAAAGTTAATGAACAGAAATGTACTCATGTTACATTCACACTGTGTAGGCAAACATGTCCGCCTATCCAAATTAACAACTCACCTATTCCGCAGCACAACGAAGTCAAGTACCTTGGTATTCACCTGGACCGTAGGCTAACATGGAAGTCTCACATTGAAGCAAAGGTCACTCAGTTAAAACTAAAAGCAGCGCAGCTAAATTGGCTTATGGGCAGAAATTCGGCACTGAAATTAGATTGCAAACTTTTGTTATACAACGCAATACTAAAGCCTATATGGTGCTACGGAATTCAGTTATGGGGCACCGCCTCAGCGTCAAACATTGAAAAAATCCAAAGGCGACAAAACAAAATTCTACGAACGATTACTGCAGCTCCATGGTACGTAAAAAATTCACGAATTCATAACGATCTGAGTGTTCCGCTGGTAAAAGAAGAATTTTCTAAGTACGCGACAAGGTATATCAGTAAACTGGAACTTCATCCAAACCCTCTTGCTCGCAATATACTTAATTTTGGCGGCCACACTCGGCTTAAAAGAAGGGATACCGCTGCCACCATCAGATTGCTCAATAGGTGATTTTACCGAAATAGCTCCCGCATAATAAAACTTTTTTGTCTAGCATTGGCCGGACTTAAGAATTACATTTTTTAATTTTAAATTTAGTATTAAGATTTGAATACTTATTGTTAGTTCATTTTGAAGATTCAATAAATAAAAAAATGCTTAAAAAAAAAAAAAAAAAAAAAAAAAAAAAAATCTTGAAAAGAACTGAACTAAAAAAAAATAAATAGACTAATAATGGAACAACTAATAGAATATTATATACTCATATATACATGTCTGCTTTAAATTTTAATAACTACAAAATTGAATAATAAATCTAGATAACAGTAGCAGCATAAAATATTTATTGTAATAAATATTTTATGCTGCTGTGAACGTTGGATATTGTATTACATTTAACGACAATCTCTATTTAAATATTTGTTTTATTTTATGAAAATTATTATAATATTAAATAAATCCTCAGTTACCTTTTGCTTATAATTGCAAATGCTTGGAATGTTGTTGATAGCAAATTGTGTTATATTGCTTTAATTATTTATGTATATATGAATATATAAATAATGGATACTGACACCGTTACTATATATAAAGTGTATATAAATTGAGTTTTTAAAGAAATTTTATTATAATTTTAAAGTTTATAATTTAATATTATTTCGAGCGTTTTCTTTGATTTGATTATGATTGTTTCCTCTTCTAAAGCAGCTTATTTATGATTATTTTCTTTAAATAACATCAAAACGAAACTAATTAAAATTGTTGCCATCTAATGGACCTGCTTTTTAGTTGCTGTCAACTTAGACAAAAGCAGCAACATCTTAACAAATCAATAATCATTAAATCATATTTAATTTCCCCTGCAAATCAAAATCGTTCTTTGTATGGCATCGCCGGAAGACTATTAAAGCTGATTTCATTTCTATCGAGAGCCTTTACATTATAGAACAAGTAAAATGTAATGAAAATTTATCTAACAACACAGTTGGGAGTATCAAGAAATTCATCAAGAAATTAAATATGAAAGTGTGCGTATGTTTGTGTGCGTATGTGTGTGTGTATCAGTATTATTGGCAAACTTGTAAAAATATCATGTGTTATCACAGCGTTTTCTTTTGTTGCTAAAATATCTGTCTTATATTTTCTTCTTTACATTGTAGTATTCTTCTCCTTCCCAATCACAACTTATTTCTTTGCTTTTTATATATTTCAAGTTATTACCTGTTTTTGAGTATTGTTATAGGAAATCTTCTTTTATACAAAAGAGCAATACTCTTGATTACAACTGGGTAACTATGGCAGCAGACTTAAGCTGTTTGTTCTGAATAAAAGTAAAAGAAAAGATAAAAAAAATGTTTAAATTACAGGCATGTTTTGATAAACGCAAATCGCTTAAATTTAATGTTTTCAATTGGAAAACGCCAATTATGTGTTCTGAGAAACGTATAACGCAAGCAATATGGTTTTGCGATTTGAAATCGCCAAATAGATGTTCTGGAAAACGCATATCGCCTAAAATTGGCGACTTCAACTCGCATTTGTATCTTGAAGTGAACTGATTGAATTTGCTAAAACTGAACTTGCAAAAGGCAATAAAATTATTTACAATTAAAATTCAATATATTTTCTTTTGGGATTATAACAAGTTGCATATGTAATCAATATAAGACAAATATAGACGAAAAAATAAATAAGAGCTCAGTGGCTGAGTTGGTTAAGCAACCGTATTGAAAATACATTATGTTTACATGTTACTGAGTTCGAATCCTTGTGGGTGCTGGTAAGTAGTGTAGCGACTACGAAACAGCTAGTTGTCCCCCAGCTAAAGATTTGATTATTATTTTTATTGTCTTCTTCAATCAAAAATTATTGATCACAGCAAATTTGTATGGTAAAAAACCCATCTTACGAATAAACTTAAGAAAGGAAAAAACTTGAACTATAACCCGTTGTACAAATGTACAAACCAAAAATTTAATTTAAAAATTATAAAGTTCAAGAAAAATTCAATAAATTAATGTTGCAATCTATGTCTTAACAAAATTTTGTTTGACTTAGCACAGCAACATATCAAATTTATTCCGTCAAATTTATAGGAAATAGGAAAGAATGTTTCATTATTTGTTACAGCATCTTTTGTTATACGAGAGTGGATTGATATCGAAGCTACTTAGCGCCAGGTAGCAGCACAAGCCCAATTTTTTTATTTTTTTGAAATTGCGATCTGTCAAATGTCAGCTGTTAAAATTTGACCCACATTATTCGATTAGTTTATTTGTTGTAGTCATTTGAAGTACTCGCAAGCAACTTTTGTGTTTCTGGAAAAATGTGAATTTCGTGCAGGAATTAAATACTAGTATTTGAAAGGGAAAAACGGCGAAAGAGACAAAAGAAAAGCTTAATAAACAATACGGTTGGTCTGCTCCGTCAGTAATGGATTACTGAATTCAAACGCAGCCTAACAAGCACTGCAACAATACCATCAACAGGAAGGCCAAAAGAGGTGGCTACTGAAGAAAATATCAAGCAAATCCTCGATATCATTACGATCGATCGTCGACTCGAGTTACTAATTGAACACTCGTTTTCACAAAAAGTATCAACAATCTTAACGGGTTACTCATTTGTCGACCTTTCCATGGTTTAATTTGGCAAACACTGGAGTAAAGAAATGCGAAATTAAGTTGGCTAAACAACTTGACGTTAAGTTATGACGCTCAATTAACATCATGCATTATGGTTGGACCACCCTTAAATTAGTGCTCATTAAATCTTTAAAATTTAAGTTCCTTGCACCGTGCACTCTGCAACATGTGGCATAAAGTATTTAAATTTTGTTTTTTGTATTTCAAC
Source organism: Thecocarcelia acutangulata (assembly GCA_914767995.1). Classification (NCBI taxonomy): domain Eukaryota; kingdom Metazoa; phylum Arthropoda; class Insecta; order Diptera; family Tachinidae; genus Thecocarcelia; species Thecocarcelia acutangulata. The sequence goes on from OU612097.1 coordinate 19,146,844, forward strand.
ATCTCATGAGTAATTTTAATTACTTTGAAAAATTTATCAATACTTCAATTAATTAAATGAACTGTGATTGCAAAAAAGCCCACAAAAAAAATATATAATTACATGTGTTGAAGTTTAACCAATGCATGACAAATGCAATGCAAGAACAACCATGTGTGTTAAATTGAACAAAATTATTTTTTTGTTTTTAATTAAAAATACTTTTTTGTTTTTCTTTTTGTAAATAATCTTTGCGTCAAGATTTTCGAATATTGCCCTCATATTTTAAAGCAACACAAACAAATGACATTTGCTTATCTGCTCGATTTTTGAACAATTTTTTAATTTTCCCTTTTTTATCAAACGAAAAACACATATTTTATTAACTTTATCTACAGTTACAGTTAACATGTGTTTATGGCCATAAAATACCTGACACGGAGTAAGGGAGATGTTGTTTATAAATCTGGCAAATGAAATGTAATGAAATCATCATCATCATCACCATCATCATCATCAACATCATCCTCATCCTTTAAGCTTTACTTGTATTTCCAAACAGGATAAATTTGGAAAATTTATGGCTGAAAAAAGCAATTGATTTTAAAAAAGTATTTAAAAGAGGCAGGGATATGTAAATATTTGCATTAATAAAGTCTCACTACATGGACAAAGTACTCAGGAGTAAATGAACTTTATTACAAAAAAAAAAATTTATATATTGTATGGAAAAAATGAAAATTAATATGTTGAAAACAAATACAAGTAATTGATAATAAACAGCGAAACAAACGTTTGAAAAATCAGACATATAAACAATGTTGAGTTCATGATTCAAAAAAAATAATTAAATACTGATTTATAAAACCTCGTCAAATAAAATCTGATTATTTTATATTGGAGAATATTTTTAAATAGCTCTAACTTATTTAGAATAAGCCGATAACAAAGGATATTGATTTGATGTCCTTTATGCAGAAAACATATCAATAACATTATAAGAGATAACTAAATTATACAATAGCAAATTTATCGAACTAAAAATGTTTCTAATGGCAAAGCTTTTTATTAAAAGTAGTCTGCAATACCTATTTTATGTTATACGAGGTCGGATCAAAAAGTAACCGTTATTTTCAAGTTTCGTAAGCCACGTATCTTTGATTTTCCCATTTTTTTTCTGTTATGTCTCTTATACATATATGTTGGCAATATCAGGCATTTTCGATTGTCATTATTTTTTTGACAGACAAAAAGGTTAGTCGAGTTTTGGTGTGCTCTACGATTTTTTACTATTCGAAAAATGGATAAAAGAAACTGTATTAAGTTTTGTGTAAAAAATGAAATTGAAAACGCAAGAACATCTGAAATGTTGGCTGTGGCGTTTGGCTTGTCTACTACACGCAAAGAAAAAACAGTTTGGAATATCATTAATCAGTGAACTTTTTTAGTTATATACATATGTGCGATATTAACTAACTAGTTGTGAGTTCGAGTCCAACTTCAGTCAAGAAGAAGGATTATTTTTAATTATAACAATAATTGCTGTGAAACAATAAGACCAAAGAAGAACAAAAAAAAATAATTGAATACCATTAGCTGGGGGACAACTAGCTGTTTCGTAGTCGCTACACTACTCATCAGCACCCACTGGGATTCGAACTCGGGATCATGTGAACATGATGTATTTTTAATACGGCCGCTTTAACCACTTCAGCCACCGAGCTCTTTAATTATTCTTACGTTAATGTTTGCTACATATTGATCACATATATGTAATTGTTATAAGCCCAGTTGTTTGTACAGGATTTTCTGTCACTGAACAACCAGTTTTTAATTTATTATTTACCAATAATTCTCCTAACTGTGAGACGTATTTGTATGTAAATCATTAATCAGTGAACTTTTTTAGTTATATACATATGTGCGATATTAACTAACTAGTTTGGAATATTGTTGTGGCAACATTAGTATTTACTCTCTCATAATTTGTATTGTTGCCACTAGCAGTATGTTATCGTTTTTAATATAGTTTAGTCCTCTATAAATATAGTAGTGTTGAAGTTTCCACATTTCTATTATTATAATGGGTGATTTTATAAGAACTATCGGAAATTTAAAAAAAAAAACACATAAAATTCAGAAAAATGCATGAAATATTTATTTGGATCGATAGTTGAGTCGATATAATTTAATGTTTGTAGATTATTTCATGCAAATGTTGGCCGCGGCTGCGCCTCAAATGGTCCATCCGCTTAGTCCAATTTTGGCATACTCTTTCCAACATTTCGGCCGGTATCTCACGAATAATGTTGGCAATGTTGGCTTCCAGTGCGTCAATCGCTATAGATATTAGCCTTAACATAGCCCCACAAAAAATAGTCTAGAGGCATTAAATCGCACGATCTGGGCGGGCAATTGACTGGTCCCAAGCGTGAAATAAACTGTTCACCGAACTCGCCTCTCAATTGGTCCATTGATTCAATAATTTGCAAGCGTTGTTCGTTTGTAAGACGATTCATGATTAAATTATAGACCAAACTGAAGATGTTTGACAGTGACACAAGATACAAAACGTGCGTGAGCTGTCAAAACTAGTGTTGCCAAAAAGATAATAGCAAAAAAATCACTCGTTATTTCTATAATTTTAAAACATGGTTAAATGCAATATTAGTGTTTAAAAAATAATTTAAGCCCAAACAACGTCAACGACGATCCAAATCTCCTCAAAAAGGTCATAACTGGTAACGAATCATGGGTGTATGGCTATGGCATTGAAACCAAAGCCCAATCATCCCAATGGAAAGCCAAGACCGAAAAAAGCACGTCAAGTGCGGTCAAATGTGAAGGTTTTGATCACTGGTTTCTTCGACTGCAATGGCGATGTGCGTTATGAATTCTTGCCACAAGATCGTACGCTCAATAAGGAATACTACTTTGCGGCATTCGTGAAAAACGCACAGAATTTTGGGAGAAAACAATCATGGATTTTGCACCATGATAACTCACCTTGTGGTAAATTTGAAAGCTTTGAAGCTGCCATATTTTCTGCTGAAAATATGGTGATTTCAGTTGGTAAAACATGATTTATCGTTCACATCAACTAACATTCAGATTAACTATAAGGAATATTATCGTTAGGTTGTAACTATGGTCATCAGAGACATGGCAATGAATACTCATAAAAATATATACTTAAGTATTTATCCCCATTACTTAAGCGCAAAAAATATCCATTCATACATGCCTGCTTTGCAGCAAGTATCTGTATTACCAGCGTTGTGAACTTTTAAATTTTAAAAGGACGCTATTCAACAAAAACGCACCAAGTTTAAAAATTTTCTTTTCATTTTTAAAACCCCATTTTGTATTATAAAAAGTATAATATTTTTATAATAAAAACACAATAATAGGATATAAACAGATATTAGACGATTAAACCGGGTCTGGTAGCACCAGTTGATGGCATATGCACTCAAATTCGTTCAATAACTATAATTCGTGTTTGCCAAAATCGGCCCCTAGTGCGATTCTATAAATTTTATTGAGAAAATTGTATCTTTGCAATAATTATAACAATATTTTATCAAATTTTCAATTCAGTAACATTATTTAATTATATTCGCTGTCAACCAAAATCGGCCGTTAGTTTTGCAGCCTACAAGTATTATCAGGTACTCAAAAATACAGCTGTGTTAAAATTATTTTGCAGGAGCATACAATATGTACAGCAAGGAATGAAATATGTTGAAAAATTTACGATTATCACCCGTACCAAGGGTTAAAATTGGCAGAACGGGGATCAGCAAAGCTCTCGGTAGATTCTGCTAGGTGTGTATCATGGTTGAGTTGCCAGGTTTGGCTGAATCGTTCTGGCTGTTTAAACCTAAACTCGCAGGAAGGGGAACTAGTTTCCCTGATAACAATTTTCCGGGGCTAACAACCCCTGGCAACAGATACCTGTACTGTAAGGGACCAGGAGTGATGGTTGGATAGGTGAGTGGGTTTAAGGGCTGATTCCCTTAATGGGCTTCCTATTAAATCATTAGGTTTTGTCTTCCACTTACTGTTGGAAAAATGCTTACAGAAGGGATTAGAAGGCCAGAACTTTTAAGCACTGGTTTCGTCTATAGAACTACAAACTTATAGCGAAAAATTGCAACCTACTTATGTGAGTCCAGCAAGCCACATGTTGGTGCTGGTGAATTGTGAATAATTCACTCCGTGGTGATTAGGCCGTACGGCAGGTGCTGATGTAAATCGATTTCACAATTTTTATTTCAAATCACTCTCATTTTGAAATAAAACCTAAATGTTTGTTGGGTGTTTATTAGTGTGTTTTGTATTCACTGGAATATTTGTATTCACTCTCATTTTGAAATAAAACCTAAATGTTTGTTGGGTGTTTATTAGTGTGTTTTGTATTCACTGGAATATTTGGGATATTCGTGTACTGGGGCTAAATTCCATTTTTAAATGTTAACCAATTTCAGTGTTCACTTTTATTTTTATATCGGCAATTATGAGAATGAATAGTTTTGACAGGTAAAATGAACACTTAGGAATAATTTTGTCACTCAAAACTCTGCGGTGAGTTTTGATTTTTGTAAAATATTTTGAAATTGAAAACATAAACAAAAGTATTATGTAAATTAAAATTTTCATTAGACAACTTGCGTGGCAGCAGATTTGAGCATTCAACTCATCAGTCTGCCTTTACGAACACATTCAGCACAATAAAATGCATTGATTCTTACAGAAACGCTTTTTATTGAAAAGTGAACACTATGCCTGCTAGTGAATTTTACTTTGAGTGTTTACTGGTAAAAAAAAATCTTCGTTGCGGAATCTGGCTCCTGGTTTTGTGCTGCTAACGCACTGCTGAAAAATAATGACAAAAAATCCATTCACTTCACCTGCTTTTGCCATCAAGCAATAATTTTATGCCGGTACTATTGTTCTCGTGTGTAAAAGAGCATTTAAAAGAAAAATTACAGCATTTACTTAAAATAAAAATTACAGGAAATTGAACTCAGTATGTAAAGTATGAACTCAGTTTAATTCTTTTTAACTTTTAAAGTATAATTTAACGCAGTGTTTACAAAACAGCCATTTATTTGTTTTGTTGCCGGCCACAGCAAATAAATAGACAATTATTTTGATTTAGACTCATCCATAAATAACTATATTTATAATTCAAGAGCAAATGACAATTAAAATATGAATCTAGAAAATTAGTTAAATATTACTTTAATAACTAAACGGCTGACATGTGTAAGCAATAGCGAGTGAGTGGTGGCGTCCCTTTAAATGAAATGAACAAAATTGGAAGGCAAATTTATTAAATGTTAGAAAATAACCGCAGACAAATATTTTGTGCGTATTTGCTTACATGCGCTTGAACATAAATATGTAAAATTAGTACAAAATTATATAATTTACCTAATTAAAAACTGTAAAGTGTTTAAACCTTAATACTCTTTTATATTGGCAAATAAACAAAAGCTACTGGGAATATTTTTTTTTTAAATAGAAATTACAATAAATTTATTTCAGTCCTTCCCGCAGTTTGAAAAACTCTGTAATGTATTTAAAAAATTAAATTCCATTTAAATAAAAGAATGCTTTCAAGCCCTTCTCATTTTTGTCTCTTTGATAATAAAAGCTCTTAAATACTTAAATATCACACACACACACAAATATATAAATAACTCAGTTGAAAAGTATAAAAAAAGAATAAAATGTATTTTTCTAATTACATTTCAAATTTATGTCACGAATTCCCAGAGTTTTTTTTCCAGACACTGAATAAACTTCATCCTGTACAAATATAACAATGCAAAACCCACATACTCGTATAAGAAAGTCTTTCTTTGACAAAGGAAAAATTAAAAAATAAAATGACAAGACAAAAATAAACTTTTCAATACAAATAATAATAAAAAGGAAGCAAATTTAAACAAGATTTGAAGAAATATATTTCATTGGGAAATGTTCATAGAAGCTCTCCAATAATTTTAGTTTAATACGAGTAGATGTCCGACTCCAAAAAAAAATCTTCTACATACCACTTTACACAAGCTTTTCTCCTATGGAATTATTTCAATAGCCACACTTTTCTCTAGAAACAATTTTTATAAAAAAAAATTTTTATAGATATTTTTCGATAACAATAGATTTTTGCAGAAAAATTTTCGATAACAAAATGTGTACATGGAAAAATTCTGACAATGATTTTTTCTTTGCATGGCAAATCGATAACAATGTTACTAAATTTGGCGACAAAGTTTAGTTTAGGAAATTTTTTCGATAACAATCTTTCAATTCCAAAATTTTTCTGCAGAAAGTTTTTCGATGACAAAATATTTCTATAGAAAGAATTTTGATATTAATACCATGTTCAGACGGTAATATGAAACACTTGGTTCGCTCTCTGAACCACGATTGCAAAACTGGGTATTCAGACGGTCGTTTTAGTCGTACACTGATGTTTACATAATTATTGCACGCGTTTCACTACTTCTGTCTTAAATTTTTATTCAAATCTTTATGTATATGTTTAATGTATTTCTTTTGATTTTACACTCATTAATTATCTGTTTTTTCTTTGTTTACATTTTTTTGAGAGTTAGTTCAGATAAACTAGCGATAATTTATTATCAAATTTGGAGATGATAGTAGTTTTTGGATGGTTCGCAACAAGATTCAAAATGAACCAGGTTGGTTCGCTCTCAAAATTTTGTATGAGGAAACATGTTGACTCAATCAAGATTGAGCCGCGAGTCACGAATGAGAAAGCGAACCTCGAATATAAGCCTTCGTATGAACATGCTACAAAATTATATAAAAAATGTTTCTATCGAAAATTTGGCGATAATGTTGTGAAATTTGCTCAAGGAAAATTATTCCATAGAAAAATTATGGTCAGTTCTAAAATTTTTCCTCTTTCGATGACAAAATTTTTTATGGAAGCTATTTTGATATTAAAATTCAATAAAAAGTGTTTCCATTTAAGGTTTAGTGACAATAGTTTTTGACAGAAAAGTTTTCTATGGCATAGAAAACTTTGCATATCGATTGCAAATTTTTGAGAAATTTTTATTGTAAAAACTTTTCCGGTGAGAACTTTTTTAAAACATGTTTTCTAAAGCATGTCGACAAAAAAAAAAGTTTGTTTAGAAAATTTTGCAGTAATATTATTTTTCAATAATAAAATTTTTTTATAGAAAATTTGTTTGTTGCCAAAATTTTTCACTATAAAAACTTTTTTACAAAAAGTTTTTCTATAACAAAAATTTGCAAAACTTTGTAATGTTGTTGAATAATAAAGAGTTTGCATAAAACATTTTCGGGTAAGAAAATTTTTCTGCGAAAAAAAAGTTGTTCGATAACAAAACAAAGTTTCTCCAACAATAAAATCATATATAAAAAATTTTAGGACGCCAAAGCTTTTTTGAAAAAATTTTCGATAACAGAAACTTTCTATCGAACACTTTTCGGCAACACAACTTTTTTATTCGATAGAAAGGTATTCCCGAAAAATTTTCGATGACAGCATTTGTCAATAGCAATATTTTTTTTTTTTTTTTTTTTTGTAGACAACTCTTTCTTTAAAAAACTAATAGTTCACAAAAATTTTCGATAGTTAACTCTCCCAGTGGCAAAATTTTGCTACAAAGATTTTTTGTAGAACAAAATCTTTCTAGATAACTTTTCTGCAATAAATTTTTATTTAGCAAAACTTGTTTATAAAAATTATTGTAATAATGAACTTATAAAAAAAAATTTATTTTATGTAAAAACTTTTTATCCAAAATTTTCGGAAACAAAACTTTTTTATTAGCAATTATTCGATAGAAAAAATATTCAGTAAGAAAATTTTAATGAACACTTTCCGATAGCAATATTTTTTGTGGCAAATGTTTTGGTGACACATATTTCTATAGAAATCCTTTAGATAACAAATATCTTCGATAATGAAAATTTTCGATGACAAAGTTCTTTACATAAAGTTTTATTAGAACAAAATTTTTCGAGATAATTTTCTAGACATAATTTTTTGGATAAGATTTTTATGCAAAAAATTATTAATTAGCAAAAATTATCAAAAATTATTCTTTACTAAGATTCTGTAATACAGTTTTTCTATAAAAACTTTCCGGAAACCAAAACTTTTCAACAAAAACTTTTCGATAATAAAAGCTTTCTATCAAAAATTTTACAATATGTGCCAGTTTACACACATCAAGTTTGACTCGTTAGATTTTGAGTTTGAGGGAGAACGAGGAAAAAAGAATAGAAAAGGGTGCAGACTCGACGGTGCCGTCAAGTTTAAAATGAAATGCAAGAAAATATGAAAACTTGAAGGCAAAAATAATTAAACTTGATGACACAAAGCTTTTGTGTGTGAACGTAAAGCAAATTGATCAAGAAAACCTGATGTGTGTTAACTGAGACTAACAAAACATTTTTATTGAAAACTATTTGACCGAAAAAAGAGTCTAAAATTTTCGTTAACAGAATTTGTCTACGGAAGACTTTTTGAAAAGTTGTTTGTAAAAAATTATGCGAAAATAATTTTACTAACCAAAAGTTTTCGGATACTAAAATTTTATAAAAAAAAAAAAAAACTTTTTTAATCGCAATTTTTTATCAAAAAATTTTTGAAAGTAAAAACTTTCTTTGCAAAACTTTTCATTAACAGACATTTTATAGAAAAATTTGTGGTAATCAAACATTTTATAGGAAATTATTCGATAGCAAACTTATCAATAAAAAATGTATTTTCAATAACAGCATTTTTCTATGGAAGATTTTACGATAGCAAATCTTTGCTATAGAAAACTTTAAACCCATAAATTTGAGAGGGCAAAAAGGTAGTAACAATCCTTCAAGGAAATAACACCGCTTTCACACACGGAAAGTTTACTTTGAAAAGTCTTGAGTTTGGTGGTGGGACAGGAAAAGTAAGCGGCTCATTTTCCCTTGTTTATTCCTTGCCACCATTAAGACTTTGCAAATTAAACTTTCCTTTGTGAAACCGGTGAAGGTTAGTAATTTATTTTTCTTGGCGTCTTTTAAAGCGACAGCAAATTACTTTACACTAAACTAAAGTAAAAATAGTCCATGCTCCGCTTGTTATCAAATATAAAACATTTACTAACAAAAATAGCCCTAAAAAGCAACAAGAGAAACCTGCTTCAATTATTTGAAAACTATGTTTTCGAAGTCTGATTCACATAGAAAATAAAACTCAAAAAAAGTATTAGTTACAGAAGTTTAACTTTCTTGTCTTTTCGCTCGTCTGATTCTGATGCACAACTGAACTTCAAACACAAGAATTTTAACAAGACATCTCAGGCCTTAGCAGTGCTCTTATGTTGCAAGTAACACAATATAGTCGTGCTTCGACATGTTCTTGCAGACAAACAACTGTTTTTTTTATGCACTTGACATTAAGTTAACGTGCGAGTAGTAACGATTTCGGCAAAACTGCCAACTCAAACTATAAAACTTTTTCGACAATTTAGCTACAAATTTTAAACCTTTCAAGTTAAATTACATTTAAACGTCGTTGGGCGAATGTGTGCATGTGGGTGTATGTGTGTGTGCATATATGAGTGTGTGTGTTCAAAACTCGTGCTTGCACTCTCCTGATTATGCCTGATGGTGTGCGTTTAAATGCGCCTCTATTACAGCCCTTCGGCTAAAATTAATGAGGTGATAGATTCTTGTTTAAATACAAACGGATAAAAAAAAATTAATTTTAATAAGTTGAGAAAGAGTTGAATAAAGGAATTTGTTTTTAATGGTTAAACCTACAAAATGGCAGGCAAATTTATTAAGAAAAAATTTGTTTCTGCCTTTGAAAGGGTGTTTATGGTTGAGGTTTTGTGCTGCTGGTTGAGTTTGCTTGGTGGTGTCTGCAACTGAAATTTGTGTGACTTTTGGATAAAATATTTACTGCTTGTTTGGTTTTAAGTGAATTTTAAATTTGATAGCAGTTAAAGTTTATGAGAAAATAAATTTCAAGTGTGTTAAAACCAAATGAACAAAAATTTTTAACCCAGCACTATTTACACATGCAACTACAAGTTTGAAAAAGTCAATACATTCAAACACTTTTACAACCGCACTCACAAGTTTCTTACTTACAAATTAACTTACAATCTAACTTGATTGTAAGCGAATTTTGAATACTTAGTACAAGCAAAATGGCAAATAATAAAACAGTGTTGTCGAAAATGTGTTTTTAATCAATTTATTTGGAATTATTAGAATAAAAACAATGTCCATAGCTGATTTTTAGTATATTTATATAAAAAGAAAAATAAAGAAAGAACACAACTAGTCAATGGCAGTAATAAACATAAATTACTTCACGCAAATATGTTCTGAAGTTTTGCGATTATGACAAAACGGCAATACTTGATCAATAAAAAAGGAATACTTCTTCAAATATTATTCCAAATCAAATATGTTTCATCAAATAGAAAGAAATACCCCCATTCCCCTGTACCCCGGGGAATGGGGGCTAGCAGTTCCTCGAACCGTTTGGGATTTAAAACTGTAGCAGTCCTTTTTAGGGCTGCGATAGTCTGATCATAGGCTATTATTTTCTGGTACCACGGGAGCCCCGGGAACATTGTTCCCTCCGGTCTATGGTGAGGTCCTTCGCAGGCAACGTGGTGGTTATGGTTTAATACCCAAATGCGGGGAGAGTTTTTGGACTCGGTGTGGAGTTGCACTGCAACCGGGTGCCGTGATCCTGAGATCGGAAGGAGTTTTAGGAAGGCTCCGCCCTACACCATGGGGGAGAACATGCGCCATTCAGCATGTGATGGTACCCATGCATGACGATTTGTCATGTGTGGCAGTTTGTCATGCATGAGGACGTCCGGGTGAACGTTTTTTCGCCTTGTGAGAGAATCACCGCGGGCTTGGGCCGTCAAGGCAGGAACCCACGTTAAACATCTTCTGATTCTGTACCCCGGGGACCAGGTTTTGCCTTGGCGTATTCCAAACCAGGGTACTCTGTTTTTCGGGTAAAGAGGGAATCGTTTGGTGTAACAAACAAAAATCTAGGAGGCCGCATGACTTATGTTGTGTTGGCTACCGAAACCCTTACCATGGGTATAAATAGGCAGAACGGGGGTAAGCATGCCCCCTTGTGGTTCTGCTTACAGTTCACCCGGGGTAATTATGGGTGTAACGTTCTGGCTGTGGTTTAAACCTAAAGACGCTGGCAGGGGCAGTTAGTATCCCTGATAATTGTAGAGGGCTAACAACCCCAGAGGTGGTGTTTTGTTGCAACAGATACATGTACTGTAAGGAACCAGTGGTGATGGTTTTACGGGTGAGTTGGTATAAGGTCTGATGCTGCTAGTGGGCCTTGGCCTACCAACTCATTAGCCTTGTCTTCCATTGATTGCTGGAAAATTGCATATAAGAAGGATTAGAAGGCTCGAACTGCTGAATAAGAATTACTACCTGTGTGTAAGTCACATGGGGGCGCTGGTGAATCGTGAAAAATTCACTCCGTAGAATTGGTCCATCATCAGAAACGGCCGTTAAGGCAGATGCTGATGTAAATCTTTTTTGCTCTCTGTAGCGCGGCGTTGCCAGGTATTAATTTTTGTTTAGCTATACTCCCAAAAGCAAAGATCATCACACATATTTTTAGCTATTGAGCCTGAGTATAGCCAATTAAAACTTCTTATCGGGTAAATTTAGTAGGCAAGAATATACTGCGTGTAACATTTTTTTGTGCATTGTAAACTACTTAACCCATTGCTTCACTTAAAACAATTTCAATCGGGTAAGAGTTTACATATACTCATATGGAAGGAAAAATATCGTCGACGAATTTGAGCAGCTGTTGTTGGAAATGATTGTTCACTTCTCTGTTAAGATAGCCTTTCATGTTTTTTCACAATTTCAATTCCTGAACAAAACTTTTATCATTTCTGCCCTTGCTTTTTTTAAAACTACGAAAATCACCAACAACCACAAAACTATCTCCCCTCATACAATACTATCAACAGGAAGGCCACAAGGGGTGGTTACAAAAGAAAATATCAAGAAAATCCTCGAGATCGTTATGAATGATTACCGAGTCAAGTTACGTGAGATTGTTGAAATGATAAACATATCATATGAACGTGTGCTCAACATTTTGCATGAACATTTGCATATGAATAAGCTATCGTCAAGATGCGTACCGCGTTTGCTCAGTGTCGAACAAAAACGAGTTCGACAGACCACTTCACAGTGGTGTTTGGACATGATAAAACGTAGTCCTGTGGATTTTTGGCATCGATTAATAAATGTTGATGAAACGTGTGTTAACCACTACACACCGGAAACCAAAAATCAATCGAAACAATGAGTTGAGCGAAGGCAATGAAATCGGCTGGCAAGGTTATAGCCACTGTATTTCGGGATGCGCATGGAATATTGCTTATCGATTATCTCGAAAACGACCCACAATCACAAGAAAGTATTATCGTGCATTATTGAATCAATTGATTGATGCAATCAAGAAAAATCGACCACATTTAAAAAGAAACAAGTGCTGTTTCTTCAAGACAACGCACCAGTTCACACAGCATTAGATGCGATGCTGAAATTGCGTGAAATACACTTCGAATTGGTTGATCATCCACCTTATAGTCTTATAGTTTTTTTTGTTTCCAAAAAAAAAATGACACGCAGGCAAAAGATTCATCTCAAACGAAGAAGTGATTACCGAAACAAACGCGTATTTTGAGGAGTTCCCATAATCGTATTATGCAGATGGTATATAAAAGTTGGAATATCGTCTCACGAAGTGTATTGAGCTAAAAGGATACTGTGTTGAGAAATAATTGGTTTTTGAAAAAAATGTTTTTTCCCACTTAAGTAGTCAACATCAATCCGCGATCGTGTTGATAAGCAATATTTTATTTTCTATAATTAACTGATACTAAAAAAAAACATAAAATAAATGGTGTTGCTTACATATTTACGTTTAGTTTCAGTGAATTATTAAAAATCAACACAATAATAAGCGAAGTGTGACGTTCTTTAAAATAAAATTCCCGAAATATAGGGTGTTTTTTTAAGCCCAATAGAACTTTAAATTGTAAAAAATAACACAAAAAATTAAATTGTAATCAAAATTTTTTTTTATTCGAAAGATCAATACGTGACATTAACATTTGAAAATGATTTCGTGCATATGGGCACCGCGGCTGTTCTTGACGAAGCGCATTCTGGACGTCCAATTTTGGGCCACTTTTTCGAGCACTGCTGGCCTTATGTCACGAACAACACGAACAATGCTGGCCTCCAAGGCGTCAATTGTTGCTGGTTTATCAGCATAAACCAGTGACTTCACGTAGCCCCACAGGAAATAATCGAGAGGTGTCAAATCGCACGACCTTGGAGGCCAATTGACAGGTCCATTTCTCGAAATCAACTTATCGCCAAATTTTGATTTCAGTAAGTCGATGGTTGCGTTCGCCGTATGGCACGTAGCGCCATCCTGTTGAAACCACATCTCCTCCGGATCAATGTCATCCATATTTTCAAACAAAAAATCATTGATCATGGTGCGGTAACGATCTCCATTGACCGTAACGCGAGCTCCGGCCTCATTTTTGAAGAAATAAGGTCCGATGATGCCACCAGCATGAAAACCGCACCAAACAGTGCATTTTTCTGGATGTAATGGAGTCTGTAGGGTCTCTTGTGGATTGGTCTCACTCCATATGCGGCAATTTTGCTTATTAACAAACCCGTTAAGCCAAAAATGCGCCTCATCGCTGAACACAATTTTGCGATAAAACAACGCGCGAATCGACAACTGATTTTCAAAGTAAATTTGGATAATTTCGTAGCGTTGTTCAAGCGTGAGTCTATTCATGATGATTTGTCAGAGTATACTGAAACAAATAAAAAAAATGTTTCATCAAAATTTAATTTTTTGTGTTACTTTTTACAATTTAAAGTTCTATCTAGCTTAAAAAAACACCCTATACTTATGGATAAAACACCAATAACAATTACGAACTCGCAAGACGTTTAATTTAAAATTAAATGTACAATGGACGTTAGTTTATATCATGAAATATCATGTTTATCCAAATGTTTATTTAAAACATCGTTAATAAACTGCTGTAATCATATAAATAGGCTATAGAGAACATGATGTTAGTTAGCATTTCTTTAACTTTACATAACTGGCTTTAGAAAATGAAGAGAACACATTGTTGTTTGTTCATCCACTGTTTGTTATCATAATTCTGTTAAGCTCATTCTTAACATAACTATTGTGAATTTCGTGGTGCTTTTCTTCACTTTGCTGCTGTTACTTAATTGAACAACCTTCTGTAAAAATAACAAGCCAATTTTCTAACGCTGATTATAGCAGCAGTTCGAAACAACCATCATTTCGAACACAGCTTTGTTGTGTCCGAACCAATTTAAATTTTTTTATGATTTTCGGAATACGGATAAGTTTCGCATTAGAAAAAACTATATACGATTATTGTGAATAGGTGTTTGGCATAACTAAAAGTGGAAAAAAATTAAAAACGAGAGCCACTTTATAGCATTTTACCCAATATAAATACATATCGCTCCCTTATTGCAACATAGTCATATCTGATAAAATGAGCTTTTTGAGTTAACAATGCAGATTTGTTAACAGTACTACCTTTTATATTGTGCCAAAAATTTACTCAAATTACTTTTAAACTGTTTCCTTTAGTAGATATTTTCTAAAAAAATTTTCTAAGACTTGTATGGACACTAAAAATTTAAAAGGTGTTTTTCTCGAAACAAGCTTTTTTTAATTATGACTATGTTGCAATAAAGGAGTGATATGCCGCTTAAGCAGCCTACATGCATACACATGTACATATTGAGGTATGATAGCCTGTGATTATGAAATAACTACGCAGCAAGTTTACTTTAAAAAGTCTATGTAATAATGCATTATAAATGATAACTATATAATTCATTAAGTTTTTATACTTTATGTATATAACGACAAGCAAATTGAATGCCTAATCTAAAATAACTATTTTAGCTTATTTCAGGTTTATCGAATGAAATTTTATTAAGAGAACTTTAAACGCCAAGATTCTCAGCGGTCAAAGTTTCGCTTACAGAAGCGATGATCCGATGCACACTTATAATAAGCCAGTAATGCACATCATCTCATATAAAGGGTGGCGCAAAAATAACTTTCAGATGTTATTTGGCTGTAATTAAAAAATAAATGAAAAACTTTGATTCTTCTTGTGGATTATTTTTATTCGGTGTTTTAATTTTTTTACATCAAGCCGAGAATATAACGTCATGTAAATCACTGCCAGACGTATTTGTTTTTGATCGGAGTGTTACAAAAAAAAAAAAAAAAAAGATAACGGTATAAGTAGAAAACCGCAATAAGTGAAGAGTGAATTAATATTATTAATCGCTGCCGCCACAGTTGATTGTTATTTGAGCCCTTTTTATAGCATTTTCCATCACATTGGGCAAAACTTCCGGCGATAGATCCTCACATTCTTGACGGATATTGTCTTTAAGAGCTGCAAGAGTCTGAGGCTTGTTGACATAAACCCGCGACTTCAAAAAGCCCCACAAAAAGAAGTCTGCAGCGGTCAAATCAGGCGATCTTGCTGGTCAATACAAATCGCCAAAACGGGAGATTAAGCGCCCGGGAAATGCATCCTCCAGCATATAGGTTGTGGCACGTGCAGTGTGTGCCGTAGCACCTTCCTGTAGGAACCACATGTTTTCCAATCCCAACTCATCAAGTTGCGGCAAAAAAAAACTCGTTGATCATTGCTCTGTAGAGCTCACCATTCACAGCAACCGTTTGGCTCGCGACGTCTTCGAAGAAAAAAGGTCCGATGACTCCTCCAGCAAAAACAGCACACCATACAGTGACTTTGAGCGTCCCACGGCTCTTCGTGGGTTACACGCGGATTTTCAGTGCCCCAGAAGCGTAAATTTTGCTTATTTACGTACCCGCTAAGATGGAAATGGGCCTCATCACTCATGATTATTTTTGATGAAAAATTATCTTCCTCTTGGTGTCAAATAAATAGTCACCAATATTCCGCGTTCTGGAGCAGTGTAGCGTAACATTGTTAATTAACGAGTAAAAAATTATAAATAGCTTGTTTTCTATGTTTACCAGCTATCTATATGTCCACATAGAAAACAAGCTATTTATCATTTTTTACTGTTATAAATGTTAGAAGCTTAAATAGCGAATAAGAAACTTAATTGTTAATTAACGTGTATTTTGCATGTGTTTAATACATAAATGTCAAAACAGAACTGACATTAGGGACCAATCGCAAAATTTATAGCATTTTCTGATAGGAGGACTACTTTTGCGCCACCTTGTACAAACCTAGCCCAGTTGGCAAAATCATCCTAGACGACATTGTCTTCGAAGATTTGTCCTCTTTTCTTTAGGTTTTGTAATGGAAAGAGAACCATATGGGTGACAATGTCTTCAATCTGGCAGCTCATCTGTAGGGGACAGATAAGCGACAATGTCTATAAATCGTTCATGTAGGCATTTCAGAAAAGCAACAAAAATTTATATTTGTCGTTGACGTAAAATATATCTGCAAAAAAAATTATCTAGACTCTAAAAAAACAACAAAAATTTATAAAATTTGAGTCTACATTTTTACTCAGTTGAATATTGACATCAATACGAGACATATCATCAGTTTTTTCTGTACATTTTTTGTGTGGAATAAAAAATATGTATTATAACTATGTACTAAATAAATTTGGGTGAAATTAAATTTTAACAGCTGACATATGACAGAGCGTAAATTAAAAAAAAAAAAAGTTGTGTGCTTGTGCTGCCATTTAGCGCTAGGTAGCTTCAATATTAGTCCACCCTCGTAAATTTTGTGTATTCATTAAATTTTTTTTCTTATCTCTTCAGTAATATTGGATTTAAAAAGCACCATTTTCTACACAAATAAAGCCATAAATGATATTTGTTTTGATCGACAAATAAAAGAACAATAATACAAAAGTCTTTTAAAAATTATAACGGCCTTATGTATAATAAAAAAACTTATGCTAACTAACTTGCTGCTATCTTTCCCTTATGGGAATTTACACACCAAAAACTTGGCAGCTATTCAGTTAGCATAAGTATTTTGATTATACATAAGGCCATAAGTAAAAGAGGCTTGTATGATTTTCAAAGAAATATTAACAAGTTTTCTTCAGGCTGCCTTTGCTGAAGTTACTTACATACATACACGAGTATATTGTAATTCTGACTTAAAGTGCAAAATAAATAAACGTTAAATATAAGAATACGATTATTATTTTCTTTGTCTGTACAGGTTCTTATAAATATACTTATGTAAGTTTACACTATAATCGCATCAGACACAAATTGACAACTGCAGCGGCCAGTAATTGCAGCGTCTTTAAAGCTGTTTTGCATTTCCGGTTTTACTTGACTTGCTGCAGCAGCAGTTTGCAGTAGTTTTGTTTCTAAATCGTTTAACGGTAAATAAAATTGTGAAAAAGTTAAAGAAAAAACCGTTTTTAAACGCGAATTCCCAAAGTGCGTAAAATAAACAAACAACTTAATTGGCAGGCTGTTGGAATTGAATTATAGACACAGATTGACAGCTGAGTGAGAAAAAACGCTAAAAGTCATTGAACTTGACCATAAAAAAAACACATTGTTTGCTTTTATTTAAGTCAAATAAATTATAATTGCTGTTTTGTGATTATTTTATGACATTTCATTTTTAATTTTTTTTTAATTAAACAGTAAAAAAACTGGTACAATTTACAATTGTTAAACTTTTTTCTAAGATACATTTTTTTCTTTACTTTTTTATTTCTGCATAAATTAAAATAATTTAAAATTATAAACGTACGTGCGTATTATTCAAATGAAAAGTAAAACTTTTTTTTATAATTATTTAAATCTTCCTTATTTGTCAAACAAACCCACTTTTTATTTCAGTCTGTAAATGAAGAATATTCCCCATATGAGACAGAAACAAAGAACGAAATTTTATGAGCGTGTTTTGAATATTTATTTCATTGTAAGAATACGATTGTAAGATTGGGGAGTTTATTTTAAACATAAGATACACACACGTACATACATATGAAAAATATAAGTATATTTAAATAAGAAACTGTTTATTTTGTTTTTGTTTTTTTAAAGAAATGAAAATGTGAAAAATTATTTATATACCAATATACATAAGAACAGAATCAAAAATTGAAACGAAATCAATGGATTAGAAAATTGTTGCCATTTAAACAAATAAACATACAACAATAATAAGTCAAACATTGTACTATATACAGTAGAGTTTAAATAGTTTTCGAACTCGTAATAGCAAAAGCTCTCAGCTACTTCTTACGGATTTTAAACATTTTCGATTAAATGAGATTTTGGTTTAACGACATTAAAGCAAACAAGTAAGAGTGTAGTATATTCAGCTAGGCCGAATCTAAAATACCCTACACGATAGTCACGTATTTATATAGCATATATATATATATATATATATATATATATATATATATATATATATATATATATATATATATATATATATATATATATATATATATATATATATATATATATATATATATATATATATATATATATATATATATATATATATATATATATATATATATATATATATATATATATATATATATATATATATATATATATATCAAAAATGTTTGAAATCCATCAGGCCAAATTTGACAAACACAAATTTTAAATATTCAACGGTATTAATTGCATACCATTACACAGTGTTGTCAAGCAAACTTTGATCATCCAGTAAACGCTTAAGAGTTTTTATTAAAAAAAAACACGAATCAAGGAGGGGATTATTTTTGAGATTTTCATTTTGCCATTGATCGAAACAAGTGAGTGGTCCGAGGGTGTAATGTCGGGAAAATGCAGAAGTTAGGGTAGGACATCCCATATAACATTTCCAAGTAGGTTGACCACTTTGCCAGCATATGATCGAGCATTATCATGCTGTAAGATCACTTTATCACGCGTCTTGTTGTATTACGGCCATTTGTCTTTAAATGCCTTAATTACGTTCGATAACGACCGCTTCAATCAGATTTAACAACTCGTAATACACTACCCTGACTAAGCTGGTACCATCAAATACTGAGGTTTGGCCGTCGACGTGGAAGCATGGCCGGGGTAGTTCTATGATTTCTGCGCTTGTGGTTATCTTTATGAACCCAGTTTCCGTCTCCAGTCACCATGCGATGCAGAAATCTCTTCCGTATTTGCCTTGCAAGCTCAACTCGTACGGCACACAATTTCCAATTTCTCTCAGGCATTCTGAAGTGGCTTCTTGCATAACTTCCAATGATCCTGACAATTCCTGATGATATTGGCACGAGTCTTGATTAAGTAACGCAGCATCTTCGAAAATATTCTATCTTTTACCGCCATGCAGGTCTTCGACTTCAAAATCATAATTCTTGAAGCGCTGAAACTAATAGCGGCCTCACCATAAATATTTGAGAGCATTCGATTAGCATCAGCCGCAGATTTCCTCATATTAAAGCAGATATTTAAGACCTCCCGCAAATGTCCAGAAATTGGCTCATAAGCTGACATGTTTATTCGAGAATAACTTTCTGATGCAGACACAAATCAACTAAGATTTCGATGGAGTTATGTTTACAAATATCTAAGCTTTGTATATGATATGTACAATCCACTTATTTCGACTACCACTTACGGAAGCAAAGTTGTACACCTAATACTATAAATTTATTCTGGGTCTGTTTCACGATTTCGAACGTTAACGTTCGCATAAATGTGGAATGGCCAAGAAACACATTTTTAGAGCTCAAATATAAAATTTTTCTAATGAGTTGATACATTCTTTGCTACGTGTTCTTACCCTATATTGTCTTTCAACTGAAAAGTAGATCGGAAATAGAATTTTCTACTCTCAAAATGCTTGTGAACTTTAACGTTCGAAATCATGAAAGAGTTATAGATTTCAAGGAAGGGATTGCTCTGCTATAAAATATGAAATAAGCTAAAATAGCATAATTTCTTTTGGTTTTTCTTCCGCTTGATTTTTTTTTTTTAATATTAAACACAAGTAGTTTTCACAAATTTTTCAACTTTCGATATTCAAAACTCCACATTCTGTACCTAAAACTAGGTTAACTTTTTTGTATAATTTTTTATTTTTTTTTTTTTTTATGTTAAGAACAAACGTGTTTTGCATTTTAATGGACTAAGTAAAACAGACTTTAATCAAAAAAACTTAATTTTATTATTTATGGAACCAAGTAAACAAATTGATATTGTTAAATTTTGTTATTGCAATATTAGTCTGGTAAATATATTATTCGTCCCGAGAGTTTTGGCCAATGAAGCTAGTTTAAATAAAAAGGAGGTGGAATCATTTCGTGTACAGGTTTTTCTAAAGATTTGCGTCACCAAGGTGTTAGCTAAGACCATGTCAGATAATACTTTTACCTCGTGTTGCGTCTTTTGATATCTGAAATAAAATCTACATATCGGGTAATTCATCCTGTGGTTTGATTTTCAAATTATTTTTTTAATAGACCACCCAGCTATTAAGAGAGGAAAAACTTTAACTAAAACCTGATGTACATATGTACAAACCAAAAATTTAATATAATCATTTTTATTTTTTGGTTTTAACCCATAACCGCAATAAATTCACAGTTACATGTACATACATCTAAAATCCTTGCAAATAAAAATCACTTATTTCGTTTCGAGAATATAAATTTAAACATATTTTATTAAAATAGTACAATAGTTTCCTAACAAACTATTCTTTCTTTAAAGTAATTCCCTTAAAATAACAAAAAATTATATATAAAATTAGTTTCGTGCTTAAATAAGTTTATGTCTTAAGCTAATCAACTAAACTAAGCAGTCCGTTTTGTAAAACCTTAAAAAAAAGAAGCCAAAATAAAAATCAATTTACTGCTCTAATAGCCCTCGATTTCTCGGCAAACACCATAGCTGTCACGTCTCTTGCCAGGGGCACAGCGTTCTATGCCGTCGCTTAGCAAAGCCTTGGCCTCATCTTCGAATAAAATGCCATTACTAAAAGCCAATTCTAAATCATCTTCCAAAGGCAAATCGGCAGGAGGTATAAAGTTTGTGTCTAAAGTTTGTTTGCTATCAACCTCATCCACCAAGGCGTGGTCTAAAGAAGATTTTGAGCCGAAATTGCGTGCTGAATGAAAATTGAAGTGAGGCACATCCAGTGGAGGATACAGCTCGGCAGCTCCCATAGATAAATCAGACCGGTAGACGGGCAATTGTTGTCTTCTAAATGTCGAGGCTGGAGAACCTAAACGATTGGAAGAGGTAGCACGATTTGAGTCCAGAAAATTGTCCCCTCTTATGTAGCGGGCAAAGCGATAGAAGCCAGAACTTTTAGAGGAGGGAGATTCTAATTGGAAATTTTTTTTATAAGTTAAGTAAAGTTGCGAAAAAGGAAAGTTTTAAAAAAATTGGCAAATAAAATTACCTGCGTTTTGCTGCACTCCGGTCTCGGAAGGTGGCAGCAAAGAGGTTTCTGCTTCTAGATGATAAGGTTTCATTAGATGTTGGTAGGCTAAAGGATAAGAGGGTGGCAACACATCCACCTGCCTGTCAGGATTCAAACGTGGTTGCACATCATCTTCGTTTAAAGAAGTAATATCCACATGATAGGGTGTGCGGCCATCTATAAACTCTCCTGATCTGGTGGACCCAGCATAAAGCTGGTCATTGCCACGAAAATAATTGAAATGTTTCAAGCCATCCGGCCGTATGCCAGAAGCTGAGGCATAATGTTTCTTTTTGCCTTTCGAACTATGAGAAGTTTTACGCAGAGAAGATTTTGTTAACATATCCAATAGGCCCAAGCCTTCGGATGGTCCAGGAGGTATTAAAACAATCATAAAATTATCCAAATCAGCTCTTATGTTGTATTGACCCTCTTGACGTTGATCGTAGGTAACAACACGGCGATTGGGCAAATTTGGTAAATCAACCTCCTCCAAAATGGGTGGCAAGGACACCGGCAGTTCCGATACAATTTCTTCTATTAAATTCGTTTGGCTGGTCGTCGGAGCCATAGTTGAGGAGGAAGAACTGGCAGGCTCTTCTGTGGCTGTTGTTGAAGACATGTCTAGTCTTAGAGTTGCTATCTCTGGTTGTAGCGAAGTTGGAATCTTATTTGAAGATCCCGTATAAGATGAGGACTTGTAACCCGCTACCGCGCCTAACAGCGCTGCATATAAAATTATGCTACGCATTTTAGTGAATTAAATTCCTTTGTTTAAATATAAATAAATTTCAAATTTCTCTTCTTTTTACAGTTTTCTTTCTTTTTGTTTTCTTTTTTTTTTTTTTTTCTTTTTTTTTTTTTATATAAATAAAAGACTTTCTTTTCTCAACCGCTCAACGTTTTCTTTTACTTTGGCACCTTTTTTACACTAACACAACGTTTGTTCTTAACTCGCGCTCAAGCTGTAAACAACTGAATGGCTTTAACTGCTGTTAGCCAAGTTAACACTTCGTTTTAACGTTCTATACTAAACAAAAATAAAAACAAATCTTTTCAACATACAAACAAACGCAATACACTCACTAACTCATACAATTTTGTCAGTTACTTTTACAATGCGAGTTAGACTTACAATGCGTCCAAGCTTAAACAAAATTTATAATCAGCAAAAACAACAACAACAACTACTACAACAGCAACAATAACAAAACAAAGTAATGAAAACTTGACCATTTAAAAAAGTCAATACGATCCGACGAGCATCTGCTTCTTCAAGTTCAGGGTTTGCCGCAAGGAACTGGAAGTTAATGAAATTCTGAGGAATGGTCAAAGCTAGCCACTACGGGAAGCTTTTGATGGAATATTATCGAGTATTCTCTATAAATAATAGAATCTGTAGACACAACTAAGCAGTAGCGGTTATAAAATGAAAAATTTTGAGTACACGATGCATTTGAGAGTAGTGAAAAATGTTTGTGAAATTTCTCAAATAGCAATTTTTTCTCATTTAACTATTGCGCGAAAATAAACTGTAAATTGGGCGATACTGTAAGTGGATGGTAGTGTAGACGAGACAATAGTGCGGAATAGGTATACAAAATAGAAAATATAGATAGATCGATGGAATGTTATTGAAATTGATTGAAAGAAAATATTGTTTAAATAGATAAAATGGAGAAAAAGTGTTAAAAGTATGCGGTTAAGGGTCATTTGGCCGTTTGGATGCAAAACTTTGATTATCAGATAAAGAATTTTTTTGTTAAATACACAACACCTGACTGTTTCTCATCGCAAACATATGTTTTACGCATTTACAGACAGGCGTTTTTGCATTTTATATACCATATAAAGGTCCTTTAAGCAAACTATTTCACGGACTACGAAAATAATAACCAGAAGTAGTGAAGGTTGATTCAATCATAAGGCAAGTGGTAATATGATTCTCGCTCAAGTTCAAATCCGGCTTTCGCTAAGAACTATGTTTTAATTATAACAATAATTGTCGCGATCAATAACTCTTGATCAAAGAAGAGAGAAAAAATAATTGAATACACTAAAGTGTTGGGCAAAACCTTTCATTTGTGTCAATCTTTCATTCTCTTTCAGAAAGGTTAAGTGAATTAATTCATTCTTTTCTATCACCTTTCTGCCTGCCAAACATTTCAGAATGAATGAAAATGTTTCAATTATGTATGTCAGCATAACGAATTAATATAAAGCAACTACGGCATTATTTGTTTGCATCTCAATTTGTTTAAATGCAATATATAAAAAAATTACATACATAATGTTTATTTTGAGAATTAATTTAAATTTAAAGGTACAAAATAAAATTAATAACTGATTTGAAAGGTTGACGGGTACTGAGTGAAAGATGACGAAATATGAAAAGAGCAAGACGAAAGAAATAGAGAAAGAATACAGAAATATTTCATTCTTTCACATGAGAGAATCATTCAGTTGAATTATTTCATTCATGAACGACACAAGAGTAATACACTAAGCTGGGGGACAACTAGCTGTTTCGTAGTCACTACACTACTCATCAGCAGCCACTAGGATTTGAGCCCGGTATCATGTTAACATTATGTGTTTAATACGGCCGCTTACGGCTTGAGTTGCTTATGTATATAGTTGCTTAGAAATTAGAGGATGGTGGCTACTGGTTTATCAATTATGATGGAAACTCACGTGAAAGCTAGACGAACTATCATTGAATTAAAGGAACTGCTTATATGGCCTTTGTAGCCCTACCACATGAAAGCTAGACGAACTATTATTGAATTAAAGGATCTGCTTATATGGCCTTTGTAGCACTACCACATGAACGGCAATAAACATATGGTTTATTGATCCTAACATACCTTCAGTTGCGGCAAATCCACTCTATCCTTTAATGCATTGAGAATTTCGTTTTTACTATTACTAGCCAGTTTAGATGTGCCTTTGAAAATAAAACCAATCCCAGTCTCACACTTCTAGTTGACGATCGTTAACATTTCCATATGGCCGATGGGTTATCAACATCTGCCAATGCAATAAATTTATTGACACTAATTCATTTCCAGTTGCGTTAATCCCACCCTAGCCTTTCATGAGAATTTCTTTTTAATTATTTCTAGCCAGTCACCCAAAAACCCCAATCCCAGTCTCACGCTTCTAGTTGACGAACGTTCACATTTCGTAGCGCTAAAATATTTCAGGATTGTGATCAGAGTCTACGGTTTATACAAGATGTTTAGAATAATAAAGTCCGTTATAGATAATATCTCAATGTTTATTAAAAATTCCCTATATTGATGTCATAAGAGTGAACAGATTTAAGACTTTTGTATGCAAGGAATTGACAAACTTTTTGCATATACTCGTAAACGGGATGAATCCATAGAAGTCCATTCACGCACCAGCTGTGATCAAGTGGCTCTTTTGTTTCAGATGTTACTTCAATTGACTACAAATTTAATAACTTTTTTTGCAGAGGTAAACACAAACCTTAGAAGTGCGTACAAACTATAATGTTTTGAACTTAAATTACTTTTACTTTCGAAGTGCTAAATTAACCTTTCAAAACCCTATTATAATGTTTTATTTTCATGTATTTTTGCCAGTTTCAATGCTCACAAAAGAGCACCTACCATACAATACGAAATATAATGTAATAAATTTAACAATATTTAATTTTATAAAGATTTCATAACGAAATTTAAATTAAAATTTTATTTTAAAAAAATTTATCATGTGGAAAATTCCGCCAAGATTTGTTTTGGTCTGCAAACCCTACACGTGACAAACACAATCTATTCATTGGCTTTGTCGATTCATACAATCTTTACAACAACATCAACAACACAAATAAATAACATCAATAAATTTTGTTTATTTTTGTGTTCTTGGTTTTTTTTTTTTTTTAATTTTTTGTTGACTTTCGCCAAGATCTTTTTATAATTGTTGTTGGAGATGTTGCTGGTGAAGCGAAGCTCGTTGCTGATGCCAAAGTTGTTACTGTCATTAACTGTATTTCTGTTGTTGTCACACATATCATATGAATACGACACTCACTCAGATTACATGGGAATACGCAGCAGCGTGAACTTTTTTTAACGCTTTCTTTCTCAATATTTGAAAAAAAAATGTGCTCAAACAAATCATATAGTTATGCGTATATAGGGTGATTCGTCGTGAGGTTTGATTTATAATGCACAATTAAACAGAAAAATTTGTAAGTGAACTAAAAATTTGTATTATTGGTTAAAAGAACAATATATGGCATTTACCGCGACTTGTTCGAGCATAGTGATTGGTATCTCACGGATAACACGACCAATGTTGGCTTCTAAAGCTTTGGTTTATTCCAGAAGCACCTGGAGATTTTAACCCCTGAATAAGGGCTAACAGAAAATATATTCTTAAACGAAGAAGTGATTACCGAGACTAACGCGTATTTTGAGGGGTTCCCAAAATCGTATTATTCACAACCTTGAGGGCAGAATAATGGTATGGGGTACCATTTCATATGATGACACCATATAATTGGTATCCCACAAAATTACTGCAACGACTTACAAAAATATTCTGGAGGAAACATTACATGAACTTAATGGTTTTCTTAGATGCATATTTTGGAGGTGTCAACACGACAACGCTCCGATTCACACCGCCACAGCATTAAAACAATGGATTAATCAACAAAATGTATATATATTCACCAGACCTGAATCCAATGGAAAATATCTGGGGTTGGCTTGCAAGATAAGTAGCAATATGGATGAAAACAATTTGAGACAATAGACTCCTTAAAGGATGCAATAACGGAAACAAGGATTTCAATTTCGCTAAATTACTTAGAGCCAATATACAAGTCGGTCCCAAATTTAATTTTTGAGGTTATTTCTAAAAATAGAGACAGTACTCATTGCTAATTGAACGCTAAAAGATAGGAACTTTCACTATTTATAACCTAAATTTTAAAAATAAATTACTAAGATTAAATTATTAATATATACTTAATTAAAGCTAAAAAAATGTGATTCCTTATTCAAGTGGCAGGCAGTGTATATAAAAAACACGAACGACAGTAAAAACAAATATTATAAAATAAAGCTAAAATAAGTATTGAAGTAAACAGTATTTACATTGTTTGCAAATTAACATCACATACGATCACTAGACATTCGCCGACAAAAGAAATAAATCAATTCATATCAAAAATACGTCGTTCGTTCCCGTTGTGTTCCTAACATCATATCAAAACTTCCTAAACTTACCTTTCTGTTTGTTGCCAAGGCGAATTCATACCAGGTATATGCAAGAGCAAGGCATAGGCAAGGTGAAATTGACAGCGCAGCTGATAACTTTTTTTAATTTTAATCTGTTTCAGATGTCAATGACGTAATTAAAACAAAATTGGAAAAAAAAATTTAAAACAATTTTTTAAAAATTCAAGCTCTATGATCTGAGACTTTAATTTTCAGGAAATAATTAAAGGTTTTACGAAATAATTAAGCTTTTATTTTATTGAAAAATTTTTTTAATAGAAATTTGAAAAAAAAATTTTTTTAATTTTGTATTGTATCTTGAGCGCCAGATATCATCCAGAATCCTGCCCAATCTGGCCTTTCCAAGCTCTATAATCTGAGACTTTAATTTTCTTGATATAATTAAAACTTTCACGAAATATTTAAAAGTTTTTCTTTTCTTGTAAATTTTTTTTATTATAGTTTTTTTAATTCCTTTTTGTGTTTATATTTTTCTCTTGACATTTGAAAAAGATTTATTTTTTGTAGTGTTGTATTAATTGCTCTTGCATATACCTGATATGAATTCGCCTTGTTTTTGTATTTATAGTTTTCTCTTGACATTTGAAAAGATTTATTTCAATGCGAATTCATAACAGGTGAAATTGACAGCGCAGCTGATAACTTTTTTTAATTTGAATCTGTTTCAGATGCTAGTATAATAGAAACAAATTTGGAAAAAAATTTAAACAATTTTTTAAATTATGTATTGTATATCTTGAGCGCCAGATATCATCCAGAATCCATGAATTTTTTTTTTTTTTTTTCAATTTTGTTTTAATTATTCCATTGACATTTGAAAAAGATTAATATTAAAAACAAGGTGTCAGCTACGCTGTCAATTTCACCTGTTATGAATTCGCCTTGAACATTACTACGAGTATTTTAATTGAAATTTTTACTTTATTTCTCTCTATAAAATTTTTCTTATGATTTTACAGAAATGAAGGGTAAAATTAGCCGGATAGGTCGAGTCATTCTCAAGCAAAACATATTGGCATTTCATTTTCATTTGTCTATTGTTTGTGAAATAATGAACTAAAATTTTACAAAACTTACCGCAAATAACACAAGATACATATCGCTTCTTCATTGCAAAAAAGTCATAACTAAAAAAAAAAAAAAGCTTGTTTCGAGAAAAACGCATTTCGAATTTTTAGTTTCCATACAAGTCCTAGAAAACTTTTTATTTTTTTTTTTGAAAATTACCCCTAAAGTAAACAGTTTAAAAATAAAAAGTTTGAATAAATTTTTGGCACAATATAAAAGGTAGTACTGTTAACAATTCTGCATTGTTAACTTGAAAAGCTCAATTTGCGAGATATCGCTATGTTGCAATAAAGGAGCGATGTAATACGGTACAGACCCATATTTATTTCCTAATAAAAAGAAAGTGTACAAATGTTCTCTCGTGTCCGGTTCGAAATTACATTAAACTTTTTCGAGTGCATTGTAAGCTGATTTATTTAGTTTTTCTTGCCGTGTATTCTGCTGCACATCAGTAAATCAATACCCAACTCTTCAATCAGTTGAAGACAACATTCTTCTTCGTTAGTTTTTTAAAAGTAAAAAAAAAAATTGTTCAATTAAGTTAATTTTATAACCGTCAAATGCAATCTAAACGTTTTGAGCCAATCAAGAAGACCCGAACGCTGTTTGCTATTGGCAAAGTTAAAGACTCTCATAATTAAATAACATTTTTCAGAAATCCCAAGAAGCATTAGAAAAAATAACAAGAAAAAAGTTCATTGACTTTCAATAAATACAAAGTACTGGACATTGATACGTTTTCGTTACTCGTAAGTCAACTTGCATTCGAAGGAAAATAAAGAAAATTTTTTTCCAAATTATACATTCACTTCATGCTCAAATGATGAATAGAAATGTTTGGTTTGGTTTTTCAGCTGAATTAGAAAAAAATCAACATTCAACTAACAAATGCCAAAGCGACAAGTGCTTAAAGAATATGAATTGAAACAAAAACAAAAAACAAGTTTATTTGGTCATGATCGTTATGGAACATGAAAATGTGGTATGAAAAAGTGGAAAATTTATTTTAGAATGTAACTGGTTAATAGAAAAACTGAAGATTCTAACAGATGAAAGGGAACGATGACCAGAAAAGACCGGATAAAGTCACCTAAAGATAGCAATAAACAAGCAGCAAATATTTATATAAATAATTTTGTGGAAAAATGTTTCTAAATAAAAATGTTGAGATACATTTTCTATGGAAAAAATTTGTTGTAACAAAAGAAGATCCCTAGCCAAAAATATTGCTTCGAGAAGGGAGAAACGTTTGAAATTCGCTTACAAAGCTGCTGAGAACTGACCACTTTTCGTACAATAATATACCGTTCCATTTGAATAACTTTCGTTCAGATTTCTCTCGTTCTTTCATTGTCATGTTCTTTTGATTCAATTGACACTTTATGTATTAGGATAAGTAGCTTTTAAAGTATACGTAAGTACATCACTTGCGTATCGCATCATGGTTTTTTTTTTTTAATAAACATTTTTCTTTTGTTCAAATTTAAACTTTCTTATAAACAAAAACTTAATGCCAAAATTAGTTTTGTGAAATTGGTCTTTAACAGTTTGTGTCTTTTTTAAAATTGAAAAGTTTTTATAAAAAATAAGCTTAATCAAAATCCACACCTAAATGATTTTTAAAATTAAATTAGTGTGCTGTTCATAGAACACAGACGAGCACTCGTCTAAAAAGTTTTATATGGAAGTCACTCAAAAAATTGAGTAACTTTCATACAAATTTTCTAGACAAGTTGTTCGTTTGTGTTCTATGAACAGCATGTAGATTTTTGGTTTTTACATCGGGTTTTAGCTCAAGTTTTTTTTAAGAAGGAAACACGCAAAATGTGTCTGCAACATATTTTAATTACATTTGTTTTTTCTGTTGCCAAATGACATAAGCAAAGCTTTTTTCGCACGAAATACTTAAAACTGAAAAAGAAAAATCTATAACAAATAGGCAACATTGAATAAATATAAATTAGGTGTGTTCCACGTGAATAGCGAAACAGTCTGAACTAGTCCAAAGTAGTCCAAAAGCGTTCCACGTGAAAATTTTTATGCATTTTTGAGAGAAAATGAGAGAGTAAGTTTTTTAATTTCCTATACAAATTAGGCCAAACTTTTTCTTTGGGTAAGCTCAGACTAGAATTGAATAATCAGCTGTTTTATGTTTACATACATAGGAAGCAGAAAATGTAATCAGAAAATTTGCAAATTGGAAGAAGGTTTTGTTTAAATATTAGTTAAAAACAAAATGGAAGGTTGCCCAAATTAGAAATAACTTTGAGAACATGTAATTGTTACTCGTCTTTGGTTTTTCATTTTATAAATATATACTACAAAAATCTATTGAAAATTTTACATTGCTTTTCATTTTACAGCTGTTGTCAATAATGCAAATCTTTTGTTTGTATGATGTTATGCGTTTTAAGGCTAATATTGAGTTCATTATTTCGTGCGAAATTCTTTCAAATTGCATACAAAAGTGTTTAGTATGAAATATTTGCGAAATAAGTTTATATATATAGTACTGAGTTTTTAAAGCGAACAACACACTATATGTATCTGCAACATGTTTTCATTTAAAATTGTTTCTGGGAATATTTGTTTTTTCTGCTGCGAAATAACATAAGCAAAGCCGTTTGCGCACGAAGTACAAACATGTATACTTAAAATTAAAATTGGAACATAAATAAGAGAAAAAATAGACAACACAGAGTACATCTCAATTTTTTCGTACGAAATAAATCTCAATACTGGGCTTTAGGCGTCAAAAATCCCCCAAATATACTTTTGTCTAAAAAGTAAGCAGCACTAGTATTGCAAGATGTATAATTGCGGTTTTTTGCGTTCCTATAGTATTGTGTGAAATTTGCAAATTTAGAGAAAATTTTGCTGTTCACTCTCATTAGTCCGAGATCTCGTGGAACACCTATTTTTCATACGAAATAAGTAGTGTTGCTGAAAAATGTTCGCACTTTCAATCTCAATACTAAGCTTTACATAAAAAACATTCATGAGCCATTCCACTTTTGAAAGAAATACTGAGAACAATTTATAAACATTTCTAAAACAATTTATAACATTTGCTGCCTGGCTCACGATATTGTTTCGTAAACGTTCGTCGTCATTTTTAAGGCCAAAAAACCTACCTACCTTGTCTTCCTCTGATATATCCGTTAGTTGAATAATAGATCTCTAGGCAGTTAGTGCCAGAAATTTTCTTAATTAACTTAAGGCACATATTTTTTACAAAAATTATTGAATATTCTTATAATATTTTAGGGATGGATACCTTCTCTTCTTACAAACTTCTTTTCTCATGTTCTTAACAAGCAGTTTGATTGAGCGAAATTATTTATCTTTAAAATTATCACGATTATATGAAAACTAGAAAATACTTCCTAGTTTGATTAAAAATAATTGCATCTAATCTAAACTAATTCTATCGTAAACGTTAATAGCAGTCTAAGAAAAAAAAACTATGAATTAGAAAGTCTATGTGTATAAAAATTCGATAACAAAAAATGTTTGAAGTTGCAATTAAGCGCAGTCATAGTGTTTGTAAAAACCTGTAGTTTTAAAACCAAATGCTAAGTTTTACAAACTCATCTTTTCAAGATGACTTCTAACGGTTTGGAAAAAAAACAACACAGATATTTAGTAATAAAAGCTTTTAACGCATAAAATATGCGTTGTCATTAATGTTTACCCTGAAAAATAAACGGAAATTGATGAAAGTTATAAAGCTGGCGTTCAAATATTCTTCAAAATTTACATTTTGTGTCTACATAAAATTTAAATAATAGTAAAAGTGATAATTGAATTTGACTTGCTTAGAAGTAGATACATCAGCTTTGCTTGTGCAGTAAATTACGACGCCACAGACAAGTGGCACTCATCACTCAAATTATACTAAAGAAGTTTTTTATTAAGAAAAGGATTTCTACAACAATATTAAACATGTGTCTCAACAATATTTCTAAAGAAAAATGTGTCTCCAAAATATTTCTATAGAAAAGTGTGTCTCAACAATTTTTCTATAGAAAACCATATTTCAACAATTTTTCTATTGAAAAATGTGTCTCAACAGTTTTTCTATAAAAAAATGTGTCTCAACCATTTTTCTATGGAAAAATGTGTCTGAACAATTTTGCTATAGAAAAATGTGTCTAAACAATTTTGCTATAGAAAAATATGGCTCAACAATTTTTCTATAGAAAAATGTGTCTCAACAATTTTTCTATAGAAAAAATTGTCTCAACAATTTTTCTATAAAAATGTGTCTCAACAATTTTTCTATGGAAAAATGTTTCTGAACAATTTTGCTATAGAAAATGTGTCTCATCTATTTTTTTATAGAAAAATGTGTCTCATCAATTATTAAATAGAAAAATGTGTCTCAACAACTTTGTATAGAAAATGTGTCTCAATAATATTTCTATAGAAAATTTTGTCTCAACAATTTTTCTATAAAATTGTGTCTCAACAATTTTTCTATGGAAAAATGTTTCTGAACAATTTTGCTATAGAAAATGTGTCTCATCAATTTTTCTATAGAAAAATGTGTCTCATCTATTTGTCTATAGAAAAATGTGTCTCATCAATTATTATATAGAAAAATGTGTCACAACAATTTTGTATAGAAAAATATGTCTCAACAATTTTTCTATAGAAAAATGTTTCTCATAAATTTTTCTATAGAAAAATTTGTCTCATCAATTTTTCTATAAAAAAATTTGTCTCATCAATTTTTCTATAGAAAAATTTGTCTCATCAATTTTTCTATAGAAACATTTGTTTCATCAATTTTTCTATAGAAAAATGTGTTTCATCAATTTTTCTATAGAAAAAAGGTGTCAGAACAATTTTTCTATAGAAAAATGTGTCTCATCAATGTGGCAATAAGTAGTGTATAATAAAACCTATCTCAATACATTTTCTGTAGAACAATGTAACTAGATAGTTCTTCAATGGGAAAATTAGTATATAGAAAATGTGTCGCAACAATTTGTCTATAGAAGAATGTATCTATTTCTATAAAATAACATACTTACGATTACGTTTTGTTAATCTTTGCATTTATTTCAAATATTCAACGGTGTTCATGTGCTCACGTTATAATAAACAAAATTGTGTGTCTTGATAATATTTAAGGACGAGTACGTTCTCCGTACACAAATGTACAGCATTCGGATAAGACACGCTTTGGTATTAAGCCTAGTGTAAATGTGTTTTATTAAATCAGAACAAAGGTGCCAAGGTGAAAACTCGTTACGAAAAATCTTTCATTTATTCCTTCATAGCCGACATCAAGGCATTAACAGAAAAGGCGGTCCTTAAAATCTTCAAACAGAAAAGATAAATTAGATGAACTCAATAAAAAAAAATTAGTAATTTTTTTTAATTTAAACTTACGTAAACCAATAAATTGCGATCGATTTCAAAAAATAGACCCCTCAGAATAGACAACCTTTGCGAACGCATTAAAGGCAACAACATAAGTTTTTTCTCTTTGGGCGACATTTTATGCCAGGGCATCATTAAATAAAAATCTACGCTCAGCATGAAACTCTAAAATTGTCATAAATAAATTCTTTAATAAAAGTATGGATTTATACATGTTCAGACGTATTTCACCTCATCCTTAAGTTTCTCACCACCAAAACAGTAGATGGTAACCTGCATAAACCCAGCTACAAGAACTGTAATATTTAATGGCATATTGAATGTGTTATCATCGTTACTTAAGGTATAGATGGCAAAACACATTTGCAAAGCACTCAACAACACTTGGGCAAATAAAATCTCTCCAAAAATATCATTTAAATCTTCAACAAACTTCAAGGTACGATTGTGATAATTGACTATGAGACCGATTTGTTGCGGAAATTCCAAGCCATCTCTGTTATTTACGCTTAAGGCCAAAACTTCTATTTTGCATCTCAAAATGCGAAAATGGGCCGATATTGTGTGAATGAACCAACCGTAGAGAGTGTCAACACTCACTGTCATATTCAGCAGGCCATAAATGTACATCAAGGATAAAATGTAATTCAAAATATACAGAACAATACTGTTTTCCGCCAAAGGAAATCTGAAAAAAAATCATTACTTTGAAAAATGAATTCAAGCAAAAAATTTTACTTACTGGCCACCAAAAGGCAGAGTGTATTGAAAGTCGTTGCCTTTTTTAAAGTCATAAGCCATCAGTATCAAGGGGAAAATTCCACTACAGCACACTACCACCCAGCAGGTATAGAAGTAAGTTTTTCCTATTAATTGAGCTCGAAAATTTTCCAAGTACCACTTTTCATTTTCAATAGGATTTGCTAAAAATATTTATGTACATACTGTGAGCATCAAAACAAAGTGTACGCAAATATTTTTTAAAATATTGTATTTATTTCATTCATTTTATTTGTGATAATATTTTACATTTAAGTACGTTTAAAACAGTATTTAGCTATCTACCTTATTTAAAAAAAAAACAGCATGAAATATTAACAACAAAAATGAAAAATAGTTCATTATTTATAGGCTTTTTCCGCTGAACAACATCTAACATCTACCATCATTTTTTGAAGATGATAACATCTTTCCATAAGAAATATATTGACAACATTTTTCAACATCTTTATAGCCTTTTTACACTTACTCACATCTTTCATCATTTTGGCAAGTTGTTAACATCTTCCTATATAAAGTCTATATGAAAAAAACTCAACATCTTTACAATATGTTGGTTTCTCATTTTGCGTGTGTTTTCTTCCTTAATTGTTTTTTTTTTCTGAAATATTTTTTTCTCCGTCTTTTATGTGTCCTACATTTAACTTTATGTTTAAAAAACAGAGGAAAATGAAGAAAAAAACTGTTTAAAATATTATTTTTTCACTTCACTTTTTATAAACATTTTCATTTTTCACGTTTTTATAACCTTATTTCATTACCAAAACTGCTTTTAAACAAAAAAAGTTGTTTAAGTTTGCTGACGCGGCATTTTCATGAAAAACCCGGCTGAGGCTATATCTCAGGTATATATGGACCGATATCGGAAATTTTAATTTTTCACGTTTTTATAACCTTATTTCATTACCAGAACTGCTTTTGAGCAAAAAAAGTTGTTTAAGTTTGCTGACGCGGCATTTTCATGAAAAACCCGGCTTAGGCTATATCTCGCCTGTTATTTGAGTTTTGACACATCGTTCGCCTAGAATGGGAATGAACTTATCCTTTCGACATCGGCGAACTCGCTGTTAGTCATATCTTAAAAGACTAAAATAAGTAGTAAGCATTGTAGAAAAAAATTTTGTACACTTTATTTTGACACTCAATATTTAAATTTCTACCCACATTGTAAGCATTTTGCTGCACTTGCCTTTATCCGCCAAACTATTTATATTCCATACAAGTTTCATAAACTCATCTCCTTTCAATAGAAATACAATAAGTTTAATTAAGACCAAACAACCCTGATTGAAAAGCGACAAAGAGCCCGAAGTCAAATCAAGATTTGTTACGCCACTGTGCGCCACAAAATTGATTAAACCATATTGCACATAAATTACACATGCCGTCAAAAACAAAAACTTCCACTTGTTTTCCAGCAGCTCCTTTCCATTCACGGTACTGACATTGATGCCAATTTTCTCGGCAGAAAGTTTAAGAATTTTAAGAAATTTTAAGTTTTGCACTACTGTCCGTTGCACAGCCATACCGACGACGTTGAAGGACAAAATTTATTTGAGAACTTGTTTAAATAGTTAAATGGGTTTGTTGCAAGAATATGTGTTTAAATCGTTATTATTTTTTCTTTTTTTGGCAATTGCAAAACAGAATTGCAAAAATAGTAATTAAGTGGTTTTTGTTTTATTAATTTACAATTGCTGACATTTCGAAATTGAAATTACTCGAACAGTGCAATTAAAAGACATGGCAAATATTACACGAAGCAAGCTATGTAAACCAATACAGTCGGCTCTAGATAATTTGAAGCTACTGATAAGTTGCATCAAACAATTGAGTTTTATATGTTTTTACTATATTAGCTTCTAATATTGATACCAATCAAAACATAAAAACAAGCTGTTTGTAATTTTTTGATTGATAATTTGAAACTTTCGATAATTCGGCCTGGTTTGATAAATTAAAAAAATCGTATGCAGTATGGTTCCCTCATTAATTTCGAATTACACTCTACAATAGCCAACATGTGCTTGAAATAAAAGTACGTAGACTACATGGAGTTTTTTTTTTTTTTTTTTTTTATCTTGGACCAGTACTCAGTGGATGACCCCTACATGTGCAGTGCCAGAACTAGAAAAATAGGTTATGAGGAGGGTGAAATAGGGTGTAGTGTTTATAAACATTTGACTTGAATTGTCCAACGTTATAACAAACAGGAAACACGTCTGTAGGCAAATTATCTCATAGCCGAAGCGTACGGGTACGATTCCCCGAGTAATCGACCACAAAGGGATGAGCCCTGAACGATGCACGCGTGATAGTTTCGGGAACAAGATCGCTAATCTTGTCAGAGCAGCATCCATTGTAGTAACGATAGAACAGAGTAACGCACCCTACACTGCGTCGATGCTCCAGTGAGTCAATAGAGTTGGATACCCTACTGTCCCCGATAAGCTTCTTCGCCCTCTCCTGCACACGGTCGAGTAACCCCAAAATAGACTTTGAGGCACCGGCCCAAACATGAGAGTTGTATTCCATTTTCAGTCGGATGTAGGTGGTATAAATAGTAAGGAGATCGGATGAAGTGAACTACATCTTACACCGTTTCAAAACCCGGAGACACTTGCATGCTTCTTTAGAGACATGAAAAATATGTTCAGTCCAGCGAACATCATACTATATCTTCATTCCAAGAACATCAAGAGCAACCGATTCCTCAATACTTATACCACCCATGAGTAAAGATGAAGCAGCATTTGCCGTCGAAACTAAGAAATAGGGTAGGAGAGATAATGAAGGGTACCGTAAAACCCCTGAATTAATCTTGAACTCGTTTGATGAGAGCCCATATATTAAAACTTGCATAGTGCGGTCCCTGAGAAAGCTCAATATAAACTTACAATTGCTAATAAATTTGTAAAGTATAGGATGCACAGCATGGGCGGAGTAACAAAGACCTTATGCCCACGATGGTATTAACAGTAATTTGTAGTTGCTGCGTGGTTAACAAAGAAATACTTCAAAAAACTGTGCAGCGTTACCGTGTGCAGGAGAAGGCGAAGAAGATTATCGGTGACAGTAGAGTATCCAACTCTATTGACTCACAGGAGCATCGACGCAGTATAGGGTGCGTTACTCTGTTCTGTCGTTACTACAATGGATTTGCTCTGACGAGATTAGGGATCTTGTTCCCGAAACCCACACATTTTTATTTAACATATGGTCATCCGCCAGGGCCCATCCATTTGTGGTCGATTCCCCGGGGAACTTGTACAACGCATTACAGAGTGAAATCGTTTTTCGGCCGCACGCTTCACCTATGGAATAAGTTACCTACAGACGTGTTTCCTGTCTATTATAACGTTGGAAAGTTCAAGTCAAATGTTCATAAAGGGCGTTTCAGACTATCATACAAGTCTTAAGACTTTAATTGGATTTTGTGGGACAAAAATCTAATAATATTTGATGCGACTGTCAAAAAATCTAACGTACCATTATATACCATTGTTTTCACACCAGCACACCAAAAGTAAAATAAGAAATATCGTTTGAAAGTGAACAGCCAATTTGCTTAGCATCTGGTTTTAATATTTTTATTATTTACTTTTGTAAAAAATGCAACCCTGAGCCGATGAAAAATCGTATTGTTTAAACAAATTTCTAAAAATGGTGAAATGTTATGGGATGTCAAATCTCTTGCCGTATTATTTCTCATTTTCATAACGCTCTACGTTCACACTATCACACTTGTACGTATTATTTGAATTTTTGACAAGTCTTAATACAAAGTCTGATAGTCTGAAGTGCCCTTAAACACTACTCCCTCCTTCATCCCCCTCACTATCCATTTTCCTAGTTTTGGTACAATGCAATGCATATGTAGGGGTTATCCCCTGAGTACTGGTCGAAGTTAAAAAATAATAAATATAAATAAAGAAATAATGGCCTCATTCTTATATTAATTATGGATTCGGAATTGAATCAACTTTAAAATTCTTGAATCAAGCGGTTATCTTTAATCAAACCCATTTACGGCTTATTCGCAATTAAATATGTCTAGAAGCAAGTATTTAGTGCTTGAATAATCCGTAATTGATTTAAAAAAATCCATACTTACCATACTTTTGATACCGCTTGGAGTTGATTTAAGTACAGGTTGACTGAAATTTCTTTTCAGTGTACGTTAATGTGTTTCCCTCCTTTCATTAAATGAGTATTAAATATTTAAGTTTTTATTTTCGTATGATTTAGGCTTATGCAGCTCTAAAAAAACACCTTGTACTTACTTATATTATTTGATTAAAAGTGGTCCAGCTCACAAACGGTCATCGCTTGACCCTCGAAGTAAAATTTCTTAAAACCCATCAAAATCAAAACCATCTGAGAAGGATACAAACACATATTGCTTTTGGCCGGTATTTTTCACATAAACATTTGCATATTTAGCTCTAATTTGTAGTTACATTTTTTACTCAACTGATTTAAATAAAGATTACACAAAAATGCGGAAGTTACTTTTTAATAAAGAAGAACTCTCTGCCATATAACTGACCATTAAAACATTGCCCAATAAACATTTTCAAGTAGATTACTAATAACTATAATATAATAACTATAATAAATAAATTTTTGTTATAGAAAATGAAGTTAATCTTTTATTTATGAGATTTTTTTAATTCCGTTTAGCAAAAACAAAGTTCAGGCTTCCTTTTTAACGCTGCTTTAATTGAGAGGCTGACATATGCTGGGGTCTAATCACCGCATACGATATCGAATTAACTATCGTATCGAATAACATTACGATACATCTAAATTATGGCAACCGATGCATATTGGATCGTAATTTAAACAAAATGCAATAGATTGAAGACCATACGTTCCCTAAAAGTAGGAATACAAAAAATAAATCCTTTAACTTTTTTATATTATTGCAATACAGTTTATTCGATATCGTATGCCGTGATATCAAAATGAAAAATTTCAATAATTTTGCTCGATATCGTATACGGTGATTTGGCCCCTGATTATTCTCTGAGTATTCTCAAGAAGACGATTAATTTTATTTAGTACAAGATGTCTGCTGGCAAATCTACATTTTTAAATACGACTATATCAAAAATTAATAAGCGGTGCGGGCGGAAGATAGTGCCGTTAGAAGGATCAATTGTGCGGATTTGTTGGTCACAGTGAGTCAGCATTGCGCGTTCCCTATGGAGACATTTTTTAAAAGTAATAATTCCTACGTAATCGACAATTTCATTGTCGTGTTGTTCAAAATTCGGTATTCGGCGAAAGCGTGATTGACCGAGTGTGGGCGCAGAGAATCCGAGCCACTGCTTCGGCTATGCATGTCTCACGGCTATGGTCCAGTCGATCTTCAAGGACTCCCGAAAATATTGAACTGATTGAAAGCAGTTTACGTGAAAATCCGCGACTTTCAATACGGAAAAGAGCAGCTTCAATGGGACTTCCAACAGCGATTATTCATGAATTTTTAAAAAAGGATCTGAAGTTCTATCCTTTTAAATTTATATCGTTCAAGAACCCAAAGAAAGCGACTTTGATTTACGCAAACATTTTTGTGGAACGATCTTGCAGCGTTTTCGCACAGTAAATTCCACTTTTTGAAGCGACGAGGCTCATTTTAAATTAAACAACCACGTCAACAAGCAAATCTTTTATAAAAAATAAAAGTAAGCAACATTAAAATATTTTTTCATGAGTTTCAACGCATCGCTTGCACCCAAGTTTATTTTAGAAATGAAAAAGCTACCACCTCGTAATAATAAGACGTCTCGTTTACATAGTTATTTCATATGGCAGCCGTTTTTATCCAGAACATATGTTCGAAGTGGGTAAAAATTGGTTCGGACTAATAATTTTGTTCGATAACAATGGGTGAATCTAGCCTTTGCTTCGGCAACATTTTTAAAATGAACTTTCACTTTCCTGTGTCGAATAACAAGAAATTTTAAAGAAAGTCGTCTATTTCATTGAAATTTTTTTATATACAGAAATGAATATGAACTGGTGTAGTGATCGAACGGATATTATTCGAACGGTTTTACCACGTTTTATTTATTTTTATTTTATTATTATAATTTTTTGTTTTTTTTTTGTTTTGTTTTACCAGAACCGTTTTTGAATAAAACTTGGGTCTAACCGGTTAACCGGGGTTCTCAATACCTGATGGTTAATTTTTACCTTTTTATATTAATTTCAAATATGCACGTAATTGAAGTACATATTTTATGAGTGGAATATACAATATGGCATCCCTTAAAAGGATTGGCTTCACAAAATGTGGGCTCCACGTGAATAAAAAGCAGTTGGAACTAGTCCAAAGCTGTCCAAAAGCGGTTTGGGTAAAAATGTTTATGCGATTTTGACAGCAAATGAGAGACTTACATATCACGTTAATTTAACGTAATTGCTTGCCAAACGTTGAAATTCTTGTACGAGTATTTTGTATATCAATGCGAACTACGTGAAGTTATTTAAGCTTACGTTTGCTGGGCGAAACTTCTTCAAAGCCCAAAAACAAGTATTTCGCCTCCTGTTGCATTATTTATAGTTGGCTTTCAATTTAAAAGAACAGAAAAAACCTGTCTTCGATTAGATGTTATGCAATCATTGAAAAAAAGGAAAACATAAAACAGACCAAGAAAAAACAATAATACATACGTACTTACGGTCGGGCAATAGTATCGAAGATAACAGGTATTTGCAACAGAATCTTGTCCCCAAAGAAAATCCAGAAAAAAAATAATAATTTTACCAGAACAAGAACTTTTTTCGCCCAACATTAAAGAAAAAAGAAATCTTGCCAAATGGCTTCATCACTTCGAAGCTTCTTTTAATTCGAACGAGAAGCCATTACATAATCAAACGTTTTAAAAGAAGGTTGACTGCTGAAAAAATCCCGCTTGAATAACCCACAATTTGTTTAAATAATGTGCAAATTTACCAATCGCTTATTCGTGTTTGCTTTATGTTGTTTGCTTGGTTTGGTGGGCGTCTTGGCTAAGCCTGTGCAAGAATCAGCACGTAATAGTGCAGAAGATCTTGGAGCTTTAGTGGCTCTTTCGACTATAATGAATTCCCAAGATGTGCATTACGATCAACGACAAAAAGGCGAAGAAAATTATCGCATAAAATTAGATGGTTTCTTTATTGGCTTGCCACAAGAAGACAGTACCGCACTGTTGCTGCTAACCGATGATATTTTTGAGAGTTTAGGTGAGTTGCAAATGTTTAAAACAGTACTTTTGAATTAATTTACATACATATGTATATGCAATTACATTTCATCTTCTAAAGATGATGATAAACTTCTAGCCTATGGAAAAAATAAACCGGCTGCTATGGGCTCAGCATCATCTTCCTCCCCAGCTTTAAACTCAGCTGCTGTCGTAATCACTCCTGCCGTCTCTGAAGTAAATCAAAATCATTCTGCAAATGCTGATTTGGCTGCCAATAACACACCACCCATGATAGTGGAAATTCCAGCATCTAAAAAATTTCTAGAAGCTAGAAACAGTGTTGACTCGATGTCGAGAACAAAATCGTATATTTCGCATTTCTTAAATCTTTTGAAGAGAACACGCAAACATTAAATTGGGAGAATAATAGCTCAATTAGATTAGAGAATAAAAGGAATTTCTAATGTTCTATCAATACAATGTATAAAATGCTGCTACATCTGGAGTTCTAAAGACTGTTGATTTAAGTTGATCAAATAAAATTTACAAGTTAGTT
The DNA here is from genome assembly GCA_914767995.1 of Thecocarcelia acutangulata. NCBI lineage: Eukaryota > Metazoa > Arthropoda > Insecta > Diptera > Tachinidae > Thecocarcelia > Thecocarcelia acutangulata. The sequence continues at coordinate 19,188,695 of OU612097.1, forward strand.
AAGTAATTCACAATAAAATTAGTACAGCACATTTTAATCATTCAAACTTGAAAATCGAGGTAAAGTGAATAGATAGGTGTGTTTCTTTACTTTTTGGTTAAATTCCGTGTATGTAAATGAGGATAAGCACCAGCTTCTCTCAAAAAAAGATATAATTTATGAAAAGTAGGGGAACGCAGAAAATCCAAAATGAGACATATGCTATGTTTTACAGCTGGTTTTAAATTTTACCAAAAAAAATACGAATAGTGTGATTTCCCCCACTTTTAGAGTTTTTAAGGTCTGCAAATATTTTTTATGCATTTCCTATTTTCTTTGAAATTGTTTTTTTCTCAAACAATTGTTGTTAAAGGCAGAGATGCCAGATAAATTTGGTTTAAAATCGTCAATATGATTATCGCAAGTCGTCAGCTAGTAAAATTAACCGTTTTTGAATAAAATATATATTTTAACGGCGTAAAATTAATCGAAACAATTAACGGTTACTTTTAATAAAAAACTATAGCGATTAAAGTTATAACAAATATCTCGCACAAACATGAAGATAATTTCATATGTATAAATTCATTTATTTTTTTGTTCATAAGCCATTTTTTCAAATAAGATTTCATTTAATGAAAGGTAGTATTATCTATGTACTACTAGTATTATCTATGTAACAGTTATTAAATCGAGCATATATAAGTAGAAACAACGACGGTAGCAAAGTTTTAAGTAGTCTCAAGTATATAATATACCTTTTGAAAATAGTTTTCTTAACTAGTTTCTCACATGTGCTTACGATAAGACTAATAATAATAGTAATATGTTTGCTATAAACTTAGCCATAGAATGATAAATTAATGAAAAATATTTTTTTGATGCTTTATTCCAAAAATCTAACATTTCCATATTTGTATCGTAAAACTAATTTCCCAGTTTAATAGATTTAAATTTCTCATCTTTCGATTTCTACGGTGACATAAGAAAACTCTTTCACTTTCTTCTTTTATAATATTGTAAGGATTAATAAGGAAGTTTTGGTCGTTTGTGTTCTATGAACAACTCGTCTAAAAAATTTGTATGAAAGTTATTCAATTTTTTGAGTGATTTCCATAAAGATTTTATATATTGTCTCCTTAAAATTATATATTTCTTGTAGTGCTATTCACATATGATCTTTTCAATACACCTCTAACATATACAATATATGTATAGTCTCAAATAAATACCACGTAACGTTTCAGTGTTGTATTCATATTAACGTACACATTTATTTTACTACTGTGTTTTCTATACCATAAATATTACTTCCATTTTCTACATAAATTAACTTTAAAGAAGAAAGTATGTATCTACATACAAATTTGCTTCAAAGATATGAAAGTAAATGTGATCCACAAAAATCGTCAAAAACAGACCTTAAATCGCCAAATCGTCAAAGTGCTATTTGCAGCACCCAAAAACGTCAAAATGACGATAAATCGTCAAATATGGCAACAGTGGTTAAAAGTGTGCATTTACTTTACTAGTAAAAATTAGCAACGAGAGAGTAACCAGAAAATTTTCAAAATTACTCTCAAAAATGTGAAAAAGTAAATAAACACTTTACTAGCAAAAATTTGCAAGTTAGTGTTGTTGTATATACTACCCTCATATCTTTTGGACAAATTATACATATCGCTCCTTTATTGCAACATAGTCATATCTCAAAAAATGGGCTTTTGGAGTTAACAATGCAGAATTGTTAACAGTACTACCTTTCATATTGTATCAAAATTTTATTTAAATTACCTTTAAACTGTTTCCTTTAGGAGATATTTTCTAAAAAAAAAAATGCGTTATGACTATGTTGCAATAAAGGAGCAATATGTATGTATATGTATATTATTATAAAAATAATTGTCTTGATTGGTGTTTTTCGAATACGGCTTGTAATAGAATTATGAAAAGTTTTACAATTTAATCTAGTACTAGACATAGTCGAAATACGCTAAGCACTATAAGGGTGATAAGCTACTTTTGAATAAAATATCTATTTTTACTTAGCCCCCCATACACGTTTCAATTCAATTCGTAACTGAGTCCGTTGTTGTGCAAATCAAGACCTGTATGGCTTTGTGAATTGATTAGTTTGCAGTTGTCGAGTTGGTCGAAGCAAAATCAAAAGATTTTGATTTTCTCAGGTCGGATAGTAAGTCTCTCAATTCCATTGTACTGTGTGTGTTCGAGTCTCCTGATCAGCTGTCAAAATTTATATTTGTAGTTTTTTTTACTAATTTCTAAAATTGTATTTAATTTCATTGAACCTCATAGTTGAATGAAAATCTTCCAATTCAGTTTATGAAGTGTGTGGCCAAGAATCAATTCACTTGAAAGACTCAATTAACAATTAAATTGAAACGTTTATGGGCAGCTTTATACGTTATAACAGCCTGCATACACATATCATTTTTATTTCAAATTAATTTCAAAGTGTAAAGTACCGAGTACCTAGGTACTCATAATATTTACAATACTAAAAAATAACAGCAGTCCTTAAAAATTAAAGAAACAAAAACATTTCAGAGGTTAAAACTAGAAAAATATTAAAATAATTAAAAATAGAAGGACCTAAGTGTCAGTTTAATTGTTCCTCTAAAAGTTTTAAACACATTCAAGCAAGTAAACTGCCGGAACATCCTCTGCCACTGATGCTGCCAGATACTGTGTTGCTTAGTTTATTTCCATTAGACGTCTTATTTTATCAATGTTTTTCCTAAGTTACACAGAAATAAAGTTGTTACCTGTTTAATACTTTTTATCGTTTTAAAAGTTTACGTACACTTACAATTTCTTAAATTTTCCAAAATATTTTTATTTATTTTAAAAATATTTTGTAAACATAAACGCAAAACAGCTGTTTGAATAATTATTGCATGTAAAAATTTTACTTGTAAAAACTTGCAAGAATTTCTCAGTCTGTCAATTTTGCACGCTCTTTTGACGTTCCCTCGTTGCAAATTTTTTGGATTAATGCAAGGCGAATTCATTACTAGGTGAACTTAACAGCAAAGGTGATTATTTTTTGCTTCTCGCGTTTTTTCCAATGAGACTGTCAATTTTTTTTCTTTTCTTTACAAACTTTTTCGCGCCATTTTAATCTGAAGATTTTTTTTTGTATGATTTAGTGCAATTTCAAGATATTTGTGTGAATTTAAAAGTGAAAAACTAATATAATCTGTAATTTTAATTACAAACAATTATAAAAGATTATATATAATGTTTATATAAAATTTTTCCTCAGCTGAACAATCTTAGGCGAATTTAGATTTTCACATTCACGATATGTTTTACAATAACAAAATACATAGTACTGAATTCGCCTTTCCGCTTGCATTCACCTGTATAAATTCGCCTTGGGTTAATGAACGCTTTCTAGTAACAATTGTTACAAATTTGTGAAAATTTTTAGTAAATGAACACACCATGATACAAAAAACAAGGTAGCCGCTTCGCTACAACAATTAAAAAAACAACAGGTATTTTGTTTGCGTAAAAAGGCGAATTCACACTTAAGCTGTCACAAGTAGTTGATAAAGAACATGTACAAAAATTTAAATTGCGCCGAAAAAGGCAAACAAAACTTGACAAGAGAAAGTGCCGCCATATTAATCAAATTCGCCTGAATTCGCCGATGCATCCACCTAAAAATTAATTCGCCTTGTATCAAGGCGACTTTATACAGGTGAGTGCAAGCGGAAAAGCGAATTCAGTACAATGTATTTTGTTATTGTAAAACACATCGTGAATGTCATAATCTAAATTCGCCTAAGATTGCTCAGCAGAGAAAATATTTTATATAAACGTTAAATATAAGCTTTTATAATTGTTTGTAATTAAAATCACAGATTATATTAGTTTTTCACTTTTAAATTCACACTAATTTCTTGAAATTGCACTAAATCATGCAAAAAAACCTTCAGATTAAAATGGCGCGAAAAAGTTTGTAAACAAAAGAAACAAAATTTGACAGTCTCATTGGAAAAAACGCGAGAAGCAAAAAATAATCACCTGTGCTGTTAAGTTCACCTGGTAATGAATTCGCCTTGCCTTGTATGTTGGCATGCCGAACAGTGTTGTCAGATCGTAATATTTATTTTTTGCTGTTTTTGAGATGCCTAATATAACACGCGTTATACGCGGCAAGGCGTTCTAAGTTACACATCACAAAGCATAGAACGCATAGACTCGTAAGAAGCAAAAAGGAGTTTTACTTTCTACTTTTGCACGCGTCATAAGCGTTTAAAAACTGTCAGTTGTTTTTTTCACAGTTCATTTTATTTTTTCAAAATTTTCGTCAAGAATATTTGTGCCGTGGATTATTATTTTGTTGTGCTAAAAAATGTTTTTATATAAAAAATACTTCAAACATAACAAAAAAAAAACTTATCGCATGAAAAGCGTTGCATGTAACTTCAGTTTTGAAAAGTTTAGAACGCGTAGAAAGTTTGAAACGCGTAAAACATGCATGCATGCATGTAACGCATGGTATGGACCTTAAGCATTAGGTTGTAATAATGGCCTTTAAGAGTTTTATTTTAATCATGCTAGGCGTGACATATTATTATCAACGGATGAATAGTCACGACTTTCCAAGGCGCCACATCTTTAAAGGATCCTTTTATATATAGAACGATTTCCAATGCATTTTCTATACCCGCTAAAGTTTTTTTTTCAACAGATTTACACTTGGTAGGTATGTAGAGCAGCAGGTAAACAGCACGGATTTATTGATTTCTTAAGATGTAATCAACCATATGCTCCAGTCTTGATCGGAAGTATTTTTTTTAATAATAAATAAGTTAAAAATTAATTAATAAACTAAAAATTAATAAAAAAAAAAGATGCAGATATTTCATTAAAACATTTTCCGTTTTCTTTGAAATCTTTAAACAATTTATTATCGCAACTAAAAAATATTTTTTAATACATTTAATTTAGATTGTATACTTTACGTATTGAAATATTATAAACATTAAAACTCTTATTATTATAAAACAATATTTTATTAAACTAATTTGAATTGGGAAATGGTTGTCTTTTTTACTATTAATTACTTTTGCATACATGGCGCATATGAAAAATTATTTAACTAAAAATATAAAAATGTTACTCACATTTTTTCAATTTTGTTATAAGTACGGGCCCTCGAAGAGGACTGGAAAATTTGTATGTAAAAAATAATTTTATTCGAAACATCTATATAAAAGAATTAAGGAATTTAAAATTAGCTTACAGCTTAAGCGTTACAATTTGATTAAAAAAAAAACTATGGCAGAGCGTTCAAGATTTTTTTTTTTTTTTTAATAGGAGTATTAGAAAATCCATGTCATCATAGTTTAATGCTTAATTTTTTTTTCTAATTGATATAACTTTATAACATTTTATTAATTTATTTTATTTTAAATTTCAATTCATTTTGGAAAGAAAATATTGAAATTGATTTAGTTTAATATAAGCTAAAAAATAATCACATATAAATAATTTGCAATTTAATATAAAATTAATGCTTAAAATATAAAACATAACTTGGCCTTTAGTAAGATATTTGGTAGCAAAATATAGTATATGTGACTTTATTATTTTCAAGTTTGTGTGTATGTTTTTTTTTTTTTCTTTTTAATTAATTTTGCACTAAAATTAATTTCTTTTAATTAATTATTAATTAAAATATATCAACAAAACATCTTATTATGTTAAAAAATAATAATAAAAATGAGGTTCAAATGGTTATTGAAAGTGAATAAATAAAAACTTTTTTGAAAATAAAAAATAATACTAGACCAATAAGATGAAACAAGCAATTTAATAAGACTATCCCTTTACCGGCTGGGATTTTTGTTTTGGATTTAATTAAAACCAAAATTGTTGTAAGTATTAAAAATGTTAATGATTTGGCGACACATAAAAAATTTGTTCAACAAAACTTTTATGCTGCAGAAATTTCACGTTTAAAAGAACTGTTTAAGCGCAGTTAAGCAAAGCTATGTACAAAGAAGCAGCCAGTAATTGGATAGCTACGAGATATATTAACCGGAACTGACTAAAAACCTACGACCCGCTTTACGATGTAAAACGTTAACATTTTAAGCGGCAAAAACTGATTAAGAACATACTAAGTGATGTAATTGCAACAGATCGGATGTTATTAATGCAATGTCGTGGGGCCGACCATTTAAAAATTATTTAACAAAGCAATATATTCGAATTTATCTTATATATAGAAGAAAAAAATATACAATAAAATTTAAACTTGTTTGACAATAGAAAAAAGTAAACTACAGTTTTGGGTAAGAAACTTACGCCCTTATGTATAATCAAAATCCTTACGCTGACTAACTAGCTGATTACTATGATTTGTAAGCTATGTGTGTAAATTCCCATAAAGGAAAGATAGCAACAAGTTAGTTAGCATAATGCTTTTTTTATTATAAATAAGGGTTTTACTTTTTACAAAATTCAATCGTGTACTCTTTTACAAAATATTAAAATTAAATAATGTTTCATACAATCTTAAGACTTCTTAGTAAAAAATAAAAATCGAACAAGTATAAATTACAAAAATGACCTTAAGCCATAATCTCAATTCTACAGCCTCCATTAATTAAATATAAAATACAATAAAACTTTGTGCTAAAATTATTTTTAAATCTTAAATAAATAACTAAAAATATTTATTATTCTAATTTTTTAGCAGATTCTTCTAGTTTGGAAGAAGTAGAAGACAACTGAGATGATGATGATGAGGTGGTATTTGAATTTGTTGTTGTTGATGATGTTGCGGTCACTATATTATCACAATTTGCTTTTGTTGGGGCATTACTGGAAGCATTAGCTGACGTTTTTGCCATACAGTCATCTGGTTTGCGCATTTCTACACTAAAACATATACGATTAAAATGTTCACACATTTGATTTACAACCGAGGAGCCATAATGCCAGTGCGCTAAAGTGGTTACAATAAACAACAAGTACAGCATTAAACGTTCTAGTATGGGAAGCCATAATCCCATGGCGATACATATAACATAAATGGGTGTCATCCAGTGAAAACTTTCACAGCGTGTATTCGACATTTGGGCAACAATTAAGCGACACTAAAATAAAACGACAAACAAATTACAATATTGTGCACAATATTATGAAAAACAATATAATTAGCTGTGTGATCAAAATCAATACTCAAAACGATTCACTTAAATAAAGAAAATATTATGATGAAAAAATTTTATCCATTTTGAAAATGATAAATAGCTTCTTTTCTATGTTTCCCAACTATCTACATATATGTCGACATTTCATAGGAGCTACCCTAATCATCAGTAGACTTTGGACATTTTTGAAAGATATTCTCAAACATTCAACTTTATATCCCAACAATCTAAATAAATTGTTCAGAATTTAAAAAGAAAAATGCTCTAACAATATCTGTCAAAACACAAAAAACAAGCTTTTTCACATGGTACAATAATATATAGGTAGTGTCGCAACTGTGGCCGACATTTTTTTTTTTCTGTGATGATGACTATCATAAGTACACACATACACACACAGTTTTTATTATTGTTTACAAATTGAAAAACTTTTTGAAAAAAAAAATGTTCCAATAATAATTTTCAAACGCAAAAACAGCTTCAAACACAACAGACAGCTTTTTCTTGATCTTTATTTATATATTTAATTTATTTTACGACTTTTAAATGCAAAAACTTATTGAAAAATTATTTGTAAAATAAAGACACGAATAAAAATATACGTTTGTTTTTTTATTTTCTTTTGTGTTCTTTGACAGTTATAATCATAAAGCAACAATAAAAAGCCATGTTGTTTTTTTTATTGTTGGCTTGTTGTAGTTCCGCTTTTACCTGTTATATTAATGTACCATGCTTTTTCATTTATACACGTCTCTAACATTTCTTTACACCTTTCAAACAAATGAACAACCGTTGGTTGCTACGATTTGCTTTTTGAATTTTTGTTCTCTGCTTTTCGATACTTTCAAAAAGCAAAACTCAGCTAACAGTGCAGCATCATGTTCTACGAGTATTTGGCTTTTTAATATTTCCTCGTATTTATAGTGATAAAGAATCCAAATGTCATCAACAAACGTAATTAATTTTCCATTAAAATTTACATTTTTCATATTGTCGATATATATTTTAAATAGAAGCGGACTTCCTTGTCTAACAGGGAACTTTGCACATTACCAATTTTAAAAAATTTACTGTCTTCTTGTTAAATAATCCTTAATCAAAAGTACTGAATTGTTAGACACACCAATAATCCTGGGCTTTCTTATTAAAATATCATTATTGACCAGGTCAAAAGCCTTCAAAAAGTGTCAAAACCAACACATATGCATGTGTTCAATCACATTGACAGTTCTTTACACTCTGCCTGAAAGATGGCAAAGAGTGGTCGCTAGTGATGGATAATACTTCCATTAAATTTTAACTACCATTCTTTCACAATAAATATTATTTTCGTGACAAAACAAAAATGACGGTAACTTCTTTAAATACCTAAAAATGTATTTGTTTACAGCAATTGGGTATTAATTTAAATTGTCTCGCAATAAATACTTAGGTTTGTTGAAAATTGTGAAAAAAAAGATCTAAGTAATTGACAATATATTTATGCTGCTTTCTACTTAAACTAATTCTAGGACTTGCTATCAATTTTACAAGTTTTCAAAAAACGACTACATTCTTTATTCTGTTCCTTAATTTTAATGATATTTGCCAATTAAATGCTCGAATAAGATCTTATTCAATGGTAATTTTTGTAAAATGAAATCATCAATCACATTTCAAAGTCAGGAACCATAAACGACTTCAAGCCATTATAATTGTTTTCAGCTCTTCAAATCAAAATTATTGCTAAAAAATTTTAAGTCATTTTCAATTTTTGCAGCTATTGAAAGCCATAAAAGCTAACATTTATAACCTACTTAAAAGTATATTCAAATTTTAATGAAATTCTTTCATTGCGTTTTTGTTTGCATTTCTTAAATTGAATAAATTTTTCCAATATTAAAAATAAAACAATGTATAAATATTTATATGTACTATGAATCACATTTAGCGTTCAAAGAGCTTAGACAACTTATCAGTAAAAAGCAAAAGAAAAAAATAACAAATTACAAAAATAACATCTGATTTGTTCGAATTATTGAGTAAGTGTGAAAAAGAGGCCAATTGTTTTATTTGTTTAATACTTAGGTGAAAAACCGCATTGAAATAAAAATACAACATTGATAAGAAATTACTGCGAATGAAAGCAGACAATTTCAATTTAATCATTATAAATTAGAACCCAAAAACAGGAAAAAAAAAGTATTATAAATAATTAACTTACACTGATGTTCGAAAATATGGTGCCACTCAGCATAAATAGTGCTCTGGGATCTTTTTCCATGATGTTGTTGGGAGACACAAACGGCCATATTAAGAGTAAACTCATGTAAGTTACAAATGGCCACAATGGGCGTATAGCTTCCGGAAAAGTGCGCATTTTACCAGTACGTTTAGCATAAGAACTAGAAAGACAGGCAAAAACTTTCAAACATCTTTAGAGTATATAGTAAATAATTAAACTACTTACTTATAAATATTTACAACCACCATAGGCATATTCGACAAAGCACTTACATGCAACACAAATTCAATAGCACTCCCCAATGGTACACCAAATGGTAATTCACGTTTCCAGAATTCAAAGCCAAACCACCATGTGATCAGGTACATAGCCGTTGATCCCCACATGCTCAAATCGTAACCCCAAGGCAAATACAATACACCCGTATTATACTTTTCCCAATGAGAGATATAAAAATTGAAAAAGACCATCAGACATACATAATACATTCGCATCGGTGCCACCGAATATATTGAGGAACGACCAAAAATACTGTACAAACATGTGGGTATCAATACAGCTGTATACGAATCTAATCCATGATCAAATAATTCACCCAACGGCCCCGACAAGCCTATACGTCTTGCCTGTTTGCCATCGATACCATCCAATGTGTAGGCTAAAAATATATTTATAGCTGTACAGAGCCAAACCCACGATGGTATTGGCGTTGTATTTTCCAGGCCCGAGCTGGCGTAGAAATTCCAATCATAATAAGAAAGAAGGAAAAAATTCATGGCTGTGCACAAAAAACCTAAAAATGTCATCACGTTTGGTGCCAACCATCTCGGGAAGAACTGCAAAATGAATAAAATAATGTTTGATATTTTTATTATTTGATTTTGTTTATATTAATTTCTTCTAAATTCTTCCAGCGGAAGATTGTTGTTTTGTTGTTTTTTATAAGAAAAACAACAATTTTTTATTTTCGATATTTCGCTAACAATTTGTTAGCATCGTCAGAAAAATTAAAATGTTAGCAGTTTAATTTGCCTGGCAACGATCTTTACCTGGAAGAATTTAGAACAAATGTTCAATATAAATATGATTTAACTTTCTAATATTTCTTAATTACTTATGATGTTAACTTATTAATAATAGGCGCACTTTTGACGGCACTCCTCCTAGCAGATGGACTATAATAAGGCTCATGAAGAATATTGCCAAGCGTGGCACAGTCGCAAGAAGGCGTTATCATCGAGATCCCTCAGTTCGGACGCAGGAAACTATCGCTGCTGCCAACAATCCAACCCAAGAGTTTCGACAAGAAACTCTAGGGTTCTCTGCTCAATGGGAGTCACTGCAGACATTTTGCAACAAAATTTTGTGAAATTTGTGAGATCATTCAAATGATATCAGAGGATAAAAACGTCTTGAACTACATTTTTATATCTGACGAGGCACATTTTGATTTAAACGGCAGTATTAGCAAACTAAAATTGTCCAATATGGTGTAATTCTAACCCACAGATACTCCTCAGATGCAATTACATCCGCTTCGCATCACAGTGTGGTTTGCAGTGTCTTCAAGGTTCATTGATGGGCCTTACTTTTTCGAAGAAAACGGTCTTACTGTTACGCTCAATGGACGCCGTTTCTTGAAGATGTTGAAAGGGTTTTTCTTTTCAGAATTATGCCGAAAGAGAATCCCTTTTAACTTTGTTTGGTTGCCCGAACAAAAAATAACAAGGAAGTCTATGTGTTTTTGACAAATTTACACAAAGGAAACGAAAGACAGGTGTGCTTATACCACTACCTTATTAAAGCTGCCTTGTGTAATAGCTTTAAAAAAATAAACAGCTGAGTAAAACATTTTTAGGCCAAAAAAAAATGTTTTTGATAAAAATATATTATTTTTGTCTGCTTTGGCCCATAGTGGTAACTACTTATACATTACAAAAGATAATTTGCACAAAAATAAAATTTCTCTACTAAGATTTTGTGGCAAATTTTCTTTGTAGAAAAGTTCCTGCAACAAAGTTTTTCCATAAAACTTTTCAATAACAAAATTTCTCTGTAAAAATGTTTCGGCATAAATATTCAACATGCTATAACATACAAATCAAAAATTATAAATATCTTGTTTTTTTCCTGTCTATATGTGGACTTTTAATATGAGCTACCCTAATCATCAGTAGACTTGGAAACTTTTGAAATATACTGTCAAACATTCAACTTTATATCCCAATAATTTAAATAAATTATTGAGAATTTGAAAAGAAAAATTCTTTAACCTTACCGTCAAAATACAAAAAACATTATTTTTCACATTTCTCACTTTTTTTTTTTCTTCTTTTTTTGATTTGTTTCAATTTTAGATGCTAGTATACTGAATCATAAACCCAGTTGTTTGCACGTAACAAAATTCCTACTTTTCGAAAAAAATTACCCTATAAAATATTTCCCAAGGCGAATTCATAACAGATGAAATTGACAGCGCAGCTGATAACTTCTTTTTTTAATTTTAATCTGTTTCAGATGTCAATGGAATAATTGAAAGAAATTTGAAAAAACAAAATTTTTTAATTTTTTTAATTATGTATTGTAACTTGAGCGCCAGGTATCACTCAGAATTCTGCCCAATCCGGCTGGCCATGTTCAACTTTCCAAGTTCTATGATCTGACTTTAATTTTCACGAAATAATTAAAATTTTTTTTTCCTTGTAAATATTTCTTTTTGTTCCTATATTTTTCCATTGACATTGGAAAAAGATTTTTTTTTTGTAGTGTTGTATTTATTGCTCTTGCATTAACCTGGTATGAATTCGCATTGATCCTTCCCATTAAAACAAATCCTTTTACACAATTTTTTTTATTGATACATATGTATGTATTTATACTTTCTTGTCCTTTTAGCTTTTTCCTCGCTTTGACCCACCGTATTCATTGTTTATTTCTTACAAAAGATGTCAACCATCCATTACAAACAAAAGTTTACAAGAGTCCTTCCTGCCTGCCATTATACATAATTTTTTTTTATACATTTACAGTTTATTATAAAAGGCCAACAAAATACATATGTATGCATGTATTTATACTATATAGGTCGACTTTATTTTGTACGAAAGCCAAACAATTATACTTGAACTTACTGGTTAACAATTGTTTACTTTCATACATATACATACTCGTACATACTTACATATGTACCTATTTATAATTTATTTCTTGGCGCATTTACCTTGACAGTCCAGTTCCAAAAGGGATGCATTACATACACACTCAATGGGGAAGTATCGCGTGCGCTGTACTATAATGAAAAAGAACAAATATAAATAAATTTTCGGTGGTTTCTTTTTCAAGGGAATAAAAGCAGATCAATACTTTTTTCAAAGTTTTAATAAGTTAAATAAGTTTGATTTATAAAACTTACTGTATGTTTAATATTGAAAGGCAGTCTTAATTAAAAAAAATATATATAAAATTAAAACAAGGGGGAATATATGTACATATGTATTTATCTTAAATTAATAAATCGGTATGTTTAAATATCCATTAAATAAATAAAATGAAGGGAAAATATTTACATACACAACACTTAAAATGTCCATAATGTTACAAATTCTCAGGCTTCTTTGTTAAATATGTCTAAAGTTTGGTTTAAATATATATGTACAGGGTGGCGCAAAAATAACCTTCCGATGTTTGTTGGCTGTAATTTTAAAAAAATGAAAAACTTTGATTCTTCTTGTAGATTATTTTTATTTGGTCTTTTAATCTTTTTACATCAAGTCGAAAATATGATGTCATGTTAATGACCGCCGCCACAGTTGATTCGTTGATCATTGCTCTGTAGCGCTCACCATTCACAGTAACCGTTTGGCCCGCGATGTCTTCGAAGAAAAAAGGTCCGATGACTCCTCCAGCGAAAACAGCACACCATACAGTGACTTTGAGCGGGTGTAATGGCTCTTCGTGGGTTACACGCGCCAGAAACGTAAATTTTGCTTATTTACGTACCAGCTAAGATGGAAATGGGCCTCATCACTCATGATTATTTTTGATGAAAAATCATCTACCTCTTGGGGTCAAATAAATAGTCACCAATATTCCGCGTTCTGGAGCAGTGTAGCCTAACATTGTTTATTAACGTGTATTTCGCATGTGTTTATTACACAAATGTCAAAACAGAACTGACATTAGGGGCCAATCGCAAAATTTATAGCATTTTCTGATAGGAGGATTACTTTTGCGCCACCTTGTATGTATTAATTTATTGAATTTTTATTGAACTTTATGATTTTCAAACTAGATTTTTGGTTTGTACATCGGGGTTTAGTTCAAGTTTTTCCTTTCTTAAGTTTTTTCTGAAGAAGGATTTTTTTTTTACAATACGAGTTTGTATGTGTTATTCCAAAAAAAAAAATTAATAAAAAAAAAAAATTTTTTTAAAGAAAAAAATGGGATATAGCACAAATTGAATATAGGCATAATATAATAAGTTATTGTAGAAATTTCAAATCAAATAGAAGTCACAGAAAGTGGGGTTTCTTTCAATATATTGCCATCAACAAATTTGTTTTAAAACTGATTTTTTTCAATCAATTCATTTTTTCTTATAAATAAATTCATTTAAAAAAAAATACTGTTAAATACATAGCAAATAAATGAATTTAAAATAATATTTGAAATAATGTATTTATTCTATGGAAAAGCTTATTTAATACAGACAGTCAACTCTAATAGTACTGTGTGTGAACGCACATACATACATAAGTAATAAAACTAGTAAAATCAAAATTAAGAGAAACATTGAAAACATTTGCAAAAAAAAAAAAAGATCATAAACTAAATACAATATATTAGGTATACGCTTCTAAATTAATATGCGAAATACGCTCTTCTATTACTTAGTCTAAGTAACAAATTTAATTAAAAAAAAAAAATAAAATGATTACTGATCGTATGTTATGTAAATTAGAGCGACTCAATTTGTACGGAAGCGAAATTCGTGCAAGATGGGCCGCCTCAAAAGGGCCCATCTTCCAGCTTTGACCTCTCGTGAGCTGGACCATTTTGAGAAAGCATATATTTTTGCTTGTTTTGTCAATTTGAGAATCGGTTTCTTACCAACATATACGATATGGGTATCATAGGATAGGTTTTCTTAAGACGCGCCCAACTGTGTAAAAAATTTGTCTAAAGACGAACATCCATTTCCATTTCTTAAGCATATTCTGTAAAAATAAATGGTTTTTGAATTTTTTGTTCGGCGTTTTTTATAATAAAAATGCCAAATTAACACATTTCAATCTTTAGTCGATTTAATTAAATATGGGTCTCAGCTTTTTTTTAAATTCGGGCTAGTTCGCGTTTTGACAAAAATGCAAAGGGTTGGTAACCTTTCGTTTGAAATAGGGCAATATGGGCGCGTTGTCAACTTTGAAACAAAATGCAAAAAAATGAAGAAAAAAAACGGCGTTATTTCAGCAAAAACGCACCAAGTATAAAATTTTTTTTTTTCGTTTTTAAAACCCCATTTTGTTCTATAAAAACTATAATATTTAATAATTAAAAAAAAACTATAATGAAACAACCTTTTAAGCAGCTATAGTCGATCAAAATGGGTGTGATAGCACCGGCTGATGGCATGCTATCAAATTTGTTCAATAGCTTGATCTCGTGTTTGTCAAACTAGCTCTCTAATGCGATTCTGGTACTGGCATGTCAATCAAATTTGGCATTCAGCAATAATATTTAATTATATTCGCAGTCGACCCAAATCAGCTGTTAGTTTTACCGCTTATTAGCTGGTACACAAAAATACAGCTGCTTACTGTCGTTAAAATTATATTGCGGGAGCATACAATCGTTACTGCAAGGGATAAAATATGTCGAAAAAAATTTACGATTATCGAATCATTAAAAGTTACAAACCCGCACACCAAGACATTAAACTCGTGTAACAGCAATTCTATAAAACACAGAGTGAATTACATGTTTGTATTTGCAAGCGAACAGTGAAAACTTGTTAGCAAGAGTGTGTACCTGTATACAAAATTTTACCAGAATTGTAACAAATAGAATATGAAGTTTATAATAATTAAAATTTAATGCAAACGTTTTGAAAAATTTTTAAGAATTTAATAACTAATTTGGTACTTTATTAATTACTAAAAGATCATTACCCTACTTTTTTTGTGAGTTGCTCTAATGTACATACATACATGTGTGCATACATATATACACCACTTAAGCAGATTTTTAATACTTTGACATATCATCAGAGCAAAGTTTTTTACCTTATAATTGTCAAATCCATTTAGGTGCTCCTGTGTTAAATATTTATAATTTAACAGTTGTTGTACCAAGGACATCATAAAATATCTCAAATGAAGAGAGGGTTAATGTTTTAATAATGTTTAAAATAAGGAAAAGCAGGCAACGTTGCACTAAATGGGATAGCAAATATAGTGGTAGTTATGTACGGCTCAACTTCTAATTTGTTTAATTGGTGTATAGGTAGTACATAGTTATTATAAAAGCAATACGAAAAACCGTAACACCAAAATAATTACAACTAATTAAAAGAAAACATCGGCACATCAAAACACATTATTAATCAGATGTCTTGAGATTATTGGCAATAGAATTAATCAATCAAAATCCTTATATGATAATAAAAACGTTAGTTAGGTAGCACCTCCTTCCTCCTTAAACCACAATTAACTTGAAACAAAATCGACAACAGCAGCGTCAGCGTCAGCAGAGCCTGAGCAGAGATATGATTATTAGAGAACAAAAACTCCCCAACGCGAATAATATAAGCGAATCGAGAGGATAGACACAATCAACCGGGTAAATATTAATAAAATTTAACCGTCCGGTCCTAGATTTGAAAAAGCCAATATGCCTATGTTTAATTGAAAAAGTTAAATTAAGCATACATTTTTTTGCTAAATTTTTTCTTTACACATTTGCTCAAAAATTATTGATTTATTCACTAGTTTCAATAAAATGATTATTATATAGAGATGTATTCTTTGGTTAATTTATTGTATCACTTTGTAATTTTATGGTAACAAATTATTTTAAAACTTTCTTTTCTAGTTTCATTTAATTTAATTAATAATTTATTAGTGCCGCGTTGCTACAAATATTTCTTGTTTTTCTTCTTGGCATTTAATGTTGTGCTTTCTCAGGTGGTCTGCTCGCGCTGTTGTACTCTTCGGCACTGTTTTTTCATGTGCTTTTGCAGATTGTTGTTCTTGTTCTTGCTCTTTTTGTTTATTTGCTTTTGTGCTAAGTGCTGCCGTACTGTTGACAAGACTTGTCACAAAAACAAGTCAACATGTGTAAATATTATTTCGCTCCTTTATTGCAACATTGTCATATCCCTAAAAATGAGTTTTTCGAGCAGACTTCTAAACGGTACTATCTTTTATATTGTGCCGACCATGTATTCAAATTACTTTCAAACTGTTTCTTTTAGGAGATATTTTATAAAAAAAATTTTCTAAGACTTGTATGGACACTAAAAATTTGAAAAGTGGTTTCCTCGAAACAAGCTTTTTTTTAAGTTATGACTACGTTGCAATAAAAGAGCGATATGATGAAATTCTTAATTCTCGCAAAAAAATTACTGGTAGACGCCAAGTCAGTGATTAAAATTATAAAATCAAACATTTAATTCAAAGTTTGGTGTTTTATATAATCAATTTTCGAGTTAATACCACCATTCACAGAACCAAAAATTTACCTATATACTACGAATTGAAGTATAAACTTGAAGAAATGTAAGTTATTTACAACTTACGCAACATTTTGTTGAATTTACTCAAGTTTTCAACAATTCTCGACTTTATAAAAGCTTTATTGCCGGTATTAGCAATTCCTTACTTTTCCACCATGTATATATGTTTATGTGCATATACAATGTAAATTGTAAGAAATAAAAACTAAAAAAGCATTTGTGTGTGAATATTAAACCAAGTTCAAAAGAAAATTAAATTGCCCTGTCTGATCTTACTCTTATTTTCTTGCATTCCTGTTTTGCAAATTATAAGAAATAAAAACTAGAAAAGCTTTAGTGTGTGAATATTAAACCAAGTTCAAAAGAAAATTGTGAAAAAGTTTGTCAATTAAATTGCCGTGTCTGATCTGTCTCTTATTTTCTTGCATTCCTGTTTTGTACCATATTTCAAAAATACCGTTAGCAATTTCGCTCCTTCGTGCTTGAATGTTATTGCCGGATGCAATTATCACTGAATAGGCAAAACATCATAAAAATTGTATGGCTTTAAAATCGTCAAGAGTCAACAATAACTTATATATGGCAGTACTGTTTAAGAACCTTATTACCATTGCACAAATCATTATCCACTATTGTGAATAAAGCTTAGCCGTTCATTTCAAAATTAAATGCAAATACATATATCACTTCTAAACTAAATTCCTTTCAAAACTACATATTTTAATAAGAATAATATATAATTAGGAATTTAAAATTTTAAATAAAACTGTAACTGTTTATAAATTTAATTTATTTTATAATTTTATTTATGTTGTTTTTTTAATTTGTTCATCTACAATTGTATTGTATTTAATTGTTTTCGTTTATTTCTTAATTTTCTAAATTTTATTTATGGATGGGTTCAAGTAACGGACGTTTAACTACATATTTTTAATAACGAAAAAGTTCTTAAAATAATTTTAACAAAATTTAAAATGGAGTTAAATTGACTATTTTGTAAACAAATTTTATGATAGGAAAAGGTATATCAAATCAACTAAAATATGTTAACACAAATAAAAGTAAACTTAATTGAAATATACTTTCATCTAAAAAATCATGAATTTCATAAATTAGGAACAAAGTTTTCACTTATAAAAGTAATAAAGTATTAAAATTAGTAGAGCTCATATATGTTGGAAACAAATTAAAGTATATAATAATAAATATTTCTTCTATAGGACCAGTAACTAAGTAGTATAATTATATAAAAAAAAAAAAAGTTATAACAAAAATTTTTTGACTACCAAACAAATGCTTATAAAAAAGTTATATGTATATAAATGTATAAAACTTAATCTTATAAAGTTTTTGTATTTTAGATATTTAGGTTTGTATTTTTAGTTTTAGTTAATACTTTTTTCAGAATTTAATTTGTTATATCTGTATGACGAAGCTCAAAAAGTTATGCAAAATACATAATTTTATAGTTTAGTTTCAGTTGTAAGCCATTTGCATAAAAAATGTACTTAACACACATATGTCCCTAAGTAACGAAGAGCTAATCAACATTTTAGTTTTGAATTACAAAATTGTTTAATTATTTAGGTTTGATTTCTTTTATAATTTCCTTTTTATATTATAAGAAGGCAAAAATGGGGTATTTGTTTTTCTTTTATTTTAAGAGGATTTTTTTGAACGTCTTCTTGAATTTCCCGGACAACCAGAAGCGCTTAGTAAGTGTAATTTCCAACCACCATCTAAAGGCAAATGGACATCATCATGACATAGAGGGCAACGTGCAGCGCCAGTTTTAAGTTCTAAAGTTAAAATATTATATATTTTTATAAAATTATTATACATCCATATGTATTATAAAACAGAATTTCTTTACCTCTACAGTAGTCCTCCATTTGATGAAGATCATAGAGTTGTTTATGCACAGATTCAGTGCATCTTTCACACATTATATAGTTGTCTTTGGCTTCACATTCCTCTGCAAGAATTATAAAAAAGCAGGGTTTATATGTCCATTTTTGAATTACCGAAAAGAACTAACAAAATTTTTTGAATAACACGTTTATATATATGTAACTCAGTATGAAATAAAACTAATAAAACAAACATGAGGAATTAATATTTCTTTTCAAAGCTACGTAAAAACGGCTTTTTAGAATTTTGTATTATAAAAGGTGTTGATTATTACAATGAAAACATTTTTCAATTACATTTCGGATGTACATACATACATATGTATATGTTCAAATGTATAACAAATTATTTCAAGTGATTCATAAATACGATAGAAAGTTTTAAGTCTCATTTAGAAAATCGTACTTACTGTACGTCGTTGAAAAATTAAAATAAATTTAAAAGATATTATTGGAAATCAACATTCATTATTTTTTCTAGTTCAGATTTCCTTCTCATATTTTTGCTTCTATTACCAAACTGGTTTTGGTTTATAATTAAAATTTTACCGAAATCATTTAAATTTTACTTTCAGAAACCGTTTGCTCCGGTTGTCAATGTGGTTTTATTAAAAAAATAGTACTGCTTAAAAGAATAAAACAAAATTGTCATATTTTTATAAAATAGTGAGATATGAACATATGCACATAAATATGTATGTATGTATATTTAAAAGGTGTTTAAATGGCGGCACTGTTTAACCGTATCTGGCAGCCGTATTTACACGGCACTATCATTGTTTATTTTTAACTTAATTATCTTTACATTTATTACTATTCACAATAATTGAGATAACTGCCGACTAACAGTGTTGTTAGCTAGGCGCGTTTCGCACCGTTATTTGTGGTTTTTAAAATTTTTTGTGCGAAAATTTTTTAAATTGCTTAAATTTGGCACCAAACCAAGATTACTTTTTGTTTTAATGTAAAACAAAAAATTTGTATACAATATTACAATAGTTTGAATACCACTTGACTCAAGTGTCCAATTTTATATAAAAAAGAACAATCAGAGCACGGAGTAATAATGAAGAAAACGCATCATACACTAAGTAAGATAATCGTTATTTTGTAGAATAATAATTTGCTATAAAGAAAAACAAACATTTCGTTTTACAAAATTTGCTGTTTTCAGCGAAGGTTTTGCTATTAAACGACTAGATCAAGTTTGTCGTGTATCACAATAAAAACAGACACTGAATAGTGATGTTCGAATTTATGATGACGCGTGAATTCGTTATGAATACTTTTGGAGTATTTCCTCTGTGCTTCTGATGTAGGACACCCAACTGACCATACGCGAGATAAAGAGCAAAGCGGATTATTTGGTTTTCTTTAATCCACTTTATTAATCCAATAGGGCTTTTTTTACAAAATAAAAATTTAGTGTATATTTAAGAAAAATTAAGGTAAAATAAGAAAAATTAAGGTAAGTTAAACGATGTGTATAGAAGGTTGTGATTTAAAGTAATAATAAAAAATTCAAAGTGTTTTAAAAGTTACGGCAACCTTAGCTACGATGCAGCGACACCAATTCGCCGTGTTTTTTAAACTACATTTTTTTTAATTTTATTTTTAATTAGAGTTAGGGATACCATGTTTATATTTTTGTTCAACTTTAGTTTGAACACGTTACTGCTTTGGACTAATTACCAAATTATAAAATAAACTGGTTGATTGCCCTCGACCTGCCTGCTATTCATACGTCTTTATCAATTTCTACAATCGACATGAATTTTCTAGTCGTTTATAATGTTCAAATGTATTTATTTCGCATATAAACATTCATACTCATGCTTGCGAACAATAAGCAAGTCACAACAACAAACGATAATAAAACGAAATACCAAGAATACAAGAAAACATCATTTGTAATTGATTTACTTGGAATTTTACGTACTTTAAATCATGTATGTTTGTATATTATGCTTTTAGTGTTATCTTGTTTGTATGAATGTGTTTTACATGTGACAAAAAATTCTTAACAATATTGTTAAACACTACATTTAACTTTCTTCTACTCTTAGAGTGACAACTTCCAAACAACTCACTTCCAGTAATATTCTAATGTTCAAAGGAGTAAAGTATTGTGTGGACCACAACGTACGTAATTGCTTATATATATTTGCCGATTTATTGCCGATATACGGCCACAAATGTTGACAAAAATCACCGAAATTTGCGCCCACAGATTAGATTGCATCCGAACCGTGGCAGTCATATGCCAGAAATCATATTAAAATAATCATGCCAGAATGTTGTCTTTCGAATAAAGTAACTCTCATGTCAGTTTAAAAAAAGCATCTTATTTTATTCCATTGTAAAATTTTATAAAAACACTATTTACTTTTGGATTTTCAGCAACGATGTAGTTTATCTGCTAGATGAAAAGTTTACAAATGTACAAACTTTTATTAAATTATCATGTTTTATTCTTTTCTCATAATTTTTATTTTTATGGCAATGTACTAACTTTCGAATTTTATAAATAAAATTAGTTTTTATCTATTATCTATATACAGTTTTTTCAGAAGATGTAGAAAAAATCATTTTTTAAGAAATAAAAATTTGTTTTTTTATATACACATGTACATACTTATGTATTGTAAAGTCATTAAATTTTTTAACTTACTAGTCAAATGATAATTTAAAGCAGCGACTTCTAACACCTGGCTACATTGAGGACACTTGGTGAGGAATGGACATGATTTCCAATAGTGGCGATCTAATTGTGCTTGATCACTATTCTGCGAACTCCAATCACAAAATGGACAACGTCTTTAAATCAAAAGGAAAAACATATGTTTTTACTATGTATATTAAAAGAAAATAATATCTTTTCAACTTACATAACATCCGCTGCCTCTTCGAATGACTCTGAATTTGAATTGGAATTTTTCCTAGAACTATTTGCGGATATCATGGAACGTTTCAGTTGCTCATTATACTGTTGTTTACCATTACATTTAGCTAAATCTTTTCCAGAGGACAAATATCCGTTGTTTCCACTTGATTTGCCACCTTGAGCCAAAGATTGGCCACTTTTACTTTTTAAAATTCGTGTTTCAGAGCGTCTCATAGGGCTGGACTGGGAATCGGGTGACTTGCAACCAAAACTATAAGGACTGGCACGACTATCTGAACTACCGCCGGCACCACCCAGTTGTAATTGTTCTACGGCACTACGATTGGAAGGTGGAGATTGCGGGTCACTGGAGCTATGACCGCCGGCATATTTATTAGCCTCCAACATCTCAGACTTACGTTCCAAATCTAATTTATCGAACTCCGTAAACAATTGGCGATACAATAAGTTACGTCTTGTTATATCATCATCAGGCGGTAGCTGTTTACGCACAAGACGAGGATTTACTTTATACACTAGCAAAAGTATTCTCTCGGCTACTTTACGCACCGGCTCCGCAGGATGATGTATACCCGAACAGCCACATTCTGAAAGTGCCCGGCATGTAAGACCACTATGTTTATCTGTACTTATGCCCTGGCTTAATACCAATTGTTCCAACATTTGCATGCGGCTCAACGCCAAACGTGGATGTGTCCCAGAGCTAACAGTACGCGATAAAGCTGGAGCAACAAGATGCTGCTCCTGCACTTCTGGACAAGAAGCTATACTCAGTATAGTGTGCTGAGCCAAAGTGTGTATACGAGCTGAAGGGTCGCCTGATTTGGCCAATAGTTCAGGCAACAAGCGATCAACACATCTGGCAACTTCGCTTTGTGATACTCTGCCAGGGACATATTCTAAAAATAAAACACGCACCGTTTCTGTGGCCTGATTAAATACTGAATAGACAGCATCACGCACGGCACGATGCAGCAGGAAAGCAGCACTACGAGCAACTTTATTAGGGCCAGCTGTATTTTCACTATTAGAATTATTGGCGTGTGGTTGGGTTTCTGTTTCATGGCCCTTAAGGAAATTGCGTAAGCGTACCAAACCATCTTCACGGTCTTGAAACTGACGTGAATAGAATTGCTCCACCTATTTGACAAGAACACATTTCATTAAATGATTATTATATTTGAAAACAAATTTAAAGTTATTAACATGTGTGGAAGAAGGAAAATGCATATGTAAAAAAAAATAATATCTCATAATTATTTGAATGGGTGGCCCAACCAGAATGCAAGATGTTAATTGTGAGCCAGGTTACACTTAATAAGGTAACCCCGTCAGTCGAAGCGTTACTCATCTGGTGCGGCCAAATTGTCAAAAGTTGTTTATATTCTTGTTGTTTTCTTTACAATTTTGCACGCGCCAAAATTATTTATTGCGAAAGAAGTTTTTTTGTGGCTAAAATCTGTGCAAAGTTTTTCATAATAATTCTTTCACTAAAATTATTTTTATTTGTAATATAATTTTACTAGTTTTCTATATTTAAAAGACCTATTCAAATTTTTCACGTAAAATTCAATTAACTTTTTGTTTTGTTTTCTTTTTCCCATTTTATCTTCTATATTTCTGCCACATGCTTTTGACATTTTGGTCTCATAGCAAAAACAAAATACATGCAATGTTTTTTGAAGTTGTTTTTATTGTAGCGAAGCGGCTACTTTATTAAATATACTCTGATTGTGAGTCACACTTGAACGTCAAGCTTCTTGCTCGCCTTTGTTTCAGTGTTTGATAAATTCAACCATATAGAGGCACACAATTGAGTAGCGCGTTAAGATTGTTGTTGAAGCCTTTTACGAGGATGAGACTTCAAATCAAAATGCATTTCGTGATTTCTTAGTCGGCATTATTTATTAATTATTAAGAAATCAGGAAACACTTGTGAATGCCCAATCAGTTCGTTCTCCGGTAAACATCGCTGTTGTTCGCGATAGTGTGACAGAAGAGCCGTCAACCTTGTGCGAGATGATGACGGACTTATTTTGGTCAGACCTTGACGATACGGAACTCGGCGATTTGTGGTTCTAAGAGGATGATGTCACTTGCCACACAGCCAACGAAACAATGGCTATTTTGCGCGAAAAATTCAATGGCAGTATTATCTCACTTCGGGGCGATGTTGACACCCTTCGAATAATAAGAATAATCTAAAGGATGGGATAACTCGGGGCATTAGCGATATTGAAAGTAAGTTATGTCTCAGAGTCATTAGCTATGGACCATCGTATAGAGGTATTCCACCGAAACCGTGGCGAGAATTTGGCCGATATTTTATTCACACATAGTTGTCATATTTACTTCTGTCATAATAAAAAATATTAAGATATTTTTCTGAAAACTTTTTCTACCCAAATACAAATAAAAATTCAGTGGAAGTTTTTTTCCCTTTTCTCTTCCAATTATGAACAACTATTAATTCTGATTTTTTTCCTTTTTTCCATTCGCTGAAAGCACTAAGAGTAAGATCAGACAGGATGATTTTAATTGCCGAACTTTTTAGCAATTTTCTTTTGGAATTGCTTTCTTGTCCACTCACAAAAACTTTTTCCGGCAATTCTTGAGCTTTCTCTACCTTTTATTTGATACAATTAACATTGTATATGCACATACACACATGAGAGAAAAGTAAGGAATTGCTGATAATTGCCGAGTACTGACAATTATTTTTCCCTTCTTATTCCCCTCACCGAAAGCTTCTATAAAGTCAAGAATTGCCCAACTAAAGTTGCTGTGTCTAACCTGGCACTAAAGAGGGTAAAGAGGTTCAACGCTTGCCAATTTAGCGACTTTCACGCTAGATTTACTATATTTCAGTATCTAAAAAGTCGCATTTTCTCTCTTCAGCGCTTTTTAAAAAAATCCTCCAAAGTAGCGCTTTTTTATACAGTTACTTTTTGGGTATCTTTAAAAAACTGTAGTGAATTATAATAATTTAGAACGTGAAATTGACGTATTGACTGAATATTGTTATATTTACGTTTACGGAAAAATATTATGTAACAAATCCATACAAAATTAGGGCGAAGATCGGAATACTCTGTAAAAATTATAATATTCCATCTAATGTAAGTCCAAGTGTTAATAGTAAAAATACTGATAATAATCGAAATATATTCAAACAGTTTTAAGGGTAGAATATAAGCATGATTTGAAAACTGACAATTTTAGTTTAAGTATATTTTAATACTTCGTAAATAAAATATTGCTTATCTAGTTCTACTTTGTACTTTCGAAAGTAAACGCTAAATATATTCGACTCTTATATCGCTCAACCGCAAAAATGTTTTAAATTTTTTTTTATTATTTCAACAAAACCTTCAAACTTTGGCTATTTATGTATTATGCTTTTTTGTGATTAAGTATAGATTAGTGGCTTTTAGCGCTTTTTGGGTATGTTCAAGCCGGGGTTTGGTTATAAATAGTTGACAACCCTGGTATTTTCAATTCCTACGATAATGTTAACAAAAATTAAAATGTTTCCTTTAATTTGAATGGGAAAAAGTATTTTATGAGGGAAACAAATTCCGTGAGGAATAAATTCCGTCAGAAATAAATGCCGTGGGAGTATTCATAATTTTTTAATTTATATTCGTGCGTTTTGGTTGGACCACTCTTTACTTTAAATAGTAAGTAGTACACATATTTAAAACTTTCTGCTTCTCTTCACTGTTGTGACATTTTTGCAAAAAAATTATTGCAAAAATCCAACAGTTTCGTCCACGTTTCGTATAGTTTATTTTTGTTTTTTACAATCAGGTGTGTGATAGAAATCAATTTAATAAAATAGCGGTTTAAAAAAAACAATCATTAAAAAGTGATACCTAAAACGTTTTCTAAAACGATCGTTTTCTATTACACTTTCTGAAAACAATCGGTATCCATCACATACCTGTTAATCCATGTTAATATTTGTTCGATTTGAATTCGTTTTCCTTTTCTTAAATTAAAAAAAAAATGTTTTATTAAAACAATAATTGCCGTGTACAATAACTCTTGATCAAAGGAGACAAAAAGAAATGATTATATCTCTAGCTGGGGGACCACCAACTGTTTCGTAGCCGCTACACTACTCATCAGCACCCACTAGGATAGGAAATCGAACCTAACAAGTAACAACCTGGATTTGATTATAATAAAAAAGTTCAAAAATTATCATTATAACTAACAAATCATCCTTTTTTAATTTTCCAAATTAATCTCTCCCACACAAATCAATATTCAATGTAAATCATTTTCAATACTCACCATATCGTTACCAAAAACCAAAATGGGCAAAGCCGCCTGACGACGTTCACGATCATTTAAACGTGAACGGCCACGATTGGGATCGGAATCCAATAAAGCGGTACCTTGACACTCTCTTAAAAATTCATTAGTATTCGAACTGGATCATCGAAACGATTTATATAATATAAATAACATCAACATACATACATCAAAATGATATTATTTTATATGTTTAAATATTATAAATTTTGTTTATATTTATAACGATATGAAAAAAGTGTTAGGAGTAGAGGGAAGAGAGCATGAAGTATTTAATTGTATAAGGCGAGCATGAAATACAAATAAAAAGAAAATTTCTAATTAAAATTATATAATTTCTCAATAATACGACTACATAAAGTTAAAGTTAAAAATTTATCTGAGTCAAAATGTGTTTTCCTCTAGTTTAGAAAGAAAATTTTCCAACATTTCAGTTACACATCACGACTGAGAATTTTTCAAAAGTGTCTTTTTACTGTGCAAGCTAAATTAGCACGTCAAGCGTAATTTATCTGTCAAAAATCCTCATGCACATACAAAATGTATGAGACCAACCCAATCAGCGTGGTGTCAACGCTTTGCAATTGGAAAATCCAATTTTGACAAAGCGTAAGAGAGTAAGCTTTACTGCCTCTCAGCAAAGTTTGTTTCAAAACATATGTTATAGTGCAACCTAAGTTAAGGCGTAAAGCGCAATGTAATTTAGCGCTTTGATTTTACGCTGTAGTAAGTAACTTAAATAAAAGCGTTAAAGTTGTGCCATGAACAGTATTGTTCTCTAACCTTATTTGATAGAAATCTCTGAGTAGTACTTAATAAAAAGTGATAAAATTGCTAAATTAGTTTAAAAGCATATGTGTGGCTACTAATGGCCGCAAAATATGAGTAACATTTGTTTTAGCGCAAACTTTACTGAGGCAGTAAAGCTTTCTCTCTTACGCTCTGCCAAAACTGGATTTTCCAATTGCAAAGCGTTGACGCCGCGCTATTTGGTTTGGTCTCATGCATTTTGTATGTGCATGAGGATTTTTGACAGATAAATTGCGCTTGACGCGCTGATTTAGGTTGCACAGTTACTCATTTTTTACGGCCATTAGTAATCACACTTTTGGTGCTTTCAGACTAATTTAACGACTTTATCGCTTTTTATTATTTCCATTTAATGATTTTTATTAAACAAGTTTATTGAGCAATACTGTTCATGGCACAACGTTAACGCTCTTATTTAGGTTAATTACTACAGCGTAAGCGTTAAATTACGTAGCGCTTCACGCCCGAATTTAGGTTGCACTGTTACTCTCTTACGAGCTGTCAATTAGTGGTCATAGCCTTGGCAAGGCTATGGCTACAGTATTTTGGGATGCACACGGAATATTGCTCATCGATTATCTTGAAAAGGGTTCCACAATCACTGGAAAGCATTATCGTGCATTATTGCCTCAATAGATTGATGCATGCAATCAAGAAAAAACTACCGCATTTAAGGAAGAAAAAAGTGCTCTTTCGTAAAGACGACGTACTGTTTTACATATCATTAGATGCGACGATGAAATTTTGTGAAATACACTTCGAATTGCTTGATCATCCACCTTATAGTCCAGATTTAGCTCCTAGTGACTTTTTCCTGCTTTCAAACTTGGAAAAATGGCTCGCAGGAAAAAAATTCATCTCAAACGAAGAAGTGATTACCGAAACTGACGCGTACTTTGAGGGGTTCTCAAAATCGTATTATTTAGATGGTATAAAAAAGTTAGAATATCGTCTTACTAAGTATATTGAACTAAAAGGAGACTATATTGAGAAATAAATGTTTTTTTTTCTACTTAAGTAGCTTCAATATCAATCCGCCCTCGTATATCAATAACTTTGTTTTTTCCATTCCAAAAAATATTCTGGAGTTTTCTTCAAGATGTTTATAACCGATCCCATTTTAAAATGAATTTTGAATTATTTTTATTATAAAATATAAAATTTACGAAGAAACTTTAAAAACTGAAAAACTAAACTTAAAATTTTTAAAATTTTTTCAATATTTTTGCTATGATAACTCCAAAGATTCCACAGAAAGGCGGGCGTAATTTATTTCAGTAATTTATTTCTTTTAGTTTTTTTCTTTTTAAATCAAAATGATATAAATACATACGAGTAAATAACAAACTATCCATATGTAAGTATACTATTAATTACAAAATGTTTGTTACGATGACTATCCATTTCTCTACCGACGAAAACATGCAGTAAGAAATTTACATCTGTGTAAGTGTGCTAACTAGAACATCCAAATATTTTATGAGAGAAATTTAGAATCTTTGGTTTTGTAAACCACTATGACTAAAGGTTTATTAGTGAGAAGACACAACTATACGAAGTTAATTACAATATAATTCTAAAATGGAAAAAATATTCTCCAAATTACTTACTGCCTTAAAGTGGGTATAGCACGATCTTCATACTCTTCATAGGAATTACGTGGAGCACTTTTATTACGCCTTCTCAGAGAACCTTGATGACTGGACATGGGTGAACTATGACGACTAGGACTGCGTCGCATATTCAGTTTGGGTGAAATGGGTATTTCATCGTGAGACTTACGTAAACTGGCAGCGGATAGCGTGGATATGTTGTCACTAATGCTATTGCTATGATTATGATGAGATAGATTGCCTAATCCGCCAGTGGAACTATTACCATCTGTAGATGATTTATCGTCTTGAATACTTTTGGGACTCATGGTGGCAGCCATGTGAGCTTCTGCCAAGGCTTGGGCTACATCTTGCAAACTGGGCGCTACTGGTAGCGTAGGTTTTGAGGCATAAATCTCGCAAGCCATATCGTTAGAGCCAATAGATTCGCCATTTTTCTCCATTAAGTCCTCAATAAGCAAATGTTTAAATACTAAATTTTTGTACATTTCAATTTGTTCTTTCCTCAGCTTGGCCGTGGTAAAATCTTCTTGTTGTACGGCTTGGCGTTTCGCCAAAGCGTAACGACCTAGTCGTTCACCAGCTGAACGTAAAGCACTCATGCACAACTTAAGCTTGCGAGCATATTCAAAACGTTCTGCTGTCACGGCTTTTAGCTTGCGTTCTTCCATTTCCCTAATAATATCTGCAATTGACTCTTCCACGTACATGGAAAATAGCAAATCATCACAAATCGAAGCTAAGGCTGACTCTCCCGAGTCTGGTTGCTGTTCTTGTGCTGAGGCTGCACCATTCTCTTCACTTTCTTTGCTTGCTACCGCTGCCATGTCCAGTTCTTCACCTAAAACATTGACTGCTATTAAAGCGATTTGTTTGTCGATATTATACTCATTGCAGTGGGGACCACTTAAACGTAATTTGAGATGTGTGCCTTTGCGAGGATTGACGGAAACACTTTGTAGTTCCCGTGACTTGTAATTCGTTGCTGCATTATCTGATAAGGCCACGAAACCCAGAAAATCAAAACATTGGGAAGAGGGTGTGCTGGGTATACTTTTGGGAGAATAATGCAACCAGAGTTCAACTTTTTCGGCTTTTAAGAGAAATTATGAAAAAAATATTAATTTTATTTTCAATATCTTAAATTAATTAAGGCTTACGTATTAAATACTGGTGGGCTAATAACTGAATGCGGCATATTTTGGCTGGCTTGTGAAATCTTAAAACAATATCATGCGGTGTTATGGTACTACCCACTGCACTGCGCCAACCGTGAACCGTAGGACCATGGGTATTCAGTTCACTGGCAGGAAAGTTGGGATCCTCATCTGAAGTAAAAAATTTAGTTGAAGAATTTATATTTAAGTAATATGTTCTTTTAGTAGTAAAACTATAGTATGTATGTATGACATCTGAGGGCAGTCTAGTAAGATATTATCGGGCATCGGCCCATAAACAATATATTTCAAAGAACCTAACTTAATTAAATAATTTTCAACTTGTTGTATACTTTTCAGTTATAGTCCATTTAAAAAATTTCAAAAGTATTGTAAATTGTGGAGAAATATGTGTAGCCAGTTTCCCGATGTCGAAAGAACAAGTCGGGTTTTTTCTAACTTTATTTTATGTGATCGTTGTGTCAAAATGCAATTAAAATACATGAGCACATGCGAAAGAATAATGGTGACATAGACAAAACCAAATTGATTCGAATGTAAGTGACTAGCTTTCTTTCGCATACTCTTTCATTCGATATCGCCGAACAGGCTGGTTATATATACATTGTTTATTACTCCATTTCGTCAACCAGCAATTATTCGAATAAAAATTTGATACAATTTCCAACTTTATGTTTACGAAACCTGTCCATAGATTTCGTTAAATTTAACTAATATTTTTTTCAGTGTTTAATTAAGATTAATTTTTACTCTGTTCAACTAACAGGTGTTTTCTCTCCTCCTTCTTTTACAAATTTTTTACACTTCATTGAGCCAATGAATTCATTGAAACAGAATGCTATCACAACAACAACAAATGTCATACATAAATTAAACCTACAGAATCAGAGATAATCCAAACAAGTGCAGACAAGTAAAGGAAGGAGAGCTACATGTATTGCCAGATTAAGAAAATGGGAATTAAAAAAATAAATGTTTGGGATTTTACGAAAATGTATTTATTTTTTATTTTCTATCCTAACAAAAATGTTACAATTATTCTACCCGTTGCCGGATTAGGTTTTTCCTAAAAAGTCGGCAACAGTATAAATAAATAACGTGTCTTTTCTAAAGAAGCAATATAAAAAGCATATTTTGCACCAAACTTTGAGTACAGGGTGAGATATTGCTCTTTCTAGTTCTTTTTTAGCATCCGATTCAGATTAGTCTTTCCACTCATATTGTTAAATTAAGTGTACATAAGAAGCAAAGAAGAAAACAAATGCTAATAATATAGTTTTTAACTCATCCAATCTTCGCTTACAATGTATACAGTGTTGTCGCTATGTAAATGTAAGTAGGAATTGTATACAGACTTCGGATGGGTCGCGCTTACATTGTCAATGGTCTTAGATCGAAGATGTATGTGACAAAAATTTCACTGGGGTGTTGTACACACTTTTTGTGTTTACACTTTTGAGATAAGTGAAATCAGCGGTTATTATAAAATTGTAACAAAATTATTCATGGTTACAGTTGTAAAACTATTACAAAACAACGTGCACAATTTGTGACATGTAATTGGTTGGGTTTGTAAATGTTGTACTACTTTCGGATACTCAAAATGCTGGCAATTTAAAAACACTACGCTGTATAGCTATGAATCACAAACTTATATATATCCTTAACATTTTTGTGAAGGGTATAATAACTAAAACCTGTAACGTAAAGTACGACGTGCGGTAACTTAGGTACCCCTAACGAAAAACATACCATCGAAGTACAAACGGAATAATATTTAACTGCCTGGCTGACGATGTCATTTCGTAAATGTTCGTCATAATTTTTAAAGTCAAAAAACCTATTCAGATGCCGTTTATAAGCTTTATTTTTCCGTGATCTTATGTTATTTGTCTTGTCTACCTCCGATATATCCGTCAGTTGAATAATAGTTAACTATAAGTCACTTATTTTTAATATAAAACATTAGCGAATGTTAACGAAACGCCATCGTGAGCCAGGCAGTAAATGTCACTTATAAGTTTTTATATAGTATTCAAAATAATATTAGATTATCTAAAAGGAAAAAACAGAAAAATATTATTCATAAGCCCATTTCTGTATGTTCTCATTTACAAATTGTTTCGTTACGAGTGAGCTGTGTTCTAAAACTGGCTGTTAGAAAAGCGCTAAAAAGATAATTTTAACGTAACATTCGTTTAGGAACAGTTTTATCCAATCTTCCCCAAGAGTTATTTGAAAATGTTGTTTAATGTTTGTGAATACGGCTATAAAAATATACGCTATACATTAAGTCTAAGGTCAGACAGAGCGATTTTAATCGTCGAACTTTTACCAATTTTCTTTTAGAATTGCTTTCCTGTCCGGCAATTCTTTTTCCCTTCTTATTCCCCTCACCGAAAGCTTCTATAAAGTCAAGAATCGCCCAACTTAAGTTGCTGTGTGTGACCTGGCACTGACTACATTTTTATTACATAAAATGCATCTATCCGTTTTGTTTTTTTGATATTTTTAACTGTTACTAAAATGGTAACAATCAAAAAATTATAAACAGCTTGTTTTCTATGTTTCCCAACTGTCTATATGTCGAAATTTCATAGGAGCTACCCTAATCATCAATAGACTTTGGAAATTTTTGAAAAATATTCTCAAACATTCAACTTTATATCCCAACAATCTAAATAAATTGCTGAGAATTTAAAAAGAAAAATGCTGTTTTTATAATATTTTTATTGGTAGCAATCTTGGAAGCTAATATAGTGAATAAAACTCAATTG
This sequence comes from Thecocarcelia acutangulata, assembly GCA_914767995.1. Taxonomy (NCBI): domain Eukaryota; kingdom Metazoa; phylum Arthropoda; class Insecta; order Diptera; family Tachinidae; genus Thecocarcelia; species Thecocarcelia acutangulata. Next base: position 19,221,339 of record OU612097.1, read on the forward strand.
TTTGAATATGGTAACTTTGCCAATGAATTAAGAGAACATCTTTCTCTTCCTCTACAAATTTAGTTTTCGTTTGTTGTTTAAAAAAATGTATCTCAAAAATACAGATAACTTTCAGTTCAAATTAAGAATTTAGTTAAAGAAGTTGTGCGGTTTACGAAGCCGTGCATTAAAAAAGATTAATTATATTATAAATTTGTAAAATGACATCAACAATCGCTGCAAAGTCTGGCATTGAAAGTAAACCAAAAGTAGCGTTTTGGTTAAAAATTCAAAGTTTATTGAATACAATCAACCATGTTTTGATACTGTTAATTGGAGTTTATGTGACTTTACTGGCTCGCAGCCTTGATTTTCAAGACACTGCCATGCATATGTTCTTGACTGTTATAGGGGTAAGCAATGTGCATGAGCGGTGAAGAGCGGAAAGTGTAGATAAGCCCAAAAAGCAAATTATTTGTTTGTTACACGTCAAGGCATTTTTTTTTTGTTTATAGAATTGTTTGTTTTTGTTTTTTTTAATCTTGCCGGCATGGCCAGCATTTATTTACCTTTTTTGTTTTCGTGAAATATTGATTATTTTCAACGGTTGTGGCCGGTTGTAACCTTTGAACTTTGTAATATCATGCAATATAACACTAATATTGTTATCGGTGTATGAATTCTTGTTTATTTGAAAGTGTGTTTCCACGCTTGAATAAAAAAGATTTAATCAGTGATTATGATTAAAAACTCTTTTAAAAGTAAAACACACAACTACAAAGCTCTAAAAATATCAACAGCGTTTATTATTTGTCGTAAGATCTTCTCTTTCCATCTCTAGCTGAATATAATTTCGATGGAACACATTTAAGAGTTGTAGTTATAGAGTTGTAGATGCCTGGTAAATGGGGTTAAAATCGTTAAATTCGGGGAAAGAAATCGTCAATATAACTGTCGCAAACAGCGTTGTCAACTCGATGCGTTTCGCACCGTTTTTGGTACTTTTTAAAATTATTTCTGCGAAAAATTCTTTAGTCGCTGAGTAGTGAGCTTTTTTTATATTTCCGATAGGCTTTTTAAATTTTGGAACCACCCAATCAAATTCAACTCAACTTTTTGTTTTAATGTAAGAAAAAAGTATTCAAGTGTGCAATATGTTTACGTTTCATTTTGCAGAGCACAATCAGGAAACGGAGTTAAATGGGGAAAACGCACCGTATTATATGTACAAAGTAAACTTGGTAAATTATACATATTCTCGAAAGAAAAATAAATATTTCGTTTTGCAAAATTTGCTGCTTTTAGTGAGTGCTTTCCTATTAAACGATCAAGCTAGGTTTGTCAAATATTACAATAAATGCAGACACAGATAGTGAAGTTCGTATTTACGATGGCATGTGAATTCGTTACTGTTTTGGTAATTTATAAATTATTAATCAAATTATAATGTTTTCCTAAAACGTTTGCATTAAATAATGATTCTGGTAAACTTTATCTTTTATTTGTTATAATTCTGTCAAATTCTTTTAAAGACACCAAACTGATTTTCACTGTTCGCTTAAAAGAACACAAATGAAATTTACACTATATTTGATAGAATGGCTATTAATAGAGTTTGATGGCTTATAGTGCGATTTAATGATCAGATAACCGTAATTTTTTTCGATTTTAACGACGGTAAGCAGTTGTAGTTTTGTACGCGTATATAGTAGGCAGTAAAAGTAACAGCTCCTTTCGGTCGACAGCGAAGAAAATTAAATAGTATTCGTTTGTTCGTAAATGCCGTTATAATTATTGTAAAGATACCATTATCTTAATAGAAGTAACAAAATCACTGGTCCAGTTTAACAAATATGAACTCTAGCTATTGAACGAATTTGATGGCATACGATCAGGCGGTGGTATCAGACCCAGTTTCATTGTATTGTAGTCGTTTAAAAGGCTGTTTCATTATCGTGGTTTTAATATAAAAATATACTTTTTATAATACAAAATGGGTTTTTAAAAATGGAAAGAAAAATTCAAAATTCGGTGCATTTTTGTCCAAGTAGCACGCTTTTTTCTCCATTTTGCTGCGTTTTGAAATTTCAAAGTTGTCAACGCTGATCGCAAACCATCAAAAATCCTGTTTTTAACACGATTATATTAGTTTCACTTATATTTTTGTTTGTTTGTTGGTTTGTATGTTTGCAACCTTGGGTTTCAAATGTCATCCATATGAGTGATTATTATATGAGTGATTATTACATATGTGTGTAGGTATATAAAACTGTGTTGCCGTATTGCTTCCGGGAAGGTAGGGGATTTTGGGGATGCACAAAGCCGATTTTAGGAATTCCCAAAAAAAAAAAATCGGAAACACTTTGTTTACCGGTTTAAACCGGGTTTTCATATTCGGTGCTCATTTTGGCTGTGCAACGTGTATCTGAACTATTAGCGGTCATTCGGTTTAATGCGAAAGTTGAACTTGCCGTATTGTTTCCGGGGAAGTGGGAGATTTTGGCGGTTCCTGTAGTTGATTTTTCCAAAAAATCTTGGAACGCCCTATATGCAAAATATTATCTGGTTATGGGATAATTAGTTTGATATCGAAGCGTGTTTTTCAGTTTTTTAAATTATATTATTTAAAAAAAAAATATTTAACTGGGGTAAAATATAACTAAACAAAACATGATTAACTTGAATAAAAACTACAGTATTTAAAGGTATAATAAAAAATATAAACAAATACATTATTTTGATGAGTTAGTAATAAAAATAAGTTTTTCCAAAAATATATATTTATTTAAAAGTATTTCAAAATAAATAAACTACTTTATGTTAAGCGAACTGGTACAAAAAACGCTGTTCTGGCCATATGTGCCTTCTCCTTCAGTTGATTGTAATTACATCAAGCTAGCAAAAATGAATAACGAGCCATTTTGGGACGTCGACATCAAGTCCATTTACGAACACTTAAACTCGTTATTACTACAGTGCAACTCTGCGAATGTCTCAAGCATGTATATTAGGGTGGGTCGATTTAGTAGTCGATATTGTGCCATCAATTTTGCGATAGTTTTTGGCACGAAGAAAAAAAAGTTCCACTCTACAAATCAAAAAAATCAATGTACTGGCGTACATACAAAGAATAAAATTATGAAAGCCATATTTTTTTCTACTTCGCAGACCTTCAACACTAAAGTGGTGCTTACTGAAAGTGCTACAGTCGTCACTTTCAAGCAATATATAAATAATTTGCTTACACATGAAGGATAACATCACAATCTTAGCAAGTTAATGTATACTTTTTATCATACACAAACGTATTTTGTTCACACCTTCAAATAGCTTAATCTGATTTTTGTTTTTCTTTCATTTTCAGTTCCATGTCTTGAGTGCTGAAGCTTTGATGTCTCACTATCCCATTAATCCCATAACAAAACGTTTCTCACATCGCAACAAGTCAAGATTTCATGGCATTCTCCAACTTGTGGGAGGTTCAATGGTCTTATTAGGTGGCTTAGGTAAAATGCAAAGTACAGAAGTGCATTTTACAACTTGGCACGGCAGATTTGGTGTGTACTTGTATATATTTATTTTCTTTGCAAATCTCCCTAATTAATGTTTAATTTTTATTATTATTGCTTTAAGGACTTTTTGCCACATTCATGTGCTTTGCCAGCTTATTGGGTGGCGTTCTCAACTATTTCCAACCCAAATTTATACACAAAGTTTATGCACCCGCCGAAGTTAAATTTCGTCATAATTTATTTGGCCTGCTTACCTTTAGTTTGGGCATGACTACAATAACTTTAGGCTATTTTACTGAATTCTTTGTAAAATATGTTGATGCTGATGTCATACCAGCATTTGCTTTGGCAACTATTTTAGTTTATTTGATGACCATGATTGCTCCAGTACGTTCATTGTTAGACAAATTGAAATATCGTAAGAAAACGTGAATAAATGTTATAAGAAAGATTTAAATGAAAATAAAATAAATTTATTTATTACTTATTTAAGAAGGTGCTTGTTATCTTTTGGCAAAAGAAGGCATTTAAATATGATAGTTATTGTATAAACTTATTCGATAATGTTTTAAAATAAATGAAGAAGAAATATTGTTATTTTACAAATTTATAACATAATAACATAGCCATTTCCCTATAACATTTTTCCTCATTAAGGACTTTTTGTAGCAATAGCTATCACATGGGGAGTTACATGGTCATGTGTGTGAAGATGATGGTCATGTGTAAATCATATCTGTTTGTTTGTGTATTATGTTTTTAGCTTTATGCCGTTTATGTGTGTGTGCATTTATAACGCTGCACAATGGGTTAAAAGTAATACATATCCGTAACACTATTTTTACCTTATGTTAATCGCCAAAATTGCCGCTTTTTGTGCCACAAAAATATTATCATCTACTATACCACTCACCCATAACGTCGCAGCAAATAGTCACTCTTTGTAAATGCATCGATTTTTCAATGATCAATTGTAGATTTTCATTTGCTCGAGTGTGGTAATATCCTGTTAATAGATCTACTGACGTAAAATTGTGCTTTACGATGTGCATTTTACGAAATGCATTTTGATTTGAGTTTTGCTTCTCGTTAAACATTCTGTATCTCTCCATGGTCGTATTTCTCAATTTATTATTAAGTCGGGCAAAAAACTTGACGTTAAGGTGTGACTCACAATTAACATCCTGTATTTTGGTTGGACCACCCTTTAGTTTAAGTCATTATGAAAAGGATGTTATTAACAGAAAAGCTTAAAATTTATCAGAATCCATAAATTTATAAGTATACACATATGTACGCAAATGTACTTTCTAAAAATATCATAAAATTCATTTTCTTTTTATGTTTAAGTTCATAAAAGTAAAACTGTTTAGCATATTCTCTTCAGTATCGCTTTCAGTGTCGTTTAATCTACTGACTTTGTGGTTCCTATTAAATTATTTTAATCATTTAATAAAAATGCAATTAGAAAATAAAATTGCAATAAATTACAAATGGTTACTAATACTCGTTTACTCGGGTTTAATTCTCAATGTGACTGCGATGCAAGGATTAAAGAGTGAAGATCCTGAGTTAATTATCATAGATGCAGACACTGGATTAAGTACAGTTGCCCCTTTAAAGTCAAACGTAAGATAAGACTTAACGCCCAAGAAAATTGGCAATAGGTTTCTAAATCATTAAAGCTAAAAACGAATGTGTTTATCAGAAAAGTAGAATTATTGCAATTGTATGAAACAAGTTACACATCACACACAGCATACGATGCGAAAAATATATCTACTTTTTACTTTTACGTGCGTCACAAACGTCATGTAAACGTCTGTTGTTTTTGATAGTCATAGATGACAATTTATGTTTTATTTTTAGTGTTATGTATAAGAATATTTAGGTATTGGATTCCTTTTTAAAATTTTTTTTAACGAAAAATATACTTACAGCCAGTTTATCAATCGCGACAGCGTGCTTGCGTTCGCAATCTAAGCGAAAGAAAATTGATTTGGGTTCGTCCAAGGCGAATTAATTATTAGGTGGATGCATCGGCGAATTCAGGCGAATTCGGTTAATATGGCGGCACTTTCGTTGTCAAGTTTTGTTTACCTTTTTCGGCGCCATTTAAATTTTTTACATATTCTTTATCAACTACTTTTGACAGCTTAAGTGTGAATTCGCCATTTTACACAAACAAAATACCTGTTGTTTTTATTATTGTTGTATTGTTGTAGCGAAGCGGCTACCTTGTTTTTTGTATCATGGGTTCGTCTAACTTTTTTCTATGTCAATGTGTCAAAACTCAATCAAAATACATAAGAATATGCGAACGAATGGTAGTGAGATAGACAAACCTAAATTGATTCGAATTTGAGTGAATTTTATTTCGAAATTCGTAAACTGACTGTTAATCAATAAATCACGAAAAACATAAAAAAACTTTTCATGAAACTTGAAATTCGAAAGGTGTAGAACACGTAGAAAATTTGAAACGCCTTAAAAGTGACAACGTATATAATGCGTGGTATGCATCTTCAGCTTAAGGGCCAAATAAACTACGGAAACCTTTTGATAAGCACATAAACCACACAAATAATTCATACAAACAGAAGATAATCACTTTTTTTTGTTCGCAATGAAAGAAGGTGGCGATTGTGTTGCGGCATTTTACTCGACATATGAAGTTCACAAAATTTTTATGCAATTCTAAATATTCCAACAATAAAATTTTTACCCGATTAATTTTTGTGCTCTTTCTTCCAGTACTTTCTCTGCAAAATTTTGATTGAAATGAAAAAAATTTTGCGCTAGACAACACAAATATACATTTTTTGATTTTCGTGCAAACATGCTTCAATTGTTTGTACAAACAAGCAAACACCCTTTTATAACAACGCTAAATGTTTGTACAAACCTAAAACTTCGGCATGGTTGCCAAGCAGTTTGTGTAGTTAATTTGACTCTTTAGATCAGTGGTTCTATATGGTCGCCGGAAGCCAAATCTGGCGAATACGGTGGAAGTGAGAGTAATTCGTAGAGCAATTCATGTAGTTTTACCATTGTTTTGACTGATACTGTGCGTTGTCTTGATAAAACAAAATTATTTTCTTTGCCACATGCGGTCGTTTCTTTGCAATTTCTGCCCTCAAACGCTCCAACAACGCTATACAATATTCACTGTTAGTAGTATTTCCTTTCTTAAGATAGTTGATGAATATTACAACACGCACACCTGAAAATACCGAGGCCATAACCTCTTCAGCTTTCGGGCGCTTTGGACGAGGTTCACCAACTGCTGTTCACTCAGGTGACAATCGTTTTGATTCTAGAGTGAAGTGATAGATCCATGCTTTGTCCTTCCTATTGACGCAAAAACTCCGGTTTGTTACGTTTAAACATGGCCAAACACTGCTCAGAATCATCAACACGTTCTCGTTTTCGGTCAACAGTGAGCAACAAATGCTCAAGCAATATAAAGTCAACACGTTCTTTTGCTATCTTTACGATGTCAGCTAACTCACGCAATTTCACTTTTCGATCATTCAAAACGATTTTGTGTATTTTTTTCCCATCAAGAAGCAGCGTAAAATTAAAACACGAAATTGTTTTTGATCCATTGTTTTGGAAATAACAAAAGTAGCATTTTAACAGCTGTGTTTAGTCATAACTGAAAAAAGGTGACTACAATAAAACTAGCGCCATCTATGTATTAGGCCTGGGACTTTTCAGCCCATGCAATATTTTAAGTTAAATTATGTAAACAATTGAGTTTTATTCACTATATTAGATTCTAACATTGATACCAATACAAAAATTATAAACATCTTGTTTTCTATGTTTCCCTGCTGTCGATATGTCGACATTTCATAGGATCTATCATAATCAGCAGTAGATTTGATTTTTATTTTTAACATACAATAACAATTTTGTAGGCTTCGCAAATAGATGCCGGTCTTAAAACGGAAACTCTAGAAGATATTACTTGGCCTATTTTAATTACAAAGTTGATAGTAAGTATTGCAAAGAAAACAAATTTATTAATTAAAAAATTTATTTGATTTTTTTAAAGGTTTTCAAGCTTAAGCTTATCTGATATTTATGCACTCATGTTCTGCAAATCACTTTTCACGAAAGTGATTTTAAATCACTAAAACCCCAGATAGCTAAACGGCTGCTGATTTAAATCTCTTGCTGATATTTCGAATTTATTTTGCTATGAACCCAATGAAAATGTTTATAAATTTCTGAAACTGAACTAAATTATTTATAGACAGTGAAGGCGTAAACGTGAACACCCGGAAGTGTGAACGTCTCAGAAACGTGAATTTATTTTTCGATAGATTGTTCTAAAACGTAAACTAAAGACGCAAAATTTTCTTACTGTATTGTACACATTGAAGTCAATAAACAATATATTGAAGTCAATAAACAACCGACTTCAATGTGTCACCAATGCATAGAGACATGCCACTGTATCGAGCATTTGAGCAATATTTCATTTCACATCTAATATCAATACATCCTTCTAGCATAATAAAAAAATATTAAGAAAATTCTCTAAAAACTTTTTGTTTTATTTACAATAAACATTTGGCTTTTGGTTGGACTACTCATTTTAGTTTTTGCGCTTTAGCGCACTATAATATATAATTGTTGGCCATGTTGTGAGAAACACACGATCTGAAACAGCAAAGTGTTATGAGAAACGCTAAATTCATTTTTACGTGTTCTAATGAACACGCGTTATATACAAAATGAAAGCAACTTGACAGAAAATAGAGCAATTTTTTAAATTTTTAATTGAAAACGTGTAAAATTCGTTTAAATTTTTCTTGAAATAAAAAGAAAACAAATTGGATTTTAATTGTGAATAATTTTTATTTTCATGCGAGTTGAAGTCGTCAGTGTTAAGCGATTTACCAGAAGAACTGTTTGGATAATGTGTCAGTCCTGTTCTGAAATCACGGTGATTTTAATTTACAAACGGACAGAAGACCTATTTAGCAATTTCAAATCAAAAAAGCTAATTTGAAGCGATTTGCGTTTGTCAGAACTTGCTTTTATATAATGTGTTGATGTGGCAGGCCAGTTCTGAAATCACGTTGATTTTAATTTACAAACGGTTTTACAATCACGAAAGTAATTTGTTGGTTATCTGAAAAATACCTTATATTAATTTTCTCAAAGTGCTTTTTTCTGCTGAAATCACGGTCAAACTCCATAAATCTGGTAACCATAGACGTATTTTCATACAAAACAAATCAGCTAAGTGCTAAAAAGCGAAAAGTAAATCACGAACATTGTAAAAAAAACAATGTTTTCTTTAGAAAAAAACCGATGCCTTGAATAATTAAAGAATTTTTAAATTTGTTTTGTTTATAAAATATAATACTATTGCGTTCATAAGTAAACGACACTTCACATCAAATAATCAATTAATTTTTATTACGTGCAGAGAAAAATAAATACAATATACGAGCAAGTGATTTAAAATCTTCAACAGTTTAGCTGACCGATTTCAAACCACGAGACTTTTTTTGTGTGCAGAATACTCAGTAATTTCATATCGCTTTCGTGAAAAGTGATTTACAAAACTTGCCCGTATATCTTAAACTCGTATACATTTTCTTTTTACAGCAAGAAGTTACAAATATTCAATCAGTTACCAAATTAATATACTTTATGACGCTGGGTATCGTTATATCAACACCAATCTTGACTTTATTAATTTTGTATATTATGTTGTTTTATAATATTTTTACTATTTTATTTTTATGTTTTAAATAAAAAGTTTTGAATTTAATTATTTGGTTTGACTATATTTCAAATATTCACAATAACATTTATTACAGAGTTCAAGTGTAAATTATCAGAACTTTAAAAATCTCTTGAACTCAAAAATTAAATACATATCGCTCCTTTATTGCAACATAGTCATATCTCAAAAAATTAGCTTTTCAAATGCAGAATTGTAAACAGTACTACCTTTTATATTGTGGCAAAAATTTATTCAAATTACTTTTGAACTGTTTCCTTTAGGAGATATTTTCTAAAAAAAAAAATCTTCTAAACGAGCTTTATTTAGTTATGACTATGTTGCAATAGAGGAAGCGTTATATTACTGGAACTGCTTTTAAGCAAAGACCCAATGCTGTTTATTAACACACAAACAAACGACCGCAAGTGCTGCTTCATCTGTGCTCATGGATGGTATAAATGTTGAGGAATCGGATGCTCTTGATATTCTTGGAATGAAAATACAGTGTGATGTTCGCTGGACTGAATACATTTTTCATGTCTCTAAAGAAGCATTCAAGTGCCTTGGGTTTTTGAAATGGAGTAAGAATTACTTTACTTCATCCGATCTACTTACTATTTATACCACCTATATCCGACTGAAAATGGAATACAACTCTCATGTTTGGGCCGGTGCCTCAAAGTCTGTTTTGGGGTTACTCGACTGTGTGCAGGAGAGAGCGAAGACTAACGGAGTGTCGACGCAGTGTGGGGTGCGTTACTCTGTTCTAGACTAGATTAGGGATATTGTTCTCGAAACTCGCACATTTTTACGAAGCACGCGTGCATGGTCCAGAGCTCATCCGTTTGTGGTCGATTGCGTACTACGCATTACAGAGAGAATTCGTTTTTTGAGCGTACGCTGCGACAGTGGAATAAGTTTCCCGCAAATGTGTTTCCTGTCTGTTCAAGACAAATGTTCACAAACACTACTCCCTCTTTCCCCCTTCTCATAACCTATTTTCCTAGTTCCGGTACAATGCACTGCATAGGTAGGTATGGTTACTGGTCCAAGATAAAAAAAAGTTCGCTATATCTCGGCTATATATGGACCGATATTAGAAATATTCATTTTCTGTAATTTAGTAACCTCCTTTCATAACGAGAACTGCTTTTAAGAAACAAAAATTTTTTCAATGAAAAATCGGTTAAGCTATATCTCGAGTGTATATGGACCGATATCGGAAATTTTCATTTTCTGTCTTTAAGTAACATCCTTTTGTTACCAGAACTGGTTTTAAGCAAACAAAATTGTTTAATTGCTGTTGTTGTTGTCTCGGGTATATATCGACCGAACCGATTTTACCGAATTTCAGTAGCAAACCCATGAGTCGATGAGGCAATAGAATGGTGAAAGAAAAAAGTTACTAACGGTTCCTCGATGGCTGATTTGGTAGAGTACTCGACCAACAGTCTCGAGGTCGCAGGTGTTACTGCAGACAAGCAAAAAGCTTCGCAGTTTTTGACTGTTTGTTAAAAAAAAGTAAAAAAAATGGTTTTCTCAGAACGATATTTCAACGGCCGACAGACGGACATCGCTTAATCGAATTTCCTGTCAATCCTGATTCAGAATATGTATATTTTGCAAGGTCGGAAATTAAAATTGTGGAAATTACAAACGGAACCACAAACTTATATAAAGCCTTTACATTTTTGTGAAGGGTATAAAAATAACAAATGAGTTAAAAGGAAGTTAGAAAAACAACTTGAAGAACAGAAAGCATGCAAAAAAAAAGATATGGATATAAATCATCGTGAAAGTAAAACAAATTTGACATAAAATGATTTGAAAGGAGAACGAAAATTTTTAATTCAACATTTTTTACGCTCAATTTACATGATTTTTTCTATAAAATATTTTATATAAAAACTGTTTTATATATTTGACAACATGAATCATTTTATTGGTTTTGTTGCATCTGACTAACGACCATCTTAGGAAAAAATTTCTTTTATTTGTTTAATTAAATTTAAATATGTACACACATATGTATATATTTATGTATGTGCATGTAACAAGTATAAAAGTAAAGTAATTTCCTTTTTTACTCTAGTACATCATTAAATACTGTGGTGAAACGTTATTTTCAGTGTTCTGATTTCAATACATTTTCTTGAAAATAAAAAAATGAAAAATTTAATAATATGTTTGTGCTTAATTATAAGTGTCTACGCTGCAACTCCATTTAATGGAGGTAATCAATATTCTTCCAGGAACCAGAATAACAAGTCAAGATCTGGCTACGGTAGATTAGATCCATCACAAACTCGTTCCGAAAGCAAAAGTAATCAGCGCGGTAATTTTATACCAAATAATACAGGTGGATCACCAGCCACACGTCAGCAAAGAAGGAATAATCCGCCAACTAATATACCACTACGCACGAGTAGAAGTTTACAATTTTCAGGCGGCAATGCTGGTAGAATAAGAGCAGCCAATAAACCGTTATCTTCTCAAAGGTATGATCTAAGAAATAATAAAATGATTGCTCTCCCAAGTTTCATCCGAAAAGTAATAATTTACCAAACAGTTTAACACCAGGCAATAGATTGGGTCCTCCTCCAAGGTTTGGTCCAAGAAGTGATAATCTACCAAATAATTTAAGACCACGCAATAGATTGGGTCCTCCTCCAAATAATTTAAGACCACGCAATACATTGGGCCCTCCTCCAAATAATTTAAGACCACGCAATAGATTGGGTCCTCCTCCAAATAATTTTAGACCAGGCAATAGATTGGGTCCTCCTCCAAATAATTTAAGACCACGCAATAGATTGGGTCCTCCTCCAAATAATTTAAGACCACGCAATACATTGGGCCCTCCTCCAAATAATTTAAGACCACGCAATAGATTGGGGCCTCCTCCAAGGTTTGGTCCAAGAAGTGATAATCTACCAAATGATTTAAGACCAGGCAATAGATTGGGTCCTCCTCCAAATAATTTAAGACCACGCAATATATTGGGTCCTCCTCCAAATAATTTAAGACCACGCAATAGATTGGGTACTCCTCCAAGTTTTGGTCCAAGAAGTGATCATCCACCAAATAGTTTAACACCAGGCAATAGATTGGGTCCTCCTCCAAGGTTTGATCCAGTAAGTAAAAATCTACTAAATAATTCAAGACCAGCTAGTAGATTGGGTGCACCTCCAAGTTTTGGTCCAAGAAGTGATAATCTACCAAACAATATAAGACCAGGCAATAGGTTGGGTCCTCCTCCAAGGTTTGATCCAGTAAGTAAAAAACTAATCAATAATTCAAGACCATGTAGTAGATTGGGTGCTCCTCCAAGTTTTGGTACAAGAAGTAATAATCAATCAAATAATTTAAGACCAAACAATAGATCTGGTTTTTCTTCAAAGTTTGAGCCAAGAAGTAATAATCTATCAAATAGTTTAACACCAGATAATAGATTGGGATCCCCTCCTAGATTTGGTCCAAGAAGCAATAATCTACCAAATAGTTCACCGCAAAGCAAAAGAAATGCTTTAACAGGTGCAAGCAGTGAGAATCTCCCAAATATTTTAAGACCAGGCAGTAGATTGAGTCCACCAAGCGGCAATAATACTTTAAATCAAAGAAATTTGCAGCCCCAATTGCATAATCCTTCCATGTTGTTTCCTCCGCTAATATCACGTGAAGGTCAAGGTTGACGTATTTTTTTAGTTTTGAAAGTGATTTAAAACTTTTCTACGATATTTTTTTCTTTTTAATAGTTGCAAGTTTAAAAAGTTTTAGATGCTTTAAAGATAGCATTTAAAGGATGCAATCAGTTGAAATAATGCAAAATTTTAAAATATTTAAAAGAGAGCTAACCAATAGATACATAGATCTTAATAATGTCCAATTTAGAAATACATAAGAAACCCTTATTATATATAAAATACGAGGGCAGGTCAATAAGTCCGTAACTATTTGAATGAGTCACAGGTAAAAAAAGTTATTTTGTTTTTCAATATAGTCTCCTTTGAGTTTTATACACTTAGTCCTACGTTTCCTCAATTTTTTTGTTCCTTTAAAAAAAATATGATTTGCCGGTATCATCAAAATAGGCATTTGCTTGCGAGATGGCATCGTCATTACTGCAATAACCAATCGATTTCTTCAAGTTTAGGAACAATAAATAGTCACTCGGATCGCCCGACGACCAGGACGAGCATCGTCATTGACATCTTCTCGGTTATAGCACAACAATTGAACTTCTGTTCTGCCCATAGTATACTCGCCAAATGCCACAGTCAACATTTATATTCAAATAATTCTCAGTTCGAAGTCAATTGTAAATCAAATCATTGAAAAGCCTTGAAAATTATTCTTAATATCAAATGATAAAGTAATTTTACAACAAATGTGTTTGTTGGGTAGAGCTTAGAAATAAATTTTACACACACACACACAAAATTAGTAATGCTGCCTGCATCTGGTGGCAGTAATTTTTTATTTTCTTTTTTATATGTTAATTATTTTCTTTTCTTTTTTGAGTCTTTTTTTCTCTTTTGACTTTGCTTATTTTTTAGAATTCAACAGTGACCGCTCGGATAGGCAAAAATGCGTCATCTTTCAATAACACAACGGTCAGTTTGCTAAATGTGTTTTTGTATCTTTAAAATAAAAGTTTACAACAATAATTCTTAATTTGTTGCAGAAATTTTCAAGACCCGGAAAACCTGATGTCACTCCAGTTGTGGTAAAACAGTCTAATGTAAATCTAAATAACACACCAAAAACGGTGGGTATTTTTATATGAATTTATACAAAAAATAGATTACGCCTAGGTTCAATATACGCGCGATATTAATTTTCCCATAACAAATCCATCCCTAAATCCTAACAATCAGACGTGCTTTTTACTTCGGTTCCAAGGTGGCATCACTATCGCAGATGACAATTTTTTTCTATAATTGACAAAATTTTGACAACTATTCGTAAATACTACCAACAAAATACATGTTGATGCTTGCTGGTGTTGTATTTATTGTTATTCTGCCACTACTTGTATAAAGCTGCCTTGCCTGTATGAGAGTGTTTAAGTCGGTCGTTCTCAACAAAAAGTTTCATGCTTGCAAAAAGGGTCAAAAAGAGTATTTAAAAAAAAAAGTCTCATAGACATAAAAAAAAGTCAAATTGGCACTTTAGTATCATAAAAGGCAGCGCTGCATGGGTGGACATGGTTATTCCAATGGCAGCTTTTGTTTTGGTTTTTACTCTCAGTGTAATTATTCTCATTCGTTTTCGTTTTAGCATACAACAGTGCTCGCACATAACGGTAGAAATGCATCATCTTTCAATGATAGACCGGTAAGTGTTGTTACATTTATTTTCGTAAAATGAAAGTTTGCAATGAAAATGTGTAATTTGTTTTTTCAGCAAGCAGGAAAAGCAGGCGTTAGTCCAGTTGCTGTAAGGCCGACTATTGCAATGGCAAATAACAGAACAAAAGTGGTAGGTATTTTTATGTCCATAAATTTATATAAGAAATAGCTTTTACTCTTACCCAAGGTGCATAAGTAAATTTTTCGCTCAACAAACTCTGTAAATTTAAATTATATTCACAACTGCATTCAACAGTGCTTTTTGTTTAGTCATAGTATAACTTTGTACTTTTGTTACTTTTTTCAGAATGCAACCCTGCCTACACATAATGGTAGAAATGTGTCCTCTTTTAATAACACAACGGTCAGTTTCGTCAGATCTGCTTTCATGAAAAAAAAATATAATCATAATATTTTTTTCCAGAAATTTTCAAGCAACGGAAAATCTGAAGTCATTCCAGTTGTGTTAAAGCAATCTAATCTAAATTCAAATAACCGATCAAACACGGTGGGTATTTTTATATACAGTTATACAAAAAATAGATTACACCTAGGACCAATATACGCGCAATAATTTTTCTGTAACAAGTACATCCCCAATTCCTCACACTCAATTAGTATTCAGACGTGCTTTTAATATCAGTTCCTTTCAAACAGCCTTTTATACCCTTTAAAAAAGTGTAAAGTTTGCGACTCCTTTTGTAATTTCTACAATTTACATTTGCGACCCCATAAAGTATATTTACGTGTATTTTGAATCAGAATTGATAAAAATATCGTTTAAGCGATGCCCATCTGTCGGTCGTTGAAATACCATTTCTGAGAAAACCATTAGACATAGAAACTTTTTCTTTTCACAATTCTTTTTCCTAATTAATGGGTTTGCTATTGAAATTCAGTAAAATCGGTACACATATAGCTAAGATATGTCCAAAATTTCGAAAAAATAAATTTTTTTTTTCAATTTTGTATGAAAATTAAGAAAAAAAATTGTTTGCTTTGCTTCAAACTTGACATAATTATTAATCAGGACGATTATGAGGCAAAAAAAATAGTTTTCCCCACATCGGTCCATATATATCCGATATATAGTCTAAGCCGATTTTTTAATGAAAATATCGCGTAAGCGTCCTTAAATAACTTATTTTGCTTAAAAGTTGCTCTAGTAGAAAGGGCGGTTACCAAAACACAGAAAATAAACATTTCGGATATCGGTCCATATACACCTATACCTGAGAATTCCCCTAAACCGATCTTTTAATGAAAATGAAGCGTAAGCGAACTTAAACATATTTTTTCTTTTTGCTAAAAAGCAATTCTGGTTATAAAAGGAGGTTACTAAAAAACAGAAAATGAAAATTTCCGATATCGGAACATATGTACTTGAGATATAGCCTAAACCTATTTTTCATGAAAATTAATTCTGGTAATATAAGGAGTTTAGTAAATAAAGAAAATGGAAATTTCCGATATTGCTCCATATATACCCGAGATAAAGTCCAAACGATTTTTTCATGAAATAATCTTTTTCTGATTAAAAGCAGTTCTAGTTAAAAAAGGATGTTACTAAATTATACAAAATTAAAATTTCCGATATCGGTTTATATATAGTCGAGATATAGCCTAAATCGATTTTTCAATGAAATTTTTTTGGTATGGCGATTACAAGGCAAACAAATTTTTCACTGATATCGGTCCATATATATCCGAGCATATTTAGTTCAAATTTGTAATATATACTATATATACGTGACTATTGAGTAGGGTATTTTAGATTAGGCCCAGCCGAATCTTGTGTACTAGCTTGTTTTGGTTAATACTCTCAGTTTAATTAATTTCTTTCGTTTTTGCTTTAGAATACAACAGTGTTTGCTCATAACGGTAGAAATGCATCATCTTTCAATGACAGACCGGTAAGTGTTGTTACATTTATTTTCGTAAAATTAAAATGTATACTTTTTTTGCAGCAAGCAGGAAAAGCTGGAGTTACTGGTAGTCCAGTTATTTTTAGGCCGACTGTTGCAATTGCAAATAGCACAACAAAAGTGGTAGGCAATGTTATATAAATTTATATAAAAAAAAAACAACTTTTGCCCGTATCCAAGGTGCATAAGTAAATTTTTCGCTCAACAAATTTCTCGAACTTAAACTATATTGACAAGTGTATTCTTACTCATGGTATAACTTTGTACTTTTTTTCAGAATGCAACTCTGTTTACACATAATGGTAGAAATGCGTCAGCATTCAATAGCACAACTGTTAGTTTCGATAGATCTGCTTTCATAAAATAAAATATTGCAATCATAATTTTTTTTTTCAGAAATTTTCAAGCCCCGGAAAAACTGATGTCATTCCAGTTGTGTTAAAACAATCCAATGTAAATGCAAATAACAGGACAAACACGGTGAGTATTTTAATATGAGGAGGACACAAAGTACTTTGAATGTTAATTCTTAAGGGCATGTCAGATAACACTTTGTCGCTTTGCGTGACGTTTAAAACTTTAACAGAAAAGCACAAAGTAAAAGGTGTATGTAAAAATAAAAGCTTTGGCAATGCTTGCGATTTGTTTATTATCTAAAAAAATGGTTCTTAATTTTTATATTTAATTATTTCTTATGATGATAGAAGTTAGAAATATTATTGGACGAAATACTGAAATTGTTTTCTTAGTGCATAAAGCTTTGAAGCTATTAGAAAAACTTCAACGCGTAGAATGATGAGAGTTGCCGAACTTTTCGCTTCATTTTGCGTTAAAAGCACTTTATGTGACATGTTTCATATAAGTATCTTAGATGTCAAAGCGAATTTGCAACGCAAAACGAAGTAAAACAAATCCATTATCAGTAGCGCAATTTACTAACTTTACACCCCAATTAGAAGTGTTAACTTTAACCACACATTTTGTTGTTTGCACTAACCCCTACGTTATTCACTAACTATATTTAGCCACCGTAAAGGGTTTTATTTTTCTTCACGTTCAGATTGTTATAACGTGGCAACTCTCCATTTCATTTTTATTATATATTGTACTGAATGTCTTTTTTTATATGTTTTCCTCACCTTTTGTAACTTTGATCTTTTTATATATATGTATAAAAATCTTAAAAATAATATATGAGCTCGAGATCATTTCTATATAAAACAATAATTAAACGTTTTTTATTGAATATTTCGTTTTGCTTTAGAAAACTTCTTAAGGAATGTATTTTTTGATTAATTATAAAATTAAAAAAACATGTTTGTGATAGGAAATAAAATAACATGAGCTTTAACACATACATACATACATACATAATTACATTTAACATAAAAAGAATGTTATTTTATTGCCTATCAAAACATTTTTGATTTTATAATCGATCAACAAATATTTCCCTTAAGAAGTTTTCTATAGGAAAACGAAATGCATATTGAGTAAAAAATTTTTAATTATTGTTTTATACAAAAATATTATTCTCAAGATTTAATTTTGTTGTTTACTAACTTTTATTGTTTATTTTTTTATTAGACAAATAGTTTATTACATAAATTAAATAAATAAATGTAAACAATATAAATCAACACTTTTTTAAACTCACAAAATATTGGGGTGTTAATTAACACCTATTTATGTGGTTAAATACAACAGCTGCCTCAAACAGCTGACTTTAAACCCCAGCACATGGTGTTTAAAGTACTTGTGAATAGGAAAAAGGTTAATTTTGTGGTTAATAATTTTAACCGAAATAATTGGGGCTTAAAAAGTATAGTGAATCGCACTACAGAAGGATCTTGCCTGAGACGAATTCATTTTGGTAGGTGAAACCAAGGCGAATTCATTACTAGGTGAACTTAACAGCGCAGGTGATTATTTTTTGCTTCTCGAGTTTTTTCCAATTTTTTTCCTTTGCTTACAAACTTTTTCGCGCCATTTTAATCTGAAGATTTTTTTGTATGATTTAGTGCAATTTCAAGAAATATGTGTGAATTTAAAAGTGAAAAACTAATATAATCTGTGGTTTTAATTACAAACAATTATAAAAGTTTATATTTAACGTTTATATAAAATTTTTTCCCAGCTGAACAATCTTAGGCGAATTTCAATTTTGACATTCACGATATGTTTTACAATAACAAAATACATAGTACTGAATTCGCCTTTCCGCTTGCATTCACCTGTATAAATTCGCCTTGGGTGAAACCAAGGGCGATCAGGACGAACATCGTCATTGACATTTTCTCGGCCTTCCTTAAACCGATTATACTACAACTGAACTTGTGTTCACAGTAGACTCGCCAAACGCCACAGTCAACATTTCAGATATTCTTGCGAATTTAATTGCATTTTTTACACAAAACTTAATAACAGTTTTTTTGATACATTTTTTCGAATAGTCAAAAATCGAAGAGCACAACAAAACCTTTTTATCTGTCAAAAACAAACTGGCAAAAATCGAAGAGCGACAACAAAACGTTTTTATCTCTCAAAACCAAATTGGCAATCCAAAATGGCTGATATTGCCAACATATACGAGCATAACAAACATGTGTATCAACATAACAGAAAAAAATGCGAAAATCGAACATACGTAACTCACGAAATTAGAAAATAACGATTATTTTTTATCAGACCTTGTATAATTTCTTGCACTTCTATGCACTCACACCAAGTCGAACTTTATATCACCTTAAAAGTTTGAAATACTCATCGATCTCATTTTAACAACATTTATGACTTTATTGATTTCGCCTCCCCTTAACTCAATGTGCGGTGCATGACGTATCATGCAATGATTTCAAATCCGAAAATGCGCGCTGATTTGTAGTGTAGCGAATACGAAACAGCTAGTTGACCCCCAGCTAAAGATTTGATTATTATTTTTCTTGTCTTCGTCAATCAAAAATTATTGATCACAGCAGATTTGTATTGTAAAAAAACCTTCTTTAGAAAAACTTAAGAAAGGGAAAACTAAAACCCGATGTACAAAAACTAAAATTGTAATCCTTATAAAACACAGCCGAGCAACTCGTCTAGAAATTTGGATGAAAGTTACTCATTTTTTTGAGTGATTTACATATAAAATTTTTTAGACGAGCGCTCGTCTGTGTTCTATGAACAGCACATTAATTTGTGCTTTTGAGTTATACTAAACTATGTACGAGTATTGCTATTAAAAATTTTTACGTTAAACTTGCGAATTTCACCAGCCATCAACTCATCTTCCAAAAAAAAAAACGGATTTTATAAAAAGTTAGAGTTTTTCTTCTTTAACATCACTTATTATTCCTTTTTTACTTCTAGAAACTTGCTGCTACTCCACCCGTGTGGGCTCCACCAAATGACGTTAATGAAAGCGATGATAATAAAAGCGTTTTTTCAATTATTGTAAGAAATTATTGTAATTGTAAGAAATTATTGTATTAAATTTCTTCTATTTTTTTTTTTCTTTTTAATTTCAGAAAAACTTCGTAAAAGGATTGAGCAAACTTCAATCAACTTCTTATACAGTAAGTACTAGTATATTCAGAAAATTCTTGTTAGCAACGTACAAGTAATTACAGATGGTAGAAGCAAATGCCGTCAACGGATGCATTTTTTGAGTCCACAGAAAAAATTATGGTAAAAATAAAATCAACAAAATTTTTGTCTGAAAAAATTATTTGTATGCATATATATACATACAAAAATACCAAAAAAATAACTTTGTATATCGTATTTTGTTGTTGTTTAAAAAATTGTTGTTTCGATGAATAATTGTTTTTACTAAACTTTTGTTTGAATCCACGAATTCCTTTACAGGTCCGCATTCAAACAATTTATTAATTGATTCAACGAATTTCGTTATTGAACACGAAATTTTTTTTTCTGTGTATTTCAAATATTGTTCAATTATACTTGTAATAGGGAATGATAACTATCAATCTTTCAAAGTGCAAATAGAATTTACACGCACTATGGCCGTTTTCGTTCATCGAATAACTTCTTCATTGCCATTTTTCCGATTTGTGCAGCTACACTTCGTTTTCCTCTTCCGACACCTTCCCAAAGCTAATGTAACAAACTAAAGGCCCTGATTCACTATCCTACACGATCGTACGATTCATTCACAGGAAACTGTTTCAAAAGTCTGGCCGACTTGAAAAAATCGTTTCAAAATGGCGTTGTAGGCCACACTATTATACAAGTATGATTGAAATAATTTATGTCACACAATAAAAAAATTAAAAACTTTTAATTAACATTATAATTTTACATTACTTAAATTTTTTCCTCGAGGCACCAACAATATTTTCATATTTTTCACAATATATACAACACTGATCGCACAGAAACCATAATGTTTTGAAAAGTTTTTCAAATCGCACGATTTGTCAAAAACTCTGTCGCACGGTTCAATTTTAAGTACTTTTTCAGTACACATGCTTTATTTAGTAGATCGCACGATCGTGTATGATATTATAGCAAGGCCTTAAAGCGGCATACACACGTCCAAAATGCTTGTCAACTTCGTGTACGTGCGCTTGATGCTTTGAAAATTTCAGGCTTTATGGCTCGTCAAGCATTTATTTTGATTTGAAGCTAGTCGTTTGGCAGGCACAGACCGATAAACTTCAATAATATAAAGTTCTGAAACATTCATCAAGTATCTCTATCCGTTTACGGCTGCAAATTTTGACGTTTATTTAAGAAAAGCATTTCTTCTGATCATCCCCGCAAAAAGCCTTAAAATCTTATTTGGAATTTCCATCAGGGTTCTCAAAACAATTTAAATTAATAACATTTTTTTTTATTTTTATTTTCAGGAAGATTATGGAACCGCTGTTACGAACAAAGGATCGAGTTTCAAATTATTTGGAGGAAATGTAATAAATGCCATTATAGGATGCGTTATTTCCACGGTAGTCATTTATGCAGCAACTTATCGTAGTGTAGTTTAAGTTATTCAAACGCAGAGAAATAATCGCCAGATGCCAGAAAAACTACTTATTTATTATACTTATTTGCTGTTCATAGAACACAGACGAGCACTCGTCTAAAAAATTTTATATAGAAGTGAGTCAAAAACTTTCATAAAAATTTTCTAGACAAGTTGCTCTTCTGTATTCTATGAACAGCACGTTAATTAAACTGAATTTTAACCGAAATTTTAATCAAATTTTCTGCATAAAAATTTGTAAATATTTTAATTTTGAAATAATTTTTGCTGAATATCAATGAGCCTTATAAGACTAATTGTGTTAAGAAACTAGTAATGAAAAATAAAGTGATTCGTAAGGAGCAAAGGGGATTGCTGACGTGCGAATAATTTACTCATAGAAATCCTGTCATAAGTGTGATGTATTTTAACATCAATATCTCCATTTTTGACCCCATGACAATTTTCATCGCGGTGATGTCAACTATTCCATCAGTTGCTCTAACTATCATTAGCGGCAATTATGACAATTATTTCATCACTGAAATGGCATACTGACATCATGGCGATGTTTTATCGGAATAAATTTGATATGAGCCTAGGATCAATACAAAGACACTCTAATATCGAAGAAATTACTAAGCAAAGTGAATGTAATGACAAAATAACATCAATATAATGGTACACTATCAACAATAATTTGGATGTAAATATCTCATTGGTGTGATGGCCCATTAACATCTGAAAAATAACTAAATATCACCAAAACCAACACATTATCATCATGATACACTACGAGTATCATCAGCTAAACTCAAACTCCGAATCAATTTAATTATTTCAAAAATATGTTCAAACATATAACTTTATATTCTACCATTTTCAAGAAATCAATGAGAATTAAAAATGTTGTAATACTTTTGATGACTTACTGTCATCAATGTAATGTCTGTGTTTCGCATTATCATATTAAATTATCTTTCTTTGGCTCGTAGTTCCTTTTTTATCCTCTATGGCTCATTACAGTTGTTATTTGACTAACGCCGCATATGATAACTAAGTGTCATCAATATGATGTATAATATTATCGTTCATTTATGTATTTTTTTATAATTATACTTATTTGTATTCGTTTAAACAATACTTGCTGTGATTACAAATTTTCATCAATATGATGCATTTTTCTCTACTTCTTAAAAATTAACTTAAATTGAGAAATAAAAATTTTAAGAACAAAATTCGTCTTCATTATATTTAACGCCGCATGTCATCAATATGATGTATAATATTATCGTTCATTTATGTATTCTCTTTATAGTTATACGTATTTGTATTTGCTTAAACAATACTTGCTGTGATTACAAAACTACATCAATATAATTAGTTAATAAAAATTAATTTAAATTTAGAAATAATAATTTTAAGAATAAAATACGCTTTCAACAATAAATAAAAAATATTACAACACTTGTTTTTTTAAATAAATTTTGACAAACCAGATGTATTATAATTATAAATGATGAAACAAAATACGTCCGCAACTTCAAGAAAAAAAGACTCTCAGAGAAAACAGGCACATAATTGAAACGACGACTGCAACTTCACAAATTGTCATTAATGTTCTTTTTTGTTAGGGAAAAAAACAGATTTTTATATTATTTTTACTTTTCTTCGCGCTAACGGTTTTGAAGCTTTGGTTTTGTTTACAATATGTATGAAATTTACTAAAAATGTGGCAATATTGTTGAAAGCTTCTTTGCTTCAAAGGGAGAACATAAGAAAAATCGCTACCAAAATAATATTGATTCTATTTTACGACCGCATTCTCTGGCGTTATTTTATGCCAAAATGTATGGAGAAAATAGTCATGCCCTAGTTCTGTTTCATTATTTAATAAAATATATCATTGAATTTATGTCAGCATGGGTGTAGCATTGATGATATTCAATACATGACGGAATTTTTTTATGACTTTTGAGATTGATGTCAGTTTTCACATTAATGATGAAACAGAATGCGTCCGCTCTCTCAGAGAAAACAGGCACATAATTGAAACGACGACTGCAACTTCACAAACTTTATTTAGTGTTCTTTTTTGCTAAGTAAAAAAAAGATTTTTCTTTTATTTTGATTTTTCCTTGCAGTAAAGCTTTTGAAGCTTTGGTTTTGTTTACAAAATGTATGAAATTTACTTAAAGTGTGGTAACATTGTTGAAAGCTTTTTGGCTTCAAAGTGAGAGCATAAGAAAAATCGCTGCCAAAATAAAATAGATTCTATTTTACAACCGCATTCTTTGGCTTTATTTTGTGCCAAATCGTATGGAGGAAAACGTCATACCCTAGTTCTGTTTCAATATTTACTGATGAAGCGATATGAGTAAATACAAGTAAATACTCGATACTTTTCTCTCGATGCTTTTCTATCGAGTACCAAGCAGGTATTGCTTAAAACTACTATTATCGGTCAGAAATACTATTTTTTTGGTGACAGGCTTAAAACTGAGTTGGTCACCATTTTTATCATAATTTTATTTGTTTGCAAAGTTTTTATCAAATAAATCTATGCAATCCGTGCGTCCAGTTACTAAACCCATTCGAATTTGTTGCTAAAAAATCTTCAGGCCAGAATTATGTGACTTTATCGCAGATTCTACTATTGTAGCTAGATGTCTTAATCTAAATTACAAAGTTTTTCTACCTCCTTTGAATGTATCAGACTGTTACAAGACAAACTATTGGGTGAATATAGCAGAAGACTTGTTATGATAGAATTCCTGCATTAAAAAAATCTTCGCTTTCGGGCTCCTAAGTAAGACACCTCAATTTCAGCTAGTTGATCAAAAGATCAAGCCCATAACGAAGATTTTGACAAAATGCCAGCCAGCTGGTCAACTTAAATTTTTATACTGCTATGAAAACAAACCTTTATTGGCAAACTTTCAAGCTAAGTTTAGTTTTTCAAAACCCTCTAAGACATTCAAATTCTCCAATATGGGCGACGATGTGGTGAAATATGTACTCGTATTTTATGCAATTGCTTCTTTTTGTTTAATTAATCAGTCTTTTAGCTGCTAAAGTATTTAAGCAAGAAAATATGGACTTGTCGTGTTAGAGTCGCAATTACTATACTAGTTATAATACTTTCGGTAATTCGTAACTATTTCTAGCTCTAAAACATCAACTAAGCTTTATTGTTAGCACTCCATTTATCATTTATAGTTGTTAAGCACACCAATAGATACTTGTTGCCTTTCTCTGCAGAGACAGCAAAGCAAAGAATACACAGTCATTACTTGTGTTTCATTTGTATTCAAACGTTCTTGCTTTTTACATTAAATTATTTAGGCGCGTTTGATTTCTTAAAATAATTTCAAATAAATTAACAAGTATAAAAGTATAACGTTTGTGGCTGAAAAAAACCAATAAATTTCTGTTATCACAACAACAATAACAAAGTCAATATATAGTCAATGTAAAATCGATATGGTTTATAAATATATAATTTTATGTTTAAGTCTAACTTTAAATGCTTTCGCTGCTAGGCCATTTAACAATCGAAGTGGACAATCAAGCTTTAGCTCAAACCAGGGATCCTTTGAAGGGGTTTCACCAAGTTCAGGCACGCAATTTGGGTCAAGCGTAAGTCAAGTTTTGAAAAAATTTGCCATATCTGATGTACTGTTTGCAGTACACGGACGAGCGCAGCTTGTCTAGAAAATTCTAGATGAGTCGTTTGTCTGTGTTCTGTGAACAGCACATATATAAGTTTTATTATTATAATTGTTAAACACGAAACAATAAAAAATATGATTAAGATATTAATAATTTATCAAACAGAATACTGGCTTCAGTTCACCAAATTTAACTCATCCTTCCGGTGGCTCATATACACCAATTATAAGTATTGCAGATGGAAAAAGAGCTATAAGTTCGGGATCTGTAAGTATGTGTTATTAACACAAAAGAAAACATAATAATTCATTTCAGTACTTTTTCATTGAATATCTATATACCTATCTATTTATTTATAGCGAAATATCTGTGCTGACTCACATGCTTTTCTAGATCTTATTGCGAAAAACTATTATTATTAAATTTTTACAATTTCACCAGTTTTTTATTCAAAAAGAAAAAACAAAACGCACATTTAAATGCATTTTCATCTTAATATTTTTTATACGCTTTCTGCTTAAAATCAATGAAATTGAGGTGTGCTTTTTTATACCTTAAAACTGTTCGCTAATTTAATCAATTAAAACCCAATTATATGCTTCCTTGGTTCTGCTTCTAAAGCGAACGTCCTAGTTTACATACTCGTAGTACAACTTTTGTCGTCGCAATATTGTGCGAGTTTTATAGCAGCAATTTTTTATTGATGTATAAATGTATAACCCCATGCGTATACACAAAAGTAAGTATGTAGGAGAGCGGATTGATATTGAAGCTACCTAACGTTGTATAGCAGCACAAACCCAAACACAAAAATGTTGAATGGTTTTTAAATTGTGAACTGTCAAACGTCAGCTGTTTAAATTTGCTGTAGCCGTTTGAAGTAAGCAACTTTTGTGTTTCTTGAAAAATGGAAAAAAGTGAATTTCGTGCAGTGATTAAACACTATTATTTGAAATTGAAAATGGCGAAAGAGACAAAAGAAAAGCTCGATAAATATTACGGTGAGTCTGCTCTCTCAGATTACATGGTAAAATATTGGATTACTGAGTTTAAACGCGGTCGAACAAGCACAGTTGTGAAAAAGATTTACATCAGCACCTGCCTTGCGGCCTTATCTGATGGTGGACCAGTTACACTGAGTGAATTATTCACGATTCACCAGCGCCCCCGTGTGGCTGATTAGGCTTACACTGGTAGCAATTTTTGCTATATGTTTATGGCCAAATAAGCAACTTCTTGTTGAGAAGTTCGGGCCTTCTAATCCCTCCTGTATGCAATTTACCAGCAATCAATAGAAGACAAGGCTTAATGAGTTGGTAGGCCGAAGCCCACTAGCAGCATGAGCACTTAAATCGACACACCCGTCTCCCATCGCACACAGTACAGGTAACTGTTTTAAAGGCAAAACACCCTCGGGAGGTTGTTAGTCCCAAACAATTATCAATTATACCAACACCCCCTTCCTGCGCTTTATATTTCAACCACAGCCAGAATGTTTCAGCCAAGGTAAGCACCTCAATCATGATCAGCCCGGGTTGAACTGCAAGCAGAACCACCCTGGGGCCATGCTGATCCCTGTTCTGTCAATTTGAACCCTTGGTAAGGGTTTCGAAAGCCAACATAAGTCATGCGGATATCTAAAGTTTTACTTGCTACAACAAACGAGGGACCCCTTCCCCTCTTTACCCGAAAAACAGAATGCCCTGGTTAGGAATACGCCAAGGCAAAATCTGCTCACCGGGGGGCCCGAACAAGCACAGCAATAATACCATCAACAAGAAGGCCAAAAAGGATAATTACTAAAGTAAACATCAGGAAAATCCTCGATATCGTTGCGAATGATCGTCGAGTCAAGTTACGTGAGATTGTTGAAATGGTAAACATATCATACAAACATGCGTGCAGTAGTTCGCATGAACATTTGCATATGAAAAAGCTATGGGCAAGATCTGTGCCGCGTTTGCTCAGTGTCGAATAAAAACGAGTTGGACAGACCACTTTACAGCGGTGTTTGGACATGGTAAAGTGTAATCCTGTTGATTTTTGGCATCGATTAATAACTGTTGATGGAACGTTCCATCACTACACATCTGAAACAAAAAATCAATGGCTGGAAACTGGTGGAATGCTGCGAAGATGGCGAAGACAATGAAATCGGCTGGCAAGGTTATGGCCACTGTATTTTGGGGTACACACGGAATATTGGATGCACACGATGTATTCCGTGCATTATTAGATCAATTTGTTGATGCAGACAAGAAAAAACTACCACATTTAAAGAAAAAAAAATATATATTTTTTCAAGATAACGCACCGGTTCACACATGATTAGATACGATGCTAAAATTGCGTGAAATACTCCTCGAATTGACTGATCATCCACCTTTCAGTCCAGATGTAGCTCCTAGTGACTTTTTCCTATTTCCAAATTAGAAAAAATGTCTCGCAGGAAAAAGATTCATCACGAAGAAGGGATTACCGAAACTAACGCGTATTTTGAGCTTTTCCCAAAATCGTATTATTCAGATGGTATAAAAAAGAAGTGTATTGAGCTAAAAGGAGACTTGGTTGAGAAATAAGTGGTTTTTGAAAAAAAAAATGTTTTTGTCGTACTTAGGTTGCTTCCATATCACTATGAAAAAAAGAAAATGCCAAAAGAGAAATGCAGCTGTCTACACATGAAAAAACGAATTGCATGAGCACATGCATATGTATACCCCGTTCAATTTCTTTCTCTCTCTTCTCATCAACAAAGTAAGAATTGCAGCGATAAAAGTTGCACAATGTAAACTGGTACTAATTGTGCCAGTATGAACACAATTTTTCCCATTACGCATAAACTTAAATGACATTTTTGTGATTCCTTTGAGAGTCATAAAAATAATGTTTGAGGACTCAGGCGGTCCCATTTAATTCTTTAGGGGCAAAAAATTCTTTAAACATGTTTATAATGGTATAGTGGTAAATATCAATTCTTGCTAAATTTAACTTTTTATAAGTTACAAATTAAATGTATTATATTGTGGACTAAATTTTACCCCCGACTTCTTTCAAATTATAAATCCAATTAGATCGAGATGTTAAGGACCTAATAAAACAATAATACATAATAATTTTCAGTGTTATTCCTTTCTTTGCCAAAGATGCCATATACTATTCTTATATCAAACGATAAAATGCGCCACTGCATATACTAGTCCTAGTACTAGTTCAAAAAAAAAAAATGTTGATGGAAAAGGAGTCAAAAATGAAAGAGAACCCAAAAGTGCACTGCATATTAAAATAGGCTTTAAATTAAACATGTGCAAGAGTGTAACGGAAAGTATCACAAAAACTGTTAAACCATGGTGATAATCATTACTTTTTGTACAATAAAAAAATAACATTCAAAAGTCTAAAAA
The DNA here is from genome assembly GCA_914767995.1 of Thecocarcelia acutangulata. Lineage (NCBI taxonomy): Eukaryota > Metazoa > Arthropoda > Insecta > Diptera > Tachinidae > Thecocarcelia > Thecocarcelia acutangulata. Next base: position 19,249,903 of record OU612097.1, read on the forward strand.
CTCTGTTTTTTCTATTTAATTAAAATCTTGCGTTAATTAAGGGACGGTTTTTACTATATATTCTACAATACGGAGACGTATGCTATTTATAAGAATTAAAACAACTTTTGTTTTATTATAGAAACCGCTTGCAATTTTAGAAACCCAGTTAAAAAAATCTTTTATCAATGCAGCAGGGGTAAGTTCGGTTTTGCTTTTTACATAAATATTTTTAAGGTCTTTATTAACAATTTCTTTTTTCATTCTTATAGATCCAACCACCATTTGAAATTGCTGCTGCGAATTCAACTCTCTTAAACCAGTCTTTTTATTCAGCTTATAAAAATAAAATAGTAAGATTTTCCCCAAAATTATTACATACATAAGTCATAATTCTTAATGGTTTTAACCCTAACACCCACAAAATAAACAAATATTTGTGAATAACTTGAAAGATTAGGAAACTCTGTAAATGTATTAACTATGTTTTTAAATAATAAGAAAACCCAGTAAAATTTACGGACGCCGAAAAAGCTGCAATGTAATAACGATTTCTTAAAATGTGAACAAACTTCTAAATCTAAAAACAAATTATGCATTTTTTTCTTTTAACTAGCCTAAAATCCTGCCCAGCCTACGAACAGAAAATAGAGTTGGCAGCCGTCCTTCTTTATTGGGCTTGGTAAGACATACAAAATATGATTTTAATTAAATCTGCAAATGCTGAAATTTTTACATTTAAAATTTCAAAATTAATTTAGTAAAAAATATAATGTTTATTTTATGAAAGTTTTATTATAACAAATTTATGTTTTAAGCAACCTGAAGACGATCAAACACGAGTACATACGTCAATCGTATAGCTGTGTGCGTGCTGCCGTGTTTTTTCGGCTACGCGCATACGTTATCAATAATGGTTGATGAAAACGTAAACTTTTTTTCATCGTCTTATAGAGCCAAATTCCGTAACGATGAATTTTTAATCAGTGAACACTCAAAGTAAACTTCACCGATAAGCGATTCCGTAACAGCCACTGAATTCTATTAAGCTAAATGTATTAGTTCAGGCTGAATAGTATACTGAATATTTTTCTTTTAGTATTACTAAGGTTCCATATTGTTCAAAATTTGGATTACTTCTAACCCACTGTGCAGCCGTTGATCTGCTTGTTATAAATGCGCACAAACACGATCTAAAAATAAATATAATTTAAAAAACTAAAAACACGCTTCGATATCAAAGTAACTATCCATATAACCAGTTGATTTTTCGAATAATGCGTTCTGAGTTTTTTTTTTTTTTTTGTAAGATATCATAAATCGGCTTCAGGAATTGCCAAAATCCCCCACTTCCCCGGTAACTTCAATTATCGCACCAATTTGAATGAGCGTTTATAGTTCAAATGCATATTCCACGGCAAAAATGCGCCACGAATATAAAAAATCGGTTTCAAACCGATTAGCGAAGTGGTTCCGAATTTTTTTGCAATTTCCCAAAATCAGCCTCGTGAATCCCAAAAATTTCTCCACTTCCCCAGAATCAATACGGCCAATACGATTTTCGAACTAAAACAGCAAGACTCTCTACATCGTCTGATTAAAAAAATAACTTTTATTTTCAAATTTCGAGAATCCCCAAAATCTCCCCACTTCCTCAGATGCCATACGGCCACTCTGATTCTTGAACTAAAGCAGCAACACTGTATACATGATCTGATAAAAAAAAAAAATAAACGTTGTTTTCAAATTTCGTGATTTACGTATGTTCGATTTTCACATTTTTCCTTCTGTTATGTTGGTACACATGTCTGTTATGCTCGTATATTTTGGCAACATCAGCCATTTTGGCTTGTCAGCTTGTTTTTGGCAGATAAAAAGGTAAGTCGTGTTTTGCTGTGCTATTCGATTTTTTACAAAGTTTTGAGCAAAGCCAACGACGTATAGACATCGCTCAGGAGCTGTTGAACATCGTCAACGACGATCCAGATTTCGTCGAAATGGTCATAACTGGTGGCGAATCATGGGTGTATGGCTATGATATTGCAACCAAAGCCCAATCATGCCAATGGAAGCGTCCAGAAGAGCCAAGACCGAAAAAAGCACGTCAAGTTCGGTAAAATATAAAGGTTGTACTCACTGTATTCTTATACTACTTTGAAGTTAAGCGCCATTTGCGTGTAGTAATTCGTCAGAAACGCACAGAATTGTGGAAAAACAATCATGGATTTTGCACCGTGTAAACGCATTAGCTCACACATCGATGCTTGTGCGTGAGTTTTTGGCCAAAAACAAAACCGTTATCATGCCTCAATCACCGTTCTTACCGGATGTGGTCCCCCGCTGACTTTTTCCGCTTCCCAAAACTGAAGACGCAGATGAAAGGCAAGCGTTTTGCTACTATTGAGGAGATAAAAAGAAAAATCGAAACAGGAGCTGTTGGCGACACCAAAAAGCACGTTTCAGAAGTGTTTCGAGGATTGGAAAAAACGCTGGCATAAGTGTATTATATCTGAGAGACATTACTTTACAGGACGGAAGACAAAACACTAATCATTATTACATTATATATAGAAGCACGGTTGCCAATTGCGCTAGACTTAGCGTTTTTCAATATATAAAAATCAGCATTTTTTCGCCTCAGCGCTTTTTTAAAAAAATACGCTTTTTATACAATTAATTTTTCGCTATCTTGAAAACGCGCGTTTTGGTTTCGCAATCTGTTTCGACTTTTCTTTTATCTTCTCCGAAAAGTGAACACTGAGATTGGTGAATACTTGAAAATTCATCGTTACGGAATCTAGCTCCTATTATACATTTTATAAATATTTTCGGTTACTAATTATTAAAAACATTAATTTTCTTTCATATTTTGACAGAGGGGTTTCACAAATCCAACCATACAAAATCATAATTATCTGAAATCCCTGCAAGTGCTGAAAGGATTAAGTAACGAGCAACCAAAGGAGGCAAAAACACAAATGTTGGTTATAGGAGGAGCAATCGTCCTGTTTATAGTTCTCATAATCGCTATGTATCCATTACTTTTAAAATGCAAATAGTTGTTTTAAACTTCAGCGGCTTTTACAACAGGTTGTTGTTTCATACAACTTGTTTATACTGAAAATATGCCTGATTGTGAATTGAGTTTTAAAGTTAAATATGTTAAATGTTGCTCTAGGGGAAGCATGTCTAAATGTAAATCAACTATTTCTAAGGAAAATTGCAAACCTTTTAAGTTTACAGGTATAAAATCTAGCAGCAATATATAAGAATTATTAAATTTATATATTACTAAATCATTAAAAATATAAAAACCTTGTAAATAAATAAAATAAAATAATTGAATAGAAATAAAATTAACAAAGATTTGTTTGTGGTATTTTATTAATATAGATTTTGTCTTAATTATTGTTTTATGGTTTAGTAATTCTCATTAGGTTTATATTTTATTGAGTATATTTCTGTTATACAGAGCAAAAAGACACACTTATAGGTGGAAGGGCCAGCAGTTGAGCAGATAAATAGATATATACTCGTATATACAATATTAATAAAAATATAATAACAAGTAATAGTACTGAGCTAATAAAAATAGGGTGTTTATAGATTTTGATGCATGAAAACCCGTTACATCCACTCAAGACTGCTGTGTGGTACGCTGTTCATGCGGGAGGAGTGATCGGACCGTATTTTTTTAAGGAAACCAGCGCCAATAGAGGTAATGTTACTGGCGAGGGCTATGATAAACGACTTCTTACTGTGGGAGGTCGATGAAAGAGTATTGGTAAACAGTAGGGTATACAACTCTATTGACTCACTGTGGCATCGACGCAGTGTGGGGTGCGTTACTCTGTTCTATCGTTACTACAGTGGATTTTGCTCTGGCGAGATTAGGGATCTTGCTCCTGAAACACGCACATTTTTACGTAGCACGCGTCTCCAGTTTATCAAAGCAGACAAGTGACTTTACCCAATCCCAAAGAAAATATCACACGATTATGGTTTAAATTTTATCAATGCTTAAGAAAAGCTGCAAACGGAATCACAAACTTATATCTGCACACATTACACTTTTGTGAAGGCTGTAAAAAACAAGCGTTTTTACACACGTTCCTACTTGCTTAGGTTTAACAGAGCCATGTTACCGTACTAATAGACCTATGTTAATATAACATTTTCTGACTGAAGTTAAACGTTTTCAAATATATCGCTACGCCTATTTATACACTGGATTGGGTTTTGTTATTATTTATATAGAAGTAACAGTTTATATATAGTATTTATACTAAATATAATTATTAACATAAACTCTAATATATTTTTTAAAAAAATTTGTATAAAAAAAAAAAAAAAAATCTACTACAAATCTATTGTAAAAAGAGTTTATTCCAAGAAAAGTGTTGAACACATTTGACAAAAACTTACTTCTTTTTGCCTGAAAACATATCTGGTTGCATCTCATAGCAAACAAACAATAGAGAATCAGCCATTAAAAACACTATCGGCTTTCAGTCACTTATATTTAACAAAATAACTTAAAATACATGTTTTATATTGAAACAAACGGTTTCTTCAAAATTTTGTTAATTTAGTTTGTTTATGCATTATAAATATTTTTTCATAACTTATTCATTAATTCTCTTATATAATTGTTTTATACCTTGACGAACCGCCATTCCTGCTGCTTTTTCGGCTTGACGTTGGGTAATTCCCATCTTAAAGAAGGGTGAAAAATTGAGATATGGTAAAGAAACATATAAAAATTATTTTTAAAAACTACGAGTACTAACTATTTTTTGTCGTTTGCCACCGCCTCCTTGATATCCGTCATTTCCTTTTATTTCACTATCTTTTCTGTTATTTATTTTTTCGTCACCATTTCTTTTAGCTTCAATATTTCCAACTAAGACGGCCAGTAAAACAGCAACAAATGCCAATAGATTTAATAGTTTCATATTGAATTTTCTTATTCATATGTGACTAAATGAATAGTAAAACTCATATTTATATATTGTTAATAAATAAATATTGCATTTGTTGCGGTTATAATCTCCATTTAACAATTATAAATCTTACAATTGAAATAGTTTTATGATTTATAACAGCTCATATTCATTGGCTTTGCTATTTGAGGGAGTGTTTAAGTGGACTTGCTGGCCTAACACTATATATGAAAATACTTTACATTAAAAAAATTAAATTATCTTGATGCTAATTTTTTGGCCTTTTAATATAAATATTACTAATATTATATGATGGGTTGTTATCATTCGTCTAGCTCAAGTTCAATCCTGGCTAAAGCCAAGAAATATTTTTATTTTTAATTATAACAATAATCGCCGCGATCAATAACTCTTGATCAAAGAAGACGGGAAAAAATAATTGAATTTTGATTTAAACTTAGGTCGGTTTTGTTTTTTATATAAAAAATGTTTTAATGACTTTATCTTCGACATTTCGGAAAAATTTTCCTGAAGACGAAATATCGCAGAATAAAGTCATTAAAACATTTTTTAATATAAAAAACAAAACCGACCTCAAGCTTAAATCAACATTATTAACTATTGCATATATGGCTACATACATGATACAAAAAACAAGGTAGCCGCTTCGCTACAACAATAAAAAAACGACAGGTATTTTGTTTGTGTAAAAAGGCGAATTCACACTTAAGCTGTCAAAAGTAGTTGATAAAGAACATGTGCAAAATTTAAATGACGCCGAAAAAGGTAAACAAAACTTAACAGAGGAAGTGCCGCCATATTAACCGAATTCGCCTGAATTCGCCGATGCTTCCACCTAATAATGAATTCGCCTTGGCTACATATGTACAATAGTTAATAAAAATATGCTTTTGACTTAAATTTTATTATACAATTATGTTATTGTAAGAAAATCGATATATTAAAAGAAGTGGCATTGGAGAGATTTTCCAATGAAATTGTATTTTGAAATAGTGCGTTCCTAATTTTTAGCGTTTCTGGACATTCGCGGAGGAAATAATATACATATCAACTGAGGGATGTGTTACACTGGCGGGGGAGCGTGAAGTTTGGGTTGTATAGTAGGGCAAAGTTAAGTCTAGTGTGGCCTAAACGAAGCCTTAGTAATTTGACGTGGTGTAATCTATTTATATACTGCCATCGCAGTTGCTCAAGTCGTTACTTATTATAAGTTTATACCAAGGCGAATATATAGGGTGTTTTTTTAAGCCCGATAGAACTTGAAATTGTAAAAAATAACACAAAAAATTAAACTGTAATCAAAATTTTTTTTTTATTCGAAAGATCAATACGTGACATTAACATTTGAAAATGATTTCGGGCATATGGGCACCGCGGCTGTTCTTGACGAAGCGCATTCTGGACGTCCAATTTTGGGCCACTTTTTCGAGCACTGCTGGCCGTATGTCACGAACAACACGAACAATGCTGGCCTCCAAGGCGTCAATTGTTGCTGGTTTATCAGCATAAACCAGTGACTTCACGTAGCCCCACAGGAAATAATCGAGAGGTGTCAAATCGCACGACCTTGGAGGCCAATTGACAGGTCCATTTCTCGAAATCAACTTATCGCCAAATTTTGATTTCAGTAAGTCGATGGTTGCGTTCGCCGTATGGCACGTAGCGCCATCCTGTTGAAACCACATCTCCTCCGGATCAATGTCATCCATATTTTCAAACAAAAAATCATTGATCATGGTGCGGTAACGATCTCCATTACCCGTAACGCGAGCTCCGGCCTCATTTTTGAAGAAATAAGGTCCGATGATGCCACCAGCATGAAAACCGCACCAAACAGTGCATTTTTCTGGATGTAATGGAGTCTGTACGGTCTTTTGTGGATTGGTCTCACTCCATATGCGGCAATTTTGCTTATTAACAAACCCGTTAAGCCAAAAATGCGCCTCATCGCTGAACACAATTTTGCGATAAAAGTTGCGCGAATCGACGACTGATTTTCAAAGTAAATTTGGATAATTTCGTAGCGTTGTTTAAGCGTGAGTCTATTCATGATGATTTGTCAGAGTATACTGAAACAAATAAAAAAATGTTTCATCAAAATTTAATTTTTTGTGTTACTTTTTACAATTTAAAGTTCTATCTAGCTTAAAAAAACACCCTATAGATTAAACATTTCGTTTTTGATGTGCTTGAAATAATAGTTTACTATGGTTTTCTCAATGTCCCTCAAAAAGTGGCGAAAAATGTGTGCATGGCAAGCATTGAAGTCCAATCATCCAGAAGAGCCAAAACCGAAAAAAGCACGTCAAGTTCGGTCAAATGTGAAGGTTTTGCTCACTGTTTTCTTCGACACCAATAGCGTAGTGCATCATCAATTCGTCAGAAACGCACAGAATTGTGGACAAAACAATCGTGGATTTTGCACCATGATAACGCACCAGCTCACACATCGATGCTTGTGCGTGAGTTTTTGGCCAAAAACAACGTTATCATGCCTCAACCACCATATTCTCCGGACTTGGCTCCCGCTCACTTTTTCCTCGTCACAAAACTGAAGACGCGGATGAAAAGAAAACGTTTTGCTGCAATTGAGGAGATAAAAGAAAAAACAAAACAGGAGCTGTTGGCGATACCAAAAAATGCGTTTCAGAAATGTTTCGAGGATTCGAAAAAAACGCTGGCATAAGTGTATTATATCTGAGGGGGATTACTTTGAGGGGGGGCAAGATAGTTAGTTATAGATGAATAAATAAATACTTTTTGAAAAAATTTAAATAACGGTCATTTTTTTATCAGACCTTGTAATGTTAAAAAACACCCGTTCAACCTAAAATTTAACAAATATATGGCGTGAACATGGTATCCCTAATTCTAGTTAAAAATAAAATTTAAAAAAATGTAGTTTAAAAAACACGGCGAATTGGTGTCGCTGCATCCTAGCTAAGGTTGCCGTATCTTTTAAAAAACTTTTAATTTCCTATTACTTTTAACACAACACAACCTTCTATGCGCACGTTTTACCTTACCTTAATTTTCTTACTTTAACATAATATGTTCTTAAGTACAAATTAAATTTTTATTTTTGTATTAATGAAAATCATTGGATTAATAAAGTGGATTGAAGAAACCCCAAATAATCCGCTTTTCTCTTTATCTCGCGTATGGTCAGTTGGGTGTCATACATCGAAAGCAAAAAGTAAATACCCCCAAAGTATTCAACCACCTTTGAAAGTCCGATGGGGTATACCACCTATGTCTTAATATTTCTTTATTTGTATGCCGGCAACAAGGACTTGTGAAAAAAACTATTTTTATTATCAAATTTACAATCGAAAATGAGTATTTATTTTGCGATTTTTTTAAATTTAAAAAATTTGTTTTTCCTTTTTTTTTCCTAAAATATTGTTAAAGTTTTTTCCTTCGACAATAGAAAATAAACCAGCAGTAATATTAAAGCATTATTTTCTGTTCAGATAGAGCTTCTGAAACCGAAGTCTTAATGCCGTATTAAGACGGCACGAAAACTGTAACATTTGCAGTATACAAGTACAGAATTTTGCTATTTCTGTTACATGTTTTCATCTCAGATGTGGACCGCAATTTATAATTTGTTTGGCATAGTAATTGTAATTCTGAGAAAAGTTCGTTCTTTTAAAAACCAAATAAAAACATTAAATATTTCTTATATGAATCATAAAATCGTGGATTGTTTTCTTTAACCAAAGTCAGTAAAATAGTGGTCATAACCACAATTTATTTTTACATACGAGATGTGTTTGCTGAAAAAGTATAAAAACCGCTGTAACAAATCGTTCAGCAACAAAATTCAGTATGAAGCTTTTAAACTTATTGGTATTTGTTGCTGTTTTACTGGCCGCCTTTGTTGGCAACATTGAAGCTAAAGGAGGTGCCAAAGGAGCTGTAAGTAGAAATTTTATTGAAAAATATAAACAAACAAACAAAAAATGATTTGAATTAATCTTGTAATTAAATCAATCATTTGAATTACTAAACATTGAACAGCCAGACAGTTTTTACAAGTTTGATGAATAATAAATTTACTGAAATTTATCAAAAGTTATTAATTATTTGGCGAAAAATTGGTTAAATGGCTGTTAGCGTTTTATGTATTTACAAAAAAAAAAGCCGCCATTTTTTTCTGTTGCATTATGAAATTGTTATATGTAGTTATTTACGCACATATGTACATGTACACTTAAGTGCTCATAATATTCTTATATCTCTTTAAGGCAAAGGGCTTTGGTAAAGATGTCGCAGGACAAGCTGCAAATGGAGCTGCCCAAGAAGGTATCAGACAAATAGCCAAGAAAATTGGTTAAAAGGTGTTAAAATTAATTTTGCTAAATGTTTCAAAATTTTTTTGATGGAATCAAATCTTCTTTCTTTTTAATTTTTTGTTAACATTAAGTTAAAATAAAAAAGAAGTTATAGAACAATTAACAAGTTGGTTTTGATTGCTTAAAACTTATAAACAAATGCAGATAAAAATAATTTTGCCATTATTGAGAAAATGATTTGGTTTGACTGCTGTAAGACAAGCATAGAATAGGAATTCTAAAACAATGGCTGAATTCACATGCAATAGAGTTCTCAGATTTTACATTCCCAATTTGAAAAGTTTTATCCCTCGAATTCCCCACAATCTAATATACATAATACATGTATTATCCCCAAAATCCCCCATTAAACATAATACTACTTCCATTCGATAATAATACTCGGTTCATTTCAGTATTAAGTGAAGAAGTTCTATTGAGTTGCAATTTATTAAACCGATGATGGATATATAAAGGTGTTTAAATATCTTAAAAACTAATTCAAAAAATTACAGCAAAACTTAATCAGAAGCTCAATCGCGGCGAATAAATTTATTCATGAATACGTAAGAGAATAAATATTTGGTCTTCCATCCTTTGCACATGTTTATTTCCTTATAATTATTTTATATATTATTATTATTATTATTATTATTATTATTATTATTATTATTATTATTATTATTATTATTATTATTATTATTATTATTATTATTATTATTATTATTATTAAATATATAATTTTTTTCATCGGAGTACGTAAGATGCCGGCACAAGTAGTGTTTTGTCTTCTATCCTATGTACACGAGTTTTTCTCATATTATATAGCAGCTCTGGGCTATATATATATATATATATATATATATATATATATATATATATATATATATATATATATATATATATATATATATATATATATATATATATATATATATATATATATATATATATATATATATATATATATATATATATATATACATATATATATATTAGTACTGAATTGAAGCAATATTTATCTTAGTGCAATATTCATATGTATTCAGATGATGTAAAATTGTATACTAATGCCAGAAATCTCTGAAAGCATTAATACGCACAATAATGATTTGAATAACATTCATCCTTGGGCATCTGCAAATCGTCTATATCTAAATCAAAATGTCTTGTGGTACACAAAAAACCCTTTAATCTACTCATACAGACATTGCTATAAACGGTGAAAAGGACATTGTGAAAGCTGCAAAAAATCTAGGTAAAGTTTTCAACAACAATTTAATTGGTCAAACCATATTAATTTGCTGATAGTACAAATATACATGAAGCTAAGTACATTATGGTCTGTACAAAACATCACGCATTTTAGAGTAAGAATTCTATTAGCAAAAGCATATTTAGTACAACATAGTCATATCTCAAGAAATGAGCACTATAGTAAAATAATTATTTTTAATAACTTTTAATGTTTTGGCACCGGTGGACCTTTTTCTGGATTTGCCCATATATGTAGACAGTGTTGCTGCCTTAGTACAAAAATTGGAGTTACCGTATTGCTTCCGGGGAAGTCGGGAGATTTTGAGCGATTTTACGAAGACGATTTTGGGAATTCCCAAAAAAACTCCGAACCACTTCGCTAACCGGGTTGGAACCGGTTTTCACACTCGATGCGCGTTTTAGCCATGGAAGGTGTATATGTATTATTAAATGCCATTCGGTTTAGTGCGAAAATTGAAGTTGCTATATTGTTTCCCCTTTATTGCTATATGGCTGTGAGTTGTTTTGAAATTCAGATTTTTTTTATATTGCAACAGTACTCAGGGGATGACCCCTACATATGCAGTGCGTTGTACCAGAACTCTGAAAATAGGTTGTGAGGAGGTAGAAAGAGGGAGTAGTGTTTGTGAACATTTGACTTTACAAAGTTATAACAGACAGGAAACACGTCTGTAGGCAACTTATTCCACAGGCGAAGCGTACGTCAGAGCAAAATCCATTGTAGTAACGATAGAACAGAGTAATGAGCCCCACACTGCGTCGATGCTCCAGTGAGTCAATAGAGTTGGATACCCTACTGTTACCGATAAGCTTCTTCACCCTCTGCTGCACACGGTCGAGTAACACCAAAAAAAAAGACTTTGAGGCACCGGACCAAACATGAGAGTTGTATTCCATTTTCGGTCGGATGTAGGTGGTATAAATAGAAAGGAGATCGGATGAAGTGAAGTACAGGGTTTCAAAACCCTGTGGCACTTGAATGCTTCTTTAGAGACATGAAAAATGAGTTCAGTCCAGCGAACCTCACACTGTATCTTCATTCCAAGAACATCAAGATCATCCGACTCCTCAATGTTTATACCATCTATGAGTACAGATAAAGCAGCATTTGCGATCGTTTGTTTGTGTGCTAATAAGCAATATTGGGTGTTTTTACAACGCCATTCGGAGATTAATAGAAGATCACTATTCAGCGAATCATTCATATTTAGCGTCTTGGCAGCGATCTGTGATAGTCTGGGCCTATAACTAAAAGAGTACGAGTGACAAATGCTGCTGTCGTCCGCGAAAGAGTGAATATGGTTGGGAGTTTGATAAGGAAGATCGTTGAGGAAAATAAAAAAGAAGGTAGGAGAGCGAACGGAGCTTTTAAGTACTATATAATAATATTATAAAATGTGTTTATAGCCTTAAACAACGTGATCATGTATCGCCTTACACGGGGAATCTCTATTGGGTTTCTTTTAAAGACAAAGATGTTAATTTTTTTCATACTAAGGAGCCCAAATACTTATTGGAAAAGATTCAATTTGCCCAATCATCTCGAGGCAAAAAAGTTATACTTCCCAAAAGTTGTATTTATTGAAGCATAACAAAAAAAAAATTTTTAGAAACTATATATGTAATAAAAATGTATAGATTACATCTGTCTTAAAGCATATACTCCTACTTTGGGCAAGAACGTTGGTTTTTGTTTAATCACCTTTCCAGATCCAGGTGCTTGTTTCTATAAAAATTATGTTAGTATATCTAGTTCAACTAAATACTTTGAATCGGACTTACTTTCGGATCGATTTTCGAAATATTATTTCCCGCATCAATAGTTATCATAGAAATGGCAAAAATAACCAAAACGAATAAGAATTTATTGAAAAAATTCATGGCTATTGAAGAGCTTTAAAGTACTGAAAGTAATGCGTTTCAATAATATCTCGAAGCTCTATATATATGCATGCCTTTCGGAACTTAATGTGGAGCTTATTATAGGGTGTTTCGCAAAGAAGTGTTTTCAAAATCTGCTTAACATAAGGAAAATTTGCATATACAAATTTAGATGAATTGGTTAATGGTTAATAGTAAAGACTGTGAAAACTGTTTAAAAATTTTATTTTAGTTTCGGTATGTACTTTTAGTTTTAAAATGATTAGTAAGTACTTGCAACTTTTTTAAACTTCAAAACTATTTATATGAAATCATTGCATTTTATATAAAAAAAATCTATTTGCAAGAACAATTGCCTTTTTCGATAATAAAATATGCTGTAAATGTTTTTTATATATAGCAATTTATGCCATATGTTTGTAACCATATGAGCAACTTCTTGTTGAGGAGTTCGGGCCTTTTAATCCCTCCTGTATGCAATTTCCCAGCAATCAATGGAAGACAAGGCTTAATGAGTTGGTAGGCCGAAGCTCACTAAGAGCATCAACTCACCCGTCAACCATCAACACTGGTTCCTTACAATATAGGTATCTGTTGTATAGGCAACAGATCCTCGGAAGATTGTTAGTCCCCGAAAAAAGCCACGCCAAGCAGTTATCAAGAATACTAACACCCCCTTCCTGCGTTTTAGGTTTCAACCACAGCCGGAACGTTTCAACCAAGGTAGGCACCTCAACCATGATCAGCCAGAGTTGAACTGCAAGCAGAACCACCCGGAGGCCATGCTGATCCCCGTTCTGCCAATTTATACCCTTGGTAAGGGTTTCGGAAGCCAACACAACATAAGTCATGTGGCTTCCTAGAGTTTTATTTGCTACAACAAACGGGGGACCCCTTCCCCTCTTTTCACCCCGAAAAACAGAGCGCCCGAGTTAGGAATTTGCCAAGGCAAAACCTGTTCCCCGGGGGGGATTCGGCAGTACAACAGTAATAGATTTCTTAACATAATGGCCTTATTCATAATTTTATAAAAATCTCTCCGAAAAACTTAGTATATTCTTACTTCACGCTAACAAAATATATATATAGATACAATTGCTCCATTGGGTGTGTTCCACAAGATCTCGGACTAGTTAGGAGTAGTGAAGGCAAAAAGCCAAATGCTCTTTAAATTTGCCAATTTTCTCCAAAACTGCTGGAACGCAAAAAAAAAACGCTTATGCATCTTAGTATTATTAATGCTGCTCTCTATTATTATTTTTAAAAAACAACCACCCTGTTAACACTCTTAACTCCATTAGCTACCATAATGTATACAGATTGCTTTTGTATTTCCTAGCCGTATATATATCGACAGTTCATAGAAGCTGCCCCAATTATCAGTAGAAGTGGAAAAGTCTATACATATCGACAGTCGACAGCTAACCCAATTATCAGTAGACTTGGAAAAGTTTGGTTTTAAATATATAACTATATATTCCACTATTTTAATTAAATTAATGAGAATTGAAAAAGAAAAATGTTCTAATAATATTTATGTACGAGTTGAAACGGATAAATGATGAACGACGTTTGGTTGCATGTGAACAAGGCAAAGACGGAAGGGATTTCTGTATCGCATTGTAACTGGGGACCAAAAATCTTTATCAACCGCAATTAATGCTTTTGAGTCGAACATTGAAAGACAAATGGCTGCAAGACAACGAGAGACATGATAAAGTAATTTTACTGCATGACAATGCTCGAATTTATGTTGCGAAACTGGTCAAGCAAACTTGGAAATGTGGAAATGGGCACGACTACCCCACTCGCTGTATTCTCCACATGTTTCTCCCCCGGGCTATTATTTATTTCGATCATTGCGACTTGGCCTGGTTGACCAGCACTTTCCGTCTTACGAAGAAGTAAAAAATTGGATCGTTTCCTAGAACGCTTCAAAAGATAACCAGTTTTTCAACGCAGGATTCGTACACTGACCAAAAGATTAGAGGAAATAATGGCCAGAGATGGACAATACTTTGAATCATAAATGTATAACCAGTATTTACAATAACACCTCGAATTTCGTGAAGAAAATCGATGGAAGCAAAGTTGTACTCGTACACCTATTGTAATTCCATACATATTCATTAATATTAGTTTTTCAAAATTATGGAGCGATATTTATTAAAAACACTATATAAAATCATGTTTTAAAGTTTGCTGCTTTTTAAACACCCTTTAGTTATTGTATTAATAAAGTGATTAATGAGTAAACATTCTTTTATAACCACAACTAAATAACCGCTTTATATTTTGCATTGAAATAAAAGTTTAAAAAAAATATTGATTTTGTGAAAAGGAATGTAGTTTATTTTAGGTACTTAAGTGGTTATAAATATTGTTAAAGTACTTATTTTTAAACCTACTTTATTAACTGATTAATATGAACTTAATGTATGCTGAGGGATCAAATTTGTTGTAGCAATCGAAATTGTGGCTAATTGAATTTCATTTAAACGTTTAGTTAACATATTTCGATATTTTTGTTTATAAATTTACATTTGTTTTTAGCCATAATTAGGATTTTAATTACAATTAAGTATGGTTTCTTTTTTTTTAAATTTAAGTTTTCATGTATTTAATTGTTCTAATCGACGTAAGGTGGCACGAAGACGAAAGCTCTATTGTTCAAAATTCAGTTACTGCAATGAATCTGTTCTCTCTGTATATAAAGGGCGCTTTTTTATAGAGGAATAACCAAGGCGAATTCATTACCAGGTGAACTTAACAGCACAGGTGATTATTTTTTGCTTCTCGCGTTTTTTCCAATGAGACTGTCAACTTTTGTTTCTTTTGTTTACAAACTTTTTCGCGCCATTTTAATCTGAAGGTTTTTTGCATGATTTAGTGCAATTTCAAGAAATTTGTGTGAATTTAAAAGTGAAAAACTAATATAATCTGTGATTTTAATTACAAACAATTATAAAAGCTTATATTTAACATTTATATAAAATTTTTTCTCTGCTGATCTATCTTAGGCGAATTTAGATTATGACATTCACGATATGTTTTACAATAACAAAATACATTGTACTGAATTCGCCTTTCCGCTTGCATTCACCTGTATAAAGTCGCCTTGGGAATAACAGTTTAAGTTGGTACCGCTTTTTTCGACTGAAGGCAATTTTATCAGCTGTTAAGCGATTTATGTGTGGTTTGCTTTGTCATTTCAACAACGTGAACAACGTTTTCAAATTGAACAAATGAGCCAAAAAAAAGTTGACTGTTGATCCCGATTTTCATAAGCGAATTTTGTTTAGCGATGAACCTCACTTTAGTTTTAATGGATATGTCAATAAACAAAATTGCTCTATTTGGAGTGCGTATTGAACCACCGTTAAATCCAGAAAAACTGTATGTTTGGTACTTTATAGGCTAGCGGAATCAGTGCTCCGTACTTTTATAAAAACGATGATGGTCATATTGTTAAATTGATTTACATCAGCAACTGCCTTGTCGGCCTAATCTAAGGATGAATCAATTCCACGAGGTGCTTTCTAGGCTTCCACAGATTGCAATTTTGTAGTTGTTACGCCTAGTATCAGTAAAACTCAGTTTCATCGGTTGACTTCAGATATCAAGTTGCACTTCTTTATTTATTTCAAACAACTTGTGTTTTTGGTGTATCTGTGCTTTTATATTTCTAAGCTAGGTTAAGTTAAAAATTGAACCCGAATTGCCAGTGTTATTGAATTTTGGCAGTGATGCCAACTCAATAACCCAACAGTAGCCATAGTGACAAACTCCTTCCTTTCTTAAAAGTTCGGGCCTTCCAATCCCTCCTGTATGCAAATTTGCAACAGTCAATAGAAGACAAGTTTTAATGAGTTGGTAAGCCGAAGTCCATTAAGTATATCGGCCCTTAACCCACTCACCCGTGTAACCATCACCCTTGGTCCTTCCAGTATAGGTATCTGTTGCAAGACTACAGCAGTTCGGAGGCTATTAACCCTCGAAAGCCGGCATGCACCAAAGTTATCTGGGAAACTTACTCCTCTTTCTGCGATTTTAGGTTTAAACCACAACCAAAACATTTCAGCCAAGGCAGACATCACAACCATAATTATCACCGAGAGATCTGTAAGGCAGCACTTTTGAGGAGTTGTTGGCGATACCAAAAAGCGCGTTTCAGAAGTATTTCGAGGAAACACTGGCATAAGTGTATTATATATTAGTGTATTGATGAATAAATACTTTTTGAAGAAATTGAAAATAAAGGTTATTTTTTTTTATCAGACCATGCTATCATTTTTATTTCCTTGTATTATGTTTTTTTTAAAGTGCCATAAGTCCATGTGAGGATAAAAAAAGTCGTTTATTTTTATTTCACAACAAAATTTAAAGGGTTTATTGTATAAACAATATCACTCGAGTTGATAAAAGTTAGCTAATGTTTTTAAATCGATTTAAACGCAAGCCCCTAAATATCTCAGTATATGAAAAAATTGAGTTGGTATGTGCTACATACTGGTCACATTGTTCTTATGTTTTAGCCAACAAAATTAGAAATTAGTTTAAATCGACAGCGGCAAAAAATCTGCAAATACAACAACCTGCAGTCGAGTCGTGTTGCTGTTGTCAAAATAAACGTTCACAAAAATGGAAATCACTGCCTGACTCACGATGTCGTTTCGTTAATGATCGCTAATCTTTTATATCAAAAATAAGTAACTTATAGGCAACTATTATTCAACTAACGGATATATTGGTGTTAGAAAAGGCAGATGATACAAGATCAGGGCAAAAAAAAAAAGCTTATAAACGGCATCGGAATAGGTTTTTCGACCTTAAATTTATGTCGAACGATTACGAAACAATATCGTGAGCCAGTTAGTTAATTTCATTCGCCAGCGCCAAAAAAAAAACAGCAACGACAACAACCTGCAGTCGAGTCGTGTTGCTGTTGTCAAAATAATCCTTCACAAAAATGGAAATTAGTTTAATTCGACAGCGGCAAAAAAAAAATCAGCAAAAAACAATAACCTGCAGTCGAGTCGTGTAGCTGTTGTCAAAATGAACGTTCACATTTAAATACATGCATTTTATATTTGACCTAATGGTTTTGTTTGTCTGTTGGCTTTATTGTGTTGTCGCGCTATTTTGGTTGGTCTCATACATTTTCTATGTGCATGAGGATTATTGGCAGATAAATTACGTTTGACGCTCCAATTTAAGTTGTGCTGTTAGGAAGATTTCGTTAGAAAGGTCAGCATTCATTTGTTAGTGTTCATAATTAATTTTTTTACTAACCATAAACTATCAGCAGTTGAACTATATTTTTAGGTCTGCCAACACGTCACTATGCAAATGACGATAGATTATAGTATAATAGTGGTTTTCACTATTTGTATTAAATTTAAAATCCTTTTAATTATAATAATATTGTGAACTTGCCAAGTGTAAGCGACTGTTTCTTTGGTATTGTAAAATAAATCGAAAAAGCTGATATTTGTGTAGATATTTTTGCGACACAAATACACAAAAGAATTTTTCAATTGGAGTTTCGCGAAAAGAGATTAAACTTAAACAAATACCTAATGCCATCTTTTATTTGCGCTTTTTTTCATGTTTTCTTATATTTTCCATTTGAAACAAAGTTTATGTACAGTTACTTTACTAACAGCAAAAATATAAATATGGCGTCAAATCTACCAGCTGTTTCATACTTGTAAATAATTGAACTTAGTACATTTACTAATTCTACTACTGTTTATGGTATTGTAAATGTTGTTAATTTATTAAATTAAAAATCTATGAATTTTGTTCTTGTCGAGTGTTAAATTTACCAAGATTTACTAAATCTAATATGTGCAAGCTTTACAATAGCATTTTAATGCGAAACGTAAGAACCGCTAAGGTATTTCCTGAAATTCAAATTGACTTTGTTAAAATTAAATGTTTACCAATATTTTCTCTGTTTAATAAAACATATTGTAGATTAAGTGCAAACGAATGGGCAACTACAGGCGGTTTTCGTCCCTAACCTTTTATTTCTGTATTAAACACATTTTATATTTTTGTGCCAAGCTGCTCGTCATCTGACCTTAACATATTCGTGCTAGACGGCTTAAGGACGTATTAATTTAAAATATTGAGTAAGGTAATGGTATTATGCCTTTCAATATTGTCTTTAAATTTCGTTAAGTCAATAATAAGTTTATATTCTTATAAGAGCAGATACACAAAACGTAAAGCATTTATAAAAACTTCTAAGAAAATCAAATTATTTTGAAGAGAATTATAAAAAACAAAATGCCTCAAAATGGCATTTTTATGACAAAAAACAAAGAAGGAAAATAAAAATAAAGAATATTTTGGCTTTAATCCAATAAAACTACAAGATAAGTTTTGTTTTGTTTTGTCAAAAAAATATTTTTGCATTTCTTTTTTTTTTTTTTTTCGTTCTCATAAACTGTTTTGAACTTTGAGTTCATGCTGTAAAAGTTCTTTGATTTTCTTGTTGTAAAGGCATCTTTAAACATGATTTGGAAAAGCCAAGAACTTTCTTTGCATCAAAGCAGAAAATATCACAATAAGCCATTGCACCAGAATTTAGATATTTTATAAACAATGGAGCATAACAAATCAATCCCCCCTTAAAGTATGCAGTGTTTTATGATGTTTACGAATGCATAGAAGTATGTGAGTTATAATTTATTAGATTTAGGTTTTTGTGTTTACGTAATACAGGCAAATATTCCATAAAAAAAAAATGATGAAAGGCATATAACAAAGAAGTCAATAAAATTTTGTAGAAAAGGGAATAGTCTATATATGGGTAAATCCCTGCTGTTGAATGCGACATTCATATGTGTTGAAAACCAAAAAGCAAAAAAACTAAAAGTACTTTCAGGTTCGACTTAATTTTAAACTGTAGCTAATAGCGTACTCTACAATTTATATTAAAGTTAATAGCATAATGGCATCTCGAATAAAACAAAAAATTTTAAAATATGTAAAGCGTCGAACGTGGCAAAAGTGGAAGCAGTTTTCGCGTCCGCACTTAAAAAGGAGTATTTCAGCGAAACCTTACGCAATTTTGTTCTGCAATTAATTTCAAAATTTTGCCTAACAATGCTACATTAAAATGTGTTTGTATATTTTGCTTGCCTATATTTTCGGTTGATACGTGACATGTTGAATTTGACATTTTTCTAAGACTTGTATTGAAACTAAAAATTTTAAATGCGTTTTTCTCGAAACAAGCCTTTTTTAGTTAGGACTATGTTGCAATAAAGGAGCGATATGTTTTGATTAAAAGATATCATACAGAGCATTAGAATATGTAGACGCAAAGAAGTCAGCAAACATATTACTAACCACTTCGTCACCAGACTCAGAACTTAAGTATTTCATGATCAGTACTCTTCCTTTTCGTGCTAACAAACTAAAAAAATGATTTAGGGCAGCGTTGCCTTTTATGATACTAAAGTGTCTATTTGACTCTTTTTTGTGTCTATAAGACTTTTTATTACACTTTTTTTGAAATACCCTTTTTGATCCTTTTTGCCAATATGGAATTTTTTGTTAAGAACGATCGAACAGCTGTATGCATAAATATTCAGCTCTATTTCATATTTGAGTAAGGTTTTATATTAGACTGCTCTTATGTAGGTATATGTATATTAAAATATATTTGATAATGAAATCTTTATTTCTAAAATATATAGGCGAAAAGTATACTTTTTGTTAAAGATTACTTTATATTTTTTAAAGTATACTTTTTTAAAGACTATGGTTATAGCCCACTGTGTTTGAGTGTTTAATTTGGCCAAAGTCAATATTTGAGGAATATTTTCCTTATTTGTTAAGCTAATTGGCTCGAAATCTGTTCTTTGTAATTATACTCTCAACTTATTGGTAAAATATGTATGTAACTAAAATATAATTTAAATTACATAAAGGAAGTTTTGGTTCAATAGAGCTTAACAAATAAGAAAACTATTCTCTTAAATTAACTGATTTGCCCAAAAAAATAGCAAAATAACAACGATGGACTCGACAAGCAAATTAATGAATAGTGTCAATTTCTTAGAAATTGACACTAAATTTTATCATTTATTAAATTTGATCATAAATTAGCTTCATTTGGGAGAGCTAGGACGACTTTTGGGATTCGTATTGACATTAACATTATAAGTTGAGTTAGCACTGTAACCGGCTACAACTACCGGTGGCAGTTTTTTAGCTCCTTCTTTCAAAACTTTCTAAATATAAAAAAGAAAATACAAATCGAAGATTTAGTCCTCCGGATAATCAAAAAGAAGAACATAATATATAAAGTAACTTACACCAGCCTGTTTGGCAGCTTCTTGAGCTGCTCTGCTACCCGCCTGACCAGCTTCGCAGAAGGTCAGTAGAAAGACCAAAGAAATTAACAAAACAGAGAAAGTTTTTAAATACATTTTCAGTATATTTACGAGTCTTACGTACAGATCAAAAATGAAATAAAAGTTGTAGCTTTAATAAGATTTTACAAAGCAATTTATAGTGCAAAAAATAAGCACAACTCTCAGGACGTTAACAATAAATTTAAAATAGATTTAAATAAATAAAACCACAAGGTTGGCTTTATAATAATATACACCATTAATTAGTAAGAAATCATCATTCATCATATGCATATTAAAAACAATTTATAAATAGTGGTTAAATTTTAAGGGCCGATGTTGATTTTGAATAAAACACAAATTATTTTGGAATTATTGGCATATCTTTTTATTACGATAACACTGCTATGGTTCAATAACGTATGAAACAAAATATCGGTCAAATAGCCCCCACGACCTCGATGATTCAAAATTTTTTTGAATTTCGAAGACGCTGAGACATAATTGAGAATATATGCTGTTAATGTGCCGAATTATGTCACCCTTTAGCTCTTGAATTGTTCTTGGCCTATCGGCGTCACCTTTTCTTCCAAATAATCTTAAATAAAGAATTCCAACGGTGTCAAATGACATGATCTTGGCGGCCCATTGACATCGCCACCACGTAAGATAACACGGCCATTTGTCGCGCAAAAACGCCATTGTTTCGTTAGCTGTGTGGCAAGTGGCACCGTTGTATTGAAACCACATATCGCCCACAACCATTTCTTCTAATTCCCTCTATAAAAACTTCGTTATTATCTGACGATAACGAACACCATTCACAGTAACTGCCTGACCGACCTAATTTTGAAAAAATAATACGTCCCGATGATGCTGCTAAACAGTTGCTCTTTGTGAGCGCATTGGTTTTTAGATAAACACTTTTTGATTGCCAGTCGCCCAAATGCGGCAATTCTGTTTATTGACGAATCCACTGAGGTTTTTTTGTGTTTTGACAGGTATTATTAGAGCATTTTTCTTTTTAACTTCTTAACAATTTATTTAGATTGTTGGGATATAAAGTTAAATGTTTGAGAATATCTTTCAAAAATTTCCAAAGTCAACTGATGTTTAGGGTAGCTCCTATGAAATGTCGACATATAGATAGCTGGGAAACATAGAAAACAAGCTATTTATAATTTTTTATTGGTATCAATGTTAGAAGCTAGAATAGTGAATAAAAAACTCAATTGTTGTTAGCATAACATAAACTGGCATATGTGATGTTCATAGAACACAGACGAGCGACTTGTCTTGAAACTTTATATTGAGGTTGTTTTCATACAAATTTTCTTGACAAGTCGCTCGTCTGTGTTCTATAAGCAGCACAATAATCTTAAAGCTTTGAACTAAGTCGAACTTTACCTTTCAATAACAAAGACTCAATATTATTTCTATTATTACGTTTCTTTCGATAACATAATAATTGAAATAAAAAATAAACCGCATTTAAAATAATACTTAGGTAAAACTATTTCCATCTTAAGATCAAATCTGTTACACTATGTTTTCTTTTTTTTAAGTGTGGTTGGTTAAACATAAATTTCCGCTCGAAATTATTTTAAAAACTGATTTTTGTGCAGTTCTATATAAAATCGCTTGCAGTTTATATTTCATATAATATATTGTATTGGAATCTTGCTCTGCTCGGATAAGCTCAGTCTGATAAGTATGTATTTTGCAAGACTGTTGCAAGTTTTGCTTCTTGCCATGACACTTTTGCTCAACTTTGCCGATGCAGGCCAGCAGGCGGGGAAAATAGCTCAAGGTGCTGCCTCAAAAGTCGGAGCAAGTTTGACTAAAATATTGTATAATAATTTATTTTATAAAATTTGTTATCGAGATCATATAATTTCTAATGCAGAATGTATTGAAAAATCCAAAATTGCCTCCCCTTGTCGTACTAGGAGCCTCTTCCAATTCGACATTTAATGTTAATATCAATTCAAAGCCGCCAAGCAGACCTGGTTCTCCCCGGCCACAAGGATAAGAATAAGTTTTATTTTCCTTTCTGAAATAAATGGTATTACAGAAATGATCCACACGTAAAGAAAAAATCGGTTATATGCTAAAAAGATGATTCAATTTTACTTAATTAAACCAATCCCAAGTGATGTCAAAAGTACGATAAGTATGGATTTTCCTTAATCAAGTACAGCGTGCTTGATTTAAGTATGGATTCTTCAAGCACTAAATACTTAACTTACTTAAGCATACTTAATCCCGAACCCGTATTTGGTTTAGGGCAAAAATGCGATTGGCTGGAGGAAACTGAGATATAACCAATATTAAAACGCAATTAATTCAAGAATTTTAAAGTTGATTTAATAACGAATCCGTACTTAATATAAGCTAGGCAAGAGATTTAAAATAACACTCACATATCATCTATTAGCTTCTAATATTTATGAACTAAATATCTACTGTAATCATCAGTAGACTTAGCAAACCTTGAAAAATAGTTTCTAACATTCAACTATATATTTCATCATTTTAAAAGAGCTAATGAGAATTCAAAAAGAAAAATGTTCTAATAATATTTCTCAACCCTAAAACACAGCATATTTGCTCACAGAACCTTTTATTCCTTTCTCTCAGAAAATTTGTTTATGTGTATGTATTTGTGTCTTTACTTAGTTTTTTACACGGTTTCTATATTTGCTATTTTCGGCTTCTTTTAACCAAACTTGCGTGTTATTCATATTTGAAACTTTTAGTACGAATCGTAGTAACAGCAAGTAGAAAATTAAATTTTTGGTTTGTACATTTGTACAACGGGTTATAGTTCAGGTTTTTTCTTTCTTAAGTTTTTTTTTTTCTTAAGAAAGAGAAAAAAGTAGAAAATATTTGAAGTTAGTACGAGCTGTCTCTTTCTGTGTAACAATATACGAGTATATAACAATATAGTATCGGGTGGTTTTAAGGATCGATGTTTAATGTGAACCGCACCTAAACGTCCAGTTTTTTTCTGCATTTTATTTGATGTTTCTCAATTTTAGACTAACTCAATTTAAACAATGGAAAGATACACAATCGACCAAGGCGTTAGAGTTATTTAGGCTTAGTATGAAAATGGGCGTTCAGATAAAAATGTATATCATGCACTTCCCGATTTTTTCGTACGAATGTACATACAATCGGAAAAATCCTGCAAAAATTTGAACAAGCCGGATACATCTTACACCGTTTCAAAACCCTGAGGCACTTGAATGCTTCTTTAGAGACATGAAAAATGTGTTCAGTCCAGCGAGCATCACACTGTATCTTTATTCCAAGAACGTCCGATTCCTCAATATTTATACTATCCATGAGTACGAGATGAAGCAGCATTTGCGATCGTTTGTTTGTATGTTAATAAACAACATTGGGTCTTACGAGCGTTGAAGGCGACCAAGTTTTTACTACCCCATTCGGAGATTAATAGAAGATCACTGTTCAGTGAGTCATTCATATTTTGCCTCTTGGCAACGACCTCGGATAGGCTGGGCATTTGGGCAAAGAAAGATAATCCAAGAGTGATTGTGAGATCTCAACTATGCTTCAGCATCATCGAAAATTTGAACCATCGGATGGAGGTGTACCGCTGAAATCGCGTCGGCTTTTTAGCCGAAATTTTGTTCCATACCTAATTTAAACATACTAATATTATCATAATAATAATAAAAAGAAATTACAGTAATTCCTAAATAATTTGTGTTTTATTCAAAATTAACATCAGCCCTTAAAATTTAACCACCCTTTATTATCAGCAATAACCATATAATTCTACAATAGTTTGGTTGCTCTTAGAATATTTTCATATTAACCATATATTTTTCTTTAAGTGTAATGATTTTATATACAATAAATAGTCCAACAAATATATCGGTTATAAAGATTTTTGGCGATACTTTCTGTTTAAGGTCAACAGAAAAATACAATTTTCTTTATTAATTCTATAAGTTAAATGTATCAAAACAACAACTTACTGCCAAAAATTCAATTGACGCCGGCAGGTACTCGTCTAGTCGGCCTGTGACCGCCACTTTTTTTTGGTTTCATCTGCCCAACATATTGCTCATTATTCAGAGTGCTATGAATGTCAAATTACATGATTGAACAGCTAGTCTAAATGGTAAAACTATAGAACAACTTGTTTGCTAAGTTTTGGGCGAAAAACCATTTCTAGCTACGACATGCAAGTTTTGATGAATGGCTAGAAAAGACAAGAAAAATTGCCGTACAAAGAGTGACGTCAATCTAAACGACGATCACCAGATGGCCAAGCATACACAAAAATTTACGATCGTGGAAGCCAAAAATGTTAACGGCAAGGTGATAACCAAAATTTCCTTCCATTTTACTATTTTAATTTAGTTAGATCAAATGACAATAACTGAAAGTTTGAGTAAATTTTACACTCAAAATATTATGTAGTTAAAATCAACGTAAAATGAAATATGAAACATATGAAAATTCAGTTAAAAACCGGTCAACTCATTTTTCTTTAAAATTAAAGTAAACTTCAAAATATTTTATTATAATAAAATATTTTTTAGGTTGTAAATTATTTTTGTACTTAAAATATAACGCAAATTACACAGTTTTAAACTAAATTTATTCAATTCCTTTATACCATAAGTTTTGATATGATTTTTTGCTAGTTCGGAAACTGCTTTATATTGCTGTCAGACTAATTCTTTTTCTTTGGCGAATTCGGTCTTGACTTGTAACTAACCGATGGTGGATTAGTATTAATGTTTATATCATGAGTTTTATTTGCTGTATAGCCACCCACAACAATTGGCACTTTTGGAACTTTCTTAGCTGCTTCGAAAACAGTTTTCTGTAAATAATAAAATTACTTATAAACAATTTCTATTTTGCTTTAATATATAAAAAAAAATTTACTCCTGCTTTGCTGCCAGCATGTCCTGCTTCGTTTAGATGCAACAATTGGTTAAGTCCAATAAATAAAACTAAAATGAATTTTGTTATATTCATTTTTCTTTGTTGTTATTTTATTTATTTTTTTATATAATAATTATTGTTGGGCTGAAACGGAAATTGTTAAATGTGCTTGTTTGAAAAATTTTATGTAATTTATAAAAGCCGAGAACAATAAAATATTATTTTAACCACAGAGCAAATTAGCTGTTGCTGAATAGTAATAAATATATAAAATTATTTATAGACCGTGAAATTATACATCTTCTTTGAGATTTCAAAAGATTTTATTTTCCAAGAAATCCACCGATTAATTTCTAAAAATAAGAGTATAAGTTTGAGCGACAAACTCAATCAAATAAAATTAAAGGCAGGATGGTACACCTTTGCAATAATTCTTAAATGTGACCACAGGTTTAATATACATTTATAAGGTCTGAGCCACATGGATAATGACACAGCCCGCACTTTACCCAAAAGCGTTTCATGTAGTAACTTTTGTGCAATTTTGAGAGAAAATAATAGATTAACTTTCCTAAACCCAACAAACACTAAGGTTTGATTTCAAATTGATAGCGATTTGAAATCAAACGTTTTCTCAAACTATAAACGTTTGATAATGATTTGAAATCAAATTGAAAAACGGAGTATTCTCAGCAAAAAGAGGAAATTAATTCTAAACTGAGAAATATATTTATTTTCAACTTGCGTTCAAATGCTATTCTCAAATGCTTTTCAAATGTAGATTGTGATGTGGAACTGAAATGAAAGCAATAAAAAAAGCAAATGTTTTCAGAAACTAACCAAGGGAACGCAACGTAATGTCGAATCAAATATAAATAAAAGTTGCTGTTTAGAAATTCTCATTTATAAGCCGCAAGATGATAAATCGCAACAGAATGATTTTCTTAGAAATGTGATAAACAGTGAATAATAATTATTAAAAGATATTATTAATAGTCACTTCTCTGCTCAATGCCTATAAAATAAGTAATTAGCAAACTTGTTCAATTCAGTGCAAACATTTTCGAATTCTTGACAGTTATTACAATCGGCTTTATTTTGCGCTTAAAAAAACAATGTATTTTGCAAAATTTTTAATAATTTTAATAGTTTCCTTGGTTATGTTTTTGAACTTATCGGATGCTGGTCAGGCAGGAAGTAATGCCGCCAAAGCCGCTGCTAATAGTGCTTCAGTAAGTATTAATATTTTCAAGTTTATCTCTTTATTAAGATTAATTTCAAACTTTACTATGGCAGAAATTTGCGAAAAGCGCGGCGAAAAATGCTCCTAAAGTTGTGGCGGGAGGTTATGCGGCCAACTCAACTTTTAACGTTAATGTGAATACTAAGCCTGGAAGTAGATCCAACTCCCCCAAGGGCAAACGGTCCTGATTTTTTTCTTTTTATTTTTGATAAAGACATTAATTTGTTACCAGATTTTTTTGCATATTTTGTAAACAAAACCATATCTGCGCATATTATATAAAAATATGTAAGCAAAATTTGTTTAATTTATATAACTGTTTTAATATAATATTTGAGGTTAAAATTGCATGTTTTGAGAGCATTTTAGGCAAAAATTTTCTTCAATCAGCCTGGTATTTGATATTATAAAATCCAGTTTGTTTTGCATATTTTGTAATAAGAACATATCTGGGCATATTATTTATATGTAGGCAACAATTTTTTATGTTTTGATATAACTGTTTCGATATATAAAAAGGTGTTTTTAATAGAAGCATACAACTTTAAGTTGGCAACACTTTTTTAACTGGCAGCTATTCTGTCAGCTGTTGAATGATTTTATGTTTAGTTTGGTTTGGCATTTTAACATGAATAGTTTGACCCCTGAACAACGATTCTACATTGTGCAAATGGGCCCAAAACATGATTGCAGTTGATCCCTATTTTCATTAACGAATTTAGTTTAGCTCGCTTTTGTTTAAACGAATAATAAAAAAGGCGCCAGATAAAAAAAGCAATAAACAAAACTGCAGTAATTGGAATGATCATAACCCAAAAGTGTATGTTGAGATGAGGGGGTTTACTCAGTCCTTACTTCTTTAAAAATGATGCTGTTCAGAAGGTTGCAGTCAATGGTGACCACTATGAAGCCACTGACTTACTAACTTTTACATTCATCAATTAAACAATCACGATGTCCAAAAGACCAAGTTAACAAGACGGCGCGAAATGTCACACAGCTCTTGCCACAACTGATTTATTAAATATCTTCATTTATTAAATAGCTTCATGTTTAATGTGGAGTTTACGGGACGCGAATCAGTGATACATCTAGAAAATTTATACGAAATACACTCCAAACATTGAGTATATTTCATACATTTTTTCCAGACGTATCACTTATTCGTCTCCCATAAACACTACATAAAATCTATTTTGAAAAAGCATTTGACAACAGTGGGATTCCAGGATTAATATACAAATTCATAAAGTTTACGTTCCCATCGCATCTGAGCTTTCTATTACACAATATGTTAAGTAATAGAACATTTTTCGTATATAATAGCAAGAAGAGTAGTACAACAACAAGAGTAGTACTCTGCTGAACTTTTGGTGTTCTGTATAACCAAATGAAACAATCTTTATTCGTTGTTTATAACTAACTCAATTTATTGCGGAATATTCTCATATGCTTATTAACTAGAGTTTTAGCGGGTGATGCCTTTGCAATGCAGTACAATAATCAACGGAATACAACAAGGTATCGTGAACTCCCCAATATTATTTAATCTACATATATGATTTATTTAGCAACACTTATAATATTATAGCCTTTGCAGATAATATAACTATATATCATGCTGATAATAAAATAGCAATAATTAACAAAAGTCTACAAGACAAATTTTTAGCAGTTGAAAAATACGCAGTTGACTGGGTCGTGAAAATTAAAAAATGTTAGAGCATACTTCTTCAACTTCCAGTTAACAAATGCATTAGCGCCTTGCGAAAAACCAGGAAATCTTTCAGTATAAAATCAATGACAATATCAGATTTCCGACGAAAAACATTGTTAGGTATTTTTGTATTTCAATAACCACATATCTCAGCCATATTTCGACCCCTTCTTATATTCCCTTCACAAAAATGTTAAGGGTATATACGAGTATAAGTTTCTGATTCCGTTTGTAATCTCTACAATTTTAATTTCCGTCCCTATAAACTATACATATTCTAAATCAGCATTGATAGAAAATTCGATTAAGCGATGTCCGTCTGTCCGCCGTTCAAATACCGTTTCTGAGGAAATCATTACACCTAGAAACTTTTTTCTTTCACCATTCTATTACTCCATCACATACATATAGCTGAGATATATTCAAAATTGCCAAAAAGATAATAGCAAAAAAATCAATCGTTAAAAGGAGGTTACTAAAAAACGGTATCGGTACATATAATACCTTAAACCGATTTTTTCATAAAAAAAAATTTGATTTGGTTAAAGGCAGCTCTGGCTCTTAAAGGAAGTTACTTAAATACAGAAAATGAAAACTTCCGATATCGGTCCATATATACCCGAGATATAGCCCAAACCGATTTTTTCATGAAAAAAAATTATTTTTTGCTTAAAAGCAGTTTTTGTTATAAAAGGAGGTTTCTTAAATACAGAAAATGAAAAATTTCGATATCGGTCCATATATACCCGAGATATAGCCCAAACCGATTTTTTCATGAAAAAAAAATTTTTTGTTTAAAATCAGTTCTGATTATAAAAGGAGGTTACTAAAATACAGGAAATGAAAATTTTCGATATCGGTCCATATATAAGCCAGATATAGTCCAAAACGATTTTTTCATGAAAACAAAAAAAAATTTGTTTCTTAAAAGCAGCTTTTGTTATAAAAGGAGGTTACTTAAATACCGAAAATGAAAACATCCGATATCGGTTCATATATACCCAAAATATAGCCTAAACCGATTTTGCAATGAAAAAAATTTTTTTTTTCTTTAAAATCAGTTCTGATTATAAAGGGAGGTTACTAAAATACAGAAAATGGAAACTTCCGATATCGGTCCACATATACCCGAGATATAGCCTAAACCGATTTTTCCACGAAAATTTCCATGTAGCATTGCCTTTTTGGCATGACGATTAATAGGCAAAAAAGGTTTTCCCCCGATATTGGTCCATTATGTCCGAGCATATTTAGTTCAAATTTGTAATATATACTACATACTTACGTTACTATCGTGAAGGGTATTTTATATTCGGCCCAGCCGAATACACTACATTCTTACTTGGATTAATTATAGTTTGTTGCTTGAGCTAGTAGACAATTTTAATAAATACTGTTGTTTAATAACTTTGTGTAATACTGTTAAAATACTAGTACTCTATTATGGACTTAGTTCTAAATATATTTTCGTTTCAACTTCTATAAATCTATTGTTACCATCAAGACTTGTATTAAACTTATTCTTTCTATTTCAATATTTGTGGTTAATGAGCAATATAATTTAACTTTGTATTGATTAATCAGACTCTCTGTTTATATATAATAATTCTGAAACTATAAAATACTTGTTACAATAATTCAAAGATATACAAAATTTTTAGATACAAAATCAAGCATAACTTAGTTTGTATTCATGACGAAAAAAATACGAAAATATTTAAATATGTTTTCTAAGCAATATTGGTTTATTTACGTGACTTCCGTAATGGCGTATGCCATCTTTTCCGAATCTGCTCAAGTTGACAGCAATGCTGACCAAGTAAGATGTTATTTTTCTTATTTAATTCTTCTTCTTCTATATTCTTTATGGTTTATTGCAGAAAGTTGCGATGACGACCAGCAAAGTTCCAACCTCTACTATACAAGACAATAAAACAAGTTCTACTGAGACTCAAAATGGGTAAAAGCCGAAAAATCTCATCTTTAGAATTATACTAATATACATATATATGTTATTTATAATTGTGAAATTTGAAAATAAATTCTTTATGTGGATTATTATTACATTATTATTATAACATTTCAACCACAATAGAAAACAGTTAAATATTCCTAACAACTCGATAAATTCTAACATACGTAAAAGGTGTTCCAAAATTAACTCAAAATTTAAATTAAATAGAAAATACAGTTTTTAGTTTTTTTATTATTTTTTTTTTATTTTTATTAAATCAAAAAATATATAGGATAGGGCTATATAAATAATAACATACCGGCCAAATGGCATCTATACTCGTAGCTTTGATTACGAGTACTCACCGCATTCGTTTGTCGAAATTTTTCATGTCCTATAAATATGGCGAAACTTCGATGATGCTGCATTGAATTTCCTCCTTTAATGCACGGGTGGTTGTGGTCTTGTTGACATACACCAATGATTTCAAATAACCCCATAAAATTCCCCCAGGGAGCAGGTGTTGCCTTAGTGTATATCAAACCAGGGCATTCTGCTGTCTGGGACATAGAGGGGTAGGCTTGTTGTAGCAAATCAAACTCTAAGAAGCCGAAAACCTCACGAAAACTTTACAAAGGGTTAATTGGCAGAAAAGCCAGCGGAAGGTTCTGCTTGCATACCAGGAGGAGTGATGGTTGACGGTGATGGGCTTCAACCTACCAACACATTAAGCCTTGGTTTCTCGGGTATTGCATACAGGAGAGATTGGAAGACCCGAACTCTTCAGCAAAGGGTTTGTCTACATTGCAACAAACTTAAGGCAAAAAGTTGCGACCAGTGTAAACCTTGTCACTCTGGAATGCTGGTAAATCGTGAATAATTCACTCCGTGGAGTTGATCCATCATCAGATTAGGCCGCCAAGATAATTGCGGATGTAAATCAATATTTACAACCCCATAATGCTGGTGAATCGTGAATAATTCACTCCGTGGAGTTGATCCATCATCAGATTAGGCCGCCAAGATAATTGCGGATGTAAATCAATATTTACAACCCCATAATAAATCTTATAGCGTTAAATTGGAGGATTTCGAGGGCTCATCTTGATACCGTAACGGGGGAGCGTACTGCCGGGAAATGTAGTTGAATTGTTTCACGGGCTGTATGGCATGTGACGCGGTCTTGGCGAAACCACATATTGGCCACATCAATATCATCCAATTTCGGTAGAAAAAACTGTATTGATCAAAAAATAATATCGGTAGAGCAAACTGTATCGAGCACCACCCCCCGGGGAACAGGTTTTACCTTGGCGTTTTTCGGGTAAAGAGGGGAAGGAGTTCCTCGTTTGTTGTAACAAATAAAACTCTAGAAAGCCGCATGACTTCTGTTGTGTTAGCTTCCGAAACCATTACCAAGTGCAGAACGGGGATCAGCCTGTCCCCCGGGTGGTTCTGCTTGCAGTTCAACCCATGTTGATCATGATTGACGTGCCTACCTTGGCTGAAACGTTCTGACTGTGGTTGAAACCTAAAACGCAGTAAGGGAGAGTTAGTATCCCTGGTAATTTTTTGGCGTGTGGCTTTTCTCGGGAAGCAACAAACTCTCAAGGGTCGATTGCTTTTATAACAGATACCTGTACTGTAAGGAACCAAGAGTGATGGTTGACGGGCGAGTTGGTTTAAGGGCTTCATCGCTTAAGGCCCTGTTAGACTATCCTACATGAACGTACGAACTTCTAAATAAAACATTTGTGCTGAAAAAGTACTCAAAATGCAACTGTGTGAAAGAGTTTTTGATAAAACGTGCGATTTGAAAAATTTTATAACAATTTTCAAAACAATGGTGCGATCAGTATGATATATATTATGAAAACTTTGAGAATATTATTGGTGCCTCGAGAAAAAAAATTAAATAATGTAAAATTATTATGGCAACAAAAGCTTTTAATTATATTATTGTATATATAAAATTATTGCATTCATACTTGTATAAAAGTGTGGCCTACAACGCCATTTTGAAGCGATTTTGTAAAGTCGGCGCACTTTTAAAACATTTTCCTGTGAATGAATCGTACGATTGTGTAGTATAGTGCATCAGAACCTTTAGAATGCTGCCGTCAAACTTTCACCGTTTTTAAAATAGTATACAATAATAAAGTCACATTTTTCTATCGTGTAGCGCTCCGTTTTTACCAACCCTTAATTGTCAGCTGTCGGATAAGTTATTTTAGTCCTGCCAAAACTTTAGTGCACAAATTTCAAAACATTCAAATATGGCGTTAATTTTAGAACACCCTTTACATATGTATCATAGTTTGCTATAAAAGCTCTTATAGTTTGTAGTTCACACCCATAAGCCTAAGATATTTCAACCAGAGAAACTTGTTAAGCTACAAAATGAAACTCCTTCATCTACTAGCACTAACATTCGGCATAATTGCAATGATGTTGAGCACCACCGAGGCCGGCATACCTATTGAAATGTATCAGAACAAGGTAACAAATTCAGTAATAAATTTTATTTTCTTGTTTACTTAATTTGCGTTTTAATGTATTTCAACAGAAGGGAGGTAAAATAGCTCAACCTTACACAACACAAAGACCTACTAGACCGACTTCACCAAGAAGAAATACAAGGCCTTAGAAAAACTGCATTTTCATAATATTGAAAATATATGTATAAAAAATATACTTTTGAATTTAATAATGGCAAATTATTATACAAATAATAAGATTTAGTATTAACATAATAAAATGTTATAACCAAAACAGCGTTGCCAGTATAGTAAGATTTTCTAAGAAATTAAACAAAAACTTCTAGATGCTTTTGATTTGTTTTCTTTTTAATTCCGTAATAAAATTATATGTAAAAAATTCATAAGTTCAAATACAAGAATTTGTTATAGTCGAAACTTATTGCTCATTGGTTGCTTTAAACAAAATGCAGTAATTATTTGATGTTTTTTTTTTAATTTTTGAGTAAGTGAGTTTTTATTTTACTTCTGAAATATTTGAGCCTTTATTTGTTTGAATTCTCATTAATTTATTTAAAATAACGGAATATATATTAATGGGCATACCCATAAAAATTTGAATGCATTTGAAATGTGTTTTATATATATATATATATATATATATATGTATATACATATATATATATATATATATATATATATATATATATATATATATATATATATATATATATATATATATATATATATATATATATATATATATATATATATATATATATATATATATATATATATATATATATATATATATATATATATATATATATATATATATATATATATATATATATATATATATATATATATATATATATATATATATATATAAACCAAAAAAAAAAAATACTGAAATTTTCAATTTCAGTATTTTCGTAACCTTATTACCGCAACTGTTTTTGGGCAAAATAAAAATTGGTTCATGAACAAATCGGCTTAGACCATATCTCGGTTATATATGGACCGATATCGAAAATTTTCATTTTCTGTATTTAAATAACCTCATCTTATAACCTGAATTGCTTTTGGGCAAAAAAAATTTTTTTTAATTTTAATGAAAAAATCGGTTTAGTGTATAACTTGGGTGTATATGGACCGATATCGGATATTTTCATTTTCTGTATTTGGTAACCTCCTTATATTAACAGAACTGCTTTTAAACAGAAAAAATTGTTTAAGTTCGCTTACGCGACATTTTCATGGAAAAATCGGTTTAGGCTATACCTCAGGTATATATGGACCGATAGCGGACATTTTCATTTCCTGTTTTTAGGAACCTATTTTTATTGCCAGAACCGCTTTTGAGCAAAAAAGAGTTGTTTAAGTTCGCTTACACATAATTTTCACTAAAAAATCGGTTTAGACTATATCTGGGGTATATATGAACGGTATGGGAAATTTTCATTTTTTAAATAAACTTATTTTATTACCAGAACTGCTTTTAATCAAAAAAAAAAAAAAAACGTTGATTAAGTCCGCTTATGCGACATTTTCATTATGAAATCGGTTTAGGCTATATCTCGGATATAAGTATATGGACCGATATTGGGGAATTCTTTTTTCTGTATAATCACCATGCTTAATAGTGGTGTTAAGTTTAAAGCAAAATAAACAAGTTTTTTTTAATTTTTATACAAAAATGCTTTTTTCGAAGTCTAAAGGTTTTCTCAGAAACTGTACATCAACGGCGGACAGACGAACATCGACTGTTCTATCAGTGCTGATTCCGAATATGTATAGTTTATAGGGTCGCAAATGAAAATTATAGAAATTGCAAACGGAATCACAAACTTGTTAGACCCTTTACATTTTTGTGAAGAGATATAAAAATAGTTCAGATACACGTTCCACGGCCAAAACGCGCACCGAATATGAAAAACTGCTTCCGATTCGGTTAGCGAAGCAGTTTCGAGTTCTTTGGGAATTCCCAAAGTCAGCTTCAGGAAACGTCAAAATCATCCTACTTTTGAAGTATTACGGCAACTTCAATTTTCGCACTAAATTGAATGACTTTTTATAGTTTAGATGCATGTTACACGGCAAAAACTCGCACCGCAAATGAAAAACCGGTTAGCGAAGTGATTCCGCTTTGGGAGTTCCCAAAATCGGCTTCGTGCATCCCCAAAGTCCCCCTACTTCTTCGAAAGCAATACAGCAACTCCAATTTTTTTACTAAAGCAACAATACAGCACATACAGTTTGCAGTAATACATATGCAGTAATCACTAATAGGCATGGATTTCGAGTATTGCAAACATACAAACAAGTGTAATTAATATATAATAAAAAAGAAATTATACAAATTTTTTACTTATACTCATACTTTAATTGCGAATAGTGTTATTTTCTTTTGATAGTTTGGTTTAAGAAACATCAATCAGTTTACTCCAATATATACATTCGAGTTGAACAACTATTTGTCGATTTAAAATCACAAAACCAAACTTCTTGCGTTGTACGTTTGTCAGAACACCTATTTGGCGTTTTCAAATCGACAAAGCTAATTTTAAGGAATTTGCGTTTGTCAGAACATGCTTGAATATATATTTGAGATAGAGAAAAACTTGTAATACTCGTATTTTTATGAATATAAGAGTGTTAATTAAATATTATAAGTTATATGTATGAATAAGCAAACTCTCAACCACATAAAAACAAAATACTATTTTAAAATAAAACTTAGAAACGCTTTCCATATTCTAAAACTATTTAAATAGTTTTCTAAGAAGAGAAACAAAGAACGTATTAACCATTTCAATGGTCGTAATAAAAGAATGTTAAAAATCTTACAATTTTCTATAAAAACTCTTACAGTTTCTATTTCACAGCCATAAAGTTTCATATAAGTAAAACAATGAAAGTTCTTTGTTTTCTAGTACTAACAGTCGGTCTAATTGCGACAGCCTTAGCTGCTACACCGTTCGACGATCAGAAGGTAATAAGGATAGTGTTTTTTAAAATATTTTATATTCACATATGGATGTATTGTTAGCAAAAACAATCAGCAGATCGAGCTTTTACTATAAATCCATATACATCTAGAAAACCATATACAAATGTGAGGCCAAGATTTGAAAATGGTGTCAACAAAAACTGGCATCAGGTTCAACCAAAGGTAAGAAAAAGACAGCGAGAGAAAAAAATTGTTTTCAAAATATTTGCTTATTTGCTTTGAGGTGTTTAAACCGCACGCAGTAACATTTGTTCCACCGTATACAACAAAACGAAGGTTTACAACAAAAAGATGGGATAATACCCCAAGAGAACATCCAAGATTTACAACTAAAAGTCCTTATACTTGGCCTTATAGGCGGTTTACAACTGTGAGACCGAAACAAAAAACAGATGCTATTAAGCCAAAGGTGAGAAGAATAAACATAAAAAAAAACAATTCTAAATATTTGCTTATGACAAATATAATTTTATTTTTTACAGTCCTTTTACCCGAAACAAGCAATAACAGTAGCTCCATCATATACAACTAGAAGATTTAATAGTTGGCCTTATACTCATGCAACAAGGAGACCGCTTACATATGTAGGGCCAAACGTAAGAGCGCAGACCTCGAAGCCCGTTTATAAAAGCCAGTCCAAGGTATGGAAGCATAATTTTATTTTTAGAATCTAATGTTATAATACCTCTCTTTTACATTTAAAGCCCTTTTACCCGAAAAACGCGATAACAATAGCTCCATCATATGCAACTAAAAGATCCCACAGTTGGTCTTATACTCGCGCAACAAGTAGACCGCATGCAAATGTTAGACTAAACGCAGATGCAGTGACCTTTAAGCCTGTTACCTTTTATCAAGGCCAGCCTAAGGTATTATAAATATGTTTTCCTTTAGTTGATAAAACCATAAACACTTTTTCTGCTCTCCTTTTCAGCCCTTAAAATAAACTAGCAATTAGAACAAGAACCAACTGCTGCGGGAAGAAACACGAAATCATAAAATTAAAAAGCTTATTTGGAAATACGTATTTATTTTACAATGCAGATCTGTTATATTTTTATAGCCCTGAAGCTAACAATAACTAATTCCATAACATATTTGACACCATAAATAAATTGTTCAAAATAAATATACGTCCAAAAGTTTAAGCGTTAAATCGAAAAATATTGCTGTTTTTGTGTGTTCCAGCTGTCTATACCC
The DNA here is from genome assembly GCA_914767995.1 of Thecocarcelia acutangulata. NCBI lineage: Eukaryota > Metazoa > Arthropoda > Insecta > Diptera > Tachinidae > Thecocarcelia > Thecocarcelia acutangulata. The sequence goes on from OU612097.1 coordinate 19,287,250, forward strand.
AGCGGCGGATATTGCCTACCACATTACTTCTCTTCGATGATGTGTGCCACACTTTGTAATCAATGAATGGTAACTTACAAAGTGTATGGCAGTAGTATATGGAGTTCCCAAAAATGAATTACGTTCATCTTTTGTATTATATTTATATGAACGTATTTTATTTATGCGATGTAATTCAAACGTTCGCCGTCTTTGTCAGAGCACGTTGCAAAAATTTAATTAACAAAATCAGTGCTAAAGGTAAGAAAACCTTATAAAAAAGGTACAAGAAAGATAAAACATTTAGTGAAAGAGAAAAGAATGCAGTGAACAAAAAACACAACAAATTTATTTAATGTTCCCAAAAAATATTCCCAAAAAACTGAAGTGCACAGTACGTACGAGCTGCCTACTGCCGGCTTACAATGTGTGCGAGATTGTATCCGAGCTGCCTACTTCCTATTACAAAGTCTGCATTTACATATAGACAGACGATGGGCAGACATTTTTTCATTTCTCTTTTGGTCTTGCCTACACCTTTTACATTTAAGAAATTAATAGACAGACAGAAACTTTTCGTTTCTCTTTTCGTTCTTTTTTGTTGTTGTTGTTTTTTTAAGCACAGCTAGTGTGCTTATATGAAGTTGATGCTGATATGAGAAAAATGATATGAAGCAACAGCATATGAAATGCGAAAAGTTAAAAAGAGAAACAAAAAATGTTCACAAATGTCTAGTACAGAGTGTCGTGTACTACATACTCTCCCCCACCGACAATTTTCGTTGCAGCAAATGTAAAAGCGCTCAAAGTATGCGAGATTGTATTCGAACTGTAATTCCTACTGATTGGCTTACAATGTATATTAGGAAGTAATGAGCTTTTGTTGAATGAACACCTCACTAACTGGCATACCTTGTGTGCAGGTGGTAGGCATTCACTCTATAAATGCGGCAATGTATATGAAAAAGTATACTAGGTTCATATATGAGATGGTGTACATTATTGACTTACAAGTGTGCATCGGATAATCGCTTCTGTAAGCGAAACTTTGGCCGCTGGGTATGTCGACATTTTAGGTGTGTTCATTTACTTTACTAGTAAAAATTAGCAACGAGAGAGTAACAAGAAATTTTTCAAAATTACTCCGAAAAATGTGAAGTAATGGAAGTTATCAGCGTTGTCAACTCGGTTCGTTTCGCACAGTTTTTGGTGCTTTTTGAAATTATTTGTGCGAAAAATTCTTTAGTGTGTGCGGGATGCGCTGTTTTTTACATTTTCGGTGCGCTTTTAAATTTTGGTGGCACTTAACTTCTTGTTTTAGTGTAAGAAAAGAATTTATTCAAGTGTCCAAAATTTTTACGTTCAATTTTGTGTGGCAAACGTAACATGTTATATGCACAAAGTTAGACAATCTTATATATATACACACTGTCGAAAGAAAAAGAAACATTTCATTTGATAAAATTTGCTACTTTTAAACGATCAAGCCAAGGTTCTCAAATATTGCAATAAATGCAGTCTCTGAACAGTGAAGTTCGTATTTATGACGGCTCGTGAATTCTTTACTTTTTTGGTAATTGATGAATTACCAAATTATTAAATAAATTATATAAAGTTTTCTCAACACGTTTGCATTAAATATTGGTTATGGTAAACTTCATCTTTTATATGTTATAGTTCTGGAAAAATTTCGTATATTTCAGTAAATACTATAATATAAGAATTATTCTTGTTGTATTGTAATGCTGAAATAAATAAAAGTACCTGGGGCACCGAGCGTTACTCGGAGCTTTCAAATTGTATACATACTGAAATATATTTACTTTAGTAAAACTTAATTCTTAAGATTTTTCCATTTTTACACTATTTGCAAAAGTCACGTTAAAATTGTGCTCTGACTGCCTTTTTATTTTTTCTTATACATTTTGTGGAGTGAGGGCAATATTTGCTATATTCGCTTATTTATTATTCCGTTTCTCACCAAAAAAATCAACCTTAGTTTAATATCCATATCAAAATTTCACCATATATCTATGTGAAAACCGCGCAAAAAAATAAATTTTAGAAACGCGATTAACGAATATAGATTTTTGTTTCCAAAAACTTCCAGATACTTACTCTTTGTAACTGTTTTCGAAAACATTTCATATGCCATAACGTCGAATGTTAGTAAAACCCTGTGATGAAATCTTGATCGCTAAAATAATCAAACTCACTTTAGTCGTTTTCGAGACCTACTCGCTTTTTCGATCTCAAAACTCCTGGATGCCGACTTTTATCAAAATCATTGGATCGTTTTTTTTTTACCTTAAAACACAATAGTTACTTATTTTCGTTCAAATCGTTAGAGCCGTTTTCGAAAACCAATAAAAGTATAACAAATGGGTAAAAACCGGGACAAAATGGGTCTTTCCTGGATCGGCAATACTTTAGATCGCTTTTATGACCTTAAAAACTCCTACATACTGATTTTCATTAAAATCGTTAGAGCCGTTTTCGAGAACCAGTAAAAGTATTAAACATTTTTAAAAACCGGGATGAAATAGGTTTTCTGGACCCGAGGCACTCTAGATCACTTTTTTGACCTTAATACTCCCTAGTTACTGATTTTCACTAAAATCATTGGAGCCGTTTTCGAGTATTAATAAAATTATTACAAATGGGTAAAAACCGGGGCAAAATGGTTCGTCCCGCGACCGGGGATATTCTAGATTGCTTTTTTGACCCTTAAAACCCCTAGAAACTAATTTTCATTAAAATCATTGAAGCCGTTTTCGAAAACCAATGAAAGTATTACAAGTGGTTGAAAACCTAAAGAGGGTCAAACCCGGGAGAAAACGATTTTCCCGGATGCGAGACGAACTTAAATCGATTTCTCGTCCCCAAAACGCCTGGATACCGATTTTCATCAAAATCGTTAGAGCCGTTTTCGAGAACCCAATTGCAAATATATATATTTATATATAAACAAGAATTGCTCGTTTAATAAGATAAGATAAATAAACAAGTTGGTATCATGTATTCCTCCTTTGATAGCATCCTACAAAACGGTCACAAGGTAGTTGAATTTAAGTCTTTATTTATTAAGTCCGTTTTATTATATGCTGTTTAAAAAAAAAAAGTATCTTTTCAATTTATATTTTATATATTTGCTTTTTTAATTGATGATATATCTATGGCAATTAGTAGACAAAGAGGAGTAAGTAAACTATTATGATAAGGGAAAAATATTTAAAAGTTAAGATAAAGGAATTCAGCTAATTTTCTCTCCATTCAACAAGAGACCAAGTTAAAACCCGAGCTCTTTACTGACCGACAAATTATTCTATAAAAAATGTTAAACATCTAAAAGAGCATATTTTTTATTTTTGAAAATAAACTAGATCCTTCTTCATTCGGTTCCCCATTATTAGTGATTAAAATGCGCGTGGATTGTTGAACATTACCATTCGCATCCTTTACTATAACCTTGGATGTATCTTTTTGTAAATGCTTATAAACTTTGTGATCGTGATGAGCTCGTACAAAAATTTGCTCCTTTAAAAAAGTGTTAGTGTTAAAAGATCATTATTTTTTAGATTTTCATATCAAACTTACTTTATTTCGATATATACTACTACGATTTAGTTCATCAAGGAGATCATTTTGATCGTGCCTGTGACGGGCTTCAACGGACTCCGAGAATAACAAAACTGACGTAGCCAGTAGACAAAGCAGAACAACTTTCATATTGGCCAACTAAGCCAAGGAACATCAATAAACTACTGATCTTAAAAGTAAAAATATTGCTATAATGAAGCACAGTTTCCGATTAATAATTATTTTTCAGAAAAACAGCAAATGTGGTTTTGCGGCGACTGTTTTAGTAAATCGAGTGACTAACATTAGAAATTTTAAAGAATTATGTCTTTGTATTTGCCTATTTATATACTAAACTCAATAAATACAAAATTGTATGCATTTAAGGTATGTACGAGTATATATGTATGTATGAAGGTATTCAAATTAATATGAAATATAAATAACTTAAGACGGCGAAGGAACGATATTTACATTTTAACCCTACTTTCGGTAATACCTAATCAGCCTTCAACGTAAATTTTATGTGCCCGCAGAATCAAATTTCAAAGAAAAGTTTGCCGTCAAGAAATATACAAGTATATTAATACGAATGTACACACATTTTAACATCGAGAATGTTTCTAAAGAACAGCTCTATGTATGTAACCGACTAAAAATATGGCGGACACTACGAGTAGCTTACCAATATTCTCCGGCATTACATGCTTTTTATTCGTATTCTTTCATTTGATAGGTCTCTTTTCATCACTCCTCCCCAAGGTCCCTCCAGAGCACAGGTTTTGCCTTGCCGTATTCCAAACCAGGGCATTATTCTGTTTTTCGGGTAAAGAGGGGAAGGTGTCCTTCGTTTGTTGTAGCAAAAAAAAAAAACATTAGGTAGACGCACGACATACGTTGTGTTGGCTTCCGAAACCCATACCAAGGGTATAAATTGGCAGAATCGGGATCAGCATGGCCCTCGGGTGGTTCTGCTTGCAGTTCAATCCGGGCTGATCATGGTTGACGTGCCTACCTCGGCTAAAACGTTCTGGCTGTAGTTGAAACGCAGGAAGGGAGAGTAAGTATCCCTGATAATTGTCTGATGTGTGGCTTTTTTCCGAGAGGCTGTTGCCTTTACAAAAGATACCTGTAGTGTAAGGAACCAGTGGTGATGGTTGACGGGTGTGTTGGCTTAAGGGCTGATGCTCTTAGTGGGCTTCGGCCTACCAACTCAAAATTGCATACAGGAAGAATTAGAAGGCCCTCAACAAGAAGTTGCTGATATGGCTACAAATATATGGCAAAAATTTCTACCTATGTGAGCCTAGTAAGCCACACGAGGCGCTGGTGAATCGTGAAAAATTCACTCCGTGGAATTGGTCCATCATCAGATAAGGCCGTAAAGGCAGGTGCTGATGTAAATCTTTTTCACTACTCTTCTCCAAGAAGCTTTCTCTGCTTTCTGGGGTTTGTTGTAGCAAATAAACCTATAGAAACTGCAAGACTTAGTATCCACCAAGGGTTAATTGGTAGAACGAGGATCAGCAAAGCCACCGGGAGGTTCTGTTTTGCAGACCATCCCAGCATCTTGGCTAAAACGTTCTGGCTGCGGTTTAACCCTAAAACCGCAGGGAGGGATTGTTAATCTTCCTATGATGTGCATGCCGGTTTTCACGGAGCTAATTACACTCCCTGAGGTACTGTTGTCTTGCAGCAGATACCTGTAATGTAAGGAATCAGTAGTGATGGTTAGGCGCGTGAGTTGTAAATATATTTACAACCATTACAATCAAGGTTAGTACCCCCCCCCCCCCCCCCCCCTCCCGCACCAGTAAATTTTCATTTTCTGTGAAAAAAAAAAAAATTTTTCCAAGGAAAATCGGTTTAGACTATTTCTCGGGTATGTATGGACCGATAACGAAAATTTTAATTTTCTGTATTTTCGTAACCTCCTTCTTTTATAATCAGAGCTGCTTGTAAACAAAAAAAATTTTTCATGGAAAAATCGGTTTAGACTATCTCGGGAAATTTGTTATTTTCTATATTTTAGTAACCTCCTTTTATTACTGCTTTTAAGCAAAAAAATTTGTTAATTCGCCTTTTTCATGGAAAAATCGGTTAAAACTATATCTCAGTTATATATGGACCGATATCGGGATATATAATTGTGAAGCAGGACAAAAAGAATTTTCGGAATTTTGATTATATCTTAGCTATACGTGAACCGATTTTACAGAATCTCAATAGCAAACCCATGAACCGATGGAGTAGTAGAATGGCGAAAGAAAAAAGTTTCTAATTTAATAGCCGTTTCTAAGAACGGTATTTCAACGGCGGACAGACAGACATCGCTTAATCGGATTTTTTATGCTAATTCTGAATATGTATACTTTAGAGTGTTGGAAGTGAAAATTGTAGAAATTACAAACGGAATATCAATCTTAAAACTTTTGTGAAGGGTATAAAAATTTATAGAAAAATGTCTATGAAAAAATTATAACTGGCAACACTTTGCTTAATTTAGAAAACGTTACATTTCTAATAATATATTTAACATACCGTTATGATGGAAATATGTTTCTTAAATACCTCAAACATTTGTTGCTTTCGTTAATAACTTTTAGCCAATAATTATTTTAGTATTCATTTCACTTTCTTAAGCTAAACAAGTTCTAATTCTAGAAATGAAATTCCATCTTATAAATCTAATTTTTTGTTTCATTCTGTGTGTTAGCCTTCAATATTCTAAGGCACAGGATGTATTTAATGTTAGTTTTTAAAAATTCTTTATTATCATTCAAATCTAAAAATGTATGTACGTACTTGCAGGACAAATTATTTTTTGATGAAAACTCAAACGATTTGAATAAATTAGATGAAAAGCCGAAAATTAGTGTAAGTGTTAGTTTGAAGTTTATTTTTAAATAAAAAAATATTAAATACCTTTAACATTTTTTAGGATGGAGATGATATTAGAGGCGTTAGTGAAGAAAATACTGTAACTATCACAGAGTTAAAGGAATCCAGTGGTGGCGAGAAATTAAAACTTACTTTGGTGGCCGGAGTACTTTGCGGCCCCATTGCTCTATTAATTTTGGGCAAAATATGTTTAAACAAATGATCACGACTATATACAATAGATGAATATGCTAAATCAATCTAGTATATAATGAATATATAATAAATGCCAAGTAAACAATCTAGTATATAATGATTTTTGTATAAATCAAAATTTTATTTTAGTAAAGTATATTAAAATAATCCAATAACAATAATGATAATGATTAAATAAAAACAATATTTATTTTAGAGAAATAATGCCTTGAGATATTTAAATAATATATTTACACCGATATATATGGACCGATATCGAAATTTTTCATTTTTCATACATAAAATACCTCATTTTATTACCAGAATTGCTTTTAAGCAAAAAAAATTTTTTTTAATTGACTTACGCGACATTTTTTTGAAAAATCGGTTTTGGCTATATCTCATTATATACATACCATACATACCCTAAGTACATATGGATATCGGAAATTTTTATTTTCCGTATTTTATTACCAGAACTTATTTTTAAAAAAATCTCAAGTTTCATGGAAAATTGGTTTAGGTATACTGCCCTGTGGCACACCAGAACATATAGAATCGGATACACTTATATAATGTGTGTAAATCAAAATTTTATTTTAGTAAAGTATATTGTTAAAATAATCCAATAACAATAATGATTAAATAATATGTTTACAATGATATATATGGACAAATATCGGAAATTTTAATTTTTTATATATAAATTACCTCATTTTAGTACCAAAATTGCATGAAAAATCGATTTTGGCTATCACGCTATATACCATACATACCATACGTACATATGAACTGATAACGGAAATTTTTATTTTCTGTATTTTATTACCAGAACTTATTTTAAAATCTTATCTTAAATTCGCTTACGTGATATTTTCATGGAAAATCGGTTTAGGCTACATCTCGGGTATATATGGATCGATATCGGAAATTTTTATTTTCTGTATTTAAGTAAACCACCCTTTATTACCAGAACTACTTTTAAGCAAAAGCCAATTTTTAAGTTCGCTTACGCGACATTTCCATGGAAAATCGGTTAGGCTTTATTTATTTATATGGACCGATATCGGAAATCTTCATTTTGTGGATTTTGGTAACCTCTTTTTATTACCAGAACTATTTTTAAACAAAACATTTATTTAAGGTCGCTTACGCGATATTTTCATTACAAAGTCGGTTTAGGCTATATTTCAGATAAAGGGTGTTTTTTTAAGCTAGATAGAACTTTAAATTGTAAAAAGTAACACAAAAAATTAAATTTTGATGAAACATTTTTTTTATTTGTTTCAGTATACTCTGACAAATCATCATGAATAGACTCACGCTTGAACAACGCTACGAAATTATCCAAATTTACTTTTACTAGAGCAGTTGGCAACTGACCCGTTGTTATATCGCAAAATTGTGTTCAGCGATGAGGCGCATTTTTGGCTTAACGGGTTTGTTAATAAGCAAAATTGCCGCATATGGAGTGAGACCAATCCACAAGAGACCCTACAGACTCCATTACATCCAGAAAAATGCACTGTTTGGTGCGGTTTTCATGCTGGTGGCATCATCGGACCTTATTTCTTCAAAAATGAGGCCGGAGCTCGCGTTACGGTCAATGGAGATCGTTACCGCACCATGATCAATGATTTTTTGTTTGAAAATATGGATGACATTGATCCGGAGGAGATGTGGTTTCAACAGGATGGCGCTACGTGCCATACGGCGAACGCAACCATCGACTTACTGAAATCAAAATTTGGCGATAAGTTGATTTCGAGAAATGGACCTGTCAATTGGCCTCCAAGGTCGTGCGATTTGACACCTCTCGATTATTTCCTGTGGGGCTACGTGAAGTCACTGGTTTATGCTGATAAACCAGCAACAATTGACGCCTTGGAGGCCAGCATTGTTCGTGTTGTTCGTGACATACGGCCAGCAGTGCTCGAAAAAGTGGCCCAAAATTGGACGTCCAGAATGCGCTTCGTCAAGAACAGCCGCGGTGCCCATATGCCCGAAATCATTTTCAAATGTTAATGTCACGTATTGATCTTTCGAATAAAAAAAAATTTTGATTACAATTTAATTTTTTGTGTTATTTTTTACAATTTCAAGTTCTATCGGGCTTAAAAAAACACCCTATATATGTATATATACCGATATCGTGAAATTTTTTTTCTTGTAATCACCATGCTTAATAATTGTGTCAAGTTTAAAACAAAATAAATAATTTTTTTTTTCAAAAACTACGAAATTGCAAAAAAAAAAATCGGATTTTGAGATATATTTCATTTATATGTGAACCGATTTTACTGAATTTCAAGAGCAAACCCATGAATCGATGCTTTTAGCCAAAAAAAAAAAGTTGTTAAAATGGTTTTCATTAAAAAATCGGTTTAGGCTATATCAAGGATATATGTATATGTATGAATCGATATCGGAGAATTTTTTTTTTTTTGCCTTGCAACTAAGATAACTAGGAAATAAAAAGCAAACTTTTGCTACTTTTACGGCCGTATTCATAAAAAATATTGCGTGTTTATTAAACACTTATTTGACAAATTTTCTATAGAAATTTGTCAAATAACAGTTTAATAAACATATTGTATGTTTAATGAATAAAGCCCATAAAATTTACCCAAAAATTTGCATTGACAACTATTTTGCGGCAACAAGGGCAATTGTGTTTTGCAAAGCCTTCGAGATTGCCTTTGCATTGAGGTTATGTAAAATTGCTTGTCTACGTCGATAACCCAGAGACAATTAAGCAACTGAATATTAACATTTGCAAATACTGCGAAAACGTTTTGTTCCAGACTGCTTCTTGCCAAAATCATATTTAAGCTTTAATGTTTTACAATTTTCCTTCCAAGATTAGTTTTAACAGGCTGCCAGCCATTAAAAAAATCCAACACATTCGGGTGCAATTTGGTTCATTTTTGTTGTCTGAGTGTATCACTGGTCCAGTTCAAAACCAACCCGAGGATCGTATGGAAGACTCCAATCCACCTCCAGCGCATTCCAATATTTCGGCCGTAGCATGCAGCAGAGGCCTGCGCAAATATAAAACCTTTAATGTGAGAAAGGGCGGGACACCGACAAAAGAAATGCTCAACGCTCTCTTCCTCCTTCTCATCCCTACAACTTCTGAAGAAGTTATGTAATGGAAGATTTAATCTTATCGCATGCGTTCCTATATGACAGTGTCCCGTCAGTGCCACCACAGTAGTACGCAACTTTCATCAGCAGTTTGTTGATACTAAAATATAATGTTTTGTTTTATTATTATACTTTAAACTTGTGTAACTAACTCTAAATTAAAAACGCTTTGTAATTATTAGCCACGAACATTATTTTTCAGAAGAATTTCTCAAGTACACATTTCAAATTTTAATCGACTAACAAAAGAAAAACGCTTAACTTCAGAATTATTTGCTATTTATTTTTTAAATAAAAGCATGATAACTATTAGTTTTTTATAGCTATTTTAGAATTCCCCTATTCTAGAATTTTTCTCAGAAGAATTTTTCAAGTGCACATTTAAATTTCGATCGACTAACAAACAAAAAATCGCTTAACTTGAGAATTATTTGTTATTTAATTTTGAAATAAAAACTTTTTAACTATTAGTTTTTTTTATAGCTATTTTAGAATTCTCCTCAACATCTTAATGCAGGTGTCTTTGTATCTTCGGAATTGTTTTAATGCTTAGGGGTGCTGATATAAGTATTTCCATTTATCTGTATTCGATGCTTTATATTACTGCCAACTATAATATTATCCTTAAAAAAATATTAATGCAGATACTCAAAAACCATTCAATGAAACGAAACTTACATCACTCTTGGGATTTCTTATAATTGCTTCCAAATAATCATCCTGGAAATGATTAAAATAATTTTTGAATAAAAAAAGATCGAAAGAAATAAACAACAAAACTTACATTTAAAACATTTCTAGCCTCTGATTTGTGGTATTCTAAAATCAAAATTAGTACGAAAAATGCCAGCAAAGAGCCCTTTATGTTCATTTCAAATTAACTTACGATCGATTTATTCTGTCGTGCACGCAACAAAGCGAAATTCAATTAAAATTATTTATTTTGCTTCATAGGTAAATCACATTTATAAAGAATTATTTTTAAACTTGCTAGCGTTTATTGCGATTTACATAATAACAAGTAAACCACTATTTTTTATTTAAAATATTAGTGAATAATTACAAATTATATCAGACCATGGCTACGAGGCCTTAGGCACAAAATTTTTTAATATAAGTTATGATAATATAATAAATACTTCTAATTTATTTTGGAGATATATTTTAGATTAAATTATAAAGCTTGGTTTCTTTTAAAAAAGTTATTATTTGGATAATATTATTTTTTGTCGGTTTGGTTAATAGGGATATAGGATTTGGACAGTTTTGTAAAATTGCATGACGCTGATTTTGAAATTTTGAGCAAGTTTTAAAAGGTTTTAGAAGGTTGCATGCTGTAGTGTTACATATACAAATTGGAGGTACAGGCAAGTTAATCAAGTGTCCGTGGGATATTTTTGAGTGTCCTAGGCAAAGTCTTTCAAGTTTGATAAAGTCTTTTTATATCCGTGTTCTTTAGGAAATAGTCAATTGATATTTTATTTGGGTTAATATTTCTGTACCATTCAGATCTCCCCGGGGAACAGGTTTTGCCTTGGCGTATTCCTAACTTAGGCACTCTGTTTTTCGGGGAAAAGAGGGGAAGGGGTCCCTCGTTTGGTGCGGCAAACAAAACTCTAGGAAGTCACATGACTTATGTTGTGTTGGCTTCCGAAACCCTTACCAAGGGTATAAATTGGCAGAACGGGGATCAGAATGGCCACCGGGAAGTTCTGCTTGCGGTTCGACCCGGGCTGATCATGGTTGAGGTGCCTACCTTGGCTGAAACGTTCTGGCTGTGTTAGTATCCTTGATAATTGTTTGGTGATGGCTTTCTTCGAGTGCTAACAATCTCCCGAGGATCTGTTGCCTATACAACAGATACGTGTACTGTAAGGAACCAGTGGTGATGGTTGACGGGTGAGTTGATTTAAGGGCTGATGCTCTTAGTGGTCTTCGGCCTACCAACTCATTAAGCCTTGTTCTCCATTGATTGCTGGGAAATTGCATACATGAGGGATTAGAAAGCCCGAACTCCTCAACAAGAAGTTGTTCATATGACCGCAATCATATGACAAGAATTGCTACCTGTGTGAGCCTAGCAAGCCACACGGGGGCGGTGGTGAATCGTGAAAAATTCACTCCGTGGAATTGGTCCCCCATCAGGTTAGGCCGTCAAGGCAGTTACTGATGTAAATCATTTTCACAGTTGTACCATTCAGATGTTTGTTCAAATGTATTGTTATTTTCAAAAAAATATTTTTTTATGAATTTGCTTATGTCAATTGCATTGTGATTATACGTAGATAAGACAGGAGCATTCAACGCTCCTTTTGCTAAGTAAACCACTAATAATATAACATATTAATAATACCGCAACTTAAAAAAACATATTATTAATTAATGTATTAAGTAAACTCAATTATAAATAAAAATGTGTCGATAATGACAAGTTTATGTAAAATAACACAAAAGTTAATGCAACAAGAGTATAAAGAAAATAATTAGTTAAGTATTTATTCTGAGGCTATTAAATTACAGATTCTGTAAAAGAATTTTATGATTCTGCAGTCAGCGCTCCCGTCTTACCCTATTTTTGTTTTTTTTAATTCTTGAAGAATTTTCTCACAATTTATAGCATGTTCACACGAAGGAGATTCGCTCTCTCATTCGTGATTCACGGCCAAATACTGATTGAACCACCATGATTTGACATGCAAAATTTTGAGGGCGAGCCAACTGGGTTCTTTTTGAATCTTACTGTAAACTATGCAAAAACCACTATCAGCGTTGTTAACTTTCAAAACGCTCCAAACTGGGGAAAAAAAGAGCGTTATTTCAACAAAAACGCACCGAATTCTGAACTATTTCCTTTCATTTTTAAACCCCTATTTTGTATTTTAAGAAGTCCAATATTTTTATATTAAAAACCCGATAATGAAACAGCCTTTTAGGCTAATATTATACAATCAAGCTGGGTCTGATAGCACCACCTGATGGTCCGCCATCAAATTCGTTCAGTAGTTAGAATTCGTGTTTGCCAAACATGACGTCTAGTACGCCTCTGTTAGTTTTATTAAGATTATGTTACCTTTACAATAATTATAACGATATTTTATCAAATTTATTATTAAAGTAGATAACACACGATATGTTTTTAACAATGTACATGTCATTTTTCACAATGTAAAATGCTTACATGTCGTCTGTTACCTCAAAAACATTGCGTCTGTAAAAAACATGATCAAAGTCGGCTGACAAAATTTCAAATAGAGTGTGTTCTATTTGGTTATGTTTAAACTTCTGACATTAAAACTCTATGCCTTACGAACAATTCAGCAGCCATTTTTGGGCGGTATAAGTAGTCAGCTTGAGGACATTTTCATGCAATAATATTTTAATATGTTCTAAATAATTTTTTTTTATAATAATAATTATTTTTTAATAATAATATCATTTAATTGTATTTGCTGTCGACCGAAATCAGCTGTTACACACAAAAACACAGTTACTTAACGTCGTCAAAATTATCTTGCAGGAGTATGCTTACTGTCGAAAGAATTTATGATTATAGGATCATTAAAAGTTACAGAATCGCACTACAAGCCTTCAAATTAATAACAATTCTATCAAACACAGTGTACATTTCATTTGTGTTTTCGTAAGCGAAAATTTGCCAGAATTATAATAAATAAAAGATAAAGTTTACCATAATCAATATTTAATGCAAACATTTTGGAAAAACTTTATCGTTTATTAAATAATTTGGTATATTTTCAATTACCAAAACCGAATTCATGAGCCATCCTAAATACGAACTTCACTGTTCAGAGGCCGCATTTATTGCAATATTTGACAAACTTGGCTTGATCGTTTAATAGCAAAACACTCTCTAAAAGCTGCAAATTTTATAAAATTAAATGTTTCTTTTTCTTACGAGAGTGTGTATAACATACAACAGTAAGATTGTCTTATTATTTACTTGCCAAAATTTTGGATACTTAATTAAACTTTTTTCTTACATAAAAACAAAAAGTTGAATTGCATTTGATTTTGTGCCATCAAAAATTAAAAAACAGATAGAATATTTAAAAAAAACGCACCCCGCACCGACTAAAGAATTTTTCGTACAAATAATTTTAAAAAGCACCAAAAACGGTGCGAAACGCATTAAGTTGACAACGTTGGCCACTATCATCTCCAAATTTGGCAATTATAGCTAGTTTATTACTATGTTTATACGTGCAGGTTATTTGCGAATAAAAATAATATAAATAACAAAAATTGCCGTATAAACAGTAAATAAAATTTTTATTTGCGATTAGCTAACTCACGAAAACAATTACTGATTAAAAACTTATTTGCAAATAAGACAAAAAAAGTTGCTGTGGCACGCATGAAATATAATAAAAACTACGTAAAGAAGCAAATGTTCAAAAATTTTCATTTTTAATAATCTTTGCATTAATTGAATTACAAAAAGCATTTAATTTTTTTATTTTTCTGTTAAGCGGCCCATACACGTTTCAATTCAATTGTGAATTGAGTCTTTCAACTGAATTGATTATTGCCCACATACTTCATAAACTGAATTGAAAGATTTTCATTCAACAATTAAATTCAATGAAACTATAGACAATTTTAAAAATATATAATGTTCTCTTTGCAAAAACACTGCAAATATAAATTTTAAGACCTGATCAAGAGACTTGAACACACACAACACAATCGAATTGAAAGACTTGCTAGTCAACTTGAAAAAATCAAAACATTTTAATTTTTGTTCAACCAACTCGACAACTGCCAAACTAATCAACTGACAAAGCCATACACGCTTTGATTTGGACAACAACCGACTCAGTTGCCAACTGAGTTGAAGGGCCGCTTTATAATTTCAGTAATCAAAATGCTTCTTAAACTAACAATGCTACCAATTATTTATATTTTGAAAATACTAAAAAATAAAGCTTTTCCATATACAAGTTGGCGCATATACAGTGAGTTAGTAGTTTGCAAATAGTTTTTATTTCTGAATGAATAGGCTGCGTGTAAACGTAGTAGAGAAAACAGATCATTAATGTGTGTAAAATCAAAAGAAACATATTGAACATATAAAAATTGGATATTTACATGAAGATAATTAAAAATTAAAAAAAAAGTAGTGAAAATCAAAAGAAACATATTGAACATATAAAAATTGGATATTTACATGAAGATAATTAAAAAGTAAAAAAAAAAGTAGTGAAAAGTTTGCAAAAAAATATGTACACATCAGTATAAAACAAAAATTACCGTCTGAACACCTACTTTCGCAATCGTGGTTCAGAGGGCGAACCAAGTTCCTCATATTACTGTCTGAACATAGTATTACCAAATTATTAATACAATTTCGATTATTGATAGATTATAATATCGTTGTTTTGTATTGCTGCTTTATGGTATAATTGTACTTCTGTTTTATCATTGGATTTCTTTAAAAGTTTCGAGTGTCTTGGAAAAGAGTTTAAATTTATCCACACTGTGATCAGTTTCAAAAAATCGTAATAAAACATAAATTCAACAACATTGCACACAAACGCTGTATAATTTTTTAGTTTTTTTTATTTTTGTTTTTGAAAATTTCGCATATAACCTTGTTAGACATTATCATAGATCAGTTAAATGCAATCGATGTACAGATACACAAGTATATCTTATCGATATTGTAATCGTTAAGCTAATTTTATTGAAAGGAGTAAAATAACATCACATAGACTAAGATTTATCGATTTCTCAAGTATATAATTGTACGATAAACAACGTAAACGTAAACATTAGCTTGTAATGAATTAAACATGTTCACCAACCAGCAAAGATAGGACAAAACCAAGTGACCTTAAACTAATATACTCTATGCAAATGCAAGTTAATTTATTATTTATCATGCTGCACACAAAAATGTTTAATTTTTATATTGACTGACTTACCTGAAGCAAAAACAACATTGAATTGGATCTTCTTAGCCATAGTAGAACATATGTAGATTGAACGGTAATAAATTGAAGGAATTAAATTTGCTGTAATGTTTTTTTCTTTAAAACACTAAACAAACACTTGCACACTAAAAATATTTTGTAATTAATTTTTATTTCCGTTTCTAAATACATATAATATTTCCAATTATATGCATATTTTCTTCACATCTGGGCAGGATAATAACTACATACTTGATAACCCCGTTTTATAAGACTAAAGCTGACATTTTTACATAAGTGTCAAGCAAATTGGCATCTGATATTAACACATGCGCAGTATAAATTCTGTTATTAAAATCATATTTGATTTGACAACAAAGGCCGGAGGGCACATAGAATCTGTCGTAAGTTATCCGTCTCCTTTTTCAACTGACATTAACGTATACGAAGTATGAGGGTGGCATAATCGTTATTTTGTTAACGGATATAAATTGAACTTTTCTTTATTTGAATGCGATTAAAGTCTTTTGATTCATTTTTCAGACACATCATAGAAAATCGAACTCAATTTCTTTTTAATTTATTTTATTTTGGAGCGAAAAAGTAAATAAAAATATACAAAAAATATAAACTGATGGTTATAAAGTTCTCAACGTACGTTGAAAGTTAAAATTTGTTCAACTTCAGTGCATCATACACAGTGCTGCCTTTTATGATACTTAAGTGTCATTTTGACCCTTTTTGATGTCTATGACACTTTTTTTGAGCCTTTTTCCAAACATGGAACTTTTTGTTGAGAACGATGGAAAAGCTCGAAAGCATATTTGAGCAAGGTGTTATATTAAACTGCTCTTTTGTAGGTATACTGTATATTAACTAAAAAGTATGTATGTATCTATATGAAAGTGTGGCAACTTCACTTAAGTTCCAAATATTATGGAAAGCGTTACACAAACAGCCTTTTGTAAGTGGAAGAATAGAAAAATTCTTAAAGAAAAATATTAAATTTATTAACAGCATAGAAAAACTTAATGATTGAATTTCATGCGATGTTATTTTTCATTAAATATAATATTGTGCTTTTGTCTAGTGCAAAATTAATAACTAATTTCAAAATATCCTTTAAGGCCTTGTTACACTATCACATACGATCGTGCGATATACTAAATAAAGCATGTGTGCTGAAAAAGTACTAAAAATGCAACCGTATAACAGAGTTTTTGACACATCGTGCGATTTGAAAAATTTTATGAAACTTTTCAAAACATTATGGTTTCTGTGCGATCAGTGTGGTATATATTGTGAAAAATATGAGAATACTGTTGGTGCCTCGAGAAAAAAATTTAAGTAATGTAAAATTAATATGTTAATAAAAGTTTTTAGTTGTTTTATTGTGTAAATAAATTATTTCAATCATACTTGTATATTAGTGTGGCCTACAACGCCATTTTGAAGCGATTTTTTCAAGTCGGCCAAGCTTTTGAAACAGTTTCCTATGAATGAATCGTACGATCGTGTAGGATATATAGTGAATCAGGGACTTTAAGAAGTTAATATTATAATTATTAATTTACTACAATACTGCAACTTTGTATAATTCTTTTAGCAATTTGTCATTTTACTTTCAGAAAACGTCAAAAAATTTGTTTCATGAAATTTTTTAGGAAAGCTGAATGGAAAGTAAACAAAATGTGAGTGTTTTAGCGAAAAAGTGTGAGTGTATTGCAACTTTCATGAAATTACTTTCATGTCTAAACGCTAGGTAAAGTTTACGAATTTTTGCTATTTTTCTGTTCGAGTACTTTTTTGACAAGAGAGTTTTCATTTTTACATAGGTGTCAAGCAAGTTGGGATTCTGTTATTAAAATAATATTTGTATCGTACTATTATTTTGCATTCTTTAAAAAAATCAGAAGGACATTTTGTTTGTTAAAATATATTTGAAATTAGACATTTCTGTTATATTAAAAAAATTGTAAGGATAAATTTAACAACTCTGTTTTCATACATACATATGTATGCATATCATATTGGCAATACTGAACTTGCAGCAGCAGATGTTACTTGTCACGTCAATTGTTTTTATCAATTTTTGCAAAACGAATTAGCATTTCTAAATAAATTAATTAAGAAACAAAGTAATTTAAAATGGATCATAAATACAGCATACTGTTACCTACATATAACGAAAAAGAAAATCTGCCTATAATCATTTGGTTACTAATGAAATATCTTGATGAAAGGTAAGTTTAAGTACATAAGTATGTGCAATGGAAATAAATTGGGTACGTTGTTCGCTTGCAGCGGCTATAAATTTGAAGTAATTATCATAGACGACGGAAGCCCAGATGGTACACTGGAGCTGGCAAAAGATTTGCAACAAATCTACGGAGAAGAGAAAATACTGTTAAGGCCACGAAAATCAAAGCTTGGCTTGGGTACTGCTTATATACACGGCATACAACATGCAACTGGCGACTTTATAGTTATTATGGATGCTGATTTAAGTCACCATGTAAGAATTTAGTAAAAACTTATTTTACAATAATAATTGTTTGCTTTCTCAAGCCTAAATTCATACCGGAGTTCATACAACTACAAAACAAACATGATTATGATATTGTATCTGGCACTCGCTATAAAGGCTCTGGAGGAGTTTTTGGTTGGGATTTTAAACGAAAACTGATATCCCGTGGAGCTAATTTTTTGTCCCAGCTTTTACTGCGGCCTAATGCTTCCGACTTAACAGGATCCTTTAGACTGTATAAGAAATCTGTGTTAGAAAAATGCATATCCAGTTGTGTCTCAAAAGGCTACGTTTTCCAAATGGAAATGTTAGTTCGCGCTAGGCAACATGGGTTTTCTATAGGTGAAGTTCCAATCACATTTGTGGATCGAGTCTATGGCATATCTAAATTAGGAGGTACGGAAATTATACAATTTGCTAAGAATTTACTATATTTATTCGCTACCACATAAGTGAAAATGCATTTTTCTAGCAATTGTACAATATTCTTTAAAATTAGTAACTTTACTTACTACCTTAGTTCGCCATCATATAAATGAAAATATAATATACTTTGTATATACATAAATATCAATTGAGTAAATTGTGCTGTTTAAAATTAATAGTTTTATGTTTTAGGCCCATTTAGCCGACCGTAGAAATTTGTAACTGTAACGTGAATGTAAATGTATAGAACACTTAAAACCGTATCATGTGTTTTTGACATAAACAAAAAACAAAAGTGCATGTGAAGGAAAAGTTTTCTGTTTTTCATTTTTATATTATTGGGTGTTAAAGAAAATAATCAATTTTTCATCTTCTATATCCCTGTATCAAATAAATTACAAAAATAAAGTAGAAGCAATACAGCTGTTCATAGCAGTGATGAGAGTTCATATTATTCAGTATATACACAAAAGGTACGAAACTTGATTAAATTGTACCTAAAATTTATCTTATATTTTTACAATATGTAATAACTTTGATAAAAAGTTAGATTATAACGTATTATTAATGTATTGTACTTAAAAATTATTAACATTTTTATTACTTCACGGACATAAATTTAATAATCTATTGCTTTCTTCCATATATAGCAGCATAACTCTGGGGTCTAACCACCGCACACGATATCGAACTACGTATCGTATCGAATAACATTACAATACATCAAGATTATGGCAAACGATGCATATCGGATCGTAATTTAAACAAAATGTAATAGATTGAAGACCATATATTTCCTAAAAGTACGAATACAAAAAAAAAATCTCACTCTTTTTATATTATCGCGAAACAGTTTATTCGATATCGCATGCCATGATACATACCAAAATGAAAATTTTGCTCGATATTGAATGCATCATGGACCGATTTTCAAATGCCATTTTATCGCTCAAAGATTATGCTTTTAGAATATATTTTCGGAAATCGAGCGAATAAATGTTGTGGTTACATATAATGTGACACTTGCAAAAATCATGCGCAGCAAATAAATTATGCTACCTGGGTATGTACATTCATTTTGCGTGCACAACTCAGAGAAATTCTCTAATTTATTAAAATACCTATATTATCTGTGTGTACAAGTTTAACTATTTAAACAGTTCAATTATAAAATATATAAGAAGTACCAAAACGGGCTTTGTGCCACTCTCCCATTCACAATAATATATACCATCACTGACAACATTTGTCATGTAAGAACGTAATCAAGGCGAATTCATAACAGGTGAAATTGACAGCGCAGCTGATTACTTTTTTTAATTTTAATCTTTTTCAAATGTTAATGGAATAATTAAAACAAAAAATTTTTAAAACAATTTTTTATATTATTATTGTATCTTGAGCGCCAGGTATCATCCAGGCGACTTATTCTGAATTGCGATGCGGATGGTAATGCTACTCGAAAATACATATATGCGAAGAGTTGCTGTTCTCTATTGCAATATTCGCATTTAAAATGCGAAAAGGTGGCAATTCGGCATTATTATACCATCACTGATAACATTTGTCATCTAAGAACGTAATGAAATTCTATTCTCTACAGGTTGAGACGTTACCACAAAGTGGAAGCGTTACGATTACATTTCATTACAATCTAGAGCTGCGAAACTATCGATAGTCGTCCCCATCGATATTTTCGATAGTTTCAAGAAAAACTATCGTTAAGCGCTACTTTTTGCTATGAATCTGTAACTCAAGTGGAAGTTAGTAAACATAGGTACATTAATATTTATATAGGTATTAATTGGTTAGATTAACAACTTAATCTTTTCAAGTTATTTTCACAACATTTATATGTATATACGAGTAGTTTTAAATTAAATAAAAGGTCTATAGAATGTTATATGTAAATTTTATTTCACCAATGAACAATAAACTATTCATACATGTAATTTATGTATTATATAAAAAATAACAAAATATAAAAGTTATTACATTTGTTGGTTATTTTTACTAACCATTTAACCGGCTTCGTATATACGTTCAAAAATTGTCGATAGTATCACTATCGAACGAAAACAATCGATAGTTAGCTAAAAATAAAACTATCGATAGTACTATCGATTGTTTTGCAGCTCTATTACAGTCAGGTACGAACATGGTTGTTCGTATACCAAAAACCATCAATTGCGCAATTGTTATAAAATTTTCTTTTAAACCTGCTTTTATGTTCAGACAGCAATTTTGCTTGAGCAGCCTTCGTTTTCAATTGCTTACACTCTCTTAATTTTGCATGTACTGCATTTTAAAATTTTTCCATTTAATTTTCAATTCTTTTAAAGTAATCCTGCTATCTGTTTTTTGAGGTTGTCCACAATATTATTAAACGCTTCAGCTTTTTTTAGCCGATCTATTAAAAATTTTTTTTTAAATGAATCAAAATATCACAATTTCGCGCCAATATTGCTTTCACCACGGACAACAAATCAATACATAAAAGAAACACAAATGAAAGAAAATGTAAAATTAATGACAATACGAATGACACCACAAAATGTCTTTTGGAATACAAGCAAGTCTGTACTCATTTTTACACTCCCCACTCTTATTTGTCCACAAACTCAAGACTTGCGCACCTAAAGTTGCCTCTTGAAATTGGGACAAAGCGAGTGATATTTTGTCGTCATAATTTTTTTAACCAGCTTAGAGCTACAGCTGTGATGGGGCGTTTATTTTTGTGACCGGTCACTTTCGTTCAATTACAAAGAACTGATCCGTTCGGGCTAAAAAAGCTAGATAGCAAAATGATAGTGAAAAAAATTATTGTATTATTGAACGACAAGTGGTCAGTTTAATGACTGGATCACTGCGTTCACTGGTATGATCTGTTCAATTTAACACGTTTAACAAACATCATAAAACCAATACAAATATACGCTAAGCAATGAATACAAAAACACTAAGCACACGCAATGCTACAATGTTATTCCAGTTAAATTAAATAGTGTCTACAACTACAATTAACTCTGACATAATCAGACTTATTGCGAAAGTCGCTGTGAATTTTTAGCCACAGTCAAATACGAGCGACGCAGACGTCTACTCAACACTCGGTATTAATTTGGGTGCATTTGTTGACGTCGATATGATATCGATAATTTTGAAGAAAAAATATCTTCATATATTATATTATATTAAATGCATAGTGATGTAGATCTACATCGCATGTTTAAATCGTTATATCTCAGCATTTGCAATGTTTTTTGTTTCAAGCGTATGAAATTCCCTAGAACAAATTTACCGTTATCACGGGCAGAAATAAGCTCAAAAATTTTATTTTATTATTTGTAATAGTATTAAAAGGAATAACTCAGTTTGTGATTTCATCTTGGTGAGTGCTAAAAAAAAATTATTTATCGCTTCCTTTAACTACATTAATTTTCCAGATAATTAACCTATTTTTAATCAAAAATTTAAAATCATACATTTAAGGGTTAAACTGAGATGCAATTTTTAATATCCAAAAAACAAAATACGCTGTTCAAATAAATACTTCGATTACTAATTTTAAAACTCTGGCATCTTTAACGAGAATGATGAAAATTGTCAACAACAACAGAAATCGCTTAAACGTCAAAACCTACAAAGAGCATACAAAACGCATAAATTTAGTGGAATTTCCAAGGAAATAACAAAAATAATTCTAACTCCATAGCAAACATTTTTCAACCGACTGTTGTTTTCCAAATAAGAAATAAACAACTTTAAAGTCAGCCATATTTATAAATTAAAAACTTTATCGGTAACAACAAAGAAGCTCAAAAAACTAGCGGAAGGACGCAAATATATTCCAGAACAACTCGCACTAGGAAACAATAAATGTCTGTAACAGATTTCATAAAGGGCTTACCCTGCCATAATGCGGACAACTTTTCACAATTCAATACGGAGCAGGCCATGCGAACATCACAAAAAAGACCATCGGTTTACTTACCAACAGAAGATTATCCCTCTGAACAGTATATAGTTTTGGATAAACGTTCAACTTTGCTTCGCTATTTAACTCAACAGTGGGATAAAAAGTTATTACCTAAGAAACGTGATCACGCTACAGAAGGTTCCAACACCGCTAATGGAGCAGGAAGCAATTGTAAAAAGCGTCCTCGCTTGGAAGCAGAATAGATTTACTTGTTTTTTTATTTAATCGAATTTGCAATAGCCTAAACATCTCATTACCAGAGCTCCTATTAACACATGAACTTTGTAACCATCTTTTGTTTTACGTTTTTCCGTCATTAATATCTATGTTCACAACTTCCAAATCTTTGCCTGCATTACATTTAACTAATACCAGAATCTAAGATATCTAATTAATTTTAATGTATTTTTTTTAAATATGTATTAAAACAAATAAATTACTGTTTTCTTAAGCAAAATCAGTGAACGACTTTTACTGGGTATTTCAAGTTTAGTGCATCTACAATGCAATTGAGAAACAATATGTAGGTAATTTCTATAGATTTATTTTATCTTTACAACTCTTGCCCATTTTTTTTTTTCAAGATCTGACTTTAATGATGCAGGTCCTTTGGATCTGGCTTTCCATATTGCTTCTCCCACCAAGCTACAAATTCTTTCTTGCGCTGTTCACGTTTGGCGAAAAACTCGGGATATTGCGCCTTTTCTAAGGGGTGCCAATAATCTAAAACCCAATCTGGAGGCTCAACATCACGTTCAAATGCACAACCACCGGGACTGTTGGCCTCTAGAGGAAAATATTTTAGAAATATGCTTTTGTATTATTTCCAAGTACTTACTTTTAATTGGTTGACAGTGCTGGATGTTAAACAGCTCTTGTTCGCCAGCAGCCAACAATTTCGCTGCCTTGGCCATGTCATTCACCTTGCGATTTTCTTCAAAACGCTGCCGCAATAGAACGGCCCTATAACGGTAGATTTCTCTAAAAATATTAAAATTACGTAACTTTAGAATGAGTTTTCAGCTGTCATCACCACATTAATCTGATTTACCTGCGATCATACCATGCTTCCAAGTTTCGTAATGCTCTTTTGTACAGGCTTTGGACCTGCCTAGTGTGTGTAATAATACCATTCGGTATATTCATCTTACATTTATGTGTAAAAGTTTATTCAGTTCCCTTAAACTGATTGATGTACAATTCAAGAACTCAGACAGAACAAACAGCTGTTTTCCAATTACGTTACCGCATTGCTCAAAGTGTACTAAATATTTGCGGAAACATTACGTTAAAGTGTGGTGAACAAAATATAGCAGGGTATTTCAGAATATATTGCGCTCTGGTCGAACTTCGTCTAAACGTGTCACTGTTTTGTCACATCAAAAGTAACGTTTTTTGTTCGTCTTAACCTAGTGTCTACAGCTACGATTACCTCTGACATAATATGTTTGAAAACGTCGGCAGAATGAGGGAACGAATTTTTTTATGTCCATCTTAATATCTAACAAGGAGTACACTTATTTTTGTTAATCTTATAAGAATTCATAAATCAATGAAGGCCGAGAAGAAAACATTTCTTTGCGATCAATATAATCTTATATGAGTTTTGTCTTTGTGCACATTTTGTACGAAAGTAATCACTTATAGTATATATTTAATGCGTAAAAACAAATTATTTTCAATTTAAAATGGTTTTTAAATGATATTTTGCAAAACTAATAATCGGTAAAATTTCAATGGCATCATTTTGTAAACAAACACACACACAATCGCTTTTTTGAAATCTTTTGCCATGATCGTTGCCATGAAATTTCTCATAAGAACGCGCGCATAAAAATTGTTATAAGACTGTTATTACACTGATTTTAAGTCTATACGTAACAGAATTCTCTCTGCGATTGAATATGACGTTCTCATTCTAGATATTATCGTATATAGTTGCAGACACTAAGTAATGAATCTTTGTCGTCTTAAACAGCGTTTAAACGATTGAGCTTGACCTTGTGTTTTGTTATTAAACTTTAATAGTTTTTTATTTGTCAAACGTCACAATAAAAGCAAACAGTGTTACTGAAGTTTATGTTAATAATGGCAAGCGAATTTTTGTTTAAACACGCGCTCTAACCAATACGAGTTAGATAGTCTGATGACAAACATCAACATTTTTTTTAAAGTCATCAGGCCAAGTTTCACACGCACAGATTTTAACTATGAAACGAGTTAGATGGTATGCGATCAGACGATGCATATTTTTGTGAATTTAGTATGAAGTTCATATATAGAGTATGGTCGAACCATAAAATGCGGTCCAAACCTGACATAAACAGTAACAGGCAAATCTCTGTTTTCCTCCCGCCATACTGCTCGTCCTCACGTGCCATCGACTTCAACATGACATGAATATAATATCGGCAGAGCGAAGGTAAAAATAAATTAATATTCTTGTATGTGACGAATACGTATGTTCGGGTTTACCTTATAAAAGTGTTCAGTTCGGCGCTATTTTGTGTATTTTTGTTCGTGATGGCCAATTTCATTGCGAACTTTGATGCTCAAGCATATGACTGAGCATCGATGGCAGCGCATGAACGAAACATGGACATGAGCGGTCCACATTAACCATTTGCGATGTTCGACATGATGCTCATACCATGTTCATGGCTACTGGAGACCCTCAGTTAACACTTCTGCTAAGACGTTTTAAAATCAATGTGTAAAAAAATTAATATGCTGTTCATAGAACACAGACTTAAAAATTTTTTTTGAATGTCACTTAACTTTTTTAGTGATTTTCATACAAATTTTTTAGGTAAGTCGCTCGTCTGTGTTCTATGATCAGCACATACATAAGTTTTAATACGGCAGTCTGTTTTTGTGTTGCTGAAGAAAAAAGTTCAGCAACACTTTACGAAAAATTAATTGAAAAAGAAATTGCAAAAAGAAGTTCAAAGACTTATTTTAGTCTTTAAATTTTGTAATAAAACAGTTGTGTTTTTAATACAACTATGAAGAAGAGCACGAACATATGTTATAAGTCGCCCGTGTTCATTATTCATTTTTCAATTTATTATTATTAAATATTAAATTTTTCACACCGGAATAAGTAGCAAAACGGAATAAGTAGTGTTTTATGCTCTATTCCGTGCATAATAGTTTTTTCACCTTGTATGTTCATTATTAATTCCTTTTCAATGTAATTCACTACCTTGCACTGTGGGAGGTGTTGGTCTGAGCAGTGTCGAAGTACGAATATATACACTGGCAACTGATCAGTTTTAACTAATTTAATTTTGCATTTAAACACTTACAATGCTGCGATAACGTTTTTTTCGTCTTTTCGATTTCCGTGTTGGTATTGATAAATTCAAGTCGAACGTCCACAAACACTACTGCTTTTTTCTCTTCCTTATAATCTATTTTCCTAGTTCCAGTGCAATGCACTGCACTGGTCCAATATAAAAAAGAAAAAGAGCATGAAAAGTGACAATGTTAATAGATTAAAAGTAATGAAAAATTATGACGTACGTGTACTCCACCATTTAAATATCGAACTTGGGAAATTCTGCTTTAACAGCATTTCATGTCTAACATAGATCGGTTGTAGTGCCGACCATTAGGTATTTTACCCAACTTAATTTGATATTTTTGTTTCAGTGTTTGACAAATTCAAGCATGGAAAAAAACAATTGGGCAGCGCGTTAAGGTAATTGAAGCTTTTTACAAAAATGGATATTTAAGTCAAAATCCATTGCATTCAGCACACATAGGTCTCAGTGGATTCGGTAACAAGCAGATTTATTATATTTTGGCAAATGAGAATCTACGAGAATGTTAAAAATCCGAATCATCCACAAAGGGTGACGTTTTTTAAATTAGGTTGGCCAAGAAGTTGCTGTGAATGGTGTTAGCTATCGAGAGATATTAACGAACTTCTTGTGGGCAAAAATAGAAGATATGGATCTGGACAATAAGTGGTTCCTGCAGGTTGGCACCACTTGACATTCAGCCAATGAAGCAATTGCTCTTTTGCACGAAAAATTCAATAACCATTGCCGTTGGACTTCTTTTTTGCGGATATTTAAAAGAAAAAGTGTATGCCAACAAATCAAGATCGTATTAAATTTGTTTATAAAATAGCATTGAAATTGTTTATTTATGAGTTGAATCAATTTAATTTGTTTTTTTCTTTTATTAGTGCCATTTTGTATTATTTTTCGAACAGCTGACTAACTACTTGCCCAAACTATACCGAAAAAAGTTGGGATATTTCATGCAAAAAGAGAAAGCATACTGTTCTCTCAAAATCACTCTCATTTACCTAGTTTCAAAGTACATGAACGCTCTTCTTGCAAATCGTAGAGTAAAGAAACGCACCTATTAAGTAATATTCCTTCGGTGCTGTCAACCCTGGTTTAAGTTGCATTAAGATAAACTTACAGCGTAAGCTTACCTCGATATTGTAAAATTTATATGGAAATGTTTAAAAAAAGCTGCTGAAGAAGTTTACAGAAGAAAAACGATATATTGTCCTCAAGCTTGGACAACATTTTAGTTGAATCTATAAAAGGTCAACAAATATATCTACGAATATATCCATATTGATATGAAAAATGTAAACAATAATATATCTAAAAATTTAACTTATTATATTTTGTGTGTTTTCTAACTGTTTATATGTCGACATATCATAGGTGCGGTGCCATCCTACTCATTAGAAGGCATGAAATATAGAGTAGTTGTATAAGCACAGCTGACTTTCGTTTCCTTGCGTAAATTTGTCAAATTTGTTGTACAAAATACATAATTCTGAAGAAGTACATAGAATTGCTTACTTTTGCAATCAAAACTAAAATAAAATTTTTACAACTTTTCGTAAATTCTACCAACAAAATATATGCGATGTTTTTTGGTGTTGTATTTATTGTAATTCTGCCACTACCTGTTAAAGCTGTCTTGCATGAAACCCTTTGAAAAATATGTTTTAATAAAAATGCTCTGATAATATTCCTAAAATTATATATATATATATATATATATATATATATATATATATATATATATATATATATATATATATATATATATATATATATATATATATATATATATATATATATATATATATATATATATATATATATATATATATATATATATATATATATATATATATATATATATATATATATATAGGGTGTTTTTTTAAGCCCGATAGAACTTGAAATTGTAAAAAATAACACAAAAAATTAAATTGTAATCAAAATTTTTTTTTATTCGAAAGATCAATACGTGACATTAACATTTGAAAATGATTTTGGGCATATGGGCACCGCGGCTGTTCTTGACGAAGCGAATTCTGGACGTCCAATTTTGGGCCGTATGTCACGAACAACACGAACAATGCTGGCCTCCAAGGCGTCAATTGTTGCTGGTTTATCAGCATAAACCAGTGACTTCACGTAGCCCCACAGGAAATAATCGAGAGGTGTCAAATCGCACGACCTTGGAGGCCAATTGACAGGTCCATTTCTCGAAATCAACTTATCGCCAAATTTTGATTTCAGTAAGTCGATGGTTGCGTTCGCCGTATGGCACGTAGCGCCATCCTGTTGAAACCACATCTCCTCCGGATCAATGTCATCCATATTTTCAAACAAAAAATCATTGATCATGGTGCGGTAACGATTTCCATTGACCGTAACGCGAGCTCCGGCCTCATTTTTGAAGAAATAAGGTCCGATGATGCCACCAGCATGAAAACCGCACCAAACAGTGCATTTTTCTGGATGTAATGGAGTCTGTAGGGTCTCTTGTGGATTGGTCTCACTCCATATGCGTCAATTTTGCTTATTAACAAACCCGTTAAGCCAAAAATGCGCCTCATCGCTGAACACAATTTTGCGATAAAACAACGGGAAATCGACGACTGATTTTCAAAGTAAATTTGGATAATTTCGTAGCGTTGTTCAAGCGTGAGTCTATTCATGATGATTTGTCAGAGTATACTGAAACAAATAAAAAAAATGTTTCATCAAAATTTAATTTTTTGTGTTACTTTTTACAATTTAAAGTTCTATCTTATATATATATATATATATATATATATATATATATATATATATATATATATATATATATATATATATATATATATATATATATATATATATATATATATATATATATATATATATATATATATATATATATATATATATATATATATATATATGTATATATATATGTATATATATATATATGGTAAAGTAACTCGCATTTTTCCTAAAGTTGTTAAAGTTGAGCGTATTTTTATCGATTACAATACATTCCACAGAAATACATTTTTAGTAGGTTGCATAGTGAATCGTAAAACGCCCGTCTGTGGAACATAGGATAACTTATGTACATAAATGAACAGTATTAAAATTCTGTCTTCATTGACTTTTGTGCTATTCATAGAATACAGACGATCGATTTGTCTAAAAATTTTTTTATCAATATCATTCAAAAAATGTAGTAACTTTTATACAAATTTTGTTGTCGGGTTACTCGATGTGTGCTGTGAACAGCACAGAAGTCCTGTGTGGTGTTTATGGGACATGAATAAGTAATACGTCTAGAAAATTTGTATCAAAACACTCAAAATATTGAGTATATTTCATATAAATCTTCTAGGCATATCACTCAATCGTGCTCCATTAACACCATATTAAAGATAAACTTGGCTTATTATCTATTGGCATATGTGACAAATATTTTCTAGTTTATATATACATATATCGCTCCTTTATTGCAACATATTCATATCTCAAAAAATTAGCTTTTCGAGTTAACAATGCAGAATTGTTAACAGTACTACCATTTATATTGTGCCAAAAATTTATTCAAATTGCTTTTAAACTGTTTCCTTTAGGAGATATTTTCTCAAAAAATTTGCTAAGACTTGTATGGAAACTAAAAATTTTAAATGCGTTTTCCTGGAAACGAGTTTTTTTACGATATGACTATGTTGCAATAAAGAAGCGATATGTACATAACGCACATAAAATATTTTTAAATATATCTTATTTTTGCAACGAAAGATCGTTTTATTTGAATAAAAAACCCCAAAAGTATTTATTTTCAATATTTCGATAACAATTTGTTATCATCGTCAGGAAAATTAATATATTAATTTTGGTTTTGTTTTTTATTTACAAGTAAATTTATATGATACTCATAATCAAATATTACCTAAATTTTTATTTACGTTATTACTTACTATGAGAAAAATTCTATATTAACCAATTTTATGTAGCATTGAAAGAGTGTTAAACAAAATAGAAAAAAAGAGGAAATTTTTGTATATTCTCAAAACAAAACTTGGTTTCTCCATACTGAAATTTAAATGAAATCCACTGTTAAGTTTACAACTCAATGTTGCCCAAAAAAGCAACACTGCATACGGCAACATTTCTGCTTATTCACCACATGCTTCTATGCATAACTTTATTTATACAGTACTTTTGTAGATAACCAATACTGGTGTATACAGAAATATCTTGCTAGAAAAAAAAGACAAGAGGAAGTGGTGAGTAGGAAAAATTCTTTCATTTCGTGTGTGCAGAAAAATTCCAATTATTCTCCTCTTCTCGAGTGTTGTGTATACGCGCAAAAATAAATTTTGGATTTTAAGCTGTGCAAAATATGATAAGGAATTAAAAATTAATACACCTCAATTAAAAAAAAAAGTAACTAACGCAGAATTACAAAGCGGGTAAGTGAAAAAAGTGTACATATGAAAATAAAATATGAACTTGTGTTAAAACATTTCGCCGCCCTTTTTTATTTTTTTTTCTGTTTTAAGTCGGCCATTTTTCTTCTTCTTGTTTACACAACAAAAACCGCATTTGTCGAAAAAGGCGTAGTGAAAAAAGCGTCAAGTTAATATACCATCAAAAGCAAAAATTCTTTGTTCATTTTTTTTACTTTACGAATTGAAAGTATGAATGTGTGAAAAATCTGGTAAATGCCACTCCTGTTATTTTTGCGTACCGTATTTTTTTTCTTTTTCTATAATTCTGTTTTAGCTCAAATACTCTCATCATGTGTTTTGATTGTGTGTGACTTCAATAGTGAATTTTTTAGTATTTTGCTTTGTGTCGTTTTTCTTTACAGTTCATTCACATTTTGCTAAAAATTCTTGCTTATTTTGCCTTTTTCTCTTCCCTTATTTTTTGTTGTTTCGCCGCGTGTGTATACGTTGCAGGTGAAGTTTTTAGCAGCCGCCGACTTCGTTCCAAGTCTCCCCACTTTGTTAGAGAAAGTGAGTGTGTATTTAAAAGCCTGTTATTAACATAAATTAAAATAAAAATACGAGAGAAACGGAATAAATATCTCGAGTTTCTTCGTGCAAATATCTAAAAAAGACGCAGAAAAAACAGTGTTTCAAGGCTTATTTCATCTAGAGATAACGAAAAATCTATAAGTATACAATAATACCTACTACCATGTTTTTATTGCCGGCTATTTCAGCAATTATCGATTATTGTAGCCGGTAAATTACATCAAACTGGAGGGGAAAATTTAGGTTTTAAACGATACTTTGCATAATTAAACCACCTTGCGCTAAAAATTTATTATCATTCTACTGATTGGTAGGCGAACTATATATGTTGCTCGAAATTTACACATACTTATCTATGTTCGCCGGTATGATAATTTCAATTTCAAAAGGGAATTCTTAATAAATTACATAGGCACTGCTCTTTATATGCGCATATGGGTCTGTAAGTATGTAGGCAATGCATTTAAGTAAATTAAACTATTGTTGTATAAATATTCCAGCTATTAAACAATTGAGTTTTATTCACTATAGGTATTAGCTTCTAACATTGATACCAATAAAAAAAATTATAAATAGCTTGTTTTCTATGTTTCCCAGCTGTCTATATGTCGAGATTCATAGGAGCTACCCTAATCATCACTAGAATATCTTTCAAGAAATTCCAAAGCCTACTAATGTATAAATGTTGTATTGCTTGGTCATAAGTATAATTGAATATATTTGTGTTTAATGTTGTACAATCACAAAAATACAAATCCCCTAAAGAAGTGAACATAAAATTCAGGAAACGTTGGGAAAATATGTAATAAAGATTTTACATTTTTATTGACATACATACATATACTAAAAACTAATAACTTAACTACTAAATACGTTGGCCAAAAATATATTTACTACAATTAAACATTTATTTGTTTTCACTGCCAAACAGCGCAACCAATTTCAGTTAATTTTGAAGTATTTATTTAGGGCAAGAAAAAATCGCGATGAACTTTGCACTGTTGGATTTGGGTCACATAGAATCTGTGTAATTTGTGTAGGTACATGCATACCTACATATATCAACTATCAACCGATTTGAATGAAAAAAACCCCAAGCTAATGCGTATGAACTAAGATAATAATAGAAAAACGACCGTGTGTGAGTAATTCCAACTCGCACTTATCTAAGTTATATATATTATATTTATATCTATAATTGCAGCACAGAAATGCTAGGACACTCTCCTCCCGCCAGTCAAGAGTCTCAAAGACAAACAGATACACCATCGCCTACTACAACATCAACCCCACTATCTACTCCTAATTCTCTCCATTCCTCAAGTTTCTTGCATGATCCAGCTTTGGTATCAGCACCGGGAAAACATAAATCTGCCTTCTTACCATACCGACCTCAAGCTACTGTTCTGACAAATTTGCAGAGAGGTAATACAGAAGCTACGTTTTGTCCCGTTGAGGTAACACTTTCTTTTCATGAAAGAGCGGGTCAAGGTGAAGTTACGGAAGAGCAAATATATCAACAGAAAATGAAAAACATTGATGCCAAAGATGCATTTGGCTTTACAGCATTACACTGGGCGTGCTATTACGGGCAATTGGCTACGGTTCAAAGTTTAATTGAAGCCGGCTCAAATATAAATGAGCAGGCACCGGAAATGGTAACACCCTTGCTATTGGCTGCTTCTGGGGGGCATCATGAAGTTGTCCGGTTGTTGTTGGAAAAAGGAAGCGATTGTAAGCATATGGATATAGTGGGTAATACAGCGTTAATGTATGCAGCAGCTGGAAATCATCCTCATACTTGTAATGAGCTTTTATCTAAAGATCCCGACATGTCAATAGCAAATGAAAACTGTGATACTGCATATTCGTTGGCTGTAGAATATGGGGCGACTTTAGCGCAAGCGGTATTGGAGCAATATTTAACATCAATTTTATCAATATAATTCTTTTAGATTTAATGGGATAAAGAATCAACTATAGCCTACAATGCTAAAGGTAGGTGCAAAAAGAAAAACTAATTTCTCAAGAAATCTTAGCAATGTAAACACTTATGTAACAATATCATTCTTGTTAACTGATTTAGAAAAAATAGTCACAAATACATATCGCTCCTTTATTGCAACATAGTCATAACTAAAAAAAGCTTGTTTTCAGAAAAACGCATTTCAAATTTTTAGTTTTCATACAAGTACTCGTATTAGATATATTTTTAGAATATATCTCCTAAAGGAATCAGTTTAAAAGTAACTTAAATAAATGTTTGGCACAATATAAAAGGTAGTACTGTTAACAATTCTGCATTGTTAACTCGAAAAGCTAATTTTTTGAGATATGACTATGTTGCAATAAAGAAGCGATATATATTTCACTGGCGGTATAAACAGCCAACCAAGTTATTAACATGATAAGGGATATGCATAAAATATTGCACAAAATATTTTAATAATAAATAGTGTTAAACAACTGAGTTTATTATTCACTATACTAGCATCTAAAACTGATACAAATAAAAAAATTATAAATAGCTTGTTTTTTGTTTCCTACCTGACTATATGTCGACATTTCATAGGAGCTACCTACCCTAATCATCAGTAGATTTGGAAACTTTTGAAAGATATTGTCAACAGTCAACTTTATATACCAATAATCTAAATAAATTATTGAGCTAGGAAACAAAAAATAAGCTATTTATCAAGGCGAATTCATACCAGGCATATGCAAGAGCAATAAATACAACACAACAAAAAATAAACCTTTTTCAAATGTCAAAGAAAAAATATAAACACAAAAAGGAATTCAAAAAAAAATATAATAAAAAAAAATTTACAAGAAAAGACAAACTATTAATTATTTCGTGAAACTTTTAATTATTTCGTGAAAATTAAAGTCGCAGATCAGAGAGCTTGGAAAGGTGAAAATGGCCAGCCTGATTGGGGAGGATTCTGGATGATAGCTAGCGCTCAAGATACAATATATAATTAAATTTTTTATTTTTTTTTTTTAATTTTCGTAAAAAAAAAATTTTTGCAATAAATGAAAACATTAATAATTTCGTGAAAATTTTAATTATTTAGTGAAACTCAAAGTCTCATATCTTAGATCTTGAAAAAGTGAAAATGGCCAGCCAGATTGGGGAGGAAAAAAAAGTTATCATCTGCGCTGTCAATCAATTTCAATTATGAATTCGCCTTGCTATTTATAGTTTTTTTGATTTGTAATAAATAGTTTTCATATGTTACCTTATTTTCAAAAAACAGTATTTTTAAGCTTTAATTTTTATAAATAAAAATGGTAACGCTGGTTTCTTATTATTTCATTTCCATTAAAAACTCATTCCATATGTGAATTCTACCATGTAACACCCACCTTTTACAAACACCAATCTGCAACTCCTCAAATGATTTTGTAAGAGTTACCAATTTGTATTAGCTAAGATTCTTTATATCTGGCTATGTATTTCACTTAGGCGAAACCGATCTGCGCTTTCTATAAATTGTACGTTGTGTAAGAGGATTTTATTTATGTTTTTTACTATACTAAATTCGAATACATTAAACAAAATTTTTTAGGTATGTAGGTGCAATTTTGCAGTTATAATAAGGCTTATGCCATGTTAATTTTTTTTTTTTAATTTAAGTCTACTTATGTATGCATATGTAAAAAATAAATTTTTTATGTCAAATATTCGTATTATTTGATCCTTCTAAAATTTTTAGCTAAAGATCTTGATTTGTTTTTTATAAAAAATGTTTAACGGCATTTTATTTTCGATATTTCGCTAACAATTTGTTATCATCCTCAGGAAAATTAAAATGTAATGTAACATGTTTATAAAAGACAAAAACAAATCAAGATCTTTAGCTGAAAAATGTAGAAAAAAAGTAAAATTTTCTATGGTACCGCAGCAAAATTTCAAAATGAACTAAGATGATTCGCTCTCAAAATTTAGCATAGGGAAAATTATTGGTTCAATAAGGTTAAGGGCGCGAATCAGGAATGACAGAGCGAACCTCGAATATAAGCTTTCGTTTGAACATGCTATCTATAACATTACAGCTAGACTTAAGCAATTGGAATTGTTGTGTCTGAACGATGCTACTAGTTCAAAGATAAAAAACTGAACAGGAAAACCAGACTTGCGCAACTAAATTGCCCAGTGTTAAAGTGCTTTAATTAATGCATGAACAAATTTAACATACATAGGTATAAATAAACAGTAATTCGTAAAGTATTACTTCCGTTCTTAAACATGGCATACATATTTTTCCTTAAAATGGTACTTATAATTCCTATTATACACACAAAACTATAACGACAAATAAGTCTCTGCGACTCTTCATTATTTTCTTTTTCATTTACGTTATATGTATGTGCATGCATACATACATATGTATATATGAAAGTACCTACGATAATGCATTCCAATGCATTTTCTTTGAAAAATAATAAAAACAGACAACAACAATATGCAAATAGAAGAGAGGAATGAGTTACATACATACTACATACATGTGTAGATGGATCTGCGAATGAGTGTATGAATGACGCAAGTTGTTTGCATACTGAAATATTTATCCATCAGTGTGTACCGTTACTTTACTCATTAAAATCTGTATGTAATTGTTGTGCCGTGTGTTGTTTTTGTAGAATTCATACCTACAATATTTTCATTCATTTAAAATAAAAACGTTAAGCGTTTACACCCCACCCACCCACACACTAAATTGTCTTTTCCAGTCGTATTAATTCGTCTGGGGGCGATTCGATTTCGTTCATGCTTCTTGTTGTTATTGCGACTATTTTTGAAGCTGTTACTTACATGTTATAGGTACTGTTATTTTTGAAAAAAGAAATTTACATACATATGTATGCATGCAAAAACTATGTACGAACGTGTGTATGTACGATTACATATACTGTGGCAATATGTCAATGACGTGTTGGCGTGTTGATCTCGATTTTTTTTTATTTTACTGATGTTGCATACGTAAGTATGCACATATGTAAGCACAAATATAGTACTCTTTATTCATTACTGCTGTCGATTTTCATTTATTTAATTTTTTTTTTCTGTATTTTGCTGGTCTGACCGTTCATGTAACGTCATAATATTTAAAACGCCCTCTTCATTTATACACACATACATATTCTTAATTTCCTGAAACAAAGCAGAAACTCTCAAGAATGTCATCGTAGTCAACACTTCCAAAAGCAGTTGGTTAGTTAAGTTTACACTTACGTACAAAACTGATAAATGATATTAAACTGTGTGATTATCGTGTAATATTTCTTTTAAAATTATTGGTGATTTTACAGTTGAAAAATATTTTCGTGTGGAAATTTTCAATTGCTTAGAGTCAGATCAGACAGGGCGATTTTAATTGTCCAACTTTTTCGCCATTTTCTTTTGGGCTTGCTTTCTTGTCTTCACACAAAAACTTTTCGGCAATTCTTGAGCTTTCTCTAGCTTTGTTTCTTACAACATCGCTGACGACTTAGCCAAAAAAGGGACAACCCTTAGCAGCGTGTTGGAAAAGGATAAAATTCCACACGCGAGAACGTGTCCAAGAAAAATGGCTCTTAGAGCCCACATGCCTTATATCGATGAACCTGTGGCCGCATATTAAGTCTTAAGAGAACGTGGGAGCTATTAAAACTGTCCAGATCTCAACTAAGAGTGACTGTAGCAGTCATCACTGGACATTGTCCGTTTTGGAACCATATAAGGACTTCTGCGGAAGTTGCCAAGACGAGGAAGAGGAGGAGACGATCCTTGATCTCCTTGGTACATGCCCGGCATTGGAGCATCATCGACTAAGATACCTAGGCGAACGGAGCTTCAACAACCTAGGCGCTAGCCTCTTTCATAAGAAGCATTGCGTGGTTAGTACAACAGCATGTAACGCTATACTAAGGGGTTCGGCGTTTCCTTTTCATCCCCATCCCATCCATCTCCTCCACTCACACTATATTCCCCTAACAGTGCAACCTAAATTCAGGCGTAAATCGCAACGTAATTTAACGCCTTGATTTTATGCTGTAGTAAGTAACGTAAATAAGAGCGTTATGTCATGAACAGTGTTGCTCAATAAACTTGTTAAATAAAAATCTTTAAATAGAAATAATAAAAAGTGATAAAAGTCGCTGAATTAGTCTAAAAGCACAGAAAGTGTGAATACTAATGGCCGCAAGAAATGAGTAACATTTAAGCTTTGTTCAGACGGTAGTCAGGTCTGACAATATTGTCTGATCTAACATTGTGGTGGCAATTGCATAACAATGCCAATTCTTCTTACAATACAAATTGTCAGTTTACACGGTTGCTAGACAAGAAAAATGCCAATTCCATTGTAAGACAATTATCTGATCTGAATTATCTGTTGTCAGTTCACACGGTTGTCAGATTTTTTATGCAGCAAAAATTGTCAGCTCAATTTTCAGAATCAAAATAAAATATTTATGTACATAAAAATTTAATTGTTCTTGCGGGTTTGGAAAATTGAATAATTGAAAAAAAATATTTAGGATATGAATCAAGATATTGCGATCATTTTAAAAAATAGTAATGAGGAAGAAAACATAAAGAAACGTCCCAGTGTTTGGGTCATTATTGAAATTCACAAAAATAGCATCTGCGACTTTTGGCAATGCACTATCCTTGTGCAGATTATATTCTACGCCGCATTCCACAAGCTTTACGACACTTAACCTCTTGCATTAGTTTTAAACTATTTGCGTGAGGCCATGAAATTTCTACTATTTTGCGATACGATTTTTTTAAGGTTTTAGCAACTGGAGAGTTTCTTGGCGATGGAACTTTTAATAGGCTGGAACAAACTATCAAACACTTTCATTTTCAACATCCAGAGATCATTCGCAATCATACGATTAATCCATAGTTGTATTTTTAAAACCACATTTTCAGAAAATTTAACTTACTTTTTTGTTTCACGCTGAAAACTTTTTTTATTAATTGTATTGTTTTTTGTCTGACAAAGATGCCATTGTCAGATGTTAAAAAAATTCACGCACCTGACAATATGAAACAAGCTAACAACGTCTGACAATGATCTGACAATGGCAAGGAAAAGTGTTTACACGATTGTCAGGTATCTGGCAATAACTTTGTCTGACAATGGCTTTTTTTGACAACATTGTTAGAAAAAATTGTAAGTTCACACGATTGTTAGAAATTTTCTGCAAATTTTTCTGACAATATTTCCAGATCTGACAAGCGTCTGAACAAAGCTTTATTCGTTTTGAGACGAACTTTACTGAGAGGCAGTAGGCCTTTTCGCTTACGCTTTGTCAAAATTGGATTTTCCAATTGCAAAGCGTTGACGCCGCGCATATTTGGGTTGGCCTCATACATTTTGTATGTGCATCAGGAT
The DNA here is from genome assembly GCA_914767995.1 of Thecocarcelia acutangulata. NCBI lineage: Eukaryota > Metazoa > Arthropoda > Insecta > Diptera > Tachinidae > Thecocarcelia > Thecocarcelia acutangulata. Next base: position 19,325,615 of record OU612097.1, read on the forward strand.
TTTTAACAGATAAATTTCGCGCTAATTTAGGTTGCACAGTAACTTCTGTTCTTCACTTCACTATACCACTTTTTAGGCAAACACAAAGGGAACGACTTCAGTACCCAATTGAGCAGGAAAACCTAGGCTATTTCGAGGTATCCAGCGGCTTGCCTACCTAACCTAACCTACAATAGATATGTACCTATAAACGATACTATGCATACGTATAACCGAAATTTGCAGTATTGCTGCATATACCTACCTACATATGAATATGTATGTATGTGTGTCGCATCTTATATGCGCATATGAATTTATTTTAATACAAAAGGTTAAAAATTTGTTCTGTTATAAATAAAATCTTTAAAACTGGGCGTGTCCTTGACTGATGATGTGTGAATGTAGGTATTTGTCTTGTGTGCAAGCACATACATACGGACGTCCATACATATACATATATGTATATGTATACACCTAAATATGAATAAAACAAGCACAATATCCCTTTTAAAATTATTTGTTACTTGCGATTTGCCATAGGTTTTTTAATCGCCTGCAGTCGTATTTTGCGAATTAGATAGGTGAGGGTAGAGAAGAAGGAAAACAATTTGAGTATTTTTGACTTTTTTTATGTTTATTTGGCACAAATAATTATTTTTAAGAGTACAAGTGCGTTTTACTGTCAAAAAGTATAAGTATATATGGTTGTTCTGCTGCACGTTAAATCTTGTATGTAGAAAATGGGATTAAAATTAATGGGAAATCACGCGACATCGACGCAAACATTGACTACTTTGTATGCAGAAGCAGCGAAGTAAATTTACTTTTAAAGTAAATTTTAGTACAATGAACTGTTGAGAACAACTGTATCTGTTGAAAAAATGGAGATAGTGAACGTGGGAAGAGGAAAGTATGGCAACTTTATTTGAGGGGAAATTATCTGAGTGAGCGAATTTTGTAGAGAATGAGAGCACGAATTACTACTTCATATAATGCGAAATCAAGAAATGGTTGGTTTCCAATTATTTGTTTGCTTGAAAATTCGTTTGGATCGAACGGTCGATACATCTGCACGTCTTCTATTTGGTGATAACATTCTTTTTGTTATAACGTCGTGTTTTTGTTGTAGTTTTCTTTGGTTCTTTTTTTTGCTAGTGTACAAATACACATTTTAAGAAACGGTTTATTAAAAAGAAATACTGCAAACGAACCCAATTTTTTTAGTGTTGATGCTCGTGAGATATTTTTTTTTTAAAATTAATAGAAGTGTTGAAATAACTTATTTAAAACAAGAAGTTGGACACAGGAAAAACTAACAAACGTAAATGTGATTTGGCATCGAATATAAATAGTACATAAAATTCCTAACAACTACACAGAAGCTTGTGAAAGTTTAAAGTGAAAGCTAGCAAATTAAATATTTGCGGAACTGAAATGTAAGTGTTTCTATTAGAATTATTATTCTCAGCTTCAAAATGTTGGCAAAAAATTGCACAGATATGTATGTACATAGAATTAGCATACATTTATTCTTTTCCTATATACACATTACTAGTGCATACATACATGGCTTTCTATATAGTTACACATAGATACATACACACACACATTCGCATTTAAGCCAGACAAAACGTTTGCATTTCCTTTTGTGTAATATTCTTCGTTCTGTACTTGTGCTTTTACCTATTTTTCTTCATTCAGTCACACTTCCTCTAAAAAAAAAGAAATCCTAAATAATTTTACTTCGTTGTGGCCATAAATAACGCCCCGACGTCTGCTTTTGCTCTGTGTGTTTTCTTATTGTTTGTGCCCGTCTATCCTCGCCAACTAACTTGTCTGCTCTGCTCTGCTCTCACGCTTTCAGTTTTTTTTTTATCAACTTTATTTACATGCATTTAAAATAATTTTGATCCAAATAAAAAAAATTTATTTTTTAGTGTTTAAAACTTAAAATCTGCTTGAAAAGCAGAAAAAAGTACACAAGATACAAAATGTGCCGCATTATATATGTATTAATTTATGTATGTATTGAAAAAATAGCCATTGTCTGCTGCTTTTCTTTTTTTAAGTTTGCATGTGTATATATTTGTATATACCAGTAACTATTTCTTTCATCTCTAGTCGCAAGAAAAAAACACTGTCTGGCTGCCATCCATGCACATACCACCATCATTCAATTTATTTAGCTGCTTTTGTCTTGCTATTTTTTGCTCAGAACAGTTTTATTTTCAAAGCTTTGCTAAACATTAAAAAATGTCAACGCTGACGTCTCTGCTAGCGTTTTTAATGTACGTTTGCGTTGAAAGCACTAAAAAATAAAAGCAGCGGTTAATGCCTTCCTTGGTTTTTTTTTATCATTTCTAATTTGCAGAATGTGTAAATCTCTCTCTTCAAGCTTATAAACTCTCTCTGTGTATATTCAATTTCATTTTGTTCCAGTGGGGTAGAATTGCGAATAGATATGCTCTTTTTCTCTATTCAATTGTGTGGTCTGCAATATAAGTGTTGCCAATTTTTGGGATTTTTTTTAATTCTGTTCTGTTCATAAGCGTTCACTTTCTTGGTTGCCTTTGTTATAATGTACTATTGACTATTTCATACTGAGTGTTGTATTAGCGTAGGTTAGTAACTTCATTTAAAACTTTGTTATGGAATGTGGGTAAATTGTTCATTTGCATTTACATACGTATATGTATGTGATTGTTTATTTTTCGTTACAGCGCACCATAAATTAGCGCGCAATGGTAATTTATTTGTCAAAAATACTAATCCACATGCAAAATCTATGAAGCGAACCCAAATACCGCGACATCAATGAATTTGATGTCTGAATGAAATCGTATCGCAATTTTGAATTGGAAAATTCAAATTTGAAAGCCCGTAAGAAAGTGAACTTTAAGGGCCAAATAAATCTTTTTGGCAAAAACTAGCTTTCCGTTTGCACACAAACGATACAAATATAATTCGTACAAACACAAAATAATAATTTTTTCTGTTTTCAGTGAGAGTATACGGCGATTGTGTCGCAGTAGTTTTGCCTGCCATATGAAGTCCACAAGATACAAATTGTGTTTTTATTGTAATTTCCTTGTTGGCTTCAAGTTATTTCTTTTTTTAACTTTCTGCAAAAATGTTATATATAGCCTCTTATTTCTTGAGATTCTGTTGCTGTAATCTTTGTTTTCATTTTCTACAGAGTCAAACTTTTAAACAATTCTAACAAGAACTTGATATCGCAAAATTTTGTCTATACGGCAAACATTCAAAATGTTTGCACGAATATAAAAAAATGCGTAAAATATTTGTATAAGCAAGCAAACACCTTTAATAAACAATGCAAAGTGTTCGTACAAACGTAAAATTTTGGCATGTTTACCGTGCAGTTTGTGTAGTGGATTCGGCTCTTCTTTACTCAGTAAAGATGGCTTCACAACAACTTGAAAATTTTTAAATAGTGATCACACATTAGGTGCTTTTAGGTCAATTTAACGGCTTTATCTCCTAGTTTTAGTTCTACTTAGTGATTTTTGTCGAACATAGATAACATTGCTTTCATTATCGCTTCTATTAAGTTACTCCAGTGTAAAATTTAAGAGCTAGATTACATTGTGCTTTACGCGCTAATTTATGCTTGTCCATTTTATTCTTTATACGGCTATTAACCTTCCATTTATAAATGCTATATTGTGGTATGTATGTTTTCTGTGTACTTTTCGTAGTTTTTGCATATGTGTTCGTACAAACATTTGTGCATGCATGTATGTGTAAATGCGTGGAAATGAACATGTTTGTTGTGTGTGTACATACATATGTGTATATGTTCATGCATAGGAACTTGAGAGAAATATGTTAAACACCGGATGTTGCGTAAACTTTCATTAAAAAGAAGTCAACATCTGTCACTATTGGTGTCAATATTTATTTTTTTTGAAAAGTTTTTGTTAATATCAAATTTCTTGCCGATTAGATTCAATCATACATACCTATTCTTACAAAAATACCACCACGATATGATATCTAATTCAACTTAGTGTAAGCTGCACTTTTTTATGTTAAGCATTCGAAAAGAATTAGTTCATGTTTTGCCATAAACTTATTGGCTCAGTTGTTTATGACTAATATAGACTTTAATTTGCATTCTGGATAGCATTGTATAAATAACTATTTCCGGTTTGTTCGTTTGTTTAAATCTATAACACTAAAGAGGACATAATAATTACACACTATGTATTATTATAATATAGCATGTGTCTTTTGAATAAAACGTTTTTACGTCATTGGTATTACACAAATAACATACAAAGTAAATAAGTTTGTTATATACATAAATAAATGTATTTCTTAGCAGAAACCGTGTAGTCCCGTTCAGTAGAATGTGCCCATTGCCTATGTACCCTACATAATCTCTATACATATCAACATAATTTCCAAAACTATGGGACACTATGAAAAGATTTTGACATAAATGAGTTCTTTTTTTTTTTTTAAATTAAAAATTATGTAGTTTTACCAATTAAAAATACTGCTCCTGGTCGACCATTGCAACTTTTCGGTAACTGCAACATCCCAGATTTTTTGATATGGATAATGAATTTAATTTGTATAGGTATGTAGGTACATGCATATATGTATATAGTATGTAGGTATGTAGCAATATTCTTTTAGGCTAATTTTAATTGATGCTTAAAAGAACTTTCTGGCAACACGGTTAAGATAGCTTTCATTCATTCATTTGCTCTGTGGTCGTTTTAAACGGCCACATGTGTAGTTAGTCATGTAAGTGACCAGACGTAGACATTAAACGTCATCGAAAAAAATAATGAATAAAGATATGTTCATAAATACAAAGGGCATTTCTGGCGTAAAAAATTATCAATATTTGGCTTTGTTTCGTATTTACCCATATTCTATACCTTTGTTGAATAGTACATAGGTATGTAACTCGAAAATCGTATTTTTGCGTTACCTGCCTTGAATTTTTAAATATGTATGTAAGTATTGGACGTTATTTTGGCTCACTCGTTTAACAAGATATGTGCATTGATAAGTAGCAAAAACATACTTTATTATTCCTTCCATTAATAAAATTTATGTCTATTTTATTTAAATATTAGAAATCATTCCTATAAGGCTAGTGTGAATTTAGATAACATTAAATAGGTATATATCTGCAAAAATATGTACATAGTTTTGTCCAAAATTATAGTGCCATTAATTCAAGATTTGTAAATTATGGTCTGCTCTTTATATTAAGCTTTTAAGCTAGGCAAATTACACATATAGGTAGGTACAGACAGCATCTAAGCATGGCAAGCTTTTGTTGAGAAAACTTTAAACTCTACATACCTATGCATTGATGTACATATATACAGTATGTGACAAAACAAATGCACGAACTCATATATAATTCAATAAGTGGTTATTAAAATAGCAAACTCATTTGGATTTACATTTCTTTCATTTATTTATAAAATTAAGTACCTAAATTTAATTAAACAAAACAAAAACAATCGATATTATTAATAAAAAATTAAAAAAATCATATTTTATTATAAGCAACTGTTTTTGTACGCGGCAGAAAAAAAAGCACATCATCAATTAATTTTATTAAAAACCTTTAGTTCACTAATATTTGGTTGTGTGTAGCTTTATTTTTTAAAACTGCTTGACATCTGCGTAGCATGAACTCAATTAGGCTTGATAAAGTGTCTTCAGATATTGCATTCCAAGCTATTTCCACTTGTCGGAAAAGTTCGTCTGAATTTCTGCAGTTATCACGATTAATTTTACGAACCACAATTTCCCATAGATTCTCTATGGGATTGAGATTTGGTGATTGGGCTGGCGATTTCCAAACGTTAACCTTGTTGTGCACAAACCACTCCTTCACATATTTAGCTGTAGGCTTTGGATCGTTATCATGTTGATACCTCCATTTAAGAGGCATCTCTTCCTCTGTGTGTGGCAACATTATATTTTGCAAAATGTCCTTGTACATGAAACAATCCATTATACCACTTATTTTATGAATTGGCCCGATCCCATGCCCCGAAAAACAGCCCCACACCAAAACATTTCCTCCTCCCTGTTTTACCGTATCCTTAGTATAACGAGGGTTAAGGCGTTCAGCTTTAGGTCTGCGTACTAGTTTGAATTCATCAGAACCTTTTCCATTGAACTTTGCTTCTTCATTGGGGTGTAATCCAGTTAAAGTGCTCTTTTGCAAATCCGATCTTCGCATGTTTATTTTTTTACAGAAATAAAAGGTTTTTTCTTGCACTTCGGTATGACTTTAATCCACTTTCAACAGCTCGTCTTTGAATCTTACAGAAAGATTGAGCTGTATTTGGTTTCCTACAGACCTAGCCGATATAAAAGGGTCCTTTTTTATTAACCGGATTATTGGGAGATCATCCCGTTTGCTTATTTTCCGCTGTCGACCGCCTTTATTTATGACAGCCAACGAGCCTGAGTTACGAAAAGGGCTTATAATACAAGAAATAACGCTGTGATTAATTCTCAATTTGTTTGCAATTGATGTGACTGATCCCTCTTTATTATAATCACTTACAATTTTTTTCTTTTATCTGCACTAAGTACATACTCGTATTGTTACCCAGTTTTTATGAAATAATGACGACAAATGATCAATGAGTTTAATAAAAAAGATACTACCTACTATAAACACTTGCTAAGTTTACTAGAATTATTCTTATGATGCTCAGAAGTGTGTTTTTGTTATCTAACTACTTTTTTTGTTGGTGTTATATAAAGATTTTTGAAAAACTTAAATACCAATTACTTCATGCTTTTGTTTTGTCGCGGCCAAATAACTACTTTATTATGTAAGCAATATTTTTTTCTGAACAAAACTTTTTTTTAATCAATCTCTTGCATTAGTGCAAGTGGTCTACTAATATTTTAAATTAATTAAAATTTTTAAAAAATATGCACCTTTTTCTGAGTTACTTTTATTATAGTAAGTACAAGAATGAGCATAGGTATGTTGTGTCGCATACTGTATATGTACATACATATGCATATGTGTGTACCTCGCCCTTACTCTTTTTTTGTTTTCCAAAGTTGAAATTTTTGCATACCTACCACCTACCTATTCCAAGAAAAAAAGTTGCTCGTTTATTATGGTAACAAAATTGGTTAATACCTACTTACTTATGTGTATAAAATGTACATGTGCTTGCAATTTCTTTTCTATTTGGATATTGTAGTTCAATGAAAAGTTTAAACTTTAATGAAAACATCCTATAGGTAATTAGATAGATCCTCAAATCTGGCCATCTAGTATTTGTGGGATTATTACGGCATTAAAAATATAATATTTTGAATTCAATTAGCGCAGAGTAATATTTTCGTAATGAAATAGGTAGGTAACAATTTGCAAGCATTTGAAACTTGTCTGAAATAAAAAATATGTATTGCTTACTAGCTGTTCTCTTTAATATTGTTCACCGCCTTAAAATAAAGTCTCTTCAATTAATTGTAAAAAAATGTTTCATTTCCTGTTTTGTAGACATGTTTTGTTATTTTATAAATGAGCTGTTGCATTTTCTCTCTCATTCAGTCTGCTTCTCTTTATTGCTATTTGCAAATAATAACAAACAGACACAGTGTGTGCTTGTGCATTCCTTTCAAGTTTTTGCAATATACATACATATGTAAGCACATGCATAGGTACACATACACATTTTTATGTATGTTGGTACATATGCATTTGTTGTGTTGTTTTTATTTCTCTTATCATGGTCATTCATTCTTAGTTTTATTTTTTGTTGACTTAAAAAATGCATGTTTATATTTTGGTTTATTTTGTTTTTGTATTATTTTTCTACACACTGGTTTCTTGTAGTAGTTTTATAGTATTTTTGTTGTGTACTGTACACTCCATATAATTATGTTGTTTCCTTTTCATTAAAGAACGTACAAAAACATACTTGTTTTTGTTGTTGTTGTTTTGTTTAGCCAGTACCTACAATCGTTGTGCATTGTGTTGTAAGCTTGCAAGAATACTTACATACTTACGTAATTTTGAATGTAGTATATCTGCATTCAATGCCGGTTCTTTTCCTTAAACTTCTCTTTTAGATTTCGTTTTTCCGTTTAAGGGTTTCTCTCCTTGAGCATTTTGGTTTGTTTGTGTACAGTTGTTTTCTTTTTGTTTTGTGCTAACAAGATATTTTGTTAGGTTCTTATTTTCATTATTGGTTGTGTTGTGTCTGCCGTAATCCTAGTTTTTTGAAGTGTTTTGCTTAGTGTTCTTACATACAACTGTTTGTATGTAGGTATATAAATAGTTTAAGCCTTTTTTTCAATTCATTTTTGTTTTCGTTACTGCACTTGCCCAGCAAACAGATTATTCAATTTGATTCTTTTATTGGCTTTCACACTTGAGATAATATTTTGTTTTGCAGACTTAAACCAGTTGTTGTTTGTAGTTGCTTACGCTAGTTTGTTTACATTTTTATTGCGCAGGTAAGTATACACATACATACATCTGTATGTTGATACCTACTTACCTTATTCCGATATTTAAAAGTTTATTTTGAGTTTTTACGGAGAGAAATAGGTTCCTACCTATACCTATGATGAATATGTAAGTAGGTAGATCTGTTTAAACATTTTAAATATGTACCCCTATATTGTTTCTCAACTTTAAATGTATCTTATAACTAGGTAAATACAAATTTCAAAGCTAAAAACACATAGATAGGTACATATGCACCTACAAAGATAGATATACATACATAGGGACCTATTAGATACCAAACAATAGGTTAAAAGAGCAAAAAGCTCCAACAACATGGTACAATTCGGCTTCCAAAAATATAATGGTTTTACAGCAATCAACGGGAAATTATTTACCCGTGAATTGATCACTTGATTCAGTTGAAAAAACTTAATTGAAAAAAAAAATCAATAAAACGGACAAACTAAGTTATGTAGGTATAACAGATGGTAGGTATGTTCATACATATGTATGCTACTAGGATGGGTCGATTATAAAGGATCAAAATACTTATATCGACATTGTACCATCGATTTTTCGATAGCTTTTGGCACTAGACATTTGGGCAGTTCTACAATGATTTTTTTATCTGTCGTAGTGTAACTTTCTTTCTTTGACGTTAATGTGTGATGCACACTTAACATCATGCATTGTGGTTGGACCATCCTTCATGTAAGGACTGTTCTAATTTTTATCCCTGTCGTAGTCCACGCTTCTACCTTGTTTGGTTTCATATATAAAAAAAAGAGCTTTCACCATTCGCTCATAGAGGGAGGTATAGATTTTAGGTGCATAATAACTGCTTTAAAGCTCAGTAGTTTCAAAAACAAATAATACGATTTCAATTCTCATATAAACATTCCTCACTTTTTTTTTAATAGAGTTTCTTAGATCATCATGGATGCACTCTCCAGGGGGTTACTCTCTATTGCGATGCGAAAAAAAATGTATTGGTACCCTGTACTGCGTTTTCGTATTTTCCTTTCGTTTTTAATTTTTCCCTTTCGGACATATTTTATCATTCTTCACTATTGTACGATGCTAGGTAGTAACAGTAGCGTCGTTGTGACAAACTATTACGACCGATTTTTGCCTTCACATAGGAAGTTGGAGCGCGGTTAACAACGAAATACATAGATCAAAAAATCTGTAAACCAATTTAGTTAGCTGAGGCAGTCTGTGCGAGCGAGACGCATAACTCGAATTATAAAATAATTACGATGACGCGACAGCTGTTCTTCAGCTCAGAGCTGCTTTGTGACTGTGTCCTTTTACTTAAAATATGATGTACATAATTTTCGCATTTACCTGACACTTGCATCACTGAAAACTTTTGCCGAAAAGTTTAAAATTAGGTAGTTCTTAAAATCAAATCTGTACTCGTGTTGAAACTAACATTTGTTGAGTTTAAACATGTTTTCGTAATTACAAATTTTTGTTGTTCGGCTTTGCTGGCATTTTTTTTAACGATATTGTGCGCGCACTTAATTCCAAGAAAAATTCATATCTGTAAAAGAAAAATACAAAAAGTCATGCTGAGAAACAAACTCCACTACTACAATTGTGTTAGCGCCAAAATTTTATTAAAAAAAAATGCAATCTTTCATAACAAAAACAATACGTTGGAACGTTTTAAGAGTTCGGTTTTGCAATGTAGGAATAAAAATAATTTTTGTCTGTACCTACAAGTAGCTATGTAGTATTCTCTCTGCTAGTGCTAAAGATTTTTATAGAAGCCCGCACAAAAAGATCACTCCGATTTTAAAATAAACAACTTGACAAAAAATTGTTTACAATGGGAATATAAACAAGATTGTTGCAGAAAATATGCAAGGGCCATAAAATGTATGGTTAAATAAACGTCTCTCGAAAATATCCTAAATTAGTAGATGTGTGACTTGTTTATACAATAAGAGCCCACTTGCGCGCCCTTCACTATCGAAGACTGAACTCAAATCAAAAAGCTGATCATTTTCTCTTATTTTGTGTGGGAATGAAGTGGAGCAGCGCATTTTTTTTTATTGCGAATTAAAATTCATTCTAAAAAGATTCGAAAAACAACCTTTATACCCGACTCCTCATAGGGGATCATTATATGTAAGTATTATGTATGCCGTTTACTTGAACTTAATATGCCGTTTATATGCTTAATGATCATCAACCACCATCTTGTGCTTTATTTTGTTTTCTACAGTTTTTCATAGCAATGAACTTTTATGTTTGGAAAAAACAAGAGATCCCCATAGTCCTTGAATGTTATTGACTTGTTTACTACTTGTACTATGTACTTGCTGATGTTTCACGATTGGTTTTTTTTTTTGCTTCTGAATAAAGCTTCGAAAGCCCTGAATTGAGAAACGAAAAGATGTTATTGACAAAAAAACACAATTTTTATTGGTTATAATATTTGAAGAAACAAACAAAAGGTTGATTTTTTTTGTAAGAAGTTCTTGTTTTGCTGTTAAGATTTAAATTCCGTTGTACTAATTGATTAACATTTTTTAGATGGAAAGTTTTATTTATGTACGTACATACATGCTCCTACATATGTAACGTCACGTCAGTTCATTAGAAAAATATTGGAATGAGCAGATAAATGCAAATAAAAGAAACCCCAATTTAGCACCGTTTTAAATAGTTCCCAATCGCAACCTAATTTTGAGCCAGATTGTGTGGTTTCAACTAAGTAAAAATTTCTCTGTAAGAAAAGTTGCACCTCTTTGTAGCAGTTTGCAATAAAATTTCTTTTCTTTATTCGCCTTATGATCTCAGTAATGCTGTCTTTATCTTTGAATTAAAGGCGTTTAACTTATTTTTACACTGAATTCCTATAATAAGTAATGAAAACGATTATTATATGTATATATATATATATATATGTACAGCGTAGGCCATAACCACCTTTATGGTTTGAATTCACCTCTGATTTTCAAAATAAAATTCAGTTTTTATCACTGTTCTGTAGTGTTCCATATTAAATTCCCATATCTTCTTCACAAAGTTCAGATAAAAACTAGAGGTAAACTAAAAAGTTATTGAACATTCAAACCATAAAAGTAGTTCTGCGTCAGCTTTTACTTACATATATTCATAAACCAGAACATGCATATAAGTTACCAATAAAAACTAAAATTTTTATAAATTTATTGCAATATGCATACTTATATACATACATACATACATACTTGTGTATTGCAAAGTAGAAGTTGATTTGGTAAACTACTCGACCAACAGTTTCGAGGTCGCTGGTCCAATTCCTGTCACAGACCCTGGGTGTTACTGCCGACAAGCAAAAATCTCTGCAGTTTTTGTTCTATTCTATTTACCTATACAGTTGCAAAGTCAATTTGCAAAGTATAGGATGCACAGCATGGGCAAGGTGACGGAGACCATATGCGCAAGAGGTATAACAGTATATTTGTAGCGTCACTGTGACTAACTAGAACGACCTATGCCTTCACATAGGAAGTTGCAGCGTGGTTAACAGCGAAATCCCTCAAAAAAAAACTGTAAACTAATACAGTAAGTTGAGGCAAACATTTAACCAGTGACAGCGACACGCAAAACTGTCGAAGGCCAAACAACAACAAGCCTGACCGCACTTAAGAAATAATTACGATGACGCGAAAGCTATTCTCCACCTCAAAACTGTCGAAGGCCAAACAACAACAAGCCTGACCGCACTTAAGAAATAATTACGATGACGCGAAAGCTGTTCTCCACCCCAGAGCTGCTTTACGACAGATGCAGTTTTGATGTATGTAACAGAGGTTGAATTCGCTGTATATTTGTCGGCGGCGGCAGCTAGTTAAGAAGTAAATCGGCGATGGCTAAAAGCCGGCTGTACCCGAAATATGCGCTTTTTCACATACATACTTGTAGACAAATTTAAATTTATTAATATATGACATATTTAAATATCATTAAAACAATTACGTTTTTAGACGAATGCTTTGTTTTTGATTTTTTATTTTATCTAAATGCATACGAATTTCAAGCTTATAAAAATTTACTCAAACAACTCGATAGTTCAGAATATAAACCTTATTTTTCAAGCTAACAATGCAGATTTGTTAACAATACTATTGTTTGCGTCTTTTAGGAGCTATTTTTTAAACATACATATTTTCTAAGACGCGAATGGAAACTAAAAATTTAACCCTTAAATGCATAAATTTATGCTTTTCATAAAAAAATTAATTATTTGGAAAATTAATTTAGTTGAAGGAAAAGACAAAAAAATATCCACCACACTCGATTTTCTTTTCATTAAAAAAAATTTATGTATATTTACATCATCATGCACAATCATGTCTCGAACTCAGATAATTAACTATTTTTTTTTGTCATTCATTTATTTATTGAATCTTCAAAATATGAACTAACAATAAGTATTCAAATCTTAATACTAAATATAAAAGTTATTTAAGTCCAGCCACTGCTAGACAAAAAAGTTGCATTTTGCGCGAATAATATCGGTAGAATCGCCTATTTAACGATAATTAACTATGAAAAGAAATGTTGGTATCTAAAAACAATTTTATTTGTTATATTTTAAGTACAATGCTGGCTGGCAGCCACTCGAATTGAATGTATGTATGTAACCTTTTTTTGAATTTATTTTTACTAACATTTGCTTAGGTTAGGTTTAACAGGCTTTCGCTAGCCTTTGATAATATTGCTTAACAGTTATAATAGCTTCACTGATTACGTGTTACTTAGTTTTTTATTAATTGCATTATCTTTTTACCATATTTCTAAAATGTTTGATATAGTTTTTACAAATACAGAATAAAATGAAATTAGTTATATAAATAAAATGAAATTATTTACATATATATAATTTCATAAAAGTATGGAATGCGCAACAAAAAATATTATTTAACGTATACCCCCACTTTATTCTCAAAATAATTTTTCATCACACGCTTTTTGTGGATGTTAATTTGGTTTTAAAAATGAGTAAGTTTTAAAGTGAAACCCTAAAAGTATCAATTTTAATATAAAACTTTGTGTTTGATGGGTTACTGTCTACGCCCAACAATGTTTACACCATCGTTTTAATTTTGTGTCAGAGTTTCTGCGTCTCTGGTTTGCTACATTCCACATTGAAATAGTTTTACTGGAATATTTTTCCTTTTGGAGTACATACTATTACTGTTTGGCTTCTTCATATGTATGTTTAAAATAATTAGTTGTTTTTTTTTAACGAATGTTTGGCGTATTTTTAGCTTTGTCCAGCTTGCAAGAATGCAAATTCTGCAATTCTGCTCTTTAAGCGTTAAGCACGATTTAATATGTGTGTTGTGTTGCTTAAGAACATTTTTAAATAATAAAAATTTTAGAAATAATATAGTGATATTATTATTCTTCACCCCTTTTTTTAAGCAAAGAAATTAATTCTTACGTGTCGAGTAGCGTGGTTTTTAAATCGCGTGCCGTTTCCACAAAATTGTATTAATTTTTTTGTGTTTTTAAAATGTCTACGGTTTTCCCCCTATTATGTGTGTTGTATATCGATGGCTTAATATAAAAAAGGGTATCTCGTTTTTTTATTACCTTACAGGAAAATAAAAAAAAACTGAGTGAAATCCCAAAAAACACAACAAAAAATGAAATATTGAAATATTGTAATCAAAGCGAGTGGTCCTTAATTTTTTTTTCTTGGCATAGATACACTACGTACTAAGTTTTGGTGAAACGCAATATTCCTAGAAACAAGATGCGCCCTTCTTATATTAAGCCATCGATATGTACATATACAAAAATAAATAAATAAATATTAAATTTTGTGAAAAAATTAACTTTTTACTATTTTAGAACAAAGTTAAATTTTAAAAAGGGGTCTTCTAAGACAGATCTGCGTTTCTTTTGAGTGCAAAAGAAGAGTACACATATTCATATGCAGGTTGGTGCTAAATAACTTCAAAATCAAACCCAAATTAGGCGATCAAAGAGTTTTCTTTAACTTGTTTAAGTTTTTATGTATCTCAATTTTAAGTTTTATGTACTCAAAGTGCTGTCAATGCAAATATAAAAATACAACTGATGTAATGAGAATACAGAAATTTGTTTAGAAAATGAAGATTTACCGAACGCTTATCAATTTCTAATTGGGATTTCTCTCCTACTGAATACATTTTGCTTTTACACGAGAAAATTTCCTTTACTCTACACACATTTTTGACTGATCTAAATATTTGTACTACCGTGTGAAGATACATTTAGCAAAATGCTTTTAGTAAAAAAACAGTTGTGATAGATATTCCCCAAATTTCATCTTTTGTATGATCATAATTATATTTAGCTGTAATCGTTGCTTTACGTTACGTTACGTTGAGGTACGCTCAGCGAAAAACTGTATTAGTATGAGAAAATACACGTAACTCATACAGACGGAAGACAATTCCAAAACCGATCCACTCTAATGATCTTCCAAACAGTGTGCAATTATTCTTATTTATTTCTGTGCAATCGTGAAAAGATTGCGCAATGATGAAGGATGGATACCCACATTTAATTACCTGGTAAAACACAGCAGTATTACGATGATTAACAAATTGGTGCAAGTTGCAACCTAGGAATTCCCTATGCGAAAGTTTGTATTGACACTATTTACGGACGCACACATAAATATACACGACGAATGTACTTTAAGCTTTTCTATACTAACAAATATTACTGCCTTTTGATTTACTGAACAAGTGTAGTTTCAGTAAAGCTTATTAAGTTGATATATAAAATTTCGTTCGTGGGATTCTGTTTGTATAACTCTTTTTATGAAAAATTACTCGTTTGTTAGTATGTACATTCATTAATGCGGTTAAACGGGATGCATTTGAGACCAAAACATGTGCACAAATTAAATGGCTCAAGGAAGCTCCATTTTAGAACTACTCCAACGTGAAACTACACTATAGTGTGAAGCATTTATCCCTGAAGTTTATATGTTGCTCACAACGTATTTTTAGGATATGTATGTGATATGTTCTTGGTAATTTTGTAAATATATTGTAACATACAAAAAACACCCGTTACATATATGCAAAAAAAAAAAAAAATTGACTAGAGCCAAGTTAATACACAAACCAAACCAATACATCCATACAAAAAATGTGGCATATGAGACTTTAAGTAATAACACAATTTCGCGCGCAAGAAATTCATATTCTTTGGCTGTCGATTGGGCAGGCTTTTTGTTGTTTTGTTCGATATACTCGTAAGATGTTGGTGTGCGCCGTTTAAACATCTTAAAAATAAAACGTTTTTTCTTTTCTTTTTTAGATATTTGCTCTCGGTTCATTGTACGTTCATGCCCAATATGAACGTATTTTATTTAAACGTTATATTCTGGTTTAGAATTCTTAGAATTTTTGTATACCTCAACCACATTCCTGTTGTTGTTGTGCTGCTGTATTAAAAAAAAAAAAAACAAAACAAATTCTGGTCTTTCAAGATTTTCGTCTGCGCATTTATGCTGCTGATGCTGGGATGCTAAACTAAATAACATTTATCCACATTTTTATTTTCTACTTTTTCGTCTTCTTTTTCCAGACAGAATTTAGAGTTTTATTTTGTTTTAGTTTTTATTTTGTATAAAGATGTACCTACAATTTTTCTCTTTTTTCTATTAACGTAACATTTTTCATATTAAAACATACAAACACATACATATGTACAAGTGTACCACATGTCGTATGTGGATTTATTTATGTATGTGCAAAACTTTGTGTCTGGTTTGAAATACTTTTAAGGCCAATAGCAAATAAATATGTATGAATTTGTGTAGATATGTACATCAATTTGTGTTGGAGTCGCTATTCTAAAAATTGTTTGGCTTGAGGTGGGTAAAGTGACATTCCTTTGGTTTTAATATCATGCTCACACACACACATGCATACATGTCTAAATATTATGTTCTGAAACAATCTCACATTAGACAAAAGTACTTTTATACGGTTTTCTTCAAAAGTAGCGAAGCCTTGTCTTTCTATGCTACATTTATTTACATAATTCAATTCTTTTTAATTTCCTTAAAGAATTTAAGCAGAATGAACTTCAAATTTGCCAGAAATTTCAAACGTTTTATGAAATTTATATGGTGCTATATTGTTTTTATATAATTTTTTCACGTTTATTTTTTGATAAAATGCATACAGTTACGAAAAAATCTCTACATACTTATAGTCACTCTACTATTTTGAAATTCTAGAGGAGAACTAGTGATAACAGTAAACAATTTTGATGTCAATGTTTACGACATTAATAGTTAACAATGTTGGAAGAAGAAATTTTGAAAATATTTATCGTTTATAAACTGGAGGCGAGAAACATAGAAGTAAGTGGGGATAGAGTTGCCTTAAAATCAATAAGAAAAGACGATGAGAGGAAAATACCGCTAGTTTTCTGGATAAGCTTTATATCTCAAACATTACAATCATTTAATGTAAAGATCATTTATTGCCAAGGCGAATTTATACAGCACTATGTATTTTGTTGTTGTGAAACTCCTGAGAATGTCATAATCTAAATTCGCCTTAGATTGTTCAGCAGGGGAAAAATTTTATATAAACGTTAATTATAAACTTTTATAATTGTTTGTTATTAAAATCACAGATTATATTAGTTTTTCACTTTTAAATTCACACAAATTTCTTGAAATTGCATTAAATCATACAAAAAAATCTTCAGATTGAAATGACGCGGAAATGTTTGTAAGCAAAAGAAAAAAAAATTTTTTTTTTGACAGTCTCATTGGAAAAAACGCGAGAAGTATAAAATAATCACCTGAGCTGTAAAGTTCACCTAGTAATGAATTCGCCTTTGTTTATTGCTGTACGGTTTCTCATGCAAGTTTGAAGTAAAAACCGTCGTGCGGGACGGCGTAAAATTAAAATTTATTTTATTTTCATTTTGGACTTTTTTATTCTGTCAATTTTTCACAGAACTATGCAGTACGTTAGGCGAAAGCGGAAAATCATTGTCTAAGATGAAGTAAAATGGTTATACCAGATTTGAGTTGGGCATTGTATCCGGTGGAGCAACATTTAGTTCATTATTTATTATCTTTTTACCAAATGTGCTTCTTCTGAAAATCGCACCATCGCTTTGACTTCCAAATGCTCCCACGTCGTCATATCGCTCCTTTATGGCAACGCCTTTCAAATTTTTAGTTTCCATACAAGTCTTAGAAGATTTTTTTTAGAAAATATCTCCTAAAGGAAACATTTTAAATAATTTGAATAAATTTTTGGCACAATATAAAAGGTAGTACTGTAACTCGAAAAGCTCATTTTTTAAGATATGACTATGTTGCAATAAAGGAGCGATATGTAAAAACTAAATAAGAATCGCATGTCGTCATTAAGACAATAGTAAAATGTTTCCTATAATTATAAGTAAAGCGATCCACTTCTTTTCAGGTAAGTAATATGGATGTGTTTGTCATCTATGGCTCTCAAACAATGAAGAAGACTAGTTTTTTTTTGTATATAAAAATATATTTGGAACCAATCACTTATATTCGTATTAGCCACATAGGCAATTCATTCCATATTACTTCGCATGTTTCATAAATAAACTTCCTTATCGTGGATACTCCAATTTTATATGCCCAAGCCAAACCTAGCAAAGTACACCTGTGAGCAAGGTATCTTAATGAAAAGTTAGGTTTGGGGATGGTGCAGCAAGAAGTTTTTAATCATATTTGCTAAACATATTGCAGACTCAACATTATACATTATCACTTCTACATACTTACAGTAAGGTAAGTGATAATCGACACTTCTACTTACAGTAAGATAAGTGATAATCGACATTTCTACTTACAGTAAGGTAAGTGAGAATAGATAACTAAATGCATGTTTTTCCAGTTTCGGTTTAAGTAGAGAAAGGAGCATTTTGTATTGAGAAATACTCATTATTGTTGCTAGATGAAGATGCTCTTCAGCCTGGCTTTTCAGTCTGCTGCAAGCATGTTTTGAAAAATCCATCCAAATCCCTTGTTACATTAACGGGTCTTACCCATCATCTCCTGTTGTGGTATGTGCAGTGGTTTCTAATTCGACACATAAATCAAACGTGGTTTCTACCATATTAACAATTTTTTTAACAGCTATAATTTTTTTATTCACTGCCATTATAAAATACTTAACATAAGCAGTATTTTTTTTTTAATTTTATAAAAATAAATAAATTAATAAAAATGTTAACTAACAAAGTATTGCCGTCGTCGTCTTTCTATTATATTTATTTTTCTCTCCTGCAACGGGAAAACGTACCGCGCCGCAAACATTGTCTAAACCGATTTGTAAGACACTTTAAAAATGTTAAATAGAAGAGAAATACAACAATCAGTTTGAAATTTGGCGGTTAAGTTTCGAATAGAAATTGCTAAGGTGAATTGAACATATTTGGGACGTTTTTGAAAAGTCTACGTACAAAAATCGTTCGAAGGGCGTGGTCGAAAATTGCGGCCAGTATTAAGGAGAATTTACTGATATCTATCCCGCGTCGCCTTCATGCGATTATAGAATCCCAATGTGGTCCTACAAAATATTAAAAATATATTGTTTTCTTTTATTTATTTAAAAGAAACTAAAAATTGTATTCGATATTTTTACACTGTATGTTGACTTTTTTCTCACGAATTTCTATTGTTTTTGTTATTTCTGCTATTGCTATGAATTTACTGCTTTTTGTTTTGTAAAGTTGCCTTACGAATATCTTAGAAAAACAAAACAAAGTGGTGTATATAGAATTTTTCTCAGTGCATTTTGTTGCTGGAGCTTGGCAATTAGTGGTAGATCCGCGAGACCTACGAGAGCTAAAAGGGTAATAAGAACACTTTAATATGCACCTAGAAAATATAATCATTTTAGTCTTATGTCGTTCATTAATGAATTAATTCAACTGAATGATTCTCTCAAGTGAAAGAATGAAATATTTCTGTATTCTTTCTCTATTTCTTTCATCATGCTCATTCTTTTCATATTTCATCATCTTTCATTCTGTATTTGTAAACATTCAAAATTAGTTATTAGTTTTTTTTTAAATTTAAATCAATTTTAAAAAATGAACATTAACTGCCTGGCTCACGATGTCCTTTCGTTAAAGTTCGCTAATGTTTTATATTAAAAATAAGCGACTTATTATAGCCAGCTATTATAAAACTAACGAATATGTCGGAGTTAGACAAGGCAAATGATGCAAGATTAGAGAAAAAAAAGCTTATAAACGGCATCGGAATAGGGGTTTTGACCCTAAAAATTATAACGAACGTTTACGAAACGACGTTATGAGCCAGGCGGTAAGTATATAATTTTTTTATATACTGCGTTTAAACATATTGTGATACAAACAAATAATGCTGTATTTGCTTTACTCGTATAATAATTCGTTATGCTGCCACCTGACACACATCATTGAAAAATTTTCATTCATTCTGAAATGTTTGGCATGCGGAAAGATGAAAGAAAATAATGAATTAATTCACTTAACCTTTCTGAAAGATAATGAAAGATTCACACAAATAAAAGATTTTGCCCAACACTATCTCCTTTCCTTACATATCTGATATACGATTTTAAATCAATTCCAGACATACATATGCAGTATGTATGTATGGCATGCTTTCCTACAAATCAAATACTTCTAATTTATGTATAATGTTTTGCAAACATGCCAATTTGAAGCTTTACCTCGATTTCGCTTAACCTGCGTACACACGGTTGTCAGATCTTACAATAATCCCAGTAAAATTGTCTGAAAATGTTTTACTATCGTGTGAATTGCCAATTTTTAACATACAACGTTGTCAGAAAAACCATTGTCAATCAATTGTAAGACGACAATGTTGTCAGGCAGCTGGCAATCGTGAGAACACTCTTCGTCGGCATTGCCAGATAATTGGCTGGTATAAAATTAATGCTTCTGACAATGGCATCATTGTCAGAAAAAAGCCTTGCAATTTTTTTCATCTAACAATCTGACAACCGTGGGAACTGACAATTTTTGTTGTCAGATAAATTATTTGTTAGACCATAGTCTGACAATAAAATTGTAAGATTTTCTTACAATCGTCTGAACACACAATTTACTTCTGCGGGACAATTTTTCATTGTCACTACATTGTCAGCATGTTGCCAGATCTTACAATATTGTAACATCTGACAACCGTGTGTACATAGCTTTATACAAAGTTTAAAAAAATAGTTTAAATTATGTTGACCTCAATATAATTTAATGTTTAAACTAGTTAAATCCTACTTTAAAATGTTGAAATAAACCGTACATTATTTTAATTGGTTAAAATTAAATGTGTGTATCCAAAAACAAGTATATTCTTCATACATACATACTTATGTACATATTTCATACTATTTGGACTCTCAAGAATATTTCTTTTAATCTCTGGATAAATAATGCGGCCTTTGACTTTATATATTATTGCATTTTTATGGGTTTTGCTGCTAAGTAATAATTTACTCATTCATAAATTTTCTCTCTCGCAATGTCTGTTTTTTCTTCGCTAACTACATATTCATATTTTTATAGTAATTTTTATTTTCAGGCTTTTTTATACATTTTTTTTAATGTTTTGTTGTTTTTGCCCTTCTTTATTTGCAGTTTTTACATTTTCCAACAATTCGCGTGGATCGACGACCGGCTAAAGAAGGAAAAAAAAAAGAAATGAACTAATACGGCGACCCAAACATTCATACATTTTAATAACCAACCAAACAACCGGGCCAATAAAACAACTATACGAAAATACATGTTAACAACACAAGCAAGTCGATATCAATAACAACGACGCTAGCTCGGCATAAAAGTATAACAAAGGAAAAGAGCCTTATGATTTGAAGCATAATAATAAAACACGCAAAACCGCAATAATATCAAGAAAATATATTCGAAAATAACGAAAAAGAAACAGAAAAAAAATTAAAAAAAAAGCTTTTTAAATTTTTTTTTATTCGAATTTATTTTGTACGAAAGACTGAAGAAGAAAACTGCAAGTCGTCGCCGTCTCGGCTTTTTGTGCTAGACAGTATTCCCCTGTATTTTAACTGCAAAAGCATACATCAAAGTTCCACACAAAAGGAATAAAAGTAAACATTTTTATCATCATCGTTATTCCCAAGCAACATAAGCGTAACACATACTATAACTGCTTAATATTATCTGCATGTATGCGTATATTTATGGTAAAAAGGCTGATTATTATTGCAAAAAAGCAAACTTTTCTTAACAGAGTAAAAAAGGAATTGTAAAAAAGTCTTGTGTTGTGTGTAATGTAACGAAAACAAGGGTATGTAAATATAGTTTCACTAATAATTCATAGGTAAAGTATGTTAAAATGATTACTTTATTAGCTGTACGTATGTGGCTATGAAGGGTTATATGTAAAATTCTTTTAGAACATTTAAATTACATAAACATATTTTTTGCTTTTGTAAGTTAAAAGTAATAGTGAAGTGGCAACAGTTGTCTTACTTTAAAAAATATACACATACTTATATACACATACATATGTATATGTATGTATTTTAAAAACCTAAGCAGGGGCAATGTATAATGTGGAAAAAATAACTGACAAATAATTGCTAATGTATAAATAAAATAGTAATTGCTTATGTACATTAAAAATCGGGCGCCTCACGCGTAAAAGCGGCATAAGAAAATATGCGTCTGAAAAAAAGCATGATATTTTTATTGTGAAACTAAATAATGAATAGTCCAGATTGTGTTTGCGCAAATCAGTTTTGCGAATGGTGCGTTACACGTTTCGTTTACTTTTATCCTTTTTATACAGGTGTGGGTTTATTTGTACAAAATAACACAAATATGAGACATTATTGTTATTTATGGACAAAAATAAAAACAATAATTTTCAGGCCTCTTCTAACACTCACGTGATTTCATTCAAACACATGCCGTTTCAAAATCATAAATATGATTGTATCTAATTGTTCTGCAAATCACAATTTTTTGTGATTTTCGATGTGATTTGTACTCTTCCGAAACTGCTTTTTGCTTTGATTTCCCGGTGTTTTTATTTTCTGATGGAATTGTTATAGTCGCGGTATTATTTGTGAAATAAAGTTAATTACTTCTAATAAGTATAAGAAGTAAAGTATAAGAAGTAAAGTATAAGAAGTAAAATATAAGAAGTAAAGTATAAGAAGTTAAATTAACCCGGAAACCTAATCACAATATAATACAACAATTCTTTCAACGAAATAATCATATCTAGGTTTTTATTAATTTAGTGCATATTTAATTTAGTGCTTTATTCATTATTTTACTCAAATAAACGAAAATACATTGTTATTTATTAATGTAATATATTATGAAATTCATAATTAGAATGTGATTTAAATTGCTTATATCAAAAACATCAAAAATATTTTTTGTGCAGAATTTTTTTTTGTGATTTCAAATCACTTTCACATAAAGTGTCTTGCACAACAGTGCTGATTGTTGCCTCTTGTAGCATCTATTTATGTACATATTTATTAATTGTTCCCCTTTGAAAAGTTCTTAAGTAAGTACCCAGCGAAAACTTGTATTGCAAAGTAATGTGTTAAAATGTTAATAAGCTTACTTTTCACTACTTCCACATTGGCATTTAAATTCATTATTTTAACATGGCGGTATACCATTGGAGGCAAGTACTTACTAAACGTCCGCATTATTACGCTGTAACGGCATTTGAATATATTCATTTGCTTTGAATAAATTAAAGCTGTGTACCATACACAACTACTGACTATACGAAGTGACTCATATTATATTTTAATAAAAACGAATGAATACACAAACCGAATAAATAATGGTAATAACTTTACTCGTGGAGAAACAAATACAACCACATTCAAATAAAACGAATATAAGAAAAAAACATTTCAAATATATTATCATTCGAGTGAATGCAAATAGCATTCGAATGTATTCATACATATGTATCTATATATACATATTTTTATGAAACATGTACAAAAATATAATAACATAAATAAATATATATGCATTTATACTTATGCATGTATGTGTGTGTGTGTATAATAACAACATACCATCAAAGTTCTTTTACTAAATCCAATTTAAAATTTTCAGACCATATTCCGCACACTTCTTAAGAGCAAATTACGTTTTAACAAAATTTTTTCTTTTGTATTATGTAATGTACATTCGAATTATATTCATTTTATTCATTCATTTCATATTTCTAGCATTCTGTCAAGCAATAATATTGTATTTAAGTGCTTTTGAATTTACAAATACGAGAAAATATATATTTGAATTAGAAAGAGTATACGACAGAATCTATTTATTACGACCAACTATAAAATGCAATTCATTCTATTTTCTGTTTTTCCTCGTTTTACTCTGTTAAACTCTCTTAAAGTATACAATATTTTAGTGAATATTGTATTTTCAGTGTGTATACAAACAAATGAATGTATTCTTGCAGTACTTACCTTTCTCGCTTACGAATAACTACTTCAAAATGTCATTACAAAAAAAGTCTTTAAAAAAGCTAATATCTTATAAGTCTTTGATTTACAAGTTGGTGTCGATTAAAAGTATGAAAATGGCTGAAGCTGTTTTGTATAAATGCATAAAATGTATTAGATGGATAACTTCTATGTAATATAAAAAAGACATGACTTTAAATCATGGTACAAATGCCCTTTTCTGTGCGCGTGACTTTTCAAAAAGCTTTTTTGGATAAAACAACCACATACGAGTATATTCAATATTTTTCTTAAAAACCGTATGCATAAAAATTTATTTTTAACGTCATGGAATTAAGTACGGAACTAGGTTTTATTATTGCAATTTATAATTCTAGCATTTTAAAAATTAATAGTTTGAACCAACATCACTTTTAATGACAGCAAAGCGAACGAAACGAATGGTAAAATTGCCAGAACATCAAATATTGTACGATTTTAACTAACTAGTTGTGAGTCGAGTCCAACTTTAGTCAAGAAGAGGGATTTACAACATTTTTAATTTTGTAAACATTTTTAAACTCGTTTCTATCACCTCCTTACTCATCATCTTTCTTTTATTCAATTTTCAATAAATTAAATTATTACAAATCAAATCTGTCATCCGAAAAGTACCAATAGAACTCTTTTTTATTTTTTGACAGTAGGAAATTAAGTAGGACAAAATTATAAAAATATATGTGTAGGACTAAATAAATTATTACAAATCAACAAGGCGAGTTATATAAAAATTTATGCAAAACAATATTCTTATAGATATGTTTTATATATAAGTATGTATGTATGCCTTGTTTTAATTTTTAGTAGATATCGTTTTTAGCCTTTTAGTTGATCTTCTGTTTCGTTCATTTTCAACTAGGAAAGGTCATTCCATAATTCGAATCAAAAGAAGAGTTTGAAGAATTGCAACGTGTTATTTCAGAGTAATTTACAGTGCAACTGCCTCGAATGGCAACTCAATATATTATATATATGATTTAGGAATAAACAGTAAACAAACTTTTTATATACATTTCGTCTGCCATAAAGAGCTATCTTGAGATTTTTTCATGTAATATACATACGTTCTGTAAGGTAGTAAAATCTAATCCATTTGAGCTTGCTTTTCAAATCGCCAATTGCCGATATACGGCAATTGGCGGTCTGAGAGCAAGAGGTGGACAGAGACTGTGTTACAGAAGGATCTTCCAATTTTCCGGTATAAAATATTTAATTATGCGCCAAAAATGTCACCGATTTTGACGGAATTTAATGTCTTTGTTTTCTTAGTATTTTGCGTTACGTTGCTTGTTATTAGGATTAAAAAATAACAAATTGTGATTACATTATATAGAATTGAGCGGCAATAAAACAAAATATATGCTTTAACATGTTTATGTACCTAGAAATTTAAATTGTGGTAAATTTGTTTAGAGCATCATTTATAAATTTTAAAATTTTGCAGAAAAATAAAATATATTTCGCAAAAAAAGAAAATTTTTCACTGCACTTCCTGATTGATGTAATCAGTTTTCATACAGATAGTTGACATTTTTTACATTGATGATTGTATAAAATACGAAATAAAATTTCTATTGCGGTTCTACTGTTACATAAGAATTTTTTATAAATATTTGCTCAACCATCTCTTCGAATTTCGAACTAACCTCTGTTTTTCAGTGTTGCGTCTTTTTTTCTCAATCAGTTGGTTATTCAACTTAGAAGAAATATATTCCTAGAAATCTTTTGATATTGGTGAGGGCAAGAACAAAAAAATATACATATATTTATAAAATATAATATGTAGCGAATATTTTTGGACTTTGATTTATTCTTATTATTATTTTGCTTATATTGCATACATCTTTTCAAGTCGTGTACTCGTTATATATATTTATTTATTCTTCTCCAAATAAGTAACGCCGTTTTTATTACTTTTGTCAGTATTTTGTCAAAAAAATAAGATTATTTCAGTGTTAATTTATTTTTCTTTAATTATCTTCTTGAGGTGGCGCTTAAACAACATGCATTATCTACTTTTAATTAATTTTTTGGCGACAGCTTTGTTTTATATATTCAATTGTGATTTTATTTGCAGATGATTTACTTTCGAAATTATCAATGTTTGTTGAAGAAAAAAAAATCTGTGGCGCCTTCCCTGTAAATGTTGAAGCACACATATATTTGAATGAATACATTCAATCAATTTTCTTGAAACACAAACACATAAAAAAAATTATGAGCACGTGTTTTTTGCAATAATATTTCTCCCTCCAATTTTTACCCATTATTAAACTTAATGCAAGCTCAAATGAAATTGCTTATGAAATACGCAGTTTATTTCATGTCTTATAATCAATTTCCGTATATGATACCAAACATTTTGTAATGATTTACGGAGCTGCAAGTAAGTATTTTATTTAATAAAATTTCGCATTTAGTCAAAAATATGCGTTTTGTTATCATTCAGTGAGATGACTTCAAGTCAATGTTGCCAGAAGTTATTGGCGAAAAATCTTTAGTTTCCAAAAAAATCTTCAAACGTTTTTCTTGAATTTTTATTTTTCTTTTTATTTCAAACACAAGAATAATGTTTTTTATTTAATTATTACATTATTATACGAGAGCGGATTGATGTTGTAGCTACCTACATAAGTTGGAAAATAAAGATTTATTTTCAAAAACCATTTATTTCTCAACATGGTCTCCTTTTAGCTCAATACACTTCTTTTTTATACCATCTGAATAATACGATTTTGAGAACCCCTCAAAATACGCGTTAGTTTCAGCAAGCACTTCTTCCTTTGAGATGAATGTTTTTCCTGCGAACCACAGTTTCAAGTTTGGGATTCGAAGTTTATTTCACATAATTTTAGCATCGCATTTAATGCTGTGTGAACCGGTGCTTTGTCTTGAAAAAAGAGCAATTTTTTCTTCTATAAATGTGCTCGTTTTTTCTTGATTACATCAATCAATTTATCCAATAATGCTGGGTAATACTTTCCTGTGAATGTGGATGCTTATTCAAGATAATCCTGTGCATCCCAAAATACAGTGACCATAACCTTGCCAGCCGATTTCACTGACTTCGTCTTCTTCGGATGCCTTCCACCAGCTTCCACCTATTATTCCGATTGATTTTTGGTTCAAGGTGTATAGTGGTGGACCCATGTTTCATCAACAGTTATTAATCGATGTCAAAAATCAACAGGATTACGCTTTATCATGTCCAAACACCGCTGTGAAGTGGTCTGTCTGTCGGACTCATTTCTGTTCGACACTGAGCAAAAGTGGGTGGCACCTATCTTGTCGATAGCTTTTTCATATGCAAATGTTCATGCAAAATGTTGAAGACGCGTTCATAAGATAAGTTTACCATTTCAAAAATCTCACGTAACTTGACTCGGCGATCATTCATAACGATATCGAGGATTTTCCTGGTGTTTACTTCAGTAACCATCCCTTTATGCCTTCCTGTTGATGGTAGTGTTGCAGTGCTTGTTCGACCGCGTTTAAATTCAGCAATCCAATATTCTACCATGTAATTTGAGAGAGCAGACTCTCCGTAATATTTTAACTTTTTTCCATTTTTGCTTACTCCAAACTACTACAACAAATAAACTAATCGATAAATTTGAGTAAAATTTTAACAGCAATTTGAAACAAAAAAATTTTTTTTTTATTAATTCTAAATTAATAATCGATTGCTTGCGATGCCGCAAATTAACGATTTAAAAGCATTAAAAAATATTAGTTCGAAATTACAGGTAGACCAAGCTGTACAATTCAAATTCGTCAAGCAGAAAATTCAGTGTATATTTTCAATATTTAAATGTCATCGTTTTGATTTTTTTTTTTTTTGCTGATGGGAAAATATAAATACTTGTTTACGCGTTCTTTGTTTATGATGTGTTTTGTTATACATGTGTATTATTATGTATGTGTGTTAGCACTTGTATTTTTTTTTAGAAGTTGATTGTGTTTATTATATTTTAGAATAATATTAAATTTCTTCATTCATTAATACAACTAAAAGAATAAAATATCAAAATTTGAAACTCTTATCTTAATTATATTGAATTATATATATAATTATAACATATAGCTAATGTTCTTTAGAAATTTTCATTAACAAAAAAATAGCAATTTTTAAAAGTGACCTGCAGTCTTCAAATGGAGCTTATTTTTTTAGTTTCGATGAAATATTTTTTGGGACTTCTTTGGAATTAGATTTCGATGCTATCAAGAAAGTTGCTCGAGCGACTATTTTAAATATTAATAATGATACATAAGCAAGCGATCGAGTAAAAAATCTAAAACAAAAGAATTATAAAAAAAAAAAAAAATTTCTATGACAAATATATAAAAAATATCAATAGTTCATTCAATTTAATTTACACAAGTAAACAAACACCCATCTCAAAATAGAATAAAAACATTCACAGTAAGATAATAAAATATGTAGATATTCAAAGGATAGTGTGAAACTTTCGCTCAGTTTGTACATAAAGGGTGTTTTTTTAAGCCCGATAGAACTTGAAATTGTAAAAAATAACACAAAAAATTAAATTGTAATCAACATTTTTTTTTATTCGAAAGATCAATACGTGACATTAACATTTGAAAATGATTTCGGGCATATGGGCACCGCGGCTGTTCTTGACGAAGCGCATTCTGGACGTCCAATTTTGGGCCACTTTTTCGAGCACTGCTGGCCGTATGTCACGAACAACACGAACAATGCTGGCCTCCAAGGCGTCAATTGTTGCTGGTTTATCAGCATAAACCAGGGACTTCACGTAGCCCCACAGGAAATAATCGAGAGGTGTCAAATCGCACGACCTTGGAGGCCAATTGACAGGTCCATTTCTCGAAATCAACTTATCACCAAATTTTGATTTCAGTAAGTCGATGGTTGCGTTCGCCGTATGGCACGTAGCGCCATCCTGTTGTAACCACATCTCCTCCGGATCAATGTCATCCATATTTTCAAACAAAAAATCATTGATCATGGTGCGGTAACGATCTCCATTGACCGTAACGCGAGCTCCGGCCTCATTTTTGAAGAAATAAGGTCCGATGATGCCACCAGCATGAAAACCGCACCAAACAGTGCATTTTTCTGGATGTAATGGAGTCTGTAGGGTCTCTTGTGGATTGGTCTCACTCCATATGCGGCAATTTTGCTTATTAACAAACCCGTTAAGCCAAAAATGCGCCTCATCGCTGAACACAATTTTGCGATAAAACGACTTTGCGAATCGACGACTGATTTTCAAAGTAAATTTGGATAATTTCGTAGCGTTGTTCAAGCGTGAGTCTATTCATGATGATTTGTCAGAGTATACTGAAACAAATAAAAAAAATGTTTCATCAAAATTTAATTTTTTGTGTTACTTTTTACAATTTAAAGTTCTATCTAGCTTAAAAAAACACCCTTTATTTTGCTTTTCTTTCTTCATCAGCTCCCATGCTCTTAGATATCCATTTCCCTAATCTGTTTAGTACTGCAGCCAGCACTTTACAAAATGTTGGCGTTGACGTTAAAATCCTTACCAACAATATTTTGGTAGCTACTTTCTGCAAAAATAGCGAACAACCAGAAAGTTTATCAAATTATCAGCAAGTGCTCCTTGACAAATGCTTTCTGAGCTCGTAGACTTTAGTTCGGGCAAAATATATATATAAATATTGCCTTATTAAAGGGAAATTTTTTGAAACAAAATTAATAATTAATAAAAAAAAAATTTTAAGTATTTAACATGTATTAAAATCAGTTTATTCCAACTTAATCCTTATAGTTTATCTGTAACAGATTTTCTGATTTGTAGCGCAAACCGCTTCTTTCTAAACGACTGTTTAAGCAGTCATCGTCACTACTATCATCAAATAATACAACTGTGTCCATACTATTATTAGATAATTTACAAGTTTGTAAAACAATCTTTTTGCATTAAAAATATTCTGTTGTTTGTACTTTTAAGAAATTTTAAATGTTTTTTAAATATTTTATGCTATAACACATCAGGACTAGTAAAAACAGGGTTGTTAAATCTCTTTTGCAGAAAGCATTTACAGCAGGAATCAATAATTGAAATTTAAATATCGATCAATATATCTTTACGTACTTTTCCGCGCGGAACCAATAATACAGCCCATTATTCCCCTGACATTCAACCCATTATTCCCCTGACATTTTAAAAAGATTTTTTTTTTTTGTAAGGTATTTATTTCTCCAGCATTTATTTACCTGTTATGAATTCGCTTTGAGAGAAGTGCAGCAGAACAATAAATACAACAAAAAATCTTTTTCGAATGTGAGAAAAACATAAACAGAAAAAGGAATTCAACATAATATAATATAATAATATTTACAGGAAAAGAAAAACTTTTAATAATTTCGTGAAACTTTTACTTCGTGAAAATTAAAGCCTGTATGATATGAGCTTGAAAAGCTGATAATGGCCAACCGAATAGGGGAGGGTTCTGGATCATACCAGGCTCTGGTAAGAGCTCTTGTCATTTTTGTTTTGTCAAAAAAGTATTTATATGAAAATTTTAATAAGGGGTGTTATTTTGTGTAGAAAGGGAAACAAAACAAAATTTTATTAAATTCAAGTATTTTATTGAATTTATAACACAAAGTTATCTGAAGAAGTCTTCCAAAGGAAGACGAAGTATTGAAAAATACATTAAAACTCTTTAAAACAGGACTTTGAGCTGAAGAAATTTCTTGCAAATTTTGAATTAAATAAAGGCCAAAGCAAATAGGACCAAGAATTAGTTGTACAACATTTTTTCCACAAAATTTCTTATATATTTTTTGATGTAAAGCAGACGATTTTTATGAAAGGATTTTCATTCGCCATCTTTGGTATATTTCGCAAAATTATCGAACCTATTAATCACACCTTGGGCTGTCATTTACATATATTCACGAGACTATTTCAAAAATTTACATAAAGTGAATGGAAAATGGGTTAGGTTTTGTTATTTGCTTGAATAGTTTTTATAAACTTTTTTTTAAATCTTTAAACTTTTATTTTAACAAAAGTGCAAATGGATTGGCATTAAATGGCTTAGAAATCAAAAGCATAAAATGGTCACCCTGTTTATGGTACTCAATCAACTGATATGAGATGATAGTAAAATTTTGTGTATAAACAATAAATGTCTCGGTATGTGTTGAACAACAACAGCAAATTCTTTAGTGACTCCTCAAAAGAATTGTGTCATTCTTCCAAGTGGCTGCGAAATGTTTTCTCTATTATAATTTTAATATTCATATCACAGCCAGCTTTGAGGAGCGTCACATTTCTTATAATTAATTAAAATATTTTTGCTTAAAAAAAGAAGAAGAAAAAGCTACTAAAAGTGCAGTTAAGAAAATATAAAAAAATATAATAGACAAAATCTTAACACAAATACACTTGTCTTAGTCTCACAAAGTGGTTGTGAAATGCTTAAATTAACTTTTTTAAGTTCTTTTAAAACTAAAAAAAATTGCATATCACAGCCAGCTTTGATGAGCTTGGATTTGATGTTAAATAATTCATCATATGATAATGTTATGCATAAAAATATGTATAATTTATGATTTTTGTTTCTTTTGATTAAATACAAACAACTATTTTCATTTATTGAAAATGTTGCTTATCTAAGCCTCATCAAGTGGTTGTGATATGGATTATCAACGCATATCACAGCCAGCTTTGATGAGCTAGGATAATCAACGGAATACAGCTTTACCTTAACAACAAACAAACAAAATATCAAGTATCAAGAGAGAAATATTAAAAAACAAGTGTAAATTTTAATAAAATCATTATGGGGAAAATGTGCCTCTTAAAAAAAAGTGTTTTCTTTGTTAAAAGTCTTTGAAGTTAATTTAATGTTTGTTGTGTTTCAGATGTTATGAAAAAGCCAGACAGACCAGACAGGAAGTAAGGACACAAAGTAGAGTGTGTTAATGTTGTATAAAGAGTGGCGATAACAAACATCTAAGAATTATTGCTAATTGTTACGCAAAAATTATAGAACAAGTAAACCTGTCTAAAGGGTAATAAAATCAGTAGTGTGTTATTAAAGTCAAGTGTTGCCGATGAAAAGCTCAAGTGGAAATTAACAAGTGTATTTAAATATCAATAAAAAAAATTATACCGTGTGTTTTTTGTTTCCTAGTTGTCTATACGTTGACATTCGAAATATATTTTCAAACATTTAGAGGCTGCTGGGGCATATATAATCCGTCGTACGTTATCAATCTCCTTTTTCAACTGACATTAACATATACGAAGTATCAAGGCAACAGGAAGTGGCAGAATTACAATAAATACAACACCAAACTAAATCACATTTATTTTGTTGGTAGAATTTTCGAAAAATTGTCAAAATTTTGTTTTACTTTTGTTTGAAATAGCAAGGAAGTCTATGTGTTTTTGACAAATTTACGCAAAGGAACCGAAAGACAGCTGTGCTTATATCCTATTAAAGCTTGTCTTGCGAAGCATCGATCTAAATTCAATTATTTTTTAATTTGCTTAAAATCTTTTGATTCATTTTTCAGACACAGCACAAAAAATCGAACACAATTTGTTTTTAATTTACGTATTTCATTTTTGAAAGAAAAAAAAAAAAATCAAAATATACAGAAATATATACTGATAGTTGTCAAAGTTCTCAACGTACGTTAAGGGCGATTATTAAAACCTAAAGCTAAAGTTCTTGATAGTTAACCGTAACATTAGTTAACGTAAACGATAAAGTCATCATAAAATTTTTCCCATTTCGACAACTAAAATTACTAGATTTTCAATAGATAATATGGCAGTTTCAAATGCTTAAAGTTAACTTTGAAATTTACCACGAGGATAAACCAAACCTGCTGTTAAGTTATCAGTAAGTTTTCAGGTTAATGTTAACTTATAATAAAAAAAAAATTATCTGTAAGATAAAATCCTAATGTTAACTGTTCGTCTGTTGTAATAATGGCCCTCAAAGTTGAAAGTTGCTCTGCTGTAATACTCTTCGCTGAAGGTGAAGTACGGAATATGACTAAGCTCATATCGCTCCTTTATTGCAACATAGTCATATCTCAAAAAATGAGCTTTTGGAGTTAGCAATGCAGAGCTGTTAACAGTACTGCCTTTTATATTGTGCCAAAAATTTATTCAAATTATTTTTAATTTTTAAAATCTTTCTCTTATATCTTTTCTAAGACTAAAACTTGAAATGTGGTTTTCTCGAAACAAGCTTTTTTTTTTTATTTAAATTATTAATCAGTGAACTTTTTTTTTTAGTTATATACACATGTACGATATTAATCAGTTGTGAGTCTTCTTGACTGAAGTTGGACTCGACAACTGATTAGTTAATATCGTACATAAGCTTTTTTTTTACTTATGACTATGTTGCAATAAAGGTACATGTATTTCAACTTAGTTGTCAGTTGAAAAAGGCAACGTATAACGCGAGGCAGCTTTACTAATGTATAAGCACAGCTGTTTGTTTCCTTTGCGTAAATTTGTAAAATTTCCAAAATTTGTCGTCTTTTAAATGCTGCCCCACTTTAAAAAAAATGTACTAAAGTGCCTTGGCAAGTGTCATTTAAAGGTTCAAGCATTTAGTCAGGATTGTAAAATGGTACAATACTTGCTAATTTCATAGTAAACAAAAAACGAGTAAAAAATAATAGCCTCAAATAGCCCGAGTTTTGCTAATCCATTTTATTCAGTTCAAATGTTTTTTATTCGTACAAGCTCTTGGTTGGTTCTAGAGAACATGTTTTCCATCAAGATGGGTCAACAAGATGGGTGCCCAGCGCACATAACAAAGCAAGTAAGAGATATCCTTGACCAGGAATATCGAAGGTGGATTGGACGTTTTCGTGAGAAGCATTTTCTCCAGATTTAAATCCCCAGAATTTTTTGTTTTGTTCGGGCGTTCTCAAAGAAAAAGTTTATTCACTACTGAGGCCATCAACACGTAGGGCTTGTATTGAGGCTGATGGTAAACAATTTGAACATTTATTGTAATAAAAAATGTTATTTCCCTATCTGAATTATCCAATAAAGCTAACTAAACCAGTTCAAGGTTTTTCATTTTTTTTTTTTAACTTATTTTATTTTCTTTTGTTGAAGAAACAAACTGTTAAATTAAATAAAAAATAACTGATTGTTCAGTGACAGCAGAATGCAGTACAAACAACTGGGATTATAACAAATAGCATATGTGATCAATATGAGACAAATATAGACGAAAAAATAAATAATAAGATTTCGGTGGTAAGTGGCTGTATTAAAATACATCATGTTTACATGATACCGATTTCGAATCCAAGTGGGTGCGATGAGCAGTGTAGTAGTGACTGCAAAACAACTAGCTGTCCTCCAACTTAGTGCATTCAATTATTTTTTCCTGTCTTCTTTCATCAAGAGTTATTGATCGCGGTATTATAATTAAAAAACCTCTTGGCGAAAGCCAGATTTGATCTTGAGCCAGACACATACCATCATATAATATTAGATTATTAACTCTACCACATCAAATATTGTGAAAATATCTCTTTCAATATCAGCATTCTTAATATTTATTAAAGGAAACAATTTGAACCCATCTTGGATAGCTGTCTGGAAATATAAGGCCCGTTTCTTTACTCTTTAGGTAAAATTGAGAGCAAGCTTAAGTTGTCATTCAAACGTTTAATTTACATACATATTTTAAATATAACTATTTCACATAGTTCAACTCCATTTGGAAACGAAGTTCAATACGCATTTTGAAACTTACTCATAGGCAATAATAATTGTGTGATAAATTTATTTTCGATCTTTATTTTTATAGGATATTTTATCCTGTTGATTTTTTTTTATATTTTAATAGTTTCAGATAATTTTTATATATGGTGGGGAAATATGTATTAGTGAAAGATTAGTTGACAACTAATTCCATTTAATATCTTCTCAATTAATTTCAGTTATCATCTTTAAGAATGACTAAAAGGGGAAATTTGATACTGTAAGAATTAATTTTGTGTTTTTTTTTTCTTTTATTTCCTCGCAACAGATTAAAAGAGCTGCCAAAAATCGCAACCTATACGCAAAGGATTAGATCAACGTTCTAAACCAAACTCGAGAAGTCTGAGCAGATGTCGACTTACCAGAAAAATATTTTCCCCGTTCGAACTTAATTAAATTAGCAGAAAAAGTGATATTTTTTTAACAATTGACCAAGAAAGTTTATTAAAACTATAATTTAGTTTATATATTTATTATTAATCATAAATTGTTTCTTAAATTTTACTTGATATATGTTAAATTAAATATTAGATTAAGTATTTTTGTTTTAATTGTGATATTTAAACTTTTAATATGCCGTTAAATTAAGTAAATTATTATATGTTGAAAATTTAATAACTCATTCCCTAAATCTTAAATTCTCAAGTAAATATACCAAATATTCAAATATTTATTGAAACAGAAATAAACCAAATATTTGCAAATAAGCTATATTGAGTTAAAGTAACTTTAAACCTCACTGGGTTGAGTAAAAATAATTTTTTATCTCAAAGGTATTAAAAAAAAATCATTCCTTTTCGACAATAGGAAAAACTTGGTTTCTTTTTGAGCTCTAAAATAAAATAAAAAAAGTTAGGACCATGCTTTATTTGTCTAGTATTCCTAAACATTTCACACCAAAATTAAATTTTATTTTTATAAGCTGCTTTTTAATTATTATAAACTCAACACCCACTACTTGGGGTTGTTCTAGTCGTTCTTTACCCAAGCCGAGACCTATTAATGCTATTGCTACAACAAAAACGCCCACAACTACCACTATACGCACTACTACCACTTCGACTACAACTACCACCACTACTCCAAGGCCAAACATAACATTTCCCACTTTCAAGTGTGCGGCTAATTATGATACCTGGTATTGTTTAAATGACGCCTCTTGTTTTTCTGTAAGAATTGGTGATTCCATAATGTATAATTGTGAATGCGCTACTGGCTTTATGGGGCCAAGGTGTGAGTATAAAGAGCTTGATGGCTCGTATCAACCCAAACGACCCCGTCCTATACTCGAAAAGGCTAGCATTGCTAGTGGCGCGACTTGTATCTTACTATTTTTGCTTTTTGTATGTTTGACACTCTATTTGCGTTACGATCAAAAGTCTGCCAAGATTCTATATGAAGAATACACTTATTCCACAAATTCTTACAATAACTGCCGTTTTTGTTCGGATCAACATTGCACCTCGGCCGATAATTCATACAATGATATGAAATTTTTATTGAATAACGATAAAAATGGTAAAGCTTCTTGGATAAGGCAACATATTGATGCGTTTCCGATGTGCTTTTCAACCAAACGATTTAATAAATTGTAAAGGTACTTGCAATTAAAAAGAGTTAATCGTTCGGCGGAGGCAGTTTAAAAGTTATTGTATTCAATGGTTTTCTTAGGTATTTGGTTATTAAGTAAAAGTTAAAAACTCGACAAATTACCTAAAATTCATATTATATGTGTTTATATGTAATACGAAGAGAAAATTAGTATTAGAGAAGATATACTAGCTACCAATTTAAATTTCATTTGACACCCAAGACCGGCAGGATTGGAAAAACATTTTTAAATACTGATTAGGAGAGATACTTTTTCTGAGATCAGCTTACTAACTCCCGACACTATTTTACTGGTAAATGCTTGGAAAGTGGTTTATACATACGTGAAGTTGTCGGGCTAAAAATCGGAGGTTCTTTATGAATTAAGTAAATTTTTCATTCTGGAGCGAAGAAAATTAAATTAAATTAATGCTTGTGGGGTGGGGTTACATATATTTGCTTTTTTGAAGACAAGTAAATTTCGTTAGCTTTAGCTGGGGGCAACTTTATGTCAGTCATATGATAAAGTAATGTACATATAGGCAAAATTAAATGACAAATACTTCAGGTGGTTGTATGGCTTAAATTGGCAATGTTTATCTTTGCAGTGACATAAATTCGCAGACCAATTGCGAGTGCTAGTTGACACTAGCATAAAGCCTACAATTCAGTTTATTGTGTTGCTTAAAAACCAATTCCAAAATTTTGTCTTCGTTAGTAAATAAAAAACAAACTTAATTCCAATTGAACAATTTAGTTATAGTAATAAAAAATACAAGTTACACTATACATATATTAGTATATATTTTATGTAACATTTAATATATGTAAATTATTTACATCAAGCCTGAAAAATCGCAAAATAATGGCAGATAATAGAAAACCATTTAATCAACTTAGCGCGTGAAACTATGTTAAAATATAATTAATTTCAGAAATTATAACCCAAACTCAAATCTTGCTTAAAAAACAAAAAATTGTTGCCTTTAAAGTGCTTTGAAACATTCTTTTTATCTGTTTTATTATGTGTAACTACAAAAAAAACTTTATATACACTTGTTAGAAATTAAAACAAGAATAATTTTTATACTCAAATTAGAGAATAAGAATAAAAAATACTTCGTCCTTTTTTTTAAGGGAAAATAAAAACAGGAAAGTAAAGAGAAAGTCGGAAGAAATGAATCCAGAAAAAACAGTTGAAAATGACAAGTTCAATAAGAACTGGAATTTTATTTTAAATATTCAAAAATTGTTTTCCTCAACACAGCAACTACACACAACAATGCCCAATACCAAGTCAGCTGGTATAAGCAACATTTTGTTAAGCTAGATCAAGTGTGCCCAGACCTATGCGCTTGATGCTCAATTGTTTTTGTAAATGCGCTTAGCTATAGGGCTGTGCTCTTTAATACACAAATACTGCGCTCAGCTTTAGTAATGAAAAATACACAAACAAGTTCGTCTTATATATATTTTTTTTGTCGTTCTTCACTGCACACACACAAAAGCAAAGCAGCACCACTTTCGTATGTTTTGCTGGTAAACACTGGCGACAGCGATTATCAGTGTGAATATTGTTTTTGTAAATGTTTTGCTTTTTACAACAAAATATATTAAATAAAAATTGTTTTTCCTTTAATATATTAGTGTTTACTCTTCCATATAGAACTTGTGGGCACCACTGAGCTAGATAATTCTATAAAAACACATTTCAGACTAAAGTGAAACAAAATTTTGAAATTTCGTAAATTCTAACAAACAAAATACATGTAATGTTTTTCGGTGTTGTATTTATTGTAATTCTGCCACGACCTGGTAAAGCTGCCCTGTCCAATACTGAACAAAATTTTGCATCAATGCATGCTCTGACTTGGCCTTTTTCTGACAAGAGTTTAGTCTGTGTGTTCGATTCTTCTTTACTTTCCGATCAAAAGTGATTTCCCATATAATATTAAGATAATAAAATTTCCTTGTATACATGTATTATTTATACGAACTATTTAAAAATTGCACTACACAAAGTATTATTTATATACATATATATTATCAAAAATAAACAAAATTTATTGCACTGCTTAAAAAAAGTTTAAATAAAAAATTATTGTATTTAAAAA
This sequence comes from Thecocarcelia acutangulata, assembly GCA_914767995.1. Lineage (NCBI taxonomy): Eukaryota > Metazoa > Arthropoda > Insecta > Diptera > Tachinidae > Thecocarcelia > Thecocarcelia acutangulata. The sequence goes on from OU612097.1 coordinate 19,364,121, forward strand.
AAAAATAAATGTTCTAGTTTTATTGATCACTCTTATTTAATATTTTAATAACTACATATTCCAAAATTTGGTATAAACTAAACACCACAGTGGGCCATAGACACTTAACAACCAGATTATGATTATGCAACTCTGTATGAGCCATTTGAAATCAATATAATGGTTTGCGTCTAAAGAATGTTGAAGAAATATATCTGTTTCAAAAGCTGTAAACATGCTTATCATGGCCAGCGTAAAAGTTAATAAACCCCAAACGTTGTGCATAGCCTTATTGAATAATGGACGCATGCAAAGTTTCATTTCATTGGCAAACAGAGAACTTATGCCTGTCAAAAGGCTGGTGGTTAAGAAAATGCAGGTGAGGATTCCTGAAAATAAAGCAGTAGTATATTAAATGAAATTGAGTATTAAAAAAATTATCGATAGGCAAGAAAAAATTTTATGGCAAAACTCCTTGTATTTACAATACTCGGCTGCATTTGTTTCTAGTACTTAACGCTAACCAAAAACAATTTAATTTAAGAAGGGAACAATTTTATATAGAAAGTTCAACTATTTATCATTAATATTTACACTAACTAAAAACTTTCCGTGTTCAGCAAATACTGGCTACGCATCAAACAAACTTTTTAACTAGGAAAATCATAAGCGAGGGGTTAGTTTAAAACCGCTAATTTCGTCTTCTGAAAAACGTTTAATTCACTTTTAGGCGTTCTAAGAAACGCGCGTTTTGCTCGCGTTTCAGAGTATTTTCCAAAAAAATACATGCGTTTTACATACGTATATATGGATGTGATTGTTACATATATATGTACATATATAAAACAAAACGACAAACGAAAATATTTTTTAATTGAAAGTGTGTAAAATTCTTTCAACTTTTTATTGAAATAAACGGGTATGTTCTTGATTCTACTTTGATGTGAAAATAGTTTGAAATCACTTCAATTTCCAGCTTCCGTGTTCTACATTCTACTCTTTACTTTTCATTTACGTTTTGTTTTCGAACATTAATTTGTAGTGAATTGTCTGGTTCTTGAAACTACTTTTACACAAAAAGTAGTAGTTGGAAAACACTTTAATTTCATTGTGAAAATGAAAACTTTACAGAAAAAAACTGAGTACAATTACAATCCCATTGAAATAAGAGGGTTAGATGACGAAATATTTATTTGAGATACAATTGTGCATATATTTACAGACAAAATAAGAAAAATATATAAAAAAAACTAATAATTGTTATTTTGTTAACTAAAGTCGATTGGCGATATCATCTCTTATTATCTGAATCATCGTCACATTCTTGGATTTACTCCCACCGGCTATACCAGATTTTTGCATAAAATGGCACTTAAAAAATTGTGGCCATCGTTGTTCGCACACAATTTGATAAACCTAAATAAATTTTGCTTTTATAAATTAACAAAATTGTGCACGTCATATCGCAAAAATAAAAAAATTGAAAATATGGTTCATATCAGTACTGGTTTATATAAAAAACAAACAAAACTGAAAACGTGGTTCGTGTCAGCACTAGTTATATGAAAATTTATCCAAATTATATTTTCGAAGTTCAGTTCGAATGAAACACCCAAACTACTACTTTTTCAGAACAACAAAAATGAAAAGTTAACTTTTCAAATCATTTCTTATTTTCATTCTAACGAGTGATTTTTTTGCTATTATCTTTTTGGCAACACTAGTTTTGACAGCTCACGCACGTTTTGTATCTTGTGTCACTGTCAAACATCTTCAGTTTGGTCTATAATTAAATAATTATGAATAAATCAGCAATTTCGAAGATTATCAAGAAATTTCGTGAAACGGGTACTGTTAAAACTCTGCATTCAGGAGGAAGACCACGTAAAACTACTCCAAGACAGGATAATTTAATATCAAGAGAGTTCAAAAAAGACCCCCAAATGGCATCAAGAGAGGTTAAAAATGTTCTTGGATTGGATGTTAGCTCTCGAACAATTAGCCGTAGAGCCCGCGAGGCTGGTCTTGGTTGCTTCCGCCCTGCGAAAAAACCTCTGATATCGGAGAAAAACCGTGCTGCTCGTTTAAAATTTGCCAGAGAGCACATAAATTGGTCTAAAGAGAAATGGAACACTGTCCTTTTTTCAGACGAGTCCAAATATAATTTAAGGGGCAATGATGGAAGATCATTTGTAAGGCGGCCAAAGGGAAAGAGACTAGACCCAAAGTACACAAGCAAGACAGTCAAGTTTGGAGGTGGCAATATTATGGTGTGGGGCTGTTTTTCTGGGCAAGGAATGGGCCCAATTCACATTATAAAGGATACAATGACTGGTGTCGGCTACAGATCCATTTTAAACGACATAATGTATCCATATGCAGAGGAGAACATGCCACTAATTTGGAGATTTCAGCATGACAATGATCCAAAACACACCTCTAGGGTTGTAATTGACTGGTTACAATCAAATGAGGTCCGTGTTTTGAAGTGGCCTGCCCAATCCCCGGATCTCAATCCCATAGAAAATCTATGGGAAATTGTAGAACGCAAGATAAGAACTCGAAATTACACATGGAAGGAAGATTTATCCAATGCAGTTTTGAGTGAATGGCAAAAGGTACCAAAGGATACAATTGACAAATTAATTGGGTCAATGCATCGTCGCTGTAATGCAGTAATTAAAAACAAAGGATACCCAACAAAATATTAATTTTTGATAATAGGCCGAAGGTTTTTATTGGAGTAAATTTTAAGTTTCCATTGTTTTGTCAATACCTCAAAATTTGATACTTTTAATTTTTCTTTATAATTTTAGAACTACGTTATTTTTATGTTATTATTTTTTTGTTTATATATCAAAAAGAATCTATAAAATGAAATTCTAAAATACTTGTGAAGTTTCTTTAGAAATAATTTTTGATTTTCGACTTCTAAAAATAAATAAATAAATTTTTAGAAAAGTTTCCATTGAATTGTCCAGTACTGTATATATATATATATATATATATATATATATATATATATATATATATATATATATATATATATATATATATATATATATATATATATATATATATATATATATATATATATATATATATATATATATATATATATATATATATATATATATATATATATATATATATATATATATATATATATATATATATATATATATATATATATATATATATATATATATATATATATATATATATATATATATATATATATATATATATATATATATATATATATATATATATTTATTATTGATAATATCAGGAGAAATAGAGCCTAAGCTTTTTACATTTGTTAGAAAATCAAATCTCTTCAAAATTGTAAAAATTTTTCATTTATTTGAGAAATTAATTTCGTTTTAGAATGAATTCCTAATTTTTTAAATTAGTGTACTCGTATTCTTTAAAACAACAAGAGCAGAAACAACTGGCCATTTGTTTCACTTATAGAAAATTAAAAAAAAAATTAAATGTTCAGGGCTGTTCTGCAAATCACTTTTTGTGAAAGTGATTTGAAATCACAACAAAGGTGTTCTGCAGACAAAATATTTTTTATTTTTGTGATTTCAAATGGTAAGTTAACCTGCTATCAATTTAAAATCACATTCTAATTTTTCACATTCACAATTTATTACATTATTACAAAACTTAATGTGTTTTCTATTGATTACTTAAGTAAAACTATTTCATACAAAATAATGCACTAAATTATGAAAAAACTAGATACGTCTATTTTCAGGCCTGTTCTAAAAATCACGCGATTTCAAAGCACATGCCGTTTCAAAAGCACAAATGTGATTTGTGCCTTTTCTGCAAATCACAATTTTTTGTGATTTTCGATGTGATTTATACTCTTCTGAAGTACAAAAAAAACTGTTGTTTTTTGCTTCAATTTACTGATATTTTTATTTTCAGGTTAATTTCTTCTACTGAATATAAAAGATAAAATAAAATAAACCAATCAACCAAACCACAAAATAATACAACAAATCTTTCAACAAAATAAACGTATCTAGTTTTTTCTTAATTTAGTGAATTATTTCGTATAAAATAAGTAATTTTACTTAAATAATCAAAAGAAAATACATGAAGTTATTTATTAATGTAATAGATTATGAAATACATAATAAAGTACGTGCAAAAATTGGGATGTGATTTCAAATTGATTGCAAATTAGCTTACCGATTTAAAATCACAAAAATCAAACATATTTTGTGTGCAGAACATCTTTTTTGTGATTTTAAATCATTTTCACAAAAAAGTGATTCGCAGAACAGCCCTGTTTGTTGCATTCTTTTGTGATTTGGTCTGTGGATTTATTTAACTTTTTTTGTACTTTACCTTTTATATTTATTAGATGTAATTAACTTTATTTTGCAAATAATATCGCGACTAGAAAAGATTATAACTGAAAATAAAAATATCAGTAAATCAAAGCAAAAAACAGCTGTTTTTTGTGCCTCCGAAGAGTATAAACCACATCGAAAATCACAGAATATTGTGATTTGCAGAACGGGTTGAAATCACATTTGTGCTTTTAAAACGGCATGTGCTTTGAAATCACATGGTTTTTAGAACAGGCCTGGTTGTTATGCTTGTCACATAGCGAAAATCATATAGCTCAATTATAAACCTCCTCACGGAATTTATTTTTGACAGAACTTATTTCTCACGGAATTTATATTTCACGTAAATTAAATTTCTCAACTCAAATTAAAGAAAAAAGGAAAATTTTTGTCAAACTTTTTCGTTGGAATTAAGGAGTTGATCCCCCTTTAGTGTTTTCAGTGAATGGAAAGTATAAAATAAATCATACTAAGTTTTTGTTCATAATTGGAGGAAAGAGAATTGTGAAAAACTCCCACGGAAATTTTATTCGCAATTGGGCTGATAATTTTTAGAACATCGAAATGACTATTATCAAATCTGCCAGTTAAGACTAAAATGAATTTGATTAACACCTGCATTTTTACTTTTCATTTTTTTAGGGTTGAGGATTATTTAAAGTACTCGTATGTGTTGTATACGAAAGAGAAGATAACTTCACGTAGGGAACAAAAACGTATTCAATATCGAACTCTTATTACACACATACACTTGTTTGTAAGCCAAAAATTTATGAGCACAAATCGCTCCAAACAAAACTTAAGGGGGACAAAATTTCTCTACAAATAATTGATCGTGATGTTTATCAGATATACTCGTACATGTATTACCTACTAGACCGTGGAAAGTATGAAAATGTATTTCTTCCAAAAAAATCTTTATAACTACTCCAATGACACCAATGAGCGAAGCTATCAGTTGTAAAATCCAATGGGATCTGGATTTTTCTGTCCGAACGCACAATAAAGTCCAAGCATTTGCTCGATAATGGGCCAGTAAGCCCTCAGCCATTAAGCAAACAAACTATAGAAAGAGATCAGAACAAAAAGTATTTTTTTTTAAAGATTTTTACACATCTGACACTTGAAGTACGTTGTATTACATACCCCTATGGTACACAACAAGGCATGAAATGGTATTTCTGCGTATTTTAAACGTAAACACATCCAACACATATACAGAGTTACAAAACCGATTAATAAGCGATTTATTGAAACCAATATAAATTCAAATATTTGACATTTCGTTAATGGTTTGTGTTGTGTAAGTGTTACATTTGAGTTAGTTTTTGACTGGTTTTGCACCTTATTAATAATTATTTTGCCAGTTTGACGCATATTTATTTCCGGGTTTCCACAAAAAAATGCTCGGCACGTTACGCTTTAAAAACAGTTTCTTAACTAATCATTTATTTGCGATACATATTGATATCTTATTAGAATACTGTGAAATAGTATGTAAAGCGTCTTTCTTATCGTTCAGTTTTTTTTTCTTTTTGAGATGTACTTTCAACTGGTAAAAAACACATACGAGTAGACTTACTATAAAGCAGAAACCTCAAGGAGTAATTTCTCAATTGAAAAAACACAAATCGCGCGAGAAAAAATTAAAGGTTGTTGTCATGTTGTTTCCGTCTTTTTTGTGTTTTTTTTTGTGGTATCTATTAAAAAAATAATAATTTAAAGTAGTAAAGTAATTTTAATAAAAAAAAGTAATTGCTTACTTTTGAAATAATTGGTATTGCGCTTGAAAATGTACGTCCATATTCTAAAGCAAATTACTTGGTGGTCTGCAAATCGCTACCGATAGAAAATTGGCGTTTTCTATTCAAAAGTAATCACAGTTATGCACTGAAAAATATTTGCTTCATATTTCTAATAAACCCAATTCATTAGATAATTTTCATTAACGGAATGAAAGATTACGTTCCATCAATGAATATTCATAGCATTAATGAAAATATTCATTCAAATTGATTCATTAGGTTTCATAATTTCATTAGAAAATTTCATTGGATTTGTAATAAAAAATTTGTGAAGGCTGGGTGCAAAATTTTAGAGATTTAGAAAAGTGAGATGATACATATGTATATTACAACTACTAACTAAATGATAAAGTAAATTATTTTATACATTAATTACTGTGTAAAAAATTGTTTAACAAAATAAGATTTCAATAGTGTATTAAAACAATAAAAAATTATTTTATGCTTAATATAAAAAAAAAATTGTTTAGTTTCTCTTCAGTAGCACAATTCTAATAAAAAAAAAATCATTAGAATAATGCAACTCTTCCTTAAAGTTATGATTTTATTTCGTTAGAATGAAGAAAATTTTTCACCAAATTAGTGAACATTTTCATTGGTTTAACAAATGTATTCATTAACTAGTGAAAATATTTCATAAAAATAATGTAACACATTCATTGGCCTAATGAAAAAATTACGTTTGAATGATGAAGAAGATTCATTAAAGGAATTAATGCTTTACTTAATGTTAAAGTACCAAATTCATAAAACTAATGAAATTGAGTCGTTAACTTAATGAATATTTTCATTGTTTTAATGTAAACTATTCATAAATATTATGATACATGCTTCATTAACTTAATGAAGTTATCATTAATCTAACGAATATATTCATTACATAATTTTTAATGAAACAAAATTCTTTAGTCCAATGAAGTTCATCACTGGCCGAAAAATAATGAAAATTTTCATTAGATTAATGTCAATATTCATTATATTAATGAAAGAATTATTTTCAGTGTGATCTGAGAAATTTCGTTTAAATCACATGTCAAGGAGAAAATGAAAACTCCTTTTATTTTCTTAAAAGATTAAAACAACTTTTAGTCAGCTCAAAAAAAGTTATTTAACTCCTAATTGTAAAGGTGTTGCCAAACCTAGAAAACAATTCAACTGCTGACAGTTTAGGATTAGCAAAAATGAAGCCTCACACAAAAATGCTTCCACAACGTGATTTTAGGCTAGAAGCGTACTTGGTCTATAATTTTTAGAAAATGAGACTGGTCAAGCCGTGACTTAGTGATGCATCAATCACCATGATAGTACAGATCTTTCTTCCGAAATTGGATGTTTATCAGGCATGTTCTCACTCTCGCAAGTTTTCAAAGTCACGCGTTTTGCTTGCGAGTGACATAATTTGAATGTTAAAAAACATATCTTTTATCAAAGCAAATAAACTAAAAAGTGCCGGCAACAAAAATTGAATGTAAAATGGTTTATTTCCAGAAATGCATAAAGAGTTTGTCTCGCGTTTTAAAAACATTTCTTAAATTGCTTGTACATATCTAACAAAAATTGTATGGAAAATCATCTAATTTTTTTTAGTACAAAAAAAATATATTTAATTTAATATATACGTCATTTTATTAGTTGTTTAAGGTTTAGTTTAGTGTTAATTCATCAGTCCACTTGTGATTTGTATCTGGTAATCGCGATTCACTGAACACCTTTCTTGCGAGTTCAAGTCACAATCGCAAATGTCATGCGAGATACGAGTATCAGAACATGCCAGATTGAATTGGACAATGTGTGGTTTCAAGACGGTGCTACGTACCATACAGCCTGAGAAACAATTCGATTACTCTCTCATGATCAGAACTGGCTCGCTAGATCGTGTGATTTAATACCATTAGATTTAAAATCTCAGGAATAAGTCGAGAGCTCAACTACCCAGGCATTAAAGGAGAAGATTTAATGAAATTCAGCATCATATGTAAAATGGAGAATGTCGACAAACGAATTCGTATGTGCATTGAACGATGAGGAGGTAAGTTGGCCGATGTAATATTTCACAAACATCCCTATTCTATGTACTTTACGTTAAGCTTAACAGGCTGGCTGACCACTTGAGTCCAATTTGGTCTTGTTGTATTACGTGAGTGTGATATGCATATCAGCAGATCCACACATCACTGGTCCAGCTCAGAAACACCCCGAGAACCGGATGAAAGAGTCCAATTCACCAATGTCACTTTCGAGAACTCTGGCAAATCTTGCAGCACGGGTCTGCTTAGATTCAAAGATCTTTTATAAGACAGAGCTGGACACCGTTATAAGAAGTGCTCAATACTATTCATCCTCCTCATCTCTACAACTTTTACAGAAATCATTAAATGGAAGATTTAATCCCTTCGCATCCCTCCTAATTTGACAATGTCCCGTCATAACCAATAGCCATAGTAGAACGCAAACATCAGGGTGAAAACCCGCAATCTGTATTAGACCAACGAGTATTATCATATTTGAGCCATGTCAGCCTTGATATTCGACAGATAATCTTACAAGGCCATCTGTCCCATGCAGTGCACGCTGTACTTGGTTCTTGCAGCTACAGTTCTTGAGCGGAGTACCATCCATCCCATCTATATTTCCTTGGTGTAATCACACCCTGGCCTTCGCCAGTTCATCCGCTACAATATTGTCTGGTACTTCACGGTTCCCAGAAAAGCTCGAGGTTCGAAATTTTCGCTATCTCGTTTAGAGATATCCGGCATTCACCTGCTAATGCAATCCATGCATCCTTACTATCAGTAAAAATGCTGATATTCTCACCGTATATCCCGTAGTATATCAACCGTTAGCTGCCCTAATTATAGTCGTGATTTCCTCCTGCGTTGCGCTACATTCATTTTGCAAACTTAAGCTAAACCTCCTATCATGTAGGGGCATAAAGATAACTCCACCAACTCCCGAGTCCGACTTGAATGCTATGTAAAAATACTAAAAAATAGTTAAAAAGCTAAAAATTATGTTTTCTATTTACATCAAATCTTGAGTTAATTTTGTGGCACCCTTTATTTCTTGTTGCAGCTTCCTTGTAAAGACTGCTAGCATAACAAGCAGAAATCCTGCTAACTTTTACTTTCGTAATTTTTGTTTGTATGTATGTATCAAAAATTTTTTTATTATATGTAATTTGTTTTAATTCTTTAAAAACTCTGTATTCATGATGGACTCATCTCATGCTATCTTTGATTAATTTTTTATCTTCTGGTTTTGAATTGAGACAAGCAACAAAAAATGTTAAATGACAAATCATACATCCAATGAAATCAAGAACACTGAGAAAAAAAATACAAATTCAGATTGTATAAATTTACTCAGCTGGAACGGCTATAAAAATATTCAGGGAAGGAACACGGAATATGCACACATGTATGTACATATGCACGTAAGGATGCCAAATTATCTATTATAGATATAATGTAACATTTGTTTTTGTAAATAGACATACTTATTTTCAAAAAATAATGTTGGAAATATCAGTTGGTTTCAACATTGTATTTTATATGAGAGTGCTGTAATAGCGGTAAAAAATGAATGCGGTTGGTTGCGTCGATAGGTGATTCCCACTAGTTATGTTTAATTGGCATTCTATTCTGTTTTGTGGTGCTTAAATCGGTTTTCAAGCTTCTGTGTCTTTACGGGCAAATGGAGGCTAAAGATCCTTTTGGGCGGCCCAAACCGCTTTATGGGGCACTTTGAGTGTATTTCATAAAAAAAATTTTTTTGAAATATACCCAATATTTTGAATGTACTCATATTCATACAAATTTTCTAAACGTTCCGCCCATTCATGTCTCATAAACACCACATTACTTTCGCCTAAAAAACCCTTTTTTTTATTATTTATTATACAGAAAATATAAATAATATGTGTTTTTTAATCAAATTTTTATGAAAATAAAATAATAATAAAGTTGTTCATTAATTGTAAACGAAGCTTTACTAGAATTGACAAGTGCCGGGAGCAAACACTGTAAATATCTAAACTTATTTTTAATATTATTATATTACATTTCTTTTAATTTTCATAAGCATGACGCATTAACAAACCAAAAAAAATGTTTTTAAAATAATACATTATAGTTTTAAGTTTTCACAAAATTAATGTTGCCTAAACCTGTAATATGGAAAAAAAGGAAGTCTCAATAAAACTAACTAACTAAAATAATAATAATGAAGATAAAATAAAAGTGAATGAAAATAAGAGATCACAGCATACTTTGAGGATGATCAATTAGCAAATGCATGAACCAATACACGTATTACAAAGTTAATTTCATAACGAAAATCATTTTGTTAACATACAGGGTGTCCCAGAACTCAACGTCAAGTCGAAACGGGGTGACAGTATCATTGGCAGTTTGAAAATTTTTGGGCATTTAAAAAAACCTAGAAATTTGGTCAAACTTAAGCTATTTTTCAGCTATTGTGGTTAATGTTTCTTATTTTTGTTCATTTAAACTTTGGAACCGTAATCCTAAATAACGTTTCTAGTACCACAGTCAAGTGCTCCAAGTTTTCTAGAATTAAGATTGACACAAGTATTTGGCGTGGCGATTAAAAGGCAAAAAAAAAAAAAAATTTTTTCCCCGAATGTTGGCCAATATATTCCCGAGATATAGACTACACCGAAATTTTAATGAAAATGTCGCGTAAGCGAATTTAAACAACTTTTTTTTGCTTAAAAGCAGTTCTGTTGCAGTTCTAGTAAAAAATGAGGTAAGTCAAATACAGAAAATTAAAATTTCCTATATCGGTCCATATATACCCGAGATAAACCGATTTTCTATGGAAATGTCGCGTAAGCGAACTTAAAAATCTTAAAATCAGTTCTGGTAATAAAATGAAAATCAATTTTTTTTCTTAAAAGCAGTTCTTTAGTGCGATTCACTATGCTATTTAAGCCCCAATTATTTCGGTTAAAATTATTAACCACAAAATTAACCTTTTTCCTATTCACAAGTACTTTAAACACCATATACTGGTTTTATGAAAATTACTGAAAGTTTATTATTTTACAACGTACACAAGCACTCTTTTGTGCTTGCCTGTTTTTGACAATGGTCACAATTGCAATTACAATACAGAAATCACCAAAAATTGATAGCCTTACGTTGTTAATAAAAAAAACTGATATGTGTGTAATGGAACCCCAAAACATTTTTTTTCACTCAATCAACAAACAATTCTGAGTGACTTGGTATATAGAAACTTGCCATAATACCAAAAGGCTGAAATATTTAAAAACTACATGTATCCAAAAATTGTTAACATTATATATTTTTTTTAATTTTATAACAATGTCTTTTAAAATATATACATTTATTTATATACATATGTATATAGAAATTATACTTTGAAATGATTTTAATTTTAAATAAATACCTTTGTACATGTATGTATAAAATATCTGCCTACGACAATTTTGTAATAGAGCAAAGAAAATAAATTTACTTATACATTCGTCTAATACATACAAAACGGTTGTAGGGGCTTTTTGAATTCGCCTACTGAGATAAGGTCGAATATGTGTACATGTGATCGTAGATGTTTTTTTTTTAACTATAGTGCTTTATAATATTTGAAATTTTATGCTTAAGAGCTTTCAATGGTCCCAAGCATGACAATATCAATGACATTAAAGTTAAAAATTTCATTAAAATTACAAAATCATGCGATGGCGCCTTGCGTGAAAAATAACCAGTATTATAACCGTAGTACTGAGACGCTAAAGCCACAGCAAACGTGGCTATGCCCAGAATATTGTGAAAAGTTTTATTAAAAAGTGGATTCAAAATGTTTTTGATTTTTACGGAGTACAAAGCCGATAGACCGGCTACAAAACTGATGAAACACAAAATGAAGGCAGCAAATCCTGAAAATAAAATATGCATTTTAGAACATATGTATATACATAATAAAATGTAACGAAATACAGGGTGGCTGACGAATCGTGCTACAAAACATAGTGTAATAAACTCACGCCATTATTTAAAGATGTTGGGCGAGTTTTTTTTATCCAGAACTGAGCCGAAGCCTTATCTGTTTTAACAGCAATTAGTTCCAGCAAGATGATGCAACTGCACACAAAGCCAAAGCGGTTATGGCGGAGCTCCAATGAAAACTCCCATCTAGATTTTTCGCAAGCTCTCAAGGTCAGTCATGAGCTGCACTAGACTTCTTTATCGGGTTATGTCAACCACACGGGTGTAGAAAGCGAAACTAAGGAATGTGATCGAATTGAAGCAGCCCACTAAAACACTAACTGAGGCCGGCCATTCCGGCCGTAATCAATAACTTTCTGATTAGGTGTCGCATATGCGTGAATGAGCAACTGCACACCTTTACAGTTTGTCATATAACATATTACGCGTGTTCCACGAGATCTGGGACTATTTCGGACTAATGGGAGTAAAAAGCAAATTACTCTCTAAATTTGCAAATTTTTTCGAAAACTGCTGGAACGCAAAAAACCACAATTGTACATCGTGCAATACTAGTGCTGGTTACTTTTTAGATTAAAGTATATTTTAGTGAATTTAGACGTTTAAAACGCATAAGATCATATAAACAAAATATTTGCATTATTGGCAACAGCTGTAAAATTAAAAGCTATGTAATATGTTCAATTGATTTTTGTAGTACATATTTATAAAATGAAAAGCCAAATAGCAATAGCATTTTCTGTTTACAACTCCACAACGTTATTTTTAGTTTGGACAACCTTCCATTTTGCTTTTAACTAATTTTTAAAGAAAAACTTTTTTCCAATTTGCAAATTTTCTGATAACATTTGCAGTTTCATACATATGTAAACATAAAACAGCTGAGTATTCAATTCTAGTCCGAACTTACCCAAAGAAAAAGCTCGGGCTAATTTGTACAGGAAATTAAAAAAATTACTCTCTCATTTTCTCTCAAAATTGCACAAAAATTGTTAGGTGGAACGCTTTTGGGCTACTTTGGACTAGTTCGGACTGTTTTGTTATTCACGTGGAACACACCTATTATCTATCATTTATTTATATAAAATTAAATTGAACTTACATATACTGCAAAAAAATAAAAATAAACATAATACATTGACGAAAAATAAAATTTTTTTGAATTTCTTACTGTAGCACGATTTGTCAGCCACCCTGTATTACAAAGATCGTTTTTACTTACATAATTTGAAATTTATTGCCCTGTAGACAACAAAATAAAATCGTCAATCCGTTCATAAGTATAAGTGCAGTATGTTTGTCCTTTGAAAGAAAATGTGCAAATGAAAACTCAATCACCATTTGAATTTTGACACATACAATTATACTTTTCTCTTTTGTGCGAGTACGATCACCATAAAGGCAAATACGAAGCAAATGGAGTTTGTTTTTCATTCACAGCAGATGATCAAATAACAAGCCGCCAAATAAAAATATCATAAACAAATACAATTTTCATCAACCAATCGGCTAACATGTACTTGTAACCTATAAAACACACTGCGTACACAGAACTATTGAAGCTTTCTTTTCTGATAAAAAGTGCTGCCCCTTAAATGTTTATCAGCCCAATTATGAATATTTTCACGGATATTATTTCTCTCGGAATTTATTCCTTACGGAATTTATTTCTCACATAAAGTACTTTTTTCCATTCAAATTAAAGAAAAAATAATAATTTTTGAAGAGTTGATCTCCTTTTAGTATTTCCAACGAATGGATAGAAGAAACAATAAAAAAGCCTCATGATTAATTTGTGTTCATAACTGGAGGAAAGGGAAAAATTATAAAATTCCTACGGAATTTTTATTTATAATTGGGCTGTATACCTTTTTCGGATTACCATCACCCTTAAAAAGCTGTACATTTGTTATTAACACCAAAAAAAAACTTGCTAAGAAAATGCCGTTTAAGGCCCTGATATACTATCCTGCACGATCGTATGATTCATTCACTGGAAAATGTTTGCATAAGTCTGGCCGACTATGCAAAACCGCTTCAAAATGACGTTGTAGGCCACACTATTATACATGTATGAGTGCAATAATTTATATACAGAATAATATAATTAAAAACTTTTATTACCACAATAATATTACATGATTAAATTTTTGCCTGAGGCACAATATTCTCATATTTTTCACAATATATACCACACTGATCGCACAGAAACCATAATGTTTTGAAAAGTTTCATAAAATTTTTCAAATCGCACAATTTGTCAAAAACTCTGTCGCACAGTTGCATTTTTAATACTTTTTCAGCACACAAGTTTTATTTATTATATGGCACGATCGTGTAGGATAGTGTAACAAGGCCTTTAGTAAAGTAATTGAAAACTTTTATTACCTATATAATTAATTTTCATAAAGTTTTTCAAATAGCACAATTTGTTAAAAACTCTGGCACACAGTTGCATTTTTAGTAGTGTGCTGAAAATCTTATATTTGGTAGGTCGCACACTCGTGTAGGTTAGTGTATCAAGGTATTGAATTATCAAGGCATTCATACATATCGTGACTACTTTTAATGAACTAGCGTTTTAGTCAATATTTTTATCAAATAAAAACTATAATCAGCAGCACTGTTTACTAATCTACAATAACAAAATAATCTCATATTTGCATAAACACGTATATAAACGTATGAAACAAAGATGTAAAAAAGGGCAGTATCTCCACCCTACTCGAAGTACAGTGTAGGACATGCTACATTTTTAGACAGTTTTTTGTGCAACATGTTTTCGAAAGAAACATATTTTAGAACACATAAAAGACAAACTTTTTTTAGAAAAGAACGTGTTGAATCACTGTATATTAAATAGGTGTAACATTTTTGTCAGAAAGGAAAACACCTTATGTAATTGACGGGTTTATTTTATCGTCTTCATGGAACTTTACATACTTATGTACTTACCTAATTTTCCGTGTATTGAGTGCAAAGAAAAATTTTTCTGTATACATTTAATTAGAACTCCGATCATACCCAAGCTGCCACCCAGGACTTGTAGTATCCAGTGTATTGTGGTTTTAGTGTTGCGGCGGTAGTGAGTGGTCACCACATTATTGTTATAATGACACATGATAGCTTCGGCCATGAGGAAGGAAAACTAAAAACAGAAAATGATTAAATCATGAAAAATATGCTCCAACACATATTCATATAAAGGGTGTCCCAGAACTCAAACGTCAAACGTGCCTTTACCACTCGTAATTAGTTTTGATAAATGCTGCGATAACGTTTGTTTTGGTCTTTCCGTGTTGTTATTGATAGGCTTAAGTTCAACGTCTACAAACACTATTCCCTCTTTCCTCCTCCTCATAATCTATTTTCCTAGCTTCTGTATAATGCACTGCATATGTAGGGGTCATTCCTCAAGCAAGGTACAAGATAAAAAAAATTTCGGTGCAGTGTATGTATATGGACACCATTTTTTTTAATTAGTCTAAGGTCAGACAGAGCGATCTTAATTGCCGAATTTTTTTTTAGCAATTTTCTTTTGGAATTACTTTCTTGTCCACACAAAAAAGCTTTTTTCGGCAATTCTTGAGCTTTCTCTACCTTTTATTTTATACAATTTACATTGTATTGCCGAGTACTGGCAATTCTGTTTCCCTTCTTATTCACCTTACCGAAAACTTCACTAAAGTCAAGAATTGCCCACCTAAAGTAAGTTGCTGTGTCTGACCTAGCACTTACCAGTCACTAATTTGATGTTTTGAGGAGTTTGATATTTTTACCGTTAATTTTAAATCGAAAAATATTTTCTTACCCCTATTGTTGCCAGCCAGGCATGCAAACCGGTTCCCGCTAATCCTGTACGCAGACACAACCAACTCATATAAATTGTTACAAATCCAATGCAAATTTGATTGAAAACATTTAAGAAATACTCCAAACGCTCGAGTAATTGGCGGGATTCACTATTTGGCATAACATCAATTGACATTTTCGAAAATCTCGATTTTGCATACAAATTTGTTGACGACGAATACGGTAGACTTTGATAACCAAAAGCATGCGTTGTTTTAGCTGCGCTTGTTGCTTCGATTGTATCTCCTTTGTTCGCTGTTGGCTTATTCTCAATTGAAACTTTTAACGTTGTGCTGCCGTAATCAGTTCGTATTGTACTGGCAGTTGTGGTATTCGATGTGTCCATGTTAAGCTGAAAAATGCAAACTTTTCTATATTATTTATTTACATACCTACATACTTATGTTGGTGTGTTTTTTTAATCTTAGTTGTATTTTAAATATTGCTGGCTGGCTGTCTCTTGGCGTAATTGTGTTTGCACTAAAGTTCTCTTATCATTACTTTCATTATTTTGCATTTTCATAAACTTTTCTAAGCTGGAAATATTTCTCAGAAATCGTTAAACTTAGAATCAGTGTTGTCATATTTAAAAACAAAATCTTTCATATTAAAAATAATAAAGAAAAACTTTCTGAACGAGAGAAACTTTTTTTTACAAATCGTTAAAAACACTACATATAGGTATGTGTCCGTGTTTTTATTCTATGTAATGTAAGTAATATACATATATTCGAATGTATCAAACAAATTTAGAAAAATTAAGAATTAAAATTTCTTTAATCCGTTCATACATATAACGTTTTTCTTTATAATCAACAGTTTTGCGGTAAAAATAAATTTGTAGAGAAATTTCTAAATTTGTTTCATCAAAATCGGACAAGTGGTTCTCGAGTTATGTTAAACTACGTTTTTGCCAAAATGTTACAACAAAGCGAAAAAACATCAAGATAAGAAAAAAAAGTAAAATGTCATTAAAAAAAACTGACACATACGAACGCCAAACCCTTTGAGGGTTTTACTATACTGACCTAGTACCATCACCCTGACTTGGAATTTCTCACCCCCCAGACAATAATCCCAAAAATGTTCCATAGTGTAATTAACACGTCATAACGATGTTAATTAGCCGCCACGATCATGTGGTTTGACGCCGTTGATTCTTTGAGATATTTAAAAGAAAAAGTGTACGCCAATAAGTCAAGAAAAATTCAAAAGCTAAACGAGGAGATAATTCGGCACATTAACGACCTTGAACCTCAATTATGTCCCAAAATCATAAAAAATATTTAGCATCGGATAGATTTATGCCACCGAAGCCGTGGAGAGCATTTGACCTACATTTTATTTCACACATAATTGCCCATAGACCCTTCTATCATAAAAAAATATAGAGTTATAGCAGCATAAAACCACTCTTTTAACTGGCGACCAGTTTTTTTATTTAGTTTGTTTTGGCATTTCAACAAAAATACACTGAAAAAAATTGTACGCCAATAAGTCAGGAACAATTCAAAGGCTAAAACATGAGATAGTTCGCC
Source organism: Thecocarcelia acutangulata (assembly GCA_914767995.1). Classification (NCBI taxonomy): domain Eukaryota; kingdom Metazoa; phylum Arthropoda; class Insecta; order Diptera; family Tachinidae; genus Thecocarcelia; species Thecocarcelia acutangulata. The sequence continues at coordinate 19,381,661 of OU612097.1, forward strand.
ACATTAACGACATTGGAGCTGAATTATGTACTCGTAGAGAGCTCGCCTGACAGCATCGAGGCTGCAAATTCGATTCCTGTCAAAGACTCGCTGGGTGTCTCTGTAGACAAGTAAAAAGCTTTGCAAGTATGGATTTGATATTAAAAAAAAGGAACGGGCAGAATTGCATAACTTTTTTTTTTATTATGAACAAGATTCGGATCCGGCACAACATCTTACTTTAAACATTGCTTTAAGTAAAGTTTTAATAACACATAATAAACTAAAATATGTTAAGTTTTCGGAAATATATAATTATATTTTAAGCAAATTATTAAAAACTAATAAAAGCTATCCAATATTAAAAAAAAAAAAATAGAAAGTGGAACTTTTAAGCATCTAAAAAACAAAAGCAATAAAAGATAAAAAGATCGTACGATATGACAACACTGATTAGAAAAAACTTATCTAAGATCGTAGAAACATGTGTACGAGAATTTATTAGCTGTCATAAAAAAATTTTAGGGTTTTTTTTGGCATTATTTTAATGCAAATGGATATTAATTTATTTATGAATGTTATAAACAAATTCATAAAATTGTTCTTGTGTTTATATTTGATGTTCAGGTCAGGGTACTTATTGTTTGCAGGCAAATTGTTTATTTATTGCTTCAAAACATAAAATATCTTAGATAAAATATTGAAAACAACAATTTCCAAAAAAAAAAAGATAATTATAGTCATAATATTTTTTTCTGATAAAAATTTTTAGTCTAGTTTACTGTCCAGGTGGTTATTCTTCAAAAAAAAGTCTAATGTTTGTTTTAATAATTCGTTATTAACAGCATTTAAAATGCTACAATAGTCAAGTTAAATTATTGATAATTTTGAATAATTTTCAATGCAACTGGTTGGTTTAATTAATTTCTTCGATAAAAATTCCTTTAATTGTACAAAGAAGGCGAAATCACGAAGGGCTTTCTTATTTAGGAGAAATTTTTAATTAGGAGAATGAAACCTCGATTCGTATGTTTTGTCGACATATCGCAGTATCGAAAGAGAAGTATCGTGATATCCCTAATTATAATAAATCTTAAAATAAATAAAATAAAATTTTGAATATTTTATGAGAATCACTGCTACCACTGTGCAGTAAATAATAAGTCCATTCACCTGTCGAGTATGTTTGTAGTGCATATACATATATGTATGTATGTATATTTATTTATGTTTTATTGTAATTTTGTGTTTCAAACAACTTGAGGCCACTACATTTCATTTCATTAATGAGTATGTGTGTAGATATGCACATAAACAGTTATATTCGTAAATGAAATCAATGCCAATTATTTAAACAAATCAAGTTAGAATGCGAGTAGTATAAAAAGCTGAGCCGCATTTCATACATTCATTGCCGAAAATAGATATACATACATAGGTATATTGTTATGGTCATTTTGTTATCCAATAAAAACTAAAGACAAGTTTTAGATTTTATATAATTCTCGTTTATGGTAAGAATGTATTAGGTTGGTTTTTTTTTAATTTTGGCCAAATTCAGTGCAAATGAGAGTCAGCATAAGTTTATATCAAAAAGAGATAAAATTTACCAAAAGTACAAGAACGCAGGAATATGTGATTTACTTTTTAAGAACCTGATACACTATCCTACACAACTGTGTGATAGAGCTTTTGATAGACCGTGGGCTTTGGAAAATTTTATTGAAATTTTCATAACATGATGGTTTCTGTTCGAACAGTGTGGTATATATTCAACCTCTGCATGAATGGATTTGTTGATAAGTAATTAGTACTCCGCAAATTCAGAGTATGTACTCTTACTCGAACTTGCTAGAAAAAAATATGTTCATATTTTTGAGAACAACATAATTATCGAATATGTATTTGTTGTTACTTGGCTTTGTGTTTACTATTTAAGTAAAGGTTTGTTTCACGCTCGCACTCTCAACATACACGAAGAGAGCGTATCGAGTATCAAGCGACAAACAAACTTCGGGAAGTATTTACAGTACTAAGAGAAGTTTTGCAAATAAAATTTAATTGAATATTTTGTTGTGATCTATACATACATACATAGTTACACATACAAATATATGTATACATTTATTTACAAGAAGGAACCAAATACTTGCAGTACAATATGAAGGGAAAAGTTTTTGTGAGTACTTCTTTCTTTTTTGTTCACATTCGATATGTTCCTTTTTTCGGTACTATATTAACTTCGATTACTTGCTTGTTGGTATTTACTAAACAAACATTCTTTTCACTTCTCTACAAGTATATACTACATTCGACAGCGAATTTCACACATGAAGAAAAAATGTATTCGTTGCAGACGTTTAGTATATATTATGAAATACAGCTATGGACATATAAATGGCACATCTTACAGAGAGTTCATTCGTATGCTACTGTTGGGTAAAAACAATTAGCAAGCAACAAGTTTTTAGTTTTTTTCTAAGAGTTATTAAGTATATTTATTATTGATAAGAACTAAAATAAAAATTCATTAGTTAAAAAAAATTTTATTATTAAAAGAAAAAAACACTAGTGAAAAAAACTGGACACATAAATGGCACAATATCTAAATATAAGAAAAAAATGATTTTAGTATTGAATTATTTGGGTTTTTGGTATGTAAAAGTATTTTACCGTTAATATTTGGTACTGTAATCTTTATTTCCGATGACCGCTTCGCACCTACGATCCATACTTTCCACAAGTTTTTGGCATTTTGCTTTGGGTGTGGCATACCAAGCTTATTGCGCGGCTGACCCACAAATCGTCCATATTTTTATAATTTTTTTTTCGCGATTTCAACCTTGACTTCGTTCCAAAGGTTTTCTATTGGATTTAAGTCAGGACTCTGGGCTGACCAATCCAAAACGTCGATCTGCTCTGCACTAAACCAATTTTTTATTAGTTTGGAGGAGTGTTTGGGCTCATTGTCTTGCATGAATTTCAACTTAATTGGCATCGAATCGAAAGCGTATGGTTCCATATGGTTTTTTAAAATGTCGAGGTACTGAAACTTGTCCATTTTCCCATTAATTTTTACAAGAGGACCTACGCCATGCCAAGAAAATGCACTCCATACCATAATGCTACCTCCGCCGTATTTTACCGTCCTCTGAGTGAACCGATGATTGTATTCTTGTCCTTTAGGACGATGTACAAAGGTTCTGCCATCTGGTCCTATTCTATTTATTTTAGTTTCATCACTCCATAATACGTTTTTCCAAAAACTAATAGGTTTTTCTTTGTGCGTTCTGGCGAAGACTAGTCGTTTGGAAATATTCTTTTTTGAGAGGAGAGGCTTTTTTTTTGGAAATTCGCCCAAAGAGATTTGCCTCATTTAATCTTCTTCTAACAAGTCTGCTAGATATTTCCGCGCCCAAATATTCGTTAATTTTAGATGCTATCTGTCGTGAGGACTTAAATGGATCAATTTTCGCCATTCTGACAATAGCTCCATCCGTACGCACATTTGTTTTTCGAGGCCTTGGCTTTCGAGTTTTACCCTTAATCAATACATCGGGGTTCTCAACACATGATTTGATTGCGTTATACACTTTTTTTCTAGAAACTTTCATTACTTCAGCAATTTCTGACACTTTTTTCCCGTCTTCATGCAGTTTCCATATTATTCGCCTTTCCTCAGTTGTTGCATGTTTGCCTGAACCCATTTTTAAAAAATTTTCACACTTTACAATTATTTTTTAACTAGGAAAAATAAGAAGTGGTTTGAAATAAATTTTCGCGAGAACTGCCTTCTTTAAGTAAATTGTGCCATTTATATGTCCACTTAAAATTAGCACTTTTTATAAAAAAAAATATAACGGTGAATTATTAACGAAATATAACGGAACATTTGAGTGTTGTTGAGATAATTAATCTTACAACGAATAATAAGAAAACAAAAAACTTGTATTTTTGAAACTTTTTTGTTGTAAAGCGCGTGAATTTATGCTCAATTGGAGTTTGTGCCATTTATATGTCCATAGCTGTATATCTTATCATATTAAACGAGCAATTCTTGTTTATATATAAATATATATATTTGCAATTGGGTTCTCGAAAACGGCTCTAACGATTTTGATGAAAATCGGTATCCAGGGGTTTTTGGGGACGAGAAATCGATTTAAGTTCGTCTCGGATCCGGGAAAATCCATTTTCTCCCGGTTTTGACCCATTTTAGGTTTTTAACCACTTGTAATACTTTCACTGGTTCTCGAAAACGGCTTCAATAATTTTAATGAAAATTAGTATCTAAGGGGATTTTAAGGATGAAAAATCGATCTAGAGTATCCCCGGCCCCGGGAAGATCCATTTTGTCCCGGTTTTTGCCCGTTTGTAAAAATTTATTGATTATCGAAAACGGCTCTAACGATTTTAATGAAAATCAGTATCTAGGGGTTTTTAAGGTCAAAAGAAGAAACGATCTCTCGAAGACCTATTTTGTCCCGGTTTTTACCCATATGTAATACTTTTATTGGTTCTCGCAAACGGGTTTAACGTTTTTAATGAAAATCAGTACCTAGGAGTTTTTAAGGTCAAAAAAGCGATCTAGAATATACCCGGTCCCGTGAAGACCCATTTTGTCCTGGTTTTTACCCATTTGTTATACTTTTATTGGTTCTCGAAAACGTTTCTAATGATTTGAACGAAAATTAGTAACTATTGTGTTTTAAGGTAAAAAGAACGATCCAATGATTTTGATAAAAGTCGGCATCTAAGAGTTTTAAGATCGAAAAAGCGAAAAGGTCTCGAAAACGACTAAACTGAGTTTGATTATTTTAATGATGAAGATTTCATCACAATTTTTTACGGATTTTACTAACATTCGACCTTATGGCATATGAAATGTTTTCGAAAACGGTTTCAAAGAGTTTTAAGATCGAAAAAGCGAAAAGGTCTCGAAAACGACTAAACTGAGTTTGATTATTTTAATGATGAAGATTTCATCACAATTTTTTACGGGTTTTACTAACATTCGACCTTATGGCATATGAAATGTTTTCGAAACGGTTTCTGGAAGTTTTTGGAAACAAAAATCTATATTCGTTAGTCGCGTTTCTAAAATTTATTTTTTTGCGCGGTTTTCACATGCATATATGGTGAAATTTTGATATGGATATCAAACTAAGAATATTTAATGAGAACACAGAGGTTGATTTTTTTCGGTAAGAAACGGAATAATAAATAAGCGAATATAGCAAATATTGCCCTCACTCCACAAAATATATAAGAAAAAATAAAAAAGGTAGTCAAAGCACAATTTGAACGTGACTTTTGCAAATAGTGTAAAAATGCACAAATCTTAAGAATTAAGTTTTACTAAAGTAAATATATTTCAGTATGTATACAATTTGAAAGCTCCGAGTAACGCTTGGTGCCCCAGGTACTGAAAATATTATTGGTGCCTACAGAAAGTTGGTTGTAAACTATTAAATACATACGAGTAAACCACAGCGGAGTTCACAAATTCAGGACAGCAAATACTCCAACTGGTAATTGTAATCGTGCAGTCGACTACTGGGACCAAATCACCGCATACGATACCGAGCAAAATTAATCGATTTTTTTTATTTTGTTATCATGGCACACAAAAGATGTAAAGAAATGTTAGAGACGTTTATAAATAGAAAAGCTTGTTTTTTGTGTTTTGACGGATATTATTAGAGCATTTTTCTTTTTAAAATCTCAGCAATTTATTTGGATTGCTGGGATATAAAGTTGAATGTTTGAGAATATCTTTCAAAAATTTCCAAAGTCTACTGATGATTAGGGTAGTTCCTATGAAATGTCGACATATAGATAGCTGGGAAACATAGAAAACAAGCTATTTATGATTTTTTACTGGTATAAATGTTAGAAGCTTAAATAGCGAATAAAAATACTTAATTGTTTGAATTTTTGTTCTCTGCTTTTCGATACTTTCAAAAAGCAAATCGTAGCAACCAACGGTTGTTCATTTGTTTGAAAGGTGTAAAGAAATGTTAGAGACGTTTATAAATAGAAAAGCTTGTTTTTTGTGTTTTGACGGATATTATTAGAGCATTTTTCTTTTTAAAATCTCAGCAATTTATTTGGATTGCTGGGATATAAAGTTGAATGTTTGAGAATATCTTTCAAAAATGTCCAAAGTCTACCGATGATTAAGGTAGTTCCTATGAAATGGCGACATATAGATAGCTGGGAAACATAGAAAACAAGCTATTTATAATTTTTTACTGGTATAAAATCATTAAACAATTTGTTTTGTGTGCATGTTCCTAAATCGGTTAAATTTTGTTTAAATTACGATAAATTACATCATTTGCTATAATCTACTGGCCTTATTCATAAAAAATATTTTATGTTTATTAAACTGTTATTTGACAAATTTCTATGGAAAATATGTCAAATAAGTGTTTAATAAACATAAAATATTTTTTATGAATAGGGCTGTACATGTATAATAATCAGCTTGCTTAAATCTGGAAAAGCTTTCCGGGTGCATATCTTAAGCATATCTTAAGGAATCGTGCAAGACGGCTGAGTTCTAGTTATTTAAGAAAATATACAAAATTCAATCATAAATAGTCATTCATATGCCATTACGAATTAAACCAATTTAACAATTTCTGCTGGTGGGTTTTTCCTAGAACGTAGTGTTATTATGCAGTGTTTTAAATTATAAACTTTTAGTTTTCCTGGAATTTGATTTTGCAATACTTTCAATAAAACAACGTCGGGTTTCCCTATTATCATTATTGAGTTCATAAATCGCAATACACAAAAAAGTAATATTTACTTTGTCACATCCATTGATTGCTTTGTTTTCATTTAAAATCAAAAGCTTACAGTGCAACCTACGAGTAGTTTAGCGCGTCAAGCGTTATTTTTCTGCCAAAAATCTTCATGCACATCATGCAATTGGAAAATCCAATTTTGATAGGGCGTAAGAGAGAAAGCTTTATTGTCTCTCAGTAAAGTTCGCTTCAAAACAAATCCCAGCAGTTAAGTTATTGCAATATGCAAAGCATCCGATTGTAGGCGATTGTGTCAACAGAAAAAATCAAAACATGTTAAGCACAACAAACAACTAGCATTCTATTCAGATTAGTCTTTTTCTACTCATATTGTTAAATTAAATGTACATAAGAAGCAAAGAAGAAAACAAATGCTAATAATATAGTTTTGAACTTATCCAATCTTCGCTTACAATGTATACATTGTTGGATGCATCTTACGGCATCACTGTGTAAATGTAAGAAGGAATTGTATACAGACTTCGGATGGGTCACGGTTACATTAGATCGAAGATGTATGTGACAAAAATTTCAATGGGAAGTTATTAATTTTTTTGCGGGCGGCCATTAAGAGCCCTGGAGACGATCAAAAAACACGTCAATCATATGTGTGAGTGGTGTGTTTTTGTCGTTTAAAAGAATACGTACAAATAAAATCGTCGATCATCATTTGTATTTTGACTTCGGTGCATTCGTTTCTAAACGTGTCATCATCGGATGATGAATTATTGTTATCTTGTGCAATTTTGTTAAGAAACAAAAAACATGAAAAGAAGAAAAAAACTATGGATGAAAAGCAGTAACAAATGAAAAATAGCAATAAATTTTTATGTAGTATGTCTGTATTTATACATACATATATAAACAAAATAAAATTCAATAATCATAACAAATATGGGTTAAGTTTTTTTTATTTCACTTATTGTTGTCCCTTTTGATAACAAAACTGATATTTTCTATCGTCAATCACAACTAGAGACTATCAAAATAATTACACGTCAAAATAAAAAGCCAAAAGTTTTTGATTTTCATCAATCAGAGCCGACAACCTAAAGGTGTACCCGAAAAACCACGACAGCACGCACACACTTAGAACGTTGATATGTTGTTTTGTTCGTCTCTACGGCACTTTAAGGCCTTGCTACACTATCATACACGATCGTGCGATCTACTAAATAAAGCATGTGTGCTGAAAAAGTACTAAAAATTCAACCGTGCGACAGAGTTTTTTAAAAATCGTGTGATTTGAAAAATTTTATGAAACTTTTCAAAACATTATGGTTTCTGTTAGTTCAGTGTGGTATATATTGTGAAAAATATGAGAGTATTGTTGGAGCCTCGAGAAAAACATTTAGGTAATGTAAAATTATTATGTTAATAAAAGTTTTTATTTATTTTATTGTGTATATAAATTATTGCAATTATACTTGTATGATAGTGTAGCCTACAACATCATTTTGAAGCGATTTTTTCAAGTCGGCCAGACTTTTGAAGCAGTTTCCTGTGAATGAATCGTACGATCGTGTAGGATAGAGAATCAGGGCCTTGAGTTATCACATTTAGGTGCTTTCAGACTATTTAGCGACTTTATTACTATTTATTATTTTGATTTAGTGATTTTTATTAAACAAGACTAGTGAGCAATACTGTTGATGATACAGCGTTAACGCTCTTATATAAGTTACTTACTGCGCTTTACGCCCTAATTTAGGTTGCACTGTCATATGTATAGAAATTTGTATATCAAATACAAAATTGTATTTAGTTTAACATAAAGAAATACAAATGCACAATTTTTGTTGAAAAGCTATTTTATTACTTAATAACAATTACAAAGTAATTCGCAAGCGTAAAACATTTTTACATCGATACATAAATACGTACAAATAGGGTGTTTTTTTTAAGTTGTACAAGTTTACACTATAATATATACATACTTCTACTTTAAATTAACAAATTACACACAAATATAATAGCCCGATAAACAATCTTTTGCAAATGGTCTTGTATATATCATTGCAATTGCAGAAATATGCAATTTCCAATGTACAAAATTGTGTGTTCGTCTATGGTTTTGTGTTTAAATGTTTGGAGTACCATTTGCTTCAACTACTGAACTAGGGTATTAATGAAGTAACTCAAAAGCAGTTCAGAATCAGTCTAATTATCTAATTATAAAATAAATTAAGCACATTATTTTCATCTTTACTGATATATCATGCTAGAAACTCTATAAAACAAAGCTTTTAGTGGTCCCAAGCAGGACAAAGCTAATGACATTAGTGTAAAACATTTCATCATTGCAATAATATCAGAAGATGGTACATGATGTTTAAAGAGGCCGGTATTATAACCATAATATTGAGCACATAAAGCAACGGCAAACGTTGCAATACCCAGTATGTTATGAAATGTTTTGTTTAGTAAAGGGCTTAGCAGTGCTTTCAAGCTGGTAGAGAATAATGATAGCAAACCGGAAACGAAGCTGATGCAACACAAAATGAAGGCAGCAAAACCTGAAAAAAGAATAAATTGAGTTTTTCGAAAATTGATTTATTAAAAAACTCTAAAGAAACAGCCAAGGTAGCTAGCTTTACCAGGTAGTGTCTGATTTACAATAAATAAAAAAAAAAAAAAATAATAATAAAATAAAACATCAATATGCATTTTGTTGGTGGAAATTACGAAATATTGTCAAAATTTTGTCTCACGTTTGCTTGAAAAAGCAACCAAGTCAAACTATGTGTTCTTTTTTCAAAATTATGTAAACGAAAACAAAAGGCAGCTGTGCTTAATTACTACCTGGTAAATTGTTTGCTTTCCATATTTCTGAAGCTTTACCTAGTGTCTACAACTGCGCTTAACTCTGATATAATATCTGAGAAAACGTCGGCAGAATGAGAGAGCGAATTTCTCTATGTCCATCTAACAAGGAGTAAACGTATTGTAGTTAATCTTTTAAGAATTCATAAATCAATGAAAGCCGAGAAGAAAACACATCTTTGCGATGAATAAAATCTTATATGAATTTCGTATATGCGCACATTTTTACAAAATTAATCACTTACTCGTATAGTATAGGGTGTTTTTTTAAGCTAGATAGAACTTTAAATTGTAAAAAGTAACACAAAAAATTAAATTTTGATGAAACATTTTTTTTATTTGTTTCAGTATACTCTGACAAATCATCATGAATAGACTCACGCTTGAACAACGCTAGGAAATTATCCAAATTTACTTTGAAAATCAGTCGTCGATTCGCGCGTTGTTTTATCGCAAAATTGTGTTCAGCGATGAGGCGCATTTTTGGCTTAATGGGTTTGTTAATAAGCAAAATTGCCGCATATGGAGTGAGACCAATCCACAAGAGACCCTACAGACTCCATTACATCCAGAAAAATGCACTGTTTGGTGCGGTTTTCATGCTGGTGGCATCATCGGACCTTATTTCTTCAAAAATGAGGCCGGAGCTCGCGTTACGGTCAATGGAGATCGTTACCGCACCATGATCAATGATTTTTTGTTTGAAAATATGGATGACATTGATCCGGAGGAGATGTGGTTTCAACAGGATGGCGCTACGTGCCATACGGCGAACGCATCCATCGACTTACTGAAATCAAAATTTGGCGATAAGTTGATTTCGAGAAATGGACCTGTCAATTGGCCTCCAAGGTCGTGCGATTTGACACCTCTCGATTATTTCCTGTGGGGCTACGTGAAGTCACTGGTTTATGCTGATAAACCAGCAACAATTGACGCCTTGGAGGCCAGCATTGTTCGTGTTGTTCGTGACATACGGCCAGCAGTGCTCGAAAAAGTGGCCCAAAATTGGACGTCCAGAATGCGCTTCGTCAAGAACAGCCGCGGTGCCCATATGCCCGAAATCATTTTCAAATGTTAATGTCACGTATTGATCTTTCGAATAAAAAAAAATTTTGATTACAATTTAATTTTTTGTGTTATTTTTTACAATTTCAAGTTCTATCGGGCTTAAAAAAACACCCTATATATATTTAATGTACAAAAACAAATTATTTTCCATTTAAAATGGTTTTTTAAAAGTTATTTTGCAAAATTAATAATCGGTAAAATTGCAATATCGCCTTTTTGTAAACAAACACACACAATTACTTTTTTTGACAGCTCTTATTATAATATCGTTGCCATAAGATTTCTCATTAGTACGCTCTCATTAAAATTATTATAAAACTGTGATAACAGTGATTTTAAGTCTACGCGTAACATAATTTTCTCTGCGATTGAATTTGACACTCTCATCTCAGATATTATCGCAGGTGTGGACACTAAGTTAAGTGCTGTCCACACTTGACATGAGAATACCACCACGAACAGCAAAATACTAAGGGTTTTCACGATGGGCAATGCAAAATGTGCAAACGATGCAAACTGAGCAAATATACTTCGTTTTTTTTTTTAAGTAACAACAAAATCTATGTATTTTCTGTTTGCTTGACTTCTTTCCATTTGCACTAAAAAAACTTGAGAAAAAAATGTTTAAAAAATACTATTGTTTATTGAAACTATTTTTACTTTTATCATATTAAAATGTAATTTTCTGTTAAGACAGAGCTTTTAAAACAGACGTCTTAACGGCCGGGTCAAGACGGCAAGAAACCAGTAACATTTGCAGTCTACACCTGACAGTAACAGTATTTTGTTGTTTCGGTTAGTGTTCTCATGTCAGGTGTGGACAACACTTTATGAAACAAACCAAGGTGCATTAACGTCTAGAAGGTGGTTACGCTAGAGCAAAATTACAACAGTACAACAAAACCAGACACTTAGTAAGCTGTGCTTTTCAAAAATACAGGGTGTTCCCGTTTTAAATTTTTAATTCAGAATAAACTACTAAATTCACCTTCAAAAATATAAACAACACATTTGACGTTGAGTGCTCACGATATTACCAGTAGCAAAAAATTTCCACATGCCGTAGTGCTGCCACCTTGTAGACAAAAATAAACATTAAAAATCTCACCCAGTTTGGCATGTGTGTTGAATAAATCGAATTTGTCATGAATACACTGGATTAGTACAGCAGCTATACCAATACCTCCGCCCAAAACTTGAAGTACCCAATGTATAAGAGTTTTTGTATTTCTTTGGTAGCTCGACGTCAGCACATTGCGGTTGTAGTGGCACATTATTGCTTCAGCCATTAGAAACGAGAACTGGAAAAAAAGAATTTAATTAAGTAAGATGTATGACTGCTTAAGACCCTGATACGCTATCCTACACGTTCGTACGATTCATTCACAGGAAAAATTTTTAAAAGTCTAGCCGACTTTACTAAACCGCTTCCAAATGGCGTTATAGGCCACACTTTTATACACGTATGATTGCAATAATTTGCATACATGTATAGTAAAATAATTAAAAACAATTTTCATCATTGTAGTTTTACATTATTTAAATTTTTTTCTCGAGGCGCCAGCAATATTCTCATATTTTTCGCAATTTATACCACACTGATCGCACAGAAACCATAATAATGTTTTGAAAAGTTTCATAAAATTTTTTAAATTGCACGATTTGTCAAAAACTCTGTGACACAGTTGCATTTTCAGTACTTTTTTAGCACACATGTTTTATTTAGTAGATCGCACGATCTAATAGGATAATCTAACAGGGCCTTAAAAATTTTAAAATTCATTGTTGCGGAGTTAGGCCCCTTGTGTATATGTTGGTGAATTGTTGTTGACAGTTACAAACATAATAAGGAAAATTATTTATTATGTGTCAATTCATAATTACCAGCTATTAATAATTTTTTGTTTACTTGAGATTTTATCATTTTATTCACTCTACTCCCATTTATTTTTTGGGAGTTATCCATATGAAGCATTAAACACATAGACCACAGCAGAATTCACAATAGCAAATGTTGCCGCCGGCAGTTGTAGCCGCATCAGTGTTACCAAGCGTAGGGATTTTGTGTGATTGGGCTTGTTGTAGGGATTTTTTAAATTATCACAAATAGTTAACTTACTAGCACAATTTTTCGACTATGAAGAAAAATCGTTTTCTAAATTGGATACATTTGATCTAGTTTAGTGTTTCCCAATTACAGCAAAATTATTAAATCGTATTAAGACAGCTGATAGACTTTTTCTATAATTGCCAACGTACGTACAAAATAAAAATAAAACAAAAACATGAAGTTTGAAATTTCATATGCATTCTAAAGTAAGATCACACGATTACCGCAAATAGACGAATCTGACCTAATTTTTATTGCACCGAATTGGTCCAATAACAAAATTGTTCCAATCAAATACGTCCGCAATTACATGATTGCCCCATTTTTCACAAATTTGATTGCCGCACGATTGTGTAAAACGATTTTGTGGCAATAATTGCCCGATATCAGTAAATGATGAAACAGAACTAGGGCATGACGTTTTTCTCCATACAATATGGCATAAAATAACGCCAGAGAATGCGGTCGTAAAATAGAATCTATTTTATTTTGGCAGCGATTTTTCTTATGCTCTCACTTTGAAGCAGAAAAGCTTTCAACAATATTACCACACTTTTAGTAAATTTCATACATTTTGTAAACAAAACCAAAGCTTCAAAAGCTTTACTGTGAGGAAAAATTAAAATAAATACATCTAGTACCAAAGAAATAAATAACGGGCTTACACGTAATTGTACAATAAAATTTGCATATTGATAAAACTAGTGTATTTCTATCCATCTCCTGTAAAGTTGCATTTATGTTAACGTTGTAATATTCTTACTTATCCAACAACAGAACACATGTACCAGTTTGAATTAGAATGTACACTAGAGTAGTTCGGAAAAAAGTTGTGTCAGTCACCCCTTAAGATTAAAAATAATGTAAAGATAATTCGAAAATTATTTTTTATGTTTTTTTGCCACGCCTACAAATACCGCACATTTAGTAATTTGTTCACTGTGTCGCCATTTTTAGTCCGATCATAAAATGTTTATATCGGTGTTCCCGGCTCTGTAAGTTTTTCTGTATCACGCCAAATTCTAATCATGATTTTCAAAAACTTGGTTCGTACCAACCCCAATGCTACAAATTTTTGAACCAAATTTTTAAAAGTCAAGACTAGAATTTGTCATGGTAGAGAAAAATTTATAAGGACAGAAATGTAGCCCTTACAGAGTCGTGAACACCGATATACAAAATGTTATGATAGGACTAAAAATGGTGACACATTGAACCCAATTCTCACCCCAATTGTTGCCAGCCAGGCGTGTAACCCGGTTCCAGCTAATCCTGTGCGTAGGAACATCCAACTAATATAAATTGTCACAAATCCTATGCACATTTGGTTTACAATACTGAGTATAAATTCGATGCGCTCAAAAATTTTATTCGATTCATTTTCCGATTTGAAGCCCATGACCATTTACAAGAAGTCCTTTCTCAGTTAAACGATAATAAATTTGCAATATTTTAACGTGGAGCCGACTATTTTCAATCAACTATTTTGTTCTTAACGTTTTTACCAACTAAACTAATTTCAACAATTTCTTAAATATTCTTTAGACATAAATGATATGTAATGATTGCGAAATTGGCTGTCTTAATGTTATTATTATTTCTTTTTATTATTTATTATTTTTGTGCCTTTAAATTGAATGTGTATGAATATATGTATAATGCAGCTTTTTATATTTTCATAGTTTTGTCCAATTTTTTATCTAAATCCTATAAATTCATTTTTCTGTTTTGCTTCAATTTTTTGGCATTGAAATTTGTAATGAATGAGGAAAATTGATAAATACTTTAGATAATTAAAACGTGTGAGAGCAATTCATCATATACACATAGGAGCATATGTACATATGTATTTACTAGCTTAGTATTACTAGCTTAGTTAAAAATTGCATTCATGCATGCATGTGCACAAAATTCCTTATCAGTTCTAATAATAATATACGTGGAAATTTGAGTACTTCATCTCATTGGTTTATCACATACAAGAACAATTGTTCTGACAACTTGTTGGCGAAGAGTGTGAGGGAGTGATATTTTGTCGGCACACGCTAAGCAATAAAATGAATACAAAAAAACACTAAACACACACACCGCTGCGTATACGTAATACGTATTCGCAGCAGTGTGATGGATTACGGCTAATATTGAGTTCATTATTTCGTGCGAAATTCGTTCAAATTGCATACAAAGGTGTTTAGTATCAGCGAAATAAGTTTAGAAATGTAGTACTGAGTTTTTAAACCGAAAAACACACAATATGTATTTGCAACATTTTTTTCAATTAAAATTGTTTCTGGGAATATTTGGTTTTTAAGCCTAGTATTGAGATTGAATGTGCGAAAAATTTTCAGCAACATTATTTATTTCGTACGGAAAATTTTAGATGTACTCAGTGTTGTCTATTTTTTCTTTTATTAATAATTCTTTTTTAATTTTAAGTATACATGTTTGTACTTCGTGCGAAAAAAGCTTTGCTTATGTTACAGATACATATTGTGTGTTTTTCGCTTTAAAAACTCAGTACTACATTTCTAAAATTATTTCGCAGATATTTCATATGCAATTTGAGAGAATTTCGCACGAAATAATGAACTCAATATTAGCCTTTAGCTGCGAAATAACATAAGCAAAGCTTTTTTCGCACGAAGTACAAACATGTATACTTAAAATTAAAAGAGAAAAAATAGACAACACTGAGTACATCTCAATTTTTCCGTACGAAATAAGTAATGTTGCTGAAAAATTATCGCACATTCAATCTCAATACTAGGCTTTAGAACAAAATTTGTTCGACTACAAATTATTTTCATGTGTTTCAGCCCATTCAAATGAAAAATGAGCTATAGTTTTCCGCAAAATAATAGCCCGGCTCACAATCTTGTGCATTTGAGATTGCATATTTCTGCAATTGCAAAAGTGACATTTTTGGGCGTATTTTGTTAGTGTACAGCAAGAATACGAGTATGCTCCATTATTTTACAAATCCAATGATGCAATGCCCTCTGCGCAAGATTGTGAATAGGGCAAATGTGTTTTTATACTTAATTCAATAACCTATAAAGAACTGTATCAGCGGTTTGAAATCGAGTAAATTATTTTTTTGCGTATATGACAGCTTTTTCCTTAAAAAAATCATTTTGCAAAATATTGCATTAAGTTTAGGTACTACTTGCAAATCGCTGTCATATTGGGTGAGTTTCTTTAAGCTAAGTACTGTGTTCGTCATTTCGTGCGAAATGCTGTCAAAACTCTATATAAAAAAACTGGTGTGAAATACCTAAGAAATAATGTTGCTGAAGTGGTACTCTGTTCAATTTGTGAAAAACTTATGAAATGTTTCTGCTTATTTTATTGTGAAATAATGTGAGTGGTACTTATTTCGCACGAAATTTCAAACAACAGCTGATCAATTTTTTGTTTGTTAGAAGTTCTTCTTTTTTTCAATTATAAATTTCTAAAAGGGAAAAGAACTAAATTTAATAAAAACTGAAAAAGAAAAATATTAAACTGGAAACGATTTCTTTTTTTCACAGAAAAATTTTTTGTTTTAATTGCAAACTATTAAATATGTTATCATATGGTGTTTGTTTACATTTTCAAAATAATATTAAATGCACATAATACCTAAAACTAAGAAACTCATGAAATTTGCCTAAAACGCGAAATAGCCACCACATTTCAATATTTTGCCAGTTACGTCATTTTCGGGTTTATGTGGCAATATACAACTTATTTTTACTAAATTTAAGTCCATATGTAAATAAACTATGTATCTAAAACTAGAGAGGTACATTTTTATGAGACCAATATACAAATGTATTTGTATTTTTTATTTGAAGTACACAACTTGAAAGCATTTTGCATTTGAAATATGCAGCTGTAAAGTATTTTGTATCTTGTATTTGAAATACATAAAGTGTGCATTTTGCCTAGCCCTGCATATTGTACATATGTAGCTCAATTAAAAAAGGCAAAATGCAGCAGACATAGGTACATTTCCTATCATATAAAAACCTTAACTAACACTAAGTTTACACGTGCAAGTAACTTGTTACAAGTAGCGTGTACATATTAACAACCAATACATCGAAAAAAATAATAAAAACACTTGCAATTTGCACGATTGTTTACACACGCAAGTGCAAGTTCATTTTCAAAATGTCGTCGAAGACAAACGTTGTACGCCTTTGCACTACATGCGCTTTTGATGTCTGTGCTGCCAAAGTTTTAGCCTAGCAATATTACAGGGGAATTATATTAAGTACATAAATTTTTCACAATATAAATAATAAATTTGTAATCCAAAGAAAAAATAAGTTATAGATGTTTATTTATTTTTGTGTTTTTATATTATGTTTTCGGCATATAACTAAAAATATTAAAATTTTAAAAATTTTTCCTTGAAAAATACCTATTAAAGTCAAAATGAAATATCTATGGGCAACACTGTTTGTTTCTGCTTGCATGCAAGTGAAAAAATCACTGCCACCCAAAATCAGTTGCAAGTGAGGCTACTACTTGCAGGTGTGTGTATGTATTAGTAAAAAAATGGTAATGTATTGGGTTTTTTGCACTTGCACTTGCGTGTGTAAACATTAAGTAAAGGCTTAACAATTCAAAGACGCAGATTAAAAATGTTTTTGTATGGCCAAAAAATTTCTGCCAAAAACAAGCCCTTATCTCTGTGAATCCCCGGGCATTTACCGCACTACTTTGCATTAAATGTACACATATATATATATATATATATATATATATATATATATATATATATATATATATATATATATATATATATATATATATATATATATATATATATATATATATATATATATATATATATATATATATATATATATATATATATATATATATATATATATATATATATATATATATATATATATATATATATATATATATATATATATATATATATATATATATATATATATATATATATATATATATATATATATATATGTGCATATACCCACTCGTGCATATAAATAACAGATTTATTATTATTTAATTTGAAATATTTGTTTAAATTAACACAGTAAATGCTGGGAATGTACGTTTATACTTATGTTTGGACAGAGTCAGGAAATTGAACTTAAACCTGTTCTCTATCACTTTTGTGTAAAATATTTTTTTTATGAATTTCACTTTGTGTTTATTAAATTTATTTTTATAAAACACAATCATTTATAAGAACAAATTATTATTTTCTTTTTAATGCAAACACAATAATAAAAAGTTTTCTTAGAACTTGATTAAGCTCGCGTGTGAGCATTTGCTTATTTTATTTGATAAAAAATAACACAAATTTAACAAAGAAACTGAGTATGGGTTTCCCCGCTATTTTTTTATTTTATAAGTAAAACTTAAAGACATTTTAAATTTAACCTTTTCTTTTTTCTTAAACAGAATTGGAAATTTTTTAATAACTTTTTATTGTTTGTTATTATTGCAGTAAAAACACACCCACTAATTCTTGTTGCAAAAATAAAACTGTTTGCACTTAATCTAGTGAAACAGAACTTTGACTGTTGATGCAAAAAATGCACATATATATAAACACACATAGGTATGTATATACATATGTATTTTGAAATGCGTTTGCTTTTGTCAATTTTTAATAATTTTTTCAAAATAAGGTTTGATTTATAGTACTGATAGAGCAGACTTAAAAACATGCTACTATATCGCTTATCCAGAGAAAAAGTCTCAATCACAAGAAACTACAACATTTTTTTTTATCGTAGTTGGTGGACTAAAAAATGTCTACGACAGTTTTGTAATAGATTAAATAATAAATAAATTTGTATCGAAAAATATACAGTCTACTGATGATTAGGGTAGCGCCTATGTCGACACATACACAGCTAACAAACATAGAAAACCAGCTGTTTGTATATTTTTATTGTTATCAATATTACGAGTAGAAGCTAATAAAGCAAATAAACTCAAGTGTTGAAAACTATTATCTATAATCTACGGCAAAACTGTCATAGATTTTTTTTTTAAATTAGCCAACAATAAGGGCCAACGTTGATTACTAATTAATCTTAATACTTTTCAAAAACAATAATTAATTGGTTAATTAAAGCTTAATTTGAAATTTTATTACGAGTATACAAATATATAGTTGCCTTTTTATAATTTACGTTAAAATAACGGAATTTTCTTAAAAAACACAAATTGTAAGTCAGTAATGTACCCATCTTATATACGGACCAATTAAATATGTTCAAACACATGGCTGAATTTGTAAAGTGAATGCTTTCTTCCACCTTCACATTAAGTAAGCGAGATATTGAGAGCTTATCCAACGAACACGAGGGCTCATTTCTTTTTAAGATACAAAGTGTAAACAGGTAGCAGGTCTTGAAAACTACTTTGTGCACCATTAAGTCACCATTCATTAACACATAGCATTTGACAAATCATTGAAGAGGTGTAATGTGGTAGGCAATGTTCGGGAATAGCCAATATAAAAAATTGTTTTTTTTTAGTATTGGAACTCGTAGACTATGTCACAGTTTTCTGCCCAAACATATAGTTAGACAAATAACTTGACCTTAGCAGCGCAACTAGCGCGTAAGGCGCAAATTCTTTTTTCAACCTGAAAAGCAGCAATTCTATTCTAAGCACAGTTGGCATACATACCAGTGATCATCAAAAATAATGGTTTTGTTTGATTAAAGGCCGGGGCACATAGAATCCGTCGTACGTTATACTTTGCCTTTTTCAACTGACAGCTAAGTTGAAATACATGTAGGCTTATGAGCTTTGTCACATTCGGTACTTCTCCGTCAACGCAAAGTATTAAAGTTGAGCAACTTTCAACTTTTAACGTACGTTGAGAGCTTTGACAACTATGTGGTAATATTTTTTGTATATTTTAATATAATTTTTCGTTCAAAAATTAAATAAATTGAAAAAAAAATTGTGTTAGATTTTGTGTGCTGTGTCTGAAATATAAATTCAAAGATTTTAATCAAGCTAAAGTAAAATGCAGTTGGTTTTATATCCGTTATCAAAGTGCTGATTGTGCCAACTTCATACTTTGTACACGTGATGTCAGTTGATAAAAGAGACGGACAAAGTACGACGGATTGTATGTGCCCCGGCCTTAACTCATACAAAAAAATTTGTAATCAACAAAAATCAAGCAACAAAGTTCAACACTGAGTAAAATAAGCTTGTCTTGTAAACATTTTAAATTTGTAATCAGCAAAAATCAAGCAACAAAGTTCAACGTTGAGTGAAATCAACTCGCCTTGCAAACAATCTGAATTTGTAATCAACAAAAATCTAGCAACAAAGCTGAATGTTGAGTAAAATCAACTCGCCTTGTAAATATTGCGCGTTCGTTTTAGTACTGAATAAAATCGGCTAAACGTTAGATGTTGCTTCGTTTGTAAACAGATATGTATATGCACATTTGTTTCTTTCTAAGAAAACCTTTTGTTTCTACTTTGCATACAGAAAAACTGTTGAATACATCACTGCATTGATTTTCGTTAATTTTTTTTTTCTTCCAAAACAAAAATTCAAACACAAGAAATGAATGCCGAACTGTATGCGCATTCATTTATATTCAAGCATGAACCTTAACGATGATTTCACTCACATAACGAAGTTGTCGCTCATTGTGTTTATTGATTAAAAATCAACTGGGCGTTTGTGTGGCTGAATACAAAATCATATTTGAACCAGGGCGAATTTATACAGGTGAATGCAAGCGGAAAGACGAATTCAGTACCATGTATTTTGTTATTGTAAAACATATCGTAAATGTCAAAATCTAAATTCGCCAAAGATTGTTCAGCTGGGAAACATTTTTATAAAAACGTTAAATATAAACTTTTATAATTGTTTGTCATTAAAATCACAGATAATATTAGTTATTCACATATAAATAAATAAAAAATTTCTTGAAACTGCAATAACTCATACAAAAAAATCTACAGATTAAAATGGCGCGAAAAAGTTTGTAAACAAAAGAAAAAAAATTTGACAGTTTCATTGGAAAAAACGCGAGAAGTAAAAAATAATCACCTGGAAAAAATTCTATTAGAAGTTCACCTAGTAATGAATTCGCCTTGGTTATTGTAAAACAGATCGTGAATGTCAAAATCTAAATTCGCCTAAGATAGTTAATCAGCAAAAAATTTTATATACGCGGTAAATATAAACTTTTATAATTGTTTGTCATTAAAATCACAGATAATATTAGTTATTCACATATAAATAAATAAAAAATTTCTTGAAACTGCAATAACTCATACAAAAAAATCTACAGATTAAAATGGCGCGAAAAAGTTTGTAAACAAAATAAAAAAAAATTTGACAGTCGCATTGGGAAAAAACGCGAGAAGCAAAAAATAATCACCTGTGCTGTTAAGTTCACCTAGTAATGAATTCGCCTTGATTTGAACGAAATGAAATGGTTTTCATGGTGTTCAGCAAGTATGATTTTTTTTTTGCAATCACTAAAAGTTGTTCTCTGATACATTCATATGTATATACGAGTTGTGAATAAAAAATAACCATTATTTTAAAATTTCGTGAGCTACGTATGTTCGATTTTCGCATTTTTTTATTTCTTTCTGTTACTTTGGTACACAATTCTGTTACATATGTTTTTTTTTTATCTTAGACCAGGGGTTGACCCCAATGCAGTGCATTGTACTGGAACTAGGTTATGATGAGGAGGAAAGACGGAGTAGTGTTTGTGGGGGTTAACTTTAACAATAACAACACGAAAGACTAAAAAAATTCTATTAGAACATTTAAAATGGTGGAATTAAATTTGAGCTAAAAATGGTAAAAAATGCACTTAGCGTTTCAAATATATCATGACTACTTTTAACAAACCAACGTTCAAGTCACTATTTTTATCAAGTAAAAGTTATCATCAGCAGCACTGCTTACTCATCTATAATAACAAAAGAGTCTCCTATTAGCATAAACAGGTAAGAAACAAATAAGTAAGAAGTGCAGTATTTCTACCTTACTCGAAGTGCAGTGTAGGACATGTTACATTTTTAGCCAGTTTTATGTGCAACATGTTTCGGAAAGAACATGATACCTAAAGTTTTGCCCGGGGAATTCCCGCATCGAAAATTCCCGGGAATTCTCATTTTAATATTTCCCGCTTTCCCGGGATGTTATTTTGCGGGATCCCGGGAAGTAATATAAAAATTATTGGTAAATCTGCATGTAGAAAGCAGCTGCTTCTAGTTTGTTATTTGTTTCAAACGTAAAACAAAAAATAATTGTCAACGTTATGCAAAGAAAACAGGTATTTTTATGTGAGCAGTTGTAACAAATTTACATTTAAAAACATGTTATTGTGCAAAATTGATGTTTTGAGGGCAAACGTAATTTTTTTGTTGCTAATAAAAACAAATGCAATTCATAAGATGGAAAACTCAATCGTGTGGACGTTTTTTAAGAACACAAAAACAATATCATGTAGTAAAGGACGAAGTACCTTATTGCTTATTACGCCATTTGAAATCTTTACACAAAAAAGGCTTGGTAGAAAGAAGCATATGATCGCGAATGTCAGGAACAAATACCCCTTAAAATAAGAAAAACTCAGCCTACATTGAACTCGGTTCTAAATAAAAATAATTTGTGTACTATTGTTGCAAAATTAAACTAATTTGCACCGGAATAGGTAGCAAACTGTGTACACGGGTTTTTTTTTTTTGTAGCTTTCTACCGTTGTCCGTATATTCTATATATGAGCCTATTCTGGTGCAAATTACGCCGGAATAGGTAGCAACATGAGAACACGTTCTTTCTCTCTCTTTTTTACCGTTTTGCATATTTTCTTTATATATTCATTATTAATTTCTTTTGAATGTACTTAATTATATTATAGCGTGGAAGATGTTGGACTAAATTTTGTTAGTCTGAGCAATGCCGAAGGTACATATATACACTGGGCACTGATCAGTTTTAACTAATTTAATTCTAACATTTTATATGCTGCAATAGGGGTTGTTTTGGTTTTTCGTGTTGTTATTGTTCCACAAACACTACTCCCTCTTTTCTCCTCCGCAAAACCTAATTTCCTAGTTCCAGTACAATGCACTGCATATGTTGGGGTCATTCCCTGAGTATTGGTCCAAGATAAAAAAAAAAAAATAACCTTTATTAAGCTTTCTAATAAAATTTTTGTAAATGCCTAACACATTAAATTCTTATTGTTTTTAGCGAGCGGGATCCCGGGAAACTATAAAACAATTCCCGTTTTCCCGGGAAATGAAAAACTGCAGGAAAATAAAAACTCTAATGATACCCTTTAATAGTGTATCAAATTATTTTTCTAGAAAAACAATAACGTGTTGAACTACAATATGTTGCATAGGTGTAACATTTCTGTCAGAAAAGAAAACACCATATGTAAAAACAGCATAGTGGTCCTCTAAGTCTGATATTCTCCTACCGTTCCCCTTAAATAGCTTACAACAATGTAATATGATAAAAATGTTAGCCACAACAACGCGTGGCCGGGCCAGCTAGTGTTAATATATAATTTTTATTTTGCTAACCAGCCTGAAAAACAAACTTGACTGCTTGTAGGGTATATATATATATTTTTTTTTTTACTAAAAAATGTTTGTATTACTTAAAAGAGCAGCAGATAAAAATATTATTTTTCGTGGTTTTAGAAAAATGCTATTGAGTTACACAAGCATTGACCTTACTAGTTAAATAAATTTAAATGTCTTATTTACTTTTAAATATAAAGCTCAATAAAAATATGCAGCAAAAAAACTTTGTTACAAATTTTCACTTTTTTACTTGAAGTTCTAAAAATATGCACATAATTTTCTCAACTGTTGGACTGAGGAAACAGAATACAGCACACAATAAGAAGAGTAATGTTAGTGACACGTTTATAGAAAACAAAACAATTATACATGTACTCGTATAAAGAATTAACTATGCATCATATTGAATCTACATTTGAATAAGTTCAAAATGATGCTGCTTTTAAAGAATTTTAAAAGCATTGAGCAAGAGTTAATTTACATTTACATATGTATGTATATATGTATATACATATATTCGCATGTGTGTAAACATTCTTATTGTAATACAAGTACCATTGAGATGGGCTTGCTGCATGTGCTTATTTTCGGTAGACTAGCTAGATTTTTTGCTGCTTATACGTGAAATTTTAGAAGCACCTAGCTTGGTGTGCTTTGCCCTGGTGTACGCCACTCTGATTTTTGAGATATAAGGGGTAAGAGTCCCTCGTTTGTTATAGCAAATAAAAATAGCATGACTTATGGCAGAAAGAGGATCGTAAATGAACACAGGAGATTCTGCTTGCAGACTATCTCAACGCATGGTTGAAGTACCCACCTTGGCTGGCATGTTCTGGTTGTGGTTTAAACCACAGAATATCTGTGGTTTAAACCTAAAGTCACAGGGCGAGGAGTTAGTTTGGTGAATGCCGGTTTTTGGGGAATAATAACTCCAGAGGAACTGTTGTCTTGCAACAGATAACTGTAATGTAAAGATCCAGTAAAGGTGGTTAGACAGGTTAGTTGGTTAAGGGGTGATGCTCTTAATTCAGACTACGAATTCATTGAGCTTTGTCTTCCATTGACTGCCTGGGAGATTTCATGCAGGAAGGATTAACATATAGTTTAAAAAACTAAAAAACACGATTCGATATCAAACGAAATGTTAAGAATCGGCTAGTGAAGCGGTTCCGACCCTTTTGGGAACCCCCTAAGTCGGCTTCAGAAAACGTCAGGTTGCCCAAGCTAATGACCGTTTATAGTTCAGATGCACGTTCCACAGCAAAAAGCGCGCCGAATATGAACAACTGGTTCCAAACCGGTTAGCGAAGTGGTTTCAGTTTTTTTTTTTTTTTTGAGAACTCCCAAACTCTTCGTGGTTCCCCAAAATCCGCACCCCTCTTCCTTGTAGACGGCAACTCCAATTTTCGCACTAAGGCAGCAACCAAGGTGCATTAAAGCAAGCCACAGACTATGCGACTAGTTGTACAACATGACGATGTTGGTTATTAAATTGCAAAGTGTATGGGATCGTCGTATGAAGTTGTATCTCGGTTGTACGATAGATTAAAAAGTTTTGATTTTTTGGGTAGTTGTATCGATTGGTTGTAAATTTTAGGAGCATGTTGTACAACTTTCTTTCGAATTGCTCTTATTTTTATATACAATTGTTGCATCTGCGGTGATCTTTACTCAACAGAATTTTTTAAGAAATGAAATTGTTAGTTAATGTCGCACAGTTTGTGCGCAAAACACAAAACTCGGCAAGCCAACGTGTTGTAGCAACGGTCGCATAGTCTATGGTATGGGTAACGTATACACGGTGGCAGCACTACGGCATATGACAGTTTTTTGCTACTGGCAATATAGTAAGTCAAATGTATTGTTTACATTTGTGAAAGAGAATTTAGTGCTTTATTCTGGATTAAACATATACAAATTATTTTGTTAACACAAAAATAATTCAAATAAATATAATTTATAATTATGGAAAGTTTATAATTGTGAAAATAGTTACAAATATTTTTGGCAAACATAGCTTACCACATGCCTGTTTTTGTTATATTGGTGTAATTTTGCTCTAGTGTTATCGAAATATTCAAAATAAATGCTGTTAAATTTTTTATATAAATTAAACCGATCTTTAGCTGCAAAAATATGAAATAGTTTCTTCTATACTTTAAACTTTCAAAAGATCATTGTATTCAAATGTCTATGAAACAGCAACCCCTCCGATAATTCACTGTTGATTTTGAATACAAAAACTTCCATATTTCAGCAGTTATAAACAATCACTTTCTAACTAGAGCTAATAAAATATCCAAGTAAGAGTGTGGTATATTCGGCTGGGACGAATCTAAAATACCCTTCACGATAATCACGTTAATGTATAATATATATTACAAATATGCACTACATGCTCGGATATAAGTATATAGACCAATACAGGGGAACAAATTTTTAATCGACATGCCAAAAAGGCAATCTATCATGAAAAAATCGGCTTAGGCTATATATCGGGTATATATGGACCGATATCGGAAATTTCCATTTTCCGTATTTTAGTAACTTTCTTTTACAACAGGAACGGTTTTAAGCAAAAAAAAAATTTTTTAAGGGAAATTTGGTTTAGACTATATACGGGTATATATGGACCGATACCGGAATTTTCCATTTTCTGTATTTTAGTAACCTCTTTTCATAACTAGAACTGATTTTAAGCAAAAAAAAAAAATAAATTTTTTTTTCATGAAAAAATTGGTTTAGACTATATCTCGGGTATATAGATAGATATGGACCGATATCGGAAATTTTCATTTGCTCTATTTGATAACCTCCTTATACTACCAGAACAGCTTTTAAGCAAAAAAGCTTCATGAGAAAATCGGTTTAGGCTATATCTCGGGTATATGTATATGGACCGATATCGGAATTTTCCATTTTCTGTATTTTAGTAACCTTCTTTCATAACTAGAACTGATTTTAAGCAAAAAAAAAAAATAGTTTCATGGAAAAATCAGTTTAGGCTATATCTTGGGTATATAGACATGGACCGATATCGGAAATATTTATTTTTTGTATTTTAGTAACCTTCTTATATTACCAAAACTACTTTTAAGCAAAAAAGTTGTTTTCATGAAAAAATCGGTTAGGCTATATCTCGGGTATATATGGGACGATATCGGAATTTTCCATTTTCTGTACTTTAGTAACCTCCTTTTATAATCAGAACTGCTTTTAAGAAAAAAAAAACTGTTTTAGTTCGCTTACGCGACATTTTCATGGATAGATCGGTTTAGGCTATATCTCGGATATACATATGTATGTGGACCGATTTGCCTTGTAATTGCCGTGCTTAATAATTGTATCAAGTTTGAAGCAAAATAAACAATTTTTTTTTTCAAAAATTTTCATACAAAAGTATGTTTTTTTGGAATTTTGGATATACATAACTCAGCTATATGTGAACCGATTTTACTGAATTTTTAATAGCGATGGGGTAATATAATGATGAAAAGTTTATTGTTCTCTCAGAAACGGTATTTCAAAGACCGACAGACGGACATCGCTTAATCGAATTTAATTCTGAATATGTATACTTTAAAGGGTCGCAAATGAAAATTGTAGAAATTACAAACGGAATCACAAACTTATATACCTATACACTTACCATTTCTGTGAAGGGTATAAAAACACAACATATTAATGTATTGTATGTATTCGTGTATGTATGTGTAAAAAAAAGTGCTTTAACCAATAGACAGGTGTTGCTAACTAATTAAATTCAGAAAATAAGTGTATAACTTTTTCTTAAAGTAATTAAACAAGACGATTTAAGGTTCTTCGCATTTAAACAATTTGGCAATGAACGCAAATATACTTTTACTTTTGTTTTCCAATGTGTTTATTAATGCGTATTTTTTATATTTTGCAGTTCTAAATTTTAAAGTTAACACTGCCCAGTTATGACTAATTCTTTATAAAAAATAAAATGATCAAATAATAAACAAACAATTACTTAACTTGTATGCAATAAATCGGAGGTTGTTCAATTTATTAAAGCATAAAACCAATTTTTTGGTTCAATGAAGTTGTCATTGAAAGAATTTTATTGAGACTTTGTAAAAGGTTTTATTTTTTAAATAAAACAAGGTAATTTTAATGGAAACATCTATATGCATAACTACAAAAAATAAAATAAAATATTGAAAAAGAAGATATTCAGCCATGTCACAAAGCTTAATTCCGTTCGGAAACGGAATTGAATTATTTTTTTACTTCTTCAAAAAACGAAAAACTAAACAATTTTTGGAATGAAATCATTTCTAATTGTAAGAATAAAACTAGTATTGTCTTACAGAATTGATTTCATTCTGAAAAAAGCTTTAGATTTTCGTTTTTTGAGAATTAAAAAACCGATTCAATTCCATTTCCGAACGGAAGTGAATTCTGTGGCATGGCCGATAGGTACCTATTTTAGTGAATTGTTATCAAGGCGGCTACACTGAAAAAATTTTGTTCAGAAATTCTCTGAAGTTTGACATTACTTTTATGAATTTTTTCATTATTTATCAACCATTGTAACTTTTCATAGAAATAATGAAACAAATTTCATTAGATTATTTTAATGAAAACCTTCATAAAAGTAATGAAACATTTTAATAAGAAACATGACTTATTTTCATTAAAAGTATGAAAGACAAATCATATGATTAGTGAAATAATTTCTCTAGATCAAAGAATAAATTTCATAAAGCACATGAAAACTGTACATTAAATTAATGAAAAAGTAACATTTATTTAATGAAATAACTTCTTTGTACTAATGTAATACCTTCATTAAAACTTAGAAACTCCTTCATAAGGTCAATAAAGTTATTTCATTTATCTAATTTTATTATTCATTGAGCACCTGAAAAATGTACATTAAATTAATGAAATAGTTACATTTGTTTAATGAAATAATATCATAAAACACATTAATAAAATATGTTCACATATGTACGTAATAAGATCAATGGAATTATTTCATTTATTCATTGATACTTTATTTCATTACACAAACAATACTATTCCTTGCTTTTGTGATATTGTACCTAATTATGATAAAAGAAAATGTTGAACAAGTATTCACCAAATAAAACAGATTTTATTAATTCAAATAACTTTAATACACTGGTATTTAAATTTTTTAAACTATTATTATGCTGATTTGAGTACATACACATATGTACATACATATCCAAGTTCGGTAGCCAGAAATTTATTTGTCAGTGATCTAATGAATTCTATTTCATTGGAATTATGAAACTCATAAAACTTACATTTTATTAAAAAAAACTTGACATTTTTTAAGCTGTAGCTTAAGATTAATAAATGCCCATTAATATATCTTACCAAAATTCAAAGAATTAAAAAAAAAATTTATTTTGTTGTTGTTATAAATCCAATGATTTTTTTAATGAAACTATGAAACTAAAATAAAACCATTCTGATGGAACTATTTCATAATATATATGAAGTTTCATGCATATTGTAGAAAGTTTTCATTGGATTAATGAAAAATATTTAATGAAACAGTTTCATTAAATATATGACGCATAATTGTTTCAGTGTATAAACAAGGTAACAAGAGTACTATCAATTTTTTTTTTTTTCATAAAAATCAATTAGTCATCCCTGCTTGTTGCAGATGGTCGTTTTAGAATGTTTGGTTTTTTATTTTTACAAAAAAAAAAAATAAACTTTTGTCTGGAGATAACTAAATAAATGTGTACATTCATATCTACTACATACAATGTGGGTATGGATGGTAAAACACATGTATGTATGTATGTACTCGTATGCGCATAACTCAATAAAAACCCTGTGCTATCTTATCTGCCAGGTGAAAGTTTCAATAATGGTATATTTTCTTTGCGCGAACGCACTAACGCAGCTAAAACTTTTTAAGGGAGAGGCGAAATGTTTTATCAGCTTCGTAAATTATATACATTTTAATTGGGGTGGATATATGTTGGCTTAATCGTTTACGTCTCTGTCCCAACGGTTTGCGTGAGTCACCATACATGCGCTAAAATAACATTTGCAAAAAGCTTTTGTTGGCTGCAGACAGACGTGTTTTTTTTTTTGAAATAGGGGATCTACAAAGTTGATTCAACATACTGAATGTTTACACACGCAAGTGCAAGTGCAAAAAACCCAATACATACCCATATTTTTACTAATACATTCACACACCTGCAAGTAGTAGCCTCACTTGCAACTGATTTTGGTTGGCAGTGATTTTTTCACTTGCATGCAAGCAGAAACAAACAGTGTTGCCAATAGATATTTCATTTTAACCTTAATGGGTATTTTTCAAGGAAATTTTTTTAAAATATTAAAATTTTTAATTGTATGCCGAAAAAATAATATAAAAACACGAAAATAAATAAACATCTATAACTTATTTTTTATTTAGAATACAAATTTATTATTTAAATTGTGAAAAAATTGTGTGCATAATATAATTCCCCTGTAATATTGCTATGCTAAAACTTTGGCAGCACAGACATTAAAAGCGCATGTAGTACAAAGGCGTACAACGTTTGTCTTCGACGACATTTTGAAAATGAACTTGCACTTGAGTGTGTAAACAATCGTGCAAATTGCAAGTGTTTTTATTATTTTTTTCGATGTATTGGTTGTTAATATGTACACACAACTTGTAACAAGTTACTTGTATGTCTAAACGCAGTGATAATTAAAATATAACACAATATAAAATAAGTTAAGACTAGGGTGACCGTTTAATCAAGATTTTGCAATAACTGGTTTTCGGATAACTCGTATTTTAGAGATTTTAATACATACAGACGTATGAAGCAAAAAAGTAAGATGACACCTGAAAGTTGACAAAATACTTGTCTATTGCGCATCACATTTCGAAGAATTTGGTTTTCTCGCCTTTGAATTTTTTCAATGTTTGACGCTGAGGCGGTGTCCCATAATTGAATTCATGGTAAAATATTGGATTGCTGAAATATTGGATTACTGAATTTAAACGCGGCCGAACAAACACTGCAACAGGAAGGCCAAAAGAGGTGGTTAATTAAGAAAATATAAAGAAAATCCTCGATATCGTTATGAATGGTCGCCGGGTCAAGTTACGTGAGACTGTTGAAATGGTAAACCTATCATATGAACGTGTGTTCAACATTTTGCATGAACATTTGCATATGAAAAAGCTATGGGCAAGATGGGTGCCGCGTTTCCTCAGTGTCGCATAAAAACGGGTTCGACAGACCACTTCACAGCGGTGTTTGGACATAATAAAGTGTAATCATGTTGATTTTTGGCGTCGATTAAGAACTGTTTCGCAGAAGGCAAAGATAGTTTATTTTTATGCCCTTCATAAGTATGTATATGCATGTTATAAGTTTGTGATTCCCTTGTTAATTTCTACAATGTTCATTTTCGTTCCTATAAAGTATTATTATTCTGAATCAGTATTGAGAGAAAAGTCGATTAAGCGTTTTCCGTCTGTCGGCTGTTGATATACTGTTTCTGAGAAAACCATTGGGCTTAGAAACTTTTTTCTTTCATCATTCTATTACTCCATCGATTCATGGGTTTGCTATTGCAATTTAATAAAATCGGTTCACGTTTAGCAGACATATAGCCAAAATTCCGAAAAACCATAAATAGATAATAGAAAGAGGTGACCAGAGTACAGAAAAAGAAAATGTCCGATATCAATATACCCCAGATATAGTCTATACCGATTTTCCATGAAAAGCTTAAAAGCAGTTCTGGTAATAAAAATTGGTTAAGGCCCATTTAGCCGACCATAAATGTAGAAATGTAAATGTAGTCGGAACAGCTGATCGTTTTTGTTATACGAGAAACCATGAAAATGCTTATCTGACTGTAACGAAATGTAACCGTAACGTCTCAACCTGTAGAAAGTAGAATTTCATTACGTGTCTAAGTGACAAATGTTGTCAGTGATGGTATATATTATTGTGAATTGCAGGATGGCACAAAAACCCTGTTTTTGTACTTTTTGTTTATTTGATAAGTAAACTGTTTAAGTAGTAAAATTTGTATACACACATAATATATTTTAACAAATTTAGGAATTTTCTGTAATATACGCAAAATGGATATATACACTGCGCACAATTTTTGCAACTGTCACATTATATGTAACCACAACATTTATTCGCCCGATTGCTAAAAATATATTCCTCAAGCACAATCTTCCAACGATAAAATGAATTTTAAAAACTGGTTCATAGTATATAGTTATGCCGATATAAATGCAAGAAAGCAATACAATATTAAATTTAGCTCTGTGATGAAATGAAAATCTAATAATAAAAATTGTATATTTTTAAAGAATAATAAACTAATAATTATATGTAACTAATATTGTTATATATTAATATTATTATATATTATAAGCAATTGGGTTTTATTTGTAGCAACCAAGGTGAATTCATAACAGGTGAAATTGACAGCGCAGCCGATAACTTTTTTTTTATTTTAATCTTTTTCAAATGTCAATGGCATAATTGAAACAAATTTGAAAAAAAATTAAGCAATTTTTGGAGTTATGTATTGTATCTTGAGCACCAGCTATTATCCAGAATCCTCCCCAATCTGGCTCGCCATTTTCATCTTTCCGGGCCTTATGATCATAGACTTTAATTTTCACGAAATAAATAAAAGTTTGTCTTTTCTTATAGATTTTTTTTATTATATTTTTTTTGAATTCCTATATGTGTTTATATTTTCCCCTTGACATTTGAAAGAGATTTATTTTTTATAGTGTTGTATTTATTACTCTTGCATATACCTGGTACGAATTCGCCTTGGTAACAATCGTTAGTTGCTACGATTTGCTTTTTTTTTTTGGAAGTATCAAAACGCGAAGCAAAAAACATTTGAGTTTTATTCGTTATATTAGCTTCCAATATTGGTACCAATTATAAATAGCTTGTTTTTTTATGTTTCCCAGCTGCAGCTTATATGATATGTCCACATATAGACATAAAAAGAAGTATTAAAAATTATAGGTACCATTTAAGCAATTTTCGTACTTTTCGTATATGTAATGAATAATATGAACTCTCATCACTGTGTAACCACTACCCATAAATATGTAAAATACCACGTCTGTTTTATCCAATGCTCAGTGATCGACTGACTGTTCTTTATTGTTACATTCTTTAGTTTCAGTTTTATTTCGTATACCAAGGCGAATTCATAACAGGTGAAATAGACAGCGCAGCTGATTTTTTTTAATTTTAATCTTTTTCAGATGTCAATGGAATAATTAAAACAAATTAGAAAAAAAAAATTTTTTTTAATTTTTTAAATTATTATTGTATCCTGAGCGCCAGGTAGCATCCATAATTCTCCCCAATTTGGCTGGCCATTTTCACCTTTTCAAGCTCTATCATCGGAGACTTTAAGTTTCACGAAATAATTAAAACTTTCACAAAATAATTAAGTTTTCTTTTGATGTAAATTTTTTTTTTTTAAAGAAATTTGAAAAAAAAAATTTTTTTTTAACAATTTTTTAGTTTTGTATTGCAACTATCATTCAGAATCCTCCGCAATCTGGCTGGCCATTTCACCTTTCCGAGCTCTAAGATCCGAGATTTTAATTTTCACGAGATAGTTAAAAGTTTCACGAAATAATTAAAAGTTTTTCTTTTCTTGTAAATTTTTTTTATTATATTTTTTTTTAAATTCCTTTTTGTGTTTATATTTTTCCCTTGACGTTTGAAAAAGATTTATTTTTTGTAGTGTTGTATTTATTGCTCTTGCATATACCTGTTATGAATTCGCCTTGTCGTATACTTATACTACAACGTTACCAGATTTGTCTCATTAACAGATTACCATATTTATCTGATTACAACTGCTATGAACAGCTGTATTGCTTTTATTTTATTTTTGTAATTTATTTGATATAATGATATGGACGATGAAAAATTAATTATTTTCTTTAACACAGAATAATATCAAAATGAAAAACTGAAAATGTGTTTTCTTCACATGTACTTTTGTTTTTTGTTTATATCAAAAATACATGATACGGTTTACGTGTTCTATAAGTGCTACTACATTTACATTTACGTTACATTTACATTTACGTTACAGTTACAATTTCTACGGTCGGCTAAATGGGCCTTTACTAAAATACAGAAAATGAAAATTTTCATATATAACTGAAATATAGCATAAATCGATTTTGTCATGAAAATTTCCATGATGGATTATTACCTTTTTGGTAAGGCGATTACAAGGCAAAAACAAAAATATTCCACGATATCGGTCCATATACGAGTATGTATATCCAGGCATATTTAGTTCAAATTTGTAATATCTATCTATATAATTACGTGACTATTGTGAAGCGTATTTTAGATTCGGTGCAGCCGAATATACTACACTCTTACTTGTTTATTTTAAATTCGGTTCGCCAACAATTGCAAATACGATTAAGCCGAACCGTCTACCCTTATAAACAAAATACTTGTACATACTAACATTTTATTCGCGAAAAATTTAATTTTTTTTCGTTTACAAACTGTGTTTACAAACATTTTAGATTTCGCGCTCAAACATTTGAACACTAATTCTAGTTTAAGGTTATAAACCGGAAAAGCTTTTTCTGGGTTGTTGTTGCTGCTTAAATTCTCTTAAAGTTTGCTCATTCATTTCGTTTTTCAGTATCACATGAATAAGAACGATAATCACTTTTAAATCAAGACTCAAAGCGTGCAGTTGACTGAAAAGAATTTCTTATCTTAATCAAAAGTTTTATTCTTGATAAATATTGTTTGTTTTTAAGATTTTTTTTTTTAACAGATTTTGCTTGTAATAAACAAATAGTATTTACAAAGTTCTATTCGATTAAGCCGAACTGTGAAAAGTTTAAAGATTTTTTATACAAAGCGTTATAGTTCAACGAGAGGACAAAATGTCATGTAATAATTATGATGGTAAGAAATGGAATACGAGTGCTGGTTAAATGCATGATTAATAAAAAATATGAGAAAAGGTGGTCTACCGTAACAAATCTAACAGAGTGTTTAAAAATAAGAGACATTTTTTTTGCACAACCATAAAATATTCGAACGGTGTTTTTTTTTGAAGTTCAGGGCAGTAAATTAAAAAAATATTTTATATGCAATCAATGTGCGCAAATCATAAGATATATAAATAAATATGCTGTGGCAAATTTGTGTTTACTACTTTAAAAGAAACCAACTTGTAGCGTGACTGTTTAATATGATAAAAATATCATGTTGAGCCATGAATTGCGCTTTGCGCAGGTCCGATATGTTGTTTACATCAGTGACCTGTAGAATGTAGTGATTTTTGTATACCTCACTCAAGTTGCTGTAATTTTTGGGTAATTGAACGAGTAAGATGTTAAAGCGGAGACGTTTAATTACCTCATAACAGTAATTATGCGATTACGCTTAAATACCTCTACAAAGGCATTTATCCAAACGGAGTTAAATTAAGTCAAAGTCATTACATACATACGTCAAAATAAAATGTAAACGCAAAAGAAGTTTTCAAAATAAAATAAAAACAAACAAAAACTAACACATGCATATCATATAAGTATGTGCATATCTAGAAAACAATAACAGAAGTACATGTAAGTAGGTATGTATATAATAAAAGCGTATCAGAACGTTAAAAAAAATTAACAAGATTCACAAAAATTTACTCTTTATGTTTAACAAGTGACAAATGTGTCAACAGAGTTGAGTGAATTGGCAGGCAGTGTTGGGTAAATAAATGAAGGAATTTTTAGGGAGTTTTTGGGATACAATATTTTGCTTAATTACCTAAAATGGGCAGTTAAAAGAAAGTTAATTAACCGTATATTTTTACATGAAAATAAGTCAAAAAAGACGGGGATAGAATATAAGCGGTGAATAAAGGAAAAAGGCATTTACGCGATGGGTAAATATACGGGGTATACTGTACTATTGTAATAGCAAAATAGAATGAGGTATCAACAAACTGTAATCCCGTGTGAATTTTTTGGCGCCATATTACGAAGGCGGGTTGATATTGAAGCTACCTGGCGCTAGATGCAACACAAACATAATTGTGTTTTAGTTGCGATCTATCAAACGTCAGCTGTTGAAATTTCATCCAAATTCATGCATTAGTTTATTTATTGTAGTCGTTTGAAGTAAGCAACTTTTCTGTTTCTTGAAAAATGGAAAAAGTGAATTTCGTGCAGTGATTAAACACTACTGTTTGAAAAGGAAAACGGCGAAAGAGACAAAAGAAAAGCTCCGTAAACATTACGGTGAGTCTGCTCCGTCAGATTACATCTAAAGCACTGCAACAATATCATCAACAGGAAGGTCAAAACAGGTAGTTATTGAAGAAAATACTAAGAAAATCATCGATATCATTATGAATCATCGCCCAGTCAAGTTGCGAGAGGTTTTTGAAACGGTAAACATATCATATGAACGTGTGTTTAACATTTCGCATGAATATTTGTATATAAAAAAGATGAGTGTCGCGTTCGCTCAGTGTCGAACAGAAACGAGTTCGACAGACCACCTCATAGCGATGTTTGGGCATGATATAGCGTAATTCTGTTGAATTTTGGAGTCGATTAATAACTGTTGTTGAAACGTGGGTCCACCACTACACACCTCAAATCAAAAATCAATCGAAACAATGGTTGGAAGCTGGTGGAAGCGCTCCAAAGAAGGCGAAGACAGTGAAATCGGCTGGAAAAATTTTGGCATGTACACGGCATGTATCTTGAAAAAGGATCCACAATCACAGGAAAGTATTATCGTGCATTATTGGCTAAATTGATTGATTCCAGCTGGCTACACCTGCCATATCTCTGTAGTCTTGTACTTGATATCGAAAAATGTGACTAATTTTTCTAAACTGAAAACCACCAGTTCAGGAAAACGAAGGTTTGCGAGTTTTTCTTTAGGGAGACGCTCCTCAGACTCAGGAAGATATGTATATGCAAGTTCACCTAGTGTTCACTCTATTTATTGCTTTCGAGTTGAAATAGCAAAACTTTTTATGATTGCATTTCAACACTAAAATATCCTTAAGGCTACTAGACGGATGTAGAGTTCAAGCTGAAATATCGGCTATAAATAAAGCGGCCAGATGGCTAACGCTTCACAAGATATTCCGTAGGGATATCGCCATAGTAATGGACATCAAGGCCGCCATCAACTCTCTGATTGGAATATACACTAGTACTAGTCAAGTCTAGGAATGCCGGAAATCTTTAAATAAAATGACAAGACATTCTAACCCAGCCCTAAAGTGGTTACGTGGACATGGGTCCAACAATGGCAACAACATCGCTGACGACTTAGCCAAAAAAGGGACAACGCTAGAGGATTGTCTAGAACGTGCCCAAGAAAAATGGCTTACCGAGCCCACATGCTTATATCAAGGAACCGCACATTAACTTTAAGAGAACGTGGGAACTATTAAAACTTCTCAGATCTCACTTGAGGGTCACTATAGCAGTCATCACTGGGCATTGCTCATTTGGGAACCATGCCAGGAGACTAGGCCTACTCTATTACGACTTCTGTTGAAGTTACCAAGACGAGGAAGAGGAGGAGACGATCCTGCACTGCTCGATACATGCCCGACATTGGCGCATCACCGTCTAAGATATCTAGGCGTGCGGAGCTTCAACAGCCTATGTCTGGACTCGGTCAATCCGACTGCGCTAGCCTCTTTCATAAGAATCAGCGGATGGACGGACGGCAGTATGTAACGCCACACTAAACAGTTCTCACATTCCCTTCTCTCTTCTCCGCTCCCACTTTATCCCTCTAACTTGTATTGTTCACTTCCACTATTCCACTTTTCAGGCAATCACAAGGAGGAGCGACTTCTGGACCCAATGGGCTGGAGAACCTAGACTATTTGGGATATCAATCGACCTGCCTATCTAACCTCACCTAACCTGTGATTGCACCAATTTTGTTACTTCAAAACCGAATCACACCTTTTTGGATTATGTGCGTTTCAACACATGACTGTCTATCTTAATTCCAGCTTACGTTTTATAATAATAAAATGGTGGCAGGTCAAACTTTTAAATAAAAAATTATTAGTTGGTATTGAATGAAATTTTATTTCAGTTTATTTTTAGCAGGTAAGAGAATGAAGTGTAAATTAGGAACACAAACTGATTGTGTATAAAAATAAATTAGAATTCGAACAGCACAGCCAAAAACCACTTTTATTAGCAAAGCCAACGAGATATCGGCACGTTAAAAAATATGTTAAAGCTAATGCAAACATGTATTTGATATAAAAACGAATGTAAACATATATTTAATGATTTTTTTCCAACATTTTAGTTTTCCATGCAATGCCTTTGAACGGGTTTCTAAACTCACCGGGAGATGTCTTCTACAATGTGGCCACACAAACGCAAAGTTTGCAGTATTCTTTAATGTTTGGCATGAATTTATTCAATCATGTTGTTATTGTTGTCCTAACGCTTGCCATGGCCTATAAATGTTGGTTGTTGGAATTCAAAAAGACTGCTATGCACGCCCATCTGTGTACTGTAGGTGTAAGTATGTATATGCACTTGCACATGTGTTTTAGTTTGATAGTTTTTTAAATTGTAATTAAATCTGGGTTTTTTTTTTTGTCAAATACGTAGTTTGTACTCTTAATGGCTGAAGGCATGATGGTGCGATATCAGGGTAATTTTTTACTCACCCAACACTTGCAGCCATCTACGAAAAATGTAATACATGGCCTGTTACAATTCGTCGGCGGTTCTTTGGGTATTGGTGGCACCTTACAAAAGTACTGGGGAAAAGAAACACATTTCAAGTCGGTTCATGCTAAATTAGGTAAAATTAATAACAATTTTTTATTTTTAACACGTTCAAGATAAAACTCAGATAAAACTTTTGCTTCGCTTTGCGTTGCAAATTCACTTTGACATCTAACATAAAATATATATACTTATATGAAACATGTCACATAGAGCACTTTTAACGCAACGCGAAGAGAAAAGTTTGGCAACTCTCATGTTTTTACGCGTTGATGTTAGAACCAATTTCAGTAGTTCGTTCATAAGAAATGATTAAATGTAAAAATTATCAAAAAAAAAAAAAAAAATTTTTTTTGATAAATAAACAAATCGTGAGCGTTGCCAAAGTTTTCATTGCGACATACACCTTTTGTTTGCGTTTTTCTGTTAAAGTTTTAAACTTCACGCAAAGCGACAAAGTTTTATACTTTTCACTTGTATATTTGTTCTATTGTGTGTTTGCAACAATCGAAGCCCGTTCCATATTTCTGATTATTACATATGTAGGCATATAGAAGTATATATACAGTGTTGCTGCTTTAGTGTGAAAATCGGAGCTGCCGTATTGCTTCTGGGACAGTGGGGGGATTTTTGGATTAAAAAAGCCGATTGTGGAAACTCAACTTCGGGACCACTTCGATGACCGGTTTGGAACCAGTTTTTCATATTCGGGGCGCGTTTTTGGCTTCGAGCATGCACCTGAACTAGAAACGGTCATTCGCTTTAGTGCAAAAATTGAAGTTGCCGTATTGCTTCGGAGGAAGTGGGAAGATTTTGACGTTTCCTGAAGCCGTCTTTGGGAGTTCTCGAAAAACTCGAAACCACTACGTTAACCGAACCGGAACCGGTTTTTCATATTAGGTGTGCGTTTTGGCCGTGAAACGTGTATTGAACTATTAGTGCGATTTTTTTTATTTTTAT
This sequence comes from Thecocarcelia acutangulata, assembly GCA_914767995.1. Lineage (NCBI taxonomy): Eukaryota > Metazoa > Arthropoda > Insecta > Diptera > Tachinidae > Thecocarcelia > Thecocarcelia acutangulata. Next base: position 19,420,799 of record OU612097.1, read on the forward strand.
CTTGGATCAATACTCAGGAGATAACCCCCAGATATGCAGTGCATTGTACCAGAACTAGGAAAATAGGAGGGGGAAAGCGGGAATAGTGTCTGTTTGACTTGAGCTTTCCAACGTTATAACAGATGGGAAACACGTCTGCAGGCAACTTATTACACAGAAAATTCTCTCTGTAATGCGTTGTACGATTCTCCGGACAATCGACCACAAATGGGTGTGGCCCTGGACAATGTACAATTATTATATAAATATGTGAGAGTTTCGAGAATTAGATCCCTAATCTCGTCAGAGTAAAATCCATTGTAGTAACGATAGAACAGAGTAACGCACCCTACACTGCGTCGATGCTCCAGTGAGTCAATAGTGTTGGATACCCTACTATCACCGATAAGCTTTTGCGCTCTCCCCTGTACAGTACAATATATGTATTTGTTGTAAAGGCAACAGACCCTCGGGAGGTTTTTAGTCCCCGAAAAATGCCACATACCAAACAATTATCAATGATATTAACACCCCCTTTTTGCGTTTTAACTGATCAACCATGATCAGCCCGGGTTGAACTGCAAACAGAACCACCATGGAGGCCATGTTGTCCCCGGTCTGCCAATTTAAACCCTCGGTAAGAGTTTCGGAGGTAAACACAACATAAGTCATGCGGCTTCCTAGAGTTTTATTTGCTACAACAAACGAGGAATTCCTTCCACTCTTTACCCGAAAAACAGAGTACCCTGGTTAGGAATACGCCAAGGCAAATCCTGTTCCCCGGGTGGGTTCGGATGAAGTGAAGTACATCTTACATCATTTCAAAAAACCGAAGCTCTTGAAAGATTCTGTAGAGATATGAAAAATGTGTTAATTTTAGCGAATGCCGCACTGCATTTTTATTCCAAGGACATCAAGCGCATTCGATCCCTCATTACTTATACAATCCATGAGTACAGATGGAGCAGCATAAGTGGTCGTGTGTTTGTGTGTTAATAAACAACACTGGGTCTTACTAGCGTTGAAGGCGACCATGTTTTTACGACCCAATTCGGAGATTAATAGAAGATCACTATTCAGTGAATCATTCATATTTAGCCTCTTGGCAGCGATCTCTGATAGGCTGGGCCTATAACTGAATGAATGCTGCTGTCAAGTTTTGCCAGTAGTGCAACATGCCACACTCTGTCAAATGCTTTGGAAATATCCATAGAAACCACCTTACTTTCCCCGAAATAATGAATTAAGTGGCACCATTTCTCAGAGATATACACCAAAAGATCACCAGTAGAGTGGCCCTTACGAAATCCATATTGACGATCACATAGTAATTCATGCGGCTCTAGATACCTCACAAAGTTGTGGTTAACCATACTTTATGTTACTTTGGAAAGTGCAGAGCAAATTGCAATTGGGCGGTAATTTTCAGAGTTATATACCTCACCCTCTTTTGGGAATCGATGTTACATTAGCAACCTTCCAGCACGATTGAAAATTACCAACATGGTAGAGTGCTGAAAAGGCGTGCAAGTGGGCACGCAAGCGTAGAAGAACACTGCTTCAAGACCAGCGCTGGAATGCCATCCGGTCCAGAAGACTTATTTATCTTGAGGTCGGCCAAAACCCTAATAACTGCTCGAGTGCGAAAATTGAAGTTGCCATATTGTTTCCGGGGAAGCGGGGAATTTTAGCGATTCCTGAAGATGATTTTGACAATTTTAAGAAAAACTCGGAACGCGTTATACGAATAATCATCTGGTTGTATGGATAATTAGTTTGATATCGAAGCGTGTTTTTTAGGTTTTTAAACTATATTTATTAAGTTTTATAAAATATTCGAGCTAATTACCATTTTCGAAACCTTCATAATAAACTAAATAAAAAATATTTGAATTTCCTTTAATCTACGATAAGCTCCGAAGATATCGAGAACCGTATTAGGCCGCATTAAAAACTTGTTATAGGAGCATACTAATCTTAAGTTCGTTAATTAAATTCTTTAATTAAAAAATTTTAGAGGAATTTTTATAACTCTTGTACTAAAATTTTCTTTCAACAAATATATTTAATTAACATTTAACTTTAAAGCTTTAGCTTTTTAATGTCTCAACTACAAAAAAAAAATTATGCATGCCTACCTACTACAGTTCTTGAAACATTCGAAATTTTGTAATAGATTATTTGCAGTTTACGACGAATTCTCGAAATCTTCGAAAAATTGTAATAGATTAAAGGAGATTCGAGTATTTTCTCTTTAGTCTTTTAAGATCTCTCGAAGACTTCGAAAATGGTAATAAGCATGAATTATTTTTAAATCGCTTATTATTTTTAAATCGAGTTTACAGAACATATTCCCCCATATTCCAAGTGGCGTCATCGTGGCCACATAAAGACGACATCAAAAAACACTCGGTTACACTTTCGCCTTCGACAGCAATTATGTATTCTTTGATAGGCCTTCGGTATTTCCTAGACCTAAGCGATAGATAGAAGCTGTCAATTGTTTTAGGCAAGGAATAAATAAATGAAAAAATGTTTGTGCCGATATGACGCCTTATGGAATATGGGGGATTACGTTACGAACATACACTAAGTATGTATATAAAAATCATTTCTTTCAGGTTTAGTAGCTTGCATCCTGTGTGCTATTAATTTCATTACTGGTCTTGTGAGCCTTTTCTTTCCCGCTGCACTGGGAGCCATACGCTTATTCCATGGCATTTTGGGCTTAACAACCTTCATCATTGGCATGCTGGCCCAATTTTATGGCTATGAGACTGGATTTTTTAACCGCAATTTCACTAATAAACAATCATATAAATTTTTCACCCTTGTCATTTTAGCTTTAAGTACAATAGGACCATTGAAATTATTAGTTTTTAAATTAAACAAAGTTATTTATGCTGAATCTCTTTGAATTTTTATGATTTATTAAAACCTAGTTTGTATCATTAAGAAAATTATTAATTCATTATTAAGAAAATTACATGAAGTTCTATCATTATTTAATACTCCTACAAAACATTTTCCCAAACGTGGGTGTTATTTAAGAAATTGTTATATAGTAGATATAATTATTAATTAATATATTTTTGTAAGTAATATATGTATGTGAATACAAAACAAGTAACTTATTTAAAAATTGTTTTTTTTTTTAAAGTTGTGTGACTAAAGTTTACAAATGTTATAGAAAATTATAAAAAAAACCGGCGACTTCAGTTTCGTAATACAGTCAAATCCCGATAGTTCGTGCCCCTATAAATCGTAATTACCGATAATTCGTAATAAACTGTCGGTCCCTTGAAAAAATCTCGATAATTCGCAAAATTTCCATTCATTTTGGTTCCCTCGATAATTCGTAATTTTTCCCCCCAATAAAATCTTCTTCACCTTTTGTAAATCGTAATTGTTTGCTAACTACCAGTTATAATTCGTAATAAAACAACAGAAACATGGATTTTTGTTTACCGCTTTTTTTCGTGTGTTTTTGCTTGAGTGAGTGTTTGTTCTCTTAAGATCAGTTTGTTACATGAATAATAAGTCTGTGGTCAGACAGAACGATTTTAATTGCCGAACTTTTTGGAAATTTCTTTTGGAATTGCTTTCTTGTCCACACACAAAAACTTTTTTCTGCAATTCTTGAGCAATCTCCTCTACCTTTTGCTTTATGCAATTTACATTGTATATGCACATACACACATGAGAGAAAAGTAAGGAATTGCTGAGCACCGGCAATTCTTTTTCCCTTCTTATTTCCCTCACCGAAAGCTTCTATAAAGTCAAGAATTGCCCAACTAAAGTTGCTGTGTGTGACCATACACTAAAGAAAAATCTCAAAGCGCACGCATAAAACTCTGTCGGTATTACAAAAACAAAAATTTTTTGCAGCCATTGACAATGGAGAGAAAAAGTAGATGTTTCTAAGCGATTTGAAATTTTTCTATATTAAACTCAGTAATTATATCGTATAAACGAGGATGTCGTAAGAATCCGGTTTGAAAATGTTGCAATTGCCAATTACGGAAAATTTTGTTGCTTTTATCACACATTTACTTCTTAGTTTTATATATAAATTCTCGGGGGGGTTTATTCTCTATTGCGATACGAACGAAAAATGGTTCGTAATCGAAGAATTTGCACCCTGTATTGCGTTTTCTTATTTTCCTTTTGCATTTAATTTCTCCCTTTTGCACATTTTATTCTATCATTCTTCGCTATTGTTTATTTTGTGGTACCAGTGTTGGTTTATTTTCAAACTATTACGCGGAAAAGTTTGTGCAAACGGCACAAAGTACCAAATTATACTATTATCGCATTTACCTTTCGCATCGCAATAGAGAGTAACCTCCCCTGTATTCACTTACTTACGCTGGGATCAATGCTCACATCGTTGAATCTTTGCCCACTAAGAAAACTATAGGTACGTTTGGTATACATACATATATGATCGTATAACATTTATTCAAATTTAACTACAAACTACATAGTACATAAAGATAATATTGTGATTAGAAGTATGGTTATAAAGTATATGTATAATTTGGAAAGATACTTAAGGCTAACATTAAGTTCAAAATTTCGTGTGAAATTCTGTCAAATTGCATACAAGTGATTCGTACGAAATATTTGGGAAATAAGTTTAGAAAAGTAGTACCGACTTCTTGTAGCGAAAAAAAAAAAAAAATGTATCTGCAACATGTTTTAAATTAAAATGGTTTCTGGGATTATTTGTTTTAATACATAAAAACACACTTAAAATGAAAAAAGCAAAATAGATGGCAAATAGGCAACATTGAGTAGCTGTAAATTTTTTCGCACGAAATAAGTAATATTGCTGAAAAGTTTTCGCACTTTCAATCTCAATACTAGGCTTTAAAGAAAAAAATCAGGTTTGTTATATGAATACAATTACAGATAATATTCCCATAGGACAAATAAAACTACAAAATACACAGAGCTTAAGAAATATCTTAAGTTCGTGGTTAAATATTTCAGCATTTAAAGATTAATTTTAACGGCCATTGTGACGTTGGGCAGCAGACATAATATCCAAAGCTTCCGGTATACTGCCATTAACACTTTCCAATAACTGTGTTAGCCAGGCCCCCTCGTTGCTAAAGCCCATAGACATCATGGCAAGAACGGAATTGTTAATGCGTTGATCTATTTTTAAGAGAAATAAACAAGCTTAAAATATCTATTATAAATATTTATTACTTACCAGCATGATAAACAGGAACTGCACGAGTCTCCTCGGACTTATTGGAAGTTGTAGTTGTAACGGTAGTCGGTGGGGTTACCGTTACTGTTCCGCTAACAGAAGCTGCAGGGGTTTCGTCAGCTGTTTTTGCGTTTTCATTCGATTTAAGCGATTCTTTTTCACCTTCTTGATCAATATGAGCCTTTAAGTTAGCACTTAGTTGAGCAAAATCCATAACATTTGATTTGTCCAAGGATTTGGGAGGTGTTGTGTCAGCAGATGCTGAAGAATTATATTGAGAACTTTCATTACTTTTGGGAACATTTAATTTAACAAATGTATCCGAAACGCTTTCATTTTCGCTTTCACTGCCTAAATCGTCTATTTCAACAGTGGATAAAGTATTGTTCTCTATATTCTCTTGAGTTTGGTTTTTATCTAAGGATTTCTCCTCCTCAGGTTTCTTTTCAGATCCCAAACTGTTGAGATTTGAAGAAATCGAGGTTTTATTTGAAGTGGATGAATCTTTTTGCAAATTTGAAGTGGTATGACTTGATATTGGAGCGTCATTTTCAACGGGATCCAACATTTTAGCGAACATATCGCTAAAGTTATTCAAAATTTGAATGCCAGTTTTCATATACTGGGGATCCAAGAACTGAACAAGACCATCCAAAGATGGGGATGGTACAACCGGAACTGCTTGTGGTCTTGCTTCGCGTGGTGGTGCGCTAGCTTCAACCTTTATGTTTAATTAAAGATAATGATGTAAAATATATGTTAATTAAGTCATAAACATTTTCCGGAATTTATAAAGAAATCTTTTAGGTACATGTGCATTTATACAGGATGTCCTAGAACACAAACGTTAAGCCGAAACAATGAGACAGATTGATTCTAACCATCATGAGGAAAATCAGAAAAAAATATCTAAACAAAACTATTTTACTCGTTTAAAATGTTTTTTATTCGCACAAGACCTTGTATTTATTTCATTTTTTATTTTCCTCATGATTGTTACAATCAATCTTGTCACCCTGTTTCGGCTTGAGGTTGAGTTCTGGGACACCCAGAATTTACTTCACAAATTTAGAAATAAGATATTCCATGTACAAATTTCAATCAAAGAAAAATTATTTGATTCGATGACATTTAGAGAACATGTAGTAGTTTGAACTTACATTTTCCTCACTTGTTGCCTTCTTTTCCTCAGCATTTTCATTTGCCGCTGCAGATGTGGAAGCTCCAGCAGTAGCTGCCATATGTTCTGCAATATTTTTGGCCACATTTGAAGCAGTTTCACTAGCAACTTTAGCCGCTATTTCAGCAGCTTTAGTTGCCGCATCCTCAGCATACTGTGATGCAATATGAGCAGCAGCAGCAGCTGTTGCAGCTGCGATAGGGGTTTCTTCATTTCCAAACCCTTTAGCATTTGAAGCATTTGTCTGCGTTCCGTTATTGAAAGTGGTGGCCTTGGAGGAAGAATCTGATTCGCCCATAGCATGAGCTGCAGCAGCAACACCACCACCTTCTGCCAAATCATGCATCATTTCATACAAATGCGAAAAGAAATTATTACGATTTTGACGGTGATTTTTACGTGCATGACGACGTTCTCTGTTACTTGATGTTGATGATTGTTGTACATTTTCGCCGTCTATAGTAGAGGTCATATCATTATCGTCATCAATGGCTACAGATATGCCATTCCTAATAAATGGGCATGATGTTTTAGAATGTTTGCGATGTCTTCGTCCTGAACTACGACCCGTTACACTAGCTTCAATCACAGTGGGGCAATTGTTAGTCGGCATACGTACCATCATATGCTCGGGGTGAATATGTTTTGATTCACAATTTTGGCACAAATCATAATTAGCACACTGGATGCATTTGTAACGGAAGCCAATAATGGGAGCCATCAAACAAGAATCACATTCAATATTACTGTGAACAGCATAATCATAAGAACCATCAGCTGGTGGTACCTTTGTTTCATTAGATTGCGAATCTTTTGAAGCAATTGTTTCGGCAGTAGCAGCTGCAGGTTCATCTACATCCATACTACATCCAACTGGGGCAACTTGTAGATGCTTCCGGTCAGTTTTAGCCATGAATATTTCATAATCACATTGATTAAGAATTTCGATTTCATCTTTGTCGTCATCTAAAGTTAGTAAAAATGTGTATATAAAGTCAAAAGCTTTGAAAAAATTTAGCTTTACTTGCAAAAAGTAATGTCAACTTGTATAACGTTGAAAAAAAGAACTTGAATAAATTTTAATAAATTTAGTTGCTTATTTATTATTACTCTTGTATTATTCTTCGACTTTTAATAGGTTTTTTGTTCATAAATAAACAAAAAAGTGTTTGCATTGTATTTATCACACAAACAAAATGCTTGTTGTTGTTTTGTTATTCTATTCTAGTTGCGTGTACTTTATATAGATAATTTCTTGATAAGGTACATATGTATGTATACTTTATCAATATGAGTCAATAAAATTTGGACATCAGAAAACAATAAGAAATTTAGTGGTATTTATTAAACAATGACATTATCAAAGTACAAGTAAAAAGTTACCAATCAGCGTATAAAACGATAATAAAACTCTTACGTCTGAATTAATCAATACATTTGCGCAGCCGCTCTTTTATTGCAACAACATCATAACTCAAAATAGCCTGTTCGCCTAAGGGATCGTTAGCGAAAAAACAAATTTTATTTACCTCGTTTAGAAATACACAAAAGTTATTATATTTATCATGGATTTTACCATTATGAACAAGTTAGATCTTGACAACGGTAAGATATACGCACTAAAAATTCTATATTCTGAAGCCTATACCTTTTGCAATTTTTAACCCATTGCAGAATTTTAAAATAGAAACGGAGAATGCTAGACATTTTGAGACATAAAGAAAATGACAAAAGCGGTTTCTTAACTATTTTTTGAGCAATTTATGAAAATAAGTCCAAAAATGTGCTTTCTCTTTTGGTCCACTATAATAAATAAGCAAAATAAGCTTTTTTGTACGCAGCGATTGTTTATTACAATTTATTACATATTAATCAATTTACGAGTCAAAATGGCAAAACTAAATTCCATGTTTATCGTTCTGAAGAATATTTCAACCGCGCAATACCTAAAAAAAAATTGGACGAAGCCCAACAGTTGTCGATAATTACATCAAGGCTCGCGAGGGGTATGGGAAAAATTTTGAAGAACGCTTTTAATTGCCTTTATCTACGCATGAGAAAAAAAAATCATTAGAATCGCATCGAATTCTGCCTTAGCCTTGTCAAAAATAAGAACTCATGCAAGCAGGCGGGTCATCAGTACGCAGAGTAATTAAAAGCCGAGTACCATAAATACCGGTAATTACAAAAAAGCCACCACTTAGTACTCCTCGTAAGGAAAACTAGCTTCAATTCGCAAAAGACTACATGACACAATATGTGCAGCAAAGAGTTCACGTAAATGACTGATGTATTGTCATTTGTATTTACTGATGAGAAGAAGTTTAGTTTGGATGGACCTGATGGCTATAACAATTATTTTCACGATTCTGAACCGACATCACAGCCTAGAGGGAGGCGTTATGGTAAGGGGTGCTATTACGTGTTATGGCACCATTGATCTTAAATTTCAAAGTGCAAAAATGACTGGTGCAAATTACCAAACGTTATTGAAATCAGCTTTTCCAGAGATCAAATGAACTATTTCCCCATATCCAATGAACTATTGTCCCACATATTGGATATACTTGTTAAACATGTAAACCACGCAATGACTTTTGTGCTGCCCCGTATTGTCAGGTTGTCACAGCGAAATTTGTTTTTAAGAGCTGATTAAAAAACGAAGTTTATTGCAACTTCCATATTTTTACAATTGGCCATGGCGAATTCGCTTCGAAATCGGTTTTTCGAGTAATACTTTGAAAACATATACTGTAGTAAGTGTATGGTCACACACAGCAACTTTAGTTGGGCAATTCTTGACTTTATAGAAGCTTTCGGTGAGGGGAATAAGAAGGGAAAAAGAATTGCCGGTACTCGGCAATTCTCAGCAATTCCTTACTTTTCTCTCATGTGTGTATGTGTATGTGCATATACAATGTAAATTGCATAAAGCAAAAGGTAGAGAATTGCTCAAGAATTGCCGAAAAAAGTTTTTGTGTGTGGACAAGAAAGCAATTCCAAAAGAAAATTGCTAAAAAGTTCGGCAATTAAAATCGTTCTGTGTGACCATAGACTAATATCGCAATAGAGTGAGCTAATTCGTGCAAGGCCTCTTCGCTCTAAAAAATCTATAGGTACCTATTTATTAAATATTATTATTTACAAAGAAAAATAATTTTTAACAGGTTTCTGCTTTTTGTAAACATTTTTTGCATCGCTAGGTAGCGAAATATATGCAAAACTAAAATGTATTCGTAATTGTTTATTTCCAGCCTAGTCATCGGCTTTTTCAAAAAATTTCACAGCCTGAATTGGTGTAATGTTTTGTTTTTCTTCTGGCACTTTCTCAATGTCATCAGCGACTTTCCTCTAAGCACACTTTTACTTAACCGTGAAACACATTCAATTTTAATTTAGATTTTTAAACCCACTTTTGAGATTTGTGGAACTGAAGCTCCACATCATTAGGTAGTTCTTTATTTTATTGCGAGAGAATTTTTTCACCTGTATTACAATTCATTAACGAAAATCAAAAAACTACTAAAGTAATCTAGCTCACTCTTTTATTATTTTATTTATTTATAACATATTGCAATACAAAAGCCATCAAGGCCAAATTAAAGTAGTACTACACAGCAAGATTAATAAATCATTATATCTTAGTAACTCAATTATAATAAAATACAATTCCATATACCAACAATACAATTCAATTATCATCAATAAATATATCTTTTAAAAGATTTTCAAAAAAGAAGAACAGAAATATTTGCAAAGTTCAACAGAAATCTGACGATGTCATAAAAAATTATGCGAAAAGTTTATTTATTTCTTCAATTTTGCATTAGAAATCAAAGTTCACTCTATTGGTCTATTGCACACGAGAACAATTGTTCTGACAGCTTGTAGGTGAACATGGTGATATTTTGTCGGAATAATTTTCAACCAACTCCACCACACCCGCAGCACAACGAAACCAGTGCAAATAAATATAAAAACACTAATATCCAAACAATGATGCGTATACTCAATGTTATGGCGGAAGAATTAGTCTCGTGTGTGATGGATTAGAACGAAAATTGTTCGGCTAAAAAGTGTGTTCCAGCAAAGAATTGAGTATTCTTAATCTTCGAGGGGTTCATATTCCCAAGTGTTCACTCAATTGCGATTGAACTGTATTTAAACTTTCATTAAAATATTAATTGCTTTGTTGTTAACCATTTTATCGAAAGTTCTCTTTCAAATTAATTAGAACAATTTTTCGCAACGTGTATTTTAAAACAATACTTAAAATTATATTAGATACAATACGTATGTAATTTAGTAACGTGTATGCGCTCAGCACAGAAAAAATTGTTGTGAAACTACGCATTATCAGTTGAAATTTACGAACGTATGTACATATGTATTTATGCACATTTGTATGTATACATAAAAGTACGTATTTTTATGTACATCCTTTTGCACTATACATATATTTATGCAACTTACCTATCCAGAAGGTACGAATTTCGCAGCGGGGTTGATTTCGGTCCTCAAATAAACATATTTCGATTTCTTTTTTCAGAACGAAATAAGTGGGAGAGGGCATTTTTATATATGCGTTCATTTTCTTGGCACCCAAATGATAGGTAATCTTTAAAAATTGTTGATTCATGGTCGCTGCTTCAAAAGTATTTGTGAATTTTTATGAAACTGTTGCGAAATATGTACTTTTATATTCCAAATATTTCTTCCAGAGACGATTTCTCCGTATCTTTTCGTATAACTTTTCTTGAAAAACTAAATTACCGTTCGTGAGCCGTCGTTGCTTTTATATGAAAAAGACGGCAGAATCTATAGAAGACGCAATAATTAATACTCTATGCACATTCACAAACTAATGCTTCTCTTAACCTGATTTTGACGTGTTAATTATATTTGATTTATTCTTGAATATTCCTCCAAATTTGTGCAAATTCACTCTTGTATAGTTCAATCACGGCTTGCTTTTGCTATCTATATCAAAATAAAAACATTAAATTGCAGTTTTTGTTTGTTGTGAAATCAATCTTCTATATAAAGTTGCCACAATCGCAGAAAACAAGGAATTGCAGTCTTTGTTTGTTGTAAAATGAAATGCTGCCAGAAAAATATGTATAAATATTTGGTAAAACAGGTGTAGTAAGAGATGCCACATTTTAAAATGAACAATTGTGGAAAAATATGAAGTAAAACAAAATTCAAACAATTGAGTTATATTCACTATATCAGCTTCTAACATTGATACCAATCAAAATATTATAAACAGCTTGTTTTCTATGTTTCCAAAGTCTACTGATGATTAGGACGTTCCTATGAAATGTCGACATATAGACAGCTGAGAAACATAAAAACAAGTTGTTTATGTTTTGTTGATTTGTAAAACAAAATTGTTAATGACATCAGCAGTACCGCATTTTCAAAACGAGAACTGTGAATCAAAGTATTATGTAATTTTTCGCTTTCTTAAAAAAAAGTGTTTGTGCATTTTGAAATGAAAGCATGCAAAATGACATTTTTTAATTTTACTACATTTTTAATTAAACTGTATAGCTTTCCGTGTATTTGGGAAATTTTTCAACAGCTACATACTTCTCAAAAAATTTTGCTCCAGAAACATATCTACCGCCGTTCTTTTAATACCGTGTGACAATAAACTCCCTAAAAGTATTAAAATTTCTATAAAAATCATGTTACATATTAATTGTTAATGCAAAATTATATCGTTTATTATATTGTATTTTAATCCTTATGTTATTTCGATTATATTCTGTGATTTCGATGTAGTCGCATTGCTAGACAAATATAATAAGAAATTTGCAAACGATAACAAGAGAAAAACACACATGAAAAACACAGTGTATGTCTCTCTATTATATTAGTCTACAAACAAAAAAGAAGAAATCGTTGTGAGAATTGGGTGATATATAGAAACGAGGCACATATAATAGAAATTACATAATTACTGAAAATATAAACTACATCATAAACAAATTACATATTTTTAATTTGTTACCAGTTGTCTAAAAACTTATTGATTTACTGTAGTCTATTTCAAAGCGAAATCGGATCATTCGATATAGATATTGAGAAGATTTTCCATATAAAATTAAATCTACTTTATGAGTAGATTTCGAAGAAATCTCTTGAAACCTATTCAATACTGTGATTTTTTTGATTAAGTACTTATAAAATACTACGCTGTAACAAAAATGTGCACTTTAATGTGGTGTATTCAGTCTCTGATAAAACTATTTTGTCAAACCCGCATGCACAAATTATTTACGTGAAAATGAAATCTTGCTAGATGTCAAAAAACGGTGGAGTAAGCGATACAGAACTCGTTGTAGATTTTAATTCAAATCTACTAAATTTCGGTTGGTGTAATTGTAGATTTTATTCTGATTTTGCTACGCAATTGTTTTCCAATTGTTTGAAAAATTTTACTGAAAATAGGCGAAATAAATAAGTTCCATATAAGTTTTCCAACATTTATAGCCGTTGTTTTAATGCTTTATTAATGAAATACATATGCGATTATATGTTTGATGCGAGTAATAAGAAACAAGGGAATTGTTTGTTGTTGCATGCGTAAAAAGCGATTTAACACTTTGCTGCTAGCAGAGAGAAAGATCTGGTAGCCTTGCTGATAGTTTAGGAAGGTGGTGAACATTTTGAACTGTTTTATCATAAATTTAACATTTATTTGTATGGAAACTGCCTTACCTCCATTATGAGTGAATGGACTTAGAATACGTTCACGGAGTTATATACATTTTGCCATATAAATCATAGAATGCTTTAGACACCTTTTTGGCATATGGTTTTAGCACATGATTTTAAAGCGAATATTACTATTTCGCCTGAAAGCATGCTTTAATTTTCAAGATAAAACACAATTTTAAAGCCTTCATACGAAAAAACTCATTTGTAGGGTAAGGCCGAGAGCAAGTATTGTTATTATTATTATAATTATACTAATATTAATTAATTTTGTTAGATGCATATTCTCAAAAATAAAAATAAATAAATAACGTAAAAATAAATAAATAAATGTTAATGTAATTTCTTGTAAAATAGTACTTTATAGTTTTAAGTTTTCTAAAAATAATGTTGGTATTTACTGTTATTTGAAAAATTATGAAGTCTCAATAAAAAGTAACTAGCTAACAAAATATTTGAAACTTGATAATATATTTTCCACACCAAGAGAATATTTTAAACTTTTCATTTAGTTTTTTGCTGAATCCTTGCCATATCTAATATAAAAGATTTAATTAATTACCACACCACTCACTCAACCGCTAGGACGTGTTTAAGTTCCCATGATGGCAGCGAAACAACAGATTTCGATATTGTTGTAAACTTACTTTAAATAATTCGCAAATTTGAAATTAAAATCATTTCGATATGATAAGAAGAAACCAATTCAATTTTCTACTGCACTCATAATTTTTCGTTAAAATAAGATTTTCTTGCGTGTTTTATCATTAATATAAACAATTCTAAGATTAATTAAATTCCGTTTATTTAACTTAATTGCTGTTCTTTGAATATTCTCTAAACATACAAACACTTTTTTTTTTAATTTTCATTTACAAAAATGTTTATTATAGTGAACAATGAATGAGCTAATAATAAAATAATAAATTTCGGAAAATAATTTTAGTTGTGTTTGAGATTTGTTAAGGGTAAAACGATTTTGTTTTACAGAAAAAACTTTTGATCAAAGAACAAAGTTTTTTTATTGTTTTTTTTTTTTTTGTTAATATACGCACTTATTTTATTCAAAGATATAAAAAAATGTATTCAAGTGTTATCAGGTTTGTAATTAAATTGTTAAACATTAAAATTTACGATTATGTTTGCAAAAGTGAGGGCGTTTATAATTTTTCAGCCGAGAAATTGCAATAAAAATTAATTTTCCAATGAAAAGTGGGAAATAAAATGAAATTGAAAAAAGTTGGAGTAAAATATGTTTGATATAAGTGAAACAAAAATATTTAAAGTTTTACAACTTATAACATTGAAGTAAAAATTTAAGATTTAAATGAAAATACACTCCGGTTCATTGATTTAAACGCACTAAAAACTCTACATTCAGCAGCCTGTACCTTTTACAATTTTTAACCGATTGCAGAATTTTAAAATAGAAGTGAAAGCTAGACATCTTGAGATAAAAAAATCATGTATTAATCATGACAAAAGTGGTTTTTTAACTAAAGAACTTTTTTTGAGCAATTTGTGAAAATAAATCCAAAAATGTGCTTCCTTTTTTGGTTCACTTGAATCAAGGCAATTTATTATTTTTAAAGTAAGATAAGCTTTTTTTTTTTGTACGGAGCGATTGTTCATTACAATTTGTTACATATTTATCAATTTACGAGCCAAATGGCAAAACAAAAAAACTTTAAATCTATGGAAAAAAATCGATGTTTACCGTTCTGGAGGATATTTTAACCGCTCAATAGCTAACAAAATTACACGAAGCCAAACAGTTGTCTACAATTACATCAAGGATCACGAGGGATATGGTTTCACCGTCTCTATCTGCGTATCAGAAAAGAAAAATCATCAATACGCAGAGTAATTAAAAGCTGCACGTAGAAAAAAATATATGGTTGATACGACAATATTCTAAGGGCAACATACTATTGTTGAATTATATGTTGTTGAATTATATGGTTCTACCCAATAACAGTATATTGTATTAAATAGCAAAACACACCATAGTACTGTAAAACAAAAATATTTTAAGCAACCATACTATATTTGGATTTAAAATTGTTATAATATTAAGTATCCACGGTATTACTGAACGTCACCAAGTAATTGTTGCACTCAACCATATAATTATGCCAGCCAACCATACTTTTCCCATATATCTTCATTAAGTAACCATACTTGTAAACAGGAAAATATTTATAGAGAAACAAACTATAATTTTATTGATAATACAACGTTTTTAAGAATAATACATAATGTTATAGAATATATACTAGTGTTGTTGCAACCATATTTCAAGCTGCCTTTTCTTTGCGCGTGAGTATCTTAAATACCGGAAATTACAAAAAAACCTGCCACTTAGTGCTCCTCGTAAGAAAAAGCGGTTTCAAATCGCAAAATACTGCATGGCATTGGATGTGCAGCAAAGAGGTAATGTAAATGACTGGAGAACCGTTGTATTAATACGGATGAAAATAAGTTTAATTTGGATGGACCTGATGGCTATAACTATTATATACATGATTTGCACAAAGATAAGCGATTTTGAACCGACATCACAGCCGAGAAAGAGGCGTTATGATATGGGGTGCTATGGCGTACTATGGCACCATCGATCTTGAATTTCAATGTGTAAAAATGACTGGTGCAAACTACAATATGATATTGGAATCAGCTCTTCCGAAATGCCAATGGTCCCATATCTTGGATATTGCAACAGAATAAGGAGTAGTAAAGGAGTTCATTGCAAGCCAAAATATTGATATTCTGGACTGGCCACCCTATTTGCCAGATCTAAACATTATCGAAAATGTGTAGGGTTGGTTATCTCGTAAGATCTATGAAGAAGATAGACAGTTTGATGACAAGCAGGTACTAATTCAGGCTATTCAGAATGCTTGCAGTCAAATTTAGTTGGATTACATAAATTCTCTTTATCTGTTAATGAATCCCCGTATATCTGAAGTTATTAAAACAAAGGGGGTTTTACCCATCATTAATCGTTCTTAAGTAAAGTAAATATACCTATAATATTAGCTAGTTTTATTGCAGTCACCTTCTTTCAGGTAATACTAACCTTCAAAAGACAGCTGTTAAAATTTCATGATATTCTATTCATTAGTTTGTGAGTTATTGTATTAAGAGTGACCCTACTTTTGTTATTTTCAAAACAATGGATCAAAAACAATATCGTGTTTTAATTTTACGCTGCTTCTTGATGAGAAAAAATACCGTTCAAGCGAAGGAATGGTTTGAAAAGTGTTATGAGGACTCCGCCAAAAACATTGGTTTGCTGACTTTAAACGTGGTCGTAGAGACACCGATGATGCAGAACGCAGTGGACATCCAAATGAGGTGGTAACACCAGAAAACATAAAAAAATTCACATAATCGTTTTGAATGATCGAAAAGTGAAGTTGCGAGAGTTAGCTGACATCGCAAAGATTTCAAAAGATCGTGTTGGCTTTATATTGCATACGCATTCGACTATGAGAAATCTCTATTCAAAGTGGGTGCCGCGTTTGCTCAGTCAAATGTGAAGGTTTGGCTCACTATTTTCTTCAATTGGAATAGCGTGGTGCATCATGAATTCTCGCCACAAGGTCGTACGGCATACTACCTTGAAGTTATGCGCACAGAATTATGGAAAAAACAGTCATGGATTTTGCACCACGATAACGCACCAGCTCACACATCGATGCTTGTGCGTGAGTTTTTGGCCAAAAAAAAAAAACCGTTATCATGCCTCAACCACAGTATTCACCGGACTTTGCCCCCGCTGACTTTTCCTCTTCCAAGAACTGAAGACAGCGATGAAAAGAAAGTGTTTTGCTAGGATTGAGAAGATAGAAGAAAAATCGAAACAGGAACTATTGGAAGAAACGCTGGCATAGGTGTATTATATCTTAGGGGGATTACTTTAAAGGGGACAAGATAGTTATTGCTGAATAAATAAATACTTTTTGAAAAAAAGCCTTCGTACATAGTAAAATAATAATGTGCTGTTCATAGAACACAGACGAGCAACTCGTCTAGAAAATTTGCATGGAAGTTACTCTATTTTTTGAGCGATTTCCATATAAAATTTTTTAGACGAGTGCTCGTCTGTGTTCTATGAACAGCACACAAAAAAAAACTATTAGTATCATATATCGCTCCTTTATTGCAACATAGTCATAACTAAAAAAAGCTCGTTTCGAGAAAAACGCATTTCAAATTTTTACTTTCCATACAAGTCTTAGAATTTTTATTTATAAAATATCTCCTAGAGGAAACAGTTTAAAAGTAATTTGAATAAATTTTTGGCACAATATAAAAGGTACTACTCTTAACAATTCTGCTTTGTTAACTCGAAAAGCTCATTTTTTGAGATATGACTATGTTGCAATAAAGGAGCGATATGATGTTTCCACAATACAAAAAAGAGACTCGTCAATAAATTGTATATGAAAAACACTAAATTTTTTGAGTGATTTCTATACAGTTTTTTAGAAAATCAGACAGTTTGAAAAACCCGCTTTTATGAAAATAAAACCGGCCAAATAATAATCGTTCAATCATCCTAGTTGTAAACTATAATAGAGGCATACGAGTAAAAATATTGGTGTGTATTGCACACTTTAATTGCCGCTTGTGTTCTACACAATAAATACTGGTGCATCTCTGGCGATCTTGTTGCTGCACGATTGTAGATTGAGTAGACATATGATTGCGTAATCAGGGTTGTATTTGATTTGGCTGCGATTGTCGCATGTGCCAATTAATTGTGCAATCACACAATAAAAATGTATGAAAATTTGTACATTGCGGCAATCGTGTGATCCTAACTTTACTTATAACGCCGTAAGCTTTTAAGGGGTTTTTTCATGACTTAGTTGATTTTAAAATTATTATACATATTTTCATTATTAACCAATTTTTTATGTAATAAAATAAAAACATTAAAAAAGATAACCAAAATTTGTAATTGAGTACAGTTTTAATTGATTATTTTAATTATATTTTTTTGCAGAAAGTTTTTTTTTTCTATTTATTACTTGACGGGTGTTAAAGTATTCCACTCCTTTTAATTATTTTAATTTTTAACTAATTTTCACTACAATTAAACTTAATTACATATAAATCTTCCGCTTTTTTACTACTTCTCTTTATTTATTCAGCCTTTTGTTTTAGCTTGATATTCAAAGCAGATTATGAATCATTTTGAAATATTTGTTCTAATTTTGTGCTTTGCTTAGAAAATAGAACAATGAAAAGCAAACTGCAGTGAAGCTGAACTGATGTTCAAAAATGATGTCTGCACTTAAACAAAAGAGACAAAAAGTCCACTGTCTAAAATGATGTCAGGAAAATTGTAATCGCTTCAATTGTTTAACTCCGGCTTAAAATAAAGTGACAAAATTATGAAAATATTTAAAAACAGATGATGATTATATAAATTGAAAATTAGTTAATCGGTAAAGTTTTGAATATTTTCAACTTATTTCAAACTTAGCCTATTATTTCAGGCTTAACTGATTTCTATAGAAGTTGTAGGGATATTGAAGATATGTTCAACATCCCCTTGTCATTGCCCGGCTCTCATGTCTATAGGGTTGCCCAACTATAATACACGAAGTTAATTGCAAGTCAAAACATATTTGCTGTTCACAGAACGAGCAACTTGTCTAGAAAATGTGTATGAGTACAAATTTTTTAGACAAGTCTGCGTTCTATGAACAGCACATTAACCTCAAGTTTTTTGTCCATTTTAATATGACGTTTCTTTTCTTTAGTGCTTGACAAAGTCAAGCATGAAGTGTTACACAATTGAGAATCGCGTTAAGATTGTTGAAGCATTTTACGAAATTTGAGGTTCAAATCAAAATGCATTGCATTCACTTTGTGATTTTTTTGGTCAGCATGATAATCGGCCAAATATGATGTTGTTTGCGATAGTGTGGATTGTGACTTTTTGTGTTCGCTATCATGAGATGATAACGGTCATCTTCTTGTCAACAATTGACGACATGTACCTGGACGATATGTTAATTGCAAGTCATAAAGCTATGTATACACGGTTGTCAGATTTTACAATATTGTAAGATCTGGCAACATGCTGACAATGTAGTGATAATGAAAAATTGTGCCTTAGAAGTAAATTGTGTGTTCAGACGATCGTAAGAAAATCTTACAATTTCATTGTCAGACTATGGTCTGACAAATATTCAGCTGACAACAAAAATTGTCAGTTCACACTGTCGTCAGATTGTTAGATGAAAAAATTGCCAGACATGTTGTAAGGCATTGCCATATATCAACAACGATCTGTTTGGCAGTGTTGCTCATCAACATGTACCTGGACGTTATGTGGTTTCAATAGTATGGTGCCACTTGGCACACAGCCAATGAAAAATGATTTCTTTTAAGAAAGTTTCAAATCAATTCCCATATCAGGAATTGCAAGAAACTGTTGTCTGTTAATTTCAGAATAAAAAAAAAAATGTTTACTTATTTTTTAGCTTAAGTCTTTTGACATTGTTTGCGCCACTTTCATTTGGCCTTAATGCATCACTTGACACACAAGCGTCAGATTTACAAGTGGGCAGCTTACAAATTTTGAATAACGCTGCAAACGAAACTAAGCTTACAATTTCTAAAAGCTCCAACTCCAAAAATTCTAAGAAAATTGATGTTATTTACGATTATGATGATGAGGACGACGACGAGACAGAAGACGAAAATGGCCATGAAAATGAAAGTTCAGCTGGTCGTAGTGGCACTAAAAGAAGGCGTATATTTTTAATTAAAAGGTTGGGCATTACTTATGCCTGGGGACGTTGGGAGAAATGGAGCAGATGTTCAAAGTCCTGTGTGCAAATAAGAAAAAGGCAGTGCATTAAAAGGTAAGTTGAAAAGGATTATTTTCACTATTCTGAGCTTTGCAATAGTTAAAAAACTATAGTCCTCTTTACAATTTTGAGGATTGGAGTTTGCAAGTTTATGCAATAGCAAACATTTTTACCTGCAATTTTGGTTGATCGAGTGCTCTCTCTTATTGCATGCTACTCGTTTGCTATATAAACTATTAACAGAACTAGAGCTTGACAATGTTTTCAATACAATTAATTAGACCTAAAATAATACCAGAGAGTGCTGTCGTAAAATTTAATCTATTTTATTTTGACAGTAATTTTTCTTATGCGCTCACTGCGAAACACAAATTCAAAAGCTCTCCATAATAACGAGTGATTTTTTTGCTATTATCTTTTTGGCAACACTAGTTTTGACAGCTCACGCACGTTTTTTATCTTGTGTCACTGTCACACGTCTTCGGTTTGGTCTATAATTTAATCATGAATCGTCTTACAAACGAACGCTTGCAAATTATTGAATTTTATTACCAAAATGCGTGCTCTGTTAAGAAAGTTCATCGCGGGCTTCTTCCATTTTATGGTCAGTTTAATCAATCTACTGAGGCTTCTATTCGGGCTATTGTAAAAAAATTTCGCACCAAATTTACATTGTTGGACATTAAACCACCAACACGCTTACGTAGAGTGCGAACTGAAGAAAATATCGCAGCCGTATCGGCCAGTGTTGGTGATGACCGTGAATTATCGATTCGGCGCCGTTCGCAGCAATTGGGCCTCTGTTACTCCACTACGTGGAAAATTTTGCGGAAGGATTTGGGTGTGAAGCCTTATAAGATACAGCTGGTGCAAGAATTGAAGCCAAACGACCTACCACAACGCCAAATTTTTGGTGAATGGGCTCTTGAAAAGTTAGATGAAGATCCACTTTTTTATCGAAGAATTGTGTTCAGCGACGAGGCTCATTTCTGGTTAAACGGATACGTGAACAAGCAAAACTGCCGTATTTTGAGTGAAGAGCAGCCAGAAGCATTGCAAGAGCTACCAATGCATCCACAAAAAACAACCGTTTGGTGCGGATTATGGGCTGGCGGCATCATTGGGCCGTATTTCTTCAAAGATGATGCGAATCACAACGTTACTGTGAATGGTGAGCGCTACCGTGCGATGATAACAAACTTTTTTTTGCCCAAAATGGAAGAGCTTGACTTGCATGACATGTGGTTTCAACAAGACGGTGCCACATGCCACACAGCACGAGAAACAATGGACCAATTGAGAGGCGAGTTCAGTGAACAGTTTATTTCACGCTTGGGACCAATCAATTGGCCGCCCAGATCGTGCGATTTAACGCCTCTAGACTATTTTTTGTGGGGCTATGTTAAGGCTAATGTCTATAGCGACAAGCCCGCTTCGATTGACGCACTGGAAGCCAACATTGCCAACATTATTCGTGAGATACCGGCCGAAATGTTGGAAAGAGTATGCCAAAATTGGACTAAGCGGATGGACCATTTGAGGCGCAGCCGCGGCCAACATTTGCATGAAATAGTCTTCAAACATTAAATTATATCGACCCAACTATCGATCCAAATAAATATTTCATGCATTTTTCTGAATTTTATGCGTTTTTTTTTAAATTTCCGATAGTTCTTATAAAATCACCCATTATTACCATACTTGTAGCAAATTTCATGTATTTGGTAAACAAACCATATGTTTTTGAAAGTGTGGCGGGAAGAAAAATAAGAAGAAAAGAATATCAAAAGTCACATTTAAACGTACGTGGAGGTAATAATTTCATAAATTTGAAATAAAAATGTCTGATATTATAGAAAACTCAAGGAATAAGTATGAAGTTTAATTTTTAATACCGGGCGTCTGCTGGGAAGGCATACTACTTTCTTTTGCCGCCATTTTGGCAAACATTAGTCTTGATATTTGACAATCTTAGAGTAGACAGGTGGTAAATTTATAATGGATTAATATCTACTGCAAGATCGGCTGAAAATATCAGTTTTAATTTTTTTACACAAGAAATATAAAAGTAGGTATAAGCCAGTTTGTAAAACTGGCGCTATCGTTTTTGCGAAGTTTCGCTAGTGTGCTGTTCATCGTTACGTGCGGTAATATGAGCATAGCGTAAATACTCGTATAAATTATTACTTTTACATGTTTATAGCCCTACTTATAATAAGGGTTTTCACGATGGTTATTGTGCAAATTTGCAGTGCATATTATGATTAATCGTGAGTATACCCGTTTATATTTGTGCAAATGTGCCCTATTTCTAGAAAATTGAAGAAGTCGCCAAAAATTTGCATTTGTTTCCAATTATACACAAACTAGTGAAAGAGAAAAGATTTTGACTTGTTGGCAAATAATGTTCTTTATGAATTAAGTTTGATTTATATTTGGAACTTTTCTTACTGTCTTTGCTTGTTGAAAGTTCTTCACTCATTGCACTTGATTTTTTTTTCTTGTTAAATTGTTTATTAAATTTCTAGTTTAATTTAAAGACCGCTAAAATTTTCACCTCACATACTTATATATACACAAATAACAATATGGCGCTAATATTGCGTTGTCAAATGTTATTGTTTACATTCGTTTACAATTGAGTATTTTTGCAAACACCTTTTTGCTCAAGATTTTTTAGTGCAAATGAAAAGAAGTAGAGCAAACTGCAAATACAGACCTTTTGTTGTTGCGTAAAAAAAGTATATACATACATTAACATTTGCATCGTTTGCACAGTTTGCATTGCCCATCGTGAAAACCCTTAACATTTTACATTTGAGATTGCAAATTTATGTAATTGCAAACATTTGCACTCGATTATGAATGGATATTTTAATTCTAGTCAGATTCGTTCGCAATTAGAGGTGGTAGCATGGGCATATGAATCACTACTTTTTACGCTGTTTACAGTAGATAGACGTGCAATATGTCTAGAAAATTTATTTGGAAAGCACTCAAAAAAATAAATGTTTTTCGTACAATTTTTTTAGATTATTCCCTAGTATTTCTCTTTAAAAGGCCCATCTTGCATAAGTGCACAAAAAGTTTATCTCTGTATATTTCTATTTCACTACACAGTTGCAAAGTAAATTTGCAATGTATAGGATGCACGGCATGGGAGAGACCATATGTACAAGATGGCATTAACAGTTCATTTGTACCGCCGCTGTGACTAACTGTAACAACCTATGCCTTCACATAGGAAGTTGCAGCGTGGTTAACAACGAAATACCTCTAAAAAACTGGAATACAATGCATATAGTTGAGGCAAACCGGTAACCAGTGCGAGTGGGACGCAAAACTTTCGAAGACCGAACAACAAAAACAACAACCGTGACCGCATTTAAGAAATAATTACGATGACGCAAAAAGCTGTTCTTCAGGCCAGAGCTGCTTTACGACTGACAAGTTAACTTATATTTTTATAGGTACGACAGAGGCGGTGTTACCATACAAACATGTTTTACCATTTCACTTTGAACCTTCTTCGCTCAATAAACTGTGATTTAGGTATTTGCAAATAAATTTTATTCACAAATAACTTTTACATATAAACGAGATAACAGTCGTATTTTTACGATCACACTTTTACTGCAAACATGCCATATTTGGCAGATGGCACGATTTTGCAGGATAAAAGGTGCCAGATCAGACAAAGCAATTTTAGTTGGACAATTTTTGGAATTATTGAAGGTTTCGGTGAGGAGGAGAAAGGGAAAAATAATTACCGGTAAGTGCATTTACAATGCAAATTTTAAAAAATAAAAGCTACAGAAAACAATAAAATTGTCTATGAAAGTTTTTGTGTGTGAACATAAAAAAGCAAGTTGAAAAGAAAATGTTGGGCAATTTAAATCGCCCTACTATGATGCACGACCATTTGCGCTAGATTGTGAATAAAGATGCTTGTTATTCTACGTACGAGTATTGTTAATTTTAAGCTGATTTGTACCTGTTTTATTTTTATGTCACCGCACTTAACTATAATTATGTAAATATTTTTCTTATAGAATACAAAATACTACCGACTCTGAAGCTTTAGAACTAACTTTCTATCCCAATTTAACCGACCAGACCACCGGCTGCAAGGGCATTATGAAAAAATACCGCCTCTGCAAAGATGAAAGATGTAAATTAACTAACAGACAAATGCGCGATGAGCAGTGTTCCACCTTTAATCATCAGCCATATAAAGGGAAACTCTTTACCTGGCAGGGCTACGAAAAGGAACACAATGAATGCGAATTGTATTGTAAGCCCATTGATTCCGATATATTCATTAGTATGAATCAATCTGTCACAGATGGCACTCCTTGTGAGAAACCAGCCGTTTATTACACCCACTACTACAGACGCAAGGCTGTTTGTGTGGAGGGCATTTGCAAGGTAGGATTTAAATACCTTTTAATATTTTTTATTTAAACTTATTGATGTTGCTTTTGTTGTTGGTTGAATTGTATGATCATAATCGTAATGAGCCGAATTAGCTTTAAGTCGGTGTAGTTTTATGTTCTTAATAATGTTGCCAGTGAACAAGTGTGGTTGATGATGTTTAATTTAACATTTTTTAGGCGATTAACTCTCATTTATATTTTGTACGATTCTTGTTAAGGTGAATCTTTATCTTGTTTAAGCCAATTTGAAAAAGTTCATGCATTGACTCTAAAGATGCTTTCAACACATTTCTTTTGTGCTCAAAAACACTAGTCTACAGCTTTATCTGCTGGTTATCTGGTTAAATCAAACATTCATGAAAAAAGAAACAAAAAAAAAAGATATATTAATTTATTGATTTTTTTTGTTGAACGTTTTATAATTTTTAAACTAGATTTTTGGGTTTTATACATTTGTATATCAGTTTTTTTCTTTCTTAAGTTTCTTAAGTGCCTGGTCAGACACAGCAACTTTACTTTATAGAAGCTTTCGGTGAGGAAAATAAGAAAGGGGAAAATTGCCGGTACTTGGCAAATATCAGCCATTCGCTACTTTTTTCTCACGCATGTGCATACGCAATGTAAATAGTAAGAAATAAAAGCTAGAGAAAGCTCAAGAATGGCCGAAAAAAGTTTTTGTATGTGAACATAAAAGTAAGTTAAAAAAAAAATGTGAAAAAGTTGGGCAGTTAAAATTGCCCTGGATTTTTTACAATACAAATTTTGCTGTGATCAGTAATTTTTGATTGAAGAAGAAGGAAAAAGTAATCAAATCTTTTTTACCTGTTTCGTTGCCGCTACATAAAAAATGGAAGAATGTGTCATTAATTGGCCATATTGACAAATCCACATAGTTCACACATTTTTGTTCAAAGCAAAAAAAAAGAAAAAAAATATCAAAAAATTATACTTAGGACCGTTATTACAACTTGGCGTTAGTTAAAAGTAGGATTTTCTCGGCGGATAAATCGCAGTTCATTTTTTTACAACTTCCTTTTAACCTAAAAGTTGGCGATAACTTACCGGGAAGAAAATTCTACTTCTAACTTTTAACCAGAGGTTTGATATTTGAAGTTGCCATGTTTGCACAAGTTACCATACTTTTTACTTAATGAATTATAATCAAAGTGAAGTTTACAGCGCAACCTAAATTCAGGCGTAAAGCGCAACGTAATTTAACGCTTTCATTTTACGCTGTGGTAAGTAACTTAAATAATAAGCGTTAGCGTTGTGCCATGAACAGTGTTGCTCAATAAACTTGTTTAGTAAAAATCACTAAACAGAAATAATAAAAAGAAAATTAGCAACTAATGTGCGATTACTAATGGCCGCAAAAAATGAGTTACATTTGTTTTAAACTTTACTGAGAGGCAGTAAAGCTTTCTCTCTTAAGCTCTGTCAAAATTTGATTTTCCAATTACAAAGCTTTGACGCCGCAATTTCAAGAAATTTTTGTGAATTTAAAAGTGAAAAACTAATACAATCTGTGATTTTAATTACAAAAAATTATAAAAGTTTACATTTAACGTTTATATATAATTTTTTCCAGCTGAACAATCTTAGGCGAATTTAGATTTTGACATTTACGATATGAGTTAATCACCCTTATTGTGTTTGGCGTAGTCGTAAAACGACAGCTCTCGTAGTAGCTGTCGCATTTACACTCTTATCTTACCGTCTAAAATTTTCGAAAAGCAAAATTTTGTAAATGAATCATAATGTAAAAGATTATGGTAAACTAAATGATTATGAAGCATCCTGTTAAAGAAGTGCCAATTAAATGTTTATAAATAACAAAGAGAATAAAAAATAGTAATATTTTTTTGATATTGTTTCTTTAATTTGTGCAAATAAGTTTTATAAAAATGTTGTGTTGCATTTTACTCATCCTCTGAATATAAAGTGAAAAAGCAAACATTAAACTAATTCTACGAGAAGCAGCTGAGATAGCAGCAAGTGAAAATATTTTTGCATTCTAACAAAAAATATGTTAGAAAATATTGTATTATAAATGTTTGTTCACATATGTTTAAAATCAGTCCAGGCCTTTGTACAACCCTATACGGAACAGGATAGTTGACCAATTTAAATTAAATTTTCGCAAACGGTGTGTCCCACCGATTTACTATTTATTTTTTTAAATAAATAAATACTCATTTCTAATGAGCAAATGTAACAGCAATCATATGTAGAAAATAGAGAAAGTAGAATTCATATTTTTATTTTTGATAATTTTTTACTTTATCAAATTTAAGATATCTCTCGTGAGCAAATACGTTGACGACAAATTTTTTTGAAAGACAAATACGCCAAGCACGGTAGCATTTTAATGGCGTTTTGTAATAGATTTAACATTTGTCGTATTCACTGGCGTTTTTCGCCAACCACGGTAGCATTTTTCAAAAACGCCCGTCGCCATAAAAACGCCAAACACAATAAGGGTGATTATAACACAAGGCAGCTTTATACAGGTAGTGGCAGAATTACAATAAATACAACACCAACAAACATCAACATGTATTTTGTTGGTAGAATTTACGAATAGTTGTCAAAATTATGTACATATATACTATATATTTACGTTACTATTGTGAAGGGTATTTTAGATTCGGCCCAGCATATATATATACACACACACATATATATATATATATATATATATATATATATATATATATATATATATATATATATATATATATATATATATATATATATATATATATATATATATATATATATATATATATATATATATATATATACATATATATATATATATATATATATATATATATATATATATACAGTGCTGTTCCTACGCTAAGCAACTTATTAATATTTCGTATATGACCCTTTGTTTTTTATGACTGCAGCACATCTCTCGGGCATTGAGGCAATTAAATTTTGCAATGTGCTTTTGGGGATGTTTTTCCATTCATTTTGAAAACCGTTTAACAAATTTTCTTTATTTGTAAATCGACTCGATCCGAGGCGTCGTTTCACAATGGCGAACAAATTTTCGATAGGATTCAAGTCGGGTGATTGTGCCGGCCAATCAAGCACTTGAATCCTTTTCGTCTGAAACCATTCCTTGACCAACTTCGATGTGTGTTTCGGGTCGTTATCATGTTGAAACACCCATCGAAGTGGCATATTCCATTCTGCATATGGGAGCATTTTCGTTTCTAAGATGTCCTTATACACGAATCGATCCATTTTATCGTTTATTTTGTGCACAGGACCAAGGCGTTTGCCAGAGAAACATGCCCACACCATAATGTTTCCCCCTCCATGTTTCATTGTTTGCTTACAATAGCGTGGATCGAGCCGATTTCCTTTCATATGCCGCACAGTGCATATGCCGTCTGAATTGAAGAGGTTTACTTTGACTTCATCGCTAAAGAGCACACTGTTCCACTTTGTGATAGTCCAATTAATGTGTTGCTTTGCAAATTCAAGACTAAAAATTACAAAAGTCCTATAGAATTTGTTGTTAAAGTAAATTAAAATTCACTTACCGTTTTTTCATGTGTTTTTTTGTCAGCATTGGTTTTTTGACAGCCCTATAACTTTTTAAGCCCAGCTTGATGATATGTTTTCTGACTGTGCTGGAATCCACATTCAAATTAAGTGATTTCATTACCTCTTTTGAAGTTATAAATGGTTTTTTTTTTATTAATATTTTAATTTGTCTGTCGTCACGGTCGGAAATTTTACGTGGAGGTGCGCCTGTATTGGGTTTTACGACAGTGCCTATCGTTTTATAATTTTGAATCCACCGTGAAACCATTGATTTGTTAATTTTTAAATTATTAGCTATATCAATTTGACTTTGCCCTGCCTTCCATAATGATATAACGGAAGATTTGAAGCTATTATCGTATTGAACGCGCTTCATGTTGAAAATTTATAGTTTAAAGACGAAGAAAGTCTTAGTAGGACTAAACTGCATTGATTTAAGTAATTTGCAATTAATGAACTCAAATGCATCGCAAAAGAACCGTTATATTTAAGGGAAAGAGAATAAGAAAATTTGTTGCTTAGCATAGGCACAGCCTCTCATAGAGTTAGTTTTGTTTTTGTTCGTTATTGAAATATCAAAAAAGGTTTTTGTTGTTATTTTTTTATAAACTGTTTTGTTATCATATAAGTGATAAATATATATTAAAATGAGTTCGTAAGGTCTTCTTATTTGAGAGAAAAATAACATTTTTCTAAAATACAGTGTGAGTTGCTTAGCGTAGGAACAGCACTGTATATATATATATATATATATATATATATATATATATATATATATATATATATATATATATATATATATATATATATATATATATATATATATATATATATATATATATATATATATATATATATATATATATATATATATATATATATATATATATATATATATATATATATATATATATATATATATATATATATATATATATATATATATATATGAATTTGGGAATTTTTGCTGATTTAAAAATAATTTTTTGAAAATAAAAATAACTTATAGTTGTGCCTTCATAATATAGAATTGTGAAAAAACTTTCAAATATTTTTCACGTGGACAGCACGTTTTTGTTGTATTGTTGTAATATTGCTTAGGATAGTGTTGCCACCTTGTAGACCTTAATGTACCTTGTACTCGTATGCACATATATTTTCAAATATCGCCGAAATTTTTTACTTATTCTTAAGTTTTTGCTGCCTGGTGTACGGCATCTTTAGATTCATGTTCATATCTTTTTTTTTTTGGATCATCAGCATCATTTAGTTAAAGAACTTGAATTGGCTATTTTCTTTTGCGGGTTTCTAAACGTTCACTTGTCTATAAGGAGGTGGCAATTGTTGGTGTATTAAATGATGATCATGTTTAACATCTTAAAGAACAACTAATGATACAGTTTTGTGAATCTAAATAAGTGATGACCTGTCGACCTCTTTTGTGTGATTAAATATTGAATTTTGAAAATTGATCGCTATTATAATCAAAAAAGAAAGGTTGAAAAATGTATAAAAAAACAAATTTATAGCTTTATAATACACTCTATACGAGCGTGCATGGTATTGGAATAACAAGATTAAGTATTTTTCTAAACAGTTTCTTAGACATTTTTAGCAAAAGTTTACTATGCTCAAGTTGCGGCTACAAAACTATATACATATGTGTTAAAGCCAGTATTTCACAGCGTTTTTATCTGTAATTACGCAATTCACACAGTTGATATTTCTTTCTTTCACACTTGCGTTTTTAGTTTCATCTGATATAATTTACAAAGTTTATAGCATCTATTTTTGTGCTGATTTTGTTTTCTTATTTATCTAAAGTGTTTTATTTTTCCATTAAGTTTTGTATTTAAAAAAAAAAAAAAAAAATTTTTCAAAAAGCAGCAGTTTTATTTGCGTTTACATACCATTTAAGAGTATTGCAGTGGTAAATTAAGTAAATACTAGTGATGCATTAGGCCACATTCGTTTTTTTACCGCCCTTATATACTCTCATTTAAAATCCAATGTCGAAACAAATAAAACTGTGAGAACGCACAAATAATGTTCTTTACTCAAATTTGGCCACACTGTTTTTGTTTTACTTCCCAGCTAGCACTTTCAATCGTAGAAGAGTGTTTTTGATAGTTGACGAGCTCATGTTTTATTTTTTATATTTTTGGACCAGTACTCAGGGGATAACCCCTACATATGCAGTGCATTGCACCAGAACTAGGAAAATAGGTTGGGAGGAGGGGGAAAGCGGGAGTAGATTTTGTGAACATTTGACTTGAACCTTCCAACGTTATAACAGACAGGAAACTTATTTAACAGGCGAAGCGTACGGCTGAAAAACGAGTTTTCTCTGCAATGCGTAGTATGACTCCCCAAGCAATCGACCATAAAAGGATGAGCTCTAGACGATGAACGCGTGCTACGTTTCGGGAACAAGATCCCTAATATTGTCAGAGTAATGCACCCTAGAGTGCCTCGATGGTCAAGTGAGTCAATAGAGTTGGATACCGTACTGTCACCGATAAGACTCTTCGCCCTATCCTGCACATGGTCGAGTAACCCCAAAATAGACTTTGAAGCGTCAGCCCAAACATGAGAGTTTTATTCCACCGGATAGAGTGAGGTACATCTTACACTGTTTTAAAAACCCAAGGCACTTGAACGCTTCTTTAGAGACATGAAAAACGTGTTCAGTCCAGCGAACATCACACTGTATCTTCACTCCAAGAACATCAAGAGCATCCGATTCCTCAATATTTATACCATTCACGAGAACAGATAAAGCGGCACTTGCGATCGTTTGGTTGTGTGTTAATAAAGAACACTGGGTCTTACGAGCGTTAAAGGCGACCCTGTTTTTACGACCCTATTCGGCTATTATGAGAAAGTCACTATTCAGTGAGTCATTCATATTTTGCCTCTTGGCAACGACCTCGGATCGATTGGGCCTATAACTGAAAGAGTACGAATGGCAAATGCTGCTGTCATCCGCGAAAGACTGGATAGGGTTAGAAGATTGCTATAGAAGGTCGTTAAGTAAAATAATGAGAAATAGGGTAGGAGAAAGAACGGAGCCTTGCGGTACCCCTGGAAACCCCATCTATAACAACTCGTATAGTGCGGTCTCTGAGAAAGCTCGATATAAACCGAGAAAAGTCGCCACCGGTACCAAAAGCAGTGTAGGAGGCTAGGATATAAAAAAACAAGCTATATACATATATAATTTTTTTATTTGTAAACATTTTGGTAGTTAATAGAGAAACTAATAATAGACTCACCTTTTCTTTGAGAATAGTGTGTGAGTGTTAATAAATCTCTTGTTCAGCTTATTTCAACTACGTCTATAGGATTGAATCAATTTTAAAATTTTTTTATGAATCGCATTTTGAGACTGGTGCAATCTCAGTTTTTCTCAAATCAAACTCATTTTCGGCTTATATGTACTTAAAGGATTCGAGATCCAGTGTGTCTATAATTAAGTATTCAGTGCTTGAGTAATCCGTGCTTAAATCAAGCGCACCCTATTTTAAAACTGGATTGAAGAAAATCTGTACTTACCGCACTTTTGTCGCCGCTTGAGATTGATTGATTTAAGTATTAATAGATTAAATTTTCTTTTCAGTGTATATCTTGAGAAAAAAAACGCTAAAATGAAAACACTCAATAGGTTTAAGTAGGTCGTTTTTAACGATATATAAAATCTGCACTCTTAAAAACCACTTATTTGTTTTGTTAATAAATTTTTCTATTTTATTCAAATTTAATCCAAAATCACTCAAAATCTAAACACCACACAGAGAGAGTTTTTTGTTAAGACATTTTTATCGCTCGCCAATTAGTTATTAAACTGTCATAAAAAATCTCTTAAGCACTTATGTATGTATCGATTTTGGCAGATAAAAGAAATCTATTAAAAACTGAGTTGGAAACTAATTTTACTTAAGTCTTTTACTAATAAGTATGCAAGTGAGTTGCGGCCAATAAATTGAAATTTGAAACATTAATTTCTGCTGTATCATGGCGATTTTTCCCAGACAATAATTGTAACCTTATTTGAAGCTTAATGGTTTTATTTTCAATATAAATTTTCTTCAAATAAAGTGCAGAAAACAATCAAAAGCAGAGTATGCATAAATATAATTGGTAAAGGACGACTTGAAAAAATGCTACAAATTCATATAAAAGAAGTGAAAGTAATCAAAAAATTGTGCGGATTTAATACAAACAGCGTTGCCAGATTGAAGATTTTACTTTAATTTTGGAGATTTTATAAGCTAAATGAGATTTGAAGATATTTCACTAAAAATTTAGATTTTTTAGATTTAGTTTTCTAAGAAAGAAATTTAACTTTTCTCTTGAAATAATTTTTACTTCTTGAGTTCAAATATCTTTCACTCTAATTTGGAAAGGAAATTTGAATGAATGGAATTTTTGCTTTAAATTTTTTATTTCATCTTCTGCACTGATAGAAAAACTTTCCCAGATATAACGATTTTTTGCGTAAATTTTATGATTTTGTCGTGGTTTTTGGGCCAACGTAAAGCTCCATTCGGACAATGAATATTGCTTTATTACAGTAATAACAATCGTAAATAGAAGGAAATTTATTTCTTTATGAAAAAAAGAGTCTGTGGCAGGTATCGAACCTGTGACCTCAAGACTTTTGTTCGAGCACTCCATCAAATCATCCATCGGGTACACAATGAATCTGCCTGGCCCACGATGTCACTCGACTTATCTCGCTCGCATAAATACATGTAAACCAAAAACAACATTTTAAAATTTGTTTTTCTTTCAAATGTACAGGGTGGCTGATGAAAGCTGCTACCAAATAAAATATAATTATTTTCTGTGTAACTAACCTGTTCCATTTTTGTTGTGTTTTATAGATTGATCTTTAAATTTAACTGAAATGGAGAAGTGAGACAATGAATGGATAGTGCAACGCTTTCATGCTTTAGAGTCCGTTGTTTCCATTCAAAGATGCTATAGGCGCCTATTTGGCGGTACTCCCCCTAACAGATGGAGTATAATGAGGCTCGTAAAGAATTTTGCGAACGTGGGACAATCGCAAGCAGGCCCTATCATCGAGATCGCTCTGTTAGGACGCAGGAAACTATCCCTGCTGTAGCTGCTGCCCTACAATTCAATCCCAGAGTTTCGACAAGGAGCTTATCTGCTCAAATGGATGTCAGCAGACAGTCACTGCAGACTATTTTGCACCAAGATTTAAACTTATTTCCATATAAGATTCAATTAACAAACTGAATCCTAGAGTTTTGTGAGATGATCGATCAAATGGTGTCAGAGGATGATAACGTCTTGATTTTTTGATTTGATATTTTGATTTAAATGGTCATGTTAACAAATAAAATTGTCGAATTCGCTGTAATTCTAACCCACAGATACTCAATCAGATGCAATTACATCCACTTCGCATCACAGTGTGGTGTGCACTTTCTTCAAGGTTCATTGTTGGGTCTTACTTTTTCGAAGAAAACGGTCTTACTGTTATGGTCAATGGAGACCGTTACATAAAGATGTTGAAAGAGTTTTTCTTCCCAGAATTATGCCGAAAGAGAATCCTTTTCAACTCTATTTGGTTACAAGAAGATGAAGCAACTTGTCACATAGCCCCGCCTGTTATGACAGAATTGAGGCAAACATTTCCCAATAAACTGATTTCAAGTCAAGGCCTAGGAGGTCAACTCCAGATTCCGTTGGCCTCCCAAGTGTTCTGACCTCATTTTTTCTTGTGGGGTTATTGCAAACAAGAAGTTTACAAAAGAAACCCAAAAAATTTGAATGATTTAAAGCAATCCATTTGAACGGTAATTGAGCCAGTTCCCGCTGCAACACTCCCGGCAGTAATGAATAACTTTTTGATAAGATTTCGCTCATGTGCCACCGAGGGTGGAGGCCGTTTGAATTCAATTATATTCAAAACTTCATGAATTACTTTAATAAAAATGTAGTCCTTTTTAATTGAACTACTAGAAAATAAATTACATAAACTTTAAAAAAAATTATATGAATTGCATTTACGTGATTGGTGAAGGATATTTTAGATACGGCCCAGCCGAATATACTACACTCTTACTTCTGATATTTTATCAGACTTAATATCAGTTATAGACATGGTATTAAAAGATGAAGATTTACCGACCGCTTGTCAATTTTTGCAATTGTATTTCTCTCCTACTGAATACATTTTGTTTTTACGCGGTAATTTTCCTTTATTCTACACCCATTTTTCTCAGATCTTAATATTTGTATTACCATGTAAAGCTGGATTTAACAATAGCAAATAGATAAAGGAATTTAAACGTTATATCATAGTCCTTGAGGATGCATAAAATGTTACTAATGTCCTTGGCATTAGTAAAATTTTTTCCTCGCAAAAAAAAAACCAATAATTAAAAATTTTAAATCCACTTGTTTTAAATACTTAATGTAGGGTGCTTTCATATGTGATACATAACTGGGCATCTGGTATTTTCTTTGATTTACATATTTTGTTTTTTTGATGATTCGAAAACCATTTATCTACAAATTCTTTTTCGACTCGCCGTTTCTAAGTACTCGTGTTTCTGTATTGGTGGTGTCGACCATCATTAGGGGCTTTATCAGACCAGCAAACGAAAGCAATACTGCAACCATCAGTTCTGCGTGAGACTGAACGAACGATGTGTATGGGGAAGCTGGGGGGACGCCAAACGTAAACATTTTAATTGTGTTTTCAGTTTCGAGCAGGAGTCTTTGCCGAGTAAAATTTTGCTTGTCTGGCTTTTTTTTGTTTGTTTAATGTTATTGTATATTTTGTTTCTTTGGTTTATATTGTTAGTAATAATAAATAAATTTTTTTGTGCTATAATTTGTAAAAAGTTTTCATTCGTGTACAAAGTGTCAACGTTTCAACAAGCCACATTGAAAAAAGTTGGAAATGAAATATCACAAAAAAATCGAAATTATTAAATAAAAATTATAAAAAAAAAAATCTTTTCCCACAAAGTGTTGTTACCTTAAATCTTATAACTATATTAAAGTCACTTTGGGCCAGAGCTAGTTAAATTTTTGATTTGTTTTTAAGTTGTTGAAATTAAGTATTCCCTTAACAAGTGCAAAATCGTTTATGTCCATCTGCAACGTTATAACTTGTGCGTGTCTTTCGTAATTACCATCATTAAATCTCTCAACGTTAAAACACTTGTATGATAGTTAAACGAAAAAAAGAAGAAAATAACGAATAAAACCAAAAAGAAAACGAAAAACGATAAGTTGGCTGAAAGTCTGTAGTGTTTGTAGTTAATCGTGTCTCTCCTTAAGTTGCAGTTGTTGGTAACATGTATGAATAATTTGTTGTGACTTTCAAAAAGGATTAGCGCTTTAAACATCCAGAAACTTCAAAATGTATATCTTACAGATAACTGATAACACCAAAAGATAAATCTTAACAAATTTGTTTCTAAATTAATTAAGTTTAGTGAAAAAATTTTGGTGATATCTCTACCACCTCAGAGATGATACTATACAACTGTTATACACAATTTATTGAGTTTAATTGCGCATAATATTAATATTGGGAGTACAACTTTGCTTCCGCCGTTTTGCAATGGATGGCTGTAGCGGTAAGTGGTAGATGAAATAAATAGAACGTAGATGTCATACAATAAGATCAGGCATTTGTAAACATAATGCCATCGAAATATTAGCCGATTTGCGTCTCACATCATAAAGTTATTCTCGCCTAAACATGTCAGCTTACGCGCCAAATTCTTGTCACTTGCGGGAGGTCTTAATTTGCGGCTATAATGTGAAGAAATCTGCAGCTGAGGCTCATCGAATGCTGTCAAATATCTAAGGTGAGACCGCTATTAGTAAAAAAACGTGCCGAGAGTGCTTTCAATGTTTCAAGGATGGTGATTTTGACGTCAAAGACTAGCATGGCGGTAGAAGAGACACGGTTTTCGAACTGCAGAATTTGAGGCATTACTTGATTGCGTGTCAAACGCAACAAGAATTAGCGTTGATGCAACAAGCCATTTCAAAACGCCTAAAAACCATGAGAATGGTTCAGAAATAAGGAAATTGGGCGCCGAACGAGTTGAACGGTGTTGGGTTGCTTGTGAACAGCTGTTTGCAAGGCAAAGACGGAATGGATTTCTGCAGCACATTGTGACGGGAAGCGAAAAATGGATTCGGTAAGATAATCTCAAGCGCAGATCAAATCATAGGGATATCCCGGCCATGCTTTCACGTCGACGGCCAAACCGAATATTCACGCTTCCAAGGTCATGTTCAGTATTAGGTTTCACCAGCTGCTTACAAGGCACAGACGAAAAGGATTTCTGCATCAAATTGTGCCTGGGAATGAAAAATGGATTTGGTAAGATAATCTCAAGCGCAGATCAAATCATAGGGATATCCCGGCCATGCTTTCACGTCGACGGCCAAACCGAATATTCCCGCTTCCAAGGTCATGTTCAGTATTTGGTGGGACCAGCTGCTTACAAGGCAAAGACGAAAGGGATTTCTGCATCACATTGTGATTAGGAACAAAAAATGAATTCAGTAAAATGATTCCAAGTGCAAAAAATAATGGGGATATTCCGGGCATGCTTCCACGTCGACGGCCAAACCGAATATTCATGTTTTCAAGGTCATGTGCAGTATTTGGTGGGACCAGTTCGGCATAGTGTATTATAAGTTGTTAAAATCGACTGAAACAATTACAGGCAATTGCTATTTAATGCTATTAACTCGTTTGAGCTAAGCATTGAAAGACAAAGGGACGCAATACAAGGAGAAACATGATGAAGTGATTTTACAGCATGACAATGCTCGACCCTATGCTGCGAAAGTGGTCTAGACATATTTGAAAACGTTGAAATTTGAAGTTCCACCACCCGCCGTATTCTACAGACGTTGCTCCCTCGGCCTGGTTGACCAGCTTTTTCGGTCTTATGAAGAAGTGAAAAATTGGATCGACTCTGTGGACCGCTTCAGAAAATTAACAGGTTTTTTAGATTCATATGCTGTTCAAAGCATGTGAGAAAGTAGTGGCCAGCGATGGACAATACTTTAAGCCATAAATCTATAACCAGTTTTTTACAATAAAGCCTCTAATACTGGAAAAAATCGGCGGAAGCAAAGTTTTGAGATAATATTAATAAAATTAATAATAATAATAAAATTAATTATTATAATAATATTTATAAAAATTAATTAAAAGAGAAATAAATATATGGGCATGTTCCAGAAAAAGAGTAGAATGAAAATAAAAATTATATTGAAAAGTTAACCTATCATTTTTGTTGTTCTGAAAAAGTAGTAGTTTGGATGTTTAATTCTTTCATTCGAAATGAACTTCGAAAATAAAACTTGCCTAAATTTTCAAATAATGAGTGCTGTTGCGAACTACATTTTCAATTTTATTTCTTTTATATAAGCCAGTACTGAAATGAACCATACTTTCTATTTTATTTAATCTTCTGCCCAAAAACAGAGGTGCAAAATTTTTAATCTATCGCTTATCATTTTATAATAGCAAAATTTAGCAAGGTTTGTCATATTCTCCATGAAAAACGATTATCGTAATTTATTAAGCGCCATTTTATGCAAAATTTTGATATAGCCGGTGGGTGTAAGCCCAAGACATGAAAGTGATGACTGTGATTCAGAAGAGTTAGTAAGAGATGATATCGCCGATTGACTTTAGTTAATCAAATAATAAATACTAACTTTTTATATAATATTTTCCTCATTTTTCCTATGAATATGTGCACAATTTTATCTCAGTTAAATATTTCGCAATCTAATGCTTTTATTTCAATGTGATTGCAATTATACTCACTTTTTCTGTAAAAGCTTTCAATTTCACAATGAAAGTATTTTCAAACTACTAATTTTTTTGTAAAAGTTGGTTCAATAACCAGATAATTCACTACGAATCAATGTTCGAAAACAAAACATAAGTGAAAAGTAAAGATTAGACTGTAGAACGTCAAAGCTTGGAATTGAAGTGATGTTAAAATGTTTTCACTTCAAAGTGGAATCGAGAACATACCAGATAGTCTAAAAAGCTAAAAAACACGCTGGGCTATCAAACTAAAATAATTATCCATATAACCAGACAATTACCCGTATAATGCGTTCTGAGTTTTTTTGGAGTTGTCAAAATTGGCTTCAGGAGTTGACAAAAGCTCTCACTTCCCCGGAAATAATATGTGCAACTTCAATTGCCTCACTAAAGCGAATGACCGTTAATAGTTCAGATGCATATTCTACGGCAAAGACACGCACCAATTGTGGAAAACCGGTTAGCAAAGCGGTTCCGATTTTTTTTTTGAATTTCCAAATCAACTTCGTGAATCCCCAAAATTCCCTCCCCCTTTCCCGCAAGCAATACGGCAACTGCAATTTTTGCACTAAAGTGAATACTAGTTCAGATGTATGGTCCACGGCAAAAACGCGTACCAAATGTGAAAAACCCGGTTCCAAATCGGTTAGTGAAGATATTCCCTCCTCATAACCTATTTTCCTAGTTCTGGTACAATGCACTGCATATGTAGGGGTCATCCCCTGAGTACTGGTCCAAGTTAAAAAAAAAATATTCCGAAATTTTTTGGGAATTCCCAAAATTAACTTCGTGAATTTCCAAAATCCCTCCACTTCCCCGAAAGCAATACGGCAACTCCAATTTTCGCACTAAAGCAGCAACACTATATACAGTTTTTTATACCTGCATTCGTAATAATCACGCATATAGTATGGATTTCGAGTGTTGCAAACATACAAACATACAAGTGGAACTAATGTAAGCGTGTTAAAAAAGAGTACTATGGATCGACCCCAATGTTCAGAATTTAAATTTTCAAATGATATGTTTTAAGTTGTTTTTGGTTAAAAATTTGTAAATTAATATAATATTGCAATCAGAAACATTATGAAGAAGATCAGTTGGTGATTTTTGGCCATCTCCTCAAATATTGGCAATATTAAATAACATATTTTAATACATTATTCTAATCATATTGGTATTCAAAATACTGCAGAGTTAAAAAGTTATGTATTTGCTTAAATGGGTTCCAAACAAACAGATTTATACATAAAATTAAACTACGTAACATGCTTTTAAAAAATAATTTTTCCTCTTCCTCTAAGAAATTATAACATTTTTTAGTAGTTTTTCTTTACTTCAGAACATACTTTTCAAGATGTTACACATTGACTGAAATTGATTGCTTCAATTAAACAAATTGTTACCCGTAACATTCGAACTGATACAAAAAGAAAACACAGACCAATTCTGTTGAGGTGCTAAATACACTTTATCTAATGTTATCAATTAATTAGCCAAATTGAAATTCTAAACTCAGTAGTAAGTGATCTTGCATATTAAAACAATGTTTTCCGGTTGCATGTCTTCTTGTCTTGCCACAAACAAACATGTCTGTGATTGCCGTTTCTGCCGCAGCAGCAGCCTGTTAAAATATTTAATGTCAGTTCAAATTACACTCAAAGTTTGCAAAAGCATTAAATAATACATACTCGTACAT
The DNA here is from genome assembly GCA_914767995.1 of Thecocarcelia acutangulata. NCBI lineage: Eukaryota > Metazoa > Arthropoda > Insecta > Diptera > Tachinidae > Thecocarcelia > Thecocarcelia acutangulata. The sequence continues at coordinate 19,460,293 of OU612097.1, forward strand.
ATACATACATATTTGAAGAGAAGATTTTCATTTTTAAGGAAATTTTATCTTTATTAGATGCAAGTTGTGTCGTTTGGTGTCTTTTGGCTGCCGCTATACGAGTACATGTTGTACAGGCACTTTTGTATGTGTTTGTATCTAATCAAGGTGCATTAACGTATACACGGTGGCAGCACTAGAGCAAAATTACAACAATACAACAAAAACCGGCATCTGGTAAGCTATGTTTATCAAAAATATTTGTAACTATTTTCACAATTATAAACTATGAATGTACCTTTTCGTAATCATAAATTATATTTATTTGAATTATTTATATGTTCACAAAATAATTTGTATATGTTTAATTCAGAATAAAACACTAAATTCACTTTCAAAAATGTAAACAATACATTTGACGTAAATAGCTTACTATATTGCCAGTAGCAAAAAATTGTCACATGCCGTAGTGCTGCCACCGTGTATACGTTAATGCACCTTGTATCTAATATAATCGACAGTATAATCTCGATAATCCGGACAATTAAAACTCATGTGATATTCAAAATATCGGAATGTCCGAAACACGAGAAAAAATTTTGAAAATATTTATTTATACAATGAGTTTTATTAGCTACATTAGCTTCTAACATTGATGCCAATAAAAAAAATTATAAACAGCTTGTTTTCTATGTTTTCCAGCTATGTATATGTCGACATTTCATAGGAGCTACCCAAATTATCAGTAGACTTTGGAAATTTTTGAAATATGTTCTCAAACATTCAACTTAAATGAGAAAAAAACAGTTTGAGAATTTTAGTTAAAAATTACTGTAAAAAATTGTTGGTCCTTTTTATTTGTATATTTTTTAAACTGGTTAAATGAGCATCAGGTAGTCTTATAATTGTAGTTACTAAGATTATTCTAGTGCTAATACTAGCAATATTCTAAGGGCAAAATACTATTGTTGAATTATATGGTTGAACACAAACACATAATATGGTTTCAATCTGAAATTTATGTGAAAAGCTAAGTGCAGCCAAGAACCAAAACTATACTCTATAAACATATATGTGATCAAAGTTATAACAATTGTATCATGACTAATACTGTTATTTTAAAAATTAAAATCTTACTGTCATGTCAAACCATATAATATAATCACTCCCACCCATATTATTGAAATATTTTAAATTCTATTGTCACGATTATTCCTAATAGTCGCATTACTATATGATTACATAATACATACACATAAAAATAATTTCTCTAATAAAAACCACATGCTTTTGATTTATTCTATATAAATATATTTAATAACCAATATATTAACAAAAAAAAGATCACAATTATTAGAACATTTTTGTAAAATCTTCAAATTGATGCCCCTTTGATCTGACCCACATATGTCTATGTATCTGTAAAAAACATATACATTTAAATCAAATATATTAAGACATATACATTTACATGCATGTTCTGAGAAACGCAAATCGCTTAAATTTAGCGTTTTCGATTTGAAAACGCCAATTAGGTGTTCTGAGAAACGTATAACGCAAGAAATATGGTTTTGCGATTTGAAATGCCAAATAGGTGTTTTGGAAAACGCATATTGCTTAAAATTGGCGACTTCAACTCGCATGTATATATTGAAGTGAACTGATTGAATTTGCTAAAACTGAACATGCAAAAGGCAATAAAATTATTCACTATTAAAATTTAATATGTTTTCTTTTTATTTCAATAAAAAGTTTAAAGAGTTTTACACATTTTCATTAAGAAAACTACATTGAAAAATCTTTCTATTTGTTGTCAAAAATTTTTTCGTTTTATATTACTACCACATACATATATAAGTATGTAAAACATATATTGTATTTTTTCGGAAAAAACTCAGTTAAGCGTTTTTCAAAACGCATTGCGGTTTCAGAACGCGCGCTTTCGGAACATGGCTGATATATTCTTTTAGAAACCGTTTTGTATTTAAATGTCTTGTGACGTTGCTATTTTCTCTAAACAATAAATACTTATATATTTTATTTTTATTAATATTATTAAATTTGAAAAACACATACATACATGTATAAAAAAAATCAAAAGAAGACTGTGTACGCCAACTATGTTTGTCAACGGCTTGCATAAAACCAACAATAGTAAGTTTATTCTATAAACAAACATGTGCCGCAGATAAATGCATTAACCATACGTATGCTTTAAATTAATAGTCTATTATTGCACATTACAATATGTTTTGTTCTATTCAATAAATATTTTTAAGCATTATTGTTGTATTCAACCATGTTTTTAAATAATAAGAATGTAACAATAAAAAAGCGAAGATTTCAATACTAATATAATTATAGTGGATTAAGCTATATTGAAAACGGTAAATCGCCGCAAGCGGCAACACAACAAATTGTGACAGAGAAAATACTAATGTTGTTACAACCATGATACAAAAAACAAGGTAGCCGCTTCGCTACAACAATACAACAATAAAAAAAAAAACAACAGGCATTTTGTTTGTGTAAAACGGCGAACTCACACATAAACTGTCAAAAGTAGTTGATAATGAACATGTACAAAAATTTAAATGGCGCCGAAAAAGGTAAACAAAACTTGACAGAGGAAGTGCCGCCATATTAACAGAACTCTCCTGAATTCGCCGATGCATCCACCTAATAATTAATTCGCCTTGGTTACAACAATACTCCAAATTGCCTTTTCTCTGCGTGCACATATTCGCAATGTACTTGCAAATATGCAAGTGTATGAGTAAAACGGAAACAACTTTTCACACTTGATGTTCTACAAGTCGACAGAAACCAAAATAATGAAAATTCCACTTAAGTATCTGTTGGAAACTGAAAAATCAGAAACACACTTAAATATCTGCTAGATAAGATGATTTATCTAAGATGCTGAAGTAGCTGAAAATTACTTTAGCATCTCTGAGGTGCTAATCATTAACTATATGCCCTAGTATCTGCTAGAAAATAATCACAATTTCTTGGTATTTAAACTAATACAAGAGATAACATTAAGAAAAGTCACCTTTTCGAAGCAACCGTGCAACACGCTTCTCGTGTTATTTTAATAAATAATAAGATATTTTAAAAATCTACGCAATTAGGCCATGTTTTCCATTAATTTTATGCTAATGATAGTTTATTTGTTACAGTTGGAGCTTTTAAAGACATATGTGCTCTTGTAGACGTCACAGTTAAACGCCATAATTTATCATTTTAATTCCAAGAAATAAAAAATAAATAAATATCTTTTCTAATTTTTCAACAACATGTTTGTAAATATGTATTTCAATCATAAATAATTGAGATTAAAATGAACATGCTATTTCAAATTTATTTTCAAATTAATTTCCACACAAAACTATTTTCCACTGGTGTATGCAACCACAACAAGCACCCTACAATAAGTATTTAAGTTTAGAAAACAGTAATACTAGCAAACTTTGTTAGAAAACATATTAAACAATTCATTTAATCATTTGCGAGCTAAATGGCAAATAGATTGTAAAAGTTTTAAATGGAAATTTTGTTTTAAAAAAAATGTTCGGTGTATTTTTAAGTCTCAACAAATTAAGCATGCTGTCAGTTTTCGTGTACCACATCCGTTACAAATGATTTAAATTGTCAACACAATTTCAAACACGCATCATTCATAACAATTCAAGCAAATTCTGAAAAAAAAAAAAACATTTATACATGTTCTGAAAACTATCTAAACAAACAAATTTAAGCCTTTAAAATGACAAAAAGTTGAAAATAAAAAAACGGAAATAAATAAAAAAATAAACAAACGTTTTATTTGCTTAATTTTGCGTTTATTTAATTATTTTTTCACAACGAAAAAATATTCTTTGATCACGATTGCGGTGGTAGGTTTTGTTTTCTTTAATAGACCATAATTTTTCTACAAACTTGAATATGTATATATTTTAAATATTAGGTGTCCAACTTTTCTTCCACCGTTTTGCAATAGACATCACACATCTTAGGTATTCGTAAACATAACGCCATCGAAATATTCGACGATTCGTGTCTCACATCTTAAAATTATTCTCAACTAAACATGTCAGCTTACGCGCCAAATTCTCGTCACTTGCGGGAGGTTTTAGTTTGCGGCTATGATGTGAAGAAATCTGCAGCTGAACGTTTGAAAAATGGTGATTTTGACGTCAAAGACCCGCATGGCGGTGAAAGAGAGACGGTTTTCGATGCTGCAGAATTGAAGGATCAACACTCGTGTCAGACGTAACAAGAATTGGTGAGGTTATTCAGAGTGACGCAACAAGTAACGAAGTTTCTCATCGCTACATGCATTTTATGAATTATTTACTCTACATTTTGAATGAATTAATTTATTTACATTTTGAATGAATTATTTATTTTATATTTCACTATGGAAATTTATATTACTTTTCTATTCTTATTATTATCTTTATAATCTTATTATTTTTATACTTTATATATTAAGCAGCACGCTCTTATGATTTTATATACTTTTTTCATCTCAATTAATGTAAGAGCAAATGGTTAAGAGAAACGAAACAAGAGAAGTGTCATATGTTTAAATGCGCTCTCCCACTTACACTACTACACATCGTTGATCAACTGGTGTGTGTAGTGCTATATGTTGGCTTGCCTGGCACTACACCGACAGTTGGCTTTGGTTCGTCTTGGTGGTCGGACACATGGCCAACTCAGTGTAGTGGTAGTGGGTTCTACTGGTTTTTACAGCCATAGTTCCCAGACCAATTAATAAGTAGTAGTGGTAGAGGGTGACTACAGGAGGCTAATTCTGTCATTCGCTTACGAGCGAGTTTTTACTCGAATGTGCGAGTTTTTACACTTTTGGGATTATCTCATTCGATATCGAGTAAAAGGTTCCGAAATTTCTAATAATGCCATTCGATAGCGAGTAACCATTCGAATGCAACCGTGCAACTTTTTACTCGTAAGCAAAAGTACTATCGAAAACCAGCCAAACAGAAAAACAAAAGAAATGTAAATTTAAAATTTGTTTTGAATAGCAATAATAGTTAAATTAAATTGACCATTTTTGATTCTTAAGACTTTTTTTTAATTCATGACTAATATATACAGGTATATGTGTATAAAGATAAGTATTTGCTAAGAACACAAATACTTATATTTGAAGTCACATGTTATTATATTCAAGAATATTTTTTTGTTTTTACATACATATTTATTGTTATTTCTATTTACTTACTTTTTAATGTCCAAACACGCATACATGACAGATTTAAATGAATTGTTATTGTGAAGGTATGTGTGTTTATTTTTTAATGTAAAACATGAATGCAAAGTATACAAATACATACAATTTTCGGCAGTGTTATAAAACACATTTTGTCAGTATTTTGCAACACTGAAGTGATAACTCGATTCGTTACGTAACGAGTCACATCATTAGAAATTTACACGATATCGAAATTATATTCTACTCGATAGTAATTTCGATCACGAATGACAGAATTAGCCCCCTGGTTATTACAGCCATAGCGCCCACACCAAGCTGTAGTAGTGCGGGGGGAATCTACAGGTTTTTATAGCCTTAGGTCCCAGGCTTAGCATTTACTAAAACACTGCAGTAGGTGATTTTTTCCAAAGCTCTTCACCAAGCAAGAGGTCCATGCGTTAATATGGGCTTTATTACCATGTTAAATAGCCAGCAGGGATTCCAAGGATCTTTCCAATGGCCTCGCGACACAGATAAAGAGCAACAGCCGCTTTGCCTGCTCTAAATAGGACGGGGGATATAACTCCCTCCAGATCTTTCACATTTTTAATTCATTTTAATTAAAGTTATCAAAAAGCATTTTTATGTAAATTGGAATGCCAAAGTAGAGTAGAGAAGCAGACGTTTTGTGGGATTGATTTTTATTTAATAATTTTTCAAAATGAGTCAAAAGCAATTGGTAAAGAAAATTCGTATTCAAAAAGGTATTTCTTTGGACTAAAGATTTATTTAACCAAATAAAAGAATTTATCTTTCTCTAATTTGTAGAATTGGAAAATAACCTCAATAAAATTATGTCAAATTGCGGGATTGCTTATCAATAATGAAATTGTTAATTTTTTGCCAATTTGTTTTATTTTTTGAATCGTTAATAATTTCATTAGATAAGAAAAAGTAAAATTTATGAAACTTGTTTCTGCGTATGTATGTTTCATTCGTTTTTTTTTTTTTTTTTTTTTGGATTTGGCCACAAGCCAAATTGGTCTTTGTTTGTTTGGTATGCCAGACCATAATAGATTTTGAATTGCATATCCATCAATTGTATAGTGTTTTGTAAATACCACAAGTAAATAAAATTTATGAAGTAAATTATTAAAAAAAACCTATAAAATGATAAATGGTACTTGTATTCAATTTCAGACTTAAAAGAAAACACGTTTAAGATAATTCGCATTAAAATTTGAAACCAGGATTATATATTATACGAGTATAAAAAGCTTTGATAAGAAACATTATTAGTAGACAGACATAAACAACAGGCGGTTGTGAAAAGATTTACATCAGCACCTGCCTTGCCAATTCCACGGACTGAATTATTCACGATTCATCAGCGCCCCCGTGTGGCTTACCAGGCTCACACAGGTAGCAATTATTGCCATATGATTGCGGTCATATGAGCAACTTCCTGTTGAGGAGTTCGGGCCTTCTAATCCCTCCTGTATGCAATTTCCCAGCAATCAATGGAGGACAAGGCTTAATGAGTTGGTAGGCCGAAGCTCACTAAGAGCATCAGCCCTTAAACCAACACGGGGGCGGTGGTGAATCGTGAAAAATTCACTCCGTGGTCCACCATCAGGTTAAGCCGTCAAGGCAGGTACTGATTTAAATCATTTTCACAGTTGTATGTATTTCTTATATTCACTTTTATTTGCAAAACCTTTGAGGAAACATTTTTATAAACCCAAATCACTTTCGCTTCAACATATACTTATGTACATATTTTGCGACTTTTGTTTGAAATTGATTAAATTATTAAAGTTAAATTTGTCTACTACCGTAAATAAACTCATAAATAATTTTTATAAACTCTAGAAAGTAACAAATTATTTTGTTTAGCACAAAAAAGAAAACTAAGTTAAGTAAAAAAAGATTATGGTGTTTAATGTTGCATTGGAATATCGCTACACGAATTTATAGCCATTGTTTCTTAATCAGTTATAGGGGTTAATATTGAAAGCAGTGTTGCCAAACATTTTTTTTGCAAAATATCCTCTGTTTCGTTGTTGAAATCAAATCCCTTTCTCTTGAGGTACTGGCAGCGTTTGCTCGTGTAGGTTTTGGCAGCAAGCATTTGGGCTATTCGGTTTGGCGGGATTTGTATATGACCTTGATTGTATTAATCCCTAGGTTTGATGCAGGGTTACCAGCCACTGGAGTATTTGAAGCGCGAGTCTGGTAGTAGTCCCTGGGCTACGTCGTCTGATAGGCGACTTAAATCTGGTACCACAGAAACCGGCAGCCACAGGAACTTGTTCCTGTCCGGTTATGATGCCGACCTTCAGGGAATATCGTGGTGGTAGTGGCTTAGACTCGAATCGTGGGAAGAGTTCAAATGAAGTCGGTGTTGAGTTGCACTGCAAATGAGTACTGTAACCCAGAGATCGGAATAAGTATTAGAAAGGCTCTGCTCTTAAACAAAGGGAAGATCATGTTCGAAATAACATGTGATTGAATTGGTACTCTTGCATGGTATATCATTTAAGAGGGCGTTGTTACACACATTGCTTTCACCTGGTGTTAGGACCACCGTGGGTTAACGCCAAGCGTTGCAACCGGCTGCCGCAGCTGAGAGATCTGAAACAGTACTAGAAAGGCTCTGCTCTTAACCAAAGTAAAAATCATGTTCGAAATAACATGTGATTGAATATACTCATGCATTGTATATTATATAAGGGGGCGTTGATGAACGCATTGTTTTCACCCGGTGTTAAAACCATCATGGGGTAACGCCATCATGGCAGATACCCACTACAATAATTTTTACATCTATACGGCTATATCGAAATTCAGTAAACCACTTCTCTCACATGGAAATGGATGGTACAGAGTCTCTCTAACATTTAGCAACCTTAGCCTTGGTTTGACTGATTGCTTTTTTCCGCAAAAATTAATACGTAATTAGCATACGAAATCCAAATTTTTTCATTTTCTCCTTAAAACGCGCGGTAATCGGCTGTCAACATAACCCAAGTAACACAGCTGGTTTAAATTTCGACAGGAGTCCTTTGCACTAGACCATGTGGTTATAATAGTCCTCAGCTTAAATGCGACAATTTCGTCTATTTATTTGAACATCAATATGTCTCTTTAGTAAACCATATTCCACAAAAAACAGCGGATCGTTGCAGTGCTTTTTGAGAGGAATTAAAGAGCTATATTCTGGTATACGGCTTGACAAGTTTGAAATAGAAGGCATGGAGAATATCATAAAGCCTATTCAAAGGATGATGGGTTTCGTAACACCGTTGTGTTCATTGAAGACTATGTTGGGGTTAACGAAAAATATATAAAAAAAGATTCTAATTAATCATCCAATATGCGATATTTCATGTTTAAGTCCTTTTGTGTTTTGTCTTTTTCTTAGGTACTGTCAAAAGTTTGTTCCCCTCGGCGAACAGGTTTTTCCTTGGCGTAGACCACACCAGGGCAGTCTGTTTGCTGTAGCAAATAAAACTCTGGGAAACCGCATGACTTATGTTGTGTTGGACTTCCAAAACCCATACCAATTGTTAAAATTGGCGGAACGGGGATTGGCAAAGACCCCGATAGATTCTGCCTTGCAGATCGCTCAGTTGGTTGAGGTGCATGCCTTGCATGAAAATCACAGGACGGTTAATTAATTTCCCTGATAACATTGGTGCATGCTGGTTAACGGGGGCTAACAACCTCACAAGGTGCTGTTTTCTTGTACTGTAAGGAATCAGAAGTTATAGTTAGACGAGAGAGTTGGCTAAGGGTTAATGATTTTAATGTGTTTCGGCCTACCCACTCATTAAGGAGGGAGTAGAAGGCTCGAAATCTTAAGTAAAGGGTTCGTCTGTAGGGCTAGCTACAAACTTATAGTGAAAAGTTGCGACCTGTGTGAGCCTAGCAAGACATACGGAGGTGAATAATTCACTCCGTGGAGTTTAGTCCATCATCAGATTTGTCTGTATGTCAGGTGCTAATGTAAATCAAATTCACAACTCTCAAAAAATTTTAAAATTGATCCCACTGTGCCTTATTAATCTTATATCTTTTCTTTTGCAAAGCAAATGTTACGAAATATTTATTTAAAGTCAAGTGTAATAAAACTGGCAGCTTTAAAATTTATTTTTTAATTTTAACCCACCCCAACAATGAAACTATTTAATAAAAATATCATGATAAATTAAGCAAAAGTCAGCCAGTCACTTTAAAAATACAATATTGAACTTATTATCGAATACTAATTAGGTCGCATGATGATGATTTCACCCCAACACCAACAAACAGCAAGAAACAATGCAACCAATGACCCAAAACGTTAAAGAGCAAAGAGATTTCCTCACATATTACACTTTATATTTAGAATTCGCTCAAAACATAAAAAAGAGCTAAAAAAAACTAAAATAAATTTTTATGATTTAAGAGATTCCATTATTCATCTAAAGATATCAAACCATTGTGCATGGCTGACTTGGGAAGTTCATAAACAATAGCTTAGTAATAGATTAATGAAAATTTATTGCCGACTGCTCGTAAAGGCAAAGCAAAATTTAATAAACTTAACAACAAATACACATAACAATAATTGATAACTGCCTTAAATTTAATACTTCAGATTTCATAGAAATGAGACTCACTGTTGTTGTTTCCTAGCGAAAACCTTTTTTTTTTTTATTTACCAGCCACTGTGACATTGTAAACTTGGCGTAGTTTAATAAAAACTTGCTTTGTGTACACTCGTATCATACTCCTGAAATAAACAAGGTGTGTGGTCTGGCACGATTAAGATATGCTATTAACGTTGCTAGCTAATTTAATTTTATAGGGCTGGCAACGTTTGTCATTTGGCTTTTAAGATTTGTAATTAATTTTTATTTTCAAAATTTCTAAATTGCTTAACAAATCTGTTTAATGAAACAAATATAAAAAAAATTTATTTATTTATTTTTTGATTGAAAGTGTCATGAAATAATTCCTTAAATGTCAACGCCATCAATTAATTGAAATCCTGTAAAAATATTTCTTTTGATTAGATGTCATGTCAAGCAATTAAGCACGACAATCAGATGTATGACATATTAAGAGAAAACATTATGTGGGGGCTGTTGGCGTGTAGTGAAAGAATTGAAGGCAGCCAAAACAAAGTGTTTGCGTTATTTTATATAGTAAAAACAAAGTTCATAGTTTTACGACCGTATTCATAAAAAATATTTTATATATAATTTAGGTATATTTGACAAACTTTGTATAGAAATTTGTCAAATAAACCTGTAATAAGCAAAAAATTTTGTTTAATGAATGCGGGGCTTAGAATATAAAATGTGTATTAAAAAACTCAATTTTAAGATATTTTTCTCTGTAAAAAAGCAATTTTTTAATCAACTTTCTTTTCGCCTTACTTAATTAAAAAGTTCAAGATTACCTCAGGGATATTGCGAGGCTCGTTTTTTTGTCCTCCTCTAGTTCTTACTTTTCTTAATGACCTTGCATTTCAGACTTCTAACCCTATCTACTCTTTTGGAAATGACAGGAGCATTTATCATTCGTACTCATTCAGTTATAGGCACTGAGGTTATACGAAAGGTAACAATAAGTCTCTAGACTGTCAAAATACTACTGGGTAGACTTAGACTTAGCCCTAAGATGACATATTGGTTATATAATCAAATGGTAAGACCTATTATACTATACGGGTCTCTAATATGGTGGGAAAACCCCAAATAGGTGGCAGTCATATCAAGACTTCGCAAAGTTCAAAGACATGCATGTCTATGTACTACAAGAGCGATGAGAACCACCCCAACGACAAATATGCAAGCTCTTTTGAACCTAACATCGCTTAACGTTGCTGTTCAAAAAGAGGCAACCGTTCAGGCGATCTCAGTCTACAAAAGGGAAAAACTAAAGACTGATAACCTTATTGGTCATTTTGCAATTCTAAAAGGCATCATAGACTTAATTGATATATCTCAAACAAGTGATCTCATAGATCCAACTAACTCCTTTGCTAGGAAGTTTGGGATCATCTTTCCAACAAGGGAAGAATGCGGCACGAACCCAAGGTGGCTGCGCGATAGTTTACAAAAGTAGTACACAGATGGATCCACAACGCTCCAAGGAGTTGGGAGTTAGGTAGTAGTTATGAATAGTGGAGTCTAGAGCACGCTGGTGTATAACTCTCAGTAAAAACAGCACAATCTTCCAAACGGAAGCGGAAACACAAGGTTTAAATACTCTCTGATAGTCAATCAGCCCTAAAGGCCCTGAGCAGCAATTCATGATACGTCATGACCCGAGTTCAAATCCGAATAGGTGATGATGAGTAGTGTAGCGACTACGAAACAGCTAGTTGTCCACCAGCCAGTCCTCTTTAATAAAAAATTGTTGATCATAGCAAGTTTGTACTGTAAAAAATCCTTCTTAAGAAAAACTTAAGAAAGGAAAAACTTGAACTAAAAACCCGATGTACAAAAATTTAATTTAAAAATACTTTTTGTATTTGTGCTGCCATCTAGTGCTTGGTCGCTTCAATATCAATCCGCCCTAATCTGTTCGAGTAACATTTTTTTAGCTTGAATAACGCTAAAGAAAACAGAGTTCCGAAGCAGTAAGATCGTTGCAACGATGCTACCAATTGAAACCTCTACGCTCTTTAAAAATATACTTTAAGGCAGGGGTGCCCAAAAGTTCTATATGGAACAGCAAACACCAATACATTTAAGGAATTTTATTTAATTGCTGAATTCACAAACTCAGTCGTATCGTTTTCCAATGTATTTGGATAGACAATTCCAAACACAAACATATGTAAAAATATGAAATTATCTCTTCAAATACAACGATAAACGATATGACAGAGTGTGAATTCAGCAAATATGTTTTGTCGTTAAAAGCAAAAGTCGTCAATATTTACTAGCAAAGAATGCGAAAGTATTGTGGCTTTGCACTTGTGTGTGTATATTAAAGCGTACAGCCTATACCTAACTGCTTTTACAAAAACAAATGGGCGTATAGGGCTTGGGCACTCCTGCCCTAAGGACTCAGCTGTGTTACCTGTGGTATTTAATAATTGTTGTTTTGATGTTCTAGTTACTGGCACTTTTTTGAAACAAATCTGACAAATAAAACAATCAGTCATGTCAACTCCGTTCGAAAATGAAATTCAATCCGCTCTTTTTTTCTTCAGAAAACGAAAAACTACACACATTTTCAGAATGAAATCATTTTTAACTTCCAGAATGAGACTAATATTTTTTGTTAAAAGAGATTTCGTTGCTAAACACATTTTAGTTGTTCGTTTTCTGAAGAAGCGTTATATGGTTGAATATCATACTTAACCGAAATTATAAACCATTTTAGATCACCTGCATGTAAGAAAGATCATTCCTTAATAAAATTGATTTTGCTTTATATAATTTTATACATTAAAAAATAAATTATGGAAAATATATACAAATTTTGGATTTTTATTGCTCTGGTAAGTCTTATTCAAAATACTCGCGTTTAAAATTTAAGAAATGTTCAAAGCCTTCAATTTGAAATTCTTACCAATTTTTATCTTGTTTCAGGCGGTTCATACTAGTGGAGCCATCAGACCCGCTACCACCAAAGATCCGCAGCAGAAATGTGGTTCGGTTTTATGCAAAAAAGTCAGTGAAATTTTCTCGCAATCGAAATTAACTAATGGCTACAATTATATAACAACTATACCGGCAGGAGCCATGAACGTTACCATCAAACAAATGGCCAAGACCACAAATTTAATTGGTAATATTCCCATTCTGCTTTTAAAGGTTAAACGTCTCAAATTTATCAAAACATTTTTGTTTAAAAACAGCTCTAAAGACCATTGATGATATTTATATTATAAACGGTAATAATAAGGCTTCCGAGGGAGGTATATTCCTATACAATGACGATGCTTATGACTATAATAAAGAATACAGTTTAATTTTGGCCAAAGGTCCTTTACACAAGCCCGTTAAACTCATGGTAAAATATTGACTGCGTATAAAAACTCCAAAAATATATTTCTGATTAAATTTAATCATAGCTATTGGTGAACACTTTAAATCCTGGCGTAAGCTATACTTTTACGTTACCGGTAGCTTCGGCCTCTATAACAGAACCGGAAGAATTGCAGAGCCACTGGAACGAATTGGGTCAGCCACTGGATGAAATAGATGAAAATGCTATAAAAGGTATGACTGGGTCTCAAATTTCTCGTTTTAAAGAGAAGAAACGTAGAAGGTTTTCTTGGGAACTGTTGGGATTTGGGCCATGTAACCGTTCTTGCGGTCCCGGTATACAATTGCCAATTTTTAGATGCATAAGAGACTCGCCTACCAAAGAATCTCCTAGTAGATATTATACACCAAAACGATGTGCTCTTATTCCAAAACCGCAGTTTGATAATTTTATTTACCAATGCAATCGAAGTCTCTGTCCGGCTTTTTGGCGTCCCATGAAGTATGGTGAATGTGAGTGCAATGAAGGTGAAACGGAAGGTGTAAGAAGCCGCCAGCTGCAGTGCGTTCAAGAGCAATTTGATAGGACGATTATGGAAGTAGAAGAATCGAACTGCAAAATGGAAAAATTGCCCGATCTAAAAGAAACCTGTAATTGTAAATTAATGGCCAAAAGAAAAATGTATGCACGTAATTCGGATAATCCACCGAAAATTTATTCGAAACTAATAGGCTCACCTGGTATAGTAAGAAATGTTTCAGGTAAGCTAAACGCTAGTAAACAAAATAATACTATTTACTTTATTGTTAGTTTATTTACTTAAGGCAAGCGTTATTCGAACACGTCTTTAGCTCCACCCCTAAGACGTTTTCTTCGAGACAATCGTTTCGATAAAGCCGGTGTATGGCTGATGTCCGACTGGAGTCATCGCTGTTCAGAAGGCTGTCTGGTTAAGCATGAATATCGTACTATTTATTGTGATCGTACAGCACCCTATACCGATCTCTGTGATGCCCGCTTAACGCCTGAACAAAGACGTTTATGTTCACATTCAAACGTATGCAGCAAAGGCTCATGGTTTACCTCTGAATGGTCGAATTGTACGGGCGAATGCTTTCAAATGCAACGTACGCGCACAGTTCTATGCATCATGGATGGCTTTGTTATAGATGATGCACAATGTGCCTCTGAAGTCAAGCCCGTAGAAGCGGAAAACTGTACAAGACATGATGTGGAATTTTGTGGACCTAAATGGCACTATTCAGAGTGGTCGGAGGTGGGTAGAAATTTATGAAAAATATGCGGTAGGAGAGAAAATTTTCTCACAAAAAGTTTAAAGTATTCGAAGCATATCTCAAGCATGTCAATTTACAGTTAGTTTTCGTGTATTCCATTTCGCCACAGAATTTCACTTATTTTCTATCTATTGATGCATAGCAAGCAATAATTTATTATTAATTGATAATGGGAACGTCCTTTTACAAAATAGTAAAATTGTTTTATAAACAAATTAACAAAAAACTTATGTGATGTTTTCACATTTCAAGCAAGCGACTTTCCAATAAATTTTCTATGAAAAGCACAAAATTTTTTGAGTCACTTTTGTACAAAAATTTTTAGTAATTTTGTACAAAAAAGTCGCTTGTTTGTGTTGTGGAAACATCACATTAGTCTTTGATGCCTCTTACGTTATGATTTTAACTCATTTTTGTTTATATGTTTCCTTTTATAGTTGTCCATAAAAAATTTTAATTGGACGTTTACACAGGAGAAAAAAAATCTCTGACATAAAATGGCAAAAAAGCTTGCAGGCAAAGGATATTTTTATACCCTTTGTGATTCCGTTTGTAATTTCTTCAATTTTCATTTGCGACCCATAAAGTATACATATTTTGAGTTGTCGGTCGTTGAAATCCCATGAGACTTGAGAACTTTTTTTCTTTCATTATTCCATTACGCCATCGATTCATGTGTTTGCCATCGAAAATCAGTAAAATCGGTTCACATTCAAAATTTCGAAAAAAGCATTTTTTGCAATTATGTATGAAAATTTTTGAAAAAAAAATTTTTTTTTGTTTTGCTTCAAACTTCACTCAATTCGCATGGCATATTTGGCATGGTGAAATTGCCGATATCGGCTCAATATAATCGACATTTTCATGGCAAAACCGATTTTGCCATGAAAATGTCGCATAAACAAACTTAAACATTAAACAACTTTTTCTTTTGCTTAAAAGCAGTTCTGGTAATAAAATTAGGTTATATAAATATGGAAAATGAAAATTTCCGATATCGGTCCATACAAGTGGACCGAGATATAGCCTGAACAGATTTTTCCATTAACATTTTTTTTGGCTGAAAAGTAGCTCTCGTTATAAAAGAAGGTAACTAAAATACAGAAAATAGAAAATTACGATATCGGTTCACATATAACCGAGATATAGCTTAAACAAACTTTTCATGAAAATGTCCATGAAAGACTTCTTTTTTGGAATGGTGATTTTTCCCCGATATCGGTCCATATATCCGAGCATATTTAGTTAAAATGTGTAATATATATACTATACATATACGTGACTATCGTGAAGGGTATTTTAGATTCGGCCCAGCCGAATAAACCACACTCTTACTTGTTTGTTTGATATGTTGGTACAATGTCTGTTGTATATGTTGGCAATATCAGGCATTTCGGGCTGTCAGTTTGTTTTTGACAGATAAAAAGGTTAGTCGTGTTTTGGTGTGCTCTTCGATTTTTTACTAAATTTACTAAAATTTTAGCAAAAACAACGTAACATGAACATCACTCAGGAGCTGTTGAACATCGTCTACGATAATCCAGATTTCCGTAAAATGGTCGTAATATGGGTGTGTGACTATGACATTGAAAACAAATGGAAGCGTCAAGAAGAGCCACGACCGAAAAAAGAACGTCATAGACGGTCAAATCTGAAGGTTTTGCTCACTGTTTTCTGCGACTGTAATGGCGTGGTGCATCCTGAATTCTTGCCACAAGGTTGTACGGTCAATAAGAAATACTACCTTGAAGTTATGCGCCCTTAGCGCGAAGTAATTCGTCAGAAACGCTTACAGAATTGTGGAAAAAAGAATCATTGATTTTGTACCATGATAACGCACCAGCTCATCATTGCTTGTGCGTGAGTATTTCGCCAAAAACAAAACCGTTATCATGCCTCAACCACCGTATTTACCGCACTTACCCCTGTTCCTTCACAAACTGAAGATACCGATGAAAGGAAAGCGTTTTGCTACGATTGAGGAGATAAAAGAAAAATCGAAACAGGAGCGATTTGGCGATACCAAAAAGCGCATTAGAAAAAACGTTGTCATAAGTGTATTATAACTGAGGGGGACTATTTTAAGGGATACAAGACAGTTATTGATGCATAAATAAATACTTTTTGAACCAATTTAAAACAACGGTGATTTTTTTGATCAGCCATGGGGAACACTTGTTTATTTCTACATGTTTTGCGCAAAACACTATATGGAAACATACTATTACTCTCATTAGTCCGAACTAGTCCGAGGTATTATGAAACATACCTATATTCAAATTTTTAATTTTGGCTTTGTTTCATCTCTGTTTTCTTAGTGATACGTACACACAACTTATAACAATTTACCTGCCTGTGTAAAATCAGCGTAATATTCATTCATAAAACATACTTTTATATGAAAATTACCAAGAAAAAAATTACAGTCGTGTATAATTACACGATGAGAAAACACATGTCGCGTTAATACGAGCTTGTGAATTGATTTATTATTTATTTATTGAACTTATTCAAATTGTTTTTTCCAGTGTTCTCGCACCTGCGGTGAAGGCGTTCAACGTCGTTACGCAAAATGTCTTGAATTTGACCGGAAACGAAAGGCCATGGTTGAATCAAACAAATGTAAATACGTGGAAAGAGAACCCGTCTACGGAGCCTGTAGTGTGGCCAAATGCGAAGGTAAGCAACCAAGCCATACCATAAACAGAACCTTTAATAGTAGTGGTAGTAATTTATGAAAATACATAATAATGCTTTTGACTTTCTTCTCTACTTGTTCTGGGTTTCGAAAACATGTGCAGAAATAAAATATCCACAGTACGACGCGGCTGCACCGTCGACTGCTGGTGCGGATGCTGTTGCTGCCAATGATATAGAGCAAGAATTGCAAAATGATGACGGTCACAATTATGATGAAACTGGAAGGGAGACTGAAACTGTTGGTGTTAATGGCGTGAGTAGGCATTTTGTGAATAGAGATTTGGCAGCTGGCAAAGAGAAATTGGTTATAGCAGGGGCGCCACAAAGCCTAAAAAATTGTAATGATGAGTTGAACAATTGCAAACGTATTAATCGCGAACGTCTTTGCAAAATGGAATTTTATCAAATTTATTGCTGCCTTACTTGTCATGGTTATTTTTAAGAATCATATTCAGCTATACTATACAAAACAGAAAAGTTTGTTAAATTTATGTTAAATCTTTTGCTATTTTAAGGATAAAGAGCAGCTTTCATAAATTAAGCTGTTGCTTTTGTTTTTAAAAAACTTTTAATTTCAACGTTTATTAACTGAAATTTGGATGTCTTATTATTTTATTTTAAACCTATATGTATTTTATTTATTAAAGAAGAGTTTCGTTGCTCTTATGGATTTTTAGTGTATTGCAAAAAGATATCAACTGTTAACAATTTAATTTCAAAGTATTTATTTTAAGTTTTTTAAATTGAACAATATTCACAATATTCATGATTGCACTTTTTTTTACGACTAATACAATATTAATTTGAAAATCATGTTTGAATTCGAAGTCATTTCTGTTAAATTAGTCATATTTCTTTAAAAAATTTATTATAATGATGGTAATTTCTATGCTTTTATCATACAATAAAAATATTTACAAACAAACAAAATATAGAAATTTAATCCAAAATGTGTGCAGTTTATTTGTTTTTGGGTGGTCTTAACCTAAAAAATGTGCGTAAATGTGTATTTCAGTTGATTGTTATTATTCACTTAAAATAATAATTACTTTAAATTTTATTTGCTAAAAAAAAAATTTCACTTTTATTCAGTAGCAATGCAGTAAAAAAATGTACAGTGGGAGCGGACGTACAAAAGTGAAGTCTTTTATTTGGGGACACTCTTGAAAATACTTTTGTTTGGGACCCATTTGGGGATACTCTTGAAAATACTTTTGTTTGGGACCCATTTCAATATAAATAGACTGGCGCCAACGTTTTAAAACTGAGCAAATCGCCCTCTTCAGGGAACAGGTTTTGCCTTGGCCTAGACCAAACCAGGGCACTCTGTTTTTTTGGGGCATAGCGGGGAAGGAGTCGCTTGTTTGTTGTAGCAAATGAAACTCTAGGAAGCCGCATCACTTTTGTTGTGCTGGGTTCCGTAACCCTTACCAAGGGTATAAATTGGCAAAACGGGGATCAGCATGGTTCCCGGGTGGTTCTGCTGGCAGTTCAACCCAGGCTGATCATGGTTGAGGTGCCTACCTTGACTGAAACGTTTTGGCTGTGGTTGAAACCTAAAACGCAGGAAAGGGGTGTTAAAGTCCTTGATAATTGCTTGGCGTAGCTTTTTTCGGGGACTAACAAACTGGGAGCGGACGTACAAAAATGAAGTCTTTTATTTGGGGATACTCTTGAAAATACTTTTGTTTTGGACCCATTTCAATATAAATAGACTGGCGCCAACGTTTTCAAACTGAGCAAATCGCCCTCTTCAGGAAACAGGTTTTGCCTTGGCCTAGAACAAACCAGGGCACTCTGTTTTTCTGAGGCATAGCGGGGAAGGAGTCGTCCCTCGTTTGTTGTAGCAAATAAAACTCTAGGAAGCCGCATCCATTTTGTTGTGTTGGACTTCCCAAGCCCTTACCAAGGGTTAATTGCAGAACGGGGATCAGCAAAGCTCCCGGGAGGTTCTACATGCACACCATGCTGATCATGGTTGTGGTGCACACAAGTATTCACATTTCCTACTGACACGGTTGGCGCACAATTCTTCCGATCGTGGGTGACATTTGGCCGATTATGCTGACCAAAAATATCGCGAAGTGCTTCAAATACATTTTGATTTGAACGCCCATTTTCTAAAAGATCTCAAAAATCCAAAAACGCTGCTCAATTGTGTACGCTGTTTGAATTTGCCAAGCACTGAGAAAAGAACTATCAACAAAAGTTGGGCAAAAAACTTAACGTTCAGATGCGATTCACAATTATCTTCATGCATTATGCTTGGACCACCCTTTATAACTTTTCATTAGCTTTATAAAGTAGTAATTTTTTTAAATAAATTGGATGATGAGTAAATGCATGCGATTTCGTTGATATCATCCCACTGTAAAAACCTACAACAAAGTTAGGCAAAAGAGTGTAACACAACATTAGAGTTTTTAATTAAAATTACAAATATTTAAAAAAAATTTTATATAATTAAAAAAAAATCTTTAGTTCATAATTTTCTTTCAAGCATTTTGCTTTAGAAAAAAAAATTTTTTTTTCTATTTTCTTAAGTTGTTTTGTCACACATTTTGAATCACTCGCTGGCCAACAACTCACAAATCATTAATTAAATATTTTCAATAATTGCTAAAGCGTGTTAATTGTTACATATCAATGAAAGTTTGTTTAATTCGCACGAATCGTTAATATGTATCTGTGTGGTATTTTATCAATTGCTAACGATGGCTGTTGATAACATGGTGCACGGATGTTTTTTTTTATTGTCTTAACACAACTGAAAAAATTAGGTTAGAAAACTAAACACACATATGTATATGTACATGCATATATATATATATATATATATATGTATGCACATATATAATCTTCTTAATAAATTGACCTCATCATTTGATGATGTCAACATAATAACATTTTTTTTATTAAAACATATCGTAAAAATTGTTAACAATTGTTTGCAGAATAATTTTAGTTAAAGTTAAAAGTTTTTAGTGGCAAATCTTGATTAGCGGCAAATTAAATTTGATGTTTTTGTCGAGATTTTCAATAAAAAATTTTTTTATATACATAACTATTTTTTCATCACATACAAATTTTAACAGCAATACAGCTTTTAAATTCAAAAATTTATTTTAACAGCTGTTGCCAGCTCAAAAAAAAATTTTTTTTCGATTTTATATTATAATAGTTTTTACTAGTTTTCTGATAAATTAAATTTGCAGTTTTAAATTAAAAAATTTATTAAACAGTTTATTTTTGGTTGTCTAAAACTTTACAAAGTGACTGTCATTTTAAGATCTTTCCAGAACTTTATTCAAAGACGTGAAATCACAATCATTTTGATAATTTTATGGAGTTTCTTAATTAGTATAAGTTTTTAAAAAACTTCCCTTAATTGTTTTGAAAATACAGTAAAAACTCAAGAAAGTTAAACAAAGTTAATTAACTATTTCGAACTAATAGCATTTCTAAGCAGTATCCGAATCGAAAAAGTAATACAACAACAATAAACTAAGATTTATGGTGTTTTCTTTTCTGATAAAAATGTTACACCTATGCTGCATATAGTGGTTCAACACGTTCTTTTCTAAAAAATTTGATACACTATTAAAGGGTATAATGTTCTTTTCAAAACATGTTGCACTTAAAACTGGCAAAACATGTAGCATGTCCTACACTGTACTTCGAGTAAGGTGGAGATACTGCCCTTTTTTACATCTTTGTTTCATACGTGTTTATGCAAATATGAAATTTTTTTGTTATTGCAGATAAGTAAACGGTGCTGCTGATGATAGCTTTTATAAGATAAAAATAGTGATTAAAACGTTGGTATGTTAAAAGTAGTACATTATTATTAAATGGCACTTTGTTAGCATTTTTTGATCCTTTGTGCTAATAGCACATGTACAACTTTTTAAGAGTGATGGTAATCGGAAAAAAATGATAAACATTTAAAGGGCAGCATTTTTTATCAGAAAGGAAAACACCATTAATATATCATAATTAGTGTGAGAGATTCGACTTTTTTTCAAAACAGTTTTCGAATAATTTGTATAGTGCTTTACAAATTTTAAATTTGGAAAAATACCAAGAACAGCACATGTTTAGATAAGACCTCCTGAACACGAAAAACGCTATAATTTTTTTTCTAAGTACCGTTTTTTAGATTTTGATGTTTTCAAGTTGGCTAGTAAGTCTCTCAATTCAATTGTACTGTGTATGTGTTCGAGTCTCCTGATCAGCTGTCAAAATTTATATTTAACAGCTGATAGTTTTTAAAATTGTCTTTAATTTCATTGAATCTGATAGTTGAAAGAAAATCATTCAATTCAGTTTATGAAGTGTGTAGCCAAGAAAGAATCAATTCAATTGAAATACTCAATTAACGATTGGACTGAAACGTGTATGGGCCGCTTTATACATTACAGCAGCCTGCCTACACATAGCATTTTTATTTCAAATTAATTTCGACGTGTAAAGTACCGAGTAACTAAGTACTCGTATTTTTGTAGTACTGAAAATAACAGCTCGTTTATTAAAATTAAAGAAACAAAAAAAAAAAAAAGCTACAAAAATCTTAATATAATTAAAAATAGAAGTATCTAAGTACCTAGTTAATTGCTCCCCTAAAAGTTTTAAACACATCCAAGTAAGTAAATATGCCGGAACATCCTTTGCCACTGATCTGCCAGATACTGTGTTACTTAGTTCAGTTCCATTAGACGCCCTATTTTACTTCTATTGTTCCTAAGTTACACAAACATTAATTTGTAATCTTTTTAATACTTTTTATCGTTTGGCAAGAATTTTTCTGTCTCTCAATTTTTTATGCACTTTTGACGCTCTCTCGTTGCAAGTATTTTGGGTTAATAATTGTTACACATTTGTAAAAATTTTTAGTAAATGAACACAACTTATGTTGTTTTTAAGTGAAATTTTGTTTAAAAAAAGTTTGTTTCGTTTAAATTGGCTTAGTAGTTTTTATTTTGATTACTTCTTAGCCTTATCATTATGTTTGATAGGTATGTCTAAACAAGTTGTTGCCAGTTCTTTAATCATGTGTGAGAACTTTCTCGCATTCGCTAATGTTATGAAAATAAGAGTTTTAAATTTTCCTTAAATTCTAACCCAGCAGTCTGCAAGTTATTACAATTTGCAAAGCATCCTATTGTAAGCGATTGTGTCAACAGTAAAAATCAAAATAAACATGTTAAGCACAACAAACAACTAGCATCAGATTCAAATTAGTCTTTTTCTACTCATATTGTTAAATTAAATGTACATAAGAAGCAAAGAAGAAAACAAATGCTAATAACGTGGTTTTGAACTTATCCAATCTTCGCTTACAATGTATATAGTGTTGGATGCATCTTACGGCCTAGGCCATCGCTGTGTAAATGTAAGTAGGAATTGTATACAGACTTCGGATGGGTCGCGCCTACATTGTCAATGCTCTTAGATCGAAGATGTATGTGACAAAAAGTTCACTGGGAATCTATTAATTTTGCAGAAGCTAAACACCAGCAACAACAACACATTATTTCTCTCTATCAAGCTTCCGTTATTTTGTCTCTTTTAATAGAGATCTCTCTTTCGTTGTGTTATTTAGTTGTCATTAAACCGGCATTTTTTTATTAGCAATTAATTTAATTAATATTCCTATAAAAAGTCCTCAGAAGTAAATAAAATTGTTGAATAATAATTTATTAAAATGGGTTTAATGATATTCTGGTATTAGTTTTATAAAAAGTAGACAAATAAATAAGAAAACAAAGTTTTAAAATTATAATATTTTGGTGTATGTTGCTCGTTTTCTTCATTCGGTTGTTGTTTTTTTTTTTCTTTTAATTTCAAGTTGTTGTTGCCTTTGACGTTATTTAGTGGTGTTGTTTTTTTAAAGCAATTTCCTATCAACTGTTTAAGTGTGTGCGGAAATAGAGTGCATACAGGAAAATATTTATTGTTCTTGTTTATTTGAATAGAGAAAATAAAAAGAAAATAAAAATTAAAATATCAAGTTTAAAGTAAATTAGTTATACAAATAGAGTTTAATTAATAATAAAACAAACTAAGTAAAATAAAATGTACATACCTATGCACTCGTACATAAAATGAAGTGAAATACCTACATATGTATATTGTAACTGAAGCGAAATATAGTAAAACCTATAGAATAAAATAAAGTTAGTCCAAACACAATAAAGTTGATGTAAAAATATAATAAAATTTTATTTCTGTAATAAAAACTGAAATTTATTTTGTGTAAAATAAAAAATATAAGGTAAGAAATGTGTTATACGGGTAGCCTTTTTGCAGTAAACCTATTTGTTATATGTATATTACCTATAACCTATTTGTTATATCTTACTTAAGTCTAGCGACTGTTAGCATCGCTGCTTAAAACTTATAAAGGATCGTTCAACCAAAAAGGCCCGATATTAATTGCAAATAAAACAACAATTTTTCAGAGAATTACCTTAACATTTCTTATTATTATGAAAGGATCGGTAACAATTATGTATGAGGCTAAATATCGGCAACTTCGGTAACATACGAGTACCATATTTTCTTGACTCTGCGGCATAATTGAGGTATAATTTCGTTAATATGCCGAATTATATCACCGTTTACAAGGTGCATTAACGTCTACACGGTGGCAGCACTAGAGAAAAATTACAACAATACAAGAAACCAGGTATGTAGTAAGCTATGTTTGTCAACAATATTTGTAAGTTTTTGTACAACTATAAACTATAAAAGTACTTTCTCACAATTGTAAATTATTTTTATATGAAGTATTTTTACGTTCACACAATAATTTTTAATGGGCATATTCATAAAAAACTAACATGTATTTGAAATTAATTTTAGTAAAATTTTGTATGGAATTTTTGAATTAAAACTCATTTTAAATTCATTTAATATGCCCAGAAATGTTTAATTCAGAATAAATCACTAAATTCACTTTCAAAAATGTAAACAATACCCTTGACTTAAATGGCTTACCATATTGCCAGTAGCAAAAAATTGTTACATGCCGTAGTGCTGCCACCATGTAGATGTTAATGCACCTTGATCGTTTAGCTCTTGAAGTGCTCTTGGCTTATTGACGTAAATGTTTTCTTTCAAACATCCCCAAGGAAGAAGTCCAACGGTGTCAAGTCCTATGTGAGATCATACTTTAGGCCCTTTAGACTAATTTAGCGACTTTATCACTTTTTATTAATTGTATTTAGTGATTTTTATTAAACAAGGTTAGAGAGTAATACCGTTAATGGCACAACGTTAACGCTCTTATTATTTAAGTTACCTTCACATATGACCGAACTTGACGTGCCCTGTCTTCTGGACGCTTCCATTGGGATGATTGTGGTTTCAATGCCATGTTTCGTCACCAGTTATGACCTTTTTGAGGAAATCTGGATCGCCGTTGACGATGTTCAACAGCTCCTGAGCGATGTCCATGCGACGTTGTTTTTGCTCAAAATTTAGCCGCACGTTTCATGCCTGCAACATCCGTAAAAATTGCTTGGCATGAACCGAACGATATGCCAACATCATCAGCAACCTCTTTGAGAGTGATTCGACAATTATCCAAAAATGATTTTCTTCATTGCTACAATGTTTTCGTCGGTTATTAACGTACTCGGGTGACCAGGATGAGCATCGTCATTGACATCTTCTCGGAGTGCCTTAAACCGGTTACACAAATGAACTTGTGTTCTGCTCATAATAGACTCGCCAAAAGTCACAGTCAACATTTCAATTGTCCTTGCGCATTTTATTTCATTTTTTACACAAAACTTAATACAGTTTCTTTGATTCATTTTTTCCAATAGTAAAAAATCTATTAATTAATTACAATAAACTTAAAATATTTGAGGCTGCTTCTTAATCAATAATGTTATATGCTGCACAGATCTAGGGATTTCAAAAATACGATGAAGTTGAAAAGCTATTCAGATATTTTATTAAAAGAATGTCACGACTCCAAATTATGTAATACATCTTGAAACTGGACCGCTGTCAACAAGGAATGTGTACAGAATATCTCATATACTAGCAGAATATGTAATCTGTAAAAAAATATATTGGTTCGCGCAATGGGAATATATAAGGCAAGACTTACATATTAATACTGTACCTAATACATTAATTAGCAGCAAGTGAAAAAGCATACTGCAACAGCTAATAAATAAAGAGAGATAGAGAGAGGAGTTTATCAGTGATGCACGTAAAGCTCAATTTCACGATCTATACCCTAAGCTTAATTTCTATTATTTCTATTTCTAATTTTGCAACAAAATTATTCATCAAGGATGACTGGACTTATAATACGAGCCAGAGGAGGTCTACTAGATATTAATGGTAGAGCATTCCAGAACAACACTACTGGTATATGCACAATATGCAACCTTGACAAATCTGAAAATGTCCTGCATGTAATTGGTGAATGTCCCATATATAATGCTTTTAGACAACAGTACTTTCAAAAAAAGAAACTGAATGAAAATGAGGTCATTAGCATACTGAATGGTTCTAATTTTAAAAGCTTATATAAATACCTTTGGGCATATTCATAAAAAATTAAAATGGATTTGAAATGAATTTTAGTAAAATTTTGTATGGAATTTTTGAATTAAAACACATTTCAAATTCATTTAAATTTTTATGAATATGCCCACTTGAATCCTGTTTAAAGTATAGAAGACTGATACTTAGTGAATTTGTTACATAGTTAACTTTCTTTTTTAGTTTTTTACACGTTCATATAATTTATGTTTGCTGACTCAATCAAATATATATAAATCAACATTTGTACTGTATGTTTAGTAAAATGTCAATCTGGCACACAACAATAATGTTTTGCCATACATAGATAAAGAAATCTTGTATAATTATAACCTTATATGTACAAAATTTTTATATCTATTAATAAATAATAATACTAATTTATCAGCACACCAGAACACAACTAACCTTTTTACCTGTCAAAAACAAACTGACAATCTAAAATGGCTGATATATCCAACATATGTGTATAACAGACAAGTGTACCAATATAATAGAAAATATGCAAAAATCGAACATACGTAGCTCACAAAATTCGAAAATAACGGCTATTTTTTAAATCAGATCTCGTGCCTCTTTATGTTTGAATTTCTTAATTTCTGAAACAAAGAAATGTCAAATTAAGTTCGGGCAAAAAATTTATCATAAGCTGTGACTCACAATTAACTTCGTTGATTATGGTTGAACCGCCCTTTATTTATATAAGCAACAAGGGGTTCCTTTCCAATATTCAATCTTCAATGTGTAAATAAATTATGATTTTATTACTGAAGTACGTACTCGTACTACCGACTAAGAAATGCATTATTTACTTTAAAATTTATTTGGAATATTTGCACTCGTACTGTTAAAAGTTGCAAAAAAGTCATATTTTCCAGAAAATTTCTTTCAGTTGTGGTCTTTTCTATCTTGAAGTGCCAATTTCAGTTAAAAACTGTAAAACTTCACATTGCTTTTCCTAAAACAAATTAATGTCGTTTTTGTGCCAAGACGAGGAAGTAGACAAGAAAAGAACGCTGACTGCAACACCAACCACGAAAAAAGAATCAAACAGTTGGAAAAACAAAACAAACAGAATCATTATCTTAATGTATGCAATATTTACGTCAAAATGCCATGTTAAAGTAAATAAAATGTTTAAACATTTTACTTGTAACGTTATTACACACTTTACTTTTAGGGAGGAAATTTAGCAGCGTAGAAATTAAGCTATAAATAATAAAAACTAAGTAATAATTTTTGTAACTGCTGTGCGTGCATACTCGCTCACTCGTATTGCTTAAGATATTTTGAAAACATTAAAGAAAACGTTAAAAAGCAGCGAAACAGTATGAGATTAGATAGAAGATGTAAATGGTTCAATATCTCGAAAAACAGTTCGACTGAAATTGTAAACAATTTTGTTACCAAATTATTTTGGAATTTTCAAATAAAAACCTTGGCTTACAAATGGAAAATTTTATTTGTCTGGTCGTTTGTTAAAAGTTTACGCTATCTAGCAAGGAAAGATCGTTGAAAATTTAATATAAAATAAAATATATATAGATAGCTCTGTCATGCAAACTCTGTTTGTTGCTTAGGTAATTCAGCATCAGCGTTGGCAACTCGGAGCATTTTGCATCGTTTTTGGCGCTTTTTAAAATTTTTTGTACGAAAAATTCTTTAATCGGTGCGTTGTGCGTTTTTTTTTTAATTCCCCGTGTGCTTGTTAAATTTCGGTGGCACCAAATCATATTCAACACAACTTTTGGTTTTAATGTAAGAAAAGAGTTTATTCAAGTGGCTAAAATTTATATGTAATAATGAAGAAAATGTTTCACATCATATACACAAAGTGAGACAATATTGTTGTCGAAATAAACATTTCGGTTTATACAATTTGCTGTTTTTGCCGAGTGTTTGCTGTTAAACGATCAATCCAAGCTTGTCAAATATTACGAAAAAAGCAAACACTGAATAGTGCAGTTCGTATTATTAAACATGCGTGAATTCGCTACTGATTTAGTAATTAATAAATAACCAAATTAATAACTAAATTCTAACGTTTTTTTGTAAAAAATTTTTATTTTATTTTTAAATATTTCGATTTCCAAAGGAAAAAATAAAAAAAAAAACAATAACACTTTGAGCTGAACAAATTTATTGCAAACATTGATTAATATAAAGGCCGAAGGAACTAGAATCAAAATAGATCGTTAAAAGTATTGTAAAGATATCATTGCCTTAAAAAACGTAACTGAATCGCACTCATACATGCCAGATAAATCTGGTTTAAAATCGTCAAGTTCAGCGAAAAAATCGTCAATATGATTATTGCAAATCGTCGGAAAATTGTCAGCTAGTTGCCTTAAATAAAAAACTACAGCATTTAAAGCTACAACAACAAATTTATACTCCTACAAACATGAAACTAATTTCATAAATACACCTACCATTCATTACGTACTCATAAAAAACTGAAATATATTTGAAATGAATTTTAGTAAAATTTTGTAAAATTTTAAAATAAGATTTCATTTAATAATAGGTACTAAACACTTCTGCTAAATCGCGCATATCTACGTCACAACTAACTAATTAACTCTTCAGCTAATTTCTCACTTTGGTTTTGTTAAGTTCCAAGTACCTGGATGCAAACTCACACATTGCAGAAGACGATATGTTTGCTATAAACTTAGTCATAAAAGGATACTTTATTCCAAAAATCTAGCAGTTTCATATTTATAGCGTAAAAGAAATTCTCCCAGTTTAGCTCCTATTAAATCTCTCGTCTTCCGAATTCTACGCTGATATAAGAAAACTCTTTCATGATGTTAGAAAAGACACGCCCTTCTTCTATAATATTGTAAGGATTTATAGAAGTTAAAGTTTTGAGTTTATCTTCAAATTTAGTCTCCTTAAAATATCAGCACACACTTTTACTTAGAAATTTGTAAACTTTTTAGCTTATAATTTTTTAAGCACTATGCACATATGATGTTTTAAATTCATCTCTAACATATACAATATATGAATAGTCGAAAATAACTATTAAATAATATTTCAGTATTACAAACATACATATGTATATATTTACGTACCATAAGTAATACCTTCATTTCCTATATAAATTAACTTAAAAAAAGGAAGTATGCATGCAGTTGCTTGAAAGATATGACAAAAAAAGGTGTTTTACAAAAATCGTCAAAAACAGACTTTAAATCGTCAAACTCGTCAAAATGGCGATAAATCGTCAAATATGGCAACTATGATCACACTAGAGTCCAAATGCGACAAACACAGTTTTTATCTATTGGACGAATTTGATAACATGACATCTGCCGGTGCTATCAAACCCGGGTGGTCGTCTAATGGCCGCTTAAAAGGTTGTTTCGTTATCATGTTTTTAATATAAAAATATTATCCTTTTTATAATATAAAATGGATTTTTAAATATGAAAAGAAAAATTCTAAATTTGGCGCGTTTTTGTTGAAGTAACGCGCTTTTTACCTCATTTCGGTGCGTTTTAAAATCTCAAAGTTGACAACGCTGAATCAACATATATACGTCTGTTTTACATCTGTTTTCATAACATTCAACATTAACAAAATATACTAAAGGTCATATTCATTAAAAAAATGGTTTTCTTTTACAGGTTTATTTGAGAAATTTGTATACAAAGTTTGTCAATTAAACCTTAAATAAATATAAAATATTTTTTGTGAATACGGCAGTAACTATATAATACACATAGGTATATGCGGTTACCTATAACAAGAAATATATATTGTTGGATCTACCTACTTTTTAATTAAAAATTTATTTATTATTTTGTATACATACCTATATCACGGATGCAAACTATTACATCTAAGTAAATAAATATAAATATATATAAAATGAAACTAAATAAATCTTCTATAAGTATTTAATTTACTTTGTAATCAAACATTTTTACAGTTACATCATATACATATATATATGTATATACCCCTACAAGATTTATATCAACAGTTCTTTTTTATAACATAATCAGCAAATTTTAACATATGCAGCATTTTTATTTACTGGTGTTAAATTCGTGCTAATAACATTTAAAAATCATACTTTAAACAACATTATGCTATCAGCTTAACAGCTTATTTATTGTAATGTTAGTTGCACATGTGCTGTTAAATCGTTAAGAAACATCATGTTAATGTATTAAAATTTATTTCACTTTTACTGTTAAAATTCTCTGTTTGCTTTTGTTGTGTTTATGCTCAGTTAACATTTGTTTTGATTTGCTCTACAAATGATTCGATGTTGTTGTTTTTTTGCTTTAAAGTTTGTTGGATGTTGATAAATATTCAAATGCTTAAGTTTATTAAAGTAAGTATATGTATTTATTTGCTTATTCAAAAGAAAGTACTTTTATTTTATGTAGTGGATTCAGGGACTGTAAGTTGTGAATTAGTTTTCTTGCCTTCAATGTTGTTTCTGTTTCGGTTTGTGCTACTGCTGAGAATTTGCGGCATGTTATGCTGCTGCTGTTAAATGTGTTCTGTTTTTTAGTTTGCTATGTGCACAACTATTTGCGCCCAAGTTTCCAAATTGTTTTTCCCGCTATATCAGTTCGGATTTGCGCACGATAACGTTAAGACGAGCTTTGCTAAGCAAAAGAAAAAAATTTTAAGAAAAATAACATAATTCAAAAATATATATTTAAAAAATTAATATTAAGAGTGAAAAACTTATTCTATTGCTTAAAGATTACATAACTAGTTTTATTTTAAAACAACAAAAATCTGCTTTCCTTGTGAGGTGTTCTTGTACAAATTTGTGTAGAGTTGGTCTCAAGAACAGGGGCTTCTAAAGTAATTCAAAATGTTAATCAGTTTATAGAACACAAAAAGTAACAAATTCAAAATTTAAATAAGTCCATACACAACAAAATTATTCTTTAATAAGCCTTACTTAGCTTAAAAGTTTTATAACATACCTAAATAACATTTTAATCAGTCGACTACCTACATGGATATTTCACGAATTGTGGATCACAAAGGAATTTCAGTTGTCTAAACAATCTGGTAAGAGACTTTCAACACCAAATAAATACACAATTTTTAATAAATAGTTACTTTGCGTAAAATTGTATCTGTTAGGTACAAAAAAGCAGCGTTGATGAAGAGTATACATGAACAGAAAAAAATTTTGTTCGTGTTCAATAACGAAATTCGTTGACTCAATTAATAAATGGCTTGAGTGCAGACCTGTAAAGGATTTAAACAAAATTTTATTAAAAATAATTATTGATTGAAAACAACTATTTTTTTAAACAACAACAAAATACGATATCCAAGCTTTTTTTTTTTTTGATATATTGATAAATTTTGTTGATTTTATTTTTACTATAATTTTTTCTGTGTAGGTATATTATAAAGAAGCAGCGTTAATAAAATTATAATTCTTTCTTGTAATAAACTGTCTTTAATGAAAAAAAAAAACAAAATGCCTTTTATAAAATACTACTTTTTATAAGTTATCTTTAATGTTATTAGGACGAAAGTTGTTTGCTAAACAGGCTCTTTTTAAAGAAAGTGCATTAAAAAAACTCTTTTTATAAAAATAACATACCTTCTGTTAGTGATTTTACAGAAATGTAAATTCTTATAGAAATGTATCTTTATTAAAACAGTAAACATAATGAAAAAGCTAGTTTTTGTGTTCTGACAGGTATTATTAGAGCATTTTTCTTTTTAAATTCTGAACAAATTTTTTAGATTGTTGGGATATAAAGTTGAATGTTTCAGAATATTTTTCAAAAAATTTCAAAGACTACTGATGACTAGGGTAGCTCCTATGAAATGTCGACATATAGATAGCTGGGAAACATAGAAAAGAAGCTATTTATAATATTTTATTGGTATCAATGTTAGATTCTAAAATAGTGAATAAAAAACTCAATTGTTTGTATATATTTTAATAAAAGATGTATATAGCAGTTTATCAATACTTCCTGGCTGTCTCTATGTCGATGTTTCATAGGCGCTAACCTTACCATCAGTAGATTTGGACACCTTTGCAAAATATTTCACACATTTAACTCTAAGAAAAAAATAAAAATTTAAAAAGGAAAATGTGCTTGTATACTTTTCGAAGATAAAAACCAGAAGTTTTTCTTCTTACGTCTTTTTACTTTTGTTAAAAACTTTACTGTGTTTTTAAGTATTCATAAAATATTGTTCTTGTTAAATTTTAGTTTTTGGAAATATTTTTTCAAAGGTTTCCAGATCTGCTAATGATAAGGTTGGGACCTATGAAACGTCACAATATAGCCATAGCTAAGGAACATCAAAAATATTTATATTTTTTGATTGGTATAAATATTAGAAGCTAATAAAGTAAATAAAAGTAGACTCAATTACTTTCATATTAATAAAAAATAGCATTATATAAAGTCGGTTAAAAAGTATAATATAACATACATACGTCTATCAAAAAATTTTTATTTAGAGCAAATTTTTACGATGTTTTAAAGCCATGTCTAAAAGGCATGTCTTTTCTTTTGTACTAAAAATTTTTTGAAATAAAAAAAAGTCATGTTTTCTGTTTTTAAATGTTATTTTCTTTAATTTCTTTTTGACTCGTTTGTTATTTTTTAAATTGTTTTATTTTTATTCGGCTGGCAAGGTAACCACATCGATAATACCAAAAGGGTAAAGAGAGACAAACGATTTTTTTAACGACAACAATTAAAAAAACGACATGACTTAAAAATCATAGTAAAAATTTAACGTGATTTTGGTAGAAGCTTTAAAAGAGTATTATAAAAAAAGACATGGCCTTAAATCAGCGTATAAATCAGCCTTTACAGAAATTAAAATATTTTTTTGTATACATTTTTTGTATATATTCACAGATAACGTATTATATTCTAAATAAAGGAAAGAAACGTTTTTATTAGTCATAGAGGCTTTAGTTAAAACTTGTAGAAGTAATTGACTACAAAAAGATACACATCCTTCTCTATCAACTGCCTTTAACAGCTGTTGGTCATTAAAATTTAAAAAAATCGGAAGTTCGTGTCAATTCTCTGCAAATTTCATCTATAAGTATATTTGTATGTATGTTATTATGTGTTCATACATATGTATATATGTAAGTAGCTATGCAAATTTGTTCGTACATTCACATATACATACAAATTGCTTATTTTACACTTTTAAAGTGCATTTGGTGGAAAGCAAAAGTAGCTATAAATTTGCTTGTAAAAGTCAAGGTCACATGCGAATTCTGCATTAGTTTTGCAATAATTTTTCTCTTATTATTTATCTTTCCTTCTTCTTTTTGAAAAGTAAAAGTTTCTTATTAAAAAAAAATTATTATTTCTTTACAAAACAAGAATATGTTAATTCTGCTAAGTCATTTTTTATTCATCAGTTACAATTAACACCACAAAACAAAAGAAAAAAAATTACTGTTCGAGTATATATAGTACTATATCACATGTAATTTAGAGTAAAAAATATATAATAAATATTTTTTTTTTATAGAAAAGTCTTTTACTGCGTTTACACGAACAGCTGCTTAAATGGACTACACAGGACTGTACGCACTCGTATTATTAATGAAAATGTCCAAAAAATACTTGACTTTCTTGCAAGTTAAATTAATGTCTAAACGAGAAGTGTCCAAACCTTATGCGCTTGGTGCTCATTTGTTTTTATTAAAGCACTTAGCTATAGGCTGTGCGCTTTAATATACACATGTGTGTGTACACACACAAGTGCAAAGCAACAACACATTCGTATGATTTGCTTATTAAATAAAATTAGTTTTCCTTATATGTATTGGTGTTTGCTCTTCCATTTGGAACTTGTGGGCATCCCTGGTCTAAACAATAGTACGACAAAAACAGTGTTACCATTAACAAAACATAATTTTATTTTATTTATTTTTTTTTTGGGAAATAAACTGAAATAATTGAATTAGACGGATTAAACGACAAAGGCTACTTGATTTACATATTTTCAAGCAAAAATATGAAATCGTTTTAAAAATATATTCTGAGAGAGTTATTTAGGACAAAAGCATTAACACCCGGTCAGTCTTTGCAAAATTTGTTATATGGCAACACCGTTACTTCGATTGTCAATTGACTTTCAGGAAATGTCAAAAAATCAGTGTTGAGTTTTTCGAAATTGCACCTGCACGTACGTGTAAACACTAACCCGGTATGCAGATTTTGTCTTGGAGTACACTTAACCAGGCCACACTACTTACTGGGGCATAGAGGGGAAGGAGTTCCTCTTTTGTTGTAACAAATGAGGTGCGTCGATGGCTGATTTGGTAGAGTACTCGACAAAAATTCTCGAGGTCGCAGGTTCGATTCCTGTCTCAGGCCCTGAGTGTTACTGCAGACAAGCAAATAAGCTTAACAGTTTTTGTGTTTGTTTTCTTAAAAAAAAAAATAAATAAAAAAAAAAAAAAAATAAAACTCAAAGAAGCCGCATGATTCGGGGAATCGTACTACGCATTACAGAGAGAATTCGTTTTTCAGCCGCACGCTTCGTCTGTGGAACAAGTTGCCTGCAGAAGTGTTTCCTGTCTGTTATAACGTTGGAAAGTTCAAGTCAAATGTTCACAAACACTACTCCCGCTTTCCCCCTCCTCACAACCTATTTTCCTAGTTCTGGTACAATGCACTGCATATGTAGGGGTCATCCCCTGAGTACTGGTCCAATATATAAAAAAAAAATGATTTATGTTGTATTGGAATTCCGAAACCTTTGTTACGGCCTAATTGGCAGAACAAACATCGGCAAAGCCCCTGGCAGGTTCTGCATACAGACCATCTAAGTGCTGATCGTGGTTGATGTGTCTACCTTGGCTCAAACGGTCTGACTGTGGTTTGAATTTGAAATCGCAGGAAGGCGAATTTGTTTCATTGATAACTATGGTGCAATGCCAGTTTTTGGGTGCTAATAACCCCCGAGGTGTTGTTGTCTTGCAACAGGTGCCTGTAATGTAAGGAACCAGTAGAAATGGTTAGATGGGTGAGCTGATTAAGGGCTGATAATCTTAATAGACATCGGCCCACCAACTCAATAAGTCTTGTCTTCCATTGACTATCTAAGATAGTGCATACAGGAGGGAATCGGGCGCCTGAACTCTTCAGCAAGGAGTTGGTTCACTCGGCCACTCGGGGGTGCAGGTGAATCGTAAATAGTTCACCCGGAGGAGTCCATCATCAAATAAGGCCGTTAAAACAGATGCTAATGCCAATCAATAACACATGCTACCCCGGTTCCTCCCGGGAAGCAGGTTTGGCATAGAGACATAGGAGCTCTTCATTTGTTGTACCAAGTAAAACTGTAGGAAACCGCATGACTTATGTTGTGTTGTACTCCCCCTCACCAAGGGTTAATTGGGAAAACGGGGATAATCAACGCCCCCTAGAGTTTCTGATTTGAAGACCATACTGGCGCTGATAATGGTTGAGGTGCCTATATCTCGGCTGAAACGTTCTGGCTGTGGCTTATACCTAAAGGAAAAAGGAAAGAACTTCTGTTGATATAAAAACTCCTGTCCAAGTCCATGTCTTCTAAGCTATCCGACACAGGCGTACATAATCTAACTCGACACTCTATACATTTTAATTGAGTTTTGTCTGCGGCAATCTTCCATGGTAGTCAACCAACCAAACATACATATGCATGTCCTAAAGCAAATCTTTTGTGGTATTCATTGGAATTTATTGCAGATGTTGAAAACTCATTTTCATATTTTAAGTATTCCATAAAGTATACTTTTAATATTTTTCCATTTGGTTTGTATTATAATATGAGGTAATTTTTGCTTTTTTCCCATAAAACAAGGCGTTTCCCATAAATTTTTTTTATTATTAGTAAAACATTTGAATTTACAGGTTTCAAATAAATGTTATCAATTTCCTAAAAATACGTTTTGTTTTTATAAATATATGTTACAAAAAAAAAAATTGTTTTAACACTTTAAACAAAAGCCGCTTACAAATCACAAATCTAATCTTATTTAAATACTCGTCATATTCACTAAAGAAAATCATTAATCTTTGGCTTCCAAATAAAATCATAAACATTTATGTTTAAATAACAACAAGACGGACGGACGCACATTTAAACACAAAAAGTATAGTGTGTCAACTTGTAAACGCTGCTAAAGCGCTGTTCCAGAAAAAAAAGAAAACTAATTAAAGGCGTAAATATACGAACAGAAAACAATCATAAATACATTAAATAAAACTATTTATTTAAAAATCGAAAAAAATTTCAAAGAAATCGAAACATACGAGGGCGGCTGCAGAAGGCACAAAGTCAACGAATAATTTACATGTATACGAGTATATACCAAATGTATGAGATAACTTGAGAGGATGGTTTGTAAGAGAAAAATTTTATAAAAAGACCACGTCCATACAAAATAATATAACTTAAACACGGTAACCTTACGATTCTCTGGTTTAGTCCAGATTGCTTAAAAAACATCGGAAAAAATGGAGCCGGAATAGGATAAGTGAACTTGGTACCTCCCATACAAAGTATTTAATGAATTTTATATATCTAGAGAAAAGTTAAGGCTTAAGTTCTTAAATTTAATACAAATGACAGAATGGTCAATAGAAATCATCAGACAAAAAATGAGTGAGGTCGGGAAAGTGGGCGCAGTACTTCCCATACAGGGTAAATATTGATTTTAATATATCTTGATAATGTGATAGTCGATATAAATTGTCAAACAAAAGGTGAGTGAGGTCGAGAAAGTGGGAGCAGTAGTTCCCATACAAGGTTTTTATATATCTTCAAGCTAAAGTTTCTAGTACTTGCTATGAATATTATGATGCTCGATATAAATTATTAGACAAAAATTGAGTGAGGTCGGGAAAGTGGCCGCGTTACTTCCCATACAAAGTAAATATTGATTTTTGTATACGAGTATCTTTAAATCTGTTAAAGCTAAAGTTTCTAAATTTGGTACGAATGACATGATGGCCGATATAAAATTATCAGACGAAAAGTGAGTAAGGTCGGGAAAGAGGGCGTGGTACTTCCCAGACAAAGTAAATTTGATTTTTATATATCTTTAAAACAGTTAAAGCTAAAGTTTATAAATTTGGTACGAATGATATAATGGTTGATATAAATTATTAGACGAAAGGTGAGTAAGGTCGGATATAGGGCGTGGTACTTCCCATACAAATTAAGTATTGATTTTTGTATATCTTGAGAACGCTTAAAGCTAAAATGTCTAAATTTGGTACGAATGGTACTCCTTAAACTGTTAAATTATTCTATTTTTTTTTTATCTTGGGTCAGTACTCAGGGGATGACCCCTACATATGCAGCACATTGTACTGTAACTAGGAAAAAAGGTTATGATGAGAGGAAAGAGGGAGTAGTGTTTGTGGAGGTTTAACTTTTACAATAACAACACGAAAGACTAAAACAAACTCTACTGCAGAATTTAAAGTGTTGGTAGTTAAACCTAATCAGTGCCCAGTGTATATACGTTCGATACTGCTCAGATAAGAAAAATTTACTCCAACACCTTTCACACTACAAAGTAATGAAATGCCTTGTAGTGTTAATAAATATCAGAAGACTTTTTCTACTGCCCTCATATGCTCAAGAAATGGTTAAAGTTAAGTATTAAATAGGCCACTAACAACAACTCAAATTTCTGTTTATTGTTTTACGGGCAATGCTGCTTTTTATGTCTGAAAACAACTTACAACCATTAACGTTTGAGCTATTGAATAAATGAGTTAAATGACAAATGAAAAGAAAAATGGAACCACCCAAAGAAGAAAAAGGGCTGTGTAATTAAATAATTTAAAAACATTACAAACTTCATGCAAGAAAAAAAAAAGAAAATTTGTTGTAAACAACATGTGTCCGCAGTAACCAGAGAAACTTTGTAAAACTCAAATTTGCGGTTTTGCCATTGAATTTTATTGCGGATTTTTACTGGCTGTCAGTTCGAACTTAATCATATCGTTATTTTTTCTGTTAACCAGATTTATAACAATTTAATTTATAATATTGGTAAATTGTAAAAACCTAAAGAGCAGTTTAAAAATAAATTTAATTGCTAAATGAAATGTTAAAATTTGTTTATGTCAAAAGTGGTGGATTTTTAAGTTTGTTGTTGCTTGTCAAAAATTGTAAATCAAAATTGAAAATTTATTCGTGGTCTTAATAAACTACGTATTTGTACTCAAATATTGAATGAAAGGGGTTTATAAAAAATATAGGCTTGCTATTAAAAACAATTATCTTATAACAGTAATTGTCCTAAAAGATTTTTCTTTTTTTTGTATAAACCATTTCTCAATTGCTCTTACTTATTAAAAAAAAACTAGCATTTTAGAAAAAAAGCATTTGTATAAAAAAGTATGTTGTTACAAAAACCTTTGTACAAAAAGTAACTTTATGCTAGGAACACAACCGCGACGGACGACGAATTTTTGGTCGCGAATATGGAAATACACACAATCATTATGTTGGTCGAAATTCGTCATACTGAGTTGGAATAGACTTATTTCTAGTTATGCTATTGTTTAGTGGGCTTTTTAGGTCGTTTTTCCTTTTTTAATAAAACTACTGCTTTGTTTTATTTACATTTGCATCCTACTTTTCATTGGATAATCCCAACTTCTTCAGGAATGTTTTTATTGTGTCTGTTTAAAGCAAGTGTGCCCAGCCCTATGCGCTTGATACTCAATTGTTTTTTTAAATGTACTTAGCTATAGGGCTGTGCTCTTTAATACACAAATACTGCGCTCACCATTAGCAATGAAAAATACACAAACAACTTCGTCTTTTTTATTTTTTTCGTTCTTCACCGCACACACACAAAAACAAAGCAACAATACTTTCGCATGCTTTGTTGGTAAACATTGAAGACAGCGATTATCAGTGTGAACTTTGTTTTTGTAAATGTATTGCTTTTTACAACAAAAAATATAAAATAAAAATAGTTTTTCCTTAAATGTATTGGTGTTTACTCTTTCATACAGAACTTGTGGGCACCACTCCACTGGTTTAAAGCTTAAAATAAATTCGTTTGTTAAATATATAAGTAACAATTTTGCTCTTTTTTAATTCTTATATAAAAATAAATTTAGTTGTAACATTTCAAAAATGTTCACAGAAAAATTACATTAAAATATTTTACAAAATTAATTACAAACTTATATACATACATACACTTCGAGACACAAGCTTTTTTGAAAGTAATATCACAGTAAACTAAACTAGAGAATATGCAGCATATTTTGAATAATCTTGCTATTCGATTAATTACCTAGCAGAGTACGAGGCGTTGGACTAATTTTTCTTAGTCCGAGCAATGTCGAAGGTATATACTCTGGGCACTGATCAGTTTAAAATAATTAATTCCAACTGGTTTTATTTCCGTGCTGTTTTTATTTTGGACCAGTACTCAGGGGATGACCCCTACATATGCAGTGCGTTGTACTAGAAAAATTGGTTGTGCGGAGGGGGAAAGAGGGAGTAGTGTTTGTGAACATTCGACTTCAACTTTCCAACGTTATAACAGACAGGAAACACGTCTGCAGAAAACTTATTCCACAGGCGAAGCGTACGGCTGAAAAACGAATTCTTTCTGTAATGCCTGATATGATTCCCTGGGCAATCGATCACAAATATGATAAGTTCTGGACGATGAATGCGAGGTACGTATAAATGTGCGAGTTTCGGGAATAAGATCCCTAATCTCGTCAGAGAAAAATGCAATGTAGTCACGATGGAACCGAGTAACGCACCCTACATTGCGTCGATGCCTCAGTGAGTCAGGAGAGTTGGATGCCCTACTGTCACCGATAAGCTTCTTCACTGTTATTGATAGGTTTAAGTCCCACGTCCACACGCCCTATTCTCTATTTCTTTCTCATAATAACCTATTTTCACTGGAACTACGAATGCTCTACATATGTAGGGGTCATCCCCTGAGTACTGAGTTCAAGATAAAAGAAAAGTACCATTTGATAAAATGTACCTGTTGATATAAAAGCTGCCTCCTTAAAAATAATTTATATTGGGCTTTTTTATGTTTGTTGTGATTACTCTATTCGATGAACTTGCTCATTTGCTACATTTGCACTATTGACTCGTTTTCAGTAAATATTTAATTATATATTTTTTTAACCTAAAACTGTGGCCTTTAATTTGAGCTAATACAACTTTTTTTCTAAAGATGAGTAAACATATGCGTGTTAAATTGTCTTTGTTACGCTTTGCGATGAGCACTGTAAATATTTGAATTTTATGCCATTTTCAAAACAGCTGTTAGTTATTTTTCAACACAAATATCTTTACTCGTACTCGTATGCATACTCGTATATTGTACAAAAAAGAAAATAAACACATGCTGCAAGTGTTTTTTTTTTAAACAAAAGATAATTCCAAATCAGTTATGTAAAAATAATATTTTTTTTTCAACAAAAGCCATCAGTAAAGAGTTTTTGGTGTTTGACAAATTGTTTGCTATATATAATAAAATGATTTATTATTTGAGTTGTGCTGTTTATTTTTCAAATCTTATTTAAATTTGTCTCAAACATTTATTTGTTATCTGTCGTTTTCAAGTTCAACCCAAAATTTCGTTTTGCATATTTTCGCTTTAGTTTTAAGTTTTATTCAAAAGTCTCAAGCTACTTCAGTTGTTAAATTTGTTTTCTTTTTGTCT
This sequence comes from Thecocarcelia acutangulata, assembly GCA_914767995.1. Lineage (NCBI taxonomy): Eukaryota > Metazoa > Arthropoda > Insecta > Diptera > Tachinidae > Thecocarcelia > Thecocarcelia acutangulata. The sequence goes on from OU612097.1 coordinate 19,500,761, forward strand.
TGTCTTGACAATTTTTGTACTTTTAAACTAAAAAGAAAAAAAAACTTTGTTTTGAGTATTTTGTTGTTGTTATCTTAATCTGTTAATGCCTTTACCATGCGTATAATACACTATTTCCAAAGTTCAAGACGCTACAAATAAATGATTGTCAGCGACGGTGACGTTATGGTGGCAGAATATTATATTTTGAAAATAAAAAAAAATAAAAAAAATGCCCCATATTCATCTTTCACGTACATTTTGAGGTTTTCTTTTCCTAAATACTGCAATAACAGTGGACTACAATAATTATACAAAAACCCAGACTGTTTAAACAATTTTGTAGCCCAAAATTTTTGCCCATCGCAGTATCGAAATTGATTTGAACTTGTAAAGCTGATCAGAAATTTGGAGTCCGATGTTGCCATAGTTTGAATAATTGGCGGTTTTCACGACAGTGAAACAAAAAGCATGATTTGAAAGTTTATAAATTTTTCTCATAATATGTAAAAGTTTGAAAAATATATTAACGGTAGAAAAAATAAGTAAGAGTGTAGTATATTCGGCAGGGCCGAATAGTCACGTATATATGTATATATATCGGGGGAAATTATTTTTGCTTTGTAATCACCATTCTAAAAAGGAAATCTTTCATGGACATTTTCATGCAAAATCGGTTTAGGCTATATCTCCTTTATATATGAACTTATATCGGAATTTTCCATTTTCTGTATTTTAATTACATCGTTTTATAATCAAAACTGATTATCAGAGAAAAAATTCACTAAAAAATCGGTTTAGACTATATCTCTGGTATATATTGAGCGATATCGGAAATTTTAATTTTCTCTATTTGGTAACCTCCTTATATTATCAGAACTTATTTTAAGCAAAAACATGTTTAAATTCGGTTACCCGACATTTTCATTCAAAAATCGCTTTAGGCTATATCTCGGGTGTATACGGAAGGACCGATATCAAAAGATTTCAATTTCTGTATTTTAGTAACCTCATTTTATAATCAGAACTGCTTTTAAGCAAAGACAAATTTTTTATGGAAAAATCGGTTTAGGCTATTATCTCGGGTATATATGGACCGATATCGGAAATTTGTCTTTCTTGTGTTTTAGTAACCTTTTTTCATTACCAGAGCTGATTTTAAGCAAAAAAAAAACAAAAATTGTTAAAATCACTTACCCGACATTTTCATTAAAAATCGGTTTAGGCTTTATCTCGGGTATATATGAACCGATATCAAAAAATTTCATTTAGTAACCTTATTTTATAATCAGAACTGCTTTTAACCAAAAACTTTTTTTTATGGAAAAATCGGTTTAGACTGTATCTCGGGTATACAAGTATATGAACCGATATCGGAAATTTGTATTTTTTGTATTTTAGTAACCTCCTTTTATAGCCAGAACAACTTTAAAGCAAAGAAAGTTTTTTAAGTTCGCTTAGGCGACATATGTTTGATAATTGGTCTAGGCTATATCTCTGGTATATTTGGACCGATATCGAACATTTTTATTTTCTGTATATAAGTAACTTTCTTTTGTTACCAGAACTGATTTTTAGCAAACAAAATTTTTCTGTTCACTTAGGCGACATTTTCATTGAAAAATCGGTTTAGGCTATATGTTGGATATATATGTACCAATATCGGGCATATTTTTGTTTTTGGTTTTTAATTGCCATGCTTAAGTGCGTGCAGTTTGAAGCAAAAAAAATTTTTTTTCAAAAAATTTCATACAAAATTGCAAAAAAATATGGCGTTTTTCGGAATTTTGAATATATCTCAGCTATGTGTGAACCGATTGTACTGAATTTCAATACCAAACCCATGACTCGAAGGGGTAAAAGAAAAAAGTTTCTAAGTCTAATGGTTTTCTTAGAAACGGTATTTCAGCGACCGACAGACGGACATCGTTTAATCGACTTTTCTATTAATTTTGATTCAGAATGTAGTATGTATATACTTTATAGGGTCGCAAATAAAAATTGTAGATATTACAAACGGAATCACAAACTTATTTATACCCTTTACATTTTTGTGAACGGTATAATAAAGTAAATAGACTCAATTATTTGTATGAAAAAAAAAAATTTAATCAGAGAAGCGGAAGAATTGGACAAAGTTGGCAACATATAATTGATTTTAAATGATTGAGAAACAATATAATAAAATAATTCTTTTCAACTTTCTTTCTAATCTTTCCCACAAAAATCTTAAATAAAACGAAAAACCTTTAACCTAAAATGCAATAGATCAAATATTATTTATTAACAAAATATATTGTTTTTGAATCCGTAGAAGTATTATTATTGTTTCCTAGACAGTTTCTAAATGATTTCCAACAATTGTGAGCCGACAGTATTTGATTATTTACGCTAAACTAAATATTTTACTATAACCAAAAAAAAAAGCATAGAAAATACCCGTATCTATTGCACAATATTTACTCGTTTTATGCCACAACTACGCCACCAATAGATAATGAGCTCCGAATGCACTTTGGTGGGTTCAAGCCATTAGATAAAACAACTGACAATTTGTCTGTCTTGCTGTCTAGAGCAGCAAAGTTCCAACCACTAAAAAAAAATATATGATCAAGTTGATAGACAGTACAAAAATCCCAGTTTAATAAACTAACAAGAGTTATTGTTGCCTCCCCCCACCATCATTGATTGTTTGTAAACTGATTCTCTTTCATTTTTTTCTGTTGAGTTTTTAGTCATTTTTAATGAAAACCGTAAACAATAGACAAAATAATATTGATGATGGATGCACTTTAAAGGGGATTGAGGAACAACCGAAACTAAACAAATCAGAAAAACATTTAATAATTGCATTCGTAAAGAAGAAATTCTGTGAAAAGTTCTTTTGTTTATCTTGCTGCTAAACACTTTTCACAAATAGGTTAAAATTGATATTTTGAAATCTCTTCTATATTAATAAACAACTTTCTGGTTGATTAATGTGAGGAAACAACGAGCAAAGTTTTTTTTTATTAATTTTCCAGATAAAGATTATTTAACAATTTTGATAAAGAAATTAATTGATTTTTGTTAACAAAAGCACTTGATTAAAAAGAAACCTACACTTTTTTTATTAGATACTTTTTTATATTGTATAAATGGTAACTTTTTATATTAGGTACTTTTTGATAAAAGGGAGGTATATTTTTATAAAGAGCCCTTTTATATAAAAAAAATTTTTTTTTGTAAAAGATCCGTTTTTTAAAAGATACTTTTATATAAAAAGTTCTTTTATATAAAAGTACTCTTGCAAGGAAGGCAATTTTGTATAAAAGGTGCCTTTTATAAGAGGTATTTTTTTATAAAACATACTTTTATACAAAAGGTACTTTTTTGTAAGTACCTTTTATATAAGTAATTTTTAATAAAATGTATTTTTTTTATAATAATAATTTTTTACAAAAGTTTTTCAATATTTGCAATAAATTTCTTCAATTCAATTTCCTTTAAAAAAAACTTTAACTTTTTTTCAATATTTCGTCTTCCTTCGACTTCTTCGGGAACATTTGTTTATGTGTTATAAATTCAATAAAATATTTGAATAACTAAAAGTTTTTTCTAAAAGTAATTTTTATGAAAGGTGTTTTTTTTTATAAAATATATTTTATTAAAAGTTAAAAAAAAAAAAATTAAAAACTCATTTTTTATACAAGGTGTTTTTTACAAAAACTTTTTTTTATAAAACACACGTTTTTTATAAACGTTGCTTTTTTATAAAGGGTATTTTTTTTGAAAGATAGTTTTTTATAAAATGTACTTAATCATAATGTATGTGCAAGTTTAATACATATAATCGAGATCCTTAAAGAGGTACTTTTTTGTAAAACAGATGCGGCTTTATAAAATGCACATTTTCATAGAAAAGTTACCTTTTTATGAAAGGTAATTTTTTATAAAAGGTACTTATTTATAAAAGGTATTTTTTTATAAAAGGTACTTTTTTATAAAAGGTAGTTTTTATAAAAGGTAATTTTTATAAAAGGTACTTTTTTTTAAAAGGTACTTTTTTATAAAAGGTATTTTTTTATAAAAGTTACTTTTTTATGAAAGGTACTTTTTTATGAAAGGTATTTTTTTATAAAAGATATATTTTTATAGAGAACCTTTTGTATTATACGCTCTACAATAAATTAGTAAGCGGTTCTTTTATAAAAAGTATTATTTTCAAAAGTAATATTTTATGTAGGAGTATGAAATAAACTCTTTAACAGGCTTCTTTAACTCGCGTATATTAGCCTCACCTTCAAAGCTAATTTCCATGCACGTACGAATGATTATTATACATGTCGGTAAACTGTATATACAGTGTTGCCGCTGTAGTGCGAAAGTTGGAGGTTTTTTTGCTGTATTGCTTCCAGGGAAGTGGAGAGATATTGTGGATTCATGAAGCCGATTTTGGGAATTCCCTAAGACCCGGTTTTTCATATTTGGTCCTTTATATTCTCGTGGAACATGTACCTGAAAAAAGCGGTCAATTGCTTTAGTGCGAAAGTTGAAGTTGTCGTATTGTTTCTGAGGATGAGTTTCCTGAAGCTGTCTTGGTGAATATCCAAAAAAACTCGGAATCCCTTCATTGGCCGAGTCGGAACCGGTTTTTCATATTCGGTGTGCGGTCATTAGATTTAGTGCCAAAATTGAAGTTGCTATATTGTTTCCGAGGAAGTGGGAGATTTCTAAAGCCGATTTCGGGAATTCGAAAACATTGGTTCGCGTTATACGCATAATTATCTGGTTATATGGTTAATTAGTTTGATATCAAGGCGTATTTTTATTTTTTAAATTATATTTATTATTCTTGGTATTGTGAATAATAAAAGTATTTGAAAAAAAAAAATTCAATAGAGAGAACTTCTTGAAACAAGTGCTATTATTTTTTTTTTTTGTAAAAAGAACTTTTTCTGAAAGGCATTTTTTTGTGGAAAGCTATTTTATTAGAGAAGGTTAAAGGCTGTTTAAAATTTTTTTTTTTTATATAATAGTTACTTTTAGTAAGTGGCAGTTCCTATTGCCCGACAGGAGATTTGATGTAACTTTATAAAGCACGGTTTCGGAGATGATTGCCACAGATCGTCAAGGGGACGTGCTTGAAATCTTTACAGATGGATCCAAGTCGGAGTTGGTGGCGGTATCTTTAACCCCCTCTATGAGAGGAGGATGAGTTTCAGACTGCAAAATGAGTGTAGCGCAGGCCGAAATCATGGCCATTATGAGAGCAGCTAACTGGTTAAGGTACTACAGGATACACGGGGAGCATATCCGAATTCGTACTGGTAATAAGGGTGTACTGTATGAACTAGCTGGAGTCTATACAACTTCCAGGTTGGTTCGTGAATGCCGGATATCTCTAAACGAGATAGCGAGACATTCGAACCTGTAGCTTTTCTGGGCATGAGAGCACAGTGAAATGCTCAGAATTGTTGTAGCGGACGGGCTGGCAAAGGCCGGTGTCCGGCTACAACATAGGGATATAGATGGGATCGTTGGAATCCCGCTTAGGAGCTGTAGGAAACAAGTCCAGCGTCATTTTGAGACCGTACAAGGGAGATGGTTTAATGAGGTCGAGTATCAAGACTGACATGACCCAGATATGTTAACAGGAGTACTATTATCCTTAGGGGCTTGCCCCGAAGGAGGTTACGCTCTTTTGTGGTGGTTCTGACGGGTCATTGCCACATAGGGTCGCGGACAAGCAGCTTAAATCGTCCATTTAATGACTTCTGTAGAAGTTGAAGAGACGAGGATGAAGTAGAGAGTGTTGAGTACTTCCTTTGTCGATGTCCAGCTCTTTCCTACGTAAGGGCTTTGTATTTAGGCAGACCCATACTGCACGACTTGACGGAGGTATCGGAATATGATGTAAATGGATTGGACTCTTTTATCCGATCCTCGGGTTGGTTCTAAGCCAGTGGTACATAGATCTGCAAAGATACATATCACACCCAGGCAACACAACTGGACCAAATTGAACCCAAGTGGACTAGGTTTACAATAGCTGGCAGCCTGTTAAACCGAACCTAACCTAAGTGGCAGTTTTGTATAAATGGTACATCTTTATTAAAGTTACTGATTTTTAGAAGGTATTATTTATAAAATTTACTATCTGATAAAACGTGTTTCTTATCAAAGATAAAACTACTTTTTTGTAAAACAGTACTTTTTTATAAAAAGTTCTTAATTTCGAAAGTAGTTTTATAAAAAGTTATTTTTATCCAAAGTCCTTTTTATAAAAGGATTGTACTTCTGTATAAAATCCACTATTTTTGCAAAAGTTTTTATTTAAATAAGGTTCTGAGTTTTGAAAATCATTTTCTTTAGATTTTGTAAAATTCCCTATTGGTACGCTTTGCTACTGTATCTCTGGTGCGTAGCAATTTGAATGTACACTTGAAACCTCCCACTTAAAAAACTCTTCTTTAGGTTTTTAATTTGTTCCATTAAAACTTTGAGTTTACAAATCAAATCACTAAATTAACATTCGTATGCTCAAATGACAATTCAGTTTTAACAAATATTCCCTTAAGTACCAACCACATCAACAAGTTTGTACCACTGAAAAATTTGTTTAAATTTCAAATACGAGTATGTATGTGTCGATACTTTATTAATGTTTTTTGGTGGTATGGGTGTTATGAGAATATATTTAGGAAGCTGCCAACAATAAAAACAAATTTGACAATGAATTTTTGTTTGCTTTAGGAAATTTTTACATACTTACAAATGTATATATGTACATACATATGTATATTTTGTATAGGAAAAGAATTTATACAATTTTATATCATTGTATGTCGATGGCCACAATTGACCCAAATTTATTGCTCAGTTTTTTGTTTGCTTGTTTTTTTGTTTTGTTTTGTTTTTTTTTTAATATTGAATTCCCGAATTGTTTCAAGCAATTTATGTTTTAATGTGATATTTCATTTTGTTAAGTGTGTTGGTAATTTAGTGCTTTCAGATGTTGTGATGATTCAAAGTCTGCCACATTATATTTCACAAGATAACATAATGAAGGGTATATGATGTTTGCGGGAGCATTTTAAAGTACGCAAGATTGCAAAATCAGTGGAGCTTTACTCAAATACGAGTAAGTAGTTTGTAAAACTTTTACAATAAACTTATAGGGACGTTTATGACAAATATTTTACAACAAATAAGTTTTGATTGTTATATTAGGTTAACAACTTTGCTTCCGCCGTTTTGCCATACGAGAAGATGACTGTAGCAGTGGAATAATACGATATGAACAATTGAGGTATTAGCAAACATATCGACATCGAAATATTAGTCGATTTGTGTTTCACATCATAAAGCTATTCTTGATTAAACATGTCAGCTTACGAGTCAAAGTCTCGACATTTGTGGTTGGTTTTCAATTCTTGACATTTGCGGGAGGTTTTAACTTTCCGCTTTAACATGAAGAAACCTGCGGCTGAGACTCATCGAATGCTCTCAAATACCTACGATGAGGCCGCTGTTAGTAAAATAAAGAGCCGAGAGTTTCGTTTCAACACTTCAAGAACGGTGATTTTGATGTCGAATACCAGTATGATGGTGGAAGAGAGAAGGTTTTTGCATATGCAGAATTGGAGGCATTAACTGCCGTACAATTTAACGCCAATAAAATTCGTTTTATTTCTAATATTGTATGATGTTATCATTCGTCTGGCTCAAATTCAATCCTGGCTAAAGCCAAGAAATGTTTTTACTTTTAATTATAACAATAACTGCCGAGATCAATAACTCTTATTTAAAGAAGACAGGTAAAAATAATTGAATACACTAAGAACGTTTAGAAAAATTAACACTAGCATTGGCGTTTTCGCTATTCTGCCTTCGTTTTACAACAGCTGTTTTTATAGCCTGAATGATTAGCGTTAACTAAAAACCACTTATTTTTGTGGTGTTTATTTTAACAACAGAGGCATATCGGCTGTCGGAAGATCAGCATACTTTTAAGTACCAACAGTTGGTCTTACTTATCAATAAGTATTTTAAATAATAAATTTATAATTATTTTTACTTACTTTAAAAATTAAGTTACTCGTATTGGCAACTTTGTTTGTTGCTTTCTGTTCCTCTTTGTGGTTTTCTTTATTTTTCACGAAGCTGCCACATTATTACAAATTTTTTTAACATATAACCAGAGGTGTTAAAAATTAGTTAGAGAATCTCGTAAGCGTTAGTGCAAACAAAAGTTCGCGTTAAGTTATGCACTTTTAAAATCGTTAAAAGTTAGAAAATCGAAACGAGGAAATTGGATGCCGTACGAGTTGAAACCGAGAGATGCTGAACGGCTGCTTGCAAGGCAAAAACGGAAGGGATTCTGCATCGCATGGTGACTGTGTATTCATTACGATACCAAGTATAGAAAATCCGAATATTCACGACTCAGGTCATGTTCAGTATTTGGTTGGACCAGCTTAGCGTAGTGTATTATACGATAGTAAAACCGACTGAAACAATTACAGACGATTGTTATCGAAAGCAATTAATGCTTTGTGTGCTTTCTTTTTGATGGCTTGATAATACTGTTCGTCACTTTTTTTACCGCAATCCCCAGCTTGTACCCAGCCCAGATTGAGTTATATTTCGTAACGTGATTACCGATTTAATAAAATGGAAATTAAGGTAACTACAGCGAATTTAAAAACTAGAATGCATGACCTTATGAAGAAAGGAGAAGTTATACGGCAGTTCTATTGCTTTCCAGTTACTGCGCAGTTTGCCAAACACAAAATAGTGACTCACTGAGGAAATTTGTATGTTAAAACGCTCAGTGCTTTGAGTGCTTTACATACACATTTTCTACACGTGTCGCTATTTTGTGTTCTGTGATCATCATATACGAGCAAATCTCTTTTTTAACTGGAAATGAGTTATTTTGTAATATAGTTTTTTAAACATCTTTCTATTTCATATTACTTATTTTAAAAATTTATAAAAAAAACTTGGAAGTTTACAGCATTTTTGTTTTCTGAAAAAGAAGCGGCAATCAAACTTCATCAAATAGGAGGGGTAATTAAACGAAACGAAAAAAACAAATCAATAGAACTTCCACATTTTGACCACTCACTGTCTGTCTCTTGCTTCTCTAGGCCTCATTGTGCTTAGACTTTTCAACATTTATTACATCATTCATGCATGTACATAAGTATATCTGATACACACAGATTTCAAAAGCCAAAGCAACGCAAACAGAGAAGATATCTATCGATCACATAAATTCATTCATTGATCCCGCTTTCAATTTCATCGCATTCTATTGACTTTAACGCAGTCACATCTATTCATTTTTTTAGCTTAAATTTTTTTGAGTTCAACACATTTTTTTTTGTGTTTATTTTTTTTACTGCTTTAATTAAATAGCAAAAAATAACCCAACATTCTTATCTTTAATTAATCTTCAGGCTTAAAATTGAATACATTTTTGTGTTTTCATAATGAGTTAATGTTTTCTTTAAAACAACATCATTTTGTATTTGAAAAAAAGGGTGTAAAAGTTGATTAGAAACTTTAAAAAAATAAACTATAATATTTTTAGCAAAAATTTATAAACTCCTAGATTTAAGCAATTTTTAATGGTATTTTTTGAAGAACATATTCGAATTGGCAGGTCAAGTTTACGAGTAAATCCTGCAATAGGAATTATTCCTAACATGAAAAAAGCTTCTTTACAATAATTTAATAAGATAAATTAATAAAAAGAGAGCTGTTGTTTTTTATGTGTTAAAATTTCTATTTAAATGCGTTCTAATTTAGCAATGAAGCGTAAAAATTTTAGCACCCAAAAGATTTTTTTTTCGCAACATGCAATTGATATGTACACGCAAACATCCATTCAATTTTTGTGTGTGTTTTTTTTTATACATAAAACTTGTGCTATTAAAAAAGTTGAGCTTATAAATTATAAATGATGACGTTCCCACGAACCAAAAAAAAAGTTTATCATATGGGTTGAAAACAGGGTGATTCACCGTTTTTAATTTAAATGCTAAAACAAATTTATATGAAATAAAAACGTTTATAAAATACTACACATTTTAGATAAGTATGCAACATTGGACTGCTAAAAGAAAAGGGTGGTTCATGTGTAAAACGAAATATCGTATAAATGCCATGGCTTCGCTTGAGTAGTACATGTTTTTTCCATAACTTTGATACTGTGGTGCTAGAAGTTTTTGTAGAAATATGTTAAGCTTTTGACATTTCTGACATTTCTGACACCACATTGTTGATTATTACAAAGCAATTATTTTAACAATATAATAAAATTACTTTCCAATATTAGAAATATAGGGTGTCTTCCTTCTGTATTTCGCATGTGTTTACAACACAAATGTCAAAACAGAACTGACATTAGGGACCAATCGCAAAATTTATATAGCATTTTCTGATAGGAGGATTACTTTTATATATATATATATATATATATATATATATATATATATATATATATATATATATATATATATATATATATATATATATATATATATATATATATATATATATATATATATATATATATATATATATATATATATATATATATATATATATATATATATATATGCGCCAAGGAAGCGCAAAAGTAATCCTCCTATCAGAAAATGCTATATAAATTTTGCGATTGGCCCCTAATGTCAGTTCTGTTTTGACATTTGTGTTGTAAACACATGCGAAATACACGTTTATAAACAATGTTACGATACACTGCTCCAGAACGCGGAATATTGGTGACTATTTATTTGACCCCAAGAGGAAGATGATTGAAAATAATCATTAGTGATGATGCCCGTTTCCATCATAGCGGGTACGTAAATAAGCAAAATTTACGTTTCTGGGGCACTGAAAATCCGCGAGTAACCCACGAAGAGCCATTAAACCCGCTCAAAGTCACTGTATGGTGTGCTGTTTTCGCTGGAGGAGTCATCGAACCTTTTTTCTTGGAAGACGTCGCGGGCCAAACGGTTACTGTGAGTGGTGAGCGCTATAGAGCAATTATCTTTTTGCCGCATGGCCCCCGAGAGGTTCTGTCTTGCAGATTTCTCTGTGCTGATCATGGTTGAGGCACCCGCCTTGGCTGAAACGTTCTGGCTTGGGCTTAAATTTAAATTGCATGAAGGGGAATTAGTTTCCCTGATAACTTTGATGTATGCCGGTTTTCAATTCAATTCAATTCAAGGAACTAATGAGCTCCGTTCTAAAAACTAATTAAGCCTAGTTTGCCTTTGACGGAAATTGACAGGAGGAATTGGAAGTACCCACTTGTTCGCCAAGGCGTTCGACACAAAGTTATGGTAATTTTGCGACTTGTGCAAGCTACACGGAAGTGATCGTGGATCGTGAGTAATTCACACCGTGGAGTTGGTCCATCATCATATAAGGCGGATGCTGATGTAAATCAGTGACACATTCCGTTTGTTAAAATAATTTTAATACGCTGCTAGATTGTTTACCTTTCCATTGTTGAAATAAAAAAAAAATATGTCAAATTAAGTTGGGTAAAAAAGGAAGGTGTAACTCATAATTAACATGGTGCTTAATGGTTGGACCACCCTTTAGCTGCTACAAAAAAATGTTGTTCAAGTCCAAGCTGATATTTTTAGTTTTGACGAAAAATGTTGTCTTCATTTCTCTGTTATTTTATGTTGGACAAAATATTGGGTTTGAGGTTGACTTTTACTTTGATCGGAAATAATAATGTTCGAATTTTAATGTACGTTTATGAAGGCTTGAATTCCTCATGTTATTGCTTTACTTATGCTAAATTTGTATATTAAATAAACTATTTCTAGTCGTGCTTACTTTATTAGTTTGTATTTTAATAACAACTGAGTTAGAAATCTTTGTCTTCTGGAATATTGTGACTGGATCTAATATATTCGCATATCCTTTTGTGGTTTTCTTTACATTTACACCATAATTTACATAATAATTTTATAGTTTTTTTATGTTGCCTTAACCTAATTACTATCTTTTCTTCTTCACAGTTCTGTAACATTTTGAGTTTGGATTAATTGGACGAGATTTCAATGACTGCTCTTGTTTTATGATAAAAGATTTCCAAGCAAAATTCTACAAAAGTTGCTTTTGAAAATGGATTTAAAGACTATTTTAAGGTAAGTAAGGTATTGAACTGCCTGGCTCACAATATCGAACGTAAACGAAGGCGAATATAGACTAGTCACTCACTTTCAGTCGCTTGTAGGGCACATAAACATTTTCGAGCTCACACACAACTAGAATTTCTTGTATTGTAGAACTTATAAAGAATGTTCCTAAAGAGGTATAGAACTTTCAAATAGAATATAATAAAAATGCCTGTTTTGAATTGCGATGAAATTTGCTTTATTCGAAAGAAAATCTTCAAGCATTATAACTTAAATCTGACCATGAAATTCGTGTTATTCGAAAGAAAATCTCCACGGCAGGCTCGCACGTAGTCTAATCTGGAGGTCCAAACAGTTTTCAACATTAATGGTTATAACGCGGTGAATGTTGTCCTTGAAGTGGACAATCATTTCTGGTTAATTGGTGTGAACTGGCGACTTCATATATCCCCACATAAAAAAGTCTAGCGTTATTAAATCTCACGACTTTAGAGGCCTATTTACGGGTCCGAAACGTGAAACTAAGCGGTTAGCAAACGTTTCCTTCAATATATCAATTCTGGCACGATCTTCTGCACGTTATGGTTGTCCAATTGATGAACAAAAAAATCAGTAACCTTGGCTCTATAGCAGTCACCACTGTATGTAGCGTTCTAACCGGGAAGGTTTTCAAAGAAGTATGAGCCATCACAAGCCCATAAAGCACACCAAACGGACAGTTTTTCTGAATATAACGATGTTTCAGAACACTTGCGAATTACCACCACTCCAAATGCAGCAGTTTTGTTTATTGGCGTATCCATTCAAACAAAAGTAAGCTTCATCATTAAACAGAATTCGTTTATAGAAGTTGGGGTCAACGGCAATCTTATTTTGGTGCCATTTGGAAGCGTTGTACAGGCGGCAGTCAACTCATGTTGAAATGCCAACCCAAACTAAACATACGTGTTGTCAACTTAAAGTTTTATACCTCTATAAAAACAGCCTTAAAACAAACACCAACAGAGTTGGTTTTCGTTAAAAATTTGCGTGAGAAAAAGCGTTCGTTCGTTTTTATGCACCAGGCAAAAAATAAAAAAAATAAAAATATATTTTTATAACATTTTAATTTTCCGTGAGGATGATAACAAACTGTTATCGAAATATCGAAAATAAAATGATACGAATATTGTATTTTTAGTGAAGTAATATGAAAAACATGACTCCTGAAATTATAAGAAATATGTATTCTGTTATTAAAAATCGGGTGATTCATAGTGCGGTTTGATTTTCTATTATTTCTGATTGATAGCTCATGTAATAGTCTATGGCTTGAATTGGCCTTTGATTTTCAAAAAAAAAAAAAAAAAATCCAACAATTTTTGATCGCTGTTCTGTTGTATAGTGTTCCATGTTAAATTCCTCAAGTCTTCTTCACAAAGTTCTCAATTAAAAATGAAAAATATAGCTCTGCTAGTGTACGAGTAAACTGTTTTCTAGGGTATTTCATTCAGGAGCCAAATTCCGTAACGATGAATTTTGAAATGTTCGCCAATTTCAGTGTTTACTGTTGATTTTGGCGTCCGCAGTGACCAGTTAAGGAATAATGTTTTCACCCAAAATCTTGGTTGAATTCTGGTTTTTGTACAATATTTTGAAGTTGAAAAAAAAAACGAAAGTATTATGTACTCGTATGTATATAAAAATTATCTCCTAGACAACTTGTGTGACAACGTTGATTTGACAAATCAGCATATCATTCAGGCTGAAAAATTCTTAACTGCGTAATCAAGCCTCTGCTTTTTCTTTCATTTCCCTGTTTCTTATTCACTTTACAATCAAGCAAATTCTACAACAAACAAAGTCTCATTACGAATCTTATTAAGCTTTCTTTATGGCTGGTAATAAACTATTAAAATCTAGAATCCAAAAAAAAATTAATGAATCATATGTCCCAATCACATACACCCAAACCCCTTATCTAAACCAATTATTGTCTCATAAAAATACCACACAAAAAAATTATAAATAATAAAAAAAAAGAATACAAAAAATTATTTATGATTAGAAAATATTCTTATTAAACTATGAACACATATTTCTTATTTAAGCGCAAGTTATTTGAAATATAATTAATAAATTTATGCCAAACACATGTCGTCATACACTCAACAGCAAAAGTACGATTATGAACATACATAAATATTGTATTCTGAGCAGACTTCCTAAAGTAGGGAAGTCTCGAATTTCTTTCGACAAATTAACTACCATCATCGTCATCATCGTAACCAACATAATCTGTACCACCACCATTAACGTCATCGCTTACCGCCTTCACCAGCGAACAACCGACCAACCAACCACCACCGCCACAACACACGTTGTATTACAAGATTTTCTTTTTACTGTTTGTTTTTGTCTATAATTTCAGCACCAAAATGAATCGTATGCAATACATTCAAAAACATATTAAACAATAAAAGAAAAATATAGAAAACTTTTTTTATGATTTTAAATAAAAAAACCGGGTACTTGTTACAACAAACAAGTAAATAATTTATGTCCATTTTATTACTGCTGCTAAATATATTTACAGAAAGAAACATTTAAATTTAGCTTTTATAATTGTTTTTTATAATTATGCTGCGTGGCATTAAATGTTTCCCAAATTAGGGTTTATTTATGAACACTCTTACTTCGATTATGCTGCCACCCATTCTATGCCGTAAAAATCCCACAAGCATATTCCAACAAACAACAAGAGAAAGTAGAATTGGACCAAGAGTATTTCTTAAACCAGTGGCCGTGTTCTGTAACTTTAGTGAGTAGTTCTTGTGTCGAAAGTTCGTGAAACAATTTATTCCATCAATGACAAATTCTGACCTGGTGTGCTGCAATTTGTGTACAATTCTCTCGATTATGAAACCATTTGATCGATTATGCTGACCATAAAAATCAAGAAGTGCAGAATTCGTAAAAGAATTCAACAATCTTAATGCGCTACTCAGTTTTTTATCTGTCCATCGTTGAATTTGTCAAACACTGAAACAAAGAAATGTCAAATTCAGTTGGCCAAAACACTTGAGGCTAAAGTGTAACTCTTAACCCATTAGCAGTCACTGTACTCAACTGAGTACACTTGTATTTTAGCTTAACTTAAAAAAACTTAAGAAACTGCAATCTTTTTGCCGTTACTTAGTTTCACCACAAAAATACCAGTGTTGCCAAGCGTGGGGACTTTTCCCTTTTTGTACAGATTTATTTGCTTATTTCCGCATGTAGGGGAAAAAGGACAGATTTTGTATGATTAGTTTATTGAATTTTTGTCGAACTTTTATAATTTTTTAAATAAAATTTTTGATTTGTACATTTGTACAACGGGTTATAGCTCAGGTTTTTTCCTTTCTTAAGTTTTTTTCTTAAGAAGGATTTTTTACAATACAAATCTGCTGTGATCAATAATTTTGATTGAAGAAGACGAGAAAAATAATAATCAAATCTTTAGCTGGGGGACAACTAGCTGTTTCGTAGTCGCTACACTACTTATCAGCACCCACTGGGATTTGAACTCGGGTCATAACCCGTTGTACAGATGTACAAATCAAAAATTTATATAATTAGGCTTATTGTGGGGAATTTTCAGATTATCATTATTATTTATTATTATATTATAATAATTTTGTCGACTATGAGGAAAAATCGTTAGATATCGATGCATTTTCATCCAGTTTTTATACAACGTTAAATATTTTAACAGCAAGTATTTATCAATTACGCCAAAATGGTTAAAATCGTATTAAGGATGATGGGAGGGTTTTTTCTATAATTAACAACGGACGTACAAAACGAGAAAAAATTAAAACGCGAAGTTTCAACTTCCATATGCATTCTCAGAACTTATTTGCAAGCTTTTTAATTAAATGCATACATTTTAGATGTACTAGTCACCACCTAACCTCATTAAAAACTTTAATCACAAATATCTCCTAACTAAACATATTAAATGATTGGATATTTATACATCGTTGTACTCAGTACACGTAGAAAAAAATATATGACTGACATGACAATATTCTAAGAGCAACATACTATTGTTGAACTGTATGGTTGGTGCTAATAATATAGTAGTGTCATATTTGAAATGTCATTAATATACCTATAACTATAGTTTTATGAAAAATGTTTATAAATAACCATACTATATTTTGGGGCACTATCTCACTAAAATAGGAAAGCAGTTACAGTGCGTAATTTGACGTTGGCAGTGCAAAAAATGTTTTAAAACACTTTGTGTCCAAAAGCCATGTTTCGAAAACTTTCATACTTAGCAATTTAATGTACTTATTTGAGTATAACTCTAAAACTCGGTTCCAGTAAAAAATAAAAATACAAGTGCTGTTCATAGAACACAAATCAGCAACTAGTAAAAAAAAAATTTTTTTGTGTATGAAAGTTACTCAATTTTTTTAGAGATACATACATACATACAAATTTTTTATACAAGTCGCTCGTCTGTGTTCTATAAACAACACAATAATTTTTCTTTCATTTTGTGATTCTTTATGCTCGTTTCTGTTAATAAAAAAATCTTAAATCCCGTTTTCATTTGACCTCTAATGGGTTAATTAACAGCGTTAGATTATCCTTTTGTAGCGATTAAATAATTTCTCTAGCGATCCTGGAGAATGATCTTTATATCAAACGGACATGAACAATTAAACATGCCAGATTTATAGCAACACAAATCATCAACTTTTGTAAAACTCATGAACAAATTTTTGACATTTTGCATGATTTTTGACCATTAAAAATATTATAAAATTCGTTATTAAAATATTTCTTTAAACACGCAATTTGATAGAAAATAAAGACCTGAACTTAATAAATAATTTTTAGTATTAAAAACTGAAAGAAAAATACTTTAAAGTACTCTTATAACTCTCAGCAGTATGTTAAATCGTTATCAAATATCATTTACATATATTCCACCCACTAAACATGCTCGAGACTGAAAACAACATGCATACACATTTAACAAACACTTGAGCAAAAGGTCAGATTGTTATCGCCACTACTGTACTTTTCATATGAATTCAATTATGAAAATATTGTTCAGCAAGTGCTGCCACCTGCAGAACTGATATTTTAACTTTTTAACGGATATAAAAAAGAAAATATTTAACATGTTTTTAGGCAACAATAGATAAGCTTTAAAGATACATATATTACAATTAAGTTGTTACGTCGGTGACTGCGGTGTCTCAACCATTCTTCATGCTTCTGTTAAATGCAATAAATCATATATAAAACCTTTGGTTTTAAATCAATATAAAAGCAAACGCACAAAATCAAACATCGATTGCTGTACTGGGAGAAACAACGTACCAACAAAACGCACTATATGTCGTGTAGTGAAGGATATCGAAGAAATAGGGTCCGGTAAGAGGTACTGCATACTGCAAGATCGACTGAAAACATTACTGCTGCTCAAGAAAGTGTTCAAAACAATCCATCAACCTCAATTCAACGACGTGCTCACGAGCGTGGTCTTCAAAAAACAACTTTGGCCACCATTTTGCACAAGGATTTGCATTTATTTCCATTTAAGATTCAGTTGACATAAGAGCTTCCTCCACAAGACCGACATATATATATAGTGTTACAGCTGGCCCCTGAAAGCTCCGATTTTCATGAAAAAATCATAATAGGTGGCGAGGCACATTTCCATGTTCCGGGCAGTGGAAAACCTTTAAATTATTCATCAGTAAACATTGCATCCATTGAAAGTGACAGCCTGGTGTGCAACTTGGTCAAGAGGAATCATTGGACCATACTTCTTTGAAAATAAAAACGGCATAAGGGTAACTGTGAATGGGGGCTATATCGTGATATGATTGAAAACTTTTTAACGCCACAACTGCATGCTTTGGGTTTATTTAATCTGTGGTATCAACAAGACAATGCCACATCGCATAAAGTCAGGATTGCAATGAAATTAATGCGAGTAGTATACCTTCCCGGCGATTTGTACTTATATTGCAGATATAAGGGAGATTGTTCAAATGTCCTGTTTAAAGTTCCTTTCTTACTTTTCCGGTTTGAATCAACAATTGTAAACATAAATTAAAAATAAAAGAAGAAAAATGTAAATTTAACGTGCGTACACAGAAAAAATAGATGAGATTTTTTTTCAATCATGTTATGTTATTAAAAAAAAACCATCAATTTAATAAAATTTGCATTAACTTAATTAAATTATTATTAATACTGAATTTTTGGAAATATCTCTTAATAAAATGCAATTAATAAAAAGTTTTCTGAATTATTGATTGTTATTCAATAAATAAATTTAAAAAGTTGTCATATAACAGTGAAGAGCTGTTGTTTCTTTAACAATTTTTTTTGTTAAGTATATTTTACATATTAACAACTATTTTTTTCAACTCAATAATTTTTGCTTTTAAGTGAAAAAGCTATTTCTACTTTATAATTTGAATTATCAATCTGGCAAAAAATCTTTTTCACAGGAAATTTGATAAAAATAGTGCAATTTTTTTGATCAATATGGCATCTATTTTTTTCTGTGTATTTAGTAAACACGTAACATGATACTACAAGCACTATAAATGCTTGATATATCAGCAGTTATTTTATAAAATTATGTGACAAAAACTTACAATCATTCGTTTTTCTTTCCTTTCAATCATTTCAGCATCATTTTCATTTCATCTTTAATATGCGGTTGCACGTTTGCTGATAAAGCCACTGTTGAAAGAATAAGGGTAAGTCAATTATTATTTTTGGTTTTAAGATACATAAATAGTTTTTCGTGACTAATATTAATAATAAATATTAAATAACTCCTTTAAAACTATTCTGTCGAATACATTTTTTTTTCATATCCCTACAAGTACAGTGGCAAACACGTCAGTGGTCTACAAAGCAGAACATCGCAGGGGCTTTCGGATCGCCGTTCTGCAAATTAACGCTGGATTAAGGCTTCGGAAGTCCATCACAACCAACCTAAGTTATCTACCTTCCTAGAGTTTTATTTGTTACAACAAATGCGGGTTCTCTAGGTCATAGGTATAGTTAAGACTCTATGCCCCAGAAAGCATAGTGGCCTGGTTGGACGTACACGAGGACAAACTGTTGCACGGAGGTTGATTGAGCAGAGAGATTGTAGAAATTGCTTTACATCAGCATCTGCCTTGACGGTTTTATCTGATGATCGGCAACTGCACGAAGTGAATTTTTCATGATTCACTCACACTGGTCGCAACTTTTCCCATAATTAGTATCCATATGGGCCCGCCCCTTGCTGAAGAGCTCATGCCTTATAGCCCCTCCTGCATGCAACTTCCCAGGCTGTGAATGGAAGCCATTGCTTATTAGTTGGTAGGCCGAAACGTGTGAAGATCATCAGTCCTTAACCAACTCAGCCGTCTAACCATCACGTCTTGTGCCTTATAGGTATCTGTTGCCAGACAAAATCACCTTGGGTGGTTGTTAGCCCCCAAAAACCGGCATTGTATCATAGCTATCAACAAAATTATTTCCCCTTTCTGCAATTTTAGGTTTTAGGTTTAAAACAAAATATGGGCCATATTTTGTTTTACAAAAATTAGAAATTTCAATAATTCCTCAATAATTTGTGTTGTATTCAAAATCAACAAGCCAAGCATTCACACTTGCACAGTGCCGTTGTAATAATAGATAGTCGCGGACACCTAGCGTGCTGTAGAACACTTTTCAATATAATTAAATTAATTTTGCCACACTAACTATACCAAAAAATTTATTCAATCTTTTTTTGCTCACTGTAACGATGGTTTAATGATTATTAAATATTTCTTTCACATATTTTTGTGCTAAATTTATTTACTTATTTCATTTCTCTTGAAACTTTTTATTGTATATCATTTTATAGAACATACCCTTTTTATTGTTGTTGTGAGTTTTTGAAATTTTCAACAGTATTGTTTCTTTTTGATAATTTAAACAAATTGTAAGCATTTCGTTTAAAAAAGACTACACAATTATTTCAAGGTGTGTTCTTATGAGAACCTTTTTTTTATATTTTTTTTTTAGTATTTTTGTTCCAAAAGTAATAATTTTTTTTCATCAAATGCTGCTTAAATTAAGCTTCATTGTTATGGATCATTGGCCATGGTAACGTCAATAAATCGTCAGTTTGGTTGCGGCAAACAAACATTATGTTCAAGGTTAAAAATGACATTTATTGAATATAATTTTTGTGGAATTACAAAAGAAAAGAAAAAAAAAAAAATCACCAAAACTAATTTAAATGTTGACAACTTGTTTTAATTATTTTTGGTAAACTTTACATATGAGTATGTTTAAAATTTTGCGCGGAATGTTACTTAATGAGGCGTGTCTGAAATATGTTGTTGCCTTTAATTTTGAGGCATCACTAACTAAATGGGTTAAGGTTGTGACAGCAGCAGCAGTTGGTTAAAAGTAAATTTATGTCAAAGCGAAAACAAAAAATTGAATAATATTAATAAATAAAATGCAATTGAAAATAGACGAATGTATCGCTGTCCAAAAAGCGTTCTTTGCTGTTCTTTAGTAAGAGCTGTCTGTTGGATGTTCTAAAAAGAAAAATCTCCATAATTTTAATGTGATTCATATTTCTATTATTTTTGTTATATTCCACCCCACCAAATTGTGGTGCATAACTGAAGCAATAAAAAAATAGATTACAATTAGTTGCGTTAAAGAAAAAGCCACAATTTATTTATAATGATTTGATTAGAAAATAACCAAAAACTTAGGAACACAACGACACACGCACTCACAGTGGGGGCGCAGAAAGCTGCTTTTATTAATCGCTTTCCATTGGGGAATTTGTATTCAATAAAATAACAAATTCAAATTTCTAGAAGAAATTATTCTGTGTTAAGTGAATAAGAAGTGTTACTACAAAATAATTCTAGTTTAGGTTACACTGTAACACTGTTATATAAGTAACTTATTACAGCATAAAATCAAAGCGTTAAATTACGTTGTGCTTTACACTCTAACTTAGGTTGCACTGTTACTTTTTTCTTTAAAGCTTCTTTTACTTAAGCCCAGTTCAGACTATTATACTTTGTATTAATACTTGTCAAAACTTCAAATAATACGTGCAAGTCTGATAGTCTGAATGTAATCCGTCATACATACGAAAAATAATACGATAAAAATTTGACATCCCCTACGACTTTGTTGTTTTTTGAAGCTTTTCAAAACGATAATACTTTTCATTGGATCAGGGTTGTGGTTTTTGGGAAACCAGCTGTAAAAAGATTTACTAGCCGACTATTTATTAGCCGATCGGGTGCCGTCCCTGATAGTATTTTTTGTTGTTATAAAAAAGCTCCAAATTTGGAATTTAGCTGTCATTTATAAATGTATTTTGCTCATGCTATATTTAGAACATAAAATATGTTTGTGGTATTGAATTTGGATGTGTTATACATAATTATTATTTTAACTGTTGAAGAATTTCACGCGCCGGCACGTCTATCGCCTAAGACGAATAGCACACCTGCTGCCGTGAAAAGTTTTATGATGGCACATCTATGTTGGTTTATATCAAGTGTGATGGTGTGAATGCAAAATCTAATTTACGTTAGACTTTTTGACAGTCGCAAGAAATGTGTTTAGACCTTTATCTCACAAAATCGAATGAAAGTATTTATAATAGTATAATATAATAGTCTGATCGGGCCTTTATTAAGATGTTTAGACTTTTATCTCACAAAATCTAATGAAAGTATTTATACTTGTATAATAGTCTGATTGGGCCTTTAGTTAGTGTCCACACCATCGATAACATCTAAGATGACAACGTCAAATTCGATCGCAGAGAGAATTCTGTTACGTGTAGACTTAAAATCATTGTTATCGCAGTCCTATAACAGTTTTTATGAGAGCGTTCTTATGAGAGATCTCATGGCAACGATCTTATGTTAAGAGCTGTAAAAAAAGTGATTATGCGTGCGTTTGTTTACAAAAAGACGCCATTGCAATTTTACCGATTATTAGTTTTGCAAAATATCTGTAAAAAACACTTAAATGGAAAATTATATGTTTTTAGGCATTAAATATATACTGTAAGCGATGAATTTTGTACAAAATGTGCACATATACAAAATTTCCTACAATATTATATTGATCGGAAAAAAGTGTTTTCTTCTCGGCTTTCAATAATTTATGAATTCTTATTAACAATAAAGAAATGTTAGAGACGTTTATAAATGAAAAGGCTTGGTTTTTGTGTTTTGACAGGTAATATTAGAGAATTTGTCTCTTTAAATTCTCAACAATTTATTTAAATTGTTGGGATATAAAGTTGAATGTTTTAGAATATCTTTCAAAAATTTCCACACTCTACTGATGATTAGGGTAGTTCCTATGAAATGTCTACATATAGATAGCTGGGAAACAAAGAAAACAAGCTATTTATAATTTTTTATTGATATCAATATTAGAAGCTAAAATAGTGAATAAAAAACTCAATTGTTTGAATTCTTATCAACATTAAGGGCCATTATTACAACCTAACGATAAAGTTCTTGATAGTTAACCTTAAAATTAGTTAACGTGAACGATAAATTCACCAATAAATTCTTCCAATTTTTGCAACTGAAGTTACAACATTTTCAGCAGAAAATACGGCAGCTTCAAATCCTTAAAGTTAACTTTGAAATTTACCATGAGGATAAACCTGCTGTTAAGTTATCAGTAACCTTTCAGGTTAATGTTAACTTGTAATAACAAAAAAAAAAAAAAAAAAAAAAATTATCTGTAGGATAACATCCTAATGTTAACTATTTGTCAGTTGTAATAATGATCGTAACAAAAACACATGTACTCCTTATTGGATATAAAGATGGACATAGAGAAATTCGCTCTTTCATTCTGCTGACGTTTTCTTAGATATTGTGTCAGAGTTAATCGTAGTTGTAGACACTAGGTTATATAAAAAAGCTATTTTTTTAAATATAAAAAACCCTTTTTTCCTCTAAAAGGTACTTGCAGTTTTTTTTTATATTCGGTACATATATGTGGAAAGGGGGTTATAATGTAAAAGTGCTTGTTTAGTTTTATAAAAAATGTTCTCTGTAAAATTAAATTATAGGGCCTTATAAAACAAATATTTCTACAAAGAAGGATATGATCGAAAATCAAAGGACACTTTTTGTAAACAGGTGGTTTTTTACAAAAAAAGAAAGGGTTTTGCAAAAAAAGTAAAGTTTGTACAAAAACCCCTTTTTGAAAAAACTACTGTTTAATAAATTTGAGCAGCTTTGTAGGATTGCTGACTTTTAATTACACGCATACTCGTATGTCCACTGTGTTTTGTTTTGACGTGCGATAAAGTTTAACCCAATTTACACATCATTACATGTTTTTCGTTTCATTGTCTTTCTGACGACACACGCACAATTATCTCTAGTGATAAAAAAATATTCCTCCCACAATTTCAACACAGCCTATATTTTGTTAACAAAATTATTTGTTTTGTGCTACATAAAATAAATAAATGGAACTCTATAAAAAAGCAGACCAAAAGCAAAACAAAATGATATTAAAATGTTCTAAAAAAAATCCCTGTTGAACTTGAAATTTTCAAATAAATTAAACAATTTTTATTAGTTTGTTTAACAAGTAGTTTATTTATTTATGATTAAAATTTGTTTAGCTTTGTTTTATAAAGATTTAAAAAACAAAATATATGACTTATACTATTATATATTTAACAGAAACATCAAGAATGGTTGAGACAACGCAGTCAGGGACGCAACAATTTAATTGCCACAGCAAAACCTAAAAAATCTATAGAATTATTAAATTTATGGAGATTTAATAAAAACGAAAATGCCAACAGCATAAATGAGGTCTATCCAGAAAATGATGATATTTTAACTGCAATAGCCTCAACTGCAAATCCTACTGCCACCATCAGCACAACAGCAAACACAGTATTTAATGTAACCACAAGTAAAACTACACCGCCAACTACAATTGCCGCCGAAAGCCAAAAAAGCACTACTACGACGCTGCAACCAATCAGAGAGACTTCTACTGCTTCTTCTTTTCAAACAGCTATTGAACCACTTAATAATGCAATGGCCTCATTTGACTCAAATTTCATATTAACATCATCTACTGCTAACGATTTATTGAGTAACGAGATCGTGGAAACAACTACACCTTTCACCACAACCACAACATTTACGCCTGCGGTATCCATTGCAAATTTACCAGCAATCGCTGCAACTACGAGTACCATAAGAACCACGACTCGCAAGCCCAAACCTCGACCGTATCCCCGTTGGGGCAATTGGGGTGAGTGGAGTGCTTGCTCTCGTAGCTGTGGTGGCGGCATCAGACATCAATTGCGTAAATGTATTAATCGGTAAGTGATTAGCTTTGTAAGTTGTAATTGGATATATATGCGGCATTTGGTGAGAACTATCATCAAACTCTAAGAAAAAGTGTTTTATTTCTTGCCCATCGAGTTTTCAAATGTTAAAAAAAACAAGTTAAAAACTTAATTCGACAAATACATCTCAATCATTTTAAGTTTACAAAATACCTCCTAAAGAAGAGAAATAAACATGAATTTAAATGAACATTTGTCACAATATAAATGATAATATCGTTAACAATTCTATTTAGTTATATTGAAAACTTTATTTCTTGAGTTATTACGTTGTTGCTATTTCCGCTGCTTGAGTATCTCTAGCGATAACAGATAGAGTCTGCCTGACATCGTCAGTCCTATGTCAAATTATTTTCAATCCGACATCCAATACATTTTCCATCCGATATCCAATACAGTTTGTTTATATTCAGGCTTTTGGCTTATCCCTTCAAAAGAAGTTAAAAAGTGCTTTGAAGATCGATTCATATATTGCGGATTTACTGAACTTTTTTTTTCAGATGGTCCACACCTGCCTTTACCGCCTTATCTGATGATTGACCAGTTCCACGAGTGAATTATTCACGATTCACCAGCGTCCCCGTGTGGCTGACTAGGCTCACACAGGTAGCACTTTTCGCCATATGAGCAACTTTTTGTTGAGGAGTTCGGGCCTTCTAAGCCCTCCTATATGCAGTTTCCCAGCAATCATTGGAAGATAAGGCTTAATGAGTTGGTAGGCCGAAGCCCATCAAGGGCATCAGCCCTTAAACCAACTTACCCATCAACCATCACCCCTGGTTCTACACATTACAGGTATGTGTTGTAAAGGCAACAGATCCTCGGAAGGTTGTTAGTCCCCGAAAAAAAGCCACGCTAAACGATTATCAAGGATACGAACACTCCGTTCCTGCGTTTTAGGTTTCAACCACAGCCAGAATGTTTCAGCCAAGGTAGGCACCTCGACCATGATCAGCCCGGGTGGAACTGCAAGCAGAACCACCCGGGGGCCTTGCTGATCCCCATTCTGCCAATTTATACCCTTGGTAAGGTTTTCGAAAGCCAACGCACCATAAGTCATGCGGCTTCCTAGAGTTTTGTTTGCCACAGCAAGCGAGGGACCCCTTCCACTCTTTACCCGAAAAACAGAGTGCCCTTGTTAGGAATACGTCAAGGCAGAACTTGCTCCCCGGGGGCGTGAAAAGGTAACAGACAGACAGAGTTACTTTCACATTTATAATATTAGCAAGGATTACAGATCCCTTCATATACCCTGGCGATCTGAAAGCACCAAATTTCTAGCGTTTTCGTTTATGTGAACACCTCTTCGAAATCACTAATTTTAAGCGATATGCGTTTTTCAGAGCATGAACGATAAAAAAAGTTCAATAGCTGAGCTATTGAGTCAAGCTCAGTTGTTGTGTCTTGCGGAGGACCAAACAAAATTTTTGGCTAAAACGGCATACAACTTTGCCATCTTTTTTGGTTTTTCTGCGATATACGAGTATATAAAAAATATATATATTTTTAGTGCTATCTTTAAAGTAAATTCAGCGACTACTGTTCCACCGTCTGTATAATGGCTCCTTATATATGTAGTTTTTGGTCGATATCACCAACTTTGCCAAGAGTGTGATTTGGATTTCATAAAGAAAACAGTTATTTTTTATTGTTTATTTAATAATAAATTTTTTTGTGGGCTGTTTTTATTTATTTAGGTCGATATCTTATGATTTATATTTTTGTACATTTGTTTGTTTTTCTTTATACATACACATTTATGTATGTAGATATGTACATGCTCTAGCGTTTTTTAATCTGCCAAAACAATACTTAAAATCTCCCAAAAGTATTTTATTTTATTTTATCCATATAGTGGTTTAAAAACCGCCAATCCAGTGGAATCTGGTGGAACTGCTATATATCAAAAATTTTATTTACATCACTAGTAGAATCCATTCTAGAATACGGCTCCGCAGTTTGGGATTCCCAGAACAAGGTCTATGTTGAATTAAAGTTTTTTTTTTTTTATCTTGAACCAGTTCTCAGGGGATGACCCCTACATATGCAAAGCATTGTACCAAAGCTAGGAAAATAGGTTGTGAGGAGGAGGAAAGAGGGAGTAGTGTTTGTGAACATTTCACTTGAACTTTCCAACGTTATAACAGACAGGAAACACGTCTGCAGGCAACTTATTCCACAGGCGAAGCTGAAAAACGAATTTTCTCTGTAATGCGTACTACGTTTCCCCGCGCAATCGACCACAAATGGATGACCTCTGGATGATGAACACGTGCTATGTAAAAACGTGCGATTTTCGGGAACAAGATCCTTAATCTCGTCAGAGCAAGATCCATTGTAGAACCGATAGAACAGAGTAACTTACACTGCGTCGATGCTCCAGTGAGTCAATAGAGTTGGATACCCTACTGTACCAATAAGCTTCTTCGCCCTCTGCTGCCCACGGTCGAGTAACCCTAAAATAGTCTTTGAGGCACCGGTCCAGACATGAGAGTTGTGTTGCATTTTCGGTCGAATGCAGGTGGTATAAATAGTAAGGAGCTCGGATGGAGTGAAGTATATCTGACACCGTTTCAAAAACCCGAAGCACTTGAATGCTTCTTTAGAGACATGAAAAAATTGTTCAGTCCAGCGAACGTCACACTGTATCTTCATACCAAAAATATAAAGAGCATTCGATTCCTCAGTATTTATACCATCCATACAGATGAAGCAGCATTTGTGGTCGTTTGTTTGTGTGTTAATAGACAACACTGGATCTTACCAGCGTTAAAAGCGACCCTGTTTATACGACCCCATTCAGAGATTAATAGAAGATCACTATTCAGTGAATCATTCATGTTTAGCCTCTTGGCTGCGATCTCTGAATTAATCTTGAACTCGTTTGATGAGACTCCATCTAAAACCACTCCTATAGTGCGCTCTCTGAGAAAGCTCTATGTAAACCGAGAAAAGTCACCACCGAAACCAAAAGCAGTAAGTTTTGCTAGTAGTGCACCATGCCACACTCTGTCAAACGCTTTGGAAATATCCAGAGCCACCACCTTACTTTCACCAAAATGATGGATTGAGTGGCACCATTTCTCAGAGAGATGTGCCATAAGGTCGCCTTACGAAATCCATATTGTCGATCACAAAGTAGTTTATGCGACTCTCGATACCTCATAAGGTGATAGCTAACCATGTACAGAGCAAATTGAATTTGGGCGGTAATTGTCAGGGTTATTTACCTCACCCTTTTTGAGTATTGGTGTTACATTAGCAACCTTGCAGCACGATGGAAACTCACCAAAATGGTAAAGTATGCTGAAGAGGCGTGCTAATGGATGCGCAAGCGTAGAAGAACACTGCTTCAAGACCAGTTTTACTAAAATCGAATGGCAGGGCTTTTAGCAACAGCACAACACTCTCATGCACAATATGCAACAAAATTGAAACTACATACCATTTTTTTGGCGTGTGTCCTTGGAAAAGGTAGTCTAACTGTTGTTGAAGTTATTAATATATTAAATGGCAATAACTTGCATTTCCTTTACAAATATTCTGAACTAGCATTAAAGTATTGCCGACTTATTATGGACGGGTATGTTTAGTTGGGAATGTAACATAAAACAATCAGACTCCGATTATTATTTGTATATTGTTAATATGTATATACACATTTGGATATATAAAATCACTTAATTATAACTATATTCATATATTTTTGCCATTCTGGCTAACAACTATCATGATAAGTCATAATTAGATTTTTAATAGCAATTGAATTTTGTAAATATGAATTTGGTAAATATTTAAGAAAAATCTATTAATAAATAATTAATAATATAATAATAAGTATTGCCTAAAAACATGTTGTTAATTTTCTTTTTTTATTTCTGTTAATCATTTTAAGTCTTAAAAAGTTAAAACATCAGTACTACAGGTGGCAGCACTTGCTGAACAATATTTTTATAATTGAATTCATGTGAAAAGTACAGTAGTGGCGATAACAATCTGACCTTTTGCTCAAGTGTTTGTTAAATGTGTATGCATGTTGTTTTCAGTCTCGAGCATGTTTAGTGGGTGGAATATATGTAAATGATATTTGATAACGATTTAACATACAGCTGAGATTTATAAGAGTGCTTTAAAGTATTTTTCTTTCAGTTTCTAATATTAAAAACTATTTATAAAGTTCATTTCTTTGTTTTCTATGAAATTGCGTGTTTAAAGAAATATTTCAATAACGAATTTTATAATCTTTTTAATGGTCAAAATCATGCAAAATGTCAAAAATTCGAGTTTTACAAGAGTTGATGATTGGTGTTGCTACACGTGGAAAAAAATATGCTTGATATGACAATATTCTAAGGGCAAAATACTATTGTTGAATTATATGGTGGAACACAACCACATAATATGGTTTCTATACGAAATTTATTTACAAAACCTAGTACAGCCAAAAACCAAACTTTACTATATAACCATATATTTGGTAAAAGTTATATCATGACCAAAACTGTTATTGTCATATCCCACCATATTATATTATGATTCCCGGCCATATTTTGAAAAATTGTATATTATATTATCACGATCAATCGTACTGGTGTTGAACGTCATAATATTATATGTTTACGTAATGTAAATATATATATATATAGAACCATACACATAAATCCTATAATTAAAGCAAGAATTTTGTAAATTATTAAATATATTTTTTCTGCTTAATATAACTATTAAAAAAAAGATTAAAACTTATAAAATTTGGAAAAATCTTGATGCTCTACAAACATTGAAGTACATATATTCCCTAGGTGCAAAATCTGTTAAAATACATATAAAATTCAAACACTTTAATACACATATAAACATGTATTTCTACATAATTCATATACAAACCTTCTTACTTCCAAATGTTTATTTTACCATTTTCTCCAATTAATAAATATATGCACATATAATCTTCACATGAAAATAAACTGATTGCTCCAAACTTAAAAAAAAATTAAATAAAAATATATACAAATATGTTCAAAAACAATAGTTGTTTAATGGAAATGTGTTATAGATACATATAGTACATAAAAGAAACATTATATTATTGTACATAACAAAAGCTATTATTATTGCATTCAACCATATTTTAAAATGATGGAAATGTAATAATAGAAATGTGGAACATTCAACAGGGACATATTTACAGAGGATTAAACTATATTCAAAATTATAATATACTGCTAGGGGCAACAATACGGAATATCACAGAGTAAATACTAATGTTGCCACAACAATATTCCAAACTGCTTTTTCTTTGCGTGTATAAAACTCGCGTGTTCAATTGTTTATGTCTCTGTCGGTTTGACATAAAACTTATTCTCCAGAATCGCTACTAAACGGTAATCTAATGATATTAATTCAGTGTTACACTTTCGCATAAAGTGAAAGTGCTATTGGTGATGCTCATAGTGGTATTAGTGTTGCTATAAAGCTCGCGTGTTCAATTGTTTATGTCTCTGTCTGTTTGACATAAAAGTCATTCTCCAGAATCGCTAGACTAAACGGTAATCTAACGATATTAATTCAGAGTTACACCTTCACATAAAGTTTTTTACCGAACTTAATTTGACATATCTGGATTTTAGTGTGTGATAAATTCAACCATGAAAAAGTATACAACCGAGCAGCGCGTTAAGGTTGTTGAAGTCTTTTAGAAAATGGACCTTCAAATCAAATTATATTTGATGCACTTCGTGAGTTTTCTGGCCAGCATAATCGGCCAAATCTCCCATAATCGGGAGAATAGTGCACAAATTTCAGCAGAAAGTGTCTTGATTTAGATCAAAACCTGCCATGGCGGTTTTATCTGAATATGGACCAACTCAAATGTTTCCACAATCGGGAGAATAGTGCACAAATTTCAGCAGAAAGTGTCATTGATTTAGATCAGCACCTGCCTTATCTGATTATGGACAAACTTTTTGGGGTGAATTATTCATGATTTACCAGCGCCCCGTATGGCTTACAAGGCTCACGCCGGTCGCAACTTCTGTCTTTTACTTTTAGCTATATGGAGAAACAACCCCTTACTGAAGAGCTCGGGCGTTCTTATACCTTTTGTATGCAATTTGCCAGGCAGTTAATGAAGGACAAAGCTTCATGACTATAATATGAAGCACGGTAAGAGCAGATATAAACATCTGGTAACAAGTTGAGAACTATGTAAGCTATACAGGGGCGCTAGTGAAACGTGAATAATTCACTGCGCGGATTTGGTCCATCATTAGATTAGGCCGTACAGGCAGGTGCTGATGTAAATCAGTTTCACAGCTGTCTATCAGTGAGTTACAGTTGACTCTTAAAAAGTTTGACTTATGTTGTCATAAAGTATAGTTTATTTTTGACTATGAATATAGCCCATTGAATTTCATCTGTTCATAATATCGGGTGGTTAAATTTTATGTTGAATGTGAACCACACCTAAATGCCAAGTTTTTTTTGAGCATTTCATTTGACATTTCTCGACTTGAGACTAATGCAATTTGAACCATGGTTACACAAGATACACAATCAAGCAATGCGTTAAAGTTATTCTGGCTTATTATGCAAATGAACGTTTAAATCAAAATGCATGTCGTGCACCTCGTGATTTTTTTGGTCAATTTAATCGTGCAAATGTGCGTACAATCGGAAGAATCGTGCAAATATTTGAGCACGATTGCATGTGGAAACACCAGTGCCTGCTTGTAAAGCTCGTTCTGCCGAAAATATTGCTGTTGTTTCCGATAGTGTGGCTGAAGAGCCGTCCAGCTCAACTCCTCGTCGTGCCAAACAATTGCACCTCTCACGCTAGTCGTTGATGAACATTATACATAAAGACTTAACTTAGGGTTATTTGAAAAAAAAAAGTGTAGGTCGATAAGTCAGCAACAATTCAAGAGCTAAAGGTTGAGATAATTCGGCACATTGAAGGCATAGAACCTCAATTATGCCTCAGCGTCCTCGAAAATATAGACTATCAGATGGAAGTGCGCTGCCGAGCTCGTGGCGGCCTTTCCGCCGATATTTTCTTCTATACATAATTGAACAATACCAGTATTATCATAATAAAAAGAAATTACAATAATTCCTCAATATTTTCTGTTTTATTCATAATCAACATCGGCTTTTAAAATTTAACCTCCTTTTAATTTTCTCTGGTCGCTACAGTATACACGAGGGTGCTGAAAGCGTTAAATTTCAAGCTCTTTCGTTTGTGTGAAAACCTATTGGGTGTTTTCATATCGAAATTGCTAGTTTCTAGTTGACAATAGAATAATTCATTAGCTGAGCTGTTAATTTCACCTGGAGGGTTACTCTATATTGCGACGCGAAAGAAAAATCGAAGAACTGGTAATCTGTATTGCGTTTTCGTATTTTCCTTTCGCATTTTCGCATTTTTCCCTTTCGCATTTAATTTTTGTCTTTCGCACATTTTATTTTATCATTCTTGGCTATTGTTTATTTTGTGGTACCAGCGTTGGTTCATTTTCAAGCTATTTCGAGAAAAAGTTTCGCATTTACCTTTCGCATCGAACTCACTTTCGCATCGCAATAGAGAGTAACCGCCCCGATGGGAATTTACCCTGATGTGCATAATCATTTATTTATTTTCTTTGTTTTTTATTATAAAATTTATTCTTCCCAAAAAAGTTTTAAACTTGTTTTCTTTTTTTAAACTTTTGAGTATTCATTGTTTTTATTATACAAAAATGCATCTAACTCTTCATTGCCGGTGAACCTCACTTCTTGTAATACTTTGCTTTTGTCATCGACGGACACATTGTTGGCCAAAGCAGCTTCCGTTTTTGCTTTTAAATCTTGAATTTCCTTGGCGAACTTAATGTCCTTGTCGTTCAACAACTTCTCAAAGAACGCGGCTGTTGTTTCTAAACGTCCATTCACACCAGCCAAATCGTGGTCTTTCATAAATTGTTGGAATTCGGCTGAAAAAGTTTTATCTAAAGCCAAGAAATTTTCTTCCTTTTTCTTTAAATCCGTTTCTACCAAAAGATTTTCCAAATAGCCCACCGTCTTTTTAATATCTGCTTCATGTTCGGCATGATCATTCAATAACGATTGGTAGAATTCAATGGCACTATGAATATCAGCATTGACTTGAGTTTCTTCTAGCTTAAGACTAATCCACTTATTAAATTCAGGTGAAAAATTGCTGGGAGCTGCAGAAAGTATTTGGTTCTTTTCCTCGAACGATTCAGCCTTTAAAGCTCCTTCAGTTAGCTCCACCAGTTTTTTTAAATCATCGTTGTAATTTGCACTGTCAGGTTCTTTTTGGAATTTATCGTACAAATGCAATTGTTCGCGTATGTTAGCATTGAAAGTTTCAGCCTCATCGCGTGCATAAGAAACCTAAAGAAAGTGCAAAACTCACTTTAGATAAACAAATTCACTTTTTTTTTCTTTATTTAAATTAGCGATTAATAATTATACCTGCACAAAAAAACACACTGCTAATAAGAACAACAATTTTGCCATTTTTGTCTTTTTTTTTTTCTTTGAGTTTTGTGCGTGCTTAAATCAAGCTGGGTTGGATGCTACTGCTGCCTTTAAGATAAGCTCAGCGACTACTGTTTACCGGCTTTTTAATGGCTCTTTATATAGTTTTTACTGGAGATCACCAGCTTTGCAAAGAGTGTGATTTGAATTTCATAGAGAAAACAGTAACTTTTTATTGTTTATTTATTCATTATTTTTTGTGGTTTGTTTTTTTTTTATATTTTTATTTGTTTATACATACACATGTATGTATGTATGCTTATGTGTTAACGTTTTTAGTCGGCCAAAATAAAGCTTCAAAATTCCTCGAAAATATTTTATTTGCACTGTAAACAATGAATTGTCCATTTAGTGGTTTCAAAACCGTCATTCTAGCGGTTGACATCTATGTAGTAAAAGGTTTGGGATTTACGTTTGTGGTCTGTTTAATAGCCGAGGAACGTTTTAATATAGTAAAAATTTTACTACAAAAGTGGTTGTTTAAATGTGGTCACTTTTTGAGCAATAGACAATGTGTGAATAGGCGAAAATATTGCTCTTCCATTTAGTGGTTTTAAAACCACCATTTTGGCCGATGACATCTATGTAGTGAAAGGTTTGTCATTCACGAATATGGATCGTTTAATAGCAGAAGAACTTGTAAAAGAAGCTAAAATATACTACAAAAGTGGTCGTTGAGATTTGGTCACTTTTGAGCATGAGCCAATACACGAATAGGCGAAAATATTTGTTTTGTCAGATTGTGAAATTAATTTATATAGGCAGCTGCCTTGTCGTCCTTATTTAATGATGGACCATCTCCATGGGGTGGATTATCCACGATTCAGCTCCGTATGGCATTCTAATTTTGTGGATTTCATTCTCACTATAATTTTTTCTATGTAAAGAAAGTAACTATATTTTTATATAAATTTGTATAAGTGTTTCCTTTTCACTAAATTTATAAATAATCGCAATTGTTATACATGTGCATTCATATTTAAGATAAACTGTAATTAACACATAATTGTTACTAAGCACAACTGGACTCTAATCAGCTGCGCAAGTTTTATGAAAGTAATACATTCAACTTGATTGTCATTTCTGGTTAACATTTCGAAATTTCGTAATAGTTTGAAAATAATAATGAAACAAGTAACTTTTAGTATTACAATAGAAAGTGCGTTCCGCAAGGGAGTGTTATTCGATTACATACAAGATTAAAGATAAGATGTAGACTATAATAAATTTCGCAGCTGCTACTAGCAAGTACAAAAAAAAAAAAAAAAAAAAAACAAAATAAAATAAAAAAAAAAAGTAAGAACGTAGTATATTCGGCTAGGCCGAATTTAAAATACCCTTCACAATAGTTACGTAAATATATATAATATATTACAAGTTTGAAGTAAATACGCTCGGATATACATATATGGACCGATATCGGAAAACATTTTTTTGCCTTGTAATCGCAATACCTAATATGTAGTTTAGGCTATATGTCAGGTACATATGGACCGATATCATAAATTTTCATTTTCTGCATTTTAATAACCTCACAACTACTTTTAAGCAACAAAAAAATTTTTTCATGTAAATATCGGTTTAGACTATATATCGGGTATATTTGGACCAATATCGGAAATTTTACTTTTTTGCATTTGGTAACCTCCTTATATTACCAGAACTGCTTTTAAGCAAAAAAAGTTGTTTAAGTTCGCTTATGCGACATTTTCATTAAAAAAATTGGTTAGACTATATCTTTGGTATATATGGAACGGTAGCTCGGAATTTTTTTTTGCTTTTTAATTACTATGCCAAATAATTGCGTCTAGTTTGAAGCAAAACAAACAGTTTTTTAATGGTCATATAAAATATAAAAAATGGCTTTTTCGGAATTTTGAATATATCTCAGCTATATGTGAAACGATATTACTGAATTTCAATAGCAAACCCATGAATCGATATAATAGAATGGTAAAAAAGTTTCTAAGTCTAATGATTTTCTCAGAAACGGTATTTCAACGGCGGACAGACGGACATAGCTTAATCCAATTTTCTATTGATGCTGATTCTGGATATGTATTGTCGCCAAAGACAATTGTAAAAATTACAAACGGAATCACAAACTTATATATACCCTTAACATTTTTTGTGAAGGGTATACAAATTAAATTCTTGATCGACAACAAATAAGTAATTCATCGAATATATATTTAAATTTTTTAATTCGTTTCCTTTTCTTGATAAAAAATTGAAAACATAAGCATTTCCAGTTTGTCTGAACTTGGCCAGAATAAATATTGCCAATGGATTGACTTCTACAAAGAAAAGAAAAAAGCAAAACCTGCTTAAATTTATTTCTTCTTTACGTGAGGGTGTCAAAATCACCAACTCAGCTTAAGATCTCGCAGTCAATTTAATGATACTCAGTTATGACGTGATCGTAGAAGATCACTTGCTTTAAAACTCATGCTCATGTTTGGCCATTATTTTGCCTAATTAACATTGAATTCGAAATAGCTTTTAAGCTGCTGTTTGTTGGGATTTTTGCTGAACAATTTTTATTTATTAAAGAAATTCTTTTTTTCTCAAAAGAAAAAAAAAATAAAAATAAAATATTTTATAAAATGCAAAACGAAGTAAACCAAATTTATTCATGCAAACTTTATCCGAATGTTTAAAAATAAATTTTAAGTTGTTAATTAATTATATGACTCAAAATTTTTCTTTGCCTTAAAAAATGAGTTCAAGGTCACAATGGCCCTTTAAAAACATTTATTTTTAACAATAATATCAGAGTCTAACTACGAAATTGTTTATATGTAATTTCTTTCTATAAAATAAAGTACGAAATATGTTAGTGTTGTCAACACGGTGTGTTTCACACGGTTTTTAGTGCTTCTTAAAATGTTTTGTGTGAAAAATTATTTATAGCGCATAGATTATGTGACATGCACATACAAATTGTATGAGACCAACAAACCAAATAGTAATTTATAGGAGAGTAAATTTTACTCTCTCCTTTAGTAAAGCTACACAGCTTTCACACACAAAAAGTTTACTTTGCAAAGTCTTGAGTTTGATGGTGGCAAGAGAAAATAAAGAGTGTAAGGAAGCCACTATTTTTCCCTTGCCCCCACCAAACTCAAGACTTGGCAAAATAAACTTTCTGTGTGTGAAAGCGGTGTTTGCTTCAAAAAGCTGTTACTCATTTTTTGCTGAAATTAGCAATCACACTTTACTTGTATTTCACTATTTATTATTTCTGTTCATAGCACAACGTTAAAGCTCCTATTTAATTTACTTTCTACAGGGTTAAATAACGTTGCGCTTTACGCCCTAACTTAGGTTACGCAGTTAGTCGATGCGCAACCCGCTTTGCTTTTCATTTTCCGAACAGTTTTTAAATTTTGGTGACACCAAAAAATATTTAACACAACTTTTTGTTTTAGTGTAAAAAAAGTTATCTCCGAATGGGATCGTTCAAACAGGCTCGAACTAAACACTTATAAGACTCAGTGTTATTTATTAACACACAAACGCAATAACCGTGATTGCTGCTTCATCTGTATTCAAAGCTATTGAGGGATCGCTAGCTGGTGATGTTCTTGGACTGAAAACGCTGTGTTGAAAACATTTATATGCTTTGGTTCTTTAAAATGGTGTAAGATGTAATTCACTCCATTCGATATCCTTATTATTTATATCACCTATACGAGTATTCTACCGAAATTGCAATGCAACTCTTATGTTTGGGCCCGTGCCTCAAATTCTATTTTTGAGTAACTCGACCATGTGCCAGGGGGAAAGAGAGACAGCGAGAGAAAGAGGGAGTGTAAAGAAGCTTATCGGTGATAGTAAGCTATCCCACTCTATTAACTCATTGGAGCCGCAGTGTGCGGTGCGTTACTTTGACGAGGTCGGATATCATGTTGCCCACACCCACATATTTTTACATAATAACATAGATACATCGTGCAGGGCTCATCCATGCATTTGTTTTATAGTTGACATATTGAAGTCGGTTGTCTACTGACTTCAATGTGCTTAATGCTTGTCTTTGAAAGGTTTCCAAATCTACTCATTATTAGGGTGCTTTTATGAAACGTCGCCATATAGACAGCTAAAAAACATAGAAAATAAGCTGTTTATAATTTTTTTTCCTGTTATCAATAATATTAATCTAAAAAAATGTAATTAAAGCATTTAATTTCAGCCAAAAAAAGATTTTTTTTTCTGTCCAAAATGTTCACAAAGTAAACAGAGGAAGAAAGAAGGAGGTACTTCGAACAAAACAAACTACAAAACAACTTCAGTGTGGATACGAATGGAGTTTCAAAAGCGAATGTAGAAATGTTATGCAGCAAATGTATCATATCATGGACGGGGACGTGGTGAGCAAAAACACAAATTTAGATAAATCCGACAAAAAAAAAAAAGCTTAGCATGGACAACAACCTGTAGTAGTGTCATCTGGCTGTTGTCAAAATACCCGCCGGGGAACAAGTTATGACCTGGCGCAAACGTTTGGGCGCTAGGTATTTTGGGTCATAGAGGGAAAGAAGACCCTGGTTTGTTGTAGCAAAAAAAAAAAAACTCTAGGAAGCCGCATGACTATGTTGTGTTGGACTTCCAAAACCCTCACCTAGGGAACAGCAGACAGAACATAGATCAGAAAGGCCCCCGTGAGTTTCTGCCTTGCAAATGGTTGAGGTGCCTGTCTTGGCTGTGGTTTAAACCCAAAAAACTATACTGCAAGGAACCAGAAGTGATGGCTGGTTAAGGGCTGTTGATCCTAATGGGCTACGGCCTATCAAGGGAAGGTATTACCAGGACTAAGCTCTTAAGCAAAGAGTTTGTCTATTGGGCTACAAACTTATAACGAAATCTTGTGACCTGTGTGAGTCTAGTAAGCCACACGGGGGTGCTGGTGAATCGTGAATAATTCACTCCCTGAAGTTAGTCCATAATAAGATTATGCCGTCAAAGAAAGAGCTGCTGTAAATCAATTTCACAACTGCTGTCACAATAAACGTTCCAAATCAGCATGGACAACAACCTGTAGCTGTGTTGTCCAAATAAACGTTCGCATTTATATGCATGTATTTGATATGTGATATTTTGGTTGTCTTCTGGCTTTCATGTGTTTAATGCTGTAATTTTTAAACTGAATTTAAAATTTAACGCAAAATGCTGATAAAATACACATTATGCAAAAAAATTTTAATTGATTCTTCATAAAAAAATGTTGCAGAAATTGAGTCCATTTTTATTGTGGGAAAGCCCGGTTATGTTTTGTGGTTGTGAAACATGTTGCAAGAAACATACAGCTGATTGGAAAACATGCTGCCAGCTACATTCCCAACGTATTTTACAATACGAACAATGTGTTTCTTCATCAATATTATTTCTTATATATTAAACCTGAGTTATTTTTAATTATATTTTGAGCGCATTTCACATTTCGAGCGATGCGATTTTTCTCAAATATTTTCTTTGTTTATATGTCTTTGAATATTTCCTATATAAATTAAAATATTTATGTTTTGTAACGGCTTATTTGAAAAACTCTATAAAAATAAAAAAATTTGATCAATAGGATTTTAATAACAGTTTTCTAAAACCCCTGTGAGACTAATATTGGTGATCGGTCGAAAGATGAAAGTTTAAGAAATTTTGCTTATTTTTGTATAATCAGTTTTTTTTCTTAATTCATTCACCAAATTTATACATTTTAAAATCCCCATAATGTTCATCCATATAACGACCAAATTTTGTTGACAAATCATCAAAGTAATTCAAGATCGCATCCTTGGTAGTCTTATCATCACTCAACCGCGCTGCTTCCACTTGCTGTGCCAAGTCCTGCACATTTTTCTCAAATTCAGCATTCGGTTGGCACTCCTTGAGTAAATATTGCAGATATTCCTGATAATATTTCAATTGGGCATTAATCAACGGCATTGGATCATTTTCGCCATAAAAGTAATCTAAAAATTTTTCTGAAATATTCTCCCCAATATCGGAATAAATATTCAATTTCGTATCCAAATCCTCTGCCCGATAGGCTTCCTTAAAATCTTTTATAACTTTTACCACTTCATCGTATAAATCTTTGTCCAAATGGGGCATAATTTCATTTAAATACCAGGTTTCTATGAGAATGTCCTCATTGATGAATTGCTTATCGAATTCGGTGCCCAAAAACTCTGCCAATTCCAAATTTTTGGTATATTCTTCCACGAGCTGTGACTTCTCTTTGAAGGATTCTTTAGCTAAGGAATGCTTAAATTTATCCATTAGATGTTGTATCTCAGCTGAGAATTTGCTGTTGGGTTTTCGGGCCACCAGCTCAAGCCGTTTTAAATAATGTTTCAATCGATTGTTCACATGCTCCTCTTCTTCTGCTGATGTCAAAGGTTGGCTGTACGACAGCTAAAAATTTGTTTTGAATATCAAGTAGTTCTTTTTATTTTTATTAAATAATAATTAAAAAAAAATTTACCCGATTTAGCACAAGTATTAAATATATAAATTGCAAAAGACAAAGCTTAAAAAACATTTTTATTTAATTAATTTTGTTTTTGTTAGGTATTGTACTCGTATGTACTTAAAGTCAAATTGGTTTGCGTGATTTTCAACTTTTTTGCTGTATTTATAGATTTTTATTTTTTTCTCATCATGTTAAGATTAGTAATTTGAAAAAAACAGTACAATTTAAAATTTAACTTGACATTCAAGAAAAATGTCGCCCCTGCATGCTATAACTAGTTGTAGATATAAATATGGAATTTTCGAAATTAAAAAACAAAAAAATTCTACATCCAAAGGAAACAGTTTATGAAAGAAAGGAAACTGACTATTTTATGGTAACCCGACCATCAAAGCAACTTGGCACACGTAAAAACCCATAAAGGGTAGTTCAACCATAATGCATGGTGTTAATTGTCAGTCACACCGTAAGGCCAAGTTTTTTGTCCCACTCAATATGACATTTATTTTATTATTCAGTGTTTGAAAAACTCAACCAAATTACAATTTCCAGCCCAGATCGTGCTCCGGCAAACAGTGCTGTTGTTCGCGATAGTGAGGTCGTCAAGCTTGTTTCGTCGTCGCGCCCAACGCTTAAACAGCTCACGAACATCATTGATGCGAATTTGGAATAAATATTTGTGCTTACACGCTTACAAGGCTCAATTGACTGAAGATCTGAAGTCTAATGATTATTTCAAGCGTCCTCAATACGTCGAATGGTTGGTTAAATAGACAGAATATGGCAGACATCAGCACCTGCTTTGAAGCTCTTATCTAATGATGGACTAACTCCATGGGGCGAATTATTCGCGATTCCCAGTACCCCCGTGTAGTCTGCAAGACTCGCACAGGTCACAGCTCTTGCCATAAGTTTGTAGTCGAACGGAGCAACGCCTTGCTGAAGCGTTCGGGCTTTCTTATCCCTCCTGTATGGAATTTCTCGGACAGTCAATTGAAGACAAGGCCTAATGGTTTGGTGGGCTGACATCCATTTTGGCGCATTATCCCTTAACCAACTCAGCCGCCTAACCAGCACTTCAGATATATCCCTCCGGTGAACAGGTTTGTTTTTCGGGTAAAGAGGCGAAGAAATTCATCGTTTCTTGTAGCAAATAAAACTCTAGGAAGCCGCATGACTTATGTTGTGTTGGCTTCCGAAACCCTTACTAAGGGCTAAAATTGGAAAGTCCAGCACTTCTATGCCCATGAAAACACAGAGCCGTGGTTAGGTGTACACTAAGGCAAAACCTGCTCTCCGGGGAAGAGGTTGAATAGACAGTTGTGAAAAAGATTTACATCAGCACCTGCCTTACGGCCTTATCTGATGATGGACCTGTTTCACTGAGTGAATTATTTACGATTCACCAGCACCCCTTATGGCTTACTAGGCTCACACAGCTAGCAATTTATGCCATATGTTTCTAGCCATATGAACAACTTCTTGTTGAGGAGTCCGGGCCTTCTAATCCCTCCTGTATGCAATTTTCTAGCAATCAATGAAAGACAAGGCTTGATGAGTTCGTAGGCAGAAGCCCACTAGCAGTATAAGCCCTTAAACCAACTCACCCGGCAATCATCATCACTGGTTCCTTATAGTAGAGGTATCTGTTGTAAAGGCAACAGACCCTCGGGAGGTCGTTAGACTCCGAAAAAAGCCACACACCAAACAATTATCAAGGATTCTAACACTCCCTTCCTACATTTTAGGTTTCAACCACATCCAGAACGTTTCAGCCAAAGTAGGCACCTCAACCATGATCAGCCCGGGTGGAACTGCAAGCAGAACAACCCGGGAACCATGCTGATCGCCGATCTGCCAATTTATACACTTGATAAGGGTTTCGGAAGCCAACGCACCATAAGTCATGCGGCTTCCTAGAGTTTTATATGCCATAACAAACGAGGGACCCCTTCCACTCTTTACCCGAAAAACTGAATTTTTCTAGACAGATATTGAAGATACGCGAAAGATATAATGGTCCTCATTTTGAATGGCTCTGAGACATAATTGATTTTAAATGGCGTTAATGTACCGAACTACCTCATCCTTTAGCTCTTGCATTAATCTTGGGTTATTGATGTAAACTGTTTCCTTCAAATATTCCCAAAAGAAAGAAGTCCAAGGGCTTCACATCGCTTGCTTCTAGTGGCCAACAAACATCGTCACGACGTGCGAATTTGAATTTCTCGCACAACACAGCTATTGTTTGGTTGGCAAGTGGCACCAGCCTATTGGAACCAAATATCAATTAGCCCCATAGCCTCAATTTATTTAAGATTTATTTGGAATGAATTTTTCTTCTCCTATTTAAAAATTTATTCCAAATCATATGCGTATTCATATATTATATATAATTTGTTATAGATGTAAGGTAGCTTTAACCGTATCTCTTTAGACATATTTTATATGTTTTTATTTTAAAGAAAATGATTTTGGTAAATAAACAAAAATGAATATATTAGAATATATAGTTAAATCTTTGAAAATATATTTCTAAGGTTTCCACGCCTACTGATGATTAGGGCAGCTTTTATGAAATTTGGACATATACGAAACAGCTGGGAAATATAAAAAACCAGCTGTTTGCGTTCTTTGATATTAATCAAAAATATTAAAAACTAATAAGGTGAATAAACTCAATTATTTAAAATTTTAGTTAAAAAAACCCGGTTAAAATACTTAACAATTTTTCAAATCTTCCATTCAAAAGAATTTTCAAGCACGCCACTCACTTTTTAGATTTTTGTGTTACTAATTTGTTTCAATTATTGCTTATAAAAAGACAAATAGTTTCCTGTCAAAGCTTTAAATTATATATTGATTAAAATTTTACAAGTCATAACAAACTTTGCACGATCAATTTTACAATGTCATTGTTATCACTTGTTAACGATTATTACTCGCTTTGGTGGTTTTAATAATTTTTTTCTTTGGGGATTCTGGACAAACCATGTGTTAATATATACTTATGTCTAATGAATTAGGTTCTAAATCACATTTCATTATTTGCTGCTCATAATTTTTTTTAGAGGAGTGACTACCCTTAATGTTTAGTGGTAAATCCGAGAAATATGTTAAATATTGCAAGAAGCTTAAGGCCTTTTGATCAGAAACCAAGTCAAACTTAATGCTGCTAGTTTTTTTTTAAGTTTTACGAGTACGTTTCTATTAACAATCGATAAAATATTACTTCCAAATACTTGGTCACACTTCAATAATTTGTCTGTTTTAGCGAGTGAAGACGCCAATAAGAGACCATATTATAGAGTATTAAAATTTATAAAGTTTTAAAAAATATTTTGCGGGCAATTTCACGAATGCAAACTTTCATGATGAACGAAATTGGTATTAAGAAACTTGAAACTTAATTAAATTTCAAGTCTTTTTTTTTAATAAAGTAAACTTATTAAAACAAATATCTTTTAAGCAGAATTTATTAAACAAAATGTTAAACAGCAATAAATTTTGATACAAATTTATCTGCAAAGCATTCATTTAAATCCTACACTGAAACAAATCACCAGTAGTTTTTTTTTATTTAAGGTTTTTACAAATTCTGTAAAAATCTCCATAAATTTACAAGAAATTCAACTTTTTCTTCAGAGGAAACCGATTTCCGAAAAGGAAAATTGTAAAGGGTGTTTTTTAAGCCCGATAGAACTTGAAATTGTAAAAAATAACACAAAAAATTAAATTGTAATCAAAATTTTTTTTTATTCGAAAGATCAATACGTGACATTAACATTTGAAAATGATTTCGGGCATATGGGCACCGCGGCTGTTCTTGACGAAGCGCATTCTGAACGTCCAATTTTGGGCCACTTTTTCGAGCACTGCTGGCCGTATGTCACGAACAACACGAACAATGCTGGCCTCCAAGGTGTCAATTGTTGCTGGTTTATCAGCATAAACCAGTGACTTCACGTAGCCCCACAGGAAATAATCGAGAGGTGTCAAATTGCACGACCTTGGAGGCCAATTGACAGGTCCATTTCTCGAAATCAACTTATCGCCAAATTTTGATTTCAGTAAGTCGATGGTTGCGTTCGCCGTATGGGACGTAGCGCCATCCTGTTGAAACCACATCTCCTCCGGATCAATGTCATCCATATTTTCAAACAAAAAATCATTGATCATGGTGCGGTAACGATCTCCATTGACCGTAACGCGAGCTCCGGCCTCATTTTTGAAGAAATAAGGTCCGATGATGCCACCAGCATGAAAACCGCACCAAACAGTGCATTTTTCTGGATGTAATGGAGTCTGTAGGGTCTCTTGTGGATTGGTCTCACTCCATATGCGGCAATTTTGCTTATTAACAAACCCGTTAAGCCAAAAATGCGCCTCATCGCTGAACACAATTTTGCGTCTATAAGTTGCGCGAATCGACGACTGATTTTCAAAGTAAATTTGGATAATTTCGTAGCGTTGTTCAAGAGTGAGTCTATT
This sequence comes from Thecocarcelia acutangulata, assembly GCA_914767995.1. Classification (NCBI taxonomy): domain Eukaryota; kingdom Metazoa; phylum Arthropoda; class Insecta; order Diptera; family Tachinidae; genus Thecocarcelia; species Thecocarcelia acutangulata. The sequence goes on from OU612097.1 coordinate 19,544,832, forward strand.
CATGATGATTTGTCAGAGTATACTGAAACAAATAAAAAAAAAGTTTCATCAAAATTTAATTTTTTGTGTTACTTTTTACAATTTAAAGTTCTATCTAGCTTAAAAAAACACCCTTTATTAGGTGTACAACTTTGCTTCCGCCGCTTGGCAGTATACGGCTGTAGCGATAAGTAGTAGTCGAAATATATAGAACGATTAAAACACGTTGGTTTGTCGAATATTTATACATAATAAATGTGCCACGTGTTACCTTCACGAATGTTTACCAAAATAGTCGTATACCTTCCAGTCAGACACCCGGTATAATTTTTAATAAAATCAGCTCAGAACTTTGCTTGTTTAGGGTAATGAGTTTGTTTTAAAAATTTCATATCAGTATATTAAATAACTTGCTTCTTCCACTATTGCTGTTTTCGTTATTGGCTTTTGCAAATGCACAAAATTTTTTATTATTCCTTTTAAGTGTTTTTAAACGACTTTTCTTGGCGACAATTTAACTTCCTTATTTTTTTACGTTTCCATCCAATTCTATTGAACTATGTAATTTCATCTGAAACGCAAAAATCAAAACTTATATATTTTACTTTAAAACATAAAAATTTCACGGCCGTCATGGCAATTTTAATTAGACTGTTTTCCATATAAAAGAGCGTCAACTCGCGGTATTTAAACTAGTAAGAAAATTAATTCGAAAAAAAAGTGTCTCAAAAATGCTTTTTACAACATTTATTAAAATTTACATGGTTGTTTTACTGGTTTATGTTGCCACAAGCAGGGCTCAAGAGAAAGCCTTAACAATGGAAAACGAGCCAAAAAGTTCACCTGGATCAGTTAACGCCGCCGTAGTTAGTTATTTAAATAACCGGATTAATCAATTGCTTACCGAGAATCCTGCAAAAAATCCTTTGGATCTTCAATTGGCTAATGTTTTCAACGAAGAGCGCAGAAAACTTAAAAGTTCTCTTTTACCTCAAAAAGCCTCCGAAAAAGACGACACGAAGGCCGAACAGGCTATAGAAAACTTCAGAAAGTTCTTAGAACGTTATAACGATATTGAAAAAATGCTACAAACAGCTTTGGATAATGCAAATATCTACGAAGAAAACGAAACTATCGCAACCGAAACACGTTACAAGGCTCTTCTGCTCAAGCAGCAACTCAAAAACAGTGCCACTCTTAAGGATGCTGAAAAAGCTCTAAGACTGTTTGATGACTTTAGCAAGAACATTGAAAATGATGTCAAGTCTACAATACTGCCGACTGTCACAACTGAAACTACTCCTGTTGTAAAAGATGAATATAAGGAATATTTTGAACAAATTTTAAAAATTTTAAAAACTCATGTTAATGACAATGCGCTAAAAATGGAGAATCTGCTGCGTGACATTCTAGCCAACACTGAACAGCTGTTACTATCACAATCATTAAGAGATGCTTCGGATATTAATCCTGATAGTCAGAATACTTTTTGGGGTTATGTGCGTTAAAGAATTTATTGAGTTGTTTTATTAGATATTTTGGTGGAGTTGTATGCGCTTTTTGGCTATTATTAAAACCAATAAAAAAAGTTATAAACAGCTTGTTTTCTATGTTGCCCAGCTGTCTATATGTCGACATTTCATAGGAGCTACTCTAATCATCAGTAGACTTTGGACATATTTGAAAGATATTCTCAAACATTCAAACTTTATATGAAGTAAAGTAAAGCAACATAAGCTCATTTTCAGAAAAATATACTTCAGTGTGGCCACCTTAGAGTTTCTAAATGTAAAATTTTTCGTTGAATTACAGAACAAGATCTGATTATATCAAACCTTCTTCTCTCTAAAAAATAATGTCTTAAAAAGATAAAAAGAATAAATTAACTTACAAAAGTTTTCGTTTGCTACGATGAATTCAGATTACTTGGACCTTCAAAGTGGAAAATATAATCGAATATTACTTCTGATCTATAATGAAAACAGTATTCAAGACACGAAAGTTTACGACAATATATCGAATTTTTCAAAGTGTGGACCAAAACTCTCTTAAAATTTTTCATCAAAGATATGCATTTAAAACTATTCCTAAGTGATGTAAAATCAACTGATATATATGTATCGTATGTATCGCCTAATCACATACTACTTATTTTATAAAATTACGATTTCTTGTTTTGAGTAAATGTATAATATTATACATAAATTTATTTAAAACAGTATTTAAATTTTGTTGTTTTCTTAACTTATTCTATTCTATTTACGAGTAACTATACAGTGGAAAAGTAAATTTGTAAAGTATAGAATGCACAACATGGGCGGGTTGGTGGGGACCATATGCCCCATATAGTATTAAGAGTACATTTCTAGCGTCGCTGTGACTAACTATAACGACCTATGCTTTCATATAGAAAGTTGCAGCGAAGTACCAGTGAAGCTTCATGCAGCAATTGCTTATTGGATACGCCTACTAATTTGTTATGCTTTCAGAGTACATGCATAGAGGATTCTTTGATTGCTTTTGAAAAATAGTGCGTAACAAAAATGGTGGTACCGTTACGAAAGTTTTTCGTGATATATAATTCATTTGGCAATCCTCAATGCTTCTTGTGCTATGAAACATTTAGAGGACTTTGAGATTCTGAAATATGAAATAAATTATTATAATGCTATTTTTTCAAAATGTAATGATATATATATATATATATATATATATATATATATATATATATATATATATATATATATATATATATATATATATATATATATATATATATATATATATATATATATATATATATATATATATATATATATATATATATATATATATATATATATATATATATATATATATATATATATATATATATATATATATATATATATATATATATATATATATAACATACATGCGTATGTTTAACAATACAAGTACAGTTAATGACAATACGCACAACATAAGCTATGTACACACGGTTGTCAGATGTTTCAATACTGTAAGATCTGGCAACATGCTGACAATATGGTGACAATGAAAAATTGTCCCGCAGAAGTAAATTGTATGTTCAGATGTTGGAAAGAAAATTTTACAATTTCATTGTCAGACTGTGGTCTGACAAATAATTCATCTGACTACAAAAATTGTCAGTTTACACGGTTGTCAGATTGTTAGATGAAACAAATTGCCAGACATGTAAGGCATTGCCACTTATGTATATCAACATCCATCTGTTTGGCAGTGTAGCCCATCAAACTTTTTTCTGGCAATGATGCCAATGTCAGGTGCATTAATTTTATACATCTGACAATTAAAACTGAGCTTACAATACTAGCCAATTATCTGCCAACGCCGACGAAGAGTGTTCTTACGACTGTCAGATGCTTGACAACATTGTCGTCTTACAAATGATTGGCAATGGTTTTTCTGACAACGTTGTAAGTCACAAATTTTACTGGCAATATTGTAAGATCTGACAACCGTGTGTACGTAGCTATAGTGGTTAATAGCATTCAAGTTTGATTTATTAGCTTGAGTTTGGTTTTTTAAATATTTGTTTCTAGAGTCGTCATCTTAATGCCTAACGCTCCATTTTTACCAACCCGAAACTTTCAGCTGCTGAATTATTTTGCCTTGTCAACACTTTACTGCACAAATAATGGCACTTTAAAATCTTGCGTTAATTTCGGGTTACCCTTTTTTATCTTAATGCCAATATTATCATACTTTTTCTAAGCCGAACTCAATCACACTTCAGGATTGACGTCTATTTCTTTTACTGAAATTCCTTAGCTGTTGCCAACTCCGTCTTCAAGTTCGGCAAACCTTCCCCACAAATTTTGCTTCTACTATTGCTCTTTGTTGTTGTTGTACATGTCTTTACGCCCCAGTTATATACATTTTGCTCTACTTTGTTCAACATTTGAGTGGCGATAATCAGCGTTATGATTTTTTTATTACTGGAAATTCCTTTAATTGTTTCTTTAAATAGTTAATTTTTTTGAATTATTCTTGCAAACAGTTAGTTATCTATTGGTAAAATTACTTAAAATATGGTTTCTAAATAATTAAACCATTAAATATTTAACGGCATTTCTGCAGCATATACATATATTTAAATTTATGTTTAACAAAATTTTTGTCTATAAAAGAACGGCATTTCAAAGATTGCAATTAGTCCAAAAAGGTTGTTGAAACGTTCAAATATTTTTTTAAGAAAAAAAATGATATATACAAAGATTTTTATAGTTTTATTTATCCTTGTAAATGTCCTGCACAACGTAGTACCACAAGATAATGGTGAGACCAACAAGAAAAAACTAAAAATATAAGAGTTTAAAGTTAAATATAAGTGTCCATGATTATGATTAAATTCTTGTTGAAACGAGATTTAATCACAGTCACAGTGAGGAGAATTCCAGCATTTGAATGGGTTCAGAAATGACGAAGAAAAAAAATTTAAAAACAAATTTTGATTTGGTTCAAAATATAACGCGCCTTTAGTGCAACATAGTCATAACTAAAAAAAGCTTTCCATACAAGTCTTAGAAAAGTTTTGTTTTTAGAAAATATCTCCTAAAGGAAACAGTTGAAAAGTAATTTAAATAATTTTTTGGCACAATGTAAAAGGTAGTACTATTAACCATTCTGCATGGTTAACTCGAAAAGCCCATTGTTTGAGATATGACTATGTTGCAATAAAGGAGCGATATTTTTAATTGCTTAAATAAAACAAATCGGGTAAATTATTTCTTCGTCCTTTGTTAAAAGTCTTGAAAGACTCTGCTTCACACTTGGTGCTATATTTTAAAAACTTACTAAAGGAAATATTGTCCCACGCTGCAGAAGAGTTTGAAGCTTGTATCCCGCTCTTAAGGTTGCATGCTTTAGCATATTAAACGAATTATGGATGTGGATAAAAGTTTAATGCAAATTTCATTGCATTAAAAACTGTTACAAAAGTGGGAAAACTTACACTCGTTGAGCACCAGTGACGAAATAAAAATCATACAAATGTACTTGTATCTTTAAATCCTTTATTATTAATTAAGAAAAGAGCTGCCTGATCAAGCTTTAGACATAATCTGCTGTTTCACCAGCTTGCATACCATCAATCTTAACTTATCCTTATGGCCTTCACTTCAAGTCTGAGCAGAGTTGTTTTTTGTTGTAAATTTTTATGATTTAACTCTTTTATACCTTCTTCATCCTTTCTCCCAAAATGTTTAAATATTTAACCCGCAGCTGCCAATACTCCATCACCTGCAACACCTGCACCTACTGACGCGGCTGGCACGACAACAGGTAATGCTAAAGCTTAGACAGACTAGCATTTGTTTAAGTGGCTGAGTATTTAATAATATCATTATATGACATTGAAATATACATAAATACAAAACAAGAGATAAAGACACGAGTTTCTGCCAACACCTGCCTGTAACTAGAGCGCACTGATAAGTTTAATTTACGTGGAACTCAAATGAAGGCATACCACTATATTTATTAGCGTTTCATATTTAACACGAAGGTTTTCGTTGCAATGTGATCCATATTCAATTAAAAATTTCTCAAGTTTAATAAACTATTCTATGGATTTCATTCAGCAGAGCTAAACAGATCAATCTATTTATCCAAGGTTAGGTTAGGTTTCACAGGCTGCCAGTTATTATAAAGCCAGCTCACTTGGGTCCAGTATTTATCCACGATTTATTTTAAACTTTAATTGCACTAATTGTTCACGTTAGCGGTGTTAGCTTGGAAAATACGGATTAGGCTTTTAACTTCCAGATAAAAAAAAAAGAAACAAACAGCTGAACATATGTAATTGCTCTTAGAGCCTTTTGTTATTTTGCACCTTAATTACACAAACAATATTTAGCGTTCACATTATCAGTGATAGCTCGAAAAATGCGGATTATGGCTTTAACTTTCAGCTCAAAGAACAGCTGGATATATGTAATCGCTCTCAGGGGCTTTTGTGTCGGCTAATCTGTTCTCCCAAAAAAGTTCCTAAGTTTTTTTTATCGTGTTATGCACAGACCTCCCGGGGATCAGGTTTTGCCTTGGCGTATTCCTAACATGGGCACTCTGTTGTAGCAAATAAAACTCTAGGAAGCCGCATGACTTATATTGTGTTGGCTTCTCAAACCCTTACCAAGGGTATAAATTGGCAGAACGGGGATCAGCATAGCTCTGGGGTGGTTATGCTTGCAGTTCAACCCAGGCTGATCATGGTTGAGGTGCCTACCTGGGCTGAAACGTTCTGGTAGGGGGTGTTAGTATCCTTGATAATTGCTTGGCGTGGCTTTCTTCGGGGACTAACAAACTCCCGAGGGTCTGTTGCCTTTACAACAGATACCTGTACTGTGAGGAACCAGTGGTGATGGTTGACGGTTGGTTTAAGGGCTGATGCTGCTAGTGGGCTTCGGCCTACAGAAGCTCATTAAGCCTTGTCCTCCATTTATTGCTAGAAAATTGCATACAGGAGGGATTAGAAGGCCCGAACTCCTCAACAAGAAGTTGCATATATGGCTACAAACATATGGCATAATTTGCTACCTGTGTGAGCCTAGCAAGCCACATAGGGGCGCTGGTGAATCGTGAATAATTCATTCCGTGGAACTGGTCCATCATCAGATAAGGCTGTAAGGCAGGTGCTGATGTGAATCTTTTTCACAACTATGCTATGCACAGATTGTGGATTTCGTACGGGCTGATGATACGCCGTCCGCTAATAAACCGCACCCGACAGTTGCTGTTTACGAGTATACACAAGTAGGGATGAAATGATAAGAGTAAATACAAGTAAATACTCGATACTTTTCTTTCAATACCAAGTACTTTTGGTATCAAACTACCGAGTACCAAGTAGGTATCGGTCAGAAATACTCCTTTCTTATTGGGAAGCAAAAACAAAACTGTATTGGACACCATTTTTACCATATTTTAATTATTATCAAAGTTGTTATAAAATAATCTGTGCACGGGCATATAATTGGGACGGGCAAAATCAGGTGTATGTTTGTATTTCATAAAAAAAGCGATAACATTGCGGTGACGAGCTTGAAATACTAAAACAAATAGCCCAGTTACAGAAGCCATTCGAATTTGTCACTAAAGAATTTGCAGGCCAGAATTATGTGAATATTATACCAATGATAAATTGTTTTACATCAAAGCTTCAAAGTTTTTCTTCCTCCGTTGAATCAGACACGTAGTTACAAGTCAAACAACTATGGGTGAATGTAGCAGAAGAATTTTTATGATAGAATTCCAGCGTTTTAAAATTCTTCGCTTCAGGGATCCTTATTAAGACACTTCAATTTCAGCTAGTAAATCAAAAGATGAAGTCCATAACAAAAGTTTGGATTTTTGGCTCGATGAGTACTTTCCTGCCGCTATCGTCTAAAGTAATCGACCGTTACAAGTATGTATCGATGCTTTTTCTTCGATACCGAGAAGGTATCGATACTCTGCGACCGATACTGTATGAATTAGTGGCTAAAAATATGGACCGTGACCATTTTGCCATATTACCATAGAAGTTTATATTTGTTGTATAAGACCACTCCAAAAAAAAAAAAAAAAAAAAAAAAAAAAATAGTGATGCCACTTCTACTAAAAACATTCGGCAGAGTCTTGTTATTACTCCTATTTCGTTTTGCATATATGTATGTTATTGCCTTTTGCAACATATTAAGAGTAAAAAATTAAAAAGTTTCCACTTAAAATAATTAAAAAATAATTTCAAACATCTCATGTGGTTTTTTACTATCCAAAGCAACACCAGGAAATACCCCGGCAAGCGAGACTACTGAGGCAGCACAGACTACCCAGGCAACTCGGGCTACTCAGACCACCCAGGCTACTCGAGCTACTCAGGCAACCCAGGCTACTCAGGCAACCCATACTACTCAGGCAACCCAGACTACCCAAGCCACCACCGCGGCACCACCAACAACCCAATCAGGACTAGCATCTATTGCAACATATTTAAATAGAAAAATTAGACAAGAACTTTCCTCAAATCTCCTTAAAACTGAAGGCAGCTTGGCGCGTGTTTTCAACGCAGAGCGCAGTAAATTAGAAAATGCCCTAATTACTGGAACCGCCACAGATGATGCTATAAGTCAAGCGGAACAGGCCTTACGCAGCTTCGAAACATTTGTACTAAAATATCAACCGATTAGTAATATGTTACAAAAAGCTTTAGATGATTTAGACAGCATCACTGGGAATCTGAGACTTCCTCTGGAATATAGATACATGGCTCTCATGCTGCAATCGAGACTTGCAAGCAGTGGCAACTTAAGCGATGCTGAACGAACTTTAAAACAATATGCTGAATTTAAGAATGCTCATGGCGCAGCCAACAATGGATTTCTACCAACTGCAGGGCCATCCAGTATGGTGACAAATTTTCCTCCTTTGAACGATGAATATAAAAGATATTTTGAGGAAATTATACAAATTTTGAGAAAAAATCTTTACATTGGTTCACCTCATATGACAAATATATTACAACAAATTCTCAATAATCCCGAAAATGTGAAGCAAGTTCTGCACAAGTTGAAAGAGGTCACTGAAGATATAATCACGGACTTTTTTGAAGACATTTTTGATTTTTTTTAAATTTGCTTTTAAAAAAGAAATCAGCAATTTTTATATATTCATGCACTTTTAAAAGTTTTAGCTTGCACTTTATAATTATGAAATAATCGTTTAAGTATTGAAGGATTTTATGCATTGTAGTAAACATTTGTATACAGGGTGACCCACTACTGAAGGTCAAGCCTAAACAGGGTAACTGGATTGATTAAAACCATCATGAGAAAAATTAGAAAAAATATGTAAAAATAATTTACTCAGTTCAAATGTTTTTTTTTTATTGGCACAAGTCCTTATATTTCGTTTTTAGACTTTTTTCTGATTTTTCTCATGATGACTAAATCAGTATTGCCACCCTGTTCCAGCTTGATTTTGAGCACTGGGACACCCTACAAAGCAATTTTTTTTTTGTTTCAAATAAAAAAAGTTTGAATAAAAACAGAAAAATAAGAACAAAATGCTTTTATTAGAACATTTTTCTTTTTAAACTCTCAACAATTTATTTAGATTATTGGGATATAAAGTTGAATGCTATAGAATGTCTTTCAAAAAATCTTTCAAAAGTCTACTGATGATTAGGGTCGCTCCTATGAAATGTCGACATATAGACAGCTGGGAAACATGGAAAACAAGCGTTTATAATTTTTTGATTAGTCGTTAATTATGTAAAAACACATGCGTATGCTGATGACATTCAGTTGTATTTATCTGATCGTGCTGGTCTTCTAGAGGATATGTGTCGTAAATTGAATGATGACCTGATGATGTATTCTATTGTTGGCTGGTCTAGACTTAATAATCTAATGCTTAATCCACTACCGCTAATAACTTATTTGGCTGAAGTTTATAGTAATATTGACTCTCAATCATTACATAAGATTCAAGTGGCTTTCCACAATGCAACCCGCTATGCTGATGCGTAACAGCTAGTTGTCCCCCAGCTAAAGATTTGATTATTATTTTTCTTGTCTTCTTTAAGCAAAAATAATTGATTACAGCAAATTTGTATTGTACAAAATCCTTCTTAAGAAAAAACTTAAGAAAGGAAAAACTTGAACTAAAATCCGATGTACATACATATGTACAAACCAAAAATTTTATTTAAAAAATGTTTCTTTCTATTGTCAATTTGTTTTTTGAAAAAAAATCGACCGAATATACCCTTTTAGAGTGTGAAGTCTCACCCAACATTAAATGCGATTTTTTCTGGTGTTTCATTGAAAATATAAAAAAAACTTAATCTGAATGTATCACCCTTTAAAAACTTTTGTTTTTGACCTCTCAGTCCTTTTAATGGTTTTTTTTATCTTCAATGGCATCTCAAAACCATAAAAATATGTAACCTTAACATAGAACATGAACGTTTTATGGCCGTTTTAATTAAAATTTTACAACATTTTAATTAAAATTTTGCATAATTTTAACTATAAAAGAAAAAGTTTTTGCCACTACCAAATAGTTAAGAAAATTCTAACAAAGTGTTTAACAATTCTAAAAGCAGAACTTAAGAACAAAAATGAAATACGACAAGATATTTGGTGTCTTGGGATTTATCACAGTTTTTCTGCCCCACACAGTCGTGCCACAGGTGACGTCGGATAACGGTCAAAGTAAGACATAACAAGATTATCATATATATGAAACTCAAAGTGATTCAAATTGAAAAAGTTATCAACATTAAATTAAACAAATACTCAAAAAAACTAATTTTTTTATATATGTATATAGAAAGTTTTAAATGTAGAGTAAAATATTCAGAAAAAAGCATTAAACACATTGAAGCCATCAGACTAGCGGTTTTAATATGGCAATTATAAAATTCATGCATTTAAATGCGAACACGTTTATTTTGCCAACAGCAAGACGATTCGACTGCGGGTTGTTGTCCATACTAACTTTTTCGCCGCAGTCTAATTAAACTAATTTCTATTTTGAATTAGATGTTTGGTTTTTATACATCGGGCTTTAGTTGAAGTTTTTCCTTCCTTAATATTGCCTTAATACAAATTTGCTGTGATCGATAATTTTTGATTGAAGAATTCAAGAAAAATAATAATCTAACCTATTAGCTGGGGGACGCAACTAATTGTTTTGTAGTTGCTACTCGTCAGTACACATGACGCATCGGGTCCACTCCACCACTCAGCCACCGAGCCATTGAATTATTCTCTGTCTATATTGATCTCATATTGAAACACATATGCACTTTGTTAATTGCCCGCATTGTTTGCACAGTGTTTACTGTCTCTGAACATGTGATATTTATTTTTTAGTTATTATCATACATACATATGTATTTTAAGAATTTTCGGTATCCAGGGATGTAATTGTAAATATTAATTTATTGATATTATACTTTTTTAAACTAGATTTTTGGTTTTTGTACACTTGTATATCGGGTTTTAGTTCAAGTTTTTCCTTTCTCAAGTTATTCTTAAGTAGAATTTTTTACAATACAAATTTGCTGTAACCACTAAACTGTACAAAAAACAAAAATCTAATATAAAAAAAATTATAAAGTTCAACAAAACATCAATAAATTAGTCACCCATATTCTGCTTGTCGGCGGCAATACAAGACGACGCAGATTTTTAAATTTTGCGGCGAAACGGTATTCCTGTTGTCAATATTGGCAAGGGAAGAAAATGGTGGCAATATTGTCTTTAATTGCCGGTTATTTTGTCGTCACAGTTTTTAGCCTCCACTTCGAACAAAAACATCAAAAAAATTGATAATGAAAATTAATATGAAAAAAATTGGAATAAAATGGAAAAAATTAAAATTACAAATCCCGCCCAATTTCAAAAATTAGTAGAGGAGCTGGAAAAAGAGCCCATCACTGGCCAGAATTAAAAATGCACGACTTCAGTTTATTTTGTTTACTTGGTCACTGGAGTCTGAATATGGTGGGAAAAACATTTTGTATTTAAAAACTTTCTCAATTTTTACAAACTTTCTTATTTTGCAAAAAATTTTGTTCTAAATCTAAAGGTAAACAAAACGAAGCATACATTAGAGATGTGTGTTGGGTTTTATTAACATTATCGATAAACCGGCAACATCAATACAAAACTGTTAGGAAATGCGAGATTAATATTGATGTCGTCTTAAAGTGATGTTGCCATAATATTGTCGCCGACAAGCAGAATATGGGTGAATATTTCTATTTTTGTTGACTACAAAATAAAAACAGGGTGACCAGCGTGTAAAAAATGTGTTGCATATATACTAACGGCCGCATTCATAAGAAATATTGTTATTGAACACTTATTTGACAAATTTTCCAAAGAAAGAAATTTGTCAAATAACAGTTTAATAAACATACAGTATTTTTTTTTATAAATAAGGTCATTATATTCAAAACAAGAATTTTATAATATAACTACTATGCGGTTGGATACATGTGGTGTTCCAGAAGTTAACATCAAGCCGAAACAGGCTGATAAGATTCAAGATTTAAAAAATTCAAGGGCTTGTGGGAATAAAAAATATTTGAACTGAGTAAAATATTTTTCTTTAAGATTTTTTTCTGATTTTTCTCATGATGGTTACAATCAATCTTGTGACTGTTTCTTCTTGACGTTGAGCGCTGAAACACTCTGTATTGAGTATTTTAGCCATCATGAGAAAAATCAGAAAAAAATCGAAAAAAGACTTGTGCAAATAAAGATTTTTTTCTGTTTTTTTCATGATGGTTATCATCAATCTTGTCAGCCTGTTTCGGCTTCACGTTGAGCTTTGGAACCTGAATTACAGTTGATTTTACTTCATTTACGAGTAGTTTTAATTGCATATCATTGACGAAAGATTTTAACAGTAGTAAAGTTAAAAATTTTTGTTTCACGAGTCGAATTATTTTTGGTCCACATTTTGAAAAATTCTATTGTCGTTAGTTCTGTTCTCATTAGAGATCAGAAAATATATCCAATTATATTTTGAGCTTTGAAGGCCCGCCTAACCTAAATTAAGCGTGGGAAACAAAAACTTTGTAAGTTAAGTTGCGCTTTCCATCTTTTCAAGACTTTTTTTTTAAGTGAGAAGAAATTTTTTCATCAAAGATCGATATAAAAAGAACTTATTCTGTGAAGCAAAGGGATTTTGTAAAACTAAAAACACTAAGGTGGCCACACGGAAGTATACTTTTATATAAATGAATTTATGTTGCTGCCATGTAAAAAATAATTCAGACTTGGACTACACTATTACAATTGACGGTTGATGCATCGCTGCTGTCGTGAAGTCGTGTAGTCTGCTGTGGTGTATGTGTTTAATGCTTAAATCGAAGTAAATTTTAATCCCGTATTTCTCCCTTTTTCAACAAAAACCCACCTAAGAATGCTCTGAGTATAAGAAATGATCATTATTTATTTTTTTCTATTTAAACATCAGGCCAACATGGTGGCAATGTTGCCGCTTTCTTAAATCAAAAAATCAGACGAACACTTAGCGAAAATCCTGAAATTTTAGACGGAATTAGTTTGGCCACAGCTTTTAATGCAGAACGTAGCAAGCTACAAGGTGCTCTAATTACTGGAGCCGGCTCTGAGGATGATTTCATTAGAGCCGAACAGGCTTTAGACAATTTTCGCAATTTTGCTGAAAAATACAAGACACTTAACAATATGTTGCAAAATGCTTTATACGATTTAAGGGACTATCAAGCCAATGATAACAATCCACTTGAAGCAAAATATATCGCTCTTAATTTACAAACGAGCCTGGGACAAGTGACAAGTCTAAATGATGCTGAAAGGATTCTTAAACAGTACACAGCATTCAAGACAACTGGTACCAATGTTTCAGTACCTGGCTTAACTCCCGGCTTTAACCCTGGCTCAGCACCTGTCTATGCACCATATTTCGAAGAAATTGTAAATATTTTGAGAAATTATTTTGGAAGGGATTCACCACAAATGGCAAATATATTACAAAGGATTCTTGCCAATCCCGAGTTAATAAAACAAGTTTATGCAAAACTAAAACGCATCTCAGAGGACGAGGAAGATAGTTCCATTTGGGATTCAGAGGAATATTTTTAATGCGAAAAAACGGATTCTTTCATCATGTTTTTTTTTTGTACTAATAATTTTTAATTATAATTTTAATAAAAACTTACGGCCGTATTTTGAGAAAATATTTTATATAAGCGCAGGGTGTCTGGTGCCAAATGTATATTTTTAAAGACAATTATATCAAAAACTAATAAACGGTGCGGGCGGAGGGTTGGTGCCGTTGGAATTATCGATTGTTTGGACTGGTCAGTCATGACAACTAATTTCGAGAAAAACACATTTTAAAGTTTTAGGTTTCATACATGGCTTAGAAAAAGGTTTGAGAAAGAGTCAATTATCACGATGATTTAAATTATAATTTTTTTTGGACTGAAAATTGTATCAATGAAAAAAATTTATGTTTTCTGTTTTTGTTTTTAATTTAAGAAACATCGATCAAAAGCATAAAAAGAAACAAATGATATGTTTAACGACAGCAACTAACGTTTTAGCCAATAAAAATCCTTGCGAATTCTTCAATTGCAACTGAAATAATGACATAGACACTTATTCGTTATACAGACTTAAATACTTCACAACTTTATTTACTTTTCTCAATTAGGACTATCTGCTTAATAATAAACGCTGCCTCTGCCGAACATCTGTCTACTTATATACTTATACTTCTTAATTGCCTTCTACTCACAGATGCTTACGAAATAATACGAACGCAACAATAACAATAAAATCATTGGTAGTTGATTTACTTGGAATTTGTTGCTTTCTTTAAATCATGTAAGTTTGTTTGTGTATTATGTTTTTAGATTTATGTTGTTTGCGTGGATGTGCGTATACATTCATACCAAGCAGATGAATTTTATAGAAATATTACAAAAAAAGACATGGTTTTAAATCATGCTTTAAATAAGCTCAAAACATCTCCTTAAGCAGGCAGTTTGAAAGTAATTTGAATGAATTTCCGGCACAATATAAAATACCTCATTTTCTGAGAAAGGACTTTGTTGCAATAAGGGAACGACATGACCGCTATAGCCATCTTTTATCGGCCGCCGAAATTTTATTACTTCCCCAGTTACCGCCGCCGGAACCTCTGCGATGAAAGCTTTCAATTGCAGTTGACATTATTGTAGACTATTAAAGTTTTCTAATTCTGAAACCAATAAATAAAACCATACATATATTTTCATACATTTTCAATGACGTCACACTGTAGTTTTAGAGAAAAGGTTTGCTATTGTTGAACAGTGTACTTTATTTATGTTTTTCTGTGATGCACTGTCAACATAATTTACTTAAGCTTTCAAAACATTAAAATTTATAGATGTTTTGAATTATTTAACCCAAATTAAACGCCAATTTCTCAAGTTGTGCATATAAAATAGCGAGCTTGTTAAAAACTTTAGCAGTTCGAAATTGTTTGGCCGGGTGTTGAAAATATAAGAGTATTTATCTTTTAAATTAAAAATATGACACAAAAAAGATGGTTAATAATTTTTACTATTCTGGCGGTTATATTACATCCAGCAAAATGTGAGTCAATAGAAGAAGACAGCAGTGAAGAAGTACAAGAAGTTGTCAATAATTTAAAACTAGAAGGTAACACAAAGCAAAATGTTTTAATTTTTAACCAGTAAAAAGTGCTGTTCTTAACATAATTATAGCCAGAGATGGTGAAATCGATATAACAAAAACTGCGGACTACTTGAATAAAAAAATTAAACAACTGCTAGAAGAAAATCCCATCAAAACCTCTGTCAAACACAATTTAGCAACGACTTTATATACAGCCCGCAGTGAACTCGAAAATGCTTTCATAAACGTATCTGCCACAGAACAAGTCATTGAAAAAGCTGAGCAAGCTTTGGACAAATTTAGTATATTTTTGCAACATTATAAGAAAATTGAAGAAATGCTTGAAACTGCTCTCAGGGATCTTAATGATTATGAAATTGACTCAAATCACAGTCTTGAAGAAAAGTATGAAGCTCTCATGTTGTTGCTAAAATTGCAAATTAGTTCAACTTTAGAAGATGCTGAAGAGGCTTTAAAACTTTATAGAGATTTTAAAACTGGTGACTACAAGCCGAGCAATGCATCAACGCTACCCAATCTCAGTGATGAGCATAGGAAATATTTTGAAGAAATCTTAAAACTTTTAAAAGATCATTTTATAAAAGATTCAGCTAAAATGGAAAATTTGTTGCAACAAATTTTAATGAGTCCAGAGCTTTTGAAAAAGTTATATGAAGCTTTGAGAGAGCTGTCAGAAGAGGAGGAGGAAGATTATCTTTCAGATTTATGGTCTTTAATATTATAATGTTGTGCTCTTGCTGAACGTAATAACAATTAAATATTAAAAATATATGAGAATTGTAATGGAGCTTGTGATTACTTTAAATATATACAAGTATATTATGAAAGAAAATATGAGTTCAACTCTTGTTCATTGTCAAATATTGCTTCGAACTAGTTATGAGTATATATGGTGTCCCAAATTAATCATAAGATATGAATTAAATGGAAAACATAGTCCCTAGTCTTTTTATTGTTTTTTTTATTGTATTTCTATCTTGGACCAGTAGTCAGGGGATGACCCCTGCATATGTAGTGTACCGGAACTAGGAAAATAGGTTATAGGAATAGTGTTTGTATATATTTGACTTAAACTTTCCAACGTTATAACAGACAGGAAACACGTCTCTAAGCAACTTGTTCCATAGGCGAAGCGTACGGCTGAAAAACAAATTCTCTCTGTAATGCGTTGTGTGCGAGTTTCGGTAACAAAATCCCTAATGTCGTCAGAGCAAATTCCTTTGTAGTAACGATAGAACAGCCTAACGCACGATACACTGCGTCGTGAGTCAAAAAAGTTGGATATTTCAAGAACATCAAAAGCATCCGATTCCTCGAGTTTTACACCATCCATGATATTGTAAATATTTTATTGAATCATAAAGAGAATAGGTATTTATGTAATATCAAATCGGGTAAATGGCCTTGCATGAATGTTGAATCTCCTCCTTTAGTGCAATGGATGGTTGGTGGGTTGCTGACATAGTCCTGTGGTTTCAAATAACCCCATAAAAATAAATCAAAGCGCACCAAGCAGTTGATTTTTCTATTTATGTCACTTGACATATCCACTCGAACAAAAGTGAGCTTCATCGCTAGAAAAAATCGTTTATCAAAACTCAGTATCAACGGCAATTTTGTTTTGGAACCAAATTTATATAACTTGGAAGAATCTTCAGGCGCCAGTATATCCATGTTAAGATTCGAAACGAAACTAAACATAAAGTCCTTAAAAAAATCAAATGCGCGGCAATTGAAAAAGTAGCCATTTTAAAGTTTTTACACTGTTACGAATTGTTTTTTACATCTAACCCATTGTGCGAGCTGTTCATCTTCATTTCGTTATTTAAGTGATTTAACGAGTTGTCAAAACTCTGTAAGAAACTGCTTAAAATTGCTTAAAAAGTAATAAAAAAAAGTTTAAATAAATCCAACGTGGTCACACTGGTTGAAAGTGTGCTAAACAAATTTGAGTTTTTTAATAAGAACATAAAGTAAGCTACACGAATTGAATAAACTAAACTACACGAAACTGATATAAAAAGAAAACTAATAAATAATTTTAAAAGTCGCACTGCACTATGGGACAGCCCATAACTTTTTGATTAAATTTGCATGTAAAATAACAAGTGACAAGGATTTTTTTTTTTTTTTTTTGTTTGTTAATTTTAGGTCTTTCATAAAAATCTTGCTCACACAATCAACCTCGAAGCAAAGATTCTTCGTTCTCTTGTTTTAATTATGTTGTTTTTCTCAGTAAAAAGCTTGAGTAGATGATATATTTGTAGTTGAGCTCTATTTATTTGTATGCATACCACAGTGCAGCTTTATAATTGCACTTTCATTGCGCTCCGTTTATTTTAGAGATTGTAAAAATATCTTTCAGTATTGCTTTGTTCTGAACACCAACCAGATTTCAAAAATTTAAACTTTTGAAATGAAATTAAAATATCCAATTTTATTTCTTATCTTGGTAAAAGTATCCTTTTGCCAGCAATTCCTTAGTGGAGACGTGGTGCAATACATAAACCGACAAATCGATAAGCTTTTACAACAAAATCCCCCTAAAGATGTTTTAGACTTAAGAATAAACTCTGAGTTTAATGAACAAAGGAAAAACTTGCAAAATGCCAAATTTAAAGAGGGCGACAACGTTACAGAAGATGCCGAATACCAGACTGATCAGATAAGGCGAAGCTTTTCAAAATTTGTTATGGACTTTGAAGAAGTTGCCAAACGACTGGCAACCACTATTGAAGAAATTGAAAATTTGCAGAAAAACAAATTAATACCACTGAGTACTAAATACACGGCACTTACATGGAAAAACAAGTTGCAAGACAGCCGAACTGTCAAGGAAGCTGAGAGTAACTTGAAACAATACCAGACTTTCAAGCAATCGGACTTGGCCGAGACTACTAATCCCTATTTCGCTTTGGCTCAAGAAAATAACAAATATTTTGATGAAATTTTGCGAGAACTTAAGAAACTTTCTTTATATCAAATTCCGAAATTTCGAAGCGGTCTTCAAAATTTAGCTAAAAACCCTAAGAGACTAAAAAGTTGTTTCGATGCTTTGAGAAAATTGAAAGCAAAGAAGGAGGACAATAATCTATATGAGATAAATGCTGGAGGCTTATTTCATGCATTTTTAAATCTTTGAGGAATTCGACATTTGAAACAAATTTACCAAAAGCTGTTACCGAAATTTCCTTAATAAGTCTTAGTAAAGCAAAATTCAAATAATAATTTTAACAAAACTTAGAAAGAACAGTAAAATGTTTAAATATTAAAGTAATTTTACCATATGGCTATTATTGTTACACTGTTATTAACGATTTAGTTATTAAATTGGCTTTCTTTAACTTATTTGTATTTCTCTTCTCTTTCGGCGAATTTTGATGCGGGAGAAACTTACGGGGATGGCAAAGTTTTATTAAAACTGCAACCACATAAGCGCACTTTGCCTATTTAGCAGTCAACTTTTTTTTTCAAAACCATATTCCGATTCTCCCATCCAATTATGGGGGCTAGCAGTTCCTCGAACCGTTTGGGGTTTAAAACTGTAGCAGCCCTTTTTAGGGCTACGATAGTCCGACCAGAGGCTATTATTTTCTGGTACCACGTGTGCCTGGAGCACCGGGAACATTGTTCTAGCCCGGCTATGGTGAGGTCCTTCGGGGGCAACGTGGTGGTTGTGGTTTAATACCCAAATGCGGACAGAGTTTTCGGACTCGGTGTCAACCGGGTGCCGTGACCCTGATATCGGAAGGAGTTTTAGGAAGGCTCCGCTCTACACCATGGGGGAGAGTATGCGCCATTCAGCATGTGATCGAAAATGGTACCCATGCATGACGATTTGTCATGCATGGTCATGTGTGACAATTTGTCGTGCATGGGGACATCCGGGTGAAAATTTTTTCACCTTGTGAGAGAATCGCCGTGGGGTTGGGCTGTCAAGGCAGGAACCCTAGTCGTTTGGAGTAGCTTATAGGCCGGCGGAACTATCGAGCTGTATTTCTCCGAAAATGAGGTCGGCCTATTAATTGCCGTGAATAGTACGAAATGATAACAGGGGCTAGAATAAGTATAGAAACGTGGACGTGTTATGTAATGACGACATATAGACAGCTGGAAGACATAGAAAACAAGCTGTTTACAATGTTTTTGCTTAGTATCAATGTTACAAGCTAATATAGTGAATAAAACTCAATTGTAAAAAAATTTATTTTTTATAACTCTTAATTTTTTTGCCCCCGGTGGACCTTTTTACTGGATTTGCCCATATTGACGACATTGAACCTCAATTATGTCTCAGAGTCATAGGAAATATGGATCAGAGAAAAGTATGTCACCGAAGCCGAGGCGAGCATTTAACCGCTATGTTCTTTCATACATAATTTTGATAAAAAGTATAAAAATAATTTTCTGAAAATATTTTATTTTATTTACATTGTCGTGGTGTGTTTTGGCTGGACCACTTTTTATGCATAAGAACCTTAATAAAAATAAATGTATGAACACAGGAACAAATCCATATAAAAAAATTAAATGTTATTCTCAAGTGGAGTTATTACCAAATAGATTTAATTAGAAAAAAATTATCAGTATTAAAGCAGCATATATGTAGAATCTAGTACTGATTTTGTAAATAAGACTAATTCCAATATTAAAAAAAAAGATTTTGTATATGATTGCTCTGGCAAACTAATTCCACACCATTTTTAGAGGTCAATTAACTTCCCCTCTACCAATGTTCTTGTATATGCACTGTTTTTCCTTCTTTGATGGGTTGCTTGAGTTGATTGGCAATATTCGCTCAAAATTGGAAACTAAAACTGTAGTATTCGAGGTTTCGTTAAGTTTATACTCGTAGTGTAATCAAAGATCATTTAAGCCTAATTAATATTCACCTAATAATATTAAATTATTCTATTAATTATGTTTTCAGAACTGCTTTATTAAAATATATTTCTTTAACAATAATACTAATTTTTGTTTGGCCCCAAAATTAAATTGCTTTATAATTACAGTAAACTTAGAGTTTTACTAGTAGCAGAGTATTTAATAATACAATTTATAAAAATAAAACTTTTATGCTTAAATTTTCCATATGCCTTTTTTCAATAAATATTTATTTAATTCTTTATTATTATCCATCAACCATTTGGCTACCGTCAACTCTTCACGCTGCTTACTGCGATCAGTTTCCGCCATGGCATTACAGATCATATTGAAGATCTCCTGCAGTTCATAGGCGAAGTCACCACTTTCCTCCTGCAGCAGGCCAGCAAAGAAATTTCGATATTTTGTCAAACTCTTAAACGCCTTTTCAATCCACGAACATTTTGGATTTGGCGGTGACAATTCATTGTCACTGTACTGACAATCGACTGTGTCCAAGATGACAAATGAGTGTGTTAGCTGGAAGAAGGAAACAATAATTTTGTTATAAGGACAAAACAATTCGATCATTTTTTTCATTATTTACATAGAAACTAAACTATAGCTGATATCTCTTATTTAGGGCTTTGTTTCTGCTAATTAAACAGGGCTGAGAAAGTGTATTTTTGTTTTTAACTAGAGGTGACAGCTATTTCGCGGCAGCAATGCCACTTATAAACAATGTACGGCAAATCTCAATAATTTATACTTTTGGATGTTTTTTTGATTTTCGAAAACACAAGAATACAGTTGGTTGACTTTTGATTTAGCGGCACTTTTTATGCAATGAAAAAAAGGAATGTTTTTAACAAAATAACTAATTCACAGAGCCCACATGCCTTATGCCAAGGAACCTATGGCCGTACATTAACTTTAAGAGAACGAAAGAGGTCTTAAACCTTGCCAAGATCTCACTTGAGAGACACTGCAGCAATAACAGCTGAGTAGACTTGATTTGTTTTACAACGACTTCTGCAGAAGTTGCCAAGATGAAGACGAGTAGGAGATGGCCCTTTATTTGCTCGTGATATGCCCAACATTGCAAGCGAGCGGAGTTTCAATAGCCCATGAAAATTAGCCTCAGCCAATCTGACCGCACTGGCTTCTTTCATAAGCAACACCAGATGGCTAGTATAATAGCAGGTGGCGCCACATCAAGAGCCTTCCACCTTTCCCCTTCCCACAACCACTATACCACATTAACTACTTCACCGAACTATCTCCCTATTCCTCTTCTAACTCTTTTTCAGTCAATCACAAAGGAAACAAGGGCCTACGTGAGCTGGACTAGATACACTTGGGAATCCAGATGTGAGATAACAGAGCTATGGTTTTGTTGGTTGTGTGGCATGATTCTCCTCCTAACATAGTGTGCACTGCATATAAAAGGGTTATCCCCCGAGTACTGGTCCAAGACAAAAAAAAAAAAAAAAAATGTTGTCAGGGCCCATATCCTCAATTTCAGGTCACAATAAATCTGTTATCTTTTCGCGACGACGACGATTTCCTACAAAACCGGGTTTTCTGAAATTTCCACACAATTCATTGTGGACACATTTGCTCAATTATGCTGACCAAGAAAATCAGGAAATGTAGGAAATGCGTTTTTATTCGATCGCCCATTTATGTAAAAATTAAGAAAATTGTTACTGACGAAGTAGAATCCAATATTGAATGATGTGGGATGTACCCCTAATCATCAATTTGGTTTTCGAGTGAAACACAACGCCATAGATCAAACACACAGACTACTAAATGTTATAAAAAAAAAAAGACTTTTGAGGACAAGAAATATAGCTCAGCTGTATTCACTGACGTTTCCCGAGCTTTTGTGCCGGTTTAATGAACAAGACAAAGTTGAACTTGCCTGCAAATACTTACAAGCTTCTGGAAAGCTACTTATGTTGTCGGAAGTTTGTTATCAGAGAAGGCGATTTTATAATCCCAAATCAGCCAATCGAGGCAGGAGTTCCCTAAGGTAGCATACTTGGTCCTACTTTACAACAATTAGCTTCATGAAGATTACAGTAATATATTTCCATCACTCCATCAGAAACAACAATAAAATGTTGGTTAGGTGACTTCAAACCTGGTCGTATAGACACCGATGATGCAGAACGCAGTAGACTTCCAAATGAGGGAAAACATAAAAAAATTCAACAAAATCGTTTTGAATGATCGAAAAGGGAAGTTGCGTGAGTGAGCTGACATCGTAAGGATACCAAAAGATCATGTTGGCTTTATATTGCATGATCATTTGATTATGAAAAAGGTGTGTTCAAAGTGGGTGCCGCGTTTGCTCACTGTTGACCAAAAAGCACAGCAATCGGCTGGAGAGGTTATGGCCTCTGTATTTGCGGCGGTGTGTGGTGTAATATTCATCGACTATCTTAAGAAATTAATACCAGTGAATATTACATAACGTTGATGGAGCGTTTGAAGGCCGAAATTGTAAATACTGCAAAGAAAAAAGACAGCGCACCGTGTCACAAGTCAATCAAAACAACGGCAAAACTACATGAATTGAACTTCGAATTGCTCCCACATCCGCCGTATTCGCCAAATTTGGCACCCAGCAGCTACTGGCTGTTTGCAGGCCTGAAAAAAATGCTCGCCGGCTAGAAATTTCGCACGAATGAAGAGGTTATCGCTGAAACTCAGGCCTATTTTGAGGCATAAGATAAATCGTTCTACAAAACTGGTATTGAAATGTTAGAGCGACACTGGAATGATTACGTTGATGAATAAAGCTAATTTTGAACCAAAAAATAGTTTTTTCTTTGTTAGAACCGATACTTTTCAGCCCATGTATTATGTATGTTTATCGCACACTAAATTCCAAACTATCACAATAATTCTGGGGAGACAGACCTGTATTTAAAACTACGGCTGCAATTTTATCTTAAAATTAAGTTCCTTAATAAAGAAAACCGTCTTAGAAGAAATCTTACAGAGATGTACATCGGTATAGGTCTGATCTGTACTTTAATTTATAACAAAATGAAAGCGATTTTGAGCAATTTAGAGTAGTTGTTGGCAGTTTATAATTTAGTGTGCAAAATGTTCATATACTTTGTTTTGATCAAAGGACAAAATCTAGTTTTTTTTATTAGAATGTTGAAAATATTTCCATTAGCTGTCAAGTGCCAGTGATGGTTAAGTCAGCACCTTAAAAATATCGATTCCATTTTACAGCTGAATATATTTTGAACAAATATAACCGCGTCGAAAACAAACATAACAACAAAAAGGACAAATATGGTAGTTGAACTAATAATATATATCGTCACTGAAAATCCAAAAGTACGTAACTTCAAATAATCAAAATCGAATTTTTAAATGATTGTGATTCGTTAGACTAACTTACATGCCTCTACCAATTTTTAGTTTTCTGCAAAGTAGTCTAGTTGTTGGGCTTTAGTTCCATATTTCATTATTTCTTTTTATACCTATCTAGTATATTTGATTTTACGTTTTTTTCTTATTCCGTATGATTAAAACAAATAATGTTACGTACTTTTGGATTTTAATACGCTCCATGATGACTTAATTAGCAGATTTTCATTTACAAATTTAGCAAGTTTTAACTGGTTTTATTTTTCAATTAGTTATTAATTTAACATTTCACTCACTTGACTGCTTATTAATGCTATCAAAATACATAATTTCCTGTTAAAAGCCATTCTTATGATTTTTGATTTATTAATTTTAATGTAAAAAATTCCACTACTGAGATTTACGAAAAAACAAGTAATTAAAAATTTTCCGCCCGCTTTTTTTGTTTTGTTTTTGAAGTAAACAAAATTGTAAAAATAAAAATTGTGCTATTTAATTTAAGTAAAAAAAAGGAATTTAATTAATTGATGTGTTCTATTAAACAATTGTTTTAAAACTGTTTTGCATTTTTTAGATGCCTTGTTTAAACAGTATTGAGATTTTTTCCTTAAATAAAGAAATCTTTCTTATCACTATAATTTTTTTTTGCATTAAATGGTTGTATTTCTATAAATTAAACAAAAAACTGATGTATAAAATAAGTATTAAACAATTATAGATTAATATTACTTATAAATGTAAGAATGTACACGAAAGTCACATGAAATCATCGATATTTCAGTTGTAATTGGAAATAAAATATTAAAAAAAAAAAAATTTTTTTTTCAATATAATAAAACGTAATAAAACATGTCGAGCTGCTGGTATCAAAATCGTTTTAAAATTTTACTCTCTTAGATTTGCTATCAGCTAAAATTGAGGGGGGGCTCCCGCCCCCTGATTTATGTGTATTTGTTCATGCGTATGTAAGTCAGGGCTAGACATCACAAAACGAGGAAAGACTATAATAAACTAACTAAGTTCGCTTTGTAAATATGTTTTTAAATATAATTTTGCCTTTTTCTACAAAACTAGTTTTACTTCCATAACGGCTAGACAAGATTATCGTTTAAACACCCACTCATTAAATTATAAACATTCTTTATATTTCCCTCATTTTATAACACTTTTGACCCTGTACAGATTTAATAAACAGAAAAATGTCAACAAACTTTTTATTATACTACTGCACAATGGGCTAGAAGAAAGTGAAATAAAATATCATATAATCAGTTTCTTGTTTAATAAAATTAGTTATTTATTTATTTAATAATAATATTATTACAATAAATACAGGGTCAGTGAATAGTGACCTCCTATTAATCTCCGAATGGGGTCGTAAAAACAGGATCGCCTTCAATGCTCGTAAGACCCAATGTTTATTAACACACAAACATACGACGGCAGATGCTGCTTCATCTGTACTCATGGATGGCACAAATATTGAGGAATCGGATGCTCTTGATGTTCTTGGAATGAAGATACAGTGTGATATACGCTGAAATCATCACATTTTTCATGTCTCTAAAGAAGCATTCAAGTGCCTCGTTTTTTTGAAACGGTGTAAGATGTACTTCACTCCATCCGACCTCTTTCCTATTTATACCACCTACATCCGACCGAAAATGGAATACAACTCTCATGTTTGGGCCGGTGCCTCAAAGTCTATTTTGGGGTTACTCGACCGTGTACAGGAGAGGGCGAAGAAGCTAATCGGTGACAGTAGGATATACAACTCTATTGACTCACTGGAGCATCGACGTAGTGTAGGCACCCTATGTTTCCCAGCTGTCTACATGTTGACATTTCATAGGAGCTACCCTAATCATCAGTAGGCTTTGGAATTTTTTAAATGTTTGAGAATATCTTTCAAAAAATTCCAAAGTCTACTGATGATTAGGGTAGCTCCTATGAAATGTCGACACGTAGACAGCTGGGAAACATAGTAACCAAGCTGTTCTTTTATATAATTTATATTTAGAATTGCAGTTGAAAACAAACATTTTATTCTTGATTTTAAAACAATGCTGGTTTTACCATCTCTGGCACTTTCATGGTTCGATAACTTGATAAACTAAACAAATAAAATTAATTCAATATGATTTGACTTATTACTTTCATAAAATACTCCTATCGAATTAAATAATTCTTCATAAAATGATGACTTTATTATGAAAACTTTTCTGCCCGGCGCCAATTATCGCTTAAAGCAGACTTTATTGCCAAAAGTTTTTCAGATACATATTTTATAAATTTTCAGGGTTGAGTGAAACTATAAATTAAACCATTTAAGGCAATTTATTTCATTACAAAAGCTTTTAAGCAATAAATAAAATTTTGTTTCTGTGTTTGTGTTTTTTTTTTCAGAAATTCTTTAACCGGCAAACTTTATTTGAGCAGAAATTGTATTGGCGTTTACAAACGTTATCAGTTGTGTAATGAACAGGTAAATTAAAAGTTTTGAAAATTAAAATATAAACTACTTGTGCGATAAAAAGTTTAAAGTAAAAAAATTATTGTTCAGAATGAAATATTATTTTCAGTTTAAATAGTTTCGCTCAATTACTTAAAGAACATCATAATTAAAAAAACGTTTGTTTAAAGAAAAACGCATTTAAAATTTTTGGTTTTCATATACACATCTTGGAAAAAGGTTTAGAAAACCGCTCCCAAAAGGGGGCAGTTTAGAAGCCATTTCAATGAAATGTTGGTTAGTAATGTTAAAAATTATATATAGTTAACTGAAAACTGTTATTTTGGGTTATGTTTGAGTAAATGATCATTTTAATAACACTGTGTGGAAAAAATATATAATATTGTAGTAGACGCTCGTAAGTTAGAATTCATTTCAATTAGAATAGTTCTGAAATTAGAAACAACGTTTTTAATAAAGGGTGTTTCAACAACTTTGACGCGCAAGATTCTTTCCAGGGTGGCAACATTTTATTGGAACTGCAAGCACATATGCATATTTCAGTAATAACTTTTTTTTTACAAAACCATGTACAGATTCTTCCACTAAAAAAGACTAAAATTAATCGGTATTGAGAACTTTATTTAAATCAGTTTGCTTTGCTTTTGAAGGGCACAAGTCGCCCCTGTCAGTTTATTTTTATATAAAAGATGTCTGTTCTTTGCTTGTAATTTACAAGCTGCGTTTAATTGTAACATCTTCAATATACTCGTAAAAAATATTGCGAGGGCGGATTGGTATTGAAGCTACCTAAGTAGGAAAAAAAAACATTTATTTTCAAAAATCATTTATTTCAGGACGTAGTCTCCTTTTAGCTCAATACACTTAAGACGATTTTCCAACTTTTTTTACCATCTGAATAATACGATTTTGGGAAACCCTCAAAATACGTAATAGTTTCGGAAATCACTTCGTCGTTTGAGATGTATCTTTTTCCTGCGAGCCTCTTTTTTAAGCTTGGAAAGAGGAAAAAGTCACTAGGAGCTAAATCTGGTCTATAAGGCAGATGATCAACCAATTCGAAGTGTATTTCACGGAATTATAGCATCGTATATAATGCTGTGTGAATCGAAGCACTTTTTTCTTCTTTAAATACGCTCGTTTTTTCTTGATTGCAGCAATAAAATGATCCAATAAAGCACGATAATACTATCCTGCCATTGTGGATCCTTTTTAAAGATAATCGATGAGCAATATTCCGTGTACATGCCAAAATTTTGCCAGCTGATTTCACTGTCTTCGCCTTCTTTGGAGCGCTTCCACCAGCTGGGATTACTTTAAAGGGGACAAGATAGTTATTCATGAATAAATAGATACTTTTTGAAAAAATTAAAAATAATGGTTATTTTTTCATCAGACCTCGTATGCAAGAAGCAGCGTGTGGCTATTACAGTAGCATGTAACGGTACTCTAAGCGGTTCTCACCTTTCCTTTACTTTCCTTTGCATCTCCACCGCTTACAGTATATTCCTCTTCACTGCACTTCAATTCTTTACTTCACTATCCCACTTTTTTGGCAATCACAAAGGGAACGATTTCACGACCCAAGTGAGCTGGAAACCCTAGGCAATTTCGGGGTACCTAGTGGCCTCCTAGACTTCGTATGCGAACAAAAATATTGTATATAGCAAAAATTGCCGCATAAAGAGTAAATTAAATTTTTATTTGGGAACAACTAACTCACGAAAACAATTACTGGTTAAAAACTTTTACAGCACCATTGAAATATTTACAGCCAGTTTACCCATGTCGACAGAGTGTTTACGTTCACCATCTAAGCGAAAAAAATGATTTGGGTTTGTCTAACTTTATTCTATGCGAACATCATACATATGTGTCATAACTTGCTTTAAATACATAAGCACAAACGAACGAATAATAGTGAGATAGACAAATCTAAACTGATTCGTATGTGCTACTCACTGCTTTCTTTTGCCTGCATTTTCTTTCGATTTTGGTAAACTGACTGCTAAAAGTTTTACTTACTCATAAAATATTAATTTATGTTCTTTATAGCCTTGTCCCTCTCATTTGGAAGATTTCAGAGCCGTGCAATGCTCGTCTTATAATAATGTCGATTTTCAGGATCAACAATTCGTGTGGGAGCCTTTTGTTAAGGGTGAGCGAGCTATAATAATCTCTCAAGTTATGCATGCAATTTGATTTTGAACATTTCATTTCAGATGATGCAGAGTGTGAATTGAACTGCAAACCTTTGGGCATGAAATATTTTGCCACTTTAAATGCTACTGTTATTGATGGTACACCCTGTGAAAAGCCGGCAGAATATTACAGATCAAACTATAGTGGTAGAGCCATGTGTATTGACGGTATTTGCAAGGTAAGCACTATACAGAAAACATTTTTTTCCTATTCAATAACAGAATTCGTTGAATTAGAAAAGAATTCATGGATTCAACACAACATGTAGTAAAAAAAGGGTTAGCGACAAAAAAATATTATATCAGAGATTAATTTTTTAGAAAACATAACATTCTAGCAATTTTTTACGCAGAGCAACATCTTAATTTTTGAGAAAAAGATCTTCAAATCAGATTTTATGTGAATAATCTTCGTTCTGGAAACCCTGCTCATGAGGTAAAATATCTCATCCCGTTCTCTAAAAGTTAATCAGCGCAGCCAATAAGACTTGCCTACATAGATGCCAAATAAATCTGGTTTAAAATCGTCAAATTCCGGGGGAAAAAGTGTCAAAATCGTCAATAAGATTATCGCAAATCGTAAAAAAATCGTCCGCAAGTAAAATTTATCGTTTTAAAAAAAATATATATTGCCTTCAATTAATAAAAATTGCAATAATTAAAACTATAACAATAAATATATACTCGTATAAACATGAAGTTGATTCCATAAGTGTTTTGGTACATAACACATTTTAAAAAAATAAGATTTCATTTAATAAAAGGTATTTTGAAAGTTCTTTTCATATACCAGATTTAAGAGTTCTACATGCATTATTGTACTAAAGACTTTTATTAAATCTGGCAAATTGTATTTAGTAGATAACATTTCTTCAAAAAATTGCTTTTTAAACTTAGTTCTCACTTTGATTTTGTTAAGGTTTATGTGCCTGGATGTAAACTGATCAGATTTACGTAAGAAAGAAGAAAAAGTCCCGTTAGATTTCGCAATTCATTTTTGTCATTTGCTCGCAAGAGAAAAAAAAGGTTTTTTTGGGAACTCCTGCAAAGAGGTACAAACAAATGAAAATATCGGAAATTATGGGATGTTCCCGAAAAATTATTTACAATGCCATTAAATGTGTTAGTTCAGATGCAAATTTGCTTAAAACCAAGATGAATCGGAAGAAACCACCGCGAACGACAACGAACCGTTAAGACAAGGCAAGGTTAGAAAAAGTAAGGTGGATCCTTTCAAGTCCTCGAGAAAAAGTGATGATTGAAAAAATGAAGGATTTGGGTTAAATGTATCCAGTAGACTTATACGAAGACGTCTCTATGAAAATAATCGCTTTGGCCGACTCATCAGAAAAAACTCCCTCCTAACAAAAAATATCATAAAAGACCGTTTGCCTTTGGCAAGAATGCACAGGAATACGGACATCAAATTCTGGAAAAGAGTCCTTTTTACAGATGAAACCAAAATAACTCCGATTGCCCTGAACGGAAAAACATTTTTGCATCGAAGAAAAAACTTCGAATTCATGACCCGTTATATTACAAAAAGAGTGAAGCACGGTGGAGATAATCTGAAAGTTTGGGAATCACTTTCTTGGCATTGGATTGGGTCTTTAGAAAGAATAAATGGAAACAAGGATAATTTCTTTTACCTAAATATATTGAAAATCATTATGGAGCCGTGTTACTTTGAGTTCATGCCCCTGAACTGGATCTTTATGTACTATAATGACCGAAAACAAACGGTAAAAGTAGTAAAAAATTGGCTCTACAGAAAAGAATTATATTTTTTTATTGGCATACAAAACTTATGGTACGATGATAGGGTGAAAGTTGGGCAGAACAAAATAAGGAATTGCGATGAACTTTGGGAAGGAGTAAGGGAAGCGTGAAGCTGTATTCCCTTGGAGAGATACCAAAAATTTATAGAAAATATATCTCGCAGGTGTGAAGCAGTTTTGCCAAATAAGGCTGATTCAACAAAATACAATCCGACAAGTAAATCCCCTTCACAATTGAAATCGTTCTGCTAAAAATACAAATTATTATAGAAGATCAGGAAAAGTGCGCTATTTCTCCGTCCAGTTTGAATTGTGGCAAATTAAATTTTTATAGACCTATTAAATAATGAAAAGTCCAAATGTGTTTTTGATATGTTTTTTGGTTTAAAACTAGAATAAAATAACAGTTAAATTCAAAATAAACGTGTAATTTTATCTATGAATCAAATTATAAACTTTTCTATCTTGCTATTGATAAGTGAGCTATTTCTCTGTCTATAGCTGTATATACTCCCAAATAAATATCCCGCATCATTTACGTTCATGTTTGCTTGAAAAATATGAAAGTTAAAATTTGTTCGACAAAAATCGTCAAAAACCGGCTTTAAATCGTAAAATCGTCAACATGCTATTTTCATCACCCAATTTCGTCAAATGACGATAAATCGTCAAATATGGCAACCGTGCTTGCCTAGTGGAAATTGCGAGGAAGGAAATCCACTAGTAGGAGATGAAAACACACTAACAAGAACCTTAATAGGAAGAATCGCACGGCCGTATACATAAAAAATATTTTATATTTATTAACGAAACCTATAATCATAGTTAACACATTTCACGATTTATCGTCATTTTGGCGATTTTGGGTGCTGAAAATAACATTTCGACGATTTGACGATTTAAGGTCTGTTTTTGACGATTTTTGTAGATCACCTTTTTACTGTCATATCTTTCAAGCAACTGATGCATACTTCAT
This sequence comes from Thecocarcelia acutangulata, assembly GCA_914767995.1. NCBI lineage: Eukaryota > Metazoa > Arthropoda > Insecta > Diptera > Tachinidae > Thecocarcelia > Thecocarcelia acutangulata. Next base: position 19,575,713 of record OU612097.1, read on the forward strand.
TTTTTAAAGCTAATTTATGTAGGAAATGAAAGTTATATATATGGCATGTAAATATATAAGTATGTATGCAGGTAATACTGCAATTTTATGTGTTTTTTAGAGTGTATATGTTAGAGATGAATTTAATATATCATATGTAAATAGCGCTTAAAAAAATTATAGGCCAAAAATTATACAAATTTCTATGTAATAGCGTGTGCTCATACTTTAAAGAGACTAAATTTGAAGATGAATTCTAAACTTTAACTTCTATAAATCCTTAAATATTATAGAAGAACGAAGTGTCTTTTTTTTAACATAATGAAATAGTTTTCTTATTTCATCGTAGAATTCGAAAGACGAGAAATTTTATACGAGTTAAAGTAACTAAGGATATTATGCTTGGAAACTTTCTTTTACGCTACAAATATGAAAATTCTAGATTTTTGGAATAAAGTATCCTTTTCATAAAGTATCCTTTATGAAAATGCAAAATTTTTTGGAAGAAAGTATCCTTCTATTACTAAGTTTATAGCAAAAATATTAGTCTTATCGTCATCTCCAAATGTGGAAACAAACCCAAAGTGAGAAATTAGTTGAAGTTACCATTTTCGGCAAAAAAGTTGTACACTAAAAAACATTAAAAAACTTTGCAACTGTGGTTGTTATGACTAACGAGTCGAGATATGGTCGATTTAACAGAAGTGTTCATATAATAATAGTTGCTTTTATTAAATGAAATTTTATTTTAAAAATATGTCACAAAAATTAATGAATGGTATACTTATGAAATTAACTTCATGTTTGTAGGAGTATATATTTAATGTTATAGTTCTTTATTAAAGGTAACCATGACTCGTTTTTCTATGCTTTACGCCGTTGAAATAAATCTTCTAAAATAATTAATTTTACTAGCTGATGATTTTTTGACGACTTGCAATAATCATATTGACGATTTTTTCGTCGAATTTGAAGATTTTAAACCAGATTTATCTGGCAACTATGCCTATAATAAACAAGACAAACTCTTGATCAATAAGGCTGTTATTCAGTATAGAGAAACCCGACTGTATTTTAAAATAGATTTTTTTTTTGTAAATAACAGATTTTCTCTTAACAGTAAATAACAACTTTATGCCGTTTACAGACTGTAGCAATCATGCACATTAAAATATGAAGCATACTTTAGGGCTTAACATGAACAATGTTTACCAATTTGTTAATTTTAACATCACTTAAACAACTTCACTGTTAATTCCTGCAGTACAATGTTATTAAAAGCTGTTTAATTAACATCACTGTGTTTAACAGAGAATATTAAGAATGCAAAAACAAACAAACCGGAAATTTTTAATGCTTGAAATTCTTAACAAATTTACTTTGATCTTGTTGTTGTTACTGTTGCTGTGTTTTTTTTTAATATTTATTTTTTTATTTTATAAAGTGAGTGAGAAAATTTCAATTTATTTTATGGTTGGTGCTTTTAAAAACTTAATTTTGTTTTTTCTTTTCAAGTATTGGCCAATCATGTGAAGTTAAAGTGGAGTTTATTTTGTAAATGACAGCTGCTTTTTTCATAAGAGTTTTATGCATGAAATTAAAAATGCATCTGTTTTTTATTTTCAAAAAGAAATTCTAATTGCAAACATGCTATTTTGGTTAAAAAATGCTTTACATGCTTCTAATAAAAGTATTTTTAATGCAAATATCTGCATAAATGTTCCACAAACAGGAAGAATTAAGTCAGTAGTTGGTTGGCGTTGTTGAATGGCCTATTTATTAGCAGTTTATGGGTAACAATGAAAGTATCAAATGTTTGCTTTTTCTTGAGACTCCAACCGCAATTTCAAAAGTACCTCAACACCTCAATATACATACATATGTACTCTATACATACATAAGTCTTCCATAAACCTCAAATAATTTTTTTTTTTTTTATTTGTTTAAATTTATTTCTTCTTTTGCAAGTCGCTTTGACTTTTAAGATCTTTTGTAACGTTGAAAGAGTATTTTGTGGCTTTTATGCAATATTATTTACCTGACAAATTGCGGATGATGGATTCATTTTAATACCGTTTTGGCTTTAAGCATTTGCTACTTAATTTATTACATTAATTTTCACTTTTATTTTTAACCGTTTTCTGTTTTTACTTTTACTGCAAAATGACACGATTTATTGACAGGACATAACGAAATAATTTCATTTCTATTATCATTTCCTTGACATTGATAACTTTATTATGAAAACAACTGGGCAAATAAAATTAAAAAACAAAAAAACATGTGTCTCTAAAGTGTCACCAGCAATTGGCAGCTTGCTGGCAGCAAAAGTCTAAATATGTTAACGGCGCGTGTAAAATGCAGTTGTTTTCCTTTTCGACACCTTCAAAAATTTATCAAGCAAATGCCAATTTAAGTAACTTTATTACTACCGTCTATCTTCTTTTCGTATTATTTTGTGCACAAAATACTAGCGCACACCAACATGATGGCGAGTATATTTTTTTGATGCATGAGTGTTTTAATAGCATTCTGAAGCGGGAGTTTGCAACAGCAGCTGGATAATTTAAGACTTCTTTTTTTGCCGTCAAAACAGCAAAGATTTTATATAGTAAAAACTACGAATATATGAAAAAAAGTGCAAAATATTCGAAATGTTAAGAAACACAAAAATAATCGAATAACTTTTGAAGACAAAACACTGGAAAAAATTAAATTAAATTAAAAGCTAAAATGAAATAATCAGATTTGCTTTAATAATCAAATAAAAGTACTCAAACTAACAAAATTTGCTATTTTTTTTATTAACATTATTCGAATAATGGTCTGCAATGACTAAGGAAATCATCTAAATTATTTTAATACCCAATTATATTAAGCAATTTTCGAATATAAAAATAATCGAGCAACTTTTGAAGACAAAAACAGACAAAAATTGTAGTTAAAATACCAGAGTTACTAGTTGCTTCAATAATCAAATGAAAGTATTCGAATTATCAACATATACTATTTTAAAGATTTGTTAAACTTAATCGAATAATGGTCTGCAATAACTAAGGTAATCGTATAAATAATTTTGAATCTCCAATTTTATTCTTTTGTGTATGTGTATTTTAACACAACTCTAAAGTGGGAGTTTTTAACAGCTCCTGGATATTTTTAGCCTTTTTGTGCCGTCAAAACAGCAAAGATTTTCTATAACGAAAAACTAAAAAATATTCGAAATATTCAGCAATTTTCGTATATAAAAATAATCGAATAACTTTTGAACACAAAAACGGAAAAAAACTTTAGTTGAAATTAAAGTTTAAAAATATGATATCAGAGTTACTCCAATATTCATATGAAAGTATTCGAATTATAAAGATATACTATTTTAAAGATTTGTTAAGATTATTCGAATAATGGTCTGCAATGACTGAGGTAGTCATCTAAATTATTTTAAACAAATTCTATAGCGGGAGCTTACAACAGCAGCTGTATATGTTTAGCTGGAATCCGCAATGACTAAGGTAGTCATCTAACTTATTTTGAATAGCCAATTTTATTCTTTTGTGTATGTGTATTTTAAGAGAACTCTAAAGTGGGAGTTTTCAACAGCATCCAGCATGTTTCAAGTTGTTTAAAATCATCACCAATATAATAGTTTAAATAATCAAATAAACCTATGAATACAAATACAACCGAATAAATATTCGAATACAAAAATTTAAATTCACAACATATGCTATTTTAAAGATTTGCTAAGACTATTCCAATAATAGTCTGCAATGACTAAGGTAGTCGCCTAAATTATTTTGAATAGCTAATTTTATTTTATTTTATTTTATTTTTCTGTATATGTGTCTTTTTACAGAACTCTAAAGTGGGAGTTTTCAACAGCATCCAGTTTCATGTAGTTTAAAAACATCACCGACATAATAGTTTCAATAATCAAATAATCCTACGAATACAAATATAACCGAATAAATATTCGAATACCAGAATTCGCACTATCAACATATACCATTTTAAAGGTTTGTTAAGATTATTCGAATAATGGTCTGCAATGACTAAGGTAATCCTTTCATCCAATTTTATTCTTTTATATGTAAGTGTTTAAAAAAATCTAGAGCGGGAACTTACAGCAGCAGCTTTATATTTTTAGCCTTTTTGTGCCGTCAAAATAGCAAAGATTTTCTATAGCGAAAAAGTGAAAAATATTGGAAATTTTAAGCAATTTTCGAATAAAAAAATAATCGATTCAAGAAAAAAAAATTTAGTCAATGTTAATAAATATCAGAGTTACCAGTTACTTAAATAATCAAATGAAAGTATTCGAATTATCAACATATACTATTTTAAAGATTTGCTAAGATTATTCGAATAATGGTCTGCAATGACTAAGGTAGTCACCCAAATTATTATGAATATCCAATTTTATGCTTTTGTGTGTGAGTCTTTTAAAAGAAGGCTAAAGTGGGAGTTTTCAACAGCATCCAGCATGTTTAAAAGCATCACTGAGATAATAATTTGAATAATCAAATAAACCTACGAATACAAATATAACCGAATAAATATTTTTTAATGAATTGCTGTCGTCTTCATTCTAACTTTCCTTATGTTTTGTCTAAGAAAATAGATTCCAAAAATTCTCCATTAATTAATACAATTAATTGTAAATCAATTAGTAGTACTCTTCTACTAAAGCAATAACGAGAAAAAAAATACATTAAAAATTACACTATTAAATTGTGATCATTTTCTAAAAATATATATTTTTCATTTTCTTAAGGCTCCATCAAGACCATTTTAGAAATCTTCCCTAAAACATCTGCTTTACATTTTGACTTAAAACGTTGAAAGCACATTGAGTCACTCTCCAGTTTGTTCTTTAACTTAATGAATGAATCAATTCAAACATATTTTTTTTAGTAAAGAAAATTTAAGGCGCTCATATTTGCAAAAAAAAAAGAACTAAAAATAAAAAATAGCTTTTTATGTTCTGATGAAAAAAAAAAACGGTTTGATTGTGTTATAATACCAGGCGTATTGTCGGAAATTTGTTCAGTCTTAAAAAAACGCGTTAAGCGCCTTGTGCTCCGTTGCAAACTTAAATTGACACAAACGATAAAAACGAAATAAATAAAAAAAAACCAATCGAGTTTCTTTCTCGCCAATTTACGCATCGCCGTAAACAATCGATATTTTTTTTTTTTTAGTTTAATTTCCATTTTTAAGTAAAATCATTTTAAAGTGCAAATAGAAAAAAAAAGAACGGCATAATTGTAAAATAGGTTTTGTTCATAAATATTGAACCGATCATGAGTGTCTGATGTCTGATCACTTGTGACAACAAATATTGAATTGAATTTTTTCGAATAACAACAACAAAAGCATTTGACAGTAACAACATCAGTATTTGAAGAAAACGCTGTCGCAGTTATCAGTCTGTCTGTCTGGCGGTGCTTTAACTAATTCGATTTGCTTATTTAAATTTAGTATCAGAATCTCGTGCAAAATAATGTACTATTTTCCAACACATAATGCTGCTCATAAGCAGCAGAAAAGACCAACTGAAACACCTTTATTAGAGTGCGCCGACAAAAATAAAAATTAAGAAAAAGCCTTTTTTTTAATATAATCGTATGTAGAAAAATTTTTTTGTTAAATTCTGCATAAAAGAAAATACGAAAATCATACTACTAATATTATATTCGATTAGTCGTTTTAATCGAATAATTTTTAGTCAGCCATCGAATACCAGCTTTTATGACTTAAAAATTACAAAATGTGTTCTTTCATTTATGTTTATTTAAATGCAAAGAAAATTTCACAAAAAAAAACTAGTTATTTGCTTATTTAGTTTAGCTATTTCGCCTTTTTCGTTGTCTTTTAAAACCCGAATATTTATGTATATGTTTATATTCATAACGAATATTGTTATTAAAATTTGTACTGTAGCAAATACGGGTTTCTTTAAAGTGAATTTGACTCCCGTTTATGTAATCGATTCATATCTGAATTTTCCATATGATATGCTTAGACAGTGCTGCCATACATTTTTCTACAAAACCTTCACTAAAAAAAAGTCTTAATTAAAAATTTTTTTTAATGTTTTGCTTTTGACTTTTCTGACATCAAATAGTTAATTATTACCAGCAGATGATTACTTTAACAATACAAGGACATAAAAATAAAAATACAATCAAATTTCTTTTCATAATTAGAGATATAGGGTGTCTCAGTAGGGGCGCACTTATTATATATAGTGTGATTTTGTTTGTGCGAGTGGGACCTGTAAAATTTGCAGATGTCAGGAATGTTTATTCCGATTTAAAAAAAAATGGAGTGCTTTACGAAAGTAAATACAGTATAACTCTGTGTGAATTATTCTTTGGGGTTTTGTGTAATATCGGGGTTATGCGCATAATCTAAAAAAAAACCGTTCCTGAGCTCAAATTCGAGATAAAACGGGTCATCGGCCTTCATCATATATATAATTCCACAATATTCTGTATAATAGAATAAAAAATTGACAACCGTTTCAAAAAACAAGAGTTTTTGTTAGAAATCATATGTGTACGAGTACTTTTGCTGAGACACCCTTTATACGCATATACCCAACAAAAACTTCTATTGTAAAGTAATGTGTTAAAATGTTGATAAACATATTCTTCACTACTTCTACTTTGGAATTTTAATTCATTATTTTAGCATGGCAATGTCATTGGGGGCAAGTACTGACCATTATCGCTTATGAATAACTATTGGAAAATGTCATTACAAAAAAAGTCATTAAAAAGTTAATGCTTATAAGTCCTTGATTTACGAGTTGGTGTCGATAAAAGCTATCAAAATGGCTGAAGATTTATTCCCAATTCTTGTTGCGTTTGACACGAGTCTTGGTTATGTAAAAGTAACGCCTCCAATTCTGAACTTTCTCTCTTCCATTGATGCACTTCGGCGTCAAAATCACCGTTGAAACCACTCTCGGCACGTTCTTTCACTAATAGTTGCCACCTTCGATGAGCCTCAGCCGCAGATTTCTTCATATTAAAGCAAAAAATTAAAACCTCTCACAAATGACGAGAATAACCTTATGATATAGACACAAATCAACGAATATTTCAATGGCGTTATTTTCTTTTTTAAATTAGATTTTTGTACTTTTGTTCATGGGGTTTTCAGTTCAAGTTTTTCCTTTCTTAAGTTTTTCTTAAGAAGGATTTTTTACAATACAAATTTGCTGTGTTCAATAATTTTTGATTGAAGAAGGCAAGAAAAATAATAATCAAATCTTTAGCTGGGGGCCAACTTCAGCAGTTTCTTAGTCGCTACACTACTCATCAGAACCCATTCGGATTTCAACTCGGGTCATGACGAATCATGAACTGCTGCTTTAACATATTTTACATATTCTTTGATAGACCTGCGATATTTCCTAGACCTTAGCGCTAGATAGAGGCTGGGACACCAATCAATTGTTTTTGGCAATGAGTAAATAAATGACACAATGTTTGTGTCGACTTGATGTGACGACGATGACTCCTTATAGAATATGAGGAATTATCTGTCTATATTAATCCCATATTGAATCACATACGCATTTCGTTAATTGCTCGCATTGTATGTACAGCGTTCAGCGTTGTCAACTTTGAAATTTCAAAAAGCACCAAAATAGAGAAAAAAACGCGTTATTTCAATCAAAACGCACTGAATTTTCAATTTATTTCCATTTTTAAAACCGCTTTTTATATTGTAAAAACTATAATATTTGTATACTAAAAACTGGGTCTGGTACCACAGCCTGATGGCATGTTAGTCAAACTTGGCACTAGTTCGATTCTATAACTTTCATTGTATCTTTATAATAATTATAACGAAATTTTATTATTCAGCAATATTATTTAATTATATTCGCTGTCGATCGAATAAGCTGTTACTTCTAGTTTGTACAAAGCTACAGCTGTCGTTAAGATCGAATAAATTTACGATTATCTGATAATTAAAAGTTACAGAATCGCACTACAAGCCATCAAACTCTATTAATAGCCATTCTGTCAAACATAGTGTAAATTTCATTTGCGTTTTCTTAAGTGAACGGCGGAAATCAGTATTGTGTCTTTAAAAGAATTTGCCAGAATTATAACAAATAAAAGATAAAGTTTACCAGAATCAATATTTAATGCAAACGTTTTAAATAAACTTTATGATTTAATTAATTATAAATCAATTACCAAAACAGTAACGAATTCACGTGCTATCATAAATACGAGCTTCAGTTCAGAGACTGCATTTACTGTAATATTTGACAAACTTGGTTTGATCGTATAATAGCAAAACACGCTCCAAAATCAGCAAATTTTATTTCTCTTTCGAGAATATTTATAATTTAGCAAGATTATCTTACTTTGCGCATATAATACGGTGCGTTTTTCATATTATAGCTCCATGTCCTGATTGTGCTCTGCAAAATGATTCCTAAAAATATTATTATATTAAAACAAAAAGTTCAGTTGAATTTGATTGGGTGCCACCCAAATTTAAAAAACGCACCGAAAATGTAAAAAAAACGCACCATGCACCGACTTAAGAATTTTTCGCATAAATAATTGTAAAAAGCACCAAAAACGGCGTAAAACGCACCGAGTTGACAACGCTGACAGCGTTTGCTGTCTCTGAACAAGCGGTATTTCTTTTCTAACTAGTTGATTTATTTATTTATTAAGTAACTTACTATACAGTTGCAAAGTAAATTTGCAAAGTATAGGATGCACAGCATGGGCGGGGTGACAAAGACCATAATGCCCAAGTTGGTATTAACAGTAGTTTTGTAGCGTCGCTGTGACTAACTATAACGACCTATGCCTTCACATAGGAAGTTTCCACGTAGCTAACAATGAATAACCTCTAATTAAAATTTGGAAACCAATACAGTTAGTTGAGGCAAACCGTTAACCAGTGCGAATGAGGCGCAAAAACTCTGGAAGACCGAACAACAAACACAAGCCCGACCGCACTTAAGAAATAATTACGATGACGCGAGAGCTGTTCCTATTAACATACATATTTTAGTATTATAATAATTCTCTGTAAGTGTTTTTTATCTTGGACCAGCACTCTAAGGCTGACCCCTACATATGCAGTGCATTGTACCAGAACTAGGAAAATAGGCTGTGAGGAAGAGAAAAGAGGGAGTAGTGTTTATGAACATTTGACTTGAACTTTTCAACGTTATAACAGACATGAAACACGTCTGCAGGCAACTTATTCCACAAGCAAGGCGTACGGCTGAAAAACTCTCTGTAATGCGTTGTATGATTCCCAGGGCAATCGACCGCATATGGATGAACTCTGGACGATAAACGCGTGCTACGTAAAAATGTGCGCGTTTCGGGAACAAGATTCCCAATCTCGTCAGAGCAAAATCTATAGTAGTAACGATAGAACAGAGTAACCCGCCCTACACACCGTCGATGATCCAGTGAGTCAATAGAGTTGGATACCCTACTGTCACCGATGAGCTACTTCGCCTTCTCCTGCACCCTGGGGTCGAGTAATAAACTTTGAGATACAGGAGAGTTGTATTTCACTTTCGATCGGATATAGGTGAATGAAGTGAAGTACACCTTACGCCGTTTCAAAAATCCGAAGCACTTGAATGCTTCTTTAGAGACATGAAAAATGTGTTCAGTCCAGCGAACGTCACACTGTATCTTCATTCCAAGAACATCAAGAGCATCCGATTCCTCAATATTTATACCTAAGTTTATTGTATGACATCTACGATCTATCTATTTCGACTAACACTTACCGCTACAGCCATCTGTTGCCAAACGGTGGAAGCAAAGGTGTACACCTAATATATCCATATTCATAGGATTAAGCTTAAAGTTGTGCTTGTTAGGAAAATGATAGAAAAGTTTCCCTTAAAAAACAATTTCCGAATAAAAAATAACTATTTAACATTTTCGGCTTACCCTGATAGTCGTAATAAACACACATGCAGAGTTATGCGATATGTTGTTTGTCTTTTTTTTTTTTTTTTGCTGTGGACTTTAAGCAAAATATTCTAAATTTTCAAAATTCAATATTGTTTCAAAGTTGTCAGGCATTAGACGTGTTGTGGTTTTAAACTAAAAGAAACGTCGTCGGTGGTGGCTTTTTTTTGTCTTTTGTAACTCGAACGATAAACTCGAAAACAGAAAACGGTTAAATAAAAGTAACTGCATGTAAAAACAACATTTAAGAAAAATTTATAAAAAAAAAAATACGAAAAAATAACTGTTCAGTGCGTAAAACAAGTGCGCGTAATTAACGAACGAAGAAGTAGAAATAAAATTGTGTTCAGTTGTGTTTTGTTATAATTTATTGTAATTTTTATTAAAAGTGTTTTGCCGCAAATTTGAAATATTTCTCGTTATAATTTTGTTCACAAGTGGGGTGTGTGCCAGTTCTAAATTGTTTGTTTAACTGCCTGCTTTTTTTCTATACTTACTCGTACATATGTATATACGAGTACACATCTATGTACATATGTAATTTTTAATTGATTTATGTCGTTATCAAATTACTTTGTCAATAATTTATAGAATATTATATTGAAAAGAGTTGTAGAAAAAAAAATAATAATAATTGTTGTGGCATGACTGTCATTTATTTTATTCATCTTAATTATAATTGAATCTTTTTTTTATGAAAAAGTTTAACTGATTTTTGTTGAATATTTATTTTAAGAAAAAAAAAAAATTAATAAATTAATTCAAACATTTAGATGGCGCCACTCATTTACAACAGTTGTACAATGTTAAAACACTAAAATATATAAATTTGATTAAGATACAGCTACTAGTTTTTAATGTTTAAATTGAATATTATTAATAAGTGATTTGCAATCTTTCAAATCTGTAGAAAATATATGTATGTACTAGTATAAACATATTTATTAAACTGGTATGAAAAACTATATTTTCGAAAAAAGATTTTGATATTAGATTTATTTACATATATATTGTTCGTTGTTACAGCGCCTTCACTATTTAGCCACCGCTCATAATAATATGGGCTCGTTAAACTATAAAAATTACGACAAACAAGTTCATTAGTGACACACAGAAAACATTTTCTGGCACTTAAAATTTTTTAAGTTAGTAAACCCTTTAGTAAACCTTTGCCGCCATGGAAAAAGTTCTTATAACTTGCAAGCAGAAGAAGGGCGGTTCGGAAACCTCTTAGCCAAATTAAAATCAAATTACCATTCCAAATTCTTTTCTAAAAAAATGCTTACAAACATTTTTCTGCTGAAATATTATCGATAATACACAGGTGGTTCGGAAACCTCTTAGCCTATCAATGAAAGAGAATAGTTAGTTTTTCAAAAACATTTTTATTTTTCAATATAATCTCCTGAAACTTCAATACACTTAGTCCAACGCTTTTCTAGCAATTCTATCCCTTGATTAAAATAGTTTTCCTCAAGGTATTCAAAATAGTGGTTTACAACTGTAATTGTATCTTTATTTGAGGTAAAACGTTTGCCAGCAAGAAATTTTTTTTAGATTTGGGAACAGGTAAAAGTCACTGGGAGTTAAATCAGGAGAATAAGGTGGGTGCTCAAGCAACTCGTACTTTAATTCGTTCACTCGTTAGCAATTGTTAAAACACTCTTGTGCGCTGGTGCGTTGTCTTGATGAAAAATAATTTTTTTGTGTTGTAAGCCAGGACGTTTTTCTCGAATTTGTACATTTAATTGATCCAAAAGGTTGCAATAGTACTCTGAATTTATTTTTTTACCCTAATGCAGATAGTCAATCAATAAAATACCTTTGAAGTCCCAAAAAGTCGTTGCTATAACCTTACCAGCCGATTGAATTGTTTTTTCCTTCTTTGGAGCACTTCCACTGCAGATTCAGTCCATTGTTTGGATTATTCTTTTGGCTCTGGAGTATAGTGTTGGATCCATGTCTCATCAACAGTTATGAAACGACGCTTAAAACCCATTTTATTTCGCTTAAAACGATCCAAACAAGCTTGAGAAATGTTCATTCTTATGCGTTTTTGGTCGACTGTTAACAAATGCGGCACCCATCTTGCAGAAAGCTTTTTCATCTGTAGTTCTTCATGCAAAATTAAATGGACTCGATCATTTGAGATGCCCATGATATTAGCTATTTCACGCACTTTTATTCGTCAATCATTTAATACCATATCATGCACTTTGGCTACAATTTCAGTTGTTGTTGCTGTTTTTGGACGACCACTTCAATACTTGTACGACCACGTTTAAATTCAGCAACCCAATTTTTTACTGTTGCATATGAAGCCCCCCGGGGAACAGGTTTTGCCTTGGCGTATTTCTAAGTTAGGCGCTCTGCTTTTCGTGGAAAAGAGGGGAAGGGGTCCCTCGTTTGGTGCGGCAAACAAAACTCTAGGAAGCCACATGACTTATGTTCTGTTGGCTTCCCAAACGCTTACCAAGGGTATAAATTGGCAGAACGGGGATCAGCATGGCCCCCGGGAAGTTCTGCTTGCGGTTCGACCCGGGCTGATCATGGTTGAGGTGCCTACCTTGGCTGAAACGTTCTGGCTGTGGTTGAAACCTAAAACGCAGGAAGGGAGTGTTAGTATCCTTGATAATTATTTGGTGATGGCTTTTTTCGAGGACTAACAATCTCCCGAGGAGCTGTTGCCTATACAACAGATACGTGTACTGTAAGGACTGGGACGGTTGGTTTAAGGGCTGATGCTCTTAGTGGGCTTCGGCCTACCAACTCATTGAGTCTTGTCTTCCGTTGATTGCTGGGAAATTGCATACATGAGGGATTAGAAAGCCCGAAGTCCTCAACAAGAAGTTGTTCATATGACCGCAATCATATGACAAGAATTGCTACCTGTGTGAGCCTAGTCAGCCACACGGGGGCGGTGGTGAATCGTGAAAAATTCACTCCGTGGAAGTGGTCCACCATCAGGTTAGGCCGTCAAGGCAGGTACTGATGTAAATTATTTTCACAGTTGTTGCATATGAAGGAGTACTTTTACCTAACACCTTCACCATATCATTATGAATTTCTTGTCGCGATAAACCTTTTTTATGTAAATATTTAATGACAACACGCATTTCTAATTTTTCCATTGAAAAAAAATCGCGGATGCGTCTTTTGAGAACACCTGTTTCTATATGAAGGAGTTACCAGATCGAAACAAAAGTTAACATGTGTTCATAGCAGAGATGGAAGTTTCCAAAACACTTAACTTTTCTCTGTTTATACCGCGCTTTTTCTGCTAGACTAAGAAGTTTCCGAACCGCCCTTGTACATGCCAGATAAATTTGGTTTAAAGCCGTCAAATTCGGTGGAAAAAATCGTCAAATTCGTCAAAATGATTATTGCAAATCGTCAAAAAATCGTCAGCTAGTAAAATTAATTATTTTTAAATAAAATATTTATTTCAATGGCGTAAAGTATAGAAAAACAAGTTTTGGTTGCCTTTAACAAAAAACTACAGCATTTAAAACTTTAACAACAAATATATACTCCTACAAACATGAAGTTAATTGCATAAGTATATCATTTATTAATTTTTGTGATATAGATGTTTTAAAATAAATGTTCAAACTAAGTTTGAACAATGCAAAATAAAATCATATAACCAAAATTGCATACTACTACGAGTCATCTGGTAACTTTTGTCGCTATTGCGGGAGGTGAATTTGTGAAGCAAAACTTTTGTGGTGGTTTTCGAAATACTTTTTAAAGAGTGCTTTCACATTAAGCAACTTAGTTGTGCAATTCTATTTTTTGTTTTTATTTATTTCCTTTTAAAGTTGCTTTTGTGTTCACATACAGCAACTTAGTTGCGCAACTTTAATTTTGTTTTACTTAAATTTTCTTAATATTTTGAACGGCCCGAAAAATTAACAAAAGAAAATACCAAAAACAAAACGAATTGCTGAGTACAAGCAAGTCTGTACTCAAATATCAGCAATTCTTCCCCCTTCAAGCTGCTCTTACCTCTCACATCAACAACCACAAGACTTGGGCAAGAGAATTGCGCAACTAAATTGCCTATGTGAAAGCGCTCAAAACGCGAATTGGTGGCGATTACTATTATGTTTTTACTAGCCTTTAAACAGTATCGCCACACGAAAGCTCAATATAACTTGCTTAAAATTGAACTACAGTATAAGTTAACTATGTTCTTAAATCTATTTTAATACACTTAAGCCTATTTAAATATCCTGGAATTTATAATTTTGCTTAGCTGATAAGACAATCCCAGGCATTTGGGTAAACATTCAGTGTATTCAATAAAAGCTTTTATTAGTATACTAAACAATTCTATTAAAATGGTCATGTCTAAGTCAAAACAGTCACAATTGTAAAGTTTTGGGTAGTCTTTAGTACATAACATTTCTTCTGCAATTAGTCTCTTTCACAAATTGTTCACTTTGGTTTTGTTAAGTTCCACATAGAAAATCCGTCATAACTGTGATGCATTTTAACATCAATGCAATGTAAAATGTCTTCATTTTTGACCCCATGATAATTTTCATCGCTGTGATGTCAATCATAACATCAGTTGCTCTAATTATCATTAGCAGTAATTATGACAATAATTTTATCAACGACATGTCATACTGACATCATGGTGAGTAATGCTTTATTGGAATACGTCTGATGTAAGCATGTGTTAAATGCAGTGGCACTCTAATATCGAAAAAATTACGAAATGAAGCCAATATAATGACAAATTATTATCAATAGAATATCACACTAACATCAGACCAACCATAATTTGATTTCAATATGATGTAAAAATCTCATTGATGTGATAGTTAATGAAAACAGAAAAATTACTAAGTGAAGTAAATTTTATGACAAAATGTCATCAGTACCATGGCACGCTAACATTAACTAAACGTAATTTAATTCAAAAATATGTTCAAACATATAATTTTATATTTTACTAATTTCAAGAAACCAATGAGAATTAAAAATGTTCTAATACTTTTGATGACTTACTGTCATCAATATAATGTCTGTGTGTCGCATTATAATATTTTAATTGTGTGTATGCTATTTACGAAAAAAAAAAACTCTTTCTTTGCATCGTAGTTCTTCATTTTATTTTACTCTTTACGCTGTCATTATATTTATGTAACTAAATGTTGTATATGATGATTAAGTTTCATTAATATGATTCATTTTTTTCTACTTTTTAAAAACTAATTTAAATTTAAAAACAATAATTTCAACAACCAAATTCCTTTTCAACTATAAACAGAAAATATTGTAACACTGTTTAGGATTTTTTGAAATCAATTTTAACAAATTAAATGTATTATAATTATTAATAAAATTTATCATTGAACTGATGTCACCACTGTTGTAGCATTGATGATACTCAATATATGACAAAATTCTCTGATGCCTTTTGTCATTGAGATTGACGTCTGTTTTCACATTACTGATAACTATTTACATAATATTGATGTCACAATTCTGATGACCAACCGTCATCAATATGAAGTTGCTCTTTTCTATGAGTGTAGCATTTTTTTTTTAAATCTGAAGTCTTGGGTATTATGTTTTAACAATAGTGCTATTTGCCAATGCTTTTGTTATACAAAAATTAAAAAATGCTTTAAGGTATTATACTCGTATATGTTTCGCTTCTATTATTATGGATTATTAGTAAGTTAAAAATTTCACTGGCCGGTTTCCTGTTTTGGTGAGATATATAAATAATAATAGATATACCAGTTTTCACTGGAAATATTATTTTTATTAAAATGCTTTTTTTTATAACTTTTTCGTGATATATAAAATATAAAACTTAAAACACAAAAAACCGCAAAATCCATTAGAGCGTAATAAAAAATAAATAACAAAAGAAATTAATTTTTTTTTTTTTTTTTGGTAATTTGGCGTTGGTGGTGGTCAATTTAAAAAATTTTTTTTTAAGTTTCATTTTGAAAACTATTTAGTGCACTAATGACAGCACATTAATATATACATAAATGTTTTAAATTTCAAAAAAGTAATAAAATCTAAATAAAGCGCCGTGCGAAGAGTAGTGGCAGCACTCTCCACCTGGTAATACGTTTAGCATTTTAATATTCTCGTTAAAGACCCTGAATTAATAGATGTATTTAAAAGCATAAAAACACTTCTCGTTTCATTTGAAAATCAACAAAAGATCGTAAAAATGCTGAGAATTCGACATTTAAACAAACAATAAGATTTAAGACTTAAAGTCCACAAAAAAAACTAAATACATATACACACATATTATATACAAATATCTATTAAATATTAATAAATAAACTTTATGAGATTTTTGTTAAAGTTAAACATTTTTATGGTTAATAACTAAATAAACATGCTGACTTGAGTGTTTGTGTCACTATCTGTCTGTCCATTCAACAAGAAAGGAGGTAAAAAGGTGTCAAAATAAAATTTAAGTCTCAAAAATGTTTTTTTTTTCCTTTTTGTTTCTTTATTTCCAAAACTCATCAAATGCTAATTGAAGTGTAAAGTTATTTACAATGTGTATATTGTTCTTTTAACCTGTTTTACACTATTGAACATTTCTAACCATGACAAAAAATAGCTGCTGGTCACACTTACCAGTGTAAGTGTGATGAATCAAAACAGAACAATGTTTATTAGATATATTAGAATATTTTGTCAAATTAAAGTTTAGAAAAACGATTTGCTATTCATTTATAGACGTTTTGTAAAGGGGTCTAATTCCCTTTTATTACTAATATAAATTTTTGGTATTTGGTTCTTAGACTTCTAAGAACATTGCAAATTAAAATATGATCGGATAAAGTATTTGTGACATGGTTGGGAGGGCAATATCCAAGGTGAACACCTGTCCTTGGTGTGGTGGTATTATGTGGACAAAAGGGTAGAATAGTAGAAGTGCAAAGTTTAAGTGTATGGTTCTTTATTTTTGGTTGGGTATATATTGTGAACATTTTTAGTTTTTTTTTTTTTGTGTAGTATTTTTTGTTTGTTTTTATGTCGGCATACCCAGAGGGAGGGTTGGGACCCCCCGAGTGATCAAATGCTTGTAATAATGGCTAGTCGGAAACCCCTCTGGTCTCTATGGCCGTAAAAAATTAATTTTATGTTACGGCCGCAGAGACCAGGGAGGTTTCCAACTAGCTACTTTTCTCTGAGCACAGACCACTCAGTGGGTTCCAACCCTCTCCCTGGGTACGCCGACATAAAAAATATTTATTTATACTGAAAAACCATTTTTATGTTACGGCCGCAGAGACCAGGGAGGTTTCCAACTAGCTACTTTTCTCTGAGCACAGACCAGTCAGTGGGTACCAACCCTATAAAATACGACCGCCACTGAGCCTTACTCTATTCAATTATTTTTCCTGTCTTCTTTGATCAAGAGTTATTGATCGCGGCAATTATTGTTATAATTAAAAATAAAAATATTTCTTGGCTTTAGCCAGGATTGAACTTGAGCCAGACGAATGATACCAACCCATCATAAAATATTAGAAATATTAAAATAAGTTCGACTATTTAACATTAATACATACGAAAATATAGATTTTTATCTCAGATATTTGAGATGTCAGACGTATCATTGAAAGCTTAGCATTCACTGCTTGCACTTCAAATATAATTTAGAGCTAATATTTTATGCAAAATGAACTGCTGACATCAAATTAATAAAAATTAAAAAAAAACGCATTAATGATTTTTTTATATAACTAGTTTTCTCTTTCAAAATTATTAACATTTTATGACTTTTAGCATTTTTCCATACCTGTTAAATTATTTGTTTTTTTTATTTTTTATTTTTATTAAAACAAGTCCAATGCAAAATTGATTCCAATAAAAATGCAAATTTTTGGTAAAAAAAAAAACAAACTACAAAAATCATTTCATATTTGTGGAGGAATTTTAAAACACCAATAGAATTTAAATGATTTAACGTGTTTATAACTTAATTTTATGTTTATTTTTCTGGTGAAAAAAGTGTTTTAAAAATCAACAAAATGATTTAGTTAAAGCAAAACAGCACTAATATGAAATACACATTTCAAACTGTTTTATGGAAGGCAGAAATTATGGAATTTATCTATTTATTTTATAAATATTAGATGCTGTGAATCAAGGAAATATATTTTGCTTAATGAATTTATTAAAATTTAAATAAACATTTGATGAGGAGCAGGTGCTAAAAACGATTAATGAGGTATCAGATAATATATTATAGGGCTTTTACATCTACGCAAAATCTAGTAGATTTGAATAAAATCTTCAACAAAATCTTAACCGTTTACACTTCCGTTTTTTGACATCTAACCATATTTCATTTTTTTTTGCAAAGGGCTTGACAGCAGTAGCTATATCACAATGAATTCATCATGTAAACTTAAGGCCAATTTCATAATAAAGAAGCTGTTCGTTCGTTCGCACAATTATATTTAAAACAACAACAAAATTTTGAATGTTGTTTTTGCTTTAAATGTAGTTGTGCGAACGAACGAACAGCTTCGTTATTGTGAAATTGGCCCTTATAGTTTTTTTTATTGCAGCGTAGCATTTTAAAGTATTCTTTTAAACAAAATCACAGTTGTGTAATAGAGTACTTACAAAAATCTACCAGATTTCGTCAAAATCTCGTCGCAATCTAGATTTCATTCTGTATGAGAAATCTCGTCAAAATCAACTTTTGATTCGAAATCCAAAAAGTAGTGGATTTGGCTTAGGCGTAAATGGCCTATAAGTATATAATAAAAGTTTGAATAATTGAGGAACTAAACCACAAGAAGATTTTTGGAAATTTTAAGGGGTTCAAATTGTCTGCAAACAAATGGAATATATTATTTGGGTGTTAGTAAGGTAACCCAATACTGTTAAGCACAAAATAAACATATTCAGATTTTTCCTCGCTTAGACATTATGAATAGTTTTACTCGTATCGGTGTTAAAACTTTTCCCCGTTTAAAAATGTTTGACTTAAAACCTTTGCTCATGTAGACATCTTTACCTTGTTCTGTGGTCTGTCACAAAATGTGTCTTAAAACATTTCTTCGTTTAAGTATTTTTGACTAGTTCTGTGATATATCATAAAGCGTATCTTAAGACTTTTCCTTGCTTAAACATTTTTGACCAGTTCGGTGGCCTGTCACAAAGTGTCTTAAAACATTTCTTCGTTTAAGTATTTTTGACTAGCTCTGTGATATATCATAAAGCGTATCTTAAGACTTTTCCTCGCTTAAACATTTTTGACCAGTTCGGTGGCCTGTCACAAAGTGTGTCTTAAGACGCACTTTCTTCGTCTAGATATTTTTCACTAGCTCTGTGCTATGCCTTTTTCTGTTTAAACATTTTTTAATAGTTCTGTGGAATGTCACAAAGTGTGTCTGAAAACGTTTCCATGTTTAAACCTTAAACATGGAAATGCAATAAGTCTGCTACGTACTTACTGCCGGCAAAGTATGCGACAATGTATTAAACCTGTCTACGGCCGGCTTACAAAGTATGCGAGATTGTATCCGAGCTGCCTACTCATAACTTACAATGTATGTTAAGAAGTAATGAGCTTTTGTTGAATGAACACCTCACTACATCGTTTACTTTGTGTGCAGGTGGTAGGCGTTCACTCTACAAATGCGGCAATGTATATGAAAAAGTATACTAGGTTCGTATATGAGATGGTGTGCATTACTGACTTACAAGTGTGCATCGGATCATCGCTTCTGTAAGCGAAACTTTGGCCGCTGGGTACATTCATCTTTCGTATCACATTTATTTGAACGTATTTTATTTATTCGATGTAATTTAAACGTTCGCTGTCTTTGTCAGAGCACGTTCAAAAATTTAATTAATAAAATCAGTGCTAAAGGTAAGAAAACCTTATAAAAAAGGTACAAGAAAGATAAAACATTTAGTGAAAAAGAAAAGAATGCAGTAAAAAAAAAGAACAAATTTATGTAATGAAATACTCCCAAAAAACTGAAATGCGCAGTGCGTACGAGCTGCCTACTGCCGGCTTACAAAGTATGCGAGATTGTATTCGAACTGCCTACCGATGGCTTACAATGTATGTTAGGAAGTAATGAGCGTTTGTTGAATGAAAACCTCACTAACTGGCTTACTTTGTGTATACAAATGCGGCAATGTATGTTTATGAAAAAGTATACTAGGTTCGTATATGAGATGGTGTGCATTGCTGACTTACAAGTGTGCATCGGATCACCGCTTCTGTAAGCGAAACTTTGGCCGCTGGGTAATATCTATTTTTGTTAGCAATATCGAACAGTTTATTTACAAACAAAAATATTTCATTATTTGTTAAAAAAAATTTTAAACAAAACAATTTTATTAAAACAGTAATTACCCCAAATAGATATGTTGCAAATTCGACACGAGCGTGGCTTGCTAACTTAATAGAGTGTCTATCATAAATGAAATTATCTGTATAACAAATCTTAATTTGCTCGCAAGCGAAACGCTGCTGAAATACATTTAATTTAATTAACAAGTATTATATTTTAAGCTTTTGCTTTTATAAATTTATTTCCTCTGTCAGCTCATTGGTGGTCTTTTTATTATCATAAATTATGATATTTATTTATTTATTATTTTTTTTTTGTGTTTGCTAGTCATTATTTATATTGGATCAGATCAATATCAGATAAAACTAGAAAATATGCAGAAAAAAGTAAATATTAACATATAAATGCTTGAACTTTGTGTTGATATAAAATTAAATAGTTGGGTTTGTTTCAAACAAATTTATTAATTTGATCTTGATAGCGACAACAAACATACATAGAATGTACATATGAAAAGGGTGTCCCAAATTGTGGTATAATTATTATTTTAAACCAATAAAAATTATAAATAGCTTGTTTTCTATGTTTCCCAGCTATCTATATGTCGACATTTCATAGGAACTACCCTAATCATCAGTAGACTTTGGAAATTTTTGAAAGATATTCTCAAACATTCAACTTTATATCCCAATAATATAAATAAATTGTTGAGAATTTAAAAGAAAAATGCTCTAATAATACCTGTCAAAACACAAAAAACAAGCTTTTTCATTTATACACGTCTCTAACATTGTTTGAATTATTATTTTAATAAAAATAAAAAATAAAATATTTTTTTCAGATATTAAAAATGTGCAAACAATTGAGGTTTTATTCGTTATTTTAGCCTCTAACATTGATACCAATAAAAAAAAGGTTTAAAGAAATGTTAGAGACGTTTATGAATAGAAAAGCTTGTTTTTTTGTGTTTTGACATTATTAAAGCATTTTTTTTTAATTCTCAACAATTTAGATTGTTGAGATATAAAGCCGAATGTTTAAGAATATCTTTCAAAGTCTACTGATGACTAGGGTAGCTCCTATGAAATGTCGACATATAGATAGCATGGAAACATGAAAAACAATCTATATATAATTTATTATTGGTATCAATATTAAAAATGTTTTTAGTGCAGTTAATTACATCTAGGTAGGTTCTGGTTAAAAATTCAAAATTACGTCACTCAATTTCAAAATTTATGCCTCAATTTTGAACACCCTGTGTATTAAAAAAATTAAACATATACACATTCTATGTAATTTTAATTTTAAGTTTTACTTACAGTATTATACTTGAACAAGAAGTTTTTATACAATTTTATATTTTATGATATAAAAAAAAACTACGAAATATAAAAAATTAACTATAAATCTTGTTGAATTTACATTTTGTTTTAATAAACTTGTCCTTCGTGTCACGGTTAAATGAATTTTAAGAATATTTAATTTTATATTTGAATAAAGTTGGACATTAAACATACTCACGACAGCAGGCAATCGACTTCAAACTGTCAAAAATAGGATACATGTATTTATATGAAAATTATTACTTTCAACTTTCAACAACAACAAATTGAAAATTTCCGATATCTGTCCATATACTCCATACTTCCGATATCAGTCCATATATTCGTATATCCACGAAAAAGGAGATTTTAGTACAGAAAATGAAAATTTCCGATATAGGTCCATATACATATGTATGTATAAAAGCATATATATGTAGTTCAAATTTGTAATATGTACCCAACATTGAAAAGCACAAGGATTGTATCCAACATCGCATTCTTCATAAACTTATTTCAAGGAAAAATTAACTCCATCTTTCTTCTCAGTAAAATAAACCTAAACACTCCCAGCAAATAACCTAAGGCCTAACCATAATGTGCATAGATTGGCTTAAGCTTTTGCGAAAATTAAACGAAAAGCCTGTCAAATGCATAGGTGAATAAAACACGACTTTTAGTTGGCCATAATGTACTTATATGAACTTAATGATTTTAAACCCATTGTTGCTCAACTTCGTAATACTTGTGTCTTTTCTGAGTAGATTATATAAAAAAGTACTAAAAATTACAACAAAGCATTTGTATACAATAATTTTCAAACAAAAAGAAAAACAATTTTGTAGTAATTTGTGTAATTAAAAATTGAATAAAGCTAAAACACATTTGTATTAAATTAAATACAAATGTATTTGTTTCATTTTTTATTTTTTTATTTTAATAATTTTTGTAAACACACACACACAAACTTATGTAAACAAATGATTCCGTACAGAAGATGCGTTCGGTTTCGTACTTTGCTTAAGCAACTGACATTAGACGAAACTTAACGAAAAGTTACATTAAGTACATTATAGTTATACATATTTGATTACATGCATTCGCACAGTTACTTAAGGTGGCTTGAGCCAGTCTATGCACATTATGGTTAGGCCTTTAGATCATATGAGTTCCTACATCTAAATTTTAATAGAATGAATTCCCTAAAATTCGACCCAATTCATAGATTTGTTCAGATATTAATAAATTTTATTGTCTTATAGAGTTGTCTGATCATGTTAATATTTCTTTTATACTTTTAAACTATTTAAATTCAAATTATTATCGGCCGTATTCATAAAAAAGTTAAACAGCCGTTCAAACTATTTTTAGGGAAAATTCGATAAAACTGTATTCATAAACGAATTTTACGCTAAAATGTTCTTTTTAGCAGTTTTTTAAGTCAACCATTTTTAAAACTGATTGCACCCAATTTTTGGGGAATTTTAAAGTGATATTTTTGTTTTTTAGTTACTGTTTATTTATATGTTGCGAAAATTTTTATTGCATATTTATCAGAAATCCCATGATATTGATAACAATAGATGTGTGTTTTTAATAGAAAATATGACCCTATTCAAAATAGCTGGCAACAGAAAACTTTCAGGGAAAGAAGTAATCTATTATATTCTGGATACCAGATAAGCAATTACGCTTTATATTTTTCTCATTCCTCTTATTTTAGTTATTACTAACATTTTATTTATTTAAAATAATATACGTTAATAAAATGTCATGTACATCAGCGATGTGTAAGAAAACGAAATAATAAAAAAGCTCGTTATTCATATTTTTTCCTACGCGTAAGCAAAAGGAATCAAAGTAAAACTTTTCTGACTCAGTATTTTTTGCTATTTAATTGAAAGACAAAATGGCGTTAAAATTTATTTATTTGTTTTAAAGTCGATTTTCATAAAAAAAAAAAAAAAACAATACAAGACATTTCTTTACATGACTACTATGTGAACAAAAAACCGTTCTTATCGCAGTACTATGATTCTGGGGGCTAATTCTGTCATTCGCTTACGAGCGAGTTTTTACTCGAATGTGCGAGTTTTTACACTTTTGGGATTATCTCATTCGATATCGAGTAAAAGGTTTCGAAATTTCTAATGATGGCATTCGATAGCGTGTAACCATTCGAATGCAACCGTGCAACTTTTTAGTCGTAAGCAAAAGTACTATCGAAAACCAGCCCAACAGAACAACACAAAATAAATGTAAATTAAAAAAATTTTTTTGAATAGCAATAATAATTAAATTAAATTGAGACTTTTTGGTTCTTAAGGCTTTTTTCAATTCATATGATGATGTATATGACGTATATATACAGGTATATGTATATGAAGAACACAAAAACTTATATATGAAGTGATATGTTGTTATATTCAAGAATTTTTTTTTTTTTTTAGAAATGCATGGTGGTTTTTTACATACATATTTATTGAATTGTTATTTCTATTTATTTACTTTTTAATCTACAAACACGCATACATGACTGATTTAAATGAATTGTTATTGTGAACGTATGTATGTGTGTTTATTTATTTTTTAATGTAAAACATGTATACAAAGATGTGAATACATACAATTTTCGGCAGTGTTAAAAAACACATTTTGTCAGTATTTTGCAACACTGAAGTGATAACTCGATTCGTTACGTAACGAGTCACATCATTAGAAATTTACACGATATCGAAATTATTTTCTACTCGATAGTAATTTCGATCACGAATGACAGAATTAGCCCCCTGATGAGAATTGCATATGATGGCGTTGCCAATCACAAATAGAAAATTTCAATAAAGTGATTTTTAGCTAAAATGCTGTTTATGAATACGGTTTTATAAAATGTGTTTTTTTGCTGAAAAATTTGTTTTAACTAAAAAGTTGTTAAAATGCTGATTAGTTTTTTTTTTATGAATATGTATAGTTGTTTATAATTGTTTTAACGAGTCGAATTATGTATGTATTTATTTTGGTTCTTTCTTAGCTGAAATATTTTATAGCTGTACAAATAAAAAAATAAATAAAAATCTACTCTGGGGTTATAACAATAGCATATATGTGATCAATATGTAGCAAACATTAACGTAAGCATAATTAAAGGGCTCGGTGGCTGAGTTGGTTAAGCGGCCGTATTAAAAATACATCATGTTCACGTGATCCCGAGTTCGAATCCCAGTGGGTGCTGATGAGTAGTGTAGCGACTACGAAACAGCTAGTTCTCCCCCAGCTAATGGTATTCAATTATTTTTTCTGTTCTTCTTTGCTCTTATTGTTTCACAGCAATTATTGTTATAATTAAAAATAATCCTTCTTCTTGACTGAAGTTGGACTCGAACTCACAACTAGTTAGTTAATATCGCACATATGTATATAAACAATTAAGTTTTTTATTCACTATTTAAGCTTCTAACATTTAGTTATATACATATGTATATAACTAAAAAGTTCACTGATTAATGATTTACATAAAAAATCTACTCTATTATCACATGACTATCGTGAAGGGTATTTTAGATTCGGCCTAGCCGAATATACTACACTTTTATTTGTTAATTTTGGAAAAAAGTGGAAATAAAAACTTTATCATTTTTATTAAAAAATATTTTATGGCTAGTATGTAGGCAATACAATGAAGAAAAATTTGTCGGAATTAACAAGCTCATTTAATGTCAGAATTTTTGTATACACAATTCAAAAATAAAATTCATCAATTAATTTTTTTTTAAAGCTAAAGACTTGACTACGATATATGATAATTCATATTTTACTCCATAAACAAAAATGGATTTTTAGATTTGCATTGAAATTCTTTTGATAGTTAAAAAAACAAAATTCTATCAAAATATACATTTTTTTAACTAAAACTTAAATTTTATAACTTATAACTTCTTAGGTATTTAAAAAACTTAATTTATAAATAATTTTTGTATATTAAATTGTACAATATATAAAATGTGTTGCAATTTGCAAGTAAACCGCAAATATTTTCTTGGCCATTTATGACGACGTTTAGCAGTTAAAGATCTTAATAAAGAGCATTTATGTTTTTGTTATGCTTTTTACTTTTTATAGTCTATAATTATTTATTTTCATGATTTTTATGATTATGATGTTGCAAACTAAGAAAATTTAAAATAATAGTGCGATTTAACACAAATGATTTTGCTAAAATAATTATAAATAGATTTTGGCTAAAAGTGGTTTATCGGAAAGAAAAAAAAACATTAAAAGCCAAATTAAAGACTATTAATGAAGTATTTAGCCCGCCGTGAGCAATCCAATAGAATGTTAGTATTAACAGCTGTTGGCTGAAGTTGGCGGGAATATACATAAGGGCTGCGGGAAATAAACAAATTTTTATTATTAAAAAAAACTCATTCTAAAAATTATTTTTAAATTTAATTTTCATTACAAATTGAAGTTATTGTATGTTTTTGTATTTCGAAATTTTGTTAAACTTGCCAAGTTTTCTTTTTTGGCACTTGTTAAATAATTCATAATCTTTTTGTTTATTTTTTACAACATTTGCAAAACTCTGCTTAAATTGTAAATGTAAATTATAATCTGCATACAAATTTTTTTTTCTGGTATATGTCAATCAACCGCAAATTTTCTTAAAAGGTAAAAACAGATTTGAAGAATAAGATAAAACTAAGACACGTTTATTCGAGTGTGAAAAGTTTAAACCACAAAATTGGCCACACTTATTTAGTCATTATGACATTTAAAACAAACAGCTATAAAACCAAATAATTTTTTATATTATTTTGAAGGATTTATTAATTAAGGTCGATTATATAAAAAAGAAACAAAAAGTACAAAAGCTTAAAAAAGAAAGACACAAATTTCATGAGCCAGCAGTAACGCATCAATAGAGAAAGAGAGCGCGAGAGCCAACAAAAATGTTCAAATTCGCAATAATGCAATTAAAATATTGGGTTGGCAACCAAGTAATTGCGAATTTTTTTTTAGAAAATCAAAGAAAAACTAGAATTCTTCAACTTGAAAGCAAAAAACTAAAGATGATTTTATTCATTGATTTTTTTTTATAATTTCTAATACAGGGTAGCTGATCAATTTTGCTACATTAAGAAACTCAATTAACTTTTTGTAAAGTTTATGTAATTTATTTTTTAGTAATTCATTTGAAAAATAATACGTTTTTAATAAAGTAATTCATTAAGTTTTGAAAATAATTGAATTCAAATGGGCTTCACCCTCGTTGACACATGTACGACATCTTATAAAAAATTATTCATTGCTGCCTGGAGTGTTGCAGCGGGAACTGTCTCAATTACCGTTCGAATGGATTGCTTTAAATCAAACATGACCAGGCCTATGCGCTTGATACTCAATTGTTTTTGTAAATGCGCTTAGCTATAGGGATGTGCTCTTTAATACACATATACTGCGCTCAGCAGTCTTTTATATTTTTTTGTTCGTTCTTCACGGCATGCTTTTTTTGTAAACATTGACGACAGCGATTATCAGTGTGATTTTTGTTTTTGTAAATTATTTTGCTTTTTACAACAACAAATATTAAATAAAAATAGTTTTTCCTTAAATGTATTGGTGTTTACTCTTCCATATAGAACTTTTGGGCATCACTGCTTTAAATTATCCAAATTTGTTGGGGGTTTTTTCTTGTAAACTTCTTGTTTGCAATAACCCCACCAAATAAAATCAGGTACAGTGAGGTCAGGAGACCTGGGAGGCTAACGGAATCTGTTGTTTCTTGAAATCAGTTTATTGTGAAATTTTTGAAAGGGATTCTCTTTCGGCGTAATTCTGGCAAGAAAACCTCTTTTAATATCTTGAAGTAATGGTCTCCATTGACCATAACAGTAAGACCATTTTCTTCGAAAAAGTAAGGCCCGACCATGAGCCTTGAAGAAACTGCACATCACACTGTGTTGCGAAGTGGATGTAGTTGCATCTGATGGAGTATCGAAAATGTTGTTTGTTAACATTGCCGCTTAAATCAAAATGTGCCTCGTCAGACATAAAAATGTAGTTCAAGACGTTTTCATCCTCTGAAGAAACTGCACATCACACTGTGTTGCGAAGTGGATGTAGTTGCATCTGATGGAGTATCGAAAATGTTGTTTGTTAACATTGCCGCTTAAATCAAAATGTGCCTCGTCAGACATAAAAATGTAGTTCAAGACGTTTTCATCCTCTGACACCACTTGAATGATCTTCTCACAAAATTCCAAGTGAATCGGGAAGTCTATGGGGTTCAGAAACTTATATGGAAATAAGTTAATTGCCCATCAGCACCCACTAGGATTCGAACTCAGTACCAAGTAAATATGATGCGTTTTCAATATGGCCGCTTAACCAACTCAGCCACCGAGCTCTTATTTATTTTGTAGGCTATGTTTGTCGCATATTGATCACATATGCAATTTTTTATAGTCCCAGTTTTTTATCATTTTCAAATTAGATTTTTGGAACCAATAACAATTTCTATGTTTCCCAGCTATCTATATGGAGCTACCCTAATCATTAGTAGACTTTGGAAATTTTTGAAAGATTTTCTCAACATTCAACAGCTAGTTGTCCCCCAGCTAAAGATCTGATTATTATATTTCTTGTCTTCTTCAATCAAAAATTATTGATCACAGCAAATTTGTATTGTAAAAATCCTTTTTAAGGAAAAACTTGAACTAGAAAACCAGTATACAAATGTACAAACCAAAAACCTAATATAAGAATGATTTCATCAACAGAAAAATATGTGTATATATGAATGTGGAATCTATTAGAAAGAAGGTGGTTAAGAGGTGCATCTAATCCTTTTGATTTGCTGCCTGCGATGTAAGTATATGGCATTTATGAAATAAGTTTTGATAGCTAGTCGTGGTATATTCGGTAGATTTCTTTTTGTTTTTGGCCATTTTCGCTTTAAACTTTGCCTAAATATGGAACCACCTACACTTAGATTTTCTGAAATATTGTCTTCAAGCTGATAAGCAGTTGCTTTAGGTTTTCCAAATACTTAAATTTCTTCTACAAGGGTGTCAAATTGTTGCTTATAATATATTACTCAATTTAATTTACTCATCTTTTTACTTTTCGGTCGATATCGCCTTCAAAAACCATTTAGCGACTAAAAATTTGAGGTTGCCAAATTTAGCAACTTGGTTTGCCAGATTTACCCGCCAGTTGACATCTGTAATATTATTTTAGCAGCTGGCAACCCAAATAAAGTTCGGTGGCTATCGATAATCGAATCACAATATCGTGCATTATGGTTGCACCACTCTTTACATATATGTTTTGCTATTATTTCAAAAGGAAGTGCATCAAGACCCATCATTTAAAATACTTGCAACTTTCGTGGCTTTGCATTGCTGTTGAGAAGCAATTAACTTTTGTTTGTTTGCTAAAAAGTGTTTATTTTTTTATTGTTAATAAGCAGTGACACTACCTGTTAATATTTACACTTTCCGTTTAGCATTTAAGTGTAAATTAATTGTTATTTTTTAATGATATTTCAAAAAATTGGCCTTAAGCCCATACTTTGGCGACTTTTATATTTTACGCGTTAAAATTGGTCATTGAACGTGAGACAAATATGCAAAAAAGAAAAACAAGTTAGCGGAGTTTATTAAGCAGCAATTGTTGGCAAAAATGTCTTGAAGTCATATGCAAAAACGATCGTTAGCTTAACATACTCGTAGGTTTGGTAAGTTGACATTACCTTTAAATGTTTTAAAGTTGAAAGTAAAGCTAGAATTATCCACACGTCCAAGTAAGCTAATGTAAATGAAATTAACTGAAATGCTGACGGAACGTCTTAACATGTGTAATAGTGAAACGCAAATGTACACGACTTGCAGCAACGGGCGGTAACCAACTTTTCTATTTACCGCTTGAGTTTATTTGTTGTAGACGAATGGATGCGGTTAATTGAATAAAAATTTGTGTAACGAAAATTAAACAAAATAACCATTTTGATTTTTTTTAACGCAAAAGTGATTTAAAAAATTATAAACAGAGGGGTTATTCCCTATTGCGATTATATTATATAATGTACTTATTTATTTACGATGTTGTTCCATTTAAACTCTTCAGAACAAAACTCGCTTTTGGTCATAGGCCCAGCCTATCAGAGATCACTGCCAAGAGGCTAAATATGAACGATTCACTGAATAGTGATCTTCTATTAATCTCCGAATGGGATCGTAAAAACAGGGTCACCTTTAACGCTCGTAAGACCCAATGTTGCTTATTAACGCACAAACAAACGAGCGCAAATGCTGCTTCATCTGTACTCATGGATGGTATAAGTATTGAGGAATCGGATGCTCTTGATGTTCTTGGAATGAAGATACAGTGTGATGTTCGCTGGACTGAACACACTTTTCAAGTCTCTAACGAAGCATTCAAGTGTCTCGGTTTTTTGAAACGGTGTAAGATATACTTCACTCCATCCGATCTCCTTACTATTTATACCACCTACATTCGACTGAAAATGGAATACAACTCTCATGTTTGGGCCGGTGCCTCAAAGTCTTTTTTTTTTTGGGGTTACTCGACCGTGTGCAGGAGAGGGCGAAGAAGCTCATCAGTGACAGTAGGGTATCCAACTCTATTGATTCACTGGAGCATCGACGCAGTGTGGGGTGCGTTACTCTGTTCTATCGTTACTACAATGGATTTTGCTCTGACGAGATTAGAGATCTTGTTCCCGAAACTCGCACATTTTTACGTAACACGCGTTCATCGTCTAGAGCTCATCTATTTGTGGTCGATTGTCCGGGGAATCGTACTACGCATTACAGAGAGAATTCGTTTTTCAGCCGCACGCTTCGTCTGTGGAACAAGTTGCCTGCAGAAGTGTTTCCTGTCTGTTATAACGTTGGAAAATTTAAGTCAAATGTTCACAATCACTACTCCCGCTTTCCCCCTCCTCAGAACCTATTTTCCTAGTTCTGGTACAATGCACTGCATATGTAGGGGTCATCCAATAATAAAAAATAAAAACAGTTAAAATTAAAAATCAGCTGTTTGTTATGCTGTTGCCGCTTTGAATATAATTAAGTTAAGACTACACGACGGCAATACATGGTAGCTAATGACATTTGTAGCTATGTATGCTGTGTTGAAAGCACATTATTTAAGTTATTGAATGTATTATAAGTTCTGTCAATGTTATCCTAAGCACCTGTTTTTTTTTACAGTGTACGTATTTGGAATAGATATGCACTTTTTGAAATGCGTATTCTTTGTTCTTTCCTTTTTTAAGGTTCATTGCTATTGCGTGAGCTTTTAAATGTTTTCTTTTGCTAATCGATGACTTGAAAATCTTTGTATACCTTGAGTTTATTTTTATGCAACATTTTTTATTTTTTGTTCCAAACATTTCTTGACCTTAATTGTTTGAGAGTGTTCATTTGTTGTTTTATCTGTTGGCAGATGAAGCAAGAGAAAGATTTTCTCATACAGCAAGAAAGCTTATGGAAATGTAAATGAATGTTGGTTGGTTGGCTCAAAATCAACACAGTTACAGATACAAAGTGTATTTGGAATTTATAACCTGCAATTGAATCTGACCTTAAAGTGTGAAAGGGGGTAGTCTTACAAGGAAATAAAAATGAAAATTTTATTATGAAATGTCATTATGAGCTTATACAAGGTGGCGCAAAATTAATTATCCAATTGCATTTTGAAATAAAGGGCAATCTTACTGGCCATGCCAAATCGGCAAAACGGGGGATTATACGACCAGGAAATGCTTCCTTGACAATATACATTGTGGCTCCCGCTGTGTGTGCGGTCTTGTTGAAACCGCAGTTTAACCAAGCCGCGCTCATTCAATTCAGGCAGTAAAATGTCAATAACAGTAAATGTATTAACGATCGCGTCCTCGACAAAAAATACGTTTCTTGCCTAGCTGATGTACTTGGCTCTTGCAATACACGTGGAAATTCAGTGTCCCAGAAATTAAGATTTTGTTTATGACGCAGCCGTTTAAATGAAAATGCGCTTTTGTCATTCATGATAATTATCGACTCAAAATCGTGGTTAAAAAATTCGCTCAATTATTCCACGCTCTTGTGGCGTATAGCGGTCCATTGTTTAGCTATTTGTATTCGTCAGCTGTCGAGCTCACAAACGTCAAATATGATGTGCATACACTGAAGCAAAAACGTCAGGAATAGGAATGAAACCACTCCGTTACAGGAATGAAACCACTTCGTTCACCATTATTTCATCATTACCATGAAGTTTCATTTTGGTTATGAGAGCTTCATAAATTGTTTCTTCATTATTGTTACGAAAACTTTTTTTCATGAAAACGTAAGAATTTCTTTACAGCTACTTAAGGCCCTGATTCACTATCCTACACGATCGTACGATTCATTCACAGGAAACTGTTTCAAAAGTCTGGCCGACTTGAAAAAGTCGTTTCAAAATGGCGTTGTAGGCCACACTATTGCACAAGTATGATTGAAATAGTTTAAATAAACAATAAAACAATTAAAAAATCTTATTAAAATAATAATTTTACATTACTTAAATGTTTTTCTTATTTTTTCACAATATATATCACACTGGTCGCACAGAAACCACAATATTTTGAAAAGTTTCATAAAATTTTTCAAATCGCACGATTTGTCAAAAAGTCTGTTGCACGGTTGCATTTTTAGTACTTTTTCAGCACACATGCTTTATTTTGTAGATCGCACGATCGTGTATGATTGTGTAACATGGCCTTTAACAGTGTAGTAAATATGATGATGAAAAATAAAGAGTTCAGTGGCTCTGAGTTGGTTAAGCCAAGCGTATTAAAAAATATAACATATTTACATGAAACCGAGTTCGAATCCTCTCAAGTGTGGCTTTAAGCATTCCATTATTCTTTGATTGAGTGTCATTGTTACAATAAAAACTGCCTTGGCTAAAAGTGGAATCGAACTTATAACTTATATCTTTCAACTTTTTTTCAGAAACAAACAAATTTCATTCTATTAACGATTGTTATTCCTTTAATTCCCCCCGGCGAATAGGTTTACCTTAGCGCAGACCAAACCAGGGCACTCTGTTTTCTGGGCATAGAGAGGAATGAGTCCCTCTTTTGTTGTAGCTAACAAAACTCTAGAAGGCCGCATGACTTATGTTGTGTTGGACTTCTGAAAACGGTACCAAAAATTAAACCTGGCAGAAAGGGGATCAGGGAAGCCCCCAAAAGATTCTGCCTTGCAGATCTCTCGATGCTGATGAGGATTGAAGTGCCTGCCTTTTCCGAAACGTTCTGGCTGTGGTTTAAGCCTAAAATCGCAGGAACGGGAATACATTTTTCTGATAATTTGATGTATATGGGTTTTCGGGGGCTCCCCCTTGCAACAGATATCTGTAGTGTAAGGAACCAGGAATGATGGTTAGGCGGGTGAATTAGTTAAGGGCTGATGCTCTTGATGGGCTTTGGCTTACCAACTAATTGAGCCTTGTCTTCCAGTGACTATTGGAAAATTGCATACAGGAGGATTAGAAGTCCTACACTTTTCAGCAAAGGGTTTGTCTATATGGCTACAAACTTGTAGCAAAAAGTTACGATCTGAGTGAGCCTAGCAAGCCACACGGGGGCACTGGGGAATCGTCAATAATTCACCCGGTGGAGTTGTTTCATCATCAGATTAGG
Source organism: Thecocarcelia acutangulata (assembly GCA_914767995.1). Classification (NCBI taxonomy): domain Eukaryota; kingdom Metazoa; phylum Arthropoda; class Insecta; order Diptera; family Tachinidae; genus Thecocarcelia; species Thecocarcelia acutangulata. Next base: position 19,609,017 of record OU612097.1, read on the forward strand.
CCGTTATGGCAGGTGCTGATGTAAATCATATTCTCAACTGTTGTTCCTTTAATGAAACAATATTCATAGCCCGATTGAGGCTTTACATTGGGACAAAAACAACGACAAAATCGTAACATTACATCTTATGATATGTAATGTTAAAGAACCTGAATCCATTGCATTTAAAAATTCTTCGCCATAGTGCAGCCAAGTATACAAATATAAGAATTTCCTTTTAATTGACTTTTGCTAACAACTTGGGGTTTTTTTCATATTTTACTTTTTAGTTACTTTTCAGTTTGCTCTTCTTCTCACTGTCTCAGGTTTGTGGGCATATTAGTGAATTAAGATTTAGCAGTGTAACTAATAAATGATGAAAAGCTTTTAAGATATTAAACACAGACTTAGCAACCACTAATCTTGCATCTAAACTTTGAACTTCATACAACAGTCTTTTAAATGAACGTAATATTTGTATAAAAATTATTTTTAGAAAGTAGATTACCACTAAACTAATAAAGTTATAAAAATCGTTAACAGCAAAGATCTTTATTAAGATCTTGTAAAAATCTGATTCTTTTCATGCATATTTAAGCAAATCTTAAAGTTTCCTCTAAGCATTTTATATTTTCTTATCCAAATCACCTCAATTATCGTATCTTTTGATATGGAACAAACAACAATAACATTTTGATAAGATGACAAGTTAACAAACAGATAGATCAATGAGTCGATATAATCAAAGCACCACCAACAACAACATAAATATAAAAGCCAAAGACTTTTTGGAAGCAATATCTCTGAACAAACAAAACTGTAACCAGTCATGTGTACGAGTATAGGCAATAAAGTTAGATTGCAGCGTCTGAATAGCAAACACCAATCAAAACTTTGCAACAAAACAGTGATAATAGTTGGCAATTTACTATTTTTTACTATGCCATACGAACCACTAAAGACATAAATTATCACATCGTATATTAAATAAACACTTAAACACAAACATGCTGAAATATGTATGAATAAACGTTTACGCCTCACCTTCCTTTCAGTTGCAACTGCCCGCTTTCCTTTTCGAATGGCATGCAAATGTTTTAATTGACTGCAACATACTCGTACAACATTATTAGGCCAGTTGATTCAGCAACCCGAAAGCAATCGGCTAAACATTGTATTACTACTCATGTGTACATATAAACGAGTAAAAAGAGCTGTTCGAATAATTTAGCAAAAAGCAGAAAAGGAATATTGTTCGGTGTGCTCATGAAGTGTATTTAAAATAAACAGGAAGTTTCTATACAACGTACTTTTTAGAAAGTACTTTTCCATGAAACACATTTTTCCCTAAAATAGACTTTTTTATAAAAGATAATTTTTTGAAGGCAACGGAAATCTGACGAACTGCAAAGGTCGGGGGGTTTGGGTACGACCAGGGAGTATTGACGTGGTGATATAAATCCGCTGTAAAAACCTGGTACAGCGTCAACTTTTAGGGACTACGAGTACACAGGTACTTTTTTATAAAAGGTACTTTTTTATAAAAGGTACTTTTTTATACAAGGTACTTTTTTATAAAGGGTACTTTTTTTATAAAAGGTACTTTTTTATAAAAGGTACTTTTTTATAAGAGGTACTTTTTTATAAAAGGTATTTTTTTTAAAAGTTACTTTTTTAGGTACTTTTATATAAAAGGACTTTTTTATAAAAAGCACTGTTTTATAAAAAATTCTTTTTTATAAAAAGTACTGTTTTATAAAAAATACTTTTATATAAAAGATACTTATTTATAGAAGGTACTTTTGCACAAAAGTTTTTTTTTTACAAAAGTTACGTTGGTATAACATGTTCTTTTTTATAAAAGGTAGTTGGTTATTAAAGGTACTTTTTTATATATGATAAAAGATACTTTTTTTAACGTCCTATTTTGTGGAAAGTTACTATTTTAAAAGGTATTTTATAAAGGTACTTTTTTTTGAAACATACTTTTTACAAAAGTAGTTTTTTATAAAGGGTACAATACTTCTTTTTACAGCAGTAAATTTTTATAAGGCATTATTTTATAAAAGGTAATTTGCTACGAAAATTATTTTTAAAGGTATTTTTTTACAAATGGTATTTTTTTATGAACTTCTTCATAAAAATAATTTGTTATAAGAAATAGTTTATAATAAAATATACTTGTTTATACAGGTACTTTTTATAAAACTTACTCTCTTACGTACTTTTTTATAAAAAAATACTTTCTTATAAAAAATAATACTTTTTACGAGTATGAAATTTGCTTATTTATAAAACGTACTTTCTTATAAAGTGTGCTTCTTTATAAAATATTTTTTTTATGAAAAATACATTTTTATAAATGGTATTTTTTTTTAATATATATTTTTTATAAAGGCACTTTTTTAGATACTTTTTCTCTAAAATGCGCTTTTTTAATGCAAAAATAACTTTTTTATGGGTTTTTGTTATTTGAGCTGTTTTTATTTTCGCTTTATAAAAAGTAGGAGTGCCTGTTTTCCTATAAAAAGTACTTTATTATGCAAAGTACTTTTTTATAAAAGGTAATTTTTTTAAACGGCTATTTTTATTATAAGAGTTAATTTTTATGGAAAGTAATAGAACATAAATTTTTACAAAAATATGCCGTTTATAGAATACAGACGATCTACTTACTCGTCTAGAAAATTTTTATGAAAACTGCAGTGACTTCCATGCAAATCTTTTAGACGATTCGCTCGTCTGTGTTCGGTAAACAGTACATAAGTTTTACAATATTTTTTTTTTTTTTGTATAGAGGGTACTTTTTTATAAAACAATTTCTTATCTAAAAGGAACAGTTTTATAAAAAGTATTCCTTTATAAGAAATATTTTTTAAAACATCATTTAATGGCTTACAACAAACACCATTTTTTATAAGAGGGATTTCTTATTATTTCTTTATTTGGACCCTTTTTTTCTTCTTAATATGTGTAATTGTTCGAGCTTAAGGTCTTTTGGAAGTTTTTGATTTTTTTTGGTCTATAATTATATGGCAATATTTAGCTTTCCTTTGGATAGCTTCTCCAGGCCAAATAATATTTATTTAGTTTCAATTTTTCCATTTTTTTTTTTTTTTTTTTGGAAAATTTTAAATTAAATAAATATTATTTGGACTGAAGAAGTTATCCAAAGGAAAGCGAAATATTGCCAGATAATTATAAACCAAAAAAATCAAAAACTTCCAAAAGACCTTAATAGCGCATTTACACCAACTCAAAATCTAGTAGATTTGAATTGAAATCTACAACGAAATCTATATCGTTTACACCACCGTTTTTTGACATCTAGCAAAATTTCATTTGCTCAAAAATAATTTATGCATGCGGGTTTGACAATACAATATCATCAGAGACTGAATACACCAGCATTAAAGTGTGTATTTTTGTATGCATTATAGTGCAATTTTTGTTGTAGCGTAGTATTTTTAGGTACTTTTAGAACAAAATCACGGTTGCATCACTTGGTACTGAGTAGATTTCAGGAGATTTCGCCGAAATCTACTCGTAAAGTAGATTTCATTTTGTATGGGAAATCTCCGCAAAATCTACTAGATTTGGCTTGAAATCTCGAATGAGCAGATTTCGCTTTGGTGTAAATAGGCTATAAGCTCGAACAATTACACATATTAAAAGGGATTTCTTTTACATATTTTTAATTAAAGTAGCTTTCTGATTAAAAGTACTTTATATGAAAATACTAATTTCTTTTAATGTACTTTTATTTATTAAAAAGGGTTTTATCAAAGGCTGTAGGTTTTATTAATGAAAGAAAATCGTTTTTAAGTAAAAATATTTCTTTTTTCATGAAACGTATGTATGGATATTTTGTGAGATGCGGCGTATCAAAATGAAGCTGCATATGTATATGTACAACACAAATTAGGCTGTTACACTTTAAGCCGAATAATCTGAAATTCGGCCATTCACTGTATAATAATTTCCATATGCATTTTACGTGTTTATTTTATTACCTCATTTGAAAAACGGCTCTTTGTTTTTGTATATTTGTATGCATGTGGCATGTTAGTGTTGTTTTGTTGTTCACAAGTATGTTTTTTGTGTTCTTAAGTACCCATGAACATGTTGCAAAGAGCTTGTTAAAAGCATCGATGAATGGAAAAATGAAGTGTTTGTTGGTTAGAATGATTGTGTGTACAATCTAAGCGCCAATAACATTATAGTTGCCAGATATCGAACTCGAAGTTGATTCCCAGATTTCATGTAGAAGTTTTTTTTTTGGTATTTATGCATACAACCCAATTATGAATATTTTAATGGAATTTATTTCTCGCGGAATTTATTCCTCACGGCACTTATTTTTCACGTAAAGTACTTTTTTCTATTCAAGTTAAAGAAAAATTCACAATTTTTGTTAGCTTGATTGTGGGAATTGAAGATTTGATCTCCCTTTAGTGTTTTCAGTGAATAGAGAAAAGCAATATAACAACATGATACTTAAATCTTGTTCATAATTAGAGGAAAGGGAGAAGTGAAAAAACTCGCACGGAATTTTCATTTGTAAATGGGCTGATATTGTTACGTGTTTGCCTTTAATATTGCTTTGCGGATTCTTCAATTGCAAATGAAATAATGACACACACTTTTGTTCACTATACAGTCCTTAAATAATTTACTTTATTTACATTTGATGCCACTGTGTGTTAAAACAGAGTGCCATCACTGTGCTTACATTTCGTAAGTATGACTGTCTTGCACAAAGTTGACAAATAAACTTACTTTCCGCCGCAGACTTTTTATACTTCTTTATCATCTTCAACAATCATCATGATCTTTCTAGTGGTTCATAATTCTAGAGTCGGGAAACAATAAGAAACGAAATACCAAGAATGCAAGAATAACAACAGGATCATTTGTAGATGATTTACTTGGAATTTTACTTACCTTAATTCAAGTATGTTTGTTTGTTTGTGTATTATGTTTTTAGTTTTATCTTGTTTGTGTGAATGTGCTGTATATTTATAACAAGCAGATCAACAGCTGCACACTGGCTTAGATGTGATAAAAATTCCTAACAATATAATATAAAAGAAATTATTCGAAAGTAAAAAATCTTTAAAATTAATACATATCAATTAAAAAAAAAAATACTTAAATGTTTTAATAAGCAAATCAAAACACGTCAATTAGGGCAAAAAGTGTGGGACAGTTTTATTTAGTGTTTTAGCAAATTTAATTGCCCCATTATTTTTAATATTTCTTGTAATTATTTTTTCTTGGTAAATTCCCAAATTCTAAGTAACTGTATGCTCACACATTAATTTTTGTGCCGAACTGGTATTGATCTGGCAACGTTTTGTTTATTTTTGTAATAATTACATGTTCTCCCCCCACCCAGCTCTTACAATGTTGAGTCAAGTTCTTATGACTTTCTTACACTTAAATGTTCAGAATGCGTTTCTGAACCGGTTTATTTATTGACAATTTTATTTCAATTCCATCTATTTGTGTTAGAAACAGAAATTATTTTGTAGTCAATTTGGAACATCAATATTTTTTTATGAAGACGATTTTGTTGTCGATGGTAATGACTGTCGCTCTACTAAAGTGTAGAATAAATTTTTAATTGAAAAAGGAAACAAGTGATTGCCTTTATAGAGGAACATTTCTACAAATCTTTTTAAAATTTATTGGACAATACACTCTAGATATTTAGAAAAATATTTTAAGTATTTTTAAAGGCATCAAAGTAAAAAAAAAAAAAAAAATTATTAAAGTACACTAGTTTGAAGAAAACGAGTAAATAAATTAAAAGGTTATGTGATGTTTCCATATCATAAGCAAAGAACTTGTCAAGAAACTTTATATGAAAAGCATTACAATTTTTGAATGATTTCTGTACAAATAATTCAGACAAATCGCTTGCTTGTGTTATAAAAACATCACATTAATTGCCCTGATGTTAAACGCAGTCGAGTAGTGAAGATGGTGTAAAAATTAAAGATTTGTAGACAACTACTTTTTCATAAAAAAAGTTATATATGAAATTTTGTTATCGATAACTTATTACTTATTATAACAATTTTGTCACCAATATTTTTTATGGAATATATATTTCAGTTTATTTTTTTCATATAAATATTTTTCTACAAAAACTTTTAGTCGATAGTTTTTCTATATAAATGTTTTTTTTTTTTTTTTTTTGTAAAAAAATACAGTATTTGATAACTTTCCTATCAACGAATTTCATTTTCGTGTAGTAGTGCCAGTAGCTCTTCCACTAAGCGGTCCAATTTTTGTAGGCCAAAAGGATCGGGCAAGGCGATATGCCAGTGACCTTACCTTTCTCAAATGGAGTGCAACAATTGTAGGTTTTATTGCGAGTATCCTCAATAGTCCAATTATGGTCTCCTTCTGGCTTACTTCAGTAATGTAAGTTGGCTTTTTAAAATGAAACAACCGCGGTTTTTAATGTAGATATTTCCTTTTTAATTCCCATCCATCCATAGATTAAAATTATTACAAGCAGTAGCTTACTTGAAGTTTTAAGAATAATAAGTTGTCTAGAGTATAATGTAATTTACAGAGAGTAATGTTCAATACATATTAAGGGCGTTTCAGACTATCATACAAATCTTAAGATTTTGATTGGGTTTTATGAGACAAAAATCTAATGATATTTGCTGTGAGTGACAAAAAACCTAACGTACAATTACATTTTGTTTTCACACCATCACACCTAAAGTAAAGTAAGAAATATGATTTGAAAATAAACAACCCATTTGCTTAACATCTGGTTTTTATTATTTGCTTTTGTAAAAATGCAACCCATAACCAATGAAAAATCTTATCGTTTAAAAAAATTTCTAAAAATGATGGGATATCAAATCTCTTACCGTATTATATCTCATTTTCATAACGTTTTACATTCACACTATCACATTTGCACGTATTAGTCTGAAGTACCCTTTCAAATTTATTATAAAAAGTGATATTTAACAGATATATTGAAATGAAAGTTAAACTGTACTGTCGCGTAAACTGTTCTCTTATATAACATATGTATATACTCTTTATTTAATATAAATTACAGTGAGCAATATTCAATACTAATTATTATTGTAAAATACAATGAGAGAGATATTTAATAGAGATGTTTATGTATGTATGCACTCGTATGTATTAAAGTTTACTATAAGGTATTTATGGAAGTTCATTATCAGGGTACGGAAGCTAAATCAATAAAATCAAATAGGAGATGAATATAATTTGTTCTGCTACAATCGGTAATTTTCAATGGAAAAATTTCGCTAAAAGTTATTTTTTATAGAAGAATCAATTGTTGATAATTATTTTATGGGTCATTTTACCAGAAACATTTTGTTAATAATTTTTCAACACTGTTGCAGGTATGTTCAGTGAGAAAAATTATTCACAATAGATACTCAAATCTCAAAAAAGTAAACATATGACGAGGTTAGTACAATAATAAAAAAAAAATATAATAACGAGTTTATCTTTGAAAGAATTAGTCGTTTTGCAAAATATATAATATGTTTTCATTATATAATAATGAACTTTTTTTTAAAGGATGAGTTTTTTTTCCATTTTTATAAATTGGCAATTACAAATTTTTACCAAAAAATCAATGTAGTTGTTTATTCCAACTGATGCTAATTTAGTAAGAAAAATTTTGTATGTTTGAACAGGCAAAACAATATAGCCAATTTACCGAAAATCCACTCAATTTAGATTATATGTATGTCTAAACACGCTATTACTTTATTTGGGCATATGAGTTGTTATTGTGAATGATTTTGCTTACTGAGCATACCTGCAACAGTGTTGTATTCAAATTGTACTCAACTTTATAACAATTTGGTGTTAATTTTCCAATAACTTAACTGACTTAATATGGGTTATTAAGCCCGATTAAGGCGTTAATTGCGGTAATCTCAATAATTGTGTATGTCTGAGCTCGCCTGGTAAACTTTAACAAACAACAACACACCGTAAGATTAAATCTTGATTGAAAAAGTCAACAAATAGGACACTTGACATTGTCATGTGATTAAATATTGATAAAATATTTACTTCTTTTGTAATCTTTAAACAAATTCATAAGAACTATTTTTAATTTGTGGACTAAGAGAATTATAAGAAAAATCACATTACAGGAAGAATTATAAATCAATGTAAATAATAATAATAATAACTTTAAGCGCGTATAATAAAATAAAATTAAAAAAAAACACACATATTTATTTGTAAGCAAAATGCTAAATAATTTTGTGATTGCAATCCTGGTAAGTTTAGAACATGTTACCAGAATTTGTGTATTTTTAATTTCAGAAATGTTTTGCTACTTATTGAAAAGGCAGATTCTTGAAAAACTCATCGGCCCTTTTTTACTCTATTGTTACAGGCCATCCAAACAAGTGGCATCATAACAGGGCTGTCAGCTAACAGTGGAGCTGTCGGCTGTGGTGGTTTGTTATGCCGTCCTATAACAGGTTTATTCACCCGAGATCCCTTGCCCGATGATGCTTATATACATGTGGCAACAATACCAGCCGGAGCTTCAAATATTTCTATAACAGAATTGAAAAATAGCATAAATTTGTTGGGTGAGTAAAAAAAACTTTTTAAAATACGAGTAGTTATATAAAAAAGAATTAAACAAAATAGGGGGTTTTCCATAATTGTGATTTGTATACTGTTCTTTTCCAGTGCTTAGTACTGATGAAGATAGTTATATCATCAACGGCGACAATTCTATTTCGGAGAGTGGTGCCTATGAAGCTGCCGGAGCGGTTTTTGATTACCACCGTTTGGACGGTTTAAAAGAGCATGGAGACGGGGTAACCGAATGGGTTACTTCTACGGGTCCCATTAGAGATAATGTAGAATTAATGGTACTTAAAATGTTTTTATTGAAGACTAAACTATCAGTTCTGTCTATAACTGATGTATCAATATATAATTAGTTTTATGTTGAAAACATAAGTTATAACATAAATATAAATTTATTTTCCGTAGATCTTCAGCAAAAGTGTAAATCCTGGAATTAAATACGAGTATTTGCTGCCAATTACTTCGGACTCGGAAGAAAACGAAGTCTCTTTAGAAAGTGATGGTTTTTTGAAGTCTGGCAACGATGATACATCTGCCAGTATTAGCCATAGTTCAAAACGACGCCGTTATAATTGGAAAGTGATTGGCTTTAGTACTTGTTCAAAGTCGTGTGGCGGCGGCACTCAGTCTCCCATCATAAGATGTGTGCGAGAGAATCCCTTACGTTATTACTCACAACGCAGATGTATGCAAACGGAAAAGCCGGTCATCAATGAAAATCTTTTAAGATGTAACACCCAACCCTGCCCGGCTTATTGGCGTTTAGATGATTGGGGCGAATGTCGTTGTCATCATGGTGATGGCTTTAGGGAACGAGAATTAAGCTGTGTACAAGAATTGGCTTCTGGCATAGTTATACATGTAGACAATTCCGCCTGTATGGAAGAGAAACCAGTGGTCAAAAAACCCTGTGATTGTCCCAAAAACCGTAGACGTTCAAATCAACGTTATCGTTTACACGGTCTTAGTTCCTCAAATGTCACACATACCCATAACTTGGTGCGACGCAACGAAAGGGCGGGTACTTGGTTAATGTCCGATTGGAATCAATACTGTTCTACAGATTGTGGCACAGGTGTTGAATATAGAACCATATATTGTGATCGTTCTAAGCCCAATTCGGATAGATGTGATTTTCGTGCAACTCCAGAAATCACGAGAACGTGTGAACGTGCAGCTGCCTGTGAAACAGGTGAATGGTACTCAGGACCTTGGTCGCCTTGCAATGGAAACTGTTTTAATTTAACCAGAACTCGGCCAGTCCTGTGCATACAAAGCCAATTGATTGTGGAGGATGAGGATTGCAAACCTGAACTGAAACCAGCCAGCTTGGAAAAATGTTCACACGAAGAAGTGGAATATTGTGGACCCAGGTGGCATTATTCTGAATGGTCAGAAGTAAGGTTTTGAGTAATTTTAAATTGAAATGATTTCAAAGTATGTAATATTCTCCCTTTTTAAGTGCACAAAACCCTGCAATACCGGCACCCAAAGACGTTCGGTGAAATGTTTGGAGTACAATCAAAATGAAAATGCCTTAAGAGAGTCTAATAAATGCCGTTATTCAATAAGAGAACCAATTTATAGAAGTTGTAACACACACAAATGTGAAGGTGCGTAGCATGGAATGGAAATGAGTGCTTATAAAAAAAGTATTTACTCCCAAATTTTGCCCTAGGAACACAACTGCGACGAGCGACGAATTTTTGGTCGCGAATATTCGTTGACAAAAATAAAACTCATTGGTGTATATGAAAATGCACACTATCGTGGTGTGGATCGAAAAAGTTGAAATAGATTTATTTCTAATTGTTTCGTCAATGAACGACGAACAAAACAGTATCAAGTGACCACGTTTGTTATACAAAAAAAAATTATTTTGCACGAAATAATACTTTTTATATTTAAGAAGATATTCTCGAAATATAAAGTACCTGAGATAATTTATTAAAAAATCCCTATTTCGGATGGCATTTATATTCATATTTTAAAATTTTCCTCTGCACGGAATGTAAATAATGATATCTACAGAAAATTCGTCGATATTGTGCTTCACCGGATGAATTACGACGAATATTTGCCGTCGTAGCAGTTGTGTTCCTAGTTAACCATATTAAAGTCATCTTAAGCGATAGGTAAAGTACTACAGAAAACCGTATAAGATATGTGACGACACCTAAAACAAATTATCAAATAGCAATGTTTAAAAAAGTATTAATGCATTTATTGGTAGCCCCGTTGAACACATTGTCGCCGTTTAGGACAATTTTGCCAACTGGATTGGTTGTTGTGTATGGTTTGAGTTTTTATTTGTACACATTCATAGCTGTTTTGCTACAAATAAATTGTGTCCGCCGTAACAGTATACTACTTGCAGTAATTCCATTGTATACGATGTGGCGCTGTCTTGTTGACACTACATGTTAATCAAGCCCAAAGCATGCGGTTGTGGTGTTAAACAGTTTTCAACCATCATCCCGATGTAGATCCCCATTCACAGTTACCGTTAAGCTACGTACACACGATTGCCAGATCTTACACTATTGCCAGTAAAATTGTCTGAAAATGTATTACAATCGTGTGAACTGCCAATTTTTAACTTACAACGTTGTCAGAAAAACCATTGTGAATCAATTGTAAGACGACAATGTTGTCATGCATCTGACAATCGTGAGAACAATCTTCGTCGGTATGGCTGGTATTGTAAGCTCAGTTTTAATTGTCAGATGTATAAAATTAATGCACCTGACAATGGCATCATTGTCAGAAAAGAGTTTGATGGGCAAACACTGCCAAACAGATATACATAAGTAGCAATTTTTTTTCATCTAACATTCTGACAACCGTGTGAACTGACAATTTTTGTTGTCAGATGAATTATTTGTCAGACCATAGTCTGACAATGAAATTGTAAGATTTTCTTACGATCGTCTCAACACACAATTTACTTCTGCGGGACAATTTTTCATTGTCACTACATTGTCAGCATGTTGCCAGATCTTGCAATATTGTAACATCTGACAACCATGTGTACATAGTTTTACGCTGTTTTCATTTTCAAAGAAGTAAGGTACAATGATTCCTCCTGACCTTATAGTACATCAGACTGTCACCTTTAATGGATGCAAAGGTAACTGATGAATAATTTAACGGGTTTGCACATATCCATTCAAATAAAAATGTGCCTCGCCACTCATTATGATTTTTTCATGAAAATCGGGGGTGTCATAGGTAGGCAGGCCGCTGGATACCCTGGAATAGCCTAGGTTTTCCAGCTCACTTGGGTTCTGAAGTCGTTTCTTTTGTGTCATGTGCTAGCTGTAATATCCTATTGACATATTAAAAACAATTTTTATTTAATTCTGAGTACTTCCAGGTTGAGTTCAAAGTTTTATTGATCACCCTTTTTAAAAACTTTGGGCTCAACTCGGAATTGAGAAAAAAAATGTTTTAAATAAGCATAATTACTGTTATTCCCAACCTCATATTTTCTAGTGCGCAACCTTTTGGATTTAACATTTTCAAATTTTTCCCTATAGTGCTGTGACCAGTCATTTGGCGTACATTCATTTAGCGTATTTTACAGAACTCAGATAAAAATCCTAAATTTATTAAAATATATTATGTGTGTATACAAATTTAACTACTTAAACGGTTCTATTATCAAATAAACAAAAGTACTAAAACAGGGTTGTTGTTCCACCCAGCCCATCACAATAATATATGCCATCACTGGCAACATTTGTCACGTGACCACGTAATGAAGTTATATTTTCTAGAGGTTGGGACGTTACGGTTACATTTCATTATAGTCAGGTAAACATTTTCATGCTTTCTTGTATAACAAAAACGATCAGCTGTTCCAACCAAATTTACATTTCTACATTTACGGTCGGCTAAATGGGCCTTTACAGAATGACATTACAGCTTTGTCAAGTTTATTTGTTAAGCATTCGCTTGGACTAAATAAATTTTTATTCCCTTTTCAGACAACCGTTCCGAACGCTTACAAAATGATGGCGCCCTTTTGTCTTGTTTAGATGAAATTGCCAACTGCCAGTGGGCTGTTAAAGCAAAACTTTGCGGTTACGAGTATTATCTGCACAAATGCTGTTATTCCTGCAGCAAAATACGATGAGAAAGAGGAATGTAATGGAGAGAGCGAGAGAGAAAGTGATAGCCAGCAGCCAAGAGACAGAGTATTTGTGAAGAAGAGTTTTTACTGTAATTTAAATTTCTCTTTATTTTAAGTTTATTTTTATAGTTTTCTTTTTAAATTATTTAATACGAAAAAAAAAAAACAAAAAAAAATCGAATAGTTGAAATGTATGTTTTATATAAAAAAAAAGTTATATTAAACAATAAAATCAAGCTTATATTACCGGAAACTTTTCTGGCAATAACAAGAAAAAAGAGGCAATACTAATCTCATCAAAACGATATATATTAAATATAATTATAAAATTTTTTACTGAAATTCAGTTTTTAAGCAGAATGATATTTTCCTAAATAAACTACTTTTGTACAAAATAATTCTTCTCGCCGATGTCGCAACTAGTTTTTTGATTAAGTTTTTCAATTTACTGAAGATGCTGCAGATTTTATTGAAAACTCTATGGCTTATTGATTTATTTATAACTTGTAACCGATTAAATGAAATAACAAGCGCATGGTGTAAAAATAAACCATTTCGATGACACCCAAAACACTATAACCCAGAAATAGTCCTGCTGTGCCACCAATATAAACTGAAAAAAAACAAATAGTTAAAAATAAGTGCAACAAATTTATTAAATATTATTTGAATCACCCAGTAAATCAGTATATGTGAAAATAATCTGCCTTTTATAGCGTATAGTGGGCCATTCTTTCATAGACAGTATGGTACCTTTGCCGCCAAAGAACTCTTTGGTTTTGGTCAAAAACTAAAACAAACGAGTTGTGAAAAAAGTTTATTCGATTAAAAATATATAGTTTGGCAAATTACCGAAACTCTCAAGCTGATAACAGAATTTATACAGTTTTGCATGCAATAACAGGGAGCGATGTCTTCAATCACATGGTGAGCTTTGGTGCGATACATTTTAAGAAAATATGCTTTAAAAAAAATGGCAAAAGTTTAAAAATCTTTTCTTACTTTTATAATAAATAAGATGGTACCTTCATTTTTTGGAAAACATTCTCTTAAAATTTTATAGTCGCAGACCTTTTTTACCGAACCAACTTGAAATAATGTATATAAGTATGTATGCAAAATCAAAATTATAATTAACTTCATAATAAGCATTAGTTTTGTAATTGTAAGTTTCATTAATAGGATTAACAGCCTGTTCGACGATATCGAATGAAAATGTATGCGAAGGAAAGCTAGTCACTCACACTCGAATCAATTTGAGTTTGTCTTTGTCACTATTATTCGTTCGCATGTACTTATGTATTTTAATTGAATTTGGACACATCGTTCGTATAGAATAAAGTTAGAAAAAACCCAAATGAATTTTCTTTCGTCTAGAATGCGAATGAACTTATCCTTTCGACTTAGGCGAACTGGCTGTAAGTTAAAAATTGTCAGGTTAAAACTGAACATTTACCTTAATTACTGCAAATTAATCGAATATTTTTCAAATTATTCGTTATATGTTGACATAAAATGTTAATAGAAGAATAATTTTTAATATATATATTATTAAAACAATTTTCAAAAACTTTCACATAAGCGAATAATTTCCAAAATTAATCGCTTAATTTTATTAAAAATCTTGTAGTCTTAGAATAATATTAGATGTACATTTTCCACTATTTTGCAAAAGGTGTCATACCGGTCAGTGGCAGCCGACATAAGTACTCGCAGATCGCAGATGTACAATACGCTTAGAAATTTGTAAACTTAGTGCCATCGAAATATTAGTCGATTAAACATGTCAGCTTACGAACCAAGTTCTCGTCATATGCATGACGTTTTAATTTTCTGCTTTAATATAAAGAAATCTGCGGCTGAGGCTCATCGAATGTTCTCAAATAGCATTGGCGAAGCCACTGTTAGAATAAAACGTGCCGGGAGTGATTTCAACGCTTCAAGAACGGTGATTTTGATGTTGAGAACCAGGACAGTGTGGTGGAAGAGAGTATGTTTTCAAAGATTCAGAAGTGGGGGCATTACTTGATTAAGACTGGTGTCAAACGCAAATAATAATTGTGTGGAAACATTGGAATTGACGCAATAAGTTATTTCAAAACGGGTGCCGTATGAGTAGAAGCCGAGAGATGTTAAACGGCGTCCCAAGCGCAAAAAATAATGGGGATATTCCGGCTGTGCTTCCACGTGGACCGTCAAACCGAATGTTCACGGTTAATATGTCATGTTTAGTACTTCTTCAGGAAAAAAAAAAAACAAATTTTCCTGAAGAAGACACACAACGGAGTGTCGAAATATTGAAAAATAAAAACCGTACTTTTTACCAAAACAAGAAGACCACTAGCTCAACAACAAATAACAATTCAAATTAAAAAAGGGTCGAAAAATTAGAAGCAAGCAATAAAATAGAATTATAAAAATTTATTTATATATAAACAAATCGATTATTTTTAACAACAATACATAATATAATATTCGAATAATTTTTTGAAAGTTATGCGAAATATATTTTAAATAATTTTTGACGAAATAATCGAATTTATTTTTCAAAATAGTATAATAATTGAATATAGTTGAAAAACTTTTTGAAAAATTTCAATAATCTTTAAAATGATTTAAAAATAAATTTTATAGTCTTACCAAAAATAATCGATTAATTTTTTTTTAAATATATGACTAACCGAATACTTTTCAATACATTATAAGTAGATTAAAAAAGCTCTTCTATTAAGTTTTTCAATAATAATTTATCAAAAACTATTTAAACATTTTCTTAACTGAAATATAAACATTTAAATATGTATGTTTCCAAAATTATTCGTTAATTTTTGTTTCAAAAATGTTTGATAGCGTTTTACAGCCAGTTCGCCGATGTCGAAAGGATAAGTTCATTCGCATTATAAGCGAAAGAAATTTGATTTGGGTTTTCTCTAACATTATTCTATGCGAACGATTTGTCAAAATTCAATTAAAATACATAAGTATATGCGAACGAATAATAGTGGCTTAGAAAACCCAAATTGATTCGAATGTGAGTGACTAGCTTTCTTTCGTGTACATTTTCATTCGATGTCGCCAAACGGGCTGTTAATGAAAATACAAAAAATATACAGGTTGCAAACAAAATTTAGTTTTGAACTTGAACTTTAAAAAACTTGTTGAAATTTGTATTCTCATAGAAGAACAAGAAGGGTAGTCCAACCAGAATGCACGATTTTAATTGTATGTTACACCTTAACCTAAAATCTTTTTGTCCAACTTAATTAGACATTGCTTTGTTAATATGCCGAATGTTTGGTTGAGCAGAGGAAACTGAGTGGTGAGTTAAGGAAAATGTCATCTTCAGCGACGGGCCACGGCGTCACCTCAGTGGATCCGTGATAAAGCAGAGTCCACGAATGATAGTTGATAGGTCGATGCAGCCACAAACTGCTTGATGCGGTTTATAGGCTGACGATGTCATCGGACCGTACTTCTTCGAAAATGAGGTCGAGTAATCTTGAATGGTACTACAGGACCCAAGCGAGCTGGACAACCTAGATTATTCCGGGTATCGAGCGGCCTGCCTACCTAATCTTGAATGAATAATATACTTTTTGCGCCATAGCTTGGGGATATGGACTTGGACGATAGGATGAGTTTATTTGTCAAAAAAGCTAGCACAGCAATGGCTCTGTTGCACGAGAAATTCGTGGTGATGTTGACTGGCCACCACGATCATGGGATTTGAGTACGTTCGAATTTTTTCCTTTGGTGATATTTAAAGGAAAGAGTGTACGTCAATATGCCAAGAACAAGTCAAAAGTTACAGGAATAGATTTTTGGCATTGAAGCTCTCTTATGTCTCAGAGTTATTTAAAATACGAACCATCATTTAGAGGTTTGCCACCGAAGCCGTGATAAGCATTTGGCCGTTATATTGTGTCATACATAATTGTTATAGATTCTTCTAGCATAATAAAGAATAATAAAGATAATTCTTGGAAAAGTTTTTGTTTTATTTACAATTAACATCGTGCGTTTTGGTTGGACCTCCCTTTACATTTATTTTACTTACATCGATTTGGATAAAAATGCGGTATGCATTTGCAAACTCTGTACACCAGATTTAGGCGGCACTCTTGCATGCACAAATTTTTCGTATAAACCGGAAAATGGGTTAAGTTGGACTCATGATTAAAACGACAGTTCCGCTGGCGTATATTCGATTCACTGAAAAAAAAAAACAAATGCGCCGATTTGCAAATAAGGCATAAAAAGTTGCCACTTTACTGCACAATTTCAAATATTTCGTCGATGTGGCACACATGAAAAAAAAAAATTTAATGTTTTTTAAAATAAAATAAAACTCTTTTATTCTGGTTCTTTGCTCAGTTTGGTATCTCTTCATTATTTCTTCTCCAAGAAATTATAAACAGCTTCCCAGCAGTCCACAAGTTATTACAATTTGCAAAGCATCCGATTGTAAGCGATTGTGTAAACAGAAAAAATCAAAATAAACATGTTAAGCACAACAAACAACTAGCATTCGATTCAGATTAGTCTTTCTCTACTCATATTGGTAAATTAAATGGACATAAGAAGCAAAGAAGAAAACAAATGCCAATAATATAGTTTTGAACTCATCCAATCTTCGCTTACAATGTATACAGTGTTGGATGCATCTTACGGCCTAGGCCATCGCTGTGTAAATGTAAGTAGGAGTTGTATACAGACTTCGGATGGGTCGCACTTACATTGTCAATGCTCTCAGATCGAAGATGTATGTGACAAAAAGTTCACTGGGTTGTTTTCTATGTTTCTCAGCTGTCTATATGTCGACATTTCATAGGAGTTGCCCTAATCATCAGTAGACTTTGAAAATTTTTGAACGATATTCTCAAACATTTTAGATTATTGGGATATAACGTTGAATGAACAACTACAAATACAAGTACACTAAATCATATCGCTCCTTTATTGCCATATAGTCATATGATGAAAAATTAACTTTTTGAGTTAACAATGCAAAATTTTTAATAGTACTACCTTTTATATTGTGGCAAAAATTTATCCAAATTGCTTTTAAACTGTTTCCTTTAGGAGATATTTTCTAAAAAAAAATTTCGAAACAAGCTTTTTTTTAGTTATGACTATGTTGCAATAAAGGAGCGATATGAAAAATCAGTTAAATTTAAATATTTCTAAAATGAAGAAGATTGGAGATTTAGGTTTGATTCAAATTTGAATTGCAAAATAGTTCTTCGTGTTTGAATGGAACCCAAAGCTGAAGGACATTTAAATACGAAGTCAAAAACTTGATCATTACTTACGCTTCAAAATTTGACGTTGTTGTAATTTCTGTAACAGTAGGCTCATAATATAGATTCTCTGTTGTATAACCGAAATTATTATCCACCTTCATAACATCGAAAGGACTGTGGCCATAGAACTGGAGAATAACCATAAAAAAAGAAGTTTTTTTGGTAAACTGTTTTTGAACACCAATAATCACTCCACTTACATCCATGGCCGACTGAAAGCCAATAAAATTAAAATCCACATATTTGTCGGGATAGGAGCCCTGCTGGACTTGTCTCACTTGAGCCTCTTCTTCGTAAATGTTTCTTTCCGGATATTCGCCGAATATCAAATAACGTGATGTATATTTTTCGGGCAAAAAATTATTGGTCATATAGCATAGACCATATTCCGTTAATATCTGACGTGTGTGTATATTGGCGTCATTGTCCACTGTGCGCACACGTTGTTTCTCATTGGGGTTCATGGTCTCGTCGGCCGTTAAATTATATATAAGTTCCATATAACTATTCGGCTTAACACCAATTTTATCCAGAGTGCTATCAACGCTTGGGTGCAGTGGAATATCTTGAAAATTAAAATAAGTCGAGTTGGCCAAGTGTTCGAGAAAGTCGAAAAACTCTTCCTTACGTTGGCCGCCTACGTCATTTATTCTACATATTTAAAGTTGGAAATAATTAAAAAGTGGTATTTTAATTTACAAAAACTTGACTACTTACTCACAAAAATGATCAAATTTATCCTTATTCAATCTCTCCATGGGACAAATAGTTACACTCGGCAACGTCGTGTTCCAGTTGAAGTAATTCCTTTCGATGCCCACGTAACTGTTTTTGTTCATGAAACGTGTTATCGATTCCATGGCAATAAAAAAGCAAAAATAATGACAAATCAGCATTAAAATTAGCCAGAAAACTCTCTCCAACAGGGTCAAGCCATCTTTAACCAAATAAACATAACAGTGGGCCACACAAGTTTCCAAATATAGTTTTATATAATGCCATATAGCAAGCGCAACTTTCTGGATTTTATGCAAACTGATGTGCGCTATTGGGGAGCGTTGCTGTTTTGTGGGCCTTGCTGGTTGTAGCGGGCTTCTTTGGGGCTTTACTTGAATATACATGGTTTTCTTTCCGCTGAAAAGAGTTGATTTATTTTTGCTGGTTAATGCACAACTACTCTCATTTTAGCACTTTTTTAAGGACTTAACAAACAAGTGGATTTGTAAATTGTCTTAATTGTTATTGTACATGGTTTGTACATTTGAATAACATTAACTTTTAAAGTGTTTGCACGCAACTTGCTTGAATTCGTGTGTATTTTGAAATTTCATTTGTTTTAAATAACCAAGCAAGTCCTGCTCTCTTAAATACTAAAGTCTGTTTTAGTTAATTTATGCATTATATACAAACAATTTAAGACACATATTAATCATTTCCATTAATAATTCATCTTAAATTTCGAACAATTAATACACCGAAAATTAATACACAGAAAGAAAAAGCTCTTACTAATGTGATGTTTATGGTACACGAATGAGTGATACGTGTAGAAAATTTGTATGAAATATACTCAATATTTTGAATGTATTTCATACAAACTTTCTAGATGTATCACTCATTCCTGTTCCGTAAACATCGCATTAATTTAAGTATTATCTAGAGGGTGGCGTAGAACTAGGCTTATGGTTTGAATTTTCAACAAATTTTTTAGTTTATCAATATTTTTATTTTGATTTTAGAACTTTTCAGATTTAGTGAATTTAACGTGGAACACTACGCAACAGTACAGCGATTCAAAATTGTAAATTTTCTTTTGAAAATTAAAGGTCAATTGTTTTGACGCAACGCGCTTAATGTGAGTAGTGGACCTTCAGCCCCTACAATAAATCGCCTGTGTTGCCGCTACTAGAAAAAACTAATATGCTGGTTGTTACTTTCACGTTTTATAATAATCTATTACAATTAATACCATGTGATAATCTTCGAAGTTGGCGCCATCTGCATTTTTAATATAGCGCCATTTCTATATCCACTTGTGAAACTAGTTTGGCTTCGCGTGGTACCCAATTTTGCTATCTCGAGAGAACTACATATCTAAAATTAATCTAAAATTTATTCTAGTGATTTCCATACTAAAAAGTAAGATTTTATATAAAATGTAAAATATGTTCCTAATCTGAATTATTTATAGGAATTTTAATATAAGAGATCCAAATTTGAATAAAACCATAATTATTTGTTAAATTGGCGTCTCATTATTCAAAATCTAAATTGGAAATCATTAGCGAGGCGGTTTCCTCTGGCAACACCTGGTTGCACATTTTCGACAACATGGTACAGTAGGTCCAGATCTATATTCTTAATTTCTGGTTCGTTATCATCTCACTATTGCAAACACCATTCACTGTAACTGTTTGGCCAACCTCATTTTCCAAGAAGTACTGCCTGGTGCTGACGGCAGCCCATAAACATCACCAAAAACTGACTCCTTGTGGAAGCATAAACTTTTCGACTATCATTAGTAAATTCTGATTTGCCCAAATGCGGCAACTCTGCTTGTTAACGAATCCACGGAAGTGAAAGCGTGCCTCGTCGCTGAAGATAATTTTCTTTATAAAGTTGCCATTCCTTTCTGTCATTAGTAGGCCCTTCCGGGGAACAGGTTTTGCCTTGGCGTATTCCTAACTTGGGCGCTTTCAATAGCTCAGCTATTGAACTTTTTTATCGCCCATGTTCTGAAAAACGCATATCGCTTAAAATTAGTGATTTCGAAGAGGTATTTGGCGCTTTCAGATCGCCAGTGTATATGAAGCGATCTGTAATCCTTGCAAATATTATAAATGTGAAAGTAACTTTATCTGTATGTTACCTTTTCACGCCCCCGCAATTTTTGCCTTGGCGTATTCCTAACTGGGGCACTCTGTTTTTCGGGAAAAGAGGGACCCCGTTTGTTGTAGCAAATCAAACTCTAGGAAACCACATGACTTATGTTGTGTTGGCTTCCGCAACCCTTAGCAAGGGTATAAATTGGCAGCAGGGGGATCAGTATGGCGGTTTTGCTTGCAGTTCAACCCGTTCTGATCATGGTTGAGGTGCCCACCTTGGCTGAAACGTTCTGGCTGTGGTTGAAACCTAAAGGGCAGGAAGGAAGTGTTAGTATCCTTGATAATTGTTTGTTGTGTGGTTTTTTTCGGGGACTAACAAACTCTCGATGGTCTGTTGCCTTTACAACAGATACCTGTACTGGGAGGAACCAGTGGTGATGGTTGACGGGTGAGTTGGTTTAAGGGCTAATGCTGCTAGTGAGCTTCGGCCTACCAACTCATTAAGCCTTGTCCCTCATTGATTGCTGAGAAATTTCATATAGGAGGGATTAGAAGAACTCCTCAACAAGAAGTTGCTCATATGGCCGCAATCATATGGCAAGAATTGCTACCTATGTGAGCCTGGTAAGCCACACGGGGGCGCTGGTGAATCGTGTTTAATTCACTCCGTGGAACTGGTCCATCCTCAGATAAGGCCGCAAGGCAGGTGCTGATGTAAATCTATTTCACAACTGTCATTGGTTTAAGGGCTGATGCTCTTAGTGGGCTTCGGCCTACCAACTCATTAAGCCTTGTCTTCCATTGATTGCTGTGAAATTGAATACAGGAGGGATTAGAAGGCTCGAACTCCTCAACAAGAAGTTGCTAATATGGCCGCAAACATATGACAAAAATTGCTACCTGTGTGAGCCTAATCAGCCACACGGGGGCGTTGGTGAATCGTGAACAATTCACTCGTGGAACTGGTTCGCCATCAGATTAGGCCGTAAAGACAGGTTCTGATGTAAATCTTTTTCACAGTTGTCATTCCAACCAACCATTCGGCATATCGACGACACTTGAAATGGGCTATCTATTCAATTGCACTCAATATGGGCATTGAGCCCATAAACCGCTGCAAAAAGTTAATCTTTGTGGACGCGTCAGATTTCATAAGCTACTAGTGGATTCTTAGCGCCAGTTACCGGATAATGAAGGTGTTCTTTTGTTCGAAAATTTAAATTTGAAACAAAAATAAAGCTTAAAATTTTATTACTGTTTTAAATGTAATTGTGCGAACAGCTTCGTTATCCAGGAATTGGCACTTACGGTTATTATTTGCCCACATTTGGCAATTCTGATTTTTAACGAGCTCACCGAGTTGAAAGAGTGGTTCATGAAATGTATTCTTATTTTCGACAATATTAATGCGCTGCTCAATTGTCTACCTCTCCATGGTTGAATTTGTTAAACATTGAATAAAGAATGTCAAATTAAGTGGGTCACACCTTAACTTGACTTCTAACTAAAATTGTGCATTATGGTTGGACCACCCTTTTCTTTAAAGGAAAATCAACAAAATTAACGCGTTACTTTTTCTTTACCAGAAATTATTGATTTCTCTATTAGCTAATAAACGGAAACTTGTTATAAAATCCACCCATTTTGACCTAGAACTTAACACTTTTTTCCATTCAACTTTTTCCTAAACAAACAAAACTAGAAAACGTGCAAACTGGTCATCAGTGAATATTTGATGCATCTGTATTTAAACCGGACTGCCAAAGACAAATTTAAGCATTCCACTTTTAATTGGAAAGCTAGAAATAAGTTAAAATTGTCTGACGCTTAAACGAAAATGGCATTTTGGGCTTCAGTTGGCAGCAAATCTCCGCCTTTAAAAATCGCCCCCGTTTTAAATCCGAATCAGAAACAATTCCTTCAAGATGAATTGAGATATCGTGAAAAATTGGATATTTTGGCACGTAGTGATGCGGGCAACTTAACCGATTATTACGTACGCAAATATGAGACCATCGACGACCCAGAGCTGTTGGATAAACATGACTCCTTCTATCATACAACCAAAAGTCTACTAGTACTTTTCCAGATAATGGGTGTAATGCCCATACATCGTAGTCCACCCAAGTCGAATTTGCCGCGCACCGGTTATTCGTGGACTTCCAAGCAGGTTTTCTGGGCCATTTGTGTCTACAGCATACAAACCACTGTGGTGGTGCTCGTATTAAGGGAGAGAGTTAACAAGTTTGTAACCAACTCGGACAAAAGATTTGATGAGGCCATTTATAACGTCATCTTTATAAGCTTGCTTTTCACTAATTTCTTGCTGCCTGTGGCAAGTTGGCGCCATGGTCCTCAGGTGGCAATTTTCAAAAATATGTGGACTAATTATCAGCTAAAGTTCTTGAAAGTAACCGGCACGCCCATAGTGTTCCCTAACTTGTATTCTTTAACCTGGGGCTTGTGTATTTTTTCGTGGTCTTTAAGTATTTTGATAAATTTATCGCAATACCTTCTGCAGCCCGATTTCAAGTTGTGGTACACGTTTGCCTATTACCCTATTATAGCCATGCTGAATTGCTTTTGCAGTTTGTGGTAAGTGCTCGTAGATTAATTGATTTTTTCTTTAATGATAACTTTCTTTTACATTTGTTAAGATATTTGTTGTTGTAATTAAAGCAAATTATTTGCGTATTATTTGAATGTTTGATTCTATAGTGATGTGAGTTAAAAAAAATATTGTATATTTAAATGATTACAATTTTTTTCAAAGAAGTATAAAAAAATAAAATTTTATTCGTACAAAACTTATTCGCATAGAAATTATGAGTTTTTCAAAGAAAAATAAGAGAATAAAATTTTAGATAGAAATTGTGATTATTTCCAAAGAAAAATAAAAGAATAAAATTTTATTCGAATAAAAATTATTCGGAGAGAAATTATGACTTTTTTAAATTAAAGTGCACCGGAATAGGCAGCAGTATATGTACACGTGTTTTTTTCTTTCTTTCTTTTTTCACCGTTGTCCGTGTTTTCTAAATATACATTCAATATTAATATCTTCTGAATGTACTTCATTTTCTTGTAGTGTGGAAGGTGTTGGAGAAAATTTTGCTAATCTGAGCAGTGTCCAACATTTTAAACGCTGCAATAGAGTTTCTTGTTATTGTTAAAGTTAGACTTCCACGAACACTACTCCCTCTTACCTACCTCATCATAACCTATTTTTCTAGTTCCAGTACAATGCACTGCATAAGTAGGGGTCATCCCCTGAGTACTGGTCCAAGACAAAAAAAATATATATATAAATAAAATAATATAAAATAAAATAAGATAAAATAAAATAAAATAAAATAAGATAAAATAAAATAAAATAAAATAAAATAAAATAAAATAAAATAAAATAAAATAAAATAAAATAAAATAAAATAAAATAAAATAAAATAAAATAAAATAAAATAAAATAAAATAAAATAAAATAAAATAAAATAAAATAAAGTAAAATAAAATAAAATAAGATAAAATAAAATAAAATAAAATAAAATAAAATAAAATAAAATAAAATAAAATAAAATAAAATAAAATAAAATAAAATAAAATAAAATAAAATAAAATAAAATAAAATAAAATAAAATAAAATAAAATAAAATAAAATAAAATAAAATAAAATAAAATAAAATAAAATAAAATAAAATAAAATAAAGTAAAATAAAATAAAATAAAATAAAATAAAATAAAATAAAATAAAATAAAATAAAATAAAATAAAATAAAATAAAATAAAATAAAATAAAATAAAATAAAATAAAATAAAATAAAATAAAATAAAATAAAATAAAATAAAATAAAATAAAATAAAATAAAATAAAATAAAATAAAATAAAATAAAATAAAATAAAATAAAATAAAATAAAATAAAAGAAAATAAAATAAAATAAAATAAAATAAAATAAAATAAAATAAAATAAAATAAAATAAAATAAAATAAAATAAAATAAAATAAAATAAAATAAAATAAAATAAAATAAAATAAAATAAAATAAAATAAAATAAAATAAAATAAAATAAAATAAAATAAAATAAAATAAAATAAAATAAAATAAAATAAAATAAAATAAAATAAAATAAAATAAAATAAAATAAAATAAAATAAAATAAAATAAAATAAAATAAAATAAAATAAAATAAAATAAAATAAAATAAAATAAAATAAAATAAAATAAAATAAAATAAAATAAAATAAAATAAAATAAAATAAAATAAAATAAAATAAAATAAAATAAAATAAAATAAAATAAAATGAAGTAAAATAAAATAAAATAAAATAAAATAAAATAAAATAAAATAAAATAAAATAAAATAAAATAAAATAAAATAAAATAAAATAAAATAAAATAAAATAAAATAAAATAAAATAAAATAAAATAAAATAAAATAAAATAAAATAAAATAAAATAAAATAAAATAAAATAAAATAAAATAAAATAAAGTAAAATAAAATAAAATAAAATAAAATAAAATAAAATAAAATAAAATAAAATAAAATAAAATAAAATAAAATAAAATAAAATAAAATAAAATAAAATAAAATAAAATAAAATAAAATAAAATAAAATAAAATAAAATAAAATAAAATAAAATAAAATAAAATAAAATAAAATAAAATAAAATAAAATAAAATAAAATAAAATAAAATAAAATAAAATAAAATAAAATAAAATAAAATAAAATAAAATAAAATAAAATAAAATAAAATAAAATAAAATAAAATAAAATAAAATAAAATAAAATAAAATAAAATAAAAGCATAAAAATTATTCGGAAAAAACTTATGATTTCTTCAAAGAAAAATTAAAGAATAAGGTTTTATTCGAATAAAAATTATTGAAATAGAAATTATTTCTTTTTTTCAAAGAAAAATAAAAGAATAATATTTTATTCGAATCAAAATGACTCAAATTCCAAAAATTAAGAATAAAGTCTGATTCGAATAAAAATTATTTGGACTAAATTATTCGAATTAAATTGTTCGAATAAAAATTTTTCGATTAATTTTTTTTTTTCGATTAAAAAACTGAAAAGATTTTCTTATGCAAAGTGTACTCAATAAATAAATATATAATCGAATAATTGTTATTTGTAATTAAGGTTTTTCTTATTTACGTTATGAGCTACTAATATTTTGCCCAATAAAATAATATACTCGTATATAAATAAATCCTTTCTAGGTTAAGGGTTATATATATATATATATATATATATATATATATATATATATATATATATATATATATATATATATATATATATATATATATATATATATATATATATATATATATATATATATATATATATATATATATATATATATATATATATATATATATATATATATATATATATATATATATATATATATATTTTTTTTTTTTTTTCTCTTTTTTTTATTACAGTCATTTCATGTTTTTTACTTTATTGTCAAAATTCGACTGTGCCTTAAGTTTTATTCACTAACATTGATACCAATCAAAACATTATAAACAGCTTGTTTTCTATATTTTCCAGCTGTCCATATGTCGACATTTCAGAGCAGCTACCCTAATCATCAGTAGATTATTGGGATTTAGAGTTGAATGTTTGAGAATATCTTTCAAAAACGACCAAAGTCTACTGATTATTAGGGTAGTTCCTATGAAATGTGGACTTATAGACAGCTGGGACACATAGAAGCTATTTATAATTTTTTTTTCTAAATTTACAAACTTAAAAATAAAATTTTACAAATAATTTGCTGATTTGCCAGTTCTTGCGGCGTGATTAATTTTATAAAAAATATTTTATTCCTAATAATTTGGTAATTCTTGCGGTCTGATTATTTCTGTATTTTTACTGTGAAACGAAAAACGATTACACAAGTTAAATGAAAATTTTAAATTTTCCCAACATTTAATCTTTTCTGGAAAAAACTGCTTTAGCCAAATAAAATTTGGGACGTTAACTTATACAATTTGTTTTTATGCTTCCCAGTTATCTACTGGGTGTCCGCCGGGAAGGTAATCTACTTTGCTGTGTATAGTTTTTAATTAAATGAAAGAAAATGTTTTATGCGCGTAAGGAATTTTTATTAATACTCGTATATTAAGCTTAAGCGAAAACTGTTTTTTGGGTTTTTTTTCTAACAATAAGAAAGTAAAGGGTCCAGTTAGATCTATCCTTTTAATATTGTAAAAAACGCCACAACAACTTAATCGTAAATCCCTTTTTTTTTCTTCCTCATAAGGTATATCAACTGCACTGCTTTCGGCACGGCCAGCAAAGCTCTGTTGAACTCTTTACAAAACACTTTGAGAGGCGAAAAGCCAGCTGAGAAATTAACAGAATATCGTCATCTTTGGGTGGACTTAAGTCACATGATGCAACAATTGGGTGAGAAAAGGATTTGTCTTAAAATTCCATATATTTCGCTTAAAACTTTTCTTTCAGGTCGCGCATATTCCAATATGTATGGCATGTATTGTTTGGTTGTCTTTTTCACCACCATAATTGCCACTTACGGCTCATTGAGTGAAATTATGGATCATGGCGCCACCTACAAGGAAGTGGGACTTTTTGTTATTGTTTTCTACTGCATGAGTCTTTTGTACATTATCTGCAATGAGGCCCACTATGCCTCACAAAAAGTCGGCTTAGATTTTCAAACTCAATTGCTTAATGTGAACCTGACTGCTGTCGATACGGCAACGCAAAAAGAGGTGGAAATGTTTTTAGTGGCGACTGCGAAAAATCCACCCATAATGAATTTGGATGGTTATGCCAACATCAATAGGGAATTGATAACATCGGTATGTAACGTACATGTAATTTTAAATATTATTGTTTTGATCATTTTTGAATCAGACATATAAGCGAGATTAGTTATATAGCTGTTTTTTGCTGCTAGTTCTCTATTAGTAAAATATTTTCTTAAAAAGTCCGTCACATTTTTATTGCACTTTTTGGTTTCTAGTTTGTTTAGTTTTTGTCTCCAGGGATTTGGCTTTTGTTAAAGTGAAAAAAAAAACTAAAAAACACACTTCGATATCAATCTAAAATAATTATCCATATAATCAGATAATTATCCGTATAACGCGTTCCGAGTTTTTTTTTTAATTGCTAAATGCGACTTCAGGAATCTCCAAAATCTCCCACTTCCCCAGAAACAATATGGCAACTTCAATTGTCGCATTCCTTCGAATGACTTTTAGTAGCTCATATACAAGTTCCATGGCCAAAATGCGCACCGAATATGAAAAACCGGTTCCGATTTGATTGACGAAGCCTTCGATATCAAGCTAAAATAACTCTCCATGTAACCAGATAATTATCCGAATAACGCGTATCGAGTTGGTGTTTTTTTCGGGGAATTCCGAAAGTCGGCTTCAGGAAACGTCATAGTCCCCCTGTTTCCATTGACCGTTTTAGTGCAAATGGATCTTCCACGGCAGAAACACGCACAGAATATGAAAAAACGGTTACAAACCGGTTAGCGAAGTAGATCCAAATTTTTTTTTTGGGAGCTCTCAAAATCGGCTTCATGAATCCCCAAAATCCACCCCCCCCCCCCCCCCCCCCCTTTCCCGGAAGCTATAAGGCAACTCCAATTTTCGTACTAAAGCAGCAATACGGTCTTATATACCTACACATGTAATAATCACTCATATGGCATTTTTCATATGTTTCGAGTGTTGCAAACATACAAGTGAAACTGATATAAGAGTGTTAAAAATCCTCTCTCTCTCTCTCTCTCTTTTATTTATTTCCAGAACATTTCCTTCATGGCCACTTACTTGGTTGTGCTGCTGCAATTCAAAATTACTGAACAACGTGGCATACGTTCGCAACAGGCCATGGCCGCTGCCTTGTAAGGCTTTAGTCACTGGGGCCATCCATGGAAATACTAATTTTCATTGTCAACTATTTTTATTAATTTTTCAATTTACATACATAGGGCGTGTGCGAAACGGTATCAAAGTACTATGGTGAAAAATAATTTGTCTGTGGTAAAGAAATTTCATATTATATTTTACAACATAAAATTAAGACAAAACAGAAGAAAATGTTAACAAAACTAATAAGAAAATATATAAAAATAAATAAATTAAGACATAGTTATAATAGAGCCATTTGTCAATTTAGTATTATTTGATTTTTATACTTTTAATTATAAAATTTTCAATTATAATATCTTTCAATCAAATTCCTACATTTCAAATATTTCTATCCTATTGTCAAAATTTTTATTAGCCCCTAGAACTAGTAAAATTTTTTTCACCTCAGAAATGTCAAAATTTTACTTACGAGAGTACTTTTCTACCGTTTCACACACGTCCATACACATGCACATACGTACATATTTAACACATTCAAAGAAACGAAATTTATTCCCTTGATTTAATTTTTTAAAACATTTTTTTAACATTATATGTAGGCTTTTTACACTGATCAACATCTTCATCGAACGCGTGGAAGATGTTGAAAATGTGAAACACGGTTTACATTGCTCACATCTAACATTTACTATCAATCAAAAATATTATTATTTCAATTTTCAAACAATTTAACAAAAGCACGCAAAATTGTTTCGAAAAAAAAAAATAATAATTTGACAGACAAAAGAGGATTAATTATAAAATATACGTATGCCTATAAATAAAATGTAGGACACATAACAAAAATTTGGCAAAAACGGAGAAAAAAGTATTTCAGAAAAAAATTAAGGAAGAAAACACAAATCATAACAATTGACACATGATAAATAAATTATGATATTTTTAAATTTTGTTCAAAACAAATGACGTTTTTTCAGTGATGCCACAAGAATAATCGGCATTATTGCCACTTCTCTAGTGGTGACACTGAAATAATCGAAAGATGTTGAATGGAACAACATGAGATAGGAACATTTTATAAAGATGTTGAAAAATGTTGACTTTTAGTACAATGTATTTCTTATGGGAAGATGTTATCATCTTCAAAAACTGATGGCAGATGTTAGATGTTGTTCAGTGGAAAAAGCCTATTATTCTTTATACTTATAATTATTTGCTCAGCGATTTTGTTTCGTCTACAAAATATTTAATTTTTAAATATTACGAAAAGAAACATGTCTCTTCATCAGAATTAGCAATTAAGCTTTATAGCAATACAGCGTAGTTACACGCGAAGAAATCGTACATTGAAGGCAAAAACAATTCAATCGGCTGGTAAGGTTATGGAAACGGTTTTTTTTTTGGACTTCAAAGGTATTTTAGTGATTGACTATCACTAAAATACCTTTAGGTATTAAAATACCTTTAGGGCACTAAAATACCTTTAGGGCATTAGGGTAAAACAATAAATTCAGAGTACTACTGCAACCTACAAATTCGAGAAAAACGTCCTGGCTTACAATATAAAAAAATAATTTTTCATCAAGACAGCGCACCAGCGCACAAGAGTGTTTTAACAATGGCTAATGAATCAACGAATTAAAGTACAAGTTGCTTGACCACCCACTTTATTCTCCTGATTTAGCTTCCAGTGACTTTTACCTGTTCCCAAATCTAAAAAAAATCCTTGCTGGCAAGCGTGTCACCTCAAATGAAGATGCAATTACAGCTGTAAACCACTATTTTGAATACATTGAGGAAAACTATTTTAATCAAGGGATAGAATTGCTAGAAAAGCGTTGGACTAAGTGTATTGCAGTTTAAGGATATTATATTGAAAAATAAAAATATTTTTGAAAAACTAACAATTCTCTTTCATTGATAGGCTGACAAGTTTCCGAACCGTCCTCGTACCCCAATGTGTTTTATTATGCCGATGAATATTCGCAACTAAAAATTCGTCGTTCGTCGCAGTTCTGTTTCTAGTATTATTGTGAAAAAAGAGTGGGCGCTTTGTGACTGTTTTTCGTTTATCGAGCGTCGGGCGCTTCCCTATTTAACTATTTAAAAAAACGCTTGGCTGGAAAAACCACATTTGCATTTTTTGCAGCCGATTCACCACGAAGAACCCACTGTTTTGACTGTTTGGTCTACGGTGACTTTTGGTGGACCCACTTTTTCAAATATTCCTGCAAAATTGTTAAACGGTTGCGAATGAGATCGACCGTGAGCAAACGTCGCATCCATATTTTGAAAAACTTTCCCATACCCAAAAGATCAACTTACAGTTGCAAATAAATTTGCAACGTATAGGATGCACAGTTTGGGCGGAGTAACGCAGACCTTATGCCCACGAAGGTATGAGCAGTAATTTGCAGCGGCGCTGTGACTAGCTATAACGACTTATACCTTCACATAAGAAGTTGCCGCGTGGTTAACAAAGAAATAGCTCAAACAAACAGTTAACTAGTGAGAGCGGGATGCAAAACTTTTGAAGGCCAAACAACAACGACAAGCCTGACCGCACTTAAGAAATAATTACGATGAAGCAAGAGCTGTTCTCCAGCCCAGAGCTGCATTACGACTGATCATTCAAAATTTAAACCATTGGTACATGTGATTCCACAATCTCTTTTACTTTTAACCTCCAATAGCCAAAAACCATATCATTACTTTTTTGAAATCCTTCGATTGTGCCTCCTCAAAATGCTGCAAAGCACTTATTTAGCATGAAAATGTATAGCGCAAAATCCCAATAATATTTATCAAACTCAGTCCTGGTTTGACTGATGGATTTTTTTTTAAATAATGCCTAATGAGCACACAGAATTCACTTTTTTCCATTTTCTCCTGAAAACGCGCGGTAGATTGTTATCACTTGACGCCAAACACAAACTAAGTAACACAGCCTGTTTCAATTTAGATAGAAGTCATCTGACTGTTGCCTGTTGACAGGAGTAGAGTGGTCATTGCAATTACGAAGCGGGAAATTCAAAAAGCCACAGGCTTATTGGTGCACCCTCGTAACTATGTACATAAAATTGCAAGCGAATGCCCGAAACTTGTGCTAAGGTTTATGGCTGCACTTTTTATTTTAATAATAACCTGATGTAAGCTTTGACACATAGATGGCAGCTAAATGCAGTAGAAACAAAAAATGTAGTAGAAACAAAAAATTTTTGCTGTCTATCTAATTTAAGTGAAATTTAACTAATTTCGCATTTAAATACGAACTAAAAACTGGGTCTAAACTCATTAAAAAGTAGCTAAACACCCTTCTAGGGCTTAGCGCATTTCGACTACGCCTCCAGTAGACTAAATAAAATTGCAAAACTTCTCATTATTCCATTACAAGCCGCGCTCGAAAAACGCCCGTAACAGTGCGACCACCACACAGGCAATCTGTTGTGTCTTTGAAAATGCGTCAGAAACTTTAAATAGCTTCATGTTTTCAGGTAAATGGCTCAACATTTCCAAAGTTTTTTCATATATGTAGGTGAAATAATTTTCTTTTAAATAATTTGTTTCTTCTGGTGTTAAATTATTCCTGTATTTGGGTTTGGAAATTGAAAGACAGACATTTTTCTCATTTTGCTTTGAACTTGCCGAAACCTTTTAGAGTTGCGATATTTATAGACAGACAGAAATTTTTCGCTTCTCTTTTCTTTCTTTTTTGTTGTTGTTATTTTTTAAGCACAGCTAGTGTGTTTATATGAAGTTGATGTTGATATGAGAATAATAATATGAAGCAACAGCATGAAAAAATGCGAAGAGTGGCAACCTCAAACGAAAAATGTCTTAAAATATCCAGCACAGTAGAGGTTTACCGGCACACTCTTTCTCTTTAATACATCGCCAACAAACTTTGTCTGTCTGTCCATTAGTTTCTCAACTGTGAAAGGGGACTTAGCTCCCCCTGGGGAACTGGTTTTGCCTTGGCGTATTCCTAACCAGGGCATTCTGCTTTCGAGTAAAGAAAGGAAGGAGTCCCTCGTTTGTTGTAGCAAATAAAACTCTAGGAAGCCACATGATCTATGTTGTGTTGGCTTCCGAAACCCTTATCAAGGGCGAAAAATTAGCAGAACGGGCATAAGCATTGCTCCCGAGTGGTTCTGTTTGTAGCTCAATCCGGGCTGATCATGGTTGAGGTGCCTACATTTGCTGGAACATTCTGGCTCTGGCTTAAACCTAAAGCGCAGGAAGAGGAAGTTAGTATCCCTGATAATTGTTTGATGTGTGGAATTTTTTCGGGGACTAAATAACTCCCGAGGGTGTGTTGCTTTTACAACAGATACCTGTACTTTAAGCAACCTGTGGTGATGGTTGATGGGTGAATTGGTTTCAGGGCTGATGCTCTTAGTGGGCTTCGGTCTACCAACTCATTAAGCCTTATCTTCCTTTGATTACTGGGAAATTGCATACAGGAGGGATTAGAAGGCCCGAACTCCTCAACAAGAAATTGCTCATATGGCTACAAACATATCGCTCCTTTATTGTAACATAGTCATAACGCAAAAAAACTTGTTTCGAGAAAAACGCATTTCAAATTTTTAGCTTCCATACAAGTCTTAAAAAAAAATTTTAGAAAATATCTTCTAAAGGAAACAATTTAAAAGTAATTTGAATAAATTTTTGCCACAATATAAAAGGTAGTACTGTTAACAATTCTGCATTGTTAACTCGAAAAGCTCATTTTTTGAGATATGACTATGTTGCTATAAAGGAGCGATATGACAAAAATTGCTACCTGCGTGAGCCTAGTTATCCACACGGGGGCGCTGGTGGATTGTGAATAATTCAATCCGTCTATCATCAGATAAGGCCGTAAGGCAGGTGCTGATGTAAATCTACTATATTCCTTAGCTGAGTTTCAAATGCATTTAATGGTAAGAAATAGTCCGATCTATCGATGACTGCATTTGCCGTAAGCAAGAAATTTATATAAATTTTCAAAATAATTTGGTTTAAAATTTTTGAGGAAAAAACTTGTATAGTAGAAAATAAGTTGAGCATGCATGTTTCCTATGAAATTGAAGGTTTAATTAATCAATTTTGATGGCTATCGGACTTGTGAATATCGAAAACAGACGATTTTTTTCGACACATTCAGTATGACAACAAAACATTGGATAAAACAGGAATGCCAGATTTAAAATACTAAGTAAGTAAAAATAGCCAACTATTTCGCCACATGATTTTTAAATCGACAAAAAAAAAAAAAAAAAAAAAAAATCGTCAGTCGTCAAATTAAAAATTTACGGGCATGTTCTGACACTCGCATCTCCCATGACATTTACGATTGTGACTTGAGCTCGCAAGAAAGGTGTTCTGTAAATCGTAATCGCCAGACTCTTGGCGAGTTGAAATCACAAGAGTATACCAAAGTGAACTGATGAATTAACACTAAACTAAACGTTAAACAAATAATAAAATGACGTATGTATTAAATTAAATTTGTTTTCTTTGCACTAAAGTAAAAACTGGACGAGTTTTCTTAAAACGCGAGCCAAACTCATTATGTGTTTCTGGAAATAAACTTCTTTACATAAAATTTTTTATTACATTTTTAACTCAAAGTGTATAATATGAATGCTGCTGGCAGCTTTAATTTATTTCCTAGCTTAATTGCTTTGGCATTCAAATTATGTGAACTCGCAAGTAAAACGCTTAAGTCACAGAACACCTAAACATAAATTTGACGTTTTCAAATCGCCTGGCGATTTTGAAAACTTGCGAGTGTGGGAACATGTCTCTTAGTCGCCATAGTAGGTCAGTACCTTGTAGTATGGAAGGTGTTGAGCAGTGTCGAAGGTATATACATTGGGCACTGATCAGTTTTAAATAATTTAATTCCAACATTTTAAATTCTGCAATAGAGTTTGTTTTAGTCTTTCGCGTTGTTATTGTTAAAGTTAAACCTCCATGAACACTACTCCCTCTTTCCTCCTCATCATAACCTATTTTCCTAGTTCCAGTATAATGCGCTACATATATAGGGGTCATTCCCTGAGTACTGGGGCCAAATTCCGCAACGATGAATTTTGAAATGTTCACCAATTTCAGTGTTCACTTTTGATTTTTGAGCCCGCTTTTTTGAGAATGAATAATTTTGACATTTAAAGTCTACACTTAATAATAATTTTGTCACTAAAAAATCTTCGGTGAATTTTGGATTTTTGTAAAATATTTTGAAGTTGAAAACAAATCAACTAAAGGATTATGTATATATATATTAAGATTATCTACTAAACAACATGTTTGATATAGTTAATTTGACAAATCAGTATAACATTGAGCTTGAAGAAACACATTCAGCACAATAAAGTTCATTGTTTCTTACGTAATCGCATTTTAATGAAAAGTGAACACTGTGTCAGTGAATTTTATTTTGAGTGTTCACTGGTAAAAAAAAATCACAGTTGCGGAATCTGGTCCCTGGTCCCAGATAAAAATAAAAAAAATTCGCCGCGTTTGGCGAGAAATCGCCATATCTGACAACCCTAATCAGGTCATCTACTTGTTTTTTATTTGGAGGAGTGCGCGTAGTCCAGATAAGTGCCATAAACTTATTGCTTTAAAATCGATTGATATTTTCAATTTGATTAGCTATAATTTTTATTTGTATCTAATGCCAATAAAACTAAGATCAGTACGCAAAGTTCATAATACCGAATAAAACTTAAGCACCTTAATCTTAACTTTCAATTGTTGAGAGATTATAAAATGTTGATATCTTCGCTTTATCGCACCACAAGATTAATAATTTTAGACTCAAGAGTGTTTGCTTACATATTTTATGTTTATTTTATGTCATTTTTTATATTATTGTATTACAAAAAAAGTACAAATGTTCTTATTTGCATGGAGCTCATTTCAATCACAAATTTAATATCATTCTCATATTGCAATGGCAATTCAGCCACCGATAATTTCAACAATTTTAGCTTATCTGTACGCATGCGGTTCAGTTCCTTGGGACTTGAACTAGAGGTTCGCTTTAAGCGATTACTTTCAGCGCCCATATTGGCAATTGGCAAAAGTTCTTCATGATAATCGGTAGCTACCAAAGGTTTTTGAGCTTTTAGCAATTGCACGTGATTGGCGGACTTGGCATAGACTGCGTAGTTTTCATACCAGACATCTTCTGGATCGGGAACAAATTCCATGCGCCGATTTTCTTCCAGCCAGGTATTACCATCCAGCGTTGTTTCGCGAATATTTGAGATTTTCAAAGCTTTGAAAACATCACGAATATTGAATTGTACAACTTTGGAATACTCTGGATCTTCGTCCTTCTCCAGAATGTGTTCGAAACGCACTAAAATTTCATTTTCATGCCAGGGTTCGAAGGTCAGAAGATGAATATTTTTCGGCAAAGAAGCGGAAATTCCCGAGAACTGTCAAGAAACAAAATAAAATAAGAAAAAACGACAAAAGAAACAACTTTAGTTTATTGATATGTATTTTTATAAGATTTCTTGATATATTCTTTATATCCCTCCTTTATTGCAACATAGTCATATTTCAAAAAATGAGCTTTTCGAGTTAACAATGCCAAATTGTTAACAGTACTACCATTTAAATTATGCCAAAAATTATTTCAAATTGTTTATAAACTGTTTCCTTTAGGAGATATTTTCTCAAAAAATTTACTAAGACTTGTATGGAAACTAGAAATTTTAAATGCGTTTTTCTCGAAACGAGCTTTTTTGCGATATGACTATGTTGCAATAAAGGAGCGATATGTACATACATAAATATGTATATATGTATAAACTTTTATGTAATATTTTTGTAACTGCCATCCCTAAATTGGCGTGCCAAGTCTTGTCATGTATATACAAATTGTTTGAAGCAAACTTACTGCGGGTCTCAATTAGCCGTGAACGTGGTACGAGCTTCATGTCTAACATCCCAAATGGCTAATATGGACCGCTTATGTCCATGTTTCATTGATACTCTGACATCGATGCCCGAGCATACATATGTTCGACATGAAGTTGGCCATCACGAACAAAAATACACAAACTGTCCCCGAACCGAACACTTTGATAAACTAAAAATTATAGTTTATGTGCAATAGAGGGTTAATCAGTTCATTTCAAAAGAAACACTTCCGTGCCGAAATATTCTAAACACATAACGAATACTCTTACAATCGTTTAGAACAAACAGAACCAAACACAAGTATAACAAACTGAAGTAGAACTTCAAGCACTGAATTAATGTTATCCTTCAGTTTTTTTATAAAGGTTGTTGTTGTTGTTGTTGTTCATGGTGTTAGTCTTTGCATTAGTGTACAAGTGCTGTATACACAGTATGCTAATGTGCTAATGTTTTAGTACACTCGTTGTGTTTTGATATGAGTCATCGCTTATTTGTTCCATTCTGATGCTTTGTTTTGGTTTTTACTATGAAACAGAATCCAAGTACTGTCGTCAGAGTTGCCACTCAAATATTTTCAATCCGATCAAACTTGGATCTAAAACCTACCAAAATCCTTACTAAAAGACCAATTTTTTAATATTGAAAAACACATATGTATGTATTTTTCATATTAAGTATAATTTTTATTCGATTAAGTTTTTAAATTATAAAATGAATAACAAAAATAACACTAATGTAACGAAAACAAAGTTTCATTTCTGTTAAGCGCAACAAACTCCATAGTGTAATAATGATATCAGGGTTGCAATCAACAAGGTTGGAAAATTTTAATATTAGATACAATATAGGTAAGTCTTCTTTAGACAACACTTATTTGTAACATATTAATATCTTCAGGATTAAAGTCAAATCTAGATTTCATTTGATTTAGGGGCTTAATATCAAATTAGAACATTTGTTGTTTATCTTTTAAAATTTCGTTCGAATTCATATTTTTTTCAGTGTACTTTACAGCTTTTGTGCCAATAAATATATTTGAAAAATATCTTACTTTTATTATTGAAATCGATTTCACCATTTTTACAAAGAAATATTTGACATTTGCTTTACATGCTTAGAAGTATATAGGATTGTCAATAGCTTAAAATTTTTCAGGTGACCATATTCGGAGTTTCTTAGAATGTAGAGTTGAATTATTTCAAAAAGAACAAAATAATGTTTAGCTGACTAAACGAATAATATCCCGACCAAATTTGTTCGGAAAAGACCAACAATGGCAACGCTGGCTGTCGTATATGTGTTTAAATACTATGAAGTTTATATTCTGTTTCCAAATATCTACTGCTTGTTTGTTTTAAAATACTCTGCTTGTAACTACTGCATAGTAGTGAGATGTTCTGTAGAACATTCTATGCAGCCTTTTAATGTGCAATAACAGACGAGAACAATTGTTCTACAGCTTGTGAACGGGGATACAATTTGTCGGCATAATTTTTCCAACCAGCTTTATGCCCGCGCAAGCAGCACAAAAACAATACAAGCACAAGCCAAGCAATCAAATGTATACAAATACACGAATACATACACAATGCTGTGTATACGTGTGCATGTTATGCCGGATTAATTAGTCTCGTGTGTTCTTAAAAATATAAAAATTGTTCGACCTGAAAATTGTTCTCGTCTGTTAAAGAATTCACGGCAATTATGGTTATAATTACAAATAAAAATATTTCTGGACGAAAGCCAGGTTTGAACTTGAAACAGACGAATGATACCATCATATAATATTATAAATATTCAATAAGTTCGACTATTTATCATTAATATACATACGTAACATAAAGTCTTAATTTGAACTATTTGTCAATTGTAATAATGTCCCTAAATACACTTCTTAAAAAGTGCTTGTTGTAAGCGGATTTTTGAATACATACATACATACATATGTATTTATTTAGAATTTTTTAAGCTTACCTTTCATTACACAAAATTTTTCTATTATCTACTTACAGTATTGGTGAATTGTTGACTCCATTCCTGATATGAGTGATTCGTATCACTTAAGAAACTCCAGGGTGCCAAAGTCGTCTCAAGTTGCGTAAAACGTTCTAAGGACTGTGTAGTGGGACTTTGATCCAATTGAGAGGAGCCCATGATCAAATAATGTTTTCCTCTTGCTACTAAGCCCTGGCCGTAGGCAGTCTCATTCAAAGATTCGTCAACTCCAAAAGCATCGTCATGCAATAAGCGCCGATGAATCATTAGCTCCAAAGAGCCTTCGCCTAAAGAGCTGCCGCCCTGAGCACGATCCGTTAAAAGAGCCATACGAACTTGTTCGTCTTCTAGGGCAAGTTTTGTGGTGATGGGATAGTAATTTCCAGCAGCCTCTTCCAACAATTTCACACGCCAAGTATCGCGATGATCTTTAAGGCGTTTTATCATTTCACGGCCATTGGAGTCGGTGTAGAAAATTCCAGCTGATTTGATATCAGTATTGAAACGTGTTATGATTTCTTTGCCTGCACCATCTTCAATAGGTATGGGTCCCACCATCCATTCAAATTCAGCATATTTCTTTTGTTTGTAGACTCTAACCACCTGACTAACCCAATCGTTGAACTTTTGGTGAACCTCTTCGACTAGATGACCGCGATAAACCGTGATGGTGGGGGCAACTGTTACCTTACGTACGCCACCATCTTTGGGACGAAATATATAGGCACCGGAAGAACGATTACGGAATTCACGGTTATCACCTATCGCAGCCTCGTAGTAAAGAAACTCTTGGTTGACAATTCTGCTCATGCCATCCACATCCACAGCGGCCAGAAAACCATTGCTATCAAACGTCAAATGCAAATACTAAAAATATAAAGATGTTTTATGTTACTTCTTATCTACAAGCATAATTAATAGACAAACCTTGTTGCCTATTGTGATTAGACTAGACATATTATCCGGCTCTGGTTGGGGTTTCATGCGATGACCATTTGTTTTCGCAATGTAATAAGACTTATAGCCTAATGCTGGTAAATCACTGGCTAAAAATATCAATTCATATTTGGCAGAAGAGTTGCGGAAGGTAAGATTTTGTACCGGATCGGGGATGGGTACATACTGAATATCCATTACAGCACCTGGAAGCAAACTTCGTTTTTTAAAAGTTTGCTACCGTTTTCAATTTAATCAAATTACTTACTTTTGTGATCGGTGACCACATAGTTCACATCATTCACGGGCAGTCTTACATAATCAGCCGTACTGTAGGCCAGGGGGTTGTAAAGGGTCAGCACAAATTGCTCACTTTGTTCGGAGACATCACATGTGCTTATATTCAGCAAAGAACAGGTCTTAAATTCAAATTTAAAAGGTCTGGGCTCACCATGCCTTTTAGGTCTAGTCGACTCACCCTGAATTAGATGATTCAAAACAGCACGGGCATTAGCTGAACAAGTACGCATGCCAACACTTAAACGTCGAGCGTAATCAGAGGCCACTTTCTGTTTCTCGGTGCCGGTAACGGCATCATGATGTTGCATTATACCCATAGTTTCACGCATGAAATCTAAATGGGGCAATAGCTCGGGGTACAAATGGGGCGCTAAGGCCGTTAGCTGCTTACAGACCTGCAGGAAGTTATTGCCTACACGTTCATAGCGTTTGAGCGTGGGCCGTGAGGTGAAATAACCCGTCCAATAGGCATGAGGATCTGAGGCATAAGGAAAAAAGTCATCGTCCTTGGTGGGCCAAGTAATGCCAGCATCATGCAAACTCTTCAGATAGCAAGAGGGTGTAGAATAAAGTAGATTTATATCAGAGCCATTTGCTTGGCGGGCGTTGGCATATCTTAAAAACACGAGAATTTTCAGATAAAAAATCAATGAAATAAATGCAGTAGATAATTGCTTGTGCCACTTAGAAATATTTTGGTTCCAAACTCACTTAATAAGTTTATCCAAATTTTTATACCACATGTTGGCATTTTGATAGTGAAAATCTTCACCCATGGTTACTAAAATATGATTCGTACGGTAACCCTGGGACATGTTTCTCGCTATAGCAAAAAATTCATCAATCTATAAAAGATTTTTAGGTATTTGTTTTATAATTAAAAAAAAAGTGGAAGAGTGAAATTAAATTTTAATCGTGAAACAAAAAGATCTCGAAATCTCGGAAATCAGTTTAGCAACTTTAAATATATAACAAAAATTTCTTAAGTAAGACATTATTACATTTTTAAATCATAATTAATTAATATGGTTTCTAGTTGTTAATGCTTGCCAAGTTAACTTTTTATTTATTAGTAAGTTTTAAACCAAAATGTTATTTTCGACATGCAGTTCTTTTTAGTTTATTACCGTATTAATTTGTCCAAATTTTTATAATACACATTTGCATCCTGGTAAGTAAAATCACCACCCATTGTTACAATTATATTATTAGTACGATAATAATTTGTTTGTTTCTCAATAAACTTGTAAAATTCATCTACCTAATTATTTTTTTAAAAATATTTTGTTTATCAGCAAAAATAAAAAACGATAAGAATATTTGTTAATCGAAAAAGAAACAGCTAAAGTAAACACTTCAGAAAGTACTTACCCTTCGCTCAACATTGTTATCAGGTGAGTGTTTGCCATCAATAATGGGCTCGTCGGCACACAAGATATCAAAACAGAAACCAGGCGGTGGCTGGTATTGATTGTAAAGTGCTCCTGTAAACAGGTGAGCTGCTTCATCCAAATTTGCCGAAGCTCTCCAAATCATTTCGGCTTTTTGATTCATTAGTCTTTCATCTTTGTCCTGGTAGTCGAGGCGGCCAAAAAAGAGACCATCAAAGCCCATTTGAGCAAATATCGAAGCCATTTCTCTTGAATGACCAAATGGATCAATTTGCCAGCCAATACGAGGACGACCACATTCGCCGAAAGTGTCATTAAGATTTCTAAAAAATTAAAAATCGAATATTTGTTTATGAAGTATTGTACACTCGTACAGCAGCAATATTTGATTATTTTAGCCTTAACATTTAAGGGAAAATTCAATACTGCCGTACTTAAATTATGTTAAGTCCAAGCGGTATCAAGAGTACGGTAAAATACTTTCTTACATCAAGCAAACAAGCTGAAATAGTCTTTAATTCTGCGTAATACGTGTTTTTTTTCACTGACGTGCCCGTCTTTTCCTTTTATGTTCATTATTCATTTATTTCCCATGTAATTCATTTCCTAATTTTTGTTAATCTGCACAGTGTTGGAGGTCTAGCGTGTCTGGTAGCATATACATATATATTATAAACAATTAAGTTTTTTATTCGCTATTTTAGCTTCTAATATTTATACAAGTAAAAAAATTATAAATAGCTTGTTTTCTATGTTTCCCAGCTATCTATATGTCGACATTTCATAGGAACTACCCTAATCATCAGTAGATTTTGGAAATTTTTGAAAGATATTTTCAAACATTCAACTTTATATCCCAACAATTCAAATAAATTGCTGAGAATTTAAAAAGAAAAATAATATCCGTCAAAACACAAAAAACAAGCTTTTCTATTTATAAACGTCTCTAACATTTCTTTACACCTTTCAAACAAATGAACAACCGTTGGTTGCTACGATTTGCTTTTTGAAAGTATCGAAAAGCAGAGAACTGGTATAAATGTTAGAAGCTTAAATAGCGAATAAAAAACTTAATTGTTTGAATTTTTGTTCTCTGCTCTGTAATATATGTATAGTATACATATATTACAAATTTGAAATGAATATGCTCGGATATATATGGACCGATTTTTTCCCTATAACCATCTATGCAAAAAGGTAAGCTTTCATGGAAAAATCGGTTTAGGCTATATCTCGGTTATGTACCGATATCGGAATTTTAAATTTTCTGTATTTTAGTAACCTTCTTTTATAACGAGAA
This sequence comes from Thecocarcelia acutangulata, assembly GCA_914767995.1. Taxonomy (NCBI): domain Eukaryota; kingdom Metazoa; phylum Arthropoda; class Insecta; order Diptera; family Tachinidae; genus Thecocarcelia; species Thecocarcelia acutangulata. The sequence continues at coordinate 19,651,611 of OU612097.1, forward strand.
TTGCTTTTAGACAAAAAAAATTTTTTTCGTGAAAAAATTGGTTCATGCTATATCTCCGATATATTGGAAATTCGTACTATAAATTTCCGTTATTGGAAATTTGCATTTTCTGTGTTTTGGTAACCTGCTTATATAATCGGAACTGCTTTTAAGCAAAAAAAAAAATCGGTTATCTGGGGTATACGAGTATATGGACCGATATCGGAAATTTTCGTTTTCTGTACTTTAGTAAAAAGAAAAAAAATTTTTTTTTTTTTAAATCGGTTTAGATTATATCTCGAGTATATCGAGATATAGAAATTTTCATTTTCTGTATTTTAGTAATCTCCTTTTATAATCAGAAATGCTTTTAAGCAAAAAAAAAAAAAAAATATTTTATGGAAAATTTGGTTTAGGATATACATATGTATGTATATCCTAAACCAAATTTTCCATAAAATAATTTTTTTTCTTTTTTGCTTAAAAGCATTTCTGATTATATATGGACCGATATCGTATTTCATTTTGTGTATTTTAGTAGCCTTCTTATATTACCAGAACTGTTTTTAAGTAAAAAAAAAGTTGTTTAAGTTCGCTTACGCGAATTTTTCATGAAAAAATCGGTTTAGGCTATATCTCAGGTACATATGGACCGATATTAGAAATTTGTATTTTCTGTAACCTCCTTTTATTTCCAGAACTACTTTTAAGGAAAAAAAAATTCTTAAGTTTGCTTAGGCGACATTTTCATTTAAGCTTACTCGATATCGTGTGCGGTGCTTTGACCACAGGAAATATATTATTTCGGAAATATTTTAAAAAATTATTATTTTTTTCAGCTTAAATTTTTTTTAAATAAAAAATATCATTTTTATGAAAAAACTATTTTTTTCAGCTAATAACTCAATTTAAAATTTCCTATCTGAATAGATTATTTATTGCCTCTAAAGTGCTGTTCATAGAACACTAATTTATTAATTATATATATTTTATTAATTTTGTAACATTAATACTATTTATTTTATGGTCAAATATTTTTTTTAATACAACTTTAAATATGGGTTTTTATGGCCTAATAATAATGTTGGTATCAGTATTTTGTATCGGTACCATTCGTAAGTTATTTATATAAAACATTGTACCTATGGCGGTAATATTTTTCTAACTAATCTTGTATGTTAAAAAAAACATTAAATTATTTTTACTACAAGATAACTAAAAATAACGTTTTTGTGCAGCAAAATATTAAAAAAGTAAATATAAAGTTTTTGTCATAAAAAAAAACGGCTTAAAAAAACTTTTTGTGACTTTTCAATATAATACTTACATACATACGTACAGAAAGACAGGCATACATATGTATATATATCTACATAAAAGGTTTGTTTATATTTATTTTTCTAGCGAATAAATCTTTAAAAAGAAAGAAAACTCACTCACTGGTCACACAAAAGAACTATTTTTAAATTATACATGTGCCCACACATACAATTAAATAATTTTGAATAACTCACCTCAAACCCCAAGCGAATTGATCTATTATACTTTGATAATGTGTGGTGGCTTCATCATTCATGCTCCAAGCACCGCCAATAAATTCCAAACGTCCCTCTTCCACTAATTGTTTCACTTGATCTTGTAGTTCGGGTGTCTGTTCATGCCACCATTTAAAAAAGAAAGCTGACTCCACATAAATAAAACGCTTTTTGGGATCTTTCAAAAGTTCTTGAATCACCGAATCCAAAATATACTGGACGCCAGCCTTTTGTATCATACCCTCGCTGCCATAATAATATTGATCGACTGTCTTCAGCCAACCCACATCGTCGTGGGTGTGGGGTATCAAATGTACATTCAGCATATGCGGCTTAGTTTTAGGACAACTCTTAAATAAAAGGGGATAAACGGGGGGGTATAATAAATATTAAATTGCTTTAATTTAATGTTTTTTTTTTTAATTGAAAATAATTAAAGGCGATAACTTTTGTTGACCTACCGCATAACCGCAGTTTTTACCCACATTGGGCATGGATTTTTGGGGACGCAATTCAACAGTTTTCATTAAAACAAAAGCAATGCAGAGGACTGCTGTTACTTTAGCCACTGAGCCGGCCGTCATGTTAATTGCCTTTAAAACTGCTGCTCTGTTTAATAATAGATTTTTTTCTTATTTGTAATGAACAGCTCCCCCGACACAACTGATCGTTTTAAAAATTTCAACTCAACTGAGTTCTGCTTTAGAATTGAATTCTTATTTAAGCCTGCGGCGAGTGATAGTGACTACAGATTTCAAAACACACTCATGCAACAACAATAAAAAGTTTGTACTAAAAAACTATGAGCGCAAGTGAACCCAACAAACAAAACGTATGCTAATGTTTGTAATTTGGACAAACATTAGTTTTCTTGTTTATTTTATATTCTATATGCGCCCCTAGCTGCTTTACGGGTCACATCTGCATACCGTACGGTATCGGCGGACGCGGTTACAGTAATAGCAGGTATGATCCCAATAGATCTACAGATTCTAGCACGAAGGAAGGACTGGATATTAAGACAGACTGGCCATGCAGACATCGGAAGTATGCAGCAAATACGACAGGTAATGTTACACGCAAAGAAAAGGCAATTTGGAATATTGTTGTGACAACATTAGTATATACTCTGCCACAATTTGTATTGTTACCGCTCGAAGTATTTTTTAATATTTAATATAGTTTAATCCACTATAATTATGTCAAATATTCATATTTCTATTGTTACATTTCTATCATTTTAAAAAATGGTTGAATTCAATAATAATGTTTAAAAATTAAGGGTTGAATATAACAAAACATTTTATGTGCAATAATAGACTATTAATTAAAAACATACGTATGGTTAAAGCATGTTTGTTTACAGTATAAACTAGCTATTGTTGGTTTTACACACGTTGATATTTGCTTATATTCATACCTAATTTTCATTTAGTTTGTTGGTTTATTTGAGTTTTTTCAATTTTAATAATAGCAAAAATATAAAAAAAAAATTATAAATATTTACTTTTTGGTGGAAATAGCAGCATCATACAAATAAAACTTTAAAGCAAAAAGGTTTGTATAAGATTTTATATGGGCAAATGCATATATATTTAATATATTTAAAATCCATATTTTTTACAGATATGTACATAAATGGGCCAAAGCAAAGATATATCAATGTTGCCAAAACGACAAGATTTCGCAAAATTTTACTGATTTTAATCTATTTTGTATGAAAATATTGATTGAAAAATAAATTTATATTAAACGAGTTAGAAAAATGTGGTTCTAATTATAGAAGTTTGTATGTATGTGTATTTATTAAATACATAATCATATAACATTGTGACCTTTAACACTAATACGGTTGAATGTGACAATAGAATTTACAATTTTCCAATAATATGACTAGGAGTGATGTTATTATATGGTTGGACATGACAGCTAAATTTTAATTTTTACAATAACGTTGTTCGCCATTAATAAAACTTTTACTATGTATATGGTTAAATAATAAAATGTCGGTTCTTGGCTGTACTTAGTTGTGTAAAAAAAATTCAGATTGAAACCATATCATGTGGTTGTGCTTAACCATATTATTCAACAATAGTATTTTGCCCTTAAAATATTGTTATATCAACCATATTTTTTCCTTTACGTGTACACCGTTGCCAGTCTAGATGGAGCACTGTCAGTAGAAGCAGTTGGAACGGAGAAATGGTTGAATAGACGGCATGGGAGTGTGAACTATTACCTGATTTAAATGCTAACAGGTCACGGCTATTATCGGAGCTACTTATTCAAAATGGGCAAATGTAACACACACTTTTTTTAAACGAAGATGTCCTGTACGACGCCGAACAGACTTTCTTTAAGTGTATTCGATGGAAGGAAAAACAAACCAGATCTGGAGGCCGTAGAAATCAGTATCAGGATCCGAGATAAATAATAGAATAAAGGGAAGGGCTGATTAAGCCATTAAGAATCTATCCCGAAGCAATGTTAAGGCGGTCTTAGGGTGGGAATTTCTATCCCTGGAAGAGAGGGGTTTTTAGTCGGTTCGATACGAAGCGAAGGGTACGTGCCCTCTGGTCAGTGCGTAACGCATGTTTTCCCCTCGCCGAAAAGAAATATGCGCACCTATGAACGTATATATATATATATATATATATATATATATATATATATATATATATATATATATATACAGTGCTGTTCCTACGCTAAGCAACTCACACTGTATTTTACAAAAATGTTATTTTTCTCTCAAATAAGAAGACCTTACGAACTCATTTTAATATATATTTATCACTTATATGATAACAAAACAGTTTATAAAAAAATAACAACAAAAACCTTTTTTGATATTTCAATAACGAACAAAAACAAAACTAACTCTATGAGAGGCTGTGCCTACGCTAAGCAACTTATTAATATTTCGTATATGACCCTTTGTTTTTTATGACTGCAGCACATCTCTTGGGCATTGAGGCAATTAAATTTTGCAATGTGCTTTTGGGGATGTTTTTCCATTCATTTTGAAAACCGTTTAACAAATTTTCTTTATTTGTAAATCGACTCGATCCGAGGCGTCGTTTCACAATGGCGAACAAATTTTCGATAGGATTCAAGTCGGGTGATTGTGCCGGCCAATCAAGCACTTGAATCCTTTTCGTCTGAAACCATTCCTTGACCAACTTCGATGTGTGTTTCGGGTCGTTATCATGTTGAAACACCCATCGAAGTGGCATATTCCATTCTGCATATGGGAGCATTTTCGTTTCTAAGATGTCCTTATACACGAATCGATCCATTTTATCGTTTATTTTGTGCACAGGACCAAGGCGTTTGCCAGAGAAACATGCCCACACCATAATGTTTCCCCCTCCATGTTTCATTGTTTGCTTACAATAGCGTGGATCGAGCCGATTTCCTTTCATATGCCGCACAGTGCATATGCCGTCTGAATTGAAGAGGTTTACTTTGACTTCATCGCTAAAGAGCACACTGTTCCACTTTGTGATAGTCCAATTAATGTGTTGCTTTGCAAATTCAAGACTAAAAATTACAAAAGTCCAATAAAAATTATAAATAGCTTGTTTTTTATGTTTCCCAGCTATCTATATGTCGACATTTCATAGGAACTACCCTAATCATCAGTAGACTTTGGAAATTTTTGAAAGATATTCTCAAACATTCAACTTTATATCCCAGCAATATAAATAAATTGCTGAGAATTTAAAAGAAAAATGCTCTAATAATATCTGTCAAAACACAAAAAACAAGCCTTTTCATTTATTCACCTCTCTAACATTTCTTTACACCTTTCAAACAAATGAACAACCGTTGGTTGCTACGATTTGCTTTTTGAAAGTATCGAAAAGCAGAGAACAAAAATTCAAACAATTAAGTTTTTAATCGCTATTTTTAGCTTCTACCATTTATACCAATAAAAATTATAAATAGCTTGTTTTTTATGTTTCCCAGCTATCTATATGTCGACATTTCATAGGAACTACCCTAATCATCAGTAGACTTTGGAAATTTTTGAAAGATATTCTCAAACATTCAACTTTATATCCCAGCAATATAAATAAATTGCTGAGAATTTAAAAGAAAAATGCTCTAATAATATCTGTCAAAACACAAAAATAAAAAATAAATAAATGAAAAGGCTTGTTTTTTGTGTTTTGACAGATATTATTAGAGCATTTTTCTTTTAAATTCTCAGCAATTTATTTATATTGCTGGGATATAAAGTTGAATGTTTGAGAATATCTTTCAAAAATTTCCAAAGTCTACTGATGATTAGGGTAGTTCCTATGAAATGTCGACATATAGATAGCTGGGAAACATAAAAAACAAGCTATTTATAATTTTTATTGGTATAAATGGTAGAAGCTAAAAATAGCGATTAAAAACTTAATTATTACAAAAGTCCTATAGAATTTGTTGTTAAAGTAAATTAAAATTCACTTACCGTTTTTTCATGTGTTTTTTTGTCAGCATTGGTTTTTTGACAGCCCTATAACTTTTTAAGCCCAGCTTGATGATATGTTTTCTGACTGTGCTGGAATCCACATTCAAATTAAGTGATTTCATTACCTCTTTTGAAGTTATAAATGGTTTTTTTTTTATTAATATTTTAATTTGTCTGTCGTCACGGTCGGAAATTTTACGTGGAGGTGCGCCTGTATTGGGTTTTACGACAGTGCCTATCGTTTTATAATTTTGAATCCACCGTGAAACCATTGATTTGTTAATTTTTAAATTATTAGCTATATCAATTTGACTTTGCCCTGCCTTCCACAATGATATAACGGAAGATTTGAAGCTATTATCGTATTGAACGCGCTTCATGTTGAAAATTTATAGTTTAAAGACGAAGAAAGTCTTAGTAGGACTAAACTGCATTGATTTAAGTAATTTGCAATTAATGAACTCAAATGCATCGCAAAAGAACCGTTATATTTAAGGGAAAGAGAATAAGAAAATTTGTTGCTTAGCATAGGCACAGCCTCTCATAGAGTTAGTTTTGTTTTTGTTCGTTATTGAAATATCAAAAAAGGTTTTTGTTGTTATTTTTTTATAAACTGTTTTGTTATCATATAAGTGATAAATATATATTAAAATGAGTTCGTAAGGTCTTCTTATTTGAGAGAAAAATAACATTTTTCTAAAATACAGTGTGAGTTGCTTAGCGTAGGAACAGCACTGTATATATATATATATATATATATATATATATATATATATATATATATATATATATATATATATATATATATATATATATATATATATATATATATATATATATATATATATATATATATATATATATATATATATATATATATTTATGTTGTAAGGGTTTATTTGTTATTCACTGTAAAATTATTTTATTTTATTATGCTCTCTTTAATTCTCTTTCCTTGTGAGAGTGTTGGAGTGAAAAGAATTTTGTAAATCAGTTCAATTTTGAGTCTCACAGAGCTATAAAATTATTTCTGCCTTTTGTTGTTTTATGTTTGCTTCAAGAAACAGTTTTTATTGTACAGCGTTTTGAATTGTTTGATAGTAAACTGCTGTAAACAACAGGCGTGCACACAATATGCATATGTACATAGAGTGTATACTTATATATATTATATGTAAGTTGTTTGTTTACAGAACAAAAATAATATTAAAGTTGTAAAACCGGCTTTCGTTATCACTAAATATATTCTGTTAGTTGTGGCAACAAGAGTGATGTCTCTGTTGCACGCTGATATTCTTTAACTATTATCAACATATATTAATGGATTTGTGTAAAGATTTTCGTCAAATGGTTTTCTTATCAATTTGTGATTTAAATTTATAAATAGCTATATCGCTTTTAAGAAATAATTGATAAGCCACATATATAAATATGTATGTACCCATGTATGCGCATATCTCAATTATAAATTTTCTTATGAAAATTAATCGAAACTGATAAAAGCTGCAAGAACTCCTTAAAAAACGAACCAGCTACCGGTAATATTATTTCTAATCATAAAACACCAATAAATTTAAAGAAATTCTGCGAAGCTTTCAATAAGCGGTTAATTTTCACACGCTTATCAGAAAAAAAACAAAATCATAAATTAGTTTGATATGGTTTTAAGTTGCCAATATTTTCTTATCAATTTGAGTTTTTTTTTCCTGAGTTCATTATAAAATCATTGCAAAAATTTTAAATTTATTTAGTTATTTATTTTGCTTGCAGCAGCAAAGCATTGTGTAAAAAATGGAATAAATTTTGTTAATCAATAATAAATAATTAAAACAATTTTTTTAAAAGTTTGCGTTTGCTTTGGCAAAAATTAAAATGAAGTTTACTATAACATTTACAGCAGTATTTGCTCTGTCTTGGCTGAAATATGGAGAAGCTGTATGTGGTTACAAGGTAAGCTTCTAGCATATACAGTCGTGGACGAAATAATAGGGATACAAAGATATGATGGTACTTAACATAATATTCAAAAAGGTATATTTTTAAAACGAAGTGGATTATTACAAGAAAATAAAAAGTTATTTCTAGATAATTTTTCTAGCTTTTGTTTTCGTCCAGTATATACCAGATTAAGTAATTTAGTTATATGCTACGAGGTACGAACTGGAAAATCAAATTATTTTGCGTACTGTTTATAGAATACAGGCGAGCACTTGTCTAAAAATTTGTATATGGATATCACTCAAAAAATTGAGTAACTTTAATACAAATTTTCTAGACGAGTTGCTCGTCTGTGTTCTATGAACAGATCATTAATGTACTTTTAGGTACTGATTCTACAACTTTTTATAGCTAGATAATTTTGTAGTTTTAGCTATAGCTTAGTTGATCATTTTCAATTTCATTTTTTCACTGGCTAACAAAAAAGTAACGGAGCAGGATTGTGCTCTATCTAATAGCGTATTTACACTTTCTCACATCTTACATCTTTCAATATTATTTTAGAAATAATAATACATACAATACATTTATTTATAGTAAAATAGCTATATGGTATTCAATTATTTTTTCTGTTCTTCTTTGGTCTTAATGTTTCACAGCAATTATTGTTATAATTAAAAATAATCCTTCTTCTTGAATGAAGTTGGACTCGAACTCACAACTAGTTAGTTAATATCGTACATAACATAACGTATAACTAAAAAAGTTCACTTATTAATGATTTACATAACTCGTGTCGTTTAATTACCTGCTGAATCGCTGGGTTAAATTAACAAATCATTGGTTTGGAGATAAACCGTGCGAGGAACTAAAATTTGGGAATAAGGGGATTTAGGTACAAATTGAGTGAACACTGGAGAACTTCAACTTCAAATCATAATACTTTTATTTTTTGTACTTATATATGACTTCATTTACAAAATCTAAGTTAAATAGTTAAATACTTATCGGCTTTTTGACGACCTTCTTGGGAACTTGTCGATACGAATGTGACCGGAAAAAGTACAAAAACTTCAGGTTTCGTTAAGTTGTGTCACGAAATCGTTAGCTAATCATGAAAATCGCAATAGTTATTAAATTCAGACTTGCGATTATTAAATTCCAAAAAGGTTAATTTAAATTTACTTCTTAATATGAATAAAAAAACACAAGTTTAGAAAATTCGATTTTAAAAATTTAAAAAAATTAACAATAGAAAATTCAATTTTCAAAACTGTGTAGAATATACATAGATACAAAATAATTAAATGCTCGGTGGTTTAGTGGTTAAAGCAGCAGATCATGATACGTCATGACCCGAGTTCAAATCCCAGTGGGTGGTAGTGTAGTGACTACAAAACAGCTAGTTGTGTCCCCCAGCTAAAGATTTGATTATTATTTTTCTTGCCTTCGTCAATCAATAATTATTGATCACAGCAAATTTGTATTGTAAAAAATCCTTCTTAAGAAAACACCTGAACTAAAACCCGATGTACATATGTACAAACCAAAATTTTTTAAAAATAATCTCTTCCAGTCATGTAGCCCCACACGCCCCAACATGATCAATGTCCATTTGGTGCCGCACTCACACGATGATGTCGGCTGGTTGAAAACTGTTAATCAGTATTACTACGGCAGTCGCAACAACATTCAACGGGCCGGTGTTCAATATATCCTAGACAGTGTTATTGCTGAGCTTTTAAAGAAACCCGAAAGGAGGTAACTTATATGAAAAAAGAAACCGCATTTGTTTTCTACTGATTGGTATCAATATTAGAAGCTAATGTAGTGAATAAAACTCAATTGTTTAAATAAGCATTTTTATTTATTTCAGATTTGTTCAAGTTGAAACTGCTTTTTTCTATAAATGGTTTAAAAGACAACCACTAATAGTTAAAAGGAATGTAAAAAAGCTGGTGGATGAGGGTCGGTTGGAATTTATTGGTGGCGCCTGGAGCATGAATGATGAAGCCGCTGTTCATTATCAAAGTGTGATTGATCATTTCTCATTGGGTTTAAAGTAAGTAAATATTTAAATGCAGGTTTTGGAAATTATATACGTAATTTATTTGATTTGCTAGATTCCTAAGCGATAACTTTGGTACTTGTGGTCGTCCACGTGTTGGCTGGCAAATTGATCCATTTGGTCATTCGCGTGAAATGGCTTCACTGTTTGCTCAGATGGGTTATGATGGTGAATTCTTTTCTCGCCTAGATTGGGTAGAGAAAGGCACCCGTTTACGTAATTTAACAGCTGAAATGATTTGGCAAGCTTCAGAAAATTTGGGTCAAAGTTCAGATTTGTTCACTGGTGTACTCTTTAATCACTATTCTGCTCCTAGTGGCTTTTGTTTTGATAACTTGTGCTCCGACCCGCCAATTATTGATGACAATGGCCCCGAAAATAATGTCGATGAAAGGGTAAACTATACACTGAAAGATAAAGCTCGTACTAAATTTAAGTATTTCCTACTTGCTTTTGGTACGTGTCTTACAAAAAAAAAAAAAAAAAAAAAAATTTAAACACGAATAACACACAAGTGTACTTAAAATAAGCCAAAAGTGGGATTGTTCAAGAAAACGATTCCGGCGATGTCTTGAAATAAGTATAAAGTTCTTCAATCAAGTGCAGAGTTCTTATACGCAGTAAACACTGTCTTGCATAACGTGTAGAATTAAACTTTGCTTCTGCCGAACATCTGCCTGCTATTTATAATACTTTGTTACCTTTTATAATCATCATGAACTTTATAGTTATATGCAAATGATAATTTTAAACTCAAATGTACAAATAATCTTGCTACGTACATACACACACTTGCCTGCGAAACAACAATAAAATCATTTGGTGGTTAAATTACCTGGAATATTGCATTCTCTAAATCAGGGGTGCCCAAAAGTTCTATATGGAAGAGACAACACAAATACATTTAAGGAAAAACTATTTTTATTTAATAGTTTTTGTTGAAAAAACGAAACAGTTTACAAAAACTACAAAATTTACACTGTTGTCAATGTTTACCAGTAAAGCATGTGTTGTTGTTTTGCTCTTGTGTGTGCGCAGAGAAAAACGACAAAAACATATATAAGACAAAGTAGGTTGTATATTTTTCATTGCTAGTGCTGAGTGCAGTATGTGTGTATTATAGAGCACAGCCCTATATCTAGGCGCTTTTACAAACACAATTGACCTTCAAGCGCTTAGGCCTGGGCACACCTGCTCTAAATCAAGTATGTTTGTTTGTGTATTATGTTTCTAGCTTTAAGTTGTTTGTGTGGAAGTGCGCTTACATTTATAATGAACAGATCAAGGAAAGACTGCACAATGGGTTAGAAGTCTTACAAATTCGTTACAATATGAATGAATTGCTGAGAGACATTGATGAAAAAAAAATCGCTTTTTCTTCACATTTTTAGTTCACATTAAATTATTTAAAAAAAAAAAAAATGGAATATAAAGCCATGACACAGAATTTGATTACGTTCGTAAATGTAATTGCATCAGTTTTTTGATTATTCGAAAAACGAATATATAAAAATTTTTGGAATGAAAATATTTCTGTGAGCACTAGTTTCATTCTTGATATTAGAAGAGATTTCATACTGAAAAGTTTTTTAGTTTTTCCTTTTTTAAAGAACCTAAAAAAAATTCAATTTCGTTTACGAACGGAATCTATGATATGGCTGATATAATTAAATTTTAAAATTAAAAAAAAAGTAATAATAATATTAAAAAAGTTATATATAAAAATTTTTTAAATATTTGATATTTAATTATTTGATCTTGTTTAAGTAAATATTTATTATTCTTTAGCTGCAAAAATAAGAAATATTTAATTTTTTAAATATTTTTCCAAGCTTTCCAAGTCTACTGATGAGCAAAGTAGATGCTATGTAATTTGGATAAACAGGCAGTAAATAATCGTAGATTTAATTGTTCTTTTAGTATTATATGTAAGTGTTATTAAATCTCTTGTTTAGCTTATTTCAAGTACGGACTCGGGATTAAATCAACTATAAAATTCTTGCAGCAATCACATTTTAAGATTGTTCCGATTTCAGTTTTTCCAAAATCAAGCTCATTCTCAGCTTATTTCAAGTACGGATTCGGGATTAAATCAATTTTAAATTTCTGGATTCATTCGCTTAAAATAGTTCGATCCTAGTTTTTCTAAAATCGATCTCATTTTTGGCTTATTTCAAGTACGGATTCGGCATTAAATATGTCTAAAATTACACTTAAATCAAGTGCGCCGTACTTCACTGAAGAAAATCCTTACTTACCGTACTTTTGACACCGCTAGCGATGGACATAAACACGGTTGGAATGAATTTTCTTTTCAGTGTATGAGTTTTATTTTTCCATGTACATATAATTCCGAATGCACATTTCTTTCAGGTTAAAAAGTTTATTGAATTTGTCCAAAATATTTCCAAATATTATCGCTCTTCTCACGTGCTAGTCACAATGGGTGATGATTTCAATTATGAAAATGCTAATATGAATTATAAAAACATGGATAAATTAATCAAGTAAGTAGAAGCATTCATAGCAAAGTATTGAATATCTTTAAAATTACTTCCGTGATTTTCAGATACGTTAATGATTGCCAAGCGCTAGGCATCAAAATAAATTTGTTGTACTCCACTCCTTCCTGTTATCTGAAGGCTCTGCATGAAAGCACTCAATTCACTTGGCCTACTAAAACCGAAGATTTCTTTCCCTATAGTACCGATCCCCACACATACTGGGTTGGTTACTTTAGCTCTAGACCCACTCAGAAAAAATTTGAGCGCGACGGCAATCATTTTCTACAGGTTACAAAACAACTAACAACTCTAGCGAATCTCACCTCACCTGAGGTGAACAAAAACCTGGATAAATTGAAACATGTTATGGGCATTATGCAGCATCATGACGCTATAACCGGTACCGAGAAACAACATGTAGCCGATGATTATAATAAACTTTTAACAGAAGGTTTCGAAGCTGCCCAAATCAATAGCCGTGAGAGTCTACAAAAATTAACTAATATGACTAGTGGTGAATTTGTTGCCTGCATTCAATTGAATATAAGTTTATGTGAATTTACACAAAAATCGGCCGACAATTTAGTGGTGACTGTTTTTAATCCCTTGAGTCAACCTGCCACTCAGTATATTAGAATACCCGTGCCAAATGCCACTTATATGGTCACTGATGCAGCCGGTAGAGAAGTCAGGCATCAAATTGTGCCGGTGCCCAAAGAAGTTTTAGCTTTGCCCGACAAAAGAAAATATTCGACTTATGTTGATTTATTAATTGAAGCTACTGTGGACAAATTGGCTAATTTCTATGTTAAGGTTAAGCCGCAATCCAAATACGATGCTGTCTCGAAGGAAGTACATCCCAAGGCTGTGGGGGACACAGTGGTGCAAAATTCGGTGAGTTTGAAACGAATGAATCCCATATTTTGTAAGTGGTTCAACCCCAGAAATGAACAAATCCCTTATTTTGATACTTGTTTAACACCAACTAGATCGAAAATTTTCGAGGTGTGTTTTTGGAAAATTAAATTGATTTTGCATAAATATGGTGCTCACGAATTTGTGGTCGGCGAGGTCAAACTTATGGGCGAATACACTGCATTGTCTTGAATTCTTTTCTGGCTGCCGTCGGCAGTTTTTGCTAACAAGTTGCGACAAATTTCGTGAAAAAAGTGTCCCAACCAAACGCAAGATGATAATCCTTACAAATATTGTAAATGTGAAAGTAACTCTGTCTCTCTGCCTGTTACCTTTTCAAGCCTAAGCCGCCAAACCGAGTGAGATGAAATTCAGTATGCAGATATTTTGATTACCAAAAATCAACAGCGGATATTTTTTATTGTGAAAGTTACCCCACTAAGGGCCCTTATTATAACTGACGTAATTATTCGTCATGCCGTGTGCATTCCAAAATACAGTGGCCAGCCGATATCACTGTCTTCCACCCATTGTTTCGATTGACTTTTGGTTTCAGGTGTGTAGTGTTGGACCCACGTTTCATCAACAGTTATTAATCGACGCCAAAAATCAACAAGATTACGCTTTATCAAGTACAAACACCGCTGTGAAGTGGTCTGTTGAACTCGTTTTTGTTCGACACTCGACACTATGCAAACGCGGCACCCATCTTGCCGATAGCGTCTTCATATGCAAATGTGCATACAAAATGTTGAACACACATTCATATGATGTGTTTACCACTTTGGGCTTTCCTGTTGATGGTATCGTTGCAGCGTTTGTTCGGCTGCGTTTAAATTCAACAATCCAGTATGTTTGTTAAGCTTTTTTTGTCTTTGTCGTGGTTTTCCCTTTCACATAATAGTACTTAATCACTGGTCGAAATTCACTTCTGTCCATTTTTCAAGAAACACAAAAGTTGCTTACTTCAAAAATACTAATCGATGAATTTGGGTGAAATTTTAACAGCTGACGTTTGACAGATCGCAATTAAAAACAAAATTGTGTTTGTGCTGCCATCTAGCGCTAGGTCACATCGGTAGCAATCCGCCCTCGTATCCATGGTTAGAATTGTTGACATTTAGTCCATGGTTAGAATTGTTGACATTTAGTCAAACAATTGTTTATAAGCAACGCCTTCTTTTTCTTACGCTCTTTAGTTTATTCGTTCAACAGACGTTGGCGAACGCACATGTTGGTTAAATGCTTATATGGTGTTCATACATACACTTTTTAATTAATTCAATTATCAGTTAATTAAAAGTTTTTTCAAGTGTTCATACATACTTAATATTGCTAATGCAATTAACGTTTGACAACAGCTGACAGACAAGTTGTTTACATTTTGATAGTGAATATTTCTTCTCAAGGCAGCTTTAATACGATAGTGGTATAAACACAGCTGTCTTTCGTTTCCTTTGTGTGAGTTTGTCAAAAACACATACACTTCTTTATTTTTTCAAACAAAATTTTGACAACTGTTCGTAAACTCTACCAACAAAATACATGTTGATGTTTGTTGGTGTTGTATTTATTGTAATTCTGCCACTACCTATTAAAGCTGCCTTATTTCTTCTTGTCGACACGCCATCTTTTGTTTACATTTGAATTATAAAATTTGAACAAAGTGTGTTCATTGGGTAGTATTGTGCAAACTAAACACGGTTGCTACAGGGTTATATATTTAATTTTACTAAATAGGTGTGTTTCTTTACTCTACTTTGGGATCCCGCGGATCCCAATTTGCACGAAAAGCGTTCCCGTACTTTAAAATTGGGCAAATGAGAGCGCTTTTGAGAGAATAGTATGCTTCCTCTTCTTGCACTAAACAGCCCGTACTTTTTCTTCGGGCTAGTTTGGGCAAGTAATTAAGCAATCAGCTGTTCGAAAAATAAACAATAGCAAAGAAACAAAGTTCATTTGAATCAACTCGTATACAAATCATTTCAGTGTTTTTATATAAAAATTAAATACACAGGAATGTACAAAAGACCTTAAAAGCTAAAAAGTGAAAAATATCACAGTATTTTTTCGTAAAACTAAGTGACAATTTTTTTTGCCATATCAAAACACAGCATATGTTTCTTTTTGGGCTAGAAATTTGGCTTTTTGCGTTCCCGTACTTTAGGTAAATTTTATCTGTATTTGAGAGTAACTCATGCATGCTCTCTTTTGCCCGAAACTTGCCCGGAAAGTAAAGAAACACACCTAATATTAGAACAATTAAAATTTTGTATGGGTAATTAAAATCAATTAAGGCGTTAATTGCAAAATTTTAATTAAAAGTTATATATGAACAGCATAGAGCTTTTTTCCACTTACAGCAGATAACATAAATGACAACGCAAAATTATTTTACGATAAAAAATGCGTTTTATGTCATCAAACATTTAAAATGTATAGATAAAATATTATTGGAATGTATTATGATATCTTCCATTCTAATATGAATAAATATAATAAAAAAGTTTATCGGACTTAAAATTCATTTGTAGTAAACAACGTAATAAAATTGGTTCTACATCTCTGAAACATTTATAGTTCTTCAAAACTGTCATAACAGCATTATCGTATCATACGTTAGCTTTGCTTGTCACAGTACTTTAAATTACTCTCAAATTATCTCACTAACACAAGTGCAAAACACCACCGCTTTAGGATATAACTCAATATTAAGACCGTGCATTGGTTGAACCACCCTTTAGCTATGAGGCATAAGAGTAAATTTTTGTTTTGTTTTCTCATTTCAGCGGGTAAAACTGACATTCAATAACAAAGGAATTTTAAACAATATCGAAATAAATGGAGTTTCCGAAAATATTGAGCAACAATTCTTTTACTACAAAGGTGCTTTAGGCGACAATTCAAAATTTAAATATAGATCCTCTGGCGCATACATTTTCCGTCCCAACGGCTCTGAGGTTTTGGTCAGCCCTTCAGCAAAAATTAGAATATATGAAGGCTGCTTGATAAAGGAAGTTCATCAAAATTTCAATGATTGGGTATCCCAGGTTATAAGAATATTTGAGAATAAAAATCTGGTTGAATTTGAATGGCTGGTAGGCCCCATACCTATTAAGGATAATACGGGCAAGGAGATAATAACACGTTTTACCAGCAAAATCGACTCAAAAGGTGTATTCTATACCGATTCAAATGGTCGTGAAATGTTAAAGAGAGTACGCAATCACAGAGAAGGTTTCAAACCAAATCTTAATGAAACTATTTCGGGTAATTATTATCCTGTGACTTCGTGCATTGCTCTGCACGATAATAAAAAGCGTTTGACTTTACTGAATGACCGTGCTCAAGGTGGCTCTAGTCTGAAGGACGGCAGCATGGAATTAATGTTGCATCGTCGTTTGTTGCACGATGATGCCTTTGGTGTAGGTGAGGCTCTCAATGAAACCTGCCATGGCAAGGGTTTGATAGCACGTGGCAAAATTCAACTTTTACTCAATTCTATGTCATACAAGCCCACTGTGCAAGAAAAATTTGCTGCCAAAGAATTGCACTTACCCTTCTATCCCTTCTTTAGCAATGCTTCGAAAGCTGCTTACACGAGTCTGGCTAAACTACCTATTTTCTCTTTTCTGCCTTATGGCGTGGAAGTTTTAACTTTGGCCCCTTTCAACACAAATGAACGCTTATTACGCTTGGAAAACTTCTTGGACAAAACGGAAACTCCCAGTTTAAGCTTTAATCTGCGTTACTTGTTTGATGCTTTGGGTGGCCAAGAGATACGCGAAACAACGCTCGATGGCAACATGAATCTGTCCGATATGAAGCGAATGAAGTTCCAACCAGATGGCAACATGTCACCGAAAAAACGAATGTTTAGTACGGCCGAACACACTCCTCTGCTGGCTAAGAAGAGTGATGCTTTTAATAAGTTCACAATCTCCATGAAACCCATGCAAATTCGTACTTTTATTATTAAATGGAAATTATAATGAAATAAAAGAAATATTTTGAGCAAAATTCCAACTGGTGAAATATCACATTTTTGAAATTATGGACGTGTGTGGAACGGTAGGTAAAATTTTGACATATCTGAGGTGAATAAAATTTTACTAGCTCTAGGGGCTAATATAAAATTTAAATGATTGAAATAAATTATAATTGAAAGTTTTATAATTAAAAGTATAAAAATTAAATAATACTAAATTGAAAAATTGCTCTATTATAACTATTTCTTAATTTTTATTTATTTTTAAATTTTTATTTATATTTAAACCTAATGGTTTGTTAAAATTTTTTTCTGTTTTGTCAAATTTTTATGTTGACAAATATAATATTTTTTCAGACAGCAAAAATATAAAATTTCTTTACCGCAGACAAATTATTTTTCACCATAGTACTTTGCTGCCGTTTTGCACACGTCCTTAAAAATACAAAAATACTTTAACCATACCCGTCAAAATACAAAAAACAAGCTTTTCATTTTTCGCCTTTCTCACCTCTCTACTTTTCTTTACACCTTTCGAACAAATGAAAAACCGTTGGTTGCTACTGTTTGTTTTTTTTCGAAAGGTGTAAAGAAAAGTAGAGAGGTGAGAAAGGTGAAAAATAAAAATATGGTTTTTGCATTTTCCTTTTTAAATTCTCAATCATTTATTTAGATTATTGGGATATAAAGTTGAATGTTTAACAATATCTTTCAAAAATGTCCAAGTCATGATTTAAGCTTAAAAGTATTCCTTTTATTTCTTTCTTAAATATTTTCTTAGCATAGCGAATAATTTAAATAAGGAATTTTAATCCTAAAAAGTTCTCAAAAAGTTTCAATCCTAAAAAAATAACCAATTTAATACAAATGTTGTATTAATTTTTGTTTTGTATTCGTAATATTATTCAATTTTAAAATGTAAATATTTTTTGTATATGAATACAATTTAGATAGATTAAATTAATATTTGCCAAGTAGAAAACTCCGTATAAATGTTCGTAACTTACTGAAAAATTTTGGTTTTAGTAATTTTTTGGTCGTGGCAGCACTGATCCTTATACAGAAAGCTTTTTTAAAATAAAACTTCATTTTCTGCAGTTAATTAATGCTTTTATTTTTGAAATTTACTAAATTAGTTAAATAATTGATCAACAATTTAACAACTACAAATTAATACTAGTTTTGTTTATTTTTAAGTTTTACTTATACAAAAAGCTTTAATGAATGCATTGTTATATTATTTTTGTCAAAATGGTATACATAAGTTTACTTCATTTAGTTAAGGAATGAAATTTATAAAAAATACATATTTTCATAAAAAATTGTCTTTGAGCAAAAAATTTTGTATAAAAAGGCACTTCTTTTTAATGAGCAAAATCTAGCTGAACTTTGATCTGGTAACATTTGCAATTATTTATTTAGGTGCAAGAGATTAAAAGAATTTTGTTTACAGTTTTGCTTAAATCAGGCACTTAAGTTTTGATACAATAAAAACACATTTTCAAAAGTCTGTATTAAAAACCTTCATCCCAACCGGAAAATTCGTCGGGTGGCTCATTGGGATCACAAGGAAATCCGTCAAAGTAACAAGTGTCTGTAGGATGAGCAATTGGCCGTACAAAAGGTGGTATTAAAAGCTGACTTTGCAAACCATCCCAATCGAAACCAAGGAACCATCTACAAAGGAAGACAGTGAATGTATTAGATATACAATGTTGGAGGTAAAAGAAAGGAACATGGGAAGAGAAAGCGAGAGAGAAAGGGAAAAAACTTACTTATGCTTTTTTATATCTTGTATGCCTCCCTTCTGATAGCCTAATCGTTCTGCAGGGACATCTCGGCATAATTTTTTAATCAGCTGTACAGCCGACCTGGACATTTGCTTCGGAAAATCAATCATATCAATACCTTTCAGTATAATGTTATAAGTCCTCATTGGATCATTAGCGGTAAATGGAGGCCTGAAATTAGAATAAAAAAAATGTAAATTTTAAAAGAAACAAGTAAGAGTGTGGCATATTCGGCTAGGCCGAATCTAAAATACCCTTCACTATAGTCACGTATATGTATAGTATATATTACAATTTTGAACTAAATATGCTTGGGTATATATATACCGATATCGGGGAAAAAATATTTTTGCCTTGTAATCACCATTTCAAAAAAGGTATCTTTCATGGACATTTTCATGGAAAAAACTTTTCCATTTAAGCTATATCTCGGTTATATATGAACCGATATCAGAATTTTCCATTTTCTGTATTTTGTCAACCTTTTTTTTATAAAAATCGTTTTGTTCTATATCTTGGGTAAATATGGACCGATATCGAAAATTTTCGTTATCTGTATTTTAATAACCTCATTTTATTATCAGAACTGGTTTTAAGCAAAAAAAAAAAAAAAAAAAAAAAACAAAATTAATATAAAAGACGGTTCAGTCTATCTCTGGTATATATGGACCGAAATAGGAAATTTTCATTTTCTGTATTTGGCAACCTCCTTATATTACGAGAACTGCTTTTAAGCAAA
Source organism: Thecocarcelia acutangulata (assembly GCA_914767995.1). NCBI lineage: Eukaryota > Metazoa > Arthropoda > Insecta > Diptera > Tachinidae > Thecocarcelia > Thecocarcelia acutangulata. Next base: position 19,671,532 of record OU612097.1, read on the forward strand.
AAAAAAAAATTGTTTAAGTTCGCTTTCATGAAAACCGCGGCTTAGGCTATATCTCGGGTATATATGGACCAATATCTGGAAAAAATTTATTTGCCTTTGAGTCACCATGCTTAATAATAACTTAAAAAAAAATTTGCCTTTTTGGGAATTTTGAATATATATCTCAGCTACAAGTGAACCGATATTACTGAATTTCAAAAGCAAACCCTTCGCACGATGGGGTAATAGAATGGTGAATGAAAAAAGTTTCTATGTCTAATGGTTTTCTAAGAAACGGCATTTCAACGACCGACACACGGGCAGACGGACATCGCCTAATCGATTTTTCCATTAATTCTGACTCAGAATATATATACTTTATAGGGTCGAAAATTGTAGAAATTACAAGCGGAATCACAAACTTATATATACCCTTTACATTTTTGTGAAAGGTATAAAAAAGGCAGTTTATAAACTGTTGTACTTATCAATCTTACAAAAGATTCGCAAGTGTAAGTATTCCTATTCAATTTCTCTTGAGGAGAGAAAATGGTATCTCGTTGGACCAGATGGAAATGGAGGCTAGTGGAGGGATTTACGTAAAAATCTTTTAAATTATACAAGCTGAAATTTTGGAGTCGGAAGTCTGATGGTATGGGGAGCATTTTCAATAGGCGAATGTCTGGATATGATAATAGTCTCATCTAAAATGAAAGATAGCGACTATGTACACGCCTCAACCATGATCAGTGATGAGATGGTCAGCAAGCAGAGCCTCCCATGGGCTTTGCTGGTCGCCGTTCTGCCAATTTTCACCCTTGGTACATATTTTGGAAGTCGAACACAGCATAAGTCATGCGGCTTTCTAGAAATTTGTTTGCTACAACAAACGAGGAACTACTTTCCATCCATGCCCCAGAAAACAGAGTGCCCTGATTTGGTCTATGCCAAGGTTCGTTTGTTGTAGCGAACAAATCTCTAGGAATTCGCATACTTAAGTTGTGTTAAGGATTTCCGAAACCCAGATTGGCAGAATGGGGATTAGCATGTCCCCGGGATGTTCTGCGCTTGCAGTATGAAATTAATTTAAATTAATACAATAATTTTTTTTTGATATTGTTTCTAAATCTCTAATGCTGAGCTAAATATTTCTTTCACTTACGTTCCATTTAGCAGTTCATGTATCAAAATGCCCAAAGCCCAGTAGTCCACAGCTCGATCATGGCCCTTGTTTAAGATAATTTCGGGAGCCACATATTCGGGAGTTCCACAAAAAGTCCATGTTTTACTGCTATTACCAATATACTTGGCAAAACCAAAATCAACCTTTGAGTACATAAAAACAACAATTTTATTATGTCTATCTCTTTTTTTCTCAAAGCAAACAGACACTCACTAATTTGACATAACCTCTCTCATTGAGCATTAAGTTTTCCGGTTTTAAGTCTCTATAGATAATGCCCCGAGCATGAAGATACTCGAATGCTTGCAAAACACAGCCAATTATAAATTGTGCAGCATTTTCATCAAATGAGCCTCGATCTCTTAGCATGGTCCATATCTCGCCACCCATACAAGCTTCTAATAACATGTACACATATTTTTCATCGCGAAATGTGCGATAGAGACGACATATGAAAGGTGAATTGCAAGACAGCATTATTGTTCTCTCACTAAATACGTGTTCTTCCTGTTTGGTGTCCACAATATGACGTTTTTTAAGGCACTTGAGAGCAAAAATATCAACTCTATTCTTGTGGTAGGCCTTAACAAGTTCGACGCGGCCAAAACCGCCTATACCCAAAGTAGCCACAACCTCCAGATCAGTCAATTGCAAATCAGGCAATTCTGCAAATATGATAAAAAATATAACAACTGATTGTTTTTAATTTGTTTGTAGCAGCTACTCACCCTGCTTTACATTGGCGCCGAATATCTCTTTGGTTTTTTCTGAGTACCTCATGGCCAATACACGATTTTCGTCGCCATAATTTTTTTCCTTAAGCTCGCACAGGTCACCTATAAGCTGAGTAAAAGAATCACGATTTAAGGTCAAACATTCCACGCCCGGAGCCATGGCTATAATATTGGCAGTACGTTTGTCTTCATTGATTAAGGCTTGTTCACCAAAATAGTCCCCCATTTGCAAGGTACGTATTTCCTTCTCCTCCGTGTTAGGAGAAAGTTTTTGTGTTACCTTAACACAACCCTGGGAGATCAAGAAAAATGTATCTCCTTTAGCTCCTTGTCGTATGATATAAGTACCAGCGGGATAAAACTCCTATCAAATTAAAATCAATTATGATGTTAACGAAAGGTTTGTACAGATATATGTCTTATTCTCAAAAACCTACCACTTCCAAAACATCCGCTATTTTAGCCAAAACTTCTTCACTGAGATTCTTAAGCAAAGGTACCGACTTTAAGAAATTTACACTATTTTCTATGCGTTGCATACCAGTTCTCATCATTATTTGCTGAAATATGCGTCTATCCAAAACCCATACCCTGGCATCAGTTAACACTCTTACTGATGCGGTTCTAGTACAGTTATATAGGATAGCCAATTCACCGAAAGCTTTTCCTGGTCCCATAACACCCAATATTTTGCCATTTTTGCTTACTTCAAATTCTCCTTCGGCCGAGACATACAAATGAGCACCCACTTCACCTTCTCTTATCACATATTTTCCCTTTTCTATACCTAAGGAATACATTGAGTCTACTAGCTCGCGCACCTGCGAAGCATCTATGTTTTTCAGAAAATCATTGTCTGTAATAGCCTCTTTGATCAGTTGCTTGCTGCTATAATCCTTGTCATATTTAGGTATGGGTATATTTATTGATTGCTGCATGGAAAACTCACAACTTTCACCGGATACACCTTGTTTCTTGAGCACCGGGTGATTGCTAAGATGAACAATTTTCGCCTTGACCGAATTATTGGTTTCAGTGGCATCGTCTCGGTCTCCCGTTGCCCAGGTTTCAGAGGTATTACCGGTGGAAGCTGAACGCGATTGGCACGATTGATATTGATCGGAAATGCTGGAGTCCATAGAACTGCCAGTACTTTCGGGTGTCACCCGGTTCTCACCGCTGGCTTGTTCGTGTATGGGAGAAATACGATTTTCGAGCAGCTTTTTACATTTCTCACAGAATTTTTCTTGCGAACTGGAAACATCATGACATTGCAGTGGCATGAGCAAACGTGTCGGTGAGTTGATGGTGGGTGAGGGTGGCTGCAAGAGTTCATCACGTGCCAATGGTATGTGAATGGTTGTTTGCTGAAGGACACTCTAAAAGATAAAAACACATGGAATTATTATAAAACAAAATATTTATTTAAATTGCAGTGAAATTATTTATAAGAGAATTTATTTTATTTATAACAATGTTGTGAATTTGCATTACTCTTAACTGACTGTATAGTCACTGATCCACTTGTTATAAATGTACACGCACATCCACACAAAAATACTAAAGAGAAAAAAAATAAAGCATAATACACAAATAAACAGAGAGACAATATTTCAACTAAAGAACGCAATATTTCAACTAAATCAACCACCAATAAGTTCATTGTTATTGTTGCGTTCTTATTGTTTGCTGTTGTTATTATTTTGCAACCAAGTGTGTGAGTGTGTATGTGCGTAACAGTTATATTTGTACATATGGCTCTCGAATTATCAGTAGCTAGAGTCCTAACGAAGAATGTAGAAGGTACAAAGAAGTTTAAATAGCAGGCAGATGTTGGGCATAGGAAGAGTTTAATTTAAAATGTTGTGCAAGATAGTCTTAGGTCCGAAAAGTAAACAAGTCTAGCGTGTTAATACACTGTAGTATTAAATGTTAATAAAGTTGTGAAGTATTTTATTACTGTGTAATAAACAAGTGTGTCTGTCATTATTTCATTGGCAATTGAAGAATTTGCAAATCATTTTGAAAGGCGGAAGTTGCGTATGTGGACCTGGTCAATACTTGGTTCTAATAGGATGGTGCCACTTGCCACACAGCCAGCGAAACAATTGTTCTTTTGGGCGAGAAATTTAATGGCCGTGTTACCGTACGCCGTCGCGATGTTAATTAAATTAAACAGATTTTTTCCGAAAATGTGCGCGTAAGCGAACTTAAACAACTTTTTTTTGCTTCAAAGCAGTTCTGGTAATATAAGGAGGTTACCAAATACAGAAAATAAAAATTTCTGATATCGGTACACACATACCCGAGATGTAGCCTCGTATTTTTCATGAATATGTGGCATAAGCGAACTTAGACAAATTTTTTGCTTAAAAACAGTTTTGGTTATAAAATACAGAATTTGAAAACCGATAGCGGTCCACTTATATCCGAGCATACTTGGTCCAATTTTGTAATATACAAGGTGTGATCAAAAAATAACCGTGATTTCTAAATTTCGTGAGTTACTTATGTTCAATTTTCGCATTTTTTTTGTTATGTTTGTTATATATGTTGGCAATATTAGCCATTTTGGATTATCAGTTTGTTTTTGAAAGATAAATAGGTTAGTATTGTTTTGGTGTAATAAGACAACGATGATCGTGTTTTCCTCAAAAAGGTCATAACTGGTGACGAATCATGGGTGTATCGCTATGACATTGAAACCTAAGCCCAATCATTCCAATGGAAGCATCCAGAAGAGCCAAGACCGAAAAAAGCGCGTCCAGTTCGGCTGAATGTGGAAGTTTTGCACGCTGTTCATAATGGATCATAAGTTCTTGCCACAAGGTCGCACAGTCAATAAGGAATACTACCTTGAAGTTATGCGTAGGTTAATGCACAGAATTGTCGAAAAAACAATCATGGATTTTGCACCATGAAAACGCAGCAGCTCACACATCGATGCGTGATTTTTTGGCCAGAAACAAAACCCTTATTATGCCTCAACCACCGTATTCACTGAACTTTGCCCCCGCTGACTTTTTCCTCTTCCCAAAACTGAAGACACCGATGAAAGGAAAGCGTTTTGCTACGATTGAGGATATAAAAGAAAAATCGAAACAGGAGCTGTTGGCAATACCAAAAAAAGCACGTTTCAGAAGTGTTTCGAGGATTGGCTAAAACCGCTGGCGTAAGAGTATTATATCTAAGGGGGAATACTTTGAAGGGGACGAGGTAGTTATTGATGAATAAATAAATACTTTTTGAAAAAATTTCAAATAAGGCTTATTTTTTGATTAGCTTTCGTGTACCATATGTATATTTATGTGACTATCATGAAGGCTATTTTAGATTCGGCCCAGCCGAATATACTACACTTTTATTTGTTTTGAATTAGTTTTGACAAATTGATGAATTATAATTATTAATAAAATGTATCATGGAATTGATGTCATATAGTTGTAGTTTTGATGATACTCAATGTATGACATAATTGTCTTATGACTTTTGTGATTAAAATTGATGTCTGTTTTCACAACACTGGTGACTATTTACATAATATTGAGGTCACATTTCAGATGACTCACCATCATCAACATGAAGATGTTTGAGATGTCTGTGAGTATAATAATAACTTTCAAAACACAAAAAACAAATATATTTTTTTGATGTTTGGGTTTGCTCCTATGAAATATTGACTTATAGAAAGCTAGAAAACATAAAATCAGCTGTTTGTATTTTTTGATTTGTCTCAAAACTAAAAGCTATAAAGTCAATAAATTAAATTGTTTCCACAAATTTTTTTCGAAAATGTTTGCATTTCAAATATTTTTTTTTTTAAGAGAGTGCCCATTAACGATAAATGCTTTTTGGCAATAAATCATTTCTTGCTAAAAGTTTTATTGCTGACGAGTAAAAACTTTAAAACACTTTCACATATTTAAATTAAAATTGAAGAGCAATATTTTTCGCAAAAGTGCCTTGTCTCTAAATATAATATAAATAAATAAAAAATACAAAAATGGTACAAACAATAGATGTATATATATATATTTTATACCAAATAATCCAAGTAATTTATTTAATTAAGTTCATCAAAATTAAAAAATATATTATAAGTATATTTTGTGATTGATTGATTACCTCAGCTGCTGCACCAAGACCATTTAAATCAATAAATTCCTTTAGGTAATTACAAAAAAAATTTTTTTTTGGGATAAAAAAGGAACGAGAGAGCAAAAGTTCAAGAAACATTTAAGATACAAAGAAAATAATTAATATATAAATATTTAATAAACAAAAACTAATTAGCGTATAATTAGTTAATTAAAAACTAAAATATAAACATGTGAGCATTTCGTTGTCTTGACTTGAATAAAAAAAAGGGGGGAATTTTGCGAATGCAAAAGTTCACACTATGCCGCTCATGAACGAAAACTAAATATTTGATCAAATAATTATTTGTCTGCAAAAGTCTTGACAACAATTAAAAAAATTCACAAAAACAGCGTCATCCCCATAAACGAATAAATAAAACTTTCGTTTATAGAATTTTTGTTACTTTTGTATTCAAAAACTTGATTGCCGAAAGTGTAAAAAGTGCAACTAAAAACAAACGATGTGATATTATTATTATTTTTTATCATTCCATTTCCATAACAAGCAACACATGAAGGAGGGGTGCCACCAAAAGTCAAATAATAAACAAAATACGCAACAATAAGTAAAAAAAAAAAACAAAAAATAATTTCAATGAAATTCTTTACAAAATATGCACATACATAAGCAAACAAACTGCGCTCTATTACACATTTTTCTGTATACACGCAATCTTCGTTAAATATTTTGACCCGGTAACATTTTCGTATCGAAAATAGATCGATATTGATAAAAATTATTTCAGGTAAACAAAAAAATATAACAAAAGAAAAATTAACACAAATAAACTATATATGTATGTGTTTATAAATGTACGTTCATTAGGGTGAGCCGATTTGAAAGGACCATAATTTGTCGATATTTTGCCACCGATTTATCGATAGCTTTTGGCATGAGCAAAGAAAGTTTTACGGGGCATATCAAAAACTCATTTTCGAGGCGCCGAAATTTAAATTCTTTAACCTTGTTAAATTTTTATTTTTAAAGTTTTTTTTTACAGTTTTTCTTTTAATAAAAAATCGCCTAATTTATACAAGATAATAACGACAATTTGAAACATATTTTTGTTTTTCCTTTTCCGAATAAACAAAAGCCGGTTGAATTGCACTTCCAAACGGATTCGAATTCTGTGACGATAATATCGAAACCTAAAACTGATAATATCGAAAATTGAGTTACCAAAAGAGATGGATATATGTTTTTTGGAAAGTGGGGATTTTAGCAATTCCTGAAGCCACTTTTGGGAATTAAAAATAAATTGGAAAAATTCTAAATCTGCTATTGAAGTGTGTTATTTAGTTTTTTAAACTGTATTTATTCGTTTATAGTTTTTCAATTCGAAATGATTTCGTCTATAGTTTGTGCCAGATCAGACAAAGCAACTTTAGTTGCACAATTCTTGACTTTATAGAAGCTTTCGGGGAATAAAGGAAAATATAAGTACTCGGCAATTGCTTACTTTTCTCTCATGTGCGTATGTATATGTGCTTATACAATGTAAATTGTAAGAAATAAAAGCTAGAGAAAGCTTAAGAATTGTCGAAACAAGTTTTTGGGTGTGGACAAGAAAGCAAGTCCATAAGAAAATTGCGTAATGAGAAATTCTTAGCAATAAAAAGCTGTTTTCTATAATTGATCAACGAAAAAATGTTTATCTACAATTTTTCTTTTGACAAATATTTCCGAGGGCGGTTCGGAAACTTCTTGGCATAGCACAAAAAGCGCGCTATAAACAGAATAAAGTTAAGTGTTTTGGAAACTTCCATCTCTGCTATGAACACATGTTAAATTTTGTTTCGATCTGGTAACTCCTTCATATAGAAACAGGTGTTCATAAAAGACTCATTCGCGATTTTTTTACAATGGAAAAATTAGAAATGCGTGTTGTCATTAAATATTTACATAAAAAAGGTTTATCGGTACAAGAAATTCATAATGATATGGTGAATGTGTTAGGTGAAAGTGCTCCTTCATGTGCAACAGTAAAAAATTGGGTTGCTGAATTTAAACGTGGTCGTACAAGCACTGAAGATGAACCACGTAGTGGACGTCCAAAAGCAGCAACAACAGCTGAAATTGTAGCCAAAGTGCATGATATGGTATTAAATGATCGACAAATAAAAGTGCGAGAAATAGCTAATATCATAGGCATCTCAAATGATCCAGTCCATTTAATTTTGCATGAAGAACTACAGATGAAAAAGCTTTCTGCAAGATGGGTGCCGCATTTGTTAACAGTCGACCAAAAACGCATAAGAATGAACATATCTCAATCTTGTTTGGATCGTTTTAAGCGAAATAAAATGGATTTTAAGCGTCGTTTCATAACTATTGATGACATATGGATCCACCACTATACTCTAGAGACAAAAGAACAATCCAAACAATGGACTGAAGCTGGAAGAAGTACCCCAAAGAAGGCAAAAACAATTCCATCAGCTGGTAAGGTTATGACAACGGTTTTTTGGGACTTCAAAAGTATGTTATTGATTGACTATCTGCAAAAGGGTAAAACAATAAATTCAGAGTACTACTGCAACCTTTTGGATCAATTAAATGTACAAATTCGAGAAAAACGTCCTGGTTTACAGCACAAAAAAATAATTATTCATCAAGACAACGCACAAGCGCACAAGACTGTTTTAACAATGGCTAATGAATCAACGAATTAAAGTACGAGTTGCTTGACCACCCCCCTTATTCTCCTGATTTAGTTCAAAGTGACTTTTATCTGTTCCCAAATCTAAAAAAAGTTCCTTGCTGGTAAGCGTTTTACCTCAAATGAAGATGCAATTACAGTTGTAAACCACTATTTTGAAGACCTTGAGGAAAACTATTTTAATCAAGGGATAGAATTGCTAGAAAAGCGTTGGACTAAGTGTACTGAAGTTTCAGAAGATTATATTGAAAAATAAAAATATTTTTGAAAAACTAATTATTCCGTTTCATTGATAGGCTAAGAAGTTTCCGAACCGCCTGTGTATTATCGATAATATTTCAGCAGAAAAATGTTTGTAAGCATTTTTTTTTAGAAAAGAATTTGGAATGGTAATTTGATCTATAAAAATGTTATTGAAACTTTTTTATGTTATACACAATTTTATTTAATAAACAATTTTATTTACATTTTTTGCTTAATTAAGTTCTAAAAATAAGTACCGCAGCTTGTTACTTACATATGTATGTATATGTGTAGTTGGCTTTCTTGCGATACCTTTGAAAAATATTTACGAAACCTTTACTAAATATTTAAATTGTACGAATAATATAAATTCAGAAAACGCAATTAGCAGATAGAATTGTGTATTTTTTTTTTAGAAAATAAAAAATCATAAACTAAAGTCACAATTGGCGCGGTTATTTACTTTTATAACCTGATAAAAAATTGTAACATATTTTTTTAAAGCACTGAATATATTTCTGTTTTTTATCAACAATTTAGTATCTGCTCTAGAAATGGAACTAAATTTGAAAAAACAAAAAAATAAATTAAGCAAACAGAACATATTGAGTGATGGAGAGACGAGCAAAAGGTGTTAAAAAATCATTTAAATATTTGGAAAATATTTTCAAATCGATTGAAATTTCTAGCAGTAAAAATATTTAACAACAAATTACCTTTAATTTGTGAATTTCTCTTCTTAGCTTAACAATCTCCGCATCTCTTGACTTGATGACATCTTTGAAAGACACTACTTCTCCCTTTAATGACTTGATTTGAGCGTCCTTGTCATCCAATGCTATGCAACTCTGTGTGGTGACGTTGGGACTAAAGCCACATTTAGTGGCGATTGTGTGTGGTGATTGCGGTGATGGTGGTGAGTAGATAAATGCTGGATTTGTTTGCTGTGCATTTGACGTGGTCGCTGTTGTAGGCGTCATGTTTTGTATTTTTAAGGTTAAGGAACTTTGGACAGCCAGCGGGGTACCTTCTTGTGTGGTGGGCGATGATAACGCTGACAGATTAGGACTAGTTGAAGATTTTTTGCGCATAAAAGCAGCATTTGACGATTGTGTACAACTACTGCTGCTATGGGTGTGCGCTCGAATAATCGCCGATGACTTTTGAAACTGAAAAGTAAACAGAGGTAAAAGGAGTTTTTGAAAATAGTGTACATACTCAACCATGTCACATGAATTGAGTCCACCAAGTATGGGATAATAAACAGAAATATCGTTTTCAAAAGGTGTGACAGGAAACGATCTCTTTGGAATATATTTTACAGACTATTTTTAAATGATTGCATGTTGAAAGCAACATTTAAGGCGAATAAATTTTTACTAGATGTAACTGAAAAAGCGTATATTATACTGTTTTCGAGTGTCAATAGTTATTTCCGGTTTACTTCCAAGTACTCTACTCTATATATAATATGTTGACACATGATTCGCTTATGTGCCAGATCAGATAGATATAGCAACTTTAGTTGGGCAATTCTTGCCTTTACAGAAGCATTCGGTGAGGCGAATACGAAAAGAAAAAATGATTGCCAGTACAAGGCAATTGCTTACTTTTCTCTCATGTATGTATGTGTATGTTCATATACAATGTAAATTGTAAGAAATAAAAGCTAGAGAAAGCTCAACAATTGCCGGAAAAGTTTTTGTGTGTGGACAAGAAAGCAAGTCCAAAAGGAAATTGCGAAAAAGTTGGACAATTAAAAGCGCCTTGTCTGATCTTACTCCAAGCAACAATTAAACACCATGTTCAATATGAGATGAATGGAGATAGAGAATAACTAAAAGTCTCGGTGGCTGAGTGGTTAATGCAGCAGTTTATGGTACGTCATGACCCGAGTTCAAATTCGTGCTGATTGGTTCAAATGGGTGCTGATGAGTAAGTAGTGTAGTGATTACGAAACAGCTAGTTGTCCCCCAGCTAAATATTTGATTATTATTTTTCTTGTCTTCTTCAATCAATAATTATTGATCACAGCAAATTTGTATTGTAAAAAGTCCTTGTTAAGAAAAACTTGAACTAAAGCTGCTTGTACAAATGTACAAACCAAAAATCTAATTTAAAAAAAATTATAAAAAAAGTTCAATAAAAAATTTAATTAATTAATAAAAATACCATGTTGTTTTTGTATTGTTGTTTCGTTTCGAAAGACTTTTTTAAATTTTCGTGTTTTATAAAACGAAAAACAAAAAAACGGATTTAATTTCACTCCCAAACGGAACTGCACACTGTGACATGGCTGGTTGTAATAAATTTTGTAATTTTTATATTGTGGAAATGACAAAATATCATTCAAAACGCACTTTAAAAACAAGATCGCTTAATAACAAAACACCTTTGAAAAAGTTCGTTTTAATGAAGTACACTTTAAGTCGAACCAACACATAAAGTGAAGTACACTTAAAAAAAAGTTGTATTGCTTTTTTGCTTACTTGCTGTATTACACTGGCATCCTGTATTGTATGATTCGCAGCGTGAATTGATCCTGAGCCGCCTTTAGTTGTAGCTAAATGTTTTTGAGCTGCATCGAAGCTGACAGCATGATCTAAATTGTTTGAACTTTGACCCCGCAACAATTTTGCCTTACTTGGCTGCGAGTGCGCAGTCTCGTCGGCAGATGTAACGTCAAGTGATTTTTCCGATTCCGAAGTCGAGCCACCGGAATCTATTTCGTGAGATCTTTGCAAAAGGCGTCTACGTTGAGCTGTTGAGGGAGCCGTGATAGAGGTATGTGAACGGCGAGTTTCACTTAGGGGCGAGTGTCTAGGAGAGATTTTCACTAATATATCGGGATGTACCGCCACATCCAATACTTGATATTGACCAATATTGGGCGAAGAGGAACGTTTAGGTTGTTTTATTTCTACTCTTCCCCCTCTGGTAGTTATAACCGTTTCTTGAGTTTGTAGTTGAGGAGCATGCAATAGCGATGTGGACGCACGCGAAGGATGTTTATTTGCATCCGTAAAAATAAAATCCGTATCGGGATGCGAATATGATTGAAAGAGTTTTTTTGCTGCTGATTTTTGCAACACTTCTGAACGTCTGGCGGCGGGTACGGGCGAAGTTTTTACTAAGGATTTTACCTCTAAATGTTGAGGGGAGGAGACTCGCGATCTTGCCTGAGCTTTTGAACGTGTTAACGTGACAAGTTCTGTTTCTTGACTAACGGCTGGTTTTGTCGATTCGTTTGTTATTAGCGGTGATGTCTCCGTGGGTGAGAGCAATTGAGTATCGAAACTGGCTGTTAGACTCTCCTCTCTGGATAGATAAGCCGAGGTGGCCGAAGATGTTTGTGTTGAGAGTGAATGAAAACCCGAACTGGCTGTGAGCTTATTAGCACCATCTGATATTGAGGAGGCAAGCGATAGTTCGGTGTTAGATGAGGGTGACATAGACAAATACAAATTTTGCTGCTGTGGATGCTGCTGCTGTTGAAAATAAATGGCGTGTGCTTGTTGCTGTTGTAAATTTTGATTATGTATCAAAGCTTGTGTTGTTGTTTTCATGTTTGATGACAATGCTGATGTTTTGCTGATATTTGTTGGCGGTGTGTTGTCAATTGAACCGGCACGTGAGCTGCTGGCTAAATGACTTGTAACTAATTCGGCTGAAGTGGCGATGCCGCAATTGCATTTTGCAAATAAACTGCCACAAGTATGACTTTTACGGAATTTCATACGAAAATTAATTGCCCTTGAAGCGCCTAATGAACTTATGGCTGGTCTTATTGTGGTGTATGTGGGTTTGCCAAACGACACGGAAGCTACGCCGCCATATTCATCTTCTTTTAGATCATCATCATCCTGAGACTTGGATATGCTTAGTTTCGGTTGTTGGTTTGAAGTTTCTTGTAAAAGTTTAGTTTCTCGCATGGCATCATTACTGTGAGTTTTAAACATTTTAGGCACTTGCAATTGATTGGTGATTTTACTCTGGGATTTTTTGTGGTGTGCAGTTTCGGGGACTTGTTCGTTACTCTGCCTACGATTTTCGATAACATCCTTAAATTGACGAGACTCCTCCATTAATCCGGTGACAGTATTTATTAAAGTTTCTGTGGCAGTAACGGCAGATTTTGTAGCCATTACTTAAATAATTAACAACTAGAATGTAAAGACTACATCTAAAATGAAAGTAAAGATAAAAACATTACATTTGTTAAGAAATTGATCATATTATTATTTATTTGTTTTTTTAATATATTAAAATAACTATACTAATATTATAAAAAGGAAAACTTTGTACATTTGCAAGAGGTAATATCTGGAACTACTGGCCCGACTTAAAAAATTTTTTACTAGCTAGAAACGTAGGAAACAAGCTGTTTATATATTTTTTTTTTGTTTGGTACTTTATAAATATTTCAAACAAAACAGTAATTTTTAAAAACAATACCTTTTAACAAAAAGCACACTATGAAAAATTTCAATGTTGTTTTTTAAAAGCGCCTTACAAACGTCCATAATTACAAAAAATAAATATTACAGGCTTGTTTAGAAAATTTCTATGCAAAGTTTATCCACTGGACATAAAATATCACCGTTGTCAACTTTGAAATTTCAAAACGCACCAAAATGGAGAAAAAAGCGCGTTATTTCAACCAAATCGCACCGAATTTTCAATTTTTCTTTTCATTTTTAAAACCGCTTTTTTTATATTGTAAAAACTATAATATTTTTATACTAATGGCATGTTAGTCAAACTTGGCCACTAGTTCGATTCTATAACTTTCATTGTATCTTTATAATAATTATAACGAAATTTTATTATTCAGCAATATTATTTAATTCTTCTAGCTTGTACAAAGCTACAGCTGCTTACTGTCGTTAAAATCTAAGAAATTTATGATTATCTGATAATTAAAAGTTACAGAATCGCACTACAAGCCATCAAACTCAATTAATAGCCATTCTGTCAAATACAGTGTAAATTTAATTTGCGTTTTCTTAAGTGAACGACGGAAATCAGTATTGTGTCTTTAAAAGAATTTGCCAGAATTAAACCAAATAAAACATAAAATTTACCAGAATCAATATTTAATGCAAACGTTTTGGATAAACTTTATAATTTAATTAATTATATGTCAATTACCAAAACAGTAACGAATTCACGTGCCATCATAAATACGAACTTCAGTTCGGAGACTGCATTTATTGTAATATTTGACAAACTTGGTTTGATCGTATAATAGCAAAACACGCTCTAAAAGCAGAACATTTTATTTCTCTTTCGAGAATATTTATAATTTAGCAAGATTATATCATAGTTCCGTGCCCTGATTGTGCTCTGCAAAGTGACACCTAAAAATATTTTTATATTAAAACAAAAAGTTCAGTTGAATGTGATTGGTTGCCACCCAAATTTAAAAAGCGCACCGAAAATGGAAAAAAAGCGCACCACGCACCGAGTAAAGAATTTATCGAACAAATAATTGTAATAAGCACCAAAAACGGTGCGAAACGCACCGAGTTGACAACGCTGTAAAATATGTATATTTTAGGAAAACGGCTGTTAATATTTCAACTTAAGATTTTTACTGTAAAGAAAGTGTTTTCCAAAACGAAACTGAAAAACGTACGTTTGTTTATATCATAATTATTACCGTGTATTGAATACGTGATTACAAAACCGTTTTAAATTCATCTACATAAATAATATATGTACATATGTACGTACAGACTTATATAAAAATATGTTCACGTTTTTTTTGAGATTTTTTTATATTGTATCAATTAACACATATGTGCTATATACGCAAACGATTTGTTATTCTTTTCAATCTATCTTGATTTGAAAGTGTTTAGAGCAGCGCGTGGCAAAAGGTCGACTTTGGAGACACTTCATTGTTTTCGGTTTGAATGCAAGAAATAATTTGTTTTTCATGAGTGCTTGAAGTGTACTTTAACAGTCGAAGTAACAAAATTTCTATTTTTAGTTTATGAAAATAGGTATTTAACTAAAATAGTGATATAATATTTTTTAGACCTAAAAGAGGGCTGCTCATTTGCCAGGGGTCGGAAGACTTCAAGATATTTGTTTGAGTAAGTAACTGTAAAGTGTTACAAATCTGATAACTGCTGAATAATAGTGCATTTACACCAACTCAAAATCTAGTAGATTTGAATTCAAATCTACAACGAAATCTATATCGTTTACACCACCGTTTTTTGACATCTAGCAAGATTTCATTTGCTCAAAAATAATTTATGCATGTGGGTTTGACAATACAATATTATCAGAGACTGAATACACCAGCATTAAAGTGTACATTTTTTGTGCCCAGAGACTGCATACACCACATTATAGTGCAATTTTTGTTGCAGCGTAGTATTTTTAAGTACTTTTTGCAAGAAATCACAGTTGCATCGCTTAGTACTCAGTAGATTTCAGGAGATTTCGTCGAAATCTACTCATAAAGTAGATTTCATTTTGTATGGGAAATCTTCTCAAAATCTACTAGATTTGGCTTGAAATCTCGAATGAGCAGATTTCGCTTTAGTGTAAATAGGTTATAACACTATGAGAAACGTTTTCATACCTTCTTTAGATAGGTTTTGGCACATATATTTGACCAAATGTGATATCCATATATCATAATAGGCCGTATGCACATTTTGTACAATAAGATTTTATTTTTATGATTCAAAGTTGATTTTCGATTTAATAATGGGTAAAGGGCTCTTCCGCATTTAATTGCCTTTTCACACTTTTTCAGAGCATGATGTTTGAAAGTCAGTTTTTTGTCCAACTCAATTCCAAGATATTTAATAGTATCCTGTAGCGGAATTTCAGCTCCTTCTACAGCTAGTGGTATCGAAGGTATCTTTTTTCGGATATTTATTGAAAGGAAATATTATTGCTTGTGTTTTATATTCATTGATTTTTATTTTCCATTTTTAAAATATTTTTTGGCAAATTTACGTCCATTATCTTTTTACGCTCTTGATTTAATGCGAGGGTTTGTAGAAAGGATATTTTATCTTATGAACGAATGTTTAGCTGGTCAACCACTCAATATATTTCAAGTATTGGAATTATGCAAGAGGCATCAAATGGTTTTCCTGGTCCGAATATGCACAAAATTACTACTCCCGGTGTTCATAGGGGGTTAGGTTAATTCTTATTGTTTAATTAATTTTGTTTTCTTTTGTTTTGTTTTTGTGTTTTGTTTTTGGTATATTTAGTATTAGTTGATTAATTGTAAGTTGTTTTAGTGTTAAGTTTATTTAATTTAGATGAAACTCTACTAATGAGGGTAATACCATGTTCCCACGAAGGCTTATTTTCGAGGTTCGCGCTCTCATTCGTGGTTCGCGGACCAATCTTGTTTGAACCAACATGATTCGCTATACAAAATTTTATGAGCGAACCAACTTGGTTCATTTTGAATCTTGTTGCGCACCAAGCAAAACCTACTGTCATCTCCAAATTTGATAATAAATTATCGCTAGTTTATCTGAACTAGCTGCAAAAAATCCAAACAATGTAAAAACAAACAAAAAAACACATTGAAAATGTAAAAATTTGATACTTACATAAAGATTTAAATAAAAATTGAAAAAAGAATTAGTGAAACGTTTGCACAAAATATGTAAACATCAGTGTGAAGCAAAAAACAACCGTCTGAACACCTAGTTTCGCAATAGTGGTTCAGAGAGCGAACCAAGTGTTTCATATTGTCGTCTGAACATGGTATAAAAACCGGGAGCTAGCTTTGTTTTGTTGAATTCAGTCTAACTTTTTATTTTGCCGCTTCAATTTGTCAAACCAAAAAGTAAAGGAAAACAAATGTAAAAAGTAGAACACAGAAATTACTTTTCGGTTTTGAAAATTTAACAATTGAATTTGTTTATTTATTTTGACTTAAAAAAAAAAATCAAATTTTTTTTTGTTTAATCTTCGAAGCACAAATATTTCTTCAATTATCCGTGCACATTTGCCTACAACAAATAAACTCAAGCGGCAAATAGAACAGTTGGTTGCCGCTCGTTGCCGCAAACCGCTTACCAAGGCCTTTCACTATAACGCTTCATTTTAAAATAAATTTTTCATTGCCTGCTTTAAGTTGTAAAGATACAATAACTTCCCGCAACTCCTTACAATATGCTTTAACTTTTGATTTAAAGATACACACAGTGTTGCCAATTAAGAGTTTGGGGCTTTTGAATAAGGCAGATTTATTTTATTTTATTTATTTTAAGCAAAATTTCCTATAGTATTATTCAAAATCATATATTTGTTTAATATACTGATATTAAACAAATATTGAAATTTTAAACCTACTTTTTGTTCTAATTCCTCTTAATGGTTTTTGCCCAAAATCCTATTTGGTATGGATATTTTTTGCATAATTTTTTGGAACTTAAGAGGCAATTATGTATTGTTACCAGTTCAAAATTTCAAGGTGAGTCAAAAAAAATTTTAAAAATGTTTGTCCCGCGCGGTTTTGGAGACTTTTTTCATTTACTTTTTTTTATTTTTCATACCAATTTTTTTTATTCGTAAATGTATGCCAAAACTATTAAAACGCTAAAGCTACGTACACACGGTTGTCAGGTCTTACAATATTGGCAGTAAAATTGTCTGAAAATGTATTACAATCGTGTGAACTGCCAATTTTTAACTCACAACGTTGTCAGAAAAACCATAGTCAATCAATTGTAAGACGACAATGTTGTCAGGCATCTGACAATCGTGAGAACATTCTTCGTCGGCTTTGCTAGATAATTGGCTGGTATTGTAAGCTCAGTTCAAGGCGAATTTATACAGGTGAATGCAAGCGGGAAGGCGAATTCAGCACTGTGTATATTATTGTAAAACATATCGAGAATGTCAAAACCTAAATTCGCCTTAGATTCTTCAGCAGGGAAAAAATTTACATAAACGTTAAATATAAACTTTTATAATTGTTTGTAATTAAAATCGCAGATTTTATTAGTTTTTCACTATTAAATTCACATAAATTACTTGAAAGTGCACTAAATCATACAAAAAAATCTTCAGATTAAAATGGCGCGAAAATGTTTGTAAACAAAAGAAAAAAAATTTGACAGTCTCATTGGAAAAAAACGCCAGAAGCAAAAAATAATCACTTGGGCTGTCTAGTTCACCTAGTAATAAATTCGCCTTGGTTTTCTTAAACCATACCGTGTGCGGCTTATTTAAGTATTCATATTTACAGGTAGAAAATACCTTAATTTTGTTTAAGCTGTTTCTTTCTGTGTATGCTTAACAAGACAAATAATGTTTAAGTGGATAAAAAGCAAAAAAAAAAAAAAAATCAATTACTGAAGTACTTATTCGTCTAACTTGATTACAAGAACATGCTGCTTGTTTGACAACAAACAGTAAAGCAATTTAAACGCTTTTCTTATAACATGTTCAAAGTGACAGGAAACACGCAACCTTCATGAAATGATCTATGGCCTGAAAATTTAAACAATTGTTTACTTTCGAATGAAAGTGGAAACAATTAATAAAACAATTAATAAACGTTCCATATAACACAAAAAAGGATTCGTTTTAATGGTAAGTAAATATAGACACTTGTCTTTCAAATTTAATACCAGTAAATTATAACAGTTTTCCTAAAGTTTGTTGTTTAATTAACCTTCTTTTTTATTGGGACAGTTTTGTATACTTTAAAGGATTATTTACGCTTTTGTGACACGCAAGTTTCTTTCAAAATTTTCATGAATTTAGTGAATATAAATACATATTTGTGTCTAATGATTGACGGACAGTTCGGTAATTTTTTTTCAAGAAAGTGGAAAAAGATAATAAATAAAACATTTAGATAATTTTATTTTTATGACTGGCGTCAAGGCCAAATTAATGTTTATTTTACTTTATAACAGGACTAAACAACTGTTCCATTGTCATGATTTTTTTTTATCAAAAAGCCATTTGTTTTGCCTGTTTTTATAATTAAGCAGCAATTCTCTTTTAAATGTTTAAGTTTTAAATCGACAACCAGACATTTTCTTTGAAGTAATTATTTAAAGAAAAGAAAAAAGCTGTTGCGTTAATTACATAACACTACGTGACAGAAAAATTCTCACAAAAGCCAAGTCATACAGATTTTTTTCCAAAAACCATTTATAAAGTTTCGAACATTTGTATCCCGTTAAGTAAGCTTTTATAAACGAAATGAAACTTTTCATGGTATTAATGAAGGAAAACGAAGCATTTTTCTTTCAGTGTAGACAGGTGAGATAGAACTTGGCATTCACTGTTTTCTAAATAGTTTTTGACCGGTCTTTCAATATATGGCCGAGCGTTGTCATTATGGGAGACTATGATCTCGTATTTGGTCGAATATTCTGGTCGTTTTTCGCTTATTACTCTCTTCAAACAAATCAATGGTCTTACGTACAGATGTACTATAACGGTCTAAACGGATTTAAATAGCTCATAATATAACATACAAGTATTGCCTTTTTCCACCAAACACAGAGCTGATTGGCCAGTCTTTGAATACGACTTTTTGCGCTCAGGGTTATCGTAATATATCCCTTAATCACTAATAACAACACAAAGCAATAATTATTATTATTTTTTTTTTTGTAGTGTTCAAACACCAGTTTCGACATGCAAAATCGTCTTTCAATATCTCTTGGTTTCCATTGATATGCGACTCAATTTTGACTTTTGAGTGAATCCCAATGCTTTTAAACTTATGTACTCGTACAGGTAATTAGAGGCGGTAAAAACAGAATTTCTTACTTATCATGCTCGTGCTGAAAAGCGAGAGTAATAAATACCAACTGGTTGTAATGTTCGTACTAATCGATCATAAACTCTTACAATCGACGACTGTATTTCAGACGCACAAATTTTTTGTTGAGACTCTTTAGGTATAGCAAAACTTCGCGCTAAGTTCACTATGTCAGCAAATTTAGCTTGAGTAGCTGTTTCTCTTTCAGATTTAAAATTTTTAATATCATGTAATCGGAACACTTTTGTGTTGTATTTTAATACAAATATGAATTACAATTGAAAAGACTGCGAAAGCACAAAATATCACCATTCGTTTATTTAATTTTTTAACATGTGAGTATATACACAAATTGTCAATTGCACACACTGGCATTTATTCATTTGCGAAATAAGTTTTCTTTTTTACAAACGACTCTACAACTTACTAGTGACAACACAATAAAATCTCTATTTAAATAAAAAGTATTATTACATTTTTTGTGAGACACAGAGAGAAAAATTGTAATTGAATTATCAACTCAACCGCAGTTGACAAAAATCCATCTACACGCGTAACACATGAGTATTTAGTGTTTTAAGAATACCTTATTGCTTACGCTAAGATTGGATAATAGTGAGTTCAGAAATTTGCAATTTTTATAAAAGATAATATTCCATTATTGCGCGAAATTGTTTTGCAGAATTTAGCTTACTCACTTAACATTAGACAACTGGAAAAAAATATTTATTTTGGTCGTAGAAATTTGAGCTTGTAAACGTAGAAAAATAACAAATAAGAATTTGCCAATATATAGTAGTTACAGTTAGTGTAATCGCATAATAAAAATAAAATTATGTGGTGTCTACTCATAGACACAAATGAGTGATACGTCTACAAAATTTGTATTGTTCTAATAAAAGTTGTTTTAATAACAGCTTTTCTTTTTAAATTCTCATTGTTATGCAGGGTATCCGCCGGGAAGGTGTACTACTCGGAGTAATTCCATTGTAGTCCTAACTGTACGAGTATAGGATGTGGCATGTTCTACTGATATGATGAAGTGCCGACATACGGATAGAATGTGCCATTGATATACATCACGACATGCCTTGAAGGCCTTATCTAATAATGAACCAACTTCATGGGGTGAACTAATCACGATTCACCAGTAGCCCCCGAGTAGCTTGCAAGGCTCACACAGGTCGTAACTTTTTAAGTGTGTAACCATAGGGAAAAAGCCATTGCTAAAGAGGTAGGACCTTCTAAGCTCTCCGAGAAGTCAAGGGAAGACAAGGCTTAACGAGTTGGAAGACCGAAGTCGATTCTTTACATTAAGGCATCTATTGCAAGACAATAACAATCGTTTCTCGAGAAACCCAGAAAGCCGTTTTGCACTATAGTAATCAGTGAAACTAATTTCCTTTCTTGCGATTTTTGGTTTAAACCATAGCCAGAATATTTCAGCCGAGGTAGGTATATCAACCATGATCTGCGCTGGAAAAGCCAACAAGCAGAACCTCCGGATGGCTTTGGCTATTGCCGTTATGGCAATTATCGCTTAGTTCGGAAGTCCAATACAACATGAGTTATGCGGCTTGCTGATGATGGACCAACACCACGCTGTGAATTATTCATGATTCACCGATGCCCCCATGTGGATTGCAAGGCTTTAAATAAGTTTCGTCATAAGTTTGTAGCCATATGGACAAAGCCTTGCTGAAGATTTCGGGTCCTCTAGTCCCTCCTGTATGCAAGCACCCAGAAGTCAAGGGAAAACAAAGATTAATGAGTTGGTAGGACCAAGCCCATTAGAGCATCAGCACTCAACTAAATCACCTGTCTAACCATTACAACTGGTTATTTATATTACAGGTATCTGTAGCAAGACAATAGCAACTCGGTAGTGATTATCCCCCGAAAACTTGCATGCACCATAGTTCCTGCGATGTAGGTTTAAACTACAGCCAGAACATTCCAGCCAAGGTAGGTACCTCAACCACGATCAGTACTGCAAATACGATCAGTACTACAAGCAAAACCAACCGGGGCTTTGACGATCCACATTCTACCAATTGGCTATTAATAAGGTTTTTGGAAGTTCAACGTAATATAAGCTAGAGTTTTATTTGCTACATTAAACGAGAAACTCCTACTCCTCTGCGCCCCAGAAAGCAAATTACCCTGGTTAGGCGTACACCAAGACAAAACCTGCTCTCCATCGATAAGTCGATATACAGATAGCTAGGAAACATAAAAAATTATGTATGTAAAGTAATTAATATTACCTAAATACTATAATATCAATAAAGTCATGTTATGGAATTTTTCATAACATTTTTGTAGCAAAAATTTTTTACTTTTGTATATTTGACGAAAAACTAATCAATCAAATCAAAGCTCTCTGATGAGTTTTACGTCACCTTGTATATATTGCTTTGAAAGTAAATACATAATTAATAGCTCCCTAAATATAATGGGTTTTGGCTAAGCTGATAAATCGCCGTGGACGAGTTCTTCTCCACTTAAATATATTTTAACATGAACTAATTTTAATATTAATATAAAATTTTTGCTTGTGTACTAAGTTTGCTTAAAGATTGACTAATTTTTTGTCTCTCGTTTTTTGTGTCTTATTTAAAGTTCGTACAGAAGACATTTTTCTAAATTTTCTTCTTAAATTCTTCGCTATTGTCACTGGTCCCGGGGGTTTTGCGTTACATTTGAACTTTTGCTGTATAGTACACAGCAATATCTAAATGAAAGCATACATATGTATGTATAATTTTAAATATATTTTACATTTAACGGGTGGTCCAACCATAATTTCTCGTTTTCTTAATCGTTTTTGTGCATCTATTTTTAGTCTAATTTAAATTAGTGCTGTCTTATTAAAAACCAAAAAAAAAATAAAAAAAAAAAAATAAAAAAGAAAACAAAATAATCAATTTCCTCTTCACTCAAATGTTGCCCATAAAAAATTAAACACAAATTACTTTTTTTATTGTTAGTATACGTCAATCGAACATGTCACTAATAGAAGCACAGTGGGTTGAATACATAATAAATATATATCAAACTCATATGGAATAATCGGAAAAATTTAAGTGCATTTGAAATTATTTTTAATTAAAAAAAAATCTATTTAAGTTTTTTTATTTTATTTTTATTTCAAATGAGTTTTATCAGCCAGTTCGCCGATATAGAATGAGAGAGAAAGAGCGCTCACTTTCGCATCAATTTGGATTTGTCTATGTCACTATTATTGACAAAAGCACTTATTTCTAGTTTTCAGGATAGCAAAAATACTACCAAATTGCTGATCATAATTTTAGTTTTAATACTTCAAGAAAAGTAAAAAATTTGCAATATAAATGCATTTTTCTTTAATTTCAAATTTGTTTAGAAAAAATTAACATATAATGTATGTTGTTTTGTTGTACGAACTTCTGCTACAGCAATAGCAATTATATTGAGTAATTTACTTTCAGAAGGCGTGTTATTCAAATAAAAGTATTCCCAGCAAAATATCTTTTTAGGCACAAAATTCGGATTGATATTGAAGCTACCTAGCGCTAGATGGTAGCACAAACACAATTTGTTTTGAAATTGTCCACAGCTGTTAAAATTTCACCCAAAATCCATCGATTAGTTTTTTTGTTGTAGTGGTTTGAAGTAACCAACTTTTGTGGGTCTTGAAAAAAGTTAAAAAATTAATTTCGTGCAGTGATAAACACTATTACTTGAGAAAGAAAATGACGAAAGAAAAGCTCGATACATATCACTACGAGTTTTCTCCTTCAGATTACATGGTAATATATTGGATTGCAGAATTTAAAAGCGGCCGAAAAAGCACTGCAACAATACCATCAACAGGAAGGCAAAAAAGAGAAAAAGAAACTAAAGAAAACATAAAGAAACTCCTCGATATCGTTATGAATCATCGCCGAGTCAATTTACGTGAGATTGTTGAAAAGGTAATCCTAGCACATGAATGTGTGTTCAACATTTTGCATGAACATTTGCATATGAAAAAGCTATCGGCAAGATGGGTGCTGCGTTTGCTCAGTGTCGAACAAAAACGAGTTCGACAGATCACTTCACAGCGGTCTTTGGACATGATAAAGCGTAATCTTGTTGATTTTTGGCGCCAATTAACAACTGTTGATGAAATGTAGATTAAACACACTATACAACTGAAAAACAAAAATCAATCGAAACAATGATTGGAAGCCAATGAAAGTACCCCGAAGAAGGTGAAGACAGTGAAATCGGCTGGCAAGATTATGGCCACTGTATTTTGGGATGCACACGGAATGTTGCTCATTAATTATCTTGAAAAGGGCTACACAATCATAGGAAAGTATTATCGTGCCTTACTGGATCAATTGATTGATATAATCAAGAAGAAATTACCACATTTAAAGAAAAGAAAAAAGTGCTATTTCTTCAAGACAACGAACCGGTTTGCACTGCATTAGATGTTAGAATTACGTAAACTGAACTATGAATTGGTTAATCATCCACCTTATAGTCCAAACTTAACTCCTAGTGACTTTTTCCTGTTTCCAAACTCGAAAAAGTGGGTCACAGGAAAGAGATTCATCTCAAACGAAGAAGTGATTATCGAAACTTAAGCGTACTTTGAGGGGTTCCCAAAATCGTATTATTCAGATTCAGGTATAAAAAAGTTGTAATATCGTCTTAATAAATGTATTGAGCTAAAAGGAGACTATGTTGAGAAATAAATGGTTTTTGGACAAAGTGTTTTTTTCCTACTTAGCTTCAATAGCAATCTGCCCTCGTATTACAGTGATTCAAAAAATCAGTTCAGGCAGTTCAGACTTTGCCGTCTATGGAATACTGAATTATAATGACAGATGTTTACCCTCCAAAAAATATATATACTTGTATTTGTTATTCTTGACAGATAACATATTTGACAGTTATATAATATGTTGTCCAAATCGTCATTTTTAACTTATATACTTTATAGTATCACTGTTAAACTTTCTCAGTACTTTCTGTTACACTGTTGCACGTTTTTCAGTTAATTTTTTTTTTTATAATTTTGAATGTGTGCCTTGGCTATTAGTGTTCCGTTCGAATATTCTATTGTATGTGTATTTAACTGTGTTCACTATTTATTTTAGCTTTGCTGTTAAATGTTTGCCTGTAAAAACACAAATTAATTCTTGTAAATCAATAATAATCAAAGCATTTTTTTCCATACACTCCCCCTCTGTTTTTGTTGGGTAGAAAATTGTATGTGATCAATAATTTAACACCTTTATTTGGCTTTTAACAATCAAACACGTGTCACACTTAATCATAAGTTTGACAAAATAACCAAAATATTGAAATGTAAATTATTAAATTTTTATCATCTGACACAGTGAATAGTAATTGGGGGGAAAGGGGCGGGCTTAGGTGTTGCTAATGACAGATGCTTTAACTATTTCATCGTCTGGTTGCTTAATGTGAATACGTAATTAAGAATACAATTTTAATGCTAAGATTAGTTGCAAATGTTAAAAAAATAAAGGATGGTTAAATTTTAAATAAAACACAAATTATTTAGGAATACTGGCATGCTTCAATTATGCATGAAATGCATAAGGCAAAATGGCCGTCGACTTCTCGGCGACGCACCTCCATCCGATAATCGAAATTTTTGATGACTTTGAGATTTTACATCGTTAATGTGCAAATGATCTTATCCCTTAGCTCTTTGTTTGTTGCTGGTTTATCGAGGTATACTTTTTGTTTTTTAATAACATCAAAGAAAGAAGTTCAACGGTGTCAAATCACATAGTCTTGGCAAATTGATTTCGCCGCCACGTGAGACAACACTGCCATTGAATTTGTCGCGCAAAAGAGTCTTTGTTTTGTTAGCTGTGTGGCAAGTGGCACCATCTTGTTGGAACCACATATCGTCCACGTTCATATCTTACAATTCGGGTCATAAAAATTTCGTTAATATTGTTACATCACTAAGTATTCATTCATCACTTTAATACCATCTCTAAGTTAAGCTATATTTTATGTTATCTAATAAACACATATGCGAATTATACTAGAGTAAAATCAAAGACGAGTTTATTAATTTAACCTGTATCATTAAAACAATCATCTCACGATAGCAAACATCATTCACAGTAACTACCTCACCGGCCTCATTTTGGAAAAAATACAACCCGATGATGCCGCCAGCACATAAACCGCACCAAACTGTCACTCTTAGTGGATGCATTGATTTTTCGACAATCCTTCTTGGATTATCATTCGCACTAATGCGGCAATTCTGCTTATTGAAGAGTCCACTGAGGTGCAAATGCGCCTTATCCCCATAGATGATTTTCTTTCATTGTTCCCGTTTCTTGTCACCATTTTGACGACCCTTGGAATGGTCAAGAGGCTTTAGTTTTTGAGTCAATTGCACCTTGTGAGCGTGTAAATGCAAGCCTGCATGCATAATCTTCATCAACGACGAGCATAAAAGGTATAATTGTTGGGCACGACGACGAGTTGAGGTAGACGCCACACTATCGCGACTATGCACTGGGGCTTTCATATCTCCTACTGACCTGGTTTGCTCAAATCTTTGCATGATTTTTCCGATTGTACGCACGATTTCGGACGATTAAATTGACCGAAAAAATCACGAAAAGCACGATATTTTGATTTGAATGCCCGTTTTCATAATAAGCTTCAATAACTTGATCGATTGTGTATCTTTACATAGTTCAAATTTAATTAGTATGAAATTGAATAATGTTAAATGAAATGCAGAAATAGCTTGACATTTAGATGTGGTTCAGATTCAGCATCGGCTCTTAATATATGTATATATAGAATTAAATTCAATATAAGAACTTCTGATCACAATTGTATTCAGTAAAAAGGATATATAACAAAAATATTAATTCACTTTTAGTTAAAAGTTTTAGAGACATACAACGTTAAGTTGGCAGCACTTTTTTAACTGACGGCCATTTATGTCCTTATGTATAAATAGTCGAACTTCTCTTATTAAATATTTTCCAATGTAAACATGATGTTTTAGGCAATTAAAATTTTTTTGAAAACTTTTTTATTGTTTTTTTTTTTTGCATTTTTTCAAACTGTTTAAAATCTTATTACTTTTTCACTTCACTTTTTGTAAACATAAACAACTTTTGACACCCTTACGTATATGAAACAAAAAATTATCACCTGCGGTAGTGATGCCACCTAGATAATTATACCATGATATGGACCATCGAATAGAGGTATGCCACCGAAGCCGTGGCATTAATACGATATTTTAATACGATATTTTGTTTCGTTTTTAACACAACCTATTTTCCTAGTTCTGGTACAATGCACTGCATTTGTAGGTGTCATCCCCTGAGTACTGGTCCAATATAAAAAAAAAAACTGCGAAGCGTTTTTGCTTGTCTGCAGTAACACCCAGGGTCTGTGGCAGGAAGCGAACCTGCTACCTCGAGACTGTTGGTCGAGTAGGTACTCTACCCAATTAGCCATCGAGTCGCATATAATTGATCATCGATCGTTTTATCATAATAAAAAATATTAAGATAATTTACACAAAACTTTTTTGCAATTAACATTGTACGTTTGGACCACCCTTTATATGAATTATTTTTCGAAAAAAACTTTTTATTAAAGAATAGTTTTACGGATTGTTCAAACTTATTGGCCACCAAGATTGAGTGACTTATAAAAAAACAACTGTGATACGAGTACGTTTGTAAAAAGATGTTTTGAATAAAAATTGCATTTTCTAAACAAAATTGTCATATTTTATTTTTTATCTACTTATTTTTTATTTCGTATTTTGTTATTTTTAAGTGACTGTTTAACTTCAATTTTGTTGATAACATTTACATGCTGGAATGTTTTTGTTTATTGACGGATTTTTTATAATATCTAATATTCGTATGATGTTTTTTACCATTTTCATTTTATAAAAAAAAAAAATATAAATATATTTATAGAAAAAAGAAAAGAACTACAGAGAATATGATAACAGTTTTTTTTTTTTAAATGGGACCAAGTTTCAACATGTCATTGATTTCTTTGTTTCATTTTATTTTTTAAAACATTTATTGCTTTTAGCAGTAGACAATAAGCAATTTACTTGAGGTCCAATATAGTTTTTTATATCGGTTCGGTTGTTGTTTATTAAAACAACAATAGAGAAAGGTCCAAACTCGTTTTCCTATTCAAGATGGGCATTCATACTCGTACTCGTATACTCAGGCCACTGTTTGGCTAATGGACAGGGTGTCAAAACTAGTAACACTAATGAAAATTTATCACTTTTCATGTTAATTTAATTATAAATGCAATATAAAATATAAATAAATATATTACTTTCACAGAAAAAATTATAATAAAAATGAAATCAATTAAATTTTTGTCTGAAAAAATAATTTGTACTTATACACATACAGGCAGGCATGTTCGCAAATCGCTAAAATTAGCGTTTTCGATTTGAAAATACCAAATAAGTGTTCTAACAAACGTATAACGGGAGGAGAATGGTTTTGCGATTTCAAATCGCTAAATAGGTGTTCTGGAAAACGCATATCGTTTAAAATTGGCGATTTCAACTAGCATGTGTATATTGAAGTGAAGTGAAAGAATTTGCATAAAATGAACTTACAAAAGACAATAAAATTACACACAATTGAAATTAAATATGTTTTCTTTTTATTTCAATACAAAATTGAAAGAATTTTACAGATTATCTTTCGAATAAAGTAAATTTCATGTCAATGGAAAAAAAAATCATCTTTATTTTATTTCAAATCAAAATTCTATACCTCCATAAAAACACTCTTTATAATGTGTTGCTAGCTTTTCTGCCGAAACAAAGTTAAATAAAGTTCGTTGCTATAAGATATTATTTTCATTCATGAAAGCTGAATTATGTTCAGTAGAACTTGATAAGCAATTGACTTGCCACGATTGACGTGGGCGATACCTTCATATTTAAATGTAATTTTTTTTATTTTTGTTTTTATAACTTTGCGCTTAAATATCAAATTTTTTAATTTGCTTTGTGATTTTTGTCTCTGATTTTGGACAACAAGCATAAATTACAGGCATGAATACAGTCTTTAATTTATTGTCTCTGAGAACAAAAGGAGAGAAAATAATTAGAATTTAAATATCTAATCTTAAAAATGGTTATAAAAGTTTTTAAAAAAAATGTTTACTGGTTTTACTGAAAAGGTAAATATTTTCCATTTGAACTTCAGCAACCAAAAGCTTTGTTAAAATTAATATCTTTTATATCTAGTTTTGAAGGCATACTCTAAAAAAGCGCTTGTTCTCGTGACTCAGTCTGTATTTAACACGTTCTGTGTGGCCATTTTAGCATTTTTTGTGCTAGATTTAGCACTTTGCTGATTTAGCATAAAAAATTTCGATCTAGCAGTTAACTCTTTTTTTTTTAGCACTTTCCACTTGTTCATTCAGCAATCTTTTAAATGACCTCTGTTTCTTTTCAAATTGTTTTTAAAGGATACCATTTTGATGCTTTTAATTCACGCTTGGAAGATTTCTTTGAACTAATGCCTTATTATTATTTTTTTTAATATAAGTTTGAAAATTTTCTTAAAGCGAACAGAAAAAACTATAAATCCTGAAATGGAGAAAGACATACGAATTGTATATCGCAGTTTAATTGCACACTTGATTTATCAGTTATGGCAACGTTTGGCAAAAAATGTTTTAAGTTTAAACAAGTAAGAGTGTAGTATGTTCGGCTGGGCCGAATCTCAAATACTCTTCACAATAGTCACGTAAATATATAGTATATATTATAAAATTTGAACTAAATATGCTTGGATATATATGGAAGATAATCTTTCATGGAAAAATCGGTTTAGGTTATATTATAAATTTGAACTAAATATGCTCGGATATATGTGGACCGATAACAGGGGGCCTTGTAATCGTCATACCAATACAAAATTACCAAAAAGGTAATCTTTCATGGAAAATCCGGTTTTGGTTCTATCTCGAGCATGGACCGATATTGGAAATTTTAATTTCCTGTATTTAAGTAGCCTCCTTTTATAAACAGAACTGTTTTAAAGCAAAAAAATTGTGTCATGGAAAAATCGGATCTGGCTATATGTCGGGTATACATAAACCAAAGTTGGAAAGTTTAATTTTGTGTATTTGAGTAACCTCCTTTTATAACCAGAACTACTTTTAAGCAAAAAAATAATTGTTTAGGTAAAAATCGGTTTAGGCTATATCACGGGTATATGTGGACCATTATCAGAATTTTTAATTTTCTGTATTTTAGCAAACTTCTTTCATTGCCAGAACTGTTTTGAAGCAAAAAAAAAAAAAAATTATTTCATAGAAAAATCGATTTCGGCTATATGTATATGGCCTGATATCGGAAATTTTAATTTTCTGTATCGGGTAACCGCCTGACATTACCCGAAGTGTTTTTAAGCAAAAAAATTTTTTAAGTTCGCTTATGCGACATTTTCATAAAAAAATCGGTTTAGGCTTTATCTCGGGTATACATATATGGCGCAAAATATTCATTTTCTTTATTTATATAACCTTGTTTTATTATCAGAACAGCTTTTAAGCAAAAAAGTTGTTTAAATTCGTTTACGCGACATTTTCATGGAAAAATCAGTTTTGGCTATATCTCGGATATATATGGGCTGATATCGGGAAAATTTTTTTTGTCTTTTAATTGCCATGCCAAGTAATTGTGTTAAGTTTGAAGCAGAAGCAACAAATTTTTTTTCAAAAAGTTTCATAAAAACGGAATTTTGGAGATATCTCAGCTATATGTGAACCTATTGAATTTCAAGCAAACCCATGAATCTATTGAGTAACAGAATGGTGAAAAAAATTTGAACGCTAACGGTTTTCTCAGAAAATTTCAACGGCCGGCAGACGGACATCACTTAATCGACTTTTCTATCAATGCTGATTCTGAATATGTAGGTATACTTTATAGGGTCGCAAATGAAAATTGTAGAAGTTACAAATGGAATCGCAAACTCATATAAACCCTTTATATTTTTGTGAAGGGTATAAAAATACAAATTATTTTTGTAGAAAATCGCTTAAAAGTTGATAAGTGTAAGTTACAGGAACATTTTAAGGAATAAATTTTAGACTATACGGTAGAGAATATAACAACTTTGGAACCTCAATGGCAACGTATGTTTGAGTCTGTGATATTTAATTTAACGACTGAGTTATTATTTTTGTTGTGTTTTGTTGTTTTAAGAAATTTCGTTTTATTCAATGGAATTAAGACAACATTGGCATAGATGATAAAACTATGATTTCTCAAAGAAAATATTTGCTTAAAATTCAGGCATTTAAATTTTAGCACTTAACATTTTTTAGCACTATTTTGGTGCCAATTTAGCTCCAAATTTTTGTTTTTGGATCTGGCCACACTGAATTAACGTCAATTCATGTAAGATTTAAGATAAGTTTGTTTTCGTTCTGCGCACTTATTTATAAACGAATATGTACAGGTGTAGCCAAAATACACCCTGGGTATTAACGGCCTTATTCATAGTAAATATTGTAGGT
The DNA here is from genome assembly GCA_914767995.1 of Thecocarcelia acutangulata. Classification (NCBI taxonomy): domain Eukaryota; kingdom Metazoa; phylum Arthropoda; class Insecta; order Diptera; family Tachinidae; genus Thecocarcelia; species Thecocarcelia acutangulata. Next base: position 19,702,821 of record OU612097.1, read on the forward strand.
TTATTAAACTGTTAATTGACAAATTTCTATAGGAAATTTGTCAAAGAAATGGTTAATAACTATACAACATTTTTTATTTAATAATTAATTAAAAATTTAATTCTTTACCGAACAATATTTAAAACAATGACAATCTAGACATGTGTAAAAAAGAGTTATACAAAATTTTTGCACTTTAACTAGCTTCAATTTTAAATTAAGTTTTAACAAACCTGTATTTGAGTAAACTTCTGATTTATTACACTTTCATTTAGAAGATATTCATCTTGTTGTGTTAGGCTTTAATCATAATCATAAATGAAATTACTTACTTAAATAAAAATATCTAAGCAGAAAAGTTATAAAATTTTCCCATGCCCATTCCATGGAGACTTTTGGTGCACCCTGTTTATATTTTCATACGTATGTAGTAATATATTTGAACAAATTTTGTTTTTCTTTGTATCGTTAGTGATTTTAAGCGTTATTATAACCAGATAAAAAAAAAGAAGCCGCAGATTTAGATTTAAATAAAATAAATAAACAATATTTGTCTAGATACCTGATAAGCAGTTTATTTTTACCCAAAGAGAAGTTAAAAAAAAAATAAACAAAAATATTATCTAGAGCAGTAAAGGGCGCTGGTTTGCCTGAGTTACGAAGTCGTTTGTTACAAATACTCATCATACTCGTTTTAACCAGAGTTGCTACAAAAGCAAAAATTGTCCTACCTAAATTTCACTTACAATTCCCCTAAACATATCTTATCGCGTTTTATTACACTACTTTTTAGATAGATAAAAATATATGAACTAGTCATCAACAAGTGCATTTAAGATTTCCTAGCAGCAACAATATAAAAAGTAGCAATTTTTATACCACCATATACACGTGTTTATGTGAAGGTATATTCCCTCATTTGTACCTGTCCGCAAACAGAACATACCCAGCTAGCATATGTTGTTTGTTAGACGATTGGGTTCAGTATACACGCCCCAAAAGAATCTCTTGTACTTTTTTATTTCTTCTTTAAAAATCTCAACAATTTCCTTTTTGTGGCACCTTGTGTTCAAATACTCTTTTTATGGTACTTTTTAAAAATGTTCAAGGTCAATGCTGGCTCTATCTGCCCATCGCTAATCTGGACTAGATATGTTAAAATTTTAGAGGAAAATATACAAACTGAAGTCAACAACACACTGATTTTTTCTTTAGACAAACATTAACTAATTGTATATGTAAATAAGTGCTTATGAAATGGTTTATAAAATTTTCAGCATTAAATGTAAAAAAAATGTTGAGAGCATGCATAAATAAAAATATAGGGTGGCGCCGAACTACCTTTATGGTTTGAATGTTTAGTAACTTTTTTAGTTTATCCATATATTTTATTTTTATTTCAAAACTTTGCGCAGAAGACTTAAGAAATTTTACATAGAACACTGCACTACAGAACAGCGATCAAAAATTTTTAAATTTTATTTTGAAAATCAATTGTTTTGACGCAAAAAGCTTATCGTCGTTTTTTTAACGTAAGTACTGGACGTGCCTACAATAAACCGCTTGGTTGCAAAATTTCGACAACATGGTACAATAAGACACTTTTCATGTACCGGAAGACTACGAACAGCTCACACGGAAGAAAATATCCAATGTGTTGCATAATCCCCAAACATCAACAAGAAGACGTTCGATACAACTGCAGTTGAAGGTCCGTTTAAAGTATTTACACCATATTGCTTATGTTACCATATAAGGTTCAGCTTGTTCAAGAATTGAAGCCGATAGACTTCGAGCAGCGTCATTCCATTCTAACCATAAAGGTAGTTCTGTGCCACCCCGTATAATGACTTTATTATGTAGAAGAATTAACGTAAATATGAATCAGTGATCACCAAAAATCATGTTTTTTCTTCATTAGCTCATACACAAAAATTTTTAATCAACAAAAATCGACCAATAAAATTCAACGCTGAGTAAAATCAACTCGTTTTGTAAACATTGCGCATTCGTCTTAGTGCTCGTATTGAATAAAATCAGAGGTATAATCACCGCATCCGATATCGAATTAACTATCGTATCGACTAACATTACGATACATCTAGATTATGGCAAACGATGCATATGGGATCATAATTTAAACAAAATGCAATAGAATTCATTCGATATCGTATTATCCTGGCATACGATATCGAAAATGAAAAATTTCGATAATATTGCTCGATATCGTATGCGTTAATTTGGCCCCAGCTTTATGTTTGTTGTTGCCTTGATAGTGAGTTGTATGTATTTGAAACATGTATACATAAATTTTTCTCAGTTTTTCTTAAATTCTATTTTAAGTGTCAGATACTCCTACATACATATGTACCAAATAAAGTAATTTTATGTCTATATAAATTGTTCTTATTGGTTTTTTGTGTTATGTATGTACGTATTTTAAGCCTAAAGGCAGAATTAGTTTGTACGTTCTTTTCCGTTCTGAATCAGCTGTTTTGTTTCTGTTCAATATAAACTATATGTAAATGGTTTGTTTTTACTTTTCCGTTCTGTTCTGTTACGGACTAATTTGTTGAAAATAGAATTCAACGTTAAGTGACGGCCAGATATGTGTATGTATTATTTTTTTCAGATATGGAAACATTAGTTTTTTATTCAAATGTATATAATTTTCTTTTTCCAAAAGCTAAAAAAATTTGTTTCAATTAAAGATTTTTTAAAGTTAATACATTTTTATCAATTAAGCAACTATGAGTTATGAAAAGAATATTATTTTAGCAAGGAAAAAATTTTATTTTCTATAAGAAGTGTCATAAACTCTGCAGATTTTGAGAAAGAAGTGGGATGTTTGATCACCATTTCTAAATTTTAAATTAATTTGTTTCTTTTTTGTTTTTTCCTACAAGATAATATTTATATACATATTTGATTCCTTATTCCAATGTTTTCCTTTTATTTATGCCCTACTGTAAAAAACAGCTGAATATTTTCACGGAAAAAGTAATTGTAAAATATTTCCTACAGAAATGAACGTCACAGAACGGCAACAGAAAGTAAAAACTAATGAGGCCTTAAATGTTTCTTCTTAAGTTCTAAGAAGAAATATATATGTATATGTACATTGTCTTTTTTTATGAAACCCCTTTGTTTCTCTGCGTATTTTATTTTGATTATTTACAAAGAAGCATACAGAAAAACTGCTGAACATATCACTGCATGGATTTTTGGTAATTCTTTTTTCTTCCAAAACAAAAACTCAAACACAAGAAAGCATTGCCGAACTACATGCGCATTTATTTATCTTCAAGCACGAACACCCTAACGATGATTGCACTCACTTAGCGAGGATGTTGCTCATTTTGCTACTGATTAAAAATAAACTGAGCATTTGTGCTGCTGCACACAAAATCATATTTGAACGGAATGTTGTTGAGCAAGTATGATTTTTTTTTTGTAATCGCTCAAAGCTGTTCTCTGATATGAACTGAAAATAAAAACAGCCGTAATTAAATAAAAGAAAGAAAGAAAGATTGCTGGCCTTTTACTGTTGTGAAGTATTTACTTGTAGGTATAAATGCACCCACATATATTTGCTAGTCTTCAATGTTATTTAAATATTGAGTTAATTTTTATTAATTAACTTCACAATATCTTTCTTTTCTTCTGTCGAACAGATATAATGTTTGTTGACACTACTTAAATTTATTTATTTAAGAATAATTTTTAATTTTGTGCAAATCTTAATTTTTAAGATACTTAAAGGTTTTTCATAATTTCGTTTTCATTTACCTTCAACTCGCTTGACTTGCAAATAAAAATCAGAAGCTTATTTTTATTTTACACTTGACTGCTAATTAATTGCATAAAAATACTGCAAATTAATTATCTCAAAAATGTTCTTTTTTTTGTAAACTTCTAGTCTAAAAGCTAAATGGAAGAAAATTATTGATAAAAAAAAAAAGAAAAAAAAAAAAATAATAGAAAAACACAGAAAAAGGAAACTGTCTAACTGACTGTAAACTACAGTCTACAGAACACAGAAAAACCACTCGTCTAAAAATTAGTCTTGTGCCATTCATGAATGAATTAATTCAACTGAATGATTCTCTCAAGAGAAAGAATGAAATATTTCTGTATCCTTTCTCTTTTTCTTCATCATGCCCGATAGAAAACATGTTAATTTGGATTTACGCAGCTGAAATTGTACTAAATTTGAAAACTGTTTATCAGATTAAATTAGATAGTTCACTGTTTGATCATTTGAAATTTCAAAAAATAAAAAAAACAATATCTTCCCATTTAATTAAGAAAACCATTGAAAAACCTCATTGAATTTAAATTATGTTTTAATGGGTATATACATATGTACATACATACATATATACGTAAAATACTGGAAAGTATTTTAAATTAATTTTAATATATTTTTGTATTGAGTTTTTGAGCTAAGACGTAGTTTAATTTCGTGTTAATTTTTATTAATATGTTCACAAAAAAATAACATTTCACTTTTTATGATGATTTTTTTGTTATATTTTATAAGCGGCAAAATTAATATGTATTTACTTAAATATCTGCAAACGTTTTGAATATATTTTATATTATTCCAAAACCTTTGTAGTCTCTAGTTACAACAGACTAAAGTTAATGCAGCTTTTTATTTGTTTATTTGCAATTACAATCTTTAATTTGTTTTTTTTTTGTTGTTTCTATGTAAACTTAACTACAAATTTCTTGGTTATTACCTTGACAAGAAATTCTATAAACTGAATCTGAAATCTTCCATTTATTCATTCATTCTTAGAATACTGTTATATTAACCATATAATTTTTGGTACGTGTAGTAAACAAAATCCATATCGTACGACCAGTACGTTGACCAGTTTACTGTAGCAAAACGTGATATTAAGTACTTAACAAAATATTCTCTCAACAAGTTCATTGTTTCACAGGCTGTATAATTAGTACAGCCAACGTGTTGAAACCAGGGCTCGTCGAGATCATGCGCTTGAATTTCAAGAAGCACATATTCTGTTAATATGTACAGTACATGTATATCTGTGGCATTATATCATAACATGTTAAGTCAAGATAAGACTAAAAAAAAGTTTTTGGGAGAAATTTCAATGAATAACTATCTCTAAGAAAGAATAAAAAGAAACCAAAATTACAACAAAATTTCGTCAATTATACGAAAAAATATTTTGGCAAACAAAACTTTTTTTATATAATTAACTAATTAAAATCGAAACTCATTTTTCAATTTCAATTCAAATCAAGTTGTTATGATAAAACACCACACATATAATCGGCGTCCAAAACTAGTAAAGCCCAATGATTCTTTCTAACCTAATTGCTCACTTTTTATAAATCCAACGGTGACTGATGAATAATTTGAGGGTTTTCCAATTGCCCAGAATCGATTATTCTATTTATTCACTTATCCATTCAAATCAATCATCATTTTTTCATGAAAATCGAGATTGCCGTGGGCGAGCTGTAACATCCTAAGTGATCTTTGGCCAGAAGCACTTGTGGCACCTAAATCTTAAGTAAAAATAAATGCAATTTCTTTTCCATAGTACCACCCAATTGTCATTGATTTTAGTATCGTAATAAAATAGTTAGATAATTATTGAAAAACTCATCATGTAGGGTTCTGGTTCCACCACCCTACATAATTTGTCTTTGGTTGTTTACTGAGTTTAGAAATTTTTACACGTTTTATTTTCTACCGGCTTCCCACAGACATTTTTCTGGGAAGAGACACACTTTGCTTAGTATTTATTTGTGACACATTGGCCAAAAACTTTGACAATAAATTTTGTAAATTTTCTTATGATTTCAAAAATAAACTGTTCTCTGGGTTTTTAGAAAATTCTATAGCTTCAAAAATCGTTTATTAAGATTTTATTTGAACTTTGTTTAGTTTTTGTTTCAACAACAAACTTAAGATATTCTGAGTACTGTCAAATAATTTGAGTGAATTAAAATATTTCCTGAACATTTTCTACATTTGTAAAACAAAACTTTTCTGACCTTGAAACCTAAACAACCGAGTAGTTTTGTCAGACAAATTTCTTATTAAAACGGATATCAAATGTCAATACAAGTTACAAAAAAATTGCAAAAAATAAAGAAAACACAAAAAAGCGATTTTTCTTAACCTTGACACCAACAATTATTTAGTTGTTACGGAAAAATTTAAAGTTCACAACAAAAAATGCAAATATAAAAATAATAAAGGCAATCAAGAAATGGATTCATTACTTACGCAGAACTAGAATACAAATTTCAAATAATGTTTATAGTTAGAAAATCCAGAAACAAATAAACAAAGGAGGAGATAACAGACTTGCATTGTGGTTAGGGATTATACCTCGTACTCGCATTGTGATAAGTTGTATATGTAATGAAGGAAAGAAGGGTCTTAAAAACGTGCTAACGTGCTGTTTACATAGTACAGCTGAGCACTCAAAAGTTTTTGAACAATTTTGGTAAACATTTGCAGACGAGCGCTGGTATATGTTTTCTAAAGGGTGCTTTTTTTATATAGCGGTAGTGAACTTTAAAATGAAAAAAAAAAAAAAAACAAAGATGAATTTTTCAATTGTCATGAAGTTTACTCTATTCATAAGACAATCTTCCGGCTCGTGTGTAGTCTAACTTGAACGTCCAATTACCGATGACTTTTTCTAAAATTTGTGGCCATGTTTCGGCTATAAAGCGGCGAATGTTGTTTAACAAGTGGTCAATCGTTTTGGGCTTATCACCGTAGACTAGTGACTTCATATATCTCCACAAAAATATTCTAGCGGCGTTAAATCACACGATGTTGGAGGCGAATTATGGGTCCGAAAAGTGGAAGTATGCAGTAGCCCAACGTCTGAAACCACAAACAAACAGCTTGTTTTTATGTTTCCTAGCTGTCGACATTTCATTGGAGCTACCCTAATAAAAAGGCATATGTTCGGTAGGTTTATGTCAAAATTAACCACAAAAGAGAGAATGTGCAAGTTTGATCATGTGCAAGTTTTTTGTGCCTTCACAGAAAATTTTTTTTTCATGTTCAATAAAGCTATGTACACACGATTGTCAGATGTTACAATATTGTAAGATCTGGCAACATGCTGACAATGTAGTGACAATGAAAAATTGTCCCACAGAAGTATATTGTGTGTTCAGACGATCGTAAGAAAATCTTACAATTTCATTGTCAGACTATGGTCTGACAAATAATTCATCTGGTAACAAAAATTGTCAGCAAAAATTGTCATTGTAACTTATATACATATATCAACTACGATCTGTTTGCCAGTGTTGCCCATCAAACTTTTTTTTGACAATGATGCCATTGTCAGGTGCATTCATTTTGTACATCTGACAATTAAAACTGAGCTTACAATACCAGCCAATTATCTGGCAATGCCGACGAAGAGTGTTCTCACGATTGTCAGATGTCTGACAATTGATTGACAATGGGTTTTCGGACAATGTTGTCAGTTAAAAATGGGCAGTTCACACGATTGTAATACATTTTCGGAAAATTTTACTGGTAATTTTACTGGCAATTTTGTAAGATCTGACAACCGTGTGTACGTAGCTTAACGAAAGTGGTTGAATCAATTAATAAATTGTTTGAATGCGGACCTGTAAAGGAATTCGTGCATTGAAACAAAAATTTAGTAAAAATAATTATTGATCGAAAACAATTGTTTTTTTTAAACAACAATAAAATACGATATCCAAGATAATTTGTTTGATTTTTTTTATCTATATCCATAAAAAAATATAAATAAATTATTTTTTCAGACAAAAATTTTGTTGATTTTATTTTTTCTGTGTTTGTTATTGTTGAACGATTTTTTAATCAACAAGTGAAGTTCTCTGGTCTTTGCAATAACAAGTCAAACAAGTTTTGATTTTGAATGAATTGGTTTAATCATGAAGTCTCATGCTCTTTGACAACCTCCGATCAGGATATTATGAATAATTTTATATGGAACTACACTAGTATAAGAAACGAATTAATTTGTCTACCCTTTTCTTTAATGTATTTTATTCTTTTGGCTCCCAAACAACTAAAAAGTTATTAAAAAATTTGCAGTTCTGTAATTAATGTCAAAACAACCCGTTTGGTATAATTTTAGAAAATATTTATGATTTTTAAAAGGTTTGTGCTTGAAATTAAATTCTCATATACCTGCTAAATGGAAAAGCAAATACTACTCACCAGGGAGCTGGCAGAAATGGTGTTAAAACTTACTTTTTTATTAATACAGTTTGTACAAAAAATATTCGAATTAATAATTTATTTGGTTTTGTTGGTTTTTGTTAAATAAATAAAACTATAAGCAATTATATTTATTTAAATATAGATCGATTTTTTTAAAGAGCAAGCAAGCATTACCTTGATTTCATTGGTCCAGATTTGCAAATATGTTGGTACTTGCTGATTTTAATTGTAAACTTAGCCAGCTGAGGGACAAGTGTAAATTTGCATTTACGAAGCAGGCAGTATTTCACAGCAAGTGTAAAGTAGCAGAAGCTTTTTAAGTAGTAAAGGCAATATGTCACTGTCACGTCAGTGCAGCATTTCAATTTTACCGCCGGTAATAAATTTTATATATATGACATAATTTATAATTATTTTTGCATTTACTCGTATATAAGTACTCGTAATTGATTTATTTCTGAAACCTGTTTTGTTTAAGCAAATTGCTTAGATATACTATTTTTGGACTTTAATGATTTTTAAGTTTCAAATATAAACACAAATTTTGTGTTTGTATAGTATTTTCTCCAGCCACTTTTTCTTATCTGGATGTGCACAGAAAAATTTTTTGTAAAAATAAAATCAGTAAACATTTTGTCTGAGAAAATAATTTGTATGAGTATGTATACCAAAAAATTACCTTTAGTATCACATTTTATATATTCGTTTAACAATGACTTTCACTAAACTTCTGTTTGAATCCACGAATTATTTTACAAGTCCCTAATTAATAACTAATTAATTGATACCGCGAATTTCGTGATTGACCATTAAACAAATTTTGTTTTGTGCAGAATTTTTCTAAAGAAAACTTTTTCGATTGTAAACTGTTTAGGATAACAATATTTGCAATAAATTTCTTCAGCTCAAGGTCCTTTTTGTTTTTTTTTTTTTTAATTTTTTCGTCTTGCTTCGGAAGAGTTCTTCAGTAAAATTTGTTTGTTTGTGTTATAAATTCAATAAAATATTTTATTGAATTTATAACACAAACTAATTTTTTTGAGGAAGTCTTCCGAAGGAAGACGAAATATTAAAAAATTCACTAAAAATAAAATAAAAGCAAAAATGACCTTGAATTGAAGAAATTTATTGCAGTCATAGGCAGGTATGGTATACGATACACAGCTCAGAGATAAAGGCCTCTGGGATGCGTGCGTATTGCACGATATGAATAATAATAACCTGAACTTACTTTTTTGTTAGCTTCAGTATAAGAACGCTGTGTAAATGAAATTAATGCATATCCATTGTTCGTATTGCGAAAAAGTGGTCAGCGTAGAAATAAAATGGCGATCGAAACAACGCCCGAAAAGATTCAGCTCATGACTCCGATTGTCGTTGTTTGGTAAATTTTCAAATCATAATATGGAAAATGAAAGGCATTTTGTTGATATTTGTATGGAAATTTATAGGAAAATCTAAATGTCATATCACCGGAATCACTAAGTCGTGGAAACTTCACACAAACCATCTACAGTTCATCGCCAATGTATCTTTAAATTTTGGTCAACGCGTTTGGCCAGTTAGTAGTGACATCAAAGTGTACACATCTTTTTATATATGTATATAGATATATAAAAATTATGAATTAAATTTTTTGGTTTTTTCTTTATTTCTTAATATTTATTTGTTTACAGTATGATAAATTAAACATTTAGTGGCAAAATTTTAATTTTAGCATGTCTCAAATCCGAGAAGCTTTCTTCATCGATTCAGGAATTGAAATAGGGTCGGTTGCATCCCTTAATCTCTTGGTCAGCAACTATCACCACAAAACTATACCTTATTGAAAGTTTTTATGAAATTTATTTATGATTTGAATGTGTTTTTATTTATGTACATATGTTATTGATTATTTAGACTTGAATACTTATTGTCATTACATTTCTTATGTAGATTCAATAAATAAAGTTATAAAGTTAAAAAAAATATATATGTTATTTATTGACATAATTTTCTTTTATTTATAACACTACTGCATTTAATTGTTTTATTTATTCACTGCTAAAAATTTGTTTCTTAAATTTTCTTTTCGTTTGATAATTTTTTCCTATATTCTTCTTCTTATTTCTTTACTTTTTGCATTTTGACAACTCCTTAATGAAAATATTCCAATAAAGACGTAACCAGTATTACCTCTTTTCGATTTAATAGACAGAAACGCTGTTTTTCTCGATAGTCAAGAAACGGTGGAGTTTTATGTTTCATAGTTTTCGATGCGAGAAACTTCTCACTAATATTACAGAAACGAGGTACAAGATTTTCATTAAATTTTTCGTTAGTCTTCAAAATGATCAAACATAAATAAAGAAAAATCACGATTTTGTTATATACCAAGACAAAACCTGCTCTCGGGAAAAAGTAAAAAAATTTTAATTTGGGAACGTTGAAATGCCAAAAGCTATTGAAAAATCAGTAGCACAGTTTCGATAAATGTTCATGCTTTTAAATCGACACACCCTATAATATACGTTTTACATTCGAATTAAAAGCGGATTATAATAACCATAAGTAATGCTTTTTAGAAACATGAAACAGGTGCGTGTTATGCTGTTTTATACTTTTTAAGTATCTTTTTATCTTGTGGATTTTAACATATTTTTTTCGTATTAAAATATTTATCTCTTCTTCAGTTGAATCACGTGGATTTTATTTTCATTAACATTTTTCAACATATTTTTTATTTGAGTAAAAAATTTAATTAATTTAAATATTCTTCTTCTTTAAAGTGAAATAACCATTAAATGAAAAAGCTTTTTTAAAAAGCGGTTTCCGGTTCTTTACAGTCGCTAGAAAGGCCATTAGAAATCTACATATTTTGTCACATTTATAATTAAATCGTATAAAATAAAAAGAGTGTCCTTAAAGGGTTTCGCTTTGCTTTGTAGCTTAGCAGGAAAAAGCTTTTGCATTCCACTCCAGCCTATAATAATTCATGTTATAAGGTGGTCGTTAACTAAACGAATGGTCGCTTTTCATTTGCATAACGTTAGGCGACAGTCTGTTTTAAGTGCAATGTTGTTTAAAAAAATTTACAATAGGGTGGCACAAGTAAAGACTGGAAGTCTCGTGAAGAAAGAAATACATTTGGGTAATGAATGGGACTCAGTTTTGATTTGTAAAATCAGCATATAAAACATTATAGAAGAAAACTTGTTTTTTTTTTTAATAAAACATTTCTCTCGTGATTTGGTAGCTTAAAACTATATGGCCGCCCTAATAAAATACGAATATCGTGAAAAAAGTTTATTTGCAATAGAAATTAAAAACAAAATTTCAAAAGCAGGACAATTGCAATACTTTTTTTATGCAATTGAGGCCAAGTGCACATAATGGGAATGGAAGTGTCAGGGCACATCTTCTAATAAAATTTGTTTTAAAATATTTAATAATCGCAAATTTAAGATTTTTTTAAATAAAAATATTATGTACTTACATAGATTTTTTTGTGGGTTTTTGTGTTTACTTTAATATTGTTTTTATTATTAATCCAAATCAATAATTAGTTTAGAACCTTTATTCCTTTTTTGTGGTTCTACTTCATCCATATATCATATACTTTTCAGTTGCTTTTGTTGTAGTGGTTTTGATTCCTTTTGTTCTTTTATGTGCAGCAAAAAATTCTGCTCCTGATCATAATCCGTCCAAATTTTAAAATTTTTATAAGGCACTGCCACCGTGGTAGTAGTCACGGTACCGGTTTGAGGATCTTTAGCTGGACGTAAGGACCGCTCTGTAGTTGTAGTGGTGCAAATGGATTTTTGCTTGGAGTTTTTTATTATGGTTGTATTAAAGTCGGGATTCTCGATTTCTATTTCTTGGGGATCTTTAAAAGTTATCGTACGTCGCCTTGTTTGGGTCAACGCCAAGTTTCGGCTTAAACGTTTCGTGTGCTCCTCTACAATTGTTACGCTCAAGTCATGCATGACAAAGAATTATACTTTCAAAGCAAATTATTGGTTTATAAATGTATTTATTTGCAAGTAAAGTTTTGTTGAAGCACTTAAATTTTTGAGATAAATGTATTTAATTTTCACTTTCATTTAAAATATTTGGCTGCTTGTTTTGATTCTTTATATGTTTCTGGAAGTTTAAAAGCCAATAGATTCTTTTTTATCACTTGTTACTTATATTCTCCTTGTTTTATTTGTTTTTCCCGACAACCATTCACAATGAAAACTAAATAATTATAAAAATTTGGTTGCGCTTGATAGCTTTCACGAGATACAACCAAACATGTGATAGCAAGCAAATCAAATTTTTTTTATTTTCCACCAAGCATCTTTGGTATCATACATACTCAAGTTTGGCGGTGGCAAGGGCAAAGAGAGCGTTTCTCTCACGCACCTTATTTTATTGCCAACGCCAAACTTAAGACTTTCCGTGTGTGGAAACTGTGTTACCATTCTTGTTAAACACTTTGGTCATGTGGTTTTTCAATATTAAATTCTTAAAAAAAATCCTTCTAGGAAATTATTTGAATTTAATTATTATCTTCGAAAACTTTAATATTTCTATAGAAAACTAAAATTTATTAAAACAGTTCCATAGAAAACCTTTCGACTATAAAAATGTTATGCTAGAAACTTTCAGCACAAAAGTTTCCATTGCACAAGTACTAATGAAACAAAACTTTTTTTTATTAGTTAAATTAAAGTGAGCTGAAACAATTAAGTGTTATAGCGCAAGCTATATGCTAATAAATAACGCTTGACGTGCTAGCGTCAAGCATAATTTATCTGTCAAAAGTCCTCATGCACATGCAAAATGTATGAAGCCAACCCAAATAGCGTGGCGTCAACGCCTTGCAATCGGAAAATCCAACTTTGACACAGCGTAAGAGAGAAAGCTCTTGATCATATTTATATATGTGTTTGTAAAATTTGGTTTGGCTTAGCACAGCCACACATCAAATGCAGACATCAAACAGCATGTTAAAATTGTTTTGAGAAGAAAAAAAAAACGTGCAATTTTTCGATGGGAAAATATTTTATTATATGCCAAAATATTGATGTGTTTGCTGCGAAGACCATACCAAAATAAAATTTAAATTAACTCCGCGTACAAACATCAAACTAGCTTCAAACTTCTGCTGCGACGATGTAAAAATCTAAACTATTTTGATTTTCATCAAACAAGCATCAAACCATACATGCAGCCCACAAACAAAAAAGGCCGAGTTTTCAGGAAGCAGTTTGATCTATTGCGGAAACTGTTAAGCCATGATAAGCATTACTTTTTGTACAAATAAGAATATTTTACTGTATGCTGCTATTTTCCTTTATACCCACTACCATATCAAACTTATCAAAACAACAAAATATAAAAAAATTTTTTTTGTGTTTATTTTTGTTAAAGTTAATAATCAATTGCAGATATTTTGATGATACAAAACTTTAGAAAAGGTTTCTAATTCGAAAAGTTTTTTTCGTTTAATTAAAGTGAGTTGAAACAATTAAGTGTTAAGCATGATCGAATTTGTATATGTTAGTAAATTCTGGTGGAACTTAGCGCAGCAACACATCAAACTCTTTCCATCAAACAGCATTTTAAAATTTTTTTCCAAAGAAAAGAGCGTGTCATTTTTCGGTTGAAAAACATTTCCTTATATGACAAAAAAGTTTTTTTTTTTGGAAAAAACAGTTATTAACATGTGCAATTCACGAAATTAAAATAAATTTTTTTAATTAAAATTGTTTATAAACATCAGCAAATTCCAAAATTAACTAGTTTTCTAAAATGTTTATATTTTAATATTTCTAATTTTATATATGACGGTATCATTCGTTTCAAGTTCAATACTGGCTTTAACCAGGATTTTGTCACCGAAATGTGGATGTCTTGGCTGCCGAGACCACACAAAAATAAAATTTAAAGCAATTAGGTGTACACATATCAAACTAGCTTCAAACTTATGTGTGATACAGTAAATATCCAAATTATTTTGATTTTAATCAAACATACTTATTCTCACTAACACAAACAAAAAAGCCTATAGGCCTATAGTTTGAAGACACAGTTTGATGTGTAGCCCTGAAGCTTTGGTTAACAATGTTGATTTTTTTGCTTGAAAATTTCATCTATCATCAACAATAATAAAATCAGTTGATATATTACTCAAAGTATTATGAATCGTTGCAGTATGGGTTCCGCGCCAAAAGAACTACTCGAGTTTTGAGGTAAACAATGAATCAGCCAATTCATGATACCCTGTTCTGAAGTGCAGTGTTCTCCATTAAGAGCTTTCTGCATCGATCGAAATAAATGGTAGTCAGAAAGGGCAAGGTTTGGGGTATTAGCCGAGTGATCTTGCAACGTGTGGCCGAGCAACGAGTGTCTGGTTGAGTATTCCAGTCATTTTTGTTGATTTATCTCATCAAACGAAAAATTGGCTTCGATATAGGTCTTTTCAGATCATTTTATTGGTCCCATCAAATACAGAGCATTACCTTGGCATCATGAATATTCGGCTTTGGCGTTGATTTGGCTAATTGGCCGGGCTTTACATAAGACTTTTTGCGCTTGGGGTTATCGTAAAGTTTCCATTTTCTATCACCAGTAACAATACGATGCAAACGTTACTTCTTCTTATAACGTTCAAGCACCATTCCCCACATGCAAAATCATTTTTCAACGTCTCTTGGCTTCAATTCATATGGGACCCAATTTTCCTGCTTTTGACTTCATCCGAATTCTTTTAAACATCAGGAACTGGTTTGTTGTGAGACTCCCAATGATATTGCAAGTTCTTCTTGCACTCGACAACAATATTCGTTGATAGTTATGACATATGTTATCCCAATCGACATTATTAATTTCTACTTGTATACCAGATAACTTCAAAATCATGGGTTTTCTTGACAAAATTGAGTCTTATTCACTATAACAGCCTCTAACATTGATACCAATCAAAAAATTATAGGGTGGCTATGGAATGTGGACACATGGACAGCTGAGAAACATAGAAAACAGGCTGTTTATAATTTTTTGATTTATATCAACGTTAGAGGCTATTACAGTGAATAAGACTCAATTATTTGAATTTTTGTTCTCTGGTTTTTTGATATTTTCAAAAAACAAATCACAAAAAATTTTTGTTCATATTAAAGAATAACGAAAAATTCAATGACGATCAAAAATCATATTCATTCTGCTGCAATCATCAAATTCTGATTATTAGAATTAAGGAAAGCATTTTATTTACAAGTTCGCACCGGCCAGACAAGGGCTTGCAGCAAATTCATCATAACCAAACGCTCTTATTCTCATTAATTCATACAACATGTTTGAACCGAACGTTTGCGTGGTTTGACCAAACGCTCTTATTCTCATTAACTCATACAAAAAGTTTGAACCGAACGTCTGTGTGGTTTGAGCAATTTGATATACCAACAAAGCAAATAACATGGAGAAGTTTGATCATTTTCAAAAAATACTTGTATTTTGTTTGTTTTTTACTGTTTAACTGTGTCCGATTAATGGATCAGACTTACAGCCTGTTCGCCGATATCGAATGGAAATATATGCGAAAGAAAGCTAGCCACTCATATTCGAATCAATTTGGGTTTGCCTATGTCACTATTATTCGTTTGCTTGCACTAATTTATTTTAATAGAATTTTGACATATCGTTCGCATAGAATAAAGTTAAAAATACTCAAATCAATTTTCTTTCGCCTATAATGCGAATGAACTTATCCTTTCCACATCGGCGAACTAGCTGTTAGTTGAACTGCATACGCCGAAATAAACATGCAAATATGGCAGATGATAAAAGTTTAAAAAATAATAAACTAAATTAATATAATTTGCAATATTCAAGTGCAAATAAAATTTATATTTTCTTACAACAATTTTCTAATTTACCATAGACAACTCAAATAGACATCAAAATCCAATATAAATTAAAATAAAAAAAGGTTGCCTTCCTTGATAGGAATGAACGAGTTGATACACAATGATTTTGTGCTTTTTGTACCTCAATGTCTATCAACATTTTGAGTGTTGAGTCAAAAAGTCAAGCGTACTAGTTGATAAGTTTGATTTGACCTATGATAAAAATAAGAAAGTGTTCAACCTGCAAGTGGTTTGATTGCCTTAAAATGAACAACGTATAAAAACTGTCGAGCAAGTTTGATTAATTCATTCATGCCCACTTTAACGAAGATTTTTTATGAGTCAGCTGATGTGTAAGCCATCAGAAGCAAGTAAGAGGCATATATTCTGTTGCTTTAAAATGAGCAACAAAAGAGAGCGAGCGCGTGGGCAAGTTTGATCATTTGCAAATAAAAGTAAATTTTTTTGTGCCTTTGTTTAACCATATTTTAATCAACAAGTGAAGTTCTCTGTTGTATATGCAATATTCCTTTTTTTTGGGAAAAACAAACTAATCCCATTTGTGTTTTATGCTTATCTGGCAAATGAGATTAATTGTTGGTAATGAAATTATTTCATATCCAAAATATGTTTATCTCAATATTGTGCTGCAATCAATAAGTCACGCATGACATTCTTGTCATGACACAACATTAATTATTGGCCAATCAATAATTAATGTTGTCATCTATATTTCTGGTTTTAGTTCAGTTTTACGATTTGAAAGAAATTTCAGCTTATGAAACCGAATGAATATCAAATCTTTATTTCTCAATTTTGAACATAAAACTCCTGTCTGATTGTTAAAATATTCATATATCAAATTCTTTATGACACTAAACTGTCACCTTGGCGAATAAAAGTAATTTGTTGTAGTTTTTAGAGCTTGTGTTTTATACTGTAGCTTTTCAAAATCTTTTGATTAACAGTTTTTTGCGTTTTGGATTCTTAATTTTGTATAAAAAAAAACAATAATAATAATACAAAGTAAATTAATGAACTTTGCTCAGCAGCTAATTTGTAGGTGTAGATTTTTTCAAATATGGTTTAAAATTTGTGGAAGAACACGTTTCGATCGAGTCGCAAACAGTTATTAAAAAAGTGGATCAGAGGCAGGAAATCAATCACCAGGTATTTGCAACTTAAAAAATAATTTAAGTTTTTGTTTAAATTTATTAAATAGCAAAACTTCTGTTGCCAATGCAACATTACACACGTTGTGTCGAAATTAACATATTTGTAAAACTTATTGTTTTTTTTCATCACTTCGGACACATTTGCTAAGAAACAAACATATGCTTATAAAACACGTAAAACCAAATAGATTCGATATACAAATATATTTCGCTTTTAATTTTTGCAAAAATTTCAATTAGATAAAACAAAAGCAAAAATATAAAAAATTACTCTAATGATTCATATACAAAATCAATTTTTTTTATCGAATTTAGTGAAATAACCCTTAAAGCAATAAATATCTTTGATAAAAGCAAGTAAGGTAAACAATTACATATGTATGTTATACCAAAAACATAAAAAAGGGGCTTTTTTTTAGTAGAATTACACTCTTACTGCCATTGTTTGCAAAGGCATTACGCATTATTTTCCCCATAATAAAATTTTATCTGTTAACAAAACTTTTCGAAAAAATGTTTGTTATAAGAGTTTTCTATAAAATATTTATCGATCATAAAACTTTTTTCATACATGCATAAAAAAAAACAAAGAATTTTGAATGTGTCATTGAGTTACATCAGCACCTGTCTTAGCGGCACTGTCTGGTGATGGGCGAACATCACGGGGTGAATTATCCACAATTCGCTAGCGCCTCCATGTGGCTTGCAAGGCTTACATAAATCGCAACTTTTTGGCATGTGATTGTAGCCATATGAACAAAACCTTTGCAGCAGAGTTCAAGTCTTCTAATCCCTCTTGCATAAAATTCCCCAGACAGTCAATGCAAGGTAAGGCTTAATGAGTTGTTAGACCGTAGCTCATTAAGAGTAGCAGCTCTCAAGCAACTCAACCGCCACTACTGGTTCTTTACATTTCAGGTATCTGAGGCAAGAAAACAGCAAACAGAGAGGTTATTAAACCCTGAAAGCCGGCACTGCACCTTAGTTCCCGTTCTTGTGATTTTAGGCTTACACCCTGGCCAGAATATTTCAGCCGACGTAGGCACCTCACCCATGATCATCAAAGAGATGGTCTGCAAGCAGAATCCCCACTAGGCTTTCCTGATCCTCTTTCTGCCAATTAATCCTTGTTGAGATTTCGGAAGTCTAATGCAACATAAGCAATGCGGCTTCTTAGAGTTATTTGCTACAACAAACAAGAAACTCCTACCCCTCAGTATGCCCTAGTTTACAGCAAGGCAAAACCTGCTGCCCAGAGGGAAGATATATTGTTACAGAAACATTAGAACCTTATAATTTTGTGTATTATTGTTAAAAATAGTCTATTATGGAATAATTTGTTTATTTAACTATACAGGTTCAAAATACAGGATGCACAGCTTGGGCGCAGTAACGAAGACCTTGCCCCCAAGATGGTATTAACAGTACACTTGTGACGTCGATGTGACCAACTATAGCTACTAACTATAAGGAAGTTGCAGCCTGGTTAACAACGAAATACCTCTAGAAAAACTGTAAATCAATAGTTAGCCAATGCGAGCGAGACGCAAAAATTTCGAAGACCGAACAACAAATACAACAAGCCGGAAATAACTACAATGACGCAAGTGCTGGGCAGTTACTCTCTACTGCGATGCGGAAGAAAAAGCGAAAAATTGATACCCTGTTGTGAGTTTTCGTATTTTCCTTTCGCACTTAATTTTCCCTCTCGCACATTTTATTTTATCATTCTTCGCCATTGTTGATTTTGTAATACCAGTGTTGCCTCATTTTCAAACTATTTTGTGAAAAAGTTTGCGCAAACAGCACTGAATACCAAATTATACTCTTATCGCATCTAACTTTTGCATCGAACTTACTTTCGCATCAATATCGACATTCACTTCTTCGTTCTTCAAGCGCTTGGCTAATTTAACCAACTCCCTTCTTCATTCTTTATGGGCGAGCCAACAAAAACTACAATACGCATTTTATGGTTTTTACCTTGATGGTGTTTTAAGACCAAATGGTTCTTCAGCCCAGAGCTGTTTTACGACTGCTCATTCTTGAATATATTGTTAAGAATTATTTGTTACATCTAACCCAGTGTGCAGTTGTTGATCTGCTTGTTAAAAATTTACAACACAACACATTCACCCAAATAAGATAAAACTAAAAACATAATACACTAAGAAACAAACATAAATGATTTTAAGTAAAGTAAAATTCCAAGTAAATCAACCACAAATGAGGTTGTTGTTTTTCTTGTATTCTTGGTATTCGTTTTACTATTGTTTGTTGTTGTGACTTACTTATTGATCGCAAGCATGTGTATGTGCGAAGGCAATACATTTGTACATTGTGAACAACTAGAAAATTCATGTCGTTTGTAGAAACTGATAAAGACGAAACTGACGGCAGCAAGCAGTCAGTTTGTTTTTAAGCTTTGTGCAAGAAAGTCATAAGTCAAAGTAGCAAGTCTAGTGCTTTGGTACACAGTGGTATCAAGTTAAATATAGTTGGGAATCATTTAAGTACTGTATAACGAACAAGTATGAGTGTCATTATTTCATTTACAATTGAAGAATCCGGTAAAGAGCGTCTACAGGCAAAAACGTAACAATATTTTATTGCTAAATACGAGTGCTGTTTTTTTTCTCCTTGTATTTTGTTCGCATTCGAAATTTCCTTAATTTCAGCAAACTTTTACAATTATTTTATCTAATATAAAAAATTATAAATAGCTTGTTTTCTATGTTTCCCAGCTATCTATATGTCGACATTTCATAGGAGCCACCCTAATCATCAGTAGACTTTGGAAATTTTTGAATGATATTAGAGACGTGTATAAATGAAAAAGCTTGTTTCTTGTGTTTTGAAAGATATTATTAGCGCATTGTTCTTTTTAAATTCTCACCAATTTATTTAGATTGTTGGGATATAAAGTTGAGTGTTTGAGAATATCTTTCCAAAATTTCTAAAGTCTACTGATGATTAGAGTAGCTCCTATGAAATGTCGACATATAGAAAACAAGCTATTTATATTTTTTTTTGGTATCAATGTTAGAAGCTAATACAGCGAATAAAAAACTCAATTGTTTATCTAATATATTTAAAAAAAAATATCTTATAAATTTCTTCCTAAATTTCCAGATTTCACTAACCGTGAAAAAAATCTGGAAGAAATTTATAAGATATTTTTTTTTTAAATATATTAGATAAACAAGATAGTAAACAAGTTGTAGCTATTAAATGCCGGCTGTAGGGTACTGGCAAAAATGGCAATAAAACAAAAACAAAACCAACTTCATATAAAACTTATGTGCAATTAAACATATTGGTTACAGTTTTCGTTTATCTTTAATCTCTGGTTGCAAATTGAGTAAACACACAAAACCAATTTTTGATAAAAGGAAGGTTACAGAAGAAATAAATTTATTTAATGCACATGAAACATAAAACATCAACCTCAATTGTTGATTATCGGATTATTGATTTATATTCTCTTATTTCTATTACTTTGAAGGCCAAATGGCTCAAAAATTAAAATGTTAGACACACAGAAATAGTTAACATACCTTTATTGTTACTAAGATTAAAGCTTAAAGCCAATAACATTTTTTTTGTTTTGCTATTTTCAGGAAAGATTTTGAACAGCTGCATGACAAGTTAAATATGCGATCAATATGCCTCTAATGAAATTTTTTCAATAATGTTCGCAGGCTGAGCAATAAATGGGCTATTTGCACACAAAAAAAAAAAACAGTTTTTGTTTTATATTTGAAGAACTTTAAATGAGCTTTTTGTTATAAAGCACAAAATATCGCTATATGATGATATAAATTAAAATTTTGCATTGCAACTATAATTTCGCTTGATAAAATATTAAGACACGATCAAAATACTTAACAAGCATTGTAATAGTATCTTTGACAATTCGGTAGTGTACGTGATACAGAGGATGTTTGACTAAAAAACCAAAATTTTTGCTTTTTCGGCATGCTTGACTGTGTCTAGTGCAAGTCATCAATCACGAATAAATGTTTTATATTGTCTGAGTTTCTTTGTAAATGGTTGTCAAGAAAAATAAAAATATGAAAAAAGATATCTATGGAACTTCCAGCACTAAGAAATTTTTATTATTACTTTTAAGTCTAAAAAACAACTGAAGAAAAGAAGCAAAGAAAGAAAGAGAGTGACAAAAATTAACTTCTTTTGATATTTATGGAAGTTTACCGGTCTTAACGTTAACTAACGAGCACCACAAAATCAAAATTAATATGCATCAAGCATGAAAATTGTTGGTATCACGCACATGTGTGTAGTGCAAACCCTCAATCATGAAAAAAAATTTTATTATTACATTGTTTTTTTGTTAACGGCTGTAAAAAAAAATAAAATAAATAAATAAAAAGAAGGGCAAAAACTAAACAAAATTACATGAGAAATCTATTTAATCTCCAGCCTAAACAAGCTTTTTTATTCATATGTGAAAAACAGCTAAAAAAAAAGAAATGAATGATGAAAACTAAAATGTTTTGAAACTTATTGAGGTTCACCGGTCTTTGACTGTCAAATGAACACCACACGATCAAAGCTAATATAATTTACTATTTAATTTTGTTAGCCTGTAAGGTTTTTTTATTCCATAGGTATAGTAAATAAATAAATAAATGAATAAATAAATAAACAAACTGAGAGTTTGATGGAACATCAAGCATAAAATTGCTAAGCATTTATGACACATGTGTAGTGCAAGCCATCAATCACAAACAAATTTTTATTATTTTTTGTTTTCTTTGTGAATGGCTGCCAAATAAATAAAAAAAAAGACAAAAACAAAAAAAAAAATTATAAATAAATAAGAATTCTATTGAATTTCCAGCGTAACGGACAAGACGGAGTTCTTACGGAAATTCCAGTTCCCATAAGAACTGTTACGGAATTTCAGGTTGGTAAATTCTTTATGTATATTTCCGCATACCGGTACGGAGTTCTTAAAGAAAAGTAAACAGAATTTTGGATATTTCTTGATATATTTTTTATTATAAAACCACAAAAAAGAGTGTTGTTATTACTAGCACTTAGTAAGAGAAACATTTTGCGTATGTTCTATTTTCGTTTCTAATCGTTTTGTTAATAATATATACATGACGTTGTCACAAAATCAACTTGTAAAAACAACATTGTCGACAAAATAATTGAGAAACCAAATCAAGCAGCCACCGCATACAAACTTGACTGGGTATGTTATGTACTCTAGTTAACAGACGCAAGCTCTAACGAGTAGAAAGAATAATTGTGCAATCAACATGCAGTGGCCACTCACACTGCAACTTGATTTAAGACGGGTGTACTTGGATCATTAAAAAAGGCACCGGTTGCAGACCTCTGGTAAGGGTATTTATTCGTCCATTAATTTGAATGCACAAATTTTATTTAAAAACGAATATCTTATAAATAAATACAAGTTAGCTTATATTAAAAAGAATTTTTCTCGTGTCTCAGAAATTCGGACATTTCAATATTTCGGATACCACATGGTTTTTAGTTGTCCGCATTGTCGAGATTACACTGTATACTATAGGAGTAGATATATATATATATATATATATATATATATATATATATATATATATATATATATATATATATATATATATATATATATATATATATATATATATATATATATATATATCTTTAAATTAAAAAAAAACATAAATATTCGTCCTAAGCTTAAATTCCAGCAAAACACATTCCTACATTTATAAACCTGTTATATCAAAGCTAATAAAGCTACTTTAACTTATTACTTGTTTTCAAAACTTTCAGCATATTAATGAATGAATGAATATTCAATTGGTTTTCATTTCATTCATTTAAAAATTTGTAATAACTCTTCCGTGTTGTTTTGTTTTGAAAAATTTGTTTAAATTACAGATGCCGGCGTTTTGACATTTATTTGCCGTTAATTAACTTATCTCGTTTCATTTTGTTCAAACGACTATTATGCTATTGTTATATTAATAAATTAAATCAGTTTATCCAATTGTTGTAAAAAGAGAAACATTTTCAAGTGTAGATATTCGTCTCCCCGGCTTTATTAATTAATTTTTGCACTATTTTTGTTATGAAAAAAAAGAGTAATAATAATATTTATACATAAATTGCTATTTATATTTTTCTTTGCAGCCACATTTGTATTTTTAAAGCTGTGTGTATAAAAAAAATAAACATTACAATTAATTAAAACCTAATTAGATATTGTTTAAAGTACATAATACTTTTTTTTATTGTTACAGATTAATAATTGAGTTATAACAAATAGATGACATTTTTTTAAAGAGCACAGTGTTACGTAAAAGCAAACAAATTATATAAAATTAAATGCACAACATCACAGATTAATGTATCGTTTGGTAAATTCTTTGATTTATTACAATGAAAACATCATTAAATCGTTTAATAATCAGAGATTAGAAAAAAAAATTATGGGGGGAAAACACTTTTTGTTGCTAGCTGCTTTTGTAAAATAAAAATTTGCTACAACACTTATGAGCTGGATGCGATGTGACTTCGAAGCCGCTACCAGGTTGAACGCGGTAGGAGCATAGACCCACAGATCGTGGGGACATACCAATATACTTGAGATTGTAAAAGACCTGGTATCCAATCTAATTGACTACTGCATGCCAAAACGATTCCTCTCAAAGAGTTTTGGCTACCAAATCGAGGAAACTCCCTTAGAAGCTGGATCCTTCTATGTTTACACGGATGGACTCAGAGGAGGCAACTGGGTTGGGGGTGGTGTTTACATAGAACAATCTAATAGTACAATATCCTTTAGACTATCGAAAGGATGTAGTGTTCTGCAAGCTGAAACATCGGCTATAAACAAAGCGGACGTTTTACTAGATTTTCGGGATATCATGATAGTAACGGAGAGCCAAGCCACCATCAACTCCCTGATTGGAATATTAGACATGGTCTGATCAAAAAAATTACCATTATTTTAAAATTTCGAGAGTTATTTACGTTAAATTTTTGCATTTTTTTCTGCCATGTCTGTTGTATATGTTGACAATATCACCCATTTTGGATATTGGTGTGCTATTCGATTTTTTACTAAATTTTAAGTAAAAACAACGTCGCCTGAACATTGCTCAGGAGATTTCCTCAAAAGGGTCATGACTGGTGACGAATCAGGGGTGTATGGCTATGACATTGAAAGCCCAATCATCCCAATGGAAGCGTCCAGAAGAACCAAGACCCAAAAAAGCACATCTAGTTCGTTCAAATGTGAAGGGTTTCTCCACTGTTTTCTTCGACTGCAATGGCGTGGCGCATCACGGATTCTTGCTACAAGGTCGTACGGTCAAGAAGGAATACTACTTTAAAGTTGTACGCTGTTTGCGCGAAGAAGAAAGCCAGCCCCGCTGGCTTTTCCCTCTTCTCAAAACTGAAAACACCGATGAAAGAAAAGCGTTTTGTTACAATTGAGGAGATAAAAGAAAAATCGGAACAGCAGATGTTGGCAATACCACAAAGCGTATTTGATTAGCCCTCGTACACTAATTCAAAGAATGCCGGACATCTTTAAACAAGATGGCGAGATATTATAACTTAACCCTAAAATGGGGTCCAAGAATGGCAACAACACCGTTGATGACCTAGCCAAAAAGGCAACAACCCTAAGGATAGAGACATAAATCCCTTTTGTGGACTACCCTTATCAGCACGTTGGAAAAGAATAAAACTCCACACGCTGAAACGTGCCTAAGAAAAATGCCTCACAGAGCCCACATTCTTTATATAAAGGAACCCGTGGCCGCATATTAACTCTAAGAGAACGGGGGAGCTATTAAATCTGCCCAGACTTCACTTGAGAGTCACTGTAGCGGTCATAACTGCATTGGCCGTGCGGGAACCAAGCCAGGAGACTACGCTTACCCTATAATGACTTCTGCAGAAGATGCCAAGACGAGGTAGAGAAGGCAACAAACCTTTATCTCCTCGGAACATGCGCGGCATTGGAGCACCACCGCCTAAGATATCTATGACGAGCTTCAATAGCCAATCATGTCTGGCCTCTGTTAATCCGACCGCGCTAGCTTCTTTCATAAGAAGCAGCGGATGGCTAGTACATCAGCAAGTATTGCCACATTAAGCGGTTTTCCATCTTATATATCCCTCTAATTTCTATTTTTCACCACTTCTCTTCCACTTTCCAGGCAATCACAAAGGAGAAGATCTTTAGGAACAAAGTGAGCTGGAGAATCTAAGCTACTTTTTGGAGAATCCAGCGGCCTGCCTACCGGCCTGTCATCACTTAATTTCACGCAAAAAACCAATAAAAAGTTTTATAAAAATATTTCTAATTATATTCTACGCATTAAGAACAGATGGAAATGAAAATTTAGTGCGAATTAAAACGAGATGTCGTCTTTAATTTTGATTTAAGTATAATCACAAACTTGAATGCTGTTAATAAAGCCCAGTTCAGACTATTATACTGTATATTAATACTTGTCAAAAATTCAAATAATACGTGCAAGTCTGATAGTCTGAATGTAATCCGTCATACATACGAAAAATAATACGATAAAAATTTGACATCCCATACGACTTTTTTGTTTTTTGAAACTTTTCAAATCCATAATAATTTTCATTGGATCAGGGTTGTGTTTTTTAGGAAACCAGCTGTAAAAAGATTTACTAGCCGACTATTTATTAGCCGATGGCGTGCCGTCACCGATAGTATTTTTTGTCGTTATAAGAAAGCTCGAAATTTGGGATTTAGCTGTCGTATATAAATGTATTTTGCTCATGCTATATGTAGAACATAAAATATTTTGGTGCTTTTAAATTTGGATCTGTTTTACATAATTATTATATTAGCTACTAAAGATTTTCAAACGCCGGCATGTCTACCGCCTAGGACGAAGAGCTCAACTGCCGCCGTGTAAAGTTTTATGTTGGCACATCTCTCTGCTGCATAAATAAATAATATGAACTGTTGTTTTCTTTTCTACTCAAATTTTTTGGTTTATATCAAGTGTGATGGTGTGAATGCAAAATCTAATTTACGTTAGACTTTTAGACAGTCGCAAGAAATGTGTTTAGACTTTTATCTCACAAAATCGATTGAAAGTATTTATACTTGTATAATAGTCTGATCGGGCCTTAACCACTATGTTGTGTGTACTGTCATTAACTGTACTCGTCTTTTTAAACATACGCATGTATTTATGTTAGAAAATGTACTCTTCTTTATTACTACTTGTAAATGTTAATAATAGTTTAAGGCCCTGATTCACTATCCTACACGATCGTACGATTCATTCACAGGAAACTGTTTCAAAAATCTGGCCGACTTTTCAATCATACAAGTATGATTGAAATAATTTATTTACACAGTAAAACAACGAAAAACTTTTATTAATATAATAATTTTACATTACTTAAATTTTTTTCTTGAGGAACAAACAATATTCTTATATTTTTCACAATATATACCACACTGATCGCACAGAAACCATAATGTTTTGAAAAGTTTCATAAAATTTTTCAAATCGCACGATTTGTCAAAAACTCTGTTGTACGGTTGAATTTTTAATACTTTTTCAGCACACATGCTTTATTTAGTAGATCGCACGATCGTGTATGATAGTGTAACAAGGCCTTTAAATTTATCACCTAAATATATTGTACTTATGTGGATGTCAAAACTAAACATCAATTGTCATTTAATCGTAATGATTATTAACTTATGGTTGTACTACAAGGAGTACAATTATCAATGTAAAATTATTGTACAGATAGTTTCCTTATTATCTTATAGATTGCAAATTAATATAAAGATATAAAAAAAAGTATAATCACGCTGTTCCGGAAAAAAAAAATTCAGCTCACTTTAATACCACTTCGCAAAAAAATGTTTTGTTAACATTAAAAAATAAATAAATTAACATGTAACATCATTTTATGGGATTTTCAGATAAATTTATTAATTTTTTATTTATTTTTTTTATAATAATTTTGTTACTTTTCTTTCTTAGCAAAAAATTAAATTGTTTAAAAGCTTGTGCTTATCAGTTGTATCTTATTAAATTGTAAATTTTCATAAAATTTCTTTTCATCTCATCAAGGTTATTTCACAAAAATGTTAAACGTTTTACATTAATCATATTGAGTTTAATCGCAGCTTTTGTTTTACTTTAGGTTTATATTTTAAAAAATTTTTCAAACCGTGTTGATTTATTTATTATAATATTTTTTTTAACAATATAAAATTATTTGTTTATTTTTTCCAATTCTTTCACTTGCAACTGTTCATTAAGAACTAATTTAAGTCCTTACATTTCACTTATATTTAAGTCACTTTCCCTTTGACACTTTTTAACTTCTGGCACTTTTAATTTTTTCTTTATTTCCTTTCAAACATAAACTTTAGAATTTCCTTTGACACCATAAATCACCACCAAAGTTGTTTTTGTTGCTTATAGAGCAAACGATTACGTTGCTTCTTCGTTTTGATGCGCTCAATTGCAACTTCTTTCTATTCCATTTACAGTTATAGCACATTTGTGCTCGTAAATAAATCTCCTTGAATTGTGGAAAGGATTTAAAATATGCGCAAGTGTAAAAGTGCATTTTTGACTATTGAAATATTTTAATTTCTCAAATTCCCGCTTGTCGAATTACAGAATGGCATTGCCATCATTTCGCTGAATCACTAAAGCTATACGTTGCAGTGCAAAAGTTCACAGCAAATCTGTTTAATTTTCATATGATTTGCCACTTGTTTTTAACATATTTTTTCATCTTTTCTCTCAACGCTGATACGAACAAAAATTCCAATTTAATAACTTTCCGTCTACACGAGCGGCCAACAACTGATTCTGTTTGATTTCAGTTGATGAAATCGTTTAGCAAACAGGTGTTATAAACAAAAAGAGGCAAACAGAGCAAAAGCTTTGTAGAGTTTACAAAATGTAAATGAATTACTGTTAGTTTTGGCTATACTAACATTTCGCTGCTAAATTGAAGCTTTTTTTTTAGCAACCGTTTTAAATAGGTTGAAACAAATTTAAATGGCTGCACTGTAGTTTCTTTATGTTTTTACTGTTTTCAAAAACATAGCGCTGTACTCATAATCAATCATTAAAATCGACTCTTGTTAAAGTAAATCTCTAAGAAAAAAGCTTAAAAAGTCTACTTTATAGCGTATTTGCACTTATTCACATCTTACATCTCTAATCATTTTGGCAAGATGTTAACATCTTCCTATATAAAGTCCATATGAAAAAAACTCAAAATCTCTCAACATCGATAATTTTAGTGTCATCACTAAAAAAGCTAAAAAAAATTGTTTAAAATTCATACCATCACTAAAAAATGTTTACAATGCTCCCGATCAATCTAAGTAAATTTTAATTTAATTAAAAATAATATATAATTATTATTTGTTGGCTAAGGTAGTGGTGGTCCACTTGTAAAAATTATAGTTTGTTATTTTTTTGGACCACTAGCGCAACCAGTAAATATTTGCTGAATGCACAAACTCAGTCGTATCGTCTATCGATCAGAGGTTCAATTCGTCGCTAATTTGTCGGCAGCGGCGGCTGAGTGAAAAGACATCGGCGGCGGCTAAAGCCGATATAATTATTTAACCACTTTGCTATTTTTAAATACATAGAGATATACTCGTATACATAATGCTTCATTATATAAAACAAGATAGTAGCATTCTCTCAATTTTCCTTGGCATTCACCGTCTGACAAGTAGAAGGAATGTGGAAAATATCATCAAGGAAGAACTTCTGGTTTGGACTCGGAAAGCTAATTAATGTTTGAGTGGCAATGAAATATTTTTTAAAATTAAAACTTTGCTTTACCAGAAACTTTTGAGCTATATAAATTATATGTCAAATTAAAGCTAAAAACGTCTTATTTGATATACAAAAGGTTTGATCTAGAAAGAATTTCTTCTTTGGACTCGGGATGCTCATTAGAGTTTGAGTGCAATGAGAAAACTTTTTTTTTAAATTGAAACTATTTAAGCAAAAACTTTTGGGCTATATAGATTGTATGTCAAATTAAAGTTAAAATGATCCTCTTTAATCTGTAAAATGTTTGATCCAGGAGGAATTTCTGGTTTGGACTCGTAGAAACCTATTTGTGTTGTTTTAAAATTTTAAGGTTGCTAGTATATGACGGAGCTTTAAGAGCATATAAGTGAAACTATACTTTAAAGTACAACACAACTTACTTAATTGCATTTAATTTATTTTATAATTATTAACTTTTTATTAGTTCACTCATGATTTTTCACTTATATCGATCTGATCTAGTATGTTAAAGTAGTTTATGATCATGATACTCTCCCATATAATAAAACATTAAGAAGAGTGAACATTTGCAGAAGTTGCCATATTTATAGAATATGTTCTAAAATTAAACATCTGCAAAGAGGGAATTATAGTATTGCTCTCATCAAAAGATGAGTTAATGAAAATTTTTGAGATTAACTGAATAATACATCTAAATGAAATAAATCGGCTGCCATAAATAAGTCGATGCGAGCAGCTTGAATCGGCCGGAGGATGGCTGTCAAAAAAATGTCAGCGGCGGCTCTCAGCCGGTTACGAGCTGGACGAATTGGACCCCTGCTATCGAAGTATTTGGAAAGTCAGTTTCACAGATGTCTGTTATATATGTTAACAATATCAACCATTTCGGATTGTCAGTTTGTTCTAGACAGATAAAAAGGTTAGCCGTGTTTTGGTGTGCTCTTCGATGTTTTACTATTCGAAAAAATGGATCAAAGAAACTGTATTGAGTTTTGTGTAAAAAATGAAATTACATGCGCAAGGACATCTGAAATGTTGACTGTGGCGTTTGGCGAGCCTACTATGAGTAGACCACAAGCTCAAACAAAACCGTTATCATGCCCCAATTACCGTATTCACCGGACTTGGCCCACGCAGACTTTTTCCTTTTCCCAAAACTGAAGACAGCGATGAAAGTAAATCGTTTTTCTACGATTGAGAAGATAAAAATGAAAAATCGAAACAGAAGCTGTGGGCGATACCAAAAAGGGCATTTCAGAAGTGTTTCGGGGATTCGAAAAAACGCTGGCATAAATGTGTTTTAATTTGTATTGTAAAAAATCCTTCTTAAAAAAAAAAAAAAAAAGAAATTAAAAGAAAGGAAAAACTTGAGCCCGATGTACATATGTACAAACCAAAAAACATTTTAATATCATAAATAGTTTCGCTAAGAAAAAAAAAGCTGTTTTTGTTTCGCTTGTGAAATATTGATTGGCCATTTCTCTTTTTGAATTCTCATTAATTTATTTAAAATAATATAATATATAGTAAAATGTTTGAAAATATTTTTTTAAGTTTTCCAAGTCTACTGATGAGTAGGGTAGCTCATATGAAACTTGGACATATAGGCTAGGAAATACAAAAACTCTAAAATTCTTGAATCAATCGAAGTTTAAAATTGGTTCGATCTCGCTTTTTCTCATATCATTCTAATTTTCTGCTTATTTCAAGTATGGACTCAGAATTGGGTACATCTAAAATTAATCCGTACTTGAATCACCGTACTTTATTTAAGAAAATCCATACCTACCATACTTTAGACATGCCTGGGATTAATTTAAGTCCGAATGGATTGAGTTTTCTTTTCAGTGTACCACTTACCTCTACGGCAATCTATTACAAAGCGGTGGAAGCAAAGTTGTACACTTAATATATGAAAAGCACTCAATTTGCTGAGTTGTATCAATACAAAATTTTCAGACAATTCGCTTCATGTGTGGTGGAAACATCACGATATTTCCTGCATTATGAATGTCTCATTAAGTTTTCTATAAACATTCACGAAACACTCACAATTCACAAAAATTTTATCATTGTCACCACTAGCCATGACTTTTTCTGTTGTTTCGGCTAAAATCATCCTATACAAAGTTGCTGATTAAAAGTTTTCTTCACGACATTTTAAACAAACTTCTGTTAAACATTTTTGTTATTTTTATTATTTGTTTATTATCCTTTTTGTTTTTGTTTTAATTTTTTATTCAGTATTTCTAGTTTCTTAATGTGTTACACAAATGTAAATGAATGCAAATGACTTTTCCCTTGAAAGCCTATGTTTACTATTAGTCATTTATTTTTCTTGTTAGCCAGTCTGTTTATCTATTATTAACTGACCTTTATAAAAAGAAAAAAACGTTCAATAAACTTCTAACCATTTTTGGTCAACCACATGACTGACGTTTTCAATGAACTTTTGTAATTTGAACTTTAATGGCCTCAACTTGTGTCTTGTTGTGCAACAACAAATACAAATTTATATTTATTTCATTAAGCAAACGGTTTTGTTTTTAAACTGCTAATCATTTGTAAAGTTTAGTCAGAAGACTAAAATGCTTTTAAAGAAGGAAAGGGATAATGGAGAGACAGCCAGCCAACAATTTTAAGGATAAACTAGTTTCAAGCATGAAAGTCAATGCCAGCTATTAATACAAATATATTGTGTTCTTTAATTTATTACAAATAATAGCTGACTTTATAGAAGTATCATTAATTTGATAAATGTCATTTTATTTCATTTTGTTTTATTTGAGTTTATTTTGAATTTTGAACATCGTGTTTTACCTTTCTTAAGTTTCTTAAGAAGGATTATTTACAATACAAATTTGATGTGATCAATAATTTATGATTAAAGAAAACAACAAAAATAATTAAAGCTTTAGCTGCAGCTGCAGAAAGTTATGAGATGATTCCGCACATTGGGCCTATAGTTTGTTTCATATTGTTACGAATATGCATCACTTCTGTCTATTACACTATGCGTTTTTCTGCTGGTTATTTAAGTGCACACGATAACATAAAGATAGAAAAATATAATGCACAAACAAACATTATACGTGATCTTAGGAGTGCAAAATTCCAAGTAAATCAGCCACCAATGAATACTAGTACTGTTGTTGTTGCATTCTTATTATTGCGTTCTTATTGTTTATTTTTGTTGCGTTCTTATGGCTTCGTAAGCATCTGTGTGTGTTTATGTTGATGTATACCAATTTTATATGTACATTTATTGAATAACTTAATAATAATTAATTATTAAATAATTACAAAAGTACGGGCACTAGCTTGTAGGCTCATTGGCTGTTGTACATGAGTCTAGAATTATCTTTAACCAGAATCTTCATGAAGAATGTGGAAGTTAATAAAGGAGTTCAAATAACAGGCAAATGTTTAGCAGAGACATAGTTTAATTTTAATCGTTTTGTAAGACAGTCATAGAAGTTAAGCACAGTGTAACAAACAAGTGTCTCCATTACTTTATTTGCGATTAAAGAATCCTCTTGCACGCAACATACTTAATTTTTGCGGCCAAACTCGGTTGCCACTATCAAAGCGTCAAATAGGTGATTTTACCGATATAGTTCCCGTATAATAAAACTTTTCGTTTAGCATGGGCCGGACTTATGTAAGAAGCACATCTCTTTTTTTTATTTTTATGTTTAAGATTAAGATTTGAATACTAAAGTAAAGTAAAAAAGTTTAAGAAAGAAAGGTAAAAACGTAACCATATGTACATACATGGATACATGTACTCAAAATAAGTAATTGTGATTTTTTGTAGCAGCTAGTTATGTGTATACCAGTTATATACCACTATATACTACACTTGTTTTTAATCGCAAATCTTTGCCAAAAATTTTGGAAGAATCGGATATAATCTATCCTGATAAGGTTGTAATTATTTTAATACTGTTCTTATTACAGATCAATAGATATATTCCATTATATTTTGGAATTTGATAGTTCATTTACCCTGGATACGGCATAAAAAATAAAATATCTTATAATAGTTTTATCTAAATACCTTTTTAAAAACTACATTTAAAAAACAAAACCGTTTTAAAAAAGTTCTATAAAAAAACCTCTTTAAAAAAGTAAATTTTTTAAAAAATACCCTTTAAAAAAAGTTCTTCTTAAAACTTATTCAAAAAGTACTCGTTAAAAAAAAAAAAATTTAAAAAGTGCGTTTGAAAAAAGGGCCTTTTTAAAAAATACGTTTTTGAAAAAAATTGTAAAAAGTACCTATTTTAAAGGTACTTTTTTAGCTATCACCTTTTTAAAAATGTAACTTTTGAAAGAAGTACTTTTTTAAACAAGCAGATTTTTATATAAGTACATTTTTAAAGAGAACTTTGAAAAAAGTACATTTTCCTCGAAGAAAAGTGCCTGTTAACAAAAAACCATTGAAAAAGGTACTTTTAAAATCGTACTTTTTAAAAGAAGTACGTTTAAAAAATTATCTATACTAGTAAGTACCTTTGAAAAAAGTACGCTTCAAAAAGATTTAAAAAATATACCGCTTTAAAAGTGTTTTTTTTTAATTTTATTTTATTTTATTTTATTTTATTTTATTTTATTTTATTTTATTTTATTTTATTTTATTTTATTTTATTTTATTTTATTTTATTTTATTTTATTTTATTTTATTTTATTTTATTTTATTTTATTTTATTTTATTTTATTTTATTTTATTTTATTTTATTTTATTTTATTTTATTTTATTTTATTTTATTTTATTTTATTTTATTTTATTTTATTTTATTTTATTTTATTTTATTTTATTTTATTTTATTTTATTTTATTTTATTTTATTTTATTTTATTTTATTTTATTTTATTTTATTTTATTTTATTTTATTTTATTTTATTTTATTTTATTTTATTTTATTTTATTTTATTTTATTTTATTTTATTTTATTTTATTTTATTTTATTTTATTTTATTTTATTTTATTTTATTTTATTTTATTTTATTTTATTTTATTTTATTTTATTTTATTTTATTTTATTTTATTTTATTTTATTTTATTTTATTTTATTTTATTTTATTTTATTTTATTTTATTTTATTTTGTTTTATTTTATTTTAATAATAGATTGAATAATTAAGTTACATAATATAATCTATATATAGCGTTGTTGCTGTACTCGTAATTCAGGTTTGCAGTGTATGTTTAGTAATGGTGATATTTTACATAATAATAAAAGCAGATAGACTGATAATATAATACTAAAATATTATGAGTTGGTATTAACTATTAAATTCATTCAGTATTAGAGATATGTATTTTAGGCATGTTTCAAGATATTTGTGTAGTGCGTGAAAATTAGAACCGTTTAACATCTTCAATACATCGTTGTAGCATAGCGTAGGCTGGCCAAAGTATATGACTCGTTACTCTGTTCTATCGTTACTACAATGGATTTTGCTCTGACGAGATTAGGGGTCTTGTTCCCGAAACTCGCACATTTTTACGTAGCACGCGCTCATCGTCTAGAGCTCATCCATTTGTGGTCGAAACCGGGGAATCGCTCTACGCATTACAGAGAGAATTCGTTTTTCAGCCGTACGCTTCGTCTGTGGAATAAGTTGCCTGCAGACGTGTTTCCTGTCTGTTATAACGTTGGAAAGTTCAAGTCAAATGTTCACAAACACTGCTCCCTCTTTCCCCCTCCTCACAACCTATTTTCCTAGTTCTGGTACAATGCACTGCATATGTGGGAGTGATCCCCTGAGTACTGGTCCAATAAAAAAAAAAAAAAAAAAAAATTAATAAAAAAAAAAAAAACAACTCCGATGAGGTGGTAAGTGTTTTCGGGGGCATCTACATTACAAATTCTTAAAAATGTACTTATTAACGAAAGTAAATAATAAATATATTTTAAAGAAAGTACAATACAACACGAAGTACCATTTAAAATAAGCCATTTAAGAAAAGCCTAGTATTGAAAAACCTTTTAAACAAATTTCTTTTTCTGAATTTATATATGTTGTTCTTATGTATGTCGATTGCATTTCTGTACGTTAAAAAGTTTTCATTCAATTCAAATATTTTATTGAATTTATAACACACAAAAAATTTTCCTGAAGAAGTCTTCCGAAGGAAGGGGAAATATTGAAAAAATACTTTAAATGTTTACAAAAAAAAAAAAAAAAAACAAAAAAACAAAAAGGACTTTGAGTTGAAGAAATTTATTGCTCATAACAGAGGTACTTTTTGAAAAAGTTTCGTAAATTTTTTAGAGTGAGGAATTTTTTCATAAAAGTTTGACACAAAACGAACTCGTTCTACAAAAGTATTTCGTAAAACTAAAAACCCTAAAGTGGCAACACAGAGCCATACTCATATGTATATGAATTTATGTTAGGGCCGTGTCCAAGATAAGTCAGTAGCAGACTTCAAGACTGCAATTGTGCATTGAAGTGTATGCTGCGTATAGACATGAAGTCTGCTGTGGTCTATGTGCTTAAAGCAGAAATGCCCAAGCCGTGTGCGCTTGATATTCAATTGTTTATGTAAAAGCGCTTAGCTATAAGACTGTGCTCTTTAATGCACACATACTGTACTCAACACTAAGAATAGAAAATACACAAACAACTTTGTCATATATATTTTTTGTCGTTCATTAATGCACACACACAAGAGCAAAACAACAACAATTTTGCATGCTTTGCTGCTGCATTGGCGACAGCGATTGTCAGTGTAAATTTTGTTTTTGTAAATATGTTTGGCTTTTTACAACAAAAAACATTAAATAAAAGTAGTTTTAACTTAAATGTATTGGCGTTTGCTCTTCCACAAAGAAATTGTGGGCACCCTGGTTTTCAATTTGGGCTTACTTTTAATAATTGCACTTGGCAACACTAGTTTAATTAGTTATAAGTTTTATCAATAAATATTACTTATACGTATGGTTGTTTAAGCATGCCAGTTTTATAGCATGCTTTTAGGCCGCCAGCTAATAAAACTTAAAGGAATAACTCACCTGATTAAATCTTTCGAACGCAAAAGCCATTAATACATATTTTTTTTTTTAGTTTTTATCACAGCATTTTATTATACCTTTTCATCTTAAGTTGGTTTTATTTATTAATATATCTTAAAAAATAAAAAAAGGTGTTTTTCATTGCAATAAAATGATTTGATTTATATATTAAACTTTATTTTGATTATACAAGTTTGCTTTTCACAATTTTCTTTTTGGTTTTCTGTTTGTATTACTAAGTCACTTATTTAACTTTTGCTCTTATAACTACCACTTGCTAAAGCTGACTAAACATGTTTTATTTTGTTGTTTAAAAATTCTTGCTATTTGTGTTTTGTTTTTGTATTTGTTTAAACCAAATGCCCACTATAACAAATATTTTTAGTAGTATTTCGTTTCTTTGCCCCACTCTTGTTCCTTGTTTCATCTTCTGTATAGTGTTTGGCATGTAAGTGTTTGGTTCTTTTTTTCATGTTAAAGACTGGTACAACATAAGCTAAAACAACTTAAGTGACATTTTTGGTTTTGTAATATAATGCGAAACAATTTTGAATTAAAGTTAAATCAGATTTATTTATTCTTCATGCGTTGCAAAAATTTTTGTGATAATACCATTATAATTGAACATCAAAGAAAAGCTTAAGTGCGGGCAATTTCTGACATCTGAATATGAAAATTAAAGAATTAAGATCAATAGTTCAATATAGCGGGGCTAACGAAAAAAGCTCAAGGGTGGTCCAACCATAAAGAAAGATGTTATTTGTGAGCTATATTTTAAGTTTTTTCCCAACATAACATTTGATATTTCTTTATTTCAGTGTTTCACGAATCTAACCATAGAGAGGTACACAAGTGAGCAGCGCGTTAATATTAGTGAACCGTGCACTTATATATTTTTTTTTGTCACAATGATCGACTAAATGTAACCGTAACCGAGAGAATTGTGCGATATTCTGTTTCCTACATAATTCAACCATACCGATGGTATCATAATATATTTATTTATTGACAATAATTCCTAAATGATTTGTGATCTATTTAAAATCAACATCGGTCCTTAAGATTTAATTTATTATTGAATAAACGCCTGCACAAGAAGAAACTTTCCTATTTTATTTTAGTTAAATGGAATGTTAATAGTTAATAATTCAACTAAATTTGAATAACATATTTTGTAGATTGTAAATAACTTACATTTTCCTAAGTTTGCAAACTATTTTGCAGTACATATTTAGGTAAATTTTTAGTTCAGTGTAGTATTCAATTACTTCTTTTGTCTTTCTTTTCCTTATTGCTTTAATAAAAAAGAAGATACTAATTCTTTCTGGCTGAAATTGGAGTTGAACTCATAACTTGCGAAATAGTATCGTTCAATTAAAAAAATTATATAAGTTTATTATTATAGCACAATTTGTCAGTGTGGTTGTACATAAATGATTTTTACACAAATTTTATGACATGATGCCCATGTTTCCTGCTTTATGTTGTTCTTTTTTTAACAAATGTCATTTAAGCCCTTATTCACTTTAATTTAGTTACAATTCAAATGTAAAAGCTTGTCATGTTACTTACTTTTAGATTTGTTTTGTTTTCCTAATACACGATTTTCTACGAAACAATATTTTGAATTTGGCTTGTTTTCCTCATTTTTCACTGTCAGTGTTGAACATGAAAACTTCAAACCAACAAATACCGTAATTTTCAAATGTGATTGTATAAGTTAGGTTTTATCCCAACAAACACTAAGGTTTGATTTCAAATTGAGAATGATTTGAAATCAAACGTTTTCCCAAACGACAAACGTTTGATGCTGATTTGAGTTCAACTTGTAGAATATAGTATTCTCAATAAGAACGAGAAATTATTTTCATATTGAGAAATTTATTTATTCTCAACTTGGTTTCAAATGTAATTCTCATATGTTTTTCAAATGTGGAGTACAATTAAAAACTAAATTTTCTTTACAAATTCATATATCTTTTGATTTGTTATTATTATTATTATTATTATTCAATTTCTCAGTAATGCAAGCCCATAGGGCCAAAATGATATATTAATGTGAAAAAAATGAAAAGATGCCGTTATGTGGCAAACGCAAAAGAAAAAAAATAGCTGACAAATTAGTTAGGTGTTATTTACACCAAAATATCTGTAAATCTTAAGACGAAAAACATTACCGGAATGTGAAAAAACTCGCAAATCATGGGGAAAATAGTTCCAACACCGAGCTACCCGTACCAAAAATGATTTCTCAAACGTAGAATAACTAATTCGAGGTATCTTGATTTGTGGATTTCTAGTAGAGCGGTTGAGGTCGACCAGTTTTAAGGATTTTATAAAAATAAATAATACAAAGAATGTGAGCAAATCTAGGTAAAGTACAGTTAAAAAACTTCAAGACATAGTTGGTAGTATGAACCCGTCTTTTTAAGTTAAAAACATAGCGTATGACAATATTAATATCTCGATATAACCTGTTCAAAATACCTGAACAAATCTCGAGGCCGTAAGTTACATGAGGTAACAAAAGGGCAGGAGCTACTTCATATTTCACTTTAACAGGCAAATACATATTTGCAGAAAACATTTTCCGCAGCAAAAAACAACACGTGATTTGACATCATATCAATGTGCGCATCATATATAAACTTACTGTCCAAAATAATGCCCAAACACTTCATATAAGTAACTAAATCAAATCTCACCCCCATCAAGATTTATATTTAAGCCAACAGAAAAACGCTCAGAAGAAACGAAGAACATAGTTTTGGTTTTGAGCCGATTAACAGTCAGAAAGCTTGTAGTAGTCCACTCACAAATGGATTGGAGAGAGAAATTTATATTATTTTCGAGAACATCTTCAAGCCTCTATCACCTGAGAAGAGCAAAGCTACATCATCAGCAAAAATGATTTGCAAATATTAGAATTTACACATCGTGGTAGCTCGTTGATGTATAATATAAATAACAGGGGTCCAAGTACAGAACCTTGTGGTACACCCGAATAAAGAGGAAGCGAATTGGACTCGGAATTTCTCCAACTAACGAATTGACATCTTTCGAAAAGATACGAATAAATAAGCTGGCAAGCTGATTTAGAAAACCCAAATTGTTGATGAAGCTTTAAAATCATAGTCGAATGATTTAAAGAGTTAGATGCCTTAGATAAATCAATTGAAATAAGAAATAATAATTGAAATAGGGACACTCGGTCACAAATTGAAATAGGACACTCTATCACGGTTAACAGCTGCCCTAATAGCTTCAGTTGGGTTTAATAGAAAAAACGTCGTATTGTGACCATTTCGAAACCCATATTGAGAGTCGTAAATCATCTGCGAAGTTATTTCTAGGATTTGATCTTTAACAAGAAGCTCCAATATCTTAGAGAGGAAGGGCAGGAGGGAAATACGTAAATCTTCAAGACTATCTATCTCTTATTCTTCTTGGCTCTAAGTCGCGCTCAAATCAGACAAACTCATTATTTCTTATTATCTCACTTTTTGTGTTTTTCTTCAAGCGTTCTTAAATGCGTTTTTATTAAAACTAATTTTTACTCAAATTTAACTGCATATTGCTCCCAAACAAATCACATTTCTTGATCTTTCACCGAATTCTTGAAATTTTTGTAAATGTATATAAAATGTTAATAGTTTTTCAGTAATATAGAAGTAACACTAAAAATCAAATTGATAAAATATTGAACATCAAATGTTCATATTCAAGTGATTTTTACTTTAAATTCAAATGTTAAAATCAAACCATTGAAATAAAGATTTGAAATATTTTATATCAAATGTTTGATTTCGTGTTTGCTGGGATAACAGAAAACTATTTTTAAATTGTTGGTATGTACAATAATATCAAAGCATTGTTTTTAATTTCTTTTCCAAATACAAGAAATGTGTACAAAGTGAAACGTGGCAAATAAATTTTGTACTAGAGTAAAGGGGTGCAGTAAAAAAATCAGTCTAAAATACAAATATATTTAGTTAGTTTTAGTCTTAAATCTTTTCATATGACAAGTTTAGGCAGCATTAATTTTGTGAACACTTAACTTAATGTATTATTTTAAAAACATTTTTTCTTGATTGTTAATACGTCATTTGATTATGAAAATTGAAAGAAATATAATATAACCATATTAAAAGTAAGTTTAGATATTTACAGTGTTTGGCCCCGGCACTTGTCAATACGCACTCGTATATACTAGTAAAGCTTCGGCTGGGCCGAATTTAAAATACCATTCACGATAGTCCCGTATGTATAGGGTGTTTTTTTAAGCCCGATAGAACTTGAAATTGTAAAAAATAACACAAAAAATTAAATTGTAATCAAAATTTTTTTTTATTCGAAAGATCAATACGTGACATTAACATTTGAAAATGATTTCGGGCATATGGGCACCGCGGCTGTTCTTGACGAAGCGCATTCTGAACGTCCAATTTTGGGCCACTTTTTCGAGCACTGCTGGCCGTATGTCACGAACAACACGAACAATGCTGGCCTCCAAGGCGTCAATTGTTGCTGGTTTATCAGCATAAACCAGTGACTTCACGTAGCCCCACAGGAAATAATCGAGAGGTGTCAAATCGCACGACCTTGGAGGCCAATTGACAGGTCCATTTCTCGAAATCAACTTATCGCCAAATTTTGATTTCAGTAAGTCGATGGTTGCGTTCGCCGTATGGCACGTAGCGCCATCCTGTTGAAACCACATCTTCTCCGGATCAATGTCATCCATATTTTCAAACAAAAAATCATTGATCATGGTGCGGTAACGATCTCCATTGACCGTAACGCAAGCTCCGGCCTCATTTTTGAAGAAATAAGGTCCGATGATGCCACCAGCATGAAAACCGCACCAAACAGTGCATTTTTCTGGATGTAATGGAGTCTGTAGGGTCTCTTGTGGATTGGTCTCACTCCATATGCGGCAATTTTGCTTATTAACAAACCCGTTAAGCCAAAAATGCGCCTCATCGCTGAACACAATTTTGCGATAAAACAACGTCGCGAATCGACGACTGATTTTCAAAGTAAATTTGGATAATTTCGTAGCGTTGCTCAAGAGTGAGTCTATTCATGATGATTTGTCAGAGTATACTGAAACAAATAAAAAAAATGTTTCATCAAAATTAAATTTTTTGTGTTAATTTTTACAATTTAAAGTTCTATCTAGCTTAAAAAAACACCCTATACATATAACAAATTTTAAATATATATGCTCGGATATATATGAGCCGATATCGGGGAAAATCACCATTCCAAAAAGATAATCTTTCATGGAAATTTTCATAGAAAATTTTGTTGTATCGATAAAACAGGGAAAGTTCACTCCGAGGCAATAACTCTGAACTCTGCAATATTGGAAAAATGTTAAAATTGTCGTATAGTGTAATCAGTAAATTGTTGTTTTAATGTGAACTAATTTTTTTTAAGTGCGTATTAAAAAATGTTTGTTTTTTAAAACAAATATTATTATTTTTTTTTTTTTTGTCAATAATTCTGTTCATACAATACAATATGTAGAGCCCACATATTGTATTCATATAAGAGGGTGGATTGATATTGAAGCTACCTAAGTTGTAAAAAAACATATTTTTTCAAAAACCATTTATTTCTCAACATAGTCTCCTTTTAGCTCAATACGAGTACACTAGTAAGTTGACATTCGAACTTTTTTATACCATCCAAATAATAAGATTTTGGAACCCCTCAAAATACGCGTTTGTTGCGGTAATCACTTCTACGTTTGAGATAAATTATTTTCCTACAAGCCATTTTTTAAAATTTGAAAACAGAAAAAAGTCACTAGGAGCTAAATCGTAAGGTGGATTATCCAAGCAAGTCGAAGTATATTTCACGTCAATTTTGGATCGTATCTAATGCTGTGTGAACCGGTGCGTTGTCTTGAAGAAAGGGCACTTTTTTGTTCTTTAAATGTGGTCGTTTTTTATTGATTGCATCAGTCAATTGATCCAATAATGCACGATAATACGTTCCTGTGATTGTGAATCCTTTTTCAAGAAAATCGATAAGCAACATTTCGTGTGCATCCCAAAATACAGTGGCCATAACCTTGCCAGCCGACTTTACTATCTTCGTCTTTTTGCGGAGCACTTCCAGCAGCTTTTGCCCATTTTTTCGATTTATTTTTGGTTTCAGGTGTGTAGTGGTGAACCGACGTTTCATATACAGTTATTAATCAATGCCAACAATCAGCGGGATTACGCTTTATCATGTCCAAACACCGCTGTGAAGTGGTTTGTCGAACTCGTTTTTGTGCGACACAGAGCAAACGCGGCACCCATCTGGCTGATAGCTCTTTCATATGCAAATGTTCATGCAAAATAGTGAACACACGCTCATATGATATTTTAACCGATTCAACAATCTCATGTAACTTGACTCGGTGATCATTCATAAGGAGATCGAGGATTTTCTTGGTATTTTCTTCAGTAAGCAATTCTTTTGGCATTCCTGTTGATGGTATTGTTGCAGTGCTTGTTAATCCAGCAATCCAATACTTTACCATGTAATCTGAGGGAGCAGACTACCCGTAATGTTTATTGAGCTTTTCTTTTGTCTCTTTCGCCATTTTCACTTTCAAATAATAGTGCTCAATTACTGCACAAAATTCAAATTTTTTAATTTGTCAAGAAACACAAAAGTTGCTTACTTCAAGCAACTACAACAAACAGACTAATCGATGAATTTGGGTAAATTTTAACAGCTGACGTTTGACAGACCGCAATTAAAAAAATATGTGTTGAGGTGCCATCTAGTGCTAGGCAGCTTGAATATCACTCCGCCCTCGTATACATTAATGATATTGCCTTTTATTTATCTAAAATTTAGGTGTACACGCGCAAAGTTTTTGAAGCAGTTAAAAACAACATGAACTTGACTGCAAACACAGCTTTCAAAATATATTGTTTTTTAAATTAGTTTATTTATTTGATTATATACAGCTACAAATGAGTGTTGTAAAAGGCGGTTACTTTCAACTATTCAATAGTAGTCAATGCTTTTTAAACCGAATACTCAATACTATTCAATACTTGCAACGGATTTATTTACATATCTATTACACATGTAAAACCATTCACAGTAATTGCTTTGTAATTTTGGAAAAAATACAGCCCGATGATGCCACCCGTCCATAAACCGCACCAAACAGTCTCTCTTGGTGGGTGCATAGGCCTTTCGACAATCACACTTGGATTATCATTCGCCCAAATGCGGCAATTCTGCTTATTGACGAGCACACTAAAGATGATTTTCTTCGAGAATTGATCATCCACAGTTGCACCTTGTAAGCGTTTAAATGCAAGTCTCTACTCGTATGTTATAATGTTCATCAATGACGATCATGAGAGGTGTCATTGTTGGGCATGACGACGAGTTATGGTGGTCGGCTCTTCAGTCACACTATCGTTTGAGGCAGCATGCACTGGTGTTTTCGCATCTCCTACAGACCCCGATTGATCAAAATTTTGCGCCAGTTTTCTGATTGTAAACATATTTATACGATTAAATTAACCGAAAAAATCACGAAGTGCTTGATATGTATTTTGATTTGAACGCCTATTTTCATAATAAAACTGTACAAATTTAACGCATTGCCCGTTTGTTAAAATTGAATTAGTCTGAAATTGAAAAATTTTAAATGAAATGTCAAAAAG
Organism: Thecocarcelia acutangulata; assembly: GCA_914767995.1. NCBI lineage: Eukaryota > Metazoa > Arthropoda > Insecta > Diptera > Tachinidae > Thecocarcelia > Thecocarcelia acutangulata. Next base: position 19,746,627 of record OU612097.1, read on the forward strand.
TTTTGACGTTTAGGTGTAGTTCGCATTTAAAATCGGCCCTTAAAATTTAACCACCTGATACAACAGCTCTACCAATTGCTAGACTGGCGGTTATGTAACCACTACACGCATATGGGTAACTCGTGGTTTACAGCACAAATAAAATATTTTTCAGCGAGTTTTAATCTCTAAATCCAATATAACACAAAACAAACAAATAAGATAGCAAATAAAATAAAAACTAGTTGTTTTATCTATAAAATTCGAATCGCAGATTCTCAGAGCTGCTACACTGAAAGAATTATGCGTCATATATTTAATGAAACTGTTTCATTGAATATTTTTCATTAATCCCATGAAAACTTTTCACAATATGCATGAAACTTCATATATATTATGAAATAGTTCCATCAGAATGGTTTCATTAAGTTTCATAGTTTCATTAAAAAAAATCATTATATTTATGACTACAACAAAATTTAATCTTTTTTTAAATTTTTTGAATTTTGGTAAGATATATTAATGGGCATTTATTAATCTTAAGCTGCAGTTTAAAAAATTTCTAGTTTTTTTTTATTAAAAAGTAAGTTTTATGAGTTTCATAATTTCAATGAAATAGAATTCATTAGATCAATGACAAATAAATTTCTGGCTACCGAACTTCTGCGTGCATTTGATATCTGTTTCAAAATATTTCACGTATTTCACCTTCAATACCCTAAGGCTTCTGAGACTGTCTGGGCTTTCATTGAAACATATTTCTATGCCCTGAATACAAATTGTAAAAGAAATTCAAAATTATCTATACTTTTAGAGAATTTAAAAGATGCATAAATTAAAGTCAACATACATATCTATATTGAATGCATTAGTTTTTAATGATTTTTTTTTTTAATATGAATATGTATTTCTATCCATAGTGCATATCTATTTAATTTAAATACCAGTGTATTAAGGTCATTTGAATTAATAAAATCTGTTTTGTTTGGTGAATACTAGTTCAACATTTTCTTTTATCGTAATTAGGTATAATTTCACAAAAGCAAGGAATAGTATTCTTTGTGTAATGAAATAAAGTATCAATGAATAAATGAAATAATTCCATTGGTCTTATTACGTACATTTGTGAACATATTTTATTAATGTGTGTTATGATATTATTTCATTAAGCAAATGTAACTATTTCATTGATTTAATGTAAATTTTTCAGGTGCTCAATGAATAATCAAATTAGATTAATGAAATAACTTTATTGACCTTATGAAGGAGTTTCATATTTTTAATGAATATATTACATTAGTGCAAAGTTATTTCATTAAATAAATAATACTTTTTCATTAATTTAATGTACAGTTTCCATGTGCTTTATGAAATTGATTCTTTGATCTAGTGAAATTATTTTACTAATCATATGATTTGTCTTTCATACTTTTAATGAAAATAAGTCATGTTTCTTATTAAAATGTTTCATTACTTTAATGAAGGTTTTCATTAAAATAATCTAATGAAATTTGTTTCATTATTTTTATGAAAAGTTACAATGGTTGAAAAATGATGAAAAAATTCATAAAAGTAATGTCAAAATTCAGAGAACTTCTGAACAAAATTTTTTCAGTGTAATCTCCAGCCAAAATTGTGAACGATTTAAAAGCCAGTAGACACTATTCTGGAATTTGTCTTAAATAAGAGTATAGCAGTAGCATCCAACCTAGCTGGATTGAAACACATAAAATACTCGTGTATTTAAAAAATATAAAATAAAATGGCGAAGATTTTGTTCGTATTGGCGGCGTGTTTTTTGATAAAGGTACAGTCAATAATTAAATTTCCGAACATCGTGAATTAGTTAAGCTTAAGGTTTTTACTTTTTCTTTAGGTTTCTTATGCTGATTTGACTGATTTTTTCGATGAACAAATACGCAGTCAATTGAATTTGTGTGAAAAACTCCAAGCAGGAGCTAGCAAGGCAGCGTATTTCGATGATTTAAAAACAATGATGGAAATACTTGAAGGTGGTTTAAAGGCTGATTCGGCCGATGAAAAGCTTAAAGTCCTGGAAGGTATTCAAAATCAATTTTCACTTGAATTTCTCGCCTGGTACAATCACAAACGTGACGAAGAGAAATCCAATTCTTATATTCAAAACGATATTAAATTGTTCCAGTCATTATTGACTAAAAATACTGAACACGAAGCAGAAATTAAAAAAAGTCTTGACCACTTTGGAAAATATTAGTAAAGAAACTGATTTGGAAAATAAGAAGAAAAATTATTGGGCTCTACAGGATACGTTTTCAGACGATTTCAAAAAATTTGTGGAGGAGCGCAGTTTCTAGGTAGCTCTACCAAGCTAAAATGAGTTTGAAAAGAGTTTAAGTTTTAAAATTCCATACGCAATTTTGTTGAAATTTATTTTAAATACATATGTACACACATATATATTTTTATTAATATAATAACATTTAATAAAAATTGATTTGAATGTAAAGCCAAACAACGTTTTTGTGTGCGGCAGGGTAAACTCGTAGTAAGGAAAATTGACGACTCCGCTGATGAACGTTTTTATGCCACAACTGCACCTACACTAGAGTGGTTGGTCGTCTGTGTTCTATAAACAACACGTTAGTCTTGTGTGCAGGAAATATAAACAAATAAATAAAAACAACTGAGTTTTATTCACTATATTAGCTTCAAACATTTTTACACTCATAGAAAACCCGTAATAACTGTGATGTATTTTAACATCAATGCAATGCCAAATGTTATCATTTTTGACCCCATGACAATTATCATCGCTGTGATGTCAATCATAACATCAGCTGCTCTAATTATCATTAGCAGTAATTATGACAATTATTTCATCACTGACATGTCAAACTCACATCATGGTTAGTGATGTTTTATTGGAATACGTCTGATGTAAGCATGTGATAAATGCAGTGGCACTCTAATATCGAAGAAATGACTAAATGAAGCCAATATAATGACAAAATATTATCAATAGAATATCACACTAACATCAGTCCAACTATAATTTGGTTTCAATATGATGTAAAACTCTCATTGATGTGATGGCTCATTAACATCAGAAAAATTATTAAGTGAAGTAAATTTTATGACAAAATGTCATCAGTACCATGGCACGCTTACATCAACTAAACGTAATTTAATTCAAAAATATGTTCCAACATATAACTTTATATTTTACTAATTTCAAAAAACCAATGAGAATTTTCTAATACTTTTGATAACTTACTGTCATCAATATAATGTCTGTGTGTCGCATTATAATATTTTAATTGGGTGTATGCTGTGTACGAGAACATATTCTCTTTGCATCGTAGTTCTTCATTTAATTTTACTCTCTACAGTGTCATTATATTTATGTAACTAAACATCGTATATGATGATTAAGTATTTAATATGATTCAATTTTTTCTAGTTCTTAAAAACTAATTGAAATTTAAAAACAATAATTTTAACAACCAAATTCCTTTTCAACTATAAAATGAAAATATTGTAACACTATTTAGGCTTTTTTTTAAATAAATTTTAACAAATTTAATGAATTACAATTATTAATAAAATGTATCATTGAATTGATGTCAACACAGTTGTAGCATTGATGATACTCAATGTATGACAAAATTCTCTGATGACTTTTGTCATTGTGATTGATGTCTGTTTTCACGTTACTGATGACTATTTACATAATATTGAAGTCACAATTCTGATAACCCGCCGTCATCAATATGAAGATGCTCTTTTCTATGAGTGTGCCAGTTAAAAAATTATAACCGTCTTGTTTACCATGTTTCCTATATGTCTATATGTCGACATTTCATAGGAGCTACCCTAATCATCTGTAGAATTAAACTCAATTGTTTGAATTTATTATCAGCTTTTCGATGCTTCCAAAAAACAAATTGTAGCAACAAACGATTGTTCATTTGTTTGAAAAGTGTAAAGAACAGTAGAGACTCCTGCAACAGCAAATTCTTGTTTTTTTTGTATTTTGGCAGGTATTATTAAAGCATTTTTTTAAAATTAAATTCTCAATCATTTATTTAAATTGTTGGGATATAAAGAGTAATGTTTGAATATCTTTCAAAAGCTGCCAAAGTCTACTGATGATTAGGGTAGCTCCTATGAAATGTTCACATATAGACAGCGGGGCAACATGGAAAACAAGCTGTTTATAGTTTTTTTTAACAAATAAAATAAATAAAAGTTAAAGATAAGAGTTATTTCAGTGCAAAATACTGATTATTGAGGCATTTTTACAACAAAGAGTTTCTTTTTTTTCTCTGCTTAGAAAGCAAATTTATTTTTAAATTAATTTTTGCAGTTCAGCTTAATTGGTTGTCAAATGTTTTCGAAAAATTTTCGCATTAGCGAAAGAACCAGTGTCCTAAAATTTACTTCTAGCTTAAATTACTTAATTTTATAGCTTTCTCGTTATTTAAAAACTAAAATTAGGGAAAAAATTATAAGCACATATTTTTATAATATACATATCGCTCCTTTATTGCAAAATAGTCATATCTCAAAAAATGAGCTTTACGAGTTAACGATGCAGAATGATTAACAGTACTACCTTTTATATTGTGCCAAAAATGTATTCAAATTACTGTTCAACTGTTTCCTTTAGGAGATATTTTCTAAAAAACTTTTCTAAAACTTGCATGGAAACTTAAAATTTGAAATGCGTTTTTCTCGAAACACGCTTTTTTTTTAGTTATGGCTATGTTGCAATAAAGGAGCGATATATATATGTATATACATATAATATTTTTGTTTTTTTCTGTAATTGTGTGTTACTTATTCAAAAAATATTGCTGTTGGTGTTTGTCCTGCAACCCGGAATTCTCTTTCTGCTTTTCCGCATTTAATGACCCTTGAATTATAAATAGCAGCTGGAGTCGTTGCATTTTACATTTGTCCGCATGCAATGAGTTTTCTTTGGCTTAAAGTTGAGCTGTTTTTTCCACTAAATATATTTTGTGTCTTAAATGATTTTGCGAAAGGTTTTAGTTCTGCTTTATTTTGTGTGAACTATTCATTGTTGTTGCCTGCCTGACGTTACGGTCGTGCGGCGCTCTCATGGCTCCATCTAAAAATAGTTGTCGCAAAAATTATTTTGTTATACGAGTACGTGTTTTTTTATGAGGAAAATAGTTTACAAAAGAAAGGAGAGAAAAGAAAAAACTTCTTTTTTTATATATTATTAACCTTGTATGTTAAAACATGTAAATAATTGTTGACTTAATGGCTGTTAAGAAATGTGTTTGCTGCCGCTTTTTTTTTTTTTTTTTTTTTTTTTTTTTTTTTGTGGCTGACCTGTTAAATAGAGAAGTATACATTTTTTTTTGTTTTAGTAAAATCTAATTTGTTTTGGAAATTTAGATTTATGAAAGAAAAACAAAGAGTTCATGTACAAGCAATTCTAATTAAAAGCAGACTCACCTGCGTGATATGATAATTTGATAACTGATTGAGGTTTTTCTATTCCATTTCTATAGACTCTGTGATTCTGTTTGGGTGAAAAATTTATGTAAAAAGTAAACTAAAAGAAAAAAATAACAATAAAATGCTTTAAGAGGAACCAAACGAAACTGACCGGCCACGGCTAGTTTCAGTTAAAGGAAAAAGCTTGACTAACTCCATAAGAAGAGGGACTTTGATTTAAGGCATAGTTTAAAGACAGCTTGAATTTTTTATAATACCTGTAAAGCAATTTTTTTTTTTAACAAACACAAAAACTGCGAAGCTTTTTGTCATGTCTGCAGTAACACCCAGGGTCTGTGGCAGGAATCGGACCTGCGACCTCGAGACTGTTGGTCTACCAAATCAGGCATCGAGTCACCCTCAAACTTTTAACGATTTTAAAAGATGTAACGTAACGCGAGCTATTATGGTTTGCACTAACGCTTATGTGATGCACTAGCATATTTTTAACACCTCTGTAGTGCGCACTACAAATATTCAAGATGTTTGCGCAAAAACCGTACAAACATGCTTCACATATTTGCTCAAACAAGCAAACACCTCCTTTAACAACGGTAAATGTTAGTACAAACGCTTTAGCATGTTTGTGTAGTTTATTTGGCCCTTAACTAGTTCTTTTATAAAATTAGTAATACTTATTTTGAAGATGTATAAATGTATACACATATTTAAATGTAGAACAATTAAGCTTGTTAATTTATTTAAAACGGTATTTAAGTTTTGTTCTTTTGTTATGTTATATTAGAAAATAAAATATTCCCAAGAGCAAAATTTTTTTACTACATGTTTTTTTTTTATACGACACTGGTCACACTGTTTTTATTTTGTAGTCAACAAAAATAGAAATTAGGTTAATTCGAGTGCGGCAACAAAATCAGCATGGACAACAACCTGCAGTCGTTCTGACTTTCGCATTTAAATGCATGTGTCTTATGTTTGACATATTGAAGTCGGTTGTCTGCTGGCTTCAATGTGCTTTATTGATCACAGCAACTTTGTATTGCAAAAAATCCTTCTTAAGAAAAAACTTAAGAAAGGAAAAAACTTGAACTTAAACACGATGTAAAAATGTACAAACCAAAAATCTAAAATTTTATGATTTTGCCTTCGTTATCTGCAGTGGAATCGGGCTCTCAATTTTCCGCCTTATCGGAGAAGTGCTTCCAACATTGTGTTGTTTTAAACTCAATTCAAGCCATAATTGATTCTATTTGCCAAATAATTGTAGAACGGAAATGAACATCCCAAGCAGTGGCCTTAAATTTTCAGATCTTCTTTATGTCTAGTTTCAAAGATGATATTTGATCTATTTCGCAGAGTTTTTGCTGAATATAAAAAATTTTATATTTTAAATGAATAAATTTTAAAAGTGATCGTATCTATAATTGTGAAAGAGACTGTATCTATAATTTTATTTAGTATATACGTAACTTTAAAACTGTCTGCTATACTGAATGTCAAATAACATTCAGGCTCAGCTGCCTTTTTTGTAGTTGTTTATGATCAAATAAGTGAAAAAATTTAATAAACAAAATATTTTAAATATATAACAGGTGTCCGACGTTAAGGTATACTACTTGCAGTAATACCCGATGTTAATCAAGCCCAACAAAGCAGGCAGTTGTAGCGTCAAAAACTTTTCAATCATATCACGATGTCGCTCCCCATTCACTTTTAAGCTACGTACACACGGTTGTCAGATCTTACAATATTGCCAGTAAAATTGTCTGAAAATGTATTACAATCGTGTGAACTGGCAATTTTTAACTTACAACGTTGTCAGAAAAACCATTGTCCATCAATTGTAAGACGACAATATTGTCAGGCATCTGACAATCGTGAGAACACTTTTCGTCGGCATTGCCAAATAATTGGCTGGTATTGTAAGCTCAGTTTTAATTGTCAGATGTATAAAATTAACGCACCTGACAATGGCATCATTGTCAGAAAAAACGTTGATGGGCAACACTGCCAAGCAGATGGTTTGTGATATACATAAGTGGCAATGCTTTACAACATGTCTGACAATTTTTTTCATCTCACAGTCTGACAACCGTGTGGACTGACAATTTTTGTTGTCAGATGAATTATTTGTCAGACCATAGTCTGATAATGAAATTGTAAGATTTTCTTACGATCGTCTGAACACACAATTTACTTTTGCGGGACAATTTTTCATTGTCACTACATTGTTAGCATGTTGACAGATCTTACAATATTGTAATATTGTAACATCTGACAACCGTGTGTACATAGCGTTACCGTTACGCCATTTTCAATTTGCTCACCACACTGCCACTTTTAATGATTGCAAAAGTGACTAATGAATGAATAGTTTGAGGGTTTTTTATTGCCCAGAACCGACTATTCTGTTTATTTACATTTTCATTCAAGTGAAAATATGATTTTTGTATTAAAATCGATTATTGATTTTGATAAAAATATTTTAAAAACGTATTTTATTTTAATGACTAAAATGCTTTAGTTTATCGAATATTGTTCTAAAACACATTTGCCACGTGTCTACTTCAAGACTGCCAATTATGAAACGTCACAACTAATGTAATATACCTTCCCTGCAGACACCCTTTACCTATGTATTCGATTTGGAATACATACATACATAAAGACCAAAGACAAAATATCGACTATGATATATACAAGAGTTGTTCGCTGATTCTTAATACGAAGTTCTATGCTTGAAAAAAAAATGTCATAAAAAGTTAAATAGACACCAGAAAAGACTCAGATTGATACTTTATAGTATCAAAAGGTTAACACTGCTGTTGAAAAAAGTATAAAACTAGACAAGAAAACACCGTTAAACAGTAGTCGCTGTATTTATCTCAAAGATACCACTAGCCTTCAAGGCACAACTTGATTTAAATCAAACAAAACAGATAAAATGGCAAAATTGTTGGTCTTATTAGTAGTGTGTGTTGTACAGGTACTATTAAATTAAATTAACAAAAGAGAAAATAAAAAGAATTAATTTATCTAAATTGGGTTTTACAACTTCTTTAGTGCTCTCATGCAATCTCTGAGATCGAAGATGCCAATATCGAAAAACTCCAGACAGAACCTGACAGTGCAAACTACTCGTACGTCGATGACTTAATAAAATTGGTGGAACTGATTGAAAGAGCTTTAGCTGCTAGCTCGATCGATGAAAAGCGCCAAATAATTTCAGCGGCTCTCGACAATTTGTCACTTGAATTTCAAACTAAATTGAATATTTTTTTTCAAGCTGACATTGAATTCTTGCAGTTGTTTTTGAAACACCACCCCGAAATGGAAGCAGATATTTTCAAAAGTGCTATCATGACTTTTGAATATACTTTGAGAGACAGTTTGCTGGCTTTAGAAAAACATTCCTTACCCGATTTCCAGAAACTTCACGAAGAGAACTTTTTTGAAAGAATAGCTCTGATCTTTGAGATATCATTGAAAAATAAAGAGTTCGCCAAGCACATTCCGCAAATAAAAGCAAAAATGGAAGCCGCTGCAGACATATAGTTTTGAAGATCGATTTAAATGAAATTTTGTATAATAAAAATATTAAATATTAAAAAGTTGGAAAACAGAAAACAAGTTGCGACTAAACTTTTATGTGGTCTTAATAAAATAACGATAATACAAAAAAGTGTTTGCAAAAGAGTGGTTGTTGTGCAACAGGGTAAACCCACAACTGCGGACGATCTTTTTGCAATTGCATGTAAACATTTCAATAGCAAAATTATTGCTGTTGCCATTTTATATTCACAGAAAAATTTTTTTTCGTAATCAATAACGAAATTCGTTGAATCAATTAAGAAATTGTTTGAATGCGGACCTGTAAAGGAATTTGTGGATTCAAACAAAAGTTTAGTAAAAATAATTATTAATGAAATACTCATTTTATGTATTTAGTAATCTCCTTATATTACCAGAACTGCTTGTAAGCAAAAAAAAAAGTGGTTCTCATAGAAAAATCGGTTTAATCTATATCTCGGGTATATATGGACCGATATCGGAAATTTTCATTTTATGCATTTTAGTAACATTCTTTTATAAACATAACTGTTTTTAAGCTTAACAAAATTTTTTCATGGAAAAATCTGTTCAGACTATATCTCGGGTATATATGCACCGATATCGAAAATTTTAATTTTCTGTATTTGGTAACTTCCTTATACTATCAGAACAGCTTTTAAGCAAGAAAAGTTGTTTAAGTTCGTTTACGCAACATTTTTATATAAAAACAGTTTAGGCTATATCTCGGGTATATATGGACCGATATCGGGGAAATTTTTTTTTGCCTTTTTTTCACAAATTTTTATACAAAATTGCAAAAAATAGTGGGTATTTACGGAATTTTGAATATATCTCAGCTATATGTGAATCGATTTTACTGAATTTCAATAGCAAATACATGACTCGCTGGGGTAATAGAATGATGAAAGAAAAAAGTTTAATGGTTTTCTAAGAAACGGTATTTCAACGACGCACATACGGACAGACGGACATCGCTTAATCGAATTTTCTATCAATGCTGATTCAGAATTTGTACACTTTTTGGGTCGCAAATGAAAATTGTAGAAATTACAAATGGAGTCACAAACTTATATATACCCTTTACAATTTTTTGAAGGGTATAATGCTTTATACTTTGTGTATATCTTTTCATTTGTATAAATTTAAGAGATTTGAAAGTAACCAATAGTAAAACCTTTTATCTAATTTCTTAAGACTATATAATATATTGATATAGTTATTGTGAAATTTTTTTTATATTTTGTGAAAGGTTGTTTTAGTTTCGTGCAATAACTTCTTATGACTATATAAAATATTGAAATAGTTATTGTGAAAATTTTTTTATATACTATAATATAGTTTTTGGGAAAAGTTGTTTTAGTTTCGTACAACACTGTATGTGATGGAAGGTTTTTTATTCTCAGCAGCTTCGAAGAATATTTTATTATTTTGTATTGCGGTTAGACTATGCCGGCGCTGATAACGGTTCAGGGGCCTACTTTGGCTGCAACGTTCTGGCTGCCATTTAAATCCAAGTCGCAGGAAGCGGAATTAGTTTCCCTGATAACTATAATGCAATGATGATTTTCGAGGATTAATAATCCCTCAAGGAGCTGTTATCTTGCAACAGATCCCTGTAATATAACACAGAAAATTCTTTTTCATGTTCAATAACGAAATTCGTTGAATCAATTAATAAATTTTTTGAATGCGGATCTGTAAAGGAATTCGTGAATTCAAACAAAAGTCTTGTGAAAATAATTATTGACCGAAAACAACTATTTCTTTAAACAACAACAAAATACGATATCAAAGGTTAATTTTTTGATATTTATGTATGTGCATACAAATTACTTTTGCAGACAAAAATTTCATTGATTTTATTTTTACTATAATTTTTTCTGTGAAGGAACCAGAAGAGATAGTTAGACGGGTGACTTGGTTAAGGGCTGAAGCTCTTAATGGAATTCGGCCCATTGACTCATTAAGTTTTGTCGGCCATTGACTGGGATTTGAAGGCCCGAAGGTGTTTGTCCGTACTATGCAACAAACTTATATCAAATTTGCGACCTGTGTGAGGTGTTAAATCGTGAATAATTCACCTAGTGGAGTTGGTTCACCAACAAATAATGACGTCAAAGCCGATGCTGATGTAAATCAATTTCCACATTCTGTCTTGAATGTGTTTAATATATTACTCGTAGTCCTAAGAAAATTGTTTAATTTTTGGCTGTAAATGCTGCAAATAAAATAAAAAATTATTAGGGATTTTTGCATAAAAAATATTGGAAAAATTTTCACACTTAAATGAATTACCTTATTTGTTATAATATTTCGAGAAAAAATATACCATCCTTCTAAGAAAGCTCAAAAATTTCTAAAATATATCAGAACTTAAAAGTTGAAATAAAGGTTTATAAAACAAAAGAGAAAATATAAAATGAAATAGAAAATTTACTCAGTCCGAAGTCGTGATTTCTAATAATTGAAAATTGTCTGCGGTGAGCTGTTTAAATTGTGTTTTCACTTTCTCGTGCTGAATTTTCAAAATCTATCATTGACAAGACTGCTGGCCTTTGACTAAAACAGAATTTTTTTGCGCAATCTCCTGAAAAAGAATTTTTTTCCCCGACAAAGAGTTGTTAAAGGACTGATGGGATGGGAGATGATTAACAACTTTTGTTGGTTTTTGAATGCAAACCAGGGCACATTCTTTCCAAGAGATTCGGGAAAAGGTTAATTTTGCATTTCTTCAGCTATAAACAAATTCTTTGAATATTTTTTATGAAATGTGATTTTATATATTTTTATATTGACTTATAAGATGTCTTATATGTACAGCTTCCACAGGCCCTTAAGTGTTCATACGTGTTGTTTTATATTTTCTGGCAGCTCCTCAAAGTATGCTCCAAAAATGTTGTTTGTTGGCGTCATCGCAAACTATGATTTTGAAACACTTACTGCCTGGCCCACGGTGTCAGTCGATATTTACAAAATGTTGTTTTTGGTTTGCGTGTATTTATGCCAACGAGCGATGTCGAGTGACATCGTGGGACAGGTAGTTTGTGTGTGATGTGAATTAAAAACGATAAATGTTTAAATAATCTTTTTATTTATCTTTGAGTTTTTATTTCCTTTTCGCTCATTCTTTTTCTTTTCTGCTTTTTTTTTTTTGCTTCTGTTTAATTTCTTAAATTTTCTTTAAAACTAATATTATAAACATAATTTATAAAAAATCGATTTTATTTTAACAAAAATTTGTTTATTATTTAATTAAACTACAGTAAAACACCTTTAGGATTTTCATGATTTTTCCATTTTGTTTTCTTTTTATTTTATTTTATTTTATTTTTTTGCTTTTACTTTTCTTTGTTGGTTTTTACGGTTTGACGTTAAAAATATTTCGAAAATTTGTGTTATTGCAATTTAATTCTAAATGAATTTGTTCTTATTTTTTATTCTGTTGATTTTATTTTTCTTTAAATTTTATTTAATGGCTTAAATGTGATTTCTGTTTTCATACGTTTTAATGCTGATATATTTTCTAGGTGAATTTAAAACTTTTTTATATTTATTTCAAATTATTTTTATTTTCTTGTTGTTGTTCTGTGAATGTGTTTCATTATTTTTAAAGGTTTAAGTCTTTGTTTGTATTAAATTTTATTTTTTTGTAGTTAAAATTGTGTTTTTGTTTTAGTTTACTTATTTTTATGTTTTTGTTTTCAATTTCATTTTTTTTTTTAATTTTTAAGAAGAAAAGTTTTTTTTTGTTTTAAAAAAAGCTATTTTTGTTGATTTCTTCTATAATAATAAAATAAAGAAATTATAAAATTTAATGATTAATTTTTATTTGCTTAGTTCAAAAGACAGTTTTTAGATTTTTACTAGCTTTTAATCTAAACTGTTATTTACTTTCATATATATTTTCATTTGCTTCCTCAATTAGATAAAGAATTAATTTTTATAATAATAAATTTTATGTCTCATTTTTTTGTTGTGTTTTTGTCTTTTTTTTTTTGTAATAATATCTAGTTATTTTATTCGATTTATAATATTACAAGTATTAAAACTATAACGACATTAAAAAATTTGCATTTTTTATAAATTATTTACTACGTTTTGCTTTTTATTTAGTTTTTTACTCAAAACTCATTTTAAATGTTTTTTTTGTAGTTTTAAGTTAGTTTTTTCTATGAAGTTTTTTAAACTATATGTAATTATATAAAAATTAATTAAAGTAAAAAGACTTGTTTAAAATAACGGCAAAATTATTTGAGAAAATAACAACAAGTTTTCAATGCTTAGTTTTATATAAAAAAAAAGAAGCAAAATCCTAAAATGCTGCTAACATTTATGGCCACAGCTGTTGTGGCCTAAAAGTATACTATAGGAAAAACCGTTCGTTTGCAATACAAACAAAGCTCCCACTGACGAATCACAATTGTGCAGTTGATTGATTGTTGAAAAAGGATTTATGAAGGAGTTTTCACAACCGCACAAATTTTATTTTGAAACTAATGTGTTTAGAAAACATGCGTTTTTAATGCCCTGTGGCTAGGCTATTATTTACTGTTATATAAAAAGCTATCTAGCTGTTGCAAATTTCGCGTTTTGAAATCATTAGCATTTCAGAATACTACTGAATTCTAAAGTTTTCCTAACAACTATATCTTTTTGGAAGTTGTTTTAATTTAAGTTATGTATTTGGAAAAACTTTGGAAGTCTGCTAGCACTGACTGACGTAGGAAAATCTCTTGAGTTCTTTAAACGAGCAGCCTTTTTACACACAGTATTTTTTTGTTTTAAAAGCCGAATCACAAACCAGTGAAAGTGCACAGCAAGCATAAAAATATAAAACTATCAAACGCCGCCAATGCATTCTCTTCATTAATTTCAGCTTTTTGTTTACAAAATTTAAATCAGAAATAGAGATTTTTATAATATAATAGAAAATAAAAGTTATGTTTTTGAAACCAAATTTCATAATAATACTTATCTAAATTAAACTGTATCTACACCTCCTTAAGTATTTACAAATTTATAACAAACTATTTTATAAAATTTGTATAACAAATTTTCTTTTATTTCAATAAAAATAAATTTCATAGATGATTTTTGTTTTTGAATGGAAATAATTATTAATATATACCTAAAAGTTTTTCTTTTTATTGATTGTTGTCTTATATTTGTAATGGAGCAAAATAGTTCAATACAAAAGAAAATATTTCTTTTTCAGATTTTCGAATATCTACTATTTGTTTTATGTCTAAATTAATAAAGTATGAGTTTTGCTAACACGATTTTTTGTTTTAATTTGTTTTTACGAATACTGCTTTGCTTAATTTTTTCCTTTTTTGGCTTGCCAGAGTGACATTAACTAAACAGAGTATTTCTTTATTTTATTGCTTTATATAATAATGCTCTGTATTTTGAAAATTCAAAATCATACTTTTTTGCTGATTTTATTTTTGTCAATTCTGCCATTAATTTACAATTAAAATTGCTTATGAACGATGCTGTTTTTAAATTTTTCATTTCAAAACCTTGTTTTTTTTTTACATATATTTATAAATACATTAAGCCCTAGAGGACATACTTTTTGTTTACTACAACCCATTTTTTGCGGGGACTTAGGACCGCCTAAAATTATGCTAGAAAATTTCTTTGTCATGACAAGAGTCCCTTTTTTTAAATTTTAAGATTAAATGCACAAAACGACTTGAGCCATTTTTCTAATGGTGGATTGAGTATTTAATATTTTCAGTTTGTTATTGTTTAAAAGAATTTTTGAGTAGTTTTAGACCTAAATTGTAATATTTTATTTTAATTGCTCATAAATATTTACACCATGCTATTGTTGTTTATTCGTTTTCTTAATGAATGTCTTTTATAATAATGCCATTTTTAGTTACCTTTTTCTCAATCAATGACCACTTATTTTTTAATTTAGAATATTATTTACGTTATTAAGCGCTGTTGATTTATTTAAATATTTTTGTCAAAAAAAAATTCAGATTTCCCTAGAGACAAAACGAAGAAGTCCTTTGAAAAATTTGAATTTTTCTGCAACAGCCGCTTTTCTCGAAAATGCTAAACAAAAATTTGTGTTTATTGAAAATATCGAAAAAGAAAATTACTGATATAATTCTCTATGGGTTTCGCTACATTAAATTTTGATTTATTATATACAATTTGTGCGTGCAGAGTGATGTTACAAAAAAAAAAAAATATATATATATATATATATATATATATATATATATATATATATATATATATATATATATATATATATATATATATATATATATATATATATATATATATATATATATATATATATATATATATATATATATATATATATATATATATATATATATATATATATATATATATATATATATATATATATATATATATATATATATATATATATATATATATATATATATATATATATATATATATATATATATATATATATATATTTTAACTATGGCTGCTTATTTTTTTCAATTTGCAAAAGATTTTCTGACAAATTTATGTACATACATATATAAAAAAGTATTTTACATTTTGGAAAATTCTTCCTTTGAAGGGAAATTTTGCTTGAACAAAATACTAGTAGTTTTTAATAATAACAATAAGTTTTGAAAACAAACTGCGAAGCGTTTTTGCTTGTCTGCAGTAACACCCAGGGTCTGAGGCAGGAATCAACCTTACGACCTCGAGATGGTCTAGTACTCTACCAAATCAGCCATCGATTAGATTAAGTTTTTAAAGTTCGTTCTAAAAAAATCTGTCAAGTGTCTAGAAGTTATGCTAGTAATACAAAGTTTATATACCCTGAAGGAAGTATGGGTTGCAGTGTATATATGTCAACATTCTTGTCAACATTTACGGTGCTTTTTTGGTGAACTTTCAATAAATTTGTTTCCCTGTCTTTTCTTTTAAATAGATAGAGAATATTTTTTGTTAATAATTTAATTTGTTTTTTAAATTTATCTGCGGCCGCAAGAAAATAGCTGATTCTAATAAAAAGTAGTCATAAAAAATGCTATAAAAAGTTAAAGTTAAAAAAAGTTAAAAAAAAGTGTAAATTTATATAAATATTTTATAATTATAGTCAATCACTATTTGTTTTACTATTAACATTTTCTACATGTAGTGACATCAATACAGTTTTGCTATGGACATTTCCCACAATGCTGTAATATCGTTAATAGTATGTCAGTACAATCTTACTATTGACATTTCCTCCATATGACCCCACAAGAACTACCTAGTCAGTATTGACGTAGTCTACGTAGTCTAGATTTCGTAGGACAAGCCTGTGTTAAATGTCAATAGTTGCTAGCAATAGTAAGGGTACAATTTGTCAGTAGTATTGGTGACATCGTCAATAGGTAATCACTATAGTTTTACTATTGACATTTCCTGCAGGATAATGTTTCCACAATACAAGCAAGCGAATCGCATGAAATATTTGTAAAGAAATCACCCAAAAAATTGAGTCATTTTCATATAATAATTCTCGGCCAACCAGTGGCGTAGCTAGGAAACCAAGGGCCCTGGCACAAACTAAAAAATGGGCCCACACTGGTATGTAAAGTTGATGAAATATACAAATGCTTTAAAAATGTTAAGCTACTTAAGCTTTTTGTATGCACTGCAGTGCAGTTTATAAAAATATTATATAATAACCACATAAATTCTAATTAATACTAGGTGTAGAATTCGAAACGTGGTACGATTTTGAAAAACACCTACTGTTCTGGAGGGGTACTCTCTATTGCGATGCGAAAGAAAAATGTTTAGTAATCGAAGAATTGGTACCCTGTTTTCAGGGCTGGGCAAACTACTTACATTATGTATTTCAAACACAAAATAACAGATACTTTTAATTTGTGTATTTCAAAAAGAAAATACAAAATTCTTTCAAGTTGTGTATTTCAAAAGCAAAATACAACTAAAAAAACACAAATACTTTTTTGTATTTCGGCAAGTATTTCAAACACTTGCCCAGCCCTGCCAGTATTGCGTTTGCGCATTTTCCTTTAGCATTTAATTTTCGCCTTTCGCACATTTTATTTTATCATTCTTCGCCATTGTTTAGTTTGTGGTAGGTACCAAGCGTTGCTTCATTTTCAAAGTTTGCACAAACGGCATAAAGTACCAAACTGTATTCTTATTGCATTTACCTTTTAGAGAGTAACCCCTCTGGTTAATGTCTGTTGGAAAAGACCTTGCAGGCTGTTTTTTTATCACTTAATATTTTGTTCGTGAAGTTTCCCAAATCAGAAGAAGATTTATACACATTTTCGAAAAATGCAGAAGTCTGTGGTTCCTCCAAACCCTCCGCTCTTACGTGTGTCAAGCAAACGTCATCCACGTTCACATGATCGGCGACGGAGGTATTTCCAATTGCAATAGCTGTAAAATCTTCTTCAGTAGGTTTCTCAACCAAAACTGCAGTTACCACATTATTTGAGCCACTATCAATAGAAATATTTTGGCTAGATGTACTTGTAGAAGGCTGACTAAAAAACTAGTCAATTTTGGGAAATTTTTGTTTACTATCTCCTCTTTCTTGGCGTTGTTTGCCTTTAAATGCACCACTGGGTTTCTTTTTTTTATCCATAATTTTAGTTTTCTAATATATTTAAAAAATACAATATTAGATTGTGATCGTGCAGTTTGGTACTCACTGTTTACTGATAGTGTTAACAGTGAAATAAAAGGAAAGGCAAACACAATGATACGTTACAAGTGACTTGAGAGCGTACTTATATTATATATTATAGTACTGTTCACTGAGACCTTTTAACTTGAACTCTTAAAACTACTTAAAAACCTTAAAAACTACCTATTTGGAAGCACTTCCAATTGTTGCTGAGTACCTTAAAAAAAGTATTGCCTACTTTTTAGGGTAAGTAGAAGATTTTTTGTTATGCGCAAGTAAATGTATAAATATGTGGATATATAATTTAGATCTTGTAACTCGAATACTTCATAAGAAACTCATCAAGTGTTTTCTGATATGCTAATATCTTTTAGAATAAGCTAGAAAACTTGAGCTTGGGATCGCACGGGAGAGATGGTCTACTAAGGTCACCTGTCGAATATCAAGGCTGACATGGCCCAGATATGATAACAGGAGAACTATTATCCTTAGGGGCCTGTTCCGAAGGCAGTTGCGCTTTGCTGTGACGGTCATGACGGGTCATTGCCACATTAGGTCACATGCGAGGAGGTTAAATTTTCCATTTAATGGCTTCTGTAGAAGTTGCAGAGACGAGGAGGAAGTAGAGAGAGTTAAGCACTTCCTTCATCGATGTCCAGATCTTTCGTACCTAAGGGCTTTGTATCTAGACAAACCAAAGCTGCACGACTTGGCGGAGGTATCTAAATGTGATGTTAGTGGATTGCACTCAATTATCCGATCCTCGGATTGGTTCTAAACCAGTGATATATAGATCTGTTGAGATACATATCACACCCATGCAACACAATGGGACCAAATTGGACCCCAGTGGGCTGGTTTTTCAATGTCTGGCCGCCTGTTAAACCTAACCTATCCTATTGAACTCTAAAAGTAACTTGAATGCTACTGTTGGCTGGAAATCAGTAAAAATCATTTTGCAAATTGAAAAAAATATTAGTCCTTAATGAAGTATTACAAAATTATTTCGTAGAACAAAATTTTTGGTTTATGTTTAATAAAATATTTTACATTACACTGTATTTATAAAAGAGTACTTGCTTTGAAAGAAATTTTTTGTGGTTTTTATTTGTATCAACACGAATTTATCGACAGAACAAAAGAAGCGCACACAGATGTGGTTTAGAAAGCAATTGAGGAAAACTGTTTCACGTAGCAGGATCATGTTTTTGTATTTTTAAGCCAAAAATTAAGGCACCAGAAACTTTGGCTTTCAACGGTTTTAAAATGTTTCTGCTCACAGACGTCTTACGCCCCAATCAGTCGAACAAAGGTCACGATGCGTACAAAGAAAGACTGCCGTCTTCCTCAGCGTTCTCTGTACAAATGAAACGCCGATGCGCAAACTTTACTTGTTTCACTGCTTGCTTATGTTCTATTATTGCCTGCCATAAGGCCCTACAAATGGCCAGCACCACTTTTAACTAATTTTTTTACCAATTCAGTTTTCCAATAAAGTACATTATTTTGGCTTCCACAGATAATTGTACTGTTTTGATATGAATGCCAGCTGTAAAGAATATGTTCCGAATATTTCCTCAATTGCTGGATTTTATAGCTCGAGAACCACCGATTTCAAACGAGTACATGCGTTGGAAAGGTCTACTTCCACTGATGGTTTATAAAAAACACATCAAAAAATTTCTACGAATATGCGTTATACGCGCAATTTTATGATAATGTGTTTTCCTTATATAAAATCTAATTTTTTCTTTTGAGAATTACATTTTGTTTGTATATTGGTCTGCTTGCGCGCGTTGTTTTTAATTATTGATTTCTAGTTTTTCAGTTAAAATGTAAATCCTTTGCACAAAAAAAATTTTTTTTTCTTAATTATTCAACAATGCAGCAGTCAAATACGTTTAAATAGATCTACTCAGCATGAAGAAGAGAGATTAGAAAGTAATGAATTAACAAGGCAACGAATGGCACGATCAAGATCAAATCACGATCAAGAACAAAGAGAAGTACATATTGAAAGTATTAAGACTTAGAAGAGATTATGAATGTAACACAGAACGTGACAATCAGAACAGGCAACAACGGAGACGTAGCAAATCAATTGGAAATTTGGATCATTACATTGATTAAGCTTCGCACCCAGCTATTCAAATTGGCAAAATGGATAAAGTTTGTAATAAATCTAATGCATTTAAGTTTAAAAATGGAGCTTATGAAATGTAATTTGCTGCCGGAAAAGTTAAATTAACATCATTAAGTCTACCACCTGAGCCATTCGTCTCTTTGGTTGGTGGTGGAAGAAAAAATCTGCCAAAAAATTTCTTGAAATTCATTCAGTGCTTTCAAATGACATCATTTGAAGCACAACACATTGTTCGTGATAGATTTATGCCGCAAACTTTTAAGGTAAATAATGTAGTTTTCAGCTCAGATACTATTAGATGTTTTCATTTATATGAAAATTCTAACCAATTTGTTGAAAATTAATTAACGATTCAGGGTCAGGTGTACCATAAAATTGGTGCGTTATTGCCATACGGCATTCAAGAGTATCGCTTTCTACAAATTTATTTAATGCGTGCTTGAAGCTATCAAATCTGTGGAGATACCTTAAAGCGTTAAAACTCACCATCAATGTTCGTGTGCAATTGCAAAATGATCAATCAGCTGTAACATTTTCAAAGCAATTGGTTTTAAAAGATGGTAAAATGCCAATTGAAAATAATGGTTTCACTACAACTCCGAGGGATTTTTGCATATTCACACAATCAAACGAAGTAATTGATAGAGTATAAAATATACAACATAAGGGTCATTCTACTAACGATCTTATGGCATATCTCTCAGAGAAATGGTTCCACTTAATCCATCATTTCGGTGAGAGTAGGGTAGTGGCTCTTGAGATTTCAAAAGCGTTTGACAGAATGTGGCATGATGCAGTACTGGCAAAACTTACTACTTTTTGGTGTCGGTGATCCGATTGATTAATCGGATGCTCTTGATGTTCTTGGAATGAAGATGCAGTGTGATGTTCGCTGGAGTGAACATATTTTTCATGTCTTTAAAGAAGCAATCAAGTGCCTTGGATTTTTGAAACGGTGTAAGATGTACTTCACTCTTTACTAATTATGCCACTTACATCCGACCGAAAATGGAATACAACTCTCATGTTTGGGCCGGTGCCTCAAAGTCTATTTTGGGGTTACTGGGCCGTGTGCAGGAGAGAGCGAAGAAGCTCATCAGTGACAGTAGGGTGTCCAATTCTATTGACACACTGGAGCATCCACGCAGTGTGGGGTGCGTTACTCTGTTCTATCGTTACTACAATAGATTTTGCTCTTAAGAGATTAGGGATCTTTTTCCCGAAACTCGCACGTTTTTGCGTAGCACATGTTCATCGTCCAGAGTTCATCCATTTATGGTCGATTGCCGAGGGAATTGTACTACGCACTACAGAGAGAATTCGTTTTTCAGCCGTACGCTTCGTCTGTGGAATAAGTTGCCTACAGACGTGTTTCTTGTCTGTTATAAAGTTGGAAAGTTCAAGTCAAATGTTCACAAACACTACTCCCTCTTTCCTCCTCCTCACAACCTATTTTCCTAATTCTGGTACAATGCTTTGCATATGTACGGGTCATCCCTTTAGTACTGGTCCAAGATAAAAAAAAATAGCAATACAAAAATCATGCTTGATTGAGTGAAAGAGCTATGAAATTATAAGGATGTTTTTTTCATTTCCCTACAGTTTTTCTTTAAAGTACTCTTTTATAAATGTTGTCGAAAAACTATCGCTACTGTGAGCTAAATACGATAATAGTAAAAAAATAATAACAAAATATTTATATACAACACGAGTTTTTTAATACATAAACTAAACAACCTAATGTGTCTTGAAGAAAAACGTTTTTTCCTTATATCACTAATGTAGGATATATTTAAATACGATTTTTTTTTATCAAAATTTTTTTTTACTTAAAGTATTTTTCATTATATTATAGTTAGTTATAGTATAATTTTTTGCTTACAGTGAAATATTCAAAGAAATCTTTTTTGATTTTTGCAAAAAGAAGTTTTTGTCAAGTATTTTTATTATTTAAGGACTAAAAAAAAATTCTGAGTGTTTTGTTTTTCGTTCTGTGAGAGGGAGTTTATATTACACAATATTTACAATGAAGAAGCTGAATAGCTGTAACTTTAAAATTAAAAATTTATTGAAAAATTGTGGAAATATTGAGTTTTCTTGGTGGTTTTGAAAAATGTTGATAATGTTGTGAAACATATTTTTTTCTGTTTTTTTGGTGAAGAACAAATATATAAATTTTTGAATTTCAAAGCTTAAAATGATGACAGCGAAAAAAAACCAAGAAAATTTTAAAGTAGAATACAAGTTTGCTTTCGGACTTATATATTAATACTAATAAAAGTATAAAGAGAACAATATAAAGAGAAAGATATTAAAATAAAGAGGAAAATATGAAAACTAAAATTTTCCTACTATGTGTAGAGTGGAGCCTAGAGTAGTTCACGCTTCATGGAAAAAAAAGAAGAAAAAAAAAAAATTTATCAGATAATGTAAGAACAATTCGAAAATTTCTTTTTTCTTTTATTTTTTGCCACACCTACAAATAACATTTCAATTCAGCGACTATTGTCTTTTATGGAAAAAAAGTCAGTTTTGGAAAATTTTGAATTGTGACCCTTTTGTATTTAGGGTGCGATATTTTTCCCAAAAAATATTTCATGCTTAGCAAATGTTTTGAGCACAAACATTCAAAAGTAGCAAAAAATTTTTTTTGTATTTTTAAACAAACACAAAAACTGCAAAGCTTTTGGCTTTACTTTTTTAACACCCTGAGCTTGTGGCAATAATCGACCTTGGCACCGCGAGACAGTTGGTCGAACACTACAAGTATGTTTGACAAAAATGTGGGGTTCTCAAAAGTTTTGAAAATCCATCAGACATTTAGCTCTCTGTGGCTAGTTAAGGCGTTGGACCGTAAAACCAAGTTAGCAAAAAGTTCTGCTCGCGAATTAACCTTTATTTAATTCTCTTGTTTTTAAATTGGAATTCTCGAATTTAAAAATAAATTTCACGTGCAAAACTTTAATTTGCGATCTTGGTTTTTTTCATATTTTTTGCAAACGAAAATATAAATAAACTGATTTAATTCGTTAGCAAGCAGAATAAAAGAATTCTGGATTGTAAAATAAAATTCTGCTCGCGAATTACAAAATAAAGCTCACGAATTTAAAAACAAAAATTCGTGAGCAGAATTTTACAAACAAGAAGAACAAAGAAGGAAACGTTCGGTTAAACATTTAACTGAGCATGATGAGAGTTCTCTTTGTTTTGCAGCATTGCCAGAAGGATAATTTTAACACATTTTTGATGATTTTCGAACCAAATGATAATTTTCATAATATCAGATATAGACATTTAGACCAACAATTGTTTATAAGCAACGCTTATAAACAATTGCTTATGGTCTCTAGTTTAGTCCATAGGTGGACAAATTTGTTTTGCACTTATGTTACCGGCATAATTTTTTAAAGTACTGTGACAAACAAAACTAACACAACGATATTCATATGAAGAATTAAATCGTCCACGTTAATGCTGTTCGTAAGAACAATTTATGTTTCAAAGAAGTATAACTAATTTTATTACGTTGATTAGTACAAATGAGTTTTAAGACCGAAAAATTTTTTTCACATAAGTATGTCATTATATTTATTCATTTTAGAATGGAAGGAATCATAATGCCTCTTAATAATATTTTCTTTATACATTTTAAATGTTTGCTGAGCATTGCTTTTCATAAAATAATTTTGCATTGGCATTTATGTTTACTACTGTAATTGGTTAAAAAAGCTTTAAATATCTACCCATTGTCTGTTGTACGACTAAACTAAAGATCATTTTATATATATTTTATTTATAGTAATCAACATAATAAAATTAGTTCAACTTCCTTGAAACATAAATTGCTCTTACGAAACTGTCATAACAGCATTGACGTAGACGATTTAATTTTTAATATGAAAATCTGTGTGTTAGTTTTGTTTGTCACAGTACTTCAAATTACTCTCAAAATATCTCACTAGCACAAGTGCAAAACCAATTTGTCCACCACTGCATTATATCTTCGGAAATAATTTACGAATTCAATTATTTAGTTCTCTCACGAATTTTATTTTAAAATTCGCCAGCAGAATTCAATTCGTCTCACAAATTTTATGGATAAAATTCGCAAACAAAAAAGAATAGTTCTTTCAAGTATGAAAAAGGAAATTTGTTCGTATTAAATTTGTTTGCGAACGAATTTATTTTGAGCATTATTACTACTCTGCCTAAAAAGGTAGAGACTAGTATATTGTATATGTATGCTTACAAGAAATGTATATGGGAAAAATAGTAGCGGGATTGCTCTTACACTTTAACCGCCTGAGATGGTTATAAAGCTGTTAGTGGATTTTGTGCCGTTTTGCCCCATCCTAACGTTCTAGTTTTTTGGCTCATGCATTTTTTAGGTCAACTACACAGCATCAGTGGTTCTGGCGAATCCAAACCCAAGAAGCGTGCTCTTGTTCGCCCCTAAGGTAAATACAATTTTCTCTAAGAGACCAGCGTAGGGAAATTTTGTCACTTGCCAAGATTGGCAAGTTCAAATTAACGTTCAACCAGCAACTTGCTTGTGTTTCTTGCTTAGCAAATGCTCTTAAAGCAAGTGGTAGTATGTAAAGATTTATTTTTTAATTTTTCTTGGTTTTTTTTCGAGCAGTTTTTTTTTCTCTGTTTATTTATGAAGAGTTGTGTGTTGTTGGTTTTTCATGTATAAATATTTGTATATTTTTTTGTTCTATGGGATTTTTGATGTGTGGTGGTGATAAAATGCCGTGAATTTTTTATATTTTTGTGAATGTGTAGTATTTCACATTTATTTGTTTTTGTACTTAAAAGGGAAAACAAAAGCAGCAATTTTT
Organism: Thecocarcelia acutangulata; assembly: GCA_914767995.1. Classification (NCBI taxonomy): domain Eukaryota; kingdom Metazoa; phylum Arthropoda; class Insecta; order Diptera; family Tachinidae; genus Thecocarcelia; species Thecocarcelia acutangulata. The sequence goes on from OU612097.1 coordinate 19,771,297, forward strand.
TGTTGAAATTTATGACAAATAAATTTTTTGAAACAATAAATTGTTCGATTGTTTTCACATATAAATAAATAGTTGCGCATAACACCAAAAATTATGCATTTTCATCAACACGCAGATATTATTGCCCGCAGCCACTTTTTTTATTTCATTAATACTGAAATAGATTTTCTTTTCATTTTCATTTTTGGTTTATTTTACAATTTTTCATATTCAATTATTTCAAAAATTTCGTTTAAACCATTTTATTGTTTTGTTGTGTTATTTAAAAAATTATTGTTTAGTTTTTAAAGTTTTAAGTATTTTTTGTTTTCGTTTTTGTTGTTCTTGTTCTTGTTTGCTGTTGATTTTTTGTGGTTCATTTAGTTTGCGGCGTTCGGTTTTTTCTGTGGCCAGAAATAGAACACCCCAAGCAAATTATTTTATAAACATTTATTATATTCCAAATCTATATGTTTATTTGTGGTTTTTGTCATCATAAAACCATAGAAAAACATAATTTGTTTTGAAAGATTTTTCGGCTCATGTTTATAAACAATTTGCTTGTTTTTAATCTTTTTTTTGAAATGAGTTTGAGGTGTGATGTTTAAAATTGGTTTGATTTGTTTGGTTGGTTTAAAAGTTGTTTTAATTGTTTATAGTATATTAATGGTTTATTTTTATTATTTTTTTCATTCCGAATTGTTTTGATTTTTCATTTGTTTTTGCTATATGCCACCAATTGTTGTAAAGACCTCAAAAATCAGCCTTTTATCTTTAGGGTTATTCTATTGGTTTTGTTGCATTCAATGTTTAAGTTTAAGGGAACAATTTAAGAGGGAACATTTTTTTTAAGTTTCTTATTTAAAATTCTAGAAGAGTTCTTGTTTTTTAAGAAAAGAAACGAACGTTATGAAAAATTACTAATCAAAAACTGTTTCCAAAAATTGGCAGATATCTAAACAAACTTTTAAAGAATGTCTTAATTAAAATTAAGTATTTCGAAAGCACATTTTATACAGGGAAGCTTTAAGCTGATCTACTATATAGAAAAAGCTGCCTTTGTAGAAAAGTTTAAGGAACTCTCAAAAAGATAAATGCTGTTACCTAATAAATGTCTTTCAAAAAAATATGAATAATACGACAAAGAAAAAAATTATAAATAGCTTGCTTTTTGTTTCCTAGCTGTCTACATTTCATAGGAGCTACCCTAATCATCGTTTCATAGGAGCTACCCTAATCATCAGTAGACTTGAAAACTTTTGAACGATATTGTCAAACATTAAACTTTATATCCCAGTAATCTAAATAAAAAATTGGGAATTTAAAGACAAAAATGCTTTAACCATACCCGTCAAAAAACAAAAACAAGCGTATTTAAAAAATTAGCTTTGACAAAAATTACTTTTTAAATCTGTGCTGCTGAAAAAAGCATTTTAAATAAAATATCTTTTAAAAAACTACTACATGAAAAAGTATCTTATAAAAACAGCTCCTTTCAAAAGAGTACCTATTAAAAAACACCTTGTTAAAAATACGCTTGTAAAAAATATGTTTCAAAGAAAGTAATTTTTAATGAAAGCACCTTCTTTAAAGAAACTCCTTATTAAAAAAACACCTTACTTTACAAAAACACCGTATTAAAAATACGCCTGTAAGAAAATACTTTTTAAAGAAACTAAATTTTAATGAAAGCACCTTCTCTAAAAAAAACTTATTGTAAAATTGTATGTTTCTAATTAGGTACTTGTGAAAAAATCTTTATTTTACTTTAAAAAGCACAACTTTTAAATAAAGTGATGTTCAATAAAATTACCTTTAATAAAACGAGTTTTTGTTTTTGAAAAAAGTGCTTTCAAAAAGTACCTTTTAAAAATAGTATATTTAAAAAAAGGTATTTTACAAACAATAATTTTTAAAAAACTAAATTAAAAAAATATAATCTTTTAAAAAATACCTCTTAAAAAACTGCCTTTTAAAAAAATTACTTTGTAAAAATGTACTTTTAAAAACAAAATACTTTGTAACGAAAGCAACTTTTAAATAAAGCACATTTTTAAGAAGTTATTTGTTAATTATTGTAAATTAAAAAAAAATGTAATAAAAATTTTTTTAAAAAAATTAACCGCTAAATAATACATAAAAGTATTGTAAAAAAATGAGTTTTCAACAATAATACCTTTAAAAAGAGACCTTTCAAAAAGCGCCATTTAGAAAAGTATTTTGTTAAAAAAGTACCTTTCAACAAAGTAAATTTTAAAAAAGTGCTTTTTAATAAAGTACGTTTTAAAAAAGTACCTTTTAAAAAAGTAACGTTTAAAAAAAACCTTTTAAATAAGTACCTTTTAAAAAAGTACCTTTTAAAAAAGTTCCTTTTAAAAAACCAACTTTTAAAAAAGTAGCTTTAAAAAACGACTTTGTTAAAAGTACCTTTTAACAAAGTTAAAAGGTACCTTTTAACAAAGTTAAGTACCTTTTAACAAAGAACATTTTAAAAAAGTACCTTTTAGCAAAAAACATTTAAATAAAGCACCTTTAAAAAAGTTCCTTTTGAAAAGTACCTTTTGAAAAAGTACTTTTTAAATAAGTACCTTTTAAAATGGTACCTTTTAAAAAAGTACCTTTTAAAAAAGTACCCTGTAAAAAATTTTTTTTTAAAAAAAGTACCTTTTAAAAAACAACTTTTAAAAAGTACCTTTTAGCAGAGTACATTTTAAAAAAATACCTTTTAGCAAGGTACATTTAAAAAATGTACCTTGTAAAAAAGTACCTTTTAAAAAATACCTTTCAAAAAAGTACCTTTTAAAAAAGCACCCTTAAAAAAGTACCTTTTAAAAAGTACCTTTTAAGAAAGTACCTTTAAAAATAGTACTTTTTAAAAAAGTACCTTTTAAAATGTACCTTTGAAAAACATATCTTTTAAGTAAGTACCTTTTAAAAAAGTACCTCTCAATGAAGTTCATATTAAAAAAGTACCTTTTAAAAAAGTACCTTTTAAAAAGTACCTTTCAAAAACATATCTTTTAAATAAGTACCTTTTAAAAAAGTACCTCTCAATGAAGTTCATATTAAAAAAGTACCTTTTAAAAAAGTACATTTTAAAACTACTTTTGAAGAAAGTAACTTAAAAAAAGTGCGTTTTTAACAAAGTACCTTTTAAGAAAGTACTTTTTGAAAAATACCTTTTAAAAGAGCATCTTTTAAGAAAGTACCTTTTAAAAATTATCTTTTAAAAAAGTACCTGTTAAAAAAGTATCTTTTAAAAAAGTACCTTTTAAAAAAGTACCTTTCAAAAACATATCTTTTAAATAAGTACTTTTTAAAAAAGTACTTTTCAATGAAGTTCATATTAAAAAATTACCTTTAAAAAATTACTATTTAAAAAAGTTACTTAAAAAAATGTGTTTTTAATACAGTACCTTTAAAGAAGGTACCTATTTAAGAAATATCTTTTAAAAAAGTATCTTTTAAGAAATACCTTTTGAAAAGTTGTCTTTTAAAAAGATATATTTTTATAAAAGTTACTTAATAAAAAGGCAAATTTTGAAAAAGGGATCTTTTGAAGAATTAACCATTAAAAAAATTGCAAGTTTTTAAACAAGTAACGGTCAAAACAATTGTAAAAACGAACCTTACACTAAAGCCTCATACCTTTTAAAAGAGTACCTTAAAAAAATTACTTTCTGAAAAAACTACCTTTTATAAAAACGTATTAAAAAAAATACTTTCTAACGAACAATCCGTTTAAAAAAGTTACATTACAAAAAAATATATTTTTAGTTAAAATTTGTACAAAAAATAAATATTTTATACGACTATTTTAAAAAATAGTAGTGTTTAAAAAAGCACTTTTATACGAAGTACCTTATAAAAAAGTGGCTTTAAAAAAACTGTATTTTGAATAACGAACATTTTATAAAATTACCTTTCAAAAAGCACCATATTTATTAAAATTATATTTTAACGGCCTTATTTATGAAGATTTTTTCATGTTTGTTAAGCTCTTATTACACAGATTTCGTATAGAAATCAGTGCAATACCAGCTTAATAAACATGAAAAAAATTTTATAAATAAGGCAGAAAAACATTATTTTTTTTCAAAGCAATTATTGAAAAAGTTTATAAAAACAACAGAACTTTTTTCAGAAAAGTACTTTTTGAAGATTTACTTTTTAAAAAGCTGAGTTGGAAAAAAACGTTGAAAAAAGTGACCTTCTTTTAAAAAGGTAGCTTACATTAGAAAAAAAATTTTTTTTTGAAAAAAGTGCATTCTGAAAACAGTACTCTTTAAAAATCTTTGATAAAATATAAAACTTTGTTTTTTATGTTTTGTATAAAGAATAAAGTTTATTCAGCAAAGATTTCTTACGAAGTGACAAAGTAGAATAACGTACAAGTACAATAAAGTTAACGCCTACTTCGGTGAAGAATTTATATTGGTCGACAGGTACATTAATGGTAAAGTATTTCTAACATTAAGTGCTTTTTAAAAAGCACCTTTTAAAGGATTACTTTGCAAAGGAAGGACTTAAAAGAAGAGCTGTTAATAGACAACTGGTTAAAAAAAGAGTATAAGAAAATTCTGCTTTCTAAAATAAAACTTCCTATAAAAGTTTACGAAAAAAAACCTTTACGAAAAATATTTAAAAAATTCATACAAGAAATATCTGATCTAAAAGTTCCTTTAGAAAAATAAGCTTTAAAATCAGTACCTTTGAAAAAAGTATCCTTTAAAAAGCATGTGTGAGAAAACTAACTTTCGAAAGAGAAAAGATATTGGAATATTTTTTCTTCTTAAGAAGAAGCTTTTCAAAACACATCTCTTGCAAATAGAGACTTGACTGCTTTAAAAATAATGGTTTGATTACTTGGGAGTATTTTTGGAGAGAAGTTGAAGGGGTTTGAAGAAAGCTTGCTTCAGTTTTAAACTTGATTTTTATTTTATTTATAAACTGTATAAAAAACTAAAAATATTAATATATTGATATTTTATGGCAGTTATTTATTTACTTTTTATTTAATAATAAATTTTTATTAAATATTTCGTTTCGTTTTCCAACAAAATATTGTTTTATTTTAATTTGCGTTTTCTTTTTAAGGAAACCTTTTATTTGGGACTAAAAGAGTGTTGAAATCATTGGATTGGACAGTGAAGGTAAGGAAATTGTTAAACCAGAAAAAACATATAGTAGTGAGTTTAAAAAATCTTGACTAAAATAAAAAAATAAAATATAAACAGAGATATATGAGCTGTTCATGGAACACAGACGAGCACTCGTCTAAAAAATTTTTTATGGAAGTCGCTCAAAAAATTGAGTAACTTTCATATAAATTTTCTAGACGAGTTGCTGGTCTGTGTACTACGAACAGCACGATAAACAAATTTGAAATTAGAAAATCTGGTGTCACCAGAAGTCAGAACAAAAACATTTAACAACTTAAAATCCCCAAAACATTAATATGCTGTTCATGGAACACAGAGGAGCACTCGTCTAAAAATTTTTTTATGGAAGTCACTCAAAACATTGAGTAACTTTCATATAAATTTCTAGACGAGTTGCTGGTCTGTGTACTACGAACAGCACCATAAACAAATTTGAAATTAGAAAATCTGGTGTCACCAGAAGTCAGAACATAAACATTTAACAACTTAAAATCCCCAAAACATTAATATGCTGTTCATGGAACACAGAGGAGCACTCGTCTAAAAATTTTTTTATGGAAGTCACTCAAAACATTGAGTAACTTTCATATAAATTTCTAGACGAGTTGCTGGTCTGTGTACTACGAACAGCACCATAAACAAATTTTAAATTAGAAAATCTGGTGTCACCAGAAGTCAGAACATAAACATTTAACAACTTAAAATCCCCAAAATATTAATGTGCTGTTCACAGAACGCAGACGAGCAACTCGCCTAAAAAATTTGTATGAATATCACTCAATTTTTTGAGTGACTTTCATAAAATTTTTTTAGACAATTTGCTGGTCTGTGTTTTATGAACACCACATAAATAATTATTTGAATCGTATTAATTATTTTTCCTAATATTTACAGAATTTATTTAAATATTTTTTATCTAAAGGTGCGTTTTTAATTAAAAATAAATGGAAGAATGTGATTTTAAGCATTTTGTTCTGGGTTTAATTTTATAATGGTCGGAGGAAAATAAAAACTAAAAATATGAGGAAAAAGCAATATTTTTATGGGAATTTAAAATTATGATTTAAAGGATTTAAAAAAAAATTTTTTTTAGCTTTTTTTTAAGTTTTGTGTTTTAATAAAATTGTTGTTTAGGAAGAAAATTTATTTATTTAAGAATGTTTTTATTTTTAAGTGTGTATTTGTTTTTTTTTTTTTTGATTTGTTTGTTTTATTTTTACTATTTTTTTGTTTAAAAATTATTTATATAATTTTTTTTTATTGTTTTTTTTTAGTTTTTTTTTTTGTAAGATTTTTTAATAGTTTTTTATTTAAAAATTTTCGTTATTAATTTAATAATTAACAAATTGATTTTGTGATAAAACCAATAACAATAACCACCTCTCTCATATAGCTACGAGACAATAATATGTGGTGCCGATAGTAGTACAGCTATTGTAGCTAATATTGTGAACATTGTGAATATGATAAGGCACAGTCTGTCAACGACCATAGCGGCAAATTTCCAATCATTGGCTATATCATTTTCTTCATCTTCCTTGCGAAGCTACATGACACACAATCAAATGAATGATCATATGTGTGCATATAGTGTTAATTAAAACATAAAACAGGTTAACAAAATCAACAATAAAATGTTTTGTGAAATGAAAATGAATGTTTGAACAGTCAGTTATGTTAAGGTCAAAGGTCATTATAAAAAAGAATTTTACAAAGCATCGAAATAAAGATAGAAAATCAATATAAAAAAGCAAGAGGAGTATAAAATTTAAGTTTTATTTGTACATAAATAAAGACGAAACGTTAAGAAGAATGTTCAGTTCTGCAACAGGGCTTGGCTTGAATTGAAAAAAAAAAACTGACACGAGTACATCTTCATTAAAAAAAAAAATCTGAAAAAGTAGTTTTCCATTATGGCATTTTGAAAAAGTGAAAAATTATTCATGACTTAATAATCTATATTTAACTGTGCAACCAAAATTAGCGCGTCAAGCGTAATTTATCTGTCAAAAATCCTCATGTACATACATGCAAAATGTATGAGACCAACCCAAATAGCGCGGCGCCAACACTTTGCAATAGAAAAATCCAATTTCGATGGAGCGTAAGGCTGAAAGTCCATAGCACGCGGTCTATGCCGAAACGCGTTCTAAGCGTCTGTCAAAAAAGTAGAATCAGTGTAATTTTATGTGACAGGTTACACAGCACAAATGTGTACGACGCCAAAAGTATATTATTTCTACTTCTACAACACTTTGCAATAGAAAAATCCAATTTCGATGGAGCGTAAGGCTGAAAGTCCATAACACGCGGTCTATGCCGCAACGCGTTCTAAGCATCTGTCAAAAAAGTAGAAACAGTGTAATTTAACGTTAAATGAGTACGATGACAAAAGTAGTTTAACTTTCTTCTTTTACATGCGTTATAAAAACTGTCAGTTGTTTTCAATAAGCTTTAAACACATAGACGACAGCAAACAGCAAGCAGCAATCTGTCAAAAATAAAATACATGTGTTTAAATGCACACGATTGTTTTAAGCACGACCTCACAACAGCATTTGCTGCTGCTGCCAACTTAGACTAATTTCTATTTTCGTAGGCAGCAAAAAGTGAATGCAGTGCTGCCACTATAAATATAAATTGCCAGCAATAAGAACTAAAATTAGTTTGAAATATTTAATAGAAATAAACATCACATAAATAAAATGAACACATAAATTGATGGGTTTTTACAGTTATTATTATTAGTGATATTATTACGTTTTCAGTCCGTAATTTTAACTTTATTCGTGTAAAATATAAATGTGGCACCTCTGAATTTTGTATTGTTTAAGTACACATAGTGCTGCTGCTGTCTTTAAAATAATTACATATGTTGCTGATGAGATGAATTGCTATTTTATGTTTTTGTGTTAAAAAAATGTGTTTATTGAAAAAATACATCAAACGCAACAAAAAACTTATCGCCTGAAAAGCGTTGCATGTAACTTGAGTTAAGAAAGGTGTCGAACTCGGAAAAATTTCTTCGACTGCAATGGCGTGGTGCATCATGAATTCTTGCCACAAGGTTGTAAGGTCAATAAGAAATGCTACCTTTAAGTTATGCGCCGTTTGCGCGAAGCAATTTGTCAGAAACGCACAGAATTGTAGAAAAAACAATCATGGATTTTCCACCATAATAACGCTCCAGCTCACACATCGATGCTTGTGCGTGAGTTTTTGGCCAAAAACAAAACCGTTATCATGCCTCAACCACCGTATTAGCCGGACTTGGTCGCCGTTAACTTTTTCCTCTTCCCTAAACTGAAGACACCGTTGAAAGGAAAGCCTTTTGCTACGATTAAGGAGATAAAAGAAAAATCGAAACAGGAGCTGTTGGTGATACCCAAAGGCACGTTTCGGAAGTGTTTCGAGGATTGGAAAAAAAAAACGCTGGCATAAGTGTATTATATCTGAAGGGGATTACTTTAAAGGGGACCAGCTAGTTATTGATGAATAAATAAATACTGTAACGCTCAAAGTCGGAGGCGTCGTTTTGGAGCAACACATGTGAAGTCGTGTTCCCGTTTTTTCATATATTTCTAATTATTTAGTTATTCATTTAATTATTTCATTTATTATTAACCATTAACACAAGAAGCGTTGTTCTATTTGCTTTTGAATTAATAATTAATGTAGGTTAAACTATTTCTAAGTTTGAAAATTGTATTTAAAATTAACGGTCAGTGTAGATGGCACCACCACACAATGAATAAATATTAACCATGAGACAATGTTTGCTAAACACAGGCGCACATATGGTTGCGCGTAGGTGTTAGTACGTGTATGTGTGCTCATCGTAGAGTATAAAAGCACGAGCATCAGCATATTCAGGGCAGTTTTGGCAAGTGGACGGCCTGCAGGTAAGAAGTGCCTTGAAGAAGAGTTTTTAATTCTAATTCTAATTCAAAGCATTTAGTTTTTTTGAGTGACCATAGCCGTGGCAAAGTACCAATAAAGGGTAGTGAGGAGTTCTTAATTCCTAACATTTTACTCTGGAGTGGTTCATCTTTGCCTGGTTTGCCTCATCGTCAGGTTGGTATTCGAGGGAGAGTTTTGAATTCTCCTGAGAATAGTTTGCAAACGCTGGAGGGCGACGGAGAGTGAAGGTGTTATTAATACCTTTACCATACGCCAGAGGAGTTTTTAATTGCAATCCAGCGCGACACCAGAGGCAGTGGGTCGATGGGGAAGCGAGTGTGTCCATGCAGGAGTTTTCAGTTCCTCCATAGCAGCCCGCAACCCCGCTCCAACGTCAGCCGTAAGTGCTGCCACAGCCGCACGTGACCAAACACATAAGGAGGATTTTGTATTAGTTTATTTACATAAAGAAACCACACTGAAGACTAATTCTTTGTTTTTATTTGTTTTTCTTTGTTTCCTTTATTGAAACGACCCTGGACCACGCTGAGCTATCCCAGCATAAAGCGTAAGTGTCGTTACAATACTTTTTGAATAAAATTTAAAATAACGGTTTGTTTTTATCAGACCTCGTATTCTTTCTTATATTATCACCTTACGTTAGGTGTTGGACACCTAACGCAATCTAAGCGAAAGAAAACTGATTTGGGTTCGTCTAACTTTTTTCTATTTGAACGATGTGTCAGAACTCAATGAAAATACATAAGAATATGCGAACGAATAGTAGTGAGATAGACAAACTCAAATTGATTCGAATGTGAGTGACTGGCTTTCTTTCGAAATTGGTAAACTGGCTGTTAATTACATTTTAAATATCCACATACTTTGGTTACTCGTTAGTTCCAAGACGTGCTTTCGGATACTAAGGTCCAAAATATGTTAATATAATCATTAGGATAGAATTCAGAGCTCTAACCTAAGATACTTTCCTCAACTATTTGAATTACTGGTTTGTGGAAAAGTTCAAGCTCTTTGTTTAAAAAGGTGCTCGTTTCTTCAGATAGTTTCCAAAGAATCTCAACTTGTCTATGCAGTATTCATCTTTTACAAATTTTCATGATATTATTGATTCTTCTTATTAGCATGCATGTAGCCCTAATTTTTTACGAATTACTTTTAAGAGCTTTTTCTTTGAGCATATTCAACAGTATAAGCTTTAAGTCATCCAAGGAGCCACCGTAAAACGTACACTGCAAGTACTATATAGCATTTCTGTACTTTACGAAGCAGCAGAAGCTAAAGTTTGCGTAATTTTGTCACATACTCGTATATCTAAGGGAGTTTAACTGTCATGTATTGGTGCCAATGCGTTGCCCAAATTTTACCTAAATTTGTTGGAGTTCCTTTATATTTTGAGTGTGCTGAACATTTAAATAAACACCACAGCTAATAAAGCTATGACCTGGCGACGTATTTTCAACGTATCATAAAGATGGTAAAGATTGTATCCATTCTATACAAGTTTTACTAGCAGGTCTAGTAATATAATCGATACAAGTTTACTAGCAGGTCTAGTAATATGTTCGTGACAGGAACGCAAATGGAAATTATTAAAAACTTGCACTAGTACTTGTCTGGGTCTACTTTGTAGCAACAAATCTATATTTATATCTCCATAAACTAGCATCTGTTTAGCTTCCAGTTTTACAAAGATTAATTGTACCTCATTGAGATGGATAAATAGATACAACAACAAAACCTTTATTTGCTAAGTTTAATGTCTGGTAACTCTATGGCAACGACTTCTACGCTATTTGCAGTTTTGTTAGTAAAGATTTTTGTCGTTTAAAAAATGTACTTTTGAAATAAAAACTCCCAACTCAATGAAAAGTTAATTACTGATTCGCAATCGAGCCGCAAGTCTTTGTTTTATGTTACGCTGCAAAACTGAACATTTTCTTGAGCTGCCACCAAAAACGATCTTACCTGATCCGTGATGAAACGTATTTCCTTTAATATTAAACTTAATTCATATTCCGTTTGTGTTTTTATACATGTGTGATGCGTCACCGCATCTGGCATACGAGTACTGCCTATTGGACCTATGCTGCCATCGTCACCTTGTCTAAACAGCCGTAGGGAAAAATAAAATTAAAACATAATTAACATTTGTTGCCATTTAAGTAAAAAAAACAACACATTTAAGCCCACTAAGAAATAAATTAAATACCCATAGACTGTACGATAAAATGCTGGATTATGAGGCAGTGTTCCACCAGGAGTCATGGGACGTACATTGCGAAAGTCGTCATCAATATCCAAAACGTTGGCCAGTAATGATTTAGAGGAGCTAAGTTAGAATATATATATATATATATATATTAAAAATTATTTTTAAATTTGTTATAAGAAAACAAAAAAGTTGATTTTTTTTTTAAATAAATTTTTACCGCTCTTTAAGTTCCACATCAGACAGGATTTGATGCTTCCTTTCCGTTGATGTGTCCGAACAGGGTGTTGTGGGAAACTCAAGGATAATGGGTCTACCTGGACGATGCATACGTAAGATCCAAGGCAACCAGCACAGAAATACCACGCGTATCTAAGCATTTATTGTTGGGTATTTTTTGCCATTTTGTTAATTAGTTTTTGAATTTTCAAATTTGTAAAAAAAACATATGAAAATTATTAGTAAAACAATACTTTTCCATTAATTTATGTTTAACATGTTTTTGAATGAATTATTGTTGTTTATTTAATAAATGAATTTGTTGGTGACTTTTGATAACTCTGTTATCTAAAACTTGTCCTTTTCTTTTTAGCGGATAGTGGTCAGGTTTTTGTTCATATTATTTTTTTGTTAATTTGTCAACATTAATCATGCATTACTCGTAAGCAGCGTGGCCATTGTGGCATTTTTGCGGCTAAATTTAGAATTTTTTAGCATTATTCTTAAGCCGATTTAGCTGCGAAATATATTTGGGTATGGCCACACTGCTCGTAAGTGTTATTTAATTGTATACTCGTATTTATAAATTAAAATTCTTCGTACACCAAAATAACTTAAAAAAAAGGCGTTCGGACTTAATACTTCCCTAAATATGATGTTAAAGCAAATTTCCTTTAATTCAAAATGCCATTTACAAAATTCAATTGTTTTCTTTTTTGCTTTCGTAATTGAAAATCGTGCCGTGAAAAACTCTCTATTGTGCCACACAATTTTATTGATAGCTTTAATTAATTATTGCTTTTATTTCTGCTCGTATAAACAAAAAAACATCAACCCTAAAGAGAAAAGTACAATAGTTTTGTGACAATAGTACATTAATTTAAAATTAATGTATGATAAATAAAACAACATTTTTGATGCAACATGACTGACGCAAGCACAAGCCAAATACTACTCGTATACACAGACTTCTTACACACACACGCTCATGTTGATTTGCATAAAAATGTGAATGTGAAAATTCGTGAATGAATGAAAACAACATTAAGAGCATAAATTTTACATTTTTCAGACACATCACTTCAACAGACAAATATGCATTTTCACACAAATACACACACACAAACACATCCCTACTCACACAGGCATTATTTATTCAACTGCTGTGTTTGACGAAATGATTGTACACTTTAGGACCTTTTAAAAACCTTTTTTAGTTTTGGTTTTAAAAGTTTCTTTCTACTTTAAAGAAGTTTAAGAAATTTCATCTGCAATTTTTTCTCACGATTTTCAAAATTTTTTCTATAATAGCAAGAATTTTAGTGTTAAGATTTAGAGCCTGCACCTGCGATTATTAGATGGCAGCATTATAGCCTGTTCATATAAATATATTTTATTGTTTCAATATTCGGTAAATTGCCAAAATATTATTTCCATTCATACATACGCAATTTATTTCATTCAATTAAAAACTGACAGCTGTAAAAAAAATTGTGTTATTATTTTGTTCGTGAAATTGTGGTGCTACATAAATAAAAATCGGAAAAATAGATCTTGTCCAATAGTGCTGCCTCACTAACCGCATTCAAGCCCATCCTTTTTTTCAGGTTTTTTGAAATATACATATCAGATATTTCATTTATTTTTTCATAAAATATAATATTAATAACTTACTTTCAGATTGGGTTTCCATTTTTTAATGTTTGTTTTGTTTTCTTTTTGTTGACTTTCGTATAGTGTTGCAAACTATTTCTTTAATTTTGCCTACAAAACACGTTTTTTACAGAGTTGTACTTCAAGTTTATTTCAATATTTAGACAATTTTTGTACTTTTTGCCAATTAACTTCATTCAATTTTTGTATGAAATATTAAGCTCAGTATTGGTATTAATTGCGATAAATGTAAATTGCCCATATGTATGAACAGGCTATTAGAGTTGTTGTACTACATACATAATATTTTGTTTATGTAAAAATTACGCAGGCCGTCAAAATCATCCCGGCGAAAACTTGGTAATGTGTTGCACTTAAGAACATATTTTACATTATCATAGTGCATACCGCCTGCATTACTTATAATTAGTAAAGTAATGACTTGCTTAATATAGGGTGTTTTTTTAAGCTAGATAGAACTTTAAATTGTAAAAAGTAACACAAAAAATTAAATTTTGATGAAACATTTTTTTTATTTGTTTCAGTATACTCTGACAAATCATCATGAATAGACTCACGCTTGAACAACGCTACGAAATTATCCAAATTTACTTTGAAAATCAGTCGTCGATTCGCGCAACTTATAGACGACTTCGTCATTTGTATGGCGTACATAATCGTCCATCTGAACAAGCCATTCGTCGAACTGTGGATAGATTTCGTACCACATACTCTCTAGAGGATGCAATAACACCAGCACGTCGAAGGAATGTGCGTACTGAAGAGAATATCGCCGCTGTAAACGAAAGTGTGGAAGAAGATCCAAATTTATCGATTCGTCGTCGGTCGCATGAATTGGGGCTCTGTCCGCCCACTACGTGGAAAATTTTGCGCAAAGATCTCGGCCTACACCCGTATAAGATCCAGCTGGTGCAGGAATTGAAGCCACGAGACCATTGTATGCGTCGTTCTTTCGCCGATTGGGCTCTAGAGCAGTTGGCAACTGACCCGTTGTTTTATCGCAAAATTGTGTTCAGCGATGAGGCGCATTTTTGGCTTAACGGGTTTGTTAATAAGCAAAATTGCCGCATATGGAGTGAGACCAATCCACAAGAGACCCTACAGACTTCATTACATCCAGAAAAATGCACTGTTTGGTGCGGTTTTCATGCTGGTGGCATCATCGGACCTTATTTCTTCAAAAATGAGGCCGGAGCTCGCGTTACGGTCAATGGAGATCGTTACCGCACCATGATCAATGATTTTTTGTTTGAAAATATGGATGACATTGATCCGGAGGAGATGTGGTTTCAACAGGATGGCGCTACGTGCCATACGGCGAACGCAACCATCGACTTACTGAAATCAAAATTTGGCGATAAGTTGATTTCGAGAAATGGACCTGTCAATTGGCCTCCAAGGTCGTGCGATTTGACACCTCTCGATTATTTCCTGTGGGGCTACGTGAAGTCACTGGTTTATGCTGATAAACCAGCAACAATTGACGCCTTGGAGGCCAGCATTGTTCGTGTTGTTCGTGACATACGGCCAGCAGTGCTCGAAAAAGTGGCCCAAAATTGGACGTCCAGAATGCACTTCGTCAAGAACAGCCGCGGTGCCCATATGCCCGAAATCATTTTCAAATGTTAATGTCACGTATTGATCTTTCGAATAAAAAAAAATTTTGATTACAATTTCATTTTTTGTGTTATTTTTTACAATTTCAAGTTCTATCGGGCTTAAAAAAACACCCTATATATATTGTATGTGTTCGTATGTAAGTACCCTGCAAATAATATTGGACTACGTGCTCCTATTTTGCTAAAACAAACTAGTTACAATGTGTTGCCATGTAATGCAGACCAGTGATCACCAAAAATCATGTTTTTGCTTGATTAATTCATGCACCAAAATTTGTAATCAACATAAATCAGGCAACAAAGTTCAAGTCTGAGTAAAATCAACTCGCCTTGTATACATTCTAAATTTGTAATCAGCAAAAAACAAGCAATAAAGTTCAACGTTGAGTGAAATCAACAATTTTCCTATAATGGCAAGAATTTTAGTATTAAGATTTAGAGCCTTCACCTGCAGCAATTATTAGGTGGCAGCATTAGAGTTCTTGTACTACATACATAATATTTTCATTATGTAAAAATTACGTAGGCCGCCAAAATCATCCCAGCGAAAACTTGGTAATGTGTTGCACTTACTTAACCCCCCGTCTAGATTAGCAAAAATTTTATTGCAAAGAAATGTGCAAAATAACATAAAATTTTATTTTATCTGGAGTCCTAAAGACAAGAAAACTGTTTGTACAGCGTGATTACTTTGCAAACACCCTCAATGCACCAATCCATTAAAAGAAAACACTTTATTTTAAGCAATAAGAATTAAATTAATAATTTTTGCAATAGAAAAATTTACTAAAATTATTCGCAGGCAGAATGTTTCAAAAATTCTTTAATATTAAACTCAAATGACAATAAATTTTGACGTTTTGTGTCTGCAATTATTGCAGCAATAATTGCAATCACTAGCAATAAGCTGTCTTCACTGGCAATAACACAATTTTGACGTTTGCTGCAATAAATGTTAACATATTTATTGCTAATCTAGACGGGGGGTAAGAACATATTTTTTTCATTATCATAGTTTATACTAAAGGGCTGCACAGAATGCTCTAAAGAACACTGTTCACTCTTAAAACAAAACAAACAAGCTATAGAACATTTAGAAACAGAACAAACACTTCATAGTTTTGATACGCCTTCAGACAGTGCTTGAATGTACTTGAATTCTGTTTCACAGCAAAATCCAAAACAAAACATCACAATAAAGCAAATAATGGATGAATCACTTTGGCATTTGAGCATACTGCGTCTTAAATATTTGTGCTTACGGGCGTTGAAGTCAAACCTGTTTTTATGACCCCATTTAGAGATTAAAAGCAGATCATTACTCAATAGGACATTCGTATTTTGCCTCGTCGATCTCGAATAATCTGGACCTACAACTGAATGAGTAGGAATGATAAGTGCTGCTGTCATCTGCAAAAGAGTGGATAGCATCAGAAGTTTGATAAAGAAGGCCAGTTAGAGAAAGCAAAATTACGGTAGAAGATGAGATCTATAACAACTCGTATAGAGCGGGCTCGATAATCATAGAATTGTGCGATGAACAACTTTTGAATTATTTTAAATACATACTTCAATTTTTGTTTTCAAATAACATTTGTTGTATTTAAAATAAATTTTTTTTCCACTATTTCTGTAATCCTTTCAAAATAACAACATTTTTTTTTGTTGGTGCTAAAATTCTGCATAACAGAAAAATTTCAAATAACAACATTGAATAGCAGATTTAGAAAAAAAAGCTTAAAATAGTTAGTACAACAAAAAGCTTAAGTATTTAAATACTTGTAAAAGTTGAAAATTTAAATAACTCTTGGCCATATCTTGCACTTGCTTTCTTAGCATTTTTCCTTCCACTTCTTAAGCCACTCGAATAAGATGTAAATGTTTTTATCGTGTCGTGGCAATCTTTTTCTTCTGCCAGCGATTTATTACTAATAAGATTTTCTATTGCATAAAATACTTGTTTTTTTTTGCGTTCTATTATGCGTCTGTGTTTTCTTTTTTCTGCTTATTTCTGTTTTGCCAAGAAATCCTTTAAAATAACATTTATTCGAAAATTTGCATCTACAAAAAGGAATGTGAGAAATGCTGAAAGAAACACTATGTTAAAAAAAAGAAATTTAAATAATATATTTAAGTTATTTTTCTTAACTATTCGAAAAACTCGAATAGGTGATCTCTAGAATGAGTATTTTGTTATATGAGATCGTGATTCCAGAATCTTCAAGAAAAGATTTTTAAGTCTTGATAATGCGGTACTGCAAATTAAAAAGACAGTAGTGTAAAGTAACTTCTAAATGAAACACAGAATAGAAAAGTACAGCGTATTGATAATTTATAAGGATAAAAGCACAAATAAACCCTGTTCAACATTTATAAAGCCACTTTAAAACCCGCTGTTCTATTTAAAACGAAAGAAAGTAGGATGATATTTGATTCGCATTAAATTCACAAAATAAAATAGACAAACAAAACAATGGATTGAATATTTTAGGGCTAACTACGCATCTTGTTAAAAACCTAAAACTGTCCTTGATCAAAATATATATTTGGCCCATTGTGAATGTTCTAATGGAATTTATTTCCCTTGAAATTTATTCCTCTCGGAATTTATTTCTCAATTAAAGTTTTTTTCCGCCAATACAAAATAAAGACTAAAGCACAACTTTTGTTAACTTGACTCTAGGAATTGAAGAATTGATCTTTCTTTAATGTTTTCAGTAAATGGAGAGAAGGAAAAACTAAAAAACATCATGCTCACCATTTGCTCACAATAGGAGGAAAAGGAAAAGTGAAAAAACTCTTAAGGAGTTTTATTTGTAATTTTACAAAGTTTGTAGTTTAACAAATTAAAAAAAAAAAAAACAATAAAATAAAAGATAACTCAAAAAAGGTTAATGAAAATTTCATCACACAGTTTTTTTAACTGATTTTGGTTTACTCGTATTTATGCCTACTCGCGACAAATTGGCTCTTTGAGTTCATTTAAAGATTAAAATCCTTTGCTTTTTTAGTAAATCCAGCTGGTTAGTATTCCTCAGAGGGTTCCCATTGGATTAAAGTCTGATCTCATTTCAATTGAACAAGCAAAAGTATCGCTTTGGGAGCACAGAAAATCCAGGAGTGCTACACGAGGAGCCATAACACCCGCTCAAAGTGACTGCATGTGGTGCAGATCACGCGGGAGGAGTCATGGGGTAATTTTTTTTTGAGGACGTCGGTGCGCGTTATAGAGTCATGTTAACCGTGTTTTTTCTGCCGCTATTGAATGAATTAGGACTGAAGGGCATGTGATTGCAATAGGACTTAGCAACGGCCCATACTGTGCAAGTCACAACCTATATTCCCGGGCGTTCCCGGGGCGCCTCATCTCTCGTTTTGACAATTTGTACTGGCCCCCAAGATACCATTTAACCGAGCCGTTTTTTTTGTTTGTTTATTTTTTAAACATTTAACACAATCTTTTTATTTATTTTTAACGAACAACTAAATCAAAATATTAACCGATAGTTTTTTTCAGAACAAACACAAGCAAGCAAACAGCGCTTGTCTGGGTGTAACTGCAGACAAGCGAAGCTTTTTTGCTTGTCTGCAGTAACACCAAGGGTCTGCGGCAGGAATGGAACCTGCGACCTCGAGACTGTTGTTCGAGTACTCTACCAAATCAGCCTTTGAGGCACCCAACTTTTTTGTGGGGTTTTTTGAAGTCCCATTTTTACGTGAACAGGCCCGAGGCCCTGGAAGCCCTCAAGGTCCAGATTCGACATAAGTGTGAGAATTTGTCGCACGAGGTTCTCGCCGAAGTGATAAAAATGCCATAAAACGAGCTCGTAATTCAAACAATTGAGGCAACGCCCATTTGGCCGATATCATATTCTCGAGTTGAGCCATAAAATTCTATAGGTTCAAATAAACATAATCAAAAAATAGAATCGAAGTTTTGTATTTCAGAAAGAAATGAGAGTTAAACAACATCGGATGGGCTGTTTTGGCCCACATATTACTTATTGAAGATTTATTTCAGAGTTTAGGGAAAAAACAAT
Organism: Thecocarcelia acutangulata; assembly: GCA_914767995.1. Classification (NCBI taxonomy): domain Eukaryota; kingdom Metazoa; phylum Arthropoda; class Insecta; order Diptera; family Tachinidae; genus Thecocarcelia; species Thecocarcelia acutangulata. The sequence continues at coordinate 19,790,120 of OU612097.1, forward strand.
AATTCCTTCAATAAATGCTTGATTATCAGCCATGTTCTGAGAAACGCCCGATTTGAAACCGCAAAGCGTTCTGAAAAACGCTTACTTCATTTTTAGGTGTTCTAAGGAAGGCCCGTTTTACTGGCGTTTCGGAGTTGCTTACGAAAAAATACAACATATATTTTTCATGTGTATGTAGTAGTCATATAAAACGAAAAAAAATAAAAAATTGACAGAAAATAGAAAAATTTTTTATTTTATAATTTTGACTGAAAATGTGTAAAATCCTTCTAAAATTTTTTTGAGGCAAAAAGAAAACATTTTAGCTGCGAATAATTTTAGTTCTTTTTGCAAGTTTAGTTTAAGCAAATTTAATTAGTTCACTTCAATCTACAGATGCGAGTTGAAGTCGCCAATTTTAAACGAAATGCGTTTACCAGTACACCTATTTGGCGATTTTAAATCGCAGAGCCATATTTCTTGCGTTATATGCTTGTCAGAACACCTTTTTGACATTTTCAAAACGAAAACGTAAAATTTAAGCGATTTGCCTTTCTCAGAACATGCCTGTATAATAAAAAAAATATATATAGTTCTATATAATTTAATGGAACAACTTTATTTGTTTTTTTTACGTTTTCATATCCTACTGCAAATCTTCTAGCACAAATCTTCCTGTCTACCGAAGCAAACAATAATGATCAACCATAACTTTTCTGTCATTAAATTTTTTATTCAATTCCATTTGTTAGACGTTTTTTAACTTTTCTGGTTTTTTGTTCTACAAAATAATCTCTTCCACTGTTATGACTCCCAGCTCTCAAAAATAAATTTCTAATTAAAAAGAATTATAAACGTAAAACTTTAAGTGAAACAAAAAAACATGATAAGAATATAGAAAAAGAAGTATAAAAAAGACAAAGTTGTATTGTGTAACTAATTATTTACAAACACGAAGAGAAAGCAGAAACATAAAGCGGAAACAGGAAATGAAAAAAAAATGTTAAACTAATGTTAGAAAAAAAAAAAAACACCATGACTGGAGGAAACAAGTAGAAAAAACAACAAGAAAAGTTGTGATGGGTCAAAAGTGACCATTTAGAAGTTTATATGCTTTACAAAGTGGAGCCACGATAATGGCAACTAAATGCAAAAGTTTTCAAATTTAAGAATTAGAGAGTGAACGAAAATATTAAGCGTTTTTCAGAAAGCTTGGCGGTTTCAGATCACGCGTTTCTCAGAACATGGCAGGATATATATATTTTTAATTATTATTATTTTTTTGATTTATTTCAACACAGATTTTAATTTTTGGTTTTAATTAATTTAAAGTTGCTCTTGCTTTTCAAATATTTCACAACCCAAAAACAAACTATTAATTTCATATATTTTTTAAGCTGTTCCTTAGGAATACAATTGGCAGAAAATAAAAACAATTATTAATTTAAAACCTTGTTTTTATAGTGTTTGACCCTATTTGCTTTGACCTTTATTTAATTCAATATTTGCAATAAATTTCTTCAGCTCTTCAGGTCCTGATTTAATGATTTAAAAATTTCAAGAAAATTCTTTTGTGTGTTATAAATTCAAAAAAATATTTGAATTATTTGAAAAAATCCATTAAAACTTGAAAAAATAAAACAAAAAGAACCTTGAGCTGAAGAAATTTATGGCAAATATTGTTTTTATAGGATATAGTAATGCAACTTTTAGTGACCAACTTTCGACTATGATTTTTTTTAGCTAATGGGATATCGTCCACAGCAGAGAACTGCAACCGGTGCCTTTATTAATGACCTAAGTACACCCGTTTTAAATCGAGTTGCGATGTGACTGGCCACCGCATGTTATTTGCACAAGTATGTTTTCTTCTCGTCAGAGCTTACGTCTGTTAACTAGAGTATATTACATACCCAGTCAAGCTTGTATACGATGGCTGCTTGATTTGGTTTCTCAATTGTGTTTTCCACATTCGGCAATCGAACTCGTACTTTCTTTTTATCAACGTAACGTAAGAATTGGCAGCCATACATTTACCTTAATAATGAGAGTGTGTGTGTTAAGTTTTATGTATTTACTCACTCACACTCGGTAAACGTATTCCTTAGTACGAATACTCCGCGTGGCCACAAGTTTTTTAAAACATTATGTTTTGGCGATCGTGCTTTGAAGAGAATACGAGCACACATGTTTTATTTGAACATACATATATAGTAAAAAACCTGTAAAAATAATCAGCCTTATTCAAAAAAAAAAATTACTTTTGGTTTCATATACATATTTTTTACGAAATGAGTAAAGCTTAAAAAACTGTTATTAAACATTTGTATTCAGAAAATACATATAATAAATAACACTGATAAATGATTTAAGCAATTTTGAAATTTGGAAACTTAAAATTGACTCTTAAGTTTAAAAAAATTGTGCCTTATGTTCTAATGATGCGAAAAATATGTATTATATTAATCGGTAACCGAATTTTCGAATACTTTTTGCGTATAATAAACATTTCTTCGCTTTTATCTTTTAGTGAAATATTTTAATGAATAAAGTTAAAAATTTTGTGCATATTTCGATATGAGAGCATATTTTCTAAGGTGAATGAGATGTACTTTTTTCATTCCGAATAAAAGCGACTCGAATAACTTTACTATTACTTTTTTCTACATCACTTTTGTGTGTGTTATATTTTGTCAATCAAAAATAAAAATTTATTAAAATTGAAATATGAATGGAAGAAGTACATATAGGGTGTTTTTTAAGCTAGATAGAACTTTAAATTGTAAAAAGTAACACAAAAAATTAAATTTTGATGAAACATTTTTTTTATTTATTTCAGTATACTCTGACAAATCATCATGAATAGACTCACGCTTGAACAACGCTACGAAATTATCCAAATTTACTTTGAAAATCAGTCCCGTTGTTTTATCGCAAAATTGTGTTCAGAGATGAGGCGCATTTTTGGCTTAACGGGTTTGTTAATAAGCAAAATTGCCGCATATGGAGTGAGACCAATCCACAAGAGACCCTACAGACTCCATTACATCCAGAAAAATGCACTGTTTGGTGCGGTTTTCATGCTGGTGGCATCATCGGACCTTATTTCTTCAAAAATGAGGCCGGAGCTCGCGTTACGGTCAATGGAGATCGTTACCGCACCATGATCAATGATTTTTTGTTTGAAAATATGGATGACATTGATCCGGAGGAGATGTGGTTTCAACAGGATGGCGCTACGTGCCATACGGCGAACGCAACCATCGACTTACTGAAATCAAAATTTGGCGATAAGTTGATTTCGAGAAATGGACCTGTCAATTGGCCTCCAAGGTCGTGCGATTTGACACCTCTCGATTATTTCCTGTGGGGCTACGTGAAGTCACTGGTTTATGCTGATAAACCAGCAACAATTGACGCCTTGGAGGCCAGCATTGTTCGTGACATACGGCCAGCAGTGCTCGAAAAAGTGGCCCAAAATTGGACGTCCAGAATGCGCTTCGTCAAGAACAGCCGCGGTGCCCATATGCCCGAAATCATTTTCAAATGTTAATGTCACGTATTGATCTTTCGAATAAAAAAAAATTTTGATTACAATTTAATTTTTTGTGTTATTTTTTACAATTTCAAGTTCTATCGGGCTTAAAAAAACACCCATTACATGCATTCATTCGTATATATTTGGACACATTTTTTAAATTTTTTTTTCAGTTTTAAATATAGTTTTTATTTCAAAAATTGTTTTCATATAAGAACATATCTACACGCACATGCATGTTTACACTTATATATGACCAAATTGGATTTTGTCCTGAAAAGTTGTATTGGAGACAGAAACCAGTAAGAGGAATTGTGACAAAAACTAGGTTTAAAGGTAGACAGAAGGTTTTTTGAAATTTCTGCATTTCAGTATATTAAACAAATATTGATTTTTGAATAATACTTTAGGGAATTTTGCTTAATTACAATAAGTAAACGGTTAGTATTGTTTTTTTAATAAGGCTGAATAACTTTTACTTAAAAAAATTGATTTTTTTATGAAGCACTTTTTTATCAAATTTCTTTTATTTAATCTTCCTTTATTTATAATAATTTTTATTTCTTGGTTTAAATCCATAACCGCAATAAATGCACAGTTACACATACAAATAACCAATTGAGGAAAAAACTTTATTTGAATTGAATTTTCGTTGCAAATTTTTCAGTGACAACAATCTTAAAATCCTCATTCAGTATGCTACTTTCAAAATCGTCAACATGGGTGTAAATTATTACATATGGCAGCCATGATTTCACTTAAAGTTAAATAAAAGGTGACGCATAAACACAATAAAAGAATTTGTCGAGAGTGTTGTTTTTACAAGTTGATTTTGTGACGATGTCATGGTTGTATGTACCCAGTGAACTAAAGTTTCACTTTCTTCTAAAACTAATTACAAACTTAATGTTGAATTTTGTATGTTTTACAATTTTTACCATTAAGTTCCTAAATTTTAAGAGTAGTTAAAATACTTGGATGTAAAAATGATTGGGTAAACAACCGGTGTACTTATGGTTGCATTGCACCGGTGCAGATCTCTGGTCCACAGTATGTTGCGAATACCAAAAATAAAAACTCAATACTAAAGCTATGTACACACGGTTGTCAGATGTTACAATATTGTAAGATCTGGCAACATGCTGACAATGTAGTGACAATGAAAAATTGTCCAGCAGAAGTAAACTGTGTGTTCAGACGATTGTAAGAAAATCTTACAATTTCATTGTCAGACTATAGCCTGATAAATAATTCATCTGACAACAAAAATTGTCAGTTCACACGGTTGTCAGATTGTTAGATGGAAAAAATTGCCAGACATTTTGTAAGGCATTGCCACTTATGTATATCAACAACTATCTGCTTGGCAGTGTTGCCCATCAAACTTTTTTCTGACAATGATGCCATTGTCAGGTGCACTAATTTTATACATCTGACAATTACAACTGAGCTTACAGTACCAGCCAATTATCCGACAAATAGTGTTCTCACGATTGTCAGATGCCTGAAAACATTGTCGTCTTACAATTGATTGACAATGGTTTTTCTGACAACGTTGTAAGTTAAAAATTGGCAGTTCACACGATGGTAATACATTTTCAGACAATTTTACTGGCAATATTGTAAGATCTTATAACCGTGTGTACGTAGCTTAAGCTTGCTGAACATTTCCAATTTTATTGTTGCGGAGTTTGGCTCCGGTTTAGTCTTCGTGAAGCAAAAGATTTTTAAATTAAATTTTGTATCGCTTTCTTACTTTGACTGGATTTTGTAATTAAAATTTTTGTCCAACACAAAATAATATAATTTATATAAAAGTAAACAAACATATTGATCATTTATAAAATTTCTGAAATATATAAAATTGGCAAAAAATATATATGTATGTATATTTATAAAAAAAGACTGGTGTATTGGCTTTGTACAAAGTAAATTAAATAGTTCAAATATTCAGTGAGGAGAAAAAAATTAGCAATATTTCATTATTATGTTACCAGTAAAAATCCGAACGCCTTTCTTTTGTTGTTGAAAAAAACTGGGTTATTTAAATACATTTAAACCGTTTATTAAAGTTTTATTAAATATATTTCGTTACTCAAGCACACACATATTTTTGTACCATATTTTTCCTTCATCTCATTTTTTTTTTTGTTTTTTTTTTTTGTTGCAACATTGAATATAACACTAACACAGTTTATATGGCCCAACATCAACATTACGATATTTTTCATTACATATTTTAAATGGTAGACGTTGACAACATTTAAGCTCAATTAAAACAAAACAAAAAAAAAAAAATAAAAAATAAAAAATTTGTTTTTTATAAACATAAACAACAACAAAATTTTTTTTACAAACATAAAAAATAATAAAAAAAATGTATACAAACAAACAGCGAAAGGCTAAAGCATTATTTTTGGTTGGTTTGTTTTAATATATATAAATAAATTTGTTTCAAAGCCTAAAAATAGACTTTAAACATTTGCTTATCTCGTCAGGACTGTGTGTTTCTTTTTTTTTTTTTTTTTTGTGGCTAACAACTTCATGAAAGTGATGTTCAAACAAAATGTATCTATCATTTTGATATATTTTTAATGCATGTGTGTATGATTGTGATGCAGACTTTTGATAAATAAACTGTTTATAATAACATCGTCTATATATTCAAGTATTTTTTTCCACTACAACTGAAGTTGTTTAAAAAAAAAAATTATAAAAAAGTATAAATAAAATTAACATATGACAATTTTCATTTTTGTTTTTTCGGGGAAATACAGCAAACATACAACTAACACATTTAAAAAAATATATATTTGTTTATATATTTATATTTTTATTTTTTACACACACATACATTCATATTGGCAACAAAACAACAACAGCAACAACTGAATTCGTCTATAGACTTTTTTGTTAGTTTTGGCGTTTAGTTAGTTCGAATGGGAGCTACAGTGGGGATTAAACATTATTGAAAGGGCAGTCGCTAACTTGAAGAATAAAATATTACATCCCTGTCGAAAGATTTATATTCCAATTTTTATTCACTAAAAAAAAAACTTTCAAAAAGCTAGATTTTAGTGTACGAGGGCGGATTGGTATTGAATCGCAAAATTTTATTTTTTAGAAATTGCAAACTGTCTATCGTCAGGTGCTAAAATTTCACCCAAATACATCAATTAGCTGTAGTCGTTTGTAGTAGGCAACTTTTGTGTTTCTTAAAAAATGAAATAAATAGTGAGTAAACACTATGAGCCCAATTATGAATAAAAATTCCATAGGAATTTGTCACTTTTCCCTTTCCTCCAATTATGAACAAAAGTTAAATATGAGTTTTTTTTGTTTTTTCTTCATGCGATTCATTGAATACACTAAAGAGAGATGAACTCTTACGATCAAGTTAACAAAAATTGAGTTTTTCTCTTTAATATGCATTGAAAAAAGTATGTTATGTGAGAAATAAATTCCGTGAGGAATAAATTCCGAGAGAAATAAATTCCGTGAAAATATTCATAATTGGGCTGTATTATTTCAAAGGGAAAAGGGCGAAAGAAACAAAAGAAAAGCTTGATACACATTACGGCGAGTCTGCTTCGTCAAATGACATGGTAAAATATGGGATTGCTGAATGTAAACGCGGCCGAACAAGCACTGCAACAATTCCATCCACAAAAGAGATGGTTACTGAAGAAAATATCAAGAAAATCCTGGATATTACTATAAATGATCGCCGAGTCGAATTATGTGAGATTGTTGAAATGGTAAACATTTCATATGAACATGTGTTCAACATTTTGCATGAACATTTTCATTTAAACGTTTGATTATCGTCAAGATGGGTGCCGCGTTTGCTTAATGTCGAAAAAAAAGGAGTTCGACAGACCACTTCCCAGCGGTGTTTGGACATGACAAAGTGTAATCTTGTTGATTTTTGGCATCAATGACATGACTGCTGATGAAAGGTGGTTCCACCATTATACACCTGAAACCAAAAATCAATCGAAACAATGTTTGGACGTTGGTGCAAGTGTTCCAAAGAAGGTGCAGACAGTGTAATCGGCTGGCAATGTTATGGCCGCTGTGTTGTGGGATGCACGCGGCATATTCCTCATCGATTATCTTGAAAAGCGATCCACAATCACAGGAAAATATTATCGTGCTTTATTGCTTCAATTGATTGATGCAATCAATAAAAAACGGCCACATTTAAAGAAGAAAAAAGTGCTCTTTCTTCAAGACAACACAACGGTTCACATAGCATTAGATACGATGCTAAAGTTACGTGAAATACACTTTCATTTGGTTTGATAATCAACCTTACAGTTTAACTTTAGCTGCTGGTGACTTTTTCCTGTTTCCAAACTTGAAAAAAAGGCTCGCAGGAAAACGTTTCAGCTCAAACGGATAAGAGATTACCGTGACTAACGCGTATTTTGAGAAGTTCCCAAAATCGTATTACTCATATAATATAAAAAGTTTGGAATATCGTCTTGCTAAGTTTATTAAGCTAAAACGAGACTATGTTGAGAAAATAAGGGTTTCTGAAAATATAAAAATAATGCTTCTTCTTGACTGAAGTTGGACTCGAACTCACAGCTGATTAGCTAATATCATAAATATTTTTTTCCTACTTAGGTAGCTTCAATATTAATCCGCCCACGTAAGTACGTTTAAAAAAAGGTATTTTTGAAAACCTGTATTTGCCAATAAAAAACTGTCTTAAAATTCTTTTGTAGTAAATATCGCTTTTAGGAATATATCGCTTACACTGATCCCAATTTCAACGCTAGTAATAACTAAAATATTTGATAAACTCTTTACGAAAAAGGTATTCAAATCAAAAGATTATTTTTTAAATCTGCGCAATATTTATTGAAATAATACGTGTACAACTTCACTTCTGCCGTTTGTTTCGAAACTCGAACATTTAAGCCTAGTATTGAGATTGAATGTGCGAAAAATTTTCAGCAACATTACTAATTTCGTACGGAAAAATTGAGATGTAGTCAGTGTTGTTTATTTTTTCTCTTATTCATGTTTCTTTTTTAATTTTAGGTATACATATTTGTACTTCGTGCGAAAAAAGCTTAGTTTATGTTATTTCGCAGCTGAAATAACAAATATTCCCAGAAACAATTTTAAATGAAAACATGTTGCAGATACATATTGTGTGTTTTTCGCTTTAAAACTCAGTACTACATTTCTAAACTTATTTCGCAGATATTTCATACTAAACACTTTTGTATGTAATTTGAAAGAATTTCGCACGAAATAATGAACTCAATATTAGCCTTTATGCTGGAAAGTATGCATTTTGCGTTTGATACGGCTCCTGGATCATCGAGAACCGTCGCTCTTTCAACAAAAATCACTGTTCCGCAAGTGTTCGAACCCTTCTCGGCACATTATTTTACTAATAGCGGCCTCTTTGTAGATATTTAAGGGCAATCGATGAGCCTCAGCTGCAGATTTCTTCATATTGAAACAGAATATTAAAACTTTCCGCAAATGATGAAAATTTGGCTCGTAAGCTTATATGTAAAATCGAGAATAACTTTATGATGGAGTCACAAATTTACTAATATTTCAATGGCGTTATGTTTACAAATACCCAAGTTTATTATATCACATATATCTACTGTTTATTTCAACTACGTTACAAAATGGCGGAAGCAAAGTTGTACTCCTATTAATATTAACTAAAATATATAGTAAACCCAAAAAAAAAAATAAAAAAATAAAATTAAAATCAACAAATTATTTTCAAATCTCAGCAACATTTTTTTCAAATAACTGTTTTAGAACTTTGCTTCCGTCGTGTTTTCTCCCGAAATTCGTTGCTTTATTGGAAACAAACTGCTTACATCATTATGATATGTTATGTAGTTATAATTCAAAGTATTATTGTTGCATTTGACATGAGTCTAGGTCAAGCAATGCCTCCAAGTCTGCATCTTCGAAGTATTTGTCTCTTAACAAAATTTATTCAAATAAATAAATTTTCATTCAACTACAATGAGTTTTGTTGAATATATTATACCTGGTCTGATCAAAAAATAACCATTATTTTTAAATTTCGTGAGTTACGTATGTTCAATTTTCGCATTCTTTTTCTGTTATATTGGTACACTTGTCTGTTATATATGTTGGTAATATCAGCCATTTCGGATTGTCAGCTTGTTTTTGGCAGATAAAAATGTTAGTAGTGTTTTGGTGTGCTCTGTGATTTTTTTGACTAAATTGACTAAATTTTGATAAGAAAAAACACTGTCGCATGGACGTCACTCAGGAGCTGCTGAACATCGTCAACGACGATACAGATTTTCTCAAACAGATCATAACTGGTGACGAATCATGGGATGACATTGAAATCAAAGCCCAATCATCCCAATGGCAGCGTCCAGAAGAGCCAAGACCGAAAATAGCACGTCAAGTTCGGTCAAATGTGAAGGTTTTGCTCACTGTTTACTTCCACTGCAATAGCGTGGTGTATCATGAATTCTGGCCACAAGATCATACGGACAATAATGCTATGATGAGGCTATGCGCCGTTTGCGCGAAGCAATTCGTTAGAAACGCACGGAATTGTGGAAAAGAATAATCATGGATTTGGCACCATGATAACGCACCAGCTCAAACATCGATGCTTATGCGTGAGTTTTTGGACAAAAATAAAACCGTTATCATGCCAAAATTACCGCATTCACCGGACTTAGCCTCCGCTGACTTTTTACTCTTCCCAAAATCGAAGACACCGATAAAAGAAAATCGTTTTGCTACGATTGAAGAGATAGAAACAGGAGCTGTTGGCGATACCCAAAAGAGCATTTCAGAAGCGTTTCGAGGATTGTAAAAATAAAGCGGCAATATAAAATAACGGCTATATTTTGATCAGAACTCATATATTATAATATTAAAAAAAATAATAACATTTATACTTCAAACAATTGAGTGTATTTACTTTATTAGCATCTAATATTGATACCAATCAAAACTTATAAATAGCTTGGTTCCTATGTTTCTTAGCTGTCTGTATGTCGACATTTCATAGGAGCCATTCTTATACTCAGTAAACTTGGGAGCCTTTGAAAGATATTCTCAAATATTCAGTATTATATATTCTCAAATATTCAGTATTATATTCAGTATTTAAAAGTATCCTTTTAAGACGTACTTATGCAAAAACTTAATAAATGGGCGAAACTGTTTTAAAAAGTGCCTTGTAAAAATCATATTTTAAAACAAAACCCTTTAGAAGGGTGCCTTTTAAAAAACTACCGCTAAAAAATATATTTTTCTTAAGAACCTTTTAAAAACTTACTCTAAAAAAAAGTATTTTTATATATTAAAAAAAAGTATTTTAAACATTGCAATAAAATCACTTTTTAAAAACAGTACTTTAAAAAAATACCTTTTCGATTAGACTTTTTAAAAAACAAAAGCTTTTTTAAACAAAACCTTTTAAAAGGGCGCCTTTTAAAAAAATACCTATGAAAAAAGTTCCTGTTGAAAAGAACCTTTTAAAAACATACTCTTTAAAAAAAGTAGGTTTTCAAAAATACCTTAAAATAATTAGCTTTTCAAAAATTACCTAGTACAAAGGTATCTTACAAATAATTCCTTTTATAAAAGGCGTGGTTTTAAAAAGATATCTACACATAAAGTACATACCTTTTTCAAACCACTTCAAAAAAGGCTTGGTAAAAAAAATATTTTCAAAATCGCGTGTTAAAAACCATTCCTAAAAAATTGCCTTCCAAAAGGGCTAAATTAAAAAAAAGTACATTTTGCAAATAATTTTTTTTTAGAAAAATGATCTTTAAAAAACGTGCCTCTTAAAAAAAGTACATTTTAAAACAACTACCTTAATAAAACCCCTTTTACAAAAGGGTACGTGTTAGAAAAATTACTTGTTAAAAGTATACCCTGCAAAATATTTAAATAAAAGCTTTTTTAAAAAACAGTACTTAAAAAAATTATGTAAGAAAAAAATCTTACAAAAATCTCCTTTTGAAAAGGTACCTTTGACAAAAGTTTATATTAAAAAAATATCCTGTAACAAAAAAAAAAAAAAAACTGATGAGAAATAATCTTTTACAAATAAATTGTAAAAAATTTAGTTTTAAAAAATACCTTTTAATAAAAGTATTAAAAGAACCTTCTAAAATAGTACCATTCAGAAAAGGTACGGTTTAAAAATAGCATCTTTAAAAAAGTGTCTTTAAAAAATACTACTTTTTAAAATTAGCAACTTTTAAGAAAATATCTTTGAAAAAAGTACTTCTTACATAAGTACCACTTAAGAGAAGTACCTATTGAAAACAGCCACTTTGAGAAAAGTACTTTTTAAAAAATATTTGTTTAAATAAATACCTATTAAAAAAATCCTTTTAAGAAATAGTATCTTTTTAAAACGCTCTTGAGGCAAGTACCTTAAAAAGTTACCTTTCAAAACAAGTACCTGTTAAAAAAGTACCATTTTAAAATGTATTTTTGAAACACTGTCTCAAAGTACCCTTTCAAAATGGACCTTTTGGGACAAGTACCTTAGAAAATTGTACCTTTAAAAAAGTTACCTTTCAAAATAAGTGGCTGTTAAAAAAGTAGCTTTTTAAACTGTATTTTTGAAAAACTACCTCTAAAAAAAATTAATTTCTTAACAAAGTAACTTTAAAAGATATATTTTTTGAAGTCTCTTTAAAAAAATATTTTTAAAAAATACTATTTTAAGCTACCAAACTTAAAAAGTTTTCATTCAAAAAAGAGTGGCTTTAAAAAAAGTGTTTTTTTATCTGCCTTTTAAAATAAGACACCTTTAGAAAATAGTACATTTAAAGAACAAAAGTACTTTTAAAGAAATGTACCTTCGAAAAAGTACACATAATTTCAAAAAATCTTCTTAAGACAATGCATATTAAAAATGTATTAAAATAGACTCGTCAACAAACGAAATTATCTACAAAGTCCAGCTAAAGGCCTTCTTGAACATATTGATAATTTATTGGACTAGTTTTAAACTTTGCACATTTTGTAGCCTCTTTCAACTTTAATCCCCACTGTATAATGGCCGTAATATATTGTGTTCATTAGTTCTGATTCCGGAAGTAGATTTCTGGTTGATGTAACATTTTTTTGAGTTTTATATTTTAATTGATGTTTAATGGATGTGTTCGAGGACAGAGCGAGATAGTTTAAGAGAGACTAATAACAGGTCTAACGTAACGTAACACAAAGTCAAACTTACCCATTCGGACATTTCGTGCGTATCAGCATTTCGATGATGATAATTTAATATTAAAATCGTTGACACAACGGATGAAGCTACCATAAACATTATGCAATTGAAATATGTACCTGTTGGTTGGTTGGGCGTGTCATAATATATATTTTTATTTTTAGTATTTTATGAACAGTTTTTTGTTTTTTTTTTAATAATTTTTTTTTTTATTGATATAGTATGTAGAATTTTGATTTTTTTTTTTTTTGTTGGCCATAATATTTCAAAATTTTGTTTCAAATTAAAAATGTTTGATATTTGCAAAATTTTATGAATATTTTACAAAAAAAAATTTTAAATGGAAACGAATTTTGGAAACAATTAAAGAGAATTTCAATATTTATTAAAAAGAGGGGTAATAAAAGTTTTGAATGATTATTGTGTTAAAGTGAAATATTTTGAAAGGCGGACAGTTGAGTTTGGTTTGTTTTTTTAAGCATCAAAATGTGTTTTTGTAGTTAAGGATTTAAGTTCAGTTGAGGGGAAAAGTATAGAGAAAAAAGAAAAGAAATTCATAAAAAATGTAAAAAAGTTATTTACACGTTTTTTTGCAAAAACATTTCTTTGCTAAAATAGTTTTTTCTTAATATTTAAATAGCTTTATATGTATGTCAATGATAAATATTTTATAAAGTTTAAATTTAATATAACAAAAACATATATAAAAATTTTTTATAAATAAACTTAATTACGACTAAAAAGGCTCATTTAGGATCTTTAGCATTAAAAGTTTTAATTAGACATTTAAAAATAAATAAATTTTATTTAAGTTAAAAGCAGTTTTAACCGCAGGAGTTTTATTTAGATAAGTGAATTCATAATACAAAAATTTGTAGTGAAATAGAGAACCCTAATTATATGAAGAAAACTGCAAAAAAATTTAGTCTGTTCTCCCTTCTTTTCTGCTTTTCTCGCCTCTTCTCTTCTTTTTACCACTATTTACTTCTCCTTTCTTGTCTTCTGCTCTCCTCCCCTTTTTCGATGATTCACCGCACCATTCTTGCATTTTCTCTTCTCATCTTATCTCTTCGCTTTTAATCTCTTCTCAATGTTCTAATCTATAATGTTCTCATCTTATCTCTTTCCTTTACTTCTCTTCTTTTTTCCCTTCTTCGTTTCCCCACTGTCTTTCTCACTATATTACTCTTCCATCTCCTTATCTTCTTCTCCCCTTTTATCTTTGCTGTCGTCTTTCCATCTTTTCTTATTTATTCTATATTCTTTTATATAATTTTACTTTCGTTTATATTCCTGCCCTATTCCATATTTTGTCCTTTTCTTTTTTTCTTATATTTTTCTCTGTCTGCTCTCCTATTCTTTCATTTTCTATTTTTTTTCTCTTATCTTTTCTTGCCATCTCTTCTTTAGTTTCCTCTTTTATTCTCCTCTGTTTTCTGAACTTATATTCTTTGGTCTTCTCTTTTCTCTTCTTTTTCTTAATTTTATTTTCTTTTCATTTATCTTATTTGCATTTCTTTTCAATTCTACTCTATTCTTTCCTTATCGCTGTTTTTTCATATCTCTTATTTTATTCTTTTCTCTTCTTTTATATTTTCCACTCGTTTCTTTTTATATCTTTTCGTTTCCCCTCTTTCGAACTTTTCCCATCTTTTAATCTCTTCTTTCATCCCCTCTTCGGTCTTCTCTTAAGCTGCCTTCCCTTTTCATCCAATCCAATTTTTAACGTTTTCTTTTCTTTTAATTCCACAATCTTATCTTCTCTTATGGTTTCTACACTTGTAGTGTATCTCTGTAGTTATAAGTCTAAATGAAAGACAACATTATATTAACGAATTCGCATTGCTTTGTGTACACCTTCATAGAATATAAATGATGCTAAATAAATTAGTCTTGGCAAAAGACTGAATAATTTACATACTTCCTTTCCCTCCATTTTTTTGCCTCCTTTGATCTTCTATTCCCTTTTTTACTTCTCTTTTTCATTCTTTCTTATAAGCATCACTTATTTATTATTTTCCCCTTTTTCAAATATCATCTTCTTACATCTTCCATTTCTTACCATTTTCCTTTCATTATTTTTCTTATTTTATTTTCGTTTCTTTTCTATTCTATTATTTTATAATCTTAAATTACATTCTATTCAAATTTTTCGTTCTCTTCTTTTTTCTTCCCTTATATTTTCCCGTCTTTTCTATTTTCTATTTTTTTTCTATTCTCTTTTCACCCTTTGCATTTCTTCTCATCTTTTCGCCTCTTGTTTCTTCTCCTCTTTGGTCTTTCCTTCCCAATTATTCCTTTTTTTACATCTCTTTTTCTTCTACCCTTCCATAAACGTGACTTATTTTTACTTTTCTCTAAATTTTCTTATAGCTTCCTACTATTGTTTTCCATTTTGCCCGTATTTTATTTTTCACCTCTTCTTTCCTCCCCTTTCTTCTCATCACTTGCCTTGTCTACTCAACTATTGCTTTTTTAACATCTTTTATTTTTATTTCTTTCCTTTCTACATTCTTTTCATCTTTTATCATTTCTTCTTATCGTGTCTCCTTTTCTTTTCTCTCTACTTTACTTTTGCCTTCTCTTCTATTAGACTATTTTTTCTATTATTGTTACTTATTACCTTCTTCCAAATATCATCTCTTTTATCTTCGTACTATCGGTTACCACTTTCCCTTTCTTTATGTTTCTTATTTTATTTTATTTTATTTTATTTTATTTTATTTTATTTTATTTTATTTTATTTTATTTTATTTTATTTTATTTTATTTTATTTTATTTTATTTTATTTTATTTTATTTTATTTTATTTTATTTTATTTTATTTTATTTTATTTTATTTTATTTTTATCTTGGACCAGTACTGAGGGAACGACCCCTACATATGAGGTGCATTGTACTGGAACTGGGAAAATAGGTTATGATGAGAAGGAAAAAGGGAGTAGTGTTTGTCGAGGTTTTACTTTACCAACAATAACTTGAAAGGCCAAGGAAACTCTATTACAGCATTAATGAAATTAAATTAGTTAAAACTGATCTTCGACACCGCTCAGATTATCAAAATTTAGTCCAACACCTTCCACACTACAAGGTAATGAAATGTATTGAAAATAAATTAATAATAATAATATTTTGTTTTAATTTAGTTTCTTTTCTCTTCTATTATTTTCTTATCTTATCTTATATTTTATTAAATTCTATAATTTTCTTCTAGCTTCTTTTATATTCGCTTCTCTTATCACTATTTTCTTATCCTTCTATTCCTTCATTTCTTCTCATATTTTCACCTCGTCCTCCTTGCCCCCCCCCCCCCCCCCCCCACGCTTGCTTTTTCTTCTTAACTATTCTTCTTTTCAACGTCTCTCTCTCTCCTCTTTGTTTTCTTTATTCTTTCAGCATTTTTTTTTCCTATTGCGTATATTTTTCTTTCTTTCTATAATCCCTGCTTATTTTTTTTTTCTTCTTTCAGATCTTTTCTTCTTATAGCTGCCTACTAGTGCCTATCATTTTTCCTTTCCTTCTTAATCTCTTAATTCTTCACACTCTCCTTATTCTCTTTACTTGATACTAATATATTTAGTAAAATTTGCTGTAAGACTAGAATACTTGTATTTTAATTTCTCTTCAACAAATTTTTGTATTTGAATTCAACTTTTTGTGGAATCTACTTTCAAAAAGCATTTTTACTTAATTTTATATCAACATATTTATTTCATACTCTTAGATCATGTAAAAAAGGGAACAAATGCCAACAGAGTAATTTGATTGAACATACATATATTTTTTTATATTTCTTTGAGAGGATCAAAATGCGTGCACAAACAAAAGAGTATTTGAATTAAAAAAGTGAGTTTTTGGTAAAAAAGAAAATTTATTGACTGGGTAAATGGGATAACATTTTATTTAATGTGGGGCTTTCAACGCTATAAACTCAACTAGTGCAGTGTTAACATTAACAGTAGGGACATATAACAAAAATTATAAGCAAACAGGAAATTAATTAACTTTTAATGTGATTTGTTTTGGTGTTAAATAATTTTTGTTTTAAGAGCAAATTTAAAGCTTTATTTTTGCTTTTAAGAATGAATCTTTAGCAAATGATTTAAACTTTCATGATTTTCAACAACTAATGGAGTGAGTTTAAGGCTTTATTCAGCCAAACTTTTAGAACTCAAATACCATTTGAAACCAAATTACCATTTGAAAGTTTTACGAATTTGATGAAAATGAAAATTTGGTTTATTGTGAACAGGGGTTCTGGTGCATATTGCAATGTGAAACTAATTTCTTTGTTAAGGGTTTAATTTGTTTTAACTTTTTTTTTCGATTTTATCAAAACAAAAATTTTTTTTTTGAGAATTAACGAATAGTCGTCAGTTATTTTTAATTTTGCTTAAACAAATTTCCGGCTAAAACTTTTGCTCGTGCTGGCAACAGCATTTGCCAACAAAAGTCAAGCCAATAAAAATTTGTAAAAGTTATTTTTAATAAATTTATCCAAAATGTCGAAATAACTGCCTTATTGTAGTTTAAATGGGAGTTTATTTATTCATTTCGTTTATTGAGTGTCAAAGTTTTAATATCATAAAATCATCAACTTATTTTTAAAGGATCGGTTTTTGTTTCTTTTTTTTTAATTTTATATGAAATGCAGTTTTTATTTTAGAAATTAAATATTTCAAATTAATCGTTTGTTAGTAAAGTTTATATGATGTTATTTATGGATTTGAATGATTTTAATTTTATTTTTGCTTTTTAGTTTTTAGACAATGAAATTTTGTGTTGTTTTTGGAAATGGAAATGGAAATTATAATAAAAAAAAAATAGCTTAAAGCAAAACAAAAGAAAAAAAAAAACGATATTAAATAAAAGAAATAAACACACACAGTTACACTTATCTAGCTAACAATACATCAATATATTGATATCACACTCGCAAGGAGTTGCATATTGATTAAAACACTCAAATGCAGGATAACTGTAAATCGAACGAACTTACCTAAAAGCGGCACGGCATCTGAAGTTGCTGGCATTGTTTCCGCAACCATATTAAGGAAGACCGTCAGAGACAATAAAATTGTAACGCCTGAAAGCAAACGAGAAACTTTTAAATAACTGTTTCAATTATAGTTTTAACGAAATTAAGAAAAACAAGTAAAAGTGTAGTATATTCGGCTGGGTCGAATCTAAAACATGGTTGGTAAGGAATGTATGACGTAGCCAACAATACTTGCGGCTAACCATATTATAGTTGTACCCAACCATACATTACAATTTCTATGGTCATACATTTCTATGGTCATTACAATTTCTATGGTCAACCATACTATTGTTTTGATCAACCATACTACGTTACATCCAACCATCCAACCATATTACAGTTGCACCCAGCCATACTAATGTCACAGTCATTACAATTTCTATGGTCAACCATACTATTGTTTTGATCAACCATACTATGTTATATCCAACCATCCAACCATATTATATGTACCCAGCCATACTAATGTCACAGTCATTACAATTTTTATGGTCAACCATAGTATTGTTTTTATCAACTATACTATGTTACATTCAACCATACTAATGTGCTTATAATTACTCCTAATATCATAATTTCAACGAAGTGCTTAATAACTATTTTTGATCTATTACACTATTTGCTGTTCAATATTAAAGAAAACATTTGTGCTTTCATCCAATCAAGAAACAACCCGGATAATTTTATTGAATTTTTATGAACTTTTATAATTTTTTTTTTTTAATTAAATTTTTGGTTTGTACATTTGTACAACGGGTTATAGTTCAGGTTTTTTCTTTCTTAAGCTTTTTTTTTTCCTTAAGAAGGATTTTTTACAATACAAATCTGCTGTGATCAACTACGACTACGAAGCAGCTAGTTGTCCCCCAGCTAAAGATTTGATTATTTTTTTTTCTTGTCTTCTTCAATCAAAATTATTGATCACAGCAGATTTGTATTGTAAAAGATCCTTCTTAAGGAAAAAAAAAAAACTTAAGAAAGAAAAAACCTGAACCCGGATAATTGTTCCGAATTATTTCTAATTAGTTTTTTAGAGCTAAATTAAAACTGATCTAGAACTTAACTATTCGTGTTCAATCGGCTGTATTCGATTTAGAAAACTTATTTATCTAAATCGAATACGGCTCTTTGGAATCAGTTCTCAGCCTGTCGGTCTATCTAAATCGAATACGGCTCTTTAGAATCACTTATCCGCATATCGCTCAACTACCAAATTTTGTATCTTTCCACTTCAGCTTCAGTGCACAAACGTCAAGGTTTCTTCTGCTGCTCAACTCACAAACTTAAAAATTTCTTTCGAAATTTTTCAACAATTTATCGTCGCATTTTCTTGTTGAATTTACACAGCATGGCTAAATATTTAATGTGCAAATGAATCTTTTAAAGGTACTTTGACATACAAAACCGCAAGTAAAATTTACACTTAATATATAAACACACCCTGAAAGTGACCCGCATATAATTTGCTCAAAAATCAAAAGTAAATTAAACTTTTTGCAGTAAGAAAAATCACAAGCCGCAATGAGAATTGTTTTACTAAACTGAATGAAGAAAAAGAGAAAACTTTTTAAACAAACTTGGGCAAATAAGTTTCGGATGATGGAAAGCAAAACAAGACCTTGTTGCATTTTAAATTTTTATCCACTTGAACACAATTGGCCCGAAGTGAATAGTAAAACTAAAATGAAAAGATGCTGGTTTGGAAATAGTTTGATTTAATTTTCTCTGCTGTGTTGTTTGCTTTGCGAGTATACGAGTATGTTTAAAATGTGAAAACAAATGCAGTGATTTTATTTGGAATCTCATCGGCCAAGGCGAGCTGGCAGAGAAAATTTCTTAATTACTGCTTGCATTTCATTTAATTACCAAATCAACTATTAAGGCCTCTAATTAAACACAAAATCTAATTGAATATTGTTTGGCCTCAACTATACATATTACGTTCCCGTGCATGCACGTGCGTGTTTGCTAAACGAATTCATATGCACACAAAATCTTATTATACTCATACTGGCACACCACCCTCATACGAATATTCTCTCTCAGTTGTGGTCAACTGGTTACAATTGATTTGGTGGGTTTTTGGGTCTACTTAATCTTGTTGCCATTTTCAATGTAATTTGCTGCATTCAAAACTTTCTTCCGGCAGCAAAAGTTTTTTTTTTGTTCTGAGAGTCTTTAAAGCAGTGAATCAGCATTTGCTTCAAATGAAGCCACATGAGATTGCAGTAGCTTTAAGGTGAAAAGGTTTGGCGTGTTTGATGGTGACAAGCAATACAAAGGGTGCTTAGGGCGAGCTGAGTTTTTCAAGGCTGTACAGTATTATAAATATATGCTTAATTATGCAATTTTAAAGTTTAATTAAATGAAGAAGGATGAAATTTCAAAGAGAAAAAAAAAATTGTATAAATATTCTATATTATATTCTATACTATACTACACGGTATTCAAAGGTTTGTCATAAAATCTTAAGTCTTGAAATATTAGTATGAAAAAATATGAATACTCTGAGATTTCTGACATAAATTATTTTAAATTTGAGTAAGCTGAGATTATTATGGTTTAGTTAAGGTTTTTTTTTTTTGTTCGAAGCTTAATATAAAATATTATGACATAATGCGCGATATGACACCGTTTGAATCCCCCATATTTTTCATCCAAACTAAGAAAATTCCAGCTGAAATTGATAAATTCCACAAACACTACTCCCTCTTTCCTCCTCCTTATAACCTTTTTTCTTAGTTACTTAGGCTGCTTAAGCCCAAGCAAAAAGTGTCTTAACAGACAACTACTATCCATCTTCTTCTTTCACATTCCAAAACAAACACTTAAGGGCTGAAATGTTTTATGGCGTTTTCTTTTTTAAAAATTAAAATGTTACATGTGATTAGGCAACATTTTTAACCCGGTTTATAGGAAGTGTTACATATTTTACGTTTACAAAAGAACACAAAATATTGTATTAAACAATAAAGAGCAATTAGCGTTTCAGTTTCGAAGTGCTTTTATACCAAAACTTGCTGTGTAGAAAAAAAACGTTGGCATTTTATGGCCTATTTTCTCTTTTATGTTTGTGTTTTTTAATAATTGTCAATAAATTATGAAAACTAGAATAACCATTTTGTTGTTTATTTGAGCTTGAGATCACTTGTTTTAAAATTATTCGTTTAGTAATGTTTCTATATTTCGTGTCTTCTTCGGGAAAATTTCTAAATTTTTTGTTTGCAACTTTTTATAAAATTGAAAACAAATTGATGTAACAAAAAACAAATTATACATAGAGAAAAAATTTTTTTTTTAAAACAGTAGTAACATTATTTATAGTATACATTTTTTTTTTTATAAAAAGAAAGAAATGAAGAATTTTTTAAATAATCTAAAATAAAGACCTATTTATACGTTTTAACTCCTGATTTTGCTCTTATATATAAATGTCTAAATTGGGCCAATCCGTCTATATCCTTTTCTAAATTCATTCTTTTTTCTAACGGTATATTAGTTATTTGTAACATTTCTAACATATACCTCCGTTTACAATAATTTTCCCTATTTAATATAAATGTACCCCCAAAACTTGGATTATGATTAAAATCGCGACAATGAGTTGCTAACGCAGTTTTCTGTGAAGAATTATAGTTTCTGTATTTCTGGTCAGTTTTATGTCCAGCTAATCTAGTCTTATGTTTATTGACTGTTGTTCCTATACAAATTTGATCACACTGCTCATTGACATTTCCATTACAAGGTATTTTATATACTAAAATGGACTCTTCTAACTTGTTTAACCTGTCTTTAGTTTTACTAAAAAGTCTACCTACCGTATTACCTATTTTATGTGCAATTTTAAAAAGGGTGGTTAAATTTCAAGGGCCGATGTTGATTTTGAATAAAACACAAACTATTTAGGAAATTATTGTAATTTTATTTTATTATAATATATTGGTATTATTCAATTATGTATTGAAGAAAATATTGGCCAAATGGGCGCCGCGACCATGGCGGCACACCACCATCCGATGGTCCAAATTTTCGATGACCCTGAGGCATAAATAATGGAGGTTCTATGCCGTTAATGTGCCGAATTATCTCATCCTTTAGCTATTGAATTGTTGCTGGCTTATTGACGTACACCTTTTCTTTCAAATAACCCCAAAGAAAAAAGTCCAACGGTGTCAAATCACATGATCTTGGCGGCCAATTGACATCGCCATTACGTGAGATAACACGGCCATTGAATTTGTTGCGCAAAAGAGCAATTGTTTCGTTAGCTGTGTGGCAAGTGGCACCGTCCTGCTGAAACCACATATCGTCTACATCCATATCTTCCAATTCGGGCCATAACATGTTCGTTATCATCTCACTATAGTGAACACCATTCACAGTAACTGCCTGACCGGCCTCATTTTGGAAAAAATACGGCCCGATGATGCCGCCAGCACATAAACCGCACCAAACAGTCACTCTTTGTGGGTATATTGGGTTTTCGACAGTCACTCTTGGATTCTCATTCGCCCAAATGCGGCAATTCTGTTTGTTGACGAGTCCACTGAGGTGAAAATGTGCCTCATGACTGAAGATGATTTTCTTCGAAAATTGATCATCATATTCATAATAAGTCTGGATAACTTTAACACGTTGTTGGATTGTGTATCTCTCCATGGTTCAAATTGAGTAAATCTGAAATAGAGAAATGTCAAATAAAATTTGGAAAAAAAACTTGGCGTTTAGGTGTGGTTCACATTCAGTATCGGCCCTTGAAATTTAACCACCCGATACTTGCAACTATCATACATATTTGACTTCTCCAATCTGTCTGACATCCCAGGTACATAAGTCAATGATTTATATATAATTGGTTCAGAAACATTCACATTATCTGATCTTCCTCTAATGTTGAATTGTCTTATCAACTTGCTAATGCGTTCATTAGGAAAACTATTATGATTCAGTATATTCCTAATTATGCTTTTATTCTTATTGTTAATATTCTGTCTATCAAATTCTTAGCTGTATTGATAATAACTTTTTTTGGTTGTTTAAAAAATAATGTCATAATGTATGTTTGCAGGTTTAGTTTACATAAAACATAGGTCAGTATAAATGAGCAAGCAGGTTAGTAAAAAAGGGCAATATATCATCCTGCGCTTGAAGCAAAGGGCAAAATATGCTTCATATATTGCCCTTCTGCATGCAGCATATTTAGAAGAGAACACGTTTTTTTATTTATAATGTCTTTTTAGAAAAGAACATAAAAACGGGCAAAGGGTACAATAATTGTACAATTTTTGTTAGAAAAGAAAACGCCATTAGACACATAAGCGATTACTGTCCTATAATCGTTTAGGACAAACAGAACAACGCACAATTATAGGGTGTTTTTTTAAGCCCGATAGAACTTGAAATTGTAAAAAATAACACAAAAAATGAAATTGTAATCAAAATTTTTTTTTATTCGAAAGATCAATACGTGACATTAACATTTGAAAATGATTTCGGGCATATGGGCACCGCGGCTGTTCTTGACGAAGCGCATTCTGGACGTCCAATTTTGGGCCACTTTTTCAAGCACTGCTGGCCGTATGTCACGAACAACACGAACAATGCTGGCCTCCAAGGCGTCAATTGTTGCTGGTTTATCAGCATAAACCAGTGACTTCACGTAGCCCCACAGGAAATAATCGAGAGGTGTCAAATCGCACGACCTTGGAGGCCAATTGACAGGTCCATTTCTCGAAATCAGCTTATCGCCAAATTTTGATTTCAGTAAGTCGATGGTTGCGTTCGCCGTATGGCACGTAGCGCCATCCTGTTGAAACCACATCTCCTCCGGATCAATGTCATCCATATTTTCAAACAAAAAATCATTGATCATGGTGCGGTAACGATCTCCATTGACCGTAACGCGAGCTCCGGCCTCATTTTTGAAGAAATAAGGTCCGATGATGCCACCAGCATGAAAACCGCACCAAACAGTGCATTTTTCTGGATGTAATGGAGTCTGTAGGGTCTCTTGTGGATTGGTCTCACTCCATATGCGGCAATTTTGCTTATTAACAAACCCGTTAAGCCAAAAATGCGCCTCATCGCTGAACACAATTTTGCGATAAAACAACGGGTCTGATTTTCAAAGTAAATTTGGATAATTTCGTAGCGTTGTTCAAGCGTGAGTCTATTCATGATGATTTGTCAGAGTATACTGAAACAAATAAAAAAAATGTTTCATCAAAATTTAATTTTTTGTGTTACTTTTTACAATTTAAAGTTCTATCTAGCTTAAAAAAACACCCTATATAACCAAATGAAATAGAATAAAATTGAAACAGAACTACTTGTAGAAACACTGAAGTAATGTTCCACTTTTGTTTTACTTTTGTTCATAAAATTCATTGTTATTTGGTTTTTAACACTTATATTATCTGATATTAGCTTCGCTTGTTTGTATGTTCGTAAGTTTGTATGTTTGTATATTTTGTTTGTATGTTTGTATATTTTGTTTGTATGTTTGTATATTTTGATTGTATATTTGTAAGTTTATATTCTGGAATGTTTGTATGATTGCATGTTTAAATGTTTGTACGTTTACATGCTGGTATGTTTGTATATTTGCATGTTTGCAACTTTGGACATCCATGCCGTATCAGTGATTACTACATATGCAGGTATACAAAAATTTATACATAGTGTTGCTGCTGTAGTGCGATAATTGAAGTTGCCGAATTGCTACCGGGGAAGGGAGGTGCCCGAAGCATATTATGGTAATTCAAAACAACTCGGTGCCGGTTCGAAACTCGTTTTTATATTTGGTGCGCGTTATTGCCGTGGAACGTGTAACTCAACTATTAACGGTCATTCGCTTTAGAGTGAAAATAGTAGTCACTGTACTGCTTTCGGGTGACTGGGGGATTTTAGTGAATCTTTAAGCCGCAGGGCAAAAGCGGAAGCTGTTTGGTGGTCGCATTGTGACCGGAGACGAGAAATGGATTGATTGTGACAATTCCTAATACAGAAAATCATGGGGATATTCCAGATATGCTTCTGCGTTGACGGCCAAACTGAATATTCACAAGTTTATATATACCCTTAACATTTTTGTGAAGTGTATAAAAGCAGATTCAAAACATATTTCACAGACGTTTCCTCTTACATAAGATACATAAAAGCATTTGTTGTACAAAGTTTTTCATTATAATGAAAGTCGGTATACTGAAGTTGCCCTGCAGTAGAAAAATAAACCACTTTACAATTCAACAAAAAGCAAAAGGAAAACCAAAGTTAAAGAAAATATATAACAGTATTATTATTATTAGCTTTCTTTGGTTTGGTTTTTAGTAACAATATCTAAATGGTTTTACAACCTTTATTTGCTTTACTTACCCAATGATAATTTTTCACCGGAATCTGGCGGCAGTGTAAAACCTAATAAAGCCATCGATGCAATCAGCACACAGGGTATAATTAAATTAAAAAAGTAATACAGAGTTCTTCTTCGAATTATTATCGCAAAAGTGATATCAATGTACGGTTCTGGACAGCAGTTATAATAGATCTCATTACGTTTGCCGGGCACTCCTAAACAAGACAAGACAAAAATATTTAAATTTATATGTTAACTCCAGAGCACTTACTTTATTAATCAATAAATCATATGAATATTTTAAAAATCCTTTATGACAAAATGTTTATTAAAATAGTATTTTATTTGTTTTGGTTTTAAGAAAAGTTTTATATTGTTTTATCAGTTTGTTATGCTAAATTAAACATGCAATTAAGTTAAAAAACTAAATTGGAAAAGTTTTGTCAAGACAGCCATGCTTAGTAATAAAAATTTATGAGATATTTATTCTGTTTGAAAATCACATAAAAAAATTTACATCAACTATTTACGGCATGCCTAAAAGTAGGCAATGCATTTCACTTGACTTGCATCGAACCAATTTATTGTTGATCTGTATTGTTTAATTACCAAATAAAAAAATCATGTATAGTACATACATACATTTCGGTATATTTGCTTCATCAACAAAATTGCCAATTTGGGTTTTACTTTTTTTTATTGATTTATTTTTATTTATTTATTTATTTTTTTTTGTCTCTTTTGTTTTACTATTTACACAGTTCAATTTCAATTAAGCAAATTGAAGCGTATTTGGGCTTGTCCAATTACTAGCGATTTTGAAAATGGTTTTTATTTTTATAAGCTTGAATGTTTGTGTGTCAAAAGAATATCTTCAAAAAAAAAAATCCACAATTTAAAATATTTACAATATATGTAAGATTTTTACTGAAAAGAGTTTGTTATATTAAATTGAATGAGAATTGTAAAAATCCTGTAGACGTTTTTTTGTAAGAAACTCATTCCAAAGCATTTGCTTCTTTTTCTTTTTTTGCAAAAAAAAACTTTCTGCTCTTCAACTTTGGAAAACAAGCAACAAATTTGTATCGATAGTAGGTATTTATTAAACATGGGCAATGCATCATCTGTAGAGAAGTTGATATAAATTGACTGTAATATTTGCACAAAATGAGCTAAAAATGTTTGGGCTCGTTTTTAGCTTTCTTTAATTAAGAATAAGATTTATTACAAAAAGTGCTCCAACCATAATAAACGATGTTAGTTGTAAGTCACACCTTAACCTCAAGTTCGTTGCGCTCCTAAATTGGACATTTGCTTGTTTTAGTGTTTGACAAACACAATCATGGAGCTTTGCATAATTAGGCAGCGCGTTAATATTCTTCAAGCTTTTTATGAAAATAAATAATCAAAATACATGCCTATAATTGGTTATATGTTCAGCATAATTGACCTAATTAGTCCTCCAATGGTAAATTTGATGCAAAAAGAATCCAAAAAGGGTGACAGTTTTGTGCAGTTTATGGGCTGGTGGCATTATCAGGCTGTGCTATCTAGAGGTAACAAGGGACTTATTGTGGCCAAAAATCGAGGATATAGACCTGGTCTTTATATGGTTAGAACACGCAGCCAACGACACAACCGCTCTTTTGCGCAAAAAATTCAATGGCCGTCTTATCTCAAGTCGCGGCGATGATAATTGGCCGCCATGATCTGTTTATTTGACCACATTAGACTTCTTTGCAGATGTTTAAATGACAAAGTATACGTAAGTATGTCAAAAACAAGAGGAGATTTGAGGAGATATTTTGGCACATTAGTGACATTTAAACTCAATTACGGCACAGGGTCACTGAAAATATGCAACATCGGAAAGAGGAATGCCAACGAATCCGTTTTGGGCAGGATTTTGTTTAACACAAAATTGCCATTGATCCTTAATAAGCTTTCATAGGACAACGCTTTATTTTAAAAAATCGTGTTCAATAACATATGATCACAGAAGACCAGAGGAGCTAACTAGGCTGCTCCGTAACCGCTATACTACTCATCAGCATTCACTAAGTGCCAATTTCACGATAGCGAAGCTGTTCGTTCGTTCGTACAATTACATTTAAAACAAAAACAACATTCAAAATTTTGTTGTTGTTTTAAATGTAATTGTGCGAACGAACAGCTTTGTTATCGTGAATTTGCCACTAAGTCTCGGACTCGGGATATTGATGAACATGCTTTAGCCAGTTTTTTTTTTTGCAGATTGAGAAATTTATTTACATCAGGCCTTGTTGGCCTAATCTGATGTTACATCAACTCCACTAAGGTGAACTATTCATCAGCCTTCACTAAGTCTCGAACTCAGGATAGTGATGAACATGATGTATATGAACGGCTGCTTTAGCCAGTTTTTTTACAGGTTGTGAAATTTATTTACATCAGCACCTGCCTAGTTGGCTTAATCTGATGATGCACCAACTCCACTAGGGTGAATTATGTATGATTCACCAGCACCTCTGTGTTGCTTGCCAGGCTCAAACAGGTCGTAAGTTTTTGCCTTAAGTTTGCTACTATATAGAAAAATACGTTGCTTAAGGGTATGAGCCTTCTAAGCCCTCCTGTATGCGATTTCCCAGCAGCCAATGTAAGACAAGACTAATTGAGTTCATAGGCCAAAGTCCATTGAAAGCAGGAGTGCCCAATCTCTATGCGCTTGGTGTTCATTTGTTCTTGAAAAAGTACTTAGCTATAGGCTGCGCGCTTTAATACACTCATATGAGTGTACACAGACAAGAGCAAAGCAACATCACTTTCACTTCTAAACATTGACGACAGCAATTATCAGCATAGATTTTGTTTTTGTTTAACATATAATACTACGTTGCTTTTTACAACAAAAAATATTAAATAAAATGAGTTTTTCCTTATATGAATTGGTGTTTTTTCCATATAGAACTTTTGGGCACCCCTGATTTAAAGCATCAGCCTTTAACCAATGAATAAAGTTGACAATTAACTACACATCACGTTATTTTATTATTCAATTAGGAGTTGCGGTTCAAGTGATGGCAGTTCAATCTTTACCAACCAACCAAGAGTTGCAGTTAAAATGCCGTCGGCTCAAATTAGTATGAACAAAAAACTCACCCATCTAGCCATCTCTCCTGGTTCCTTACAGTGCAAGAATCTACACAACAGTAACTCGGAAACTATTAGCGCCCAAAAAACGGTATGCAGCAAAGTTATAAAGCAAAATATTTCGTCTGCCTGCAATTTTAGGTTTAATATTCCGCAACCATGACTAGTGCTGAGGCAGAACCTCTCAAGGGCTTTGCAGATCCCCGTTTGCCAATTTTAACTCTTACGAGTAGTAAGGTTTTCGGAAGTCCAACACAACATAAGTAATGCGGCTTCCCAGAGTTTTTTTTGCCCCAGAAAGCAGAGTGCCCTGGTTTGGTGTATGCTTAGGTAATACCTGCTCCCCGTGGTATAGTTCTTTTCACAATAAAAATATTTTGCAATAAAAAACTCGACTAAACATAAAATTTTGAACTTTTCTTTAAAAAAATCCTCATAAAAAAGTTTTACCAATAAAAATATGCGATATAGAAATATAAGCGGTACTGAGGTTTCCCCGCCAAGAAATTAACTAAACATTGTTTATAAAAAAAAACACAATATTGACGAATTTTCGTCCTTTCAAATAGACCCATCCTAATCGATATCTTTAACATTTAATAGCAGAGAATAATAAAAATGTAAGTAAAGAATAGCGTTTAAAATCAAAACAAAACATTTGTTCTGCCTTAAAAAAAGTGGAATTGAAAAAAATATATTGTTAATTTTGGTTCTAAAAAGGCCCAAAGTTAAAAGTTTTATTTATTTTTTATTTATTTATTTTTTGTCATTTATTTGCAGAGTTGGTATTTGCTTTGCCTCTTAATAAAGCTGGAGTTTTTTATTTGCTGTTTTTCTTTGTTTTCTTTTTTATTTCCAAAAATAAAGCAAAGCATACTTAAGGGCTTAATGCACAAAATAACTGTATTGCATAGTTTTCTATGCAGATTGTATTCGTAGTAAAAAACATTTTTTCGGTCCAATATTTTTTAACCTTATTTTTGTTGAAATTAAATACAATTTGCAATTTTCCTTTTATGTAGCAGTTCGTTCGTTTCGAGTATTTTTTCGGAGGGCGTTCTCTATGTGCCACACTTTTGCTGTTGTTGTTATAACGTATTTGTAAATTTATTTTCCCCTACTTTTTCTTTCTTCAATTTGTTAATTGACTACGAAACATGTTTGCAAATGAAATTTTTTACTTTTAGTTTTTAAAATTTTATTTGTATAAAAAAGAAACTTTAAAGAGTTGGGAAGTCTCCCGGCTTTAATTGGCACAAAAGTATGGTAATTTTATGCAATTTTCAAAATTAAAATTTTTTATTGAATGAAATGTATTGTGGAGTTGTTTTGCATTATTTAAACATTTTATATGTCAAAAATGTTTCTTTCAAACAATTAACCCTTTCAGCTCCGAATTTTTGTGGGCGGTGTAAAAAAATTAATAGTAAGCTATTTAAGTTTTTAAAGGCACGTTAAATTGTAAGTAAAATACAAAGTGTTTAGGAATTATTGCCAATTCCTTTTATTAGGACAATATTGGTTTAGTTCAATTAAGTACTCGTATGGAACAAAATATCGGCTAAATGTACACACCAACCTCGGCGGCACACCGCCGTTCAAATTTTTAATGACGCTGATTTATTATTGAGGTTCTATGCCGTTAATGTGCCGAATTATTTCATCCTTTTGATCTTGAAGGTAGGGAGGGTAGCCTCCCTGTTGGTGCCATTCTGGGACCGGTGTTGTTAAACTGCAGGTTCGTGCGCGACCGGGTGCATCTCTGGTCGGCGGAGTTGGTTGCGGTTGTGGTTGAAGTCTTAGTGCAGGCAACCATGAGGAACATAGAGCGCAGTTCCTGTGCCCTGTGCTGCTCCTGACGTGTTGTTGTTGTTTGTTGCTTGCCGTGGGCTGTGTTGCTATTTCCTGTCCGCCGTTTCCTGTTCGTGCAGAGTTGCTGGCAACGTTGTCTTTGTTGTAAGTCCCTTCGTGAGGGAGGTCGTGGCTTATTGTTGTTTTTGTTCGTTTTGTGAAGGGCTTAGCCACAGAGGGGTGGCCAATGTGCCCATCCGTGAGGTTGAATGTTGAGTGTTTATTGTGCTGCGTACACTACGGGTGTTTTGTGTTACGGGTGATGCAGTTTGTTCGCGGTGTGGCTGCTGTTTTGCTGTTCGCCGACGTTCCTGTTTTTATGTTGCTGTTTGCTGTTGCTGTTTGCTGTTGCTGTTGTTGCTGTGTTCGTGTTGTGCTGTATGATGTGTAAGTATGGTTGCAGGGGGTCACCAGTCCCCGAGCCGTTTGGGGCTCTACTGGTAGTAGCTCTTGGGCTACGAAGTCTGATCGGAGACTTAAATCCGGAAGACCGGAAGCCTCAGGAACTTGTTCCTGCCCGGTTATGATGCGGCCCTTCCGGGAGTATTGTGGTGGTTGTGGTTTAAACCCAAATCGTGGGGGGAGTTCAATTGAGCTCGGTGTGGAGTTGCATCACAACCGGGTGCCGTGACCCATAGATCGGAAGGAGTATTAGAAAGGCTCCGCTTCTAACCAAGGGAGAGATCATGTCCAAAGCGTACGGCTGAAAAACGAATTCTCTCTGTATTGAAAAGTGCGATTCCCCGGGCAACAGAGTAACGACCGGTACACTACGTCGGTGTTCCTCCAGTAAGTCTCCTGCACACGGTTGAGTAAACCCAAAATAGACTGTGAGGTAGTAGCCCAAACGCGAGATTTGTATTCCATTTTCGGTTGGATATAGGTGGTATAGATAGTAAGGAGATCGGATGGAATGAAGGACATCTTACTGAGCTTTAAGAACCCGTGGCACTTGAATGCTTTTTTAAAGACATTAAAAATATGTTCAGTCCACCGAAACTCACTCAGCATCTGCTATCGTTTGTTTGAGAGCTAACTAGCAACATTGAGTGTTACGAGGATATCACTATCCAGTAAGGCATTCATATTTTACATTTTGGCAACAATCTTGGATAGACTTGGCCTACAGCTGAAAGAGTACGAATGTCAATTGCTGCTGTCATCCGCGAAAGAGTGGATAGGCTGGGAGGTTTGACATAGAAGGCCGTTGAGGAAATTAAAAAACAGGATTGGGACGTATTTATTATCACATATAACGTGCCCTGAGTTTTGCCTTGCTGTACACCAATCCAAGGCACTCTGCTATCTGGTGCATACAGGGGTAGGAGTTCCTCGTTTGTTGTAGCAAATTAAACTCTAGGAATCTGCATGACTTATGTTGTGTTGTATTTCTGAAACCCTTACCAAGGGTTAGTTGGCAGAACGAGGATGAGCCAGGTCTGCCGGAGGTTTTTCTTGCAGCCCATCTCGGCACTGATTATCGCTGAGGTGCTTTCCATGGCTGCAATGTACTGGCTGTGGTTTAAACCTGAAGCAGGCGTTATTAGCTTCCCTGAAAACTATGCAATGCTGGTTTTCGAGGGCTGATAGTAGTACTCCTTAGTTGTGTGTTGTTTTGCATCAAATATCTACAGTGTGAAGAACCAGAGTGATGGTTAGACCGTTAAGGGCTGATGCTTTTATAGGGCTTCGGTCTACCAACTCATTAGGCCTTGTCTTCCACTGATTTCTACCTAACTGTATACAAGAGGGGTTAGAAGGCTCGCACTCATCAGCAAGGTATTAGTCTATATGGCTACAAACTTACAGCACAAAGTTTTGAGCTATGTGGGCCTCGGAAGCTGATGTGTCGTGAATAATTCATCTCGCGCGGTTGGTTTTTGACGTTTTTTTTTTTATTTACAAATTTATTGTTGCAAACTATTTCGACAAACATTTACAGCAGCTATGAGCACAAGTCTACAATGCTGCTTATAGGTAACAGTGTCACTGGAAAGCTTAATATTATAAGATATAATAAGTTACGTCAAGATCAAAAGAAAAAATGTAAAAAAAAAAATTGTAAAAAAAAAAAAACAATTTATGATAAACAATTTAATATAGTAATATTTTTTTTTATATAATTATAACAATACGCATTATGTATCTTAAAGAAGCTGAAATCAGTAGTCAAGGCAAACACTTTCACAGTAATATAATTTCATACTCCTTCATTTTTGCCAAATTATTTATATTTAAATTATTGCCCGTTAAGATGAAGGAAAGATTAACGATTGGCTGGCAAAACTGAAGCTGTTATCTTTTGCTATTTTTTAATAAAAATTTGTCTAATTAAAGAAAACTCAAATGACCGCAAGTTGCTTTTTATATTTGTTTGTTTTCTTATATACTAAAATTAAATTGAAATGTAGAATATAGAAAATACTTTTACATAACAAACGTGCAGAATAAAATAAAAATCATGCCATTAAGACCAAAACTGAGGGAAAAAACATGCAGTTCTAAGCTCTTGAAAATAAATTTAGGTCAGTTACATATAAACGTCAGCGCAGCTACAAAGAGATTCTTCAGAAACTACTTTAAAACTTAAGTTTCCAAACAATCTATGAAAATTCTCAAATTGCAATTTATTTATATATATTTCCACAAAAAAACTTGAGCAGCATATTTTCCTGAAGAAAAATTAATCATTACACAATTTGTTTAACTGTCAGTGTTATTTTTTTTTAACTAAATTGGTTAATCATTAAATATTTTATGTATTACAGAAAATTTTGCAAACAAAATCTTTTTTTAAAAATCACTTTTTTTTATAGAAAAACATTTCCTGTGTAAAAAGTATGCAACAAAATTATGCTTTAAAGCAAATTTCTTCTAAAGAAATATTTATTCCATAGAACAAATTTCTTGTAGAAACAATATTTTTTTGACAAAATATATATAGTAAAAGCTTTCTTTTAAAAAAATATTCTGTAGAGTTTTCTGGAAAAAAAATTTTTTTTTGATAAATGTTCCATAAGCATTTTTGTCAAAAAAAAATTTCACCAGAAAACTAAAAAATTTTGAAGACATACTTATAAAAAAATAGAAATATTTTATAAAAAAATGTTTTCTCTGAAATAGACGTTTTCTACGAAATAGATGTATAGAAAGAGTTTCATATGAAAAATATCTAGAAAGTTTTCTATAAAAAATATTTTGTGAAAATTTCCCTTAATTCTTAATAGACAAATTTTATAGAAGAATTTTCAGAAAAAGTTTTCTACAAAATAGAAGTATTGAAAGAGCTCCGTATAAAAACATCTAGAGAGTTTTCTATAAAGATTTTTTGTTCAGAAAGATTTTCCGTTAGAAAAAACTTTTTATAGAAAAATTTTACAGAAAAATTTATTTCAGAAAAAGTTTTCTATAAAATAGAAGTATAAAAAGAGCTCCGTATAAAATTATCTAGAAAGTTTTCTAAAGAAAACACTTTGTATAGAAAAATTTCTCTATAGAAAAATTTTCTCTAGAAAAATTTTGTATAAGAACTTACTCCAAAAAAAGCTTTCTATAAAAAAGAAGTATAGAAAAAGCACCGTATAAAAATATCTAGAGAGTTTTCTATACAAAGTATATTGTATAGAAAGATGTCCCTTTAGAAAAAAGTTTCTGTAGAAAAACTTATTCCAAAAAACGTTTTCATTGAAAAGGAAGTATAGAAAGAGCTCTGTATGAAAAATATCTCGAGAGTTTTTTTTTATAAAAAGCATTTTGTGAAGAAATATTCCCTATAGCAAAAAAAAAATTTTTTTAATAATTTTGTATAAAAACTTACTCCAGAAAAACTTTTTTATAAAAATGAAGATTAGAAAATGTATAAAATATCTAGAGAGTTTTGTATAAAAAATGCATTTAGGGTAGAAAGATTTCCCTATTGAACAATGTTTTTATAGACAAATTTTGTATAAAAACTTACTGCAGGAAAAGATTTCGGTGTAATAGAAGTATAGAAAGTTCCGTATGAAAAAAAAAGAAAGATTTAAACAAATAAAACTTCTCTAAGAAAGATTCAAAAGAAAACAATTTAGTCATTGGAAATTAATTTTTCTCTAGAAAAACATTTTGTTTTACAATAACATTGCAAAATTGAGAATTTTTTGAAAATCGTTTTATGTACAGCCTAAACTGACCCCACTTTATTTAAATTCGATTTGTTAGTTATATATGAAGATAATAAACTAGTTTTGAGAATGTAAAATGTGTTGCTTCTTTATACAGAAAATTTTAGTATCAAAAATGTTTTCCAATTTTATATTTAAGATTTTTATTACAAGAACTCTTACCTTAATTTTAAAAATTTAAGTTTTTCTATTTAAAGAGGAAAATAGAATTTTTTCTTGAAAAGTGAAAAAATTACATTTTTCTCATGTTTGTTTCAAGTGAAGTTGTTGTGGTGTTTTTGTTTACATAGTGAAACATTTAAGGCGGATATTTCGGACTTAAAAAGTTAAAGCGCCCAATGTTATGCACTGATTTTTTTCTCTTGCATTTAATAACATTCGATGAGTGTTTTTTATGTTTTTCTTTTTTTAAATATTTGTTTAAATTCTAGGTGTAGGAGGGTGAGAACACTGGATAAGCAAAGTGTAGTTTCAATTAAATAATTTTCTCTGTGTAATATTATTGCTAAGCATTTTATTTTTACTAGAGTTTTATTACGTTTCATTAGATTTAGCTGAAAAGCTTGATGTTTTTTTTTTGTTATTAGTTTATACTTTTTTTTTTAATTTTCTATATTTATGAATGAATAAGGAAATTTTATCTATTTATTTGATTAAGAAATAAATTTTCTGGATTTATTTGAATTATGTGGTTGATGTCAATGAGAAAAGTTCTTGAAAAATGGTTGTGGTATAAAGATATATTTAGAGATGTGAAGTAAGACTTTATGTTTAAATGAAAGTTTGTTTTTTTTTTTGCAAATAGTAAGTTGCATTATAAACGAAACGGTTGAGTTTCCACATATAAATGAAGTTATGAAATATTTGGTAGAGAAACAATAATGAAGAGGAACAAGTTGAAACAGTATAAACCGGCAGGACAAAAAATATAGAAAAACAGAACTTTTTAAATCACTAGTCTAAAAAACCAAATATTAAACCAATTTAATAGCCAACATTTTTAAAGTTTTAAGTGATTAGCACAAACCAACTGCTCAGCAGACTTTCAGGTTTGTGGTTGTTAAGTTTTAGCTGTAAACTTTTATGAACCACTTAAATGATTCTTTTTAGTTTTTATTTGCAATTTCGTTTAACTTTCAGTGAAAAAAAAAACTCCTATTTGACTCAATTGAAATTTGGGCACGATAAATCATTGCGGTTTACCGTCATTTGAAATATTTAACAGCAGAAGAAATGCAAGTTTCGGCTTTAGATACAATTTGCTGCAGAGTTGAGCAGACAACCAGTAAAGGCATATTGCAGACAACTCCAACACCAAAGTAGTTTAAAGAAAGATTAAAAGGCAATCACCATTTGCAGGTAAATAAAGCTAGAAGTTTTAAATGTTTCTAAAATAATTAAGACAGTTAGGCGAATGGCGGTGATAAGTTCGAGAAGAATGAAGAAACGATTTACTTATGAAAACCACCTAAAATAAAAATTGGCCGAAATAAAGAACTTGGGTTTTTAATTGATAAAATTGAAAGCGTTTTTATTTCCTCGGCAAAATTCTATAGCAACAAAATTTATTGTAACAAAATTAAAGGTAAATAGTTAACTACCACGAAGGAAGTTCAATACGCGCAAGCAATCAAGAGTTGGTGGAAGGACTCCATTTTATTAGAACTCCAATCCACTCCAATCGTTGGATTTATCATCACTCACACTATTGTGCAGTTTTAATAATACAAGATCCAGCCTGCAGGCGTAGAAGATATCATAGTAGGCCATTGGGTCTTTGCCTTTGAAAGCTCCAACTCCCTATTACTGCAAATACTAGCGCCCAGTGTCTATTTAGTAACACCCAGCCACCTCAATATATCTTTTCTGTTCCTGCTTATTTGTCATCTATTTGATATTTCGTGATATGTTTGTTGGCCAGATTTGGTTATATACTTGTAACCATCTAAAAAATTAGTCTATGGCTACTACTTTTAACAAACCCCATCGGACTTTTAAGTGATTGAGCAAGGTATGCCCCATTTTTATAGCTCGCATATGCAGGCAACCAAACTGGCGTGTTGTTAAGGGGGATGGATAGACACGATCAAAAGTCATTTTGTAATTGATTTACTTGGAATTTTGGGTACTTTAAATCATATATATATATATATATATATATATATATATATATATATATATATATATATATATATATATATATATATATATATATATATATATATATATATATATATATATATAGAACGTAATACACACGTTTTTAGTTTTATCTTCTTTGAGTGAATGTACTGCTCAATTATTACAAGCAGATCAACGGCTGCACACTGGGTTAGATGTGATATAAATTCGTAACAATATGGGTAAATGTTTGAACATATTTTTCAAATGTTTCCCAATCTACAGATGAACACCTGTGAAATATCAACATATAGACAGCTAGAAAATATGAAAAACAAGCTGTTTGCATTTTATTATATATATCCGATTTTTTTTGTTTTTAAAATTATTTATGGTATTGTATTCTGCATAAAATGAACGTTACGGTTACTTTTTTTCTACTTTTTTGCAAATCCGAAAGAAAAAGTTCATAGCTAATAGCTTATAATTAATGTAGCTATTAAAGAACACAAAAAAAAATGTTAAATGATTTTGTAGCAGCAACGCTTGAGATTAGCCACCACTCGTACTCAAAGTACTGAGTTTTTGTAGTGATACTACAACCAACTCTTGATTTTATTTTCTGTCTATATTTAAATGCTTTGCAATTTCCTTATTATATGCTAGAAATTTTTATTTTTATCAGTTCCTTTTTTTCGCCTGAAGTAAACGCAATCATTGTTAAGTCATGTGTAGGATTTTATTTGCCAGACAGGTATTGAAATCTCTAAGGAATCCTAAAAACTTAATAAATAAAGTTAAAGTTTTTAGCTAAAATGGCTTTAGTTGTTAATTTTTATTGTGTATTTTAAAACTTTATAAAGTAATATTTGGTTTTTAGCTCAACTGAATGCACATACAAGTTTTTACTTTGGTTTGGATTACATTTGAGAAATTATCTTGCATTCTACAACTAAAAAATATTTGGTTAGTTTTGCCTTAAAAAAACACAAATACAAAATTTTGTTCATACTTATTTTCATTTTTCATCGCCAAATTTTATCCCTTCCTTCTTTCGTTTAAAGTTCAAACAAACTATTAGTTTTCTACAATTTTGTTAAATCAACTATAGAAAAGGGAGATATAGGGTGGCTGATGAAAGCTGCTACCAAAAAAAAAAAAAAAAAAAAAAAAAAAAAAAAAAAAAAAAAAAAAAACTTATTTTCTGTGTAGCTAACCTAGCAATTTTTATTGTATTTTATAGATTAATCTTTAAAGGAGAATTGGGACAATAAAACAAGAATTTGGATAGTGCAACGCTTTCACGCTTTAGAGTCCGTTATTTCCGCCCAAAGAGAATATAGGCGCACATTTGACGACACTCATCTCAGCAGATGGACTATAATGCCTTATCATCGAGGTCCCTCAGTTCGGACGCAGGAAACTATCGCTGCTATAGATGCTGCCATACAATCCAATCCCAGATTTTTGACAGGGAGCTTATCTGCTAAAATAGGTGTCAGCAGACAGTCACTGCATACAATTTTGCGCCAAAATTTAAACTTATTTCCATATAAGATTCACTTAACAAACAAACTGAACGCTAGAGACCTCCCAATTCGCTTGGGATTTTGTGAGATCATTCAAATGGTGTAGGAGGATGAAAACGTTTTGAATTGCATTTCTATATCTGACGAGGCACATTATGATTTAAACGGCAATATTAACAAATAAAATTGTCCAATATGGAGTAATTCTTACCCACAGATACTCAATCAGATGCAATTACATCCACTTCGCATCACAGCATGGTGTGCAGTTTCTTCAAGGTTCATTGTCGGGCCTTACTTTTTCGAAGGAAATGGTTTTACTGTTACGGCCAATGGAGACCGTTCCTTAAAGATGTTGAAATTGTTTTTCTTTCCATAATTGTGCCGAAAGAGGATCCATTTCAACTCTGTTTGGTTTCAACAAGATGGGGCTACTTGTCACATAGTCATGACTGTTATGACAGAATAGAGGTAAAGATTTCCCAATAAACTGATATGAAAAAAATATACATTCTGTTGGCCTCCTCTTCTACTCTTCGACTGAAACGTGTGAAATGAATTAAAAATACTCATAAGTTGAAATAAGAAGCTGCTTTTCTCTTTTAAACTATAACTTTTTTGCTGAGTAATAGCTGTCACGTAAGGAAATTACTCGCCATTTTACAGAAAAATTGTGTCTGTAATACTTTTGCGAATAAAAAGGCTGTGCGATAGCATTTCAAAGAACAATAATCATCATAAAATGGATAATAATAATGCAAAACTAAGTATTTTGCTATTAAATTGAGTTAAATATATAAGTATATTAACAATAATTTTTCAAATTGTAAATTTTTTAATAACATATTTGTTGAATTCAGAAACTCAGTCGTATCGTGTATCGATGTATTTGGAGAGAAAATTTCATATTATTATTTGGTGAAAAATATTTTTTTTTTATATAAGAAACCTGGTCGCCTGATCTCGTTTGTTCGTTGTTCGCTGACGAAACAATTAAAATTAAATTTATTTCAACTTTCGCTGAGTATGTCGAATTTCGGCCCACACCACGATTGTGTGCATTTTCATGTACACTTATGTGTTTTACTTTGGCGACGAATATTCGCGACCGAAAATTCGTCGTTCGTGGCAGTTGTGTTCCCAACATTACTTGAGTTTCTTAAAGTAGCAAAACTGATCAGCCACCCTATACTTTAATGTCAAGTTTATTCTGTTTCAACTTTTCCTTTTATTTGAATGATGAATTTAATATGTTTCGAAAAATTCCGTTAAAAGTAAACCAAAAAATTATTCATTGTGCTTTGCATAATTGTATTTTTTACTTATTGTATATAAAAAAAAAAAAAAAAAAATGTTACCTTGTGACTCGGTAATTTCAGCTATGTGTGAACCAGACTGAATTTCAATAGAAAACCCATGAAGCCATTGAGTAATAGAATAGTAAATGGTTTTCTCTGAAAGGGTATTTCAATGGCGGACAGACGGACATATATAGCTCAATCGAATTTTCTATCAATGCTGCCTTAACATTGTTGTGAAGGCTATAAAAATAATTAATGGACAAACCAACGTGTTTTAATCGTTAAATCATTTTATCAAAATCAAACATCGACTTTCATGAAAAAATCTTGAGTGACGAGGCACAGTTTCTTTTGAATGTGTATGAACGAATAATCGGTTAGTGGGCAATGGAAAACCCCCGAATTTTTCATCAGTCACCTTTGCATCCATTAAAAGTGATAGTCTGGTGTGCACTTTGACCAAGAGGAATCAGTGGGCCTTAATTCATTGAATGGGAGCAATTCCCCATTAATGATATGATTGTTAACTTTTTCACGCTTGATTAACATGTGGTATCTACAAGACGATGCCACATCACATACAGTCAGGTTCACAATGGAATTACTATGAGTAGAATACTTTTGCAGCGGACATACTGTACAAGCACGATTACCCTTAAGATCATTGAGTGGTGTTCAAGGATCTTGAACTAAAGTGAAAGACTCTGTAAAATTGTTTCGCATTTGTTTGCAGTTTTTGCTAAAAAAAAGGGCTGAAAGGCAAAGCTTGTGTAAGAATATAAAAAAGAATACACGTTTATTTAATATCAGATCTTAAACAGAAAAGCTTTGAGCTTCACTACTTTTAAGCATTAAACATATTCGAGACAACAGGCTACACGAACGCACGGCTACAAATGCCGCTACATAATTATATTGAAGGCGGCAGCTACATAATAAACAGCTGACAGTGTTTTCTTTATCTCCTTACAAATATTAAAATAAAAAGCTTTTTGTGCATATAAAATGGCTGAGGGAAATTTACAAAATTCTCTAATAAACAGCTAATATTGTTTTCTTTATCTCCTTACAAATATTAAAAAGCTTTTTGTGCATATAAAATGGCTGAGGGAAATTTATAAAATTCTATAATAAACAGCTGATAGGGTTTTCTTTATCTCCTTAGTGTCAGGCCACACACAGCAACTTTAGTTGGGCAATTCTTGCCTTTATAGAAGCTTTCGGTGAGGGGAATAAGAAGGGAAAAAGAATTGCCGGTACTCGGCAATTCTCAGCAATTCCTTACTTTTCTCTCATGTGTGTATGTGTTTGTGCATATGCAATGTAAATTGCATGAAACAAAAGGTAGAGAATTGCTCAAGAATTGCCGAAAAAACTTTTTGTGTGTGGACAAGAAAGCAATTCCAAAAGAAAATAGCTAAAAGTTCGGCAATTAAAATCGCTCTGTCTGACCTTAGACTTACAAATATTAAAAAGCTTTTTGTGCATATAAAATGGCTGAGAGAAATTTACGTAATTCTATAATAAACAGCTGATATTGTTTTCTTTATCTCCTTACAAATTTTAAAAACCTATTGTGCATATAAAATGGCTGAGGGAAATTAACAAAATTCTATAGTAGCTATTGCTAAAATAGTGCGAGCTACTTAGTATTCGATGTAAAAATATATATAAATATCGATTGCAAATCACAATCAAAATCCACAATTAAAATTAAAACTTTTAAAATGTAAACAGCTGCTTTTTTGCATTTCAATGGTGCCACTTATAATTTTTTAAGCTGTTTCTAAAGCTATCAACTAGTTTCTGAACAGTAAGAAAAAACCAAGAAAATGCAATGAACTATTTAAAGACTAAAGTAGTTTAAATGTAGCTCCATAATTTATAAACCAATATACGGAAATAATTTTTTGCCAAGAATTATTATTAACCATTTTCAATTTAGAAATATACACCTTCATACATAAAAGAACCTCTTTCCCCCTCCTCATAACCTATTTTCCTAGTTCTGGTACAATGCACTGCATATGTAGGGGTCATCCCCTGAGTACTGGTCCAATATAAAAAAAAAAAAAAAAAAAAAGAGAACACGTGTGTGTGTATCCAAAAATGATTGGTATTTCAATAATATTATAATAACAGAAAGAAATATATAAAACACTAACAAACATTTGTAATAAATTACATGAATTTTTGTTTCGGTTTACGAAAAATGCCAATAAAACCCAGTGTGCTACTCTATACGAAATTTCAGGTTACAAAAATCTGTTTTTATACACGGAAAACTTTCATGTTGATTTTTGCAGGCATGACAATTTATAATACATACCAGAAAATATATTGCTTTTACTCTTGTGCCACATCTCCTTTTTATAAGCACACAGAGCCAAAATTACCCGATATTTTATATAACAATATTTTCTGAAAATTCTCTTTACCAAAAACAGCGCATACGAGTATTTGATGAATAAGAAAATTTTTTAGATTTAAATAAGACTTTTTGCTGTATATAATATACTCGTGTAAAGAAACAATATCTAAAAACACAAACATTGCCGACAACTTGTCTTAAATATGGGTGCAATCATCTTTAAAAACGGGTAATTAAAAAAGTGCTTAATAGAATATTTTAAAGTAAAATTCTTGCATGAATACAGTTGCCCTAAAAATTATTTCTAAAGCTGTTTAACTTTTTTACGAATACAATTTGTAAATTTCTTTTCAAAACACTAATTTATTTGACTTTGCTTGATACATTGACATCACTAACAAAGCTTTTGTAGCCAATGAAAATAGAAATTATTTTAATTGGACTACAACGACAAACCCAGCATGGACAACAACCTGCAGCCGTATTGCCTTGCTGTTTACAAAATAATCATTCCCATAAGAACACGTGTATTTTAATTTTGAGCTTTTGTAGTCGGTAGCCTGCTGTCTCGAATGTGTTTAATGCTTTAGTTTATCATTTAAAAATCAGTTATCCTTCATTACAGGGGAGAAGTATTTTGGGTCATAAAATTTGCTGAACTTTTGCGATTTAGTTTGTTTTTGTTATTCTTTATTATGTTTATGGATCTTTATCTCTCTGGATTAAATTTAGTTTTGTTTTGTTTTGTTTTTTGGGGATTTCTGTTTGGAAAACATTAATAATAAAAGCAACATCAAAATTTACAACAGCAGTAACATTAACATTTACAACAAAGAGTACAACTATTACAATAACAACCATTTAGAACATTTATGCCATACAATCCTTAAGTTTGCTTTCGTTTTCATATTTCAGCAAAAAAAAAAATTAAGAAAAAATTGTTTAAAAAACTACTTGTTTTTTTTTAAGTGGAAATTTTTGTGGAAATTATTTCTCTTTGGAAACGTAAGAGATATCGAGTTTAGTTTCAAAGTGTTTAACTATGAGTTTTTATGGCTGACGTTTTTGTTTTGTTTAGAGTAGCTCTTAAAGAATTGAACGTTTCTATTTAAGTTAATGAATGATTAAATGTTTTTTAACAGAAGCTTTTGGTTTTTATTTCCGGTTTTGCAGTCTTTGGTTATTCAACTACTCACCCAGTAGTTCCCACTCGCCGTTGAGCACGTAACTGCTGATATCACCGCCAGTTTCATCTTGTAATTGCAAATCCAGCTGTCGAAACATGTTGTTGAGGTTGGAATATATATTTATATTTTTTTTATAAAAAAAAAGTAAAATTAAATTGTATAATAAAAACCAAAATAAATTTCAAATAATAACTGAAAAAGTTTATTGGAAAAAAAACAAGTTAAGTAAGAAATATTCTCTACTTTGTACTCCCTTTTTTGCCACTTAATCAAAATGGTTGAAAGAAAGCACCAACATAAAAGCGTTTGTTTGTCTGTTTGTTTTCGCTTTTTGTAACAGTTTACATGCCACAATGTGGCATGTTTCTTTTCTTTATAATTTTTTCAAACCTGAAATCCATCATATGTCCAACTGCCAAATTTCATTTCACAACGTTGATCATCAAACGGAAACCAAGTTATGTCAATTTTACATGTTGACTTAAATATGCCCGGTGGTACATAAAGGCAGGAGCCATTATTGCGCACCACCACATTTGTCTGGTATGTACCGTCGAAACCCTCATCAGCACTGTTGTACATCAGCACATCCGGCTTCCATATCCGATGCGGTGGTATACGTAAATCTTTTATGCCACCATAATCTGAAGTATTCCAACGCAAATTCATATCGTTCCACTCCTGTGGGACAAAAGCAAGAGAGACAGAGAGAGAGAAAGTTTCATTAAAAACAAGAAAACTTGAGTGCAGTAATATGAGCAAATTTACAATGTGCAGTTTTAAGCAAAGACGTCGTCGTAACAAAGCGACAGTAATTGAATTGGAAAAAATTTCAGTTAAAACTTTAGAAGAGTAACGAAAACAAGCAACACAGTTTTATGCC
The DNA here is from genome assembly GCA_914767995.1 of Thecocarcelia acutangulata. Lineage (NCBI taxonomy): Eukaryota > Metazoa > Arthropoda > Insecta > Diptera > Tachinidae > Thecocarcelia > Thecocarcelia acutangulata. The sequence continues at coordinate 19,833,798 of OU612097.1, forward strand.
AGAAACTCATCAAACTGCCAAAGAAGCTGTGCAACAAAAAAATAATAATAATATTAATATTAATGCCTGGCAGTAAAGTGATTACTAGGGAACATAATAACAAAAGAATAATATAAGAAGTGGACTAAAAAGCCCCAGGCCTGACAAAGAAAACACAGTTTTTTTTTTGGTTCAAAATTAGCTTTATTCATCAATGTGATCTCCATCAAGAGCAACGCAATCATTGCAATGCCACGCTAACATTTTAATATCACTTTTGTAGCACGATTTATCTTTGGCCTCAAAATAGGCCTCAGTTTCAGCAATAACCGTACGAAATTTCTTACCGGCGAGCAATTTTTTTTAGGTCTGCGACAGCCAGCAGTCGCTGGGGGCCAAATCTGGCGAATACAGTGGATGTGGGAGTAATTCAAAGTTCAATTTATATAGCTCCGCCATTGTTTTGATTGATTTGTGACACAGTGCGTTATCTTGATGAAACAAACTTTTTTTCTTTGCTATATGCGCTCGTTTCTTTGCAATTTCGGCCTCCAAACGCTCCAACGACGGTATATAATATTCACTGTTAATGGTTTTTCCTTTCTTAAGACAATCAATAAATATTACACCACGCACATCTGAAAATATCGAGGCCACAAAATTTCCAGCTTTATTCATCAGCGTAATCTCCATCAAGAGCAACGCAATCATTCCAGCGCCGCTTCAACATTTCAATACCACTTTTGTAGAACGATTTATGTTTTGCCTCAAAATAGGACACAGTTTCAGCGCTAATCTCTTCATTCGTGCGCAATTTCTAAGCCGCGAGCATTTTTTCCAGATCTGCGAACAGCCAGTAGTCGCTCCCATATCCACCGCGAATACGGCAGTTCGGAGTTCAATTCATGTTATTTTACGAATATTATACGCTGTATAATATTCGGTGTTAATGGTATTTCCTTTCTCACCGATGATGAATATTACACCTTGGTTGATGAATATTACACCACGCACATCCCAAACTACCGGAGCCATAACATTTTCATCCAATTGTTGTGCTTTCGGGCACTTTGGACGAGGTTCACCAGTTGCCGCCCACTCTGATGACGATCGTTTTGATTCCGGAACCAAAAATGGGAACCATAATTTTTGGTCAACAGTGTGCAAACACGGCACCCACTTTAAACAGAACTTTCTCATAGTCAAATGCTCATGCAATATAAAGCCAACACGTTCTTTATTATATCTTTATAATGTCAGCCAACTCACGAAACTGCACTTTTCGATCATTTAAATCGATCTTGTGGATTTTTTATGTTTTCTGGTGTCCCCGCCTGATTTGGACGTCCACTGCGTTCTGCATCATCGGTGTCTCTACGATCACGTTTGAAGTCAGCATACCAACGTTTTATTGTTGTTTCTGATGGAGCAGAGTCCCCATAAAACTTTTCCAGCCATTGCTTGGCTTGAACGAAATTTCTTCCCATCAAGAAGCAGTGTAAAATTAAAACACCAAATTGTTTTTGGTCCATTGTTTTGAAAATATTATTCAGACTATCAGACGGATGCAGAGTTCTTCAGGCTAAATTATCGGATATTCTGTAGGGATAGCATGATAGTAACGGACAGCAAGGCCGCTTGAACTTTAAGCCGATAAATAATTTATAAAAATTGATTTGCCGAATATTGTGATGGAAATTTTTATCACAGTGTAAAAACAAGTTTCAAAACATGAGTTTCAAAGCAGATTTACAATCTAAGAGAACAAGATCTTGAACTTCAAACCGCATTCGATAAACAATTTATAATAATTTCATTGCCGAATATTGTGATGCAAATTGCTATCACAATGTAAAAACGAGTTTAAAAAAATCAGATTTTCAGTCTAAACGAATAAAATCTTGAACTTCAATCCAATAAATAATTTATAAAAATTTCTTATCGGAATATTGTGATGGAAATTTCTATCACTATGTAAAACAAGTTTAAAAAAACCTGATTTTCAGTCTAAACGAGCAAGATCTTAACTCAAAGCCACATTCAATAAATTTATAATAATTTCGCCGCTGCATATTGTGATGGAAATTTCCATCACAATGTAAAAACCAGGTCAAAAACCAGATTTTCAGTCTAAACAAAAAAAAAAATCTTGAACTTCCATTCCATAAATAATTTATAAAAATTTCTTTGCCGAATATTGTGATAGAAAATTCTATCACTATGTAAAAACAAGGTTTAGAAAAAGAGTTTCAACGCAGATTTTCAATCTAAGACAACAAGATCTTGAACTTCAAACCACATTCGATAAAAAATTTATATAAATTTCTTCGCTGAATATTGTGATGAAACATTTCTATCACTATGTAAAAACAAGTTTCAAAAAACAATTTGTAAAAACCAGGTTTTCAGTCTAAACGAACAAGATCTTGCACTCAATTTCACATTCGCTAAATTTGAAATAATTCCTCTGCTGAATATTGTGATTGAATTTTCTATCACAATGTAAAAACAAGGTTTAAAAAACAAGCTTGAAAAAAACCAGATTTTCAGTCTAAGCAAACGAGATGTGGAACTTTAATCTGCATTCGATAAATAATTTATAATAATTTCTTCGCCGAATATTGTGATGGAAATTTCCATCACATTGTTTTTCAATCTAAGCAAGTGGCAACTTGAATTTTAATTTTGCACTTGCTAAGCAAGTCTTTTCAAATATTCTTTTTTTTATCATTCCATACTTATAATGTAACCGATTATATTCTTAAATAAAAAGATGTCACAGGAATACATAGTTTTGTAATGAAAAAAAAAAAAATGCATTCGCTTTCAGCAAGAATATATTAAAATATAGGTAACCAAATGTCGCACTTAAGTGAGCAAAAAATTCAGTTTTCTCCCTTTTAAGCTGGAAGAATCCAGCTTTATATACTCGTATATGTAACTTACCAACTTCAGCCAAACGTTTGTCACCAGCAATTGATTCTTTTCGTCCTGTAAAGAAAGGAAAGCAAAAATTCAAAATTATTGAAGATAAATTACTTGGCAGATAACCTTTATTATTATTTAGTTTTTCAAAAAGCTCTTATTTGAAAAATTACATTCACATTTTGGCTTTAAGGATATTTCTGACATTCGCCTGAACACTTGTGACCTAATTTTCATTTTTAAAAGCCCGGATTTTTAGCTTGTTTTGCAAGGAAATTTTTGTTAATACAAACATTTGCTTGCTTGTCTAGTTGCTCATTTGAAGGTATACAAATAAATAAATTTTTACTGAAAAAATATAGTTTTTGCCTGAATGCATGCATTAGTTTTTATACGTTTGGTAGTTCGATTGGGCCATGTTAGAATATGAAGCATATTTTTAGGAAAATTTTAAGTAAAAATACTTATACAAGCAAAGTGATAACATTTTTCTTAGTCAAATAAAAATAAATAAATAAAATAATTTCAAATAAATTTCTTCTCAGTTTCTTATCTTCATTGGCCTAATTAATTTCAAATTCGCATTAGTAGATTGCTAAATAAAGAAAATATTTATAAGCCAGTGCATTTCTATGAGCATGTACATTATTTACGTATTTTTATTATGTTATGTTATTCATGTGCATTTTACTTGAATAAGAATTGCAGCCTATCTCAACGAGATTGCATATAAAATATTTGTAAACCACTTTTGCTGACTTAATTTCTTTCTACTCATATAAAATTTTAAATATTTTTAAAATTCATACCTTTAGAAGTATCAATGTCAAATTAAGACATATTTTTTTTTTCTTTGGTTATAAAAAACTCATTTGCTAAAATGTTTCAGAGTATTTTAATTAAAAACTTTTCTCAAAGCATTTTCAAATGCACTCCCAAAAGTATGCATCAAAACATATTTTCCAGCAAACATGCAAAGCTATGCTTTAGCCCGGCTATTTCAAACAACAGGATTTTTTTGTTGTTTTGTTTTAGTAGGTTGTTCAAAATACTTTAACACTTTGAATTCCCCATGTAGTTGTGTTGTTTTATTAATTTTTTTATGCATTTACAAATATTTAAAGGTTTTCTTATGCTCTGTGCCAGCATTAGTTTCTTGTAAGTTTTCTTGGTGTAAGACAAAAGTTGCACACAACACATACACAGACATAAATCTCTTATAACTGTTGTATGTTAAGGAAATATGTATTTTTAATGTTTTTCGTGCAAATATGGCCGTTATCACTTAAATCTTAAGCATAAGCATGAGGTACAGTCGAATTTTAAAGGTTAAGTAAGTATGATTTAATATTGAAAACAAAGTCAACCCTGTTTAATGTTTACAGCGGCATTTTTAAAACCATGAAGGCTTTCGTGTATAAAAACAGAGTCAAACCAGTGGAATAAAATTTTAAGTAACAAGAAATTAAAAAAAAAATCGCTTTTTTCAATAACAAACACCAATACCAGCTTGTGGAGAGTAAAAGCCTTGCTCCTGGCTTTTACCCTCCACAAGCTGCTTTCTTTTTTTTTTAACTAATATTAATTAATTTTGTATAAATTTTTTTTTCTTAAAACTGATAAGCAAGTTGCATGTTCTCAAAAAAATTAATGTTGTAATTAAAATAATACTTTATAGTTTTAAGTATTCTAAAAATTATGGTGGTATTTCCTGTTAAGTATTAAACACATAGACTACAGCAGACTTCACAACTTCAGGACAGCAAATGCTGCAACCGGCAATTGTAGTTGTGTAGACGACTACTGAAATATTTTGAACACGTCAGCAACATAAATTCATTTGAATGAAAGTATAGCTTTACGAAATTCCATTGTTTTACAGAACGAATTCTGTTTATTATATCAATCCTTCATGAAAAAGTTCTCTCTGTAAATAGGCATTATTATCTAAAAAGAGCAACTTAATTAAAAAGCTTTTGTCTGCTACCCTTAATTCAGGTTAGGCGGGCTTTAAAAGTTTAAAATATAATCGGACATTTCTTGTGGTTTATAATGAGAAAAATATTAAAGAATTGAAAATTTATATCGAATTTTTCAAAATGTGAATAGTTCGACTCGAGAAAGAAAAATTTATAAAGGGTGTTTTTTTAAGCCCGATAGAACTTGAAATTGTAAAAAATAACACAAAAAATTAAATTGTAATCAAAATTTTTTTTTATTCGAAAGATCAATACGTGACATTAACATTTGAAAATGATTTCGGGCATATGGGCACCGCGGCTGTTCTTGACGAAGCGCATTCTGGACGTCCAATTTTGGGCCACTTTTTCGAGCACTGCTGGCCGTATGTCACGAACAACACGAACAATGCTGGCCTCCAAGGCGTCAATTGTTGCTGGTTTATCAGCATAAACCAGTGACTTCACGTAGCCCCACAGGAAATAATCGAGAGGTGTCAAATCGCACGACCTTGGAGGCCAATTGACAGGTCCATTTCTCGAAATCAACTTATCGCCAAATTTTGATTTCAGTAAGTCGATGGTTGCGTTCGCCGTATGGCACGTAGCGCCATCCTGTTGAAACCACATCTCCTCCGGATCAATGTCATCCATATTTTCAAACAAAAAATCATTGATCATGGTGCGGTAACGATCTCCATTGACCGTAACGCGAGCTCCGGCCTCATTTTTGAAGAAATAAGGTCCGATGATGCCACCAGCATAAAAACCGCACCAAACAGTGCATTTTTCTGGATGTAATGGAGTCTGTAGGGTCTCTTGTGGATTGGTCTCACTCCATATGCGGCAATTTTGCTTATTAACAAACCCGTTAAGCCAAAAATGCGCCTCATCGCTGAACACAATTTTGCGATAAAACAACGTCGCGAATCGACGACTGATTTTCAAAGTAAATTTGGATAATTTCGTAGCGTTGTTCAAGCGTGAGTCTATTCATGATGATTTGTCAGAGTATACTGAAACAAATAAAAAAAATGTTTCATCAAAATTTAATTTTTTGTGTTACTTTTTACAATTTAAAGTTCTATCTAGCTTAAAAAAACACCCTATATAAATTATACGATTTTTCGTAGATATGCAATTAAAACTACTCAAATCAAGTAACTAGTATATATCTAAAGGAACAAATAAATTATGCAAGCTTTTCGGCAAACACGCGCTTTCCGTTTGCACATAAACGATACAAATACAAACTATTATTTTTCTTTTTGGTTTTAATGGCAGTACACTCGCACGATTATGTTGCGGGAATTTACTCGCCATATGAAGTTTACAATACATAAGTCATTTTATAATTTGTTTTAGCCACTATTTCTTGAGATTCTGTTTCTATAATCTTTGTTTTTGTTTTTTTTTTTTTTTTTAATTTCTACAAAGAAGGTAAACTTTTATACAGTACTAAAAATTATAACAAGAAAAAAAATTTTCATGATTCATTTTGTTTGCTTCTTCTTCCACCACTTCATTCTGCAAAAAATTCTTTGAAACGAAAAAATGTTGCGTTAGACAACACAAATATTAAAGATGTTCACACAAAAACCATGCAAACATGCTTTTAATATTTGTACAAACAAGCAAACACCCCCTTTAACAACGATAAATGTTAGTACAAACTCTTTAGCATGTTTGTGTAGTTTATTTGGCCTTTAACTAGTTCTTTTATAAAATTAAAAATACTTATTTTGAGGATAAGTATGTATGCACCTATTTAACTTTAGAACATTTAAACTTGTTAATTTATTTAAAACTGTATTTAAATTGTGTTCTTATGTTATATTAGAAAATAAAATATTTCCAAGAGCAAAATTTTTTTTTTTTTTTTTATATACTGGTCACATTGTTTTTATTTTGTAGTCAACAAAAATAGGAATTAGTTTAATTCGAGTGCGGCAAAAAAAAATCAGCATGTACAACAACCAGCAGTCGTGTCGTCTTGCTGTTGCCTAAATAAACGTTCGTATTTAAATGCACGTATTTTATATTTGACATATTGAAGTCGGTTGTTTGCTGGCTTCAATGTGTTTAATGCTTTATATGAAAAAATATGAAGTCTCAATAAAAACTAACTAAAAACTAACTAGCAGCTTATGCTAGAAAAATTACAAATAATCACTCTTATTGTGTTTAGCGTTTTTATGGCGAAAGTGAGGCGTTTTTGAAAAATGGTGCCGTGATTGGGGGAAAATGCCAACGAATACAAAAATTGTGCTAACAATTTACAATTAGAATTGGTTAACGATTTTTTTTAGTGTAGTTTTTATCATGTCAAATGTTATGTTGTTATCGTTTAAATTTGTTATCGTTTGAAAAATGGTGCTGTGGTTGGAGAAAAACAACAGAAATTGTGCCAACAATTTACCTTAAAAAACAGTTTACAACTAGAATTGGTTGGGCTAACCAACAATTTTTTTTTCAGTGTAGTTTTTATAATGTCAAATGTTATGTTGTTATCGTTTAAAGTATACGATGCATAACATTGTGATTACGATTTTTCTAGAGCATTAAGCCTTGGCGGAATTGGTAGACGTAGAGATGTAATCGGATATATTGGAGTTCAAGTAACAGGAACTTTGTGATGTAGCGGGCAAGCTGAAGGATGGCAAATCACCTGGACAACATGGAGTTCCAGCAAAAGTAATAAAAGAAATAGCGCTTAGATGGTCAGATATAATGCTTGCGACGTACAATGCTAGTCTACGGAAAGGGGGAAAAACCGCATCTTGTACTCATCAGCAAGCCCAAAGGTGATCATAGTTGGACACAGCAGGAAAATATTTTCTTAAGTTTGTTAATTGAGCGGATACTCGTAGAGAACTAGAGATGGTAGCTGGCTGAATAACAGTAGTGAATGTCGTGGACATCATGATAGTGAGCGAGGCCAACTTTTTAGCGGTATCGCGGTTCTGTGAAAAAGTTTTGCGGACAAAAAAGCCAGATCTGGAAGTTGCAAAACAACATCATAATCAGGATCCCAGACGAAGGATAGTGCACCAGAGGTTCAATTCGTCGTATAGTTGTCGGTGTCGGCTGAGCAAATAGAAAGTATGTGCTGTTTTAACATACATGTAGTAATTTTTTAATTTATTAAGATATCACATGTCCAAATACTGCTTAAACAAGTACGTTTTTAGACAAATATATTCTTTTCATCTAGATTCATAAAAAATTTTAACGTAATTATATACAAATTTTTATTGTACAAGTTTACTCAAACGATGTCATAGCTCAAAATATACACAAAATTTTTTCCAGCCAACAATGCAGATTCGTTAACAATACTATCCTTTGTACTGTTCCACAAACTGATTCAAATAACTCTTGAACTGACTCTTTTCGGAGCTATTTTCTAAACATATTTATTTTCTAAGACGAGTATGAAAACTAAAAATTTTAAATATGTTTTTTTTCGAAACTCTGGATTTTGAGTTAAGGGGTTTTTTTTTTTAGTAAATGAGCGATATGTTAGTATGTACTTATGAAATAATTTCTTCTTGTAGAAGTAAGTCGGCTCAAGCTGTCGATTATGTAAATACAGCGGCTGAAAATAAGCCGACTTCAACCGCCACAGCGGCGGCGGCTGGACAAAGTAAAACAAGAGCGGCGGCGACGGCTCAAAGTTGGCTATCAGCCACAGGAATTGAACCTCTTTAGTGTAAAGAAAAGGGCTGAATAAGCCATTGGGAATCCATCCCGAAGCAATGCTATGAAAGAGAGGGGGTTTTTTTAGTCGGTAAGTTCACTGTTATGATCAGCCCTCTGGTCAGTGCGTAATGCAGTTTTCCCCCTCGACGGGAAAAAAATCGTTTAAAGTTGTGTAGCAAAATGATATTAATGACAAATTGCATTTACGTTTGATTTTTTTGAACCGAGTCATAAATTTGCCTTAAGTTTTTCCTAATTATTGCAGACATTTAGATATTGCATTCAACAATTGTAAATACTATTGTCTGCAATTGATTTACCTTAAGCAACCATTTTTATTCTGTCTATATGAGAATATTTTAATGTGCCGACATTCAAGGAAATGATTTGCATATGTCTGTATACCATAAATATTTCAATTTGTCGTACATTGGTCTTGAAACAGCCTCTCGCTCTTTTGACTTGCTACGGCAAAAGCAAAAAAAAAAAAAAAACATGCATGAACTAACATGCAAAAGCATGCAAAGTAATACAAAAAAACAAATATGCCTTTGGGTTTTCAGCAAGAGGTTGGCTGCGATGCCAGTCTCAACTGGAGACTGTTTTTAAATGCACATATTTTCGAAATCTTTTTCTAAGTTTCGATTGCAATTGATATGCAAATCTTTTACTATTTAACCTTTTACTCTTTTTTCCATCATAATTTTCAATTTTGAAAACATTTTTATATTCGTGGCAACAGTGTGGGAGGAGGGGAAAGGATAATAAAGACTGTTAGATTTGCAGAAAGTTTTGATAAGTGGTTTAGTTTGTTTCAATTGAATTGGAAAAATGATGTATCTGAAAGTATTTATAGCTTTTGAAGTGGTTTTGCATAAAAAAAGTATTTAAAAGTTGAATGAATTGAAAAAGGAAATTTTTAAAGGAATTAAAAAAAATAGGAAACTGTTTTAGACAGATGAAATCTAATTTTAGTTACATAAGACTTCACTTATACTGGTACGACTCAAGACGCCTACCCTATCAGAGACCGCTGTCAAGAGGCTAAATATGAACGATTCACTGAATAGTGATCTTCTATTAATCTCCGAATGGGCCGTAAAAACACAGTCGCCTTCAAAGCTTGTAAAGCCCCATGTTGTTTATTAACACACAAACAAACGACCGTAAATGCTGCTTCATCTGTACTCATGGATGGTATAAATATTAAGGAATCGGATGCTCTTGATGTTCTTGGAATGATGATACAGTGCTATGTTCGCCGAACAGAACATATTTTTCATGTCTCTAAAGAAGCATTCAAGTACCTCGAGGTTTTGAAACGGAGTTAGATGTACTTCACTTCCTCCGATCTCCTTACCACCTATATCCGACTGAAAATGAAATACAACTCTCATGTTTGGGCCGGTGCCTCAAAGTCTATTTTGGGGTTACTCGACCATGTGCAGGAGAGGGCGAAAAAAGCTTATCGGTGACAGTAGGGTATCCAACTCTATTGACTCTCTGGAACATTGACGCAGTGTGGGTGCTCTGACGAGATTCCCGAAACGAACACATTTTTGTGTAGTACGCATTCATCGTCCAGAGCTCATCCATTTGTGGCCGATTGCCCGGGGAATCGTACTACGCAGTACAGAGAGAATTCGTTTTTCAGCGTCACGCTTCGTCTGTGGAATAAATTGCCTGCAGGCGTGTTTCCTGTATGTTATAACGTTGGAAAGTTCAAGTTAAATGTTCGCAAACACTACTCCCTCTTTCCCCCTCCTCACAACCTATTTTCCTAGTTCTGGTACAATGCACTGCATATGTAGGGGTCATCTCCTGAGTACTGGTCCAAGTTAAAAAAAGAAAAGCTTAATTTTTACTTATATCTTTTTTATATTAGGCCAGTGCTTAAGGGATGACCCCAATAATAGATTGTTCCAAAAGACATTTTTCAAGCATAAATAGAATCTCACGCGGCTGGGATACATCTAAGCTGACCCACTTATGGTGGATAATGGCAGTCTTTTACCAAGCAGGGGGAGGCTTTTTCTCAAAGCAACTAATCTCATTCTTTTTTACTGATACAAGATCTGGGAAGACAGAGTGATGATAAAATATAGAGTAAATGCTTTGTTTGCGGTCCTGAGGACAGTTGGATTACCAAGCTCAGTTCGGTCATTGTGGGGATGAGCCCAATTGATCTGAGTGTGTTAAAGAGAAGAAAAATATGGATTTCGAGAAGTTAGTTAGGGCTGATCGTGATTGCGTGAGAATGGAAGCTCTAGAAATGTGAAAATGGACTTGAATATTTACAAATGGATAAGTAGGAAATGAGGGGGGGGGGGGGGGGGGGATGTTAATTACTACCTTACTTGGATATTAGTCGGTCAAGAATATATTCGCAAATTTCTTCACAGAGTATCGTTTTACATTTTGTTTACATGAGGTATATAGTGTGACAGATGGCATAGAGCTGAATGCTCGAAATGCAGAAAAAATCTTGAAGTTAAGGTGCGTTCACACTCAATATCGGGCCTTAAAATTTAACCACCCGATAATTATGCAAGGCGAATTCGCGGCAGGTGAAGTTGATTGACGCATGTCAACAAATAATCGAAACAAATTTTAAAGAAAAAATAATTTGTATGCATATACATAAATATCAAAAAAAAAAAAAAAAAAAAAAAAATAACCTTGGGTATATATTTCTTATTTTTGCAGCAAAAGATCGTTTTATGTTATGTAAAAAATTTAACAATATTTATTTTCAATATTTCGATAACAATTTGTTATCATCGTCAGGAATAACATATTAATTTTCCTGACGATGATAACAAATTGTTATCGAAATATTGAAAATAAATATTGTTAAATTTTTTACATAACATAAAACGATCTTTTGCTGCAAAAATAAGAAATATTTACCAAAACAAGATCAAATAATTAAATATTAAAGATAACCTTGGGTATCGTATTTTGTTGTTGTTTAAAAAAATAGTTGTTTTCGATCAATAAATATTTTTCCTAAACTTTTGTTTGAATCCACGAATTCCTTTACAGGTCCGCATGCAAACAATTTTTTGATTGATTCAACGAATTTCGTTATTGAACACGAACAAATTTTTTTCCGTGTAATAATGGAGGAACATTTTTATTTTAAATCGAAAAGCTTTTTATGTACAAAATAATAAACTAAAGCAAACAAAAATATAAAAAGAACAAAAGCAACAAGATATATTTATGAGCAAATAAAAAATAAAAACTAACTGTTTTATCTATGAAATTCATATCTCATATTCGCAAAGCTGCTAATCTCCAGCCAAAAACTATATTAAGAACTATTTAAAAGCCGGTAAACAGCAGTCGCTGAATTTACTTTAAAGATAGCACTAGCATCCAAACCAGCTTGATTTTAAAAAAATATATATCAAAGCAAAAACATAAAATAAAATGGCGCAGTTATTGGTCTTATTAGCAGTGTGTTTCTTTGTGCAGGTATAGTAATTAATAATTATAATTAAAATGTAGAAGTAAGTGATTTTTTTCTAAAGTGGCTTTCACACTCTCACTAGGTGTCTTATGCTGATTTTGATCGATATTACAATGAGAAAATACGCAGTCGATTGAATTTATGTGAAAAACTCCAAACAGAACCCGACAGTTTAAAGTATATCGACGATCTAAAAAAATTGTCCGAAATACTTGAAGGAGGCTTAAAACTTAAAACGGCCGATGAAAAGCTTCAAGTACTTAAAGGTTTTCAGAATCAATTTTCGCCTGAGTTTAATAGTTGGTTTGGTAATAAGCGTAAGGCAGATCATTACAACCGTGAAATTCAAAGAGAAATTCAGTTCTACCAGTCATTATTGACTAACAATAACAAATATAATGTAGAAATTAAAAATACCCTGGCCACTTTGGAACATCTTTTAAAAGAAGCTTATTTGGAGGAAAAGCACAAAAATTTTATGGCATTAGAGGAAAAATTTTCAGCCGATTTCGAAAAGTTTGTGGACGAGCAAAAACTGCCCGCTGTAAATGAGGATTTGAACTACGCAGATAAGCTTTTTGAGCTTATCTTGTATGAAAAGGACCTTAAGTTTGCCAAGGAAATTCAAGATTTAAAAGCAAAAACGAGAGCTGCTTTGGCCAACAACGTCCACATCGATGAAAAAATTAAAGTATTACACGATACTTATTATATTGGCAATAAGGAATTGGAGCAATATATTCGCAGCAAAAATATTGAATATATTTATAAAAGTTAAAACCGCTGTTGGAAAATCTTTTTAGCGCTCTTGGGAACCAATTATATCCAGAGTTTTTATCTAAAATACACCTGATGGATTAGAGCACGAGACCGTTTGATTCATAGCAAAAGTTTCTTTAAAATTATTTTACCTGAATTCTTTACAACAATAAACAGTTTATTTGCAACGTGTCACTTTGTACATTTTTCTTGTTTCCCGAAAAGAAATTAAAAACAAGTAAGTAATATATTCGGCGGGGCGGAATCTAAAATAACCTCCATGAGAGTCACGTAAATATACAAAAAATTTTAACTAAATATGCTCAGACAAATATGGATCGATATCGGGAATTTTTTTTTGCCTTGCCAAGCTAAAGAGGTAATCTTTAATGGAAAAATCGATTTAGGTTATATCTCGGGTATATATACACCGATAGTGGAATTTTTTTCTTTCTGTTTTTTACTACTGTTATCACCACTGCCTATCCTTTTTTCACATACAGTTTTCTAATATTATTGTTGTGTAAGGTTATGAATTGCACCCATTAATTTATAGGAAATTTAATACAGTCTAATAAAGGAATAATATTGCAATTACAGTTTTACGTTTAAATTCCGAAGACTTATTTAAATTCTAAGAAATAACTAAAATTAACAGAGACGTAAACGCTCTTCTCGTTTACAACCACCCTCCTTTTAACTATAACCAGAACTGCTTTTAGCAAAAAAAAATTTGTTTCATGGAAAAATCGGTTTAGCCAATATATTGGGTATACATGGACCGATTTCAAAAACTTCGTTTTATTATCAAAAACGCTTTTAAGCAAAGAAAACTTTTTTTCATGGAACAATAAGTTTAGGTTATATCTCGTGCGTATATGGACCGATTATGTAAATTTTCACATTCTGTATTTTACTAACCTCCTTATAATAAAAGAAGCAAAAAAAAAAAAAGATTAAAAATCGATTTAGGCTATATCTCGGGTATACAAGTATATGGACCGACATCGGAAATTCTCATTTTATGTATTTGGTAAACTCTTTATATAACCAGAGCTGCTTTGAAGCAAAACAAATTGGTTTTAGTTCGCTTACGCGACAGTTATATGAAAAAACCGGTGTAGGCTAAACCTCGGGTATACGAGTATGTGGATCGATGTCGGATATTATCATGTTCTGTATTTCAGTAACCTTGTGATAACCACAACTTTTTTTAAGCGAAAAAAATTGTTTAACTTCACTTACGCGATATTTTCATGGAAAAATCTGTTGTATCTTGGGTATGTTTGGACCGATATCGGGAATTTTCCTTTTATTACCAGAACTGCTTTTAAACAAACGAAATTTTTTTTTCATGGAAAATTCGGTTAGGTTATATCTCGTGCATATATGGACCGATTACGTAAATTTTCATTTTTTGTATTTTATTAATCTTTTATTTTCATGAAAAAATCGGTTTAAGCTATATCTAGGGTATATATGGATCGATTATGTAAATTTTAATTTTCTGTATTTTAGTAACCTCCTTTTATTACCAGAACTGCTTTTAAGCAAACAAAAATTGTTTCATGGAAAAATCGGTTTATGCTATATCTCGACTCTGTATGTACTGACACAATGCAAAATTTGTTTTTCCTTTTACCTGTCATTCTAAATTATTGTGTTAAATTTGAAGCAAAAGAAACAGTTTTTTTATTAAAAAAAAAAAATATGAAAAATTGTTTAAAAAAAATTGATTTTTTCGGAATTTTAAATGTACTTATCTTAGCTATATGTGATTTTACTGAATTGCAAAAAAAGTGATAAATCGATTGAGTAATAGAATGGTGAAGGAAAAAAGTTTCTTTGTTTAATGGTCTTCTCCGAAACTACTTCAAGGGCGGGCAGGCTGACATCGCATAATTGACTTTCTCTATTAGTAGTGATTTATTATATATATATATATATATATATATATATATATATATATATATATATATATATATATATATATATATATATATATATATATATATATATATATATATATATATATATATATATATATATATATATATATATATATATATATATATATATATATTCAACTTTATATCGTAATAATCTAAGTAAATTATTGAGAATTTAAACTGTAAAATGCTTGAACCATTTCTCGCCTCTACACTTTTCTTTTTATCTTTCGAACAAATGAACAACCGAAAGTTGTAAAGAAAAGTAGAAAAGAGAAAGGTGAAAAAAATCTTCGGTTTTTGTATTTTGACGGGTAATGAATGGTTAAATCATTTTTCTTTTTAAATTCTCAATCATTTATTTCGACTATTGGGTTATAAAGTAAAAACATTCAACTCTTTCAAAAGTGTCCAAGAGTACTGATGATTAGGGTTGCTCCTATGAAACGTAGACATATAGACCGCTAGGAAACGAAAAAACAAGCTATTTGTAATTTTTTTCATTTTTATCAATTTTAGATGCTAGTACGGTGAGCATGGTTGCCATATTTGATGATTTATCGTAGTTTTGACGATTTTGGGTGCTCTCTGACGATTTAAGGTCTCTGTTGACATGAGAGCGAAAACACGTATATTTAGTTGTAGGAACATATATTTGTTGTTATAGCTTTAAAAAAATTCTGTAGTTATTTATTAAAGGCAACCATGAGTTGTTTTTCTATATTTTACACCATTAAAATAAATATTTTATTCAAAAATAATTAATTTTACTAGCTGAAAATTTTTTGATTTGCAATAATCATATTGACAATTTTTTCCGTAGAATTTGACGATTGTAAACCAGATTCATCTGGCCTCTATGACAATGAGTAATAAACTCAGTTATTTGAATAAAACAAACCACTACAGAGAAATATGAATGAATAATATAACAATAAAAACTCTCTGTTTTGGCTATGAAATTTATAACACAGTTTTTCACGGTTGCTGATCTCCAACTGTAGACTATATAAAGAGCTATTTAAATGCCAGTAAGCAGTAGTTGCTGAGTTTACCCAAAAGATAGCAGTAGCAAATATCCGAGCCAGCTCGATTTAAGACATAATATCAACGAAAAAAAAAAAAAAAAATGGCAAAGCTTGGAATCTTATTATTGGTGTATTTTTTTGTTCAGGTATAATTAATAATTACCAGATAAAATTAAGAAAAAAAGTGAATTTTTTTTATGTAAATGGTGTTTTACACTTTCTTCAGGTCTCTTATGCTAATAGGGCTGACTATTACAATCACTACTTAGGCACATTATTGCGTGTGTGCGGTCAGCTGTTAAACGAACCTGGCAGCGCAAAGTATATCGATGATTTAAAAAAATTGGCGGTAATACTTGAAGAAGGTCTAAAGGCTGATTCGATTGATAAAAAAATACAAGTCCTTGAAGGTATTCAGGATAAATTTCCAGTTGAGTTTTTTAGCTGGTATGTTCACAAGTGCGCTGAAGATCGTTCAAATCACGAAATTCAAGCAGAAATTAAATTTTATCAATCACTATTGACTGCGAATACCACCCATAAAGCAGAAATTACAAAAGCCCTAATGATTTTGGAAAATATTTTAAAAGAAACTGATTTGGACGAAAAGAACAAAAATTTGTGGGTTTTAGAGGAAACTTTTTCAGCTGATTTCAAAACGTTCCTGAACGGGATCAAATTGTCAGAAGTGAATGAGAATTTAGAAAACGCAAAACAGTTTTTTGACCGTTTGTTGAATGAGAAAGATGTAAAGTTTGCCAAGGAAATTCAAAAGTTAAAAGAGAAAATGACATCTGCTTTGGCCAACAATGTGTCCATCGAGGAAAAAACAAAAGCGTTTCACGACAGTTATAACATCGATAATGAAGAGTTAGAAAATTATTTGATAAATAAAAATATCGAAATTGTATATTCATAAAATTTTAAAGGAATTTGATAAAAAAAAAATTATAGTAAAAATAAAATCAACAAAATTTTGGCTAAAAAAAATAATTTCTATGCTTAAACATAAATATCAAAAAAAAAAAAAAAAAAAAAAAAAAATAACCTTGGATATCGTATTTTGTTGTTGTTAAAAAAAAATAGTTGTTTTCGGTCAAATAATTATTTTTACTAAACTTTTGTTTGAATCCACGAATTCTTAAAACCTTAAAAAAGTTTATAGTTAAAGAATGAGAAATCTTTGTAGCTATTTCTTCTTTATTAATATTTTATAATCAGTGACGAGCAACCCGATTGTTGTTCAAGTCAGTAAAAATTATAATTGTTCCTTAAACTAATATAACGTCTACTTATAAACTACTTTCGACAAGTTCTAGACGACTCATATTAGTATTATTATAATTAATTATTATAATTATTATATTATAATTAACTATTATAATTAATTATTATAATTATATATTAATTAGCCGTGGGAACCCAATTTGGTTCCCACGGCTTAGAAGTAAGCTGATCAGACTTTACATATGTACATACGTATATGGTTCAAGGACATAAATTGTCTCTTTGGTATGTGCATACATATGTGCATGTGTGGCACGATTCAAGTGTTTAGATATAATTATAACAGTGCAGCACTCATGCATAAGTACTTTCATAAACCCA
This sequence comes from Thecocarcelia acutangulata, assembly GCA_914767995.1. NCBI lineage: Eukaryota > Metazoa > Arthropoda > Insecta > Diptera > Tachinidae > Thecocarcelia > Thecocarcelia acutangulata. The sequence goes on from OU612097.1 coordinate 19,851,181, forward strand.
TATCATTCGCACCTAAGTGTATCGTCAAATGATTGCACTTAGTATGCGCACTGTCGCGACAACGTTCAGTGACAGAAAAGGTGTCACGTCAGAAGGATTATAAATTTAAAAGTAACTTAATATTCTTTTAGGTATTTCATGTACATGCCTTTAATAGGATGCATTCATGTTATGGCTAAAAGAATGAATTTGTGTCGTGATCATGCTACAATTACTTTACAGGTCCGCATTCAAACAATTTATTAATTGATTCAACGAATTTCGTTATTGAACAGGAAAAATAAATTTTTCTGTATTAATTTTTGTAAAATTTTACCTTACATGAGTATTAGTAAAAAAATAAATATACAAAAAAGTGTATTGCTTTTTTTTTCATCTGGATACATTCATAAAAGTTGAAATTGAGACTCCGCTGATGAGCCTTCTATGCACGGTAGACATATTTGACAATTTATCATCATTTTGACAATTCTGGGTGCCGAAAATAGCGCTTTGATGATTTGACGATTTAAGGTCTGTTTTTGACGATTTTTGTAGATGACATTTTTTTCAATATCTATTAAGCAATGTTTGTCTTATAAAACAAAAATTTAGTTTTACTACATACATACTTCTTTTTTAAGTTAATTTAACTATAATTCGAAACAAATCGTCCGTTTTTGATATTCATAAGTCTGATAGCTATCAAAATGAATCAGTTAAATCTCAAACTTTAGTCTGATCCAAAAACTTTAAAGCCCTTATTTTCAAAAAACTTTGAAAATTTAGAAAATTTCTTGCTTACGGTAAATACAGACATTGATAGATCAGACTCTTTCTTACCTTTAAAGATTATGGCTCTGGATTTGAAGCTCAGCTAAGGAAAACAGGAGAAATTAAACTCCAGAAGAAATAAATTATTTGAAAGAAAATTGTCGCACATATTTGAAAAAACTTTTGAGGGAATAAATTTTGTCAAAATTCAATGCTAATTTTTTGTACGATGTACAGTAGAGATCAAACAGATGAAACTGAAATTTATCACCTTCTAGATATGTACTTTTACCTGCTGGTATAGAAAGCTTTTTAAAACAGACATATGTACATTTCTGATCAAGCAATATCCGTTATTTTAAAAATTTCGTGAGTTACGTATGTTTGACTTTTACATTTTTTTATATGGTGGCAATATCGGCCATTTTGGATTAACAGTTTGTTTTTGACAGAAAAAAAGGTTAGTCATATATTAGTGTGCTCTTCGATTTATTTACTATGCAAAGAAACTGTAAGTTTTGTATAAAAAAATTGATTTTAATGCACAAGGATATTTGAGTTGTTGACTGTGGCGAGTCTACAATGAGCAGAACACAAGTTCAATTGTGGTATAACCATTTTAAGGAAGGCCGAGAAGATGTCAATGACGATGCTCGTGTCGTGGTCGCCCGGGCACGTCAACTACCGATAAAAAGATTGAAACAGTAAAGAAAATGACTCTGGATAACCGTCGAATTACTATCAGAGAGGTTGCTGGCCATGTTAGCATATCGTTCGGCTCATGGCAAGCAATTTTTACAGATAATGTGCGATTTTATGAGAACTATCGGAAATTTAAAAAAAAACCAGAACACATAAAATTCAGAAAAATGAATGAAATATTTATTTGGATCGATAGTTGGGTCGATATAATTTAATGTTTGAAGATTATTTCATGCAAATGTTGGCCGCGGCTGCGCCTCAAATGGTCCATCCGCTTAGTCCAATTTTGGCATACTCTTTCCAACATTTCGGCCGGTATCTCACGAATAATGTTGGCAATGTTGGCTTCCAGTGCGTCAATCGAAGCGGGCTTGTCGCTATAGACATTAGCCTTAACATAGCCCTACAAAAAATAGTCTAGAGGCGTTAAATCGCACGATCTGGGCAGCCAATTGACTGGTCCCAAGCGTGAAATAAACTGTTCACCGAACTCGCCTGTCAAGTGGTCCACTGTTTCGCGTGCTGTGTGGCATGTGGCACCGTCTTGTTAAAACCACATGTCATGCAAGTCAAGTTCTTCCACTTTGGGCAAAAAAAAGTTTGTTATCATTGCACGGTAGCGCTCACCATTTACAGTAACGTTCGCATCATCTTTGAAGAAATACGGCCCAATGATGCCGCCAGCCCATAATCCGCACCAAACGGTTGTTTTTTGTGGATGCATTGGTAGCTCTTGCAATGCTTCTGGCTGCTCTTTACTCCAAATACGGCAGTTTTGCTTGTTCACGTATCCATTCAACCAGAAATGAGCCTCGTCGCTGAACACAATTCTTCGATAAAAAAGTGGATCTTCATCTAACTTTTCAAGAGCCCATTCATCAAAAATTTGGCGTTGTGGTAGGTCGTTTGGCTTCAATTCTTGCACCAGCTGTATCTTATAAGGCTTCACACCCAAATCCTTCCGCAAAATTTTCCACGTAGTGGAGTAACAGAGGCCCAATTGCTGCGAACGGCGCCGAATCGATAATTCACGGTCATCACCAACACTGGCCGATACGGCTGCGGTATTTTCTTCAGTTCGCACTCTACGTAAACGTGTTGGTGGTTTAATGTCCAACAATGTAAATTTGGTGAGAAATTTTTTTACAATAGCCAGAATAGAAGCCTCAGTAGGTCGATTAAACTGACCATAAAATGGAAGAAGCGCGCGATGAACTTTCTTAACAGAGCACGCATTTTGGTAATAAAATTCAATAATTTGCAAGCGTTGTTCGTTTGTAAGACGATTCATGATTAAATTATAGACCAAAGATGTTTGACAGTGACACAAGATACAAAACGTGCGTGAGCTGTCAAAACTAGTGTTGCCAAAAAGATAATAGCAAAAAAAGCACTCGTTATTTTAGGCATGAAACGTGCGGCAACGTAGATGTTTCAAAATTGCTAAATTTTGTCCAAAAGCAACGCCACATGGACATCGCTCAAGAGCTGTTCAACATCGCCAACGACGAGCCAGATTTCGTCAAAAAGTCATAGCTGGGCACGAATCATGGGTGTATGACTTTGACATTGAAACCAAAGCCCAATCATCCCAGAGGGTACAGAGGAGCCAAGACCGAAAAAAGCACGCCAAGTTCGGTAAAATTTGAAGGTTTTGCTCACTTTTTACTTTGGCTGCAATAGCGTGGTGTATCATGAATTCTGGCCATGAGGTCGTACGGTCAATAAGGAGTACTATATTGAAGCTATGAGCGTTTGCGCGAAGCAATTCGTCAGAAACGCACATAATTGTGGAAAAAATAATCATGGATTTTGCACCATAGTAACGCACCAACTCACACATCAGTGCTTGTGCATGAGTTTTTGGCCGAAAACAAAACCTTTATCATTCATAAACCACCGTACTCACCACCGGACTTGACCCCGCTAACGTTTTCCTCTTCACAAAACTGAATACTACAATTACAGGCAAGCGTTTTGCTACGGTTTAAGAGGTAAGAATAAAATCGAAACATCAGCCGTTGACGATATCAAAAGCGAGTTTTAGAAGAGTTCTGAGGATTGGGAAAAAAAACGTTGGCATAAGTGTATTATATCTATGGGGTACTACTTTAAAAGTATAAATTGATGAATAAATAAATACTTTTTGAGAAAATTAAAAATAACGGTTATTTTTAATCAGCCCTCTTATATCCACATTTTTATACGTATTATAAACTAAAAATACTACGAATCGTAGTATACATCTTTTTCCACTCGCTTTTCTGTTTACACGTCCGATAACGAGTTCATTTTAAATAAGTTGACAAAGCACAAACTTTAACCAATTTGTTTAAAGTTTACGCCTCCATTTTACATTTATATTTTCTTTATCACATGATCACATTTTTGAAGAAATGATTAACACATGTAATTAAAAATTATAGTATTATTTTAGTAATCTGATAAGATAAGACAAGACCATAGCAGCAGACAATGTGGCTGCGAACACATGAAATTATCTTCAGATGTGGAACAATACTTGTTTAAGCGTTTTTAAAGTAAAAGTTCATATAAAAAAATTTATTAATTTATTAATTTGTTAAATTTTTGTTGAACTTTATAATTTTTAAATAAAATTTTTTTTTTTGGTTTGTACATACATATGTACATACATCGGGTTTTAGTTCAAGTTTTTCCTTTCATAAGTTTTTTCTTAAGAAGGATTTTTTACAATACAAATTTGCTGTGATCAATAATTCAAATCTTTAGCTGGGGGACAACTAGCTGTTTCGTAGTTGCTACACTACTCATCAGCACCCACTGGGATTTGAACTCGGGTCATGACGTATCATGATCTGCTGCTTTAACCACTAAGCCACCGAGCATTTACATATGTACACACTTTTTAAATTAAAAAAAATTTATTGTTTTCTTGTAATTTCATTAAATATCGCCATGTTAATTAAAAAAAAACATGTGGTTTTGAAATCACATGTGGCTTTAAAATCACATGCGGTTTAAAAATCACTTGAGCAAAATCGTAGTTTGTTCCCAGTCAAATTAAACTAATCTCTATTTTTGTTGACTACAAAATAAAAACAGTAAGACCAGTGTGTAAAATAATTTAGCTCCTGGAAATATTTCCTTATATAAAAAAAAAAAAATATGAACAAAATATAAATGCTGTTTTAAATAAATTAATAAAGTTAAAAACGGTCTTATTTATAAAAAAAAGTATTTTATTAAGCTCTTATTAAATAAACTTTGTGTAGAAATCTGTCAAATGAAAGCTTAATAAACTTAAAGCATTTTGTTTATAGATAAAGTAGTAGAAGAGGTATAAAGATTTTGTACTCTTGTCGAATTATTTTTGGCCTGCATTTTGAAAAATTCAATATATTGACATAAAAATTCAATTCTTGTGATTACGAGTATAGATTAGAACATATATATTGTTACCACTCATGTTCCGAGAAACGCGCGATCTGAAACCGCAAAGCGTTCTGAAAAACGCTTAATTGAATTTTTGGTGTTCTAAGGAATGCGCGTTTTATTGGCGTTTCGGAGTTTTTCCGAAAAAATACAACATGAGTTTTACATACATATGTACATATGCGTGTAGTAGTTGTATAAAACGAAACAAATTTGACAACAAATAGAGGATTTTTTTAATATGGCTTTTTTAATTGAAAATGTGTAAAAATTTTAGTTGTGAATATTTTTATTTCAGTTGCAGTAAATTCAATCAGTTCACTTGAATATACTGATGCAAGTTGAAGTCGCCAATTTTTAGCAATATGCATTTACCAGAACACCTATTTGACGATTTCAAATATCAAAACCAAACTTTTTGCGTTGTACTTTTGTGGGGACAACTATTTGGCGTTTTCAAATCGAAAACGCTAAATTAAAGCGATTTACTTAATTTATTGAATTTTTTGTTGAACTTTATAATTTTTTTTAGTTAAATTTTTTGGTTTGTACAAACATCCACATTTGTACAGCACCCGCATTTGTGGGTGCTGATGAGTAGTGTAGCGCCTACGATGCAGCTAGTTGTCCCCCAGCTAAAGGTTTGCTTATTATTTTTGTTCAATGAAAAATTATTGATTACAGCAGATTTGTATTGCAAAAAATCCTTCTTAAGAAAAAACTTAAACTATAACCCATTGTAGAAATGTACAAATCAAAAATTAAAGCGATTTACGTTTCTCAGAACAAGTCTGTATATTTTCAACTTTGAAGGCCCGCCTAATTGCTGTTTTTATCTTTTCAAGCGTTTTTTTTTTAGAGAAAATATATTTTCTTCATGAAAGTTTGGTAGAGCAATGGAATTTTTTTAAAGCTTAAAAACTGAAGTATAGTTTTACTCGTATGTAAATGAATTTATGTTGCCGCCATGCTCAAAATAAGTCAGTAGTCGACTACACAGCTATAATTGGCGGTTGCAGCAATTGCTATCTGAGTGAAATCTGCTGTGATCTATGTTTTTAATACTTGAGGCTTGAGCTTTAAAAAATTCATACAAAATCGTTGGTTTCAAATAATTCAACATTAAAACATAAAGACATAAATTCAGAGCTTTGTGAGTATTTAAACAATTACCAAAAGCTTTAAAGTTATATTCATAAAAATTTGAGTGAATTTGAAATGTGTTTTAACTCAAAAATTCCATACAAAATTTGACTAAAATTTATTTCAAATACATTTTAATTTTTTATGAATATGAACATTAGTTATTAGTAATTTTTTTGATTTAATAAAATCTTGTACAAGATTTTGTTTCAACTGATTTTAAGGCATACTGCCTCTTAATAAGTTTTCGTAACCATACATTTGCAGCTAATTTTGTCTAACCAGCAACTTAATTACTGTTTTACTACTTCAGTATTACTTAAATTGCGAAAAACCTTTCCTTCACAATCTCCTAAAAAGAAAAAAACACACTCTCGTATTGAAACTTCGGCAGCTCAATAAATTATTTGTTGCTTTTCCGTTGTATTCAATAGTTTTTGTTATCGTAATATTATATTGCGAGTAATAATGCTGTTATTTTATTACCGCATTACCGCCAATCTTCACTTAACCATCAAAAAGCCCTAAAGTATACTACAGTTTTCGTCGTTTCCTTATGCAGCAGCAAACAAAAAAAGTTTAAATGCATGTTTTCTTTCTCACCGTATATATTCGAACAAAACTATGTTTGCTAGTTTTCTATTTATTTCAATGACATGAGTTTAATAAAAAAAAAAAAAAAAAATAAACAAAAAACAAAGTTGAGTGCAATGACGGAAATAATGCAATTTTTCTTTCACTCGTACATTCAATATGTCGCTCATTTTTACTTTATTACTTTCGTGTTTGCGGCAAAGTAAATTCTATCAAATAAAGAAATATAAAAAAAAACTTAATAAATGAATTGAGGAAACATAAAAACGTATAAAATAAAAGTGATTTCCGTTGTTTATAAATTAAACCACAAAATTTGATTGTTTTTTATTTTCCTTTCAAATTTCGTACCAAGTTAAGCAAACAGTTGTGACAAGTTGTCGAGAGCTCTGAAAAAAAAATCACAAAAAAAACGAAATGCAAGAAACTGAATCGAGTGTTTTAGAAATGTGGTTTTGTGCAGCAAAAAGAAGAAACAAGAAGAAGAAAAATAGAAAAAAGTTAATGTAATGTTTGAGGCAAAAGAAGTACAATTATCATTTAACAATGAAAAAGTTGTCAGCCACAGAGTTCAACCAAATAAAAATCATCGTTTTGCAACCAAAAACAATTCATCTTTTCCTCCTCTTTCGTTGAACAAATATGTCATCAGTTAGTATTTCAAAGAAGGTTGTTAAGCAGAAGTTTAATGGAGACTATAAAATTAAAGTTTGAATTGTAATAAAATTTTTTTTTGTAGTAATTGGATAATTAAGTCTCATATTTCGCAACTACTGAAAGTTAAGAATAAATTTGGAATTTGATTAAAATTTTTTACTTTACATTATCTTAAATTCACCAAAAGCTTAAAAAATTTTCCATACAATATTTTTTCATGCTCTATTATACAATTAGCAATAAATTTAGACCATTTTCACCTCTTAACTCATCTTATAAAGCACTTAATAGTTTCTTCCTTTATCTTTGTATCTTTGTCTTGAGCTCATTAAAATTTCCTACCCTCTAATAACATTCAGCAAACTAGCCAATTTAATTGCCAATTATTGGCTGCTTAACCAGAATTTAATAACAATAGCAAAGTTAATGAATAGCGTAGCAAAAGGAATTCATGAAAAGAAAGCTGTTCATATTAAACTGAGACAGAAGCACTTGAAAGGAAAATCATCTTTCAAATTAAATTCAATATTACTCGTAATTTCTTTGTAAAGGATGGTCCAACCACAATGCACGAAGTTACTTGTAATTGTAAATAAAACAAAAATTTTTCAGAGAATTATCTTAATATGGTTTAATATGACAGAAGGATTTACAAATTCGTTTAATTTCGTTATTGAATAACTTTTTTATTAGAAAAAAAATTTTGTTTTAGTATTGATAATCTCATCTGAAATTGTAGAATTCCCTGAGGAGCAGGTTTTAGCTGGGCGTACACCAAAACACGACACACTACTTTCTTAGACATAGATGGGAAGGAGCCGCTCGATTTTTGTAGTAAATAAAACTATAGAAAGCTCCAAAAGGTAGAAGGGGGTCAGTAAAGCCCCTGAGAGGTGCTCGGGGATCATGGTTGAGGTTCTGACTGTGGTGTAAACCTGAAATCATTCGTAGGGGAATAAGTTTGTTAGTCAACTTTGGAGGATTCGGGTTTTCGGGCCTTATAGCCCCGAGATGCTGTTGTCTTTTAACAGACAGATGTACTGTAAGAAACCAGGAGTGATAATTTGACGGGTGTGTTAGTAAAGGGCTGATATTCTTAGTGGACTTCGCCTGTTCCCCTTCGTATGAAGGGAAACAAATTCCTCTGTTAACGTTGGTACATGCCGGTTTTCGGGGCTAATAGTCCCCGAGATGCTGTTGTCTTGAAACAGACAGATGTACTGTAAGAAACCAGGAGTGAAAGTTTGACGGGTGTGTTAGTCAAGGGCTAATGTTATTAGTGGACTTCGGCCTACAACTTATTAAGCCTTGTCTTCCCCCTCCCACCCGGCATATTATTTTGACTTGGCTCCCGCGTGCTATCATTTGTTTTGATCAATGGTGCAGGACCTAGATGATCAGCTCTTTTGTTGTCACCAACAAGTAAAAAACTGGATCGATCAGGGAATCGGTTGAAAAGATAAGTGGGATTTATTCGTTACCCAAAAGATGAGAAAAATTAGTGGCGGACTACCACTTGTTTTGCTCAATGTCACACCGCCTGAATGATCAGCAGTTTCGGTGTTATGAACAAATAAACAACTAGATCGATTAGTAGATCGCTTGAAAAGATGACCAACATGGGATACGTATGCTGACCGAAAGATGGGAAACATTACTTTGAATTGTAGATATTTTTTACAATAAAGCCTCGAATAGCGATAAACGGCGGAAGTCCAGTTGTACACCTAGGTACATTTATTAACTTTTTTTATTTTAATTATTGATATTGGGTGGACATCTCTATTTTTGTTCTTTTACTTCTCCATTCCCCCCGGGGAACAGATTTTGCTTTTGCGTATTCCTAACTTAGGTGCTCTGTTTTTCGGGGAAAAGAGGGGAAGGGGTCCCTCGTTTGGTGCGGCAAACAAAACTCTAGGAAGCCACATGACTTATGTTGTGTTGGCTTCCGAAACCCTTAACAAGGGTATAAATTGGCAGAACGGGGATCAGCATGGCCCCCGGGAAGTTCTGCTTGCGGTTCGACCCGGGCTGATCATGCTTGAGGTGCCTACCTTGGCTGAAACGTTCTGGCTGTGATTGAAACCTAAAACGCAAGAAGGGAGTGTTAGTATCCTTGATAATTGTTTGTTGATGGCTTTTTTCGAGGGCTAACAATCTCCCGAGGATCTGTTGCCTATACAACAGATACGTGTACTGTAAGGAACCAGTGGTGACGGTTTGACGGATGAGTTAGTTTAAGGGCTGATACTCTTAGTGGGCTTCGGTCTACCACCTCATTAAGCCCTGTCTTCCATCGATTGCTGGGAAATTACATAAAGGAGGGATTAGAAAGCCCGAACTCCGCAACAAGGAGTTGTTCATATGACCGCAATCATATGACAAGAATTGCTACCTGTGTGAGCCTAGTCAGCCATACGGGGGCGGTGGTAAATCGTGAAAAATTCACTCCGTGGAATTGGTCCACCGTCAGGTTAGGCCGTTAAGGCAGGTACTGATGTAAATCATTTTCACAGTTTACTTCTCCATTCCTTAATTTTTATGCCAACTTAATAACATTTTTTTTTTGCTTTGTCTTCCAACAACGCCATTAGCAATTATTATTCCCCCTAAAAGTATGTTTTTGATGTTGCCCCTAAAAGTATGTGCTAAAACTAGAAAATATTTCTGTTTATTTGTAAAAGCCAGTTTAGTACGTGGTCTTTAATTCATAAAAACGTACAGGATTTTATTTTCCAAATATGAAGCTTGACCGCAGTGTGTCAGGCAGCCTTCATGGAACTACATTTAGACACACAAACAATTTTTTTTCGCAACAAGCAGCCATGCAAAATAGTTTCTACTTTATTTGCCACCTTAACGTAAATATGTGACACTTTTTCAAATAAAAAAAATATGTGTATTTGTTTTTGTGTTGGGGCAAAATATCTGCCGTATGAGTTTATAGTTTTTATTAATTTATATTTGCCTACGTTTAGGCTGCAACAGTTAAATATTTTTCACAGGCATAGTATACGTTTAGACTGTTGCAAATTGTCATACAAGTATATTACTGGCAAACCTGTAGTCCGTTACTATGGCAAAATTATATTTATGCCTGTTTTAACATTTATTCAACACACATACAGTAAGTGTTAATATTAAATGACCCCTTCTGACCGCTTTGTGTTTGTTTCAATGTGTGCTTGGAGTTTATGTATGAATGCAACGGAAAAGCAAACCTGTTACGGACCTCAAACAGAAGGTAAACAGGAAATGTTGCAACTGTTACTGGCAATGCAATGCAATAATTTATTGCTGTGGCATGTTTGAATTAATTACATTTTGGATTCAGAGTTTTTGCTTTGTTGCATTTTAATTTTCCTCTTTTTTTTTTTTTATTTTTTTGTTTTTTCTTTTTTTGCTGGAACGATAAAAAGGGTGTAGAATAAACTGTTTTGGATATGAAATGTTTGTTTGGAATAAGGCTTTAAAACAGTTTCCTTTAATAAAGTAGCTGACAATATAGTGGCTGAAATTTTTGTCACTATTGCTTTAATCATTTTCGTGTCCCAGCACTGCGCTGTATGATTTTTTAAAAGCTGATAAATAAAATTTCCCTTCCATTTAAATATACAAATTAATTGCTTGATCTAAATAATATACAATTCATTCATTCCTCTTATGTTTAGCCCTTCATAATATTTATAGTGAGAAAATGTTTTGTGTTTTAGTTTAACAAATATTTTTTTAACAAATAAATAGTATTCAGTGTCAAAATAAACTTGGCAGTTTTCAATATTTTATTCCTTTTCAAATAAAACAGAGAACTCAAATAAATTGTCGCACATTCGTATTATGTATAAATAGTAGTTTTTTTTTTACGTCTGTTTGCTTTGTTCTATTTTAAATCTGCTTCAAATGTCAATATTTAAGAAACGCGTCTGTTGCTTATTGTTTTTTTAGAATAAATAAACTTTTTTAGTAAAAATAATGTACTTCATGTTTTTTTAATGGTATTGCCATCATAGTGGTGCAGAGTGCACTTTAACCCATTTAAACCCGCTGAGCCGATTTGGGAACACACCTTTTATGGCGGTTTGCGAAAAATTGTTTACTTTTTTCCATACATTTAAGCATAATTTTTTCGTTTAAGTTTCATACATAATAGATAGAGATAACGTTGGTTAAGCGGCGGTATTGAAAATACATCATGTTTACCTGGTACTGAGTTAGGATCCTAGTGGGTGCTGATGAGCAGTGTAGCGACCGCGGAACAGCCAGTTGTCCCCCCGGTTTAATGTATTCAATTATTTTTTCCTGTCTTCTTTGATGAAGAGTTATTGATCGCGGCAAATTTTGTTATATTTATAAATAAAAACATTTCTTGGCTACAGCCAGGTTTGAAATTGAGCCAGATGAATGATACCATCATATAATATTACCTAATAATATGACATATGTGGGTTTGAACTTTTATCCCTCTTTAATTTTCATTAGGGCGTTGTAATATGTCGAAGATCATAGAGAGTTGTCCGAGCATTGAAATCGTTGTTGCTGGTGATTTCAATGTTTAGAACACTTCCTGGCTTTGCCATTCGAGTCATACAACTCCAGGAGGCCAATATGTTGACTTATTCGCTGCGCACAACCACCTAGCGTAATTAGTAAATGAGCCAACGCATATTTAATGTGTTGAAGGGCACAATTCAAACACTCTTGACCTACTTCTGACTTCACACCTTGAAAAGTATGAAGTCAGAGTTAGTGCACCTCTCGGCAGTTCGGATCATTGCACCATTTCTGCCACCTTTTCAATCGCTGAACTTCGTAACGTTTCGAAATCAGTTACGAAACTGTAAAAATTTATGTACGAAAAGGCTCTTTGGGCTGAGCTCAAGCTATTTTACGAGCATTTCAATTGGAAACTATGTTTTCTAGATAATGACATAAATGCTTCAACAAAAATGATCAAGAACGGTATACCACCTGTATAAGACAGCGAATGGGATACAACTTTTATGTTTGGGCTGGCGCTTCAAAGTATATTTTGGCGTTTCTCGATCGTGTACAAGAGAGAGCGAAGAAACGGTGACAGAGTCCAGCACCATTGACTCACTGGAGCATCGCCGCAGTATAGAGTTCGTTACTCTGTTCTATCGCTACATACAATGGATTTTGCTCTGACAAGATTTCTAACATTTCTACGTAACACGCGTACATCGTCCAGGGCTCATCCAATTGTGGTCGATTGCTGGGGAATGGTATAACGCTTTAAAGAGAGAATTTGTTTTTCAGTCGCACGCTTTGTCTGTGGAATAAGTTGCCTGCAGACGTGTTTCCTGGCTTTTATAACGTTGGAAAGTTCAAGTCAAATGTTCACAAACACTACTCTCTCTTTCCCCCTCCCCACAATTAATTTGCCTAGTTCTGGTACAATGCACTGCTTATGTAGGGGTTATCCCCTCAGCACTGGTCCAAGATAAAAACAAAGTTAGCGTGTCAGTATAGCTTCCGGGTAAGTGGGGGATTTTGAGGATTCCCGAAGCTGATTTTAGGAATTCCCAGAACCACCCTTTTCCGTGGAACCTGGGTCTGAACCTATTGAAGTTGTCGTTTTGCTTCTGAGGGAGTGGAGGGATTTCAACTTTTGCTGAAGCTAACTTTGGATATTCCCAAGAAAAAACCCGGAACCGCTTCGCTAACCGAATCAGAACCGAGTTTTCATATTTGGTGCACGTTTTGGCATTGGAACATGCATCTAAACTATTAACGGTAATTCTATTCAGTGCGAAAATTGAAGTTGCCATATTGTTCCAGGGACATGGGGGATTTTGGCGATTCCTGAAGTCGATTTTGGGAATTTAAAAAAAAGGAACTTAAACAATAGTGAACGAAACATTTGAAATTTTATGTCGAAGAGTGCTTTTTAGTTTTCTAATTTATATTTATTTCCATTACGAGTAATATACTCTATACCCTTCTGTCTTCACTCTATATCCTTCTTCACGGTCTTATATGTTTTTGCTGTTCATATTTAACAGATTTTTTTGTTTTCTCACCTTATCTCTTTATTTCTTTTCTTCTAACTTCTGTTCCAGTTACTTCCACAACTTCTAATTATTTCTCTTGTTCAGTGAGATTCAAAGCTTTGTATTTATCTTCACACCAACATTTTCGTTTTTATCATGAACAACTCCTTCTTGTCTGAGACGGATACAGTTTTCGTTTTATTGTCATCTCCTGTAGGTTTCATTACCTCTTAATCTGTGATATATGTACTATTTTAAATTAAACTTTTTATCTGTCGTTTATCTACTCACATAAACTCTACTTATGTCCTCTTAAACTCATGTTATGCTTCTTAAAGCCATAAATTTTCTATCACTCAAGTCAATTAATTTCAATTTAACACTTTGATTTAAAATTCCAGCTATAATGGATAAATACAAGGGGCCATGAAATTCATGAAATAATAAAATATTGAGAGCAGTTACGGGTAAACTCTAGTTAGTGAATTCAAAAAGAAATTCTTTAATCCTTTACAAATCTGGTTTAAGCAAAATTTGAAGCAAACACAGGAGTAGTTTTAAAAATTTGTTTTTCATTGTTTTGCTAAGGAAAGCATAAATTTTCATTTCGTATTGAACATTTCCATGTGTCTCATGGTGCGATATAATTTTAATTCCGGTTTATTTGCAATCATTTTTGTGATGCCTTTACATCTTTCGCTTTGACATAATTTTTGTACAGGATGTACCAATTTTTATGATATTTTGTGTGATTGAAATTTAATACTTGATTAAAACTCTGGTGAAAAGTTCTCCGCCTATTGTTTTAAAGATTTCAATGTAAACCCTTAAAAAAAATTTCGTTTCACATGAAATGACAATTTTTCATTATGACTTAACAGTGGCCATACAAATTGAAGCAACACAGCGATGCACAACAGTGAAATTTACGAAAAGAGACAAGTGCAAAAAAAAAAATGAATAAATGAATGCAGTATATGCGGCAAAAATGCATTGTGCTGAAAAAAAAATTAAAAAATGAAAATAAAACAACAAAAAATAACACATGCAGCATACTTTTAGGATTTTAATAGCACAATTTCACACAATGCAAGCAAGTGTGCTTGCAAGTGCATGGTAAGTTTGTGTTGCCGGGTGCGTGCGAGTGTGCTTAATGAAACCAACGTATGATGCGCACATTCTCAAACACACACACACAGACAGCCCCAGTCGTACCCGTAATATAAACATTTATTGCATCCCATAGAATTGTTTGTTGATTTAACCCATATCGAAAGAATAAATATACAAGGATGGCCATACAAAGACTGGTCACATAAACACTTACTCATTCAGCCATGTAAAAGCACAGAATACAATGACGAATGGAATATCATATAAGTGTTTCACTATGAAATTAAAAACAAATGCAATTCCACTTGGAAAGTTTTTAACATGAGGTGTGTAACCAGCGAAACTTTCACAAAAGTTTTTCTAAAATAATAGGTTCTTAAATTTTAATCGTTTTAAGGAAAAGTTACATTCCAAAACAATAGGACTCTATGCAGCAAACAAAGACTTTAAAGGTCCTAAAGGTTTGCTTTAGGTATCTCGATTGGCTGATTTGGTAGTGTACTCGCCCAATAGTTTTGAGGTGGAAGGTAAGCTTCGAATCCAAAGCTCTGAGTGTTGCTGTAGACAAAAAAAAAAAAGCTTCGCGATTTTTGTTTAATCAAATAAGATATATAAAAAAGTAGCAAGAAAAACTTTCTGGTATTGTGACCAACATACCGTCACATGGAAAAACGTCATCAATATAAAGGTTGATCCGCCAAAAATCCACGATGCTAATTTTAAGTAAGACAAAGCTTTCAAATAGAATTACTTTATTATTTTTTACTATGATGGAAAGATCTATCAAACTTATGCGTAAAACAAATGGAAGCTCCAACTGACCGCCACAGCTTCGGTGGCATACCTGCATTCAATCGTTCATATTTTTCAGGACTCTGGAACATAATGAAGGTTGCATGTGATTAATATTGCAAAAAATTTTTAGCTATTGAACTACACGTTTTCTTTAAAATAGCATCAAGGAAAAAAGTTCAACGGTGTCAAATCACGTGATCCTGCTCGCCATTTAAAATCTCCACGTCGTGAGATAATATCGCTCCTTTATTGTAGCATAGTCATATCTCAAACAGTGCAGAATTGTGGGTGCGTGCGAGTGTTTACCTTTTACGTTGTACCAAAAATTTTATTCAAATTACTTTTAAACTCTTTTCTTTAGGAGATATTTTCTAAAAAAAAATTGTATATATTTATTTATATTTTTTTCAGGGGATGACCCCTACATATGCAGTGCATTGAACCGGAACTAGGAAAATGTGTTATGAAGAGGAGGAAGGAGGGAGTAGTGTTTGTGAACATTTGAATTGAACTTCCCAACGTTGTAACAGACAGGACACACATTTGCAGGCAACTTATTGCACAGGCGAAGTGTACCGCTGAAAAACAAATTCTCTCTCTAGTGCGTAGTAGGATTCCCCGGGCAATCGACCACAAATGGATGGGCCCTAGACTATAACCACGTATTACGTCAAAATGTGCGAGTTTCAGGAACAAGATCCTTAAACTCGTCAGAGGAAAAACCATTGTAGTAACGATACACTGCGGCGATGCTCCAGTCAGTCAATAGAGTTGGTCACCGATAAGCTTCTTCGCCCTCTCCTGCACACGGTCAAGTAACTCTAAAATAAACTTTGGGGCACCGGCCCAAATGTGAGAGTTGTATTCCATTTTCGTTCGGATATAGATGGTATAAATAGTAAGGTCGAATGGAGTGAAATACATCTTACACCGTTTCAAAAAGCCGAGGCACTTGAATGCTTCTTTAGAGACATGAAAAATGTGATCATTCCAACGAACATCACACATCTTCATTTCCAAGAACATCAAGAGCATCCGATTCCTCAATATTAATATCATCCATGAGTACAGATGAAATAGCACCTGCCGTCGTATGTTTGTGCAAACAACTATATTTTGAGCAAAAATAACGCCGCATGGGCATCACCCGGTAGCTGTGGAACGTCGTCAACGACGATCCCGATTTTCACAAACATAACTGGTGACGAGTCGTGGGTGTATATTGAAACCAAAGCCCAATCATCCCAATGGAAGCGTCCAGAAAAAACATCCTACACCAATAAAAGGCATGTTAAATTGGGTCGATTGTGAAGATTTTCTTCGACGGCAATGCGTTATTGCAGAGAGGGTTCGTTTTTCAGCCGTACGCTTCGCCTATGGAATAAGTTGCCTGCAGACGTGTTTCCTGTCTGTTGTGACGTCGGAAAGTTCAAGTCAAATGTTCACAAACACTACTCCCTCTTTCCCCCTCCTCACGACCTATTTTCCTGAGTTCTGATACAACGTGCTGCATATGTAGAGGTCATCCCCTGACTTCTGGTCCCCGATAAAATAAATAAAAAAATTTGTAAAAAATCGAAGAGCATACCAAAACACAACCAACCTTTTTATATATCAAAAACAAACTGACAATCCAAACTGACTGATATTGCCAACAAATATAACAGATATATGTACCAAGATAACAGAAAACAATGCGAAAATCGAACATACGTAACTCACGAAATTTGAAAATAATGGTTAGTTTTTGATTAGACTCATAGAAATGCAAAATTTTGATCAAATACAGTTTGTTTTCCAAAATTTTGGAAATAGATTTAAACTTATTACCTGACAAATAACATCATGAAATATTAAAATAAAAAGTTCAAGTATTTATCATTAATACTTACAAAACCTTTTACATAATTTTCATTTTGGGAGTGACCATTTTGCGTTTTAAAAAGCGAGAATAATTGTTTTGTTTGTTCTTAATTTTAATTTTTATAGCTGTTTTGTGAGATATTTATTAGACTTGTGGCTATAATTAACTATGATTTTGTAATTTATTCTACTATTTAATTTTTTTTGTTTCTAGTAATTTTTAATGTTTTTCTTTTCACTGTTCTCATTGGTCAATTCCCGATTCCGGTGTTGAAAATTTCTTAAATTTTTTTTTTTGGGTCCTGTTCATTTCCGTTTTTTAGGTTATATGATTTATTATGAATTGAGGTTGTTGTGCGGAACACACACATCAACAAACATAATAAGTTGACTCTAGTTTTAAAATTGTATGAAATCGTATACAACATGTTAAACTTGTGTGTTGTATAAATAAAGAGGACTATCATTTCTCATCACTTTTATATAGACCAAGTTAAAAATTATTACAAAAAAAAAAAAAGAAAAAACAAAAAGTGAAAACAAACTCAGAGAATAAAGAAGACAGGACCTGGATGTTAACAACTTTTTCACATATTTATGTCATACTGAGTATTTGTTTGCACATATAAATGTGTGTGTGGGTGTGTTTGTATGGATATGAGTGGGTGTATGTGTGTTTTTGCAAAAACAATGTTTTGTAAGTTGATGTATGTATATGGAGCATGTTGACACTATAATACTGTTTGTTATGCATAAAATGTTTTATATTTCTACTGTTGTTTTCTGCCTTCAACACAAAACAGGGACTGACTGACTTGAAAGGTTTGAGCTTCTGTTACTTTTCCTTAGAAATTTTTTATCTATTTATTATTACAAACTTTTTTTTTGCTTTTTTTTTGTTTCTTCCTTATTTGCTTCTCAAGTTGCTTTCGTGTGTTGTGTTGAGAAATAGGTCTGCTTACACAGAAAGTGAAAGCTTTTCATTATAA
This sequence comes from Thecocarcelia acutangulata, assembly GCA_914767995.1. Taxonomy (NCBI): domain Eukaryota; kingdom Metazoa; phylum Arthropoda; class Insecta; order Diptera; family Tachinidae; genus Thecocarcelia; species Thecocarcelia acutangulata. The sequence goes on from OU612097.1 coordinate 19,869,215, forward strand.
AGCCGAAACAAGAATATAAAAAAAACCGCCACAAACGTGTTTCAATTTAATATTATTTTATTAAATACGAGTACCGCACATTAAAATTGTGTTGTCTTCTTTAAATAATTTAAAATGTTCTTTAAAGACATATTTTATACAAGAAAAACAAACTGTTAAATTTAGAATCAAGAAAAATAATTGTATTTACAACAGGAAAAAATTTCAACCAACTGCTCCGGAAGTTAAAGTCGTATAATGTGTTCAGACATGCACAGTTATTGAGATTACAATAGCGCCTTAATTGTGCTCAATATTCCACAACAAAATTCGATTCATTTATTGAAGAACTAGCACGAAATTATTATAAAATTAAGCAAAACTATTATTATTTTTCTTTCACTTATTTATCTATTGAATCTTCAAAATATAAACTAACAATACGTTTTCAAATCTTGTTACTAAATATAAAAGTTATTTAAGTCCAGCCAATGCTAGACAAGAAAGTTTTATTTTGCACGGTCAATATCGGTGGAATCAACGTTCTGATGCTGGCCAGGGTATCCCTTCTTCTCAACCGAGAGTGGCCGTGAAAATGAAGTATCTTGCATGCTAGAGGATTTTGGTGAAGTTCCAGTTTACTGATATACCTTGTCGCATACTTAGAGCACACAAATCCTTGTGAAGTCGTGGGAGTCTTACGTACCATGGAGCTGCAGTAATCGTTCGAAGAATTTGTTTTGTCATCTTTGATTTTTTTCAATGTTAAATGTTGAGGCGGTGTCCCATAATTGAATTACATAGCTTCATATAGGCTTTAGAATTGCGTTGTATAACAAAAGTTTGCAATCTAATTTCAAAGTCAAATTTTTGCTCATAAGCCCATTTAATTGCGCTGCTTCTAACTTTAACTGAGTGACTTTCACATCAATGTACGACTTTCACGTTAGCCTAGGGTCCAGGTGAATACCAAAGTATTTGACTTCATTATGCTGCGGAATAGGTGAATTGCTAATTTGGATAGCCGAACATGTTTGCTTACGCAGTGTGAATGTAATGTGAGTACACTTTTGTTCATTGACTTTTATTTTCCAAAGTTTTAAGCATTTCTCTAATATTGAAATATACTCCTGCAAATTTCGTGAATTGATGGTGAATTGATGGTTCACCTCGTTGGCATGTCAGAGGCGTAAACCACATCCTGTGGGTCCTAAAATGCTACCTTGGGGAAGTCCTGCTCTGATTGGCTGTGAGAGACTTATAAAGTCACAGTCTGTGATAACAAGTTTCCAGGCAAAACAATGTCGCCAATTAACCGAAAATTGACTCAATTAAAATTACATGTCTGAACAGGCTAATAAATATTTTGCGATGCAATTTACACCAATAATCAACTTAAAGATTATACTCGTTTATATTAAATGAATTTCATAATTAATCAAGCTTAACTTTAAGCATATTGCTCATTGCTACTTTTTGTTGCATACTTTAGAGCTTTAAAAATTATTATATCATTTTTATTGCATATTTTATTGCTAAATGTAGTTTCAGCTTTGGCGATAAATGTGCTACAGAGCTCCACAAAAAAAGCGGAGGAGAAAAAAAAAAACATACGCAACATACACACAAACCCCAGCTAAATGTCATACATATACGAGTATTTTATGTAATTTTAGTAATTTTCCAGCTTAAAACAAAATTAATGAAAAGTATGCTGCAAAAAATAAAAAGCTTTTATTATTATACGTTGTGTATTAAAATGAGATTATCTACTCTACCTTTTATTTTAATTAAATAAAAAAGTATGCCTTCCATAAAAAAGAAAACATATATCGCTCCTTTATTGCAACATGGTCATATCTCAAAAAAGAATTGTTAACAGTACTACCTTTTATATTGTGGCAAAATTTTATTTAAATTACCTTTAAACTGTTTCCTTTATTAGATATTTTCTAAAAAAAATTTCTAAGACTTGTATGGAAACTTAAAATTTGAAATATGTTTTTCTCGAAACAATTTTTTTTGCGTTATGACTATGTTGCAATAAAGGAGCGATGTAATATATAATAAAGAAATTAACGATTATAGTAAAAATCATATTTAATTTGTGTCAAGTTGAGAATCCGTTTATGTCAGTAGGTAAATTGCATACGTTACTATTTTGCGAGGGTTTAACAGAGTTTTATTTTGTCTGTCATTAATCTTTGGTTATTTTATTTAAATAAAAATATGAGTTTGTTTTGTTTTTGATTAATATTTTGCACTAAAAGACTTACAATATGAACTGCTTAATTTTGTAATTTCGAACGGATTTTTGATTATTATTTTTCTTGTCTTCTTCAATCAAAATTATTGATCACAGCAAATTTGTATTGTAAAAAAAAAAAAATCCTTCTTAAGAAAAAAATTAGGAAAGGAAAAACTTGAACTAAAAACCTGTTGTACATATGTATAAATTCATATATTTATTCTTTTTTTACTTAAATGTTAGGTAAATTATAGCTAACCCGATTTTGTTTTCTGATTTGCATACTTTTTCTCCCAGTATAAATTTATTTGCACTCAGAGCGTAACTATGGATTTCTCTTTGGGCATCACTAATTTAAAGGGAAACATTCGTCAAGAAATCAACTCAATTAACCCAAGTTTACTGCAGCGTGTGGCGTAGAACTCAAGGCTCCGTTTTGAGCAGTATGTTCAATTCAACGTAAGACATTTGAATGCTCGTAATATACTATTTGAAAAATAAAAGCCGCTTTTGCATTCTATGGTTCAATGCGGTTGATAAAACTTTGTGTTAATTCTTACATTTTTATAGAGGTTTGAAAATATAAATTTGCTGCCAGACACCCTGTATGAACAATTTTGCAAAAGTCAGCCGGTGCGCCGTAAGTTTTTCTTAAATTTAAGTTACTTACCACATCAATTATTTGCATTAAAGTTAAACCAAAACTTAATTGTAATGGATCCGACTCATTTAGAACCGGACGTTCTAGTGTATTGTATGTATCTAATAGATCATGTAACAGTCTCTTTTCATTGTAACCTGCTAAGCAAACTGCAAAGAGATAAAAAGAGAGAACAAAAAGTTAGTCAGTATCATTTTTTTCATTTTGACTTAAATTAATGCTTAATATTAAATACAAACAGGGCTGGGCAGTATTTTAAATACTTGTATTTGAAATACGTATTTGAAATACAAATACGTACTTTGTATCTGTATTTCAAATACATGTGGCTCAAAAATACATTTTTACAAAATACATTTATTTATTATAATAAATTGAAAACAAGTTACATATTTCACAAAAGCTAAAACCGCTAGAAACTACAACCATTAAAATATTTATCATTTTGCAATACTGCAATGTAGCTTTCATTTATACAGAGCTAATACATTTTACACTAATCGGGTGATATCAGTAAGAATTTCTATATATTTGCCACCAGCTTTTTATACACAGGGAAATAATTTTTATTATGGAAAACTTTAGGCTGCGAGAACCAGATTAGATCCACTGCAATATAATACTTTGAGGCATTTAAGTTGTATTTTAACAAAACTAATGGAGAGCTTGGAGATAAGATTTAATGAGTTACTCGTGCTGACACCTGGAGCAAATAGAGCCATATCGGTGTCATGTTTCCATCCTAGTTTCAAAATTAGCTGATTACCAGAAAGCATCTCAGTAAAATGAAGGCAAAAAATTCAAAATCTTGCAATAGATACTTTGGAGAAAAATTACAAAAAACGTGAAATCATGACTGGATGCAGAAGAATAAATAGTAGTTGAGGTAAAGATGATGAAGATTTTATTGTTGTTTTGGACAATACAGTGATCAACCTCGTAAATCAAATTTGGAACTTGAGCTTATCAGTTTTCAAAATGATAAAAGCAAGGAGCTTGCTATTCTGGAAAACTATCCAAGTATCAAAAATAAATGCATTTATAGAATATGACAGCAGCTTGTGCTCCTCAGGATCTGTAGAAAGATTATTGTTTGTCGTTTGACTGATTGAAATATCTAGTTTTTATTAAAGGAAATACTTGTTTTGCCGAATGAATTTTTTATTTACTATCTTCCAAATGCTAAATATTAGGTTTGTTCCTTTAATTTCTTAGCAAGTTTAGAACAGTCATATGAATATACAACTTTGTTTAAGTGCATATGTAAAATAAAATATGTATCTAAAGCCAGACGGGTACATTTTTCTGAGACCAAATTACAAAAATGTATTTGCATTTTGTAGTTGTATTTTGTATTTGAAATACACAACTTGAAAGTATTTTGTATCTTGTATTTAAAATACACTACTGTAAAGTATTTTGTATCTTGTATTTGAAATACATAATCTGTGTATCTTGCCCAGCCCTGAATACAAATATGTGTTCAGAAATAATATACGAGTAAATCGGGTATTTTCAAATATTGACTACTATGAGCCTGTAGGTAATCTTAGAGCAACGAAGCATATCCAGATCGGCTTTATCTGGTAAAAACAGCGGGTAGGAATGAAACTATTGGAGACTTAAAAGATTAATTCAGATCGCATAGTCTCCCTGGAAGGGTAATTAGTGATAAGAGAATTTGCGGATTTTTTGGAGGAAAAGAGTGTTGAGCACGTTTTGGTGGCTACAGGAATCACTTCAGGCAAATGGACAAGTAGAGAAGGTTAATAGTACAATTGGACTCATATTGGCCAAACTGATCCAACAAGGAATATGTATTGGGATACTGTACTGGACCATGTTGAATATTATGTACACTGAATAACACGGTATATAGGTCGATTGAACACAATCCCAGTGTTCTTTGGTGTAGGGTAGTAAAGGAAGATATTAGGTATAGAAAAAAATTTTTATGGAAGTCAATAGCGACGGCGGGCGGGAAAATATGAATGGAAAGAAATTGCAGAATTGTAACAAAGAATACGTGCATATACGGAGCAAGGTACCAAAGGTTTATAAGTTGGGAGTTATCACGGAAGCTCATACCAAAGTATTCGGTATTACATATCGAAAGTTTTAAGAAGCGATCGGTATGTGATTTGGAAGTTTCAGCTGTCTTGTACGATTATAATGGTGTTTGGGCGGATTCTAATATATACCCTTGGATTAGATGACTTACAGGACGACATGAGATCCGCTGATCTCATTGTCAAAATGGCCGCGCTGTAGCAACGTATATACATATTGCTACATATATTAATTAAGAGAATAATTCTATTTCTTCCACTTTTGTCACGTTCGGCCTACTACTTTTTTTTTGAGTTTGTTGTGTTATCGGATATTCCATTCGCTATTAAGTTTAATATAGATTACAGTGTTCACTATTAGCTACAATTTAAGATTAACTCGAACCTGAAAATACTTTTAGTTTTTTTTAATTTTTGGTTTTCAACACATACGAATGTCACGTTCATCACCAGGGATTTAGCCATATATCAATCATAACTAGATTCAGGACTCTTTTTAGATTCTTTAAAGAATAATTAAGCGTTTTATAATGAATGTTTACACGAATTTTTGTAGAAGTGAAATAATTCAGTGTACAAAATTAATTTCGTTATCAATGCAATATTGCTATTTGCTTAGGCCTTAATGGCCACCATGCCACAGTTACATAAATGAACTTTAAGTGCACAAATATGCTGAAGCTGCAAACTGAGACTCCTTTTAGGGCCCAGAAGCATGCAGCTGCATGTTAAACTATTTAATGTATTTAGCATTTAATATTTATCATTATACAGTGTCGTGTCCATTTGCCATTTATTTAATTTGTGTGTATATGCGTTTCATTATGCATTTGCATTTGTGTTAAAAAGCGTTTTACTTGCATGTGTGTTTGTGTGTGTAGTGTATTCCTCCGCGCTTGAAAGCCTGTGTATGGCTGTATATTTTAACGATAACATGTTGTAAATTGTTGATTAAATTATATTGATTTGTAGCAACAAACGAGTAAATGAGAATTTCTTTTTGTTTGCCTTTTATTTGCATCAAATTGTCCAGGCCTTAATAATGCTGGGAAATTTTCATTTTTTTTTTTTAATAAATAATAACCCATAAATTGGAAAACAGAAATAAATAAGACTGGCTGTTAAAATAAAAATTACAATAAAAATATTTCAATTGTTATCGTAATGAAATAAATAATTTTAAAAATTTTTAGCCCCGGAAAATAAGCAATTTATTTAATTTTGTTATAAAAGAAAAAAAAAAAGAAAATTGCACAAATGCTGAAAGTTAAAGGAAACTGTGTGAAAAATCAATTTGTGTAAAAATTTTTGCACTAAAAGGTTTTATCTGATAAAGCAGGAGTTAATTTCAAATTGGCAGGTAATTGCTTGAAGTAAATTTGAAGTGTCTGAAGTTTTTAAATATATGTTGATGCAGGCATCATGTAATGTCTATTGGACCCTATTCCGCAAAACAACTTATCAGTTTTTCATCGATATAACTTTTCATAAATTGAAATTGATAAATGTAATTTGCTAAATTTTAATATTCATTTTGTGGTGCAAAGTGTAAAGCTAATATTGAAAAGAACAATTTATAAAGAAATTATAAACAATTCCTTCCACAAAACTATAATTAATAATTTTGCAAAACGAATTTTGAAAATTTTTTCAAAATTTTGCCAGGCAAACGAAAGCTGAGGAAATGCATTCCAGAGATCTGCATGGGTACATCATGATTTTCACATACGAATATTTTTAACACCGTGAAAACATTATGCGCTAATTTTTAGAATTATCGTTCGTTTCCGGAGTTCTGAAACATCAAAAACGCATACAATCATTCTCCTCTCTTATGTATTTTTTAATATTTTGAAAATTTTTCCAAAATTTTCAAGGAAAATGAAAGCTGTAAAATTAAACACCGTAAGCAAATGATGCGCTAATTTTTACATTTGTCGTTCGTTTTCGAAGTCTTAATACACCAAAAATTTATACAATCATTCTCACCTCTTATGTATTTTTTGAGAGTAAAATTATATTTTTTGCCAAAACAAATTTTGGAAAAATGTTCAAGGCAAATGAAAGCTGTAAATTTCATGCCAGAGATCTGCATGGGTATACCATGATTTTTACACACGAGTATTTTTAACACCGTTAAAAAATGATGCACTAATTTTTATACTTTTCGTTCGTTTTCGAAGTCTTAATACATCAAAAATTTATACAATCATTCCCCCCTCTTATGTATTTTTTAAGAGTAAAATTATATTTTTTGCCAAAACAAATTTTGAAAAATTTTCAAAGCAAATGAAAGCTATAAAATTTCATGCCAGAGATCTGCATGGGTACACCATGATTAGTACACATGAATATTTTAAACACCGTTCAAAAATTATGCGCCAATTTTTATACTTGTCGTTCTTTTCCGAAATTTTCATACATCAAAAATGTATATAATCATTCTTGTGTTCTTAAGAGCACTGACCACAAAATAGAGTGGTTTTGTTACTAGCTGAAAATGGCCGGTATTAACGTAAATTTTATTGTTTTTACCGGTACTATACTGAAAATGTTCAAAGATTTTCAATAAAAAAATTATAAATAGCTTGTTTTCAATGTTTCCCAGCTATCTATATGTCGACATTTCATAGGAGCTACCCTAATCATCAATAGACTTTGGAAATTTTTTTAAAAGTTATTCTCAAACGTTAAACTTTAAATGAAAAAGCATGTTTTTTGCGTTTTGACAGGTATTAGAGCATTTTTATTTTTAAATTCTGAGCAATTTATATAGATTGTTGGATTATAAAGTTGAACGTTCGACCCACTGCTGATTTTAAAATGTTGTTTTATTCGAGATGCCATTTGCTATTAACTTTTATATAAATTACAGAGTTCACTATTAGCTACAATTTAAATTTAAGTCGAACCTGAAAATACTTTTAGTTTTTTTGCTTTTTGGTTTTCAACATATACGAAATGTCACGTTCAACACCAGGTATTTACCTATAATGATATAACATTATTAGCAGAGATTTGTACAAAACACTATATGGTTTATCGTAATTTTATCTGCCACAGCTGAGGAAATACTCTTCGCAATTAAGTACTCGTATATCTTAAAGTTTGTTACGATACATTCCCTTTCAATAGCTTATCATATACTGTAGGAAAAGTTTACTTTAACCCCCAATTAACATATTTTACACTTGAAATTTATCATAACAGCATCACAGCCACTTATTTGACTAAACAACAATGAAACAAAACAATGGAAACATTAAAACACTTCAGCAAAAAATGTCTGTATGAGCGTTTTGTAAAAGGCCAGGGAAAGAAAGAGACACCAAGACAACAAAAACAAAAAAATATAAAAAAATAAAGCTTAGCAAACACTTAAACCACTTATTGTCATTTTTACCACTAACACACTCCTCATCTAGGATGCCAGCACTCAAACTTTAAGAAGAACATTAAAGCAATGAAGTACGAGAGAAAAAATAAATAAACAGCAACAGCAAAGAAACAATAGAACAAACAGACAAATAGACAATTCTGTGGCACCCAAAAGATGCAGTTTTTGCCAGAAACAGAAAAAAGTTAAATGCATATTTGCAATTTTGAAAAAAGAGGCTGTAAGGATTCAAAAGGATATGCCAAACTTTCAAGAAAACTGTTTTACTTCGGAATATATCATAACGAAAAACAAGTATGCCAAGGGATAGTAATAAGCTATACACATAGAAAAAATATATGGTTGATATGACAATATTCTAAGGGCAACATGCCATTGTTGAATTATATGGTTAGCACTGAAAATGCTACATTGATATATTTTAATATTACATTGCTATATATTAATATAGTTTTAGAAGCAAAATGTTCAACGTTGGTATAATTGAAATCAAACACAATATTAATAAAATTTACCATATTATTATCATACGTAACCATGTTATTAAGCCTTATTACTTTGATGAAACAACCATACTAATGTTACAGACAGCTTTTTGGCAGACGTATAACCATATTTAGGTCATAACCCACAATTTTAATTAAAAAAAGGCCGTTTCAAGAAAAACCCCTAAAATATTATCAACTTACAATTACTTAAACAGGTCTGATCAAAACATAACCATAATTTTCGACGTTCGTAAGTTATGCATGTTCGATTTTCTTTAGCCGTGTTCGATTTTTTACTATTCGAAAAAATGGATCAAGGAAACTGCGTATTAAGTTTTTTGTAAAAAATTATATTACATGCGCAAGAACATTTCAAATGTTGAAAGTGGCGTCTACTATGAGCAGAACACAAATTCAATTGTAGTATAACCGGTTTAAGGAAGGCCGAGACGCTGATCGTCCTGATCGCCCAGGCACTTCAACAACCGATGAAAACATTGAAGCAGGGAAAAACAAAAAAAGATTTTGGATAATCGTCGAATCACTATCAGAGAGATTGCTGATGATGTTGGCATATCGTTGGGCTCATGTCAAGCAATTTTTAAAGGTGTTTTAGGCATGACACGTGCGGCAGCGAAAATTGTTCTAAAATTGCTAAATTTTGAGCAAAACAAACGTCTTATAGACATCGCTCAGAAGCTGTTGAACATCTTCAACGACAATCAAGGTTTCCTTAAAAAGGTCATGGTGACGAATCATGAGTGTGAGGCTATGACATTGAAACCAACGCCCAATCATCCCAATGGAAGCGTCCAGAAGAGCCAAGACCGAAAAATGCACTACAAGTTCCATCCAATGTGAAAGTTTTGCTCACAAACGTTTTATAGACATCGCTCAGAAGCTGTTGAACATCTTCAACGACAATCAAGGTTTCCTTAAAAAGGTCATAGCTGGTGACGAATCATGAGTGCATGGCTATGACATTGAAACCAACGCCCAATCATCTCAATAGAAGCGTCCAGAAGAGCCAACACCGAAAAATGCACTTCAAGTTCGGTCCAATGTGAAAGTTTTACTCACTGGTTTCTTGCACTCAAATGGCGTGGTGCATCATGAATTCTTGCCACAAGGTCGTACTATTCATAAGGAATACTACCTTGAAGTTATGCTCCGTTTGCACTAAGTAATTCATCAGAAATGCACTGAATTGTGAAAAAAAAACAATCATGGATTTTGCAACATTATAACGCACCTGCTGACACATCGGTGCTTGTGCGTGAGTTTTTGGCCAAAAACAAAATTGTTATCATGCCTCAACAACTGTATTCAGCGGACTGGGCCACCGTTGACTTTTTCTTCTTCCCAAAACTGAAGACATCGATGAAAGGAAAGCGTTTTACTACGATTAAAGAAATAAAAGAAAAATCGCAACAGAAGCTGTGAGAGACACCTAAAAGCGCGTTTCGAAAGTATTTCGAGGATTGGAAAAAAACGCTGGCATAAGTGTATTACAACTGAGAGTATTACTTTGAAGGGGATAAGATGGTTATTGATGAATAAATAAATAATAATAACGATTATTTTTTATCAAACCTCGTATACTAATGTTGCCGTAATCATATTTTAAACTCCCATTTCTTTATGTGTATAAAACATGAAGGATCGCTTGTTATTAAAAATCACTTCATATAAAAAAAAAACACAAACAAACTGCAGTTTGTATAGCAAATTTTCTTTACTATTAATTTTGGCTTTCAATAAGAAAAAATTTCACGTTAAATTTCTCACATCACAAATTTGTCCTTTCATTAGCATAAATTTAGCTTTAACACTGTAAAAAAGTTGTTGTGTGTAAACTAAATTTGATTAAATTTTATATCATAGTCTTTTAAGTCTATAACTTTGGCTTGGAGAAGGACTCTCAGCCAGTTAAACCAAGTGCCAAGCACTTGCCCACAGACGACTGAGTTTACGCAAACCGTAATCATGTAAGGTATACTCTTGAATTTGTGTAAGGTTGTGAGGCGTTTTGCTAATTTTTAGTTTATTTTATTTTTTCTCCAACTAAAGCAAAAATGAGATATTATAAAACTCTCACAAAATCCTGTAAATATGCAAACTGCGTTAATTCTCCTTGGAGGCAAAGTAGAAACAAAACAAACTACAGAAAAATAAATGTTGAGAAAAAAAAACACTTTTCAGAATTTGTTTTATAAATTGTTGGGTGTTGTTTATTATAATTTAGTTGTGCAACAGCCACAAACTTTAATGCAAATAAAAAAAAAATTTTTATTTGCATACATTTAAGGAATAGTTGGTACATAAACATTTGCTGCATACTTTGGGGAGCTTAATGTGATTAAATAGACAGACAAAAAAAAAATAAATGGAAAAAAAAGACAAGAGTTATAAACACAAAAAGCAAAACTTTATTTTTGCATTAGAACAACATAATTATTTGCTTAAAAGTTTTAGGTTTTTCTAATATTTAAGGCGCATGTACGGATGTGAATACGAGTTGTAGTAGCAAGTGTTAAATTAAGGAAATACAAATGTGCTTTAATTAAAAACACATAGAATTTTGTTTTAGATTTTGCAAGGCATAAAGTTTTTGTGTTTTCTAAAACACATATAAGCAAGATTAAGAATGTGGCATACTTTATGGAGAAAAACTTATTTAAGATATGGTGTATACTATATACTAGAATTGCAAAAATATTGTACAATAGAATAAATATTAATCTGCTATATGCGAGCATAAGTGTATGTTTCAGATTCATAAACAAAATATTATAAAGAGTAAAGGGTGTCCAACCATAACACACGACGTGCACAATAAAAATATTAAGATACTTCTCTAAAAAGTTTTTGTCTCATTAACAATTAACATTATGAATTCATAAGTGTATGTTCAACTTGATTTTTTTTTTATATGTACGAGTATGAAACAAATTTTGCAACCTAGATCTAATATTTCTTTTGGAATATTTTCGCTTTTACTGTTTTCTGTTTTTTTTTAGTTTTTGTTTTATTAAATCACATTCAAGCAAAAAAAAACCCCTTCTTTTACTTTGTGAACATGTTTTCTACAGTAACCTTTTGAGATTATTCAGCCAGTTAATATCATTTTGAGATGTTGCTTTTAATAAGACATCTAAAAAAAAACCAAAAAAAAAAACTTTAAGCAATCATAATAGTTATTTTATTGCGATTTGTAACAAGCAGTTGAATCTACAGAAGTAATGTGGTTCTTAACTATTGGATATTACACGGGCATTTAACAATTTTTTAAGGTCTCTTTTTGTTTCCTCTGTTGAAGACCCGCAAACGAAATAGTTATAAGTCTCTAGAGATGAGTAAGCATTATGGGTTGAACGTTGTAACAAGTATAAAACAGAGAACCACCAAAAACTTTTGCAGCGCACACAATAAAGAAAAAAACGAAAAAAAACTTTGTAATCCGCTGCCTTAAAGATACTTATTGCTGCTGCAGATATACAATTTAATAATAAAGAAACCTATGGGCAACTAAACTAAAAAACAGACCAAATGGCATATAGTTACTTAAATTTAAAAATAACAAAGTTTTATGGGAAAACAGAATGAAAAAAAAATGCAGCTCCTGCAGCACTTGGAGGCTGTGTACAGAAAAACTACTGTATGGAAAGTTTTTTTTAGTAAGCTGTTTGTTTAAAAATTCCTTTACTTTATAGCAGTTTTTTAATTATCTACAAACAATTCCATACATTTTTCATGTTTAGTTTATGGTTTAAAGAAATGAACAGAAAAGCTTGGCATACTTTAAGGATTTGAAGAATTTCTTTTTTTTTTTCTCTAGGAGTAAAATTTTCATTCTTTTGTTTAAAATCATTGTTATTTTTATGTTATTGTTATTTTAGTATACACATCTTTGCAGGCAGTTTACTATACTGCATATATACGAATGTATATATGTATTTGCGTATGTGTGTGTGCTTAAAAACTAGTGTGTTTAAAGTCAATGTTTTGGCCTGTGGCTAAAGCAGTCTTTTAGGCTGCAAATTATTATTCCAACTTCTTTTTCTTGAACAAAAAGCATAATTTTAATTGCAAACAGTAGTAAGAAGATATAAAGCTGTAAGATATTGCATACCTTTAGGCGGACAATAAACCAGTTTAATTTTAAATTTGAAAAAAGCAAATGTGCAGAAAGCGAGTTAAAATGGAGCAAAATAATCAAAAGTAAAAAAGAACAACTTTATTTCTAAAGTGTAACAAAAATGAATAAATTAATTGCATTATGTTCCATTAACGATATGTATAACTTTATTGATTTTTCTCTGAGTACTTATACCATCAAACGCAATATTATATTATTTTTAAGTTAGTAATGTAACTAAATAGATTTATTATTGAAGCACTTTAAATAATCTGTAAGGAAATCGTAAATAGACTTAATACTAAATAAATAAATAAATAACCTGGAATTCTAAACGGCGAAAACACATATTTTGATTTTGAAAATTTTAACAAGATGTGATTACGTTTGTGATAAGGTTTGTTTATTTCTTTTTACTGTTATCGAGCCCAACAAGATGAATCAGCTAATGAGTGATAGTGGTCTTTAGGATCAAGCAATTACACATAAATATTAATTAACAAAGTTTATAATAATAAAAATAATTATTTTTTTTCGGTTGGAGAGGGGACATGCCTAACGCATCATCAGATACTGTGGGCTTGCACCCATTAAAACCCTTCCATTTTCTTTGAGCCTTGTCACCATCCCGGTACCGCTTTTGCATTTCTCAGGATGAGGCTCCTCTTTTGTTTCTACCGGATTGCACATACCACGCCCACGTCTATATCCTGCTTCTTGTCCCGTAGGATCTTCTCAATATAAGATGGTATTTGACTCCTTTTCCTCTCACTTTTCCAACATAACTTCTACGGCGTTTTCCGATGTTATTTCACCAGCATTCTCCTCTAAGTCATGTCTTTCCTGCCTCCACCTCTCACATCTGAAGAATGTGTGTTGTGCTTCGTCCACGTAGTCATCTCTATAAGGGCAGATCAATGTATCTGTCTTCCCCATTCTATGGAGGTATTCCAGAAAATACCCGCGTCTAGAAAGCATCTGTAATCTATCTCACCATGCTATCTGCTTATCCACTTTTCTATATCGGTGGTCACTCTCGCTGTCCATCTGCTACGTGATTTATTATTCCACCATTCTTGTCACTTCCGCATAGTGTCCGCCCGTGCTGATCTTGCCGTTGCTGCCTTGCCAGATTGTCTTCGCTCTCCTCACAGCTTTCTACGCTCTTCGGCCAAGAGGTCAATCGGGATAGTCCCGCTTATGACCAAGACAGTGGGCTCTGACACTGTGCGATGGGCTGAAGCCACTCTGAGAGCAGCAGTACGTGGCCAACATCTGCCTCCGCTATTCTGCGTGCAAGGAATTTGCCCAGATTTCGCACCCGCACAGCAAAATTAACTGGATCATTGCCATAATCAGCTTCTTTTTGCTATATCGTGGTCCGCCGATGTTTGCCATCAATTTGCTGAGCAAAGCTGTCGCCTGAGCAGCTTTTGTTGCAGCATGTTCCAGCTGGGCTCTGGACGTCAGTCTAGAATCTAGCCTCAGGCCTAGGTATTTGATCCAACTGCTTGTCCTAATCGTTTCGGACAATGCCCCAAAGTTCACTTTTAGAGGGATGTGCTTATTTGTCACAATAAGCAACTCCGTCTTTTCCGTGGCTGTGAGCCTCTACCCATGCATGACCTAAGCATGACCTGGTTCAGCTTGCTCTGCATATACTCCATGTTACGAGCCTCAATGACAGCTACAATATGGTCTGCATACCCAACCAGGTAGGTATCGCTTGCCATCTCGTTACGGAGAATATCATCGTAACTGACATTCCAACGCTCAGGGCCTAGGATCGAGCCATATAATTTTGTTGAATATGGTGGTTATAGGAAAGTTATTGTTTAAAAAAAAAAATTAAAGAAACAAAAAATAAAACAGTGAATATATTGATTAAAGTTTAAAGAAAACAGTCAAAATAATACACATGATTTCTTTTGATTTTTTTTTTTAATATATAAAAACATAACACATCCCTAAGTTATGCCTATAATTAGCGACCATGTATGTAGAGATAAGAAAGAGATGTAATAAGAATATAAGAATATGAAATAAAAGGGCAGTCTTGAACATGAAGCCAAAACATTCAGTGGTCTCAATTTATTATTCCTACACAGGCTCTTGAAAAATCCTTCAAAGAAATAGCTTATTATATAACTTAGATATGTAAATCTTGTAACCAATAATTTAGCAAATTTTCGTTTTTGTAGAAATGTTAAATATTTTAATTAAAATTTTTAACATGTCCTTTAATAAAGTGCTTGCTGATAATAAGTTTTTAGATGGCTTCTTCGGGTTTGTACTGTTTCCTAAACGGTTTTGGATTTTTAAGTCCAGCAAATTTCTTACGTTTTCAATATTTTTGCAATTTTGCTTTAGCCAAAATAAATTTAAAATCTAAGCAACGAATGTATATGTGAATTTTTTATATCAAAATAAATCTCTATTCATCCGGAAAACTATTGAAGCACACAATTTGATTTTTTTCTTTTCCTTTTTTAATTGCAGTTAAATCTTTTTATTGACCACAAAAATGTTAACTAAAAGCTGGTCAGTAAAAAAATACAAAAATAAAAACAAAGGGAAAGCAGATACTAAAAGCAACAAAGACTAATGGCATGTTTAACCACGTAACCGCAAAATGTAACAGCTGACACTGCCATCACCATCAGCAGCTTGAAACGTTTTGCATTCCTCTTTTTTTTTTTTTTTTTGTATCATTTCAAATGCAAATGACAGCTAGTAAAGGTCGTTAAGGCAGCAATAGCAAAAATAGTATGAATGGTGGAAAACGAATAGCGAATTTAAGCATTTGAAATAAATTTAAAGTTTACTTAGAAATATAAAACGCAATGTACAAAATAAACGATCTGATTTACTTCAGTAGAGTGAACCTCGATTATCAAATTCAAAAAAAGCAGCTATCTGAAGTATAAACTTTTCCATCAGGCATCATGAGATTTATCTGCCTTAAAAATTTATTGCGTTTTAGATGTTAACACTTATTTCCAGGTGATAAAATACTTCTAAATTTCCACTCGGTTTAAAATCACATACGATTTTATTAAAAAATTTTTATAATAAATTTTTACACAGCTAAATATTGCGCTGTTGGTCTGACAGACTGAAAATATATTGACAATCGATGATCTTGAAAAAAGATCCATAGTCACAGGAAAGTATTATCGTGGATTATCAGCTCAATTGATTGAAGCAATCAAGAAAAAACAAGCGCATTTAAAGAAAAATCAAGTAGTCTTTTTTCAAGATAGCGCACTGGTTGACATTGCATTAGATACAATGCTAAAGTTACGTAAAATACACTTCGAATTGGTTGATCATCGACCTTATAGTCCAGATTTAGCTCCTAGTGACTTTTCCCTGTTTCCATACTTGGAAAAATGGCTCGCAGGAAAGAGATTCATCTCAAACGAAGAAGTGTTTACAGAGTCTGAGGCGTATTTTGCAGGGTTCCCAAAATCGTATTATTCAGATGGTGTTAAAAAGCTGGTACAGAGTCAGTCGTCTTACTAAGTATATAAAGCAAAAAGGAGACTACGTTGAGAAATGAATGGTGTTTGAAAAAAATATGTTTTTTTCCTACTTAGGTAGCTTTAATTTCAATCCGCCCTCGTATCACCTTATCATAAGTTTAACCAAATGCAAGTGTTACTAAAATTTATTCAATTTTCATTACAAATATTGTACATGTATATTTGCCAAAAACAACTACTAATATATGTACGAACATATACAAGAGATATTAAGCAAGTCATTATTTAACTAATTATAAGTAATGCAGGCGGTAAGTACTATGATAATGAAAAGTATGTTCTTAGGTAAGTGCAACACATTACCAAGTTTTCGAGGGATATTTTTTCTTTGCTTGTTGTTTTTTTTACATGTTCTTTATAAAAATGCATTATAAAAATCTCGAATTTTGTTTATAAAAAACCATAGTATCTCTCCCAACACTATAGCAACCAGCGTTGTCAACTTTGAAATTTCAAAACGGACTGAAATGAGGAAAAAAAGCGCGATATTTCAATAAAATCGCACCAAATTTAGAATTCTTCTTTTCATGTTTAAAAATCCATTTTGTATAAGAAAAAGGATAATATTTTCATATTAAAAACATGATAACGAAACAACATTTTGGGCGGCTATTGGACGTTCAACTAGGTTTGATTGCACCGGCTGATGTCATGCCATCAAATTCGTCCAATGGCTAAAAATCGTGTTTGTTAAAATTGGCCTCTACTGCGATTCTATTACTTTTGTTAAGGCAATGTTATCTTTACAATACTTATAACGATTAATCAATATTTGCAATAAATTTTTTCAGCTCAAAATCTTACTTTATTTTTAATTTTTTTTCCTTTGGAAAACGAAATATTTAAAAAAAAAATTAAAATTTTTTACTTATAACCGTTACTGCAAGGGATGAAATATATCGACAAAATTTACGATATCGAATTATTTAAAATTACAGAATCTCGCTGCAAACCATCGAACTCAATTTAGAATTTACTAGTAGTTAATAATTTAGTAATTTATTAATTATTAAAGCAGTAGCGAATTCACGCGCCTTTACGAATACAAACTGCACTATTCAGTGCTTGGTTTTACCGTAATATTTGACAAACTTGGATTGATCGTTTAACAGCAAACACTCAGCGAAAACAGTAAATTGTATAAACCGAAATGTTTATTTTTCTTTCGAGAAAGTGTATAATATATAATAGGAAGATTTTCTCACTTTGTCTATATGAAGTGATACGTTTTCCACATTATTACTGCGTGTTCACATTGTGCTCTACAAAATGATATGTAAAAATTTTAGTCACTTGAATATACTCTTTTTTTTACATTAAAACCAAAAGTTTTGTTGAATATGATTTGTTGCCACCGAAATTTAAAAAGCGCACGTGAAATTAAAAAAAAGCGCATACCGCACCGACTAAATAATTTTTCGCACCAAAAATTTCAAAAAGCACCAAAAACGGTGCGAAAGGCACCGAGTTGACAACGCTGATAGCAACTTTTATATAAAACTGTTACAGTATACTTTTATATATTGCCCCTAAGACTATACTATACTTTTGCCAACATTAATAGCAGTCATTGAACTTAGGAGTGATACGAGTAATATAAATAACATTGTATTTCATTTCCATGCCATTAGAAGCAATGCAAATTTACATTTCAAAAGCTCATTTATGCTACAAAATTAACTTGATAAAATTATGCAAAGAATACTAATGATTTAAGTTTATGGAATGAAAGCAAAGCACTCAGCATACAATGTTTATTCACATCAAAACTTTAACAGCTTAATGACTTAATGCTCTGCAATAAAATATCACAAAACTATGGCAGATAAAAAATTTATATAGAAAATTTTAATTTAAAGAAATCAATGTTGTGATTTATTTGGTTGGTGATGATTATTAAGTTGTTGTAACATTATTATAGGATGCTTTTTTAGAGATATGTAACGTTGAAATGGTATAAAACAAAGCTGAATTTCCTAAACTGACATGAAATTTACTTTATTAAAAAAAAGTAATAATAAAAATAACCAAACATGGGTCAATTTGGCTCAACGCAAGTATTTAACTATTTAATCATTCTTATGTATATTTACTAATTTAATAATTTTGAACTGATTTATGTTATAATATACACTGCACGTTATCAAGTGAGCACACCCCAAAAGAATGAGATTTCGTATAAAATTCTACCGAATTGAAGACATTAACACTAAAATCTGTATTGTTGTTTATAGTTTGTTTAATTTTTAATAAAACAATTCACGACACATTGATTTATAATAGCAACACAACATATTTTTGTTATTTGCATATATTATACAATTTAATGATGATCTAAAATTAAGAAGAGAAAACTTAATAAATAAATAATCTCAATAAAATATATGTTTAAAATATAAATATTTTATATAAAAAATATTTACAAATATGGACTTAAACTTAGTTAGCTTATGCATTGCAAAATAAAATATTGAACTATTTATCATAAAGTTAAGATGTTATAAACCTACTAAATCTATCTTATAACATAATTTTGTCACATCATGAAGCAACCAATAATTAGTCTAGTTTATTGTGAATTATTGCATATAATGTTCGAATATGATTTAAAAAAGTACTTAAAGCAAAGAGAAATGTACACTTAATATAGTGTCTACAACCAGTGTTGTCAACTCGGTGCGTTTCGCACCGTTTTTGGTGTTTTTTAAAATTATTTGTTTGGTGCGGGGTGCACTTTTTTTACATTTCTGGTGCGTTTTTTAAATTTCGGTGGCACAAAATCAAATTAAACTCAACTTTTTGGGTTATTGTAAGAACAAATTTTAATCAAGTGTGCAACATTTTTACGTTACGTTTTGCGTAGAAAACGTACCATGTCATATGCACAAAGTAAGACAATCTTGCTGTTGTATATTATACACGCTCCCGAAGGAAAATTAAACATTTCGTAGTGAATATATTTTTGGCCAACGTATTTAGTTATTTGTTTTTAATATATACTTAGATGGTGAGGCCTAACTTTTTTTATGTCAATAAAAATTAAAAATCTTTATTACATATTTTCCCAACGTTTCGTGAATTTTATGTTCACTTCTTTTATAAAGAAAGTTTTTTTTATCAAATTACACGCATATAATATATGTAGAAATATAGTAGAAAACAATATTTGAGAAACTTACATTTTTGTGATTTTACAACATTAAACACAGATAAATAGACTTATATTTATTTATAACCAAGCAATACAATATTTATACATTAACTTCCTTTAGCACTATTTTTATAATAAAATTATAAGTGGCGCTTCAGTTGTCAGTATCTTCTTTTTTGTTCATTGTTTTATTTATTTATTTATTTTTTCTTTTTGCTCTATTATTAAGCTTGCTTTATAAAAGTTGCTGCTTTTAGAGAGTACTTTGCTATTAAACGATCAAGCCAAGTTTGTCAAATATTACAATAAATGCCGTCCCTGAACAGTGAAGTTCGTATTTATGATGGCTCGTGATTTCGTTACGGTTTTGGTAGTTGAGAAATTACCAAATTATTACATAAATTATTAAGTTTTTCCAAAACGTTTGCATTAAATATTGATTATGGTAAACTTATAATTCTGGCAAATTTTCGAATATTCCAATAAATTATTTTAAGGACATGGCTTACGAAAGCACAAACGAAATGTACACTGTATTTGATAGAATTGCTATTAATCGAATTTAAAGGCTTGTAGTGCGATTTTGTAACTTTTACTGATACGATAATCGTAAATTCTTTCGTCTGTAATGGTTGTGACGTAATGGATGAGGCCGTAAAAGTAACAGCTGATTTCGGTCGACAGCAGATATAATTAAATGATATTGCTTAATAATGAATTTAATAAAATATCGTTATAATTATTGTAAAGGTAATATTATCTTAATAAAGCTAACAGAGTTGTACTAGAGGCCAAGTTTGACAAACACGAGTTCTAGCTATTGAATGAATTTCACGGCATGCCATCAGGTGGTGCTATCCGACCCAGTATGATTGTATAAAAGTCGCTTAAAAGGCTGTTTCATTGTCCTGTTTTTAATATATAAATATTGTACTTCTTAAAATATTCAAAATTCGGTGCGTTTTTGTTGAAATAACGCGCTTTTTTCCCATTTTGGCGCGTTTTGAAATTTCAAAGTTGACAACGCTGTCTACAACTGATATTAACTCTCATATAATATGAGAGAGAACGTCAGCAGATTAACGAAAAAAAAAAACAAATTATATTATCTCTCATATATAGCATGGCGCCAAGTATTTTTGCAAATTTCATAATATTTCACAATTTTTAAGCAACCATGCGGTAAACATCGTTGAGTGTTGTATTTTTCCAACAACAAAAAGAACAACAAACGATTTTTTATAAATATTTTAATGATTTTATTACTTTTTATTAAACTTTTTTCGGGAATTCTTCAAAAATTGAATATTATGTCGTTTTGTTACGTAATTACGTCCATATCACGATTTCTAAATATATATTATCAAAACAATATTGTGATATCCGATATAATATTACAATACTAATTTTGAAGGCTACACGTGATATAACTCTCTCTGCTATCAAATTTGACGTTAGCTGATAGAAAAATATTTGATATTATATCACGTATAGACTCTATGTAAGAACGAAGCAACAATAAAGTCTTACGTAAAAGTTAAAAAGTTACGCACTTTTTTTCTACGAGGATTTAAATTTCTAGCATAGTCTTTCTGAGTATTGAGAAAAGCGGTAGGCAATCTAATTTAGGGGCAAAGCTATAGTCCACTCAATTCTAACTAACCAACTCCTTAATATCTCTCTATCCCGTTTGCCGCTTTTCTTCAATATATATCAATTTTTAATGTTTTTAAATCCATAAAAGGTTCCTACATACGATACGTTTTTCAGCGTAGCGTTATTTATACCGTACAAAAAAAATATAATTATTTTTTTAAGGTTAAACTAGAATACTGTTTTAATTATTAGATATAGATGACTGTAGCCGTAAGTGGCAGTCGAAATAAAGATAATAAAGATCATAGATGTCATACAATAAGCTGAAGTATTTGGAACATACCGCGAAATATTGTTCGATTTGTGCCTGCATCGTCAAGTTATTCTTGATTAAAGATATCAGCTTACGAGCCAAATTTTCGTCATTTGCGGGAGGTGTTAATTTGCTGCTTTAATATAAAGAAATCTGCGGCTAAGGCTCATACAACGCTCTCAGATATTTATACTGAAGCCGCTGTTAGTGAAAAAAACGTACCGAGATTGACTAATGCTTCAAGAATGATGATTTTTACGTCGACTCCCCCCGCCGTGGCGGTGGAAGAATGACGGTTTCGAAGATACAGAATTGGAGGTGTTACTTGACCAAGAATCTTGTCAAACGCAACAACAGTAAACAGAATCATTAGCAATGATGAAATAAAAAATTCCAAGATGCCTGAAGGTCATGGGAATTATTCAGAAACCAAGAAATTAGGTGCCGTACGAGTTGAAGTCGAGAGATTTTGAACTGCTTTTGGTTGCTTGTGGATGGCTACTTGCAAGGCTAAAACGGAAAAGATTTCTGCATCGCATTGTGACTGTGGACAAAAAAAAAACCATTACGATAATGCCAAGTGTAGCACGGCCAAACCGAACATGAATGAGTCCAGGATCATGCTCAATATTTGTTGGGACCAGCTTGGCGTACTGTATTATGAGTTGCTAAAATTGACTGAAACAATCACAGGTGATCGGTTTTAAACGCAATTAATGCAATTGAGCCGACCGAGCATTGAAAGACAAGCGGCCGCAATACAACGAGACACCAGCTGCCAATGCTGTACCCAATGTTGCGAAAATGGTCAAGACACACTTAGAAATGTTGAGATTATAAGTCCTAGCCATGCACCGTCTTATTCTGACTTTGGACTATAACTTGTTTCGATCAATGGCACACAGCCTGTCTGACCAGCACTTTCGGTCTTATGAAGAAAAAAAAAATATTTTTATTTGTAAAAATATTTTTTTCTATTATTGAAAAATTTTTTTTTTTTTTTTTTTGTAAATTGGGTTTATTTTCATTTGTTCCTAAATGTAGTTTTTCATTGAAATTTCTCCTAAAAAGTTTTTTTAGTCTTATCTCGACTTATATAATATGATGTAGTGCCAAAGATATAAAAAACTAAAACTTGATCTTTTACTGTAGTAGTAAATTTTCTAGCTAAATAGAAAAAACTACGTTTAAAATTGTCTCTTTTTTATGATGTTTTTTTACCGGCAATAGCACAAATATTTGATGAAGAAATTGTCAGTTTTTTCCCTGTCAGACCAGGAATGGCTCAGAAAAAAAACATTCAAGCAATCGGAAACCGAGTTCAAGTATTGACGGTTTTAAGAAAAGTTTAACTTATTTAAATTCCACTTTATTGCTTTTTTCATTTTGCTTTTAAATTGCCAAATTTAAGTTAACTTTGTCGCTGAGGCCATAAACTCGCTTCAGTTTATTTTTTCTCGCAATTTTCTGTTTTAAAGCTATTTTATCTTCGTGTTTCTTTTTTATTATTCGGTGGCAGGAAAAATGACATGAGTCAAGTTTAAACTTGATTAGCGAAATTTTGTTGCTTAGAAAATTGCGCACAGTACAAAATAAAATGGAAAAGAAAATAAAGTTTTCAAAACGAAACATCAACTCCAAATTAAAGGAGGATGTTAGTTTGAGCAACACATGCTTAAAAGTCATGTAAGTGCAGCACGCAATAACTAACAACAGCCATTATGCCGCAACACAGTTACAAATACAAAAAAACTCTAAAAGAAACATCATTGTTTTTTTAACAACTTGTACTCACTCGTATATGTAGCTTTGTTTTGATAAACGTGTATGTGTGTTTATGTGAGCAAACGCCTCATAGTAAACATTTTTGCAAGACATGCACAGACATGTTTAGTTACACTACATTTTTTTTTTTTGCTAGAATCAAGAAAAATTGTGGCAACATACTGAAAACTTATAGCAAAGATTGTTTAAAGTTTTAGAACATATAACATGCAAGACAACTCTGTAACACAAGTACAGTGATTAACAAAACAAGCTTTGATTAAGGAATAGTTTGGTCCAAACAACGACTGTACATATTTTGAAGAATCAGCATATAAGTACAAAACTTTAACGATTTTTGCTGGATCAGTCACACGAGTTCAAGATTAATTCAGGGGTACAGCAAAGCTCCATTCTTTCTCCTACATAATTTCTTATTATCTTCAACGACCTTCTCTATCAAACTTCCAAACCTATCCACTCTTTCGCGGATGACAGTAGCATTTGCCACTCGTACTCTTTTAGTTATAGGCCCAGCCTATCAGCGATTGCTGCCAAGAGTCTAAATATGAATGATTCACTGAAAAGTGATCTTCTATTAATCTCCGAATGGGGTCGTAAAAACAGGGTCGCCTTCAACGCTCGTAAGACTCAATGTTGTTTATTAACACAGAAACCAACGACCGCAAGTGGTGCTTCATCTGTACTCATGTATGGAATAAATATTGAGAAATCGGATGCTCTTGATGTTCTTGGAATGTAAATACAGTATGATTTTCGCTGGACTGAACACATTTTTCATGTCTCTAAAGAAGCATTCAAGTGCCTTGGATTTTTGAAACGGTGTAAAATGTACTTCATTCCATCCGATCTCCTTACTATTTATACCA
The DNA here is from genome assembly GCA_914767995.1 of Thecocarcelia acutangulata. Lineage (NCBI taxonomy): Eukaryota > Metazoa > Arthropoda > Insecta > Diptera > Tachinidae > Thecocarcelia > Thecocarcelia acutangulata. The sequence continues at coordinate 19,893,454 of OU612097.1, forward strand.
CCTACAATCGACTAAAAATGGAATACAACTCTCATGTTTGGGCCGGTGCCTCAAAGTCTATTTTGTGGTTACTCCATCGTGTGCTGGAGAGGGCGAAGAAGCTGATCGGTGACAGTAGGGTATCCAACTCTATTGACTCACTGGAGCATCGACGCAGTGTGGGGTGCGTTACTCTGTTCTATCGTAACTATAATGGTTCCCGAAACGCACACATTTTTACGTAGTACGAGTTCTTCGTCCAGAGCTCATCTATTTGTGGTAGATTGCCCAGGAAATCGTACTACGCATTACAGAGAGAGATTTCGTTTTTCAGCCGTACGCTTGAAAGAAGTTGCCTACAGACGTGTTTCCTGTCTATTATAGCGTTCCAGTTCAAGTCAAATGTTTACAAATACTACTCCTTCTTTCCCCCTCCCAACAACCTATTTTCCTAGTTCTGGCATATGTAGGGGTCATCGCCTGAGTACTGGTCAAAGAAAAAATATTAATATTGTGCAACGTTTTCTCCTGCGATTCTCGCTCTGTTAGTGAAGAGGGAAGAGGGAGATGAAAGTAGTACACATACGAATGTACTTGTGCAATCTGTTTTTCACATATGAAGTCAGTGTTGTCAACTATTTGTAATCCAAAAGCGCCATAACCCTATTCAAAAGGCGATACCGACCGCTATACTATATATGTAGGTATATTCAAAAAAATAAAAATGAAATATATGTTTATGTATATACAAATACATATGCATAAGGCATACTTTTACTTTAAATATAAATAAAAGTATGTTATTTAAAATTTTTTTTAAGAACAATTAATCAATATTTTCGCAAACGTAACAAATTTATTTCTGCTAGATGATAGTTCGCGAGTTGTTACTGATCTCTTTATCTTCACGAAAGCTTACACTGACAAATTTAAAGCTTTTAACTTGGCATGATGCTATTAGGAGTTCAAATCCACTTTCATCCAGGAGAGTTCTTTTTATACCCTTCACAAAAATATAAACGATATAAAGTTTGTGATTTCTACAATTTTCATTTGCGACCCTATAAGGTTAACGAATTTATCTTCTGAATTAATTAAGCGATATCTATCTGTCGATCGTTGAAATACTGTTTCTACGAAAACCATTGGAAACCATTCTATTACCCCATCGATTCATGGGTTTACTATTGAAATTCCAAAATACCGAAAAAAATTATTTTTTTTTGCAATTTTGTATGAAAATTTAAAAATATATATTTTTTGTTTATTAAGCATGACGATTCCAAATTGGAACCGGACTCATAAGGTGGCAAACAAACAACTTTTTTCACTAATGAACAAATTTCATTCTATTTAAGATTGTTATTTCAACGACTAAATCGTAACATTAATGCAAAAAATCGTTATATATACGAAAGCTTTTCTATTAGTATATATATGCCAAAATGGATTGTCTCATAGTCATTGGGTAGTTTGGAACATTCCTTTCTGAAATTAAAATAACTGCAAAAGCTTCGAGATAGTTTAGTTGGTTAGTTATAATTTTAAGCGGTAAACACTTCAGATCCGAACTAGGGACCGATATATTACATTCCTTTTAGCAGGCCACTGGTTAAAGCTTGCCATCAGTTTAGCATTTGGCAAAAACTGATAACTTATTTGTCGGCATATATCATTTGCCCAGTTAAAAAGCAACAATCACAGATACACTTGCGGTGCAAATAATAAACTTTTACTTGCAACAAAATTGTTGTATCTATAAAATGCTTATTTAAAGCTACAGTTTTGTCCGCTACAGTGCATTTATGTAGAAGTTTTATTGCTTCCAGTTTTCTTTTTCGTCTGCTATATTATTAAAGTATATTCCTTTAGTTAGCATTTCAAATTTCGTTTGAAAAAATCAACAGCAAAACTTGCTAAAGTTGTTGTTTTCTTACTTTATGTTTTGCTGTCAAAGTGTACAGCTAAAATTACAGCAACTGAAAGACTTGTATTAAGTTAGCTAAACATTTATTTTATTTTATTTATTTCTTTTATATTTTTTGTTCATGCCACAGCTGCCATTTTTACAAATGCTCAGACGCCTCATGTGCATGCATGATGTTTTTTTTTCCTACCCTGGTCGTATTATTAAGCAAACACGAAGGTCTAATAATTTTCATTTAATTACACTGCAACTTAAATACGAAACTAGTGGATCAAATAAAGACCGTATATTAAATTTTATACAATAATAGAAACTCTAATATACGACGATGTAAATGTAAACTTTAGAAAAACACATTTGTGTTTGTAAGCACTGCATAATTATAAAGATATTGATGTGCATAAAAGCAAAGCATAGTTTTAGGAGGTAGCTTGTTTTGTTTCTAATCAAGTGATTAGTGATTAAAAATCTGTAATAAGTAATATTTTGTACTTTTGAATAAGTACATGGATTTAGCTCCTTGTACATCTCAACTTTAAAAATGCATTTTTGTTACCTCAATTAGATATTGTCATACGCTCCGAACAGACTGTCGCGAGTATTAATATTGATCAAAAAATAACAATTATTTTCAAATTTCGTGAGTTACATATGTTCGATTTTCGCATTTTTTTTTTGTGTTATGTTCGTACACATGTCTGTTATATACACTCGCAAGTAGGCAATATTGGCCATTTCGGATTGTTAGTTTATTTTTGCCAAATAAAAAGGTTAGTCGTGTTTTGGTGTGCTTTTAGATTTTTTTTACTATTCGAAAAAATGGATGAAAGAAACTGTATTAAGTTTTGTGTAAAAAATGAAATGTTCACTGTGGCGTTTGACAAGTCTGCTATGAGCAGAACACAAGCTCAATTATTGTATAAGCGGTTTAGGGATGGCCGCGAAGGTATCAGTAACGATGCTCGTCCTGGTCGCTCGAGCACATCAACAACCGATGAAAACATTGAAGCAGTGAAGAAAATGATTTTTGATAATCGTCGAATAACTATCAGAGAGGATGCGAATGATATTGGCATATCGTTCAGCTCATGCGCAGCAATTTTTACTGATCTTTTAGGCATGAAATGTGCGGCAGTGAAGAGTTTTTCAAAATTTTTAAATTTTGAGGAAAAACATCGTCACATGGAAATCGCTCAGCAGCTGTTGAACATCGTCAAAAACAATCCAGATTTCCTCAAAAGAGTCGTAAGTGGTGACGAATCATGGTTGTATGGCCATGGCATTGAAACCAAAGCTCAATCATCCCAATGCAAGCGTCCAGAAGAGCCAAGACCGAAAAAAGCACGTCAAGTTCGGTTAAATGTAAAGGTTTTACTCACTGTTTTCTTTGACTGCAATATCTTGATGTTATATGCCGTTTGCGCAAAGAAATTTATGGGAAACGCCCAGAATTGTGGAAAAAGAATCATGGATTTTGCACCATGATAACGCACCAGCTTACGCATCGATGCTTGTGCGTGAGTTTTCGGCCAAAAACAAAATCGTTATCATGACTGACCGTATTCACCAAACTTGGCCCCTGCTGGTTTTTTACTCTTCCCAAAAACTGAAGACACCGATGAAAGCAAAGCATTTTACTACGGTTGAGGAGATAAAAGAAAATTCGAAACAGCAGCTATTGGCGATACCAAAATGCGCATTTCAGAAGTATTTCGAGGATTGGAAAAAAAAGGCTGGCATAAGTGTCTTATATATAACGCACCAGCTTACGCATCGATGATTGTGCGTGAGTTTTGGGCCAAAAACAAAACCGTTATCATGCCTTTACCACCGTAGTCACCAAACTTGGACCCTGCTGGCTTTTTACTCTTTCCAAAAACTTAAGACACCGATGAAACCAAAGCATTTAGCTACGGTTGAGGAGATAAAAGAAAATTCGAAACAGCAGCTATTGGCTATAAAAAGCGCATTTCAGAAGTATTTCGAGGATTGGAAAAAAAGGCTGGCATAAGTGTTCTTATATCTGACGGGGATTACTTTAAAGGGGGCAAGATTATTGATGAATAAATAAATATCTTTCGAAAAAATTTAAAATAACGATTATTTTTTGATCAGCCCTCGGACAGTTTAAAAAACGCGGTTCGACATCAAACTAGTTTGGCATATTTTAGTTCAAGATTAGTTCAGGGGAACCGCAAGGCTCCGTTCCTACCCTTTTTCTTATTTTCCTCAACGACCTTCTCTGTCAAACTCCCAACCCTATCCACTCTTTCGCGGATGACAGCAGCATTTGCCACTCGTACTCTTTTAGTTATAGGCCCAACCTATCAGAGATCGCCGCAAAGAGGCTAAATATAAACGATTCGCTGAGTAGTGATCTTCTATTAATCTTCTAATACAGTGTGATGTTCGCTGGACTGAACACATTTTTCATGTCTCTAAAGAAGCATTCAAGTGTGTCGGGTTTTTGAAACGGTGTAAAATGTACTTCATTCCATCCGATCTCCTTACTATTTATACCACTTAGAACCGACTGAAAATAGAATACAACTCTCATGTTTGGGCCGGTGCCTCAAAGTCTATTTTGTGGTTACTCGACCGTGTGCAGGAGAGGGCTTATCGGTGCCAGTAGGGGATCCAATTCTATTGACTCGCTGGGGCATATATTTTATTATTGAGTAAGAGCTGTGTTGTGCAGAACATTTTCGAAGTGTTTTGGTTCAAAACACGTAGATAGAAGTGTTTTGCTCTTAAGAAAAATATATGGGAAAATGTGTTTATTTCTATATATTTAGCCCAAAACACTTGTTTTCGAGCAAAACACCTATACGGAAACACACTATAACCTATTACATCTATCAAGTTGGGTCAAACTGCACACGGTGCACAAATTTGATTAAAATCGGTAAATTAGTTTAGTGGTCCCGCGATGGACACAAACAACGTGTCACGTTATTTATATATATTAAGACTTTATTCTTTACTCCAATAATTTTCTTTAAATTATGCTTTACTTTAAATAACAGCTGAATATTTTTATGGAAAAAAAATTGTAAATTATACTCGTATTCTAAAGAAAAGAACGTCATAGAACGGCAACAGAAAGTAAAAACTAATCAAGTTGTTAAGGTTGAAAAACTTCCATTAGTTACGACAAAAAACAAGTAAATTCTAAAGTCATTCAACAGCATCTAAAAGTATCTAATAAGCATTTCTGCAATTGATCCAGTATGCATATACATAAATAGTAATTCTTGTTAAATTTCTATTAAAAATCCGAAAAAAGCTGAAACTTTATTAAGCCCCAAACCTCAAGGCCTGAATGCTTACACATATATACGTATGTATATGATGATATACTTGACATGATATACTTGTCTATTTGTTGTATGACATAATATATTAAATTCTTATTTTTTTAACTCAAATTATTATTTTTCTTTTTTGTTTTCTTTTAAAGATACGAAATAAGGCAAAACTCATAAAGTATATTTTGTATAGTTTTGCACTTTATATTACAACGTGAGTTTTTCTCTATTTCTTTTTTTTTGTGCAATTGAGTTTTTAATTTTAAAATATATTTTCCGCAATATTTTACAAAATTTTATATACAATTTGTGTTGCTGCAGTTTTTTTTTTTATTTCTTTTATTTTTGTACTTGCAACGACAACATAAGCAGCTGAAAATACATTTCTTCTTTTTTTTAGCGTTTTAGTGCAACTTGCACAACAACAGTTTGTTGTTGTGTGTTGGTGATTTAGCTGCTATGAAAACATAAAATTTATAACATTTTCCTTAAGCACAACTATGAAATTGTAGGTTCTAGTTACAAGAACTGAAACAGTTGGGGAAATAATTATAACTACACTTTACTCTAATTGCACAAATAAGAATTTTATCCGGCACTAAAGCATTGGTTTGTGGTAAAACTTGTTTAAATCTTTTTTTTTTTTGTATAGTTTTGCTTTCAAGGTTTCGTCGTCTTTGAATTTTGTTTCAGACTGTAAAGTGTTTTAGCGATTGTTGTATGCTGGTGATATGTTAGTGCTTGCCTATACCTTCAACGTTATCCTCAACAAACGCAGATAACTTGGTTAAGTGCACACATTTGTCAGTATGCTTCATTTAACATTATACCATGAAATCAGTACAAACAGAGAATAAAATTATATATATATATATATATATATATATATATATATATATATATATATATATATATATATATATATATATATATATATATATATATATATATATATATATATATATATATATATATATATATATATATATATATATATATATATATATATATATATATATATATACTCGTATATATATTCACCAAATACTTGCTAAGTTCTGTATTTGAAATTTGCCAGAAAAAAAAAGTTATAAAAGATTGCACACAACTTTTTAGTTTTGTTTTGTTTTCCACGAGTAGAGCAAAAAAATAAAAGAAACTTTCATGATATGAAATATTTAATGGCTTAATGTGAGTGATTTGTGATTTGTGCTTCACTTTAAGCAAAAGCAAACGAAACAAAAACCGAATTTGTGTTAGTGAACTGTTGATGAAATGAAATATTTTGCGAAATTCTCATCTCACAACCAACTGACAAAGTCATACCAGCTTGAACTAATCGCAGAATTGAGCAAAAAAAAAAACGCGTTTGATGAATTAAACCTTTTGGCTAAAGCAGGATTTGAAATGTAGCAAATCAATTGTGTTTGAAGTGAAATGTTAATGCAAAAAAATTATTTGTTATGCAGTACACACAAATTATTAAATTTTGCAATAAAATTATTGTCTTTAAAACTTAAAACTTTTAATGTGAAAACCGACAAAATAATTGAAAAACTATAACGAATTTTTAAAAAGACCATAGTAAACAGGATGATCAAACGATTATTATTCATCGGTTTTTTTAAAATGTCCATTTTTCGAAAATCGAATAATCCAGTTTTTATATATAAATTGTTTAATTTTATGTTTTTATTTTATTTATGAATATGCTCGTAATTGAAATATTTTTATGAGTGACAAGCTAGATTTGAAATTGATTTACATCAGCGCCTGCCTTATCGACGGATCGATAAGGCCGGATGATGAAGCAACTCCACGGGCTGAACTATTCACGATTCACCAGCGCCACCTTTTGGCTTTCTAGGCTCATACAGATCCAATTGTTGCCACATATTTATAGCCATGGTGCAATTATTAGGTGGCAGCACTAGAGTTGCTGTACTAGATACACCAAAATTCCACAAACTGTCAAAAACATGTTTACAAAACAGACTGAAGTTGGACTCGAACTCACAACTAGTTAATCTCGTACATATGTATATAACTAAAAAAGTTCACTCATTGATGATTTACATACAAAATTAAAAAAACTGGTTGTTCAGTGACAGAAAATCCTGTACAAACAACTGGGGTTATAACAATTGCATATATGTGATCAATATGTGGCAAACATTAACGTAAGAATATTTAAAAGAGCTCGGTGGCTGAAGTGGTTAAAGCGGCCGTATTAAAAATACATCATGTTCACATGATCCCGAGTTCGAATCCCAGTGGGTGCGGCTGAGTAGTGTAGCGACTACGAAACAGCTAGTTGTCCCCCAGCTAATGGTATTCAATTATTTTTTCTGTTCTTCTTTGGTCTTATTGTTTTACAGCAATTATTGTTGTAATTAAAAATAATCCTTCTTCTTGACTGAAGTTGGACTCGAACTCACAACTAGTTAATCTCGTACATATGTATATAACTAAAAAAGTTCACTTATTAATGATTTACAAAAAACAGAGGAAAATTAATATAAGAAGTATATATCGTTAGTCTCACGTAGAAAAGCCCTAACTCGTTTTTTCCCTTAACCTCTTTTAGGGATTCTACTACGTTTCACGCAAGTACACAGTGTCACAAAGATTTAATTATATAATTTCATACATGTCGCTCTTATAAGCAAAAAAAGTTACTTTCAGATGTATCCATTTACACAGTTTTCATTACGATTTTTCCTTCTCCTGTAAAATTGCAATTATTTTCGTTAGGGCCTTTCTACATGAGACCAACGATATAAAGAAAATTAATCGTGTATTATTATTTTCATAAATTTTTTTAACGCGGGAAGTCCATAAGCAGTAGAATTTTTCTTTTTACATAGCAGACAGCAACGCATTTTAAGGAATTAATATATTTTTGAAAACTTTTTTATTTAAATTTTTTTTTTTTTTTGCACTTTTACAAGATGTTAAAAATATTATTATTTTTTCACTTCACTTTGTGTAAACATAAACATTTTTTGACACTACCGGTCGTTTTGAATAAAAAATTGTCACCTGCGGTAGTGATGCCACCTGGTTAATGCACCGTGTTTGTAGCCATATAGACAAACCCATTGCATTTTATGAAGGCGCGTGAATTCACTACTGTTTTAGAAATAAATAAATTACCAAATTATTAATTAAATAAAAATTTTGATTATGATAAGCTTCATCTTCTATTTGTTACAATTCTGGCAAAATTTTCGTACATTTCTAGCCAACGGGCTTTCACTGTTCGCTTGCGAGAACAAAAATGATATTTGTACAAATGTACAAAACCAAAATTTTTTTTTTTAAATTATAAAGTTCAACAAAAATTCAATAAATTAAAATTTGTTTGACAGAAACGCTATTACACGAGTTTGATGGTTTGTTGTGCGATTCTGTTTGGGCCTTCTAATCCCTGCTGTATGTAAGTTTCCAGCAGTCAATGGAAGACAAGGCTTAATGAGTTAGTAGTCCAAAATCCATTAAGAACATCAGCCCTTAACCAACACATCCGTCTAACCATTACCCCTGCTTCTTTACAATACAGGTATCTGTTACAAGACAATGGCACCTCGAGTGTTTATTAGCCCCAAAAAAACCGGCATGCACCAAAGTTATCAAGGACCACAGCCAGAACATTGCAGCGAAGACAGACACCGCAACCATGATCAGCATCGAGATTGTCTGTAAAGCAAAATCTCCCAGAGTCTTTGCCGACCACCGTTCTGCCAAGTTTAAGGGTTTAGGAAATCCAACACATGCGGTTATATTTGCTACGAAAAAGGAGGACATTTTTCATTTCTTTACCCGAAAAACATAATGCCCTAATTTGGAATAAGCCAAACTTGTTTCCCGGGGTGAGTGTCAAGCTAGGAAAATTAATTCCTGACGATGATAACGAAATATTGAAACTAAATACCGTTGAATTTGTAATATAAAATAAAACGATTTTTAGCTGCAAAAATAAGAAATATTTACTTAAACAAGATCAAATAATTAAGTATCAAATAAAATTTATTTATTATTTTTTTTTTTTTAATTTTGTGTGCTATATAATAAAAAATAATATTTAAAATGAATTTTAACAAAAATGTGTTCCGAGTTTTTGAATTAAAAGCCATTTCAACTTCACTTTAGTTTTCCTATAGATTCATCATTTCTATAAATTCACTATTCTTGACCTGCAAATAGCGCTCTAACTCCTTATTGCCGGCATAATAAGTATCGTGTAACACTTTTCGTTTTTCATCGGCGGAGATATTATCGGCCAAAGCAGCTTCCGTTTTCAGTTTTAACTTTTGAATTTCCTTGGCGAACTTAACATCCTTCTCTCTTAACAAATGCTCAAATAGCTTGTCTGCGTATTCCAAATCCGCATTCACTTCAGACAATTTTATATCTTCCACAAACTTTTTGAAATCATCTGAACAATTTTTATATAAGTTTGAGTAAATTTTCCTTCTTTTTTCGACATCAGTTTCTTTCAAGAGTTTTTTCAAAGTAATCACAATGTTGTTAATTTCTCGTTTATAGGTGGGATTTTTAGTCGGTAGGGACTTATAGAATTGAATTTCATTATTGTAAAGTTCTTCATCGCGTTTGCGAGTAAACCAATCAATAAATTCATCTGAAAAGTGATAGTGAAGATCCTCAAGGATATCACGTTTTTCATCGGCCGAATTAACTTTTAAAACCTTTTCCAGCATATTCTCCAATTTATTCAAATCATTCGCATACTTTGCACTTTCAGGTTCTGCTTGGAGTTTTTCGCCTAATTTCAATCGACTGTGTATAATGTCATTGTAAAATGCAGCCCCACGGGTATGAGACACCTACAAAAAGTGTCAAATCTATTTTAAGTAACTCATTAATTGGCAATTACAAATTTTACCTGTATAAAAAAACAAACTGCTAGTAAGATCAACAACTTCGCCATTTTGTCCTTTTCTTCCTGGATTATTTTAATTTTCTTTGAAAATTCTTTATTATTATTATTATTTCTTTTTATTGGATATTGCTGCGCTCTTTAAAATAAATTTCGCAACTACTGTCTACTGGTTTCTAAATGATTATTTATATAGTTTTCGGCTTAAGATCAGCAGCTTTGAAACTCACAGCGGAAACAGATACGAGTAGTTATTATAGTTTATTTATCCATTAATATGTATGTCTTATTAACACGTTTCTTATATATTTTTTAATATTTTTGCTTTTTTTTTTATTTCTTTGTGCATACATACACACTTACATACAATACATATTTAGCGAAAGCCATAACTTAAAAATTTCAGAAAAATATGTTATTTGCACTGTAAATAACGAGTTGTCCATTTAGAGGTTTCAAAACCGCCAGTCTAGCAGCTGACAGAGTGGCTACATATCAAAGAAATTATTTTCATCGTTAAGGCCTGATCAGACTATTATACAAGTACTAGCTGACCAGGCAAACGTTGTTTTGCCTTCAAATTTTGTTTACATGATATGAATGACTTTAAATTTTCAAATTGTCATTGCGAGTGCAAGTCGTATATTGACAACTGCAAATGTTTAAAAAAGAATGTTATGCCATTAGCAACCATTAGGACTCATGGTATCAAAATGTCCTCACCTTTAAACTATCCTCTAAGTACTCTTTTTTTAAATGTTGACCATCAAATTTTTCGCCGGAAGAATAACATTACAAAGACATGGTTGGTTTATACTTCATAATATTACGAGGGCGCTTCGGAAACTTCTTAGCCTAGCACAAAAAGCGCGGTATAAACAAAAAAAAGTTAAATGTTTTGGAAACTTCCATCTCTGCTATGAACACATGTTAACTTTTGTTTCGATCTGGTAACTCCTTCATATAGAAACAGGTGTTCAGAAAAGACGCATTCGCGATTTTTTTACAATGGAAAAATTAGAAATGTGTGGCGTCATTAAATATTTACATAAAAAAGGTTTATCGGGACAAGAAATTCATAATGATGTGGTAAATGTGTTAGGTGAAAAAGGTCTTTCATATTCAACAGTAAAAAATTGGGTTGCTGAATTTAAACGTGGTCGTACAAGCATTGAAGATGAACCACGTAGTGGACATCCACTAACAACAACAGTAACAACAACAGAAATTGTAGCCAAAGTGCATGATATGATATTAAATAATCGACAAACAAAAGTGCGTGAAATAGCAAATATCAAGGGCATCTGAAATGATCGAGCCTATTTAAAACAGATGAAAAAGCTTTCTGCAGGATGAGTGTCGCATTTGTTAACCGTCGACCACAAACGCATAAGAATGAACATTTCTCTTGTTTGGATCGTTTTAACCGAAATAAAATAGATTTTAAGCGTCGTTTCATAGCTGTTGATGAGACATGGATCCACCACTATACTCCAGAGACAAAAGAACAATCCAAAAAAATGGACTGAAGCTGGGGGAAGTGCCCTAAAGAAGACAAAAATAATTCAATCGGCTGGTAAGATTATGGCAACGTTTTTTTGGGACTTCAAAGGTATTTTATTGATTGACTATCTGCAAAAAGGTAAAACAATAAATTCAGAGTACTATTGCAATCTTTTGGATCAATTAAATGTACAAATTCGAGAAAAACGTCCTGGCTTACAACACAAAAAAATAATTTTTCATCAAGACAACGCACCAGCGCACAATAGTGTTTTAACAATGGCTAATGAATCAACGAATTAAACTACGAGTTGCTTGACCACCCACCTTATTCTCCTGATTTAGCTCCCAGTGACTTTTACCTGTTCCCAAATTAAAAAAAATTCCTTAATAGCAAGAGTTTTACCTCAAATTAAGATGCAGTAGTGTTTTGTCTTTCGTTCTATACACACGTGTTTTTCATTGTCGTCCGTGTTTTCTATACCTACACAGAAAAAAATAGATGAGATTTTTTTTCAATCAAGTTATGTTATTAATAAAAAACCATCAATTTAATAAAATTTGCATTGACTTAATTATAATTAAATTATTATTAATAATGAATTTTTGGAAATATCTCTTAATAAAATGCAATTAATAAAAAATTTTCCGAATTATTGACTGTTATTCAATAAATAAATTTAAAAGGTTATCATATAACAGTGAAGCGTTGTTGTTTCTTTAAAAAAATTTTTTTGTTAAGTATATTTTACATATTAACAACAATTTTTTTCAACTCAATAATTTTTGCTTTTAAGTGAAAAAGCTATTTCTACTTTATAATTTGAATGATCAATCCGGCAAAAAATTTTTTTCACAGGAAATTTGATAAAAATAGTGCAATTTTTTTTATCAATATGGCATCTATTTTTTTCTGTGTATGTTAATTATTAATTTGTAAAAGCGGAATTTTACCGAAATAGATAGAGTTTTGCATCATGTGTGCACACGTTTTTATATTTTTTTATATTATTTGTTTACTCTATTTATTATTATTTTCTTTTTTATGTTCCTCCTATGTATTTTATTATCTTACGGTGTGCGCGGTGTTGATCTACTTTCTGTTAGTCTGAGCAGTGTTGAAAGTATATACACTGGGCACTGATCAGTTTTAAATAATTTAATTTCAACATTTTAAATGCTGTGATAATGTTTTTTGTCGTTCCGTGTGCGCATTACTCCCCCTTTCCTCCTTCTCATAACCTATTTTCCTAGTTCCAGTACAATGCACTGCATATGTAGGGGCTATTCCCTGAATACTGGTCCAAGATAAAAAAAAAAAATTACTATCGTAAACCACTATTTTGAAGACCTTGAGGAAAACTATTTTAATCAAGGGATAGAACTGCTTGAAAAGCGTTGAACTAAGTGTATTAAAGTCTCAGGAGATTACATTGAAAAAAAAAAATATTTTTGAACCGCCCTCGAAGAGTTCGTTTTTTTTACAAAACAATACATTGTGATTATTTTATCGCGTAAAATTGCAGTGATCAAAATTTTTAAAGAAAAAAAATATTATAAACTTAAAACTCTTGAACTCGAGCTAGACGAATGATACCAACCCATCATCATATAATATTAGAAATATAAACTTAAAAATTTAAAAAATTATGATTTATTTTAATTAAAAGAAAAAAAAAACATAAACCTGAAAAATTGACCTGACATAATTTCCAATGCCTCCGCATGGGCATATTTGTTGTGGTAAAGTGGACTCTTTGTGCTAAACAAAAAGTGCTCACTTTTGAATGGCTCTATTAATTTCAGCACGGCTTTCGAAGTCCAGTCAACCAGAAAAGACGAATTATGAATTGCTGTTCTTCACCAAGAGCCGCAATATCCCGACATATAATTTCACATGTACATATGTATTTATATACTTACGTAAATAAGTGCATATGCATGTGCATACTTGTATAATTTTATTTACAATAACTTACCTTAGTAACAATATCTTCGCTCATTTTTGGATTTTAAGTATTTTGAATGTGTAAAAATTGTTCTGAACTGACAACTTATCCATTACTATAAATTTTTTATTTTCAGTATATTGCCAGTGTATTGTCACACCTTCCGATATTGTCAGATCTAACAACCGTCTGTAGCTTGCTTAGTCCCCGTCCATACTATGAAACATTTTTTGCAAAACAATTCTAAATTCTCTTTTGAAACTGTATTCGTGTCCACCCTCAAGTTTTTCTTTGCAGTTTGTATTGTTTGAAGTATCTCTCTTCCTTCTTCTTCTATTTAGTTTTTGACAGTTTTGGACAAATAGAAAATATTTTTTTGTTTGAAACTAAAAGCAATCATTACATTTTTTCACATTAATTTGTTTATTATTTTGTGTAACGATTTGATTTTAATATTAACAAAATTAGAAAAATGTTTATATATGGAATATGTATTTATAATTGACGCAAATAAAGAAATTATATAAAGAGAAATGTCAAATATAGTTGTAGCTAAATTAATATCGGAAAGTGTGAATGAGAAACTCAACAAGAAATGCATGTACATAAAACAAAGTACATGTTTCCCTTCCCTTTTCCTGTAACATCCCAAAACTCAAAAAAAAAACTTTTGCAGCAAATGTTTCGTAGTGTGGACGGGGATTTAAAGCTCTAAACACTTAGACGACAGCAGACTTCACAACTTCACGACTACAAATGAAGTTAGCTTCAAATGCTGCCGTCTCATCAGCAACACAATTATTTTAAAGACAGCAGCAGCACTATGTGTATTTAAACAATGCAAATTTCAGAATAAAATTAAAATTACCGACTGAAAACGTAAAAATATCACGTAAAACTGTAAAAAACCCATCAATTTATGTGTTTATTTTATTTATGTGATGTTTATTTCTATTAAATATTTCAAACAAATTTTAATTTTTATTGCTGCCAATTTATATTTATAGTGGCAGCACTGCATTTACTTTTTGCTGCTTACGAAAATAGAAATTAGTCTAAGTTGGCAGCACCAGCAAATGCTGTTGTGAAGTCGTGCTGCTGTGATGTCGTTAAAATAATCGTGTGCATTTTATTTTTGACAGATTGGTGCTTGCTGTCTGCTGTCGTCTGTGTGTTTAAAGCTTAAGGCTGTAACACTTTTATTTACAAACAAACAGAGCTGCCAACAGTAAAACTTTTTTTATTGACTACGATCAAAAAAAAATTTTTTTTTTTAAATTTAAAATTGAAAAGTTTACTTTTTGCAGTTTTGCCCACAGTGCATTGTTAAAAACATATTGTTTAATGAAATCTTAAACAAAAAAATAAAGTTCACTTACCTTTAGCAGATAAATTCAAATAAATTAAAAAAAATATCCATGAGTATTTATTAAGTCCTTTTGTTGTCAACAGCAATTGTTTACGGCGACTGTGTTCTTGCACAGTGTCATGTTGTCGATAAAATAGATGACTACTGCTTGTCCGTTGTTGTTGTTGCTGTTGTTGCTGTTGTTCTGGCTGTTGTCGCTGGTTTGGCCTGATAACAGTCGGCGATTTATCACTTTTTGTTACAGTTCCAATCTGTTGCACATCTTGCAGCATAAATGAACAATGTTGTTGCAGTTTGTAGTTGTGTTGTTGTTGTTGTTTAATTGGCAGTGTTGTGGCACCCATAACAGCTGTTGCAATATGTTGTGTGGTTGCTGACAAAGTAGTTGTCGCACTCTGATACAGGGCCGTTATTGAATTTGAACATAAACGCTGTATAGAGACTATAAATAATTTAAACATAATAATACTGTTGCAAAGTCTTTGCTGTTGTTGCGAAAAATGCTGTTTTGTGAGTGATGGCGGTGATATTGCTATGGTGCTGGCAATTGTTTCGTGTTGCTTTAACAGCTGGTGCTGACATTTGTATTGTTGATTGATTAGTTCTTTGGTTTGTTTTATATCTACTAATTCGTATTTCTGTTGCAATAATGGATGATAACTACAGTTGCCGCTTAAGTTGCTGCTCTCGAAATGATTGTTGCTAATCAAAGCTTGTGGCTGTTGTTGCTGCTGGTAGTTGCTGTTGTCAATGAAACGCAGTTGTTTATGGAAGAGTTTTCTTTTTCTTTTACGTCTTAAATAACGTCTACGTAGAGCCAGTCTTTGTTTCAAGTCATTGTGTAGAGATTTTATTAAAATCTGTGAGCTTTGGCTGCTAAAATTTCCTTTAAACAGTTGAGCTTTAAGCTCAAGAATTGAAATTTTAGATTTAAGCTCATTTTTAAAGCGACTATTGTTGCTTCTATTGCTAATTATGTGATTTTCCCAAGACAACCTTTTTGCTGTGCTGCTAGATGAGGCAGTAAACCTATAACAGTATTGCTGCTGTAAGTGATTGTGGTGTGAAGTGCTGGATGTTTTATTAAATGGCAGCTTTAAGCTTCGATTCTGCTGAGAATTGGAAAAGCTAAGTTGATTTTTGTAGATAGCTAGGTTGAATTTGTTTCCGTGTTTTAAAGTGTAAAGACGTTTCAAAACTTTGGAAGCTTGAAAGCGCTGTTTTATTTTTCGTCTTGTCTTGTGGTTAGTGTAAAGCCTTTTATTTAAAAAATCGTTGTGTTGCAGCATTTTAGGTGGTTTTCAATTGCTGTAATGTTGATGAGTCTAAAAAATTCCCTCTTCTCAAAATCAATCCATTAAGCTATGGTTAAAGCTGATTTTTATAGAACTAGCTCGGAAAACTTTCAATGAGATGTCTCAATATAAACTTTCAAAACATTCTTAGAAAATTTGTTTAAGGGTTCATGTTTTATTGAATTTAGTTCTCTATATGGCGAGTATATGTTTTATTGTTAATTATATTTCCATTGGTTTTTAAGAAAATTTGTTGATTTGTTGATCATATTTTGTTTTTGTTTTTGTTTTTGTTTTTGTTTTTTTTTTTTTAATTACATTTTATTATCAGTTCTTTAACAACCCAAGAGCATTTGTTTAATTTGAATATTAATTTCATTATGTTTTATTTAACAAAATAGTATTTTTCTTAGCATCTATGACATTTTGAGTTTAGTTCTGAGTTCTAACAAACCAGTTGTCCGTTCGTTTGTTTTTCTATTGTATATTAAAACTGTTTTTCGATATTTTTTTAAATGCTGTTGCTGGTTTCAAGTGCGTTTTAGTGGAAACTTACATTCTCAACCTTAAAGATGTAGAAATCTTTAATTAAATAATTTAATTTACATCTGTAGTTTTATTTGCTGGTTCTTTTTCCTTTTGCTTATATATATGGCAGTGACGTATACAGTGATAATTTTTTATGACGATAAACTGGAAAAAGATAGAAGAAAACAAAAAACAGTTTCATTAAAAATATTCTTAATGTAGGAATATTTAATAGTAAAATACGTAGACGACATTCAACTAAAACTAAAAACTTTCCTACCGATATTTCACATTTAAATTATGATTTGAGAATAATTTATATTTCAACTAGTGCAGACGGATCCTATTTAAGCCTGAAAAAATCAAAATGTATTCCAATCAGTAAAATAAAAATTCACTTCCTTTTGAGCATGTGGATATTGTCTTAAATAATGAAAAAACTAAGATTGCCAACCGGGCAAAAATTTAATTTAAAGTTATGGGCTCTTTGGCGTACACATTAGTTCGTATCTTTCAAAATAAGAATTTAGCTTGCCAAGACTTACCTTGTGGCTTCCCTTTTGTACAGAGGTAAATTATTTTCAAATTGCGACTCGCTTTGTCAAAGAAAACTAAAGCTTTTGTTTAACAATATTGTTAGCTATGAGTATGGATTGTGAAGATTTGATCAGCAGCCGTATTCCGCAACTCGCTAAAGCTAAATCTCCATCGCTAAAAATCTAAAAAGATGATTTAGCGATTTTTGGCCACAAATGCAATTCTGTAACTGTAAATTTAGCAATGACATAAAAATTGAATTCGCCGCAATTTAAGCCATTAGTGGCGTCGCTAAAATGTTTATATTTTGTATTCTCTAACGCCAAATAAGTAGTTGTCGTTGTCTAAAATGCTAAAATATTAGCAACGGAAATTTTTAAGTGCTAAAATGTAAGTAAATTACAAATGTTTTCTTTTTTCTATGGTTTCTTGTTAAAAAAAAAATTATTATTGTATAATGGAAGAAACAACAAATATAATTACATAGGAGTAAAAATATATGCGTATTCAGTACTTGGAGGAGCACAGAGAACTTGCCCATGATAGGTAAAAAATTAATTTCAACTTAAAGTGAAGCAAAACACAAAAATTCCTTTTTTTAAGATTTCTCAATTCCATAAAAGTTTCCTGTTCACAATTATCTTATTGCGTTCACTAATTGCACTTAATGCATTCATTATATTACGACGCCGATAAAAACTGCTCATTTTCACTTTTTTAAATGTTTATTATTACAAAATGCAGAAAATTTTTTGTAAACCTTATGAGCATTTTTTTTTTGTTTATTTAAAATGTAAATAAACAAATACTTTTTTGTGATGCCATATTTTGAAATGTTTAAGTAATATTTGTCAAAAACAAAATAAATTTTGAATAGATCTTTCACAATAACTATTTAAAATCTATAGTTTTAAGAATATTTACGGGAAGCACAATATAAAGTAAGGTAACACTATAATGAATTGCCAAAAATTATTACATTATGTTTATCTCTTTTTAACAAAAGTTCATCAAAGTAGAAAGAAAGAAATAGTATAGAGTTAGCAAATTAGCTGCGGCGAAAATATAAAAATTTAGCTAAGCAATTTAACTTACAGAATACAGATTTAGCGACATCGCTAAAATATTTGCCCTAATTTTTTTTTAGCATTTTAGCGATCGAGTTTTAGCTTTTTTAGCTAAGCGAGTTACAGAATACGGCTGCAGGTTTCTTCTGTTTCTAAAATTCTATACGCACGCAAAGAAAAGGCAGTTTGCTATATGGTTGCGACAACATTACTATATATTCTATAACATTGTGTATTGCTGTTGAAAACAGCATATTATCATTTGAATTATAGTTTGTTCTTATATAGATATGTTACTGTTTGCATTTCTGTTATTCTATTTGAATACTTTTGATGTATTAACTTTCTGTTTTTGATGTAGGACAACCAACTGACCATACACGAGATAGATTTAGGTTTTTATTCAATCCAATTTTAATTTAATCCAATGATGTTAATGAATAGGACAATAAATTCATTTAATACTTTAGAAAAATGTATGTTAAAGTAAAAAAATTATAATAAGGTAAAAACGATGTTCGTAGTGGCTTCTGTTTCAAAGTAATAATAAATTAGAAAATTGTTTTAAAAGTTACGGCAACCTTAGCTACGATGCAGCGACACCAATTCGGCGTGTGTTTTAAACTACATTATTTTATTTTTAACTAGAATTAGGGATACCATGCTCACGACATATATTTGTTCAACTTTAGGTTGAACACTATTTTTACGATCTATAAATTTCAAGATATGGTTGCATACAACAATAGCAATTGTAAAATATTTTTAAAAATAAAAATAGCTTTAATCACACCCTATATTAAAATATTTGTTTGTAATATTAATGATAGATTTTGCGATCTTTATAATTGTTAAATAAAAATGTCAGGAATTTTTCGAGTCAAGTTTTTAATTTTTATTTTAAAATTTTCAATACTTCGCTACACCACTGGGTAGCATCATCAGGGATTAAGATATTGTTTTTTTTTTTCAAAAGAACACTAGAACCACAAAATAGGGATCCTTTCTCCTCGTATGATATTACTGTACTGGTACAGTAAATACGCAAATCCTCTTCCACGCAACATACTTAATTTTGGCGGCCACACTCGGTTGAGAAGAGGAGACACCCTTGCCACCATGAGAACATTAAATATGTGATTTTAGCGATATTGTTCGCGCAAAATAAGACTTTTTGGACTAGCATTGGCTGGACTTAAATAATATTTTTATGTTTAATTTGAATACTTATTCCTAATTCATGTTTTGAAGATTCAATAAATAAATGAATGAGAAAGAAAACAAGAAAACAAAAAGCGAAATTCGAGGGTTTATTATAAAAATTTTTATGATTCACTGCTAACAACTTTCTCCCATCTCGCTGGCTGCGTACGTATCCCGCATTTAAAAAACTAGTGAAATTTTGAAGCGATCCACGAAACTATCCAATTTTTTACCTCTTCATATGACAGTTAGTGCCGGTCGGCCATTGATCGAATAAGTGATCGCACAGGGAAGAAACGGCGGTTGGGGTAGCACTTCCCATTGCAACGTTTCCAAGTATAACTCGACCCCTGTCGCAACATGGCTGTAAAATCACTGTTAAGGCCAAAAGCCCTAACTCAAAATGCTTACAAACCCTGTGGTTAAGTTCATATCGTAAGTATATTAAGATATTTCCCCTGTGATATTTCGTAGACCTAAACGATAGATAGAAGATGTCGACAACACTCAATTGTTTTTGGGAACGAGCAAATAAATGAAACAATGTTTGCATCGCCTTAATGTGACGACGATGACGCCTAATAGAATATGAGGTATTGTTACGTTTTTGCCTCTGAAGACGCTTTTGCGGATTCTTCAATTGCAAACGAAATAATGACACTCACAGTTGTTCGTTATACAGTATTTAAATAATTCACAACTTTATATACGCTTAGTACTACTGTATACTAATACACTAGATTTGCTTACTTTCTGACTTATGACTGTCTTGCACAAAGTTTAAATATAAACTATATGATTGCTGCCAACCTGCCTGCTATTTATACGCCTTTATTAGTTTCTACAACCGAAATGAATTTTCTAGTCGTTCATAATGTACAAATGTATTTCTTTCGCACATACACTGCAAGCAAGTCACGGCAACAAACAATAATAAAACGAATACCAAGAATACAAGAAAAACAACAACATCATTTGTAGTCGATTTACTTGGAATTTTGCGCACTTTAAATCATGTATGTTTGTTTGTTTGTGTATTATGTTTTTAGTTTTATCTTATTTGGGTGAATGTGTTGTGTTGTACATTTTTTATAAGCAGTTCAACAGCTGCACACTGGGTTAGATATGATAAAAATTCTTCACAATATATAAAACATACAGAACACAATGAAAAATACGTGTGCATAGAGTGGAGGCAGCTAAAACACTGCTTATTTTTTTGTTTAAAAAGGGGGTTACCTTCGGGCTTTAAAATGGTCAGATGAAATTTAAATACTTTTTTATATATTTTTCCCAACGTTTCGTTTACTTTAGTCAAACATCAGCAGGAGTATAAATTCTATAATTATTTCATGGTTTTCCTTTGTAAATTAAACATTAAATAAATAAATAACTGGACATCACATTAAATATTTCGTCAACCTTGTCATATTATCACAAATTAGTTACTTACTACTTATTTTGATTATTCTTGTCATAAGCAAATTTTTTTGCACAAACAAAATGCCTTATTTTACATTATTGTCGTTCTACCTTTACTTATATAAATATACTTTGTATTTCGCCTCCAAAAAGTTTAATAAATCGTAATTTTTAGGACAAAAACCGTCAAATCGTTATTTTGCTAAATTTGAACGTCAATGACAATTTATCATCAAATCTGGCAGCTACGTTTGTATCACTCATACGACATGGCTTTCAAGAGTGCAACCATACAAACAAACAAATATAAATGTGTCAAAAACAATTTGACTTAGTTTGAAACACAGTACCTATATTGTGATTCTTGGTAATATGAGCAACCTTCCACCTATCTATGAGACAACCCTTAGCCAAGGTTTCATTAAAACTAAACCGAAAAAATATTTTTATAAAAAGCGAGTCAAAACCAACTAAGCCAATACCAAAAGGGATTTTAATCTTACCAATGCTATTAAAAATATTACCAGATCTTAATCAAACATCACCACAAATTTCAAAACACTACAATCTATGGAATTATTGACAACTTGGAAGTTCGATTAAAAAGACGGGGAAAACACATTTGAAATATCCTCACCAGAGCTTAAAAGGTTATCCCTAGCCTTAGGCGTCAGAGCCAAATTTTCATTCCTATAAAATAAAAATTTTTTTATTTTCCAGAAGCAGCAAAACTTTCAGGAAAGTCTTTTGTTCCTCAAGAACAGCATGTTATCTATTTTGATTTCAGTTTAAAAAATTTTAGCCCGTTTTATGACTTTTATTTTTTATAATTTTCTAACACCAAATGATAAATACTCGTTTGTTGTTTGTTGTATATGTGAGTTTGTGTTTTGGTGACATGAGCCAAAGAACAACAAAGGGAACCTGGCTATACAAAACTGTACTCTTCCGTAAATTTATTAAATATTCATAAAGGTGTAAAAAGCAGTTCCAACACCAACGACATTAGCAGTAGCAGCACATACTCGTACAATAAACTTTTTGTTCTCGCCCAAAACAAACGATAAAACAAAAGTTTTTGTCAACATGCCCTAAGATAGGCTAACAAATACTCCATTTAATTAATTGTGCCGAAAAATATACAACATTGTAGTGGTGTGGTTTTGCACTTTTTTTCCATGGAAGCCACAATAATTTTTTTTTTTAAAGCTGCGCATGGCAGCCAAGTTATGTAAATATGCATGAATATAAATTGTCATTAAAATGATTAATTCACTTTTTGGCGAAAAATTGTTCCAAAAACGTTGTTAATTTGTAACTGGGTCAAACACAATATTTATTTTTTGTTAAGGCTTAAAGTTTTAGCAATGAATAATTAATCAAGTGCCTATTCAATTTTTAAAGGTGAAAAAATGAATTTATTTAGTTATACTGAAAGAAGCTCAAATCTCTGCACTTTATAGCATATAATGTCTTTGAAAAATGAATTATTTTTGAAATTAGATGCTTAGAAAATTTTTTAAGAAGGAGTTTTTACAATACAAATATGCTGTGATCAATAAAAGAAGACAAGACTATTAATAATCAATTCTAGTTGTTTCGTAGTCGCTACACTACTCATGAGTGTATTGTAAAAAATCCTTCTTAAGAAAAACTTAAAATGGGAAGAACTTGAACTAAAAGTCCGATGTAAAAACGTACAAAAAGCAAAAATCTAATTTAAAAATTATAAAAGTCAACAAAAAGTCAAAAAATTAATATTTACAATTACCTCTCTGGGTAAGGTGAATTATTAAAATACAAAAACGTGTATGTTAATAACTAAAAATAAAAATAATTGCTGGTTGTTCAGGGACAGCAAACACTGCACAAATAACAATGCGGCCAATTAACAAAATATGCATACGTGATTGTTTCTCTTCTTATTATAAAGCAATATTCTAAGCGTAACAAACTATTGTTGCAGTGTATGCTAATACACTGATAATTTTATATTGTTATGTTTGACACTCTATTAATATGATTCACTACTATTTTATACCAAGAAAAAATTATAAATATCTTGTCTTCTATGTTTCCCAGCTATATATATGTCAACATTTCATAGGAACTACCCTAATCATCAGTAGACTTTGGAAAGTCTACTGTTTTATAAAAAAAACAAGTAATAGTGCAGTATATTCGGCCAAATCTAACATACCCTTCGCGATAGTTACGTAAATATATGCATTATATACTACAAATTTTATATGCTCGGATATATATGGACCCATATCGGGGAAATAATCTGTTTGCCTTTTTTTAGCAGTGTGTAACATTACGTTTTTGTCTCTAAAACTGCTTTTGCGTATTCTTCAATTGTAAATAAAATAATGACACTCAAAGTTGTTCGTTACACAGTACTTAAATAATGCACAACTTTATTTACATTTGATACCACTGTGTACTAAAACACTAGACTTGCTTACTTTATGACTTATGGCTGTCTTGCACAAAGTTTAAAAAACTGACTCGTTGCCGCCGACCTGCCTACTATTTATACTTCGTTGCCATCTACTACAATCGTCAAACTCTTTCTAGTGACACACAATTCTAGACTCAAATGGTACAAATATAAGTCTTCGCATATACACATTTACACATATACATGCGAAAATTAAGCAAGTGACAATAACGCACAATAATAAAACGGAATACAAAGAATGCAAATGTAACAACAACATCATTTGTATTTGATTTGCTTGGAATTTTGCGTACTTTAAATCACGCACGTATGTTAGTTTGTGTATTATGTTTTAAGTTTTGTTTTGTTTGTGTGAATGTGTTGTACATTTATAACAAGCAGATCAATGGCAGCAAACGGGGTTAGAAGTATTACGAAATTTCATAACAATTAATATTTGCGTGCCCATATATTTCTCTATACCATATATATTATTTGTATTCCCTTCAAAAAATAAACTTTGAAAATATACTCCATATAGTTGTAAACTGTAAAACCAAGGTTGCTTCAATAATATGAAAGTTAAAATGTGCTCTACAAGAATAGTCGAAAACAGGCTTTAAATCGTCAAATCGTTTTCAGTACTCAAAATCGTCAAATGTGGCAACACACATATTAAGTTAAGTGTTAAAAGTCGAATAATTGTTTGCAGCATTGTATTTCATTTAACTTAATTCAAGGAAAATTTAATTATTTTTGCCAACATAATAAACCAAAAATTAATATTTCAGGCAGATCAGTTAGAATGAAATAAACTCTTTATCAAACTTCTGAGTTTTTGCCCAATTCGCAGTGTTTTTGCCGAGTTTAAGGAAAATTTTATGATCTCAATGATTTGTTATACAATGTAGGCATAAACAAGAGATAGCAGTTTTTTTTTATTTAATTTAAAAACAGGTGCTTAAAACTTTTCAACTTTTTTAAATTTACGATCTTGTTATGCTGAATATCAAATGATGTATTTGCTTAACTATTATCATTTGTAGCTGTTTAACAAATAAATAAACTAATTTAAACAAGTCACAGATTGGTATATTCGGCTGGGCCGAATCTAAAATACCCCTCACGATAGTCACGTATATTATTATTTATTAATAGATATAAAAATTTTGTACATATAAGGTTATAATTATACAAGATTTCTTTATCTATATATGTTGTGTGCCAGATTGGCATGTTACTGAACATACAGTACAAATGTTTATTTATGTATATTTGATGGAGTTGGCAAACATAAATTATATGAAAATGTAATAAAATAAAACTATGTAACAAATCAGTATAGTATCAGTCTTCTATACTTTAAACAGGATTCGAGGTACTTATAACGAGTGATTTTTTTGCTATTATCTTTTTGGCAACACTAGTTTTGACAGCTCACGCACGTTTTGTATCTTGTGTCACTCTCAAACATCTTCAGTTTGGTCTATAATTTAATCATGAATCGTCTTACAAACGAACAACGCTTGCAAATTATTGAATTTTATTACCAAAATGCGTGCTCTGTTAAGAAAGTTCATCGCGCGCTTCTTCCATTTTATGGTCAGTTTAATCGACCTACTGAGGCTTCTATTCGGGCTATTGTAAAAAAATTTCGCACGCTTACGTAGAGTGCGAACTGAAGAAAATATCGCAGCCGTATCGGCCAGTGTTGGTGATGACCGTGAATTATCGATTCGGCGCCGTTCGCAGCAATTTTGCCTCTGTTACTCCACTACGTGGAAAATTTTGCGGAAGGATTTGGGTGTGAAGCCTTATAAGATACATCTGGTGCAAGAATTGAAACCAAACGACCTACCACAACGCCAAATTTTTGGTAAATGGGCTCTTGAAAAGTTAGATGAAGATCCACTTTTTTATCGAAGAATTGTGTTCAGCGACGAGGCTCATTTCTGGTTGAATGGATACGTGAACAAGCAAAACTGCTGTATTTGGAGTGAAGAGCAGCCAGAAGCATTGCAAGAGCTACCAATGCATCCACAAAAAAGAACCGTTTGGTGCGGATTATGGACTGGCGGCATCATTGAGCCGTATTTCTTCAAAGATGATGCGAATCACAACGTTACTGTGAATGGTGAGCGCTACCGTGCGATGATAACAAACTTTTATTTGCCCAAAACGGAAGAGCTTGACTTGCATGAAATGTGGTTTCAACAAGACGGTGCCACATGCCACACAGCACGCGAAACAATGGACCAATTGAGAGGCGAGTTCGGTGAACAGTTTCTTTCACGCTTGGGACCAGTCAATTGGCCGCCCAGATCGTGCGATTTAACGCCTCTAGACTATTTTTTGTGGGGCTATGTTAAGGCTAATGTCTATAGCGACAAGCCCGCTTCGATTGACGCACTGGAAGTCAACATTGCCAACATTATTCGTGAGATACCGGCCGAAATGTTGGAAAGAGTATGCCAAAATTGGACTGAATTCTGAATTTTATGTGTTTTTTTTTTTTTTTAATTTCCGATAGTTCTTATAAAATCACCCATTATAAGCTTTTAAAATTAGAACCATTTAGTATGCTAATGAGCTCATTTTCATTCAATTTCCTTTTTTGAACATACTGTTGTCTAAAAGCATTATATATGGGACATTCACCAATTACATGCAGGACATTTTCCGATTTGTCAAAGTTGCATACTGTGCATATACCGGTAGTGTTGTTCTGGAATGCGCTACCATTAATATCTAGTAGACCTCCTCTGGCTCGTATTATAAGTCCAGTCATCATTGATGAATAATTTTGTTGCAAAATTGGTAACGTATAGAAATTAAGCTTATGATTTTCCAGTTGCTGTTAATTAATGTATTGTAGTCACGTATATACGAGCATATAGTATATATTACAAATTTTAACTAAAAACGAAATCTTTCAGGGACACTTTCATGGAAAAGCTATATCTCGGTTATATATGAACCGATATCAGAATTTTCTATTTTCTGTACTTAAGTAATCTTCATTTTTAACGAGAATTGCTTTTCAGCAGTAAAAAAAAATGTTAATGGAAAAATCGGTTTATGCTATATATATCTCGGGTATACGAGTATATGGAAAGATATCGGATATTTTCAATTTCCATATTTATATAACATTATTTTATTACCTGGTCTGCTGTTAAGCAAAACAAAGTTGTTTAAGTTCACTTACGCGATATTTGCATGAAAAACCAGTTTAGGCTATATCTCGGGTATATACGGACCGATATCTGAAAATTTCGTTTTTGTCTTTTAGTCACCATGCTTAATAATTGTGTGAAGTTTGAAGCAAAATAAACAACTTTTTTTTACAAAAATTTTCATACGAAGCTGAAAAAAATTGCTTTTTTCGAAATTTTCAATATATCTCAACTATATGTGAACCGATAGTACTGAATTTTAATAGCAAACCCATGGCACGATGGGTGAAAGAAAAAAGTGTCTGTGTCTAATAATTTTCTCAGAAACCATATGTCAACGACCGACAAACGGACAGACGGATGTCGCTTAATCGACTTTTCCATTAACTCTGGTTCAGAATATATACACTTTATAGGGTCGCAAATGAAAATTGTAGAAATTACAAACGGAATCGCAAACTTATATACCCTAAACATTTTTGTGAAGGGTATAAAAAGAAAACTGTTTTGAAGTCAAG
Source organism: Thecocarcelia acutangulata (assembly GCA_914767995.1). Taxonomy (NCBI): domain Eukaryota; kingdom Metazoa; phylum Arthropoda; class Insecta; order Diptera; family Tachinidae; genus Thecocarcelia; species Thecocarcelia acutangulata. The sequence continues at coordinate 19,920,578 of OU612097.1, forward strand.
TTCATGTTGTTTTTAATTGCTTCAAAAACTTTGCACGTGTACACTCAAATTTTGGGTAAATAAAAATAAAAAGCGAAATCAGTAATATATGTATGTATACGGAACCTAAAGCTGAATTGTTGACAAGAATAATAATAATAATTGTTTTAAAAACAAATTTTTTAACACGCAATTCTAAAAAATTTTTTAGTATTCAAAAATAAAATTTCTCTCACGTAAGTACATAGAAACAAATTTATTAATTACACTGTACAACAGCTAGTAACATGGGAAGGCCCAAAATTTAGAGCTAGAAAACCCGCAGTAAGGGTGATATGCACATTGGGGTAAAGATTCCAGAAATTACAGTAGATCTTGCACAAGCTAAAGCCCAGGCCCCAGCTGTATGCAATTTGTGCATCAAAGCTCATTGCAAAGTCATTTCAGCTTTTATGAATATGCAATTTCTGCAAACAAGTCTCTAATTCCTATTATCATTATAATAGATAACAATTTTCAATAATGAAAACACTGTTGGCCAAAGCAGCTGCCGTTCTTCTGTCCTTCTCACTCAACAAAGGCCCAAAAAAACTTATCTGGGTTTTTTAAATCCTCGCTGAATTCGGGCAATTTTATCTCGTTCACAAACGTTTTGAAATCGACTGAAAAAAGTTCATCTAAATTGTTTCTCTTTTCAGCCAACTCAAATTCTTTTAAAAGATTGGGACTGTACACTCTCATAAAAATACTTCAATTATGGACCTGTCTGTAAATCAAATAGAAACAAAAATATTAAATCCCGGTTAACTGTATTAAAATACCCGGTTTATTCGAGGCTTGAAAAACAGCCATTTTGGAAAAGCCCCCCGAAAGTAAAAAACAAAAAAAAACGGGTCGATTAATTATGGCGTAAAAACGTGATCAGCGGAGCTATTAATCTTGCCTGGTGTACACAAAATAAAATATTTTTTTTATATTTAATTGTTTCTTTATTAAAGTTTATTCGTCATATTAATAAGAAATATTCTTCTTACTCATAAAAAATATTATTGTAAATTTTATATAGGGGCTGAATAAGCACAATTTTTTTTATGAATAAAGGCTTATCTGAGCTCATTTTAATTGCTTGAATATGTAAGTTTTATTTTCCAAATAATCATCTAATTCCTTATTTTCAATGTAATGGATATCAAATAACACTTTTGTTTTTTCATCGATAGTGACATTAGGCGCCAAAGCAGCCTTCGTTTCTTTCCTTAACCCTTCAATTTCCGTGGCGAACTTAACATCCTTTTCATTTAGCAGATAATCAAAAAACTTGTATGCGTCTTCTAAATCCTTAATCACTTCGGACAACTTTACCTCGTCCACAATCTTTTTGAAATCGTCTGTAAAAGTTTCATGTAAGGACGAGAAATTATTGTGCTTCTCTTCTAAATTAGTTTCATTCAAAAGGTTTTCCAAAATGGTCACGATCTTTTTAATTTCTGCTTCATGGGTGGCATATTTAGTCAATAACAACTCGTAGAATTGAATTTCATTTTCAATATTTTTATTGTACTGCTGTGCTGTAGCACTGAGATCAAACCAGTGAACAAATTGTAGTGAAAATTCGTCCCAAATACCTTCCAAAACGTTTAGCTTATCATCGGCCGAATCAAGCATTAGACCTCCTTTGAGTATTTCCGCCATTTTTTTTAAATCATCGACATACGGTACACTATCAGGTTCCTTTAAAAGTTGATCGCACGTACGCAATAGTGTGTCCAATTGACGGTTGTAATCGTCAGTCTCATCAGCTTTAAAAGCCTAACGAAAGTTTAAAACAGAATGATTTTTTTTCTCAATATCGATTCCAATCAAAAATGTATAAACAGTTTGTTTTCTATGTTTCCCAGCTATCTACGAGTATATGTCGACATTTCATAGGAGCTACCCAGGTATTTGACAGGTATTATTAAAACATTTTTTTTTTTTTTTTGAATTCTTAATAATTTATTTAGATTGTTGGGATATAAAGTTGAATGTTTGAGAATATCTTTCAAAATTTTCCAAAGTCTACTGATGATTAAGATAGCTCCTATGAAATGTCACCATATAGATAGCTATGAAACATAGAAAACAAGCTATTTCTAATTTTTTGATTGGTATCAAAGTTAATATAGTGACTAAAACTTGATTAATTGAATTTTTTCTTAATTTTACTTGATAATTACAATCACACCTGCACAAAAAAACACAACACTAATAAGACCAAAAATTTCGCCATTTTGTATCCTTTTTTTTTTTTTTTTTTTTGCTTAAATCAAGCTGGGCATCTAATGCTTGCTACTGATATCTTTAAGGTAAATTCCGCCACTATTGTCTGCCGGCTTTTTAATGACTCTTTATATAGTTTTTGGTTGGAGATTAGCTGCCTTGAGAAGGTGTGATATGAATTTCAGAATGAAAACATGTAATTTTTATTGTTTATTTGTTCATTAACTTATCGTTGTTTTTAATATTTTGTTTTTTATGGTTTAGTTTTTATGCGTACATTCATATGTATACTAAAGTAGAGTCATATAGACCAATAAGTCTACTGCCAACAATTTCAAAACTATTCGAAAAATTGTTCATATCGAAGTTGACTACAATATTGAATGGGGATGGGATGTATCCCTAGTCACCAATTCGGTTTTCCTGCTAAACACACCACATTAGAACAAACGCATTAGACTAGTTAATGTTATAAGAAAGACTTTTGAGGACAAAAAGTATTGCTCAGCTCTATTGAATAATGTTTCCCAAGCTTGTGATAAAGTGTGGCACGAGGGATTATAACACAAAATAAAGTTGAACTTGCCTGCAAACACTCACAAGCTTCTGGAAAGCTATTTATGGGGCCGTAAATTTGTTAACAGAGAAGGCGATTTTATAAGCCCAACTAAACCACTCAAGGCAGGAGTTCCCCACATCGTAGTGTAGCGACTACGAAGCAGCTAGTTGTCCCCCAGCTTTAGTGTATTCAATTATTTTTTCCTGTCTTCTTTGATCAAAAGTTATTGATCGCGGCAATTATAGTTATAATTAAAAATAAATAAAAATACTTCTTGGCTTTAGCCAGGATTGAACTTGAGCTAGACGAATGATACCAACCCATCATCATATAATATTAGAAATATTAAAATAAAGTTCGACTATTTAACATTAATACATACATAAAACTTTTTGTCTAGCATTGGCTGGACTCAGTTAGTTTTTTGAATTTAGTATTAAGATTTAAATTCTTATTGCTAGTTCACATTGTGAAGATTCAATAAATAAATAAAACTAAGAAAAAAAAAAAAACAAAAAATATGTAACGAAAAGACAGGGATTAAAAATGTTTCAAAAACATTTTATTTGCTCCGTAAATAACGAGTTATCTACTTAGTGGTTTCAAAACCGCCAGTCTACACTCTACAACTACTGTAAGCTTTTTCTAAAAGTACGGCTTCCCGACAATTGATTCTGCTAAAGGAGAAAAAAATATATGTGAATATTCAAATAGATTTTTTTTTATTTAAATTGGTTAAACGTTTCCAGCTTTGGCCTATTATTGGAGCATATCAGTATCTAAAACTATGCTTTCTTTGCATCGGAGTTGTCTGGTATATGCAGAAGCTTGGTAGAAAATATTATGGCAACTTTTTATATCGCACATTTTAAAGCCGTAATGACATGCAGTTTTTTTTCAACTTTTCTTAATATAAGTTTGAAAGAGTAAAATAGTCAATATAAGAAAGAGACGATTATATGAGTTACAACAAAATAACGTATGGCATTTGTAAACAAAGCGATAATAACCTGCAACTTTGTTCAAAAACAAAACTGTTTCCTGTATTTTATTGAATTAAATTAGTAAAAAATTATTATAAAAAAAAAAACCCAAAAATTTTACAGTCCACATGACCTAAATCTTTTGTTTTAAAAGGAGACCGGTTACTTCTCTAACGCTTTAAAAAAGCTTTACGTTTGTTAAACTTTGTGTCTTAATGTGATTTATTCAGGCAACAATATACTCTGCGTTTTAGCATAAAATAAAGGAATAACTTCTTTTTATTTAAAACTAAAGCATTTAATACTCTTATGCAAAGCAAACTCCTAATTGCAAGGGCTTAAGGCAACATTGTTTTGCATAGTGTTCTCATATTCACAAACAGCAAAAGCAATCAAACAGAAATGCATTTTTGTTGCCTACTTTAAGACTTAAACATAATCCTCTTCAAACACAAATCGTTTAAACTTTAATGTGAGCGTTCTTCACATGCACCAGCCAATATTGCAATAAAGTCATAAGACCGGAAAATTGTTATATATTAGAAAAGTATTTGAGAAATTTGTTATTACGAGGTTTTGTGTTCTTCTTTTTTCACTAATGCATTTGGCTTTTGTGGTAAAATCTTTTGCTGATAATCGTTATAAGTGATATTGAAAAAAACTTTTCTAAAAATACACACAAAGCCAAAGAAATACAAGTGTTTTAAGGATATGTTAACACAACGGTCAACATCTTTAAGCCGGCCTGTCATGTCACCACAATGGGGAATTTTACACACAGAATAAAACATATGAACAGAAAGATAATGATAATATAAAACCAAAGTTCAGTTAAGTGTGGCAATATGCTGTTCACAGTTTGTTGGATGCTTCACACCTAATATGAAATTTCCCAAAAACAAAAGAAATTACACCTTTTCCTTTGACATGGCTTGCGACATAGCAAAGAGAAGCGGATTTCTTTGCTCACACAGACACACAGATGCTTACATTATCTACCCAGTTGACCATGTCTTAAAGACATTTTAAACGATGGGTAGAAGAACATTGAAAATCGTGGAAGACATGTTGACGACACCTCAAACAAATCGTTGACGAAATTTTCGAACAAATGACCATGAAATCACGCTAGACCACACAAGCGGCAGTTTCCCTCACCGCATCGTTGACGATTATATACACTACAGGTTCCTCTACAATGTCGTCGACGTATACATAAGTGATAATATCCACACTACCTCGTCAACAATTGTGTGAGCGACGATTTCCACCACTGTATCGTGGACGATTACATAGGCAACATAATGGTTGACGGGTTTTCCGACGATATCTTCACTCAACTGTCGTCAATGATATTAAGGCCCAGTTTTTGTCTGCGTTTTTAAATACAAAATTAGTTAATGTTCATTTAAATTTAAGTTGTATTTAAATGCTAGTTCAGTTTATCACTATTAAATTATTGTTCTTATTTAAATGCGATGAAAGTGTGGCAGCTCTACTTCAATTCCAAATATTATGGAAAGTATTCCATAGAACAGCTGTTTGTAAGTGGAAGAATAGAAAAATTCTTAAAGAAAAATAATAAATTTATTAACGGCATAGAAAAACTTAAAAATTTTATTTTACGCTAAATTATTTTTAATAAATTATTATACTGTGCTGTTGTTTAGTGCAAAATTAGCAACTAATTTTCGAATATCTTCTACAGGCAATAGCTTGTATGTGTGTTTTGTTTACCTTTTTTGCACTAATGCAAATGCAAGCACACAAAAACCATATGGAGTATGAGAAAAACTTAAATAAAACTAAAATGAAGAGGTTTCGGCATTTAGTTTAGTCCAAATTCGTGGTGAAAAACTGATTTTCGTATTTAAATGGAACTTAAAGCTAAATAACATTTAAATACGAACTTAAAAACTGGACCTAAGTGATGAATGAAATTTACTAATTAATTTCTTCCAACTTCCGATGCCTTTTAAAAAATTTACTGTATTTTAAACCACCAGAAAATTTGTGTAAAATTATTAACAGTGCCATAATACAATTTGTAGAGAATGCTAACAAGTTGTCAGCGAAATATTTAAAATAACATAAAAATCGTTTACATTTTTTAAATAATATAAAAAAAAAGAATAAACAAATCAAGAATAGGAAGTGAAATTTTTGTTCACGAAAAATTTTAATTTCACTCGAAGTGAAAAATGCTATCGTGAATCTCCTATGAAATTTCTTAAAAAAAAGTTTTCAAAATAAGAATAAGTTTTGTGGGATTTTTGAAAACTAAAATTAAAAAATAATATACAAGATGTTCAGAATCGGCATGTTAATGGTATAGCAAGAAGAAGAATTGTGGCAACATCAAATTATTCGCCGAGGTTTGTGCGACTCATCCAACACATTGGAGCTACCAAATACGCAGTAAGTAACTTACATATGTAATTATTAATAATTTTGCGTCATAATTTTACTTTAGTACATTTTAGATGTACTTAAAAATTATCAGCCGTTCTCAAAAAAGGCATTTGGTATTCCCCCAATAGTTAAGATTAGTGCTTGCTTGCGGTTCTTTGCTGGGGGCGGATATCAAAAAGGAGTAGCTAGAGACTATGAAGTTGGAATTTCGCAGTCAACGTTCTGTGAGGTTCTCTCACAAGTACTAGATAGTTTTAAGCAACATCTATATGAGCAATGGATAACTCATCCATTGGACATTTTTAATTGGAGGGCCAGCACTATTTAGATCATCTCTAAGGCACTTCCAAAATTCTGCCACTACATCTTTTGATCATTTTACAACACCTTATGCTACTGTCCTGTTATTTTGCATTTGAGTGGTATATTGCTTTGGGTCCTATTAACAGATCTTGCCTGAGACAATTTATTATTAGATAGTGTATTTTAGTTAAAAGAAATTAATACCCATATGTTGAATACAATTCGCCAAAAAATATAAAATAATCAAATAATAAGAAAATGTGAAAATATTTCAAGGCAAAATATTATTCCTGATAATGGGATTTTTTTTTTTTTTTTTTTTTGACATGAAAATTATTTAGGATATTATTCACAATTGAGTTACTATTAAATAATATTTTACGGGAATTATTCATGATTACCATTAAGTGAAAAGTTAATATTCAACTGAGTAAAAATGTATACTCAAAATTTTATATAAATTTTGTTGTTTTTTCTTTAGAGTTCCGTTAATTTTTTTGAAGAAATATTTTACCTGAACGATTTCAAGAGTAGATTAGAGACATTGTCAGCCATCGTGTCGCTCATTTAAATGCAAATATAAATGATTGTTCAGCTTTTTTAAAGTACGGTTGTTTTTTTTTTTTTTTTGGAATGTCTACACGAACAATTTGTAGACATCACATCATCTGTCCCCTACAGATGAGCGGCCAGATTGTAGACATTGGCGCCCATATGGTCCTCTTTTCATTACAAAACCTAAACAAAAAGAGGTAAAATCGTGCCTAAGTCTTCGAAGACAATGTCGTGTGGGACGATTTTGTCAACTGGGTAGATATATAATTATTAAATGCTGTTGACTGTGTGTGTGTGTGTCTGTGTGTGTGTGTGTACGAGTAGTTGCCGGTGTCTGGCGTTATTATGGGTGTATGTTACACTATTGTTAATGTCTGCTTTGCCACTATTACTACCAGAGCAATTGTGTTGCATCCAGCGTTACACTTGACTGCCACCACTGCTTGCTTGCCTGTTTGCTGGCTTGTTGTAACATTTAGCAGCTTTTTTTATATACATACATATATTTTCCTCCTCAACGTAAACATTTTTTGGCCAACTGCCAATCACCAACACAGACACACATGTACATGCGCTCACACTTCCAACCCACCAAGTCACCAACTGAAGACAATGAAAAAATATGGCGGGAAAAAAACTTAAGCCGAACAATAACTGCAGTAGTTTATTTTGTTGCCAATTGTTTTGCCAAAGGAAATGTGTGGGTATTTTAATAGTTATTTTCAACGTAAAATAAACAAAAAAAAAAAAAACCAAAGCAAAGAATTATTTATTATTTCTGCTTTTTTCTACACTGCTTGGTAAACAAAACAAAAAAAAAAAGGATTGTTGAGGAAATTGTTTAATGAAAACACAGCAAGCTTTATAAATAATTCTTAAATGATTTTGGCTCAAAAAATTATTTTCAGAAAAAAAAATAATGTCAATAAAACTTAAATAATTATCAAACTTAGAACATTTTGGTTATAAAAAAAATTAGTTTTTAATGTAAATGCATAAGGCCACATCATGATTTTAATTAAAATTTATTTGTCACTTAGATGAATATTTTCAAAAGCATAAACAAAATATTTTCTAATTGTTTGTCCAGTTTTATTGCTTTGTAATGTTTTGCTATGCATTTGATGGGTGTCCCACAACTTAAGGTCAAGCCGAAACCGGGTGACAGGATTGATTGTGACCAGTGTTGCCACAAGATTTTTTGCGAAATCCTTACCATGGCGCATAAAAACCGTTATTTTTCCCTACAATCAAAAAATATTTCCCTAAGTAATTTTTCATATAAATTTTCAGCAAATAAATACGAAGCGATTTTTATCTTTATTGTAAATTCAAAATGGTACAACTTTTTAATAAAAAGTAAATTATTGTACAATATATAACTTAAACGATTCATATGATTAAATATGTATGTATATATTTAGCTATATAAACAAATTCTTTTGAGTGACTTGGTCTACATTCTACTTCAAACTGGTATATGCAGTTTGTGATGGAATAAGTAAGGATATCGTAGGCTGAACATAAATGCAGCGTTGATGGAGTTGAAAAACCAAAGTAGTTTCATCAATATGCGACTTTTATTGTAGAATTACGTGTAGAATCCCGATGTTGTTTTTTTTTTTTTAATTCAGATAGTTTTATTTATAGGGTATGCGTACCAGTATGATTTACGCATTTAAACTTATATAACAAATTTTTTTGTTTATACAGCCCTCTGATTGGAAGTACTGTCTTTGCATATACTTTGAATAAATCAATTGTACTATAACGAAGCGGAAGGTTGAAAACGATTTTTAAAGCTTTATTTTGTGATGATTGTAAGGATCGCATGGATGAATTAATGTAAGCCATTGGAACATAAGTTAGATTTGAATGAACGTGGAATTGATATATTAACAGTTTAGCATTAATGTTGAGTTTGTGCCAACTTATAATTTTCTGCGGCTGAGGCTCATCCAATGCTCTCAAATACCTATGGCTAGGCCGCTATTAGTGAAAGAAAGTGCCGAAAAAAAATTCGAGGAACAGCATGGCGATGGAATAGAGAAGGTTTTTGAAGATGCGGATTTGGAGGCATTACTTGATCAAGAGGATCATTGGGAGTGACGCAACAAGCTATTAAAAAATGCCCCAAAGGCTCCCCGCTTTGCTTCAGAAACAAGAAAATTGGATGCCGTACGAGTTGACGCCGAGAGATATAGAATAGCGCTTGTGTGCTTGTGAACAGCTGCTTACACGGCAGAGCAGAAAAGGATTTCAGCATGGCATTGTGACTGAGTCCCTAATGAGTTCATTACGACAATCCCAAGCGCAGAAAGTCATGGGGATTTGCCGGAAATGCTTCCACGTCGACAGCCAAACTGAATATTCGTGGTTCCACAAAGCCTTTGAGCAACGATAGACATGATAAAGTGATTTTACAGAATGACAATGCTTGACCTCATGTTGCGAAAGTGGTCAAGGGAAGTCCTGCCTGATCCACTGTTTTTTCCAAGCGTTGTTCCCTGGTACTTTCACTTGTTTCGACCAATAGCACACGTGCTGGTTGACAAGCACTTCGGGTCTTATGAATGGGACCGATTCGCAGATCGCCTCAAAAGATGACCAGTTTTTTCAACGCGTGATTCGTACACTGCTAGAAATATGGTAGAAAGTAGTGGTCTACGATCGACAATACTTTGCACTATAAATGTATTACCAGTTTTTTGCAATAAAGCCTCGAATTTCGGAAAAGGTGGCTGCAGCAAAACTGTACAACTATGTATAATATTTTTATTTAGTTCTTACTTTAGCATCCTTCTGATGATGTCTTTGAACATAAATTGTGCATTAAATTGACATTGATAATGTTTGACAGTTCTTGATGTTGTAATTTTAACTGTCTTTAAGATCACGGCAGCAGCAGCAGCAGCAAAAAAAAAAAACAACGAAACAATATGCAAATGCTATTAAATTTAATATTTCAATAAGTGCCACAGCATAAAGTTGTTACTTGTTCTCAGTTGAAAGATAAACACAAGTGACATGATACGTTTAAGTGTGTGTATGCATGTATTTATTCTGCATATACGAGAACATACCCAGTTGGCCATATCTTAAAGACATCTTAAAGGATGGGTACGAGACAATAGAAAATCGTGGAAGACACGGGCACGACACCTCAAACAAATCGTTGACGAAATTTTCGAACAAATGGCCATGAAATCACGCAATACCATACAAGTGACAGTTTTCCTCACCGCATCATCGACGTTTATATACACTACAGGTTCCTTTACCATGTCGTCGACGAATATATAAATGAATATATCCACAATATCTCGTCAACGACGATTTCCACCGCAGTATTGTGTACTATTGCGTAGCCGGCATAATCGTTGACGATTGTTTCGCCGATATCTTCACTAAACTATCGTGAATAATAGTGATTTAATGAAAATTCTTACACTTACTCTATTTTAAATCATCAAATTTTTTTTTAATGATTAATAGTGTCATAGTACAATTTGTAAAGATCGCCAACAAATTGTCAACGAAATATTTAATATAACATAAAAATCTTTCACATTTTTTAAGTAATATAAAAAAGTGTAGAAGTTACTTAGAAAATAGTAATCAATATATTTCATATCGATTAAGACGAATTCATAACAAATGAAATGACAGCGCAGCTGATAACTTTTTTTAATTTTACACTATTTGAGATGCCAATGAAATATTTAAAGCAAATTTGAAAAAAAAATATTTTAAAACAATTTTTTTAAATTATGTATTGTATTTTGAGCGCCAAGATATCATCCAGAATCCTCCCCAATCTGGCTGGCCATTTTAACCTGCCCAAGCTCTACCATCTGAGACTTTAATTTTTACGATATAATTAAAAGTTTCATGAAACAGTTAAAAGTTTGTCTTTTCTTGTAAAATTTTAATCTTTTTATTTTTCTGAATTCCTTTTTTCCCCTTGACATTTGAAAAAGATTTATTTCTTGTAGTATTGTAATGTTGTATTTGTTGCTCTTGCATATACCTGGTATGAATTCGCCTTGATATCGACTATTTATAATATATATTATTGCGAAATTATTTTTTGTTTCAATATTTTTTTTTTTAAATACACTCGTCCAAAAATTGTACAAAAAAAAAAACAAAAAAAAACTGCCGATATGTTAATATATAATATATATGCCGATATGTTAATATTCAACTGAAGCTACGTACACACGGTTGCCAGATCTTACAATATTGTCAGTAAAATTGTCTGAAAATGTATTACAATCGTGTGAACTGCCAATTTTTAACTTACAACTTTGTCAGAAAAACCATTCTCAATCAATTGTAAGACGACAATGTTGGCAGGCATCTGACAATCGCGAGAACACTCATCGTCGGCATTGCCAGATAATTGGCTGGTATTGTAAGCTCAGTTTTAATTGTCATATGTATAAAATTATTGCGCCTGACAATGGCATCATTGTCAGAAAAAAGTTTGATGGGCAACACTGCCAAACAGATGGTTGTTGATATACATAAGTGGCAATGCCTTACAACATGTCTGGCAATTTTTTTCATCTAACAATCTGACAACCGTGTGAACTGACAATTTTTATTGTCAGCTGAATTATTTGTCAGACCATAGTCTGACAATGAAATTGTAAGATTTTCTTACGATCGTCTGAACACACAATTTACTTCTGCGGAACAATTTTTCATAGTCACTACATTGTCAGCATGTTGCCAGATCTTACAATATTGCAACATCTGACAACCGTGTGTACATAGCTTGAGTAAAATGTATACTTAAATTTTATACATTTTTGTTGCTTTTTATAGTCCCGTTAATTTTTTTGCAGAAATATCTTACTTCAACGATTTGAAGACTAGATTGCAGACATACATTGTCGCCCAACGTGTTGCTCATTTAAACTGCCTACATGAACAATTGGTAGACATTGTCGCTCATCTGTCCCCTACAGATGAGCGGCCAGATTGAAGACATTGTCGTCCATATGGTGCTCCTTTTGTCACAAAACCTAAATAAAAAAAAAGAACAAATCGTGCACATATCTTCGAAGACAATAACGTCTGAGACGATTTTGTCAACTGGGTATTGTAGTGTGCGGCAAAACGCGAGTATGAGTTAGCTGATGTTTCTTATACGGTTATACGGCCGCCACTCTGCATCAGTGCTTGCCATTGCGGTTGTTGGCTTAACGGCAAAAGTGCAAAGGAATTTAAGGCTTTCTCTAACTATAAACAAAATTATTCATAGCAAATTTTCCACCAGAGATGTTTAAGCTATAAAAGTGTCATATGTAAATAACATAATGCCACAAGTTGCAATTTAGTTGCAGTTGGAGCATTATGGAAAAAAAAGAACGCAAAAGTATTAAACCAGCTGAAGGCTGTTACAAAATCAGCAGTACATTTTGGGAAAAGAATAACAACAGCACGTTTTCAGGGAAGCCAGTAAATTTTCGTGCTGAAAAGTTAATGCAACATTTAGTGGCAAATAGTACAAGACAAGTAAATTATCAATAATACTTTATGATGCCTAAAGAAGGTCATACATTTTTATTTAAGTGCTTACTTAAAAAATATATTATTTATTTCATACAAGTAAATAATTAATCGCATAAAGCGAACACTATAAACATAAAACAATAAAACCGATTTAAAAGCTTGACATATTAATTCAGTTTAATATTATATATTTGCGTACTTTGAAAGCTAAACTTGTTATTTGAGTTAACATGACATATATTCTACATGACATATATAAAAAATAAGTAAGTGATATATATAAAAAATAAATAAGCAAGTTGCGAAATAACCCACCGAAACCTGCACTAACCTAAGAACCTAGATTTCAGTATTATAGTATTTAGTAAATATAAATACTAGTTCGATTCACAATCTTGTGCACTTGAGGTTGTATATTTCTGGCCTTGCAAAAGTGACACTTATGGGTGTAATTTGTTAGTGTAAAGTAAAAATATATTCCATTATTTTGCAAATGCAACGATGCAAGGCCATTTGCACAAGTTTGTGAATAGGGCTACAATTTACAGTCTGCATTTTTTTAAAGTTCAATGTTGGCAATGAAAGAATTTGAATAATAATTGGATTTGCTAAAACTTAAGATAAGAGGATAGAAACGAGTTTAAACAATTAAGAGTGTGGTATATTCGGCTGGGCCGAATCTAAAACACCCTTCACAATAGTAACGTATATGCATATGTAATATATACTACAAATTTGAACTAAATATGCTCGGATATACATGACCCGATATCGAGGAAAAAATATGTTTGCCTTGTAAGCACCATTCCAAAAAAAAAACTCTAATGGACGTTTTCATTGAAAAGTTTGTTTAAGCTATATCTGGGTAATATTATGAACCGATATCAGAATTCTCAGTTTTCTATATTTTAGTAATTTTCTTTTATAATGGGAAGTACTTTTCTGCAAAGAAAATAATGTTAATGGAAAAATCGGTTATCACGGGTGTATATGGCTATATCACGGGTGTATATGGACTGATATCGGAAATTTTCATCTTTCTTATTTATATAACCTTATTTTATTATCAGAACTGCTTTTAACCAAAAAAAGTTGTTTCAGTTCGCTTACGCGACATTTTCATGAAAACCCCGATTAAGGCTGTATCTCGGGTATATATGGACCGATATCGGAAACTTTCATTTCCCATTTATAGAACCTTCTTTTATTACCGGAACTGCTTTTAAGCAAAAAAAAAAAAAAAAAGATTTTATGAAAAGCCCGATTGAGGCTATATCTCGGGTATACGGACCAATATCTTTTTTTTTGTCTTTTAGTCGCCATGCTTAGTAATTGTGTGAAGTTTGAAACAAAACAAAAAATTTTTTTTTAATTTTCATACAAAACTGCAAAAAAAAATTTTTTCTCTCGGAATTTGGGATATATCTCAGCGAAATGTGAACCAATGTTGCTGAAATTCAAGAGCAAACCCATAAATCGGTGGGGTGAAAGAATGGTGAAAGAAAAAATTTTCTAAGTCAAATGGTTTTCTCAGAAACGGTGTTTCAACGGCGGACAGACCGACATCGCTTAATTGAATTTTCTATCAATGCTGATTCTGAATATGTAGAAATTACAAACGGAATCATAAACTTATATTTATATATCCTTTACATTTCTGTGAAGGATAGAAAAATAGTATATGACATATAAAGGGTGTTTTTTTAAGCTAGATAGAACTTTAAATTGTAAAAAGTAACACAAAAAATTAAATTTTGATGAAACATTTTTTTTATTTGTTTCAGTATACTCTGACAAATCATCATGAATAGACTCACGCTTGAACAACGCTACGAAATTATCCAAATTTACTTTGAAAATCAGTCGTCGATTCGCCCCGTTGTTTTATCGCAAAATTGTGTTCAGCGATGAGGCGCATTTTTGGCTTAACGGGTTTGTTAATAAGCAAAATTGCCGCATATGGAGTGAGACCAATCCACAAGAGACCCTACAGACTCCATTACATCCAGAAAAATGCACTGTTTGGTGCGGTTTTCATGCTGGTGGCATCATCGGACCTTATTTCTTCAAAAATGAGGCCGGAGCTCGCGTTACGGTCAATGGAGATCGTTACCGCACCATGATCAATGATTTTTTGTTTGAAAATATGGATGACATTGATCCGGAGGAGATGTGGTTTCAACAGGATGGCGCTACGTGCCATACGGCGAACGCAACCATCGACTTACTGAAATCAAAATTTGGCGATAAGTTGATTTCGAGAAATGGACCTGTCAATTGGCCTCCAAGGTCGTGCGATTTGACACCTCTCGATTATTTCCTGTGGGGCTACGTGAAGTCACTGGTTTATGCTGATAAACCAGCAACAATTGACGCCTTGGAGGCGAGCATTGTTCGTGTTGTTCGTGACATACGGCCAGCAGTGCTCGAAAAAGTGGCCCAAAATTGGACGTCCAGAATGCGCTTCGTCAAGAACAGCCGCGGTGCCCATATGCCCGAAATCATTTTCAAATGTTAATGTCACGTATTGATCTTTCGAATAAAAAAAAATTTTGATTACAATTTAATTTTTTGTGTTATTTTTTACAATTTCAAGTTCTATCGGGCTTAAAAAAACACCCTATATTTGCATCTGAAAATAATTCAAATTAGTTCGTCAAAAAGTGGTCGGTTTGCATCTCAATTTTTAGTTGTAGTATCTATTACCAGAAATGAAACGAATATATTTAATAAGCATTTCATATTTGATTGCAGTGACAATAGTGTGATTACATACAATCACACTATTGTCACTGCGGTTAGCCGAAAGTATGGTTGACTACATCGCAGTACTGGCAAGGAGGAAAGAGGGAGTAGTGCTCGTAGCAGTCTGCTTTAAACCTATTGCCTCCTTGTCATAACATATTTTCCTACATGCAAAGAAAAAGCGGTTTTTTTTTATTATGGACCAATACTCAGGGGATGACCCCTACATATGCAGTGCATTGTACCAGAACTAGGAAAACAGGTTATGAGGAGGGGGAAAGAGGGAGTAGTGCTTGTGAACACTACTCCCTTTGTGTTGTACGATTCCCTGGGCAATCGACCACAAATGGATGAGCTCTGGACGAAGAACGCGTGCTTCGTAAAAATGTGCGGGTTTCGGGAACTAGATTTCTAATCTCGTCAGAGCAAAATCCATTGTAGTAACGATAGAACAGATCAACGCACTCCACACTGCGTCGATGCTCCAGTGAGTCAAGAGAGTTGGATACCTTACTGTCACCGATAAGCTTCTTCGGCCTCTCCTGTACACGGGCGAGTATTCAGAAAAGAGACTTTGAGGCACCGGCCCAAACATGAGAGTTGTATTCCATTTTCGTTCAGATGTAGATGGTATAAATAGTAAGGAGGTCGGATGGAGTGAAGTACATCTTACACCGTTTCAAAAAACTGAGGCTATTGAATGCTTCTTTAGAGACATGAAAAATGTGTTCAGTCTAACGAACGTCACACTGTATCTTTATACCAAGAACATCAAGAGCATCCGATTCCTCAATATTTATACCATCCATGTGTACAGATGAAGCAGCATCTGTGGTCGTTTGTTTGTGTGTTAAGAAACAACACTGGGTCTTACGAGCGTTGAAGGCGACTCTGGTTTTACGACCCCATTCGGGGATTAATACAAGATCACTATTCAGTAAATCGTTCATATTTAGCCTCTTGGCAGCGATCTCCGATAGACTGGGCCTATAACTAAAAGAGTACGAATGGCAAATGCTGCTGTCATCTGCGAAAGAGAGGATAGGATTGGAAGTTTGATAGAGAAGGTCGTTGAGGAAGATAAGAAATAGGGTAGGAGAAAGTACGTAGCTTTGCGGTACCCCTGAATTTATCTTGAACTCGTTTTATGAGATCCCATCTATAACAACTCGTATAGTGCGGTTCCTGAGAAAGCTCGATATAAACCCAGAGAAGTCATCACCGACATCAATAGCAGTGAGTTTTGCCAGTAGTGCACCATGCCACACTCTGTCAAACGCTTTGGAAATATCCAGAGCCATCACTTTACTTTCACCGAAATGATGGATTGGGTGACACCATTTCTCTGAGAGATAGGCCATTTGATTGTCGTTTTAAATATGTTCAGAGTTCGAGTTTATGATCTTTTATATTGAGTATTAATGTTAAAGATAGGCTATTGTTAATATTTTTGATTATGCTCGGAAATGAAAGTTGTAGAAATGACAAACGGAATCACAAACTTATATAAGTTTTTTTTTACATTTTTGTGAAGGGTATACAAATAAAACAAACAAAAAATAAAATAAACTAAAACAAGAACAAATAAAAAAGAATAAAAGTATTTCACTACAATAATAAATTAATAAAGAAATAAATATAGCCGAAAAATATATTTTATATGTTAACAGCCGTATTCATAAAAAAATAAATAAATAAATATTTATTAGAGAAACTTTATATAGCAATTTATGAAATAATCTTGTAATAAACACAAAACATTTTTTATGAATACGCAAACTGATTTCACTATGAAACCTTTATCACAACCGTAAACTATATATAGCGCCATTTAAAAGCTGTCAGAAGCAGTTGCTAAAATTATCTTAAAGATAGCAGTGGCATCTAAACCAGCTTTATATTAATAAAAATATATCAGAGAAAACAGATATAATGGCCAAGTCGTTGGTCTTATTAGCGGTGTGCTTTTTTGTACAGGTTTAATTTATCAATCAAAAATAAGAGCAAAATATATTCGGTTAGCTAAAGTAGATTTTAAAATTTTTGTAGGTTTCTTATGCTATTGATATGGCGATATATTACAATGACACGATACTTAGTCAATTGGAATTGTGTGAGAAACTCCAAGCAGAACCGGAGAGTGCAACATACGTCGATGATTTGCAACAATTGGCGCAAGTACTTGAAGGAGGCTTAAAGCTTGATTTAGCAGATGAAAAGTCTGAAATACTTGATGGGATTGAGAATCAATTTTCACCTCAATTTATTAGTTGGTTCTTTCTTAGGCGTGACAAAGAGCGTTACAATTATAAAATTCAAAGAGAAATTGAATTCTACGAGTGGTTATTGACTATCAATGGCGAACATGCAACAGACATTACAGCTGCCATAACCACTTTGAAAAATATTTTCAACGAAACTGATTTGGAAAAACAGCAGAAAAATTTCTTAGATTTACGTAACACTTTTTCAGACGATTTCAAAACGTTTGTGGACGAGATCAAACCGTCCAAAATAACTGAGGAGATAGAAAAGTTAAACAAGTTCTTAGAACGTTTGTTGAAGGAGAAGGACATTAAGTTTGAAACAGAAATTAAAGAACTAAAGGCAAGAACGGATTATGCTTTGAAGGACAATATGGACTTCGAAGATCAAATAGCAGTGTTTTACGATATTTTATTAATCGAAAATGATGAATTAGATGAATACTTGGGGACTAAAACTCTATAATCTGAAACGCACTTGAAATGAGTGTTAATGCAAAAATTCTATACTCAATTTAATGAAAGTTTAATTTAAAGACATTATGTTTTTTATTGTTATGGTCCATAAAATTAAAAAGGCAAAAAAATAAATTTTCATTCAAAACCAAAAACAAGTTTTTTTTGGGGGGGAAATTGCGAATCGGCTGCTATATATCGTAAGTGGGTGAATGCCCACAAGAACTAAATATATTCTTGTGGTTTTTGCCAAGTTGTGTCATTGTACTGGTTTATTTACCTGTTGTGAGTTAGCGTTGGTACATAACATATACATTGGACATGTATTTCAACTACAACGCAACTAATTTTGCTAGTCTAAGCAGTGTCGAAAGTGTATGCACTATACACTGGTCAGTTTGCAATAATCTAATTCCAACACTTTAAATGCTGTGATAACGTTCATTCATTGCATGTTATAATAGGTTAAAAATAGATATATAACATATTTATGGCGGAATAAAATATAGTTATAACAGGCTATTATATTATTATAATAGCCTGTCTTTAACAATGATACTCAGTATAATAGATCATAAACTAACTCTAAATCTAACCATATTTAAAACCGCTTTTTCTTTGCGTGTAGGAAAATATGTTATGACAAGGAGGCAATAGGTTTAAAGCAGACGTCTACAAGCAGTACTCCCTCTTTCCTCCTTGCCAGTACTACGATGTAGTCAACCATACTTCCGGCTAACCGCAGTGACAATAGCGTGATTGTATCTAATCACTTTTTCACTGCAATTAAATATGCAATTAAATATGAAATTCTCGTTCCATTTCTGGTAATAGATACTGCAACTAAAAATTGAGATGCAACGCGACTAACTAATTTGAACTATTTTCAGACGCAAACATATGTCATACTCTATTTTTCTACCTTTCACAAAAATGTAAAGGATATATATATAAGTTTGTGATTCCGTTTGTAATTTCTACATATCCAGAGTCAGTATTGATAGAAAATTTTATTAAGAGATGTCGTCTGTGCCTCTGTCCGCCGTTTAAATACCGTTTCTGAGAAAACCATAAGACTAAGAATCTTCATTCTTTCACCATTCTTTTACCCCATCGATTAATGGGTTTTCTATCAAAATTCAGAAAAATCGGTTCACATATAACTGAGATATATTCAAAAATCTGAAAAAAGCCATTAGCTTTTGCAACTTTATGTAAAAATTTTAGAAAAAAAAATTCTTTTGTTTTAAAAATGGCAAACAAAAATTTCCCAGATATCGGTTCATATATACCCGAGATATAGCCTAAACCGGGTTTTTAATGAAAATGTCGCATAAGCGAACTTAAACAACTTTTTTTACTTTAAAGCAGTTCTGGTAATAATATATCGGTCAATATATATATATATATATATATATATGTATATATATATATATATATATATATATATATATATATATATATATATATATATATATATATATATATATATATATATATATATATATATATATATATTATATATATATATATATATATATATATATATATATATATATATATATATATATATATATATATATATATATATATATATATATATATATATATATATATATATATATATATATATATATATATATATATATATATATATATATTTATATATATATATTTTTTTTTTTTTTTTTTTTTTTTTTTTTGTTTTTTGCTGAAAAGCAATTCTTGTTATAAAAAAAGTTACTTAAATACAGATATCGTTCCATATACATATATCCGGGCATATTTAGTTCAAATTTATAATATATCCTATATATTTACATGACTATTGTGAAGGGTATTTTGGATATACTGATTATATACTACACTCATACTTGTGTTTACTAAACTTTTATTTGAATCCAAGAATTCCTTGACAGGTTCGCATTCAAACAATTTATTAATTGATTCAACGAATTTCGTTATTGAACACGAAATCATTTTTTTCTGTATAACTTTTAATTTGTTAAAATATTTGCCTTAGGTGTCATCTAAACTTGGTACCAATTGAATAATATAGATATTTAAAAAGTGTTTTGCGTTTATTAATGGTTTATTTGATCATTTTTGTTTAGATGTCAAATAAATCTGTAATAAATATAAAATGTGTGTATAAATTACTCGAATAAAAGTCCAACAAAAAATAGAAATATCTTGAAAATAATTTATTCGACTTAAACTACTCTGCCATATTGGCACAGATATTTTGCCTTTATGTCGCACAGCCGGTAGGAAAGGTTTAAGCTTTTAATTGAACATTTACTACTTGCCTCAATCCTCTTTGGCCTGAGCTAATATTTTTCCACTTTTCTTATTACTTTATAAAGTAATTCCAAATAGATATTATCTTCAATTGTTTCTTATAAAAGTTAACTTTTATTATCATAAGAAAACGATGTTGCCAACATTAGTGAGCAAAAGAATGTACACTTGAGTTTCAATGGTATTATTTCTTTTCATTTTTATTTTATTAATAATAATTTTCTGTTTTTCTTTCTCGTTATTCTGACGAGTGCAATTGTAGTCATGATACCAATATCAGTCAGTGAGTGATTCAAGCGTGAAGTTTCTTAAAGTCAGAGTTGCTGTAGCGGCAAAGAAAGAACTAACAAAATTTCTGCTTTATTGAGCTGGTGCCAGCCACACTGTTGCTGTTGTGACGATTGTGTGGAAGGTTCAAATTGTTTGTAGCAACCATGATGATGCAATTTTAATGAAAACTGCTAGATTAAGGTCATTACAAATATGAATACTCGAGCAAGCGACGGATGCTCGGTCGGCCAGTCGGTCGGTTTGTTGGTTCAGCCGTTTATGTTTATTCAAGTATGAATTAGAGTCATCCTACGCTGGCTGTTGGCTGTTGGCTGCTGTATGAGTGTGATGTTTAGACTTAGTGTTGCAGGAACAGTTTTGTAAAAGTGTTTGCGTGTGTATGTGGCTGGAAGTCTTTCGTTTGCCATAAGTGTGTTACGTGCAATAAAAATCTTTCTTTTTATTTTAATAGTTTTTCTGTTTATTTTCATGTTGCTCCTGGCAACGTTGTTGCTGCGATTGTAAAATTAATGAGTTTATATAGACACAAGAGATTTTCCTAACAAAGATTTGCAATGAAGCGTAAAATGCATGTTATGGAAAAGATTAAATATTAAAATTTGTTAAAGACTTATACAAACAATTGCGTTTTTTATCCACTTTTTTAGCCTCTAACATTGATATCAATACAAAATTTTAAATAGCTTGTTTTCAATGTTTCACATTTCTTTTCCATGAAAGGTGTAAAGAAATATTAGAGACGTGTATAAATGAAAAAGCTTGTTTTTTGTGTTTTGACAGGTATTATTAGAGCATTTTTCTTTTAAATTCTCAACAATTTATTTAGATTGTTGGGATATTAAGTTGAATGTTTGAGAATATCTTTCAAAAATTTCCAACTGATGATTAGGATCGCTCCTATGAAATGTCGACATATAGATAGCTGGGAATTATAGAAAACAAGCTGTTTATAAATTTTTTGATTGGTATCAATGTTAGAAGCTAATATAGTAAATAAAACTCAATTGATTAAATATTTTTCATAAAACATGCACAGAAAAAAAAATCTCGCACTAAATTAAAGTTTTTTTATTTGCTTTTAACACGAGTCATATTCAAAAATGTATATATGATAGCCGTAAACGGAATTGATCAAGAAAGCCAATTCCACAATGTCCTAAAATAAGTGTAAAATTCTTGACTTAAGTGCAGAATTCTTAGGCCGAGTAAGAAATCAATACGAACACACAAATGCATACATGTGAATGAACTGTTGCGAGATAGGAATAAAAGGTTTTATAGAAAAAGGCTATTTTTGTTTTGGCTGTGAAATATTATTGGACAATTTTTCCTTTTGAATTCCCTTTAATTTATTTAAAATAGTGGAATATATAGTAAAATGTTTAAAAATATCTTTCAAAGTTTTCCAAGCCAGCTGTTGAAATGAAAGCTCCTATGAAATGTCGACATATATACAGCTAGGAAACATAAAAAGCTGTGTATAAATTGTTTGTTTGATAGTTTATATAGTATCTTAAGAGGAAATAGTTTTAGACTCAATTGTTCTTTGAAAATTATAATAGAGTTTTATTAAATCTGCTATTTAGCTTATCTCAAGTGCACAATAAAGGGAACGACTCTAGGACCCAAGTGAGCTTGACAACCTAGACTTTTCCGGGGTATCCAGCGGCCTGCCTACCTAACCTAAGTCCAAGATTGAATCAGCTATACAGTTCTTGAATTAATCGCATTTTAATCTCTGTTATTATTCAAACGAAACTCATTTTCGGCTTGTTTGAAGTACGCATTCGGAATTACATATGTCTAAAATAAAATATTTAGTGCTTGTATAATCTATATTTAAACCAAAGACACCGTACTTTTGACACAGTTTGGAGTTGCTATACGTACAGATGGATTGAATTTTCTTTTCAGTATATAAAGAAGAAATTATTGGGTTAATTTCGTTTTAACATTTTCAACCACAAAGAAACTTTCAATGGATTTTTACACTGTGACGACATTTTAGAAATGAACTTACACTTAACTATGTACACACGAAGATAATTCGACAATTTTTTCGTCATTTGTGATGATAATATATTTACTGAACTTACTGTAAGTTACTTGCATATGTGAATGTAGTGTTAGAAACATTTGTTTAAGCACATTACCTGAAAATAGATAGACGAAAAAAATATATATATATTAGATCTCGTATATCTAAAGAATAAATAAAGAAATTAATATACATTTAAATATAATAAATATCAAACAGCTCCTATGAAATGTCGACATATAGACAGCTGGGAAACATAAAAAACAAGCTATTTATAATTTTTTATTGGTATAATAAATATCTTATTATTTCTGGTTGCTTTTATTTCTACTTAACAAAACTAAAAACTATATTCTGACTTCGTTTGTAATCGTTTGTTTGTTCAGCAGCCATTAGTGCCATAAATGTTTCATTTTCCAAATTGTTTTCAAACATTGAAATTTAATATGAATAATGTAAAATAATGTTGTGAAACGAAAGAAAAAAAACAAACCATGAAAACTGTTTTACACCAAAAGCTATTTCCTTATTCCAACAGACAGCTCCCTAAATGTATGCTTCGCTTTTGTTAGTGCAACAATTAGTGAGCATAAAATTGTTATTTCAAACACGTTTTGCCGCATTACAGTTTCAACTGTTTTCCTAGATTTAACTTACATGCTTTAACCCCATATATTTAATTCCTGGATGCAGAAAAAACAAAATCGTAAAAATCGCAATAAAAGGTCTACACACAATCAAACTGCTTTAACAAAGTATTATTTTTTTTTTTTTATAACGTTACTTCCCCACAACTGGAAAACATATTTTTATGTCTGTATACTTCAAAACTAAAATTTTTTTTCTTCTGTTATCTGCTTTTATTCCCTGGCCAATTGAACTATTCAAGCTGTGCTTACAACTGGTGAAATGGCTGTACAGTCAAGCAATAAGCAGCAAGATATCTAACGATACTATTTGTTGATGTTCTTATCCCTTAAGAATAATTTCGTACAGTTTCAAGATGTTTTTATTTTTTATTTCCCTTTTAAATTTTTTATGAAATAACATTTACTTTTTCTATTCTTTCTCAATTAAAAAATATTCTTTCCTTTGGAACTAATGCATTACTGGATGTTGTTGGCTGCTGAGCAATAGTTCAGAGTAGTTGAAAAAATCCATCAATTAATAAATGATCTGAAACTCAATTAACTCTTTTTCACATAAATATTGAAAAGGAACTTAAAATCACCAAAATAAATGAAATTTAGGAGACTTTATAATTAAGGGCATTTGAAACCCTGCTGTGATTATTGTTGTCATTATTAATTGTTTAAATACGCAGTTTTCAACCAAAAACGGATTTCAGTTCTTTTTAATAATAACATTATTTTTCATTTAACTTCAAAAATATAAACATAATAAGCATAAATATTTAAAAAAAAAAAAAATAAGCTAAAATGAAGTTTGACATTTACTACAATTGAGACAAAATAGAGCATTTCCCACTACTCGTGGAAAAAAGTGAGATCGAAAAAGTAATCTAAAAGCGCACAGGAATTGAAATAGATCCGATATCGTAATGAAAAACAACTGAACTTTGTCTGCGTGTGAACTAAATAGTATGTACTGGTACAAGGCGCATTTATACAGGTGAATGCAAGCGGGAAGGCAAATTCAGCCTTATGTATTTTGTTATTGTAAAACATCTTGAATGTCATAATCTTAATTCGCCTAAGATTGTTTAGCAGGGAAGAAATTTTATATAAATGTTATATAAATTCGTATCTTGATCTAAGTTTTTCGACCTTTTTTTAAATATAATTGCTGTTTATTTGAGCTTGAGGGCACTTGTTTCAAAATTATTCGTTTCTTAATGTTTCGATATTTCGACACCCCCCGAAACAAGTGACCTCAAGCTCAAACAAATAACAATTCAATTATTAATGTTATATATAAACTTATATAATTGTTTGTAACTAAAATCACAGATTACATTAGTTTTTCACTTGTAAATTCACAAAAATTTTTGGAAATTGCACTAATAATACAAAAAAATCTTCAGATTAAAATGGCGCGAAAATGTTTGTAAACAAAAGAAAAAAATTTGACAGTCTCATTAGAAAAAACGCGAGAAGCAAAAAATAATCACCTGAGCTGTCAAGTTCACGATGCAATGAATTTGCCTAAGGCGAATTCAATACTATGTATTTTGTTATTGTCAAACTTACTGAGAATGTAAAAATTTAAATTCGCCTAAGATTGTTCAATTAAGAAAAAATGTTACATAAACGTTAAATACAAATTTTTATACTTATTTGTAATTAAAATCACAGAATGTAATGGTTTTTCACTTTTTTTAAATTCACAAAAATTTCTTAAAACTTCACTAAATCATTCAAAAAAAAAAAAACTTCAGGTTAATATGGTGAGAAAGTGTTTGTAAAGGAAAGAAAAAATTTTGAAAGTCTCATTAGAAAAAACCCGAGAAGCAAAAAATAATCACCTGAGCTGTCAAGTTCACCTAGTAATGAATTCGCCTTGGTACTGGTATATCCAAACAGTAACTGATGTAAACTCTTATTGTAGCTGAGTTAAAAAAGAACTGCAGTTGTTGAGAAATAGAGCTAGAAATGAATTTGTGCTGCTATTGCAATTTGGGTAGAGCAAAATTATAATTTGGTAAGAAATGAGTTTGAATTGAGAGATATGTTACTGATTTGCAGTAGCACCTGCCGTGATAGCCTAGTCAGACCATGAACGAATTCCATGCAATGAACTAGTTCACGCTGCAACAGCGCCGCGATGTAGCTTAGCACCGGGGGCTACTTTTTGTTATTTGTTTGTAGTCATATGAACAAATCTCTGCTGAAAAGCTCGAAATTTTGCATTTCATCCGTATGTAGACAGTTCCACCGGGGAGCAGATTTTCCCTCGATGCCTAACTAGGACACCGCTTTCTGGAGTATACTGCTCCTCATTTGTGTTAGCAAATAAAACTCTAAAAAGCCGCATGATGTATGTTGTGTTGAACTTACGATTACCTTACCAAATGTTAATTGGCAGAACGGCGATCGGTAAAGCTCCCGGCAGGTTGTGCTCGCTGATCTTGCCTGAAGTGCATACCTTGGCTGAAACTTTCTGGCTATGGTATAAAGCTAAAATAGAAAGCAGAGGAATTAGTTTCCACAATAACTATGGAGGAAGCCTGTTTTCGAGGACTACTAAACACAGAGTTGTCTTTTGTTTGTTGTCTTGCAATGTATTATAAGGTATTATAAGGTACAATTAGCGGTGGTTAGGCGGGTAAGTTTATTAAGGGCTAATGATGATAATGGCCTTCTGCCTGCTAACTCCTTAAGCCTTGTCTTCCATTGACTATCAAGCAAATTGCATACAAGGGAATTAGCAGTCCGAACACTTCAGCAAGGGCTTCGTCCATATTGATAGAAAACTTACGGCAAAAGTTGCAACCTGGATGAGTTTTGAAAGCCTCACGATACGATGGCACTCGTGATTAGTGAATAATTCACCCCGTGGAGTTAGTCCATTATGAAATAAGGCCGCCAAGGTAGATGCTCATGTAAATTAATGTCATATTTTATATGCAGATAATCAGAGAAAGCCAAGCCTGCACAATTTGGTGGCCCAAAGTTCATCGACTTTCTCACCGCTTTCCTCCACTTCTGGCAACTCTTAATTAGTTTGCCGTAAATCAAATATGCACCGAAATTACAAAGGAATACTCGTACTAATTATCGCATACAGAATTGCGCTACAGTAGTACTGTGTGTGTACATGCACCGTTTTGTTGAAACCCCCCTTTTCAACAAGATCCGCTCATGCAGTTAGAAGTCGTTTATCGTGACCGTGTAGCTTTTGGTCAACAACAGTATTTCCGAATGCATCTAGCGGTCCGATCTCTCATTCCACGCAAACTTAGCCACAGTAGCCTTGAGTGGATGTAACGTCTTTCCATACATCACACGCGGATTTTATGTGACCCAGAAATGACAACTTTATTTATTGACGTAATCGTTTAAGTGAAAATGCTCCTCGTCGCTCACGATGTTAAAAAATCAACGCAATTGTTCCACCTACTTGCGGAGTATAGCGCTCCATTGGTTTTCTGTTTTAAATCTGCAGTTTTCAGAAATCTCAAATATGATTGACTTAAAACGCCATTTGTAAAAGCTGTTACATCTTACTATAGGGTGATGAATTGTGCATCACCCTGTATATTTATTTATTTATTCTTTCTTTAAATTGCAATCCACTAATATCATCACACACATCAAACACCCATAGTCACACACACACTTATCACACATTTATTTGATGCAATGCTTTGCATGAGTTCATTTGCCATTCGATGTAGAAAATCGAGAGCCAAGAATACATTTACTTTCTGAAAACATTCTTAAAGGAACAAGTGTGTATGCAAACATGTTTGTAAAAAAATTTAATAAAAATACATGTAAAGGACAGTTTGGGAACACATACATGGCATCTTTTAGCAAACCTTTAACATTTTCATTACAGTAAGGACTCTCAAGTGTATATGAGTTTTCACGTATACATGTACATGTAAAGGTATGTCACATGATCAAATGGACTTTAAGGTTATTGATGCCAAAATGAAAGAAAACAATTTTTCAAATAAAATTGCTTAAAACGAAACATGAAAGTAATTGAAATTAATTAAAAGAGTTTTACTAAAGTATTTGCTTAGGTTACAAGCTGTTGTGAATTTTGTAAACTTTAAAGGATAAAACTCATACTTATAAGACCATTATCACTAATATTTTTAAAGCATTAAGTAAGTACTCAAAAAGGCAATTAAAATAGTTTTAAATTAAACATTTTATTTGTATAAAGTACGCTCACATATATGCACTGATTGACGATTTTATTTGGTGGTCTTTAGGACATTTTCAACAGAAGATTTATCAAGTACTGACGCCCCCAAAAAATACGAACCCAACAAATTGTCAGCACCCACTGGGATTGCTGAGTTCAAATCCCAGTGGGTGCTGATGAGTAGTGTAGCGACTATGAAACAGCTAGTTGTCCCCCAGCTAAAGATTTGATTATTATTTTTCTTGTCTTCTTCAATCAATAATTATTGATCGCAGCAAATTTGTATTGTAAAAAATGTACATATGTACAAACCAAAAAATTTTTAATCAAACAAATTGTCTTCTATCTATCAAAATAGACTTACTTGCCAATTTAAATAATTTTTATTCGGTTGTTTGTTTAAGCAACGAATCTATCATTTAGTCTCGATCACCTTATCAGTACAAAAACAGAGAATGCACATGAACACTAAAGCGTATAAAGTTTGGCGATCCAAAACAATTTTTTTTTAATTTCGAAAAATTCAACTGCCATAAATTATTTTCTAATCAATACGAACATTAAGCGCCGTGTCCACTCACCAAACTTTTTAATCAGATAGATAACTATATGTGTTAGTAAAATTTAATTTAATTTAACAGGGCAACACTCCAATGCCAAACTTTATTTTAATACAGTTTTGAAAAGAAAATAACGTCATTATTTGACGACCAAACGCAAATCGCTTTAGTTTAGCGTTTTCGATTTGAAAACGCCCAATAGGTGTGCTGGGAAACGTATAACGCAAGAAATATGGTTTTGCGATTTGTAATCGCCAAAAAGGTGTTCTGGAAAACGCATATCGCTTAAAATTGACGACTTCAACTCGCATTGATGTGAACTGATTGAATGTGCTAAAAATGAACTTCCAAAGGCAATAAAATTATTCACAACTAAAATTTAATATGTTTTCTTTTTATTTGAATAAAAAATTTTAATAATTTTACACATTTTCAATTGTCTCTATTTGTCGTCAAATATTTTTTTCCTTTTATATGACACATATTGTATTTTTTCGGAAAAAACTCCGAAACGTCAGTAAAATGCCCATTCCTTAGAACACCTAAAAGTGCGTTAAGCGTTTTTCAGAACGCTTTGTGGCTTCAGATCGCGCGTTTCTCAGAACATGCCTGATTTATTTATATAAATCTCTACTGTCTGACAAGAAATATGATGTAGTTTTGTCAAGCATGGTCGCGGAAGGAACATACTTGAGATCTTTGCAGATGGATCCAAGTCGTGTTTCTTGGTGGAGGTATCTTTATCCCCCCAACTAACTGATACTACAGAAAATACGAGGAGGATATCCAAATTTGTACTGATACTGAGCTGCGTTGGAAGCATTAGCGGCGATCTACACAACTTCCAGATTGGTTGCTGAATATCGGATATATCCAAACAAGATAAGTTATGAAGTTAATCAAAGTGAAGATAAGTTAATTTATTAATTGATTCAGCAAACATTTTTTATTTTATTGAACATGTAAAAAAATACCTGTGTAACAAAATCACAAAAAGCCTGGTATAAAGAAACAGTTTGATGCATGAATTTGCCGCTTTATAGGGAAAGGCCAATGTAAGCGGCGTGCGGCAACGGCTAGAAATTATTTGATATAAGCAAATGAACGCGGCTAATTGAAGTAAAAATTTATGTACCGGAATTTAAACAAAAGAACATTTTGATTTTTTCAACGTAAAAATAAATAAATAAATTTAATTGCTAAAAGTTTTAAGCCCGAAACTAAAGAAAATTCTTTTTTTTTTTTCTTCTATTTTCTCTATATTTTGCTCCTTTACTTTTTGGTTTGACAAATTGAAGCGGCAAAACAAAAGGTTAAATTGAATTCAATATTGCCGCTCGGCCGCCTTTAACGGCATTGCGAAATTAAATTAAATTAAATTCAACATGTTGAAAATTTTGTGTGAATATTTTTATAAAAAAAAAAAACTATTAGTGAAAGGCCAATGTAAGTGGCTTGCGGGAACGAGCGGCAGCCACCTGTTCTATTTGCCGCTTGAGTTTATTTGTTGTAGGCAAATGAACGCGGCTAATTGAAGAAAAATTTGTGCTTCGAAGATTAAACAAAAAAACATTTTGATTTTTTTTAAAGCCAAAATAAATAAACAAATTCAATTGTTTAACTTTCAAAATCGAAAATTAATTTTTTCTTTCTATTTATTTCTTTAATTTTTTGGTTTGACAAGTTGTAGCGGCAAAACAAAAAGTTAAACTGAATTCAACATTGCCGCTCGGCCGCCTTTAACGGCATTGCCAAATTAAATTAAATCCAATATGTTGAAATTTATGTACGAATATTTTTATACAAAATATAATTTTTTGTAAATGGGTCACATTGTTGCCGCCCGCTGCCGCATGCCGCTTGCATTGGCCTTTCACTATATTTTTTTTTTTTTTTTTTTTGTAAATGGGTCACGTTGTTTTTTATTTTTTTTTTTATTTTGGACCAGTACTCAGGGGATGACCCCTACACATGCAATGCATTGCACTGGAACTAGGAAAATAGATTGATAAGGTGGAAAGAGGGAGTAGTGTTTGTGGAGGTTAAACTTTAACAACATGAAAGACTAAACATGAAAGACTAAAAAAAAAAATCCACTACAGCATTTAAAATGTTGGAGCCAAACTAGTCAAAACTGATCAGCGCCCAGTGTATACACCTTCGACACTGCTCAGATTAGCAAATTTTAGTCCAACACCTTCCACACCACAAGGCAATGAAATGCGTTGAAAAGAAACTAATAGTGAACATATGTACATATATAGAGAAAACACGGACAATGGTGAAAAAAGAAAAAAAAAAAACATGTACACATCTTGCTACCTATTTCGATGCACTTTGATTTCATACGAAATTGACAGTGAGCATATATATCGAAAATACGGACAACGGTGAAAAAGAGAAGAAGAAAAAAGAAACAAACGGAATAGGTAGCAAGCCGTGTATACGCCTTGCTACTAGAATTCAGTTAACGAACAAACATATATATATATAGAAAATACGGACAGGAGTAACAAAAGACGTGTGCACAGAATGAGAGACAAAACACTACCCGCCAATGTTGCCGCCCGCTGCCGCATGCCGCTTACATTGGCCTTTCACTATTAGAGTTATTGAACAAACAACTTCGCTGTTTAACTAGGCACTTGGAGCTTTGAAAATGAATGAAAACCTTCATAACGTTTCATTCCAACAATCTATCAAAAATTTAATCAACTTAAAATAAATTTTTAAATCTTTTTGCAGTCATAAGGACACAACTAAATACTCGGGCTTATAAACTTAAATGAAATTCCTGTTCTCCTGCCATCCATTATGTATCTTGCCATGAAGCATTATGGAACAACAAAGCCCTAAACCACTTAGACAGCCCTCAGCACTAATAACGAAAGCTTGTTACTTATGCACTCCCGCCGCACACGAGTACAACCAGCACACCCAGTTACTCACACATACTTACATACTCGTACACTTCACATTCTTATCTTGGATTTTTCCTTTATTTGTGTTCGAAATAAAGTTTCCGTTCAAGAGACTTGTTTCCATAAAACAAAACTACAAAGGGAGTGCAAAAGTAAGATGTTTTTCAATTGAGTTTTTATTGCAACATGATCATCTCTAAAACTTGACAACCCCTCTGGCTTCAATTTTTATTATTTCTTTTCGAACACAGCTTCTATTTTTTCTTTTTTTATCTCCGGCTCATGTTGCTGCTAGAGGTTTTGGGAATTGTTGCATGTTTGTGCATGTTAATTATCTCTGAAATTTTTGCTTGTTCTTCTAAATGCTTTCAAGATTTAATTTTAATAATATTATTCATATTTAATAATTGCCGTTTGAATTTATGAATAGTTGTTTTCTTGTGGTAAAAATTAGAAAGTTGTTATAATTTCGAAGGTTTTATGTAGCACCATAAATTATAATTTGTTTTTTTTTTTAATTCAATATTGATACACACATCCATATACATACTTTATTTAAAGCAAAGAATTAAATTTTTAGTTTCAATGTGTTTAGTAAGTTAATTACAGAAACATAAATAATTACAACAAATTTTTAATATTAAATCATAATTTTCAACAAAAAAGTCATCTCTAATGGATTTTTATATTAAATTTTATACGAGGATTTAGTTCATATAAATATATAATATGACAATAAGAAAATAATGTAAATTAAAATATTGATTGTTGTGGTTTTAAAGAGGCGCCTGTTAAATGTGTATATTCCCAGCGAACATTTCTATTGCAAAGTAAAGGCCGGTACGGAGTTCTTACAGAAATTCACGTTTAGAAATATATGTACATTTACACAAGCCTTAGATTGTGCCTGATAACTTTGTTTTGGATGCAATTCTTTCATTTGATGAAAAAGGCTGCTGAAAGTATTGTTGGCAGAAGCTTATAGGCTTTTTCCACTGAACAACATCTAACATCTACCATCAGTTTTTGAAGATGATAACATCTTCCCATAAGAAATACATTGTACTAAAAGTCAACATCTTTATAAAATGTTCCTATTCCATTCAACATTTTTCGATTA
This sequence comes from Thecocarcelia acutangulata, assembly GCA_914767995.1. Taxonomy (NCBI): domain Eukaryota; kingdom Metazoa; phylum Arthropoda; class Insecta; order Diptera; family Tachinidae; genus Thecocarcelia; species Thecocarcelia acutangulata. The sequence continues at coordinate 19,952,686 of OU612097.1, forward strand.
TTTCGGTGTCATCACTAGAAAAATGGCAATAATATCGATTATTCTTGTGGCATCACTGAAAATACGTCATTTGTTTTGAAAATAATAAAAAAAAAATCTTAATTTATTTAGCAAGTGTCAATTGTTTACATTTCCTAACACATTTCCTTAATTTTTTTTTTCTGTAATACGTTTTTCTCTGCTTTTGCTATTTTTTTATGTGTCCTACATTTTGTTTGAAGATATACATACATACACGCATACATATGTTTTATAATTATGACGATGTTGATCAGTGTAAACAGCCTATTATGAAGTGATATCAACGTCCTCAATTAATTTTCAAAAATTAATACAAACTTTCTTTGTATTTAATTTTTTCGATTTTAATTTCGCATTAAGCTGTTGTTATTTAAGTGAAAACTGTTGCAGCAAAACCATTTCATGCTAAAAGACTATAAATCACTTTGTGCCATATTTCAAGCAATTTCTATGCAAAATATTGTTCGTGTCATGTTACCTGTCACGAGATTAGTGTTTTCTGTCATTTCACGCAAACAAACAAAAGCCAACTATAATGCAACAATGGCTGCTGCAGTCACTGCCATAATTTACATTTGCAACATTTATAACAAAAACAAACAAACGCACAAACAAAACATAAAAATAACAGCAATTGAGCATAAAAGACAAACTTAAGCTGAAAAGAAAAACATGACAAAAAACAAAATATTAAAACAGACACTTGTTCACACTCTCTCGCACACACACACAAACACTCACATACACATTTTTAGCGACAGCTGTAATAAAGTCATTACAGTTGTAGTCGACCATAAAATAACATTTGACATTTATGCATTTTGTGTATGTGTTTTTTTGTTGTTATCAATGTAGTTTGTTGCTGCATTTTACTCCTGTTTTTGTCAGCTCTCATTTGTGTGTTGGCAACTTCCTGCGTATTTGTAATTGAATAAATTGTTTGTATTTTTTTTTTTCATTTTTGATGTCAAAGAGCAAACTGAAGAGTGGCTTACCACCAGCGTTGCCATTAAGATGATTTTACCTTTATATTGAAAATTTTCTGAGCAAAATAAGATTTGAAGATCTTTTTATCAAAATGAAGATTTTTGAGATTTAGTATTCTAATATATAATCGGTTCAGACTATATCTCGGGTATACATATATGGACCGATATCGAAATTTTTCATTTTCTGTTTTATAGTAGTTTCTTTTATCACCAAAACTGCTTTTAAGGAAAAAAAAATATTTTTTTCTTGGAAAAATTGGTTTAAATTATATCTCGGATATATATGGACCGATATCGAGGAAAAGTTTTTTTTTTGCCTTTTAATCGCCAAGCCAAAAATTATGTCTAGTTTGCAACAGAACAAATAATATTTTTTTTTAATTTTCATACAAAATTTCAGAAAAAAATGCTAATTTGCGGAATTTTGGATATATCTCAGCTATATGTGAACCAATTTTACTGAATTTCAATAGCAAACAAATGAATCGATGGCGTAATAGAATGGCGAAAGAAAAAAGTTTCTGATGGTTTTCTCAGAAACGACCGACAGACGAACAGATGAACATCGCTTAATCGAATTTTCTCTCAATGCTGATTCAGAATATATATTCGTGTACTTTATAGGGTCGGAAACGAAAAATGCAGAAATTACAAATCGAATCACAAACTTATATGTATATACCTTTTCCATATTTGTGAAGGGTATAAAAAAGTGGCAGGCAGTGGACGTACAAAGTATATGTAAGTATAACAGCGTTGCCAGAATGAAGAAACTTTGACATTTTAAGTATTTTATTACTTTGTTATTAAAAATTAATACATTTTCACAACAAGTTGCTACGCTTTAAATGTAATTTAATTATTTTTTGACCATAAAATCTCTTTTGCTTTTGAATCTGGGGATAATTTTTCTTGATTCAAGTTTTTTTTGTATTAAGTCCTCTCTTTATTTCCTATCACATAACGGCATGAATGTTTCTGTCACTATTTTTACAATGCGTTTTAAAGCTTGCGTATCACATGGTAGTTTAAAAAAAAGTCATGTTTTTTCCATCTAGAGTTTTAATAAGTACGTTTAACTCTTCATTAGTGACATTTGAAAGATCTGGAGGATCAAAAAACGTTTGCTGCCAATTTATTAGCTCAGTATAAGTTATTCGAATTGAAATTTACTTTCGGTACTTGAAATACACATGATTGCTTTCCAGTACATGAAGAGTTTTGATCTTCTAGAATTTTCTTTATTGCGAGCTCTCTCACTTTTTTATTTTCGTCCGACAACATTGACAGGAGCAAATTTTGTGCATGGATAAAATTGGCGTTGTGTTGAATTACGGGGTCTATTATTTGTTTATACTCTAATAATAAATATCGAGAGCTTTTAGGCAATTTCCAAAAATTTTTAGACCCATCTTTGCAAGTTGGATTGGTTTTTATTTTGAACCAGACGCAATATTCAGCTAATACTTTTAGATTATTCGATGGGTTTGATGTGGATATGTAGTGCCCCAAAATTCTGTTTGCTTTTGTTAACCATCTTGCATGGGACACTTTTCCTGGGGATCTGTTAGCTAAATAACTGGGACATTATCCAGTAACAACGGATATAGTTATTTCATACTAATATTTTTGATCTGAACTTAGGTCTTCCATCTTTAATTTCGAAAGTTCACTTTGTATCTTTTCATATTTAACGATTGGAAAGTCTTTGCAATTTCCTAATAAATTACCAATAGGGCCAAATGGGCATGTAGCAGCTCGATCCAGTTTATTAAAAATATGCCTTAGAGGTAATTCATTTAAGTGAAGTATACAAATAACCCACTGCAAGGGGCGCTGAAGCCTTTCTTCGAAAAGTTTAATTACGCCACTAAATTTTCCAGTGTAGACGACAGTACCATCACAACCAATAGCCATCATATTACCAAGTTTAATGTCCTTTAACAAAAGCAGGTCAAAAATCACTCTTTCAATACTTTTAGACGTGCCATTTAGAGGTACTGCGAAACCAATGTAAAGAGAATTTACGTTTAAGTCCTAGAGAACTTAAAAGCCCTTAGGATACAGTTATTATTATGTTACTTCTACAACACCTGCAATGAAAACACACAGATAAAAGTCTTTACAGTACAAGTAAAGAGTGGACTAATGTGTTAAACTTTGAGGTCAATGCGCGGGCTGTTACACTAAAAATAATTATGCAATATGCAGGTTGGTTATTGACGAAGTAAGACAGCTTTTTTTGCTATTAGAAGCTGATTCAAGTGCCTCGATTACTGATTTGGTAGAGTAGTCGACCAACAGTCTCGAGGTCGCAGGTTCGATTCCTGCCACAGACCCTGGGTGTTACTGCAGACAAGCAAAACAAAAAGCTTCACAGTTTTTGTGTTTGTTTATGTATTAAAAAAAAAAAATTGAAGAAAACATTTTTTTTTTTGACCTAGCCTAATATAGATGTTCCCTAAAATTAAGATTTTTCTTCTGGCAACTGATGATTTTGTGTAAAAATTGTCTGGTACCACTGGTGTATACTCCTGATTGAAATTAATTTTTTTTAACTGTTCATATCGTAACAATTAACTATATGTAGTCAAAAGGGAAACATTTTCAGACTTTTTTTCTACAGTTAAGAATTTTTTGCTTATATGTAGAGATTCTTCGATCAAAATTTCTGGCAACCCTGCTTACAAAACTCATGTTGCAGCAGGCCAAGTTTTTGGGACGCTTTTACAAACACATACAGCAGGGCAAAAAAAAAAAAAGAATAACATCTACATATGCATACATATAGAGCAATTTAAAATATGACATTAACTTCAAAAAAGAAAAAAAAAACTGCTTCAGTCTTTATAATTAAGTTTTATAAACATTTTTTTGTGTATATATTTTATTTTGAAGTAGAACGAGCTACTTCTTAATGTTTTTCTCTGTTTGACGTCTATAAAATAACTTTTCAATTTGTTGGCGTTTGCTTTATGTAGACTCTTACTTTTTAATTTCTTGCATTCATAACAATTAACTTCGCCTTGTTGCATAAAAACAAATCTTAAGTGTTCACGTTTAAGTCAATGTCAACAGTGTTAAATGTTAAAACTGACAATAGAAACACATTAACACTTTTGAAAATTGTTGGCCCAAAAAAAAAAAGGAAAAATGAAAGCACATGGAACAACCCCCCATACAAAAAACGAACTGAGCGAAAATTTGCAAAACACAAAAATGAATACAGAATAAGGTCAACTCTTTTTAGCATTAAAGTAATGAAAACTTATGCTGACAACATGTGATTCGTTCACATGTTGGCTGAACGAAGCCAAAGCAAAATTACTTTTTTTCAATGACGCCTACTTAACGAGAAATGTTTTACGAGGGCGGATTGATATTAAAGCTACAAAAGTAGCTTTATTTGTTAACTCCTTTTACACGATATTTTAACTATTTTATACCATCTGGAAACCATCAATTAGCTTCATGAAATTTGCGGGAGTATATTTCAGTATTAGAGAAATGGTTAAAGGTTTGGAAAACAAAAGTGTACTCACGTTCCATTTACATTCCGTAAACAAACATGTTCGGCTATCCAAATTAAGAATTTATTGAGGAATGGTATGCTCTTGACGGTCTCGGAATGAAGATACAGTGTGTCGTTCGCTGGACTGAATGCATTTATCATGTTTTTAAAGAAGCATTCAAGTGCCTCGGGTTTTTGAAACGGTGTAAGTACTTCACTCCATCCAACCTCCTTACTATTCATACCAACTACATCCGACCGCAAAAGAAATACAACTCTTATGTTTGGGCCGGTGCCTCAAAGTCTATTTTTGGGGTTACTCGATGGTGTGCAGGAGAGGACGAAGAAGCTTATCGCTGACAGTAGGGTATTCAACTCTATTGACTCACTGGAGCACTGACGCAGTGTGGGGTATGTACAATGGATTTTGCTCTGACGAGATTAGGGATCTTGTTCCTGAAACTCGCACATTTCTACGTAGCACGAATTCATCGTCCAGAGCTCATCCATTTGTGGTCGATTGCCCGGGGAATCGTACTACGCCGTACAGAGAGATTTCGTTTTCAGCCGTACGCTTCGCCTATGGAATAAGTTGCCTGCAAACGTGTTTTCTGTCTGTTTTAATGTTGGAAAGTTCAAGTCAAAGTTTCACAAACACTACTCCCTCTTTTCACCTCGTCATAACCTATTTTCCTAGTTCCGGTACAATGCACTGCATACGTAGGGGTTATCCTCTGAGTACTGGTCCAAGATAAAAAAGAAAATCACCTATACTGCAGCACAATGAAGTCAAGTACCTCGACCCTAGGAAGCCTCACATTGATGCAAAAGTCACTCAGTTGAAATTAAAAACAGTGGAAAAACTTTATTAAGAGAAACAAACGAATGACGGTTTTCTCAATGCTAAACTAAGTTTACATGGTAACACTAGTATTTGGATCTGTCAAAAAACTGTGCATACAGAAGAAACAAAATGGTTGACATGACAATATTCGAAGGGGCAAATACTTTTGCAAAATACACAAACACATAATATGGTTTCAATTTGAAATTAATTCGCAAAACTAAGCATAGCCAAGAACCAAAACTATGCTGTATAAAAATATATTTGATCAAAGTTATAGCAATTGTATCATGAGTAACGGCAGAATTAGTTTGTACGTTCTTTTCCGTTCTGAATCAGCTGTTTTGTTTCTCTTCAATATAAACTATATGTACATGGTTTGTTTTCACTTTTACGTTCTGTTTTGTTGCGGACAAATCTGTTGAAAATAGAATTCAACGTTAAGTGACGGCCAGATATGTGTATGTTTTACTTTTTTCAGGTATGGAAACATTAATTTTTTATTCAAAAGTATATAATTTTTTTTGTCAAAAGCAAAAAAAATTTGTTTCAATTAAAGATTTTTAAAAGTTAATACATTTTTATTAATTAAGCAACTATGAATTATGAAAAGAATATTATTTTGGCAAGGAAAAAATTTTATTTTGTATAAGAAGTGTCATAAACTCTGCAGATGTTGAGAAAGAAGTGAGCTGTTTGATCACCATTTCTAAATTATTAATTTGTTTTTTTTTTTTTTTTTGTTTTTTTATACAAGATAATATTTATATTCTTCATTCTAATGTTTTTCTTTTATTTATGCTCTACTGGAAAAAACATCTGAATATTTTCACGGAAAAAGTAATTGTAAACTATTTCCTACAGAAATGAACGTCACAGAACGGCAACAGAAAGTAAAAACTAATGAGGCCTTAACACTGTTATTGTAAAAATTAAAATTTATTTTTTTTTTATCTTGGACCAGTACTCAGGGGTTAGCCCCTACATATGCAGTGCATTGTACTGGAACTAGGAAAATAGATTAAAAGAAGGAGGAAAGGGGGAGTAATGTTTGTGAACTTAACACACGGAACGACCAAAACAGCATTTAAAATGTTGAAATTAAACTGATCAGTGCCCAGTGTATATATCTTCGACACTGCTCAGACTAACAAACATTAGTTCAACAACGCGCACACAAGACAATAAAATACATAGGAGGAACATAAAAACCAAATTAATAATAAATAGAGAAAAAACAAACGGCACTAAAAACATAGAATAAAAAAAAACACGTGCATACATGATGCAAAACACAACTCTACCTATTCCAGAATAATTTCGTTTTCTTAGAAATTAATAATAAACATAAGTGTAAGTATAGAAAACACGGACAACAATGAAAAACACATGTGTACAGAATGAAAGACAAAACATAAGTATAGAACGGACGACAATGGAAAACACGTGTGTGTCATGTCCAACCATGTAATATTCTATTGTCCCGATCATAATAGTGTTGAACGTCAGTTTATGTGATTATATGATATATAAGCAAAAAATTTTATGGAATAAAAATTATACTTTATATGAGAAATACATATATAATTTTCAATATTAAAAAATTGGTCTTTTTAGAATGATTTTGGTAGATTTTAAATCCAAGTTTGGTCGTATTGAAAATTTTTGAGAGGCAGCCCTGGCACCAACATGACAGAAAAAATGCGAAAATAACGGTTAATTTTTGATCAGACCTCGTATGGCCATCACTGGTCTAGTATCTTGTGTGGTTACTTTGGCCATCTCTTATTTTTTTTTCTTATTGTAATAGCTGAAAAACTAAAGTTAGTGAACCTTTTAGTTTCTCAAAGAGGTGAAGCTTTAAGACCCACCTAACAATGCCCACCTTCAAGCAACGAACGAGGCAAGTGGGCATAATATGCCCACATTTAATTTTAGACTTGGATTTAAAAATAGCAAACCAAACGAGTATGTAGCTCGTAGTACATAAATAACTGAAAGCAACACACCCTCATTTTCAGAGGTGTACGAGTATTTCTTTTAACACATCCTTTGTGCATATCATGTGTAATTAATCACACATCTTTTGTTATAAAGTAACCAATAATGTTTATCACTATAATATTTATTTAACACATTACAGCCTTTTGTTGTCTTGTCTTTGGTAAAGTTATGGGATTTATGAATGAGTCAATATTTGCCAGTAAATGGGTATAATTTATGCACATGTGTGTGTGTGTGTGTGTGTGAGTGTGTGTGTGAAGTTATTAAGCAACAACATGGACACATGTTCACAATTTCCATGCTGGCTGGCTTTCTTCCACACATGCAGATAAACGCTCTTGTGCGAATAAACAAACCGAAAAAGGGAGCAAACAATCCATGTGATTGCTTAAAAGCTGTAGGAAGATAGCCAGACACACGCTTGAGCCAGTTTCTTTTTTTTCTGGTTTTTATATTGCGAATTCAACAAACAGAGATGATTGTGTAATGAATTGATACAATTTATTTTTATGCAAACTAACAGTTTGATACAGGGACGTTAGTTAAAAACGTGTTAATACAGTTTGCTACAGTACAATTTTGAAAGTGTACGAGTATATTTCTGCTGAATAAGCATTTTTTTATTTAAAGACATGAGGTCCATAACAAAGGATATTCTGTTTTGCCTCCCTGTTAAAATGAACACCTTTTTCATGTTTCAGGCTAAATATAAACAACGCAGAAAAAAACAAGCTAACAAGCTCCAGAAAAATAGACACAAAGAAAATATTATGACTTGCAAGTGTTCAATAAAGAAAAAAATTAACGCCAAATACTCGTATGTGTGTGTGTGTGTGTTCAATAGATTTCTTTGATACTAAAAACAAACTAAAAAAATAAATTGCAAAACCTAAAGCTGGCAATATAGGCACAACAAGCTCCAATATATTCATGCTTAGTCTATGGCCAGACACAGCGATTTTTAGCAATTTTCTTTTGGAATTGCTTTCTTGTCCACACACAAAAAACTTTTTTCGGCAATTCTTGAGCTTTCTCTACTTATTATTTCATACACTTTATATTGTATATGCACACACACATGCACATGAGAAAAAAGTAAGGAATTGCTGAGAATTGCCGAGTACCGGCAATTCTTTTTCCCCTCTTATTCCCCTCACCGAAAGCTTCTATAAAGTCAAGAATTGCCCAACTAAAGTTGCTGTGTATGACCACGCACTTATGACTGCACGCATTCTTACAAACACACATATACGCATGCAAATCTAAAGGAACATGGCGCTATCAATAAAAATAATTACAAAAATACAGGCTCAAACGAGTGTCCCCAGTCTGACATGTATTTAAAACATCTCCGATTTTCTATTGTCTATGTTCATCTCCCCCGGGGAACAGGTTTTGCCTTGGCGTATTCCTAACTTGGGCACTCTGGTTTTCGGGTATAGAGGGCAAGGGTTCCCTCGTTTGTTGTAGCAAATAAAACTTTAGGAAGCCGCATGACTTGTGTTGTGATGGCTTCCGAAACCCTTACCAAGGGTATAAATTGGCAGAACGGGGCTCAGCATGGCCCCCAGGAGGTTCTGCTTGCAGTTCAACCCGGGATGATCATGGTTGAGTTGCCTAGTTTGGCTGAAACGTTCTGGTTGTGGTTGAAACCTAAAACGCAGGAAGGGGGCGTTAGTATCCGTGATAATTGCTTGGCGTGGCTTTTTTCGGGGACTAACAAACTCCCGAGAATCTGTTGTCTTTACAACAAATACCTGTACTGTAAAGAACCAGTGGTGATGGTTGACGGTTTAAGGTTGGTTTAAGGGCTAATGCTGCTTGTGGGCTTCGGCCTATCAACTCATTAAGCCTTGTCTTCCATTGATTGCTGGGAAATTGCATACTGGAGGGATTAGAAGGCCCGAACTCCCCAACAAAAAGTTGCTCATATGGCTACAAACATATGGCAAAAATTGCTACCTGTGTGAGCCTAGCAAGCAACACAGGGGCGCTGGTGAATCGTCAACAATTCACTCCGTGGTCCATCATCAGATAAGGCCGCAAGGCAGGTGCTGATGTAAATCTTTTTCACAACTGTCTATGTTCATGAAACATATAGTTCAGATATGCCCACGCTCTACGCGCTTAATGCTCAAAAATGTTTGTAAAAGCGTTTAGTTATGGGGATGTGCTCTTTAATACACACTTGCTGCACTCAGCATTAGCAATGAAAAGTACACAAACAGCTTCGTCTCATATATTTTTTTGTCGTTCTTCACTGCACTCACACAAGAGCAAAGCAACAACACGTTCGCAGGCTTTGCTGGTAAACATTGACGACTGCGATTATCAGTGTAAATTTTGTTTTTGTAAATTGTTTTGCTTCTTACAACAAAAAATTTTTAATAAAAGTAGTTTTTCCTTAAATGTATTGATGTTTTCACTTCCATATAGAACTTTTGGGCAGCCCTGATCCAGGTAATTATCATACGAGATTCATATCGCACTTGCTCAACAAGACGGTATTAACTGAAATTTTTAAAATTTTCAGTGAAGTCAAAAAACTGTTTGTGGCCCCATTTTATTAGAATTTAAAAATTTAAATATATCATAGTAAACAAATTTTATTTTAAAATATACTATATAGGTACAATGACTTTATTTTAAATTTTATATACTTAATATTTTTAATCATCATTTTTGAAATATATTCGCAAACATTCAACTTTATATCACAACAATCTAAATAAATTATTGAGAATTTAAAAAGAAAACATGTGTTATTAATACCTGTCAAAACACAAACATCAAGATTTTTCTTTTTCGCACGCCTCTACCAAGACAGCTTTTGTTTGAAAAAGCTTAGCTTTTACGAACAAAATTTTGACAACTGTTCGTAAATTCTACCAACAAAATACTAGTTGATGTTGTTTGGTGTTGTATTTATTGTAATTCTGCCACTACCTATTAAAGCTGCCTTGGTCTTTGCTTTTCTTTACACCTTTCAAACAAATGAACAATCTTTGGTTGCTACGATTTGTTTTTTGAAACTATCACAAGACAGGAAAAAAGCAAAAACCTGATTTTTGTGTTGTGACAGATATCGATAAAGCATTTTGCTTTTTCTCAATAACTTATTTAGTTTATTTAGAGAGTAATTAGTGTGTTAACCTTTAATTTGGTTTTCTTCTTATAAGTATATGTACGAGTATATTGTATGTAGATATTTTTGTTAAATTTATAGCTATATAGGATGTATTTTAAATTTCAGTTTTTATTGTACAACAATTCTCATTCACACATTATTATTTAGCATTTTCTTTTCTGTTGCAAAAGTAGGCTACATTCATTAAAAAAATGTATTTGAATTAAACCATAATAAAATATTTCACACTTATTAAAGTCTTCGTTTTCCCATTTCCACAAACATATGCAAGTAAGCGAAAATACAAAAACTGGTATACCCAGTTGATCATGTGCTTCAGAAATCGAGGGATATCAAAAGAACGTGTTGGCTTTATATTGCATGAACATTTGACTCTGAGAAAGGTCTGTTTACAGTGGGAGCTGCGTTCGCTCACTGTTGACCAAAAACGAGAACGTGTTGATGATTCTGATCAGTGTTTGGCCATGTGTAAACGTAACAACACGAAATTTTTGCGTCCAAATGTGACATGGATCCATCACTTCACTCCGGAATCAAAACGGTCGTCGTCTGAGTGGACAGCAACTGCTGAACCTCGTCCAAAGCGCCTGAAAGCACAACAATCGGCAGGAAAGTTTATGGCCTCGGTATTTTGGGATGTGCGTGGTGTAATATTCGTCGATTATCTTGAGAAAGGAAATACCAGTAACAGTGAATATTATATAGCGTTGTTTGAATTATAAAGAAACGACCGCAAATGGCAAAGAAAAAAATGTTGTTTAATGATGACAACGCACCGTCTCACAAGTCAATCAAAACAAAGGCAAAACTACATGAATTGAACTTCGAATTCCTCCCATATCCACTGTATTCCCCAGATTTGCCTCACAGTGACTACTGGGTATTCGCAAACCTGAAAAAAATGCTTGCCGGTAAGAAATTTCGCACGAATGAAGAGGTATCGCTGAAACTGAGGCATATTTTGAGGCAAAAGATAAATCGTTCTACAAAAGTGGTATAGAAATGCTAGAGCAGCGCTGGCGTTGCTCTTGATGGCGATTACGTTGATAAACAAAGCTAATTTTGAACCAAAAAAAAACTGCGTTTTCTTTGTTAGGCTCGGGACTTTTCCACGCATGTGTTATCTGGCTGTCACTTCTATTTATTTTCAACAGATTAGTCTGCAATAGAACAGAACAAAAAAGTAAAGACTAACCATACACGTACTCATATAGTTTCAGCTGAACAGAAGCAGGGCAGCTGATTTAGAACAGAAAAGAACGTACAAACTAATTCTGCCCTTTCACCCTTTAACCAACTCACTCGTCCAACCTTCACACCCGGTTTCTTTCAATACAGGTATCTATTGCAGGACAACAGCATCTCGGACATTGTTAGACTTCAAATGCCGGCATGCGTCACAGTTTCAGCGAAGCTAATGCCCCTTCCTATGATTTAAGGTTTAAACCATTGCTAAAACGTTTCAGCCAATGCACAAATATGATCAGCATCGCTATAATCTTCTTGGGATTTTGCTGATCCCCGTTCTCCAAATTCGCCTTGGGAGTTTTGAAAGCCCAACACAACACGCGGCTTCCTAGAGTTTAATTTGTTATAACAAATGCCTCAGACAGCATACTGCTCTAATTAGGTATACAGAACAGTGTTGTTAACTTTGAAATTTTAAAACGCACCAAAATGGGGGAAAGCGCGTTATTTCAACAAAAACACACCGAATTTTTTTTTTTTTTCATTTTTAAAACCCATTTTGTATTATAAAAAGTATAATATTTTCTTATTAAAAACACGAAAATGCAGCAGACTTTTCAGCAGCTATTAGACACTTTAACTGAGACTGATAGCACCGGCTGACGACATGCCATCTAATTCGTTTAATAGTTACATCTCGTGTTTGTCAAACTTGGCCTCTAGTGCGATAGTATCTTTACAATTTTTATAATCATATTTTATCAAATTCGTTTTTAGCCACGCTATTTAAATATACTCCGTGTCGATTGAAATCAGCGTTTAGTTTTATTGCCTATTCGTCGTTAAAATAAACTGCTAGGGACGATTATGAAATCATTTAAATTCCATCAAACACAGTGTAAATCTAATTTCTGTTTTCGTAAGCGATCAGTGAAAATCCTTTGCTTAGAGTGGATGTCTTTCAAAAAATTTATTGAAATATACAAAAGTTTGCCGGAATTGTAACAAATTGCCTTTTTGGAAAATTTTCATCATTTAATTAATAACTATAGCAATAACGAATTCACGAGCCTTCATAAATACAAACTTCACTATTCAGTGCTGTAATATTTGGCAAACTTGGCTTGATCGTGTAATGGCAAAACATTCCCAAAAAGCAGCAAATTAGATTGTCTTACTTTATGCACATGATATGGTACGTTTTCTGCATTATTACACTTGATTAAACTTTTTTCTTACATTAAACAAAAAGTTTCATTGAATATCAATTGATGCCACTGACATTTAAAAAGCGCATCGAAAAATTAAAACAAAAACGCACAGCGCACTGACTAAAGAACTTTTCGCACAAAAACTTTTAAAAAGCACCGAGCTGACAACGCGGGTACAGAATGCGAAAAGTGTCCCCCGGGAAGCGCTGGTCCTACAATCAGAAAAAGTGTCACTTATGATTTGCATAATTTTGTGCGCAATGGCTCGTGAACGATTTGTTTAAGCTGTCGATACAAATATAATATATTTTTCTATGCGATGCTTGAGATGTCCTAAGCAAATGGCCAACTGGGAAATGCTTTATTAAAATATACTAATCTGCCGTTGAGTGTGTGTGCATGTTACTGTGCCTGTATGTGTTTTGTCAAAAGTAATACATAAATGAGTGCAGATGCAGGTGTATTAAGATTTACTGTTTAAAAAGGATTTCTAAAGCTTTTATGTAGATTTATATGACTGTGTCAACATCCATACAAGGAAGGTGAGGTGTCTATAGATATTGTTGTTAGTTTGTTCATATAATCATGTCGTTACGTGGATTATAGCATCGGTGTTAATTTTCACTTAATTTGTTACTGTTTTTCCGCTTTTTTTTTTTTTTTTTTTTTTTTTTTTTTTGTTCTTCGTCTTCTTTTTATTGAAGGAGTTTTAAAAGAGAAAGCTTGAAAAAAACTCAACTCATTCAAGCCAAGCCAACTGGATGTTTTGCTGTCATTCTGTGCGTTTAGTTGTTATAAATACGAGTATGTGTTCTCCATATTCATACTAAAGCCTACAAGTACATGATTCTTTTCCTAATGAGGGTGTAGATGGATATGGGTCAAGTTTTTGTTTTGTATAAAACTTGGAAAAAATAAGAAATGTTCTGCTAAGAAACAAAAAAAAAAAAAACAAACGCAAGACACATTTTAACTACAACATCATCGTGAACAAAAACAAATACTATCGTAAATATTGTTGCTGCATAACTCATCAACAGATTCATCAGCATCAGCGTCATAATTTGTAACAATATATGAGAGAAGAAAAAAAGAATGTCTAATTTCTATCAGGCTCAGCATAGAATCGTTTTCATTCTGTTTGATTTTCCTTTTCTTTTTTAACAGCTTTGTTGCTGGATACGTGTTAGTGCCGTATTCACAATCAGTGGTGCCAGAAATTTTTGTAGAAAAATCTTCACTTTTCAAAACAAAAAGTCTTAATTTTAGATTAAAAAAAAAAAAAAATATTAAAATGTTTTGCTTTTCAATTTTCTAACACCCAATTGTTAATTACTATAAAGAGAAGATTTTTTTAACAATACAAAAACATAAAAGCAATAACGCAATTCAATTAAATTTCTACAAAAAATTAGAAATATCGTCGTGCGGGAGTTTAAGTGCTCTATCCGTCATTTTATACATTTCGAGTTAATGATGCCACTTTAGGTTTACGAACCCAAATTTTCCAAATTTGCAATCTGTTTTTGACTATCTCTTGTTTCTGAGATAAATAGTGTCTGTTTTGTTCTATATCCTTCAAACCAGAGTTTTTGAGCTATTTTGCTCTAAGCGCCATTTAGAGGCGTATAGAGCAAAATTTCAATATAAAACGTTGAAATTGATTTTTGATTGTCGTAGAGCAACTACGTGGTGTAGTTAATATTGCTGAATATAAATATTTTTCTTTTTTGGTTTGTACATTTGTACAACGGGTTATAGTTCAGGTTTTTTTTTTCTTAAGTTTTTTTTTTTTCTTAAAGATTTTTTACAATACAAATCTACTGTGATCAATAATTTTGATTGAAGAAGACAAGAAAAATAATAATCAAATCTTTAGCTGGGGGACAACTAGCTGTTTCGTAGTCGCTACACTACTCATCAGCACCCACTGGGATTTGAACTCGGGTCATGACGTATCATGATCTACTGCTTTAACCGCTAAGCCATCGAGCATTTAATTATTTTCTATCTATATTCATCTCATATTGAATCACATATGCATTTTGTTAATTGCCCACATTGTTTGTACAGAGTTTGCTGTCTCAGAACTAGCGGTATTTATTTTATTTATATACATACATACATAACATACATATTTTTGTATTTTAATATTATCCGTACCCAGAGATGTAAATATAAATGTATTGAATTTTTGATGAACTTTTATAATTTTTTAAATTAAATTTTTGGTTTGTACATTTGTACAACGAGTTATAGTTCAGGTTTTTTCTTTCTTAAGTTTTTTTTCTTAAGAAAGATTTTTTACAATTTCAGCCTTAAAATGTTTTAAAAACGCTATATAATATTAACAGTTAATGGTTTTTCCTTTCTCAAGATAGTCGATGAATATTACATCACGCACATGCCAAAATACCGAAGCCATAAACTTTCCAGCCGATTGTTGTGCTTTCAGGCGCTTTGGACGAGGTTCTCCTGTAGCTATCCACTCAGATGACGATCCTTTTGACTCCGGAAAGAAGTGATGGATCCTAGTTTCATTCATTGTTACATATTGACGCAAAATTCCGTGTTGTTACGTTTAAACATGGCCAAACACTGATCAGAATCATCAACATGTTCTCGTTTTCGGTCAACAGTGGCGAACGCAGCTCTCTCTGTGAACAGAGCTTTCTCATAGACAAATGCTCATGTAAAGCCAACACATTCTTTTGATGTCACTACGATGTCAGCTAACTGACACAACTTCACTTTTTGATCATTAAAAACGATTTTGTGGATCTTTTTATGTTTTCTGGTGTCACCGCATCATTTGGACGTCCACTACATTCTGCATCATCGGTGTCTCTACGATAACGTTTGAAGTCAGCAAACCAACGTTTTATAGTTAATTCTGATGAAGCCGAGTTCCAATAATACTTTTCAAGCCATTGCTTTGCTTGAACGGTATTTTTCCCCATCAAGAAGCAGCGTAAAATTAAAACACGAAATTATTTTTAATCCATTGTTTTGAAAATAAAAAAATTAACGTCATTCTTAGCTCAATAAATCATAAACTATTGTATAGAATATCCTAGAATTTTAACAGCTTTAACTTTTGAAGGTTAGTATTAACTGAAAAAAGGAGACTGAAATAAAACAAGCGCCATCTATGTATTAGGCCAGTGACTTTTCAGCCCATGTACTCGTAGTATTCAACATATTGTATAGTAAACGAAAAATTTTATGAAACAGAGCAAGAAACTTTTGCGTGTCTTCAGAATTAAAATCACTGCTAATCACTTTCAAAATGTGACAGTTTCCAGCACAATTAATAATATTGTTGCATTAGTTTTGACTTTTCACAATTTTTTTTTAATTTTGTCATATTACAGCATACTTACAGGCTGTTGGAATAAATTTAAACTACAGCATTCTAAATGTATATTCACAATCTTTTGTTCTTATAAAAATTTAATGAACTGCCATTTATTATCTACCTCAACACTAATACTCTCTTAAACTCTCTGACTCTCTATGTTCGAACTCTCCCCTGTTTTCCTTTTTGTGTGTAAACAAAATAAATTATTTTCAACTTGAGCAGCAAAATAAAAGCTTTTTTCTACATTTTTTTTTTTTTTTATTATTTTCTTTTCCAATTTTTATTGTTCGAATTTGTGTTCTCGAATACTTAAGATTTTTCTCTGTCCTTCTTTGTTGTGTTTTATATTTATTTTCTACTTTATCCCTGGATGTTGGAATATTTTTAATGTGTATGTTTTTGCTTGAAGTCTGACTTAAGTTCATGTTGTTATCCTTGTTACATTCATACATTTTTAGTTTGCCATTTGTTATTGTTTTCCTGTAAGTTTTTTTTCTTTTTGCTTAAAGAAATTTATTTTCCGTAATGGCAGAAATGCTAAAAAGGATTTTATCTACTATTAAAGAGTGTAGTGTGTCTTAGAGAAACCAAATAGTGGGCGTAAATTTGTTCTTTGTTTTGTAGCACTGTATAACTTAGGGAATATATTGCCTTTGTGTCTTTTATGTTTTTGTCTACTACATGATAATAGCCAAGAAAACAAACACAACAATGAAAAATAGAATAAAATATACATGACAAAGAACAACAAAACAGAAATATGTTATACACTCCTAAGGGTTTTATTCTATAAGCCTGAATGAAAATCTTCTAAGATAAACTTTTACCCACACGTAACGAGGGTGGTTATGTACACCTAGATAATTTTATACTCTTAAAAATATGATTTATTTTTATTGGCATTCGTAGAAATATAATGTGAATAAATATACGAGAACATTTATAGCTTCAGTTTCCTTATTAGAAGGAAATAGAAAGATTTGTTGCAAAGATTTTTAAAAGCTTTGCTCAAATGTTTCTAGTCAGCACATTTTTACTTATTTATTTAATTTTATCTTTCCTGATCAGTGCTCGTAAGTAAACTGTGATCTTTCCATATTACAAAAAAAAATTATAAGGAAGGCACTAAATTCTTGAAGTGGTTTTTGTACAAATAATTCTGACAAATCGTCACATAAACCTTATAGTATCAATACAGGATTTTATACGTATACAAAAGTTTGCCCCAAAAACAAAGAAAATATTAGCTTCATTAGCACTCAAACATAATTTGAAATCTAATACGATGAAGTATTTATAAGATTTTTTTTTCAAATTTTTCCGATAAGATTCAAAGGTCGCTGAAGTCAAATTATTGCCAAAAAATTGTCGGTAGTTGTTTTTTTAGTTTTCTTCACAATTTCGTGAGAAACCACGATTTTCTTCACTTTTTTAGCCAAAATATATGGAAAATCAATTGCCACAGCTAAGATCACCCGGGGAACTAGTTTTTCTCAGGCGTATTCTAAGATAGGGCACTCTGTTTTTCGGGTAAAGAAGACCTTCGTTTGTTGTAGCAAATAAAACTCTAGGGAACCCGCATGACTTATGATGTGGTGGACTTCCGAAACCCTTACCAAGGGTATAAATTAGCAGAACGGGAATGGATGGTTCTGCTTGCAATTTAACCCAGACTGATCACAGTTGAGTCTACCTTGGTTGGAACGTTCTGGCTGTAGTTTAAGCCTAAAACGCAGGTAGGGGGTGTTAGTATCCTTGATAATTGCTTGGCGTGGTTTTTTTCAGAGCTTAACAACCCCCTGAGGTGATGTTGCCTTGTAACAGATACCTGTACTGTAAGAAACCAGTGATGATAGTTAGACGCGTGAGTTGGTTTAAGGGCTTCGGCCTCACCTACCAACTCATTAAGCCTTGTCTTCCATTGATTGCAGGAAAATTACATATAGCAGGGATTAGAAGGTCCCAGCTCCTAAACAAGGGGTTGCCTCTATGGCTACAAACATTTGGCAAGAATTGGAAGCTGTGTGTGCCTGTTAAGCCAAACGGGGACGCTGGTGAATCGTGAATAATTCACTCCGTGGAATTGGTCCATCCTCAAATAAGGCAGTAAAGGCAGGTGCTGATGTAAATCTCTTTCACACTCTGCTACAGCTAAAAACTCCCGGGGAGCAGGCTTCTGGCAGAAAGAAGGGAAGGAGTCCCATTAGCATATACTACTAGGCCTTGTTGGCCTATTCAGATAATGGACCATTTTTATAGTATGAATTATTCTCTATTCACCAAAAGACAAGGCTTCATGAATTAGTAGGAGGAAGCCCATTAAGAGCATCAGTCTGTAACCAACCTGCCAGTTCACTTTCGGTTTCTTATATTACAGTCATATGTTGCAACAGCACATCGGGGATCTATCAACCCCCGAAAGCCGACATTGCACCCAAGTTAGCAAGGAAACTAGTTCCCCTGCGATTTTAGATTTAAACCACAGCCGAAACGTTTAAGCCAAGGAATTCACCTAAACCATGAGTAGTGCCGGGGTGGTCTGCAAGCAAGAATTCTAGCATTAAAGAATGATGATGTGATGTTTGTAGTTGTAGATTAGAACTTATATAGAGTACCTAGGTTTCACAGTTTGCTAGTTTCATGAAACCATGTGTTCATGTGCTCTCTCTTGTTCCCGTTTTGTCACTCGAGTGAGATGTGCAACCTATGAGACCTACACATTCCGTCAATTCAAATCCAAGCCAAACCGAAAATTGGATAAAAGGATCCATTACCCAGCATTCTGATATATCTACAGAATCGGTCCACCCAGAAACTGTACCTGGCTTTGACAATTTGAAGTGATCAAATAGGACAACAATACTCAGTGGACAATTGTAGCAAACTCCTTGAAGTGATCAAGTAGGACCAAAAACTAGTTCTAAAAAATGTCCTTAAACTATATAAAGTTTGATTAATAACAAAAGCGTGTCCCAATGTAAACGTAAGATTTGAGTTATACAAAAAACACAGCTTCCAGGCTTTTGATTTTTGTTTAATTTTCTTTAATCAGACAGTACTTAAGATAAGATTATTTGTAGAGTAAGATATCGAGAATGGCCACCACGGCTTTGCATGCACATATACTTTCGTTTGTCGAAACTTTCCGCGACTATTTCGCATAAATGTGTTTCGATTTGGTTCATGCAGCGTTAGATCTCCTACTTTAATATACGGGAGTTTGATTGTGGACTTATTGACCTAGACCTGTTAAGTCACAGGTAACTACATAAAAGGCAATCTAATGAAACCATAGAAACTCCACCCACCTCCAATTCCGGCAGAAAGCACAATTATATCATCTTGCATTTGTTGTGCGAAAATCACATTTGGGTACTCAGAACCCCAAAAACAGCAATTTTAACGATAAAGAAAGTCATCAAGTTGAAAATGAGTTTCCTCGCTTCAGATGATTTTGCTTGAAAAACACAAAAATATTGAAATATGATTCAATTAGGAAAGCAAGATCTTCTATCGTGAAATGCTTCATATTTATTAAACCTAAACTGTTAACAATCGAATTTTTTTTATTTTCATAATTTATTTTGTATAAATTTTAGGACGCCTTTCAGAAACAAAAGCATCGCTTCAAATATATATAACATTTTTATAACTCTAGAGCTATGCTCTGCGGATGTAGGGGTAAATAGGACTGAAACTGATCCAAGACCCTGTTTGCAAATGTAATGACCGAAGTTCATGGAATTATTGCTGCTGAAGTGCCAAATAGAGGCCACGAAATTAGAAATAGGCCCTGCTGTTTAAATAGTTCGTTTTTTTTTTCAAAAGTTAATTACCTCCATAACCTTCAAATTATTCTTTCTTAAAGAAAGAAAAACGTACTTTAAAAACATAATTAATTAAAGGCACAATTACCCTCGTATAAATACCGTTTGACATACAGTATTAAATTGAATTCACCATGTGAGTTTTAAATATTTGTTTTTTTTTCTAGTTTTATTGTCAAAGAAATTTGCTCTGATTTGCTTTTTGCACTTTTAGCAGCTTTTACTGAATTTTTCTTTTGCAACACATTTCACATTTAGCAGATTGTTTATGCCAAAGACAAAATAGACAAGTTGAAGATTTTTGTTTTTAATAAAAGAAAATCTTGAAAATATCAAATTGTGCTTTCAAGTGTAAAGTGCAGATTTGAAATCTTTATGTTGGGAAGCATTTGATAAATTACTAATCTGCTCTTGAAAAATATGCAGTTGTGTTTCTAAAAGATTTTTTAACAGCTACAAAAAGCAAGCAACATTTTTTTCGTGGTATGTTTATATTATATAAAGATATACCTGCACAGAATGTAATGAAAAAAAAACAAACAAAACTAGTAAATCTGGTAACTTTGGTCTAATGATGTTAAGACCAAAATCAATAAATCGTTCCGAGGTAGCCCCAAATATGTTCGCTTTTCTTCAATTATAAATTATTTTCGAACTCTTCTTGTATTGCTACATGTTTGCCTCTAGAGGTGCTGTTGCGGATTCTTTAATTGCAAATGAAATAATGACACTCACACTTGTTCGTTATACAGTACTTAAATAATTCACAACTTTATTTACACTTGATACCACTTTGTATTAAAACCGTAGACTGGCTTACTTTGACGTATGACTGTCTTGCACAAAGCTTAAAAATAAACTGACTCGTTGCCGCCGACCTGTTTGCTATTTTTACTTTATTCTCATCTACAATCATCAAGATCATTCATAATTCTAGACACATTCATACTAATACTTGCGAACAATACTTGCGAACATAAGAACAAACAACAATAAAACGAATACCAAGAATGTAAGAAAAAACAACAACATCATTTATAGTTCATTTAGATGGAATTTTACGTATTGTAAATTATGTATGTTTGTTTGCTTGTGTACTATGTTGTTAGTTTTATCTTGTTTGTGTGAATGTATTGTACATTTATAGCAAGCAGATCAACAGCTGTACACTGGGTTAGATGTGATAAAAATTCTTAACACTGAGTTTATTTATTCTATAGAAAATTTGTCAAATAGCAGCTTAATAAACACACAATATTTTTTACGAATACTATGAAAATATAAAATTGTAAAAATTCAGGTTGATTGGATCACGGAAAAAGGGTTAAAAACTTATCCAAAGTCTTCCATAGAGGCAGACAGACGGACACTACAAGCTTTATATTTTATAAAAAAAAAAAAAACTGATGTGCACAATCGCTGATACAGGTGTATTTTCATTTTCTATCCCCTTTCACAGTGTTTGATAAAATTGCTATTACAGTAGTTTGATGGCTTGTGATTCTGTAACTTTTAATGATCAGATAATTGTAAATTTTTTCGACATACTTCATCCCTTCTAGGGTGCCTCGATGTCTGATTTGGTAGAGTACTCGACCAACAGTCTCGAGGTCGCAGGTTCGATTCCTGCCACTGACCCTGGGTGTTACTGCAGACAAGCAAAAAAAAGCTTCGCAGTTTTTGTGTTTGTTAAAAAAAAAAGAAAAAAATTATATGCCCGTGCAATATGAATTTAATGACGAATAGGCAATAAAACTAACAGATGATTTCGATCGAGACGGAATATATCTAAATAATATTGCTGTATAACAAATTTGATGAAATATCGTTATGATTATTGTAAAGATACCGTTGTCTTATAAATGTAGCATAAATGTCTTATAAATGTAGCATAAGCCAAGTTTGACAAACACGAGTTTCAGTAATTGAACGAATTTGATGGCCTGCCATCAGCCGGTGCTATCAGACCCAGTTTGATTGTTTAATAGACGTTAAAAAGGCTGTTTCATTTTCGTATTTTTAATATAAAAATATTATAAGTTTTATAACACAAAATGGAATTTTAAAAATGAAAAAAAAAAAATCTAAGCTTGGTATGTTTACACTGCATTTAGACCAACGAGTACTCTCATGTCATATTATCAACGAAAATTTATTCTAAAAACTTGAATCTCTTGCAATTTTCTTTTCTGTTTACACATATGAGTGAGAGTGCCTTTTAAACTGTCTTCAATGCGCTAACTTCAAATAGCTTCAAATGATTTGGGCCAGAGCCCCAAATTCTATTTTGCGGTTACTCGACCGTGTGGAGGATAGGGCGAAGAAGCTTATCGGTGACAATAGGGTATCAAACTCTATTGACTCACTGAAGCATCGACACAGTGTAGGGTGCGTTACTCTGTTCTATCGTTATTACAATGGCGTTTGCTCTGACGAGATTAGTAATCTTGTTTCCAAAACTCGCACATTTTTATATAACACGCGTTCATCGTCCAGGACTCTTCCATTTGGAGTGGATTGCCCGGGGAATTGTAACACGCATTACAGAGAGAATTCATTTTTCTGCCGCACGCTACATCTGTGGAATAAGTTGCCTGCAGACGTGTTTCCTATCTGTTATAACATTGGAAAATTCAAGCCAAATGTTCACAAACACTACTCGCTCTTTTTCCCTCCTCACAACCTATTCCCCTACATATGCACAGAATATGTAGAAGTTATCCCCTGAGTGCTGATCCAAAATCAAAAAGCTCAAGTAATCATTCATTTATGAGCGTAATTTATATTAAACATTTTAAATCCGTATTTATGACATCGATGCTGTCAATACAAATAATATTTCCTCAATAAATGCCATTGTTTCACCAATGATGCACTTGTCAAAAAATTTGCGATTATTTATACAACGCCATTTATTTTGCATTAAACTCTGTTTACATTCTAATGAAAATTCCCATTTGTTTCCTTTCTAAATGACAATTATAGGTCAAATGTCTCATTTAAGTTTAAAACAATCTTTTGTTTTTGGTATTTTTATGTATTTTTTTTTTCCATTTTTACATATTGATGACCTATTTCTTGACAATAGCTGCCAACTAATAAAACTTGCAAGCGGCAGACAGACAGAGAGACAGAACGACAGACAAGCAAATAGACACACACGCACTTGGCTGTCAAAATCAGAGTGTTGTAAATTGCAAAACGTATGTAGTTTGCATAAATATTGACTTTTTGCCCCCTTTATCCCCTCCTCTCAAATGTTATACACCAAACTCCAAATAGCATGTTCAACTAGCGATAACAACTTTGGCTGTAAACATTTTCACTTAACTTTTACTTCAAATGTCCCTTTTATCGCATTTTTATACTGGCATGTTTGTACACCAGCCTGGTGTAATGTGCTGCTGCTTGAATTAACGCTGCGTAGCTAGAGAAAGTGAAGAGAATAATGTGAGCAGCCAGTTGTAAAGTGCTGGGAAGAAGTGAAATAAGTAGGGAAATTATAAGCCCAGTAAGCATTCAATACTAACCCAGAAACCTACTTTAGCCAGAGTAGCTGAAGTAGAAATAACAGTAGTAGAAATGTAATAGACGCGATGTGAAGTAAAACATTTTACCGTAACATTAGTTTCTTCTTCGTTTTCTTTTGCTTACACACAACCACTGCTGCATATGTGAGGCGTACTATAATACTAAGTTATATACAAACAATTGACATACAACATACGCTTGTTTTTTGACACACATATATTTACATACGAGTAAAAGTACGGGCACATGAGTCATGTGGAGAAAAGGACACATACTGGCATAAAAAGGCAGATTAACTTCAGTGCTTATTTTCTTTCGAGCATACGATGCAAAAGCACAATTCCACTTAAAAAGAGAAAAATGCATAGACAAACTGCCGCACCCAGAGGTTCTGAAAAATTGTATAGTAGTTCTTTGAGTTTGATCGGACTCTTAAACTAAAACCAGACTGGATGAGAGATTGCAAATGGTATTACATTTCAAGTATATTTTAACATTCATTCAGATTTGTTTTGAACAAACTAGCGATGGGAAACTGAACAGTATGTATGGAGAGTTTTATATAGATATATGTTTTAAAAGTATCGGTATTTCGATATATCGTTCAAAATATTCAAAGTTAACTAATAAACATAAACCCTCCACACATTTACAATGCCGGTTTTAAACAGCCCATGTAGGGCCTAACACATAGACGGCAGTTAATGCTACTCTTCAAAAAACAGCTGTTATAATTCCATGATAATGTATTCATTAGTTTGTGGGTTGTTTTCAAAATAATGCATCAAAAACAATTTCGTGTTTTAATTTTACACTGCTTCTTTTTGGGAAAAATACCGTCCAAGCGAAGTAATGGCTTGAAAAGTGTTTTGGGGACTCAGCTATATCAGAAGCAACAATAAAACGTTGGTTTGCTGACTTCAATCGTGGTCGTAGAGACACCGATAATACAGAACGCAGTGGACGTCCAAATGAGTCACTAACACCAAAACGCATAAAAAAATCCACAAAATCGTTTTGAATGATCGAAAAGTAAGGTTGCATGAGTTAGATGACACCATAAAGATATCAAAAGAAGGTGTTGGCTATATATTAAATGAGCATTTGACTAGGAGAAAGCTTTGTGCCGCGTTTGCTCACTGTTGATAATTCTGAGCAGTGTTTGGCCATATTTAAACGTAACAAAGCGGAATTTTTGCATCGATATGTGACAATGGATGAAACATGGATTTTTCACTTCTTTCCGGAGTCAAAACGATCGTCATCTGAGTGGACAGCAACTGCTGAACCTCGTCCAAAGCGCCTGAAAGCACAACAATCGGTTGGAAAGTTTATGGCCTCGATATTTATGGATGTGAGTGGTGTAATATTCATCGACTATCTGGAGAAAGAAAATACCATTAACAGTGAATATTATATAGCATTGATGCAGCGTTTGAAGGCCGAAATCGCAAAGGAACGATCGCATATGGGAAAGAAAAAAATTTTGTTTCATTCAAAACAATAGCAAAACTTGCTGAATTGAACTTCGAATTGCGCCCACATCCACCGAATTTGCCAACCACCTGCCTCAAACCTGCGACTACTGACGCAGAGCCGAAAAAATGCTCGCTGAAACTGTGGTCTATTTTTTTTTTTCGAAAGTCTTTCTTATGACATTTACTAGCCTGTGTGTTTGCTCTATGGTGCTGTGTTTAGCCCGGAAGCCGAATTGATGATCAGGTATACACCCTACATCATTCAATATTGGAATCATCTTCTCCATCAACAATTTTTCGAACAATTTTGAAACTGTTGCGAGTGGACTTATTGATCTATATGACTTTACTTTAGTGGGACCCTTCCCCGGCTTGGGTATCATAGTAAGCACAGAAACTTTTCACTCTGCAGGATAATATGTATGTGAAACATATTTACGTGGCTGGTTGACTGGCCTACTTGGGGAAAATTATTTGTAGAAATAATATTTGACTGCTGAAGTTGCTTAAGAGAACTTGCTGTTCTATTTGTCATTGCCCGCTTAAAAAGAGTATAGATAGGACAACCCCTGTGATTTGCACTATGGTTGCCACCACGGTTACTGCATTTTTTAAACGTTCGTGTCAGTCTTTGATTTTTTGCACTGTGCTGTACCGCCAAGTTCACCACACACAACACAAACTGCGGACAAATTACAGTAGACCTTAGTATGGCCAAATACTTGGCAGTTTAGGCATTTAACGGGACAGAAACGCTCTCTTTTCCCTTACCACCACCAAGCTCAGGACTTTGCAAAGTAAATTTTCCGTGTGTGAAAGCAATGATGTATTTCCCCATATTCCAAGAGGCGTCGTCGTCATCACGTCAAGACGACATCAAAAAAACACTCGGTTACAGATTCGCCTTCGACAGCAACTATTTATTCTATGATAGGCGTTCGGTATTTCTTAGACCTAAGCGATAGATAGAAGCTATAGACAACAATCAATTGTTTATGGCAACGAGTAAATAAATGAAAAAATTTTGTGAGGCCGATGACGCCTTATGGTGTATGGGGGATTACTAATTTTCAACAACAGCACATTAAGTAAAAGAGAAATTTATAAAATTTTATTAAGCAATAGGAACTACAAGTATTTGAGCTTTTTTCTGAACAAGACAAATGGTGCGTTTTTTATATAGTTTGTTCTTCCAGTTAGATGTGTTTTTAATCTCAAAGTTAGCTACGTAGTTTTCAGCTAAAATCATTAAATCAGTTTATACTTTGTTGAAGTGAGATCTCATCCCGTAGCTATTCCAAATTATAGCTTCGTTTTTTACAGATAATACAAACGTATAAGCCATTTTATGTTACAGCCGCAGAGACCAGAGAGGTTTCCGATTAGCTAATTTTCTGAGCACAGACCACCCAGTGGGCTCCAACCCTCTCCCTGGGTAACCCACATAAAAAATATTTATTTGTACTACAAAAACCAAACACTTAGAGCGCTTAGAGCGCTTTTACGAAATTTGAGGGTGCTGTAACGAAAATTATCGGTCGGGAAGAGTATGTAGTACACGACTCTCTGTACTGGATATTTGTGGACATTTTTTGTTTCTCCTTTTAACTTTTCGCATTTCAGATGCTGTTGCTTCATATCATTTTTCTCATATCAGCATCAACTTCATATGAGCACACTAGCTGTGCTTAAACAAACAACAACAAAAAAGAAAGAAAAGAGAAATGAAAAGTTTCTGTCTGTCTATTAATTTCTTAAATGTAAAAAGTTTAGGCAAGACCAAAAGAGAAATGAAAAAATGTCTTCCCATCCTCTATCTAAATGTAAAAGCAAACTTACTCTAGACGCTTTGCTTGCCACTTCACCGATCTCTTACAGGGGAGAAACTGGTGTTGTTGTTTCTCCATTGCCCACCCAACTTGGTTGCAAACTGTTTGACCTGATCTCAATTTTTGTTTTGCAACCCCAACTTCTCCTTCCTTACCTTACCAACACGCCAATACAATGATGAGTATGTGTCTGGCCACCACTGTTTTAGAGTACAGTTTTGCATGTAGAATATAATGTCTTCTACTACGCCACATTGGTCTTTATAAAACCACCAAATATTTTGAAATATTTGCATGTTAGAAACGACCACAAACAAAGCTAATGCTAAAATTAAACATGAAAAGAATATTTTGCACAAAAAAAGGACATATATTTGAACACTTGGCTTATTTGGCTGAACTTTATAAATATGTATAAAGTTTAATGTGGGCCACAAAAAAATGTGCGCCAGTTAACTTGTATCCAAACCAAACTGAACTTTTTCTTCTTTTTTTTTTTTGGATGCAGGACTCAAATTTATGTACGTACGAGTATGTGCGCTCATGCAGTAATTTTAGCTTTTTTTTTTGGGGGGGCATATAGCCAATTTATTTAAAGTGTCGCGTTGAACTTCACATATTTTATGGAAACAGACTTATAAATGTGTATTTATACGCTTACGCTTTCACATATTAGTAACACTTTTCTTAACACATGCTCCGGCATGTCCTCCATTTCCATACATTGACAATCTAACGCAAGTGTTAAACACTTATAGACACACAAACGTAACGTTATTATGAATGTTTTATGGCTGTGCGGTTTTTCAATTGCATAAGTGTGTGTAAACATATGTTGAACTTTTTCTAGTTTTTTTTTTTCCTATTTTTGGTTTGATCTGAACAAATGTACATAGTTATTTTTTCATTCTTGCAGTTTTATTTTCAGTCTTATTGATTCTGTTTGTTTTTAATTTTTTTTCAGTTTTAATATTTGCTTGTCTCTGAGTTATTCATGCGACATATGTTTTATTTAGTTTAGCAGAAATAAGTAGTTTTTCCGTTTCCTTGGCCAGTTTTGGCTTAACAGGAAATAAACTTTTATATGTATTCAATAAGAAACAAAATGTACAGAATAAATTTTAAGTTTTAATAGGATAAAAAGCAATATCGAAATTTTGAATGCAGCAAAATGTAAAACATCTGCAGTTCCGTTTTTAGAAATATTTATTTATGGAAATTGGAAGGAAAAATCACAAATCTTTAATATGCAGCACATGTAGTAAATTCTAGTATTTATCCCTATAACAAATTATTTCCCTAATGCAAATTATTTAAGCTCTGCTTGTTGCTGACTTCTGTGTTTACTTTTCATCTTTAAGCTTGTTTAATCTTAAAGTAACATTCCCTATAATATTGTGTATACAAGTTAATTATGACGATTTGCTTTAGATATTCATTTATTATAATAATGATATAAGTTGATACTTTATGTAAGGTATTGTTCATTAGCCCCATAAATGATAAAACTAAAGAATACACAATGCGCATGATTACCCGTTAGTAGTTTAATCTATACAGCAGAGATCTGCAAACGGGGCATATTTAAATGATCTAATGCCGTTTTCTTTTCTGAAAAAGTTTTGCATTTAAGCTTCACTTTTTTTTCTTAAAATTAATGTTTAAAATGTTATTGAGATGAAAAAAAGATGTCGCAATAACTATAAATATCTGAAAAAACGTTGAGAAAACTCTATACTTCTGTATTTTTTTGGCAAAACAATATTGAAAATGTTACACTTTTTCTAGAAAAGAAAACGCCATAAGTACAGCCGTGTTAAATCGAGTTGCGGTGTGATTAGCCACCGCATATTGTTTGCACAAGTATGCTTTCTTCTCGTTAGAGCTTGTGTCTGTTAACTAGAGTATATAACATACCCAATCAAGTTTGTATGGGGTGGCTGCTTGATTTGAATTCTCAATTGCGTTTTCCACATTCGGCAATCGAACTCTTACTTCTTTGTAACAATGAAAATAATATTTGTATGTAAGTAAGAATAATTTGCAGTCACACATTTACCTTACCCATGAGAGTATGTGTGTTCAGTTTTATGTATTAATTTACTCACTCTAACTCGGTAAGCGTATTCGTACTAAGCGTGGAGTTGCCAGAAGGTTTTGAAAACATCATGTTTTGCCGTTCGTGTTTTGAAAAAAAAATATACGAATTATTATTCTTAGTTTTTGTCGACCTTTTAAAACTGTTATATAGTTTGTTCTTATTTTCAGGCTCTAGGTCTTAAGGCAGAATTAGTTTATACGTTCTTTACCGCTCTGAAACAGCTGTTTTGTTTCTATTCAATTGAAAATATATGTGCATGATTTGTTTTTACTTTTTCGTTCTGTTCTGTGGCGGACTAAGCTGCTGAAAATAGAATTCAACGTTAAGTGACAGCCAGATATATGTTACTTTTTTCTGGTATGGAAAAATTAATTTTTTTATTTATATAAATAAAAAAATTTTGTCGAGAGCTAAAATAATTTGTTTTAATTAAAGATTTTATAAATTTAATATATATATGTATGCTAATCAATATAGTTGCTTAATTGATTAATATCATAAGAATATAATTTTAGAGAAAAAACATTATATTTTGTATAGGCAATGTCGTGAGAGAAAAGTTGTCTGTTTTGCCACAATTTCTAAGTAATTAAATTATTTCTTGTTTTTTTTTTTTTTTTTTTTTTGTTTTTTCCAATAAAATAATTTTTGCGAAAATTCTTTATTGTTAATTTCAATATTTTTTTCTTTTGATTGTGCTTTACTGCAAAAATCAGCTGATCTTTTTCACAGAAAAAGTAATTGTAAAATATTTGCTACAGAAAAGAATGGCAACTGAAAGTAAAAACTAATGAGGCCTTTAACCTAATAAACAAGAACAGAAAATATGTTATTTGAACATATTTGGTACAAAACCGGTAAAAATAATTGCTTTTACTTAAAAAAATAGATTTTTTTATAAAGCAAACTTGATTAAATTTCAAATTAATGATTTACATCCCATTTCTTTTGTTTTTCTTTATCAATTTTATCCTAATATTATTTGATCTTTTTTTATGTTAAATTATTAAAATTTTTGCAGCTTAAGATCTTTTGTTGTTTTTTTATAAAAAAAGTAACGTATTTTTTTTATATTTGTTTCGATATTTCGCTAACAGTTTGTTAGCATCGTCAGGAAAATTAAAATGTTATAAAAATTTTATGTTTTTTGATTTTTTTTTTTTTTTTTTTGTTTTTTAACAAAAAATTTTTATAACATTTTAATTTTCCTGACGATGCTAACAAACTGTTAGCGAAATATCGAAACAAATAAAAAAAATACGTTACTTTTTTATAAAAAAACAACAAAAGATCTTAAGCTGCAAAAATTTTAATAGTTTTTCTTTATCCTTCATTTATAATAATTTTTATATCTTGGTTTTAGTCCAATACCACAATACATGCACAGTTACACATACATATAACCAATTGTGGAAACAAGTTTGTTTGAATAAAATGTTTCAGCAAAAACAATCTTAAAATCATCATTCGGTTTGCTACTTTCAAAATCGTCAACATGGGGGTAAATTATTAAATCTGGCAGCCGCAATTTCAGTTAACGTTAAATAAAAGGTGTTGCATAAACACAACAAAAGAATTTGTGGAGAGCATTGTTTTCACAAGTTGATTTTGTGATGACGTCATGGATGTATTATTAAGAAAACGATTAGAAACAAAAATAGAAAAAAGTCACAATTTTTGTTTTTTTTCACTCTTAAAAAAATACAAAGTGATTGGATACATTTTTGATGCATCAAGATTTCGTAAACGAGTGACAGGTATAAATATCACCGCATAAATTTATAAGAGTGTTTAAAATACTTGGATGTGAAAATGATTGGATACACAACCGGTATACTTATGGTTGCGGTACACCGGTGCAGATCTCTGCTATACAGGGTAATGTATATCAAAATCATCTAGAGCTATTTATGTATTGTTTCGTGGCGTCATTTGACCAATATTTTTTTAAGCGTTTTTTATTTATTATATTTGCCAACTGAACCAACGATAAGACCGCGTTACAAAAACGAACTTTTTTTTTTTGTCCCATGAACCAAATATACTTTTTCGGTAAGAGGAGAAAAAATAAAAATACTCATGTATCGGCGATTTTTATGTACACGTCAGAATTTTTTTTGTATACAATATAAAGCTCGTCTTGTCCATGTGTCTGCCTGAGTGAAAGACGTTGGATACATTTTTAAACCTCTTTCCGTGATTCAATCGAGCTGAATTTTTGCAGGCAAACTAGTGGAAATGTTTATATAAAATTACGTATATAAAATACGTATATTCGTACTTGAATCAAGCGCTTCGTACTTGCATCAAGAAAAACCGTACTTACCATACTTTTGAAACCACTTGGAATTGATTTAAATACGGATGGCTTAAACTTTCTTTTCAGTGTACAAATGAGCCATTAATACAGGCAGCCACCCTGTCAATTTGCTCAACTCAAATAACGTTTTGTAAAGTTTTTGTACTTAATTTTTCAGAAATTCATTTGAAGAATAATGTGTCTTTATTAAAGTAATTCATTAAGTTTTAAAAATAATTGAATTCAAATGGCTTCCAACCTTAGTGGCACATGTACGACGACATCTTAGCAAAAAGTTATTCATTACTGCCTGGAGTGATGCAGCGGGAACTGTCTCAATTACCGTTCGAATGGATGGCTTTCAATCATCCAAATTTGTTCTTTTTTTTACCTTCATATTTGTAACAACCCTACAAAAAAAGAAATCAGGTACAGTGAGGTCAGCAGACCTGGGAGGCCACCAGAATGTGAAATTAGTTTATTAGAAAAATTTTGCCTCAATTATGTTATAACAGGCGTGGCTATGTGACAAGTTGCTCCATCTTGTTGAAACCAAACAGTGTTGAAAGGGATTCGTCGCAATTCTGGAAAGAAAAACTCTTTCAACATTTTTAGGTAACCGCCTCCATTAAACGTAACAGTAGGACCGTTTTCTTCGAAAAAGTAAGGCCCGACCATAAACCTGGAAGAAACTGCACACCACACTGTGATGCGAAGTGGATGTAATTGCATTTGATTGAATATCTTTGGGTTAGAATAACTCCATTATCGACAATTTTGTGTGTTAACATTGCCGTTTAAATAAAAATGCGTCCCGTTAGACATAAAAATGCAGTTCAAGACGTTTTCATCCTCTGACTGCATTTAAATGATCTTCTCACAAAATTCCAAGCGAATCGGAAACTCTCTAGAGTTCAGTTTGTTTGTTAATTGAATCTTATATGGAAAAAGTTTAAATCTTGGTGCAAAATTGTGTGCAGTGACTGTTTGCTGACACCCATTTGAGCAGATAAGCTCCTTGTCGAAACTCTAGGATTGGATTGTATGGCAGCAGCTACAGCAACGATAGTTTCCTGCTTCCGAATTGATGGATCTCGATGATAAGGCCTTCTTGCGATTGTGCCATGCTCGGCAAAATCCTTTACGAGCCTCATTATACTCCATCTGCTAGCGGGAGTGCCGCCAAACGTGCGTCTACATTCTCTTCGGACGGAAAAAACGGACTCTAAGACGTGAAAGCATTGTACTATCCAAATTATTGTTTCATTGTCCCAATTCTGTATTTTACTTAAATTTAAAAATCAATCTATAAAATAAAATAAAAATGGAATGTAGCAGCTTTTATCAGCCATCCTGTATTTGCAATTCACTAGTGTCATTGAGTTTTCAATTTCCGTATTCGTATTAATTTTCATATCCATTCAAACTTAAAAAAAATTACTGCCGCAAAAACTGCGCTCTTTTCATTTCAGTTCAAAAATTATTTAATTAAATACTTTAAGCTCTACTAAAGTTTCAATTCTATTTTCATTAACCATTTCAATTCGCTGACCCATTATGCTTTTTCCTATTGCCCTTTTATTTTATCAACATTTATGAAATAACTTAAATGGAAAATACATGTCGTGCCATCAATTTTTTACTGCTAAAAGATGCAACAATTTTCCTTTTGCTGTTAAAAGAAGAAAAAAGTTTAAGGTCCTTCAAGCGTATTAAAAAATATCAAGTGGAAAAATTGCATAGAAAATAAAGTGCAAAATAGACAAATGAAAAGTGACAGTTTTTTATTTCTCTTCGTTTTTTGTTTTTTTTCTTCATCTCTATCGCTTTAAAAAGTAAACGGTCATGTACAGATATGCAACGTTTAACAATAGTAAGTTCTTATTTTAATAAAAGTCATAAAAATATGGGTCTATTGTGTGAAAGCAATTTCTTTTTTTTTTATTTTTTTTAGTTTAGTTTTTGCACTTTCAACTGCAAAAAAAAAAAATAAATAAAAAATACTTTTGTTTTATTGTAATGAATTTTTTTTTTTTTTTTTTTTTTAAAGAGAGACGACATAAACATTTACGAACAATTAAAATGAGGAAAATACAAAATAAGGATACACAAAACACAAATAACAACAAAAGCATTTTTTCGTTTGTTGAGTTATGGTGAGAAAGAAACAACAACAATACCAATAAAAATAACACAACAGCAAAAATTGAAATAACAGTGAAATGCCTGAAATCTTTAAATATTGCTAAAACGTGTGAGAGCGTGTGTATATGTGTGAGTTTGTGTGTGTTTGCAGCTGTTAAAAGTTGAGCATAAAGAATTTAATAAAAGTCTAAAACAATTCTTGATATCATGAAAATGAAGAGAAGAAAAACGTATTAAATTTTCAACATTTTTTCAACTTAAGACGTTCTTCAGTAATTAATTTTATTAAAAAGATTTAACAGTTTTTTTGATTTTCGCTACTTCGCCAACAATTTGTTAGCATACTCAGTAAAATTACAATAACAAAATTGTTTATGTTATAAAAAATTCAAAAAATCAATGCACAAATTAAAGTTTAAGTACACCTTTGTATTATTATTAAAAAAAACGCGTTATTTCAACAAAAACGCACCGAATTTTGAATTTTTTACTTTCATTTTTAAGCCCCCATTTTGTATATTAAGAAGTACAATATTTTTTTATATTAAAAACACGATAATAAAACAGCATTGTTCAATCTAAAGTTGAACAAATTTATGAACCTGGTATACCTAAAGGCGCTGATTCACGATTCATTCACAGGAAAGTGTTTCAAAAGTCTGGCCGACTTGAAAAAATCGCTTCAAACTGGCGTTGTAGGCCACACTATCCAACAAGTATAATTGCAATAATTTATATACACAATAAAATAATAAAAAACTTCTATTGATATAATAATTTTTCATTGCTTAAATTTTTTTCTCGAGACACCAACAATATTCTCATATTTTTCACAATATATACCACACCGATCGCACAGAAACCATAATGTTTTGAAAAGTTTCATAAAATTTTTCAAATCGCACGATTTGTCAAAAACTCTGTCGCACGGTTGAATTTTGAGTACTTTTTAAGCACACATGCTTTATTTAGTAGATCGCACGATCGTGTATGATAGTGTAGCAAGGCCTTAACTCTAATTAAAAATAAAATAATTTTGGTGTCGCTGCAGCGTAGCTAAGGTTGCCGTAACTTTGAAAAATATTTTATTTTATTATCACTTTGAAACACAAGCCTCTATGCACATCGTTTTTACCTTAATTTTTCTTACCTTAACATAACTTATCTTAAGTACTTAATTGAATTGGAATTGAATTGAAGTACAAATTATATTTAATGTTGTGTTAAATAAAATCATTGGATTAGTAAAGTGGATTAAAGAAAACCCAAATAATCCGCTTTTCTCTCTATCTCGTGTATGGTCAGTTGGGTATCCTACATCGAAGGCAAAAAGTAAATACTCCGAAAGTATTCAAGCATTTTAAGTGACTATTATACAATCAAACTGGATCTGATAGCAACGCCTGATGGCAGGTCATCAAATTCGTTCAATAGCTAGAATTCAAGTTTGTCAAACTTGGCCTCTAGTGCGACTCTGTTAGTTTTATTAAGATAATGTTACCTTTACTATAATTATAACGATATTTTATCAAATTTATTATTAAGCAATAACATTTAATTATATATGTTGTCAACCGAAATCAGCTGTTACTTTTACTCCCTACTATCAGTGACACAAAAATAAAGCTGCTTACCGTCGTCAAAATTATATTGCTGTGTAAAGAATTTACGGATGATTAAAAGTTACAGAATAGCACTACAAGTGATGCGATGGGTCCACTAAGATTCGAAACAACTAGTTGTCCCCCAGCTTTAGTGTATTCCATTATTATACCCTTCACAAATGTAAAGGATAATATTATATAATATAACGTTCTAAAACGTTATTCACTAATAAGAACAGATAAAGTATTACATTTATTTTAATATACATATAGTATGCACATATTTATTTATTTTAAACTATATATCGGGTGGTTAAATTTAAAGGGCCGATGTTGAATGTGAACCACTCCTAAACGCCAAACTTTTTTCCAAATTTTATTTAACATTTCTCTATTTCAGACTTACTCAATTTGAACCATGGAGAGATACACAATCCAACAACGTGTTAAAGTTATCCAGACTTATTATGAAAATGGGCGTTCAAATCAAATGCATATCGTGAAAATCATCATCAGTGATAAGGCACATTTTCACCTCAGTGGATTCGTCAATAAACAGAATTGCTGCATTTGGGCGAATGAGAATCCATGAGTGACTGTCGAAAAACCAATGCACCCACAAAGAGTGACTATTTGGTGCGGTTTATGTGCTGGCGGCATCATCGGGCCGTATTTTTTCCAAAATGAGGCCGGCCAGGCAGTTACTGTGAATGGTGTTCGCTATCGTGAGATGATAACGAACTTTTTATGGCCCGAATTGGAAGATATGGATGTAGACAATATGTGGTTTCAGCAGGACGGTGCCACTTGCCACACAGCTAACGAAACAATTGCTCTTTTGCGCAACAAATTCAATAACCGTGTTATCTCACGTAATGGCGATGTCAATTGGCCGCCAAGATCATGTGATTTGACACCGTTGGACTTTTTTCTTTGGGGTTATTTGAAAGAAAAGGTGTACGTCGATAAGCCAGTAACAATTCAACAGCTAAAGAATGAGATAATTCGGCACATTAACGGCATAGAACCTCCATTATTTATGCCTCAGGGTCATCGAAAATTTGGACCATCGGATGGTGGTGTGCCGCCATGGTCGCGGCGCCCATTTGGCCAATATTTTCTTCAATACATAATTGAATAATACCAATATATTATAATAAAATAAAATTGCAATAATTTCCTAAATAGTTTGTGTTTTATTCAAAATCAACATCGGCCGTTGAAATTTAACCACCCTTTATTTTGAACAGGGAAAAAGTCCGTTGATTCTACAGTAAATATGATTTGTGCTTTGGGATACGGGTGTTATTTATTTTAAAATAAATATTAACGATGATTATGAACTAGTCGTACTTCCACAAGGAACTATAATGAAATTTGTAGATCGTGAACCCAACCCATTGTATACTCAGAAAATTAAAATATCCAAAAAAAATTGGCAAAATCTCCAAGATTTAAAACCGTTAATACCAGCCGATTGCCATAATTTTTTTGACAATATTCCTTCGAAAATTAACTATTTGGTTTCGACTTCTTCTAAATGATTTTTTTTTTTTTTATAAAATGTACTGAATTTTTTATATAAAATTTCTCACATATCTGTAGATTTTATTCTAAAAATTAATTACATAATTATATTTTATTTTATAATAAAATATGTATAAAAATCTAATAAAAAAAGTTGAAAAAAAAATGAAACATATTTTTATTCAAAAGTATAAACAATTTAAAATGGTGAAATTTAAAACAATAGATATAGGATTTTGGCGCATTTCTCGTAAATTATAAAATATGAAATAAATAATAAACATAAAATCTCTTAAACTGTAAGAGACTAGAATACTAGTATTTAGTGAGCATGGTTTTTCTTAACTTTTTCAAGTAGTTTTCAAAAATTCAAAATTATTTTAATCGGAAAGTTATACGGACCAATAGATTTTACATGACCGATTGTCAACTTTGTTACACTGTGCCAGAAATACACAACTACTGAAACATCGCTTTGAAAGTCTAACATCTCTTCTGCTGAGTCTCCAAATTTCGTCCGTTCAGTAGTTTAGAAGTTAATGAATTCTTACCAAAAAGAAAACCTTTCACCCACTACTATGACTTTTTGTTTAAAAAAAAGTTGAAAGTCAAAAGAACATAAAAACTGAGATGTTCGAAAAAAATTCAAAATATCTTCACAAATAAATAAATCCTCACAATCTAAGTACAATTTACAAAAATTGCAAAGAAAACTTAATATTGGTTGATTTTAGAAGGTTTTTTGCTTCTCATACCCGAAATATAGCCTGAACCGATTTTTTCATTAACATTTTTTTGCTGAAAAGCAATTCTCGTTATAAAAGAAGTTTACTCAAATACAGAAAATAGAAAATTCCGTTATCGGTTCATATATAACCGAGATATAACTTAACAAACTTTTCCATGAAAATGTCCATAAAAGATTTTTCTTTTTTGGAATAGTGATTACTAGGCAAAAATATTTTTCCCCCGATATCCGTCCATATATATCCGAGTATATTCAGTACAAATTTGTAATATATACTATACAAACAATTAAGTTTTTTATTCGCTATTTTTAGCTTCTACCATTTATACCAATAAAAATTATAAATAGCTTCTTTTCTATGTTTCCCAGCTATCTATATGTCGACCCTAATCATCAGTAGACTTTGGAAATTTTTGAAAGATATTCTCAAACATTCAACTTTATATCCCAACAATATAAATAATTTGTTGAGAATTTAAAAGAAAAATGCTGTAATAATACCTGTCAAAACACAAAAAACAAGCTTTTTCATTTATACACGTCTCTATCATTTCTTTACACCTTTCAAACAAATGAATACCCGTTGGTTGCTACGATTTGCTTTTTGAAAGTATCGAAAAGCAGAGAACAAAAATTTTAGGGTAGTTCCTATGAAATGTCGACATATAGATAGCTGGGAAACATAGAAAACAAGCTATTTATAATTTTTATTGGTATAAATGGTAGAAGCTAAAAATAGCGAATAAAAAACTTAATTGTTTGAATTTTTGTTCTCTGCTTTTCGATACTTTCAAAAAGCAAATCTTAGCAACCAACGGTTGTTCATTTGTTTGAAAGGTGTAAAGAAATGATAGAGACGTGTATAAATGAAAAAGCTTGTTTTTTGTGTTTTGACAGGTATTATTACAGCATTTTTCTTTTAAATTCTCAACAAATTATTTATATTGTTGGGATATAAAGTTGAATGTTTGAGAATATCTTTCAAAAATTTCCAAAGTCTACTGATGATTAGGGTAGTTCCTATGAAATGTCGACATATAGATAGCTGGGAAACATAGAAAACAAGCTATTTTTAATTTTTATTTATATACTATACACTTGTTTTTTCCTGTCTTCTTTGATCAAGAGTTGTTGATCGCGGCAATTATTGTTATAATTAAAAATAAAAATATTTCTTGGCTAAAGCCAGGATTGGACTTGAACCAGACAAATGCTGCCATCATATAATATTAGGAGTTTACAATAAGCTTATAATCAATATTTTGCTACTCGCAAAAGAAATGTGTTTTAATAAACTTTTTAATACTTAAAGCATTCCTCCTTTATATCTTTAAACAAGCGTAAAGCAAATGAATGGCAAAAACTATAACCTCATTTGCTTTTTATTTTTACACTACAGCAAAACTACATTTAACACAGAAATGGAGGAAATTCCTTAAATAAGAAAATTATCCTAAAATACTCTGTTAAGGAAAAAGTAAACCATGTTTAGCATATACTCCAATAAGACAGGGAATTCTTGAGTTTTACTGCCATTAAAAAAAACGCACATACATATAATAAATGTAAAGCAAAAATTCAAGAATTTTTTCCCCCTTCAAACACAATCGCATACACACACACATATACATGATGCATTTGTTTGCACATATTTAAGCTTATTAGCATACTTTTGAAGTATTTGTGTATGGTGCCACAGTATACACGTTACTATTACGTGGCAAGAAGTTTGCAACACACTTTTAGCCCAAGCAGTCACTGAACACACCTACATACATACATACGCATACATACGAACCAATTATTCCTCTACACGCATTTTCATGACGCCCTGTTTTCTTTCGCAGTAAAAGTTGGCATTTAAATGTTGAAGAAAGGATAACAAGTAGTTGCATATAATTGCATTTTTGTTTTTGTTTTATCGGCAAGTGTGCATGCATGTAAGAGTTGTAGTTTTTAAGGCAGAAGCAACAGGATGAAATTATGTTTTTTTTTTGTTTTTTTGTTATGTTTGCTTATTACATTTTCTATAGTAAAACATAAAATTACGGGCGTGTCCTTGTATAAACTTCTTAGATTTTTTTTTGTTTTTTTGTAAACAAAAGCAGAAGCATTTTGTCTAAAATGGATGCCAAAAGGAGGAAAATTAATTTGTGCAAAAAGTTTTGAGGCTTGGAAACTAACAGCAAGTTTAAAAATGTTGACAATGACAACAAATGTATTAGATTAAAATTCCTAAGCACAATCCAAGCTTAAAGGCATATGAGTTAGTTTAAAATGCATTTCATGCAATTCGTGATTTTTTCTTTTTTTTTTTTTTTTTGGTTAGCAATAATCGGGAGAATCGTATGCAAACTTCAGCAACCCGGGTCTGTAAATCTTCGACAAAAAAGGCAGGCGTCCGCAGATGTGATCGAGTAAAATTGTTCATAAATTTGTTGATTGGGATTACTGCAGTCGTTATCGTACAGGCACTATCGTAATTTGAGATTACTGCATGCGATAACGAATGTGTAATCGAGTATCAACTGTTTAAATTGCACTCGTTACCTAATGTCTACAACTGCGATTAACTCTGAGATAATATCTGACAAAACGTCGGCAGAATGAGAGAACGAATTTCTTTATGTCCATTTTATTTTCTAACAAAGAGTACACGTATTTTTGTTAATCTTATAAGAATTCATAAAGCAATGAAAGCCGAGAAGAAAACACATCTTTGCGATGAATAAAATATTATATGAATTTTGTACGAAAGTAATCATTTATAGTGTTTATTTAATGCATAAAAACAACCTTTTTTCCATTTAAAATGGTTTTTTAAACGATATTTTGCAAAACTATTAATCGGTAAAATTGCAAATGGCGCCTTTTTGTAAACAAACACACACACAATCGCTTTTTTGATAGCTCTTATTATAAGATCGTTGCCATGAGATTTCTCATAAGAACGCTCTCATAAAAATTATTATAAGACTGCGATAACACTAACGCTGGATTCACCCATTGTTTCCGAACAAAATTTTTGTCCGGACAAAAATTTTTTTACTGAGAGTTTTCTGCAGCACGATTCACCCATTGCAAAAAAATGTTCCGGAAATCAGAGCTGCCATATGTAAACAAAATCTATTAATTTTACATGGTGGCAGTACTGCTTGTTATTATTTTGGTTTATTTTCCTGGAGTATTTTAGATATTCTCAAATATTAGTAAATATTGTGTGATAATAATGGAAAAAAGAAAACTGCTTTTGCTTATGGCCATTGAAATACATAAAGCATTATTATTAGCCAAGCACATATATGTTTATATTTAAAAACATTAAAAAAAGAGTTGCAGTGAAAAGTCTTTTAAAACAAAGAAAAGCAATGGTTATTTTTTCACATTATATAACTATTAACACTATGTATATATAACAAATGGCAGCCGCAATTGAAATTTCATCAGAATAAAATTACTATAAAGATCTTTAGCTGGAAAATTTAGAAAAAAAAAATAATATGTACATAAACAAGATCAAATAATACGAATATGTAATTACTATGTAAATTTTTTATTCGATGGGGCAACTCAATAAAATTTTGTATAAAAAAATGTATCCTATTGGCATCTTATTTCAATTTTGTCCGGACAAAATATAAAATTAAACCAATTCAAGTTGGGAGTTGTTCGTAAAAAATATTTTCTCTCTCTCAAGAAGAGAGACGTCAAACTACATATAAAAAAAATTTTGTCCGGAGAAAAATTTGGTTCGGAAACAATGGGTAAATCCAGCTTAATTTTAAGTCTATACGTGACAAAATTCTCTCTGCGATTGAATTTGACGTTCTCATCTCAGATATTATCGCAGGTGTGGACTCCGAAGAGAATTTTTTTTTTGTCATTGTTAAAGAGCACAAAAGTTAAAAAATGTAAGTGCATACTTGAAATTAAGAGCATATATATATATATATATATATATATATATATATATATATATATATATATATATATATATATATATATATATATATATTAAATATATATATATATATATATATATATATATATATATATATATATATATATATATATATATATATATATATATATATATATATATATATATATATATATATATATATATATATATATATATATATATATATATATATATATATATATATATATATATATATATATATATATATATATATATATATATATATATATATATATATATATATATATATATATATATATATATATATATATATATATATATATATATATATATATATATATATATATATATATATATATATATATATATATATATATATATATATATATATATATATATATATATATATATATATATATATATAGATATATATATATATTTATTTATTTATTTTTTATTTTTTTTATAAAATCCAAAAGTAGTTGTTTGTTCGGGTTAAACTTGAATCATTTTGGGGCCTTATGAAGGTTAAAACCAAATGATTTTATTATAATGCGGAAACACATGAACACTGACGTTCAAAGTTCTTTTAACAAAATTAACGTTTGCGGTTAATCATTCAGAAAAGCGCTACAGTGTTCACCCCTGAATTATGTTAGAATCTGTAGTTTGCCATATTTTGCTTTATATTCGCCGTACTAAAATATGGTCGGTTCGGTGATCACTTTTCATGCTAGACACTTGGCTTTTTGGCGTGCTCTCTGATGGTCTCTGGACACTTTTTTCATCCTGCGGCTCTTCAATTATTTTGTATCCATATATCCAACCCAAATAAATTTTTAATTCATAAATTTACTCAAATAAATTATGTAAGTGAATTTATATAATTAACGGTTTATTTATTATATATAGATCTCAATTTCCTGCGGTGAGTAAATCATAGGAATCCCTTCTATATTAATCTTATTGAATCTTCATCACCCACCTATTTAATATATTTATGCAAATTTAAACAACTGATGTGGGGGCAGTGTAGCTGCCTGAGCATAACAGAATACCACTGAGGATTTCCGATTATTATAAACTTAATATCGAGTTTTTCAATTCCCTTTAAATCATTTAGTTTTAAAAGATTTTCTTCGGTGTCGTGTGTTTAAACTTTAAGAAAACTCTAAACTCTCCTTTCTGTTTTCCACCATGACTTACTTGCATATAAAACGCGATAATATAAATTACTTTATAACTCTAAAGGCATATCCCAATATAAAATCCTGAAAAAAGCGGGAATGGAAAAAAAATGCATAAAGTAAACTGTAATAAAAATAACAAATATATATGTTTGAAAAAAGAACAGGATTTTATATACAACAAAAATTAAAAATTATACAAGAGAGTGAGAGAGGCTGAAGGTACGTGTGCATACGGACGTACGTTTGCACGCACACAAGCATAAATTCCCAGCATCCACTGCACGTACACTTTTAAATATTTAATTTAAAATCCTTAAACAAGTACGAGTACATACATACTCGTACACAGACCGAAACCCATTACCCGCTAACAGATTTCCCTGTTGCATACTTGCAACAGCAAAATAAAATTCTATAATGATTATTTTTATTTTCTTCTTCTACTCCAAGTTGTGCACACTAAACAATATTTTTATTATATTTTGCAGCTAAAAATAAGAAATTTTCCCCCCCTTTCTACTTATCACGTATGTATGCGGGAGTTGCAAATAATTTATATATATATATATGTGTGTGTGTGTGTGTGTGTGTGTGTGTGTGTGTGTGTGTGCGATAAAGTATACTGATGCGTTTACAAAGCTAGGTTTGTGCATTTTTTAGTTTCCATTATGCCAGGGAACAGTGCACTATATAGTTTAAATGTAATAAAAAAAAAGAGGGAAAATAACAGCAACTGTGGCAGCAGCAACTGAAAAATATAGGTCAAATGTATGCATCATTATAAATGTTCTTGTTATTGTTGTTGACTGTTGTTGTTGTTGCTGTTGCTGTTGATGTTGCTGTTCTCATCATCAACACGTTACGTTACCCAATCCACTACTAACTGTTATTGTGTTATATTTGCAACAAGCAGTTGGGAGAAAATTAAAAAAAAAAAAAACAATAAGACCGTGCTTGAATGCAACATGCAACAGTGTGTGCAAAAGCATTGTTGAGCTCCACAATAACAGATGAATTTGCTGCAAAACTAGCAACTGGCAAAAATTATTAAGATGACTCAATTCTACTGATCTGATGCAACAAATTTTCGCAACAAATTAAAAAGGATTAAAAATGTTTTTTCATATATAACTTAAAATTTGTTAAAAACTAATAACAAAAAAATATATTCAATGCGCGCTCAAATTATGTAGGATGTAAAATTCGAATACAAACTTTCTTAGACGCGATGTCAGAGTGGTCGCTAGAAGCAAAGCGAAGATAGAATCAATGTTAATTTGCGTTGTATCATTGCCTGAAGTCTTCAGAGTGGAACGCTATATAACACAAAAAGATCTGTGTTGCTCATCAAATGTAGTCCCACCGTAAGGCACGATGTTAATGTTGAGTCACACGTTAATGTCAAGCTTTTTGCCGAGCGCTTTGACATTTATCTGTCTCAGTGTTTGACAAATTCAACCGTGAAGAGATCAACAATCGATTAGCGAGTTACGATTGTCTGAGTGGACGCTAGAAGAGAGCCGAATATAGAATCAATGATAGTTTGCATTATATCATTGCTTGAAAATGTCAGAGTGAACGCTATATAACAGAAAAATATTTGTTTTGCTCATAAAGGGTGGTCCCATCATTAGACACGATGTTAATATTGAGTCACCTTAATGTCAAGTTTTTTGCCGAGCGGTTTGACATTTATTTGTCTCAGTGTTTGACAAATTCAACCGTGAAGAGGTCAACAATTGATTAGCGTCTTGGGATTTTTAAAGTACAAATCGAAATACATTTCGTGCACTTCGTGATTTATTTTTTCTTTTTTTGGTTAGCATAATCGAACAAATGTGTTCATAATCGAAAAAGCTTTCCACAAATTTCAGCAAGAAGGGTTCGTAGGAAATAATAAAACAGCTGTTCCAGCATAACTATTGTTCACAATAGTGTGGAAAAAGCCTTAAATTTTGACTCGTTGTCGAGTGAGATGAAAACGGACTTCATGTGGCACGAAATTGAGGATATGGACTGGGACGATAAGTGATTCCAATGGTATGGTCCATTCTGAGACACAGCCAACGAAACAATGTTCCTTTTGCGCGAGAAAATTAATGGTCTTGCGGCCTGACGTCGTGGCGATTTTTATTATTGTATTCTTTGATCAGTACTCAGTATGTCACGCTACATGTGCACTGTAAACTAGACCCAAAAGAGGCGGTCATACGCCAGACGTAGTATTTCAATTATAGTACCAAAAGTCTATCTTTCGAATAAAGTAAATTTCATGTGAATTTAAAGGTTCTATATTTCTATATTTCTTATAGGTTCTATATTTCTATTGAACACCTTTTATAACACAATTCTAAAACCTTTATGGGGCTACATTGAGAGAAAAACTTTCGTAGATATAACAAGTTTTTATATTAATGTTATGATATTGTCATTGTTTTTG
This sequence comes from Thecocarcelia acutangulata, assembly GCA_914767995.1. Taxonomy (NCBI): domain Eukaryota; kingdom Metazoa; phylum Arthropoda; class Insecta; order Diptera; family Tachinidae; genus Thecocarcelia; species Thecocarcelia acutangulata. The sequence goes on from OU612097.1 coordinate 19,997,625, forward strand.
GGCCACGGTGAAGCTTCATTCGTGTTATGAATACTCGTATTGCTTCATTAAATTAATAACAATCGTAAGTAGACTGACTGGCACTTGTTCGATTATGTTTCATGATATTATTTTTCAGCTAATATATGACAGCTATTTGTAGAGTACATTTTATTTATTTATTATTGTCATTATCTTCTTTTAAACGCTACATTGACAACATTTTATTTCTATTTTTATAAAACAACAGCACCAATATATTCTTACACTCACACACACTCATGTATCAGCTGCTGCCATCTGCTAAAATATTTGCAAAAACTTTAAGTTTTTAATATTTCTTTTTTTCTTCAAGTGATTCTTGTTTTCCATTTCGGCGTATAACTTCACATGTATCAATTCACAAACACACACACACATTTATGCTCCCATTCATACATATGTTTGAAAACTTATGAATGTTTTTGAAGTTGCGAGTGTGTGTGTAGCTGCCAGTTTTACTACTGACACAATTATTGTATTTCATCATTTCAGCAATTTTAGTTTCTTCAGCCGCGTAATGCCGTGCGTGCTAAATGTTCATGCCGTTTAATTGCCGCGGAAAAAGGGTGTGGTGTAAATTTGCAGTTCGGTCTGCAGGATGGCTTGTTAAAGTGTGTTTGTGCATGCGGAAAAATTGCATTGCTTTGCGTAAACTTGCTTGGTATGTATGTGTTCATTTAATGAAAGCTGTTTCGTTTTTCTAGTTTTAATTGATAGCAGTAAATAAAAATTCGAATTTTTTTTTTTCTCTACAACTGATTTAAACTTTTTAATGATTTAAACTAACAAAAATGAAAAAGAAATGAACTATTTTAAAGGAATTTTCTGAAGTTGTGCTAAGAGTGCTAAGTACCTAGATGCGAGTAAATAAACAAGCGTCTGAATTAAAAATATGAACTTATAAAAGAGCTGTAGCCAAGGCTGCCTAACCTGACGACTTATCGCCCTTTTGACGATTTTGGGTGCTGAAAATAGCATACAGAAGATTTTACAATTTCTGTATCTGATCTTTTATTTTAAAATCTTTCCATCAACTCTGATTTTACAACTACATATTGTTTTATGTTATTCATGTAGGGAATGAGAGTTATACATGATTTTATAAAATTGGCATTCTACGAGTATAGTTTTTAATTCTCTAGAGATTTTATCAACTGCTTCAAATAATCAAAAATAAAAATAAAAAACATATATGAAAGAAAATATATTGAAATATGTACATATATTGTAACGGATTTTTTTTTACTTTCGATCCATTGTGCAGCTGTTTATCTGCGTGTTATAAATGTACGTGCACATCCGAACAAACAACATAAAGCAAAAAACAATTGTGAATAATTGTTTTTTGTGTGAAGGATAATGCATTTTTTTCTTCTTTCTATTAAATGAAAACACTAATCTTCAATTTCTACGGCCAACTTAACAAAAAAATGTGCTTTTCTTTTCAATTTTAAGTGACAAAAGTTTTTTGCATGAAAAAATAATTCCGGGAGATACAAAACTCACAATTGGGCTGATAAACAAACGAGTTTACATTATTTAAGGAACGCAAGGATCCGAGTAACTCAGCCAGCAATGATTTTATTGTTGTTGTTGCGATCTTATGATTGCGTTCTTATTGTTTGTTGTTGTTGCATTCGTATTGTTCAGCTAGCATGTGTACATGCCTAAGAATTATGTCTGTATATTTGATTCTGGAATTATCAATAACTAAAGGTTCATGATGATTATAGAAAGTAATAAAAAAATTATAAACAGCAGGTATATATTCGGCAGCAACAGACTTTAACTTTAAATATCCTGCAAGATAATCATGAGTCATAAAAATAAACCAGTCTATACTGTGTTAATACACAGTGCTATTACGAGTAAATAAAGCTATATAGTATCTAAGTATTGCGCAAAAAACATATGTCAGTGTCATTGTTTCATTTGCAATTAAAGAATCCGCAAAGTGTTTTAAACGCAAAGACGTAACAGTATACAGAAAAACTGTTAAAAATATGTATGTGTAATATGTATGTAACACTAAAATGTAAAATTTTTCATTTTAATATTGTATATTAGGCTGAATATAAAACAAGTTTGGCCAATTATGGCAGTTCGTCCTCGCACATAGACAAATTAAAGGAATTTTTCTTTAAAGCTGATGACATATTTTTGGGTGTCTAATAGGCTGGAACAATTTGAAGCATCCAAATTTGTACACATTGTGCGATCGAGTTTACGATAGCTTTTTGGCCGTAGGAAGAAAAAAGTTCCATTAAGGCATATCAAAAACCTCTTTTTCTAGATGTCCAAACTTCAATTTATTTTACTTTTTCCCAACTTTCTTCCTAGTTCTAGTGTAAAAGTTTTTGTGTTTTGAACCAGTTTTTTTTAAATGAACCACGCAGCACGTCGCCTTATCTTATTTTTCCGCCCACCTCTTTGCTTAAGTCTCGCTCGGTTTATGACGCAGTAAATTGTTCTGTAAATATTTCCAATAAGTTGACCACAGTCCTTCTCAGTTGGCGATTGTAGTTAATCAAATGAATGATATTACACAACAATCTTTTAGCTGATAGTTTTAAAACTTTAAATGTATGAAGGTGGATTAATATTGAGCGCTAGATGGCAGCACACGCCCAATTTTTTTTTTTTTTTTTTTTTTTTTTTTAAATTGCGAACTGTCAAACGTCAGATGTTAAAATTTCACCCAAATTCATCAATTAGTTAATCAGTTGTAATCGTTTGATGTAAGCAACTTTTGTGTTTTTAGAAAAATGGAAAAAAGTGAACTGCGTGCAGTGATTAAACACTATAATTTGAAAGCGAAAACGACGAAAGACACAAGAGAAAAGCTCGATAAACATTATAATGAGTCTGCTCCTTCCGGTTGCATTGTAATAGGTGATAGGTGAATTTAAACGTGGCCGAACAAGCACTGCAACAGTACCATTAACAGGTACTGTTGCAGTACCACACACTGCGTGGGGTGCGTTTTGCAGGTTTTTTTGATATGACGAAAAGATTTTTAGGAATTCTCGCTTTATAAGCCCAACTCAGCCAATCGAGGCAGGAGTTCCCCAAGGTAGCATTCTGGGACCCACTTTATATTTAATTTACACTTCTGACATGCCAACCAGATCTAGTATTCACACCTCAACTTTTGCAGATGACACAGCATTCTGCAGCGTACATGAAAACCATCAAGTAGCTTCGCGAAATTTGCAGGAGTATATTTCAATATTAGAGATGTGGTTAAAACTTTGGAAAATTAAAGTTAATGAACAAAAGTGTACTCACGTTACATTCACACTGCGTAGACAAACATGTTCAGCTATCCAAATTAACAATTTACCTATTCCGCAGCAAAGTGAAGTCAAGTACCTTGGTATTCATCTTGACCGTAGGTTAACGTGGAAGCCTCACATTGACGCGAAAGTCACTCAGCTAAAATTAAAAGCAGCGCAATTAAATTGGCTTATGGGCAGAAATTCTACATTGAAATTAGATTGCAAACTTTTGTTATACAACGCAATACTAAAGCCTATATGGCGCTACGGAATTCAATTATGGGGCACCGCCTCAGCGTCAAATATTGAAAAAATTCAAAGGCGACAAAACAAAATTCTTCGAACAATTACTGCAGCTCCATGGTACGTAAAAAACTCCCGAATTCACAAGGATCTGTGTGTTTCACTGGTAAAAGATGAGTTTTCAGAGCATGCGACAAGGTATGTCAGCAAATTGGAACTTCACCGAAACCCTCTCGCACGAAACATACTTAATTTTAGCGGTCACACTCGGTTGAGAAGAAGGGATACCGTTGCCACCATCAGAGCGTTAAGTAGGTGATTCTACCGATATAATTGGCGCAAAATAAAACTTTTTGTCTAGCATTGGCTGGACTTAGTTAATTTATTGTATTTAGTATTAAGATTTGAATACTTATTGTTAGTTCACATTGTGAAGATTCAATAAATAAATAAAAGCTAAAAAAAAAAAAAAAAAAAAAGGAATTCTCGCAGCTTGCTTTTTTAAAATTTTTTGAATAAAATGGAACTACAAACAAAAAAGGTTATTTTGCTCAGAAAATTTAGATTTCTTGAAAAAAAAATTTTTTTGACAACACTGAATGAAATACAAATTTGTTTTTGTTGCATTTCTTTTTTTTCTTTAACATATTAAATTTAAAGACTTAGGCATCCGCTAAGAAAGGTTTTGGATTAAATCAACCCCCAAGAGGATAAAATAGGGGATGAAAGTTTGCACGAAACATAATTGATAACAATACTTCTTAACACGAGCGAAGCCGCTGGCAAAAGCTATATATATATATATATATATATATATATATATATATATATATATATATATATATATATATATATATATATATATATATATATATATATATATATATATATATATATATATATATATATATATATATATATATATATATATATATATATGTAAGTTTATCAAATACACATTTAAAAAAAAATTTTTTACGATAAAAAGAGCCTTTAATTTAAAAAAAGTCTTGAAATAAAACAAGTCCTGAATTAACTAAAGCTGTACATAGCACGGTTGTCAAATGCTACAATATTGTAAGATCTGGCAACATGCTGACAATGTAGTGACAATGAAAACTTGTGCCGCAGAAGTAAATTGTGTGTTCGGACGATCGTAAGAAAGGCTTACAATTTCATTGTCAGACTATGGTCTGACAAATAATGCATCTCACAACAAAATTTGTCAATTCACACGGTTATCAGATTGTTACATGAAACAAATTGCCAGACATGTTGTAAGGCATTGCCACTTATGTATATCAACAACCATCTGTTTGACAGTGTTGCCCATCAACGTTTTTTCTCACAATGATGCCATTGTCAGGTGCATTAATTTTATATATCTGACAATTAAAACTAAGCTTACAATACCAGCCAATTATCTGGCAATGCCGACGAAGAGTGTTCACAGGATTGTCAGATGCCTGACAACATTGTCGTCTTACAATTGATTGACAATGGTTTTTCTGACAACATTGTAAGTTAAAAATAGGCAGTTCACACGATTGTCATAGATTTTCAGACAATTTTACTGGCAATATTGTAAGATCTGACAACCGTGTGTACGCAGCTTAACAATTTTTACTAAATTGTGTTTGTTTTCAATGGGCAAACTTATTATTGACAGTCTGTAAATATAATAGTAAGAAAATTTGATTAGGAAATATATAATATTTGATATTGAGTTTTTGCGTTCATGCTGTCTTGCTGATTGACATATCAGTCGATTTTTAACAACTTCAAATAAATGTATATTCGATAAAACGTAATTAACAGATAAAAATGAAATTAAAAAATTTATATTATATAATAATTGAAAGGATAAATATAAGAAATTGTTCCACTGTTTTTACCACTTTGAAATGCCCAACTGTTTCGTGGTCTCATTCGACCAACATGATTAGAAAATTTAGGTTTTGTGTACGGTTCAGCGTAATCTGTATTTCTATCATGTTTGCTTATCTGTGTTCTTTGAACATTTTTATTGAAACAAAAACAAACTGTTATTTAGCGCACAACAATTTAAAATTTATACACTTGTAGTCTGTTCTAATTTAACTTTAAGAAAAAATACTATCAAAGCATGCCCAACATTGCAAATCAGCAATGTCATGTGTTCTGCTGTAATCCTTAACCTGATTGAATTGAGAGTCAATAAAAATTTCATTCCAGCTGTTTACAAAGCCCAACCTTCAACAAACAGCAAGATTAAATAACTCTAAACCAATCTATAGTTAATTTATTTTACTCCATTTTTGTGTTTTATTTTTTCTATCCGCACTTAGCTGCAAACGATTTGTACGTGTGTTAAGTTTAAGAGCATTTTTAATTTACTTCATAGCGCTCAACGTATTTAGTTGCAAATGAAAAATGGAAAGGAAAAAAAAACAACAAAACACAGAACAGTGTAAAATGAAAACTAAGAATAAACAACCTGCCTGCTATACAATTGACCAACATTTTTCTCAATGAATTTTTGCTCCAATAAATACAATTTTACAAATTACACTCTTTCATTTATAGTTTAAGTGGTGTTTATACATACTTACACACATACAAGCGAACCCACACAGCCACACAACAAGCTAACAACCCAACCCACCCGACGCAACGCTACAACCTCAAGCACACATTCCTGCAAACAACCCCTAAACAAACAAACAAACACAATTTTACTTAAGTGCAACAGCAATGAGGCAACTCTAAAAAAAACGTCTAAATAAATGCAACAGAAATTCCACAAAAAAAAAAAATAATAAAACGAAAAAACACAATTTTCCATCTTCAAACACTTTGCAGCAACACGAAAATGAAAAAAAAAATAAAAATGTGTGGCAGACATGTTAAGAAATAATAAAAAGTGCTTGACACAACTGAATGCTAGAAAGCTTACAGAAACAATTTATCTTACAAGCCTTCCTAAATGAGGGCTTTTTCCAGCTGCACGTAAAGCAAATGAAGAAATTCATGAGAAATATTAAAAGATCTGGTTGAGAAAAGCAGCGAATTAAAAATAATAAAAAAAAAAAATAAAATTAAAAAGGAAAAATTAAGCTTTGAAATCTAATTTGGGGATTTCACACAAGTGTGAAATTCAGCTTTCTAAAGGGAGCTTAGCGAAAACTCAGGAAAAACGCTTTAAGTGTTTGATATAAAAAATTTTTTGTTAAGTCTCCTTGTGCCTGTTAAAAATAAACCATTACTTTGGTATGCATTTTCTTATATACTTGCCTTTTTCTCAGGTAAAACTAAATTAGCACATTAACAACTACCTGAAATGAAATGAAAAAAAAATAAATACTCGTAAATAAGTGGTAAAAGTCAATCTGAAAACATTTGATTTATATAGTCAATAATAGCCTTGTTCGAGCTAATTTCATTTAAAATGCGGTAAAATGCGAGTAAATAAAAAATTCTCTCAGCTGGCGACAAATTTGCCCAAAGTTGCTGAAAGACGAAAATCCGAATTTCAAAAGCGAAATTAAATGTCAAAGCAAAAACGGCTGTTGTTTAATATAAAATATTGAAATCTAGTGTTCCCAACTATTATATTTCATAACACACTGAAATCTGAACTTTTAAAAAAATGTGCAGAGTTGAAAATGTTCATATACTACTATATATGTAAAATTAACAAGCAAATCAATTTTTGTAGGTGTACAATTTTGATTCCGCCACTTTGCAATAGATGGCTGTAGCGGTAAGGGGCCCTAGACGCGATCAAAAGAACACATAAACGTTCTAAGTGTGTGCGTGCAGTCTTGCTTCTTCGGGTACACCTATAGGTTCTCGGCTCTGATTGATGAAAATTAAAATTTTTGATTAGGTGCCGTATGAATTGAAGACAAAAGATGTTGAGCGGCGTTTGTTTGCGTGTGAACAGCTGCTTGCAAGGCAACGACGGAAAGGATTTTTGCATTGCATTATGACTGGGAACGAAAAATGGCTTCATTATGATAATCCCAAGTACAGGAAATCATCATATGAAGGCCGTGCTACCACGTTGACGACTAAACCGAACATTCACGGATCCAAAGAGATTATGAGTCGTTCAAACTAACTAACACACCCACAGGTGAACGTTATCGCAGGCAATAAATATGCTTGAGCGCAGCATTGAAAGACAATCAGCCGCAATACAATGAGAGACATGTACTCATGGATGATATAAATATAGAGGAATCGGATGCTCTTGATGTTCTTGGAATGAAAATACAGTGTGACGTTCGCTGGACTGAACACATTTTTCATGTTTCTAAAGAAGCATTCAAGTGCCTCGGGTTTTTGAAATGGAGTACGAGTACGATATACTTCACTCCATCCGAAAATGGAATACATCGCTCATGTTTGGGCCGGTGCCCCAAAGTCTATTTTGGGATTACTCGACCGTGTACAGGAGAGGGCGAAGAAGCTCATTGGTGACAGTAGGGTATCCAACTCTATTGGCTCACTGGAGCTTCGACGCAGTATAGGGTGCGCTACTCTGTTCTATCGTTACTACAATGGATTTTGCTCTGATGAGATTAGGGATCTTGTTCCAGAAACTTGCACATTTTTACGTAGCACGCGCTCATCGTCCAGTGCTCATCTATTTGTGGTCGATTGCCCAGGAAATCGTACTACGCATTACAGAGAGAATTCGTTTTTCAGTCGTACGCTTCGTCTGTGGAATAAGTTGCCTGCAGGCGTGTTTTCTGTCTGTTATAACGTTGGAAAGTTCAAGTCAAATGTTCACAAGCACTACTTTCTCTTCCCCTCCTCACAACCTATTTTCCTAGTTCTGATACAATGCACTGCATATCTAGGAGTACTGGTCCAAGATAAAAAAAGTGATTTTACAACATGACAATGCTTGCACCCATGTTGTTAAAGTGGCCAAGACATACTTGGAAACGTCGAAATGGGAAGTCCTGCCCTGCCCGCCGTATTCTCCAGATGTACTCCTCGGACTACCACTTGTTTAGATCAATGGCACACGGTCTTGCTGACAAGCACTTCCAGTCTTATGAAGAAATAACCAGTTGAATCTATACGTGGATAGCTTGAAAAGATGACCAGTTTTTCAACGCAAGATTCATTCGCTGCCCGAAAGATAGGAGGGTAGAGGTAGTGGCCAGCAATGAACCATACTTTGACTCATAAATATAAAACCCGATTTTTACAATATATAGTTCAAATTCCCACATCTAAGTTAAGCCCACTGTTAACCACAAGCCAACAAAATATTGCTGACTATTATTTTATTTTATTTTACTTTATTTTACAATAAGCGAATATCAAAAGTTATTAAGTTCATTATTTTATATATTTTATGCTTCATATGCAAAAATACCTTTTTTAACAAAATAAGATATAATTTAAGTTAAGAAAGTCAATAACCTTATTTTATCGTTTATAAAGCAAAAATATATTTTAATAAATAATTTAATAAAATAAGCTAAGTAATCAATTGTAAAGTATAAAAAGATTAACAATAAAATTATGCAGGCAGTTGATGTTATAACCAAAGGGTGTTGCGTTTTATTCCGTGTGTTAATCAAATTACTTGATTTCTTTTTTGGCTCTCTGTGCAAGAGAACATAACTTCTATAGTTGTGGACTTTAAGTGAAAATTACTATTACTTTTATTCTTAAAACATCAAAAAAGTGGTTTGTGTAATTTACAATACACCCTTCTGCTCCTCAATTTATAATAAACCTAAATTGTTTTGTTAAAACTTTTTCACTTTAATAAAGTGTTTTCGGAGATAAATAAGTTAAAAATATGTTCCAACTGACATTAACATGGAACATTAGAAGTTTTGATAGCAAATCATGTTAAATCAACAACGTGAAAACGTAACTACAATCTCTTTTAGGCATAAATTTTCCATATAGGAAACATTGTAGAAAAACAGAAATATCACAATAAATACATTTTTAACATCCTTTAACCTTCAAGCCACTTCCTAACAAAAAGAATAAAGAAGATTTAAGTTTTCATTGTGCAGAACACAACCACGGCCTTCGGCAACTTCGCTTGCATTTCTTGTAAAAAGTTTAATAAGAAATATTTTAGCAGAACTATTTCAACTGCACACTTATACACACAACAAATTTGCTGGCGAACAATTTTTACCCGTTAAAGTACTTCTCTTGCTATTTCTAGCAAAAACTTTTAAATCTCTTTGTGCATTTTTTCACACATCTTTTTTTTCATACTTAAGCTTTATTTTCAAATTCCGTTTCTTTTAATTTTAACACTTGACAGTTTTCTTTGTGACATTTCTAGAAGTAAAGCAATTTTGTTGGGGAAAAAAATACAACAAATAAAAATATTTGCGCTGTAACCCCAGTGCCACACACTCACACTAGCGCACACAATTTGAGGTTTTGTATTTCCTGTTATATTGCCCATGTGTGCATATATGCATATGTATATATGCACATGTAAAATGTATGTAGACTTTAAAATATTCACTTTGTTTTATTCTTACAGTTGTTTTGTTAAATGACAGCTAAAGAAATTAAATTACTTTCTTTCATGAATGATGCATATGCGTAAATATTTTCAAAGCATATTTTATGCAAAAAATAACTACAAAAGAATAAATTCGAATTTCTTATAATGTGGAAATATTCGTACACACGATCACCAGGCAACTACAAACTAAGTTCTTCTATGCAAATCTACGAGGGCGGATTGATATTAAAGGTACCTAGCGCTAGACGCCCGCTCGGTTGTGAAAAAGATTTATATCTTGCCTGTCTTGCGGCCTTATCTAATGATGGACCAGTTCCACGGAGTGAATTATTCACGATTCACCAGCGCCCCCGTGTGGCTTGCTAGGCTCACACAGGTAGCAATTTATGCCATATGATCAACTTCTTGTTGAGGAGTTCGGGCCTTCTAATCCCTCCTGTATGCAATTTCCCAGCAATCAATAGAAGACAAGGCTTAATGAGTTGGTAGGCCGAAGCCCACTAGCAGCATTAGCCCTTAAACCAACTCAACCATCACCACTGGTTCCTCGCAGTACAGGTATCTGTTGTAAGGCCAACAGACCTTCGAAAGGTTGTTAGTCCCCCGAAAAAACCACACACCAAACAATTATCAAGGATACTAACACCCCCTCCCTGCGCTTTAGGTTTCAACGACAGCCAGAAAGTTTCAGCCAAGGTAGACACCTCAACCATGATCAGCCCGGGTTTAACTACAAGCAGAACCTCCTGGGGGCCATGCTGACCTCGTTCTGCCAATTTAAACCCTTCGTAAGAGTTTCGGAAATCAACACAACATAAGTTATGTGGTTGCTTAGAGTTTTATTTACTACAGCAAACGAGGGATCCCTTCTCCTCTTTAGCCGACAACCAGTATACGCCAAGACAAAACCTGTTCCCCGGGGGGAGATGGCCGCACAAATAGAATATTTTTAAATAAATTTGTGTTTTTTATGTATTGGCAAATTCCTTATGTTAGCGTAATAGCGTAAGGCCTGAAGTAGTTGATAATTAAAACAAAGTTTTACTTATTGTTGTACCCGACCAAGGCAGTTTTAAACAGGTAGTGGCAGAATTACAACAAATATAACACCAAACAAACATCACTTGTATTTTTTTGATAGAATTTTCGTAAAATTGTCAAAATTTTGTTTTACTTTTGTTTGAAGAAGCAAGGAAGCCAATGAGGGTGAACAAAATTTTGACAAATTTACGCAAAGGAAACGAAAGACAGCTGTGCTTCTATCACTACCCTATTAAAGCCGCCTTGTACCCGACGTTTCGTTGATTTTTTAACGACTTCTTCAAAGGTTATTATATTTTATGTCGAAGTATTGTATTAAAACATTGAAAAAATAAAATATAGTATAATATTAAAACATGGAAAACCAAAAAACATTAAAATATTACAAATACAATAAAACAATGGAAAGGTGTATAAGTTTTATTTTAATGTTTGATTGTAACTATTTGCAATATATTAATGTTTTATTGGTTTTCAATGTTTTAAATAATGTACTTCAACGTTATATATAAAACCCCTATGTTATGTTGTTACGTTATGTTATGTTATGTTATGTTATGTTATGTTATGTTATGTTATGTTATGTTATGTTATGTTATGTTATGTTATGTTATGTTATGTTATGTTATGTTATGTTATGTTATGTTATGTTATGTTATGTTATGTTATGTTATGTTATGTTATGTTATGTTATGTTATGTTATGTTATGTTATGTTATGTTATGTTATGTTATGTTATGTTATGTTATGTTATGTTATGTTATGTTATGTTATGTTATGTTATGTTATGTTATGTTATGTTATGTTATGTTATGTTATGTTATGTTATGTTATTTTATGTTATGTTATGTTATGTTATGTTATGTTAAGTTATGTTATATTATGTTATGTTATGTTATTATGTGGGTTGTTATAAAAAAGCAATACAATTTAAGACGTGTGAGCTTCATAACTAGCAATTTTTAGAGGGTTTTGTTAAACAGTTAATTTAGAAATATTGTTTTGCTAGGCACTCAAGACGCTAATTTAGCTATGTCAGTTAAAGCAAGCAATTTTTAATGGGGTCAATTTTGCGAAATATATTCATTAAGAAAAATAAAATAAAAATTGTCGTTCAAAAAACTTCGTCTTTAACAATTTTTCGGATAGTTTTGAAATTGATAGTAGTAGACTTATTGGTCTATATGTCTTTATATTAAAGGGATCCTTCCCTGGCTCGTATTTTAAAATGGAGTTTTAAAAAATATATTTATTTAGTTTATTCTTATTTACTTTATTATCTACTAATATTGATACCAATAAAAAAACAAACAGCTTGCTTTTCAGGTTTCCTAAATGCCTATATGTCGACATTTTATTTAAGCTAACCTTATCATTAGTATATTTGGGAACTTCAGAAAGTTAACTATATATCCGATTATTTAATAAAAATTTAAGTTAAAAGCAAAATATATTTTTACCTTTTTTGTTACAACTTTCAAGCAAATAAACAATGAATTGTTTTTTTAATTATCGAAAAGTAAAAAATAAACAATCAAAACAGTTAGTTTATTCGTATTTAATTTCTAAGCTACTAATATCAATATCAATGTGCAGAGAAAATGTTTCATTTTTGTGTTTAAAAGGTATTGTTAGAATATTTAGCTTTTTAAATTCTCATAGTTTTATATAAAATAATTCAATATATAGTTAAATATTTTTCAAAAGTCTCCAAGTCCATTGATGGTTAGATTAGCTTCTACGAAATGTCGATGTATAAACAGCTAGGAAACATAAAAACAAGCTGTTTGTCTGCATTAAAACATATTAATTATTATTTTTTAATAGATATGAAGGTAGTAACCAAAATTGTTTTGCTTAAGCTTTGCTTTCTATATCAACTCAATTATCAAAGCATTTATTATTTACTATCACTTGCATAAAGTAATTCAATTGGAAAAACTTTTGAATGCCTTTGAAAGTAAACAAAAGTTGTTAAAGACAGAAAAGTCTTAAATTTTTAAGCCATTATCTTTAAAGCACAATATTGTTGCAAAATAAAAATTTAATTTGTTTCCGTTTGCTTGAAGTGTTCTTCAATATCGTCAAGTAATACTTATCTGTGCTTAGTTTTATTAAAGAAATGTGTGCAAATGTATGTAAAATGTTTATTTATTCAAAATCACATACATACATATGTACGCATACGAAACTAACTCATATGAATATTTTTGTGTATACGTATTCATTTGTGCGCACATACACGCGTACTCGTATGTACGTGTGTATGGGTGAGTTTCTGCTCCTGTCAGCACAATAATTTTTTTCGTTTATAGAATTTTTTTATAGAATTTCTAATTTTAATTCACCGAAAAATAATGTGTTCACACACATGCATACATACATTTATTTATGTTTGACATATACATACACAAAAAACTTAATATACACACAAATTCCGATACACACTCGTAAGTATGTATGTACACAGATACGAGTACGAGTACATGCCTGCTCATAGTGTTGATTTGACACATTCGGTACATGCGTATAACGCACTTTTGCCGTTTACACTTTCAATATACATACATACATACATTCATACTTATGTATATACCTATATACAGTATTTTGCAACGAACAAACAGTTGACAAGTAAAAAAGTAAAAAGTATCATAAATGAAAAAGGTCAAACAATTTGTGTCTTCAACTTTCTTAAACACAAGCTCTTAAGCAAATATTGAACCCCAAAAGGCACACGCAAGCTCCGGCAAATTCAAGAAAGTTACAAAATGTTGTCATCGTACAAACGAAACCACTCAGAATGGAATGACTGCAAGACAATATTTTCACCAGTTTCAAGTTGCCTCTTTTCATTTATATTTCCAAGTCGTTTTTGTCCTTTTTTTTTTTTGCTTTGTGGCTTTTTCCAAAACACGCAAAAACTCAAAGGCAAATAAAAATTTGTGGCCTACAAAAAGAGCCGAAGGCGAAAAAAGAAATCAAGAAAAGCTTACCAAAAACCAATTTACACTACAAAAGCTGAATAACGAAAACGGCCTGATGACGTTGAAGCTGTGGAAATATTGAGGAACGTTAAGATATTTGAAACACTTTGTATTGAGGATAAGTCTTTACGCCTTTGATTGAAACACGAAAATACGCCAGAAGACGTAAATGTCGGATTGCGGGCACAATGGAAGTGGAGTAGAGTATGGGAGAAAAACAGATACCACCCAGACATCTTAATAGAAGCTATTTTTTTATTTTTTATTTCTTAACTTGACACACAAGACCAAAATCTATTTTGCATTATTGCACTATTTTCTATTTTTCATAAATATTAAATTAAATATGCACCTATGTTTTTCTATTCAATATGCTTTAAGTTTGATTAGAAAAGTTAATTTATTTATTTAGTAACTATACAGTTGCAAAGTAAATATATAAGGTACAGGATGCAGAGCATGGGCGGGGTGACAAAAACCATATGCCCAAGATGGTATTAACAGTACGTTTGTAGCGTCGCTGTGACTAACTATAACGACCTATGCCTTCACATAGGAAGTTGCAGCGTGGATAACACTGAAATACCTCCAAGACACTGTAAACCAATACAGTTAGTTGAGGCAAACCGTTAACCGGTGGGATTGAGATGCAAAACTCTCGAAGACCGAACAACAAAAACAACAAGCCTGACCGCACTTAGGAAATAATTACGATGACGCGAGAACTGTTCTTCAGCCCATAGCTGCTTTACGACTGATGATTAGAAAAGTTATTCAAAATAAAATTAAAAGTTTTTTTTTATATATAATTGTTGTTTAAATGAGCTTGAGGTCACTTGCTATACAAAAAAGTAAAAATTTACAGCCAGTTCACCGATGTCGAAAGGGTAAGTTCATTCGCACTCTAGAAAATTGATTTGGGGTTTTTCTTTACTTATTTCTATGCGAACGATGTGTCAAAATTCAATGCAAATACATAAGTTCATGCGAACGAACAATAGTGACATAAAAAAACCAAAATTTATTCGAATGTGGATGACTAGCTTTTTTTCGCATACATTTGCATTCGATATCGTCGAACAGGCCGTTAATATTCAATATTTCGCCACTCCTTTGTGTGTCTCCTAAAGGCAAATTTTTATATTTTGTGTGCACAAATTTTATAAAATTGAAAACAAAGGGGTGTCGAAATATTGAATATTAAACTATATATATCTTAGGTACAGCATCCTTTGAAAAGTTACTTAACCCATTGAAAACCAAATCAGAACCATTAACAATTTTTTGGTATTCATTGTTCAATTTATTTACGTTTTTCAAGCTATTAGAAAGGAACAATACAGAAAAAAAAAATAATTATCTTTATAGAGGTGTATTTAGCAAAACATTCGCTTTCCAAACTTAAAGGTTTCAAGCGCTTTCGACGCGATGCTTTGACGACGTTAGAACACAAAACATAACTTGGCTGTTTAGGTGCGTTTTGGGGACTATAACCATTATTAATCGTATTTTCTCCTTTAATAACAGAAGACGATGGCTCAACATATTTTAATACGCTTATATTTGCCGCACTTGTATGTTTGTGTGTATATTTGCAACTCTCGAAGCCCATGCCGCAGTGTTGCCGCTTTAGTGTGGAAACTGATGTTGCCATATTTATTCTTCCGGAAGTGTAACGTTAGACGGTTCGGAATCGCTTTATCATATTCGGTATGCTTTTTGCCAAGGAACGTATGTCTGACTTATTTGCTTTATGTGTAAACTGAAATTTCTTTATTGCTACCGGTGAAGAGATTTAGCGATTCCTATAGCCGACTTTGGTAATTCCCAAAAAACTCGGAACCTCTTCGCAAACCGGTTCGGAACCGGTTTTTGATATTCGGTGCGCGTTTTGTCGTAGAACGTGTATCTGAACTATTAACGGTCATTTTCTTTAGTGCGTCAATAGAAATTGCCGTATTGCTTCCGGGGAAAAGTAGAGATTTTGGGAATTTTCTTAACCGATTTTGAGAATTTCCAAAGATCTCGGAACAGCTTCAGTGAACGGTTCAGAAACGGCTTTTCATATTTGTGTATTTGATTTATTAACGGTGATTTGCCTTAGTGCGTAAATTAAAGCTGCCGTATTGCTACCGGGTAAGTGAGGATATTTTGGCGATTCCTTAAGCCAATTTTGGGAACTCCCACAGAACTTGGAACCGCTTCACTAAACGGTTCGGAACCGTTTCTTGATATTCGCTGCGCGTTTTATCGTGGAAGTTGTATGTGAACGGTCGTTTTCTTTAATGCGTGAATTGAAGCTGCCACATTGCTCCCGGGGCAGTGAGGGGATTTTGCTGATTCCTGAAGCAGATTTTGAGAACTCGCAAAAAGCTCGGAACCGCTTCACTAACCGGTTCGGACCCGTACATTTTAATATTCGGTGCCGGTTTTAGTTGTAGAACGTGTATTGGCACTATTAGCGGTCATTTTGGTCTCGGTTATACAGATAATTGTCCGGGCTTTTGTCGTTTTTTAACCGGCTTTTTGTTGATTTTACACAATATTACAATTATTTTTTGTTCACTATGGTTTTAAGCTTCTTTTGAGGATTATTTTTATTAAAACAAAATGTAGAGCACTTTGTAATCAAATCTTATGTTGTGCGAAGTTTTATTTACTCTATAAGCAAATGAATTTATTCAAATGGCCTTTGATCGTAATCATGCAGACGTTTACTATAAAAAATAAAAATAAAAATAAAAATGAATATAATTTAAAAAACTAAAATACACGCTTCGATTTTAAACTAAAAAGTAAGATATATATAAATATGACACAAAGCGCCCCAGTCTTAATTCACTAGTATTTGAGGTATTTTTTAATCAGATTTGTAGTGTAATATGGTGCAATATGATTTTTTAAATAAAATTTAAAAAAAATTAACTTTTTTAAAAAATGGTGTATAAAAAATCCCTTTAAAAAAAATACTTTTTTAAGTTTTTTTGGTAATATTTTTATATGATCTGTGGTAAGAAAATTACTTTTATTAAAAACAGTACCTTTTAAAAATGCATTTAAAAAAAAATTACGTAGGAAATTACAATTTAAAAAGCAGGTTTTCAACAAAAAATATTATTTTTTTAATTAATTGAGTTTTATTCACTACCTTAACTTCTTTTTGTTCTTTAACTTGGACCAGTATTCAGGGGAAGACCCCGAAATATGCAGTGCATGGTAATGGAACTAGGAAAATAGGTTGCGAGGAGGGGGAAAAAGGGAGTAATATTTGTGAACAGTTGACTTGAACTTTCCAACGTTATAACAGATAGTAAACACGTCTGCAAGCAACTTATTCCACAGGCGAAGCCTTGTTTGTTATGTTTCCCAGCTGTCTATATGTCGACATTTCGTAGGGGCTACCCTAATCATCAGTAGACTTTGGAAACTTAAAAAAAAAAAACAACAAACTAGCTGTTTATAATTTTTTGATTGGTATCATTAGTTTTTAATTTTAAAATCTTACTTGAAGACTTTTAAGGCCTTAATACTGCAGTTTAAAACCTACTACAAAAAATTTATCTTTCTTAAATTTAACCGGCTTTTAGCGAACATTAAAGACGTTTAAGTTTTCGTTCTTCCAATTATTCTGCAAAGAGTCAAAAAAAAAAAATAAGAAAAAAATCAAAATCAGCATCAGATGCTGTTTAGTATGAATTCAATTATTTTTGATTGCTTTTCATGTATCAAGGTGTGGGAGCAGACACCAAAGGTACAATAAGGGCAAGGGTGTGCTTGTATGTGTTTCTGTTGCAGAGTGTGTGTATGTGTTCATAAATCCTTGTTGAAAGTCTGTCATCTGTTTCTTGTTCCTTTGAAGGATTAAAGTTTTCCGATACAATTTTTATTTTGTTTGCTTTTTTTCCTCCACAGCATTTACCCGCTTCCACGTGTTTTCACAGTTTTCTATGTTTTTTTTTCCTACTTTTCAGCTTGTAAGAAAACTTGTTAGTTTTCCAATGTTTATATTTTTTCCTTTTTGATAACATTTTTACTGATTTTGTTTTGTTATTAATAATAAAATATTCAATGACTGACTGTCAACACAAACTGCGGAAACGTTTATGGAGAAAAGCAGGATGCTGATAATTTATAATACTCAAAGGTGATGTATAAACATCGTAGTGCATAAATTCATCTAGATACACAAACATACACAAGTACGTTTAACATGCATATGTGTTGCTGAGTTGGTGTAATCGTATGATGGTTTATCGGCATTTGCCGTTATTGAACCTTAAAGTTGTGTTTTGGAAATGTAAAATAAATCATTTAAGCGTATTAAATACACTAGTCGACATAAGTATTTTGACGAAATGAAAATCTTGCAAGTTGCTGGCACTGGAATCCAGTTTTTATTTGACAGCTACTGTAATCATTACAGTGAAGTTTCCAGTGTCTAGGATGACATCCTTTGGGTTTTTATATGGTTATGCAAGAAACGTAGTGTGGATTTTTATTTATTTTATAACATTGAAGTGTTAGAGTAGTGAGCTTATAACACTACTGTTTTGTAAACTTAAACGGCTTTATTAAAAATTCTTGTTTATTTAATACTTTAATCATATGAGTAAATAGTCGAACTTATTTTTAATATTTCTAATATTATATATGATGGTATCATTCATCTGGCTCAAGTTCATTCCTGGCTATAACCAAGAAATATTTTTATTTTTAATTATAACAATAATTGCCGCGATCAATAACTCCTGTTCAGAGAAGACAAGAAAAAATAATTGAATACTCTTTAGGGGGGCTACACTGCCCATCAGCGCCCACTAGGAGTCGGACTCAATACCATGTAAACATGATGTATTTTTAATACGGCCGCTCAAACAACTTAGCCACTGAGTTCTTACTTATTTTTTCGTCTATATTTGTCTCATATTGATCACATATGCAAATTGTCATAATCCCAGTTGCTTGTACTGCATTCTTGTTTATTTTTATTTTTTATTTAATTTTTTTTTTTTTAATTTTTATTTATAACTTATAAAGAGTGGTTAAATTTTAAGAGCCAATGTTGATTTTAAATAACACAGAAATTTATTGGGAATTCTTGTCATTTTGTTTTATTTAATATTATTGGTATGGTTCAATTATGTATAGAACTCCCAAAGACCAAATGGCTGCCGCGACCTCGGCGGCACACCTCCATCCGATGGCCCAAGTTTTCGATGACGCTGGGGCTTAATTGAGTTTTCATGCTATTAATATGCCGAATTATCTCATCATTTAGCTGTTGAATTGTTACTGGTTTATCGACGTAAACTTTTTTTCAAATAACCTCAAAGCAAGAAGTCCAACCATGTCAAATCACATGATCTTGGTGGCCAATTAATGTCGCCGCCACGTGAGATAACACAGCCGTTGAATTTGCCGTGCAAAAGAGCCATTGTTTCGTTAACTGTGTGGCAAGTCGAATCGTCCTGTTGAAAGCAAACAACGTCCACTTCCTTATCTTCCAATTTGGGCCATAAAAATTTTGTTATCATCTCACGATAGAGAACACCATTCACAGTAACTATCTGACTGCTCTCATTTTGGAAAAAATACGGCCCGTAGATGCCGCCAGCCCACGCTTTGTGGGTATTGGTATTTCGACAATCACTCTTGGATTATTTTTCGCCCAAATGTGGCAATTCTGCTTAATGACACATCCACTTAGGTGAAAATGTTCCTTATGACGGAAATTAATTTTATACAAAAATTTGTCAGCCACTGTTGCCATTTCTTGCCGCAATTCTGACCATTGACGACGTTTGGAATGGTCAAGAGGCTTTAGTTCTAGAGTCAATTGAATTTTGTAAGCATGTAAATGCATGTAAATCCTTTTACATAATGTTCATCAACGACGAGAGTGAGAGGTGCAATTGTGGGGCACGATGACGAGCAGAGCCACACTATCGCGAACGGCAGCAATATTTTCTGCAGAACGAGCTGTACAAGCATACATACACTGGTGTTTTCACATCTCCTACAGACCCGGCTTGCTTGAATTTTTTCACAATTTTTTCGATTTTACGCACATTTGATTGACCGAAAAAAATCACGATATCCATTGATTTAAACGCGCGCATAATATGTCTGAACAGCTGTAACGTGTTGCTCGATTGTGTGTCTTTCCCTGGTTCAAATGTCAAATGAAATGCAGGAAAAACTTAACGTTTAGCTGTGGTTTACATTCAACTTTGACCCTTAAATTTTTTTCATTTATTTACATAACGAAAATAATAAATAGCTTTTTTTTTAATTTTTTGCAAAATTGCGATTTTCAAGACAAACAACAATCAACAAGGCAAATGTCATGTTGACGTGCAGTTAAAGTGTACCCAATTCATCTTTAAACGAATGGTAAGCTAACAATTGTTTTTGGATACAACGTTAGGATATTTTTCTTAACAATTGCTTACCAAGTTTCTTTCCTACATACGGCCGTTTATGTCTATAGAAATATGGAGTTAAGTTTGCTTTTATATTTATTTCTTGGCAACAATGGCAACAACATCGCTGACGATTAGTCAAAATAGGGACAGCCCTAGGGGGTAGGGATATAGATTTTGTGGACAAGCCTTATCAGCGTGTTGGAAAAGAATAAAACTCCAAACGCTGGAACGTGTCCAAAAAAAGTAGCTCACAGAGCGCACATGCCTTATATCAAGGAACCTGTGGCCGCACATTAACTCTAAGAGAACGTGGGAGCTATTAAAACTTCCCAAATCTCTCCTAAAAGTGGGTGTAGCAGTCATTAATGGTTATTGCCCGTTTGGGAACCATGCCAGGAAACTAGGCCTACCCTATAACGACATCTGAAGAAGTTGCCAAGACGAGGAGGAGGAGGAGGAGGTGGCGATCCTTCGTGCCCGGCATTGGAGCATCATTGTCTACGATACTTAAACAAGCGGAGCTTCAAAAAACTATCATATCTGGCTAGCTTCTTTCATAAGAAATAGCGAATAGCTAGTACATCAGCAAGTAATGCCACATTAAGCAGTTTCCCACCTTTCCTTTCCCTCTCCCTCACTCCGTCTACATCCCTCTAACTTTTATTCTGCTAGTATTCTATCCTACTTTTTCAGGCAATCACAAAGGCAACGATCTTCAGCACTCAAATGAGCTGGAGTATCCAGGTACTGTTTGGACAATCCAGCGGCCTGCCTATCTAACCTAACCTTATTTCTTGTTATATGTTATTTTTTAAAGTAGTATAAGTCCATGTGGAGCTAAAAACTCATTTATTTTTGCAAATAATTTTGAGTAATTATTATCTCATAATATAATTTAATAGGTATATAGTGTACAAAATATCACTGGAGTTGATTGAAACTGGCCAATATTTTTAAATTGATTCAAACGCAAACCCTTATATATCTCAATATATGAAAAAAGGACTTATGCCACTTTGCCAGCTCATATAAAACTAATATTTTATAGTAACAATTTCTCCAGCTTGTAGTTTTTAATGATTACTATTATCATCATTTTCAACCTTAACATTAACTTAAATATTTCAAATGCAGAAAATTATCAGCAAACTAAAACGAAAAAAAAACATGACCCGCATTCCGCAAAACACTTCTTCACATCTGAGTAACAGCAAAATTGTTTACTGCCACCCTCCGTTTTTTCAATACAACTAATTTCATAAAATCTTTTAAAACAGAAACCAAACAAATGGACGCAAATACAAAATTATCTCTAAGTAGAACAAATCTACAAAAACCCCTAAAAAAAGTATACAAAGCGATATAAAAGAAAGAAAAATGAAGTAGGAAGATGTTGAAAACAAGAAAAAAACACACTGGAACAAATACGAGTAAGAGAGTATTAGAACAGGCGGTTTGCTGCGAGTAATCTTCCATTATCAGTCGCAAATGGTTCGAGTGAGTAGATATTTGGGGAAAAAATTTTATCTAAAACTTAAATATTATTGCGGTTGTTTTTGTATTTAAGATTTAAAAGAATTTCTAAGTTAGAGACAAAATTAATTTGATTGATAAAATCAGCACTGTGCTGTAACGTGTTTAGTTTATTAACAAAAGAGATGATTATTCCACAAAGCAGGACTTAGGTTTCCTTCTAAGAACTCCTAGCATTTACGATAAGACGGAAGAAAGTTTGAAGACGGCTTCAAATTTCCCTTTCTTTCTCGTTTGCAAAAATACAAAACCCTTTTTTTCATAATTGTTAAAAAAAATAGTTTTGTATCTAAAAACCAAGAAACACATTCTGTTTTTCGTAAGCGAGAAACATAGTTGCCATATTTGATGATTTATCGTCATTTTGACGATTTTAGGTACTCAAAATAGTACTTTGACGATTTAAGGCCTGTTTTTGACGATTTTTATAGATCACATTTACAACTACATACATACCTCATTTTTTAAGTTAATTTATGTAGGAAATAAAAATAATATTGAGGGATAGAGAAAAATATAGGCAAATAGATCCCTACGCGATATTTATTTTGGAGTATACACATATTGTATAGGTTAGAGATGTATTAAGAAGACCATATGCGACTAATACTTGAAAAAATTATAAGCTTAAAAATGTACAAATTTGCATGTTTACAGCGTATGCTTATATATTAAGGAGACTTAAGGCACAATTTTTTTAAATCAGCTGTGCTGCATAAATGCAATTTTTCATTTCTGACAATTTTTGGAACTTTTTTTTATATTATAAAAATTCAGGATATTCAAGAGCTCATTTTCACATGACGGGGATAAAATAAAAAAATCGAAAACTGCTTATTCACAAAAGAATATATTATACTTTAAATATATGAATAATATCTATTTGTTAAAGAATAAATTTGGTGCAAATATAGTTATATTTTAATGTTCGATTAATTGTGGAAAAAAATGTCACGTTCGACATGTCACGTATCGAGCGAAAATATAGATAAGCAAAG
Source organism: Thecocarcelia acutangulata (assembly GCA_914767995.1). Lineage (NCBI taxonomy): Eukaryota > Metazoa > Arthropoda > Insecta > Diptera > Tachinidae > Thecocarcelia > Thecocarcelia acutangulata. The sequence continues at coordinate 20,020,656 of OU612097.1, forward strand.
TATACAAACACCAGCCTTTTTAGTCAAACCATAACATTTTAAAGTAAAATTATTGTTAGGTAGAACTCTGAAATTAATTGCAAGTTGCGTAAGGTTTCGCTGAAATACTCCTTTCTAAATGAGGATGCGAAAACTTTTTCCACTTTTGTCACGTTCGACCCACTACATATTTAAATTTTTTTTTTTTTGTATTCGAGACTCCATTTGCTATTAACTTTAATATAATATACAGTGTTCGCTATTAGCTACAATTTAACATTAAGTCGAATCTGAAACTACTTTTAGTGTTTTTGCTTTTTGGTTTGCAACTATTACGAATGTCACGTTCAATACCAGCAATTTACCCATATACAGTTTTATGTACCCATATATGTAATAATCACTTATATGCCATGGGTTTCGAGTGTTGCAAACATGCAAATATATAAGTGAAACTAATAAGTAAAAAAAAAACATTTTACTTGAAATAATAGTTGAATAAAGTGTTGTTTCTTTCACGTACATTAATTTTTATATTTATTTATATTCTGGGCATTGGCAGTTGTCTTTAAATTTTGGAATTCAGATGGTGACTTTTGTCCATATTAGGATTACATTAGAATTTTTGACACATAAATTACGCTTAATGCACTAATTTAGGTTGCGCTGTTACTTTAATCATTCTTCGCTATTGTTTGTTTTGTGGTACCAGTGTTGCTGCATTTTCAAACTTTTTCGCAAAAAGGTTTGTGCAAACGGCACAGAACACTAAATTATACTCCTATCACATTTACTTTTCGCATCGAACTTACTTTCGCATCGCAATAGAGAGTAACCCACCAGAACGCCATCTGACAGATGTTTCTGGTGTTTCGTTAACACTTTGCTGTACTCATTCAATATTTTCCGCAGTGCGACTTAAACGTTATCAAAGTTTTAAACCTCATGGTAACTTCTGGCCCACCCTGTTCTTGGAGACAATTTATTATACATATGATTTATAATAATTTTTTTTTAGACCAGTGGACGAAATCTCACTGTCTCTTAAATGATGATATACAAGTATGTAAATTTTCCACAAGGTTTTCAAGTCCACGAATCTACGAAGCGTCTACGTATAAAAATCTGGAATACACACAAGCAGCAGGTACACATGTACTTCTGGTTTTTATTTATTCTTTTGTTTTTTGTTTATATATTACATTCTGATTATGATTTACATTAGTCATAGGCCTCAGCTAGTTCACATCAGTTGCTTACAATGCTGCAACACAAGATAATTTATTTCATAACACTGTTCTGCAAAACATTGTTTTTACATTAATGAATAAAAATATGATGATATGATATCTACAATTAATGTAGTAAGTAGAGGGAGATCCCCAAATTTGGAAATTCGAAAGAAAACTGCGAATAGAATATGCAACAAGCTATGAGGGTGAGCTAAGGTCTAAGCCAAGGCTGTTGTGATCGACTATCAGCTGTAGCAGCAATAAACAGCTGTAGACTTTTTTGACGTATGTTAATTTTTTTTTTTTTTTTCAAAAAAGTTTTAAGCAGGCAAAGAGTAATTATTAAAATAAATATCTTATCCTTTTTAAATAGTTGTAGGATCTAGTCCTTCATGACAACCAAATAAAATGCAAACTTATTCTTACTAACAATTAAAATTCAACTTATTCTTACATTGTGGACTCCTCCTTGCTTATGCTTAATGACTCACCCCAATTCGTCATTATAATATATTTTTGCACATATCACATTATGCTTGACTTTTGATACTTTTAAAATAATTAATCTCTCAAACTATTTTGCCTTAAATACGCTGAGATTTATTTAATGAGAATATCTTCGTTTGCAGTTTGAAAGAATATGAAACAAGAAAAGGTTAAAGGCAGACGAGGCAAAAATGATTAGTTTCACATAGAACTTTGCTGCTTAAAACGAACAATATTAATGAGTAGATATCTAAATTTAATAACGTGGCTGTAGTTGTGGTATCAAAGAAGAGCGGATGATGCTGGCCCCCTAAAATCGATGAGAAAGTAAATTGTCGAAAAATTTTATTTGTTAATCATTTTGTTCGGCTGTGGAAATTTGCAGATATTTATTCTCTTCTTTTTTACGCTTCACAAAAATGTAAAGGGTATATATAAGTTTGTGATTCCACTTGTAATTTCTACAATTTTCATTTAAAGTACACATACATATTTAGAATCAGGGGGCTAATTCTGTCATTCGCTTACGAGCGAGTTCTTACTCGAATGTGCGAGTTTTTACACTTTTGCGATTAACTCGTTCGATATCGAGCAAAACGTATCGACATTTCTAATGATGGCTTTCGATAGCGGGTAACCATTCCAATTCAACCGTGCAACTTTTTACTCGTAAGCAAAAGTACTATCGAAAACCCGCCAAATAGAAAAACACAAAAGAAATGTAAGTTCAAAATTGGTTTTGTATAAAAAATTAAATGCATAAATGTTTTTTATTTCAGGTCAGCAGTAACGAAACTTAATTTTACACAAAAAGGAATTTTCGCCAACTTTATGGCAGTACATACGGACTGAGCAAAAGGTGTATTACGCATACTGCGCAAGGGAATTATAAAGCCAACCAATTGTGGTAAGAGCTTGCTCTGCAGTTAAACGCTTCTGTTGCACCAATTAAAGATATGATTTGGCACACAGCTTTGTAATTTTGCACACAGTACTTTGGCTAATCCCAATTAAAAAATAATTTCCAACGGAAATTTTGAATTTTTGGAGGAACTGTGGTGGAAAGTTGTACCTCAAAATTTAATTGCCCCAACAAATAGTTAAACTCTTTGTGAGTATAAATAGTCTCTTGAAACTGTGAAATAAACATTCTTTATTTTGTGGATGCATTTGCACAAAATATTGGCAGCACTTACTCGTTTTTTGGCAAATTTAAAGAATCTGCATTTTCCCCTAATTTTTTTCCTTATTGTATTAAGGGTAACCATTTCGTCCGAGTCAGACGATGGTGCATAATATAATAATATTGGGTGCTTTTATTTTGCGTTTTTATTTGTATTGAATTTGTTGCTCGTAAATTTTAACTTGTTTTGTTAAAACATATGATTTTTGTTGACAATTTTCGATAGTATTATAAAACACATTTTGTCAGTATTTTGCAACACAAAAATGATAACTCGACTTGTTACGTAACGAAATTTACACGATATCGATATTATTTTCTACTCGATAGTACTTTCGATCATGAATGACAGAATTAGCCCCCAGCATTGATAGAAAATTCGATTAAGCGATGTCCGTCTGTCCGCCGTTGAAAGAGCGTTTCTGAGAAAACCATTCGATTCAGAAACTTTTTTCTTTCACCATTCTTTTACCCCATCGATTCATGGATTTGCTATTGAAATTTAGTAAAATCGGTTGACTTTGTAAAATAACGGTTATTTTTTTTATCAGCCCTCGTATATGATTATACATTTTATATATAGTTAGATATTATATATAGTTATATATTTTGGTTCTTGGCTATACTTAGTTTCGTAAATATGTACTTAGTTTCGTAAATATGTATTTAGTTTCGTAATTCAGCAATAGTATTTTGCTCTTAGAATATTGTCCTACCCCGCATATTTTTTCTTCTAAGTGCATACAACCTTAACTGATATATTTCCTGAAAATGTTTTTACTCCGTCTGACCACTTCCTGATTTCAATATTACTTTCCACCAGAGTTTAATGAGTCTTGGTTTAACTTGTTTTTATTAAAGAAGCAAAAAAAAAGAGAAGAACTCAACTTTGTGTTTCTGTATTATTTGTTTTATATTTTTGTGATAATAGTTTCTTTTATGCATTCAATTTTACTTGGTTCCATTACTCGTAGTGAGAACACAACAAATATAAATGTAGGTATGCATGTTTGTGTGTATGTGTTGTATTTTCATCTTAAAGTGAGATAAATTGAAACGGAAATACAACTAAAAAGAACCTTAAATAAAATAAATGGTCATTGTATCTCAATACCCTCATATTTGTTATTTGTTTTTCTTTTTTTCTTTATTAATATTTTATTGAAATTTTAATGGATCTTTCGAAACTGAATTTTATTTAGTTGAAGGAAAATATTGTTGCAGTAAACAACGCATAATAAAACAATTGTAAAACAGTCATCAAGTAAAATATATTGAAAAAATATCAAGTAAATAAAACAAAATTTATGTTGTTAAAGAAATAAAATAAAATTCAACACTTTAAGAGGATAAAATCAATTAAACATTATATAAATAAAAAAACAAAAGTGAAAGGCAAATTACACAGTTCAATGAGAAAAAAATTAAGAGTTTCCAACGATTGATTGTGGTAGATCAGATAAAAAAAACATATACTCTGAAGCAGAATAATAAGGTCATTTAGCTTTATTTCTGATAATGAAAAGTGCAAAGAGCATCAAATTTTTATTTTATTCTAAATGCAACTTAAACAACTGAGTTTTATTCACTATATTATAGAGTTTCGCGAACGAACTAGTATCATTGAACTATTCACTTCAGGGAGCTAAGTGAGCCGATCATATCTGCGAGCTCTTTTAGCTCTGCAGTTCATATTTCTTTCATTTGTCTTCAAGTTTTCTTTTTCGTTCATGTTTCTTTCTTTCTGGTACATATGTATACGGAAGTAGTCAAACAGTGGTGCCAGTTTTTGACGTAGAAAGTACTCGTACTTACCTATGTTATATACAACTATTCAAAAAACTAGACACAATTTTGTTTTACAAAAATGCTATTGTTTTTTTTTTGTTATAAAAATAAATGACATGATATGTGTCTCTAAATGAATATAAAAACATGGAGTCTCACCACAAATAAATCTTTTTTTTCAATACAATTATTTTTCGTCAGACCCGAATATTTCTAATCTCACCTTTAATTAATCCTTATAATTGTACTTTTCATTTGTTTAAATCAAATTTGTTTTGCTTTTCTTTTTCTTTATCATAAAGCTGCCATTCATTGAAAATATTATTTACTGACCACTGAGCTATTAAATTAAAAGAAAGAGATATTTCAGTAAAAAGAGCTGAACTAAAAAGAGCACTCCCTCAAAAGAGCACATGAACTCAACTCTACTATATTAGCTTCCAATATTGATACCAATCAACATATTATAAACAGCTAGTTTTTTATGTTTCCCACCTGTTGACATTTCATAGGAGCTACCCTAATCATCAGTAGACTTTGGACATTTTTGAAAGATATTATCAAATATGCAACTTTATATTCCAACAATCTAAATAAATTTTTGAGAATTTAAAAAGAAAAATGTTTTAACGTGTCATCTTTTCTTTACACCTTTCAAAATTGCTCCCATCCATAAAGCATACCAAATAGTCAGTGTCTCTGAATGTAACACTGTCACAACATACACTTGAGAATTATCACAACTCCAAATAAGGCAGTGAGGTTTAATGCTAAACGGAATTCACTTATGCAATTCGGATCCAACTGCAATTTTGTTTAGAGCCTATTCGCCGAAATTTGGAAGCGTTGCTTAGTCGTCAGTCTATTCATGTTGAAATGTCAAACTATACCAAACCAAATATAAATTACTTAAGGGCACTTTAGACTATCATACTTTGTATTAAGACTTGTCATAAATTCAAATAATACGTGCAAGTGCGAAAGTGTGAATGTATAATACGGTAAGAGATTTGACATCCCATAAAAATTCACCACTTTTAGAAATTTGTTTAAACAATAACGGTTGTAATCATAAAAAATATTTTATATTTATTTAAGGTTTATTTGACAAACTTTGTACAGAAATTTGTCAAATAATTCTGTAATAAAGAAAACCATTTTTTTATGAATATGGCCTTAAGATTTTTCATAGGATCAGGATCAGGTTTTTTACAAAAGCAAATAATAAAAATATTCAAATCAAATTGGCTGTTTATTTTCAAATGATATTTCTTATTTTACTTTATATGTGATGGTGTGAAAACAAAATATATAAGTTAGATTTTTTGACAGTCGAAGTAGATATCATTAGATTTCTGTCGCACCAATTCCAATCAAAAACGTAAGACTTGTATGATAGTCTGAAACGCCCTTTAAGGCCCGATCAGACTATTCTACAAGTATAAATACTTTCATTCGACTTTGTGAGATAAAAGTCAAAACACATTTCTTGCGACTGTCAAAAAGTCTAACGTAAATTAGATTTTGCATTCACACCATCTCACACGTGAGTAGAAAAGAAAACAGCTGTTCATATTTTGTTTACAAAACAATAAATTTTAATCATTTTATCGAGTTTAAGTTTGATTTAACTTGCTAAAAAATGGGAAACATTTGTTCGTGATAAAAATGTAGTGATGATGAAAGAAGAAATGAAATTAGTTTGATAAAAAAACAAATTTTGAAAATGATGAGCCGAAAACAATATGTTTTTAGGAGTTGTGGCAGCAGTAGATTTTATGCAATCACAATCGCTCTTTTCGGGAATTTTAATTATTACAACACGCAAATAAATATGCAAAAACTTTCAACTTTGTTTTATTTATTCTGCAAATAGATGTGCTAACATAAAACTTTATACAGCGGCAGGTGAGCTCTTCGCCGTAGGCGGTAGACCTGCCAGCGCTTGAAAATCTTCACCAGCTAAAATAATAATTATGTAAAACAGATCCACATTTATTAGCACCAAAATATTTTATATCCTACATATAGCATGAGCAAAATACATTTATATACGACAGCTAAGTCCCAAATTTCGAGCTTTTTTATAACGACAAAAACTACTATCGGTGACGGATGCCATCGGCTAATAAATCTTTAAACAGCTGGTTTGCTAAAATACACAACCCTGATGAATGAAAAGTTTCAAAAAACAAAAAAGTCGTATGGGATGTCAAATTTTTATCGTATTATTTTTCGTATGTAGGGCGGATTGCATTCAGACTATCAGACTTGCACGTATTATTTGAATTTTTGAAAAGTATTAATACACAGTATAATAGTCTGAACTGGGCTTTAACAGCATACTAAATGGTAAAAAAGTGATGCCAACTAAAAATTGTATACTTCTTTAAAAAATACCGTTTATACTGTTTTTTTTCTATCAATATATTATTATAAACTCCAGGCATCTCTACCAGACAGTATTAGAATCATAATAAATACAATATCGAAAAATATCACATGTAAAAATATCTCGTGTACAACTTCGCTTCGGCCGTTTTTTTTTCTGAAATTTGAAACTTTTTGTGAAAAACTTGCTAAATATCTATGATTTATTATACATTCAAGATTCAAAGTATTCTTGTTGCATTTGACGCGAGTCTTGATCAAGTAAAGCCCCTAATTCTGCATCTTCGAACTCCTTCATTCTTCCACCGCCTTGCTGGCCCACGACGGTAATACCATTCTTGAAGCGTTGAAACTAATCTCGGCCTCACCGTAGATGTTTGCGAGCATTCGATGAGCTTCAAAGCATAAATTTAAAACCTCCTGCAAATCACGAGAATGTGAATTTGGCTCGCAAACTTTAATCGTTAACAACTGTATGATGCTGAAACAAATCGCTTAATATTTCGATGGCATTATGTTTACAAATACTTAAGCTTTTGGTATGATATCTGCGATCTATATATTTTGACTACCACTGGCCGCTACAGCCAACTATTGCAAAACGGCGGAAGCCAAGTTGTACACCTAATTTTTTGTTGGCAGAAATTACGTAATGTTGTCAAAATTTTGTCCCTGTTTTTTTTTTTTTTGCAAAAAGCAACAAAGTCTATTTGTTTTTTCAAAATTATGCAACTTGTAAATAAAATGTTGACAATCTTATGTAACGAAAACAAAAGTCTGCTAGACTTATGCCACTACTTGGTAAAACTGTCTTGCGTCGTTTGCCATCAAAGCTTAAATTACATATTCCTTTTCCAGTATATATATAATTCCTGAAGATGTCTAAAATGTTATTCCATCTGAAACTGGCTTTTATGCTACTTCAATTGCTAATATTAACGGCAGCGGCCGCAGCGGAACCAGCCCAGCCGTACTGCAATATGAATATAACAGAGATCTCTTATAAAACGGTTACAAAATCTCGCATTAGAAGTGTCAGTTCAAAGAACTTTTTCAAAAAAATGGTTTCCAAAAAAGATACTAAAATTGAAATATATGAAGACCAGGAGCCGGTGTATAGAACGAAAGTGGAACGTATTTGCTGTGAGGGCTATAAAATGAATGAATATGATCTGTGTGAGCCACAGTGTGTTGAAAATGGCTGCCCAGCCCATGCAAAATGTGTAGAGCCGGAGGTATGTGAATGTGTGAAGGGATATTTTTCCACGCTTTCTAAGCAGCACGATGGCAAGCACTACTGTCAACCCATATGCGAAGAGCCTTGTCCGGAGTACAGTGAGTGTGTGGGACCCAATCATTGCGCCTGTAAGAAGGGTTACTATAATCTTGATTTGAAATGTGTGCCTCATTGCGTAAATGGCTGTCCCTTTGGTGGCACGTGTATAGCCCCTGATAATTGTTCTTGTCCGGCAGGTTATAAGTCTCTACAAGGAACCTGCTGGCCTACATGTTCTTTGGCTGATCAGTGTCAAAATGGTGAATGTAAGGCCCAAGATGTGTGTGTATGTAACAATGGCTTTAAATGGAATAGTGAGACAATTAAATGTGACTTGGATGATACACAAGCCAGTACTTTTAACCCCAATTTTAGTGAATCTGAGCAAGTGACGGATGTTTCTATGGAAGTGCAAACTCTCATAGCAGATACAAATGACGACATCGATCCCAATCAAGTATTTGAGGAAAATATTATAACGACTACTTTCGATGCGACAGACGAATACGGCTCTACTGTCAAATCACCGTTAGCGGATAATTCACAATGTCCGGCTGATTATGTTTTCGTTAAGGGGCAATGTCTTCCCCTCAAGTTTGCTAGCAATGAGATAAATTGTTGGCACAGGCCTTGCCTCGATGAAAATACTGTCTGTTTGGCTAATGGCACCTGTGCCTGCAATGAAGGCTTTATATCGTTCAACAGCAGCCACCCAAAAGATTCCGCTTCAAGTAAACAATATGTAAAGATGGTTTGCTTGTCACCAGCAGAATACGAAGCCAGGGTGCAAAATCTTCATCAAACTCCTCAAAAAATAGAAAATCTACCAGAATGGGCCTCAGTATTCTTTATTGTTATGGGTGTTCTAATACTTGCACTTGCCCTGATATTTCTATTCATAAAATTGTCACTCAGACAAACTGGCGAAATAGATGTAGAAGGTAAATAAAAAACCAAATATTTTAAGTACCTTGCTCTTATTTCTTTTCTGTTGTTTTTTTAGGTAAAAACTTGGCATGTGCTTACGACAACCGAGCCCGTTGTGATGCAGAAAAATCAGTGATCTAAATAATAGTTTAGCTTAGAATAATTGAAAAAAAATCATATTCATCTAAAATAAATACACAGAACTAAACAAAACAAAATTTTCCAAGCGCTTCAGAAGGGCTGTGTGTGCGGTGACCAAATATCCTTTCTTTTCTTATCAAGGCGTTTTTATTATTGCGCGGATACTTTGGAGAATTCCTTATCATTCCATCGTGGTTCATTATTTCAACTTTTATCATGCAAGCGATAAAAATAACACACTAAAACTGCAGGTGTTTCCTATCAGCTAATTTTGACGCATTTTATTTAGCAATTTAAATACCAAAATACCTGTTTTTGTTATACCCTTCACAAAAATGTAAAAGGTATATATAAGTTTGTGTGTGTGTGTGTGTGTAAGTGTGTAATTTCTACAGTTTTGCTTTGCGACCCTATAAAGTATATATATTCTGATTCAAAATTATAGCCTATTTACACCAAAGCGAAATCTGCTCATTCGAGATTTCAAGCCAAATCTAGTAGATTTTGAGAAGATTTCCCATACAAAATGTAACCTACTTTATGAGTAGATTTCGACGAAATTTCCTGAAATCTACTCAGTACTAAGCGATGCAACTGTGATTTCTTGCAAAAAGTACTTAAAAATACAACGCGGCAACAAAAATTGCACTATAATGTGGTGTATGCAGTCTCTGGGCACAAAAAATATACTTACACTTTAATGCTGGTGTATTCAGTCTTTGATAATATTGTATTGTCAAACCCGCATGCATAAATTATTTTTGAGCAAATGAAATCTTGCTAGATGTCAAAAAAAAACGGTGATGTAAACGATATAGATTTCGTTGTCGATTTTAATTCAAATCTACTAGATTTTGAGTTGGTGTAAATGCGCTATTAATGGAAAAGTCAATTAAGCGATATCCGTCTGTCCGCTGTTGAAATACCGTTTCAGAAAAAACCATTTTTCTTTCACCATTCTATTATCCCATCGATTCATAGGTTTGCTACTGAAATTCAGTAGTATCGGCTCACATATAACTGAGATATATTCAAAATTCCGAAAAAATCCATTTTTTTGCAGTTTTGTATGGAAATTTTTGAAAAAAAAGAATTGTTTGTTTTGCTCCAAACTGCACACCCGCATTAAGCATGGCAAAATGTTTTAGATATCGGTCCATATATACCCGAGATATAGCCCAAATCGGATTTTTCATGAAAATGTCGTGCAAGCGAACTGAAACAACTTTTCTTGCTCAAAAGCAGTTTTGGTAATGAAATGAGGTTATATAAATATGGAAAATGAAAATTTCCGATATGGGTCCACATAAACCCGATATATAACTTAAACTGGGTTTTTCATGAAAATGTCGTGCAAGCGAACTTAAAGAACTTTTTTGTGCTTATAAGCGGTTCTGGTAATAAAATAAGGGTATATAAATATGGAAAATGAAAATTTCCGATATCGGTCCATATATATCCCAAGCATATTTAGTTAAAATTTTTAAATATACTATACATATACCTGACTATCGTGAAGGGTATTTTAGATTCGGCCCAGCTGAATATACTACACTTTTACTTGTTTTTTTTTTTAATGTTTCATATTTCAAAAATGTATGTTGATTAAAGAAAATCCTACCGTGTTAAAGCAAAATGTATTCAGTAGAAAAGCAAATCAAATGCAAATATTGACAAGCGGTCGTTAAATTTTCATTTTCTAAACCACTTCTGTATTCTCATCACTGCAGAGTTGTATATTTAAATTTGGATTGGCAGCACTTTGAGTACTTTTGAAGCTGGTACAACATTTATAAATCCAAAGAATTGCAGGTAAAGAATATTACTGTATAATTGCAACCATCAGTAATTTTATTAGATTTTCATTAAAAATACCTAAAAAAATACTTACAATATAAGTATATATTTTTGTTCAGGTTTCTTTAAGTACAGAGAGAATATTTTGCTTCCACAATCAAGGTTGCCATATATGACGATTTATCGTCATTTTGACGATTTTGGGTGCTGAAAATAGCACTCTGATGATTTGACGATTTAAGGACTGTTTTTGACGATTTTTGTAAGTCACAGTTTTACGGTTATATCTTTCAATAAATTGGAACTTCATCCAAATCGTCTTGCACGCAATATACTTGATTTTGAAGGCCACTCTCGGTTGAGAAGGAGGGATACTCTTGACACCATCAGAACGTCCAATAGGTGATTTTACCGATATTGACCGTGCAAAATAAAACATTTTTGTCTAGCATTGGCTGGACTTAATCAATTTTATGTATTTAATTTTAAGATTTGAATACTTATTGTTAGTTCACTTTGTGAAGATTCAATAAACAAATGAATGAAAAAAAAAATATCTTTCAAACAATATTGGTTTTACAACTAAATATGTTTACTTCTTTTGAGTTAGCTTATGTCAGAAGTGAAAGCAATATTTTTGGTATAGGAACAAAACGGTATGTGCACGTCAATATGTATGTATTACTGAAATGTTATGTAATATTTATTAGGAAGTATTGTATATGTTAGAGATATATTTAAGAGATCCTATGTGAATAGCACTTAAAAAATTATCAGCTATAATTTGTACAAATTATTTAAGTAAGTGCATGTGCTCATATTTTAGGGAGACTTAAATTTGAAGATAAATTCAAAACTTTAACTTATATAAAGAAACTGTCTTCTGGTATAATCAAACAGTTTTCTAGTTTCATCATAGAATTCGGAATACAAGAAATTTAATATTCTTATTTTGGAGAATTTATTTTACGATAGAAGGCCGGTACGGAGTTCTTACAAAAATTCACGTTTGGAAATTTACATTTATTTCTAGACGGAAAAATTATTGTGTAGATTGGTGTAGAAAAGCTATATGTATTTATGGAAATGCTTACGTCATGCTATGTTCACCGTCCAAATATACGGCAAACAATTCTTCCTCCATTTTATTAACAAATTGTTAAAAATTCCGTAGGCAAATAAATGCATGAACATTAATTTTTATTTCAGTTAACGAAAAACAGTCTCCACTTTTACTTTTAACATACCTGTAATAACAAAAAAATATCAAAAACTCAGTTTACTTTTCTTTAAGAACTCCGTACCGGTATCCGGAAATTTACATAAAGAATTTACCGACCTGAAATTCCAAAACTTTTTTTACACACAATTCTTAAGGGAATCTGAATTTCCGTAAGAACTGCTCACTGGCCTAGAGATGTGAAAATGCTAGATATTTGGAATTAAGTACCAAAAATGATTCTTCACTAATTTGTTCATCTATAGCTAAGTTTATAGCAAAAATATTAATCTTATCGTCTTTTTTTGCAAATATCAGAGTCAAAAAATGTCAGCACAAGAGACTTAACAAAACCATAGGGAGAAATTGTTTGAGGAAACCATTTTGAGAAGACTTCTTCAAATTTTGCAACTGCGATTGTTTTGACTTAGATATGCCCGATTTAATAGAAGTGTTTCTAGTGTCTTTTAATAAATGAAATTTATTTTAAAAAATGTATATCACAAAAATTAATGGTATACTAATGAAATTAACTTCATGTAAATGCTGTGGTTTTTTATTCAAGGCAACCATGACGTGTTTTGCTATACTTTACCCAATTAAAATATTTTTTATTCTAAAACCAATAATTTTACTGGCTGACGAATTTTTGACGAGTTAAGATAATCATATTGGTGATTTTGTCGATTTTTTTGCGCTGAATTTGACGATTTTAAGCTAGTTTTATATGACTTCTTTGTCCACAATATCTAAATATCTTGTATTACCATGTAAACGTGCCTTGAGTAACATCTTGATAGGAAAATGGCTTTGTACCAATTCTTGCTAAAATAAACACAATGAATTATTGTAAATATCCAAACAAGTCGCTGAGCGCCTTTCGCTGCTCTAGATAATACAAATAATTATATGCAGAAACATTTAAAAAAATTTTCAATTTAAAACTCTTAAAAAAATTTAACGAAACCATTTATTTTTTTTTTTCTGTAAAAAAAGAAGAAGAAAATTACAAACAGAATATTTTTCTTGCTTCTAATTATTGTAAAATTATTTTAAAATTTATTGTTTTTAAGACAATTAAATCTAGTTTTTTTCACACTTCTTGTTTTAACAAAGAATAAGTGTTATGTTTTACTTTTTGCCATTTCTCTGCCTAACTTTTGGTCTTTCGTAGCACGCCATTATCCTCATCATCATCATCATTATCATCGTCATTATTACCAGCAACAACAGTTGCAAAAAAAAACAAAAAACTGACGTCAAAATACTAAATGAATGAGCGAAGGAAGTTTTGCAGGATGCCCATAGAAAAAATGAAATGAAACAAAACGGATGTGAAGAAACGAGAAAGAACAATAAAAGCTGAGCCAGCAAAATAATTTAAAATACATCCCATTCGCCACAAGACAAATAGACTGAGAGACAGACAAAAAAAAAACAAAAACTACAAAAGGCACACACAACAACAACGACAATAATAATAATGTTATTTTATGATGGAAAACATAATGTTATTGTAGCTTGCAGTTGTTTAACATTTTCTTTTCAAATCAAAGAGACTGAAAAAATTTCTTTCAAGGGCTAAAGCCCATTTTCTGTGATATAAGTTACGCTTCAAAGTGAACATTTCAATTAAAACTTCGTACAACGTTATGAAAAAGAGTGTGAACTTTGTACGCAAGAAAGTTTTTTTTTTCAATAAATTGGTGGTTTTTTTTTGTTTTCTTGGACCAGTACTCAGGGGATAACCCCTACTTATGCAGCGCATTGTACCAGAACTATGAAAATAGGTTCGGAGGAGGAGAAAAGAGCAAGTAGTGTTTATTAGACTTGAACGTTCCAAAGTTATAACAGACAGGAAACACGTCTGTAGGCAACTTATTCCTCAGGCGAATCCATTATTGTGAAGTTTTTCGAGAAGAAAGAATTTTCAAAAGGAAAAACTTAATTCGGTTCTTAAAACTGGAAATGCTTTTATTGCGTAAAAACTTTTTAGTTTTTTGTTGGGTTTGTAAACGGATTCAATTCCATTTGCGAACGCAATAGATCTGTGTGTCATGACTGGTTATTTAGAAATTTTTTCGATTTTAACAAATTTTATTTCAGAAAAATTCTTAAAAGCAATTAATCAAGTAAATTGATTTCTTACCCGTTCAAAACTTATTTTTGTATGAACTCTAATTTTAAAAGAAAATTCAATAGCCCTGAAAGTCTTCAGTTCATGATTTGCTTTTGCAAATATTTATACAATATGTTTTCAAAACAAATATTTGAAGCAAATTGGCATGAGTGCTTGTTGCAACAACAACAGCAATAATTTAAGAAACAAACAACGACTATAAATTAGAATTAGGTCAGCAATGATGAGTTATTGGTTTGTGGAAGTCGTAATTAGTTTTTGGCTTAATGCACAAACAATATCCACTTAAGCGTCAAATCCTTACGCACCGACATACACACATTCTCGTGCATTCATAAGGGCACAGTTCCAAATTCATTTAATAACTCTGGCACAAACTTGAGTAAGTACATAACAGGCAACACAATAGTAAATATTATTTGGAACGAACTGAAAAAATTAATTTTAAATATTAAGCTACGTACACACGGTTGTCAGATCTTACAATATTGCCAGTAAAATTGTCTGAAAATGTATTACAATCGTGTGAACTGCCAATTTTTAACCTACAACGTTGTCAGAAAAACCATTGTCAATCAATTGTAAGACGACAATGTTGTCAGGCATCTGACAATCGTGAGAACATTCTTCGTCGGCATTGCCAGATGATTGGCTGGTACTGTAAGCTCAGTTTTAATTGTCAGATGTATACAATTAATGCACCTGACAATGGCATCATTGTCAGAAAAAAGTTTGATGGGCAACACTGCCAAAAAGATGGTTGTTGATATACATAAGTGGCAATGCCTTACAACATGTCTGGCAATTTTTTTCATCGAACAATCTGATAACCGTGTGAACTGACAATTTTTGTTGTCAGATGAATTATTTGTCAGATCACAGTCTGACAACGAAATTGTAAGATTTTCTTACGATCGTCTGAACACACAATTTACTTCTGCGGGACAATTTTTCATTGTCACTATATTGTCAGCATGTTGCCAGATCTTACAATATTGTAGCATCTGACAACCGTGTGTACATAGCTTTAGAGTAATTCATTTCCATAACTGAACCAAACGAACTGTGAGCATCTGTATAATGGTTCTATGGGTAGAGCAAAGGATATACTTAAAAAAGAGAGAATTATATAAAAAACGGAGTGACTACACAGGTGTGCAACTTTGCTTCCGCCGTTTTTTCCGAAATTCGGGGCTTTATTGTAAAAAGCAAGTTATACATTTATGATTGTCCATCAATGGCCACTACTTTCTCCTATCTTTCCGGCGTTGAAAAAACTAGTAATATTTTGAAGCGATCCACGAATCGATCCAATTTTTTACTTCTTCATAATACCGAAAGTGCTAGTCCAAGGGAGCGACGTCTGCAGAATATGACGGGTGTGGTATGACTTCCTATCTCAACGTTACCAAGTATGTCTTGACCACTTGCGCATCTTCAGCGATCGTTAGTGATCGCCTATGATTGCTTAAGTCGGTTCTAACAACACATAATATACCAAGCCAAGCTGATCCCAGTAAATACTGAGCATGAGCTTGGAATCGAATCGAAACGCAGAATAAGTGTGAATAAGATAACACGGTGTAAATAGGCCAAAGATATACATATCACAAATAAACAAAATTATCCTGCAGAGGTAAAATTAAGTTCCACAGTAAACAAACCCGTCGTAGATAAATGTTTATAGTGATTTACATAAATAAAATATACGTGGTCGTTAGAGATTTGATTTGCAAGCTAATTTATATGAAAATGAAACCAGTTTTAGAGATCCTTCTGGCGATATGTTCATATACTGTGTTTTAATTACAGATTTTGTTGGACTTCGATCACAGAATGAACTCTAGTATATAGTAAAGGTTTTCTAAACAATTAAGTGGGAACTAAAGAAAAATTGTTGTACTCACCTTTTAATGATAAATTCCTATTTTTATGTATATGTGTGACGTTTAGTCTATTTAAACTTTTAATGACATCTACTTTAATGCTGTTTTGAATACTTTGGTTTTATTTTTTTATGTATTATGCATATTTGTATTATTTTATGTTGAATACTACATTATTTTAAAACGTCTTAGTTTGCTATGATTTAACCACTATTAAAGTAAAAATTCAATGAATTGCAGAACGTTTTTTATATTTTATTTGAATACGCAAAGTTTTATGTTTTTAAGTATTTTTTGTTTGTTTTAAAGTTGTTCAATATAAAAACTATAATTATATCAAAAATTGTTTGTATTGAGTAAAAATATTTATGGTTTATTTATAAACAAAATAGTGAAGCAATGATTACAATTTAATTTATTTACATGTGTAACAAATATAAAAAATAATCTTAATTTTGGTGCATCAAGCATTTTTTAGTTTTTGTTATAAAAAAAAGGCTTTGTTAATTCATGTTGTGACTTTTTGCTGCTTCTTGTTTAAGTTAAATACTCCCGAAAAGTATGCAATAGTTATTAGTGTTCTCTCTCATTGTCACTAATTTGAAACAGTTTTCGATATTTTCTCACATAGATTTCACTTTTAAAGTTTTCAATTTTGTGTTTGTCATTAATAACTTATTCAAACAATGATTTTATTATTTACTTGTTGTTTTTCTATTATTATCATATGCTAGTTTATGCTTTATTTAAACACTAAATGAGATGGGACTGGGTAAATGTTTTCATTGTTGCTTTAATTATTGTTTATGTTGTGCGTTTTTTTTTCTTTCTGTAAATGTTTTTTCACTGCATTACTCAAACCCAGTGCATATATTCGTATTGTAAACAGTTGTTGTGCTTGCTGTTGGCGAAAGAAGATACAAATTATTTACAGCCAGTTCGCCGATGTCGAAAGGATAAGTTTATTCGCATCCAGGGCGAAAGAAAATTGATTTGGTTTTTTTCTAATTTTTTATCTATGCGAACGATGTGTCAAAATTCACTTCAAATACATGAGTACATGCGAATGAACAATAGTGGCATAGTCGAATCCAAATTTATTCGAATGTGAGTGACTAGCTTTCTTTCGCATACATTTTCATTCGATATCGTCGAACAGGCTGTTATTTTAAGAAACTACAACTAATATTTATGCAGTTTAAAAAAAATCAGCTTTAGAAATGTTTTTGTTCAACAATAATCTTTCCAAAACTAAGTGCAGTGCTACTTCGATAGTCCAACAATTTGGACGTTTCTACTTACGGACAATTTAAAATGTTCACCTCTACAATCTGGACAAATGTTTTTTATGCAAAAAGATATAATACAGTGTCAGGGGTTTCCCGTTTTTTAATCATACTTGTACATGTTTCGTTACTCATACTTTGATTTACATGTTTCCCTATCACTACCTCAGTTTCGATTCCTTCTTTCGCAAGCGTGTTTGCCTAATTCCTTTCCAAGTGTCAAGTTTTTAAATAATAAACGCAAATATAAAACACTTCAATGAAAAGTGTGATATTTTACCAAATCTTGATGAGGGAAAAGCTAATAGGCAGCTTGCGCCGAAAAACTCCGTGATTCCAAATCAGCGATTTGCGATATAAAAATAAAGAAAGAGTGTAGTATATTCGGCTGGGCCGAATATAAATTACATTAAAAGAATAATTTTTTGTTCAAAAACAACTACATTTACAATCTAAGACTAAATTCCTGATAGTTGAACTGAACATTAGTTAACGTGAACGATATATTGACCATTAAATTGTTCTCATTTCTGCAACTGAAGTTACCATATTTCCAGCAGAAAATACGGCAATTTCAAATGCTAAAAGTTTACTTTAAAAACTACCGTCAGGCTAAACTTGCTGTTAATTTATTAGTAATTTTTAAGTTAATGTTAACTTGTAATAACCAAAAAGAAAAAAAAAATGTTTCTGTAGTATACAATCCTAATCTTAACTGTTTCTCCGTTGTGATAGTGGTCCTTCAGAAGGTACTTTGGAAATAAGCTTCTTTTAAGAAATATCGTTTCGCAAGTGAATGTCACTTTTTTTCGTTAATAAATCACATCTTGTCACAATTACCGTTTTACCTCTTTCTTAAACTTGTCTGTATTAAAATTTATTTTTCCTCATTTCTGAGCCACTGTTCAACCATTCAAGTGGTTTCCTTCAACATGTTGTGTTGCCATTTTCCCGTTGTTTAAAATCTAGAAAAAACAAGAAAAAGATTTAGATCAGATTTTTGCGTTTCAAAATTTATTGTTACGATACTCGTATATAAAATATTAATATAAAATGTGCAAACATATAAACAAAAGTTAACATATAATTTTCTTTTTCATCCTTCTGCTCATAAGTACCGGGTGTCCGCCGGGAAGGTATACTATTTTGTTTTGCAGTCATTTTGGTAAACATTAGTCTTGTCAGCTCATATATAGCAGTCGGGAAGTAGACCCGTGAGATATTTATTATGCAAAAATATGCGATTTATTATTATTATTGGATGGGATATGGCCCTCATCGGCCATTTGCACTGCGCCCAATGTTGATCTATTGTGCGTCCACTTGCCCCATTATGGGTTGAATATGTCAAGAAAACGGACAACCTCCTTCATTGGGTGCGATATTAAGTCACATTCACTTAACATATAAGCTTTTAGTAGCCTATAACTGCTGTGTCTCAGTGCTCCACAGTGGGTGATTAAGTGCTCCTCTTCATCACCGCAGAATCTGCTAATGTCTGTGTTGGAAATTCCCATCCTCTGCAGGTGCTTGTAGCAGTTATAATGACCTGTAAGTGCACCTGTCAATGTTCTGAGACTTTTCCTGTCCAGGATTAGAGCACCGGACTTCGTCCATTTCTTTATCTCCTCATTCAGGCGGCCCTTATTGAAGCCAAAAGTTGGAGTAGGTCCAATTAAAGTCCCCTCTACTCCTTTCTTGGCGTAAATGTCAGCCATTTCATTGCAGTGATGCTCTTTATGTCCTGGCACTAAGGTTCTGGCTTACCAGTTCGTTTAGCCTGTCTACTAACTTAGACGTAAAGACACAACTGCTCAGGGCCTTCAGCACTGATTGCCTATCAGAGAGTATTTTAATCAGCACTCCCTTGTGTCCCCTGTTGGAGAGTATTTCAACCGCTTCCCTTATTGCGTATAGTTCCGCTTGGGAGCTTGTGGTGTCTAGGCCCCAGTATTACCGCTTTAACGACTTGGAGCGTTTTGGATCCATCCGTGTACCACTTTTGTGAACCATCCCGCAACCATCTTGGGTTCATGAAAAAAAAGCTTTTTTGTTGCCTTCAAAAAGTAACAAATCCAACAAAACAGAAATATGCGATAAACCAATGTGTTTTAATCGTTAAAACATTTTGCCCAAATCAATCATCGATTACTGTGACAATGAGAAAGTTACGTCAAATTTTGGGGAGAAACAAAGTGCCTACATAACGCACTACTTATAGCGTAGTAAAGCCTTTCGAAGAAGGAGGATCTGTTGGGTGATAGGCCCAAGCATGGACCACAACGTAATGCATCATCGGCTGAAAACTTTACTGCTGCTCAAGAAAGTGCTCAAAACAATCCATCAACCTCAATTCGACACCATGTTCAGAAGCTTGGTCTTTAGAGAACAACTTTGGCCATAATTTTGCATTTTTTTCCATTTAAGATACAGTTGATACAAAAGCTTTTTCCACAAACCACCTCAGAGCATATTCGCCAGTAGGATGTTACAGCTTGTCCATGACAATCATGAAAAATCATAATGAGTGACAATCCACATTTTTATTTGAATATAACAGAATAGTTGGTTCTGGTTATCAATTTTACAGATTTATAACCCTTCTTTTTTTTGGTTTGGTCCCACTGTGCGCCAATATCATGCGTAAATTTCTCTGTTTATGTCTGTGCTATTAAAAGTCATGAATTAAATTTTCATCTTCGATATTTTCGGTTAAACATCAACTTGTTATTGACTCTGTTGCGATTATTCATCGACGAAAATGTCACAATGACAATGTCGCTTAAAAACGCCATCGGGTATATGCCAGCAAATCTCATTTTCACAACAACTGTTTATACAGAGCTGAACAATTGCTGTAAAGAAAAAACACTAAGCACAAAAAAAGAAGACTAAGAAGAGCCCCTAAGATAAAAAAAACAAGCAGGCACCTGTTATACATGACCATAAAATGGCAAAATTGTCCTTGATACGTTTTGCGAACAAAGAAGCAACAAAGAATAGGATACTGTTGCAGCAAAACAAAATCAACAGCAGGTTTATTAAACCTTTAAGCAGAGCGTTTGAATTAACATATGACTTTTATGTTTTTCAATTTTAACTTTAATAAATTTTTTTATGATCTCTATGATTTTTTTCTTTTATTCTTACTGCAAAAGTAAAAAAAAAAAAAAATTGTGCTTGAGCCTGTGTAAGGGGACAATTATCTTTTTGCACAAATACATACATATGTCCATACATACATACATACATATATACAAATATTAAAAAATTCTTGCTGAAAGACACACGCTTTTGGAGTCTACACTTTTCCAAATTCTCAAAGTAAAAACTGAGCACATGCTTTTCAATGGAAAGTTAATGTTTCAAGGGATAATACATATACAATTATACGTTCGTACTTCTATATGTAAGTATATATGTATTTATACATCCATCTTTACGCCAAAATATGTACAACTTGTTATTTCACCACACATACAGAACAGAATACAGAAAACAAGCAAGAAATTCTGTTTGTCAAAACAAAATGAACCAGTATCAAAGCAAAATGTATAACTATAAAAGAAAAATGAAAAAATAACGGTTACAAACATCGCCTGTTACTTTTAACTTTTATTTCTTTCACATGCAAAAATAGCGACAGTTTACCACACAAAACAGCTTGTCAGTCTCCTACACATTAACTCAACCACAAGCACTCACACACAAAGAGAGCAAGAGTAAATTTCCTCTATTTAGCTTTTACCGTTAACATGAATAAAGAACAAAACCAAAAAAAAAAAAAAACACACTCACACAAGTTGAAGAGTGTGCTTGATTTGGAATATTAATACAAATTGAGCGCCACTACACTGTAAACGGGAGTATGTAAATGTGTGTTGCAGTTTGTGTGTAAAAGGCGTAGAAAATCGGTAAGAGATTAATTTTTTTTTTTAATTAAAATTTCAAAAACTTAACAAACAAGCGGAGGGGAATTCTTAAATTTTTAATTTATTTTTGTTTTAATCTATATATGTAGGTATGAATGTATGTATGTATGTATATAAAAATGAATGTTTGTCTAAATATCATTTTTATGGGTTATATCCTAACCTATGAAATTATGCAGTTGATCATGATCTTTAGCAAACTTGTAGTGCATGAGCTCATAATAGCATGTTCACACGACGGCTTATATTCGAGATTCGCTCTCTCATTCGTGATTCGTGGCCCAATCTTGATTGAACCAACATGATTCGCCATACAAAATTTTGAGAGCAAAGCAACTTAATTCATTTTAATCTTGTTGCAAACCATGCAAAAACTACTATCATCTCCAAATTTGATTATAAATTCAAAAAAAAAACACATTGAACATGTAAAAATCAGATACTTACATAAAGATTTAAATAAAAATTGAAAAAAGAATTAGTGAAAAGTTTGCAGAAAATATGTAAACATCACTGTGAAACAAAAACGACCGTCTGAATACCTAGTTTCGCAATAGTGGTTCAGAGAGGGGACCAAGTGGTTCATATTACCGTCTGAACATAGTATAAAGGTTTCTAAGTTGGTACGATCAATTTTCGACAGATGCCACCACGATTATTCCAATGAATTTCATATATTGCCTTTACATTACACGCTTCTTGGAAACGTAGATTGCTAGCGAATGATCAACACCGGGCGGACAATGATGCAGTTACAGTTCATTTTGAGAAAGTTATAAAAATTTAGTACCTAATAGAGCGCTGCTCAAGCACAAGAAATATGTCACACCAGCCACCGTAATGCTTTAATACTTTCAAGTACTATCCATTTCAAAACAAATGCTTCAGTGCCGAAATGTCGTAAATTTATTTCAATCATTTAGAACAAACAGAACCAAACACAAGTAGAAGCAACTAAAATACATAGAATAGAATTGAAGTAGAACTTCGAGCACTGAAGAAATGTTCTACTTCAGTTTTGTTTATAAAATATGTTGTTGTTCATGGTTTTTGTCTTTATATTAATGCACAAGTGCTGTATACACAGTATCGTTAGTCTCATGTAGAAAGGCCCCAAATCGAATTTTCCCAGAATCGAACTTTTTTAGGGATTCTACTATGTTTCACATAAATATACAGCGTCACGAACATTTAATTGAATAATTTCATAGGTATCGTTTCTACAAGCAATTGAACAAAAAACAGTTTCCATTATGGTTTTCCTTCTCCTGCAAAATTGCGATTATGTTTGTTAGGAAGAGAGACCAAGAAACGGTATGCTCTTCTGTGTGACTGTGTTAGTGCTAATTTTTTAGTGCACTCGCTATGTTTTGCTATGAGTCATCATTTATTTGCTTCATACTGATATTTTGGTTTCTGCTATGAAACAGAATTCAAGTATTGTCGTGAAAGTGTTTCAAAACTATGCAGCGTTTGTTCTGTTTCTAAATGTTCTACAGCTTGTTTGTTTTGTTTTAAAGATTGTTTTAAAATACACTGCTCTGAACTACTGCATAGTAATGTGATGTATTCTTCAGAACATTCTGTGTAGCATTTTAGTACATAATTATCCTAAGCAGAATGCGAGATACTTTTCAAACGGGTGGTCCCAATGCGGATGTCTGTTCATCAATGAAAGATAATGATCACTGAATACAGTTAGTGCATTTATAACCTAAATGACCTCTGCTTCACACCTATATATGTGATTGACCAAGGAGTGTGGAAAACGCTGAACACGTCGTAGTTCGGGTTTATTAATTCAGAGAATTTAACTTCAATTGACTTATAGATTACTCATAATTATTATTTTTCATTAGAGTATATTTAAATGTAGAAAATAGCAAATAATACAGATTTAAGTTCAAAGTAGCTATTTAGCTTTAGCCAAGAAATTTGGTTAAGCTTATAATATCGCGGTGGTGCTCAGAGGTTGGAAAAAAGAGTATTAAAAACTCTGTCAACTTTTGGTTTAAAAAATGGTTAATGAATTTCATTTACTAAAATTCACCTACCGCACTTTCAACCATAGCTGCCAGATTGGACTATAATTCGTCATTTTTACGATATCCGTGCTCAAATTTAGCAACGATTTGACGATTTTTGTCCTAAAAATGCGCGATTATTGCTGTACGAAAAACATGGCAACATTTTTTTAATTTTTTCTAGGTGAGACACAAAGTATATTTATATATGAAAATAAATGCTAATAGGCTGCATGAAAAACTCATTTGTTGTTATACAAACTGCAAACACAATAATCATTCAAATATGGAGTACTTTAAGGGAGTTAGAGTAAAACGAGTGAAAATAGAAAAGAGAAACAACTGCGTATTAAAGTTGATCGTAATAAATAGATTCTACTCTATTTGATATAAATCTTTATTTATTTAGTTTGTAAACGCAAAATCATGCAAATACTGGATTACTGTTTATAGGAGTACAAAAAATATCAAGTGAATGAACGAAGTGAATATGATTCAAATGTTACATTCATAAGGAGTTCGGAATAAAGATATGAAATGTTAAATTGAAGTTGATAAAGGAACTTTTTTGTACCCATATAAATAATATACTTATATAAATGATATGCCCAGAAATTAAAAAAAAAAGTTTACAAAATTTTCTTTTGAGCAAACTTTATTTATTACGATTAAGCTAATTAATTTCATAACTTTCAGTGGTGCAAGAAAAAGTATTTATTTCAAAAACCGACAAAGTCCAGTCGATTAATTAAGGAAGCTCATTTTTGATTTACACACAAAAAGTCTTTTTTTCCAATTTATATATAATTATTGAATATATTTGTGGCGTTTTATCATTACAGCTTAAGTCGATTTTTAGGAATTGTAAAAATTGCTGATAATTTGATTATTTGAATAAATGTGGTATCCTTATTTGCAGAAATAATTTTTCGTATTATTCACAACAATTGGTTATAATTATGGTTTATCTTCTTTTCTTCTTAAATTTAATTCTTCATTCAAATTTCTCCTCAAAACTTTTTTTGATCTTATCTCGACTTAAACTGTTATGATAAAATGCCACAGATATATTCGTTAAAATAATCTAAAATTAAATATCTTCTATTAATCGGTTATTCATTTAAAACACCTTGTAGCCACTGACTATTATGACGATATATTATCATATTAAACAGCTGGTGCCGCTAAAAAAGGCTTTAAAATAAGTAGTCTTTATGAGAAATCAAGAATTAAAAAATGTTAGACTCAACTACCATCAAAATGGTATGTGCGTATACAATATATATACGTATCTCGATGCTTTGTACCGCAAGTGAACAGTGGCAGATTATTGCTGTTTTCGAGAAGTGTATCTTTTTGACATTTCACTGTCCATATATAAAAAAACGTGTACATATGTATATAATTAAAAGTGTTTTCGTTTCTACACAAAAAAATATGATTTAAAAAACTAAAAAACACGCATCGATATCAAACTAAAAATTAAGATTCGGTTAGCGAAGCGTTCCTGAGTTTTTAGGCAATTCCCAAAGTCGGCTTCAGGAAAAGTCAAAATCCCCCTCTTCCTCAGAAGCAATACAGCAACTTCAGTTTTTGCACTACAGCGAATGACTATTATAGTTCAGATGAATGTTCCGCAGCAAAAACGTGCCCCGAATATGAAAACCTGGTTAAAAACCGGCTAGTGAAGTGGTTCCGCATTTTTTCGGAAATTCCCAAAATCAGCTACGTGAATCTCCAAAATACACCTACTTCCCCGGAAGCAATACGGCAACTCCAATTTTCGCAATAAAGCAGCAGCACTCTAAATACAGTTTTATATACCTATATAACGCTCCTTTATTGCAACATAGTCATATCTCAAAAAAGGGCTCTTCGAGTTAACAATGCAAAATTTTTAACAGTACCAGCCAAGCATTTATTCAAATTACTTTTAAACTGTTTACTTTAAGAGATATTTGGTAAAAAAATTTTCTACGACTTATATGGAAACTAAAAATTTGAAACGTGTTTTTCTCCAAACAAGGTTTTCTTAGTTATGACTATGTTGCAATAAAGGAGCGATATGTAGTTATCACTCATATGGGATGGGTTTCGAGTTTTGCAAACATGTATAAGCATGTTGAAAATGCAGCCTTGTTCAAAAAATATTCTGCAACCACTGTAAAAATAAAATTTATTGTTTGCCCACAACAAAAGACAAGTTATGAAAAATAACGAAACTTCTATTTTTTAAATAGGAAATTGATTTTTATTTTACTTTAATTTTACTTTGTTTTTTTGCGTATTAATTATTCGAATAATTTTAAGAATTGTTCGTATAATAGTTTTCACTGATTTTTAATTTTTATTCAACCTTACTTACAATTTTGCTAATATAACTGATTATTCGAATAATTTTTGACGAATAATCGATTAATTTTTTTATACACACTTTAGTTTTTAGTACACTTTATTATAAGTCAAAAATGTTTTGTCAAAATTAGAATGATTTTTTTTAACAATTTCACTGCTATTTTCCATAAAACCTAACATCGTATTTTTGCTTCTCTTAAGTGATAATTTCAGAGGCACGAATACCAGTAGAGTTTAATAAAGAGATTAGAAAAAGAGCTAAGTTAACAATAAATTATAAAACGCAAAAAATTTTCAAATAAAGCCAGCTTAAATTTAAAATTATCAGCAGAATTTGTTAGTATTATTTATATGTATGTATAAACTATTTGGATTTTGTTTTTTACTCAGTGTTTCAGATTTCGTTAAATTTGAAACAGACATTTCAGTTCAGGCTGACAAATGTTTTTGAAATGACCCTTATGTTATACACAAAAATTTTTAAATTTATTTGGTATTCATTCGTTCACACTTCAGCATTATAATTTTTCTTTTAATGATAAAAAATATAAATATTTATTTATTTTTTCTCAATTAATATAAAATAATAGATATTTAAAAATTCGAATTTCGAATTATTTTAACCAATTAATACGTTTTATTTGTAAAAAAAAAACAAATTAATTTTTAGAAATATTTTTTGGTTGCTTGTTTTAATTTTTACCTCTTTATTTCAATTTCATAAAACATTTTAATCCCCTTTAAAAATTTTTAAAATTTCACTTTTTAAATAAGAAAAATAAATTTCTTATTTTGTTATATATTTTACAATTTATGTATTAAGCAAGTTTCAAATGAAACACTCCATTATATTTTAAATTATACTATTTTGCCTAGAGCAGTTTACTTTTTTTTATGGAGCAGGAAAAGTTTTCACTCTTTTTTTTTAGAACAACTTTTTTTTTTATTATTGAAATGTGTATTTATTTCTATTTCTTAACTGTTTTTTAAACAAACCGTCCACGTTTCTAGTTTTGAAGGAGAAAAAGGCAACAAACAGCACAACCCGAAACCGGAACACCAACTGAAAGTTAATTTAAATCCTGAAAAAGGAGCTACCACAACACCAAATAGAGGTTTTACTTGAAATATTGGAAGTCGAATGGAAGCCAAAAGAGATGCTGGAAAGTTTTACAGGGAAGCTGTAATAACTTTATGAAAAATGCATTAATGCACTAAAAAGCGTTAGTTTTTAAGAGCCAAAAAGCTTTCTCTTGAAAAGCTTTCACTAGCAATATTACTCTTTGGACGCGTTTGTATCCCTTAAAGCTTTTGGTGGCCACAAAGCTTTAACTTCAGTTTAATTTTATCCCATTTTCTGCACGTTTAAACATATTTGCTACAGGATTTTGTTGGGTTATTAAGAATACGAAGTATGTGATAATTGATGTGTAGCTTTGTTCGGAGCAGAAATTAAAAGAAACAAAAAAAAAACAGCAAAAAGGGAAAAATTGCTCTAACCTACTTTTTCAATCATTTGTAATGTGTATTTCCTTCTTGCTTAAGTTCAAGTTTATAATTGAAAAAAGTAATTGTTCATATCATTAATTTGTGTTAAAGATATTTTTGTATTTGTCTTCAAAGTTTCACTTTCAGTTCTTAAAAGCTCTTTTTCAATCGCTAATTCCTCTTTAGCATAACAAAGTTCCTAAATGCCTTTGTACGAGCCGAACATTTGTGTTTATTCCTATATTTACCCAAATATAAATTTAGAAAACAACTGAGTTTTATTCACTATATTAGCTTCTTACATTGATACCAAAATTTGCTTCCTTTAGCTCTGGGACGGACGCTTATTTAGCGAAATAGACGAAAAAAAACTTTTCTGGAAAAAAAATTTGTTTTTGATACCAAAATTTGCATCTTTTTGCTCTGGGATGCTTATTTAGCAAAATAAAGGCGAAAAACTTTTTTGTGGAAACAAATTTTTTTGATACCAAAATTTGCTTTTGAGGAGACTATGTTGAGAAATAAATGGTTTTTGAGAAAAAAAATTTTTTTTCCTAGCTTCAATACCAATCCGCCCTCGTATAGAAATCATAAGCTTTAAACACATAGACCACAGCAGACTTCACAACTTCACGACAGCAAATGCGGCAACCGGTAATTGTAGTTATGCAGCCGACTACTGAAATATTTTGAACACGGCAGCAACATAAATTCATTTGAATAAAAGTATACTTCAGTGTGGCCAGCTTAGAACTTTTAACTTTACAAAACTCCATTGTTTTACAGAACGAGTTCTGTTTATATCAATTCTTCATGAAATTAGTTCTTTCGTAAAAAAGGCTTTAATATCTAAAAAAAAAACAAATTAATTAAAAAAACTTTTGTTTGCTTGGCATAATTCAGGTTAGGCGATTCTTAAAAGTTGAAAATACACGGCCTTATTCATAAAAAGTATTTAATGTTTATTAAACTCTTATTTGACAAATTTCTGTACAAAATTTGTCAAATAAGGATTTAATAAATCTAAAATATTTTTTATAAATAAAGCCGAGAAACTTTTGATCTATAATGGGAACAATATTAAATAATTGAACTTTTCAAAATTCGGACAAAAATAATTCGACTCGAGAAAGAAAAATGTATGTATATAAAATATAAAATTGTTCGTCGAAAATGAAGTATCTGGAATATATCTAAAGAGACAAATAAACTATGCAAAAATCTTTCGGCAAACACGCGCTTTCCGTTTGCTCACAACGATACTAATACAAACACAAATTAATCAATTTTTTTTCAATGAGAGTATACGGCGAATATGCTGCGGCAGTTTTCTTGCCATATGAAGTTTGCAACACATACATCATTTCATAATTTGTTTTAGCCTCTATTTCTTTATGTTGTGCTTCTATCCCCCCGGGGAACAGGTTTTGCCTTAGCGTATTCCTAACTTGGGCGCTCTGTTTTTCGGTGAAAAGAGGGGAAGGGGTCCCTCGTTTGGTGCGGCAAACAAAACTCTAGGAAGCCACATGACTTATGTTGTGATGGCTTCCGAAACCCTTATCAAGGGTATAAATTGGCAGAACGGGGATCAGCATGGTCCACGGGCAGTTCTGCTTGCGGTTCGACCCGGGCTGATCATGGTTGAGGTGCCTACCTTGGCTGAAACGTTCTGGCTGTGGTTGAAACGTAAAACGCAGGAAGGGAGTGTTAGTATCCTTGATAATTGTTTGGTGTGTGGCTTTTTTCGGGGGCTAACAATCTCCCGAGGATCTGTTGCCTACACAACATATACCTGTATTGTAAGGAACCAGTGGTGATGGTTGACGGGTGAGTTGGTTTAAGGGCTGATGAAGTGGGCATCGGCCTACCAACTCATTAAGCCTTGTCCTCCATTGATTGCTGGGAAATTGCATACAGGAGGGATTAGAAGGCCCGAACTCCTCAACAAGAAGTTGCTCATATGACCGCAATCGCTGGTGAATCGTGATTAATTCACTCCGTGGAATTGGTCCATCATCAGATTAGGCCGCAAGGCTTCTATAATCTTTGTTTGTGTTTTTTTTTTGAAATTTCTACAAGTAAGATAAACTTTAACATAATACTAAAAATTCTAACAAGAAAACTTTAGCTTGATTCATTTTATGTACTTCTTCTTCCATCACTTCAATGTGCAAAATTTTCTTTGAAATGAAAAAATTTTGCCTTAGACAACACAAACATTCAAGATGTTTGCGCAAAAATCGTGCAAACTTGCTTCAAATATATGTACAAATAAGTAAACACGCCCTTTAGCAACGCTTAAAGTTTGTAGAAATGTTTTTGCATGTTTGTTAAGCTGTTTGTGTAGTTTGTTTGGCGCTTAACTAGTTCTTTTATAAAATTAGGCATTCTTATTTTGAGGATAAATATGTATGCACAGTATAAATATGTATGTAACAGTAGAACAAATAAATTTATTAATTTATTTAAAAGCCCATATAAATTTTGTTCTTTTATTATGCTTTATTAGAAAATAAAATATTTCCAAGAGCAATATTTTTTTTTTATTACATATTTTTTTTATACATTGATCACACTGTTTTTATTTTGTAGTCAAGAAAAATAGAAATTAGTTTAATTCGAGTGCGGCAAAAAGTCAGCTTAGACAACAACTGCAGTCGTGTCGTCTCGCATTTAGATGCATGTATTTTATATTTGACACATTGAAGTCGGTTGTCTGCTCGCTTCAATGTGTTTAATGCTATACTTGTATAATAGTGTGGATTACAACGCCATTTTGAAGCGATTTTGTAAAGTCGGCCAGACTTTTAAAACATTTTCCTGTCAATGACTCGTACGATCGTGTAGGACAGTGTATCAGAGCCTTAAAGAGGATGTTTAGAAAGTAATTTCAATTAAAATTTATTACAATATATGTACATATGTATATGATAATAATATAAACTCCAGGAATATATTTGGTTTTTCTAAAATCATTTTATAGTGATGAGTCAAAAACGTCTTTAAAAAAATGTCATCAGCTGCACTGTCATTTTCACCTAATACGCAAAAAACTAAGCGATTTTTTTGTATTTTCTTGTATTTTTATTAAAATTTATGTTCAAATCTTCAATATTCAATACTTTTATTGTGCAAAAATTCATCTAATTCTTTGTTGCCGGTAACAAGCACATCGTAAAATACTTTACGTTTGTCATCGATGGAGACATTGTCAGCCAAAGCAGCTTCCGTTTTTGCTTTTAATTCTTGAATTTCCTTGGCGAACTTAATGTTTTTGTCTTCCAATAGTTTCTCAAAGAACGCAACTTTTGCTTTCAAATGTTGCTCTAGCATAAACGTTTTAAAATCACCTGAAAAAGTTGCACCTAAAGCTGAAAAGTTGTTTTTCTTCTGTTTGAAATCAGTTTCGTTCAAAAAATGTTCCAAAGTTTTCATGCTATTTTGCATATCGGCATCATGTTCGGCATGGTTTTGTAATAACGACTGTTGTAATGCAATGTTATTCTGAACATAATCACTAATACCATCGAGTTCAGTTTCTTCTACCTTCCGAATAAGCCAGCTGTCAAATTCAGATGAAAGATTGCTAGAGCCCACAGAAAGGATTTGGTCCTTTTCATCGAGCGATTTAGCCTTTAAAGCTCTTTTATATACTTCCACTAATTTGTTTAATTCATCGGCATATCTATCACCGTCAGGCTCTTTTTGGAGGTTATTGAATAGATGTAAGCGTTCTCGTATGTCGAAGTTGAAAGCTTCAAGCTCATTGATTGCAAAAGAAAACTAAAGAAAGTGTTAAAAAATGTCTATTATTTTTTTTTTGTTTGTTATTTTAATAGCCTGTTCGGCAAAATCGAATGAAAATGTTTGCGAAAGAAAGTGAGTGACTAACATTCGAATCAATTTGGGTTTGCTTATGTCACTATTATTCGTTCGCATATACTTATGTATTTTAATTGAATTTTGCCACATCGTTCGCATAAAATAAATTTAGAAAAAAAACCCAAATCAATTTTCTTTCGCCTAGAATGCGAATGAACTTATCCTTTCGACATCGGCGAACTGGCTGTTAGTTAATAATCATACCGGCACAAAAAAACACGCTATTAATAAGACCGAAGGGTTTGCCATTTTATCGGTTTCCTTTAATATATTTTTTCTTGAAATCCAGTTGGGTTGGCTGCTGCTGCTATCTTTACGATATATTCAACGACTACAAATAAAGTAGGTTTCAATGGCTCTTTAAATGGTTTCTGCTCGACAGCGTTGCCAAATCGGTACGTTTGTTCCGTTTTTGGTGCTTTTTAAAATTATTTGTGCGAAAAATTCTTTAGTCGGTGCGGGGTGCGCTTGTTTTTAATTTCAACTCAAATTTTTGTTTTAATGTAAGAAAAAGGTTTAGTCAAGTGTCCAAAATTTGTATGGCTCATTCCGCGTGGAAAACAACATACCATGTTATATGCACAAAGTACTCGTAATACAATCTTGTTGTTGTCTATTATACACACTTTCGCAAGAAAACGAAGCATTTCGTTTTATAAAATTTGCTATTAAACGATCAAGCCAAGTTTGTCAAATATTGCAATAAATGCAATCTCTGAACAGAGAAGGTCGTATTTATGAGGGCTCGTGAATTCGTTACGGTTTTGGTAATTTCTCAATTATTAAATAAATTTTAAAGCTTTTCCAAAACGTTTGCATTAAATATTGATTACAGTAAATATCATTGATTGAAATTCTATGAGACCAACCTAAATTACGCATTTAAAAAACTAATATCGAACTAAAAAGTAAGAAACAATTCTAAGAATAAGCAATAGTTAATGCAAAATATTCACAGAGCTTAATGCCGTTCGGAAACGGAATTGAATTCTTTTTTTACTTCTTCAAAAAAGGAAAAACTAAAAAATTTTCGGTATGAAATCATTTCTCATTGTAAGAATGAAACTAGTATTATCGTATAGAATTGATTTCACTCCGAAAAAGTTTTAAATTTTCGTTTTTTGAAGAATTAAAACACCTATTGAATTCCATTTCTGAACGCAAGTGAATTCTATGACATGGCCGGCCGATTAGTATTATTGTGAATTAAGCGCAGGGCGTTTTGTATCACATTTCTTCAATTCACAATAATACTAGTATTTTTCATTCACTATTGTTTAAGCTTATTCTTTAAACTAACCTCATCTGTGAGCGCTTTCGAGTTTCAAAG
Organism: Thecocarcelia acutangulata; assembly: GCA_914767995.1. Lineage (NCBI taxonomy): Eukaryota > Metazoa > Arthropoda > Insecta > Diptera > Tachinidae > Thecocarcelia > Thecocarcelia acutangulata. The sequence goes on from OU612097.1 coordinate 20,053,398, forward strand.
TTGACATCACTTCGCTTTTTTATGATTTATTTTTATGATTATATATTAAATTTGCATTAGTTTGTTTATTTTTACATATACGCAAGACTAACTCATAATAGATAAATTCGCTAGAAAAATAAAATAAAACATTAAAAAAAACCAAAAAAAAATTTTGTATTATATTGTGAAATCTGGCTGTAAATCTTCCGCCTTATCGGAGTTGTTGAACCTTATCAACCTTACGAGTGTTAAGTGCTTAAGAACTACTTCGAACGTTGTAATTATTCAAATTTAATTCATGAGAATTTGTTTCTATTTGCCAACATACCCGTAATAAAAAATTAACATCCCACACAGTTTCCTTAGAATTTAACATTTATTTATCTCTAATTGCACAGATCAAACAATAGGATTTCAGATAACGTTGCCATATGTAATATATTGTATTTAAATGTCAATGGCTCTCTTCATAATTTATAAAAATATCTTAGTTTAAAGATAATCTTTACAGCATTTTTTTTTCGCCATTTAGTGTCAATAAAAAATTTTATATATTAGGTGTACAAATTTGTTTCTGCCGACAACGCTGTATTTGATCGCTTATATTTGTAATGGTTTTGTGCTGCTTGTGTGGCTGCAAAAATTCTACCGACATAATATCACTTTCATCCCCCCGTTCGCCAACAAACTGCAGAACAATTGTTCTAGTTTCTTATTCCACAATTATACGAAAATTTATTTTGTGGAAATAAAGTAAACTTGAATTTCCAGTTTATTTCCTAAAATTGCCTTTTAAACAAAATTTTCTTATTTCTTTTTTTCTAGTCAATCTGAGCTGTTGTTTGTTAACGAGTGTGTATGCAGTTTTTCCGGAAAGCAGAAAGATCTTAAAATAGTATTGCATGCATGTAAAGTAGAATCTAAGGACAGCAGTAGATACCTTGGAGCTCAATTTAACCAACTGATGAAGTTTAATAGTACTGTATGTATAATAGTAATGTATTCGTGAGTTGGAAAATAATAAAGCACTACACGCTTGAACGTGCTCAAGAAAAGTAGCTCGCAGAGCCTACATGCTTTAGACTTATATCAAGGAACCTGTGGCCGCATATTAACTCTAAGAGATCGTGGGAGCTATTAAAACTGTACAGGTTTCACCTAAGAGTGACTGTAGCAGTCATCACTGGATATTGCCTGTTTGGAATCATGCCAGGGGAAAAGGCCTATCCATTAACGACTTCTGTAGATGTTGCCAAAACGAGGAGGAGGAGGAGGAGACGATCGTTCATCTCCTCGGCACATGCCCGGCATTGGAGCATCATCGTCTAAGATATTTAAACAAGCGGAGCTTCCACCGCGCTAGACTCTTTCATTAGAAGCAGCGAATGGCTAGTATTAGCATGTAGCGCTACACTAAGAAGTTCCCGCCTTTCCCTTCCATTCCCGCCCATCTATTCCACTCACACTATATTCCCTTAACTTTCATTCTTCAACTCTACTATCCCTCTTTTCAGGCCGTCACAAAAGGAACGACTTCAGAACCCAAGTGAGCTGGACAACCTATACTATTCCGGGGTATCCAGCGGCCAACCAACCTAACCTAACCTAATGTGCTCGTTCTTAATTTATTTCCCTTTTTGATATTGGACCAGTACTTAGAGGATGACCCCTACATATGCAGTGCATTGTACCATAACTAGGAAAATAGGTTGTGAGGAGTATTGTTTTTGCACATTTGACTTGAACTTTTCAACGTTATAACAGACTATTTCCTGTCTGCAGGCAACTTGTTCCACAGTCGAAGTGTACGGCCGAAAAACGAATTCTCTCTGTAATGCGCAGTACGATTCCCAGAGCTCTGGACGATGAACGCGTGCTACGTAAAAATGTGCGCGTTTCGGGAACAATATCCCTAATATCGTCAGAGCAAAATCCATGGTAGTAACGATAGAACACAGCAACGTACCCCACACTGCGTAGATGCTCCAGTGAATCAATAGAGTTGGATACCCTACTGTCACTGATAAGCTTCCGCGCTCTCTCCTGTACACGGTCGAGTAACCCCAAAATAGACTTTGAAATACTGGCCCAAACATGAGAGTTGTATTCCATTTTCGGTCTGATGTAGGTGGTATAAATAGTAAGGAGGTCGGATGGAGTGAAGTACATCTCGCACCGTTTCAAAAAACCGAGGCACTTTAGCGACATGAAAAATGTGTTATTTCCTGTTTTATTATTAGGTGTACAAATTTGCTTCTGTTGCTGAGGCTAATCGAATGCTCTCAAATACCTATAGTGAGGCCGCTATTAGTGAAGGAACGCGCCTAAAGTGATTTCAATGCTTCAAGAATAGTGACTTTGAAGTCGAAGACCAGCAAGGCGGTTTTCAAAGATATAGAATTGGAGGCATAACTTGATCAAGACTCGTGTCAAATGCAACTAAAGAGACGTTATACTAACGTCTAATATAGTTTTTGCATAAATTATTGTTTATGTGTTTTAGCATACTTTCTAAACAATTTCAGAATTATATATTTTGCGGCACTAAGGAACACGGTGCCAAAAGTCGTCCAGATTGGTTTACGGTCATTGGCATTGTCCCAACCGCATCTTCTCAATCGGACTGAGGTCGGGACTTTCAGCTGGCTACTGCAGCAATCGGAAATTTTAAACATTGAGACCTTCTTTAACCATTTAGTATGAATGCATAGGGTTGCCATACTGCTAGAAAAAAGCTCTACAGTTTTGTCAACTAAATTGGCAAGATTGACATGTAAAATAGTTTAGTTTTCTTTCTTCATTTCTTTGTTTTTGCTAAGTAAAAAGACATTTATTTAAATTTTGAGCATACACGAGCATAATTTTTGAAGCAGTTTAAAACAACCTAACTTTCAAAAACTGAAAAATATTTACACTATTTTGTTTATTAAATTTGTTTGCTCACTTGATCATACGAGGTCTGATAAAAAAATAAACGTTATTTCAATTTCTTTTTTTTTCAAAAAGTATTTATTATTCAAACAATTGAGTTTTTTATTCGCTATTTTAGCTTCTAACAATGCTACCAATAAAAAATTATATATAGCTCGTTTTCTATGTTTCTGATCTATCTATATGTTGACATTTTATAGGAGCTACCCTAATCATCAGTAGACTTTGGAAATTTTTGAAAGATATTCTCAAACATTCAACTTTATATATATACAATCTAAATAAATTGTTGAGAATTTGAGAAAGATACTCTAATAATATCTGTCAAAACACAAAATAGGGCAGCTCCTATGAAATGTCGACATAGCAATGACATAGAAATAGAAATGTCAAGATAGCTCGGAAACAAGCTATTTATATATTTTTATGAGTATTTATTATTCATCAATAAATATCTATTATTCATCAATAAATATCAGTCCAGAGCACATAAAATCCATCGTACTTTATCCATCTCGTTTTTCAACTGACATCAACGTATACAAAGTATAAAGTTGGCACAATCAGTACTTTGTTAACTGATATTAAATAAATGATTAAAATGTTTTGATTTATTTTTCAGACACAGCACAGAAAATCTAACACAATTTCTTTTAAATTTATTTTATTTTTGAACGAAAAAATAAATCAAAAATACATAAAATATTACCAAAGCTCTCAACGCACGTTTAAAGTTGCTTAACTTTAATACTTTGCGTTGACGGCGAAATACGGAATGTGACAAAGCTCATAAGACTACATGCATTTCATTTTAGTTGTCAGTTGTAAAAAGCAACGAATAACGTACGACGGATTCTATGTGCTCTGGACTTAATCCCCCTCAGATATAATATAATTATGCCAGCGTTTTTTCTTATCCTCGAAACATTTCTGAAACGCGCTTTTTGGTATCGTCAACAGCTCCTGTTTCGATTTTTCTGTTATCCCCTAAATCGTAGCAAAACACTTTCCTTTTATCGGTGTCTTCAGTTTTGGGAAGAGGAAAAAGTCAGTAGGGGCCAATTCCGGTGAATACGGTGGTTGAAGCATGATAACGGTTTTGTTTTTGGCCAAAAACTCACGCACAAGCATCGACGCTGGTGCGTTATCATGGTGCAAAACTCAGGATTATTTTTTCCACAATTCTGTGCGTTTCTGTGAATTGCTTCGCTCAAACGGCGCATAACTTCAATTTCTTATTGACCGTACAACTTTGTAGCAAGAATTCATGATGCACCACGCCATTGCAGTCGAAGAAAACAGTGAGCAAAACCTTCACATTTGACCGAACTTGACGTGCTCTTTTCGGTCTTGGCTCTTCTGGCCGCTTTCATTGGGATGTTTGGGCTTTGGTTTCAATGTCATAGTCATGCAAACACGATTCGTCACCAGTTATGACCTTTTAGACCAAGTCCGAACTGTCGTTGACGATGTTCAACAGCTCTTGAGCGATGTCGATGCGACGTTGTTTTTGCTTAAAATTTAGCAATTTTGGAACAATCTTCGCTGCCGCACATTTCATGCCTAAAACTTCCGTACAAATTGCTTTGCATAAGCCGAACGATATACAAACATCTTCAGCAACCTCTCTGATAGTAATTCGACGATTATCCAAAATCATTTTCGTCACTGCTTCAATGTTTTCATCGGTTGTTGAAGTGCTTAGACGACCAGGACGAGCATCGTCATTGACATCTTCTCGACCTTCCTTAAACCGGTTATACCAGAAATGAGCCTATGTTCTGCTCATAGTAGACTCACCAAACTCCGCATTCAACATTTCAAATGTTCTTGCGCAACACTTAATACAGTTTCTTTGATCCATTTTTCTCGAATAGTAAAAAAATCGAAGAGCACACCAAAACACGACTAACCTTTTTATCTGCCAAAAACCAACTGACAATCCAAAATGGCTAATATAGCCAACATACATAACAGCTAAATGTGAAAATCAAACATACGTAACTCACGAAATTTGAAAATAACGGTTATTTCTTGATCAGACCTCGCAAGCGGCTACAAATTATTACAGCTGAGCAAATACATCATTTGATATTCAATACAGTTTTAACAAAGAACCAAATTTTTATTTATTTTTTTTATTTACATTTGCAATACAAAAAGCCTTCAAGGCCAATAAAACTATAGTTTAATTTATTAAAATACATTCAGCCGTATTCGTAAAAAATTTTTGTTATAATTGAAAATAATCCCGTTCTTGACTGAAGTTGGATTCGAACTCACAACCTGCTTGTTAATATCGTACAAATGTAGTAACTAAATTTGACGTATTAAAAATGAAATAAAAGTGTTTCAGTTTGGCCATGTGGAGCATGCCTCAATATGTCGATCACGTTTCATCTGAAAGCCTATGAGGGGTTAGTTTTGAAAACTTATTGAAAATCCGCACCCTGGTTTTTTCAATAAAATAGTTCACACTCGTATCCCTAATTACTTATATGAAAATTTTCGCTTTTTTCAATCGCCGCGAAACCGAAACATTATAATACCTCGATACCAATATCTAGTGTCCGAATGGCAATTTTATATACATGCTGCCCCACTTCAGAACAATCTACCACTATGTCAACAGTCGAACAGAAATGCTAATATAGGGTGTTTTTTTAAGCTAGATAGAACTTTAAATTGTAAAAAGTAACACAAAAAATTAAATTTTGATGAAACATTTTTTTTATTTGCTTCAGTATACTCTGACAAATCATCATGAATAGACTCACGCTTGAACAACGCTACGAAATTATCCAAATTTACTTTGAAAATCAGTCGTCGATTCGCCCGTTGTTTTATCGCAAAATTGTGTTCAGCGATGAGGCGCATTTTTGGCTTAACGGGTTTGTTAATAAGCAAAATTGCCGCATATGGAGTGAGACCAATCTACAAGAGACCCTACAGACTCCATTACATCCAGAAAAATGCACTGTTTGGTGCGGTTTTCATGCTGGTGGCATCATCGGACCTTATTTCTTCAAAAATGAGGCCGGAGCTCGCGTTACGGTCAATGGAGATCGTTACCGCACCATGATCAATGATTTTTTGTTTGAAAATATGGATGACATTGATCCGGAGGAGATGTGGTTTCAACAGGATGGCGCTACGTGCCATACGGCGAACGCAACCATCGACTTACTGAAATCAAAATTTGGCGATAAGTTGATTTCGAGAAATGGACCTGTCAATTGGCCTCCAAGGTCGTGCGATTTGACACCTCTCGATTATTTCCTGTGGGGCTACGTGAAGTCACTGGTTTATGCTGATAAACCAGCAACAATTGACGCCTTGGAGGCCAGCATTGTTCGTGTTGTTCGTGACATACGGCCAGCAGTGCTCGAAAAAGTGGCCCAAAATTGGACGTCCAGAATGCGCTTCGTCAAGAACAGCCGCGGTGCCCATATGCCCGAAATCATTTTCAAATGTTAATGTCACGTATTGATCTTTCGAATAAAAAAAAATTTTGATTACAATTTAATTTTTTGTGTTATTTTTTACAATTTCAAGTTCTATCGGGCTTAAAAAAACACCCTTTAGTTTCAAAAAAATTTTATTAACAGCCTGTTCGACAATATCGAATGAAAATGTATGCGAAAGAAAGCATAGAATAAAGTTAGAAAAACCACAAAACAATTTTCTTTTGCCTAGAGTGCGAATGAACTTATCCTTTCGACATTGGCGAACTGGCTGTAAAAAACTTCATCAGAACAATAATATCTTTATTTTGTTAACAATTTTGTGTTTAATACATTAGCACTAGATAAGCGGTTAGAGTGGGTAGGCAGGCCGCTGGATACTCCGAAATAATCTAGGTTGTCCAGCTCACTTGGTTCCTGTAGTCGTTCCCTCAGCAATCAGCGTGTATTAATCAATAATAATTGCAATAAGAAAGTTGTTTTAATTATATACTTACGTATTAGGAATGGACTTATTACACTTAAAAAAAAAAATTGTTTGCGATACCACTGTGCAGCAAAATTGTTTTCGTTAATTTTATTTGAAAAAAGAACTGTATTAAAACTGTGATTATTACTATAGAGAGAAGGTGTCTGTAGCTCATTAAAACTACCGTTAAGTTAGTTTTTTCAAAAAGTGGACTTATACCACTTTCAAAAAAAAAAGTTCATATATTGTATTTGCATTGTTTTGTTACTACAGATTATTTTTTTTGTAAAACAGTTTAGTCGAAACTTGTTTCCTATTTTAAAACTTTGCAATATTTAATATATATGTTATACTAAAAACTATTTTTTAATATATATGTTATACTAAAAATTATAGCACGTTGCGTTTGGCCTAAACAGCTTCCGTTTTTGCTTTTAGTTATTGTATATCCTGCGCGAACTTAATGCCCGTGTTTCTTAGCGAATGTAGCTTTTGATTGCCATTCGGCTACCACAAAGTTTTGAAAATCGGCTGAGAAGACTTCAACAAAATTCGACAAAGTTGCTTTCTTTTGTTCTAAATTAAGTTTCAAAAGATTCTCGAAAGTGCTGATGGCCTCCTTAATAAAAGCTTCATTTTCGGCGTGGTCTTTCAATAACGAATGATAGAACTCAAGGTTATTTTGAATATAACCATTGATTTCAGCTTCTTCTACCTTCCTACTAAGCCAGCTATCAAACTCGGGTGAAAGATTGGTGTTAGCAGCATCAAGAATTTGGCCCTTTTCATCGATCGATTTAGCCTTTAAAGCGCTTTCAGTTAAATTCACTAATTTGTTAAAATCATCGACGTAACTTGCACTATCAGGCTGCTTTTGGAGTTTATCATATATATTTAATAGTCCTCGTATTTCAACATTGGAAGCCTCGTTCTCATTCATTGCGTAAGAAAACTAAAGATAGTGTAACACCCAATTTAGATAAACAAGATCACTTCATTTTTTTTTTTTTTTTTGTTAATTAAAATTAAAAATTATACCTGTACAAACAAGCACATTACTAGTAAGACCAAACAATTAGCCATTTTATCTTTTTCTTTGAAATATTTTTGTTTTAAATTAAACTGAGTTGAATGCTTGCTACCGCTATCTTTAAGGTAAATTCAGCGACTACAAATAAACCGTTTTTTAATATGTCTGCTTATATAGTTTTTGCTGGAGAGTCTTATTTGAATTTCTTAAGTAGATAACACACGGTATGTTTTTAACAATGTAATTGTCAATTTTCACAATGTAAAATGTCGTCTGTGAGCTCAAAAACATTGCGTCTGTAAAAAACATGAGCAAAGTCGTCTGACAAAATTTCAAATAGAGTGTGTTCTATTTTATTATGTTTAAATATCTGATATTAGAACTCTATGCTTTGCGAACAATTCAGCGGCCGTTGACTTTGGGCGGTATAAGTAGTCGGCTGGAGGAAACTTGAAAGCATATTTTAATATGTTTTAAATAATTATTTTGTATAATAATGTAAAGCATAGACAATGTCAGACGTAAATGTACATGTACGTTTGTGAGCAAATTTTAAGAACCGTCTGTATAAATGAAAAATATTGACAGACATGAAAAAATACGTAGAAACATATCGTCTGTCTGTGCCTTTAGAAAATCAGTTATATTTGATTGTTTATTCATATGGTCCACACGGCAGAAAATATCGAACGTGTAGCGGATAGTGTACAGGATACTCTAGAAGCATCAACAAGAAGTCGTTCGGTATCGCGGAGGTGCTTTCATAGTATTTCGGCTATGGTTTGGTAATGGAGCTGGAGCTATAGACCACACTACAAGGGACACGTTGATTCTGTTACTGTACCTCTTTGGCAATGTATTATTCAAGGTGTATTAACGTATACACGGTGGCAGCACTACGGCATGTGACAATTTTTTGCTTCTGGCAATATAGTAAGCTATTTACGTCAAATGTATTGTTTACATTTTTGAAAGTGAATTTAGTGTTTTATTCTGAATTAAACATATACAAATTATTTTGTGAACATATAAATAATTCAAACAAATATAATTTATAATTATGAAAAGGTACATTCATAGTTTATAATTGTAGAAATAGTTTCAAATATTTTTGATAAACATAGCTTACCACATGCCTGTTTTTGTTGTATTGTTGTAATTTTTCTCTAGTGCTGCCACCGTGTATACGTTAATGCACCTTGGTATTATTTCATGTGTTACAAGAAAATAAGATCTTACTCTATCCACTTTATACATATATATGTTGAGTAATTATAAATATGAGAGTTTAAGTAAATTCTTTACTGAAAGTTTTCTCCTTAAGAGAGTGCAAAATCGAATACTGGGAATGAATTAGAGAAAAGAAGGAGTTTGTATGTATTCATGTTTAGCAAAATGCACTGTGTAATCGTTTTTTTTTTTTTTCTCTTAATATAAAAGTATAATTTTACATAAATTGTACTCACTTATAATGTATCAAAATTACCACGTCTCCCTGATGTTGGGCCCAGCAAATAGCAGTGCATGATGTTATTGTACTTGAGATTGCCAAAAACTTTTTTATATTAACCAATATTACTTATAGGAAGAGAAAAAAAATAATTTTGTAGAATACAACTAATTAATGCATAATCGTACAAAATATTATACGCACTCACGAAAAAATGTCGGTAAAAGAATTGATTATAAGATAGTAATATCACTATTATATATTAGCAATATTATATAATAATAATGCCAATATTATATTCGAATAATAGTAATATTATATTTTAATTAGGGGTATTATAGTAGTATTTTGCACATTTTAGTAAGAAAATTTTTAGTAATTCTATTATTGGTAGTATTGCACTATTCAATTCATAAAATTAATTACCATGATTAATTTTCTTTACTGTGATTACCGTAAAATATATTTTATGAATACGGCAGTAAGTATGTATGTGTATATTTAACAATAGTACAAATATTTATTAATTTATTTAAAACACCATTTATATCTTATTGTTATTTTATATTATATTAGAAAATAAAATATTTCCGAGAGCACATTGGTCACACTGTTTTTATTTTGTAGTCAAGAAAAATAGAAATTAGTTTAATTCGACTGCGGCAAAAAAAATCAGTATGGACAACAACCTACATTTAAATGCATGTATTGTATATTTGACTTATTGAAGTCGGTTGTTTGCTGGCTTCAATGTGTTTATTGCTTAATGTAGTGTGTAAGAAAATAATAAAAATTAGCAATCATATAAAGAGCTATAATATATTCAAACCATAAAGGTAGTACTGCGCCACCCTATATTTTATAAGACCTAATTTTTGTTTTATTTTGGTTTATGGAACACAGCCCTGCGCGTTGCGACGATGGTAATTGGCCGCCGCGATCATGTAATTTGGCACCATTGGACTTCTTTCTGTATGGATTTTTAAAATGAAAAGTGTCAATTAGCTAGGAACAATTCAAGAGCTAAATGATGAGATAATTCGGCACACTAACGATATTGAACGTGCTTACTTCTACCATAATAAAATGTATTAAGATAATTCTCTGAAAACTTTACCTTATAATTTTATGTATTCTGAGAATTATGCCGGTACTTCCTGTTGTTTGAAAAAATATGAAGCCGCAATGAAACTAACTAATTAACTTTTATTATTATATTAAAAAATAATTTAATCTCTCTTCATAAAAGTTGTATCTTCAAACAAACACACATTTGCACAAACTTACACTGCCAGTCTCCTGAAATTCTTAAAGCGCAATAATTTGAACATAGTTTATCATTTTGTTTATAGCTCTCAATTTTGCAAGGATTTTCTACTCTCGTAACTGGAGGCAAATGATTTATTGTCCTACAAAATTAATTTTGAAAATAATCATATAAAACAAACGAAATATAAATGGAAGCACATTCAATATGGGAAAATGACAACTACCAGACAAAAATCACAAAAGATAAATATTATAAGCTAAAAATACAGCATTCGCATGAATGAAATATATGACTGACCACACTTTTGTTTTCCACCAACATCTTTAAGCTCCTTTTTTTTTGGATTTCTGCTTTGCAGCTTTTTCTTTCTTTATTCAAAATGTTCCCATCCAAAGTTAAAGTACCAGAAAGAAGTGGATACAAACAAAACGGAAAATAGTACATAGATTAACATACAGACCTATATTTTTAAATTCTTGCAGTTAGTAAACTTGTTTACTCCCAAAAAAAAAAGCAAGAGGGAAAGGAAACTAATGTGTAGCAAAGTGCGTACCCCTTAAAGGACTTTCAACCCTAAATTATTGCATTGCCATAAACGAGAAAGCACTGCAAATGCTTTAAAAAAATCACACAACAATAGCTTTTACTCTCATCTTCCAGGGTGTATTTGCATAGTCAGAGAGTAGCAGCTTTTTACTCCTGCTCTCACTCTCTCTCTCTCTCCTTTAAGCTTAAATAACTTTAATGAGTTGTTCCAGTTTTATCCCGGTTTTCCTAGTTTTTTTAATTTTTTTATTTACTGTGCTGAAACGAAACTCTTGTTAAAAAGGAGTTGAAAAAATATATGTTTACATTGCTTTTCCATCACTTCAATAAAATGCAAGTTTAAGCATGCACAGGTGTAGATTATAAAAACGTTTGTGTGTGTGTGTGTGTGTGCGTTTTATTCTTGCAAGAGCGTGGTGAGTTTGTTGATAACTAAAACCAGCGTTGTCAACTCGGTGAGTTTCGCACCTTTTTTGGTGCTTTTTTAAATATTTTGTGCGAAAAATTCTTTACTCGGTGCGCTGTGCGCTTTTTTTTAATTTTTCGGTACACTTTTTAAATTTCGGTGGCACTAGATGACATTCAATATAATTTTTTGTTTTATGCTAGGAACACAACTGCGACGAACGACGAACTCGCCGGCAAATATTCGTTGTATACAGTCGTCCTGTGAAGCACAATATCAATGAACATTGTTTACATTCCATGCAAAGAAACAAAATTAATATAAACACTAAGGTGGCCATATTAAAAGTAAACCTATATAAATCCCATCCGAGGGAGGGATATTTGAACAAATTATCTCAGGTACTTTACATTTTAAGAACATCTTCATACATATTTTACTACATGGATTAATAACAATTACGAAAAGTATTACGTCATGAAAAATACTTTTTTTATGTAAGAAACCTGCAGCCGTATTCTGCAACTCGCTTAGCTAAAGCTAAAGCTCGATCGCTAAAATGATAAAAAAAATTAGGGCAAATATTTTAGCGATGTCGCTAAATCTGTATTCTGTAAGGTAAATTGCTTAGCTAAATTTTTATATTTTCGCCGCAGCTAATTTGCTAACTGTATACTATTTCTTTCTTTCTACTTTGATGAACTTTTGTTAAAAAGACATAAACATATGTAATAATTTTTCGCAATTCATCATAGTGTTACCTTACTTTATATTGTACTTCCCGTAAATATTCTTAAAACTTCTCTTTAATAACGTTTTAAAATATGTTTTGAAATATAGATTTTAAAAGTTATTGTGAAAGATCCATTCAAAATTTATTTTGTTTTTGACAAATATTACTTAAACATTTCAAAATATGGCATCACAAAAAAGTATTTGTTTATTTACATTTTAAATAAACAAAAAAAAAACGCTCATAAGGTTTACAAAAAATTTTCTGCATTTTGTAATAATAAACATTTAAAAAAGTGAAAATGAGCAGTTTTTATCGGCGTTGTAATATAATGATTGCATTAAGTGCAATTAGTGAACGCGATAAGATAATTGTGAACAGGAAACTTTTATGGAATTGACAAATCTTAAAAAAAGGAATTTTTGTGTTTTGCTTCACTTTAAGTTGAAATTAATTTTTTACCTATCATGGGCAAGTTCTCTGTGCTCCTCCAAGTACTGAATATTTTTACTCCTATGTAATTATTTTTGTTGTTTCTTCCATTATACAATAATAAAAATTTTTTTTAACAAGAAACCATAGAAAGAAGAAAACATTTGTAATTTACTTACATTTTAGCACTTAAAAATTTCCGTTGCTAATATTTTAGCATTTTAGACAACGACAACTACTTATTTGGCGTTAGAGAATACAAAATATAAACATTTTAGCGATACCACTAATCGCTAAAATTGCGGCGAATTCATGTTTTATGTCATTGCCAAATTTATTTATGCACGTTACAGAATTGCATTTGTGGCCAAAAATCGCTAATTCATCTTTTTAGATTTTTAGCGATGGAGATTTAGCTTTAGCGAGTTACGGAATACGGCTGCTGGTCACCTGATACTGCTTTGTTCTTCGTTCGCTGACGAAACAATTAGAAAATAATCTATTTCAACTTTCGCTGAGTATGACGAATTTCGACCAACGCCACGATTGTGTGCATTTTCATATACACCAATGTGTTTTATTTGTGGCGACGAATATTCGCGACCAAATATTCGTCGTTCGTCGCAGTTGTGTTCCTAGCATAATGTTGAAACTAGGGTGAAAATTGACACCAATATGGCTCTATTTGCTCCAGGTGTCAGCAAGAGAAACTCATTAAATCTTGTTTCCAAGCTCTCCATTAATTTTGTTAAAATACAACTGAAATGCCTCAAAATATTATATTCTAATCTGGTTCTCGCAGCCTAAAGTTTTCCCTCTATATTATCCAAAGCGTGAGATAAAAGCTGGTGACGAATGTGTGGAAATTCTTACTGATATCACCTGATTAGTGCAAAATGTATTTGCTCTGGACAAAACAAATGAAAGCGGAATTGCAGTATTGCAAAATGGTAAACATTTTAATGGTCGTAATTTCTAGCGGTTTTAGCTTTTGTGTGAAATAACTTATTTTCAATTTATTATAATAAATAAATGAATTTTGTAAAAATTTATTTTTGAGCCAGATGTATTGGAAATACAAAATACTATTAACTTATGTATTCGAAATACAAAATACTAACAGCCTGTTCTACGATATCTAATGAAAATTTATGCTAAAGAAAGCTAGTCACTCATATTCGAATCAATTTGGGTTTATCTATGTCACTATCGTTCGTTCGTATGAACTTATGTATAGGGTGTTTTTTTAAGCCCGATAGAACTTGAAATTGTAAAAAATAACACAAAAAATTAAATTGTAATCAAAATTTTTTTTTATTCGAAAGATCAATACGTGACATTAACATTTGAAAATGATTTCGGGCATATGGGCACCGCGGCTGTTCTTGACGAAGCGCATTCTGGACGTCCAATTTTGGGCCACTTTTTCGAGCACTGCTGGCCGTATGTCACGAACAACACGAACAATGCTGGCCTCCAAGGCGTCAATTGTTGCTGGTTTATCAGCATAAACCAGTGACTTCACGTAGCCCCACAGGAAATAATCGAGAGGTGTCAAATCGCACGACCTTGGAGGCCAATTGACAGGTCCATTTCTCGAAATCAACTTATCGTCAAATTTTGATTTCAGTAAGTCGATGGTTGCGTTCGCCGTATGGCACTTAGCGCCATCCTGTTGAAACCACATCTCCTCCGGATCAATGTCATCCATATTTTCAGACAAAAAATCATTGATCATGGTGCGGTAACGATCTCCATTGACCGTAACGCGAGCTCTGGCCTCATTTTTGAAGAAATAAGGTCCGATGATGCCACCAGCATGAAAACCGCACCAAACAGTGCATTTTTCTGGATGTAATGGAGTCTGTAGGGTCTCTTGTGGATTGGTCTCACTCCATATGCGGCAATTTTGCTTATTAACAAACCCGTTAAGCCAAAAATGCGCCTCATCGCTGAACACAATTTTGCGATAAAACAACGGGACTGATTTTCAAAGTAAATTTGGATAATTTCGTAGCGTTGTTCAAGCGTGAGTCTATTCATGATGATTTGTCAGAGTATACTGAAACAAATAAAAAAAATGTTTCATCAAAATTTAATTTTTTGTGTTACTTTTAACAATTTAAAGTTCTATCTAGCTTAAAAAAACACCCTTTACTTTAATTGAATTTGATTTTGAATAAAATTAGAAAAAACCCAAATCAATTTTCTTTCGCCCTGAATGCGAATGAACTTATCCTTTCGACATCGGCAAACTGGCTGTAAATACTTTCCGATCGTGTATTTGAAATACAGATACAAAATATGTATTTGTATTTCAAATACTGCCCAGCCCTGCGCGTAATTTTAACATCGCATCTAATGCTGTGAGAACCGGTGCTTTGTCTTGAAGAAAACAAATTTTTTTTCTTCTTTAAATGTGGTCGTTTTTTCTTGATTGCATCAATCAATTGATCCAATAATGTATGATAATACTTTCATGTGATTGTGGTTTCTTTTTCTAGATAATCGAAGATAATATTACGTGTGCATTTCAAAATATAGTGGTCACAACCTTGCCAGACGATTCATTGTCTTCGCCTTCTTTATTGTTTCGATTGATTTTTGGTTTTAGGTGTGTAGTCGTAGGACACACGTTTCATCAACAGGATTACGCTTTATCATGTTCAAACACCGCTGTGAAGTGGATCCTGTGATTGTGGATCTCTTTTATAATTAACCGATGAGCAATATTCCGTGTACATTCCAAAATACAGTGGCCATAACCTTGCCAGCCGATTCATTGTCTTCGCCTTCTTCAGAGCACTTCCACTCAATGTTTCGATTTATTTTTGGTTTCAGGTGTGTAGTCGTAGGACACACGATTCATCAACAGGATTACGCTTTATCATGTCAAAGCTGTGAAGTAGATCCTGTGATTGTGGATCATTGTCTTCGCATTGCTTCGGTTGATTTTTGGTTTCCAGTGTGTAATGGTGGTGTAATTGACGCCAAAATTCAACAAGATTGCGCTTTAGCATCTCCAGATACCGCTGTGAAGTACTGGGATGATCAGCCAAGCCGTCAATTTCGTTTTTTATGAATTTACGCACATGCACACAAAATAAAACATTTTTTGTATTCAATTGTATTTCATCGTTTTTTTTTTACTAAAATTTATTGATTTGCGAAAAACTGTAAAGTATTTTAACAAAATTATGTAAGCACTTCAGGAATTAAAACTCCTTTCAAATTAATTTTAGTATTTAATATTTTGCAATGTCGGAATTATATCCATCAAATAAATCGCTAAATCCTCATTGTCGATGTTATACATGTTTTGAAATGTTTCTATTTTTTCATCGATGGAGATATTGTGGGCCAAAGCTGCTTCCGCTTTTTCTTTTAAATTTTTAATTTCCTCGGCGAACTTAACGTCCTTTTCTGCCAACAAACTCTCGAAATACGTTTTTACGTATTCCAAATTCTTATTCACTTGGAACAATGTTTTCTCGTGTACAAACTTTTTGAAATTTTCTGAAAAAGTTCCATCTAAAGCTGAGAAGCTTTTTCGTTTTTCTTCCAAATCAGTTTCATTCAAAAGATTTTGCAATAAGGTCACAGTTTTTCTAATTTCTGCTTCATGTTGGGTATTGTTAGGCAATAGTGACTGGTAGAATTGAATTTCGCTTTGAATTTCATCCTTGAAAGCATCTTCTTCGCACTTATGAACATACCAGTTAAAAAATTTGGGTGAAAATTGATTCTCAATGCCATCAAGGAGATGAAGTTTTTCATCGGCCGAATCAACTTTTAAACCTTCTTCAAGTATTTCCACCAGTTTTTTTAAATCGGCGGCATACATTGCGCCGTCAGGTTCTTCTATGACTTTATAGCACACATTCAATAATGTGCGCATGTGGTTATTGTAATATTCAGCCCTATCAGCAGAAGAAACCTAAAGGAAGTGTGAAACACTCTTTAGATCAAAAAATTTACTTTTTTTTTTTTCTTCATGTTAGTTGATAATTATTTATTATACCTGAACCAAAAAGCACACAAATAAAAGGACAAAAAACCTTGACATTTTGGCTTTTTTCCTGAAACTATTTTTTTTTTTATTTATTTTTTATTTTATTTATTTTTTTTTTTTAAATCAAGCTGAGCTAACTGAAGAATTTTAGCAGCTACTATTTTCCGGCTTTTAAATGGCTCTTTATATAGTCTACGGCTGGAGCTTTGCTAAGTGTGACTCATAGAGAAAACAGTTAGTTTTTTATTGTTGAATTATTTAATAATATGTTTTTGTAGTGGGTTTCTTTGTATACATTTGTATATACGAGGTCTGATCAATTAACAGCCGTTAATTTAAAATTTCGTGAGTTAGGTAGCTATGTTCGATTTGCGCATTTTTTTCCTGTTATGTTGGTACATATATCCGTTATATATATTAATTTTGAATTGATATTTTATGCAATGTTATTGCAATGTTAAAAAATTTTAATTAACAAAATTAGGTAAAAGTGCTTCGAAAAAAATGGTAAAAGTGGTCAAAAAAGACAAAAACTTTAATTAAAAAATAAAAGAGTGCGATAAACAAAAAGCAGAACAAATTTATTTAATGGAATATTCCCAAAAAACTAAAGAGCGCAGTACGTCTTCGACCTACTTACAAGGTAAGCGAGATTGTATTGGGGCTGCGTACTGCCGGCATACAAGGTATGCGAGATTGTATTCGAGCTGTGTACTGGTAACTTACAATGTATGTTAGGAAGTAATGAGCTTTTGTTGGATGAACACCTCACTACTCGTATCTCGCTTACTTTGTGTGCAGGTGGTCGGCGTTCAATCAACAAATGCGCCAATGTATATGAAAATGTGTACTAGGTTCGTATATGAGATGGTGTGCATTACTGGGGCATGTTTTACATAGACATTCAGTGGTGGACATGAAATTAAAACATAACTATGATATTTCATTCTTTCGATATTTTATATGATCTATTGTTATTTCTACGGAACTTTTCCACTGCAAAGACACATTTGATATCTTTTGCACTTGTTGTTTTCTTTACTTTCATTTTTTGTTCGGTTTTCTTAAAAAAATAAGTCATTATTTAGTGAAAGGGAAGTTTTTTAAGTGGGCACATTATTAAAATATTTTCAGTTCTGCTATTTAAATAAAGATATTCTAATATAGAATTTTGTTGCGAAAATTTTTCGATAGGATTGTTTTAAATGAGATCCGTAAAGTTGTAAACAAATATTAGCCACGAGGTATGGGAAAAAGACCACGTTCCACCGACGAAGAAGAAAGGAAGATAATCATTAGAATAATGAGGCTCTCTCGGAGCCAGTGAATGAATTTTTTGAGTTGCTTATTTATCTAGAACTATTCTACGGAGGCTTAATGAAAGTGTCTTACGTGCATGCATCACTCATAAAAAACTTTCAACTCCAAAAAAAAAAAAAAAAAAAAAAAAAAAAAAATGAAATCCGTATTGGATTTTAGCAGAAAAAAAATTAAAAATATTTTATGAAGTGACGAATCCAAGTTTTTCCAGGGGGGATCATAAAGAAAACGCTATGAATGGTGTCTAGTTAACCGCATGTAGAAAAAAATATATGGTTGATATGACAATATTCTAAGGGCAACATACTATTGTTGAATTATATGGTTAGTAGGGAAAATATTATATTGTTATATTTTAACGCCATTCATTGATGTGCCCTAACATAGTTTTGTAAGAAAAATGTTATAAATAACTTTACTAAATTCTGGTTCAACATTGTTAGAATTGTAAGCAACCACAGTATTAATAAAAGTTACCAAGATAATGTCACACCTAAACATGTTATTATACCAAACAATCATATTATTTTCATTACACAACCATATTAATTTCATAAACTGCTTTATTGTTATAAAACCATATTTTTGTTATTACTCACAATATTAATTAAAAAGAGGCCTTTTTTGGATAAACAATACTATTTCAATATTAATTAAATTAATTTCAATATTAATAAAATGAAAATATTAAGTATGATATATTTTTATTAATTAAAATAATTAAAAATAATCAGCTAAGTATACTCGGATTCTAGTATATATTAGCTGAAATAAAAAGAATTTATTATGTACTTCGTCGACAATTACATGTATAAAATTCCTATGTGTAACCATATTAGTATAGTTGGATGTAACATTGTATGGTTGTTTACAACAATAGTATGGTTCGTCATTAACACGACTGTGGTTGGAACAATACTATGGTTAAGTACAACCATTGGTTGGCCGACAATTTGGTTAACTTTGCCATAGTTTTGTTGATCACGACACACATACAAATATCAACATCTTAATATTCTGGCCTACCTTTTAATTTGGGCAAACGTTCTATATGTAGTTTTGGCACAATTTAAAAAAAAATTTTTTTACTTAAATTTTATAACACAACTTTTTTCATAAAACAAAAATCAAACTAAAAAAAAAATTGTATGTCAACGACTAATATAAGAAATCATTAAGGCTGAGACAATAGTAAATAAATAAATGTAAATAACCGTATCATTCATATGATCACACCGGAAATATTAGTATGGAATAACATTACATGCAATCATATTCGGAAACTAGTAGGTGAAAATAATAGATTTGCAGAAATGCACACGAAAATATATTTATGGGGAAACAAACTGTTATTAAATCGATAATAGGCTGTTTTTAATATTAATACACAATTTTATGGCGTATATACTAATGTTACCGTAACCATATTTCAAACTGTCTTTTCTTTGCGTGCGACAACAAAATCTCAGATAAAGCATCAAAACGAAAAATTAATTTTATATCAAAAATGTGTTAATTATGTGGCCACATCTGTATATGTGTTAGGTTTTTATTAAAATAAAAAGAAAATATATTAAATATCAATTTGAACAATTTTATTTTCTTTTGCAAGTTTAGTTTAAGCAAATGCAATCAGTTCACTTCCAATTCACGCCAATTTTAAGCGATATGCGCTTACCCGAACACCTATTTGGCGATTTCAAAACGCTAAATCATACTCTTGGCGTCATGCGTTTGTCAAAGCACCTATTTTCCGTTTTGAAATCAAAAACACTAAATGTAAGCAACTTGCGTTTCTCTGAACATGCCTGATTAATTCATTTTAAAATTAAAAAATAGTTTTAAACATACATATAAAATTTTTTCCCAAGTCGCCATTTCTGCTTTGTGATCTACGTTTGTATCTAAATTCGAATACATATGTATATACATACATATGTATGCATATAATGATTTTGCGGCTTATTTATTTAAATTTTGTATATACAGGAGGAAAGTTCAAAATAACAGGTTTTAAAAATATTTGTTTTGTTGAACTATTTTATTTATTTATTTGATTATATAAAGCTACAATTGATTACAGCTGATCAAATACATTATATTAAATTCAGTATAGCAGAAAGATAAAAAATTTACAAAAAGTTAAAAATTTTTAAACAATTAGTACCAGTAGTGCGATTCACTATGCTATTTAAGCCCCAATTATTTCGGTTAAAACTATTAACCACAAAATTTAACTTTTTCCTATTCACAAGTACTTTAAACACCATATACTGGGGTTTAAAGTCAGCTGTTTGAGGCAGCTGTTATATTTAACCACATAAATAGGTGTTAATTAACACCCCAATTTTTTGTGGGTTTAAAAAAAGTGTTGATATTGTTTACATATTCATTTAAATTAATTTATGTAATAAACTATTTTTTTATTAAAAAAAAAAACAATAAAAGTTAAAAATAAATCTTGGAAATAATATTTTTGTATAAAACAATAATTAAAAAATTTTTTATTCATTATGTATTTCGTTTTCCTTTAGAAAACTTCTTAAGGAAAGTATTTGTTGATTGATTATAAAATCAAAAATGTTTTGATAGGCAATAAAATAATATTCTTTTTATGTTAAATGTAATTATGTATGGATGTATGTATGTGCTAAAGCTCTTCATGTTATTTTATTTCCTATCACAAAAATGTTTTTGATTTTATAATTAATCAACAAATACATTCCTTAAGAAGTTTTCTAAAACAAAACGAAATATTCAATAAAAAACTTTTAATTATTGTTTTATATACATAGAAAGGATCTCGAGCTCACATATTATGTTCAAGATTTTTATACATATGTATGTATATAAAAAGGTCAAAGGTACAAAAGGTGAAGAAAACATATAAACAAAAAGAGATTCAGTACAATAGCTAATAAAAATGAAATGGAGAGTTGCCACGTTATAACAATCTGAACGTGCAGAAAAATAAACCCCTCTACGGTGGCTAAATATAGTTAGTGAATAACGTTGGGGTTAGTGCAAACAACAAAATGTGTGGTAACAGTTAACACTTCTAATTGGGGTGTAAAGTTAGTGAATTGCACTACAGGGCCACCGTAGAGC
This sequence comes from Thecocarcelia acutangulata, assembly GCA_914767995.1. Lineage (NCBI taxonomy): Eukaryota > Metazoa > Arthropoda > Insecta > Diptera > Tachinidae > Thecocarcelia > Thecocarcelia acutangulata. Next base: position 20,074,551 of record OU612097.1, read on the forward strand.
ATCACTCGGAACTTTTTAAGTGTATACACACTGAAATATATTTACTTTAATAAAACTTTATTGACAAGATTTTCCATTTTTATGCTGTTTATAGTCAAGATAAAATTGTGCTTAGACTACGTTTTTTTTTTTCTTAAATATTTTGTGGAGTGAGGACAAAATGGCAATTCGCCAGCGGCATGACTGTACGTGTAAGCAGCTGTGATGAAAGTGTTTACGGCATTCCCGGCAAAAAAAAATGTAACTAGCCGATATATGCGTGTAAAGTATGGTCCGCAATGGAATAGGTGCAGCTCAAAACTAACCCAATTGTATGGCAAAAACATGATCTTTTTCGCATTACGATTCGGATTTGGACTACTCTTATGTAGTCTCAAAACTACTCCTTGGTACACCATAAAGGAATAGTTTGTAACATATTGTTGGTCTCACTTAGAAAGTCCCTAACTCGCATTTTCCCTGAATTGAGCTGATTCTACTACATTTTACACAAGGACACAGTGTCCCAAAGATTTAATTATATAATTTCATATATATCTCTCTTACAAGCGATTGAGCAAAAAAGTTACTTTTAGATGTACCTGATGTGATTTTTCCTTCTCCTGTAAAATTGCAATTATATTTTTTAGGGCCTTTCTACATGAGACCAAGAGAATAAAGTTCCATTAAAAAAAGGAGAAAAATAAACAGCAAAAAACTCTTGTTTAACAATTGGTCCAAGTCTGCATTACCTATAGGATTATGTTGTAATGACGTGGTCCATAACTGCATTACATAGGACCACTTTATAAGTAGTTTGTTTTAGCAAAATTGAATCACTTGATCCCATATTATTTGCAGGGTTATTGTCAAAGCGAATGCATGTAGTTGAGTGCTAGCGGTTGAAAGCTACACGCAAAGAAAAGGCAGTTTGAAATATGGTTACGGCAACATTAGTATATAAGCCGTAAGATTATATATTATTGTTAAAAACAGCCGATTATCAATTTAATTATGTTCGTAGTTTTTTCCTCATAAATATGTTTTCGTGTTGCATTTCTGCCAATCTATTATTACCACCTACTAGTTTCCGAATATGGTAGCATGCACTGTTAGTAATGTATGTAATTTTTTAAAAACCACAATATCTTCTATCGCACGCAATACTGAAATATTTCATTTTATCATATGTATGATACGGTTATTTACATGTAACAAATATTTGTTTACAAAATCAACTTACTATTGTCAGCATTAAGGATTTTTGATATATGTATGTATGTCGTAATCAACAATACTATGGGAAAGTTAACCAGCGAACGAATAATAGTGACATGACAAACCCAAATTGATTCGAATGTGAGTGACAAGCATTCTTTCGCATACATTTTCATTCGATATCGGCGAACAGGCTGTTAGTTTTATTTTTGTTTTATGAGAAAAAGTTATGTTATGGATTTTAAGTAAAAAAAAAATTTTTTTGTTGATCTACATAAGAAAAAGACTTAAAACTAAAATTGTGCAAAAACTACGTATAGAACGTTTAAGCAAATCAATAAGGGACGCCAGAATATTAAGATGTTGATATTTGTATGTGTGTCGTAATCAACAATGCTATGGCAAAGTCGGCCAATCATATTATAGTTGTACCTGACTATACTATTGTTCCAACCACAATAATTTTAATGAAAAACCATACTATTGCTGTGAACAACCATGTAATGTTAGCCCCAACTATATTAATATGGTTACATATTTTAATTTTATACATGTAATTATCGACGAAATACATAATAAATACTTTTTCTTTCAGCTCATATATACTAGAACCCATTGAACCCGATTATATTCGAATTCGACTATATTTGGCTGAAAATTTTTAATTGTTTTATTTTATAAAAAATGTATCTTACCTAATATTTTCATTTTATTAATATTGAAATAAATGATATAGTATGGTTTATCCAAAAACGGCCTATTCTCAATGAATATTATGAGTAATGACAAAAATATGATTTTATACCAATAAAGCAGTTTATGAAATTAATATGTTTGTGTAGTGAAAAAAATATGATTGTCTGGCATAATAACATGGTGAGATGTGACTTTATCCTGCTCACTTTTATTAATACTGTGGTTGCTTCCAGTTATAACAATGTTGAACCAGAATTTGGAATAGTTATTTATAACATTTTTCTTACAAAACTATGTTAAGGCAATCAATGAATGGCGTTAAAAGATAACAATATAAATATGAACGATATTAAATAATTAGTTGTGAGCTCGAGTCCAACGTCAGTCAAGAAGATGGATTATTTTTAATTGTAACAATAATTGCTGTGAAACAATAAGACCAAAGAAGATCAAAAAAATAATTGAATACCATTAGCTGGGGGCCAACTAGCTGTTTCGTTGTCGCTACACCACTCATCAGCTACTCATTTATAACAATATAATATTTTCCGTACCAACCATATAATTCAACAATAATATATTGCCCTTACAATATTATCATATCAACCATAAATTTTTTTTACGTGTAGTGGCTTTGTATATAGGCATATAGTAAGTGTGTCCACAACTCTTACTCCAGCGAACTTCCAAAGAAAGTATACCATACGGATGTGCTTCATTCCCAGTGTTGTCAGATCTTAAAATTTAACTTATTTTGCTGGTCTTTTGAGATGCTGAAAAAATTTTAAAAACAATTTTTTCTATGATAAAAGCTTTTTTGGAAATTTGTGCAGCCAATTTTTTTTCTATATATTCAACAAAATGAAATAAAAGACACACACAAAAAACGTCTTTAGGACGAAAAAAGCTTTTTTCAGAAAATAAAAGATTTATTAAAAAAATATGGTCTTTTGAGATGCTGAAAAAATTTTTTAAAATTTTTTCTCTGAAAAAGACTTTTTTTTTGGAAATTTGTGCAGCAATATTTTTTATATATTTTAAACAAAAACTACACACAAAAAACGTCTTTAGGACGAAAAAAAACTTTTTTTCAGAAAATAAAAGATTATTAAAAACAAGTAAGAGTGTAGTATATTCGGCTGGGCCGAATCTAAAATACCCTTCACGATAGTCACGAATATGTATAGTATATTAAAAATGTGACCTAAATATGCTCGGTTATATATGAACCGATATCGGATTTTTCTATTTTCTGTATTTTAGTAACCTTCTTTTATAACGAGAATTGCTTTCCAGCAAAAAAAAAAAAAATTTTTTTAATGGAAAAATCGGTTCAGGCTATATCTCGGGTATATATGGACCGATATCGAAAATTTTAATTTTCCATATTTATATAACCTTATATCATTACCAGAACTGCTTTTGAGCACAACAAATTGTTTAAGTACGCTTACGCGATATTTTCATGATTTGGGCTATATCTCGGGTATATATGGACCGATATCAGAAATTTTAATTTCCTCTATTTTCGTAACCTTCTTTTATAACAAGAACTGCTTTTCAGTAAAAAAAAAAATGTTATTGGAAAAATCGGTTCAGGCTATATCTCGAGTATATATGGACCGATATCAGATTTTTTCTTTTTCCATATTTATATAACCTTATTTCATTACTAGAACTGCTTTTGAGCACAAAAAAGTTGTTTACTCGGCATTTTCATCAAAAAACCTGTTAAGCTATATATCGGGTATATATGAACCGATATCGGAAATTTTAATTTTCCATATTTATATAACCTTATTTTATTACCAGAACTGCTTTAAGGTGAAAAAAGTTGTTTAAGTTCGCTTACGCGGCATTTTCATGAAAACCACGGTTTAGGCTATATCTCTGGTATATATGGACCGATATCGGAAATTTTCATTTTTCATATTTATATGACCCTATTTCATTACCAGAACTGCTTTTGAGCACAAAAAAGTTGTTTAAGTTCGCTTACGCGACATTTTCATGAAAACCCGTTCTAGGCTATATCTCGGGTATATATGGACCGATATCGGAAATTTTCATTTTTCATATTTATATGACCCTATTTCATTACCAGAACTACCTTGAGCACAAAAAAGTTGTTTAAGTTCGCTTACGCGACATTTTCATGAAAAACCCGGTCTAGGCTATATCTCGGGTATATATGGACCGATATCGGAAATTTTCATTTTTCATATATATGTAACCTAATTTCATTACCAGAACTGCTTTTGAGCACAAAAAAGTTGTTTAAGTTCGCTTACGCGGCATTTTCATGAAAAACCTGGTTTGGGCTATATCTCGGGTATATATGGACCGATATCGGAAATTTTCATTTTTCATATTTATATGACCCTATTTCATTACCAGAACTGCTTTTGAGCACAAAAAAGTTGTTTAAGTTCGCTTACGCGACATTTTCATGAAAACCCGTTCTAGGCTATATCTCGGGTATATATGGACCGATATCGGAAATTTTCATTTTTCATATTTATATGACCCTATTTCATTACCAGAACTACCTTGAGCACAAAAAAGTTGTTTAAGTTCGCTTACGCGACATTTTTATGAAAAACCCGGTCTAGGCTATATCTCGGGTATATATGGACCGATATCGGAAATTTTCATTTTCCATATTTATGTAACCTAATTTCATTACCAGAACTGCTTTTGAGCATAAAAAAGTTGTTTAAGTTCGCTTACGCGACATTTTCATGAAAACCCCGGATTGGGCTATATCTCGGGTATATATGGACCGATATCGGAAATTTTCATTTTCCATATTTATGTAACCTAATTTTATTACCAGAACTGCTTTTGAGCAAAAAAAAAGGTTATTTAGCTTCGCCTATGCGACATTTTCATTAAAAATCCGATTTGGGCTATATCTCGGGTATATATGGACCGATATCTGAAAAAAAAATTTTTTGCCTTTTAGTCACCATGCTTAATAAGTGTGTGAAGTTTGAAGCAAAACGAACAACTTTTGTTTTCAAAAATTTTCATACAAAACTGCAAAAAAAAATGGCTTTTTTCGGAATTTTGAATATATCTCAGCTATACGTGGACCGATATTACTGAATTTCAATAGCAAACCCATGAATCGATGGGGTAAAAGAATGGTGAAAGAAAAAAGTTTCTAAGTCTAATGGTTTTCTCAGAAACGGTATTTCAACAGTGGACAGACGGACAGACGGACATCGCTTAATCGACTTTTCCATTAATTCTGATTCAGAATATATATACTTTATAGGGTCGCAAAAAAAAACTGTAGAAATTACAAACGGAATCACAAACTTATATATACCCTTAACATTTTTGTGAAGGGTATAAAAATATAGTCTTTTGAGATGCTGAAAAAATTAAAAAAAAATTTCTATGAAAAAAGCTTTTTTTTTGGAAATTTGTGCAGCAATCTTTTTTATATATTTTAAACAAAATGAAACAAAAACTACACACACAAAAGGTATTTAGGACGAAAAAATTTTTTTTTCAGAAAATAAAAGATTTTTAGCTAAAAATATGGTCTTTGAGCTTCTTAAAAAATTAAAAAAAAATTTTTTCTATGAAAAAAGCTTTTTTTTGGAAATTTGTGCAGCAATCTTTTTTATATATTTTGAACAAAATGAAACAAAAACCACACACAAAAAAGGTGTTTAGAACGAAAAAAAACTTTTTCAGAAAATAAAAGATTTTTGGCTAAAAATATGGTCTTTGAGCTTCTTAAAAAATTAAGAAAAAAATTTTTCTATGAAAAAAGCTTTTTTTTTTTTGGAAATTTGTGCAGCAATCTTTTTTATATATTTTAAACAAAATGAAACAAAAACCACACACAAAAAAGGTGTTTAGAACGATTTTTTTTTTCAGAAAATAAAAGATAAAAAAAAGAAATAAATAAGAGCTCAGTGGCTAAGCAGCCGTATTAAAAATACATCATGTTTACATGGTACTTAGTCCGAATCGTACTGGGTGCTGATGAGCAGTGTAGCGCCTGTGAAACAGCTAGTTGTGTCCCACAGCTTTAGTGTATTCAATTATTTTTTCCTGTCTTCTTTGTCCAGGGGCTATTGATCGCGGCAATTATTGTTATAATTAGAAGTATTTCTAGGCTTTTGCCAGGATTGAACTTGAGCTAGACGAATGATAACAACCCATCATATTATATTAGTAATAAAAGATATTTTGAAAAAAAAAAATATGACAGCACTGGTAATACCACAAACGAAAAGTCTCATTGGCCATTTTTATTAGTTTCTCGCACAATATAATGTTAACTCTTTAAGGTGACATCACAGGTTTAAAGTATGGTGATGCAGTATTGACTATTACAAGTAAATATTGGTCCGTTAAGAGTACGGAGTCATGCAAAAGTTGGAGGATTAGTGTTGCAAATCTTGCCGTCTTTCGACTTACACATTTTATTTTGTTCAACTACTGTTTAAGCTCTACCGTTATTTTAAGTAGTTAGGTAGTTACAATGGCTTCGAACTAAAGCCTGAAAAGCAATTTTATTTTTAAACTTGTGTTGTAGTCCGAAACCCGGAGATGTTTGCAATTTGAGATCTTTAGAATGCTAGATTTTCTTGAATATTAATACCCGTACGTTGTAGTATTTCTGCAATAAACTTGTGACTATATACTCGCATGTCATGAGCGGAGCCATCAGTTTCGTCAAAATAAAACACATTTTTGTAATTTCATTGCTTTTTTTTTTACTAAAATTTATTGATTTGAGAAAAACTAAAATTAACAGCCTGTTCGCCGATATCGAATGAAAATGTTTGCGAAAGAAAGCTAGTCACTCATATTCGAATCAATTTGGGTTTATCTACGTCACTTTTATTCGTTCGCATAGAATAATGTTAGAAAAACCCAAATCAATTTTCTTTCGTCTAGAATGCGAATCAACTTATCCTTTCGATATCGGCGAACTGGCTGTAATTTTAACAAAATTGTAAAAACTCATTTTAAATTCATTTTAGTTATTATAAATTCCCATTTTATAAATTAGTTCCATCACATTAACCCCCAATTTCCCATTGTCGATGTTGTACAAGTTATACAAAGTTTCTCTTTTTTCTTCGAGCGAGATATTGTGGGCCAAAGCAGCTTCAACCTTTTCTTTTAAATTTTTAATTTCCTCGGCGAACTGAACATCCTCTTCTGCCAACAAACTCTCGAAATACGTCTTTACGTATTCCAAAACTTTATTCACTTTCAACAATTTTTTATCGTGCACAAAGTTTTTGAAATTTTCTGAAAAAGTTCCATCTAAAGCTGAGAAGTTTTTTCGTTTTTTTTTTAAATCATTTTCATTCAAAAAATTTTGCAATAAGGTGACAGTTTTTTTAATTTCTGCTTCATGTTGGGTATTGTTAGGCAATAGTGACTGGTAGAATTGAATTTCGCTTTGAATTTCATCATTGAGCTCACCTTCGTCGAACTTACTAGCGTACCAGTCAAAAAATGTTTCTGAAATTTGATCCTGAAAATCATGAAAAACATCGCGCTTTTTATCAAATGAATCAGCTTTTATAGCTCTGTCAAGTATTTCCCCTAGTTTTTTTAATTCGTTGATATAAACTGCGCTGCCAGGGTCGTCTAAGAGTTTATTACAAACATTCAAAAATTTGCGGAAGACGAAATTGTATTCATCACCGCTATCAGCAGAAGAAACCTAAAGAAAATGTGATAGATAAGCAAATTGACCTTTTTCTTTTCTTAATATTAATGTATAATTATTTATTATACCTGCACCAAAAAGCACACCAATAAGACGACAAGAAACCTGGACATTTTGGCTTTTTTTTTCTTGAAATTGTTTTTTCTTTAAATCAAGCTGGACTAACTGCTATCTCCGAGAACTTCAGCGGCTACTATTTTCCGGCTTTTAAATGGCTCTTTATATAGTCTGCGGCTGGAGCTTTGAGAAATGTTTTTTTATTTATTCATTAGTATTTCTTTGTAGTAGGTTTCTTTTATTCTTTTGTACGAGTATACATATATTTGTTTGTTTAGGGTTTTTTTACACAGAATCTAAAGGGTTTCAAAACCGCCAGTCTAGCAGAGCTGACAGAGCTTTTGTATAACAAAAAATTTGTTTTCCATCGAGACTTATTGTATTTTCAATAAGAGAGTAATTTATTTACAATTTACCTTTGCGCTCAATGTTTAGGCACAAATGGTTTTGGGTCAAAGGAGTATCCAACCGTTCACACTGATGATCCCAAGAAGTTAAATCGTATTTGGATATTAGAAATAAATTGCACGGATCGCAACGATAAAACCAAGAAAAGTACAAAGCTTCGATCGCAAAAAAAACTTATACTTATTAAAAAAAAATGTCAACCGGAAAATAATGTCGACCTTGACAACTTAATTACTGACAATTCAATTACAACTTGTGAGTGCTAACGACAAGGTGCTTCAATAATAATTTTATATATATTATAGCAACTAATTATGCGTTAAATATATAATTAAACAAATAAAAGGTGATAAAAAGAAGGACCATTTTGTAATTAAGGTATGTAGAATTCGGTTTCTCTTACAACTGCAGTTGATGATGCGCAAATTAATAAAACTACAAATAATAAAATTACCAAATAAAATATTGTTCTCCAAACCATTTTGGACACGCACTAAATTGAATTACCATTAATAGTCAGATACAGGTTCCAAGGCCGAAACGACACCAAATATGAAATACCGGTTTCGATTAGGTTCCGAGTTATTTGGAAATTCAAAAAGTCGGCTCCAACTTCAATTTTCGCACTCAAGCAAATGATCGTTTATAGTTTAGATGCATGTTCTACGGCAAAAACGCGCACCGATTATGTTAAACCGGTTTCAAACCAGCTAGCCAAGCGGTTCCGAATTCTTTTAGGAATTCCCCAAATCGGCTTCGTGAATCCCCAAAATCTTTTACTTCTCCGTAAAAATGTATATTTAGTTTTATATATGTAATAGTCACATGGGTTTCGAGTGTTGCAAACATAAAAATGAAACTAATATAAGCGTGTTTGAAATGAAGCACGCAAACAGATCACTTAGATGTTAAGAAGCCATTTGTATCTAATCAATAACTGATGACAACATTGAAACAGTGAAGAAAATGAATATGGATAATCGTGAAATCACTATCAGAGAGGTTGCTGAAGATGTTGGCATAACGTTCGGCTCATGCTGTGGATGTTTTAGGCATGAAACGTGCGGCAGCGAAGATTGTTCCAAAATTGCTAAATTTTGAGCAAAGACAACGTCACATGGACATCGCTCAGGAGATGTTGAATATTGTCAAAGACGATACAGATTTCCTGAAAAAGTTCAGTTTAACTCGTAACGAATCATGAGCTTATGGCTATGACATTGAAACCAAAGCCCAAACATCACAATGGCGTCCAGAAGTTAAGTTCAGTCAAATGTCAAAGGCTTTGCGTGTTGGGTTTGGCGTGGTGCATTATATATTCTTACCACAAGATGGTACGATCAATAAGAAATACTACCTTGAAGTAATGCGTTGTTTGCGCGAAGTAGTTCGTTGGAGACACACAGAATTGTGGACAAAAGAATCATGGATTTTGCACCATGATAACGCACCAGCTCACACATCGATGCTTGTGCGTGAGGTTTTGGCCAAAAGCAAAACCGTTATCATACCTCAATCACCGTATTCACTGGACTTGGCTTCCGCTGACTTTTTCCTCTTCCCAAAACTGAAGATATCGATGAAAGAAAGCACTTTGCTACGATTGAGGAGATAAAAGTATAATCGAAATAGGAGTTGTTGGCGATATCAAAAAGCGCGTTTCAGAAGTGTTTGGAGGATTGGTAAACACGCTGGCACAATTGTATTGTACACAGAAAACAAATTTTTTTGTGTTCAATAACGAAATTTATTGAATCAATTAATAAATGGTTTGAATGGGGACCTGTAAAGGAATTCGTCTATTCAAACAAAAGTTTAGTAAAAATAATTATTGATCGAAAACAACTACTTTTTTAAACAACAACAAAATACGATATCCGAGGTTATTTTTTTTTATATACATATATGCACATGCATACAAATTATTTTTTCAGACAAAAATTTTGTTGATTTTATTTTTACTATAATTTTTTCTGTTCTGTTTTCTGAGGGGGATTACTTTGATGAATAAAGAAATACTTTTTGAAAAAAGTTTAAATAACGGTTATTTTTTGATCAGATCTCGTATAAACACTTCGAAAGCTCCGAGTAACGCTCGGTGATCCAGGTACTAAGTAATTGTTTAAAACTTTTAAAATGTTTGTAAATTTTTTATCTTTCTGCTATACTGAATTTAAAATAATGTATTTGATCAGCTGTAATCAATTGTACTTTTATATTATTAAATAAATAAATAAAATAGTTCAACAAAACAAATATTTTTAAAACCTGTTATTTTGAACTTTCCTCCTGTATATACAAAATTTAAATAAATAAGCCGCAAAATCATTATATGCATACATATGTATGTATATACATATGTATTCGAATTTAGATACAAACGTAGATCACAAAGCAGAAATGGCGACTTGGGAAAAAATTTTATATGTATGTTTAAAACTATTTTTTAATTTTAAAATGAATTAATCAGGCATGTTCAGAGAAACGCAAGTTGCTTACATTTAGTGTTTTTGATTTCAAAACGGAAAATAGGTGCTTTGACAAACGCATGACGCCAAGAGTATGATTTAGCGTTTTGAAATCGCCAAATAGGTGTTCGGGTAAGCGCATATCGCTTAAAATTGGCGTGAATTGGAAGTGAACTGATTGCATTTGCTTAAACTAAACTTGCAAAAGAAAATAAAATTATTCAAATTGATAATTTCATATGTTTGTCCGCGATGGACTCATAAACTATTTAACCGATTTTAATCAAATCGTGCGCAGTTTGATCCAACTTGAAAGATAGGATAGCTTACATCTAAATTTACGATCGCAATATTGTTTCATAGCAAATAATTTGGAAGTCACAATTATCTGTTATCTCCAAACGATTCTTACAGATGGCAACATCTGTTGATTGGTTTAAGTAAGTATTCAATAGATTGCGCTATGTCAAACTTCCAAACGTTTCATATAAACTACAATTTAATAGCATAACCACCAAATGTGTCTGAGGCTAAGGTCTATATGTACTTTTACTTTTTTTTACATTTATTTTGTAGTTAACGGAATACAGTGAATTTTGTTTTTTCAATATTTTGTGTTAGCATAGCCGGTGGGCATACCAACGGTCCATATGTACTCGAGATATAGCCTAAAAAGATTTTTTCATGAAAATTACCATGAAAGATTAACTTTCTGGTACAAGGCAGTTACAAGGCAACAAAATTTGTTCCCTGATATCAGTCGTCCATATATATCCGAGCATATTTAAATCAAATTTTTTATATATTCATATACTATCGATTTACGGGACTATCGTGAAAGGTATTTTAGATTCGGACCAGCCGAATATATTACACTCTTATTTGTTATAATTAAAAAATTAAAAATGTTCTTGGCTGCAGCCAGATTTGAACGTGAACCTGAAGAATAAGTAATATCAGTAAAACAAAACCTGTATATACATTATTTATTCAGGAAACTTAAGTCAACACCTTGATATTTGGTTGTGCAAATAATTATTTTTTTTCTGTACTTTAGAAGATATACTTTACTATATATAAAACAAGAGTGCGGTTTATTCGGCTGCGCCGAATCTAAATACCCTTCCCAATAGTCACGTATATGTATAGTGTATATTACAAATTGGAACTAAATATGCTCGCATATATATGGACCGATATCGGGGGAAAAAATATTTTTGCCTAGTAATCAACTTTTCAAAAAAAAAAAGAAATCTATCATGAAAATTTTCATGGAAAAGTTTGTTTAAGCTATATGTCGGTTATATATGAACCGATATCGGAAATTTCTATTTTCTGTATTTTAGTAACCTTCTTTTATAACGAGAAGTGCTTTTCAGCAAAAAAAAAATTTTTTTATGGAAAAATTGGTTCAGGCTATATCTCGAGTATATATGGACCGATATCGGAAATTTTCATTTTCCATATTTATGTAACCTTATTTTATTACCAAAACTGGTCTTAAGCAAACAAAATTGTTGAAGCTCGCTTACGCGACATTTTCATGAAAAACGCAATTTGGGCTATATCTCGGGTATATACGGACCGATATCTGAAAAATTTTGCCTTTTAGTTACCATGCTTAATGAGTGTGTGGAGTCTGAAGCAAAACAAACAATTTTTTTTTTTCAAAAATTTTCATACAAAATTGCAAAAAAATGGTTTTTCTCGGAATTTTGAATATATCTCAGCTATACGTGGACCGATATTACTGAATTTCAATAGCAAACCTATGAATCGATGTGGTAAAAGGATGGTGAAAGAAAAAAGTTTCTAAGTCTAATGGTTTTCTCAGAAACGGTATTTCAACAGCGGACAGACGGACATCGCTTAAACGACTTTTCCCTTAATTCTGATTCAGAATATATCGCTCCTTTATTGCAGCATAGTCATAACTAAAAAAAGCTCGTTTCAAAATTTTTGTTTCCATACAAATCCTAGAAATTTTTTTAAAGAAAATATCTCCTAAAGGAAACAGTTTAAAAGTAATTTGAATAAATTTTTGCCACAATATAATAGGTAGTACTGTTAACAATTCTGCATTATCAACTCGATAAGCTCATTTTTTGAGATATGACTATGTTGTAATAAAGGAGCGGTATATACTTTATAGGGTCGCAAATGAAAATTGTAGAAATTACAAATGGAATCACAAACTTATTTTCACCCTTTACATATTTGTGAAGGGTACAAAAATTTGATGTCTTATTCAAGTGGTAGGCTGTGTACGAGCACATATGTATGTAAATACATAAGAATTATTTCTTTTCCAGTTCGGCTGTGCTTTAACAATAAAAGCAACATATATCAATAACTTTTGAACATTTTTCTAGCAATTGACAGAAATTTTTAGCTTCATTAACACGGAAATCATTTTTGTAATATGTTTTTTTTTTTATATGAACATCTTTTAAAAAACCATTTAACAGTTTAAAGCAGTTTTCTTATCAATATATTTGTATCTATCAAAACTGCACCAATTAAGGTAAGAAAATGAAAAAAGCTACAAGTTCCTTTTTAACAATCTTTTAAGCCATTTAACAGATTAAGTCCTTAAGGTGTTTATGGCTAACTTTTTTAATGCGCTCCCGAACACTACAACTTTGAAGATGTCATGTAGCCAAATACAACAAGACAATAGACCAAGTGTTCAGATTAGCATCCAGTACACGAAAAGTATTCTTTTGTTAAAGTTCCAAAGAGCAGAAATTAAAAAAAAGGATACTACAAAACAAAACACTTAACTAAACAAAGACCTGCTTACTACTCAAGCACATTGAGGACACTGTTCAAACAATAGAAAACAAATGTGAGCAAACACAATGCAAAAAAGAAAAAACACAATTGTAAAAAATGAAGCAAACTGTTGATTGAATATGTTAGTTTAAGAAGAGGTGGAAAAAAAAGTTTTAAAGCTTATAAAGAGGATCAAAAGAAGTATTCTTCTACTAGCCATAACCCACTCGGATTATGCCTCCCAGAATCCACAAGCTGATGTTGATATCTGTGAAATATTACAAAAAAAATTGAACATTGTCAACAAATAAATTACCAGTAACCATTAAATGATGTTTATGGAACACGAATACCATAGGGAAAAATTTCAACTGAAGTAAAGTTGGGTTGTAACCCCAAGTGCTGAATATGTATTATCAACGAAAATTTCTTCGAAAAACTCGAATCTCTTCAATTTTCATTTCTGTCTACACATGCGAGTGAGAGTTGATATTAAATTTGTCGTCAGCACGTGAACTTCAAACAATTTGTTTCCTTCATATATTTTGCTTCTTTGGCTGTCTTTATAAACTAGAGTGTCCGTGTTCTTCACTTGAGAATATTTTTAGAAAATAGTTGGCATTAATTTGTATTATCATTATATTATTGATATTAACGCTTTATAATTAAAACATTTCTATCTGTAGTATTAGTTTTAATAAATTAACAAACAAACTAGCTAAAACTTAAGTTTTAATTTTATAATGATCCAGTTGAATTGTTTAAAATTATTTACACGGTAACACTGTTTGTTTGTTTGACATTTGATAGCATGGAAGTGCCAAAAAATCACTCGCATGCAAATTTAGCTGCGAGTAGACCTGCGAGTGCGAAAAATATGAATGTGGTAGTAAAAAAATGTGAGTGTATTGAGTTTTTCGAACTCTTACTCCTATGTCTAAACACTGGGTAAGCCGCAATAGGGGCATAAAGCGAGAACAAATTAATCTGGTGTTTGTATGAAATGCGCCAACTATTTTTTGAAACGTATCACTCATTCGTGTTCCACAAACACACACATACTCGTAAGGGTTTCTGGTATAGAGTTACATATAAGGAAAATTATTACTATAACTACATAATATTTAATAGATACTATTAAAAAAAATTAAATAAGATATTATTTATTGATTGGTCCACTTGTAAAAATTATAATTCTTTATTTTCAATATTTCGACACTCCGTTGTGTGTCTTCTTCAGGAATTTTTTTTTTTTTTTTAAATAATATAAATTTGAAAAGCCATATTGAAATGACAAAAGCAAAATATTCAACTACATTAACATTTACAATGAAGAAACATATTTTAAATTATTACAATATTAAACAATTGGGGGATTCAAACGGTGTCATAACACGCATAATGTCATAATATTTTATATTATGCTTCGAACAAAAAAGTCAGAAAGTGCTTGTGATAAGACTTTTTAAACGGAGTTTGGCGTAACTAAACGGTAAACATCTCAGCTGACTCAAATTTAAAATAATTTGTGTCAGAATGCTCACAGAATTCATATTTTTTCATACTAATATTTTAAGACTTATGACTTTATGACAACCCTTTGAATACCGTAAATATATTTATTATTGGTAATATATCCACTAATACAGCTAAAAAAGTGATCATAGATTTCATAAGAAGAATAAGAGCATAATTAGGAATATTATTTCTGATCAGACTTATGTCCTTCTATTCTAGTCTTCAATTTATTTTTACTATACTAAATTTGACTTATCTAATTTATTCAATCTGTCTTTTGTTTTACTAAATAATCCACCCGCTGTTTTATAAAACCTATGTTCTATTTTATACTTTCCTTTATCAAATATACTAGTTCTATGCAACCTTTCAGACAATCCAGGTTCACAAGCTAACGATTTATATAATTTTGCTTCCATACTAACATTTAATCTATTACTACTATCAGCTGTCTAATTAATTTGCAAACAATAGGTGTGTTCGACGTCGTTACCGCGGGTAACCGCGGGCTCCCAATTTGCACGAAAAGTGTTTCTTGTGTTGAAAATTGGGCAAATTGGGTAAATGAGAAATTACTTCTGAGAGAGTAATTTGTGTTTCTCATTTTACCAGACTTTACCCGTACTTTTTTTCCGTGCAAAATGGTAAAATTGTTAAACCATTTAATCAGCTGTTTGCTATTTATGAAAATGAAATACCAAAGTGCAAATTATAAAAAAAAAGCATTTGAAAATATAGCAATACCTTATATTTAAATAAGCTATATTGAAATAAGATTATCTTCCGTTTTTATCTAGCTCAAAATGTTTAAATAAATTGGCAAAAATATTTGCTTGAATTACAACAGCGCTGCCAACTCAGCGCTTTTCACACCGATTTTAGTGGTTTTTAAAAATCGCACAAATAGTTTTTAAATCAATGCACGATGCGTTTATTTAATTTTTAGCTTATTTTCTTCTTAATATTTGCTGCCTTTCGTTTTGGCTTATTCAATAAATTGTTGCTGGCCCTGATCTCGATTTCTTATACCAAAATTTTACATATTTTATTTGATATCAATATATTTCTAATTTGTTACCATCGATAAAAAAATTTGTTATATGAAATTTGTTAAAATCAGAAACTAAATATACAACAAGTTATCGAATAAAAAAAACATTGTTTATACATTCACTTTCGACGTCGAGTTTTCGACAATAGTTATACTTCATAAACTACACAAACTGTTGCCAAACATGTTAATATTTTGGATTTGTACAAACATTTTTGTTTTTTATTGGATTTCAGTGCATTATAAAATTTTAAAGTTGAGAACACTGAGTTTTAAAATTGTATAAATAAACAACAGCTGTTTTTGTTTTCATATTTAATTTCGGGCTTGAAATGTGGTTTTTTGTGTTCCAGGAATTTTGGGCAAATTTCTTGTTTTCTGCGAGTATTTTTTGTTTACTCTCATTTTACCGGACTTTATCCGGAATTTCCTCGAACAAAGCTAATGTCTTTAGGAAAACTATTTTCATTTAATATACTCTGCAAAATATTTTCATTCTTCTTATGAAATCTAATATCGCTTATATCAAATACTTTTTCTATAAGATTTTTAGCTGCATTTATTATTTTATTACTTTCTTTGGATGTTTCGAGAAATAATTTTCTTTTGTTTTGAATCTTGGCCCAGTACTCAGGTGATCACCCCTACATATGCAGTGCATTGTACCAGAACTAGAAAAATAGGTTGTGAGGAGGGTAAAAGACGTTATAACATACAGAAAACACGTCTGGAGGCAACTTATCCCACAGGCGAAGCGTACGGCTGAAAAACGAATTCTCTCTGTAATGCGTAGTACGTTTCCCCAGGCAATCGACCACAAATGGATGAGCTCTGGACGATGAACGCGTGCTACGTAAAAATGTACGAGTTTCGGGAACAAGAACCGTAATATCGTCAGAGCAAAATCCATTGTAGTAATGGTAGAACAAAGTAACGCACCCCCCACTGCGTCGATGATCCAGTGAGTCAATAGACTCACTTGTTCGCCCTCTCCTTCTTCGCCTTCTCCTGCACACTGTCGAGTAACCCCAAAATAGACTTTGAAGCTCCAGCCCAAACATGAGAGTTGTATTCCATTTTGCGGTCGGATGTGGTATTAATAGTAATGAGGTCGGATGGAATGAAGTACATCTTAACCCGTTTCAAAAAACCGAGGCACTTGAATGCTTCTTTAGAGACATAAAAATGTGTTCAGTCCATCGAACGTCACACTGTATCTTCATTCCAAGAACATCAAGAGCTGCCGACTCCCCAATATTTATACCATCCATGAGTACAGGTGAAGCAGCATTTGCGGCCGTTTGTTTGTGAGTTAATAAACAACATTGGGTTATACAAGCGTTGAACGCGACTCTGTTTTTACGACCCTATTCGGAGATTAACAGAAGATCACTATTCAATGAATCGTTCATATTTAGCCCTTTGGCGGCAATTTTAAATTTTTTACTTTTAGGACGAATCAAGTAGCACGCTACTGTCTTTCGTTTTCACTATATGGGTGGTTTTAAAATTGACCTTATAAATGCTGAACAAAGTTTATTTTAATTTAAAAAGTAAGCAGTAGTAGTTGAAGATGTAAAATTATGGTTTTTGCGGCAAATTAAGAGAGCAATTTGGGTTTTTACGCCCCTTGTTTGTTCTCGTACATGACAAATTTTTTCATCCAGCTATCCAGGATTTGTTTTTTTAGTTACTGAAACTGATTGTACCTGATTTAGAATAGGTTTTAAAAAAACATATTTACCTTCTTGTCATGCCTTTTCATGTGACATTTGCTTCATTTTATATAATCCTAGCTTTTAATCACTTTTTAGAACCCAGTTGCACTTTCTCAAGTCTACAAACCAGAATTTAAGAGACGAAAAAGGAAATTACAAAAGTGAATCTTTTTAAGGAACTCAATAATTTTTGGCGACATGAATGGCATGACACGAACTCAATTGACTTTTGCTCCTTGAACGATTTTCCTTTTTTCAATTTTGAAATGCACTGACAAAAAAACGGAACAAATGGCAGCTAAAGAGACATCATCGTCAACATGACAATGTATGAGGAATTAACTACCAACACTGACAAGCAGGAATATTTAATGTACATATGTATGTCTCCACGCTTTCACTACCCCACATACTATACGAAAACAAGCACACATACAAATGTACTCGTATAAAAGTAAATCCTAAGAGTTTATTATTACTTCATATGACAAGGCAGCTTAGGTGCATGCATAGACATGTATGTACTCGTGTATTTAGAGCCAGATACACACTTTGTTCTTAAGTGCATAAAAAAAACTGGGATTTCAGCAAAAGGCACAGTGGTTCACTTTCAAGACATACTTTTAACTTTTTCCTTCTTAAGAAAAAACTTAAGAAAGGAAAAACTTGAACTAAAACCCGTTGTACAAATGTACTGTTTCGTTCCAGTTTTAGTGGTGCGATCAAGATGCTAGTAGAAAAATTTACAAGCTTGCGGGTGTGTAATGAAAATCGATCGTTTTGGAAAACTTCGATTTCAAAAGGTGTGATTATCATGAATTTTTATCATGTGAACAAACTTTTTCTTCATTGCATTAGTGTTACTAAAAATAAATTTGTTAATCTCAAATAAAAGATAACCCAAAATTAAAGCCATATTTAAATTTGGCAGCACTTGTGCAGTAGAGAGTTGGCAACTCTAAAATTTAATTTAATTGGACAGCTGCCTGTTTAAGGTTAGTAAAGCAGAAGGGCTACACGATAAAGCTATGAATCTTCATTGATTATTGAGCATAAAGGGACGCTGTTTTTTCGAGTAAAATCATCCAAAGCGATAAAGCACAATGACGGCTTTCTTAATCCCGACATTGCCGCTTTTGGGATTCTGAGAAACCTCATGTGATTAGCTTCCGCTAGCACTCGAACATATCGTCCACATCCATATCTTTCAGTTAGGCTCATAAAATTTTCGTTATCATCCCACGATATCGAACACCATTCACAGTCACTGCCTTACTGGCCTCATTTTGGAAAAAAAACGGCCTATGATGCCACCAGCCCCTAAACCGCATCCAACAGGGTGCATTGGTATTTCGGCAACCACTCTCCGTTTATCATTCGCTCAAACTTGACAACTCTGTGCCTGATTAGTGAAGATGATTTTCTTCCAAAATTGATCATCCACTGTTACCGCTTCTTGCCACCATACCGACCATTGGCGGCGCTTGGAATGAACAAGAGGATTTAGGTTTTGAGTCACACCATATAAGCGTGAATCTTTATGCATAAAGTTCATCTAGGACGAGCATGTTGGGCACGACGACAAGTTTCACAGCTGCAATATTTTCCACAGAACGAGCATGTAGTAGTGTTTTTGCATCTCGTACAGACCCAGTTTGTTCAAGTTTGTTCAGGATTTTCCCGGTTTTACGCACATTTGGGCGAATAAATTGACCGAAAAAATCACGAAGCGCACGATGTGCATTTAGATTGAACGCCCATTTTCCTAATAAGCCTGAAAAACTTTAACGCGTTGCTCGATTGCGTATCTTTCCATGGTTCAAGTTCAGTTAGCCTAAAATTGAGAAATGTCGAATGAAATGAAGAAAACAACTTGGCATCTAGGTGTGGTTCATATTCAACATCGGCCCTTAAAATTTAGGCACCAGAGATCTGCACCGCAACCATACTCGTAAGTACACCGGTTGTTTACCCAATAATTTACTTAGTGAGACAAACATTTTTAGTATTTTCTATTTTGGTTTCTAATCGTTTTTTAATAATACTTACATGACGTCAACACAAAATCAGCTTGTAAAAACAACACTCGCGACAAATTCTTTTGTTGTGTATATGGGTCATCTTTTATTTAGTATTAACTGAAATCGCGGCTGCCAGATTTAATAACTTACAACCATGTTGACGATTTTGAAAGTAACATAGTGACTGATTATTTGAAGATTGTTTTTGCTGAAAAGTTTTAAACGAAAATTTAATTTAAACAAAATTTTTTCCACAATTGGTTATATGTATGTGTAACTATGCATTCATTGTGATTATGGATTAAAACCAAGAAATAAAAATTATTATCAATGATGGGACATAAAATAAAAAAAAAATTGATAAAAATGTGCTTCATAAAAAAATCTATTTATTTAAAGTAAAAGTTATTATTTTTACCGGTTTTGTACCAAATATTTTCAAATAAAATATGTGTATATATTTTCATCAAAACACGATCACCAAAACCTGATGTTTTAAAAGCCTTCCAGCAACACCGCGCTTAACACGAATACGTTTTATGCATTTACTCACGTAAGTGAGTAAATGCATAAAACTGAACACAGACACTCTCACGGATAAGGTAAATGTCAGACTGCAAATTCTTACATACAAATATTATTTTCATTGTTAAAAAGAAATACGAGTTCTATTGCCGGATGTGGAAAAACAAATTGAAAAACCAAATCAAGCATGCACCGCATACAAACTTTATTGTGCATGTTATACACTCTAGTTAACAGCTCTAACGAGTAGAAAACATACTTGTGCAAACAATTTAGTGGTGGCTAATCACACCGCAAAACTAATCAGACCACACAAAAAAGGCACCGGTTGCTGATCTCTGTAAGACACCCGATATTTGTAAGAGATAAACATTATTCTAAAATTCATGTTATGAAAGATAAAAGGATGTTTGATAATAATTCGTACGCTACACATTATAATACTATCGGCCATGTCACAGAATTCACTTCCGTTCGGAAATGGAATTGAATCGGTTTTTCAATTCTTCAAAAAACGAAAATTTAAAACTTTTTCGGAATGAAATCAATTCTATAAGATAATACTAGTCTCATTCTTGCACTTAGAAATGATTTCATTCCGAAAAGTTTTTTAGTTTTCCGTTTTTGAAGAAGTAAAAAAAGAATTCAATTCCGTTTCCGAACGGAATTAAGCTCTGTGACATGGCTGTATATCTTAAAATCGTTAATTATGAGAGTAAAATGTCCAAATGTTGTTGTAAAATCATCAAACTTAAGTTAAAATCTTCATTCTGGCATCGCTGATTTCATCATATCGTCATTTTTATATAAAAATTGCATACTTTTGGGCAGCTTCAAATTCTGTTTAGAACAAATCACATTGTCCCACAGTGCAGTAACTTGATATTTCTATTCATAAAAATCGTTTGATAGCGACAGTTCATCTGTGTTAAAAACTCAAACACACAAGTGTATAACCATGTTCTTACATATACATACATAAATAATTGTAAACTAGTAGTGGTATTGGCAAATGTATTTATTGTAACCAGTAGCAGAAGAAAAGAACATGAAACGTTAATATTTAACGAGTATAAAGAAATATATTTTTCAGTGATTTATTGGCATGAAATAAGTAAATCTTTAAACTATATCTATCAAGTCTAAATGTGTATGTAACGGTGTGAGTTTATTGCTCAAAGTGTAACCTGATTCTAACAGTTCAACAAATATTAAAATTTTCTTTCTTTTTCCTTCCTTCCTCTTAAAATTTTTTTCTTTTCTTTTTTTTTTAGAAAAGTTTTTATGTATGAAAACTTTATAAACGAATTTTTAAACAAACTTGAATTTTTATTTATTTTGCCCTTTACTTCTCCATACTGCTTCATACCATCCCATCACTACCACATCTTCATTTTCTTTATGCTGACGATCATCATAAGAACTTATATGCTGGTGTGCGTTTCGAGGTTTGTATAAATATAATTGTACATTTGACTATATATTTTTAGTTGCATTTGTTAAATGTGTATATGAGTGTGTGTGTGTGTTTGTATGCATGTGTGTACATCAACTGTAGTTTAAAGCAAATAACACGTTTGGTTTGGCAAATTAAAACTACGCCAACAACAACAACCAAAAATTTAAATAAGAAAAGGAATTAAATAGAATATAAAAGAAAACTAAGTGGCACTGAAAGTGACGAAAATTCAATTTAAAAAAATGGGTGAAAAGTTGAAATATAAGAAAATTTAATTGTTTTTTGAATAAATTTAATTTTTAAAAGAAGTTCAATGTTTATAAGCCCACTAACTACATATGCTAAAATAAAAAGTGGAGAGTTTCCAAATTTTTGGAAAAATTCTTTCATTATACCCTTGTATAAACCTGGAGCTAAGTCTAATGTTGTAAATTATTCCTAAATTATTTGAAAAATTAGTGACTGGCTATATTTCCCATCACGCGTCATCTATTTTATCCTCTGTTCAACACGGTTTCCGGAAAGGATGTTCTACCACAAAAAACTTACTACAACTGATTTCTATTGTTAATCACGGTTTCGTACAACGAATGCAAACTGACATCGTGTACACTGACTTTAGTAAGGCGTTTGATAAAGGTAACCATAAATTGCTTTTAATGGGATTTTCAAACCAATGCTTAAAGTGGATTGATTCTTATTTATCAAATCGTAAGCAATGTGTTCGATTCAAAAACATTTTTTCAAAATTTGTGGACATCACTTCCGGTGTGCCCCAGGGAAGTCATCTTGCACCTTTACTCTTTACTTTATTTATTAATGATCTCCCTGAAGTTATTAAATTTTCTTATGTCTTAATGTACGCAGACGACGTAAAAATCTTTTTAAGTATTGACAAATATTCTGATCACAATCTACTACAGAAGGAATTAGAGAGCTTTTATACCTGTTGTAATAAAACTTTGATGCAGCTTAATTTTAACAAATGTAAATATATTACTTTCTTATGTTAAGGTGAATTATTCTCTGAAAAATCAGCAATGGATCTTGGAGTTCTGCTAGATGCTAAGCTTAACTTTATTAGCCATATTTCGTTAACTGTTGGCAAAGCGCGTAATATCCTTGGCTTCATAAAACGTTGGGTTAAAGAGTTTAAAGACCCTTATATTACGAAGCAGTTGTAAACTTCCCTGGTCAGACCCGTCTTGAAATATGCATCTGTAGTTTGGGATCCATCTTATAAGACACATGTTGACTCCATCGAATCAGTACGGAAGCAAGTTTTGCTTTTCTGTTTTCGCACTCTTCATTGGAATCCGTTGGATCTCCCATCGTACACCAGTTGCCTTGCACTTATTAAGCTGCCAACTCTTAAAAGTCGTAGGACTATGTTGAATATATAATTTATTTTAAATTTGATTAACGGTGATATTTGTTCAGTGTTTCTACTCAATAATATTGCATTGACGGTTTCTAATCGTCTATTTAGTCACTACTAGTTGTTAAATATTAAATACTTTAGATCTAATTAGGCAAATACTGATCCATTTAGGAGGATTTGCAGTCAATTTAACATATATTATAAATTTATAGACTTTTCTTTAGATAAAAATTCTGTAAAAGGTAAAATTATGCCTTTCTAAATGCTTTTTAAAGACTCTTGTATATAGTGTTTGTAAAGTACTTTTTTGAATGTAATAATTAATTGGTAGCAATATCTGTCTGTAAGGATATTACATCCATAGACATGAATAATTAAATAAATAAAATAAAATAAATAAAAAGTTACTCAAAACATTTATGTTCTAAAGTGCCTTGTTTAAAAAGGTACTCTTTTCAAAAGTACTGTTTAAAAAAAATATGTTTAAAAAAGTCCTTTTTTAAATATACTATAGTTTTTTTTTTTTTTTTAATAGATACTTTTTCATTAAGCACTGAAAAGTGCAGGTGGTCACACTGGCGATGGGACATTTGAACATTGTTCCAACCACTAACGTACCCCATTTACACAAGGATATGTGTGTTCCGTTAATAAAAGAGGAATTTTCAAAGTATGTGGCACGATATACCTGGAACTTTTTAGCGGTCATACTCGGTCAATTGAGAAGAAGTTATACCCTTGCCCAGGGCTGCCAGAAAAAATATGTAAGAAATCGTCAAAGTCCTGATAATTTTTGAAAATATCGTCATTTTAGTTTTGAAATATCGTGAAAAAAAATCGGACTCATAAAACTACCAAATTTTTAGTATATTTATGCTTTTATTTAAAAATTTAACAGATCTTTAATGCAAGCTTATGATCTCAAAATTGTATATTCGCAAAAAATAGATAAATTAACAACTTAAATTAAAAAAAAATAAATTAATTATTTTTTTATGTAAATATATAATGACACCCCGCATTTCTAATTTTTCCATTGTAAAAAAATCGTCTTTTGTGAACACCTGTTTCTATATGAAAGAGTTACCAGATCGAAACAAAAGTTAACATGTGTTCATAGCAGTGATTGAAGTTGCCAAAACACTTAACTTTTTTCTGTTTATACCGCGCTTTTTGTGCTAGGCTAAGAAATTTCTGAACCGTTTCACTTTTCAATTATATAGTTTTTGATTTTACCCTTTTAATATTAAAATTTTCAATTGTAATTTATTTCAATCAAATTCTTACATTTCAAATTTTTCTATCCTAACTAGTGAAATTTTATTCCCCTCAGAAATATCAAAATTTTACTTATGAGAATACTTTGCTGCAGGCTCGCACATATCCAAAGTATATATTTGTGTCTCACCTACAAAAAATTTGAAAAAAAAACTTTTTTCGTATAGAGAAAATCGTCATTTTTAGGACAAAAATCGTCAAATCGTCATTTTGCAGGATTTGAAAATGGAAATCGTCAAAATGATGATTTATCGTCAAATCTAGCTGCTATGCCCTTGCCACCATCAGAGTGTTTAATAGGTGATTTTTTAAAAATCGTTCGTTACATTCCTCAATCCTAACCATCAATAGCTTTTGATATTCCTCAAGCTCATAAAAATCCACGTTTACTGCCGCCACAAATACACACAATCAACAAACTAAAACCAGAAATGCATTTCAAATTCAAGCATTCTTTATTGACACACAAAAAAGGCAAGAAAACGTTCAAAACGTTCCAAGAAAGAAAAAAAAAACCAAATAGTAAAAATCTAAGGTTACTGCTTACCTTTTTGGAAGTTATTTTTATTTAACAAGTTTTGACTGCTCTACTTTGAAGCAAATGAGAAAATAGAAAAATAAAAATTGTGTATAAAATTGAAAAAAAAAAACGAAAGTCTGAACCTTAAATAACATTCCTCTTTACAATAGTCTTTGGTTTTCGATTGTTAAATATGAAATCAGCATTTTATTCTGCTGTTTGGGATTTTGTTCTTTTGTTTTGCAACAATTTGCTGGTGCTATGAAATTGAGTATTTTACTATCTATAGACATGAACAGACAATGAGCAAATTGATTTTTTTTTTAACAATATTTAAAAAAGACAAGTGGCAACAGTGTTGGTTTTAAGCAATAATCACAAGGCGAATTCATAACGGGTGAAATTGACAGCGCAGCTGATAACTTTTTTTTACATTTTAATCTGTTGCCGATGTCAATGGCATAATTAAAACAAATTTGAAGAAAAAAAATTCTCAATAAGAACATAACAGGTGACGAATTATGGACATTGAAATCAAAGCCCAATCATCCTAATGGAAGCGTGCAGAGGAGCCAAGACCGAAAAAAGGACGTCAAGTTCGGTCAAATGTAAAGGTTTTGCTCTCTGTTTTCTGCGACAAGAATGTCGTGGTGCATAATGAATTCTAGCCGCAGGGTCGTATGGTCAATAAGGAATATTACCTTGATTCGTCAGAAACGCACAGAATTGTGGTAGAAACAATCATGGATTTGGCGCCATGATAACGCACCTGCTCACACATCGATGCTTGTGCGTGAGTTTTTGGCTAAAAACAAATCAATTATCGTGCCTCAACCATCGTATTCACCGGACTTGGTCCTCACTGACTTTTTCCAAAACTGAAGACATGGATGAAAGGAAAGCGTTTTACTAGGATTGAGGAGATAAAAGAAAAATCGAAACAGAAGCTGTTGGCGATACCAAAAAGTGCGTTTCAGAAGTATTTTCAGAAGTATATGATTGGAAAAACGCTGACAGGAGTGTCTGAGGGGGATTACTTTGAAGAGGACAAGATAGCTTTTGATGACAGTGTTCACTTTTCATTAAAAAGCGATTCCGTAAAAAACAATGCATTTTATTGCGCTGAATGCGTTTCTTCAGGCTGAATGATATGCTGATTTGTCAAATTAACTGTGTCACACAAGTTGTTTTTTTAAGACAATTTTAATATACATACATAATCCTTTTGTTTATTTTTTTCAAGTTCAAAATATTTTACGAAAAACTAAAATTCACCGAAGATTTTTGAGTGAAAAAATTATTATTAAGTGTACACTTTAAATGTCAAAATTATTCATTCTCACCATTGCGGGCTCAAAAATCAAAAGTGAACACTGAAATCGGTGAACATTTCAAAATTCATCGTTGCGAAATTTAGCCTCTGGTAATATAAGGAGATTACCAAATACAGAAAATGAAAATTTTCGATATCAGTCCATATATCCGAGATATGTACTCGTATAGCCGAATCTGACTTTTTCATGCAAATGTCGCGTAGACGAACTGAAACAACTTTGTTTACTTAAAAGCAAGGAGGATACTCTCTATTGCGATGCAAAAGAAAAATCGCAGAATTGGTACTCTGTATTGCGTTTTCGTATTTTCTTTTCGCATTAAATTTTCCCCTTTCGTACATTTATTTTATAATTTCTCGCTATTGTTTATTTTGTGGCACCAATGTTGCTTCATTTTCAAAGTACTTCGTGAAAAAATTTGCGCACACGGCGCACGTACCAAATTATACTCTTATCGCATTTAGCTTTCGCATCGCAATAGAGTTCTGGTAATAAAAAAAGGTTATTTAAATATCGAAAATGAAAATTTTATAAAACTTAAAAAACTGCTTCATATGGTATCATAAATGAAGTTTGTTAAAAAAACATTATTAATTTATTGAATTTTTGTTGAACTTTTTTATCATTTTTATATTAGATTTTTGGTTTGTACAGGGTGGCCCAGAAAGACCGAAGTGGTGTGAATTGCTTATAACTTTTTATTTAAGAGATATTTTTTTAATTTTTTTTTTTTTAATACATTAAATTTATGGGGAATATTTTTGGATTAGTTATTAAAAATGATATCCCGCAAGTGGTGGCCATATTCTGCTTCGCACAAATGTGCTCTTTCCAACACATTTTCCATGACCTTTCGCAAAACTTCCGGTGGTATGTTGTTAATTTCTTCTCGAATATTGGTTTTTAACTCCTCAATAGTCCTAGGCTTATTAACATAAACTTTTCCTTTTAAATAGCCCCAAAGAAAACAGTCTGGAGCGGTTAAATCCGGGGAACGCGGAGGCCAATTAAAATTGCTGTTACGAGAAATTATTCTTTCACCAAAGATGTCGCGTAAAAGAGTCATTGTGGCCCTCGCAGTGTGCGCTGTGGCTCCATCCTGTTGGAACCATATTTGCGGATGGTTTTCCACGGCTGGCCTTACAAAATTTTGCAACATGGCCCGATATCGATCACTATTGACGGAAATGGCGACACCTTGTTCATTTTCAAAAAAAAAATGGGCCAATGATCCTTTCTGAAGAAACACCGCACCAAACGGTACACTTAACTGGGTGCAATTGTCGTTGATGAAGTACTCTCGGGTTTTCCGTAGCCCATATCCTACAGTTTTGCTTGTTAACGAACCCATTTAATTGAAAATGGGCTTCGTCACTCATTATTAAGTTATGAATAAAATTTGGATTCTCTTGTGCTTTTTGCTGGAAATAAATTGCATAGTCAAGTCGTTGCTGGTAATCTGTTGGTTTCAATTCTTGGACAAGTTGAATTTTGTATGGAAACAATCCTATGGTGTGCAAAATTCGCTGCAGCGACGTCCTTGAGAGGCCCAGTTGTGACGAACGTCTCCTGGTTGATGTTTCTGGCTCCTCCCGAATACTCTCCTGTACCACTTGAATATTGTCAGCCGTGTGGACAGTTCGGTGTCTGCCGGGACCAGGAAGGTTCCTTACTGCTCCTTGTTCTCGAAAATTTGCAACCAGACGGTTTATTGTTGACTGAGAGGGTGCAACCCGCACATTAAATTGACGACGGTATGCACGCTGAGTCAACACAATGGACCGTTGATTTGAAAAGTAAATTTCAACAATTTGGGCACGTTGTTCAATTGTGTATTGCTCCATTATAAATTATCCAAGTCTTCTTTACAAAATACTGAAAAGAAAAGAAAAAAAAAATTATAATAAAAAAGTTATAAGGAATTCACACCACTTCGGTCTTTCTGGGCCACCCTGTACATTAGTGTTATTATTATAACAGTGAAAATCCTCAGAAATACTGCTCGAGCAATCTTGTGAACTTTCCCCAGCTTTTATATCTCTCCATGAATTTGTCAAACACTGAAACAAAGATTCAAATTAAGTTGGCGCTGAGGTGCGATTATATTTATATCTTTCTTCTATCTTATTTCTTATTTTCCTCAATGACCTTCTCTATCAAACATCCAGCCCTATCCACTCTTTCGCAGATGACAGCAGCATTTGCCATTCGTACTCTTTTAGTTATAAGCCCAGCCTATCAGAGATCGCTGCCAAGAGTCTTAATATGAACGATTCACTGAATAGTGAAATGTTCACAAATACTACTCCCTCTTTCCCCCACCTCACAACCTATTTTCCTATTTCCGGTACAATGCACTGCATATGTAGGGGTCATCCTCTGAGTACTGGTCCAAGAAAAAAAAAAATATTTGGGCCGGCCTTAATATTCTAGAAGGAAAAAAATTTAAAAAGAATATATATAAAGACTAAATTTTTTTAAATTTGCTTAGTCCTATCTCATGTGGCATTTGACCTACCCTGCACCATAAAACCCTATAAAATATAGATTATGATAATAGAGAAAATATATTCATTTATAGATCTGAAAAAATCCGTAACTGTAGCCACAACACCTCTCCTTAAGTTTTCATACAACTTGCAACTGTTTATAAAAAACAATTTCAACTGAATTTTCCAGTTACCATTCATTATCCAAAACAAAAAAACTAATTCTTTTTAAATACGAGAATTTCAGCAGGTTTTATCTTCAACAATATCCAGTCAAATAGAAACTTTCGTTTGCAGCCACAAAACAGAATAAGCCAAATTTAGTAAAAAACCCAATTCAGGTCAATCTGAAATCTTAAACGGAAAACAAACACAAGAACTGGAAATAGAAACGGTCAAAAGAAAATATCTTCAATAAAAATCAAAAGGAAAACGCTTAAACTTTTACACTATTGACAATTGCATTCAAATACACACAGCAACAAAATCCTTGCAGGATCTATGCCATTTTTTAACAATTTTATTGAACGGTTTGCACTTCTATTTAGAGTATTTGTTTTACATATGTATGTGTGTGTGTGTGTGAGTGTTTTATGTGTAAATGTGTTACTGTTTTAAATTAAGAAATTGAATAAAAAATGAACTCCATTTGTAATGGCTGACAGCACATACACAACAAAAAAAAAAAAAAAAAAACAAAGAGAAAAGGAATGGAGTACAAAAAAGGCGCCAAAAAAAAACTGATGCCATTGAATTTTTGTGGTGAAAGTTAAATTTGTTAGAAATTCACTTTTACAAATGTTGCAGCTGCAGCATAAAATTGAAAATTGCTTCTCACTTTTTTTGTGGTTATTTATTTTTGTTTGCTGTAAAATTGCAAAGTTTTTGCTCTTCTAAAGTTTTTGGTAATTGTAAAATTAAAATGAAACCAATTGAAAGGAATCATAAAAGGAGCAATAAAAGGAGCTGCTGTTAAATATTGAGACACGTTTTTATATCCTCCCACTGTGCCAATTGCCTGTACTAGAAGCTAATAACTTCCCGAGTTGCTGTTGCCTTGCAACAGACAGCTCTAATGTAAGGAATGAGAAGTAATGGTTAGAAGGGTGAGGTGGTTAACAGCTGGGGACTCGGGCTACCAACTTATTAAGACTTGTCTTCCATTTACTGCTGACAAAGTGTGAACAGGTGGGTTAAGAAGACCTGAACTCTTAAGCGGTGGATTTGTCCATATGGCAAAGATTTGCGACCTGTCTGCGCCTTGGAGGCCACACGGATAATTATAATCTCCGTGGAGTTTGTCCATCATCAGATTATGTAGTCGAGACATGTACTGGTGTACAATCTGACCCGCCCTTGTTCCCCAGGGTAGCAGCGGATGTGTGCTTAACCAGGCATACGCTGGGGTCGGCAAAGCCCTCGGGAGTTCCTGCTTGCAGACCATCCGACACTGGTCATGGTGGAGGTGCCTACCTTGGCTGCAAAAACAAGGTAGCCGCTTCGCTACAACAATACAACAATAAAAAAAAAAACAACAGGTATTTTGTTTGTGTAAAAAGGCGAATTCACACTTAAGCTGCCAGAAGTAGTTGCTAAAGAACATGTACAAAAATTTAAATAGCGCCGAAAAGGTAAACAAAACTTGACAGAGAAAGTGCCGCCATATCAATCGAATTCGCCTGAATTCGCCGATGCATCCACCTAATAATGAATTCGCCTTGGTTTAAACCTTAAATGGCAGGAAGGGGAATTAGATTCCCTGGTAATTATAGTGCATGCTGGCTTTCGAGGCTAATAACCTTCGAAGTGCTGCTATCTTACAACAGATACCTGCAATGTAAAGAGCCAGAAGTGATGGTTTGGCTCATTAAGCCTTGTCGTCCATCTTACGATAGGATGATCGCACGATAGATGGGTTGATTAATTTTGCACCACCCTGTGTTTAAAGACATGTAGTAACACATTCAGA
Source organism: Thecocarcelia acutangulata (assembly GCA_914767995.1). Taxonomy (NCBI): domain Eukaryota; kingdom Metazoa; phylum Arthropoda; class Insecta; order Diptera; family Tachinidae; genus Thecocarcelia; species Thecocarcelia acutangulata. The sequence goes on from OU612097.1 coordinate 20,105,125, forward strand.
ACCGCAAGTCTTTAATATGTTGAGTCTACAAGAAGAAGGGAGTGCAAGGATGAAGAAAGCGTGATTGTTTATTTAAGTTTTAAGTTTGAATAATCCAAAACTCAGCAGCTTTATTTTATGAATAATTTGGCCTAAATTATTTTGCAATTTTTCAACTTGCTTAATTGAATCCTTTCCTCTATGAAATAAATCAAAGTTGAGTTCTAAAAAATGTTCTACTTTCATTTTTTTTTTTTTTTTTTTTTTGTAAAAAAAACTCGTCATAATCAAATTTAAATTAACTTTTTATTTACTTAATACGCCACCAGCAATCACAGCTACATACATACAAATACCCTTTAGAGGGGAAAAAATCTAGCCCAAATGCACTCTCACAAATAGTCAAAATTATTTTTTTTTTTTTTAAATTTGTTGAATATGTTGCGCAAAAAATAAAAACTTGTATTTTTCTTTCAAATGCTGTTTTTAGTAGAATATTTTCTTTCTTATTTTTTTTTATTACATTTCATGTCTAAAGCAATTTGTTAACATGTTCTCCTCACATGAACTTACCGAGGAAAGGAAGTTCTTAAATTTATTCAAACAGCTTTTTCTTCATAACCAGTCAATGCGATGATGTGAACTGCAGCAACATCGTTGAGCCTGCAATTGGCAATATGCCCAATTTTCTTAATGCTGCAACAATTGCCTGCTGCTGAAGGGGTGAAATGTTGCAAGAACATAAGAAAAAAGTAAAACTCTTCTTAAAAATTGAAAAGAAAAGTTGCCTGTTTGTTTTCGTTTATTTTACATTTTAACTATTTAACAATGGACAGAGATTTAAGTTTTTATTTTCTACTTAATTTTTCCAGCTTTTGTTACTGCTGATGGCCTGTGTTATCCCAGCAACATAAATTTAGTCCTGTATGCACACACACACATATTTACACTTTTACTGCTTGTTTTGTAATACTTGAGTAAATAAAGTTGTTGAAAGACTTTCTTTAATATTTTCTTATTTGGCGAAGGAAAAAAAAAATACTGCAAAAATTTATAACATTTTTTAAAAATTGTGATTTTGCTCGAGGTTTTTTTACTTGCACTTTTGCTGCACTCTGCTTTTCCAAGTGCACAATGGTGAGACACCGAAAACAAATTATGCCAAAATTGTTTCATAAACTTTTATAGCAAATACCCCGGAAGGTTCTGTTTGTAAACCACGTCAGTGTTGATTATGATTGAGATGCCTACCTTGGCCGAAATATTCTAAAATCGTAGGAAAGGGAACTATGTATGGGGAAATGCCGGTTTTCAGGAGCTAATAAGGCCTCGATATGCCAGATACCTGTAAGGTGAGAAACCGGAAGTGATAGTATAACAGCTGACTTGGATAAGGGCCGATGTTCATAATGGGTTTAGCTCTACCAACTGGTACAGGAATCTCTAGAAGGCCCGAACTCTTCAGCAAGGGATTTGCCTATATGGCTACAAACTTATGGCAAAACTTGTGACCAATGAGAAATTTGCAAGCCATACGGCGCTGTTAGTGAACAGTGAAAAATTCACCCCTAGCAGTTGGTCTATCATAGATCTACCAGCTCGTACAGGAAGTACTACAAGGCGCGAACTCTTCAACAACGAGTTTGTCTATATAGCTACAAATTTATGGCAAAAGTTGTGACCAATGAGAAATTCGCAAGCCACACGGCGGGGTTAGTGAACCGTAAATAATTCACCCCTTACAGTTGGTCTATCTTCAGATAAGGCCAACAAGACAGGTGCTTATGTAAATCAATTTTAAAAATCTGTCATATGCAAGAATTGCCACCTGTGTGAGCCTAATAGTGAATAATTCCACTCCGTGGAATTGGTCCCCCATCAGTTTAGGCCGTAAAGGCAGGTGCTGATGTAAATCATTTTTACAGTTGTTGGTGTTATTCATAATTATGATTTTGTTGTTGGAATATTATTGTCTAGCACTTCTAAAATATATGTATATAAATGCTTTAATTACCCTATACAGAAAAACTTTTTTTCATGTTCAATAACGGAATTCATTGAATCAGTTAATAAATTGTTAGAATGCGGACCTGTAAAGGAATTTGTGGATTCAAACAAAAGTTTAGTAAAAATAATTTTTGATCGAAAAAAACTATTTTTTAAACAACCACAAAATACGATATCCAAGGTTATTTTTTGATATTTAGACAAATTACTTATTCATACAAAAATTTTGTTGATTTTAGTTTTACTATTATTTTTTCTGTGTACAGTGTTAAGTAATTCTAAAACAAAAAATCTATATACAAACACAATTTGTTTACACAGAAAAAATTTTTTTTCGTGTTCAATAACGAAATTCGTTGAATCAATTAATAAATTGTTTGAATGCGGACCTGTAAAGGATTTCGTGGATTCAAACAAAAGTTTAGTAAAAATAATTATTGATCGAAAACAACTATATTTTTAAACAACAACAAAATACGATATGCAAGGTTTTTGATATTTGTGTATATGTATACAAATCGCTCCTTTATTGCAACATAGTCATAACGCAAAAAAGCTTGTTTCGAGAAAAACACATTTCAAATTTTTAGTTTCCATACAAGTCTTAGAAAGTTTTTTTTTAGAAAATATCTCCTAAAGGAAACAGTTCTAAAGTAATTTAAATAAAATTTTGGCACAATATGAAAGGTAGTACTGTTTACATTTCTGAATTGTACTGTACAATTCTGAATTATTAACTCGAAAAGCGCATTTTTTGGGATATGACTATGTTGCAATAAAGGAGCGAAATTATTTTTTCAGACAAACATTTTGTTGATTTTATTTTTACTATAATTTTTTCTGTGTATAGAACAAGTAACTTGCGATGTATTGCATAACTCCAACGAATTAGATTCATCTCGGAAATATCTACGAGCGATTCGGTGTTGTCGAGGTTCTTCTTCCGGGTGTTCAGTTAATGCTTCGATCCTAAACATTTTATTTTAATTTCAATTAAACAAATTTTCGCACTTTTTCTTCACTGCATTGACAGTTTGAAATTGTTATTACTCTTATATATTTTACATTCACTACGCACTGATAGCACGTACAACAGTTCTCATGAAATTCGCGAGAGCAATTTCACCTTTCCGGGGCGTTGAAAATTTTATGGGAAAAATTATTTCCCATCTTAATCACGTTAGGGGTGATTATTTGCCAACTTTCCTACCCATTGTGCATTTTCAATTGCTAAAAGTCAAATTACTTTTTTTGTTACACTTAAAAGATATCAAAGTGAGGAGAGACTTTTGCGTTTCTATGCAGAAGAAATTATATATTTTTGTTTTCTTTTTGAGAAATTATTAAACTACTTTAGTTGCTTTAACTAATAAAGTCAACAAGAATTGGACAGACTTGGTAAAAGAAAACCGGCTTAAAAATTGCAATTAATGATTAAACGTCTGGTTTCTCTTCTTTGCCATTCAAAGAACTCTTTTTGCCTGAATGCCACTACTTCGTTTAGCATTTGCTTTGCTAATCAAAGTGATTTTTTTGTATCTAAAATTGTCTGAAAGAACAGAAATTTTTTCTACGAATCATTAGATCTATTATTAAATCTTAGCCGCTACGTTTTTATTCATTGTCTGCATGTATGAATATTTGTGTGTACTCTTAGGTAAAATAAAATTTATGTTGTGTACATTTTCTCTATGATATTTGCATATTTTTTTAAAATAACATTCCTTTTCATTTTCAAAGTGGGTCCTGAAAAACAAACAAAAGACAAAAAGTTCACTATGTTCACCACATATCGCTCCTTTATTGCAACACAATCATATTCCAAAAAATGAGCTTTTCGAGATAACAATGCAGAATTGTTAACAGTACTACCTTTTCTATTGTGCCAAAAATTTATTCAAATTACTTTTAAACTGCTTCCTCTAGGAGATATTTTCTAAACAAATTTTCTAAGACTTGTATGAAAACTAAAAATTCGAAGTACCTTTTTCTCGCAACGATTTTTTTTAGTTATGACTATGTTGCAATAAAGGAGCGATTTGTACATGTAGAAAATCATTGACTTACCTAACTCGGAAGTGGGTATGGAAAAGTCATGTGGCAAAATTGTAAAATATTGTACTTTTTGGGCTTTCGATATGGCCAAGTCATTGTACCGCTTAATGCCCTCTTCCAGAGCGCTCCAAACCTTGATATCACAATTTAAGTCCATAGTGTTGGGATCAAGATTTTGCAAGTTTTCTGGCAGCTTAACGTTCAACAACTCTGAAACATGAGTGTAGTGGCAGCCAACAGACTCCAACCATTTGACTGCGTCAGAGCTTAAAGTATCCAAAGGAAAGCCGGTGACTGGATCGATATCGGTCTACATTTAATAAACAACATTATATGATTGGAGTTAAGAAAATCGTTTGCCTAACTTTGATATTTAATTATTTGATCTTTTTTAGGTAAATATTTCTTATTTTTGTAGCTAAAGATCGTTTTATGTTATAGAAAAAATTTGGCAGTATTTATTTTCAATATTTCGATAACAATTTGTTATCATAGTCAGGAAAATTAATATGTTAGGGAAAAATTTTTTACTAACATATTAATTTTCCTGACGATGATAACAGATTGTTATCGAAATATAAGACGATCTTTAGCTGCAAAAATAAGAAATATTCGCTTGCTTAACTTTTTTTTAATATTACCTTGAATGTGAGCAAAACTGTGAGATATTTTCTTTGATCTCCCACCACCATAGCATTACTTATACAAGGCAGTTGCTTTTTGATTAACATCTCTATATGAACGGGCGGTATATTTTCTCCACCTGCCGTTATAATAATTTCCTTAATCCGACCGCTAATGTAAAGATAACCCTCATCATCTAGATAGCCCAGATCACCACTCTTTATAAAGCCGTCTGCGGTAAAAGTTTCAGCGGTTTTCTCTTCGTCATTTAAATAACCCATCAAATTGCAACGTCCTCTCACCAAGATCTCAAATCGCAGATAACAAAAAATACTTTCTCTAAAAAAAAACACTCATAATTATCAACTCACCTCTCCTTCCCCGTTTTCATTGGGCTTATCAATTTTAAGTTCTATGTGTTCAATAGCTTTTCCCACGGTTTTCAGATTTGGCCTATCGAAACTATAGGCCACGCCTCCGCTGGTTTCAGACAAACCATAAGCATCTATTACTTGCATATCCAAGCCCAAGAAAAACTTTTTCAATTCTTCTGTAACCGGAGCGCCTCCAGCCATACATGCTTTAATATGCCGCAGTCCCATGTTTTCTTTTATTTTGTTAACCACTTTCGAGGCCAGCCAATATTTCAATCCCGAAGTTGGTTTATTTTCCATTTTGGCAATGTGATAATTTTCCATCACACTGCGTGCGGAGTTCATGAGTAGTTTTGTCAATCCCGAAGACTTTGCCACCACTTGTTCAAATCTCTCCTGGATTTTTTCGTAAATCCGTGGTACCCCAAACAGCATATTGGCCTTTGAGTCGGCTAAAGTTTTGAGCAAAGAACCTTTAAGGGCATTACGATCGGCAAAATAGATCAGACCACCCACTTTTAGAGTCATAAACATGTCGAACAGTTGCCCGGCGATATGATTCAAAGGCAAATAGCTTACTGAGATTTCACGAGTATCCTGAATAAAGGGCAAAATTTTCCTAAAGACGTGACAGCAGAAGAGAATGCCATCGTGAGAGATCATGACACCTTTGGGCATGCCAACAGTGCCGGACTGCAAGAAAGCGGAAAAGTTTAAACCTATTAAAATACATATATTTTATTATATGTGAAGTTACTAATCGAAATTTGTTAATGAATATTGCATGTAGGTTATAAGTTCGATCCAACTTTCAGCCAAGAAAGATTATTTTTACACTATTTATCAGCACCAACTAGGGGTCGAAGTGTAGCGGCTATGAAACATCCTAAATTTCAATTATTTTCTCCGTCTTCTTTGATCAAGAGTAATCAATGGGTCACGGCAATTATGATTATAATACAAAAATTTCTTGGCTGAAAGTGGAATCGAATAATATTTATAAAAATTTAAAGGAAATAGTGAATGGAAAAAGACAATTTTCTGTGTAAACTTGATTTTTTGCCAAAAAAAAAACCATTTCTTGCCAAAAACCCATTTTTTTTATCAAGAAAATTTATTTTTTAAGATAAAAATTTATTTTATTGCCAAAAATTTCGCTTGCGTGAAAAATCGGTTTAGGCTATATCTCGGGTATACATGGACCGATATCAGAAATTGTAATTTCTTGTGTGTTTAGTAACCTCCTTTTATTACCAGAACGATTTTTAAGCAAAACAAGTTACTTATGGTTGTTTACGGGATCATTAAAATGTATACACCAAATCAAGGCACTCTACTTTCTGTGGCATAGAGGGTTAAGAGTTCCTCGTTTGTTGGGGCAAATAATATATGTTCTGTTGCACTTCCGAAACCCACACCAAGTTTTAATAGGCATAACATGGACCATCTCTGCGCTGATCTTGGCTGAGTTATTTCGGCTGTGGTTTGAACCGAAATAGCTAGAAGGAGAACTAGTTTCCCTGATAACTACGGTTTAATGCCGGTTTTCGGGGGCTAATAAGCCGCTAAGTGCTGTTGTCATGCACTAAATACCTACTCGTATACTGCCTGGCCTACGATATTATTCGACATCGCTCGCTCGCATAAACACTTGCAAACTAAAAACAACATTTTAAAATTTGTTTTTGTTTCAAACGTATTTATGCAAGTGGGCGATGTCGAGTGACATTGTGCGCCAGGCAGGTAATGTAAAGAACCAGAAGTGATGGTTAGATGGTTGAGTTGTATAAGGGCTGATGCTCTTAATGGACATCAACTCATTAAGTCTTGTCTTCCACTGACTGTCTGGAAATTGCATACAGGAGGGATTAGAAAGCACGAACTTACCAGCAAGTGTTTTGTTCATGTGGGTAATAATTTATGGCAAAAATGACGACCTCTGTGAGCCTTGCAAGCCACACGCGAGCGCTGGTAAATCGTGAATACTTCACCCTTTGCAGTTGGTACATCTTCAGATAAGTTCGACAAGGTAGGTGCTGATGTCAATCAATTTCCACATTCTATTGTCACTGTGGACCATCGCTGACTGTGTGATGCATTACTCGGTCCTATCTTTACAATCAAGGATTTTGCTCTGACGAGATAAGGGATCCGATATAATTTTTGCATAATACACGTTCATCTTCCATAGCTCATTCATTTGCGGTCGTTTGCAATGCATTACATGCTCATCTAACCTATTTGGCCAATATCGGTACAGTGGACTGTTTATGTAATGCATTATTGCTGCAGAAGATCGTTTCACTTCCTTCTCTTCACCCAAAAAAAATAGTTACTTTTTAATCCACAATTTACGTTTTGCACGAAAGAATTTTTTTCACTAAAAATCACTTTTTTGGCAAATTTACAATTTATCATTAATTTTTGTAATCCAGACCCAACCAATTGTGGGTGAAACCAACAATTTAATAGTCCAATTCACAGCAAATAAATAAGGAATAAAAAAAGTAATAACAAATAAAATTTTGGCCAGCTATATTCGATATCAGTAGTCTACTTTTTGAAAGAAAGTTCTGACTGGTTTTTCTTTGCAACATGTTATGACTTTCAAAGATAATAGCCCTATTCACAATCTTTAGCAGATGTCCTTGCTTCACCACTTTACACTAACAAAATAAATAAAATAAATTCCATTTACAATTGCAGAAATATGTCTTCCAAATGCACAAGATTGTGAGTAGGACTAATATAGTTGCAATAAGAGACTTTCTAGACACCTTAAGAGCAAGGAAAAGCATTTTTTCTGGAGGGTTACTCTCTATTGTCATACGAAAGTAAGTTCGGTGTAATAATAATATAATTTGGTACTCTGTGCGGTTTGCGTAAACTTCTTCGCGAAATAGTTTGAAAATGAAGCAACACTGGTACCACAAAATAAGCAATAGCGAAGAATAAATAAATAAAATGTGCGAGAGGGAAAATTAAAAACGCAATACAGGGTACCAATTTTTCGATTAAGAACAATTTTTATTTCGCATCGCAATAGAGACTAGCCCCCTGCAATCTTCTCTTTTACCAATGCTCTACTTTTAGCTCCAACATACCGTAAATATTAAAAGTGCACACTGATTGGCTGCCACATCTCGTTCATACGTTGCCAACTTATCACGCAGCGTTGAACCAAATTGCATTCTGAACAAATCCGACCAGCGGTAGGTGCCTGGTTCTTGACCAACAACCTCATCGAATGGCCCATTTAATTGGACAACAGCACGCAACAGATTTAAGCGCTTTTTAACTGCAAGCACTTTTAACATTTGCTGAGTATCGTCCACCAAACATACAATGGCACCTGATGTGGCCAAAACATGATAAACAGCTTCCGTTGAGCTGCTGGTATAAATACCCGCCACCACAGCACCAATACGCAAAGCAGCCATTTCCACATAAAACCATTCGGGACAATTGAAGGCCAAAATAGCAACGGAAGTATGTGGCTTAACACCCAAATGGAGCAACACCAGAGCAGCCTGTTCCACATTTTTTTCATATTCAGCATACGAAACATATGACCAGTTGCTGCAGCCGGCATCTGCTTGAATATTTTCATAGGCTAAGGCAGGTAAATCTTTGTATTTTTGGCAATGTTCCCGAAAGAACTGAGGTATCGTTTGTAGGTTGAGTTCAGCTAAATTTTTATTTTCAGCTCTGATTTTAACAGCTTCCCGGAGGGAACAAGTGGTGAAGCTATGGGCCGATTTAAGTGGCAGTACCAGACTTGGTTCTATTTCAACATGTTCCTCCAGCATTTTCGATTTTCTTTTTCTTATTTATATTTACTTTGAATTTATTTTTTAAATACTTTTCCACACAACCGTTGGCTTTCGCGTTAGTTCTTTGAATATAAGAAAATTTGAGTTGTAAATAATTTTGAGCCGCTGCATTGAAAAATTCTTTCAACAAAACAAAGAGCATTTAAAAATGCTTATCTTCGAAACAACGGCCTACTAAATCTCTTGTTTTCTATGATTGAATAAAACCTCACATTGCTGCTTGATGACTTAATTTCTTAGTCTTAGTCTTTCTGAGGGAGAAACAAATAATTAAAACCTTGCTTCTTATCTTTCTTGGCGCCAGTTTGTTTCATATGAAATGTAAACCTTCATTAATTTTCAATCCTTGTTTTTAAATGAAATAAATGATATGACTCCACGAAATTCGCCACTCATTTCAATGCTGTTTTAAATTTCACTAGAAATAAATAGCTCACTGTTCGAAAAGATGGAAATTAACAGCCAAGCGATTTAGAAGTCAAAGTAGTTCTGCAAACGGTTGATGCGAGGCAGCTTTAAAAGATAGTGGCAGAATTACAATAAATACAACACCAAAAAACATCAGATTTATTTTGTTGGTAGCAAGGCAGTTTTAAATTCTATATACACAACTTAACATCATTTGGAAAACATGGCTTTTTTTAAACCAGTGGTGCCCACAAGTACTATATGGAAGAGTAAACACCAATACATTTAAGGAAAAACTATTTTTATTTAATATTTTTTGTTGTAAAAAGCAAAACATTTACAAAAACCAAATTCACACTGATAATCGCTGTCGTTAATGTTTACCAGCAAAGCATGCGAAAGTAGTCTTCCTTTATTTTTGCGTGTGTGCAGTGAATAACGACAAAGATATATGTAAGACAAAGTTTTTTGTGTATTTTTCATTGCTAGTGCTGAGAGCAATATTTGTGTATTAAAGAGCACAGCCCTAAAGCCAAGCGCATTTACAGCGTTGTCAACTTTGAAATTTCAAAATGCACCAAAATGGGGAAAAAGCGCTTTATTTCAACAAAAACGCACCGATTTTTGAATTTTTTCCCCCTTTGAATAGAAACCTATTTTGTATTTTAAGAAGTACAATATTTTTATATTAAGAATATGATAATGAAATAGCCTTTTAAGGCTACTTCAACTGGGTCTGATAGCATCGCCTGATGGCATGCCATCAAATTCGTTCAGCAGCTAGAATTCGTGTTTGTCAAACTTGGCCTCTAGTACGACTCTGTTAGTTTAATTAAGATAATGTTACTTTTACAATATTTATAACGATATTTTATCAAATTTATTATTGAGCAATATCATTTAAATATATTTGCTGTCGAGCGAAATCAACTGTTACTTTTACTGCCTATTATCAGGCACATAAAAATACAGCTGCTTACCGTCGTCAAAATTATATTGCAGGAGCATACAGCCATTACAGTCAAAAAAATTTATAATTATCGGATTATTAAAAGTTACAGAATCACACCACAAGCCTTCAAATTCAGTTAATAGCAACTCTCTCAAACTTAGTGTACATTTCATTTGTGTTTTCATAAGCGGTGTATTTAAAGCAATTTATTGAAATATATGCAAATTTGCCAGAATTATAACATATAAGGGATGAAGTTTACCATAATGCAGAAACTTTATAATTTATGAAATAGTTTGGTAATTTCTCAATTACAAAAACCGTAACGAATTCACGAGCCATCATAAATACGAACTACACTATTCAGAGACTGCATTTATTCCAATATTTGACAAACTTGGCTTGATCGTTTAATAGCAAAACATTCCGCAAATTTTGTAAAACAAAATTTTTCTTTTTCTTTCGACAGTGTCTATAATATACAACAGCAAGATTGTCTTACCTTGTGCCTTTAACATGAAACGTAAATATTTTGGACTTTTTTTCTTAGATTCAAACATTAAGTTGAGTTGAATTTGATTTTGTACCACCGAAAATTAAAAAACGCACCGAAAATGTAAAAAAAAACGCACCCCGCACTAGCTAAAGAATTTTTCGCACAAGAAATTTTAAAAAGCACCAAAAACGGTGCGAAACACGCCGAATTGACAACGCTGTGCATTTAAAAAAATAATTGAATATCAAGCGCATAGGACTGGGCAGACTTGTTTTAAACGTTGTAATATTAATACACTCAAAGAACTGATTGAAGATGGTTGTGAAGATATTTTTGATGAGGTAACTAAAGCAAAATTGTGCTTAATACAATTTTACGTAAACTAATGTTTTAATGTGTTTAACCATTTTAATACAAGCATTAATTGAATACAATAAAAAATTACCTCTAGGAAAGATTGCTGATGTTACAAATATTAAAATAGCCATAGCACAGATTTGCAACTTCACTCCTCCAAATAACATTACAAAACCAACTAAATAATTTAACTAATAATGTCGCACATACTATACTACAAACAACTAGTACAAGCATAATGTTTGTTAACATAAACGCATCAAACCACAACAACCTAATATCCACCTCAAGCAACACAAAAAAAGTAAGAACGCTTCTCCCTTCACACTAATGGACTGCCTCATCACGTTCATGCTTCAATAACTATTCACACAGCGGTGGCCCAAATTGCCTTGCAAACAAATCAGATCAGCGATAATAGTCCAGCTTTCGCCCAACAAATTTATCGAAGGCGACCGAGTAATTGAACAACAGCACGCAATTGATTTAAACCAGTGTAACTGCAAGCGCTTTTGACTTACGAGTATGCTGAGCTGCATCACCAAACAAACGATGGGATTTGATGCGGCCAAAATATGATGAGCAGCTTCCGTTGAATTGTTGATAAAAACAACGGTCACATCTAACTATTCGGTATAATTAACCACCAGCCAGGGTGGGTGGCTTAACATCCAGTACCAGCAGCAGTACTACCCTGTATCTTGTTCATAGGCAACACACGAAACATAAGATTTGTGTCTACTTTAAGAGAAGATTTTCTTAGAAAAATCATGCAAATATGGTGATACTTTTAAACACGAACATTACCATTTAGTGCTTGTCAAAGTAAAGTGATAAGCAGTGCAAAGGCTGGCTCTCATTCAGCTTACGAAAGTCTACAGTTTATTTTACAGCAATAACCTACAAAATGAAATCAATCTTAATTTAACCCTTACATGCACATGTTGTTTGCACTATACAATAATATTATTTAAGAGCCGATTTCATAAGTATAGCGTATAAGCACAGCTTCTTTCTTTTTCAAACAAAAGCAGACAAGTTTTCTTAAATTGACAGATCTAAATATTTTTATTACCATATAAACGTGCCCTAAAAAATATCAAAATACCAAAAATTTTATGTAATTACGCGTACACACGTATCAAATTAGCTTCAAAATTCCACTGCGATATAGCAAAAGTTTAAATTAATTTTATTTTCTTCACACTCACATCAAGATATAGTGCTACTATAAAAACAAACCCAGTTTGACCAAACAATTTGATATATGCTTGTGCCGCCTTACATGCTTGAACCTAAAATTCTTTGCAAATTGTTTCACAACGCTTCTAGAGGTATTCTATGACTGAGATATCATTTACATATTAAGTTTGACTCAATCTCTGGGCATTGTGCGTCATTTACCAGCTTTGCGGTAAGAAGAAGAAGTACAACTTTAGGCTAATATCAGCAGACGTTATGTACTTACTTACTTCAATCATAATGATTCAATAATAGTATTTTCTTACTAATCCTGCGTTTTCAGCTGTAAGATGTTGTTGTTTACTTTCATGCTATATCAACAAAGCATACGAGTATGTAATTAGAAGACTGAACAGATTTTAAACTAGAAAAAAAATTCTGCCCAAACAAATAACAAATTTGCTAATTTCTTATCATGGTTCATGGTCCACAAAGTGCACTACACGTTTTTGTTTTTTTTTTTTTTTTTTTTTTTGTTCTTTCATGCACTTAGTAAAAGCCTCACTGATATAATATCCCACAGTCAGGCAGCAAGTGCAACATACATATAACCGAAACCTTGATTCTTATCGTTGCTTTTGTATTTGTTTTTAAAAAGTAAATAAAACACATAATTTAATAAATATTCTTACTATGAATATTTCACCCCTAATTAACTCATGATTAGCCAAAAATTCATATAGGTCTGAACAAAATACAGCACTTGTTCGGTGAGATATGTTTTTGTTACATAGGGTGTGCATAACCATCCTACTGAAACACGGTACCAGTACCAGTACATTTCACAAATTTTAGTGCCAGCTTTCATTAGTGGATGATACTCGACCTGTTAGACCACATTCAGCATGTAGTGAAGACAGCATCTATAGTGGAGAATGAGAGAGAACGCGGCAAATTGATTCATCGTCGTTGCTTTTTTTTAATTTTTTATGTATTTTTCAATATTTTTAGTTGTGTGATAAATTCAAAAAAATTATTTGAATACTTTATTGAATGTCCCACAGAACCAAACAAATTTTCCTGAAGAAGTCTTCCGAAATATTGAAAAATACATTAAAAATCTAAGGTGACGTCCTTCGGGAGCAATATGGTGGTTGTTGTTTAATACTCAAATGCAGCGAGAGTTTTCGGACGCGGTGTGAAGTTGCACTGCAACCGGTTGCCGTGACCCTGAGATCGGAAGGAGTTTTAGGAAGGCTCCTCTCTACACCATGGGGGAGAGCGTGCGCCATTTAGCATCCGATCGAAAGCGGTACCAATGCATGACAATTTGAACGTTTTTTAATTTTGTGAGAGCATTACCGTGTGGTTGTAGTGTAAAAACTCCTTAAGAAAAGTAAAACTTGAACTAAAACCCATTGTACAAAAAGCCAAAAATCGAATTTAAAAATTATGAAGTTCAGCAAAAACTCAATAAATTAATCACCCTTATCATGAATAATTTTTCTCTCAAAATTTTTTCACTTTCCCCTAAATGACAATCATGAATATTTCCTATTAAATACTTTTTAATGGAATTCAATTTCCCTTATCGGGAATAATACTTTGCCTTGAAATATTTTCACATTTTCCTGCGATTTGTTCATTTCATTTTTGCAGACAAATTGTAAAAAGTTAATTTCTTTTAGCTATAATATACTATTCAATAATAAATGTTTTTAGAACGAGATTTGTTAATAGAGTCCAAAGCGAATATCACTTAAATATTCTGCTATTTAATCAATTGTTAAATTATTAAGAAAAGTAGTGAATTTTGGAAATATCTTGCAGAAGAGCTAAATAGTATGACCCTCCTAAAAACATCATCAATTGGAAGATAATATTATTTTGAGATTGTGGTTTGTAGCTTAGATATCTTCTTCTAATGGATAAATTACACATTAACCTCAAATATATGGCTTTAACCTATTTGGTAGTTGTGAGAGAACATCACCTGCTTCGTTATCTCTTGTCCCACAAAACTTATATACGATAGCTTAGTTGATTTTGGATAATTGCTTAAGGAATTTCACGGGAGATTTACGATAGCATTTGTCACTTCGAGGGAAATTTAAATTTCACGTGAATAAAAATTTCACTTGTTATTAACGATAGGGGTGAATATTTTTTATAATTCTTATTTCCAACTAGCAGCCAGATTTATTTATTTCAATTAGTTTTTTAAAGATCATCTTTAATATTTTCATGCCCTCCCTCCCAATTTAATGGATGTTAAAAGAAAAATTAACTTCAATTTTATTTAAAGAAGAAAATGCAGCATGTGCTCTACATTATATTTTTGTATTAGTTTCATCTTTTACGGTGATTTCTATGCAGCACACATCCATTTCAAAACAATTTTTTTGCGGTTAACTCCATTTGGATGACCGTTTTTGAAAGTTTCCCACATCGATGATGACATCTCAATGAACCATATGAAAATGAAATTTTGACTATATTTATGCGGTCATTGAGTTTGACAAAACAGCAAATAGAACATAAAAGCAATGCAGGAAAAACTGAAAAAGAATATGTATAAAATCCAACAAGCCATAAAAACAAACTGCGACAATGTTTCGTATCGCATAATGAATGCATCAAGCCAAAAAAAAAAATACTTTATAAGTTTATTTTTACTCTCTTTGATTGTAAAGGTATGTATTTTTGCTCATTGGACATGTTGGAGTGCAATCAATAAATAAAGCCAACTTCTAGCCATGTGCATGTCATTTTCAGCCGTTATGTAGTTTGCTTTTTGAATTTTTAAATTGTTTGTACGGAATGCCATCGCACTGGAAAAGGGAAAATTTCTTTTCAATGCAATACTCATACATATGTAAAACTAATGTAATTTGGAAGCAGAAAGAGTAAGCGATGACAAAACTGGACCTTGACATGATCTAACCAACTAATAATTCAAGGGCTCGGTGGCTGAGTGATTAAGGCAGCAGTTCATGATACGTTCAAATCCGAATAGGTGCTGATGAGTAGTGTAGCGACTACGAAACAGCTAGTTGTCCCCTAGCTAAAGATTTGCTTATTATTTTTCTTGTCTTCTTCAATCAAAAATTGTTCATCACAGCAAATTTGTATTGTAAAAAATCCTTCTTAAGCAAAAACTTAAGGAAGGAAAAACTTGAACTAAAAACCCCGATGAGCAAATGTACAAAAACCAAAAATTTTATTTAAAAAATTATGAATATAAAGTTCAACAAAAATTCAATAAATTAAAAGATATTGACTTCTACTAGGCACATAAGTAGGAAATGGTTGCTGACTAGACTAAGTCTAGTTAATGACTAGAATAAAACTACGAGTATGCCCCTACAAGAAATAGATGACCGAAACTAATACACTCAAATGTTATTTTCCAACACATTCACAAAAATGTTATACGTATATGATATTTTTGAGAATGTGGTAGAAGAAACATCACACGTACACGAAACTTTCGGTCATTTTCTTCATATTGACCTTAATAACTTGATAGAAAGTTGTGACCTATGTTTCGGTCAACAATGTCGGTCAAATGACCGGTCATTTGACCATCACTGTTCTTGTAGGGTGCCATGACTACCCTACAAAAACGGTAACGGTCAATTGACCGGTCAATTAGCCGACATCTGTGATAGAAACATCTGTCAAAAGTGTTCATCAATGCCATAAGGGCAATATGAAAGTAATAACCAAAACTAAAAATATTGTCAAAATTACTCGTATTATATAGGGCGGCTCAAAATTTAAGCCAGATATAAATTTGCCGCCATTTGTGCAGTGAAGTCTTCACAAACCTACTCAAAACAAAACAATTCAACAGCAGGCTATTTAGGGTTAGTAAAAACGTTGCGCGATAGAACAATGTGATTTCATTTTTAAACAATACTTGTTTGATTTTTCAAACAACATCATCATAAGCGATGGCTTTGCTAATCGTCAAAATAGCAGCTTTTGGGGGTTCTGAGAACCCACATGAGATTGTCGAAAAATAAATCCATTGTTTTGTGCAGCAACTGCTGGTCAAGCAATGAGTTTCACAAATCGACATCAAATTTACTTTATTCGACAGATAATCATCTGACGTTATAATTTAATAGATAGATAATCTTCTGGCATATGACCGTAACGGTTGGCTCGGATGTCCATCCTGCCCATAAAATACAGTAACAAACAGTAAATTTTTTTGCATTTAATGTTATCTCAACATACATTTGTAGATTACCATCACTCCAAATATAGCAATTAACGAACGTAATACACGATACATATTTCGAACAGAACCGCTAGCAAAATTTGGAAGCGTCAGTCTATTCAGGTTGAAAAGCGAAACCAAAATATATGACACTAAAAAGTGTTGCCAACTTGAAGTCTATGATGAAAACACTATCAATAAAAAAATTTCAGATAAATATCTTAATATTTCTTATAATAATAGAAGTTTCCATGACAATTATATCTGAAACAAAATATTGATCAAGTGCATTACGTGCACTTCGTGATATTTTCGGTCAATTTAATCGTGCAAATTTTTTTTTTTTTTTTATCTTTAACCAGTACTGATGAGATGATGGAGAAAGTCGTTGAGGAAATAGAACTCGTTTGATGAGACCCCATCTATAGCAACTAGTATAGTACGGTCTCTGATAAAGCTCGATATAAACCGGAAAAAGTCATCACCGACGCCAAAAGCAGTAAGTTTTGCCATTAGTGCAGCATGCCACACTTTGTCAAACGTTTTGGGAATATCCAGAAGCACCACTTTACTTTCACCGAAATTATGAAATGTGCGTACAATCGGAAAAATCTGGCAAAAATTCGAGCAAATCGTGTCTGTAAGAGATGTGAAAACAGCAGTGCATGCTCGTTCTGCGGAAAATATTCCCGCTATTCGCGATAGTGTGGCTGAAGAGCCGTCCACCTCACTCGTCGTCGTGCCTAACACCTCTTACGCTTATCGTTGATGAACATTATGCATAAAGACTTGCATTTACACGCTTACAAGGTGCAATTGACTCAAGCACTAAAGCCTCTTGACCACTCTAAGTGTCATCAATTGTTAGACTGCTGGCAAGAAATGCCAAGAAAATTATCTTCAGTGTACTCGTCAATATGCAGAATTGCCGCATTTGAGTGAATGATATTCCAAGATTGATTGTCGAAAAACCAATGCACCCACAAAGAGTGACTGTTTGGTGCGGTTTATGAGCTAGCGGTCTCACTAACGTGAGATGATAATGAACTTTATGTTGCCCGAATTGGAAGAAGGTGTTCACTAACGTGAGATGATAGTTAACTTTTTTGTGCCCGAATTGGAAGATAGGGATGTGGGCAATATGTAGTTTCAACAGAACGGTGTCACTTGCTACATTGGCTAATGAAACAATGGCTCTTTTGCATAAAAAACTCAATGGCCAACATGGCCTTCTCACGTAGTGGTGATGTTAATTGCGATTTAACACCGTAGGACTTCTTTCTTTCGCATTATTTTAAAGATAAGGTGTACATCGATAAGTCAGCCACAGGTAAAGAACGAAAGAATGAGATAATTCGGCACATTAACGGAATATAACCTTAATTATCTCTCAGCGTGGTCGAAAATTTGAACCATCGGATGGAAGTGCGCTGCCGACGTTGCGGCGGCCATTTGGCCGATATTTTGTGCCATACATATTTGAACAATATCAATAATATCATAATAAAATAATATTACACTAACTTCTAAATAATTTGTGTTTTATTCTAAATTAACAGCGAACCTTAAAATTTTAAGCACCGTTTATGAAATAATTGAACTATTACTTTTTCAGAACATCAAAACTGAAATTTTAATTTTTTTTACAACATTTCTGGAACAAGCCTTTATGACTGATATGTAAATCAACTTGTGGCATGATTAAGTGTTGTTTTATAGCTTATGTGACTTGGCTATGGATATGTTATATTTAGCTTATGTCCAAACTTTGCTACAGAAAAAGAATTTGAGAGCAAAAATATTTCACAAATGTACACGTTATAAAACATTTTTGAAGATCAGTCAGCATCCCTTCACGGAATCTATTTCTTGCTTATAAGAATCAAATACTTCGCACAGTGTTATTAGTCAGGCAATACTATTCATAAAGCCAAAAAGTAGAAGTAAAGTAAAACTTTTGTTGTCAAAATACTCTTATGCTAAAATACTCTTTAATAGAAACTTTCCAATAGAGACAAATGCATTTCCGTTTCCTTGTACGAATACAAGCACATAATATATGGGATGATATGTAAATACACTGAGACTTGGAGAACTGAAGCCGCATGCCGCAAACAAGCAAGCAAACGTTTGAAAAGATAAGCGAAGCCAGTCAGATGTAAATAGAAAGAGATACCATAAGAAACACAAAGTTTTTTTTTATATGCAGCTGGTGTTTGTAGTAGTGTTTGTATTGCGTTTAAATTTATCACCACAGTGGCCAAAAAATATGCAAAAGTGAACCATGAAATGAATGAATCTGTTTGCCTTGCAAAAAGCAAATAAAAAGAATTTAAATTTGTTCTATTGCAGCAGTATTTACTGCTACAATTTTATTTGATTTCATGCCATTGGCATGTATGTATGTGTGAGTGAGTATGTGTGTGTGTGTGTGTGTGTGTGTGTGTGTGTGTGTGTGTGTGTGTGTGTGTGTGTGTGTGTGTGTTTGTGTGTATAGCATATAATTTCATGCAAGCCTATATCTAACATTTACGTCTGAAACACATAAAAAGATACTCAGTTGCAAACAAAGCCGAAAAAAAGAACTTGTAAAAAACTGGAAAACAAACCGTCAAGCCGTATGGCAATAATGCTGCCATGTTTCTAACAAACGAATATAAATGACATTTCGCGCATTGAAATGTCCCTGTGGGCTCGCTGGATGTGACAATACATTTACATATCCACAATGATATGGTTAGTAATGAAGTTGTATAATAGGCCAAAAAAAAATAGATTTCAACATGAAATTTATACATAAATATTTGCCACAACACTGACGGAAATAATTACGCAAGTCTGTCCAAATGTCTTAAAAATTCTTAAAAATGAAACCATCTGTGAACAAAGAAAAATTGTTTGCACGAAATTAAGCGAAAGCTTTCAAAACAGCATTTGCCACTTTCCACAGAAAATGTAAAAAAAAAAGAATTTAATAAATTTTTTTCAATGTGTACACAAACATGTGTACTATATACATACATAGTCATATCTCAAAAAATGAGCTTTTCGAATTAACAATGCAGAATTGTTAATAGCCTATTTACACCAAAGCGAAATCTGCTCATTCGAGATTTCAAGCCAAATCTAGTAGATTTTGAGAAGATTTCCCATACAAAATGAAATCTACTTTATGAGTAGATTTCGACGAAATCTCCTGAAATCTACTCAGTACTAAGCGATGCAACTGTGATTTCTTGCAAAAAGTACTTAAAAATACTACGCTGCACCAAAAATTGCACTATAATGTGGTGTATGCAGTCTCTGGGCACAAAAATATACAATTTAATGCTGGTGTATTCAGTCTCTGATAATATCGTATTGTCAAACCCGCATGCATAAATTATTTTTGAGCAAATGAAATCTTGCTAGATGTCAGAAAACGGTGGTGTAAACGATATAGATTTCGTTGTAGATTTCAATTCAAATCTACTAGATTTTGAGTTGGTGTAAAAGCGCTATAACAGTACTATTTTTTAAAGGGTGTTTTTTTAAGCTAGATAGAACTTTAAATTGTAAAAAGTAACACAAAAAATTAAATTTTGATGAAACATTTTTTTTATTTGTTTCAGTATACTCTGACAAATCATCATGAATAGACTCACGCTTGAACAACGCTACGAAATTATCCAAATTTACTTTGAAAATCAGTCGTCGATTCGCGCGACTTATAGACGACTTCGTCATTTGTATGGCGTACATAATCGTCCATCTGAACAAGCCATTCGTCGAACTGTGGATAGATTTCGTACCACATACTCTCTAGAGGATGCAATAACACCAGCACGTCGAAGGAATGTGCGTACTGAAGAGAATATCGCCGCTGTAAACGAAAGTGAGGAAGAAGATCCAAATTTATCGATTCGTCGTCGGTCGCATGAATTGGGGCTCTGTCCGTCCACTACGTGGAAAATTTTGCGCAAAGATCTCGGCCTACACCCGTATAAGATCCAGCTGGTGCAGGAATTGAAGCCACGAGACCATTGTATGCGTCGTTCTTTCGCCGATTGGGCTCTAGAGCAGTTGGCAACTGACCCGTTGTTTTATCGCAAAATTGTGTTCAGCAATGAGGCGCATTTTTGGCTTAACGGGTTTGTTAATAAGCAAAATTGCCGCATATGGAGTGAGACCAATCCACAAGAGACCCTACAGACTCCATTACATCCAGAAAAATGCACTGTTTGGTGCGGTTTTCATGCTGGTGGCATCATCGGACCTTATTTCTTCAAAAATGAGGCCGGAGCTCGCGTTACGGTCAATGGAGATCGTTACCGCACCATGATCAATGATTTTTTGTTTGAAAATATGGATGACATTGATCCGGAGGAGATGTGGTTTCAACAGGATGGCGCTACGTGCCATACGGCGAACGCAACCATCGACTTACCGAAATCAAAATTTGGCGATAAGTTGATTTCGAGAAATGAACCTGTCAATTGGCCTCCAAGGTCGTGCGATTTGACACCTCTCGATTATTTCCTGTGGGGCTACGTGAAGTCACTGGTTTATGCTGATAAACCAGCAACAATTGACGCCTTGGAGGCCAGCATTGTTCGTGTTGTTCGTGACATACGGCCAGCAGTGCTCGAAAAAGTGGCCCAAAATTGGACGTCCAGAATGCGCTTCGTCAAGAACAGCCGCGGTGCCCATATGCCCGAAATCATTTTCAAATGTTAATGTCACGTATTGATCTTTCGAATAAAAAAAAATTTTGATTACAATTAAATTTTTTGTGTTATTTTTTACAATTTCAAGTTCTATCGGGCTTAAAAAAACACCCTTTACATTGTGACAAAATTTTATATAAATTACCTTTAAACTGTCTCCTTTAGGAGATATTTTCTAAACGTTTTTTCTAAGACTTGTATGGAAACTAAAAATTTTAAATGTGTTTTTCTCGAAACAAGCTTTTTTGCGTTATGACTATGTTGCAATAAAGGAGCGATATGTATCTATGTATCTAAAACTTTTTTTAATTTCTGTTGAATTGCGGCTTTCATCAACATGAACAAAATTTGTGTTTGATATAAAAAAGTGTTAGATAGAAAATTGACCCAATTTTTTTTACGGAAAACAATGCAGCATAAAAATTGTTCTGTACATGTGGCACATACAGTCTGCGCTGTTTTCTGCACGAAATGCAGCGCAACCATCAATATAATACGATTATAATTTAACTAGAAAAGCAATTTAATTGTTGTTAGACAACTCACACATGTTTACTTACAAATTTTTTCCTCAGTATTTGAAATTGAACTTTTAAAAGTTTTAAACAATTGAATTTAAAGAAGAAAACTAATTCGAAGAGGAAGCAATAAGAATTGCCATCTTTGGTCAAGTCTATTCTAAGTGATGACAGTTTGGCAAGCTCTTTTAATATAAGTCGAATTTCGTTAAGCTAAATCAAATCTATAACCCGTTGTACAAATGTACAAACCAAACATTTAATTTAAAATATTATAAAAGTTCATCAAAAATTCAATAAATTTATATTTACATTTCTGGGTACGGAGAATATTAAAATACAAAAATATGTATGTTAATAAATAAAATAAATACCGCAATTAACAATGTGGGCAATTAACAAAATGTATATGTGATTCAATATGAGATGAATATAGATAGAAAATAATTAAATGCTCGGTGGCTTAGTGGTTAAAGCAGTAGATCATGATACGTCATGTCCCGAGTTCAAATCCCAGTGGGTGCTGATGAGTAGTGTAGCGACTACGAAACTGCTAGTTGTCCCCCAGCTAAAGATTTGATTATTATTTTTCTTGTCTTCTTCAATCAAAATTATTGATCACAGCAGATTTGTGTTGTAAAAAATCCTTCTTAAGAAAAAAAAACCTTAAGAAAGAAAAAACTATAACCCGTTGTACAAATGTACAAACCAAAAATTTAATTTAAAAAATTATAAAAGTTCATCAAAAATTCAATAAATTTAAATCAAATCTGCTCTAGTCCAGAGTCGCTCTCGGGGATTAAGAAAAATGTGAAATAAAACAAGTAAGAGTGTAGTATATTCGGCTGGGCCGAATCTAAACTACCCTTCACGACAGTCATGTAACATATGGTATATATTACAAATTTGAGCTAAATATGCTGGGATATGTTATAGGAGAAAAATTTTTCTTTGCCTTGTAATCGTCATACCAAAAAAGTAATCTCTCATGGAAAAATCGCTTTAGGCTATATCCCAGGTCTGTATGGTCCGATATCGGAAATTTTAATTTTCTGTATTTTATTAACCTCCTTATATAACCAAAACTGGTCTTAAGCAAAACAAAAAATTTAAGTTCACTTACGCGGCAATTTCATGGACAAATTGGCTTAAGCTATATCTCGGGTATGTATGGACCGATATCGGAAATTCTCATTTTTTGTATTTTATTAACTTCCTTTTATTGCCAGATCTGCACGTAGAAAAAAATATATGGTAGACTTGACAATATTCTAAAGGCAACATTCGATTGTTGAGATATTTGGTTGGTACCGATAATTTTATATTGTTATATTTGAAACTCCTCCATTGACATGCTTCACTATAGATTAAAAAAAAATTATAAATAACCACAATATACTCTGGCTTCACATTGTTATAATTGTGAACATCCACAGTCATAGTAAAAGTTACCACAATAATGTTATACCCAACCATGTTCTAATGCCAACCATTATATTATATAACCATATAAATTTCATTAAACAACCATACTAATGTCATATATAGCGTTATTGATATAGAATCACCTCAACCTCCTTCACCATATTAATTAAATAAACGACATTCATGGATAAACCATACTATTTTGTTTATTTACAACTAACTATGTCATATAATATTTATAGGTATAATAATATAAAATAAAACTATAAATGCTTATAATATATTTTTTAGATTTTAAATAATTATTAATAATTCGCAAAACATAATCAGGTTTCACAATTGCAAGTGATTTTGACTTCAACTGGTTTTAGCATCGACTAGCTAGAATAAAAATAAATTTATTAAGTATTTTGACAACAATTGTATATTTAAAAATCATATATAACCATATTAATATTGTTAGATGTAACATAGTATGGTTGTTACCAACAATAGTATGGTTAGTCATTAAAATTATTTTGCTTTTAACAATAGTATTGTTGAGCACAACCACAATATGGTTGGTCGACAATATGGTTGACTTCATCATAGCATTGTTGATTACAACATACATACAAATTTTAACATTTTAACGTACCTTTGGATTTCTGCATACGCTTTATATGCATTTTAGCACAGTTCTAATTTTCAGCTTTTTTTTTTTTTTGCTTTGATTTTTAGATCAACACAAAATTGTTTTAGTTTAGAACAAAAAACATATGCTTTTTATAACAAAATCACAACACTAACCACAAAACCAATGTTGACAATAGTAAGTTTATTCTGTGATCTTATATATGTTAAATGTGAGTGAGTGTATAATAGATATGATAAAAATAAATATTTTAGTATTGGATGCAATTAAAGCTATTGTAATTTAAAAGAAAATTACGTAAAATACTAACATTGCCTGCAACCATATTCCGAAATTGATAGACGATAGCAATACATTTACGGAAATGCAAACGAAAACACATTTATGGGGAAGCAAAATATAATTAAATCGAAAATAGACTATTTTTAACAATAATACTCAATGTATTGCTGTAACCATATTTTGAACTGCGCGTGCTTTTAAACAAAAAATAATTTTTTCAATGAAAAATTGGTTTAAGCTATATCTCGGGTATATGCGTATATGGATCGATATCGGAATTCTTCGTTTTCCATATTTTAGTAACCTCTTTTTGTAAGCGGAACTATTTTTAAGAAAAAAAATGATTTCTTGGAAAAATCGCTTTATACTACTAGCTAGGAAGTAAAGTGAAATCTAGATACGACTAATTAGCTCAAATTTTATCACTCTGCATTATGTTAATACAACCAGACATGCCCAGTCACGTCTAGTTTAGGCCAATCAACAATCCGTCATTGTAAAAATTTAATTTAATTAAAATGCTTCAAGTACATTTATCCTTCATTACATATTTTCATACCTTTTACAATTAAACATTTATACATGTGCTTGTTGTCTAGATTTATTAAACATAGTTTTTGAAATGCTAACTACAAAAAATTTTTGTATAAATCATTTCTGTAAATCCTTTTGACTTCTTGCATTGTAAATCTCTGATCATCTCCATGATGGTATCACATCATATTTATTAATATTTTGTATTTCAGTTTGGCTTAATGCCAGACATAATTGTTGGCAATCTGAGAATATTTATAATCTTACTTGCCGTATGAGTAAGTATTATGTATGTATATCCGTTGAAGTAGTAACATGGTTGTGTTTGTATCGCTGTTGCCGATATAGTTGTTGCCACAAACGATAAGTACACCTTTAAATAAGCAAATGTGCAAACAAATGTATAATCTAAGTAAATATGAGCAAATTGAAAAACACACTCGCACACAGACACTTCGATACAAGTGAACAATAAGGAAACGGCATTGTTCGTAATAAAATCTTATTAATTTTTCAACTGCTGATAAAATAACGGAGACATTTGCATTGTCTGCATACGGATGGATGGATGTTGGGTATGGGGAAAAGGCAATTCAATTTCCTAAGGATACACATTGTTTGTGCTGTAGGAAAACAAAAAGTTTAGTTTAATAATTAAATTGATTTTTAGAATCATTGTATCATTTGTTTTATATTAAAATCAAAATTTTTTGATTTTCATGCAAACATTGTGAATGTGTGTGTGTGTAAATTTTGTCATTTCAATGAAATTTTTGCAGAGTGAGGTGGTTGAAGAAGAAGCATACAGAGTGAATCAAGAAAATATTTTTTTTTGTAATAATGTTTAGAATGGCGTAAAAGTTTACTTTTATTATGGAAATTAAAAAAATAAAGATTAACAAAACAGAATATCAAGAAATAGAGGATACAACCAAGACGAATTCAATACTAGGTGAACTTAGCACAGTTGATTATTTATTTCTTCTCGCGTTTTTTCCAATGAGACTGTCAAATTTTTTGTCTTTTGTTTACAAACTTTTTCGCGCCATTTTAATCTGAAGATTTTTTTGTATGATTTAGTGCAATTTCAAGAAATTTATGTGAATTTAAAAGTGAAAAACTAATATAATCTGTGATTTTAATTACAAACAATTATAAAAGTTTATATTTAATGTTTATATAAAATTTTTTCCCAGCTGAACAATATTAGGCGAATTTAGATTTTGACATTCACGATATGTTTTACAATAACAAAATACATAGTACTGAATTCGCCTTTCCGCTTACATTCACCTGTATAAATTCGCCTTGGGTAAAACAATTGGTCTCTTGCAAACTTCATATGGCGAGCAAATTGCCGCAACGCAATGGCCGTCTGCTCTTATTGAAAACAGAGAAAAAGTGATTAATTTGCATTTGTATGTGTGATTAAATTAGATTTGCATGTTGGATATTTGTATGGTTTGGACGCAAGCAGAAAGCGTATGTTTGGCAAGCAGTTTGTGTAGTCTATTTGGCCCTTAACGAGACATATCGTAAGTTTTTTCTGTACATTTTTTGTATGAGATAAAAATATGTATTATAGCTATGCAGTTATGTATGTATATTAAAAAAAAACATATTGAAACAAAAACAATTAAGTATTTTTATTCGCTATTTAAGCTTCTAACATTTATACCGGTAAAAAATTATAAATAGCTTGTTTTCTATGTTTCCCAGCTATCTGTATGTCGACATTTCATAGGAACTACCCTAATCATCAGTAGACTTTGGAAATTTTTGAAAGATATTCTCAAACATTCAACTTTATATCCCAACAGTCCAAATAAATTGCTGAGAATTTAAAGAGAAAATTGCTCTAATAATATCCGTCAAAACACAAAAAACAAGCTTTTCTATTTATAAACGTCTCTAACATTTCTTTACACCTTTCAAACAAATGAACAACCTATGAAATGTCGACATATAGATAGCTGGGAAACATAGAAAACAAGCTATTTATAATATTGAAACAAAAATTAATTTCTAAATACACTTCACATAATTTTTAATTTATTGAATTTTTGTTGAATTTTTTAATTTTTAAATAAAATTTTTGGTTTGTACATTTGTACAACGGGTTATAGCTCAAGTTTTTTCCTTTCTTAAGTTTTTTCTTAAGAAGAATTGTTTTACAATACAAATTTGCTGTGAGCAATAATTTTTTTGTTGTAAAAATATCCTTCTTAAGAAAGGAAAAAACTTGAACATAATTTTTTTTTTTCAATTAATTATACGTGCATATTAAATATGTATATTGATTATTATTGTCTAATTAATTTTTTGACACTTTTATATTACTAAAAAAATGTACAAGATTCTTATGTTATATCTTATGTTATGCTATAATCGTCGTGGTGGAAATCGTCTCCTACACAATCGTTGACGAGGTAGTGTGAATATTGTCACTTATACAAGATAGCGCTGAAAATGCTATAAATTTTGCGATTGGCGCCTAATGTCAGTTCTGTTTTGACATTTGTGCAAATTTGTTTTGACATAAGCAAATTTTACGCTTCTGGGGTACTGAAAATCGACGTGTAACCCTCGAAGAGCCATTACACCCGTTCAAAGTCACTATATGGTGTGCTGTTTTCGCTGGAGGAGTCATCGGCCTTTTTTCTTCGAAGACGGTTGCTGTGAATGGTGAGTGCTACAGAGCAATGATCCTCAAATTCTTATTACCACAACTTTATGAATTGGGATTGGAAAACATGTGGCTCCAATAGGACGGTGCTACGGCACACTGCACGTGCCACAACTGATATGCTGAACATCAGAAGGTTATTTTGGCACCACCCTGTATATTCGTCGACGACACGGTAGAGAAAAACGTAGTTCATATAATCGTCGACGATGGGGTGAGAGAAAATGTCGCTTGTGTGGTCTTGCGTGATTTCGTGGCCATTTGGTCGAAAATTTCATCAACGATTTATTTGAGGTGTCGTCAACTTGTCTTCAGATATGTGCACACGGTTATCAGATCTTACAATATTGCCAGTAAAATTATCTGAAAATGTATTACAATCGTGTGAACTGCCAATTTTTAACCTACAACGTTGTCAGAAAAACCATTGTCAATCAATTGTAAGGCGGCAATTTTGTCAGGCTTCTGACAATCGTGAGAACACTCTTCGTCGGCATTGCCAGATAATTGGCTGGTATTGTAAGCTCAGTTTTAATTGTCAGATGTATAAAATTAATGCACTTGACAATGGCATCATTGTCAGCAAAAAGTTTGATGGGCAACACTGCCAAACAGATGGTTGTTGATATACATAAGTGGCAATGGCTTACAACATGTCTGGCAATTTTTTTCATCTAACAATCTGACAACCGTGTGAACTGACAATTTTTGCTGTCAGATGAATTATTTGTCAGACCATAGTCTGACAATGAAATTGTAAGATTTTCTTACGATCGTTTGATTACACAATTTACTTCTGCGGAACAATTTTTCATTGTCACTACATTGTCAGCATGTTGCCAGATCTTACAATATTGTAACATCTGACAACCGTGTGTACATAGCTTTCCACGCTTTTGTATTGTCTTGTACCCATCGCTTAGGAAGTATTTAAGACATGGCCAACTGGGTATCTTTGTTAAGTCACACACGTACACATATTTTGTTTGTTAGTGTTAGAACATATTAATAGCGGTATTACTCCTAAAATACTGAACCGATCAAAGTGAAATTAAGCTAGATTTTTTCAGTGCATTAAGAATTTAAACCAATATTTAATTTTTCTAAATCCGTGCAATAGTACATACGGCATCAAAAGGGATTTTCTGATTCAGTATTGATAGAAAAGTTCGATTAAGCCATAATGATCGATGGACAGTGATCGATTTTAGACACGTTATGACTAAGTATCATTATTTATTTATTTATATATTTCTAATATGCCTATGGAATAAAAAAACCTTACAGGCTTACAGAAATCTTAATTAAATAGTAAATCATATAAATCCTTATAATCATTAAATGGAAGTGAAAAATCAACACTTACAATATTATTAATATTGTTTAAAGTGCTCAAAGTACGTAGCATACGTTCCCGCATAGCGTAATTAGTAACACGTGTTGAAATATAAAATAAATTTTTAGATCTTAAACATTTAAGTGGTACGCAAAATTTAATTAACTCTAACAGATATTCACAATCAATAATCCCATTAATCAAATTATAAATTATTATAATAGAATGAATAGTACGTCTCACATACAATGGCTTCAGGCCCAATGTTCGAACTTGACATTAGCATTACTTGACAATTACGAAGTGCAAATATAACAAATTTTTGTTATATTCTTTCAATTCTATTGGAATAAACATAATAAAAACGGTTCCAAACGAAAGAACAATACTCTAATTTAGAACCAATAAAAGCAGTATAGAAGGTTTTTAATGTTCTAGGATCCGAAAAGTCTTTACAATTTCTTCTTATAAAAGCATAGGCAGCATAACTTTTACATATAACATAGTCAAGATGCGCATTAAACACAATACCAAGCTTTCACATTTGACTTACAACGTTTAAATTATTATCATTTAATTTATACTGGAAAACTTTAGCGTTACTAATATTTGACCTATAAAAGGTCATTTGGCAGCATTTATTAACGTTTAAAGGCAAATTATTGATATCGCACCAAGAGGGTGTTCTATCGATACAAAGTTAAAAAGACAGCGAGTCAATCTCCGATCTTATTTCTTTAAAAAATTTGAGGTCATCAGCATATAATAAAAACTGAGACACATGACAGCAATTTCCAATGTCAATTATAAAAATTAGAAAAAGTAACCACCCTAACATACTTCCTTGGGCTACATCCGAGGAAGCTGTGTAGGGCAAAGACACAAAATTCTCCAGGACAACAGTATATCACCTATCAGAAATATAAGATCTTAATTGAGAAACGTACCGTAAAAGCTAATTGTAGATAGCTTAAGATGTAGTATTTTACGTGATACCTTATCAAATGCTTTACATGGATCCATGAAAAATCGCATTAGCTTGCTTATGTCTCTCAAAGACAGAAATTATGAACTCTTCATATAATAAAGCTTGGCCAGCGTGAGCGCAGGCCAAACTTGTTTTTTCTTGGCGTCATATTTAGTCTGCTTTTAAATTTCCACGCGTTTATTTTGCCCAGAAAATTAACTAAAAATAAAACTTTTTCTTATATGTGTGTTTGTATTAAATCTGAGACTTTCATTCTTATCACTTTTAATATATTTATTTTTTATTTTTATTTTCCTTTTTTTTTTTTTGTTTTTTTTTTTATCTCCATCTCCAAAGTACTCGTAAGTAAGTGTCAACGCAAGTTAACACAAATTTTAAACTTAATTTTTATCTGCTATCAGTTTATTTATATTTACTCAAGATATTAACATACAGGTTTTTTTTTTTTTTTTTGTTACTTTGAAGGAAGCTGAGATGAACGTTTGTATATTATTGTTTTATTTTTGCGGTTTTTTTGCATAATTTACAACAGGTGTTAATTGATATAAACTCTTTATAAACAGAGATTTGTCGTCTTACATGCAAAAGAAAATGTCAAATGAAATTAAAAAAAAAAGAGTTGGTTTTTCTCAGTTTATCAAAAGCCTAATCAGATATAGTTTAGCGGTGGCCGTGTTAAAATCGTTAGAAGTTTAAATCAGATTTCATTAAAACAAGTACTTATATTTTAAAAGTACAAACGTGATAAAATAAATAAAGAAAAAGTAGAATAAAAAAAGTAAAAAAAAATTTGTTGCATCCTAGATGAAAAACTTTTGTCAAAGAAAACAATACAATGTTCAGAACTAAGTTTCACTAGCGCCGCCAAAAGAAGCATCAATGCAGTTAATCTGATCGTGTTTTCAAGTCTATTTATTTGCAATTACTTAAATTTTTTTGATACAAAACAAAATTCCAAATGTAATAAGTTTAATACTTTTAAAGTTTCTACAGATGTGCCGTACAAAAATCTTGTGATAAAATTTTCATTGCAGTTTTGTTGCAAAAAAAATAGATAGATGACCTCAAACATCAAGCCGAAACAGGGTGATAGGATTGATTGTTCCATCATGAAAAAAATCAGAAAAAAATCTATCCCATGTAGTTTGAAAATTATGAGCGTTTTAGAAAAACCTAGAAATTTGCTCAAATTGTACCCATTTTTCGGTTCTTGTTGTTCATTTGAACTTTGAAATCGTAGCTCTGAATAAGATTTCTGGAAGGACAATCAAAAGTAACGACACAATTTTCCCAAGTTTTCTAGAATTAAGACTATTTTTTCAACTATGAATTTTGGTATTGCCAAAGGCTCCAATTTTGATTTTTCTTTTATCTTCTCAATCATAGCAAAACGCTTTGCTGTCATCGGCTGTCTTCAGAGTTGGGAAGAAGAAAAAGTCAGCGGAGGCCAAGTCTGGTGAAACGGTGTTTAAAGCATGATAACGGTTTTGCTTTTGGCCTCACATGGTTATCATGGTGCAAAATCCATGATTGTTAAGGTTAAATCCATGATTGTTAACTCAAAATGATTACAAACCCTGTGGTTAATTTTATATTGAGATATATACAAAAGTTGATTTTTACCTAAAGAAGAGAGAGCTTTACATATAAGCATCTATCTGTTTTACATAAATGCTTAACAAAATGGTCAATATGCCTTAAAATGGTACTTCCGGTTTTTCTAGAAAAACCACGGACTCTTCATTCGAACACACATAGAGTAAGCAAGTAAATATCCCAACTTCCACACAATTACACCTAATAAACACTCCATGTTTCAAACAAACCACTAATTCACTTGGTTTTATGTTCTTTTCTTTCTATCGGTCCATCTGCAATCGAGTGTTATTGAGTGTCAACGAGCTAATGAATTTCCCTCCATTTCAGCACAACGGCGCAGACAAAAACTTACTTCTTCCTTTCACTCCAGCCTCCCATCCTTTCCAAAAACTGAGCTAATCAATGATTGTTTTTAACATTCTGTGCGTTTCAAACGAATTGCTTCACGCAAACAGCGCATAACTTCAAGGTAATATTCCATATTCACCGTACAACATTGTAGCAAGAATTCATGATGTACCACCCCATTGCAGTTGAAGAGTTCAGAGAACAAGCCCTTCACATTTGATTGTTCTGGACAAATAAAGCTGCCATATGAGCGAGACGTTTTAGTCTTACGAGGTGTTAGCTTTTTAATTTCTGAAATAAGATTCAGAGCAATCGAAGTGCTGAAATTTATGGTAAAAGGTTTAAAAGTGGTAACCATGATTGTTTTTTTCACAATTCTCTTCTCGTTTCTGACGAATTTTAAGGTAGTATTCCTCATTGACCGTATGATCTTGTGGCAAGAATTCATGATGATTGGAATAGAAGAAAACAGAGAGCCAACCCTTCACATTTAAACTTAATGTACTTTTTTCGGTCTTGGCTCTTCTAGATGCTTCCATTGGCATGATTGGACTTGGGTTTCAATGTCATAGCCATACATCCATGATTCGTCACATGCTATGACCTTTTTAAGGACATCTGGATCATTGTTGGCGATGTTCAACAGCTCCTGAGCGATGTCCATGCGACATTGTTTTTGCTAAAAATTTAGCCATTTTGGAACAATCTTCGCTGCCGCGCGTTGCATGCCTAAAACATGCGTACAAATTACTTGGCATGAGCCGAACGTTATGCCAACATCATCAGCAACCTCTCTGATAGTGATTCGACGACTATCCAAAATCACTTTCTTCGCTGCTTCAATGTTTTCTTCGGTTGTTGACGTGCTCGAGCGACCAGGACGGACATCGTCATTGACATCTTCCCGACCTTCCTTAAACCGACCTCCCTTATACCGTTATATGCTTATAGTAGGCTCGCCAAACGCCACAGTCAATGTTTCAAAAGTTCTTGCGCATTCATTCAACACAAAACTTAATATAGTTTCTTTCATCCATTTTTTCGAATAGTAAAAAATCGAAGAGCACACCAAAACACGACTTACCATTTTACCTGTCAAAAACAAACTGACAATCCGAAATGGCTGATATTGCCAACATATATAACAACATACACCAACATAAGAGAAAAAAGCGAAAGTCTAACATACGTAACTCACGAGATTTGAAAATAACGCTTATTTTTTATCTGTATATATCTGCATTCGCTCCACTTATATTTTAACTATTAACGCTTCTTTAATTTTAGAAAATTTTCGCAATATTTTGCTAGAGTGTTTCATTTGGTAATGGTATCTTCAGTATTTGCTATAGTTCAAAAATCTGTTTCTCGTTCAAGATCCTGTAGATCACATTCCAGCGGAAGCACTTAAAGAAGCTATGCTTGGCGTCAATATCACACTGTTTTTCTCATATAAATAATCAGGTGTATTACACTTCCCTTGTAGGAACTTACGAAAATATCTGTGGCCGTATAATAACTAGCTCAGGTATAGAGCTGCAAAGCTATCGATAGTTTTATTTTTGGTCCACTATCGATATTTTTTCCGATAGTGATACTATCGGCGAGAAAAAAGCAAAGTAAAGGTGATTTAAAATACTCAACGGCTCGTATATTTTTGTTAATTAAGCTGAAAAATAAGTTATCAGTTTTCCATTACTAAAAGTATGCATAACAAAATAATCAACTTAAACTTCAACGTTTTTATCGCCGACTAAAACTTGAAATGATGCTATTTTCTTTGTTTTCTTTTAACAAATTGCTGGTGACACTACATTTGGTTTTCATAAATTTTTATCAAAAATTTTAATTCTTTCGCAATAATTTTTTTAAGCTGCTGACTACGGGCTTGTTTTATTGTTATGATATCTGCAAGACTAAATGGTAAATGATTTTTTTTTTTTTTTTTTTTTTTTTTTTTGAGTAAATAAAATAAAAAAACTATGCCAAACATATCGAATATATTCGATCATCTAAAACGGGTTCCACCTAGTTATTTAAAAACACCTGAGTCATAAATAGACAGATCGCAAAAAATATTAATAAAGCTCTAATGTCTATGTATAACCAATCCGCATTGTGCAGTACAGAGATTTTCGTGAGTTTGTGAAATGTATTGATGCTCGCTAGGTTTTTACGGACCACACTCCAAAATAAAATTGAAAATAGTACTATGTTAGTTGTAGCATTTACAAAATGTATGTTAGAATTCGATACTATCGAAACCATCGATAGTTTCAAAATATACTATCGAAACTATCGAATGGGCCGACTATCGATGGTTTTGCAGCTCTACTTAGGCAGTAATTCACCTCATCCCATCTCTTGTTGATCCATTTTTCAATATTGTGTATCGATAATTTTGACAGTAATAGATATCGATAACTTTTTATAAGACTGCTTATTAAAATAAAAACTTTAAGTAATGCAATAAAATAAGTATATATATATAGTATAGTATGTAGCATGACATCAGTAAATGCTTAAAATGTGTCTTGTACGAGTATAAATAAAAAATTTTAAGAAACAAAAATTAACCTAAAAACTACACAAGCATCGCGCATATTATTCAACGCCACTGCCACACAAATGGATGTAAAATATTTACTTTTAATTCCACTGCTCTGCATGCAGCATTTCGTTCCTGTTGCCAGCAATGCACTGCGTATCCATCCCGGTCTGTCTTTAGCGCTGCACAACTGCAACAAAGATAAGTTGCTACAATTTCCGGACTCTAGTGCCATCACAGACTTGAGTATACATCACTGTTTTATACCCAACTTGGAGAATGCATATTTCGTGCGCTTCACTTCACTCACAAACCTGGAAATCAGCGACAGCCAGTTGAGTGTTTTGGAAGATTATGCCTTTCATGGCTTAAAACATTTGCGTTCATTATCGCTGGCCTATAATAATTTGACACAAGTAAAATCATGGTCGAATGAGCAAATGCCTGCCTTGATTAGCCTGGATTTGAAACGTAATGCCATACGTGAACTTACGCTCAAGAGTTTTATTCGTTATCCCAATTTGCAACGTTTGAATTTGATGGGCAATCTTTTAGAAGACATTGATGATGGCATTTTTCGCTGGATGCCACAATTAAAGTATTTAAATTTGGGAAGAAATCGTTTGGTGGCCATTGACAATCGCAACTTTCATGGCATGTATCGCCTATCGTATCTGGCTTTACATTTTAATGGCATCGAAAACATTGAGAACGCATCTTTTGGCACGAACACTCATCTGCGTACGTTGCGTTTGGAGGGCAATAAATTGACAAATTTGGACTTTTTGAAAGTGCAAAGTCTGATACGCCTGCAGCATTTAAATTTATCATTCAATGAGTTGGAAGCATTTGGTGGTATGGCGTTTTCGAAAGATTATGAAATTGTTGACTTGGATCTGTCTCACAATCATCTAAAGGAAATAAATGCAAGTGTTTTCTTGGGCTTAGAATCATTGATGGTAAGAAGTTATTATTATTATATAGATATATATTTTTGTTTTTGGTATTCACAGGTTTTTCTAGTGAATATTTTGTCATTACTTTTTAAAGTTATAAATTTTTCAATGGATAATTGTATGTTTGTACCAGAGATCTGCAACCGGTGCCTTTTTTTAATGATCTAAGTACACCCGTCTTAAATCGAGTTTCGGTGTGACTGGCCACTGCATATTATTTGCACAAGTATGCGGTTGTTAACTAGAGTATATAACATACCCACCCAAGTTTGTATGCAATAGCTGCTTGATATTATTTTTTCCACTTTCGGCAATTGAACTCGTACTTCTTTTTAACAACGAAAATAATATTTGTATGTCACACATTTACCTTGCCCATGAGGATGTGCGTGTGTTGATTTTTATTTATTTACTCACTTAAAGCCTCATTAGTTTTTACTTTCTGTTGCCGTTCTGTTACGTTCATTTCTGTAGCAAATATTTTCCAATTACTTTTTCCGTGAAAATATTCAACTGTTTTTTACAGTAGAGTATAAATAATAGAAAAACACTGGAATGAAGAACAAAATATGTACATAAATATTATCTTGTATGAAAGAACAAAAAAGAAACAAATTAATAATTTAGAAATGGTGATCAAACAGCCCACTACTTTTTCACAATCTGCGGAGTTTATGACACTTATACAAAATATAACTTTTTTCTCGCTAAAATAACATTCTTTTGATCATTCCTACTTGCTTAATTGATAAAAATGTATTAACTGCTAAAAATCTTTAATTTAAACAAATTTTTTTAGCTTTGGACAAAAAAAAATATAAACATTTGAATAAAAAATTCATGTTTCCAAACCTGGAACAAGTAAAACATACACATACCTGGCCGTCACTTAACGTTGAATTCTATTTTCAATAGATTAGTCCGAAAGAGAACAGAACGAAAAAGGAAAAAAAACCATGCACATAAAGTTTATATTGAACAGAAACAAAACAGCTGAGTCAGAACGGAAAAGAACGTACAAACTAATTCTGCCTTTACACACGATAAACGTATTCGTACCAGAGAACAACTTTGGGTGATTGAAAAAAATCATACTTGCTCAACAACATGAAAACCATTTCATTTCGTTCAAATATGATTTTGTATTCAGCCGCACAAATGCGCAGATGATTTTTAATCAGTAAACACAATGGGCTTCTTCGCTATGTGAGTGAAATCATCGTTAAGATTCGTGCTTGGATATAAATGAATGCGCATATAGTTCGGCACTCATTTCTTGTGTTTGAATTTTTATTTTGCAGAAAAAAAATTAACAAAAATCTGTGCATTGATGTATTCAACAGCTTTCCTGTAAGCTTCTGTTGAAAAAATCAAAGTAAAATACACATACATAGATATAAAAGGTTTTCATAGAAAAAAAATGTGCTTATGTATATATGCATTTATTTTTGAACATTTGTTAAAAGACACAATGTTATACATATAACAAAAACTACACTTGTTTCGCTGCGCTTTTAAATGAACTTTGCCCTTTAAACTAAAAACAAAATATGTATGTAAATATGTTTCAATTTTGTTTATACATCACACAATGGAACCAACATCTAACGTTTAGCCGATTTTATTCAGTACTAAAACGAACGCGCAATATTTATAAGGCGAGTTGATTTTACTCAGCATTAAGCTTTGTTGCTAGATTTTTGTTGATTACAAATTTAGAATGTTCACAAAACGAGTTGATTTTACTCAGAGTTGAATTTTAATGTATGAGGAGTTAATCAAGCAAAAACATGATTTTTGGTGAGCACTGATTCGTACTAAGCGCGGCGTTGCCAGAAGGTTTTTAAAACATGTTTTGGCGATCGTGTTTTGAAGAAAATGTGTATACACATATTTTATTTGAACATATTTAGTACAAAACGGGTAAAAATAATAACTTTTACTTTTTTTAATAATTTTTTTTTGATAAAGCACATTTTCATCAAAATTCTTTTATGTTCCTTTACTTATAATAATTTTTATTTCTTGGTTTTAATCATAACCACAATATATGCACAATTCCACAACCAATTGTAGAAACAAATTTGTTCGAATTTTCGTTCCAAAATTTTCAACAAAAACAATCTTTAATCCTTATTCAATATGCTACTTTCAAAATCGTCAACATGGTTGTAAATTATTAAATCTGGCAGCCGCGATTTTAGTTAATGTTAAATAAAAGGTGACGCATATACAAAATAAAAGAATTTGTCGAGAGTGTTGTTTTTACAAGTTGATTTTGTGACGACGCCATATTGTCAGCCCCCTTCCTCCCCTTCTAAAATTCCTGCATAGCTAGTCCATGTTTCAATAATTTTTTTTTTCAGAATCTCAATATAAGTCACAATTATTTGCAACAACTTCCCGCCACATCTTTTGATGAGCTTTTTAACCTTGCCGTGCTCGAATTAAGTAATAACGTATTACAATATTTGCCCGCTGCGATATTCAATGCTTGCAACCAATTGCAGCATATCAATTTGTCAAGCAACAAACTGGCCAGCATCGATGCGACACTATTCTCTTCGCTGTCTCTTTTAAAATCGTTAGATTTGTCACAAAATCAATTGTCTAACGATGAATTTATCGATAATTTAGCCTCTGAGCTTCAGAGTCGTGAATTGCATCTGAATATCAGTGATAATCATTATCGCACTGTTAACATTTCATCGCTGTTGAGTTTTAAACAAGTTGCATTGGCGGGCAATTGGTGGAGTTGCCGGTGGCTAATTAAGGAAATGTTGAAAATGCCAAAATCAATTGATTTTGGCCGGTCGTATGCCGTTAGCACAGATTGGAGTTTAAGCATGCTAGATGCCAAGGGAATCAGCTGTTACGACGAAGATGCAAAAAGAAATTTAATTATTCTGGATACCAGCAAAGTTTGGGAGCAAAAATTCGAAGAGGTGATATGTGGCGTAAGTTGAAGGCAACTAATTTTTATTATTTATTATTTCAAAACTATTTTATTATTTGTAAAGCAATCATCTTCGCTGGAGACGCAGCCCTCACCTCCACCGCTTAATTGGCCGCGCATTAAACTGGACCGCTTTGACTCGCGCTCGGTAGTTCTATGGATGCTAATTGCCATAGCGTTGGCTTTCTCCGCCTTGAGAGTTGGTCGCAAATTGGTTGACCAGAAGGAAAGAAATCGAAAACTAATCGAATCCCGAGAAAAGGTAAGATGAATTTATGCTGAAAAAATATTATTTACTTTAATTTTATTATTATTATTTTTTTTTTCTTTTTACAAAAGCGTAATGAACAACCAGAAAAACAAAAGTTGAGGCCATCTTTTGAAAACGCAGTTCCACACTCTCCTCCCAATAAAATTTAATTATAGTAGTACCTAGTCTAAGTTAGTTGTTAAGTCAAACTTAAATTTTTGTTTCCTACAATAATTCAAATAAAAAGCATCTTAAATGTACATATGTATTTAAAAAAAAGCAGCTACATATATGTTTTCTTAATAATAAAAATTTATGTAAATAATAATGATAGACTGTTGAAATTTATTATTTCAATGATTTTGAATTTGCATGAATTTGAACTATAACCTGACTAATAAGGTTATAGTTCGAATTCACTTTCAGCTAAGAAAGTTTTTTATTTATATTACGAGTGTAAAAATAATTGCCGTGATCAGTAACTCTTGATGAAAGAAGACAGAACAAATTATTGAATGCTAAAGCTGGAGCACAACTACGAGTAGCTGTTTCGTAGTCGCTACACTACTCATCATGAGAATTCGAGTTCGGTATCATGTAATAGCATGTTCAGACGGTAATATGAAACACATGATTCGCTCTCTGAACCACTATTGCGAAACTATGTGTTCAGACGGTTGCTTTTTGCTGTACACTGATGTTTACATATTTTCTGCAAACGTTTCACTAATTCTTTTTTCAATTTTTATTTAAATCTTAATGTAGTTATCCAATTTATATATGTTAAATGTGTTTCTTTTGATTTTACACACATTAATTATTTGTTTTTTCTTTGTTTACATTTTTTGACAGCTAGTTTAGATAAACTAGCGATAATTTATTATCAAATTTAGAGATGATAGTAGTTTTTGCATGGTTCGCAGCAAGATTCCAAATGAAACAAGTTGGTTCACTCATAAAATTTTGTATTGATTTAATCAAGATTGGGCTGCGAACCACGAATGAGAGAGCGTCGTAAAGTAGCTCTGGGCTGAAGAACAGCTCTCG
The DNA here is from genome assembly GCA_914767995.1 of Thecocarcelia acutangulata. Classification (NCBI taxonomy): domain Eukaryota; kingdom Metazoa; phylum Arthropoda; class Insecta; order Diptera; family Tachinidae; genus Thecocarcelia; species Thecocarcelia acutangulata. The sequence continues at coordinate 20,144,433 of OU612097.1, forward strand.
CGTAATCGTAATTATTTCTTAAGAGCGGTCAAGCTTGTTGTTTTTGTTGTTCGGTGTTCTAGAGTTTTGCGTCTCACTCACACTGGTTAACGGTTTGCCTCAACTAACTGTATTGGTTTACCGTTTTTTGCAGGTATTTCAGTGTTGTCCACGCTGCAACTTCCTACTCGTATGTGAAGGCATAGGTCGTTATAGTTAGTCACAGAGACGCTACAAACGTACAGTTAACACCATCATATGGTATTAACTGTATGGGCATATGGTCTTTGTCACCCCGCCCATGCTGTGCATCCTATACGTTGCAAATTTACTTTGCAAATGTATAGTTACTAAATAAATAAATATTTCTCAGAAAAATTTTGTTTTCGCCGATTTTTCTAAGCAAAATTGTCTTTACCACCAGTTTTTTAACTAAAAATGTTTTATTTGACGTATGGAAATTAAATTCCTAACATTTATTTAAATTTATTATGATTTTTAATAATAAAACTAAGAGAATGATAATTTTTGAATAATTCATTAGACTGCAGAATACGTACTTAACAAACGGGGATATTAAACTAATTTTATAATGAAACATAATGTAAAACAACAAATTGATATATACAATGACTGGTCAAAAACGAATTTTTAAAGTACATAAGAGTAGACAACAAATTATGGGATTAAAACCTAAAGCAATGCTGAAATAAATAGCATTTATGCATTTCGTTGATCACGAATTTTTTTACAACAATTTTCGCGTCTATTAGATAAAAATTATTTTAATAACTAAAAGGATTTTGAGAAGGCTTGTAGAAGGGGGCGGTATTAAGGGAAATTTCATGGGTTTTATATAGTTGACGGGCGCTTAAACCAGGTTTGTCTAGAACTAAAATAAATATGAATTGTCCCACTGGTTTCTTCCGGAATTTTCTGTTTTGTAAAACAACAAATTTTTTTGGATGGACTCATCATGACGCATGCAATTAACATAAACATTTGTTACAGCTCTCTCCATTCATAACAGCACTTATTTGCCCATCAAAAGCCACAATAAAAACAACAACTCGACTAAATAAAGCAACAATAATTTCAGGCAAAAATATTAAGTCTGCAACCAGCCTCGCGTAGTGCGCCGCGCCTCATTGGCCCACTGAGGGCTTGGAGTTGACCTCCCCTCACCGTATTTTTGGCGCAAACCGATTTTGTTAAAAGAGAATCTTCGGAGGATTTTGAGTAAAGCTCTCCTTCGGATATTCTCGAATCTACGCCCAACCTACCCCGTGTCGTGTATATAATTCGGGATTCGTTTAATTTCGCGAGCGTTTAACGTAATCTCCCCTCACCGCGTTTTGCGTGAATCCCGCGGACTTCTACATGCACAGTCGGCCAAAGGCGATATATTGGTGTTGGCACTGCGATCCGCCGTACAACGCAGAAATAATTTTAATCAATAAATCACATTTTATATAGCAAAATGAGTGTGTTTTTTTTTCTTGTTCTCTGGTCACAAATATACATTTTTGTAAGGAATCCTGGCAGCCCTGAGCTATCCTAGCCTATGGGGGAAAACCTGTCGTTACAATGGCGCCCGAGCAGGGACCGCAACAAAAAAATTGTTATCCCAGTCTATGGGGGAAAACCTGTCGTTACAACTGTTACACGCTGACTGCGTATTTACTTTCCGTATTATTTCTTATCGCTTGCATTAACTATTTTTGATTTTCTTATGTTTTATTCATTCATTTTTTAATACTTTCAAGTATTTTTAATACTTTTTCAGCGCGATCAGTTTTAACTTTAAATGCTATGATAACGTTTGTTTTGGTCGTTCCGCGTGTTAAGTTCACAAACATTACTTCCCCTTTTCTCCTTCTCATAATCAATTTTCCTAGTTCCAGTACAATGCACTGCATATGTATAGGCTATCTCCTGAGTACTGGTCCAAGATAAAAAAAAAAGTTTATGCTGTCATAAAATATTCGCACATTATGCGTGAATATCCCAACTAGTGAAATACTTAATTTTTTATATCTAATTTATTCAGTATTTAAACATTTAATTCAGATATGGAAATAAAAATTATTTTATTAGTTCTTTCTTGTGCTAGTGAGGTCGTCAAAGCTTTCAACAAATGAGCTTCACTCCTGTGTTTTGTACAGACTGTGGGCAGACTTTTAGCATGGATGCATGGAAGCATTCAAGTACTTTTCAAGTATTTGATGTATGCAAACAATTAGTATTTATAAAAGTACTTGTAGCATACTTAAAATGATATGCAATTTACATCTACTATAATTAAGAAGTAATTACGTTCATATATAATTTTTTCTAAGCTTCAAATAAGTTCATTAATACTTTAAGTGTACATAAGTAAAGAATTTTTTATATAATTTTTTTTTATTGCAACATCAATTTGTTGTGAATTTTATTATCTTTTAAACTTTCGATAAAGAAAACTTTCGCAATTATATACTCGTATACTAGAAATCATCGGTAACACAACTTTTCCCTAAAAAGAAAATGTTTTCTCTCCAGAAAGAAAAAAAATGTGTAAACGAATTGTTGACACCAAACAATTTTCAATACACGAACTGTTGATATGTAAATATAGTTTAAAAACTAAAAAACACACTTTGATGTCTAACTAATTATCCATATAACCAGCTAAATAATTATAAGGCGTTCCGAGTTTTTTTTTTTTTTTTGAATTCGCAAATTTGGCTTCAGGAATCGCCAAAATCCTTCACTTTCACGGAAACAATACGGCAACTTTAATTTTCGCAATAAAGAGAATTTATTAACTTTTACAGTTCAAATACATGTTCCACGACAAAAACGCACACCGAATATGAAAAATTAGTTCCGTTTGGTTAGCGAAGTGGTTCCGATTTTTTTTTTTAGAATTCCCAAAATCGGCTTTGAGAATCCCCAAAATCCCCCCATTTTCCCGGAAGCAATAAGGCAACTCCAACTTTCGCACTATAGCAGCAACACTGGCATGGACTTCGAGTATTGCAAAGACACAAGTGAAAATGTTCAGTCAATTCGAATCAATTCGTCGAATTGGCATATGTACAGTGACGTAAAAGGTTTTGTGGAAGAATCTTAAATGAAAATATTTGCAAATATTTGTGCAAAATTGTGGCCAAATTTATCGAATTAAGGTTGATGGATTGTTTTGAACACTTTTTTGAGCAGCAGTAATTTTTTTCAGCAGATCTTGCAGTATGTTGTGGTTCGTGCTTGGGCCTATACACCTATAGACCTCTTTCTTTAAAATTATTCACTATGCAATAAATAAAGCGTTTTGTTGGCCTGTTATTTCTCTGAAAAATTTCACGTAACTTTTTCATCGTCACAGTAATCCATGGTTGATTTTGGTAAAATATTTTAACGATTAAAACACGTTCGGTTATCCCGTAAAAAATTTGTCACGTGTCTTCTTCCTGACTGCCCAACCTGAAGTGTCAAGACTAATGTTACCCAAATGGCGGCAAAACAAAGTAGTATAATTCCCGGCGGACACACCGAATATATTAAAAATTGTTGATAACTTATATCTTCTCTAAAAGGGTTGTCGGTTGCAATATTTTGCATTAGAGAAGTTATCGTCAGTAGAGTTTCTCTCAAAAGCACTGTTGATAAAAACCAAAAATAAAGTTCAATGCAAAACATGTCATATATGTATGTCCAGAGAATCCATTTCACAGTTTTTGCGTATAACTGTGAATACAAGTGTGTGCCCATCACTGCTCTACACGTACAGTACAATTTTGTTGTTGACAATTTCTTTGCAGATAAATTTATCGCGAGCTTTTCTATTGTAAAATTTTCAGTTTTAGAAAAATTGCTCGTTATTAAAGCTAAAAATCAACACACAAAAAGGCGTAGCTTCAAAATCGAGTTGTTGGTTGATTATTATGAATTTCATTGAACTACCAGCCAATTTACCAATTTCGAAAGAAACTGAATACGAAAGAAAACTAGTCACTAACATTCGAATCCATTTGGATTTGTCTATCTCACATATTTTAATGTATTTTGATTGACATTGTTCGCATAGAAAAAAGTTAGACAAACCCAGTTCGCTTATACCATAGACAGACGACAGCGTTAATGCGCATTAAAATCACACTAATGTACATTAAAATTTTACCCTGGCAGACGACAGTAACTGCATTTAATAAACAGCTGTTTGCTTGTAAAGAAGTGTTTTTGATAGATAAATAAATTACGAGTAAATTGTTTGTTTCTTAATTAGAAGTCGCCTTGTAATTGATAGAAAAAATAAAATAATATTAGCAACTAAGCTGTTGTTGAAAAATTAAAATATATATGACAGCAAGCTGAAGCTACTTTTAGTGAAATTTAATATATTTTTATCAAAATAAACGAGCTGAAATAACTTAAGCACCCCATACACGTTTCAACTCAGTTGGCAACTGCGTCGATTGTTGTTCAAATCAAAGAGTATATGGCTTTGTCAGTTGATTAGTTTGGCAGTTGTCGAGTTGGTTGAAGAAACATTAAAATGTTTTGATTTTTTCAAGTTGCCTAGCAAGTCCTTCAATTCGATTGTGTTGTGTGTGTTCGAGTCTCTTGATCAGGTCTCAAAATTTATATTTGTAGTGTTTTTGCAAAGAGAACGTTATATATTTTTAAAACTGTCTATAATTTCATTGAATTTAATAGTTGAAAAAAAAAAAATCTTTCAATTCAGTTTATGAAGGGTATGGGCAATAATCCAATCATTTGAAAGACTCAATTCGTAATTGAATTGAAACGTGTATGGACCGCTTTACTTGTTTTGAGTTTGCATCCATTTTTATTTTATAACAGAAATAAATTTGCCAACAGCTACTGTTAATCGAAAGTGTTGCCATATCAAAATACCTAAATGCAGTTTAAATACAGTTCTATTTACTGCATTAACGATAAAGCTAATGCAAATTAAGGGCCGATTTATACGGTGATTTAAGGCCATGTCTTTTTTTATAATACTCTTTTAAAGCTTCTACCAAAATCACGTTAAATTTTTACTATGATTTTTAAGTCATGTCGTTTTTTCAATTTTTGTCGTTAAAAAAATCGTTTGTTTCTTTTCACCCTTTTGGTAGTATCGATGTGGTTACCTTGGCAGTCGAATGAAAATAAAACAATTTAAAAAATAACAAGCGAGTCAAAAAGAAATTTGAGAAAAAAACTTGAAAAACAGAAAACATGGCTTTTTTTAAGTTTATAAAATTTTCAGTACAAAAGAAAAAACATGCCTTTTAGACATGGCTTTAAAACATCGTGAAAATTGCCTCTAAGAAGGGGATAATGCACAAGTAAATTTGCATTAAGACTACTAATGCCCATTAACGCTGTCGTCTGTCTACGGCAAGTGTGCCCAGACCTATGCACTTGATGCTCAATTGTTTTTGTAAAAGCGCTTAACTATGGGGATGTGCTCTTTAATACACAAATACTGCGCTCAGCACTAGCAATGAAAAATATACAAACAACTTCGTCTCATATATTTTTTGTCGTCTTTCACTGCACAAGAGCAAAGCAACAACACTTTCGGATGTTTTGCTGGTAAACATAGACGACAGGGATTATCACTGTGAATTTTGTTTTTGTAAATGTTTTGCTTTTTACAACAAAAAATATGAAATAAAAATAGTTTTTCCTTAAATGTATTGGTGTTTACTCTTCCATATAGAACTTGTGGGCACCACTGGTCTACGGTATTAGATTGCGAACGCAAGCACGCTGACGAGATTGGTAAACTGGCTGTATGTCTTAGCAAAATTTTTCGGCCACATCTACGATCTAAAATGACGCCTTTATTTACAAAAAAAAAAAAGGAAAGTTAGTATAATTCTGTTTAGGTGATGAATGCAAAACGATTTAATTGCTAATTTTTGCTAACAATATGTAATGAATTGGTTTTCTATGAAAATTGTTCAAAAAATTGCAAAGAGATTTACCGATGCATGTTTTCATGATGTTCTTTATAGTTTTCAATTTACAAAATTGTTTGCCTCTGTAAAATGTTTGTTATATACGCCTTTTAATATTTCAGCTAACGATATAAACTATTAATATTTTTCTTGAATATGCTGCGTAACTAAATCATTGATCACCATACATTGCCCTCGGGAATAATCACGCAAATACCTTTACATGCTGAGCGTTTCCTTTGTGGGGACCACTGAACTAAATTGACACATTTGATATGACTTTCCATATCATAGTTGAAACAAGTATTTTTTAGTACTAGACAGCCACATACATGTATACATTCTACCATACATACGTTTCCATACATGCATATGTACGTCTATGTTAAACATGAACACATGACGTTTTATGGGTTTCTGCGGTAACGTAGCTTTTATTGGCTTAAGAACCAAGAAAAAAAAAATAATATGAAAAAACTTGTTAGACATTCTGTTGGCCTGTTATCGTTGAATAGTATTTTGTATATATAACTGTGTGTTGTTGTGTGGTGTTTTTTTTTTTTTGTATATTTTTATTTTCTTTTTTTGTACCTATTTGGTTATGTATACAGTGTTGTATATATAATAAATAAATAAACTATTAGGTAGTATATACAAAATTTATAAATATATTTATAATACATACTTTATACATATGTATGTATAAATAAATAATACCAGTAGATAATAAACAAACAAATGAACACTTGTTTTCTTTCATTTAATTGCGAACAGTTAGTTAGTGAAACTCAATTAGATACTATACGAGTACAGTAGGGGAGGGAGTCCAAAAAGAAAAAAAAAAGTTTGTGGGCATGCATGCAATTTTCCTTAGTTTTCCTTATTGCCCTTGTGGCAAGAATTCATGATGCACCACGCCATTGGAGTCGAAGAAACCAGTGAGCAAAACCTTCACATTTGACCGAACTTGACGCGCTTGTTTCGGTCTCAGATGCTTCCACTGGGATGATTGGGCTTTGGTTTCAATGTCATAGCCATACGCCCATGATTCATAACCAGTTCGTTGTTCCAGAGCTTCTGAGCGACGTCTATGCTACGTTGTTCTCAAAATTTAGTAAAAAATCGAAAAGCACAGCTAAATACGATTAAGCTTTTTATCTGTCACATAAATAACAGATATGTGTACCAACATAACAGAGAAAAATGCGAAAATCGAACATACGTATCTCATGAAATTTTAAAATAACGGTTATTTTTGATCAGACCATGTATATACATATAATATTATGCGGCAACTCAGCTAAATTTTGCTTGAAGAATTTAAGTAGCTGACAGCACAGTTTAATGAGTTCGGATTAAAAATTAAAATCAAACCAATTCAATCTCAAATTGTACGGAGCAAAGTTAACTCTGTTTCGCTCTCTCTCTCTCTCTCTCTCTCTCTCTCTCTCTCTCTCAAAAACCGAAATGTCAGCCTACATATTCGTATAAAAAAACATGTTTCAGAACAAAAATGCTGTTCCGAAACCTTAAGTGAATCCAGCTTAAGGGAGAAAATGCACTCTAGAGACTACTTCACAGTAGTCTCTATCAGTGGCACCCCACGCGTCTTTGAGTTCTATATATATTTTCGCCTCCGGCTCCATTTATATTTTAACGTATAGATTTGGCTGAGTCCAAATCACGCTTCTTTAGTTGTAGAATTTTTCCGCAATATTTCATTACTACGTTCCACTCGGTTTCGTTCGAAATAATGGTATCTACGATATTCGCCATGTTCAATATACCCGTGCTTTACTCCAGCTTCTGCCGATCTACATCCCAGCGGGAGCATTCGAAAAAGGTATGCTTAGCGTCATTTATTATACAATATACCTCATATATTCTAAGAAGGAATTTGTGAAAATATTCGTGACCGGATAATATTTGGGTGACATAGGAATTAACAATTCCTACTTTCTTACCCTCTCCCTGCCTTCCACTATTTCCCTGTAACTTCTATTTTTCTCGCAATCACACTTTTCAAGCAATCACAAAGGGAACGATCTTTAGGACCCAATCCAAGCTACTAATCTAACCTACTTTTTGGAGAATCTAGCGGCCTGCCTACCTAACCTAACCTTACCCCCTAAGAACGGCTCCGAGACAGTTAAAAAGTTGTTTGTGGATATTCTGTCTTTGACCCTAATGCGAAGCCATTTACCTCCCATCCTACCATGCTAGTTTTTTGGATCATGCACGTTGTACCCCACATAACAAGAGATTCTGGCGAATTCAAATCTATAAATCGTGCTATAATTCCCCCCTAATGTACATACATATGAGTACATGCAGCCATACATAATTAAAATGAATAGTTACTTCCCAGCAAACTCGAAATCAAACATTTGATATAAAATGACTATATCAATTGATATCAAACATAATTTTCTAGTCTTTTTCAAATTAAACCGCGCGATGTAACACCCGAAATATATTTCTTGTGAGTGGAAATTTTCTGTTAAAGGGCAGTTTAATCAATGTCAAACAGAAAATATTTAGCAGCAGCAACAAGTAGTCATATTTATTTCCTCGTATGTGTGTTATTTCTTATCAGTTAAAATAACTTTTTGCGACATAAGCAGCATCACCATTCAGCAACCCCTTCCAACATTTTATATTTTACTCAAACACAATCTTTTGTTTAAATATAAATTTGTTTATGATTCAGTATATACGAGTACATATGTCTGTATATAAACTTTTGTTTAAAAACAAAACTATATGCCACAAAATGCATTTAGTGTTTATCTCAAAGTTCTGCTCTACTGTTAGCAATTGTTTAAAATATTTTATTGTTTAAAAATATTTTATAGAAAAATTTTAAACAAAATTATTTATAAATAAATTTACTTATCAATTTGCTTGTTTGTTGCATTTATTTCTAAAATAAAATTTAACAATATATAAATAAATTGATTACTGAAATGAAATAAATTTAACAAATAAATTTAAATGCAGTCTGACAATTGAAAAGACTGATAAGACAAATATTAGGGACATTCTCCGACTACTGTAAAAATTTAAATAGAAACTTTGATAGATAAACAACTCACTTAAGAAACATTTCGTTTTCTTAAGCTAGATCGGTGAAAAATAAAACATTTATGTATGTATATAAAAATGTTTAAAAAAATATCTCTATTGAAATATTTTCGGTAATAAAATTGTTGTACAAAAAATTTGGGTTTCATAGAAAACTATCAGTTACAAGAATTTTCTGTGTAAAAATTAAGAGTTCTAAGGTTCGGTTTATAAAATATTTCTATTACAAAAATACAGATAGTACAATTATTAGGGATAATCACTCACTCTTGTAAAATCCTATAAAGAAATTTTTATCAATTTTTTTTTATAAAATATTTCGGTTTAAAATTTTTATAAACATACGGTTTGTAACATCTGGCAACATGCTGACAATGTAGTGACAATGAAAAGTTGTCCCGCAGAAGTAAATTGTGTGTTCAGACGATCGTAAGAAAATCTTACAATTTCATTGTCAGACTGTGATCTGAGAAATAATTCATCTGACAACAAAAATTGTCAGTTCACACGGTTGTCAGATTGTTAGACGAAAAAAATATCCAGACATGTTGTAAGGCATTGCCAATTATGTATATCAACAACGATCTGTCTGGCAGTGTTGCCCAACAAACTTTTTTCTGACAATGATGCCGTTTCGGTTCGTACTGCTTTTTCGGTAAAAACAAAATACATTTTTATAAAAACAATTTAGTTGCAAAAATTGTTGTCTGTAACATTTGATAATAATTGAGTTTTATCCACTATATTAGCTTCTAACATTGATACCAAACCAAAAATTATAAACAGCTTGTTTGCTCTGTTTCCCAGCTCTATAAATGAAAAGCTTGTTTTTTGTGTTATTACAGATATTATTAAAGCATTTTTCTTCTTTAAATTCTCAATCATTTATATAGATTGTTGGGATATAAAGTTGAACGTTTGAGAATATCTTTGAAAAATTTTCAAAGTCTACTGATGTTTAGGGTAGCTCCTATGAAATGTCGACATATAGACAGCTGGGAAACATAGAAAACAAGCTGTTTACAGTTTTTTGATAATTATGTTTTTATAGAAAATTATCTCTTTATAACTTTTTTCTATGGAAAATTTGAGTTCATCGGTCATAAAATATTTCTATAGAAAACTTGTCTATAGTAAGATATTTATTTCTGTTGAAAAATTTTTGGGTTCATAGGTTCATTTACAAAATTTTTACATTTAAAATTTATCAGCTACAAGATTTTTTTAATATAAAAATATTTCAATTTTTTTATGAATAAAGAAAGACATATAATACAACTATTAGGGACAATCACTGACACTAGTAAAATCTTATAAAGAAATTATTATAAAAACCAAATAAAATTTTTATATAAAAAGCTAATCTCTTGTAATATTGTGTAATTGTTCGAGCTTAAGGTCTTTTTGAAGTTTTTGGTTTTTTGCTTTCTTATTTAATTATCTGGCAATATTTTGCTTTCCTTTGGATAGCTTTTTCATTATTAATAATATTATCCCAGGGGCCAAATTTTCGCTTACAGAAGCGATGATCTCATGCACACTTGTATGTCAGTAATGCACACCATCTCATATACGAACCTAAATTTTAAATAACACAAAAAACTGCGCTAAATGTTTGCACAGGATACACTCGTATAAACTTAATGGTAAAACAAGAACAATTATCGTCTGAACATCAGTGTTCGTAATCATGACTCGGAGAACGAAACTAGTGTTTCTAATTACCGTCTGAACATGGTGTAAATTTTGTACTCGTATGTATGAACAGCACAACAATAATGTTCAATAATCACATGTAGTTTGTATACTCAATATTGAATATTTATTTTTATTATGATAACAATAAATTTTAAACTTTTATGGGACACAAAATTATTTAAAATTTGCATACAATTAAACAAAGGAAAAACCATTAGGCTATATATATTTGTTTATATGGTTTTTATTTTAAATAAATTATTTTATAGAAAATTATTTTTACAAAAAGTTTTAATAAAAATTCTATAAGTAAGTAAACAGGCTCGAAGGACACTACAGCAGTAGCATATTTGAAATAAATATAAATATTCATACATAGATATGTATGTACATGCATATTTATGTATGTAACAGAAAATTGTTGCTATGCTTTTGTTCCATTTATTTACTTTTAGTATATAAATTATTATATACTTACATATTTTATTTATGGATGTGTAAAAACATGCCACAAAATTTAAAACATACATTTGTTTTAAAATACCCACTCCCGGTATCGTGCCGCAAACATCATGATACCAGGATATTGTATGCTTCAAACAGTCACCAAGAACGCAAGAGGGGGCAAAATGAATGTAACAATCCATGTTTTGTAGTTTTGCTAAATACGAGTAAAACCAAATGTAACGCATGTTATTCATCTTTCAAAAAAATCAAATTGATGCAAAATCTTTTTAATCGTTTAAACATTTAAGCGAAACCTTGTTGGCTTCACATTTAATTTTCCCAAGACTTCCAATATTTTGAACTATTTATTCAATTACTACTCTCTATACGAGTATGCTGTTGTATTTCTTATTACAATGCGTTTTTTGCAGTTATTGTGGCTTAGAATGCTCGTTTAAAGAGGATACCTCGAAAAGATACAATAGTTTAGTTAAAAGCTATTTTACAAAAAATCTATTCTATAAAAAACTATTTTTTAAGGTTATTTGTTCAAGAGGAAGAGTCTTTAGTACTAGGGCTTTGGAGAAAACAACCTATTGTACAGTCATAGAGAGAATACTGCGTACGTCTGCTTTGATGGTAACAGGTGCTTCTTGCACTACGCCAACTAAAGCACTGACTACGATGATGCATTGGCTGCTAGCTGATCTCATGGTGAAGGAAGTGGCCATGTGCTCCGAAATCAGGCTAGGTCATGCGCCGATAATATATAGATTACTGTTTACCACCTACTGCCCGACAAGAGATTTAACGTAATTTTATCAAGCACGGCCTTGGCAGTGACCCAAATTGGTCGCCAAGACGACGTGCTTGAGACTTTCACTGATAGATCCAAGTTGGTCCTGAGACTTGGTAGCGGCATCTGTATGCCCTAGTATTAGAGGAAGATCAGTTTTAAGCTATATGTTGAGTGTAGCGTAGTGCAGGCTGAAATTACAGCTATATTGAAAGCAGCTGACTGCTTGAAGTACTATACCCTATACGGGGTGAATATCCAAATCTGTACTGATAGTAAGGCTGTATTAAGTGCAGTTGTTGGTATCTATACGACGTTCAGGTTGGTTCAAGAATGCCGGATATCTCTTAATGAGATAGCGAGACATTCAAACCCGGAGCTTTTCTGGGTTCGTGGGCACAGTGGAGTGCCCGGAAATATTGTGGCGGAAGAGCTCGCGAAAGCCGGGGCTCGTCTACAGCGAGGGGACACTTAAAAGCTGTAAGATCCAAGTGCAGCGTCAGTTTGTAGGGACTGCATAGGACATTTGTCCTGTGGCAGGTAACCTCAGCAGACCAAATGGTCTGCCGAGTAGCGAGGCTAACAGAGCTTGCATATGATCATAGGAGGACTACGATCCTAATGAGTCTTTCCCGGCAAAGGTTGCATACCTTGGTGGCAGTTCTGACAGGACATTGTCACATAGGTTGGTTTGGATCTGAACTGTCGGGAGAAGTGTAAATCTCATAGGCTACACTCCTCAATCAGGCAACACAACGGGACCCAAGTGGGCTGGTTTCATGAAACTGGCGGCCTTTAGAACCATTTTAAATACTGCTTCTTCAAAAGCTGCTATTTATAAAACTGACTTTTTTAATAATTATTTATATAAAAGGCATTTTTTGAAGAGTACATTTTAAGGGTTCTTTTAAACATTACTTGTCTAAAAGGTACTCCTTGAAAAGATAATTTGTTAAAAGGTAAAGATACTTTGCTAAGAAGTTCTATTTTAAAGGTGCGTTCCTAATATAGGGTGTTTTTTTAAGCTAGATAGAACTTTAAATTGTAAAAAGTAACACAAAAAATTAAATTTTGATGAAACATTTTTTTTATTTGTTTCAGTATACTCTGACAAATCATCATGAATAGACTCACGCTTGAACAACGCTACGAAATTATCCAAATTTACTTTGAAAATCAGTCGTCGATTCGCGCAACTTATAGACGCAAAATTGTGTTCAGCGATGAGGCGCATTTTTGGCTTAACGGGTTTGTTAATAAGCAAAATTGCCGCATATGGAGTGAGACCAATCCACAAGAGACCCTACAGACTCCATTACATCCAGAAAAATGCACTGTTTGGTGCGGTTTTCATGCTGGTGGCATCATCGGACCTTATTTCTTCAAAAATGAGGCCGGAGCTCGCGTTACGGTCAATGGAGATCGTTACCGCACCATGATCAATGATTTTTTGTTTGAAAATATGGATGACATTGATCCGAAGGAGATGTGGTTTCAACAGGATGGCGCTACGTGCCATACGGCGAACGCAACCATCGACTTACTGAAATCAAAATTTAGCGATAAGTTGATTTCGAGAAATGGACCTGTCAATTGGCCTCCAAGGTCGTGCGATTTGACACCTCTCGATTATTTCCTGTGGGGCTACGTGAAGTCACTGGTTTATGCTGATAAACCAGCAACAATTGACGCCTTGGAGGCCAGCATTGTTCGTGTTGTTCGTGACATACGGCCAGCAGTGCTCGAAAAAGTGGCCCAAAATTGGACGTCCAGAATGCGCTTCGTCAAGAACAGCCGCGGTGCCCATATGCCCGAAATCATTTTCAAATGTTAATGTCACGTATTGATCTTTCGAATAAAAAAAAATTTTGATTACAATTTAATTTTTTGTGTTATTTTTTACAATTTCAAGTTCTATCGGGCTTAAAAAAACACCCTATATATATATATAATTTTTTAAAATATGCTTACTTAAAAGATGCAAAGTACTTTTTGCAAAGTTGTTCTTAATTTAATATTAAGCAAGTCATTACTTAACTAATTCTAACTAATGCAGGCGGTAAAAAAAAGCCGTGGCATCGGCCGTTGATTCCCACGGCTTTTAAAGGTACTTTTTAAGGGTACTTTTTTAACAGGTACTTTTTTAAAGGGTACTTTTTTAAAATGTACTTTTTTAAAATGTAATTTTTAAAAGGTACTTTTTTAAAAAGTTCTTTTTTAAAAGGTTTTTTTTAAGGTACTTTTTTAAAAGGTACTTTTTTAAAAGGTACTTTTTTCAAAGGTACTTTTTAAAACGTACTTTTTTAAACGGTACTTTTTTAAAAGGTACTTTTTTGAAAAGGTACTTTTGTAAACGGTACTTTTTTAAAAGTTACTTTTTTAAAAGTTACTTTTTTAAAAAGGTACTTTTTTAAAATTTACTTTTTTAAACGGTACTTTTTTAAAAGGTACTTTTTTAAGAAGGTACTTTTTTAAAAGGTACTTTTTTAAAAGGTACGCTTTTAAAACTTAAAGGCACATTTATAGAAGGTACTTGTTTTAAAGTAACTTCTTGAAAAAGTATTTTTTAATATAAACTCTTGTAAATCGACTTTTCAAAAATGTACTTTCTTACCTCTTTTAAAAGGTAATATATTAAAAGTACCTTCTTTACTGTTCTAAAAGGTATTTTCTTAAAAGATAATTTTCAAAAGATGCTTTAAAATGTAGTTTTTCCAAAGATACTGTTTTAAAAGGCAATTTTTTGCCAAGAATAACATACTTATATTAAGCAAGTCATTACTTAACTAATTCTAACTAATGCAG